>OX419705.1:5010000-10010000 GCA_948474745.1 Oligia latruncula
TTTCCAGTTTCTTTATAGCATCACATACGTGCTCGCAAAATTTCAGATTCTCATTGTCAGTCTGTCACACAATTGTCGGTTGTTCTATGATTTTTTTTAAATGGAAAGCAAAATGGAAAGGTTTTTAATAATTTCACAAAAAAAAAATTCTGCTTATAATCTTTAAAATATCAAAGTCATCATCTGCCTAGCCTTTTCCCAACTATGTTGAGGTCGGCTTCCAGTCTAACCGGATGCAGCTGAATACCAGTATTTTACATGGAGCGACCGCCTATCTGACCTCCACAACCCAGTTACTGGGTAATACGATACCCCTTGGTAAGACTGGCTGTCAGACTTTCGGGCTTCTGACTACCCGTAACGGTAACGACTGTTTAAAATATCTATAATCAGCCTATAATGTTCCCACTGCTGGGACACAGGCCTCCTCTCGGTGAGAGGGAATGGGCCGTAATCCACCACGCGGGCCCAGTGCGGGTTGGTAGATGTCACTTGTATTCGAATTTTTGGTTCTAGGACATGCCGGTTTCCTCACGATGTTTTCCTTCACCGTTTTGAGAGCAGTGGTGATGAAATAATTTACACAAAGTAAAGCGCCTGTCTGGGTTCGAACCTACGACCTACAACTCGTAAGTCGCGGCCGTTACCACTTGGCCACCAAAAAAATATCAAAGTGTGCAAATTAAATTATAAATAACTTGTGCACGCGGTTTCGCCTGCGTGGAGGTCGGAAATTATCCTACAGGAACGTACTACCTATTAAAAAGTATCTTATGTCCTAACCCATCGTCGATCATGGTCTACCCACCAAATTTCATCCAAATCCGTTCAGCCGTTTTAGCGTGAAAGCGGAACAAACAAACTAGCTTTCGTATTTATAATAGCTGCGCCCCGCGGTTTCACTCGCATAAATGTCGATCCCATGGGAATATCGGGATAAAAAGTATTCTATGTGTTAATCCTGGTTATAAACTATCTGTATGCCAAATTTCATCTAAATCCGTTTAGCAGTTTTTGCGTGAAAGAGTAACAAACATACAAACACACTCACAAGCCTTTATAATATTAGTGTGATTAAATCAATACATTTATAGTTAGTCACTTAAAAACACTTCTACACACCTCATTTAGTCTTAAAATATTATTAGATCTTTTGAAGATATAATAATGTTTTAAAACTAAATGAGGTCGGTGTTTCTTAACTGACTTAATTTGAGAGGACACACCTAAACAAACTCAACGGTATCTTTTAGAGTCCAGACGTTGGTGCCGATTCCCTTGTCCACAAACTAAACTAAATTTAAGTTCAGTGTATTTCTATTTCATTAAGAAAATGACAGAAGATACATTTTAGTTTAGTCCTGTCAAATTAATCAGCGCCTGACACTACTCCATACAAGTTTAGACGTGGTTAAAAACTTGCCTACTAAAATTACGTCTAAAATTTATCTTCTGTAAGGACAGAAGATAAATTTACTCTTAATGAAATAGAAAGAAGAAGATGCGCTGAACTTAAATTTAGTTTAGTTTGTGAACAACAGAATTGGCACCATTATCTGAATCATCATGAATTCATCCACTAGTTATCTAGCCGCCGAGTACATGTTTGGGTACACCATTATAAACTTTCATTACAGTCCGTAGAGCACTAGGCTAACATGAAATGAAACGGATGGAATACAATGAGGTATGAAGTACTAGGAAAGCATAATATGAAACAGTGAATGCACGGACTGTTGAATCACCTAGCATTGTTCGCAGAAATCTCATTTATGTTTGTAGTACAGACTCAGCCAATCAAGCTACTACAATCTGTCAAATTGCTTTAATAGATTTTCAACTTTATCGCTCTTAGCATTAGGTTTAAGGTTGATTGGGAAAATTTTACAGTTTCGGGAAGCCCCAAAAAAACCTCATTAAAAATAAATGCCGCGTAAATGTCGATCCCGTGGGAATATCGGGATAACAAGTAGCCTATATGCTATTTATCCAGGGTGTCAGCTACCTCCATACAAAATTTTATCAAAATTGGTCCAGCCGTTTGGGCATGAAGAAGTAACAAACATATAAACACACACACACACAAACACTCACAAACTTTCGCCTTTATAATATTAGTGTGATTTTCGGTTGTAGATTCTGTCACTCAATGGTACCAGGGGAACATGAAACAGTAGGACTTAACGAGATACTCAAACAATGCACGCGCGTCGACGATTGTTTGTCCCGTGCACACTGGTTAAGATGATTCGTGAACTTCGGGCCCCGGAATCAGTGCGAATGTACCTATGTAAAATACAGAAAGAGCAAATATTTGTCTACTAAAGACGGAATTGAAGAGGTTGACTACATATTTCATGTAGAAACGAAATAATGTTAGGTATCAGTGTGGGATTGTGGACTCAGGTTTACTTGTAGCAGTGTTAAACTCGGCTATACAGGATGTCCCGTAATTAATGGATAACCTCATAAGGGGTCCTTTTTTCGGGATTTCAGGTTTGGTCCCATAGTAACAGTTGTTCATAAGTACAATGACCCCTTAAGAGGTTATCCATTAATTACGGGACATCCTGTATAAGCTCGAGGCACCTGGGAGTCTAGCGTTGCTCTGTGACTATTATAGGTATTAAAATATAGCACGAACAATGAAACATTATTTGGTTTCTGGCTCTTGAAATGGATTAAAAATCTAAATTACGGATTACTTCCCATCGGCAAAAAAATTACGAACTTTCATACAAACATCCCCATGTTAACCCTTTTAAGGAAATGTTCAAAAATCCTTCACCTTTTAGTTAGGAAGAATTTCATACTTCTAGCACCTATTAGCGGTTTAGGCTATATGTTGTCTGTCAGTGAATAAATGACTTTTTTATACACATTGATATTGATGAATTTTATATATACAATGGCATGAATATTTACTTTGTAAAGTATTTTTTTATTTATTTAATTATTGTGAATGTGAGGACTATGTGGGTCATTTCTTTTTTCTGTTTTCCTTCTTAGTTAGTATTAATCATGATCTGATATAGTTTGAGTAATTTTCGCGGCCTACACAAATGTCCTTTCTTTGGTATTGTTCGTCGAATCGTTGAGCTCCTCAAGCTGCACGATTTTTGATAAATGCGTGCACTTACTGGACAGGTCCACTCAATCTGTGTGGTTCTTTCCTCAAAAGACCATTTCAGACACCAATCTACATGGTCTTCACATGACCTGGCCAAGATTTTGTCTGGTCTTTAAAAGAGACCGAGTTTGTTTCGGCCTTTCTTCTCAGAATAGTCAGATAGACCCAAACACAACCACCCATTGTTGTAACAAATTTCTTGAATAAAAACATTTTGTATTTTTTTTTTTTTTTTTTGTATTTATTATAAGGATAAGCAAGTGCAGCTTTTTTACAATTTTAATATTTAAACAGTGCATTTGAAACCCAGTACGACAAAGACAAAATGAAACTCACATACCAGGAGAGCATGTTTGTAACAGTCACATCGAACGATAACACACAATACGTTCTGGGACTCGTTCAATACACTTTTTCCTTTGTGCACATGAGCTTGTGATGACAATGGACAAACTTGCACATGGACAAACTTGCACATGTGTAAATTGTTAACCCATTCAAAGGAAATGGCGTTGACAGTTCGCTAGACATATACAAATATTTTTTACGTTCTTTTTTTAAATGGTGAATTTGAATGATGGTGAATTTAGAAATGGTTCAGATTGAGATTGCTAGTGCAATCTCAATCTGAACCATTTTGAAGGATATTGCTAATCCATTGCTTCTTATGTACGAAAAATGTGTCTGCTCCACAACTTAAATAACGCAATGAATGTTGTTGAACTGCCAAGATGAAGCCCACTACTACTGATAGTGTGTTACGTAATTACCCCGCAGGCTGCGGATTATGTAAGAAATATCGATTAGTGGATAGTACCTACTGTATATAATCAATATTACAGTATTTTTTTATCTCACGGAGGGTCGCGCACTTTACTTGTGGTAACGAAATGTATATGTATGTGAAGACGAGATGCATCAGCACATAACACACACACGCATGCTTACACACAATGATATTATATTAAAGAGGTAGATATGGCATTAGAGCGCGCAAATTGTTGCAGACAAATTCAGACAATTGTTGTAATTTCATTGTTGCTATCTCTTTTTGTGTCACACGTTCCGTATTTATCTATCGCAGTTGGAATTGTAAGTATTTGTAATAACAACGCAACAATACAGAACGTCGCTCAGTATAAACGTAGCGTAACTCCTTTATAGTATCATTGCTTACACACACATTCACAGCATTTTTGTACACTTGGTAACCACAAATAAGGCACGGGTCGCTTTGTGACATAAAAATACTGTACTAAAGTCAGTGTCAAAAATACTGTACATTGTATACTAAAGTCAGTGTCATACGCATAGAATTCTTTTGTTAGCAGATTATAATTTATCTAAATTTATATCTTTTTCGCTATTGAGCGAGCTATGCTTGGAGTCTCTTTGAAGGATAAAAAGAACCGGAGTTACCGACATAGCTTGAAGAGTGAGCAAACTGAAGTGGCAGTGGGCTGGCCATGTTTGTGAACGACCGATGGCCGGTGGAGCAGACAAGTCCTGGAGTGGAGACGGCGTATCGGAAAGCGTAGTGTGGGACGCTCCCCAGCTAGATAGACGGACGACCTAAAGAACGTGGTTGGGACGGACTGGATGCGGAAGGCGGAGGACAGTGTGCTGTGGCGCAGCCTGGGAGAGGCTTCTGTCCAGCAGTGGACTGCATTAGGCTGAGTTGTTTGAGATTATAATTTTACCAACTTGTACAGTATTAAACATCTTAGACGTGGCGTAATAAAAGTATCTAGTATGATAAGGCTATCCTAAACTAGGTATATTTACTTATAAATAAGCCGTTGTCCTGTCCTGACTTCCTGAGGCCATTGGTCCTTCGACACAAACTCTCAAAAATAAGTAAAAAGAAACACAACATAATTACCCATTAAGTACGACCATGCTACAAGGTTATTTGGCGCGTCGCCAAAATCGGAACTAAAGTCGCCATCTTGTACTGTCAAATTCTCATTCTGTGACAATTTCACAAATGTTTAACAACAACGCCCTCGTGTCAATGTCATTCAGACTGCCAAAACATAAATGTGGCACTCTACATTTAATTTAGTTAATTCCCAACCTTTTACAGAACGCTAATTCTAAATTCGAAACATAAAATAAACGATAAACAAAAACAAAATGGAGAAAGTATAAAAAGTTTTTGTTCATTAATTAAAATGGATGGTGAATGGAACATTTTTGCGTTTGTTTCGACCTCTGGGAGTAAGTTTTACAATTAGAATCACAATTGTTGAGTTCTGGATTACATTGTGTTCATGTAACCCCGGAGCCTGTAGCTAAATAATAATCGCGGGACGGGTCGATCGCGAAGGTTACGCTTACCCAGGTCGGTCCGTGGATGGATGACCATCCATTACACATCGAGTCACCTACGTGCCTCAGAATGCACGTTAAGCCATTAGTCTCGACTGTCATTCACTGACCTTAGAGAATCGTTACGTGTAGTCAGAAACCCAAATAATAATAAATCTCACCTCGGTAGTTACCCACTTTTAAGCCACTTTCACACAGTCTATCCAATGTTTTTTTGATCTTCTGTGGATGGATGACCATCATTACATAGCGTGACCCCTCCGTGCCTCGGAAAGCACGTTAAGCCCTTGGTCCCGGCTGTCATTCGTGGATCTTTGACAGTCGTTGCGGGTAGTCAGAAGCCCGAAAGTGTGACAACCAGTCTTACCAAGGGGTATCGTATTATCCAGTAACTGGGTTGTTGAGGTCAGATAGGCAGTCGCTCCATGTAAAATACTGGTATTCAGCTGCATCCGGTTAAACTGGAAGCTGACCTCAACATAGTTGGGAAAAAGCTAGGCAGAAAATATCCATCGTTTCTTTGGTCCTCCCATCAAAAGCAACAAAATTAGTCTTCGCAACAGAATTAAGTAACCATTTATTTTTTACATGAAACAACAACGTCCTACTTTCATTTTTATTTTACAGAGAAAATGTCAGGAGTCCACAAAAACCACATGAAGTAGAAGGTACTCTCATTAGATATAATAGACTCGAGTGGTAATGACTGGTAGGTACTTGCTGACCACAAACCGCATTCTCATTCATTAGAAAGGAATTTAGAATTTCACTCACGTAACGTTACTCGGTTAGAAAATGTTTTAAACTGGCTGCCTTGCTTACAAAGGGTATAAAAAAAGGTAAAGGGTATTTAAAAAGTCGAAAGGTGTCGTGTGACACCCGCAGAGTAATGGCGTGACACACCATCAGTAGATGGGTTTCATTTTGACAGTTAAACAACATTCATTGCGTTATTTACGTTGTTGAGCAAACACATTTTTCGAACATATGGAGCAATAGATTAGCAATATGCTTCAAAGTGAATCAAATTGAGAGTAATCGTGTGTTACGCAGTTAGGGTGCTAGTTGGAACGAAGTTTTTTTCTCTGTATTTTATGCACTAGCTTCTGTCCGCGGCTTCGCCCCATCGGTGAGACGGATACCATGAGTCTATACATCATAAAGACGAAATACCCATAGATTTCGCACAGGGTTTTTAGATTCATAACTCTGTTGACTTCGAAAAGGAAATTGTTGGTTCGTTATTTATCTGTGGCCCTTCCACTTCATGAATCGTTATTATTTGCGTAGACTTTTTGGCAGCCTTAATAAGGTCATCGGTTTATCATGTTCGGGATCCCAGCCTACCGACCTATACCTCGTGGATGTCACGGCTAACTTCTTATGCCCGATCTAAATCTAGGACAACAAATGGCAGATTTATATTGCTCCACTATTTGAATCCAGCTCTTGAATCCAGAGTATAGTGACGCTGGATCGACCATGACACTGGATTAACGCCATTTACATTGTTTTACTGGATTGATAAATGATAATTATTTATTTCTGTTTAAATAAACACTTTTGCACATTCGTCATCACCATGTGTTATCCTTTCCCCAACTATGTTGTGGTTGGCTTCCAGTCTAATCGGATGCAGCTGAATACCAGTATTTTACATGAAACGACTGCCTATCTGACCTTCACAATAGTTGTTGATACGATACACATGAAAAACCACTTTTACACGTCAAATATAAACTATTTCAAAACTAAGTTCTGTGTTTCCTATCCAACTACTTTGAAAGAAAGACCGAAAAAATCTCACCTGTCACAGTCTCTTGCAAAGTTCAGAATTATAATCTTGGTTACGATATGAGGACCATAGAGACTAGTTTCTGAGATGGTCTTTTGAGGAAAACAAACACTTAGATGCTGGGTCATTGTAAATCAGCCATAATGTCTTAACCCTCTTAGGTTGGAGAAAGTTTATTTGCACTAGAAAATGTACAGACGGCACATCAAGCTACCCGAAACTGTCAGTTTTTCCCAATCAACCTTGAACCTTAGGCTGTAGCGATATAGTTGAAAATCTATTAAAGAAATTTGACAGATCGTAGGAGATTGATGTGCTGGCGTCTGTACAAAGTAGTTATATAACATCACTCCTTGTTTTCCCAAAGGGCTAGGCAGAGGTGTACTTATAGTAGGTACACCCAGATTTCACCTTATACAACGTGCCGCTACAATGGCGACATTAATTTAACACACGGGTAGGGCTAGTGCCCATTAATCATATTTAACTTGATAGGTTAAAATAATACGTAAATTGAAAAAAAAAATTTTTCAAACAAACTAAATAATATTATATTAACTAAAATTGGGATCACCCTTGCAAAAATTCATTCATGAAATTACTTACGTAGCTGCTGGTTACGTTGACTCGAAGCGGCAACGCGCGTCACTTCGCGCGCTGGCAACCGCGCAAGCGCAACGCGTATTGTACCTACTCGTGATCGGTCCGATTCTTTGACGGCATTTAACAAAGAAACCGAGCGGGGCGGCGCGGCGGCGGCGCAAGTGGTACCTACAGCGGAGGTGCTTAGTCAAACGTTTATCATATCACCCTCTCTTGTTAGATACTTTTAGTTATAACTGTCATCACTTATCATCACATCACTAACACTGCTTTTATTTGTCTTAATTTTTGCAGCATTTTGTTGACATTCTCCGTAAATTAGGATCATGTCCGCATATTCAGCTGCTGTGTAGTTCGGATGTGTATTTGCCATCACGATCACAAGTTTACACAAGCACAAAACAAAAAAATAAAAGCGTCTGTATCGCAAGAGATGTAAACGTACTCGTAAAACAAAGCAAAGCGTCTTTATCGCAGCACTGTTAGGCACCAAATTAAACCCAAGGTAAGGTGCAAGAGGGTATAATAAAATTAAATAAAGATCACAAGAATAAAAGGTAAAAAACACGCAAGCCGCCCGGTCGCTAGCCAACCAACAATAACAAGCCCCTAGCAACCGGGTTGCCAGATCTGTCGCCAACACAGCACCATAATCTAATTAAAAATAAAACAACCGCTGCGCAACAGTTCTTTATGTACAGGTTGCTCTAAGATGCTATTTTCTAAAATTTTAAATAAATCCGTAAATAATAACGTTTAATGGAAATAGAACTTCTTCATGAAACGAAAATGTGAAAACGTATACGTGTGTTAAATTAATGTCACCATTGTAGCGGCACGTTGTATAGGGTGACTGGTAATTAGTGACCGATACTTAAACACATGATTTTACTCATCATTATGAACAACTTTTACTATGGGACCAAACCTGAAATCGCGAAAAAAAAACAGCTGTTCCCTACATTTAGGTTCGTCTAACTCGTCAAAATGTAGAGAACAGCTGTTTTTTTTTTCACGGTTTCAGGTTTGGTCCCATAGTAAAAGTTGTTCATAATGATGAGTAAAATCACGTGTTTAAGTATCGGTCACTAATTACCAGTCACCCTATATATTTAAGTCCCATGTAATAGGGATTGAGCTTATTGCCATCAACCGAACCCAAATCCAGACTCCGGGCTGCTACTGAGAAATTCCTGGCGGATAGCACTTTGCCCGACCCGGGAATAGAACCCAGGAACTCATAGTAGCGCTTGCGACCAACGAGTCAGTCGTTCTTTTAAGGTCATAGCAACCGTATCAAATGGGAAAGGGATCGGCACCGTATCGCCTTTCGCCTCGCCGTCAAACAGGCGTCAACCTAACGTAAGCACGTAACCAAAGCGGATCAGAAGCTCCGATACGTTTACTCGGCTACGGCTAGGCGCCGCCGCGCTTAAGGCTTGCCGACCGCTGGTTGATAGTGCAGCAGGCAGGCTGGAGGGGTGAGAGGGGCAAGGGTGCACGAAGAGACGTAAGCTCGGGTACGGAGAGACGTAAGCGCGGGGACGACGAGCCGTAAGCGCGGGGACGACGAGCCGTAACGCACCGCACCGCAGTTCTTGAGCTTGTCACGAGGCGAGGCGATTACGTTACGATTCCGATTAGTGTGCGTTGCAGTGGGGAGTTTCATACAAAGAATACTGAACGGCTCGAGTTGATACGGTACCAATCCCTTTCCGGTTTGATACGTGTGCTATGGACCTTTAATCTATTGAATACCCCTGACTAAAGATTCTTAGCCTAACTCACAGAAATTTTGCTATCTAATCACTTAATACTAATTAACGGGGCAGAAATTATTTATAGAATTTGCCCCTTTCCACCCCAATTAGTTTAGTTTTCGAGAAGTTGTATCCAGATTTGTAAGGCTTAACATGAAATTTTGACGCTAAATCTTTGCGTATAAAATTCTTGTTTCAAGTGTTAACAACTTGTCTTGTCATATAAGAAAGTCTTTCACAACCCCCTATGCGATAACTGCCGTACAAGTCGAGCAATCAGGTTAAGCTACGCTTGCCGCGGTTGGACTGTGGGGATGGGTGACCATCTTTACATACCGTGCCTCGGAAAGCACGTAAAGCCGTTGGTCCCGGCTGTCAATCGTGGATCTTTGACAGTCGTTACGGGTAGTCAGAAGCCCGAAAGTCTGACAACCAGTCTTACTAAGGGGTATCGTATTACCCAGTAACTGGGTTGTGGAGGTCAGATAGGCAGTCGCTCCATGTAAAATACTGGTATTCAGCTGCATCCGGTTAGACTGGAAGCCGACCTCAACATAGTTGGGAAAAGGCTAGGCAGATGATGATAATAATATAAGAAAGTCTTTCTGTGATATAATTATCTGCTAAGGAGTTTTCTTCTTCCCAACTAAAGCATTGGAAATTGTTGAAGGGGGTTTTAGGGGACTATCTTATATAACTACTAGCAGCGCCCCGCAGTTCCGCCCGCATAAGTGTCGATCCCGTGGGAATATCGGGATAAAAACTATCTACGTCCTTCCCCGGGATGCAATCTATCTCTCTGCCAAATTTTATCGAAATCCGTTCAGTGGTTTAGGTGTGAAAAGGTAATATACAGACAGACAGAGTTATTTTCGAATTTATAATATTAGTATGGATGACGTTCAAAAAGTATACTTCATTTCACATATACCTTTAAGGGCACTTATGAAACGTCAGAAGCTAGGTGCATGGTTGCAATTGGTCGTTTCCTATGGAGAAAAACTGGCAAGAAATTCTACGGTTACTCTTTCATAAATATAACTGGCTTTTACAATATTTTCAAATAAGAGAGTTAAGGTTGAGGTTTGGAAGAACAGTGTTGGCCTGTCAACAAGTACCAGGTTTTTAACAAAATGTGGTGTTTATGGTGTAAGGTCAACCAATCGAAACATCTACCTGCAATCTGCAATCGCACTAAAGAATCTAATTTAATATTGTCTGGGACAAATAGATCCCACCAAAAACATTTTCATGTAAAATGTTGCCAAGACGAGACCACATATGGCTCGCACTGTCAAAAAGTTATCAGATCTCATGTAGAGCCAATAATACATATGTATTACATGTGAGATACATTGTGTTTTCATGCGATGGGCAAGTCAATCTTTTTATTTAAAACATAAAATATTTTGAATATTGATATGGTCACTATAAGATGTGGTTACGTTAGCTAATTACGTAATAACTTAAGACAGAAGGTCCTTTAAGTAGGGACTGAATAAATTAACCGACTTGGTATTACATGGATCTCACAACTTTTTACGGTAGAAGAACTGAGTTCCGAGATTTGGCTTTTTTTACAAGTTATGTTTTTGATGGCATCATTCTTATTACAAAACAAGGTTTATATTTAGACCCAGGTTTAAATCATCGAGCCATTTCTTAATTACGAACTCTAATCCAACAAAGTTAAACTTTTTATTACAAAAACTAACGTTAAACCCGAGTCTAAGTTGTCAATTTTGCAATAAGAACTTTACGTTTGTCGAAATAAAGTTCAAAATACAGTACCTAGCTGGTTCGAAGGTTTAAAACGGTGTGAGTCTACAAGAACCAACTACATATATGTTCTAAAACTTTGGTAACGTAAAATTGATACTCAGGCAAGCGTAGTACCTTCAAGTAAAATCATTATTCTGTAAAGCAGTTTCAATTTCACCAGATGCGGCCGGGTATCAATATTATATAGAAGAAGCGACTACAATCTAACCTCTGTAACCTTATTAGTCGGGAAACGGGTATCTTAAGGTAAGGTAAGATCGCGTCTGTACAATATACTTACCTTCCTAAAATTATTATTATTTATTTATCCATTTATTTTATGCATCAATGCCCATATAACCACATACAATACAATATTAATATAACTTTAAATACTATAAGTACATACAACATTAAGGATAACAGGGGGCGAGTCTATCTATTCGTATTTCTGATGAAAAAATAAACTAAATAACACTTTGCTGGTAGTCAGAAGCCCGAAAGTCTGACAACCAGCAGGGCTAGCATGGCCGGAGACATTTTATCCACGGGGAGAGGACAAAATACTATTCCCCTCTGTCAATTTTGTCCACCCTCCGAGCATGGCGACATGGGTGGATAAACTATCACGGTGGACAAACCAGGGGAAACGCTTGTCCCCGAAATTATTGCCATTATAAGAAAACTTTTATTCAATTACAAAATAGTCGAGAATATCGTCGTAAACGAAAGTACTTTATTTGTTTTATTGTTTAAATTGTGTAAATTATTGTTATTAATTATTATTTTATTGTATAAATTTATTTTATTCAAATTGAACGCCGGTGTATTTTTCGCTCGATTTTCTCCCTTTCCGACGACAACACTAAGCTCCAGTAAGCACGAGACATTTTTATATTACAATTAATTATATTTTCTCCAAGAGATATACTTAAACCCACCATCTAAAGACGAGGACAAGTTTCTCCCTTTGTTATGTCAAAATATCTGTAATTTTTCTCTTCCACTAGTCGCCATGCTCTATGCGGGGGGTGAGTATCCACGTCTAATGTCAAAAAGTGATATAATTCTCTTTCCCCCTGTTGCCGTGCTTTGGCAGGTGGATAAAATAATTTTATCCCTTGTCAGTGGAAATAACCGGTGGACAAAAGTTTTATCCCCAGCCCATGCTAGCCCTGCAGTCTTACCAAGGGGTATCGTATTACAGTAACTGGGTTGTGGAGGTCAGATAGGTAGTCGCTCCATGTAAAATACTGGTATTCAGCTGCATCCGGTTAGACTGGAAACCGACCTTAGCATAGTTGGGAAAAGGCTAGGCAGATGATGATGACTTTGCTGGACCTGGTAATGGAACCTAGGACCTCAAGCTCACCTGCACCGCTTTCGACCACTACACAAACGAGACCGTCATTATGAGTAGAGGACAAATATCTACATATTAAACGCACAGCACACTAATTTCGTAACACATAAAAAATCATAATCTGAATGATTTTGAAGAATATCGCTAATCCATTGCTCCATATGTTTCAAAAATTTGTCTGCGCAACAACGTAAATAATGCAATGAATGTGGTTGTACTGCCAAAATTAAACCCGCTATTACTGTTACCCCCTTTATATTAAACGTATTATATCAGATGAATAGTTACACAGCGATTTCTCTCTATCAGTCGTCAGTAGTTTGACTTTCGAAAGAAGAAGACATAGCGTTGTGTAACTATAGATACAGACGCTATACAATGTTTATTAGTAAGGGGGCTAGTGTGTAACGCAATTACCCCGCTAGTTACGTTACCAAGCATAAACTGCGTTCGCAATTTAGCCTCCAAACATATAGACAATATGTGTTCTCCGGTGGACCTCAGCGTGTATGGCTACATTAGGGTCAGGTAAATACATTTACACATGCTCTTTAAGTATATAATTCAGGGATTATTTGGAACGTTGTACGGAAAAGACCTTTCTGAACGTGATTTAAATTAATTTGACCCGCAATCTGCTTAGTAGTAAGGGTTCCGTAGAGGTTTGCGCTTACCTGCACTGAATATTTTGTATGTTAATCCTTAAATGTGTCGAGATTATGTTCCTGGATTGTCTTTATTTATTTAAAAGGTCTGTGTTATTCGTTTGTTTTAATTCGTCCGCGACTTACGAGGAACGAAAATCAACCTTACTGCTACGGAATAAGGGTGCTGTCAAGTCAAATTGTTAGCACTGTGTTGAATGTCCTACCTACTTTATATCACCGACTTAATCAGAATTCATGATTTTGCTGCCATTTGATAAATTAAGCTTGTTTAATTTATTGAGAACAGATTTCCCTTTGTCTCTGGCTCGTCAATGTCTTTACAGAGAGTGTTTTCCGCGGTCAGGACTCGAAATAAAGCGGTTTTGGTCGGAACAAACGGTAATCTCTTCGGAAAACTTTGTTTTTCTACATTCTGCTTTGTAGATTAACTTTGCGCATCACTGGGTTGTCGTTGGTACAAAGCGTAAAAAAACATCGAATTCAGTTTGAAGTTTTGTTTTTGTGTTCAGTTGGAGGTTTGTGTTTTGTTTTGTGTTGTTGTTGTATCAAAACGGCACGGACGGCACGGTTGGCGCAGTGGTTAAGCAATTGAAAAAAAAAAAAAAAAAAAACTATTGGTTCAAAGCCAGTTCGTAGGTGTCACTACACTCTGAAACGTTGACACTTGATATTGTGGTCGACTATGCTGCACGCGTAGCATGAACACTTTTATCTCTATGAAGAGTAGACACATTGCTTTCTACACAAAGTGACATTTCTTTTCTTCCCCGCCTTAGAAATCCTTCTACAGTCTTTCGTTTCTAACGATCTTTGTCTAGGTTTTTTTTTAGGGTTCCGTACCCAAAGGGTAAAAACGGAACCCTATTACTAAGACTTCGCTGTCCGTCCGTCCGTCTGTCTGTCACCAGGCTGTATCTCAAGAACCGCGGTAGCTAGACAGTTGAAATTTTCACAGATGATGTATTTCTGTTGCCGCTATAACAACAAATACTAAAACCAAAATAAAATTAATATTTAAGGGGGGCTCCCATACAAAAAAACGTGTTTTTTTCGGCGTTTTTGCCGTCTGTCTGTCGCCAGGCTGTATCTCAAGAACCGCGGTAGCTAGACAGTTGAAATTTTCACAGATGATGTATTTCTGTTGTCGCTATAACAACAAATACTAAAAACAAAATAAAATAAATATTTAAGGGGGGCTCCCATACAACAAACGTGTTTTTTTCGGCGTTTTTGCCTTGTGGTACGGAACCCTTCGTGTGCGAGTCCGACTCGCACTTGGCCAGTTTTTATGTAGATTATTTCAGAAGAAAGTTTTCTATCCCAAACTGTCAAAATCACATTGACAACTGGCACTTTTCTTATAGTCAATCTTGACGTTAATGGTAACTCCAAGATTTGTAACGGAATTTTCTGATTTTTTTCAAGATTTGTAACGGAAAACTGTTTAAAAAAAAATCTCATAAAAAAAAAATCTTCTCAATCAGTTGTTTTATTATTCCAATTTCTAAAATTCTAATTTTGGTTCCTCTTAAGCCAAGAGAAATGAATATATTCGGAACTTGTAGTTAGGTACCTTAAATAATAAGAGAGTATGCGACACCAAACACAGTACCTATCTATTTAATATCTGTGCATTTTCAATATGAAAAAGTTTTCCAGCGAAATATTACAGAGTTGCGAGTCGTAATGTCTAACGGGGCGACAAGAACCACAGACTGCTTAACAAGAAGACAGAACCAAATAAGGAAACAGAAAAACAAATTTAACGTTTTACCGCTCATAAATAGAACGACTGGGCCTGTGCACGCCACGTTTTTTAAACGCGCCGTTGACGTGCGTTTTAGAAAATGCGTCGACGGCGCGCTTTTATCTTACGTCCCACACCACGTGATTACGTCATTTGTTATGTCCCCGTACATTTTTTTAACTTATTTCATAATGCCGATATAACCACACGGCATTTGGCACACATGTACTACATCTAACCACTCGACTAAAGAAAATGGAACGCAAGCAATACTTCCATAGACAAAATTACAAAAAAATAAATACTGAGGGGTGGAACGTGCAGTTTTATTTTACGTGCGTTTTATCCTTTTGGACATTCTAGCGTATTTCCGGTTGCGTTAGTTTTTGGCTGTGGACCACTAAGTGGCTACAGAGCAGTACCTGCCAGTAGCTGACTCGCGTGCGTATCGCGTCTGTATCGCTACAAATGCGCGTCAACGGCGCGTTTAAAAAACGTGGTGTGCACAGGCCCTAAGGGCTGATTTTACAAAAGTCAGATATCTTTTATCCGTGGAATAACATTGACGACTGACAGTTCTAGCTTGGAAAAACTGTCAAGAATTCGGAATTTATTCTCAGGTTAAGACTTGTTCTAGATATAAAAGTTTAGTAAAATTCGCCCTAAGGAATATAACAGGAATACGCGTAGTGTGGCAGACGGGATGCGGAAGGCTGAGGTCAGGGTATTATAGCGTAGCCTGAGAGAGTCCTATGTCCAGCTGTGGACTGCGATAGGCTGAGTTGATTGATTGCTTGACTTAAAACAAAAAATAATAATAATATAATAATTATTATTTTATTATCAGGCAACTAAGGCCCATAGATAATATACACAAAATAATCTTATACATTATATAAACTAATACATATTAAAAATTTTAAAACTATGACTATACACGTATCGTTGTCGGCAATCAATAAAAGGTGCGGATTTCTTAGTGCCGAGTCAGATTCGCCGGCCTGCCTGGCCGATTTTTAGGGTTCCGTATCCCAGGGAGCGAATGAGACCCTATTACTAAGGCTCCACTGTCCGTACGTCTGTCAAAGGGCTGTATCTTTTGAATCGTAATAGGTAGACAATTGAAATTTTCACAGAGTGTGAACTACATTAGCCGCTATAACTACAAAAATAAAGGGGCCTCCATACAAGAAATGTGTTTTCTTCGGCGTTTTTTACTCAATCGAAAATGTGGTGTTAAATATTGTACGTCGTGCGCCGTCGGTTGAGACTGGTCATCTCTTAACTGCCAAGGCTTATTTTTAATCTTATATTTTGAATTGTTTCCTCATTTGTGTCTTTTTTTACATTGTTCTCACATATAGAAGCAACAAGAATAATGTACCCAGGATTTTGTAATATCTTGATTTAAAAGTGTGTCCATGGAATTTCTTGCCCGGTCTTTTCCATAGAGATCTGCGCTTTGGAATGAGCAACTAGCTTCAATTTTCTGACTAACTGACAGACTATTTAATTTTGACAATTCAAAAGTGCCTGTACAAGGTTTAATTGAAATAAATGCTTTGAGTTTGAGTTTAAGTACGATGTTACGGAACACTTTTTATGCTCTCTCACTTCGTTCGAGTCCAACTCGCACTTGGCCGTTTTTAGGCATGTTAAACGTGTAGTAACTGTAAGGCACCTCTGGTAAACAGCTTTTCTAGTCAGTTTTAGGTCTAAATTCACCGTTTTGATATCTCTATATTTTTAACACTCTGTGTTGTGCTCAAAGCTCATATTTTCGAGACATTCCTGCTGCATTTTTATAATATATTTTATTATTCGATATTCAATTTGTTCAATGTTTCCGTTTGTGCGACATTCGCGAAATAAGCAAATACTTTATTTCGTAGAAACCCGATTTGTTTCAAAAGTTCTGAAATATGAATTAAAGCTGCTTGTACTTGTAGGTGTAAATAAGTTACACCCATCTGGTGCTGGTACCTAGGTACCGAAACGTCAAGAACCGCAAAGTACCGATACAAAACCTGTAGGTACTTTTGGTGCCAGTTCCCAGCCCTGTTTCTGTGGCACAGAGCATTGATCGACCGGTACGACTGTTATTATTCAGCCACAGGCCCCCATTTCGAGGCGAGGAAGCATGATATTCCCAAAGCTAATCAATGGTATATGCGGTTTTCTATCATGTGATCGGTGTCGGTCCATTATCTGTGCCCTTTAGTAGTAGCCATTCATCCCCAACTCGAAGAAATAAAGCATTACGATGCATTAGCTTTATTGCAGTCTGAATGAGGTTGGCAAGTAATACTTTTAATTTATTTCATCTAAAGATCTAGGTTACGCGTTCCTGAAGTTTTTTCTGTATTGAATGTAGACTTTTATAATTTTAATTGTTTATTATAATTCAAATCATCATCTGCCTAGCCTTTTCCCAACTATGTTGGGGTCGGCTTCCAGTCTAACCCGATGCAGCTGAATACCAGTATTTTACATGGAATGACTGCCAATCTGACCCCCACAACCCAGTTACTGGGTAATACGACTTGGTAAGACTGGTTGTTAGACTTTCGGGCTTCTGACTACCCGTAACGACTGTCAAAGATCCACGAATGACAGCCGGGACCATCGGCTTAACGTGCTTTCCGAGGCACGGAGGGGTCTCGGTATGTAAAGATGGTCACCCATCCACAGACCAACCGCGGCCAGCGTAGTTTAACCTGATCGATCGACCTGTGCGGCTGTTATTATTTAGCCAGGGGCCCCTCATTATATAATTCAAATAATAAATTAAATTAAAAATGCTGTGGCAGCTAAGATATGACGATTTATACTGACGGCGCCCGTTCACGAACATGACGCATGGATTAGCCATTCCGCTCCACCAGTCTAAGTTATCTGGCCGTCTTTTGATATGACCTGATTAACTGAAACTTGAGCAAAGTATCATAACCTAGAAACAAACAAAGTATTGATTGCTTGCGTATTATTTATTCGGCTTAAGGCGAAAGCGCCAGGGTCGCCCGCGAAATTCAATTTTTTTTACGTTTTTTGCAATTTGCTGGTCAGTATTAAGTTATACGTTGATTAAAATATGATTTGCGGTCGTAACAAATATGTATTTACAGAATTATAATCATTAAAGTCATCAACACAACTCTCACAGGCCATGTAATCCCCAAATGTCAAGATTTCATGAAATAGTCATTCTTGGGGATTACATGGTCTTAGAGAGTTGTGTTGATGACTTTAACGATTATAATTCTGTAAATACATATTTGTTACGACCGCGAATCATATTTTAATCAACGTACAACTTAATACTGACTAGCAAATTGCAAAAAACGTAAGAAAATTTGAATTTCGCGGGCCACCTTAGCGCTTCCTTCTTAATAAAATAACTTTCTCCCCGTGAAATTGAAATAGCGTGACATGTAACTACTCGCGACGCCGCCGTCGCCGCCTTGGCTAGCGAGACAAACTGGCGCCGGAAAGTCTTGCCAAGTCTCGAAGCTGATATGAACCATGAACTTGAAGGTCTTGGCGCGACTCCTGACCTTGTAGTCTTGGCATCTTATAAAGAAGATGACGGCGAATCTATTCGATATCTATACCTATTTATACATATAGATATTATATATTCAAGTCGTCTTTCGTGTCTTTTGTTCTTTTAAACTTTGCAACGGATTTTTATGCGGATTTTACCATTATTTCGAGTATTTATTCTGGAAGCAGTAGTAGTCGCTTATTGAGCAGTGATGGCCCAGTGGTAATGGCGGCTACTTACGAGTTGTAAAGTCGTAAGTTCGATTCCAGAGAGGTGCTCCACTTTGTGTAAATGATGTCATCACCACTGCTCTCAAAACACTGAAGGAAAACAATGTGACATCCATAGATATCCGTGGTGACATCAAATCATCATCAAAATTTAAAGACATGTAGGTAACATCTACCAACCCGCAATGGGTTCGCTGCTCCCCAGCAGTGGGAACATTATAGGCTCTTATGCTATTCCGGCAGGTGTATGTGTATAATAAGTTATTATTAAAGCTATATAATAATGAAATCTTCATCATCTCGATGTTTTTTCAAGTCGTAAAAAATTTTCCGTTGCAGGGGCGGTCACTTGTACAAAATTAGTTTTTGTTTAGGATACTATAATACCCGAAAAGAGGTCATTGTACTCATCATTTTGAACAACTTTTTCTATGGGATCAACCTTGAAGTCGCGAAAAAAAAATCAGCTGTTCCATACATTTGTGTTCACTTAAATCGACAAAATGTATGGAACAGCTGATTTTTTTTTTCGAACGAAGAAATTTGCGAACGTACTTACAAATTCTCAGGGTCACAGAATTCAAAATTAAATACAAAAAAAAAAAAAAACATATAAAAACAATACTATTCAAAACAAGTCACTATAAATAGAAGTCAAGGTCAAGGTCAATCAAAATTAAGTGCTCCGGCTATGTTATGTTACGTTCGCGAATCATATTTTGTTCAACAACCTGACACTGACCTGCAAATTGCAAAAAACGTAAGTTGAATTTCACGGGCTTCCCTGGCGCTGCTCTGGCTATGTTATGTTACGTTCGCGAATCATATTTTGTTCGACCACCTGACACTGACCTGCAAATTGCAAAAAACGTAAGTTGAATTTCACGGGCTTCCCTGGCGCTGCTCTGGCTATGTTATGTTACGTTCGCGAATCATATTTTGTTCAACAACCTGACACTGACCTGCAAATTGCAAAAAACGTAAGTTGAATTTCACGGGCTTCCCTGGCGCTGCTCTGGCTATGTTATGTTACGTTCGCGAATCATATTTTGTTCGACCACCTGACACTGACCTGCAAATTGCAAAAAACGTAAGTTGAATTTCACGGGCTTCCCTGGCGCTGCTCTGGCTATGTTATGTTACGTTCGCGAATCATATTTTGTTCGACCACCTGACACTGACCTGCAAATTGCAAAAAACGTAAGTTGAATTTCACGGGCTTCCCTGGCGCTGCTCTGGCTATGTTATGTTACGTTCGCGAATCATTTTTTGTTCAACAACCTGACACTGACCTGCAAATTGTTTTTGCGAAAACGTAAGTTAAATTTTGCGCTTCCAAGGCACGAAGGAGTCTTGCTATTATGTATGTAATGGATGATTACGCATTCTTTCAATCGATCTGTTCGGCTGATATCATTTATCAACGAGCCCCTGGCTCTTTGTATTTCTTTATATCCATGTACACACGTCAGCACATCAAGCTACTACAATCTGTCAAATTTCTTTAATAGATTTTCAACTTTATCGCTAAAGCATAAGGTTCAAAATTGATTGGAAAAATTTGACAGTTTCGGGTAGCTTGATGTGCTGGCGTCTGTACCTTATTTGTTATCTTCTAATTGTGCCTTTGTGTGCTATTTCTTTTCTGTGCACCAAATTAATGGTTTATCTATCCAACTAAAACACTTAGGTATTACTTACTTGCGGCGCCCCGCGGTTTCACCCGCGCAAGTTTCGATTCCGTAGGAATATCGGGATAAAAAACTGGCCAAGTGCGAGTTGGACTCGCGCACGAAGGGTTCCGTACCACAAGGCAAAAACGCTTAAAGAAACACGTTTTTTGTATGGGAGTCCCCTTAAATATTTATTTTATTTTAATTTTATTATTAAAGTAAAAATACAACTGAGTATTTTGTGAATATTTCAAGTGCCTACCTGTTGCCATTATTGATATCGAGCAAAAAAGGGCAAAAAAATCGTGTTTGTTGTATGGGAGACCCCTTAAATATTTATTTTATTTTGTTTTTAGTATTTGTTGTTATAGCGGCAACAGAAATACATAATTTGTGAAAATTTCAACTGTCTAGATACCGCGGTTCTTGAGATACAGCCTGGTAACAGGGATGGACGGACGGACGGACGGACGGACGGACGGACGGACGGACGGACAGTCAGCGAAGTCTTAGTAATAGGGTTCCGTTTTTACCCTTTAGGTAATGAAATGAAATGATTTTATTTTTTGTAAGTAGGTTTGTACAAACACTTTTACACGTCAATCATGTTTTTTTTTTAAACTAGCTGAAGTCGGCGTTTCCTATCTGACTACTCTGAGAAGAAAAGCCGAAACAAACTCAGAGGTCACAGTCTCTTTTAAAGTTCAGACATAATCTTGGTCAGGTTATATGAAGACCATGTAGATCGATGTCTGAGGTGGTACGGAACCCTAAAAAGTATCTTATATGTGTTAATTCTGGTTATAAACATTCTGTGTGCCAATATTCATCTAAATCCGTTTAGTAGTTATTGCGTGAAAGAGTGACAAACATCCGTCCTCACAAACTTTCGCATTTATAATATTAGTAGGACTAAGGGCTGATTTTTCCAAAGCCAGATAATTTTATCGGAGGTATAATTTTGAGTTTTTGACAGTTCTTCCATACAAAAACTGTCAAACGTCAATATTATTCCACGAATAAAAATGATCGGTCGATAGAAAAATCAGCCCTTAGAAGCATAGGATAAGATCCGAGAGTTAGCTACTTAAGCTGACAGCATCATCAGCAGTGGTGGCCAAGTGGTAACGGCCGCGACTTACGAGTTGTAGGTCGTAGGTTCGAACCCAGACAGGCGCTTTACTTTGTGTAAATTATTTCATCACCACTGCTCTCAAAACGGTGAAGGAAAACATCGTGAGGAAACCGGCATGTCCTAGAACCAAAAATTCGAAGACATGTGACATCTGCCAACCCGCACTGGGCCCGCGTGGTGGATTACGGCCCACTCCCTCTCACTGAGAGGAGGCCAGTGTCCCAGCAGTGGGAACATTATAGGCTGATTATGGTTATGGTATCCGTCTTGATTAAAAAAATATTTTTCTTTTAGGATTATTAACAAAATAGAAAACAATAGGGGGTTTATTTATAAACTAGCGAGTCAGCCCTGCATCGAACGGATCTTACGACTTGATAAAACATCAAGTATTCTTTATTATTTGTAAGTTTACTATTTCCTGTAGCAGAAGAGATTTAGTTATGGCACTAAGACTTCGTTCCGATTACATTCCATCAAAGAAGTTCGGGTTTCCGATGAAAAAGGTAACATCACGGAACTGAGAAGAATATGGAGTAGTCGAAGATGTGCAACATTTGATGGAGTTGTTGCAGAATAGGGTTTTGAGATTTAATTTACTTGGCCCTATAATTAAGTAGGTATGCTATTGGAGAGTGCAATGCTATCCTGGCATGTCCTTTATCAACAACTGGCATATTGGTTTTAAAGTAAGTGTTATCTGTTTTTATGTTTAGTTTATTGTGCTCATGTTACAGGGCTTAAAAAAAGAATAAATGTTTACTATTAAATGTATTATAGGTACACATAAACTTTCCGGAACAAATTCTCTAAATCCTGGTGAAAACTGCATCAAAACTCATGTAGTTAAGAAAAACAGACAGACAATCTATATACCTGTATTACTCTTCAGCTTTATTATAATAAAAATATTAGTTATCTATACATATAATAAATCTGTAGACGAGGCGTTTCTGTACATTGAAAATAAAAAAATAAAAAATAGTTGGGCTGTGAAAGGATAACCAACAGATGCCATTTCTTCAATTTTTGGAATTTTTGTCTGTTTGTCTGTTTGTCTGTTTGGATGTGACAGATTTTGAACAAGCTCAACGTAAAAAGTACCAAACCAATATGGTTCATATTTATACTCAAATATAGTGTAGAACTCGGAGCAGTGATTAGTCTTTGTTTCATCGCAATCGCTTCAGTCTATCAAAAGATAAAAAAAAATTTTTATTGCAATAAGTGGAAACATGTAACGACATCTATTGGCGCGATATAGTACTAACGAAATCATATTGTTATCTTTAAAACATTATTATGTGTTTAATCACGTCGTAAAGGCTTGCCTTTATGACGAAATAATTCTGATCCTTATGTCTGTGTTATTTAAAAAAAAAAAAATGATAATGTTTAAATAAATAATATAAACATATAAGTATAATAAAATCGTAGGAACAAAACTGTACATAGAATATATAAAAAAAAAATACTTGGGGCGTGATCTACAATCGATATCGAAGCCAAAAATATAGTTTTTAGAATTTTTGTCTGTTTGTCTGTATATATGTCCGGGCTAAACTCAAAAAGTACTGCATGGATTTACTTCAAATTTTGCATGAATATTATTAAGAGGTCGGGTCAACATATAGGCTACATATTATCACGCTATCACCTACGAGGAGGAGCTGTGAATCTTTATTTTTCTTACGCATTCTGTGACAGCGTGTAATCTTACGACGCATATTTAAATGTTGTTTTTGAGTAAGTCATGCTATTATCTAGCTTTACACTATAAAAACTTTTACGCCATTTAAGTAACTTGGGCAGAGAAACATAGTTTAATTAATGTTAGTAGTATAAGACAATTTTGAAGCAGCGCCATCTATGAGATTTCATAAAAATCAAATCAAGTTACATGTCAACACTTTTTGGAAATTAATAATTTAAATTTGATCATGTTGGTGAGGTTAGTAGTTAGTTATTCTTAAAATTCATAGATGGTAATGTGCATTTTCTTCATAAAAGTTGTATCGTATAGTTCGTTTTGACAAATTCAAGTTCCAACAAAACCCTCAAAATCTTGAGCCGAGTTGAGGAAGACAATTTAAAAAAAATGCGGTGTTAAGTATTACAAAAAAGTTATGTTCATTGATGATGATCATTTCTTCATCAATTTCATGTTGTTAGTACAAAATAAACATTGACTGTTAATACTTTTGTTCGGTATTTATCTGTGTGATTATTGCTTGGTAATTAATATATTTTCATGTCGTATACCTAATTATAAACTTAAATTATACCGTGCATCCGAATAATGGCGAATGCGATTTTCTGCGGTTGTTACTTCACACTGTCCGAGGCAAAGTCTTTCGCCTTTCTGAGGACATTTGATGGCGTGGAGTTTCCCACTTACCGCGCAGCCTGCGTAGCACGTCACCTTCTCGACGGTGACCAAAATTGGGCTGACACCCTCGCGGAGGCGAGCGTCAGTGACAGTCCCAGCCGCATGCATCATCTGTTTGCCGTCATCTTGGTGTTTTGTGGAGTCGCGAACCCGGTAGCTTTGTGGGAGAAGTATCGCCATCATCTGTCTGAAGATTTTCTACGAGCTTTGAGGCGTGCTACTGGAGACGAAGTCGGAGACGGCGAAATGACCACCATACGAAATGACCATGTCGCTTTGTTCTCTTCAGAGCAAAAACAAATTTATGACACCGTCCTTGAAAGCGTTTGGCAAAACCAGGGTAAAATGTTTTTCTTGGATGCTCCTGGTGGTACAGGAAAAACATTTGTTACCACTGGCATACTTGCAGAGGTCAGGAGGCAAGGCAAAATTGCTATTGCTGTAGCGTCGTCGGGAATCGCTGCCACACTGCTTCCGGGACTGCAAGACAGCACATGCCATGTTTAAAATTTCCATCGATTTAGAGAGCGCCGAAACGCCTGTTTGTGGTGTCTCACGTAACAGCGATAAGGGACACGTGCTCAAGGATTGCTCTCTGATTGTATGGGATGAGTGTACGATGGCCGAGGATCGAGGGCTGACGAGGTGAATGCTTCGTTGAAACGATCTTCGTTGTGGTCACGAGTTCGTACGCTGCGCTTGACCATTAATATGAGAGCTCGGCTTGGCGGCAATGCACGCGCTCAAGAATTCTCCGATGTCCTTCTAAGTCTTGGCGAAGGCACTCTACCAGAAGAGAGAGGTAGACAGGTGGTGCTTCCAGAGTCTCTCGGTAGAGTGGTTTCCAGCTTAGAAGAACTCATTCGCTGTGTGTACGGGGACATTCAGTCGTATACCGCACCAGCAGAATTCTTGGGTGTGTGAGCGGGCCATTTTGACGCCCAAAAATGATCAGGCTGCAGCAATTAACGAATGCATTCTCTCGGAAATTGAAGGGAATGAAGTGGTCTACACCTCGATAAACACTGTTGTCAAGCAAGATGACGCCACACATTATCCCGTGGAATTTCTGAACTCCCTGTCAGCAAGTGGACTTCCAGCGCATTCAAGCTGAAGCGGTGTCCCGGTTATGCTTCTTCGGAACCTATCTCCTCCGAAGTTGTGTAACGGGACCCGCCTTAAAGTCATCTCGCTCCACAGACACACCATTGAGGCGGAAATTCTTACGGGTTGTGACGTCGGCGAGGCAGTATTTATACCACGCATTCCCCTCATACCTCATAACTTCCCGTTCCAGTTCAAGCGCGTACAGCTCCCCGTGAGTGTTTGCTTCGCGATGACCATCAATAAGTCGCAGGGGCAGACACTGAGGGGCTGGGTGTCGACGTCAGGACGAGTTGCTTCTCACACGGGCAACTGTACGTCGTCGCTTGCTCCCGCGTCATCACACATTTTGGCTCCTGGCAGCATAACTACCAACGTAGTTTATAGGGAAGTGTTGTAAGGTATATATGATACCTTTGAACGTATTTTTACTCTTTTGTGTCCTAGAATGTATTCCTGCATTATTTTCTCTATTTCCTTCAGTCACCTCTTATGACTGAACTCAGCAGGATTCCCATATAACTCTTTTCACTTGCTTCGCTTGCAAAAAAAAACTTATATTTTAATTCTATTTTAAAAGTTGTTTACTTTATAATTCTATAGCGACACTGGCATCTTAGGTGTTTTTGGTGCTGTAGAGCCTTCACGCAGACGACGTCGCGGGCAGCAGCTAGTAGCTAATATAATTAAGCTGAAGATTTTGTTTTTTTTTTCTTTGAACGCGTTAAGGCTCCTACAAACAGGCGCGACGCGCGATAAAATCGCGCGCGACACAATGACACCACAAGTCGCGCAACGAGCGGTGCCTTAACTTTGTGTTTCAAGGATTCTTTAATCTTTAAAACTAGCAGTCGGATTTGAAAACATTTTTTTATTTGATAGCCAAATTCTTGAGGAAGGCTATTTAATATCACGCTGTGACCTATATGAGACAACCAAAAAGAAAAAGTTATAAAGAATGCTAACTGAAAACGAAATAATAGTGCGGACAGGGGCGATTTGTTGCGGCGGCGGGGTGGGTCGGGGTAGAGTACCTATTATATTATTATCTGTGGTCGGGGGAACAAGAAATTTTACTTTATTTTATTTTATTTCAATAATTTATATCTACGTACCTACGTCAGTTTGAATGAATCTTTAGTTGGTGTCGAACGAGATTACTAGAATATTCACGGACCGGCCGAAAAGGTCGTGCAAACTAGTCTCAAAGTGACATTTACATACACTTTTCCAGATATCTAGTGAATTTCCAAGTGAGATACTTCAGTAAATAAATAAGAGTTTTAGTCGCGTAGCCCTGCACAATATCTCGTGTGGAAGTGACGAGGGTGCTATTTACAGAGAGGTAAAATAATACCTACTTTTAGTACAGTAACATGCACAAAAGTAAAAAAAAAAATCGTCAAACCACATTTTTTTGTTTTAATATCACGGACGTTCGTCACCGAGGCATTCACGGTCACGCCGTCGCGTCAAATGGCGTGATATACAGTCAAATTTTGATCGTGAATGTTAAAATCCGTTGACTTGACGTAAAACTCTGGATTTCCAGTCCTGCCAAAATCCATCGCATCGCGCCGTGGCGTCACGCCGCAAGCGACGGCTCGTGAGTGTAGAATAAGACTTGTCATGGCGCCGCGCCGCCGCGCTCTCGTGATTCGATCCACGTCCATTTTGTTTTCATTTTTAGCTATTCCTTGCACCATTTTTTTTTCGGTTTTAGAGTAATTATGGGATGACAAACAGCAGCTGCACAAAGTAAGAGTTCTTCTTCCGAATCAGAGCTCATGGCAACGTTATTCGACCCGGTCAAACACGTAAATGAAAGAGAACTAGAGTGACCGCGAATGGGAAACATGTTTGGCGTCCATCCATTTGACTTAAGTTGTTTGGAGCCACGCCGAATGGCGTGACCGTGAATGCCCAGCTTAAGGGGCTGTCACCCGAAATTGAGTTCCGATGTTTCGGTATTTTTAGCCACGCCCACTATTTCTCCGATATCCTAGCGCCATTCTTAAAGGGCGGTGATACAGTGAACTACCGAGTCAGGCACGACACTTTCCTAAGCAATTGGCCGGAGCAGGTACAATATAAAGAAAATTGAAAAAGTAAGTTAGGTGCCTTTGGGACAACAAAGGTAAGTAAAAAAAACTAACTCATAAAATTGTGAAGACACTGCAAAATATGAAAATGATTATTTCGAATGAATGAGGGGTCTCGTTATGTGGGGTGACCTCTCCGTGTCTCGGAAATCAATTTAAGCCGGTCGTCCCGGCTGTCATTCATAGATAAGTAACTATTAGTCATCAGAAGCCAGTGACCTGTATAATATACTTGTATGATAGAGGTCAGTGTCAGAAGCCCCAAAGTCTGACAACCAGTCTTGCCAAGGAGTATCGTAACCACGGAATAGATAAATAAGTATCTATTCCGTGATCGTAACCATTCTTACAATAGATGTAACCATTTTTACAAAATATTTCTCCAACCTTCCAAATCGATCCCAAAATTAACACAAATATTTGCATATCATAATAGGTTTTTGCAATCCGGACCTACATTAAATTAAAAGACGGCAGAGCTACATCCATGTACAGACGCCAGCACATCAAGTTACTGCAACCTGTCAAATTTCTTTAATAGATTTTCAACTTTATCGCTAAACTGTAAGGTTCAAAGTTGATTGGAAAAATTTTACAGTTTCGGGTAGCTTGATGTGCTGGTGTCTATACAATGAATGAAAAACAGATAAGCTGATGTCTGGCTTCTTCTCAACATGTTGGAAAAAATCATAGATTAAACTCAGAACCACAAATCTAAAATGGAGACATGTTTCAAAGTAACGGAGTACCTATGTTGTTAAGCTTGGCTATTTTCAGAAGCTCCAAATCCTACAACCTTTATTTAGCTCCCGTTTTATTGATTTAAATATTTATTCCATAGTCATTATATAGTCTTATTTTCCATCGCAGAAATCCGCTGGAAGTGAGATGCTCATAGAATCGTCAGGATTTACTCCGGTTGTTTCGGATTCGGACATCATGTGGGTGGAAAATGGGTTTCGTGTTGACATGTCGATTTGAGTCTGTCACTGCTTTACCAGCATCCTTGCGGAACTTCGTCACACCAATCACTCTTAGGAATACCTACTACATCTGTCAGTACCGGCGTCCGCTCACAGATGGCGTACATTAAAGAAACTAAAGCGCTCGTACATAGATGGCGCTGTAACAAAAATATCTTGGTCTTTATCTCCGACATCGACATCCATACATACTAAGCCCCTTATTAATAATAAACCTGTTATATTAAATGAATAGTTGCACACAAATAATAACAGCCGCACAGGTCGATCGATCAGGTTAAGCTACGCTTGCCGCGGTTGGTCTGTGGATGGGTGACCATCTTTACATACCGTGACCCCTCCGTGCCTCGGAAAGCACGTTAAACCGTTGGTCCCGGCTATCATTCGTGGATCTTTGACAGTCGCTACGGGTCAGAAGCCCGAAAGTCTGACAACCAGTCTTACCAAGGGTATCGAAATACCCAGTAACTGGGTTGTGGAGGTCAGATAGGTAGTCGCTCCATGTAAAATACTGGTATTCAGCTGCATCCGGTTAGACCGGAAGCCGACCTCAACATAGTTGGGAAAAGGCTAGGCAGATGATGATGTTCGGGAAAGTAACTAATTGAAGCAAAAGGATCGTACCAGGTGGCGGTTGACTACAAACCGCCACCTGCTACGATCCTTTTGCTTGTGCCTATCCCCATTGGAGGTAGGCGTGAGATTTTTTTCTTTTTTGGCAACTGAGGCGATGTCGACTATTCTGAAGCGTGAGTTTACTTATCTATGCAATATTATCCGTCAAGTGTGGCGACTGAAATTGTCATAAATTAACACCATAACCTCGGTGCCGTCAGTCTCATTAAAAAAAAATTGTATAGGTTATTACTCACCAACTAAAAAGGCGCCGTTGGGACACAATAACATAAATAAAACTTCTCCAAATTGCCTCCTATCTAATCTACCCAGACTTTTGACTGAAACCTTGAGAAGAAAACAATAATAAATACCTACTAGCGAAAATCGGTCGTCTATACAATATTATAAGGCGTCCAGCGAGCTAAAACGAGAAAAACAAAAATAACCAAGGTTAGAAGGAAGACGCAATGTATCGACTGCTTCAATATTTTCACACTGGACTTGACTTCACTCCGAATACAGCCGGTCGATTCTGTAAAATCTCACCGTGAAAACTTAGGTGAAGTGAGTTGGTTTTTGCTAGGAATTGACACTATTGACAGCCCACTCCACGCTCACTTCACCTAAGTTTTCACGGTGAGATTTTTACAGAATAGCACCGCAGGATCAAATTAAATTAGCTAACGGAACTGCAGGTCCTTATCATTTCAGCCGAAAGAAGATTGATCACGGCCAGTGGCGCAGTCCACCGCATGCGTGCGCAAGCTCGGGGCCGAACGGGGTTTTGAACGACACCTTCGACGGAGTACCAGAGAGGCTGCCAGTTCCAGGCATTTCGGAGTCAGCCACTACTATGGACACTTACTAGGTAAAGTCAACAAAAGAGATAAGTATGCAGGATCGTCGGATATAGTTGAAGTTTAGTAAGAAACCGATGGATGTTGTCGACTGAAATTTAATCACACTAATATTATAAAGGCGAAAGTTTGTGAGTGTGTGTGTGTGTGTGTTTATATGTTTGTTACTTCTGCGTGACGTCAGTGTAATGCGTAGTTTGTATGTGGCGATGTAGATGTCAGAAAACAAAATCTGTCAAATCCAGGGGGTCTACTCCGAAGCGGTTTACCACTGTATCGGCCGAATGTTCGGTCATTTTCTACTACCATTAATTTCCGGTATACCCCCGTTTGCCCGAATTTTATTGCCCTAATATCGTTTGCCATAATAGTCAACAGCCATAATATTATATGACATAATATTCATTTGCCCTACTCTTATTTGCTATAATAGTCACGTGCTAGAAGCTTTGTTTCCCATAAAATCATTGTAAGCCCTAATTATCACGTGCCCTAATTATCACATGCCATAATTATCATATGCCATAATTATCATATGCCATAACATCATTTGCCATCGACATTGGGTGTGTAACGGTTGTTATATTAGGAGAAACTGGATGCAATCGGGACTTTAAGGCACCCCGACTCGGATAGGTTAGGTTAGAAGGGGATGGCGGGGTCGTCTGAGCGAGCGAAGCGAGCAAATAGACCCCGCCATCCCCTTCGTGGTTATTTTTTTATAAACCACCCAGAAGTAGGAGCCCCGCGTAGCGGGGCTCCGTCGACCTAGCCCACCCTCGACCATGCATAGAATATTTTAAATATTTTTCTAATCATTATTATGGCATTTAAATATTATGTCTAACAATTATTATGGTATTTAAATATTATGTCTAATCATTATTATGGCATTTAAAAATATGTAAAACAATACGTATGGCACTCGTATCTTATGGCATCTAAGTTTCGGGCAATTAAAAGTATGTGATATGTCTTATAGGGCAAACAAAACATTCGGGCAAATGAAATTCGGGTAAATGAAATTCGGGAATATGATGATTATGGTATAATTAATCTTCGGGCAAACAATACCAAACCTTAATTTCCTATATTGACTATTGGTCCCGACCAAACTGTGCCAATCCGAACCTTTTTAGAACCCTTAACCCTTTTTTTACCTTTTTTTTTTTTAATTCGTAGTAGGACAACAATATTCGAATCAGAAAATGACCGAACATTCGGCCGATACAGCGGTTAACCGCTTCGGAGTAGACCCCCAGAATCGGGATTTTTTCGATACAAAAATGCGTTCCATAATAAATAGCCAACACCTCAACTCTGCGGTGTTAGTTAGTATATTTATAACGCAGTCGATTATACGATCTCGATTTACGTAGCATTCCTTATTTTCACGATTATTATTTATTGTTATTTTATTCAGGTATGTAAATGGATTGGATTTGCTTATTTGGTGTAATCTGAGAGAAACGTTTGCTTACAGCAAAAGCAGCAGTGTCAAATTTACTAAATATTTACAAGAACGATAAATAACTTATGAAACAAATACATTCAGTCCATATAAAAGAACACATTAAAGTTTTCCGTTCATTGTCAATTTATTAGCTGACCAATTAAACGATTCAGTTTTTATAGTTAGTTAATTAAACACATTATCATCATCATTTCAGCCGAAAGACGTCCACAGCTGGACATAGGCCTCCCCCAAGCACCGTCACTTTTACCGGTCCTGTGCTTCCCGCATTCAGCGGATTCCTACAGCCTTCACAAAGGTCCACCTTGGGGAGGCCTTCCAACGCTACGCTAATTAAACACGGGATCAATGAAATTTGTGTTGCCCTCTTGTGTGCTACACCATCTATTCACAGTTGTAACAGGCTTTTGGGATGATGCAACCTCAACAGCTCAGTACCTCAGAACTGATATCATGCCCCGACAGAGCTTCTTCAGATGGCAGGAAGCCCAATCTACATGGTACCAAATTTTTTGGCCACACTGGGATTGGTATACAATGTATTACAATAGAAGAACTAGTGTCGTTGCTGGAATATCTATTGGTGAGTATTCATTCAATATCTTTTTTTTTTTTTTTTTCAATATCTAGAGGTGTCTTGCTTGCGAAATGCGCGCGTTTTGCTCGCGTGCGGTTACAGCCTACGTTTGAGCAATAAACTGTATAATCTATGGTTTGAGCCTCAGTTGTGAATTTGCTTGCTCCGCTCGAGTACGCCGCGTAGCTTGCGCGCGAGTGGCGCGCGGACGGCGCCGGGGGCTGCGTACGAACATGAAATGCACGCGCGCAGTTCGCAAGACGCTCGCGAGCGGCGCATTCGCCATGTCTGGACGCGCTTCTATCTAATACTTATAATAAAGCAGAAGAGTTTGTGTTTGAACGCGCTAATCTCTGGAACTACCAGTCAGATTCAAAAAAATATTTTTGCATTTGATAGCCTGATTCTTAGGGAAGGTTAAAGGCTTTTTTTTATTTAACATTACGGTAGGGCTCTTAGAAGCGGGGCAAAAAGAAAGAAGTAATAGCGCGGGCAGGCGATGCGATGGTACGGATTGGTTCGGGGGAACAAGAAATTCGGGACGAAATCGCGGGCAAAAGCTAGTTATTTATAAATAGCTTGGGCCAACGGCTTTGCATTCCACCCCGACCCTTGCTCGAGCCAGCCCGCGCCGCTGAGCCTGTAGCTTTAAATTCGTCCCCATTAAATAATTCCGATCCAGCCTGTCCCTTGCTGTCCTCTCCCAGCGACGCCCTAAGCCGAGGTCCGAACCCCCCGGGGGGGTGCCCTTAGCGTGTAGTCGCTTAGTTTTTAAGTTTTTATGCCCTGGCTGGAGGCCCAATTTATTGTGGCATCCACAGGAAAGTCCGGTTGAGCAGTCGACAACCCCTATGGTTGAACTGCGAGATGCCATTTTCAAAAAAAAAAAAAAAACGGCTTTGCATTTATGCTTTGCTTGTTGTTGAACCAGTTGGTCGCTTGAAAACTAACCTTCGGCTTGAATATCAATCAATTGGGTTATAAGCACGTAGAGGGTTGTATTGATGATTTTAATGAATATAATTCTTTCTTAAAAAAAAATCCATAGTAACAGATTGCGCGTCGCAACCAGCGGTGCTATTCTGCGAAAAGATCACCGTGATAACTTAGGTGAAGTGAGCTTAAAGTGAGCTGCGGTGCTATTCTGTAAAAATCACACCGTGAAAACTTAGTTGAAGTGAGCTGTGTGTGGTGTGTGTGTGTGTGAGGTGGTGTGAGGTGTGTGTTTTTTTTTTTTTTTTTAATGTGTCCCCACACTAGGAATTTCTCCTGTATTGTGGATGCGTTTACAAACATTTAAAGTCACATACACAAACAGCCAGTGTGGGTGTGGTGTTGTCTGTCTGTATACTATAGGTATACAATTCTGTAATTGTATATAGTATTGTTTTTAATGGATAAGGTATATGCCTCAGGGGTGGTTTCTATATAAATTTGATTAACTTTGCTTGGGTAGTTTTTGAGTTAGCTTCAATAATACGATTTGCTTCACGTTTATATTGATGATGTTTTAATAACTTCCTGACACTGATATTTACATAGCAAGTAGTGTAAATTAAATTTGTGTGGGGTAGGTACAACTAAAAAGTGAAAAATAAAAACTTTTTACAAAAAAAAACAACCGACTTCAAAAAGAAACACTACAAAGTGAAAAATAACTTTAATTTCGGAATTCGGCGTCAAAAAACGAAAATGTGGAACCAAGGACACCGACTTCCGAAATTAAAGTTATTTTTCACTTGGCAGTGTTTTTTTTTAAAGTCGGATGTTTATTTTTGTAAAAAATGCTTTTCATCACTTCGAGTGTCATGGTGGCAGACGATTAAAATACTCTAATACTTATGAGCAATTAAACCGAATACAACTAAAATTGAAGCCAGAGGTGGCCGAGTGGCATCGTGAGTTCGAACCCCGACAGGCACTTTACTTTGTGTATTTAATTTCATCACATCATAATCAGCCTGTAATGTTCCCACTGCTGGGACACAGACCTCCTCTCTGTGAGAGGGAGTGGGCCGTAATCCACCACGTGGGCCCAGTGCGGGTTGGTAGATGTCACATGTCTTCGAATTTTTGGTTCTTCGCCGTTTTGAGAGCAGTGGTGATGAAATAATTTACACAAAGTAAAGCGTCTATCTGGGTTCGAACCTACGACCTACAACCAGTAAGTCGCCGCCGATACCACTGGGCCATCACTGCTCTCGAAACGGAGGAATAAAGAAAACGTGACGAAACCGGCATATCCTAGAACCAAAAATTCGAAGATATTTATGTGACATCCAAGAACCCGCGTGGTGGATTACGGCTCACTCCCTCTCACAGAGAGGAGGCCAGTATTCCAGCAATGGGACGTTATATACCTATACTGAATATGAGTTATGAAACAAAATTGTAGTAGAATTAAAGTGCATGTCTTTCTTAACTGCATTACATGTCATGACTTTGACAAGTATAAAACTTGCAGAAATGACAAATAAATTCAGAACGTGTTTTCTTGATTTAAACTAAATCAGAATCAACGTTAAAATAATTGCAAATAAGTTGAATAGCGAAATTTTTTTTTTTTTGTAAAGTTACAATTTGAAATTGTCGCAAAACACATACAAATGAAATAGTAACATTGCCCGGGATAAGGCAAGGCAAAATGCAGAACGTGTCCGTAGGTATCGACCTACGGAGCGCGGAAGTATCAAGCTAATAAAAACCGTTTTTTTCTTTAATGAAATATGATTAATAAGAAAAATATGATTCGCGACCGTAACAAATAAGTCTTTACAGAATTCTAATACTTAAAATCATCAACACAACAACGACATAACTAAAGTCTAATTATTAATTCACTGGAGTAAACTGACAGATGCTAAGCCATATTTATTCAGTTCATTCAAACAAAGTCAATGTTTCTATTGACTTTGTGTGAATGAACTGAATCACAACGAACGGAACTCATCACTATTACAATAAATATGGCTTAGCATCTGTCAGTTTACTCCAGTGAATTAATAATTACTAGATAATGGCCAATTTTTCAATCGAAAGGTAATTTTTATTCGTAGAATAAAATTGACGTCTGACAGTTTTTGTATGGAAGAACTGTCAAAAATTCAAAATTATTCGTCCGATAAAATTATCTGGCGTTGAAAAAATCAGCCCTAAGTTAATATAATTCTATTGATTTTAAGTTAATATAATCCTATTGATTTAATTTTATGAAATAGTTAATGCAAAAAACGGAAGAAATTTTTGAATGTCGCAGGCTACTTTGCGCATCCCCCAGTGACAGAATTCTTTGCAAATGTTTTAACCACGTTTGAATTTTTCAGATTTCACGCCTCTTACTACTGGTTCGATACTAAATAGAAGAACTATACTCACTGCTGCCAATGTATTGGATCCCTGGTTTAATAGGCAACGGGACCTACGTGTTTGGGCATTAGGCAGATTCGGACATCATAAAACTCCCTATAGATACAGAGTTTGGAGAGTCACAAGATTGTTTCCGAAGAGTTTAAATCCAGAACATTGGCACGGGCCTAGAGGCATCCATTCACCGAGACACGACCTATGTATAGTCCATACCTTGGACCAAATGTTTGTTTCCCAGAAATTGTCCCAAAAAGCCATGCATGCAACTAAAAGTTACTTAGCTTGGAAACGTAAATTTCTTGGTTTTGACATGTGGTTTACCGGTTCTGGTTACGAATACCTCTTGCATATTAAAGAAAATTATAAAATATTTATCACCAGAACGCATAGAGATTATGTTGTAGACTGTTCGAAGTACTTGCCCAAATGGTGGGGAAAATTTATATGTATTATAAATAAAGATAATTTCCCCGGGCTACAGAATGGTGGGGGGTTACATTGTGACGTTGGATACGATTACACATATGGAATAGGTAGTTTTGAAATTCGGTATAACGAAGACAGAATTTTTGCGTTTACTGATTTGCGTTATTATACAGATTGGATATATCTATACGGGGTCATATACGCTGGTGAGTATTATGAATATGCTTATCCTCAGTGGGGAGTCCATATCGGCTTTTTATTTAATACCTTTTTTGGAAACTCCCCTAGTATTCCCGGCAAGCAGATCCAGGAGGATTTGTGGCCGTTGGGCTAAAAATAGGGGGTAGGTATTCCTCGAAACGCACCAAATGAAACGTCTATCGATATAATTTGTTACGAATCCTTCATGCTCTTCTCTGTTCTACGTTGATGCATTTCGAGGAATAAAATTATATTTTTTTTTTTTTTCGAGGAATTCTTTTGTTGCGTTTAGTTGGTGCGTTTCGTGGAGTACCCCAAAAATAAGTACATAAACATAAAAGTTAATTGTATCCAAACTTTCTGTACCAAGAAAAGATATAATTACAGCCAGTTAAGTAATTAGAATAAAACCATAAATAAAAAAATATTTGCCAAAGGCTTCTACTCTATTCACTTATTATATCCTATTTTCCTGAAGCCTGCCGATAGGTACTCACCGCTATTAATTGCGTTGCATTCTTACGTAACTATACTACTAGATGCGCCCCGCGGTTTCACCCGCATAAGTGTCGATACCGTGAGAATATCGGGATAAAAACTATCTTATGTCCATCCCCGGAATGCAATCTATCTCTCTGCCAAATTTTATCGAAATCCGTTCAGTGGCTTAAGCCCGGTTTCCACCGCGAGCGGAACGGACCCATTAATGACTTCGTTAAACTCGCAAAGACAAACTGCGTACCTACTTGTATTTCCTCCAACGGTGGAAATATATTTTTTTTTAGTTTTATCATTCTCTTATTTTAGAAGTTACAGGGCGGGGACACACATTATACCACTTTGGACGTGTCTCTCGCGCAAACTATTCAGTTTGAGTTTCAGTTCTAAATAAAGGGAACCGCCATAATTTATTGTTTTTTTCTATTTTTTTTTGTGAAAATCTTAATGCGGTTCACAGAATACATCTACTTACCAAGTTTCAACAGTGTAGTTCTTATAGTTTCGGAAAAAAGTGGCTGCGACGGACAGACAGACAGACATGACGAATCCATAAGGGTTCCGTTTTTGCCATTTGGCTACGGAACCCTAAAAAATACCTACCTTTAATTCTGCAGACGTTATTGAGTCATGTTGCGAGACGATGTGTGAGTGAGTGTTTATCTTGTGTGGTGTGTTAGACTAGTAGGAGATGTATATGAGTAATAGGCTATTTGACAATGTAAAAAATAAGGTCATAATTATTGACACTCGTATAGATTATCGCTTTTAAAATCGATTTGCATTAATTTTACTACAAAACAATGTATTATTTATTAAAAAAATCCCGAAAAAACTTCATCTTTTTAAATCTGGCGCCACGTAATCGAAAACGGTCTGGATTGGCTGAACTTAAGATGACGTCATGATTTAGTAAATTTCTGTCTATCGTTGACAGAACAGATGACTTTTGTCTAGTATCTCGACCGTTTCAACGTTTGTTTACGTGAATCGTGACGTCACGACTCCATATTGTAAAAGATAGCGTTTTGGCGGCTTATTTAAACAGTACATTTTTATTTACTATTTTTTAAAAGAAATACATTATGCAATTTGAAGTAATAGGTTTTTGTGGGCTCGTTAGACACCATTAAATAATCTGAGATGTTATCAGAAACCAGTCAAATAGCCTATTCAGATGTGCAGTGTGTGAGTTAAGATGACGTTTGTGGAGTGAGTGCAGCGAGAGTTGTTTTTCAAGGAGGTGAGGCTGGTCAAAATTTGATTTATTTCAGAAGGGTCAATAGATTCTCAGTTTTATGATTGTCTAGGGTTTTTAAGTATTTTTTTATTTCTCTAATACAGTTTGATCCAGTTTTTGGATAAAGGTGTTTTTAGGAATTTATTAAATTTATTGTAAAGATAATACCCAAGGAAGCCATAGCGGCCAATCACAGCACGCCACTATGTATTCCACTTACACAACACACCATAATACCTCTGACCAAATGGATAAGTGTTTCGACTATTATTGCTACTAGAAAGAAATTATGTATGAAATAGTAAATATTTAAATCGTTAGATTAGCCTTCACCGTACTAAGTCACCTAGTAGGTATAGTTTATTCAAATCCTTGCTTCCAATACCGAATAAAAGCTATGTTATACCATACATAAATTAAATCGCAACGTGGAAATTCAGGCTTCATTTTTGAAGCGCAGTCTTAGTGCTGGGCCAGACTGCAAACGCGGGCGCGGGGAGGGCGCGGCGCGGTGTACTCAAACATAAGAACTTCATTTGAGCGTTCATAGTGGGTACGCGGGCGCGTTGAGCGGCGCGGGCTCCTTGGCGCGGGAAGCGCGCGGGCAACTTACGCCATAGCTCGGTCATTCAAGTGGGCGCAGTGAGTGCGCGGGCGGCCCGCGCGGGGAACTGGGTTCTCAAACTAGTTCGAGCTTTTTTCTAGTAAAAATAAGTCTTCTTCATCCATATTATATTTTGACGAACACTGGACACGACTTCATTCAGAACGAAGCCGCGCTCGACTGCGGACAGGCAGATCGCACGCGTTCCCGCACTCATGCCGCTCCCCGCCCCGCGCTGCCAGTCTGGCCAAGTTCTTAACGCTATGAGCGTTTTTTCCGGGCCGGTAGACACGACAACACATCAAACTATATAATTCCAGTTTTAGCTGAACTGACTTTTCTTACAATGAGGAGCCAACTTATACAGGAAATGTATAGCTTGATTATGTCGCCGTGCGTTGAATATGGCCGATGAGTCTTGACCGGTTCGAACTTTGCGCAGAAGGCTACCTAACACTCAAATTCCGAACCATCACTACTTGCACCTGTTATAAAAAATATATTTTAGTTTTAGTTTATTTTTAGGCACTATAATTGTATAGAAAATTTTCTACTCTTGGATTTAATGTACACCTTTTGTAAACGTTTTTATTAAATAAAATTATTATTATTTCCTTTATTTCATTAGATAACACATATAAATTATATATTTTTAAATATTAGAATATAAAAAATATTTAAAAATATAAAAAATAGTAGCCCACCGGTATCGGGAACAGGGTACTATTATTATTTTTATTATAATTGTTTTATTTGTTACCGACAGTCGACAGACAACCGTTGTAAAGTCATTTCTATTTGCATTATATTCTAAATTTATAATACAACCAACTCTACTTTGGAGAGGGCTTTGCTTGGAGTTTCCCTACGTGATCGAATCAGAAATGAAGAGGTCCGCAGTAGAACAAAGGTAACCGAAATAGCCCGAAGAATTGCCAAACTTAAGTGGCAGTGCTCATTGCTCAAATTGGCACATTGCTCGCAGAACAGATCGAAAGGTTCTGGAGTGGCGACTGCGTAACTGAAGATGCAGCGTTGGAAGGCCTCCCTCAAGGTGGATCGATGACCTTGTGACCTACCGTTGCGATCAACAGCACACTACAAAAAACTCACTTAGAACTATCTTAGTAAATCAATTTCGCAAATATAATAAGCACCATTAAGCACGTCCTAACCTACGGTGCACAAAGTTTACTACTATATATATATTAGTACTTACTGAACAACAGAAGTCCAAACTCAAGATTTGCCAACGGGCAATGTGGAGCGCAGCATGTTAGGTGTTAAGCGTACCTACAGATCGAGTTAGAAACACCACGCTGCGCTCTATAACTCAAGTAGCGGATGTTGGAGAAAAAACAGCCAGACTGAAGTGGGAGTGGGCCGGACACGTCTCACGAATGCACCCGGAGAGATGGGCAAAGATCGTCACTCACTGGACGCCTGAGGCAGGACATCGCCGTCGAGGTAGACCAAGGCGAAGGTGGCGTGACGATCTAATAACATTCGCAGGGCCAACATGGCCAGAGATTGCACAAGACAGGGAGGTTTGGAAGGAAAAAGGGGAGGCCTTTGCCCAGCAGTGGGAAACAAACTAGGCTAAAAAAAAAATAAGCACCATTACAGATGACACCCATAATTATAACACTAGTTGAGAAATTACCTAAAACTTAAAAGGTATAAGTAACTGGATGATACGGATTGTGTTTTACGCAATTATTCCTAGTATATATCAATGCTTTCGAAAGACAGCGGGAATGGTGAAGCGAATTGAAAACATCTCCACTTTGGCATACCAGACCGTCCCACACCGGTAGATCATACACACATCAACACTGTCTAGGGATATTTTGGATTTACTCAATTTACTCAAAATTTATTAAAAATAACATACAACATGTATATATTTTTATAAAGCCCATTTATCAGACTACACTACAGAGTGAAAGAAAACTATTTTTTTTGCGTAAACAAATTATTATTCAAATAAAGACAAAACGTGAAATAATGGTCAAACTAACAATGAATGTGTTTCTCAAGAAAAAGTGAAAAATAAAGAAAAATTAATCTGTTTTTAACAGTTGTGTGAAAAATCAGTAGTCAGTAAAACCACCCATGACGTTAATAACGGTCCTGCAACGGTTTTTCATGCTTTGGATTAAGTTATCCAAGTCTTGCTGCGGTATATTGTCCCAGGTCCGGCTAAGATGCAATTAAGTTGCTCTTCCGTCGCAATGTTTGCAGGGAAATTTCTCAAAGCCCTTCTTTGGAGCATGTCCCACGCGTGTTCTATGGGGTTTAAGTCAGGCGATTGAGCGGGCCAGCCTAAGACCGATACGTCGTGCTCCTGCAACCAGCTCATCACCACTCTCGCTGTGTGCGGACGGGCGTTATCGTGCATAAGCGTGAATTCTTGGCCCATTTGTAGTCGATGGGGGTAGATTATTGGTACTAGCACCTCGTTCCGGTATTTTTCAGCCGTCATGGTGTTTCTGATCCAAACGAGGTCTGTTCTTCCACCAACACGAATTCCCGCCCAAACCATAATTGTCCCGCCGTGGTATGAATGGACTTCCTGAGGATGTTGCAGACGGCTCTCACGACCAGGAACTCGCCAAACACGTACTCTACGTGTATCGGGATGGAAACCGAACCGGGACTCATCGGTAAACAGCACCACAGACCACTGGTTAATCCCTAGACGGTGTTGAAGTGTGTATTGTACCGTGCATGCTTACATTAGATCATATTTATGTACCGTGCATGCTTACATAACGCACTGTGTTATTTAAATTAAAAGTTATACACATTTGTTATATTTAATCATTAGTTGTGGTAGTGACATATTTGATCAATTTTACAATAACAATAAATAACTCAGATTTGTTTATAAATACAATCAGTCTATATAAAAGAGCACATGTAAATCTTTCGAACATTGTCAATTTAGCAGTTGCTCAAATAAACGAAGCAGTTTTTTATAGTTAGTTGGACACAGCTTAAACAGTGTCAATGAAACTTGTGTTACTTTCCTGTGCGTTTTACCTTCTCTTAACTATTGTATCGGGCTTTTGGGATGACGGAACTACAACCGCACTGTACATTAGGACTGATCATTCACCACGACAGAGCTTCTTCAGGTGGCAGGAATCCCAGCCTGAGTGGAGATCTTGGTTTTTTTGGGGTTGGGATTGGGCTTGGCTTAGGTACAATAGAAGACTTTGTGTCGTTGCCGGAATATCGCATGGTGACTATTAGTCTTAAAATTTAATTTGGTGGTGCAATATCTAACGAAATACAGCCCGATTTAAACTTATTGCGGCTCTGATGTGTGCTACTCGCCCCGCAGTACCGCACCCCTCACCCCCGTTGACAGGTAAGTTTGTCACTGCGCAGCGACACACCTCGTGTCCCGAGCCGCTATAAAGTTTGAATCGGGCTGTATTTCGTTAGACTTATTTGCAAGTGTTTTAACAGTTTTTGAAATTTTCAGAGTTTAAAAATATTGGTACGGGTACGATAATGAATAGAAGAACTGTCCTCACTGCGTGCAATTTACTTGATGAATTTACTAACGTTCAAAGGGATCTCCGCATTTGGGCATTAGGCAATCGGGGTCACTATAATACTCCCTACAGATACAGAGTTTGGAGATTCACAAGATTGTTTCCGAAAAGTTTAAATCCAGAACATTGGCACGGACCTAACGGTGCCTTTCAGCCGAGACACGACGTGTGTGTAATCCATACCTTGGACCAGATGATGCTTACCACATTTGTCAGCACTAGAAACCACTTTCCACACAGAAGTTACTTGGTTCATAAACGTTTCGTCCTCACAGAAGACCTTTGGTTTACAGGATCTGGTTATGAATATCCCCTACACGTCAAAGAAAATTATAAAATATTTATCACTAAAACTTTAAAGGAAAATATTGTAGACTGTTCGAAGTACTTACCTAAATTTTGGGGGAAATTTATATGCATAAAAAATGTTTATGGCTTTCCCGGAGTACAGAGTGGTGGAGGATTACATAGCTTCGATTTTCCAGAACAAACTGATTATATAGTTGGATTAGGATGTTTTGAAATTCGGTATAACGAAGATAGGGTTTTTGTGTTTACTGATCTCCGTTACTACGTTGCACAAATATATTACATAGCTCATCTATGGAAAGGTCAGTATTATGAATATGCTTATCCTCAATGGGGTAAGAATTATGAATTTACATCTAAAACTTTTTGGGCAAACGCTCCTAATATCCCTTTATTTCAGTTGAAGGACGATTTGTATCCGTTGGGTAAATAGTAGATATGCTTGTGAATTGCGCTCAAACTGTTTGCGACATGCGCCATTCCAGGAGCGTAGTATGCCCTGGTCGTGCGCGAGTGCTAAAGTCCGTTTCACGAAAGAAGTCCCGCGGCAATAATTGGAACTAATTATTAATAGATCATAGCAACATTCCTAGTCCTGCAACAACCCTCCTACCTCACACACCTTTCTATAAGGAAGAATGTGCATTTTGTTATTTGCCTGTTATGATGTCAAGATAAATAAATAAATCATTATTTATGTTTACGTCGCACGACAGTGGCGCCACGTCTGCGGGACTTCTTTCGTGAAATGGACTCTACACGATCTGTCTACGATACGTAAAACGATTTTTATTAAGGGGCTTACAGGACCTAAACACAAAAAACGCAAGTTTTAGAAACAATAAAAGTATATGATCGACTACAGTAAACAAAATCAGAAAATGATATGATATTCTTCAGGATATATGCTAGGTAAATAGTGTTGAAAACATAATACAACTAATTTGATAAGATAGAAAAAAATCATGAAGATACTGCATAGCATCGCCATACAACGTGGTAATGCCGCCAGTCTCTTGGGTGCATTACCAGTAGACAGCGATGCGGATGATTTTTCGACGCTATTTTTTATTTTTAGTTTCTGTATAGTTTTAGTTAAGTTAAGGATTTGTTTGGCCCTAAAAAACATATGATTATAGGTAGGTACACCTGATGTTATTTAAATAAAATCGGAAAACCTCAAACGGCGCAAATAGTCCAATCTCTTTGGAACTTTATGTTTGAGCCGTTTGGGGTTGAAACTCTAGGACCATGGGGCCCGAGTTCCCACTTAGTATTTCGAGACATCGCCAAGCGGTTGGTCGAGTCTTCACGTGTCCTGGGGGCCTAAAAAGGCCACTTTTGCAGAATCATAAAAGGAATTCATCAAATCATTAGAAATCATAATAGACAGTTAACTGTTAAGTTAATCGTATCAAATCCCATTGGTGAAGGATTTTTCAGTTATTTTTTTTTGTCTGTGCTTAAATACCAATCCAAATCCAATCCCAATCTCTTGCAACGAAAAAAAGCAAAATACGTTTATGTTTCTGCCAAAGTGGCCTTTTTAGGCCCCCAGAGGGTAGGCCTATTTTTTGGCCAAAGAATCAGCATTGCCATACAACAATGTTATTGAATGCAGCGCCATCTAGCAAAAAGTGTAAGAATGCTTACCAGCAATTTTTTCCAAGTAGAAAGAAGATAGCCCACAAACATTGCTAATTTTTATGTTCAAAAATTTCCCTAGCGGCCATTGGTTAGAAGTAGGTATTATGTTTTGATATAAATAATGTGAAAAGTATTTTTTTTAATAAAACAATATAATAAATGGTGCTGACATATTTTATTTATTTATTGAATGCTCCAAGCACATCAGAAGGCATTTTCTACCAGTCAACCTTTGAATGATGCAGAGACAAACAGTAGGTAGTACGTGCAATCATGAAAATTGAGGAATAAATATTTTAAATATAATACGCATAAATCTATTAAAACTATAAATATAATATATGCCTAATTACATAATTAAAAATATACAAATACATGAATTAAACAAAACACAAACAACACACTTTCGCACGCTGTGCTTATGTACAAAACAGACGACCAAGTTGAACGTTAGTACCGTGGAAACGCCCTAGGTGGCGCTATTAGAAAAAATGAAAGATAAAACTGCAATCAATTAATTAAAATCTAGTAATCAGTGTTATCATTCAGTTATCATTATATTTCTTGGAATTATAAGTGTTTAACTATTTTCGTCAATAAGTTTTCTCGAACCAATCAATCAATAGAGCCTAGCGCATTGCTTCGATAGACACGTGCTTGACATTTAAATAATTCAACTTAAGGCTGATTTTACAATCATTTGATAACTTTATTCGAGAAATAATTTTGAAATTTTAACAGTTAGGTATTTCATACAAAAACTGTCAATCGTCAATTTTATTTATCAAATAAAAGTTATCTGACGATGGAAAAATCAGTCCTTAAAGGAGGAAAAATCAGTCCTTAAAGGAGTGTTCATAATCTCAGATAATTTACATACCATCGCCACTGAATCAATATAAATACCTACTTTAGTAAAATGTATTCTAAGTTGAGTGACCATTTGTAATAAAAAGGTTCTAATAAGTTTTTGGTTGCAACGGATTTGGAACTTTGTTAATTATGACATTCAGTTTGTTATTCCATAACTTGAAAATTATACGTGGACGTCCACGTGGCATCACAAGGAAGTAAAATGTATGGAAATTTAGAAGACGCTTTAAAATTTCCGTCCACGTTATCATTATGTAAAGAAAAAGACCCTTTTCTTGATAACACTTTTTAATCGCACAACTGATCACAATCCAACAACGACTAGCTTTGCACTACATTTTGCCATTTAAAACGACATTTGCTCCACCCAGAAATAACGATGATATCATAACCGTTATTTCCAAGTGTTGCCATAGTGGAAAGACATTTTAAAAGTTTGTTACAATACTTATTAATAATTGCACTTTGACATTGTTGCCACAGTGAACATTATAATGCAGTATTAAAGAAATGCATGTTTTTTAAATTAAATCAATGAAATCACGAGAACTCGGCCATCCGACGGCGTGCTAACTCCGAAGCACGCGCTAATCACGACAATTATTACATGAACATAATATTTCCAATTCCATACCTTCTATGGAGGCGGACGTGGACCTCTACAAAAATTATCGTCACGTTAGAAAAAACGCAAATTGTCAACTGCATTTTGACTGCGTCATTTGTCTAAAGTGGTCATACGTAAAATTGCTGGGCATGAGGTCCTATGCCCGATTTCAAAGGTGTTATTGGAGTTTTCCAAAAACAGTCCGGAGTATAGATTTGAGACCTGGAATCATCAATGCGCAAACCTCTTAGTTCATAATTATAAACAAGATTTTTCACCAGCTCTTCCAGTTTGAGTCAGTTGAAAGAATTTGACCTTAAAAAACCTGTGTAGACTACCTAAAGATTGAATGAATGTGATCGAAAAAAGGAACCTCCATTTTTGTTGATTAAAAAAGAAAAAAAAAATTTATATCAGATGGGGTTGAAACTACCCCTAAAAGTGTGCGTCTGCTGAGATTAGGACAAGTGCTGACGTTTTACCGACCTGAATTTTTGTATAAGAGATCGTACGAACTAAAGATTTTGCTACACAAATGGTGAATTATTGCTAGTCTCTAAAATGTCAACTAACATTTAATCAATTATCAATTTTTTTTTATTGGGAAATTGCTAGGCAGATGATAATTATTTTTATCAGTCAAAGTAGTCCCTTCACATGAGGACCGATGAGCGGGTCAGCACTGGGCCCGCGTGGTAGATTTTTTTTTTTCCAATTCCTCGCAGATAACAAATATTCCCGATCAGTCACACCCCGTCGTCCACACTGTTAACGATCGGGAAAAAACTACCTTTTTTTCCCGATTGTCAACAGTGTTCTGGAGGAGAGGTGGCCTGTGTCCCAGCAGAGGGAACATTATATGCTGATTGTGCTCTAAAATACCGTCCTCCGTATTATTATCGTCATCAGACGTCCACTGCTAGACATAGGCATTTTTTTTTTGGTGAGAAATCATCAAATGACCCCTCCCGCTCTGGGCGGAGCGGAAGGGTGTCAGACTCTTACTAAAACCCACCCGTGTTCCTTCCTTAGCCCTTTATGTTCCGGGCCAGCGGTAACCCTTTTGGACAATCCCGCTGACCCGGCAGGCTTCGGCCCTAAGGAGCCCCTCAATTTATGCTGACTTATTTTTACCGACTTCAAAAAAAAGGAGGTTATCAATTCGATACGTATGTATGTAATATTATTGGAATTGCATTATATTCACATATGACAATCTAACTAAGGTTTCCAAACAAATATACAAAATTTCATAGACGTATGTGTGTATGTATGTTTGTCCACACATTTCTCAGCAACTATTAATCGGATCGTGACCATTTTGTATTAGCTTACATTTACTTCAACTTAGGGAACAGTACAAGTTTCATCAAAATCGGTTCAGTAATATTCAAGATATGGACTAATACGTGTAAGTGTGACGGCCTGGCGTATTGATACGAGCTACGGGTGTAGTGTCAAAGGGAAAACATCTCAAAACCTTGGTCAAATTCTAGTGCAGAAACTAAAAATTACGAAATAAAAAGTAATTTAAAAAAATTAAACCGACTTCAAAAAGAAATCAACTCAAAATTATGAAATAACTTTAATTTCGGAAGTCGGTGGCAAAAAACTAAAATACAGATCCCAAGACACCGACTTCCGAAATTAAAGTTATTTCATAATTTTGAGTTGATTTCTTTTTGAAGTCGGTTTAATTTTTTTAAATTACTCTTTTTGATATTTGATTTGATAATTTATTTTTTCACGGATAATATGGTGTCTGGCTTTGGAAAAATCAGCCGTAAATCCCTAAATCCCTAGCGTGCGCCACCTCTTATATCCGATGCTCATATTTTTGTCGAAGCATGAGTTAATGTCTCGGAATAAAGATAAGCTTTACCAAGGTTAAGGAGACAGCAGAAAATGTATAATTTATAACGAGTGGTGTGTATGTGCTGACTGTGTACTATCAAGCCTTTGTCCAATTATGTTGGCGTCGGCTTTCAGTCTAACCGGATGCACTTGAATACCAGTATTTTACATGAAGCGACTACCTATCTGACCTCCACACTTATATTCTTTGGTAAGACTGGTTGTCAGACTTTCGCGCTTCTGACTACTCGTAACGATTGCCAAAGATCTACGAATTATCAGCCGGAACCATGCTTTCCGAGGCACGGACGCCATGGGTCTAGAATGGTCACCCATCCACGAAGCGACCGTGGAAAGTGCCGCGTAACCTTCAATCGGCCCGTGCGGCTCATTATTTTGGAGTGGATTCACATTTGGCAATCGGTTGAAATCGCCTTTCGTACAATAATTTAATTCAGGGATTACAATATGAATAATGAATATTTTCTTTTGTTCTATTGTAACTAAACCGAAACGAGTATTTTATATGTTTATGTTTAAAATAACAAAAACAAAAAAACTAAACTTGTGCGTAACACACTATCAGTAGCAATGGGTTTCATTTTGACAGTTCAACAACATTCATTGCGTTATTTACGTTGTTGAGCAGACACATTTTTTGAACATAATGAAGCAATAGATTAGCAATATCCTTCAAAATTATTCAGATTGAGGTTGATAGTGTGTTACGCAATGGGGTGCTGGTCTGACCCCTCTTTTAGGGTTTTATAATGCCAAATGAGTAGGTACTTACATATACAGGGTTATTTGTAAAACACCAGCAACCTCTTAAGAGGTCATTGTACTCATCATTATGAACAACTTTTACTATGGGACCAAACCTGAAATCGCGAAAAAAAAATCAGCTGTTCCCTACACGTGTCGGTGAAACATTCTGTAGCTGAAAAGGCCTGTCGTCGAAAGTGACGAAGATGAAATGTTCTGTCGGCGAAACGTCCATAGGTGAAAGAGTCTGCCGGGGAAACGGAAATAAATGAATGATCCTGTCGACGAACAGTCCAATGACGAACCGGTCATAGGCGAATGGTTGCGGAATCACATTTATGTTCGTAATAACTCGTCAAAATGTAGGGAACAGCTGATTTTTTTTTCGCGATTTCAGGTTTGGTCCCATAGTAAAAGTTGTTCATAATGATGAGTACAATGACCTCTTAAGAGGTTGCTGGTGTTTTACAAATAACCCTGTATTCACGTGGGCAAACCCGTTAGCCTAAGTTTGTACGGACGTAAACATTGCGGCGGGTTTTTATCGCGCGCTGGAATTTTAACTCTCGGTGTTGAGCCATTGAGAATCAAGTGCCGAAAAAAAAAACGCCGCGGGAAAAACACGCCCATGCGTACCTGAGCTTAGGTCTTAACCCCGTTTCTTGAATTAATCAACAACGTCAATTAAGAATTAAAGAAAGTCTATTCAGAGGAAAAATTACAGAGTCAAAGTCCAGTCCGCAAAGTTATCAGACTGCAAAGGAAACGTTAAAAAAACCCCTCATTTCAATTTTTCGATGCAAACTGCTCCGTTCAGTCGGTTCTCTTTTGAAGGCTACATTTGCATCACAATTTCAAAAGAGTTCAATTAAAATCAAGGTTCCGTACCGTAAAGACCATATTAAGCAAACCTGGGGGCCTACTCTGTACTTTTGTCCGTCAACGAAAATACGGGCCCGACCGAAAGTACTACACATCACCCGATTAATTTACTTTTTCGAACGGACGGACGGGCAAAAACACATCGGGATTAGGACAACTGCCAAATCGTGTTATCATTCATTCTTAGTTCGGGCCCCGAAGTATCATATATATAGTGATACGGAGGAGGAAACGCCCGTAACTTTGGTCCGATCTATGAATTCTGTGCATAAGGAGTATAGCCCTCTTGCTTTAGACTCATATTCATTAATCTTCAAAGCAAAACATACAAAGAACAAGCATACGTACCTCCACATTGAAGCTCTAGCCGTCACTAAGTATCTAATACCCAAAGATATTTAATATACTTACGCTATCGTAAGTATGTATAAGGAAACACAATTTGACCTAATCAAATGTCCTAGAACAAAAATTTCGAAGACATGTGACAACCACCAACCCACACTGGGCCCATGTAGTGGATTATGACGCACTCCCTCTCACCGAGGGGAGACCAAGAGGCTGGGATGTCATTGAATGAGCCTCCCGCTCTGGGTGGAGCGGAAGGGAGTGTCAGACTCTTACTGACTAAAACCCACCCGTGTTCCTTCCTTAGCTCTTTATGTTCCGGGGTAGCGGTAGCCCTTTCGGACAATCTCGCTACCCTGGCAGGCTTCGGCCCTAGCGGGCCCCTTCTCTGTTGCTGACATCTCTTAGAGGCGCGCGTGGAACACGTACGCGCCGTCCGGCACGGGCCTGGTCCAGATCAGACGATGAGCTACACATTACTCTCCGTCCGCAGGCCCGCGCCTACAGTGGCCGGGAGTCGTCCCGCGGCTCCCGACGCCCGGAGCGTCTCCCGCGGAGGCTGGGAGCGTAGCTTAACCTGATCGATCGACCTGTGCGGCTGTTATTATTTAGCCACGGGCCCCTCTCCGTTCGCTTTGTATACGGGGTCAAATTAAATTAACTAGCAAAACTCCGCAGACCCGTATCGATATCTAAACGTGATAAAACACTTCTCCATCCACCTCTCCACTTTTTCTATCTTCCGCGAGTTCCTGCTTCCTCCTTCCAGTTTTGGCGGAATCTGTCCAGTTCATACTACCATTTCCTTCACACTCGTGCCTCGCTGTTCAGGGCACCAGTCCTGTGGCCACAGTTTGTCTGGCAGATATTTTATACCCGTCATAGACTATCCGGCCATATTTATTTATAGTCGGTGATATTTATAGACGGTGACTAGTGGTGACGACTAGGTACTGGGCTTATTCATATTTCTATAAGTACAAAAAAAATTGGTGAAAAAAAGTGATATTGTTAATCATTTTAGAATCAGTCTAACAGCTTGTAACATTATCTAGTCACCTTATTCCAATACCTTATTTTAATTCTAAATTTAAAAAAAATCTAGTCCCATTAGGTTCAAGCTGTAATTAAGAGCACTGGTGGCCCAGTGGTAGCCACGATTTACGAGTTCTAGGTCGTAGGTTCGAACCCAAACAGGCAATTTATTTTGTGTAAATTACTTCATCACCACTTCTCTCAAAAGTGTGAAAGAAAACATCATGAGGAAACCGGCATGTCCTAGAGCTAAAAATTTGAAGAACCCGCACTGGGCCCGTGGTGGATTATGGCCCACTCCCTCCCACAGAGAGGTGGCCTGTTTCCCAGCAGTGGGAACATTACAGGCTGATTATTGTTATAATTTGATTATTTTAACAGCTCCGATGGCCCTTTTTTAATTAATTGGATGAGAAAAATCTCAAATAAAATTATTTGTACGGATCTCTAAAAAAATAAAAGTTTTCTCGCCAGTGGAGGTCATTATAGCTTTTAAAATGGCTGCCGATAGAAGCCGCATCCCAATTAAGGGTGAGCCTTGACTTTTACAAGAATAAAACAAAAATATAGAGGCGAGGTTTTTTTTTTCTTAAAATGAATTCTGTTCCTATTCAGGAAAATTGGAAGAAAATAAGACGATGAAAATTGTATTAATGTTTTCTTACCACAAATGATCCAGAATATTGATGTTGGAAGGGATGCCGCCAGTATCTACATCGTCACCATGGGGTGAGTAAGAGCAGCGGTAGCCCAGTGCAATGGCCCCGACTTACGACTTATAGGTCGTGGGTTCGAACACAGGTAGTTACATAACTTTGTGTTACCACAGCTCTCAAAACGGTGAAGGAAAACCACGGAAAGAAACCGGCATGTCCTAGAGCCAAATTTTAAGACATGTGACATATACCAACCCGCACTGGGCCCGCGTGGTGGATTACGGTACATTATCTCTCTCTCAGGGAGGAGCCACAAAATCCAGTCTCTCAGCTGTTATTCTACTAACGGAAAAACTCAATAACATTTTTCCCGACCGTTTGTCATCATCATCATCATTTCAGCCAAAAGACGTCCACTGCTGGACATAGGCCTCCCCCAAGCACTTGCACTTCGACCGGTTCTGTGCTTCTCGCATCCAACGGGTTCCTGCGGCCTTCACAAGGTCGTCGGTCCACCTTGTGGGAGGCCTTCCAACGCTACGTCTTCCGGTACGTGGTCGCCACTCCAGAACCTTTCGGCGCCATCGGCCATCTGTTCTGCGAGCAATGTGCCCTGCCCACTGCCACTTAAGTTTGGCAATTCTGCGGGCTATGTCGGTTACCTTGGTTCTCCTGCGGATCTCCTCATTCCTGATTCGATCACGCAGGGAGACTCCAAGCATAGCCCTCTCCATTGCCCTTTGGGTGACTTTAGCCTTCTTATAAGGCCCATTTTTCATTTGTTTATTATTATTATTATGCAAGTAATAGTGCTTCTTTTATTTTCATTTAAACAGTTCATAGTAAAATATCAACGTATACAACGTGTTTCAGAAATGTGTGGTCATATTATTATTTAAAGGTGTCGTGTGGTACAGACCATCAAAATTAACAACTTTTTCCATGGGACCAACATTGTAATCGCGAAAAAAAACTCAGCTGTTCCCATTCATCGTCGCTCGCATGACTAAAAGTCCTACCTATCTAATTTTTTAATTTTTTTAGCTGATCTGAGTCAGGACAACTACACTTCTTCTATTCGTGATTCTTTACACTTTTCATTGTCGTACCTCTATGTTATTTGGATCTCAAAATATAACCATTTTGAAAGGTAAGGTAAATGTAGCCGTCCCAATTCAAATCAGCTAAAAAATGAGATAGGACTTTTAGTCATGCGAGCGACGACACGTCGGTCGAGGTTACAGGTTTGATTTATGCGCAATTACAATGTTGGTCCCATGGAAAAAGTTGTTCAGTGTGATGATCGGTACCACTCCCTATAAGACCACACATTTCCGACACGCTGTATAAGACCACACATTTCCGACACGCTGTATAAGCGCTTTTATAAGAAGTTCTAATCTTATACATGTTTGCATCGTGTACGCAGGTTTCATTTTATAAACGAAGGTATGTAGGCACCTGATTAGTATTCTGGACACGAAAGGTTTTAAACGTGAGCCCCAAGAAGGGTTTCTTGACTTATATTACACCTGTTCCGTGTGTTAAAAATGACACTGAATGTTATGTGAATTCCGGAGCAGAACCTTTATTTTTGATCAACATGTGCCCGTTTTCTACGAATAATGATACTTCATAATACGACACCAGTGCGGGTTTGTGAATGTTACATTTTACATGTCTTAGATTTCTTTTTTTGTTCTGGGACGTACCGGTATTCTCATAATGTTTTCCTTCACCGCTTTGAGAGCAGTGGTAATGAAATAATTTACACAAAGTAAAGTGCCTGATTGGGTTCGAACCCACGACCTACAACTTGTAGTCGCGGCAGTTACCACTGGGCCACCCTGCTCTCACTGGGGCACCACTGTAAGCCAGGAATCTCAAAGCTATTCAAATACTTTTTTTTTAATCCGTCATGTTGGTACTAATTCTTTGTCAAATGTGAGCCTCACAAAAAGTAATTACAGACGCCAGCACATCAAGCTACCCGAAACTGTCAAATTTTCCCAATCAACTTTGAACCTTATGCTTCAGCGATAAAGTTGAAAATCTATTAAAGAAATTTGACAGATGGCATCTGGCGTCTGTACAAAGATGTGTTCAGTGTAATGGAAGAGATAAATAATTAGGATGTTCGCATTAATTGTGGTAACATTTAATGATAGTAAATATTGACTGGGATCATGGTATATTTCCATATACCATGATCCCAGTATCTTCCGTATCGGGACCCTAAACTACTACGGGACCCTAAACTACTAAGGGTCCCTAAACTACTAAGGGTCCCTAAACTACTAAGGGTCCCTAAACTACTAAGGGTCCCTAATCTACTAAGGAACCTTAAACTACTAAGGGACCCTAAGCTACTATAAGGGAACCCTAAACTACTAGCTACTAAGGGACCTTACACTACTAAGGGACCCTAAACTACTACGGGACCCTAAACTACTAAGGGTCCCTAAACTACTAAGGGTCCCTAAACTACTAAGGTCCCTAATCTACTCAGGGACCCTAAACTACTAAGGGACCCTAAACTACTAAGGGTCCCTAAACTACTAAGGGACCCTAAACTACTAAGGGACCCTAAACTAATAAGGGACCCTAAACTACTAAGGGTCCCTAAACTACTAAGGGACCCTTAACTACTAAGGGACCCTAAACTACTAAGGGACCCTAAGCTACTATAAGGGGACCTTAAACTACTATAAAGAGACTCTAAACTACTATAAAGGGACCCTAAGCTACTAAGGGACCCTAAACTACTAAGGGACCCTAAACTACTAAGGGTCCTTAAACTACTAAGGGACCCTAAACTAATAAGGGACCCTTAACTACTAAGGGATCCTAAACTACGGTTCGACTACATGACCGACTTTGACGCCGAGGGCACGTTTTTGAATTTTTGACGTGTGGTGGTCAAATGGTCAAACAATTGTAATAGTAATAGGTAAGCACTTGAAAAAACAGAGTGTGTACTAGAATTGACCGCTAAAAAACATCAAAATAAAAATTTCATAAAGCTTAAAATTACAAGAACGGCCCCTTAAAAGAAACGGCCGCCAAAAATAGGTTTTGAGAAGTAATCTCAATTTTGTATAATAAATCAAAACACACAAAAAACGAAAAACAAATTGAATAATAAACGTATTTTCTTTTCTCTTAGTATTGTGGATCTTTTTTATTTGAGCCTCGTTCTTGACGAAGAATCACTAAATGTCAGGTCACTGTAAGTCTGCCACTAACAATTGAGCTCTTTAGGCAGATCAAATAGAATGTTGAGAGTAAATATGGAAGTTTAAAGTCACGTTGCCCGTAGCGTTTCGCCAGTGGTCACATCCAGTATTTCTTTGAAGTGGCTGCGTATTAAACCCATGGGCAAAAAAAGGAACCGTCATTTATTATTTTCTTTGTAGCGTTCTTTTCGAGAAAATCTTATAATCGCGTGTAGTGAGACTTGTAGGAAAATGGAGGCATTTTTGTTCGATACAACTTTTTTTTAATGCTCGAGGCTAATTGAGAACAGCCGCTCGGGTCGATCAAAGGTTAAGCTACGTTTGGCGCGGTCGTTTCCGTTGATGGGTGACCATCCATTACATATCGAGACATGTGACGCTTTTACGGGTAGGTAGAACTCCAAAAGCCGGTCTAAAGGTCTAAAAACTTACTTAAAACACATTTTCGAAATGTCAAGAAATCTCTGTTTCTATGGAAAATTTAAAATCGGTCTAATTTGACTGTAACACAATTTTTCGAAAATGTTATTAAGTTACTTTTTAGACCTTTGTATCCTGCTTATGCGTATGAAGTTTCATTGAATTCGGTTCATTCATTTCGAAAAACAAGGGCTTGAAAGTTTAAACGCTCTTAAGATTTAATAACCCTCCTACTAGCGCAGTCGGGTAAAAAATACCTAGTGTATCCTAGTCCAAGTTTTCTTAGATATAGGTATATGCTTATGGGCTAAGTAACTGAATCTTTATCCCATTTTTTTTGGTTTATTTACCTATAAAAAAAACAGTTTACAAGCATTTGTCGACGCCTATTACTCCAAATCATGATGCTTCACGGATTGGTTCATAATAAATTTAACTGTATCGAACTAATTAATAATATTTCATATGTTGTGCCTAGAACTGTAATCAGACGGGAGGGGCGTGCTGGCTAGAGAGGCGCCACGGCGCCCTCACCTACCGCCTGACGCAGGTCCTCACCGGACACGGAATTTTCGGGAGGTTCCTGCACATCATCAGGCGGGAGGAAACGCCCGGGTGTCACCATTGCCAGGATCGCCCAGAGGACACGGTGAAGCACACGGTGGAGGTCTGCCCCGCTTGGGCGGAGCACCGCCGTGTCCTCGTAGAGGCGATCGGCAGCGGCGGCGACCTCTCGCGCCCGGCCTTGGTGCAAGCCATGGTCCGGGGCGAGAGGGAGTGGGAGGCAGTCACCTCCTTCTGCGAAGCAGTCATGCTAGCGAAGGAGGTGGCGGGACGGCTCAGGGTGAGAGCCTCCCGTCCCAGCCGCCGCGGGAGACGCTCCGGGCGTCGGGAGCCGCGCGACGACTCCCGGCCACCGTAGGCGCGGGCCTGCGGGCGGAGAGTAATGGGTAGCTCACCGTCCGATCAGGACCAGGCCCGTGCCGGACGGCGCGTACGTGTTCCACGCGCGCCTCAAAGAGATGTCAGCATCGAGGAGGGGCCCCATAGGGCCGAATCCTGCCGGGTCAGCGGGATTGTCCGAAAGGGTTACCGCTGGCCCGGAACATAAAGGGCTAAGGAAGGAACACGGGTGGGTTTTAGTCAGTAAGAGTCTGACACTCCCTTCCGCTCCACCCAGAGCGGGAGGGGTCATTTGATGATTTCCCATCCGCAAAAAAAAAAAAAAAAAAGGGGCGTGCTTACCCACTTTTTGCGACGACTACTAGCCGAACACATGCTGGTGATCGAGCTCCACTCAGTCGACTAGTAAAAATTTATAATAAACATTTTTATCATTTAGATGTCTTCGTTCTGTCTCAAAGTATTTTTAAGAAAAAAATTATTGATAGTTTGTGTGATGGTCAAAAACAAAATTAAGTGTGATTAGTAACTAAGCTAAAAGTTTAAGATACCTACTTGGTATTTAAAAGTAATTTGTACTTACCTATCTAATTAATAATGTACACTAGTAATCTGTGGAAACGTTGTTGATTGTACATTTAACCATGTCCTTTATATATTTTCTTTTTTTGTAACATATATTGTACAATTGTTTGTTTTTCCCAAATAAATAAAATCAAATAAAAATAAAAAAATTGTTTAACATACCACACAAACCAGCACGGATTTTTTTTGTTTAGCCTATGCTGTCCCACTGTTGGGCAAAGGCCTCCCCCAAGTCCTTCCAGGAACTCTTTTCCTGCGCCACCTCGAACCAGCCCTCGCGGTACGCGTCCAGGTCATCTCGCCACCGCTTTCTGGCTCGACCTTGGCGGCGCCGTCCATCTTCAGCACGGATTGAAGAGCGGTATTATTTTTTCATATTAATGTAGGGACTTAATACGAGTACCTATGTTCTAATTAAAGGTAATGTTACATCATATGTCTTTGTAAAGTTGGCTATTCAGAATTCGACGATTTTCAAGCTTTGTGTAATGCCTACAAACTTTCATCTGAACTGACATCTTTTGTTTCAATTTCCTGCCGTTACGACTTTTGCAATGAAGTACAGTCAGTATGTTTTGTGACGCGTGTCAATCAATAAGAGGAAATTAGGTTCTTATGTTATTAAAAGTTTCTGTTATAAGATACTAGCAGCGCCCCGCGGTTTCAACCGCATAAGTGTCGATCCCGTGGGAATATCGGGATAAAAAACTATCCTATGTCCTTTCCCGGGACTCAAACTATCACTGTAACAAATTTCATCTAAATCGGTTTAGCGGTTTCAGCGTGAAGAGGTAACAGACAGACAGACACACTTTCGCATTTATAATATTAGTATGGATTAGTTTCTGCCCGCGACTTTTTCCGCGTGAAATTTATTGTTCTACCGACCCTCCGCGTCGTTTAAACTCACGTGTTTTACCCATACCCATGCCCCCGTAGGCAGCAGCTAAATTTTTTTTTAAATTAACAGAATACTTTGCCATCACTCACTGACAGGTCGAATATACATTAAAACCGAGTACATCCCGAGGACAGCCGAACACATCGGAAGCGGGTATTTTTTTTCGTCTTTTATACAAAACACGCGCGGTGTCGCTTATGGTAACAGTGGCGCGAGCTCAATGTTTTTTTCCCATCCGCGCTTAAAGAAGTTTACACTTTATAAAAAAAGTGTAAAGTGCAATAAAAGAAATTAGCAGCAAAGTGTGCCTCACAGTTACGCCAAATAGGAACAGTTCAGCTAAATTGCCAGACAACTAGTGCCTGACGCTTGTTTTCAACTGGACCTGAAGTGTGAGTACAACTAGTCGAGGTGGTGGTGTTTATTGGCTGAAAAGATGACGATGAAACGCCTTGTCACGAAACAGGGATACAAATGCCTAAACCTAACTATCTACAGAACCACTAACGCAATAATCCGTACACACAATTGGTGCTATTGTTACATAAAACTAAGCCTACACGATCCGAGTTTCATACAGTATAATAACCAAATGTAATCAAATGCTATGGTGTAGTTTAAGCTTATCTACGAACGTGTAAACTGCGGTTTATTTTCATGCTCCGTTTGGTAGTCAATGCGAGTAACTTGACTTGTTACTGTCGTTGTTATATGGGCGTTTTTTTTTGTGTAATGTTCTCAGCGTGCATCCACTTGTTTTCTGATCAATCAATCTGCTCAGCCTTTTCCCAACCATCTTCGGGACGGATTCCAGTCTAACCGGACGCAGCTGAATGCCAGTATTTTACATGGAGCGACTGCCTATCCGACCTCCACAACCCAGATACTGGGTAATACGATACCCCTTGCTAAGACTGATTGTCAAACTTTCGAGCTTCTGACAACCCGTAACGACTGTCGAATATCCACGAATGACAGCCGGGACCAACGATTTAAAGTGCTTTCTGAGGCACGGAGGGGTCTTGGTATGTAAAGGTCACCCATCCACGGACCAACCGCGGCTATGATCGATCGATCGACCCATGCGGCTGTTATTACTTAGCCATAAGCCTCACCTTAGTCAAACTTTAAAGTAGGTACACTCTAAAAATATTTAAAAAATAACCGTAAACCATAACGAAGTTTAACGACGCGCCATCAACTCGACCTAACGTTAAGCTATAACCTTTCCTTTTGGTGGTAAAAGGCCTCTTTAGATAAAAGCCTCAATTCTGGCCAAAATAGGCCTAAACACGACCCAAATATGGCCTGAGTTAACGAACGGGGTCTTAAGTAGGCACTCAAAATGCTCTAGTGGACCTTCTTAGGATGAAACCCTTAATGCTTGAGGGTCATTTAATAATTTTTTTTCGGCAGTAAATTCCTTTTTTACGCGTAAAGGAACAAGGTTTATGGGAACTTAGGTATTAGCCGGTGTCCATTGAATGTTTTGATTTTTACATGGTGCCACTATGTCAAAATAAAAATCAATAACAAGGTGATTTTAAATTAGAATTAAGGAGTTATATTAAGCCATTAGTGCCAGCCATTAATACTGGTATTAAGCTGCATCCAGTTAGACTGGAAGCCGACCCCAACTTAGTCGGGAAAAGGCTAGATCTTTTTTTTTTTCAACGTAGTCTCCCTTGAGCTCTATACACTTTGTCCAACGCTTCTTCAATTTTTTTATCCCTTCCAAAAAATATGATTTGTCGAGGTCCTCAAAATAGGCCTTTGTTTGCGAGATGACTTCATCATTGGAGTCAAATCTTTTTCCATCAAGCCATTTCTTCAGGTTTGGAAACAAAAGGTAGTCACTCGGAGCCAAATCTGGAGAATAGGGTGGATGGGGGAGCAATTCATAGCCCAATTCATGGATTTTTGCCATGGCAACTGGTTGTTACACGATTGCGTTTGTGGTCGACTGTGAGCAAACGCGGCACCCATCTTGCGGAAAGCTTTCTCATGCCCAAGTGATCATTCAAAATTGAAACCACTGAGCCATGCGAGATCCCTACGGCTTCCACAATCTCTTGCACTTTCAATCTTCGGTCGGCCAACACCATATCGTTAATTTTTTCGATTGTTTCGGGTGTAGAGACCTCAACTGGGCGTCCAGGACGTTCGGCATCTTCAGTGCTTGTACGGCCACAACGAAATTCAGTAAACCACTTTTTTACCATTGAAATCGATGGTGCAGAGTCCCCATAGTATTTATCAAGCTTAGCCTTGGTCTCGGTAATGGTTTTTTTTTTCGCAAAAAATAATGCTTAAAAAGCACACGAAATTCACTTTTTTCCATGTTTTCCTGAAATTACTGGGTAGTCTGATAAAGATAGCTGTCAAACACAAACTAACTGACGCAGCAAGTTCAAATTTTGGTAGGAGTCAACTGACAGATGCCTGTTGACAGGAGTAGTGTTGCTTTTTCAGTAAAGAGGTCAGAAATTCAAAAAGTCACGGACTTATTGACCCGCCCTCGTATTTACGTGTGTACTATTAATTTTTATTTCCATCTATTCTTTCACAGCAAGGATCATAATATGATCCTTGCTGTGAAAGAATAGATGGAAAGAATAGACGAAAATATTATTTTCGTACTAGGATCGGTTCGTAACAAAATATTTATTTCATCTCCGTTCCTAAGGCTGGAAATACTGTTACGCCGACGTCCGGTCGCTGACATCGGTCGCGTACCGATTCATATGGACTCACGCTCACTGACCGTCAGTGCTACAGTAAACACGTCTATTTATCGTCAGCGTCTTGGACTCTTGGTACGGGTGTCCGACGGTACGCAACAGACGTCAACGTAAGAGAAATTCAGGCCTTACGAATCCCACAAAGTGGGGTAGGATTGTGGGATCCAATCGGTGTAAGCCTTAAACCGTAACTCTTCTTTTTTAGTTTTGCCGTAGTCGGGTAAATAATTATTATTAATTATCAGTTTAACTACTAGCTTCATGAAACAAAATTCATGAAAACTTTTTCAAAGAGTTTGCTATGACTTTGACATCCCTAAAAACGACGCATTTATTAAGCTAAACCAAGTTACTAACTTCTGTTTTCGAAGCAGAAAATTCTATGAAAATTTCGCTTTGTCAAAAACTTGTAGTAAATGTGAAGCGTAGATTTTAAATGGACTTAAATTTACTGTACGATAATAAAACAAATACACAACAAAATCCATTTCAAACACCTATCTACGTGGTTCTCATTATTATGAGCTTACCAAGATTGTGTGCTTTGCAGTGGACTTTAAAAGAGATTGTGACCTCCCTGACTTTCTTCTCGGAGTAGTCAGATAGGAAACGCCGACCTCATCTAGTGTTTAAAATATGATTGAAGTGTAAAAGTGTCTGCACAAATCTACTTACAGAAATAAAATCATTTATTATTTTCGTTTATCATGTATCATTTAACCTAAAAAATGTTTACCACTCGGAATTAACAGGATGGGCTCGCCCCTAACATGACACAAACCTTTACTAGAAAAAATATGGGTATTCTACGAGTATACACCTCGGTCTACCGTGACTGAGAAAACACTCTTGTTATTTATGTTATTTTTCTGTACATAATTTCAGCCGAAAAACGTCCAGTGCTGGACATAGGCCTCCCCCAAGCACCGCCACTACGATCGCTTATGTGCTTCTCGCATCCAACAGATTCCTGCGGCCTTAACCAGGTTATCGGTCCACCTAGTGGGAGGCCTTCCAACGCTACGTCTTCTATTTTTCTGTACGGTCAGGGTTTATAAGTAAAGTAAATTGACGCCCTACATCAATTTGACGGAGATGGCGGGATGAGCTGGACTCCTTCAACAAGAACTGGTCCTTAACAGCTTTGAACAGAGAGAAGTGGAAAGAGAGTAGGGAGGCATTTGCCCTGCAGTGGGACATCACAGGCTAATAATAATAATAACATCAATTTGCTGTGTTATAGTTATTTCATAAATCAGCCCGTCGATTTTGTAAAAATTTCACCGTGAAAACTTAGGTGAAGTGAGTTTGTTTTTGCTATGAATTGACACTATTGACAGCTCACTCCACGCTCACTTCACCTAAGTTTTCTCGGTGAGATTTTTACAGAATGGAATGACAGCTCACTTCATTTAATTTCTCTCGGTAAGATTCTAACAGAATCGAACGGCTGTAAAAGAATAACAGTTGTTTGAATATACCTTCAATTGAAATTGGTTGTATTATTTTGCTTTGGGTAGATACAATTTATTCCTCTGACTTTACTTTGAACTGCCTACAACCTTAAAAATCTCATAATAAAAAACACAAACAAAAAAAAACAAAATAATAATTTGGGAGTAATTTTTTTAGGGTTCCGTACCCAAAGGGTAAAAACGGAACCCTGTTACTAAGACTTCGCTGTCCGTCCGTCCGTCTGTCTGTCACCAGGCTGTATCTCAAGAACCGCGATAGCTAGACAGTTAAAATTTTCACAAATGTTGTGTATTTCTGTTGCCGCTTTATCAACAAATACTAAAAACAGAATAAAATAAATATTTAAGGGTGCTCCCATACAACACTCGTGGTTTAGTCGGCGTTTTTGCCTTATGGCACGAAGGGTTTGTTGTTTGTTGTTGCTTGGCCAGTTGTTTTATTTTTATGCGTCATCTTTGCCTCAATTAAACGTATTTTCTTTCTTCTTTTTTCTTCTCAGCTAATGAATGAAACTGAAAATCACAGAAGGGTTTGCAAAGACGAGGCACAAACAGTCAAAGGCTTACAATAGCTGGTCAAATAGACCCGGGAGTCGCAATGAAGATGGCTTCGCAAACAGCTCGCGCAAGCGGGATCGCAAATACTACGGAATGGTTACTACTACGGTTTTCAGAGTACTTTGGTGGTACGTGTCTTTACTTAAAAAAAAATCTGCTGTTTCATTTTTATGCGGTCAAAATGTAAACAGAAATATTTTTAGGGTTCCGTACTTTAAAAGGAAAAAACGAAACCCTTATAGACAGGACTAAACTAATATTTATCTTCTGTCCTTTTCTTAATGAAACAGAAAGAAAAAGATGCACAGAACTTAAATTTAGTTTAGTTTCTGAACAAGGGAATCGGCGTCATTGTCTACCAAACTATCCAGTTTTCACTACAGCCTATCGCGAACCAACGTTAGTAACTCGATGCTCGTAACGTTCACAACAGGACTGGAAGCTTTCACGTTTATTAAATGCATTAGTCAAACTAACTTTTCTGCCATCAATTAGTTCCGATTAAAATGTTGTGTCGATACATTTTCGGTATCTGGATTGGGATATCAATAATTTTGTCGTCATGTTTCGTTTCATTGGACGTTTATCGATGTTGAATATCAAATCAGTGAAAGTACTGTAGGTATATGATCCCTCTTATCTATAAACTCAAAAATTGGCCCGAATACCTACTTATTTGTCTAAAGCCGATTTTTCCAACGCCAACGCGACGTCAGTTTTATTCGTCGAATAAAAATTATCTGTCGATTGAAAAATCAGCCCTAAATAAATGATAAAGTTCATAAACATACATTTTCGAAATTTTTAGAGGAAAGTACGAATTTCACGCGGACAAAGTCGCGGGCAGAAGCTAGTACTGTTTAAAAGTGTCGCTATTGGAAACTCAGGAACAAAATTGATAGTGCATTTTTATCATAATTATTTATTTAATACTTCAAGCACATACATGTACAGAGGCGGACTTAATGCCATAGGCATTTTCTACCAGTCAACCTTTGGGCGATGCAGAGACAAACAGTGGTAGGTGGTGATGGTGGTGGTGGTAATTATAGTATGGATTACCAGTCACCCTGTATGAGGTCGGTTTTGAAACTAACCGGTTACAGCTGAATACTTACTAGTAGTTTAGATGGAGTAACTACGACACCAACACGATCTCCACAACCCAGTTACTGGGTAACACGATGGCAGCAAACCGAGAAACGGAGGGGTCTAAGTCTGAAATGGTCACCCATACATGGGCAGACCTCGGCAAGCGTAGCTTAATCTTGACCGTGCGGCGTGTTCTACAGCCTCCACATACAAAAACAAATGATAGTGCATAAATTTTGCCTAATTTAAATGAGCTCAACTGTCACTAATGGAATGGAATTACTTTTCTATTGTTCATGAAAAAAATCTTTTCGTCCGTCTTCAAAATGTTCATTATTCAAATCACTAAAGATAACTGAAGTTCTCATTAAAACAGTAGCCCGGCTGGTCATGAATAAATTCGTTTCGTATGGTCAACATTTTGCATAGAATTTCCGTGTGGAATCTTTAATGTAAGAAAAACATTGAATGGTCTAGCTGCGTATGTTACCAGCTTTATGTAATAGAGTTGAAAATTCCATTGAAAAGTTGGAAATCAGTTTTGTCTTTCTACATGTAGGTATATACAAGGTGTTGATTTACATCCTCGTCAAATTTCAGGAGGTTGTCATAAAAGACATTTTAGTACTTTAGTACTTAGTAAAGTAAAAGGCGTTTGTTTGTGTGTGAAAGCACGGTTATAGGGCTAGTAACAGACGGGCCGCGTTTAAATACGGCTGGTTCACACTTACGGATTTCCGTAAATAAGAAAAAAAAAACCTACCCATTTTATTGTTGATTCTCGACAAAACTAGGATGCAAATCGACACCTTGTATAATTATGTACCTACTCATGATAGTCGGATGCGTAATGGCTGTAGATAAATAAATTAAAGTAATAAGGTGCTACCTCGAAAATAAATTGTAGCGACTGATCTACTAAGCGAAAGTGATGCAATTATTTTCGAAATGCAAAAGAAGAGAGATGCCGGAATAAAACGACGTATGTGCCAAAACGAACTTACTCCTTTTTTAACAAAATAAATGGATATAATTTAAAACTACTTTGAGTAAACTTTGATATGACTATTCTCTATGTTTTAAAATGAATTCCATTGAATAACTCTTAAGCGTTACGCCGTGATGTCGAAAAATGTAAAAAAATAGATATAACTTTGCAATTTTATTTGTATGGAGAAAAATTATTTGAAATGTGTATTCCTTTTACATGATACTAGACCAAAGAGTCAAAAAACATATACCAAAATGATAAATACACATACTTAACAAGTTACACGAAATAATTTTTTTTTTTTTTTTTTTCAATAAACTCCTATCACCTTTTATTTTGAATGTGAAGACTACGGGTCATTGTTGAAGTGAAAACTTCTTTAGATCGTTGGGCATTTTTTAAGATAGGAAAATGCCATTGAACTTATTTATAAGGTATTTATGCGGCACGATAATGTTATCATGCCATGCCATCATTCGCAAGAGGACGGTATCCTTGATCTGCAGAATGCGTGGCAGCCGCAACATAATCTTGAAGACTGTGGCTGACAGGGTTTCATCTCCGCTGTGGAGGTCCCTTATTAAATCGGTCATTTAAATACAATTTTAATTTGCATTTAAATTTTGTTATTGATTTTAATTTTGATTCTAATTTTGATTTTAATTTTAATTTAGACTTATTTTTCATTTTCATTTTTTTTAATCCTCATTTTAATTGTTAGGTATTGTCATTTATGTAATATTGTTATTTATAATGTACCTACCTATGGATCTTTGATATCTGAATTAAAAATATTTTTTTTTTTATAAAACAATGTGTTGTAATAAATGGAAATGCCAAGTTATTATTTACTTCCATAAAATGTTATAAACACTTTTACGCAGAATTAAGGATACTCCATTTAAAAAAATTAAAACAAACTCTCATCCGGGCGTTTAATTAAATAATTTAATTTTTTCTCTCTCCAAACTCCAAACCCGATGAAGCGTTGGCTGTATAAAAACAGTTCCCAACCGTTTGTTTATCGTAATTGAGTAAATAGCATTTTTAGGGTTAACCATTTTACAGCAGTTGGGTAGGTATAGGTAACTTTATTAACGAATTTTTACGTAATTGGATAGCAAATAAGGCTCGGCTCGCGGGGCTCACGGCTTATTGAAAACAGTCGCACATATACAGGGTGTCCGGTCATGGGGTCATTGTACTTATCATTATAAAAAACTATTACAATGGGACCAAACCTGAATTCGTGAAAAAAGAATCAGCAGTTTCCTACATTTTGACGAGTTATGCGAACATAAATTTAAAGAACAGCTGTTTTTTTTTCGCGATTTCAGGTTTGGTCCCATAGTAAAAGTTGTTCATAATGAAGAGTACATTGACCTCTTAAGAGGTTGTTAATGTTTTACCAATAACCTTGTATAACGAACGTTAAGCTACTCATATCGCGGTCAGTTCGTGGATTTGTGACCATCCATTACATATTGAGACTATGTGCCTAAGGCGGTTATCTTACCACACTGCACCAGACACCGCCTTTGACTTTTAGTTCAGACATAATCTTGGTCAGATCATGTGAGGACCTTGTAGATTAGTGTTTGAAATCGTCCCGTTGGATGCGAGAAGCACAGAACCGAGTCGAGGTGGAGGTACTTGGGGGAGACTTATGTCCAGCAGTGGACGTCTTTCTTTTGAAAAACTGATGATTTGGACTTATCCAGTCAGTACACGCATTTGTCAAAAATCGACCCAGAACTTGAGGAGCTCAACGATTCGACGAACAATACCAAAGAAAGGACATTGGGGTAGGCCGAGTAAATTACTCATACTACCAGATCATAATTAAAACGGAAACAATGACCCACATAGACCTCACTAATCGTTCTCTTCAATCCCATTAATTCTCATAACAAATAACTTCACTCGCCTAATTTACGATGCCATTCAATTCAAAAAGAAACCTAGAAAAGAAACAAAAGTATTGGAAAAAAGATTACGAGGATAAGAAATGGAAGAAATAAAAACTTTTGTGCGAAGGAAAGTTCAAAAGAATTCAATTGAGTTAGTTACTTGAGTGATGAGGCGGGTTATATTAAATTATACAGAATAAATGGAAGACTTTCTCTACTGAAAAACTGTGAGCACCTTACCTTGCCTTATGTTTTCTGAAGTTATTTTTGAGTTTGGGGATAAGTTCTTATTAAATATTTCGACGTATCAAACAAACAAAATACGATTTGGTGATAAGAACCGAGTCTAAAAACCACATTCATCGTCATAATGCAGCCGAAAGAAGTCCACTGCCGGACATAGGCCTCCCCCAAGCCGATGCTTGGAATCGGTCCACGTGGCGATCCACGTCGAACGATTCTGTGCTTTTTGCATCTAGCGAATTGCTACGGTCTTCACCGTTCATCGGTCCACCTTATGGGAGACCTTCCAAAGCCACGTCTTCTGGTATGCGTTCGCCGAAAAATGTGAATATCATAATCAACAGCCTTTATAGGCTAGAACACGGTCTATTGCTGGACATCACCATCACCATTTCAGTCGAAAGACGTCCACTGCTAGACATAGGCCTCCCCCAAGCACCTCCACTTTGACCTGTTCTATGCTTCTCGCATCCAACGGGTTCCTGCGGCCTTCACAACGTCGTCGGACCACCTTGTGGGAGGCCTTCCAACGCTACGTCTTCCAGTACGCGGTCGCCACCCCAGAACCTTTCGGCCCCATCGGCCATCTGTTTTGCGAGCAATGTGCCCTGCCCACTGCCACTTAAGTTTGGCAATTCAGTTAAGCAATTAAGTTTGGTTTTATTTGCTGAACATGGGCCTCTCCAATTGTACACCACGGCTACTGTCATCCAGTTTCTACCAGTCACCCTACCAAGATCGTCACTACACCTAGCCTGAGGGTATTTGAGGCTATTCTTCTGATTAGATAGTTCATCCAACAGGCTACCATTTAACCCGGACCTGGAATGTTGGCCGATACGTTTACAAGTGTTCGAAGAGTCTTTGACTATTCTACTCTCTTGTACTTTGCTACACTTTTACAATTTCATATACCTGAAGTATCATAAATCTACAGATATTACTTCATTTATAAGCTAACTAGCGAGCTGCCCATGCTTTCAGGTTTTGACGACCTGACAAAACATCGAGATTAATTTCTTTTTAATATTGCACCTTTTCCAATTATTGATTTAAGCCATGTAAGCGGGGTTGCAACAACCATAGAACGTTCTTGCAATTTGGCTTACATGGCAGGTGATTTTATTTTATTTTTTGTAAATGGATAGACATTGTGATTTACAACATCGCCTTGGATTATTCTGTAAAGGTGTTATAATTGTGGTTTAAATAAATAAATAATACGCATAAATGAACTCTCGAAATTATGGTGAGGACCGCATCAAAATCAGTTGGGTAGTTGAAGAAGTACAACACGGTCACAGTCATATAGATAGACACAAAAAATTACTTTGTCTTACAAAAGCCTCTGTTACATATACACAGAACAGAAAAATATTCAAGTTAACATTTCTATCTTTCTAAGTTTCAGCACTTCTTGTCGGATAATAAAAAATATCGTTTAATCTAACGATGGGTGTTTTGTTTTCATTTGTTTTCTTGTTTTCTTAAGAATATAACACGTAGAAAATAAAGGAAAAATTATCTTTTGGGTCGGCTCTGGGCAACGCGTAATTTTAGCCTAATAAGACCTCGTGTGTGTTGGCCAGATTTGCGGGAGCGGACGGTAAAGCGATTATGGGGGTTAAAATTAAATGTAGATAAAATGATTATAGTGTATTAGGTTAAACGAGGGACATACTTTAAGGGAGTTTAGTACTTAACGCCGCAGGGTAGCTTTTACCAGATGCGGTTATCGTATAGCAGCTTAATTATCATCAGTATGGCGCCGGAAAATAGCAGCTCGTCGTGGACGTGGTACGACAATGGCTCTCCCGACATCTTTCTGTCATCAGAAGACAGCCGCCTGCAATCAACGATGCGACGCTCTGGTAGAGTAATTAGGCAAATAGGCAGTGTCACTCTTCCTGACACAGTCACTAACCTCTTCGGTGGTTTCTAGCAACTTCTTGAGAAATTTAGACAGTGTCACTTGATGCGCCATCATACTCGTGAAAGTGAACAACTTTTACTAAGAGATCAACATGAAAATATGGAAAAAACTTTTGTTTCCTACAAAGTTCAAAACGTACGTGATTAAAATATAAATAGTTTAGAATTAGAGTTGGTCATTGGTAAAAGTTATTCATTTTCATGATTACTGCACTCCCTTTAAGTATGTCCCTTGTTTATACCCAACTAGCTTCTGCCCGCGGCTTCGCCCGTGAGGTATGTTGTTAAAAACTATCCTATGTCCTTCCCCGGGATGCAGTCTATCTCTCTGCCAAATTTGATCGAAATCCGTTCAGTGGTATAGGCGTGAAAAGGTAACATACAGACCGACAGACAGACAGTTACTTTAGAATTTATAATATTAGTATGGAATATTGTTAAACCCAATTACTTGTATACCTGCTTGAAAATCATAGAAAGCTTCGCATAACGTTGTGCTCGGACTTACGAGCGTACTGTCAGCCTTAAAAAGATGCATAGGTACAGACGCCAGCACGTCAAGCTACCCGAAACTGTCAAATTTTCCCAATCAACTTTGAACCTTAAGCTTTAGCGTTAAAGTTGAATATCTATTAAAGAAATTTGACAGATTGTAGTAGCTTAATATGCTGGCGTCTGTACACCAACAAAAGTTAATTTGGTTGTCTACAATCTGTGTTCAATTATTTTGTAGATATCAATTACACATTGGTACAAAATTATGTACCCCATACGTAAATTATGTTTTGCTAAATCAAATTGTTAGGTACAATATTTTGAAACAAAGATTTTAGACAATTAATTATAGTTGGTGTATAGGTACTTCTTCTTCTTCCTACAATAACGAAGTGGGAAACCAAAAATAAACAAAAACTGGCCCGCTCCCGCGTCCGCTACCTCTATCTCGCGTCAACATAACCCGACCTTAACACTTTCACATAAAAAATCCTTCGCTACAATAAAAATTATTGCTTTTTGTTTTGCCCGAGCTTCCGTTGGTAACGAAAATTTTATTACTAGATTTTTACTTTTACCCGTTGTATTTTTACTCGGGATACTTCATTTAACCGCTGTTTTTTTACATGAAAGCAAGCAACAACGTGTTAGCATAGATCGAGCTTTCAAGTTTATTTCTTCTTTTTTATTTTCTGTCTGTATTAGTTTTGTATAATGTGAGAAGAGTAAAAACAGATACTTATGATGTTACTAGCTCAACAGCCACATTTTTATCCCTCGGCCCCCGACAAACCGTGTCGCGTCGCATCGCCCGGCTGCGCTAGTAAGTACTACGTTTTCGCTTGCGGTTATTTTTGATATTTTTTATTTTTGCTCATTCGGTTCCCTACAAAATTGTTGAGCTGGATGGTGCTGATCCACGGGTCATGTTCTTGAACGGGCGCCGTTGGTTGAGACTGGTCATTTTACATTGTTCATTTCTGTTTTTTTTACATTGTTCTCACATACAGAAGCAACAAGAATAATGTACCCAGGATTTTGTAATATCTTGATTTAAAAGATTGTCCATGGAGTTTCTGGCCCGTTCTTCGCCATAGAGATCTACGTTTTGGAATGGGCAACTCGCTTCAACTTTCTGACTAACTGACAGACTATTTAATTTTGACAATTCAAAAGTGCCTGTACACGGTTTAATTGAAATAAATGCTTTGAGTTTGAGTTTGACGACAGCCGCTCGGGTCGAAAGAATACTTGCCGCGGTGGGTCGTGGAGGAGGCCGTCCATACCTCAGAAAACACAGTCACCTATTACTAAAGTATCCTGCAGGTGACGTTGTTACTAAACATTCGTAAAAAATTTGCGAACGCAAACATCTTGCCGTCGTAATTAATTTTACGATAGTTTAGTAACCTAGGGTTAAGCCATTTGTCCCGGCTGTCATTCGTAGACCTTTGATAGTCTAGTCAGAAGCCCAAAAGTCTGACAACCATTTTAAGGTTATCAAACTTTTGAGCTGGGGACTCCAACATAATTGGGAAAAGGTTAGGCAGTAACATGAAACTTACAAAACCGGTAACAACTTTTACTTTTGCTCTGTAATAAACACAACAGAATTTCCCAGCACTGTTCGAACACTTTCAAGTCCGTAAAAATACCAATAATAAAATTACACGCCGGCCGTAGCAAATCGGCTACAGTGCTTCAAATTCGCCGATAAGATCTTTTCCGACCATACACTATACAAAGGGATTTATTTCCGAACTGTATGAGTGGTACAAGTAGTTTTATCAGGCATCGTAAACTTGTCGGATCGAGGCCCGAGGTTTGGCCTAAGTGAAAATATTAAATCTCGCAAAACTGCGGAGCTTGAAAAATGGCTGGAATGCGATAAAATTATGACGTTGGAGGTGGCATTGCGAGCTGTTTCCATCAATCTGCCTTGCTTTGCCCAACTATGTTGGGGTTGGGTTCCAGTTTAATGGAGCGACTGCCTATCTGACCTCCACAAGCTAGGTACATTTAGTAACATGATACCCTTGGTTTTCACAGGGTGGCTAGTAGCAACCCTTTGAAGATTTTCGCTCCACCTAGCATATGAGCGTCCTACCTTACGGTAGCCGATTTGCAGCATCCACTCAAGAATAATACCTCGTCCATTTCAACAGCTTTTTTCCCTCATCCATTGAGTTTCTCTTACAAACTACGTATAAAATAGGAAGGGCTCTGAAACCCGACAATTTCGCCGCTCCTATCTCCGGACAGTGAGGCACAACGTATTTTATTTAACCTTGATTTTTATAAGTTTAGCGCCAGAGAATTAATAAAATTCTTAGCACCTAGTATTTTGTCTTGATAGAAGGCAAATAGAGAGGGGGCTTGTGGATGGGTGACCATCTTTACACATCAAGACCCCTCCGTGCCTCGGAATAGCCGTTGGTCTCGACTGTCATTCGTCGATCATTGGCAGTTATTACGGGTCGTCAGAAGCCCGAAAGTCTGACAATCAGTCTTACCAAGGGGTATCGTATTACCCACTAAATTGGTTGTGGAGGTCAGATAGGCAGTCGCTCCATGTAAAATATTGGTATTCAGCTGCATCCAGTTAGGCTAAAAGCCGACCCAAACATAGTTGGAAAAATGCTAGGCTGATGATGTCTAATTGGGATCAAAGATATTGAGGATATTGGTGTTGGGAAGATTCCTTCCTAGCACAACCACGCTAAAACTCCAGCTGGCATAAAAGTGGATGAAACGTGAGCATGCCTAAAATTTTTTACTCTTTATTTACTCCTATTTCATTACTGGTAAATTGTTAGAAAAGCAAAAAAAAACATTTTCTGACTATAAGCCTGTATATGATTTTTCTACTTGACACTAGATGGCGTTAAATGTAAAAATTAAGAATATACGAATATCTAAGATAATTGAGAAGTATAAAATTTCTAATTAGTGGTATAAAATAGTACAAATTAAAAGGATTTTATTACCATCTAAAGCTTTAATGCCAGCTAGAATTTTAGCGTGGTCGTGCTGGGAAGGAATCATTCCAGCACGACCAGTATATCTAGGATAATTGAGAGGTATAAAATTTCTAATTAGTGGTATAAAATAGTATAAATTAAAAGGATTTTATTACCATCAAAAGTTATAATGAATGCGTTCATGGTCGTGCTACGAAGTACAATACAAACTATCCTATGTCCTTTCCCGGGACTCAAACTATCTCTATACCAAAATTTCATCTAAATCTGTTTAACGGTTTACGCGTGATTGAGTAACAAACATCTTCACAAACTTTCACATTTATAATATTAGCAGGAAGTGGGATGAATGAGGAAAAACAAGAGATAATATCAAATTCACAGGACGCGTCAACTAGGTACCTACGATTTATTGCAAATTTGTCATGTTCAATGTTCTAGATATCGAAATACTAGTGCACTGGTAGTTCTGTTACGAATATCACTGTATGTGTGCGAGAACCACAGAACCGGATGAAGTGGAGGTGCTTGGGGGAGGCCTATGTCCAGCAGTGGACGTATTTCGGCTGAAATGATGATCACTGTATACAGGTTAGACTGGAAGTCTGCCACAACATTATTGGGAAATAATAATATAATAATAATAATAATATTCCACAACTATCACACAACGCCGTCTAGTCTCAAGCTAAGCAGAGCTTGTGTTATGAGTACTAGACAACTGATAAACATACTTATATATTTCTAAATACATACATATATAGATAAATTACACCCAGACACAGAACAAATGATCATGCTCATCACACAAACATTTGTCCTGGGTGGGAATCGAACCCACGACCTCCGGCATAGCAGTCATAGTCACTGACCCCAAGACCAACATGCCAGTCAGCAACTACAAATACAACACTTAATTTCGAAATCTGGATGCAAAGTCCTTCCTATTCACTAAATTATTTAGCTAACCAAATCCTGGATTAACTACACCTACAGGCTACATTAATTTACTAAGGCTTAGTTCAGATAATGTCGGCTTTAGAAACTGATATTTTCGATATAATTATTTTCTATTGTGGCCTTTGATACATAAGAGGATTATTCATCTACTTAGCGTTGATTAAACCGCAGTAATACATACGCATGACTATAATTGAATTTGGTTTTGGGTCTATCTGTGGTTTTGACCATACTTAGAAGCTGCGTGGTAATTGCGTAACACGCTAACAGTTACTTACAATGCCTCTCACGTGGTCAGCGGGATTGTCCGAAAGGGTTACCGCTGGCCCGGAACATAAAGGGCTAAGGAAGGAACACGGGTGGGTTTTAGTCAGTAAGAGTCTGACACTCCCTTCCGCTCCACCCAGAGCGGGAGGGGTCATTTGATAATTCCCCATCAGCAAAAAAAAAAAAAAAATGCCTCTCACGTTGACATTTTGACAATATTCATTGCGTTATTTACGTTGTCGAACAAACGGATTTTTTAAATGCAAGCAATGGATTAGGAATATCAATTCAAAAGTGCCTGTACATGGTTTAATTGAAATAAATGGTTTAGTTTGAGTTATGTTGTAACAATTTTCAGTATTACACGAACCAAGAAGGATTTCGGCCCGTAGTGAAAATTGCGAGAACTTTTCTTATCGTAATCCACAGCTTCCTTCCAACTTGCCTCAAGTTAAACAACAAGATTTGATCAACTGTCTCCTGGATTTGACAAATTTGAAGACATTTGGAAGCATCTGGGGAGCGTCTGGCTGTTTTTATGTACAGTCAACAAAAGAGATAAGTATGCAGGATCGTCGGATATAGTTGAAGTTTATTAAGAAAGCGATGGATGTTCTTGAATAAAATTTAATTTTATTACTAATAAAATGAAATATTATTTTTTTTTAAATATAATTTGATAAATTAGCTGTTTGTTTTCTATTAGAAAACAAACAGCTCATTTATCAAATTATAATGATGCTGTTGGCTAAACCAACAACATCTAATATTTCAGTACATCGCCAAGCGGTTGGTTGACTCATCACGTGACCAGAGGGCTGGCCTATTTTTAGCCCAAAGAATAAACATTGCCATCCAACGTGGTAATGCTGCCAGCCTTTTAGGCACTTATGCCATTGACAGCGATGCGGACGAATTTTTTGATGCCCAATGAGCTCCTCTCTTTTTCTTTTCCCTTCTTTTTTTATATACTTGTATATACTATATAATATGTATATTTTAGAGTTAAATTGTAAAATAGTTAATAAAGTAATCATCTATTGAAAAAAAAAACAACATCTATCGGTTTCTTACTAAACTTCAACTGTATCCTACGATCCTGCATACTTATCTCTTTTGTTGACTGTAACTAGAGCCTGGAATATAAACAGCTGTCGTACCTCTCTAATTATATTAAGTGCCTAAGGCGTGTAAGTTAATCTCGCAATTAGTGCCTTTGTAGGAAGAGTTTGTATTTTTGCCTACCTATAATTTTCACTTAAGGTGAAAGCGCCAGGGTAGCCCGCGAAATTCAATTTTTTAGGTTTTTTGCAATTTGCTGGCCAGTATTAAGTTGTACGATGATTAAAATATGATTCGCGGCCGTAACAAATATGTATTTACAGAATTATAATCATTAAAGTCATCAACACAACTCTCTAAGACCATGTAATCCCCAAGAATGACTATTTCATGAAATCTTGACATTTGGGGATTACATGGTCTTATAGAGTTGTATTGATGACTTTAATGATTATAATTCTGTAAATACATATTTGTTACGACCGCGAATCATATTTTAATCAACGTACAACTTAATACTGACCAGCAAATTGCAAAAAACGTAAGAAAATTTGAATTTCGCGGGCCACCTTAGAGCTTCCCCCTTAAATACATACTCTGTCTGTACCTAATAATTGTCTCAAGTCTCATCATTTTCTTCTTTTCCCAGTTAAAATGTTTTCTTCTTCTATAATCCCCTGTTAACTTTCACGTGATCCTAATCATTCACTTCTTTTTCGTTCAGATCATCTTTTACATAATCCATAGATTTTTTTCGGCCCCCCTTTTCCTCATCATTCATCAACATATTTTATATTTTTCACTAACTATTTTATACCCATTTTTATTAACACTAGGCGACGCCTAAATTAATGCCTACAAGAAAGCGCGCTATTGGATTTTCAATTCTCGGCTCAGCGTTGAAAGTTCAAAATCCAGCAGCGCACTTTCATTTTTAGTCACATAGACGTTTTATCCCACCTAATTGCATGCCCATACTAAGATAATAGCTTTAAAAGGTGGTTAACTACTTCTCTTAAGAGGTTTTAACTACTTTTATTCTTCCAAGGTCAAAGTCTAGAGATACGCGTCAAAACGCTTAGGTTTCCCATAAAATTTAACACGCTCCAGAATGGCAGTTAAATAAGAGTCTTAGGTAGCTCATTAAGTTGTCAGTGAAGTCGTATCTTTCAAGAACATCACTATTATTACTTTGTTAGAGCACTAAGAACTTACCTAGGTGGTTTGACCTTGGATGATATTAGATTAAAGGAGCTGTTTTACTAGCATCCTAGACCTGCAACCCAATTGTGCAACACACTTTCAATCACAAACCAACGGATTTTGAAGGATATTTATTGCTAATCCATTGCACAATTTGCTAAACCGCAGGCAGAAACGAATTGTTCATATGCATGTATGAAATGTGTATAATTTTAAAATAGAAAATACCCGTTTTGCACTTAACATTTACTTTTAAAAATTTATTCATATAGGTAGGTATGTGGGTGATTCTAATTGTGCTTGTCGCAAAAAATTTAATTATCAAGATAGTTGTATTTTTGATTCAAAAATCGTTCGAACATACGAACGATACGTGCGCGTTTGTGGTAGGGCCTCTGAACACAATTTGAATCATGCGTTTAGATACCTTCGGATACTTTTTAAAGGAAACGCCGGAAACCGGAAGCCGGATTGTCATTGCGATACGTTCTTCCACCAAACCGAACTAAACCGAACCTCGGGGTGCCCTTCGCTCGCTCTTGCATCCTATGTCGACGTAGTTCTGTATCCGACGGCATTGTTGTTGTTATGTCACGCAGCGCCACGAGTGTTAAGAATCGGAACTGTCAAAGAGGCAGCTAATGTCTCGCTGTATAACGTTATGGCTAGCCGTGTTGAATAACGTATGGCGGCGAATACATTCCGGCGGTTTTTTATTCAGTGCCTGAGGCTTTAATTTAGGATTAAGTTCTGTTTACGTATTCATTTTTGATTTCTTATTGAATATAGTTTTCAATATTTTGTATATTACCGTGTGTGTAGGTGACATATGGCAAATAATTTAATTTGATGTTTTGTGTTTCCTAACGTTAATTACGTTGCATATCTACTAAGATAGAATAAAGTTCTTTTAACTAATCAGACAGCTGTACTGTTGGCGCCACTTCTTCTTCCCAGCTAAAGCACTAGGAAGTGGTGAAGGGAGTTTTAGAGACCAGGGGGCCTAAAAAGGCCACTTTGGCAGAATCCTAAAAGGAGAACATTATGAATCATAACATGGCGAAGACAGTCCGTGTTTTTATTTTTTTCGCTGCACTACGTAGGTATAATCAAAGAGATTGAGATTGGATTTGGATTCAATTGATTGGTATTGTAGTACAGACAAAAAAAAATACTGAAAAATCCTTCACCAATGGGATTTGATACGATTCATTTAACAGTTTACTGTCCATTAGGATTCATAATGTTATCCTTTTATGATTCTGCCAAAGTGGCCTTTTTAGGCCCTCATGTGATTTTGACGTTAAAAATGTGCTGATTCTCAGCCTAGTTTCAATAAAATATATATATTTTTTTTTAAACAAAAAATACTTACCTACCGCGATAGGTTAAATTAAATCAAACATTATAAACGAGTACCGAAACGTAACAATACCACGCAATTTATCCTTACTGTAAGAAATTAATACGCGAAGAGGCACGTTTGTAATATTTCAATAGGGTTTTAATTTCGCCCCTCGTGGGCCCTATTCGGCCCTCATGGCCATTGTTCCGTTCTTGCCATTTCAACCCCCAAACGGTCCAATTTCATTGTTCCGGTAGGTATATTAGAGTTTAAATAACTGGGAATGTTTATGTATTCTTTGATTTTGAATATTTGGCTTGTAAAATTTCGTTAATCAAAACTTAATTTGTCTGAATTTCAATTACTTTCCTTTGCTCAATATTTATTTTAAATTTCCAAACAAGATGGTATTTACATAATATAGGTAAGCTAAGAGACTTAAAATAATATTAATAATATGTACCTAAATGTTGAAAACACCGGGTAAGAGCGAGTCGGACTCGCGCATCGAGGGTTCCGTGCCATCATGTTTTTAAATTTTCATCGGCGAGGCATTGCGGTATATTGCAGTTTTATGTCAGCGCCATCTCTAAAAGTGACAGATTGACGTTTCGGGTGATGTCAACATCGCAAGGGTTAATCGATAGTGGAACTAGTGTAACTTTTGTTAATGATTTCTGAAAAACTGTGCTATTTAGAGACATCGTTTTATTTTTCCTGTAATATTTCCATACACTTCTATTACGTATATTTATTTCAGATTTTTCTAACGGTATATTTTTTTTACGTTCTTCATCAATAGTCGAAAACTATGCGGCCTAAAAAAAAGTTTTTTTTTTTGAGAATGTGCAAACTGTGCTCTTTCATATGAAGCCCTAGTAGCCCCACTTTGAGTTTTTCAGACCCCCTTTCAGTCCCTGTTGCAAAAAATATACATTTAGTTTTATTTCTTTCTTATTTGCAAAATAGTTGGGCAAACGTCATCTAAAACTATTCTAAATTTCAAGTTGATAGCATTAGTAGTTCTTGAGATATCCAGCTGTGACAGAAAGACAGACAGACAGTCAGACAGACAGACAGACTTAGTCTCACCATAAGGGTTCCATTTTACCATTTTGGTACGGAACCCTAAAAATGAGGAAAAGAATCAGAGATCAAAAAATTCGTCCGCATCGCTGGCAACAAGACAAGTGTCCAAACGGCTGGCAGGATTGTCACATTTGGTTGTATGGCAATGCTGATTAATTGGGAATTTTTTAAATTAATATTTTAATATGGTATGCCAGCTATTTCCATTTTTGCTCCTCTTATTTCTTCTGGTATTAAATAGCTTCAAGAAATAAATTTGTTTCATATTCATAACAAATAATTGTATATGAAATTGACACACTGCGTCAATTCGCCGTGTTATAGTCATATCTCACGACTATCAAATAATGAGGGTCATGATTTTAATTTAAGTGCAATAATTTATGGTTAAGGTAAATTTACAAAACAATCATTTTCCATGACTTTAATTCACAATGGTCACAATTAATTCACACATACTAACAGTTCTTCAGTTTTGAAAAAAAAAACCTCGGACAGACAGACGGACATGACGAAACTATAAGGGTTCCTTGTACCTAGGTACTACGGAACTCTAAAAAGAACCCAAATACCTACCGACATTTTTCAAATACACGAAAGCTAGAAATTCCCTCGACTCGCATAAAAGGTAAATATCGGTTGACAGAAGACGCAAGTGATCGCTAAAATAAACGTCTTGAAGTAGGTACACTTTGTGGAACTCGACGCGAGATAGCAATTCTTTAAATGTATGTAAAACGATACCTGTTTTATATTCATGGATATAAATAGGTTTTCTGAAGGAATCGAAATATAATCTAATATTTATATTAAGCTATAGCTTGTTCGGCTTAATTAATATCAACATTATAAATCACTAGCTGCGCCCCGCGGTGTCACCCGCGTAAGTGTCGATCCCGTGCACGGATTGGGAATATCGGTAAAAGTAGCTTAAATGTTAATCCAGGGTGTCAGCTACCTCCATACAAAATTTTATCAAATTTGATCCAGCCGTTTGAGCGTGAAGAAGTAACAAGCATGTAAACACACCCCCACCCCCACACACAAACTTACACACTCACAAACTTTCGCCTTTATAATATTAATGTGATTTATTCAAATTAAACTGAGAGTCAGCACAGCAAAACGCCCGCAATTCACCACAACTCCCCAGCAGCACACATCATCATCTGCCTAGCCTTTTCCCAATTTTGTTGGGGTCGGCTTCCAGTCTAACCGGCTGCAGCTGAATACTAGTATTTTACATGGAGCAACTGCCTATCTGACCTCCACAACCCAGTTACTGGGTAATGCGATACCCCTTGGTAAGACACACACATCTATTAGATAATAAGTGGGAGGCCTTCCAACGCTTCGTCTTCCGGTACGCGGTCGCCACTCCAGATCCTTTAGGCCCCATCAGCCATCAAGGTGGACGAGGTGGACAAATTACTTGATGAAGGCCACAGGAATCCACTGGATGCGAGAAGCACAGAACCGGTCAAAGTGGCAGTGCTTGGGAAACGCCTATGTCCAGCAGTGGACGTCTTTCGACTGAAATGATGATGCCGATGGAATGTCCCATCGGCAACAATGGCGAACTTTTATACAAACTTTTATCCCCTATTTATCCCCTATAAGCTACGGTGCGAAATTTCATTCATCTAACCCTTGCGGTTTAGGTTGTGCGATGTCTATCAAAGAATTAATTAATGATAATTGGTTTGGTGGTTATTGGTTACACCATTAGCGTACAGTCGTGTACAGAATTTGCGAGGCATGTGCCACAAATGGTTTGCCACGGATGACACTGGCTCAATCGCCACAACGCCAATCAAATTCGCCCCATTGACGGATTCTCACAGTAAAGTGAGCACACCGTCCATACAGCCTGGGGCACCAAAGAGGCAAATCATTCGCGGCGCATGCCTTGTGATGTTTGACACAGAAATAACAGAATAAATCCTAAGTTTGACGTTTAAAAATATTGTTGCTTTCAGAAACAATGATGACCATAAAGAGATGTCTACCAGTCTACCTGACAACCTTTAGATGGACGAGGAAAAATAAAATAAAGGATGCGTTCAGGTAAGTAGTACCACCATATTCATTTCTGTGGCAGAGCAGCGTTGTTCCAATTTACATAATAATTAATAGGTAAATATAACGGTGCCTTAACCAGAAGTGGTTATAAAAAAAAAAAAAAAGTTTATTGAAGAAAAGCCTAAGTATATACTAAAATAACGTTTTATTATAACTAAGTGGCTATACTAAGCACAATACAGTCATTGAAACCCTGATCTCCAAAGTAGGGGTGACCCTGTATCTTAGAGATCAGTGTCCCTCCGCAGCAAAGTCACAAGCCAATATTAAATATTTGTAACTCAAATAAAACATGAAATAAATAAATATTATTCTCATATACAATTTTGTGTGAGTGTGTATGTGTGTGTGTGGGGGGGTAGGGGTGTGTGTGTATGTATGCGCGTGCGTGCGTGTACGCGCGTGGTGAGTGGGTGTGCGTGGTTTTCGTATAAGTCGATCAGCAGCTTCAATATCATCAGGATTATGCTGGAATATAACAGTTCGTAGTGGACGTGGTACAACAGCGGCTCCCCTGACATTATCTAGTGGCATCAGAAGACAGCATCAGATGATTGCGTGGTGCGCAACCATCAATGAGTAGCATCAATTCGACGCTCTGCTAGTGTCTACCACCAGCCAGTGATTCGACCTTTTCAATGATCCGGGTAACTTCATAACAAAACTAGGCGGTGCGACTTATTGCGCCGTTAAATTTTTTGAAGGAAAAGGATTTTTATTCAGCTCTTATACAATTTCATATTTTCATAAGTGCTTTTAACCGCTGAAGAGTGAAGTGTTTCAACTTTTTGGTTACACCTCCTTTAAGCTTCAAAGTATAATATATAATGAACTTGAACATTTCTAAAACGATATAAAAAAAAATATAAGGTCGACGTAAGATTCCCTTTAATAAAATCTGAGAGAACATTATTAAAACGTTAGCACACTTGGCGACACTTTGTGCTAAGTAAATGAAATTCCCTCTTATTTTGTTATTAAGAGGGTCCTCAGTTTTCCTCCCTCACTGATTGCTTGAGCTTGCACTAGAGAATTTTATAGACGTTGCATTAAAAATAATATTTTTACTGCTATTATTTTCTCGTGTTTGTGGGAATATTTAAACTAAAATCCCATATGATCATAATATCTTGAGGTGTTATTGCGAGCAGTAAACAATTTTATTTATGTAATCTCTGGGCTGAACATGTTTTTGCAACGGAAAATGCGGGTAGTAACATTTTTGTATTTTCAAATTGGGCCGCGATGTTTTTTAAGATTCGAAATTAAAAGGGTGAGAACGGCACCCTGTCACTATGTACGTATACTACTAGACCTTCTGTCTGTCTGTCACAGGACTGTATTTTGCCTGCATTATGCCAAAAAAATACCACTTTTGAAAAATAAAATCCCAGGAAATTGACTCTTCAATAAGTTTGAAAATATCTAATTGTCGCATTGGTATTATAATCTATTATTATTATAAGCCTGTGTTGTCTCACTGCAGTGCCTCCATTGCCTCTTTCCACTTTTCCCGGTCTACTGCGAATGTGGGCATTGGTCTTGAAAGCAAAAATAGAATTTAAAGTTTTATGAAGTTCAACAAGTGACATTCTACCCTAGGGTGGTAAGCAATTACGATGTCGACTATAAATATCAGTAGCAGCCCGGAGTCTGGAATTGTGCCCGGTTGATGGCAATAGGCTCACCCCCGCCCCCAAGGGATGGGACTTAAAATCACTGGCGAAATGTCAAACTCAAACTCAAAGCATTTATTTCAATTAAACCTTGTACAGGCACTTTTGAATTGTCAAAATTAAATAGTCTGTCAGTTAGTCAGAAAGTTGAAGCTAGTTGCCCATTCCAAAATGTAGATCTCTATGGAGAAGAACGGGCAAGACACTCCATGGACACTCTTTAAAATCAAGATATTACAAAATCCTGGGTACATAATCTTGTTGCTTCTTTAAGTGAGAACAATGTAAAAAAAAAGACACAAAATGAAGAAAAAATTCAAATGTAGGTGTAAAGTACACCTCTGTCCAACCCTTTGGGGAACAAGGCGTTATGTTAGGTGTTATGTTACATAATCAGCCTATAATGTTCTACTGCTGGGACACAGGTCCTCTTGGTGACAGTGAGTGTCCCGTAATCGACCACGTGACCAGTGCGGGTTGGAAGATGCCACATTGTCACGTCTTCTATTTTTTGGTTTTACGACATGGTACTTGAGAACGGTGGTGATGAAATAATTTACACAAAGTAAAGCGCCTGTCTTGGTTCGAACCTACGACACAACGACCTACCTACGACCTACTGCTCAAATAAGTGACATATTAGTCTGATTTCTTATTTTCCTAAAATTGCTTAAGTCTCTTTCAATCCGATTCTTTTACCGTTCAGTAGTAACAACGTCTCAATGCTTTGTATAGTGGACAAAAGCAGGCAGTTTCTTTGTATCGATGTCTCAGATCCTTTCCTTTGGGTTTTGGTTACAAAAAGGACTTAATTCCACTTCCATTAGGTACGTCGTTTTATTATTCGGTCATCCAAATGTTTGGTAATAATAAAATGGTATGAAAAATGTATGGTGGCCGGTCTCTTTCAAGATCTATTTTACTATCTTTTCAATTTTGTAAAGTGCTTCGGACATTTTAGTTATGGACTTTGGTCCAAGTGGCGTCGGATGATGAGGACCTGCTTTATTTAGGTATTATTTGATAATTCAATATTGTAACACTAACTATACACGCTAATAACACACACGGAGAATAGTACATTACGATATGTGACTTGTTATATGCCGTGCATTAATAGCCACGACGCGTATTATTTTATAGCTCTTGTGACCTAAACCCGCCCTTAATTCACGCTTTTCTGTGTAAAAAATTTAATACAAAGCTTGACTTAAGTACGGGTTTAGGTTACACAGTGCTATAATTATGTAGTGTTATGAAACTGTTGCATAACAGGGGTTATTAAAACACGAGTGTGTAATAGTATCACACGAGTGTTTATAAACTAATAATGCACAGTTTTATACACTATTTTATCTATACTAATGCAATAGCTAGGCCTATTTAAACTGTACAAAAGGCAACTATTTTTCTAGATTGTATAAATATTTTTTTCTCAGTGGGTCAATTTTATGGTGCCCATGAATAGGTTTCGTCAGCCGAAGTCATTGGACCAGATCCGGAAGTTCTCATTTTGCAAATTGTTTGTAGATATACTACCTCCCCATACTCCTCTCCATATTAAATGATAGGTACCAATCTAATAAATCACCTCCAACAGTTCATTGAACGTTTCGCTATCAAACTTAGATAAACTTTCGTCATTGTATACACAAATCATGATCCGGTGGGCACTCGAGTACTGACTCTGCCGAAATAGGTTCGCTTTGTGGAATACTGATGCTAAATGTATTTGGTTACTGAGACAGGAGAGTAAAGCGATTTTTAAAGACCGATAATGTTTTTAATATTGATTTATTATTTAAATCTGGTCAAGCTTCTCTATTATAATTCTAAATCTTAGGTGTATATCAACTTCAGAAACCACAATCTCAATGTCCAAATTCCAAATTCGACCGCGACTTGTTTTTAAGATACCTATTACAAGTAGATACAGATATGCCAAGAAAAATTTTCGTTTCGGGCCTATTAATTATTATCTAATAAAGATCTGTTACTACCACGGAAGTACTAGCACATTTTGTATTATCATGAATACAAAATTACAGATTCTAATTCTATGCAATTCCAAAAAATCTTTTGAGTGATAGATGACGATCTGCGGCTGGAGTACCTAGGTGGTAGGACATAGATAAATCTTTATAGAAACAAGCAATAACTAAAAAGCGCGGTATTACAAAACTTTGAACTTTGCCTCTGTGTTGGAGTTACTCTGTGTGCAATGTTCGTGTTAATTAAAAAACACGAAGATTACCGAAGCGCGAACCTTTTTTGGTTTAACTGTAATTAGTTACGAGTTACAGTGCAATTCATTCGAATTCCATTGCCACAAATCTCCTATCTTAGAATTATCAGTAAAAAAAATGTGGTGGTGTATGAATATGAATGTGATGTGTTTGTGTGATGTGTGTGTGTGTGTGTGTGATGTGTGTGTGTGTGGGGGTGTGTGTGTTGTGATGATGAGTGGACAATATTAAAAAATATTGTCCACTCATCTCGCTTCACCTCCCCAACTTGTCCCACACATTAAGACTTAGTATACACATTACGTATTTTAAGATAAACGTCCATTTCGATTCAATTCGGCCTCCATCGCTTGTTATGAGTACACAGATGAATATACATAAATTGAAGAACTTTAATGGGGTCCATAATTAAAGGATGCTGGTTAATTATAAGAGTTTGTGATGTAGGAGGTATAGCCTGAGGCTAAGATTTGGAATCTCTAACTTTGTCTTAAGTCTCTTTTAGGCCTCATCCTTTCTAATAATCAGTTCATTATTATAAGACCAAAAGTCACTCTGCCTAGCCCTTTCCCTACTATGTTGTAGTTGGCTTCCAGTCTATCCGGATGCAGCTGAATATCAGTATTTTACATTGAGCGACTGCTCTAACCTCTACAACCCAGTTACTGGGTAATACGATAGCCGTTGGTAAGACAGGTTGTCAGACTTCGACTACAGAGGCGCTTTTTTAGGAAATCAAAACTTTACTGATTATGTTAACATGACTTTGACATGAAAAACGTTTAAATTTTTGTGGTACCTTAAATAAAGTGAAATCTATCTATATTTTTCATATTTTAAAGATTTTCCTTGTTGGCCCAGCGGTATCAACCCCGACTTACGAGTCAGGTCGTGAGTTTGAATCCAGGCAAGCACTTTACTTTGAGTATTTAATTTCATCACCACTGCCCTCAAAACGGTGACGGGAAACCTCGCGGGGAAACCGGCATGTCCTAGTACCAAAAATTCAAAGACATGTCTTCGAATTTTGACCGTGCACTGGGCCCGCGTGGTAGATTATGGCCTACTTCCTCTCACAGAGAGGAGGCCTGTGTCCCAGCAATGGGAACATTATAGGCTGATTATGCTATGGTGGTACCTCAAAATAAAGTAAATTCATTCTATCGATCTATCTTTCACATAATTTAAAATTTTTCACTGTAAATAAAACTCCAAAATTATTTACGAAAATAACAATATCTTACTTACCTTCGTAGTTATAACAACTCATAATTTCATAACCTTTAAAAATCTAATCAAAGCAACAGGTGAAGGCAAGTCACTCAAGGACCCGATAAAGAGAATTTAGAGATTAGAGAGGAGAGAATTGTTGGACGCTTTAATCCTTCGATACTTCAGTCAAGTTTGACCGCCTCTCCCCTCAGACCGTTAATTAACGAAGTTTTTGACGATAAAGATCTATTTTCTAATTGGATGGTTGCTTTCTTGAATAATTATTTTAGAAAACAAAATTCGAGAGAGATTTGGGTATAAGATATTCTATTTCACGAAGTCCGTTTGACAATGTTTGAATTTGTGCATGCACATGTTGTGTGCGTAAGCTCAGGAGCGCCCAGTCGCGACTACGACGTACGCGGTCCGGCAGGGTAATTGCGTAACACACTATCAGTAGCAATGGGTTTCATTTTGACAGTTTAACAACTTTCATTGCGTTATTTACGTTGTTGAGCAGACACATTATTCGAACATATGGAGCAATGGCAATATTAGCAATATGCTTGAAAATTATTCAAATTGAGAGTAATAGTGTGTTACGCAATTAGGGTGCGGGTCAATAGTGCTTATTGTGTTCACGTCAGATTTTTACACCGAGTACGTCATAAAACTATTTTTTTTTAATTTGATACAAAGGTTGCGAATCCCTGAATGTGTCCTTCGTAGACAGAGTAATCCCACCAAAAACATTCTGTAAAAAACTAGCCAAGTCTCAATGGAGCTGCCTGTTTATCTCTAAAAAGTAATGAAATCTAGACAAAGTCGTACCAAGTGTAAGGTTCCTTACTGCGATTTCTTTATTATTATAGTTAATGTTGTGTGACTTGGCCGTTGAAGGGTACACAAGGGTACAAACCCAGGTGCTCCATGACACCATTGCACCAATCTGTCGCCATAACCGCTACCCATTGACGATGGAAAATTGCCACTTGGAAAACGTTGATTTAATAACTAGTCAATTGTAGGCTTGATAAAGCTGCGTATTTCAATAATACTTATGTTTAAGCGAGCCTGAAACAAACAGTATCAAAAATTATTTCCAGTACAGACGGACTTATAATCATTGATTAGAAGTCCGTCTGTACGTCTATTTTATGTTAGATCGGTGGTCGATTTGACGCTCCAAAAAGAAGAGAGCAGAAGTCAGCATTGTCGATGCTGAATGCATGTGTTGACCAATCAACAACAGCCTAAAATGAGACACTAGCGTCCAATTACCAATACCGGTATGGGCTATTATCTCGCTTAACAAACATAGGTAGTTACAACAGATATAACATTACGTGTAAACAAAATTGACTTGTACACTAACGTATAAAGAATGTTCAACGGCCAAGTCACACAACATTAACTATAATAATAAAGAAATCGCAGTAAGGAACCTTACACTTGGTACGACTTTGTCTAGATTTCATTACTTTTTAGAGATAAACAGGCAGCTCCATTGAGACTTGGCTAGTTTTTTACAGAATGTTTTTGGTGGGATTTCACTTCTTTTTGTAGAAACGTATACGTACGGACGTATTCTTTTTGTATTGCATTATATTTTGACCAAATTTTGAGCGAAATTAATATTTTAGTGTAAGGAGGATGGGCGTTTTGGTACCCGAAAACTAATTACATCCAAACAAAATAATTTATATACAGATTGAAAGGCCTAATTATGTAGAACAATAGTTGATATGGGGGATAGTCCCAGTTCGCTGTCCGTTCAGAGATATACAACCTTTAACACTATACATTTATGTTAGGTTTAGGTTAGGTTAGGGCGTTTTGGTACCGGAAAACTAATTACATCCAATCAAAATAATTTATATACAGATTGAAAGGTCTAATTATGTAGAACAATAGTTGTTATGGAGGATAGTCCCAGTTCGCTGTCCGTTCAGAGATATACAACCTTTAACACTATACATTTATGTTAGGTTAGGTTATGGCGTTTTGGTACCCGAAAACTAATTACATCTAAACAAAATAATTTTTATACAGATTGAAAGGTCTAATTATGTAGAACAATAGTTGTTAGGGGGATAGTCCCAGTTCGCTGTCCGTTCAGAGATATACAACCTTTAACACTATAAATTTAAGTTAGGTTTAGGTTAGGTTAGGTTAGGGCGTTTTGGTACCGGAAAACTAATTACATCCAATCAAAATAATTTATATACAGATTGAAAGGTCTAACTAAGTAGAACAATAGTTCTTAAGGAGGATAGTCGCAGTTCGCTGTCCGTTCAGAGATAAACAACCTTTAACATTATGTAGGTTAGGTTAAGGTTAGGTTATAGGTTAGGGCGTTGTGGAAGGATTTTACGTTCCCGCGTCCCCAAGCGTAGTGTAAATGGAAAAACGGGGTAAAAAAAAGGTAGATAAAATTCAGTCACGTCACGATAAAGCAAGAGTCTATTATTGTTACTTATGACCTAACCTAACGATAACCTAACCTAACCTTTAAAGGTTGTATATCTCTGAACGGACAGCGAACTGAGACTATCCCCCCTAACGACTATTGCTCTATCTAATTAGACCTTTAAAACTGTATATAATTTATTTTGTTTGGTTGCCATGTTTTTCGGGTACCAGCTTCCATACATTTTGGCCCATCCTCCTTTGTTTATTTAATTTGTGTAATGTTCGACATCAAATGAAGCGGCCCACCAAGTTAAATATTTTTTGTAAAGGCGGTATGTCGATCTCTAATAGTTTGGTTGGGCTCTTGTGTTTTCTAATCAGGGTCACCCACCAGGTACTTCAGATCTTCGATTATCCTAATTTTTATAGTTTTCCCTTTACGTGGCCATTAAACCCTACCTCTGTACCAAATTTCAGCACTCTGAGTTTATGGGAAGTACTAGTTCTATTTTGATGATGAGTGAGTGAGTGTCTAAAATGCGAAACTTTGCTTTCGCTTAACTTCGGAACTAAATAACCTACAGACTTGAAGTTTTGGATTATAAGTATGTGATTATAGCTTACTGGATGACGAAAGTTTCTGCGTTCTGGTCTTATCCAGAGGTTCTCAAATAGGGGCCTGAAAATGCGGCGAAATGGTTCCTGTAAAGGATGGTACGGCAGTGTTTGCTTCGCGCTCGACTTGGCGGGGGCACTGCCGTGCCCCCCGATTTTATTATTTATTACAAGGAGTCCCTATATCAATTTTCAGAACTCTAGCATCAAAATTTGCGGAAGTCTCGTACAAACTTCCATCCCCTAGTTCAAGGGGTTGGAGGGTAAAAGTTCCAAGTTTTAGAATTGTTTTGTTGTTTGTGTACTATTACTAGTTTACATACCAAACAGCTTTCTAGGACTTCAGGAAGAACCTTAGAATATTGATGCTTATGAAATAAAAAAATATTTTTTTGGGGGGTTGGGGGGTTATTTACTGAAAATCCTGAAATACGTATTTTATTATTTATAACAAGGAGTCCCTATATCAATTTTCAGAACTCTAGCATCAAAATCTGCGGAAGTCTCGTACAAACTTCCATCCCCTATTTTAAGGGGTTGGAGGGTAAAAGTTCCAAGTTTTAGAGTTGTTTTGTTGTTTGTGTACTATTACTAGCGTACATACCAAATTTCAGCTTTCTAGGACTTCAGGAAGAACCTTAGAATATTGATGCTTATGAAATAAAAAAATATTTTTTTGGGGGGTTGGGGGGTTATTTACTGATAATCCTGAAATACGTATTTTATTATTTATAACAAGGAGTCCCAATATCAATTTTCAGAACTCTAGCATCAAAATCTGCGGAAGTCTCGTACAAACTTTCATCCCCTATTTTAAGGGGTTGGAGGGTAAAAGTTCCAAGTTTTAGAGTTTTTTTGTTGTTTGTGTACGATTACTAGCTTACATACCAAATTTCAGCTTTCTAGGACTTCAGGAAGACCCTTAGAATATTGATGATCATCAGTGAGTAAGTGAGTCAGTGAGTAAGTGAGTCAGTGACGAAATCGGGGTATTTTAGATATCAATAAAATCTAAAGTATAAGAGCTATGCAATTGAAACTTTATAGGTTTAATAAGTCAACCACTGACATCATATCTCGAAAATTTTATTTATCTGGTATAATCCAAACCCAAGTTATGAAGGTTCAAAAATACGACGAAGTGCTTCGAGAAAAGGTAGGTAGTGCCCTTGCGCTTCGCTTGGCTCGTCTTGGCGGGGGCACTCCCGTGCCCCCAGATCTATAGACTCATGGTATCCGTGTCACCGAAAGGGACAAAAAATTCCGGCAATCTTCATCATGCTATCTGGGGGCACGGGAGTGCCCTCAACATTAACTATAATAATAAAGAAATCGCAGTAAGGAACCTTACACTTGGTACGACTTTGTCTAGATTTCATTACTTTTTAGAGATAAACAGGCAGCTCCATTGAGACTTGGCTAGTTTTTTACAGAATGTTTTTGGTGGGATCATTTTTACAGCTTATTACACTGCTCCTTACCATTTTCACAGTTGCGAAATTTAGGATGATGTAATAAGCTCTTTTATCACCTACCCTGTATATTAAACCTCCTTATAAGTCTTTCAATGTAAATTCCATTACGGCATTGAACAAAACAGTACGAGCGCTATACAATAGTTGCAAGTTCGGAACTGCAACACGCTGCAGAACAAAGTTAGTCACAAAGCGTGCAGAAGACACAGTTTAAATGTGTTTGTGTGACGTCACAGATTGGCTATTAGTTGTGTTTTGTTGGTAGAACGATGTTTTGGCATGGAAATGAGAGAATCTAATATAACTTAACATTAGCTACGCTTCAATTAGCCGAAGGGTTAGGCAAACATGCATCTACATATTTATAGTACAGTCAGTTACTGCAGTTAACTGACCCACCTTTGCAAAAATGGTTGACATACGGTTGGTTGGTATGGTTGTTGGTCGTAGTCACATATTAATTATGGTCCATCTTTCATCCTGCGCACCTGTCTACTTGATGACCTTATGACTGCGTCAGTGAGTGGGGTTCGCGCAGCTGAATTTTGGGCCAAATATGTTTGAACTTTTTGCCACCGATACGTCAAGAAAAAGAACAAGTAGGTAGGCACTTGTCACACCGTGTAAACATACTAACACAATCCTGTGTTAGTATGTTTATACTCGCACTCGCGGTTTCACTAATACTTATCCAAGTATTAGTGAAACCGCGGGTGCGAGTCAATCAATAGAAGTTAATCCTGTAAATTACCAAGCGACAAGCTACAGTGACAAGCTCATGTAATGTCAAAGCTAAGGATCTACTTAGAAATTCAATAGGTCGACAAGTCCCGAGCTTAGCCGAACTCAGCCGGACGTACTAACGAGGGCAAACGCTTCCCACACTGTATCCTCGTATGCTTTGAAGCGCAGTTGAGGAAACATTGAATTTGAAGGTAAACGATGTTACGTATGAGTTTGTACGTACACATACAGATGCATCTTGAGACGTTGTCAAGCTCTACACCGCTCAAGCAAAGTTTCTGAGACTAGCTTTGATAATTTTGTAAGCAATTCTGAGAGTTACTTATATCAACACAAATACCCACAATCAAGAGCGTTTACGCTGTTCGGTATTTCATACAAACTTTCAAGTCCTTATTTTTCGAAATGAATGAACCGATTTTAATGAAACTTCATAGGCATAAAAGCAGGATACAAAGATCTAAAAAGTTAGTAGAGAACATTTTCGAAAAGAAAAATAGTGTTACAGCCAAATTAGACCGATTTTAAATTTTCTAAAGAAACAGAGATTTTCAGTTATCTTTTTTTAATGACATTTCGAAAATATGAAACTTTATACGCATAAGCAGGATATTTGTATCCTGCTTATGCCGCACAGGTCGATTGATCAGGTTAAGCTACGCTTGCCGCGGTAGGTCTGTGGATGGGTGACCATATTTACATACCGAGACCCCCCGTGCCTCGGAAAGCACGATAACCGTTGGCCCAGGCTGTCATTCGTGGATCTTTGACAGTCGTTACGGGTAGTCAGAAGCCCGAAAGTCTGACAACCAGTCTTACCAAGGGGTACCGTATTACCCAGTAACTGGGTTGCAGAGGTCAGATAGGCAGTCGCTCCATGTAAAATACTGGTATTCAGCAGCATTCGGTTAGACTCAAACTCAAACTCAAACTCAAACTCAAATCATTTATTTCAATTAAACCTTGTACAGGCACTTTTGAATTGTCAAAATTAAATAGTCTGTCAGTTAGTCAGAAAGTTGAAGCTAGTTGCCCCATGGACGTAGTATATAGAAGTAACTCTATATATTACGTCCATGAGTTGCCCATTCCAAAGCGTAGATCTCTATGGAGAAGAACGGGCAAGAAACTCCATGGACACTCTTTTAAATCAAGATATTACAAAATCCTGGGTACATTATTCTTGTTGCTTCTATATGTGAGAACAATGTAAAAAAGACAGAAATGAAGAAACAATTCAAGACATAAGATTAAAAATAAGCCTTGGCAGTTAAGAGATGACCAGTCTCAACCGACGGCGCCCGTTCACGAACATGACGCGTGGATCAGCACCATCCAGCTCAACCATTTTGTAGGGAACCGAATGATCCAACACACGCGCCACCATCGGTGAGACATTTAAGTGAGCATGACACGTTCTCAACTGCCATGCTATTTCAAGTCAACATCAAAAAATCATAATAAACGGAAACATGGTTCTTACATTTACAAAATTAAAAAAAATGCTTCTAAATTATACAAAACTACAGTTTGCAATTTAAGAGGTAAATAGAATTTTATTACCTACCAAACAGGAAGAGATATTTAATATTGAAGTATTCAACAATTAAAACTTGATTGAATAAATTAAAAAAAGTTATGTTCGTAATGTCAGAAACACAAAAAAAAAGAAAAAGGGAAGCACCTCTTCCAAATATTGAAATTAACTACAAAGATAGTCTTACAATCTTCAGCAGCTCCAACAATACTTTCAAGTGTCAATCAATTAGTTGTGGTTGTGGAGCAGGACCAGCATTGAGCCAGGCATTTTTATCAGCGATGTAATCCCCTAACTTATAATATGCCTGACTGCATAGTGTGCGTTTTATACAAGACTTGAATTTTGTCTCATTCAGTTGAAGAATGTGGGGAGGTATTTTATTATAACATTTTAAACAGTACCCCATAAAAGATGAATCTACTTTAGCCAGTCTGAAACCTGGTTGAACTAATAGGTCCCTATTTCTAGTACTATAATTATGTCTTTCACCTCTTTTACTAAAAAGATGTAAGTTTTTCCTTACATACATGATGTTTTCGTAGATATATTGACAAGGCACCGTCATGATGTTAATTTCCTTAAACAGTTCCCTTAGAGAATCGCGCCTGCGGAGATTATATATAGCTCTGATGGCTCTTTTCTGCAGAATAAAAATAGAATCGATGTCTGCAGCCCGTCCCCAAAGTAAAATACCGTAAGACATGATACTATGAAAGTAACTAAAATAGACTAGTCTCGCGGTATCTACATCAGTAAATTGACGGATTTTTCTGCCAGCATAAGCTGCTGAACTTAGCCGTCCTGCAAGAGATGTTAAATGAGGACCCCATTGTAGCCTTGAGTCGAGCGTGATCCCCAGGAAAACAGTTTTATCGACGAATTCCAGTTTCTCTTGATTCAATATTATCTCACAATCACTACTCTTGACATTTGGTAAAGAAAATCTTATGCACTTAGTTTTATTTCCATTTAATACTAAATTATTAGCAGTGAACCAATTTTGAACCTGCAGTAGGGCATTATTTACGTCGTCAAAATTTGTAGCACGTCTATTTACCTTAAAAATTAAGGAAGTGTCATCAGCAAATAACACCATTTGTGGTTGATTTTTTAATAAATGGAGTAGATCATTAATATACACTAAAAAGAGGAAAGGACCCAATATTGAGCCTTGTGGCACACCAATTTTTACTATTAAACCAAGTGAATTGACACCATTTATTTGAACTTGTTGTTGCCTATCATTTAAATAAGAACTAACTAAACTGAGCGCAAGTTTTCCAAGTCCGTAATGCTCAAGTTTCAAAAGCAAGGTTTCGTGATCGACGCAATCAAATGCCTTGGAGAGGTCACAAAAGATTCCTATTGCGTCTTGGGCCTCTTCCCACGCGTTAAAAATGTGTTTTAATAAAGTTACACCGGCGTCGGTCGTACAACGCCCTTTGGTGAAACCATACTGTTGATCGTGTAAGATTTTATTCGTGTTAAAATGATTGAGCATTTGATTAAGCATTATCTTTTCAAACACCTTGCTGAAAACCGGCAAAACGGATACGGGTCTATAATTATTCGTGTCTTTACTGTCCCCGGATTTGTAAAGTGGTATTACCTTACTGTATTTCATTAAATCGGGGAAGACTCCTTGATCCACGCACGAATTAAATACTAAGGCTAAGTAAGGCGCAATAGTCTCAATTATGGAGGTACAGACCTTAATGGACATTCCCCAAAGATCTTCTGTCAATTTGATCTTAATTTGCTTAAAAGCTTTAATTACTGTTAAGGGGTTAATATGCCTAAAGTTAAATTCAACCGGGCAGGCTGAAACGTTCGCCCTTACTAAATCCAAAGCGAGGGAGGGCGAGGAATTTAAAGTTTCAGTTGTTTTGAGTGGGATACTAGTAAAGAAATTTACAAATTCTTGAGCCACTTCTTTGTTATCGCAAATGAGACCGCTTGACGTCTGTAGTGTGTAATCAGAATTATGCTTTTTATTCCTGTTCGTTTCATTATTTATAATTTTCCAAACCGTCTTTATTTTATTGTCTGCTGATTTGACCTTGTTGCTAATGTATAAGGCTTTAGCTGCTTTACAAGCGTTCTTAAAAGTTCTAGAGTAAGTAGCAACATACTTATTAAAAGTTTCCGTGTTAATATAAGGCTTAAGGCCATACAGCTCGAAAAGTCTTTCCCTACTTTTCCTAAGTCCTTTAGTTGCCCAGTCACAAAATAAAAACTTAGGGCTGACACTTTTAGTGATCTTCTTAAAAGAAATATGGAACTCGGTTTGGACTACCGAAAAGAATTCATTATACATAATATTAACATTGTTCACTGTAAGGTTCTGATTACTTAATTTACAAGATAAAGTGCTATTAAATTTATTTAAATTACCTGATGATATTGGTCTGGATTGGATCTGCACTTTTTGTATTGGCATGTTGGACTCAAAACTTACAGTTTGACCACTGTGATCGGACGGGAGATAATTAACAACGGCTTTATCTAAATAGTCGCAGCAACAAAACACATTATCAATACATGTAGCAGTAGTCGTAGTTGTTCGGGTTGGTTCTACAAACACATTTGACAGATTGAACGATTTAAACAAATTTAATAATCTACTGGTATTTAAATTATTTTCTAAAATATTAATATTAAAGTCACCACAGATAATTACTGACCTATTACCAGTTGCAAGTTTTGCCAAAACATCTTCCATTACTGACTCAAATATAGAATAGTTTTGATAATGTGGGGGTCTGTAAACGCACACTATAACATGCTTATCTAGCTCAACACAAGACAGTTCAATGCTATGTTCAACTGATAGTTCAACTATGTCTTTACGAGGTTTGAATTTAATACAACTTTTAATTAGGATTAGTGAACCACCACGCAGCATTGACTTTCGATTAAAACAACTGGCCACACTATAATTGTCATAGTTAATTAACATTTCAGAATCTTTTAACCAATGCTCAGTTATACAAATAATGTCAAACTTTGTTTTTTCTAAAAACAACTCAATTTCCAATTGTTTGGAAGAAAAACCTTGAATATTTTGATGAAATAATTTCAAGGATTTCTGCTTAGCCCCTTTTCTACAGTTCACTATTTTATTGCTAGAAAATACCTTTTTGTTATTAAGTGTAACTATACTGTTATTGGTACCTTCTGTTGTCTTACAAACTAGTTTAAAATATCTGAGCTAACCACCTTAGCATTAGTACTATTACTAATTGTGGTGCTAATTATGGATGACTTCGACATACTAATTATGTCTGGGTTAATATTAAGTGCTAATAGCCTAGCTATTTTACGTCTAAAACTAATGGGCAGATACACAGTATCCCTAGTCGACCTTAACTTATCAACAAAAATGTTGGTATCAAAAAATATAAACTTGTCACTATGGTGACTAACTAAGAAATGCATGTAATTATTTAACATGTGAATGTATTTGTTTTGTCTGTTTGACAAGTGCTCAAAATATGGAAAAGCACACAAAATTATTTTCTTACAATTTAACTTCAATAGGTCGGTGACACTATCAGAGATATCATCTTTGATAACATTTAAACTATTACCTATAAGTACAGTAATAATGTCATTAGGATCATATTCATTCCTGGTTATTGAAGACATTATTTGTTTGTAGGAAGTCTGAGGCATGCAAAAGTTTTGTGAAGAATGACACAGGTTGTTGCTAAGTAATTTACCTAATCCGACCCCAACATAGTTGGGAAAAGGCTAGGCAGATGATGACCAAAGACTCAATACTGTAAAGTACTGCACGTGATCCCTAACTATATCTATAACAAAACAGGTAACCAAATATACGGAGAACGTACTTTAAATAAATAGTTACACTAGTTAGCGCACGGTTTGTAGAACAACTACAGTCCGGTAATAGAGAACTATAACAATTAGACAAATTAGTTTTAAACTTTTAAGTTTAGTACAATTTGTTAGATTAGCTCACAGTTTAAGGTACGGTAAGGTACCTACATTAATATTAGTAATGGCAATATAATTTTTCTTCGTAGGTATTTTTTCCAAGGCTCTTAAAATGGTGAAGGAAAAATTCGCGAGGAAATCAGCATGTCGCATCTACCAACTCGCATTAAGTCAGCATGGTCGGTTACGATTAGCCCACTTTCTCACAGAGAGAAAGCCTGTGTCCCAGCAGTGGGAATAATAGGCTATTATGCGTTCGCGAAATAAACAAAATTGTGTAAAATTCTTCGACGCATTTTGACGGACGCTCGTCTGGTTCCAACCTAATTAAATAAATAAATAAAGTCCTCCAGACCGTATTTCGGCCACGGCGGCCAATCTCAACGGAGACTAGCCTTCGGCGCGGGACATATTATAGTGCACAAGTATGCGCGCAGACACAGGTGCACTCCCTCTTCCCTCACTCTCATAGTCCGATGGGACGGCAATCCGACACGACCGGGGAGAGATCAGGCGCAGGACCAACGGCTTAACGTGCTTTCCGAGGCACGGGGGTATCACACCGCCAACTTCCAAACTCCGGGCTGTTACTAAGAAATTCCTAATGGAAAAACTCAATAACACTTTGCCCGACCCGGGAATCGAACCCGGGACCCCACGCTCAGCAGTCGCGCTTGCGACCACGAGACCAACGGGGCAATTAACCTAATTAACTAGTATGTAAATTGTATTAAATAGTTTGTCAGGTCGCATGGCGTATCAAAGCGGGTACAGTTAAACACAAAGTTTGGTTGCAAACAGTTGCAAACGACGTTACATGGCAGTATCGATAACTAAGTGGCAAGCTTTGGTACTGGTAGTGACACAAGAGATTTGCGTTATAATGATTTAAAATCAAAGGTATTGTTTGGTTGTGTATTTTGATATTTGCGCGCTTCCACCAAATGTGATTTTGTTCGAGAGGGTTATTTTAATCGTAGGAAGAACCTTGTTTTAAGCTAGAAAATATAACCCCAAAATCCCTTGATTTATAACACGAACAGTGAATACTGCTGAGACACTTTAAGTGCTATTAAAAGGATAAAAGAGCCACATTCGTTATTTATCGGGCTTTTAATAGCTTGTTATTATGCCTCTCCGTTTCTATAAAGATTTGGCTTTGGATGGAAAACAGGAAAAGTGAAACTGAAGTGTCGACAGATGCTCGGCTAAAGTGACCTGTCAATATTGTGAATCCCTATAATTATAGTATCAGGTGGAATGACAGCTCACTTCAAGCTCAGCTCACCTAAGTTATCACGGTGACCAGCCAGGGTCGTGGGTTGTTTGAAAGAGATACCGTGGCCCCTGGCACAAGAAGAAGAAGTAATTTGATAATTTCCCACCCAAAAAAAAAGTTTTTCCTGTGAGATTTTTCAGAATAGACCAGCAGTTTTCAAATCAAATCATTTTTATTTCAGGAAGCAACAAAAAAAAAAGTAAAAAAAAAGAAAAAGTACCTACCCAAATAACATCGAGAAATCCAATCCATAACAGGAAAAGCCACGTACGAGTAGATGTCATAAAAATAAGTAGACACTTTTTATTCCGATCGGTAGGTACGTTACCTACGTGTGTAGATCCTTAGGGAAGACCTACATATATAGTTTTTAAATATCCATTTTATTGAAATACTCAATCGACTGTTCCTTTGTCAGAAATATTCAATATGTCGTTTAGGTATGTAATATTAACAACGCTTTCGAAATTGCAATATTGTATGAATGCGGAAAATGGAATGTTGAAATTGAACTTATTCGTGTTGAAATTATTATTTGATTTGTAATAGTTGTTTTTACTTTTGTGTGTTGTTTACAATGTGGCGACAACAATACGACAGTAAATGAAAACACTGATAATGCTAATGCATAGGAGTATTTTGGAACCTTCAAATAAATCTACATAAGTAGCAGTGCAGGTATATTTATCATCACCACTGCTCTGAAAATGGTGAAGGAAAACATCGTGAGGAAACCGGCATGTCCTAGAACCAAACATTCGAAGACATGTGACATCTGTCAATCCGCACTGAGCCCGTGTGGTGGATTACGGCCCAGTCTGGGAGGAACCTCACCGAGAGGAGGCCTGTTTCCCAGCAGTGGGAATATTATAGGCTGATTATGAGTAATGCAGGCCACTATGGGTTTGGTTATTGCCAATGTTTGACTAGCTTTGATAAACCTTTGGATACAATTCATCATCATCTGCCTAGCAGTTTCCCAACTATGTTGGGGACGGCTTCCAGTCTAACCGGATGCAGCTGAATACCAGTATTTTACATGGAGCGACCGCCTATCTGACCTCCACAACCTAGTTACTGGGTAAATACGAAACCCTTTGGTTGTCAGACTTTCCGGCTTCTGACTACCCGTAACAACTGTCAAAAATCCACGAATGACAGCCGGGACCAACGGCCCTTTCCGAGGCATGGAGGAGTCGTGGAATGTAAAGGTGGTCACCCATCCACGGCCCAACCGCGGCAAGCGTAGCTATTTTTTTTAAATTAATGTATGCTGACTGGGAACGGCATTAGATATACAAAGTATAATTTATTGTCGTATTGACGTCTCATAATAATCAGCCTATATTGTTCCCACTGCTGGGACACAGGCCTCCTCTCTTCGAGAGGGAGTGGGCTATAATCTACCACGTGGGCCCAGTGCAGGTTGGTAGATGTCACATATCTTCGAATTTTTGGTTCTAGGACATGCCGGTTTCCTTACAGTGTTTTCCTTTACCGTTTTGAGAGCAGTATTTACGTCTCCACCTTGTATATTCTATAAATGATTTCATCGTTTTGACTGAAATTAAGGGCTTACATGACCTAAAGCGCGGTCACTGTCGGACTGCACAGAAAAGAAAGAGATGCACGATGACACAACGCTGGTAATTTATTGCAAAATATGGAGCAATTATTTAATTACAAAAAATCTATTTTTGGACTAAAAAATTAAAACACTAGTTTTTTAATATGTTGCTTGTAGAATAATCTGACTAAAAATCAGAATGATTGTATGTATATTAGTGTGGTTTTTATTGTAAAAATAAAGTTTTTAGAGGTATCTTCATGATTTTGTTCTATCGTATCAAATTAGTTGTATTATGTTTTCAACACACTATCTACCTAGCATATATCCTGAAGAATATCATATATTTTTCTGATTACATTTACTGTAGTCGATCATATACTTTTATTGTTTCTAAAACTTGTTTTTTTTGCGTTTAGGTACTGTAAGCCCCTTACAGACGAAGAAAAAAGTAATTTAAAAAAATTAAACCGACTTCAAAAAGAAATTAACTCAAAATTATGAAATAACTTTAATTTCGGAAGTCGGTGTCTTGGGATCTGTGTTTTAGTTTTATGCCACCGACTTCCGAAATTAAAGTTATTTCATAATTTTGAGTTAATTTCTTTTTGAAGTCGGTTTAATTTTTTTAAATTACTTTTTATTTCGTAATTTTTAGTTTTTGCACTAGTATTTGACCAAGGTTTTGAGATGTTTTCCCTTTGACACTACACTCGTAGCTCTTATCAATAAGCCAGGCCGTCACACTTACACGTATTAGTCCATATCTTGAAAATTACTGAATCGATCTTGATGAAACTTGCACTGTTCCCTAAGTTGAAGAAAATGTAAGCCAATAAAAAAAAAATGGTCACGATCCGATTAATAGTTCCGGAGATATGCGTGGACAAACATACATACATACATACATACATACATACATACATACGTCTATGAAATTTTGTATATTTGTTTGGAAGCCCTAATAGATCATCATATGTGAATATAATGCAAATCCAATAATATTACATACATACGTATCGAATTGATAACCTCCTTTTTTTGAAGTCGGTAAAAAAGAATTAAATATAAATAAAAATAGAGAACACTTAGTCGGGATCATATGTCTAATTAGCTCACATATTCCAATACAATTCACAATAACAAAAAAATTCCTTACCCCAACTCTTTCTTGTAAAAGTAGACCGTATAATTTTTCTGAAGAGTTCCCGAAACTGACATGAACTTTCCTAAGACTTGCTCTGTTCGTTCACACGCTGGTCACGTAGTTAGGAAAGCGTGACGAGACAGTTGGGGCTTAAAGAAAACGTTCTTTAATGTTATTGCGGGGACAAGTATTTTGAAGGTGTAAGCTGGGTTTTGAAAAAGGTATCAAACCTTTTCTAAGCTTGGTCAACTCAGTTTGCCTTGAAGTTTGCTGTTAGTATCCTTAAATCTGAGAAAGAAACGTTGAGTCGAAGATTTTTTAAACCACTGAAAATGCAGACTTCTTTTAGTGATTAGTGAAGTTGAGCATCTTTCGTGTTGCAGAAAGTTCGTGTGCAGTTGATTATAGTTTACAAGCATTTGCGCAGGTGCAAATCCACTCTCTCGACCCTTCCTCTGTGGTCCAATGGACTGGAGCAGTGCGATCGGTAAAGGTGGGCATGCAGCGAAAGACCGTAAACCAGGTGCTTCGCATAACCCTGCTGCATCTTAAATCACGTTAGCGGGAAGTTCGTGAACGCCTATCATGACTTAACAGACTTGTGTGAATAGGGGATCTCCCGATTTACCGTAGTCACCTTTTACGTCACCCATTGGAAGAGATGGGAGAAGAGAAGTGGTATTCTTTGTGTCTGGACATCACACGGAAGGTACTCGTATGTACAGACGCCATCACATCAAGCTATCTTTCTTTAATAGATTTTCAACTTTATCGCTAAAGCATAAGGTTCAAAGTTGATTGGGAAAATTTGACAGTTTCGGGTAGCTTGACGTGCAAAACATCATTTTAATAATAATAGTCCTCCGGACCGTATTTCGGCCGTGGTATGGCGGCCCATCTCAACCGAGACTAGCCTTTGGCGCAGGAGATATTATAGTGCGCAGACACAGGACGTAAACCACATACCTAAGCAACGTTATATTCTCCATCTAAGGTTTCCAAGGAATCAAAAACTCATTTCTTCGATGCCACATTGCCCTAAACATTAGGTCTGAAAACATGAACACAAATCTGAGGAGCATTCCCATGACTACCTACTATGCCGTCTCAAACACTATTTAGTGAAGGGAAAAAAGTAATTTAAAAAAATTAAACCGACTTAAAAAAGAAATTAACTCAAAATTATGAAATAACTTTAATTTCGGAAGTCGATGTCTTGACATGCGTATAATATTCTAGTTTTAGTTTTTTTTTGCCACCGACTTCCGAAATTAAAGTTATTTCATAATTTTGAGTTAATTGCTTTTTGAAGTCGGTTTAATTTTTTTAAATTACTTTTTATTTCATAATTTTTATTAGTTGTTGCACTAGAATTTGACCAAGGTTATGAGATATTTTCCCTTTGACGCTACACCCGTAGCTCGTATCAATAAGCCAGGCCGTCACACTTTCACGTCTTAGTCCATATATTGAAAATTACTAAATCGATTTTGATGAAACTTGCACTGTTCCCTAAGTTGAATTAAATGTAAGCCAATAAAAAAAGAATGGTCACGATCCGATTAATAGTTACGGAGATATGCGTGGACAAACATACATACATACATACATACGTCTTTAAAATTTTGTATATTTGTTTGGATGCCCTAATAGATTGTCATATGTGAATATAATGCAATTCCAATAATATTACATACATACGTGTCGAATTGATAACCTCCTTTTTTTGAAGTCGGTAAAAATCAAATCGATTCAAAGACGCCGCGCTACGTGCGGCACCCGTCTCACCCCACCCCCGGAGCTTAGCGCCAGCGCTCACGCTCTTTTTGTACGTACGAAAGGGTTACCGCTGGCCCGGAACATAAAGGGCTAAGGAAGTCTGACACTCCGCACCACCCAGAGCGGGGGGGGGGGGGGTCATTTGATGATTTCTCATCCTCAAAAAGAAAAAAAAGGTAGGCACGCCAAGTAGTTTCTCTTGCGTTATCTAGGTCCATCTATATCTGTAAAAAGGACTGATCGTTCTGTAGTTTCTGCCTTCCCCCTGTGGAAAGAAGGCGTGATTTAATGTATGGTTTTAACATTAATTGTCGCTGAGACGAGATTTAGACCAGCTTTTAAACATTTTAAAATACGGGAATTAGCGTTCTACGTTTTTACCGACTTCAAAAAAAAGGAGGTTATCAATTCGATACGTATGTATGTAATATTATTGGAATTGCATTATATTCACATATGACAATCTACTAAGGCTTCCAAACAAATATACAAAATTTCATAGACGTATGTATGTATGTATGTTTGTCCACGCATTTCTCAGCAACTATTAATCGGATCGTGACCATTTTTTTTGTATTAGCTTACATTTACTTCAACTTAGGGAACAGTGCAAGTTTCATCAAAATCGGTTCAGTAATTTTGAAGATACGGACTAATACGTGTAAGTGTGACGGCCTGGTGTATTGATACGAGACGAGCTACGGGTGTAGTGTCAAAGGGAAAACATCTCAAAACCTTGGTCAAATTCTAGTGCAAAAACTAAAAATTACGAAATAAAAAGTAATTTAAAAAAATTAAACCGACTTCAAAAAGAAATCAACTCAAAATTATGAAATAACTTTAATCTCGGAAGTCGGTGGCAAAAAACTAAAATACAGATCCCAAGACACTGAAACCGAAGACACCGAAACCGAAGAAACACAGTTAAATTACTTTTTTTTCTTTCTTTATTAATTTGGGACTAGGTTATTTCAGCTCCAAAGCTGTTAGTTATTAACAATACTATCTTTGCACATGAATATAGCAATAAACGGAACATTTTATGAGACTTTATCATAAATTCTAAATACAGAACAAATTCACCATGTTTTGTGAGTACTGTCGTGTTATTTACGCGTTTTAATTTATACATCACGACCAAAACTACCTGGAGACACGAATGTATTATGAAACTTACTGGAAGCAATTAGTACTAAATTTTCATTTTCATTCCATTGCTGGTTTTGTTCAACCACTTCACTGCGACACTTCAAATATGACGTATAAACTTCGCAATGGATGTCAAACGAAGAGAAGTTGTCGATTAATATTTCCTTTAAATTCACAAATTCAGTGACTCTGGACCAGACAGTATCGTGTTACATGGTCGTTTGGCAAACATAAAATTGTTTTATTCTCTGCATATTGCGCTGGTGAGACTTTATATAGATTGTGGTCCCCTTTCTGTTTGTGGTTCTATAAATAAAACGGAAATGTTTAGTAATAAAATAAATGCGTAAAACATTTCATCTGATAACTGGTTTCTGGCCAAGAGTCTTTATCATCTGCCTAGCCTTTTCTCAACTTCATTGGGTTCGACTTCCAGTCTAATCCTGCGCCTGCGGTGCTATTCTGTAAAAATCTCACCGTGAAAACTTAGGTAAAGTGAGCCGTCAATAGTGTTAACTCCTAGCAAAAACAAACTCACTTCACCTAAGTTTTCACGAGTAGATTTTAACAGAATCGACCGGCTGATCTCTCTCCGGTTGTGTCGGATTGCCGTCCCATCGTGACTAAGGGGAGGGAGAGTGCACCTGTGTCTGCGCACACACTTCAATCAACTCAGCCTATCGCATTCCACTGCTGGACATAGGCCTCTCCCAGACTGCGCCACAGCACCCTGTCCTCCGCCTTCCGCATCCAGTCTACCCTAGCCACCTTCTAGTCTTCTTCTTGCGCACACACTTGTACATTATAATATCTCCAGCGCCGGAGGCTAGTCTCTGTTGAGATTGGCCGCCGTGGTCGAAATACGGTCTGGAAGATTATATTGTTAAATGGTGTTTATGACTGAAACTAAAAAGAAAAACCGCTATTAATGTCTTTAAAAGGTCATCCTTCCAATTACGTTTAGTTGAAACTTATTTAAAAAAGTTAATGGGTACATTTCTCTAGAAATATAAACGTTAATACTTCTACTGCGGCAAAAACACAAACTCAGGAATGGCAAGGAATTATATTTTCCTACAAACTTTCTTTTGACTTATCAAAAGGACTCTCAGAGAAAGGTTCCAGTCCACTTTGATACTTAATTTACGTCATACTCAAATGTTAAAGTTTATTACTCAAAAGTAAAGTGCTGGGTTTGCAGTCAATGAAATTTCTTTGCAGTAATATTTTATTAAAAGGAGGACCGGAAAAATAGTCCCCACGACCAATAAGAACCAAGCATATGTCTTTAGATAGAAATTGTATTATAGAGTAATAACTACTGTGGCGGTTCATTTCAAATCGATTTGTGGAAAAAAATATGGCCATGTTTCGTAGGACGTACCTGTGGTACGTACGTGTGGTTGTTATTGGTGCTTATACCAGCTTTCATACATTTTGTCGATTCAAATGAAGCTGATTCAGAGACTTACATTCGGCTTTTCGCCAGATTTCTATTCTTTGAGCGGTCAATCAAATTTTAGTTACCAGGTTCTTCTTAACAACTTTTAATTCAGTAGCAGTTCTACATAGCTATATACTTCCCGGCTCCTTTGAGAAGAGAGAAAATTGTCTTGATTGACAAAGCCGTAAAAAATAAGTGAAATATTTACTAACGTGGGTGCCAATGTTTTTACACACATGAAAGAGGTGATGGTTATGTAACATAACGTATACATAATCAGCCTATAATGTTCCCACTGCTGGGACACAGACCTCGTCTCGGTAAAAGGGAGTGGCCCGTAATCCACCACGCGGGCCCAGTGCGAGTTGGTAGATGTCATGTGTTCAAATTTTTGGTTCGAGGACGTGCCGGTTTCCTCACGATGTTTTCCTTCGCATTTTTGAGGTTTATAAAAATATACTAGGTCTATGTATGGAATTATAAACTTTAAAGGTTAATCCAGATTCGTTTGAAACCCCATCCACCCATTCTGCTAACACATTCCAAGCAAACATTTGAAACTTCAAGAAATTTAGCAAATTCTTTCAGTTCTGTCTGAGGTAATCTCGAACAAAAAAAATGTAAAGTTTTCCCTACAAAAGCGAGTATGTACAAGATTTAAGGCATGAATATTTTCTAGAACACACAAAGATAAGCCCCTCAGATATTCGGAGGCAGAAAAAATACTTCTCTACTTAACAAATTCGGGCGAAGAAAGATATTCGGGAACTTTATCTTGGAACATTTGAGATGTACGAATCGGTTGAAATTGTGGTCAAATAGATTTGCGTTGTAAGGAAAAGAGACGATTTCTAAAGAGGGTTTTGATTAGAAATTCTTTCCTGATTTTAGAATAAACTGATGGCTTTTTAACAGCCTATTTTTTATATAGCCCACATTGACGGCTTTATCTTGGCATGTAATTTTTGGTTTAAATGTTTTGGTAAAAATAACGTTTCATGATCATTGGAAAAACAATAATATAATAATACACACGAAAAGTAGATGTGTAATCGTTTTTACTTTGCTACGTGTAAATCAACATGAAAAATAAATGTTGTAGTACTTTGTTGCCTGTTTTTTGCTTTGCGCATTTTAACCCTATGTGTTCACAAATGCAGTGACATCATACTCATCGCTTCGCCTTCACATTTATTATGCGCACGGCCAAATCATATTTCCTTCCACATGACCCATCAGCCTTCAAAGCTAGAGTGAACAGGCTCTTCTGAAAGCGATGGATGAGGTCTATGATGGAACGAGCGTGCATTCCATGATAGACCTCATTCATCGCTTTCCATCAGGCTAGATCGAGGTCAAGAGCCCATTTAGTCATGCTCACTTAAATGTCTCACCGATGGTGGCGCGCGTGTTGGATCATTCGGTTCCCTACAAAATGGTTGAGCTGCTTGCTGATCCACGCGTCATGTTCGTGAACGGGCGTCGTCGGTTGAGACTGGTCATCTCTTAACTGCCAAGGCTTATTTTTAATCTTATGTCTTGAATTGTTTCTTCATTTGTGTATTTTTTACATTGTTCTCACATATAGAAGCAAGTACCCAGGATTTTGTGATATCTTGATTTAAAAGAGTGTCCATGGAATTTCTTGCCCGTTCTTAGACTCCATAGAGATCTACGCTTTGGAATGGGCAACTAGCTTCAACTTTCTGACTAACTGACAGACTATTTAATTTTGACAATTCGAAAGTAAATAAATGCTTTGAGTTTGAGTGATAAAAAAATACAATCACCTTATTATTGTAAAAAGGTTTCTATAGTCCTCTTCGCCGTATCCAGCGACAGGGACCCCAACTATTTCTCTTTCCTTCCGTGAGCTCTCTGATGACAGAAGAGCTGATCAGCAGGATCTAACATACTTGTTAAGCAACGTTTCAATTCTGCCACTTTGTGACGGACACTTTCGTTCACCCCTAAAATAAATTCTCCGTATATAGCCATTACTTTGCTTTCACGAACAAAAGTTTCGTGTAAGCCCTTTGTCTTATGACAAGGGATTGTTGTTGAGTCGTACAAAGCGGGACCTGATAGGAACTTTGTAACTTTGTTGGCAGTAACTTTATTTATGTTATCTAATGAGAGCAATTATACGAAGAAATAGTTGCTTGTATGTTAACGTCTGTAGAATAATGTCTCTTCATTGTTCTAGTTTTGTTCCATGCTCACTTTGTTTCATGCTCTAACGATACCGAAATCTTTTGTATTTTAGTGCTGACCAGCGATGCTATTCTGTAAAAATCTCACCGTGAAAACTTAGGTGAAGTGAGCGTGGAGTGAGCTGTCAATAGTGTAAATTCCTAGCAAAAACAAAATCACTTCACCTAAGTTTTCATGGTGAGATTTTTACAGAATCGACCGGCTGGAGTGTACTCCCTAACATGTAATCCGTAGTTTCAGTCAGCCGAAGTTACGGGCGTTTCCTACTCCGTGTCACCTACGAATGTAAGGTTAGTTTCGACCCCGAACTAAGAAGGAATTACAACACAATTTGACAGTATTGTTCCTACTCGCGATGTGTAGCTAGCCCAAAAAAAATAATTTGACACTTCGGACGGGCCCATCTGCATTGATGAACTTAGAAAGTAGACTCCCTGACCAATACATTGTTTTCGCAAACATTTTTTAATGGTTCCGTACCTCAAAAGTAAAAAAACGGAACCCTTATAGGATCACTTTGTTGTCCGTCTGTCTGTCTGTCTGTCAAGACCCTTTATTTCGGGAACCCGTGGAGGTATCGAGCTGAAATCAAAACCATATACTCAAGTCTACAGTCCCCTGAAGCTGTGAAATAACCAAACTTCTAAGTTAACGTAAAAAAAGAAGAAAAAAACAGCTGTTCCCTACATTTATGTTCGTATAACTCGTCAAAATGCAGGGAACACTGAACAGCTGCTTTTGTTTCGCGATTTCAGGTTTGGTCCAACAGGAAAAGTTGCTCCTAATGATGAGTGCAATTACCTCTTAAAAGGTTGTTGCTGTTTTTCTAATAACCCTGTATATAATATTATTATAAGTTATTAAAAACGCGAAAGTTTGTGAAGATGGATTGATGGATGTTTGTTACTCTTTCACGCAAAAACTACTGAACGGATTTGGATGAAATTTGGCACACAGATGGTTTATAAATAGGATTAACACATAAGATACTTTTTATCCCGATATTCCCACGGGATCAAACTTTTCCGCGGGTGGAACCGCGGGGTGCAGCTAGTAGTAAATAAAGCAGTTTCAGAACCACAACCACTTGGAAGTCAGATGAAAGGCGTAGGTACTATTCAAACTGGAGACTAGGTACATAGCATCAGTATTCAACGGTATAAACACACACGGACTTTCAATAGCAGATGTATTCACAAAACTTTTGTTTCGTAGCTCGCCCGCCATGACGGATTTGAATTTTTATTCATCCAAAGCGTTTTTGAAGTAGGTTGGGATATTTGAATTACAAAACGCACTCGCTTATCAAAACTTTCGGAGTTTAGCGGACTAGAGGGAAACGTCTATTAATCTAGTATTAAGTTGTTACCAAAACCATTTAAATTCGGATAAAAAAACTTTATCCTCTAGGGAGGTTATTTAACTCAAACTCAAAGCATTTATTTCAATTAAACCATGTACAGGCACTTTTGAATTGTCAAAATTAAATACTCGGTCAGTTAGTCAGAAAGTTGAAGCTGGTTGCCCATACCACAACGTAAATCTCTATGGAGAAGAACGGACAAGAAACTCCATGGACACACTTTTAAATCAAGATATTACAAAATACTGAGTACATTATTCTTGATGCGTATATGTGAAAACAATGTAAAAATAAACACTGTAGTGTATGTAGATATCAATATATCGCACTACAAACCGATAACAGTATTGTGACGTTGCCTCGGGCGCGCACGTCGTAGCTCGGTTATAAATACCGGTCCGAATGGTGAGGGGGGCAGTCGTTGTCGGACTGTCGGCCTGTGCGGTGGTGCGTTGGCGAGTCAACTATTATCAGTAAATGTGCATATTTTACATTGGCGACGAGGAGAAAACCGTGAGTGTTTTAAATTTTAATAGAAAAAAAAGAGAATAAAATAATGACGATTATTTATGTCTTTAGGAAAAAGTAAACAACATTTGATTTTTGAAGGTAGGTTGAAATAAAGTTGTTTTCTTAATGTATTGTTTTGTAACTATTTAAATGCTATCTTGGTTGTTATGGAAAAAACCTATTGATCTCATTATTTAAACATAAACATAGCATCACGCCTATGTTCCCCAGAAGGGTAGGCAGAGACGTGTGGTGCAACCATGTTTAACCAGTTACGTTGGGCATGTCTGCTGCCATTAACCGGACGCCAGTTCATACTCCGATCTATTATTGGAAGGTTCTTGGTGGAGAAACTGAGTGACGCTGCCCGACCTGGGAATCGAACCCGGGACCTCATACTTAGCTATTTGATTTGTGCTACATGATAGGTAATCATCTAAAAAAATAAATCAATGAGTACATAAACGTGATCGCAGTAGAATATACCTACATTATCTACTGGTCATTAAATTGACAAGTCATCTGAGAATGACATTAATAGCAGTAGAATATGCCTACTGGTCATTAAATTGACAAGTCATCTGAGAATGACATTAATAGCAGTAGAATAATTGGTCATTAAATTGACAAGTCATCTGAGAATGACATTAATAGCAGTAGAATATGCCTACTGGTCATTAAATTGACAGTTATCAAAGACAAAATAGGTCAGCAGTAGTGGTACTTTTTATGTACATACTGGTCATTAAATTGACAAATACTTTAGCTTTGCAGATTAGTGCATCATTAATTTATTGGTTCCAGGTAATTAATTAATAACATGAGTTCTCAACTCACGTTAGAGAAGTTTGATTGTGAGGGGGAACCTTCATCAGTAGGAACAAGATGGGAACGCTGGAAGCGGGCACTCTTGATCTACCTGGAAGCTGCTGGCATCGAGAGTAGTGAGAAAAAACGTGCTTCGCTACTACATTTTGGTGGACTAGAATTGCAGGAAATATTTTATAATATACCAGATGCAAATGTATCAACGTCAGATGGAGTGGATGTCTTCAGTGTGGCTATCACCAAACTCGATGCATACTTTCTACCTAAACAAAGTAAGGTCTATGAACGTCACCTTTTTCGATTAATCAAACAAGAGGCGAATGAAAAGTTTGAAAAATTCCTAGTACGGCTTAGACAACAAGCAGACAAATGTCAGTTTAAGGACAAAGACGATCAAATAATCGATCAGATTACAGAAAAGTGTTCCTCTAAAGAGCTGAGAAAGAGAATTCTACAAACAGGAGACTCAATAACACTAACAAATATAATTACGGAAGCAAATACTCTGGAAGCTGTAAGTCGACAAATAGAAGAATTCGGAGAAAGCAGCACATCAACTGAAAACATAAACAGAGTAAAGAACATGACAACAGAAATAAAGGAAAAAAATAATGATAAGAAGTGGAAAAGAAAATCAGGATGTGGAAGATGTGGGAGCTCAGGACACGCGTCTCAAGATAGTAAATGCCCAGCAAAAGAAAAAGATTGCCACAAATGTGGGCTAAAGGGACACTTCAGACAATTCTGCAGGACAATGACACGGGACAGAACGAATAAAAGGAAATATGAGGGAAACAACAACAATCAAAGCGAAAATAAAAAAATGAAAAGAGATAACAAAAGGAATGATACAAACCATATAGATCAAACAGAGTCCGAAGACATACAATATGTATTCAAAATCGATGATGACAGTGTATTAGATTGCCGTATTGGCGGAATGAAAGTTAAAATGTTAGTAGACTCTGGGTGTAAATGCAACTTAATCACAAACAAAACCTGGGACAATATAAAACAAAATAAGGTACAGGTTCGTAACCAAACATTCAGTTGCAATAAAACTTTTTATGGTTACGGAAGTAAGAAACCCCTTGACCTAATAGGATCATTTGACGCAAATATAAAAATCGCAGATAGATCAGGAAATGCAACTTTTTACGTCATCGCTGGTGGAACTAGAGATCTGCTTGGGAAAGAAACTGCCATGGCTATGGGTGTACTTAAAATTGGATTAGAAATCGACCAATTAGAAACTAAGACAGAGTTTCCGAAATTCAAGGATGTTTTAGTGGAGGTACCGATCGATGGGAAAGTACAACCAGTTTCTCAACCATTAAGAAGGATTCCCATACCACTAGAAGAAAAAGTTGATAAAAAAATAAAAGAACTGTTGGAGAAAGACATTATTGAAGAAGTTGAAGGATCTTCGAGATGGGTATCGCCAATAGTGCCGGTTTTGAAAACTACCGGAGATGTTCGCATTTGCGTAGATATGAGGCGAGCCAATAAAGCAATTCTACGTGAAAATCACCCATTACCCACTATGGACAAGCTACTACCGAAAATGAAAAGTGCGAAGTACTTTTCAAAACTGGACATAAAAGATGCTTTTCATCAGATTGAATTACATCCCGATTCTCGACACATTACAACCTTTATTACAAGTAAAGGCCTGTTCAGATACAAACGACTAATGTTTGGAATATCCTGTGCCCCGGAAATTTTTCAAAAAACCCTAGAACGAATGTTATTGGGATGTAATGGCACTATTAATTTTATAGATGACATTTTGGTATATGGGAAGGATTTGGAAGAACACGATCAAAGATTAGAAACAGTAATGAAAACTCTAGAAGGAAATAATGTAGTACTGAGAAAGGACAAGTGCATATTCAGGGAAGAAAAGGTTCAATTTTTAGGACACGAATTATCACACGAAGGTGTAAAACCATTAGATAAGTACGTGACAACCATTCAAGAATTTCGTCCACCTATGAATATAGGTGAGCTTCAGAGCTTCTTGGGATTAATAAATTATGTTGGAAAATGGATTCCAAATTTGGCAACAACTACTGAACCATTAAAAGAACTGCTTAGGAATAAACAGAGCAAAACCACAGAATTAAAAAGTATTTGGGGCAGTAAACAGGAATTTGCATTTAACAAATTAAAATTGGCTTTGTCTAATATTCCTACTCTAGGATACTATGACGTCAAAGATCGGACTATAGTAATAGCAGATGCCAGTCCGGTAGGACTAGGAGGAGTATTGGTTCAAATTAATGATCATGGACCTCGCATTATAGCATATGGTCACCGGACACTAACAGACTGTGAAAGGCGATATTGCCAGACAGAAAAAGAAGCCTTAGCTCTGGTCTGGGCTGTGGAACATTTTTATGTTTTTCTGTTTGGAAAAGAGTTTGAATTAGTGACCGATCATAAACCACTTGAGGTTATATTCGGTCCTAAATCAAAACCATGCGCAAGGATAGAAAGATGGATACTACGCCTTCAAGCATATACATTTAAAGTAATATACAAGCCTGGCAAAGAAAATATAGCAGATAGTTTATCAAGGTTGTGTAAATTAAATAAAACATCACAGGACAAGTCGGAAAAATATATACATCAAGTTGTTGAAGGAAGCAGGCCAATAGCAGTATCACTGGAAGAAATTATGGAGGCATCAAAGCAAGACAAGGAAATATTAAAAGTAAGGGAAGGCCTGTATAACAACAAATGGGATGAAGAGGTAAAAAATTTCAAAATCTTCCAAAATGAATTATGCTTTTACGACGGAGTTTTATTGAGAGGCACTAGAATTGTAATTCCAAAGAAATTGCGCAATCAGGTTCTGACAGCGGCTCACGAAGGGCACCCAGGAATAGTCCTAATGAAGGCGAGACTAAGAACGAAAGTATGGTGGCCTAGATATGACAAAGAAACTGAGAACTTGGTCAAATGCTGCAAAGGCTGTACGTTAGTTTCAGCCCCAAATCCTCCAAACCCATTAAAGCGACGGGCATTACCATGTGAACCTTGGGTAGATACATGTATTGATTTGATGGGACCTTTACCTAGCAGCGATTACATATTGGTAATCGTCGATTACTTCAGTCGATACAAGGAGGTGAAGATTTGTCGTAAAATTACCAGTGCAGACATAATAAAATCTCTAAAAGAGATTTTTAGCAGACTTGGTAACCCGATGACGATAACAGCTGATAATGGTAGACAGTTCTGCAGCGAGGAGTTTAAAAAATTCTGTAGTGACAGGAATATAGTTTTGCATAATACGGTACCATACTGGCCTCAACAGAACGGAGAAGTCGAACGTCAGAACCGAGACATTCTAAAGCGACTAAAAATTAGTCAAGTTGAACATAAAAACTGGAAAGAAGCTTTGTTAGAGTATTTGGCGATGTATAACAGTACACCACACAGCGTTACAGGTAAAACTCCTGCAGAATTATTCTTTAAAAGGCAATACCGTGACAATATACCTATGGCAGGAGATATTACACATACACATAAACCGGAAGATTCAGACGTTAGAGACAAAGATCAAGAAAAGAAAGAAACTGGGAAAGAATATACAGATAAGAAAAGAAGAGCTCGTGAATGTCAATTAGTGCCTGGGGATAAAGTTTACGTTAAGAATATGGTCAAAGATAAACTAAGCCTAAATTATGACCCAACTTCCCATACAGTAGAAAAGAGTAAAGGTGGAGACATAAGTGTTCGAAACGATATAACTGGGAAAGTATCACGAAGAAATGTAGTTCATTTGAAAAAAATTGAAGGACAATGGGAAGTTATAAGCGACCAAAATAAAGAAATTAACACAGGAGAAGATATGAATGAATCAGAAAATGGAATAGAAGAAGAAGAGGAAGGGTAAAAGGAAACACTAAATTAAACCATAAAATGATCTTTAAATATTATTGTACTTTGATTTTGTTATGCGCCAGAGATGTCAATTAATTATTAATAAAAATAATAATATGCTAAATGTTTTATTAATAATTCTGGGTACATATAACTAGTTAAAACAAGGAAGGGAATGTAGTGTATGTAGATATCAATATATCGCACTACAAACCGATAACAGTATTGTGACGTTGCCTCGGGCGCGCACGTCGTAGCTCGGTTATAAATACCGGTCCGAATGGTGAGGGGGGCAGTCGTTGTCGGACTGTCGGCCTGTGCGGTGGTGCGTTGGCGAGTCAACTATTATCAGTAAATGTGCATATTTTACAAACACAAATGAAGAAACAATTCAAAATATAAGATTACAAATAAGCCTTGGCAGTTAAGAGATGACCAGTCTTAACCGACGGCACCCGTTCACGAACATGACGCGTGGAGCAGCACCATCCAGCAGATCAACCATTTTGTAGGGAACAATTATTATTACTTTTTCATTTTAAGCCGTTAGTCCCGGCTGTTATTCGTAGATCTTTGACAGTCGTTACGGGTAGACAGAAGCCCAAAAGTCTGACAACCAGTCTTACCAAGGGGTATCACCTAACTTGGTTAATAGGTTGTGGAGGTCAGATAGGCAGCCGCTCTATTTAAAATACTGTTATTCAGCTGTATCCGGTTAGAATGGAAGCCGACCCCAAAATAGTCGGGAAACGACTAGATTGACTGATTGTAGACTAGAGTTAAGTAATCCTGCACTGTTTACCAGCTTCTTATAATGTCACGTACATGTGCTGGTTTAGAGTGAACACCACGCTTTGGCGTGCCAAATTCAAATGCTAGTCAAGTCTATACATTGGAGTGATCAAAATTTGCACAGCACTAAATCTCCTGAACAAACAACGATAAAATTTGGTTAACGGCAGTCTCGCAGTCCTTGAGTGTTTCCGATTGTCTTGTATTTGTTTATTTGTATGTGGAAATATACGGGTAGCAAGATGAGACTAGAACGGGATGATTGATTTATATCTCTTTTTCTTTACCAGAGTTTATCGAGAGGAAACCAGCACCGTAATGGCGTAACAAGTTTCCAGTTTTGACTTTTGAAGGATGTTGCTAATCCATTGCTTCATAGGTTTGAAAAAATTGTCTGTTTAACAACGTAAATAACGTAATGAAGGTGAGTGAACTGTAAAAATGAAACCCATTGCGATCAATTCTGCCGTCATAAAAAAAAGGGGACCACTTACGTTTTTTCCAAAATTGAGTTATTTAAGTATATACTTGGAATCAGAAAAAAAAGGCGCATATGCCAGTTTTTTTACACAATTTTGGTAAAAAAAATTTGTACCCTTTTTCTTAAAGACGGCAGAATTGTTGTTTTATCTTTGTTACCCGGCGGGGGTACTACCGTGATAACTAAAAGTCTGAAATCACCAATTCGCCTTGAGCAAGCATCATCAACAATCATCTGCCTACCTGTTAAGCCGTGGGTCCCGGCTGTCATTCGTGGATCTTTGACAGTCGTTACGGGTAGTCAGAAGTCCGAAAGTCTGGCAACCAGTTTTACCAAGGGGTATCGTATTACCCAGTAACTGGGTTGTGGAGGTCAGATAGGCAGACGCTCAATGTAAAATACTGGTATTCAGCTGCATCCGATTAGACTGGAAGCCGACCCCAACATAGTTGGGAAAAGGTTAGGAAGATGATGACTGAAAAATTTAATAGCTTATATGTCAAGTGCTTATTGCACTGAACGGCTAAATAAAGTAAAAGAGGCTAGATAAAAATACGGCCTACAACTGAATTTTTTATCATTGCCAGGTTGCAGCATTATGCTGTGCGATGGCCGTTTTGCGTGGATGAGGCGCATATTTTCCCTCAACTTGTTTTATTTTGTGTTTTTACTTTGCGTCATGTTTACCCAATTAAACGTATTTTCTTTCTTTTTCAGATTTTTTATGACATGATTTTTTTTTATGAGATGATTTGATGATTCTGCTGATTCAAGAAGCTAAGCGTGTTCTTTCCCTTTTGAAAACCCACCAAATGTTTCCATAGTTGAAAACTGAGATAATTTGCATCCTAAAGCCTCGTATTCATGGTAAACATTTGTTTTGCAACATGGTTGCATAAACATGTTGCCGAGTTGCTGTCAACATATTGCGGGCAACACTTGTGTTGCGGAGTTGATCACGCCATATTGCAGAGTTGACGCCCGGCAATCGAAAACATCAGTTTATCAACAAATAACTGTTTATAAACATGGCGGGTAGTGTGGGATACAGAGAACACAACAACATTACTTCCTCGGGCAACATTTTAACGCAGACTGGCGTGTGTGGACAACCCATATTGATTTAAACAAAGTTTCCAGCAGCATTCTCGCCGTTCATCAACAACTTTGATCAACTGTTGCTAAACAAATGTTTACCATGAATACGAGGTTTAACGGTTCAACAATCTCATTTTGGTACGAATAATTCGAATAAAACTGTCATTCCATTAACGCTCCCACTTTCCACGAATAAAAATGTAAATAGAAAATGTACGGAACCTACAGAACGGTTCACCTTATGAATTATTAAAGCCACAGAATAAAATTAAGGTTTTACTTGGGTATCGTGAAATTTACACTTTATTTTAAGCCAGCCTCTACCTGTCCTAATAATATTTATCAGCAATTTATATGGATTGAATTTGGGAAAGTTTTATTGGAAAATCATCCTTAAATTGCTTGGTAAGGGGACTGCATGTCACTGTCGGACTGAATAGAAAAGAAAGAGAAGCGCGTTGACACAACGCTGGCAATTTTTTGCAAAATGTGAAGCAATTATCTATTTACAAAAATCTATTGTTTGGACTAAAAAAATAAAACACTAGTGCTTTAGTATGTTGCTTGTAGAATAATCTGACAAAATATCAGAATGATTGTATGTATATTAGTATGGTTTTTATTGTGTTATAAGAAAGTTTTTAGATGTATATTCATGATTTTTTTCTATCGTATCAAATTAGTTGTATGTAATTATGTTTTCAACACACTATCTAACCAGCAATCAATATAGAAGAATATCATATATTTTTCTGATTTTGTTTACTGTAGTCGATCATATACTTTATGCATTATAAAACTTGCGTTTTTTGCGCTTAGGTCCTGTTATGTATTCCCTTTAAATAAGAAAGAAAATTGTCTGTTACTTTTCAGCAGTCTGTCTGTCTTTCTAGAGAGAAAAATAATGAATTCGGAATACAAAATCCGCTTACAAACGTTTACTGTTCCATTTTTGCTTTGTAACCTATTTCTCTTTGCATGAAACGAATGAAGCAATTTTTATCTCATTTTTAGAAAGTTTTTTTTATTACTGTTGTGAAAAACTGTTACTGAATTTGACGTGGTTTGTGTCAAGATGTATTTTCATATGTGACTTGTATATTTTGTATTTGACCCACATTTACTGTATCATCCTACTGCTGGGCTAAGGCCTCTGACTTCCAGTGCTTGCGGGCTAGGATTAGTGTGGACCAGTCTGGTCGTTTCTTTTGACCAGCTCGACCCGCCATCTTCTACGGGGTCTACCGCGATGCCTATTTAAGCTGTCTTAGGTCTCCGTATACTGACTATTATGGCCCAAAGTTCAGCATGCGGCAGACGTGAGACATATATTTTTTCCCAATTATGCAAAGTTTTATTTTATTTTAATAATTATCTATGGGAACGCTCTTAACCTCGATCTCACCTTGTGCTATGGCAGTATATAGGGCTTTGAAGGTCCGTGGCATACCTACTTGTCCACCATTTTGCTTTTTTTTTCAAAATGGCGGCAACGCGTGACACCTATATAAATCAATAGCTAGCAATAATGCTATCGGAAAACATAATTGCACCAGACCCAGTTAAGCGTCAAGTTTCCCAGATATTAACGTTTAAAGTTGATCACGTGACATCCAGATTTTTTTGAACTTGCGTACATCTTTGCAACAAGACGCACACAAGTCCAAAAAATATTAAAAACTTTCATGCGCCGCCATTTTGAAAAAAAAAAACAAAATGGCGGACAGGTAGGTAGGTATGCCGGGCTGAATATTAAAATCTTCAATCCCCTATAACCCGTCAAGCCCCACGTGTGTATGTAGCACGATACAATAGAAAATCAATTGTGACTCATTAGCGGAACTTGAGAGGTCATAATTAAAATTTGTTCATACTCTCAATGATGGCGGGTTTTAGGTACCTACTAGAAAACCCAGACATTCACTATGAAAAACAAAACACAAATCCCAAAATTCATTCTGTAAAACTTACTGAGTCAAATAAATAATGTATAGACCCGAAAGACTATCTTACCAAGGGGTATCGTATTACCCAGTATCCAGTCATTGGGTTATAAAGGTCAGTTAAGCAGTCGCTCCATGTAAAATACTGGGGGCCTAAAAAGGTCACTTTGGCAGAATAATAGAAGGATAACATTATGAATCATAATATGGCGAAGACAGTCGGTGTTTTTCGTTTTTTACTGCAGTACGTAGGTATAATCAAAGAGATTGGGATTGGATTTGGATTGATTGGTATTTTACCACAGACAAAAAAAAATAACTGAAAAATCCTTCACCAATGGGATTTGATACGATTAACTTGTTTGTTTTGTTTTTTTTTTTTTAAACATTGCCCCACACTAGGAATTTCTCCTGTATTGTGGGTTTATTAAATTGTTTTTTATTTAACTTAACAGTTAAATATCCATTATGATTCATAATGTTATTCTTTTATGATTCTGCCAAAGTGGCCTTTTTAGGTCCCTAGGTATCAGCTGCATTTGGTTAGACTGGAAGGTGATCCCAGCTGCATAGTTGGGAAAAGGTTCGGTAGATGATGGAGGCAAACGCGACACGTTTACTATGCCATTAAAGGCTCATATTGCCAGTCTATATGCATAGTGCATGCCTTTGACCTAGAGGGGGAGGTTACCCCTGAATATATTCAACGGCGGATTTAAAGTTGAGCTGAGCTGGAGACGTGAAAGCTAATGGTACGAATGTTGCTCTACTTACTAAGTACTTCATCATCTGCCTAGCCTTTTTCCAACTATGTTGGGGTCGGCTTCCAGTCTAACCGGATGCAGTTGATACCAGTATTTTACATGGAGCGACTGCCTATCTGACCTCCACAACCCAGTTACTGGGTAATACGATACCCTTTGGTAAGACTGGTTGTCAGACTGTCAAAGATCCACGAATCCGCCGGAACCAACGGCATAACGTGCTTTCCGAGGCACGGGACCCCTCCGTGTATGTAAAGATGATCACTCATCCAAAGACCGACTGCGGCAAGCGTAGCTTAACCTGATCGATCGACCTATGCAGCTGTTATTATTTAGCCACGGGCCCCTCCGGCGCGCACTTCTACGGGATCTACTTACTACTTGAATTATGTTTTTTGTTCTTGTGTACTTTTAATGCGGTTTGTAACCGCATTAAAAGTTATGAGAACTAAAAGACTTCAAGGAAAAGGTCTTGGACCAGAAATCAATTTACATAGACCGGTGGTAGTATCGTCGGTCACTAAAACGAATATCCTTCAGTAATAGATAGATTTATTAATCACACTATTATTATAAAGGCAAAAGTTTGTGAGTGTGTGAATGTGTGTGTGTGTTTTTATGTTTGTTACTTCTTCACGCTCAAACGGCTGGAACAATTTTGATAAAATTTTGTATGGAGGAAGCTGACACCCTGGATTAACATATAGGCTACTTTTTATCCCAATATTCCCACGGGATCGATATTTACGCGGCTGAAACCGCAGGGCGCAGCTAGTTAATAATAAATAATACTAGCATTTGTGCGATTTACGCGGTCTGAAACAAATATCAACTCAAAAAATAGTAAAACGCTTTTCAACCTCTTTGATATTTTGACCGAATTATCAACAGTCGATAACTTGAAGATCACTGTGTGTTCTTCTCCATAGGTACCTACGCTTTGGAATGGGCAACTAGCTTCATTTATTTTCTGACTGACCGACTTCTTGACAACTCAAAAGTGCCTGTAAATAGTTTAATTGAAATAAATGCTTTGAGTTTGAGTTGGGTTTGAGTTTGTGATTTTGACAGCGATGCAAAATCAGAAGTAAAATAACTGTCAAAATTTGTTAATGTATCTACTATTTCACTTCATTTAAAGTTGAGTATCTTTCAAGCCGTAACAACTACAGCAGTCTATATATCTGCGGCAATAGACTCTAGGGCCGCGGGCGCCACGGATTCACCGAGAATATTGCTCGCACAGATAAAATATAGAAGTAGACGTCATTTTAAAAAAGCTGCTAATTATTCAGCGGCACGACGGCTTTTGCGCCATCCATCATGTAAGGGACAAAGATAGTTGGGCAGTATTTAGTCTGAAATTATACTTGTGGGTGTAAAATATTATCGTCCCACATGTGTAGTCGATTCGCACGAATTAAGTCACCCAAAACGGGCGAATTGTCACACTTAAATTAAATATTTTTTTTTAAAGACGACTCACACGAAGTTAATTTATTTGTGGGCGAGTCGACAAGTTCAGAAATAATATGTATTAGGCAATTAACATATTTTGAATGTTATGCAATCAAAATCAAAAGTCATATATTCAAACTAGGCTGAGAATTCGCACTTTTCGGACGTCAAAATTACAAAAGACAGTCCCCCAAAACGCCCGCCCTGAAGAATGAAGTTAAGAAAAAAATTCATGTGCGGACGTGGGACACATTTAAAAAAAAAAAAATATTAAAAGTGACGAATCGCCCAAGTAGGGCGAGTAAATTCGTGTGAATCGACTAATAAGCCGTAATTTTAGTGAAGTGAGTTAATTTTACCCGCTTTGTTATTAACGTTAGTATGGTTCGCAAATCTGATCCTACTAATGATATAACTATTATATGAAAGTTGGGATGTTTGTTCCCGTGTAATTATGTTTCAAACTCAATCACGCTTTAGAGGCCTAACGGATTTGGATGAAAGTTAACTCACTGGATTTTGTCATAATTTAGGATACTTTTTATCCGGTTACAGCCGGTCGATTCTGTAAAAATCTCACCGTGAAAACTTAGGTGAAGTGAGTTTGTTTTTGCTAGGAATTGACACTATTGACAGCTCACTCCACGCTCTCTTCACCTAAGTTTTCACGGTGAGCTGGTTACAGAATCGCACTGCGTGTAACAATTTACCTAAAAAAGTAATTAGTAAATGTATTTTAAGGTCAGTCTAAAAATACGATATAACCATGCAATTGCTTTCATCTCGCATTTTTTGTGAATAGCATTTTTACAGTGCTTGGTCTTTCCGCGCTTATTACTATGAAGCACATAAAAGGTATATTTTTACAATTTTTATACCTAGTGCAAATAGGTAATCAAATCAATTACATAATGTAACTCCAACCTGGTAAAATGGGGCTACCTCGACGAAACGGCCGCAGGGTGTATGTAGATGTGGTGTTACGACTGTGCTACACAACCCACCTTGTCCTCTGTATCACAAAACATGCAGTCAAAGTGACCGCTGCGTTGCCACCGATGACGTCGTTAAAATGGTGAAGTTTTGGATCAAACAAGATCTGCAATACTGTCGAGCCAGCGACACGAAGATGAAGATAAGTTACACAATTATTATTGCACTCAGAAACTGCTATATGACACACACCATACTTTTTTTGTACAGTAAACTGCGAGTCCATGGTAACAATTGAACATTGAAAGTGCCTGTATTGAAACAGTAGGTAAGGGGTTTTCGTTTTTCCACTGACGTGAGTCGTGTGGTTAATTGTACACGACTTGCTTAGAGGATGATATTGTTATTCTACACGTCGTGTAGAATAACAATATTATCCTCTTAGAAGCTTCGTTACTCACATACATGATACTATGTTTATTATAACTCTTAGAGATAACATACCTTTATGGTATACTTCTTCTGATTTAGCTGAAGGTAAAACTACTTTCTTTATGGTACCCGTGACTGGGAAGTTACGAGTATAGTAACTAGTTACTTCTTATAAGTTTATGGGAATATGTTTAGGAAACTCATGTTGAGGGTACAGTCAACAGCAAAAGTAGATGATCAAAATCAGAAATTCAATAGGAGTCAAAACTGATCACGAATATATGGCAGCCGTGTTATAACATAAATTTGAGGAATAGCTGTTAAATAATAAAGTAAACTGTAAAAAATATGTTACTTAACGGTTCACACCCGCTCTATATCTCGGAAAGTAAAAGTCGTACAGTAATGGGACCCAGCACAAAAGATAGAGAATTTTTCAAAACGTAATGTGTGATTCAAAACTAAAAAATGGCAGTTTGAGGCTTAACCGTGTTTTAAGTAACGTACGGCAGTACTAGTAGTAAATGTTTGGTATACTTTACATTTACAATCACATACTTTTGAATCATTTCGACGCCACACAGTTTTGACGCGAAATCCGTTTATTAGTATTGAATTTCTGATGTTGATCATCTACTTTTGCTGTTGACTGTACAACATAAGTTTTTCCTTAAGAAGCGAGAATGTTGGTATTAGGTATTCTCTCACCTTTGTTTCCTGCGTCTCAACTACAGAGTAAAATTAGATTAACTAGCGAAACTCCGCAAACGTATTGAATAGGTATCTATATCACCCAACTAGCTTGAAGTCTTTCAGTAAATAGCCTGTCCTTTCAAACGTGATGAGTATCTATCGCAACTAGCTTGAAGCCTTTCAGTAAATAGCCTATCTTTTTTACTAAACGGTACCATTCAACTAGCGGCCTGGATGATATCAGCCAGTCAATCAAACAGCTAGGCAAATGACTTGGATCAATAACGTTAATGAGCTGCCTAGCCCAGACATTTAGCTTACGTTCCGGAGGGACTGCCTTGGGCTATAGAAATTTCAGAGACTCCAATTTACTTGAGAGATGCTGTGGCAGTCAGTCAGTCCCTTTCGGTGGTCAGGGATTCCATTCCAAAAAATTGTTTTAAGCCTGCTGTAAATCAGTGTCGCTATTTTTTTTTTTGTTAGCCTATTTTGTGTCCCATTCCTGGGAAAAGGCCTCCCCTTTTTTCTTCCAAACCTGCCTGTCTTGTCGCGATATTTGCGTGGTTTAAAAACAATTAGTTAAATAAATAGTTATGCAGTTAGAAAGGAAAAGGCTAGGCAGATGATGAAATAGTTCCGCAGTCCATAGGTTAGGTTGGGTGACCAACTGTCCCCCCCGGTGGGTTCCCGCATTGTCGAGGCGGGGGGGCTCAGTAGCCGTGGCTTGGACACCCACGGTGAAGCGAAGAGGAACCCGAGGAGGAGCCGCTCGTCAGGGCTTTTGCCGACAAGCCGACGACGTAGCGGTGCCCGTGTTCCCGCCATAAGCGGCAGAGGAGGACACCGTGGAGTTTTAGTGGGTTAGAGTCCCACATAACTGCACTATCTCCCCGTGGTAGTGCAGAATGCATGAGCATTCCTCCACGTTAAAAAAAAAAAAAGGGTGACTAACTGTGCAGACAAAATATATCAATTTAAAATGTTAAGTCCTCAAAGAATAATGTTAACGGTATAACGTTTTTCTTCCAGGAAATGAAAACGAAACGTTTTCGTTTGTGTGTGTCAGAACCGTTTTAGAATTTGTTCACTTTGATACAGCCGAAGTATGCCCAAAAGTCTAACAACCAGTTCTATCAAGGGATTTAAATAAAAATAAATAAGAAAAATAAATCTCCTGACCGAATTCGGTCACGGTGGCCCATCTCAACGGAGATAATTATTATTATAGTGAACAAGTTTCTATAGTAAAAGTTGTTTATGATGATGAGCAGTAGGTATAATTATGACCCCTTAAAACGTCTCCTTTTTGTTTCAAAAGAAAACAATAACACAGTGGACACATTATTAACTTTGTAGGTAAGGCTTTCATTATAACGCAGTACCTATATCAAACAGGTTTCAAATTCCCTTACGCGTGAAGTACCCACCTACCGAGTACCTATATTGCAGCGATGATAGTCGTGAGCGAGCTACACACGCCTCCACGAGATCACGTCAAATATTGGAAAAACCATGAGTGTTTCACAAACTCCATACCGGGAACATAGCTTCTATTTCAAATATTCGAAGGGATCACGATACTTTACAAACATTTTGGTTTTGAATATCTCATTCTAGGAAGGTATTTCATTTTATTAACCGACTTCCAAAAAGGAGGAGGTTATAATATGTTCGACTTTATAAATGTGATAGATGTTTGTGTTTTCTACTTGAACATAATTATCTTTACGAAACCCTTTTTTTTCAGGTGCTCAATGAGATAAGTGACCGAATTGGTGACACATAAATACCTAGTGAAACAGTAAGTGCAACTCACCATCTGAGCAATGATTTAGCCACAAGCCCTAGCTTACTCTTACAAAATAAACAAGAGTGTGAATCCAAACACAAAATTTTTTTGTATGCTTGCGAAGTTGTTCGTTTCGCGAATGATTGTTCGTTGCGTAACAAAACCTCGTACAGTTTGCAAAAAAAATCGCAAAGCGAATGCTCCATGGTAACCCAAAAAATTAAAGGTACTACCAGTATTTCACGGTGCTTCTTAGAGCATTCCCCATAACAGGAAATGCGGGTGGTAATTTCTCCATAGAAACGCTCTCGCCAGTTTTCTCCCGCCGATTGTCGCAAATTGCCGATTTAAACCGCTGTCAACAGAGGCCTAGTGTACAAATTTGACAACTATTAATGAAAAAAGAAAAACATACGGACACAGTATATATCCTTCTTAGTCAGTTTATGAAATATCTTTTAAATTGGTTCAATATTGTAGGAGGAAATAAGCGAGAGCCAAACCTCGAATTATGATTTTTTACTTAAGCTTTTTTCAAAAAGTCTTCCCGACCGCATTTCCTCTTAAAGACCTCTGAGAGCAGATGTACCTGAAATTAAACAGTTTATCAGTGGGCATATATCACGAGAGGTATTTACTCCTAAACTCACGTCTTACGTTAACCGCCCTTAATCTATGTCAATATAATTACATACACCACCCAGTTTAACTTGACACTTAATTCGGGCGCTGCTTGTAAAGGATAATTTGACGCATTGCCAAATTCGATACATTTTAATTTAGTTCCATATTTAGCCAGGGATCAAGGTAAACTGAGCACTATCTACATGTTTGTAATTTGCTAATACTTACGTGTATTATCTGGTAGGTATTAATTTTGCGATTTGAAGACAAGTCGTGTTTGCTATAATAGTTCTCTTACTAAACTTACATAAGTATTAGTAGGTGGGTATGCCGTTTATGATACGCTGAAGACTTTTATGTACCTCAATCAATTAACTAAGCCTATCGCAGTCCACTGCTAGACATAGGCCTCCCCCATACTGCGTCACAACACCCTGTCCTTCGCCTTCCGCGTCCCGTCCGTTCCAGCCACCTTTTTGAGGTTGTCGGTACATCGAGCTGGGAGCGTCCCACACTACGCTTCTCCATCCAGGACTCGTCTACTTCACCGGACATCGGTTCTTCGACAAACATGGCCAGCCCACCGCCATTGCAACTTACTCTGCAGGCTATGTCAATAACGTTCTTTTCCGCTTAACTTCGTTTTTGGTATATCCTTCAAAGAAACTCCGAGCATAGCGCAACGCCAGCACATCAAGCTACTACAATCTGTCAAATTTCTTTAATAAATTTTCGACTTTATTGCTAAAGCATAAGGTTCAAGGTTGATTGGGAAAATCTGATAGTTTCGGGTAGGTTGACCTGCTAGCGTCTGTACCTAACCAGTTCGATAGCTCAAAACTGTCATATCTTTAGATGTTCTGCCCGTAAATAAAGCGTTTACGTTCATTTTGTCTAAACAAACCCGTAGATAATGCTAAAGATGAAACTAAACCAAGAAACAAAGACGTTTGAAAGTATTGAATAATACACCCCGATGTGTCAGAAAACATTTAATTTTACCATAAGAAATATAGCTCGTTCATCATATGACTGCGCTGAAAATTTCACGACGAGAATCAAAAATTATTGTGCCGATAAGCTGCCAAAATGGACCATCCATCATAAGTTTGGACTTTCCGATGATGAATCTTCGATATAACAAGGAACATTTTTGTTTAACCCTTTTGGTTAACCCATAAAGTCAAAGCCAAATCATTTATTACAATTATAGGCACATAAAAGCCACTTTTGAACGAAAAAAATTACGTTTGCTAAATCGTTTCTAGCCACCCATTCCAAAAGGTAGTTTCGTATGGAGAAGAATGGGAAAAAAAGTCCACCATTACTCTTTTATAAATGTTTTATAGGTATACATTAATTATATGCGATGAAGATGCACCTAGAATAAAATTACTTTAACACAATAGGTAAAAAGAGATAACAATAAAGCAATGACAGGTATACCAATTATGTGACAGATATTTACATTCATCATCAAACATGGTGCTCACATATTTACAAAACTTGCAAAAGTAGACGACTTTTCTGAAATTTCAACAACTAATAATTTATTGTGTGATCCCAGAATGTAAAATCAATGTCATAAAAAATATACAATTAAATTAGCAACCATTTTGATTTTGTCTACACTCAAGATTGTCCTATAGAGCAGGAGGCATGTTTCCAAGCATTATAATAAAATACAGCTGACGTACCAGCCCCCAAAATAACGAAATATAAGAGAAACCCTAATAAAAAATCTCACCAAACTTTTCCTTCCAGACATAACACTATAAATCAGCCTTAGTTTTTATGCCCCGTTACGTCTTTTGTTTTCTAGAAACTGCCATTGCGATGAAAGATTTAAATCGTGAAGAGGGTACATATACACGTAGGTAGGTAGGGTGATAGGGTGCTCCTAGGATTTGTGTAAAGTAATTTCTACTTGGAGACTAAGTTGCAAGCTTATGGAGGGACTTTGAAGAACTTGAATACATTTTAAGTCTGTCATAAAGAAAAAGTTTTATATTTATTTTGTAAAACATGAGTGAACAATAACAAGTCAACAATGTTGTACTGTAGAAGGTGTAAATTTCTATATAAACAAAACAAAGTTGTTTATAACTCAAGAACGGCTGGACAGATTTTTATGATATTTGATTTGTTGGATTTGTCTCCAGCCCAAATAGCAGAATAACTATTAAAACATGGGAAAAATTCACTCAAAAAAAGTTATCTATAAGTACTTCTATACTCATAATAAATCTGTAGAAGTGAAAATTCTGTACATTGAAAATATCAAAAAAATAAATGGCAGGGGGTGTTACTAGACCGACACCGAAAAAAAAAATGTGATTAAAATTTTTTGAAAACTAATAAAAAAAAACGGTCAAGTGCGAGTCGGGCTCGTGCACCGAGGGTTCCGTACTTTGAAGACATGTAAATAGTTTATCACAGGTTTTTTTTTATGTACCTAAAAATTTACGGTTTTCGGAGTTTTTTCCTTTACTTGTGCTACATGATCATGCTTCTTGCCAAATTTCATGATTCTAGATCAACGGGAAGTACCCTATAAATTTTGATTCCCTTGAGAGTGTCGAAATATACCTTTTTTGCGGATGTTTCGGCCGTATCGTTTTTTTACGTTAACTTAGAAGTTTGATTTTTTCACAGCTTATTACAGCAGATTTTTCATCGGTTATCAGCTGTTTCACATACTAGTGCAATACCTACACGGTCAAAATGTAAAAAAAACGATATTTCATTGATAACTGCTAAAAATGTTAATGCCGGGGAGTCCAGAATCAGGTACTGAATGAATCCTTGGTACCTAGCAGGTTGCGCTTGGATGTTCTTTGCAACCTCTATACAGTACAGGAGCTACCAGTGCACTAGTATTTCGATACGTAGGATATTGAACATGACAAATGGTGCAATATATCGTAGCTAGTTGCCGCGTCGCCGTCATGTGAATTATTATAAAATATATTTTTATTTCAGAGCAGTGGTGGCCCAGTGGTCACGGACACGACTTACAAGTTGTAGGTCGTAGGTTCGAACCCAGACAGGCGCTTTACTTTGTGTAAATTTTTTCATCACCACTGCTCTCAAAACGGTGAAGGAAAACATAGTGAGGAAACCGGCATGTCCTAGAACCAAAAATTCGAAGACATGTGACATCCACCAATCCGCACTGGGCCCGCGTGGTGGATTACGGCCCACTACCTCTCATTGAGAGGAGGCCTGTGTCCCAGCAGTGGGAAGATTATAGGCTGATTATGGTATGGTTTATGGTATATCTTGTATTTCCTCAATAGCAATGTTCATTATCAGGAATAATAATAGAAGAACGTACTGTAATGACCTCATGAAATTTTACTATTAGATAGCTCATTAAATGATAAAAAGTAATTTAAAAAAATTAAACCGACTTCAAAAAGAAATTAATTCAAAATTATGAAATAACTTTAATTTCGGAAGTCTGTGTCTTGGGATCTGTATTTTAGTTTTATGCCACCGACTTCCAAAATTAAAGTTATTTCATAATTTTGAATTAATTTCTTTTTGAAGTCGGTTTAATTTTTTTAAATTACTTTTTATTTCGTAATTTTTAGTTTTTGCACTAGTATTTGACCAAGGTTTTGAGATGTTTTCCCTTTGACACTACACCCGTAGCTCTTATCAATAAGCCAGGCCGTCACACTTACACGTATTAGTCCATATCTTGAAAATTACTGAATCGATCTTGATGAAACTTACACTGTTCCCTAAGTTGAAGAAAATGTAAGCCAATAAAAAAAAAATGGTCACGATCCGATTAATAGTTCCGGAGATATGCGTGGACAAACATACATACATACATACATACATACATACGTCTATGAAATTTTGTATATTTGTTTGGAAGCCCTAATAGATCATCATATGTGAATATAATGCAAATCCAATAATATTACATACATACGTATCGAATTGATAACCTCCTTTTTTTGAAGTCGGTAAAAATATCTTTCCCGTAACTTTACGCTTAATTTCATAGTAAAATTTTGAGAAAATAGTTAATAAAGTTCATTCTCTTTTGTTTTTGGTTGGGAAATTATCAAATAACTTCTCCCGATCTGGAAGGAGTGGGAGGACGTGTCAGACTTTTATCGACTAAAACTCACCCGTGTTCCTTCAGTTGCCTGTGCCAGGGGCCACGGTAACTCTTTCGAACAACCCACGATAAAGTTCATCCTTTAACTTTTAATTATTTGATGTTTAACAAAATTTCGTTACATCCAAAGGTTTGTTAAAGTATTAGGTAACCAATGGAATAGCAATGAAGGGCATGCAATTTGAGAGTTTAGAAAAAAGATTTAGTGACGAATTCTGGGAAATTTTCAAAAAAACATGAAAAATGGTTTTTCACGAATTCCATGATTTTTTTTGCCAAGGCTTTTTGCTGTGCTTAATTGGTGCAAATGGGACACACCATCACGCCCTGGAAAGAATACGTCAAATTACTAGTAAATATGTGTATTAGAGATTTTTGGGAGCAGTGGTAGCCCAGTGGTTACGACCGCGACTTACGAGTTGTAGGTTTGAACCCAGACAGGCGATTTACTTTGTGCAAATTATTTCATCACCACTGCTCTCAAAACGGTGGAGGAAAACATCGTGAGGAAACCGGGATCCTAGAACCCAAAATTCGAAGACTTGTGACTTCTCACAGAGAGGAGGCCTATGACCCAGCAGTGGGATCAGTATAGGCTCATCACCTGCCTAGCCTTTTCCCAACTATGTTGGGGTCGGCTTCCAGTCTAACCGGATCCGGCAGCTGAATACCAGTATTTTACATGGAGCGCCTGCCTATCTGACCCCCACAACCCAGTTACTGGGTAATATGATACTCCTTGGTAAGACTTTCGGGCTTCAGACTACCCGTAACGACTGTCAAAGATCCACGATTGACAGCCGGGACCAACGGCTTAACGTGTTTTCCGAGGCACGGAGGGTCTCGGTATGTAAAGATGGTGACCCATCGACAGACCAACCGCGGCAAGCGTAGCTTAACCTGATCGATCGACCTGTGCGGCTGTTATTATTTAGCCACGGGCCCCTCAGTATATTATGGAATCAGTATAGGCTGATTACATAATCATATATATATTAGACCTCATCAACGTACTTCTGTATTTCCGAAAATAGACGATGATTCCCGAAGGGAATACTTTTCTTGGGACTCACAGAGGCCATTAGTTTAATGCATCTCTTTATTTGAAGGCCATCAGCTGTAGTCGTTCATTCTTCGTAAACATACATTTATTTATTTACTAGCTTCTGCCCGCGACTTCGTACGCGGATGCTGTTGCTTATGCCAGCGATACGTTGTACTGGAAAACACCGGGGTGAGCGAGACGGTTCGAGACGTCATTTTCAGGCAATAATGAACCAATAAGCTGGTAAACTTGGCCTTGCACTTTGAATGTTGGCATAAATGGGTCTTCTGAAATCTGCTTCGCACCAAAATATGTCATTTGAAAGGCATTATTGTACGAACGGATGTTGTCCAAGAAATGTTTTGACTGTGGATGGTCACCAGTGATCTTAATATTTCTGGAGGATTTTGAAATATTTCAATATGTACTTTCCCACCTAAGCAACACATACCGTTTGTTTCTTTTTGCCATTTTAACAGCTTCACAAAAAGTACAATTTCGAACCACACCTCCGATGGCGGAATATGTGGTGTAGTCAATCATAGGAGTATACGTAAATGCACTCCGTTCCTTATCAACCCAAGGAAGGTCGCCATGCCCTACGGCTATATCTTGAGACACATCCGATTCTTCAGATGATATCGACATTCTGTTCAGAGATGTCGAAGTCGATCAGAATTCATACGTTCGTTGCGCTCTTCTTGTCTTTTCATGCCGTTCTCCAGCAATTATTTCTCTCTCACTTTCTAACTGATTATGAAAATTTTGTTGTGTGCGTGTTCGGGACAATGTAAGATAATCTCTATCAGTAGTTAGTCGCGCATCACGTTCATCACTCGTTTCAAAAGACCTGTTAGTAGATGAGCGAATACGCTGAAAACTTAAGCGTGATTCTGTATCGGTAAACGTTTCCGATTCGCGAGGCAATGCATGTCGTTCACAATCAGCGGTCAGTCGCCGCAGAGGTTTCCACGGATCGAGTTGCAGCCTGATGTTCTCGAACAGCATCAAGTCTCTCCTGACGCTCTCCGTTAGATTCTTGGGATCTTATGATCCTCAATCTTTTAGCCCCTTTGGAACATTGGGAAAGATTTGACCTCTTTCTAGGCATGGTTATAGTTTTATTGTGAAGAAGATACCTGATCAATTAAAATCTAAGTGACTGCTCCTCTGCGTTACCGGGTAGGCTACCGTGTCACGAAGATAAATGGAAAAGGAAATTAAACACTCAAATAACATAAGCCCGAAGGCATATTTATTCGATAAAATAAAAAATGAATGGGAGTTTTGGCCAGTAGAGTCAAATTTTCAATGATATACCATCGTCATCGAAAATCAGTCCAAGTGTTACCGCCTTCACCGCGTGGAGGTACTCCCAGCTTAAGTTATTTTATAATCCCAGCATATGTTATTTTATACAGTGAAATTAGTGATAGCTTTAATTTCCACATGTTTCTGATCTTCGATTTTTAGGGTTCCGTACCCAAAGGGTAAAAACGGAACCCTATTACTAAGACTTCGCTGTCCGTCCGTCCGTCTGTCTGTCACCAGGCTGTATCTCAAGAACCGCGGTAGCTAGACAGTTGAAATTTTCACAGATGATGTATTTCTGTTGCCACTATAACAACAAATACTAAAAACAAAATAAAATAAATATTTAAGGGGGGCTCCCATACAAAAAAACGTGTTTTTTTCGGCGTTTTGCCGTCTGTCTGTCGCCAGGCTGTATCTCAAGAACCGCGGTAGCTAGACAGTTGAAATTTTCACAGATGATGTATTTCTGTTGCCGCTATAACAACAAATACTAAAAACAAAATAAAATAAATATTTAAGGGGGGCTCCCATACAACAAACGTGTTTTTTTCGGCGTTTTTGCCTTGTGGTACGGAACCCTTCGTGTTGGCCAGTTTTTTTATAAGTCAACAGGAAATGCCCATCAGACCGAACAACTTTTGCTAAGACGTCATTCCTATATATGTTATGGTGTAGCTGGGCTCTTGGAGTTCCACATCAGGTGTTCCTGATCTTCAAATTTATTCTCTCGGCAGAAAATGCTCATCACGTGGAACAATTTTTGCTATGGTACCATTTTTGTATCTCTTATAGTTTAGCTGGTCTGTTGCGGTTCTGCATCAGGTGTTCAAGTTTCCAAGATAAATTATAGCCTATATGTTGCCCAGACATAATACCTATACAACAAAACAAAAATCATTCAAATCCTTCCAGTAGTTCCGAAGATTAGCGTGTACAAACAAACAGACAAACAGACAGAATTTTTTTTTCGGATTCGTACCCTATTACTGTTTCTAAACCCCCCCCAATTTTTTTTTTTTAAATATTTTCAATGTACAGACACAGTTTTTCTACTGTTTTATTATATGTATATATATAGATTTAAACTTTTCGCACAAAAAGGTAGGTACAAAGCCGGACTTAATGCCCTAGGCATTCTCTACCGGTCAACCAAGGGTGGTGAATACACATACATACTATTTACTATAATATAAACTTATAAACATTATACTTAAACATACAAATTCAAGGTTTTGAAAATAACTCTGTAATTAAAATAAAATATGAAATAATAAATGTCTTGACTATTAGATTCTATCTATGGCAACACACAAAACCATCACTTTTTCCATTTAAAAACAGGATACAAGCAGCTGGTGCATCTTTACATAGAAAGGGGATACAGTTCTATTGCTCTGAAGTAATCGTACTTCTAGGCGGTTTACACACAATCTTTTTAAGTATGACGTTTTCTTGTGGTTATATGTTGGTCTGGTTTTTCAGTCGACCAAGATGGATCGAAATCCCAAAGGTACCTAGTAGTAATAGCGTACAGACGCCAGCACATCAAGCTACCCGAAACTGTCAAATTTTCCAAATCAACTTTGAACCTTACATTTTAGCGATAACGTTGAAAATCTATTAAATAAATTTGACAGATTGTAATAGCTTGATGTACTGGCGTCTGTACATAACACGATTTTTGGAAAAAAATCACTATCTTGATCTATCTTATTCAAATATTAATAATAACTTTCATCACCACTGCTCTCAAAACGGGTGAAGGAAAACATCGTGAGGAAACCAGCATGTCCTAGAACCAAAAATTCGATAACATAATATGACATCTACCAACCCGCACTGGGCCCGCGTGGTGAATTACTGCCCACTCTCTTTCACTGAGAGGAGGCCTGTATGTATATGCTTATATGCATATGATGTGTAAGTGTTACTCCACTTTTGTCGCTGACCGCAAACCTATTTTTTAATCATCAGATTAATTTATATGACGACCAAATAAAAACATAAAGATAGAAATACACATCACTCGATAAAACACTTTACTACAAACACTTTTTATTCCTGCGGTTTTTAATCCAAAACGCAACGAACGTGCCTTTCACAGAAACACGAGATTTAAGTATTCACAGCGCTTTCGATCCTATTTACTTTGTGTAGGAATACATAAGAGGATGAACGTTACTATGCATCAGAATATATGTGAACAAAATACGCCCGTTGTATGAAAATCTTCGAGCTCGCATCATGTTTAAAACAAATACATGCCAAATTGGATGGCACCGAGGGAATTGTATAGGAATTTGTGCAAGATACCTCGCATATGTGGTATGTATGAAGTTGATACAATTTGATAGTAAATTAGATGGCTATGGCCGCTAGCGCACCCTTTAGAGATTTTGTTTCGTATTTTTTGGTTTTTTGGAGAGGTGGTTTTGTCAAGGAAAAATCCTGTGTAAATTAAATTAGAATAATTTGGAGGCAACAGTTTCTAGTCGTTGGTTTTTAGTTGTTTATAGAAACTAGGCATTTATATGAATAGAGAGCGATATTGACGCAATTAATAAACAACTTGCTAAGTATAATGAATGAGATATTATTTCACGGAAATTCTCTTGTGATTGTTACACAGACACAATTTATAGTCTTCCCAAGAGTTAAATAAATGAAGACAGAATAAATAATTAGTTTATTTTGCCAATATCCATTTCATATATAGCCATTTTACACAACTGTCAAATAATTTCACCGTGAAAACTTAGGTGAAGTGACACTATTGACAGCTAAGCAGCGGTGCTATTCTGTAAAAATCTCACCGTGAAAACTTAGGTGAAGTGAGCTGTCAATAGTGCCATTCCTACCAAAAACAAACTCACTTCACATAAGTTTTCACGGTGAGATTTTTACAGAATCGACCGGCAGCATACGTTTTCACGGTGAGATTTATATACTTATCGGCTTTGCGTATGTGTTATGTATGAATTTGATATAATTTTATAGTAAACTAGCTTCCGCCCGCGGCTTTGCCCGCGAGGTATGTCGATAAAAACTATCCTATGTCCTTCCCTGGGATGCAATATATCTCTCTGCCAAATTTTATCGAAAGGCGTTCAGTGGTTTAGGCGTGAAAAGTTAATATACAGACAGACAGACAGAGTTACTTTCGAGTTTATAATACTAGCATGGATTAGATGATGATTCAGAGAATGAGGGATCCAGCCAGGATATTTTTTGGTATTTTCTGTTTTTTGTCGCGTCTTGCAGAGAGATCGTTGTGTCACGGACAAATCCTGTGTGAAATAAAATTAGAATAAATTGAAGGCGACAGTTTCTCCTCGTTTTTTATCGTTTTGAATAGAATTTAGAGAGATGTAGATAATTTTGAAAGGAGCGCTCCCTTCATAAAATGAAGGATCCAGCCAGGATGTTTTTATATTTTCTATTCTTTTGCCGCGTCTTAGTGTTTCTTGAGAAGGTTTTGTCGAGGACAAATACCGTGTAAAATAAATTAGAATAAACTGGAGCTGCGTCTAGCGTTTCTGGAAACTAAACATTACTTTATTTTAGTAATATTCAGAGACAAACAGTAGACAAAATAAATGAATACTTACTGTTACTACCTTGCTAAGTATAATAAACTAGCTGACCTGACAGACGTCCTGTTTCTGATTCTAAAGACTCGTGGCGCCATCTATTATCATAATAACGTTATTGTTGGTTTCCTCAGGAACCGTTTCTGTACACCTAACACCGTATATGCAAAATTTCAGGATGATCGGTTCAGTTAGGCGTGAAAAGGTAGCAAACAAACATACTTTCGCATTTGAAACAAACATATTTTATTTTTATTACCGAACATGTTATTAAAATAAATGTTTAAATGGTAAACCCTCCATATTGGTACCCAAGATACAGGCTTGCCTAGTTTGGGGCCAATGTAAAATCTTTGTAATCTTTTGAGCAATAAAGTTTTATTATTATTATTATTTATAATATTAGGATGAGGTTTCATTACACAGTTTTGCTACAGAGTTATTAACTAACCTTGGGTTTATAGAGGTATGGGGAACAGGGTGTAAAGCTCATTCATACTCTATAGAAAAGAGAGGATCCTCCGACCAGACGGCTGTTGTGTCTGGCGGGCAACTGCCCGATGATTCATGTCGGGCCGTTGTATCTATGCTAGTTGCGCGATAAACTCTGCTTGCGCGATGCAGGATTTGCGTGATGTCAGTATGTCGCGTTGTTCGCATGTGGCATACCGCTTCAGGTTTTATTAAGAATCCCCTAGTGATTGTTAGACAAAGATAATCGGCTTTCCGAAATAAATGAAGACAAGAAAAACGAGTAGTTTATTTTCCCAGTATCCATTTCATAGCCATTTCACACGAATGTCAAAGAATTTTATCTATTCACAGCCATTTATAAAAAGATCACCGTGAAAACTTTGGTGAAGTGACACTATTGACAGTTCACTTACCTAAGTTTTCACGGTGCGATTTTGACAGAATATTATGGCACTTGTGATTTGCATACGGACAATGTAAGTTGATAGTGCACTGAAAGAAATAAGCAGTAAATACAAATGAAAAAACATTGATCTGAACTGCTTTAAAAAGTTCCTTATGACCGATGGATGTTCTCGAATAAAATTTAATTTTAATAATAGAAAACAAACAGCTCATTTATCAAATTAAATTTCGACAACATCCATCGGTTTCTTACTAAACTTCAACTATATCCGACGGTCCTGCTTATCTATCTCTTTTGTTGACTGACTGTACATCATAAATGTTGAATTTATAATTATATGTGAGAACGATGTAAAAAAGAAGTACGCGTTAAAAGCGCCCAGAGTTACAGCAAATAGTTACAAAACCACAATCCAAAAATAAAATGATTAAAAATAAGCCGAAGCAGCTAAGTGATGACCAGCCCCATCTGACGGCGCCCGTTCACGAATATTGACGCATAGATCAGCACCAGCGCTGTGACATTCTTTTTGTTTTAAATGTCGCAGCATCATGCTGAGATAGGAGCCTTTTGGCCTCGTATAGGACTTTCTGTTTAATTTTCCTTTTGTTACTTTTTTTTTATATAACTTGGTTTTTTATTTTACTGTGTTTAGTTTAGTTTGTGATCTTCCTGTACGAGTCACAATAAATACTTTTTCTTTCTTTCACCATTCAGCTCAACCATTGAAATGCGGCAAACATGATTTAATTAGCTAAATTATAATTTTGTCTAGACTTAACTACTTTTTTTTGTTTTAATGTTTAATAAGTACCTGTTAAGTTTACTATAACTTTAACTTGGATTTTGTATGCCTATCGGCGGAACATGGTTTGTGCACTTGACATTTATATTGAAAAAAACACCTGTAATCACCTATGTTCACAAAATAAATAAATTCAATTCAATTCAATAAAATGACTGACGAATGAAATTAATAAATTACGATGAATGTCGTGTGTTAAAAACGCAGCGTTTCAACCGCCAGTGTGCAGGAGCCAAAGCTATCGCGTAGTGTATTTAGACTTTAGACGATACAGCAACTCGGTAAATACTCGCACAACTGCAATGAAATGCAAAGAATAATATTGCACTGAAAAAGTTGTTTCAGACTTTGTTTTGTATTATTAAACTGTTTCGGTCTTTGTTATTGCATCTTATTTAAGTTGTTTCTATCACTAGCTTTAAATTCAAAGAGTATTTAAATTGGTTGAATAGGAACTTTCCTATTCAGCCAAAAGTCCTCTAACAGACAATTGACATGTATATAAAATACTTTACATACAAAATACACGTTAAATATGTACTGTACAAATACACTGTTATTATAAACACCCACTGCGCAGAACGTAATGAGTGTAATAATACTTACACACCGATTTGTGTGTAGGTACTTACTTTACTTATCACATTTTACCTCCTTCCACCCTCATTATCGTTATACGCTTTCCCTAAAACAATTTTCCACCTTTTTAGAACCGGATCGGAACCCTTATGGTGAGACTCAGTCTGCCTGTCTGTCTGTCAGTCACAGCTGGATATCTCAAGAACTACTAATGCTATCAACTTGAAATTTGGAATAGTTTTAGGTGACATTTGCCCAACTATTTTGCAAATAAGAAAGAAATAAAATTATATGTATATTTTTGCAATAGGGTCTGAAAAATTCGAAGCGGGGCTACTAGGGCATGTGGGTATCATATGAAAGAGCGCAGTTTGCACATTCTCAAACATTTTTTATTATTTTCGACTTTTGATGAAAAATTTAATAAAAATACCGTTACCTTATCTCCGAAGTTTGCAAAGAGAAAAATCTGAAATAATTGTGTGTGATAGAAGTTTATGTAAAGATTACAGGAAAAATAAAATGAAATCTCTAAATAGCACCCTTTTTTAGAAGTCATCAACAAAAGATATATTAGTGACTTACTGACATAAAACTGCAGTATTGTATACTACAATGCTCAGTGTTAAAATTCTCTGACGAATATAGGCCTCGCCGATGAAAAGTTAAAAACATATTATGATGTTACGGAACCCTCGGTGCGCGAGTCCGACTTGCTCTTGCCCGGTTTTTTATCCAGTGTTGCCAGCTTGGTATCCGGAGTTTTATGCCCGAACCCAATGTTACACAAGGTTTTCAACAAATTCGCTTTAGTAGGATGCACCTTCTTTTTTTATGCCGGAGCGAAAATATTCGCCTGTAAGCAAAGTTGGTAGTGGAGCTGATTGTCCAAAGGGCGCTATGGCGTATCTATTGGCGCGTGGCCAAAATCGGAACTAACGCCGCCATCTTCTTTTTTCAAAAACTGTCAATGTCTTCTAACCGCCAAAAGATCCTTGTAGCACTTATGATACAGTCCCACAAACTTAATAATAATAATAATTTAATAATGGCAACACCAACAACGTCAACACGTAGTATTTTGTCATCTCTATATATTTTTCAAATTTTTAATTTTAGTAGCAGTGTACCACCAGCATTTATAATTTTTGTGTTTAATGAATCTAAATCGAATTAGCAAAACATTTAAAACATACCTACAATGAATGAATTATATAAAAACCTATATCAAAAACTGCCGAAGCGGACATGACAGATGTCACGTCACCCCCGATATATAAAAACAAGATGACAATATTATGAAAATAAGTATGTTGACGAGATTAGCAGCTCGCCGCGCACGCCTACCACCTCCGGACTCGTCGCTCAGCTCCGCCCCGCAACCGCCGGAACCCAGCCCCACCGAGAGTGCTGTGACACCGGCCGTAGCAGTTGCGTCGAGCTCGAGCGACGAGTATTTCTCTCCGCCGACGTCGCCAACACCTGTACGTCGGCAGGGGAGAGGCCGGCCACCGAGGAGCTTGGGACTTAGGGGCCATCCGGCCCCGAGTCGGGTCCCCGCTACCGGTGGTTGTGTGCAGCGCATGAGATGGACTCAGTCTATGAACGAGAACGTCATGCGCGCATATTACGGGTCTACAGAGGGGGGAATTAACCTCACTGCGTACCGCGATAGGATGCTGTCTCTGTTCCAGGAACTGGAACCAACCGTCAACGTTTCGGCCCAACGACTGTCGGATCAGGTGCGGGTCATCCAACGCAATCACAGGTTGGACGATATCGCACTTGATAGGCTGCGCTCAGAGGTACTGAGCAACCATATCGTCTCGACTTCGACACAAACTGCGGCACAGGCGTCAACTATTGATGCCATCCCGCCGCGGTCCAATCATGTTGAAGAAGAGCATGATAGGGTTGACACAGTAAGTAGCCAGTGCAACGACCGACTGAGGAGCGCACTGGAGGATGCATTACGCGAGTATAGGTCCACTCCAGCCGAACTTAGACCCCGATTACCACGGTTACCCATGCACAAAAAAAATAGGGCGCTGGTGTGTGCCTTGGACTCGCAGCTCAAGAGTTTCTTCGAGAGCAGCGAGGATCTCGTTGATACACATTCGATCCTGTACTGTGCGGCTGTGGCGGCATGTCGTTTAGCTAACGTCAAATTCCCAAATTGTGACGGAGCTATTCGACCAAAACCAGCCGTACCAGCCTGGCAGCGCAGGATCGAACGTCGTATTGATGGGGCCAGGGTACTCATCGGCAAACTATACTGCTTCAGGGAGGGCAATACACGACCACGTGTGATGCGCTTTGTAAGGCGGGCATTCTCGGGGACTGGAATCAGCCCTCGAGAATACATGTCCCGTGTCACAGAGCGCATCGACTTCCTGAAGCAAAAAGTTTGTGCATGGGCGAGCCGAATTCGGCGGTATAAGCGGCGGGTTGATCGATACACGCAGAATCGCATGTTCCAGAGCGATGAAAGGTGGGTGTATAGAACTTGGGAGCGACCTGAACAAAATGTGACAGATGTATGCCGCCCGGATGATGGCGCCACAAGTGCATTCTGGTGCAGCATCTGGTCGGTGCCCGTCTGTCACACTGAGGCTGATTGGATGCAGGATGTCGAGCGAGTGTGTGAGTCTGTACCAGAAATGGAAACAGTCCTAATTACGCCATCAGACGTTGCCAGAGCGGTCCGTCCGTTACCGAATTGGAAATCACCGGGACCGGACGGACTGCACAATTTTTGGCTGAAATGGCTAATTAGTTCACACACTTGCCTGGCATCTCAGTTCCAGTCATCCTTAGAGTCTGGGTCGCTACCGCAGTTTCTAACAACAGGCGTTACCCACCTGCTCCATAAATCAGGTAGTCCCGCGGAACCCAAGAATTATAGACCGATCACGTGTTTGTCGACGGTTTATAAACTTCTTACATCTATTTTGAGAGCGAAAATTAATACACACATTGAGAGTAACTCGGTTATGTCTGCCTCTCAAAATGGATGTAGGAATGGGTCCCGCGGTACTAAGGAGCTACTCCTCATAGACATGGCCATTAGCCAACAGGTTCGTCGATCCCGCAAGGATCTGTCGACATGTTGGATAGATTACAAGAAGGCCTACGACTCGGTGCCACATTCATGGCTCATGAGGGTGCTGGAGTTGTACAAGATAGATGCAACTCTACGCACCTTCCTTGAGTCGTGTATGAGGCAATGGAAGACGGTCCTTCGTTATCCAGGATGTCGACAGATCCAGGGGAATGATGAGCCTGTATGGATTAAACGGGGAATATTTCAGGGCGACAGTTTGAGTCCACTTTGGTTTTGCTTAGCCCTGAATCCTCTAAGTACACTACTGGAGGATTCAGGTCTAGGCTATCGGTTGAAAAGAGGTGGTCAGGTCATATCTCACCTCCTTTACATGGATGATTTAAAACTCTTTGCCCCCAACAAATTGCGTCTGATGGAGCTACTGAAGGTAACTGAAACTTTCAGTAGCGCCATCAGGATGGAATTTGGTGTGGACAAATGTGCAGTCATGCATGTAAAGCGAGGGGAGATTATGGAATCCGAGGGAATTCAACTCTCCGATTCCATAAGCCTCAGATCCCTCTCCTCATCCGAAAGCTATAAGTATTTGGGTATGTCGGAAGCGTTAGGCATCAACGATGCTGACATGAAGCAATCGTTGAAGGAGCGCTTCTTTTGTCGCCTGAAGAAGGTATTAACTAGTCTTCTTTCGGGCGGAAATAAGGTGCGCGCCTTCAATGGTTGGGTCATGCCGGTTTTGATGTACTCTTTCGGCATACTCAAATGGACTCAGACCGAACTCGACGCCCTGGATAGAAGAGTCCGTACACTACTGACCGCAAACCGGATGCATCACCCACGATCATCGGTAATGAGACTGTATATCCCGCGGAAGTGCGGGGGTCGAGGCTTTTTAAATGCGAAAACCCTCCACAACCGCGAGGTGTGCAGTCTCAGGGAATATTTTTTAAAAACCGAAGTGGGTATGCACCGTGATGTGGTCGCAGTGGACAAGGGGCTCACCCCGCTATCCATGGCTAAAGAGAACTGGCGCAAACCTGTAGTACTTTCTACTGATGACCGCAAGAAGGTATGGCAAAGCAAGGAGCTTCACGGGCGCTTCTATCGGGCTCTTCATGAGCCCGGTGTAGACTTCTTAGCGTCCGTATCCTGGCTACGTTTTGGTGACCTTTTCGGGGAAACTGAAGGTTTTGTCTGTGCAATTATGGACGAAGTTATCTTAACGAATAACTACCGGAGACATATTATGAAGGACGGGACGGTTGACGTGTGTCGGGCATGCCACCGTCCGGGTGAGTCTATCAGACATATTATCTCTGGTTGTTCTCGTCTGGCTAACGGCGAGTACTTGCACAGGCATAACCAAGTAGCTAGGATTATTCACCAGCAACTTGCTTTGAAATATAAACTTGTGGATTCTGAGGTACCGTACTACAAGTATGTGCCCGACCCAGTTCTTGAAAATGACCATGTCACATTGTACTGGGATCGGTCTATCATTACTGACAGGACTATTGTTGCCAATAAGCCTGATATAGTGGTGATAGACCGATTAGCGCGCCGCACAATGATTGTCGATGTTACCATTCCACATGACGGGAACCTCGTGAAAGCTGAGAAAGAGAAACAAATTAAATATCTCGACTTAGCTCACGAGGTTGTGGACATGTGGAATGTGAGCTCGGCTATCATTGTGCCGATTGTCGTATCGGCCAATGGACTGATGGCCGAAAGCCTCGATCAACATCTATCGAGGCTTTCGTTAGGCGGTTGGATCAAGGGCCTGATTCAGAAGGCAGTACTCCTCGATACGGCTCGCATTGTGAGGAGGTTCCTGTCTCTGGAGCCCTAACCACCGGTAGCTTGGACTCTGCTCCCGACACCGGCGGATAACTATTTTTTATATTTTTAAATGTTTTTTTATACTTATTTTTTTAAGAAATATTTAAAAATGTAATAGAATAAGGCATGTAAATTAATAAAGGAGATAATAATTTATTTATTTGTTAACATAGGTAAAGAAATACAGATCTTATAATTGATGAACAGAGCGCTATGTTATGCCAGGAGGCGTACAAATATGGTGAGCAAGTCTAGCCGAGGATTACAAATTAAAATTTACTAAACAAAATATTTGAAAATCATGCATAGTTATGGTATTAAATTAGAAAATAAATTGAACGATTACATATTATTTCATACTCCAATTATGTCAAAACTAAATGAGGAATTATTAAAATGTCAGAAATATATGTCAAAATAATTAAAAATGTCAAAATTATTTAATGTCAACGTTAATAAATAATTTGTAGTTCTAAATTAATTCGTCATTTAAGTATTCGTCAATAGTATAATAACATTTATCAACCAAGAACAATTTCATTTTTTTCTTAAATTGTGTAAAATTTAATTCTTTTATGGCGTCTGGAATTTTATTATAGATGCGTGGTGCCATACCGAGGACACTTTTTTTTACTAATGCAGTTTTACATTTATAATTACTCAAAGCATTTTTGTACTGACTACGAAGTGGAACATTTCGTACCGTTGTCATTTTTTCAAAAAGGTTGGGATTTGTTTTGACGAAGATACTAATTTCTAATATGTATATCGCCGGTAACGTAAGTATTTTTAATGATTTAAAGTACGGTGCACAGCTCTGCCGCGCTATCGATAAGAGCAGTAAGTATGTTTTGCATAGTTTTGAGTAATTGGCGCGCAAAGTTTTTGTTACACTTTTGTTATTCCGGACTTCTGTTTTTAAGTTATATTAATTGTGATGGTTGAAACGTGTAGCCTAAATAAAGCGCTTTTATAATTTTCACTCAATAAAATTGTATATATATTTGAATAGTTTTAAATAACGAAAATCCTTTTATATCTAGTGTTAGTTGAAGCAACTGAAACATCAATTGCTTAGAATAATAGCAGTAAGTAGTAAGTTACTGCTGTTATTATAAGGAACTCATACAAGGTTTAGGTTATAGCTAAGGAATAAAAACAGTGTTCGATAAAAAACACAGAAACGTTTTTTATCTAACACTTTGTTTTTACTATTTAGCTATATTATTAATGTTTATCTACTTACGCATTATTATTATATTAAATAACGAGGTTTCACTATCTGAGAACGATAAAATTTTAAGAAAATCAACTTCCCCTTCCCTCTCACCGAGAGGAGGCCTGTGTCCCAGCAGTGGGAACATTATAGGCTGATTATGATTATGATAAAATAATTATAAATGTTTATTGAGCTCCATTTGACTCTCGTATATTATTACAAGAAACTTAAAAAATATATAAACATGGGCAAGTTAGCCATATTTCAAAGTAACAAACAAAAAAATCAGCAGCAACGTTCACAATTTGAGATCAAACTAAGTTAAAATATAGAATTAAAAAAATCAAAGTAAGAAATAAAATAACAAAACCTTTTTTTGGGGTATCATGAAATAACAAAACACGTAAAACTATGAAGCAATACTTAATCTATATCACTGACTTTATCTGAAACAGGTAAATTTAACCAAAACCCCTTTCTGTTATCTGGCATTAATTCTAACAGTTTCTTTAAAATCTCAGTCTTCGTATATTCTGGAATTCCTCTGGGTGTCAATTTTGAACTGAATTCAGGAAATGTTCTTGATTTCAGGTACTTTAACTGTAAAAAGTCTAAACTTTGTACTTGTTCGTCAGCATGGTTAGTTTTGTATTGCAGTGTGAACTCGCCTCGATTTGCGACTAAAACCATAATATCTTTAAGGTACACTCTAGGTTGTACTTTCCTCATTTTATGTTGCGAAGATAGGTCGATATTATTGTAAAAATTATAGACTTCCATTATTTTTACAAAGATTTTTCTTGAGTTAGCTTGCTGCACTGCATCAACGAAGTCGTTAAAATCATAGACCTTAATTTTTCTTTGTAAAGCCTGTTTCACCTGATGGTGAAAGCTGTCTGTGGACATAAAAGTATGACCAGGTTCAAAATACTTCAAGGTGATTGTTTTCGCGTTTATTTCATTGCTGTTAATATTAAACACCAGATAACTCAAAATAGCCCAGTTTTTATTTTGTGCAGAGCAGATATCCATCCATAATACGATATGATCAGCATCACGTATAAGTAAAAGAAATGCATTTAGTGTCGAGATAATATCTTCCTGTTTTCTTCCAGTTTGAGTCCCAAGATAGTAGGCAAAATAGCTCTTAAATTAAAATAATTCTTGCATTATATCAGCGGCATTGGTATGTCGAATTAAAAAGCTGATACTTTAAGTAAATTGAACTCTCAAATTTAATTATATTTTTCTTAATTTAGTCACAGTTTAAGTTATTACTGCTTACAGTGTAAGTGATCAAGACCGAATGTGAAGTAGATCCTGCTTAATAACCACAGAATGATGAGTTACTGCAGATATTCTAAGTATTTAAAGAAGAATAAAAACATACATTACATAAATATATCTACAGTATGTTTAGTTACTGCCGATATTCTAATCAATTTAGGCCTAATTAAAAACAAACTACTTATTATATCCACAGTATATTTAGTTACTGCTGTTCTCCTAAGTGATTAAGGCAAAATAAAAAACACGCTTTACTTATTATATCGACAGTATACACAGTTACTGCACATAACTTAAGTAAAAGTAAAACCTAAAGGATAGAGCTTTACTTGCTAACCCGGGGTAACTATACTTACTGTTGTTATTTTAAGGAAGATTTGTCATATAATGGACTTACTGCCTTTATCCTTAACGAAATTTACTGGTTCCCGATAAGCTATTAAAACAGGTGTCAGCACATCTGGTAGACCTCATTGCGCTGATTCGGGATCAATATTTAACTCATTTTGTCAAAAATGTTACTTACTGCTGATATCGCTAGCGCGGCAGAGCTGTCATCTGTTTTCAGACCACACATTGCTCTAATGCATCTTTTTTGTGCCTTGAATAGTAATCCCTTATTTGGCCCGGTGAGGGAGTCGCTGATATCGCATTGAATTTTCGTATTTTAATCGTTCGTCGTTAGTTCCTCTTTTTGCCACCGGGCCAGATAAGTTTGTGGCACTATAGGTACATAGGTACTATCTCTTAGAAAGGCTCCTTCACTGCAGTAGAATTTGGTAATGGATACCTAGTGCTCCCCAAAGTGGGGTAAGTACTTAATTAGACATTTGCTTCATCACCTCTTACTTTGATGTTGGAGTATGTTGTACTATAGTATGTATGGTCTAAGTTATAGATGTTAACTAGATCAATATCAAGTTATAGGTATCTAAATATAGCATGAGACACTCCCAGCTAGATGGATCGAAGTGGCTGGGACATACTGGATGCGGAAGGCGGTAGACAGGGTGTTTTAGCGCTGCCTGGGAGAGCCTTATGTTCAGTATACTGCGATAGGCTGAATTGATTTAAACATACGGTCTTCAAGATACCGTCAATCCTAGCCTCCCAGAAGGCCAATACAATTGACGGTCAGTGGTCATCGTCGCCTATGGCCCACCAGAGGTAGATGCGTTGCCATCTCAGACACCAAGCTGAAATAACTCTTGTGACCGTAATTACATCGGTCGACATCGACAAAAATAGGTGTAGTGATGTTGTATAGAAAACGAATGAATGAATATTTGCGTATGTATGTGTAGGTATGTGTATGTGTGTGATGTGTGTGTGTCATGTTAATTTTGTAATATGCGTTTTATTTATGCAGAAAAAACTATTTTTCTTTCTGTAAAGTGGGTGCTGTGAAACTTGTTCCATAGTACGAATCAAAAATCGCTTTGAACTCGACACTCAGTCCACATCCCTTCGCTTAACGGTCGAAGCACATGCTGGTGGTCAACCAACATTCTCTTTGTCGTAACTTCACAGAAATTGGGGCATTGAGTGTACTACTGTGTAGCTACATACGTGCAAAATAGTTGGCGAGCGAGTTGCGACGCTTCACTTGCCCACTGGAGTGGAATTAAAGCTGCATATAGCATACCTGTGTAGCTGTGCCCGCGATGCAGCCCGTGTGGATAGTCTTTTAGGTTTTTTAGCTTACCCTGTACCTATTGAGAGGCAGAGTAAGTGTAGGTAAGTGTCCCTATTTTTACCCCAACAAATGCTAGGATAAAGTTTGCAGTTGAACCTTTTAACACAGTTCAACAATAAAGTCAAAGCATTTATTTCAAATAGGCACAAAAACGGCATTTTTGAACGTCAAAAACTACAACAAAATAGAATTGATTCTAGTCGCCCATTCCAAAAGGTAGTTTTCGTATGGAGAAGAATGGGCAAGAAACTCCACTCCAATCGATGTAGGTATCTAGTGATTATCCTTTCACTATCCGAATTATAACTAAGTACCCCATTTATTAACTAACCTATCAAAATAATCTTAAGACGAACTTTAACCTATTAAGTTACACGTAAGTACATAACATCATTTCCATACAACCCTGCTGACGCCCTAAAAGCAATGTAAAGGTAACTAATATTAGTAAGAACGCGTAATTAAAGTGAGCGGTGACACAGAAAATTAATTCTGAAGACGCTTCCCTCTGGCTTGAGGGAAGTAGGCGTCCATCCATGAGGATGAAATGGTAATGTGGGTAATTTTGAAATGACGTAAATATCCTGGTCTATTTTTGAACCACTTCAAAAACGGAAGAGGTTTTGCATTATTCATTTTGGAAGCCCGCGAGGAGGAGTTTTGGTTGAGTAGTTTTTTTTTTAATTAGCTTCTTTTTCACTTTGACTATTTTGAGGATGTTTATTTATTTATTTAAACTTTTCGCACAAAAAGGTACAAAGGCGGACTTAATGACTTAGGCATTCTCTACCAGTCAACCAAGGGTGGTGAAGAGATTAAATGGTAGGTGGTGGTGTGTTGATGATCGAAAACACACGTCATTTATTATTGTAAATGATACAATAATAAATGACGTGTGTTTTCGATTGATTGTTTAAAAGTAAATATAGATAAAAGTGTAGGAGGTTAGGTATGTCCTACCTACTCGTAGAAGTGTCTAAGCACGTAGACCTGATCTTAGAGTAGATTATTATAATAGTAGTTTAATCCACTTTGACTATTTTGAGGATGTACTCATAAACAATTTTATGGCGATACTAGTCTGATAATCATAAATCCTACTTCCTACTAATATTATAACCGCGAATGTTTATGAGGATGGATGGATGGAAGTTTGTTACTCTTTCACGCAAAAACTACTAAACGGATTTGGATGAAATGTAACACACAGATAGTTTATAACCAGGATTAACACATAGGATACACTTCATCCCGATATTCAGAAAGAAAAAAGAAAGAAAGAAAAACTGTTAAACTGTTACTGTCTGTTATTGTTACTGTTGTGAATATTCCCACGGGATCTAAACTGATGCGGGTGAAGCTGCGGGGCGCTGTTAGTTATAAAATATTTTAAGATTACGTGTGAAACTATCTATGTAAGTACCTACCTATGTAGATCTCTACTTTAAGAGATTAGTAGATAAATAATTCAGCAACAGCTTCAGCAAACCACAATACATTGAGATTACAATGTATGTTGTTTGCTGAAGCTGTTTAATCTAAGTGGTGCGGTTACTTAATTGTAGACAGGTAGGTAAGTACATTTACTTAAAGTAGGGGAGGCTTTCATTCCAAATTGCTAGGTACAAAAGTTTGTGAGCATTCGTTTTGGCTGTACCTAAATAAATGAGAGATCCTTTTGTGATCATTATTTTACTGCACAAAAAAATTCAATATACTTATTTTTAATGTTTATTTTACTGACAAAACAGCACCAAAGTTCCACCAAAAAAATATAACCGCGAATCTAAAATTAAATTAATTCGCGCCTGGAATATATTTCATAGCAATAACACTCACGGATGCGCGCTAACCGTCGCTAAAGGCGCTTTCCAACAACCGTTTACGTTATAATTTATGGTATATTTTCATTTTAATTAACAAGATTCCCGTTCTGACACCGAAACGAACAGTTACTGAAGGTTTCCCATTGTAAACGTTCCTAGCGCAAATTATTTCGTGAATTTTGTGATTTATTTAAGGCTTTACGTTAATTTGAGGGCCTTTTTTTGGCATTTGTTGGATTTTGGCCGGAGCAAACGCTTAGTTTGCGTTTACAGATAAAATGTTGATTCTTTTTGGCGGCAGGCACTCTTTTGTGATGTCTGGGATGAATAATTTTTACATTAATTTAAAAACTTTTTGAATAAGTGCTAAATGTAATGAAGATATGAATTAGGTTATAATCACTCAGGCTCACCTGTTTACCGGTTTTCTGAACACACATCAAAGGACATCTTTGAATAAAAATAGGTAGGTGTAGGTAAGTAGATACTACAGAAGCTAATGGAAAATGCTCACTGAAAGGATATTATTTTTGAAGTGAAAGATTTCTTACCAAGAATATCGAGCTCAATAACATGGCAAACAAAATAATGTCATTTGGTATCACATCAAATGCTTCTTCATATTCCTTTCCATCTTTTCCTCAATACCGAAATAATTTGTTCGTTATTTCGGCAATGAGCAAAACATTAATGCTGTTTCAAAATTACAAACCAAAAGTAAAAAGAAATGTAGTGTGTTTCGTTGACAATTTTGGCAACCAGGAATTTGGATCCAGGAGATAGGCCTCCTCTGTCAGAGGGAGTGGGCCATTATCCACCACACCGGCCCAGTGCGGGTTGCTAAATGTCACATGTCTTCGACTTTTTGTTTCCTCACGATATTTTCCTTCACCATTTTGAGAGCAGTCAAGTGGTGACGAAATTAAATACAGAAGTTAATAACAATAATTGAACCCCATATTGGTTCCTTAAGCAAAGTTTCCAATATAGAAAAAAAAACGATATAAACAGAACATATTTCTAGGATACCTCGACCACAAATGCCGATGTTCTTCAACAACATTCTCTATAGATTACTCATCAATTTGGCACTTAAATGTACTCAGACATAACGCCTGTTGTTTGGCTAATATTATAATGACGGGTTTCACGTGTAGCATTATTTATCACTATTCTGTGGAACTTCACGCGATTACAATATTATTATTAGAACAGTAATGTATTTTCGTCTTTTCGGATTGATTAAATTCGTTTCTATTTACTTGGTTTTGTGGCGTAAATATGTCTGTAAGTATAATCATCATGATCATTTCAGCCGAAAAACGTCCACTACTGGACATAGGCCTCCCCCAAGCACCTCCACTTCGACCGGTTCTGCGCTTCTCGCATCCAACGGGTTCCTGCGGCCTTCACAAGGTCGTCGGACCACCTTGTGGGAGGCCTGCCAACGCTACGTCTTCCGGTACGCGGTCGCCACTCCAGAACCTTTTACCCCCATCGGCCATCTGTTCTGCGAGCAATGTGCCCTGCCCACTGCCACTTCAGTTTGGCAATTCTTCGGGCTATGTTGGTTACCTTGGTTCTCCTGCGGATCTCCTCATTCCTGATTCGATCACGCAGGGAAACTGCAAGCATAGCCCTCTCCATTGCCCTTTGGGTGACTTTTAGCCAAATTTTTTAAATATAAAAGTAGTTTAATTTTATGCTCAATTTATCGATGTCCACATCACATTATCAGCCTATAATGTTCCCACTACTGGGACACAGGCTGGGCTGTACCTAATCTACAGTGTAGGTTGGTAGATGTCACATGTCTAGGACATGACGGTTTCCTCACGATGTTTTCCTTCACCGTTTAGAGAGCAGTTGTGATGAAATTATTTACCCAAAGTAAAACGCCTCTCTGGGTTCGTACTCACGACCTACGACTTGTAAGTCGGGGCCGTTACCACTGGGCTACCACGGCTCTTAATGTGTCTGCTGTAGGTGTCACTTTTCAGCACTTTACAGCAATTTTGGTGTAAGTGGTGAGATTCACTAATTGTAGGTAGCTAGGTACATTTAGCATTCATAAATCTCTAAGTATATATAGTGTAAATTGTAAAAAAAATAGTGACATGTTGAGTGAATACTTAGCGACATTTAAACAAAATAAATTTAAGTTCAGTGCATCTTTTTCTTTCTATTTCATTAAGAAAAGGACAGAAGATAAATTTTAGTTTAGTCCTGTCAAATTAATCAGCGCCTGACACTACTCCATACAAATTTAGACGTGATTAAAAACTTGCCTACTAAAATTACGTCATTTGACGTCAGTCGCTGATTAATTTGACAGGACTAAACTAATATTTTTATCTTTTGTCCTTTTCGTAATGAAATAGAAAGAAAAAGATGCACTGAACTTAAATTTAGTTTAGTTTGTGAACAACAGAATCGGCACCACTGAAAAATTGCTAGAAGTAATGCAATAAGTTTACTAATGTTAAGTCAATTTTTATTTAAAAATTTAATTATTATGTATCAATGCTAACTCTATGTTCAGTAACATAATAGTCCACTAAAGCACTTAGCGTTGATGTAATGGCCTGAAACACAGGTTTGAATATACCTACATCAGGCAGGTCGCTATTGAATTCAGTAGGCTTTTAACCAATTTAAATAAGTTATACAGTAGATTTATTTTAAGCATAGTTTAATATTTTCTTCATAATATTAACATGTAACTTTGAACTTATGAATAAAATTATTCTTATATTTAGAGTCGGGGTGGTTTTCATTTCAAATTGCAAGCTATAAAAGTTGGTGAGCACTAGTTTCCGCTATACATACGGGAAAATACATTATTTTTGAGCTATCTACGTCTATACAAAAATTTCAATATACTATGTTTATATTATACGTATCTTTGTTTAACTGAGGCCTATGTTCAGGAGTAGTTTATTTATGTACCTAAATTGGTTTAAAAAACTACTTTTACACGTCAAAAAGAAACTATAATTTTTAAACTAGATAAGGTGTGTGTGTTAGTAACCGACTACTCTCACAGAAAACACCAATGTCTCTTTTAAAATCCAACCACTGTCTTGGTCAGATCATATATTAGGACCATGCAGATAAGTGTCTGAGATGATATTTTGAGGAAAGAATCAGACAGCTTTGAGATGATAATACGAAAAATAATCCTTTTATTCAGATCTAGGATTCTGTAGGCTGTTTTTAGGTGTGTGTCTGCCTAGCCTTTTCCCAACTATGTTGGGGTCGGCTTTCAGTCTAACCGGATGCAGCTGAATACCAATATTTTGTATGAAGCGACTGCCAATCTGACCTCCACAACCCAGTTACTGGGTAATACGATACCCCTTGGTAACACTGGTTGTCAGACTTTCGGGCTTCTGACTGTAACGACTGTCAAAGATCCACGAATGAAGGCCGGGACCAACGGCATTACGTGCTTTCCGAGGCACGGAGGGGTCTCGGTATGTAAAGATAGTCACCCATCCACAGACCAACCGCGGCAAGCGTAGCTTAACCTGATCGATCGACCTGTGCGGCAGTTATTATTTAGCCACGGGCCCCTCTTGTATTGAAGAGAATACTCGTATTATTAACTCCATAACAATGGCAACTTTTAATTAAATAATTTCACTTGGTAGATTACATTACATCGTACGCCTCTTCATATTAATTATTTTATTAGATTATAATTATTTTATAACTCCCTCTCACCGAGAGGAGGCCTGAGTCCCGGCAGGGGAACACTTTAGATTTTTCTTTTCTTTATTGGTGTAACTAAGACTCGAACAAGATTGTTAGTGAAACTTACGACTATGTTAGTAAGTACAGACACTAAACTACAGGGTTATTAGTAAAACATTAACAACCTCTTAAGAGGTCATTGTACTCATCATTAAGAACAACTTTTACTATGGGACCAAACCTGAATTCGCGACAACAAAACAGCTGTTCCCTACATTTATGTTCGACAACTCGTCAAAATGTAGGGAACAGCTGTTTTTTTTTTACTCTGAATAGGCTGATTATGCTTATTTTTATGCTGTACTTTATAACTTATTTTTTATTTCAAAAATTTTGTAATTCAAGTAACGATATCTTGTACGAATTAATACCTATGTAATTTGTCCGCTACTGCCGTGCACTTCTGTATGTGACGAATTCACAATTTCTAAAAGTGTATGTGATATACATCTGTGCATGTCTTAATACCATATAATTAAATAAATAATCTCTCCTCCTCGTTACCGAAATAACGAACAAAGGCAACAAATTCCGTGAATCAAAAACATATTATAACAAGCAAAAGAAGAACAAAATTCGTGATAGACGAGTACATTACAACATAATAAGTTGATCTTCTATCTTCTAAACAACACAATATGAGTTCAAAGCTAACAAGCAAACTCCTAAGTTAATCACGAAGACGTGGGAACTTCCAATGTCGTTTGTTAACGTCTTGTTAACTAGAATTAAGTCACTGAAGATCTTGTAACTGTTTGCACTCCCTTTGACAGAATCAAAAACGGCCCACTACGTAAAATTAACAAGAACTTTGAAAGGGTAAAGCAATTAGCGTCCAAGAAAGGGTTTTTAAACAACTGTAGTGAGATGGACTGTGTAAAAGTTTTTTTGGGTAAAGGTGAATTTCCATTGAAGAAGTTTTAGTTTAGGGCACACAAACTATTTCTAGAAATAACAAATACTGCGTGTTTGTGACGTGTTTAGTCGTGAGCATTTCAGCGGTTGCTTTGATACTATGAGTCCGAGGTTTAGACCTGCTTCCATAAAAAATCATTAAATGCGTTTAGCACTAAAAAAAACATTTAAATCAACATTATGTCTCGGCAGGAATCAACGGGATGCCAGAAGCATACAACCGGTCGAAATGGCGGTGCTTGGGGGAAGCATGTGAGCAGCAGTGCTGCAGTGGACATCTTTCGGCTGCAATGATGGTCATTCTGTCTCTGTCATCTTCTTATGAGAAACAAAGCGATGTTTAAATACGTTTAGCGGTAAAACTATTTAGCGATTTGCGGTGCAAGCGGGCCCTAGATTTCAATCACTGAATCAAGCTTCTGAACATGACCAGAAAGTCGCTGATCGCTGCTGCTAAAAGCAGCATGTCTGAATATCAGATGATAAGGGGATAAATAAACAAATGAAGATCAAGAGAAGAGCTCAAGTCACATATGTAACTCCAAAGGAAAAGAACAAACTTTAAAACAAATGATGTTAGAAATGTTAGAATACGAGTGCGGCCCCATTATTTCTCTTTAGTTGTGGTTTGCACAATTTGGGAAAGTTCTAAAGAATTCGTGTGGTACCTAGTTCTTGTCGCATTTTTGTTTGCTCTAAGTTTAAGAGCAGGTTTCAAAGAGCTGTGAAAAGATGGTTGTTACTTGAAACTATGTGAAGTTTATAAATGTACCTATTTCATGTGGCTTTATTTGGCTGCCTCATTGGTCTAGTGGCTGCAAGCACTACTGCTAAGCATAAGGTCCTGGGTTCGAATCCCGGGATCGGGCAAAGTGTTATTGGGTTTGTCAGGTCTATTAGGAATTTCTCAGTAGCAGCCCAGAGCCTGGATTTGTGCACGGTTGATGGCAATAGGCTCGCCCCCTATTACATGGGACTTTAACATAACTGGTGAAATGTGGGTGTACAGTCACGAGCACTAATATGTCAACACTTGGCAACTTTCTATTGCAATTTTTTCGTGAAATAACGAATGCAAGGTTGAAATACGACACTTTACATAAACCTATGGGTTCGAAAATACTTTGTTCGTAATAACATAAAATTTCATTCAAAACTAAAGGAGAAAATCGTCTTTGATTAAAGCCAAGTGTATACATACTTATGCTCGTGACTGTACTAGGTGGGTACATCTCTGACTAGTTCTTCGACGAAAACAGGCAAGGTTTATGATTAGACTGTTGAATTTTATAGTTAACTAGCTGCGTCCCGCGGTTTCACCTGCGTAAATATCGATCCCGTGGGAATATCGGGATAAAAAGTAGCCTATTTTATACGGTATCTGACACCCTGAATTAACATAATCCAGGGTGTCAGATACCGTACAAAATTTTATAAAAATTGGTCTAGCCGTTAGAGCGGAGCGTGAAGAAGTAACAAACATATAAACACACACACACACACTCACAAACTTTCGCCTTTATAATATTAGTGTGATATTTAGTGCTTCTATGGGTTGACTATCAAAGAAGGGCTTGTGACTAAGAAATAACAGCCGCACGGTTCGATCGATCAGGTTAAGCTACGCTTGCTGCGGTTGGTCCGTGGATGGGTGACCATCTTTACATACTAAGACGCCTCGGTGCTTCGGAAAGCACGTTAAGCCGTTGGTCCCGGCTGTCATTCGTGGATCTTTGACAGTCGTTACGGGTAGTCAGAAGCTCGTAAGTCTGACAATCAGTCTTACCAAGGGGTATCGTATTAACCAATAAGTGGGTTGTGGAAGTCAGATAGGCAGCCACTCCATGTAATTTACTGGTATTTAGCTGCATCCGGTTATACCGGAAGCCGACCCCAACATAGTTGGGAAAAGGCTAGGCAGATGATGATGGGTTCACTATCAAAATGATTCGTGTGCAGATGTGTCTTGTATGGTCTTCATTCAAATCGTAAGAACAATAAATGTAGATAAAACACTACGTTTTATTTTGAATAATTACTTTAATGGGGCGCGGGCGCGGGTGCGGGAACGCGCACCGGCTGCCTGTCCGCACTGGAGCGCGGCTGCGTTCTGCGTGTTGCCGTGTCCAGTCATACAGTGTTTGTCAAAATATAAGCGCGCGCACCCCGTGCGCTGCTCGCGACATTTCCAAGGAAGTTCATATGTTTGAGTTCGCCGCGCCGATCCCGCCCCGCACCCACCCCGCGCTAGCACCCCAGTGTGGCCAAGCGCTTAGAACTTACTATTTGACACTAGTCTTTCCTAAATTTGAATATTTTTAACACTTGACGCAGACATTTCAATTTAGACATTTTTAATCTTACCTCAAAAATGTAAATTGACAAAATAGGGCTTCAATATTTTCTTGGATATTAAAAGTAACTGGTCTGAGGCAGTGTAATAGACAACTCGTTAAAACTGTAGACAACTCGTTAAAAGTCTAGATAAAAGTATAGGAGTTGTTTTTGCGTCGCACTTTGAAACATCAAGATGTTTATTAAAACAAGGTTTTTACCCAAAAGATCAAGGCGAAATAAGTAGATCTAGGAGAAAGATGGCAAACTTCTTTAATCTTCTTATTTAAAAAACCAATAGCCACGCTTTTGTATTTAAAATATTTATAGAGGAAGTCTGAAAGTGGCACCGGTAACTGAAAAGTTGTGTGGAATTCTTGCGACTTTCTGAGCAATATTCTAACAAAAAGTACTAGTCTTGCATAATTTCAATATAGTGTTGTGATTTGGATGAAATTTGGCACACATATTGTTTTATAACCTGGATTAACTTAGAGGATACTTTTTATTTTTTTGACCTCCACGCAAAAGTTAGTATCATTATAAAAGTAAGCATTCCAAAGAACCTACTAATGCAGTTTCATCAAACATAAAATTAAATTCCCTACATTGCTCTCCTCACAACCACCATTTCTAAAGCTTAAGCAGAAACATAAACAATATACCAAAGAGACTGTTCAAAATACACGCTCTAAGCATTCATTGTTCTCAGCATTCATTAACGCTACCATTTGTACATCTGCCTTGATTAAGCAATCTAGTAAATAAACTAATCCGCTAGAGGGCGCTACGCGTCTTCACTTCATCAAACAGTTACAATAATGCAATTGTGTTCACCGTACATCTGTACATCTGTAGGAGATAAGAGAATCCTCCTTGAGCCTTGGGGAACACCCCTGATTGGTACAACGCAGCTGTGTTAGTATGACAAACATGGATCCTACCATTGGATATGAAGTCGGGGTTTTGTCAGATGCCTAGTGAATTTGTTTCTAATATTGTTCAATTTATGATTTGTTTCAAAGGGACACAAAAGCAAATTATGGTATTAATTTACATGGATGAAGTATGAATAATCAGACAATAATAATTCCATTGCTGGGACACATGCCTCCTCTCTGTGAGAGGGTGGGCCATAACCCACCTGCGGGCCCAGTGCGGGTTGGTGGATGGCAAATGTCATGTATTCGAGTTTTTGTTTTTTGGATATGCCGGTTTGCTCACGACGCGACGTTTCTCCTCACCGTTTTGAGATACTATAGTAAGATGAGATAATTATAATGACATCCATACTAATATTATAAATTCGAAAGTAACTCTGTCTGTGTGTCTGTCTGTATGTTACCTTTTCACGCCTAAACCACTAAACGGATTTCGATAAAATTTGGCAGAGAGATAGATTGCATCCCGGGGAAGGACATATAATAGTTTTTATCGACATACCTTGCGGGCGAAGCCGCGGGCGGAAGCTAGTATTAAACAAACTTTGAACGTGAAATTATATGAAAGTCAGCTTCAAGAGTAGTAAAAACGGGACCCTATTACTAAGACTTCGCTGTCTGTCGGTCCGTCCGTCTGTCTGTCACCAGGCTGTATCTCAAGAACCACGATAGCTAGACAGTTGAAATTTTCACAAATTATGTATTTCTGTTGCCGCTATGTCAACAAATACTAAAAACAAAATAAAATAAATATTTAAGGGGGCTCCCATAAAACAAACGCGATTTTTTTGCCCTTTTTTGCTCGATATCAATAATGACAACAGGTAGGCAGTTGAAATATTAAAAAAAAACGAAAAAAAAAAAAAAAATTTAAGGGGGGCTCCCATACAACAAACGTGTTTTTTTCGGCGTTTTTGCCTTGTGGTACGGAACCCTTCGTGTGCGAGTCCGACTCGCACTAGGCCAGTTTTTATTTTCTTTATAACCCCAGAACTGAATTCGACAATCCTAACTTATATTATTTTGTTAATATTATAAATGCGAAAGTTTGTTTGTTACCTTTTCACGCCTAAACCACTGAACCGATCATCCTGAAATTTTGCATATTCGTTGTCAGGTGAACAGAAACGGACATAGGGTACCTTTCATCCTGAAAAAAAGTGCTGTTCCCGAAGAAAATAACAATAACGTTATTATGATAATAGGCGCCACGTGTCTACCCACGTCACGTGTAACGGTCCTATTTTTAAATGTCCTAGATTGTTTTGTAAATTAATGTTTAAAAAATATTTTTACAGAGGAGAAAAATAATTATTTTACCCACTATCAGTGCAGTACGTAGCCGTGAGCAAAATACATGTGTTATTCCCTTTTTATAGCATAATTTTCCCCGAGTGGTGTGCACAGTTATAAAAACAAATGTAGTACTTACAGAATGAAGAAAGAAAAGCATTTTTCTTTATGGTTACTTTTATCGTGTCTTCGGCATTGCTTTGAAGAAGACAGACAGATGGGCAAATCCAGGGTCCTTTATGAAAATGGCATCCGTCATGATGAATATGGTATCAGGAATAATATTTTCGAATTGGTGGATCATCATCGGTTGGGCCTTTACCCGACTATGTCGGGGTCGGCTTCAAGTCTGACCGGATGCAGCTGAATACCAGTATTTAACATGACGCGACGTCCTATCTGACCTTCGTAATACGATGATCAGACTGATTGATATTGATGGTAAGACTGATTGTCAGACTTTCGGGCTACTGACGACCCGTAACGACTGTCAAAGATCTACAAATGACAGCTGAGACCAAGGGCTTTTAACGTACTTTCCTAAGCGCGGAGAGGCTCGATATGTAATGGCTGGTCACCCATCCACGGACCAAGGGTAGCTTAACTTTCAGGCGACCCGCACGGCCGTTATAATCTAGCCACGAACCGCCCTATCTTCTACTTGGTGATCTTCATCGGCCTGGCTTTTTCCCAACTATAATAATATAAAAACATAAAATATATAAGAAATGTTGCTGCCGTAAATAAGTAAAACATCAGATAGATGACTCACTTCTACCCTAAAGAGTAATTTTATATTTCACTCCATATTCATTAGACCGAAAACATGACACGACCGAAACTTTCGAGTTATTCAAACCAGTGGTAGGCAACATTTGAAATGTGCCTCTCTCAGCTAAAGTAAACGTTTATTTTACCTACAGCTTTGTGTCAAAGACATAAATGAAATGTAAATTGCTTAAACAAGGATCTGGCGTATGATTTCCCATGTTGGAGGATCTAGACAGAACACTATGTTTTGTTCAAAGGAGATTTTACACTGAACGTCGTTTTGAGAGGCGATTTTCTTTGAGTACTGTTTCATTCAGCATACTGTCATTTTTATCAGTATAAAGCTTTGGTTTCCTAAGAAAACGGTGAACTGTTACACAATAACGTACAGACTGCAGCACATCAAGCTACTACAATCTGTCAAATTTCTTTAATAGATTTTCAACTTTATCGCTAAAATACAAGGTTCAAAGTTGATTGGGAAAATTTTACAAGCTACTACAATTTGTCAAATTTCTTTAATATATTTTCAACTTTATCGCTAAAATACAAGGTTCAAAGTTGATTGGGAAAATTTGTCAGTTTCGGGTAGCTTGGTGTGCTGGCGTGTATACACAGCGTTTTTTGACACCTACTGGTGAAAATTACAGATTTTCATGACGGCAGCGGTTATAATATATATTATGACAGACGCAGACGCAGCTTTACTAACCCCGTAATACGATGGAGTTACTATGATGTGTCATTACAAATAGCCGATGATGGAAATAAAATGGCAGAAAATTCAATAATATCTAATAAAATTCCAACGAAAAAGTTTCTTCATAAATCCAATGACCAGCTAGTTACGTTTGTCAATTGTTATAGAAGTTTATTTACGTAAAGCACCTCTCACACCACTCACGTAAGTCCTCTACACGTTCAAAAATTGGCACTATTCATATTCCCAATTAATTACAATTAAACTGATTAATAGTTCTAATTACTCATCATCAAGGCCACGATCATTTCCTCCGGCCACGGTTTGGCAAATATCCCGACAATAATGTATGGAAAAGGCACAAAATATCTTTATTTAGTCCCTGTTTTTCTTCTGTCCGTGTGTAACTTACAGCAAAATTGGCGGTTACCGAAAAAAAGTCGGCCATGACAGATTGCTGTTTTCCTCTCGAAGAGAATGATGCCACGGTCATTTGTTTGGTCGAAGTTCTATTTATAAACTGCGGTCACTGACCGAGATGTGCGTTTTGTTTTTGTATTATTTAAGAAAGTAAGAAGTGGAGATTGTGTAATTAAGGTATGGCGAGATTCAGTCTGTCTGTCACAGATAGATATCTCAAAAACTGCTAATGCTTGAAATTTGGAATAGTTTTAGATAACGTTTGCTCAAATATTTTTCAAATAAGAAAGAAATAAAAATATATATTATTTTTTTGCAACAGGGACTGAAAAAATTGAAGTGGGGCTACTAGGAAATGTTGGGTATCATATGAAAGAGCGCAGTTGGCACATTCTCATACTTTAAAATAATAAGCAGTTTATTAAAATCCAACATTTTCCTTTAGTTTCCCGTACCTATGTCATTACTTCCCAGAATTTGATCCTTATCAGCGACACTATCTATGGTGTAATAATACTGAGTGTATTCCTGGCTAGAAATATTGATTTTTCAAAAATCCAATGATGCAGTTTTAGTTTTCATCAAAATCGAGCCCGCGACTCCTTTGTGTAGTTTTGAATATTCCTCATAGTTTCGGATTTGGCCGTCCCACTTGGAAAATTCACCCTGTATACCTACTTACAGTAGTTTTCAAAATTGCTTCAGTTGATGATTTCTGAAATCATGCAATTTTCTTCTTCGTGTCGCTGTGCTGGCACGACTGATTATTATTTATCTATCTGATTGTTTATCTTGTGAACCCAAAACTTCACCACTTCCTTATGTAATTTCTAATATTTACCGCACGTTTCAAATTATTTGATGAACTAAACACTAATGAGTTTCAAGTTCGAAATTCTTTTGAACACTTAGGCTGATCTTCCATGACGCTACTCAAAAGTAACGTGTTACAACCTCAAATCACCAATGAGTAACCAGAATGTCACAGCACGCAGTACTTCAATGGTGTTCTGTACACGACGCAACTTACTATACATACATACTTCATCTCACGCCTTCGTCCCAGGGGGGTAGACCGAAACTACAGGACGCCATCTGTTACGATCCTTACATACTCCTTTTGCCTCGTTTATTCATACATCTGGTATAACCGGATGTAGCTGAATACCAGTATTTTACATGGAGCGACTGCTTATCTGACCTCCACAACCCAGGTACTGGGTAGTACGATACCCCTTGGTAAGACTGGTTGTCAGACTTTCGGGTTTCAGACTCGACTGTCAAAGATCTACAAATGACAGCCGGGACCAACGGTTTAACGTGCTTTCCGAGACACGGGTCAGTGTGTGACATTTTCAAAATCTCAAACTAAAACTCTAAGCATTTGTTTTAATTAAACCATGTACAAGACATTACTTTTGAATTGTCAAAACTAAATAGTCAGTCAGTTAGTCAGAAAGTTAAAGCTAGTTGCCTATTCCAAAACGTAGATCTCTATGGAGAAGAACGGGCAAGAAACTCCATAGACAATCTTTTAAATCAAGATATTACAAAATCCTGGGTACACTATTCTTGTTGCTTCTATATTATGTGAGAACAATGTAAAAAAAATCACAAATGAAGAAAATGAAAGATTAAAAATAAGCCTTAGCAGATGATGACCAGTCTCAAACGACGGCGCCCGTTCACGAACATGACGCGTGGATCAGCACCATCCAGCTCAACCATTTTGTAGGGAACCGAATGATCCAACACACGCGCCACCATCAGTGAGACATTTAAGTGAGCATGACACATTCTCAACTGCCATGCTCTTTCAAGTCAACATCACAAGACTGACTAAACTGACATAACTTACTAAATAATAGTCCCAAAAATGATAGTTGAAAATTGAGTTAAAGCAGCTGATGTCACATTTTCATTCCATTGAACAATAAAGAAATCGTCTAGCAAATCCGATCGTATAAAAATAATAACTTAGTCAAGTCGGTATGAAAAACCAACGTTTTCAAAATCGTTAAAAACATTGTGTAGTTTAGAAGAAGTAAGTGGTCACAAAGACAGACAAGAAAAACGAAGTAGCGAATACTCCAAATTGATATCTATTGAAGATTTACGAAACCGACTAAATTATGGTCCCAAAAATGATTATTTATAGCGAGTTAGTTTAGTTTTCACATTTTCGAAATAATCAATATCATTGTGTAGTTTAGAAGAACGAAAGTGATCACACGGACAGATCAACGTTTAGTATTTAGTTATAGTTCAGTAGAACAGTTAGTTGTTTTTATTTTTGTAACTTTTGCATGCCTATTGATAAAATATGGCTGAACCTATTTTCTTATATCACCATGTACTGTACCCATTTAAGCAAAATAAAATATCTTTATAATTATGTATTACAAAAAATTTGATATCAGCTTTAACTCACCTTTGTTAAAGCTTGCAAATTTTTAGTCCATTGAACAATAAAGAAATCATTTAGAAAATCCGATTGTATAAAAATAATATCTTAGTCAAGTCGATATGAAAAACCAACATTTTCATCCCGAGAAATCTGCTAGCCACAGACCAAAAATGAAGCAAAAAAACTGCGAACGTCGACGAAGCCAACACAATCTTCAGTGGAAATCAAAATGTAATTTATTCAACAAGTACGCCTCAATTGGATACAAAAAGGAAAATTTTAGGAAATGAACCAAATTGAATATTTTAATAATAATATCTTTTTCTTTTGATGGATACAGCTTAAAAAGATTTTTTGTGTCACTGGTGGGTTGGGATAAATTATATGATAAAGTCTTAACTTTGATGTCTATTTCTTGTCTTAGCGTATTGATTTGTCTTTCTAAGGGTTGATTTTTCAATCATCTGATAACTTTATTCGGGAAATAATTATAAAATTTTGACAGTTATTTCATACAATTAATGTCAATTTTATTTTATTTATAATTTATTTGAATTTATTTTTCTTATGATTTATTTTTATATATACTTTATTTATACTATATAATATGTATATTTTAGTGTTAAATTGTAAAATAGTAACATTATAAACTTACTGAATATATTTTATTCCTCAAATAAATGTTATCTGGCGACTGAAAAATTAGCCCTAAGGGGAATTCCACCAAACTTTTATACCTAGAATAAGTCTTATCCTGAGAATAAATCTTGAATTTCTGACAGTTTTTCCGTATTAGAACTACTGTCAGACGTCAATTTTATTCCACGGATAAAAGATAAATCTGACGTTGGTGAAATTCGCCCTGAGGCACATCTAAACAGTGTTCAACAGTTGTCACTGTCATCATTGTTGTGGAATATTGACACTGACAGCTTTTTGGAGCAGAAGCAGTGGTGGCTCATTGGTAACGACCGCGACTTAAGAGTTGTAGGTCAAAGGTTTGAGCTCAGACAAGCGCTTTACTTTGGGGAAATAATTCTTAACAAAATTCCAAACATCGTGAGGAAACCGACATGTCCTAGAACCAAAAAAATCGAAGACATGCGACGTCTACCAACCCGACTGCGCCTGCGTAGTGGATTCCGGCCCACTACCTCTCACCGAGAGGAGGCCTGTATCCCAGTAGTGGGAACATTTAAGGCTGATTATGCATATGCTTAATCAATTAAACTAAACGCGATTAGCGCATTTATAAGTATTTAGCATATAACAACATTTTGGCTCATAGTTTAACGTAGTTTATGGTTCACGTCGAACTATTTTAATTTACTCATGCATCAATTATGGAATTAGAGTTATTAGTGAATCTAAAACTTCTCGGTATTCCGGATTTCGACCATTTTAAAAAAAATATAATAAGTGTTGTTGATTCACAGAAATAGATACATTTCTTACATGTTAAAATACGTCTGCTAAACTGCAAAGCAGTTTGTTGACAGACGCAGCTCCTTTTTTTAATATACGTAAACATAGTTAAAACACTTTTTCACCTATAATAAATACCAGTATTTTACAACCCAGTTACTGGGTACCACGATACCCCTTGGTAAAACTGGTTATCAGACTTTCGGACTTCAGATTAATCGTTACGACTGTCAAAGATCTACAAATGACAGCCGGGACCAACGGCTTAACGTGCTTTCCGAGACACTGGTCTCGATATGTTATGGATGATCACCCATCCACGGACCGACCCCGGCATCGACCCATGCGGCTGTTATTAATTATCCACGAGCCCCTTGAAAGTAGGTAGATGTTGTATAGGTATTTTATTTGTCCTACCCCTGTGTGAAAACTCTTTATTCTATCTCCTTCATGACATCACATTTTTGTCGTGACACTTCCAATTTTCCGCTTTCATTGTCACAAAGTAAGGACAAAGTATACTAACTTGGATCCAATATTTGCATGGTGTATCGAATCCAACCAACAAGCACCAATGTTCCTCCCATGACCAGACAAATTACCTCAATAAATCATCAATTTTATCTTTCCTAGACAGTCCCCTAAAATCGATAATTTCATCAAACGAATTGTTACTTCACTAAATCGAGTTATTACAAAATTATATTTGCGTTTGCTCAGGTCCTTATTTCTTATGCAATAAAGGCTAATGTTTTCTGTATATAGCTGAGTTTTTATTAATGTTTTTGATTGACTTGCTGGCTTTTAGCCAATGGATGTGTCAATCATTTATTAGCTTTCCCACTTATTGGATAGTTGTTAGTAAAACTATGTTTGATTTTCCAGAAATACTCAATTTGTTTTGTAAGGGACTCGTGGATATATAATAACAGCTGCGCGGGTCGATGGAAGGTTAAGTTACGTTTGCCGCGGTCGGTTCATGGATGGGTTCGACCATCCGTTACATATTGAGATCCTTCCATATTTCGGAAAGCACATTGACACCCGTATTTACAAACATTACTATGAGTTCCAGGGGGTTCAAATGGTTCCAAAAACCCATAGACAATACTTGACTGGCGATCGGTACGCGTCCCTTAATATTTTATGAAAAGAAAGGCTTGTTTTAAGGAACGCATTGAGAAATCCCTTACTTAGCATAGTATTGCTACTTAGATACTATTGCTCCTTTACTTAGACAAGTATTGTTTGTGAATACGGGTGTAAGCCGTTGGTCCCGGCTGTCTTTCGTAGATCTTTGACAGTAGTAACGGGTAAAAGTCTGGCAACCCGTCTTACCAAAGGGTTTCTTTCGTGTTCACCCAGTAACTGGGTTTTAGAGATCGAAGATAGGCGGATTCATTCAGTCATTTATTTTGATTTAATGTTTATTTTTTATTTTTAAAAACGTTGCCCCACGCTAGGAATTTCTCCTGTATTGTGGGTGCGTTTACAAATATTTAAACTCACATACACAAACATCCAGACCCGGAACAACTACTTGTAGGTCATACAAATATTTGTTCCGTGCGGGAATCGAACCCGCGACACGCAGCGCAGCAGTCAATCGCTTAACCACTGCGCCAACCGTGCCGTCGTTATTTGATTACTTTATTAGTAAAATAGCAAACGAATTTTTTCCATTTATTATCCTGAAAATAAATTTCAGTAGGTAGGTAAAAAAGAAGATTATGATATTACTTCCTAAAAAGTGAATTATTTAATTACGTATTAGAATTTATTAAAAAAATATTTTAATAAATTCTACCATAACGAGAAACATCAGCATCGGCTTGACCTACCTGATTTCCTACATAATTTTTACTGTTTAAATATGTAAATATTTTATACTACCTGCGCCCCGCGATTTGACCTGCATAAGTCTTGATCCCGTGGAAATATCGGGATAAGAAGTATCTTATGTCCCAATTCAGGTCATGGTCTACCCAAGTGGTAAATTTCATCTAAATCCGTTCAGCTGTTTTAGCTTGAAAGCAAAACAAACAAAAAATCTAATATTTTCGCTTTATACATAATATTAGGAAAGGATTACATTACACAGACTTCGTAGATGATTAAAGATTTGATTTGATTTTCGATTGTTTATTATCTTCGTTTGTTTTTATACGGTTTTATTTAACTTGCCCTGTTTGTTGTTGTTATTTGGGTCTAATTTAGTACTTGAAATTTTACTCCCTTCCTGTTGGCAGATTGATCCGATATTTGGTACACCCCTTTAGTTTTGATGATAATACCATTTAATTTAATCAGTATCATTGTAAATCCAAGATGGCCGCCGCTACAAAATGGCGGATTACAAAAAGCTAAAAAATAATTCGGTAGGTGCAAGGTACCAGTCATCCCACCACTTTCCTCATCAATCTAGGGCATTGATCAGACAAAAAAATAAAATCGTGGGGCGTACAAGCGTACTCAATTACAGTTCGTTTTTACCAACTTCAAAAAAAAGGAGGTTATCAATTCGATACGTATGTATGTAATATTATTGGAATTGCATTATATTCACATATGACAATCTACTAAGGCTTCCAAACAAATATACAAAATTTCATAGACGTATGTATGTATGTATGTATGTATGTTTGTCCACGCATTTCTCAGCAACTATTAATCGGATCGTGACCATTTTTTTTGTATTAGCTTACATTTACTTCAACTTAGGGAACAGTGCAAGTTTCATCAAAATCGGTTCAGTAATTTTCAAGATATGGACTAATACGTGTAAGTGTGACGGCCTGGCGTATTGATACGAGCTACGGGTGTAGTGTCAAAGGGAAAACATCTCAAAACCTTGGTCAAATTCTAGTGCAAAAACTAAAAATTACGAAATAAAAAGTAATTTAAAAAAAATTAAACCGACTTCAAAAAGTAATCAACTCAAAATTATGAAATAACTTTAATTTCGGAAGTCGGTGGCAAAAAACTAAAATACAGATCCCAAGACACCGACTTCCGAAATTAAAGTTATTTCATAATTTTAAGTTGATTACTTTTTGAAGTCGGTTTAATTTTTTTAAATTACTTTTTTTAAACCTAAATACTAATTTGACAGGTGTAATGTCAAACTTCCATACTAAAAATACGCAAAAACAAAAGAGTTAAATATCAGATTACTATCTGGGATCTATAAAAAACGAACGTTAGGTCTCCTATCATTACAACTAGACTACCCCACAAAGTCTGACAGATTATTACAAACTACCCTCCACTATCTCCGTTATTGCTGCCATTCTGCACTTTAAACGCGACAATAACAATATGTAAGCCCTAACTAAGTACCAATTAAGGTAACGCTAAATGCCAACTAAGAGAGCAGTTAAACAGTGCAAAGTGGCGTATTAAAGTGGAGTTATGAGTTTGTGAGACGTCTTGTGCAACGTGTTTTAAAAAGTGGCCAAGAGCGAGTCAACATCATGCGCTTAGGGTGGCGTAACACTAAAAGTGTTCTAGTTTTACCTTATTTTCACTACTGGCTATGCTAGTGGTAATAGTAATGTGTATCATGGAAAAATTTCAACTGGCTAACTATTACGGCTAAAGAGAGACAGCCTTGTGACATAAAGAGAGCGTAGCCTTAAGAATCCCGTTGGTACTCTTTGGCTACGGAACACTATAATGAGTGGGCCTTGAAAGCTCTTAGTTCAAAATTGGTTGGAATATGAGAAAGAGATGAGAGGGTAATAATTATAAAGGATCAAAGTATAAATGTGCCTACAATGTGGGCAGAAATGGACTATCGTTAATCCCCTGATCCATATTATAATGAGCTTCTACAAGTTTATTTAGGTACATCAACTCAATCAGCATCACCAAACTACTCGGCGTAACGAACGTTGACAAATAATGTTACTAGATTAAGGCACGGATCAAAATCTAGAACTTTCTTTTCATAAATCCTACTATCCTACTAACATTATAAACGCGAAAGTTTGGAGGTTTGTTTGTTACTCTTTCATGCAAAATCAATTGAAAGGATTTGGATAAAATTTAGCACACAAATAGTTTATAAGCAGGATTAACACATAAATACTTTTATCCCGATATTCCCACGGATCGAAGCTTAAGCGGGTAAAACCGTTCATAATAATAACTTTTTTCTTTTTGAAATTGACACATAAGCTGGCACAGAAAACACCGAAAAACCTTATATCAATATCAAGATATATATACACGAGGGAATAGAGGTTGCGGTAAGAGGAAAATAACCAAATATAATATTTTTTTTATTTTGACACAAGAATGAACTCAACTTTACTTAAGAGTTACATTCAATAGAGGGCTGGTCATGTTTGTCGAAGGACCGATGGCCGGTGAGCATCTTTATTGAAATAAAGTTGATATTTGTTTAACTTAAAATAATATTAATTTGAAACATAAGTTTTAACATGTGTAAAAAGGTGTAGATAGGTTATAAGGTGTCAGCAAGTGGCACGTTAAAACGAAGTCAAGTGACTAAGTTGGACCTCATCAGTGTCTCAGTTTCTAGTACACGAGACGACGTACTGTCGCAAATTATATTTGTCTCTTTTTCGCCCGCGATAATTGAATCATGCCATCCAAATGTGACGTCTAAACGTAATGTATTGTTTATGTGTGCGTTAGTGTGCCGTTTTTGAAGATCGAATGTGGTGTAGGTAACCTATCTAACCTTTTTACTTATAATATCATTGAGTTTTAATATATGTCGCAGCCAACTGGTTAAATTACCCGCCTGGCCTTTGGATAGAAGTGGTGCTCGCCTCGCTAAGCTCTCTCGGCTCTCACGCGGTTGACCACAATTCTAACCTAACCTAACCCGTTTGGTCGGGGTGCCTCCTGTCTTAGTTTATACCAAATTTATGTGACCAAATTCGGCTCGCGCGTGATTGGTTACAGTTCCAACCTAAACTATAATTGAATATCATTCAGGCCGTTAGTTGAATATGCATTACTTAAACTCACGCCTTATCCCCGTTGGGGTAGGCAGTAACTACAAAACACGACCTGCTACGAACCTTACAAACTCTTTTTGCAACGTTTACGTTCATACATCAGGGGGCCTAAAAAGGCCACTTTGGCAGAATCATAAAAGGATAACATTATTAATCATAATGGACAGTTAACTGTTAAGTTAATCGTATCAAATCCCATTGGTGAAGGATTTTTCAGTATTTTTTTTTTGTCTGTGCTAAAATACCAATCAATCCAATCCAAATCCAATCCCAATCTCTTTGATTATACCTACGTAGTGCAGCGAAAAAAAGATAAACACGGACTGTCTTCGCCATATTATGATTCATAATGTGATCCTTTTATGATTCTGCTAAAGTGGCCTCTTTAGGCCCCCAGGTCGTACACGCACGCCAGTTGCGAGTACTACACGCCTGACCTTTCTAAAGAACATCACCTATTGGTGATGTTCACCAATAGGTGAACATCACCAATACTGGTGGTGGTGGTAGGTAGGTGGTAGGTGGGGTGGTAGGTGGTGGTGGTGGTGGTGTTGTATTGGTGTGTGGTGTTTTATTATATAGTGAGCTTATTAGCTCAATAATTAATAATGTCATTCTATGTCGACCCCTTCCGGCGTTTCCACGTGTACTTGCCCGTGGTCCTCCAGTCTAGTCCCCCTTGCCAACCACGAACAAATATTTTTGCCTGTGGAACCCCCAAGGGGGACAAAGTGGTACCATGGGCAAATTGTTTAGCCCGCGGTACAGACGCCAGCACATCAAGCTACCTGAAACTGTAAAATTTTCCCAAGCAACTTTGAATTTTATGTTGTTAAGTTGAAAATCTATTAAAGAAATTTGACAGACTGTAGTAGCATGATGTGCTGGCGTCTGTACCACGGGCCAAACAATTTGCACATGGTACCACTTTGTCCCCCTTGGGGGTTCCACGGGCAATAATATTATCAAGTATCGGTTTACGGGTACTCACATCTGCCTTGTAACACTAGAGGTTAAAAGAAAAACAAAAGGAAACTTTAACTATGTTGCCTGTTTAATCTAAAAGACCAAATTATAATCCCACCTCATCATCATCTGCCTAGCGTTTTCCCCACTATGTTGGGGTCGACTTCCAGTCAAACCGAATCCAGCTGAATATAAGTATTTTACATAGAGCGACTGCCTATATGACCACCACAACCCAGTTACTGGGTAATACGATACACCTTGGTAAGAATGAATATTATAATCCCACCTCATCATCATCTGCCTAGCGTTTTCCCCACTATGTTGGGGTCGACTTCCAGTCAAACCGAATCCAGCTGAATATAAGTATTTTACATAGAGCGACTGCCTATATGACCACCACAACCCAGTTACTGGGTAATACGATACACCTTGGTAAGAATGAATATTATAATCCCACCTAAATGCGGTAAATAATTCCACAAATATGAAACTTCAGCGTAACATTATTTTCAAGGAAAATAATTTGTTTAAATTAAATTAAGGATACATTTCCCGAGTAACAACAAACAAAATTGATTAAAAACAACTCCGTTCTAAAATAAAATACATTAAAAACACACACTGCATCTCTTTTACAAACTTTTACTTTTCTTTACAGCCAACAAGATTTTTCCTGCTTGATTTAAAACGACCTCGCGGAGGTTGGCTACATAAAGTTTTTCTTTAATTTGCCGGCTACCTACTGAAAAAAAAAGGTAATAGAACTAATTCTACTGGAGCTCAATATGTCTAGTTACGATCTGTTCACACATATACGACGATTCGTTTAAAGTTAAATTAATAAGTAATGATTCGTCAAACCGTGCTGTTGAAACCACTCGTAGGAAAATGCACATTCATAAAATGTATGCGTTTTCACAACGCGATTCGACTATTTTGGGGCGTATTCGTAATTTTTCACGATTTTTTAGCGTGGAAATACGGAAAACGGTAATCAGAGTAAGGATACGGTTTCCTAGAAGACAGGTAACCGTCACATGCGGCCGTAATGTCCAAAATGACAGATTTTCATGAGGTCTGTTAATTATTTATTTTTGTTTTGACGTTCTTCTTGGAAATCGTAGCTAAGGCCACTAAAGTTACGGTTTCCTGGTAGAGTGCTGTCGGCAGTGCAGTCTTTAATATGCCAGCTGTCATGACAATACGCTATTTGACAATGTAAAAAATAAGGTCATAATTATTGACACTCGTATAGATTATCGCTTTTAAAATCGATTTGCATTAATTTTACTACAAAACAATGTATTATTTATAAAAAAAATCCCGAAAAAACTTCATCTTTTTAAATCTGGCGCCACGTAATCGAAATTGGCTGAACTTAAGATGACGTCATGATTTTGTAAATTTCTGTCTATCGTTGACAGAACAGATGACTTTTGTCTAGTATCTCGACCGTTTCAACGTTTGTTTACGTGAATCGTGACGTCACGACGCCATATTGTTAAAGATAGCGTTTTGGCGGCTTATTTAAACAGTACATTTTTATTTACTATTTTTTAAAAGAAATACATTATGCAATTTGAAGTAATAGGTTTTTGTGGGCTCGTTAGACACCATTAAATAATCTGAGATGTTTATCAGAAACCAGTCAAATAGCCTATTATGGCAGCGGGGCTTGACTTTACGATTTCAAAAAATGCTCTCTAGCAAAACACACCAACATTACACTAATATTTTTCACGCTCAAACGGCTAAACCAATTTTGATAAAATTTGGTGTGGAGGTAGCTGACATCCTGGATTAACATATAGGCTACTTTTTACCCCGATATTTCCACTGGATCAACATTTACGTGGGTGAAACCGCGGGGCGCAGCTAGTACCTACTATCATAAATAACGTTTCAGTGACGTCATTCGCCGGTAAGTGGCGGACGCTATGTGGTGGTCACTCGCTCTTCTAAGAAACAGTAGTTTTAGAAAATAAAAACGATTTATGAAATATGAATGATGAATAAACATGTGACCAACATGTGGGAATAGGCTTTTACAAAGTTTTCTAGGAACTATAATTTAGCTTCTAAATGGAAAGAGTTATCCGAAAATCATGGCAATGTTTTTGGTGTAACTACATAGTTTGATGTTGATTAGCAATTTTGATTGAGTAGTATTTCGTTTGGAATGCCTTGTTTTCCAGTAGATAGTTACGAAGTTGGGTCCACGACAGTGATTTCATTGTAGCTCTAGTACAGCAAAAGTAGATGATCAAAATCAGAAATTCAATACTAATGAACGGATGAACGAAGACATGTGACATCTACCAACCCGCACTGGGCCCGCGTGGTGGATTACGGCCCACTCCCTCTCACCGAGAGGAGGCCTGTGTCCCAGCAGTGGGAACATTATAGGCTGATTATGGGAACGGAGTTTGCGTCAGAACTGTGTGGCGTCGAAGTACTACTACTTAGAATACTTGTTACGTAGAATACTTCTGAATCACTTCGACGCCACACAGTTCTGACGCGAACTCCGTTCATTAGTATTGAATTTCTGATTTTGATCATCTACTTTTGCTGTTGACTGTACCTATATTTTACCGTCCCGCAGCGACCAGTCTATACAATAAACAATAAGTTAAATATTCTTATGGTATTTATGTATTTGAGTTCATTATTTCAGCCGAAAGACGTCCACTGTTGGACATAGGCCTCCCCCAAGCACCTCCACTTGGACCGGTTCTGTGCTTCTCGCATTCAGCGGATTCCTGAAAACTGTACAAGGTCATAGGTCCACCTTTTGGGAGGCCTTCCAACGCTAAGTCTTCCATTACGCGGTCGCCACTCCGGGACCTTTCAGCACCATCGGCCATCTGTTCTGCGAGCAATGTATTCACTGTCACAAGTTTAGTAATTCTTTGGGCTATGTCGGTTACCTTACTTATCTCTTCAATTTGCTTCGATCACTTAGGGAAACTTCAATCATAGCCCTCTCCATTGCCCTTTGGGTTACTTTCAGCCTTTTAATGAGGCCCATTGTGAGCGACCATTTTTCAGTGTCATACGTCATCACTGGCAATACGCACTGGTTAAAGCTTTTTGTTTTTGGGTTACTGACTAGAATGTCTACACTAGTAGGTAGTGTAGATAGGTATACTATTTACAATAAAAAATAATTTAGTTATTGAACAGAGCAAATAAGTTACTGGATACTTTTTTACCAATTGCAATGTCAACGTTTTTCACTTAAAAAAACAAAGCCGAGAAACCGCAAAGCACACATAATAAAAGTTATTTTGCAACGTAGTTATTTTTTGATACTGACAGTTATAAAAATGTAAATCTCTGAATAGATTTTCTAGAAATTAATGGAGACATGGCCTTTGTTGTTTGTTCTTTTTTGTGTTGAATCTTAGGAGTCAGGGAATCGTAAGTACTGTAAAGGTTGTCCACTAAAGTCAACCTTATGTGGTGCAGGCTGGCTATAATTTAGCGCGTGTTCCATTCAACCAAGTTTAGAAGGGGGTGTCAAATATTTTATTAGGATTTTTTTGAGGAAAAGACAGTGCTAGTTTAGTCGGGAATATGTGTGCGCGTTGAGCGATTTTTGGTAGCGGAAAATCTTATTGATTTGCGTCACTGGCCTGCTTGAATTGATAAACTCACGCCTATTTCCCATAGGGGTAGGCAGAATCTTCAGACCGGTACCTGCTACGATCCTTACATTTATAGAGGTATGAGGAGCAGGGTCTAAAGTTCACTCAACCTCCATAGAATAGGGAGGATCCTCCGACCAGTGTCGTGTCTTGTGGGTAATTGCCCGGTGATTCATTTCGGGCAGTTGTTTACATGCTAATCGCGTGATAAACTCTGCTTGCGCGATGTAGGATTTTGCGTGACATCAGTATGATGCGTAGTTCACATGTGGCGGTGTAGATGCCGCTACACGTTCATAAATCTGGTAATACCCGCACGCTGGTTGCGAATACTACGCACCTGACCTTTCTGTAGAACTACACCAACAAGGTTACTTCAATCAAGGTCATGTGTCCTTCTAGGGAGATTTTCAGAGACTTCAACGCAAATGGAAAAAATCTCAATTATTTAGTTTTTCAAAATCGCTTATCTCATGCCTCATGGACACCAAGAAGGTTCACTAACAAGAAAAAGTACTTTCAAAATTGGGTATCAAAAGTTTTCTTACGCTGCCTTTGATGTATTCGCTGTTAACGTTTTGCTTTCCAATAGAAATGTTATTGATGCAATCCTTTTCTAGGAATGGTACTTCAATTCTAAAGTAGATACTTTTGAAGTCTTTGAAAAGGAAAACTCTAAAGATACGGTATAAGTTTTGAATGGATCCAATCCTATAAGATTCAAGCAGAGAGGGGAGTTCGGAGGGGCAATTCTGGTAATATTAAGAATGTTCACAGACTGATCTCAGTCTAAGTTTGTCAAAAATACCTCCAATTTCCTTACATTTTTGACACATTTTTGACATTGACGGTCGCTGCGATGAGATTGCGACTAAATTTTGAACGTTTTTAATTATGAGAATTGGCTTATGATTTTTAGATTTAAGACATCAAATCTTAAGCGAGAAATGGATGTTGCCAGAACATAATTTAACTTTTAAATAGCCTCAAGGACAGGCTATATATGCCCGAATATTCGTGGAAATTCGACTCTTATCTGGATTCAAGTTATTAAGTCTCATAAACGTCAGGCCGTAAGTCGTGGGACGTAGTATCTTGTTCTACTCGTTAAATTTATGTCTTAACTTTGCGTAGGTAAGCATTTCGATTCATTTTGCAAGGGTGGGTTTTATACAGGTAGTAAAAATGACTTTTGGAATTTTGCTTTAGGTTTTCGTACATCATCTGCCTAAACTTTTCCCAACTATGTTAGGGTTGGCTTCCAGACTAACCGGATGCAGCTTTTACATGGAGCGATTGCCTATCTGACCTCCACAACCTATCTATGCGTTGGATCTTCAGTGTGGGTTAAAATATCAAGTTGAAATTTAAGGTTTTTTTCTTTAAAGCGTGCTTGACGGGGAGTAGCTTTGTGTGAACCGGTATCACACAGATGATAAGTCTAAACAAGCTGTGCTCGCGACTTTGTTTGCGTGCATGTCGGAAAATATATTGGATTTCATGGGTTTAATTTTTTTTGCGCGGAATCCTAATTATTTTTCTAAAATAAGTTCTTATAACATCAACCGTCTGCATATTAAAGTCCGGTCAAAACCAGTCTAGCTATTTCAGAGATTAGCCGGAGCAAACAGACAGACAGAGAGAGACAATAATTAAAAAAAATATATATATTATCTACCTTATTACTTTCAATAATGCATTTTGTAAGAAGCTTCTTGACATTACAAACAGACATATCAATGTTATTTATGGTAATATAATATTGTATAGATTATATTATTGTTGAATGACACAATTTTAATACTCTGCAATTTTTTTGTTACCTATGTAATGTCTATCTAGATGACATTCTTGTTGTAGCTCTAAGAAAATGGTTATGGTAATCATGTTCTAAAACAGATTTTTCTATGTAAACATATTCACTCTCTTCAAAACACATAACTTTGAGAGTTTAACTTAAGTGAAAACAAGTTTAAGTGTAAGTACTTTTTGTGAAAATAATTTATAGCACTAGTTCCGCAGTTTCTAATTTATCGCCGGAACCATAAGTTGCTTTATCTTGTACCTACTTACAGTGGCTTCCAAAAGTTATTTGACATTAAATTTTTCCACTTTAGCTGTGATGCCACATTATGATTGCGTAAAAACGTTTAATTGCAAAAAAGTCATAATCATAAGTACGCGCTTTTTTATGAAGACATCCAACTTACTTATAGTAAGATGCTTCTAATCCCAGCCCAATATTTAAAATCTCCCTTGTTACTTAATAATAAGACATCTTTTATAAGGTTCCGTACCTAAAGGGTAAAAACGGGACCCTATTACTAAGACTTCGCTGTCTGTCCGTCCGTCCGTCTGCCTGTCACCAGGCTGTATCTCAAGAACCGCGATAGCTAGACAGTTGAAATTTTCACAAATTATGTATTTCTGTTGCCGCTATAAAAACCAATACTAAAAACAAAATAAAATAAATATTTAAGGTGGGCTCCTATACAACAAACGTGTTTTTTTCGGTGTTTTTGCCTTGTGGTACGGAACCCTTCGTGTGCGTGTCCGACTCGCACTTGGCCCGTTTTTTTAATAGTGTTGTCAAACCTAAATATTTAAAAAAATATGGCGGCGACGCTTGTAAATTAGGATAAAATATTGCTTAACATTAAGTAAAAAGGCTGCTATTAGGGGCACCTACTTTATTCGGATAAGCGAGATTTGCTTTTAGCTGATTGTGGACATGACAGGTTGTGATTTATACTCCTCCCACATAATTATGCGATGACCAGAACTGAATGTGATCACTCACTCAACTTGCTGAGTGTTTTTTTACTGAAATCTGATTTTTGAGTAACATGAAGTTTTTCGGTAATAAACGGAGTGAAAATACAATCTTCTACTCTTTTAATTTTTTTTTTTACTTTCCGTACACTGACCCGCTTCTGAGCAAAGGCCTTCCCCCCGATCCTTTCAGGCATCCTTTTCCAGAGCCACCTCTATCCAACCCTTGCGGGACGCGTCTATATCTTCTAATTGAACATGTTTTTTATCTCATTTAAATGATCAACTACATTTTATGTATTCTTTAGTCCGGTGGCTCACACACTATAATAAAGTGTGAGATTTTATTTGTTCGTGCGCGAACCTCCGAATTATTTACACGTATTTCCTTGGACATGTTATTATAAAGTGCTCTAAAGCCTGAAACAGTTATATTATTAAAAAGTGCTCTAAAGTTATTTAATTTCACCCACATTTTACCTACAAACTGCATAATTACAATAGTTTACAAAATAAATGTTCATGAAACCGCAGCTAACAAGTCTCAAGAGAATGCCTCAAAGAACGTAGCAGTAGTTAATATGAACGTCATTAAACTCTCCGCACTCAAACGTTCATACTTAGAACTCTGCTTACCCCTGGGAGATATAACCAGTACTGCAGATATAATAATTCGTTACAGAATAATTATAATTATTAATTACGAGCTCAAAGTAGGTAAGGGAGCGTTTAATTTCGCGTCCTGTCGTACATTGTCATGTACGAGAAATTGGATTAAGGCCAGGAAATTTTATCACTGTGCCAAGAAAGATAATGGGAAAAGGTATGGGAAACAATTCATATTTGGAGTTGTTATTCACTTTTTGAATAATTATACCGGGTGACATAGATTCACAGGAAAACACAGGGAGTCTTTGGTCAATTGGACCCACTCGGAACTGGACCCGCGGGTCCAGTTGACGTAATCATTTATTTTCTGTATTTTTATCGGTTAACTGGACCCACATTCAAATTTAGAAGAACATCTATTGTTTAAAGCTACCCGTGGATACAGTCGAGACAAAAAGACACATATACAAGGGCACGAATCTGGTAAAGAATCTACCTGTCTTTAGAAGCGTACAGAAAAGGCTGTATAGGTAGTCAGAAACCCGAAAGTATAACAACCAATTACCAAAAGGCACGGTTGGCGCAGTGGTTAAGCGATTGACTGCTGCGCCGCGTGTCGCGGGTTCGATTCCCGCACGGAACAAATATTTGTATGACCTATAAGTAGTTCTTCCGGGTCTGGCTGTTTGTGTACGTGAATTTAAATGTTTGTAAACGCACCCACAATACAGGAGAAATTCCTAGTGTGGGGCAACGTTTAAAAAAAAAAAAAAGCTATCGTACCTCTACCCAGTATCTGGGTGCAGATACTGGGTAGAGGTAGTCAAGAATATAGGCAGTGGCTCCATATAAAATACTCAGCCTCATCTGGTTACACTAGAAGCCTACCTCAATAAAATCGTAGTTGGGAAAAGGATATGCAGATGATGATAACGTAAGAGCAATGGTGGCCCATTAGTATAGGCCGCGACTTACGAGTTGTAGGTCATAGGATCGAACTTACACTGCAGGCGCTTTACCGTGTAAATTATTTCATCACCACTGCTCTCAAAACGGTGAAGGAAAACATCGTGATGAAACCGGCATGTCCTAGAACCAACAATTCTAAGATATGTGACATCTACCAACCCGCACTGGGCCCGCGTGGTGGATTACGGCCCACTCCCTCTCACAGAGAGGAGGCCTGTGTCCCAGCAGTGGTGGTGGTGGGAGTGGGAGTGGGGAGTGGGCTGATTATATAGTTATAAGCATACATGAAATCCTATACTAATATTATAAATGCATCGAAGTGGGGTATTTCATATGATACCCCACATGCCTTAGCTACGCGAGGTATCATATATTATGAAAGACCCCACTTCGAATTTTTCAGACTCTCTTTCAGTCACTGTTGCAAAAAATATACATAATATATTTTTATTCCTTACTTATTCGCAAAATAGTTTGGCAAACGTCATCTAAAACAATTCCAAATTTTAAGCTGATAGCATTAGCAGTTCTTGAGATATCCAGCTGTGACAGACAGACAGACTAAGTCTCACCATAAGGGTACCCTTTTGTAGCTCACCGTCCGATCAGGACCAGGCCCGTGCCGGACGGCGCATACGTGTTCCACGCGCGCCTCAAAGAGATGTCAGCATCGAGGAGGGGCCCCATAGGGCCGAAGCCTGGCAGGTCAGCGGGATTGTCCAAAAGGGTTACCGCTGGCCCGGAACATAAAGGGCTAAGGAAGGAACACGGGTGGGTTTTAGTCAGTAAGAATCTGACACTCCCTTCCGCTCCACCCAGAGCGGGAGGTGTCATTTAATGATTTCCCATCCGCAAAAAAAAAAAAAAGGGTACCCTTTTACCATTTTGGTACGGAACCCTAAAAAGAACGTCTTATGAACGGTCAAACCAAAACAGCGAGAGATAAAACGATTTTACCCTTGGGTTGTCGCAAAAGGTTAACCAGATTACAGCTCCCTTAACCGTACAACTAACGCTCTGAGATTAGATTCCCTAAAAGGGATAATTTACACCTACGTGTCGCTATTACGTGCCGAGGTACCGACAGTATATTGTGGAATTAACCTCCGTGCTTGTTTCCTTTACTTTATGTTGTATTTATAACGCTTGAGTTAGATTCTCTTGTTACTTTGCATGTATATAGTTACAGAAAGAGGTTTTATAGTTATAAAAAAATATTTTACCCTGACCAAACGTTTTACAGCAACCTATTTGATATCAACACGAATCTTCTTTCGCAAATTAGGTAGAAATAAAATAATTATATAAATAACACAGACCACGTAGGAGATGGCGGGATGAGCTGGATAGGTTCCACCAAGACTGGAAGGAGGACGCGCGGGCTCGCGAGAGATGGAAGGAGTGGAGGGAGGCCTTTGCCCAGGAGTGGGACAGCGCAGGCTAATTAAAAAAAAATATCTGTGTTTTTTTTTGGGTGGGAATTCATCAAAATAATATACGACCCCTCCCGCTCTGGGCGGAGCGGAAGGGAGTGTCAGACTCCTACTGACTAAAACCCACCCATGTTCCTTCCTTAGCCCTTTATGTTCCGGGCCAGCGGTAACTCTTTCGGACAATCCCGCTGAAATATCTCAGTGTTTAGTTTGACTTTGTGTGGAAACTGGTTGTCATGAGGAAAGTTTTGATTAAGTCTATAAGAGCACGGGAAGACCAAAGAGAGACGATGAATGGACTATAGAGGTATGAGAAACAGGGTGTAAAGTTCACTTATCCTCCATAGAAAAGGTAGGATCCTCCGATCAGACGGGTGTTGTGCCTGGCGGGCAACTGTCCGATGATTCATGTCATGTCGGGCCAATGTATATATGCTAGTTGCGCGGTAAACTCTGCTTACGAGATGCAGGATTTTGCGTAACGTCAGTATGACGCGTTGTTCGGATGTGGCGTTGTAGATACCACTATAGGACTATGTGAAAGATGATATATTATGGCTAGAAAAGGCTCGACTAAAAGAGATTTATGGAAGAAAAAAGGGCAAGTTGCGCCGATCTCAAAATAAATTAGGATAAAGGAAGGCAAGATGGTGATGATGATGAGTTGGTATAAAAAATACCAAGAAACAAGTGATTACATTTAGGGCTGATTTTCCCTGCATTCCGAGTTGGGAAATAATCGATGTGAGTGTGCTTAAACCCGTACCGAATTAGCGTGAGCGCGATAACGATGTCCCGTGAATCGTCATAGATGACGTCATGATATGCGCCATCTTGCGATAGCGCCGACCATGCCCTAGAATAATATCACCGTGAGCGCTGTCAAAAATGACAGTGTGTGTGTGAGGATGTGTCAGTGTGTGTTATGGTTTGAGTTGTATCTTAACTTAAAATTATACTAACGTGGCATTTTCGAAATTGTGCTTCTGACTGACAGTCGCCACCTAACCAAAGAAGAAGAAATGTGGTGAATAGTATACAAAGAAATACTGTAATAATATCGTTTTGACGAGTAAGCACTGTGAGCGCGTTTACAAGCGTTCCGAATTGTTGACAGCTCTCAACTGTCAACAATTCGGAACGCTTGTGAGATGATGTGAGCGCTGTGAGCGATTATAGCTAATTCGGAAAGCGGCCTTTGCCCCTCTGTTAACTTCTATTCGAGGAATAATTTTGAAATTTTGACAGTTATTTCATACAAAAACTGTCAAATGTCAATTCTATTCCTCGAATAGTCTGGCGATGGAAAAATCAGCCTTATATCCACAAAGACATTTCACTAGAATCTTTGTGATTGCTCGATTTGAGTTTAAAAAAAAAATATTATTGTAACATTGACTATGTCGTAGTGGCAATTTCTTCAATGCAATGTTAGGAAAGTGTAAAGTGATTGGATCAAGACATGAGCTACTCAGCAGTCGCATATTTATCACAGCTAAGTACCTAAGTAACCATTTCTTTCTTTGTCTGTCACAAGAAGTCGTTAAAGTAAGATGGATGAGTTTGCATTTACTTACACTATACAGCTGTAAAAACGCACTGTGTGAATCTTATTACTTAAGGGGCTTACAGGACCTAAACACAAAAAACGCAAGTTTTAGAAACAATAAAAGTGATCGACTACAGTAAACAAAAACAGAAATATATATGATATTCTTCAGGATATATTCTAGGTAGACAGTGTGTTGAAAATATAATACAACTAATTTGATACTATAGAAAAAAATCATGAAAATACCTCTAAAAACTTGCTTTTTTTACAATAAAAACCATACTAATATACATACAATCATTCTGATTTTTTGTCAGATTATTCTACAAGTAACATACTAAAATACTAGTGTTTTATTTTTTTAGTCCAAACAATAGATTTTTTGTAACTAAATAATTGCTTCATATTTTGCAATAAATTACCAGCGTTGTGTCATCCATCGCGCTTCTCTTTCTTTTCTATGCAGTCCGACAGTGACCGCGCTTTAGGTCATATATGTTGGCAGCGCGACATAGGGCCCGGACACACGTAGGTACCACAACTACACCACATCGCAGCGTCAAGATGTGGGCAAGCAGTTGTTACGTTTGAATAATTACAGGCTGATTATGTATCGCAGCTTTTTGCAGATTTGCGTTGTGCTAACTGCAAAATTTCGATGTGGTTGCTTTGTCGCTATTAGTTGCGATGTAGTTAGACAATTTTTTTCACTAATAACATTTTCTTACAATTTGCCCGTCCACGTGGTGTCGTTGTGGTGTGGTTGTGGTTGTGGTACGTGTGTTCGGGCCCTTAGAATAACATTCATAATGGTACCAATAATAGCTATACATCACAAAAGACTAAATATAACCTCATTTGGCTTAACAAATTCAATTTCAGCTCACTCTTCAAAAGTCACTGAAATATTAGGGAACCTTATTGTTAATTTACACACACTCAAAGGATCTGAAGATACAAATACATGTATATGAAAAAACGATAGAAGCAGCCAGACCTCTCAGCCAATAAAATACCTATTAGTTGTTATTCCTTTTACATTTTTTCTATTGCAGATGTGTACTAGCACTGTCGCCAACTCATATTTTAAAGGACCAGATATAAAATGTTTTCTAAAATTGTAGTAAATATTTCGTAGAGCTACCCACATCTATTATCACACTAATATTATAAAGGCGAAAGTTTGTGAGTGTGTGTGGGGGGGTGTGGGTGTGTGTTTAAATGTTTGTTACTTCTTCACGCTGAAACGGCTGGACCAATTTTGATAAAATTTTGTACGGAGGTAGCTGACACCCTGGATTAACATATAGGCTTTTTACCCCGATATTCCCACGGGATCGAAACTTATGCGGGTGAAACCGCGGGGCGCAGCTAGTACTCTATAAGTCTATACTAATAAGAGTTTGTTTGAACCCGCTAATCTCTGGAACTTCCAATCGGATTTAAACAAAATATGTTTCATTTGATACCCTATCGAGGAAGGCTATATGCTATTTAACATCACACAAGGACCCGACATTGAGCAAAAAGAAAAAAAAGTCAGAAAGAACTCTAAGAAAAACAAAGTACGCGCGAACAGGCGATGTGATGCGACGGGGTGTGAACAAGAAATTTCACACGGACGAAGTCGCGGGCTGCAGCTAATACAGTAGGTAATAAATTTGTTTTATACCATAACCATAATCAGCCTATAATGTTCCCACTGCTGGGACACAGGCCTCCTCTCAATGAGAGGGAGTGGGCCGTAATCCACCACGCGGGCCCAGTGCGGGTTGGTGGATGTCACATGTCTTCGAATTTTTGGTTCTAGGACATGCCGGTTTCCTCACGATGTTTTCCTTCACCGTTTTGAGAGCAGTGGTGATGAAATAATTTACACAAAGTAAAGCGCCTGTCTGGGTTCGAACCTACGACCTACAACTCGTAAGTCGTGTCCGTGACCACTGGGCTACCACTGCTCTTGTAATTTGTTTTATACGATAAGGATAATGTTGATTTTAGGACAAAAAGCCCAAATAGTGAAGTTGAATCAAATAGCCAGCCGTACCAAACACAACATAATATTTTTATTGAACCGCGCAAAAGGTGCGGGTATATAGAAATACGAGAAAATACATACAGTTGGCAACGCTGGTCCTAAGGGTCAGGATTCTCAAATGAGTTATGATGTCGTCAGCGTCACTCGCGTTCGGATTTAATTGGAGCCCATATCAACGTCACCCCGTTCCGGATGCGTATTAGAAATATATTTGACTCCTTGAAAAAGGTTTCCTACCTTATGTCACTCTAGGATATGTTATGATTTCGAAGGGTAAGGTCGTATAACTAATATTTAGTTTTTTTTTCTTTAATATCCGTGGTTTCCTTATTTGATATTAGACAAACTGTACCGAGGGCATTTTCTTTATGATTTGTTTATTCAATGTCCTCAAAGATTTCATATCCATTACATAATTATAAATACATAAATTATGTTGAAGATTTAAAGGCATTTATTCAAGTCATTTAAGCGTGTCTGAACACATTAACAGACATATTTTTTTGCACAATTAAACTCGTATAAATTGGGTTAAAAGAGCTATCTCTTTCTTGATAAACGTTACTTATTAGCTGCAGTAAAGTATTACATCTAACAAGCCTTATATTAACTAGATTGGGGTCAGTTTAGACTTTAGATCTAGATCACTACGAGTATGATCTTAGATTGATATAGGGATTGGATACATGATGACAATTATGGCACCAGTAGATGTATAGAAGAAGATGTACTACTACTATCAGCCTATAAAATTTACAATGCTGGGACACAGGTCTTCACTCTGTGAGAAGAAGCGCGCTGTAATCCACCAGTACCGGTTGGTAGATCACATGACGGACACACAGAGCAGTGATGGCCAAGTGGTAACGGTCGCGACTTACGAGTTAAAGGTCGTAGATTCGAACCCAGACAGGCGCTTTACTTTGTGTAAATTATCTCAACACCACTGCTCTCAAAACGGTGAAGGGAAACATCGTGAGGAAACCGGCATGTCCTAGAACCAAAAATTCGAAGACATGTGACATCTGCCATCTGTCACCTGCACTAGGCCCCCGTGGTAGATTACGGCTTATTCCCTCTCACAGAAAGGAGGCCTGTGTCCCAGCAGTGGGAACATTATAGGCTGATTATGCATGACGGACAGGCTACGTCAATCTCTAATAAATTGGAGGATGATGAGTACGTAGAATCTTCCATCTATTGTTGAGATAACTTCCTGTATTGTTCATTAAACCTACAGTATTATTCTCACCGCATTAGAACGACATTGCTCTATAACATTGAGGTATTGGACATAATCCAAATACACTAGTGTTTCCAGTTACCACTGTATTTTAATAGAGATATAAATAGTTTATCAGGAAGTCGATATATTTTGTGGCTAGACATGATGTGTGGTTTTACTTGACGTAATAATTATTTCCATTATAAAGGAAGGACAGGCTGATAATAATTAATGTTTTATATTTTTATTTAGTATGGCGTTGCTGAATAAAATATCGGCGACGACGGCACATAGCATAAGCATAATAAGCCTATAATGTTCCCACTGCTGGGACTCAGGCCTCCTATCTTCAAGAGGGAGAGAGCTGTAATCTGCCACATGGGCCCAGTGCGGGTTTGAAATGAAATGATGATTTGAAATGATTTTATTTTTTTGTAAGTAGGTTTGTACAAACACTTTTACACGTCAATCATGGTTTTTTTTAAACTAGATGAAGTCGGCGTTTCCTGTCTGACTACTCTGAGAAGAAAGGCCGAAACAAACTCAGAGGTCACAGTCTCTTTTAAAGTCCAGACATAATCTTGGTCAGGTTAATAGATGCCACATTATGTCTTCTAATTGTTGGTTCTATGACATGCCAGTTTACTCATGATATTTTCTTATATACCAAGGTAACCGACATAGCCCGAAGAATTTCCAAACTGAAGTGGCAGTGCGATGGGCGATGGGGCCGAAAGGTTCTGGAGTAGCGACCGCGTACCGGAGATGTAGCTTTGGAAGGCCTCCTACAAGGTGGACCGACGACCTTGTGAAGGCCGCAGGAACCCGTTGGATGCGAGAAGCACAGAACCGGACGAAGTGGAAGTGCTTGAAGGAGGCCTATGTCCAGCAGTGGACGTCTTTCGGCTGAAATGATGACGATGATTTTCTTTCATCGTTTTGAGAGCAGTTATGATGGAATAATTTACACAAAGTAAAGCGCCTCCCTGGGTTCGAAACTTCGAACCCACGACCTACAACTTGTAAGTCGGGGCCGTTACCGCTCGGCCACCATTGTCCCGACTCGATGGCACATAATTATTATTAATTGAAACTCAATCAAAATTGACGATAGCAAACTTAAACATTTTGTTTTTAAATATTGTAAATAGAACATTATTGTAGGAGAAATCATATTATAGACTTCACACAAGAATTCTTCACCATCAACCAAACAAATGCACGCCCTGACTGGACAGGTTCACTCAAATCTGTGGTTCTTTTCTCAAAATGGCATCTCATCTACATGATCCTCATACGGCCTGACCAAGATCATGTCTGAGCTTTAAAAGAGACTGTGAACTCTGAATTTGATTTGGCCTTTCTTCTCAGAGTAGTCGGAGAAGGAGCACCGAACTCATCTAGTTTTAATACATAAGTTGTTTTTGACATGTATACGTGTTTTTTTAATCAATTTACAGAAATCATCATCTGGCCTAGCCTTTTCCCAACTATGTAGGGGTCGGCTACCAGTCTAACCGGATGCAGCTGAATACCAGTATTTTACATGGAGCGACTGCCTATCTGACCTCCACAACCCAGTTACTGAGTAATACGATACCCCTTGGAAAGATTGGTTGTCAGACTTTCGGTCTTCTGACTACCCGTAATGACTGTCAAAGATCCACGAATGACAGCCGGGACCAAGGACTTAACGTGCTTTGCGAGGCACGGAAGGGTCTCGGTATGTAAATATGGTCACCCATCCACAGACCAACCGCGGCAAGCGTAGCTTAACCTGATCGATCGACCTGTGTGTTATTATTTAGCCACGGGCCCCTCATTAAAATGTAATTAATTCGTCAATTTACAGAAAGAAATAAATGTAATATCTTCAATTTACGAACGTGTAGCTGTTGTCTTGTAGCAGAGCAGGGTAATTGTCATTATGGCAACTCACAAGGGGATCAGCACCCACCCGTGTTCCATGGGATCAGCACTCTGATTGCATAACACTTTTAATCGAATCAATCCGAATGATTTTGAAGGAAATTGCTAATCCATTGCTTCATAATATGCTTGAAAAATTCGACTGAAATAACGCAATGAATGTTGTTGGACTATCAAATTAAAAGGAATTATAATTATGGCGGACGGTTAGTGTACCTATTACGCAACTACCCCGTAGGTTTAGTTTACTTTTTAAGAATATCCTAATTGGTTTATGCTTCGATATTCAAACATAATTATTTGTATGTTATTCAGGGGAAGAACCGATTTGGAAGTTTTAATTAACGATTTGTACCTACTTGACGGAGCGCAGTGGTGCGCACCACTGCACTCCGTCAAGTAGGTGCAAACTGGAGCGGATGAAAGCGCGTGCAAGCGTGCTTAAGAACTTTATTTGTATCATTATTGATGATTGAAATACCTACATTATTATATATTTAGGTTGGGTCACACCGATTGGGTCCCACTAAACGCACGACGCCATCGCGGCAGGCCAAGACGGAGATGGTGGGACGAGCTTGACCCCTACCGTAGGGACTGGCCGGCACTCGCAAAAGACAGAAATGTGTGGAAAAGGGAGGCCTTTGCCCTGAAGTGAGACGATACAGACTAGTTAGATTAGATTATGTATTTGGAGAAGTCAAATCAAACGACTATTAAACACTGAACAAGCTTCCTTGAAGCTACTGTTCTCTAGAAGAGCGGTTCCGGCATATTGTTATAGCCGTCATAAAAATCTGTAATTTTCATCAGTATTGACATTATGGCACAGAATAATCAATAGTAATAACGTAATTAAGGTGTCAAAAAACGCTCTGTATTTTGACAGCCGTTATTATGTGACTGTTCTCCGCTTTTTTTTTTCGGTGCCCGTTGGAAATCCTCATGGACTTCCTCCATCGTGGGGGTACCAGAGGGGCATGCCGGAGTCTTACCAGCTAAAACCACCGCGGTGTTCCACCTTTGCCTGTGGCGGGATTCGTGTAAGCATTCACCGCTCCTCCGACAGGCCTCGACCCGCTGTTCCTCAGTGGGTCCCACCTCCCCTTTCTAAGAAAAACAAATACCTATTTAGAATGATTCACGTATAGGTTACCTACGTAATTACATCTCTCAATCCGATACTAAAAGTAACTTCCTATCTAATTTCTGTTTACAAACAGAAACACGAGAAAACAAACTTGCTATTTATATATTGATGACGTCACGGCCTTATTTACGTCGCTTCTGTCTACTTTGATTTTGTTAATGGACGGAAATTCAGTCCAGAATATACTTTACTAATGTTATTGGGAGCCTTATCTGAACGTTATGGTTTTGGTACCTGTGTTTATGGATAACTACTTCCTGGTTCTGTATATAAAACAAGGTTTGGTTTATTTAGAGACATTTAAATATACTAATGATAGATGGGAATTTGACTGCATGTTTTGGGGCACAGAGGGCAGGATAGGAGGTGGAGTATAGTTTGCGACATAGCTCCACATCTACACCCTACTGCCGTGCTGTCGAGGTAGCCCAACTTTACCAGGTTGCAGTTGCATCTTCCCACTTGTGTCCGGAGACGGTTCAGGGACCACGAAAGGTTACGCCCTGCAGGTAGGTGCTCCTTTAGTGGTAGATATTAAGTTGAAGGATTCTGTCACAGTTTGCCCTATCGATTGGTGTCATAAAAGTAATCCTGTACTTTTATGACACCAATACAATACATGCATCTTGGTACCTTTTTACCCGACTGCGGCGAAGCCCAAAAGGAGGGTTATGTGTTTGACCTGTATGTGTATATCCGATTCTTTGTTCCCTCGTAACTTCTAAACGAATGAACGGATTTGAATAAATTATACGTCTTTAGATTTGTCTTGGTAGCGCGAGTGTCACTGGCTACATTAAAATAAAAAACAAAGTAAAATGGCGGATTTAGGGTGCCATATTGTGGAGTTCGAATTTTTTTTTTCTTCTAATACCATCGAGTGAAATATCAAAATTAAGGGTTTTAAAAGGTGATTACAAAAATATATTCAACTTATATGGTTAAAAGTAATTCGAAGTGACAAATCGTAAAAAACACGTTAAATAAAATAATTATTTCTTGTTCCCTGTTGAGTGACTTTACGGGTAGCTATTAATTAATACAAGTAAATCGTCTGCGAAATCTTTCAAATTTGTAAACTAAAAAGCTGGAAATAAAAAACAAGTAATTAAAAAAACTAAAAAACCCGACTGCGATAAAAAAAATTAGTTTAAAAAAAACTGAAAAGCTAAAAACAAGGCCATTTTAAATTAAATAAAAGTTGGAAGCAGGCGGGACCCATTTGAGTTTGAAAATATAATAAAAAAATGGTATGGGTCCCGCCTGCTTCCAACTTTTATTTAATTTAAAATGGCCTTGTTTTTAGCTTTTCAGTTTTTTTTAAACTAATTTTTTTTATCGCAGTCGGGTTTTTTAGTTTTTTTAATTATGTAATTATGGAATTGTATTCCGAAATAAAGAGATTATTTACCCTTTTTTGATTTTTTTTATAGGGATATCTAAAAAAATCAAATTTACCAAAAATCCTATACAACCATAGATATTACAACTGTAAACGAACTAAAAGGTTCACAATACAATTTTCAATATTCACCACAATGCGCTATTAAAAGTTACTCAAAATGAATTCCATAAAAGAATAAATTTGTCCATCCAAGAAAATGGAGCTCATTTCGAGCAACTAATTAATTAATTTACTCGTTTTTTTCGTTTGATTAAAATAAGTTTAGATTTCATGGTTTTGTTTAATTTAATTTACCATGTTTGCTAGAGAGATTTGATCCTTATGATTGGCCCTATCGATTGGTGTCATAAAAGTACAGGATTACTTTTATGACACCAATCGATAGGGCAAACTGTGACGGGCAAAATCCGAAAAAATATCATCCTGTACTTTTACAGGATGATATTTTTTCGGATTTTAGTCGGTTCGATTCCCGGGTGTGGCCAGCGTATTTTCAAAAATCTTAAAATGCAGTTTTGTATCTTTTAAAAAATAAAGGAATAAAATTTGCTGTCTTCAATATTTAGAGTTCTTTCCCTCCAGGTACGCTTCGAAAATTCCATCCTGTATTTATATAGATAGATAGATGATTTAGAAATAGACCTGTCAGCTGTCCAAGGAAAATCGTTAACAAAATTACTTTCACATTATTCTTGTGTATTGCATTAAAAGCCAATCGAACTCTGACAAGTGATAAATGTCCAAAAGGAGCCTCGCAAAAGTTTGGGTAAAGTTAACAATTTTAATTCAACATTCTAGCCTTTAATACTTTTATAATAAGGTTCATAACAGTTCCCGAAGAAAATTTAGGGAAGACAGTTTTAAAGATTTATGGTTCTCGGAAATTTATGGCGATGGGATGGACAATTATTTTTGTATTGCTATCGACATAGCAAGAGTGATTGATTTATTGAGAATTTTAAGTAGAACGGTATAATTTGGTATACGAAAATGGAATTTTTCGTCTGGAGATGTTTTGATTTTACTGTTTTCAAGGCTTTCCTCAAATTTTTGGTTATGATGCCAATAATCATCCACAATAGATATCATCATCATCACCATTTCAGCCGGAAGACCACTGCTGGGCATAGGCCTCTCCCAAGTACCGCCTCTTCGACTGGTTTTGTTCTTCTCGCGCCCATCGAATATCTGCGGCCTTCACCGACATCCTGTCGGTCCACCTTGTGGGAGGACTTCCAACGCTACGTTTTTCGGTATGCGGTCGCTACTCCAGAACCTTTCGGCCCCATCGGCCGCCTGTTCTGCGAGCAATATGCCTGCCCCCCTGCCCAACTTTGGCAGTTATTTGGGCAATGTCGGTTACCTTGGTTCTCCACAATAGATATAGCGAGATTGTGAGGTCTGTGTTATGTCAGCTATGAATTAAAAAAAAATATCATCTATATAAATAAAAAGAATCTTCTATATATATAAATAAAAAGAAAAGTCCTGACTGACTGACTGATTGACTGACTCACCAACGCCCAGCCCAAACCCTTGGACCTAGAAAGCTGAAATTTTGCACAGAGGTTCCCTTTATAATGTAGACAAGGAATAAGGAAGGATTTTTCAAAATTCAACCCCTAAGGGGGTAAATGGGGAGAGGGTGAAATTTCACGTGGACGAAGTCACGGGCAGAAGCTAGTTACTAAATAATATCCTACAACTTTTTCTATTTTTCAACTTTTAAAACGGAACTTTCTATATACCTAGTGTAAAACGAATAATGAATATTGTCATCATCTGCCTAGCCTTTTCCAAACTATGTTGGGGTCGGCTTCCAGTCTAATCGGATGCAGCTGAATACCAGTATTTTACATGGAGCGACTACCCATCTGACCTCCACAACCCAGTTACTGGGTAATACGATACCCCTTGGTAAGACTGGTTGTCAGACTTTCGGGCTTCTGACTACCCGTAACGACTGTCAAAGATCCACAATAGACAGCTGGGACCAACGGCTTAACGTGCTTCCTGAGGCACGGAGGGGTCAGGGTATGTAAAGATGGTCACCCATCCACAGACCAACCACGGCAAGCGTAGCTTAACCTGATCGATCGACATGTGCGGCTGTTATTATTTAGCATAATAATGAATATTGTAATCTTTTTAATAGCTGGTTGAACACACGCTACAAATTCTATTTTCAAAATCTTTATCCGAAAATTCCTTCCAAAGAATGAAAGAGACATTCTAGGTCCTTTGTCCATTTAAATTTTTCCAAATAAAAAAGTTTCGTCGCCTACATAAAAATCTTTATTTGGATACCTTCACGTCCTCAAATAGATATTTTTTCCACATAAATTGTTCATTCGCCAACCCTTTTGAAATAGAAATGGGGGCTTATAATATTTGAAGTGCGGTATTGTGTACTTTTTTACCACAATTTTAAAATTATATTGAGGGCGTTTATTAATAAACGACTATGTTTTTTTGGTCATCTATTATTTTAATTGGAAAAACTTAGAAAAGTTAGCCATGCCATGTAACTGTGCGATTTATTTAGGAATATTTTTTATTTGAATCGTTGTTTTTTGTTTAAAGCTTTTTATTAATTGACCCAAAATATCGCAGGTGAAAATCTAATACATAATACCTCATACTTAATACAAGTGAAAACTTTACTTTTTTTTTTGAGCTGCACGATTTTTGACAAATGCGTGCACTGACTGGACAGGTCCTCTCAATCTGTGTGGTTCTTTCCTCAAAAGACCACCTCAGGCATCGATCTACATGGTCTTCATATAACTTGACCAAGATTATGTCTGGACTTTAAAAGAGACTGTGACCTCTGAGTTTGTTTCGGCCTTTCTTCTCAGAGTAGTCAGATAGGAAACGCCGACTTCATCTAGTTTAAAAAAAAAAACATGATTGACGTGTAAAAGTGTTTGTACAAACCTACTTACAAAATAAATCATTTCATTTCATTTAAGTCCATGGAATTTATAACACATTCACGCTAGGTTTGCATGTCCGTAGAATACACGTCCCCTCCCCCAACCACCTACCGCATGGCTGAGTCGCCCTGTCAGTACCGTCACAGATTGTGGTATTATTATTATTATTTATTCGGACCCTAATATTCTTCAGTTTTCTCGATATTTGTTAGTTTTGCTGACACTACCCCTTGAGTGCCGTCATCGTCAGCGGAAAACTTAGCGCAAACCGATTATATAACTAAATATTCCATTTCCGAACTAAGTATTAGGTGGTATTAGTTACATTTCTCCTACACATTGCCTACACAAGTTGGAAGTGTGTCGGGGAGCAGACAAGTAGACCTTGCAGCTATAACTTTGTGAACTAAGCTTTTTACTGTAGTAATTTTTAAGGTTCCGTACCCAAAGGGTAAAAACGGTACCCTATTACTAAGACTTCGCTGTTTGTCCGTCTGTCCGTCACCAGGCTGTATCTCAAGAACCGCGTTAGCTAGACAGTGGAAATTTTCATAAATTATGTAGTTGCCGCTATAACAACAAATACTAAAAACAAAATAAAATAAATATTTAAGGGGGGCTCCCAACAAAGGGCAAAAAAATCATGTTTGTTGTAAAACATGACTTTTTTGCCCTTTTTTGCTCAATATCAATAAGCAACAAGTAGGCACTTGAAATATTCACAAAATACTTAGTTGTATTTTTACTTTAATAATAAAATTAAAATAAAATAAATATTTGGGGGGCTCCCATACAACAAACGTGTTTTTTCGGTGTTATTTTACTAAGTAAAATATTGAACGTTGGTACGGAACCCTTCGTGTGCGAGCCCGACTCGCACTTGGCCGGTTTTTTTATTGTTGTTGCATGTCATATTCTCGGAGTTTCTTTGAAGGATAAAATCAGAAACGTAATTATCCGGAGAAACGGAGTTACCGACATAACTTGTAGAGTAAGCAAACTGAAGTGACAGTGAGCTGGCCATGTTTGCCGAAGGACAGATGAGTCCCGGAGTGGAGACCGCGTATCGGCAAGCGGTCGTCGGTCCATCTAGCTGGGGGGCGTACAACGCTAGTACGCTCCCCAGCTAGATGGACTAACGACCTGAAGAAAGTGGCTGAGTCAGATTTGATGCGGAAGGCGGAGGACAGGGTGTTGTGGCGCAGCCTGGGAGAGGCCTATGTCCAGCAGTGGACTGCGATAGGCTAAGTTCATTGATTGATGATATGTTGTATGATTACGCTATAAGCCGCGTTTCCGCTAGGCAACATTTGGCGCACGACACGTGACGCTCAATATGTACGGCAACGCTGCACAACGGCGCGCGACGTTGCCAGCTGGCGCGCATCATGACGCGCGGCTTGTTGTTTGTTTCAAGAGCATCGTTAGTTGAGCATCAATTGTTGTCGAGTGGAGACGTGACGCGCAACAATGTCCGTAGTGCCACTACCGCTACCGCGAGTAGTCTACTGCCGCTGAAATCAACACAAGTTCCTCTGGCGACATGTTGTCGACGACTGACGTAAAGTAGTAGATGCGTAGACAGACAACGTTGTTCAACAAAAGTTCCGCGCTGACTTTCAACATGTTGGGGAACATGTTGCGCGTCAATTGTTGCCTAGTGGAAACGCGGCTTTAGGTGATAAACAAGTCGATAGTGTTATATTCGTCGACCGTAGGTTCAATTAAGGTAAGGGACAAAATACGCAAAATGAGTTGAGTATACAGTTTTGTTCAGAATTTTGCGCTCTTTCGAATGGTGTATATGAAAAAATTCTAGCTTAAAAAAAATGTCCCTTACCCTACTGATTTTTGGATTCGAATTTCGAATCAGCCCCATAATAACAATGTATCTGAAAAACTATGCAATATAGCAACTTGAAATGGTGTAATTACCGCCGCCAATCCACTTCAAATAAGGTAAGGGTCTTCCCAATCAACGAATTATTCTTCACACATTTTTTCAACAAGACCTTTACACTATTTTTTTAATTGGATTGGATCCAACGTAGAGATCAATTTAATGTAAGGGACATTACTAACAAAATACGTTGGTGTAAGAGACGTCTATTTTCTTAAATAGCCAACTTATTTAAATAAATGTTACAGAGGTAGATAGAGCACTAAAATACAAGATTATGTGTGAAATCAGATCCGAAAAAGGTTAATAACAAAAAAAGTTATAAGCGATTTAGTCCGAAAAAAAACTTTGTCGGCCTCTCCTGAAAAATCGTATCCCACCAAAAACATTCTGTAAAAAACTAGCCAAGTCTCAATGGAGCTGCCTGTTTATCTCTAAAAAGTAATGAAATCTAGACAAAGTCGTACCAAGTGTAAGGTTCCTTACTGCGATTTCTTTATTATTATAGTTAATGTTGTGTGACTTGGCCGTTGAACATTCTTTATACGTTAGTGTACAAGTCAATTTTGTTTACACGTAATGTTATATCTGTTGTAACTACCTATGTTTGTTAAGCGAGATAATAGCCCATACCGGTATTGGTAATTGGACGCTAGTGTCTCATTTTAGGCTGTTGTTGATTGGTCAACACATGCATTCAGCATCGACAATGCTGACTTCTGCTCTCTTCTTTTTGGAGCGTCAAATCGACCACCGATCTAACATAAAATAGACGTACAGACGGACTTCTAATCAATGATTATAAGTCCGTCTGTACTGGAAATAATTTTTGATACTGTTTGTTTCAGGCTCGCTTAAACATAAGTATTATTGAAATACGCAGCTTTATCAAGCCTACAATTGACTAGTTATTAAATCAACGTTTTCCAAGTGGCAATTTTCCATCGTCAATGGGTAGCGGTTATGGCGACAGATTGGTGCAATGGTGTCATGGAGCACCTGGGTTTGTACCCTTGTGTACCCTTCAACGGCCAAGTCACACAACATTAACTATAATAATAAAGAAATCGCAGTAAGGAACCTTACACTTGGTACGACTTTGTCTAGATTTCATTACTTTTTAGAGATAAACAGGCAGCTCCATTGAGACTTGGCTAGTTTTTTACAGAATGTTTTTGGTGGGATTTCACTTCTTTTTGTAGAAACGTATACGTACGGACGTATTCTTTTTGTATTGCATTATATTTTGACCAAATTTTGAGCGAAATTAATATTTTAGTGTAAGGAGGATGGGCGTTTTGGTACCCGAAAACTAATTACATCCAAACAAAATAATTTATATACAGATTGAAAGGCCTAATTATGTAGAACAATAGTTGATATGGGGGATAGTCCCAGTTCGCTGTCCGTTCAGAGATATACAACCTTTAACACTATACATTTATGTTAGGTTTAGGTTAGGTTAGGGCGTTTTGGTACCGGAAAACTAATTACATCCAATCAAAATAATTTATATACAGATTGAAAGGTCTAATTATGTAGAACAATAGTTGTTATGGAGGATAGTCCCAGTTCGCTGTCCGTTCAGAGATATACAACCTTTAACACTATACATTTATGTTAGGTTAGGTTATGGCGTTTTGGTACCCGAAAACTAATTACATCTAAACAAAATAATTTTTATACAGATTGAAAGGTCTAATTATGTAGAACAATAGAACAATAGTTGTTAGGGGGATAGTCCCAGTTCGCTGTCCGTTCAGAGATATACAACCTTTAACACTATAAATTTAAGTTAGGTTTAGGTTAGGTTAGGTTAGGGCGTTTTGGTACCGGAAAACTAATTACATCCAATCAAAATAATTTATATACAGATTGAAAGGTCTAACTAAGTAGAACAATAGTTCTTAAGGAGGATAGTCGCAGTTCGCTGTCCGTTCAGAGATAAACAACCTTTAACATTATGTAGGTTAGGTTAAGGTTAGGTTATAGGTTAGGGCGTTGTGGAAGGATTTTACGTTCCCGCGTCCCCAAGCGTAGTGTAAATGGAAAAACGGGGTAAAAAAAAGGTAGATAAAATTCAGTCACGTCACGATAAAGCAAGAGTCTATTATTGTTACTTATGACCTAACCTAACGATAACCTAACCTAACCTTTAAAGGTTGTATATCTCTGAACGGACAGCGAACTGAGACTATCCCCCCTAACGACTATTGCTCTATCTAATTAGACCTTTAAAACTGTATATAATTTATTTTGTTTGGTTGCCATGTTTTTCGGGTACCAGCTTCCATACATTTTGGCCCATCCTCCTTTGTTTATTTAATTTGTGTAATGTTCGACATCAAATGAAGCGGCCCACCAAGTTAAATATTTTTTGTAAAGGCGGTATGTCGATCTCTAATAGTTTGGTTGGGCTCTTGTGTTTTCTAATCAGGGTCACCCACCAGGTACTTCAGATCTTCGATTATCCTAATTTTTATAGTTTTCCCTTTACGTGGCCATTAAACCCTAACTCTGTACCAAATTTCAGCACTCTGAGTTTATGGGAAGTACTAGTTCTATTTTGATGATGAGTGAGTGAGTGTCTAAAATGCGAAACTTTGCTTTCGCTTAACTTCGGAACTAAATAACCTACAGACTTGAAGTTTTGGATTATAAGTATGTGATTATAGCTTACTGGATGACGAAAGTTTCTGCGTTCTGGTCTTATCCAGAGGTTCTCAAATAGGGGCCTGAAAATGCGGCGAAATGGTTCCTGTAAAGGATGGTACGGCAGTGTTTGCTTCGCGCTCGACTTGGCGGGGGCACTGCCGTGCCCCCCGATTTTATTATTTATTACAAGGAGTCCCTATATCAATTTTCAGAACTCTAGCATCAAAATTTGCGGAAGTCTCGTACAAACTTCCATCCCCTAGTTCAAGGGGTTGGAGGGTAAAAGTTCCAAGTTTTAGAATTGTTTTGTTGTTTGTGTACTATTACTAGCTTACATACCAAACAGCTTTCTAGGACTTCAGGAAGAACCTTAGAATATTGATGCTTATGAAATAAAAAAATATTTTTTTGGGGGGTTGGGGGGTTATTTACTGAAAATCCTGAAATACGTATTTTATTATTTATAACAAGGAGTCCCTATATCAATTTTCAGAACTCTAGCATCAAAATCTGCGGAAGTCTCGTACAAACTTCCATCCCCTATTTTAAGGGGTTGGAGGGTAAAAGTTCCAAGTTTTAGAGTTGTTTTGTTGTTTGTGTACTATTACTAGCGTACATACCAAATTTCAGCTTTCTAGGACTTCAGGAAGAACCTTAGAATATTGATGCTTATGAAATAAAAAAATATTTTTTTGGGGGGTTGGGGGGTTATTTACTGATAATCCTGAAATACGTATTTTATTATTTATAACAAGGAGTCCCAATATCAATTTTCAGAACTCTAGCATCAAAATCTGCGGAAGTCTCGTACAAACTTTCATCCCCTATTTTAAGGGGTTGGAGGGTAAAAGTTCCAAGTTTTAGAGTTTTTTTGTTGTTTGTGTACGATTACTAGCTTACATACCAAATTTCAGCTTTCTAGGACTTCAGGAAGACCCTTAGAATATTGATGATCATCAGTGAGTAAGTGAGTCAGTGAGTAAGTGAGTCAGTGACGAAATCGGGGTATTTTAGATATCAATAAAATCTAAAGTATAAGAGCTATGCAATTGAAACTTTATAGGTTTAATAAGTCAACCACTGACATCATATCTCGAAAATTTTATTTATCTGGTATAATCCAAACCCAAGTTATGAAGGTTCAAAAATACGACGAAGTGCTTCGAGAAAAGGTAGGTAGTGCCCTTGCGCTTCGCTTGGCTCGTCTTGGCGGGGGCACTCCCGTGCCCCCAGATTATGTCCCTTACCTCAATTGAACCTACGGTGGACGATTATTGTGATTGTTACCTGTTGTGCCTTGTGAACAAATATTTCCTCAACCAAACATTAAACTATTCTAAAATCAACATTTACGATTTCGAAACTGCATTACTGTCCATAATGTGGTTCATGCGTTAATGCATTGTCGGTCATAAAGAGCTTATTGTTTTGTATTAAATGTATTTTCATTACTGTATTACTGAATACATACATTACATAGATAGGTACTGACCTATCTATGTAGGGAGAGCGTAACAGCTTGTATTGTTGACTACAGCAAGTTTAACTGATATATTCGAGAGTATCTACACATACATAAATTACACATACATACATTACACATCCCTAAACATTCACTCACTCTCACACACTTACATACGTTGTCCACTCTATTTTTTTGTATAATTTTTACTGTTTTTACCCGACTGCGCAACGCAAAGGAGTGGTAATGTGTTCATCAGCCTATGTATGTATGTATGTTTGTATGTTCCTTTGAAGCACTATACAGACCAAACGCCTGGGCCGATTTTTATGATTCACACGTCAATCGATTCCTCTTAGTCCGGCGAGTGTCACTTACCTTACCATTTTAAATTATATACCATGTTTATAACTCAATCACAACATTTCCTATCAACTGTTAAAGAAAGCCCTTGCAATCACCATACTTTAGCAGGTAAAGATCCTTTAAAATATTTTTTATTTTTTCAAATAAATTTTTCCGTCGATAAAATTAAGCTTAGTTACCCTCATTTCGATATGTGCACATTATGAAGACTCGCACTGTATAATCTTGTTGACGGCAACGTTTTTTCAACAGCACGGTTTATAATACACTGTCATAAACAGCCTATAATGGTCCCACTGCTGGGACACAGGCCTCCTCTCTGTGAGAGGGAGTGGGCCGTAATCCACCATACACTACACACACATTATACACTGTACCGTAGTTTAAACCGTGCGGTGTACAAAGGGGTTTTTAAAGTTGAACTTTAAATTCGCAATCGAAACATCAATTAGTTTCAAGATTCACTTTTACTTTGAACAGGGATCCTTTAACAAAGATATGGTTTCCAGAAATGAATGATTCTGTGAAAAGTGAAAGTTCTGTTAAAAATCGGAGACGCTACACTCGAAGTCGTGGACGAGTATGTCTACCTAGGACAAACTGTCCAGTTAGGTAGGTCTAACTTCGAGAAAGAGGTCAATCGTCGAATTCGACTCGGCTGAGCAGCGTTCGGGAAGCTACGCAATACCTTCTCGTCCCACATACCGCAGTGTCTCAAGACGAAAGTCTTTGACCAGTGCGTGTTGCCACTGATGACTTATGGCACTGAAACGTGGTCGCTCACAATGGGCCTTATAAGAAACTAAAAGTCACCCAAAGGGCAATGGAGTGGGCTATGCTTGGAGTTTCCCTGCGTGATCGAATCAGGAATAAGGAGATCCGCAGGAGAACCAAGGTAACCGACATAGCTCGAAGAATTGCCAAACTTAAGTGGCAGTAGGCAGGGCACATTGATTGCTCGCAGAACAGATGGCCGATGGGGCCGAAAGGTTCTCGAGTGGCGACCGCGTACCGGAAGACTAGCGCGCTAAACGACTGTGAACATTGTTAAAAAACCGATAGTACTTGGATCGGCCGCTCCACATACTGCACTAAATTGACCGCGTGTGCTCGGATCGCGCCCGATCTGAGCGCACTGGATCGGCTGATGTGGACCCAGCTTTTGAGATCGCCGTACATACGCATTTATGTGTGCGTGCGCCTGTTCTCCCTCGTTGTATGGAGCCAGCGTTCCGTACCTATCTAATTTGTCTATTTTAACTGTTCAAGATGAACAAGTCAAGATGTCTGCGATTTTGGGTTGAACAGGTGAAAAAAATAAAAATGGCGGTCCCGGTAGGTATGCCACGGATCTTCAAAGCCCTTTCCAAGAATATCCTAGTTAAGAGCTTTGCGCAGTATACATTTCTAACTTTATATTATATAATAGTTCAAAGTTAAATGTGTAGTCAAGAAATGGGTTGACCGCGCTTCTCCAAAGGGTTTATACGAATTAGTGACTTTCCGATCAAAAGGCGACATCGTGGCAATGTACCTAATGGACTATTTATTTATTGAAAACTATTATTATTTTTATTTATTTATCTATTGTCTTACTTCGTTGATATTATTTTTTCATGTCTACTTACTTACTTATTATTATTAAGACGATTTCTTGACACGTTTTAAGTTCATAATCTTGAGAAAACAGTTATCTGGGGGCACGGGAGTGCCCCCGCCAAGACGAGCCAAGCGAAGCGCAAGGGCACTACCTACCTTTTCTCGAAGCACTTCGTCGTATTTTTGAACCTTCATAACTTGGGTTTGGATTATACCAGATAAATAAAATTTTCGAGATATGATGTCAGTGGTTGACTTATTAAACCTATAAAGTTTCAATTGCATAGCTCTTATACTTTAGATTTTATTGATATCTAAAATACCCCGATTTCGTCACTGACTCACTTACTCACTGACTCACTTACTCACTGATGATCATCAATATTCTAAGGGTCTTCCTGAAGTCCTAGAAAGCTGAAATTTGGTATGTAAGCTAGTAATCGTACACAAACAACAAAAAAACTCTAAAACTTGGAACTTTTACCCTCCAACCCCTTAAAATAGGGGATGAAAGTTTGTACGAGACTTCCGCAGATTTTGATGCTAGAGTTCTGAAAATTGATATTGGGACTCCTTGTTATAAATAATAAAATACGTATTTCAGGATTATCAGTAAATAACCCCCCAACCCCCCAAAAAAATATTTTTTTATTTCATAAGCATCAATATTCTAAGGTTCTTCCTGAAGTCCTAGAAAGCTGAAATTTGGTATGTACGCTAGTAATAGTACACAAACAACAAAACAACTCTAAAACTTGGAACTTTTACCCTCCAACCCCTTAAAATAGGGGATGGAAGTTTGTACGAGACTTCCGCAGATTTTGATGCTAGAGTTCTGAAAATTGATATAGGGACTCCTTGTTATAAATAATAAAATACGTATTTCAGGATTTTCAGTAAATAACCCCCCAACCCCCCAAAAAAATATTTTTTTATTTCATAAGCATCAATATTCTAAGGTTCTTCCTGAAGTCCTAGAAAGCTGTTTGGTATGTAAGCTAGTAATAGTACACAAACAACAAAACAATTCTAAAACTTGGAACTTTTACCCTCCAACCCCTTGAACTAGGGGATGGAAGTTTGTACGAGACTTCCGCAAATTTTGATGCTAGAGTTCTGAAAATTGATATAGGGACTCCTTGTAATAAATAATAAAATCGGGGGGCACGGCAGTGCCCCCGCCAAGTCGAGCGCGAAGCAAACACTGCCGTACCATCCTTTACAGGAACCATTTCGCCGCATTTTCAGGCCCCTATTTGAGAACCTCTGGATAAGACCAGAACGCAGAAACTTTCGTCATCCAGTAAGCTATAATCACATACTTATAATCCAAAACTTCAAGTCTGTAGGTTATTTAGTTCCGAAGTTAAGCGAAAGCAAAGTTTCGCATTTTAGACACTCACTCACTCATCATCAAAATAGAACTAGTACTTCCCATAAACTCAGAGTGCTGAAATTTGGTACAGAGTTAGGGTTTAATGGCCACATAAAGGGAAAACTATAAAAATTAGGATAATCTAAGATCTGAAGTACCTGGTGGGTGACCCTGATTAGAAAACACAAGAGCCCAACCAAACTATTAGAGATCGACATACCGCCTTTACAAAAAATATTTAACTTGGTGGGCCGCTTCATTTGATGTCGAACATTACACAAATTAAATAAACAAAGGAGGATGGGCAAAAATGTATGGAAGCTGGTACCCGAAAAACATGGCAACCAAACAAAATAAATTATATACAGTTTTAAAGGTCTAATTAGATAGAGCAATAGTCGTTAGGGGGGATAGTCTCAGTTCGCTGTCCGTTCAGAGATATACAACCTTTAAAGGTTAGGTTAGGTTATCGTTAGGTTAGGTCATAAGTAACAATAATAGACTCTTGCTTTATCGTGACGTGACTGAATTTTATCTACCTTTTTTTTACCCCGTTTTTCCATTTACACTACGCTTGGGGACGCGGGAACGTAAAATCCTTCCACAACGCCCTAACCTATAACCTAACCTTAACCTAACCTACATAATGTTAAAGGTTGTTTATCTCTGAACGGACAGCGAACTGCGACTATCCTCCTTAAGAACTATTGTTCTACTTAGTTAGACCTTTCAATCTGTATATAAATTATTTTGATTGGATGTAATTAGTTTTCCGGTACCAAAACGCCCTAACCTAACCTAACCTAAACCTAACTTAAATTTATAGTGTTAAAGGTTGTATATCTCTGAACGGACAGCGAACTGGGACTATCCCCCTAACAACTATTGTTCTACATAATTAGACCTTTCAATCTGTATAAAAATTATTTTGTTTAGATGTAATTAGTTTTCGGGTACCAAAACGCCATAACCTAACCTAACATAAATGTATAGTGTTAAAGGTTGTATATCTCTGAACGGACAGCGAACTGGGACTATCCTCCATAACAACTATTGTTCTACATAATTAGACCTTTCAATCTGTATATAAATTATTTTGATTGGATGTAATTAGTTTTCCGGTACCAAAACGCCCTAACCTAACCTAAACCTAACATAAATGTATAGTGTTAAAGGTTGTATATCTCTGAACGGACAGCGAACTGGGACTATCCCCCATATCAACTATTGTTCTACATAATTAGGCCTTTCAATCTGTATATAAATTATTTTGTTTGGATGTAATTAGTTTTCGGGTACCAAAACGCCCATCCTCCTTACACTAAAATATTAATTTCGCTCAAAATTTGGTCAAAATATAATGCAATACAAAAAGAATACGTCCGTACGTATACGTTTCTACAAAAAGAAGTGAAATCCCACCAAAAACATTCTGTAAAAAACTAGCCAAGTCTCAATGGAGCTGCCTGTTTATCTCTAAAAAGTAATGAAATCTAGACAAAGTCGTACCAAGTGTAAGGTTCCTTACTGCGATTTCTTTATTATTATAGTTAATGTTGTGTGACTTGGCCGTTGAAGGGTACACAAGGGTACAAACCCAGGTGCTCCATGACACCATTGCACCAATCTGTCGCCATAACCGCTACCCATTGACGATGGAAAATTGCCACTTGGAAAACGTTGATTTAATAACTAGTCAATTGTAGGCTTGATAAAGCTGCGTATTTCAATAATACTTATGTTTAAGCGAGCCTGAAACAAACAGTATCAAAAATTATTTCCAGTACAGACGGACTTATAATCATTGATTAGAAGTCCGTCTGTACGTCTATTTTATGTTAGATCGGTGGTCGATTTGACGCTCCAAAAAGAAGAGAGCAGAAGTCAGCATTGTCGATGCTGAATGCATGTGTTGACCAATCAACAACAGCCTAAAATGAGACACTAGCGTCCAATTACCAATACCGGTATGGGCTATTATCTCGCTTAACAAACATAGGTAGTTACAACAGATATAACATTACGTGTAAACAAAATTGACTTGTACACTAACGTATAAAGAATGTTCAACGGCCAAGTCACACAACATTAACTATAATAATAAAGAAATCGCAGTAAGGAACCTTACACTTGGTACGACTTTGTCTAGATTTCATTACTTTTTAGAGATAAACAGGCAGCTCCATTGAGACTTGGCTAGTTTTTTACAGAATGTTTTTGGTGGGATAAGCATTTCATGAAGTATATACATTGGTCTCAAACCTTTATTTTGGTAGTAACAAAATGTTATTCTAGGCGTGTTGAAAAAAATGAAACGTCAGAATATTATATACGAAACAATTTTCGTTTATTTTTGCAAAAAGCATTTGATTACACGCACATATTAGGTAAATACCTAAAGGTTAAAGTCGCACCACGCATCATTATTTTTTAAATAATTTAAACAATTTTATAATAGCAATAATAATACATTAATTAATTTAATTATATTTTTTTCTATATATTATCACGTATGGCAATAAACAGAATATTTACAACTTTACATAAAATAAATTAATAATATACTTTTAGTAAAATCTCAATTAAACTAGACTAAACGTAGGTATATCAAAATAATAGGATTTGTGATGTAACAATTAATAATAATCACGAACGATGATTTACTATCACAGTATCTTAAGATACAACAGACAAATCATTAAACGAGTTTAAAACTTCAATAAATCAGCTAAAAAACTTATAAAAATATTTCGCTAACACGCCACCATTTGCATCGAAAATTCATTAAATTATATTAATTGATGAGATGCAAAGGTATGTTGAAGAAACTATTCTAAACACAGAGCTACTTATCATTAAACGTTATGTTTTCTTTAAATTACATAATATTGCTGTTTTTTTTATCTAGTTCACTGTAACTTCTAGTGGATTTCACCTATTTCGTAAAATAAATACTAATATACTTCTTTAATATCTACACTTTTAAAACTGACAAACATTAAAGTTTATGTACATATTCTCAGAAATTCCACATTGATATTCATCTACAAATCTCTAACACATATTATTTTCCGAAATCACAACAAGCTAACAGGCTTTACTAGTGGAAAACAGATCACAACTAAACAAAAAAAATGGACGGATTTCAAAAGAAAAATAGATGTAGAAAACTCGAAACTTAACCGACATGAAAAGGTATTCAGGTTAGGTTTGAATACATGGTTTCACCAAAATATGTACAGTAGAAATTACAGTTTTAGGAAAGCATTGGGTTTCTTTTGGAAAAATAACTTTTTTCAGATATGATTATATTGTTAGAAAGTTAAGTTGTAATAATATCTATAGAAGTCACAACCATTTATTATTACTTTTTTACAATTACAGCCCGTATGTGCTCTTTTACAATTTTACACATACTATACACACTAAAATTGGCTATAATATAGTATTATGGTTTACTAAAATTTATACACGCTAATCATCTAGTATTTTTACATATACTTTGAGCCTATGTTACTTATTCAAAAGGAAGACACATTGAATTTACAATAGCAAATATTGAAATTGTTGTTTGAAAAAAATAAGGCAACAATGAGTTTAATTCAAGCTTGACTCTTCCGTAATTTAGTCGAAAATAAACAAGCAAAACATTATTTGAAAAATAATAGTATACGTAAAATATATTTTATGCATTATTTAAAAAAATTCAAGTCCGAAGTAAACAATCGATATAATTATCTTAATAATCAAAATTCATTTTTAATCTAAGGTAAAATATTTTATTCCAAACAACAATTCCTCGACATTTTATGAGAATTCGGAAATACAAGCTAATGTGGTTATTATGGACATTGACACGACAGAAATGAATATTAGATATCCTTGGACGCAAGAGGAAATAATATGTGACAGTACAGACCCTATCGAAGCATTCGGTAGAAAATGAACTTTTTTTTTTTACTTGAATGAGAGAGTAACTAAAAACATTTTTTTTTGTATTTAATATTTATTGGTTAATTTAACGTTTGACAAAAATAACTGTGCAAACGATAACTGATTGACTTCTTTTTGCTTTTTTTGTGTTACCAAAATCTTTGATAAAGTCTTAAGTACTGAAAAGCAGACAGTGCCATTATTAGTCAAGTTAGTAATTCCATACAACTATAAATATTTAAAACGATGAGTTTTGACACAACACTGACACATCAATTCTAACAGGTTTGTTATTTACCGTAGCACATCAATAATAATTATTTTAAAATCCTTTTTTTTTTCTCTATTGAAGCGTTATTTGTCCCCATTATAGTATCTTCCTATTTTAATTTAAATAAAATCGTAATTATTAATACTAAGTGACTGATATAACTATTTTAAGACTAAACTATCTACAAGACTGACTATTATTTATTATTCCATTTACAAAAATGTCTAGTTACAGTTTTATTACAAAATGAAATTACGTATGTTTCTAGTTAAATTCTTTAAATGAAACTTATTTTTTAATGATTTTTTTACGTATTCTGAAACAACTTAAAATGTTATCGAATGAAAAATGAGGATTTAACACCTAGTTATAATAGTCTCTAAAATTTACTTGCGCAGAAATAAACTCAATTAAATGATAATTATTTTTACAAAAGTAAGTTACACTAAGATGTACGATTTACAATAGTTTTATAATAGTCAATAATTAGTTGTTTGATTTCATTATTAAATATTATTAATACTTTACTTAAACTAACTACTGACTACATCTTTAAAACTAACAATAATTTAGTTTATATTATAAAGACTATTTGCTAAATATTTACAACACTTTGGCCTCATTTAATTAGTAAAATCTTATACTTAGGCCCGTAAATATAAAACAGCCTACGTTATGTAATTTATCAGAAAATGACTTTAAAATGTTCTAATATGGAATGATTCTAATAATTATACAATATTTTTGGATACTTTGTAGTACCTATATGAAAAAAGCCGAGAAAAAATGTTTATGGAAAACAAAAATGTCAGAGCAATAAAATTCAAAATGAACATACTTCAGATTTAAAAATATTCAAGTTAATCTAGTAAAATTATTGTAATAAAATTCAGAGATACTACGTTATATATAAAAAAAAAACTTTTCTAATTCGTTTAAATGTGTTTTTATGAGTTTAATAAATATTTACAACTTGATCCTATCGATATTTTATTATGAAAAACTATTTGAAATAATATTTTTCGTTTAACGATTCAATTTCAGGTAAAAAAAAGCCTCAGACATCAAAAGCTCATCTATACGGATATATATTTATTATAATTCTCACGTATCGAGTTTGTAAACTCGATACGTGAGAATTTTATTGCCTTTATACATTATTGAATGAGTTTCAGGTACATACCTACCTTGAAATTATATAATCGACACATTGCAACATTGTAAATTAATTATGAGAAATATGTTAATCATGCATTCAATCAAAATGAAAAAGGAAACATATCCGTTTGTGCTAGAAAAAGACTGCTCCTAAACCAGAGACATTTTCAAAAGGAAAAAATAAACTTCTTTGGTTTAGAATTGATAATTATAATTACCAAAATTATTTAATTACATTATCTACCTATACCATTTTTGCAAAAATGTATCTAAAAACGCTTGTGATGTGTATTATTTCTAAAACTCTAAAGTACCTACTAGCAATTGTTTGATTCATTTTTGCAAAAATAATTATTATATCTATAAAATTATTTCTAAATACGATACGTACGTATATTTTCTATACAAATTATTGGTAATACGACGATTCTAAATAAATCACATCAACTTTGGGAATAAGTACACAATGTCCTTAAATATTTCGTTGAGACATCACTAGGCCTCTCAAACCGCTGTCACTTCGCACTTTGGCGATATTCAAAGCGATGCTAAGTCTGAAGTTCTTCTAGAAGGGAGTGGTACCCTCAGTTGAGCCGAACCTCGTCTATCTAACCGCTCCAGAGCGTCCAGGTCTGAAGCACTTCTCCTGCAGAAACTACAGAACGCACATGCAAGAGTGTTTTTGAACGCGTTACGAAAGTCTCTATTGAAATATGCGTAGATGATAGGGTTTAAGGCCGAGTTGAAGTAACCAGTCCAGAACATAATCACTGTTATAACTTCGGGGCACCTGCACGAATCACACAATGATGTAGACACGTAGAAGAGGAAGAATGGAAGCCAGCACAGGATGAAAGCACCCATGATGATGCCGAGAGTTCTGGCTGCTTTGTGCTCCCTCTTCATCTTGAGGATATTTCTATCTTTGGTTGGCGTCGTCGCGTTTATGTGTAGGGCGCCATTTTTATCGCTCACGTCGCGAGAATGCCTGTGCATAAGCATGGCGTTGCCAGCTCGAGCATGCAGATTCTTCTCTTGTCGATTCGCTTCTCTGAATATAGCGTAGTAGGTGAACAACATTATGGTACATGGTATCCAGAATGAGATAGAACTAGATATGACTGCGTATGGCTTGTTGACTATGAACTCACACTCGGTTTCTTTCACCGCTTTCAAGTGGTCACTGGTAGTGTACCAGCCCATGAATATTGGTACGTATGATATTGTGATTGGACTTAACCATGTTGCTGCTAACATGACGTATGCCATCTGTAAAAAAAGAAAATAACTATAAACTTTGCATGTCATGATTACACACTAACATAAGGATGGTGTAGGAACCTAGGTTTTCTCAGGAATCTAATTTGTTATCGACTTCCGGTCCTGCATATACCAGCTCGACTTAGTAATTTAAATAACAATTTTAACGTCAATATTTTAGTATTTAATAGGTAATTGTTATGAAATTATTTAGTTATACGTTTGATTTATTCTTGGTGTTTAAAATAATCAGAATTGATGAATATCTATTGTGGCGCCTTCAGGTTGTCAGCTTCTGGTGCGCCAAGTATTAAGTTTAAATTAATGATTGCATAAGATTATTGATTTAGATACTTTATTTCATTTATTTCTTTGTTAATAATTTTTATTTAATTTTCCTCATTATAGTTAGTAATACGATCAAAATATTAAGTTATAGGGAATTCTATAAATACCGTTGTGTTAGGCAGTTCAAACGAGTCGTTTTGTAACCGTCACCAAGTATAAACGTCGTAAGTGAAAACTCTGTCCTATTTAAAAAAAAAACGTAATATAATGCAAATATATCATTTGTTGTGACCATCCTGATTCCTGACTGTGCCATTTTTCCCATTTCTACGCCTATGCTCGAGACCGATTGGAAACTATAAAGTAATTCTGATTTACGAATGCAGTAACTACGCAATATTAAAATTGTGAAACTATAGCTTCAATAAAATCGACAGTCATGACGTGTTAATTAATTATTCGGGCAAATGATTTATATCTCAATATTTTCCTGACGTAATTTCCAATAAATTTCAAAATTATCGATAATAATTGTGTTTCCAAAATGAAGAGCTCATTTATATAATAATTACCAATAATTTATGTATTCATATTTGCGGACTGATTCTTCATTAGTCAAGTAGGTATTTAATATTAATCTGCATTATTTATAGTTGTATGACTTTGTTAATTGGCATTAATGCTTCTAGGTCAATAGCCGATTGGCCCATCAAGATGCACAGTTCACTGTCCTATTAATTGATCTTTGTTCTAAGTATTGTCAAAAAGCGGTTGCAGTATTATTGCGGTTAAATAAGAGATGATCCAAATGAAATTGCAGCTAAGGATTTTGATCTAGGTTCTAGGTGATAAAAGTCTAGACATGGCTTAGATGAGTCCAGTAAGCTAATTGCGTAACACACTATCAATTAAAATTTGAATATCATTTTGAAGGATAATGCTAATCCATTGCTTCATATATTCTGAAAATGTATTTGCTCACCAACGTAATTACCGCAATGAATGTTTTTGAACTGTCAAAATGAATTACTATAGTGTGCGCAATTACCCCGCTGATCGCGAGCATTTGTACAAAAATATTAAGTGTAAAGGGAGAGCGTTTAACTAAGGCTGCCATTTCAAATCATTATCATTTGCGTGCGATTGAGATGGATCTTTATGAAAAGAACTAAGGTTATGGCATACGACGGCGCGTTATTTGGGAGTCTAAACTTGGGAAAAAAGCACTAATTGCGGTAGCTTAAACTCAACCCAAAACATGTATTTCAATTAAACCATTTGCAGGCACTTGTGAATTATCAAAGGAGTCTGTCATTCAGAAAGGATTCGGACATTAAAATAGTGTTGGCAACACCTTCAAGAAAAACGTTAAAGAAAACAAATGAAATTCAAAACCAACCTTCTTCGTCATCTTAATAGGATACTTCAGCGGCTTCACAATAGCATAATATCTGTCGACTGATATGCAACACAGATGTAAAATTGACGTCGAAGTGAAGTAGACATCTGAGGAGTTCCATAGGTCACAGATGGTGGGTCCAAAAAGCCAGCTGTTGTAGAATTGGACGCTGAAGTTGAACGGCATGACCACCATGGCAACGAGGATGTCGGCGAAGGCGAGGGAGACTACGAAGTAGTTGGTTATGACTCGAAGTTTCCTGTGGATGAGAAAATAAAAATTATTGCATGAAAGGAAATGTCGTTTAAAAAGCATCGGTATATCAAGTATCATAAGATTTATAGATATAACAGTGTTTTAAAAAATCATGAGCTAAATTTTTTTACTATTATGATCAAGTACTATAACAGATAATTAAGAGTGGGCCCAATGACAGGATAAAATCTGATTTCACCCGCGCGTCTCCCAACCCCCGCATTAGTGCAAATAACAACCGCGGGTGGCGTGACGACGCGCGCAACGAAACTCTGTACACTTAACTTCAAGTGCAGTGCGTTTGCGTAGTATATGCAGGATATTCAGATAAAAATTGGCCAAGTGCGTGTCGGACCACGCACAATGAAGAGTTCCGTAGTTGAAATGAATTTACCCAAGAACAAACTTAACATTATAGTTGAAAATCATGTTCTCCCATACATGTAAGTTGGTCGACTATTATTGGTAAACTTGTAAAGCCTACTTAGCCGTGATAGTTTTCCTTTTAATTTCGTTATTATATATTACTACCATGAATTTTTTTACATATCCAAAGACGAAATTCATTTTAAGCTAGCACCCAAATTGCGTAACAAACTATCAATCTCAATATGAATTATTTTGAAGGATATTGCTAATCCATTGCTTCATATGTTCGAAAAATATATCTGCTCAACAACATAAATAACGCAATGAATGTTGTTAAACTGTCAAAATTAAACCCATTGCTACTAACAGTGTGTTACGCAATTACCTCGTAGGGAACTAGACTCTTTAAATCTGGGGGCACGGGAGTGCCCCCGCCAAGACGAGCCAAGCGAAGCGCAAGGGCACTACCTACCTTTTCTCGAAGCACTTCGTCGTATTTTTGAACCTTCATAACTTGGGTTTGGATTATACCAGATAAATAAAATTTTCGAGATATGATGTCAGTGGTTGACTTATTAAACCTATAAAGTTTCAATTGCATAGCTCTTATACTTTAGATTTTATTGATATCTAAAATACCCCGATTTCGTCACTGACTCACTTACTCACTGACTCACTTACTCACTGATGATCATCAATATTCTAAGGGTCTTCCTGAAGTCCTAGAAAGCTGAAATTTGGTATGTAAGCTAGTAATCGTACACAAACAACAAAAAAACTCTAAAACTTGGAACTTTTACCCTCCAACCCCTTAAAATAGGGGATGAAAGTTTGTACGAGACTTCCGCAGATTTTGATGCTAGAGTTCTGAAAATTGATATTGGGACTCCTTGTTATAAATAATAAAATACGTATTTCAGGATTATCAGTAAGTAACCCCCCAACCCCCCAAAAAAATATTTTTTTATTTCATAAGCATCAATATTCTAAGGTTCTTCCTGAAGTCCTAGAAAGCTGAAATTTGGTATGTACGCTAGTAATAGTACACAAACAACAAAACAACTCTAAAACTTGGAACTTTTACCCTCCAACCCCTTAAAATAGGGGATGGAAGTTTGTACGAGACTTCCGCAGATTTTGATGCTAGAGTTCTGAAAATTGATATAGGGACTCCTTGTTATAAATAATAAAATACGTATTTCAGGATTTTCAGTAAATAACCCCCCAACCCCCCAAAAAAATATTTTTTTATTTCATAAGCATCAATATTCTAAGGTTCTTCCTGAAGTCCTAGAAAGCTGTTTGGTATGTAAGCTAGTAATAGTACACAAACAACAAAACAATTCTAAAACTTGGAACTTTTACCCTCCAACCCCTTGAACTAGGGGATGGAAGTTTGTACGAGACTTCCGCAAATTTTGATGCTAGAGTTCTGAAAATTGATATAGGGACTCCTTGTAATAAATAATAAAATCGGGGGGCACGGCAGTGCCCCCGCCAAGTCGAGCGCGAAGCAAACACTGCCGTACCATCCTTTACAGGAACCATTTCGCCGCATTTTCAGGCCCCTATTTGAGAACCTCTGGATAAGACCAGAACGCAGAAACTTTCGTCATCCAGTAAGCTATAATCACATACTTATAATCCAAAACTTCAAGTCTGTAGGTTATTTAGTTCCGAAGTTAAGCGAAAGCAAAGTTTCGCATTTTAGACACTCACTCACTCATCATCAAAATAGAACTAGTACTTCCCATAAACTCAGAGTGCTGAAATTTGGTACAGAGTTAGGGTTTAATGGCCACGTAAAGGGAAAACTATAAAAATTAGGATAATCGAAGATCTGAAGTACCTGGTGGGTGACCCTGATTAGAAAACACAAGAGCCCAACCAAACTATTAGAGATCGACATACCGCCTTTACAAAAAATATTTAACTTGGTGGGCCGCTTCATTTGATGTCGAACATTACACAAATTAAATAAACAAAGGAGGATGGGCCAAAATGTATGGAAGCTGGTACCCGAAAAACATGGCAACCAAACAAAATAAATTATATACAGTTTTAAAGGTCAAATTAGATAGAGCAATAGTCGTTAGGGGGGATAGTCTCAGTTCGCTGTCCGTTCAGAGATATACAACCTTTAAAGGTTAGGTTAGGTTATCGTTAGGTTAGGTCATAAGTAACAATAATAGACTCTTGCTTTATCGTGACGTGACTGAATTTTATCTACCTTTTTTTTACCCCGTTTTTCCATTTACACTACGCTTGGGGACGCGGGAACGTAAAATCCTTCCACAACGCCCTAACCTATAACCTAACCTTAACCTAACCTACATAATGTTAAAGGTTGTTTATCTCTGAACGGACAGCGAACTGCGACTATCCTCCTTAAGAACTATTGTTCTACTTAGTTAGACCTTTCAATCTGTATATAAATTATTTTGATTGGATGTAATTAGTTTTCCGGTACCAAAACGCCCTAACCTAACCTAACCTAAACCTAACTTAAATTTATAGTGTTAAAGGTTGTATATCTCTGAACGGACAGCGAACTGGGACTATCCCCCTAACAACTATTGTTCTACATAATTAGACCTTTCAATCTGTATAAAAATTATTTTGTTTAGATGTAATTAGTTTTCGGGTACCAAAACGCCATAACCTAACCTAACATAAATGTATAGTGTTAAAGGTTGTATATCTCTGAACGGACAGCGAACTGGGACTATCCTCCATAACAACTATTGTTCTACATAATTAGACCTTTCAATCTGTATATAAATTATTTTGATTGGATGTAATTAGTTTTCCGGTACCAAAACGCCCTAACCTAACCTAAACCTAACATAAATGTATAGTGTTAAAGGTTGTATATCTCTGAACGGACAGCGAACTGGGACTATCCCCCATATCAACTATTGTTCTACATAATTAGGCCTTTCAATCTGTATATAAATTATTTTGTTTGGATGTAATTAGTTTTCGGGTACCAAAACGCCCATCCTCCTTACACTAAAATATTAATTTCGCTCAAAATTTGGTCAAAATATAATGCAATACAAAAAGAATACGTCCGTACGTATACGTTTCTACAAAAAGAAGTGAAATCCCACCAAAAACATTCTGTAAAAAACTAGCCAAGTCTCAATGGAGCTGCCTGTTTATCTCTAAAAAGTAATGAAATCTAGACAAAGTCGTACCAAGTGTAAGGTTCCTTACTGCGATTTCTTTATTATTATAGTTAATGTTGTGTGACTTGGCCGTTGAAGGGTACACAAGGGTACAAACCCAGGTGCTCCATGACACCATTGCACCAATCTGTCGCCATAACCGCTACCCATTGACGATGGAAAATTGCCACTTGGAAAACGTTGATTTAATAACTAGTCAATTGTAGGCTTGATAAAGCTGCGTATTTCAATAATACTTATGTTTAAGCGAGCCTGAAACAAACAGTATCAAAAATTATTTCCAGTACAGACGGACTTATAATCATTGATTAGAAGTCCGTCTGTACGTCTATTTTATGTTAGATCGGTGGTCGATTTGACGCTCCAAAAAGAAGAGAGCAGAAGTCAGCATTGTCGATGCTGAATGCATGTGTTGACCAATCAACAACAGCCTAAAATGAGACACTAGCGTCCAATTACCAATACCGGTATGGGCTATTATCTCGCTTAACAAACATAGGTAGTTACAACAGATATAACATTACGTGTAAACAAAATTGACTTGTACACTAACGTATAAAGAATGTTCAACGGCCAAGTCACACAACATTAACTATAATAATAAAGAAATCGCAGTAAGGAACCTTACACTTGGTACGACTTTGTCTAGATTTCATTACTTTTTAGAGATAAACAGGCAGCTCCATTGAGACTTGGCTAGTTTTTTACAGAATGTTTTTGGTGGGATACAGTTTTTCTTCGTTGGTATAGTGGTCGCAAGCGCTACTGCTGACCTGGGTTCTAGGTTTGATGCCTAAGTCAGGCACGTTATCGGATTTTTCTATCTGGATTTTCTCAATTGCAGCCCGAAATCAAAATTTGTGTTCGCTTGATGACAAGTAGGATCGCCCCCTATTACATAGGAACTGGAGAAATGTGGGTGTATTATAGTAAATCTTTGCCTGACCCATCGGGAAATTTAGGCGTGGTTTTACGATATGTTTTTAAATTCTAATTCTCGAAAAAATTGGTACACATTTTTATTTTGTTACAAGCTGCGCCTCGCGATGTCACCCGCGTAAATGTCGATCCCGTGGGAATATCGGGATAAAAAGAAGCCTAAGTGTTAATCCAGGGTGTCAGCTACCTCCATACTAAATTTTATCAAAATTTTCCAGCCCTTTGAGGTGAAGAAGTAACAAACATATAAACACACCCCAACCCACACACACAGACACACACACTCACAAACTTTCGCCTTTATAATATTAGTGTGATAAACGGCGCCCCCTTGTCAAAACGCCCATGGGAGAAAATGGAATGGTCGTCCTATCTATACTCATGAGGGTCATATGAAACAAATTAAGGTAATGCGCCTGCTGCCTATTCATATCTTCTTATGAGACTCATGACAAGATACACGGCAGCTCATTCTTTGTTATATAAAACAAATGATAGTCCATACTTCTAAGAGCTTTGAAACACAAAATGTAGATTTACTGATAGAATCTATCAACGAAAAATTCTTTTGTAAACATTTTTGGTATAGACGAGATATAAATAGAAGAAATACCCCAAATACTAAAAGATATCTTACTTCGAAAGCCTCGAGTCAAATGTCCGAGAATAATAAAGTCATTTGTCTAACCATTCCGGCGACTGGTACTTTATCAGAATAAAGTGATGTTAAGCAGAAAAAGGCGATGGAACTTTTGATTGCTTGGACGAAAGTTCTAACAGGCCCTGTTCACACTAGCGGCGTGGAAGGCATTTTAAGGGTTATATTATATTGGTAGTAAGCTTTACTGAAACTAACTTGTGAATGTAGATATTGTAATATTTTACGGAGATCGAATTCGGGAGGTCTGTGTGGTGCCGGACTTGATCTGTGTGGTGCCTTAAATAATAGCACCACCTCATACTTCCCGTGGGTGTCGTAAAAGGCGACTACGGGTCGAACCAGAGAATGGGCAGCAGCGTTCTCTATGCATTCCACCACCACACCATACTGTGATCGCCAACCCGCCTGCCAAGCGTGGCGATTATGGCAAAACCCCCCCAAAAATGAAATGGAGGTGCTTGGGGGAGGCCTATGACCAGCAGTGGACGTCTTTCGGCTGAAATGATGATGATGATGATGAATTCGGGATTTCTTTTTTTTAAAAGCCTTTTCTTTCCTACTTCAGTTGCCTGTCTGCATTTCAACCAAGTACTACTCATGGTTCTACAAAATCAAAACATTTTATTGCATTAAATCCTACGTGGGCAATTATGAAATGTCAGAAGCTAGGTGCACGTTTCCAAATGGTCGTTTCCTATGGAGAAGAGCCGACGAGAAACTCCACGGATTCAACTCTAAATTCATAAGTGACCTCTTATGAGGTTGTTAATGTTTTACCAATAACACTGTATTATGCGGTTTCGGCGAGCATACCCAAAGTGTTTTAAACATGTTTTTATTGAAAACAAGCCAAAATATATCCATGCTGTTCTGCATCAAAAGTAAAAAAAAGAATCACTATATATTTAAAAGATTCGTCAAAAAGGAGTTCTGTCTTCGAAAGTTTTAATTTTACTGAAGTTTGAAAAACTAATAACAGTTTTCTCAAGCTGACACCAACATTGCAAGTTCGTCCATCGTTTAGTAATACAGAATCTCTAAACGATCTCTCAGAATTTATGTTATTCGTTGTCTGTAGAACCAAGTTTAGTGGTTCTTTTTTTATGTACAGTCAACAGCAAAAGTAGATGATCAAAATCAGAAATTCAATAGGAGTCAAAATTGATCACGAATATATGGCAGCTGTACTAGTAGTAAAGGTTTGGTATAATTTACAATCACATACTTTTGAATCACTTCGACGGCGACGCCACACAGTTCTGACGCGAACTCCGTTCATTAGTATTGAATTTCTGATTTTGATCATCTACTTTTGCTGTTGACTGTGTACATGGGTAGATAATTTTTCTATGTTATTAGCCTCATTCGATGTATGGACCATCTTGAACGTGATTTTTATTATAAACATTAACTGTTCTAAAAAAGAGACCCCTCCGTGTCTCGGAAAGTTATAAGCCGTTGATCCCATCTATCATTAGTAAATCTTTGAAATCGTTACGGGAATTCAGAAACCCAGAAGTCTGACAACCAGTCCTACCAAGGAGTATCGTGTTACCCAGTAACTGGGTTGTGGGGTTGTGGAGGTCAGATACTAGGCAGTCGCTCCATGCAAAAAATACTAATATTCAGGTGCATTCAGTTAGACTGGAAGCCAACTCCAAAATAATTGGAAAATGGCTAGGGAGAATGATAGTACTGCTTTAAAATTGACTATGTTCAAGCAATTTCGATCAAATGTATCTCCAGTAAAATGTCGTAATACAAAAAAAAAATGTCATTGAGTCTCGCGTGGATCCACGTTCGTACGAAAGGTTTAAACTTGTTAAATTAACTTCCAAAAGTTCTTAATAATTTGCAAATTCGAATCACGTCGCCAGTGTGAGATGACCCCACTCTGTTAAAGACTCAGTAACTTAATTATACTGTGATGGTACAATTATTATGCCTAACGCACATTTATCCTTAAATTAGACTTGTTAACTTAATTTGTAAAACTTTCGTACAGTTAAAAAACGTTAAAAGATTCGTTTAATTAATGATGGAATTAAGTGGGCTGTCTTAATTATTCTGGTCAGTGGCTAGCAATCTCAAATCTTGAAGATGGTTCAGGTTTTTTTGGACTATATAAAAGAGGGCCGTTTTGTATAAATAAATGATTTTAAAAGCTGAGGTTGTTTACTTATTTTTAGGGTTCCGTACCAAAATGGTAAAAACGGAACCCTTATGGTGAGACTAAGTCTGTCTGTCTGTCTGTCTGTTTGTCACAGCTGGATATCTCAAGAACTACTAATGCTATCAACTTGAAATTTGGAATAGTTTTAGATGACGTTTGCTAAGAGATGGCGCTGACATAAATCTGCAATATTCTACACCGCAGTGCAGTGTTAAAATTCTCTGATGAATATAGGCCTCGCCGATGAAAATTTAAAAACATAATACGGAACCCTCGGTGCGCGAGCCCGACTCGCTCTTGTCCGGTTTTTTTGTTTCACGAACTATGTCTTGATTGAATAGGCTTTTAAAAATGACGTATATCTGATTATAAATCTAAATGAAAATAAATGTATTTATTCTAGACTTCAATATTAAAATTTTATTTTCAATAAGGTATTTCAGACACAAGAAATCAACTAATCTACTTCCAGTCTAACCAGATGCAACTGAATACCAGTAGTATACATGAAGCGACTGGCTATATGACCTTCATAACCCAGTTACTGGGTAACCCCTTGGTAAGGCTACGAAAGACAGCCGGGACCAGCGGTTTTTTTTTTGTGGATGGGAAATCATCAAATGACCCCTCCCGCTCTGGGTGGAGCGGAAGGGAGTGTCAGACTCTTACTGACTAAAACCCACCCGTGTTCCTTCCTTAGCCCTCTATGTTCCGGGCAAGCGGTAACCCATTCGTACAATCCCGCTGACCGGGACCAACGGCTTAACGTGCTTTCCGAGGCACGGAGGGGTGTCCGTGACTCGGAATGTCGTGTGACCGCAGCTAGTGTACATCGACCTTCCAACGTCCCCAGCAACTGTTATCAATTAGCCACGAGTCAAAGTCAGACATAGGTAAAATTAATTTCAGGTAAAATTGAAATCAAAACCCACGCGTTCATTAATAACGTATTCAATGTTATAACTATTATATTTTACACTCTTGTTATCAATTTATTTTACATGAATATTAAAGTTTTATTTAGGTTATTGGAAATCTATAAATATAGAATTTCATCAATCGTTAAGTGAATTTTTAGTACCGTCGTTGTCAAAGTTAAGGCTCATGAAATATCTTTTATATTATGCCTGTCTGGATGAATCTTTTTTCTTTTACTAGTATAAAAACAATGTTTTGTTATTAATGTCTCCTTTTATAGCACATAAAGTTACTTTAGCATTTGCTACAACTTGTTTATGGATTTTCTTACTGAACATTTTATTTCAAGAGTTGAATTTTTTCATGTTTAGGTTCTGTTGGACTACCAGACACATTAAGAACAGCAATTTATTTGACAATACACAAGAATGATTAGTTTCTAGGCAGTTGTGAATGGAAACGCCGAAAAGGGACGCCCTATGAAGGATATAATATAGTGGTGATGTTCTTCAGAAAGGTCACGCGTGTATGAACGTAAACGAAGCAAAAGGAGTATGTAAGAATCGTAGCAAGTGGCGTTCTGTAGTTTCAGCATTTCGGTCATGGGAAGAAGGCGGGTATTTGTGGCGATTAGGTTATCACATTACTCTTAAGAGATCATTGTAGGTAGGTACTCATCATTATGAACAACTTTTACTATGGGAACAAATCTAAAATCGCGAAAAAAAAAACAGCTGTTCCCTACATAGTAAAAGTTGTTCATAATGATGATTACAATGATCTCTTAAGAGTAATGTGATAACCTAATAGCCACATTGTATGCAATAAATAAATAACTTACCTGTGCCTCATAACACTGACGATGACAAGCATATTGCCAAGCACCGCCATGATCACGATGAGCAGCAACACCGACATCCTCAGCTTGAAGAATATGCTCTGTGTCAGGTCGTCATCTTCGGTCCCCGCGACTGTGCCGTTGCCAGTCGCGTTGACCGTCGCGTTCAGTGCCGCGTGGTGGGTTAAATTTTCGCGATCCATATGGGGTGGCCTGGAGAAAAGAATTTCTATATTAATTTTATTTTGGACATTACTGGATGGCAAATATCCGCTAGATGCGAAAAGTGATGCTTGGGGAGTATATGTCTTGAAATGTCTTAAGTTCAGCTGCGATAATGATGATGGTAAACAAGTTGATGGCCCACATGATGTTAAATAGGCACTTCTCCCCTGTAGACATCCACAATAATACTATAAAATGTGTTAAAGACATCACATAGCCGTCAACTACGCATTCTGACTATATATCAAACTAAGTACCTAACATTGCATAAAAGTAATTGCTAGGAAACAACTTCAATTATTGGCGTGAAAATTTGCTGTTTGCAGTCGTGCGCAATGTAACGTAAAATTTAGAATTTTGACCTTCAATATCTCCGTAACCAGAAGGTTCTCAGTTAGGGTTCAATACAAAAAAATTATTACAATGACGGGGAGTAGAAGTCACTCTCGGCTTCGTAAAGTGTCTTTTTACACCTGTTATACTGTACCACTGCTGGGCAAAGGTCTTCTCTCTGTTACAATAAGAAGGTAGTGTTCACCACACGGAGCCCGTGGAATAAAATACAATTAGAAAATATTTTAGAAAAAAATCTCAATAGTCATCATTTTTTTTCGAGATATCGCCAAGCGGTTAGTCGACTCTTCACGTGACCAGAGGGCTGGCCTATTTCATTGCCATACAACATGGCAATGCTGCCAGCCTTTTGGGCACAGTTCCTGTTGACAGCGATGCGGACAAATTTTTTTTTGATCATTTTGCTTATTTTTTCATATAAATGTACATATTATATTAGCATAGATTATGTAAATATTATCTGTTTGGCAATAAATAATATTAATATTTTGTCTAATAGTCATCATTAACTAACATAACTAAGCACGGCGGATCTTTTTTGTCAAACGAAATATAATTGCTATATTTCGTTTGACTAAAAAAGATCCGCAGTTTGAAATTTCACCTAGGTAGGTATAATTCATTTGTAAGTCTACACATTACAAAGAAAAGTAACAATCTCAATTAGTTAGATTAAACGATCAATTTTGCCTTTATTAAAACGTTTACCGAAATAACTTCGTTGATTGTGCAAGTTACGAAACATTGTTAAATACTTTTGAATATCGTTCCATTCAGTTGAAAGTTATAAAGAATTTATTCGATAAAACGTGAATTGGAACAGTAGGAAAGTCTTTTGTGTAATTAATGATGAGAGAATATTGAGTCATTGTGAAATTGTAAATGGTTGTCGGATGGTAAATACGTCCCGCGTTCTGGGGATCTAAATGTTTCCTGACATGGTGCTTAAACAGGACAAGGGCTCGTTTTTCAATAATTCATCAGCACGGGTCGATGGAATGTTAAGCTTACCCTTGCCGAGGCCCGTCCGTAGATGGATGACCATCAATTACATTATCAAGACCCCTCCGTGCATCAAAAAGCACGTTAAGCCATTGGTCCGGGCTGTCATTTGTAGATCTCTGACAGTCGGTACGGGTAGCCACGGGGGTATCACACCACCAACCTCCAAACTCCGGGCTGCCAATAACACTTTGCCCGACCCGGGAATCGGACCCAGGACCTTACGCTCAGCAGCCACGCTTACTATCACACGACCAATGATTAACACTACATAGTGAAACTTAAGTTTTGGATAGATGGATGAATGAAGTTAGATCATGACAGTGATATTTAAGAATGATTTTCGCAAAATATGAATATAACATCATAACATAACGCCTGTATTTCCCAATGGGTTAGGCAGAAGTGTACCTACTTATAGTTCACCCATATTTCACCAGTTTAAGTCCCATGTAACAGGGGGCGAGTCTATAGCCATCAACCGTACGCAAATCCGGGCTCCGGGCTGCTACTGAGAAATTCCAGATCAACAAAACCTAATAACACTTTGCCCAACCCGGGAATCGAACCCAGGACCTCATGCTCAGCAGTAGCGCTTGCGGTCACTTGACTAACGAGGAAGCCTAAGCCTAAATAAGTATGTCCAGTTAGTAAATCCTAAAAAGTAAGTTCAGATTTACATAATCCTCACACATGTGAATTATGTAACAAACTGGCTTCTGCCCGCGACTTCGTCCGCATGAAATTTCACCCTCTTAGGGGTGGAATTTCGAAAATCCCTTGCATACCTACTCTTCACAAAGAACACACCCTTCAAATTTCATGTCTCTAGAACCAGCGGTTTAGGCTGTGCGTTGATATATGAGTCAGTCAGGACTTTGATTTTTATATTATACCCATAGATTGAAATATTCTTTACTTCCAAATATATTTTATTGTGAGCTCACTCCTACGTTTCTCAGCTAAAAGTTCTCATAAATTCTAGGACCGATATGCGAGCTGAATCATTTCAGCCTAGTTTTAGTAAAACGTTATGAGGATCTACTATATTTTTACCGACTTCAAAAAAAAGGAGGTTATCAATTCGATACGTATGTATGTAATACTAGCTTCTGCCCGCGACTTCGTACGCGGATCCTGTTGCTTATGCCAGCGACAACGGGGTCGTCTAAATCGAAGATCTGAAACGTCTGATGTCGAATTCTAAGAGCCCGGGGACGGGAAAACAGCGTGATGCGCGAGACGATTCGAGACGTTCCAGATCTTTAATTTTTGTAAGTCAACAGGAAATGCCCATCAGACTAAACAACTTTTGCTAAGACGTCATTCCTGTATGTTATAGTGTCGCTGGGCTTTGGAGTTCCACAACAGGTGTTCCAGATCTTCAAATTTATTCTCACAGCAGAAAATGCTCTTCACGTGGAATATTTTTTGCTATGGCACCATTTTTATATCTCTTATACTTTAGCTGGTCTGTTGCGGTTCTGCATCAGGTGTTCCATTTTCCAAAATAAGTTATAGCCTATATATTGCCGCAGAATTGCCAAACTTAAGTGGCAGTGGACAGGGCACATTGCTCGCAGAACAGATGGCCGATGGGGCCGAAAGGTTCTGGAGTGGCGACCACGTACCGGAAGACGTAGAGTTGGAAGGCCTCCCACAAGGTGGACCGACGACCTTGTGAAGGCCGCAGGAACCCGTTGGATGCGAGAAGCACAGAACCGGTCGAAGTGGAAGTGCTTGGGGGAGGCCTATGTCCAGCAGTGGACGTCTTTTGGCTGAAATGATGATGATGATGATGATATATTGCCCAGACTTAGTACCTATACAACAAAAAACTTTTCTTCCCGTTATTCCGCAGTGGATCCCAAGGGTACACTGAATTAACAATAATATTGCAAATAACTTTAAAAAAAATTCTTTATAACTATAGCTGTACCCGTGGCTTTGCCCACGTATCGCATAAGTATTATTTTAATTTTAATAATAGTTAGTGATAGTTTGTTGATTTACATAAACACTCAAAAGATGCTTCTCATACTGCAACTATAGCTTAGATCCCTCAAAAACTATTTGGCTTACTAAACTCAAAATTTGAGAAAGTTATGTAGTTTATTTACTGGTAAGAGACGTCAGGTTAATAAGGAAATTTAGGAGACGTCGAATAACAGAAGTGTTATAATTTACTGTAACACTTCTGTGTAAACAACATTCGTTGTTTTTCCCTCGGTCTCATTCAATATGTAAGTACAGCGAGTCAGGACTGGTGGCGCGGGAGCAAGCGACGTACAGTTATCCATGTGAGATGCAGCTCGTCCTGAGGTCGACACCCGCAGCCTTCAGTGTCTGCCCCTGCGACTTATTTATTGTCATGGCGAAGCACACGCTCACAAGAAACTGCACGCGCTTGAATTGAAAGGGGTAATTGTGGCCGGGTGTCACCATTGCCAGGATCGCTCAGAGGACACGGTGGAGGTCTGCCCCGCTTGAGCAGAGCACCGCCGTGTCCTCGTAGAGGCGATCGGCAGCGGCGAGGACCTCTCGCGTCCGGCCCTGGTGCAAGTTATGGTCCGGGGCGAGAGGGAGTGGGAGGCAGGCACCTCCTTCTGCGAAGCAGTCATGCTAGCGAAGGAGGTGGCGGGACGGATGAGGGAGAGAGCCTCCCGTCCCAGCCGCCGCGGGAGACGCTCCGGGCGTCGGGAGCCACGGGACGACTCCCAGCCACCGTAGGCGCGGGCCAGGCCCGTGCCGGACGGCGCGTACGTGTTCCACACGCGCATCAAAGAGATGTCAGCATCGAGAAGGGGCCCCATAGGGCCGAAGCCTGCCGTGCCGGGTCAGCGGGATTGTCCGAAAGGGTTACCGCTGGCCCGGAACATAAAGGGCTAAGGAAGGAACACGGGTGGGTTTTAGTCAGTGAGTCAGTCACTCCTTTCCGCTCCACCCAGAGCGAGAGGGGTCATTTGATGATTTCCCGTCTGAAAAAAAAAGGGGGGTAATTGTGGGGAATCAGTGGTATACGTGGTATAAACACTGTCTCGCCGACACCACAACCTGTTAGAATTTCCGCCTCAATGATATTTCTCTGCAACGAGACGACTTTGAGCCGGGTCCCATTGCACAGTTTCGGCGGAGTGAGATTCCGAATAAGCATAATTGGGACACCGACCTTTAGCTTAATAGTGTGCGCTGGTAGTCCACTTGCACTGGGGGAATTGAGAAATTCTACGGGGTAATGTGTGGCGTCATCTTGGTCGACAACAGTGTTTATTGAAGTGTAGATCACTTCATTTCCCTCAATTTCCGCGAGAATGCATTCATTGATCGCTGAAGGTTGGTCGTTTCTGGGTGTTAAAATGGCTCGTTCACACACCCAAGAATTATCTTGGTGCGGTATCCTATTGATATCCTCGTACACCAGGCGAATCAAATCTTCTAAGGTGGACACCACTCTCCCAAGTATCTCAGGTAGAACCACCTGGCCACCGTCTACTGGTAGCGTTCCCTCACCCAATTTTAAAAGAACATCAGAAAATTCTTAGGCGTGTACTCCCGCCAAGCTGTGCTCTCATAATCATCGTTAAGCGCAACCTATGAATATGTGGCCATAAGAAAGAGCATTTCAACGAAGCATTCACCTCATCAGCCCTAGTTCCTCGCGTCACCACAGGCAGCGTTTGTCGGAAATCGCCGCTTAACAGAACTGTAACGCCACCCATCATTTGCTAGTTCCTGCGGATGTCCTGCAAAGTCCTGTTTACCGCCTCTACTGCTTTTCTGTTCGCCATAGTGCATTCATCCCACACGATTAAAGAGCAATCTTTAAGCACGCGCCCTTTGTCACTGTTGCGTGACACTCCACAAACAACAAATGTGCTTGGTAAGATATAACCTATAACCAAAAGTTTGACTTGACTTTAAGATAGTGTAGCTTGCTGTACCACCAATCAATCTGTTTAGTAATATTGGTGTGAAACTCCCCATACAATTAGATAGGACATGTAAAGTTCTCAGATTTCAAAATAGGAACGATACTGTCGTTCCTAATGCACATAAAAAATGCAAAAACAAAAAAAAAAGAATTTTAGGATTTAAAAAAATAATAATACGGGATTTGAACTCGCACCATTTAGTGCGGTAAACGGCCACCTGACCTTACCGCTAAATTCCCTGTTGACATATTGTTGAAATAGCTGTTCCCTTGCAATTTATAATATTACTGCTCCGCTCCTTTATAAAAATAGCGTGATTATTATGTTTCCAGGGTTAAATTTTTATTAACTAAATAAATAACATGTCATTTTGGGTATTCAATTATTTTGTGCATTCAATTACGAACCAAAACCTTTTCAAATCAATATTGCTTACCTCCCATAACATATGGCGTGATAATATGTAGCCTAAAGCCTTCCTTGGTTTACAAAGAACATTTTTGCCGAATTTCAATTCAATCTATCCAGTAGTTTTGGCGTGAAGCCGTACCATACACACAGACAAACAGACAAACAGACAAAAATTCTAAAAAGTCACTTTTTGTCATCAGTTACGTTTTTCTAACAAAAGCCACTTATTTTTTCTCGAAAATTCTCAATGTACAGTTTTTCTTTCGTTACTGTTTTATTATATGTATAGATTATTGAAATTGCATTATATTCACATATGACAATCTACTAAGGCTTCCAAACAAATATACAAAATTTCATAGACGTATGTATGTATGTATGTATGTATGTTTGTCCACGCATTTCTCAGCAACTGTTAATCGGATCGTGACCATTTTTTTTGTATTAGCTTACATTTACTTCAACTTAGGGCACAGTGCAAGTTTCATCAAAATCGGTTCAGTAATTTTCAAGATATGGACTAATACGTGTAAGTGTGACGGCACGGCGTATTGATACAAGCTACGGGTGTAGTGTCAAAGGGAAAACATCTCAAAACCTTGGTCAAATTCTAGTGCAAAAACTAAAAATTACGAAATAAAAAGTAATTTAAAAAAATTAAACCGACTTCAAAAAGAAATCAACTCAAAATTATGAAATAACTTTAATTTCGGAAGTCGGTGGCAAAAAACTAAAATACAGATCCCAAGACACCGACTTCCGAAATTAAAGTTATTTCATAATTTTGAGTTGATTTCTTTTTGAAGTCGGTTTAATTTTTTTAAATTACTTTTTTTTGCTATCTAAACAGAGTCTCGTTGCTTAAACATTCTGTTATAGTAATGGTACTTCAAGTCTGGTAATCAGTTTTCTTAGAAAAGCTATCAGTAAATCTATTTAAGGTGCGGGCGCCTTCAATAGATTCAACAAATTCAATAGATCAAAAATCAACCGATAAGGAGCTAACATTCTAAATAGAAATTAATCAGAAATGAAATTATCCGAAAAAAAAACCGGAGTTACCGACATATCTTACAGAGTAAGCAAGCTGAAGTGGCAGTGGACTAGTCATGTTTATCGAAGGGCCGATTGCCGGTGCAGTGGACGAGTCCTGGAGTGAAGACCGCGTATCGGCAAGCGTAGTGTGAGACGTCCCCCAGCTAGATGGACCGACCACCTAAATAATGTGCCTGGATGCAGAAGAGGGTGTTGAGGCGCAGCCAGGAAGAGGTCTATGTCCAGTAGTGGATATGCGACAGGCTGAGTTTATTAATTTTGATTGAATAAGAAATTAACAGCTTTGCTCATTAGGTCCGAGAAAATAAAGCTCGGAGCAAAACTATATTATTTAGATTGAATACGCTAAATCCCGTTCCTCTCAACGTAAAAAGGTACGAGAAAGATAAGTGAGCAAAATAAGAACAAACCAAGAAATTAAAAATTACGACGAAATAAAAAGTGAATATTTGCGTGGCTGCTCATAATTTTCTCGTAAAATATTTACTTCTTTCCGACAAAACTCCGGAATTATGACTTTTTCTTTAGTCGAAAAGCGAAAAGCTAGATTATACCTAAATAAAATAAACTGATGGTTCCTGAATTTTTATTTTATGGTGTGGCTTAATGTTATTTTCTACCTGTTTACTTTTCTTTGACAGTTCTAGAATCCTCTGCTTTTCGAAATAATAATTAATTCGGCCCCTGAACGAAGGACATCTGATTCTAGGAGAACATAAAATTAAAATTGATGTATCTTATTGCTATGATCTAGCAACTAGTCCTGCGGAGTAATTGCAGCGCACATTATATGATAATTGATTGAAATTAGTTTCGTTTCGACAGTAAGTTCCACCACGTTCATTGCGTTATTTTCGTTCTTGAGCAGACGAATTTTTCAAATCTGCAATAGATTATCAATATTCTACAAAACTCTCGGATAAGTATGTTACAGAATTAGCGTGGCCCTATGTTTCCATATTTACTCATTTACATGTTAGTCTAGGGAGTGAAACTGTAACTTTATCATATAATACATCTTCAGTGTGTATAAAATCTACCATAATAGGATACCATCTGTCATCCTTACCTTTATCTCGCTCGTTTTATCTCCGCTTCACTGACAATCCGACCGCGTACCTTACACGCGGTGTATTCCACAGCTTCTCTATCTTCGCACATTATTACAACTTCTTTATAAACTTTCTAATAACACATTTCAGTGAAATGTTCTCGTTCATTTTCTTCCTTACCGTCTCGTCTCTAAACTTTTGGAGTGAGATTTCATTACACATCTTCGATTGTTCTCACTTCTTCATTTTCTAAAAGGTCTCGTTGCGTTCAGGTCATCTTTGCTCTGAAACAAAAGAATTAATAAAATTATATGTTGCAATGCAATTAAGGGACAGAGTGAGACGTGCAAAAAAAAAATTCTTCGATTACGCACAGCTTTTAACTTGGATTTTATTATTTATACTTTATTTTTCAAAATTTTTGTAATAAATGCTGACGGAAATGACTACATTTTTGCTTCAGCATGTTACAAAAAAAAAACACTTTTTTAGCACTGTTTTTTCTGCGTTAGGTCATCGTCTTTGTTTAAAATTAGACACAAGGCTCCTTACGAATGGAGTCTAATGATCGTTTATTCAATAGTGGGCTTTTTTTTCGTATTTTATTACCTAGCGCTTAGAATTTGCGTGAAATGGTCGGCGTGTCACAAAAGACAATGAAAGTACGCGCACAACGCTAAGGTCGTACCATTGTGCGTACTCCTTCCCCTCGCACCACGCCGTCGTCGTCACTTCGATTCGTTTAATTTGTTAGCCAGTAGATGGCGTTGTGGTCGTCAAATAGTTCTAGTGCAAACATTGGGAAAATTTGATACCCCATTTAACTCTACAATATTCAAATTCCATTTCAAACAATGAAAACATCGCATCGAAACTATAAAAATTTTAAAACAATATCATTAAAATTAAAACATTATTATTCTTTACATTCGCACTTCACGATCGACCAACAGCACAAACACTTTTATATTAGTTTGGATCATGAACATTATGAAAATATTATATTAGGATGAATAATTTAATAAAGTTGAATGAGTTTTCAAATAATATTTATCTAATACTTTGCTTGCTTCATTCATCCATATTTTAAGTACTCAGAAAAGTAACGGTTAGTACAGACTTTGGGTGCAATCACTCTCCGCCAAAACAGCATTTCTAAGAAAAAGTGTAATATGCATGGCCCCATTAATTTACAATAAAATTCCTAATTCCCTTAAGGAAATGAATATTAATTCATTCAAGAGAGAGCTAAAAAAAATGCTAATTAGTAAGGCATACTATAATGTTACGGACTTTTTAAATGACAAATTTTGACATGTAGGTATTTAGTTTTATTCATTTTATTGTTTTCATTATTATATTATTATTATTATTTTTGACTATATTTTTGACTATATTTTTGTATTGAATGTATTTTGACTATAATTTAATTATTTTGTTTTATAATTCTTACTAAATACTACAAACCATAACTATTTTGTACGCCGAATATGGCAAAACATGTTGAACGACCAATATTTTTTTTTCCATCCATATGTGCATATGCAAATGCATCTTTATCTTTAAGACAAATAAAAAATCAGTCGACAGTATGACTTAAATCCTACTATCCTACTAATATTATACACACGAAAGTTTGTGCGAATGGACGGATGTCTGTTAGTCTTTCACTAAAAAATTACAGAACGGATTTGGATAAAATTTGGCGCACAGGTAGTTTATAACCAGGATAAACACACAGAATACTTTTTCTTCCTACTCTTCCTACGGGATTGAAACTTATGCGGGTAAAACCGCGTGGCGCTGCTAGTCATAGATATCATTATTATCATTAGCCCTGAATCACCCACTGCTGGATATATTCCTTCCCTTTCTTCTGCCATGTTTCCCGGTTCCATGCGTCCGTCATCCCGAATAATAGATAAGGATTTTTAAAAAGAAGAAGAGTAAGCCGTTTTTGATAGATCTCAAAATATGTCCCAGTCATTTTCAACAACGTAAAACTATTTATGCTACTAGAAGCTACACTACATTTCCACAATATTATATTCTCGTATATATTTTGCACCAAATGTTTCTTACAACCCATTAATTTGATATTTTACAAGCAACGCTCCCGGTTCGTACAAGGGCTTAAACGAAACTATATTGCCCGTTTAGCGTAGCACAATGTCATCAAATTCATGTAGAATATGGCCAATTTCTGGAGCATCTGGTGTTAAAATTTTGGTTGCTTGAGTTTTCCTACTGTGGCATACTGAAGTTGCTCTTTGAACTAAATACTTATTACTAACACCTCCTCTTGAAATTATACTTTTAGATTTGTTTACCTCGTTATTGAATTATTGCTGTATACATATTTGTGAGACTTGTATAAATTAGCTTGTTTTGCTCATAGGGTGTTTAATTGTTTTGGGAATGTTTACTTTCTTTGGTTAAAAAAAATGTATGCTATGATTTGTGCCCATATGGTGGATACAATCATAAGGAACAAAGGTTATTAACAAGAAAATGGTTCCTTGTCATTTGTATTATTGACATTATTTTTATTTGTATAATTAATGTAATGATTTGATCGCCGTAAGGTAAAGTACTACGTACCACAAATACCCTTTAATGCAATATTTTTTTATTTTTTATTATTATATACTGTACCTACATTTAGAGCAAATACAATTCTGATTCTGCTTTCTCCAAAAATTCAATACCGTCCGACAAAAAAAATATTATCTAACTATTTCACTTAACTAAGCCGATCCATTAAGCCAAGTGATTTATAACTTAATCTCCTGATGGTACACGATACTGCTCTAGACATTTGTACTTTATAGCGTAATTTAGTCGAAAAAACTCGAATAAAACCGTTTAATAGAGAACGATAAATTGCTAAGGTTTTGTACATACTCGTATATAGGGTGAAATTGTCGTGGGGTACAATGATTCTGGATTGTAGATTTGATTCTTTACCAGGTAGTGTGTATCCACGTTTGGATATAGGTCGCCTATGATCGGTCAAAGCGAGAATAGTCATTAAAAAAAAATGGCGTCTACATTAAATATCCACTGAGGGGCTTGTTGCTAAGCACGGGTCTATCGATCAGGTTAAGCTACGCTTGGCGCAGTTGGTTCGTGGATGGGTGAACATCGTCACATACCAAGACCCGTCCGTGCTTCGGAAAGCACACCGGCTGTCATTCGTGGATCTTTGACAGTCGTTACGGGTCGTCAGAAGCCCGAAAGTCTGACAACCAGTCTTACTACTTTATCGTATTACCCAGTAACTGGGTGGTGGAGGTCAGGTAGGCAGTCGCTCCATGTAAAATACTGGTATTCAGCTGCATCCGGTTAGACTAGAAGCCGACCCCAACATAGTTGTGTTATCCACTAAGTGTGCATATACACGAGCAGTACGTGTCAATAGCAGAGGCAACTGCAGTCGTCGGCACGTGTCGCCGGCAGCCGTCGACACCCATTGACGCCCGCAGTCGACGCGTCGGCAACGTGCAACTCGTGTATTTGAGTACGGTACTGAAATACACGAGCGGCACATCGTTGACGGCAGCTGTGAACGTCATGACGACAGCTGCAGTTGGTTTTGCTGTTGACGTATGCCGCTCATGTGTATGCACACTAATCCGAACTCGAGTATAGCCCAATTCTTTTCATGAAGAGGAGGCCTGTGTCCCAGTATTACATATGGTTATGTACATATTATGTATATGTACCTGTACATTCAATAACGCTTACTGGGTATATCTGTCTGAAAAGCAACTAGGGTGATATTAGTAGGTACCAGATTCAATAAGACAATTTGTTATATTCATGAAAAATAATTTCCTTTTTAAACGTCTAATGTAACGTAACGTTTATGTTATGTTATGTTAACGTCAGACACAGTCACAGGAAGTTCACATTTCGCAATTTTCTCATGTAGCTAGTGTATATTAAAATGTTACAAATTAATTGTATAAAATTCTCCATCGGCTCATGATTTTTATCCTAAACTAGCTGTTCCCCGCGGTGTCACACGCTGCGCGGCTCCTAAGGGTCGTAGCGTGATGTTATATAGCCTATAGCCTTCCTCGATAAATGGACTACCCAACACTAAAAGAATCATTCAAATCGGACCAGTAGTTCCAGAGATTAGCACGTTCAAACAAACAAACTCTGCAGCTTTATAATATTATAGTATTGAAGATAAATAATAAAATGGCCGGTAAGGACTTGTAAATCATTATCAAGAAACATCAACATAATATCTCTCAGATAGATATACAAGTTACAAGACAAACAAAAACCCACGTCAACGAAACTCAACAACAATATAACAGCAATTTATTAAATGACAGTCCACTACAGAAACAAGAAAACAAACTTCTGTAATAATCTTCACAGTATAATTGAACTTCTCAACAACAACTTTCGGGGCGAAATTTCATAACTTGTGTTAAACTGCTAAAGGGCAAATTCCCGTGAAAAGGTTATATACGTGTGCCATTTTGGGAAACCACTCCCTCGGGGACGATGATATCGTATCTAATAAATATCTATTTTAGTTCAAGGGCGGGCCAATCACCTAATATGGAAAATACATATGCATCCCCTTTGTCAAATTTATTTTCTTGTTTATAAAGCTTTCAGTTTTAGGTTGACCTAAAAGTTAAAGCTTAAAGGCTCCTTCAAACACCGATACTTAGTAATTATTCTGTAAAATGTGTGATGTACATGAGAGCAAATAAATAAATAATAAATAAATAACAAGCGCGACACGCGATAAAATCGCGCGCAAAACAAAGGCACCGCAAATCGCGCAACGGGCGGTGCCTTTGGGTCGCGCGCGATTATATCGCGTTATATCGCGCTATAAATAAACCCCTAATATTTATTTATTTAAACTTTTCGCACAAAAAGGTACAAAGGCGGACTTAATGCCTTAGGCATTCTCTACCAGTCAACCAAGGGTGGTGAAGAGATTGGATGGCAGGTGCTTTGGTTGAGAGGAACAATGATAAAAATTAAAAAAACTATTAAAACTAGGTACACAAATACATAGATAGGTTATATACACATACATACTAAATAAATTAATATAATATATACTTATAATATATATATATATATCTATATATTATTATACGTTCAGACGTCAAGAACGTATGGTTAACAGTTAACCACTAATTCACTTTAAGCATCGTTTATGAATAAAGGGGAATAAGTTTAGATAATCAATCAATTCAGATAATAATAAAGCTTACAAAAACGCTAAAAGAAGACGTTTTGAGGCTAAAAGCCCGAACATATGTAAGTGGTGACAACATGTTGACAAGACATGACATTTAGGACTAATGGGTCCTAAATGTTAACACACGTCCCAGTATGTTACGGATTAAGCACAATTTTCTGCGATAAAAAATTTGATCGCTAAGTAAAAAGTCGATGGTATTTTGCCGTCAATATTGGTTCAATTATAAGGAGTTCAAAGATTATTTACAGTTCTGAGCCCAATTGCACCACAGTTCTAAACATTAATTTTAATCATGATTATGTCACTCTCAAACGATTGACCGAAACAGGACGATGTTTTAAATGTAACGTTTACCACCAAACGTGTTTAGTGACTTATGGTGCCAGCGGGTCTTTGTTCTACAAGAAAATTCCCTGGTTTAAATAGAAATAATTAAAAATCGAATTTAAAAATTAACCAAACCAATCAAAAAATTTATTGGACGTAACGTGTGTCAGTTTAAAAAAGGTGTATGACAAAATAGACAAGACTCGTGTTCTACATCAAAATTCAAATTCAAATAATAAAATGTACCTATGTTCCATACTTTACTAAGAATTTACTGTTAACAGAACATATTTTTATCTATCAACTAGCAGCGACCCGCGGGTTCACCCGCGTAAATGACGATCCCGTGGGAATATCGGGAAAAAATATCAGCTACCTCCATACAAAATTATTAAGTATCAAAATGGGTCGAGCCGTTTGAGCGTGAAGAAGTAACAAACATAAACACACACACACAAACTTTCGGCTCTATAATATTAGTGTGATATGATGGGATAAATACCACTTAACCCATAGATATCCGACTTAACCCTTCGCATGTCGCGTGTACAGGGTATGTACCGATAACAATAGAATTTCTATTGTGTCTGCTAATTGGACATGCGACGGGACACACTAATTCATACATACATACATTGCATACTAATTCTGTAGTACCACGTGAAGACATAGTAATACTGTATTTAGCTCAGACAATACAGGCGCAACGTGGGTGCTAACTAGTATAGGAACTGTACAATATAGAACAAAACATTCCTGACAGGAAAAACCTATTTAAACTTGTGCGGCAGGTCACCAGCTGGTCCTAGATATGTTTCTACTGGAAGTGATGTCACTGGTACGCTCCGGATTTTGGAATCGGTACCATTTGAAGGTAGTACTGAATTGAAACTAGATTTCTTGTGTAGACATAAATGTTGTAACTGTTAGACCATGTTCGCAAGGGTGCACAGGATTTTCAACTGTCGGTTTTGAATCGAGCATTGAGAATCCAACAGAGTGCATCCCAGCGCGTCGAAGAAACGTTGAGGATCCAATGACTTACAGAATATTTTTGTCATATTCGATTCCTCTTAGTTGCCAATATAAAAATGGAGTATGATTTGTTATATGTAGGAAACTAAACTACTTATTGATACGTAAAAGCATGTAAATCACCTAAACGTCAATTGAAAACGTTCAAAATCTAGTCGCAATCTCAGTTATGCGACAATTAATGTCAAAAACTTGTCAAAAATTTATGAAAATTAGAAGAATTTAAAAAAAATACGGGTATTGTCCCTCAGAAATTATATCATTTTAGAATCTGTTGTGGAAATTACATTTTATGCTGTACGTCATGTAAAAGAGTAAGTAACTTACGATCTATATTAGTATTTAAAAAAAACCTCCCCCATCACAAATTAGTTAAAGCAAAATTAATAGCCACATCTAGCAAATTTTAGTTCCGTCACTATGCCCGCGCGCCGGATACAGCGTAATACTTAATTTCCTTTGATATTTCGGCCAATCGAAACTTATTGTTAAATGGCGGGAAAACTATAAAAACGCGGCCATTTTGAGTGGCATGTGTGTCATTATAATGATTTATAGTCACCGTAAAATATTGTGGGTTGATAAATGACCCAGATTAGAGACTATTAATATTGTGTCGTCAAAATATGAAGCACCTTTGAAGTTAATTTGGGATATATTTTATAGCGGGTAACGTTGTTATTCCGGACTAGAAATCTAGATTATATACTTATAGCATTGGTTCGAATATCGATTGGTATAAATAGTGGAGTTGCGTAAATTTTTAAAAGATAGAGAGACAATTGAAGAGACAATAGTTGCACCTGCGGCTTTCTCTGGAATTTGAGAATCTATCCATGATATTAATGTATGTACAAGTACATAATATTTGTGGTTAGCGATACTCCCGTTCTTTGCAACTTTTCGATTTGACTAAAAAACATCGAGATGTCTTTATTAAATGTAAGTTTAATAGTAACAAAATTAAAATTCAAATCAAAATTTATTTACTCAGATAACAAAGATCCATAATGTTAAATTTTCCATTAATCCAAAATTTCCTTATGGTCTCTAATGCACAATAAGATTATTAATTAAATGTCACGGACAACAGTAGGCGTTCCGAACCGACATACTATCGAACCAATAAATTAACTAACTAACAATCGCTGTAGGATTTTTCGCAACAGGATTTTTCGCACAAACGTTTTATCGTACCAATAAAGCATTGATGGAACAAAACATCGTACAGCTCAAAATCAAAATATTTTATTTCACATAAGCCTACATGGGCACTTATGAAACGTCAGAAGCTAGGTGCACGGTTCCAATTGGTCGTTTCCTATGGAGAAGAACCGGCAAGAAACTCCACGGTTACTCTTTTTAAAAATAATTGGCTTTTACAATATTTTCAAATTACAGTAGGTATGGGAGGATAGCGTAGGCCTGTCAACAAGTATCAGGTACTTGATAAAATAAAAAATGGTCTACAGATCTAAAGTCTACAAGGCCTACAAAGTCCTCACATTTACAAAATAAGAATCTATCAAAAGGATAAATAAAAAATAAAAACCTAATAAAACCTAGTGATATGATTCCCATTACAACCACTAATAAAGAGATGAAGCTGAATTATCAACACACCGTGTTTGATATAATAAACATTGAATCATCAATTTTCGAAATCAAGTCCCACCCATTGAATCTAAGTATCACACACATATAATATTATAAAGGCGAAAGTTCGTGAGTGTGTGTGTGTGGGGGTGTGTGTGTTGTTACTTCTTCACGCTCAAACGGCTGGACCGATTTTGCTAAAATTTTGTATGGAGGTAGCCACGGATATCGATCTATGGAGGTAGCTGACACCCTGGATTAACATATAGGCTACTTTTTATCCCAATATTCGACATTTTCGCCGGTAAAACCGCGGGGCGCAGCTAGTATACTTATAAAGTAAAATGTGGGGTTTTTCAATTCTCCTTTTCATTATCCATGTCGGACATCGAGTTTCAAACTGACCGCAAACAACATTTTAAACTAGCATTGACAAATAATTTAACTTGCTCTACAGCATTTATACTGTAGAGCAAGTTAAGTTATCATACTAATATTATAAAGGCGAAAGTTTGTGAGTGGGGGTGTGTTTATATGTTTGTTACTTCTTCACGCTCAAACGGCTGGACCATTGTTGATAACATTTTGTATGGGAGTAGCTGACACCCGGGATTAATATATAGGCTACTTTTATCCCGATATTCCCACGGGATCGACATTTACGCGGGCAGCTATTTTGTATATAAAAAGCTTTTTGATTTTGTACAGACGCCAGCACATCAAGTTACTACAATCTGTCAGATTTATTTAATAGATTTTCGATTTGTCTAAACACAATTTATTTGGGTTGAAAGTAGAAAAAAAACTGTAATTTCCGAGGCGGAAAAAGGGGGCGTATTTTACCCGCCTGATACCAAAATAACTGTTAAGGCATCAATTAGGAATTTACTGGTACATACAGAACTATTGTGAACAAAGTAGATGAAAGTATAGTAAAGTTGTTAGGTGTGACATTTTACAACTGTCTTCGAATTTTTGATTCCAGGACGTGACGGTTTCCTCACGATGTTTTCCTTCACCGTTTTGAGAGCAGTGGAGATGAAATAATTTACACAAGTAAAGTGCCCGTTTGGGTTCGAACCCCCGGGCCCCACCCTACAACTCGTAAGTCACGGCCCTGGGCTACCGCTGTTCTTTCGTGAGACGCCAGCTGCACATCAAGCTACTACAATCTATTCAATTTATTTAATAGATTTTCAACTTTATCGCTAAAGCATAAGGTTCAAAATTGATTACGAAAATTTTACAATTTCGGGTAGCTCATGTGCGTCTGTACCATTGAAAGCAATTCTGTGCATTACAGAAGTTTATATGAAGGGTCACATTGCTTTAACAACAGACCTACAAGTTAATACAATATTGATGATGACGTATCAGCTGTGCCCTCTATCTGACACCGGCCCCTCATACTAAATGACATACTATAACGTATTGGACAGAACATATTAAATTAATCCATAAGGACATACGTCACTTAAACCTTTCAGCCAACAATTTGTCAAAGGGTCATACGAAGAAGGGTCAATACAGCATAAACTTATTAAGTCAGACCTTTATAATATGAGTCGTAACTTTGTTGCTAAGGCTTGCGATTTTGTTATAGTTTATTAGGGGGTTTAGGGGAGTGAAGGCGTTATACAGTGTGTATCAGAAATGTGTGGTCATATTTAAGGGTGTGGTACATAACATCGAACTGAACAACTTTCTCTATGTAACCGACATCGTAATCGCAAAAAAATAATCAGCATACCCTACACATTTTAGATACACGCTGTATACAAGGTGAAATTAAATAAGTTAGCGTAACTTCAAAAACGTAGTCGATACCGATATCTAAACTTGATTAAAAAAACTGATTTTCACTGAGTAACTACACTACCAGCGGTCGTCGACCCTCCCAAAAATATCATCAAATCTTATATTATTTCATTTCATTATGTTTAGATATCAAAACTCATTACGCCTGTCGAGTTTCGCTAAGTAATTTAATTTGACCCTGCATAAAGGAGTAGACATAATATTATAAGTACAGAAGCCAGCACATCAAGCTACTACAATCTGTCTTTCAACTTTATCGCTAAAGCATAAGGTTCAAAGTTGATTGGGAAAATTTGACAGTTGTTACAAACGAGACGAACGTCATCTGAACTGAAGACAATGATGTAGTGGATTCTATTCTGTAAAACTTAGGTGAAATGAACTGTCATTTCATCTAATGCTAGAGATTCACACTAATGACAGCTGACTTCAAGCTAAGTTTCACCTCAATTTTCACGGTGAGATTTTTACAGAATATCGTCGACCGTAGGTTCAATTGAGGTAAGGGACAAAATACGATTTTTCAGGAGAGGCCGACAAAGTTTTTTTTCGGACTAAATCGCCTATAACTTTTTTTGTTATTAACCTTTTTCGGATCTGATTTCACACATAATCTTGTATTTTAGTGCTCTATCTACCTGTGTAACATTTATTTAAATAAGTTAGCTATTTAAGAAAATAGACGTCCTTTACACCAACGTATTTTGTTAGTAATGTCCCTTACATTAAATTGATCTCTACGTTGGATCCAATCTATAATGAAAAAATAGTGTAAAGGTTTGTTGAAAAAATGTATGAAGAATAATTCGTTGATTGGGAAGACCCTTACCTTATGTGAAGTGGATTGGCGGCGGTAATTACACCATTTCAAGTTGCTATATTGCATAGTTTTTCAGATACATTGTTGTTATGGGGCTGATTCGAAATTTGAATCCAAAAGCAGTAGGGTAAGGGACATTTTTTTTAAGCTAGAATTTTTTCATATACACCATTCGAAAGAGCGCAAAATTCTGAACAAAACTGCATACTCAACTCATTTTGCGTATTTTGTCCCTTACATCAATTGAACCTACGGTCGACGATATATTGGCTGTATATTAATGTAAAAATCATTGATTTAGCTATTAAATGGGACGCGAGGGAACTGCTGATTATCATTATTATGGTTATAAATTATCTGATAAAATTTAAGCCGTTGAACAAAACTCATTACGGTTTAAAACATGAATACAGAATTAGTCAACATCCATTTTATAAATTAGCATCTTTAATAAAAACTGGGCAAGAGTGAGTCGGACTCGCACACGAAGGGTTCCGTACCACAAGGCAAAAACGCCGATAACAACACGTTTGTTGTATGGGAGCCCCCCTTAAATATTTATTTTATTTGAATTTTATTATTTATTATTAAAGTAAAAATACAACTGAGTATTTTGTGAATATTTCAAGTGCCTACCTGTTGCCATTATTGATATCGAGCTAAAAAGGGCAAAAAATCGCGTTTGTTGTATGGGAGCCCCCTTAAATATTTATTTTATTTTGTTTTTAGTATTTGTTGTTATAGCGACAACAGAAATACATAATTTGTGAAAATTTCAACTGTGTAGCTATCGCGGTTCTTGAGATACAGCCTGGTGACAGACAGACGGACGGACGGACAGACATCGAGGTCTTAGTAATAGGGCCCCGTTTTTACCCTTTTGGTACGGAACCCTAAAAAGGAACATAAAAAATTACAGTGTGAACACATTATAATGGTCAGTGGCACAGTAGCGACGCAACAAATTGGCTGAATTATGAAATATTGCCAGTTTATTATATTGAACATTATTGTTTTAATTAAAAGCGATACACAATACTGGTACTACGTGTTTTGTATAGTAAATAGTAGTTAAAGTTAATTAATTCTATGATACGGGAGTGCTTCGTTTCTTATTGTTTACAAAGATCGTGCTGTGTTTTTGAATTGGTCACTGTTATAATTGGATACGTTTAAACATCTCTTTCTTTAATAGGGCCGGTAATGCTATCTAACTTTTCCTTTCTTTACTATATCTATAAAGTAATCAATATTTCTACCTAATTATATTTTACAGCTAAAATAAAATGTAAATAAATTAGGTGTGAAAATAAAATGATTAGTACATTTTAAAGGTTTATGTAGTAACTCTCGGTAACTGGATATAACGTGTGAAATCCCAGCCATTTTATATGAGGAATTTTACTCTAGGGTTTTGGGTACAAGTTACGGTCCGTGATAATTTTCAAACAGGGGAAATAGCTGTTTGAAACGACCCTGTATTTAATGTATATAGTAGAAATATTTATGGTACACGTTTCTCCCTTAAAATATATGAGCTACATAGCCCTGCAAAAGTTATTTGACATTTTTCCACTTTAGTACTGATGCCAAAGTATTCGAGTTTCAAATGTTTGAAACTCGAATTTTAACGTTTATTTGAATAATTCAACTACCTGTGACCCATCATTTATCATCATTATCATTAATTATTTTAAATCATAATAATCACAGCTGAAGTGAAAAATCTCAACAATTTTTTTTTTCTTTAGTGATAGAGAAAAATAATCAAGGTCAAAGTCGAATTATCAGCCAGAATAATAAACTCATGAATTTTCTTTTCATGAACTAGAAATCTCATTATCACTATTATATTCATATTCTCGCCATTTCACTTACTAAAGAACAGACAATGAATACAAAAGATTTATACAAACAAAACCCAAGAGAACTATCATTTCGACCTTAATAAAAATATACGAAGTGGTCCATTTAAGTCGACCTTCCCCTCAAGGGCGGAATGTTCCTATTGTTATGTGGGGAGTACTGGGGATTTATGAGATATGCCAACGGTCTGGAAGGGTAGAATTGGGACACTACGGGAGTGAGGATTGATTGCTGACCCGCTTTTGAAAGATTACGAATGGTTTTGTCACCGAAACATGAATAAATCTTTGCTTTAGTCGCGTTTTGGTGTTCCGTTCTGGAATTGGCGAAACGGAACTTTTATGAGAACTGTCTACGATAGCCATGGTCAGATTTTTCTAGAAGACTTTCAAGGTAAACAGACGATTGACATACTTTTGATATCGATTTTAGAGATGTTTTGCTGATAGAAGAACTTATACACGTACAAAGGAAGATATTAGAAGGACATTATGACCTTATTCGTGATGTTCTTCAAAAAGGTCAAGTGCATAGTGCTCGCAACCAGTATGACCACATGTATGAAAAGAAAAAGATTGTAGCAGATGGCGTTCTGTAGTTTTTGCCTACCCCGAAGGAAAGAATATATGTGTCCGCAGGAATTGTACAGATCAGCACATCACAATTCTGTAAGTAATAGATTTTCAACTCTATCACTGAAGAATAAGGCTCAAAGTTGATTGGGAAAATTTTACTAGAAAGTGTACCAGATTCAGAAACCTATCTGATGTACAGACATCAGATAGGTTTCTGAATCTGGTACATTCACCGCAGGGTAAAAACACACAAACAACATTAATCTATTAATAATGGAATTTATTGGGACCGAAAACACAAACTGAACAGACAGTGGGAGTCCACCTAAAACATTACCCTAATTTTGGGTTCCGCCGTAGTCGAATAAAACGGGTGTTGCTATCAGCGCGGCAGACAATTTTGGAAGACAAAACATTTTACCATTGGTGCCTGTAAGTCTAGAACTGAATTCATTTAGACCATAGGCTCTCAACTTGGTCGATAACGGTCCTTCGTGGGCGTTTGAGACTTTCAGATGGGCGGTAGAAGACCCAGAATTATACATATATTATCCTACTAGCTGCGCCCCGCGGTTCCACCCGCGTAAATGTCGATCCCGTGGGAATATCGGGTAATAATCGAACACCTAATGCGGGTCCGATTTGGGATCCAATGGAAAATTTGAAACTCGTAAGAGGCTTTTCGACAACTTTAGTTTTAATAACTTTGTAATGGCTTTGTAACACTGTGAGTATTACTTCTGCTCTCTAAGCCAAACTTGACTCTTAGAAGTACAGACGCCCAGCACATCAAGCTACCCAAATTGTCAAATTTTCCCAATCAACTTTGAACGTTATCCTTTAGCGATAAAATTGAAAATCTATTAATGAAATTTGACAGATTGTAGTAGCTTGATGTGCTGGTGTCTGTACATTACATCACACAATATCACGCCTGTATTCCCTAAGGGTAAGGCAGAGGTGTACCTATAGTACACCGACATTTCACCAGTTATATTTTAGTCCCATGTAATAGAGGGCGAGGCTATTACCATCAACCGGCACAAGTCCAGACTCCTGATATTCATGATTGAAAAACCCAATAACACTTTTCCTGATCAGGGAATCTAATCTAGGACCTTATGCTCAGCAGTAGCGCTTCCAACCACTAGACCAAAGGAGCAATCTTAGATGAAGATGTGCGAAATACAAGAGCCGACAAAGAGAATATATGGGACTAGCTTCCGCCCGCGATTTCGTCCGCGTGAAATTTCACCCTCCCCCCATTCACCCTCTTAGGGGTGGAATTTCGAAAAATCCTTTCTTAGCGGATGCCAAGGTCAAAAAAAAAAAAAAAACAAATTTCAGTCCGATCCCTCCAGTGGTTTGGGCTATGCGTGGATAGATCACTATGTCAGTCGGTCACCTTTGAGTTTTATATATTTAGATTTAAAAGGAACATAATGAAGTAATGGAATAGCAATATCCTTGAAGATCCTTCCTTTCAATCAAAATCTGAATGAAGGAAGGATCTTGAAGGATATTTCTAATCCATTGCTTCATTACGTTCGAAAAATGTGTTCGCTCAACAACGTAAATAACGCAATGAATGTTGTTGAACTGATAAAATGAAAGCCATTGATACTGTTACTGTGGAACGCAATTACCCGGCAGGTAGCACTAATCCGATTGATTTCCATGAAGTGACTCTAGTTATATGCGTTATTTATCGATCCTCACCGGCGTAGATTGCTTTTGCCTTAGGCACCAGTCCCAGCTAGCTAATAAAAACGAGCAGACTAAAAACTAGCCGACTAAAAACTAGTAGACTAAAAACTAGCCGACTAAAAACTAGCCGACTAAAAACTAGCCGACTAAAAACTAGCCGACTAAAAACTAGCCGACTAAAAACTAGCCGACTAAAAACTAGCCGACTAAAAACTAGCCGACTAAAAACTAGCCGACTAAAAACTAGCCGACTAAAAACTAGCAGACAAAAACTAGCCGACTAAAAACTAGCAGACTAAAACGAGTTGGCGACCAACGAGCAACGAATACTCGCCAGCTGCGTGAAAAGTCAGCGATCACGTGTCTCTTTTACTTACATGTGACCTACAATATTTTTTACGTTTCTTGATCGAGAAAATCGTTGATAGTTAAGGGGCTTACAGGACCTAAACACAAAATACGCAAGATTTAGAAACAATAAAAGTATATAATCGACTTTAGACAAAATCAGAAAAATATATGAGATTCTTCAGGACATATTCTAGGTAGATAGTGTGTTGAAAACATAATACAACTAATTTGATACGATAGAAAAAAAACATGAAGATACCTCTAAAAACTTTATTTTTACAATAAAAACCATACTAATATACATACAATCATTCTGATTTTTTACTAAAGCACTAGTGTTTTAATTTTTTTAGTCCAAACAATAGATTTTTTGTAATTAAATAATTGCTTCATATTTTGCAATAAATTACCAGCTTTGTGTCATCGCGCTTTTCTTTCTTTTCTATGCAGTCCGACAGTGACCGCGCCTTAGGTCATGTAAGCCCCTTAATCACTTCCTTGTCATTGGTAGGACCTTATTCTGTGATCAATACAAATACTTATCTAACAAAATTTAGTTGATAAGCAGTTTTAACACTAACACCCACACACACCTCTGCCTCACCCACATTTCGCCAGTTAGCCACAACTCCCATGTAGGGAAAAGCTCGTGACTTGTTTTACAATAGAAAATGATATTGTATTATGATCTAAGAACTAATAGTAGTATGACGGTATCACGGTGATTCATATGACTACAATACATTCACTGAATATTTTGAAACACTAATACATGTACTACATCGAATAAACAATGTAATATTCTAAATCATAATTAATAACACAGGAGTGGCTGTACAAACGTTAATAGATTTCTAACAAGCGTATTAATATAACAATTAATTGTAGCAAGTTAATTAAGTAAGGGCTGTCACCAATTACCTATGTAGCTGACGTATCGAGTCGTGTAATATGTAAGTTATATACCGTGTTTGGGATATTTTGGGAGAGAAATAGGTTTGGCTTTGTGTCGAGAATAGTTCTTAGCAAAGATAATATTTGTGGAAATATTTTTATAAATGATAAATGATTTATTTTTTGTAAGTAGGTTTGTACAAACACTTTTACACGTCAATCATATTTTTTCAAACTAGATGAGGTCGGCGTTTCCTAACTGATTCTGAGAAGAGGCCGAAACAAACTCAGAGGTCACAGTCTCTTTTAAAGTCCTGACAAGATCTTGGTCAGATCATGTGAAGACCATGTAGATTGGTGTCTGAAATGGTCTATTGAGGAAAGAACCACATAGATTGAGCGGACCTGTCCAGTCAGTGCAAGCATTTGTCAAAATTCTGCAGCTCAACCCAGAACTTGAGGAGCTCAACGATTCGACGAACAACACCAAAGAAAGGACATTTGGGTAGGCCGTGTAAATTACCCAAACTGCCAGATCATGATTAAAACTAACTAAGAAGGAAAACAGAAAAAAGAAATGACCCACATAGTCCTCACATTCATAATAATTAAATAATAACAAAAAAACTTTAAAAAGTAAATTTTGTAGTGTAGTTTTGTTTTTCCTGTAGCAAATTACCCATTTAGTACATGGACTGGTCTCGTGGTCGCAAGTGCGTCTGCTGAGCGTGGCGGTCCTGGGTTCGATTCCCATGTCGGGAAAAGTGTTATTGGGTTTTTCCATTAGGAATTACTTAGTAACAGCCCGGATTTTGGAAGTTGGTGGTGTGATATCCCCGTTCCTTGGAAAGCACGTTAGGCCGTTGGTCCTGCGCCTGATCTCCTTCCGGTCGTGTCGGATTACGCTCCGTCCTTCGGACTATGAGAGTGAAGGACCTGTGTCTGCGCACACACCTGTGCACTATAATATCTTCCGCGCTGAAGGCACAAAATAGAACTGATTTTTGTGCTGAATGCTAGTCACCGTTGAGATTCGCCGCCATGGTCGAAATACGGTCTGGAGAACTATTACTATTATTATTAAATGGATTAAAGTAGGCCTTTATAATTTTGGAAAATTAATCAGAATTATTGCAAAGTTTTGAAACCTCGTTAGCGCAAACACTTTAGTGGAAAACGTATTATATTAATGACTTGTTCATTAAAAATATTTTTATATAAAAAGCTTGACACGTTAGAAAAATAATTTATGAAATTTTCAAAGTACTTGCTTTTTAAATTAAACAAACCATGTTGTAAAGGAATGGATTGCAAAATATAAACACATTGGAATGTACCAAAATCTCCTAAAAACACATGAACCCAATTTGGCTCCCCAACATGCAAATCTCAAACTTAATACAAAAATCCCGCAAAGCCTGGGAAGTAACAAAAAAAAAGAAAATCAGTCTAAATGAAAACTCTTTGAGGTAATAAACGGGGGTAGGCAGGGAAGTATTTGATGAAATGAACAATAATAAAGGAGAGACGGACGACAAAATTGTGCGGAATTCCACTTGCCAACGGAATTTCGAGGAGTTTTACCTTTTTAATCCATTAAGAACGCTTGGGAGGCGAAAATATTTTAAATTAGGACATTACGCCTGATGAGTGAGTTTTCAGTGAAAAATATATCGTTTGGAAAACGTTGGCTCTTACTTTTGACGGGTATGTCCACTGCTTTAGTTAAGTGCGTTCTTTTTCGTTAGGTAAATGAAGCCAAATTTATCTACAGTATCACTATTTATATTAAAAATATGACTGTTTGCTTTTACAGCTACGTTACCTGCTAAATTAGCTTTGAGTGCTTTACCAAGTTTCATATCAAGTATTTCATTAATATTTGCAGTAAATCTAAGATCAAAATTATACGAACATCATCATCAACTAATCAAATCAATAAAGTCTCCCACATTTCCACCATCTACATGCATAAAGAGAACAATTGTGAACTTGCAAAAGCCATTAACACCGCCATAAAACATTGTTCAAGAGCCAAGATCTGACACCACAGTTTAGCCTCGACCGACGATTTGGTCGTCCGGCATACATTATAGTTGTTTATGAGCGAAGAGTAATGGTGGTGTTACCAGCATGACGGCAGTTTATTTTAGGTGCACAAGATTATGAGAAAGTAGGTACGTGTTGCTTTGCGGAAGAATTATTTTATTTTTTTTGTTTCACCCGCGTAAATGTCGATCCCGTGGGAATATCGGGAAAGTAGCCTACCTATATGTTAATCCACGGTGTCAGCTACCTCCATACAAAGTTTTATCACAGTTGGTCCAGCCGTTTGAGCGTGAAGAAGTAACAAATATATAAACACACACACACACCCCCACACACACTCACAAACTTTCGCCTTTATAATATTAGTGTGATGTGATACAGGGTGGGAAAGTCTATACGACAAAAACTTTGATATCAATTTAATGATGCTGCCAGTCCAAAAACAAAAATTCAATCATACAAAATATCCAATTAGACACTAGTCAGCTGATTGACAAACCCGATAGTTGCTCATATGACACTACTATTTAATTTAGATTGTTTGATAAAAATATTTTTTTTATTCCGATGTTTGGATATTATATCCTGATGGTTTCAAAATACTCTCAGGTCAGTTTTGCTAGTGTTTTCATTTATTGTCGTCTCCATGTGTTAGATGTTATTATTAGTCCGTGTGTTTCCATTGATGATAATGGACTTCTGAGTGATCATGATTACAGATTGCATGGCAGTATGTTTTAGGAAGACGTAGCGTTGGAAAGCCTCCGGTCCGACGAGCTTGTGCAGCAGGAACCCGTTGGATGCGAGAAGCAAAGAACCGGTCGAAGTGGAGGTGCTTGGGGGAGGCCTATGTCCAGCAGTGGACGTCTTTCGGTTGAAATTATGATAATGATGTTTTAGTAGCATAACAGATGAAAACGTTTTTGTTACGGTACTTACGAGAGAAAACGAAGGGGTTTTTATTTTGAGTTACCTCTTAGAATGGTATTTGAATACAGAGAATTCAAAACTAACCGATTTCATACATATATGGCTCTTCTTTTAAAGTTGTAAATCCTTTCTTAGAAAAATATCTGCAATCTACATGCCTACAAAATATACAAAGGACGCCTTTAATTTATAAGGGCGTATTCAAATTTTCCTAGGAATTTCAAACATTTGTACTTTTTTGTCAAAACATTGGCTATCTAACACCAGATTTATTTACACGGGGATCCTCTGATTTGTAAAGGTATTTATTTTTTAGCCATTATAATCTATTTCTGTCACAGAATCTCTTATTCCATTGACCTGGTTACTGGGTTGAATAGACATTGAATTCGAATCTATTTAATGCTGGACTTCGACTTTCGAATTCAATTTGTTGATGAACAGCTCGAGGAGTGAAATGATTTCCCGATCAGATATTTTTCACCTCGCGGAGTGTAATCACTGTATTGAGTTAAAAGTATTACGGGTTTTAAGATAATGGTGTACGTGGTACACGGAAGATGATGAGATGACTTTTTCTAAAGTAAAAGTATCTTCCTTAGTAAGCAATGTTTAAAAATAAACTTTAGTCACGACTCTATAAGTTCAGTACATCTTTTTCTTTCTATTTCATTAAGAAAAGGACAGAAGATAAATTTTAGTTTAGTCCTGTCAAATTAATCAGAGCCTGACGTAAATTGACGTAATTTTAGTAGGCAAGTTTTTAATCACGTCTAAACTTGTATGGAGTAGTGTCAGGCGCTGATTATTTTGACAGGAATAAACTAAAATTTATATTCTGTCCTTTTTTTCTTAAAGAAAAGAAGCACTGAACTTAAATTTAGATTGAGATTGACAGAGGTTGTAGTAGTTTAGTTTGTGAACTAGGGAATCGACACCATTATCAATAAAGAAAAACCAACTCAATAAGTTATAAGATACAAAGTTACTATAAAATCTTCCTCTGTATTTATTTAAATGTATACCTACTTAAGAATCTGCCTTTCATCAAAAATAAAATAATATGAAGATCGCAAAGGAAGACTTACCTAAGAAAACAACATCATAGATAAAAGGAACTGTTTACTAAAATGTTTATTCGGAAAGGGTCCAATAAATAAAACCTCTTTTATGTTACAGGAATTGCTGGTAGTGATTACAAATAAATAAGGCACCTTTCTCACTGCCAACGATTTTATCACTCAAGAAACGCACAAAAAACTGCAGATTCGTGAAAGTATAAGAGATACATAGTGAATAATTGATCGCTGACAGCGGGGTAATGCGTAATACACTAACAGTAGCAATGCGCCCGTGGCTAAATAATAACAGCCGCACAGGTCGATCGATCAGGTTAAGCTACGCTTGCCGCGGTTGGTCTGTGGGGAACCATCTTCACATACCGTGACCCCTCCGTGCCTCGGAAAGCACGTTAAGCCGTTGGTCCCGGCTGTCATTCGTGGATCTTTGACAGTCGTTACGGGTAGTCAGAAGCCCAAAAGTCTGACAACCAGTCTTACCAAGGGGTATCGTATTACGCAGTAACTGAGTTGTGGAGGTCAGATATGCAGTCCTTCCATGTAAAATACTGGTATTTAGCTGCATCTGGTTAGACAGGAAACCGACCGCAACATAGTTGGGAAAAGGCTAGGCAGATGATGACTAACAGTAGCAATGGTTTTAATTTTGACAGTCCATCAACATTCATTACGTTATTTACGTTGTTGAGCAGACAAATTTTTCGAACATATGGAGCAATGGATTAGCAATATCCTTCAAAAGGATTCAGATTGTGATAGTGTGTTACGCAATTAGGGTGCTGTTCACACTGCCGGCGAGTACTCGTTTGTCGCAGCGACAAGAGCTATCAAAGAGAGTAACTCCCTCAGTGACACTCGCTTGGCAGATACGACACTCGCTGAGACACTCACGCTTGGTGTATAAGCATACAATACGTCGTGGACTCGCTGCTCGTCGCTTGCCAACTTGTTTTTAGGGTTCCGTACCCAAAGGGTAAAAACGGAACTAAGACTTCGCTGTCCGTCCGTCCGTCTGTCTGTCACCAGGCTGTATCTCAAGAACCGCGATAGCTAGACAGTTGACATTTTCACAAATTATGTATTTCTGTTGCCGCTATAACAGCAAATACTAAAAACAAAATAAAATAAATATTTAAGGGGGGCTCCCATACAACAAACGTGTTTTTTTCTGCGTTTCTGCCTTGTGGTACGGAACCCTTCGTGTGCGAGTCCGACTCGCACTTGGCCAGTTTTTTTTTTAGCTCTACTTGCATCTTATTAAGAGCGTTTACGACGTACGGCATTTCATACAAACTTTCAAGCCCTTGTTTATCGAAATGAATGAACCGATTTTAATGAAACTTCATACGCATGCAGGATACAAAGGTTTAAAAAGGTCTCAAAAGTTCAAATTAGACTGATTTTAAATTTTCAGTAGAAACAGAGATTTCCAGTTATCTTTTTTTAAATAAGATATTTAGAAAATGTTCTTAGGTAACTTTTTCTCAGTTAAGCGATCGTCCTTTAAGCATGGTCTCTGTGTAAAATTAGTATTTATTGTGGTAATTTTTTTTTTTCATTAGTAAGTAGTGTCCGACCGAAGGTGCAATTCTGGCCGAAGCCGAAGCCGAAGCCGATTAATCGGTATTCACCAAAACCTTCGGCCGAAGCCGAAGCCGAAGCCGAAGGTGTCATTGACCTTGAGAAATACGATAGTTACTTTGATCTCAGAATATACTAGATACATATTGTGAGAGCTTTAGAGATTTAGCCCAATAAAGAGCCGAGTGACCAACATATACAAGTAGGTAATAAAATATTGTCTAAAATAAAAGTTTCAAATATGAAATATTTAAAAACAAAACACTTATTAGAATTTTAAGACGCGCTCTCAAACTTGTTTTGACTCGTTTAGTTTACTAACTGCCAATCGTTTGGTCCGGTGCGGCGGCGCGGCGAAACTCTGCTGCTCTGCACACTCTCCGTCTCGCTCTAGCATCGTTCAGTAAATTTCAAATTTTGACAACTAGCAAACCTTCGGCTTCGGCCAAACCTTCGGCAAATTTTAGGCCGAAGCCGAAGATTTGGCCGAAGGTGCTTTTTTGGCCGAAGGTGGCCGAAGCCGAAGCCGAAGCCGAAGCCGAAGCCGAAGCTTCGGTCGGACACTATTAGTAAGTAACTTTGTGTCAAAAACATCGCCAAAAAAATAAAATGTTATTCTATCAGTCCTTGTTGGCCATCCCATAAACATTTTCCCCAACCCTATTTGCATTCAATATGAATCGAAAGCATACACATAACTTTTCCTCTAATATTTTATTGTCAATCTCTTCCGTTTTTCCAAAGAATCCATTATCCATACCAGTGTCCTAAGTAACCCTTTCGATAAGTGTTAACGCCTAGCATGTGTGCGCTCACCGACGTCTCACGCACACACGCATACGACACGAAAGGAACAGCCGCGAGCGACGATGTCACGGCACTCGCCCATAGATCGTTGAAACCGCCGCATACATATTTTTTATTTTTGTAAATTTCTATTGGTCATTAAACCAGTTATTATTCAAACCAAGTTTGCATCATTCTTCCACCCCGTCATAGTCCACGTGAAGCTCAGTACCGGCGTTTACATTTTGGTCCCTCGATGCCGGATTGACCTGCGGCCCCAGATTATTGAATCACCCACAGGCAAGAACAAAGGAAATACTGCGCTGACTTGGATGGCGGCCGTCACGTGGAAGATTCAAACTACGGGTTCAACATTCAACGAGTCATATACTTAAACGATTCTTCCACAAGGAATCTCATCATTATAGAAGAATTTCGTGAACATCGAGTTACCTATTTGGAGTTGGGAGCTGAAGACAAAGAGAACTACACCTACAACGAGGGTCACACGTGAGTCCTGAGGGTAGCGTTACTGTAAGTTCGTTCCAATTTGTTTATTTGCCCCGTAAATCTTCTACATTTCCCCCACAAATCCTTCATTTTGTGAGCCTTGAATCATAATCACAAATCCTTTATTTTGTGATTCTTGTATTTATCCCCATTAAAACGGTCACTAATCCTTCATTTAGTGCTGTTAAATATCATAACATATTCACAAATCCTTCATTTTGTGATCCATTTCTTAAACATAAATATCAGTCATCAGTTATTGCATTGCGCAACAAACATCCCAACCTATACATAAAAAACAGGTTATGCTGTTCTTATCTATTCCTGCATTACCTACTCATTACGCTCAGTAAAATCTTATTTACTTAAAAATTAAAAGATATTAAGCTTAAAACTTATTCGTAATCTAACGTAAATTACATTTCAGAGGTTCCAGGTATTCCAGATTCCATTGGTGTGTATAGGAACTGTATTATATCGCGTGTTTAACTATTGTTATTTCGCATGTTCTAGTGCATTCGATTGACCGCTGCCTATCGCCCGCGCTGACAGCGGGCCCGAGCCGGACCGGCTATCCGCGCGATTGCTGTTTCTGCGTACCACCCGCTGCTTGCTTTTTGCACATTTTACGCGTACCCTCACCTCGCGTCATTTTGCTGATTTAAGTAATCGTTCCATTTTTCTTATCTTTAAACTAATTACATTGTAATAATTGTTTGTGATTCTTTCTAGCAACTCATTTCATCGCATTGTTTGGTATAATAAACATAATATATTCTTATTTTCACTTAACTTAGCTTGCATCTGAATTCAGTAGTCACTTTAAACATAGATTTAATTTCTTACGTAAATATATCCATCTATTTGCTTCACCATGGAAGATAAAACTTTAATTAAAAGGCGTGCATCATACAAAGCTAAGCTTACGCTATTTGAAAATTATTTGCAAACCGTCGAGAGTTGTGACAGCTTGAGTAGATTGCAAATAAATGAATTGAACGTCCGTTTATCTAAAATTGAAGAAATCTATACCGATTTTGATACAATTCAGTGTGACATAGAAAATTCTATGGAAATTCCAGACGAGCAGTACAAAGAACGTGAGGCGTTCGAGACCAAGTACTTCGGGACGATCGCGCGCGCTCGTGATCTGCTGGCTCCAGCAGCCGGCGTAGCGGGCAGCGACCGCTCGGGGACAGGTTCTTGTTGTACCGCGCTTGAAGGTGGGCCAAAACTTGCACTTCCTACTATTAATTTGCCTAGCTTTTCGGGTCAGTATCATGACTGGCTGGAATTCCGTGACACATTTAGTATTCTCATACACTTAGACAAATCGATACCAAACATTAACAAATTTCATTATTTACGTGCCGCGTTGAAAGACAGTGCCGCTGTAATAATTCAGTCATTAGATTTCTCGAGTGATAATTACGAAGTAGCTTGGGAACTTCTTTGCGATCGCTATAATAATAAAAGGTCATTAGTAAACAATCACATTCAAGCTATTTTTAACTTGGAACAATTAGCAAAGGAATCATCTAAATCATTACGAAACTTAATCGATACAGTCAATAGGAACCTCAGAGCACTCAAAAAACTTAACCTCCCTACTGAACACTGGGATGTACTACTAATTCAAATCATTTCGAACAAACTTGACACAGACACGAGCATTAAGTGGGAATCATATCGAAATAAGTTGAAAGAGTTGCCTACGCTTAAAATGTTTAATGACTTTCTAAAAGATCGTGCTGATTTTTTGGAAACAATGGATAATACTCATAAAAAGCGTAGGTCAAGTGACACTACACATGTTCGTCAAAAAACATTCGTGGCTAACTCATCTTCTCCCCCAGCTCGCAAATACCCTTGTCCATACTGCAAAGGTACTCATGCACTTTATGTTTGTCAAAAATTCAAATCATTATCCTTAGAAACCAGACTTGACAAAGCTAAGGTACTTAAATTGTGTTTAAATTGTTTACGTCAAGGTCATGCTGATGATGTATGCAAGTTAGGGCCATGTCGCTCGTGCGGCCTGCGGCGCAACAGCTTGTTACACGAACATGATGCTCCTGCGCCATCTGCGCCTGTACCTTCAACAAGTAACGTCATGTTACACACTTTGCCACAGCCTGACGTTCACGATCAACCTCCTAGTCCTCCTCAAGACATTGCTTTGTCAACCATTCAAAATAATTGTGTTCTACTGTCCACGGCCTTAATCCATGTGACAGACATCAATGGTGATTGCCACCAAATACGTGCTCTACTCGACAGTGGAAGTACCTCAAGTTTTCTAACTGAAAGCCTATGTGCTAAACTTAACTTACCTACTTCTTCTACTTCAACCGTAGTCGAAGGGTTAAATTCCCAAATATCATGCTTAACAAAGCGTTGTGACGTACTCATATCGTCATTATTTAACAAGTATAGCGAGAGCGTCTCCTGTCTCGTCGTTCCGCGCATCACTCAGTTATTGCCAACTACAAAGGTTGACTACACAACATTAAATATACCGCCACACATTACGTTGGCAGACCCCAAATTCCACATACCTGCTCCAGTCGATATGCTTCTTGGAGCTGATATATTTTGGACAATACTTGGTTCTCAAAATATATCGTTGGGTAAAAATAAACCAACATTAAATAAATCTAAACTGGGTTTCTTAATATCAGGCCCAGTGCCAACACAACATACAAAATTCATTAATACAGTCCACTGCAATCATCTTATTTTACAAAATAACGACGACGATCAATTACATATTCAATTATCTAAATTCTTTGAATTAGAAACAGTCGCTACACGTAAACAAATATCTAAGGAAGAGCTCGAATGTGAACAAAGCTTTATACATAATACCACTCGGTTGCCTGATGGGCGATTTGAAGTGACGATTCCATTAAAGGATTCGCCTGATAAGCTGGGCGATTCTTACGAACAAGCTTTGTCCAGATTCTTGTCCTTAGAACGTAGATTTAAACGTGAACCACATTTTAAAGAGCAGTATTGCAATTTTATTAAAGAGTACATTTCGTTAAATCATATGTCATTAAATACAAATCCTGAAAATGATACTCACACTTACATTTTACCACACCACGGTGTCTTACGTGACTCAAGCTTATCAACAAAATTACGGGTCGTATACGACGCGTCTGCGGTGACGACCTCTGGTGTCTCATTCAATCAACTTCAAATGGTAGGTGCGACAGTCCAAGATGACCTTATCAGTATCTTAATTAGAATGCGCCAGCATAGGTTTCTCGTTACTGCAGATGTTGAAAAAATGTACAGGATGGTGAATGTCAAGACATCACAACAAATGCTTCAACAAATCTTATGGCGATTCGAACCTCATGAACAATTGAGGCAGTACAAGCTACACACAGTTACGTACGGGACGGCGTCGGCTCCTTATCTCGCGACAAGGTGCTTGACGCAGCTTGGTAACGAATGTCCTGACCAAACAGTCTCGGAAGTCATCTTACATGATTTCTATGTCGACGATTTAATTACAGGCGCCGCTACTGAATCGGAACTTATAGACACATGTAAGGGTGTGATTGCACAGTTAGAGAGTGGTAAATTTCATCTACGTAAATTTCATTCAAATAGTGCTCACGTTGTCACTGAAATCGTCGGTGAAAATAGTAGTGACGAGTTACTTAACTTATGTAATAACGAATATTCTAAAACGTTAGGACTACTTTGGTCGTCTAAAGAAGATAACTTATTATTTTCAGTCAATATTGACGAAGATAAAATTCTTACTAAACGTACGATATTATCGCTTATGTCACAAATATTTGACCCATTAGGTCTAATAAGCCCATGTATACTCCTAGCTAAAGTTATCTTACAAAATCTATGGTCCTCAAAGATAACGTGGGATGAATCTGTGCCATCAAATATCGAAAACATGTGGGCTAAATTTGTAACATCACTTATGCATATAAATAATATTCGAATTCCTAGATATATTTTTTGCGATTTTCCTTCATTAATTGAACTTCATGTATTTAGTGACGCAAGCACACAAGCTTATGCCGCATGCGTATATATAAAAGGTGTCAATAAAAATAATCGTGTGTCTGTTCATTTAGTGACGGCAAAAAGCAGAGTGGCTCCCTTGAAGCCCATGACCGTGCCTCGGCTAGAGCTATGTGGGGCTCTCCTCGCCGTCCGCCTGGCAGATAAAGTAAAATCATCATTTAGATTAAATATAAACAAATGTACCTACTGGTGTGACTCCACAATTGTCCTCGGTTGGATACATTCACCTAAAGCACATCTGCTTAAACCGTTTGTGTTTAACAGAATCAGTGAAATATCTGAGAAAACTGAATCATGCAAATGGCGCTATGTGCCCACTAAAAGTAACCCAGCTGATATTGGGTCACGTGGGACAGATGCCAAACAGTTACAAAATTGTAGCTTATGGTGGTCAGGGCCACCATTTCTTTTACATGACGAACAGTCATGGCCTAAACAACCGTCACACCTACAAGAGCCTGAATTACCAGAGTTCAAGGTCAAATGTCATCTGACTGCTGACTGTACCGATTACGTTACTTACTACTCTGACTTCATAAAGAGTTTCTCCAGTTTTAGTAAATTACAACGTGTGATTGTATACGTGCATCGGTTCATTCACAATTGTTTACACCCACTAAACAAACGCAATGGTTTCATAAAAATCCATGAATTAAATTCATCTTTAAACTCATTATGTAGATTTGTACAACTTGAAGTTTTCAGCTTAGAATATAACTTATTAAAAAATAATAAACAATTGTCAGTTAAAAATAAACTACTTCCATTAACTCCATTTTATAACGAAAACGACGCATTATTACGAGTAGGTGGTCGACTTAATAATTCACTTTATGATTTTGATACGAAACACCCTATACTGCTCGATTCACGGCATCATTTTGCCACATTAATATTTAGGCATTATCATATTATTTTGTTGCATGCACCACCGCAATTATTACTTTTTACACTTCGTCACAAATTCTGGTTTATTAATGGTCGAAACCTTGCCAGACAGATTGTTCATAAATGCATTAAATGCTGTCGTTTTGCAGGAAAGAGTATCCAACCCATCATGGGAAACCTTCCTTCCAGTCGCCTGCATACGGATTATGTATTTACCAACACGGCAGTCGACTACGCCGGTCCTGTCATGATACTGAACCGAAAGGGCAGAGGAAGCAGACTCATAAAGTCTTATCTCTGTATATTTATTTGTCTGGCCATTAAAGCGGTTCATATAGAACTTGTCACCGATTTGAGTAGCACAACATTTTTAGCTGCATTAGACCGGTTCATTGCCCGCAGAGGACGACCGCAAACCATTTACTCTGATAATGGTACCTGTTTTGTCGGTGCATGTAATGAGTTGGCTAGATTTTTAAAGTCAAATTCCGACGAAATTAGCTCTCAAGCATCTAACTCACATATAAATTTTAAATTTTCACCAGCATATAGCCCACATTTTAATGGATTAGTCGAGGGTTCCGTAAAATCTGTAAAATACCATTTAAAGAGGGTTCTAGGTTTCGCTAACTTAACGTACGAAGAGATGAATACAGTTCTTGTACAGATCGAGGGTCTTTTGAATTCTAGGCCTCTTACTCCGTTATCATCGGATCCTTCTGATCTCACCGCGCTCACCCCATCACACTTTTTAATTGGACGAACGCTAACAGCTTTACCTTCTCCTCAGGACACAGAGCCTTCGGTGATACCTACTCTCTCACGATATATGAGAATCCAGCAATTAAAAGCCCATTTCTGGAAACGGTATTACATAGAATACATTACAGAACTCCAGAAACGTCAGAAATGGCGCCAGCAAGGAAAGCAACTCCAGCTCGGAGAAATGGTGCTGGTGAGAGATGACCGGCTGCCTCCCTCCCGGTGGCTGCTAGGGCGTGTGGTGCGCCTGTACCCCGGCTCCGACGGCGTGACCCGCGTGGCCGACGTGTTCACCAATTCGGGCACTCTTCGACGAGCTTTCAACCGACTGTGCCCGCTACCAGTCATGGACCAGAACTGCGTTCCTGGGGCGGCAACATGTTAACGCCTAGCATGTGTGCGCTCACCGACGTCTCACGCACACACGCATACGACACGAAAGGAACAGCCGCGAGCGACGATGTCACGGCACTCGCCCATAGATCGTTGAAACCGCCGCATACATATTTTTTATTTTTGTAAATTTCTATTGGTCATTAAACCAGTTATTATTCAAACCAAGTTTGCATCATTCTTCCACCCCGTCATAGTCCACGTGAAGCTCAGTACCGGCGTTTACAATAAGGAAATCTTGGGAAAAACTCTTGTAACGAATAAACATGGAGATATATCAAAGTGTGAAGGGGTATTTTAGACTCAATGCTCTGTTGATTTAGAGTTCCTTGTTATTCATTCAAGGACAGGAAAGATGAAATGAAAATTATCCCTAACTTTCCATCTACTAATATTTGGTACTAGCTTCTGCCCGCGACTTCGTCCGCGTGAAATTTCTTGTACCCCCACCCAGTCGCAACACTTCGTATTCGCTTATCGTTCATTCTGACTTTTTTTCTTTTTGCTTGGCTCCTAAGGGTCATAGCGTGATATTAAATAGCCTATAGCCTTCCTCAAGAATTGGGCTATCAAATGCAAAAAGATTTTTTCAAATCTGACCGGTAGTTCTAGAGATTATCGCGTTTAAACAAACAAACTCTTCAGCTTTATTATTAGTATAGATTATTATTAGTATAGATAAAGAGGTGAAGTTTGTCATTTTGTATGTAGAGGGTAATTTTCGGAGCTGCTGATCCGATTCCGAAAATTCTGTTATTATTGAGAAGCTATAGTATTGCCAAGTGTATTAAGATAATTATTTTATGTCAAAACATGAAATTTCACGCGGATGGAGTGTAGCTTTGTCAGGGATCTTCACGGTAAATAGTCGAGTAATGCTAAAATTTAATTAGTAAGTTGCTAATTAATTCATTTATTTCAGATAACTACAATCCATATAATAAATTAAATTAAAATCAATTGGCATATATACACTGACATTACACAAAATTAAATTAAAATCAATTCAAAAAAAAAAAAAAAATTGAGTTGAGTAGTATAAATAAGAATCAATGTTTCAGTGAGCGCCCAAAACAATGCGCATCCATTTGTTTTGGATAGGGCAACCCGCACGCGATACAATCATCTGCAGGATGCCTTTGCTACTGCCTCGCACACGCTGTGACAATGAAGCTTCCCTTTTGCGCACAATCGCATGGAAGCCGTCCGTTCGCGCCTCCACAAACATACCGGACGCACTACAATAGCGAGGCAACCGCATCAGCATCCTGAAAATGTTGTTATATTGGACACCCAGAGCATGCTAAGCACATCACTAAAATCATGTCACAAAAATAATAATTTTCTAACAGTAGCGTTGACGGTAAAAAGTCGAGTGATGCTAAATATTACACAATCAGTGTTGTTCCATGATTTCCTAATAATTATGTTTTGTATTTAGCGTCACTCGACTATTTACCGTTGTGAACCCTGACAACGCTACAGAAGTCGCGGGCAGAAGCTAGTAACATTGTATCAATTGGATCAAATAATTGTATTTGTTTAAAACCTTTTTCCAATTTTTTTTTCTTATGCAGTATGCACACTTGTTTTTTCAGCTCACTTTTGACATTGGCATAATAGTCGACATCGGCTTTGCTTGCCATTTATTAAAAATAGAATAGAATAGAAGCTAGTAAGAAGTAAATAAACATCACACGTTAGACCTGTCAGTAGGTACCTAATGGCTTTGTAAGGAGTAAATAGTTTGCGTAGTAGGTGTTGTTGAAGCCTATGCATGAACCTTAAACAAATTGTCACATGAATAAACGGAACGAGAAAAAGTTCATACAGAACCAACTCAATACATAATACTGCTAAACTAGACAAATCAGCTAAACCGATAGACACCGATACCCGACATAATATTAAACAAATCACTATATCAGCCAGCAATAACACCGAAACGATTATTAAACACCATTTGAACCATAAAAACGTCAAAGAACGTTACGCCACAGAATACTAAAGAAGGTCGGCTCCAAACAACAAGCGAAAACGGGTACACGCCTGCATAGACGAGTACGTACGGCGATCTCAACCGAATGCAAGTCGCAAGTGCACTGCATTCGCTATACGCGAAGTGTCTGTGTGCATGCGTTTTTGGAATAACAGCATCACGAGTCGATCAAAGGTTGAGCTATGCTTGCCGAGATCGGTCCGTGGTTGGGTGACCATCTGTAATAAATATCGAGAACCCTCCGTGCCTCAGAAAGCATGCCAAGTTGTTGGCCCTGACCGTCATTCGAAAACCTTTGACAGTCATTACGGGGTAGTCAGAAGCCCGAGAATCTCACAATGACTAGTTGGGTCAGATAGGTATGCAGTCGCTCTACATAAAATACTGATTTTCAGATGCATCCGATTAGACTGGAACCCAACGTCAACATGCTAGAAAAAAAGCTAGGCAGATGACGATGGAGCCGACCTTTCTTGTTTTTGTGGATGGGTAATCATCAAATGACCCCTCCCGCTCTGGGTGGAGCGGAAGGGCGTGTTCCTTCCTTAGCCCTTTATGTTCCGGGCCAGCGGTAACCATTTCGGACAATCCCGCTGACCATGGAGCCGACCTTCGTTAATATTATTGTTCTGTGGTTGCTTTGTGGTAGCGTGCGATGCAAATGTACCCAGTCACGCATATAATGATGGGTTTTCATCCACTTTTACTCCGCAGCAAATTAGGTTCGTGATTAATTTTAGGATAATGTTTATGTGCGCGCTGTAAACGATATGGTATATTAATATAATTGGAACAGGATTATATCGTAATAGCAGTTGATTATTCTTTTATTTGTCTTGTTATATATTGTGATATTTTAAAGGCTTCTGCGTTAGTTTATTTATTTGCCATATAACTACCGTTATACATAGGTTTCTGGTATGTACCTAATGCGATAGTGCGGTTTTTTATCTATGTATACTATTAATAAAGCTGAATAGTTGGTTTCCTTGAACGCGTTAATCTCTGGAATCTGGAAATTATATCGCATGAATATTTCTTGTATAGACTTTCACGTTCCGTTCTAAATTTTATGTGTTTTTATGTATGTGTCATTATACCAATTTATTGAATTTATTTCTATGAAAAAGCTGTTTTTTTATAACAATAGGCGAAAAATTTAAATGCATGATTACAGTTTGCGCGTGGTTGTCTGCTACCCTGTAGGTACACTAGAATGGTTGGCTACAAAATGAAAACTATTCAACAAAGGTAAACCACACAAAATTCGGAGCTATTGTGATATAAAAAGATTCGTAAGACCAAATCGATATTAACTACCGCAGTAACAATAACCCGACACTCCACAAAGATAAAAATGATACAAGAACTGAAGGATTATGAAAAGAAAAATACCTACACGTGGGAAGACAACCATTCTGTTAACAGGGTGCTTAATATCTCACGCTAAATATAAAGGCGCTGCTCCACAGCATCCCACGGCTAAGCTACGCACGTGAACTTACGAGTAGCTTCCCTTTGTATGAAAATGTTGGTGAGATCATCCACTGGAACCGACTGCTGCCATGGTATGCATGAATAAGTGGCTCGCAAATAACTGAATAATAATAGTCAGAGACAAGCCTTTGGCGCAGGAGATATTATAGTGCACAAGTGCGTGCAGCCACAGGTGCACTTTCTCTTCCCTCACTGTCATAGTCCGATGGGACGGCAATCCGACACGACTGTAGAGAGATGAGGCGCAGTGCGAACGGTTTAACGTGCATTCCGAGACACGGGGGTATCACACCACTAACTTCCAAACTCCAGGCAAATTACTAAGAAATTCCTAATGTGAAAAACCCAATAAAACTTCGCGCGATCTGGACTCCACGCTCAGCAGTCGCGCTTGCACGAGACCAACGGGTAAAACAAATGAACCGCGCAACTAATGTGGCAGATGTCTCCATACACATGCTACGTATGTAGCAGTGGACAGTCGACTTAAAAGTCGCGTGAAGGATTTATTACGTGTTAGCAATCGTTTTTATGGACACTTAACAGATCGTCATTGCAACACGCAACTGCTATGGTGCATTGGAACGATAGGAACTATGCATGCATATACCTAATTTAAACCCAACATGCAGTGAGCATACGTGGCTTATGGCTGCAACGCAGATTTCTATGAGCTGGTTCATTACGTGGTCAAAGTTTTGATGGGCTAATGTTTTCTTAGAACCGACAACTAAGAGAGTCGTTGACCTATTGTTTTATGTTACAGATGGCATTCATAGGGGGTAGATCGATCAGGTTAAGCTACGCTTGCCGCGGTTGGTCCGTGGATAGGTGACCATCTTTACATACCACGACTCCTCCGTGCCTCGGAAAGCACGTTAAGCCGTTGGTCTCGGCCGTCATTCGTGGATCTTTGACAGTAGTTACAGGTCGTCAGAAGGCCGACATTTTGACAGCCAGTCTTACCAAGAGCGATAGTAATACCCAGTTACACAGAGTTGTGGCGGTCAGATAGGCAGGCTCTCCATGTAAAATACTGGTATTCAGCCGCATCCGGTTAGACTGGAAGCAAACCTCAATTAAGATTTGCACACAATCCCCGGTAGAATACGACGGAAACTTACTACAATCCGTTAACAGTTATTTCACCGCTGATTTTGCATCACTGTCAATAGCATAGTAATCTTTATTCTCGAGACGATACCGTAAAATTGGAGAAAACAAGCCGGAAATAGGTCACGTTTGGGAAATATACTTGACCAGCGGGGTGATTGCGTAACACGCTATCAGTAGCAATAGGTTTAATTTTGACATTTCAACAACATTCATTGCGTTATTTACGTTGTTGAGCAGACACATTTTGCGAACATATGAAGCAATGGATTAGTGAGATCCTTCAAAATGATTCAGATTGAGATTGATAGTGTGTTGCGCAATTAGGGTGCAGGCTAAGGCTCACCCGCGGATGTAAAACCTTAGATTATGATGAGGGTTGCTGTTGGGTTGCGGCAACTGTCTGTCAAAATCTGTCAAAATCATAGTGATCTTTATTGTTGTTCTCATAAGGTTGGTGTTAATTTGTACCAGTGAGAGGTAAAAATACAGTGAAAGGACTGTAAAATCTATTCAAACTTATGTTTCAAATTAATATTACTTCAAATTAAACAAATATCAACTTTATTTTAGTAGCAATTAAGTTGATTTCAGAGTGATTAGCACTATTAAAAAAGTTATAAAAATGTTTGAAGTTGTAGTGTAAACTGAACTTTATTGTGTAAGTTTTTTTGTAGGAAGTTTTTTTTCCATAGCTCATATTTTTTTACATTTTTGGCAAATAAATCGCGAATTCAGATTCGGTATGTATATGTCACTTATTTTACTCGTATTCTTGCAAATAAATCATATTCTTATTTTTATTCTTACGTCTTATACAAAGGAGATTGTCAGAAACAGTTGGCACAAAAGAAATGTGATTTCTTAGTAACATATTATATATCTCTGCTATTTAGTTTGTTCGAGACATAGATCAATCGCTTTCTGTGGCATCTGGCGAAGTTAATAGTACCATTCATCATTTACGAGGAAACACTAATGTACTGAGTTTGAAGTCCGAACTTTACCCGTTGCAGTATTGACGTGACCTTAGTTGTTGAAGCTTAGTTGAACTGATAAGAGAAACATATTAGCAGAGATCTGGAGGCCTAAAAAGGCCTCTTTGGCAGAATCTTAAAGGATAAAAATTATGAATCATAATATGGCGAAGACTGTCCGTGTTTTTCTTTTCAGTATCACACATCCTATGACTATGTATTACGGTTAACAGGTTATAACCTAGTGATAAACAGACGAACCGATGGACAAAATCAAATAAAAAATATTTTTGTGTATTAAGCTCAAAATTAACAGATTTTGAACTTTAAAATTACATAAGATATTCCCAGTGATGAAGGGTAGATGTATTAGGGAGCACACCTACCCTTCATCAATTCCTTGTGTTTTAGAGGAGGAAAAAGCGAAGCAACAAACTCCTTATCAAACAGGCAGACAGACAAATGGCGTAGGCTAAGTAACAGTCGCTTTGATACCTCTCGGGTACGGAACCCTACAAATATAACGTATAAGTCAACTACATCACTCTGTGCTATTAGAAAATATTATTCTAAAAATTATTCTCTCAGCTGTCTTGAGTTAGTTGGCACACCGAAAGAAAGATGTAGGTATTAGATGTACATACAATCTGTCAAAAACTTTATTGCGAAAAAAATAGGTTCAAAGTTGATTGGGAAAATTTGACAGTAGTTGGGTAGCTTGATGTGCTGGCGTCTGTACAATGAGCTTTTCATCTGTAATCTGAAACAATTGCAGTTTGTTTTAGAAGACTGATTGAATTCAGTGAAAGTCTTCTGAAAAAAACAACGGAGCATTAACATTTTACTAATTAAATTCGTTCGTTGCATTTAAAATGCACAAAGTTGAACTTTTGATACGGAAACTAAAAAAAATAACGGAGTGTTATTGGCTTTCGTAATTTTTATGCTTGGAAACATTTTAATTACTTAGTTTTGTGCGCATTCTGGCTTTTTTCACGTTTATTTTAATACATACCTTTTTTGCATATTACTGTTATTCCAACGGTATGAACATTTATTCACTGTAGGTATGTTATAGAAATGCCCGATTAGTTTCAATCTTACAGATCACTCAGACTAAAATTTATAAAACCTGCAAGTTAAAATACGCCATCATCATCATCATCATTTCAGCCGAAAGACGTCCACTGCTGGACATAGGCCTCCCCCAAGCACCTCCACTTCACCCGGTTCTACGCTTCTCGCATACAACGGGTTCCTGCGGCCTTCACAAGGTCGTCGGACCACCTTGTAGGAGGCCTTGCAACGCTACGTCTTCCGGTACGCGGTCGCCACTCCAGAACCTTTCCGCCCCATCGGCCATCTGTTCTGCGAGCAATGTGCCCTGCCCACTGCCACTTAAGTTTGGTAATTCGTCGGGCTATGTCGGTTACCTTGGTTCTCCTGCGGATCTCCTCATTCCTGATTCGATCAAAAGACGCGCTAATTTTTAATACACAAAATTTTCAGTAAACCTCACCTGACATAAAAACCGTTTTAATTTAATCTCTCAGTGTATGAACTTGCAAATTAACAACCTTACATTTAGCTTTTTATGGGGAAAAAGATTAGATTTATTTTTTATGTAAGCGTCCGTACAACATTTTATAAGCGAATCGCTCAACCCGTTTTGATAAATGAGATATTAAGTGGGTCATATCAATCATATGGGCATGGACGGGTAGATTCGAAAACAATTTTGCTTGTAATTCTATTTGACCCCGTTCCAGTGAGGCAGATGTAAATTTTAATTGAATATTTTAGTACAATGTTGGTGTGAGAGGATTTCTAGGTAAGCTATTGGAAAACGATTAAATTGGTGTAAAAAATTTAGTGCCTCGCATAAAGTCCTGGATACCTGGATAAAGGTAGTTTATGGATGGTAAATTCGTTGATTATGAAACTGTAAGATCCAAGTACAATATTTAACCTACACACATAAAAAAACTACAAAAATTGTACGAAAACACGTAATGGAAACCACAGCCAAACACAGTCGAATTTATGTAACATTTATTACATTTCATAATAAAGACACACACAATCATGAAAATCTCATTTCTTCAGAATGAATATTAAATAAATCTTGATGAAAATTACGAAATGTAATAACATTTTATATCAATAACGGTGACTGTGACGATGGCGATACGCATGTCATTATGATAACATCTGAAAGTCATTAAGTACTTAAATGATGAGATACTTATTTTTTTTCCAAAAATATGTTGAAATTGGTCTGACTCCTTGATATTATCAAGTAGTAATTGTTCATAATCACACAGAGTACATCTTTTAATTACTTACGAAAAAAATATCACACTCCTGTGATATATTATTTGGGCTTTTACAAAGTCAGATAAGTACCTATGGCTAGTTTCATAATTATTTGTGTATTTAGATGATATTTTATATTTAGAAAACCTGACTGTGTCAATCAATATTGCAATCTCGTAAAAGTCCAGGGGGCCTAAAAAGGCTACTTTGGCAGAATCATAAAAGGATAATATTATGATTGTGAAAAAAGAAAAGAATGTGCCCAATTGGGGTGGAGTAATAGAACTGTGGAGTTAACGCTGTGTGAGCATGCGTGTTCCATCGCCGCCCGTTCGATGTCCACCGCGCACAGGATGGATGGAAAGCAGCCATTGACTTATATATCAAAGCAGCACATGAAGTAATTTTTCGCTCCGCCTGGTGTAATTGCTGTAAGGCGTACCAGTAGGAGGATAATTAAATAAATAAATAAATTATGAATCATAATGGACAGTTAAATGTTAAGTTAATCGTATCAAATCCCATTGGTGAAGAATTTTTCATTTATTTTTTTTGTCTTTGCTAAAATACCAATCAATCCAATCCAAATCCAATCCCAATCTCTTTGATTATACCTACGTAGTGCAGCGAAAAAAGAAAAACACGGACTGTCTTCGCCATATTATGATTCATAACGTTATCCTTTTATGATTCTGCCAAAGTGGCCTTTTACGGCCCCAGAATCTTTTATTTGCCATCTGTTTTTATGCAACTTACTTTGTATTTGCTTCAGAATTATTCCCATTTGCTTTCTTAATACATTGTTAAAGAAAAACAGCACTAATATCAGCTATCTACACCCCGGTGGAAACTTCATTAATTACTAACTACAACAATGAACTTCCTTCTGTAAGCAGGATAAAAACCAGCTATTAACTGTAACCAACACTCCACGGCTCCATTCTCTAATTAGCAGGGATTTTGTTTTATATTCTTCTCGCTTTTATTGTATTTTAATTTTCTTTTGCATTCAGTACACTTTAGGGCCTGTGCACACCACGTTTTTTAAACGCTACGTTGACGCGCGTTTGAAGCGATACAGATGCGAGTCAGACGCAGCCTGTAAACCTTCTATAGGATAAAAGTGCGCCATCGACGCACGTTTAAAAAAAAAACGTGGTGTGAACAGGTCCTTAAACTTATAGTTAGTCTGCTTACTCGTTTAATATTTACTGTTCGTCGTATACAAAATAATCAGAAGTAGGTAAAAAAAAGGAAGAAGAAATAAGAAGTAGGTATATGAAAATATCACAGATCATCATCTGCCTACCCTTTTCCCAACTATGTTGGGGTCGGTTTCCAGAATAACCCGATGCAGCTGAATACCAGTATTCACATGAAGAACCCAGTTAGTGGGTTATTACGATACCCATCATCACCCATCTACGAACCAACCGCGGCAAGCGTAGCTTAACCTGATCGATCAACCCGTGCGGCTGTTAAAACTTAGCCGCAAGCTCCTATGAAAATATTAGAGACTAGCTGCGCCCCACGGATTCACCCGCGTAAATGTCGATCCCGTGAGAATATCGGGATAGAAAATAGCCTATATGTTAATCCAGGGTGTCAGCTACATCCACACAAAATTTTATCAAATTTGGTCCTGCCGTTTGAGCGTGAAGAAGTAACAAACATATAAACACACCCACACACACTCACAAGCTTTCGCCTTTATAATATTAGTGTGATAATGCTCCTAAAAGCAATTATTTGTGAAACATAGCAACGTTGCTTTAACTGTTGATGTAAATCTCAAGTCAAATACCGCATTCAACAGGAGCAAAGTCTTTTCATACAATCTTGAGTTACAATAAAACTTTTAAAAGACCATTCGTTGTCTGTGGCGAGTTGAGAGCCTTTTCAGAAAATACTTGTCCATGAATACCGCTGTCTTTCTCCACTAAGCCTTTGACTTTAAAAGATACAAAATTGTTATTTCCTTTGGTGCCATCTTTGTGAATTTTCTTTTAATTATCTGTGCCTTAAACTTCGTTATTCTTAAGCTGTTGTTTATTGCGTACGTTTTAATAAAGGTCACTTTTACTTTATCGTTGCCACTGTGAAAGTTGACATCAGAACTGTATTAGGCAATCTTGCAGTAGGTTTACCAAAAACGTATCTCAATATGTTCTACTATAGTACTGCACTCGCCCATCTGTAGGTTGAGCAGCAACAGTGATTTAGCATCACCACTTCGTATATACTCTTTACTAAAATCCGATTACACCACAAATCATTAAATGCGTTTAAGAGCGTTTACGACGTACGGCATTTCATACAAACTTTCAAGCCCTTGTTTTTCGAAATGAATGAACCGATTTTAATGAAACTTCATACGCAACAGAATACAAAGGTCTAAAAAGTTAGTAAAGAACATTTTCGAAATGTCTTATTTAAAAAAATATAACTGTAAATCAAAATATAATTTAAAGTCGGTCTAATCTGGCTGTAACACAATTTTTTTTTAATGTTCTTCACTAACATTTTTGATCTTTGTATCCTGCTTATGCGTATGAAGTTTCATTAAAATCGGTTCATTTATTACGAAAAACAAGGGCTTGAAATTTTGTATGAAATGCCGTACGTCCACGTCGTAAACATAATTATTATTTATAATATCATTCTGTCTCTGTCATCGTCAACAGATTGACGTAAACAGAAAGATGTTCGACGTATGTTGAGAAAGTCAAATCATTTATTTCAAATAGGCACATTAAAGGCACTTTTGAACGTCAATAGAGACGTTTAGCGCTAAATCTATCAAGTGATTTGTGGTGCCAGTGAGCCTAAAAGTGGGTAGATAGTAATATACAAGGTGGCAGCGATCGACGCGCAAACTGGAACCATGAATTTAGTAGATACATGATTCTGAAATTTTGCTTCGGTTATTAAAAAAAAATGTTGTTCCATATATTTTGACCGACTAGGTATTGTACTTTTCTATGAAACAGTTGACTTTGGTTTTTATAACCGACGAAATATTTCTACGCTAATGATCACAGTTTGCGTGTCGATATTTACTCCATCACAATATTAAAAAGATGATCAACTTTCTGAAGACAAAGGCTCCAGTGCCATCGCATAAAGACTGCTGGCCTGTTGCTGTGTATTTTCATAAGCAAATTGAAAAACTATGGATTGTAACAGCCTCCCTTTCATTCAAACAAGGCTTGCAGTTAATTAGCATTACAAGCGACTGCCATGCTATCTAGGCCATCCGTGCTATATTTGCTTTATAGGACAAGCTCTTCAAGTGGAATAAGAACGAGTTTGTTATTGTTACCCGGTGTAGTTCCATTCGAAATTTTATTTTGTTAAGGGTAACAAAGTTATATTTTGTGTGGTTTCATCACTAGACATAAATATTCGCGAAGAAAAAAAACAGCTGTCCCCTACATTTTGACGAGTTATACGAACATAAATGTAGGGAACAGCTGATTTATTTTTCGCGATTTCAGGTTTGGTCCCATAGTAAAAGTTGTTCATAATGATGAGTACAATGACCTCTTAAGAGGTTGTTAATGTTTTGCCAATAACCTTGTATATAAAAATAAGTAATACTTATTTAGGTACCTAGTACTGAATGATATGTAGATGTTGGCAGACTGCCTGCTGTATAGACAAATTGAGAACCTAAAGTAAACAGCAGAAAAATATTCCGTCTTTTATAGCCGATAGTGTGGTTTTCATTTCCGCACAGGATACAATATTTGCTTTGGCTCCGGGCTCTATGTGTCACACTTATTGTCAAACATTAGATGTAAGAAATCTGTGCATGAATATGACAGGATGATCTTAGGAAATTCCACAAGATATTAATGCTTTAAAAGGGTGTGCTCATCTTCTGAGGGCAGATTTTTCCGACGCCAGATATTTAGATCTAACTTTTGACCTTAAAAAAATACGGAAAAATATCTGACTTACTTATACTTAAAATCTTAATCAGCTTATTATAATGTTCCCTATGCTGGGCACAATCCACCACGCAGGCCCATTGCGAGAGGGAGTGGGAGGCAGTCACCTCCTTTTGCGAAGCAGTCATGCTAGCGAAGAAGGTGGCGGGACGGCTCAGGGAGAGAGCCTCCCGTCCCAGCCGCCGCGGGAGACGCTCCGGGCGTCGGGAGCCGCGTGACGACTCCCGGCCACCGTAGGCGCGGGCCTGCGGGCGGAGAGTAATGGGTAGCTCACCGTCCGATCAGGACCAGGCCCGTGCCGGACGGCGCGTACGTGTTCCACGCGCGCCTCAGAGACGTCAGCATCGAGGAGGGGCCCCATAGGGCCGAAGCCTGCCGGGTCAACGGGATTGTCCGAAAGGGTTACCGCTGGCCCGGAACATAAAGGGCTAAGGAAGGAACACGGGTGGGTTTTAGTCAGTAAGAGTCACTCCCTTCCGCTCCACCCAGAGCGGGAGGGGTCATTTGATGATTTCCCATCCGCAAAAAAAAAAAAAAAGTCCCATTGCGGGTTGGTAGAATGTCACGTTTTCGAATTTGTGGTTCTTATACCTATACTTAAAATGGCAAGAGAGAATTAAATAATGATGATGATATTTTGTCTTACCTACCCATTATTTTATACATCGTCTTTAGTTCCAGTAAAGCTCTTCCATAAATATTTGAGTAACATGTATAATTTATTAAAGATGTACTGAAACACCTACGTCGTACGAAGTGAAGCATTTAGTCTAGACACCGCAGTATAAGCGCTTTAATAGTGTAGTCTAACTCATCGTTAATTAACAACCTATATATTAGCTATTCGCTATCAGCTGGTCGTGATTTACTTGCCAAAAATGTAAACAAATATGAGTTTATGGTATAAAGTTCAGTTTATGCTACAACTTCAAATATTTTTCTAACTTTTTCAATAGCGCTAGTCACTCTGAAATCAACTGAAATTACTATTAGAATAAAGTTGATATTTGTTGAGTTTGAAAGAACATCAATTTGTAACATTAGTTTATATAGACGATAATTATGTCTTGCGGTATCTTTCACAATAGAGGAGAGGGCAAAAGCTTCTAATTTTTTATTCGTCTTGTAAGTTTTTCCATGGAGTTAATTCGAGTTAATTTGCAATACTGACAACATAACATAACATAAAATCAAGCTTGTTTTTCCCAAAGGGTACACCCTCATTTCGCCAGCTATATGTTTAAGTCCGAGCCTATTGCCATCAACCGGGCACAAATCTAGACTCCGGACTGCTACTGAGAAATTCCTAATGAAAACACCCAATAACACTTCACCCGATCCGGGAATTGAACCTAAAACCTCACACTCAACAACGCTCGCGACCACTTGACCAACGAGGCAGTCACACTAATATTATAAAGACGAAAGATTGTGAGTGCGTATGTTTATAAGTTTGTTACTTTTTCACGCTCAAACGGCTGGACCAATTTTGATAAAATTTCGTATGAAGGTAGCTGACACCTTGGATTAACATATAGGCTACTTTTTATCCCGATATTCCCACGGGATCGACATTCACGCGAGTGAAGCCGTGGGGCGCAACTAGTACCTACCTACTTTTATAAGTAGGTAACGAAGACATGTGGCATCTATCAATCCGAACTAGGCCCGCGTGGTGGACTACAGCCCAGACTCTGGTCAACTGGACCCATTCGAAATGAACCCACGGGACCACTCAACCCAATCATATTTTGAATAGGTCGACTGGACACACTGCCCAATTTCATCAATATTACAATCACGGAGTAAAGCCGAATCTTTCCCTCTCGAAGAGAGGAGGCCTACGTCCCTATAATGTTCCCAGTGGAAACATTATAGGCTAATTATGCTAAATAGCTAACAGACAGAATCATCAATCTTTTGAGAAATTATGATGATGCCGGTAGAATTAGCTGTTAAATAGTTTTTGATGAGAAAAGACAGCATTAAATAAATTTGTGGATTAATAATGGAAGTTAATGGAAGAGGGGAGAAATTAAACCGTTAGGCGAGTAATTAATTAAATAGGACATAATGAACAATTGATGCTACGCGTACTGAGGGGCTGGGTTATTTTTTGGCCAAAGAATTAACATTGCTATAGAGGTATGAGGAACATGATGTAAAGTTCACTCATACTCTATAGAAAAGGAAGGATCCTCCGACCAGACGGGTGTTGTGTCTGGCAGGCAACTGCCCGATGATTCATGTCAGGCCGTTGTACCTATGCTAGTTGCGCGGTAAACTCTGCTTGCGAGATGCAGGATTTGCGTGATGTCACAGTATGACGCGTTGTTCGCATGTGGCGTTGTAGATACCGCTACATTGCCATTCAACGTGGCAATGCAGCCAGTCTTCGGGCACGTTTCCAATGACACATGATGTGTTTTGGATGACAGCGATGCGGACGAGTACTTTGACGCCTACGGGCGAATTTCGCGTATTTTGATCTTAAAATAAGTCTTATGCTGAGAATAAATTTTGGATTTTTGACCGTCTTTCCATACAAAAATGTCAATTTAATTCCTTGGATAATAAAAAGATAACTGACTTTGGTAAAATGAGCCCTTAGTGTCCTTTTGTTTTTGTATATATTTGTATAGTTAGTCAGTTAGTCATTTAATTTAGTACCTAGTGTATAATTGGTTGTGTTAAATATCGTACAGTTCCTTATAAAAAAAAAACACAATCTTATGAAATAAAACACAATCTTGAATAAACTTAAAAAAAAGTCAAACTCAAACTCGAAGCATTTATTTCAATTAAACCTTGTACAAGCACTTTTGAATTGTCAAAATTAAATAGTCTGTCAGTTAGTCAGAAAGTTGAAGCTATGTAGTTGCCCATTCCGAAACGTAGATCTCTAAGGAGAAATTTCATATCTTTCCAATTAAGTACCGACTTAACATTTTAGCATAACATGGTCTTATATTATTTTAATAACAAGCTGAAGCTATATTTTTCAATATCATTTTAACAAAATGGAACTGAAAATGAAGTTCTATGTGGGGAACATTCTGTCAGCAAAGTAAACAGCAATTAGTTACTTGAAATAAATAACGAGCAAACGGTACCGAGCAGACTTTAATTTTGATCCCGAAATTAATAACTAAACGTCTTTTACAAGGTTTTTAATTAACATTTTACCAGAAAATTAATAAGTGAGTCCCATAACATTGAAACTGTATATTTTCAAAACATCAATTTTTCACAAACGTGGTGGCTTTCCAAGTAATTTGTTTAATTTTCCTGTAATTGTTTTCTGTTATTTATTTTGTCAATGTTAAATCACTTATTTCAAATAGGCACAGAAAAGGCACTTTTAAACGTCAACTTTTACACAAAATAGAATTGATTCTAGTCGCCCCTTTCAAAAGGTAGTTTCGTATCGAGAAGAATGGACCAGAAATTCCACCGTTACTCTTCTAAAAATGCTTTACAATTTTTACATACATACAATAATTGGTTTTTGGAAGGCATCATGAAAGAAAAGCAGCGAAGAAACTGGTTCAGCGGGATTGTCCGAAAGGGTTACCGCTGGCCCGGAACATAAAGGGCTAAGGAAGGAACACGGGTGGGTTTTAATCATAAAGAGTCTGACACTCCCTTCCGCTCCACCCAGAGCGGGAGGGGTCATTTGATGATTTCCCAACCGCAAAAAAAAAGGCACCTCTCTGGTTAAGCTTTTTTAACAAGTCATCACAAGACTTAATATGAGAAACTCATAATCAACCTATTATGTTCCCACTGCTGGGACACAGACCTCCTCTCTGTGAGAGGGAGTGGGCCATAATCCACCACGCGATTGATTAAAAACTATTTTTCTTGATCTGATCCAGCAGGTCTCTTGATGCCCTCCCCTGGCGATGCCCTAAGCCGAGGTCTGTACCCAAGGGCACCCCTTACAGCGTAGTCGCTTAGCTTATAAGTTTTATGCCCTAGCTAGAGACCTTAATTTGTTAAGGCATCCAGAGGATAGCCTTTTCAAGCAGTAGACAACCGTCAGGGTTAACCTGCAAGTTTTCATTAAAAAAAGAAGAACTATTTTGACAAACATAGTGCCTAAATGACGATTTCATGAGGTCGCATTTTAAGAGAAAGTGCATAAAAACGATTTCATACTAAAAGACTTTTTTTTGATTGCCGTTAGGAAATGACTATTCCCTAAATCCTATTTAGTATTTTCAAAAGAACAGCCACTTTTACAAAACATCCTCCATAAAGCTTCCTCGCTTCTCCATCTTGAACTTGTACCAATTCTCGTCACGCTTGCGCCATACAAAAGACAACCCTTCCCTTAACAATTTCTTGAGTACTCGTAAACAAGCGACATCTTTGCCTCATTTGTGATAAAGCAGTAAACTTTAGCACTCGACTTTATATAAAAGAGTTAGTAGGTCGTAATTTGTATGAGTTATCAGGCTTTTATTTTCGGTTCGTACGATTCAATAATCTTTTTAGTTAGTGTTTATGTGATTGTATTGGGAAATAAAGTAATAATGTTATGCTAATACTAAAATCAATGGGCCAAACTTACTACCCAGTGGGTCCTGCCATTGTAGCAGGCCCAGACGGAGATGGCGGATGAGCTGGACTCCTTTCATAAAGATTGGTTCTTGGCAGTTCTGGACAGAGAGAGGTGGAAAGAGAGCTTTTCTCTCTTCGTTGCCCAGCAGTGGGATATTAACGGCTAATAAAAAATTAAAACCTAGACTCGCCGTTAAAAATGTTGGTAGTGTGCTTAAGGCGACTAACTATCAACGATTTTCTCGCTTAAGAAACGTACAAAAGATTGTGGGTCCCTTGTAAGTGTAGCGGTATCTACAACGCCACATGAGAACAACGCGTCATACTGACATCACGCAACCCTGCATCTCGCAAGCAGAGCTTACCGCGCAATTAGCTTAAATACAACGGCCCGACATGAATCATTGGGCAGTTGCCCGCCAGACATAACACCCGTCTGGTCGGAGGACCTTTTCCATGGAGGTTGAGTGAACTTTACACCCTGTTCCTTATACCTCTATCCTGGTGACCCCGACGTGATAAAAGAGATGCATATAGTTGATTACTGACTGTACACACTGCCGATGCTACCGGGTAATCGTTTGTTGCAGTGGCAAGAGCTGTCAATGAGTCAAAGATCCCCCGAATGACAGCCGGGACCAACGGCTTAAAGTGCTTTCCGAGGCACGGAGGGGTCTCTATATGTAAAGATGGTCACACATCCACAGACCAACCGCGGCAAGCGTAGCTTAACCTGATCGATCGACCTGTGCAGCTGTTATTATTTAGCCACGGCCCCCTCGGAAGAACGGAAGTTTTTTATCACTTATTATTCAAAAATAAATTGGACCTGATATTGTCTAAAACAATCACACACATTCACAGACATTTAATTGCCAGAAAACATACACCCAATTCCAGCTTAAAATATTTGGCAATCTTCCTAATATCGAATCGAATTTAAACAATGAAACACCATTTATACCAAGACAAGAAAAACAAAATCAAAAGCGTCACTCAAACATAAGAGTGTTGATTAACTTATAAAGTACTTCACAAAATACTGATAGAAACTTCGTAAAACCAAAAGAACAGAATACTTTGATAAGGACAAGTGACAGGCCTTTATGGGCGTTTAGATCCGAAGCCAGAATTTTGTATAGAGGCAAGTTAGCCTGAGGGCCATGCTATGAAGAAAGCGGATTTAGCAAACGTGGAAATTACAACGATAATATTGTACCTGTACCCATTGCATTAATAAATTAATCTGTGCTAAATTACATAAATGTTTGTCTAGCTAGCTTAGCCCTAGCTTTCGTAGTTTTACGAAAGTTAGCGCTAAGCAAAAGCATAATCGCTAAAACGTTGTCACTGCTCGGACACGGGCCTCCTCTCTGTGAGAAGGAATGGGCCATAATTCACCACGCGGGCCCATTGCAGGTTGGTAGATGTCATATGTCTTCGAATTTAGGTTCGTGCACATGCTTCCTCACGATATTTTCCTTCACCGTTTTTGAGAGCGGTGGTGACGAAATAAATTACACAAAGTAAAGCGCCTGCTTGGGTTCGAACCCACAACAACGTACAACTCGTAAGTCGGGGCCGTTACCAAAAAATACGGAATCTTGATTAGGAGGATACTGATTATTATTTATGACATCACCCGGAAAATGGCAAAGACAAAAAGAGGTGGAGCTTATTCGTCAAATGTAACGAAAACCCCAAAACGCGTAACTAACTCACAACTCTCTTTTTTTGACAGTAAAAAATAATACATTACCAACTTCAAAATAATAATGATCACCTACTTCAAAATAAGAACCTACTTTATTTGTCTGTAGGCACAGTCATCCCGCGCCCGCTCATGTTTCCCGCTTTCTATATAGCGTAGCTTTTACTTGCGCGAGAAAAATTTTCTCACACAAATGTTATTGGAGAAAACAAGTTAAAATAATATGGCGTATCCAATTTTTTGCGTAAAATACAGAAACGACGGGAATGTGAGAAACGGCGGCTTTGATATTAAATTGCAAATTGTTTTCTTTCTTCTTTCTTTCTTTCTAAACCAGCGAGAGAAGTCTTTGAAATATTACATTATAATATTAAATTATTACATACTTTACATACTAGAAAAGAGCCCGAAAGCCTCGTTTGTTTATCGTGAACTGCGTATGCATCGAAAAAAAAACCGTCAAAAAATGTTTATATAGGTACTTTCTTTGATAACTTAAAAATATGAAAACCAACCTGGATCCAACCTGGTAAAGTGCTTCCTCGTGTGGTTGTAGAGCTATGTCGCAAAGCATGCTCCACCTCCTATCCTGCCCTCTGTGTACCAAAACATTTAGTCAAAGTGACCTCTCCCGACAACACCGTGGAAGTGGCAAAGTTTTGGGCCAACAAGATTTAAAATACAGTCGTGCCAGCGACACGAAGAAGAAGATTATGAAAAAATACTAAATATCATGCTAAACAATCCTTCTACATTTACCAGAGTCGATGTTTTACTAACTTTAGACAAGCAGCTGAAAATCTCAACGCAAAAGTAAGAATGGTGAAAAAGAGACCCCTTTTTTTTTCGGTTGGAAATCATCAAATGACCCCTCCCGCTCTGGGTGGAGCGGAAGGGAGTGTCAGACTCTTATTGATTAAAACCCACCCGTGTTCCTTCCTTAGCCCTTTATGTTCCGGGTCAGCGGTAACCCTTTCGGACAATCCCGCTGACCCGGCAGGCTTCGGCCCTATGGGGCCCCTCCTCGATGCTGACATCTCTTTGAGGCGCGCGTGGAACACGTACGCGCCGTCCGGCACAGGTCTGGTCCTGATCGGACGGTGAGACCCCTACCACTAACCTAACAAACCAATTCAATTATTTTAATAACCCAGAATAATACAATTCTGATCCACCAAAATCATTCATCATAGTCATCCATCTTCGAATCCTCATGAATATGTAACAACACACGTAAATGTCGAAAACATTTGACATTTGAGGATAATAAGTCTTGTGACTCCTCCCGAGAGGGGTCCGTGGCTAAATAATAACATCAGCACAGGTCGATCGATCAGGTTAAGCTACGCTTGCCGCGGTTGGTCCGTGGATGGGTGACCATCTTTACATACCGAGACCCCTCTGTGACTCGGAAAGCACGTTAAGCCGTTGGTCCCGGCTGTCTTTCGTAGGTCTTTGACAGCCGTTACGAGTAGTCAGGAGCCCGAAAGTCTGACAACCAGTCTTACCAAGGGGTATCATATTACCCAGTAACTGGGTTGTGGAGGTCAGATAGGCAGTCACTCCATGTAAAATACTGGTATTCAGCTGCATCCGGTTGGACTGGAAGCCGACCCCAACATAGTTGGGAAAAGGCTAGGCAGATGATTATGGTGACTTGTTATCCTCCCAAACGAATATCAGTCACAGCAGCAGCTACTCTCAAAAGAGACCAATTACGCAGGAGATATTATAGTGCTCAAAGTTTGTGCGCATACTTAAGTATATTCCCTGATAATCATAATCATTTATTTGTCAGAACATGGTACATTATTATTGTCTTAAGATTAGCCAACGGTGTCAGCACATTCTGCCGAGTGTGGGGTGCAAATGTTAGTTAGAAATAGAAATTGTTAGATTAGTATTGACATTATTGATTGCATCATATACTTACGAATTCATATTACAATTCGTAAAATCACTCTCTGTTTCCAATGGGACGACAATCCGACACGACCGGAGAGGGTCAGGCGCAGGTGCGACGGCTTTACGTGCTCTCCAAGGTATGGGGTCTTGACATGAAGAAAACGGTAACACATCCAAGGACTGACTTGGGCAAGCGCAGCTTAACCTCGCAAATCTATCGATCCGCACTGCTGTTACTTAGCCACGAGCCATGAATCCAATATGGAGTATGTCAATACCTGTTTCTACATAATAGAAGGGAAGGCTATGTTGGAGCGAAACTTTTTTAATTTGGACCTCTGCCAATGCTTTCGGTGTACTATCTTGGATGACACGTAGATGAGTTTGGATGTTCGGTGGAGATTAACTGGTTGAATCATTTATGAGGAACAAGTTGCTTCGTAGTTTTGTGAAGAGCCTGAATTTGTAGATGTAAAAGACAGATAGATATATACCCTTTTATCTATAAGAAACGTTTTTTTCGGCATTTTATGCCTTGTGGTTCGGAACCCTTTGTGTGCGAGTCCGACTCGCACTTGGAAGGTTTTTTATTTTATTTTATTATCGCTTAAGTTTGACTTTAATTGGTTGAACAGTTGAAATTTTCACAGATAATGTATTTCTGTTGCCGCTATAACAACAAATAATAAAAGTTAAAATTTAAAAGGGTTTATAAGAAACGTTTTTTTCGGCGTTTTATGCCTCGTGGTACGGAACCCTTCGTGTGTGAGTTCGACTCGCACTTGGAAGGTTTTTTATATTATTTTATTATCGCTTAAGTTTGACCTTAATTGGTTGGACTGCCTCGTTTTCTTCTATGAATGAAATAACAATGAGTCTTATAATCAATAGTCTATTAATACAAAGTTGTATTAGAAATTCTCAGAATAAAGAAATTACTTGAAAGGTCAACCTACCCTATGATTGACAGGTCATCAATACCCACTCAAGCTTTGGCTTAGTTCTTCCTAGCATGCATAAATGATGCTTGCAACCATGACATTATAAACTTGGCTGCAACACGCAAATAGAACTGTCAATCGATCACCTTGTGTTCTGACTCCCACACTTAGTAGGCATTCTCAGGGTTCTATAGAGCTTATAATATACAGGGTTACTTGTAATCCGACGTATATCCGTCAGGAGCTGATAGGGGGGCCAAAATGCAACCAATTGAACCCCCATATGTATGGCCAAAATTCAATAGTTTTCGAGATATTTGAATGTTATGGGTTTTTTCGATATAATGCCAGCGTAGGCAAGTCATCAAGTACCAAAAATGGTCTACAGATCTAAAATCATCGACATGCAAACTGTGTCCATGAATTCAGCACATGGTTGTAGACCCACTAGAACGTAGGTACTCTACGGATAATAATAATAGTGACTGACTGCCTATCTGACCTCCACAACCCAGTTACTGGGTAATACGATACCCCTTTTGGTAAGACTGGCTGTCAGACATTCGGGCTTCTGACTACCCGTAACGACTGTCAAAGATCCACGAATGACAGCCGGGACCCGTGCTTTTCAAGGCACAGAGGGGTCTCGGTATGTAAAGAGGGTCACCGATCCACAGACCAACCGCGGCAAGCGTAGCTTAACCTGATCGATCGACCTGTGCGGCTGTTATTATTTAGCCACGGGCCCCTCAAACAATACTTTACGTCGGTAATAAAAAAAAAATTACCACTGACTTGTGGCCAACTGTACTTGAGAAAGTCACCTAAAATGGCCGGCTATGTAATACAAAATAGGCAGTAGAGACGCTTAGCTACAGTAATATGTTTCCTTGTCAACGGGGCAGAAATATCTGGGAGAAATAGAATACAATACTCTTTATTACGTACACCATATAAATTACAGACATAAATATAGAAACTGTACAAAGGGCGACACAATGAGCGGTCTTGTCGCTACGAGCGATCTTAAGACAACCTTTGGATGGATTAAAAAGAGGAAGGACAGACAAATACTGTAACTAGTCTGTTTTAATTATTAAGATTCCTATAGTTTATGGAGCATACGATATGTAATTGTATACACATTATTTATTGCATAACAAATAATAATGATAATTTCCATAAACATAGTTATTCTAAATCTAAAACAAAACTAAAAACAGCCATTAAAAATAACTTAACCGAAATGCGATTCGTGACAAATTGTCAGAAAATTTTGGTTGAACTTTAACTACGGCGGCGGCGATTAAAATGTGATCAGTGCTTACAAATTTAACCTAATGTTTTTTTTAATTTTTGTTTCTAATTAATGGATATTATATTTAATGTATAAAAAAAGTATTGATAGTGCTTTGTCATTAAGCACTTTTCATTGGTAGAGGTAATTTTGAGCCCGTTGTTGATAGGGATTTAAAATACTAATTATTTAATATTGTGTATATATATACAGAAGCCCGAAAGTCTGACAACCAGTCTTAACAAGGGGTATCGTATTACCCAGCAACTGGGTTGTGGAGGTCAGATAGGCAGTCGCTCCATGTAAAATACTGGTATTCAGCTGCATTCGGTTAGACTGGAAGCCGACCCCAACATAGTTGGAAAAAGGCTAGGCAGATGAGAGGGTGATTAAAACTACAGTGTCCACCTCGGGAGCACAATATTTTAAGCTCAAGTGACGTACTTTGAATCCCTCGCTGCGCTCAAGATTCTACTTTAGAGCCTGTCGCTGCACTCGAGATTCTACTCTAGAATCCTTCGCTCCGCTCTGGATTCAAAGAACTTCAAAATAGTTGTTTGCTCCCTTGGCAAACAATCTACTGTTATTTGTCATTATTTAGGCCCCAAGGGCAACGATGATATTTTAGTCTATAATCACCCGTCGATGTCATTCAAGAAAGCTTGCTGCCATTCCCAAAACCCTCATTTAAATGTTCGACAAAACACTATTAAATTATTCTAAAGTTCCGATAGAAACTATAAATTTCAATAACCGAGAAGCGTCATAACTCTTCGTTTATCTATAAAATTGTTGAAGTTGAAAATAGTGTTTTTTTTTTGCTCTGTAAGAAGAGTTCTTTGAATTTAATTAAATCAAGTTTCCTTCAAACTTCAGCTATAATTTATAGACTCCTACGTATTTATATGATTTAAAATATTTTCTTTCAAGCAAGTTTTAATTAACCTGAGTTGAGGCGTTTTTAATATCTTTCATGATTGTTACATATTTTATTATGTTAAAGATGGATATGCTTTTAAAAGATTATTGTAAGAACCATACTAATTGTGATTGAGAACGCTCTTTACATTCACGTAATTATATTATGCACGAAGTATGCATAAAATTGTCGTTTGAGATAAATTGCTGAACCTGACAAAAACGCGTTTTTTTGCAGATCAGGTACAGTCATCATCATCATCATCAGCCTATAGCAGTCCACTGCTGGACATAGGCCTCCCCTAATGAGCGCCATAGCGCCCTGTCTTCAGCAGCAGGTACAGTCAGTTGACATGAAAAAGTAGGCATCCACCCTACCTAGCATTTTCAATTTAATTCAATTCATTTATTTTTCAGATCATAAAATCGTTTTTTTTTTGTAGATACATACATAACTTAAACACTAGTGTTAGTACATCCATAATAATTGTTAGTTACAAAGGTCTTAAAAACTATGTTAGTATTACACATTTTCATTTTAAGCAGTGTCTCCTATATCAATCTATATCTATACATCCTATATAATAAAGTCGCTTTTCTTGTTAAGTTGCGTGACAACTTAAATGGATTTTAATGCAGTTTTTACCATCATTGAGAGCATTTATTCAGGAAGTTAATACATAAAAAATATAGGGAAATACGCAGTCATTTAATTTAGATAATAATACACAGGGTGAAATAAAAAATATGGGACAAATCGAAATGGAAGAATGTACTCATCATTATGAACAAATTTTACTATGGGACCAAACCTGGAATCGCGAAAACAATATCAGCTGTTCCCTACATTTATGTTCGCATAACTCGTCAAAATGTAGGGAACAGCTGATTTCATTTTTCGTGATTGCAGCTTTGGTCCCTTAGTAAAAGTTGTTCATAATGATGAGTACAATCTCCCATTGCGGTTTGTCGCATGTTTTCAATTTCAACCTGTATGTAGCACAGACATTTCAACGCTTTGATATGTCGCTTTTGCACTGCTATAATAGTTTAATGTAATGAGTATAAAACTATGTGGATTGTTTGCCAAGGGAGCAAACAACTATTTTGAAGGCGAGATTGTTTCTTTAAATCAAATCAAATCAATTTATTTGTGATAAGTGTTGGTACAATATATTCTGTCTTTGAATCCAGAGCGGAGCGAAGGTTTCTAAAGTAGAACCCCGAGCGCAGTGAGGGGTTGTAAAGTAGAAACCTGAGCGCAGCGACGGATTCAAAGTACGTCATTCGAGATTAAAATAGTGTTGCTCCCGAGGTGGACACTCTAATTTTTATCACCCTCTATGAAAAAATAAGTAAGTGCAACTTATGAATAAAATAGTACGTTTATTTATTTACATACAGTAAACAATTACGAACGGAGGCAGAATGCTTTTCGCGCGTTTTAATTTTTTCACAAATTTTTTTTTATTTGTCTCGCGCGCATTTTACTTTATCATACAGCCTATTACTTGTTCATACAATGTTCATGATTGATCTGTTTTGTGATTGTAACTTTTACGAACAATATTCACATTCCAAATTCAAATCACTTTTAGTGCACAGGGATTAAAGAGCTATTTTAGTCCCTGTTTACGAAGACTTTTTGAATAGATGTGATAAAAATTTTTTTTTTTTGCTACGCCACGGTGTTGAATCCGACAGAACAGCCATTCACACGATACAGGCGATAGGCCGTAAACTTAATGGCTCGAGAGTCGTAAACATTACGAATTGGACAAATTGACGGCCCGGCCGCTCGTAATTGGACAATTATAAGGCCCAGAAAGCTATGAATTTTATACCGACACAAGTAATCATTTTGATTGACAATCACGCGGCGTTTCAAATGGATTTGAAAGACAATTATTGTTTGGGACAGCTTTGTCTGTAGAATAGAATAGAATAGAAATACTCTATATTAGATTCTAAGAATTCTATTCTTAGATTTTGATTTCTTTTTTTTTTCTGTAGATAGATATGATAGATTTTTGTAATAGTAGACGAGTCTTCGAATAGAGACCACGTATCGCCAAGCGAAGTGAGGGACGCCCTCCAGTCTATTGTTTAAAAAAAAAATATCGCAATCAACTGCTGGACATAGGCCTCTCCCAGGCTGGGCCACAACACCCTGACCTCCGCCTTCCGCATCCAGTCTGTCCCAGCCACCTTTTTAAGGCCATCGGTCCACCAAGCTGGGGTGCGTCCCACACTACGCTTGCCGATATGCAGTCTCCACTCCAGGCCTCGTCAGCTCCACCGGCCATCGGTCCTTCGACAAACTACACTGCAAGTTATGTCGGTAACTCCGATTCTTTTCCTGATGATTTCATTTCAGATTTTATTCCTCAAAGAAACTCCATGGTAGCAGATTAGCTCACTTTTTTTTTTTGCCGATGAAAAACCATCAAATGACCCCTCCCGCTCTTCTGGGTGGAGCGGAAGGGAGTGTCAGACTCTTACTGACTAAAACCCACCCGTGTTCCTTCCTTAGCCCTTTATGTTCCGGGCCAGCGGTAACCCTTTCGGACAATCCCGCTGACCCGGCAGGACAATCCCGCTGACCCGGCAGGAGATCAGCTCACTTCAATGTTCCATAATGATGTTGATCAGTTGCTACCAATAGATTGCATGTTACAGGCATTTGGCATTTGTTCATTCAGATGTCAATTTGAATTGACGGAAATCAAAATATTTGGAATCTGTGTGTTTCAATGTATTACATAAACAGTTCTGGATGTCAATGATAGTGTAAATCACGATTATCTTAGACAATTCTTGAGTTTATTTTATTAATCGATTTGGATATCACTCTAATCACACTAATATTATAAAGGCGAAAGTTTGTGAGTGTGTGAGTGTGTGTGGGGGTATGTTTATATGTTTGTTACTTCTTCACGCTCAAACGGCTGGACCAATTTTGATAAAATTTGATATGGAGGTAGCTGACACCCTGGATTAACATATAGGCTACTTTTATCCCGATATTCCCACGGGAAACCAAAACACGTGAAACCGCGGGGCGCAGCTAGTTACTCATATGAAACGATATTCGGTTTCGATAAGGTTGTGGAGGTTAGACAGGCAGTCGCTCCATGGAAAATATTGGTATTCAGCTGCATCCGGTTAGACTGTAAGCCGACCACCAACATAGTTGGGCAAAGGTTAGGCAGATTTACTGACTCTGGTTCCACACAAAAACACGGAAAAGTAAATGAGCTATGAAAGCCATCATGCCCTTGGTTGTTTCATGGCAAAATATAAGTAGCGTGAGGCGATCGATGAGCACAGTATGGGCTGCACTTTCATGACCTACACAACATCCGACGGCTCTTGTTAGAAATGTAAACGGAACGCAATCGTCTTTGGTCTATTATTGTTGTCTCTGCCTTGATAGATAGATAGATAAATAAAACGTTTATTCCTTCCTTGCGCTGTCAATCCGTCATGTCATGCACTTGTATTCCGTTGAAGTATTTTGTGTCTATTAAATCCCTTATAAATAAAATAAATCTTGTCTTCTTTTCTTTTCATTAAACCTATCAGCTCTGCTTCGAAAAGTACACAAAATCGTCGATTCTTGCCTTTCTTACGTAGGTATTATATATATGACCATCGTTAGTTGTGGTAGTCAGAAGTCCGAAACAGTAGTCGTTTCGGAATGTCTTATTTAAAAAAGATAACTAGAAATCTCTGTTTCTACGGAAAATTTAAAATCGGTCTAATTTGGCTGTAAACACTATTTTTAGAAAATGTTCTTAAGTAACTTTTTAGACCTTTGTATCCTGCTTATGCGTATGAAGTTTCATTAAAATCGGTTCATTCATTTCGAAAAACAAAGGCTTGAAAGTTTGTATGAAATGCCGTACGGCGTAAACCTTCTTTCATATATCTAAGGAGTTTCGTCGCGGCACTCGTGCGAGCGGGTCGTGTCACAGTTGTTTTCGTGTCGTCGACTGAGCAGAGCGCATATTATTTAGTACATTCGAACTTAGAAAGGTGCGGCACGTGGCCGGTCGGCCGGCTACCTGCCTACTGCCGCAGATGCGACTTGTTTACGAGTAAAATGAGTCATAATTGTGAGACGAGTAATGAAATTAATAATGATTCTATGAATGAGATTTCTATTCTAAATGAAGAGTTAGACATTGTAGACAGAGAAGACAAGACCAATAAAAGAATGAGAGAAAGCAGCGACGAAGAATGGACGGAAGTTAAGCGGAAAGACAAAATACTGAAGGATACAGAAAAGATAGAAATATATATATCTAGCAAAGAGAAACTACCTAAACAATTTAGTCTTGCTAAGTTATTTAGAGACCAGAATATAAAAGATATTAGCAGAGTGAAGTTTATCAATCCGTATCGAGTTCGTATAGAATTGATTAGCGAAATCAGCGCTGAGAAAGTGGAGACATGTCAATTCTTTATCGAGAAGGGATGGCATATTCAGCGAGCGATGGAAAGGAATTTGTCCTACGGTGTAATACGAGATGTTGACTTAGAAATGTCAGACGAAAACATTTTGGAGAATATTTGTTGCCCTGAACCAGCCAAACTATTATCCTTAAATCGCTTGAATCGCAAAAACTTTGAGGCAGATGGTTGGTCACCCAGTGAAGCGGTTCGTCTTTGTTTTAAAGGGTCGTACTTACCACCTTATGTTTATACAAATGGTTTAAGGATAAAGGTAGAACCATATGTATTTCCAGTGTCGCAATGTTCGCGCTGCTGGAAATACGGACATGTACTTAAGAGATGCCCGAGTGTTAAAGTGGTATGTCCCAAATGCGGAAAAAACCATGACAATTGCGATACCACTAACATGATATGCGTTAACTGCAATGGTGGACATATATCTCTGTCAAAGACATGTCCAATTTTTTTAAAGGAAAAAAGATTGAGAGAACTGATGTCCGAGTTTAATTGCACCTATAGAAAGGCCCTAACTATCTATGTCCCTAAAGACGAATCAACTCACAAGGAAATGAACTTAGAAATAAAGGATTCTGATTTAAAATTTTCATCTCATCATGTCGTGAACACAACTCCTGCTCAAACCACTAGTAGTCTAACTTATGCTGAAGTGACAACTAAGGCGCATGTACATAAACGAAAACAAAAGTCAGACTCTAAACAAAAACAGAAGAAGCGGGACAACTCGTCAGATCTGGAGTTTATGGAGTGGAGTAAAACGGAATTAGAAGAATATTATGAAGCTGGGAAAAAAAACTCGAGTGAAACCGAAGAAAAGCACAGAGATATCAATTTCAAGGAATTGTTAAAGAGATTACAAGAGATAATATTCATGAAAGGAAGCACGATACAAATGATTTTCAAAGGAGTACTTAAAACTTGCATTGAGTGGATAATTTTAGTAGTAATTGATAATGTAGCGGATTGGCCTATCCTTAAATTAATTCTTGATTATTTCTCAAATGGCGAATAACTATGGAACTAGTGTTAAATTAAATATTATCCAGTGGAACGCACAAAGCATTAGACCGAAGGTTAGTGAGTTTGAGAATTTGTTAATACAAGACAAGATTCACATTGCCGTATTAAGCGAAACCTGGCTACAACCAGAAATTTGTTTTAAAGTTAAAGATTACAATGTATTTCGCAAAGACAGGGACGATTCATATGGAGGTGTAGCAATACTCACACATAAGTCTATTAAATCTCAGATTTGCAATGATTTACAAAATATTAACTCGGGTATAGAAATTATACACGTTAAAGTGTATAATTGTAATCAAATTGAAAATATTATATCGATTTACTGTCCACCTTCTGTAAATACTAGCCAGTCAGACTGGGATCAATTATTTTCACAGGTTAATGATAAAACCTTACTTTTAGGTGACTTCAATGGACATCATCCCAATTGGTCCAATAAAGTAGACAGGAGAGGTAATCAAATCTTTGACGCACTTATTGGTAGTAGTCTTATTTCACTAAACAGTGGCGATCATACGCGTATTAAGTTAGTCAATGATGTACTACAACAGTCGTCCCCCGATATTTCGTTAGCGTCATCCGATATAAGCTTAAGTTTGAACTGGCAAGTGTTAAATGAGACATTGGGAAGCGATCATTGTGTTATTAAAATTTCAACGTACTTTACAGCTAGTAACGTCTACTTGTCTCGTCGAAACTATAAAAAGGCTGACTGGGTAGGGTACCAAAAACTTTTAAACGATCTTTTCAATGAATTCGTGTTTCCAAATGATCTACAAAAAGGATACGACACATTTATAGACTATTTAGACATGGCGGCAGATTTTTTTATACCTTATATCAAAATTAATACGGATCCAGAACGAAATTTCAAACCAAAACCTTATTGGTGTCCCAATCTCTCTAAAGCTGTAGCAGAGCGTCGTTTAGCACTTTCTAAATTTCGACGTAATCCATCACCACATAATCTCACAATCCTTCAAGGTAAAATCAGTGATGCACAAAGGTATATACGGTGCTCTAGAAGCAAGTCATGGCAGCACTTATGTTCTACTCTTGACCAAACTACGACCCATAGTGAACTGTGGCGAAAGATGAGATGGATTAAGGGATATAATGCAGCAAAAACCCATATTGACAGCACTAGAGCAAGCGAATTACTTTGTAGCTTAGCCCCCGATTTCGTATCATGCGACTACCCTATACCTACATCGAATAACCCAAAACTTGAAGTACCTATTACAATGCAAGAGCTAACTAAATGCTTAAAAAATAAAGATACAGCCCCTGGTAGTGACAAGATTACATATTCTATGATAAGATACTTACCTGAGAACGGGAAGCAAGTCCTACTCAAGTTATTTAATTCATTTTTTAGTTATTCGTTTGTACCTAAACAATGGCGAGATATAGTGGTGGTGCCGATTCCCAAACCAGGACGTGATCCATGTTTAGCCTCTTCCCTTCGCCCCATATCTATGATCTCATGTGTATGCAAAACTTTCCATAACATTCTACTCAATAGACTAGAGTGGTTTATAGAAAAGAACTGTATGTTAGACCAGAATACCACAGGATTTAGAAAATGTCGATCAACATTAAATAATCTTACTAGTTTAGTTTCTAGAATTCAAACAGGATTTTCTGAGAAAAAAATGACCATATGCTGTTTTATTGATCTGGATAATGCTTATAACAATGTGGATGTACATAGTTTATTACGTATAATGGATGACTTAGGTGTGGGACAAAAACTTTGTACCTATCTGTGGAACTTTTTACAAGCGAGAAATTTAAAAATTCAACTAGATAATGATTCCCTATGTAGAACTACTTCTCGTGGCTTGGCACAGGGTGATCCATTATCGCCATTGTTGTTTAATATAGCTACTATCAATATCTGTAGGAAGATAAATAATGTATACATTTCACAGTTCGCAGATGACTTTGTATTATATTTTATTACCAACAAGATTTTGGAGGCGACACATAAATTGCAAACGGCTTTAGATTTATTTAATAAATTAGTCCAAGATATTGGTTTAAATGTTTCAACTAGTAAAAGTAAAATTTGTATATTCAAAAATGGGTTTAGAAAAGATACTATTGATATTAAAATAAATAAAAGATCCCTCCAAGTAATTGACAACTATAAATATTTAGGACTATGGTTAGATCAATCTCTAAGATGGTCTAAACATATTAATGAGTTAAGAGACAAAACGTCCAAATGTCTGAATGTGTTTAAAATACTAACTGGTCCAGGCTGGGGCATACACCCCACTAACTTACGTCGTTTATACATTGCTATCATACGCAGCAGAATTGATTATGCCAGCTTCTTGTTTGATAATAGCTGCCAAACCCATTTAAATAAATTAACTAAAATTCAAAACCAATGTTTGAGGGTCATTGGTGGTTTTATTAAAAGTACAGCCATTCATGTGATGGAATGCGAACTACATCTACAGCCATTACATATTCGCAGATATTACTTAGCTGGTAAATTCTTTTTGAAACTCAAGTCTTTTGTAAATGGGGACACGTGTGAAATTGTTAACAAGCTTAATATTTGTTGCCAGGGTATTTATTGGAGACGTAAAAAAAAACCACTTTTAGCTCATATCTATGAAACATTGAATAACATATGCCTATACTCTAGTGATGAATTAGGACTATTTTCGCTTAATACGTGGATAAGCCGTGTGAATTTGTCTTGTACGATTAAACCACAAATTAAAGAGGTTACCGAAGCTAAGAAATCGTACGATCACTATCAACTTCGAACTATATGTAGTAGTAATTTTAGCAGGAGCTATTCTGGATATTACAGGATTTTTACGGATGGATCTAAAGTTGGAGAAAATGTTGGAGCTGCGTTCTTTGACCCTCAAAGTAATACCTCCTATAAGTTCAAGTTAAATTCAAACATCTCTGTAATGTATTCCGAGTTAATCGCTATCTTCGAAGCAATTTCATACCTTGAATCGATGGATTTTCAAGATGCCGTAATCTATTCTGATTGTAAGAGCGCACTCCAACATTTGACGAAATGTATAGGAAATTTTCGTGGTTATCCTGTAGCATACAAAATAATAAATTCTATTAATAGATTAAGAGATAGAAATAAAAATATTGTTTTACAATGGGTGCCTTCCCATATCGGCATTGAGGAAAACGAAGAAGTCGATCAGTCAGCTAAAGAAGCGTGTTTGGAGGGTATTCCGGTGACGTATAAACCTTTCTGGACAGATATTTTATATCTAGTTAGATTGAAATGTTTTCAAATTTGGAAAGAATACTTCGACGAGAAATCACTGACAAAAGGTATTTGGTACCGGACGATGCAGCCAACCATTCAGAATTATCCTTGGTTTGATAATGCCGATATGAGTAGACAGGAAATCGTGACAAGTTTGAGACTTCGCTCCGGACACATCCCATTGAATAGTTTTGCTGCATTGATGGGAAAGGTTTCATCTCCAAACTGCACGGAATGCAATGTGGTTGAAGACGCTTTTCATATTATGGTGGAGTGTGTCCGGAACGGAGCGGAAAGATATTTGATTAGAGACCAATCTAATATAAACATTAGTAAATTAGGAGAATGTAATATTATTTTAGCTTTTCCAGCATCCAAAGCCGCTAAAATATTATATAAATTGGTTAATTTAGGAATTAAGCGTAGAGGTTAAGTTTTGCATGTAACAAAAGTTCCTATGAGGGTGGCATGTTCACTATGTGATCAAACCCTCGTTAATAAATAAAGATTAAAAAAAAAAAAAAAAAAAAAAAAATATATCTATGGTGTAAATTGACCATAAATAATCGGTTTTGCCTAGCTTTGCTGACGTCGTCGAACCGTGGGAAACAGCAAATATATCTAACTTAAGTTATGGGTAGGGGAAACACCACACGAGATGGTTCTTGAAAATAAACCCGCGTTGTCTCTCAGTCTTTTGTTTTTTAACAAACTTAAAAAAAAGTAGGATGTTCTCAATTCAGTTGAATATTTTTTTTGTTACCTCAGAACTCCGTTATTTATAAGCAGATTTGCAAAATACTTTTAAAAATAATATTTTATTTTCGGAAGTCGGTGTCAAAATACGAAAATGTGGAACCAACGACACCGACTTCCGAAATTAAAGTTATTTTTCGGTTGTTTTTTTTTTATATGAAAAATTGTCGGTTGTTTTTTTTTTTATATAAAAAATTGTCGGTTGTTTTTTTTTTTATATAAAAAATTGTCGGTTGTTTTTTTTTTTATATAAAAAATTGTCGGTTGTTTTTTTTTTAATATAAAAAAATATTTATTTACCACGTTACACTTGTCGCGATCGTTTAGTCCACTCTCGACCCCTCTACCCAAAATAAATAATGTGTCCACTGGACGTCTAACTATCGCGATCTCGTCTGTTCCAACGGCTATAAATCCTTCGACAAACATGGCCGGCCTACTGCCACTTCAGCTTTCTCTGCAAGTTATATCGTTAATTCCACTTCATCTTCATCTGCCTAACCTTTTCCAAACTATATTGGGGATGGCTTCCAGTGTAACAAGATGTAGCTGAACCAGTTGTTTCCATGGAGCAACTGCCACAACCCAGTTACTGAATAACATGGTTAGGAACTCCGCATCATTTCCGGTAAATGTTATTTCGAATCTTAAATTTTTTCTCGAATAATACATGTTACCTCCGTAATGCCAAGAAGTTTATTTCTTGGTTCCACACTAAACTCTTTTGCCAACTTTACTTCTTAGCCAGTACTAAATCTACAAAGAGACGACTTCCCGATAGTAAGACCTCAGTAAATTCAGTTCCTAGTTCAGGGCTTCGCGGATAGTAAAGGAAAATATATCTAGAACATTTCCTATAAATAAATTAATGGACTGTTGAACACGCTATAATCTTGCGAGAATAGATTTAGTGGTTACATAAAGAAGATTTAGGAATTAATTTATGCTGTGTTTGGATTGGACCACCATTATTTTAAAGAAATATTACGTGCTGCCACATAACACATAACATCATACCTGAATTTTCCAAAGGCGTAGGTAAAAGTGTTTAGTATACGCAATACATAATATCTAATTTTGTAGAATTTAAAAAGTACAGCTACGATTTCCTAGAAGAGCGGTGGCCGCTATATGACGGCCGCAGTGACAGCTGCCATAAAAATCATGTCAGCGAGGTTTGACTTCACGGCATCAAAAAACACTCTTGGAAAACACACCAACTTACTGTCATAAATAACGTTTCAGTGACGTCATTCGCCTCTGAATTGCGGACGCTATGAGGCGGCCACCAGGGTCATAGGAAATCCTAGCTTTAGCGATACCTAGTTCATAACGTTAACGTTCTGCAAAAAAAAAAAGAAAGAAAAACTGTTTATTCTGCACAAACAAAACGCACATTGAAAAAGAAAAAAGAAAATAATAAACAAAAAAATTGCAACGTTCTCACATGAATTTTTAACATGAATGATGTGAACCAGACTTTTTAACCATATTATTTTGATTTAAAAAAGTGTCCATGGAGTTTCTTGCCCGTTCTTCTCCATTGGTACCTACGCTTTGGAATGGGCAACTAACTTCATCTTTCTGACTGACCGACCCCTTGACAATTCAAAAGTGCCTGTCATTGGTTTAATTGAAATATAGGCTTTGAGTTTGAGTTTGAAAAGTAAGCTCGAACCCTGCATTGTATTTTTTTTTTACTTCTTCTATTCTAAGCATTTTAAACGAAATTGACCACCAGTAAAGAACAAGATGCACTGCATTACAAAAAGCTGCATTGGAATCGACGAATCTAAGGCATCATTCACACATAATACAACATGCGGACGCAACACGGGAACATGACACATCTATAGAAGAAACATCCGCGTCCTGCCGCTTCGTAGACTGCGCTTTTGAACAGACTTAAGCAATAGACAGCCTGCAGTTCTGCGCAGTGCACAACGCCAGTCAGCTTTGTTTCCATTCCGTCCTCACTTTATGAATGTTTCCAAAGGACATTTGTGATCCTTTGTTTACACAAAATGCAGATTGTTGATTGCAAGAAGTGGTACGAGTTTTGGGCGTTCAAAACCAATCTATACTAATATTATAAAGAGGTTAAGTTTGTATGTAGGGGGTAATCTCTGGAACTACCAGTCGGCTTTGAAAAAATCTTTTTGTATTTGATAGCCCAATTCTTGAGGAAGGCTATAGGCTATTTAACATCACGCTATGAATCTCAGGAGCCGAGCAAAAAGAAAAAAAGTCACAAAGAACGCTAAGCAAAAACGTAGTAATAGCGCGGGCAGGCGATGAGATGCGACGGGGTGGGTCGGGGGAACAAGAAATTTCACGCGGACGAAGTAGGCAGAAACTAGTACTATATAATATTTGAACCACGGTATGAACTATTTCCATAATTGTGTCGATACAAGATAATAAACAAGCAATAAAATTAACAAGCTTCCTTTTCCAATTGAAAAAATGTTTTTCATAGTCGGTCCACAATTTTATTAATGAAAACATCGATAAATATACATACAGAGACGAACATAGAACCTCCTCCTTTTTAGAAGTCGGTTAAAAAGATACAGTTCCTTTGGCACCTTTTGGCTGCAGATTCATAAAATTCACGATACTTGGGTTTAAGACTCGACTGCGCTAAAACAAGTGCACTATTCCAAAGTTTACTTGTAGAAAACACTAAATCCGGCGACCGGGTGTTGAAAAGAGCTAGTAGCCGTCATGTCGTTAAAAAGGATATAGTTTTCTCCTTGCGTTTAATGAGATGGCTTTCGTTGAGAATAGTGGCTGTGAGATTTTAATAGAGTAAAGTTTTATGCCACATTTTAAAGTTTTAACTTACTTTTTAGTCCGTAAAAAAACTGACAAAGTGCGAGTTCCACTCGCATACGAAGGGTTCCGTACCACAAGGCAAAAACGCCCAAAATAACACGTTGCTTGTATGGGAGCCGCCCTTAAATATTTATTTTATTCTGTTTTTAACCGACTTCAAAAAAGGAGGAGGTTCTCAATTCGACGGTATGTTTTTTGTTGTTATAGCGGCAACAGAAATACATCATCTGTGAAAATTTCAACTGTTTAGCTATCACGGTTCATGAGATACAGCCTGGTGACAGACAGACACACAGACGGACAGTGGAGTCTTAGTAATAGGGTCCCGTTTTTACCCTTTGGGTCGGAACCCTAAAAACATGCCCGGTGATAATGTATGCGTAAATGTCGATCCCGTGGGAATATCGGGGCCAAAAGTAGCCTATATGTTAATCCAGGGTGTCAGCTACCTCTATACAAAATTTTATCAAAATTGGTCCAGCCGTTTCAGAGTGAAGAAGTAACAAACATATAAACATACACAAACTTTCGCCTTTATAATACTACTATGTGATTAGTGTGATACTATACTATATAGTGTGACTAGTGTGATAAAACAATTCGTTGCCTACATACTCAGTAAACTACAAACTTCCAAGGTCATCAATAGGATGTAATCTAATTCATTCTGAAATTCATTCATTTACTGACTCACGCTCAAACTCAAAGCATTTATTTCAATTAATTAACAGGAAATTTTAAATTGTCAAGTTTGTATTTTTTTGCCGATGGGAAGTCCATTGGGGGTACGGCACGGGAAACAACAACATAACAACAACAAACAACAACATTAATTTCCTTAGTGAAAATGAAAAATCAAGAAAATTAATTTATTATAGGTTTGAATCCGAATTTCAGGAAATTCTTTCAGGAAACTTCCAAGTTTATGCTTGAATGTAAACTAAGACCATAAAAGCTATTTCGGTACTCGGATCTTGGTACAGCACTCAGGAACCACAGCCTGCGGTCAACGTCACTACAAGCAACGTGGGTCAGCTAGCTCCTATGTGGTTGTACATGTGGTTAGTATGTTTCTACCTTATATACAGGTGGGCCAAATAGTGACGTCATAAAAAAAATCCTCATTCCTAGGGGTATCCGAAAATATCCCATGTATGTTCCACGATTTTTGATAGATGTTAGAGATGTGAATATTTTTTTGAATCTTTGGGTAATTTCTTCGGGGACATCGTTAAAAATTCATAGCTTTTTTTCGACAAGCGCTTTTTATGATTTCTTTTTTTGCAATAGGACTATCACGAAATACCCTTTCATTTATAAAATAAATATCTTCATGACATTAGTGTAAGATGCTACAATTTTTTTTTATCGAAAGTGAGAAATTTAAATTATTACGATTAAAAGTTGATTCACAGGCAAAAGATAGACACATCATCATACGAGTATTATAACGCGCTAATCTCAGGAAAAAACCGTCGGAATTGAAAAAAAAAGTTGCATTTGATAGTCCTCAAGGAAGGCTATTTAGAATCACGAAGTAATAGCGCGGGCAGGCGATGCGATGCGTCGGGTTTGGTCGAGGGAACAAGAAATTTGACGCGGACGAAGTCGCGGGAGAAGCTGGTATGTACATACTCGTACAGTAAAGGTAATCTTGATGTTCTAGCGTGCTTAAATTGTTATCGCAGTGTGTGGTCAGTGTCGCTGCAAGCAACATGCGACTGGAAGCTCCTCTGTGGTACTCACTGCGGTTGATATGTTTAATGTAGGTAGTTATAACTAGCACGGTACTGTGTTTTGTTTTGAAAATAGATAACGCAAGTATCACGATTAACACGAGTATTAATCGTAGTAATAGAGTGGAGTAGTAGTAGTTTATTCACGAGTATTGATTTAGTGATGGGAAAATCAATTCGATTCAAAGACGTTACCTTTTCACGCCTAAATCACTGAACTGATTTCGATAAAATTTGGCAGAGAGATAGATTGCATCCCGGGGAAGGATATAGGATAGTTTTTTCCCGATATTCTCACAGGATCGACACTTATGCGGGTGAAACCGCGGGGCGCTGCTAGTAAATATATAAAATTCAAAGTCCTGACTGACTGATATATCAAAGCACAGCCTAAACCGCCGGTCCTAAATCCTGGTGTCCTGGTGAAAGGAGGGTGTCTTCTTTGTGAAGAGTAGGTATCCATCCACTAAGAAAGGGCTTTTCCAAATTCCTCCCCTAAGGGGATGAATGCCCCCATTCATGGCACCCGTCTCGCCCCACCCCACCCCCGGGGCCTAGCGCCAGCGCTCACGCGCACCCAGTCAGCAGTACTACAGGACTGAGCGCGAAAGTGGCGGCTTACGATTTTTGTACGTAAGCTGGGCACGCGAAGTATATGCTCTTGCGTTATCTAGGTGTATCTCTATCTGTGGAAAATACATTGGTATTTTCCACAGATATGGATACACAGAGATGTTACTTTACCATAAATCGTATCGTACATTGGTACAATACGAATTATGGTAAAGGAACATCTCTACATGACTGTACAGATGTTTGTAAATTAAAGCCGCTTTTCTTGTCTGTCTATGTTTTTCTAAACTACACAACGAATTTAGTGTTTCCACGATCACTTAGCTAACTTATTCCGGTAGGTTTATGTGAACAATTACGATGTTTCATCATCATCATCATCATTTCAGCCGAAAGACGTCTACTGCTGGACATAGGCCTCCCCCAAGCACCTCCACTTCGACCGGTTCTGTGCTTCTCGCATCCATCGGGTTCCTGCGATGTTTGTCAAGTCACAAAAAACAATGTGAAGCAGGAGCGAGTCGCTAGTATCATATAAAATGCTGCACGAATTTAAATGAAATTAGCTACACGGATAGACTATGTCCTGGACAAAATGACATTCCACCAGCGATAACAATGTTGGAAAAGTCAAAAAACCTTGCAGCAATACCCGAAAAGCTTATGTCAATTCCATAGGGATGAAAGTCGTTGTAGAAATATCTACGAAACGCTAGGAAAGCGATTGCCACTTGTCTTGCCCTCTGGATTAACATATTAAGACATTTTTCTTATTGGGGTACAGTCAACAAAAGAGATAAGTATGCAGGATCGTCGGATATAGTTGAATTTTAGTAAGAAACCGATGGATATTCTCGAATAAAATGTTATTTTATTAATAGAAAACAAACAGCTCATTTATCGAATTAAATTTCAGGCGACAATATCCATCGGTTTCTTACTAAACTTAAATTATATCCGACGATCCTGTATACTTACCTCTTTTGTTGACTGTACAAGATCTCTTATAAAGAATGTGAGCAAACCCACGGATAACATCTAGTAATCTGTTAAACTTAACTACTGCGACAAGAAAAACCCAGAAAATATACGTAAAAATAAAATATTTTCACACGAACCGCGTAGTTTCTGAACAATTTTTGCACATTAAACCCTATATTTATTGGCGAAAGCACCTAGCTTAGAGGTATTCGTGCGTGCTTCGAATTTTTCTTACCTCTAAGTACCCGTAAGATAACCGACATATAAAAAGAGTATATTTTCGCCTTACACAGTGGGCAGTAGATAAAACGTATAAATTGTGGATAAATACTGGGTGTTAGGTTAAACCAGGGTCTTTTAGGGACTGATAGTAAAGATTTTAGCCTATTCGATTCCTACATGCAACTTCCGCAAGTCCGTTAAAACTTATTGGCAAGAATTATGAGACAAACATTAATTTATACACGGTTATTGGTAAAACATTAACAACTTCTTAAGAGGTCATTGTACTCATCATTATGAACAAAAAAAAAACAGCTGTTCTCTACATTTTGACGAGTTATACGAACATAAATGTAAGGAACAGCTGTTTTTTTTTTCGCGATTTCAGGTTTTGGTTCCATAGTAAAAGTTGTTCATAATGATGAATACAATACAATATTTTTGTATTTGTTTCTTGATGTTTGTTTTTCATCATCATCTGCCTAGCCTTTTCCAAACTATGTTAAGGTCGGCTTCCAGTCTAAACGGATGCAGCTGAATACCAGTATTTTACATGGAGCGACTGCCTATCTGACCTCCACAACCCAGTTACTGGGTAATACGATACCCCTTGGTAAGACTGGTATCTTCGTTCTTCTATGTTTTGGTTTCAGACACGTTTTTTACGGGATCAGTTTTATTCTATTAAAGAAGGACGTATTTTTTGGTTTGATTCTGTGTGTCAGCCTGTTATCCTTGAAGTATTTTATATTGTTTCTAATGCTCGATTCTTACCAATGTTAGCGTATTTTATTGCCAAACGGGGCACATAAATAGATTCGTTAGCAAATTTTACCTGTGATCTTCCAGGGAGGGTCTACTTTGCAAAGCCCCGAGGTCTTAGCTTCATTATTGGTAAATAGACAAGAGTCTTAATTTTAACCAATAACAGTCCGTAAATTGTTGGAATCGGCCGTAAGTTTATCGTTTTTGTAAACAGACTAGCTTCCGCCCGCGACTTCGTCCGCGTGAAATTTCATCCTCCCACCATTCACCCTCTTAGGGGTGGAATTTCGAAAAACCCTTTCTTAGTGGATACCTACTCTCCACAAAGAACAGACCCTCCAAATTTCATGTCTATAGGACCAGTGGTTTAGGCTGTGCGTTGATATATCAGTCAGTCAGTCAGGACTTTGAATTTTATATGTATTTAGATTGTTCGATACAAGTATCAGTTAATTAGCTTAATAACAAAATAATACTTAATTAAATTATAAACTCACCTTTCGCACGTCACTACCATAATCTGAAACAATAGGTAATTTCATTAATATTATGGCTAAGTGATTTTAGTTGCAACAATTGTGTTTTAGGGATGACAGTTTTTTTTTTTTAAGAAAAGTTTTTTTGTTTCTCTCTGTACTTGAGCGGTGATGGCCCAGTCGTATCGGCCCCGGCTTAGAAGTTAAGGTCATGAGTTCGAAAACAGTTAGGCACTTTAATTTGTTTATTTATTTTTATCACCACTGCCATGCTCTCAAAACGGTAAAGGAAAAACATCATGAGAAAATCAGCACGTCGTAGAACCAACAAAATCGAAGAAATGTGACAGTCGTTGAGCTGCTCAAATTCTGAGTTGAGCTGCACGATTTTTGACAAATGCGTGCACAGATTTTTCAGGTCCGCTCAATCTGTGTGGTTCTTTCCTCAAAAGACCATTTCAGACACCAATCTACATGGTCTTCACACGATCTGACCAAGATTTTGTCTGGACATAAAAGAGACTGTGACCTCTGAGTTTGTTTCGGCCTTTCTTTTAGGAAACGCCGACCTCATTTAGTTTAAAAAAATATAATTGACTTGTAAAAGTGTTTTCAAACCTACTTACAGAAAATAAACCATTTATCATCCGCCTACCCACACTGGATCCGCGTAGTGAATTATGGCCCACTCCCTCTCACAGAGAGGAGGCCTGTTTCCCAGCAGTTCCCACTGCTACTGATTGCTGATTACTGCGGCTCATTATAGCAGCAGCAAAGTAAAGATAGTAGTCCCAAAAACAGGCTTATGTTTTTACAATAAATGCTGAGGGTATCATAACCCATGAAAAAAAAAAAACTCACTCTACATAAGTAGGTATGGCTTTTTCAGAAGTTTCAAGTGTAACTTTTAATGAGTCCAAGGAAGGGAACAACCACACATTAATTTAACTTGATTCTCTACGCAAAAACAGTCACCAATTATAATTTTGATCCGTTCGGGAATCGTAAGGTAAGGTAGAATAACAACTACTCAATTACAGTCCAAAACTGATTAACAAAACAATACTGTAATTAGATCGACAATTCAAAAGGATGTGTACTACACGAAAATATTTTTTTTAAGTTGGCCGACACTGTCCCACTGCTGAGGAGAGGCCACCCCCAAACCCTTCCAGGCATTCTTTTCTAGAGCCACCTCGATCTAACCCTTGCGGTACACGTCTTGGTCGTCTCCCCACCTCTTAAATAAACGTTATTCTTTCTTTTCTTCCTGGGCCGGCCTCGACGGCGCTGTCCATCTCCAGGCACCCACCGTGTGGAGACTGTTGCCCAATGCCCAGCGATCACTGTGCAAGCGGCTGACGTGTCCCGCCCAATCCTATTTCAGCGATTTTCCCAAAAGTTTAATAAAAAATACTTTTTAATTTAAATTTTCCTTTAAAAACAATCCCCATAACATTTTCCTAAAGACTCGTGTAAAACAATTTTGTTAATTAATTAAAGGCGAGGCGAATATAAAACAAAGAAACATGACACAACCCTTCGTTCGATACGTCAAAGAATCGATTCAAAATTAAACAGTATTTATACTTGTGTGTGTGTTCACAGACTAATAAAGTACAGTAGGTCTATTCCAAACATTATTAACAATGGAAAAGTGGAATGCTCGATGTGTGTATTAAAATTCTGTTTTTTTATTCAATTCTAATGAGTAAAGAGGTCAATGAAACCTATGGGATACGACGCAATAACGTCCCAGTCACGGGTGTAGGACGTTTTTGAAATTAAACCTCAAAGGTCAGATGAATTCTCTTTCCCAATTTGTAATTTCGGAGAGGGTGATACGAATGTGAATCAGGATTAATGTGTTTTTGTCTGTGGGGTTACTATGAATAGCCTCTGATGGTAAGAACCACAATCTGAACATATTTTCATCCAGCAAATATTGGTTTTTTCTCTTGAACGAGTAACTTAGTTACTTAATTATTACATGAAAGAAGTGTTAAATTGAGAATCAGAATGAAAATTGTGGATATATTCATCTAATTTGTTTCTATTAAGTTTGATAAATGGTTCGTTGATTGGAAAACCATATATGAATTTACATAAAAGAGGATATAACTGGTAAAGTCTGTATAAAACAGCCTCTTATAGAAAAAGGTAGTTATACAACCACAAGCAATTTTAAAAGGCAAGTAAATATTCAATTTCCTCGTATAAAGAGCTTTGTTAAGGGGCATACATAACCGAATTTTGTTATCCTGAAGAATATCATATATTTTTCTGGTTTTGTTTACTGTAGTCGATCATATACTTTTATTGTTTCTAAAACTTGCGTTTTTTGCGTTTAGGTCCTGTAAGCCCCTTAACAAGCTCGTTTATTCCTTGCTCATTTCATTCATTATTTGAGTATCTAACTATCCCCGAAAAATATTCACCAAAATAAAAACGTAATCTCTTTTATACAGGGAGAGTAAAAAAAAAATTAAAATATCCCCTGATTCGCCTGAAAACCGCTCTGCGAAGCTTAAAAGCCTGCCAATATGTTTTTTTAAAGGCTGACAAAATATAATAACGTTTTATTTTAGCGCCTGAAAAGTCACTGATTATTTTATCGAGGCATAAAAAATCGGAAGTGTAGGTATTTTTTGGTGGTTGTACCTACATACCTACTACGTGAAAAAGTTAGCTTTGTTAGAGGCCAAAGTGCTGTTTTTTAATTGCTAACGTGACTGTAATAATAATTACAGTAGACGTCCACGTATATAAAATGTGCACGTTGTTACGTTATCGTGGACGGATATTTAAGAGGGAACAGGCCTGCGATTCTCCATACAAACGTATTCCACTTTTTCTTCCTGAATAAAAAAAAATATTGCTCTAGAAGCAATATTTTTTTTTTTATAAAAGCAAGGTCTACTGTAAAGAGGTCCCTGTAATTTTTTTTCAGCAACTAATTAGTAAAGAAAATATGACCCTCTAAAAATTACCAAATATGCCATGTTGCACGTGGTTGGGTAGAATCAGTGCGCACACACGGCGCGGTCGAGCTCTGGGTGTCCAATGTGTCATGTCGCTAAACACACTTGTCTCACCTTGGCATCTGACAGATGTCAAACGCCACGGCGGCGATCTCTCGCGTCCGGCCCTAGTCCGGGCCATGGTACGGAGCGAGAGTGCATGGGAGGCTATCGCCTCCTTCTGCGAAGCAGTGATGCTCGCGAAGGAGGAGGCGGAGCGCGTGAGGTAGAGGCAATCCTTGCGCCCTCACGCCCCCAGCCGCCGCAGGAGACGCCCCGGGCGTCGGGAGTCGACAGCCGATTCCCGGCCACCGTAGGCGCGGGCTTGCGGGCGACGAGCAATGGGCAGCTCGCCACCCAGTAAGGACCAGGCCCGGGTCGACGGCTGTGTTCCACGCGCGCCTCAAGGAGATGTCAGCACCAACTGACGGGGTCCGCTAGGGCCGATGCCCGCCAGGGTCATTTCCCACCCAAAAAAAAAAAAAAAAAGATGTCAAACGCAACACGCGACAAGACATTGACAACCCCGACTCGAACTACTGACTCAATGACAACAGCTGTTATCGATGTGATTAATCGACTAAGGTATCTTAAACGCTAATAGATGGCGCTACTAGTACGTAAACAAACCTTTTACTTCACTCCTCCGACATATAATTACATTTTTGTATCTAAACCGGGGACGGTCAGCTATCAAAGCATGGCGTTTATCTCTAAAACATTCCATTAACTTATATTCGTGTAGGTTGTTTAAGAAAGCTATCCAGCTTAAAACCTCCAATCTTAAAATCTATTTGTTCGCACGACAACAATTTCTAGTATAAACTGACTTATCATTATACGAAAACCTTCTTTTTTTTTTTGTTTTTATATCTTTTTTTGTGGACCAAAAGCCTGTACTTACAATGCGAGGTTAGCTAAAACTGGAAATGTATAACTTAATGTATCGTGGTGTGCATCTACAGATAAAATTATATCTGCCAATATTCTTTCCATGTCAGCGGAAAGTCAGACGGAAAGGTATTTCCTATATCTCTTGTGTAATGCGTCCATATGGGTGAAATGTCCTACATTCTTGAATGAAATATTGAAAGTCTTCAGCGACAGACTTTCGTTCGTGCACCGAAATATATTTGATTGATATATTCGAAGATGTGATGTGCAGCAATAGCTGTTTCGAGGTACTTCAAATTTCGAAGTATAAAGTACGACTTTAGGTGAAATGTAGTTTTATATAGGTACAAATGTTTATGTGTTACGTACACTGCTGCGTTAGGATAACCAGCCTATAATGTTCCCACTGCTGGGACACAGGCCTCCTCTCTGTGAGCGAGAGCTGGCCATAATCCACCAGGCGGGTCCAGTACGGGTTGGTAGATGTCACAAGTTTCCTCACGATGTTTTCCTTCACCGTTTTGAGAGCATTGGTGATGAAATTAAATACACAAAGTGAAGTGCCTGCCTGGGTTCCAACTCACGACCTACCTACGTAAGTCAGGGCTGGTACCACTGAGCCACCACTGCTCTGAACACACACTCCACAACCGTTGCGTTACCAGTTTCTTACTAACACGCGTACAAATTCGCGTGCAAACTCGGCCTAGATAATTCCCCCGTCAATATCTAAACAGGGAACAAACTCCCCTATAATACCCGCCACCAAAACCAAATAAACTTGGGAACAAAGTAAATAAATTTTATATCTGCCGACCCCCATTTCCTCGCATCCATCAAACCGCACGCAAACGATTGCGTGTCATTTCCCTTAGGCCGTAGTATAATGACAGACCAATAAATATTGCTATGGTTTCCAAATTCCGGGTTCAGGGAGGGTTCCGTCACAGAATAGTATAGAAGGTGAGGTATTCCACTTACAACACTGATTTTTACCGCACGTGACCGAACGGCACCTGATCTATTCCACTAACGGCACCAAATTTTTTTTGTTAAGTGCGGTTCGGTGAAGCAGTTCAGAAATATTAATTTTATTCTACGAATGGCACCTCAGCGCCATACAACGAGTGAAAACAAACGCAAACATAGACACGCTTCACTAATCTACAGAGTGCAAGTACACTCGCAACTGGCATTAATTTGAGATCACCGTGCGTATGCATCCATGTCTATGTGTGCGTTGTGCGTGCGCCTGTTTTCAGTCATCGTATGGAGTCAACCTTTTGTAGGTAGGTACTCTGTGGTTCAGTTCCAAAGAGTTCTAAAATCAATGCTTTGATTCCGGCCTCATCCGGCTTTCATTTGTTTAATGTACTGAGAATTTTTGGGAATGGTTTAAGGATGAAAGCCGAGATTAACGGATAAAGCGCTGGCTTAGCGAAGATTGAAGTTTGTAAAAAAATAACATTGTAATAAGGCAGAACATTTTGAAAAATACTTCGTTGGTATTAAAGCTATAAATGTAGGAGGATTAATAAAACAAAAAAGATGGACACAATTTAATGAGCGTACTGAAAAATAACGTTGATTATGAAAGAAGAAAAAAAGGAAATACTATTATTTGCGATAAAAATGACGATGTACGTGACGAGTATGAGACTCGATGAATAAATAATCATGGCAAAGTTTTAATAAAAATATAAGTAGTTTAATCTTGGCAATGAAGCAAAAATATCATACGTTTGAATTCCATCTAAGCATTAAATTGACAAGCAACATTATAACATGTATTAAAACAATACAAGATCCTTGAACAAAAGAACACTTCAGTAAACAGTATTAGAATCCAGTCAAAGAAAACCACATTTAAGTCATGAAAGACAATAAGCACCTGAATCGAGATACCTCCTACACGGTCCTTAAATTACAATAGAATAAATAACAATACAGCGTGTAATAAACAAAAAGGAATACACATAATCAAAATTTATTTGGTTAATAACGTCGTCCCGAACAAAACCAGTGTTATAAATTTTGACACCCCTGCCTAGAAAGTTTGGCACAATTTATGAGGTACGTGGTGTAATTAGCAAATGAGACAACGACTGACGAGGGCTTTCATGTACTAAAATGGTAGAATTACATTACATGAGATAATAATATTCTAGAGTAAAATTATTCACACATATACACTTTCTAAACACGACTACCTACATTATACCTAGTGCTAATAATTATGACAGATTGGATGATCCATGGGAGATGACAAGCAATGAAGTAGTGACCGAAAATTTAAAGAGAATTATAATAGTCAATAGCGTATGGATCAATGTTATAAAGAACATCTCAATAGATATTACTATTGAAGATCTTAATAATAATTAAATTGCATTGCACTAACTTAACACAAGCTTGGGATGGTACTTCAGATACTACAGCAGGGTCATCTCTGCAGGACCGATGGCCGGTGGAGCAGACGAGTCCTGGAGTGGACATCGCGTATCGGCAAGCGTAGTGTGGGACGCCCCCGAATTAGATGGACTGATAGCCGGGATGGGCTGGGACAGACTGGATGTGGAAGGCGGAGGATAGGGTGTTATAGTGCAACAAGGGGTCTTGTATTCAGCAGGGGACTGCGGTAGGCTGAATTGAGGGTGATCTCTAGAATTATTCAAATAACTAGTTGAAATTAAGAATCTAGTCTATATTCGTAACTGAATTTCATTTAACGGCATTCAAACTACAGTTACAGAATAGTAAATACCAGGAAGCAGAACTCCATGACCATCAGTCCATTATTACGATGATATAATAGTACTTTATGATGTACGCAAATCGCTCGAGTGATTTCTAACAATGAGGTTAAGCGTAGCATTGATGATTACTTGAATGTGCAGCGATCGAGAGATACAGCGAATAATACGATAATATACATAAGAGTATTTCTAAGAATTTGATTCACAGTATGAAGTACGCACTGAGAATCGTAATATGGAAGACAACTATTTTAGAACACTCAATTGCATATGATTCGGCTCAATATATACATTTTAATAAAAAACAAGTAGGAAATCTAAAATTCAGCAAAATATAGAGAATTTCTGTCACAAACAAAAACACTATTTCTGAGAACGACGATACTATTCCCGTAGCTCCTAGACCCAATGACAAAACAAATGCCGTTGATAAAACAAAAGACGAAACCTTTTCTGTACCAGTCGCACTTAATAACGGTCGCATAATTCTGCCAAACATCTACTATCATCCGCTACACAGCGATAAAAATATAGCAGCATAAAAGCTAGCGCTTGGTAATGACAGGGTAGCAGCACATTTCCTTGATAAATATTCCCCTGACGCCCGCTAAAGTTGGTCGTTTGTACCATAATAACACAACATCAGCCAGGCTTGTCCCCTAGGAGGTATTCACGATGAAAAACAATAAACGTTAACCTATCCCTTGGCACTTTTCGTTTTTGTACGTGGTATGTATGATCAATTGTTTTTGCTTGAATTTAAATTGCTTTTGTTGCATGAGTGTCGTAATTTGTCAAGATGTGTCTGGGTATGTCAGGTGTTTGTTGTTGCAAAATAAGTGGCGAATTTATTTCATTTTCAGTAGTCAGTTTTTGAAAGTTGGTAATCTGGAATGGGCATAAAAATATGATGAACATTATATTAGACATGCGTTTCCTCAATCAGAGTATTTTTGTTTGCAATTACCCGTTCAGTCAGTCGGACTCAAAAAGATGTTTACACCAACAAGCCACAAAACAAAGCACACATTGGGTTTTTTATAGCTACACATTGAGGAGGTGAAGAACAAAACCTCACTTTTCCAAACCTCATTTTTTTATGTTTACTTTTAGTCTATGTGCAAAACACACACATTTATAATATAAGTATGGATATTTTTTTAATATTATAAATGCCAAAATAAGTGTTTGTTACCTTTTCACGCCTAATCCACTGAACCGATCATCATAAAGTTTTTTGTTGTCAGGGGTATAGAAAAGGACATAGGACCTTTCATACAAAAACAATACTGTTCACGAGGAAAGTAACATTATCTTTCGATGGTCACAACTGCTTTAGGACGCTAGATGGCGCTACGTGTCTTTCGAATCATGATTGAAATAATATAACCCGACATTCTGAGCAGTCAACAAAAAAAGTACGAGGTTTGCATGAATTCACAATAGTATTTCAATCATTACTATTATGCTTTTAATAGGATTTGGATGAAATTTGGCACACCGTTTAATATAGCACATAGGATAATTTTTATCTCGGTAATACGTTCCCGTGGAATAGTTTCCGACCTTCACGCGGGCGCAGCCGGGAGGAAAAGCTAGTATTCAATAAAGACGATTCAACAATTCATCATCTATCAAGGTTTTCTTATAAAATAGGCACGTATCTTGGAAACCTTATAGATATTTAAATCAACTTCATTTGTCTGTAAATTAGATGTCTTCAAATTAAATTCAGTCACCGTAAGGATTCCTGTTACCATTTCATTTTGATTAAAATGTATTTACTGATCTACATGTTTACCTTTTAAGTTTGCTTTCCGTTCCAAGGTTTCTATAGCTTTTTTATCTTTAGTAGAAATTCATGTTTCTCGTAAACATATAAACATAACTTTTCTCATCGTAAAATCAGGAATGGAATCCAAAAACAAAAGAAGTTCATTGTTTTTTCGACAAAGTTTTTTGATTTCTGTGTTTAAACATGATCGTTCACTCATGCTTTTTGTGGAAACTTATATTTACCTACCCTTAGGCGATTTTGGAGTGATATTAAGATGGTCATAACTGTCTTAATTCTGCTTGCCTGTCATCAGTCTTTAATTTGGTATATTAATAGTCCTTAGCTTTTGGTTCGTCTTTAATAAAACGATGGACATCCACTGCTAAATCTTCATTTTATGGCATCGTCATTAATGATTGGGAATGTAACATGCCAACACAATAAAACCTGAATCAGCCATGTTATATGTTTCTGATCAGTACCAATAAAATTGCTAAATATGAGTAATTTTTTCATCTGTTCTCATTCTACATCAAAATTTTACGGGTACTTAAAACCCCCAAAAGATTTTTCCCAAGCCTTTAATTAAAACATACTATATTGCCAAGATAAGTAATAATAAAACCGTGTATTTTCCATAAACGAAAGCCATTTTACAACTTTAATTGCTCTACACAAAACAATGCCGACCTTTGTTTTTCTGTTTATTTCGGCGCGCAAAAGTATTTGTGTATTCAGCCAATTTTCGAGGAGAGATCTCGACGAGATGTATGAGGATAGGTTCGTTGTCATTTTTGTTTTTTTTTATCGCCTCGTGTGGCAAAAGCAACGTTTATTTGTCTTTAGTGGCAACATTTTAAAATGGCGGTGACTATTCACTTCCGAAATATTTTGATCATTTTAAAGGGTTTGATTTTCAGACGTGTGTGTGTGTGCTGTGGTCAGGAATTAATAAATTAAAGGTATGTAAACACCTAAGGCACTAAGTCCACCTTTGGTTATTTTTACTTTTGGACAAGGTTTTAATCTATACTATATAATATTATAAAGCTGCAGAGTTTGTTTGTTTGTTTGAACGCGCTAATCTCTGGAACTACTGGTCCGATTTGAATGATTCTTTTAGTATTGGGTAGTCCATTTATCGAGGAAGGCTATAGGCTATATAACATCACGCTACGACCCTTAGGAGCCGCGCAGCGTGTGACACCGCGGGGAACAGCTAGTAAAGAAATAAACGTGAATGGATTTTCTGGCAAAATTCAGAAGAAAGTAGAATCGACGTGTTTATTGAAATCTTAAATTCAAACTGCGGTAGTTAGTGTTTTAGTCACAATGAGTAGTCAATAAAAATCATGTAGTTGGCCTATATGATTTTTATTGATAGCAAAATATTGAATGGAGAACTCACAAACTAAATCCTTGAAAATCAATTAATCAATCGGCCTAGCCTTTTCCAACTATGCTAGGGTCAGCTTCCAGAATAAAAAAAAAAACTATTCTATTCTATTCTAACCGGCTGCAGCTGAATTCCAGTTTTTAAATGAAGCGACTACCTATCTGACCTCCACAACCCAGTTACATTACCAGGGTAGCACAATACCCCTTAGTAAGACTGGTTGTCAGACTTTTGGGCTTCTGACCGATAGTCAAAGAACCCTAATATGAACCCTAAATAATATCTCTTTGTCATACAAATAAAACATTTCATCAGTATGCCACTTAAGAGCAGGATGACAATGTAAAAACGATGAAAACACCTAATTTTAGCTTAAAATATTCTTTTTCATTTGAAAGAGACAATATTTGATGATTAACGACTCACTCGGGATGAAGAAACGAACCAAAATAAAACAATTTGTTTGTGACAATATTTTCATATCGAAAAATATCGGATATTCGGTAATAAAGGCGACTCGCTAGACTGTCTGGCTGCAAAAATAATCTGGAGATATTATTTTGTGATTTAGAAGTAGGTATGTCGGACTTCAGGAGTAAGTACATAAAGATAGTTGTTAGTAACGGTGTATTAAGAGCGTTTACGCCGTACGGCATTTCATACAAACTTTCAACCCTTTGTTTTTCGAAATGAATGAACCGATTTTAATGAAATTTCATACGCATAAGCAAGATACAAAGGTCTAAAAAGTTACTTAAGAACATTTTCGAAATATCTTATTTAAAAAAAGATGACTGGAAATCTTTGTTTCTATGGAAAATTTAAAATCGGTCTAATTTGGCTGTAACACTATTTTTCGAAAATGTTCATAAGTAATTTTTTAGACCTTTGTATCCTGCTTATGCGTATGAAGTTTCATTAAAATCGAGTTGAGCCAGCACAATTATCTGGAATTCTAACCAACTGTCAACTGTCACCGCTTGGTGTTGTCACATAAAATTAAATAATCGTTCTCAATAATCGTTAAGTCAGATTAGTTGATTTAAAAAAAATACAGATAAATGATCCTAACACTACACTATATCGTGTATCAGAAATATGTTACAGACCATTAAACTGATCAACAAAAAAAAACTAAAATTTAAATACCTACCCGACCCATATGGAGCTGCTTATTATTTTTACCCGATTACGATGTTTGTCCCATGAAGAAAGTTGATTAGTTTGATGGTGTGGACCACACCTTTGAACATAGCCACACCTTTCTGATACAGGCATTATAATACCATCCATATGTTAGGACTTAATCTATCAAGAATCACAAATATCTAATATCATTACTTATGGGATTAGATCATAATCATAATTAATCAGCCTATAATGTTCGCACTGCTGGGTCACAGGCCTCCTCTAGGTGAGACGGAGTGGGCCGTATTTCAACACGCGGGCCCAGTACGGGTTGGTAGATGTCACGTTTCTTCGATTTTTTTGTTATAAGGACATGCCGGTTTCCTCACGATGAATAAAAAAAATGGTTATAAGTTATTTTAATAACAACTTCTTTATTGAATCTTTTTCTTCTAAAGAAGCTATAGCAAGGACTTTTTTATCCTTTTTTTTTTAAGTTATTATTAATTTTAAAATTCCTTGAGACATTTTGCATAGAACCTTTACACCTCTTCAATGACAGTATTTACTGTCATTGAAATGTACAAATGAGCTATCTTATTTCGTGTTTCGTATGTACAGATGCCAGCACATCAAGCTACTCCAATCTGTCAAATTTATTTTATAGATTTTCAACCTTATTGCTGCATCACAAGGTCCAAAGTTGATTGGGAAAATTTGACAGTTTCGGGTAGCTTGATGTGCTGCCGTCTGTACAATTTATATGAAGCAGTTCAGGCTACAACGTGCAGCGTCCGTATCCCGTCAGACACCCTGATTGCGTAACACTTTGAATCACAATCTGAATCATTTTAAGGGATATTGCTAATCCATTGCTTCATATGTTCGAAAAATTTGTCTGCTCAACAACTTAAATAACGCAATGAATGTTGTTGAAGTGTCAAAATGAAAGCTACTGTTACTGTTAGTGTGTGAAGCAATTACCCCGCGAGTTTTGGTCCGTGCAAATTCAGCAGAAACGGACGCTGCTTCTCGTCCTTGACGGTCTAACATAAATCGGCATAGTCCCAGGCGCTCCATAATTTTAGTCGCGGCGGCTCCAAATTAAAAAAGCAGTGGGAACAATTTTATTATTTTAACTAGCTTCTGCCCGCGACTTCGTACGCGGATCTTGTTGGTTATGCCAGCGACAACGGGGTAGTCAAAATCGAAGATCTGAAACGTCTGATGTCGAATTCTAAGAACCCGGGGACTGGATAACAACGGGATGCGCGAGACGATTCGAGACGTCATTTTCAGGCAATAATAAACCAATAGGGTGGTAAACTTGGCCTTGCACTTTGAATGTTGGCATAAATGGGCCTTCTGAAATCTGTTTCGCAACAAAAGATGTCATTTGAAAGGCATTATTGTACGAACGTATGTTGTCCAAGAAATGTTTTGACTGTAATGGTCACCGATTAGCAGTGATCTTAATATTTCTGGAGGATTTTGTAATATTTCAATATGTACTTTCCCACCTGAGCAAGACATACCGTTTGTTTCTTTTTGCTATTTAACAGCTTCACAAAAAGTAAAAATTTTAACCATACCTCCGATGGCGGAATATGTGGCGTAGTCAATCATAGGAGTATACGTAAATGCACTCCGTTCCTTATCAACCCAAGGAAGGTCGCCATGCCCTACGGCTATATCTTGAGACACATCCGATTCTTCAGATGATATCGACATTCTGTTCAGAGAATGTCGAAGTCGATCAGAATTCAAACGTTCGTTGCGCTCTTCTTAATCTGTCTCTTCATGCCGTACTCCAGCAATTCTTTCTTTCTCACTTTCTGATTATGAATATTTTGTTGTGTGCGTGTTCGGAACAATGTATGATAATCTCACCGTATCAGCGGTCAGTCGCGCATCATATTCTTCACTGGTCTCTAGAGATCTGGATGTAGATGCGTAAATACGCAGAGAACGCAGGCGTGCTTCGCGATCCGAAGAGGTTTCCACGGAGCGAGTTGCAGCCTGATGTTCTCAAACAGCATCAAGTCTCTCCTGACGCTCTTCGGTAGATTCTTGGGATCTTATGATCCTCAATCTTTTAGCTCCTTTGGAACATTGGGAAAGATTTGACCTCTTTCTAGGCATGGTTATAGTTTTATTATGAAGATACCTGATCAATTACAATCTAAGTGACTGCTCCCCTACCAAGGGTGCCCAGACACGGGATCGTCTGGCCCATGTGCTGGTTTGGTCCCTGGGGTGGTCACGGCGTGCTATGTGTTCTGGTGCGCCGGTGATGGGGAGTACTCCCCAGCGGAGGGTCCGGTGACGGACAGCCGCGGCGGGTTCACGGATGAGTGCTAACGCGTGCCCATGTTCCCGCCGTAAGCGGCAGAGGAGGACACAGTGGAGTTTTAGTGGGTTAGAGTCCCACATAACTGCACTATCTCCCCGTGGTAGTGCAGAATGCATGAGCATTTCTTCACGTAAAAAAAAAATAAATGGGAGTTTTGGCCAGTAGAGTCAAATTTTCAATAATATACCATCGTCATCTAAAATCAGTCCTAAACTGTTACCGCCTTCACCGCGTGGAGGTGAAATTAGTGATAGCTTAGATTTCCACATCAGATGTTTCTGATCTTCGATTTTTATAAGTCAACAGGAAATGCCCATCAGACCGAATAACTTTTACTAAGACGTCATTCCTATATGTTTTATGGTGTAGCTGGGCTCTTGGAGTTCCCCATCAGGTGTTCCAGATCTTCAAATTTATTCTCTCAGCAGAAAATCCTCATCACGTGGAACAATTTTTGCTATGGTACCATTTTTGTATCTCTTATAGTTAAGCTGGTCTGTTTCGGTTCTGCATCAGGTGTTCAAGTTTCCAAGAACTAAACATTATAGCCTGAATGTTGTCCAGCCATAATAACTATACAACAAAAAAAAAAAATCATTCAAATCCGTCCAGTAGTTCCGAAGATCGGACGCGCAGGCCCGAGGCGTGTACGTACTCTGATAGAATACCTTAACAAATGTTCGCCGTGATTCTTTAAATTGACATAACTTTTTTATTTATGAACCGATTGACATGAAATAAACACTAAATGTTAAGTGAAGCCTTCTACAATATATTAGTGAAAACCGCATCTAAATCGAATAAGCCGTTTCTGATATTAGCGTGCACAAACAAACAGACAAACAGACAAACAGACAAACAGACAAACAGACAAACCGACAAACAGACAAACAGACAAAAAAAAAATTAATTACAATTTCGGGTTCGGCATCGATATAATAACAACCCCTGCTACTTTTTTTTTATATATTTCCATTGTACAGACACCACTTTTCTACAAATTTATTATATGTATAGATATTTTAACTAATAAAATTATGGAGCTCTTGGGAATCAATGTATGGAGTGAAATTGTTTGGAGAACAATACATTTTGGAGCTCCTGGGAATAAGTCCATAAATCATCTCATCACTCTATGAGGTGTCTATGGGTCAATTTATCTTTTTAATCTTTGTTATTTTTTTTGCACCTTTTTTGCTGTTTTTGATACCTGTATTGTGTCTTTTGTAGCACTGAATAAAGGTTTTATCTATCTATCTGATCTATCTCTTAACGTGCTTTCCAAGACACGGGTTTATCTGAGAAATTCCTAATGGAAAAACACTGCCCGACCTGAGAACCCAACCCAGGACCCCATACCCAGCGGTCGCGCTTTCTACCACGACACCAACGGGACAGTTAGTCACCATAGTAACACATTAACCTAATCTCACCGTAGAATTCGGTAAATTCAAACATCAATTTCTTTTCATAAAAAATACCCTTGAGTTTGATTAAGAACATCCATATTTATAGACGAAGCCCTATTCTATTCGGGAATAATAAAACAGAAATCCCGAAATTCAGGATTACTTTTAATGAAAAACCGGACTAGCATATTGAAGGCTTTCTATGGGAGTTCCCATTGGCATATATTTCCCTCCATTTTGTTCATTGACAGTCGAGGGATGGATGCTTCTAATATACTTGCTATTAGGGTGTGACCTGTGTGCTAATGAGGAGCGGTTAGAAATATAAATATTTATAAGTTTTATTAGGTATTCCGTTCAAAAGATCAAAAGGTTAAATTATATTAATTGACGAGACTTCACGGCTTGAAGAGGATCGATACCAAACCATGATAAATCTATAGACAGATACCTAGATGAGAACAAGAACAACAACTGAATTAAATGACCTAGTGAGCATACATATGGGTTACTACTCGTATAATAATGTCCAAAAATTAAAAAAGTCAAAGAATAAAAATGTCCAAAAATTTAAATGAATGTACATTGTATATGTATATTGTACTTAGCTCGGGCGGTGCGCTTACTAAGATGGGACAGAAGTAATTATACAGTTGATTGCGTTATGATTTACTAGCTGCGCCCCGCGGTTTCACTCGCGTAAATGTCGATCCCGTGGGAACATCGGGATAAAAAAGTAGCCTATATGTTAATCCAGGGTGTCAGCTACCAGCATACAAAATGTTATCAAAATTGGTCCAGCCGTTTGAGCTTGAAGAAGTAAACATATAAACACACACGCATTCAACACACACACACACACATACTCACAAACTTTCGCCTTTATAATATTAGTGTGATAGTTGACTACAACACAGATGGAGTCGCAAGCAGAAACTAGTAATGATATAAATAATATCATAATTTCGACTTTTCCTTATCAATTCTATGCCCGCTCCTCTCTAATACCATAAACATAGCCTAAAGCGGATTATTAAAGAATGCCACGCGCACCAACTGAATAAAAATGTACCTATCGCGAATACGAATGAAATGTCAGTAGTATAGGGAGAAAAATTGGTTTTTACGCTCTTGGCTTTATGACATCTGCCATAAGATTATATTATTATGATATACGTTACTTTTGGGATAATCTTGAATTGAAGAGCTTTACGCGTATTATGTCATTTGCAAATGTTGTTACGTTGTGTATGTACAAGGTTTTTTATAATCAAAAAAAATGGTTGCCTGTAAAGTCGGTTTTACGGGCGAAGATTTTACGTGACAACGTCTTTTTCTCGGTAGAATATTTATTGATATGAATATAATTAAATTGCACAATAGGAACAAGGAATTGAATGATAGTTGAGTGGGAGAGAGACGCAAGGCATTCGGCGGGCCTCTCTCTCGTTCGGTGACTCATCGTAACGTTACCGAGCGTTACACTTTTTCATAAGTGACTCCCAGCCGCAACCTAATTTAAGACGTTGTCACGTCAAAAATGTTGATGAGATGTCCTTGAAGAAAATGTATTCGTGTCATGTGAAGTCACCTTGTGTTTTGATAATAATGTTATTGATAAACCTTTTGGCCTCCTACAGGAATTTTTTCTTTTTATTTTCATTTTACTTTTTTTATATAGATTGTTTAGATTGTGATATTCTTGTGCAAGTCCCAATAAATACTTTTTTCTTTCTTTGCTTACATTTTTAGCTACCTCCTAGTTGATGGAATTGAAATTAGAAACCAAGAGACGAGATCCACAACCCAGTTACTAAGCTTATTGCCAAGTGTTTTGTTACACGTGCAGTCTGTGGACCAACTATACTCAGCGGGATAACAGCGCCCTACGTGTCCAATATAATAACGGGTTCAGGATGATGATGGGGCTGCCCCGTTTCTGCAGTGCATCAGGTATGTTTGCACAAGCACACGTCGATGGCTTCGACGCCATCGTCAGACAGAAATCTGCCTCTTTGCTCTGCAGAGTGCGGGGGAGTTCCTACTCCATCCTGAAGACCATAGCAGGGAGGTGCGAGTCTCCGCTATTAGGTGATGTTTCCAAATAAATAATAAGTTTACTAACATAGATATAAGTTATCCTTTTGTTTATTAACCCATATGGATGCTGCTTATCCGAAATAAAGATTATTTTATTTTTAAGCAACACGGTAGGTATACCGTGGATGTCAGATAAACAGACACTCCAAGTAAAATACTAGCACTAGCATTCAGCTTTTCCAGCACCCTTATTGCGTAGCCATACCTTAGCGTATCCCCCATAAACACGCGGATTTCGATTCAATTCTATCTTTGGACACTGTAATTTATTTCTATCCAAACCTAGTCTTTTCCCAACTATATTGGGATCGGCTATCTGCGGGGTAATGGCGTAACACAAAACAGGCCGACCACTTAAGGTGAATGGATAGTGGTAGACCGCGAAATTCAAATTTTCTTACGTTTTTTGCAGTTTGCAGGCCAGTGTCAGATTATAACTTGATCAAAATATGATTCGCGACAATAACAGGTACAAATTTACTAAGTTAGATTTCTACCACCAACCACCAATCTCCTATAATGGTAGAAATCTAACTTAGAAAGATGTATTAATGATTCTAATGATTCAATTCTCTAAATATGTACCTATTATTGTCGCGAATCATATTTTGATCAAGTTATAATCTGACACTGACCTGCAAATTGCAAAAAACGTAAGAAAATTTGAATTTCTCGGTTGAAACTACCCATTCACCTTAACAGAGACATTGCCTGAAGTAGCTGCGCGGTGCGGGAGGGGTGATAGTATTCACAAGTTGACGAATCACTGAGCTCACGCATCACGTCACCACACCTCCTGCACCGCGCTGCTACCTCAGGCAACGTCTCAGTTAAGCGGTCGGCCTTTATCAGAAGTACTGTGAGAGGGGTGTATGAATGTGTTGTTAACTTTTTACTTAATTTTATATTCAATGTTTTATGTGTATGTGTAAACTGGCTTTAATTTCTGTAATTGGTTGTAAACCGTCTTAATTAAAGAATAAATAAATAAATCAGTAGTATTGGCTTTCATTTTGACAGTTCAACAACATTCATTGCGTTATTTACGTTGTTGAGTTGTTTTTTTTTACGAAATTAAGAGATCCTGAAGGTAGAATTAATATGAACTCATTACCAGAATTCGTACTATTTATAGCCCTTTCCTAAATATAGCAATATTGACTGCCTGAACTGTATTGACTTACTTTCTACTTCAGTTGGCATAATTTACTAAATTGAAAGAAAAGCGCTAGTTGTATATTTTTAACGTTTCAAATACATACGTGTACTGAATTCGAGGGGCCCGTGGCTAAATAATAACAGCCGCACAGGTCGATCGATCAGGTTAAGCTACGCTTGCCGCGGTTGGTCTGTGGATGGGTTACCATCTTTACATACCAAGACGCCTCCGTGCCTCGGAAAGCACGTTAAGCCGTTGATTCCGGCTGTCATTCGTGGATCTTTGACAATCGTCACGGGTAGTCAGAAGTCCGAAAGTCTGACCACCAGTCTTTCCAAGGGGTATCGTATTACCCAGTAACTGGGTTGTAGAGGTCAGATAGGCAGTCGCACCAGGTAAAATACTGGTATTCAGCTGCATCCGGTTAGACTGGAAGCCGACCCCAACATAGTTGGGAAAAGGCTAGGCAGATGATGAAATGTACTGAATTCATGGTGTTACCATGAGCACCATGAATTCAGTACATGTGTGTATTTCAAACGTTGAAATTTTTCGCCGGTTGATTAAATAAAAATTGTGATTCCATACATTTTGACCGGGTAGGTATTGCACTTTTCTATGAAACAGTTGATTTTTTACCGACTTCACAAAAAGGAGGAGGTACTATGTTCGGGTGTTTGTATGTTTTTTTTGACGTGACAACGTCTTAAATTAGGTTGCGGCTGGGAGTCACTTATGAAAAAGTGTAACGCTCGGTAACGTTACGATGAGTCACCGAACGAGAGAGAGGCCCGCCGAATGCCTTGCGTCTCTCTCCCACTCAACTATCATTCAATTCCTTGTTCCTATTGTGCAATTTAATTATATTCATATCAATAAATATTCTACCGAGAAAAAGACGTTGTCACGTAAAATCTTCGCCCGTAAAACCGACTTTACAGGCAACCATTTTTTTGTATATTTGTATATTTGTTCATCGAATACTCCGCCAATTGTCGACGGATTTTCAAAATTCTTTTTTTGTTCGAAAGTAGATAGTTCTGAGGTGGTCCCATTGTCACCAAGTTAGGATCTGATGATGGGATCTTAGAGAAATCGAGGGCAACCCTCAAATTTTATAGGCTCACTTATTATTTTAATAAACGACTGAAAATTTCTACGCAGGATGGGTTTCAGAATCATATAAGTACTGAATCCAGGTTGTGCGTCGACATCCCTCTCACCTGTACTATATCATGTTGTTTATGTGCCAATAGGCTATTTGACTGGTTTCTGATAAACATCTCAGATTATTTAATGGTGCCTAACGAGCCCACAAAAACCTATTACTTCAAATTGCATAATGTATTTCTTTTAAAAAATAGTAAATAAAAATGTACTGTTTAAATAAGCCGCCAAAACGCTATCTTTAACAATATGGCGTCGTGACGTCACGATTCACGTAAACAAACGTTGAAACGGTCGAGATACTAGACAAAAGTCATCTGTTCTGTCAACGATAGACAGAAATTTACTAAATCATGACGTGATCTTAAGTTCAGCCAATCCAGACCGTTTTCGATTACGTGGCGCCAGATTTAAAAAGATGAAGTTTTTTCGGTTTTTTTTTTATAAATAATACATTGTTTTGTAGTAAAATTAATGCAAATCGATTTTAAAAGCGATAATCTATACGAGTGTCAATAATTATGACCTTATTTTGTACATTGAGATGTGTTTATGGTTGATATTTTTTTTAACCATAGCTGATGCTGTTAAAAGAAATTAACAGTAACTGATTAAATTCAAAATTGCCTATTCCATTAGGAGGGACAACATTGCTATTTAGATTTTCAGCGATGACTTTCTTCAGAATATTTAAATGAAGATTAACGTTCCTAATCATTATATCCCTTGAGAAATAAAGTTTAAAGTTTCTCAACCTTGGCAACTGTGTCTGCTACTATCTACTTTTCATTCATAACGTTATTTCTATCCCTCATTTCCTCTGACATCACCTTATTCTTCGCCCATTTATCAATGTTTATGGAAAACCAACTTAATTCCAATACAATTAATAATCAAATCACGATGCAAAACTTAGTTTCATAAAAATAATTATGCCATACAAACTATATTTGGGCGTCGTAGTCTGAATATTACTTTCGTGATACACACGGTCATACCGACTATCGAACTTGTGTCCGGGCCAAATAACGAGCTGTCAGATGACGCGCGTATTTTGTATTCTGTATTGTAAAGTGCCTAGCTTTAAATATATTGTGTACTTTGTAAACAAAATGGCGGTAATAATAGCGTCCTGTTTTTAAAATGTTTTTTTTTAACTAATGCTGTCGTTTGTCATTTTTATAGCGGTCAAAATTAGAGACATTTTTATATAATATGTGTGTTTATTTGATAACGGATGGTGTTATAAATAAAGGACAAAGTGTTTTTGGAATATGTCAGAATTTATTTGTTGGTGACGAAATTATTGTGTGATTATTTCGAGTGATAAGTATAGGAATATTGTTTTCAAGAAGCTTTTTTTAGAATTTCAAATTTTGTGCGTATTTCTTCTTTGGCAGAACAACAACAACACAAACAGTATTATCAGTATGTTATGTAAATTCTTTCATACAAACTCACCATTTCAAACAGATTTTTTACATAAATTTTAATTTGCATAAACCTGCTCATCACTAAAACAGTTTAAATTTTTACCATTTTCTGCATAGTCACATATATCATTTTGACGGGACAATCTCAACAAGCAAACCATTGTTTCCAGCATACTCTATACTTACCATTATAGAGTATGTGCAATCCTCTAGTGTGTATACACGCAACAATACACTGGCGGTCATTAAGCGGTGATACCCGCTCGCTGTCTACCGCATTAAACTCGTGAGGATACCCATATGAATTACTTATTATGTTTTAACGGAACAGCTGCTGTTTACTGGTTTCGTGGTTTTTAGTTTCTGGTGGATTTATATTGTGTGGTGTGCACATATTGCAGGCTAATTGTCCGCGAAACAGACAATGTAGTTTAAAAAAAAGCTGTGTTGTGACTTATGTGCATTACGTATATTCATTAATAATGCTGTTTTTATTTCAACACCACTTGCAAATATCTAAAACAGTTCCATAGAATAAATCTTTAGAAACGTTGGTTACCCATAACCGCAGGATGTGCAATCCTCAGGTGTGTTCATACGCAACAATACAGTGACGGTCATTACGCGGTGAAATCCGCCCGCTGTCCACCGCACTAAACATGTGAGGATACTCATATAAACTTAATAAATATTTGAATTATGCATAAAACGCGAATAACTTCAATGGTTTCAGTAGTTAAATCCTGGGGCTATGTCGACATGGCTTATTTCGTAGCACATAGTGACTTTATTACAGTTTAAACTAACTACCAATATAGTTGGCTACCTATAAACGCAGTATGTGCAATCCTCTGGTGTGTTCATGCGCAACAATACAGTGGCGGTCATTACGTGGTGATATCCGCCCACTGACCACCGCACTAAACACGTGAGGATACTCTTATAAAGTTTATAAATATTTGACATGCGCAAAACGCGAATAATTTCAATGGTTTCAGTAGTTAAATTCTGGGACTATCTCAATATGGTTTATTTAAAAAAAAATGTTGAATGGGCCTGCTCTTAACCTCGATTACGTCTGATGGAAAGCGATGGATCAGGTCTATGATGGAACGAGCGTACTTTGAAGGCAGGCGGGTTAAATGTGGATGGGAACACAGAACACATTTCGTAGCACATAGTGACTCTATTACAGTTTAAAGTAACTACCAATATAGTTGGCTACCCATAAACGCAGTATGTGCAATCCTCTGGTGTGGTCACACGCAACAATACACTGGCGGTCATTAAGCGGTAATATCCGCCCGCTGTCCATCGCACTAAACACGTGAGGATACTCATATGAATTACTTATTATTTTACATCGGAACAGCTGCTGTTAACTGGTTTCGTGGTTTTTAGTTTCTGGTGGATTTGTATTGTGTGGTGTGCACAAATTGCAGGCTAATTGTCCGCGAAACAGACACTAGTTTAAAAAAACCGGCAAGAGCGAGTCGGACTCGCGCACCGAGGGTTCCGTACAAATTTGTAGGTATGTAAATAGTTTATCACGGTTTTTTTTATGTAACTACAAATTTACGGTTTTCGAGTTTTTTCCTTTATACATGACCGTGCTTCTAGCCAAATTTCATGATTCTAGGTCAACGGGAAGTACCCTATACATTTTGATTCCCTTGAGAGTGTCGAAATATACGTTTTTTGGGGCATAAACGGCCGTATCTTTTTTTTACGTTGACTTAGAAGTTTGGTTTTTTCACAGCTTCAAGGGACCGTAGACCTGAGTACCTATATGGTCTAATTTCAACTCGATACCTCCATGTGTTCCCGAGATAAAGGGTCTTGACAGACAGACAGACGGACAACAAAGTGATCCTATAAGGGTTCCGTTTTTCCTTTTGAGGTACGGAACCCTAAAAAAAAATCTTAAATCAAACCTATAGAGACACAATAGGCTTGCCCGATTACATGGGACTTAACGTAACTGACGAAATGTGGATGTACTATATACTCGTAGTTAGGTACACCCCTGCCTTAGGTACCCTTCGGGAAAACAGGCTTGGACGGTGTATGTGTAGACGAAAAGTTCAAGAGTTCGCAAGACCCAAACAGTCCGCCATTAAATTAATTTATGACAACTACACTGTCAGTCATCCTTTGTCTACACAATGGGAACCGGCGGTCATTACGCGGATATATCCGCTCGTGGGCCCCGCACTAAACGTGTGTTGATGTGAATAACTAATTGCATATTGTTTCTGTTGTGGACCAAGAGTATTTATGTAATTGTGTTTTATGTATGAGTGAGTCATAATAACAGTACCTACTGTAGTAGTTTTTTTTTTTGTTGCGATAGATCAGTGTCGATTTCTATGAACCGTCATTTTTTCCGAGTCACCTCTAAAAAGTATTATTTTACAATGACAATTCGCCCGTTTCGGTCGAGTAAATTCGTGCGAAACGACTAATAAGCCAGATTACAGTGTGACGATTAGGTTATCACATTAATATAAAAAAGTAATCTATTATCATAATATTTTATGACGTATTTACGATTAAAATAATTAATAACAATTTACATTCTAGTCGTGGGACCTTTTTTTTTCGTTTGAGTATTTAACAAAATTAGGTCATATTATTATTTGGTAACAATTCCATAAAGTTTGTGTTGATACCATCGTCACACGTATTTCTATTTTTAACCGAGTTCAAAAATGGAGGAAATTCTCAATTCGGATGTTTTTTTATATATTTTTTTTTTTGTAATATTGTTTATTTTACTATGTAAATTATCCGCTGTAATGTTTAATGTGATAATCTAATCGTCACTGTGTTTAATTTGCAGGATTTATTTATCTTAGATTTTGGTATTACAGCAGTAAGAAACTAGATTAATAGCGGTGTAAATGATGAAGTAGCGTAACTGTTTCAAGGTGCAAGACGTTTTTCAATACCTATGCTAAATCCGAAACAATGCTTATAATTGTACTCGGACTGAAGTGACATTAGCAGTGTTCATTGCGAGGATATTTCGATTATATCCGCTCATGGTTTATATTCAGCCATAACGTTCCCACTGCTGGGACACAGGCATCATCTCTGTGTGAGGGAATGGGCCGTAACGCCATGCGGTCCCAGTGTGGGTTGGTACATACGTAGATGTCAAATGTCATCGAATGTTTGGTTCTGGGACATGCCGGTTTCCTCACGATGTTTTACTTCATAGTTTTGAGAGCAATGATGATGAAATAAATTACACACAGTAAAATGATTGCCCGAGTTCGAACCCATGATGTACAACTGCTAAGACGGAAGCGTTACAACTGGGCCACCACTGATCTCCATCCGCTATGTACAGATTGGAGCACATCAAGCTACTACAATCTGTCAAAATTTCTTTACTAGATTTTCAACTTTATCGCAAAAGTATAAGGTTCAAGGTTGATTAGGAAAATTTGACAGTTTCGGGTAATCTGTACTAAATGCGTGTTATTGTGAATAACTAAATTGTGACAATAGTATTTTCAGTTGAAGCCTGCGGTAATTGTGAATGTAATGGTGCATGAATTACTAATAGTTGTGTGACATTGTTTCAAATTCAGATTTAGTGGGATTTGTATTAGTGGTTATGGTTATTATTCTGGAGTGGAATGGCCTCAGGATAATGTTATTAATTTCGCTTTTATGAGTTAATGGACTTCAGGTGCAATCTGCGTAGGCAGTTAACAAATTCAGAGTGAGGTGTGGTTTATACCTGTAGCGATATCTACAACGCCACATGCGAACAACGCGTCATACTGACGTCACGCAAATCCTGCATCGCGCAAGCAGAGTTTACCGCGCAACTAGCATAGATACAACGGCCTGACATGAACCATCGGGCAGTTGCCCGCCAGACACAACACCCGTCTGGTCGGAGGAGCCTCCCTTTTCTATAGAGTATGAGTGAACTTTACACCCTGTTCCTCATACCTCTATATACCTACCTAATATTTTGTCAAGGCATTTTTTTAACACGCTTTTATTACCTAGCTTCACTTGTAACTAAGTAACAAACACTTTATTAAAATCTTAGAAGTCAATAACCTACTTATAATTGTCGTTTCGAAATAAAACTTTAACCCCCTTACTAATAAACTTATTTTAACAGATGAATAGTTACACACCGATTTCTCTCTTTCTGTCGCCAGTAATTTGACTTTCAAAAGAAGAAGACATAGCGTTGTGTACCTACAGACGCTATACAACGTTTATTACTAATATATATGGGTGTATGTAGTTTGGATAACAAAACTACAATATGGTATCCTGGAGCTGATCTGATGATGGAGCCCTGACGTGGATAGTAAAACACTGGCTGCTAGTAAATCCCTCGAGTTTGGGCTCTTATGATTTGTTTTGACGAGTCCAAAAGATTGGGCTTGATAACGAGGGTCTAGTGGTAATACCAGGAGATGGATAGTGGAACTCTTTAGTGACTACTAGTAAACCGCTTGATATTTTTGGGCTGATTTTCCATAAAATTTAGTGCGTGATCAAAGAATATAAAAAAAAAAAATTAAACTACATTATTTCATTGCCCAATCACTTTAGTCAAAGCTAAAATTAGACCAAAATTTAAACATTCATCTCACAAAACTTCAGAGATTCGTCTTCCATTTTTCCGTGAACATAATCACAGTCAGGATTAGCTTCCAAGAGAGCAAAGACAAGGCATAATCTCCGTACGATACAAGAAGAATGGAAATACATAATGGCGCGATCCATGTTATACTAGAAAACATATCAAAAACATATCGACTGATCATCATCATCATCATCATTTCAGCCGAAAGACGTCCACTGCTGGACATAGGCCTCCCCCAAGCACCTCCACTTTGACAGGTTCTGTGCTTCTCGCATCCAACCAGTTCCTGAGGCCTTCACAAGGTCGTCGGACCACCCTGTGGGAGGCCTTACAACGCTACGTCTTCCGGTACGCGGTCGCCACTCCAGAACCTTTCGGCCCCTTCGGCCGTCTGTTCTGCGAGCAATGTGCCCTGCCCACTGCCACTTAAGTTTGGCAATTTTCCGGGCTATATCATCAACTGATGACAAGTGATAACCATGTAGCTGGTTCCCAAGGTATAGAAGAAGGTTTGATGAAATTGGGGACAAAAATTCTATAAAGCCTGTAATTTTAATAACCAACAAGCTGGAACACAAACACGTCGCTAAGCAAAAGTTGATCGTTGTTGTGCCTCATGTTACGGAACGTGACTTGCACCATAATGCGTAACATATTGTTGCTCAGTCTTCTTTTGTATAGACACGAAACATTTGAGAATAGCTTATGTCGTAGAAAAAAATTGCCGGTCAGTAATATAGTAGCAGGACGTGAGCAGAACTGACTGTCAAGGGTGCGGACGTTTGGTCTTTAACAGACACCATACCCTCTGAGTTTGTTTCGGCATTTGTTCTCAGGGGTAAGTCAGCTAAAAAATGCTGGCACGACCCAGGTTTAAAATATTGATAAATGTGTGTAAAAGTGTCTAAAAAGATCCAGTTACAGAAAAAAACATAATTTGATTCCAAACATAATTCAAATATTGCCTCCAGTGAAGGCTAATGTAAGGTAATGATCCCTGGTCACCATAATACGAAGCGATAAATCTGATCTGAGTGACGTCTAAGGACTGTAAGAGAATGTATCTGTCATCCGGCAGCCAGATGGGCGGACGAAATTAGTGCAATCGCGGGTACTTATGTAATTCTTACATGAGGCAAAACAAACAGCGGCCTATATGCCTAGCAGTGGGTGATGTCCGGCTGAGTATGTTGATGATATAACCAGATGCGTAAGCACTCGTATGCTGCAGCGTCAGTACCTAGTATTGCTTTCTCACGATCTGACGGTTCAGTTGCATCGATTTGGTCTCAATCAATCAACTCGGCCTATTGCAGTCCACTGCTGGACATAAGCCTCTCCCAGGCTGCGCCACAACACCCTGTCCTCCGCTTTCCACATCCAGTCCGTCCCAGCCACCTTCTTTAGATCGTCCGTACATCTAGCTGGGGGCGTCCCACACTAAGCTTGCCGATACGCGGTCTCTACTCCAGGACTCGTCTGTTCCACCGGCCATCGGTTCTTCGACAAACATGATGATGATTTGGTCTAATAGCGGGTAATTTCAACCGTCGTAGGCGAACGATGTGATCTGTTATACCAATGTGCAGATTTGGTTTATCAGATCACATCGTTCGCCAAGTCGTTCGCGGTACGTGTTCCGACACATCATCTCGAGAAGTTCCTCAAGGAAGAGTTCTGGCCGAAGGGTGTTGTATACCGACGGTTTCGTGGCCGGCTACATGACACCAGTCAGCGAAACACGACGCAGACACTTAGTGTGCTTTAGTTTGTTAGTTTTTTTAGTGTAATAAAACTATAACGTTATATGTATTTATAGTATTTTTAAATTATATTCATATCGTATTGTATGTGTTATATACGGGCCTTGATACCTGAAATAAATGGATAATAATAATAATGTGCAGATTTAGTGCAGCTTCAGATCAGACGAATTTCAAGGTCGTCGTCGTCTAGTAGTGTCTGGTCGTTTTTGGGCGGATTTTCCAGTAATAATTATGTGTAAGTCTAGCAACTATAAAAAGGGATTTTCTTCTACTGCATCGATTGTAACATTATTACGAACATATTATTTTTGAATCCATATTACTATGAAATAGGTCTTATCTCAAATTTGCAATCGTTATTCTACGAGAAAATCGCTATTGAATTATGCTCGTAGCAGTATAAATGGTATATGCCTTTCCGAACAACATTACACACACTACCCCAATATTTATTTTAACCAAGTGTTGTAAACAAAATAAACCTGTTCAATATTAATAAAATGGATGCAACACAGCAAACTCATTTGTAATTCTCTCAATGCGCAGGACTAATTAATTACACCGACCATTCTCGTTTATGTGCGGAGCCAACATGGCTTTAATTTTAATATTAAAGTGTAATCGTTGCGGTTATTTGCTGGGTGGAGTAAGCAGGAGTGTTTCGGAGAAGTTTGAATGAAATGCAGGATATTAAATGCAACCTATTCTTAGATTTTTTTTGCATTAAAGGTTAACTTTTGTTTAAGTATATTATTTGCAAGCGCAAATTAAGTAGGTAAAGTTAGTTAAAAAATGTGGTTCCCTTTGACTGTAAAGTTCAGGTAAACACGGCGACACATTGAGCTATAAATTTTCAGTTTTAGCTGACCTCGCATTGCTTCGCATTGCTTGCCATTTGCTTGTTTTGCATTCGCTTCTCGTCATCATCATTTCAGCCGAAAGACGTCCACTGCTGGATATAGGCCTCCCCCAAGCACCTCCACTTCGACCGGTTCTGCGCTTCTCGCATCCAACGGGTTCCTGCGGCCTTCACAAGGTCGTCAGACCACCTTGTGGGAGGCCTTTCAACGCTACGTCTTCCGGTACGCGGTCGCCACTCCAGAACCTTTCGGCCCCATCGGCCATCTGTTCTGCGAGCAATGTGCCCTGCCCACTGCCACTTAAGTTTGGCAATTCTTCGGGCTATGTCGGTTACCTTAGTTCTCCTGCGTATCTCCTCATTCCTGATTCGATCACGCAGGGAAACTCCACGCATAGCCCTCTCCATTGCCCTTTGGGTGACTTTTAGCCTTCTTATAAGGCCCATTGCTTCTCGTACAATATAAAAATAGGTTATAGGTACTGGTTATGTATAGGTTGATGTGTAGCCGAGCGTACTTATGTTCTTCGCCCAAAGTACTATAACAGCTACTGCGCTGTCACTGTCAAATTGTTACCATAGACATGGTGTAGAATTGGCCTTTACTTATTCCGGCATAATATTAACATTGAAAGAACTATATAAAAACAAATAACATCAATTTTAAATATAGCGTGTGAAAGAAGAAACAAGAATTTTCAAGGTGTAAATTGTAAATGTTTACGTTAAGGTTACTCCGTGCGTTCGTCCTAGGCCCACTTTTTCATTCATCTGCCGACGGTATTCAGTGATAAATTTTCTCATGATGACTAAATCCTAATTATAAACCCGAAATTTTGTTAGGATGGATCGATGCATGTTTGTTATTCTTTCACGCAAAATCTACTGAACGGATTTGGATGAAATTTGGCACACACGTAGTTTATAACCAGGATTAACACATATGGTACTTTTTATTCCGATATTTCTACGGGATCGAAACTTATGCGGGTGAAACCATACTACTAGTTATAGCAACCAAACGGGCCAACCAAACCAAACGGTTTCCTACGTGAAATCTTGGTAATCTTGTTGTTTTAAGATAATCCCATATTTAAATAAAAACAAAAGAATTGCCATAGCTTTAACAATGTAAATAGAGGATGTTGTTAATTGTACATATTAGTAGTAGCTACTAATTATAATTTTAAAGTAATTACAGACCTGTGGTTATACATAAACAGTGCAGCACTTGCGGTTGCGGGTTACTTATATAGTTAGCACTAAAAACATACCTAGGCACATACTGTCCAGTATGTGCCTAGGTATGTTTTATTTTTAGGCTAACAAACTGACCAACGAGTCTATGTAACAACGTGCAAAAGACATGGGATTTCTGGTGCCTGACGAAATGCAGCAAGACAGTGGCAAAAGTCGGTAAGACCCGGACAAAAGTTGTTACAACCCAGACAACAGTCGGCAAGACTCAGACAATAGTCGGGAAGCCCCGGACAAACGTCGGTAAGACCCGGAAAAAAGTCGGTAAGACCCGGACAAAAGTCGGTAAGACTTGGAAAAAAGTCGGTAATACCCCGACAAAGGTCAGTAAGACCCGAAAGTCAGTTTATAACTGATTAAAAAAGGAGGAGGTTGGAGGATGTATACTCATATTTCTTCATGTTTACTAGATTGACTTACATGATTCTTGCTTCATTTGGTAGGAGAAACTCGCGCGCTGGTCCCATATATTTTTTACTAGCTGCAACCCGCAGTTTCACCCGCATAAGTTTCCATCCCGTGGGAATATCGGGATAAAATGTATCCTATGTGTTAATCCCGGTTATAAAAAATCTGTGTGGCAAATTCCATGTCAATCCGTTTAGTAGTTTGTGCATGAAGAAGTAACAGACACTCGCAAACTTCCGCCTTTATATTATTAGTGTGATTAACTTTGCTTGGGTAGTTTTTGCGTTAGCTTCAATAACACGTTTATAATCCACTTTGTTGATGATAATATAAAACTTCCAGTCACTGACGTTTAGCCTAAATCACCATGATGTAGTGTTGTTTTTAAAATAGGTTATTTTTTTGCTATACCGGCTGACTTTTTTATCGTCTGTCTGGACAAAAACAGGGTTAGGGTGAACGGAGTATGGCACAGATTTTTTTATAAAATAAGAAATTTCTTTTTTAGGGATCCGTACCCAAAGGGTAAAAACGGGACCCTATTACTAAGACTCCACTGTCCGTCTGTCTGTCTGTCACCAGGCTGTATCTCATGAACCGTGATAGCTAGACAGTTGAAATTTTTACAGATCATGTATTTCTGTTGCCGCTCAACAAATAATAAAAATAAAATAAAGTTCTTTAAAGGGGTAAAAAAGAAACGTTTTTTTCGGCGTTTTATGCCTTGTGGTACGGAACCCTTCGTGTGCGAGTCCAACTCGCACTTAGCCGGTTTTTTTTACATTAAATCCTTGCCATAGGCTTCTACTTCGGTCACCTTTTATACCCTGTTTTTGTCCAGACGGTAAAAGGGTCAGCAGATATAAAAGTGTTCTGTCCGATTATTTACGTCTCAAAACACATTTGAATTATTTAATTTAGAAGTAGGTAGGCCTACTTTTACTCTACTGGTTTAATTAGTCTCTTTGCGGATGTATGAATGCACAATACAACATGTTTCTACAGATTCTCTCATTGTGCATATCCCACGAATATTTCCATTTATATTTATTTCCTCTTATTCACCGAAAAAGCCAATTGTGAGAAATAAAATCGTATAATAATTGTATGAAAGTATTCTACGAATATTTCCACCTAATTATGTCTCCATTCAGGCTGAGAGTAGTTACTCGTATTTACCAAAAAGGCCAATTGTGAGAAATAAAATCGTATAATTGTATGAAACTTAAAGAGTGTCCGATTTTAATGTTTGATTGAATTCGCTGAAATGCACCGGAGATATTGGATTGCGGGATTTTTTTTATAGTTGGAAAAGTAGAAATAATGATAAGTCCTTAAGATGTTCATTACGATAATTATTACTTTACCTAATACTTAAGACGAAAAGTTTTTTTTTTTAAAATAACGTTGCCACACACTAAGAATTTCTTCTGTATTGTGGTTGCGTTTATAAACATTTAGAGATAGAATGTCAATTTTTTGTATGAGACTTTATTTCTTTTTACTGTTGTCTTATTCCTCTGCCTAGCCTTTTTTGGATGCACCTGAATACTAGTACTTTTTATGGAGCGACTGCCTAACTGACCTCCACAACCCAGTTACTGGGTACCCTTAACGACCGGTTTTGTGTAAATTACTATTGTCTTAATGCGAAACAAAATTAATTTAAACTTTACTGCAATTTTTTCCGCGTATTTATTATTTTAATTAGAATTTATCTACAAAATGTAATAAAAATAGTAACTAACAATAAATATCCCTTATCTACTTAAGATAAGCGATTTAAAAAAATATCGCTTATCTACTTCGTTAATACACCTAATCATCATATTTTTATATTTACTAATTAAATGATTACAAAACTAAATTTGAGTTATATTTGTGATAATGTAGTTAGTCAGCATATTTTATGCAAATAATTCTAAATACGGCACTGTTTTTTATTCAAACCTGAACTGAATGAGAAAACGCATGTATGAGCTAAACATCGGTTTTACGATTCATTCAAATCCGTTTAGGACGAGAATACAACCACTTAACAATTTGACGGCTGACTGTTCGCATTATGACGATAATAAAATTGCAATTTGTAACTTCAACTATTAAATGTCAATGACCTGACACAAAGTGATTTTTCAATGTATTTTATTGAATGTATTTTTGTAGCGTAGGTAGGCGTGTGTGAAGACGAATGAATGAAGGAATAAAGAAAAGTCCGAAGTACACAATAAGAAGGAAGAAAGTTTATTGCACAGACACAGGTTTCAGTTCACACACACAAGAGTTACACTTAGTTAAGAAGGAGTGGAAGAAATGTAGACAGTAGAGAATAGCACGGATAAGTATTAAAAACATAAACACAAGACGATCGCAACTGTTATTAGTTAGCGCGGCGAAACTAGGATTCTTGATTATAAAGCTACGCGCGCAGTGAGCATATTTACTATCTTGCAAGTCACGGCGGCGCGCGCGCGCTGCCTACCCAGCGCGGGTGCATGAGCGCAACGCACGATAATGCTGTCCCGCTCATGCACACGGCTCGCGTGACGTAGCGTGCGCGAGCGCCCGATCGTCGCTAGGACAATAGACGCGTCATAGCTATGGCCGGCCCACTGATAAGTAATTAGCTACTAATACAATGTTTGTACTTGTCTGTTTGTTTGTTGAATATTATTATGTTAGTGATTGTAAATAGTTTTATTTTAAATGTTGATTATAAATAAGTCTAGTATTAAGTTATTTTGTAAATATGTGTATATATAAATTACAATTAATTTTATTTAAGAAATACATAATTTATATTTAGTTTGGTTTTCTTTTAGGTTTAACAATTTAATTAGACTTAAGTGTGTAGGTCACTACATTTTGAAGTCTGACGCAGATATGGGCGGGCCGCACCACTTTAAAAAAATACACCCAGGTACGTACAAAATGTTCGTACATTTTGTCTGAACCATCGCAAATAACAAGCGGGCCGCGCCGTGCTTTTTAGGGTTCTGTACCCAAAGAGTGCCAAAGACTCCGCTGTCCATCCGTCTGTCACAGAACTGTATCTTCCGAACTCTGTGAAAATTTAAAGTGTCTACTATATACAGATTATGTAGACAGTTGAATTTTTCACAGAATGTGAACTACTATGGCCACTATTTCAAGAAATAATAAAAATAAAACAAAGTTTAAGAATAGGGCGTCCCCGTACAAGAAACGTGTTCAAGAAATGTGTAGGTAGTGTTAAATATTGTGCGGTGGTAATACGGAACACTTCGTGTGCAAGTCCGACGACCGACACGTGTTGAAACGTGATGCGCTGCGGACCGTTGCAGCTGCAATGTGCGCTTAGCCTTAAATTGTATTTTTATTTGTAGAAACAGCAATTTAGAGGGCATTAAAATTAAGTTTTTATGGCGCCAAACCTTTTAAGGTCAACGCACACGTACCTATAAGAACAACACGGGCCCTAACTCAAAACAGAGATGAACTTTAATTTAAAAAAATGGCGACTATTAAAAAAATATCCTGAAAAATCCGACTTGTATGATTATTTTTTAAGGTAATAATTTTTATTTATTTTTGTGTTCATCTCCCTTTTATATATATTTAAATATTATCAATGCCCCTACATAATTATACAAAATCCTATTACATTGCACCAATGTCTGATATACTAATATTATATTAGTGTACAATAAAGAATAATTATTCTACTTTTATAAGTTTCATTCTTATGATGTATGGAATAAAGAGTATTCTATGCTATTCTTTCTTTTCCAATTTTCTTGGAAAACATCTCACGTAGGTACAGTATAATTCCGTAATGCATTACGTGGGCATATTTCTGGACCATTTAATTTGAAATGTAACCCTGGTGGGCGCCTTAAGTGTATGAGGTATGTAAAAATATATAAGAGTATATAAATATGTTATGTTCATGACAAATAATAAACTGATGTGCGTAACCGAATAAAAAATAGTGGTATAAAAAAGTGTAAATAAAAAGTGGTAATAAAAAATGTGGTATTCTTTCAATGTTTTTAGAATAAATTATAGGAATGAATCGGTTGATAATTTGTCGTTCGTATAATATGCCAAGAAAACTATTTTAACAGTTCCCGATATTGTTTCTGTAATGAATGCTAATTACTAATACTATTATGTTTAAGTAAATGAAATAGGAAACATTATTTCGTAAAATTTCGTGTATATTATGGAAGCTAAATAATAACAGCCGCACAGGTCGATCGATCAGTTCTGTGGATGGGTGACCATCTTTACATACCGTGGCCCCTCCGTGCCTCGGAAAGCAAGTTAAGCCGTTGGTTCCGGCTGTCATTCGTGGCTCTTTGACAGTCGTTACTGGTAGTCAGAAGCCCGATAGTCTGACAACCAGTCTTACCAAGGGGTATCGTATTACCCAGTAACTGGGTTGTGGAGGTCAGATAGGCAGTCGCTCCATGTAAAATACTGGTATTCAACTGCATCTGCTTAGACTGGAAGCCGACCCCAACATAGTTTGTAATAGGCTAGCCAGATGATGATTATCGAAGTGGTATTAAAGGTTTTTCTTCTATCGTTTTAGCCTGAGCAATATTTTCGGTAGCGGAATGAGTTCTTGAGTTCTATGAAAACAAATTTTCAGTCAATTTTTTAAATTAGTACCATTATTTTTTTAATGAAAAAACATCGTTTTCCGAAGGATCATTAACCAAAATAACTAAGCCCAAATGCTGTTGGCGCGGCATTTCGTGCTCTATGGCAACAACCAACGCATTTCCTGCTGCTGTTTTATTTGAAAAGCACAGAAAAGTAATCTACACACACACATGACACACACGCACACACGACACACACACAGACGACACACACACACTTATTTTTTTGGAACACATGATGTGTACGAAAAGATAAGAATTCCTATCATTTTTTCTCGTGGGCGTTATGTTGGCGCCACGCGCATTTAGCAAAACTATGTAGTGTTTGAATCTTATGTTTATTTTTGTAACTCATTCATTATTTTTGTAAAACATTCGGTGATTATTGTTTGCTCATTTTTAGGGCGAAGTTTAAACAGCGTAACCCAGCGGTAGTTGCGTCGCTCAAAATGAGTCGCTCAAATAATGTTGAATTCGGTTTCAGACCATATTTTAGTTAGTGTGGAGTCAGACAAGTGAAACTTAGCGAAACCTTCGCTACTTTAAACTAGTCGGTAAAGTAACGTTTCATTCAGTTTCATAGAAACTTTCAACGTGCTTCATTTTATTGTAATGCTATATACCTACGTACCTAATATAACATTTTTGATCATTTATAAAAACTCCATCCTATTTGTATAAGCTCTACAATAAGCAAACAAGTATATCTACACTCCACGCTCAATTAACTCAACCAGAATTCTCAATTTTCTTCCAATATAAACTGTTTGACTCATTTTGAGCGATCCAAATTACGCAGGTTTTGGCCACACCCTATCCTTTATTTAACGTTCAAGAATAAAACTGTCAATAATGGGTAAACACTTCAGCATTCTTTCGTAAATGGTTACTGACAGATGAACGGAACAATGACGGTTATTGTTCAACACCTAAAAATAACTAACTATTAATTATTTTTTTTTGCTGAGATTTTTTTTGGTTGTAATGAGCGCGATATTGACGTCCTACACTTTGAGTAATGTACGATTTTGTAAATTAAGATCACTATACTCCATTTGCAACAAGATTAGACGTTTAAATAAACCTTTTTTACAGTCCATTCAACCGATTTTGAATTCTATTGCGTTGGTGGCATGACAAATGGCAGCTGCAGTAAACAGTTGGTATTGTAACCATCTTTTTTGCTTTTAATGCCATCCTTATGACTACGTTATAGAAGTAACAACCATCAGTCAAGTTTACCCAAACTCTAAAGTTTCTGAATAATCTAGATAGGCTTCAGATTATGGCAAACTTCAAACTATCGAGGTGAACTCTCTCTGAAATCTTACCTCACCTTAGTTCTTAAAGTGTCTAGTTCTTGATCAATAGTTAGGTACCTAAGTGTTTAGTTGGGAAATTTTAGCATGCATTAAATACTTAGCATTGTCTTGTTTAGGTTAAAAGCTTAAATGTATTGAAGCGCTTTGTGGTACAGACGCCAGCACATCAAGCTACCCGAAACTGTAAATTTTTTCCAATCAAATTTGAACCTTATTCTTTAGCGATAAAGTAGAAAATCTATTAAAGAAATTTGACAGATTGTAGTAGCTTGATGTGCTAATCTGTACAACGTTTGTCGTAGATGTTTTAGAGTGAACATAATTATTATAAAATAATGTTTGTTAAAATGTGTGTTACTGCATTGTAAAGTCAGAGAAATTAAATATTGATTTCAAATTGCCTACAAACATAAATGGACCGTATACTCGAATCACAGCTGTCATTATTTGACAGTCGTATTAAATGGCTGTAAAACAAAAAAAATACTTATTTGTTGAACAATGAATTGCCCTGACTGTACATATTAACTTGCATTTGTAATTGTTCGTACTTAAATAATTATGAATAAACTCTTACAGGTCACAGTTCAATTACTGAATATGTGATCACCGATACGGAAGACGGTAACATAACAATGTTCATCAAGCTCTAATAGGAGCAACACAAATAAGCCAGAAAAAAAATCATAAACTTCTTTATGTCACTGCAAAAATGCAAAAGAATTTGGAATATGTGGAAAAAGATTAACAAATTCCAATGTAAGACTGTAGAATCTATGAACTGTAGCGTAATGTGACAACACGCAGTAAGGTTAGTTGTCCATTAACGCGTAACTTTATTATTAGTTAACTATCCGGGCGTAATAATTATGACATATCAAGCTTTATCAGGCGACTGTCACTGGTAGGAGAGAAAGAAAAAAAAAATTAAAACTATTTATTTTTAACAACGTCATGGAACATTTCACATCAATATAGCGCTCAATCTTTGATACAGAATAAGATTATGTGCGCTACTGACTTATTTTAGAGTTAGCTCACTTAAAGTTAAAAAGGCAAACGAAAAAAATTAAAAAAAAAACCTACACGCAGACCTCCCCCATTCCAAACTTCCCCACGGTGAAGTAGGCTTTCAAGATGTTTTTAATTTGTTGCCCTTTTCTTGTTTTTGGTCCGACACGAACTTGGCCAGTTTTTTTTTTAACTATTGCTTACGTGCCTATAAATGATTCTTATTTTATCTTAATTCTCAACGATGAAATAATTTATCTTAAATCTACGCAGGACGACCAAGTTCATATCGTTTTTGATCCGTTATCTTGATATAACAATGTAGTAAAGGGATAAACGAGTAATTGCTTACATAAGGTATCTTCAAGTACAAATTTAAAAGTAACAATACCTTCACAATACATCCAAAATGAGAGTTGTAGGATGTGTATTTGTATTCCGTTTCGTCTTCGCAAAAAATACTCTCAACACTTCCATATTCACCTCTGAATAGAAAACCGAGCGAGAATAACACAAAGATTAAATAACCCTACACGTGAATAACCCCACATCTAAATAAACCTTGCGAGCCTATCATGAATACTCAGTTTTGTCCGGTTTAAATATTCCAACCCGGTTTTATTTACGGATATCGGGATCAATAGCGCTTTAGAAATAGCGCGTTGAGCCGTAAAATAATGCCAACGCGTTTCACACCTTCGTACACGTCGAGAGGTGCGAATTTATTTTCTTTTGAGCATTATGGGATAGTGTGTGCTTATCGGATACATACATATGTTGAGCATGCGAGGCGAAGATTAGATAAAGGGTTGATGTGAGTTATTTTTTGGATGATTGACGCTGACTTTTCAAATACTCTGAAACGACTTACTCGTATACAACAGAATTGTGATTCTGAAAATTACTGTTTTGTTTGCTTTATCGGTGCCTATAGATAGGTATGCTCTATTTTCGATGATCGACAAATATTGTGATCAAACAGTGTTGAGTAGATCTGCCGTCATAAAGAAAAAGGGCAGAACTAACATTTTTTCCAAAATTGAGAAAAAAAAACTGGCATATGCGCCTTTTAATTCTGATTCCAAATATGTATATAACAATTTTTTTTTATGTTAGTTGTGCCCTTTTTCTATAAGACGGCAGAGATGTGTAAGCAATTAGCCCATAATCCACATCCTACTTTTCAAGGTAATCTATAAGAAGCTGACATATGACAAACGACCAATTAGATATTTTTATGACAAAAAATATCTAATTGGTCGTTAAAGCACAGCATATCAAGAGAAATGTTTATGCACCTTATTTTATTTTAAAATTACCAAAATGTTGTACCTTTGTAATGGTGCCCAAGTGACGGGCTGTGTCTAGTTTAGGACCAAAGTTACCTCCATGTTATCTTGGCAGCGGACCACTGAGTGGTTATTAAACGGTTTTACTTTAATATTTCATAGAGTAACGTCTACTAATCTATTTACTATCTTCACTATACATTAAATTTGTTTTTACAGGTTTGTTGGTTCAAGATTTTTAACCACTAGATCCACGGATATTTAATAAAGGAGATGAGATGTTTTTGCACAACTTGAGAGACGTCTATATTCGGCAGTAAATCGCTTTAATAAAGTTGATTGATTGGCAAACTTCTACAGTATTATTTTGATAGTGTCATAGCAATAATTTAATATTTTTATTAATCAATACATTGTTGCAAATCAGCAGCTGACACATTTACATGAACTCTTGATATTATGTGAAAAATACAAACTACCACAACATACTATAACACTTTTTAATACTTCCCGTGTCCTCATTCATATTGATAAATTATACGTTCAATATCAAAGAAATATTTACGTTACGCCTCATTGGACGGCGACTCTAACAGTACCCAACAATTTACTATATTTATAATACTGACATGACAGACGACACAGGATCGGTGTTATTTCCTGGAAAGTATCCAAAATACGTATCTGAAATAGAATGGATACTGCATAGATTCGATAAATAAATGGGAAAAAAATGTGTCAGGCACACACTGGCACAGGCAGACACTGCTAACTGTCAAAAGTCTAAGTGAAGTTTCTAATAAGGATAGAATATTAGGTCCTGAAATAAAAATTCTATACCTCCCCAGTTTTCACATAATGGTCCACTTAAATTATTTTTAAATAGAGTACCTACTTCATAACCAGAGTACATTATAACCATTATATCACACTTACAAATCTGCTGTGAAAATAATGAAAATATGACCATGTGAACTGGTGGAATTGTGTTCTACATAATTGACATAATTTTGAGCGTTATTAGTCTTATAGTGAAAATGAGGAAAAGTATATTTTAACTGCTATAGGTATAATATGCATTTGACATTCAGTTAGACATGTGCACTAACAAAATGGCGCCGATTCTGTTGTTCACAAACTAAACTAAATTCAAGTTCAGTGCATCTTTTTTTCTATTTCATTAAGAAAAGGACAAAAATTTTAGTTTAGTCCTGTCAAATTAATCAGCGACTGACGTCAATTGACATTATTTTAGTAGGCAAGTTTTTAATTACGGCTAAACTTGTATGGAGTAGTGTCAGGCGCTGATTAATTTGACAGGACTAAACTAAAATTTATCTTCTGTCCTTTTCTTAATGAAATATAAAGAAAAAGATGCACTGAACTTAAATTTAGTTTAGTTTGTGAACAAGGAGATCGGCACCAATATTCAATATAGAACATTACGAAAACCTATTTTTGAGACGGTATGCACGGTTCTGACCCATAGTGCGCCGATCAGCAAGCGACTAGTTAGATATCAACGTTCTCTCGCTCAAGAATCGTATAAAAGATTGCAGTCCCAGCAGTGGGAACATTATACGCTGATTATGAAGCATGTGTGAGAAATTTGAGGTAGGTATCGTAATGTTAGCTTGTAAGGTAACAATATTTACGTGCACTATGAAGCATGACGTACTCGTAACAATATATGCAAAGTAATCAGAGCACTATTATTGTTAGAATATTATAAACATGTATAATACGGGTTGGCATCGACGCGCAAACTGTAACAATAAATTCAGCACATGATTCTAAAACCCCTAGCGTAGAAATTGTTCGTCGGTTACAAAAAAAAAACCGCTATTTAATAGAAATACCTACGTGGTCAAAATGTATGGAACAGCTAATTTTTTTTTTAATGTCTGACCATTAGTTTCTACGTCTAGAACCATGTGCTGAAATTAAAAGAAAAATAGTACCTACCTATTAAAAAAAAAAAAAAAATATTTGATTTTTTTGTGTCGATGTCCCTGGCACCCTGTATACAGCAGAGAGACATTAGAGGTGTAGCGGTATCTACAACGCCACATTGCGAACAACGCGTCATACTGACGTCACGCAAAATCCTGTATCGCGCAAGCAGAGTTTACCGCGCAACTAGCAAGAGATACAACGACCCGCCATGAATCATCGGGCAGTTGCCCGCCAGACACAACATCCATCTGGTCGGAGGATCCTCCCTTTTCTATAGAGTATGAGTGAACTGTACATCCTGTTCCTCATACCTCTATACAGGCTTAAAAAAATGGAATATTTTATTAAATTAAGAAATAATAAACAGGTTTGTAATATTTCGCCATCTAACCTATTCTATAAATATTGTTACATAATAGTATTATGTAAAGTACGTCACCACATAAACTTCACGTCGCTTCCATAATTCCTCCCGACGGCAAAATATGCTAATTATTTCCCGCAAAACATATTTCAAACACAATATACACAAACAAGATGACATTATGTCAAAAAACATGATAGATTTCAGTTTCAGTGGTTTCGGTACAATAGGTGTCAGATGTCATAAATATGAGTGTAGTGTGTCAAGGCTGTCGTCACGAGTGTTAGTCATTGAATAAATGTAACGTGTGAAAAATTTGCTGTCTCGTATTTGGGTTCTCTTAAATTCGCGTGGAAACCCATTACGGTTCATCAGAGCAGGATTTTATGGGATTTAACGACCTAACTAATTATTATTATATAGATATTTATATAAACTAATCCTAACTTATAATATCCTAACTAATAGTATAAGTTTGTTTGTTATCTTTTCAAGCATAAACCACTGAACCGATCATCCTGAAATTTTGCATATACGTTGTCAGGTGTACAGAAACGGACATAGGGTACCTTTCATCCCGAAAAAAAGTGCTGTTCCCAAGGAAAACAACAATAACGTTATTATGATAAAAAATGACGCCACGTGTCTTTCGAATCAAAAACAGGACAACGTCTGTCAGGTCGGTAAGTAATTATCATAAAGAAGTTTAATTGTTTGTTTGTGTGTACGATGTAATCTCTGGAAGTGCTGATCCAATACAATTTTTTTTTCTCTGATAGAAAATTACGCTACTTCCAAGTCCCACAGGAAATGCAAGTTGTTGATAATGCTCATTGTACTCAGTTGTTGCCTCAACGTATGCTATACCCAAGACAATTTCTTACCCCATTTACACGATGCAATTTTCTGCCTGTGGCATACAACAAAATTGAAGCAACAAATGACTTGTGTCATCTAAATACTGTTTAGGCGTGCACAACTTTTGTTGTTGCTTCAACGTATGGTATACCCAAGACAATTTCTTACTCCATTTACACGATGCAAGTTTCTGCCTGTGGCATACAACAAAAACTTTTTAACAAAAAAAAAAACCGACTTCCAAAAAAACACTACAAAGTGAAAAATAACTTTAATTTCGGAAGTCGGTGTCTTTGGATCTGTACCTATTCTAGTTTTTGCCACCGACTTCCGAAATTAAAGTGATTTTTCACTTTGTAGTGTTTTTTTGGAAGTCGGTTTTTTTTTTGTTAAAAAGTTTTTATTTCTCGCTTTTAAGTGGGTCGGTTTATAATGTGTCTAAGTTACAATAGCCTAATGTCAACTTGCCCAACGCCTTTTACAAAATATTGCTTTTCCCGATGCAGGGACGTTAATTGTTGAGGACTTCTCCTAGTATTCCACCATCAGCTCCATTTCACCATTCGCATTGTGACGAGCATAAATTGCTTAGCAACCATATTAAAGTAATCGAATCGCAACCCGTGAAATACTTATTATTAAGTAGTTACGTTGGCCATCTGTGGTCTTCTTTATCAGTTCCACTTCACCAAATGGTGGTTTCCGAGAGCAAATGCATGAGTTACTGTAAAAAATACCCAAATCGCTATAGGTGTCCTCGTGGATCCCATCATCAGAACTAGATTTTGATAAAAATGGGACCAATCTGGAAGTACTCGTATATTCTTTTAAATAAAAAAAGAATTTTCCAAATCGGTTTATAAATGACGGGCTACTGAGGTAACAAACATAAAAAATAAATAAAAATACAACCGAATTGAGAACCTCCTCCTTTTTTTGAAGTCGGTTAAAAATTGAAGCAACAAATGACTTGTGTCATCTAAGTAAGTACTGTTTAGGCGTGCACAACTTTTGTTGTGTCCTCAACGTATGGTATGCCGAAGACAATTTCTTAAAACAGTTTTTAGGAACAAAAAAATCGTGGCTCTAACCTTTTTTTATCTAGGCGAATTCCACCAAACCTTTTATATCTAGAACAAGTCTTATCCTGAGAATAAATTTTGAGTTTTTGACAGTTTTTCCATTCTAGAACTACTACAACTACAACTACATGACATACATCTAGAGTCATATCCGTGGTCATGACAACTTGGTCGAGTCCAACAGTGACATTTGTCCCTGAACAAAAGTCATTCTTTGTGATGTTTTAAAAATAAATAATCAGCCGTATCACACATTTGGGTCGGGTAGCTATTGAAGTTTTGTCTGGGACTGCAGATTTTTTTTTTTGCGATTTCAGTGGTCTTATAGAAGAACCTAGGCCATGAGCGATAGATCTCCGACAACGGCATTAACGAATAGTCTTCTAACAAAAACGAAAAAACTTCTCCGGAAATTGGCTATTAGCACTCGAGAGAAAAGTCTAAATGATGCAACGATGAAAGAATTAAGTGTTATTAAAACAAAAAATAAGTGGAATTTTGAACAAAAATATGAATGATGAATGCTTATAAAATCTTGAACCGCATAACCCGATGACGTAACTTAGTGACGAATGCATTATAGTTGAAGAATAAAAAAATCTGGTGCTTATGAAACGTGCGACCCGCTACTGCTTCGTATTGTTTTACGACTTCACAAAACATTGAGATTACTTTATTAAATGAAAGTTTAATATGAATGCATTATACACATAGACCTTCCGGAATCAATAGTCTCAATGATGATGAAAACCACATCAAAATCCGTTGCGGGATTCAGAAGAACGCGGTCACACAGACAAGCACGCCAAACGTGAATTAAATTGTCTATACTATAATATTATAATAGAGGGTGTTCCGTAATTAATGGATAACCTAGATTAAGGGGCCATAGTACTCATAATTATGAACAACTTTTACAATGGGACCAAACCTGAAATCGCGAAAAAAGAATCAGCGTTTCCTACATTTTCACGAGTTATGCGAACATAAATAAATGTAGGGAACAGCTGATTTTGCGATTTCAGGTTTGGTCCCGTAGTAAAAGTTTTTCATTATGTTAAGTACAATGACCCCTAAGAGGTTATCCATTAATTACGGGAAACCCTGTATAAGCTAATAATACAGCTAAATAGTTTGTTTGAATGCGCTAATCTCTAAAACTTACTAGTCGGATTTGAAACATTCTTTTTTGATTGCCCAATTCTTGAGGAAAGCTATTTAACATCACGCCGAGCAAAAACCAATAAATTCAGAAAGAACTGTGAACGAAAACGAAGTAATAGCGCAGCTCAGACCAACAAAAAAAGATATACTGAAGCCACCTTTTTATCTATGTGTGTATCGAAGAGTTGCCATTTTGTTAAAGTTTTTCCCTATAATTTGGGGATATTTGAGTGAGTAGGAACTAGTATAATATTGTACGAGTAAGATATTGTTTAGTATGGTATTGGTACTAATTGGAAATTTAAAATATTAAATACATAAAAAAGAAACTAGGAATTTAACTCGAAGTAAGAAATCATATTTATATGTACTTATATTCGAATGGGGAAATTTTAAATCGTATTATGGCAACCCCCGCACTTTATGTCACTGCTTTCGTTCGTTGAGGTTTTTTGTTACAAGTAACCTAAAATTTAATAATAAAGAAACGATGTCATTTTAAGACGAAGTCGCGGGCAGCCTTATATTTATAAAATCATTAGCCTACAAAAACAATGTGTTTCTTAAGCAACAATATAAGTACGTAACTACTTATTGAACCAAACCCATTAAAGCCATGAAAACTTCGCGCAAACTTTACCGGATCTCCACAAAGTTCTGAGGAAGGTAAATTCTGTTCGACGTACTTAACGAGTTTTCAATTAATGGCGTCAATAATTTAACGCACAGGTGGAATAGGTTTCTTAAATATATTCTAAGTGGGCTCATTATTTTGATTTATAAATAAAAATATGACTAAAGAGTATCATTTGAGGTTTTTGCTGGAAAGAATTTTCCAACATAGCTTTCTAAATCACAAATAAAAAGGAAGAAATAAAATAAGTTTATTTGCGGTAAACAAGACGCTGAGAAAGAACACAAACACAAAACTGAACAAGTTGGAGGAAAATATGCGTCACATCCATGCAAAATATGCGTCACATCCACGCAAAACATGCGTCACATCCACGCAAAATATGCGTCACATCCACGCAAAATATGCGTCACATCCACGCAAAATATGCGTCACATCCACGCAAAATATGCGTCACATCCACTCAAAATATGCGTCACTTCCACGCAAAACATGCGTCACATCCACGCAAAATATTCATCACATCTACGCAAAATGGCCAACGCTCAGTATAATGCTACGACCCTATGCGAGACAGTGCCCCAGCAAATGATGAATAAATTTAAAAAATAGAACAGACACTATTTTTAAGTAAATCTATCCGAGTTTCATGTTTTCTAAAAAAAAACACCAATTAAATGAATTTATAAATGTTTCGAATGGTGAGTAAAAAAGTCTAAATATCAAACAACATTTTGAAGATTTATGGGAAAATAAACACACGGAAACTAGACTCTATTTCCCACAAACACACACTATGTCACCTCATACACAAAAAACATATATAGATTAACTATTATTTAAAGAAACACCCTTTTCACATACAATAAATTTTAATAAGTCCCTTTAACATCTACGTTGGCAAACCACACATGGACTTTCACTTTCATAGTTGTCGAGCATAACTCAAAGAGTAGTTTGTTCAAAGAAAAATAAAGCAAAGGTTGATTGTCAAAAGAAAATTGTTGAACAAACAACTACTGTTTCTCAAAGTCTTTTATCATACTAATGAAATAAAGCACCTTTTAAAAGAAATGTTTAGTTTCCAACTTACTTTGAATAGAGCTTGCATTATTCTTTTGTTTTTAAGGATTTAAAGGTTAGCACTAATGTCCAGTTTTTAACCGACTTCAAATAAGATAAGATAAGATTATTTATTTGTCCAAAACATGAGTCATGGCATGCAAGATGTTACAATAAAAATTACTACAGTCATGTTTTGCCTTAGCGGCGTACAAATACAAATACTTAGGTAGGTTATTATATTACATATATAAAAAAATATAAATTTATCCATTATTCAATTATCAATCCAAATTGTAATTTAAAAAATTAAAATATCCTACTAAACTGTGTCATCAACTCGTCATAGATAATAATAAGTTCGCCCACTCACTGTGAGAAGATGAGGTCTCCCAATATGTACGATTGGTTTGACAAAAACTCGACCTTATATTATAAGTGTTCAGAAACATACTGCTATTTGCTAAGATTTGAATCCAATAGATTATGAACTTGATAGATTTCGTACAATCATCTCATAACTCATCAGTTTGATACCTGAGGGCGACGACTCCCGGCCACCGTAGGCGCGGGCCTGCGGGCGGAGAGTAATGGGTAGCTCACCGTCCGATCAGGACCAGGCCCGTGCCGGACGGCGCGTACGTGTTCCACGCGCGCCTCAAAGAGATGTCAGCATCGAGGAGGGGCCCCATAGGGCCGAAGCCTGCCGGGTCAGCGGGATTGTCCGAAAGGGTTACCGCTGGCCCGGAACATAAAGGGCTAAGGAAGGAACACGGGTGGGTTTTAGTCGGTAAGAGTCTGACACTCCCTTCCGCTCCACCCAGAGCGGGAGGGGTCGTTTGATGATTTCCCATCCGCAAAAAAAAAAAAAAAAGGGGCAATTCTCGTAATTTTAAGAACGGTCACAGTCTGATCTCAGTCTTAATCTCGATTGTCGTTCGTAATTACGGGAATTGGCCTTCAGATGTGATTGCTTCTAAGTTTATAATAAAATTAATACAAGAAAAATTCAATAAAATATGTGTATCTGCTAACAAAATAATCTTAAGAAAATTGATGGCCATCCAGCGATCAATAGTGTCAATAGTTTTGTTTTAAGAGATGGTCAAAATGAGCATGCTCGTAATAATTTACAGAAAGCTCTAGTCAGCAAAATATTAATACGATTTTTTTGAAATTGAATAAATGAATAAATTTCATAGAAACAAATGAACTCAGTGATAAGCTACGTTTATTCATTCTGCTAATTTTGTTCGTGTTCAATAGAATATTTATGTTTCTAAAGAGTTTAATATTACTTCGACATTTCTCAAAGCTTGATTCATGGAAATAATTTGGGGCATTTAGATAATTACGTGCCGAAATAAATGTATAGTAGAATAATAATAGTACTTACTCAATGAAATACATATCTAATATAAACTAAACTTAATAATTTGAAAGGTTTTAATGGACTTTTCATCTTTTAAAGTACTATGGTAAACTTACCCATCCCTAATTTTTTTTTTGATCTGTCTTCATTTTGGTATCCTATTTTTCGTTACAGGCTACAAAATATCAAACCGTTTGTTCTAAGTCTACGAGTATATTTTAAAGGGGTTTCCTGAAAAAAAATTATTTCAGTTTCATTAATCTAACGAAAATATAGATAAAGCTATGTTTATTTAAACAAAATGAAAGACATAGTACTTACATAGGCATTGTAAAAATGTTTTAATTTCAAAGTTACAAAGTTTTATTTAACTTATCATAACATCACGCCTGTAATCCGCAAAGGGTAAAGCAGAGGTGTACCCATAGTAAACCCACCCAGTTTTGTTTAGACCCATGTAATAGGGGGCAAGCCTATTGTCCATCTACGGAGCACAAATCCAGACTCAGGGCTGATACTGAGAGATCCCAGATGAAAAAACCCAATAACACTTTGCCCAACCTGAGAATCGAACCCAGCACCTCATGCTCAGCAGTGGTGCTTCCAACCACTAAACCAACGACACAGACGAGGCAGCAAGTTTTATTTAAAAAAACAAAAATCGGCTAGTCGACTCTTCACGTGACCAGAGGGCTGGCCTATTTCTTGGCCAAAGAATTAGCATTGCCATACAACGTGGCAATGCTGCCAGCCTTTTGGGCACTGTTCCTGTTGACAACGATGCGGACGAATTTTTTTATGCCCTATTATTATTTTACTTATTTTTTCATATAAATGTACATATTATTATTATTTTAAATATTAGCATAGATTATGTAAATATTATTGTATAAAATAAATATGACATGTTATTGTAAGGCTAATTCCCGTAATTAAAAACGTTCAAAATGTAGTCGCCATCTTATCTCAGCGACAATCAATACAGGGATAATCGTTGGTTGGTGCCGCATTTCATTAAAATTTCCTAAGGGGCCTCCCTGAGTTGGCTTCGGCCCCTCGTACGCCTTCCAAAGGACCGGAATCCCATTATCCCGAGATATACATACATATGTAAAATCAAAATTATAATAAAAATTTATTTATTTTCTCTTCGAGACAATCAATGTCGAACACGTCAAAAATGTAGGGATTTTAGAGATATTTTTGACAGATTGAGACTGAGATCAGAGTGTGAACCCCTCTGTTATTGACGTAACTCATTTACATATGTCTAAACTGCGGAGATTCAAATTTTTGCTCTAATTTAACAATCATAGATGTCGAAAAAATAGAAGCAAAAGAAAAACACGGCATAAACATAAAACACAATATTTACGGCTCAAAGTACGGGAACTTGAAATAATAACGATAACAATAATTATTTATTATTATTGTACAGACGCAAATCAAGCTACTACAATCTGTAAAATTTATTTAATAGAGATTCAACTTTATCGCTAAAGCATATGGTTCAAAGTTGATTGGGAAAATTTGACAGTTTCGGGTAGCTTGATGTGCTGGCGTCTGTACATAGGTGCCATTTCTAGGAACAACGTATAACGGTTATTAGTGTCGCAAATTTTTTTTTATTGTTTTGTTACAGTTACAAGGTATTTTATCAGGGAAAGTTTTGATTGGAAATGCGAGTTTATTTTATAACCATAGTATTATTATATAGTTTAAGTTAGTTAGTTGGGAGAGCAGGGGTGGCCCAGTCCCCAGAACCAGGACCCAGACGGCGCTTTACTTTGTGTAAAGTATTTCATCACCACTGCTCTCAAAACTCAAGGAAAACATCGTGAGGAAACCGGCATGTCCTAGAATCAAAAATTCGAAGACATGTGACATCTAGCAACCCGCACTGGGCCCGTGTGGTGGATTACGGTTCACTCCCTCTCACCGAGAGGCCTGTGTCGCAGCAGTGGGAACATTATAGGCTGATTATGTATGTATGTAGTGGTTAGTTAGAGTTTTGAGTATGGATGTCGATGGCTATAAGAGTAGGGGAAGACCTAAGAAACGATGGATGAAACGTGTGAATGATGATATGGTTAGAAAGGGGGTGAAGGTGACGACTAATAGAGAACTATGGATGAAAAAGTCATGTAGAGCCGACATTTTTTTTTTTTTTTCGGATGGGAAATCATCATATGATGACCCCTCCCGCTCTGGGTGGAGAAGGGAGTGTCAGACTCTTACTGACTAAAACCCACGCGTGTTCCTTCCTTAGCCCTTTATGTTCCGGGCCAGCGGTAACCCTTTCGGACAATCCCGCTGACCCGGCAGGCTGCGGCCCTATGGGGGGGGTCCTTGATGCTGATATCTCTTTGAGGCGCGCGTGGGATAAGGGCAAGAGAATGATGATGAATGATGAGTATTATTATAAAGCCTAGGTTGCATAGAATAATAATGATTGTGTGAGATTTTGAACGATTTTAGTTACGGGAATTGGCCTGCGGGCCCCTTTTTAACCGACTTCAAAAAGGAGGAGGTTCTCAATTCGTCGGAACCTTTTTTGTAGTGTTCTTTTTTTTAAGAAATGAAGTTACTCTTTTTCTTGCTTAAGTGCGTCTTTCGGCTGACCGAATGACGTCCACTGCTAGGCTGGGCTTCCCCGAAGGATTGCCACAACAACGGATCATGTGCGACTGCACATGATCAGTTGTTGTGGCAATCCTTCGGGGAAGCCAACCCATGACCACGACTTTTCATGATTCCCACGACCTTCACCAGGTCATCGGTTTACCTAATGTGGGTAGGCCTACCAACGCTTCGCTATCTGGTTCGTGATTACCACTTCAGAACTTTTCGACCTTATTGGACATCCGTTCTGCGACCATGGTGCCCCTTGCCACTTTAGTTTGAATTACCACTAATCTATTTTTAATTCTTTAATAGCTTTCTTAGTTCTGTCGAATCAGTACAGCCCAAATAATTACCATAAACTGATGCGACCGTAATAATTGATGACCTCGCGGCTAACCTTGGTCGGCTGAACCCGTCGTGTACTGAAATGAGCCCGAAATAGTTTTGTCCCCACTCGTAATGAGCGAAGATGGCCGATTGCCAATATAATAGCATTATCAGTTCGGTAGCGTGCAAACACGGATGGTCGCCGGAAAAGAAAAAATCGTACGATATTTTCGGATTTTACTACAAATGTGAATGGGTTGTTTCTACAAGAAAACAAGTTTTCCTTATCTAGATAATAATATGTCCAGTGACCTTATATATTTATGACATTTGGGTTATTTTTCTTGAAAACACATAGCATATTTTTTAGTCATCATTCTCCTGTCCTTATTTTTAAGTATAGTAACAAAACTATGAATCATGTAATTTATGTGTCAAACCAAAGGATATGGTTTGATACACATATTCCATGATTGCCTGCACCTGCACTTCTGAGGACCTAAAAAACGCCACTGATGCCGCGATTGGCGTGGCTAACATAATACATTGTATAATTGTATATACTGTCGACGCGAATAGAAGAAGATAATGGATCATGGTGTCTTTTTTTTTTTGGGTTAAATCATCAAATGACCCCTCCCGCTCTGAGCTGAGCGGAAGGGAGTGTCAGACTCTTACTGACTAAACCCACCCGTGTTCCTTCCTTAGCCCTTTATGTTCCGTGCCAGCGGTAACCCTTTCGGACAATCCCGCTGACCCAGCAGGCTTCGGTCCTAAAGGGCCCCTTCTATTTATGCTGACGCGTCCGGCCCTGGTGGATCACGGTGTCAGATTTAAAATTTTTCAAAATATTTACTAAATCTTTTGGTGGTTTGGTCCATTTTACCTTCAAACGCAAATATTAATTCACACGAGTAAACTCTGCAATAAAATTGTAAAAAAAGAGTTTTAGGTAAATCATAACAAAAAATACAGTAGCTAAGTTTAAAATGTGACATCAGGCTTATTTCGAATAACATTCATTTGAACTGAGTTACGAATTCTGACAAAAACTGTCTTCTTTGGACAGATGGAAATTATAAACAAAAATAATTACGTAAATAACCTACTTGGACTAAAAATCGTAAATTTTAGAATAATGAACAGCTCTAATTTTGTAGGTGGTTGGAAATAATTACGTATAAACACCTAATAGAAGGAGTGATGAAATAGATATACGAAAACATAATACAATTTTTCTTTCTAACTTATGCACAACTACTAATTAATTGTTTGTGCTATTGTTAATAACATATTGATGGTGTTGGAAGTAGTAACTCTAATTGCTTTGGAAAATACTCTGTGCTAACCGCTTGTGAACAAGTTTGTGCTCCGTCATCTTCATCAAGTTTGGGCCAAAAGGAGGCTGCTCAGATCCAGTTGGCTACTTTTTCTGGTGTGTGACCACGTTCAAGACCTTTCCTCCCTTCATCTTTATATACCATAAACACTTCGCCATTATTTTTGGTTTTTCTGCCTCTTGCTTTTTTATAGTCTTGGACACTTTGGCTATCGAAAAGACGAGAAAATGGTCTCAATTTTAGACAGTCTCGGTACTGTGAACCGATAACAAATCGGTTTACAGTTGAATACCAGTTCTGCGTTAGATATTAGTCTGAGGCTAATAACCTTAGCGCTATATTTATTTTTCATTGCCAGCACATATATTATGTAAGTGCCAATGACTTGAAAGTATTACTATTTGCATTTCTTACAACAATAATAAATTAGTAATGACGTCATACAACGTGTGCCCAATCTGAAAATGTAGGTCAAACCAACACCTGTTCCTTCTGGTGACAAATGTATTGGACATTGGCTGGTTGGGTAGCAGTATTGATAATAATGTACAAAATATTGTCAACTATAAAGTTAGTATGCTATTTTCGTCCTTCTTTTTTTGCGCTGTAGTCGTTTATATAAAACGGGATTGCGGATATTTGCGTGAAATAAAAGTGATTAAATGAAATTGAGATGTCTTTCCGCACAGGTAAACTTGTCTAGAGACATCTCAAGAATGGTTTCAGTTTGATTTAAGGATGCCATCAACTTACAAAGTAAATACCCACTTAATGATACCTAACCCACAATTCGTCAGTCTACGTGGATTTTAAGGATCTTCAATTTGATATTTCAATTCACATTCTCCAACTAACATTATTATTGCCTCATCATCATCATTTCAGCTGAAAGACGTCCACTGCTGGACATAGGCTTCCCCCAAGCACCTCCTCTTCGACCGGTTCTGTGCTTTTCGTATCCAAGCCGGCGCCTTCACAAGGTCGTCGGTCCATCTTGTGGGAGGCCTTCCAACGCTACATCTTCCGGTACGCGGGTATCATTGCCTTTTTTTTTTTTTCTTTGCGGATGGGAAATCATCAAATGACCCCTCCCGCTCTGGGTGGAGCGGAAGGGAGTGTCAGACTCTTACTGACTAAAACCCACCCGTGTTCCTTCCTTAGCCCTTTATGTTCCGGGCCAGCGGTAACCCTTTCGGACAATCCCGCTGACCCGGCAGATACGTCATCTGTATTTGAGATAGTAATTATAACATGCATATTTGCTAACATACTATATTTGCCTTACATTGGTCGGAGTTGATAAAATTTTAGCAACGCTTTCGCGGTCGCATTTTTTGGTGACTAATAATAAACCTAGTAACTCGTTCCGTATGCTTTAAAGTCTAGGTGTAACGATCTTGATTTGCTTCGACCTTAACGTTCAAGTGACATATTATAAGGTGAATTCAAACATTTACGATATTTTATTCATTTGCGATCATGGTTGCGAGAAAGATGATCCCACCAAAAACATTCTGTAAAAAACTAGCCAAGTCTCAATGGAGCTGCCTGTTTATCTCTAAAAAGTAATGAAATCTAGACAAAGTCGTACCAAGTGTAAGGTTCCTTACTGCGATTTCTTTATTATTATAGTTAATGTTGTGTGACTTGGCCGTTGAACATTCTTTATACGTTAGTGTACAAGTCAATTTTGTTTACACGTAATGTTATATCTGTTGTAACTACCTATGTTTGTTAAGCGAGATAATAGCCCATACCGGTATTGGTAATTGGACGCTAGTGTCTCATTTTAGGCTGTTGTTGATTGGTCAACACATGCATTCAGCATCGACAATGCTGACTTCTGCTCTCTTCTTTTTGGAGCGTCAAATCGACCACCGATCTAACATAAAATAGACGTACAGACGGACTTCTAATCAATGATTATAAGTCCGTCTGTACTGGAAATAATTTTTGATACTGTTTGTTTCAGGCTCGCTTAAACATAAGTATTATTGAAATACGCAGCTTTATCAAGCCTACAATTGACTAGTTATTAAATCAACGTTTTCCAAGTGGCAATTTTCCATCGTCAATGGGTAGCGGTTATGGCGACAGATTGGTGCAATGGTGTCATGGAGCACCTGGGTTTGTACCCTTGTGTACCCTTCAACGGCCAAGTCACACAACATTAACTATAATAATAAAGAAATCGCAGTAAGGAACCTTACACTTGGTACGACTTTGTCTAGATTTCATTACTTTTTAGAGATAAACAGGCAGCTCCATTGAGACTTGGCTAGTTTTTTACAGAATGTTTTTGGTGGGATTTCACTTCTTTTTGTAGAAACGTATACGTACGGACGTATTCTTTTTGTATTGCATTATATTTTGACCAAATTTTGAGCGAAATTAATATTTTAGTGTAAGGAGGATGGGCGTTTTGGTACCCGAAAACTAATTACATCCAAACAAAATAATTTATATACAGATTGAAAGGCCTAATTATGTAGAACAATAGTTGATATGGGGGATAGTCCCAGTTCGCTGTCCGTTCAGAGATATACAACCTTTAACACTATACATTTATGTTAGGTTTAGGTTAGGTTAGGGCGTTTTGGTACCGGAAAACTAATTACATCCAATCAAAATAATTTATATACAGATTGAAAGGTCTAATTATGTAGAACAATAGTTGTTATGGAGGATAGTCCCAGTTCGCTGTCCGTTCAGAGATATACAACCTTTAACACTATACATTTATGTTAGGTTAGGTTATGGCGTTTTGGTACCCGAAAACTAATTACATCTAAACAAAATAATTTTTATACAGATTGAAAGGTCTAATTATGTAGAACAATAGTTGTTAGGGGGATAGTCCCAGTTCGCTGTCCGTTCAGAGATATACAACCTTTAACACTATAAATTTAAGTTAGGTTTAGGTTAGGTTAGGTTAGGGCGTTTTGGTACCGGAAAACTAATTACATCCAATCAAAATAATTTATATACAGATTGAAAAGTCTAACTAAGTAGAACAATAGTTCTTAAGGAGGATAGTCGCAGTTCGCTGTCCGTTCAGAGATAAACAACCTTTAACATTATGTAGGTTAGGTTAAGGTTAGGTTATAGGTTAGGGCGTTGTGGAAGGATTTTACGTTCCCGCGTCCCCAAGCGTAGTGTAAATGGAAAAACGGGGTAAAAAAAAGGTAGATAAAATTCAGTCACGTCACGATAAAGCAAGAGTCTATTATTGTTACTTATGACCTAACCTAACGATAACCTAACCTAACCTTTAAAGGTTGTATATCTCTGAACGGACAGCGAACTGAGACTATCCCCCCTAACGACTATTGCTCTATCTAATTAGACCTTTAAAACTGTATATAATTTATTTTGTTTGGTTGCCATGTTTTTCGGGTACCAGCTTCCATACATTTTGGCCCATCCTCCTTTGTTTATTTAATTTGTGTAATGTTCGACATCAAATGAAGCGGCCCACCAAGTTAAATATTTTTTGTAAAGGCGGTATGTCGATCTCTAATAGTTTGGTTGGGCTCTTGTGTTTTCTAATCAGGGTCACCCACCAGGTACTTCAGATCTTCGATTATCCTAATTTTTATAGTTTTCCCTTTACGTGGCCATTAAACCCTACCTCTGTACCAAATTTCAGCACTCTGAGTTTATGGGAAGTACTAGTTCTATTTTGATGATGAGTGAGTGAGTGTCTAAAATGCGAAACTTTGCTTTCGCTTAACTTCGGAACTAAATAACCTACAGACTTGAAGTTTTGGATTATAAGTATGTGATTATAGCTTACTGGATGACGAAAGTTTCTGCGTTCTGGTCTTATCCAGAGGTTCTCAAATAGGGGCCTGAAAATGCGGCGAAATGGTTCCTGTAAAGGATGGTACGGCAGTGTTTGCTTCCCGCTCGACTTGGCGGGGGCACTGCCGTGCCCCCCGATTTTATTATTTATTACAAGGAGTCCCTATATCAATTTTCAGAACTCTAGCATCAAAATTTGCGGAAGTCTCGTACAAACTTCCATCCCCTAGTTCAAGGGGTTGGAGGGTAAAAGTTCCAAGTTTTAGAATTGTTTTGTTGTTTGTGTACTATTACTAGCTTACATACCAAACAGCTTTCTAGGACTTCAGGAAGAACCTTAGAATATTGATGCTTATGAAATAAAAAAATATTTTTTTGGGGGGTTGGGGGGTTATTTACTGAAAATCCTGAAATACGTATTTTATTATTTATAACAAGGAGTCCCTATATCAATTTTCAGAACTCTAGCATCAAAATCTGCGGAAGTCTCGTACAAACTTCCATCCCCTATTTTAAGGGGTTGGAGGGTAAAAGTTCCAAGTTTTAGAGTTGTTTTGTTGTTTGTGTACTATTACTAGCGTACATACCAAATTTCAGCTTTCTAGGACTTCAGGAAGAACCTTAGAATATTGATGCTTATGAAATAAAAAAATATTTTTTTGGGGGGTTGGGGGGTTATTTACTGATAATCCTGAAATACGTATTTTATTATTTATAACAAGGAGTCCCAATATCAATTTTCAGAACTCTAGCATCAAAATCTGCGGAAGTCTCGTACAAACTTTCATCCCCTATTTTAAGGGGTTGGAGGGTAAAAGTTCCAAGTTTTAGAGTTTTTTTGTTGTTTGTGTACGATTACTAGCTTACATACCAAATTTCAGCTTTCTAGGACTTCAGGAAGACCCTTAGAATATTGATGATCATCAGTGAGTAAGTGAGTCAGTGAGTAAGTGACGAAATCGGGGTATTTTAGATATCAATAAAATCTAAAGTATAAGAGCTATGCAATTGAAACTTTATAGGTTTAATAAGTCAACCACTGACATCATATCTCGAAAATTTTATTTATCTGGTATAATCCAAACCCAAGTTATGAAGGTTCAAAAATACGACGAAGTGCTTCGAGAAAAGGTAGGTAGTGCCCTTGCGCTTCGCTTGGCTCGTCTTGGCGGGGGCACTCCCGTGCCCCCAGATATTGAAGTGAAGGTAAATAATAATGTCGCGTTCGTACCTCGTCTATACGCTTTCACGACCATGAATAACTTATAGTAACACAAGTGAAAAACTGTAAAGGTTGACAGTTTTAAATCATTTGCAGTTTTTAAATTCTGTCTATAGCTGCGTATTAGCATATAGTGCTCTGCGCGAACAATACAATAATATTTTCAGGGTGTTAATGGGGTTGCCGCGCTACTGCAGTGCTTCCATTATGCGCAAAGGCGAGAATAGATGGCTTACACGCTATCATGCGCAAGCGTTACGCTTCCATTAGGTATGCGCAGGGTACGCGCCAGTCTCAACAGCATCCTGAAAACTATAGCTGATAGATGGGACAGTCCCCATTGGATACGACGGCATGCCACAGCATAGTAATGAATACCTTGTGCTGTTTTTCTTGTAGATGTACAGTCACGAGCACTAATATGTCAACGCTTGGCAACTTTCGATTGCGATTTTTTCGTGAAATAACGAATGCAACGTTGAAATACGACACTTTACACAAACCTATGGGTTCGAAAATACTTTTTTCGTAATAACATAAAATTTCATTCAAAACTGACGGAGAAAATCGTCTTTGAATAAAGCCAAGTGTATACATACTTATGCTCGTGACTGTACTTACATCTCCAGCACAACTTAAAAACTAGTGTTAGTACTTACTAACACTAGTTTCTAAGTAGTGTGTATACTAACCACCACTTCGGATGTGTTCGGCTGTCCTCGGGATGTACTCGGTTTTAATGTACAGAAGCCAGCACATCAAGCTACCCGAAACTGTCAAATTTTCCCAATCAACTTTGAACTTTATACTTTAGCGATAAAGTTGAAAATCGATTAAAGAAATTTGACAGATTGTAGTAGCTTGATGTGCTTGCGTCTGTACCTATATCCGAAATGTCAGTGAGTGATGGCAAAGTATTCTCTTTGTGTTTTGTTTTCACTTCCGTCGGCACTCCTGAAGTGCCACTTTTTTTTCCCTCACACACGAACTATTTATAGTGACGGCTGCGTTGCATAATGAAAATGACATGACAGTATTCCATCCTCCTTTTGCAAATATTTCCACAAAAAAATTACATAAACTTTCAAGTTCAACCGACGAAGGCGCTAGTAAAATTTTAATTGGAACTCATAAACGTTCAGTACGTACGTTACAGCAATGACATCCGAATTATATGCGGAACCGTCAACTTAAATGTTTGAATCTGTGCCAAGCTTGTGACAAAATATAAGACATGAGTGTTCTTTTGTAAGCGTGTTTTGTATTTCACTGTTGATCTTGGTTTCAATGTATGCATCAGCTGTTTTCGTGTCGCGATATTCTCGAATCGTGGCGATTTTTGGCATTGTCCTTTGGTCAATTTATTTAAGGTCAGCGCAGCATGTCTTCTCTTATACTTTTATATTAGTCTTCATATCAGCAGTAGATTGTGCGAAAAATATTTTATGGGTAGGCATTTTAGTCATAGAAAGCAGTGGCGACTTATGAGCTGTAGATTTGAAGCCAGACAGGCGATTTACTTTGTGTAATTTATGTCATCACAATTGCTCTCAAAAACGGTGAAGGAAGACATCGTGAGGAAACCGGCATGTCCTAGAACCAAAAATTCGAAGACATGTGACATCTACCAACCCGTACTGCGCCCGAGTGATAGATTATGGCCCATTCCCTCTCTCAGAGAGGAAGCTTGTGTCCCAGCAGTGCATTTGTTACTTTTCATAATTTTCTTGCTCCCAATTTACTTTAGGTCGGCGCAGCATTGTCTTCTTCGATACTTCTCTATTAGTCATTACTGCCTCGACTGTGTTTAACTGCCTCGTTGATCACGTAGTTGCAAGCGCAACTGCTAAGCGTGGAGTCCTGGGTTCAATTCCCAGGTTGGACAAAGTGTAAATGAGCTTTTTATTAGGAATTTCTTAGTAACAGTCCGGAGTTTCGAAGTTGGCGGTTTAATACCCCCGTGCCTCGGAAAGCACGTAAAGCCATTGGTCCTGCGCCTGATCTTTGCCCGGTCGTGTCGCATTGCCGTCCCATCGGACTACGAGAGTAAAGGGACAGAGAGTGAATCTTTGTTTACGCACACACTTGTGCACTATAATATCTCCTGCGTACCTGGCTCATCTCCGTTGAGATTGGCCACAGTCACCGAAATTGGTCGAGAGGCTATTATTAGTCTTCATCTGAGCAGTCACTCCTATTCTAGCTATGTCATCTTTTGCACAAACCGTTCGTCGTTTGTTTTGCCACTCATTTATTACCATTATTTATATCTGCCCGCATCTTCGGGCGTCCGTCCGCGAGAAATTTTTCCCCCCACCTACCGCGTCGCATTCCACCGCCCGGGCTATTACTTCGTTTCGCTTAGAGTTCTTTCCGACTATTTTTCTTTTTGCTCGGTTCTTATGGGTCATAGCGTGGTGTTAAATAGCCTTCTTCAAGAATTGGGCTATCAAAAGCCAAAACTGGTAGTTACAGAGATTAGCGCATTCAAACAAACTGAAAAAGCAGGCAAACTCTTCAGCTTTATTATTGTTATAGATAGTATAGTTATAGTTAAATAAATCTATAGTAATATTATAAATTCGAAAGTAACTCTGTATGACTGTCTATCTGTACGTTTTCACGCCTAAACCACTGAACGGGTTTCGATAAAATTTGGCAGAGAGATAGATTGCATCCCGGGGAAGGACATAGGATAGTTTTTATCGACATACCTCGCGGGCGAAGCCGCGGGCGGAAGCTAGTAGATTATATGAAAGATTTTAGTAGGTTGATTATTCCCGTCCTTACTTCACATACATAATGGCATAACCACAATCTTTAAATGTTAAATGTGTTTGACTACATCTTTTTACTTTAATTGAAACCTAAAAGGGTACTGTGGTATGACCGGGTTTTGTTAAGCTGCTGAATGTGATCTCCGAGTCTACGGCCACGTTCTATTCAATAACGCCGACTGTCGGTGCTACCACACGTTCATGTTCACCGAACAAAAACAGACATTATGACCACGACGGTCGCTTTTAAATAGGACACCTCTTTTGTGGCATTAGTTATTATAAGTATATTTGCAAGAGGGGCTTGTGGCTAAGTAATATCAGCCGCACGGGGCGGTCGATCAGGTTAAGCTACGCTTGCCGCGGTTGGTCCGTGGATAGGTGACCATCTTTACATACCAAGACCCCTCCGTGACACGGAAAGCACGTTAAGCCGTTGGTCCCGGCTGTCGTTCGTGGATCTTTTACGAGTCGTCAGAAGCCCGAAAATCTGACAACCAGTCTTACTAAGGGGTATCGTATTACCCAGTAACTGGGTTGTGGAGGACAGATAAGCAGTCGCTCCATGTAAAATACTGTATTCAGCTGCATCCGGTTAGACTGAGAGCCGACCCCCACATATTTGGGAAAAGACTAGGCAGATGATGAAGTGTATTTTGTAAACACCTCATAAGTATGACGGCAGAATCCAGCTGCTTCAAACGTTAGATTGCGATCAACAGTCGGTCTGCCTTTTGATTATATCTCAACAGTTTCAACAGGCCCGGCACGAACACTCGACGTAAACGTAACGTTATATAAAACGAATTTTAAACGTTTGGTAAATAATATTAATTTATTTTGAAGACTTTATTTATTTATGATTTACGGGCTTGTTAAATAAATTTAATAAAAAATGCCATACGTTAGCTGTGTTTTCGTTTTAAAAACGTTCGAATTAACGTTTAGTTTACTCCGCGCGTTTGTGCTAGGTCTACCGGTCCTTGTACAGACGCCAGCATATCAAGCTACTTCAATCTGTCAAATTTTTTAAATAGTTTTTCAACTTTATTGCTAAAGCATAAGGTTCAAAGTTGATTGGGAAAATTTGACAGTTTCGGGTAGCTTGATGTGCTGGCTTGTACGGTGGAAGACGGGAAGTCAGTAAAATCTATAGAAAGATGTTACGTACGACGTATGTGTCATATTCTTATCCTGACATCACCAGCTGATACGGCTAGTTATTCCCACAATCAAAGTTCATTAAAAACATTAGTATTAAGGTCACTGATTCACCGCAGTACCTTGATAATGGTCTAGGTCAGTACTAGTGCCACGTGTATGAGTCGGGTGCCAAGCGCGACCGCTTAATTATCTACCTACTGTTTTATGAAGACTGTTTAGCTAAATATTAGTGGGTATGTGTTTGAAGATGCGTTTAGATTCCGGAAGAGTAGAAAAAATTATATTTTATATCTTGCAATTCAAGATTTTTATCATCAGATTAGTTATTATGATACCATAATATTGAATTGTCATCAGAACTACATGAGTTAGAGAAATTTAAACTCAATTGAATTACGGGAAGTACGTAAAGTAATGATCCCAATATTTGACTCATAGAAGTTCGGCTGTGAAACGGAATGATTTAGAAAACAAAAAAAAAAATGTGATTCCAATTAAGGAACTTGATTTCTTACCAAAATAGTTTTATGTAAAGTACTCAAAACAAAACGCTAACAAATTACTCTAAAATGAAACATTTTCTTCCTACTTCAACTGGCCTCAAACGGTGCCAAAGCCCCTGGCATTGAAACTCATATATTATGTAGATACATCTCGCGTACTACTAGTTAGTTAGTACGCACTGTACCGCTGTGTTTCCACGTTTCCAGTAGGTTGGCTGGCGAGTGGGCGGTGATGACTGTCAACTGTCTGCGTCGCGTGATTGTGCACTTCAATGCACGTTGTCACAACATGCAGTTTTTTGTAAGAGCTACGAGTACTGGTGTTATTTATGAGATTACGTTTTGTGTCAGATTACCAAATAATACAAATTAATAAAGTAGATAAGTATTTGCTAGTCCTATTGCAAAATGGCAGCCAGTAAGTGACAAGCAAAAAATCGTAGTTCATTCCTATAGGTTTTTTATTGTAGAAAGAACGGTAGAAGATCGGATAATGATAGTAAAACATACGTACCTTAGATTTTGGTAACTGAAATGCTTAGTTATAATCCTAACTAATATTATAAATGCGAAAGTAAGTTTGTTTGTTACCTTTTCACACCTGCACCACTGAACCGATCTTCCTGAAATTTTGCATATACGTTGTAAGGTGTACATAAACGGTCAAAGGGTACCTTTCGTCTCGAAAAAAAGTGCTGTTCCCGGGGAAAACAACAATAACGTTATTATCATAACAGATGGTGCCACGTGTCTTTCGAACGGGATCGACACTTATGCGGGTCAAACCGCGGGGCGCTGCTAGTATATCATAAAACAATCGCTTAATCCAAGTGGAATGAATGGAATGTTTACTGGAAGAGTCAGCATGCTTTGCAGTTTTATACAGGGTGTTGTTGAATAGGCTATTTGACAATGTAAAAAATAAGGTCATAATTATTGACACTCTTAAAGATAGATTATCGCTTTTAAAATCGATTTGCATAAATTTTACTACAAAACAATGTATTATTTATATAAAAAATCCTGAAAAAACTTCATCTTTTTAAATCTGGCGCCACGTAATCGAAAACGGTCTGGATTGGCTGAACTTATGATGACGTCATGATATAGTCAATTTCTGTCTATCGTTGACAGAACAGATGACTTTTGTCTAGTATCTCGACCGTTTCAACGTTTGTTTACGTGTATTGTGACGTCACGACGCCATATTGTTAAAGATAGCGTTTTGGCGGCTTATTTAAACAGTACATTTTTATTTACTATTTTCTAAAAGAAATACATTATGCAATTTGAAGTAATAGGTTTTTGTGGGCTCGTTAGACACCATTAAATAATCTGAGATGTTTATCAGAAACCAGTCAAATAGCCTATTAACCCAAAACCTCTTAAGAGGTCATTGTACTCATCATTATGAACAACTTTTACTATGGGAAAAAAAAGTCAGCTGTTCCTTACATAAGTTTGCGTAACTCGTCAAAATGTAGGGAACAGCAGATTTTTTTTTGCGATTTCAGGTTTGGTCCCATAGTAAAAGTTGTTCATAATGATGAGTACAATGACCTCTTAAGAGGTTGTTAATGTTTTACCAATAGTCCTGTATACCAGCTATAATATTTATATTGTGTAAGCAATTAGAATGGTCTACATGAATATAAATATCCACATAAATAAGATCATTGAGCTGATAAGTGACACCCACAATAAATATTATGTATCAACAGTCAACAGCTGTAAATTAAACTATATTACTTACGGACATTTCCATGCACTATAATTATACACTTTATATCTACTTGTATACATACATATACTAGGGCAAGCGTCGCCAAATGACGACAAATCTCCGGATGTCGCATACAAAACGTCCCACGTATTTGTATTAATTTGAATGGATAGTGGTAGAGCACGAAATTCAAATTTTCTTACGTTTTTTGCAATTTGCAGGTCGGTGTCAGGTTGTATCTTGATCAAAATATGATTCGCGATAATAACAGGTACATATTTAGAGAATTATAATTAATCATTAGAATCATAAATATATCTTTCTATGTTAGATTTCTACCACCAACCACTAATCTCTTAATCTTATGGAAAAGTGTTAATGGTACTCGTGGTAACTTGAACCTCGAGAAGCGGCCCTCCGTATGTAGATTGGACGTAGCTCAATGTTCCGACATGTCGCCATATCCGTAGATTGCACCCGTGCGAAGCAGTGACTAGTGACCCAGTCAATCAATCCGCCTAGCCAGTCTCACCGGATGCAGCTGAATACTAACATTTTACATGGAGAAACTACCTATCTGACCATCACAACTCAGTGAGTAATACGACACCCTTTTTTTTTTTCGGATGGGAAATCATCAAATGACCATGACATCAAATTACTGTCAAAGATCCACGAATGACAGTCGGGACCAACAGCTTAACGTGCTTTCCGAGACACGGAGGAGGTCTTGGTATGTAAAGATGGTCACCCATCCACGGACCAACCGCAGCAAGCGTAGCTTAACCTGATCGATTTACCCGAGCGGCGGTTATTACTTAGTCACAAGCCCATTTAGCATTTAAGAAAAGCTTTAAATAAAAGAGTCTGACATTGTAGTAAATTGCTTAAACATTCATAGCTTTATATAGCTACACCACTTTTATTTTATTTGCTGTAAGTACGACATTTATTTTCTTTGTCGTAGAACATTAGCAAAACAGCTTTTATTTCGTTTGTCTATCTGCCTGTATTTTTCTTGAATGTTAGTGTAACTACCTCCCTAAAAAAAATGTCTGCTATAAAATATAAGCATTTTACGACAGTAACGTATGGCTACGCTACACATAGTGTGTTAAGATGATTTAATAAAAGTCTCAGGACGAATTTCAACAATGGAACTAAACGCGGTCAACCTAATTAAACCGCGGTCGAGAGCTGTCAATGTCAATATTCCCAATGATGACACTGACAGCTCTTGAGCGCGGTTAAGATTTGTGTTATTGGCGTTCAATTTTATTTGTAAAATAGGAATACAACTTTAGCATAACATTATATTTTAAAATTAACAATGACAAATAACGCTTTTAAATTATAATTATGAACACACGAAAATTCAACTCTTATTATTTCGCTAGATCACATTACACAAAAATCTTCCGTGATAACACTGCACATAAAACTAAAGTTGGTTCTATTCAAAATGTAACAAGAGAGAAGCAGCTGCAATGTTTCAGTTTTCTGTCACAGCGGCCATTTTGTAATAAACGGCGGGAATTGGGTGGCGCTTTTAGATGATAACGACCCGCCACTGTTATAATTTTCAATTTATACTGCTAGTAAATTAATGTATCTAGTTGATTAAAAGTACAGCATGCTCGTACACTTAATAATAATAATAATAATAATAATATTCCACAACTATCACACAACGCCGTCTAGTCTCAAGCTAAGCAGAGCTTGTGTTATTATTGCTTGATTACCTACCACTAATAAAGCGTGAGTCGCTTTGTAAGACAAAAATACGATACACCTTGTATAGCTTACCTACGTGAAGCGTGTCTATTTCCTCTGTTTATATAAAGAGAAAATAGACACGCTCCACGCAGCCTTCAACCACAAAATATGTCATCATCTGCCCAGCCTTTTCCTAAATATGTTGGGGTCAGCTTCCCGTCTAACCGGATGCAGCTGAATAACAGTATTATATATGGAGCGACTGCCTATCTGACCTCCACAATCCAGTTATTGGGTAATACGATACCCCTTGGCAAGACTGGTTGTCAAATTTTCGCGCTTCTGACTACCCGTAACGACTGTCAAAGATCCACAAATGACAGCCAGGAGCAACGGCTTAACGTGCTTTCCGAGACACGGAGGGTATGTAAAGATGGTCACCCATCTACTGACCAACTGCGGCAAGCGTAGCTTAACCTGATCGATAAGCCTTGGCAGATAAGAGATGACCAGTCACCAGCCATAGGCGCCGAATTACTAATGACATAACAATAAAAAGTCCATAATCGGAAATTCGCATTGCTCGCAGAACAGATGGCCGATGGGGCCGAAAGGTTCTGGAGTGGCGACCGCGTACCAGAAGACGTAGCGTTGGAAGGCCTCCCACAAGGTGGACCGACGACCTTGTGAAGGCCGCAGGAACCCGTTGGATGCGAGAAGCACAGAACCGGTCGAAGTGGAAGTGCTTGGGGGAGGCCTATGTCCAGCAGTGGACGTCTTTCGGCTGAAATGATGATGATGATGAATCGCAAATTACCGACTTATTACTTGAGGTCGTCGATATGTACAGATTATAATATGTGGAAGTGTGTGAGTGTTTGTGAACGAGGAAGACTGACCTGCCGTGATACAGTTTTCACTAGTACGGAGATCAGGCTCAAACAACCTTCTTTTTTTTTTTGAAAAATGGCATCTCGCAGTTCAACCATAGGGGTTGTCGACTGCTCAACCGGACTTTCCTGTGGATGCCACAATAAATTGGGCCTCCAGCCAGGGCATAAAAACTGAAAAACTACTCAAACAACCGCATATACACAGGTATTTATTAGACACAGGTACGTAATTATAATTTTGTACTAGAAGACACAAATCCTTTTGTTGATTGTTATGATTTGGTGTAAGGTTTGTTTGTTCTTTTTATTTTATATTGTCAATAAACTTTAATTTCATTTATATAATTATGTATATCCTCTGTACATATACAAGGTGTTGATTTGCATCCTCGTCAAATTTCAGGAGGTTGTCATAAAAGACATTTTAGTACTTTAGTATTTTAGTACTTAGTAAAGTAAAAGGCGTTTGTCTGTGTGTGAAAGCGCGGTTATAGGCTAGTAACAGACGGGCCGCGTTTAAATACGGCTGGTTCACACTTACGGATTTCCGTAAATAAGAAAAAAAAAAAAAAACCCCACCCATTTTATTGTTGATTTGGGTCGAGAATCATTAGCATAATTACGTCCTTGAATTTGACTAGAATGCAAATCAACATCCACATAGTAGTGATTGCTATTCAAAATCCATTTTAGAGTATCCATAGCTAAATTAAAAGCTTCATAAAAGCCCACTTTAATTTTATGGAGAGGTTTGTTTTTGATGGAGTTCAATGGACAGAATGAATGGTGGGGTTTGAAGTTCGTTATTAAACCTTTTGCACCTTTAAGTTTTTACGAATTTTTAATTGATAGATACGGTTGGAAAGATTTAATTAACGATTTCTTTGTTCCTGAGTTAAAAAAGAAAATGGGTATAATAGAGTGTCTATCTACAAATAACCATTCGTCGTGTTGTTGGAAGATTAAAAGTAAGAAAGAACACAGTTAAACTCAAGAAAATAACTATGTTTTAATTAGTTAGGTACAAGTTGTTGGGGTTACGTAAAATATTTTCTTAATATATTTTTTCGTAATAAAATTTTGTAAGCCTCTCTACAGCCCAACAGAAGTTCCTGGATCTGCCGTGGGGGATTCCACGGCAGATCCAGGAACTTCTGTTGGGCTGCTTCTAAGATTTTTTTTTTTGCGGACATAATCATCAAATGACTCCTCCCGCTCTGGGTGGAGCGGAAGGGAGTGTCAGACTCTTACTGACTAAAACCCACCCGTGTTCCTTCCTTAGCCCTTTATGTTCCGGGCCAGCGGTAACCCTTTCGGATAATCCCGCTGACCCGGCAGGCTTCGGCCCTAAGGAGCCCCTTCCTCGATGCTAATATATCTTTGAGGCGCGCGTGGAACACGTAGGTACGCGTCGTCCGGCACGGGCTCCTTCTAAGCTCACTTAGTCAAACAAGCAGACTGAGCATCCTTCTTTACAACCCTCAAGACGTTCCCACAAGACATTTATCCACCATATGGGACTCGCGCACAATACGGCCACGACTACGGCCAGTGGCCGAACAGACCAGGTTACACTAAAGAAACTGCATAACGTGCACTTGACCTCAACGACCATAATATGGTCGCACGATTGGCCGTCCGATCATTTTGGGTACTTTTCTATGAACGTCACCATCTTGGCCGGAGCTTCTCCAGTCAAGATTATGGAAGCGTAGCGTGCAGGTTCCCTAAGGCCGTCAGGACTTCATATTATTAATCATCACCCAAAAACAAAAGAAGGTAGTAGGTACTTCTCAATAACGCCATTTTTCTAACCCCAAAACTCGAGCATACCTTGCGTATTATATATCATTTCGCAGTTTCCGAACACACTCAGTTTATCACTTTAGTCATCGAACAACAAACAAAAGACTGGGACGGAGAGAAGTTCGTCTCAATTACTTAGTTTCACCACTATTTTGTTTTTGCAAACTATTTTCTGCGTCTTTTGGAGCAAGTGGCTGTAATGTGCTCTTGGTAATGTTGCTTGATTTATTTACTTTGCCTTTTTCCGCCATTTTTACTAAATGGAAGTGTATTTGCATGTTTACTGATAGTATCAATTACCATTTTTGGGGTTCCGTACCCAATGGGTAAAAACGGGACCCTATTACCCTATTACCAAGACTCCACTGTCCGTTTGTCCGTCTGTCACCAGACTGTATCTCATGAACCGTGGTAGCTAGACAGTTGAAATTTTGACAGATGATGTATTCCTGTTGCAGCTATAACAACAAATATTAAAAACAGAATAAAATAAATATTTAAGGCTCCCATACAACACACGTGTTTTTTTTCGGCGTTTTTGCCTTCTAGTGGTACGGAACCCTTCGTGTGCGAGTCCGACTCACACTTGGCCAGGTTTTGCTTTTGCTCTTCTTTGTTTATGCCTAAGCTGATAAATGTGGTCTAAGTACAATTTGACAAGTAAATACTTATAAAAGACGGAAAAGTTTCCTTCGCTAGGCTAAATCAATCGAGGCCACACGTGTTTTTTTTCGGCGTTTTTGCCTTCTAGTGGTACGGAACCCTTCGCACACTTGGCCAGTTTTTGCTTTTGCTCTTCTTTGTTTATGGCTGAGTTGATAAATGTGGTCTACACTTTGACAAGCAAATACTTTTAAAAGACGGAAAAGTTTCCTTCGCTAGGCTAAATCAATTGAGGCAATGCTTCAATTTTGCCGAAGATATACGAGAGTGCAATATTCGTTTTTCTTCGAACGAATCAACTCTTCTCAGTGAATCGATGGCAAAAAGTTCAAGGATCTCAGGCCCAAAATTCATCTGTGCGAACTTAGGGCATGCAGCGCAATATGGAAAATGGGACATTGTCTGTGGAGAGATGCCGCATACGCCCTTAAGATCTGAGCCGTCTATGAAACCTCATCTGTGGAGATTGTCTCTGCTTCGGCTGACTTGGGTTCGAAGTTTATTTAGAGATTTTTGGGTTTGAAGTTTATTTAGAGACTAGCTGTGTCCCGCGGCTTAGCCGCATAAGTTTCGATCCCGTGGGAATATCGGGATAAAAAGTAGCGAGATATGTTAATCCGGGGTGTCAGCTATCTCCATACAAAATTTTATCAAAATTTGTCCAGTTTGGGCGTGAAGAAGTAACAAACATATAAACACACCCCCACCACACACTCACAAACCTTCGCCTTTATAATATTAGTGTGATTTTTGGGTTTGAAGTTTATTTAGAGATTTCTAAGTCGGCCACGGAAACGAGTGTCCAGACGGAAGGCTCTCGGATGGTTCGATAAAATATAGACTATACTGGCAATATATTATACTACACACACAGTCACAAACACACTCACAAACTTTCGCCTTTATAATATTAGTGTGATCTATGTAATAACTTTCTACGCTTATGACATACCTACTTATAAGAGTGATGTAAAAGTCTTGACTACTCACCGTACTCACAACATTGTTTATAAGCACTGAGTTTCAAGTTAGCTACCTGCTTACCTTTTACCTAATTTTTTTACCTGCTTACCTAATTTTGACGGCACGGTTGGCGCAGTGGTTAAGCGATTGACTGCTGCGCCGCGTGTCGCGGGTTCGATTCCCGCACGGAACAAATATTTGTATGACCTACAAGTAGTTGTTCCGGGTCTGGCTGTTTGTGTACGTGAATTTAAATGTTTGTAAACGCACCCACAATACAGGAGAAATTCCTAGTGTGGGGCAACGTTTTATTAAAAAAAAAAAAAAAAAAAAAAACCTTTATACTTTTATTGACTGTACATACTCAACATATTATCACTTATAGAGGCTATATTGGAATACGGTGTCAGTTGAAAGTCATCTTATTCAATTAATCTGCTTAGCCTTTTTTCAACTATAATGTGGTCGACTTCCAGTCTAACCGGACGCAGCTGAATACCAGTATTTTTCATGGAGCGGCTGATCTGACCTCCACCCCCTTGGTAAAACTAATTGTCAGACTTTCGAGCTTCTGACTACCCGTTATAAATGTCGAAGATCCTCGAATGACAGCCGGAAACAACGACTTAGCGGCAAGTCATCGTATTCAAAAGATCCCAAAAATATTTAGTTGTAAAATATGGATCTTACGACATCACAACAAAGAACTTTCTTCTAGCAGTGTAAGGAAGATTTCTATCTTCAGTAGTATGAAGGGTATTATTCATTTTTGTCCTGTGACCCAATGGGGACAGTAATATGCTTTTAGGGATGTAACTTGATTTATTTTAAGAGATATCTCACAAAGTTGCTTTGTGTCCGGGTTAGCAATGTAAAGCAGTCCTTTGTGTATCCTTTGTGTGGAATTATGTTATTCTCATTACTATGGTCTCCTCGGGATTGACGGGAGACATACCTACGACATAGTGTTCAGAGGCCCTAGCACGAACGCGTGACGTTAGTAACGTATTTTCGAACTTTTGACTGCCCCGTTGGTCTCGTGGTCGCAAGCGCGGCTGCTGAGCGTGGGGTCCCGGGTTCGATTCCTGGGTCGGGCAAAGTGTTATTGAGTTTTTCCATTAGGAATTTCTTAGTAACAGCCCGGAGTTTGGAAGTTGGCGGTGTGATACCCCCGTGCCTCGGAAAGCACGTTAAGCCGTTGGTCCTGCGCCTGATCTCTCTCCGGTCGTGTCGGATTGCCGTCCCATCGGACAATGAGAGTGAGGGAAGAGGGAGTGCACATGTATCTGCGCGCACACTTGTGCACTATAATATCTCCCGCGCCGAAGGCTAGTCTCCGTTGAGATTGGCCGCCGTGGCCGAAATACGGTCTGGAGGACTTTATTTTCGAACAAATTTTGAATCAAAAATAGAACTCAACCAATCAATCAACTCAGCCTAGCACTAGCTACACACACACACTCACTCACTTACTTTGCTTACTTAACTTTCGGGCTTCTGACGACCTGGTGGCCTAAAAAGGGCACTTTGGCAGAATCTTATAAGGATAACATTATGAATCATATTAAGGCGAAGACAGTCCGTGTTTTTCTTTTTTTCGCTGCACTACATAGGTATAATCAAAGAGATTGAGATTGGATTGATTGGTATTTTAGCTCAGACAAAAAAAAAAATAACTGAAAAATCCTTCACGAATGGGATTTGATACGATTAAGATTATTTAATGGTGTCTCCATTAAATAATCTGAGATGTTTATCAGAAACCAGTCAAATAGCCAATTCTGCTATTTTTTTTAACATGTTTTTCATTACACCGCGCGTCCTAACAAAATATGGCTGGTTCGAGGTGACGCGGGAAAAGAGTTCCGGGAAGTAGGTATTTGAAGGGAGGTCTTTGCCCAGCAGTGGGCTGTCCCACTGCTGGCCGTATTAGCCCAGCCAAATCCTGTGGGTTAACAAAAAAAAAATTATAAACGGTTAACCAAGGTAAATACTTTTTCACGCTTTGTGGCAAAACTAATTGGAAAATACAGGAAAAATACTATGTTCCTCCTACACCCTTCGTTTCGGCACTGATACCTATTTTCCAAATTTTATGTTGTTTATTATTTTATTTATTTTTTTATTTTGTATGTATATTTTAAATTGCTTGGACTGCCTTTAGTGAGCTGTCTTATCTTTTTTACTTACCGAGTGAAGTCCATATAGTCTGAAACAAAGAAAAATAAATCTTTAGTTAGCTGATAAATGTTATTAAAGGGTTAATGCATAAATTTTAAGTAACTTTGAAATAAAATTAGTTCTACTTAATATTTTCTTTATTTTACCTTTACAACCAATATTGGCTATTAGTACCGACCAACATGAGACCTGAATAGTTTAAGCATACCAAAAAATACCCTTAGCTTTCATAAAATAAAAGTAACGCAAAAGAAAAAGGTATTTGGGATCAAGAGAATTTCTTTGGTTGACCAAATAGGAAATATTTTTAGGCTTAGCACAAAGAAAGACGATTCCTGTCGGGATAAAAAATACTCCTTTAGATACCATGCATTATACCTACGACAAAAATACTGAACGATGAAAGAAAATACGAAATAAAAGAACGCCTCACATTCTCTGGACATGAGGTCAGTTTCCTTGTCAAAATCAGCCTATTCCAAACGACCAGTACCAGTATTTTACACGGAGAGATTGCCTAACCACAAACTAGTTTCGGGGTGCTTTTTTGGCGGAAAAACCCAATAATTCAATTCAATTCAAAAACTTTAATTCGAGCAATGACTCATAAAGGGTTAGTAACATTGTTCTTATAACTAGGTAAGTGTTAGTAAACAACTCGATACGATGGCACATGTAACTGACAACAGTGAATTATAATTAAGTTTAAAAACAAAAACCCGACTACTGAAATGGATCAAACAAGAAAGTACCTTCCCGTGGTCGCATGCTACCATAGCTTATAATATGTTAGTACAGCGGCATGCGACCACGAGAGAATACTGTCTTTCTTGTTTCATCCTTTTCAGTAGTCGGGTTTTATTTTTTATTTAATTATTTTGGGGCTTATTTCAGAGATATTTATATTTTTGAAATTATATTTTGATACCCAACAGGGCATGATAAAAAAAAAATTGTAGGTCATGACTTTATGTCTGCTAGAGGGCGTCATATTCAATTCAATGTGACATCTCATTTATAGCCAGCAGACGATCAAGACGATTCAACGATACCTGATTTGTCTAATTCTGACAAGTAGTTTAGGAGTTATGAGGGAACAGATGAACAGACACATACATACATACCGGTCAAAATCATAACCTTCCTTTTTGCTTCGCCATAGTTGGGTACAAACAAGCACACACGCACAGCGACATGATAAATAAATCAAAATAATTTTAATAAACCCTCTATGCCGGAATTCCTACCCCTCGAGTTAAAACGAGGGCAAGAGCCCATATTTCTTTCAGCAAGAAATACCCACGCTATATCCACTGAAGTACTATGTTACGGCCTAGAAAACCATTTACTTTGAAGCGAAGTTTTCTAAAAGACATTTTTATTCTTGCACTGAATATGCGGTTTTTCTTCGCGAATAATGCGGTGGTGGGAAATTTAAAATTTTAATTTTAGACTCTGAATTAAAAATGAAGCTGTGTAGTTTTTATGTAGGAATAAGACCACTATAAGATGTCCGTACTTGAGAGGGTGAGGTTAGTTTCACATTATTTTTATGGGCTCTTGGCATTTATCTAGCCAGCCATAATTAAATCATACTTCTTTATCTGTACGAGTAATTATAGGATGCAACGGTTTTAAACACGCTTTTATTAGGTCGACCTGTATGTAACTAACTATGTAATGGAATCTAAGGTAACTAATTTAACCATCTTCAAAGGGTCGTAGCGTAATGGAAATTGGCAGCTGTATGTAGTTCTGATGACAATACAATAATATGGTACTGTCGAATTGATCTGATGATGGGGCCGGAAGTTATGAACTTTTTTGTTTTTACGTGCATTTATAAAAGCGTGTTTTTCTAGTGTTTTTTACACTAGTAATTTGTTTAGAATACGGTAGTTATTTTAGCAATAAACTATTTACACTAGAATACTACTAAAGATTAAATGACTAACTAACTTACTATACAAATAAAAACAAACGATACTTAAGCGTCGAAATACTCCCCGTCCCTCGAATGCGTCACGAAGGGACAGGGGTGCGTAGCAGCACGGTTCGGAGAGGTTGTAGTCGTGGGAGTGTACTTCTCTCCGAGCCGAACTCTCGCCGAGTTCCACAACTCTTTAACAGAGTTGAGTGTCGTCGTCGCCGGAAGCCATCCCTTCCCCGTGCTAGTGCTCGGGGACTTCAATGCCAAGAATTTGGCCTGGGGTTCCCGTTACACGGATGTGCGGGGCAGGATGGTGGAGGACTGGGCTCTGGAAACAGGCCTGGTCGTCCTAAATCGGGGTTCTGTTCCCACGTGTGTGCGGATGCGGGGTGAGTCCGTGGTGGACATCTCGTTCGCCAGCCCCGCTCTGTCACAGCGTGTCATTGACTGGCGCGTCATGGAGGAGGTGGAGACCTACTCCGATCACCGGTATATCCGGTTCGACGTCTCCGCCCAGACCTCTAGCGCGCTGGTCCAACAGGCCCGGAGTGGTCCGCGGTGGGCGCTGAAGCAGCTGGACCGGGAGCTCCTCCTGGAAGCCTCGATCGTGCAGGCCTGGGTGTCATCACCGGACAGGCCTGCCGATATCGACGAAGAGGCGGAGTGGTTCCGGGAGGCCATGTCCGAGATTTGCGACGTGGCAATGCCCCGAGTCCGGCCAGGACGCGCCCGACGTCAGGTGTACTGGTGGTCGCAGGAGCTGGATGCGCTACGCAAGGCGTGCGTCGACGCCCGACACCGGTACACCAGGCACCGCAGGCTCCGCATTCGTCCTACGGATGCGGAAGCCACGGAGGCGGAGCTGTACGAGGGGTACAGAGCGGCGAAGACCGCCCTCCAAGAGGCTGTCCAGCGGGCCAAAGATATGGCCCGCGAGGAGATGGTGGAGACTCTGAACAGAGATCCGTGGGGGCGCCCTTATAAAATGGTGCGGAATAAACTCCGCACCTGGGCCCCCCCGCTGACGCAGAGTCTCCGCCCCCAGCTGGTGGAGGAGGTGGTGAGCGCTCTGTTCCCTTCACCCCCCCGCCCATGGCTCCGCCAATTGCGGTGCCCGAAGCGGACCACGCGGACGACGACGACGACATCCCTGAAGTGACCGGGGTAGAACTGAGAGCGGCGGTAGGAAGGCTGAAGGCCAAAAATACCGCCCCAGGACTCGACGGCTTGCCGGGTAAAGCCTGGGTCCTGGCCTCGAGGGCTCTCGGGCCTCGACTGGAGGCGCTCTTAAGCGCATGTTTGGAGAGAGGCCAGTTTCCACTCCGTTGGAAGACGGGGAAGCTGGTCCTCATTCGGAAGCCAGGGCGCCCTGCGGACTCTCCGTCCGCATACCGGCCCATCGTGCTGCTCGACGAGGTCGGCAAGCTCTTTGAGAGAGTGATTGTGGGCCGCCTCGTCGGGCACCTGGTGAGGACGGGGCCGGATCTTGCGGACAGCCAGTTTGGTTTCCGCAAGGGGCGCTCGACGGTGGACGCCATCATGCGCGTGAGAGCCCTCACGACGGGGGACGCGGTGTCCCAGGGTGGGGTCGTCGTGGCGGTGTCACTCGACATCGCCAACGCGTTCAACACCCTGCCCTGGAGCTGCATTGTGGAGGCACTCCGGTATCACCGGGTGCCGCCCTACCTCCGTCGAATAGTCGAGGCGTATCTGACGGACAGAGCCGTCAGCTACCCCGGTCGCGATGGGGAGTGGAACCGGCGAGAGATGTCGTGCGGTGTCCCACAGGGATCGGTCGTGGGGCCGTTCCTGTGGGACATCGGCTACGACTGGGTGCTGCGGGCCGACCTCCCTGATGGCGTCAGCGTGGTTTGCTACGCTGACGACACGCTGGTCCTGGCGCAGGGGAGGTCGCATCAGGCGGCGGCCGACGCGATGACACGCGGGGTTGCGATAGTCGTGGAGAGGATCCGGCAGATGGGTCTCGAGGTGGCATTGCACAAGTCCGAGGCCATGTCGTTTCATGGGCCCCGGAACGCGCCACCATCGGGATCCCAACTAACGGTAGGAGGGGTTCACATCGGCGTCGAGACAACGATGAGGTACCTGGGTCTCGTCCTCGACAGCCGGTGGAACTTCGTCGAGCATTTCCGACGTTTGGCCCCCAAACTGGAACGGGCCGGGGCCGCCTTCAAGCGGCTCTTGCCCAACCTGAGGAGGCCAAACGCCTCCTGCCGGAGGCTTTACGCGGGGGTCGTGCGGTCCATGGCCCTATACGGGGCCCCGGTGTGGGCGCGTTCACTGCGGCGGCGAGCCGCCCACTACCTGAACGCGCCCCAGAAGGTGGTAGCCGTAAGGATCATCCGGGACTACCGCACGATCTCTGGCGAAGCGGCAAGCCTCATTGCCGGACTGCCGCCATGGGATCTGGAGGCGATAGTCCTCGCGCGCCTGTATGAGTGGCGCGCGGAGGCACTACGCCGGGGGGAAGTTCCGCTTCCGCGGCAAATTGCTGCGGAGCGGACGGATCTCCGGCGCGATCTCATGGCGACATGGAAGGAGCGACTGTCGCAACCCAGCGCAGGGCACGCCGCGATAGCGGCGATAAGACCCCTCTTTGAGGAGTGGCTAGAGAGGCGCCACGGCGCCCTCACCTACCGCCTGACGCAGGTCCTCACCGGACACGGATGTTTCGGGAGGTTCCTGCACATCATCAGGCGGGAGGAAACGCCCGGGTGTCACCATTGCCAGGATCTCCCAGAGGACACGGTGGAGCACACGGTGGAGGTCTGCCCCGCTTGGGCGGAGCACCGCCGTGTCCTCGTAGAGGCGATCGGCAGCGGCGGCGACCTCTCGCGCCCGGCCCTGGTGCAAGCCATGGTCCGGGGCGAGAGGGAGTGGGAGGCAGTCACCTCCTTCTGCGAAGCAGTCATGCTAGCGAAGGAGGTGGCGGGACGGCTCAGGGAGAGAGCCTCCCGTCCCAGCCGCCGCGAGAGACGCTCCGGGCGTCGGGAGCCGCGCGACGACTCCCGGCCACCGTAGGCGCGGGCCTGCGGGCGGAGAGTAATGGGTAGCTCACCGTCCGATCAGGACCAGGCCCGTGCCGGACGGCGCGTACGTGTTCCACGCGCGCCTCAAAGAGATGTCAGCATCGAGGAGGGGCCCCATAGGGCCGAAGCCTGCCGGGTCAGCGGGATTGTCCGAAAGGGTTACCGCTGGCCCGGAACATAAAGGGCTAAGGAAGGAACACGGGTGGGTTTTAGTCAGTAAGAGTCTGACACTCCCTTCCGCTCCACCCAGAGCGGGAGGGGTCATTTGATGATTTCCCATCCGCAAAAAAAAAAAAAAAAAGCGTCGAAATACTCGTCCGCATCGCTATTATAAGCGACATTTTGCGAAAGCGACATTATGAGAAAGATACATTTTACGACAAGTAGACATTTTGCGACTAAGCCATCCGGAAACGTGCCCAGGAGACTGGCAACATTACCACGTTGAATGGCATATTATAACAGATTTACTTATTTATTCATTTTTATTCGATATTTTAGCAATTTTTTTTTTAATAGAAAATTGTGTGCAAGCGGAAAAATCTTACGAAACAGGGTAAAATTAAGATATGAAGGATGACGTCTGTTTTATCGTAGATTTCAGTTTTCAATATGGGAAACTACTCTTTATTTAGAGTAGTTTCCCATATTGACAACTTGTAAAGTTATTTTCAATTTTATCAAATTATTATACAGACTGTCCACATTCCTACATTTCCTTTCTTTTCAAAGCACTACAAAAAACGACTCTATCTACAATCAACTTAGTATAAATATACCACATTATGTATTGTATGTACATGCAGTAAACTGTGCTGTGTTACGACCTAGAAAACCATTTACTATGAAGCGAAAGATTTAAAAGGAGACATTTTTATTCTAGCCGGGCGTATGCAAACTTTTTCTGATGTTCCATATTGTAGCGAGACAATTCACGTTTAACCACTGTATAAAAGGAGTTAGTTGCTTGTCACATTTTATAGACAAAGTAGGACAAGTGAGTTACATAATATTACGACTGTATTTACCAAAAGGTTAAGCAGAGGTGTATATAGTACACCCACATTGCACCAGTTATGTTCAAGTTGCATGTAAAGGGTGGTGAGTCTATTGCTATCAAGCACTCACAAATCAGACTCCAAGCTGCTACTGAAAAATCTAAGATAGAAAAACTCAACAACGCTTTTCGCGACCTGGTAACCGAACCCAGTACCTCACGCTCAGCAGTAGCGCTTGCGACCAATATACCAACTAGGTTGTCTTTGTCGTAAATATTTACTCGTCACACATTTTTGTTGACGTTATGGACCATGAAAACGATAACGATATTAACTAAAAAAGCAATATTAAGGAATAAAGCGCTACACGGAACTAAGGGCGCCATCTTGTTATTCAAGTTTTTGCTGATGTTTCATATTGTAGCGAGAAAATTCAATCTTATCCACCGTATAAAAGAAGTTAGTTTGCTTGTTTTAAAGCACATTTTGCCACATTTTATGGACAAAGTAGGACAAGTGACTTTCTTTGTCGTAAATATACACGTTTCATGGTTTTTGGTTTACATTAATTTAAACATGAAAACGACAATCATCATCATCATCATCATTTCAGCCGAAAGACGTCCACTGTTGGACATAGGCCTCCCGCAAGCACTGATACTTGGACTGGTTCTGTGCTTCTCGCATCCAACGGATAAGTAATATTAAGGAATATAGAGCCGTGGTGACGTAGTGATCGAAGCATAGAAACCCTGACAGTCGCTTTACTTTGTGTAAATTATTTAATCACCATTGCTCAAAAGCGGTGAAGGAAAACATCGTGAGGAAACCGGCATGTCCTACTACCAAAAAAATCGAAGTCATGTGACATCTAAAAACCAACACTGTGCTCGTGTGGTTGATTACGGCCCACACCCTCTCACAGAGAGGAGGCCTGTGTCCCAGCAGTGGGAACATTATAGGCTGATTATGCTTTAATATGAATATGCCAAAATCGGAACTATCGCCGCCAACTTGATTGCTTACCAACAGCGCCCCCCTGTCAACGTCAGGGCCAAAAGATCTTTCTAGCAGTAGAGATGCTTAGGCTATGTACGCACTGACACGTAGCTTGCTTAACTCCTAGTGCCTAGCGAGTCACCTAGCGAGTAGCCAAGTGTAACGAACGCACTAGATTCTCGAACCAGCCGCACTGCGGGCTTGGCGCCTCCGCTAGTAGCTTAGCGTGTATCGAAGGATGGGCTCTAGGGCTAAACAAGCTACCTGTCAGTGCATTTCACTGACATCAAGCTTTCAAGTTCTTGGGCTAATCCCGCGCAGGATGCGGGACGTGACTGCGTGCGCAGAGTTTGCGAAGTCACGTGACTATTCGCGCCGTTTTGAAATTCTCCATGGAAACGCTCCGCGAGCGAATTTTGGCTAGAGCATGAGCTTGACTTGACTTGAGTAAGAAAATCGGTGGTAACTAGTAGCTACCGTCAAACGGGGTGAATAGGGATACAGGGGTGAATCGGGACGAAACTTTAAAATGTATTCACCCCGTTTGGTGGTACTTCGTCGGCGGTGTGACAGGTACCTTACCACTGATGTGCAGGTGACAGTACGTCAGAAGCAATTATGTGGATATTTACAACATCTGTGAGCAATTTGAGAAAGTCGTGACGAATCAGAAATAAGTATGGCCGGCCTTCATAGAGAAAATAACCTCAAGAATAACATTGAGGAAGACTTTGAAATTATGTAGGTATCTATCATCTGTGTCGAGTACATTTTTATTTCCTCTGACTAATGATGTGTGATTTAAATTATTCATATTTAAAGAAACAGAAGTAGGAAATGATTTATTTATTACAGACATACGCTACCATTACAGTTTCCCAATTCGGATGAAGCTAATTGCCCATTCCAAAACGAAGTAGGTACCTATGGGGAAGTTCTACTGACGGCGCCCGTTCACGAACACGACGCATGGATCAGCACCATTCAGCACAATCATTTTGAAGGGAACTTATTGATCCAACACACGCCACATTCAGTTACCTGAGGATTGTTTTATTAAATTAAACTACCCGTGTTATAACTATTTCATCCAACTGTTAAAGACTAGTTGTGATTCGAATATTAATCTGACAATTTAAGTTGGTAATCAAAGTTAGTTAACAATTAATTTCTTTGACTTCACTCAGTTTTCTCAGTCTTCAATTACCTTTATTTCCAGGTTTCTGTTCCCTCTTCCTCGAAAGTATCCCGGGCTACGCTATACAGGCATTATTATCCCACCCTTCACACCATTGTCGTTAATAAAATCTAAATTAAAATTTTAATCTTGTTACAACAGAGGCGACAAAGATTCCTAAGGAATTATAATTAATTAAATCCATTCTCCTTTAACGAACCTTGTTACATTACAGAAGATGATCAGAAGTATAATTTTGTACTAAATAAACGGTGAAGGAAAACATCGCGAGGAAACCGGCATGTCCACCAACTCGCACTGGGATCACGTGGTGGATAACAGCCTACTGTGACTAGTGAGGGAGCTCACAGAGAGGAGGTCTGGTTCACGCAACTGATTATTGTAAACGAGAAGCTATTTCTATGAAAATCAAGAAATGTCATAAGTAATTTCGTTGTTTTTATTGTAAAATATTACAAAAAAAAAAAATATTATTAAAAAAAAAATTATTAAAATTATTAATGGCCGATTACGGCCAGTTTGATTATTAAAATATTATCATTGTTCTACAAGGAAAGTTATTGTTTGCAACAGGGAAGGGACAATTTCGAAAAGCGCTGGTTGTAGATTGATTAATTTATTTGTTTAATTGTCAACTTTATATACATAAGCACGAGGCTTTTGACTACTTTGTAGGTGTATCATCATCATCATCTGCCTAGCCTTTTGACAACTATGTTGGGGTCGGCTTCCAGTCTAACCAGATGCAGCTGAATATCAGTATTTCACATGGAGCGACTGCCTACCTGACCTCCACAACCCAACTAGGTTGTGGGGTAAGCCCCTTTTTTTTTGGGTTGGAAGTCATCAAACCCCGCTCTGGGCGGAGCGGAAGGGAGTGTCAGACTCTTACTGACTAAAACCCACCCGTGTTCCTTCAGTTGCCTGTGCCAGGGGCCACGGTATCTCTTTCGAACAACCCGCGACCATAGCGGACCCCGTCAGTTGGTGCTGACATGTCCTTAAGGCGCGCGTGGAACACAACGCGCCGTCCACCTGGGCCTGGTCCTTACCGGACGGCGAGCTGCCCATTGCTCGCCGCCGTCCGCAACCCGCGCCTACGGTAGCCGGGAATCGGCTATCGATTCCCGACGCCAAAGGCGTCTTGGGGTACCCCCCTGACGATACGATTACCCCCTGGGTAAGACTGGTTGTCAGATTTTCGGGCTTCTGCCGACTGTCAAAGATCCACGAATGACAGCCGGGATCAACGGCTTAACGTGCTTTCCGAGGCACGGAGGGGTCTTGGTATGTAAAGATGGTATGCGTTTTGTTTGAGCAGAATTAACAATTTTTCTTCCTTTCTTTCTTTATTTAATAGGGTACACTAACAGCTTCTGTGTATAACTTAAGTGCTATAGGTAGTACTAGCCCCAGACTAAGACAGTCGCCAATTACAGGTTCACCAGAAATCATAGAAATAGGTGATAACACATAATCATCATTTCAGCTGAAAGACGTCCACTGCTGGACATAGGCCTCCCCCGAGCACCTCCACTTCGACCGGTTCTCGCATCCAACGGGTTCTTGCAGCCTTCACAAGGTCGTCGGGCCACCTTGTGGGAGGCCTTCCAACGCTACGTCTTCCGGTACGCGGTCGCCACTCCAGAACCTTTCCGCCCAATCAGCCATTTGTTCTACGAGCAAAGTGCCCTGCCCACTGCTACTTAAGTTCCCAAAGGGCACCCAACGGGCAATGGAGAGGGCTATTCTTGACTGCGTGATCGAATCAGAAATGAGGAGATCCGCAGGAGAACCAAGGTAACCGACATAGCCGAAGAATTGCCATAACACATAACAATAATAATAAAACTTAAGGGTCACAAAATAAGATGTTCACATCAGATTTTCTTACAGTCACCCTTTGCCCTTTACCGCCAGTTAGTAGGGGTCCAGGTTACTAAGATTAGGTACATATTAGTGACCTCAACCTTTTCTAAAAGAGGTCATTATACTCAACGCTATAAACATCTTTTACTTTGGCGGCAAGTCAACCCAAAAATCCGCCGTTCCATACCGAGCCGCCGCGCCGAGCCACCGAGTCCGACCGCCGAACTCCGAGCCGCTTCGGTAGCCACTGCCGAGTTATGTAAACATAAATATAGATACGGGATTTTGAGTTTTTTTAATAATTTACACCATGAGTGAATGAATGAATGATATATTTATTTGCAAGAATATAGGTAGCTAACATAAGTTCTTAAGATCTCTATGGGTTTGACTATGTTCGGCATTTCAGCCGTCCAAATATTTAGATTTTACATATTCGTTATACTTATAGCGTGCAGTAATAATTAGCAATAACATAAAAATACTAATAATAATTTTATAATTTAAATTTGGATTAGAATGCAATTAATAAAATTAAATGACCTGTACAATTATATTAATTTACATTAAAATTAGTGATTAATAACAATGATGTGTGAATGAATTTACATGTCATTTATTCTGAAATCTTCGGGTCCGTAGTAATACTTATGTAAGTACATTACTTTCTATAATGAAAAAACCTGTGTGTCATAGCGACCACGATAAGAAACTCCAGGAAAAATTACGTCTTCCTTTCTGCGTTCAATCTTCAATATACCGTGACGCTACGAAAATCCGTCCAATTATGTCTGTGATCAGAACAGCTAGTTAATTATTCATCGTCCCCTTATATCTAGAGCTTTCGAAAATTTGCGACAAATTGCTTCGGGACGACCTATTTTATATCGGACGATATTAGTACGATTCGACAAGCGAAATTTGCGTTTTGAGGTTGGATCTAATTTAGTAGTTTTTATGGCCCGTTTTGAAAGGCCCGAGAACTTTTAATTTTGAAATGAATCTTGCTGGACTGAAAATTAATATAGGTCGAGCACTAATTAATTTTAAATTCAAATTCAATTACCTATTTTCATCGATAATATTTACAAAGCTTACAGCCAAATACAATTCTAAATATCCTGAAATAATAAATAAACATTATTTGCGCATTAGTAAATTATATTTGTGTAAACAGTCGCTCCACAAAGTATAAACGGATTATTTTTGGAAAACAATAAATGCATTAACGTATCTTTTGAATCAAAGGAAGGGTAAGTATATAAACAACTTTATTTTGAAACCAGAAACAAGTATTACAAAAACAAAAATTGATTACGGATGTTCAAAAAAATGTTCTCCATTACTTGGAAAATGATCCCACCGCCGTCTCTTATTTCAAACTTACTCCATTGTTGGAAAGAGATAGATATATAACGATTATTTATACCCCTGAATTAAAAACTACCTACTCGTACTGGGCCTGCGTGGTGGACAGCCACCTTAAGATATTACAGAGAGGAGGCCCGTGTCCCAGCAGTAGGAACATTATAGGCGGATTATGTAGGCTTATATGTCCAAATATTTTTCTATAATATCAATTGTGTTCGACAACAAGTTGGCTACAGCCATGTTTAATCATATTGAAAGGTTCATTGTATATTTGACACGCCATTGATTCGCCCCTTGTGCGTAGTACTCGTAACCGATGAATGAACGTAAATCAGACAAACGATGGATCGTAGCAGTTCGCATTCTATAGTTTCTGCCTACCCCCATGGGAAGAAGGCGTGAGTTTATATATGTATGTAATCTGCATTCGCGATTTATTTGCCAAAAATGTAAACAAATATGAGTTTATGGAAAAATAACTTTAATTCCTGCACAATAAAGTTCAGTTTACACTACAACTTCAAATATATTTTTATAATAGTGCTAGTCGAAGTCTGTAATCAACTTAATTACCATTAAAATAAAGTTGATATTAGTTTAACTTGAAATAATAGTTTGAATAGAATTTATGTTGTACAAACAAAGATTTGTCTCAAATCACACAAGGAATTCAATAAGTCACATTAATTATGTAAACCCCGTCAGTTAAAATACAGGTTCGTAAATCTTCGGAGCACCTCCACATTCAGTAGATACATTAACACTTTTATTACGACTTTTATTGCCACTTTGCACAGTTTAAGTGAGCTTTTATATCTTTATTTAGGTACTTAACTGCTTACTAAACGATGATCTTCAAACATCATTACATATTTTCGCAAGCAAGGATTCAAAGAATAATTAGCGGGAACAGAGCTTATCCAAAATATAATAGGTATTACTTTGTGTTAATTTTAAGGACTAAACCTTTAATTAACCCTTTGTATCAGGAACGTGGATCCTGTAATTGTGGTTTCTGTAATTACTGTATGATATTCAACCGGTTAAGAGATTCTATTTTTGCGACATCAGAAATCTTCATCACCCTTCTGCCTTTACAGTTTACCCCAATTTAGTCGGACTCAGCACAGCATGTCTTCTTCGTTCAAACATTTATATCAGCCATCATCTCAGTAATCAGTATTCAATAGTTCGCCCCCTTTCCAACCAAATCGTCTTTCACAATCCATCCATAGTTTTTTTTTTGTATTGTTCTATTATTAAACCAGGTATTTTAATCCATCCCAAAAATACATTTTTGTCTTCTAAAAATACTGATCAATACGCTAATAGTCTTTTTTGCACCACTCGCTTCGCTCGCTCGGCTCGCGCGTGTTTTGTCACAGTTCTACCAACCTAACCTAAGTCATTTGGGTTGGTATACAGAAGATGAAAAGGTTTTTACGAGGATTTCAATTAAATATACCCATATTTTTATTGCCATCCATATTTATACCCAAAAACAGTAAAAAAATCACTCTCCATTTATTAACCTTCACTCGATTTTCCTATAAGCTGGATTATACAACAGTAGTATACACACCGGTACACCTTCATGGGCAGTAGAGCCTGAAATTGCATGCAATATACGCCTATGAGAGCATCGAACAAAATAAATTAACTTCCCGATTGTTTTTACAGAGGAGACAATCAAATAAATTTTTGTTGTGAAAGCTTTTTGAATTTTATTTAAGGGTAGTTGGAAAAAAAATAACGAGCGTGTGACAGGACATGTCTTATACCTGCCAATTATTTTCCCACTGCAGGGCAAATACCTTCTTGACCTTCTTCCTCTTCTTGTACAGAGAAGGAATGAGTTAATTGCTTTAGATGGAGATGATTTTAGTCTCCTAATTATTATAATTAAGCACCTTAATTGCGTGACCCACTTTCAATTACAATGAGAAGGATTTTGAAACTAATTCATTGCTTCATGGGTGTAAACAATTCGTCAGTTTAACAATGTAATTATCGCAATGAATGTTGTTGAACTGTCAAAATTACCGGCATTGGCATTGTAAGTGTATTATGCAATTACCTCGCAATTTCCTCTCAATGTTTTCCTTCTCTATTATGTCGGTGTTTTCCTGTTTTCCCCGAAGGATTAGGTATGCCGCTTACAAACTTATTACGTACACAATAAAAATTAATGTAGTCATGGAAAGATAATTATTTTTTGCCCCTGTATACCAAATATCTTGTTCGATTGTACTAGTAGGTAATCTGCGTCCGAAATTCAGTTATCAAACATGTAAACAAATAATTATGGGTTTTTGTGAAAAAATACTTTAATACCTACATATAAAGTTCAATTTGTGCCACAACTTTCTTTTTTAATAATAATTTTTTGTCATAAATGAACAAAAATTTTACTATCATATCGTTGACACGGTCATATCCAGACGGATTTGCAAAATACTTTTTTGTTCGAAAGAGGTTTATTCCGAAATGGTCCTATTAAAATTTCATAAAAATCTGATGATGAGTTTCGGAGACAGGCAACGGAACTCTTCAATAAATGCCAGCAAATCTACCGCGTTTGCTACTATAGCATATGTATACATTGTTTACGCAATCACATAACACAACATCACGCCTGTACCCTCTAAAGCGGTATGCAGATGTGTTCAGTATACCACGGTACACCCTCATTTCTGTCAAAGTTGTTATTGGGGTAGTCTTCCGGTCACTGATATTTACATAGCAAGTAGTGTTATATGAATTTATTTGGGGTAAGTACAACTAAAAAGTGAAAAATAAAAACTTTTTTACAAAAAAAAAACAACCGACTTCCAAAGAGTTGTTTTTTTTTTTTTAAAAGTCTTTTTCTTCCATACTTCTCTATCAGTGGTCATCTCGGTAGTCACCCCCTTTCTAACCATATCATCATTCACACATTCCATTTATCGTTTTTTTTTGGTCTTCCCCTACTCTTATAGCCATCGACATTCATACTCAAAACTACTATTACTTACTAATATAACATAGCTTGTTTTATTATTATTATTATTGGGTATCGCTAAGACTGTGTCCATTATCATAAATGACTCATGCAAGACACGTAAGAATTTAGTCAGAAAGGGCAACAACATTATCCTGTATACCACAAACAATATGCGACCAGCAATGGTTTTTCATTACCATAATTATCACATTATCACATTTACCCCCTTACTAATAAACGTTGTATAGCATCTGTATAGTTACACAACGCTTTGTCTTCTTCTTTCGAAAGTCAAACTACTGCAGGGCTAGCATGGCCGGAGACATTTTATCCACGGGGAGAGGACAAAATACTATTCCCCTCTGTCAATATTGTCCACCCTCCGAGCATGGCGACATGGGTGGATAAACTTTTCACGATGGACAAACCAGCAGGGCTAGCATGGTCGGAGACATTTTATCCACGGGGAAAGGACAAAATACTATTCCCTCTGTCAATTTTGCTCGAATCGCGAATTGAACGCCGGTGTATTTTTCGCTCCCTTTCCGACGACAAAACTAAGCTCCAGTAAGCACGAGACATTTTTATATTACAATTAATTATATTTTCTCCAAGAGATATACATAAACCCACCATCTAAAGACGAGGACAAATTTCTCCCTTTGTTATGTCAAAATATCTGTAATTTTTCTCTTCCACTAGTCGCCATGCTATAGACGGGGGGTGAGTATCCACGTCTAATGTCAAAAAGTGATATAATTCTCTTTCCCCCTGTTGCCGTGCTTTGGCAGGTGGATAAAATAATTTTATCCCTTGTCAGTGGAAATAACCGGTGGACAAAAGTTTTATCCCCAGCCCATGCTAGCCCTGCTGACGACTGAAAGTGAGAAATCGGTGTGTAACTATTCATCTGATATAATAAGATTATTAGTAAGGGGTTACAGTTTACTAATTACGGGCTAATTGTACACTGTTCATTGTTTTATTTAGGCTGGGGCCTATAACCATTATTATACCATTCTTAGCGAAATTTCTAATCAAGGATTCTCCTCTTCCAATTCAAGACACACGCCACTGTTGGCGCAGTGGTTAAGCGATTGACTGCTGCACTGCGTGTCGCGGGTTCGATTCCTGCACGGAACAAGTAGTTGTTCCGGGTCTGACTGTTTGTGTATGTGAGTTGAAATGTTTGTAAATGCACCCACCACCCGCAATACTTTTATACCCCTTTACAAAAAATGAAAATTTCAACTGTCTAGCTATCACGGTTCATGAGATACAGCCTGGTGACAGACAGACAGACGGACAGTGGAGTCTTAGTAATACGGTCCTATTTTTACCCCTTTTTTTTAGTACGGAACCCTAAAAAGACCCGTTGCGCCGACCCCAAATAATTTGGAATAGGCAGGAGAATGATGGTATGCACCTCTACCGAACCCTTTGGGAAGTACAGACGCCAGCACATCAGGCAACTACAATCTGTCAAATTTCTTTAATAGATTTTCAACTTTAGGTCAAAACCATAAGGTTCACAGTTGATTGTGAAAATTTTACAGTTTTATGTAGATTGATGTGCTGGCGACTGTACAAGCGTTTTGCTATGTTTGTTAACAACACAGAGCACTATATTATAATTATTCCTCCACTCCAATCGAAATGAAAACAGAACAAATTTGAATTTCATGTTAATTGAATGTTTTAAACATAATTTTATTCAATGGTCCCTGAGAAACTTCAGGTGTTTACCGACGCAAACTCATTTACAAGTCTTTTTCGAGTTCAAGTTTCATTCTACAGTTTCCCTGTTTCAAGTTACATTAGCTATTCTGGGACACGTTTGTAAATCAAATCAAATAATTTATTTGCATAATACCTACATGTGAAAAAGGTATATAGGTAGGTACATTGTATTATAAGCTACTTAGGTGTGCAGATTAATATATTAGGTACTAAATAACAACATTAAATATACAGAATTTTTAAATTGAGTTACATAAAAAATAGAAATGTTAAATTAAACAAGGCAAAAACACCAAAAAAAACAATTTTGTTGTATAGGAGCCCCCTTAAATATTTATTTTATTTTTAGTATTTGTTGTTATAGCGGCAACAGAAATACATAATTTGTGAAAATTTCAACTGTCTAGCTATCGCGGTTCTTGGGATACAGCCTGGTGACAGACAGACGGACGGACAGACAGCGAAGTCTTAGTAATATGGTCCCGTTTTTATCCTTTGGGTGCGGAACCCTAAAAAATTACAAATTATTAGGTATACACAAGTCAGATCTGCCACCTACTACCACATCCCACTTATTTATTTTCGGAATGTATTCAATGTTTATGGTATCGCAAAGGTTTCTATTTAATCAATCTCGATATCATAAATATATTGATAATTTGATATAGGTACAACCCACAATAATAATAAAAAATTAGTTAACGAATTCGGTATCGACATTCGATATTATTTGTAGGCAAGCCACGATGCCTGTGTTTGTATATAATCCCAGTGCGCCAATTTGCTACAATCACAGAAAATTCGAGAGAAATAAACTAACGGATCATGATATTATACAGACATATTGTTTTGGCATTAAATTGACAGGAAATAGTTAAAATAATAGCGTGGACGGCATAAAGTGACACATGCAAGGGAAAATGCATTATAGGCGTGAATTCGTGAGACGGCACGGTTGGCGCAGTGGTTAAGCGATTGACTGCTGCGCTGCGTGTCGCGGGTTCGATTCCCGCACGGAACAAATATTTGTATGACCTACAAGTAGTTGTTCCGGGTCTGGCTGTTTGTGTATGTGACTTTAAATGTTTGTAAACGCACCCACAATACAGGAGAAATTCCTAGGGTGGGGCAACGTTTTTTATAAAAAAAAAAAAAAGAATTATACACAGACGGTGTAAGGTGAAGAGGTTTTTTTTTAAGGGTGGGAAATCATCAAATGACCCCTCCCGCTCTGGGTGGAGCGGAAGAGAGTGTCAGACTCTTACTGACTAAAACCCACCCGTGTTCCTTCTTTAGCCCTTTATGTTCCGGGGCAGCGGTAACCCATCCGGACAATCCCCTTCCTTGATGCTACCAAAACCCTACCCTTAGTTCACATTTAGGTTTGCTTAGGATATTAAATTACAGATAAATGTTCTAGAAGAACTTTTGTGGAAGGTTTGTTGTCGACCGCGCATAAATATTTAGCCTTCAAAGCAAGAGTTAACAGGCATCTTCTGGGCACGCTCGTTCCATCATAGACTTCATCCACCACTTTCCACCAGGCGTGATCGAGGTCAAGACCAGGCCCATTCAGCAATAAAAAAAAAATACAAAAAACCGACATAGCCCGCAGAATTGCCAAACTTAAGTGGCAGTGGGCAGGGCACATTGCTCGCAGAACAGATGGCCGATGGGGCCGAAAGGTTCTGGAGTGGCGACCACGTACCGGAAGACGTAGCGTTGGAAGGCCTCCCACAAGGTGGACCGACGACCTTGTGAAGGCCGCAGGAACCCGTTGGATGCGAGAAGCACAGAACCGGTCGAAGTGGAAGTGCTTGGGGGAGGCCTATGTCCAGCAGTGGCTGAAATGATGACAAAAAACCGCAAATACTACCTGGGCATTCCTATAACTCAAGAAAAACACTGAATTATAATCACGAAGAAAATTCCGAGTTGTGTATAAATCGGCGGTTTCTCCCGCGTAAAAGTCGTTCCCGTGGGAATATCAGGATAAAGAGTAGCCTATATGTTAATCCAGGGTGTCAGCTACCTCCATACAAAATTTTATCAAAATTGAAATTGTCCAGCCGTTTGAGCGTGTGGAAGTAACAAACATATACACACACCCCTACACACTCACAAACTTTCGCTTTTATAATATTAGTGTGCTAATTTAAACACTCATTTGTTATTTCAGGATAATGATGTGCAATTATTGGTTATTCGGTCCGTTGAGCGAGTTCGACTTTGAAGTAGTGCTTCACAGTATAAAAACATATGATGTATAGACTGTGGTATTACCTTGCTCTTTCAAGGACGATGCTCGTATTTCCCGAGTTGTGACTCGGGAAATACGAGCTTTACTTAAATAACCGATGAAGTGTAACGACTGCTGATCAGATTCGTCTTTTTGAAGAAGTCTTACGAAAATTGTATATGTAACTTCAAGTGTAATAACAAGATCTGTTAATTATATTAATGGCCGCATTGAATTATGGCATGCCATTTTGTCCAGAATGTGTGATTAATTTTCTTTTAGCCCAGAACTCTACACTAACGTTCATGGCATTTTTTTTGTTATTGACTAAGTTTAGGTTTCCTAGATTTTAACAAGAACAGCACCCAGCATCTGAATCATTTTGAAGGATATTGCTAATCCATTGCTTCATATGTTCGAAAAATTTGCCTACTCAACAACGTAAATACCGCAATGAATGTTGTTGAACTGTCAAAATGAAAGCCATTCCTACTGGTAGTGTAATTACGAAATTACACTGCAGTATAATTATATACTCGTACACCAAAATAAGCCCTAAAAACCTCTCCAAACCAATGAAAAGCTGTTCACTATTCATCGTATTATTCAAACATGTATTTCAGACTCCCATTCAATTTCATAAATAAGCGCCCACTTTTCCTTCAGAGTTCAAGAGTAGTAAATAGTGGGGGAAAATCGAACCTCGTTTATTTAGTGAAATGAAATGTGAACGGTCTAGGAGGAAAGTCTAGTCTTCTTGAATTGAAAGCGGACTAAAGGAGCTCAATTAGGGGAATTCGATTTAGCTACATATTTAAGGGACTTACAGGACCTAAACGCAAAAAAGCATGTTTTAGAAACAATAAAAGTATGATCGACTACAGTAAACAAAATCGGAAAAATATATGTGTCGGCAGACACATTGATTAGCAGCTGTGAGAGACGGCGACTAGATGGCGCTAGTGGAACGTGCACCAGACGCAAATCATTCACTCTATCGATCATTTGGCCTAAAGGACTTGGTATCCAATCCAGTAAAATATTGTAACGGTTTCCCCCCCACTAGCGATCGCCTTTATAAGGAGCTGCGCTGTTTGATCGGTACGCATTTCCAACGGTTGCGTCGTGGTGCACGGACCACTGTCTCTCGACAGTCAGTACTGCCCGATTATTGGATGTGGAACGCTGTCTCTGACAATTAGTACTATCCTTATTGCGGTGGGTGCATGGACCACTGTCCCTGACAGTCAGTACTGCCCTATGTGACCGCCTTTTGCCGTTATTAGTTTTAGTATTTCATTTCTGTATTTTCTAGATTTAAGATAACTGATTGTTCAATTGAATAAACTTGTGTTTTACTTCTGATGTCTGGGCCAATCCGACATCAGAAGTGGGATCGGATTGTCCGCCCACCTCTGGCACTTCATTATCACAAAAATGGCCAGAAAAATATTCCGCTACCCTCAAATAATTTAGAAGCATTTCTTTCATAATTAACTGATGCTCTACTACCCGATCCAATGCGCCACCACAACCATTCACAGTGTTGGTACCATTTGATCCTGATTACCCCAATTCATACATAGAGGGCTGTCAGACACCATAATTAAAAGCAAAAATTTGAAAGGTGTCAATTTAATCATGACGCTGACCTTGCCTTCGAGGCGGCGCAGCCACATTACTGATCAAGATGCCTCTCAGTCATTATCAATGGGAAGATATACGGGAGACTTTGAAAGCTCAGTTCTCTCGCCCTTTGGCTTACGCAATGCCTCTTCCATTCTTCTATTAATATTGCTTTAAAGCCGATGAATGATGAAAAGATTTTTAGTTTTCATGGATGTACTGTACATGTACTTTCAATTTCAAAAGATATTCATGAAGGGCTTAACCGTTTAGACAAATTACTTAAAACTCTGCCCAATGCAGGATTCTCGTTTAATTTAAATAAGTGTTCAGTTTCTGAATGTCCAAACCTAGTTCCAGCTGGGGAGATTAATGCAAATTAAAAAAAAAATGTGGTTGACCCTTCCTTGCCCATTGAACTCCATACCGAGCGATGCAAGTACTCGTAGTGAGGGATATAGTGCAATTCTTATCCAAAAAAACATAATGATACCCTTCATGTAGTAGCGTATTATAGTAGGAAGACCATAGATGCAGAGACACGATATCACTCTTAGGAACTGGAGATGGATGGCTCATGCAGATTTCTTGTCTCGCGATTTGTCAAACACAAATTATTCTGAACCCCGTAAAACAAATTATCTTGAATTAGATAAAGGTTGGTTAATTATAGAACAAGAACGCAATTCGTAACTTTCTGAAATAATATCAAAATTCCGTAATAATCATTTACCTGAAGACATATTGCGTACGTATGTAGATATGATTTAAGGCAAGGAATATTTTAGAGGAAGATTAATTGTTGTGAGGTATGTAAAACTTTTAAAGGCCCTTCAGGTGCATAGCAAATGCAATGCATTCAATTCGTTTGGCACACAATTCATTTAGATTAAACTTTCGGGAAAAATGATAGAAAAGAATATTGCTTAGTTTTAATAGACGCCTTTACAAAGTTTGTACTGCTTGAAAATACTCCGGCCTTAAGTTCTTCACACGCTGTAAGAGCAATTAAAAATCCTGTAAACTTATTTGGTGCTCTGAAGCACATTTGATTATCGCAGGTAAAGGACGTTGTTATAACTGCGCATTATCGCAGGTAAAGGACGTGGTTAAGACTGCAGTGAGTTGAACAATTTTGTAATGATAATAGAATAGAGCTCCATTTAATAGCAACTGCTTCTAGTAGAGCTAACAGACAGGTTGAGAAAGTCATGTAAAGAATATTCTTCCAATATTGCCTGGAAGGATGAACTAGGAGAGATTCAACTTGCTCTTAATAATACACGTTCCAGGACCACAGGTTTTACGCCTATGGAACTGATGTTTGGCATCAAAGGTTCCTCAGTTAATCTAGCTAAAATAACTCCTAGTTCTTTTGAACCAATTGTAATTAATGTTGAAACGGCTCGTTCATCTGTATTAAAAAAAAAAAAAAATAATTCAAAGAGTGGCTAAACGCTGACACTATCATCTGCCTGGCCATTTCCCGACTGTATTGGGGTTGGCTTCCGGTCTGGTCGGGTGCGGCTGGGTGCCGGTGTTTTGCGTGGGGCGGCGGCCTGTCTGGCCCCCGCGCCCCGGTTGCTGGGTGGTGCGGTGCCCCTTGGTGGGACTGGTTGTCGGATTTTCGGGCTTCGGGCGCCCCGTGGCGGCTGTCGGGGATCCGCGGGTGGCGGCTGGGGCCGGCCGCGGCGGGCGTGGCTTGGCCTGGTCGGTTGGCCCGTGCGGCTGTTGTTTCCTTGACCACGGGCCCCTCTAACGCTGACACTATGTTCTATGGGTTTGGCTTCCGCACTTAGTCCTTCAAATAGACCATTGTGCCTGGGCCGTGGTGGTCGTCGGTGGTTGTTCCAGCCAGCCCACCTCCCTCCGGAGGCTGATTGGCTCTCCTGGTCTGTTGAGAGCTTCTGTGTGCGGTCTGGGTGTCCCGAGGGTTTCTGACCTTGCCTGGGTGAGACCTCTGCACTCAAGGAGCACATGTGCGGTGGTTTCATCGGCCTCCATGCGAGCCCTGCACAGGGGACTGTCCGTTGTGCCTGTTTTGTTAAAGTGTTTTATTGGCGAGCGGTGTCTCGTGGTGGTCCCCGTCGGAGGGCGCGGGCCTTTCCTGTCCAGTCGTGGTGAGCGCCTGGTTAGCCTGCCATCCAATGACGGCGTAGCTTCTTTGGACTGCCTGCAGCCTGGTGACGATATCTACGAGCTTTCTGCTTGTGTGTGGGTGTGCTTCTGTAGCCACCTGCGTAGTTGGTTGAAGGGGATGGGCACGATAGGTGCCGGACCACAAACTGATATACTGGATGCCCCTTCTGGGCAGCTCGTCAGCTGAGTCGTTGCCTAGTGATCCACTGTGTCCTTTTATTCATTGTAGTGTCACTGTATTGCGGTTTGATACAGTTACCCGTTCCAGCACATTGTGACATTCTAGTAAACGCTGACACTGTACGGTTTAATAAGGGAAAAGCCCGGATTAAACCTTTTGCAGTTGGTTAATTAGTTTTTGTAAAATGCGAGGAACGACACCAAAGAAAATTAGATGAAAAAAAATAATAAGGGACCTTTCAAAATGACTAGTTTTAGATAACGATCGTTATTAATGGCTCTATAGGTTTACAAGTACGCACATGTAAATTTGAGAGAAGTACCTAGAGGTCAACAAAGTTTTCTTGAAATTTCTGAAAATTATGAGTCTGATGACAATGAACGGTGATAATGGATAATGTATCTAGTAATATAAATGATGATTTACATAATGCTGTTTCAGGCGAATTAGTGGAAAACTCTTTGCCATATTTAGGAGATCATAGTTCTCAAAACTTAAATGTCAGTCGAGTCTCAGAATCCGAAGAAACATTATCTATTGGTTCACAAACAGCACCTATTAATTCTGAAGATACTTTATCTATCGATTCTGAGGCGACTGTATCCTGTGATTCAGTTCTGTATAGCCCAGTACCGGAACAAGGTTCCTTGCTGGATGACTAAATTAATTTACACTGTAGGGGTTGCAAGAATTGTAACCTAGCCCAGTTGTAGCTGAAGGGGTTTCACCTGCTTTTGTGGGTTGATAACCTAGTCCAGCGCTTTGTGAGCTGAAGGGATATCATCCATGGGATGATTATCTAGACCAGCAAATATGTACTGTAGGGGTTGCAAGAGTATTGTGACCTAGTCCAGTGAGCTGCAGGGATTTCATCCATGGGATGATTATCTAGACCAGCAAATATGTACTGTAGGGGTTACAAGAGTATTGTGACCTAGTCCAGTGAGCTGCAGGGATCTCATCCATGGGATGATTATCTAGACCAGCAAATATGCACTGTAGGGGTTACAAGAGTTGTGACCTAGTCCAGTTGTAGCTGCAGGAATCTCACCTGCTTTAGTGGGTGACGATTTAGACCAGCATGTTTGAACTGTAGGGGTTTTCTATTGTAAAGAAATACCTAGACCAGTGATATTTGCTAATTTGATATGTAACGATGATGACGATGTGAATTGATGACGAATGAATGCACTCGAGAACGAGTGATTTATCAGGATGGCCGTGTCGGCAGACACATTGATTAGCAGCTGTGAGAGACGGCGACTAGATGGCGCTAGTGGAACGTGCACCAGACGCAAATCATTCACTCTATCGATCATTTGGCCTAAAGGACTTGGTATCCAATCCAGTAAAATATTGTAACGGTTTCCCCCCCACTAGCGATCGCCTTTATAAGGAGCTGCGCTGTTTGATCGGTACGCATTTCCAACGGTTGCGTCGTGGTGCACGGACCACTGTCTCTCGACAGTCAGTACTGCCCGATTATTGGATGTGGAACGCTGTCTCTGACAATTAGTACTATCCTTATTGCGGTGGGTGCATGGACCACTGTCCCTGACAGTCAGTACTGCCCTATGTGACCGCCTTTTGCCGTTATTAGTTTTAGTATTTCATTTCTGTATTTTCTAGATTTAAGATAACTGATTGTTCAATTGAATAAACTTGTGTTTTACTTCTGATGTCTGGGCCAATCCGACATATGATATTCTTCAGGATATACGCTAGGTTGATAGTGTGTTGAAAACATAATACAACTAATTTGATACGATAGAAAAAAATCATGAAGAATAAATTATGTAAGTAGGTACTACCACCAAACCCAGAACTTTATCTCGGTAGTCCTTTACTAGATTGCGACCTAAACAGCATATCGCTACATTGATAGTATTGTTAAAATGGTTACAGTAATCACTCGATGAGATTAGCTTGGTCGATGCCATTCAATTACCGACCAACGGCAACTATACGAGAGTTAATAATTGCTTTTGTCTTTTTTTGCGCAGTTATTTACAGGAATAATAGGTTACTTAGTAGTATCGAAGATGGTGTGAAAAGGTCTCGGCGTTGTAATATTTTTTGACTAGATATTGCGGTTCTAAAGATCGAACCATTGTTGGCCGAATGACAGACGGACAAAGAGACAGACAGATGGCGCGGGCTTAGGGGTTCCTTACCAAAAGGGTATCAAAAGGACTAGGATATATCCCTTTGGTTACGGAAAAAATCTGTATACTATTTTGAACCAATCCAGCCCACTTTCAATCGCAATCCGAAGAATTTTGAAACAAATTACTAATCCATTGCTACATATGTTTGAAAAATTCGTCAGCTCGACAACGTAAATAACGCAATGAATGTTGTTGAACTGTCAAAATGAAAGGCATTGCGATTGATTGCCTTTTTATGTGTGTTACGCAATTATCGTAATTATCCTTTTTTTATCAAAAGCGGCCTTTTCTGCTATAAAATAATATTATGTTCATACTACGCTTAATACATAACCAAACCTTAATCACAAATACGAAGCCAATATCTCTATTTACAAAAGCTTACAGTACAGATTAATAAAGGCTTTCGTTCAGAAGAGAGATTATCTGCCTAATCTCTACGTTCAACGGAAAAGGTAGAGACTGCTAAGATGGAAATTAATTAACGTTTTGTTACTCATTGACCTAGAAACGGATTAGCCAATAATCATCTATACGCTTCATTTACTTTGTTTTAAGGGTATACTTAAGCTTGTTATATACCGGGCTTAGAAAGAATTCTGGATTATTTTATGACTTGAACCTCGCACACTATGCGTAATGCAACTGCGCGCAGACGCAACGACAGACTGCGGCATGAGGAACAGGGTGTAAAGTTCACTCATTCTCCATAGAAAAGGTAGGATCCTCCGACCAGACATGTGTCGTGTCTGGTGGGAGTGGTGGGCTACTGCACGACGATTGATGTCGGGACGTTGTATATATGCCAGTTGCGCAGCAAACTCTGCTTGCACGATGCAGCATTTTGCGTGACGTCAGTGTGATGCGTAGTTCGTATGTGGCGATGTAGATGCCGCCCGCCACAACATCACTGGAAATTCAATATGGCGGAAACTTGAGCTTGAGCTAAATGTAAGGTTTCTCGCAAAATTATCTTAGAACTCACTAATTAATTATTAGGAAAGTATAGTCGTCCTCGTTATTGTCACCCTAAGGTTGAATTTCACTTGCATTACATAAAACGTCAAGGTTTACAATGTGACAATTAGATAGTTTCACCTTTCAATTTACTATGTTTTTGTCAAAAACAAGTGACGAAATTAGGTAGGTATACAAGGCGACATATCAAGCTATACATTTCCAGTATGAGCTATGACTTCTCATTGTAGGAAAAGCCTACTCGATATGAGGTCAGCTAAAACTGGAAAAGTATGGCTTGATATAATATCGTCGTTTGTACCTACGAGGTCAACTCTCATTTTAAGGACGTTATTGTTAGCAATAGAAAAACTACAGCGCTTTAGTAGAGCAAACATAAAAAGAAGAGAATATAGAAATTGTATTCATTTTATACCGGCCAACCGATTAGCGATGAAAAAGAAGCAATTGAATTTGTCAGCAGATTGCTATCCCAGCAACTCGTTAAATTTAATTAAACGAAATCCCTTAGTTAGCACTCACGGCTACGATTATTGTGTAGTCTGTTCACTGGCTATCTTTTTGGCCTCATCTCCTTTAAAATTGGTTTTAAACACAGAGACATAAAATAAAATATTATTATTGAATGTAAAGGAGCCATTAACGTATGAGATTATTTTCCGATTTTCTTCATAGAAACCGCACCCCTTTTGTTGTGTAACATCTAAAATATTAGCGTCAAAAATGCACTGATATATACAGAAAGGTTGTTTTAATATAATTAGGTACTTATATCATAACATATTATAGTAGTTATTAGTACCTATTGAGCTAAATCCAATTAGACTGGAAGCCGACCCCAACATAGTTTGGAAAAGGCTAGGTAGATGATGATAGATATGAATGTATATGCTTTATGTATGTATTTATTGTATAAGTAAATAGTACAACTCATACTACCTGCAGTATTGTCTCCCTTTAGGGTTTGTATACAAAACTGCGATGCGACATCATCATCATCATTTCAGCCGAAAGACGTCCACTGCTGGACGTAGGCCTCCCCCAAGCAACCTCCACTTCGCATCGCAGCAATTCGTGTTGCAGTTTTCTGCGTTGCGAATTCGCATCGCACCGATTCGCAGTTTTATGTACAAGAACTTAATCAATCCAAAAGTTTCCTTTAGAACATCGATCTGAGCAATTATTGTGTTACCCCTTGTAAGATTTCTACATTAATATCTGTAATCTAGTGTACAAAATAAAGAGTATTCTCTTAAAATCTAAATGAAATTTCGCTTCAATGCTCCCAGACGGGCGCACTACCAGCACTTCCTGGACAGTCAGCGTTGCACCTTACTGACTGGCCGATACAAGAGAACAAACTTCCAGATCCGGGCTAAAACAGCAAATAGGATCCCAGAAACTCACCCCATCATTACGAGAAAAAATTCAATATTATCCACACCACAATTTTAATAAAAACGTTCGTTATAACAGATGGCTATTAAATTCTCTAGTACGGCATGCCAACAATGAGTCTCTCAATTGGTGCATCGGAATGAATGCACAATCGTTCAAATGTGGGTCGCCGTCACAATGATGGTTCAGAGTCAGGAAGACGTATTGTTTGGATGTGGTAGGTAAGGCCGGATCGATTTCTTTGAAAGTTCTAGAGGTATTGAGAAATTCTGTCATGGATTTTTGAAGTGGGATATGTCTTTGTTAGACTCATGCGAGTTGGTGCTGTCACTGTAGGTACTTGTTTTGTTTTCTTTTCTACTCTTACACACGTTCTACATCTCTTTTCATCTTCTCTCCTAACACAGGTATGCTGAAAGAGATTTCTTTAGAAATAAGCATCACCTTAGTACGCATTTTTTGTTACTTTCTTCTTGTCAGTTTATATGGTTAACCCGCTTACTAATAAACGTCGTATAGCGTCTGTATAGTTACACAACGCTTTGTCTTCTTCTTTCAAAAGTCAAATTACTGACGACTGAAAGAGAAAAATAGTGTAGTGTATCAATGTAGTGTGTAGCTCGCTGCGCACCCGCCTCGCTTGCAATTGCCTGTGTGATAAGGCCCTGAGTTAAATATTAATGTATGTAGAGATTATGATCTGCATGGATTATGGCATGCAAACTTTTTGGTAATTATAAGATAACTAGCAGTGCACCGCGGTTTCACCCGCATGAGTGTCGATTCCGTGGAAATATCGGGATAAAAACTACCCTATGTCCTTCTCCAAGATCCAATCTATCTCTCTGCCAAATTTTATCGAAATCCGTTTAGTGGTTTAGGCGTGAAAAGGTAACATACAGACAGACAGAGATACTTTCGTATGTATAATATTATAGTATGGATGGTTTAACAGATAAACTCTAATACGAATTGAAAAGGCAGAAAAGAGTAGGCGTCAGATTTGGCAGTAAGAAGGAAAAAGATATAAAAAAACGTGAAAACGAATGCGTGCCAGTGGTTGCGAATAGTCTTTTACCAAGAATTTACACGCATTACGAACTTGGAAACATAATCCAAAGGGCAGAGAAACAATAATATATTTTAATTACCTTTGTTGCATAAAACTTGCTAAATTGTAACCTTACCGGAAGAAGTCACTTGCTCTTGAAATACAAGTTCTCCGAAGCCCAATTATTTTCCTAAATTACTCCTTATAATATCAGCTATCTTCCAGTGAAATTCAGAAATTCGCCGGAACAAACCCACAGACAGAATTTTTTTTTTCTTTTTTGTTATATGTATCGTTTGTTATATGTACAGTCAGCAAAAGAGATAAGTATGCAGGATCGTCGGATATAGTTGAAGTTTAGTAAGAAACCGATGGGTGTTCTGGAATAAAATTTTATTTTATTAATAGAAAACAAACAGCTCATTTATCAAATTAAATTTCAATTAATTTTCTACCTCGTATTATTGCTCTACCATCCTAAGGATGCAAATCAAAAAACTTCAACGTCAATTTCGATTTAAAACCAATGCGACCGCTAGATAGTTTTAACCTTAGTGAAGTTTTAATTTACTGGCAGTTTTGTCAAAAGTGGAAAAGCAATTACGAGGTCGACTAAATAAGACTACAAAATGCACAGTTTAGAATCGCCTTGGCACCTCTTCGTACTCAATGTATCTTCTGTTATTGTTAACTGTATTGACATCTGCAGTATTGATCTCCCATGTAAGCACCCCGTGGGATTTCGATCTTGATACTACAGAATTATAGCGTTGATTCCCGGAGCGCTTCGGTCTGCATATAGGCTTCGACGGTTTGGTATAAGTAATCTGGGTCGTTTGTTCAGTAAATACCGGGTGTAAGAAGACACATTACATAGCCATCACATACGCATTCTACACGTCAAGCTAAGTAACATTGAGAAAACATTTTTGCTGGGAAATTACTTAAGGTGAATGGTAGACCGTGAAATTGAAATTTTCTTACATTTTTTGCAATTTGCAGGTCAGTGTCAGGTTGTATCTTGATCAAAATATGATTCGCGACAATAACAGGTACATATTTAGAGAATTATAATCCTTAGAATTATTGATACATCGTTCTAAGTTAGATTTGTACCATAAGAACCAATCTCTGATGACAAAGTGCCTATGGTAGAAATCTAACTTAGAAAGATGTATTGATTCTAATAATATTATAATTCTCTAAATATCTACCTGTTATATATACGAATTGAAGCGCTTCGCAGAATTATATTGTGTTCAGCGTGCATTGTGTCCCAAGTTCCTTTATCGTGACTAATTAATTAATTTCGAAGTCATTGTAATGGTAATGATTTCGAAATTAATTTGTTGTTGGGGACAGAATTGTTAGCAAATTCTTGCGGATATCTCCAATTTATATAATGTTTACATCGTTGCACTGATCAATGAGTCTGGCAGACTGGCTCATAATGCGTTGTAAGTTACACATACAAAAACTATGGGCCTGATTCAAAAAGTGGAAAGAGCTCCGGGTCTTTGCACTTTTTGAGAGAGGGGTCCATATTTTTTGCCTTCGTCCTGCAGTGGGACAACACAGTCTTATAATTATAATCCATACTAATATTATAAATTCGAAAGTAACTCTGTTACTTTACTACTGTTACTTTCGAATTTATAATAATTTTTATCGACATACTTCGCTTGCGAAGCCGCGGGCGGAAACTAGTTTAAATATATGCCACAGGCAAAAATGTTGCTTCGTATAAATAGGGCTTTACGTTCCACACAGCTGATTACATTGAAAAACAAAACACAACACAATACTACTCACACACATGCTGTACAAAAATCACCGGTCGCTATTCAGTCAACAACTTGGCTTGGCTCCATGAATGAATGGACAATTACAATTAATTATTGCCAACAAAACTGCCGTATCCTATAGTATTTATTGTTAATGTATCGTGTGCGCAGATTGCCAATTACATGTCTTCCGTTCAATCTTTTCATTTCGGTCACTCGTTTCTGTTCTATGTAGGGTCGCAACTGACGTGATTGATGATGTATTGGAAGTCCAGTTATGGCAGCTGGATTATCGTGTGACCGAATGAATATTAATTGATTGGATTAAGGAATGTATGATTGTAAATGTTGTATTTGCATATGGAGTGGATTAAGTTCTTCTGCGCCCCGCGGTTACACCCGCGTAAATGTCGATCCCGTGGGAATATCGGGATAAAAAGTAGCCTATATGTTAATTACCCTGAATTAACATATAGGCTACTTTTTATCCCGATATTCCAACGGGATCGACATTTACGCGGGTGTACCCGCGGGGCGCAGCTAGTATCTTTATATTTATTGAAGAACAGACTTCGTTTGTGCATCATTAAATACGAGACAATAATAAACAGGGAATTTAACATCTGAAGGACCTCATTTAAAGATGGCAGCTTCACTGAAAATTCTATGTAACCGAATTTGTCATAAAATTGAATAAAATACAATGTTAGGTATTCTAATGTTTTAATAATGGAATAAGCTTATAGTTTTCTGGACATGCGGGATAAATTGCTTAACACACTTTAAACAACAATCGATCGCAATGCCTTTCATTTTGACGGTTCAGCCACGTTCATTGCGTTATTTACGTTGTTCAGAAGGCGAATATTTCAAACGACTATGTTGCAATGGATTAGAAATTTCCTCCAAAACCCTAAGATTCTGATTAAAAGTTTATTAGGTTATAGTGCAGGTCCCAACTAGAACTCTGTGTGAAACCGAACCAGGAACCGTACTGTCATTCGTAGATCTTTGACAGACGTTACAGGAAGCCTTCACGTCTGTCAACAATTCTTACCAAGGGGTATCGTGTTACCCAGTTACTGGATTCAAGAGGTCAGATAGGTAGTCTCTTCATGTAAAATGCTGGCATTAATCTGAGAGGCAATCCTCGTAACTTTAAGAACGTTTACAGTCTGATCTCAGTCTCAATCTGACAAAAATACCATTCATTTCCTTACATTTTTGACACATTTTCGACACTGATTTTCGCTGAGATGAGATTGCGACTAGATTTTGAACCCTTTAGTTACGAGAATTTGCCTTCTGTATCTGGTTAGACTGAAAGCCGATCCCAACAAAGTTGAAAAAAAAAGGCCAGGCTAAGTTTGTGACGACAAACTTACCCAAACAAAACCAGTGGATTTATGATTGTACGTACGAACTCCATTATCATGATCTAATTAAAACTTATCACGAAATTCATTACCATCTTAACGAACTGTCTTTTACTTTGTCTAATAGCCTCAAACAAACATAGCTGTTGCTATGTGTTTGTAATTCTTCCACGTTGTTACATGGAAGAATTTTGTGTTCATATTGATTTTTAGGGTTCCGTACCAAAATATGCCAACGGCACCCTGTTACTAAGGCTCCACTGACCGTCCGTCCGAATGTCACTGGGAAAGGGTAAAATCTGTATCTTTTACCGATACCGTAAAAGATACAGATGAACCGTAGATATTTAACAGTTTTACAGAGAGTCTACTACTAAGGCAGCTATAACAACAACTAATAAAATAAAGTTTAAAATTTAAGGGAACTTAAGATACGTGTTATTTTTTACGAATGTAGGTATAAAAAAAGGAAAAAAAAATTTGTACGATGTTACGGGACCCTTCGTGCGCCGTTTTTCTTTTTAATTATGGTAAGGAGACGAAATAAATACAAGTCTTTCCCCGTGGCTTCGTTCGCGAGGAAAACGGAAAACGACGTAATTTCGAAAAATATCCCACGCGATCGTACTACCACGATAAAAAGTATACTATGGCTTGATTCAGGTCACAGTCCAACGGTGTACTCATCACCTATTGCGTGAAACCATACTATACCATGACTGGCTAAATGTGAGTTGACATAACATAACGCAACATAATCAGCCTATAATGTTCCCACTGCTGGGATACGGGCCTCCTCTCTGTGAGAGGGAGTGGGCAGTAATCCACCACGCGGGCCCAGTGCGGGTTGGTAGATGTCACATGTGTGATCCTTTTATGATTTTAATGATTTTAATTAATATACGGACGTAAATGATTTAAGATAATTGCAATTTAACTTATGCATTAATTTTACAACTTGATTGTATGTACTAATTTTCGTTATAATAGTATTATTGTGGCATAGTTACAACATAATGACTTTGGTTACTAACTTACTTAATATTTTAACTATACTAACATAACGTGGCTAATTAATAACAGCCGCACAGGTCAATCGATGAGGTTAAACTATGCATGCCGCGGTTGGCCTCTGGATAGGTGACCATACCGAGACTCCTCCGTGCTTCAGAAAGCACATTGAGCCGTTTGACCCGGCTGTCATTCGTGGATCTTTGACAGTCGTTACGGGTAGTCAGAAGCTCGAAAGTCTGACCAAGGGGTAGCGTACTACCCAGTAACAGGGTTGTGGATAGGCAGTCGCTCCGTGTAAAATACTGGTATTCAGCTGCTGCATCCGGTTAGACTGGAAGCCGACTCTAACATAGTTGGGAAAAGGCTAGGCAGATGATGACTAACATAAATATGGATCACTGTGTCTTGTTTAGGGCTATTTTCCGCTAGATAATATTAGCCGAGGAATAATTTTGAATTTTTGACAGTTCTTTTATACAAAAGCTGTCAGACGTCAATTTTATTCCACGAATAAAAGTTATCTGTCGATTGAAAAATCAGCCCTTAAATAAATAAATGAAAAAAAATAAAAAATATTTCTGAATGTTTGTAAAAAACAGGTGTAATGTAACGTTTGTCACTTAATGCTTTCTTTATCAAGATCGTTTAACTATTAAATTCTTATTATGCCTTATCACTCTACAAGTTCATTAGTGTTTTTAGTTTGTTTCACTGTATGGTCGTCGATACTCTCTAAACAGACATAAAGATTTTCGTGAAGCTAAAGCAATGAGGCATATTTTCTTTCTCTTTTTAATTCTTGGATTTTGTGGTAAGATTTTTTATTGTTTTTAATTTGTAAGATTTTTTTTTTATTTCTAGCGCCTTTTTACGTTAGTCTTGAAGTTAAGCGCCACAGAGGATGATCGTGAAACTATCACACTAATATTATAAAGGCGAAAGTTTGTGAGTGTGTGTTTATATGTTTGTTACTTCTTCACGCTCAAACGGCTGGACCGATTTTGATAAAAATTTGTATGGAGGTAGCTGACACCCTGGATTAACATATAGGCTACTTTTTAAACCAATATTCCCACGTGATCGACATTTACGCGGGTGAAACCGCGGGGCGCAGCTAAAATTGTTTTTTCGACACTTTTACAAAAATTAATAAAAAAAGGAACACAGTACATGGGTCACCCTGTATCAACTCAGCATTAAACGTCATCAGTCAAAGACTTCTTTGCGAAAAGCGAAAGAGCCAGGGTGGTCCGCAAAACATTTCTCACATTTTTTGCACGTACAGTCAACAAAGGAGTTAAGTATACAGGAGCGTCGGATATAGTTGAAGTTTACTAAGAAACCGATGGATGTTCTGGACTGAAATTTAATTTAATAAATGAGCTGTATTATTTATTTATTTATTTATATATACTTTATTGTACACCAGAAAATACATAACAAAAAAAAACACGGTTAATACAAAACATACAATGGGCGGCCTTATCGCTTTCTGCGATCTCTTCCAGGCAACCTTAGAATGGACAGTGATTGCGTGGATATAAAAATAATAAACTAAATTTTTATTCGAGAATATCCATCGGTTTCTTAGTAAACTTCAACAATATCCAACGCTCCTGTATACTTAACTCCTTTGTTGACTGTACATTCGGTGGTCAATATTATCTGACCCACTTGAGTGATAGCGAATTTGAACCTTATCGTGGACATTTGGAATACTCCGTGCAAGCATTTCGATAAATCATGTTGTTAAGCTATTTTAATCATTACATCGTTGTTGTTATGGTTGAAAGGCTAATGAGTTTCAAGACTACTAAAAAAAAACTAAGGCGAGAAATATCTCGCATCAGTAACATTTTAAAGTTGTCTAGGGTTAAGAGCGAAATTCCGTGATTCATTTTTAACCGACTTCAAATATAGGCACACCTATAGCGATTTGGGTATTTTTTATAGTAACTCGTGCATTTGCTCTCGGAAAGCATCATTTGGTGAAGTGGAACTGATGATGAAGACCACAGATGGCCACCGGAACTACTCAATAATAAGTATTTCCCGGTTTGCGATTCGATTACTTACTTTAATATGGTTGCTAAGCAAGTTATGCTCGTCACAATGCGAATGGTGAAATGGAGCTGATGGTGGAATACCAGGAGAACTCTTCAACAATTAACGTCCCTGCATCGTGAAAAGCAATATTTTGTAAAAGGCGATGAGCAAGTTGGCATTAGGCTTGTAACTTAGATACATGATAAACAGACACACTAAAAAGCGAGAAATAAAAACTTTTAACAAAAAAAAAACCGACTTCCAAAAAAACACTACAAAGTGAAATATAACTTTTATTTCGGAAGTCGGTGGCAAAAAACTAAAATACAGATCCAAAGACACCGACTTCCGAAATAAAAGTTATTTTTCACTTTGTAGTGTTTTTTTGGAAGTCGGTTTTCTTTTTTGTTAAAAAGTTTTTTAATGGTTGTGATTGTGCGATAATGAACTTTATGAAAATATACGATATGGTTCAGATTCAACTAAGGTCGAATTTCAAGACATTTTCTAAGAGTTGAGTTGCTTTCATGGTCACTAAGGCAGCTCGATATTCATCGTTGTCTGCGTTCGAAACCAGGAAAAACCTAAATACAACCTTTTGTTAGCAATGTTTTGTTTTTAGGGTTCCGTACCCAAAGGGTAAAAACGGAACCCTATTACTAAGACTTCGCTGTCTGTCCGTCCGTCCGTCTGTCTGTCACCAGGCTGTATCTCAAGAACCGCGGTAGCTAGACAGTTGAAATTTTCACAAATTATGTATTTCTGTTGCCGCTATAACAACAAATACTAAAAATAAAATAAAATAAATATTTGAGGGGGCTCCCATACAAAAACGCGATTTTTTTGCCCTTTTTTACTCGATATCAATAATGGCAACAGGTAGGCACTTGAAATATTCACAAAATACTAAGTTGTGTTTTTACTTTAATAATAAATAATAAAATTTAAATAAAATACATACATATTTAAGGGGGGCTCCCTTAAAACAAACGTGTTTTTGCCTTGTGGTACGGAACCCTTCGTGTGCGAGTGCGACTCGCACTTGGCCAGTTTTTTAATTATTATCTTTTTTTAACTAACGAAGTCGGGAAATATCTTTTTAAATGGGCAGTTTGTATAGAAATGAAACAAAATCATTGCAAGTAATAAAAATGTTTATTATTTTAGTAAAATATACATAAGTACGATAAAGTAAGTAAATATTCATAGTTAAAAATTAAATGTTGGGTGGGTCAGACAATGTTGGTCACCGACTGTACTGACAGACACCAGTACATACATCATGCTACATGGAATTGTAAAATTTTCCCAATCAACTTTTAACCTTATGCTTTATACCATATCATAATCAGCCTATAATGTTCCCACTGCTGGGACACGGGCCTCCTCTTCGGTGAGAGGGAGTGGGACGTAATCCACCACGCGGGCCCAGTGCGGGTTGGTAGATGTCACATGTCTTCGAATTTTTGGTTCTAGGACATGCCGGTTTCCTCACGATGTTTTCCTTCACCGTTTTGAGAGCAGTGGTGTTGAAATAATTTACACAAAGTAAAGCGCCTGTCTGGGTTCGAACCTGCGACCTACAACTCGTAAGTCGCGGCCGTTACCACTTGGCCACCACTGCTCACCTTATGCTTTAGAAAGAAAGAAAGAAAGAAAATACATTTATTCAACACAGACTAAAAGACACACAATACATCAGATAGAAACAAATTTAAAAAAATCAAATCGAAAGTGTGTAGCCGGTGTAAGTAATTTGCCTCACGACTGCACCAAAAAGGCCATTAAAAGTGGTGGTTCCGGAGATTACCCTCATCATCATCATCATCATCAGCCGAAAGACGTCCACTGCTGGACATAGGCCCCCCCCAAGCACTTCCACTTCGACCGGTTCTGTGCTTCTCGCATCCAACGGGTTCCTGCGGCCTTCACAAGGTCGTCGGTCCACCCTCCAATTAAACAAAAACTTTGGTTTTTCTCCTATTAATATTCATAATATAGATATAATAATAATAATAATATTCTTTATTGTGTATTATCTAAGTAGGTAGTTGTTATAATTCTGCAAATAGATGCTTATTGGTGACGGATATTAGTTATTGGTTACGGACGCGCTTCGTATTTTAATCGACTGTATACAACTTGACAATGATAATTTTATTTTTATTTCAGTGGCTATGTATCTGTCACAAGATGCACGAGGAGGACCAAACAAACCTCCAAAAAAAGGGATTGTAGAAAATGCTGAGCTGGAACCGTTAGAGTACGATGATGAACCGGTTCCCAGTAACAGCTGCTACGATCAAGAAAACCAGTGCAGCTCGGACAAGTACGATTTAAATAACATAACTAGCTTCTGCCCGCGACTTCGTCCGCGTGAAATTTAACTTTCTCCCCATTCACCCCCTTTTTTTTATTTTTTTGCTGATGGGAAATCATCAAATGACCCCTCCCGCTCTGGGTGGAGCGGAAGGGAGTGTCAGACTCTTACTGACTAAAACCCACCCGTGTTCCTTCCTTAGCCCTTTATGTTCCGGGCCAACGGTAACCTTTTCGGACAATCCCGCTGACCCGGCTCCTGTGCCAGCCTCAGCCAGCTTTCGAATTTATAATTTTCACCCCCATTCACCCCCTTAGGGATTGAATTTCGAAAAATCCTTTCTTAGCGGATGCCTACGTCATAACGTCTACCTGCGTGCCAAATTTCAGCCTGATCCCTCCAGTGGTTTGGGCTGTGCGTTGATAGATCACTATGTCAGTCAGTCAGTCACCTTTGTGTTTTATATATTTAGATGATTACACCAAAATAACAACCAGTTTATCGGCTTCAAAACTGCATAAAAACTTATTTTTTTCATGATGATTTTGATGTTTCAGGCTATTTTTAGGGTTCCGTACCCAAAGGGTAAAAACGGGACTGAACGGTGAAGGAAAACATCGCGAAGAAACCGGCATGTCCTAGACCTGAAAATTCGAAGACATGTGACGTCTACCACCCCGCACTGGGCACGCGTGGTGGTTTACGGCCCACTGCCATTCACAGGGAGAAAGCCTGTGTCCCAGCAGTGGTTGATTCTGAGACTTTTCATTTCGTATGCTAACATTTTTCCACGACAATTTTACTTATTTCAGAGAGTATGTTCCCAAACCAATATGCGTTTTTAAGAAGAATAGCGGATTGACAAACTATTTTGGTTGGTGTAGTATACGACTACAGGAGTGTTTAATTCATCAGCAAAAGAGATTAAATGACAATTCTGCAGCACTCGATGGTACGTATTAATTTTAGAAATCTAAACTTCATCATATTATAACGACAAAACATTTGATTTTTTGTATGTTTGTTTGTTACGCGTTCACGTGAAAACGGCTGAGCAGATCTGGGGGCACGGGAGTGCCCCCGCCAAGACGAGCCAAGCGAAGCGCAAGGGCACTACCTACCTTTTCTCGAAGCACTTCGTCGTATTTTTGAACCTTCTTAACTTAGGTTTGGATTATACCAGATAAACACAATTTTCGGGATATGATGTCAGTGGTTGACTTATTAAACCTTTAGAGTTTCAATTGTATAGCTCTTATAGGTACTTTTGATTTTATTGTTATCTAAAATACCCCGATTTCGTCACTGACTCACTGATGATCATCAATATTCTAAGGTTTGTGAAGTTAGGGCGTGTAGAGTTAGAAGCTTGGCTCTACATGAGATCTGATAAATTTTTGGCAGTGTGAGCCAGATTGGTCTCGTCTTGGCAACATTTTACATGAAAATGTTTTTGGTGGGTTTAGATGAAATTTGGTACATGTGCAGACCATGATCTGGATTAGGACATAGGATAATGTTTATCCCGATATTCTCATGGAATGGAGACTTATGCGGGGCGCAGCTAATAATTTTAAGAACAGAGTTTAATTATTGAATTGCGACCACGTAGAATAGAATAGAATGTACACCATATAAATTACAGACATAATTATAGAAACTGTACAAAGGGTGGAAGGCCTCCCACAAGGTGGACCGACGACCTTGTGAAGGCCGCAGTAACCCGTTGGATGCGAGAAGCACAGAACCGGTCGAAGTGGAAGTGCTTGGGGGAGGCCTATGTCCAGCAGTGGACGTCTTTCGGCTGAAATGGTGATGATGATGATGATTGAATTGCTAACCCGCAATGGCACCTACCACTGTTTTTCTCTTAAAAAACGAAATAGATAAAATGATAAATAAACATTATTTTTTTTTTTTAAAACGTTGCCCCACACTAGGAATTACTCCTGTATCGTGGGTGCGTTTACAAACATTTAAATTCACATACACAAACAGCCATATCCGGAACAACTACCTGTAGGCAATACAAATATTTGTTCCGTGCGGGAATCGAACCCGCGACACGCAGCGCAGCAGTCGATCGCTCAGCCCCTGCGCCAACCGTATTGTCATTTGTAAGATGATCTCAACGAGAGGAGGCTTTTGTCCCGGCAGTAGAAATATTATAGGCTGATTGTGTTTATTCCCCTAAAACAGGTTTATCTAAATTATATGTTTTTTTTTAATTTTCAGATGAAATATTTTACAACAACAAACATTTCGATTGTCATTACTACGTAGGACATACCACATCTCATCGACAGGCGATTATATGGTACTTTAAACTTGCTGGTCTTGATGCTGCAAAGGAAAATATTACTCAACCGATTGAAAATTTTGATTAATACAGTTTAATAGTTAGTTATAATAATTTTTTATTTAAACTAATATAATAAAGCTGAAGAAGACTTTGTTTGTTTTTTTTTGAACGCGCTAGTCTCTGCAATTACAAGTTGGATTTGAAATTTTTTTTTGCATTTGATAGGCCAACTCTTGAGGGAGTTAATAATATAATTAACGTAATTTTCGACAACAGTAGGTTGAAATTTTTCGACGGTTTAAAAAAAACTGCCGTTCCATACATTTTGACCGCGTAGGTATTGCACTTTTGTACGAAACAGCTGTTTTATTTTTGATAACCTTCGAAAAATTTCTATGCTACGCACAATATCACGAATTGCGCAATGTTTTCGTCCGTTTAAAGCAAAAAATAAAATGAACACTACTTCAAAATTATCAATAATTTTGTTGGCAAAATACTTCGCCATTTCCACGGCGTTATTGGTGGCAACGCAACCTTAACTTTGGCTGCATGTCTTTGAGAACAAAGGCAGGATAGCATAGTTTATGATACAGCTCCACATCCACACTCTGCTGCCGTTCCGTCGAGGTGGGGCTACCTCTTTACCAGGTTCAACTTACAGGATAGCATAGTTTATGATGCAGCTCCACATCCACACTCTGCTGCCGTTCCGTCGAGGTAGCCCCACTTTACAAGGTTCGACTTACAGCTATATGGAAAATTTAAACCAATTAAAATATTAGCTTTGGTTAAAAATATAATGAGGGGCTTGTGGCTAAGGAATACCAGTCGCACGGGTCGATCGATCAGGTTAAGCTACGCTTGCCGCGGTTGGTCCGTGGATGGATGACCATCTTTACATACCTAGACACCCTGTGCCTCGGAAAGCATGTTAAGTCGTTGGTCCCGGCTGTCATTCGTGGATCTTCGACAGTCGTTACGGGTCGTCAGAAGCAAGAAAATCTGACAACCAGTCTTATCAAGGGGCATCGTATTACCCAGTAACTGGGTTGTGGAGGTCAGATAGGCAGTCGCTCCATGTAAAATACTGGTATTCAACTGCATCCGGTTAGACTGCATGCCGACCCCAACATAGTTGGAAAAAAGGTTAGGCAGATGATGATGAGTTAAAAATATAATATCCTGGTACAGACGCCAACATCAAGCTACTACAATCTGTCAAATTTGTTTAATAGATTTTCAACTTTATCGCTAAAGCATAAGGTTCAAAGTTGATTGGGAAAATTTGGCAGTTTCGGGTAGCTTGATGTGACCTATCTACGAGAATTCCATTCAGAAAATGTTTTACAAATAAAATATTCTATTCTATTAAGGAAAACATCGTGAGGAAACCGGCATGTCCTAGAACCAAAAATTCGAAGACATGTGACATCTACCAACCCGCACTGGGCCCGCGTGGTGGATTACGGCCCACTCCCTCTCACAGAGAGGAGGCCCGCGTCCCAGCAGTGGGAACATTATAGGCTAATTATGTTATGTATTAAATTCTATTCTAAAAAAAAAATGGAAGGAGCTCTCATAATCAAGAATATCGCGGGTGACATACTTTGTTAATGATATCAAGCGCCGTTTTAATTGAATGTACGAAACATTCAATTAAAACGGCGCTTGATATATCATTATGAAGTTATGAAGATTAGAATCAATATTGATGAAGAACTTAACGTCATCATAATTAGTTCATTAACATCTGCTACTTAAATTTTTACTCGTTGAATTCTCGTTGGTAATTTAATCTTTCACTCGATGCGGTGTAGTGTTGACAATGTTTCTTAAAAATTATGTGTTATTTTCTTTTTGTTTCATTGTGTTTTTTATTCATGCTTTTAACGGTAAGAATGTTTTCAATTTACCAATTTTTGTATTATGGTTAAGCCGACGTTTGCACAGATGTAATTAAATCGCGGCGGGATTTTATCGCGCACTGGATTTTTAACTCTCGGTGTTGAGCCGAGTGATGAGAATCCAACAGAGCGCATCCCAGCGCTTCAAAAAACCACACAGTTGGATTTGCGTTGAAGCGCATGAAGAAATCCGGCCGCGACATTTTACGCCCCTGAGAACGTCGCGTGTCGGCCAAATGTAATATAACATATTGTAGCGAAAAACTCAATGCTCTCTTCGCCAGTGAACACGTTTATCTTGTAAAACAATTCGAATATAAAAAAATAAATATTAGAAGTGATTTATAAACGTTATTTTTAGTATAAAAATATATAAAAATTAAGTTAGATTAAAATTGCTTATTAGTCTTATAGGCTAGATTGTAATTAATTATTAAGAACCTGGTTCTTTTTATAAAAGGATAAAAAATAAATAATTGTATACGCGAAACCTGAATATAGTTTGTTCAGAATAAGTAACTGAATCATTCCAATCATTTTTACCCCATGTTATATTTTGTCCCAAAAATATTAAAAAAAGGTTAAAAGTTGAACATCGAGCGACACTACGTAAGTTATCCAATCTCCGCACCGAACGGTTAGATACCTAGGTATTATTATCAATGAGCGCAAGACGGCGCGGCGCGGGTGAGCATGATTTGTACGGACAAACAGGTAAAGCTTATACTTTGGATCTTAGTTATCTGAAATAAAGAATTATTATTATTATTATTTTATTATTATATCTTTGTGATTTTTCATGAGACAGTTTTGAAATTTTGTACATAGATTCTGTACATAAAAATACTAGATACGTGTTTCGGGTTTGGCATTTTTTTTTTTTTTTTTTTAAACGTTTCCCCACACTAGGAATTTCTCCTGTATTGTGGGTGCGTTTACAAACATTTAAACTCACATACACAAACAGCCAGACCCGGAACAACTACTTGTAAATACAAATATTTGTTCCGTGCGGAAATCGAACCCGCGACACGCAGCGCAGCAGTCAATCGCTTAACCACTGCGCCAACCGTGCCGTCAAAAATATACTAAAAATAATGTTGTATAATATGTATGTCACATTACTCTGACGGGCTTATAAAAAAATACTTTAGGTTTTCGTACCTGAAATTGTATTTTTATGACTAATAGGCATACGCGACGGGAAAACGCAGTCGCAACCAAATTTTCCACTACAATCACATAACAAAAATTAAGCCGCGTCTAAAAGGTGTTCAACCCGCTGTATTCTGTGTTTTATAAGTTCATAATTACTCAAACAATATCACAGACAGTTAGTAATGTTTTGAACCGTAGGATCGTTACATAAAATAGAATAAACTATAGACTACTAGAAGAAGGAAAAAGCTAGACAAATCTTCTCCCGAAATCTTCTTCCGTCATGACAACGTGACTCTGTCAGTGGTCACGGTGTCCTCGTCGAGGACTTCCTAAAATTAAAGGGATGGTTGGATAAAATCTGCTCGCTCGAAACTGATCGCTCCCTTTTGCTATTAAGTCAGATGTAAAGTGGTAGGAGGCTGGAGCCGAAAAAAATCGGCTTGCAAAATCTTCGGACGAAATCAGAAAAACGAAAAGAAGAATTCACGGTATGTTACCGACTTAAAAAAAAATGGAGGTTACTTTTCAACGGTAGTCACGACTCGCTGACTTTTGTAGAGAACTGTCCCCGATTCAATAAATCACCATCACTTACACGCTTGAATTAAAGGTAAAACAATAGGTATAACATTATTACATACGCCAGTATGTAATAATGTTATACCGTCGACGATGTCGCCGATGCAGTGAGCGTACACAGAAGTAGCCATACTTCTGTGTACGCTCACTGCATCGTCGACTTTGTCTCTGTCATCTCTGACCTAGACTAGAGTCAAGAGCAAACCCATTAAAAAAATAATAATAATAGGCGTTAAAGCTGCAAAATAAAATTATGCAGCCCGTCGACTGTGACGGATTTTTAGCAAGTCACAAGCTTCAAAGAAAAAATCCCTTATGACGTAGTTCAATTCCTTATTTAAAAATATACTAAAGTGAGATTTCTGGTTACGCCAAGTGACAAAATAGCTAGCATAGTTTGCAGAGTAAGCAAACTGAAGTGGCAGTGGGCTCTGACGCGAACTCCGTTCATTAGTATTGAATTTCTGAATTTGATCATCTACTTTTGCTGTAGACTGTACTTTACTTTGTGTATTTAATTTCATCACCATCACTGCTCTCAAAACAATGAAGGAAATAACGTGAGGAAACCGGCATATCCTAGAACCAAAAATTCGTAGACATGTGACATCCGCCAACCCGTACTGGGCCTGCGTGTTGGATTATGACACACTCTTCCCCTCACAGAGAGGAGGCCTGTGTCCCAGCAGCGGTGCTATTCTGTAAAAATCTCACCGTGAAAACTTAGGTGAAGTGAGCTGTCAATAGTGCCATTCCTACCAAAAACAAACTCACTTCACATAAGTTTTCACGGTGAGATTTTTACAGAATCGACCGGCAGTAGGGACATTATAGGCTGATTATGCTACAGTTGAGATAAGGCAAATTATATGAGAGTTAGTAGGTATAACTTTAATCTGCAAAAGGTATTATGTGACATGTTTCAGTCCGACTTTCAAAATGCGAAGAATTAGAAGTAGAAAGTTTTTATAGAGGACCGCCCGAGCCTCCCGAACTTGATGAAGACGGGGAACCTATTAAGGCTAATATATATGAAACACTGTCGAAATTAATGGATGTCGTCCCACCAATGCCTTTTATAACGATGGCAGCCCCCGTAGTATTTGAAGGATTGGATTATGATTACCTAAAGACACTACTATCTCCGAAGATTTTCGACTATTATTATTGGGATTGTTTTCGTTTTCTGCCGAAATGCCTTCAAGACGGGTATGCAAATGAAACAATAATATTATCATTAAAATTCATGATTGTTATTTATATAATTATATATCTACACTAATATTATAAAGAGGAAAACTTTGTTTGTTTGTTTGTAATGAATAGGCTTAAAAACTACTGGACCGATTTTAAATAAACGCAAGTCCTGAAAGCAGTTTGTTCATAATTGACTATAGGTACTGAATCGATTTCAGTAACTTTTAATATGGTTTTCTTTTTCTATAATTATGTATTTTGCTATACTGACCGCCGATTAAGCCAAAGAAAATTAAATCCTATTTCAACGGAATAAGGTTCAATTTTAAATGCAATAAGTAATGCTAAGGTAAACACGATTTTCTTAATAATAATAGATAGCTTAAAAAAAATAAGCCTTGGTCATTTTATTATGCTTTTTACTTAGTACTCTAATTGGGGTGTATGAGGTCTTGCGTTAATTTATGCTTCACTTGTATAGTCAAAGTCAAATAATTTTTTTCAAGTAAGTAGGCCATTAAAAGGCATTTTTGAACGTCAAATTGGCCGAGAACATAGAATTGATTCCAGGTGCCAGGTAGTTTCATCTGGAGAAGAATGGGCAAGAACCTCCATAACATGGGCAAAAAACTCCATTCTTAAAGTTTTGATACCGATTTGCCGATGCGTAATGTTTAGGTAATGCTTACTAGCAACAGTTTTCTTACAATAATATTGACAGAGCTTATTTTGCTTTAAAAAAACATAGACTTGTATTAAGAACGTAGATTATGATTATTCCTAACTTGTAACTACGCTTTGGAATGAGCATGTAGCTTCATCACTGACTGACAATTCAAGTGCCTGTAAATAGTTTAAGGCCGGCACCACACGTTGGGCCCAACGCCACTCGTCCAACGTGTGGATCTAGAAAATAGCAGTCGCACCAACGCCACACAGGGGTATTTGAGCGATTTGGCCGGCCAAAACTTTTTCTTTAATTTAATCAATGATAATAGTGCTCATATGTGGATTTTTATCATTTCAATAGATTTTTATGCATTTACATGAAAAAAAAACATTTTTACTGTTAAAATACTTATTTTATTTATTAATTAATACATACATAATTACATTGTCTTAGAGAAAGCACCATAAACTATTTAACTAGAAGAAGACCATGGTTCTTCATCTGAAGAACCATAGCCTGACATCATATCTGATGATGACTCCTCATCATCATGTACGATGTCAGGCTCAGCCGAAAGTAACGAACCTATTGTTTCCTTCATAAAAGGTTTGGTTTTCTTTTTTGGAATGGGTCGGATCGGATTCCTGTTTATAGCGGATCAGAACTAAGGAGTAGCCTATTAATAACATCCATGTTACAGGCTTCTCGAGAGAATTTTCTTGCGAAATTCTGGCGATACAAATATATATGTTTATTACGTGCTTCCGCAGCTTCTTCTGATAATTGACCAATCGGAGGCAATGCTTTATCTATAATTTCAGATAATTTTATAATCATTTAAATGCCTTTTTGTATTTTGTAGCTCGTTTTGGCGATGTCAGTATTTCTTTTAGTACTGATGAAGCATCTCTCTTTCCAGTTTCACCTAGTTTTGATTGTGTAGCATATGTGAGCACTTGTAACTCAGTCAAATCTTCCGTTTTTCTTCGTTTACTCCTTTCACTTAACTCTGAAAAACATTTATGTGGTCGTCCTGTTCGGATGGCGACTTTTGGTATAACAAATGTGCCTTCTAGCCATGTGTCATTGTTTTTCAGAAAAGAATCTTCTTTATAGTGAGAATCAGTGCATCTCCTTTTAATTTCCGACTTAAAACGTGATAAATCTTGCTTAATTTTTTTCATATCCTCGTCAGAAAATGGTCCAAATTTTAGAAGGTATCTTTCCAAAAACTAACTTTTCATTAATATTATTTAAATTTTCTGCCATCATATTATTAAACAAGTATTTTCGAGTCATAACTCGAACGTTTGACGACCCTAGAACAAAAACGTGTCAATTTATAGCAATAAATAAGAAATCGATATTTTTGGTGTTTATTTTCCAGTCGGCTACATTAAGCTATATTTTCAAATATCGGATAAAACCGGATAACATTTTACACGTATTGACAAGACTAAAACACAGGATATTCGAAATGACTAAAATCAATATCGGGAAATGCCAGGAAATATAACAAAATTGCTAAAACATAAAAGAAATAAGAAAAAATAATGCCTTTAAAACAGCACTTGCTAGAAAAATTGTATTAAATAGATTTCTGAGCTATTGTTGCGAGAAAAATATGAAAAGTATACACATTTACCTGCTTTATTGCAATCCATGGCTTTCACTTTATTTAATTTGGTAACAAATATAGAAATGTAATCAAAACTTTCGTTTGCGCAGCGAACACCAAACATTGACACATGCACTCAAATGAACGATCAAGTTTAGACTGACCATACCGCACGGTAGTTCCAGAAAAGAAACAATGAAGTATTGTTTACGTTTCTTAGAACTATTAGCTACCTGAGTACCCTTCTTTTTTCTACCTGCTTTGAATTTTATGAAATTGAATTTTGGCCGGCCAAATCACTCAAATACCCGTAATGCAACGTTGGGACGAGGGTTGGGAGTTGGCCGAGGCGTGTCAGTTTTACAAAAGGAATCTGCGCCAACGTGCGCGATCCGGCCACATGTTGGCGCTTTGGTCAGTCCTGTTGCAACACGCATTCCGTGTTTTTTGATGTGCCGTCATCCACCATCTTCTTAGAGGTGGCTTTTTCTTTCTTTTTAGTAACAAATATAAATTATAATTGGCACTCAGTACCTACTATAAAAGCGCTTAGAACAATTTCGATTTCTGTATTGGACATCTTCATGTTGGCTCTGATGGGACGGGACTGGTATAACAGCCAACGTGTGGACGCCACGAAATTAACCGACCAACGTTAGCACGAGCGCGCGAGCGTTGGCGGCAACGTATGGCGCCGCGCCGCGCCCGTGTAATTCAAATATTATTATTTATTTATAGACTATGTTCCGCCACTGCAGGGCAAAGGCCCCCCTTTCTTCTATCCAATCCGCCTTTTTTTATTGAAATAATGCAGTATTTTTTAGGACATGTCAGATTAAATTCGCTCTCAATTGTGACTTTTTTTCAGGCAATATTTTCACACAGTTTGTGCTTATAATGGATATGGTGCTTGGGCAACCTTTGCAAACATTTGCCAACTGGAACTTCAGAATTGTAGACATAGAGTGACAAAATACTGGTGGAAACCAAATGAAGGAATTTACGGATCAAAAAAGAGAAGCTGGTGTAAGTTGTTATTATTATTAATTAGTTTTACGCGATATTATCCGCACTGGGCCCGCGTCCCAGAAGTGGGAACATTATAGACTGGACATGTTTGTATGTATGTATTTTTCTTACTGTCAAGATCTTCCTAGTTTCGTGTTGACGATACTCTTCCTCGCTGTTTTATTTTTTATATAGTTTGTATAGTTGCTGGGCGTTTGTATAGTATGTTTATGTGACAATGTTGAATAGGTACTTCAAGGTTAACTTTCAATTCAATTCAATTTAATTTTATTCAGGAACAATTCACATTGTGTTTGAATACTGTCAACTAATGCGACCGTTTTTTTAGGGGATTATATGTATCTTTTATATTACCAAGGCGATGGTTACAATTGTAAATATTGGCGGTTCAGACGTAATATGCCACCAGATGACCGAGTGAGCTTTTATTACGAAGATACGCAAAATGCTATTGAAATGGAAGGATATAACGGTAATACGACGACCGAGTATTATGAATAATTCCACGAAAAATCTTACAAAATTAGGAAGTACAGACGCCAGCAGGTCAACCTACCCGAAACTGTCAGATTTTCCCAATCAACCTTGAACCTTATGCTTTAACAATAAAGTCGAAAATCTATTAAAGAAATCTGACAGATTGTAGTAACTTGATGTGCTGGCGTCTGTACATTCCCGTGTAATAAAATGTTAAATTAATTAATAATTGTTTTATTAGAACAATAATCATTCCTTGTAATGAGGGGCCATGGCTAAATAATAACAGCAGCACATGTCGATCGATCAGGTTAAGCTACGCTTGCCGCGGTTGGTCTGTGGATGTGTGACCATCTTTACATACCATGGCCCCTCCGTGCCTCGGAAAGCACGTTAAGCCGTTGGTCCCGGCTGTCATTCGTGGATCTTTGACAGTCGTTACGAGGTAGTCAGAAGCCCGAAAGTCTGACAACCAGTCTTACCAAGGGGTATCGTATTACCCAGTAACTGGGTTGTAGAGTTCAGATAGGCAGTCACTCCATATAAAAATACTGGTATTCAGCTGCATCTGGTTAGACTGGATGCCGACCCCAACATAGTTGAGAAAAGGCTAGGCAGATGATGATGAACCATTCCTTGTAATTTTTTGTGAAAAAAGAATTAGGAATATTATATTTTTATTAAATTATCACTAGCTTCTATTGGTGACTTCGTTCGCGTGGAATTCATAAGACACCACAATATACTAAAAAATATGTTGCCCGTGTTACTCGCTGATAATGTATCTTTCTATAGGTAAAAATTTTTGAAAATCGGTTTAGTATTTTTTGAGTTTATCCATTACAAAAAGAATATAGTTTTCTCTTTGTAATATTAGTTAGATATTATTAAAAATGATTTTGCGAAGATGTTGCGGGCGCAACTATGTAGTTTCATCCTTTGACGCCTGGCCAAAATCGGAATTAACGCCGCCATCTTTTTTCTCAATAATAATAATAAGGGGAGTAATGACAGGGCTACAAACTTAAGGTTGCAACCTTAAGGTAACTAACTAACTAAGGTTAAGTTAAGGTTAAGTTAAAGTTAGGTTAAGTTAACATTAACTAAGGTTAAGTTAAGGTAACCTTAAGTTAAGGATACCATAAGGTTACTTGAGGTTGTTAAGGCTGCGGCTATAGGGCGCTAGTGGCGGTCCTGGATTCGCAGTTGTCAATCTATTTTGATGCCTGCAAAGACCTCACCGATACTCATTCGATTCTGTACTGCGTGGCTGTAGCAGCATGTCGTGAAGCTCACGTCAAATTTGCCAATGACTAGAGCTACACGACCGACAGCTTGGCAGTGCAAAATTGAACGCCGTATTGGTGGGGCTAGAGTGCTCATTGGCAAACTAATCTGCTTCAGGGAGGGCAATACTCGCCCTAGAGTGATGCGCTTTGTGAGGCGGGCGTTCTCAGAGACTGATTTCAGTCCTCAAGACTGTACGTCTGGTGTCATAGAGCGCATCGACTACCTGAAGCAGAAAGTGTATGCATGGGCGAACCGTATTCGTCGCTATAAGCGGCGAGTAGAGCGATACACTCAGAATCGCACCTTCCAGAGCGATGAAAGGTGGACTTCTAAGGGTTGGGAGCGACCGGACCAAGGTATGGCTGACACATGCCTGCCGGATGATGATGCCATGTGTTCCTTCTGGCGCAGTGTCTGGTCGGTGCCTGTCAGTCACACCGAAGGTGATTGGACTCGGGAAGTCGAGCGAGCCTGCGATCCAATACCAAAAAGAAAGAAATAAAAAGAAAGAATGTAAAATTCTTTATTCTGCACAAACAAAACGCACATTTCAAATTAAAAAAAAAACATAAAATATACACATACAACGTAGTGAAAAGCCTATGGAGGTTATGAAGCTGGATAAATCTCCCCAGCACTGCAGAGTCTGGCCTCTCAGAAATCATCCTTAGGTTTCCGTTGGCGCTCCGTCGATTGACACGAATGATTACCAACAGCGCCCCCATGTCAACGTTATTCGAGCACCAAAAGATACTTGTAACAATGTAGCAAAAAAGTATCCTTTACCAGGAGCCAGCCAAAACCGGAATTACATAAAATAAAAAAGAAACAACTAAAACAAATACAACATAAAAACGAGATCTTCAGCAATACCTTCGAGACTAACTTTGTTTCCCTCGAAGAAATTAATAATCTCAGATTTATGTACATTAGCTGGGAGGAGCCGGGTGTCCTTTATTAGTTGAAGCTTTTGGAAGTTGTCAGGCGCACTTAGTTTATACACGATATTTTCAACGGAAATGTCCTTTAATGCGAACAGAAGTTTGAAGTGGCTAATGGTTTTTTGTCAACACTTTTGAGTCACTATTCGGTATTTTTCGTTTTCTTTCAAAATCAAAATATTTTATTTCACCTAAACCTACATGGGCACTTATAAAACGTCAGAAGCTAGGTGCACGGTTCCAATTGGTCGTTTCCTATGGAGAAGAACCGGCAAGAAACTCCACGGTTACTCGTTTTAAAAATCATTGGCTTTTTTTATGGGAGGACAGCGTAGGCCTGTCAACAAGTACCAGGTACTTGATAAAATAAAAAATGGTCTACAGATCTAAAGTCTACAAGGCCTACAATGTCCTCACATTTACAAAATAAGAATCTGTCTTTAACTTTATTGTTATACTTAAATATACTGGTCGTTTTCTTATCATTAAAATTTATATCTGTTTGAAAGTCTTTAAACACTGCGTGTTGCCAGTGATGACCTGAACTAGTACTGAAACATGGTCGCTAACAATGGGCCTCATTGAAAGGCTGAAACTCATTCAAAGGGCAATCAAGGAGAGAGCTTGCGTTATCAGATAAGAAATTTAGAGATCCTCAGGAGAACCAAGGTAACCAACATAGACCAAAGAGTAGAAACTTAAGGTGACTACATGACCTAAAGCACGGTCACTGGGACTGCATAGAAAAGAAAGAGATGCGCGATGACACAACGCTGGTAATTTATTGCAAGATATGAAGCAAATATCTATTTACAAAAAATCTCTATTGTTTGGACTAAAAAATTAAAACACTAGTGCTTTATCGCGAGTGTCCGCATTGACTGTTTTTATGCCAGCATGCGAAAGAGGGCAACCTCGATAGCGAGTAGAGTGCGGGGCAGTGGCAACAGTCTTCTTACCGTTGTTGCCAACAGGTTGGACGGCCCTTACATGCTGCACTGGCAGGGCTTACATGCACCCGTTTATCGGGCGTGGGGCAGGTAAAAATTGTGGAATAACCCTTATCATAGGTGTTTTGTAATAATTCATTGTGTTTTGTGATGTTTGCATTTTATATCTTTTTATTCTTAATTTTTTGACATTTTTATAGCATTTTTACATTTTTGACAATTTTACATTTGACATTTTATTTATTTTTATTCGATTCTGGCATTTTTATAATTTTATTATTTTAAATTTAATTGATCACAATTTATTTATTTTTTCGGTTTTTACCTGTTTTGAATTTAATATTATATTTTATTAGTAATTTTAATGTATGAATTTGAATCTATGGACTAGAATTATGTCTGAAATAAAATTATTATTATTTTTATTATTTATTATGTTGCTTATAGAATAATCTAACAAAAAATCAGAATGATTGTGTGTATATTAGTGTGGTTTTTATTGTAAGAAGAAAGTTTTTCGAGGTATTTTCATGATTTTTTTAAATCGTATCAAATTAGTTGTAATATGTTTTCAATACACTATCTTACTAGGATAATATCCTGAGGAATCTTATATATTTTTCTGATTTTGTTCAATGTAGTTGATCATATACTTTTATTGTTTCTAAAACTTGCGATTTTTGTGTTTAGGTCCTGTAATCCCCTTAAGTGGCAGTGGGCAATATTGCTCGCAGAACAGATAGCTGAACCGAAACCCGAACAGATAGCCAAACCGAAAGGTTTAGAAGTGACGACCGCGTACCAGAACCGACGACAAATTCCACGCAGGGGGGTCCAGCCGGTCGATTTTGTAAAAATCTCAGCGTGAAAACTTAGGTGAAGTGAGTTTGTTTTTGCTAGGAATTGACACTATTGACAGCTCACTCCACGCTCACTTCACCTAAGTTTTCACGGTGAGATTTTTACAGAATAGCACCGCTGAATCATGTACCTACTGAAACCAGGGTAACCGGTTGCTAGTCGATGTCCCTGCGACCCAGTAAACAATAGGTAATACGTGCTGGTTTCCGCAACTCCACGTCAATGCGCGTATTTTGCGTACGGTAAACAATACAAAAATAATATATTTTATTTATTTATATTATATACTTGTCTTGGATAGATGGCACTACAGTACAGCGAACAGCGCCATCTAACAATTTGATTGGTAAACGAAGAATCATGTGATCGGAAAGGCCCCTACCGCTTGGACACGATCGTCTGTGGAGGGGATGCAGCGAGGACTGATGGAGAGACCGAGTGTTGCGACAGTCTACAGGCGACAATCGAGCTCGGACAGTCTCGGCAAACGCTCAATACCAACGCACGTGGTTGTTTCCGACGCACGTGTGCATTTCGGTTATTAATCGCTAGTTTATTAAAGTTACTGTAAATTCAAATTATCTTTTCGTTCGAGTACGTTCGGATGCATGAATCGGAAGCCCATTTAGGGGCGTTGAAATTTTTCGTCGGTTATTAAAAAAAATATTGCTCTGCCATACATTTACCATTATTTTACCGCGTAATATTGTAAAAGTCGTTCACAATGATGAGAGCAATGACCCTTTTCAGGTTTATGGAAAACAAAAAGTAAGCTTGAATAACCCTAAATTCTTTCATAAATACCCCAAGTATCCTGAAATTATACTTGCTTTACCCCTTTTGTGAAATCGTCCAATAAACCCAGTTCGTCGAGCCGCGGTTTTGTCCGAAACTAATAATAAATTTTCTGAAGGAATTTCTCCGAAAATTCCTCTATCCTCAGTTACTATGGTTTCGGAGAAATTGTTTGATACTGTATTTACTTACAGTTGTTTTAATCTAGAGACGTTCTGGAGTTACTGCCAATTTATGTTTCCGACTTGGCTAAAAATCTTAATAATTTTGAATTAGGTTTATTTTGTGTAATTTATTTCATCACCACATCAAAGCCGTGAAGGAACTTAGTAAGGAGAGTGGCATGTCCTAGTAACAAAAAATCGAAGTCATGTGATATCCACCAACCCGCACTGGGCTCGCATGGTTGATTTTATTATTGCACGATTTGTTTGATTTTTGATTGGTATAGTTTTTTTTTATTGGTTTTACATTTTATTTTATTATTGCCCACTCCATCTTACAGAGAAGAGGCCTGTGTCTCAGCAGTGGAAACGTTTCAGGTTGGTATAACACGATTAGCTTAGCAATTAGTTTTAAAGCTACCTCGTTAGTCTACTGGTTGCAAGCGCTTCTGCTGAGCATGAGCTTGGTCCTGGGTTGGATTTCCGGGTCAGGCAAAGTGTTATTGTTTTTTTTTCCATCTGGAATTTCTCAGTAGCAGCCCTGAGTCTAAATTTTTGCACAGTTATTGGCAATAGTCTCGCCTACTATTGCATGGGACTTAAAAATTACTGGCGAAATTTGGCTGTACAGTAGGTTTAGGTCTGCGAGGTTCAGGGCAGGCCCCTTTGCAGTCTCCCCAGGGATGTGCCTTAGAGGCGTTGCACGTAGGGGTTAAGGAATTGATCTTTTAAGAGGAACCGGGGCCACCCCTAGGTGTTGATGGTGATCACCGGGTGGTTTTAGTGAGGTAAAAACCCACACTCTCCGGCGGCCAGGGAGGTTTCCCCATGAAAGAAAAAAAAGGTACACCTCTGCCAACCCTCGGAAAGAACAGGCGTGATGTTATGTGTTTGTTTTAAACATGCGCAATAGTCAAGAGGGGACATATTCGAACACGACCTTCAGAAACGACATTGTTATTGTTGAATTAATATAATTGATCAGCCAATTATGTAATAACTGTATGATTGATTTTGATTTGATTGCGCTCGTGTAGATAACGATGTGTTCTGTCTAGTTGGAGTGTAACTAGATAGGTAGACTAGATAGATAGGTAGTGAAAGGAAGCAAAATGCGTTTATTGGCATTACAGCAAAAAAATACACCATAAAAGTATAAAAAACAGAAAACAAAGATTATAATGCTAAAAGGGCCTCAGCTCAGCATAATGTCAGATGATAACGCAAGGTTCTCAAAAAGGTAAAAAAAAAAAAAAAGAGAGACAAAAAAGGTAAAGGTTAAGGTTCAAGGTTGGTCTGCGAAGCAGTCATGCTAGCGAAGGAGGTGGCGGGACGGATGAGGGAAAGAGCCTCCCGTCCCAGCCGCCGCGGGAGACGCTCCGGGCGTCGGGAGCCGCGTGACGATTCCCGGCCACCGTAGGCGCGGGCCTGCGGGCCTGCGGGCGGAGAGTAATGGGTAGCTGACCGTCCGATCAGGACCAGGCCCGTGCCGGACGGCGCGTACATGTTCCACGCGCGCCTCAAAGAGATGTCAGCATCGAGGAGGGGCCCCATAGGGCCGAAGCCTGCCGGGTCAGCGGGATGTCCGAAAAGGTTACCGCTGGCCCGGAACATAAAGGGCTAAGGAAGGAACACGGGTGGGTTTTAGTCAGTAAGAGTCTGACATCATCCATCCTCCACCCAGAGCGGGAGGGGTCATATTATGACCCCTCCCGCTCTGGGTGGAGGATGGCCATCTTTTTTTTTGCAAAAATAAAAAAAAAAAGGTTACGCTAAATTTTCAGCTGTAACCCACGAGTGACATACGCTAGAATAGGCAAGTGTGTGTCCGTTATAATAAACTAAGGGCTGAATTTTCCATCGTCAGATGACTTTTATTCGAGGAACAAAATTGACGTTTGACAGTTTTTGTATGAAATAACCATGAAATAACTGTCAAAATTTCAAAATTATTCCTCGAATAAAGTAATCAGATGATTGAAAAATCAGTCCTAAGATAATTAATTTAATGTGATGATCATGAGCAGTGGTGGCCAAGTGGTAACGGCCGCGACTTACGAGTTGTAGGTCGTAGGTTCGAACCCAGACAGGCGCTTACCTTTGTGTATTATTTCATCACCACTGCTCTCAAAACAGTGAAGGAAAACATCGTGAGGAAACCGGCATGTCCTAGAACCAAAAATTCAAAGACTTGTGACATCTGCCAAGCCGCACTGGGCCCGCGTGGTGGATTACTGCCCACTCCCTCTCACCGAGAGGAGGCCTCTGTCCCTGCAGTGGGAACATTATAGGCTGATTGTGTGTGTGTTGTGTGATGATAATATAAAAAAGCTCATACGATATTAAATAAATTTTTGTGACATACCATGTGTGTCTGTCGTATTGTGATTAATGAAAAACTAAATAAAAGCATTGGTCCTTTATACAGAGAGAATTGGATAGAGAGTAGGGAGGCCTTTGCCCTGCATTGGGGCATCACAGTCTTATAATAGTAATAACTAGTTTGCGCCGAAACGAGACTGCGGAAACAAGCACACAGCAAGTATTACGAGATAAGATTGTAAGATAGTCATCAGCCTAGCCTTTGTCCAATTATGTTGGACTGAATACCAGTATTTTATATGAAGCAACTGCCTATCTGAGCTTGGCAACCCAGTTACTGGGTAATATGATACCCCTTGGTAAGACTGGTTATCTTTCGGACTTCTGACGACCCGTAACGACTGTCAAAGATCCACGAATGATAGGCGGGACCAACGGATTATCGTGCTTTTCGAGACAAGGTTGGTTGGGGTGCTGCTTTTTTCGTAGTATGTGAAGGTGGTAACCCATCCACGGACCAACCGCGGCAAGCGTAGCTTAACCTGATCGATCCTTACCGGACTATTATTACCCACACCACATGCCCCTCGGTGCGAGATAGTGTGGCGACAAAATGTTATCGTGTTAACCGATCTGGATTTGTACGCAGGCGTAATGTGGACGATTTGCTTCACGAAATTGCTTGCAGAGTCACTGCTGGTTGTAGCAAACATTTGAACAATTTGTGATAATAGCAACTAGACGATTTGATTCGATCATAAACGCCATGACGGGTCTGAATAGGCGAGAGGATTTATTCGTACCACTTTAATTTTTCTTGTACCTATTTCTAGTAATAAAAAATAAATCTACATTAATAGAGAAGATTTTAACCCAATCTATGGATTCATGTTCTTCTAACTAAACTGACAGATGTGCTGCTGCGGAGTTTGTTGCGCCAATTCTTCATTCCAGCTAAAGAACTGAAAAGTGGTTAAGTGGTGGGGTGCTAATACATGGCCTCATCCTCCGTACATAAGTGAGGATCCTCCGACCAGACGGGTGTTGTGTTTGGTGGGGTACAACCCGACGATTGATGGTAGTACGTTGTATACAGTGTGTCTTCATAATGTGCACATATCGAAATGAGGGAAACTAAGCTTAATTTTATCGACGGAAAAATATTTAAAACAATATAAAAAAAAAAAAATATTATAGCATTTTTAAAATTCTTGTTCGCTGCTGTAACTCCCCCTGTGTAAACAATCGCCCTCGATTGAGAATTATGGTTTTTTTAACAAAAATCTGATATTTTTTCATCAAATTTTACAATAATTGTAAAATTACTCAATAAAAGCCCCGATTACCTACCCTTTTTTATTACTTTAAATTATTCTCCATCGTATCAGATTTCTAAACGTAAAAATACCATGTTTATAACTCAATCACAACTTTTCCAATCAACTGTTAAAGAAAGGCCTTGCAATCACTATTCTTTAGCAGGTAAAGATCCTTTTAAATACTTTTTTATTTTCTCAAATATTTTTTCCGTCGATAAAATTAAGCTATGTTTTCCCCATTTCGTTATGTGTACATTATGAAGACTGACACTACTTATATAATTATGCTGGTCATACGTTAACTCTGCTTGCGCGATGCAGGATTTTCCGTGACGTCAGTGTGATGCGTAGTTCGCTTGTGGCGATGTAGATGCCGCCACAGCCTAATTTGAATAAATGAATTTTGATTTTGAACCTTATACCCACACAGTTCATCCACATCTATGATGAAAACTTCAACAAGACCAACCCCCTATCAAACCAAATCCATCAATCACACTAATATTATAAAGGCGAAAGTTTCTGAGTATGTGTGTGTGTGTGTTTTCATGTTTGTTACTTCTTCACGCTCAAACGGCTGGACCAATTTTGATAAAAAATTGTATGGAGGTAGCTGACACCCTAGATTAACATATAGGCTGCTTTTTATCCCGATATCCCACGGGATCGACACTTATGCGGGTGAAACCGCGGGGCGCAGCTAGTAAATAATAATTCTCTTATCTATGAATAAAACAAACAGAACGCATGAGGAATGGGGCATAGATATTAAATCGCTCAAATTCCCCACAATTTCCTTTACAAAGGAGATACCCATGACATATGAAGTTTCTAATGAGGAAAAAATTAGTCCGCGAACATAAAGAGAGAAAAAATACAGAAGCACTTTGTGTAACGCTTGTATATTTTTGATGAATGCTCCGAGATTGCTTCCGTAATATTAGAATAAAAATACGTGTTAGGGTTTGTTGGATTCTTCTATGTTCTATGTTATGGGTTTAATTTCCGCACTTAGCCCTTCAAGTAAACCATTGTGCGTGGGCCATGGCAGCCGTCGGTGGTTATTGCAACCAGCCCACCTCCATCTAGAAGTTATGGCAAAAGCCGCTTGTATTATGCCCACATACTCATTACTCGCATACTGTTGAGCATTCCCAGCAGTGGGCTGGATGTGTTCATGTTGAAGCCGAGTGTGAAAACTCCGACTTCAGTTCCGCAGTCGGTCTTTGATCCAGTTCTAGATCAGTGTATGTTTCGCGCCTGAGTAGTCGCACTGCTCCTCTAGCACTATATTGTAATGCTTTTGAAAGCAGTATTGTTTCGGGGTTTCATGTTGGAACTTACTTAAGTATATTGTAACAACGAAATGTACACATGAATGCAATAAAGAGTTTGAGTTTGTCGCAGGGGGGTACCATCTTCCTTTAAGCGTATGTCATGTTCCCTGAGTCTTTGCTCAGGGTTCCTGATATATAGAGTCTGATTCTTATCTGGGGATTCGAGAATTGCGTCTTTGAATAGAGCTGTGTTTCGTTAATTTTATACAGCAAGTAATAAAACCTAAGTAAATAAACTTTTGAATTTGTCGTAATGGCCCAGTATTATGTCGTGAAGCTTCTGCCCGCGACTTCGTCCGCGTGAAATTTCATCTTCCCTCCATCTACCCGCTTAGGGGTGGAATTTCGAAAAACCATTTCTTAGTAGATACCACCTACTCTTCACAAAGAACACACCCTCCAAATTTCATGTTTCTAGGACCAGCGGCTTAGGCTGTGCGTTGATATATCAGTCAGTCAGAACTTTGAATTTTGTATAAATAGATACTCGTAGATGGCCCAGTATTATTTCATGATGACCCAGGTTCAAATCCAGGGAAGTACCAATCTGTCTTTTTCAATTCTCATTTTTAGGGTTCCGTAGTACCTACAAGGAACCCTTATAGTTTCGTCATGCCCGTCTGTCTGTCCGAGGTTTTGCTAAGAGACCGTTAGTACTAGAAAGGTGTAATTTTGCAGGAGTGTGTATTTAAATTACGCCAACAAAGAAGTAAAATAAAATTTTGGAAAATATTTATTTTTAGGGTAGCTCCCCTACATGTGAAGTGGGAATGAATATTTTTTTTCGTCGTCTACCCCATCGTGTGGGATATCGTTGAATAGGTCTTCTAAAATGACTTGAGGGTTGCTAAAGATATTTTTTGATTTAATGCTCCATTTACGAAATATTAAATTTTAAAGTCAAAAGTTTTGTTCTAGTAGGGCGTCTCCCCCCTCTAAAAGCCAAACTGCGGGCTTGAAAAATCTGGAAAATTTCAAGATGATAGTGCATTTCATGAACTTTAAAGGAAAACTATAGGAATTAAGATAACTTTATTAGTTTAGCAGTAATAGTCGTATAACTTAGGTGTTGGATAATTTTGTACCAAATACAAAATCCTTAGCATTAATCCTATATAGTGACTAAGACGAAGTAGTTACTTGTTTATGACGGGTAAAGACTTGCATTAAAAAACAAAAAATAACATAACGGTCTAATAAGGAACCCTAACCACTGTGCGTGGCCCGACACGCACTTGGCCGGTTTTTTCTTGAATTTTATTGACATCACTGAAGGAAAATATTGTGAGCTAACCTGAACTTACAGTTGTAAGTCTGAAATCGTTAACCAGTATTGAGCAAGGGTGGTGATCAATTCTCGTACCTTTGCTGTATGAGAAGGAGCCTTCGTCCTGCAGTGGTACAGTAATAGGCTGGTATTAATTAAACCTGGGGTCAAGAGCAGGCAGGCAGGCATTTAGAAAAAAAAAAAACCTTTTAGAAGGCAGCAGTTGCCATTATTCGGACTAGAATAAAACAGGAGAATTTACTCTATCGACATAAAATTCATTCATCATTTATTTCACGCTGAAAATAAGTACAGTATTTTCGTTCGATTTTTGTCACATCTTACTTTCCCGCGGATAAGTTATTAATATTCTGGGGCCAAAACACTCAAACTGACATGGTAACATTATGTAAGGATAGGGCTGCCTTTGTGATACAGGAGTGCGAATAAAAATATAGACGAACGAAAAACTGAAGCAACCTTTATAACTTAAACATAGACAGTAATAAAATGTCTTATAAGAAGTAAGAATAGAATAGAATAGAAATATTCTATAATATGTGCACCATATAAATTACAGACATAAAAATAGAAACTGTACATAGACACAATGGGCAAGATAAAGAGAAGATTAAGATTCACAGATCGATTCGATTCTGGATCGATTCCAGATTTTTTGAGTAAGATTCACAGACCGCACTTTGTCCTAACTTTACAAAGTGAAGTAAGCGTCGCATACGAATATGAACATAATTTGCATAATATTAATGCTGGTATTCGAATGAAACGGTAGCTCAAAAAAGGTTTATACAGGGTGGCAGGGACATCAACTCGCAAACAGTAACCATGAATTCAGTACATGATTCCAGAGCTCCAGAAATTTTTCTTCTCGTTCTGTGGGTTCAGAATCATGTACTGAGGCCATGATTATCCCGTGCCGGACGGCGCGTACGTGTTCCACGCGCGCCTCAAAGAGATGTCAGCATCGAGGAGGGGCCCCATAGGGCCGAAGCCTGCCGGGTCAGCGGGATTGTCCGAAAGGGTTACCGCTGGCCTGGAACATACAGGGCTAAGGAAGGAACACGGGTGGGTTTTAGTCAGTAAGAGTCTGACACTGTCTTCCGCTCAACCCAGAGTGGGAGGGGTCATTTGATGATATCCTATCCGAAAAAAAAAAAAAGAGGCCATGGTTACACTTTGCACGTTGATGTCCCTGTCACACTGTATTCGTATGGAACGCTTACTTAGTCAGCCAGTTTCTTCATCAATAGTAATAGCCAAAGTAACGTTACAATAACGGTTAAATTTGTTTCTTCACTATTTTAGCTGTTACTTGAATGGAGAATCACATTTGCCGTAGTATCAGTAAAGGTCAAGTAAAGGTCAATACTTTGACTTTTTTTTTAATGATTTATCTAACTTTTATTAAAAGCTAACATAACTAAAACTATACAGAAAATAGCGTCGAAAAACTCATCCGCATCGCTGTCGACTGGTAATGTACCCAAGCGACTGGCGGCATTACCACGTTGTATGGCGATGCTTAGCCTCTGGCCAAGGTAAAAGCCAGCCCTTGGGTCACGGGAAGTGTCAACCAGCCGTTTCGAAATATCTTTAAAAAGATAAATACTTTGACTGATTACTTTAGTTGTTGATGAAGAAACTGGTCGTAAGTAATGTAAAGCCATAGTGAAGGGCAGGCGTTTTTTTGGAACCGTCATAATTTAATTTTGACATTCAAAATTGCTGATTCTAAAGATAGTTTGAATAAAAATTACAATTATGACTATTGATTTGATAGTAATTCTGAGTTCCATGAATTTTGCCCAAAGTGCGGTAAGAACTCAAACTCAAAGTATTTATTTCAATTAAACCTTGTACAGGCACTTTTGAATTGTCAAAATTAAATAGTCTGTCAGTTAGTCAGAAAGTTGAAGCTAGTTGCCCATTCCAAAACGTAGATCTCTATGGAGAAGAACGGGCAAGAAACTCCATGAACACTCTTTTAAATCAAGATATTACAAAATCCTGGGTACATTATTCTTGTTTGTTCTATATGTGAGAACAATGTAAAAAAAAAAAAAACACAAATGAAGAAACAATTCAAAATTGATTAAAAATAAGCCTTGGCAGTTATGAGATGACCAGTCTCAACTGACGGTGCCCGTTCACGAACATGACGCTAAGTTCAGACAGCAAAAACAATGGTGGCTAAAAATAGCCTAGGCAGTTATTTGTCTAATTGATTTACGAGAGAAAACAATTGGTAAACGATGGAGCACACTTACAAGAACAAACACAATTGTTATTTATTAAGATTTAGTTGGCCAATGCTATAAAACAGACATCGACTAGTTCAACACAACGTAAACATAATAATTACGTATTTGTACAAAGAACGCCTTTGCAAAAGTTCATTCAACACAAAGAGCAGTGGTACCCCAGTGGTGTTGGACCCGACTTACGAGTCGGTTACTTACGGTCGTGGGTTCGAACCCAGGTAGGCGCTTTACTTTGTGTAATTTCATCGCCAATGTTCTCCAGCTCAAAACGGTGAAGGAAAACATCGTGAGGAAACTGGCATGTCTTAGAACCAAGAATTCAAAGACATGTGACATCCGCCAACCCGCACTAGGTCCGCGTGGTGGATTACAGCCCACTCTCTCTCGCAGAGAGGAGGTCTGTGTCCCAGCAGTGGGAACGCTAAAGGCAGCCTTCTGCGCGATGTTCAGGCCCGCCAAATTACGTCGGTCGTATTGTACGAGAGAGTCCCAGAGTCAGTATTGTGCCCGCCAAGTGAGCGTCCCTGAGCGATTACTGACTTTGATACCTCTTGTCGCTGTGACCAACGAGTATTCGCCAGCGGTGTAAATAATCAGCGATCAACTATTAATTATATTTTGGGTATCGCTTTTCTTTTAACGGGACCTACAATCTTTTGTACGTTTTGACGGGAAAATCGTCGATCGCTTCCTTGTCAGCAGTGGCACAGTTCCCTAATAGATTAAGAAAGTCCCCTGACTGACAACCCTAGTGGTCTGACAGTGATTTGATAGAAAACCAGCGAACAGTATCAATTATTGATTGATTTTGTGGTTAAGGAAACTTCGAGAAACATACTAAAACAATGTCGGCGAGGAAATTTGAGCCATTTTTGTTGCTGCCAAGTAAAACTTCAGAAGGGAAATGACTGATTGTGTTTTTCTTTGAATCTTTCCTCTTTGATTGGCCCAAATATTAGCCATAATGCGGCCAATGTATGCGTATAAGTATTAGTAAAAAAAAAACGTGAAAAGGGTCAAAGTCGGTGAAAACTACTTTTGACAGATCTGAATCTTTTGAAGGATATTACTTATCCATTGCTGTTCGGAAAATTTGTCTGCTCAACAACGTAAATTACGCAATGAATGTTGTTGAACTGTCAAAATGGAAGCCAAATAGCTACTGTTAGTGTGTTATGCGATTACCCCACAGTATACTATCTGGGGGCACGGGAGTGCCCCCGCCAAGACGAGCCAAGCGAAGCGCAAGGGCACTACCTACCTTTTCTCGAAGCACTTCGTCGTATTTTTGAACCTTCATAACTTGGGTTTGGATTATACCAGATAAATAAAATTTTCGAGATATGATGTCAGTGGTTGACTTATTAAACCTATAAAGTTTCAATTGCATAGCTCTTATACTTTAGATTTTATTGATATCTAAAATACCCCGATTTCGTCACTGACTCACTTACTCACTGACTCACTTACTCACTGATGATCATCAATATTCTAAGGGTCTTCCTGAAGTCCTAGAAAGCTGAAATTTGGTATGTAAGCTAGTAATCGTACACAAACAACAAAAAAACTCTAAAACTTGGAACTTTTACCCTCCAACCCCTTAAAATAGGGGATGAAAGTTTGTACGAGACTTCCGCAGATTTTGATGCTAGAGTTCTGAAAATTGATATTGGGACTCCTTGTTATAAATAATAAAATACGTATTTCAGGATTATCAGTAAATAACCCCCCAACCCCCCAAAAAAATATTTTTTTATTTCATAAGCATCAATATTCTAAGGTTCTTCCTGAAGTCCTAGAAAGCTGAAATTTGGTATGTACGCTAGTAATAGTACACAAACAACAAAACAACTCTAAAACTTGGAACTTTTACCCTCCAACCCCTTAAAATAGGGGATGGAAGTTTGTACGAGACTTCCGCAGATTTTGATGCTAGAGTTCTGAAAATTGATATAGGGACTCCTTGTTATAAATAATAAAATACGTATTTCAGGATTTTCAGTAAATAACCCCCCAACCCCCCAAAAAAATATTTTTTTATTTCATAAGCATCAATATTCTAAGGTTCTTCCTGAAGTCCTAGAAAGCTGTTTGGTATGTAAGCTAGTAATAGTACACAAACAACAAAACAATTCTAAAACTTGGAACTTTTACCCTCCAACCCCTTGAACTAGGGGATGGAAGTTTGTACGAGACTTCCGCAAATTTTGATGCTAGAGTTCTGAAAATTGATATAGGGACTCCTTGTAATAAATAATAAAATCGGGGGGCACGGCAGTGCCCCCGCCAAGTCGAGCGCGAAGCAAACACTGCCGTACCATCCTTTACAGGAACCATTTCGCCGCATTTTCAGGCCCCTATTTGAGAACCTCTGGATAAGACCAGAACGCAGAAACTTTCGTCATCCAGTAAGCTATAATCACATACTTATAATCCAAAACTTCAAGTCTGTAGGTTATTTAGTTCCGAAGTTAAGCGAAAGCAAAGTTTCGCATTTTAGACACTCACTCACTCATCATCAAAATAGAACTAGTACTTCCCATAAACTCAGAGTGCTGAAATTTGGTACAGAGTTAGGGTTTAATGGCCACGTAAAGGGAAAACTATAAAAATTAGGATAATCGAAGATCTGAAGTACCTGGTGGGTGACCCTGATTAGAAAACACAAGAGCCCAACCAAACTATTAGAGATCGACACACCGCCTTTACAAAAAATATTTAACTTGGTGGGCCGCTTCATTTGATGTCGAACATTACACAAATTAAATAAACAAAGGAGGATGGGCCAAAATGTATGGAAGCTGGTACCCGAAAAACATGGCAACCAAACAAAATAAATTATATACAGTTTTAAAGGTCTAATTAGATAGAGCAATAGTCGTTAGGGGGGATAGTCTCAGTTCGCTGTCCGTTCAGAGATATACAACCTTTAAAGGTTAGGTTAGGTTATCGTTAGGTTAGGTCATAAGTAACAATAATAGACTCTTGCTTTATCGTGACGTGACTGAATTTTATCTACCTTTTTTTTACCCCGTTTTTCCATTTACACTACGCTTGGGGACGCGGGAACGTAAAATCCTTCCACAACGCCCTAACCTATAACCTAACCTTAACCTAACCTACATAATGTTAAAGGTTGTTTATCTCTGAACGGACAGCGAACTGCGACTATCCTCCTTAAGAACTATTGTTCTACTTAGTTAGACCTTTCAATCTGTATATAAATTATTTTGATTGGATGTAATTAGTTTTCCGGTACCAAAACGCCCTAACCTAACCTAACCTAAACCTAACTTAAATTTATAGTGTTAAAGGTTGTATATCTCTGAACGGACAGCGAACTGGGACTATCCCCCTAACAATTATTGTTCTACATAATTAGACCTTTCAATCTGTATAAAAATTATTTTGTTTAGATGTAATTAGTTTTCGGGTACCAAAACGCCATAACCTAACCTAACATAAATGTATAGTGTTAAAGGTTGTATATCTCTGAACGGACAGCGAACTGGGACTATCCTCCATAACAACTATTGTTCTACATAATTAGACCTTTCAATCTGTATATAAATTATTTTGATTGGATGTAATTAGTTTTCCGGTACCAAAACGCCCTAACCTAACCTAAACCTAACATAAATGTATAGTGTTAAAGGTTGTATATCTCTGAACGGACAGCGAACTGGGACTATCCCCCATATCAACTATTGTTCTACATAATTAGGCCTTTCAATCTGTATATAAATTATTTTGTTTGGATGTAATTAGTTTTCGGGTACCAAAACGCCCATCCTCCTTACACTAAAATATTAATTTCGCTCAAAATTTGGTCAAAATATAATGCAATACAAAAAGAATACGTCCGTACGTATACGTTTCTACAAAAAGAAGTGAAATCCCACCAAAAACATTCTGTAAAAAACTAGCCAAGTCTCAATGGAGCTGCCTGTTTATCTCTAAAAAGTAATGAAATCTAGACAAAGTCGTACCAAGTGTAAGGTTCCTTACTGCGATTTCTTTATTATTATAGTTAATGTTGTGTGACTTGGCCGTTGAAGGGTACACAAGGGTACAAACCCAGGTGCTCCATGACACCATTGCACCAATCTGTCGCCATAACCGCTACCCATTGACGATGGAAAATTGCCACTTGGAAAACGTTGATTTAATAACTAGTCAATTGTAGGCTTGATAAAGCTGCGTATTTCAATAATACTTATGTTTAAGCGAGCCTGAAACAAACAGTATCAAAAATTATTTCCAGTACAGACGGACTTATAATCATTGATTAGAAGTCCGTCTGTACGTCTATTTTATGTTAGATCGGTGGTCGATTTGACGCTCCAAAAAGAAGAGAGCAGAAGTCAGCATTGTCGATGCTGAATGCATGTGTTGACCAATCAACAACAGCCTAAAATGAGACACTAGCGTCCAATTACCAATACCGGTATGGGCTATTATCTCGCTTAACAAACATAGGTAGTTACAACAGATATAACATTACGTGTAAACAAAATTGACTTGTACACTAACGTATAAAGAATGTTCAACGGCCAAGTCACACAACATTAACTATAATAATAAAGAAATCGCAGTAAGGAACCTTACACTTGGTACGACTTTGTCTAGATTTCATTACTTTTTAGAGATAAACAGGCAGCTCCATTGAGACTTGGCTAGTTTTTTACAGAATGTTTTTGGTGGGATTGTTTTATTCCACAGGGGTAGGCTACTGTCCATCCTCTTTCCGTAATACTCGTCTCATTTATGACATACTTGCGGGAAAGAGAATCGAACATTCTTTGTGGTAACACGTGATACGATAATATTGACGGACGTAAATTCGTTGACTTTGGCCGGCTAGAGACGGAATTTTCAATCGTGTCATCTCATTCTTTTGACATACATCTATTTTTGTTGTTATGTAAGTTGCCTTAGAATTTTGGGAAGAGTTTTTGGTTACAAGAAAATGAAAATGTGATTGAACAAACTTAGGTTATAGCCAGTTAAATTGACAAACGCCACGTAGGATGCATTGCAGGAACACAGCTTCAATACAGTTTCAAAGCTATGATTACGATTACATAGACTTTATCTCCATTCATATAGTGTAAAGTACATTGTAGTGTGTGCGTATGTAGGTACCTATGTATTTATTGTACCCTGCAGTATTGGTTTTCCTCCCTAATCCATCAACCCCATTATAATTTCTACATTTACATTCTGTAATTCGCATGGTGTACATAATAAAGGATATTCTATGCTATTCTAACACATAACTGAACCTTCACATTTCTCCCACAGACTGAAACATAAAGACTTCCCAATAAACGAGTCCACACCGAGTCTTCACTCATAGTACAACTAGATCAAAGCCAGACAAAAAAAAATCTACAAAGTAAATAAAGTGTCAGAACGTAAAACACCAAAACAATAGCCGTTTACTCTTCAAAAAACCACAAACATTTTCCATACTTCTACAAAAAAAAAAAAATACTATACAAAACGAAAACGCATAAACAACAAAATGATGCAGAAAACTGCGAGCAACGGACAATGGGAAGCTGACGCATCGTCCGTACTTTGTGAGGAGCTCCCAGCTTTTATGAAATGCAAAATAGTCAAGTGGGGATTGTACTGAACTCAGTTTTGATGGGCTTTCGTTTTGTTTAATTTAGTTTTGTCAGGTTTTATAGAAGAGCTTCATCGTCATTTCAGCCGAAAGACGTCCACTGCTGGACATAGGCCTCCCCCAAGCACATCCACTTCGACCGGTTTTGTGCTTCTTGCATCCAACGGGTTCCTGCGACCTTCACAAGGTCGTCGGTCCATCTTGTGGGAGGCCTTCCAACGCTACGTCTTCCGGTACGTGGTCGCCACTCCAGAAACTTTCGGCCCCATCGGCCATCTTTTCTGCGAGCAATGTGCCCTGCCCACTGCCACTTCAGTTTGGAAATTCTTCGGGCTATGTCGGTTACTTTGGTTCTCCTGCGGATCTCCTCATTCTTGATTCGATCACGCAGGGAAACTCCAAGCATAGCCCTCTCCATTGCCCTTTGGGTGACTTTTAGCCTTCTTATAAGGCCCATAGAAGAGCTTAGTTGAACAATTTGGCAATCAACGTTTACTGTGATTTTTTGGGATAAAAATCATGTTAGTATTGCACTTTTGTATGGAATAGCAGCATTTTTTTAATATATCTGAGTTGGTCCCATAGTAAAAGTTGTTCATTCTCATCTCCCTGAAAATACGAGTATGTTCTCTATTTAACGTAACACACTGGTTAACTGGGACCTTGATACTTACTATCTTACTACAAGAAATTTTGCATATACAGAGTTCCGTGACAGGTTATTACTAGTCATAATTTTACTAGCTCCAGGATAATTATGATGATAAGTGGAGTTAAGTCCGAATTCAGAAGAAAGGGATAAGAATGTAGAACGGGTATGTCTCTGATAGAAAATCACTTTTTTTCCTTTATTTGAACGGATGCCGAGGAATTTTTCGACGCCATTTATTTAATAGGTTTAGTTAGTGTCATGATTTCTTATTGTTTTTATATTTTAACGAATGTGTTCAGTATGTTTGTAGATTAGTTGAAACAGCCACAGTTTGGTGACAATAATCAAGTTACATGGAGAAGCAGAAGGCACGTGCACTGTACTACTCCGAAATCAATCGATTATAATGAAGTTATGACGAATACAGAACCAGAATCGTTCCCAAGAGGGTAAACGAAGCAGAACTATCCTAATAAAGACGAAACCCGGCAAATTTTGAACAACAAATCAGTGCAAATACAAACGGAATGGTTCAAACATCCAAAACTAACAGTTGGAGTTTCAAGCACAATTTGCACCAAGTTATCGTAATAAAAGCTTTGAATTAAGTGAATAATAGTTCCCTTGGGACGCCATACCACATTGTCATGCGTTCAACGTTATGTAAGGAATGTCCCACATTCTCTATGAATAACTCATAACGCTTTATTGAAGTCACCATGTTTCTGGGTATTAATAAAAACCGGGCCTTTGAGTTGGATTGTAGAAATGAGACCAGCAGCCAGCAGTGTGGGGATTTAATGAATATTTTTTTGTTGAAGCTTCACTGTAATTCGATCCTGGATTCTATGACGTTATAATATGCTAAGGCGTGGAATATATATACCTGTTTTTTTGTGAAAGGCATCTCGCAGTTCAAAATATGAGGTTGTCTGCTTAAGCGGCCTTTCCTGTGGGTGCCCCAAACTTAAAAACTAAGCGGAAAACATCGTGAGGAAACCGGCATGTCCTAGAACCAAAAATTCGAAGACATGTGACATCTACCAATCCGCACTGGGCCCGCGTGGTGGATTACGGCCCACTCCCTCTCACCGAGAGGAGGCCTGTGTCCCAGCAGTGGGAACATTATAGGCTGATTATGGTTATGGTATGGTGGCACTTTTAAATCAAGCCGGAATGTATACCTACACGACGAGCAAACTGGAACCAAGATTTTTTTTAAATCGGAATGTATGAAACAATTGCTTTTTTTAATATCGACATAATATTTAAATTATGGTCGGTCTAGAATCATGAACTAAATTCATAGTACCAGTATATGCGTCAATGTCCCGTACAAAATACATAATTATTATACCTACAGTGTGACAGGGACCGGAGCAACCTGTTACCCTGGATTCAGTGCATGATTCTGAAACCACGTTGAAGTTATTCGTGAGTAGTTAAAAAAAATGGCTGTTCCATACCTTAATAACAGCCGCACAGGTCGATCGATCAGGTTAAGCTACGCTTGCCGCGGTTGGTCTGTGGATGGGTGACCATCTTTACATACCCGTTGGTCCCGGCTGTCATTCGTGGATCTTTGACAGTCGCTACCGGTAGTCAGAAGCCTGAAAGTCTGGCAACCAGTCTTAATAAGGGGTATCGTATTACCCAGTGACTGGGTTGTGGAGGTCAGATAGGCAGTCGCACCGTGTAAAATACTGGTATTCAGCTGCATCCGGTTAGACTGGAAGCCGAACCCAAAGGCTAGGCAGACGATGATGACCGCGAAGGTATTGCACTTTTCTATGAAAAAGCAGGTTTTATTTTTACAACCAACGAGGAATTTTTCGCTAGGAAGTCTAGAATCATGTACTGAATTCATGGTTTCAGTTTTCGCGTCGATGTCCCTATAACTACTGAGTGTTAAAACTACAAAACAAGTAGAGAACAAAACACACAGCAATACAAGTAAAAAGTCCATACCTCATTAAAAGTCCTCGCGGACCGAATTTCGCTCATGGCGGCCAATCTCTGGATAGTAGCCATCGTCACGGGAGATATGTGTGCGCAGACACAGGTGCACTCTCTCTTCCCTCACTCTCATAGTCCGATGGGAAAATCTATGGGGCATTCCGACACGATCGCAGAGAGATCAGCCGCAGGACCAACGCGGGGGTATCACACCGCCGACTTCCAAACTTCGGGCTGTTGCTGAGAAATTCCTAATAGATAAACCTATTATCACTTTGCCTGACCTGGGAATCGAACCCAGGACCCCATGCTCAGCAGTCGCGCTTCCGACCACGAGAACAGCGGCAATGACCTGCACCTTAATTGTGTAACACACTATTACTCTCAATTTGAATCATTTTCAAACATATTGCTAATCCATTGCTCCATATGTTCTAAAAATGTGTCTGCTCAACCACGTAAATAACGCAATGAATGTGATTGAACCGTCAAAATGAAACCTATTGCTATTGATAGTGTATTACGCAATTACCCTGCCGGGCCGGGCAGTTATACCTTATTAACCCATTGAAGGCTACTGAACGAGATACAATAGAACGTTTATTGTTATTACGTCTGGAAGCGTTTAGTGTCCCCTGTTAAATAATTGTCAACTCTGTACTTTGGACTTTGGAGTAATTTGATAGCTAAAATCAGACTAAACTTTAACATCTCTAATTGGTAAATCTATTCGACGAATTTTGTTTAACAGATTATCTTCGTCCATGACAACAGTAAAAATCAATCAATCAATAAACTCAGCCTATCGCAGTCCACTGCTGGACATAGGCCTCTCCCAGACTGCGCCACAGCACCCTGTCCTCCGCCTTCCGCATCCAGTCTACCCCAGCCACCTTCTTTAGGTCGTCCGTCCATCTAGCTGGGGGGCGTCCCACACTACGCTTGCCGATACGCGGTCTCCACTCCAGGACTCGTCTGCTCCACCGGCCATCGGTCCTTCGACAGACATGGCCAGCCCACTGCCACTTCAGTTTGCTTACTCTGCAAGCTATGTCGGTAACTCCGGTTCTTTATGCTCGGAGTCTCTTTGAAGGATAAAATCAGGAATGAAATTATCCGGAAAAGAACAGTAAAAATAGCTGAGAGTAATTCACAGACCTTTACTTGGCTGAGTAAAGTAAGCTGCCATCCAAATATGAGCAAATGTAAACAAGCGTTTCATACGAATTACAATAATGTTTAATTATATTTTATTCATACTTAGGAGCGTTTACCCAGTAACTGGGTTGTGGAGGTCAGATAGTCAGTCGCTCCATATAAAATACTGGTATTCAGCTGCATCCGGTTAGACTGGAAGCCGACCCCAACATAGTTGGGAGAAGGCTAGGTAGATGATGATGATGATGACTTAGGAGCGTTTACGCCATACGGCATTTCATACAAACTTTAAAGCCCTTGTTTTTCGAGATGAATGAACCGATTTTAATGAAACTAAACAGGATACAAAGGTCTAAAAAGTTACTCAAGAACATTTTCGAAATGTTTTATTTAAAAAAGATAACTAGAAATCTCTGTTTCTATGGAAAATTTCAAATCGGTCTAATTTCGCTGTAACACTATTTTTCGAAAATGTTCTTAAGTAAGTTTTTAGACCTTTGTATCCTGCTTTGGCGTATGAAGTTTCATCAAAATCGGTTAATTCATTTCGAAAAAGAAGGGCTTGAAAGTTTGTTTGAAATGCCGTACGGCGTAAACGCTCTTAAACGCATTTAATGATTTGTGGTGTAATCGGATTTTAGTAAAGAGTGTGTACAAAGGTCCATAGTCTGCTTATAATATTTAGTTAACTGCCCCGTTGGTCTCGTGGTCGCAAGCGCGGCTGCTGAGCGTGGGGTCCCGGGTTCGATTCCCGGGTCGGGCAAAGTGTTATTGAGTTTTTCCATTAGGAATTTCTTAGCAACAGCCCGGAGTTTGGAAGTTGGCGGTGTGATCGTGCCTCGGAAAGCACGTTAAGCCGTTGGTCCTGCGCCTGATCTCTCTCCGGTCGTGTCGGATTGCCGTCCCATCGGACAATGAGAGTGAGGGAAGAGGGAGTGCACATGTGTCTGCGCGCACACTTGTGCACTATAATATCTCCCGCGCCGAAGGCTAGTCTCCGTTGAGATTGGCCGCCGTGGCTGAAATACGGTCTGGAGGACTTTTTTATTTTATAATATTTAGTCTCGAGAGGTAGGTAAAGTTAGCTATTCAATTTTAGTTAACATTTTGTCTAACTTCACCCATAGCCTAATTAATCTCCCATCGAACATGACATTAATCTAGTCGAAATTAATAGGTAGGTACAATATACAGCGTGAAATTTTAATGGTTGTTTTCCCGAAACGAAATGATGTTGTCTTGATAGTACAATCGATTTATAAAAAAATAAAATATGAAAAAATGGCAGATTTACAATTGTGAAAAACAAAACTCGAACGCGATCTCGAACCAATAGTATAGTTACAGCGCAAACGGACGACAGCGCGTGGTCGTCCTGCTACCTGCAAAGATGGTAGGTAGCGGGCGGGCGCATGTGAGTTACTATTGATTCTCATGCTTTCGAGTTGAGATCATATTTTTATAATTATGTATTTGAAAACAAAAAAAAAATAACTCCATGAATCGGTAGCACTACTGAGTGCAAATCGTTCTACCGCCGCGGGAAAACAACCATTAAAATTTCACGCTGTATAATCATTATGATGTAAGCTAATTGATTAAACAAATACAAATTAATGAACTTACTTCTAATGTTACACCATATGGCTTTCAATTTGATGAACAGTTTTCAATTTATTACGAAATTATTATTATAGACTAGAAGCGCCCCGCAGTTTCACCCGCGTGGGAATATCGGGATAAAAAATGTCCTATGTGTTAATCCCGGTTATAAACTATATGTGTGCCAAATTTCATCCAAATCCGTTATAGTTTTTACGTGAAAGAGTAACAAACACAACACCCATCCATCACAACAACAATCAACAACAACAAACAACAACAACCACAACATCCATTCATCCATCCATCCATCCTCACAAACTTTCGCGTTTTTAATATTAGTAGGATTAACATTAGGGTTGCAATTACATATTATTATAGACTAGCAGCGCCCCGCGGTTTCATCCGCATAAGTTTTGATCTCGTGGGAATATCGGGATAAAAAGTATCCTAAGTGTTAATCCTGGTTATAAACTATCTGTGTGCCAAATGTCATCCAAATCCGTTCATTAGTTTTTGCGTGAAAGAGTAACCAACATCGATCCATCCATCCTTATAAACTTTCGCGTCTATAATATTAGTAGGAAGTAGGATTAAAGTGGTTTTCGTGTATGCCTGTGTGACCGCGATATTATTCCGGAATACTTCCGGGAAGTTAACATGTCATCAGCCAAAAGACGTCCACTGCTGGACATAGGCCTCCCCCAAGCACTTCCACTTCGACCGGTTCTTTGCTTCTCGCATCCAACGGGTTCCTGCGGCCTACACAAGGTCGTCGGTCCACCTTGTGGAAAGTTCTGGAGTGCCGACCACGTACCGGAAGACGTAGCGTTGGAAGTTAACATGTGTAATACTTTAAATATGATATTTTAACTGTGATAACATCAGTAGCACCCTTGAGCAGCAGGGGCGGGTAGGGGTTGGTGCCACTGACATAAGTCTGCCCAATCAAAGTGAACTTTATTCTCAAGGTTGCTGTCGGGTTGGTCTCACTGACAAGTCTGTCAAATCAAAGTGATCATTATTCTCACTATCATAAGGTTGCTGTTTGATTGCTGCTGCTAGAGATAAAACAACTGCGAAAGGACTAACAATAAATCATGATAGAGGTCACTGCATAAAAGCATCAAGTACTGTCAATCTAAGGGCCTGTGCACATCACGTTTTTTAAACGCGCCGTTGCCGCGCGTTTGTTGCGATACAGACGCGATACGCACGCGAGCCAGATACTGGCAGGCACTGCTCTGTAGGATAAAAGCGCGCCCTCGACACACGTTTCTAAAACGCGCGTCAACGGCGCGTTTAAAAACGTAATGTGCACAGGCCCTTATGGTAGTCATTGGGCTTAGAATAGACCATCACATACATCAAAGATGAGAGAAGTAATGAAATGCATGCTATTCAACGCAGGGGCATGTATAAGCAAACAAAACTGACCTACCGCAAGGCGTATAAATACGATTGGTTATAGGTAGTATTCTGGGTGTCGTAAACCAAATTAGATTATCTTGCTTAGGACACGCAGAGTCATCAAGTTCACCAAATGTTTGTTTTATGATCATCAAACATAAATTTGGTGAAGCCACTGCTCCAAATATAATATATTGTATATACCGAATGAATTTTTTCAAGTGGGCGTGGATGGCCAAATCCGAAACTATGAGGAATAGCAAAAATTACTCAAAGGAGTCGCGGGCTCGATTTTGATGAAAACAAAAGTGCATCATTGGATTTTTAAAAAATCAATATTTCTAGCCAGGATTCGAACCCGTTGATTTTGAAAAAAAAAACACTGTATTATTACACTATTCAATAGTGTCCCTAATAAGGATCAAATTCTGGGAAGTAATTTTGGTGGTGGCCCAGAGGTGACGGTACTTACGAGAGGTAGGTCGTGGGTTCGAACCCAGACAGGTGCTTTACTTTGTTTTAATTTCATCACCACTGCTCTCAAAACGGTGAAGAAAAACATCCTGAGGAAACCGGCATGTCTTTTTTTTTTTTTGCGGATGGGAAATCGTCAAATGACCCCTCCCGCTCTGGGTGGAGCGGAAGGGAGTGTCAGACTCTTACTGACTAAAACCCACCCGTGTTCCTTCCTTAGCCCTTTATGTTCCGGGCCAGCGGTAACCCTTTCGGACAATCCCGCTGACCCGGCAGTCCTAAGGGTCCTAGCGTGATGTTAGCCGGCATGTCTTAGAACCAAAAATTCGAAGATAATTATGTGACATATACCAACCCGCGCTGGGCTCGCGTCCTGGATAACAGCCTACTCTCTCTAGAATAGAGCAGGCCTGTGTCCCAGCAGTGGGAACATTATAAGCATATTACACTTACATTTACATACACATGCCAAAGATCATGTGCATGACAATATTAATATTACAAATCTATAATAAATAAATAAAAATGCAATGATGTTGTGTGTCGTCATCGTTGGTATCAGCGAATCACTATAGAAAGGCTGGACTGAATTGGCTATTTAAAAAAACTGGCTAAGTGCGAGTCGGACTCGCACACGAAGGGTTCCGTACCACAAGGCATTAACGCCGAAAAAAACACGTTTGTTGTATGGGAGCCCCCCTTCCAAGTGCGAGTCGGACTCGCACACGAAGGGTTCCGTACCACAAGGCAAAAACGCCGAAAAAACACGTTTGTTGTATGGGAGCCCCCCTTAAATATTTATTTTATTTTGTTTTTAGTATTTGTTGTTATAGCGGCAACAGAAATACATAATTTGTGAAAATTTCAACTGTCTAGCTACCGCGGTTCTTGAGATACAGCCTGGTGACAGACAGACGGACGGACGGACGGACGGACAGCGAAGTCTTAGTAATAGGGTTCCGTTTTTACCCTTTGTGTACGGAACCCTAAAAACAAGTCCGAATAAAATTTATAGGAATGATTTTTCTATCGCCGGATATCTTTTATTCGAGGAATAAAATTGACGTTTGACAGTTTTTGTATGAAATACCTGTAAAAAATTCAAAATTATTCCTCGAATAAAGTTATCAGATGATTGAAAAATCAACCCTTAGGAAAACAATTGATCAAATCTTATAGTCCTTTTTCTATAGGTTTTTTGTATGAACTATTGTTTGGACAGGACAATGTCTGTCGGGTCAGCTAGGGTACTATAAATATCAATGTAACATAATATCATAACCCCCAGGGGTTGGTAAAGGTGACCTATACTATCTACTATAAGGTCACCTCTGCAGAACCCTTGAGTACCTTCCCATATCGACATTTCGCCAGTCCTATGTCATAGACGATCCTATTGACATCAAGCGGGCACACACCCAGACTCCGAGGTGCTTCTGAGAAATTTCTAATGAATAACGCCTACAGGTACCACTTTTACTGACCTGGGAATCGTAAGCAGAAAATGTAAAATCATAAATAGCAATGTATAAGAAAAAAAAAGTTTATAAATGTATTTACTGAAGAAAAAATCAAAGATAAAAAGACTTCTATCATAAATATGATTCAAATCTATTGGAGCGTGGAGTAAGCAAAGTTCTCGATAGCATTAAAGAAATTTACAACAATTTTGGTCAGCAAAATTGCGTTTTTTCAAAGTACCTAACATACTTAGGTACGGTCAACAAAGGAGATAAGTATACAAGAGCGTCGGATAGACCCATAGAGCCGAAGCCTGCCGGGTCAGCGGGATTGTCCGAAAGGGTTACCGCTGGCCCGGAACATAAAGGGCTAAGGAAGGAACACGGGTGGGTTTTAGTCAGTAAGAGTCTGACACTCCCTTTCGCTCCACCCAGAGCGGGAGGGGTCATTTGATGATTTCCCATCAGAAAGAAAAAAAACAAAAAGAAGCGTCGGATATAGTTGAAGCTTACAACTACATCCGACTATATCCGACGCTCCTGTATACTTATCTCCTTTGTTGACTGTACATCCGCAACATAGGCTATGTCCACATTAGAGTTTATTTGGCAAGCAAAGCTCTATATATTGTGAATAGTTTGCCGAACTGCGTACAAAATACATACAAATATTTTGCTCGAACAAATACGCGCGGTAGTGAATGTATGCGTGAGTTTGTGGTTGTCTGTTAATGTTTGAAACTAGCTCTGCCCGCGACATCATCCGCGTGAATTTTTGTTTTTGTTCCTCGACCCATAACGTCGCATTGATTGGGAAAATTTGATAGTTTCGGGTAGCTTGATGTGCTGGCGTCTGTACATATCGAGACCCCTCCGTCCCCCGGAAAGCATGTTATGCCAGCTGTGATCCGTAGATCTCTGACAGGGATATAGTATGTATTACCCAGTAACTGGGTTGTGAAGGTCAGATAAGCGGTCGCTTCATGTAAAATACTGATAGCTGCATCCGGTTAGACAGGAAAGGCAATTTGTTTTCTATATTTTTGATCTCACGTCGCAGTGATCATAGGGCACGCACATGTCGAAGGATACTCTCTCTGCGATACATCGCGAGCTACTTGAGGGTTTGCCTTGATGCCCTGCATTGCGTGGCTATTAGCATGCATTTGTTTTACATAGAGGTGACATCAAGGTAGCAAGCGTGAGGTAACGCAGTGAGGCGTCCTCGGCATGTAATTAAACTTACCCTAAAGATAACCTTTCTTCATCGAATCGCTTTGTTTTCTTCTAAGCAGCTTTTAATTGAGTTTGTTCAATCTGACCTCGAAAACCAACCCCGGTCAGACTGCGTGCTACCGAATGGACTTCCGACAGACGCAGACCTTGACTATAATTTAGGTCTAGCAAACATGAAGGCCCATCGTCCACGACGCTACTAAGAAATAAAGTGGTAAAATCGCAAATGGAGTAGCCAGAACTTGTGCAAGTTCTGGCTACTAGTATTTCAATGGCGGTCGGTACTCCTTGATGACCGTAAATACATCCGTCACAAAAAAATATAATAGCTGCCGTTCCTCATGTCAATGATGGAATCGACTTTACGCGGTGTCATAAACGCTCTCAAGGGAACCTCACCATAAATAACGTTTCAATGATGTTATTAGACGGTAAATTGCACACGCTTTGAAGCGACTACCGTATTCTTAAGAAACCCACACATGGTCAACGCCACTACTCAAAACTAGCTTTACTTTTGAGTAGCGGCGTTGACTATGTTGTGTCTAAAATGTAAAAAGCTAATAAAACCAATCCCGCTACAACGGAAGAGTAATAAAATTTAGTTTTTACTCTCATCAAAACACGTAATGCTTGGAATAAAACGCTTCAGGAAAACCCGGTTCTACAGTGACGTCACCTTACAACCAATCATCATAACCCCCAACGATAAAAAAACAATTTTATAGTCTTATAGAAAGTCTATCTTGAAAGAGATGAAAGAAAACATTGTATCAGCTTATTATAATATCGAGAACAAGAAATAAAAGACTTTATATCGAATACCTACATAACTAGAAATAATAAATAAAAAGTTATATTATATATTATCGTATCTTATCATTGTTTTGTCATGGCGCCAGCGGTGCTATTCTTTAAAAATCTCACCGTGAAAACTTAGGTGAAGTGAGCGTCACTCCACGCTCACTTCACCTAAGTTTTCACGGTGAGATTTTTACAGAACAATCTGCGACTCCCGCATTCTGCTTAAACTTAAGGGGAAGATTTAAAACCATGATTAAACCTAATGTCTTGTATGGATCAGAATGTTGGGCCACAAAAGGGATGAATGAAAGGCAATTGCATGCAGCTAAGATGAGAATGTTAGGAGGGATGTGTGGTGTTACACGAATGGATAGAATAAGAAATGAGTACATAAGAGATAGTTTGAAAGTGGCACCGGTATCTGAAAAGTTGTGTGGAAATCAGTTGTCATGGTATGTTACGGAGAGTGAGGAAAATGTCGTGAGGAGAGTTTTGAGTATGGATGTCGATGGCTATAAGAGTTGGAGAAGACCAAAGAAACGATAGATGGAATAATTATGTGAATGATGATATGGTTAGAAAGGGGGTGACTACCGAGATGATGAATAAATTCGAGGGAGGCCAGGAGAGGAGGAGGGCGAATAAGGGCAGGAGAATGAAGATAACGATGATGATGATCTTGTCATTGTTAAACTGACAAGCAGGTTATATCAAGAGCGTATTTCTGTATTTACTTTATTACGCCCAGGTTAGTGCGTGTGCGTTTTTTGCGCGGGCGCGTTTTTACCGCGGCGATTTTTTTACGCACATTGGATTTTCAACACACTTCTTCTCAATCCTCAATGCTTGGCTCAACGCCGAAAGTTGAAAATCCTGTGCGCGATAAAATCCTTTACGATATTTTTACGTCCGTGCTAACCTGGACTTACTTAGAAGTCGACGAAAAATGAAATGATGGTATTTAAAAGCCATGAACTGCTCTCCACTAACAAGTGACGTAGACCAGGCAGGCCACACGAGAGACGGAGTGATGACATCACTGCAAGAAATGTGGAATAGATATTTCACCAGCCACTAATTGTAACTGCACGGATTTAATAAACTCGTCTTTTTCTACGTCTAGGTATAGCACGTTGCTTCGTTATATTAATTTTAAATCTCATTAATTGCTCATATCTAAAAGCATCATCAATCATAAACATGCATCATCAATCATTTAAAATATGCAGAACTTGGAGCATAATTGGGGTTTTTATTAATATAAATATAACAAGCTGTTTATTTTGTGATTCCAATCCTCCACTATATTGATAGTACGGTATATAGCAAACTCTGACCAAATTTTAATGATTTCTGACTTCATCCAATTATAGAAAAGTACCTAAGTTTTGAATTTTAATAGTAACACCAACCTCTTTGTATACCTATTATGTTTGTTTGTTTTTTTGAAGTGAAAAGCTCTTTAGGTGCGTTGGGCTGTTTTATATATTTCTTATATGTTTTCAGTCCTTATATTATATATATTTTTTATTCATTGAACTTATAATTAAGTATTTGCCACACGTACTGCTATTAATGTTCCTAGTGATTAGCTCTTTTTTATTCTTAAATTTCTATGCCTACTTGTGGACAGCGTAGTGGGTAACTTTATAACCAAATTGCTATTTTGTTAAACTAGTTGTAAGTCCTTATAATGTAACTGTTTGCTGTTCTTCTCAATAAAAATAAAAATAATATGACCCATCCCGCTCTGGGTGGAACTTACTGACTAGACTAAAACCCACCCGTGTTCCTTCCTTAGCCCTTTATGTTCCGGGTCAGCGGTAACCCTTTCGGACAATCTCGCTGAATGGTAGTTGCACACAATGGTAGTTACAACTTCGTTTTAGCTTAGCGTTCTTTCTGTCTTTTTTCATCTCGGTTGCTTAGGGTCATAGCGTTAGGTATGTTAAATAGTAGCCTAACCTTACTTAAGAATTGGGGGTCCCGTGGCTAAATAATAACAGCTGCACAGGTCGATCGATCAGGTTAATCTACGCTTGCCGCGGTTGGTCTGTGGATGGGTGACCATCTTTACATACCGTGACCCCTCCGTGCCTCGGAAAGCACGTTAAGCCGTTGGTCCCGGCTGTCATTCGTGGATCTTTGACAGTCGTTACGGGTAGTCAGAAGCCCGAAAGTCTGACAACCAGTCTTACCAAGGGCTATCGTATTACCCAGTAACTGGGTTGTAAAGGTCAAATAGGCAGTCGCTCCATGTAAAATACTGGTATTCAGCTGCATCCATTTAGACTGAAAAACCGACACCAACATAGTTGAGAAAAGGCTAGGCAGATGATGAACCTTCCATAAGAATTGGAATTTGGGCTATCAAAAGCAAAAGAATTTTTCAAATAAAACCGGTGGGGCAATTGCGTAACACACTATATCAGTAGCAATGGGTTTCGTTTTGACAGATCAACAGCATACATTGCGTTATTTACTTTGCTGAGCAGATAGATTTTTCGAACATATGAAGCAATGGATTAGCAATATCTTTCAAAACGATTCAAATTGAGATTGATAGTGTGTTACGCAGTTTGGGTGCGGGTTTCCGGAAATTACTCCTTCCTCTACATACAAACAAACAAATTTTACCTCTTTATAACATTAGTTATAACATTAGTTATAAAAAACGTTATAAAAACGATCTGAAACAAAATAGTAGACGTAATCTCCGCCATTCAGGGCCGGAGTCATTGAGCGCTCGTTACGGTCACAATTGTTAATGGACACGATATGATCTTACGTAACATAATACGGTAGGGATCTGTGTGATTTAAATTGTTACTGCAATACTAGTATTACCGACAATTCACTGAGCAGAGAACTGAGGGCATAAAAAGGCCACTTTGCCAGAATCTTATAAGGATAACAATATTATGAATCATAAGTTCACTGTTAAGTTAATCGTATCAAATCCCATTGGTGAAGGATGTTTCAGTTATTTTTTTTTTGTTTGTGCTAAAGTACCCATCACTCCAATCCAAATCCAATTCCAATCTCTTTGATTATACCTACCTAGCTACGTAGTGCATCGAAAAAAACAAAAACACGGACTGTCGTCGCCATTATTATGATTCATAATGTTATCCTTTTATGATTCTGCAAAAGTGACCTTTTTAGGCCCCCTGATATTTGAATAGAAGGTCAAATTATATTGGCTTGCAAAACTCCGCAGACTTGATATAGTATCAATATCTAAACATGTCATGATGAAACAAAAAAAAAAGAAAATCAAATCTTTTTTACCAAAAAAACAGGTTTTCTCATTATGTAACTACTCTATCAGCTGGTAATGCATTTACTAGAAGTATGAGTAGAGAAAATGAGTTTTTTTTTGTTTTATGGGTGTTTCTCAATTTTCGTGCATATTACGCGTCCAGGTTAAAAATCTTTATTTATTCATTAAAAATCTGTATTCCTTATTAAGGAAACCAAACATAATCAAGTTGTGCTTACATGCATGGAATATTTACAGGTCAAAACAACACAATTATTAAATTATAAATAAAAAACTTAATGTATTGTCATTTCCTTCGGTGTCCATTTCCTAATTTCCCGAAAACATTTGCTTTTTACCAAAAAATACTCATATTGAAATCAATCAAAGTAACCATATTTAAGAACTACATTAAAAAATACAAAGTTTACACCTAATATGAATAACAGTAACTCAGTAAACTAATACATTTTTAATTATAAAAGTTTAATTTTTTTTTTTCTGATTACCATCGGTTTGAAAGTAAATCTAAATTATAGTGTGCATATGACCCTAAATGCATCACACTATCGCCTGCTCCCCCGCGCACGTCTTTGTCGGCCAGCAAACGTCATAGAGAGTGCACGCTTGTTTGTAGTAAAAAAATATTTACGTTTCAAGTAGCGCGGGCGGTGAATATTTTGGAATCGTTCTCTTTCCTTTCGCTCGTATTATTGAGTAAGTATTTATGATAATAATTATTCAACAGCTAATTATCATTTCTAATAAGTACCTTCGTGGTTTAGAATATGCATGAAGTTCGTAATGTTGATATTATTTAAGAAAAAAATAATCAATGTCTCAAACCTCATTACCTTCTTCCTCACTACCTTCGTTTACCGTCGTTTTTTTGAGCGATGGTAATGAGGTCAAAACGACGGCAATTAGAATCTACTACAGGGCCCACCGCGGACCACTCGGGGCCTGTTGGACCAGCGCGCTAGAGGTCTGGGCGGAGACGTCGAATCGGATATACCGGTGATCGGAGTAGGTCTCCACCTCCTCCATGACGCGCCAGTCAATTACACGCTGTGACAGAGCGGGGCTGGCGAACGAGATGTCCACCACGGACTCACCCCGCATCCGCACACACGTGGGAACAGAACCGCGATTTAGGACGACCAGGCCTGTTTCCAGAGCTCAGTCCTCCACCATCCTGCCCCGTACATCCGTGTAACGGGAACCCCAGGCCAAATTCTTGGCGTTGAAGTCCCCGAGCACTAGCACAGGGAAGGGATGGTTTCCGGCGCCCCGGGGCCATCCTACCCGCCTGGGGGGCGCGCAGGACTATGCCCTCCAGGACAGAGAACCGTGCCTGGAAGGTCGCCAGCTCCTGCTGGACCAGGTTCAGGACCTGGTTCTCCACCGGCACGGGCTGGCTTGGCAGTTGCGCCTGCGCGCTGCCGGCGGCCCTCAGGCTAGCCAGGTCCGCACGAAGCCTCCCATCCCCTCCTGGAGAAGCCCCATGGCGGCCGTCAGGCGGGCGACCTCCACCCGCACTTCGGCCACTTCACCGGCCGACGGGCCGTCGTAGTTGGCCGCCTCCGCTGCCGCCATGATGGAGGCCGTCGCCGAGACCATGGCCCTGTTCTTAGAAGACTGTATCTTCTTCAGGGACACGTCCTGGATCGCGGCCTCCACGACCTCCGCAAACCTTTGCTTGCGGTCTGCATCGGGGCCGGCAACCGCACCAGCCTCGTCGTCTGAGGGCCCCGAAGCGACCGCGCGACCGGTCCCCCCCTCCTTTGTGGGCTCCTCCTCCGCTCTCTCTGCGGCCTCCCGGGCAGTGAGCCCCCTCCCCTTGCCTCGCTCTCGGACTTCACCCCGCCTACTGGTGGGGATCTTCCGAGCCGAGGCCAGCTCCCCGTCGGAGGACGACCCCTGGCTGTCCCCTGACCTTGGCCGCTTGCTCTTCTTCGCAGCGGCCACCTCCTTCGCACGACAGGGGCTCCCTGAGCCTCCCATGTTCGCGGCTCCAGATGCGGTGTCGGACTCCGATCCCGAATCACTTCTCACCACTTTTTAGTCCCCTAAGGGACAGGAGCCTCCTCGGCTCTTGTTGCCATTGGCAAACGGGTGACAGTCGTTGCCCCCCCCCCCAGAATACGAATGGGGGCTTGACGTTCCCAAAGGGAACGTGGCGGATTCTCCGGCTGCTGAGCAGCCGGTACCGCCCTGGGGTAGTTTGTTTCCGAGTGTCTTGTCCATCTTATTGTTCCTTTTAATGGTGAGGTCCCTTTTCGCGCTAACGACCGGATCCCCTCCGGCCATTCATCTCCTCGGCACGCTAGACTTTGACTTAACGACAAAAAATCATTACCCTCCTTAACGTTCTCATTACCGTCGTATCCCGATTTTTTAAATCATTGTAATTTCTTTGTTATCCGTAGAAATGAGGTATAAATCACAAAATCTTAAAAGATTATCTATAAATAAATGATATAAGAAAAAAAAACAACGTTATTCGTCAATTAATCTGAAACTTAGAAATATCACGGAATATGCACGAAATTTGAGAAACACCCTTATCGTGTTTCGAAATCTGTGAAGATTACACAAAAAATAATGATTTTTTATACTTTTATTTCAAGTAAGTAAAAGAAAGAAAGAAAAAGTATTTATTGCGACTCGTACAGGAAGATCACAAACTAAACTCATCATAATCAGCCTATAATGTTCCCACTGTTGGGACACAGGCCTCCTCTCTGTGAGAGGGAGTGGGCCATAATCCACCACGCGGGCCCAGTGCGGGTTGGTAGATGTCACATGTCTTCGAACAAACAAACTAAACTAAACACAGTAAAATAAAAATCCAAGTTATATAAAAAAAGTAAAAATAGGAAAATGACAAAAAGTCCTACACGAGGCCAAAAGGCTCCTATCTCAGCATGATGCAGTGACATTAAAAAAAAAAAAGTAACTAACTGTGATGAAATGTGAGTAACCAGTTAACTACACTACCTACGGTGATTGACCCCAAAAAAATAATAATTATCGACATTTTTTTTATCGTTTGCAGATATCGATAACGATCACGTTTCCGGAGTTTCTCTAGCTAATTTAATTTGACTCGTTCATTAGTATACCTACAGGGTCAAAATAAATTAGCTATATTGATAGTTCAAATCAAATCAAATCAATTTATTTGCGATTTGCATTTTATTTGCGTTCATATATGTATTGAAGATATAAACAAAATATTTGAGGACATTAATATAACGATGCCAGGTTGTCCTTTGGTGGGGAAATACGATCATTACTATTCTAATCTATATTGTTCAACGGTATATATACACGTACCTACAAAGCATGATGACAATGATAATGTAATAATAATATTATACTTCTATTAATACGAGACATCAACTGTTGAATATCAATAAGCCACAGCTGCCTTATAAAAACTTGATTGCTTGATGACCTATTAGATCTATATATCTGACATTTGTAATTATTACAATGTAACTCAGATATATAAATCTAATGCTCTATAATTATCCATCTATTAATCCAAAAAATATATAATCGAATATCCAAAATCAACCAAACCATTGACAAACATTTGACATTTTTGTATTAATACCTATGACATTTTTACTGTAATTCAAACGATTTGATATTAATTTGTAGTTTTTATTATTTCCTAATTGTTGTGATTTAAAATGTTATTATCTTTTATATTTGTGTATGTACATTAAATAAGATTTGCATGTCCATGTAACGGTAGAACATGGAGATATTTTTTATTACAATACGTCTTAAGTCTGAAATTAAATGAAATCTTTTTTGTTTGCAAACAAAAAAAGATTTGATTTGAATGAACTCACCAGAGAGTGAAAGAGAAAAGTCTAAATCAAATCATTTATTTCAAATAGGCACATAAAAGGGACTTTCGAACCTCCCTTCCAAAAAGCAGGAGTTTCGTATAGAGAAGAATGCGCAAGAAACTCCACCGTTACTCTTTTATAATGTTTTACAATATTTTGTGTGAGAGAGAGTACCTAAAATAAGTACACAATAAGTACACAGTTTTAATGCTAAAGAAAAGTAGGATAGATAACATTTAAAATGTCAGGGGACGAAATCTGATGACACAGCTATTGATGTCAGATCCTGCCAACCCAGTTCTTAATGATTCATTTCATCTCGGAACTCAGACACCAATTAAAAGTTAGCGGCATCAAGTTACTTATTAAAGGATTGTCGTTTCTAATTTACTAGTTAGATTTAAGATGATTGCGTTTTTGCGCTGGATCGGATCAGATAGATAACAGTGAGAACAATGTTTGATATTTCAATTTATTCGGGTGGACTGGCGTATATATTAAATTGTGGCTCTGTTGTGGATTTTAGGCAATTTTCATCGAACTCCAATCTATTTGATATCTATCCATGCATAAGATTCTGTACTATCTCCTACTGGGAGAGGGCACTGGCTCTTGTAACACAGGTCTATCACCTAGCACAGGAGTCAGGGACTTCACACTAGTGTAATAAAGATTATTATTATTATTTACGATAAAGTTATTTTTATAAAAAAGGAAATAGACACATTCGATGGGGGAGAATGGAAGAAAAATCGTAATATTGCGCCGACTCCCAGTAACATGACAAGTGTAGACAAAAGATTAAGATACTTAGTAGTATCTAAAAATATAAATATTTTAGAAAGTATTCATTCTATTGTAATATTGCTGTCTAAGATTTGACGTAAGTAAGTATATGCAGGGTTGATTTAATTTAGCTAGTGAAACTTAGTAGGACTAAGTAGCGCCGGGCAGCTAGAAATAATTTATATGACAAAACAACGTTTGCCGGGTCAGCTAGTATTAGTATAAAAAAACAATTTTCTATGTGTAAACTTTACAGAAGCGATGGGTAATGTATCTAAAGACGAAGCAACAAAAAAAAAACGGATTTTGTCATCTCATACTTCAAGTAACAACCACCAGTTAACCCCAAAAATCATATTTTTTTATTTTGTCGTGTTTAAATATCGATACCCATCTGTACTTTCGCTAGCTAGTGCAATTTGGCTCCGTTTATATAAATATCCAAGATATGATGCAAAAGGAAAGCGTAGGTCATCAGAACTAATAAAACTAATAAAAACAAAGAATAGGCAATTCTTCATCATATTTTAGTGGAATCCAACATGGCGGATGTAGGCGACATTTTGATTAATCCGTAAAACCTTGGTAGTACTGTCAGATATTACAGTTAAATGCCGATAGACCATAAGACGTGGAGTTACGATTCATAATTCAATGACTTCTGAGCCTTGCTACATTCAGAATATTTTTCTGTCGCTAAGAAGCCAAGGACATCAAATAAATAACTTTCTGGCTTTTGATAAGTATCTAAAAGTGAGACTACAACACCAGTCGAAACATATGAAGTAATATGAAGTATCTTTAATAAAAATAATTTTATTCATGAATATCAGACAACCATACAGAGTAAATAATAAACCCAGTATAGATATTAAATCGTTTAGAGTTTTTTTTTTACCGATTTTACCTGATACTTAATTAGCTTCGTGTGTTGGTTGGAGCTAATGTCAACGCGACGAAGATGCCGTCGTGTCGCCCATTAATCGATTTACCTAAAACAAAGACATAAAGTAATTAGTAACATTTCAAGTCGAAATCACTATTTACTAAAACGATTTATCATATCCAAGCAACAATTGACGCGCAACACGTAACGCTCAACATGTTCGGCAGCGTTGCACAAACAGCGCGCGACGTTGCCAGCTGTCGTGCAATATGACGCGCGGCTTGTTGTTTGTTTCCATGCAACATGCAGTTGAGCATCAAAAGTTGTCGAGTGGAGACGTGCAGAAATGTCCTTCTGGTGTAACGAACGAGTGGGCATTCGGGTAAAATTTGTAAAAGATCCATCAACCACACATTTTCTTTATTTTTTATGTGATTTCTAACCCACCAACGTGTTTTTTTTTATGCATTTTTCGATAAAATTATAACCACCGCCGCTGAAATCCATACTAATTCTTCTGGCGACATGTTGTCGACGACTGATCATGCGTAGACAGACAACGTTGCTAAACAAAAGTTCCGCGCTAACTTTCAACATGTTGAGCAAAATGTTGTGCAACATGTTGCTCGCCTAATGTTGCCTAGTCGATACGAGGCTTGAATCCATCGCTTGTATTCCCCGAAAGGTGAGGCCGAGGTGTACCTATAATACACTCACATTTCGCCTGTTACATAAGTCCCATATAATAGGGGGCGAGGCAATTGCTATTATAACCTTTGGGCCACGAAAAGGTCGCTGGATGTTCTGCGCGTCCAATATAATAATGTTTTTAAGATGCTGTTGTGACTGCCTCGTTTTTGCAGTGCCTCAGAAATGTTCGCGGTAACTCATACTGATTGATTTCACACCATCATCCGCAAAAAACGGCCTCGCTCCTGAGCAGAATAAGAGGCAGTCAGAACAGCATCCCCAAGTCTGTGGCGACAGACACTTCAGGCAATTTGTGCGAAGACTTGTTCCACAGTTTCTAGGTGGTCTTCGCATTAATTCGTCTTTAGTTAAAGTTACTAACAATAGTATTTTAAGTGCAAAACTGTTACTACCAATTTATAAATCATAAAGTTGTCCGAAATAAAATGATTTTATTTATTTATTATTGATATCAACCCGGCAAATATCTAGACTCCGGGCTGCTATTGAAAAATTCCGGACAGAAAAACCTTTAAAACTTTGTCACTCGCTCAAGAGAAACACCGTTTAGCCGACTCAAAAACAATGTACTGACTTTTCTTAACGTTATACATTAACCCATGTTCAGTTGCGTAACGTTCACATGTGGCCAATAGTGTCCTGATACCGCCGAGTGACGGCCCCATCGGCCCCATCGGCCATCTGTTCTGCGAGCAATGTACCTACACTGCCTACTGCCACAACAACATCTATCAACACTTATCTAAACATATTCTCGACTCTCATTGTCATGAATTCGTCTCCTTAACCAGAAATAGAAATATTATAAACATAATTATACAATATTCATAATACCCATGTCACCTTGACAGCTCATAAGACGTGGATCCGGGGTGTCTGTGTATTCTTGACAGAACGGATTGCTGATATTGCTTGAATGTCCAGGTATAAGCAATATAGAGGTAATTTCGTATGACATTATCATCTTTTGGTATTCAGTTGGTAATATTCTCGTAGTAAGTACGTCAAGTTATATTATCTATTATTATTAATTTTTTTTTTGTTCGTTGTTTTGTTAAGTACTATTTGTTGTACTCTGGACGCTTTTAACGCGTACGTCTTTTTAGGATTCCTACAAGGAATCCTTATAGTTTCGTTATATCCGTCCGTCTGTCTGTCCGAGGTTTTGCTAAGAGACCGTAGTAAGTATTATAAAGCTGTAATTTTGTAGGAGTGCGTATATCAATTACACCGACAAAGTGGTAAAATAAAATTTTGGAAAATATATGTTTTCGATACTTCTTGGTAAGACTGGTTGTCATTCTTTCGGGCTTCTGACGACCCGTAACGACTGATAAAGATCCACGAATGACAGCCGGGACCAACGATATACCATGCTATCCGAAGCACGGAGGGGTAAAAGAAACGGTATGCAAAGATGATCACCTATCCACGGACCGACCGGGCAAGCGTAGCTTAATCTGATCGATCGATCCGTGCGGCTGTTATTACTGAGGCACGAGCCCATTTCAAAAACCAAATTAAACTGAGATACCAAAAAAATAAAAAACTATAAACAACAAAACTTTCAAGGACACAAAACGAAGTATAAAATATTTCTGGAATACTCCTACCGGTTTTATACAGAATAGAGAAGAGAATTACGGAAACGCCCCAGTTGTTATTCATTACGTAATTAATACTCCATTTCCTCATAAAATACTTTTATTATCGCAAAGGTTTCTGAACCAAAAACGGTTGATTTGGATTTTCCGGCAGATTTACTACAGACCCGGAAAAAATGATCAGAAAATGTTCCGAGACGGTAAATATCTTAGTAATGTCATAAGCTTTTTACGATGGCCTGGGAGTAATGGCATCGTTGAATGTTTTAGCTGTTTTCTTACTTGTACAAGGTTAAGGGCCTTGAAAATAAAGGTTCCTGAAGGCAGGCGCGACGCGACTATAGTAGACAATTTTTATGTAAACGTCTTGGAAATTGTTCTCCCAGAATCACGTCGCACCGTCGCATTGCGCCTGGTTGACGGGGTTACTACATGCGTGTGCGGGGAGCGGCGGAAAATTTCATTGTATCCTTCGCATCGTATTACTTTTCGATGATACTGGGCCATACGGTCAAACAATATACAACTAAATGTTTAATCCCTATTCCGTATACTTAAAAATATACACGATAAAGAACAAGCACATTTTTTTAAATATATCCCTTTAAAAATTCACCTGTATATTGCTGCACCTTTTTAGCCTCCAATTTCCAGGGAGTATTCAATATTGAAATCACGTATGCAGAAGGCACTTTGAGTAGAAGCCTATACAACTATCATTTTGCACATTGGAAAATTTAATCACGACGTTCTGAAAGGAATGTGTAATAATTTTATAAGTAGTAGATCTTTGAAGCATAATACAGCACGTATTTTTTATTAAGAGATAATATTTACATCGTTTAAAAGCTAAGAGCCTTAAAATAATATACATGTCGGAAATACATCAGTTCGTTTTAATATTCGGGACGTCAGCGCCGCCCCGTGACAGAGTCTAGCCTGAGTTCGTGGGAGTCGAAGAGATCGAGCAGCAAAGCGGTGTGTCGCTCTTGGACATTGGATATCGTACGGACAACTGTGCTCAGAAACTGTCTCGCGTTCCGTATCTAGTTGTGTCGTGTACTTCAGTGTGTGATTCACTAGTATGATTAACTTGTTCGTAAATTATAATCTGATTTGAACTGCAAACGGTTTTTCTATTGCGCAATAACCAACACTACCCATAGTACGCCCACATTAGTTAAATACGGCTAATGATACCCAGACACACGTACCTTCTCCGTCATATACATAAGTATTTAAATAGCGGCAAAAGAAGGACACATTCTGTGAAAAGAGCATTGAAGATCTGTAGCATAACTTACTTACATCTTGTCGCATAAATGTTTGATTACTTTAAGCTTTCAGAGTTATTATTTCTTACATTTAAGCAACAAACTCTAACCAAGTTAAAAAATATGTGTCACGTGATCAACTTTGAACGTGAATATCTCTGAAACGTGACACTTTACGGGGTTGGTCCTTTTATATTTTCCGTTTGCAACTATCGATTTAAAAAGGTTTCATGCGCGGCCGACATTTTGAAAAAAAAAAAAACAAAATGTCGCGACAGTTGGCATGCCAGGCTCCATATAAAAATCTTCAATCATCTTTCAACGGTCTATCTATTACGGTTCATGAGATACAGCCCGCAGACAGACGGACGGACGGACATCGAAGGCTTAGTAATAAGAGTTCCGTTGGCACCCTTTGAGTAGGTACGGAATCCTAAAAACAAAAGGGTAGGTATAGCATACCTACTATTTCAGTGGGTTTTGAAGAAAATCTCTGTTTAAAATATTTTAGCAATATATTATTTAAATTCAGCAGCAGTATAGGCTATTTATGGCAATAAGGCCGTAGTAAAATGAAGTTTAAAGAGTACATCGCTTATATAAATTCAGTGAAAACCTCGGCTGTTTTATTTTTAGTTTTGGTTTAAATATTGTTAAAGTAGTTTTGTGGGTAATAATCTAAGTGGTGCGGATAAAAATCCTTTCCAATTTAGGTGTAATTCTGAATCAGATACGGGCGTAATTAATTCTCTCTAACACAAAGAACGAAACCGCGCGAAACCAACAACGAAAGATTGGAGGGATTAGCTAAGGAATTGACGTGGTTACGAAGTAAGGAATCGTTGAGTGGTCATTGTGAATAAGGGCCAAGATCAGCACCGTTATTGCGTAACACACTACTTATCAATCGGAATCGGAATCATTTTGAAGCAAATTGCTAATCCATCATCACACTAATACTATAAAGGCGAAAGTTTGTGAGTGTGTGTGTGTGTTTTTATGTTTGTTACTTCTTCACGCTCACACGGCTGGACCAATTTTGATAAAATTTTATATGGAGGTAGCTGACACCCTGGATTAACATATAGGCTACTTTTTATCCCGATATTCCCACAGGATCGAGATTTACGCGGGTGAAACCACGGGGCGGAGCTAGTTGCTTGATAAGTTGGAAAAAATTGTCTGCTCAACACGTAAATAACGCAATGAATGTTGTTGAACTGTCAAAATTAAACCGATTCTGATTGATTAATGTGTTACGCAATTGCCCCGCCTGATTAGATTTTCATACCTGAAGACAAAGACAGTTAAATGTCCGTTTTCACTAACACTTGGCGTCACGGACGATTTTGTTTAATTGTTTATTAATTACTAGCAGCGCCCCGCGGTTTTACCCGCATAAGTTTCGATCCCGTAGGAATATCGGGATAAAATTATCCTATGTGTTAAACATGGTTATTTATTATTCGTGTAAAATACGCGCATTGACGTGGAGTTGCGGACACCAGCTCGTATTACCTATACTCTTACCTATACTATTCGTGTGCTAAATTTCATCTAAATCCATGAGTAACAAGCATCCATCCGTCCATATATCCTCACAAACTTTCCCATATATAGTAGGATAGGAATTATGATGCCTATCCAAAAGAAATAGACAAAACACAAACAATAAAACATATCCTTTTACGGCAGAAGAAAACCCTTCACATATAACGCGTTTTTACAACCTTAACACATCAAAACAAAAATTGTTTCACTTTAAGAAAACATGTAAAAAAACAAAATGAACATGTAAAAGACGATGCTCAACAAAAAACTCGACACCAACAGAAATAAAACGTTCCACTCGACTTGACGTAATGACGAAAATGGTTAGACAATGTTAAGAAAAGCGTGGTCTAAGTGACAAGAACTTATATTTATTAACCTGTATAAAACAGGTAACTTAGCAAAGCATGAATGAGTATGGTGATATAATTGTGAATACCTTAATCTAAGCTAATCCATACTTTTACTTATAGAGGTATGAGGAACAGGGTGTAAAGTTCACTCATACTCCATAGAAAAGGGAGGATCCTCCGACCAGACGGGTGTTATGTCTGGCGGGCTACTGTCCGATGATTCATGTCGGGCCGTTGTATCTATGCTAGTTGCGCGGTAAACTCTGCTTGCGCGATGCAGGATTTGCGTGACGTCAGTATGACGCGTTGTTCGCATGTGGCTTTGTAGATACCGCTACATACTATAGTTACTTATATAATATTATAAATTCGAAAGTGTGTCTGTCTGTCTGTTACCTCTTCACGCATAAACCGCTGAACCGATTTAAATTAAATTGGTATAGAGATAGTTCGATTCCCGGGAAAGGACATAGAATACATTTTATCCCGATATTCCCTCGAGACAGAAACAAGCGGGTGAAACCGCGGGCGCAGGTAGTATTATAATAAAGAGAAAAGATTAGATTTTTTGTATGTTTGTTACGCTTTATTGCTAAAACGGCTGAATAGAATTGGATAAAATTTGGCACATGGGTAGACCATGATCTAGAGAAAGACAGTATGCTACTTTTCATCCTAGATCACAGACGAAGATGCAGACAACAGCTAGAAATAAATAATTTTGAAGGGTCGTATGAAAAACTTTTGAGAAAATTTTAAGGTTTGGCCGGTGCAAAAAGTTGTACACTGTTACCTTTACACATCATCTAAATTCACACAAAAGTATTCGAAACATTATATTTCAGCATTTCATATATATAACATTATTTTAATTATACTTCAGTTCCGATTTTAATTAAATAATGATTAAGCTAATTAATTAGTATTAAACAAACTGATGCGTTAATCGGCGTTTGTCAAAATAAAAATATTTTATTTCACATAAACCTACATGGGCACTTATGAAACGTCAGAAGCTAGGTGCACGGTTCCAATTGGTCGTTTCCTATGGAGAAGAGCCGGCAAGAAACTTCACGGTTACTGTCAGTTACTTAGCAAACGGATGCCTTCGTTAAAGAATACATAAAATAATATTATTATGTGTGTAGAGGCCCCATTCATCATTATCATCATCATCATTTCAGCCGAAAGACGTCCACTGCTGGACATAGGCCTCCCCCAAGCACCTCCACTTGGACCGGTTCTGTGCTTCTCGCATCCAACGTGGTCGCTCACTATGGGCCTTATGAGAAGGCTAAAAGTTACCCAAAGGGCAATGGAGAGGGCGATGCTTGGAGTTTCCCTGCGTGATCGGATCAAGAATGAGGAGATCCGCAGGAGAACCACGGTAACCGACATAGCCCGAAGAATTGCCAAACTTAAGTGGCAGTGGGCAGGGCACATTGCTCGCAGAGCAAATGGCCGATGGGGCCGAAAGTTTCTGGAGTGGTGACCGCGTACCGGAAGACGTAGCGTTGGAAGGCTTCTCACAAGGTGGTCCGACGACCTTGTGAAGGCCGCAGGAGGCCCCATTAGAGCATAGATATTTAGTAAAATCAAAGTTGAGAAACAGTTGCAAGTTTTGTCTATGATTTATATGGAAGATTAAGAAAATTTGTGTCTTTAAATAAGGGTTTTAAACCGTTTCAAAAGTTGTAATATAAATAGAAATTGCCAGGAAAACTGCAACGTTGCAGATTGCCAGTAAAATTTTTCCAACAACACAGAAACTTGTTACGAAACAGTGTTGCGTCATTTTGAATACTGAGCATTAGATGATCAAATAAATCAATGGAATGGCCACCAGAGCGAATAATATAATTAATGCAGCTATAAAATACTCCTGACAATTAGAATGACAGCTACATATATGCGTCAATTTGAATTTTAAATCATTTCCGAGACGATTTATACGATTAGTATCTTTATTAATAATAAATAATTGATTACTTAGGTATTTGTCGGTCCTTTACTATTCATGTTTTAACTAACTAGATAAATGTGGTTACATTGTTTGCATAGTGTTATAAGAGCTGAACTGTCACTAATGAGACACAATTACTTTTTCTATTCTTTCTGAACTTAAATAGCTTGCTTAAAAGACGAGCAATAAACAAACAATTAATTATGCTTGACTGCGCGTCCGAATTGCTTTTGCGATGCTAAACTTTTTGAGTTGATTTTTAAAACGACTAACGATGAATAATAGCTGCCAAAAAAAACAAATAAAGATCGAGAAGATCGTTTGAAAAGCCGGTGTTAATTTGTGATAATTGCGATGATTGTGACTTGTGAGCAGTTCAATAAGTTGATTGATTTGCGCACGCGCCTCACGTACTCGTTGGAACGTCGTTAGCATTATTGTTTATTCCCAGAGACTTTTGATTATTCAGAATATTATTGACTTTCATTTACTTACATTTCCTCGTCCGCATACCCATGTACAAGAGATAATATACCTCTTCTAATACATATGACGTATTGCCATTAGGATAAGTCATACACACGAGCAACACGCGTCGATGACAGCGGCCACTGCAACCGTCGGCGTCGCCGCGTGTCGGCGTTACCGTCGGCACCATACTCAAATACACGAGCGCCACGCGTCGATGGTTGCAGTTGCCGCTGTCGTCGACGCGTGTCGCTCGTGTATATGCACACTTATAATTTTTTTAATTTTAATAGTGCTCCGATTTTTTTTTTTACACTGACCACAGCTAGGTCTCTGACTAAAAGAAAATTCATTCATACATCAAAAACGAATTTTCTCAAAGTACAGTAACTAAGTATATATTCTTATTATTGTATATATTATATTTTTTATATTTATTTTCATTGAATTGCGGTGCAGATAGAGGAAGTGAGTCATAATCCACCAAGCGGAACCAGTGCGTGCCTATACGACACTCGGTTACCACAAGTCGCTTCGTGAGGTTAAAAATAATAATATATCACCTTGCTGACTGACTAAATGACGGCATGAGCTGCTCTCATATAGTTCGAGCTGATACTGATATAGACGAAGATTGAGTTGCGTGTCTTGAAGTTATTTAGAACATCTGAACTTTGATCTTTATAACGAAGCACGTGCAAATATTCTTTTCCGCAATCTGTTGTTTACACATTAGCAGAAGATTAACACAGTTTTCCTCAAACAGAATGTTAATTGAAGAAGTAATCATCTATTACAGTATTATTACTTGTGATTACCTAATGTACGAACACGCCTTGAATGTGTGTGTAAGCGCAGAAGCTCCCGGTACCGTACGAGACAATGGTGAAGTCGGAAAAGTGTGCGTGTGTGTTATGTCATTCACAGCTTGTTTGTACACTTGGTCATCACAAGTAAAACGCGCATCACTTCGTGAGATAAAAGTACTACCTATACTAGCTGTTGCCTTTTTTTTTGGTGCGCGGTTTAAATCCTCATGGACTTCCTGCATCGTGGGGTTGACAGAGGGGCATGCTGGACTGTTACCGGCTAAAACCACCGCGGTGTTCCACCTCTACCTATGGCCGGGGGTGCGCTCCCGACAGGCCTCGACCCGCTGTTCCTCAGCGGGTTCCACCTTCCCGTGTGGCCATGCCTACAATGGCCGCACCCACTCTCGAGTGGCGCGCGTGGAACACTGCGACGCCAGACGGACGCCCCTAGTCCGCCGCCCGCAGGCCACCTCCTAAGGACGACCGGCAGGGTAATTGCGTAACACACTATCAGTAGCAATAGGTTTCATTTTAACAGTTCAACAACATTCATTGCGTGATTTATGTGGTTGAGCAGACCAATTTTTCGAACATATGGAGCAATGGATTAGCAATATGCTTCAAAATTATTCAAATTGAGAGTAATAGTGTGTTACGCAATTAAGGTGCGGGAATAAACGAACGGCTCGAGTTAATACCTTTAATTACAATTCAGATTTTCAACCATCCATAAGCTATGGAGTATTCTATCTCGTTTGAATGCAAATATTCATATAAAATTCAAGCTATACCTGGGCCTGCACTCGTGTGGAAAGTTGTTAGTTTTCAGAGCCAAATAGTACCAGTTGGCGCTAATGTATAATGCATTCTATCTCTGTGCCAAAAACCAGGCAAATCCGCTCAGCTGTTTCGGCGTGATTGAATAATAAAATTTGAAACTTTCGCATTGGTTTTTTAAATCACGCTAACTGTAATGGCAAGTCATAGAAATTGGTTACAAATGCCTGTGGACAACGATACTGGTATACAGACATCTTACTTGCTATCTATAAAAACAATTTTGTGAGTGTGCCGAGTTGTCATTTATTTTACATCACTCTCTTAACATTCCACGAACATAAAACATATGAATATGGGCAGTAAAGCGTAAACGAAGCAAACACAGTAAAGTCTATTCAAATTTGTTTCAAATTGATGTTATTTCAAGTTAAACAAATATCAACTTTATCGTAATGGTAATTAAGTTGATTTCAGAGTGACTAGCGCTATTGAAAAGTTACAAAAATATTTGAAGTTGTAGCGTAAACTGCACTTTATTGCGTATGAAATAAAGATACTTTTCCCTAAACTCATATTTGTTTACATTTTTAGCAATTATGTCGCGAATGCAGATTGAGTGAGAGTATGTGGTGTATGTGGTGTATGTATGTGTGTATAAATGTAGTGTAAACATGAATATTTTTTCTTGTAAAATAGCTTGTTCGACTTTACCTAATAAAGATTCTCATAATTATTAATTTTAATCGGATTAGACAACTGAGCGACCACTGAACGTTCACAATCTGATCTCATTCTCAATCTGTCAAAAATACCTCTAATTTACCTACATTTCTGACAAGTTTTTGACATTGACTGTCGCTTTTGAACGTTGTTATAAGTACGAGAATTGACCTTCAGTTTCTAACTTGGACCAAGAAAGTTAGAATTATTTATTACCATGGCTGTCAGTGGCAAGTTTAGACACATTGTACGTTACTGAGTGGCAGACTTTTGTCTCCTTGTGCCGTCAAAGGATCGATGGGGTTTTCTAACGTCATTGTTCAGCGTATTTGTACGAACACCATGATTTCCTGATTTTTGAACTAGCTTTCGAATGATTTTGAATATATTTTTTTCTTTATCTGGAGTAATATTATATTCTCGTATTTACCTCGTCTGTCTTCTGTTATTTCTATGTTTACAATTTTCTGTAATTTTTATAAATTACAGAAAATTGTAGAATATATCTATTTTATCTTTGTTCGCCTTAACAGCCCTTAACGCGAGAGAAGCCGCGGGGAAAAAGATAGTAAGAAAATAAAGATTGGACATATGTATTCATATTCAAGCGATTAGGTACTTTAAGGTGATAGACAGCGCATTAACGATCATCGTGACGGGCATCATGCACTTGTCATAATTGGTGCATAATCAGCTATAATGTTCCCACTGCTGGGACGCAGGCATCCTTCGACAATAAGTGGGCTATAATCATTCGACAGTAAGTGGGCTATAATCTACCACAAGAGGCCCATGCGGGTTGGTAGGTGTCACATGTCATCGAATTTCTGGTTTTGGGACATGCCGGTTTCCTCACGATGTTTTCCTTCCCCCCGTTTGAGAGCAGTGGTGATGACATTATTTAAACGAAGTAAAGCGCCTGCTTAGGTTTGAACCCACGACAACTTGTAAGTCGGGGCCGTTAGCAATATTGGCTACTCTCCAATTCACTTGGTGAATATAGTAGTATTCCATCCCTTTTATTTTGGAGTAGCAAAAGCAAAATACTGGTTGGTAAAACATCGCATTATTGGACTTGTAACTTTGAAAATCCATTTCAGTTTGCAATTTAGAAACGACACACTTTATTACCAACCATTTTATGTCTCTCTTTTTAACTTTTAAATCGATTCTTGCTACAAATATAGCCGTACGTGCAATACCGACCTTAGTGTAAACATAATTATATTGGATGTCCACAATATTCTGACGGTATTCAGAAAAAAGACATTAAAATGTTATAACAGTTACGTCAGTGCCGATCGCATCTATGATGAAGATTCTATTCCAACGAAATTATTATTGTTTTGTTTTGCATCAATTTGTTTTTTGCGTGCTGAAGTTGCTACGTCAAAATTTTGAAGGCTTTTGGGTACTTTTCACATCCAGGCTATATCGTAAATTGATGTAGGTTTTGTGAAAAATGGCAAAAGTGGCCAAGGCGGTTTCGAATTTTCATAAGAATTTATTTTAGACAAAACATAAAAAAGGGATGCCTTGATAAAGCATAATCTTCCCAGCGAAAGCATTAGGAAGTGGTGAAGAGCGGGCGTTTTGGGGGACTGTGTTATGTAATTTTGACGTTCGAAAAGTACTGATTCTCAGCGTGATTTGAATAAATGATTTTGAATATTAGCCCTATCTTGAGTAGCTTGCGAGAACACAAAACACTTATTCCATTGTGACCATCAAATACTCTGGTAATGTTTATAGGTCCCAGTCATAAAACTAAAACGTCTCTTATTTTACTAACACCTGCAATATTTTCCAGAACGATATCCTACAATGATGTCATACGGTAACAGGTCATTATGACTGGTCATTCTGACTCCCAAGATACAGGCAAATGCCTAGTTTGGGGGTCACTGTCTTTTCTATCCTTGTAAAAATTGTGACTAATAATTTGAATTTGTATTTGACTGTAAAACTGCGTCTCGGCCTCCAATTCCAGTTAAGTCCTCTTAAACTTTAGTTTCGGCCTCGCCAGGCCTTCAGCGGCCTTTGACGGGCATGTCATGTCTAACTAACTTTAAGGATTATTATCACAATTCAGTCATTCCCGGTATCTTTAGTTCAAAGTTTTGGTTATGAAATTAATAATCCCGAATGGCGGTCAAAGTTTAATGAAGTAAGTTACACATAGAAGGTGGGGCTAAAATAATCACCCGATGTTGTTTTACTTGAAGAGTTAATTGATTATGATAAAAAAAAAACAAAAAAATAATAATTTGAGTGAAAACTGGCATTATCGCCTAAAAAAATTATGCACGTCATCAATATTTACCTTAAGGGGCTTACAGGACCTAAACGCAAAAAACGCGAGTTTTAGAAACAATAAAAGTATTATGATCGACTACAGTAAACAAAATCAGAAGAATATATGATATTCTTCAGGATATATATTATGCTAGGTAGATAGGAAAACATAATACAACTAATTTGATACGATAGAAAAAAACCATGAAGATACCTCTAAAACTTTCTTTTTACAATAAAAACCATACTAATATACATACAATCATTATTATTTTTTGTCAGATTATTCTACAAGCATCAAACATCGTGAGGAAACCGGCATGTCCTAGAACCAAAAATTCGAAGACATGTGACATCTGCCAATCCGCACTGGGCCCGCGTGGTGGATTACGGCCCACTCCCTCTCACCGAGAGGAGGCCTGTGTCCCAGCAGTGGGAACATTATAGGCTGATTATGGTTTATGGTTTATGTATTCTACAAGCAACATACTAAAACACTAGTGTTTTAATTTTTTAGTCCAAACAATAGACTTTTTGTAATTAAATAATTGCTTCATATTTTGCAATAAATTACCAGCGTTGTGTCATCGCGCTTCTCTTTCTTTTCTATGCAGTCCGACAGTGACCGCGCTTTAGGTCATGTAAGCCCCTTAATGTATCACAAATGATTAGCTACTCCTATTCATGATGACAAACATTGCAGTCGAAATTGCCTGTGGATTTTGAGCTAGAATAATGAGCGTTTCTATATCGCCAGCCTAGTTTCCATAGGTGACATTAATCGGCTCATTCATGAATATTTTGTGGTGACAAACGCGAGTCACTAACGTAGCTAAAACACAACGACGGGGTGGTTATATTCTCTTTGCTAAAACACGATGCGTTGTTACTCATATGCCGTTGATTTATTATCTAACAAAACTAGTTCTTGATGAATAAGGTTTTATTCTCGAAAATGCATTCAAAGAGATTTATTACTGGCTGACTTTACAAAACTTTTGCTTTTAAACTATTTAAATTACGAATCTGTGGCTTCAAATAGACCTTGATTGGCTATTGTTTTTCTTTGTTGTAGGATTTTATGATATGTAGAGGGACTAGACAAAGTTAAAATAGCTTTTAAAGGCTTTCGTATTTCTACAGCGACTATTTCATTTTGACGTTTCCATCATCATTATCGCTGATAGAATTTCACTTTGTCTACCCCTCAGTAGCTACTATCTCCAATCTACGCCCTTATAATCTAACTACCATATTGCGGTCATCTTATCGTTCTCGGTTCCATAATTGGCAGCCGATTTCACTCCTAGGGGCATAGTGAAAGGTGACTATGGTCGTTGAGAATAGCTACGTGCCCGCACTTTCTGTCTACAAAAACATCGCTCGCAACTATGACCTCCGATTCGTCTTAATGGCAATTTTCTTTGACCGTTCTTTCTGGCGGACATTGTAATGTCAATGTTCACCAATGAATGTTTACGGGTCGGTATTATAATTATAGTGTGGCGAAGGCTTAAGAAGCTAGATCCAGCATTTGGCAACATTGCAAAAGAACTGTCAATTAGGTCGCTGTTTTGATTTTTATTAGCCACTAGCTGCGCCCCGCGGTTTCACCCGCGTAAATGTCGATCCCGTGGGAATATCGGGATAAAAAGTAGCCTATATGTTAATCCAGGGTGTCAGCTAACTCCATACAAAATTTTATCAAAATTGGTCCTGCCGTTTGAGCGTGAAGAAGTAACAAACATATAAACACACACACCCCCACACACACAAACTCACAAACTTTCGCCTTTATAATATTAGTGTGATTTGTGATTAATACCCCACTGCTGGGCAAAGACGGGAGACCTTTTCCCAGCGCTCTTTACACTCTTTCCACCTTTTTCTGTCCAGAGCTGCCAAGGACCAATCTTTATTAAAGGAGTGCAGATCATCCCGATTTGATTAATTTGTCAATTACTAAATTAAGTTATGAAGTGCACTATGGATTATGAATTGCACCACCAGGGTAATACCGTAGCTAGCAACAGACTTCTATAACCAAGTTCACCAGAAAAACTAAGGTAGATATACTTTCCGGGTAATTATAAACCAATCGGATTTTAGAATCATATTTTATTTTTTATCCAGCCTCATCTCCGTCTATTTAATAGCGTTGTCGTAATTAACAATAACCTCTTGGCAAAAAACTTGGTGTTATCTTGAAAATAACCAGTTTAAATAACAAATTTGATGGATGTTTGTAAATAAATTTATATCATGTTTCCGTGTCAGCTGTTTAGCTTAGAATGCCAGTCAATCATAGACAAAGACAAGGAGTCAGTTTTTGAAGTGAATACTTCTTTAGGCGCATTGGGCCACATTTGAGATGGAAAAAAACCATTGAACTCGCGACACTGTTACAGTAACTGACACCGCGCTACATTCGGATGTGTTCGGCTGTCCTCGGGATGTAATCGGTTTTAATGTATATCCGATATGTCAGTAACTGATGGCAAAATATTCTGTTTGTGTTTTGTTTATAAGACGATTAAAAAAATACACACGATTAAATATAAAGTTGTTCAAGTTTTCACTTCTGTCGGCACTCCCGGAGTGCCACTGTTTTTTTTTTTGTATGTAATGCTGGTGTTATTTATTAGAATTTCTATTATTATTATTAGCCCGTGATGTCCCACTGCAGGGCAGATGCCTCCCTACTTTCTTTCCGCTTCTCTCTGCTCTAAGTTGCTAAGGACCAGTTCTTGTAAAAGAAGTCCAGCTCATGTCTATAATAGCTAAGTTATGTCATCATCTGTTGAAACTTGTGACATCTTTTAGCGACCATTTTTGTGTGATTTAATTTTAAATCCGCAAATATTTTTTTTTTTTTTTAGATTTTGGCAAGGGCCTATATTCTTCTTTTTCGTAACTAACTACTATTGCAACACTTAAAACGTCACCATCTAAGTAGTGTTATGCTTTCAATGTTTTACGCCCGTCACCAAAAGAATAACATAAAAACTTTTCACATAACCAAACATATTCAGTCCGTCTGCCGAAAACATCATCATCAATTCAGCCCAGAACTACCCAATGCTGGTTATAGGCCACCCCTTTCTTCTGCCATACAGAAAACGCACCTGACGTAAATTATTTGAAAGATTTTTTAATAGAAAGTACTTTTTTTTGGCACATTATTAAACGAATTTATTTGGAAAACTTTATTCTTATCTATGCATGATAATATTGTGCTTAAAAATTATGCGTTGACTTAAAAATAATTTTCTCTTTTTTCGACAGTTAAAATCACTTTACCATAGTTGTATCTGCGATTAAAAAAATGTTTAGAAATAACGTTACATTTACTCAGTGCGTTCGGGCTAGGCCCACTGTTCTTTTGTCTGTGACAAAAATGATTGCAGAAAAATACATTTCCGTAACTCCACCAAAACAAACTTTCATTAATTTTAAAACGTCGAAAATTTTACTAGAAACAGATTTTTCACCGAACTCAATGAATTGTGGCCAACTTAGTTCTATAGTTATGGATATGAGATGGACTAGTCAGTAGCGTGACGAAAAAGGCAAGCAGCCGAATATCAGCCTTCCCAAACAATTAAATACAAAAAGAATGCAAATTCTACAAGACATGTTATCACCGTGTAGTTTTAAGTTGACAACTATTATTACTGTAGCTACAATACTGTTCGAACGTTACAGAGAGTTGGCAGCCATCTGGTTTTGAAGTGTTTAGGAGTTGGGAAAAGTAGATCGTTACAGCTAATAGTTTGTAACAGAATACAACAAAGTCCAGACCAGCCAGAGAGCTGACCAGAGTCTGTCAGTCAGTATGGTCAGAGTCAAAGAACTGTCTGAACTATAATATTATCATAATAATTAAAATCATGACCTTAGGTTTTTATTTATACACAACTTTTACTCTACTAAATCGCGAAAAAAAAGCAGCAGTTCCCTACATTTATGTTCGTATAACTCGTCAAAATGTAGGCAACAGCTGTTTTTTTTTCACGATTTCAGGTTTGGTCCCATAGTAAAATTTGTTCATAATGATGAGTCCAATGATCTTTTATCAATAACCCTGTATAATTATCAATATAGATATTAGATGCCCTCGTCTCGTGGAATACGCTGTCCGAGATTTGTCCGTCTATGGTTGACCATCTACATGTCGAGACCTCTTTGTGCCTCGGAAAGGACGTTCAGCCGTTGGTCCCGGCTGTGATTCGTAGATCTTTGACAGTCGTCACAGATAGTTAGAAGCCAGAAAGTCTTACAACCAACCTTACCAAGGAGAATCGTATTACGGAGTAGCCAGATTGTAGAGGTCAGTTAAGCAGTCGTTCGAGGGGCCCCTGGCTAAATAATAACAGCCGCACAGGTCCGATCGATCAGGTTAAGCTACGCTTGTCGCGGTTGATCTGTGGATAGGTGACCGTCTTTACATACCGAGACCCCTCCGTGCCTCGGAAAGCACGTTAAGCCGTTGGTCCCGGCTGTCATTCGTGGATCTTTGACAGTCGTTAAGGGTAGTCACAAACCCGAAATTCTGACAACCAGTCTTACCAAGGGGTATCGTATTACCCAGTAACTGGGTTGTGGAGGTCAGATAGGCAGTCGCTCCATGTTTAATACTGGTATTCAGCTGCATCCAGTTAGACTGAAAGCTGACCCTAACATAGTTGGGAAAAGGCTAGGCAGGTGATGAGTTAGGCATTCGTTCCATCTAAAATGCTGGTATCCAGCTGCATCCGGTTAGATTGGAAGCCGACTACAGCATAGTGGGAAAAGGCTAGGCAGCTATTAATGTAAGTAAAACTAGGAGCAGGCGCAGTAAACGATGATTAATCTATAAGACAAGCGTGGATCCCAGTCCGTTTGTATTCCGCATCAGTACCTACATGATCATTTAAAATGCTAGAATAAATATCAGTTGAGTCGTAAATTATGTGATTGTAACTTTGTATGAGACGACAATCGGCAATTTGTTTCAATGACTCCTAAAGTCTGATGTTGCACTATTTGTTGGTATTAGATATCTCGATTATATGTCAAAGTATCCAGTAATAAGTTTTATCATCAATTAGTAGACTATTTACGTACGCGACCATTAAGTCTATATCGTAACTCACTCACAATCCCGTTCATTTTGACGTAATAAAACTACTTATACAGGGTTATTGGAAAAACACCAACAACCTCTTAAGAGGTCATTGTACTCATCATTATGAACAACTTTTACTTTGGGACCAAACCTGAAATCGTGAAAAAAACAGTTGTTCCCTACATTTATGTTCGTAGGTATAACTCGTCAAAATGTAGTGAACAGCTGATTTTTTTTTTCAATAATTAGTAATCATCATCATCATGGAGCAGTGGCGGCCAAGTGGTAACGGCCGCGATTTACAAGTTGTAGATCGTACGTTCGAACCCAGATAGGCGCTTTACTTTGTGTAAATTATTTTATCACCACTGCTCTAAAAACGGTGAAGGAAAACATCGTAAGGAAACCGGCATGTCCTAGAACAAAAAAAATTAACACATGTGACATCTACCAACCTGCATTGGGCCCGCGTGATGGATTACGGCCCACTCCCTCTCATCGAGAGGAGGCCTGTGTCCCAGCAGTGGGAACATTATAGGCTGATTATTCTGTATACTAAAAGTAAGAATAAAGAATTTCTTAGGCTATGAATGTATATGAGATAGTTATATCTTTAGAACCTAAACTACTGAACCGATTTCCATAAATTAGAAGTATGTGCCTTCGTATGTATGTGCCTTGATCTAAGAGTATCCATTGTTCATAGATTAATGCCTCGCCTGAACGAAAGTCACAAGATATTCAATATGGCGGCATCATTATTCCGTAGAAACATTTGATTTACCTATTTGTTTTGTTCTACCAACTGATGTGTAAGCTTTTGTGTCTAGCTTTCCTGATATTTATGTTTCTCCATTAGGATATGAGCTGGTATCGGTCGCATCTCTCCTGATTGGCGATTGGCTGTGGGCCTAGCACAAACGCACGGAGTAAACGTAATGTAAATCGACATTTACGCGGGTGAAACCGCGAGGCGCAGCTAGTATGATATATATAAACAAAGATGAAAAAATTAACAGAAAAATAGGTACAAAGGTGATGCTTATTTCTAAAGAAATCTCTACCAGCATACCTACGATAGGGAAGTACATGACAGTGTGTGCAAGAGTAAAAGAGAAAATAAAATACATAATTATGACTAGTGGATTCAATTTTGTCGCCAGACAACATTGCTTTATCCTTCGTCCTTGCCTCCATTAAGGCTTTTCTAAAAACGTCGAAATTCCACTGAGTAGCTCATGAGGCCGTTGCAATGCGAGACTAGTATCTCTAAATTATTTCTAGAAATTATCCTAGGATATTCAACAAATCCCTGGAGAATGCACTGAAATCGGCAAGCGAAGCTAATATCATTTTGTCATATTGCCGTTGCGGAAATTGAATCCGCATTCGGTATCGAAAGTAAACACTTCAAGTCTGCACTATTTGTCGCGTAGATACCACGTACCTAAGCTACGACCACGTTGTATGTTTAAGGCTTAAAACAATTCACCACAGGTGGTATGATTGCGTAAACAATGACTGCTATAGCATACACATGCTATAGCAGCAATCGTGGTTGATTTGCTGGCATTTATTGAAGAGTTCCGTTCGTAGTCTCCGAAACTCATCATCAGATCTTTACGAAATGTAAATGGGACCATTTCGGAATAAACCTCTTTCGAACAAAAAAAAATATTTGCAAATCCAATACGATGGAGTTATGTCGGAACATAAATAAAAAATAAAAATAAATAAATATCCGAATTGAGAACCTCCTCCTTTTTAGAAGTCGGTTAAAAATACCTCAAAAATACCAATTTTTTTTACAAGTTTTTAACATTGAGTGTCTGGTGGCAATCTCCTCTATTCAACCAATCCCAATCCCCGTAATTAAAAACATTCAAAAGCTAGTGAATGCGAACGTTTTTAATTACTGGAATTGGCCTTTAGATGTCTTTGAGAAACGAAAATTTTCTAAGGGTAGACAATTTATTTTATTGCTTCCTCGTTTAGAGGTTTGGTTATTTTACAAAATCGTCACCAAACTATTATTACCTACCCTGGGTACACAGGTTGAAATTGAAAACATGCGACAAACCGAAATGGGAGATTGTACTCATCATTATGAACAACTTTTACTAAGAGACCAAAGCTGCAATCGCGAAATAAAATCAGCTGTTCCCTACATTTTGACGAGTTATGCGAACATAAATGTAAGGGAACAGCTGATTTTTTTTCACGATTTCAGGTTTGGTCCCATAGTAAAAGTTGTTCATAATGATGAGTACAATCTCCCATTTCGATTTGTCGCATGTTTTTAATTTCACCTTGTATAATGTTATCAGACGGACCCTCCATAGAATAGATGAGATCTTTGTTTATTTCAGAATAGCTTCTGCCCGCGACTTCCGTCCACGTGGAAGGCAACTACCATTCAGCGGGATTGTCGGAAAGGGTTACCGCTGGCCCGGAACATAAAGGGCTAAGGAAGGGACACAGGTGGGTTTTAGTCAGTAAGAGTCTGACACTCCCTTCCGCTCCGCCCAGAGCGGGAGGTCATTTGATAACTTCCCGCTCTGATGACCCAAAAAAAAAACATATTACGAAATCATGAATATTTTTTAAAAGGTGTCATTCCTTCTATAGTACAATGCCCTTCAAGATACAGGATGTTCTTAGTTTGAAGGGCACGGATCTTACTCATCTGTAATAATGGTCATACCCTTTTGAAACAACACTGATGTTACCTAGGAGCTGTCTTTTGGTAAATTAATCATTACTTACTTACTTTCTCTCTTAGGGTCTTGTGGCGAAGTAATAACAGCCGCACGGTTCGATCGCTCCTTCAAACAGGCGCGACACGACAGGCGACACAAAGGCACCAGTCGCGAGCTCGAACTCACTGGTGGTCATGGCCAAAAAGCACGCTGTCTCACCTGGCTTCGTGTCTGACCGAGCTAGTATCAGTGATGAGCAGTTAGACGCTAGTCTACACGAACAACGTCTAGTTCTCACGTACAGAAACACCATTCCGAACTGATAGGCGTGTAAAAAAATTCGAAAAGTGCTTCGGAAAATCGAGTTTTATGAAAAAACTATTGCATAAATCAGTTACAAATAAAGTTTATTGAACTCTTCAATAACTGAGCTTTGTCGGTACGGAGTTGGTTTTGAATATTTTACATTTCTTTTATTACTTATTTACACCCAAAGTTACGTTAAAAATAGCAAGAAAAACGAATCTTTGTTGGCTCATAACTTTTTAATGGCTCTTTATTTTACTATTCTGTTTCCGTACAGACAACATTAATAATAAGACAAAACGATACCATGTTTAACTTTGGATGCACAATTTCAAACAATGGAGTAATATTCTCCCGAAATTTGTATGGAAAAAATATCGACTAGTGGCACCTTAAGTCGCGCAACGAGCGGTGTCTTTGTGTCGCGCGCAATTATATCGCGTGTCGCGCCTGTTTGTAGGAGCCTTTAAGCTACGCTTGCCGCGGTTGGTCCGGGGATGGGTGACCATCTTTAGTTCTTTTCATGTCAAGACTCGGTAGTGTTACGGGTCGTCAGAAGCCGGAAAGTCTAATAACCAGTCTTACCATGAGGTATCGTATTACCCAGTAATTGAGTTGTGAAGGTCAGATAGGCAGTCGCTCCATGTAAAATATTGGTATTCAGCTGCATCTGGTTAGACTGAAAGCCGACCCTAACATAGTTGGGAAAAGGCTAGGCAGATGATGATGACTTACTTACTATCAGTGAAAGAATTGTTGTGACCAAATCCGTAATTCAAGAGACTACCTCTTAGAAATAAACAAACAATTTGACCTCTTTAATGTTGGCTTCGAAATATTAGTTCAGATTTAAATTACATAATCAACCAATTTTCACCCAAACAAAGAAATTCAACGAAGAGAGTGAAAAATGCCCTCATTCCTTCCGTACGCTTTATTCCTCTCAATTACTAAAAATCGTGGGACAATCTGGATGTTTAAAAGCTATTAATTCGATTAATTACCAATTAATTTAAGAGGTTGATAACACCGCAAGCGATTAATTCAAAGGGAACGTGATGTATTCGACTGACCAATAGGAAGCCGAGATAATGATTTCATAAATTCAACTGACCAATAGCATAACGAGATGCGGTCGTGCTGTTATTCAGTGCGTATTGTTGCGGTTATAAATGAATAATGCAAAATTGATTGTTTAATTAATTACCACGTTTTGTATCATTGGATTTGGATGGGTTTGATACAATATTAATGTAGCTAAGCACACAAATAGGATATTCAGCCTTTCTAGTTTGATTAGATTAGAGGAGATCTGATTCGTCGAATCCGAATCGGCTGGGCAGCGTTCGGGAAGCTACGCAATATTTTCTCGTCCCACATGCCGCAGTGTCTCAAGACGAAAGTCTTTGACCAGTGTCTGTTACCAGTGATGACTTATGGCACTGAAACGTGGTCGCTCACAATGGGCCTTACAAGAAGTCTAAAAGTAACCCAAAGAGCAATAGAGAGGGCTATTGCTTGGAGTTTCCCCGCGTGATCAAATCAGGAATTAGGAGATCCGCAGGGTAACCGACATAGCCCGAAGAATTGCCAAAGTTAAGTGGCAGTGGGCAAGGCACATTGCTCGCAGAAGAGATGGCCGATGGGGCCGAACGGTTCTGGAGTGGCGACCGCGTACCGGAAGACGTAGCGTTGGAAGGCCTCCCACAAGGTGTTCCGACGACCTTGTGAAGGCCGCAGGAACCTGTTGAATGCGAGAAGCACAGAACCAGTTGAAGTGGAGGTGCTTGGGGGAAGCCTATATGTAAAGAATCTATGTACAAAATTTCAAAACTTTATCATGAAAAATCACAAAGTTATAAGCTAGTTAAGTTACCTGTTTGACCGTACAAAAACATGCTCATTAATAATAATACCTAGGTACCTAACCGTTCGGCGCGGAGATTGTATAACTTACTGAGTGTCGCTCTGTGTCCAAATTTTAACCTTTTTAAATATTTTTCGGACAAAATATAACAGATAATGGGGTAAAAATTATTGGAATCGATTCAGTTACTTATTCTGAACAAACTATATTCAGGTTTCGCATAATAATATACTAAAAATAACGTTGTCTTTATCTACTCCCTATTGATTCGACACCAATAGAGATAGTAAGTCTACAGTAATGAACGAACGGTAAGTGACAAGAGCATAGATAACGTTTGATAATAAATGCCTTTGTATGGCCAAATCGATTGTGTCTCGAATCATTGGACACGTCGCGAAGCATTGATATGCCAGTCAGCTTCAGGCAATAGTTTAAACTTAGTTTGAAATATTAATGGTACTGAGAAGTATACAAAGGATGGAATAACAGGCTTATGTATTATGTTTTGAGCTAGTTTTAAATTCAGCATTATTTGGGATATGTAAAAGTGTTATAGAAGACAATGGCGCCGATTCTGTTTTTCACAAACTAAACTAAATTTAAGTTCGTGCATCTTTTTCTTTCTATTTCATTAAGAAAAGGACAGAAGATAAATATTAGGTTGGTCCTGGTAAATGATACTCCATAAACAACTTTAGACGAGATTAAAAAATTGGCTACTAAAAATACGTCAATTTACGTCAGGCGCTGACTAATTTGACAGGACTAAACTAATATTTATCTTCTGTCCTTGTCTTAATGACATAGAAAGAAAAAGATGCCTGAACTTAAATTTAGTTTAGTGTGTGCACAACGGAATCGGCGCCAATGTTAAACTCTACAAAAGAGTTTACACAGGTAATGCCGTGCTAAGGCATACATGCCATAGGGACCCCCAGAACCCCCATGCGATGAAATTTTACGCCGGTTATTAAAAAAATCCTGTTCCATACATTTTGACCGCGTGGGTATTACACATTAGATTTCTATGAAACATCAGATTTTTTTTTTGATAACCGACGAAAAATTTCTACGCTCGGGTGTCTAGAATCATGTGCTGATTTCATAGTTACAGTTTGCGCGTCGGTGTCGATGCCAACCTGTATTTTCGAAGAAATACAATCTATCAAACGTGCGGGTTTTCCTAAAATCCAAGAAAAAAGAAAATCTTCGCGGAAACTCGTGACTCACGAACAAATAAAAAACGATCGTAATAGATACTCATTTGTTTTCGTGTCGATAAGAATATCAGCCAACAGTTTTTTTTGCTGGCACGTCATAAAAACTTTACTTATAACTCGCATCTGTGTCGCACGGTTTTTACGACTTAGGAAATATTGAGATTTCTTCAATTTAAGTAAGTTTAATATTAATGCATTATACACATAAACCTTCTGTGCCTCTGAAAGCATGTTAAGCCGTTGGCCCTGCGCCTGATCTCGCTCCGGTCGTGTCGGATTGCCATCATATCGGACAATGAAAGTGAGGGAAAAGAGAGTGCTCCTGTAGTGGAAATGCGGTCGGACAGACTTTAAAAAACCTAAGTAAAACGTCATAATTCGAGGTTTGGCTCTCGCCTATTTCCTCCTCCAATATTGGACCAATTTAAAAGATATTTCATAAACACAATACGAAGGATATATACTGTGTCCCTATGTTTTTGTTTTTCCGTTAATAGTTGTCAAATTTGTACACTAGGCCTCTGTTGACCAAGGCAATTTTGAGCATTTTTTGAGGGTTGTAGTGCTTACAAAAATAATGTATCATTGAAAAGGAAAACATAGGGACTTACAAGTAGTTATTTATTATTCTGTAAAACAATAATTGATTTTATGGTCATTAACCAGAAAACAGGCGAGAGCCTTGCTTTGGAGAAAAGAACACCCCAGTAAGTATATTGAAAGTTTAGTGAAGTAAAGATTCATAAATAAATGTGATCTTAGTTTTAATACAATTTTTGATTGCTATCAAATTAGATTATCCAACGTAGACATTAATTTCTTCGTTTGACATAGACTGAACTTTGACATAGGAGATAGGTTGGTAAATATATAAATCTGTATTTTAAGTAAAGACATTGACCTAAACTCGCAGACTAAATCAACTTTAGACACGAATTGGGGCGAATTTAAAACAGAAATGGTAAAACGAGATGTTATCCGAGTAAATTTGGGCAACCTATTTGGCCGAGATAAAATTTGAAAGATAAATTCTCAAATAAAGCTTAGGATTACGTTACTCTTTTTGTTTTGAAAAAATTAGAAGTCTCATAAACTTTTTAGGACCCCAATAAAGTAGGCAAAATAATAAATGGCCGACAATTTCGGCGCGAGAGTTGGAGATTGTAGTTTTTTTGGCAAATAATGAATGTTTTTTTAGAAAAACGTAATATCGTTTGTAGTTAGATTAACATAGATGCATATTTGAATGAATAATGTTCTGATTATCTGTTTTTTAGTCTCGAAAGTTTTATTTTTAGGCTAGCAATGTAATCAATGATAATCTATACTAATAATAAAGTTGTTTTTTTTTTTTATTTGTTATCCTGTTTCATGAGGAGGCTAATAGGCCATATATATTTAGCATCACGCTATGACCCTTAGTAGCCGAGCAAAAAGAAAAAAAAAAGTCAGAAAGATTGCTAAGCGAAAACGAAATGACAGCGCGGGTCACAGTCATTGATAATAATGGTAATATCTGCAGAAACTACCCACATATGTGTCGGGATACTGCATTGCGCTCATCCCCGGGACACGTAATGGTGGCTCAGTGGTAACGGCCCTTACTTACGAGTTGCAAATGGTGGCTTCGAACTCAGACAGGCATCATCCTTTATGTAAATTATTTCATTACCCCTGCTCTCAAAACGATAGGGAAAACATCGTGAGGAAATCAGAATCATCATCTGCCTAGCATTTTCCCAACTATGTTGGGGTCGGCTTCCAGTCTAGCTGGATGCAGCTGAATACCAGTATTTTACATGGGGCGACACCATCAAATCATCAAAATCATCGATTAAATAATTTGAAGACATGACTGGGCCCGAGTGGTGGATTAAGGCCCACCCCCTTTCACTGAGAGGAGGCCTGTGCCCCAGGAATGGAAACATTATTAGCCTGATTATGCTTACCTACTTACTTAGGACGAAAATTCTAGAGTAGGTACTTCTTCAAGGACTGCCACGGTTGCGATTTAATATTAATTCTCGTACATTTTTCCAGCGGTTAAACACTTAGCAAATTATGTGAATTTATTATCTTTCCATTGTGGTAAACTAAACAAGCACTTCTATAATCAGATATTGGCGCCGATTCTGTTGTTCACAAACTAAACTAAATTTAAGTTCATGCATCTTTTTCTTTCTATGTCATTAAGAAAAGGACAGAAGATCAATATTAGTTTAGTCCTGTCAAATTAAGATACTCCATAGACAATTTAGACGAGATTAAAAAAATGGCTATTATAAATACGTCAATTTACGTCAGGCGCTGACTAATTTGACAGGACTAAACTAATATCTATCTTCTGTCCTTTTCTTAATGAAATAGAAAGAAAAAGATGCCTGAACTTAAATTTAGTTTAGTTTGTGAACAACAGAATCGGCTCCACTGTTTTTTATTGGTTTAGTATGGTCTTGATGCTACCTGATTGGAATTTAGCGATGCAATTAATGATTATAATACTTGTCTAATGTTCTATCTAATTAAGATTGAAAGTAAGATTTTCCGAATGTCAAATAAAAACTTCATACTGTATCGACCCCAAACATTAAAGATTATCATCATTCATCATCATCATCATTTTAGCTGAAAGACGTCCACTGCTGGACATAGGCCTCCCCCAAGCACCTCCACTTCGACCGGTTCTGTGCTTCTCGCATCCAACGGGTTCCTGCGGCCGTCACAAGGTCGTCGGACCACCTTGTGAGAGGCCTACCAACGCTACGTCTTCCGGTACGCGGCCGCCACTCCAGAACCTTTCGACCCCATCGGCCATCTGGTTCTGGGTTTAAAGATTATGGTCTTTTTTAGTGTGATGATGGTTACTTGTCTGATATTCAATTTTCATAGCAATCAATCTGCCTAGCCTTTTCCCAACTATGTTAGGGTCGGCTTTCAATCTAACCAGATGCAGTTGAATACTAGTACTTAACACGGAGCGGCTGTCTATCCCCTTGGTAAGACTGGTGGTTGCTGACGACCCGTAACAATTGTCAAAGATTCAAGAATGAGAGCCGTGACCACCGGTATAACCTGCTTTCCAAGACATGGGACACGGGACACGGGTCTCGGTATGCCTTAGTCCATCTATACTATTATTATATACTCGAAAGTAACTCTGTCTGTCTGTCTGTATGTTACCTTTTTTTTTTATGTTTTTTTTTTTTTTTTTTTTTTTTTTTTTTTTTTTTTTTTTTTTATGTTTTACTAACAAATTTATGGATTTATTATTCCGAAATAAAATGATTATTATTATTATTATTATTTTTTTTCAAATAAGCCTGAGTCCCACTATTCTAACATTCATACAATTCCATAAAATATTACTAAGTATTAATAGAGTTTACTATATTAAGAATATAATAGGTAATACACGAAAATCTCTTTGACTATTTCAAGAATTGGACCATCAAACATGAACTGTATCGTCGTAGAAGTCTTTGAGAACGTCAAAGACTTCTATGAAGATGATATTACAATGCAATATTGAAATCTGCAAAAGGAAATGTGACAGCGAAGCCAGCCTTGATACAAACTTAAAAGGAATGTATTTTAATGTTTATATCAAGGCTAGCTTGCGCCCGCTGCTTCGCCGGCTTCGATCGCTTTATTTCGGACCAGAAAATACTCTCTTATAGAAAAGATTGTCTGACAGAAAACACTGAAAGAAAAGTTTCTCAGACAGAAAAGACTCTCTGACAGAAAAGACTTTCTGACAGAAAAGACTCTCTGACTGAAAATACTCTCTGACAGAAAAGACTCTCTGACAGAAAAGACTCTGACAAGCAACTTTTTGGATCAAAATCTCCTGCGTCATTGTATTTTAGTTCCGTATAAAATTGTGTAAAATATGTTCATATTTTGTTTTTTTCCAGATAATTTCATTCCTGATTTTATCCTTCAAAGAGACAGGAGACGAGAGAAGACTAAGCTCCTTTATTTGAAAGGAACTACGGAAAGAAGGATGATTGTCTATTCAATGGTGATAATAATCTATTGTCATTTTGAGGGGGTTTTTCGTTATCGCCAGGCTTTGCAGGTGGGTTGGCGATCGCAGTATGACATTAAAAGTCATAGATAACGCTGCTAACCATTCTCTAGTAACTCCCTAAGTCACCTTTTAATATACTCACGGGAAATAAGTTTGTGCTATTCATTACGTCCTGCACCACACAGAACACATGCTTGGGGGAGGCCTATGACAGCAATGAATGTCTTTTGACTGTAATGATGATGATGATAATAATGATTCAAAATTATGATGGTTGTTTTTTTTCTTAGGAGTATAGTCTTAACAAAATTACATTTAAAATTCATTTTCATCAGTTCACGTTAGGAGCAAAACCAACAAAACCGAATCAAAAAAAAATTTAAAACTTCACAGATATGAAAAAAGACAATCGACTCTCGTTAAGTAAATAACAGAACAATGCGAAAACGAAATCAATTAGCGCGCGGCAGTAATGGAAGGCGTCAAATACCATTGTAGGTACACACAACGAAATATCAAGCTATACATAATATTATCCAGTATTTGCTGACTTCAACATAAACTGGAAAAGAGCTGGATACATAATATAGTAGTCTTTACTTACATAATATAGTAGAATATTTTATTAAGCGAAGGTAACTTTGATATTCTCACTTGATGAATAGTATAATATATGTTTTTATTGTTATATGGATTTGTTAATGAATAATACACATGTCACAATAATTGGAGGAATGGTTTACGAAGCTATTAATACAAATAATAAGCTAAATAATGAATTAGATATGGGAGATGGGACTGACAATAATATGGGTCATAAACAACATCTGATTAGATTGGGAGTTACTCCCGATAAAATACATAAAGAAGTTAAATTACAAGCAGTAAAAAGAAAAAACATTATCATCAATATAAAATTCGCGCACTGATTTACATTCGCGTTTCGATCGACACTTATTCGACACTTATTTATAGGTAGATACACGCCCTTCAATAATATGTAATGGAACCTGTCGAACATCTATATAGTCGAAGTATCTTCGTAAATATTATTTTTCGTAAGAAATCCGTCAACAATATTTATTTTGTACTATGATTTATTCCATGACTTCGACGAGTTTGGTTGGGTTCAGAATTTTAACTTGCTATGATCTGTGATAAATTGTTATCAAATCCATCCACTTCATAGTCATCATCTATTTTAATTTAGGTACATTTAAAAAATTGGATTATAAAAATAATCTAACATTTGAAATATAAATTTAAATTTCCCTTTTACCTTTAGTCTTTGTAGATCCCTGCGTTTCAGATGAACCTGAAAAAGAAAAGATATCATTAGTTAAACACTTATTTAAATAAACTTTTTAAATAGCTGGCTGCTTTTAAAATTCCCTACCCATTTTTATACGAGATAATAAAACCATTATTATCTCTTAGGTAAACCTACCCTAACCTAGTTACGAACATTTGATATGAATGGGATGGCTGCACCGAAAATCCGTTTATCATTTTTATAGCTCTTTTTAACGATCATTTGTCTGGCGTATGTTAGACGAGAGATGGTCGGTCAATGATTTTTGAATGGCACAAATTGGAGGGCGGTACAATGACAAAAACTGTTGCAGTATCATTATTTTTTTCATCGCACAAAACAGTCGTGTCATGCAAAAACAAAATTGTCGAATCGGAAAAAATGGCATTACCAAAATTGCATGTGAATTTTTTCGATGCAGTTTTAATTGAGCAAAATGAGACACTATAAGTACCTCGACGATATACAGTGAAAATAATGAACTGTCATAGCTTTTCCGTTTTCCAGGAAGCTGGGGCCATGGACTATTATTAACATAATTGCTTAATTACCCACCCTTGGATTCGTAGGCGAATTTTGTTGCTCATTAAATCGGCTTACAGACTCATCATAGTATAATAATTGGTTGATCGTGGGCCTTCATAATTGGCCAGAAATTGCCTATAATATAACTACGCTTACGGGAGGGGCCCGTGACTTACGAAGTAACTATTTAGTAATCTGTGCCGTGGCTAAATAATAACAGCCGCACAGGTCGATCGATCAGGTTAAGCCACGCTTGCCGCGGTTGGTCTGTGGATGGGTGACCATCTTTACATACCGTGACCCCTCCGTGCCTCGGAAAGCACGTTAAGCCGTTGGTCCCGGCTGTCATTCGTGGATCTTTGACAGTCGTTACGGCTAGTCAGAACCCGAAACTCTGACAACCAGTCTTACCAAGGGGTATCGTATTACCCAGTAACTGGGTTGTGGAGGTCAGATAGGCAGTCGCTCCATGTAAAATATTGGTATTCAGCTGCATCCGGTTAGACTGGAAGCCGACCCCAACATAGTTGGGAAAAGGCTAGGCAGATGATAACTACGCCTACGGCTACGCTTTGAAAAGAGAATGGTGATCGCTTTAATAATGATGTTATAAGTGACAAGAGGTTATATCTGAGCGCATCTTTGGTACAGCCAGCCATTTTTAACGACTCTAAAAGAACCTCATAGAGATCTAGTGGATCTTCGATATTGAAATCTATTTTTTTTTTTTCATGGTCTGGCAGTTTGAGTAATTTATGTGGCCTACCCAAATGTCCTTTCTTTGGTATTGTTCGTCGAATCATTGAGCTCCTTAAGTCATGAGTTGAGCTGCACGATTTTTGACAAATGCGTGCACTGACTGGACAGGTCCTCTCAATCTGTGTGGTTCTTTCCTTAAAATACCACCTCAGACATCGATCTACATGGTCTTCATATAACCTGACCAAGATTATGTCTGGACTTTAAAAGAGACTGTGACCTCTGAGTTTGTTTCGGCCTTTCTTCTCAGAGTAGTCAGATAGGAAACGCCGACTTCATCTAGTTTAAAAAAAAACATGATTGACGTGTAAAAGTGTTTGTACAAACCTACTTACAAAAAATAAAATCATTTCATTTCATCTCATATGTTATATTTAATACATTGCTTTTTACATTAATGTCGTAGAAATTGACTTTTAACATTCACCAATATCGCCATTTATACCCATTAATAAAACGTAGAAAATGCATAATTATTAAACTCAAAGCATTTATTTCAAATAATCCAATTAAAGGCACTTTTGAATTGTCAAGGGGTCGGACAGTCAGAAAGATGAAGCTAGTTGCCCATTCCAAAGCGTAATAGGTACCTATGGGGAAGAACGGGCAAGAAAATCCACGGTAAAACCACAAACGATCTTATTTCATGCACGCGTTGCCAAAATTATTCAAATCTTTTGTCCTCTGTAGATTAGTCATACAAACAAGTGTCAGTTTACCCTCACCTTGCTGCTAATAAACTCATTCATCTGCACCATACATTGCATAACGAGACAAGTGCACTTTATCTTCTAAGTAATTTGTAGCTGTTTATTTTAAATAGAGAATTATAGTGAATCATTTGTGAATTATTTTGTAGTATTTAGAATTTGTTTTCGAATACAAAAAAATTACAATATTGAACAATGTTTCAGGGAGAATGAAATTGTATCTTTGCTACTTTTAGGATTCCGTACCCAAAGGGTAAAAACGGTACCCTATTACTAAGACTTCGCTGTCTGTCCGTCCGTCTGTCCGTCCGTCCGTCTGTCTGTCACCAGGATGTATCTCAAGAACCGTGATAGCTAGACAGTTGAAATTTTCACAAATTATGTATTTCTGTTGCCGCTATAACAACAAATACCTACTAAAAACAAAATAAAATAAATATTTAAGGGGGGCTCCCATACAACAAACTTGTTTTTTTCGGCGTTTTTGCCTTGTGGTACGGAACCCTTCGTGTGCGAGTCCGACTCGCACTTTGCCAGTGTTTTACAAGACCTACACTGTCCACGTTCCAAGAATCAAAAACATTGTGCAGAAAAATAAATATCTGAGGTTTCATTTCAGTCTGCATGGCATTCACCAATATTTTTGCTAGTATGGCAACAAGACCAAACAAGTATCTACATTTTGGTTAGAAACTACGTTTCCTGGTACAAAAAATACAATCTTGTACTCCTACACGAAAAACTAATATTTTTAGTAGATAGTATCATACAAACAAGGGCAAATATCTGGGCCAAAACTAGCGTCCAATTAGATTTCTTATACCGATTATTCCTACTGTATATGGGAAATTAATGACCCGAAAAAAGGCAAAGAAATATTCGACTGAAAATCTGTATTTTGTGCCTGAAGCGTGGCCATTAAATTGGCCTTCCTAATGTTCAAATAATAAATGGTCTACGTGTATTCGGGAAATACGTAGTACCTACAAGTACGTTTTATAATATTTTAACCCGTGTAAGTGGGCAGCAATTCACCTGAACCGGTTTATACGAAAAAATGTTTGCCCATTATTGTGTGAAAAGTCTATTGTGTTCCATTTTGAATTTCTGTGTGTAATGGTTTACATTTTTTTTATTTTATATTTTTCAAGCTATTGTTGCGATTAATTGTGTTTTTTTGAGGTTATTAACAATATTGCTTTTGTGTTCCGAATTAACTTACCTAATAACAGAGGGTTATTTCACTATTATGATTTGATTATGAGAGGCATAAATCCAGTGACTGCAATATAATTTGGGACACAGGCCTCGTCTCGGTGAGAGAGAGTGGGCCGTAATCCACCACGCGGGCCTAGTGCGGGTTGCTAGATAAATTAATATATTGAAATGAACCTAATTATGTGAAAGACAGCCTGTTATATACTCAATCCAAATCTCCCTTAAGTTCAATACATAAAAAGTAACGCAACCGTTTAACTATCTCGCATATAAAAACGTGTATAACACAAAATCCAATCCCAGTTTTTGCGTCCAAATCTCCGAGACTGGCCCAATATCTATTTGCTGAAAGACCGCTATTGATTCGGAAACCCGACTTAATAAAGTTAGGGTGCAACACCCGGAAAAATTGCCGGGGAAAATAGAAGTCTCAAATGGAGAACATCAACGATGGGACTGGATTAAGCTATCAAAATCTGGCATCAAGGGATCCTTCGCAATCGGGTTCTGACGACCAATCCCTATCCCTAAGGCGTGTCCCATCGCCGGCGATGAACGAGAAGCGAGTAGAGCTAGCAACTGAAAACGAGTGGGCGAGTGATTACTCGCTGGTCTGCATATATACCAACGTTACAGAACTTGGCGATGGAAAATTCAAAACCCTCATCAAACGTGTCCTTATCAAAAAAGCATATTATAAGATTAAAGACTACGTTGAAGACAAGGTAGTTTGGCAATAATTCCTTCTGCACATGTGGCTTCCCTGGCTCCTCATTAACGGCATAACTATGTAAATGTCTATTAACTGCTCTCAAATTACGATGTTTATTTTTTTTACATACTTTTTTGACATAATCTCTTTATTATTTGACATTTTAAACAGACAATTTAAAAAAAAATTAAATCTGTAGACCATTTTTTATTATAACAAGTACCTGGTACTTGTTGACAGACCTACGCTGTCCTCCCATACCTACTGTAATTTGGAAACATTGTAAAACCAATTATTTTTAAAAAGAGTAACCGTGGAGTTTCTTGCTGGTTCTTCCCCATAGGAAAGGACCTATTGGAACCGTGCACCTAGCTTCTGACGTTTCTTAAGTGCCCATGTAGGTTTATGTGAAATAGAATATTTTGATTTTGATTTTGTTAGTCTCTCGGCCAGTGGTCTGCTCGCCAAGCGAGCGTCGCTGAACGAGTACTTCCTTTGATAGCTCTGGTCGCTGTGAAAAACCAGTACTCGCCTGCGGTGTCAACAGTCAGCGACCAACTACGCATTACTTATATGTATCTTTTTAGGGTTCCGTACCCAAAGGGCAAAAACGGGATCCTATTACTAAGACTTCGCTGTCTGTCCGTCTGTCTGTCACCAGGCTGTATCTCAAGAACCGCGATAGCTAGACAGTTGAAATTTTCACAAATTATGTATTTCTGTTGCCGCTATAACAACAAATACTAAAAATAAAATAAAATAAATATTTAAGGAGGGCTCCCTTACAATAAACGCGATTTTTTTTGCCCTTTTTTGCTCGATATCAATAACGGCAACAGGTAGGCTCTTGAAATATTCACAAAATACTTAGTTGTATTTTTACTTTAATAATAAATGATAAAATTAAAATAAAATAAATATTTGAGGGGGGCTCCCATACAACAAACGTGTTATTATCGGCGTTTTATCTTGTGGTACGGAACCCTTCGTGTGCGAGTCCGAATCGCACTTGGCCAGTATTTTACGTACACGGAACTTATACTCTTTTGTGTACTTTTCTTAAGCGAGAAAATAAAATAGCTAATCGCTTCCTCGTTGCCGTCGGCGCCGGCGCCGTGAGACAAGTGCCTCATGTCGATGACGTGTATAACATCCATGTATACGCCTTTGTCTTGTTATGTATTTGGGTTTCCTTATGTACTTAACTACCCTTTGCTAACGAGGAGAACCCAGATCATGATTGGAAGAACAAATTTTGTGAATGCAGTAGTTAATCAGGGGTTGTGACTGTTTGTATACGTGTTGATTAGAATGAATTGCTTAGGAGATAATTGCGATTGAACAATGTTTTGAGAGCTTTGTCTATTCTGAAGCTTTTTACACGAGGCTTTATTAGGCTTTTTGCTTTGTATAGAATAAACCATCTTTCTTTCTTTTGGGAAAGTCATTTTCAACTTTTTATCTGCGGTCAGTGAAAACATATTTTTATATATCGGGATTACCTGAAATAGTCTCGTAAATGTGATATATCATGTAATAGATTACTTCCAACTACTCTTCCATATGACACCTCCATACTAATATTATAAATTCGAAAGTAACTCTGTCTGTTTGTATGTTACCTTTTCACGCCTAAACCACTGAACGGATTTTGATAAAATTTGGCAGACAGATAGATTGCAACCCGGGGAAGGACATAGGATAGATTATTTCGATATTCCCAAGGGATCGACACTTATGCGGGTGAAACCGCGGGGCGCTGCTAGTGATGAATTAATGTGAATGCGTAAAAAATACTGATGTACAAGTATTAACTAGCTGATATATTTACACTAAAATACCTCAACCAAAATTCTAATTCTAATTATTCAAAGTATTTGAACCCAGAAATACCCACCGTGCACTGTATAGACAATAGGAAGTAATTATGTAGAACAATGCTTATTATCTAAACTACGAGTTTTTGATGTAACATTACAAACATTATGATCATAGTCATCATTAGAAGATCTACAAAATAGATTGTCTACTGCAAATTAAAATAGCAATTGTCTTTGGTTATAATGTTGGGCAAGAGTTTTATGCCTTGTGTGTTATACGTGTTAACGTTATCTTATTAAGACATGTTTTATGTTAAAACAATATTGTTTTAAGAATAAAATAAATGCTACGGCTTCCTAGTTAGCGGTGACTGCCACACAGCATCTACAATTTAGGTACAATACGACCGACATAACTTGGCGGGCCTGAACATGGGTGTGTCACGTTTGATATAGAAACAAAAGTTCTAACGACCATAAGACCTAATTTCGTTTAATATAATTTTTATTTAATATAACGGTCAACGGTCATAATGAATTATTGATATAACTTCTTTTTACCTAATTTCATATGGTATAATGAACAGTTTATATAATGCACATTTGAAATAATATTCACATAATATAATATTCAGTTGCTATAATATTCAAAATCTATAAGTAACGTTTAATATAATTTAGAAATATCTACTTTTATTTTTGCAAAAATTTTTGTTTTCTTCTTTTACTTGTTATGTTGTGGCTATATCGTTGAATTAATTATATTACACACACAACAAAGACACATAGGATACAAGACACACACACACACACACACACGACATAGGATGCAAGAGCGAGCGAAGGGCACCCCGAGGTTCGGTTGTGTTAGGTTACTTGAAACCCTTTACACAGAAATAGGGGCCCCGCGAAGCGAGGCTCCGTCACATAGGATGCAAGAGCGAGCCAAGGGCACCCCGAGGTTCGGTTGTGTTAGGTTACTTTAAACCCTTTACACAGAAATAGGGGCCCCGCGAAGCGGGGCTCCGTCGACATAGGATGCAAGAGCGAGCGAAGGGCACCCCGAGGTTCGGTTGTGTTAGGTTACTTTAAATCCTTTATACAGAAATAGGGGCCCCGCGAAGCGGGGCTCCGTCGACATAGGATGCAAGAGCGAGCGAAGAGCACCCCGAGGTTCGGTTATTTTAAACCCTTCACTCAGAAATAGAACACACACACATAGAACACAAGAGCGATTCTTTACATATAATGCTGGAGCGAGCGAAGGGCAGAAAATTAGTTAATATGAATGTTAGGTCAAATGAACGTTATATAAAAGGAGCATTATACAATATGAAAATTATATGAAATGAACGTTATACTAAATGAAATTAGAGAAAAAGAAAATTATATCAAATATAACATTCGATCATATGACATTAGGTTAAATGTTTTTATAGCATATGAAAATTATATCATATGAGAGTTATGTCAAATGAAATTAGACCATCTGTTGTTATACCAAACATTACACACCCCCTGAACATAGGCACTAAGAACTTTCGCGCATGTTCTCTCACTCGCACTCGCCTCATGTCACCATGTCGTTCCTAAAAAATCTTACTGCGCAGCCTTCTGCGCGAAGTTCAGGCCCGCCAAGTTACGTCGGTCTTATTGTACCGGGGAATGACGTCCAAAATGTCGAAAACCGTTTTCCAGAATTTATTTATTTATTTTACTTTTCGCACAAAGAGGTACAAAGACGGAGAATTAATTTTCTCGAAAACGTTTTTGCCATATTTTTATGACAGCTGTCACTGCGGCTGATGAGAAGCAGCCACCGCTCTTCAAGGAAACAGTAGCTTTAGTCAAGTCAAAGAATACGCCCGCAATTTTTTTTTTTAATACAAAAATAATAACAGTTTTTTTATTAATAATAGAAGGAAAACAACAGAATAACGATTTTTTCAACTCGACTTAGCAAGCATTGGCCATGATATAAAATGTTTAGGTACTTGCAAAAAACAAGACTGATAGATTTTATTCCCCACGTAATAGGCTATTTGACTGGTTTCTGATAAACATCTCAGATTATTTAATGGTGTCTAACGAGCCCACAAAAACCTATTACTTCAAATTGCATAATGTATTTCTTTTAAAAAATAGTAAATAAAAATGTACTGTTTAAATACGCCGCCAAAACGCTATCTTTAACAATATGGCGTCGTGACGTCACGATTCACGTAAACAAACGTTGAAACGGTCGAGATATTAGACAAAAGTCATTTGTTCTGTCAACGATAGACAGAAATTTACTAAATCATGACGTCATCTTAAGTTCAGCCAATCCAGACCGTTTTCGATTACGTGGCGCCAGATTTAAAAAGATGAAGTTTTTTCGGGATTTTTTTTATATATTTTTTTTTATAAATAATACATTGTTTTGTAGTAAAATTAATGCAAATCGATTTTAAAAGCGATAATCTATACGAGTGTCAATAATTATGACCTTATTTTTTACATTGTCAAATAGCCTATTCTGTTCCATCCAAATGACAGTCCATTTTATAATCCACTCAGCAGTAGGTACGTGAAATATAGCACATGCTTTTTTTGTTCATCTCAATTTCACGTGTGGTGTCATGTGCCAACTTGTCAATCTTTCAATCAATCAATTGGGTAGCGTTGCCAGTGCCGGCTGGTTTTAGTTTTCACTTTTGTTAGACATATTTGGCAGATGAACCTCGCTTGACATCTTAATGATGTTATAAATTGCACGTGTCATCATCTGTCAACGTTTGAGGGATATTTTTAATCTGTTGCTTACCGTTAAGATTTATTATTTATGGTTGCATTTTTTAAACATATAAATAAATAAAAGTGCCGGTTTTTAATGTCAAAAGAACAGCTTTTTACTAAATGCATATGACAGCATATACAGTTAGGAATTATAACAAAAAACGGTACGGTCGGTATGTCTGTCTGTTTGTTTCGGCAAATCTCCGAGACGGCTGGACCGATTTTGACGAAACTTTCACAGGCCGATAGCTGATGTTATAAGGAGTAACTGAGGCTTTTATTTTAGAAAAAGTTCCGCGCAAATACATCAAAACCGTGGCAGTCACGGGCACAGCTAGTCGTGAATAATAATCTCTTGAATAATGAAACGAATAATTTTAAACGCTTCAAATAGTGATGGTTACTTAATCTTGGTTTTGTTGAAAGTTTTATTTGACTAATGGTCTTTAAAACGCTTGTTAATGTAATGTATTATGTAATGTAATAAATCTCAGCAGATTCGAAACATAAAGGCACACAAATGTTCTAAAGTTCTTAACATTATTTATTTGTACATCAGAAGTGTTTATTTTTCATTCAGTTTCACACTCGTCTAGCTTACATTCTGATCTTATGATCAATGTTTCACATTTCGCCCACTTTCTGTACGATCAAGTTCTTTTGCTGACACGTGTAACATCATAGGTATTGTAGATATTGTCTCAAATTTCGAGGTCTTACCGATGATGTTACAACATTTTGGTATCTTGAAAATTGAGGGGCTTATGGCTAAGCTAACAGCTGTACGGGTCGATCGATCAGGTAAAGCTACGCTGACTACGATTGGTCCGTGGACGGGGGACCATCTTCACATACGAAGACCCCTCCGTGGCTCGGAAAGCACGCTAAGCCGTTCGTCGCTTTCGCATCTTTGACAGTCGTTACGGGTCGTCAGAAGCCCGAAAGTCTTTCAATCAGTCTTACCGGGTATAGTATTACTCCATTATATTATACTGCCTATCTGACCTCCACAACCCCGTTACCCAGTAACTGTGTTGTGGAGGTCAGATAGGCTAGGTAAAATACTGGTATTCAGCTGCATACGGTTAGACTGGACCCCAACGTAGTTGGGAATAGGCTAGGCAGATGATGATGGTCTCTTGAAAATGGTGACAGAAGGTGGCAACTTGGTCCGAGTTATCATAACGAAATTATAAAAACAATCGAAACCAGTACTTATTCACCGTATTTACTCAAAAATTTATGTTTTTAGAGTACCTATATTTTAGTACAATAAAAACCATTTCATATTTATTGGCACTGTTCCAAATAAAAAATAAAAATTTGAACTAAAACGCCTCTGGCTTCAGGTACCACAGGCGTTTTTTTAGCTCAATTGTTTTCGATTTTTATTCCATCGAACATAGAATTAGATACTGCCAGTTGCATGACTGCGCTTTTAGGGTTTTCACGAACGAATATAATGTTACCAATATTTTTGGAACAATAGCATATTTTTTATTACATCTATTTCACGCGCAACTTACAAACAGCGAACATACTTTCAGTTCTTTGTTCGTAAAATAACTGAATGTATTTGAAAACAAAAATGTTTGTGCAAAATAATAATGTTCCTACTTTATATAACTAAATAAAATATGGTGAAAATAAACAATTCTTGGTGTAAAGTAAGTCTATCTGGTTTGGTCTCGACCTCTATTTGTTATAATCAAATGAAATTAGTGTCCATTATTCGAATTAAATTAGTCTGAAAAATTTACCTATAGACTACCTAAAACTAGATGTTTTAGGCAGCTGAGACCTTTGCCTTTCAATGTATTTTTATGATGATTTAAATTTAAAACTATTCAATATAAGTAGGTACCTACTGTTTTCTCTGAGGTTTTCGCATTCAAAGTTAACCTGCAGATTATGAATTAACACATTTCTATAAACTTAAATGACAAATGCATATTATTACAAACATAATAATAGATACCTTATCCACCGCATGCCAAATTGAGCACCAGAGTGAAATGGGTTATAATAATCCAGTCATAGGTCACTGACCTTTCAATATTTACATTAATAGAGGTGTCGATAGGAACAACATGTATACCTACTTATAATTTAATACAAACATCTCATTATTAATATTATAAAGGCGAAAGTTTGTGAGGGTGTGTGTGTGTGTGGGGGTGTGTTTATTTGTTTGTTACTTCTTCACGCTCGAACCAATTTTGATAAATTTTTGTATCAATGTAGCTGACACCCTGGATTAACATATAGGCTACTTTTTACCCCGATATTCCTTCGGGATCGACATTTACGCGGGTGAAACCGCATGGCAGAGCTAGTAAAAGATAATTATAATAATACCACCTGGTGATCTGTTAGACGTGAACGAAAAAAAAACGTGATCAATACTACATTTTTATAGTTTTAAAACGAAAGGTGAATTCAAAGATAAAGGGCCAAAGAATTGGGTCAATTATTTTTGCTCAAAGACTTTGGACGATCGCCAAAAATTAATGGTGTGTTAGAGACAGTATTCGTTAAAATATGTCAATGTGTTTATTGTTTTTGTTAATGTTATAATAATAAACACAGCTGATTTGTAAATTACTTGAATCTTTAATTAACTGCTGACCGGGTAAAATTGTGGCTTAGTTTATTTTCTAACCGATCAGAGATAGTTTCTTAATCTATACTAATACTTGCTAATAGGTATATATTTGTTTTTTATTGCTGAATAGGCCCGCCAGCTCTTGACCTCGATGACGCCTGATGGAAAGCGATGGATGAGGTCTATGATGGAACGAGCGTACCCAGAAGATGCCTAAGGCACTGGAACTCCCACGTATCGACGAAACACAGCAGGCTGCTTTGCCAGTCTCTGGACTCCGGTGGGAGGGTGGTCGCAAACCAGGCGGGCGTTAGCCCTACCACTGCAAGGGAAGAATTGGCCAGTCAAATAAGGTGTTGGGTATGACTGTCCAGGATGCGCCGAGCGCTCGGTTCAGTTGATTACCCGGGAGAACAAAGGAAGGAGGAGGCTTCTTCATGCATCCCAAATAAAGCTGAAGAGTTTGATTGTTTGTCTGAACGCGCTTATCTCTAGAACTGCCAGTCGCGTTTTAAAACTATATTTTAGCATTTCATAGCCTAATTCTTGAGCAAGGCTATAGGTTGTTAACATCATCCTAAGACCCTTAGGAGCCGAGCAAAAAGAAGAAAAAGTCAGAAGAAACGTTAAGTGAAAACGAAGTAATAGCGCGGGCAGAAACAACACATGAAATTTTACGTGGACGAAGTTGCATGTATAACCTAGTGAAATATAACTATAAGGCTACCCTTTTTTTTTTTTTGAGGATGGGTGGAGCGGAAGTTCCTTCCTTATCCCTTTATGTTCCGGGACAGTGGTAACCCTTTTGGATAATCCCGCTGACCCGACAGGCTTCAGCCCTAACGGCATAGTATAAAGAAACGGGTCTCTTCAATTGATGCTGACATATCTTTGAGGCGCGCGTGGAACACGTACAGTCACGAGCACCAATATGTCAACACTTGGCAACTTTAAATTGCGATTTTTTCACGAAATAACGAATGCAACGTTGAAATACGACACTTTACATATACCTATAGGTTCGAAAATAATATGTTCCTAATATTATAAAATTTCATTCAAAAATAAAGGAGAAAATCGCCTTTAAATAAAGCCAACTGTATACATACTTTTGCTCGTGACTGTACGCGCCGTCCGGCACGGGCCTGCACCCTAATTGCGTAACACACTATTACTATTAGTAGCAATGGGTTCCATTTTGACAGTTCAAAAACATTCATTGCGTTATTTGCGTTGTTGAGCAGACATAAATAGCAAACATATGGAGCAATGGATTAGAAATATGCTTCAAAATGATTCAAATTACCCGCTACCCGCTATAAGGATACCCTTGAGTTCGTTTGTGTAATCAATTTATTAGATAACTGCACCTACCCCTATAAATACGAACTTTGAGAGCCACCTATTTGATAGATTAATTTAAAAGCCACATATACCTAATCGTGTCCGCCTTAATGGCCGAGGGCGTGTCTAAAATAATCGGTTAGTTACATATTTTATCTACAAGTAAACGTCAGGAGGAGGGAATAATTATAGTGTCTTTATTGGCGATCTTCTTCAGAAAGGTCAAGGGGCCTAAAAAGGCCACTTTGATATAATCATAAAAGAATAACATTATGAATCATAATATGGCGAAGACAGCCCGTGTTTTTCTTTTTTTCGCTGTACTACGTAGGTCTATTCAAAGAGATTGGGATTGGATTTGGATTGGATTGATTGGTATTTTAGCACAGACAAAAAAAAAATAACTGAAAATTCCTTCACCAATGCGATTTGATGTGATTAACTTATGATTCATAACGACTAACTGTCCACTATGATTCACAATGTTATCCTTTTATGATCCTGTCAAAGTAGCCTTTTTTGAGCCCCTGGACGTAAACGAGGCAAAAGGAATATGAAAGGATTGTAGGCGTTTGCGGAAAGCACAGAACTGGTCGAAGTGGAGGTGCATGGGAGAAGCCTATGTCCAGCAGTGGACGTCTTTCGGCTGAAATGATAATGATGATGATAGGCGGCACTTTCCATCAGGTGGGTCGTCGTTTCTTTGCCATATAAACCAACCTAACCTTTGCAAAAATATGTAGATAAATAAATACACAGGTACGTCATTTATTGGTGTGAAAAAAAATATGATTTCTGAATAGCATAATCAACTTCAAAATGTTCCCACTGCTGGGACACAGGCCTCCTCTCTGTGAGAGGGGCCGTAATCCATAAGTGCGAGTTGGTGGACGTCACACGTCTTTAATTTTTTGGTTCTAGAACATGCACAGTAAAGTGAGGCGCCTGGGTTCGAATCTACGACCTACAACTCGTAAGTCACGACCTTTTCTACTAGGGCAACCTTGCTGTGTTTCTGAATAATGGGATCAAAACAAAGGTGTGTTACAAGTTCATTGACTTCTACTAACTATTTAACAGAAAACATTGTTTTAAGTAATGTTAAACATATGTAACTTTGATGCGTAACAGCTGTCCTAATATGTGACGTGTGTGATTCATTTGTTTTAATTTTTCAGTTTGATTATGGCAATACATGGAAAATTATTTGTACCTACTAGTAGAAAATATTTGTAAAAAAACTGAAACTTTGTAACTATGTACAGTCAACAAAAGAGATAACTATGCAGGATCGTCGGTTATGGTTGAAGTTTAGTAAGAAACCGATGGATGTACTCGAATAAAATTTTATTTTATTAATAGAAAACAAACAGCTCATTTATCAAATTAATTTTCAGTCGACAACATCCATCGGTTTCTTACTAAACTTCAACTATAACCGACGATCCTGCATACTTATCTCTTTTGTTGACTGTACATAGTTTTCTATGAACCATTCGAGTTCTTGCCCGTGACATTGCTTAGAAGACATTCAGACGATCGTCTTAGTCGTCCAGTTGATATCGTGCCAGAAATGTTTCAGTCAATTCGAAATTTAAATTTATTTAGTCGTTTGAGTTCGTATTTATTTAGACTCCAGTAAATAATTTCCTGTTGACTGGAAATATACTTTAGGTTCAGATAATCATTCAGTTCAGATTCAAAGGTCGTTTTAGATTTTTTTAATCAAGAAAATCAAGATTTCATTCGTTATTTTTCGTTGATTGGGCGGTGGGTATTTTCATGAATGATGAACTTGAACGTCAAAAGTCGTGATTAAGAATTGATTTAAAATATTATTTTTGGAAAGCTTCCTCCGGATTTTGTACTAAGAATAATTATTTTAGGAGAAGTCATCTTTGGTATAGATAGCTCATTATTTCTATACCACCTACCTACTACAAAGTACTGAAGACGCCTATTTGGACTTTGAGTATAGCTCTTTAAGTATAGACTATAAATATACGTAATAAAGTGGCGTATGTAAATACAGTACACTGTTTATACTCTTAAAATTAACATACAACTAAAGTATTTATAAATAAATTAACCATTACGTAATATTGACTAACAAAATTAATGAATATTTACATGCAATTATTTGTTCACAATATCAATTTGCCTTTATAATGTATCATAATTGGGGATACTTTATTTACAGTATGATGTAGCCTATTAGTTAATAAGTAATTTAAATATTACTTAAACTGCTACGTAAGTATAAAATTAAGAATTCGTCCAATATCGTTTTTCTCACTGGATTCACGTGTTCTTTAAGATTCAGTACTGCAATACTGTTTAAAGTTCACTTACACTGCACTAAACTAACTCAAAACATTTTACACATTTTGATCTTCCCACTAATTCAGTGTTTTCAGTGAGTTGGATAGCTTCGACGATCACGTGATGATGAAGATGAGAATATGACATATGAGTATACTTGCTCTAGTTAAAAATGTTGGTATAGTTGACCTCATTATTTCTTTACCGCCTTAAGGTCGAATGTCACTTGCACATCATAAAATGACAAGATCTATTTGTCTATGTGATGGTATGTTAGTTTCAACCTTCGTGAAGTTTCAATTTACCGGAAACTTGTCAATAAATATAGTAAAGCTATTATACCAGTGCCCTGTTTATCAAAACTTACAAGCCTTGTATTACAAGCATATTTCTTGTCACGCCACTGTTACCGTAAGCGACACCGCGTGTGTTTAGTTTATAAGACGATTAAAAAAATACCCGCTTCGGATGTGCTCGGCTGTCCTCGGGATGTACTCGGTTTCAATGTACTCGTATATCCGATATGTCGGTGAGTGATGGCAAAGTATTCTGTTTGTGTTTTGTTTTCACTTCTGTCGGCACTCCCGGAGTGCCACTGTTTTTTTTTTAAACGTAATTTCTTTAACTACACTTGCTGCGCACACACTGCTTTAGACTAGAGAGCGAGGCACAGACAAGTGCTGCTACTCTCGTCAAACGTCTAAACGGTCGACGAGCGTTTGGATGGTCAAGCATACAACGATACTTCCATCAATTTTTATTATCAACGACGAACACAAACAGCTCATTCTTCTCTCATTAGACTAACGCCACCACCATGTGAAGGTCTGCAATACCAGTGTCGTAGCAAGTGCGTAGCCATCCCAGTGACAAAGATAGTACAATCTCAGGAGCCAGTAACTACACTGGCACCAAAACGATACATAAAATAAAATAAATAAAATACTTTTAATTCAGATATCAAGGATCCATAGGTAGGAACATTATAAATAACAATATTACGTAAACTAAAATAAAAATAAAAATGTAAAATAAGAATTAAAATCAACAGCAAAATTAAAATGTAGATTAAAATACATAGCACGCTACTTTATGGTAGAAGTAGTGTCAGTGTCCACTGAGACAAGCCGAGCGGACCGGAAATGTGTGGGCGGGAATGGGCCAATCGCAGACTCGACAAGAGACGCGATGCAGAATAAAACCAATGTGATTGAGCCATTCCCTCAGCTGTGCTCGACTCCATCTGAGTCGAAACGAACCCTTATGGTACTATAGCGGTATCTACAACGCCACATGCGAACGACGCGTCATACTTACGTCACGCAAATCCTGCATCGCGCAAGCAGAGTTTTTTTTTTTTAGTTTTTTGACGTGTAAAAGTGTTTGTACAAACCTACTTACAGAAATAAAATCATTTATCATTTACCGCGCAATTAACATAGATACAACGGCCCGACATGAATCATCGGGCAGTTGCCCGCCAGACACAACACCCGTCTGGTCGGAGGATCCTCCCTTTTCTATAGAGTATGAGTGAACTTTACACCCTGTTCCTCATACCTCTATAGTGTGATTGATCGTAATACAAATGTTTCAGGACAAACTTCTTCACAAAGAGCTAGACTACTCCTAGAACCATTATACAACGCGGACCTAGATTCAAATCTAGATTATAACATTCAAAATGAAAAGATCTTAACATTCCATGCATTCTAATTCCACGAGCATATTAAACTGTCTGCAGTCAAAACATTCGCTTAAAGACAATGCCAAAATGTTTTATTTTAGTCAGTCGTAAATGTAAAAACGTTTCGAAATGATAATATGATGATTGTAAGGGCAGCTGAGCGTGGAATGAAAACCGTTTTCTCAAGATTTGTGTATGTTGTTGATGATTACCCTAAGGTTTTGGTTAGAGTGAAAGAGATGACTCTATTTCTATTGACATTGTGTTGAAACTGTCGACGCCGCCGCGACCCCGCCTCGACTTACCAGTGAGCGACGCGCCTTATGTTCCCACACCTCACAACCATACGTTCTGTAATAGTTACAAGTTTAATCACCTCTAAATTAACCATTTATGTTTTCTGCCATTGTTCTACGCGAATCTACCTACTCAAATTAAAACTCTGATCTTATCAAAAGTTGAAACAATGAAAAATGCGTAAACAAATGTTTTTTTCTCAAGATTAGTTTATTTTTTGTCTTATTAAGTTACGGTGGTCAATGTCAAGGTTACAATTACATCGTTGTGTTAATTATTTAAATCTTATTTAAATATTATTATAATTAATATACAGATTTAGTTTTTTTTTTCTAATGACAGTTTTTCGTTGTGTATATTTTGATGAACTACTGTTGTTTACACGTTGATTTGTTCAAACTACTTCGATCATGAGTGGCTTCCACGAAGACGATAAAAAATCAAATAAAAAAAAAATCCCACACCGACAAAGCATTTATTTATTTGAAAACACATACACTATCATCACAGGCTTACCTAATACAATAGTGTAGTTATACTAGCTTACAATTGGGCTTACAATTATATATTTTTATTAAGGACTTACAGGACCTAAACGCAAAAAACGCAAGTTTTAGTAACAATAAAGGCAAAGGCATTCGTATCATTCTGTTGAAAAAGTATTTTGAGATCCCCCACCATTCGTCGATTTTCCAAACAGAAAAACATAGAATTCCAATTTTATTTTTTGTGGCAATAGATAATCTACCAGTGATCCGCTTAGCGCGATAGGAATACCAAATGAGATAAGTGTAATATTACGCGTATTTTTTGCGGAAAAATAACAGAAAAGAGAAACGCGTAAAAGTGAAGGATGCGGGTGTAACGTAAAAATGATTAGGCCATAAGCCGTTTGATAAATAATAATACTTGCGTATGAGTCTAGGAGGGAGAGAGAATGATAAAAGTTTATCGTTACAGTTGCATAACGCCTTGCGTGAGGAACACTACATTTTTTTCAGCAGGCAAAAGATATCATGAAAAATATTAGTAGCTATAATCAGAGGAGTGGATGAGCAGTGGTGGCCCAGTGGGAACGGCCGCAACTTACGAGTTTACGAAAAAAAAAGCAGATTTTAAAGAAAGAAAGAAAAGAAAATACATTTATTTAGCACAGACTAAAAGACACACAATACACCAAATAGTTAGACAGTAATCGTACATACATAAGTTAAAAATAAAAAAAGATATAAAAAAAAAAAAGTGCAAATTCCGATATATGAAATTAGCAGGAATGTGTGCCTCACGGCTGCGCCAAAAAGGCCCAGTTCAGCAAAAATGCCAGACAACTAGTGCCTGACGCTGGTTTTCAACTGGACCTGGTGTGTGAGGTGACGGATGTAAATCAGTTTTATTTTAAAAATATATTTAAAAAAAGATGTTATTTAGAAATGTTGTAAAGTGCTACCTAAGTCTAAAGTATGAATTTTTAAGTGTCTATAAAGACTCGTCAGATCCCACAGTTTTGTGGAGCTTTGTTTGTAACTTTTTTACTTGATGTGAACTTATAATAAATAATAATAGTTGTAGGTCGGTGGTTCCCATAAATATAAAAAGTACTCTGTGGGTGGTTCGAACCCAAGCAGCTACTTTGTGTAAATTATTTCATCACCACTGCTCTCCAAAACGGTGAAGGAAAACATCGTGGCATGTCCAAGAACCAAAAATTCAAAGACATGTGACATCTACTAACCCGCACTGCGCCCGAGTGGTGGATTAGGTACGCCCCACTCACTCTCACCGAGAGGAGACCTGTGTCCCAGCAGTGGGAAAATTATAGGCTGATTATGCTATAATCAGAAGGGAAAATTAATCCCTAAAAAATGTAAAGATATAGATGCAATCGTCATTTTTTATATACCAAAAATACAACAACACGTTAAATTATCGGGATTTTCGACAGTTTCCAGCTGGAAAGAGACTGGGCGGTATAGCAAATCTATGAATGGATCCCATCAAAGTAATAAAATACACTAACATAATAAGATACACAATAAGATGAATACCAGTATTTTACATGGAACGATATAATGGATATAATAGAGTAATACGATACCCCTTGTAAGACTGGTTGTCAGACTTTTGGGCTTCTGACGACCCGTAACGACTGTCAAAGATCCACGAATGACAGCTGGGACGAACGGCTTAACGTGTTTTCTGAGCCACGGAGGGGTCTTCGTATGTGAAGATGATCAACCGTCCACGGACCAATCGCGGCAAGCGTAGCTTAACCTGATCGATCGACCCGTGTGGCTGTTAACGTAGCCACAAGCAAAGTCTCAAAGTATTATAGAAACAATATTCTGTATGAAAAAGGAATGATTGACAAAGAGTAACTTACTGAACCGCTCCAATATTCTCGGCTTATATTTACTCCTATATGATTACATACACTACACTTGTACAGTAGTCATGAGCACGTACGAATCTCTTACATCCAAAACACTTCAAATAATCCTTTGTTCTTTTACGATAAAACATTTAGGTCTTTTTTTCTGGGTGGCACGTTCTTCTGAGGCATTTTCCTTGTTCCGATTCGTTAGTTCTATTATTATGTACCTTTCTGGAGAGAAAAATACCTAACACGGGTTAAATCTGCCTCTGGGTTAATAGAATTTATTTTTATCGCTGCTTTACAATCACCGTAAACTTAACTTTTGACGCTTTTAAAATTATTCCCGTGCAGCTTCTAATAATGTATCCGTTGATTTTAAGTACTCCTTTCCAAATGCAGAACATTTAGCTCGACTCTCATCCAACTGCTACCAGCTACCCTGCGACGATCGTCGCTCCACCTAGCCTGAGGGCGTCCTACACCTTATGTTTACTGATTCGTGGTCTACACTCAACTACACGTCTACCCCAACGGTCATCAGTTCTACGGCTAATATGGCCGGCCCATTGCCACTTCAGCTTGCTTATTCTGTGAGCTATGTCGACCACTTTGGTTCTCTGCCAGATTACGTCATTCCGGATCCTATCCCTCAGAGGAACTCCAAAAGTATATTTAGTTCTATTCCTTTACACCCCACAATGTGGACCGATGACCTGGGGGCCTAAAAAGGCCACTTTGGCAGAATCATAAAAGGATAACATAAGGACAGTTAACCGTTAAGTTAATTGTATCAAATACCATTGGTGAAATATTTTTTTTTGTCTGTGCTAAAATACCAATCAATCCGATCCAAATCCAATCCCAATCTCTTTGATTATACCTACGTAGTGTAGCGAAAAAAAGAAAAACGGACTGTCTTCGCCATATTACGATTCATAATGTTATCCTTTTATGACTCTCCAAAGTCGCCTTTTCATAAAAACGCAAAACGGCGATCGCTCAGCATAAAACTACGACCCTTTACGAGACAGAGTCCCAATGCTGGTGTTCTGCGACAGCCGGCATTGACGTGATTACGTCAACCGGTGATTTTTATCTTAGCAAAATTTTCGCCATCATAAATGTCGCTCACAAAAAATATAAACACAGCATGCATCAGCGAGCACTTTGACACTAAACGTACCGAAGTTAACGCAATTAATGTTACTACTAGTTCCACTCTCCCTAAGAGAAAACGCGCTAAGTGAAAATAGACGATGTTTAACATAAGTTAAAAGCAACATCACACGGGCTCCCAAGTGGATATGCATTTGCATTCAGTTTAGAACTTTCGTGTATAATTAAGGTGATACTTATGAGCGCTTGGTAGTTGCATGTTGGGATATCACTTGGATATTCTATGCCTTGAGAGCAGTGGTGGCCAAGTGGTAACGGCCGCGACTTACGAGTTGTAGGTCGCAGGTTCGAACCCAGACAGGCGCTTTACTTTGTGTAAATTATTTCATCACCACTGCTCTCAAAACGGTGAAGGAAAACATCGTGAGGAAACCGGCATGTCCTAGAACCAAAAATTCGAAGACATGTGACATCTACCAACCCGCACTGGGCCCGCGTGGTGGATTACGGCCCACTCCCTCTCACAGAGAGGAGGCCTGTGTCCCAGCAGTGGGAACATTATAAGCTGATTATGTTATGTATTCTATGCCTTTGGGGTTGATTATCGCTTTGAAAGGCTGGGCTATTTTAGGCCAAAGAGTCAGCATTGCCATTCAACGTGGCAATACTGCCTTTTGGGCAATTTTCCTGGTGACAGCGAAGCAAATATTTTTAGGTTGCCCATTGTGCTCTCCCCTCTTTTTATAATATAATTATGTTTTAATCCTAACAAAAAAATAAACTCACTTTTGCAATATTAGCAAAAGTTAGTTTATTTTTTTGTTACGCTTTCACGCTAAAATGGCTGAACGGATTTGGATAAAATTCGGCCCACAGATAAACCATGTCCTGAGTAAGGACATCATCATCATCATCATCATTTCAGCCGAAAGACGTCTACTGCTGGACATAGGCCTCCCCCAAGCAAGTCCACTTCGACCGGTTCTGTGCTTCTCGCATCCAACGTTGGATGCGAGAGTAAGGACATAGGCTATACTTTTTATCCTGAATCGCGACGAAGTTGCGGGCAACAGGAAGTAATATATATTTTAGTGTTAGCTTGTATAATGTAGGTACCTAAAGATGTTCCCAGAGGCAAAATCTGTTAAGAACACAATTTCCTATATTTGGATCCCAAATTTTTCACACGTCTGTTTACGTTTTCCGTTTCGTTTTCGTGTAGTTATTCTCATTAATCGTTTCCGTTTGGGGAAGGCAAATAGTTGTGTCGGACTGTCGATTAACACGGCAAAGCCCGCATCACTTAAGGAAAAGGGCTCTTGACTCTGTTGTAGAATGCACTGCTCTTGAGTTCTGTTTAAGTACAGCTCTTCCATTCCGAGTGTATCCAGCTTTATCTCTATAGAGGTATGAGGAACAGGGTGTAAAGTTCACTCATACTCTATAGAAAAGGGAGGATCCTCCGACCAGACTGGTGTTGTGTCTGGCGGGCAACTGCCCAATGATTCATGTCGGGCCGTTGTATCTATGCTAATTGCGCGGTAAACTCTGCTTGCGCGATGTAGGATTTGCGTGACGTAGTATGACGCGTTGTTCGCATGTGGCGTTGTAGATACCGCTACATCTCCAATGATTTCAGGAGATTTAAATTGCTGCATTTTTGTTTTCAGTTTGTTATTGTTACACATACTATGGGTACAGTTCTATTGTATTTTTACTACTGCACCGTTGGTCTCGTGGTGGTAAGCGCGACTGGTGAGCGTGGGATCCTAGGTTCGATTCCCGGGTCAGACAAAGTGTTATTGGGAATTCCTTCGCAACAACCCGGAGTTTGGAAATTGACAGTGTGATACCCACGTGCCTCGGAAAGTACGTTAAGCCGTTAGCCCTGCGCCTGATCTCTCTCCGATCGTGTCGGATTGCCGTCCCATCGGAAAATGAGAGTGAGGAAAGAGAGGGTGCACCTGTCTCTGCGCACACACCTTTGCACTATATCATCTCCGGCGCCGAAGGTTGGTCTCCAGTCCTAAACGCAATTTTATTTTATTTTTTTATTGCATTTTTACTAGCATACACACATAGTATTCACCTTCCATTACTTTAAAAAGATAACAACTACTTACATTGTAATATTTTCCACTCTACGATAATCATAAAGAATAGAAAACACAACTGCGCCACACAACTGTATCACTAGAAATAACACTTCTATATCATACCAATATTTTCCCACAATATTTTAGCCCTTTGTTCGTATATGGAAGACAAATTGGCCCACGTCTGGTCCTGAACAAATGACAAGCACGTTTCAGTGTCACCTGTAACCACAGAGACACCAGGGCTTCACGTGTTACATGTCATGTTACACTCTCCATAAAGGCGGCGCTCCACAGTAGCCCACGGCTAAGCTACGCCCGTGTACATCGCGTATGAAAATGAGGGTGCGAGGGCTGGCAAACAAATGAACCACACAATTAACGTAGAAAATCTCTCCTGTATATTCCACGTAGCAGGGGATGGTTGACTTTATACAGGATGGATTTTTACATGGATTCAGTAGGTGATTCTGAAGCCCCCTGTATTGAAATTTTTCGTCGGTTATAAAAAAAATATTAGCTGTGCTGTGCAACATAATGCTTTACACGTGCTGAGCGTCTTTTGTTTATAAATTGATACCTCCCTGTGACGTAGACCTTTCGATAATAACAGAATGAAGTTTCCCGGCTGTAAGGTTCTTTCTTCTACTGTTTTAATACACGGAATGTATTCATGAGCAGATCAACTTTTGTGGTTCTACTGCTATAAAATCGCATTTCATTTTATCAGCAACACATCATTTTAGCCGAAAAACATCCACCGCTAGACTCAGGCCTCACATCCAACCGATTCTTGAAAGAAAAAGTATAGAACCAAAATATTGGTTAAAATATACCGATTTTTATGGTCACTTTCCTTTCCAATGTTGTCAAGTAGCTGTTCATTTTAAGCGAAGCAAACCCCAACAATTAAGAAAAGGTTATATCATGTTCAAGTCTAATTACTTTTGGAAGTGACGCCCTAACTAAGCGAAAGGGTTCTCGTATGCTGAAACAAGACCCCACTTATATTTTCAAAGTCACCTTTTGGTAAAGAGCCTTTCAAGAACAAGCGTACTCCACACTTGAATTTCTGGTCGACTTTTACAACCTTAGCCTAGCCCCAACTATTTTGAAATACGACACCCCCTGGTAGTCCTAGCACTGGAAATATTTTAGACTGATTGTGCATATTCTATCCTTTATGAAATATATTATTATACCGAAGCTCACAAAAATAAGGTATATGCTCCTTATGTTAGAGAATTCGAGGGTATTTTAAAGGATAGACACCATCGTTCTCCTATCACATCACACTAATATTATAAAGGCGAATGTTTGTGAGTGCGTGTGTGTGTGTGTTTATATGTTTGTTACTTCTTCACGCTCAAACGGCTGGACCAATTTTGATAAAAAAATTTATGGGGGTAGCTGACACCATGGATTAACATATAGGCTACTTTTTATCCCGATATTCCTACGGGATCGACATTTACACGGGTGAAACCGCGGGGCGCAGCTAGTCTGCTAATAAAAACAAAACACGATCACCAATTCATCTATAGGTAATATGTGAAGTGTTATAAGTAGTTATAGTCTGATATAGGCAAACTCTTTTAAAAGCTTAAAAAGTGTTTACAGCATCTGTCTGGCATTAATGCTGACATGAACCTTTTCGGCGTAGCCGTGAGGCACACGCTATCGTAGTTAAAACATTATTTTCCCTTTTTTATTCTGTTATTTGTTTTTTGTGTTTCACAAACTGTGCCCAAATAAACGTTATTCTGTCTTTCTTTCTTTATTTACGGTCACAAAAAAAATAATATAGGCAGTGTAGTGTAAAGATCAATATTTTTGCCTGTACATCGAATAGTTTGTTCAACTATACGTGTATCAACATAGTAACACTATCTTTTGTGTCAAGACATTTACAGCTGTTTTATGGGTTCCCATTGTGGTGTGTTTTTCTGAACGTTTGCTCTACAAAGTTGAATGGTGATTTTAAAATAACTGTAAATAATTCTGACGTCGTCTGACGTAGGCATTGTCTAGAGATGTAATGATGTAATTTTTTTAAGTGGATTGTGGGTAGTCGTTTGTGGTTTGTTCGTGATATTTATAGATTTTTTTGAAGCATCTGCATCTGTTAGCGTAATAACTTTTCTTCCGTTGATATTAGTATCTATGAGTTCAATTTTAATATTAGAATTTCGTTTACTTGTAGTATTGTATAGTTTGTAGTATTATATAGTAGTGGTGACTTCAGATTTTTCAGTAGGATCTGTAATCTGTATACTATACAACCAATCATAAACTAGTATATAATGCGATTGTATTCGCGTCCACTACGGACCACCATTGGAATGCTAGGACCTGTACCTGGCTTGGTTTCAGTACGTAATTTCGGGTGACTACTGAAAATCAGCGCCATGCTATAGGTCCCATAGCAAAGCATCATGCTGAGTGGAAGCCTTCTTATCTTATCTTCTCCTAGTCACGACGTGTAGCTGCTGACTATTTCTGTTCTTTGCTCGTGTGGAGGTCAGATAGGCAGTCGCTCCATGTAAAATACTGGTATTCAGCTGTATCCGGCTAGACTGGAAGCTGACCCCAACATAGTTGGGAAAAGGCTAGGCAGATGATAATTGTTGTTCTTTATTATTCGAGTTTCTGTGACAACTATACCTATTTTTCTTTTTTCTTTCTAGTGCTGTGACATTCTGGCTGCTTTGTGATTTGATTTTATACACGTTCATTTTGAGAAGTATCGTGGCCGATAGGCCGACAAATTAACTTTATCAGCGCACAGAAATAGTGTTTATTTTGTCTCTATGACAATATTTACTGACAAGTCTATTATGAAATCCATGGGGACACTTTTCTTTAACTTTACTCAAAATAAATCGTCAAAACAATCATTGAATTCTGTATCAGTGTAAGTAAAATGCTCTTTTTATTACTAACTAGCTGCGCCCCACGGTTTCACCCGGGTAAATGTTGATCCCGTGGGAATATCGGGATAAAAAGTAGTCTATGTGTTAATCCAGGGTGTTACCTATCTCCATACAAAATCTTATCAAAATTAGTCCAGCCGTTTGAGCGTGAAGAAGTAACAAACATATAAACACACACACACACCCCCTCACAAACTTTCGCCTTTATAATATTAGTGTGATTATTTTTCGCAACCTGTCTGTTATACACATTTTTAGTAACATAGATAGGTACCTACTGTTTGTTCAAACTGCGGGGGACCACACAACATAATTGATTTACATAACATTACAACTGGAATTAGTCTCAAACCTTTGGCCTTCGATTTTCACCGCATCGAATGAACATGTAAATTGTATTTGAGAGTCTACATGTAATCAGTTGCTAACAAATAATTTGGCATAGTAGGTATCTACCTATTTACCGTCATCGGGCATGTGGCGATAAATCTGCGAGGTTAAGGTGAATGGGTAGTGGTAGACCAAGAAATTCAAATTTTCTTACGTTTTTTGCAATTTGCAGGTCAATCTCAGGTTGTATCTTGATCAAAATATGATTCGCGACAATAACAGGTACATATTCAGAGAATTATAATCATTAGAATCATTAAAACATCTTTCTAAGTTAAATTTGTACCATAAGAACCAATCTCATATGGAAAGGTGCTTATGGTAGAAATCTAACTTAGAAAGAAGTAAGTCAATTAGTAGTTCTTGACAGACAGACAGACTTAGTCTCACCATAAGGGTTCCGTTTTTACCATTTTGGTACGGAACCGTAAAAATTAAAAAAGTGTAAAAAAAGCTTGAGCGCCTTCGAGTCATTAAAATATGGTGTACCTACCTACCTAAAAATAAAGTAGATTTATTTAACATTAAGTCGGTTTGCTTAATACAATAGTCAGATTAGCAAGTCAAATCGGTTGTGTGTTTGTATACCTGATTATAGACAATCACTGTCCATTCCAAGGTTGCCTGGAAGAGATCGCAGAAAGCGATAAGGCCGCCCATTGTATGTTTTGTATTAATCGTATTTTTTTTTTGTTATGTATTTTCTGGTGTACAATAAAGTATATATAAATAAATAAATAAATATAGACAAAATTAACAAACTTTACGTAACTTTATGTTTGTTTAAAATAATTACAAGTTAAAATACAACACTATCAATTAACGCTCATTTAAAAACTAAATTTTAGTATTTCTCATCGAAAAAAAAAAGAAACTTGTTTCGCGAAAAACATTTATTATGATTCGATCAATCCATACTAATCACATTAATATTATAAAGGCGAAAGTTTGTGAGTGTGTGTGTGGGGGTGTGTTTATATGTTTGTTACTTCTTCACGCTCAAACGGTTGGACCAATTTTGATAAAATTTTGTATGGAGGTAGCTGACACCCTGGATTAACGTATAGACTACTTTTTATCCCGATATTCCCACGGGATCGACATTTACGCGGGTGAAACCGCGGGGCGCAGCTAGAAGTATTATAAATTCGAAAGCAACTCTGTCTGTCTGTCGGTATGTTACCTTTTCACGCCTAAACCACTGAACGGATTTCGATAAAATTTAGCAGAGAGATAGATTGCATCCCGGGGAAGGACATACGATAGTTTTTATCCCAATATTCCTAAGGGATCGACACTTATGCGGGTGAAACCGCTGGACGCTGCTAGTTTTTATATAAATAACAAGAGTTTTCATTTAGAATTTTGTATGGACAACGACGACATAATAATCAAGCTGTACAGTTTTATCTGACCTCGTATTATAAAGGCTTTTTGTACAATGAGAAGTCAGTTTATACTGGACATGTCATCATCTGCCTAGCCTTTTCCCAACTATGTTGTGGTCGACTTCCAGTCTAACCGGATGCAGCTGAATACCAGTATTTTACATAGAGCGACTGCCTATCTGACCTCCACAACCCAGTTACTGGGTAATACGATACCCTTGGTAAGACTGGTTGTCAGACTTTCGGGCTTCTGACTACCCGTAACGACTGTCAAAGATCCACAAAGACAGGCGGGAACAACGGCTTAACGTGCTTTCCGAGGCACGGAGAGGTCTTGTATGTAAAGATTGTCACCCATCCACAGACCAACCGCGGCAAGCGTAGCTTAACCTGATCGATCGACCTGTGCGGCTGTTATTATTTAGCCACAGGACCCTCCATGTATAGCTTTATCAAGCTAAGAAGACAAGAAAACAAGAAGACATTACATTGTATGTACGACATATCTGTCTTCTTATAAATAATTCCAAATTACACTAGAGTAGAAAAAAAGACTTCCGAATGTATGATTTTTTCGGATAAATGTCTAACATTTGATTAAATATTCGGGTAAACAAATGTGACATACCTATTAATTTTATAATGTTAAATATTATTACGGTATTAACAATACAAATAATTTGTCATCCTGTAATTTTGCAAGAAGTCACGGCTCATTAATCGCTATTAATTAAAGCATAAATGTTGTCACTATCAAGTATAATTTTGGCTGGCTCCTAACCCTTAATTCAGCCAATTAGCTGAAGATGAGATTGACAATATTAATGAATATCCGGCCAAAACCAAACCAAGTCGAATCGAATCGATCGAATTATTGGAATCACGTACAGTTTTGAGCCGTTTCAGGGTACCCAAGTGCGCATTAAAAAGGTTCTAACTGACTGGTCGACACTTCGCGTGGTCAAAGGGCTAACTCGTTCTTTGGCCAAAGAATCAGTAATGCCAATCAACGTGGCAATAATGCCAGTCTTCTGGGAACGTTACCGGATGACAGCGATGTGGACGTAATCCCTTGGCGACCTTGGAGGCGGCTTAGCTGGTCCGATCAGGACCAGGCCCATGCCGGACGGCGCGTACGTGTTCCACGCGCGCCTCAAAGAGATGTCAGCATCGAGGATTGTCCGAAAGGGTTACCGCTGGCCCGGAACATAAAGGGATACGGAAGGAACACGGGTGGGTTTTAGTCAGTAAGAGTCTGACACTCCCTTCCTCTCCACCCAGAGCGGGAGCGGTCATTTGATGATTTCCCATACAAAAAAAAAAAAATCCCTTGGCGACGGCGACTGCGGAGACAACAAACAAATCAAAGAAGTTGTCTAGAGCATGCCACGAGATACACGCGCGCGTCACGTAATTTGACGCAAGTCGCATCGCTTGTCGTGGCCTTGAATGGGGCTTACAGCCCTTTGTACACACGACGACATTTATCAAGCTATACATTTCTAGTTTTAGCTGACCTCACATTGTTTAGGCTGTACAACGAGAAGTCAGCTTATACTGGAAATGTATACCTTGATATGTCGTTATACGTTTTACACACGTTTTTCTTGCCGTGGAAACACTACGGTTTATTCGCCGTGTGTGGGCACGGTCGTCAGTGTTGTATGGATCACTATGGAAATCCGTGACGTATACAAAGGGCTTTTTTGCCCTTCTTGTTTATGTATGTAGTTATTTAGTTAATTAATACCTAGTGTATAAATTAAGTTTTATATTAATATTCTTGATCGAATTGAACAAACCAAGTACCTACCGGTTATAAACCTTTGATTCTTTCTCGAATCTTGGCCAATATATTAATTTTAAACAGAGTTATCAATCGAACAACCCATTAGTTACATCAAATAACCAGTTTGAATCTTGAATGAATTATGAGATAGTTTTAGTAAGAACGGATTAAGATATTAATGTGAAGAATCGTAAAATTGCAACACCTACCTACTCAAAATAGATTTCATTTTTAGGGTTCCGTATCCACAGGGTAAAAACGGGACCCTATTGCTAACTCCCACTGTCCGTCTGTCTGTCACCAGGCTGAATCTCATGAACCGTGATAGCTAGACACTTGAAATTTTCACAGATGATGTATTTCTGTTGCCGCTATAACAACAAATAATAAAAATAAAATAAAGTTAAAATTTTAAGGAGTATAAAAGAAACGTTTTTTTCGGCGTTTTATGCCTTGTGGTACGGAACCCTTCGTGTGCGAGTCCAACTCGCACTTGGCCGGTTTTTTTCTTTTTTTTTTTTTTTTTTAAAAGCGTTGCCCCACACTAGGAATTTCTCCTGTATCGTGGGTGCGTTTACAAACATTTAAATTCACGTACACAAACAGCCAGACCCGGAACAACTACTTGTAGGTCATACAAATATTTGTTCCGTGCGGGAATCGAACCCGCGACACGCAGCGCAGCAGTCAATCGCTTAACCGCTGCGCCAACCGTGCCGTCGATTTTGTTCCTATACCTATACTTTTCATGTCATCTTGCATGTTCAGAATAATATAATATAGTTAATGAAATGTGTGCTCAACTCACAACAGCAGGTCAAAATTCTCGTATTAATTAAAAAAAATGTTCATTATCTAGTTGCTAGTCTCGTCTTAGCGACAATCAATGCCAAAAAGTTGTCAAAAATTAAAGTAAATTTGATGTATTTTTAACCTACTTCAAAAAAAGGAGGAGGGTCTCAATTCGGTTATTTTTTTTTTTATTTGACTGATTAAAATGCGAACGTTGTTAAAAATCCGCTCTTCTGGGCTATTGAATAATTAACATGAAATAACAATAATATTCTTGTTGCGACATATAATTTTTTATTTATAGATTCTCTTATGTGAACTCTGGTCATTGGCATTTGTCAAGGACGTACACAATATTAACAGAAGAGAATTTTCATTCGATATCTTGCTCTTTTTCTAGCAACATAAGAATAAACACTGTAGAACCAATAATTGACGCTAAAAAAAACAAATGAGAGTCGACTTACGCACGATGTTAAATCGGAGAGCCCTGCAGTACGCGTAGCATGATTGGACCCACGGATATCGAGGGATAGGTCATGGAGGCATGGCACATGTTGCCGATCAAACTGACCAAAAATTTAATTGCGTACACACAATCAGTAGCAATGGGTTTTGTCAGTTCAACAATATTCATTGCGTTATTTACGTTGTTGAGGAGACTCATTTTTCGAACATATGAAGCAATGGATTAGCAATATCTTTAAAACTGGCCAAGTGCGTGTCGGGCCACGCACAGTGTAGGGTTCCGTAGTAGCCCGTTATCACAATATAGTACGATTCTGTTGTTCTTTATTCTTGGTAAAGATAGGAGTTAATAGTTATAATAACAAAAATCGACTTTAAATTTGGACATGACGAAACTATAAGGGTTCCTTGTCAAAACTACGGAACCCTAAAAATGATTCAGATTGAGATTGATGGTGTGTTACGCAGTGCAGAGTATTGCATGTGTGCATTCAGTGACTGTATCTATACTTTCCAGTGCCCGCTCCTTTTGAGCATGTATACAATAAGATAGCACAAAAGTGTTACGCCTACTTTCTTGTGAGTGTGCCAAAAAAGCATCATGTGGGCTGTATCTACATATTTATTTTGTTTTTGTGTGAGTTTCAGGAGTGGGACAAAGGTGGCGACATTTGAACTCGAACAAATATAGATGGAAGGCATATCTGTCGGATATGTATGATTGGACCCCTTCTATCTCTACGAAGACAGTAATAATAATAATAAATTTATTTATTTACTCAAACAGACAGATTGTAGTAGGTATGCATAGTTATAGTAAAGATCTTATATGATAATTATGTAGTCTACAATCGAGTGGGTAAAGCACTGTTCTCCTAGCTAGGTTACAAAATAACCTGTGTTAAGGAGAAACAGTCTCGGTCCCCTATGTTTAATGGTACAGTGATAATTTATACATAACATAATATAATAGTACTTGTGCTGATGCTACAATTTGAACTGTATTACGTAATAATATCTTGAGTAAATACTAATTTTACATTTTAGAAAAATCTTATTAATATAAGTGTGACAGTGATTGTGAGTGTTTCTACCTTTTGACATCGCGTCGAAGATATCTTTCTGCAATATATAATTTTGCCCTTCGTTTCGAAGGTGGGCATACTACGCGTACAGGATCAAAATAATGTAAAGGTAGCCAGGTAGTACGTGTTCCACGCGCGCCTCAAAGAGATGTCAGCATCGAGGAGGGGCCCCGTAGGGCCGAAGCCTGCCGGGTCAGCGGGATTGTCCGAAAGGGTTACCGCTGGCCCGGAACATAAAGGGCTAAGGAAGGAACACGGGTGGGTTTTAGTCAGTAAGAGTCTGACACTCCCTTCCGCTCCACCCAGAGCGGGAGGGGTCATTTGATGATTTCCCATCCGAAAAAAAAAAAAAAAAGGTAGCCTGAAGTCTCCTATTCACAGTAAAAAAACAAAAGTTGAGAAACTGTTGAACATTGTTTTATATAACTTTTTTTTAAATCTAGCAACACTGCTGTGATAATGTTATTTAAAAAAAAAAGAAATCACATGTTTCCTGTAGCATGAAACATGTTGTGCAATTTTTAAATGAAAGTTTTCAATAGAAAAAAAAATCCACACAGCACATGTTCAATTATTTTTTAATTAAAATGATCCTTTGAAAGATAAACACATACATTTGCAATTGAACCCTTCAATCCTACACGTCCGTTTCAACTTGTTTAAATTTAATTTAGAACTAACAAAATTTTGCAAAACAATATCTAATTACAGGTTCCCGGTTCTAAAAGGTTCAGTTGTATCCCTTATAATTAAATAAGGTCTGTCCCTTAAAGATAAATGTATACAATCTACACCATGTTTTGGAACTCCTGAAATTCCTTGAAATGGTGATCTACTATTACATAATCAGCCTATAAAGTTTCCACTGCTGAAATGAAGTGAATTTTTTTTGCAAAAATTGTAGCACAGACGCCAGAACATCAAGCTACCCGAAACTGTCAAATTTTACCAATCAGCTTTGAACCTAATGTTTTAGTAATAAAGTTGAAAATCTATTAAAGAAATTTGACAGATTTTAGTAGCTTGATGTGCTGGCGTCTGTACATTACCAATGGTCGGGTTTTTTTCACCTTTTTCCATTTGAATAACGCTGTTTTAAATCGTTTGATTGGCAGTTCCCTATACGCTGGGACACGCCCTCCTCTCGGTAAGTGGGAGTTGGCCGTAATCCACCACGCGGGCCAAGTTCGGGTGGTAGATGTCACATGTCTTCGTATTTTTTACCGACTTCACAAAAAGGAGGAGGTACTATGTTCGGGTGTTTGTATGTTTTTTTTTTTTGTATGTTTGTTCATCGAATACTCCGCCAATTGTCGACGGATTTTCAAAATTCTTTTTTTGTTCGAAAGTAGATAGTTCTGAGGTGGTCCCATTGTCACCAAGTTAGGATCTGATGATGGGATCTTAGAGAAATCGAGGGCAACCCTCAAATTTTATAGGCTCACTTATTGTTTTTCGCATATTTTATGAAGTATCTTGTGTATTTGTGTATGGTTGTCACCATCTCAAGTAGCTGGGCTGATGATGGAAGGTACAACTCCTTAACAGGAAGAAGTTACTCGACCAGGCAAGGACTGTTTTAGTAAATTGTTTTGATGTTTGATAGGGCATTTGCCACATTTGGTCTCATGATCATCAAGTCATGACCTGATGCTGCAGTCAGGATAGTCTGCAGAGTACCTAACTCCTCGACAACTAATAGCAGATATATCGTGTTTAGGCTCATTGAAAAGGGCTCGATGTGTGGATAAACGTACTGTTACTGAGGAACACCGAAGACCTGATGCTGAAGCCAGGAGCGTCAGAAAAAGTACAAACCTTGAAATTACAGCACCGTAGTCGTGTTTGGGCTCATTTTAAACAGGACTAATTTTAAGTTCAATGCAGCCAAGATTATCAGCATCTAATCTAATAACTAATAAAAGGAGAACTCCTCAGCAATTAACGTCCCTGCATCGAGAAAAGAAATATTTTACAAAAAGGCGATGGGCAAGTTGACATTAGGCTATTGTAACTTAGATAAATTATAAATAGACCCACTAAAAAGCGAGAAATAAAAACTTTTTAACAAAAAAAAAACCGACTTCCAAAAAAAGCACTACAAACTGAAAAATAACTTTAATTTCGGAAGTCGGTGGCAAAAACTAAAATACTGATCCCTAAGACACCGACTTCCGAAATTAAAGTTATTTTTCAGTTTGTAGTTTTTTTTGGAAGTCGGTTTTTTTTTTGGTTCTATAACTTGCTGCTTTCCTCACGATGTTTTCCTTCACCGTTTTAAGAACAGTGGTGATGAAATAATTTATACAAAGTAAAGCGCCTGTCTGGGTTTGAACCTACGACTGTGCGCATAAGTCGCGGCAGTAACCACTGGGGCACTAGTGCTCTACATCGGGATCTCTTATTGATGTATCTTTTTATTTCAATATTGAATTGAGTAAAGTCTTTGACAGTCGTTACGGGTAGTCAGAAGCCCGAAAGTCTGACAACCAGTCTTATCAAGGGGTATCGTATTACCCAGTAATTGGGTTGTGGAGGTCAGATAGGCAGTCGCTCCATGTAAAATACTGGTATTCAGCTGCATCCGGTTAGACTGGAAGCCGACCCCAACATAGTTGGGAAAAGGCTAGGCAAATGACTGAATGATTAAATAGAGTAAAATAAAAAGATTATTCATCACACTAAACTCCCCCAGACGTTATATAAATAAAACTTCTATTGAGTCTCGTTTAGTGTCCTTCACCAGATTAGCTCTTGATAAAGGTTAGACCTGAATTGGATTCTTTAAGATAACGTAACACATACTACAGTGTGGTGATTAGATTAATACATTATTAAAACCACTGTACATTACGTATTTTAAACATCTCTTTGGCCGAGCCTTTACTGATGCAGCTGAATACCAGTATTTTTAACCGACTTCAAAAAGGAGGAGGTTCTCAATTCGTCGGAACCTTTTTTTTTTTTTTTTATGTATGTTCCCCGATTACTCGGAGACGGCTCGACCGATTTCAAAAATTATTTTTTTGTTTGAAAGGGTATACTTTCCAGGTGGTCCCATTGTCAGCAGGTCAGGATCTGATGTTGGGATCCTGGAGAAATCGAAGGAACTCTTCAAGTATTATAGGCACACCTATAGCGATTTGGGTATTTTTTTGTAGTAACTCGTGCATTTGCTCTCGGAAAGCATCATTTGGTGAAGTGGAACTGATGATGAAAGACCACAGATGGCCACCGGAACTACTCAATAATAAGTATTTCCCGGTTTGCGATTCGATTACTTACTTTAATATGGTTGCTAAGCAAGTTATGCTCGTCACAATGCGAATGGTGAAATGGAGCTGATGGTGGAATACCAGGAGAACTCCTCAACAATTAACGTCCCTGCATCGGGAAAAGCAATATTTTGTAAAAGGCGATGAGCAAGTTGGCATTAGGCTATTGTAACTTAGATACATTATAAACAGACACACTAAAAAGCGAGAAATAAAAACTTTTTAACAAAAAAAAAACCGACTTCCAAAAAAAACACTACAAAGTGAAAAATAACTTTTATTTCGGAAGTCGGTGGCAAAAAACTAAAATACAGATCCAAAGACACCGACTTCCGAAATAAAAGTTATTTTTCACTTTGTAGTGTTTTTTTTGGAAGTCGGTTTTTTTTTTGTTAAAAAGTTTTTTATATGGAGCGACTGCCTATCTGACCTCCACAACCCAGTTACTGGGTAATACGATACCCTTTGATAAGACTGGTTGTCAGATTTTCTGACTTCTGACTACCCGTAACGACTGTTAAAGATTCACGAATGACAGCCGGGACTAACGGCTTAACGTGCTTTCCGAGGCACGGAGGGGTCTTGTATGATGATCTTGTATAAAGATGGTCACCCATCCACGGACCAACCGTGGCAAGCGTAGCATTACCTGATCGGTCGACCCGTGCGGCTGTTATTACTTAGCCACAAGCCCCTCTCTACGTATTTTAAATATACACAATGAAAATAATTAATAATAACAATTAACATTTTAGCCGTGGGACCGGTTTTTTTCGTTTTAGTATTAACAACATTAAATTTAATTTGTGAGTATCATCGCCCCGCACGTGTAGTGAAGGGTTATTATTTCCTGCCGATTTTTACGCCAATAATTTTGTTTGAAAAATTTAGTTTTATATTTTTGCAATATTTTTTTTTTTTGAGGGCAGTTTTGGTAACGGCCCCAACTTACGAGTCGTGGGTGGATCGGGTCGTGGGTTGATCGGGTCGTGGGTTCGAACCCAGACAGGCGCTTTACTTTGTGTAATTTATTGCTCTCAAGAAACGGTGAAGGAAAACATCATGAGGAAAGCAGCATGTCCTAGAACCAAAAATTCGAAGACATGTAACATCTACCAACCCGCACTGGGCCAACCAACCACAACCAACCCAATTGCCAGTCTGTATAACAGAACATCAGTTCTTGTTTCCCCAAAGGGTCAGGAAGAGAGGTACCTGGGTACCTGTAGTACATTTTGTCAGTTACGTATATACAGACTCTTTGGCTGCTATAAGATTCAAATACGAATATTGAAAAGTTGGTGTTTTACACATTGTCAGCTGATTAGCTGCAATTTGATTATCTAAGTTATTTATTCGTTAAAATATGACAACGTTTTAGTGTTATATTAGGTGTTAATTACGAGTAATATCTTTATTATCTTTTATCTTATCTGAAGCTGATCAGATAATAGAAACGTGATTAAAATGTTTAGATAACACAATATTTCTTTTTTTATGTAATCAACTACTAGAACAAGTTACTAATCAACTACTACAAGCTATTTATTTAATTCATGTAATCAATAATTTTGCAATGCTAGTTTTAGCGAATTGTTTTAGAAATTGCCAAAAATACTCGACCATCTGTAAATATGTACTACAATTCTTGCAAATAAATCTACCTCCTGCCCCTGACCACTGTCTTATTGTGTAGACGCGGACTCCCCAGTACCCAATAAGATACCTTATCCCTTACTGGGCAGTAAAAGCGTCTCAAAAGTTCATTGTGTTTATATAAGGTACCTAGACCTACTGTAGGGACTTTTGGTTTGGAGGGCTTTGGTTAATATGAAACTGATATCGGTCGCATTCAAAGACATGATAGGGTTTAGGTACCAGATTACGGTAAGGAAAAGGTAAGTATGGGTCTTCATGGTAAGTAAATGTGAGTGTGTGTGTGTGTGAGGGGGTGTGTGTGTGTAATGTGAGTGATTATGGGCAACTTATCAAGATATTCACAAGAAATGTGGGTACTGTGACTTTATAGGGGTAAATTCAATGAGCGATAGAATTGTTCTCAATATTTTGAATAGATAATCGTAATTCTAGTACCTAATCGCTGTCGAAGTGGCCGAATTTTGGTCGAAGCTCATTTAATACAAACAAGAGAAGAAGAAATCAAGTCTGTTTTTCTTCGAACAGTTTGTTAAAGATGTGTCATTTACTACAACCACATTTACCACCTATTTCTGATTCAAATATAGGTATGTTTTCCAATAACAATTAATATAAGGTCAGATTCTTTAAAGTCTAGCCAAAATATAAATTTTATTAATTATGTACAGACGCCAGCACATCAAGCTACTACAATCTGTCAAATTTCTTTTATAGATTTTCAACTTTATCGCTAAAGCATAAGGTTCAAAGTTGATTGGGAAAATTTGACAGTTTCGGGTAGCTTGATCTTCTTCTTCTTAGCGTGTCGATAGCAACCTAATATACTCGGCCCAGAATTCGTCCCACCCGCTGAAGACCTCCCACCTGGACATGAGCTACCTTGGGTAACCTGGAAGTCTTTAAACAGACTCCGGACCCAGGTTGGCCGAAGCAAGGAAAACCTGTTCAGGTGGAGATTCATAGACGACTCCGCCTTGGAGTGTAAATGTGGTGCTGTTCCACAAACGATGGGACACTTAATGTCGTGTCCTGCGTGTCCTGTCAGCTGCACGTTGCAGGAGCTGATGGACGCTGGTGGAGGCGCCAAACAAGTGGCCGAATTTTGGGGTAGCTTGATTAGCTGGCGTCTGTATTTATTGGTTATTGAATCAATCAACTCAGCCTATCGCAGTCCACTGCTGTACATAGGCCTGCCCCAGGCTGCGCCACAACCTCTTTCCTCCGTCTTCGGCATCCAATCTATTCCAGCCACCTTCTTTAGGTCGTCAGTCTCTCAACCGGGGTGTCGTCCCACACTATGTGTGCCGATACGCGGTTATTCTATAGCCTTTTATTAAAACTTGGTGACAGAGGAAGAGAAATCAAGCAATAGTTTCAAAAATGTCTTTCACAATTCCTTGTAGTTTCAATTTCCGGTTTGCTATTAATTCTGCAGTACTATCACAGAGTTATAATCTATGCCATTCATCAATTTACCATCCTTCTATTAAATTGACAGTTAATTCATCAATTCCCTTTCAATTAAGATCATTATATTCAACATTGGCCTAAAATTATTAATCAAATTAGCTTAAATTATTCAAATAGTGTAATGTTCTGTAACAATTCAATCACAATATTATTTGACAGAAATCGACGTGATAAATTATATTTTGAAATACATAACACACATAATCAGCCTATAATATATATAATTGTAGTTATCGCTACACGGGCTTTGAACATAATTATTGTTTCGTGCAAAAAAGCTAAGCGCTTAGATTAAGTTTGTATAAAAAAGCGAAAGATTAACTTTATTAATATTTGAGCCTCAGGATAGCTTTTCCGAAATATCCAGTTATTAAAAACAAGATTTACTTCCAATAATATTAAACCCTATAATTTAATTAATATAGGAGCGTCTGGAGAAGCGAATATTTCGCTCGTAACTTCTCCCTCATTTTGAGAGTAGGTAGGTACACTAATGAAACATTGTTGGCTTTTAAAACTAAAATAGGATTCTGACTGCCCTTTATGAGGAATCTGCTTATTAATTTGGGTCCCGACCTTTTGGCGCGTAAAAAGATAGTCTGTTTTCGTAAAATTGCTATTATGCTGAAGTTTTAAAAGTGGATGTACCTAAATAGATTTTGAAGATAAGCCGAAAATTTCGTGTTTTAAAAGAACTGTTAATAAGGACCTCATCATAGCACAATCAGCCTATAACATTCCCACTGCTGGGACACAGGCCTCCTCCCTGTGAGAGAGGGGGGATAAGTACCTACCTCACTGACCTCTTGTATAATACAGGTCAGTGACTTTCTTACAATTTTTTTGACAGGTAATTTTTTTTTTCGAATTTTACATTGCGAAATGGTACCCACTTTAACATTCAAATCGCAATACTAATAGGTACGAGTATTATGTGGTTAAGTAGGTAGAGTGATAGCCCAGTGGTTACGGATTCGCCTCTCATGCATGAGGTTGAAGGTTCAAATCCGGGTAAGTACCTACCAATGTCGTCATCATCTGCCTAACCTTTTCCCAACTATGTTGAGTTCGGCTTCCAGTTTAACCGGATGCAGCTGATTACCAGTATTTTACATGGAGCGACTGCCTATCTGACTTCCACAACCCAGTTATTGGGTAATACGTTACCCCTTGGTAAGACTGGTTGTCAGAGTTTCGGGCTTCTGACTACCCGTAACGACTGTCAAAGATCCACGAATGACAGCCGGGTCCAACGGCTTAACGTGCTTTCCGCGGCACGGAGAGTCACGGTATGTAAAGATGGTCACCCATCCTCAGACCAACCGCGGCAAGTGTAGCTTAACGTGATCGATCGACCTATGCGGCTGTTATTATTTAGCCACGGGCCCCTCGGTAAGTACCAATGTGACGTTATCAATTCATAGAGTTTATCTTGGACATTACTAACACCAGTGAAGGAAAACATCGTGAGGAAACCTGGACTTGTAGATTGCCAACCCGTCTTGAGCACGGGGCAATAAAATTGTGAGCAATTCTCATGCCTTCTCTGTATCATCCCTTGCACGCTATATTGAACTCTATTGCAGTTGAAATTTACTTTATTTTCAATTTATCAAGAACACAGCACAAAGAATCATCACTTGCACACTATTTTGAACTCTATCTCAGTTGTTATTTAGTTCATTTTCAATTTATCAAGAACCATCACAAAGAGAATCATCTCTATCTTATCTTGCTCGCTGTTTGGAACTCTTTGAGGCTTTTACCCTTCAGTGCAACCATAATAAAAGTCCTCCAGACCGTATTTCGGCCACGGCGGCCAATCTCAGCGGAGACTAGCCTTCGGCGCGGGAGGGAGTGCACCTGTGTCTGCGCGCACACTTGTGCACTATAATATCTCCTGCAACCATAATAGGCTAGTAATATAATTATTATTGTACGTATCAAGTTAAGACACAGTATGCACCGTCCACCTGTAAATACCTATATATGTATAGGTATGCGCATAAGAAATAAATATATTAATATATTCCAATTATTGCAATCCAATGAACAAAATTATCTTAACAAATCAAATAATTCCGACTCACTAATCCATACTGGCATACTAATGTAATAAATGCGAAAGCCCTGTCTGTCTGTTACCTTTACATGTATTAAAAGCTGATCGGATTTGGATGGGAAACGGATAGACCTGTCCTGGGACATGGAATGCTTTTTAGCGCTGTAGGACGTTCCTATGAGATAATTTTCCGACCTCCATAAGGCAAATGCTAGCTAACTAAAAATCACACTAATATTATAAAGGCGAAAGTTTGTGAGTGTGTGTGTGTGTTTATATATTTGTTACTTCTTCACACTCAAACGGCTGGACCAATTTCGATAATTTTTTGTATGGAAGTAGCTGACACCCTGGATTAAAATATAGGCTACTTTTTATCCCGATATTCCCACGGGATCGACACTTATGCGGGTGAAACCGCGGGGCGCAGCTAGTACTTCATAATAAAGGATCCAACAATCGTTCTTAGTTCTTATAATAGTCCTATCTAAATATAATTATATTTAACAAACACAACAACAAAGTTGAATCAGCACCGGATTTCCCATTCTATAAATATTATAATGTATTTTAATGAGGGAACTAACTAGCGAAGACTTAAGACTTTAATCTTTTGTAACCGTTTGCAATAAGAAAAAAAAAATCTGATGGCCTTCCAGTAAGGTAATTGCGTAATATATTACCATGGGGATTGTACCTCGGTAAGCACGTTAAGCCATTCCTGAGGCTGTTATTCTTGAATCGTTGACAGTCGTTACGGGTCGTCAGAAGCCGGAAAGTCTGACAACTAGTCTTATCCAAGGGGTATCGTATTACCCAGTAATTGGGATGTGGAGGTCAGATAGGCAGTCGCTCCATGTAAAATACTGCAGGTATTCAGCTGCACCCGGTTAGACTGGAAGCCGACTCCAACATAGTTGGGAAAAGGCTGGGCAGATGATGATGACTAACATTGGGATTGGGCAAAGACATGGTAGCGTATGTATGTAAATAAATAATAAAAAAAAACAGTGGGAATGACTTTTATTTTTACAGTTCAATAACATTCATTGTGTTATTTACGTTTGCAGATTTTTTTTTCGAACATAGATATGAAGCAATGGATTAGCAATGTCCTTCAAAATAATTCAGATTGTGACTGATAGTGTGTTACGCAATTACGGTTCTACACTGCCGAGTATGAAAATAAAATCAAATTCAAAAGTCAAAACAAAAACGAACGAACGTCAAAATTACATAAGACAGTCCCTCAAACGCCCTCCCGACAGCACTTCCTAGTGCTTTAGCTGGGACGAAGAAGTGGCGCAACAAACACCCTAGCTTGGAATGATCATTGTACGAGTATCGTACATTGCACGCGCATTGTAGAGATCAGCACTTTTCCGTCGCCTTGCACAAATTATAGTATAACGCGACAGTACACGGTCAGCGTTCATATCAGCTGTACTCATTTATATAGCAGTTACGTGGTAGTTAAATATACTCAATAAACCATCATCTTTGGTTATCCGTGACTTATCATTCAAACTAACATCCAAGGTGTTTGCGATCCATTCAGCAGCGCATACATATTTTTGGTCCTTCGAGCCGGATGCTGGTCATCCCACTGAATGGTAAAGAGCCAAACTCGCTTGAATAAATTCCAGGGAATCAGGCAAAAAGTTATTTGGTTTTTCCATCCGGACTTTTTCAGTGGCACCACAGAGTCTAGATGTATGCCCGGCAATTGCTAAACTGCAACAGCTTGCCCATAATAAACTAAAGGATCTTTTAAACATAGGTAACTAGTAAAATGTGGGTAGATACACGCCTGCCCGCTCCTTTGCAGAAAACAGACGCCAGACGTGATGTTATGCTATCCTATTTAATATAAGAAATGAAAAAATATCTTTATCGTATACGGAAATTGAACCCCCGACCCAAAGAATGAGTACGCTTCGTCGATGTGCCATTAAGGTCGATACTAAATCAGAAAGTACAGATAACAGTAAATTAGATCAACCATTAGCTGGATCAAAACAACTTAGATATTCAATACTAGCTGCGCCCCGCGGTTTCACCCGCATACGTCTCGATCGGGAATCACATCAGACTAATATTATAAAGGCAAAAGTTTGTGAGTGTGTGTGGGGGTGTGTTTATATGTTTGTCACTTCTTCACGCTCAAACGGCTGAACTAATTTCGATAAAATTTTGTATGGAGGTAGCTGACACCCTGGATTAATATATAGGCTACTTTTTATCCCGATATTCCCACGGGATCGACATATACGCGGGTGAAACCGCGGGGCGCAGCTAGTGTTGGTGTATAAAAGCATCCTATGTTACCGATACTCCCATGTCATCCATATCATGGTTGGTCTACTCATGTTTCAAATTTCATCTAAATCCACTCAGCCATTTTAGTGTAAAAGCGTAACAAACAAACGCACAAAAAATCGAATCTGTTCTCTTTATAATATTAGTTTAGAAATGCGGCCACTAATAGAAGTACTTAACCTAATAAATATTAAACGGTTTATCACTTGAGATAATCTACAAAAGAGAAATACAATTCACTCATCATGAATTGGGGATAAATCCTCAATTCACTCATCATGAGTTGAGGATAAATCCTCATTATATGTAACAAAACAAAATATCATTGTCCCTCTCAAACAAAGGACCTGTCATCTAATCTCTACACCACCTTTGGTTGACTGGTAGAGTGAGATAGTGTGAGGGATCAAGTCCGCCTTTGTACCTTTTTGTGTGCGAAAAGTTTAAATAAATAAATTTAGTGGTTAGCAAATTTTAAACCGGTCTTGTAGGTTCCACGACGATAAAAAATAATTAATAGATTTTTTATATCATTATTGAGAAAGTCAAAGAATTAAGGCTACATTATAAAATGTAGTAATAATAATAGAATACTCATTATATAACAGACATAATTATAGAAACTGTACAAAGGGTGACACGGGTGGTGTATTATCGCTAAAAGCGATCTTTTAAAGACAACCTTTGGATGGAAAAAAGGAGAAGGACAGACAAATACTTTATGTAGTCTGTGGTGTACCATTTACATAATACAATAAATACATACATAAAGTATATTATACTAATCTAAATAAATATACACATATAATAATAAACATGAAACAGGAGGAAAGAAACTATAACGATGATGTTTAAGGAGAGAGGAAGTTCTTTATAACCATAATTTTAAAAGTGGACAAAGATTGAGCACGCCTTACCGACACGGGCAAGTCATTCCATAACCGTAATGCTTGAACAGTAAAAGATTTGTCATAGAAACTGGTGGAATGCATCGGCATCTCTAGTCTAAGGTTTTCCGATGAATAATGTGTATTTTAACATGTATTTTTGGTGTATGCTATGTTGGTTGTCCTTAAATAAATAAATAAATAAAATAAAATAGGGCGTGGGTGTGCGAACCGAGTTGCAAGCTATATGATTGAGAAATGGAGAACACCCGTGATTTGGCAGGAAAAGCAGCTTGGTAGCAATGGGAGTACATTTTTATGGAACTTATAATTACTGAATAGCAAATATAATATACTAGCAGCGCCCCGCGATTTCTTTCACCCGCGTAAGTTTCGATCCCGTGGGAACATCGGGATAAAAAGCCTATATGTTAATCCAGGGTGTCAGCTACCTCCATGCAAAATTTTATCAAAATTGGTCCAGCCGTTTGAGCATGAAGAAGTAACAAACATATAAACACGCACAAACCCACACACCCCCACACACTTTCGCCTTCATAATATTAGTGTGATGTGATTTGAAAGCGACGCAAGTTATTAATTTGTTCACTATTCTTACTGTTTAACCTATATTTTGACGAAGTCTTTTCCTAAAAACAGCTACATTACCTTAAAAGAAAAAAAACAGCACTTATGTATACATTTTATTTCATCATTCATCATCATTCTCCTGCCCTTATCCCAATTTATTTGAGGTCAGCGCAACATGTTTTTTTCTTCCACACTTCTCTATTAGTCGTCATCTCGGTAGTCACCCCCTTTCTAACCAGATCATCATTCACACATTCCATCCATCGTTTCTATACATTACACACACATCGTACATTTCATCATCATACATTTTATTTATTCACGCAAAATGGACCCACAATTTATTTCCCCAGATTTCAAAATTGCGCCAAATATACAAGTGTCCTATATTTCGCGATATATTTTTTCTAATTAGATCCCCTGGCTGACAAATTGGGTGCTTCATTACATAGCCACAGGCGGTTTCCAAGACTAATGGCGAAAATAAATGAGAATTTTTGACCGTGAAACGTAATGTCAATGTAACTGGTTATACAGGGTGGGAAAAAAATCGTGGGTCAAACGAAACAGGTAATAAAAAAAAATTATAACATAACTTTTAAGGAGATCAAGTTAGGGCTCTGCCACATAGATATTTTTTACTCCAAATAACTCCAACTATCGCCCTGTTTCGATTGATCCACGATTTTGTGCCCACCCTCTATATAATCTAGACGATCTGCAAATGTCAAAATGAAACTCAAAAGAAATATGCACAATATTTCATTTGAGAAAAAGAAATATGCACAATATTTCATTTGAGAAAAAGAAATATGCACAATATTTCATTTGAGTACCTTTAAGAAAGACGTGGTCACTTTTATAGAGAAACAGAATTTCTATTTGACAGCAAGAAAGAATCTTTCATTGATCGAGAAAAATGTTCGTTATAAGTAAATATTTAATTTCAGTGAAGAAAGTTTAAGTTATTCATTTGAATTATGTAGATAAAAGAAAAGTAGGTTTTTTGCAAAAAAACTTAACATGTATGGAATCAAAAGTTATTAAATTTTATTAAGAAGGCTTTTTTGCAAAATAATTTATAAATTAAAATCTACCAGTTGGTAATAACCCGCACTGGGCGTGGGTGGATTTCGGCCCACACCCTCTCACACGACGTAGTGCACGACACCTGTGTCCCAGCAGTGGAAACATTAAAGGCTGATAAATTATGATGCGTTTTCCCCCAACTTGTATTTTTTTTTTGTTTTTGTGTACTTTTTATGCGTCATGTTTACCGCAAATAAACGGATTTTCTTTCTTTATTTTTTTTTCTTTTTAGTATGCGAGTTGGTAATATTCACGTCGTTGTGGCTGGCTCTCGTAAAATTCTCAACATGTAATAGTACATTTTACTCAAAAATAAATGGAAAATTTTCTTTTACAGCTGTTAGCTACTTAACCATCCATTTCTGGCAATCCAGATAAAGTTCTTCATAATAAAATCTAACAAAATATCGCCCAAATGTGATCCCACACAACTCAAACTCAAAGCATTTATTTCAATTAAACCATTTACAGGCACTTTTGAATTGTCAAGAACTCGGTCAGTCAGAAAATATAAAGCTAGTTGCCCATTCTAAACCGTAGTAGGTACCTATGGAGAAGAACGGGCGAGAAACTCCATGTAGACTATTAAGGTTTTATTAAAAAAAAAAAAAATGTGTTGAATTTATAATTATATATTATGTGAGAACGATGTAAATTAAAGACGTAAGCGTTAAAAGCAAATAGTAATAAAACAATAATTTAAAAATAAAATAATTAAAAATAAGCCGAGGCAGCTAAGTGGTGACCAGCCCCACAACCTTCAAAGATACACACAAACATTGTTGAGGCTCTATCGGCTTGCCAAACATGTTTACTTACAAACTAACCACCTTTTACCCGCGGCTTCACTCACGAGGATTTCGGAAAATATCCCAAGGGAACGCGCTTCCGGGGTTAAAAGTACCCTATTATGTTAGTCCGGGTTATAAACTATCCATCATCCAAATCCATTTGCGCCAATCCAGAACATACATCCAGTTCCAGACAAACGGACAAAAATCCGACGTTTCAATATTTTGCCCTAAATGTCATTCTGGAACTTTTAAACTGGCTGAAACGTCTCTTGTGTAAATGGAACTGTTTTAAACTCTCTCTCATGAGACGCTGTTCCCAGTTTTTGTACCACAATCTTTTTTTTTCTTTTTAGGGGCCCGTTTGTCCATTCGTCCGTCGTCCGTCACTATATCTTTTGAACCGTAATAGGTAGCTGCTTGAAATTTTTCCAGGGTACGTAATACTATTTTATAGCCGCTTTAACAAAAAAAAATCAAATTAAGGGTTCCCCATACAAGAAAAGAGTCTTTACTAAAAAAAAAGTGTTAAATATTGTACGGTAGTACGGAACCCTTTGTGTGTGAGTCCAACTCGTACTAGGCCACTTTTTTTAAATGTTTCTTGTTGTTTTGGACAAGATATAATGAGGCTTCTGAGTTTTTTCTTTAAAAAGTCTGAAATATATTTTTTAGTTTATTTTTTTTAATATTCGTAGAATTTAAATCTACGTTTGTACTGAATATGGCTACAAATACTATTCATGCATATAATACAATCACGAAATGTAAGAAAAGATAAAAATACGTTTACCTATTTGCGGTAGACATGACGCTGAGAAAGAACATTAACACAAAAAATAAAAAGTTAGGTTATGCGTCAAATCCACGTAAAATTGAAAACTGTCCTCAGAAAATTTGCGTGCAAAATAGACAGTCCTTTTACTGTGTACTGGGCAAGTGTACACCTTCACAGAAATAGGAAATAGACTTAGTAAATTGTTTTGTTTACTAACAAATTACTAACACCTTTTTATTTTGTTTTATTTTTTTGTGTGTACTATTATCAACCCTACTTGTAAAAATGTATGGACGTATGTCTGAAATAAATATAAATTAAATTAAATTAAAACGGCTATTGCTCAGCATAATGCTAGGACCTTAGGCGAGACAGAGCCCCAGCGCTAGTTTGCAATTGCTTACCTAGGGCCTACCATGAGCAAAGGCGGCGCTCCCAAAGGGTAAGCATGCCATTCGTAGTGATCGCTCCGGGAAGGTGGGATTGTGTCGCAGTCTTGAGAAGAGAACCACCCCTGACATTTTTCGGGGTCGACCTCGATTTTCTTCCATTTCCGGAAGCAAGCGAGGTTTTAATATCCGAGTTTATCGTTTTTTATTATTAAAATTCGGGGTCCAACCGTACTACAGCGGAATCGGTAATGCCGAAAAAACTTACCTACTTATGTGATTAATAAGCAAATTGCAATAATATCTAAATAATCTCTCATTGTCATGGTTACTTTTTCCCTTGTTTTTATATTCCGACTAGCTGACCCGACAAACGTTGTCCTATTTTCGCTTCGAAAGACACGTGGCGCCATCTACTATCACAATAACGTTATAATTGTTTTGCTCGGGAACAGCACTTTTTTTCGGGATGAAAGGTATGCTGTGCCCGTTTCTGTACACCTGACAACGTATATTGGAAAACTTCAGGATGATCGGTTCAGTGGTTTAGGCGTGAAAAGGTAACAAACAAACAAACTTACTTTCGCATTTATAATAATACTTAGGATTATTTTGGTACCTATATGTACCGTGTATACATCCATATGCATTTAGTAAAAAGCGTTAATTTTAAACAGCAGTGGTGGCCAAGTGGTAACGGCCGCGACTTACGAGTTGTAGGTCGTAGGTTCGAACCCAGACAGGCGCTTTACTTTGTGTAAATTATTTCATCACCACTGCTCTCAAAACGGTGAAGGAAAACATCGTGAGGAAACCGGCATGTCCTAGAACCAAAAATTCGAAGACATGTGACATCTGCCAATCCGCACTGGGCCCGCGTGGTGGATTACGACCCACTCCCTCTCACCGAGAGGAGGCCTGTGTCCCAGCAGTGGGAACATTATAGGCTGATTATGGTATGGTTATGGTTAATTTTAATATCACAAACAGACACTCCCATTTTATTTATTTGTATAGATTATTTATAACTACAAAATAATCTGTCAGGATATTAATAATTAATTATTCGCATCAACTTTTTGTTAGTCGTTTAATAACTTGAAATCTTGAGTTATTAAAATAATAACACCTTGGAAGACGTGTTTGCGGAATTTTTTCTATAAATAAAAACCGGTCAAGTGCGAGTCGGACTAACGCACCGAGGGCTCCGTACAAATTTGTAGGTATGCAAATAGTTTTGAAATTATTTTTTTTGTAATGTAACTACAAATTTACGGTTTTCGGATTTTTTTTCCTTTACTTGTGCTATATGACATTGCTTCTTGCCAAATTTCATGATTCTAGGTCAACGGGAAGTACCCTATAGGTTTTTTCGGAACATAAACGCGTGTATCTTTTGATTGCGTTGACTTAGAAGTTTGATTTTTTCACTGCTTTAAAGGATTGCAGCCCTGAGTATTTGATATTAATTTTACCTTGATAACTCCTTGAGAAAAACGGTCTTGACTGACGGACAGACAGACGGACTACAAAGTGATCTTATAATGATTCCGTTTTTCCTTTTGAGGTACGGAACCCTAAAACTACCTAAATACCTAAAATTATCTTTAGAACTGCCTCGTTGGTCTACTGGTCGCAAGCGCTACAGCTGAGCATGAGGTCTTGGGTTCGATTCCTAGGTCGCGCAAAGTGTTATTGGGTTTTTCTACAGAAATTTCTCAATGTTGGCAATATCATAAAAATAATTTTGGTAAAACTTAAGTATCATCACTTGGCAATAATATTCTAATATTTCTGTAGTGGCAACTCACACAATTCCTTTTTCTCTTAGCCAGCTGACAACTAACTTGCACGGTCACGTATTTTTCTTCTCGTTAATTATTAAAGTTTATAAAGTAAGATACTAAGTATTGTGTCAACGGTTGTGTTTTTTTTCATTTTGGTTGGTTACGAACACATATAGAAAGACGAAGTGTTGTTTAGATACATGAAGCGTCAGGGAAATCAGACCAGTTCCCCAAATGCTGGCTTACTGCGTAGATGGTGACCACCTAATGATGGTGTACCTAAAGCTGTACAATAAACAGTGTGTAAAAGATTCCTCCTGGCACGCAGCCCAAAAATTATTCCTGGTGTGACATAGCAGGATGCGTGCCCGCCACTCAGTAGCACCCCGGAGTCTGGAATTGTGCTGTCGTGTATAACAATAGACTCTCCCTATTACATGGGACTTTAACATAACTACCGGAACGAGAAAGTTTATAGAGGATAAGACAGACATTAAAATAGAAGACGAACAAGCAGGGGATCGAGGAGGGGGGTGGAGGGAGTTCAGGGGATCAGAACGGAATAACTCCCAAAAAGTAGATGTACTTACAGAAAAACGCCTCTACCCAACGAAAAGGAAAACGTGACATCATATTTTGTTTCTTTAAAAACTACCTAGATAGGTACCTTTACTAAAATAATCTTTAAAACAAAAAAATGTTCAACAGAGCAAATAATGTGCTGTGAAGAGTACCTCCTAGGTACATGTGGTATGTTTACACACACTAAATTATGTATGCGATACGAGTATACAAACTACTTATTCTTAAGATCGAGGCAAGTAAAGAAAAACTTACTTAAAGCATAAACAGTAAGTATGTATTTAGTTCTACATTTACGTCTATCTATCTGCTAACTAATGTGAAGTCATTATTCAAGCACTGTATTCTCGTGAAAACTCGAGACTAAAAATAATGAAAGGAACCAAATGGATGTTGGTAAAAGTACCTGATGCTCACAAACAGTCATCTAAATCTCATTAACAGTAATCACGTTATTTGGGATTTGCAACCACTGTTTCGTTAATTATATATTACTAGCCGTGTCCCGCGGTTTCACCCGCATAAGTGTCGGTCCCGTGCGACTATCGGCTATATATAGGCTACTTTTTAGGTAGCTGACAAGACAAGCTACGTCCAAACAAAATTTTATCAAAATTGGTCCAACCGTTTGAGCGTGTAGAAGTAACAAACGTATAAACAAACAGACATACTCACAAACTTTCGCCTTTATAATATTAGTGTGATAATATTAATTAAATGCCGCGATCGGTTTATGAATAGGTGACCGATCATTACATATTGAGACCCCTCCTTGTCTCGGAAAGCACGCTAAACCGTTGGTTCTGGCTGTCATTTGAAGATGACATGACAGTCGATATGGGTAGTCAAAAACCCGAACGTCTGACAACCAGTCTTACAAGGGGTATTGTATTACCCGGTAAGTAGCTTGTGTAGGTCAGATAGGCAGTCGCTCCTTGTAAAATAATGGTATTCAACTGCATCTGGTAATACTGGAAGCCGAACCCAACACAGTTGGGAAAGGCTAGGCTTATTGATATATCTACTAATAAATGTGAAGGCATTATTCAGGCACTCTATTGTTGTGAAAACTCAGGACTTAAACATAATGTGGCTCATTTATTTTTTTCTGTTTTTCTTCTTAGTTAGTAGTAATCATGATCTGGCAGTTTGAGTAATTTACGCGGCCTACCCAAATGTCCTTTCTTTGGTATTGTTCGTCGAATGGTTGAGCTCATGAAGTTCTGAGTTGAGCTGATCTTTGACGAATGCGTGCACTGATTGGACAGGTCCGCTCAATCTGTGTGGTCCTTTCCTCAAAACACCATTTCAGACACCAATCTACATGGTCTTACACGATCTGACCAAGATTTTGTCTGGACTTTAAACGAGACTGTGACCTCTGACTTTGTTTCGGCCTTTTTTCTCAGAATAGTCAGATAGGAAACGCCGACCTCATCTAGTTTTAAAAACTATAATTGACGTGTGAAAGGGTTTGTACAAACCTACTTACAGAAAATAAATCATTTATCATTTAATGGAAAGAACAAAATTTATGTTGATAAAAGTAGTGTGCTCAAAGACAAATCATAATCAAAATATCGTTAACAATAATCATAATATCATTCATTGGGATTTGCAACAACTGTTTCGTTAATTATGTATTATCACACTAATGTTTTTGAAATTTTGTGAGTGTTGTGTGTTTACGGCACGGTTGGCGCAGTGGTTAAGCGATTGGCTGCTGCGCTGCGTGTCGCGGGTCCGATTCCCGCACGGAACAAATATTTGTATGACCTACAAGTAGTTGTTCCGGGTCTGGGTGTTTGTGTATGTGAGTTTAAATGTTTGTAAACTCACCCACAATACAGGAGAAATTCCTAGTGTGGGGCAAAGTTTTATAAAAAAAAAAATAATAATAGGTATGTCTGTTACTTCTTCACGCTCAAACGGCTGGACCAATTTTGATATAATTTTGTATGGAGGTCGCTAACACCCTGGTTTGATAGGCTACTTTTTATCCCGATTTTCCCACGGGATCGACATTTACGCGGGTGAAACCGCGTGGCGCAGCTAGTAATCGTAGTAATAATATATATAAAGTTAAAAATCCTGACTGACTGATATATCAACGCACAGCCTAAACCGCTGGTCCTAGAGACATGAAATTTGAAGGATGTTTTCTTTGTGAAGAGTAGGTATCCATTAAGAAAGGGTTTTTCGAAATTACATCCCTAAAAGGGTGAAATGGAGTGTTGAATTTTCTGTGAATAATATCTGACCTCCACGCGGGCGAAGCCGCGGGCAAAAGCTAGGTAATCATAATCATTATGCAAAAATAAGCAAACAGTATTTGAGTCAGACTAACAACGTTGTTTTCCATTCATTCATTTAAGAATTTCCACGAACGTGGTAAATTGTAACTAAACAATTATCCTGGACTGAGTTATGGCCCAAAAGGAGGGCTAACTAAATTAGAAGGTAAAGGTCTTCGAGAGTAATTAAGCACTGTATTCCGTCTTCTTTTCACATCTAAAAGTAAGACAACAAAAGATTACCTATTTTTCTCAAAACCACATATCATATCATTTATCATGGTAATAAAGACAATCAGTAGGCTAAATTGTATTTAAAGACGTCCAAAATCTAGTCGCAATCTCATCTCAGCCGCAGTCAATGTAAATTAAAGATATATAAATAACATACAGTGTGAGTCTTCATAATGTGCACATAACGAAATGAGGGAAACATAGCTTAATTTTATCGACGGAAAAAATATTTGAAAAAAAATAAAAAATAAAAGGATCTTTACCTGCTAAAGTATGGTGAATGCAAGGCCTTTCTTTAACAGTTGATAGGAAATGTTGTGACTTGTGATTGAGTTAGAAACATGGTATTTTTACGTTTAGAAATCTGATACGATGGAGAATAATTTAAAGTAATAAAAAAGGGTAGGTAATCGGGGCTTTTATTGAGTAATTTTACAATTATTGTAAAAATTTATGAAAAAATATCAGATTTTTTATATTATTAGTTCGTAGTTGGAAGGCCTCCCGCCTTCCAACTACGATTATGTATCCCATATACCTATTTGACAGATTGAGATTTCAATTCTAATGTTCTTAAAATACAGGAATTGCCCGTCTACATCGCTATTCACAACCAGTTGATACGCCTACGTCCCGTATCAAACATCAATCAATGATATCGTAGGAGTCCTCAAAACGTTGTTCAAAAGTCCAAAACCTGAAAATGTTGTCAGTTTAGGCAGTTTGGGCAGATTTTTCCAACGCCAGATAATTTTAGGCGAAAAAAAAAATTTGACAGTTCTTCCATACAGAATCTGTCAGACGTCAGTTTTATTCCACGAATAAGAATAATCTGTCGATTGAAAAATTTGCCCTAAATCGAATAGACGACCGCTATTCTTCCGACAGCTGTTTTCTGTCGGGTGCATGGCAAATCAAGATATCGAAATGTGTAATTTTCGATACGAAAGAAAATGTTGCAGCCAATCAATAATAGTTATGATATATAGCTACATACACCACTGACTTTCCCATCGAGTTATAGAACATTTACCAGTTACCGCTTTCACACAATCGATTTGTCACAAAAGTAGCTTTTTTTTGCGGATTGGAAATCATCAAATGACCCCTCCCGCTCTGGGTGGAGCGGAAGAGAGTGTCAGACTCTTACTGACTAAAACCCACTTGTGTTCCTTCCTTAACCCTTTATGTTCCGGGCCAGCGGTAACCCTTTCGGACAATCCCGCTGACCCGGCAGGCTTCGGCCCTTGGGGGAGGGCGGAGGGAGTGGGCTGTAATCTACCACGCTGGCCCAGTGCGGGTTGGTCGATGTCACCCTTCGAATCGAATTTTTTGGTTCTAGGACATGCAGGCTTCCTCACGATGTTTTCCTTCACCGTTTTGAGACATAAGATTTTCTCTAGCTTTACAATATATTTTTTTAATGAAAACATACAACAGACAGTTTTACCTTTTAGGGAAAATCTTAGGATTGAATTCTATGGAATCCAGCTCAAATAATGTCGATCGTTCTTACCAAAAAGGTACATTCAAAAAGGAAACTAACCTCTTTCCCTTTCAATATTTTAGGAGTAGTTTATATTATGTACTTTAGTTTTAAGGAAATGTACACTATTATTTTGGTTAGTAAACGATTTATTATTATTATTTCTTTGGTACAGTGCACAGCTTTACTAATGGTGAATTTCACCAATGAAACTGAAACCACATCTAAGAGCTCAAGCGTTCTTTTATTTTTTGTTATGTATTATTGTGGTATACAATAAAGTATATTTAAGTAAATAACAGCTCTGCTGTCAGTGTCATCATTGTTATGCGAGTACAATATTGTCACTGACAGCTTTTGACCGTGGTTTAGATGTGTGCTGATAGCATTCAGTTTCGTTGGTGAAATTCGTCCTAAATAAAGCCTGCATAATGGGAACGCCCAACTGATTCCGTACTGAATGAAAACTTTTTTTAATCTTGAGGTCGCCTCGTATTTCTTCATTAGGTTACTCGTAGCTAAGATAAACGTACTGCACTGAATAGTACCTACACTAGTTTTTTACCAAAGAAAAAGCCTATAAAAAGACAACAAGTTTTCCGAATATGACGTCGACTTATAAAAAATTCTCCCTAGTATTTAGTATTGTGCCCGGTAAATGACAATAGGCTTACTATGGGATTACCAAGATTTCCGAAAATCAGTGTATCACAGATAGAGAACCTACCTCTGCTTACTCCTTTGTGGTCAACAGGCCTGATGTTTCGTGTCTTAAGTAGGTATGTGTTAGATTTTTCACACGTCGAAGCATAGAGAAAATGATTTTCACTTTTAGTTCATTCCGAAAACGAATCTGAATAATGTGTAGACACGAATAAGTGCTCTCGCCTATTTTTTTGCAGACCATCCGTATAATAGAATAAAATTTTAATCAAATTGTAGATACTAGATAGATATTCCTATTAATAAGTACCTACCTAGACTGTGTATCAGAACTAAATCATTTCCAAAACCATTCTTAAAAACAAGTCTTCTGAAGGTAAAAGATATCTTCGGATTCGATTCCAGATTTATAATAATCTCTAAATAAGAATGATTTCATTACGTGCAAACGAAGACACCTTTTCTCCCTATCCTCATCTATGTATTATAATTAAATCATCACGGTTTTTTATCATAATGACATTGTATTGATATAAAGTGGACTATAAAACAGCAAAGATTTGAATACCTGTCTCTATCATTAAGAAAAACTATAAAATAAAAGTCGCCAGTCATGTCCCCGTTACAATAAAAATCATTTTACATTTTAGTAGTCGTAAAAATCCGTTTTTATAAATAAACAACATAAAATTGTTTGAGATCTTCATAGGAAGTTACAACGAATCGGACTGACATAATTAATCAGTCATAAGCTAGGCGCCAAATTGATTGACTTAACAATGGTCCCACTCATTTCAATCTTGAATAATTCTTGCATTATGTCATCTCATGTCAAGAAAAATGTTGAATAAATGACACAAGATATTTTTATTAACATATTTTTTTTAATTATTTAGGTATGTACGCAAACGTAAATGTAAATATATTAACATTTTTCCCAAACATTCTGAAAAATCAGACTCTTAATTTTGAAAAAGCGAAATTATTTCTAATTACTTTACTCACCCCTTTATCTTTGTGTCGCAAAAATTCTCTGAGAATCACATTTAAAAAAATCTCCACCACATTCACATCACTTGACACTCAAAAAAATTGGATCTACACTGTCACACTCTGTATTAATTTATCCTTCACAAATAAATTGTCTAAATATACATTTTCAGTCACTGTACGAGAATAGTGCGGGCACCCGAAGAGCGAATTTTTTACTGGCTCAATGACGAAACGCGGGGACGTGCGAACGGCGCGACGATCCGCGGGCGACTAGCCTGGGGCTTGGCTTGATCAAAAGCGCGGGAAACGCAGGCGAAAAACGCGCGAATTTCACCACCGCCATAATGTATTCGCGCCATCGCGAATTCGCTTTTCGGAGTTCCGCAATCAGGGGGTGGAATCAATCGTTTTTTTTTATTACTTACGATCGAGACTTCAGCTGTGGCGAAGCACTCTGTAGGTATTTATTCGGCTAATTTGGATTTACTGTCTTCTATAAAAGGCGCTGTACTAAAACTAAGGCTTGTATTACTAGGACTAAAATTTAATCAAGTTTCAATCAGCATTAGAACTTTAGTAAGAATCTGTCTTTGTTTCGTTTACATTTTCTAAATTAATCAGGCTGAGTGCATGCATTAGTGTGCTTAAACGTTTGAAATAATGTAAGCCTTTAAACACGAGTCTATCAGACTCCGTAATGAACCTTTTTGTTTGAAGCTCTGCATTGCGTCGTTATGCGCTTATTTCGACTAATGAAATATGAAATTACTAAAAAGTTGTTGAACTTAAAATTTTCGCTTTTATATTATGTTCATATATCACGTAGATTTATTGTTTAATACTGGCGCAGAAATGATATAATAAATTCTCGAGTGTCATAACCGAGTTTCTTAAGATCGTACTGATAGAAAGTGGTCGCTATGCCAATATTATTATAATCTAAGTACTTGTATTTATGATAATTCTAAATTACTTGACTGAGTTTAGACATAAGACTGTGTTTCAAAACCGTAGAAAATTGATCTCTCATTTTCTTCAAAGTAACTACATCGTTGGTCTATGTGTTTTGGGTATTTCCATCTGGGATTTCTCCATAGCAGTCCGGAGTCCGGATTTACGCCCAGTTCATTGCAGTTGGGGGGCTCGCCCCCTATTAAATGGGACTTTAACATAACTTGCCGAATGTGGCTGTAGGTACTACAGGTACACATCTACCTAACCCCTCGGTAAATACCTACCTACAGGCGTCATGTTATGTTATTTCAACTGCGGCCGGATTTCTCTAAAACCTGTATAGCACAAATTAATACAAACCATAAAATATTTAAACGCGGAACCCTCGTGGTCGTTAAGTTTTTTTTTTTTTATTTGACAAAGGAAATCTTTGTCCGCGCTGTTAATATGAATGTCAAACGTACTGAGTTCATTACAGAATAAAAACGTTTTCATTTCGACAGACACGATACGTACGTGTCTATGCTTGAGGACAGTTGGTTAATGTCAATGTCATCTGTCAATTTAGTTGTAGCATGTAAATCGTACTTATTTTTATCTAGATTTAAATGTTGGTGTAGAACGAATTAGTTACGGTTAGAAATCTTTATGTTCGTGATTAGAATTGTCAGCCGCACTTTGTAAATAAAGTTTTTTGTAATTCTGAAAATAGTTTTATGTCGTCTTTGTATTAATGTGAGTGTGTGACCCCTGACTTTTTCTCACTTGTGTTGTTGTAAAAGACATTGGAGCAAACCATGTATTTTTTACATCATTCTATCTGTGATTGTCGACTGCAGTTTTAGTGGGCTTGCCGTAAAACATATACTTACTAAAATAAAAATATGCCTGTGGGTACTGTAACGTGTACGTGCGCCAGAAAACGTGGTACGCGCCGAGGGTGCAGTTACAGGAGTCGCACCGCAACGTCAACTTCAAAGCGTTCGTGGTGCGCGTGCCGAATTGCTATCTGCCGGTCGTCATGGAAGAAGACTTCTGGCCGCAGGACGTGGTGTTCCGTCGCTTCCGCGGACAACAAAACTGCTCAAGAGTTAGCTAGTGAAGTACTGTTTTATAATAAGAATATGTATGTTTAGGTAAAGGTATTTATTTAAGGACCTGCGTCGCCTGAAATAAATAAATAATAAATAAATAAGTATGGCTATAGACACAACAAATATTTAAAATGGTCACGTAACGTCAAAAAATGTATTTGCCAAACTGTATTTGTCAATCATTCAGAATAATAAAAAAAGCCTGCCATAAACAGAATATTTGATAGACTTTCGTTACAGATTGGTCTAGGATACAAAACAAAACACTAACTTTCATCAGTCAATGTATATTAATGTATTGTTTTGTAACTGATTGTTTTGATAAATCGGGTACCTATCTAGTTCAATCATTTTGTCACGCGAGCATGATTTTGTAACTAAGGGCTGATTTTTCAATAGTCGGTTAACTATATTGAGTTGTATTTTAAGCAGTTATATCTGAAGAATAATAATAAATATGACAGTTTGACATATTTTCTATACAAAAGCACACCGCAATATTTATTCCTCAGATAAAAGTTATCTAAGTATTGAAAAATCACTCCCTAAATCTAGGTATTTAGTTAGTGTCTAGTTTGCAATTTTCACGTGGATTTTTGGATGATTTGGCGTTATATTATAACAGGGATAAAGTGAAATGGGTGGATGACATTTAGAAGATCACGGGTAAAGACCTGGTTGAGACTCGCACAGACCAGCATAGCACATAAACTCAAACTCAAACCCAAAGCATGTATATACAGGCACTTTTAAATTGTCAAAATTAAATAGTCTGTCAGTTAGTCAGAAAGTTGAAGCTAGTTGCCCATTCTAAAACGTAGATCTCTATGGAGAAGAACGGGCAAGAAACTCCATGGACACTCTTTTAAATCAAGATATTAGAAAATCCTGGGTATATTATTCTTGTTGCTTCTAATAAGTGAGAACAATGTAAAAAAGACACAAATGAAGAAACAAATCAATATATAAGATTAAACATAAGGAAGAAGGTCTATACTAAGGAAGTAAGGAGTGAGTGGAACAAGACTGCCAATGATGATGAAAGTTAAATAAACACTCGCTGATGTTGGCGATATGTCTGCCACGCGTAGGTAGAATAATGCCTGGTTGAATACTCATCGGATCATCACCTGCCTAGCCTTTTTCCAAAAAACGAAAAACAATACATAAAGATGGAGGAGCGCAAAACTTTCCCTGCTTTATTTGCTCTTTTTAGATATGGAGGTTGGCCTCACTATTTCAGGGCAAAGGACTCCTCAGGTGGAAGCCAGCAGGCGACGGGTGCGGGGGCACCCTCGCCTGTATTGCACAGGCTTCCACCAGTGCCGGACGGGAATGGCCAGGTGTTCCCGGCCATTCCCGTAGCCCCCCCCCAGACGGGGGGACATGCGGGGCCTGCCAGCTAGGCGGGCATGCGCCGGGGGGGTTGTGGATGCAAAGGCTGAGCCGGATTCCCATGATCTCCTCATCAAGGCGATGAGGGAACACCGCTGAGTTTTAGTGGGTATACTGCCACCCTGGCAGGGAGTCCCACATACTCCGTCTCTTCCCCCGACGAGCGGAGATGCGTAACGTCATTTCTCAGCGAAAAAAAAAAAAAAAAGGGCAAAGGACTCCTCCTTTGACCAATAGTGAGTTACCTATAATAATGTTGATAGGCTTTACCTCCACATAGGGATTATTTAAGCCTGAAAGGCTAAAACCCACGGATCAGCTTAGTGTGTAAATATTCTGTCAAAGTTTTGCAGTAGGTAATTGAATTTTAGATTCTGTTTTCAATTCGTTAACTGAACTTGGTTTAGGCGGGGCGCGTCTGTCGTATCTGGGTAGTTTATGGGCAAATACAGGGACGGGATGGGAAAAGCCTTGACCAGTCCGACGGGCATGACAGTTTATAAACATACTGGTGGAGTATGTAACAAATTGAGGAGATTAAACTACTGACTTGTTTAAATATTATGTCTTTATCAAAATGATTAATCTGTTCGAATTTTAGTTTAGCATTATTTTTCCATTGCTGACATGATATTTATTATCAGGCAATATACCAAAGTAAATTATTATACAACTAGCTGTAGCCCGCGACTTCGTCCGCGATTAAGGATGAAAATTATTCTATGTCCTTTTCTAGGTCATGGTCTACCCACACCTATGCTAAATTTCATCCAAATCTGTTCAGCCGTTTTAACGTGGAAGTGTAACAAACAAAAATAGAAAAAATCTAATCTGTTTTCTTTAATTAGTATAGACTAAAATCATTCTAAAGTAGTTATCTCTGTTTGTGACAAAAATAATGCCGCTTTATTTTCGTAAAGATGCTTCTCAAACTCAAGGAGAGTTTAAAACGGAACAAACCTTGATTGCCAATGTCAGACTATAGCGACTAATGGTGAGTCATTGATATCTGAAGCATTTAATTCGCTTGGTAAGTACTCTTAAGAAGCGAGTGTTTAAACGTCTAACCAAACTTCCCTTTTCAGAAATAAATTCCTCACGAGAACCCCCTTTGTTCTTCCCACAACAAAGCAGAGAAAAACTCTCAATATTTTTACACTCATAGTAACGTGTATTTAATATTATGTGGCTCGTGGCTAATTGATAACAGCTGCACGAGTCGATAAAAGGTTATCTACGCTTGCCGCGGTCAAGTCGTGGATGGGTGACCTTTCATTACCCCTCCGCGCTTCGAAATCACGCTAAGCCGTTGGTCCCGACTGTCACTCGTTAAACTTTGTCGTAACGGGTAGGCAAAAGCCTAAAAAAAAAGTCTGACAACCGGCCAGGCAGCCTTACCAAGGGGTATCGTAATATCCAATAACTGGGATATTGTAGTCAGATAGGCAGACGCTCCATGTTCCAGTTAGACTGGAAGCCGACCCCAAAACAGTTGGGAAAAGGCTAGTTTATTTTTTATATTTTATTTTTATTTTTACAATTTTAAGAAAGCTTACAGACTAATACAAGTTAATGGTAACGAAATAGTAAACAACTGACAAAATATTTACCATGAAAAGGTTACTGCACTCGACGCTATTGTTAACCAGTTGATGGGCCATTTGTTGCCAACATTGCAATACATAGTTGTCTGGAAAGAACACTGTTTGTAAGTACCTATTAGTTGACATACTCTAGATAAAAGCAAACTTCATGTGAGTAAGCGTACATTCGCACGGACGCACAAATATCGCGGCTGGATTTTATCGCACACTGGGTTTACAACTCTCGGTGATAAGCCGAGTGTTGAGAATCCAACAGAGCGCATCCAAGCGCGTCAAAAAAACGCACGCCGCTCCCTCTCACCGAGACAAGTCTTGTGTCCCAGCAGTGGGAACATTATACGCTGATTACACTATTCATTTGACGCATAACTTAATATCTAGAATTTTCGTTCGAACAGCCCTCTCAGACAATAAATCATTATTCAATGATCACTTTGCTCCTATTTTTGTCATGCCCACGTCATTACAAGCCAATTTATTATCATGTCATTAACATATTGAAATTACGTCACTCAGTTTCTGAAAGACCATAATGTAAGTAGGCTTTTGTTTTCCAAATGAAAGGTAATGATTACTTTGTATTGTTGACCGTTCGCTTCATTCTAAGGGTTTTGTGGACTTCTGGTTTTAAAATTGTGTTTGTTGAACGTTAAAAAAAATTAACAGTGAATTATTTATGAATCCTCTTCTTAAAGCGATTTTAAGCAGACATTCCTTAGTATTCTAATGAAAGTCTTAATTAGTACATCTTTTATTATTATTATTACTGTTAAATGGCCATCTTAATGACATCTGTCACCTCCATTCCTGCCCTTTGTGTCCTAAAACATGCAGTCAAAGTGACCTCTGCGCTGCCACTGACGACGCCCGTGGAAGTGGCGAAGTTTTGAGCCAACAAGATCTAAAATACAGTCGTGCCCGAGTCACGAAGAAGAAGAATGTGCTTGAGAGCAAATAAATTTCCTACAGGCTAACACTCTCACTCACATACATATACCCACTCATACACATATTTGATTTAAGTCAATGATAATTTATGTAGTTTTAGCATAAAAATTGTACGATTTGCTTTTTGTATAACACGTCTTGCTATGGAAGAGCGGACTCTCCTAATACAGGCACTATCTGCCTAAAAGGAGGATCCAATCATAAAAATTTTGTTTATACCTAAACTTGTTTTACCAATAAACCAATTATTATTATTATAAATAAATAATTCATATAATGATTTCATGACGGAAATAACAACGACTTATTTTAATATCATTTGAAATGATAGACGGCGCACTCTAGTTTTAAAATAAAACAAATATATTGAATTGAATATTGATGAATAAAAGTGTATTATAAGATCTACTTACAGAAATAAACATTTCATTTCAGACTTCAGGATAAAACTTTAGAAAGTAATTTATTTTGTTTCATAAACAACAGACTCTTGTCCACCAAATATGGAATCGTTTCTTCAAATTGACGTCACAGTACAAAGTCCCGCTTGCAGACATTATCATCATAATCATAATCATCTGAAAGACGTTTATCAATTTGCTGAACAAAAAACTTCACCATTTATTTCTACAACACAACAAAGATATCACACGTAGGTACGGTCAAGGACCGAAAATGCAAACCGATTATCAAACAAATTCCTTTTCCACATGACACCATTTTGAACAGTCATTTTCATTCAAAACTTTGACAATATTGGAAAAAAAGAAGGTAAAAATTTACATTAAAAGTGCTTAACTTATTACATAAAGGTCCCAGAAACTGTCGATAATAGACAAAGTAATTTTCGCAACACAATCTGTTGCCTCGTCGATATATTTTATGGTGATGTTCGCCTTCATCCCATGGGGGTAGACACTACAGAACGCCACCTGCCACGATCCTTCCGGAATCCTTTTGCTTCGTTTACGTTCATACATCTGGTCAAGTAATATGTCAGTACCACGCACCTGACCTTTCTAGAAAATAAGGTCACTAAATGTCCTAGGGCGTCTCCCTCCCTCATAAACGTTTGCTTTTGCAGCAACTTACAAAACCGTTTAAACTTTTACTCACACTACAGAAAATGGTCGCAAAGATTCTTCTGTACGAAACTCGATTGCTGAGCAAATTAGTTTTTCCTAGGCCAAAGGGAATTCACGTAAAACGTGTTAGATTAGGAGTACCGGGCACAGTATGGTCGGTCCAAACTAGTTGATCTTGTTAACAAAACACAGGCTTCGGGCTAAAGTGGTTGGTGTGCAAACGATTTGAGAAGCTGGCAGGATTTCTTAGTTATTGAATTAAAACCTGAATTTATAGTCTGTGATTTCTAAAGGAAATAATTTTGATTTGGCTTTGTCGAAAGTGTGAGCTATAAAAGGAGGGTAAGACTAAAGCGACGATAGATGGACTGAGTGTAAGATCGTATGGCTAGAAAGGAGTTGACTACTGAAATGATGACTATTAGAGGAATATGGATGAAAAAGACAATGTTGCGCCAATCTTGTTGTTGTTGTTGGCAATGTTGTATTGTTGTTGTTGTTGTTAAATTAGAATAAGGGCGAGAGCTTTGTCAATTCAATCTATAAATCTGCAAAGCTTTTCTAAGTCGCACAACAAAATTATGTTTGGGTATCTGGGCATTAAAATGCCTGACATAATCAAGATGAACATCCAATTCAGCTAAACCTAACTGAAGGCAAGATCTGAAAAAGTCTATGTAAAAATCCAGATTGGATTTTATGATGTTCACCGGGACAATTTTTGGAACATATAATATAAAGCAATGGTTTATGAATTTCCTTTCATATCCTTCGTATTGTGATAGGCGGGCCCGTAAATAATAACAGCCGCATAGGTCGATCGATCAGGTTAAGTTACGCTTGCAGCGGTTGGTCTGTGGATGGGTGATCTTTACATACCGTGACCCCTCCGTGTCAGCTGTCATTCGTGGATCTTTGACAGTCGTTTCGGGTAGTCAGAAGCCCGAAAGTCTGACAACCAGTCTTACCAAGGGGTATCGTATTACCCAGTAACAGGGTTGTGGAGGTCAGATAGGTAGTCGCTCCATGTAAAATACTGGTATTCTGTTGCATCCGGTTAGACTGGAAGCCGACCTCAACATAGTTGGGAAAAGGCTAGGCAGATGATGATCCTTGGTATTGTGATTGAAAGCGTGTTGCGCAAATGGGATGCCGTATAGAATTAAGGAAAGTGAATATAAGGCTGCATTTAAATCTCTTGATTGAGATCTATTTTTTTTAAACCCATACCTACAAATAAAGACAAGCACCCAAAATATCTCACACGGATTTTTGGAACCGAAATAAAAGAGAAAATTCTAAATTAGTCAAATATCCGTTACGATCCGGTCGAAATTACCAGCTGTCATTGATGGCGCTATTTCGCTTTTGCTCCTAACTGTACCAACGTATTGTCTGTAATTATGTGCTTGATTGTAGTCCAGGAGATAGGTTTAGATTTTTAGGGTTCCGTATAAAAATGGTAAAACGGAACCCTTATGGTGAGACTCAGTCTAACTGTCTGTCTGTCACAGCTGGATATCTCAAGAACTGCTAATGCTATCAACTTGAAATTTGGAATAGTTTTAGGTGACGTTTGCCCAACTATTTTGCAAATAAGAAAGAAATAAAAATTATATGTATATTTTTTTCAAAAAGACTGAAAGAGGGTCTGAAAAATTCGAAATAGGGCTACTAGGACATGTGGGCTTAGGGTTATGAGTATGAAAGAGCGTAGTTTGCAAATTCTCGAAAAAAAAAAACTTTTTTTTTAGGCCGCATAGTTTTCGACTTTTGATGAAGATGTAATAAAAATTACGGCCTTATCTCCGAAGTTTGCAAAGAGAAATTTTTGAAATAATTCTATGTGATAGAAGTTTATATAAAGATTACAGGAAAAATAAAACTAAGTCTCTAAATAGCACACTTTTTCAGAAATAATTAATAAAAAAGTTACATTAGTTCCACTATCGGTCAAGGGATGACGCTGACATAAAACTGCAATATTCTACACCGCAGTGAACAGTGTTAAAATTCTCTGACGAATATAGGCCTCGCCAATGAAAAATTAAAAACATGATGGTACGGAACCCTCGGTGCGCTAGTCCGACTCGCTCTTGACCGTTTTTTAAGTAAATAATTGCAGTTTCAGATTTTTTGTCCCATTTTTGGACCGATTATTATTGGTATAATTAAAATTACCAAGTGAACTTTTGACTGCTGTTTTAGTTATAACATTCGTTGTACTCGTAAATTCGAATGTTATAAATTAGAATAGAAATAGTTTGAAAGATGCAATCAAAGAAGTTGTTAAAATAAACATTTTTGAAAACTAATTTAACTTTTCACATTAAACTTCTAGATTTTGATTTGTAAAACGTCTTTGCAATGAAGAAGATTGTATGAAGAACTCGTCACCCAATATTAACTTATTTTTACCGACTTTACAAAAAGGAGGAGGTACTATGTTCGGGTGTTTGTATGTTTTTTTTTTTTGATATGATAATAAGCTACGAATATAATTTTACACTAATGATGATAATAATTTTACACATCATTGATACAGTATAATATTTTTCACTTTGTAATGTTTTTTTTTTTTTTGGAAGTCGTTATTTTTGGTTTTATATTACCGTTTTTTTGGCACCGACTTCCGAAAATACAGTAATTATTTACTGCGTAAAATTTTTTTTGGAAGTCGGTTGTTTTATTTTTATTTTTTCTCTTTTCAGCTGTCGTACCTACGCCACACAAATTCGTATACCACTATTTGCTATGTAAACAACAATGACAGGAAGTTTTATAGCACCATCAACATCACAATGTAGATTAAATACCTACGTGTTATTGAAGCTAACTCAAAAACTACCAAAACAAACTTATTAAAATTCATAAACGACCACTGCACGAGCTTCCTCTACCAAAGAAAAAAAGAATTTTAAAAATCTGTCCTCTATTGAAGAAAATGTCCATGAACATACATAAAAAAAATATACATACTGACGAACATAGAACATCGTTCGGAGGAGGCCCGAGGCTAAATAATAACAGCCGCACAGGTCGATCGATCAGGTTAAGCTACGCTTGCTGCAGTTGAACTGTGGATGGGTGACCATCTTTACATATCGTGACCTCTCCGTGCCTCGGAAAGCACGTTAAGCCGTTGGTCCCGGCTGTCATTCGTGGATGTTTGACAGTCGTTACGGGTAGTCGGAAGCCTGAAAGTCTAACGTATCGTATTACCCAGTAAGTGGGTTGTGGAGGTCAGATAGGCAGTCGCTCCATCCGATTAGACTGGAAACCAACCCCAACATAGTTGGAAAAAGGCTAGGCAGATGATGAACATAGAACATCGTCCTTTTTTGAAGTCTGTTAAAAGGTATTTTCTGCGTATTGACTACCGCGCATACTTGCCACGAGATGCCAATTTCAGGTCGCTTTTCTTCACTAGACGTGAGTGGGATTAGAGTCATCATAATCTGCCTAGCCTTTTCCCAACTATGTTGGGGTCGGCTTCCAGTCTAACCGGATTCAGCTGAATACCAGTATTTTACATGGAGCGATTAGTCTTTTAAAGATTATATTATATGACTTTGTATGTGCTCTGATGCTATGTTCACACGCGCGCGTTCAACTCGACATTCAACGTGCACATTCACATTCACGAGCGTGTAAACGGTACGCCCGAGCCCGTAAACGCGCCTGTGAACGTGAATGCCGCGAACCGGGCGTGCTGACTGACACGACGGCGTGCGTGTGAACAGCTTGAATGTTCGCCGACCTGGGGCGGGCTGCATGCCGCGCAGCCCGCCAGGCAGCCCGCCGGGCTGCACGGCGTGCATGTGAACATAGCATTAGGGGCGATTCTCGTAATTTTAAGAACGTTCACACTCTGATCTCAGTCTCAATCTGTCAAAAATGCCTCTAAAATCCCTACATTTTTGACAAGTTTTATGACGTTGGTTGTCGCTGAGATGAGCTTGGCGGATTTTAAACATTTTAATTACAAGAATTGGCCTTCAGGATTTGAACCTGACTTGGTGTTAACCAAGCAATTATGTAACGCGTCACGAAAAAGTTTTCACATATCCTGTACCTACAAAATTTTCCTAGAATTTTCCACGAATTCCATTTAAGCACGCGTGATTTAGGTATGTACCAAATTCATAAAACACAAACCAGGTCTGTTATTACTATGTTCACGCTTGCCCACTTTCAAATCTAAAATATAATGACTATATAATAATACATATAGTAAGTAACCAAAGGAAATTATTATAGTGTGTGGGCTGTCATGATTGATTTCGGAAAGGTAGTTTTCAAAGATTAATTATATACATTTACTTTCATATGTATTACAAATAGACTGAAGATAATTACAAGATGGAAAACAAATGGAAACATAATTATCTGAATGTTTTGGCCTATATCAATCGTTCATATGGCAAATGCCTCATTAGGCAGGCAGTGATAAAGAAGGTATTTTTTGTTTAAGGGGCTTACAGGAACTAAACGCAAAAAACGCAAGTTTTCGAAACAATAAAAGTATATGATCGAATACAGTAAACAAAATCAGAAAAATAAATGATATTCTTCAGGATATATGCTAGTTAGATAGTGTGTTGAAAACATGATTCAACTAATTTGGTACGATAGAAAAATATCATAAAGATACGTCTAAAAACTTTCTTTTTACAATAAAAACCTTACTAATTAATATACATACAATCATTCTGATTGTATGTATATTAGTAAGATTGGCAGATTATTCTACAAGAAACATACTAAAATACTAGTGTTTTAATTTTTTAGTTCAAACAATAGATTTTTTGTTGTAATTAAATAATTGCTTCATATTTTGCAATAAATTACCAGGGTTGTGTCATCGCGCTTCTCTTTCTTTTCTATGCAGTCCGACAGTGACCGCGCTTTAGGTCATGTAAGCCCTAATATTATATTTTGTTCCGTACTCAAGCTCTTTTACAATGAGTCTTATCAATAATACTAGCGTCTGCCTTCGACTTCATCCGCGTGATGTTTGGCCTCCAATCAAGCACGTCGCATCCCATCGCGCGCTATTGGCTTACGCTCGCACGGACGTAAAAATATCGGCGGGATTTTATCGCACACTGGACTTACAACTCTTAATTGAGAATCCAACAGAGCGCATCCCAGCGTGTCAAAAGAACACATTGTTGGACTTTCAACTCACGGCTAACTAAACTAAACAAAAAAAAAAAAAACTAAAATTTAATTAAGAAAATACAGTGCGCGAAAAAAATCGCCGCGGGAGAAACATGCCTCTGTTTATCTAGGCTTTTTTTTTTGGGGATGGGAAATCTTTAACTGCCACTGCTGGACATAGGCCTCCCCCAAGCACCTCCACTTCGACCGGTACAGAACCCCTTCTCGCATCCAACGGGTTCCTGCTGTCTTCACAAGGTCGTTGGACCACCTTGTGGGAGGCCTTCCAACGCTACATAGCCCAGAGCAATGTCCGAACATCAAACTGAAGCTATACTTCAATTCGTAATCTCAGATAATTTACATCCATTGCCACTTACTCAACTTTCTACTTTAGAGTTGTTTATTCTAAAGTTGATTTTTGAGTGACTATTTAAAGGTCCTAAATAAACTCTCATTGCAATGGAATTTGGACTTTGTTTTGTTTGTCATCGAGTTTATTGTTCCAAAACTTAATAATTATCTATTCTGAATTCAAATAGCTTCTATAGTTTTGAAGATAAATAGGCTGTTTGATAAATACAAATGACGATCGAAAACAAAAGAATGAAGATTTTTTATAGTCATTTGTTACCGTATTAGTTGGTATTAAGCGTTCTTTGGTGGACATAGGTATTCCAATTTCCATTAAATAAAATGGGCAAAAAAGAGTCTTCAAAATCTACACAACACAGAAGTTGGCATAAACATAGGAGGTGTGAACCTGCTATTTTTTTGCCAGAAATGGAGATTATTTACAGATATTCACGAAATATGTAGTAACCTATTATTAGCTGAGTACTTTTTATTAAAAACCAAAGTACGAACACTAGTCTTCTAACGAGTTAAAGCTATTAAACGAGTACAAGTTAAAGTTATTATAATTTTTTTTTACATATCTCTGAACCATGGGGTCCCGGTCCCTTGGAAGGCGTACGAGGGGCCGAAGCCAACTCGCAGAGGCCCTTAGGATTTTTTTATGAAATGCGGCACCAACCGACAATTATTCCTGTATGCACTATGCAAGTGCACCCAAGAATAACCCCCGGTTGGTGTAGGACTATTGCAGGATATGCAAAAATAAAAAGTTGGAGTATGGGTGTGGGTGGGTAAAGTGGACTGGTTACCAAGAACTATGGAAGAACTATGACCCCTGCCTGATCAATGTTTTATATATACACGGATAAAATGGCAGAGGCTGACTTGCACACTCAATAATGGGCCCCCGGAAACTATTATTATTATTAAAGCAAAATCTTCAAAGGAAATAATAACCCGCAAGGCCCAGCCTATCTCCCGAACTACAATCGGGGGGCGTTTGCAATTAAACAGCACGAATTCTACTCGATCAAGAGGCGGCGGCATGTCGAACACACGCGTTCTGACGTATAGCTCTACATAGCCCAGAGCAACGTCCGAACACACTGAAGCTAGCTTCCATAGTTTTGGAGATAACAGGCCTGTTTGATATTACAAAGAACTGTCGAAAACAAAAGAGTAAAGACTTTTTCATAGTGATTCGTAAACGTATTTGTTGGTGCACGTTAAATAGATTAGATGACTAGTAGAAAATGTCCGCCTCTGTACATTTATGTGCTTGAAGTATTAAATAAAATAAATAAATAGGTTTAGGTTTTTAATTTCCGCTACAAAATGGTCAAAGAGTCGCTAAAATCACCCTTCGTGACCTTGAAAAGGACATTAGGTCATCCACTAACAAAGAGGTAACAAAGAGGTGGAAGGTAACTAATGTTTTGCTGAGAATAAAATTATCCCACCAAAAACATTCTGTAAAAAACTAGCCAAGTCTCAATGGAGCTGCCTGTTTATCTCTAAAAAGTAATGAAATCTAGACAAAGTCGTACCAAGTGTAAGGTTCCTTACTGCGATTTCTTTATTATTATAGTTAATGTTGTGTGACTTGGCCGTTGAACATTCTTTATACGTTAGTGTACCTACAAGTCAATTTTGTTTACACGTAATGTTATATCTGTTGTAACTACCTATGTTTGTTAAGCGAGATAATAGCCCATACCGGTATTGGTAATTGGACGCTAGTGTCTCATTTTAGGCTGTTGTTGATTGGTCAACACATGCATTCAGCATCGACAATGCTGACTTCTGCTCTCTTCTTTTTGGAGCGTCAAATCGACCACCGATCTAACATAAAATAGACGTACAGACGGACTTCTAATCAATGATTATAAGTCCGTCTGTACTAGAAATAATTTTTGATACTGTTTGTTTCAGGCTCGCTTAAACATAAGTATTATTGAAATACGCAGCTTTATCAAGCCTACAATTGACTAGTTATTAAATCAACGTTTTCCAAGTGGCAATTTTCCATCGTCAATGGGTAGCGGTTATGGCGACAGATTGGTGCAATGGTGTCATGGAGCACCTGGGTTTGTACCCTTGTGTACCCTTCAACGGCCAAGTCACACAACATTAACTATAATAATAAAGAAATCGCAGTAAGGAACCTTACACTTGGTACGACTTTGTCTAGATTTCATTACTTTTTAGAGATAAACAGGCAGCTCCATTGAGACTTGGCTAGTTTTTTACAGAATGTTTTTGGTGGGATTTCACTTCTTTTTGTAGAAACGTATACGTACGGACGTATTCTTTTTGTATTGCATTATATTTTGACCAAATTTTGAGCGAAATTAATATTTTAGTGTAAGGAGGATGGGCGTTTTGGTACCCGAAAACTAATTACATCCAAACAAAATAATTTATATACAGATTGAAAGGCCTAATTATGTAGAACAATAGTTGATATGGGGGATAGTCCCAGTTCGCTGTCCGTTCAGAGATATACAACCTTTAACACTATACATTTATGTTAGGTTTAGGTTAGGTTAGGGCGTTTTGGTACCGGAAAACTAATTACATCCAATCAAAATAATTTATATACAGATTGAAAGGTCTAATTATGTAGAACAATAGTTGTTATGGAGGATAGTCCCAGTTCGCTGTCCGTTCAGAGATATACAACCTTTAACACTATACATTTATGTTAGGTTAGGTTATGGCGTTTTGGTACCCGAAAACTAATTACATCTAAACAAAATAATTTTTATACAGATTGAAAGGTCTAATTATGTAGAACAATAGTTGTTAGGGGGATAGTCCCAGTTCGCTGTCCGTTCAGAGATATACAACCTTTAACACTAAAAATTTAAGTTAGGTTTAGGTTAGGTTAGGTTAGGGCGTTTTGGTACCGGAAAACTAATTACATCCAATCAAAATAATTTATATACAGATTGAAAGGTCTAACTAAGTAGAACAATAGTTCTTAAGGAGGATAGTCGCAGTTCGCTGTCCGTTCAGAGATAAACAACCTTTAACATTATGTAGGTTAGGTTAAGGTTAGGTTATAGGTTAGGGCGTTGTGGAAGGATTTTACGTTCCCGCGTCCCCAAGCGTAGTGTAAATGGAAAAACGGGGTAAAAAAAAGGTAGATAAAATTCAGTCACGTCACGATAAAGCAAGAGTCTATTATTGTTACTTATGACCTAACCTAACGATAACCTAACCTAACCTTTAAAGGTTGTATATCTCTGAACGGACAGCGAACTGAGACTATCCCCCCTAACGACTATTGCTCTATCTAATTAGACCTTTAAAACTGTATATAATTTATTTTGTTTGGTTGCCATGTTTTTCGGGTACCAGCTTCCATACATTTTTGCCCATCCTCCTTTGTTTATTTAATTTGTGTAATGTTCGACATCAAATGAAGCGGCCCACCAAGTTAAATATTTTTTGTAAAGGCGGTATGTCGATCTCTAATAGTTTGGTTGGGCTCTTGTGTTTTCTAATCAGGGTCACCCACCAGGTACTTCAGATCTTCGATTATCCTAATTTTTATAGTTTTCCCTTTATGTGGCCATTAAACCCTAACTCTGTACCAAATTTCAGCACTCTGAGTTTATGGGAAGTACTAGTTCTATTTTGATGATGAGTGAGTGAGTGTCTAAAATGCGAAACTTTGCTTTCGCTTAACTTCGGAACTAAATAACCTACAGACTTGAAGTTTTGGATTATAAGTATGTGATTATAGCTTACTGGATGACGAAAGTTTCTGCGTTCTGGTCTTATCCAGAGGTTCTCAAATAGGGGCCTGAAAATGCGGCGAAATGGTTCCTGTAAAGGATGGTACGGCAGTGTTTGCTTCCCGCTCGACTTGGCGGGGGCACTGCCGTGCCCCCCGATTTTATTATTTATTACAAGGAGTCCCTATATCAATTTTCAGAACTCTAGCATCAAAATTTGCGGAAGTCTCGTACAAACTTCCATCCCCTAGTTCAAGGGGTTGGAGGGTAAAAGTTCCAAGTTTTAGAATTGTTTTGTTGTTTGTGTACTATTACTAGCTTACATACCAAACAGCTTTCTAGGACTTCAGGAAGAACCTTAGAATATTGATGCTTATGAAATAAAAAAATATTTTTTTGGGGGGTTGGGGGGTTATTTACTGAAAATCCTGAAATACGTATTTTATTATTTATAACAAGGAGTCCCTATATCAATTTTCAGAACTCTAGCATCAAAATCTGCGGAAGTCTCGTACAAACTTCCATCCCCTATTTTAAGGGGTTGGAGGGTAAAAGTTCCAAGTTTTAGAGTTGTTTTGTTGTTTGTGTACTATTACTAGCGTACATACCAAATTTCAGCTTTCTAGGACTTCAGGAAGAACCTTAGAATATTGATGCTTATGAAATAAAAAAATATTTTTTTGGGGGGTTGGGGGGTTATTTACTGATAATCCTGAAATACGTATTTTATTATTTATAACAAGGAGTCGCAATATCAATTTTCAGAACTCTAGCATCAAAATCTGCGGAAGTCTCGTACAAACTTTCATCCCCTATTTTAAGGGGTTGGAGGGTAAAAGTTCCAAGTTTTAGAGTTTTTTTGTTGTTTGTGTACGATTACTAGCTTACATACCAAATTTCAGCTTTCTAGGACTTCAGGAAGACCCTTAGAATATTGATGATCATCAGTGAGTAAGTGAGTCAGTGAGTAAGTGAGTCAGTGACGAAATCGGGGTATTTTAGATATCAATAAAATCTAAAGTATAAGAGCTATGCAATTGAAACTTTATAGGTTTAATAAGTCAACCACTGACATCATATCTCGAAAATTTTATTTATCTGGTATAATCCAAACCCAAGTTATGAAGGTTCAAAAATACGACGAAGTGCTTCGAGAAAAGGTAGGTAGTGCCCTTGCGCTTCGCTTGGCTCGTCTTGGCGGGGGCACTCCCGTGCCCCCAGATTTTTATTACAATGAACCGCAATTGCCCGCGTGGTGGATTACGGCCCACTCCCTCTCACCAAGTTGAGGCCTGTGTCCCAGCAGTGGGAACATTATAGGGTGATTATGTGCAATGCATTAGAATTATTCCACTTTAAACGATTCAATCAAATTCTCAAACTCAAAAGCAACAATTTTCACAGAACTTACCTTTATTAAGTCAGTTGTCAGGCCTATATCGATGTAACGTCACACCTGCTCCCAATACTGAACTTCCCAGAAACATCCAACCAGACACATCAAGTATACATATGCGTATCTACATATTTACACGAAATACATACATCCTACGGGATTTGTGGTGAACACTTAGCACAACAATCCCGAGCAATGACCGCTAGTATAGGTACTTAACACGAAACACATTAGTTATGTACGGACGGGACGCCAGCACATCATAAGCTACCCGAATATGTCAAATTTTCGCAATCAACTTTGAACCTTATGCTTTAGATATAAAGTTGAATATCTATTAAGGAAATTTGACAGATTGTAGTAGCTTGATATGCTGGCGTCTGTACCGAAGCCTACCTTAGGAGGAGTCCTCTATGACGCATGTAATATTGATGTGCGCTTGTGGTAGACTTGAACTGAAATTGCTGAAACTACGTACTGGGGCCGTATTCTATAAGACACAATAAATGAAACTGCGTGAAGTGAACGCGAGGTTGGCGTAATTAGCTAAGAAATTGTCGTGGTTTCGAAGTAAGAAGTCATTGAGTGGTCTTAGTGAATTAGGACCTGCTATTTTCTGTGCACGTGTTCAAATTGTGGTGGATTTCGGACGTAAGAGCGTTTACGACGTACGGTAACGTACACTATTTTTCAAAAATGTTCGTAACTTAACGAAAAATAGTGTTACAGTCAAATTAGACCGATTTTAAATTTGCCATAGAAACAGATTTCCAGTTATCTGTTTTTAAATAAGACATTTCGATAATGTTCTTTACAAACTTTTTAGGCTGGATGCGGAAGGCGGAGGACAGGGTGCTGTGGCGCAGTCTGGGAGAGGCCTATGTCCAGCAGTGGACTGCGATAGGCTGAGTTGATTGATTGAAACTTTTTAGACTTTTGAATCCTGCATAAGCTTAAGAAGTTGCATTAAAATCGGTTCATTCATTTCGAAAAACAAGGGCTTGAAACTTTGTATGAAATACCGTACGCCGTAAACGCTTTTAAGGGGCTTACAATGACTTAAAGCGCGGTCACTGTCGGACTGCATAGAAAAGAAAGAGAAGCGCGATGACACAACGCTGGTAATTTATTGCAAAATATGAAGCAATTATTTAATTACAAAAAATCTATTGTTTGGACTAAAAAATTAAAACATTAGTATGTTGCTTGTAGAATAATCTGACAAAAAATCTGATTTTTTGTCAGATTGTATGGTTTTTATTGTAAAAATAAAGTTTTTAGAGGTACCTTCATGATTTTTTTCCATCGTATCAAATTAGTTGTATTATGTTTTTTAACACCCTATCTACCTAGCATATATCCTGAAGAATATCATATATTTTTCTGATTTTGTTTACTGTAGTCGATCATAAACTTTTATTGTTTCTAAAACTTGCGGTTTTTGTGTTAAGGTCCTGCATGCCTCTTAAGTATTGAGAACACTCCATTGTGCGTAAGACTGATCTTTTTGAAATATAAACTTTTTTCTTTCTTTCTTTCTTTTCTTTCTTTCTTTTGAAGGCAGCTAATATGTGGATTACCTAATGAAGTATACTGCATCTGATCTATGCCTCATTAGGTTTGATTCAAAGGTTCTTGGTTTTGGTCCAACGCTACTGATAGAGGTTGTATACTTACCTTACATGACAGTGTTTTAAGATTCGAGTAAAACCATTTACTATGTTAACATATTGTTAAAACGTTTACAATATCTAACACAACTTTTAACACTAGGTAAAAAAAAAAATATTATTATTATTAAATTATATTATTTTATTATTCCCAAGGATGTGCCTTACAGGCGTTGCACGGGGGGTTCCGGAATTGGTCTTTTAAGAGGAACCTGAACCACCCCTATGTGCTGATGGTGATCACCGGGGTGGTTTTAGTGAGGTAAAAGTCCCACACTCCCCGACCTCCCTCCGCAGAGGTCGGGTGACTTATGGAGGTTTCCCCCAAAAAAAATAAATGTACCTACTAAGTTAAATGGCTAGCTAACTATACAAATAAATAAAGTAACAAAAGGACACTTGGGCGTCGAAGTACTCGTCCGCATCGCTGTCATCCAGAAACGTGCCCAGAAGACTGGCAGCATTGCCACGTTGAATGGCAATGCTAATTCTTTGACCAAAGAAACTGTAAGTAAAGCAGTAAAACACTGTTTAGAATCACTAAAACCTGTTCCATCAAGGAGAACAAGCCGTTGTGTATTACAGAAAAGAAAATACATTTATTTAGCACAGACTAAAAGACACACAATACCAGATAGTCAGAGTCGTACATCAAATAAAAATAAAGATAAAAAGTGCAAATACCGATGTAAGAAATTAGCAGTAAAGTTGTCTCACGGCTGCGCCATAAAAGGCACAGTTCAGCAAAAATGCCAGACAACTTATAGTACCTGACGCACGCTGATATGTATGCATTGTGGTGTTAATAAATGTGTTCCGTCCAAATAGCCTCTAAATTTCAATAGCTACCACTCATATAATCTGGGCCAAGATTATATCTGGACTTTTAAAAAAAGACTTGACCTGTGAGTTACCTTGTTTCTTCTCAGAGTAGTCTGATAAGAAACACCGACCTCATCTAGTATTTAAAATATTATGGACGAGTAAAAGTATACTTACAGAAATAAATAAGTTATAGAATAATTAATTATCTCAGTAAATTATCAATTATTTTGTCGGAGGATTGTAGGTAGATAATGTGGATAAGACAGATATTAAAACAGAAGACGAACTAGCTGGGCATCGAGTAGGGCGGGTCGTTCAAGGGATCAGACCGGAATAAATTGGTACTACAACTATAATAGTTTCCATATTTGAAATATACTGAAGGCCAAACCACAAAATAATCGTTAAAAATCTAGTCGCATTCTCATCTCATGTATCGATGTCAAAAACTTGTCAAAAATGTACGGAAATTAGAGGTATTTTTGACAGATTGAGACTAAGGAGTGCGAATGGTCTTAAAAATACAGGAAACGCCCGTTTCTTTGTTGGAAAAAAACGGTTATTTTTATAAAGTGGTGTATTCACAAGTGACTACAGCCCACGTAGTTTTAATAACAATTCCGATAGGCCGCAGGTGATTAAAATCGCAAATTCCAAAGAAGAGTAGGTTTCGACTTTAGTCGTGCGGCGATAGTTCGCATCGACCGTGAAAATGCTCAGTCGCAGGCGATCGCCCGCCGCATGAAGCGCAACATTTTGATTCAAAATGAACTAGTCACCTGCGTAAATCTACCTAAAGGCAATTCTCGCAAGACTGCGACTAGATTTTGAACGTTTTAAATTACGAGAATTGCCCCTCTAGTGTGAATCCCCCATTAAGCCTTTTAATACAAAATAGTTGTTAAAACAAATGACCATCAACCTGCCATTACGATTTTTAATATTCAACCCTCTGAGTGTGAGAGGATCAAGCTGACCCTCTTAGCAACAAAAGTACGTAACAATGATGTGGAAACTGTAAGTGCTTCTATCTCATCTGGCGTCTCGTCCCTCTAATAGCCAAACACCTGATTTTATATTCTAAGTCTGGATTAATGAAAGTATCTGTGTAAGGTGCAAAAGAAAATCTAAATTACGGCTGTGTGCTGAAAGGTTTTTGCTTTTTAGGGTTCAGTAGAGGAGTAACCAGAACCGAATAGCTTATCCGTCTATTTGTCATACTAATCACACTAATATTATAAAGGCGAATGTTTGTGAGTATGTGTGTGTGTGCGTGCGCGTTTATATGTTTGTTAGTTAAAAGAACTGAAAAGCTAAAAACAAGTCCATTTTAAATTAAATAAAAGTTGGAAGCAGGCGGGACCCATACCATTTTTATTATATTTTCAAATTCAAATGGGTCCCGCCTGCTTCCAACTTTTATTTAATTTAAAATGGACTTGTTTTTAGCTTTTCAGTTCTTTTAACTTAAGTTTTTTACTGCAGTCGTGTTTTTTTTTTTTTAATAACTTTTTTTATTCACTCAATATTCACACCGTTGCGTACAAAGTGTCTTCATTCTTTTTGTTTAATCTAGCCTGAATGAAAAATATGCTGCATGTAGGTTATACAAAAGCTTTGTTCCTCCTCTATGCATTTACCCCACCACAGCACAGTACCACGAACTACCCACAATATGTGTACTATATTGTAGCTCTCAAAACAGTATATTCAAAGATATTACGTGGTCAATATCAAGAAACTTTGCATTAAGTAAACGTTTGGCCCAAGTCATAGACTACAACTAACCCTGCATTCAAAATAAATGATTATTAAATAATTAGTGTTTTAAATCCCTGAAATATCCCATAGGTCTTTAAATCTTACGCGCAACCGCTGCGCGCTGGCGTCACAAATGATCGCACGCCCGCTTAAAGGTTAAAAAAAGTAAACTACAGAATTTTGGCCTGTTCGAATTTTAGTCCACTGGGTCCCGAGGGGATCGTAAAATGAGGGTTGATAGTAAAATCAATGCTCAACGTAAATCTGGGTGTACGTTATGTCTGTCAAACTTTGAGTAGAAAACTACAAGCTATCTAAAAGAAATAAAATTAGTAGGCTTTTTGTACAAAGTAAACATTGATATTATTGCCAGATTCATGTTAAATGTCCTCTACAAAAGTAATCAACGTTCAATCGAAAATAAGTTTCAACTTACTGGCACGTCGACCCTATAGACATTCGATGGATAGGACTATCGTTGCAATGGCTTTTCGGTGAAACGGACGGTCGATCTAATTAATGGCTATTAGAAATTGTGGTACATCGTTACTATGGAATTTCGGCAATTCGGATGTTCGATCTGGTGACTTCGGAGAATTAGCCATCGCATATGACATTCGAGGTCAAGAGATATTGAGAGCAGTGGTGGCCCAGTGGTAACGGCCGCGACTTAGGAGTTGTAGGTCGTAGGTTCGAACCCAGACAAGCGTTTTACTTTGTGTAAATTATTTCATCACCACTGCTCTCAAAACGGTGAAGGAAAACATCGTGAGGAAACCGGCATGTCCTAGAACCAAAAATTCGAAGACATGTGACATCTGCCAACCCGCACTGGGCCCGCGTGGTGGATTACGGCCCACTCCCTCTCACCGAGAGGAGGCCTGTGTCCCAGCAGTGGGAACATTATAGGCTGATTATGTATATGACATTCGAAATCGAGCAGTAAACCCCGGCAGATGATGATGATGGTTAAAATTATGTTTCCGCAGCTGCAGTACAAACAAGTAAACCCGACAGCCAAACAAAGCCAAGAAACAATGAAGCGAATACATACCAAACAGAACAAAATGCGTGGCAAACAGATCGATTTATGTTTTTGATACTTGTGTTTGCAACAGGAGAGATTGTCTGGGGGGATTTTTGTTTTATACAAACTCAAGAAGAGAAAAAACCGTACTAATTAAAAAACCCAAAGAATCCGGCCCCTAAAAAGCAAGTAATAAAAACCTAAATAAAATTTGAAAAGAAGATTATGTAGAAAATAATTCAATCAAGCTCTTAAGTAATAACGTGCCATTTTAATATTATACATAAACAAAACCTAACCTTTCACCTTCGTACGACCTAGACGAGCTAATAGACAGCTTATGTATTAATTAAAAATCATCCAGCCGTTAGGATGCTACGAGGATAAAGAGAATCCCACTTATAAAGATACTAGCTGCGCGTTACACCCGCGTAAATGTCGATCCCGTTGGAATATCGGGATAAAAAGTAGCCTATATGTTAAACCAGGGTGTCAGCTACTTCCATACAAAATTTTATCAAAATTGGTGCAGCCGTTTGAGCGTGAAGAAGTAACAAACATAACACACACACACCCCCACACTCACACACACACATACTCACAAACTTTCGCCTGTATAATATTAGTGTGATTAAAAAGATAGGTACATAAATTACACGTGAAAAACATAACCATACTAGTACAGTCACTAAAGGAGTTGTAGAGTGCGTGAGCTGAAGGAAAATTCCCGTAATTAAAAACATTCAAAATCTAGTGGCAATCTCATCTCGGCGACAGTCAATGTCAAAAACTTGACAAAAATGTAGGGATATTAGAGATATTTTTCACAAATTGAGACTGAGATCAGGGGTCCTAAAAAGGCCATTTTGGCAGGATCATAAAAGGATAACATTATGAATCATAATGGTTCATGTGATCAATCATGGTGGTAATCTTGGTTCGTTGCAACCTCGGCAAGCTTTACTAAACTTCGAAGTTCGACTAGTATGGCTGTTATTTCTTAGCCACGAGCCCTCTTCTTCTAGCAACTTGCACCACACCATTGACGTGCCGAACAATACCGAAACTTAGCTAGTACTCAAGTGTCGCAGTTTGGCCTCCACTGCCAGAGTCCTCATCAAACTTTCAGTCGTTTAGTGTTTATGCGTTATCTACCAAGTTTCTACGGCACGACAGGTTAATGTGCCAACTTAACGTGGCTTATGAAATATCTATTGGGTTTTGGGAGTGCGTCGTAAGGGTTAGCATAGATGATTTATGGTAGACACGGAGTGGGGTATTGATGAATATTTGGTTTATTTATAGTTGAAGCTTTAGTTTGTTTTGACAGTCAAGCTTTGGGGTTAAAAAAACCATTAGAGGAAGATATGTTTTCATAGGTTCAGAGGGACAATATTCTCGTCTTTTTAAGAATGTTCGCGTTCAAAGCCAAGTCTCAACCTGAAAAAAATAATTAATTAAAAACTAAGACCCGATTACTGCAAAGGATGAAACAAGAAAGTACCTTCCTGTGGTCGCATGCTACCATCCCAACTTCCGAACTGTATATTAACATTAAATAATTAATTAATAATTATGAAATGCGAAAGTAAGTTGGTTTGTTTGTTTCCTTTTCACGCCTAAACCACTGAACTGATCATGCATATTACGTTGTCAGGTGTACAGAAACAAACATAGGGTACCTTTCAATCCATGAATTACAACTCGTAAGTGATAAATTAAGGGTGGTAATGCAAACACCAATAAGAATAAAAGAGATATAATTTGAACAGGTCCGAGCACCTACGTATACATATCGCAAAAAGGAAAGAACCAGAAAGAACTATTGACAGCTAGGTCATTATTTGAGACCCAATTACTTAATATCTGTTTACAAGGTAAGTTACAAGTGAGTATTATGCGAGACCTATTTCACCTATAAAAACCATCGTTTACTATATGACGTTGCGTTTTTAGAGACAGCTCTAATAGTAAGTCGGTGCCGTTACCAGACTACCACTGCACAGTCCGCTATGCACAAAATAAATCGATTGCAAAGTCTTAACGTTATCGGATCAATAAATTGGAACATTTACAGCAAATTCCAAGAAGTGTAAAGGTCAGAACACACCGCGACGCGACGCAGCGCGCAGTTTTCAAGATAGCAATACAATAATAGACCTTATCTACTACACAAAAAGGTGCTGCGCGGCGTAGCTCGACGTAGTAGACACCACCTCACTGAATTGTGTACCTTTTACTGTAGTAGATAAGGTCTATAATTGTATTGGTATCTTGAAAACAGCGCGTCGCATCGCGGTGGGAACTGCCCCTTAGTCGACGTTCGACGAATATCGCGGAGGGATTTTATCGCGCACTGGATTTTCAACTCTCGGTGTTAAGCCGAGCATTGAGAATTCAACAGAGATGCCAGCGCGTCAAAAAACAAACGGTTGGATTTTCAGCTCTCTGCTCTAAGCAGTGAGTTGAAAATCCAGTGTGCGAAAAAAAAACGCCGCGGGTAAAGCGCACCCCTGCGTACCTGCGGGTCAATTGCGCACACGTTCAGTAACAATGAGTTACATTTTGACGGTTCAACAACATTCATTGCGTTATTTACGTTGTTCAGCAGTCACATTTTTCGAACATATGAAGCAATGGATAAGCAATATCCTTCAAAATTATTCAGATTTAGGTTGATAGTGTGTTACGCAATTACGGTGCTGGGCTAAGCGACGAATCTTTGAGAACTAAAACTTTATGGTTAAAGTTACCAGAACAAGGAGCGTTCACAACCTGGATAGGTATAATGTTTCTCAAGACCCAATTACCTATTGGAAAGTGCTCTTGTTCCCAGGAAGAATCCCAAGATCTTCCAGTAGCGGGGAAAAGTTGCTATCAGAGATTTTAGATCGTGACTTAGAGTGCAATTACTGAGAAGATTCCAGAGCTTATCTTTGAACCTGCTTTGTTAGAGGTGGATTTTCTTATGTATAGTCAACAAAAGAGATAAGTATGCAGGATCGTCGGATATAGTTGAAGTTTAGTAAGAAACCAATGAATGTTGTCGACTGAAATTTAATTTGGTAAATGAGCTGTTTGTTTTCTATTAATAAAGTTAAATTTTATTCGCGAACATCCATCGGTTTCTTACTAAACTTCAACTATATCCGACGATCCTGCATACTTATCTCTTTTGTTGGCTGTACGTGAGTTTGTCTGTTATCATGTATTATCCAATCGGGATGGATAGCGATATCTAAATACGATCAAATAAAAAATAAAAAAGATTTATTGTTTTTTTTTTGGAGTCAACGACCGCTGGTAGCTTGTTGTTATTTAGGTACTTAACCTACGCTGTTTGATTCGGGGTACCCTAGTTTAGTTATTGCGACCAACTGTGAGAAAACTCTAGGGTCATTTATTTAAAAAAGCGTGCATTATTATATGCCCAAAAAGTTTGTAGAGCCTAATTCATTTTAAAAAGGCGTACATCATTAGATGGTCAATAATGTTTTAGATGATCAATTAAATATTTCCCATAAATTATAAAACTCGTGGCGCCGTGAGCGCGGCGCCAGCTGTTATTACTTAGACGGGAATCCCTCGCTTACTTTTGATCACTTCTGTTCGTAGATAATGCAAAATGTTCTGTTATCTACTTGTTTACATTGGAACATAATATCATAGATACAAAATAATTATGCTGTGAAATAATAGTGGAATACTATTTATATTTAGAACTGGTTAATTGTGTAAGAGGAAGACTGTCCTACCGTGATACAGTTTCGACTAGTACGGAAGACAGCGTGAATCGAATGCTACAACCTAAATAACAATATCAGTGTAAGTAATTTGTTTGGGAATGATTAGTGCTTAAATGCGTGCTAAATGATTATCATGTGACGTACGAACAACATTTGTATGACGTTAGGAAGGTGAGAAATATAATCACATTATTGTATTTAAGTGCAGGTCGTAGGTACTTTTATGTTGCAAATAAACACAATTATTTTTTTAACAAATAAATAAAATTATTTTTTTAATAAATATGTAAAATTATTTTTTTAATAAATAAATAAAATTATTTTTATTATTTATTAAAAAAACTAATTTTATTAATAAATAATTTTATTATTATTATTTTATTCCTGCACATAAAAAAAAACCTTTTAATAAATTCATAGCCCAATTATATCAACCAATTACTTAGGTTCAAACAATCTTAAACGCTGAATAATCTCCAAATCAATAAACCGATGATATCAACCCAGTAGGGTGCAATGAATTCGTCTATAACACTAACGGCTAACTAACGGTTAGTGGAGGTCCACCCTAATGCTCACGTAGTGCGTGGACACAAAGTATGCAAGTACAGAAAGTCCACACATCGAGCAAAAGAGCAAGTACATACAGTGTCAAAAATATGTGGCTTGGCCGTTTCGCTACCGTCACATGGACGTCAGGTGAAAAATGTATTCACTGTTCATTACTTTTCTGTTATACAATTCGGATAAATATGTATATAATAGTTCTTGTAGTAACGAAACCGACAGGCCATGGCCAGGCCTCATATTTAGACCTAGGTTTAGAGATTGTGAAGATAGGGCTTGTAGAGTTAGGGCGTGTAGAGTTAGAAGCTTGACTCCACATGAGATCTGGGGGCCTTAAAAGGCCACTTTGGCAGAATCATAAAAGGATAACATAATGGACAGTTAACCGTTAAGTTAATCGTATCAAATCCCATTGGTGAAGCATTTTTCAGTTATTTTCTTTTTGTCTGTGCTAAAATACCAATCAATCCGATCCAAATCCAATCCCAATCTCTTTGATTATACCTAACTACTTAGTGGCGTAGCGAAAAAAAGAAAAACACGGACTGTCTTCGCCATATTACGATTCATAATGTTATCCTTTTATGATTCTCCAAAGTGGCCTTTTTAGGCCCCCTGATAACTTTTCTATGAAAGAGCAGGTTTTTTTTTTGATAACCTACAACAAATGTCTTTGCTAAGGGGTCTAGAATCATGTGCTGAATTCATGGTTACAGATTGCGCACTTCAATTGTTTCCTGTATGTGTGCGTGCTTCTGTTTTCGTTGGTTGTGTAATCCCACCCTTCTGTACGTTTCATCATGTGACGCGGGTGAGAAAAACCATTAATTTGTGTTTCGGCCAGCCCCGCCCAAGTTTCATCAAAGGTTAGTTTCCGAACGACGAATAGTGATTGATTCTGTCTAGTTATCTTGATGACTTTGGGAAGATTCTATAGCATATAGATTAATTGTCGTAAGATAAGCTGGAGTATTAATGAACTGATTGGCAATGGCGATCGATATAATGATGAGAAAGAATTAGGTAACTTATTAAGTATCCAGTTGCCATCATAAAATGATGATTAAAAAAAAGTCATGAATAAAGCTTAAACAGGATCCCATTAAATTATCATTTAGTAGGTACGCTATAATCCGTGGCTAAATAATAACAGCCGCACAGGTCGATCGATCAGGTTAAGCTACGCTTGCCGCGGTTGGTCAGTGGATAGGTGACCATCTTTACATACCGAGACCCCTCTGTGCCTCGGAAAGAGCGTTAAACCGTTGGCCCTGGCTGACATTCCTAGATCTTTGACAGTCGTTACGGGTAGTCAGAAGCCCGAAAGTCTGACAATCAGTCTTACCGAGGGGTATAGTATTACCCAGTAACTGGGTTGTGGAGGTCAGATAGGCAGTCGCTCCATGGAAAATACTGGTATTCAGCTGCAACCGGTTAGACTGGAAACCGACCCCAACATAGTTATGAAAAGGCTAGGCAGATGAGGTACGCTATACGAGTAAGTTGCTGAAAATATACCTATCCAACGTAAAATATTTTGATGAAAAACAATGTTTATCGGAAAAATATAAGTCCGAAATACGATGTGACAAATATGTTTCTAGGCAGATTTTTGCTACGAAAATATCTAGAATATACACATAGCTCTGAAAGATAAACAAACGTGCTAGATCGCGTGTAAGTCAATGTAGCTGGTGGTACATTATGTGTCTACAATCTTGCTGATCCTCTTGACATAGAAACATCTTCTTTATTTAAGCCTATATCGTCGGCATATTGCAAGAACTCATTATTTGCAAAAAATCACTATTTAAACGTTTTTATCTATAGTGAACTTCTTTTGACATATTCTTCAAAAGGCAAAAACTCACTAATTTTGTGATTTTTTGCAGTTAATGAGTTCTTGCAATAAGCCGACGATATTTGGTAATACGGAGTGAATTGTTTAAAAATCTTTTCATTGTGCATGTTATTTTCATCGTAGGTTTGCATACGCACGAGCGACCGCGTCGACGGCAGAGGAGACTGCACCCGTCGATAACATAGTGTATTTCAGCACCGTACCCAAATACACAAGCAACATGTTGTCGACGGCGGGCGTCGACGCCCATCGACGCCCGCCATCGACAACGTGTTGCTTGTTATTCGTGTGTAACACTTTTAGGTTTAAGCTGTCAATCAGTCACTTAACATAAATATTTATTCATCTCAATATCATATACTGTATATATTGGTTAGTAAAATGTTATGTATGATAAAATTAAAGAAAAAAACGTGCTTTCCGAGGCACAAAGAGATCTTAGTATGTAAAGATGGTCACCAGTCCACGGACCAACCACGGCAAGCGTAGCTTAACCTGATCAATCGACCCGTGCGGCTGTTATTTTTTAGCAAAACCTGTACTGAACCAAGCCCTAATATTACAATAAATTATCTTCTGTCTTCTCGAAGTACTAAAAATATGTGACGCATCACATACTTCAGATGACAGAGAATATGAGAATTTTATCTAGTACCAGCTTCTGCCCGCGGCTTCGTCCGCGTGAATTTTTTGTTTCCCCGACCCAGCCCGTCGCATCGCGTCACCTGCCCGCTCTGTCACTTCTTTCATCATTATCATCAGCCTATAGCAGTCCACTGCTGGACATAGGCCTGTCCTATTGCATGCCATTCAACTCGATTTTCGGCAACTCTCATCCAGCTGCTACCAGTCATCCCGCGAAGATCGTCGCTCCACCTAGCCTGAGGTCGCCCCACGTTACGTTTACCGATTCCCGGTCTCCACTCAAGAACACGTCTACCCTAACGGTCATCGGTTCTACGGCTAATATGGCAGGCCCATTGCCACTTCAGCTTGCTTATTCTGTGAGCTATGTCGACAACTTTGATTTTCATCCGGATCCCCTCGTTGTGGATTCGATTCCTCAGAGATACTCCAAGCATAGCCCGTTCCAGAGCTCGCTAAGCGACCTTGAATTTATGGACCAGCCGTACCGCGAGTGTCCACGTTTTGGCTCCGTAAGTCATAACTGGTAGGACGCTAATAACTTCGTTGCTTAGTGTTTTTTCTGACTTTTTTGTTTTTGCTCGGCTCCTAAGTACCGTAGCGTTTTGCTAAGTAGCCTATACCCTTCTTCAGGAATTGGGCTATCAAATGTAAAAAGAATTTTTCAAATCTGACTGGCAGTTCCAGACATTAGCGCGTTCAAACAAATAAAAACCCAACAGACTCTTCGACTTTATTATTAGCATATAGAATATATATAAAAGCGCATATAAAACCTGATAATATTCTCATGGATGGCTCGTAAAGCCAATTCTTTCTGATTGAGTGCACGCCTGCACTTCGCTGGTTTTACTGACAATAATATTGATGTGCTACCGTTTATCAGTGTTATAGAGTTCACGTTCAGGTGTGAACGCTCTTTGAATATTTAGCAGTGCATTTATGAATTTAGATTTTTTTAAGATTCTTTCTTTTTCGATTATAATTGTATAAATCTAAAAGCATGATGCCATTCTTTATCTGCTGGTTTTGTTTTCACGGTTGGAGTAAACACGGTTGGAGTGAACTAATTCGATAGTGTGGGTATCAACTATTATTATTATTTATTTAAGCACGTTAAGCCGTTGGTCCCGGCTGTCACTCTTGGATCTTTGACAGTTGTTACGGGTAGTCATAAGCCCGAAAGTCTGACAACCAGTCTTACTAAAAGGGATATCGTATTACCCAGTAACTGGTTATGGAGGTCAGATAGGCAGTCGCTCCATGTAAAGTACTGGTATTCAGCTGCATCCGGTTAGACTGGAAGCCGACCGCAACATAGTTAGAAAAAGGCTAGGCAGATTAGTAAAGCTGTGGAGGCTCATGAAGCAAGTCATCATAGTTTATTCTACGGTATTTTATGTTCGTATCTAAAATCCTCGAAATGTAACTAAAACATGGAAACTGAGGCATCAAGCTCAGTTCTATATTATAGACCAATAAAACGATCAAATCATCATCATCATTTCAGCCGAAAGACGTCCACTGCTGGACATAGGTCTGCCCCAAGCACCTCCACTTCGACCGGTTCTGTGCTTCCCGCATCCAGCGGGTTCCTGCGACCTTCACAAAGTCATCGGTTCACCTTATGGGTGGCCTTCCAATGCTACGTCTTCTGGTACGCGGTCGCCACTCCAGGACCTTTCGGCCCCATCGGCCATCTGTTCTGTGAGCAATGTGTCCTGCCCACTACCACTCAAGTTTGGCAATTCTACGGGCTATGTCGGTTACCTTCGTTCTCCTCAAGATCTTTTTATTTCTGATTCGATCACGTAGGGAAACTCCAAGCCTAGCCCTCTTTGAGAAAAGTACATACCATGCATCAAAAACCTATACCTAGCCACAAAACACTGAAAAAAATGAGCCACGATCCTAACCCACCTTTTTAAGTATTTTCACATTCAAAGCCTTTCATTCATAACCTTTTTGAACGCTTTAAAAATCATTATGTGGCTGCAAACGGCTTGGATTTCCATATAACTGTGATTCAAACGTTTTTTTTACGCACAGTTTTTAGCAGCAAAGGTCGTTCTGTGCAAAATAGGACCCAAAAAAGAAAGAATTGGTTGTGTGCCTGCTGAAAATTAATTACTTAATTAACATCAACTAATTTGCTGGGTATAATATCGAATAGGCTGCTTTTAGTCTAGTGAAATGCAGTTTAGCGGTATTTACAACGCCACATGCGAACGACGCGTCATACTGACGTCATGCAAAATCCTGCATCGCGCAACCAGAGTTTACCGCGCAACTAGCATAGATACAACGGCCCGACATGAATCGTCGGGTTTACCCGCCAGACACAACACTCGTCTGGTCGGAGGATCCTCCCTTTTTTATGGAGGTTGAGTGAACTTTACACCCTGTTCCCCATACCTTTATACTGGTGACCCCGAACATGAACGTTAGCGCAGCCTTCGTGCACCTACTCCAGCGTGACGTCATCATCATCACTCCCGCAAGCTTTAGAGCGGCGAGTCACCCAGCCAGCCAGCATCCATTTCATCCATTCCGTTCCCCATACCTCTATAGTAGAGCCTTGGGTGTTGCATTCAATCCGAGAGGGTCAGGTTGCGTTAGGGTCAAAATTCTCAGTAGCAACCCGCTGTCGGCATTTGTACCCAACCTGCACCCTAATATTGCGTAACACACCTTTAATCTCAATCCGAAGTATTTTGAATGAAATTGCTAATCCATAGCTTCATATGTTCGAAAAATTTGTCTGGTCAACAACGTATATAACGTAATGTTCTTGAACTTTCTTGTCAAAATGAAAGGCATCGCCATTGTACACTCACAAAGATAAAGTTACGCAATACCTACTGCAAGTCGTACCCAGAACGTCTCAAAGCATTTTCTTGCTGATGAACATATTGATCTTACATACTCAAACCAGCATTTAGACTTAGATACACATAGATAGGTGCTTCGTAAAGGAAACCAATTACTGCGTTCAAATAACCATCTAAGTCGATCGACTTAGATGGTTATTTAAACACAATTATTGGCCAACCAACGATGTTGATCAACATCGTTGGTTCATGTTTGTATTTAATTTAAATACATCTCATACTAGGCCGCATTCGTGTAAAAAGTCATTTATCGAATGTTTCGTTATAATTATCGTTCAAGTGTAGGGTGTGACGTCTGTCACAAATAACGTTTTAAGGTCATAGCTCACGTATCAAATCGGAAAGGGATCGGCACCGTATCAACTCGAGCCGTTCAGTATTCTTTGTATGAAACTCCCTATTGCAACGCACACTAATCGGAATCGTAACGTAATCGCCTCGCCTCGGGACAAGCTCGCAAACCGCGGTGCGGTGCGTTACGGCTCGTCGTCCCCGCGCCGTTTACATCTCTCCGTACCCGAGTTTACGTCTCTTCATCCACCCTTGCCTCTCTCACCCCTCCGGCCTGCCTGCTGCACCATCCACCATCAACCAGCGGTCGGCGAGCCGTAAGCGCGGCGTCGCCTAGCCGTAGCCGAGTCGACGTATCGGAACTTATGATCCGCTTTGGTTACGTGCTTACGTTAGGTTGACGGCGAGGCAAAAGGCGATACGGAGCCGATCCTTTTCCGATTTGATACGTGTGCTATGACCCTTAAAATGTTCTTTCTTTGTCATTTCTGTTGGTTAAGAAAAATATAAGGTGCAGTAAACGTGTTATCTGTTATTTTATGCAAATAATAATGTCAGCCCGCTTACGCCGTGGGGAAGATCCGCTTCCGCGGAAAATCGCGGCGGAGCGGATCTCCGGCGCGGTCTCATGGCGGCATGGAAAGAGCGACTGTCGCAACCCAGCGCAGGGCACGCCGCGATAGCGGCGATAAGACCCCTCTTTGAGGAGTGGCTAGAGAGGTGCCACGGCGCCCTCACCTACCGCCTGACGCAGGTCCTCACCGAACACGGAAGTTTCTGGAGGCGGTAGGCGCGGTCCTGCGGGTGGAGAGTAATAGGTAGCTCACCGTCCGATCAGGACCAGGCCCGTGCCAGACGGCGCGTATTTGTTCCACGCGCGCCTCAAAGAGATGTCAGCATCGAGGAGGGGCCCCCTTAGGGCCGAAGTCTGCCGGGTCAGCGGGATTGTCCGAAAGGGTTACCGCTGGCCAACCATATCATCATTCACACAGTCCATCCATAGTTTCTTTGGTCTTCCCCTACTCTTATAGCCATCGACATTCATACTCAAAACATTCCTCACGACATTTTCCTCATTCCTCCTTCCTTGGTTATCCCACGTCCATACCATGACAACCGATTTCCACACAACTTCTCAGTTACCGGTGCCACTTTCAGACTTCCTATTATGTACTTCATTACAGAAACAAATAAAAAACTATTGCGTTTTGCGTGGATCCACATTTCGGCTCGTAGATCCACGTTCCAGATATAAAAAAGGGATACATTTACAATGAATAGCTTAACAATTAAAATTAAAATAACATTCCAGTTATGATCACATTACGCTTGACAATTTGATCAGCGTTAGCAAATACATACTTAACTAACAGAAAAATATCGCTACATATTTTCTATCTAGCTAAGTATTAACTCTTATATTGCAATTTCTAACACCTACACAAAGAACGACCCCTGGCAATATAATATCCCGGAAGCAACAGCGTGGGAGAAAACTTATTACAGTTTAAAGATTAACCGACTACGCTGACCGAAGATTTAAATCGCTAGATTTACGCCTACCGTAGTTAGTCACGCGAGTGTTCAAACTGAGAAGAGTGAGCTCACACCTTATATAAATTAAATAGTGCGTCCATGATTCAAGTCGAGTAACTGCGTTATTTTGTGTTAGATGTGTCAAAACGAAACGGAAACGCGAGTATCTTTTGACGCGGAGGCGCGAACGCCAAAATTCCACCAAAATTAAAAGCGAAGCACCTGCCATCTAATCTTTTCATCACTCTTGGTTGACTGGTAGAGAATGCCTAAGGCGTTAAGTCCGCCTTTGTACCTTTTTGTGCGAAAAATTTAAATAAATAAAACTGTTCAGCACATTTGTACACAAATATTTTGTGCCGAACTTCAACAGCACGTACTGATTTGCAGATACGTTTGTCTCTTTTTCCACCTGTAAAGCTGTGCGAACAGTGCAGCACATTTGTAAATGTTTACTTGAGTAAGTCCACCGAAAAATTTGTGTCATTCACTGTTCAGCCGGTTGATTCTGTAAAAATCTCACCGTGAAAACTTAGGTGACGTGAGTTTGTTTTTGCTAGGAATTGACACTATTGACAGCTCACTCCACGGTCACATTACCTAAGTTTTCACGGTGAGATTTTTACAGAATAGCACCGCAGTAGGTACAGTGCCGCACACTGGTGGAATTGCGACATAATTTAAATCTTGGACGCTGACACGTCCAGAATGAAATCCGCTTAGCCAATCCCTCGTCCGAAGAAAATACCGCAAAGAAAAAATTGTAGCTACGCAAGCGACAGTTTAATAATTTATTGCAGAAGAAAATAACTAGTTTCTAAACGAGAAAGGATTAGATTTGTCGTTCAGTAAGCGAATCGGATTTTCTTCGGCATGAAACTCGACTATTTCTTTAAAAATAAAGGCTGTTGAAAACTACACCGTAACATATGTTTTGTTTCTGACTTGAACATAGGTAAGTATTAAGTTACTGTTTACCATTCAAAGATATAAAGAGAATAGATTTGATTCTATGGATGATTGTTTGTTAAGAAAAAAAACGGTTAAACGGATAAAATTTACATGGGTAGACCATGACCAAGATAAGTAGGTACACAGAATACTTTAATTCCGATAATCTTACGAGATCGAGACTTGTGCGGGTCAAACTGCAGGGCGCGGCTAGTCTATAATACATATAATAATAATACATTTAATTGTTGCTAGGAAATGGTGAGGAACGGGCATCCTAATTTGAATAAAGAAATTTTGTGCATACCAGTCCGAAAGAACACAAAAGCTATTTTTACTCTTCATTGCTTTAGTGTGAGTGATAGAAAGAACTAAGTGTACGAAGCGAATCCATCTTTCTTTCGCAACGCGACGATTATAATATGATCTTATATCTTTCACAGTAAGACCTGACCTTCTGGGTTCCTCGTGGACCCTGGACCTCGTGGGTTCGAACTCAGGCAGGCGCTATACTTTGTGTAAATAATTCCGTCACCATTACTCTCAAAACGGTGAAGGAAAACATCGTGAGGAAACCGGCATGTCCTAGAACCAAACATTCTGATACATATGACATCTTACCAACTCGCACTGGGCCCGCATGGTAGATTATAGCCCACACCTCGAAGAGAGGAGGCCTGTGTTCCAGTAGTGGGAACATTATAGGCTGATTATGTTATGTTAAGACCTTAGATCTTAATAGTCTGAAATCGCTAGAATGCATCAAGGAAGCCAGATTCGTTGCTCCTTTTACACTAGGGCTAAGAAAAGGGCTAAGAAAAGCCCTTTATCATTTTACAGATTGATTATTTACGCTACCATATAGTGTATAAAGTCCTTTAGACTAGTCCCAAGACTTGATAACTTTGTTGATATTACAGAATAAAATGTTCTATTAAGACGTTCCGTTATATGCTGAGTTATGGTTCCTTTTATCGGTACTTCCTATGGGGAATATTATGTTTTACTGATCAGTCGTCTTGGGTGATTCTGGTTTAGGAATAGAATATTTTAATTATAGTCGGTTTCGTGTCAATTATTAAAGGCTGTGGGGGTCAAAATACCCAATTTTTGTAATTGCTGTACTAATTAACCAGCTAGCAATCGATTACGTCGCCAAAAAATCGTAGATTTTAGTATCGGGTCACTTTTGCGCGTAAGTTTTGTATGGCTTTTATATTACTTTTTAGGTGACTTACGTAGTCAATTATGCATTGATAGACTTACTTAAGTCACGAGTATCGTATCCTGTTTTATAGCTCGTGTGACTTAAAACCACACTGTCACGCTTTTCTCTGAAAAAATGGACTACTTCATTCACAGAAAAGCGTGACTTAAGTGCGGGCTTAGGGCACACAGTGCTATAAAGAAATTAAAAGCATCAATGAAAAAAAAATCCTTTTTCAAAAATTTTGATTGATCTAAATCATCAAGTCTACTTTGACGGGCGTAAAACCAAATTAACCCTCAAACTCGAGGGTCCTTTTTTAACCAGATAAACCGTACGGCAGCGGCACAAACCGGCCGTAACACAAAACCAATCGGCACGGATTGGAATGAAAATTCCGGTGCTCAGCCTATCCGACGTACGAAAAAAAAAAATTTCCTTTTTTCATTCACCGTCGACCCGTTTATTGAAAGTTTCAATGTATTTTTCGTGTAAACTGTAGTTCGATGCATTCTACGTTGGTATTGGTAATCCGTTTTAAATAATGACAGATACGATTGAAATATGTGACGGCACCGCGCAGAATCTGGTGCAGTTGTTTTTTTTGTTGCTCAGAATTGGATTCGCTCTGAATCTCTTTTATTAACCGACTTCAAAAAAAGGAGGAGGTTTCTCAATTCGACCGTATATTTTTTTTTTTTTTTTTTTTTTTTTTCGGGTAGCTGTTATTGTGTTTTTATACGTTATTGCGTTGAGAGTACGTCAAGGATATTGGGACAGTCGCTGCCAATGTATTTTTAAAACATACTATGTAGGAATGAAACGTTGATGAATGCACGACTGTGTGATAAAGCTGATTGGTGAGTGTAAGTGAGACAGATGACATATGCCAAAGAAAGAAAGAAAAATAGTTTTATTTGTCATAGAAACACAAATCATGAGCACAAAATAGAGATAGTCGACAGCTGCACGTCGTGACTGTGACAAGAAAGATTCTATTCTTCAGGCACTAGTTGTCTGGCATTTTTGCTGAACTGGGCCTTTTTTGCGCAGCCGTGAGGCACACATTCCTGCTAATTTCTTACATTGGACTTTGCACTTTTTTTTTTTATCTGATTTACGACTATTATCTGACTATCTGGTGTATTGTCTTTTAGTCTATGCTAAGGAAATGTATTTTCTTTCTTTCTTTCCAATCAGCATGATACTGTGCTATAGGGGATCCACAGCACAGCGCTGATTTTCGGTGGTTACCTGAAAAGGCCTATTAATTAATAATAATACCTAGGAATAGATCACTGGCTGTCAAAATCCAGACTAATTTGACAACTAACAGAACGTATCTAATGTTATAATTATTATAAAATTTAACACTAGCCACAATATTTAGTTTTAAGTGTTGCCACCAGATGGCGTTTTCCGTTTTTGATTATCTGTAGCTCCCCGGTGTTCCTGCTAAGAAGTAGGAAATGTAATGTGCAACTTTAATAGTTTATTTAAGAATACATACATTGTTTCCTTTAAACAAACCCATAAACCAATACCTAAAACTAGCTCTATATTTAACACAAAACTATTGATACAAAATGGCGCCGATTCCCTTGTTCACAAACTAAACTAAATTTAAGTTCAGTGCATCTTTTTCTTTCTATTTCATTATGAAAAGGACAGAAGATAAATATTAGTTTAGTCCTGTCAAATTTGTCAGCGCCTGATGTAAATTGACGTATTTTTATTAGCCAATTTTTTAATCACGTCTAAACTTGTCTATGGAGTATCTTAATTTGACAGGACTTAACTAATATTTATCTTCTGTCCTTTTCTTAATGAAATAGAAAGAAAAAGATGCACTGAACTAAAATTTAGTTTAGTTTGTGAACAAGGGAATCGGCGCCAATGTGTCCAATTAATATCTAATTTAGATGGATGACAAGATACACCATGTTCAATAATCAACGAGGTAATGTGTTTGCCGTAGTCTGCCGTTGATTGATGGTGGGAGCACCCTATAACCGAGCGTGCCAGATTTATACGTAATCATCGACAGGTTAAGTGAAAGACGTGTCACGTCGGATTATGAGGTTGGTGTTAGAGGGTTACGAACTTTTTGAGAAATTATTTTTTTATTGGTAAGGAAGAAAATTATTATAGAGATTTTCTTTAAGAACGAAAAATAATTGTCATGCTACATGATTTGAGCAATGTAATCGTATATAGAAAGATATTGGGTAAATGTCAAAAATATCAAATTAGTCATTATTTAAGCTGTTTCTAAGTAACCACACAATCGGTACATCAGAATAATCATCAAATTGCTTAAAATCACAGCGGGCCCTATCAGAAACCAGCATTACCAACGCTGCGACATTTATTTATTTAAATGTCGCAGCATCATGCTGAGATGAGGACTTTCTGTTTCATTCTTCTTTTTGGTACTTTTTTAGGGTTCCGTACCCAAAGGGTAAAAACGGGACCCTATTACTAAATTCCACTGTCCGGCTGTCCGTCTGTCACCAGGCTGTATCTCATGAACCGTGATAGCTAGACAGTTGAAATTTTCACAGATGATGTATTTCTGTTGCCGCTTTAACAAAAAATACTAAAAACAGAATAAACTAAATATTTAAGGGGGGCTTCCATACAACAAACGTGTTTTTTTCGGCGTTTTGCCTTATGGTACGGAACCCTTAGTGTGCGAATCCGACTCGCACTTGGCCAGTTTTTTTAATATAATTTGGTTTTTCATTTTAAACTGTGTTTAGTTTAGTTTGTGATCTTCCTGTACGATTCGCAATAAATACTTTTTCTTTTTTTCTTTAAAATTACAGTAGAATTATTTTGTTTAATCTGGATTTGTTGAAGTTAATTAGGCTCGCCCCCTACATATTCCACTGCCCTATGCTGCACTTATTAGACTACCTTGATGGTATTGTTGTCACAAGCACTACTGCCGAGCAGAAGGTCCTGGGCTCGATTCCCTGTTTGGGTGTTATTGGATTTTCTCAGAAGCAGCCCGGAGTCTCGATTTGAAATAGGCTCGTCCGCTATTACATGGGACTTAAAGATGACTATTATAATTTAGACCTATTTGTTTTGACTACTTACTCTATATATTTTTCCATGTTAACTATGACTGTAATTTAATTTGGATAATTGAATAGGGGTTATATATTTATATTTAAATAATTTTATTAGCTTGTATAATTTGAATACCGTAAATATTGTGCTTATACTTACCTACTTAAATATTTGTATGCCATTGTATAAGGCAAGCATGACGACCTGTTGATAATACTTTTTTAAACTTGCATGCTGATTTTTCGTTTATGTATACTCATGTTTAAACAAATAAAAATTATCTTATCTTATCTGGCGAAATGTGGGTGTCCTATTAGGTGCACCTCTACCTAATCTCTTCTCTCATCATCGGCCTAGCCTTTTCCCAACTATGTTGGGGTCGGCTTCCAGTCTAACCGGATGCAGCTGAATACCAGTATTTTACATGGAGCGACTGCCTATCTGACCTCCACAACCCAGTATCGCATACCACCATGGGTAACCATGGGTATTTCCATGGGTATCCTATACCCATATCTCTTCTCTCTTTGGGGAATACAGGCGTGATGTCAGGTTATGTGTGGTGTCTTTTGTTTTACGTAAACTTGACTGCAATTATTTACAAAACGTCAAAGACTAGATTCAAGTCTAACTAAATGCTTCTAAGTTCTTTTTCCTGTATCATAATTACATAATCATCAGGTTTTTTTAGCCGATTTTTTCTAGCCTGTTGTATTGCCGGCACGGTTGGCGCTGCTGCGCCGCGTGTCGCGGGTTCGATTCCCGCCCGGAACAAATATTTGTATGACCTACAAGTAGTTGTTCCGGGTCTGGCTGTTTGTGTACGTGAATTTAAATGTTTGTAAACGCACCCACAATACAGGAGAAATTCCTAGTGTGGGGCAACGTTTTATTTAAATAAAAAAAAATAAAAAAATATGTACAGTCACCAAAAGAGATAAGTCATCAGGGTCGTCGGATATAGTTGAAGTTTATTAAGAAACTGATGGATGTTTTCGAATGAAATTTAACTTGATAAATGAACTGTTTGTTACAAAATTTTCCGCCGGTTTCTTACTAAATTTCAACTATATCCAACGACCCTGGTTACTTATCTCCTTTGGTGCCCGTACCTCGTCCGTTTTACGCAGAAGAGCCTCAACTCCGCCATTTTTTGTTACTATCTAACTTGTCAAAGGGCTCGTTAGAGCCGTGTCAGATGTAGTGAGTCCCTAACTAATCTCAGACGAAACAAAACCGGTTTATGACCGGCTGGGGCTTTGTCCCAGCGAGGCTTTATCTGCATAGATAAATGAGGAATAGAATGTAGGGTTTTTACAGTTGTAGATTTATATACTGACCAGCTGTGCCCGCAAATTCGTTCGCGTGGATACGAGTAACCAGCTGCGCCCCGCGGTTTTACCCGCATAAGTTTCGATCCCGAGGGAATAACGGGATAAAATGTATTTTATTTGGGAAACAAACAGATGCAATAACAAACATATGTATACAATAGTTCAACACAATCCAGAAACAGTTTCCACAGATTATTATACAAGTAAATTATATGTACCCAAGTGTAACAACAACCAGAAGTTCACACCGTCCGTATCATATGTCCTTTCCCGGGACTCAAACTACCTCTATACCAAATTTCATCTAAATCGGTTCAGCGGTTTAAGCGTGAAGAGGTAACAGACAGACAGACACACTTTCGCATTATAATATATATTAGTAGATATATTTGGTCGGGTTACCACACATACATATTTTTTTTCGCTTATCTCGTTAATTAATTAGTGTAAAAGTCTGAAATTTCACAGGTATATAATTGAACTGTATATCTAATTATTGATATAAGATTCAGTTACCACTACTACTGGAAACTCGGTTAATCGGTCGTCAAATAACTCAGCTGCGCGCCGTGGCCGGAACGAATTGAAGTTTCATTATAACTTTTTAATGACGTAGGTCCTATAGGATACTAATGAAACTTCAGTACCATTTATAGGCAGTATTTACCTATATAATAACGTTTCAAGTTAGTCTTTGGAGCGCTTATTGGAAGTGGTAGAACCTATTAAAGCATATTTCTATTTGCTAAAATAACTTTAAAACGGTGCATTATTGTGGATTATTTTATTGCGTAACAAATTATAACTAATTAGCCAGATGTCCTGTACAAAAATTATAATCATCCGTTTAATCAATTCCGAGATGCAGCAATCGTGCAAACGTTACTGCAGCAGCGTTTAAATATCTTCGCAACCATAGTAAATACAAATTAAGTTGTAACATTTATTTCTAATTGATATTTAATTATTTAGATAACATTTATTTCAACATACCCGTCAGAAAACAAAAGATCTGGCTGCGGTAACGTTACTCCAGCCGGGACTGTTTTTATCAAATAATTAAAAAATTATTAGCTTACCAAATTAAAAAATCTGCTTCCCAATTACAGAAGCTGTATATCTAATTATCTATTGCACTTAGATGACGATTTTCGAAATTTTCTGACTGGGGTAACGCACACGTTTATAATATAATTGAAACATAAATTTTCATGACATTGCATTGGTAGGGGCCACATCGTATCTAATTAACGAAGTTATTGGTGATTAGAGAGTTAGCAATTTAATTAATCAATTAGCACACTGAGTAAGCAAACAAGGCCTATCATGTAACATACTGTAACTAGTAGATATCAGTTGATAATGGAACGAAATAAGATTCGATTCAATTGTAACAACAATATTTTAATTAAAAGTAAGTATCCATGGAGTGTCAGCGGGATTGTCCGAAGTCAGCGGGATTGTCCGAAAGGGTTACCGCTGGCCCGGAACATAAAGGGCTAAGGAAGGAACACGGGTGGGTTTTAGTCAGTAAGAGTCTGACACTCCCTTCCGCTCCACCCAGAGCGGGAGGGTCATTTGATGATTTCCCATCCGCAAAAAAAAAAAAAAAAAGTATCCATGGAGTTTCTTTCCACAAAAACCTACTAAGCTTTGGAATGGGCAACTAGCTTCATCTTTCTGACTGACTGTGAGTCATTGACAATTTAAAAGTCATCATCATCATCATATCAGGCGAAAGACGTCCACTGCTGGACATAGGCCTCCCCCAAGCACCTCCACTTCGACCAGTTCTGCGCTTCTCGCATCCAACCACCATCCACCGTGTGGGAGGCCTTCCAACGCTACGTCTTCCGGTACGCGGTCGCCACTCCAGAACCTTTCGGCCCCATCGGCCATCTATTCTGCGAGCAATGTGCCCTGCCCACTGCCACTTAAGTTTGGCAATTCTTCGGGCTATGGCGGTTACCGGTTATTTAAAAGTGCCTGTAAATTAATGCTTTGATTTTGAGTTTAGTTTGACATTACCTGTTCATAAAAGCCTCGTTAGCAAGCGAGACTGCTGAACTTGAAGTTGGGCAGTGTTAAAATTACTTTATTGATTAGTAAGTTATTAAGTAGTCTGTCTGACTGCAATGCTCGCTTCAAGACATGGAACTTTCTTTCAAGCTAACGATCTTCCGGAAATCGTTATTTTGACCAAAGTTCATTGGTCAAACGATTATACAGACTAACGTTCTTCGGACAAGCGAACTTCGAGAAATCGTGACGCGCTCCCCTTGTGACTATTTTATCCCAATAAGTTTCGAAGCCTTTATTTCGGGCAAACGATCATTCGTGTAACCGTAACTCGTCTAATTAAGAGTGCCTAAAGATTGTCAAAAGTTCTCTTGGCGAAAAGTGAGTATTCGATGCGTTTGCCTATCCTTCGAATAATTGCAAACTTGATGTTATGTTAACAAACATAGGTATGTAAAGCTTAAGCAAACCGCGGGAGTTCACTAATACATCTACATATAGGTACATCTCCACCTATCGCTTGGGGATCACTAAATCTTGGAAAGATTTACAGCAACAACTATTTTATTTACGACTACAATTTTACAGAGAAAATGCAGTGTAATAAATTTGGGAGGATTTTGGGGTTAGTTGCTTTAAATGAATATATACACGCACACACTATAAACTCACATTCTGATATTGGAGTATTATGGATTTATCTAATGCTCATCCACAATAATTATTAATAAAGGTATACCGATGAGCTTGTGAAAACCTCAGGAACCCGCTGGATGATTACAGTACAGTACTGGTCGATACGGTGATGCTTGGGAGAGGCGGATGTCCAGCATTGGACGTCTTTCGGCTAAAATGAGGATGATGATTTAGTTATAAAAAGTTCCAAAAACAAACTTGGTTTTCATCTTCCTGGTTCGTATTCTTGTGGGGCTGCTGCTGTGGCTGAGGAAAGCCACAAGCGGCGTAAGTATAATGTAACCTTATCGGTAATTTATATTTTTGAGAAGTTTGGGCTTGAAAGCTCTCCAAGCAGCTTGTTGACACTTCCCGTGATCCAAAGGCTGGCTTCTACCTTAGCCAGAGGTTAAGCATTGCTATTCAACGTGGCAATGTCGTCTTTTGGGTACATTACCAGTCCACAGCCATGCGGATGAATTTTTCGACGCCATATTTTAGATTGTTATTAGTTTTAGATAATAAATATTTTGAGATTTTAATAAGAACGCCTAGGCCTGCTGAACTTCAAGAGCAATAAGCTAGGCTGTTAAAATTTTAATGTTAATTATAAAAAAAATAAAAACTGTAGTGTATATTGAGTTTATTCTTAAAAAACTTGTTAATTATCTGAATTCCAGGTAATTATACCATATAGGATTATGACGTAGTAAATGCGCAAAATATCTGACGCGTAAAACAGGTGCAAATGCTCTTTAATTTCGCACTACTTACGCAAATTACAGCAGTGCGTCATTTCCAGTAGGCAATACACCACTCATATTGCCGATGCATTTACTTAATTTCATATTTCCCAGAATTCAAGTTTTCGTTCGATTCGAAGAATTCGTTCGGTGGAAAATCATTCGCTGAAAAACTCACAAACCACTTGTAAAATGGCAGACGATGTTCCTCGTCATGTATTAATAAATAATTGACAATCTTTATAATTATGCTATCGTGCATAAATTACTGCCATGTTGGTTTCAGTTTTTTTTCCTTGTTTATCTTGCAATAGGTTGTAAACCTTTAGCAGATTTTTTGTGAGGACATTGACTGCTGAGGTCCATTCTTCCAGTGAAGAATCTGCCTCTCAAAATTGTTTAGGCTTTATTCAATAAAGTCCCATGATTATGTGGTGTCGTTTGAGCCTTTTCATGGTTATTGGTTCACTTAGGGCTGTGGCTAAGGTGTTGCAATGTGACGTTATTCGATATTTGTATGAATGTATCCTGTGTTCTATTTCTTCTTTTACAGTTCTGATAATGTTGGTTTCATGATCCAATTTACTTGATCAATGGCAATATAGGACTGTCTCTAAAAGATAAAAACACACATTTTAAGGCGGATACAGACATTGCGAGGCATACGCAGCGCACGACGCTCATCGCATCCTTCGCATTGTGTGTACGTTCATATTCGTGGTGAGCACGTGTGTAGCACATGCCTCACCACGAATATGAACGTCCACACATTGCGAAGCACGTGCGTAGCACATGCCTCACCACGAATATGAACGTCCACACATTGCGAAGCATACGATGAGCGCCGTGCGCTGCGCACATGCCTCGCAATGCCTGTATCCGCCTATAGCCGCGTCAGGCCATACGTGACGCAATGTACAACTGCGCCAATCTACATTAGGAGCCGCGCCGGACCGCCCAATAACGCGGTAATTTATAATCAGCCTATAATGTTCCCACTGCTGGGACACATGCAGAACTCCGCTCTGTGAGAGGGAGTTGTCAATAATCCACCACGCGGGCTCAGTGCGGGTTGGCAGATGTCACCTGTCTTCGAATGTTTGGTTCTAGGACATGTCGATTTGCTCACGATGTTTTTCTTCACCGTTTTGAGAGCAGTGGTGATGAAGTCATTTACACAAAGTAAAGCGTCTGCCTGGTTTCGAACGCGTGACCTACAACTCGTAAGTCGGGGCCGTTTCCACTGGACTGCTCAACGCAGTAATTGTTTCAGACAAATTTAAATTTTGAATTAGTAATTGAACTGTTTCCACTCTAGTGCAAAGAAGTTCGTGCACATTTAGACTGCCCACGCCGCAACGAAAGTCATCTAGGAGGATCGTTGCAATGCATTGCGATGCGGCGCGGCCCTCCCAAATGTGCGCGAGCCATCATAAATCGGATTTCTGACGTAACTGGCATATTGCAGGTGTACGATATACGACTACTGACGCCTTGAGGGATTGCAGACACAATTTCTTTCAATTCTGATTATGACTTTTCAAGCGAGTCTGAAAGTTGAAAGTTGTGTGAAAAGTCGGTTGGCATTGTATGGGCATGTAATGTGGAAGAATAAGGAAAATATAATAAAGTAAGGTTTGCGTTTGAATATGGATGGCTATAAGAGTAGAGGAAGACCACAGAAGCGATAGATGGACTGTGTAAAAGATGATAAATTTAGAAAAGGGGTGAATACTGAGATGGCGTTTCATAGACAATTAGGGAAGAACAAGACATGTTGTGCCGATCCCAAATAAATTGGGACAAGGAGAACATAATGATGACTTTTGAAACAAGATAAAAAACTTACAAGTAATATAAGACAGGTACCTATCAATACATGTAACTAATCTTCTAACTTCGTAGGCGGCTACGAGGGCTCGTAGCTCGTAACTCGTAGCAGATTAGTTTGCTACGATGCGTCTCGAGAGACCTAAGGACGGTGTTCGTCTTCACGTGGAGTGTTGACTATAAAAAATATCCTTCAATGACAGCGGGGCATCTTATTTTAGTTTAAAATAAAATAAACACTTTTTTTAAAGCCCGTAATGAAAAGTATCTTTGCAGTAAAAACAAATATCATGTTTAGTTTATTCTATAGTATATTTAGTAGTATTGAAAAAAATATAAACCACATGGAATTATGAGGGCTCATTTAATAAAATCAAGAGAAATAAATATAACAGATGTTGTTTTTTTATGTTTTTTAATTCCTATATTGTAGCCGCTTCGAGAAACAATAAAAAATTACCAATATCCACAAGCAGAAATTCTCTAAACAATAAATTACAAAATAAAAAATATCCTTCGCCACTGATATTATTGTAACTAGAACCATGCGCGTCTACACCTTACTGGTAGCGTTTACTCGTAGCCTCGTAGTGCTACGAAGCTCGTAGCATCGTAGCCCGGATTAGTTTGCTACGAACGCGTCTCCGGGGAGCTACGCAGCTACGTGTGGGTTTCGGGTTTCGATTTAATACCGTTGTGTTGACCACTGATTTTATTTTCCGAACGCGATTGCATTCATTTGTGAACTTTATTTGTTTTTTATATAAACTTATTTTGCTTTGCGGAATATCCTGTGGGAAAAGTTAAGTTACCAGAAAGCTAAATTGGTTTCGTAGATTTTGAAATGTCCATTTAAGATAAATTAATCGTACATTAAAAATAAATTGTAGTACTTCCGAAATTGACTCTTTTTTTTAAGAACGGCTCTATCGTTTATCTTTATATTTGCCATCTTAAGCCACCTTTTCTCACCTATTTTGGGGTCGGTTTTCAGTCTAACCGGATGCAGCTGAATACCAGTATTTTACATGAAGCGACTGCCTATCTGACGTAATTTCGGGTGTGTCAGTTAATAATAAACCACCTTACATCAGCCAGACAGTACATAAATAAATAAATAAAAATCAGTTAATAATAAAATAAATTATAATTAAAAGGAGAATGGACAGGTGCAAGATAATGCATAAATGTCGTTTCTTTGATTACAGGTATGTTTTAGTTTATAAACACTTAGTACACCTTTTTAGTTTATAAAGTATTTAGTAAAAATTATAAATTTCTTTGATTACAGCAACACATGTTGGTTTTTATTATTACACCTAATACGAGAACAAATATCTTATAAAATTACATATAACATAGAATATATTTTAGTGTTAGCTTGTATAATGTTATTAAGGCTTTTTGTTTGTATTTAAATAAAATATAAAAGTTAAAAAAAAACTAATTTTGATGCTCAATTTGATTTTGAGAGAATCACAGGATGATTCTCTTAAAATCAAAAGCTTAGCTGGAATACTCCTAACTCACTGTAGAATATAATATTCTAAATTTAAAAACAACCGTAAATATACAATATTACTGCCTCGAACGGCAATCCAAACGACCACTTAGATTACTTCTCGTTCTCCCTTCTATAACCTAAAGGAAGCACTTCTTTAGTTTGCTCACTTTTTAAAAATAAACTCGACTGAGTTAAAGACTTTATTTCTAAAAGAAACTCTGCGATAGTTATTTTGCAAGAAGTATCAAAGATTATAGTTTCTTTCCTGACCGGCTTATCTTTTTTCTTATTCTTTTCTGAGTTCAATCCGGGGTCCGGGAAGTGTTATTAGGTTTTTCCATTAGAAAATTCTTAGTAGTAATTCTGGTGACTGTATTATTGACAGTAAAAACAAAAAAAAAACCGGACAAGAGCGACTCGGACTCGCGCACCGAGGGTTCCGTACCATCATATGTTTTTAAATTTTCACCGGCGAGCTACTTACTAGATCTCGTTCAAACCAATTTTCGGTGGAAGTTTACATCATAATGTATATCATATATTTTTTTAAATTTTATCATTCTCTTATTTTAGAAGTTACAGGGGTGGGGAGGGACACATTTTACCATTTTGGAAGTGTCTCTCGCGCAAACTATTCAGTTTAGAAAAAAATTATATTAGAAACTTCAATATCATTTTTGAAGACCTATCCATAGAGACCGTATGGGTTACGTATGGGTAAGATGGAAAAAAAAAATCTGAGTTTCAGTTCTAAGTATGGGGAACCCCCATAAATTATTGTTTTTTTCTATTTTTTTGTGAAAATCTTAATGCGGTTCACAGAATACATCTACTTACTTAATTTCAACAGTGTAGTTCCTAAAGTTTCGGAAAAAAGTGGCTGTGACATACGGACGGACAGATAGACAGACAGACAGACATGACGAATCCATAAGGGTTCCGTTTTTCTACGGTTGGCTACGGAACCCTAAAAACGATACTTAGCAGAAAATGTACAGTGATTGGACTTGTGTGCCGGACGACTTTGAAAATGCCCCTCTGATTGCCACAGAGCACATTTTACCGTCTTTATACAAAACAAGATTTATCTTCAGGCCCAGAGTAATTGCGTAACACACTATCAGTAGGAAAGGCTTTCATCTTGACAGCTCAACAAAATTCATTGCGTTATTTACGTCGTTGGGAAGACAAATTTTTCGAACATGCGAAGCAATGGATTAGCAATACCCTTCAAAACGATTCAGGTTGTGATTAATAAATTAGGGTGCAGGTTTAGACTATAAAGTAATTTTTGAATTTCGAACTTTATTCATTATTGGTAAAGATTTAAAAACAATTTGACAACTTAATACCGCTTATATGGTGTACAAAATAAAGAATATTCTGTTCTATTCTACCGGACTAAGTTGTAATTTTTTTGTAGAAAACTGAATATCGATAACAGCTGTCAACTGTCAAGTTCTTATTACAAAAACTGGCTCGTTGGTTTATGTTAGAAGAAATACTTTGTTTCGCAATAAGACCGTTTGGGTCTTAGCAGACATTTTGCATGGGTTGGGACTTTTAGCGTGGGTGATTGACGATTTTGCAACTACGGAAATGCTGCATCGCTTTTCAGCGACACAGTATCAAAATTGTGTTTTTATCCGTCACTTATCTACTGCTAATAGTCGATGATAAAAAGTGTAAATTCTGCTGGCAACCAACCACTACTGGTTAGTTGGTAAAAGATGATAATGGCTAGAAAGGAGGTGACTACCGAAATGACGACTAATAGAGAAGTATGGAAGAAGAAATGTTACGTTACCCCAAAATAAATTGGGCTAAGGGAGGCTAAGGGCAAGATAATGATAATGATAAAAACTTGTGACATCTACCAACCCGCACTGGGCCCGCGTGGTGGATTACGGCCTACTCTCTCTCACGGAGAGGAGGTTTGTGTCCCAACAGTAGGGACATTATAGGCTGAATATGCTAATGATGACGATGATACCCTTAGTTGGTAACCAGCACCCTATTTGCGTAACACACTATTCCTCTCAATTTGAATCATTTTGAAGCAATCTATTGCTCCATATCTTCGAAAAATGTGTCTGCTCAACAACGTAAATCACGCACTGAATGTTGTTGAACTGTCAAAATGAAACCCATTGCTACTGATAGTGTGTTACGCAATTACCTTGCACATGGCAGTAAGTTCTTTCCGTTTGTCATAACGAGCAAAAGATATTTTGTTAACAAAGCCCACTTGTAAAAAAACAAAAGCGAAACGCTTATTTCGAACACCATACAATTCAAGGAGCACTGTATCAGTTTCTAATCTCCCACGTAAGAAAGGGATGATCTATATACCATCATTGCTTAGGGTTGTAAGGCTAGGTGACCCTTGTAATCCCTTGCGACGAATCTGAGTTTGACACTGAGGATTGGCATAAAGGTTGAGTTTCTTTGCGACACGCATTTGTCATATTAAGATAGGTTAATACATATTTATAGCTTGATATAGACCTTTATTAATCAGTTAAATTGAAGATGATTATAACTATGCATAACACTCGGAAGAATAATAGATGGATTGGTGATCGTAGTTTATTATCTCCTTTATTTCAATAAATACATATAAATTACGTTTTTAAATATTAGAATATAAAAACCTTTTGAAAATATTTAAAAAAAGAAGTTGGGGGAAAACATGCGTCACATCCACACAAAACAAATCGCAATTCGCAATCGAGACTTTTTTTTTTATTTGACAGTTTTAACATACAAAGATTGTCACACGTTAATTTTATTCCAGAGATAACAGATTCTTTGGTAGAATCAGCCCGTTTTTTACAAGATCGATGGGTGAGTTATTCTTATATGAAACCAGACGGAAAATCGCTCATAATTATGTACAAAAAATGTTCAGCGGCGGTCAACCATTCGGCTAGCCAATTTTGGAGTGACATTGATACGGGTCACCGAACGCAATCGAAATAAGGGCGATATTTTTTTGTAAAAGTAACGATAAAATGTACCCACGGAAAAGTGATTGACGTGGCTGACTTTTAACAACTAAACATGGTAGGTTTCGGAAATTTTAAATTTGAATTGGGGTCATTGATCCGAAACGTATATATTAACATGGACTATGGACATTCCTCCGGAATTTCGGGATTAAAAACCCGGGATTCGGAATTTATTTTAAGAGTTCTGGCCGAAGGGTGTTGTGTACTGACGGTTTCGTGGCCGGATACATGACACCAGGCAGCGAAACACGACGCAGGCACTTCGTGTTCGTTAGTTTTTTAGTGTACTTAATTTTAATGTTGTATGTATTTATTGTATTTTTATGCCATTAATGTTGTATTGTATGTGTTTTATATGGGGCTTGATGCCTGATGCGTGAAAACAGATAAACAATAAATTAATTTAGTTTTGATGCCTTCCTTTAAATTTTGAATTGAGTAGTAATAATAATCACTACCAACATTAACAATACTTAATTGGATCCGGAAATACCGGAATTACTTTTCGGGAAAATGGCTTATCGATATTATTCTTTCTGTGGGTATTTATGACACAAGTACCAAAAATCAATCTACCTACTCCGATCATTGGACATAAACTCACAGCCTAAACTAGAGACATACAATTTGTACAAGAGTTCCTTATACAGGTTGTCCCGTAATTTATGGATAACCTCTTAAGGGGTTATTGTACTTATAATTATGAACAAGTATTACTATGGGACCAAACCTGAAATCGCGAACAAAGAATCAGCTGTTTCCTACATTTTGACGAGTTATGCGAACATAAATGTAGGGACAGCAGATTTTTTTTGAGATTCCATATTTGATCCCGTAGTTAAAGTTGTTCATAATGACCCCTTAAGAGGTTATCTATTAACTATGGGACACCCTGTATAACGAAGCTGAGCACACATTCGTTATTTTTTTTTTTAATTCTCCCTCTATTGAGGTTAAATAGGGAATGAAAGTTCAAGGTAATTTTAAAATCGGAAATCTAAAGTCTAGATCATTTATTCAGAACTAGGCTGCTAGTTCTCCTGCGATTTCACCTGCGTAAGTTTCGATCTGGTGGGAATTTCGGAATAAAAAGTATCCTACGTGTTAATCCAGGAAATTATGTATCAATGTGCCAATTTTCATCCAAATCTGTTCAACGGTTTACGCGTGATTGAGTTACAAACATCCAAACATCTTCACAAACTTTCACATTTATAATATTAGTAGGATTAAAATAATATGTGGGTAGTTCTTCGAAATTTGATTCTTTGACTGATCCATATGGCCAAAATTTAATTTCACTTTCAGCTCTGTAACACATGTTCATATGAAAATAGGTATACCAAATAACATATATTTGAATGAGGGACTCGTTTTTATAAAGTAGTTTTCAAGATATTAATTTTGTGCCCAGATGAATCAGAATGTGTTACATATTAATCAGAAACAGAAATAAAAAGTAATAAATACACCGTTAGTTATGAATGTAAATTCTAAACAATAATTATTAATTCTTAAATAGGACTAAGACATATCAAAAGTATCATATTTAGAACAAGATTATACTCCTGTCATTTTTTTATTATTCAAAAGGTTATAGCTAAGTAAATAATAATAAATAAGATTAAACCTACTGACTTGTACACGGTCAAAAATTGGACAAGGAGAATTATGCAACAAAAGCGCTCCTATCGTGCTGGAGAGGGGAAAAACTTATTTATTTTATTATTCATATGGGGTTTTGACCATACGAATCAAGCACAGATGAATCAGGATTTTGCCTACAATCATGCATAACTCATCGTACATACAGACTTCATTATTTTCATTTTTCTACACGAATCTATAACCCAAAAGCATCACACGAAACACAGATTGAAGTTTTAAAACAATAAAATAAATTTTATAAAGTAGGCATTGTAATCAGGATGCCACCTGAACCAAACACAGATGAATCAGGTATTTTCGTTCGTAACACCGGATCTAAGCCAACCAGCCGCACGTCCACCTTCTAGGTCGTCCGTTGCACGACTGGCTTCCCCCCGCGCTGGAAGCCAGACTCTCATTATTATTACCCGACCAAGTACGGTCAAGCGCAGCTTACGCCGCATTAATCAGTATTATACGCCGGACACTTCTTTTTTACTTATTTATAAACAGACTAACGTAGTTATAACTAATACACATTTTTTTTGTAAGAAAACAATTCATTTCCTTTCGATATAATTATAATTTATATTGATGTATCAAAGGGAAAATGCGACATCGACCATTTTGTTCCGAAAAATGGCAAACGGACGCGCTATATGAATCAGAAGAACGACCTTCAAATATTTTTATTTTGTACCTAGACAGCAATTATTAAAAAAAATCATTTGTCCCAGTAAGGGATAAAACTAAACTGTTCAAAAAAAATATTACATGCCGTTTTTTTAGTTGGTTACAGAAATATACCCACAGACATCGAAAATTTTGTCCCTGAAGAATTACCCATGTACGTAAATATCAACTAATAGGTACATACTACAAAACTTCATACTACTAAACTTTATTAATAAAAATAACAAAGTCTAATCCCAACTTAACTAAAACTACTCACAAACTCAAATAAAGTTAGATATTTTGACCAATAAAAACATGGTATTTTATAAATGGTTGGCATGGTTTTTTGTTTTTTTATTTATTTTTTTTGTTTTTTTTTTGTATCCTGAAAATATAGCCAATTATTTACAGTTATCATCATGTACCTAGCCTTTTCCCAACTACTCGTATGTTGGGGTCGGCTTCTAGTCTAACCGGATGCAAGTGAGTACCAGTATTTTACATGGAACGACTGCCTATCTGACCTCCACAACCCACTTACTGGGTAATTGTAAGACTGGTTGTCAGTCTTTCGGTCTTCTGACGACCCGTAACGACACTCCTTTCCGCTCCACCCAGAGCAGGAGAGGTCATTTGATGATTTCCCATCCTCAAAAAAAAGGGGTATAAGTACTTATTTATTTGTCGATATGGGAACGGAACCCGAATAGAAAACGAACGGCATATCATCAATTACTTACACATTTAAACAATTTGTCACCTACATTTATCCCATAGAACCCTAAACCACCTCCTTACCATCACATAAACGACACTCTACAAAAATATACGCAGCCGATAAAGACGTTTACAATGAGGGAGATATTTCAAGAAATCTCTTCACAGGAAGCCGGTCGGGTTTCCTTATCCGACGGAAATGAGCCGCCGGAAACAGCGGGCAACGGTTGCCCACGTTTCACTTTGCGGCTGATGGGAGGTAACACACGAATAAATGCTTTGAATGAAAATTATATGATTGGATTAGACGGTTTTTGGCTTCTGTGCGGGGTTGTAAGAAAGATACGATTTAGAAAAAAAACCGGGCATGAGCGAGTCGGACTCGCGCACCGAGGGTTCCGTACCATCATATGTTTTTGAATTTTCATCGGCGTGGCGTATATTCATCAGAGAATTTTAACACTGTGCACTGCGGTAAAGAATATTGCAGTTTTATGTCAGCGCCATCTCTTGACCGATAGTGGAACTAATGTAACTTTTGTTGATGATTTCTGAAAAATTGTGCTATTTAGAGACTTCGTTTTATTTTTCCTGTAATTTTTACATAAACTTCTATCACATAGAATAATTTCAGGTTTTTCTCTTTGCAAACTTCGGAGATTAGGGGGGAACGGTATTTTTTTTACATTTTTCATCAATAGTCGAAAACTATGCAGCCTAAAAAAGAAAGAAAAATGTTTGAGAATGTGCAAACTGCGCTCTTTCATACGATATCCCACATGCTCTAGTAGTCCCACTTCGAATTTTTCAGACCCGCTGTCAGTCCCTGTTGCAAAAAATATACATATATTTTTATTTCTTTCTTATTTGCAAAATAGTTGGGCAAACGTCATCTAAAACTGTTCCAAATTTCAAGTCGATAGCTTAGTTGTTCTTGAGATATCCAGCTCTGACAGACAGACAGACAGACTTAGTCTCACCATAAGGGTTCCGTTTTTACCATTTTGGTACGGAACCCGAAAAACAAGAATTTTAAGGAATCTTTTTTTTTTATTGGGTTTACTCTTGACTAGTCTAGGTCAGAGGTGACGGAGAGAAAATCGAAGATGGAGTGAGCTTACCCAGAAGAAGCCTGTTCACTCTTACTTTGAAGAAAGGGATTCGGGTTTTGTATGTTGTTGTTTCTTCCTCTGTTTTCTGTAACACTGCAACCAGCAAAAAGGAAACGGTGATACATTTGGTTTTGGCCAATACAATTAGTTAATTTATTTAACTAACCATTAACGGATAACTACTATGGCAGTTATCTGTTCATGCGAAAGGACATCAACCATTCTGGGATAATTTTTTTTGGCAGCCATCAATAAAATAATTACATATTTTTAAAGTACACATAAAACTCATTATTTTTTACTAAGCCGTCAAAGTCGAGAACAATTTGTATTCGAAGACATATAGATTTGGAGGTGGATCGAAAGATAAGTTCGTTCTATATCTTTGTTCTCAATTTCATTACAGCGCTGTGTCGCTATACAAATAAATGTTTCTACTACTGCGACCATCATACTAATATTATAAAGGCGAAAGTTTGTGAGTGTGTGTGTGTGGGGGTGTGTTTATATGTTTGTTACTTCTTCACGCTCAAACGGCTGGACCAATTTTGATAACATTTTGTATGAAGGTAGCCGACACCCTGGATTAACATATAGGCTACTTTTTATCCCGATATTCCCACGGTATTTAAAAAAAAAATGGATGATCACCTTTGTTTAATGAAATGTTGCTTAAAGGCAGACATATTACCGGTTTATGTTATGCCTTATACAGGGTGCCAGGGACATCGACGAGCAACCTGTTACCATGGGTTCCGTATTCTGAACCCCACTGCGTTAAAATTTGTCGGTTATTAAAAACAAAAAAATTGCTGTAGCTAGAAGTTCAATACCTACGTGACCGCGTAGGTATTGCACTTCTCTATGAGCATGAATCATGTGCTGAATGCCTGGTTTCAGTTAGCGCGTCGATGTCGGGATGCCACCCTGTATTAAGGGGCTTACAGGACTTAAACACAAAAAATGCAAGTTTTAGAAACAATAAAAGTATATATGATCGACTACAGTAAACAAAATCGGAAAAATATATGATATTCTTCAGGATATATGCTACGTAGAGAGTGTGTTGAAAACATAATACAACTAATTTGATACGATAGAAAAAAATCATGAAGATACCTCTAAAAACTTTATTTTTACAATAAAAACCATACTAATATACAAACTCGTACAATCATTCTGATTTTTTGTCAGATTATTCTACAAGCAACATACTAAAATACTAGTGTTTTAATTTTTTAGTCCAAACAATAGATTTTTTGTAATTAAATAATTGCTTCATATTTTGCAATAAATTACCAGCGTTGTGTCATCGCGCTTCTCTTTCTTTTCTATGCAGTCCGACAGTGACCGCGCTTTAGCTCATGTAAGCCCCTTAACATGTCTGCTTTTGTGCTACCTTTTGCTTTCACGGTTTAAAAATGATGAGGCCACCCATTGGTATTACAAGCTCACTACCATTATTATACGTTTTGATCTTTGTGTTAGGCAATACCTTGGCTGAAAGACAACCTTATCCAGTTCCTTCCAGAAAAATCCAAAATGGGGTCAGCCGTTTACAAAGTACACCAAAAAAATAGTTTTACAGGTAACCTACTAAAATAACAGATCATTGCAAACCAAATCCTCAAACTAGGCCACATTACCATACTAACAAATCGAAACTTTACGTACATCCGAATTTATTTGCTCATGCAGAGTTCGATTATCCTAAACAGTAATTGAATATTTGGATGCTCAACGCCCGCAGCTTTCGAGGGCATTACCGATAAGCTTCTCAATTTCAAACGATCTGATATACGTAGGTACATAAATATATGCTGCGCGAATGTGCCCTTTTAAATAAGGGACTTATTTGTCAATATCGTGTGTGTTGATGTGGTAATTCAGTATCTTAATACTGAATTACCACATCAACATACACGTTATTGACAAATTTGAGCTTGAGTTTGAAAATATAAACATGGAATGGGTCCCGTCTGCTACCAACTTTTATTTAATTTAAAATGGGCTTGTTTTTAGCTTTTCAGTTTTTTCAACTTAAGTTTTTTACCACAATAGGGTTTTTTTTATTACTTTTTTTTTATTTCCAGCTTTTTAGTTTACAAATGGGAAAGATTTTGTAGACGATTTAGTTCTTGCAAGGAGTTTTGGTCGTGAGGGTTATTTAAAAGCTTTTTGGATCAAGTACACTTAGTGTACGTATTTTTAATTATTTGTCACTTCTAATTACTGTTAACCATAAAAGTTGTATATATTTTTGTAACCACCTCTTAAAATCCTTCATTTTGATATCCTACTCGATGGTATTAGAAGAAAAAAAAATTCGAACTCCATAATATGGCACCCCAAATCCACCATTTTACTTTGTTTTTGATTTTAATGTAAGCCAGTGACACTTGCGCTACCAAGACAAATCTAAAGATGTATAATTTATCCAAATCCGTTCGTTCGTTTAGGAGCTACGAGGGAACAAAGAAACGGACATACATACAGGTCAAACACACAACCCTCCTTTTGAGCTTCGCCGTAGTTGCGTAAAAAGCTGAATCCCTATCTTTCTGTATTGAATAAAATGTGTTGAATATGTTTTTATAAATGAATCATCGTTTGTTTGTGTCGGGGTTTTCAGCTGGTTATTTATGCGATAACATTGTCTTTTTCATTTTTGGGGGTTCGCTAATGTTTCACCAAAACTCCATTGACAAATTTTAAGTTTACAACCAACGTTTCGTATACTATTTATTTCACAAACAACTCATTCCGCAAATGTTTTTTTATTTTATAAACTCCCGCTTTACAAATAATACTTTTTATCTCGGTAGTACGTTCCGGCCATGGAGCATAGTGGTGACCCAGTGGTATTAGCCCCGACTTACAAGTTGTAGGTCGTGAGTTCGAAACCAGTCAGGCACTTTGTGTATTTAATTTCATCACCACTGCTCTCAAAACGGTGAAGGAAAACACCGTGAGGAAACCGGCATGTCCTAGAACCAAAAATTCGAAGACATGTGACATCTACCAACCCGCACTGGGCCCGCGTAGTGGATTACGGCCCACTCCCTCTCACAGAGAGGAGGCCTGTGTCCCAGCAGTGGGAACGTTATAGGCTGATTATGATGACGTTCCGGCCATAAACATGGCCAGATCGCACAAGTTTTAAGGAAAAAGAAAAAACGTTTCGCATGCTTAATCAAATAAGGACATAACTCAAAAAAGACGATTTAGCAAACCTGCGTGTGAAAGAGACAGACGTTTGCGTGTGAAAGAGACAGACATAGGTATAACTCCGCCTAAAAACAAGATATCAAAAAATTCCGAGATAGGCCGAAAGAGGGCGTTAAAATAAACTTCTTGGTATACTTAACTCAACTCTGACCGAAACACTAATCGGTCAGTATAAAAAACGTACGAACGTACGTGTATTAAACGTGCGGTTTGTCCAAAGTGGGACACAAAATTATGGTAACGCAAAAAAAGTACATTTCCGTTGATAATTTCTTATCTCCTCGCGGGTTTAACGATACTTAACTTAATATAAATAAATACAAACAACATAGTCAATGGGCCTTATAAAAAGGCTAAAAGTCACCCAAAGGGCAATGGAGAGGGCTTTGCTTGGAGTTTCCCTGCGTGAACGAATCAGGAATGAGGTAATCCGCAGGAGAACCAAGGTAACCGACATAGCCCGAAGAATTGCCAAACTTAAGTGGCAGTGGGCAGGGCACATTGCTCGCAGAACAGATGGCCGATGGGGCCGAAAGGTTCTGGAGTGACGACCGCGTACCGGAAGACGTAGCGTTGGAAAGCCTCCTACAAGGTGGTCCGACGACCTTGTGAAGACCGCAGGAAGCACAGAACCGGTCGAAGTGGAGGTGCTTGGGGGAGGCCTATGTCCAGCAGTGGACGTCTTTCGGCTGAAATAATGAGGATGATGATGAAACAACATAGTCTTCTAAACATTTATACCCATTTAGCAAGCAGTAATTACATAGAAACTAAACCAATAACGGTTAACCGAAATATTCCCCGTTTCGTGAATTTCAAATTGACAGATTATGTAAATTAAAGGTCCGTTCCCCATACATTGTTTAAGTTTAATGATGAACCCATATTATTAGCCACATAATTCATAGGGTTAGATAAGAAACTTATAATGGTCTTACGCGTCGTTGGAAGACGTTAAGATTGAGGTCAGAGAAGATGTATGAAGGTACACGTGTGCATACGTAGCTAACTATACAGGATGAGTAAAATCAGGTATTAACATCATCATCTGCCTAGCCTTTTCCTAACTGTGTTAAGGTCGGCTTCCAGTCTATCCCGATGCAGCTGAATATCACTACTTTAGGAGTGACTACCTAGCTGATCTTCCACAACCCAGTTACTGGTATTTAAGTCATATTTCATCTAATTGACATGCATTTTGATTTAGCTAATAACTGAGTAAACAACCTTGTGAAAGGAATCGCCAACTGTGCATTATTGGGTTCATTAAACTTATTTAAGTGCCATCAACCTCGTGTTCTTTCCTCTACACCCTCCAACAATAACATCTACAACTCTGCAAGTGTACGAACCGTACAGCAACTATCGACGTTTCTTTTGTTAAAACTGTTTTCCTGAACTGTTACTAAACAACTATTATCTATATATATAAAAGGAGAAACTGACTGACTGACTGACTGACTGAGTGACATATCAACGCACAGCCGAAACTACTGGGTCTACGAATGTGAAATTTTGCACACGGCTTCCTTTTATAATGTAGGGGAGCACTAAGAAGGGGTTTTTGGAAATTCAACCTTTAAGGGGGTGAAAAGGGGGGATTTCGTTTGTATGAAAAATCTTATTCCTTGAGTTAATAAACTTGAAACTTGGCACAAATACTTATCTAAGTAAATTATTAAGTTTGGCATTTTTGGTTTTCCTTAACTACCCCCTAAAAGGGGATTGGGGGGTGTCAAAGTTTGTATGGAAGAATTTTAACGGGCTGTCCGAATATCTCGAAACTCAATATTTATACTTAAGACCAAAAATAGAGAAAAACGTGTATCATGGTTTTCCAAAAATGTACCCCTAACGGGGTGAGAAGGGGTAGTTAATTTTACAGGGGAGGATTTTACTGCGTGGCTTGATTAACTCGAAAATTGGTACAAATAATCTTTGAGTCAAGTAATGAGCACACAACAAAGGATTTTTCGAAATTCCACCCCTGTGGGGGTGAAAAGCGGGGATACAGTTTATATGAAAAATCTTATTCATTTGGTTAATAAACTTGAAACTTGGCACGAATACTTATCTAAGTAAATTATGAAGATTGGCACTTTTTGTTTTTCTAAACTACCCCCTAGAAGGGGATTGGGGGGTGTTAAAATTTGTATGGAAGAATTTTAACGCGCGGTCCGATTAACTCGAAACTCAGTATTTTGACTTGAAAGGGTGGAAAGGGCGATAAAATATATTATTTTTTTGCATCGTAATAACTATCCGTCGATGCAATGACTTTTCAATTTTAAACGTGATTTAGATACATGCAACGACATCTATTGGCCTAAAATGGTACTAATGGATACATTGTATTGAAAAATTTTAACGCGCGGTCCGATTAACTCGGAACTCAGTATTTTGACTTGAAGATTAATAAATAATTCCGCAATGGTATTCGCTCTTTCCATCCTAAAGGGCGAATACCTGTTTTTCATATGTTGATATGGGCGAATACCTGTTTTTCATGTATAGCAATACCGTAGTACCACATTAATTTTATCTATGTCGTAAGGTTTAGCCAGCGCGGCAGCGTTTGCAATGCTCAAAAATGTGTTTGTTACGACATCACATTACAAATCTTTTAAATTGCTGAAAACTGCATTAAAATCCGTTGCGGAGTTTAAAAGATCTAAGCTTACAAACAGCAGGAGCGATTTTGTTAGAGAATATGTAAAGATTATTTAGATACATGCAGCGACATCTATTGGCCCAAAATGGTACTAAAAATACATTTTTTGTACATAAAATACATAATAATACAATTTAATTACAGTCATATTTGGTTTTTGTTTCTTAGCAATCGTCTAATCAATTCAAAAGATAATATGTGAATTTAAAGTTTTCAAAGTGCATCGTTTATTAGTTCAGTAGTAGTGATTTTGATGGCGCTACCTACCACCACGATCCTAACCAATTTTATTCTTTAAAGTAAAAAAATATTATCGTATATTATGAATAAATTTTAAGTACTTTTCGGAAGTTACGTAGCCTACATACTGTTTGTTTTTCCATGCATAATATTTTGACAGTTTAACTAAGTGATCGATAGATGGCGTTGTGCTGTGACGTCATTTTTCTGAATCGCGGTGTTTAGATTTTCCATGAAAGAATGACCCTCGTTGAATTATTTGAAATGTTTGTCGTTTGTTAGGTGTCTCAGTCTTGTCTATTTGAAAATTGTCTCAGTCTTGTCTATTTGAAAATTGTCTCAGTCTTGTCTTTTTAATAATAATTATCTTCGTTCGTTTCGTTTCGTTCTTGAAAAAGTCGTTTCTGTTTAATAAATTCAATTTCGCTATTGAATTTATTGAGTTGACTGAGACTTGAGTGTGGTGAGACTAGCTTGACTAAAAAAAAAACTAAAAATTAGCTTGACTAAAAATTATAATTTGTTATTTTTTTTTAGTTGAGTTTTGTAAATTCAGTCATATTGTAAGTAAAGGCCATTCGTATAATTTTTTGCAGAGTCCTACTTAATAATATTTATTGGTATTCTTTTTTATTGCACTGACAAAAAAATTAAAATGGAAACGATAAAAATTGACGGAGAAATGGTGCAACAAGTCGTTGTACCCATTATTGGGGACGGGGCTTGCCTGTTTCGGTCACTTTCGTTTTTGATGTATGGCAATCAAGAAAAAGCTTTTGTCGTACGTCAAGAAGTTGTCAATTACATCTTAGATCGTTGGGATGAATTTTCTATCATGTCACATGATTGCAATGGTGACAACTACAGTACAGCTGACCATTATTATGCGGAGATGATTCAACCTTCAACATACGGTGGATTATGTGAATTGGTCGCAGCAGGAAGGGTTTATGATTTCCTTTTTGAAGTTTATCGCAACGGTGAGTTGTATGTAGATGCAGGTAGTCGAGGTTATCCGATAAAACGTCTTCGCTTTACACACAATCTGTCAAATGGACATTTCGACGCTTACCTTCCTTATAAGGAACTGAATCCTATGGTGGTAAATTCTAACCAACAAAAGGTCCCCCCCGCGAAAAAATTGAAACAGGCTGTCGTAAAGGCAAGTGCGTTACCTGAAATTGTACCTCTGTGTGAGAACAGAGGTGCAATTTCAGGAACTGCACTAGAAATTGAACCTCTGTGTTCTTCCGAGTCAGATTCTGCAATTTCTGCAGACATTTCTTTACAGACGACGGGATCTCAAAAAAAGGCTAAGAAACGTAGGGCCAGATTTACAAACAAAACTAGGAAGATACAAGTCAGACAAGCTCAAAAAAAAAAAACAGAAAATAACCCTATGCCACACCGGAAGGCTGTATGCAAATATAAAAAAAACAACACCGAAATACACAGGAAAGCCGTTGCAGATTACCAGAAAGCAAATCCTAAAGAACACAGAAAAGCTGCTGCCGAGTACCAGCAAGCGCATCCTGAAGTACACAGGAAAGCTGCTGCCGAGTACCAGCAAGTGCATCCTGAAGTACACAGGAAAGCTGCTGCCAAATACCAGCAAGTGCATCCTGAAGTACACAGGAAAGCTGCGTCTGACTACCAGCAATTAAATCCCGAAGTTCACAGAGCGGCTCAATCTCGTTTTAACATGCGTGTAATTACACGGCCATGGAAGACGAAGTATCTATCGGGAATGTCGTATGAGCATGAAATAGATTACGAACGTGATAATGTTGCAACAATTGGTGATATGAGTCATAAGTGTCAATGGTGCAATGCACTTAAATGGAAGGATGAAACTCCTGGCATGTGTTGTAGCAGCGGTAAAGTACAACTCGAATCATTACATAAACCTCCCGAGCCACTTTATAGTTTGATCATGGATCTCCACCCTGATCACAAGCATTTTATTTCCAATATCCGGAAATACAACAGTTGCTTTCAGATGACGTCATTTGGCGGGAAAAAAGTTGGTGGAGAAGGATTCATGCCAACCTTTAAGGTACAGGGGCAGGTCTATCATTTGATTGGCAGTTTATTACCAGAACCTGGTCAAAAAGCTCAGTTTTTACAGATCTATTTTGTCGGTGAAGATGAAAGAGAAGCAAATTTAAGATGTGCTAATTGCCCGCAATTAAAACCAAACTTAATAAAGCAACTACAAAAAATGTTACACGAAGTCAATCCTTACATCAGAGACTTGAAGACTACCATTGATAAGATTCCTTCTTCCTGCAATACATTCAAAGTAGTCATACATGCCGAAAAAAATAACCCACCAGGGACTCACAGGGGCCGTTACAATAATCCTACTACAAACGAAGTTGCTTTGGTGTTGTTAGACCAACAGTTTGAGCATCGGGATATAATATTAGAAAGCCGCAGTAGTAATTTACAAAGAATAAGTGAAATACATAGATCATATGATGCTTTACAGTATCCTTTATTGTTTAGTCACGGAGAAAATGGTTATTCAATTGCTATACCACAGCGAGACCCGAAAACAAAATTACCTTTGAAAAAGACAGTGTCAGCGTCGAACTTTTATTCATTTCATATTATGATCAAAGAAAAAGAGGACAATTATCTACTTTACTTTTGTGCTCTTTTCAGCCAATATTTAGTGGATCAGTACGCTAAAATAGAGACAGAGCGACTCAATTTCATAAGAAATAATCAGGCAAAATTACGCGCAGACAGCTATATTCACCTTAAGGACGCGATCGGCAGACAAGATGTAGAAGCTGATCAGTTGGGTCATATGGTAGTACTGCCGTCCTCCTTCACCGGTGGGCCAAGATACATGCACGAGCGAACCCAAGACGCTATGACTTATGTACGTCACTATGGTCGCCCAGACTTATTCGTTACCTTCACGTGCAACCCCCGGTGGGAAGATATTAAAGAACAATTGTTTCTGGGACAAAAATCACACGATCGCCATGATATTATCGCAAGGATATTTCGCATCAAGGTAAAAAAAATTATGGACCTGATAACCAAGGGAAAAATATTCGGGGAAGTCCGGTGCCACATGTATTCAGTAGAATACCAAAAGCGTGGTCTTCCACATATTCATATTTTGGTGTGGCTAACAAATCACATTTAAACTGAAACTAAAACCAGAAACACGAAACATCTTCCAACCCGGCTGGTCACCGTGGAAGATTATGACCACAACCCTCCAAAAGAAACCACACAGACGGATAACAAGATAAATAAACAATTAGCTCAATTAAAAATCGCAACTTATAACGTCAGGACCTTATCGTCATACGATCGCTTACTAGAACTAGAACAAGCGATACAGGAAATTAACTACGACATCATAGGTATTTCAGAAATGAGACGACTTGGTAACAAAATTGAGGAATACGAGAACTTAATACTCTGCCACATAGGATGTATACCGGGTAAATATGGAGTAGGCTTCATTATAAATAAGTCTCTTAAAAACAACATAGAGAGCTTTATTGGATTAACAGATCGTGTGGCAATACTAAATTTAAGCTTCCAAGAGTTTACGATATCCATTATACAAGTATATGCACCGACTGATGTAGCGAGCGAGCAAGAAATAGAAGAATTTTACAAGACCATAGACAAAGCAATGGAAACGACATACAAAAACATTATACTAATGGGCGACTTTAACGCGAAGGTTGGTGCCCCCAAAGAAGGCGAATACTTAACAGTACAACAGCATGGATATGGCGAAAGAAACGACAGAGGGCAGAGACTTGTAGACTACGCACTTGAACATAATCTAACCATCATCAACACATGCTTCAAGAAAAACCATAATCGAAGATGGACCTGGCGATCCCCAAATGGACAACACAAAAACGAGATCGACTATATTTTATCCAACCAACGAAAAATGTTCCAAAATTTTGAAGTCATGAATTTAAACTATCCGTCAGACCATAGACTAATTAGAGCAACAGTAAAAATGGCCAAACAAAAACAAAGCAGAGGTAAATTTACAAACAAAAACGCAATCCAACTAAATAACAAAGAAGAAGTAACAAGATATAATAAAAATCTAAGGTCAATGCTACTCTACCCAACGATCAACTTGCCAAATACCTCGGTACAAACCTACTATGATAAAATAACGGATGCTATCCGACAGAGCATGAAAAAAGCTCGAGAAGAAGCGAGAAACACACATAAACATCACAAAATACTATCAGATCGCACAGCTATGTTATTAAAAAGAAGGAAAGAATTACAAGAAACGAAAAATAGAACTCGATCTATGAAAAACGAACTCTCCGCTCTCTACAAAATAACAAATAAATACATAAAAAGGGATTATGCTAAATATAGACAAGATACCATAGAAAGGCATTTACTACGCACAGGAAGCACAAAGAGGGCCTTTAAGGAACTCAGAACAAGCAAGACTTGGATAGAGGGACTAGCCCAGCAAGACAGATCTTTGTGCAAACGAAGTGACATTATTAATGCGGCATCTGACTTCTATAGAAAATTGTACAGCGATAAGACCCAAAAGACTAACATCTCAAATACTATCAATGAAAGCGAAAATGAAACAACAGTTAAACCAGTTGACGAAATCGAAATTATAGAAGCAATTCAGAGTTTGAAATTAGAAAAGAGCCCTGGCTCTGACAACATCACAAATGAATTATTGAAAATAGCACACACAACATTAGCCGAACCATTAGCGAAACTATTTAACTTAATACTACAAAATTCTGAAACACCTTGGCAATGGTCTGAATCAAATATCATACTTCTCTACAAAAAGGGCGACCCGAAGGATATTGGCAACTACAGACCGATAAGCTTGCTACCGACACTCTACAAACTCTTCTCCACAACAAAACAAAAGAATCAGTAGTACATTGGAAGCAAAACAACCAGTAGAGCAAGCAGGCTTCAGAAAAGGATTCTCTACAGTTGACCATATCCACACACTTGAATTAATTATAGAAAAGTATCAAGAACAACAAAGACCGCTATACTTAGCGTTTATCGACTATCAAAAAGCTTTCGATATGGTAACACACATAAGTATATGGGAAAGCTTAAAACAGCAGGGAGTAGAGGACATATATATAAAGGTCATCAAAAGCGTATATAACAACAACAAGGGTAGAATTAAGCTGGAAACACTCGGACCAAGTTTTCCTATAGAAAGAGGCGTAAGGCAGGGCGACCCGTTATCCCCAAAAATATTCATAGCCATCCTGGAGGCTATAATCAGCAAAATAGATTGGAACAAGGCAGGACTGTGTATAAAGGGCGACTACTTAAGCCACTTAAGATTCGCAGACGACCTAGTGTTGTTATCAGAGTCCAGCTCCCAGCTACAGCTCATGATCGAAACGTTACATCTAGCTAGTGTCAAGGTGGGATTGCAAATGAATCTCACTAAAACTATGGCAATGACAAATAGGGGGAGGAGTTTAATAACAATTAATGGAGAGCCACTAAAATACACAGATAAATACATCTATCTGGGGAAGCAAATTAGTTTTGACAAAAAAAATAACGAACTTGAAGTCGAAAGAAGAGTACAACAAACATGGAACAAATACTGGAGTTTAAAGGAAATCTTTAAAAGTAACCTCCCTATAACCATCAAAACGAAAGTCATGAACTCCAGTCTCCTACCATGCTTGACGTACGGCTGCCAGACGTGGAAATTCACCTCAAAATTAAAAAATAAAATTACAACTTGTCAACGAGGACTGGAGCGCAGCATGCTTAAAATAAATAAATTATATAAAATACGGCACACAAAAATAAGGTCAATAACCAAAGCAACAAATGCATTGAATTATGCACAAAAACTCAAGTGGAAATGGGCAGGGCATGTCGCGAGGCTTAAAGATCAGAGATGGACCATAAAAGTGACATTTTGGAAGGGCCCTCCAGGTAAAAGGAGAAGAGGAAGACCGTTGACACGTTGGGAAGAAGAGATTGCAAGGACAGCCGGCCCAAACTGGAAACCGATCGCACAGGACAGAGACAAATGGGCATCTTTGGAGGAGGCCTTCACCCAATATGGGGTTCCTACAGATATTGCTTTAACAAACTAAATTAAGCTAAGTTAAGTTATGTTAAAAATTATATTGTTATGTTAAAATAGTTAATAAGTAAAACAGTAAACGGAAACAAACTAGTTAAGCGTATTATAAATTAGTATTATGTAAAACAAATAAAGATAAAACTAGTTATGTTAAGGAAATTATTTAAATTAGTTAAGAAACTCAAAAAACTATGTAAATTAGTAGGAAATAAAAGGCTTTTTTTATTTTTTTATTTTTTTATTTTATTATTTAGTGGATCAGTACGCTAAAATAGAGACAGAGCGACTCAATTTCATAAGAAATAATCAGGCAAAATTACGCGCAGACAGCTATATTCACCTTAAGGACGCGATCGGCAGACAAGATGTAGAAGCTGATCAGTTGGGTCATATGGTAGTACTGCCGTCCTCCTTCACCGGTGGGCCAAGATACATGCACGAGCGAACCCAAGACGCTATGACTTATGTACGTCACTATGGTCGCCCAGACTTATTCGTTACCTTCACGTGCAACCCCCGGTGGGAAGATATTAAAGAACAATTGTTTCTGGGACAAAAATCACACGATCGCCATGATATTATCGCAAGGATATTTCGCATCAAGGTAAAAAAAATTATGGACCTGATAACCAAGGGAAAAATATTCGGGGAAGTCCGGTGCCACATGTATTCAGTAGAATACCAAAAGCGTGGTCTTCCACATATTCATATTTTGGTGTGGCTAACAAATCACATTTCTTCTGACAAAATTGACAATTATATTTCTGCAGAAATACCCGATCCGGATCTTGATCCAAAGCTTTATGAGATAGTTAAATCTAATATGATACATGGTCCGTGTGGAAATTTCAACTACAACTCGCCGTGCATGAAAGACAAGCTTTGCTCTAAACGGTTTCCTCGAACTTTACTTCGGGATACACAGACTGGTGATGACGGCTATCCAAATTACAGAAGACGTCCTCCAAATGAAGGCGGATTTACTGTAAACATAAATGGAGTCGAGCTTGACAACCGTTGGGTAGTTTCTTTTAATCCAGTCCTTTTAAGAACATTTAACGCCCACATCAATGTGGAATACTGTAACTCAGTAAAATCAATCAAATATGTCTGCAAATATGTAAATAAGGGTACCGACCAAGCTACTGTTTCACTAGGAGATTTAAAAGATGAAGTGAAAATGTACGAAAGTGGAAGGTATATAAGCAGTTCAGAGGCAGTATGGCGAATACTTGGGTTTCCCATTCATGAGCGTTTTCCTACGGTGTTTCATCTCGCTGTGCACTTAGAAAATGGTCAAAGAGTGTACTTCAATCCAGAAAACTTAGCTGATAAGGTATCCTGTCCACCAAAAACGACACTCATGTCTTTTTTCGAATTATGTCAAGTAGATGACTTTGCAAAAACCCTCCTGTATTGCGAAGTACCTGCATACTATGTTTGGAACAATAATCGGTTCGAAAGGAGGAAAAGAGGAGTAGATGTAGCTGGGTGGCCAGGCATTAAAAGAGACCATGCTTTAGGCAGAGTATACACGGTACATCCAAATAATGCTGAGTGCTACCACCTTCGTTTGCTTTTACACGAAATCCGGGGTCCATTATCTTTTGAAGCATTAAAAACAGTTAACGGTGTGGTACTACCGACTTTCAAATCAGCTTGCAAAACTTTAGGGTTACTAGAAGATGATCAACACTGGCGTACAGCACTCCATGAGGCAGCCCTGTGTCAATCTCCGCACATGATGAGAGAGCTTTTTACGATCATGTTAGTTTTTTGTCAACTGGCAGATCCGTCCAGTCTGTGGGATGAATTTAAAGAATATCTTGCGGAAGACTTTAAACGACAGATTGAGAGGCAGGTAAAAAGCGGAGTAGAACACCTCATGGATGATATTTTGAATAAGTGTCTGTTGGAAATAGAAGGAGCATGTTTGGCACTTGGTGGATGTGCTCTAGAAGAATACGGTTTACCAAAACCGAGTAGATCAGAAGTGTTGCAAAGTGAATTAGGAGCGTATATTAATGAAGTTAACTACGACGTGTTTGCCTTAGAAACATTTGTCAATATCAATGAGAATTCACTAACTGATGAACAAAAGTTAGTGTACAATGAAATTATTTTAAGTACACATGAAAACGAGGGAAGAATTTTCTTTTTGGATGCCCCAGGTGGGACTGGTAAGACTTACCTCATCAATTTACTCTTGGCAAAGATTAGAAGTACTCGCGGAATCGCCTTAGCAGTCGCGTCTTCCGGGATCGCCGCTACATTATTGGAAGGAGGTCGAACGGCGCACTCTGCTTTGAAATTACCTCTTAATTTGTCTAATGTAGAGACTCCAATTTGTAACATTTCAAAGCAAAGCAATCTGGCCGAAGTATTATGTAAAGCAAAAATAATAGTCTGGGATGAAAGTACTATGGCGCACAAAAGAGCTATTGAAGCCTTAAATAGGACTCTACAGGACATAAGAAACAACAATTCTTTAATGGGTGGTATGACAGTGTTGCTAGCTGGAGATTTTCGTCAAACTTTACCGGTAATACCAAAAGGAACGCGCGCTGATGAAATTAAGGCATGTTTTAAAAGATCTTATTTATGGCCCTCTACTAAAATTCTAAAACTGACTAAAAATATGAGAGTTCATCTGAGGGGGGACGTCTCTGCAGGCCATTTTTCAGACCTTCTACTTAAGATAGGAAACGGCATGTATCCAGAAATAGACAGGTTGATAGCTATAACAGAAGAATTATGTACTGTAGTAACTACAGTCGAAGACCTTATAGAAAAAATTTATCCAGATGTGGCTCAAATAAAAGACAAGGCTTTGGAATGGCTATGTGAAAGAGCTATAATGACACCTAAAAATGATCAAGCAGCAGTAATTAATGATATTTTGTTGAAATCATTTGACGGTACAGAAATGGTGTATAGTTCAATAGACACGGTGGTAAATACAGACGAAGCAGTCCATTATCCGGTTGAGTTTCTGAACACTATTAATCCAGCCGGACTTCCATATCATAAACTAACACTGCGCGTGGGCACACCTGTGATGTTACTTAGAAATTTGAAACCTCCGAAACTATGTAACGGTACTAGGCTGCAAGTAAAAGCTTTGCATCGTAATATTGTTGAAGCTACCATTTTAACTGGGTCTGCCCATGGAGAAACAGTCTTTATTCCACGTATTCCATTAATCCCGAACGATCTACCTTTCGAATTCAAAAGACTTCAGTTCCCTTTAAAAGTCTGCTTTGCGATGACAATAAATAAATCGCAGGGCCAAACACTTCAATTTGCAGGAGTTGACTTGCGACAGCCCTGTTTCTCTCATGGTCAATTCTACGTAGCATGCTCCCGTGTGAGCTCATCTTGCAGCCTGGTTATTTTGGTAGAACCCTCCAGAACGACCAAGAATGTAGTATACAAAGAAATATTATAAAAACTTAATTCTTTGATTTAAAAAAAATGTTTGATTGACTTTACTGAATTACAGTATAAAAAAAAACCACCGCCAGTAAATCCGCTTGGACGTCTCCTGTAATTTGGATAGCCAAATATGAATATGTGGAAGACCGCGCTTTTGGTATTCTACTGAATACATGAGGTCCATGAGTGTCCATGGAGTTTCTTGCCCGTTCTTCTCCATAGAGATCTACGTTTTGGAATGGGCAACTAGCTTCAACTTTCTGACTAACTGACAGACTATTTAATTTTGACAATTCAAAAGTGCCTGTACAAGGTTTAATTGAAATAAATGCTTTGAGTTTGAGTTTTGAGGTACCGGACTTCCCCGAATATTTTTCCCTTGGTTATTAGGTCCATAATCTTTTTTACCTTGATGCGAAATATCCTTGCGATGATATCATGGCGATCGTGTGATTTTTGTCACAGAAAGAATTGTTCTTTAATATCTTCCCACCGGGGGTTGCACGTGAAGGTGACAAATAAGTCTGGGCGACCATATTAATGACGTACATAAGTCATAGCGTCTTGGGTTCGCTCGTGCATGTATCTTGGCTCACCGGTGAAGAAGGACGGTAGTACTATCATTTGACCCAACTGATCAGCTTCTACATCTTGTCTGCCGATCGCGTCCTTAAGGTGAATATAGCTTCTTGTCTGCGCGTAATTTTGCCTGATTATTTCTTATGAAATTGAGTCTCTCTATCTCTATTTTAGCCTACTGATCCACTACATATTGACTGAAAAGAGCACAAAAGTAAAGTAGGTAATTGTCCTCCTTTTCTTTGATCATAATATAAAATGAATAAAAGTTCGACGCTGACACTGTCTTTTTCAAAGTTAACTTTGTTTACGGGTCTCGCTGTGGTATAGCAATTGAATAACCATTTTCTCCGTGACTAAACAATAAAGGATACTGTAAAGCATCGTATGATCTATGTGTTTCGGCTTTCTAATATTATATCCCGATATTCCCGATGCTCAAACTGTTGGTCTAACAACACCAAAGCAACTTCATTTGTAGTAGGATTATTGTAACGGATCCTGCGAGTGCCTGGTGGGTTATTTTCGACACGTATGACTACTTTGAATGTATTGCAGGAAGAAGAAATCTTATCAATGGTAGTCTTCAAGTCTCTGATGTAAGGATTGACTTCGTGTAACATTTTTTGTAGTTGATTTATTAAGTTTGGTTTTAATTGCGGGCAAAAAATTTGCTTCTCTTTCATCTACACCGACAAAATAGATCTGTAAAAACTGAGCTTTTTGACCAGGTTCTGGTAATAAACTGCCAATCAAATAATAGACCTGCCCCTGTAGCTTAAAGGTTGGCATGAATCCATCTCCACCAACTTTTTTCCTGCCAAATGACGTCATCTGAAAGCAACTGTTGTATTTCCGGATATTGGAAATAAAATGCTTGTGATCAGGGTGGAGATCCATGATCAAACTATAAAGTGGCTCGGGAGGTTTACGTAATGATTCGAGTTGTACTTTACCGCTGCTACAACACATGCCAGGAGTTTCATCCATCCATTTAAGTGCATTGCACCATTGACACTTATGACTCATATCACCAATTGTTGCAACATTATCACGTCCGTAATCTATTTCATGCTCATACGACATTCCCGAAAGATACTTCGTCTTCCATGGCCGTGTAATTACATGCATGTTAAAACGAGATTGAGCCGCTCTGTGAACTTCGGGATTTAATTGCTGATAGTCAAACGCAGCTTTCCTGTGTACTTCAGGAGGCACTTGCTGGAACTCGGCAGGAGCTTATCAGTGGTCTTTAGGATTTGCTTTCTGGTAATCTGCAACGGATTTCCTGTGTAACTACTTCCTACTACCTACCTACCTTCTCAGAATTTAATAAGTACTTTTACCAGAACCGGTAAACCATATTCTTCGTGCTCATTCTCCAAGTGCCAATCATGGTCCTTCTATTTCCAACAGACACTCTAAATCTCATCCATTAGGTGTTCTACTCCAGTTTTTACCCGCCTCTCAATTTATTATTTAAAGTCTTCGGAAAGGTCATTCTTTTAATTCATCCCACAGGCTGAACGGATGTGCTAGCTAGCGGAACCAGAACTTTAAACAAATAAAAGATTTCGTAGAACGTACACAGAAAAAAATTAACTTTAGGCCTCTAATGCCTTCTTATACGGTTATTATAAAAATAAATATGTAGATATGGTTAAGTGACTGTTAATGAGAAATCTCGTCTGATTACAATCTACTGTTATATTATGTTAGTTATAAAAGACGGAATACAGTTAATATGAAAATTTTGATTCCTTTCGTTAATAAACTTAAAACTTGTCAATATTTGCCTCAGTAAATAATAAAGATTGTCACTTTTAGTTAAAAAAAACCCCTCACAGAGAATTTAGGGGGCAAAAAAGTCAATTAGTAAGAATAAAATAACTAGCTGTCGGATTAACTCGAAACCCGGTTCTGATACTTGAAACAAAAAAAAAAAAAAAGTATGTGTTTTAGAGTTTTTAAAAAATCGACTCGTACAGGGGTGGAAGACGGTAATACAGCTTAAGAAGTGGATTTACTGCTTGCTTCTATCAACTCAAGAATGGCTATTATTAATCTTTAAGTCATACGGAAACGTACCAAACACTTTTTAAAAACAAGCCCTGTCGTGGTGAAAAGAGACGACACAGTTTATTTGAAAACTCTTATTACTTTGACCTATACCTAAACTTAAAAATTGGCCCGAATACTTATTTATTTAAATAAATGATAAAGATCGTAAACATGCATTTTCGAAATTTTTAGAGGAAAGTACGAAATACACGCGGACGAAGTCGCGGGCAAAGTGCTAGTATATAGATATAGATGAATGGTTTTATTAAAGTTAGCGGTCTTATGTCAATGGTATTTTATTATATCAAAGTAGGTGTTTTTTTACTGCAGAGATTGTAGCCTATTTGGTGCTTACATGCAACCTCCGCGAGCCCGTAAAAGTAAAAAATGCAAGAAATATGAGTTTACTTTAGGATTAGAAGACAATAGGCGTCAGATATGGGTGAAGCCAAAGGAAAAATAATTATATAAAAATGTTATTAGTTTAAAGATATTATAATTACGCTATTAAAAAATGCAGAAATAATCTATTATTCATTAATCCAGGTACAGAGCATCCTCCGAGGCTAACAGTACCTACCTACCTATTTAAATACAGTGTTTTTGTTTTTTTCAGTCTTAAAGTCACAACATAAATATGAGAATACCATAACTTGCCTTCTATAATGACAGTACGGTAGCAAACCTGCAAATTATATCCAACTAGCAGTGCCCCGCGGTTTCACCCGCATAAATGTCGATCCCGTGGGAATATCGGGATAAAAAGTATCCCATGTGTTATTCTGATGTATAAGCTACATTACTGTAAAGTTTCATCAAAATCCGTTCAGTAGTTTTTGCGTGAAAGAGTATCAAACATCCATCCATCCATCCATCCTCCCTCAAAAACTTTCGCGTTTATAATAATAGTTGGATTGATTAATTTATTTCCCAAATATAATCAGTTCTTAACGCGACACTGCTTGGATAATTATGTTATTATAGAAGGGTAATTATTGTTTTTCAGTGTGATTTGAAACTCTCAATAATGTACAGACGCCAGCACATCAATCTACTACAATCTGTCAAATTTCTTTAATAGATTTTCAACTTTATCGCTGAAGCATAAGGTTCAAAGTTGATTGGGAAAATTTGACAGTTTCGGGTAGCTTGATTTGCTGGCGTCTGTACCGTTCGAATACATGTTATTTCCTGAGAAGGTTAGTGTCCATTACTACATACTTTTTATTACATACACCATTTACATACTGAGACCCCTCCGTACCTTGGATAGGACGGTAAGCCGTTGGTTCCGGTTGTCACGTTACGGGTCGTCAGAAGCCCGAAAGTCTGATAACCAGTCTTACAAAGAGGTATGATGTTACCCAGTAACTGGGTTGTGGAGGTCAGATAGGCCGTCACTCCATGTGAAGTACTGGTATTCAGCTGCATCCGGTTAGACTGGAAGCCGACCCCAACATGGTTGGGAAATGGCTAGGCAGATTGGTTGGGTGGAAAATCTACTTACACTTTTCTAGAGTACATACCAATCTAAGTGTACCTTGCAGTGACAGTCTCTCAATGTTCCGAAAATTGTTTGTCAAAGGCTTAAAAGGTGCGAGGCATGCAGTTCGAAAACAAACGATACAAGATTGTCGTAACCATGAAAAACAAAATTTTTCAATACCAATTTTTTCATCACAAAAATTCCAAAAGTAGCATCTCTTTATCATTCTCAAAGTAACTTTTTATATTCCCGTCTACCTGTTCCCTGCGAAATTTCAGTCTCGCAAAAAAAATCTAAGTTGCCTTCTTTTTTGGGTTCCGTAGCCCAATGGCAAAAAATGGAACCCTTATAATTTTGTCATGTCCGTCTGTTCAGATGTGACACAGCCATTTTACTTGGAGAGTATTAGCACTATATGGAATAAGATTGGTAAAAGGTTGAATCCTGGACACCGCTAAGCAATGATGTACGAGTATTGTAATTACAAAAAAATATATAAGGGGAGTCACTATCCATACAGGTAACCGATATATTTAATGCATAATCGTGTGGGATATTGTTGCATCTCATAATTTAAAAAATTCTAAGCGATTTTTTCGGAAGTTGCTAAGCGACTTAGTTTACCTATAGTTTTTGAGTTATGGGGTATTATCGATTACAACTGCAGAAATAACTTTGTATTTCAATTAAAAGAAAAAAGAAATTAGAACGAAAACAAAGAAGAAGAACTAAGAAAAAAAACACACGAAACACGAAGTAGTACTTACTATGAAATTCTAACATATTTTGCTACCGATGTAATCAATCATGTGCATGCGAAAATAAATATTCCTACCGACGACTATAGAACCCTTGACTAAGCGTGGTCCGACACGCACTTGGCCGGTTTTTTGGTTCATTAACACAACATCGACGCCTGGTCTTTATTACGGTGACAATCATTTTCCTCATTGGGAGGGGATCAAACTTAATACGCGCGAAGGATCCAGGGTAGATTAAAAAAAAGTTTTTTAAATCTCGAAAGCTTTCGGTTTTATTCCTTTTTGGTTTCGACGTTACTAATTCGTGAAGTTTTCTGAGTTGTAAGAGCGCTAATTAAAATTCTAAACGAAGTTTGTGAGATTTTTCATAGTTATTTCGAGAAATACTATGAATTACAAACTCATTTTTGCGGCCGGTAAAATCAATACTGTGCATGCGTAAATAAATTTTCCTCCCGGCTACGGAACCCTTCACTGAGCGTGGTCCGACACGCTCTAGGCCGGATTTTTGTTTAATTTTCACAAAAATCGACGCTTGATCTTTATTACGGTGACAATCATTTTCCTCGTTAGGAGGGGAACAACAAACTCAAAGAGCGCGAAGGATCCAGGATGGATTAAAAAAATCTTTTTTTATCTCAAAAGCTTTGCTTTAATTCCTTTTATGGTTTCGTCGTTGCTAATTAGTGAATTTTTCTGAGTTGTAACAGCGCTGATTAAAATTATAAATAGCTAAGCTAATTATGAGCCTGTTATGTCCCACTGCAGGGCAAAGGCCTCCCTTCCGCCTTTCCATTTTTTCCTGTCTCTAGCTAAATCTGGCCAATCCCTTAGATAGGCATCCAATTGGTCACGCCATCTCTTTCTAGGCCTACCACGTTGCCGATTCCTGTTATTAGGAATCCAGTCAGTGGCTACTTTTGCCCAATTCTGTTGCGACATGCGGCAGATGTGGCCTGCCCAATTCCACTTCATGACATTGTGAAATGTCGGTGTTGAAATGTCACAGTCATTTTTTAACATATTATATTCAAATCAAATAATTTATTTGCTTGAATATACCCATATTCCATATACCCAGGTTCATGAGGTGATAAATAATTACAACAGTTCTTTAAACCATATCCCACCTTAATAGGTGTGAAAATCACATAAATATTATAAAAGCGAAAGTTTGAGTGTGTTTGTCTGTTTGTTGCTTCTTCACGCACAAACAGCAGAACGGATTTAGATGAAATTTGGCACACAGATAGTTTATAATCAGGATTAATACATATAATACTTTTTTTCTCGATATTCCCACGGGATCGACACTTATGCGGGTAAAACCGCGGGGCGCTAGGCTAGTATCTGATGAAATAAAATATACACATACACAAACTCACGCTTTCTTCCCAAGGGGTTAGGCCTGGTTAGGCTGAAAACTACAGAACGCCACCTGCTACGATCCCTACACACTATTTTGGCCTCGTTTACGTACACACATCTGGGGGCCTAAAAAGGCCACTTTCGCAGAATCATAAAAGCATAACATTATGAATCATAATGGACAGTTAACTGTCAAGTTAATCGTATCAAATTGGTGAAGGATTTTTCAGTATTCTTTTTTGTCTGTGCTAAAATACCCAACAATCCAATCCAATCCTAATCTCTTTAATGATACCTACGTAGTACAGCGAAAAAATGTCATCATCATCATCTGCCTAACCTTTTCCCAACTATGTTGGGGTCGGTGACGATGCAGCTGAATACCAGTATTTTACATGGCCCTCCACAACCTCAGTTATCCGTGCGGCTGTTATTACTTGGCCACAAGTCATAAGTAAAAGTACGTAAAGTTGATATGTCGCCGAATTAATTTTCTATAAACTGATCTGTATCTGACGCGTAGCAAAAAATTTGGCTTACTCAAGTCGCATGTTCTCCTTGCTAAAACTACCGTAATTGTGGCAAACTTCGAACAGGTCCATCGTCCAATCTTAAGGCCGATCGTGGCTTAACTAAGATAAGGGCAAAGCCTCCAAGCTAACCTTAGCTGTAATTAAAGTTAAGGTCACGTGGCTTACTGGAGGTTAACGAAAGGTCTAAATTGTTAGTTAAACTGAAAGACCCTGCTACTAGTTTGATGAACTTGACTTAATGGTGGCGGTGACCCTTAGGAATGATTATAAATAGAAATATAGCTTAGAATTTGCAAAAGTAGATAACGACTATTAAATTATATAGCATTGATTGTAAAAGACTGATTACTGACACTAAAAATAAAATCCATAAGTTCCATACCATAATCAGCCTATAATGTTCCCACTGCTGGGACACAGGTCTCCTCTCAATGAGAAGGAGTGGGCCGTAATCACCACGATAGAGCAGTGGTGGCTCAGTGGTCACGGACACGACTTACGAGTTGTAGGTCGTAGGTTCGAACCCAGACAAGCGCTTTACTTTGTGTATTTCATCACCACTGCTCTCAAAACGGTGAAGGAAAACATCGTGAGGAAACCGGCATGTCCTAGAATCAAAAATTCGAAGACATGTGACATCCACCAACCCGCAACGGGCCCCCGTGATTAGTAACACCCAGCTTTCTCTTACAGATAGGAGACCTGTGTCCCAGCAGTGGGAACACTATCTACAGTCTACCTAGGAGGGCTAATAGGAAAAAATGGGTAACCTTTAAAAAACTCTGATTTTATTAGCCTAGAACCACCTAGTTTATTCGGAAATCGGGTTAAGCCAGTAACACAGATATAGAAAACTTCAACACTCTATTTTTCTCAACAGTCAACTACGAATGAAATAAAAAAAAGCCTTTTACTTTCAAGACTTCTTTTCTAAGGCAATCTACACACGTTTCTGAACGGCGCTACTGATTTAGAAAATCCTACCCTTCCGTGCAAGTAGCCGAGACTAAGCCTTCCCTCGGTATGTAAGTACATTGAAAGTATACAGGGTGATTTTCTAACACTATGGAAGCTGTATTTGGGAACCGTGAGAGGTAGACATTTTTAATGGTAGAAATCTACTTCGGAACGTTGATGTCAATCAATATTTTGCCAGTTTACGTAAAAAAAACTTGTATGAACCTTTTTTTTTTTTGATGACAAAAATGACTCCTCCCGCTCTGGGTGGAGCGGAAGGGAGTGTCAAACTCTTACTGACTAAAACCCACCCGTGTTCCTTCCTTAGCCCTTTATGTTGCGGGCCAGCGGTATCCCTTTCGGACAATCCCGCTGACCCGGCAGATACGTCATCTGTATTTGAGATAGTAATTATATAAATAAACTAGCACTTTGCCCGCGACTTCGTCCGCGTGTATTTCGTACTTTCCTCTAAAAATTTCGAAAATGCATGTTTACGATCTTTATCATTTATTTAAATAAATAAGTATTCGGGCCAATTTTTAAGTTTAGGTATAGGTCAAAGTAATAAGAGTTTTCAAATAAACTGTGTCGTCTCTTTTCACCACGACAGGGCTTGTTTTTAAAAAGTGTTTGGTACGTTTCCGTATGACTTAAAGATTAATAATAGCCATTCTTGAGTTGATAGAAGCAAGCAGTAAATCCACTTCTTAAGCTGTATTACCGTCTTCCACCCCTGTACGAGTCGATTTTTTAAAAACTCTAAAACACATACTTTTTTTTTTTTTTTGTTTCAAGTATCAGAACCGGGTTTCGAGTTAATCCGACAGCTAGTTATTTTATTCTTACTAATTGACTTTTTTGCCCCCTAAATTCTCTGTGAGGGGTTTTTTTTAACTAAAAGTGACAATCTTTATTATTTACTGAGGCAAATATTGACAAGTTTTAAGTTTATTAACGAAAGGAATCAAAATTTTCATATTAACTGTATTCCGTCTTTTATAACTAACATAATATAACAGTAGATTGTAATCAGACGAGATTTCTCATTAACAGTCACTTAACCATATCTACATATTTATTTTTATAATAACCGTATAAGAAGGCATTAGAGGCCTAAAGTTAATTTTTTTCTGTGTACGTTCTACGAAATCTTTTATTTGTTTAAAGTTCTGGTTCCGCTAGCTAGCACATCCGTTCAGCCTGTGGGATGAATTAAAAGAATGACCTTTCCGAAGACTTTAAATAATAAATTGAGAGGCGGGTAAAAACTGGAGTAGAACACCTAATGGATGAGATTTAGAGTGTCTGTTGGAAATAGAAGGACCATGATTGGCACTTGGAGAATGAGCACGAAGAATATGGTTTACCGGTTCTGGTAAAAGTACTTATTAAATTCTGAGAAGGTAGGTAGGTAGTAGGAAGTAGTTACACAGGAAATCCGTTGCAGATTACCAGAAAGCAAATCCTAAAGACCACTGATAAGCTCCTGCCGAGTTCCAGCAAGTGCCTCCTGAAGTACACAGGAAAGCTGCGTTTGACTATCAGCAATTAAATCCCGAAGTTCACAGAGCGGCTCAATCTCGTTTTAACATGCATGTAATTACACGGCCATGGAAGACGAAGTATCTTTCGGGAATGTCGTATGAGCATGAAATAGATTACGGACGTGATAATGTTGCAACAATTGGTGATATGAGTCATAAGTGTCAATGGTGCAATGCACTTAAATGGATGGATGAAACTCCTGGCATGTGTTGTAGCAGCGGTAAAGTACAACTCGAATCATTACGTAAACCTCCCGAGCCACTTTATAGTTTGATCATGGATCTCCACCCTGATCACAAGCATTTTATTTCCAATATCCGGAAATACAACAGTTGCTTTCAGATGACGTCATTTGGCAGGAAAAAAGTTGGTGGAGATGGATTCATGCCAACCTTTAAGCTACAGGGGCAGGTCTATTATTTGATTGGCAGTTTATTACCAGAACCTGGTCAAAAAGCTCAGTTTTTACAGATCTATTTTGTCGGTGTAGATGAAAGAGAAGCAAATTTTTTGCCCGCAATTAAAACCAAACTTAATAAATCAACTACAAAAAATGTTACACGAAGTCAATCCTTACATCAGAGACTTGAAGACTACCATTGATAAGATTTCTTCTTCCTGCAATACATTCAAAGTAGTCATACGTGTCGAAAATAACCCACCAGGCACTCGCAGGATCCGTTACAATAATCCTACTACAAATGAAGTTGCTTTGGTGTTGTTAGACCAACAGTTTGAGCATCGGGAATATCGGGATATAATATTAGAAAGCCGAAACACATAGATCATACGATGCTTTACAGTATCCTTTATTGTTTAGTCACGGAGAAAATGGTTATTCAATTGCTATACCACAGCGAGACCCGTAAACAAAGTTAACTTTGAAAAAGACAGTGTCAGCGTCGAACTTTTATTCATTTTATATTATGATCAAAGAAAAGGAGGACAATTACCTACTTTACTTTTGTGCTCTTTTCAGTCAATATGTAGTGGATCAGTAGGCTAAAATAGAGATAGAGAGACTCAATTTCATAAGAAATAATCAGGCAAAATTACGCGCAGACAAGAAGCTATATTCACCTTAAGGACGCGATCGGCAGACAAGATGTAGAAGCTGATCAGTTGGGTCAAATGATAGTACTACCGTCCTTCTTCACCGGTGAGCCAAGATACATGCACGAGCGAACCCAAGACGCTATGACTTATGTACGTCATTAATATGGTCGCCCAGACTTATTTGTCACCTTCACGTGCAACCCCCGGTGGGAAGATATTAAAGAACAATTCTTTCTGTGACAAAAATCACACGATCGCCATGATATCATCGCAAGGATATTTCGCATCAAGGTAAAAAAGATTATGGACCTAATAACCAAGGGAAAAATATTCGGGGAAGTCCGGTACCTCAAAACTCAAACTCAAAGCATTTATTTCAATTAAACCTTGTACAGGCACTTTTGAATTGTCAAAATTAAATAGTCTGTCAGTTAGTCAGAAAGTTGAAGCTAGTTGCCCATTCCAAAACGTAGATCTCTATGGAGAAGAACGGGCAAGAAACTCCATGGACACTCATGGACCTCATGTATTCAGTAGAATACCAAAAGCGCGGTCTTCCACATATTCATATTTGGCTATCCAAATTACAGGAGACGTCCAAGCGGATTTACTGGCGGTGGTTTTTTTTTATACTGTAATTCAGTAAAGTCAATCAAACATTTTTTTTAAATCAAAGAATTAAGTTTTTATAATATTTCTTTGTATACTACATTCTTGGTCGTTCTGGAGGGTTCTACCAAAATAACCAGGCTGCAAGATGAGCTCACACGGGAGCATGCTACGTAGAATTGACCATGAGAGAAACAGGGCTGTCGCAAGTCAACTCCTGCAAATTGAAGTGTTTGGCCCTGCGATTTATTTATTGTCATCGCAAAGCAGACTTTTAAAGGGAACTGAAGTCTTTTGAATTCGAAAGGTAGATCGTTCGGGATTAATGGAATACGTGGAATAAAGACTGTTTCTCCATGGGCAGACCCAGTTAAAATGGTAGCTTCAACAATATTACGATGCAAAGCTTTTACTTGCAGCCTAGTACCGTTACATAGTTTCGGAGGTTTCAAATTTCTAAGTAACATCACAGGTGTGCCCACGCGCAGTGTTAGTTTATGATATGGAAGTCCGGCTGGATTAATAGTGTTCAGAAACTCAACCGGATAATGGACTGCTTCGTCTGTATTTACCACCGTGTCTATTGAACTATACACCATTTCTGTACCGTCAAATGATTTCAACAAAATATCATTAATTACTGCTGCTTGATCATTTTTAGGTGTCATTATAGCTCTTTCACATAGCCATTCCAAAGGCTTGTCTTTTATTTGAGCCACATCTGGATAAATTTTTTCTATAAGGTCTTCGACTGTAGTTACTACAGTACATAATTCTTCTGTTATAGCTATCAACCTGTCTATTTCTGGATACATGCCGTTTCCTATCTTAAGTAGAAGGTCTGAAAAATGGCCTGCAGAGACGTCCCCCCTCAGATGAACTCTCATATTTTTAGTCAGTTTTAGAATTTTAGTAGAGGGCCATAAATAAGATCTTTTAAAACATGCCTTAATTTCATCAGCGCGCGTTCCTTTTGGTATTACCGGTAAAGTTTGACGAAAATCTCCAGCTAGCAACACTGTCATACCACCCATTAAAGAATTGTTGTTTCTTATGTCCTGTAGAGTCCTATTTAAGGCTTCAATAGCTCTTTTGTGCGCCATAGTACTTTCATCCCAGACTATTATTTTTGCTTTACATAATACTTCGGCCAGATTGCTTTGCTTTGAAATGTTACAAATTGGAGTCTCTACATTAGACAAATTAAGAGGTAATTTCAAAGCAGAGTGCGCCGTTCGACCTCCTTCCAATAATGTAGCGGCGATCCCGGAAGACGCGACTGCTAAGGCGATTCCGCGAGTACTTCTAATCTTTGCCAAGAGTAAATTGATGAGGTAAGTCTTACCAGTCCCACCTGGGGCATCCAAAAAGAAAATTCTTCCCTCGTTTTCATGTGTACTTAAAATAATTTCATTGTACACTAACTTTTGTTCATCAGTTAGTGAATTCTCATTGATATTGACAAATGTTTCTAAGGCAAACACGTCGTAGTTAACTTCATTAATATACGCTCCTAATTCACTTTGCAACACTTCTGATCTACTCGGTTTTGGTAAACCGTATTCTTCTAGAGCACATCCACCAAGTGCCAAACATGCTCCTTCTATTTCCAACAGACACTTATTCAAAATATCATCCATGAGGTGTTCTACTCCGCTTTTTACCTGCCTCTCAATCTGTCGTTTAAAGTCTTCCGCAAGATATTCTTTAAATTCATCCCACAGACTGGACGGATCTGCCAGTTGACAAAAAACTAACATGATCGTAAAAAGCTCTCTCATCATGTGCGGAGATTGACACAGGGCTGCCTCATGGAGTGCTGTACGCCAGTGTTGATCATCTTCTAGTAACCCTAAAGTTTTGCAAGCTGATTTGAAAGTCGGTAGTACCACACCGTTAACTGTTTTTAATGCTTCAAAAGATAATGGACCCCGGATTTCGTGTAAAAGCAAACGAAGGTGGTAGCACTCAGCATTATTTGGATGTACCGTGTATACTCTGCCTAAAGCATGGTCTCTTTTAATGCCTGGCCACCCAGCTACATCTACTCCTCTTTTCCTCCTTTCGAACCGATTATTGTTCCAAACATAGTATGCAGGTACTTCGCAATACAGGAGGGTTTTTGCAAAGTCATCTACTTGACATAATTCGAAAAAAGACATGAGTGTCGTTTTTGGTGGACAGGATACCTTATCAGCTAAGTTTTCTGGATTGAAGTACACTCTTTGACCATTTTCTAAGTGCACAGCGAGATGAAACACCGTAGGAAAACGCTCATGAATGGGAAACCCAAGTATTCGCCATACTGCCTCTGAACTGCTTATATACCTTCCACTTTCGTACATTTTCACTTCATCTTTTAAATCTCCTAGTGAAACAGTAGCTTGGTCGGTACCCTTATTTACATATTTGCAGACATATTTGATTGATTTTACTGAGTTACAGTATTCCACATTGATGTGGGCGTTAAATGTTCTTAAAAGGACTGGATTAAAAGAAACTACCCAACGGTTGTCAAGCTCGACTCCATTTATGTTTACAGTAAATCCGCCTTCATTTGGAGGACGTCTTCTGTAATTTGGATAGCCGTCATCACCAGTCTGTGTATCCCGAAGTAAAGTTCGAGGAAACCGTTTAGAGCAAAGCTTGTCTTTCATGCACGGCGAGTTGTAGTTGAAATTTCCACACGGACCATGTATCATATTAGATTTAACTATCTCATAAAGCTTTGGATCAAGATCCGGATCGGGTATTTCTGCAGAAATATAATTGTCAATTTTGTCAGAAGAAATGTGATTTGTTAGCCACACCAAAATATGAATATGTGGAAGACCACGCTTTTGGTATTCTACTGAATACATGTGGCACCGGACTTCCCCGAATATTTTTCCCTTGGTTATCAGGTCCATAATTTTTTTTACCTTGATGCGAAATATCCTTGCGATAATATCATGGCGATCGTGTGATTTTTGTCCCAGAAACAATTGTTCTTTAATATCTTCCCACCGGGGGTTGCACGTGAAGGTAACGAATAAGTCTGGGCGACCATAGTGACGTACATAAGTCATAGCGTCTTGGGTTCGCTCGTGCATGTATCTTGGCCCACCGGTGAAGGAGGACGGCAGTACTACCATATGACCCAACTGATCAGCTTCTACATCTTGTCTGCCGATCGCGTCCTTAAGGTGAATATAGCTGTCTGCGCGTAATTTTGCCTGATTATTTCTTATGAAATTGAGTCGCTCTGTCTCTATTTTAGCGTACTGATCCACTAAATATTGGCTGAAAAGAGCACAAAAGTAAAGTAGATAATTGTCCTCTTTTTCTTTGATCATAATATGAAATGAATAAAAGTTCGACGCTGACACTGTCTTTTTCAAAGGTAATTTTGTTTTCGGGTCTCGCTGTGGTATAGCAATTGAATAACCATTTTCTCCGTGACTAAACAATAAAGGATACTGTAAAGCATCATATGATCTATGTATTTCACTTATTCTTTGTAAATTACTACTGCGGCTTTCTAATATTATATCCCGATGCTCAAACTGTTGGTCTAACAACACCAAAGCAACTTCGTTTGTAGTAGGATTATTGTAACGGCCCCTGTGAGTCCCTGGTGGGTTATTTTTTTCGGCATGTATGACTACTTTGAATGTATTGCAGGAAGAAGGAATCTTATCAATGGTAGTCTTCAAGTCTCTGATGTAAGGATTGACTTCGTGTAACATTTTTTGTAGTTGCTTTATTAAGTTTGGTTTTAATTGCGGGCAATTAGCACATCTTAAATTTGCTTCTCTTTCATCTTCACCGACAAAATAGATCTGTAAAAACTGAGCTTTTTGACCAGGTTCTGGTAATAAACTGCCAATCAAATGATAGACCTGCCCCTGTACCTTAAAGGTTGGCATGAATCCTTCTCCACCAACTTTTTTCCCGCCAAATGACGTCATCTGAAAGCAACTGTTGTATTTCCGGATATTGGAAATAAAATGCTTGTGATCAGGGTGGAGATCCATGATCAAACTATAAAGTGGCTCGGGAGGTTTATGTAATGATTCGAGTTGTACTTTACCGCTGCTACAACACATGCCAGGAGTTTCATCCTTCCATTTAAGTGCATTGCACCATTGACACTTATGACTCATATCACCAATTGTTGCAACATTATCACGTTCGTAATCTATTTCATGCTCATACGACATTCCCGATAGATACTTCGTCTTCCATGGCCGTGTAATTACACGCATGTTAAAACGAGATTGAGCCGCTCTGTGAACTTCGGGATTTAATTGCTGGTAGTCAGACGCAGCTTTCCTGTGTACTTCAGGATGCACTTGCTGGTATTTGGCAGCAGCTTTCCTGTGTACTTCAGGATGCACTTGCTGGTACTCGGCAGCAGCTTTCCTGTGTACTTCAGGATGCGCTTGCTGGTACTCGGCAGCAGCTTTTCTGTGTTCTTTAGGATTTGCTTTCTGGTAATCTGCAACGGCTTTCCTGTGTATTTCGGTGTTGTTTTTTTGATATTTGCATACAGCCTTCCGGTGTGGCATAGGGTTATTTTCTGTTTTTTTTTTTTGAGCTTGTCTGACTTGTATCTTCCTAGTTTTGTTTGTAAATCTGGCCCTACGTTTCTTAGCCTTTTTTTGAGATCCCGTCGTCTGTAAAGAAATGTCTGCAGAAATTGCAGAATCTGACTCGGAAGAACACAGAGGTTCAATTTCTAGTGCAGTTCCTGAAATTGCACCTCTGTTCTCACACAGAGGTACAATTTCAGGTAACGCACTTGCCTTTACGACAGCCTGTTTCAATTTTTTCGCGGGGGGGACCTTTTGTTGGTTAGAATTTACCACCATAGGATTCAGTTCCTTATAAGGAAGGTAAGCGTCGAAATGTCCATTTGACAGATTGTGTGTAAAGCGAAGACGTTTTATCGGATAACCTCGACTACCTGCATCTACATACAACTCACCGTTGCGATAAACTTCAAAAAGGAAATCATAAACCCTTCCTGCTGCGACCAATTCACATAATCCACCGTATGTTGAAGGTTGAATCATCTCCGCATAATAATGGTCAGCTGTACTGTAGTTGTCACCATTGCAATCATGTGACATGATAGAAAATTCATCCCAACGATCTAAGATGTAATTGACAACTTCTTGACGTACGACAAAAGCTTTTTCTTGATTGCCATACATCAAAAACGAAAGTGACCGAAACAGGCAAGCCCCGTCCCCAATAATGGGTACAACGACTTGTTGCACCATTTCTCCGTCAATTTTTATCGTTTCCATTTTAATTTTTTTGTCAGTGCAATAAAAAAGAATACCAATAAATATTATTAAGTAGGACTCTGCAAAAAATTATACGAATGGCCTTTACTTACAATATGACTGAATTTACAAAACTCGACTAAAAAAAAATAACAAATTATAATTTTTAGTCAAGCTAATTTTTAGTTTTTTTTTTAGTCAAGCTAGTCTCACCACACTCAAGTCTCAGTCAACTCAATAAATTCAATAGCGAAATTGAATTTATTAAACAGAAACGACTTTTTCAAGAACGAAACGAAACGAACGAAGATAATTATTATTAAAAAGACAAGACTGAGACAATTTTCAAATAGACAAGACTGAGACAATTTTCAAATAGACAAGACTGAGACACCTAACAAACGACAAACATTTCAAATAATTCAACGAGGGTCATTCTTTCATGGAAAATCTAAACACCGCGATTCAGAAAAATGACGTCACAGCACAACGCCATCTATCGATCACTTAGTTAAACTGTCAAAATATTATGCATGGAAAAACAAACAGTATGTAGGCTACGTAACTTCCGAAAAGTACTTAAAATTTATTCATAATATACGATAATATTTTTTTACTTTAAAGAATAAAATTGGTTAGGATCGTGGTGGTAGGTAGCGCCATCAAAATCACTACTACTGAACTAATAAACGATGCACTTTGAAAACTTTAAATTCACATATTATCTTTTGAATTGATTAGACGATTGCTAAGAAACAAAAACCAAATATGACTGTAATTAAATTGTATTATTATGTATTTTATGTACAAAAAATGTATTTTTAGTACCATTTTGGGCCAATAGATGTCGCTGCATGTATCTAAATAATCTTTACATATTCTCTAACAAAATCGCTCCTGCTGTTTGTAAGCTTAGATCTTTTAAACTCCGCAACGGATTTTAATGCAGTTTTCAGCAATTTAAAAGATTTGTAATGTGATGTCGTAACAAACACATTTTTGAGCATTGCAAACGCTGCCGCGCTGGCTAAACCTTACGACATAGATAAAATTAATGTGGTACTACGGTATTGCTATACATGAAAAACAGGTATTCGCCCATATCAACATATGAAAAACAGGTATTCGCCCTTTAGGATGGAAAGAGCGAATACCATTGCGGAATTATTTATTAATCTTCAAGTCAAAATACTGAGTTCCGAGTTAATCGGACCGCGCGTTAAAATTTTTCAATACAATGTATCCATTAGTACCATTTTAGGCCAATAGATGTCGTTGCATGTATCTAAATCACGTTTAAAATTGAAAAGTCATTGCATCGACGGATAGTTATTACGATGCAAAAAAATAATATATTTTATCGCCCTTTCCACCCTTTCAAGTCAAAATACTGAGTTTCGAGTTAATCGGACCGCGCGTTAAAATTCTTCCATACAAATTTTAACACCCCCCAATCCCCTTCTAGGGGGTAGTTTAGAAAAACAAAAAGTGCCAATCTTCATAATTTACTTAGATAAGTATTCGTGCCAAGTTTCAAGTTTATTAACCAAATGAATAAGATTTTTCATATAAACTGTATCCCCGCTTTTCACCCCCACAGGGGTGGAATTTCGAAAAATCCTTTGTTGTGTGCTCATTACTTGACTCAAAGATTATTTGTACCAATTTTCGAGTTAATCAAGCCACGCAGTAAAATCCTCCCCTGTAAAATTAACTACCCCTTCTCACCCCGTTAGGGGTACATTTTTGGAAAACCATGATACACGTTTTTCTCTATTTTTGGTCTTAAGTATAAATATTGAGTTTCGAGATATTCGGACAGCCCGTTAAAATTCTTCCATACAAACTTTGACACCCCCCAATCCCCTTTTAGGGGGTAGTTAAGGAAAACCAAAAATGCCAAACTTAATAATTTACTTAGATAAGTATTTGTGCCAAGTTTCAAGTTTATTAACTCAAGGAATAAGATTTTTCATACAAACGAAATCCCCCCTTTTCACCCCCTTAAAGGTTGAATTTCCAAAAACCCCTTCTTAGTGCTCCCCTACATTATAAAAGGAAGCCGTGTGCAAAATTTCACATTCGTAGACCCAGTAGTTTCGGCTGTGCGTTGATATGTCAGTCAGTCAGTCAGTCAGTCAGTCAGTTTCTCCTTTTATATATATAGATCCCACCAAAAACATTCTGTAAAAAACTAGCCAAGTCTCAATGGAGCTGCCTGTTTATCTCTAAAAAGTAATGAAATCTAGACAAAGTCGTACCAAGTGTAAGGTTCCTTACTGCGATTTCTTTATTATTATAGTTAATGTTGTGTGACTTGGCCGTTGAACATTCTTTATACGTTAGTGTACAAGTCAATTTTGTTTACACGTAATGTTATATCTGTTGTAACTACCTATGTTTGTTAAGCGAGATAATAGCCCATACCGGTATTGGTAATTGGACGCTAGTGTCTCATTTTAGGCTGTTGTTGATTGGTCAACACATGCATTCAGCATCGACAATGCTGACTTCTGCTCTCTTCTTTTTGGAGCGTCAAATCGACCACCGATCTAACATAAAATAGACGTACAGACGGACTTCTAATCAATGATTATAAGTCCGTCTGTACTGGAAATAATTTTTGATACTGTTTGTTTCAGGCTCGCTTAAACATAAGTATTATTGAAATACGCAGCTTTATCAAGCCTACAATTGACTAGTTATTAAATCAACGTTTTCCAAGTGGCAATTTTCCATCGTCAATGGGTAGCGGTTATGGCGACAGATTGGTGCAATGGTGTCATGGAGCACCTGGGTTTGTACCCTTGTGTACCCTTCAACGGCCAAGTCACACAACATTAACTATAATAATAAAGAAATCGCAGTAAGGAACCTTACACTTGGTACGACTTTGTCTAGATTTCATTACTTTTTAGAGATAAACAGGCAGCTCCATTGAGACTTGGCTAGTTTTTTACAGAATGTTTTTGGTGGGATTTCACTTCTTTTTGTAGAAACGTATACGTACGGACGTATTCTTTTTGTATTGCATTATATTTTGACCAAATTTTGAGCGAAATTAATATTTTAGTGTAAGGAGGATGGGCGTTTTGGTACCCGAAAACTAATTACATCCAAACAAAATAATTTATATACAGATTGAAAGGCCTAATTATGTAGAACAATAGTTGATATGGGGGATAGTCCCAGTTCGCTGTCCGTTCAGAGATATACAACCTTTAACACTATACATTTATGTTAGGTTTAGGTTAGGTTAGGGCGTTTTGGTACCCGAAAACTAATTACATCTAAACAAAATAATTTTTATACAGATTGAAAGGTCTAATTATGTAGAACAATAGTTGTTAGGGGGATAGTCCCAGTTCGCTGTCCGTTCAGAGATATACAACCTTTAACACTATAAATTTAAGTTAGGTTTAGGTTAGGTTAGGTTAGGGCGTTTTGGTACCGGAAAACTAATTACATCCAATCAAAATAATTTATATACAGATTGAAAGGTCTAACTAAGTAGAACAATAGTTCTTAAGGAGGATAGTCGCAGTTCGCTGTCCGTTCAGAGATAAACAACCTTTAACATTATGTAGGTTAGGTTAAGGTTAGGTTATAGGTTAGGGCGTTGTGGAAGGATTTTACGTTCCCGCGTCCCCAAGCGTAGTGTAAATGGAAAAACGGGGTAAAAAAAAGGTAGATAAAATTCAGTCACGTCACGATAAAGCAAGAGTCTATTATTGTTACTTATGACCTAACCTAACGATAACCTAACCTAACCTTTAAAGGTTGTATATCTCTGAACGGACAGCGAACTGAGACTATCCCCCCTAACGACTATTGCTCTATCTAATTAGACCTTTAAAACTGTATATAATTTATTTTGTTTGGTTGCCATGTTTTTCGGGTACCAGCTTCCATACATTTTGGCCCATCCTCCTTTGTTTATTTAATTTGTGTAATGTTAGACATCAAATGAAGCGGCCCACCAAGTTAAATATTTTTTGTAAAGGCGGTATGTCGATCTCTAATAGTTTGGTTGGGCTCTTGTGTTTTCTAATCAGGGTCACCCACCAGGTACTTCAGATCTTCGATTATCCTAATTTTTATAGTTTTCCCTTTACGTGGCCATTAAACCCTAACTCTGTACCAAATTTCAGCACTCTGAGTTTATGGGAAGTACTAGTTCTATTTTGATGATGAGTGAGTGAGTGTCTAAAATGCGAAACTTTGCTTTCGCTTAACTTCGGAACTAAATAACCTACAGACTTGAAGTTTTGGATTATAAGTATGTGATTATAGCTTACTGGATGACGAAAGTTTCTGCGTTCTGGTCTTATCCAGAGGTTCTCAAATAGGGGCCTGAAAATGCGGCGAAATGGTTCCTGTAAAGGATGGTACGGCAGTGTTTGCTTCGCGCTCGACTTGGCGGGGGCACTGCCGTGCCCCCCGATTTTATTATTTATTACAAGGAGTCCCTATATCAATTTTCAGAACTCTAGCATCAAAATTTGCGGAAGTCTCGTACAAACTTCCATCCCCTAGTTCAAGGGGTTGGAGGGTAAAAGTTCCAAGTTTTAGAATTGTTTTGTTGTTTGTGTACTATTACTAGCTTACATACCAAACAGCTTTCTAGGACTTCAGGAAGAACCTTAGAATATTGATGCTTATGAAATAAAAAAATATTTTTTTGGGGGGTTGGGGGGTTATTTACTGAAAATCCTGAAATACGTATTTTATTATTTATAACAAGGAGTCCCTATATCAATTTTCAGAACTCTAGCATCAAAATCTGCGGAAGTCTCGTACAAACTTCCATCCCCTATTTTAAGGGGTTGGAGGGTAAAAGTTCCAAGTTTTAGAGTTGTTTTGTTGTTTGTGTACTATTACTAGCGTACATACCAAATTTCAGCTTTCTAGGACTTCAGGAAGAACCTTAGAATATTGATGCTTATGAAATAAAAAAATATTTTTTTGGGGGGTTGGGGGGTTATTTACTGATAATCCTGAAATACGTATTTTATTATTTATAACAAGGAGTCCCAATATCAATTTTCAGAACTCTAGCATCAAAATCTGCGGAAGTCTCGTACAAACTTTCATCCCCTATTTTAAGGGGTTGGAGGGTAAAAGTTCCAAGTTTTAGAGTTTTTTTGTTGTTTGTGTACGATTACTAGCTTACATACCAAATTTCAGCTTTCTAGGACTTCAGGAAGACCCTTAGAATATTGATGATCATCAGTGAGTAAGTGAGTCAGTGAGTAAGTGAGTCAGTGACGAAATCGGGGTATTTTAGATATCAATAAAATCTAAAGTATAAGAGCTATGCAATTGAAACTTTATAGGTTTAATAAGTCAACCACTGACATCATATCTCGAAAATTTTATTTATCTGGTATAATCCAAACCCAAGTTATGAAGGTTCAAAAATACGACGAAGTGCTTCGAGAAAAGGTAGGTAGTGCCCTTGCGCTTCGCTTGGCTCGTCTTGGCGGGGGCACTCCCGTGCCCCCAGATATAAAAGAAAGTCTGTTAGTTACACCACTTATAACTCGAGAACGGCTGAACCGATTTGGCTGAAAATTGGTGGGGAGGTAGCTTAGGACCAGGAGACGGACATAGGATACTTTTTTTATTTTTTTTTTTTTTTTTTTTTTTATAGTAGGAGTAGGGTAGGAGTAGGGTAGGAGTAGGGTAGAAGTAGGGTAGGAGTAGTGTAGGAGTAGTGTAGGAGTAGGGTAGGAGTAGTGTAGGAGTAGGGTAGGAGTAGGGTAGGAGTAGTGTAGGAGTAGGGTAGGAGTAGGGTAGGGTAGGGGTAGGGTAGAAGTAGGGTAGGAGTAGTGTAGGAGTAGGGTAGGAGTAGTGTAGGAGTAGGGTAGGAGTAGGGTAGGGTAGGGGTAGGGTAGAAGTAGGGTAGGAGTAGTGTAGGAGTAGTGTAGGAGTAGGGTAGGAGTAGTGTAGGAGTAGGGTAGGAGTAGTGTAGGAGTAGGGTAGGAGTACGGTAGGAGTAGGGTAGAAGTAGGGTACGAGTAGTGTAGGAGTAGGGTAGGAGTAGTGTGGGAGTAGGGTAGGAGTTGGGTAGGAGTAGTGTAGGAGCAAAACAACGTTTGCCGGGTCAGCTAGTTAAAAATAAAAATAGAATTAAAATCTCATTAAAACTATGATTTCAAAGCAGGAGTTGAATGCCACTTGCAGTACTTTATTTACTCACATCGCAAACGTTTGCAGTTGCAAAAAGAACGAGGTTTTATAGAGTTAATTTCTCATACATCATATGAGATAAATATTTGAATGTAAAGCTAGCTATGGATTATACGACTTATCTTTATAATCCCGATGCTGTTTTGTTTTTTATTGACGTTCGAAAAAAAGAAAACGGAATTATTTTTTTTCAATTAATTTACACATGTACACAACATAGGTATACCTACTCGACCTTTTTTCATGTAGGTTCCTAGGTATATGTTCTTTGTACGTTAAGTATCGGTATTTTTTATGTGAAACAATGCTTGTTTTTTGTTGGAAATAAAATATTTCTCCTTTGACTAATTTTTTTTCGAACCATTTTATTATGCAACGGGATACAACCATAAAGTTTGCAATAATTAAACATTTCTGAAAGTCAAAAGGCACAAATTGTTTACTTTCTACAAACACACTTTCAAGCTCACAATTTTAATCCTTATATTAAAATTGTGAGCTTGAAAAGACACGTTCTGTCGACGTTTAGTTAAATATTTTAATAGTTTTTCTACCTAACCACTCCACTTCCTAGGACTAAGGACACTCAATAAGAACCTACGATTCCTCTTCCCTCTTCACTATTTTTCTCCGACTCTAGAAGTCTTAAATGTAGCACTCAAAAGGCCCCTAAATAGTCGCACTGTCGGGTATTCAATGGGCAGCCTTACTCTCTCCTGGGGCAAGCTTTAAGGAAGATATTTCGTAAAGTGCTCGACAAAGTCACCTAGCGAAAATTGACGACTCAACTCCTGTGAAATTACATTTTGCCAAAGGTAAAAGATACACTACTTAGAAAACTTTGTTGCATCTTCTAAAAGATTCTATCATAAACATCAGGGTTGCCTGCGTATATTTACATTATTTGCAGTTTTCAGGTTAGTATCATGTTCTATGCTGTTCTAAATAAGACTCGCGGCCGTAACAAATATTTATTTATAGAATTATAATCATAAAAATCACGAGGCCGATTCTAAGAATAATAACACTTCTTTGAAAACTACTGGAAATAAAAGCTGATGCTTTGACTTATTTTAACACTAGCTGCGCCCCGCGGTTTCACCCGCGTAAGTGTCGATCCCGTGGGAATATCAGGATAAAAAGTTAATCCAGGGTGTCAGCTACCTCCATACAAAATTTTATCAAAATTGGTCCAGCCGTTTGGGCGTGAAGAAGTAACAAACATATAAACACACCCCCACACACACACACACACCCCCTCACACACTCACAAACTTTCGCCTTCATAATATTAGTGTGATTTAGCCTGCAACAATTTAAATTCAATATTGTGATTAACGTAACTAAACTGTAGGTACTTGACTAAGTTGGATACAAAGACAACAACAACTAACAACAACAACAACTAGATAGATACCGTATCCCTTATCAAGCTACAACCTTTGATGTAAATTGATGGAATTGCATAATTATAAAGTAAAAAAAACGGTCAATGCGATTCGGACTCGCGCACCGAGGGTTCCGTACAAATTTGTAGGTATGTAACTACAAATTTACCGTTTTCGGATATTTTCCTTTACTTGTGCTATATTACAGTGCGTCTTGCCAAATTTCATGATTCTAGGTCAACAGGAAGTACCCTATAGGTTTTGATTTCCTTGTGAGTGTCAAAATATGCGGCATAAACGGATTATAAACGCCCGTATCTTTTGTTTGCGTTGACTTAGACGTTTAATTTTTTCACTCCTTCAAGGGATTGTAGCCCCGAGTATTTGATATTATTTTCAACTTGATAACTCTACGCGTTCCTGAGAAAAAGGGTCTTGACAGACGGAGAGACAAACGGACAGCGTAGTGATCTTATAATTCGCTCTTTTTAGGGTTCCGTGCCTCAAAAGGAAAAACTGAACCCTAAAAAGAGCAAAAAAGGCAAAAGAACTATGAAAGGAACGTAGCAACTGGCGTTATATAGTCTGTGCCTACCCCTATAGGAAAAATGGCGTGAGTTTTCGTATGTGTATGTGTATAAAATAATTATAAAGAGTAGACCATGGCATTATAACTTTTGTATACAATATAGTGGTAACTGGTTTACAGTTTCTTTAATAACTTGAAACAACAATAGTCTCCAAAATAACCGGTACCATAATTTATTATAGTACGATAATATCGAATTATTTAACAGTATAAACTTCATTAATAAACTTCCTCTGCCCGCTCGTTTCCGTACTCGAAAACTTCCGTGGTTGAACACAAAACTTTAGATCTAAAATAAATTTAAAAACTACTCTAAAGCCATTCATTTTAACTCTAAACTACAACTGTTCAGACTTAATTGGCGCCTACAGCTTTTGTTTGAGCATTGTTACGACTATTAATGTTAAATAGAGACTAGAAACCCACGTAAAATCTATGTTTAAATTGTAAATGAGGCAAACTACACAGTCTAACTTGAATACAATAGTTATTTTGATTTACAATGGCCACAAATTACCTGCATTAGATATATTTATATTGGTTGGAGAAGAAGAAGAAGCCTCCTTGTCGGAACCAGTGCGGCACCGCGCTGGCAGGACCCAACATGCTGCTGCGTCCATCAATCCCGACGACGCAGCTGTACGTGTCCAGATTGCACCACTCCACGAAGGTTGAGGAGATCGTGGAGTACATGCGTGTGAACACCAACTGGACGTTGAGGGTCGAGAAGTTGTAGTCGCGTCAGAACACGAACTTCCAGTCGTTCATGGTGCGTGTTCCGACACATCATCTCGAGAGGTTCCTCAAAGAAGAGTTCTGGCCGAAGGGTGTTGTGTTCCGACACCAGTCAGCGAAACACGACGCAGACACTTCGTGTTCGTTAGTTTGTTAGTTTTTTAGTGTACTTAATTATAATGTTGTATGTATTTATAGTATTCTAAAGTTATTGATATTGTATTGTATGTGTTTTATATGGGCCTTAATGCCTGAAATAAATGGATAAATAGATAAATAATAAAAAAATTGATGTTAAGTGACAAAGGGCCATTTGGTTTATTTGTCAAAACGTTGTTTATTCCGCAAAAATCTGCATATCAGATATTGAGGAAGCACTAAAGTAAGCACCAATTAGGATTGTGCAGTATAAATTATTTATGTGGGTTTTGCCTGCGGCTTCGCCCTAATGGAAACTAAATGGACGGAAATTATCCTACAGGAACGTACCTACTATCGGTGACGATCAGTATTACTCAAGTGATGGACCATCCGGGTGCTAAATTTTATCGACATCCGTTTGGCCGTTAGGCGTGAAAAGGTAACCCCAATTAACTACACAAAAACAGAAGAGCTACTAGTCATAAAAACGTAATAGGAACCATTCGTCTAGTTGGACATGAACCCACTCACACCCTCTGATCCTCTCAATACCACACATACAGAAAAACACAAAATACATCACACCCTCACCCACGCCACACATGCACCTTGAACTCCACTACGCTTCATATAAAAAGTTTTTTCTTTTTTCTTCTCTTCCAAGGAATAGTTTGCCCTTTTAACATAAAAATGTAACTTTTATTAAGCATTGTCTATAATAATGTTTTAGATGATATTTTTGCCTGTAGAGTCCCCTGGTGTCCTGAAATACAAGTCACGGCTTAGTTTAGGCACCAGTCTCCCACAAATGAACATTGTCCTACATCATAATTTTTATTATTATATTAATTAAGGTTACTTTCGGAGTTACAAATGTAAAGTATGGAAGTATAAGAATTAACATGACATGTCACCACTAGATTGTATACTGATATGGATGGATAGCTTGGAAGCCAAGTGAGAGAATGAGGACGGTGGGGGGGGGGGGGGGTAGAGGTATGAGGACAGGGTGTAAAGTTCACTCACCCATAGAAAAGGGATGGTGTTGTGTCTGGTAGTCCCGACGATTAATGTCGGGATGTTGTAATATGTTATTTGCGCCGTAAATTTCACTTGTGTGATGCAGGATTTTACGTAACGTCAGTGTGATTCTGTCGATGCCGCCACAGATCCAACTAACATTTTGGCCAAAATTGAGTTTAGTGTACAGATGCCAGCACATCAAGCTACCCGAAACTGTCAAATTTTCCCAATCAACTTTGAACCTTATACTGTAGCGATAAAGTTGAAAATGTATTAAAGAAATTTGACAGATTGTAGTAGCTTTATGCACATTTTGGGATTTATAACGATTTCTTAAAATTCAAAATGCACATACCTCAGTTTTGATCAAAATGTTAGTTGGGTCTGTTAGGTTATAGTTAAGATTTCCAATTACTGGGTAATACGGTACCCCTACAAGTTAACAAGTTTCGTTAGTATATGTACACTAAAGATATAGGTAAGCACGACGACATATCAAGCTATAAATTTCCAGTATAAGCTGACTTCTCATTATACGAAAAGCCTATTATATAGGGTGACTGGTAATTAGTGACCGATACTTAAACACGTGATTTTACTCATCATTATGAACAACTTTTACTATGGGACCAAACCTGAAATCGCGAAAAAATAATCAGCTGTTCCCTACATTTTGACGAGTTATACGAACATAAATGTAGGGAACAGCTGATTTTTTTTTCGCGATTTCAGGTTTGGTCCCATAGTAAAAGTTGTTCATAATGATGAGTAAAATCACGTGTTTAAGTATCGGTCACTAATTACCAGTCACCCTATATACAATGCGAGCTCAACTAAAAGTGGAAATGTATAGCTTTTTTTTTTTTTGCCGATGGGAAATCATCAAATGACCCCTTCCGCTCTGGGTGGAGCGGAAGGGAGTGTCAGACTCTTACTAACTAAAATCCACCCGTGTTCCTTCCTTAGCCCTTTATGTTCCGGGCCAGCGGTAACCCTTTCGGACAATCCCGCTGACCCGGCAGGCTTCGGCCCTATGGGGCCCCCTCCTCTATGCTGACATCTCTTTGAGGCGCGCGTGGAACACGTACGCGCCGTCCGGCACGGGCCTGGTCCTGATCGGACGGTGAGCTACCCATTACTCTCCGCCCGCAGGCCCGCGCCTACGGTGGCCGGGAGTCGTTGATATGTCGTCGTGTGTACTACGACAAGGAATAACTAGGTAAGTACTGCCTATATCAGGGTGTAAAGATAACATAATATGTATAATTATAGTAAACACAGAAACTTCCCTTTAGGTAGTAGGTACGTAGAGCTAGACTGTATTCTAGCTTATCTTTATCCTAAGATTATTATGTAAATTCTGTCTTGAGCCGGTGATAAACTCAGTCCTTACTTTTCATTTTGAGAAAATCAGTGTAAGGACATAGGCGAACATAGTTTGAGGAGGTCAGTTTAAGACAAAATCTTTTGAAAGCATCGTTGTACCTACTCATCGTTATGAATAACTTTATATATGGGACGAAACCTGAAGGCCAATTCTCGTAATTTAAAACGTTCAAAATCTAGTCGCAGTCTCATCTCGGCGACAAACAAATGTCAAAAACTTGTCAAAATGTATGGAAATTAGAGGTATTTTTTGACAAATTGAGACTGAGTTCAGACTGTGAACGTTCTTAAAATTACGAGAATTGCCCCTCTGGAATCTTGAAAAAAAATCTGCTCTTACATGTTTCAGGCCCCCAAGGTAGAGGCAACAAACATAAGGCTAAGTTATACTACTACTAACAATATATGGATGTAATTCTGAAATAAAATGTTTGAATTGAATTGAATTGAATTGAAAAATTTAATGTTCAATATTCTAGTTACAGAATACCTACAATATTATTATTTTGAAGCATTACATTATGTTAGAAGTTTTTATTTACATAATATTCTAAGCGAACAGACTTAAAATAATATTAATAGTATGTACAGTCACGAGCAAAAGTATGTATACACTTGGCTTTATACAAAGGCGATTTTCTCCTTTAATTTTGAATGAAATTTTATGTTATTGCGAACATAGTATTTTCGAACCCATAGGTTTAAATAAAGTATCGTATTTCAAGGTTGCATTCGTTATTTCACGAAAAAACCGCAATTGAAAGTTACCAAGTGTTGACATATTAGTGCTCGTGACTGTACATGTATATACAAACGAAGAAAAAAAATCATAGGGCATCAAAAAATTCGTCCGCGTCGCTATCAACAGGAAAAGTACCCAGAAGGCTGGCAGCATGGCCACGTTGTATGGCGATGCTGATTCAGTTGGTCGGGGTGCCCTGGCTTAATTATTATGCGACCAATTCGGCTCGCGGTTGATTGGTTACAGTATAATTCAGGCCGTTAGTTGAACGGCCGCCGTTTAGTTATAGGCTAGGCGGTTAATTAAACGGCTAATTAAACCAGTTGGCTGAGACATATTTCTGACGGGTAGAGATATTATGCTAAAACTGGAAATGTATAGCTTTTATTTGGCGTTGTGATTACACACGGCTACATTTACATTTCTAGTTTTAGCTGACATCGGATTGTATAGGTTTTTCGTGCAATCAGAAGTCAACATATCATAATCAGCCTATAATGTTCCCACTGCTGGGACACAGGCCTCCTCTCTGTGAGAGGGAGTTGGCCGTAATTCACCACGCGGGCCCAGTGCGGGTTGGTAGATGTCACATGTTTCGAATTTTTGGTTCTAGGATATTTCGGTTGAAATAATTTACACAAGTGATGAGTCAACTTCTACTGATAATGATAGCTTGATGTGAAACCGTAAGTACAACAGAAAGAAACAAAATACTAAAAGACACAAAACATACTGATTTTTACTACACTATAATATAATTTTCAATATAATTACAGCAAAAAACCTTAATTAAATTATGTTGTTCCTCTTATCCGAAGCAAGGAAAGTGGTTGTTGTGCAAAGTCATACCTCGCGGCGATGCCGGCGCCATCACTTAATTAACTACTAGAAGTCTCGTTACACGTAGATTATTCCAGCTAATCTAATCAGGAGGAAGTTTGTTTTTGCTTGTAAGTAAATATTTCTTGTGCTCTTTATGAAGTTTCATTAATGCTTCAGCTCCGACGAGGTTAGTAAACATATTTTGCAACTAAAATCAATCTGTCTAGGATATGTGACATCTACCAACCCGCACTGGGCCCACGTGGTAGATTAGAGGCCACTCCCTCTCGAAGAGAGGAGGCCTGTGTCCCAGCAGTGGGGAAATTATAGGCTAACTATGCTATAACCTAACCCGATTTACCGATTTAATTTTCAAAGCCGTGTTTGTCACTACACCAACGTCATTAAGCATTTCTCTTACATCCCACGCTTACCTGTATGCATAATACCTGTACAATACATACGAACGTAATTCCGTACTATGAAAATCTTATTACGTTGTCCCACGTATCACGTTTTGCATTCATTGTATATGCAACTCATGCAGGGGCTACGCATTGCCCGGAATTACTGATACCTGCTTTACTAAAACATTAGCACTTTGCAAATACCACGGGAGGAATTCTGTCGTCAGGCAGTTTTGGTATTCGGTACCTTTTATTTTTGTCTGGTGTTCATCATCTGCCTAGCCTTTTCCCAAGTACAATGTTGGGATCGGCTTCCAGTCTAACCGGAGGCAGCTGAATACCAGTATTTTACATGGAGCGACTGCCTGTCTGACCTCCACAACCCAATTACTAGGTAATACGATACCCCTTGGTAAGACTAGTTGTCAGACTTTCGGGCTTCTGACGACCCGTAACGACTGTCAAAGTTTCACGAATGACAGCCGGGACCAACAGGTGTGGAATCGCCTTCTATTCAAGACATAAACGACTGAATGTTGTCAGTTCAAACATGACTAGATTTTTCTGAAGTTTGAATTGATAACTACAGTCCTTTCCCCATTATTTTACCCTTATTATTACATCACTATCAAAATCACAGCGCTCTTTATATTCATTGCAAGAAGGTTGCTTTTGGTTGGGTTGCTGCTCTCTGAGATAAAATAACTGTGAATGGAATGTAAGGGTGCAGTTATGCCGCTGTAGATCGACGATCTCTGATAATGCGACATATTTGCAAGCGATCGTCGACTTCTTTCGACCACAGTATGGTTGCACCCTCCACCCATGGCTTTAACGAACAAGTTCATCATTTCGTATCTTTTTGTATCGCTATACTCTATATTATACTATACTCATCATCATCATCATTTCAGCCAAAAGACGTCCACTGCTGGACATAGGCCTCCCCCAAACACTTCCACTTCGACCGGTTCTGTGCTTCTCGCATCCAACGGGTTCCTGCGGCCTTCACAAGGTCGTCGGTCCACCTTGTGGGAGGCCTTCCAACGCTACGTCTTCCGGTACGTGGTCGCCACTCCAGAACCTTTCGGCCCCATCGGCCATCTGTTCTACTATACTATACTCATCATATTAAATAAGATAAACATCGAATGCTCTTAAGATAACGATGTTCATTTGAGAGATACGCTTATCAGTACTAAGAGTTTCTGATCAGGTTACGTAAGTAAGTAAATGCCTTTGAAGCTTCCTCTTATCTTAATCTTATCAGATTATTGTAATCTCTTTAACTTATCATCCTTGATAGAATTGCACTTCCTTGTTTTATACCAAGGAAACATAATTTCATTAGGTAAATATAAACTGTTTTGACAAAAAAAGACAAAAGGCAATATTGCCTCTAAAGCAAAGTATTAAATAATTTGCACAATAGGTTCTTTAGTACTAGAACATGATTAAATCATATTGTTTCTGTAAATATGTAAAAACTAGACGAGGTCAGCGTTTCCTATCCGACTACTCTAAGACTCTTGCCCATTCTTCTCCATACGAAACTACTTTTTGGAAGGGGCGACTAGAATATATTTTTTTTGTAAATTTGACGTTCAGAAGTGCCTTATATGTGCCTATTTGAAATAAATGATTTGACTTTGAGAAGAAAGACCGAAACAAACACAAAAATAAAACCTAAAATTCAACATCTACCGGCAAAAAAAGGCCACCAGTAACGGAACAACCCAATTACCAGAAAACACCAAATCTCAAACGATTCAGCCAAAAAAAAAACATGGCCGACGGGAAACACCATTCCTGCCGTACGTGTACCTACAAAATGTTTGGTCCACATTTACTGAAGCGCGCCAGTGTATTTCGCGCCGCTATTTTTGTTAAGTCACCCGAGGCTAGTTGCTAACTAGCGCGGAAAGCCCTACCATCATATCTGGAATATAGAACTACTTTTAGATTACGTTTCTATGGATTTTCTTGGCCTTGATGCCGTGACGAAAGAACGTATTTTCTAAGAGAATTGAGTTGTAATGTGATCAAAGTTTTCGGCTTTAGTTTTTTGTAAGATTTCACAAAAAACTGATTATTTAACGAAAAGTTGAACTAGTGTTGTAATAATGTGATAGAGAAGTGATCTATCTCATCGAGAGACAAAGAGCTACCGTATGTAAGAAGTTGGATAATTAAAGGAAAAAAAAATTGGCGAAAAAATCAAGCAAATAGCGTCCACTACTGGACATAGGCTCGCTCCCGGGAACATCGGTACAACGACTTTAACTGCGCTGCCTACATTCAGGGAATTCCTATAAGAGATATTACCGAAATATGATTTTAGACAAAGCTCCAACTTCGGCTTTCCCTAATGGATTCATAAAACTTTTACAATATAAATACCTTATACGCAAACCCACATTATTTAAATCTCATAAGTATTCGAATAAAATTGGTACCCACAAACAGGCTCTCCCACGATTCTTTGCTTGCGAAAAGATAAAAAAAATGCAGATCTTACAAAAATAAACCAAAAAGTTGAAGCAATTTTTTGCCTCGGTGGATAAAGAAAAAGAATGATCCGCGTATATTGCAGGGGACAGGCGAAAAAGTTTTCGCCTTGGTGTAACCACGATCCTTGACAAATTCGTTTGAAAAAATTGTTTTAAAGTAATAAAGTCTAGGTAAAAGATTAAGTCGGAAATTGCTAATAAAATATTGGGAACTCGGTCACTTTCACTGTATGGTAAAGAAAGAGGGAGAGTTTTTCTTTCCACCATTAATTATTGTCCTGTCACCCATTTTCCATGCAGGCCTGGTGATTATAAGGTATCTACATACGTTAGACGTTTATTGTAGTGGTCCACTTGGAAGTCCCTGAATCGTCTCCGGACACATTACAAGTGGGAAGATGTAACTCCAACCTGGTAAAGTCGGTAAGGGAAAGTACTTCGACGGAACGGCAGTAGGGTGTGGATGTGGAACTATGTCGCAAACTATGCTCCACCTCCTATCCTACCTTTTGTGACCCAAAACATGCAGTCAAAGTGACCTCTGCACTGCCACCGACAACGCAGTGGAAATATTGCAGATCAACAAGACCTTAAATAATTCTTTTTTGTGTCGTCTGCCAGCGACACAAAAAAGAAGAAAAAGGAGGCCCTGAGCCTACTATGGTGAACATCAGGGTGCCATAACTTTCGTGGCTCTTTAATCACATTCATAAAGAAAAAACATGTCTCAGAAAATCTACGTTACAAGTTGATTTACATTTGGTCAACTCTTTACCAAAAGCTGGTCATCCAGTACAAACAAGTTGCCAGCCACCACACAATCCCGTACAAACAAGTTAGGAGCAATCCGAGAAATAGTAGCAAACTCTCCTTTGAGCGCAACCAATATTTACAATGTGGACTAATTCTAAACTTGGACACTTCCAACATACGGACGCTTGTGTAAAATATTTTTCCTGGAACATAGACGATACGGGGGTAGGTGAAGTGGGGAAACTTGGAAATAAAACCGGCAGCTCCGTCGTGTTACCGAAGTTGGGGATTTAACGCTCGCTGCGACACCGGGCTGGGCTCTGGTGTGAGGTGTAAGCGGTTAGGCGTTTAGATATTCCCTTAAATGCTGATTCAATTTAGCCGTCTCTCCCCTAGGTTAGTGTTGATGAATCTGGCGTAGGCCTAAAGTGTAAACGACCTTAAAGTCAATTGGTATTGATGATCTCTTCTTGTGGTAAAAAAAATTTAAGGAAATATTTACCTATTATAACCTCTTCGTGTATTCGGTATGTTTCCAAATATAGTATTGACTCCAGTTTTAACTAGACTATGCGATTTATTACCTTTGAATAGGATCTGCTTTCGCAAATTAATTTAAAAGAAACGCGGCTAAACTCACTCTAAGGAAAGCACTCTTTTTTTTTTTGAGGTTGGGAAATCATCAAACGACCCCTCCCGCTCCGGGTGAAGCGGAAGGGAGTGTCAGACTCGTACTGACTAAAACCCAGCCGTGTTCCTTCCTTAGCCCTTTATGTTCCGGGCCAGCGGTGACCCTTTCGGACAATCCCGCTGACCCGGCAGGCTTCGGCCCTAGTAAAAACGCAACTGACAACTTAACCTCACTTTTATATCTCTTTTACCCCTCCTGTTCTGGACCGACAAACGAAATAAATTTAAAAAAAAAACGCTATTGCCTATAAAATCCACCACAGTCGGTGTTCCACTTTCCAGAGGGATCTCGCGATGACAACGTTCTACGGGTCTTGTGCTACTCTACCGCGCTATCTTCACATATACGATACGACAGAAATCAGTTTACTTTTCTCAATTCTTAGCCGTGTTTTGGTGGATGGAATTAGCTTTTTACGACCTGCCAGTGTAAGTGTAAAGTAGAATTTAGTTCTGCGCTGACACTATTTCGCCTTCGACACACTGAGAGGAAGAAATTGTATTTCGAAAGGTCTCGGTGTACCTATGTACAGGTTGGGCATCTTGGTGGTATAAAATTTTTTGCCGCCATTTTGTTTTGGCGACAAGTATGACAGTTGCTTAATGAAAATTATTTTGTGTAGATACGGCAAATTTGTTATGTTGCGTTTAACGACTGAAAAACGTGTTTTAATTAATAAAACATTCTACTCAACCCAATCATGTATTGCAAAAACAATCAAAGTCAAACAAATAGGCACATAAAAAGGCACTTTTGAACGTCAAAAATTACAACAAAATAGAATTGATTCTAGTCACCCAATAACTCCTTTATTTAATAGATTTGAGCAGCATAGCATTGTAAATAGATAAAACAGTTCCTCGTCTAATCACATATCATACGGCACGAGCCACAATCGACACATTGAAGTTTCTGGGTCGATTCATTTCGAGAAACGGTGACGTTGATTGGCCCCCAAGAACCCCAGATTTAACAGCTCCTGACTTTTTTCTGTGGGGCTATCTAAAGGGACGGGATTATGATTAAAACAAAATATCCCAGACACAGTCACTGAGATAACGCAGGAGATGTGTGAAAATGTCATGAAAAACGCAATGAAAAGGGTTCACATCTGCCATGCTGCTAAAGGTGCATATTTGTCTGACATTATTTTTCATACTTATTTGCCGGCCCTAAATACTATATTAAAAAATAACATTTATTATTTTTTATATTTCATAGATTAAAATTTAAAAAATAAAGTGTTTGCCTGTTATTTGCCCACCATGTATAATGATTTTTAACCGACTATTAAAAAAGAACTTAAACGAGGCAAAGGAGTATGTAAGGATCGTAGCTTGTGGCGTCTGTAGTTTCTGACTACCTCCATGGAAAGAAGGCCTGGATTTATGTATATTAAAAAACTGGCCAAGTGCGAGTCGGACTCGCACACGAAGGCGGTTTCGTACCACAAGGCAAAAACGCCAAAAAAAACACGTTTGTTGTATGGGAGCCGCCCTTAAATATTTATTTTATTATTTTTTATAGCGGCAACAGAAATACATCATCTGTGAAAATTTCATCTGTCTAGCTATCGCGGTTCTTGAGATACAGCCTGGTGACAGACAGACAGACGGACGGACAGACAGCGAGGTCTTAGTAATAGGGTCCCGTTTTTACCCTTTGGGTACGGAACCCTAAAAAGGGGAGGTTATTTATTGCAAGAGAAAAAAAACGCTTAAAAGAGAGATAAATGAAAATGAATGAATAGCAGATTCGAAGTTGGAGATCAGAGGGGTAATTCTCGTAATTTTATGAAAGTTCACAGTCTGATCTCAGTCTCAATCTGTCAAAACTAGGTATAGGTACCCTAAATTTATGACAAGTTTTTGACATTGATTGTCTCTGAGAAGAGATTGCGACTAGATTTTGAACGTTTTTAATTACGTGAATTGGCCTTCTTGTAGCATTTCCATAGTTTGTGTTAAGTGAAGTAGTAAGTTAGTTCCTCTACGAACTATCCAGAACAATATTAAATAGTAACAGTCACTTAGGATCATGATTCAAAATATTTTATTCAAGAAAACCTTTTTGAACAACTTAAAACTTCGGCAATATCTCCGCTACTAAGTATGATGTTACTTGAATTATTCATGAGGAAAATTTTTGTAGTGGTCCAAAGGTTTTCGGAAAAGCTCCTATAGCACCCACGACTTTTGAATGGCATATTGTGATTATACATACATAATCAGCCTATAATGTTCCCACTGCTGGGACACAGGCCTCCTCTCGGTGAGAGGGGGTGGGCCGTAATCCACCACGCGGGCCCAGTGCGTGTTGGCAGATGTCACATGTCTTCGAATTTTTGGTTCTAGGATATGCCGGTTTCCTCACGATGTTTTCCTTCACCGTTTTGAGAGCAGTGGCGATGAAATAATTTACACAAAGTAAAGCGCCTGTCTGGGTTCGAACCAACGACTTACAACTCGTAAGTCGCGGCCGTTACCACTTGGCCACCACTGCTCTAATTATAATATATGTACAACAAGGGGTATCATGTTACCCAGTAACTGGGTTTTGGAGGTCAGATAGGAAGACGCTCCATGTAAATACTGGTATTCAGCTGCATCCGGTTAGACTGGAAGCCGACCCCAACATAATTCGGAAAAGGCTAGGTAGATGATGATATTTGTACAACTACTTAGCTACCTGCCTCCATTTTGAGCGGTTTTTCCGACTGTGGTGTGACCTCTTGTCTGGTCGTCAGACTTGGGCTTGTCACTACCCGTAACGACTGTCAAAAATCTACAAACGGACGGGTCTCGATATGTAATGGATGGCCACCCATCCGCCAACTGACCCCGGCAAGCGTTGCTTGACCTTTGATCGACACGTGCGGTTGTTATTATTTAGATGTATGTTACCGTTAATACAGATTTTGAATAAACAAATAAAATAAAAACAATTTCTTCACCAATGCATGCTGTGCTTTTAAGTAAGTAATGAGGCACTTAGACCCTCAGGGTAATTGCGTAACACATTATCAGTAGCAATGGGTTTCATTTTGACAGTTCAATAACATTCATTGCGTTATTTACTTTGTTGAGCAGACACTTTTTTCGAACTCAGGGAGCAATGGATTAGCAAAAAGCTTCAAAATTATTAAAATTGAGAGTAATAATGTGAGAGTAATAGTGTGTTAGGGTGCCGTATTAATAAACGTTACTCAGCCCAAGAGCTTGCACTTGATATGATCGTATTATTAACATAATATTTTACGTACTCAAATTACGGTTTGGGTTTACAATATCAGCCGAGTCACAGGCCGAGTGATGGACTGAATAATAAACGAAACTTTACACTTAAGTAAAGAATAGGTGTGGGTACTCAAGATGCTTAAACCTGAGTGTAGGTAATCCGTGACTTGGTTATTAGTAGCGCGAATCATGGAGTTTGAAAATATTTTGGGTGAAATTAATTATTACGATGAAATAGAGTAATATGTGTGTGTCTTGTAAGGTCTTTGCGATATCGTTTACAAAAATCTATAAGAGACGCCTCGAATCCTTATTTTCTACTACAGCCCTATATTTTTTTTATAATTTCGTGAAAGTAATTTTACTTCCTACTTTTTTGAAAAATCTATTATAGAAATTTGACAGATTGTATTAACTTGATGTGCTGGCGTCTATACTGAGTTGAGTATTAAGCTTCTACACACAAAATTGTTAACAATTTAGGGCTTTCTTGGGTAGAAAACAACTTTATAACGTGATACAACGCTATCCATTAAAGTTTTAACAAAATACAAGTATTTCAATAAATCTTCCCGAAATCAAACCCTCAAGTACAGCGTCTTGAGGATTTGATCTTGGTAACTGAGATACTGTTTTTATGTGTTTGTTAATATTATCAATGATCTTGAGATGCTGTTATCGTAATAATGGCGTATCAAATGATTACGCATTTGAGTACGTCGTTGAGGAACGTTTATTAATATGGGCCCTAGACTGAAATTTACAATGTACAAATTGTAAAATAACGGTATACTCATTGTTGAAAAGCTTAATAATAAATAAATAATGTTGGCTAGGCCATAACCTTTGTTCTCCACATCTTGTCACCATCCCTCTGTTATGGGTTTGGTTTCCGCACTTAGTCCATCAGTGGACCATTGTGCGTGGTCACCATCTCTCAGTCAACTCTCAAATTGATTGAGATGACAGCCGGCCCAAGTGTAGTTAGTCCAACATCGACTAACTAGAATTGGGTCAGCAGTTACGTTGCAGCGCAATAACCTATTTCGAACAACGACAGAACATGTCGGCTGACAAGAAACCAATACGTCACGGCATTAGTAGCCCGTTCCTCTGATTGTGGTTTGACAGTTATGAAGATCTGTTCTGTTCTGTTTGACTGACTTGTCGGTAGGCAGAAAATGTGAACTTGGGATACTGGGTCTTATGTAAGTCAGGATGCCAGTAATAATAATTATATATAGTCGTGACAGCCAATGGAAAGTGGTACTTCTGGACACGGCTCGCATTGTTAGGAGGTTCTTCTCTCTGGAGGCTTGACCGGCGTAGCTTGGACCCCGATACCGGTGGGATACATAAATATATTCAAAAAAATCCACCGGTTTCTTACTAAACTTCAACTATATCCGACGACCCTGCTTACTTATCTCCTTTAGTGACCGTACACCAGAAAATACATAACAATAAATACAATTATCACTACAAAACATATGATTGGCGGCCTTATTGCTTTCTGCTATAATTCTTCTATGAGCATTCTTATAGCCAAGGTTGTCTGGAAGACCAGGCAAACTTGGCTTTAAGAATGCTTGGACCAAATGGAAAGGCTAAAGTCACGACATTTGACAAGCAGATTGGTGATCGCAAATTTTCTTTTTTTTTTTGTAAAATTTTTACACATACGTACGTAAGTACATCCCTGTGGTTCATACATACAGTTATAAATAATATAAAAGCCATTTTTAGATTGAGAAAAACAGGCAGACTTAAGTTTGTTCACATATAAAAAATAGAAGGTCCCAACACAAATGGCTTCAAAAATACATGAAAGCGATGTGAAATTCTCATGTGACTGGGTTTCCTTTGCTCATAATAGAATTGAGCATTCGAGAAAGTTCGATATTAAACATAAAACGTCATCCCTAAAGGGTTGCTGCCCATAAGTGCTATAGGAGCAAGGCAACTGAGAGTAGTGCTTGGGTTTTTAAGGAGTTGTGTCGAGTTAAAAGGCTGGAAGAGATTGACAGTAGCACGATAAAGCTACAAAATAATAAAAACATGATTATTGTGATACTCAAATTGGGAGTCTTAGGAATATTTAGTTAGGTTATTCAGTGATCTTGTTAGGAGAAAAGCGAGGTCACCCAACAATTCGTTCTACCTGTAGCGGTATCTACAACGCCACATGAGAACAACGCATCATTCTGACATACCGCGCAACTAGCATAGATACAACGGTTGTGTTAATTATTACAGTTAATTATTTCTAGCAACTTTATGTCTTCAACATGAAGCTTACCTGCGACAAGTATATTTCTTAATATATTCTCTTACATCTAAAGGATCATGATGACACACATTTAAAAAAAAATATTAAGTCTAGTGTTTGTTTTCACGGTTCCTTCGCCTAATGGCAAAAAAGGAACTCTTATAATAAATGTTAGGTACAGTCACGAGCATAAGTATGTATACACTTGGGTTTATTCAAAGACGATTTTCTCCTTTAGTTTTGAATGAAATTTTATGTTATTACGAACAAAGTATTTTCGAACCCACAGATATGTGTAAAGTGTTGACTATTTCAACATTGAATTCCTTATTTCACGAGAAAATCGACATTGAAAGTTGCCAAGTGTTGACATATTAGTGCTCGTGACTCACAGCCATTTTACTCGGAGACAATTTTTTGCACTATAGGAAACACACAGAAGTGCACAGATTACACATTAAATGTGTAATCTGTGCACCGCTAAACAATGGTGCAGAGAAATTACGAAAAAAACAAGTAGAGGTGGCTGGTGAACATGAAGGATGAAAAAAAATTGTGTGAGGCTGGTATCGTTAAATCCCATAGTAAAATTAAAAAGATTTGGTGGTACTAAATGTCTTTTTTTATTTCAGTCAATCGTTTTTGAGATATGGGATCTTTTCGGTTACAACCGCAGTGATAACTTTGTTTTTTATAGTTATTTCCAGAAACGCTATGAAATACAAACTTATTTGTCTTTGTGTAAAAACCGACCAACGCGGTCAAAATCTATGGAACGGCAATTTTTTTTTTTTTTAATAACCGACAGTAAAATTCTACGCCGTGGGGTTCAGAATCCAACTACATACCTATGTAATGTGATGAATCCATAGTTTCAGTTTGCACTGTAATGATTGAAATCGTATTAGATAAACTGTAAAGTAAACAATCAACAGCGAAAACAAATAACAATCCATGCTTCAACCATGTTCACATCTCAAACACAATATGTACACCACAAAAGTTATCAAACGCGTCGTTCTCTAGTACAAAGCAAAGAGCAAGGCTCCACACAACATTGTACACGTATTGAACAATAAAACGCTCGCTTCGGATCGTAATAGTGACGAAATACAAATGTTTCTATTACTTGATGTGAGGAATTGTATGGAGAATGGAGATATTTGTGAAGTGAAAACTTGTTTAGGCGCGTTGGGCATTTTGTGGAAAAAACCATTGAACTCGCGACACTGTTACCGTAACCGACACTGCGCTACATTCTGTGTTCGGCTGTCCTCGGGATGTACTCGGTTTTAATGTCAGATATGTCAGTGAGTGATGGCAAAGTATTCTGTTTGTGTTTTGTTTAAAAGACGATTAAAAAAATACACATGTAATGGTTCCAGTTTTCACTTCTGTCGGCACTCCCGGAGTGCCACAGTTTTTTTTTGTGTAGTGTAGACTTTTAAATTAAATTGAGATAGAGTGATACTAATTAAAAGCAATTCGACTGTCATAAAAGGAAAACATAAGATCGAAAATTACAGGAAAACAAAATAAATGAAATACACTGTACAAGCTTACAAAGGGGGTGATTCTACCTTTAATTTTAAACAACTTTCGCTAAACTGCCACCCTGTTTAACAGAGTAATGCTCCACTATAACATAACATTATGTTATTGTGAACAATTATTGAATTATAACAAAACTTATCTACTCGTATTACAAACCAGAGTGTCGTTCAACAAAACGTTGCGTTGTACAAAGAGCTTCATTCAATACAACGTTGTACACGAATTGAACATTAAAATGCTAGCATCGGATCATAACAGTGAGGACATACAGATCTGCTACATGCCACTTCGTTGTAAGGAACAGTATAGATGCTCTTTTGTTTGTAATAAAGACATTGAGAAAGAGTGTACATTGTACGTACATAAAAGGTGGTTTTCATACAGATTGTAATACTTGCGTTATCTAGGTCTATCTATATTTGTGGCTCGCCCCTTATTACATGGGACTTAAACATAACTGGTGAAATGTGGGTGAACTGTAGGTACACCTCTGCTTAACCTGGCGGTGAATACAGGCGAGATGTTTTGTTATTTTTTCTGATATCATATTATATGATAGATAAATAATAGGAGGAGGGACTTGTGGCTAAATAATAACAGCTGCACGGGTCGATCGATCAGGTTAAGCTACGCTTGCCGTGGTTGGTCCTTGGATGGGTGACCATCTTCACATACCAAGACCCCTCCGTGACTCGGAAAGCACGTTAAGCCGTTGGTCCCGGCTGTAATTCGTGGATCTTTGACAGTCGATACCAGTCTTACCAACCAGTCTTACCAAGGGGTATTGTATTACCCAGTAACTGGATTGTGGGGGTCAGAAAGGCAGTCGCTTCATGTAAAATACTGGTATTCAGCTGCATCCGGTTAGACTGGATGCCGCTCCCAACATAGTTGGGAAAAGGCCGGGCAGATGATGATGATAATTTTGATAGATAATAGATATGATAACATATTTACTACTCAAGATAAAAATATTGGTGCCAGATTATTTCAAACGTACGGAAAAGTGAACATGAACTTGCTCGAATTTCCAAAACAGCAAACGAAAAATGGGATCCATTTACGTATGTTGATGAAAAAGCAATTAAGCATTAAATTTCCATGGAGGCTATCGAAGATTTTCATTAGCGATCAATTGACGTCAGTTCTCAATTAAAATGGAATTCTATTGTAATAGCGTGGTACACAGAGCACGTAATATAATGGAGATATGCCAATTATCGGTTTCACCCGCATAAGTGTCGATCCCGTGGGAATATCGGGATAAAAAGTAGCCTATATGTTAATCCAGGGTACCTCCATACAAAATTTTATCAAAATTGGTCCAGCCGTTTAAGCATGAAGAAGTAACAAACATAAACACACACACTCTAAAACTTTCGCCTTTATAATATTAATGTGATGCAAGTTAGGTTGGCTTTTTTTTTTTTTTTTGCGGATGGGAAATCATCAAATGACCCCTCCCGCTCTGGGTGGAGCGGAAGGGAGTGTCAGACTCTTACTGACTAAAACCCACCCGTGTTCCTTCCTTAGCCCTTTATGTTCCGGGCCAGCGGTAACCCTTTCGGACAATCCCGCTGACCCGGCAGGAGTTAGGTTGGTTTAGAATAAGTTATTTATTTATTTAATACTTCAAGCACATAAATGTACAGAGGCGGACTTAATGCCATAGGCATTTTCTACTAGTCAACCTTTGGGTGATGCAGAGACAAACAGTGGTAGGTCAAATCATAAATATAAGCACAAATAAATACATAAGTTCAGGCGGTTGACCAAATCACTATGTTTACTGATGGTTGGTATGAATTATTGTCGTATTTTTATGGGCTCATTGCTAACAAGTTAATGTGACTCTGTAAACTAGCATAATTTGCCTATTTTTTTCAAATATTTTTTTTTGGGCATTATAAAAAGAGGTTTCATTTCCGTAAAAAAAAGAACAAGTGCGGATTTTTTGTTGCTCGGACGGGCAATTCTCGTATTTTAAGAACGTTCGCATTCTAACCTCAGTCTCAATTAGGCAAAAATACCTCTAATTTCCTTATATTATTGACAAGTTTTTTACATAGATTGTCGCTGAGGACCAGACTGCGACGTGATATTGAATGTTTTTAATTACGGGAATTAGCCTCCTGATCTCCGATGCCTGGCATAACTGGAATCGTAACTTGATGAAAAACTCACCCTGTATTATCGAGCTTTCACTGGAGTGCTTAATTGGGTCATCAAATTGATGTATAGTAAAAGTGCGCAGAGCTGCACACCCCTACCCTGTTTCAATCTAAACAAATGTCAACTTTATTTCAATGATAATTAAGTTGATTTCAGAGTGACTAGTACTATTGAAAAAGTTATAAAAATGTTTGAAATTGTAGCGTAAACTGAACTTTATTGTGTAGGAATTAAAGTTATTTTTACATGAATTCATATTTGTTTACATTTTTGGCAAATACATCGCGAGTTTTGTATAGGTTACAGTTTGCTAATAAGTTACGCGCATAATCAGCCTATATCTAATGACCCCACTGTTGGGACGCAGGCCTCCTCTCTGTGAGAGGAAGTGGGCCATAAATCACCACGCGGGCCCAGTGCGGGTTGGTGGATGTCACAGGTCTTCAATTTTTTTTTTCTAAGACAACATGATTTTTTCCTTCTCCGTTTTGAGAGCAGTGGTGGTAATCTATGTAGGTATGTGATTAGCTAATAATTTTGTCAGTTCCTTACTTATTCTATGTTCTACATCCCCTATATTGGAAGTCCATTGGTTATCATTAGTTAATGCGTCCGAATCGCTAAATTATTGGATTTATCAGCCATTCCCGAGTGTTCATTAAAAAAGAATGCTCTGATTTATGTAGGTATTTGAATCGAATATTTCGCTGTATTGGTTCTTGAACTTTATAATTAATGAAATGTGGTTTTGTTGGCTTCCAAACGTTTTTCGGTTTGTTATTTATTGGAGCAAAGTTAGCACATAATGAATACTTGAAATGAAAATTTGGGATATTTGAATAATTTTTATTTATAGAATGGTTTTATGGCTTCTATATTTTCGTCTAAGGGCTGATTTTACGAACGCCAGATAACTTTTATTCGAAGAATAAAATTGACGTTTGACAGTTTTGATAAGAAATAACTGTCAATATTTCAAAATTATTCCTCGAATAAAGTTATCAGATGATTGAAAAATCAGCCCTAAGAGGTAGGTAATTATGATTTATTTTCTACGTCGCAAACAGACCGTACATTCTTATATTGTTGGTGACAGAATCAATTAACATCAAGGAGTAGGAACGACGCGATTTCTCGATTGGCGTTTGAAAACTTTTAAATATTTGTCTAGGGATTCGAAGCCAGAATCTCAGAATCAACAGCTACGCTTGTGTAAAACAAACCGAACAATTTTTTTATAGTTCGTGTTTGAAGTAGGTACAGCACTTTAGCACAGATGACAGCACATCAAGCTAGTACAATCTGTCAAATTTCTTTAATAGATTTTCAACTTTATTACTAAAACATAAGGTTCAAAGTTGATTGGGAAAATGTAACCGTTTCGGGAAGCTTGATGTGCCCAGTCTGTACTTAATGGGTAGGTAGGTACTGCTGACCTCTATTATACAAGCACGCTGGACTTCATGTGAGCGTCCGTGGAACTAATATTTTCGATAAGTAGCAACTTTTACATAATGCGCATACTCTCATGATAAAAAATATCATGATGCACATAACTTCCACTGTTCATATTGCCGATGTTCATGAAAATCGAAATTCGTGGCTTTATAAACAAAACAAGATCGTTCTGTTTCGTAATTCAAATAGATTTATTTATTTTCTAATTTAAAACAAAACACAACCGCTGTGCCTTACTGAAGTTAAGAAAAAAGTACACGTTTTATAATGTTTAACTCATCAGTTCTGAGCGCTAGTGTGCTTTTATCAATACTTTATTGCATAAAATTTAAAATGTGCCAATTGTCTTACATATTACTGGAGTCGCAAATAGAAGAAATAATATTATTTAAAAGTGACAATTCGCCTGTTTCGGACGAGTAAATTCGTGCCAATCGACTAATACGGCCAAAACCTGAGGCTACATTAGTCTTTGTGATCTCAACAGAAATAGAAAAGCAGACGACTCCAAGCCAGGTTAATAGTACCGCCATTAATTTCGTTACGGTAACTGTGGAGTTGTGCCAAGGCGTTCCAAGTTAGGGGATTAATTTACACCGTGATGTAACGTTTCGTAAACAAGGCAAGTACATTCAAAAAGCATTCATCGGTGGCGATAGGTACTTATGTCATTCCGGCGCAACCTAGACAAAACAAGGAGGTAATAAGAAAAGAATAATCGACCGGATTGACTAAGGTCACGTAAGAACACAGAGCATCTCAACTGCCATCGCTAAAGGTGGCATTGTCAACACTTTCCCTTTCACTGTTTATTTATGAAGGTACACCAACAGCTTCTAAGTATAATATATCTTAAGTACTCGTAATATATCTCAAAAATATATATATAAAAAATATATATCTTAAAAACTCGAACTACGACACAAATAACGCATAGAAACTGGCAGCTTTGAGTAGAGGTCGTGACAGAAACTGTGCGCTAAACGCCTTCTCTAGACGCTCTGCCGGTAAACTAGAGATTTGGTTGAGGCTGGTTTTGAAATGACACGTGATACGTATTTTGTGCAGCAAAGTCAAAGCATTTATTTGAAATAGGCGTCAAAATTTACAATTATTTATTTTTAATAGAATGGCCGAAGCAATTACATTATTTAAACATATAATTTATATAAGTCATGAATTCTTCTCATAATAAAAAAATAGAATTGATTTTAGTCGCCCCTTCCAAAGGGTAGTTTCGTTTAGTTTTCGTTCCATCAGATATGTTCCATCAATTGCCTATACGTAATCATTTCTACCTTTTATTTCAATAACAATCCAGATTTTTAACCATATTAACATACGCAGAACTGACCTACATACCGCTACAGTTCTGTGTGAGCCGCGGCCCCAGGTAAAGGGGTGGCTAAGCAAACCGGCTTATCGCGACCGGCTGACAAGCGTGGATTTATGTGCTAACTTTATCTTTTCCGTTACGTGCGCCTCCGAGGCCGATGGCACTGGAGGTCATTTGGTTTGACGGGTGATCTTCGTTTAGCTAAACCAATCTCGATTTAAGCGTGCAACGGAGTATTGATAAAACTGATTTCAATACTTTGAAAGCATTTTAAGATAGGTCCTTCGTAATTTTAATTACTTAAATAATTATTGGCTGTAATATTTTTTGATTAAGTTTATAGCATAATTTAAGTAAAGCAGAGGAATTTAATTGTTAAGAAGCTGGAAGTTAATTGTTAAGTCATTTCATTAAACTGTCAAAGAATGACAGCTGCCATTTGAATACACGGGCAATTTAAGTTGGTAGTGAATTTGATGAACAATTAATTTATCTGACCTTATTTGGTATTTAATTTTTTGTTTTAATGGCGCCGATTCCCTTGTTCACAAACTAAACTAATTTTAAGTTCAGTACATCTTTTTCTTTCTATTTCATTATGAAAAGGACAGAAGATAAATATTAGTTTAGTCCTGTCAAATTAGACAGCGCCTAACGTAAATTGACGTATTCTTAGTAGCCATGTTTTTATTCACGTCTAAACTTGCTATGGAGTATCTTAATTTGACAGGACTAAACTAATATTTATCTTCTGTCCTTCTCTTAATGAAATAGAAAGAAGAAGATGCCTGAACTTAAATTTAGTTTAGTTTGTGAACAAGGGAATCGGCGCCATTATTTATGAGTAGGCAACCCAATATATTCGAAGATGCGCCATCTACCAACCCGCACTGGGACCGAGTGGTAGATTATAGCCCACTCCCGGCCCCCCTACCCCTCCCTCCCTTTCCTCCCTCTCTCGAAGAGAGGAGGCCTGTTCCCACTGGTGGGAACCACTGGGAACAATAAAAGCTGATTATGCTTAACCCAAAATACAGGTTGAAATTGAAAACATGCACCAAATCGAAATGGGAGATTGTACTCATCATTATGAACAACTTTTACTATGGGACCAAACCTGAAATCATCTGCCTCGCCTTTTCCCAACTATGTTGGGGTCGGCTTCCAGTCTAACCAGATGCAGCTGAATACAAGTATCTTACATGGAGCGACTGCCCTGACCTCCACAACCCAGTTACTGGGCAATACGATACCCCTTGGTAAGACTGGTTGTCAGAGTTTCGGGGTTCTGACTACCCGTAACGACTGTCAAAGATCCGCGAATGATAGCCGGACAACGGCTTAACGTGCTTTCTATGGCACGGAACAAACCTCAAATCACGAAAAAAAACAGCTGTTCCCTAAATTTATGTTCGCATAACTCGTCAAAATGCACAAAACAGCTGTTTTTTTTTTGCGATTTCAGGTTTGGTTTCATAGTAAAACGTACAATCTCCAATTTCGATTTGGTACATGTTTTCAATTTCAACGTATATGAAAAGATGAAATAAACGATGAAACCACGGTAAAGAATTCTAAGTAAGCGTTGAAAATACAAGACAAGAAATGAAAATCCGAAATGCGACATGATATCGTTATTTGGCAAAAGATTATTATTTTTAGGAAAAAATACTCTCGCATTCCCGTCTAATATTCTTTGCATAGCGAAATAATCCTGACTTACAAAAGATAAAGATGAAGACACAAATAAGAAACGGAGTTCCCTTGATGTTATAATCTGACAATCGAGGACTTCATTATTTATTTCTTGTAGGTAATTTCAACTTATTTCAAGTCTGTACCTATACCGGTTGACTTTTTTACCGTCTGGGCAAAAACAGTGTACAAAAGGTGCAGTACCTACTCTAGAAGCCAAAATGTCTTCTTTTTTTCACAAAAAATAAAATAAAAAATCACAATTTTTATAAATTATTATTATTTTTTCCTTCGATTGAAGCCTTCAATCATAGGATTGAAGGTTTCAATCATAGGATTGAATGTTACTACAAAATCATTGAAAATTTCCGCGCGTAGAGAAGCGGGTGCCTTTAAGTTGATTTTTTTTGTGAAACCTAAAATAAATTTCTGTGTAATAAGCTTCTACTTCGTACTCCTCTTATACCTGGTTTTTGTCCAGATGGTACAAAAGTTACTAGACATAATTATTACAAATATTTCATTGTAGCAGGTATTTTTTTATGTAGGTATCGCTTGATAATGGCCAGAACAATTTTCAAGAAATGTTTAAGTTAATGGCATCTAAAAATACGCCACGGGGACAAAATAGATGAAGTTTGGTTTTGAGTCATTTACAATCTTGGATTTTATCATAAAACTTTTTCTTCCCTTTCTGAATAATCTATTCAATTTTCGTACAATCACATCTGAGCTATTTCATTAATTATCATTATTGCTGTCTCGTTTACTTGCCATTTGATTCATTTAATGATTTACACAAAATTATTGAGATGTACAATTTCTGAGAATAATTAAAATTCTTCTATCTAACTTAGCGTAAATCAAAGGGACTTACCCTTTCATTTAACGCTAAGTTCAAAATATTTGTAATACGAGTATTTTGGAACGCAATGGACATAGAAATGGGATCATTTTGATTAATTCCGTCTCTATTTAGACAAATATTTCATCAAGTACCTATTCTATTAGATATTATTGCAAGGCTTTCCTAACAATGTGACAAATAATTTAAAAAATTATTAGCAAGCTCACAGAATAAGCAAACTGCCGGTCGATTCTGTAAAAATCTCACTGTGAAAACTTAGGTGAAGTGAGTTTGTTTTTGCTAGGAATTGACACTATTGACAGCTCACTCCACGCTCACTTCACCTAAGTTTTCACGGTGAGATTTTTACAGAATAGCACCGCTGAAGTGGTAATGGGCCGGCCGCGTGAAACCAATATCTGTTTATGAACCAGCGCTCTAGGCGTTGAGTCGTAATATTATGCGTCCCCGTTATTAAGGATGTTGTGAATTTTCTAATGGACAAATCTGTTACGATTGAACTCCTGGTTACTGATGATATTATTTTTGCATTTGCTTTCTGATAGTATTTAAAACAAAAAGAAACTAGAATCATGAATGTTAAAGACATTAATGCACCCTATACGAGACAGAGCTCCAGCGTTAGTTAAATCTCAAAAACTTTAACCATCGTTAAAATTGTGCCACCCACTGCAACAGAAAGTATTCGGAAAACATCGTTGTAGCAATGCAACGCTCTATATACTTCTATTCAGATACATAGATACTGTAAACAAATATATTCGGTATTGTAGCTTCAAATTTAGTTTTATCTTTGACGTTTTATGTGGAATCCTTTCTTGGCTGTGTATGGTATAATTACCTGAGGTTATTGTGTCCAAATTGTTGGTTGAATTTCAAACGCTGTTCTTCAGTTGTTTTGGAATATCATTCGGCGATGTCAAATGTATTGAGACAAACTAGCAGGGTATCGAAGAGGGGGTGGAGGGGGATTCAGGCGATCAGACCGGAATAAATCAAGAGTGTAAGGGCAAGCCCCTACATATAATGTTGAATGTTAATAAAATAAATGTTTAATGTTCGAGAAATATTTAATGAGAAACTGCACTAAATTAATGTAATAAGACTTAATAATTTTTTTTATAAAAAATGTTATAAAATGTAAGATGTTGCGCGAGCTCGTTATAAAAACGAAAACTGACGTACTTGCGTACGTGACTATACTACATTTATTATTTAACAATATTTGCAGTAATTTTAACTAGGCCAAAGTACAATGTGCGGTTGCTGACCGTACAAAGAGTATCGGGGAATGGACCAACAGAGACATTTTTGAAATTACATGACAGTGCAAAAAAGAATTGAAATCAGGGAAATTTCTTGACTTTATCATTATTACTTTTCATATTTGACGTACTTAGGTATAATGTCAACGTTGAAAGTCGACATAATAAATTAAGACGCAGACACAGACATGTTTTATTCGTGTAGGTCTTAATTCAGGCAGCCTACCATCAGTTAACTGTCAAAGTATCAAAGCACACATCGACCTACGCTTTTAAAGGTAACATAATAACTTAGGCCAGACATCTTACATTTAATTTTATTCCTACAAGCTAGGTTGTAACTGGGACACATTGAAGCTCTGGTCAAAATTCGCACACGTCGATTGTGTCAATTAACTTTTATAGAGGTGTTCAATTTGACAGTCGTTACGTGTATTCAGAAGCCCGAAAGTATGACAACCAGGCTTGCGAAGATGTATCGCGTTGCACAGTAACTGGGTTGTGGAAGTCAGTTATGCAGTCGCTCCATGTAAAATACTAGTATCCAGCTGCATCCGGTTGGACTGGAAGCCGACACCTACATAGTAGGAAAAGGCTAGACAGATCGATCGCTGGTATTCAATCTGGCAGGAATAGTCGCGTGACTTCCTAATCATTAAAACAACTGACGCGCGCAGTTACATCCCGCATCCCGCGCGGGATTTGCCTCAGTTTGAACAGGCCTTAAGTCATAACTGGAACACGCAAAACTAAGTGGTTTTACTCTTATCTCAAGTAAGAGCAATATAATCTAAATGGGAAGGCGGGTAGAATCCTCATAAATTAAAGTTGTTCGTACTATTATAATGTGTATGGTTAGGTAATAGAAACTGGTAGCACCCAAGGTTGTTTGCGAATGTTATAATTTGGTGTCTGTATTTGAAATCGCAAATTCGATTTTACTAGCGACCCGCCCCTGCTGCACATGCCAGCTCGCGACGCACAGTTCACAGCTTTGTTTTGCTTACTGTAAGCAAATATGAGACATCTCCTCTCCTTTCGTCTCGACTCTGCTTTGGTGGAGTCTGGACTTTAGACTGGAAGCTGACCCCAACATAGCTGACACAAAACTGACAGAGAGACATTATAACCAGTTTATAACCAGCACACTGTTTACTGTAGCACAATCGTCAGCAAATCCTATATGTTACTATAACATAAGGGGCTTACAGGACCTAAACCAATCAGAAACAATAAAAGTATTATGATCGACTATAGTAAACAAAATCAGAAAAATATATGATATTCTTCAGGATATATGCTAGGTAGATAGTATGTTGAAAACATAATACAACTAATTTGCTACGATAGAAAAATATCATGAAGATATCTCTAAAAAAATTCTTTTTACAATAAAAACCATACTAATATACATACAATCATTCTGATTTTTTGTCAGATTATTCTACAAGCAACATACTAAAGCACTAAAGCTAGTGTTTTAATTTTTTAGTCCAAACAATAGATTTTTGTAAACAGATAATTGCTTCATATTTAGCAATAAATTACCAGCGTTGTGTCATCGCGCTTCTCTTTCTTTTCTATGCAGTCCAACAGTGACCGCGCTTTAGGTCATGTAAGCCCCTTAATCGCGTGCTCAAATTAAACCGTTGTTTAATCGTCACTAACGCACCTATACAAACAGTATCGTTTGGGCTAATTTAACTAATCCGTGGCAAGCTATTAGCCTAGCTAACCGTAATCTACTTAACGCGGATCAATTTAAATGTAAACACGGTCCTGTCATATTACCTATAAGTATTTTAGGACTGAGCCTGTATGTGTATACAGGGTGATTTTGGGTTGGGATTGAGACTAAGTCGATTATGAAAAGTAATTGAAAGAATCTGGGAATGAATTTCGAAGATTTATTTTTTCTTCCGACATTTTATCTTCATTTTCGTTAAATTCGTTAGAGAGCTCATTAATATAAATTATCTTGTTTGCATAAGATACCTCTGAAGTTGAAAGTTAAGGTAAAATGTGAGATTCACATTTCGCAAATGTGTCTACTGTGTACTGTAAAGGTTGTCCACTAACCAGGTTGTCAACCTTATATAGTGCAGGCTGGCTATAATTTAGCGTAGGTTCCATTCGAACATTCTAGCAAGTTTAGAACATATTTTATTAGATTTTTGTGTTTAGGAAAAAACAGACCTAGTTTTTATAGTGCTTATTATTTATGGTGATAGATTGTTACCTACAACCGAGAAAGGAAAACTAACGGGGCGTATTCCTAAATACTCCTGAAAAGCAACACAACGCACTTTAGAAATACTAAACTTTTAACTGAATCAACCTCTGCACACCCTTCAAAATTAACGCGACAATAATACAAATTGCATTTGCTCACACAAAATTACAGTATCCTAGGTACTTATTTTGCAGTTTTCGCAGTTGGGAATGATTCCGGTCCCACATACAGTTGTCACGCTACGAACTGTAGTTGTGGCAGTTCGGGAAGCGATTCCGAAAGTTATGGACCAATTCCAACTATTTTCGGACATAAATGCCGCATAATATGTGGGTGGGTAGGTGGGTGGTGACATAAATGATTATGATTTGTGGTATGTTGGTGGTGCTGTATTTTTGGAGGGTTTAAATGACTGTGTCAAAGGCGTGGGTTTTGTAATTGAACCACCAGCCATTGATATTTTGGCGACCAAACTGAATTGCCCACCATGCAGTTAAGTCAATTGAAAATAATCTTTAGTGCTATATTATAATATTTACATAATTTAAAAGATTAGTCTTAAAATAATAATAAGTTTCAGAATATCTTTAGTCAATCTTAAAAAAGTGCCTGGTACAGACTGGATGCGGAAGGTGGAGGATAGGGTGTTGGAGCCGTGGAGAAGCCTATGTCAAGCAGTTGACTGCGATAGGCTATAATAATCGGCCAATAGCCTGATGGCCAAAAGCCTCGATTAACATCTCCCAAGGCTCTTGTTAGGCAGTTGGATCAAGGGCCTGATCCAAAACCAGTACTCCTCGATACGGGTAGCATTGTGAGGAGGTTCCTGTTTCTGGAACCCTAACTACTGGTAACCTGGACCCTGCTCCCGACACCAGCAAATCTTTATTTTTCCTTTTTTAAATATTTAAAAATGTATAAGATAAGGAATTAAATAAACAAACGAAATAATAATAAAAGAAAATAGAAATGCCAGAATGGCATATACGATACTTTGTATCATACATACGAGTACGTACGTGGTTTTTTGTCGGCGGGTTTTTTTGCCACCAATACGCAACTGTTTCGTTACCGATAAGCTTCCGTTTGATATTAACACGCTTGCGCAACACAGAAAGTTTAGGGTGTAAACCAAAGATATCTTTGAAAAAAAATACTTTTATTTGCGGCAAACATGACGCATCAAAAAGACAAACACAAAAAAAAACAAAATAACAATTTGGGAGAAAACATGCGTCACATCCACGCAAAACGGCCATCACTCAGCATAATGATAAGACACTATACGAGACAGAGCCCCAGCGCTGTTGCTGATGGCTTTGTGTTACTTATAGCTTCAGCCGTACTTACGCGACCAAAGCGAGTGCAAGCCGGAGGCGTCTGCCTCGCCACAGAGGACAAATGTACGCCTACACCACCTATGCATTTCTTTTATGGCTAACCGGGACTGCAGACTACAGTAAGATAAGATAAGATATTCGTAGGTGGTTATTCGTAGTATACATACGCAAAATCAGCATGCAAGTTGTTAAAAGTATTATCAACAGGTCGTCATGCTTGCCTTATACAATGGCATACAAACATTGAAGTAGGTAAGTATAAGCAAAAATTTTAAGGTATTCAAATTATACAAGCTAATAAAATTATCTAAATAGAAATATATACCACAATTCAAATAACCAAATTAAAATAAAACACTCATAGTTAACATGGACAAATATACACGTTGAAATTGAAAACATGCGACAAATCGAAATGGAAGATTTTAATCATCATTAGGAACAACTTTTACTATGGGACCAAACCTGAAATCGCGAAAACAAAATCGGCTGTTCCCTACATTTTATGTTCGCATAACTCGTCAAAATGTAGGGAACAGCAGGTTGTTTTTTTGCGTTTGCAACTTTAGTCCCATAATAAAAGTTGTTCATAATGATGAGTACAATCTCCCATTTAGATTTGTCGCATGTTTTCAATTTCACCCTGTTTATAGTAGTCAAAACAGGTCTAAATTATAATAGTCATTCAAAATTTTTTTCACGTAAAAAAACATTGATGGTAAATCAGGAAAAATGAGTAAATAACCATACAACACAATATCACGCCTGTATTTCACAAACGGGTAGACAGAGGTGAAAAATACATCCACGAGGACGAGGCTATTGTCATGAACAACAATAGGCTGTTACTGAGAAACTTCCAATATGGCAGTGAAGGACTTGACATAACATGGCGCCATTATTCCCCGAACGGGTAGGCAGAAGTAAGATTACTCCCACATCGCCTGTTATGTTCAGGTCTCATAATAGAATAGAATCAAGTGGACAGCGGGGAGCGGGAGCAGGCAGCGGTATCCAATGGTATCGGTCGTGACTTTCGAGTTGAAGGTCGTCAACCCCAGCCAGGCGCTTCATTTTGTGTAAATAATTACATCACCACTACTCTTAAGGCTAAGCGCGCACTACGAATTTTAATCGTTGCGATAAATAATCGCCAATCTGTAGATAATACTAATATACTAAAGTCCGCGCACAGCGGAAAAAAATCGCATGAGGATTCGCTTGAAATTTTTTTGTGTTTGCGATTTCATAACTAAATCGCAACGATTAAAATCGTAGTGCGTGCTTAGCCTAAAACGGTGAAGGAAAATATCGTGAGATGTCCTAGAACCAATTTGAAGAAATGTGGCATTTACCAACCAGCACTGGGCCTGAAAGGTAGATTACAGCCCACTCTCTCGGCAAGAGAGGAGGCCTTTGTCCCGGCAGTGGGTAAATTATAGGTTGATAATGCTAAGCGGACACCCAGAAACCAGACTACAACTAAGAAATTCCTAATGAAAAAACCTATACATATAAATAATAAAATCGTAGCAAAACTGTAAGTACATTGTTTTTTTTTTAATTTTTGCGAGGTCTGGGAACGATTCCTATTGCGAAATTATTATTTTTTTTTATTTGTCTAAATGTTCATGCATCGATCGTCGGCGGATCGAAAGATAAGATCGTTGTATATCTTTGTTCGCAAATTCATTACAGTGTTGTCTCTATATAAAAAAATGTCTCTACTATTGAGACCATTCAAATAAATAATTAGTTACATACAGGTCGACCTAATAAAAGCGTGTTAAAAACAATGCTCTCAAGTAATACCAAAACCAGTGTTGCCAGCCCAGTCGCGAGCTAACTCAAGCGATACGCTTGACGTATCCGAATGAGGCGATTTCCGAACTAAGCTCATTGCTTAAACCGACTTAAACGTCAAAACCGAGTGACATCTGTCATCGTGTTCTGACAGCTCGAAACTTCAAAACAAACAGCGCCAACCGCGTCACGCTCCGACATATAGATAAGTACCCCTCTGATGCAACCCGTATCATGCTAATGTGTACCTTCATGAAACAATAATAACAACCCGTATTTAGTTCCGCGCAGCTTGACACCGATTCCGGCGAGTTGTCACGGTTCAAGCAATTTATTGCCCGGGATTACGAATGATGGACACAAGTGGTTGTAATACGTTACTGTCATGCTTGTGATTTCTGCAGGAGAAAGCAGGCTATATTATGTAAGATAGCTGAACAGATTTATGGGCAATAAATTGGTATATAATAGATAAAGCAATTCACGAGCGAGCGTCATGTGACTTATACCATTGCATTAAGGCGGAAATTCCTTGAAAACGGTCAAAAATTGTTTTTTTGAAGCAGTGTATCTCTTAAACCGTAAATAATTTTGACCAAAAAAATAAAAACTATATTTTCAAGTCTTATTTCAATACAGTGATGGAATTCAAATCATAATTAAACATACATTAATGCTTCAAAAAATCTTTCTTTTTTCTTCTTCTTGATTTTCTTTAAAAGCAGTTTATCCCTTCATTAACAATTTTAATTATAATTAAAAATATGCCATTAAATTTCTAATGCCAAACTGCATTCAGTGATGGATTTATTTATTATTAAATAGTTTTTGTAAATAGATAATTTCTTCATATTTTACAATAAATTACCAGTTTTGTGTCATCGCGCTTCTCTTTCTTTTCTATGCAGTCCGACAGTGACCACGCTTTAGCTCATGTAAGCCCCTTAAGATATAAAGTGGAATGACTGACGCGTTCTCCTGAAATGTAACATCTGTAACTAGGAGTTACAGGCTGTTTGGATTTAAATTAATCACACGAAAGGAAAGAAGTTCACTCAATGTTGACCGCTCGTAGCAAAGTGCTACGCCGTAGCACTACCTAAGGCGCTACGCGGATTTTCGACTTAGTTTGCATACACACACGCGACATGCGTCAACGTCGAGGCAACTACAACCGTCGACGAGGGTCGTCGGCAGCCGTCGACACCCTCTGAAGTCCCGACGGCTGCCGTCTCCAGTTGCCGACAGTTGCCTCTGCGGTTGACGCGTGTCACTCGTGTAAATGAATGAGCCCTTATGGTTCCATTTTTGTAAATAACCTAACGTAAGGTTAATAGGCTGATTATGATTATGTTGTGTGAGCAATATAACAACATCTTGGTAAGGATTGAGTGATCTTTTTTTATTTCGTGACAAAGTCTGATTGTACAAACCTCATCACTTCAAGCTACTACAATCTGTCAAATTTCTCTAATAGATTTTCAACTTTATCGCTACAGCATAAGACCTTGTAAAACATTTTAAAAGTGTAATGGTGGAGTTTCTTGCCCATTCTTCTCCATACGAAAACTACCTTTTGGAATGGGCGACTAGAATCATTTCTATTTCGTTTTTTTTTTGACGTTCAAAAGAAAAGAAGTAGAGTAAGTTCAAAAGAAGTAGAGTAAGTTTTTGTTGAGATTTAGCTTATACCCGAAGCTAAATCTCAACAAAAACTTACTCTACTGACTAAATCATTGGATCACTCAGTACAGACACCATTTTGTCTGAGAGATCGTTGTAATAGGTTTAGGTTGACTTTTTCTATACATCTATATTTTTTTTTTACGTTTTGGAAATAAAAACCGAGTAATTTCTACAATCATAATTTTGGTACTTATTACATTATTTTCAACTATCAATATTTTCAATTATTTTCTATATTATTTTATTATTTAACACTATTAGTTTGAATTAATTTTCAAATATTTATTGCTACCTTGCACCTTACTTGAGTCTATTGACCTTCATCACAAAAAAAACACATTGAAGGACACTGAACGAGACACAATAACAGTTTTATTGTTATTACGTCGAGGGGCGTTAAGTGCCTTTCAAAGTGTTAAAGAAAGAAAGAAAAGAAAATATTTTATTTGGGACACTCACAGGAAATATAAATAGTGATAAAGGAGCATTTAAAACTAACAAAGACAAAAACAATAATAAAAAAAACTGGTCAAGATCGAGTCGGACTCGCGCACCGAGGGTTCCGTACCATCATATGTTTTTAAATTTTCATCAGAGAATTTTAACACTGCGCACTGCGGTGTAGAATATTGCAGTTTTATGTCAGTGCGATCTCTTGACCGATAGTGGAACTAATGCAATTTTGTTAATGATTTCTGAAAAAGTGTGCTATTTAGTGACTTCGTTTTATTTTTCCTGTACCTAATCTTTATATCTGCAGCGTGATTGTCCGAAATGTTTACCGCTACCCCGGAACATAAAGGGCTAAGGAAGGAACACGGGTGGGTTTTAGTTAGTAAGAGTCTGACACTCTCTTCCGCTCCACCCAGAGCGGGAGGGGTCATTTGAAGACTTCCCAGAATGGTATTTTATTTTTACATTTTTCATCAAAAGTCGAAAACTATGCGGCCTAAAAAAAGGAAAAAATGTTTGAGAATGTGCAAACTGCACCCTTTCATTATGATACCCCCACACTTCGAATTTTTCAGAACCCTTTCAGTCCCTGTTGCAAAAAATATACATTTATTTTTATTTCTTTCTTATTTGCAAAATAGTTGGGCAAACGTCATCTAAAACTATTCCAAATTTCAAGTTGATAGCAATAATAGTTCTTGAGATATCCAGCTGTGACAGACAGACAGACTGAGTCTCACCATAAGGGTTTCGTTCTACCATTTTGGTACGGAATCCTAAAAAGACCAGTCGATATTAAAAAAAAACCGCAGCGCAGGTATTCTGATAGTAATTAATTATTGCTTGCTATTCCAATCCAATGCAATAATTGAGACCTAACCTAACAAATCCTACACTGTAATCCGTACCCCGAAATACAGCAGAAACTTGAGCACTAACTGATTGCAAGCACTACATAAAGTTGTCGCGTTTGATACAATTTATGACCAGCAGTTTAGGAAGTGTATCTAGGACGGATAGTAAGTTACGTACAAATGTACTGTCGGCTAAATAAGTGGGATATCGACTAGTCATCATCTGCCTAGCCTTTTTCTAATTATGTTGGGGTCGGCTTTCAGTCTAACTGGATGCAGCTGAATACCAGTATTTTACATGGAGCGACGGCCTATCTGACCTACCAGTATTTTGCATTGGTACACAACCCAGTTACTGGGTAATACGACACCTCTTGGTAAGACTGGTTGTCAGACTTTCGGGCTTCTGACTACCAGTAAGGATTGTCAAAGATCCACGAATGTCAGCCGGGACCAACGGCTTAACGTGCTTTCCGAGGTACGGAGGGGTCTGAGTGAGATGGTCACCCACCCACAGACCAACCGCGGCAAGCGTAGCTTAACCTGATCGGAGGCTAGGCAGATGATGATCGAAAAATGAAGTGTCATGCGATTGTCTAGATTTTGTAGGTACCTTCACCGTTTTTGAGAGCAGTTGTGATGAAATTATTTACACAAAGTAATTCGTCTGTCTGGGTTCGAACCCACTACCTACAACTAGTAAGTCGAGGTCGATACCACTGGGCCGCCACTAATCCTCCTGAAATTTATATGAAAATAGACTTCAACTGTATGGATGTATTTTTTCAGTTCGTCGGAATCTCTTTTTTTATGTATGTTCCCCGATTACTCGAAGACTGCTTTGAAAGGGTATACTTTCCAGGTGGTCCCAATGTCATCAGGTCAGGATCTGATGATGGGATCCTGGAGAAATCGAAGGAACTCTTCAAATATTATTGGCACATCTATAGCGATTTGGGTATTTTTTATAGTAACTCGTGCTCTCGGAAAGCACCATTTGGTGAAATGGAACTGATGGTGAAGACCACAAATGGTCACCGGAACTACTCAATAATAAGTATTTCACGGATTGCGATTCGATTACTTTAACATGGTTGCTAAGCAATTTATGCTCGTCACAATGCGAATGGTGAAATAGAGCTGATGGTGGAATATCGGGAAAAGCAATATTTTGCAAAAGGCGATGAGCAAGTTGACATTAGGCTATTGTAACTTAGATACAGTATAAACAGACTCACTAAAACCGAAAAATAAAAACTTTTTATAAAAAAAAAACCGACTTCCAAAAAAAAACACTGCAAAGTGAAAAATAACTTTAATTTCGAAAGTCAGTGGCAAAAACTAAAATACAGATCCGAAGACACCGACTAATACAATGTCTTCCTAGTTTAAATTACATGACGCGTCACGAATCGCTTTAGTCAAACCTAGCGAAATTTTCATTTATAAAAAAAATACAAAATAGATAGACCACATTTTTTGCCGACGGTACATGCATACACAGGTAGGATTGTATCCACCTGCATTAATGTGGATGTATGGGTGCAGCTTTGTGTCGTCCGACGTATGTAGGTAATGTGTTTAAGGATTTTAAGGTAGTTTAATAATGTATGTTGGGGTTTTCATTTTGCTGGTGGTACTTGGATTATCTTATAGATAAATGTGGTGCATTTTGTTTTTGTGCGGACTGAAACCTGGGCGGAACTGGTCGTTGAAAAATGTGAAAAAATTTGCTCTAGACTCGAAAATAAGTCAAAGTCAAAGCATTTATTTCAAATAGGCACATAAAAGGCACTTTTGAACGTCAAAAATTACGAATAATAATAATAATTATTATTTTAGAATTGATTCTAGTCGCCCATTCCAAAGGGTAGTTTTCGAATGGAGAAGAACGGGCAAGAAACTCCACCGTTACTCTTTTAAAAAGTTTAATATGATCTTTATTCTTACTAGGCAGAAACCATCGTATTGCTACCAAAAGATACGGAAAGATACTGTTCCTCTGGGACGTAAATATATTGGAATAAACATCGTAAATCCCGACTACTATTTTATCTTCGCTATTCGGGTTGACTTCTTTATTATATCCACTGCCAAAAGTACACATTGTGAAAGAGTTTGTTGTGCAGGGTATCAACGAAAGTACTGTGCGTTCAGTGGCACCATAATTTGTTGTGCTCACACGGGCAATTAAAATTGCGCAATTCTTGGTAATGTCTGAATTGTTGAATACAATCTCGGAATTGCTGTAAATTGCTCGATGTTGTCGAGACGTCAAATTGCCAAGAATTGCGCAATTAAGTGCAAACCTTTAATCTTTACCCTCGTCATAATAATACTGATATAATCCGGTTTTGACTGGGACGTAGTGCTGCTGCTGCAAACATGAATTACTTATGTATGATGTGGATTACTCGGCTCGTTCCCCAGACAGGCGTCAGGCTTCCCCATCGCTGTTAAGGTTCGGGAAAAAGCTTCATTCACTAGTAAAGAAGCATCGTTGAATCCTATAAAACTAGGTGAGCCGGTAAAGCATAGTCAGCCCATAATGTTCCTGCTTCTGGGACACAGGCCTCCTCTCAGTAAGAGGGAGTGTGCCGTAATCCAACACGTGAGCTAGTGCGGGTTGGTAGATGTCACATGTGTTCGAATTTTTTGTTCCGGGGCATGTCAGTTTCCTCACGATGTTTTGCTTCACAGTTTTGAGAGCAGTGGTGATGAAATTATTTACACAAAGTAAAGCGCCAGCCTTGGTTCAAACCCACAACCTACAACTCGTAAGTCGCGGCCGTTACCACTGGGCCCCACTGCTCCTCCACTGCGAGCTGGTATACCAAGATGTCTTTGCAAACTGTACCTACATAAAACTACTTTTGGAGTAGTATATTGGAAGTACAGTCAACAAAATAGATAAGTATGCAGGATCGTCGGATACAGTTGAAGTTTAGTAAGAAACCGCTGGATATATTGACGACTGAAATTTTATTTGATAAAATATGAGCTTTGAATGTTGGTTTTCTATTAATAAAATTAAATTTTATTCGAGAACATCCATCGGTTTCTTATTAAACTTCAACTATATCCGTCGCTCCTGCATACTTATCTCTTTTGTTGACTGTACATTCAGCAAATATAAGTCCCACTTCCATTGGAAACGATAAGTACATCAATGAATTTAAATGAAGTGGAACCAAGTACATGAATAGAACCAAGTAGGGTAAAAACAACTAGGTACTTGACTTTCTGAGTAGTTTCCGCATTGAATACGTAATAATAAGAAAATTATATAATTCAAATGCTGATTGTTTAGTTATGAATATATTTTTCTTTGATAAAATTTTCCTGTAGAAGTTTTAATGAGAGTTGGTATTGTATTCCAATTCGCTTTGAATTCTGCCCTAATTATTTTGGTCCAGTTTTCAATTACTTTTGCTAAAGTAATTGAAAACTGGACCAAAATAATTTAAAATTCGGACGTTTTGATAAACAAAGACTTCAGATAACATTGAAATGTGATGAAGGTCACTAAGTAATTTCACGATATACTTTGGGCCCGCACTTGACCTCGATCACGCCTGTTGGAAAGCGATGGATGAGGTCTATGATGAAACGAGCGTGCCCAGAAGATGCCAAAGGCCCAACTCCCACGCATCGAGAAACACAGCAGGCTGCTTGACGCTGGACTCCGGTGGGAGGGTGGTCGCAAACCAGGCGGATGTTAGCCCTACCACCGCAAGGGAAGAATTGCATGGCCAGTCAAATAAGGTGTTGGGTGTAACTGTCCAGGATGCGCCGAGCGCTCGGTTCAGTTGAGTAACTGGCGGAACAAACTGCGCTACACGAGGAGGCTTTTCTTTTCTACCTTTTCACCTTGCCAAAACTACTGAACCGATCGTAATAAAATTTTACCGATAGGTTGCCTAAGGCTTGAAGGAGAATGTGGATTACTTTTCATACAGGATATTTGTATAAAACATGATGAAAAATACAAAATACACGCAGACGAAAGCTCGGGCAACAGCGAGTAGGTATCACACTAATATTATAAAGGCGAAAGTTTGTGAGTGTGTGTGTGTTTATATGTTTGTTACTTCTTCACGCTGAAACGGCTGGCCCAATTTTGATAAAATTTTGTATAGAGGTAGCTGACACCCTGGATTAACATATAGGCTACTTTTTATCCCGATATTCCCACGAGATCGACACTTACGCGGGTGAAACCGCGGGGCGCAGCTAGTAAACTATAAATCCACAAGGCACATTCAATAACATTATAGAATTACAGCAAAAGATTGAACTATCATTTAATTTTCAAAGTCAAACCAACCCTGGCCAGCTGTAGACCACAGAATTTCTCAAACTCAAATATTATTTACTTACGTCTCAAGTCTCGTACTATTGAATCAAGTAGATATTGCATTTATGGTCAACAATACAAACGAAATCGATGCTCAATCAACCTTCTTGATTATTGCCTCTCTAGAGACTCACAGCTGCAATCTCTAGTTATAAATAAAATGTTTTAAAAGATCCTCTTATCTCTCTATGTTGAGGTCGGCTTCCAGGCTAACCGAATGCAGCTGATTACCAGTATTTTATATGGAGCGACTGCCTACCTGACCTCCACAACCCAGTTACTACGTAATACCCAACCGCCAACCACCCAACACCTTATTTGACTGTCCAATTCTTCCCTTGCGGTGGTAGGGCTAACGCCCGCCTGGTTTGCGACCACCTTCCAACCGGAATACGGCGTCAAGCATCCTTCTGTGTTTCGTCCATGCATGGGATTTCCAGTGCCTTAGGCATCTTCTGGGCATGCTCGTTCCATCATAGAACTCATACACCCCTTTTCATCAGGCGTTATCGAGGTCAAGAGCAAAAAAATAAAAATAGGTAAATACGATAATTTATATCAGTCAGTCAGGACTTTGAATTTTATATTTCCCACCTGCCGGGCAAAGGTCCCCCCATATTTTTCCACTTTTCTTAGTGCTGTACCTTCTTCCTCCTTGTTCTTCCTTTCTTCTTCTTCTTTGGGTTAGGGCATCGTCACCGAGGCGGACATAAGAAACGCTGGCGTGATGATTTGGACTCGTTCCATTAGTACGAGTACTACTGTTCAAAAATACTAACTGAATTCATCTATAAATACCACACTTTCCTAACAAAACCATACATCATTCAATTCACAAATACAAGAAAAATATCTTTGAATCCCGATCACGTATGAGTGTGATTGCCATCCTTAAGATACATTTATTTCACTAGCGTTGCTTCAGAGTGCTGTGAAAAGAATTCTTCGATAAAATATTATATTATTTGGTCTAGTCTCTTCAAATATTGTTATTGATGGATTCGCGAAACAAAATAACTTTCACTTTTCAAGTGAAAGTTACTTTCGTTGTAATGAAATTTTATCCATACTAATCCATCTGATTATTATAAATTCGAAAGTAACTCTGTCTCTCTGTCTGTGTTACCTTTTCGCGTCTAAACTACTCAACGGATTACGATAAAATTTGGCGGAGAGATAGATTACATCCCGGGGAAAGACATAGGATAGTTTTTATCCCGATATTCCCACGGGATCTTACGTGCGTGAAACCGCGGGGCGCAGCTAGTATTATAAATTCGAAAGTAACTCTGTCTGTCTGTATGTTATCACTTGCGCTAATTTCACGCTGTGCAATAATAGACTACCTATTATTGCACGGCGTATAGGTATGCATAAATAGACTTATAGAGGTATGAGGAACAGGGTGTAAAGTTCACTCATACTCTATAGGAAAGGGAGGATCCTCCGACTACACGTGTGTTGTCTGGCGGGCAACTGCCCGATGATTCATGTCGTGTCGTTGTATCTCTGCTAGTTGCGCGGTAAACTCTGCTTGCTAGATGCAGAATTTTGCGTGACGTCAGTATGACGCGTTGTTCGCATGTGGCGTTGTAGATTAGACAGACTAAATAATGGAAGCAATAACAACATATATATAATTGCAACGTATATTGAGTATTGACTTATTAAGTCAAACTTATCGAATATTTTTTTATAGCTCGTGTGACCTAATTCCGCTCTTAAGTCACGCTTTTCTGTGTAAAAATGAACTACATAAGTCACAGAAAAGGGTGACTTAAGGCGCTACCTCGAAAATAAATCGTAGCGACTGACTACTAAGCGAGCGAAAGTGATGCAATTACTTTTGAAACGCAAAAGAAGAGAGATGGCTATAATGTGCGTGCGCTCGGAATAAAAAGGCGTATGTGCCAAAACGAATTTACTCCTTTTTTAACAAAATAAATAAATAAAATTTAAAACTATTTTAAATAAATATTGATATGATAATTCTCTATGTTTTAAAGTAAATTACAATTACTAACTCTTAAGCGTTACGCGAAAAAAGTAAAAAAATAGATATAACTGCAATTTTTTTGTTTTAGAGTAAAAATCATTTAGACAGGTAAAAATAACAAAATTAAATTCTGACATAACTAAAACTATACAGAAACTAGAAAATAGCGTCGAAAAACTCATCCGCATCGCTGTCGACTGGTAATGTACCCAAGAGACTGGCGGCATTACCACGTTGTATGGCGATGCTTAGCCTCTGGCCAAGGTAAAAGCCAGCCCTTTGGTCACGGGAAGTGTCAACCAACCGCTTCGAAATATCTTTAAAAAGACCATGAGCACTCGGACCCCACGGCCCGAGGGTTTCAACCCCAAACGGCTCGAAAATATATTATATATTATTATTATACATTGAATCGTATATTCCTTTTACATGATACTAGACCAAAGAGTCTAAAAACATATACCAAAATGTTAAATCCCTATTCCACATACTTAACAAGTTACACGAAACAGAAAACCACATTTTTTTCAATATATCACCTTAATTGCGGGTTTAGGACACATAGTGCTATAAAAATATTCTAAACCACAGAGAAAGGTATCTAAAACCAAACTACAATTCCGCAAAGAGTATAGAGACAAAATCACAAAAATCTAAATTTATACCTACTTCCAAAATCACAGCATCAGCAAAACTGACCCAAGTCCCAGTCACGTATAAGCATGATTGCCATCCACAAGATACATTAATTTCACTCGTTCCAACTACCTACGGAGGGCTGAGAAAGAAATCCCTCGGAAAAATATAATGAAATAGTCCCTCCCTAATCTCACGCTTGTGTTGGGCAGATAATGATGTCGCAGGACCTTAAGCTGGTGGCGCAATTGAGGGAAATTAATCAAGAATAAGCGTAAATGGTGGATAGTTTTTTTTTCGTATAGTATAGTTTTGAAAGAAGGTAGTTATAGATAATTACTAGCTACGCCCCGCGGTTTCACCCGCATAAGTTTCGATCCCATGGGAATATCGAGGAAAAAAGTAGCCTATATGTTAATCCAGGGTGTCAGCTACCTCCATACCAAATTTTAACTAAATTGGTGCTGCCGTTTGAGCGTGAAGAAGTAACAAACATATAAACACACACACACACCCCCCACACTCACACACACACACATACTCACAAACTTTCGCCTTTATAATATTAGTGTGATGAAAGGCATTTCCAAAAAAAGCAGTAAAATAAAATTTAAAAAAATACAAAATAAATGAAGTTGGTATTTTTTTTTTTTTTTTTTTTTTAGGGACGCCTTTGCCCTGCAGTGGGGACATCACAGACTAATAATATATGTACATATATGTATTTTTTTGTATTTACAATTCTATTTAGTTCAACCATATACTCGTACGAATGCCAAAGCATTGTGAATGAAAAAACCAACCATATTTTTTTTTGCTTCAGGAATTAATGTTACCTACTAAAATATTGAAGGTACTGAAAAGATGCTTAATTAATATTATAAGAAGAGCCAAGAGACAACTAAGGAAAACAATTGAAATATAAATTGCTACTTAAACAAATAAGTAGCAAAGATAAATGCAATGTAAACTTAAAAGCATTTCAGCCAGTTATTTAAAACTGGACACACCATAAAAATGATAATTAGTTATCCTAGCTACCACAAAGCTAGATGTATTTGCTGCTAGATACATTTTACAATATTTGTAAATAATTTGTAAATACGGTGAGCACCATGTATCTATCACATAATTGATTTACCTGTTATTGCTTCAATTTTAATTCTTTTTACCTTTTTCGGTAGACTAATTTTATTCTAGGTGCATCGTCTTCACATATAATTATATTATGTATACAAGACCTTGTAAAATATTTTAAAAGAGTAACGATGGAGTTTCTTGCCCATTCTTCTCCATACGAAAACTACCTTTTGGAATGGGCGACTAGAATCAATTCTATTTAGTTGTAATTTTTGACGTAAAAAAGTGCCTTTAATGTGCCTATTTGAAATAAATTATTTGACTTTGATAGAAAATTATGAAAACCTCTCCTTCTAAAGCAGTCGCAGATGAGCAGTGGTGGCCCGGAGGTAAAGGACCCGACTTACGAGTCGTAGTACATAGGTTCTAAATCAGGCAAGCATTTTACTTACAAGTGATTTATTTCATCACCACAGCTCTCAGAACGGTGAAGGAAAACATCGTTAGAAAACCGACTAAACTAGATCCAAAAATTTTAAGATATGTGATATCTACCAACCCGCACTGAGCCTGCGTGGTGGCTCATAGCCCACTCCTTCACACAGAGAGGAGGCCTGTGTCTCAGCAGTGGGAACATTATAGGCTTCATATATGCTTCTGCTAGAGCACTCAGGTGATGAAACAAGGAGTTCTGCACATCGATAGATTATTACCGAAGTCGCCTTTATTGTAATATCAAATAATTGATCCCTATTTATACTTCGAGACTTATCAGAGAGCAACTTAAGCTGTGGTTGAACCGATCTATATTGGTACTAACTTTATAGATAAAATAAATATTGCCAACTTAACAAAACCGTTTTATCATAGGCAAGAGCGTTTGCGCCGTAAGGCATTTCTTATAAACTTTCAAGCCCTTGTTTTTCGAAATGAATGAATGACGAGCCAGAGACAGGAAGTATTGCAACAGCTGGAAACAAAATTTACAAAAATACGCCATTTCTTGTAACTTCAACCGTTGTCTAGATTTTACTCAAGTCGTTTACCAAGGGATGCTCTCTCGGTAATATCATTTCGTTGATTATAACCTCCTCTAGTTCTCTTAGTACAATGGACCTCGTTTTACGGCGTCTTACTAAATTGCACTACTGCTTTTTTTTTTATGACGTTTGTTGGCGCAATGTTTCATTCACTGTTAGAGATTATGATTTGTGTTTTGTGAAGTGGTATTGTGTAGAAATGTCGTGCGACGTTTTTTAGGGTTCCGTACCCAAAGGGTAAAAACGGGACCCTATTAGTAAGACTTCGCTGTCTGTCCGTCCGTCTGTCTGTCACCAGGCTGTAAGTATCTCAAGAACCGCGATAGCTAGACAGTTGAAATTTTCACAAATTATGTATTTCTGTTGCCGCTATAACAACAAATACTAAAAATAAAATAAATATTTAACGGGGCTCCCATATAACAAACGTGTTTTTTTTTCCGGTGTTTTTGCCTTGTAGTACGGAACCCTTCGTGTGCGAGTCCGACTCGCACTTTGACTACTTGAAGTAATTATGTAGTTACCTAGCGCACTGCAAGTTGTAAATGTCGCCACTTTTCTTTTCTTTCTTCACTCTTCTTTCTTTTTTTCACTTGTCGATATCCCGATGTTAATCATCACGCAGTGAAGCCCGCCGAAAAATTACCATTCATCAGAGAAACTTCACACCTATTTGTTCCTCTTCTAAATTATTAGCTACACTCAACAAAAGAGATAAGTTGAAGTTTAGTAAGAAACCGATGGATGTTGTCGACTGTAGGCCTTGTAGACTTTAGATATGCAGACCATTTTTTATTTTATCAAGTACCTGATACTTACTTGTTGACAGGCCTACGCTGTCCTCCCATACCTATTGTAATTTGGAAGCATTGTAAAAGCCAATTATTTTTAAAAAGAGTAACTTTTCTTTCAGTAGATGTTCTTCTCCATAGGAAACCACCAATTGGAACCGTGCACCTAGCTTCTGACGTTTCATAAGTGCCCATGTAGGTTTATGTGAAATAAAATATTTTGATTTTGAAAATTAATTTTATAAATAAGCTGTTTTGTAAATAAGCTGTCTTGTTTTCTATTAATAAAATAAAATTTTATTCGAGAACATCAATCGGTTTCTTACTAAACTTAAACTTTATCCGACGATCCTGCATACTTGTCTCTTTTATTGACTGTACATATCTATCCGAAAATCATCTACTTTTAGAATATTTGTAAATATGTGAGCACTATGCGTCTATCACAATCATAATGAATTTACTTGTCATTGCTTTATTTTTCATAATTTTTACCTATTGTGGTATATTAATTTTTAATCTAGGTGCATTGTCTTCACATTATCATCATCTGCTTAGCCTTTTCCCAACCATATTAGGGTCGGCTTCCAGTCTAACCGGATGCAGCTGATTACCAGTATTTTACATGGAGCGACTGCCTATCTGACCTCCACAACCAAGTTGCTGGGTAATACGAAACCCCTTGGTAAGACTTGCATTGTCTTCACATATAATTATAATTAATGTATACAAAATATTGTAAAAGAAATTATTAAAAGTCATCGTCTTCAGTCCAAACATCAACTCAACTGGGTTGTGGAGGTCAGATAGGCAGTCGCTCCATGTAAAATACTGGTATTTAGCTTCATCCGGTTAGACTGGAAGCCGACCCCAACATAGTTGGGAAAAGGCTAGGCAGATGATGATGATGGTGCATTAGTCCAAACATGCATTTTACAAGCACATTCAATTTTCAATTCACATTCAAAATCAAAATGAAAATCTGAATCCACAAGTTGATTAATTTGACACGCTGTTGTCATTAATGTGCTACTCTAAAATTAAACATTTATATAATTAGGACTGCTCTACTAATTAGTATGAATCAGCTGAGAAATGATTGAGGGTTGCCAAAAACAACGTCTGAATAAGCAAGCTGAAGTCATAAGGCTGATATTTCAATAGTCAAATAACTTTTTGAAAGATTGAGAAATCAGCACTTGTATTAAACCTATTTAATTTTCTTTCTTTCTTGTATTGTTTGAAACTGTTTCACAACAGCCAGTATTTCCGAAAGGTTTATTAGAATACCGGCGTCATATAGCATATCTCTGATATAACCGCTGAAATGAACATTTTTGGCGTAGCAGTGACGCACACACTATGAAAGCATTCCATTTCTGTATTTTTATGTTGATGTACTGCGCTTGTTTTATTAACTGTAGCCAAATAAATGTTTTTTTTTTCTTTGTAGTAGCCGATGACCGTTAGGGTATGAGGAACAGGGTGTAAAGTTCACTCAACATTTATAGAAAAAGAAGGATCTTCCAACCTGACGGGTGTTGTGTCTGGCGGGCAACTGCCTGATGATTCATGTCGGGCCGTTGTATCTATGTTAGTTGCGCGGTAAACTCTGCTTGCGAGATGTAGGATTTTGAGTGAAATCAGTATGACGCGTTATTCGCATGTGGCGTTGTAGATACCGCTACAAGGGTATAGACGTGTCCTTGAGAATCGACCAGGAAAAGGCAAACGTAGGGTAGGAGGCCCTCCGGCTAGATGGAGTGTTGATCTTCGTAGGGTGGTTGATAACAGCTGGATGGTAATAGCCATGGATCGAATCAAATGATCTGCAGTTGTAGAAGTTTGGCAGTGGATGATTATAGGCCCTTAGCAACTAAAAACTAGTTGCACGCCAACTAGTTTTTAGTTGCTAGCTCTACACGCTTCTTCTTCTTGTTGGCGTGCAACAAGCAGCAAGTGCAACGACGGCTACAAACTATTACCCACTGGTATAATAATAATAAATTATTTAGCAAAAACGAAGAAATACAATGCATGTTACATTAATATGTTAGTACATTTGTGCTAAATTTTTTGTGAATAATGACCCCAGCGAATTTTCTGCTCGCCAAGCGAGCGTTGCTGCGACATAGGAGTACTCACCGGCACGGCGGCGTCGGTGTGTACAGCCAGCGGTCAACTGAATGCATATGTTTCTCTTTTACTTACACGTGACCTACAATCTTTTGTACGTTTCTTGATCGAGAAAATCGTCGACACCTAGTCGCTTCCTCGACGACAGTGGGACAGGCGACATTGGTCGTTAGAAAACAGACAGTGGTTTCTCAATTTGAATTTCTATTTACGAGATAGGTCACGCTTGGTTGATAGACCGACCAGTCATACTCAGCGCTTCTTCTTCACATTTATTATGCGAAGAGCCAAACTTTGGAACTCTCTGCCCGCGTCTGTGTTCCGTTCCATTTAACTCGTCTGCCTTCAAAGCAAGAGTGAACAGGTTTCTTCTGAGCACTCTTGTTACATCATAGAATTCCTCCATCACTTTCGATCTGACGTGATCAAGGTCAAGAGGAGGCCCATTCTGCAATAAAAAAAAAATCAACAATCGTCTACACAAAGCTCCACTTTTAAACATTCTCTAGCCTCAAGGCCACAACTCTGCAATTTCGAATCCGACACGTTTTTCGAGGCTTTTCCTCATTAAATGCAAAGGATGAAAGGGACAGCCCTACTATACCCTCGTAAGCGTACTAATTTGAGCTTAGTCGGATATTTCCCAGTTCGGGCCCGCGCCAGACCAACGTAATTAGTTTGTCTTGTTAAGCAAATTATTAATTAATGTCTAAATCATTTCTAACAATGCCGCAGTTTTGGAACTGGCTATTAGCTTCTGCAACTACATTGCGTAATGTTCCTAGTTTATTGCGGAAGTTTCGTGGGATTACGTCATAATAATGTTCTTGTGTAGAATGTTAATAAGTCTATGTACAGTCACGAGCAAAAGTATGTATAGGTACTTGACTTTATTCAAAGTCGATTTTCTCCTTTATTTTTGAATGAAATTCAAGTCAAAAAACGAATTTATAATATTAGTATTAGTATGGATTAGTTAGGTTGAATCGACTTAAATTGAATTCAAAAAGCGTGGAATGCACTTATAATGAACTAGTAGCGCCCCGCGGATTCACCCGCATAAGTGTCGATCCCGTGGGAATATCGGGATAAAAACTATCTCTATACTATACCAAATTTCATCTGAAGCGATTTATTGCGTGAAGAGGTAACAGACAGACAGACACTTTCGCATTTATAATATTACTATGGACTCAAAAAGCGCCACCAGCCATACCAGGGCCACATAGGTATTAAAGGCACTGTTCAATAAGAAATACATCTCAGATAAAAACTTTTCTGTAGAGTAGATACGTACACGTTTATCCCATAGAGGAAACGTTAAATAAATGTTTCATTAGCAGTGTTTATGTTACGACCAGCTGCTAATGTGACTAACCCGTAGGTAATGCCTAGGTTTAACGAGCGGTTAACGCTAGGAATCGAAGTGGATTTTATTTTACTTTTAGCATAGCTTGTATTCCACGCATGTTTGGGTCTTCAATGGTTTATTAATGAGATAGAAGGATATAATAAAGAGTTTGGTTGTTAGGGTCATTTTAATATTCGTTCATAAGAAAACCGTACCTATTGTCGCCCTAATTTTGATATATTATGTTTAATAATATGTTATATATAGCTTGATGATAATGACTTTTATTTCTGTAGGTAGGTTTATTCAAACACTTTTAAACATCAAATATATTTGTTAAATAGATGAGATCGGTGTTTCCTATCCGACTACACTGAGAACGAACACCGAAATCAAGTAACCACCTTACTAATAAAAGTATTATATCAGATGAATAGTTACACACTGATTTCTCAGTCGTCAGTAATTTGACTTTCGAAAGAAGAAGACAAAGTGTTGTGTAACTATTCAGACGCTATTACAACGTTTATTAGTAAGGGGGTTAGTGTCGTAGCCTAATGTCAAACCTTGTTGCCCTTCCTCACAAGTTGGACTACCACATGCAAAAAAATATTTTTGAAAACCAACTTTTTCAGTTTCATGAGATTAACGCGTTACTAAAAACAAAAGAAAAAGCGGATCAAACCGGAATGAGAAAGTTTATAGTGGATGAGACAGAGATTAAAACTGAAGTCGAAAAAGCAGGGGATCGATTAGGGGGGGTGGAGGGCGGGTTCAGGGGTTCAGAACGGAATAACTCGTTCAAACAAACTCTTCACTTTTATTCATCATCATCTGCCTAGCTAGGTTAGACTGGAAGCCGACCCCAAAATAGTTGGGAAACCAACTATTTTGGGGTCGGCTTCCAGTCTAACCGTTTGCGGCTGAATACCAGTATTTTACATGGAGCAACTGCCTATCTGACCTCTACAACCAGGTATATATAGATTTTCCATGTCCTAATACGAAAACAAAATCGTAACTTCAAAAATCTCTGCATTGTTTGCACGAAATAAAGACACTTCTTATTTCTATTATTACAAAAGTTTGTCTGAAAAAGTATTATACCTACCTACCTACTTATTTTCTTCCCCTCTACCTGAACGAACCTTAAGTGGAACACAGAACAGAATGCATTATGTAAGGGTCAAGGCTACATTGTTTTCATTGCTAACTCTTGGCGCCGTTCAACTTAAAACGAAGGTCATAAATAAGAATTTAAATTACATTCTTCGCAGCGGTTTCAGTTCATGAGTTAGCTTTGAAAGTAGTTTGAATGATTTATTGAAATGAAAGGTAGTTAGAGTTTTTCTTTTCTATTTAGATAACGTTTTGAGGGGCTCATATAACAGCCGCACGGCTACGCTTGCCGCGGTCGGTCCGTGGATGGGTGACCATCTTTAGGTACATACAGAGACCCTTCCGTGCCACGGAAAGCACGTTAAGCCATTGGTCCCGCTTGTGATTCTTGAATTTTTGACAGTCTTTACGGATCGTCAGAAGCCCGAAAGTCTGACAACTAGTCTTACCAAGGTGTTGCAAAATGTAATTGTGTTGTGGAGGTCAGATGGGCAGTCACTCCATGTAAATTACTGGCATTCAATTGCATCTGGTTAGACTGGAAGCCGAACTCAAGATAGTTGGGAAAAGGCTAGGCAGACTGATTAGATAATGTTTTGTTCTCAAAACTTTTATTTCAATAAAAGCATTTACAGACATTTTTGGATGGTTAAGTAATTTGTCAGTTGCCTATTTTGTATCAATATTATGCTGCACTGGTCGACTTGACGTCATCACGTCAACGCTGCCGCCGGCTGTCGCTGAAAACTGCGCGTGTTAAGCGCTGTGACTCTGTTTCGCATAGGATCACAGCATTATGCTGAACGAATGCCTTTTTGCGTGGATGTGACGCATATTTTCTTCCAACTTGTTCCTTTTTGTGTTCTTTTTTGTCGACGTTTTAAACATAATTTTCTTTCATTCTTTTTTGTAGTCAGAAAGTTGAAGCTATGTAGTTGCCCGTTCCAAAACGTAGATCTCTATGGAATAGAACAGACAAGAAACTCTGTGGACACTCTTATACATTCTTTAAGTAGTGTTTTGTTTTTCTTCCAGCCCATCTCAAAGTAATGCCTATATTACCGAAAGACCTAGGGCTATCCGTCTCGCGATGAGTTTGGTCCCACTCAAACTTTGATATTTTCCGTTCGCGAATTTCCCTTTTCAAAAAACTTTTTCTATCATAACATAAATCACCTATCGAATGTGTAGCTAAAGCTACGGTGGCTGCCTCATAGTGTCCGCAATTTACCGGTGAATGACGTCATTAAAAGTAAGTTGATGTATTTTCATAGAGAGCGTTTTTATTTGACACTGTAAAGTCAGACACCGCGGCCACCGGGCATATGACACTGCATGTTTTGATTCAATACACAACTGAACAACCCAAGGTCGAGTTTATCACTTCATCAACACAGAAGACTTATCGTACTACATAGGTAATACGGGCTAGTGTCCGCAACTCCACGTCAATGCGCGTATTTGGCGTACGGGTGGGAAAATCGATTATTCGATCCACTGACTGACGCGTGACGTATAGAACTGATCTTACACCAACCTCACACATTCTGCAAAACAGCTGACTACTACAAACTACCGTCCACGCTATCAACTCCACTAAGTACTTGTTAAATCTTCAAAAGCGATTCGCACGCATTCTTCGCTACACACGAACTTTTCTACCGAACGAAACCACAACGCAAGCATTCTGTCGACACCTTAATTGCCTTCATCGGGTGTTTATCACGCCACCAAACTACGTACCTACTACGTATAAATTGTGTTTTATGTAGTTAGTCGGTGATGTATCGCTTGTTTGTGTGGAGTAGGCTTTGTTGCTGGAGGCCATTTTTTTTGGTGTGACTAGTTTTTTTGAACTTGGACTCGAAGGCCAATTCCCGTAATTAAGGGGCTTACATGATCTAAAGCGCGGTCTCTGTCGGACTGCATAGAAAAGAAAGAGAAGCGCGATAACACAACGCTGGTAATTTATTGCAAAATATGAAGCAATTATTTAATTACAAAAAATCTATGTTTGGACTAAAAAATTAAAGCTAGCTAACCCAACAAACCCGTCCTGTCAAAATTTCAATATGGTCTTAGTCTTAGTTCATTAAAAAAAAAAAAACAGTGGCACTCCGGGAGTGCCGACAGAAGTGAAAACAAAACACAAAAATAATACTTTGCCATCACTCGCTGACATATCGGATATACATTAAAACCGAGTACATCCCGAGGACAGCCGAACACATCCGAAGTGGGTATTTTTTTAATCGTCTTATAAACAAAACACGCGTGGTGTCGCTTACGGTAACAGTGGCGCGAGTTAGGCAGGATACAAAAGTCTAAAAAGTTAGTATTTTTAGACCTTTGTATCCTGCTTATGCGTATGAAGTTTCATTAAAATCGGTTCATTCATTTCGAAAAATAAGGGCTTGAAAGTTTGTATAAAATGCCGCACGGCGTAAACGCTCTTAACTAAATATCTATTTAAAATAGTTTGAGTCTAATTATAGAATCTAAAAAGAGCTTCAAAATGTCAAACGAAATATTTTATTCAAAAAACAGCCATATTCGCTGGTATGCTGGTATGGTGAACTACGCCGTAGCATAGTGTGAGCTACGCCGTAGCACAGTTTGACCTACGCCGTAGCACTCTCCATCCGTCTTACGAATTGTCGATCAGGTCACGTGTCCTGACGCGAGTTTAACAATTTTTACCCATTACAAAAAAAGTGTACAACGCCGCTAAAGAAGTTTTCACTTCAAAAATCCCATAGGTAAAAGCACCTTCAGTGTTTCCCAAATTTTCCGGGCATGTTTTCCATTTTTCTTTGCATAAAAACCTAATTCGGACTATTATAAACATTTTAAACTAAATTTAGCCAAATCGGTCCAGCCCTTCTCAAGGGACGCCCTTACCAAAAAACAGCAGGTACCCTTTGTTTTCCTTTAGAACTGCAAATCCTCATTTTCCATTTGATACCATCATAAAAGATCCGGCAGTAAAGAACATGGTACCTCAATTGAAATTCCACCATATGTTTCTGAAAACAAAGTTGTATTTTAATACATTACACTAATATGCAAATAAAACGCAAACTTTCCAAAGCTTGTAAGAAACAAAGAAGTTTGCAAGTATGCTCCTGTGCTGGATACCGCTGCAACTTCGGACAAATTTGCCAACACGCTTATAACTAAAGGCTCCGCGCCACAGCAGCCCACGGCTAAGCTTCGCTTTGTATGAAAATGTAGGCGGGATCGTCCACTGTAAGCCACGGCCACGCTACATACGAATGCGCGGCTTGCAAACAAATGAACCGCGCAGCTTACGTGGCATATCTCTCCCACATCTTATGCGGGCTTTACGCCCACTTGCCGTAATCGATGTGGTACTGCACTGGCGGGACCAAATATGTTGCTGCGTCCTGCAACACCGTCGACGCAGCTGTACGTATCCCATCTGCATCACTCCACGGTGGCTCAAAACATCGTGGACATCAGAAGCAAGACCAAGGTGACCTTGAGAGTAGAGAAGTTGGAATCGCGACACAACATAAACTTCAAATCGTTTGTGGTGCGGGTTCCAACTCAGTACCTGGAAACCTTCATGAAGGAAGAGTTTTGGCCGAAAGGTGTAGCGTACCGACGTTTTCGTGGAAGGTTACACGACACCACGCAGCGCAACACGACGCCGATACAGGCACGAAGTGCGTGCAGAATAGTTTTTATTAAATATGTATGTTTAGGTTACGGTATTTATCTATGGGCCTGCGATGCCTGATATAAATGGAATATTATTATATTTACACGGGTGACTGTGATAGCTGCACGATTTTCGCCGCACGGCAAATATCGACTGTCTAAATGGCAATTCGACTAGGCCGCAAATGACTGAAATCGCAAGATCCAAAGTAGAGTAGGTTTCGACTGTTGTCGTGACTAAAATCGACCGTCGCAGGCGGTCGTCCGCCGTATGATAATCGACATTTTAATGCAAACTAGTCACCTGCGATTTTTATCGACCTGTATAAATGGGGTGGCGATTCAGCTTGTGAGGCGATTTGGTAAGCGACCAGTCGCTCGGCGAAAATCCACCTAGTGTAAATTCCCTATTACGTGTCAGTGGACGGTCGTCTTAAATCGCTTAATCTAGTAAAACTGACTAGCTAGTAAACTAGTCACTAGTTGAATAGCTAGTTCGTCCTTACTTGAGAACCAACTATTTCCTTATTTGCCGCAAATTCAATGGAAACTTGTACAAAGTGAGTTATGAGTTATTAAATATGAAAACTTGATGCCGGTTTAAGTTACGATTGAGATTAGTTTGTTCATCATAAATTAGGAAAAGTGGTTACAATTATGTTTTATGACTTAGTGTAACTTTGGTGTGTTTTAAACGTAACTGAATATTAATATGTCTGAAGATTTATGACTTGGAGTAATTTTGGTTTCTTTTAGGCGTAACAGAATATTAATAAGTATCTTAGCTATCTTTTGGCAGGCATTTGCCCTGTGGTGGGGAAATTCAGGCTTATAATAATAATTTTCATTAAAGTGTATAACGGGCCTGATAATTAAGAGCCTATACTACCTCAAATGGCTTAACATGATCCTCCGTTATGTCGAAAATTCTGCAGCATTAATTTTGAAATAAATATATGCTAAAGTTGAGGATTAATGTAAGGTCTTATGTTAGACGAAAACACGATTACATAAAATTTTCTCGATAGAAAAAAAATCCAAAGTTACCTCCAAACCGAACAATAAACCGCTGGTATTCAAAAAATACTTCAAATTAGATCATGAAACTTTGCATACTAACTGAACTAACTATAAAGCAGGTCTTATGTTAGTTAGTTTTTTTGAAATACCTTTATTTTCACCGTAAAAAGCAAATACCTAAACTATTGGCGCTGCCTCCCGCCCAGCACCGCACTCTGTCTCGCTTTCACACAGTTCGCGAGCAGTATCGTGCGAGCGAGATAAAGAGTGAATTTTAGCTGAGGTAGTATAGGCTCTTAAGTTTAAAGTCATTTTTGTAAATAATTAATTATTAGCAATTAAATTCCTACAAACTAAAACAAAAACAGTGCTAGAATCTCGAGCTCGATTTTCAGATTGAGAAAACTGGTAGGTATTGTGGGCTGGTCAAGGAAAGTTGATTTCCAATAAGAAACTAGGCCGATTGCCTCGTTGGTCTAGTGGCACTCCTGCTAAGTAGGTATAGGGCCCTGGGTTCAATTCCCTGGTCGAGCAAAGTGACTAACTTCTGACGTTTCATAAGTGCCCATGTGGTTATAAAATATTTTGAATTTGAATTGAATTTGATTCGTTAGAATTTTTAGCTAGTGCCTTTAAAAAATAAACATGATCAAAAGGGCATACGGTAGTTCGAATATTGGGAATAGAATAGAATACTCTTTATTATGTACACCATATAAATATTACAGACATAATTATAGAAACACAATAGTGACACAATCAGGGGTGAGGGTGAGGGAATCGTCGGATCGTTTCATTGCAACAACCAATCCACCAGCGTGGCGCGAACCTTTTATTTTCAGGCTACTTTGGCCCATAGATAAATACCTTACAGACTAACATATATATTAAAATATTACAATGTGTGTTAGTGTATAAAATTAAAACTATGTTAGTAAAACTCACTTCACTCAAGCACTATCTTTGTGCGATTGTGTGGCACTTGTCCGCGGAAGCGACGGAACATTACACCTTGCAGCCAAAAGTCCTCTCCCATGACGAATTGCAGATAGCATGTAGGTACTCGCACCATGAACGGAATGGACAAAATTGTCAACTTTTACATATTTTATATCTTTTTTTTTGTAATGTGCGTTTTGTTTGTACAGAATAAACAACTTTTCTTTCTTTCTTTGAAGTTACTTTGTCTACTTAGGTAGCTGTCTAATGAAGCTTCGATCAATAATAGTACTAGATGCCCGATAAGCGCTTCAAAAACGGCCCGAAAAATACGAGCACGAATACTTTTGTGCTCTTATTTCAAATTAGTATGGTCCAATCATAGCCAATGTTAAGACGTCAAAATGCCTCAGTGCGCGTTCAAAAGTTGTGTAAATAACCACCGTAACACCAAGATTTTGGAAGGAATATCTTTTTTTCGGTAAGTTTTTATCATTCAATGTTTTTCATAAAATAGTAACACAATTAAATAGTAAATATTAATCAATTGGCAAATATTATGATTGTTTGGCCAAAGTTTGCGACAACGCGCCAACTATTCTAACAAACATTGAAGCATTGAAATGTAATTCCAAGAACTACGTCTAGTTCCAAATTCGAGTAAGTACGAAATTGTCAACAAAATGTTTTTAACCTTATTGCTTAGAAGTTAAGTTTCATTTTAGAATAAATATTTTTGTACTTATTATAAACATGACTTTTTATTTTCAAGTGACATTTTAAATTTATTGCTTCGATGACAGAAGGACTTAAATATTAATCATTTGCAAACGTAATTAAACTTTATGTTAGTGTCTTAAGGTTTATAATAATCTGAAGTTGTTAATATTATTCAACTTTTTTCTATAGTTCGTAGTAAGAAATATAAATGTTTATGTGTGTGCAAACGTGGCCACTTTAGCGACTTATTTTTGTTCCTAATCATTCATCTAGTACTATTATTGATCGAAGTAATGAAGCCATAAAAAAATTGCTAGCTATTCTAGCGGCAGTTTACTTAATCAGACATTTTCTGTCTAAATTAATTAAACTACCTAATTATGATTTCATCCGAATTAATTAAATAAACAAATCGGCAAACACCCGGCAATCGAGAAATTCCTTGTATTATTTTACCGGTATTTGTTTAATCCTGTTTTTCCCGCATGACCTTCAGGGCCGGATCGGGACAAATATTTATTTGTGCAATCCGGAAGGACGTCTTTTATTGCCAACCCCTTAGAAATAACGGTGATTGTAATAGTAAAAGTACCATTAATCGGCTAGGGGAATGCCAAACGTTTTCAGTCGGAGTTTCGAAAGTACGATGTTACAATTTGTGGCAATTTAGAATGAAAATGGACGAAAGTTTGTGGTTCGATTTGTCTTTATATTTATACTAGCTTCCGCCCGCGGCTTATTTTTTTTTTTAATTTATTTATTTAGGTTAGCCTACAATTGTTTACACGCTACAATTCATTTAAAAGTACACGATATACATTTATAAGTGCAACAATCACTTACAGGCTAACACCACATGCACTATTTTATTTATAATATACATTTTTATTTTTGTAGTTAGCCCGCGAGGTGTGTCGATAAAAACTATCGTATGTCCTTCCCCGGGATGCAATCTCTATAATCTCTCTGCCAAATATCGAAATCCGTTCAGTGGTTTAGGCGTGAAAAAGTAACATACAGACAGACAGTCTTACCAAGGGGTATCGTATTACCCAGTAACTGGGTTGTAGAGGTCAGATAGGTGGTCGCTTCATGTAAAATACTGGTTTTCAGCTGCATCCGGTTAGACTGGAAGCTGACCCCAACATAGTTGGGAAAAGGCTAGGCAGATGATGATTATGTTTCATGGATAATGGAAGAATGGTGAAGTTTTAATGGTATAGAATCTGGAATGAGAACGGCCATATTAGCTTTAAAACCGATGACCGTTCAGGTAGACATATTCTTGAGCGGAAAACGCGAATCATACGAGTCATGATTATGTATACTCCCCGCTTATATATAAAGTATAATTGATACATCAAGAGGAATAATACAATATATTATCGAAGTTAGCGAAAAAAGCTACCTACTTCAAAACTCACGTTACCGAATTTCTTTATTCGAGTAGGCACGATATGTAAAAAGCCGATTTTCTTTGTGAAGGTAAATAATAATTGTGTGTAGACAATGTGCTCGCAATATTCTGAATCATTTATATCTTTTTTTATGTGAAAAGTAAATAAGTAAGCTGTGACAAGATAAGTGCGCTGTACGGTTGGAGAAAATTTTTCTTTGAATAAAAATAATGTTTTGGGAGCGATAAAAAAGCATACATACATAAAGGTTTAATAATTTTTGTAATTAATCCTTAAAAATGGTGCCATAGCAAAAAATATTCTACGTGAAGAGCCTTTTCTGCTGTGAGAATAAATTTGAAGATCTGGAATACCTGTTGTGGAACTCCAAAGCCCAGCGACACTGTATCATATAGGAATGACGTCTTAGGCTGGTTTTAGAGTCGCGCTGACCGCACGTTGATCGTCGGCGCGGACAGCGAAACGTATGAGCCGTCAGCATTACTCAGAAACGCTACCTTACTACATAGCATATCGACCCATCAGCGCTGACCATCAGCGTGCGGTCAGTGCAACTCTAAAACCCGCCTTAGCAAAAGTTGTTTAGTCTGATGGGCATTTCCTGTTGACTTACAAAAATGAAAGATCTGAAACGTCTCGAATCGTCTCGCGCATCACGCTGTTTTCCCGTCCCCGGGCTCTTAGAATTCGACATCAGACGTTTCAGATCTTTGATTTTGACGACCCCGATGTCGCTGGCATAAGCAACAGGATCCGCGTACGAAGTCGCGGGAAGAAGCTAGTCCTTCATAAATACTTGATGGTAGGTTCAAAGTTATAAGAAACTAGCTTCTGCCCGCGACTTCGTCCGCGTGAAATTTGTTCCCCCGAACCACCCCGTCGCATCTGATCGCCTGCCCGCGCCATTACTTAGTTTTTGCTTAGCGTTCTTTCTGACTTTTTTTCTTTTTGCTCGGCTTGAATGGTCATAGCGTGATGTTAAATAGCCTATAGCCGTCCTCAAGAATTGGGCTATCAAATACAAACAGATTTTTTTTTAATCCGACTAGTAGTTCCAGAGATTACCCCATACATACAAACTTACAAACTCTATCTCTTTATAATATTAGTATAGATAATTCCTTCAGAACCAAAAGTATAAAATTAAAAATGTCGAAACTTAAGACTGTGTTCACACTGCAGGTAATTCTTGCTCACAGTAGTCGCCACGATCAGTAGTCAGTCGGTATCTGACGTGTTTTTTTCATGGAGACATTTTGAACATGACATTCACAGTCGGCTGCTGACTATAAAGTCTGCTAGTTCAGAACAATTATGATACCTTGTTGTGATCAAAAAATAGTAATAAACTAGCTTATGTTCGTTGCCCTGTCCGCGTAGATGTCAGAAATTATCCCGCATGAACGTGCAATCAGGCCAAAAACTAGCCTATGACCTTCCCCAGGATACCATCTATCGCCTTGCCAAATTTGATCGAAATCCGTTCAGTCGTTTAGGCGTGAAAAGGTAACATACGTATGGATTATGCTTGTGACTGTACAGCAACTGAAGTTAAGTATTTAATCATCAAGACAAAAGTTATTATTCAAGAACTAACAAAAGTTAAATTAAAAATATTATAAAATGTTTCCTATTGCATTTATATCCGTCGCGGCGTCGTCTGCTTTTGCTATGTCGACCTCTTTGTTGTATCTCTTTGCTTTGAATCAAGAATGAAAGCTCAATTAGTTTCAGTTTCTTACAAATAGGTACAAAGGAAATGGGAATAGCATTGCAGTAGCGAAAATATTTTTTTGTCCTGTTTGTAGGTAGTGTATTAAGATTAATAGACAGTGGCAGAGTGGTCAGGGTTGAAGAAGGTGTATTCTGAAAGGTCCGCACGTTGTCTTTTTTTTTTTTTTCAGGATGTGTAATCATCAAATGACGGGTCCCGCTCTGGATGGAGCAGAAGGGAATGTCAGACTCTTACTGACTAACACACTGCCACTGCCACTCTTGCGGGAGTGATGATGATGCCATGCTGGAGTAGGTGCACGAAGGATACGCTGACGTTCATGTTCGGGCTCACCTTGAGTATAAAGGTATGAGGAACAGGGTGTAAAGTTCACTCATCCTCCATAGAAGAGGGAGGATTCTCCGATCAGATGGGTGTTGTGTCTGGCGGGCAACTGCCCGATGATTCATGTCGGGCCGTTGTATCTATGCTAGTGGCGGGGTAAACTCTGCTTGCGCGATGCAGGATTTTGCGTGACGTCAGTATGACGCGTTGTTCTCATGTGGCGTTGTAGATACCGCTACAAACCCACCCGTGTTTCTTCCTTAGCCCTTTATGTTCCGGGCCAGCGGTAACCCTTTCGGACAATCCCGCTGTCGCACGTCGTCTTAAACGGCTGTAAAATATTTCGCTGTTTTGATTAATTATTTGTAATTATTACTATAATTTTTAATGGGGGTGGGAGGTCTAGGTGCTTACAGCCGCACGGGTCGATCGATCAGGTTAAGCTATGCTTGCCGTGTCTGGTCTGTGGATGGGTAACCATCATTACATATCGCGACTATTCTAAACCCCACCGTGCCTCGGAAAGCACGTTAAGCCGTTGGTCCCGGCTGTCATTCATGGATCTTTGACAGTCGTTATGGGTCGTCAGAAGCCCGAAAATCTGACAACCAGTCTTACCAAGGGGTATCGCATTACCCAGTAACTGGGTTGTGGAGGTCAGATAGGTAGTCGCTCCATCTCAAAACAAAAACACACACAAAACACTTCTTGTCTAAAACTTTCTCCATAATTACGGAGACTCCATAGCTACAGAGTCGTTACATTCCAACCAGCCAGCATCCCCAAATATCAATTTAATTAAGTTACATCTATTTTTGCAACAAGCCAATTGCAGTTTGCAGTAAAAGTTTTTTTGTAAAAGCCGCAAACTAGAAAAACGAGTACATAGCTCTCTAGATGTACTACTATATTGGAAAACTTTACAAAAAAAAAAACTCGATACTATCGAGACCAGACCGTTCGTTATAGCAATTTACGGTTCGTTCCCTACAAAAAGCAATTAGGTTTTTTTTTTTTACTTTTTTCTTCTGTTGAAGGTCCGGTAGATGTTTTTCTGGGGAGCTCAAAGGCATTTTATCAACACTCAATTCGTCCAGGAAAGTGTCAAGATTTGGTATAATTTAAGTAATTATGTCAAATCTACCTAGCGTACATGGAAAAGACTCGTGGCAAAAAAAAAAACAGCCGTACAGGTCGATCGTCAAGATTAAGCAACTTTTGCCGAGGTCGGTCTGTGGATGGGTGACCATCCATTACTTACCGAGACTCAACGTACTTTCCGAGTCACGGTGGGGACGTGCCTCGTAAAGCACGTTAAGTAATCATAATCTATCCAGATTACGCACTTTTGAGCACAGATATATAATTAATCTTTAATAAAAATGAAATACTGTTTGTTGGTAAGCGCATCACTAACGAACGATAGTCCGAATTATGTTTTTATGGCAGTAAAATTGGAAAAGTTTCCCGGAAGAAAATATAAAATTTGAAACTGAACGTCCTTTCTTCTGATACGATATAAAATTTATTGAAATTTGGACAGGGCCACAACGGGTCGGGTCAGTTCGTATTTAAAAAAACACTGCTTACTCAGTCCTGGTCTCTCGATACCCGGGTCTGGTGAAGTATTATTGGAAATTCAAAAGCACCCCGAAATCTGGAATGGTGCCTAATAAAAACTAGCACAATATGATTGGAGCGAGCCTTAATGTTTGGGTATGTAAAAACGTGATCTTCCAGCCCAGGCATTTAAAACAAAAGGAAGCGCTCTTAAGCAAATGTTCATTGGAGCAATTTTATCTATTTCGCACGAACGGAATTAAGTGGGTACAGTGAAGGATTTACCCCAATGATTTACTGGCGTACGGTGTTTCAGCTGAAACTCGCAGTACAGGCCATGAAGGTGTTTTAGAATTTGTTGGATTTGGATTCTGGATTCCCAGTCAACATTTTCTCAATATCAGGTGATATTGAGAAAATGTTGACTGAGAACTTCAAATTACTGATGTACCTAGGTATATGTACAATGTACATCAGTAATTTGAAATTCCCAGTATTTTACATGGAGCGACTGCCTATCTGACCTCCACAACCCAGAATTATTAATTACTAGCTGTTCCCCGCGGTGTCACACGCTGCGCGGCTCCTAAGGGTCGTAGCGTGATGTTATATAGCATATAGCCTTCCTCGATAAATGGACTACCCAACACTAAAAGAATCATTCAAATCGGACCAGTAGTTCCAGAGATTAGCGCGTTCAAACAAACAAACAAACAAACTCTGCAGCTTTATAATATTAGTATAGATTATTATTTTCCGAATCATACTATGTGCACAAAAAACATTCTATACATTTCCTAACATTTTCATTAGTTATTCCAAAGAATCTCGAACAAAAATACAGAATGCATTCAAAAAGAATATTTTCCAAGGTAAAAAGAACCGCTTTGCTTCATTCAAAGATGCTGTGTAAAAAACTGCTGCAATCGTGTTTGTAATTTTCACTCAAGTTTTACCTCGGAATGTCCACTGGTAGCCATGAAATATACTCAAAGAAGGCAAACTCTGCAAAGTACTCCAACCAAACATTGATACTTCTAGTGCTATGCCCAGCTCAAAGAAATTAAAACTGTTTAGAGCAACAAGCTGCCTTCAGATTTGAATAAATTATGTTCCTAAAGGTGGATTTCCGTAGATAATTATACATATTAATAAAGCTACTTCACCAGAATGTCATTTTGTAAGTTCGAATACTTTTAAACTGGACAAACATATCGCCTAAATCACAGTAAATATATTATTACTAGCTGCGCCCCGCGGTTTCACCCACATAAGTTTCGATCCCGTGGGAATGTCAGTTGTTATCTATTATCAGTTGTTATATGAATATCAGTAAAAGTTTCGATCCCGTGGGAATGTCAGCTACCTCCATACAAAATTTTCTCAAAATTGGTCCAGCCGTTTGAGAGTGAAGAAGTAACAAACATATACCTAAACACACTCACAAACTTTCGCCTATTAATATTATTAGTGTGATTAAGGTGCTAAAAAGAATATTGCTTCGGACTTAGTTGTAGATACAGACTAACTGTGTAGTTTGGGACTCAGTGCAAAATAATATACTGTGACCTAGCTGTAGGTAGTATTTTAAGCTACTATGTCGTCTGTATTTGCTGTTAACCTGCTTACTATTATTGGGATAATAAAATAATTTTGTTTCTATTTCTTTAGATGAATGTTGCAAGACGAATGAAACTTACAGCAGTATTATGCACATGCTTTTTAGCTAGCACGGTAGTTGTCCATTTTTACCGACTTTACAAAAAGGAGGAGGTACTATGTTCGGATGTTTGTATGTTTTTTTTGTATGTTTGTTCATCGAATACTCCGCCAATTGTCGACGGATTTTCAAAATTCTTTTTTTGTTCGAAAGTAGATAGTTCTGAGGTGGTCCCACTGTTACCAAGTTAGGATCTGATGATGGGATCTTAGAGAAATCGAGGGCAAACCTCAAATTTTATAGGCTCACTTATTGTTTTTCGCATATTTTATGAAGTATCTCGTGTATTTGCGTATGGTTGTCACCATCTCAGGTACCTGGGCTGATGATGGAAGGTACAACTCCTTAACAATAAGAAGTTACTCGAACAGGCAAGGACTGTTTTATTTAGTAAATTGTTTTGATGTTTGACTTTGCCACATTTAGTCTCATGATCATCAAGTCATGACCTGATGCTGCAGTCAGGATAGTCTGCAGAGTACCTAATTCCTCGACAACTAACAGCAGATATATCGTGTTTAGGCTCATTGAAAAGGGCTCGATGTGTGGATAAACGTACTGTTAATGAGGAATACCGAAGTACATAGAGACCTGATGCTGAAGCCAGGAGCATCAGAAAAAGTACAAATTTTGAAATTACGGCACCGTAGTCGTGTTTGGGCTCATTTTAATATGGTTGCTAAGCAATTTATCCTAGTCACAATGCGTATGGTGAGTGGTTGTTGAGGAGTTCTCCTGGTTCTTACCAAGAGAAATCCTCAACAAATAACGTCCCAGCATCGGGAAAAGCAATATTTTGTATAAGGTGATCAGCAGTTGACGTTAGGCTATTGTAACTAAGATAAATTACAAACTGACCCACTAAAAAGTAAAAAATAAAAACTTTTTTACAAAAAAAACAACCGACTTCCAAAAAACACTACTTAAAAAGTGAAAAATAACTTTAATTTCGGAAGTCGGTGGCATAAAACTAAAATACAAATCCAAAGACACCGACTTCCGAAATTAAAGTTATTTTTCACTTTTTAAGTAGTGTTTTTTGGAAGTCGGTTGTTTTTAAGGCTCATTTTTATTGCTAGGACAAAACTATACACATTAAAACCAGCACCATAAAAACTTTTGTTTGTTTCTTCTTTTTACCTTAACGACTTAACTTTTCATTTGTTTAAATAATAAAGATAAGGTTACTTTTACAAAATTCTCCTTCTGTGCCTTTTTGTTTAGTGACAAAATGATGTGGATTCCAAAGAATTCGCTTTTACCGCACATTTTGGAGCAAGCGACGCGAAAACTCCGAAGTGATATCTTGTGACAGTTTTATTTCAGCTGTTTTGTAGTTCTCTTTCCTATTTCGTTGCACTTTTGTTGTTTTTATTAACATGTCTTTCATGGGCTCTCGTGGCTTCATAATAACAGCTGCTATATGGGTGATCGAAGAAGGTAAAATAATAATAATTATAAAATATTTATTTTCAAGTATCATGGACATAACGTTAGTAACAATACAAGCTATGTTAGTATAGCTACGCTTGCTGAGGTTGGTCCGTGGATGGGTGACCATCCATTACATATCAAGACCGTTGGGTTCGTCCCGGCTGTCATTTGTAGATCTTTGACAGTCGTTAGTGAGAAGCCCGAAAGTCTGACCACCAGTCTTACCAAGGGGTAGGTATCGTATTACCCAGTAACTGGGTTGTGGAGGTCAGATAGGCAGTCGCTCCATGTAAAATACTGGTGTTCAGCTGCATCCAGTTAGACTGGAAGCCGACCCCAACATAGTTGAGAATTGGCTAGACAGATGATGAATAGCACATGTTTCATACCATTGTGGAATGTGATTTTATTTTGAGAAAAAACATAGGTATATAAAAACTGATATGAGAATAGTTTTGAGAAGTTTATCCTTGTAGGATGTCTAAGTGGTTGTTTGAGTAAACGATTGTAATGATTAAAATTATCAAATAGTAAGCCAAACCCCCATGAAGAAACATTTGAAAATTTTCGCAGCTGCCATCTTGAATTTTCATTTTGACCTCATTATAGGGTTCAGCACCCTCGAAAACCATGAAAACGACCCCCATGAAAAAATATTTGACAAATTTTCGCAGCCGCCATCTTGAATTTTTATTATGACCTCACTATTGGCTTCAGCACCCATGAAAACTATCTCTCTCTGACTTTTCTTATTGTAATAAAAAGACGCACGATTTCTTCCAGTTTAGGTACTCTTGTCGTAAGCTCCGATAAAGAACTTCGTTCCAAAAATCATAAATTTAACATTTTCATCCAGCAGTTAATTTTAAAAAGAGAAAATTCACAATTTTCCAAACAAAATTCATGAACGTCGACTTCATAATGAAAACCTACGTATAAATCCATACCTATGAAATCGAACTTTCCAAGCTTTTCGAACAAAATAAACACAATGAAAATAATAACAAAGAAATGTTCTTCGCATTGCTGTCTGTACAAACAAGTAGTTGGTACCGAGCACTATACTTCACTGCTACAAAGAACTCAAACATAGTTCACTAAGGTATTCAAAATAAAATTTAGACCTTTGCCTGTTGAAGCAGAAACTTTTAATGAGTTTCTCGGACTTGAAAGTAGAACCTTGTGAAATTGAGTAGCAAAGACTTTGATACGCATCGTGTTCTTTGAAAATAAACTTCATGGTTTTGGAATAAGGTTTAGAATGGTGTTTACAGGTGGAAGTGGCAGCCGGTGCAGTGTAGGTTGTAAAATAAACTTTTATTTTGTTCGTATTATTTTATTTTCTTACTTTTGTTTTAGTAGGCCTTTGATGCGTGTGGATTTCATTCTAGTATATAGGCCACTCTTTTCTTGGTGGGATTGTCTTAGGGTGGGTAGCAGTATCTTTAACACAAGAGCTTTTCACCTAAAGTCCCCGCTACGAGAAAATGTTTTGTAAATAAAGAATTTCTACTAAGTTAAGTAGCGACAATCAACAACAAATAATCCCAAATTCAATCAACTCGAAAATAACGTACGTGTAATACGAAACTAACGAGCAATTTCACTTAGTCGGGTTATATTTTAGCGTTATAAAGCGCTGTCGTCTAATGTTTTGTGGTACTGGAACGCGTCTGACTAATGGAACGTAAACATTTGGGCCGCCATTTTGAAATACCTAAGTTCACGCTGCGCTGTCAATACTGCAGAATATTGACAGCGCAGCGTCAATATTCTGCAGTATTAAATAAAAATCATTACAACACTGTTTTTTTTATTTGATCCCAAGGTTGCGAACCCCTGAATGTGTGTTTACAAAGTTTATAGTTTCTCGTGACGGGGACTTTACCAGTAACTACTTTTACTGCCTCTTTGATGTAGTGGTCGTAAACGCAATAAATAAAAAAAATATAAAAACATACAGAAAGAGAATAGAGAAATAAATCTTCAGCTATCCCTCTTCTTAGGCATCAACATCAATAAAAGATTTATGAAACAATCAATCTACCTAGCCTTTTCCCAACTATGTTGGGTCGGCTTTCAGTCTTACCGGATGCAGCTGAATACGAGTATTTTACATGAAGTGACTGCCTATCTTATCTTCTTTACCCCAGTTAGTGGGTAATACGATACCCCTTTAGGTAAGAATGGTTATCAGACTTTCGGGCTACTGACGACCCGTAACGACTGCCAAAGATCTACGAATGACAGCCGGTACCAACGGCTTAAGGTGCTTTCCGAGGCACGGCGGGGTCTGTATATATGAAGATGGACACCCATCCACGGGCCAACCGCGGCAAGCGTAGTATAATCTGATCAGTCGACCCGTGAGGCTGTTATTATTTAGTCACAAACCCTTCAATTAAAATTTTATGAAACCTTTCAGTAAATATTAATTTTTCACTTTCCCATCGCCTGGAAGTTTGTCGCAAAATAAAACATCAGATTACATATTGTAACAGTGAAACATTTTGTTTATGCCACTTGAACTTTAACGACGCCATTTTGTAAACAGTAGGTAAAGGACCATAAAATCCAAGAGGTTATGTTCAGGAAACGGGCGGGCGGTATTACCGTGGAAGCGGACGGCAACTGGCTTTTAAAACTGGGTTGCAGATATTTTTCTTTAAGCTTTTTAAAGATAAAGAAAAGAACAACGTTTTACTTCCTGAGTAATTGTATGTAGGTTTTATATTCGGACATGTACGCCGTGTAAATTAAGCCAGACTAAGCAGCATTTCCATTTACTCGTAAAACGATAAAGGAAATATCGTGAGGAAACCGCAATGTCCTAGAACCCAAAAAAAATTGTAGACGTTACATCTACCAACACGCACTGGGCCCGCGTGGTAGATTACGGCCCACTTCCTCTCGCGTAGAGGACGCCTGTGTCTTAGCAGTGGGAAGATTTTAGGCTGATTATGTAAGCAGTGTTTATTGATTTTTCTGGAGCAAGATTCTCAGTAGTTAGCAGTCTTGGGATTTGGTTGTTTATGAAGTGGCTATTACTCGATGCGTTGTCATCATTTGGGATTACAAATCCTCACACTGATGTAACCCAAAAAGAAAATATTTTTTAATACATTCCATTCCCACATTGTTACATGCGGTATTTTGGTAGCACAAACATACCAAGCATAATGCAAGCACAGTGCAATCAAAAATGAACCTTAATGGGCTCAAACATTGCACACCTCGATTGTACAACGAAACGAAAGTTAGAAAATTAGAGGCATTAAAGTTCAAATTAGATTTTCTATTCAAAACTCTAATCGCTTATCGCTTATCGCAAGCTCTAGCTCGGTACAAGTGCTGGGTATTAGCTGTCGATATGGGCATTAAATAGATTTATCGTGGGTCGCTCGTAAACCCGCCTTAAGCTGTTAAGGGCAAGCCAAGCTCCTTATATACGATGTAATTTGTAGCTGGTACTGTCTGATTCTCGCTTCCTTACTTGCAGAAAAATAAAATTGCAATTAATGCTTTAAAATTAAAATGTAGATAGGATGTGAAATGTAGCTAGATAAAATACAATACCAGAACCAAGGACCCAATCCTTTGTTTCAAACACTCCTTTAAAAATTATGTTTTCTAAAATAATCTACTTACGGGTAATGTCGGGGTTATGAGGTATGGAATGTTGATGCATAACTGTGTGAAATAGCTGAATGCTAAGGTGTAAGTGATGTATGCCAAAGACGTATGCTTGGGATGACGTGGAATATAGGACATGTCCCGGAATTAAAAATTATGTTATATACAATACACTGAATTTATATTTTTATGTATTTATAAAACATATATTTTTAATTAAATTAGTTAGGTATACTGAATGTGGGAGAAAATTGTGGTCACACTACGAATCTACGCATGCATTTTTGTTAATTTTGTATTTTAGGAACTGTGTCCAAATAAACTTTTTTCTTTCTTTCATGCACACAGTTGCATACGTTTATGGGTGTAGTGTAGTAGGTACAGATGCCAACACATCAAGCTACCCGAAACTGTCAAATTTTCCCACTCAACTTTGAACCTTATGCTTTAGCGATAAAGTTGAAAATCTATTAAAGAAATTTGACAGATTGTAGTAGCTTGATGTGTCTGTACTTCATCCATTATGGTTTGTTTTGACTGTACAGCGGAAGTATGACAGTAGTTTATGTAGTTTTAATTATTTTTGCGATAAAAATTACCTTTAATACAAATGACTTTCATAATTCAGTTACATAATTATTGTATTTAAAAAGTGACAGTGACTTTTTGAAAGAGACGATAATATTTACTTACGTAATTTTTAATTAGGATACATTTTTGGTTTTTTATTAGAATAAACTAGTTTGAGATATTTCTTTTACTTTTCCTCTGACCCTTAGCCCTTTATTCCCACATTATATTATAAATTTCCAATTTAAATATATCTCTCATTGTTCCGAAAAAGTTTAACACAGAGCTTTTGAACACTTCATAATTATTCATGGTTTAAAATTCTACATTCATAAAAAAATCATAAAAAGTTACTTTATGTATTTAGAGAACCCAACCTAACGCTGGGTTTGGGGTCACACTCAAGTTAGAACTGTTTCAGCAATCCCTATTTAACGTCCCTAATATCGTTCGCCACCAAAAACTTTTATGAGTCTACCCTTTAAAAGGTCATACCAATGGAGATCAATAAATAATACATAAACCCCTGTCAGGAACATTTCGTTTTATATATAAAATGGCTGTTTTATTGCCCAATACAGTGTGTAATTACAGATTCTATTGTGTTAAGGACTTGACAATGTTTGACTTGGTACAAGTACCTACTCTTGGTGGTGTTTTTTTATTACACAGGGTTATTGGCAAAACACCAACAACCTCTTAAGAGGTCATTGTACTCATCATCATGAACCACTTTTACTATGGGACCAAACGTGAAATCGCCAAAAAAATCAGCTGTTCCCTACATTTATGTTTGTATAACTCGTCAAAATGTAAGGAACAGCTGATTTTTTGTTATTCCACTCTTCTCCTCTTCTTTCTTCTCTTTTCTTTCCTCTTCTTGTATGCTGTCTGTCTATCTGTCTGTTACATGGCTGTATTTTTTAACCGAAATAGGTTTAACCGAATAGACAGTCAACACCGTGTTATTATGGTCTTTACCTATAATAAAAAAGTAATGTAAAGAAGTTTTGGTGGTACGGAACCTTTAGTGAGAGAATCCGACTCGCACCAGCATTGTATAACCGTACAAGAAAAAAGACATGGTTAGTCATGTATCTTTTATTTTTATGTATGGGAAATTATCAAATGACCCTCCCGCTCTGGGTGGAGCGGAAGGGAGTGTCAGACTCTTACTGACTAAAACCCACCTGCGTTCCTTCCTTAACCCTTTATGTTCCGGGCCAGCGGTAACCCTTTCGGACAATCCCGCTGACCTAGTCATGTATCTCACCTTTACTTGCGCACACATAAGCAAGCTATACAAACGCAATTAACCTTTATGCTCAATAATTGATATCCCTAAGCTAACAATGTTAAACTTTGCATAGCTAGTCAAAGAAACAAGCTAACTTCTATCGGTGCAACTAATGGACAGAAAGTTGCTCCATACGTAACCATAACGTGACCCATTAAAGGCGCGCACACTGAGGGCGAGCCGCACCGGACCGCAGCGCAACGCACTGGGGCGTGGCAGATCGCTTATTCATTAATTTCATTTCTTCACATTAATTCAGCCAAAGACGTCCACTGCTGGACACAGAACCGGTTGAAATGGCCGTGTTCGACCGGTTCTGTGCTTCCCGCATTGAACGGATACCTGCGGCCTTCACAAGGTCATCGGTCCACTTTGTGGGAGGCCTTCCTACGTTACGTCTTCCAGTACGTGACCGCCGCTCCTGAACCTTTCGGCCCCATCGGTCATCTGTTCTGCGAGCAATTTGCCCTGCCCACTGCCACTTAGGTTTGGTAATTTTTTGGGCTATTTCGGTTACCTTGAACGAGAATCAAGGTAACCGACATAGCGGATCGGAGCGGATCGCTTGGCAGGCGTATATTTGCGGCTACTGTTTTGCGTTACGAAGCGTTCCGCCTGTTGTATGCGTTTGATCGTTCATACAAAATGTATTTAAGAAAGTGATAGAGGATTTTTGCAATGCGTTGCGTTGCGGCGCGGAGTGCTCCTCATTGCACTGTAGTGAAAACAGTTCCAATTCATGAATTTGTCACTAACAATTACTGCATAACATCGTGACGACACTAGAACCAAAAATTCGAAGACATTTGACATCTACCAACCTGCACTTAACCCGCGTGGTGTATTACGGCCCACTCCCTCTCACCGAGACGAGACCTTTGTCCCATCAGTGTGAACACTGAGGACTGATTATGCTTATGCATTACTGCGTTGCGGTGCGGCCCGCCGCGGCTCTAATGTGCACTTAGCTTTACAAAATCCAGGAATACCAACGATGCACTTAGTGCATGCCGTATCAAATACTGTTCAAACAAACTTTACACGGGTTGTTTACATTAAGTGGCAGACGATGAAAAAGTATTTCATAAGCTTGTTCCTGTCCAAGCAATAATCACCCAATTTGCTCACACACAACGTTTATTAATAAACATCATTAAGGTTTATTTGGTGTGAGTGGTAGCCCAGTGGTAAAGGCCCCGACTTACGACTTGTAGGTCGTGGGTTCGAACCCAGCCAGGCGTTTTACTTTGTGGTAATAATTTCATCACCTCTGCTCACAAAACTGTGAAGGAAAACATCGTGAGGAGACCAGCATGGCCTAGAACCGTAAATTCGAAGACATGTTACATCTACCAATCCCCACTGGACCCGAGTGGTAGATTACAGCCCACCCCCTCTCGAAGAGACGAAACCTGTGTCCAGTGGCGTAGCTACGTGGCCAGGGGACCTGGTGCAAAAAAATTTGGGGCTTTATCTGAACCGGTTAGTTTTTATTTTATCAAGTAAAAGTCAAAGTCAAAGTCAAAGTCAAATCATTTATTTCAAATAGGCGTTTTGTTGCGTAAACTAAAATAATGATAAAGTGCTTAACCATAATTTTTGGAACGAAGTTTTTTAATGTGGCTTGCGGTAGAAGATTACTTATAGAAATCGTCACGTAACGAATAAACGTTATGCCTCCCTCCATGCGACTTTCTCTCTCTCTTTTCAACAGCGGCCTGGGAAAGAGATAGTATTCATGGTTTTCGAGGTAGCTGAAGCCAACAGTGAGGTCAAGACCCTCTGTATAAAAACGGATAACAATAAAGATTGTAGTTCCCCTTAATTGCATACTCACATTTCTTAGAACCTCTTCCTTACCTTAAGGGCGACGATAAAATAAATTATCCCTATTAACGCCTGTGCTAAGTTTTTATTAACGCCGTTCTGCTAAAAATAGCCTGTATCTTTGCATTACAGTATATATTTTCTGGCATTTTTAATTCAGAAATAATTAATTAAGAGTCTATAAAAATATTAAGTACAGACGCCAAGCACATCAAGCTACCCGAAACTGCCAAATTTTCCCAATCAACTTTGAACCTTATAATTTAGCAATAAAGTTGAAAATCTATTAAAGAAACTTGACAGATTGTAGTAGCTTGATGTGCTGGCGTCTTTACTATATTTGGCCCATCCCTTTGTAGAATAAAGGTGTTCGTTATATGATGTGTAAAAATCATCCAGACCGTAGTTCCGCCATGGCGGCTAATTTCAACGGAGACTAGCCTCCGGCGCGGGAGATATTATAGTGCTCAAGTGTGTGCGCAGACAAAGGTAGACTTTCTCTTCCCTCGCCCTCGTAGTCCGATGGAACGGTAATCCGTGACGACCTGATCGATATCAGACATAGGACTAACGACCTAACGTGCTTTCCGAGGCACGGGAGTATCACACCGTCAACTTTAAAACTCCGGGCTGTTACTATGAAATTCCTAATGAAAAAACCCGTCAACACTTTGCCCGACCTGGGAATTGAACCCAGGACCTTAGCGTTCAGCAGTTGTGCTTGCGACCACGAGACCAACGGGGCAGTCGTTCTATTCAATCAATCAACTCAGTCTATCCAGTCCACTGCTGAACATAGGCCTCTCCTAGGCTGCGTCACAATACCCTGTCCTCCACCTTCTGCATCCAGCCTGCCCCAGCCACCTTTTATTGGTCGTCCGAACATCTAGCTGGGGGGCATCCCACACTACGCTTGCCAGTACGCGGTCACCACTCCAGGACTCGTCTGCTCCACCGGCATTCGGTCCTTCCGCAAACATGGCCAACCCGCTGCCACTTCAGTTTGCTTACTCTGCAAGCTATGTTGTAACTTCAGTCGATCTATTATCTTTAAAAGAAAAAAAACGGTCTGATGGATAACTATGGGTCTGATTGTGATTGACTGTCTACAGTCAATCACAAATCTAAAAATCTTTTAATCTAAATGAAAAAATAAAAAAAAAACTTAAATTGACGCGTATATTTTTTTTATATATATGTCCACGTTTTACTTTTCACAGAATAGACCGATTTACACGATTCTGGCAGAAAATAACTTCAAACCACGAAACGTGTCAATTTTACTTAACAATTGCTTGTTTTTCCCATGGCATTATAATATAAAAAGTCCATTTGTGCAAACAGTCTAAAATATTCCCATGGCACTGCTGGAACACAGGCCTCTTTTCGGTGAGAGGGAGTGGGCCGTAATCCACCACGCGGGCACAGTGCGGATTGATAGATATCACATGTCTCCGCATTTTTGGTTCTCGGACAAGCCGCTTATCGCACAATGTTTTCCTTCACCGTTCATTAATTTTGTACTCAACGACGTCGAAACGAGAACAGCCAGTATATCACAAAAACAACATAGGTAAAGATTACTTATATAATAGTTCGTTGTACCCCAAAAAACCCTAGAAACTGACATACACTAATAAAAACAAAACAAATTCTCTTCCACCACTCCCGAACATATAAAACGCGATTCCCCATTGACTCGAACTATAAAAGTTTCTTGCTGAAATGTCTAGTTTCAAATTGAATTATATGTCTCAAAGGGCCCATCTCTTTGACGTTTTTTATTGACCTGATTCAATTCGCCACTCGGACGGTAGGTTGGTCCTGTTTCAGTAGGCAGCTATAAGTGTAAATGTGTGTTTCAGCCTTTCAGCAGTATTACGCATACGGGGTGTAAGGGACATCAACGCGCATTCAGCGCATGATTATAGATCCGCCCCAATGTAGAAAATTTTCGTCGGTTATTGAAAAAATCAACTATTTAAAACTGCCACGCTAAAATGGAACTGGGCTGGACTGACGACCCAATGGGTCCCTCCTAATGGCAAGGGACATCGTGCCAGGCCGAAGGAGATGGCGGGATGAGCTGGACTCCTTCAACAAGAACTGGTCCTTAGCAGCTTTGAACAGAGAGAAATGGAAAGAGAGTAGGGAGGCCTTTGTCCTGCAGGGACATCACAGACCAATAATAATAACTAATTGAATTTGACTATGTAGATATTGCACATAAAACAGCAGATTTTTTTTTATAACCCATTAAATCATTACCTGAATTCGTGGTAACAGTGTCTCGTGTAGTGGTGATATTTTTTACAGCCTGTATATGTTAGTGACCAAACTTATAGACATGGAATTGGCTTGAGCCGATCACTATCACAAAACTTCGGTCACTTCGGTGATCAGTAATTCGGCACGATGTAAAATTCGTTTCAGGAAAAATTGAATTTGATACTTGTTTTGACGGATCAACTAATTTCAGACGGGCCTGTATCTTCGTTGATGGACTTAGAGCGTAGACCCCCTGATCGGAGCCAAGGCGCGTCGTCCGAACTGAAACAAGGCGAATATTTGTTTTCGATCTTATTGCATGGCCATAAAGCTCATTCTGAGCGGCTCATGTCGATTCCGCATCAATAAGTGTGGTCACGAAAAAAAGTATTGTATCGACGCGACGTAGACATACATGTGTTAGGTATTGCAAATGCAGAAAAGGTTCTGCAATACCTATTTGTAGAACTTAGGTAACTCGTCCGGAGAAGTGAAATCTATTATGTTTAACTAGCTTTTGCTCGCGGCCTTGGTTTTAGTCAGAATCCGTTAAGACGTGTAAAAGTAACAGACAGATGGACAGAGTTACTTTCGCATTTATAATATTAATATCTATGGATTTTATATCATCATCATTTCAGCAGAAAGACGTCCACTGTTGGACATATAGGCCGAGCACCGCCACTTCGACCAGTTCTGTGCTTCTCGCATCCAGCGGATTCCTGTGGCCTGCACCAGGTCATCGATCCACACTCCACCTTGTGGGAGGACTTCCAACGCTACGTGTTCCGGTACGCGGTCACCACTTCAGAACCTTTTGGCACTATCGGCCATATGTTTTGCGAGGAATATTAATTCTTCGATTACCTTGGTTTTCCTAATGATCTGTTCATTTCTGATTCACGTGGGGAAACTTCAAGTATTGGCGATTATGGCAAATAAACGACAAGCACTAAGATATTTATTAAGGTGAAAGCGGTAGACCGCGAAATTCAAATTTTCTTGTAAGTTAAGTTAGTTCTAAGTTAGATTTCTACCATTAACACTTTTCCATATGAGAATGGTGGTTGGTGGTAGAAATCTAACTTAAAAAGATAATATTAATGATTGATTCTAATGATTATAATTCTCTAAATTTGTACCTGTTATTGTCGCGAATCATATTTTGATCAAGATACAACCTGACACTGATCTGCAAATTGCAAAAAACGTAAGAAAATTTTAATCTCCCGGTCTCAACTACCCATTCACCTTAATAAATAAATATCTTATACCCTTATGGATGGTCAAAGATAGGAAAGTTTCACAATACCGGTCCTTAACTCATAGAATATTAACTAGCAATCTGTTGATTTATTAAACAACTAGCTGTGCCCGCGACTTCGTTCACGTGGATGTCGGAACACAATAATGTGTCGCTTAGGAAAGGTGTAAAAGGAAGAATCTTCCGATCTTGTCTGGTAACGCTTCCCTTGCCTGGGGTTCTCAACCATAGCCCTTTCGACTGTACAGCAGTCATTGCGTCTTCAGGGTTCATAATGACAATGCGACGAAGTGTCACTTTGATTTTTGAGGATAAATAAAAATGAAAGCGCCTGCTCGAGGCTGATTGTCTGACCAAATAGCCATATTATGTCCATTTTATTTTGCATTTGTTTTAGAATACTAAGTTAGACCGGAATAAATCGTAAAATCATACCACCATTTTATCTAAAGTATATCTGAGATTAGTAGGTGAAGTTTGAAGTTAGTTTTTTTATAAGTCTTGTCTTCTTCTCTGCCGCTCTGCGATAAATTTAGAAATTCTTAACTTGGTATTGTAGATATCTTACATACCAATATTAAGACTTTATCATAGCGTCGAGATATCTAGAAGATAAAAAGAAGAATACATCAATGGTGTTACTCTTAAATCGTACCTACTGAAGTTTATCTGAAAAGTAGTTTGAAGTCTTTCTTAACTTATTCTGTAAACCTGTGCCCACATTTGCTAACTACGCACTACGCCGGGGGGAAGATTCGCTTCCGCGGCAAATCGGTGCGGAGCGGACAGATCTCCGGCGCGATCTCATGGCGGCATGGAAAGAGCGACTGTCGCTACCCAGCGCAGGGCACGCCGCGATAGCGGCGATAAGACCCCTCTTTAAGGAGTGGCTAGAGAGGCGCCACGGCGCTCTCACCTACCGCTTGACGCAGGTCCTCACCGGACACGGAAGTTTCGGGAGGTTCCTGCACATCATCAGGCGGGAGGAAACGCCCGGGTGTCACCATTGCTAGGATCGCCCAGAGGACACGGTGGAGCACACGGTGGAGGTCTGCCCCGCTTGTGCGGAGCACCGCCGTGTCCTCGTAGAGGCGATCGGCAGCGGCGGCGACCTCTCGCGTCCGGCCCTGGTGCGAGTCATGGTCCGGGGCGAGAGGGAGTGGGAGGCAGTCACCTCCTTCTGCGAAGAAGTCATGCTAGCAAAGGAGGTGGCGGGATGGCTCAGGGAGAGAGCCTCCCGTCCCAGCCACCGTGGGAGACGCTCCGGGCGTCGGGAGCCGCGTGACGACTCCCGGCCACCGTAGGCGCGGGCCTGCGAGCGGAGAGTAATGGGTAGCTGGGTTTTAGTCAGTAAGAGTCTGACACTCCCTTCCGCTCCACCCAGAGCGGGAGGGGTCATTTGATGATTTCCCATCCGAAAAAAAAAGGGGTCGATATGGTTTTAACCAAGACAATGGCTAAAAATTTAGTTATTGTCTCGAAGACATAATTTACAATACCTTTTTACGACATGGCAGTGCTACTTGTATTGGGTGTGCACCTTGACGTATCGCTGCCGGCCGTAGTCGAGTCGACGGCAGCGAAGAGTCCTGGGACGCGGTGGTTTCCTTCTGCGAAACGGTCGTCTCGAAAGGCTGTGGAAAGGGAGAGGGAGATCACCTCACCTCACCTCACCTCACCCGGCCCGCAGTAGGCGCATCGGGCGTCGGCGGAGGGCGGACAACGCCCTCTTCCAGCCCACTAAACGGGTCCAGGGGCGACGAATTCGGGGACGTCTGTCACCGCCAACACATCAGGACTTGAGCTGGCGGCGCGTAGTGTCCCACGCGCGCCCCTCTTTGCCGTCACCAGTCGGGGGTTGCGGAAGGATCGTACGGTCCCGCAATCTTACATTATCCTCACTTTTTATTTGAAATTCTTTTAGCGCCACTAATCAACCAACATTATGTAATCATTATCATCTGGGGGCACGGGAGTGCCCCCGCCAAGACGAGCCAAGCGAAGCGCAAGGGCACTACCTACCTTTTCTCGAAGCACTTCGTCGTATTTTTGAACCTTCATAACTTGGGTTTGGATTATACCAGATAAATAAAATTTTCGAGATATGATGTCAGTGGTTGACTTATTAAACCTATAAAGTTTCAATTGCATAGCTCTTATACTTTAGATTTTATTGATATCTAAAATACCCCGATTTCGTCACTGACTCACTTACTCACTGACTCACTTACTCACTGATGATCATCAATATTCTAAGGGTCTTCCTGAAGTCCTAGAAAGCTGAAATTTGGTATGTAAGCTAGTAATCGTACACAAACAACAAAAAAACTCTAAAACTTGGAACTTTTACCCTCCAACCCCTTAAAATAGGGGATGAAAGTTTGTACGAGACTTCCGCAGATTTTGATGCTAGAGTTCTGAAAATTGATATTGGGACTCCTTGTTATAAATAATAAAATACGTATTTCAGGATTATCAGTAAATAACCCCCCAACCCCCCAAAAAAATATTTTTTTATTTCATAAGCATCAATATTCTAAGGTTCTTCCTGAAGTCCTAGAAAGCTGAAATTTGGTATGTACGCTAGTAATAGTACACAAACAACAAAACAACTCTAAAACTTGGAACTTTTACCCTCCAACCCCTTAAAATAGGGGATGGAAGTTTGTACGAGACTTCCGCAGATTTTGATGCTAGAGTTCTGAAAATTGATATAGGGACTCCTTGTTATAAATAATAAAATACGTATTTCAGGATTTTCAGTAAATAACCCCCCAACCCCCCAAAAAAATATTTTTTTATTTCATAAGCATCAATATTCTAAGGTTCTTCCTGAAGTCCTAGAAAGCTGTTTGGTATGTAAGCTAGTAATAGTACACAAACAACAAAACAATTCTAAAACTTGGAACTTTTACCCTCCAACCCCTTGAACTAGGGGATGGAAGTTTGTACGAGACTTCCGCAAATTTTGATGCTAGAGTTCTGAAAATTGATATAGGGACTCCTTGTAATAAATAATAAAATCGGGGGGCACGGCAGTGCCCCCGCCAAGTCGAGCGGGAAGCAAACACTGCCGTACCATCCTTTACAGGAACCATTTCGCCGCATTTTCAGGCCCCTATTTGAGAACCTCTGGAAAAGACCAGAACGCAGAAACTTTCGTCATCCAGTAAGCTATAATCACATACTTATAATCCAAAACTTCAAGTCTGTAGGTTATTTAGTTCCGAAGTTAAGCGAAAGCAAAGTTTCGCATTTTAGACACTCACTCACTCATCATCAAAATAGAACTAGTACTTCCCATAAACTCAGAGTGCTGAAATTTGGTACAGAGTTAGGGTTTAATGGCCACATAAAGGGAAAACTATAAAAATTAGGATAATCGAAGATCTGAAGTACCTGGTGGGTGACCCTGATTAGAAAACACAAGAGCCCAACCAAACTATTAGAGATCGACATACCGCCTTTACAAAAAATATTTAACTTGGTGGGCCGCTTCATTTGATGTCGAACATTACACAAATTAAATAAACAAAGGAGGATGGGCAAAAATGTATGGAAGCTGGTACCCGAAAAACATGGCAACCAAACAAAATAAATTATATACAGTTTTAAAGGTCTAATTAGATAGAGCAATAGTCGTTAGGGGGGATAGTCTCAGTTCGCTGTCCGTTCAGAGATATACAACCTTTAAAGGTTAGGTTAGGTTATCGTTAGGTTAGGTCATAAGTAACAATAATAGACTCTTGCTTTATCGTGACGTGACTGAATTTTATCTACCTTTTTTTTACCCCGTTTTTCCATTTACACTACGCTTGGGGACGCGGGAACGTAAAATCCTTCCACAACGCCCTAACCTATAACCTAACCTTAACCTAACCTACATAATGTTAAAGGTTGTTTATCTCTGAACGGACAGCGAACTGCGACTATCCTCCTTAAGAACTATTGTTCTACTTAGTTAGACCTTTCAATCTGTATATAAATTATTTTGATTGGATGTAATTAGTTTTCCGGTACCAAAACGCCCTAACCTAACCTAACCTAAACCTAACTTAAATTTATAGTGTTAAAGGTTGTATATCTCTGAACGGACAGCGAACTGGGACTATCCCCCTAACAACTATTGTTCTACATAATTAGACCTTTCAATCTGTATAAAAATTATTTTGTTTAGATGTAATTAGTTTTCGGGTACCAAAACGCCATAACCTAACCTAACATAAATGTATAGTGTTAAAGGTTGTATATCTCTGAACGGACAGCGAACTGGGACTATCCTCCATAACAACTATTGTTCTACATAATTAGACCTTTCAATCTGTATATAAATTATTTTGATTGGATGTAATTAGTTTTCCGGTACCAAAACGCCCTAACCTAACCTAAACCTAACATAAATGTATAGTGTTAAAGGTTGTATATCTCTGAACGGACAGCGAACTGGGACTATCCCCCATATCAACTATTGTTCTACATAATTAGGCCTTTCAATCTGTATATAAATTATTTTGTTTGGATGTAATTAGTTTTCGGGTACCAAAACGCCCATCCTCCTTACACTAAAATATTAATTTCGCTCAAAATTTGGTCAAAATATAATGCAATACAAAAAGAATACGTCCGTACGTATACGTTTCTACAAAAAGAAGTGAAATCCCACCAAAAACATTCTGTAAAAAACTAGCCAAGTCTCAATGGAGCTGCCTGTTTATCTCTAAAAAGTAATGAAATCTAGACAAAGTCGTACCAAGTGTAAGGTTCCTTACTGCGATTTCTTTATTATTATAGTTAATGTTGTGTGACTTGGCCGTTGAAGGGTACACAAGGGTACAAACCCAGGTGCTCCATGACACCATTGCACCAATCTGTCGCCATAACCGCTACCCATTGACGATGGAAAATTGCCACTTGGAAAACGTTGATTTAATAACTAGTCAATTGTAGGCTTGATAAAGCTGCGTATTTCAATAATACTTATGTTTAAGCGAGCCTGAAACAAACAGTATCAAAAATTATTTCTAGTACAGACGGACTTATAATCATTGATTAGAAGTCCGTCTGTACGTCTATTTTATGTTAGATCGGTGGTCGATTTGACGCTCCAAAAAGAAGAGAGCAGAAGTCAGCATTGTCGATGCTGAATGCATGTGTTGACCAATCAACAACAGCCTAAAATGAGACACTAGCGTCCAATTACCAATACCGGTATGGGCTATTATCTCGCTTAACAAACATAGGTAGTTACAACAGATATAACATTACGTGTAAACAAAATTGACTTGTACACTAACGTATAAAGAATGTTCAACGGCCAAGTCACACAACATTAACTATAATAATAAAGAAATCGCAGTAAGGAACCTTACACTTGGTACGACTTTGTCTAGATTTCATTACTTTTTAGAGATAAACAGGCAGCTCCATTGAGACTTGGCTAGTTTTTTACAGAATGTTTTTGGTGGGATTACTTTTTCAAATAACACAGGCAGAAGTGACTGTGATAGTCATCTTATAGGTAAGCCTGCATGACGTGATTATTCACATAATAATGTTATAAACACAATAATTATGTTTTCGTTAGTACTATAAAGCGCCAATAGATGTCATTACGTGTATCCAACTTACGTAATGAAAGTTGTTGTAGAATACTTTAAATTGATTATATCTTTTGATACAGTGAACCGATTGCGATGAAACAAAAACTAAACACTACTCCGAGTTCTACACTATATTTTAGTATAAAAATTAACCATATTGGTTTGGTACTTTTTACGTTGCACCTGTTCAAATGAAATTTTGTCACATCCAAACAGACAAACAGACAAACCGACAAACAGACAAAAATTCTAAAAATTGATGAAATGGCATCTGTTGGTTATCCTATAACACCCCAACTATTTTTTTGTTTTATATTTTCAATGTACAGAAACGCCTCGTCTACAGATTTATTATATGTATAGATAACATACTTGTAAGATGATAAGTCATCTTACAAGTATGTTATTGTTTAATATGCAACGTGCAAAATGCACAACTATCCATCTTCAATGCACTATTATTAAATCGTATAAAGGAACATTTTATTATACATTAATTGATTTAAGTTTACCTATTATTATTAGATATACATTACAGTGGCATGCGATAAGAGTTGATTTATTTCTGTGCATCATAATGAATTGAATTATTATTCGAATTGATCCACCAGCAAAATGCAATTAGAATAATTTTATTAACTTCGTTAGCTTTTGCTTGGACATCAGAAATTATTTATTTATGGCACAATGTACACATACATAGATAAACGATAGGCTTAAACTAGTCAGTACATGACCCTGAGGGCGCAGCAAGATTACTTAAAACTAATAATATTGTAGTGAGTATTAGTAGTAGGTATTATTATTAAGTAGTATTAAACGTGGCAATGCTAAAATTATAATATATCACACAATACACACAACAACACAATACACAATACAACACACAATATACACATTATACACACACAATATACAATTATAATATTAACACACAGATTTAGATTTGAACTCTATTGTAACATTTTATTATCTATTTTAACATTTTATCGCCTGGGGACGTAGGTACTGCGTTAAAAAGCATCCTATGTCGTAACATAGGATGTTTTTTAATCCAGTACGTACCCGTATAGGACCCAGCGGGGTAATTGCGTAACATACTAACAGCAATAGCAGCAATGCCTTTCATTTTTACAGACCAACAACTGTAACATTTCTAGCGTTATTCGCGTTGTTGAGCATACAAATTTTCGAACATTTGAAGCAACGGATTTGCAATATCCTTCAAAATGATTCTGATTGTTATTGAAAGAGTTTTACGCAATTAGGGTACACTACAGACTAAGGTCTACCTGTGTACCAAATTTTATAGTAATCCGATCCGCTGTTAATGCGCATCAGACAGACAGACATAGTACTTTTGCATCTAAAATATGTAAAATCATAAGCGTGGCACTTGTAAAATACGACTTGTTATAAATTGCGGAATAGCACGATTTAAACTACAGTCCGACTGTCGCGAGTGAATGCGTTCATGACACCTTTCAGTGCGACATTTCTAGAAGCTAATAAAGATCAAATTCGCAAAACACGTATTCGTTTGTATGAAACTGGCGGGTGACAAGTGACAAGGCCGCATTCTCTCGTCGGCCGAACTGTAAACGCATTCATTTGTTTATAACTATGCATTTATTCAATTTGGAATATTGTAGTATCTAATTCCTAGATTGGATTCTCATACTATGAGCACAACGGCGCAGGATAGCCTTTACCAGAAGTGGTCATCGTATAAGTGGTTCAGTAGCTTCAATATAATCAGGATTGTGCCGAAATATAGCAGTTCGTCGTGGACGTGGTACGATAGCGACTCCCCTGACATCATCTCTGTCATCAGAAGGCAGCTGCCACGCCACCATCAAAGCAACGCTCCGCTAGAGTGACTCTCACCAGCCAGTGTCACTCTTATCTGACCTTTACGGTGATTCAAGTAACTTCGTAACAAAACTGGAGGGCGCCACTGGCTACCCCGTCAAACTTATAGGTGGTGTAACATATGTTTTAAACCAAACCACCAACTAAAACTCCTACCATTTATCCTGCCAACAAAATATAGCTGAACTCCAGGGCAAAATCCAATGGATTTAAGAATTAGGAATTCTGCCACCGTAGCCAAGTAACAGCCAAGGGGGGAATTTTAAAAGCGTACCTACTCGTTAAGATCCTGTGAATTCTTTATATTGCTCCACAACAGTATTTCAGTAAAAGATTGTTTATTTAAAAATGGAGGAGGTTTAAGGAAGCGGTTAGAGCTGGGACAGGACGATGGGATTTTGGTAAATTAATCATTCTTAGTAAGAAAAAGGGGAATAAATAATTCAAGCAATTCAGTAAGGCGGTTTTGGAGATTCCTCCGCCAGGTCCCGTTCACGGCCTCAAGCGATGCGACTTGCGACACGCGCGAGTTACTCGTTTTCGTCTGTCGGTTCGCAAGTCGCGTCGTCGCGGTGACTCGTGGCATGCTCAAAACTACTTCTTTCATTTGTTTTCTCCGTAGTCACTGTCGCAAGGTAACCGACATAGCCCGAAGAACTGCCAAACTTAAGTGGCAATGGGCAGGGCACATTGCTCGCAAAACAGATGGCCGATGGGGCCGAAAGGTTCTGGAGTGGCGACCGCTTACCGGAAGATGTAGCGTTGGAAGGCCTGCCACAAGGTGGTCCGACGACCTTGTGAAGGCCGCAGGATCCTGTTGGATGCGAGAAGCGCAAAACGGTCGAAGTGGAGGTGCTTGGGGGAAGCCTATGTCCAGCAGTGGACGTCTTTCGGCTGAAATGATGATGATGATGATGACTGTTGCAAGACGTGTGTCGCTTGAGCGTGTACCTCGTGGCCATGGGGGGTCACAGAGGTTATATTAAAGCTTTGTTGCAAGGACGTGTTACCCAGTATATAACTAGGTAGTGGAAGTCAGATAAGCAATCACTCCATGTTAAATACTGGTATCCAGCTGCATCCGGTTAGGGGGAAAGCTGACTTCAACATAGTTGGGAAAAGGCTAGGCAGATGATGACGACGCATCTAAACGTTCGTTAGTAAAATATTCATATGCAGGCTAGGCTTATGAATATGGTAAATTAAATAAAAGCTTGCAAAATTAGGACCCAGATTTTTACAATCTACATAAATTCAGCCAAATAGCTGAAGACACACGTGAAATTCAAGTACCATTGGAAGAGCTTCATTAGTGTGCTGAAGATATTTCTAAAGCGCTAATGAGCCATAAGGCGAGCAAGGTATTATTAGGGCTCTTGAGGAAATTTGAGAATTGCGTACATTATACAACATGAGTTCGTGTATTACACTTCTTAGTACCGGAGCGTATCGGCGGGCGCGCAAGCAGCTCGTGTCCCCGTCGATATCTTTGCGTTGCGGCGCCGCAACGCATCGTGTGCTCGTGCACTGAGATCGGATTTTAGCGAGTGTAACGCTAATCTTTGCGAAAATAAATAATCTTTGCGTCTTTGATCTCCCAAAATAATGACAAACGGTCCCTTCAGTGCTAATCCGCCATTTCTGCCCTCTCTCCCTCTCACTATCGTTCCTTCTCTCTCTCATGTGTTGCGTTCCATTCCTCATAGATTTACATTAATTAACTACTCGATAGTTAAACACAACAAAGCCCTGTAAATTGACACAAGGTACGCCTAAGAGGTTGTAACCATGGCAACCGTGGCACAAGAGGATTTATAGTGACCGCAACACGTGTACCAAGTTACCAACAAATGTTTAAAGATGTCATAGAATAGATAGGTATAGGAAGCCGGTTCGATACTACAAACAAAAATAGGTTAATCTCAAACAAATGCCAGTCGCGAGTCAAAATCAAAAGCCATTTATTCAAACTAGTTTTTGAACATCAAAATTACGTAAGACAGTCCAACAAACGCCCGCCCTTCACCACTCTCTAGCTAGTGCTTTTATGTCACGAAGCGACACGCGTTTTACTTGTGGTAACCGAGTGTACAAACACGCGGAACCGTCCGAGACAATGGCAATGTCGGAAGTGTGCGTGTTGGTGCATGTGTGTGTTTTGTGCTGACCTCAGAGTAAGAAAGCTATAGAGCATCAGGTAGCGTGGCCACACATGAGACAAAAAACTAACTTAACGAACATGAGCTACATAAGTAGCTGCCTTGAGAAAACTGGTACGCACTGAGAGACAGAAATAGTATAGCTTTTTCCTTTTCTATTACTTATAATAACTCAATACTTTATCCCTTTCTTGTGGAAATGAAATGGAGCTACCCGCCGTCTATACTTTTCTTTGTCTAAGGTGCTGACTCATGCATCGAGGAGGGATCTATTTATTTTGTGTAGATCTTGTTACCTATTGAATATTGAAAGTCTGTGTAGGTATGTACTATGAGATAGTATTGACAAAATCATTTCTATAATACAACACAATACAGTTCGTTTTGGGGTGGCATTATTTCTGTTGAAAGTTTTGTGGTTTTCAGAGCAGATATTTCACCATTTTAAAAGGGGAACTGTAAGGCCTAGAAAATAAGTGTCAGAGTCTTTGATTTTTTAATAATAATTATCATTTTATTACAGTCATAAATCGTAAACCCTCCATGCAGGTTTGACGAAATAATGGACCAACAACAAAACTAATACAATACCTACAATTTCCTGGGGATGACATACAGGAGTAATTAAATCAATGTCAGAAACTTGTATGTAGGGAAATTAGAGGTATTTTTGACAGACTGAGACTGAGATCAGACTGGGCTGTGACCCGTGTAACCGTTCTTATAATTAAGAGAATTGCCCTTCTGATCGCTGCGATGTCATCGTGTGCGCAATTTGAAACGTGTGTTGAAACGTGAAAGTGACATGAATAGCTATCACAGAGTGTAGGGTTCCTCTAACAACAAATAAATGTAAATGACGGAACAATAAAACCTCGTTTTTACGTCCTTGGTAAATTTTCACATAAATCAGCACCTGTACATCATGCTTTTATCTTTTACAATGGTAGGACAGCATGGGTCCTATCATATTCCCTGAAGTCCCATTTGCCAAAAACTCGGACGACACAGACTGAGCAGCTTTCTGTGTTGCAAAATAAACCGTATGAGAATGAAAGAAGGTATGCTTTGAAGTGTGGCCAGTGATGTGATTGCGTGTTTTTGGTGTAAAGTTTTAATAAAAATATTTTTGTTCATAATATTAAATAAAAAAACGAATAAGTATATAAATATTTTTGGCTCATTGATGCTTGGGTTCATGGTTGCTTGTGTTAAGATTTTGTTAGAATTTTGAACGATTTTAAGTAGCTTATAAGTAATTCGTCATAGCAAGCTATCAAAGTTGCGTACATCGCGATTATGAACATTCTCAATGAAATAAGTCGCCATAGCTGTTAAATATGTATCAAAATAAACTACATACTTATGTCTACATACTTATGTCTACATACTACTAGAGCCATCTGCTATGTATTAGCGTAACTGTGTGACGTTCTCGAACATTCGAAATAAACGACAGTCTGTTGAAAGCCACTCCGAAGAAGAATCGAATCATTCAATTAACAGTTGAGAAAAGGCTAGACAGATGATGATGATGATGAGACAAATGGAATTGAACGATGTTACTGAGTTACGTTTTTGAGCAGACAATTTTTTCGAACTTAATTATGAAGCAATGGATTCGCAATATGCTTCAAAATGATTCAGATTGTGATGAATAGTGTGTTACGCAATTAAGGTACAGGTTATTTAATTAATTTTCTGTTTTTAAAAGCTAGCATATAACCTTAAAATCTGCATACACTTTTCTATGTAGGTCACCGCATTGTAGTTTCGTCATCAGCCTTATGCGGACTGCTGCAAAACTATTATAATATAATCTATTTCTATCGTTTTCTACTTTATTTACCTTTGTAATAACATTTTTAAGCAGCTATGTGTATGTGGCGCCACTTATATACAGCTCATTACTTATCTGGATAACAGAACTAAGTAGGTATCTACCTAACAAAAAATTCTGTGTGGTTTTGAAAAAATGGTATCAGCCTTATGCGGACTGCTGCAAAACTATTTTATTATAATTTTCGTGTAATAATAACAGCCGCACAGCTCGATCGATTAGGTTAAGCTACGCTTGCCGCGGTTGGTCTGTGGATGGGTGACCATCTTTACATACCGAGATCCCTCCGTGCCTCGGAAAGCACGGTAAACCGTTGGTTCCGGCTGTCATTCGTGGATCTTTGACAGTCGTTACGGGTAGTCAGAAGCCCGAAAGTCTGACAACCAGTCTTACCAAGGGGTTTCGTATTACCCAGTAACTGGGTTGTGGAGGTCAGATAGGCAGTCGCTCCATGTAAAATACTGGTATTCAGCTGCATCTGGTTAGACTGGAAGCCGACCCCAAAACAGTTGGGAAAAGGCTAGGCAGATGAAGATAATGACTTCTGTTACCCTTTCACAGAATATCCATGCGAAGGTGACATTTTCCAGCAGATGATAATGTATCAAAGCAGCTGGTGCGATCATCGGCATCCGCTGCTGTTCGCAATATACAAATTGTTTTGCGTGAGGCATTCGATAGTGCGGTGCTACTGCTGTTTCCATACTCCTTTATTTTTCACTTGCTTTGATGAAAATTCAGAGGGCCTCGGCAATGTGAATTTCTATCAGCGATAACAATGATGGACAAGACAAAAATATTTTTTTTATTGACTTAATTTAACGAAAGCTTAAGAAAATCCTGTTGAAAGTCGTTGCAGAAATACAGAGATTAAAACAGAAGACGAACTAGCAGGGGATTGAGGAGGAGGGTGGGGGGGGTTCAGGGGATCAGACCGGAATAAATCTTTGAAAGCACTAGGCCCTTCGGGAGTTTTAATTTAAGTTTTAATACACTAAACATGTGAATGTAAAATAATGAACAAAAAACAACAAAATCAATCTGAAATAAAAACGGAAATATTTAAAGACAATTTAAAATGTTTCGGAGGATTTTAACTCGTATAGTCATATATTGGCGCCGATTCTGTTGTTCACAAACTAAACTAAATTTAAGTTCAGGCATCTTTTTCTTTCTATTTCATTAAGACAAGGACAGAAGATAAATATTAGTTTAGTCCTGTCAAATTTGTCAGCGCCTGGCGTAAATTGACGTATTTTTAGTAGCCAATTTTTTAATCTCGTCTATCCACTCACGGGTACGCCGCCATAAACTAACGCAACCTAAAATACGCCATAATGACAACTGGATAAAACTCACGTAACATAAAACTGTGACAGCAAGCCCCTCAGTATTTATTTTTTTGTAATTTTGTCTATGGGAGTATTGCTTGCGTTCCATTTTCTTTAGTCGAGTGGTTAGATGTAGTACATGTGTGCCAAAAACCGTGAGTTCGTAGCAGCATTACGAAATTTGCCTGAACTTAAATTTAGTTTAGTTTGTGAACAAGGGAATCGGCGCCATTGTGTTATCCTAATCAGTAAACCAGCAAACAACCATAACTGTCGACGAAAACCTTTCACAGAAACTAACTCTTCACTTGCAGACACATAGTAGGGCCAAACGTGTTAGGAATTCAGTTTATAATGTGGCCGCTCTTCGAAAATATTTGTGCGAATACTTTGAAAAATATCCCATCCAATCCGGGCGCGGCATTTGTGCAGTATGCAGTACCCCACTGGCGGGAATGATATTATAATTTGTGCTACCGTACTTTAGCTTGAAGCTGCGCTGCCGAGTAGAAGTGGTTTAGCTCTGCTGTTATTGAAGGAAATTTTGTGTATGTAGTTCTCTTTTGTTTTATTTTATTTATTTTTGGGAGGGGCTCGTGGCGAAGTTTTAAAGGCACGGGTCGATCGATCAGATTAAATTACGCTTGCCGAGATTGGCCCATTTTTACATACCAAGACCTCTCCGCCCTCCGTGCCTCTAAAAGCGCGTTAAAGCGTTGGTCCCGCAGAGATATTCGACACTCGTTACGGCGGGCGGCGCGGCGGCTCGGTCGGTAATTTGTCGATTCGCTGCGTTTGGTTTTCAAATCGGTTTCTGTCAGTCGCTGTATTGAGCTTATGAAAACCGCTATTTGATGTTAAAAGTATCGTGCATGCTTGGGTCTGGTAAAATATTGGCAACTTGGTAATTTTTAGATTCCTTATTATTTTCTAATTACCCGACTGTAGCAGAGCCCAAAAGGATATATTTAAAAAAAATCTTTCTTACTTTTCACATTTTCTACAAGCTATTTACTCACAGAAAATTATGCACTCTAATCATACCCAACCAATGATATAAAGATACGCTACGTTCAAACTGAGCGACGACGTTCTGTATTGTTGCGTTGTTATTACAAAGTACTTACTGCGATAGATAATACGGAACGTATGACACAGAAAGAGATAGCTATCTGTAGTGAGTTTCTCGCTGCTATTAGCGGACTAAATGAAACTACAACAATTGTTTGAATTTGTCTGCAACAATTTGCGCCGGCTAGTGCCATATCTATCTCTTTAATATAATATCATTGTACCCAACCTACCTACATTAAACTTCAAAGTAATGCTGACGCACCGAGTTAGCGTACTTGATTACACGATCCGACATAGATGGAACGAACACTCGCGGATTCTAATTAAGGTAGCAGAGTGAGTTGTATTGTAAGCTTGCCGGGTAAGAATGGGAGTGCTCCATCACTTTAGTGAAACGTGATTAGGTTAGAGAAGGAAGCAAGGCAGATTGATAATGATATTGAAAAGAGATGACGATGATATTGAAAGAGAAAGATGGGCGCGGTCGGTGAGAGCTAATATGATCGCTCGCAGGTTTGCACGTTGTTCTAGAATAGTTAAAACAACCCTATTTCGTGCATATTGTACCTCGTTTTACACGTGCAGCTTGTGGGTAGCACTCAAAAATCGTACAGCGCTCTTCGTATTCAATATAATAATGCGTTCCGGGTGTTGATGGGGCTGTTCCGCTGCTGTAGCGCTTCAGGGAGGCGCGGCGAACTCAAACATATGAACTTCATTTGAGTGTCCATAGCGGGCAAGCGGGTGCGGTGAGCGGCGCGGCCTGCTTGGCGCGACGAGCGCGCGGGCAACCCACGCCATAGCTCGTTCATACAAGTGGCCGCAGTGGGTGCGCGGGCGGTTCTGAAACTAGTTCGAGCTTTTTTCTAGTAAAAATTAGTCTTCTTCATCCATATTATATTTTAACAAACACTGGACACGACAACACGCAGAACGCAGCCGCGCTCGACTGCGGACAGGCAGATCGCGCGTGTTCCCGCACCCGCGCCGCTCCCCGCCCCGCGCTGCCAGTCTGGCCAAGCACTAAAGGTTGTCTGCTAAAAGTCGACCTTATATAGTGTACATACAGTAAAATAACTCTGGTTACGTTAGAACGGACAAGCGAATTTGGAATGAGCTTTAAAATTTTTGTATTATGTTTTTGCTTGGAAAAAACAGTGATAGTATAATAGGCTATTTGACTGGTTTCTGATAAACATCTCAGATTATTTAATGGTGTCTAACGAGCCCACAAAAACCTATTACTTCAAATTGCATAATGTATTTCTTTTAGAAAATAGTAAATAAAAATGTACTGTTTAAATAAGCCGCCAAAACGCTATCTTTAACAATATGGCGTCGTGACGTCAAAATACACGTAAACAAACGTTGAAACGGTCGAGATACTAGACAAAAGTCATCTGTTCTGTCAACGATAGACAGAAATTGACTATATCATGACGTCATCATAAGTTCAGCCAATCCAGACCATTTTCGATTACGTGGCGCCAGATTTAAAAAGATGAAGTTTTTTCGGGATTTTTTTAATAAATAATACATTGTTTTGTAGTAAAATTAATGCAAATCGATTTTAAAAGCGATAATCTATACGAGTGTCAATAATTATGACCTTATTTTTTACATTGTCAAACAGCCTATTATAATAGCCGCGGTGATGTAAAGACTTTCGCTTAAAATAAACACAGTAACACCCGAGTGCGCGTTTCCTTTTTAAGGAAATTTCTCGCCAGATGGTCGACACTTCACGTGACCAGAGGGCTGGTTCGTTCTTTGGCCAAAGAATTAGCACTGCTATTCAGCGTGGCAATACTGCCAGTCGCCTGGGCATGTTTCTGGATGATAGCGATGCGGACGGGCACTTCGACGCCTAAGTGTCCTTTTGTTTTCGTATTAATTTGTATTGTTAGTAATTTAATTTAGTACCTAGTGTAAATAGTAGTTATACAAAAATGTTGACATAGTGTACTATGTATGATTATAACACCATATTACACGCAACACACCTACTACAGTACCTCCAACATCCTTAATACGACCTAAAACTCTGCCTACCCGCTCAACATGACAGATAATTGCAGTCTACCCTCAAAGGTGACGAGTACCACACGCCGGTACGTGCCGCCGCATAGATCGAGCGACCCGGTTCTAATTAACGTGGAGTACCGCCTGCCATTAGATACTGGCGACGGGAGAAGCCTACAGTTGCTGTGGGATTTATTTAGTTAGCGGTGCCTGTATTGATGAAACGGATCGGTTAGTTACCAATCGTTGTGTCCTCTCAATGAAGACAAGTTTAATCTTAGCTTGTGTGAGGTATATCCATACTAACATCACATTAATATTTTATAGGCGAAAGTTTGTATGGGGGTGTGTGTGTGTGTTTATATGTTTGTTACTTCTTCACGCTCAAACGGCTGGACCAATTTCGATAAAATTTTGTATGGAAGTGGCTGACACCCTGGATTAACTTAAAGGCTACTTTTCATCCGGATATTCCTACGGGATTGACTTTTACGCGGGTGAAACCGCGCGGCGCAGCTTGTAATATTATAAATATGAAACTGTGTATGTCTGTCTGTCTTCTTCACGCTTAAACCGCTGAACCGATTTAGATGAAATTTGGTAAAGAGATAGTTTGAGTCCCGGGAAAAGACATAGCTATTAAAGTAATGTTTCTAAAAACACATTATTTGTTAACATTTTCGGAAACTAAATTGCAAACGCAGTTTAAAAAGATATTAAAATCGACATTTAAAGGTGAACTTCATAATAATTACAGAATTATTTGATTATTATAATGAGGTAGAGTTAAACTTTGTGAGGAATCGGTCGATTATTCCCTAGTAAAGTATAATAATGCTTACCATTTTGGCTCTTGGGTATTGTTAAAGGTACTCAAAAATAATTCTTAATTTAAACAACCACAAAAACATCACGACTCTATTCCACGAAGGCCGAAGGGTAAGGCAGAGGTGTACCTGTATGTGCAGCATTATCATTTCAATCTAACCAATTTGATTTGCAAAAACTATTTGATTAAATTATTTTTGATATCCAACTTTCAAAAGACTTTAAAATATTTAAAGACTAAAGAAGATTATGTGTGATAAGTAATTAATATCAGTCTGAAGGTTACATTCATCTCTATGATAGCTCTCCTAAGATATCTTTCAAACAATTAATACTTGATCCAAGTGTCATGCTCATATGTGAGAAAACCAGCAAAAAAACACCATTTCGTCGTGAAGTGGTAAGTACTTTAGAGTTTTTAATGCATAGGCATTGAATTTAAGCAAAAAAATTGTTATTTCACGAACATCGAAAATATTTTTTGCACGCGACGCGCGTCATGGCCGCCGCTTGGCGCGGGTTTTACAATAATAATTAAACGAATTGTATCTAACTGTCGTTATTACGTATGTTTTTACATATAGAATTATTGTTAATTAGCAACTAATTAAAAAATTACCGTTAGGAATTTGCGTAACACAGAAATTAGAAATTTGCGAACAAACTACAGGTGACTGTTGACCTCGAATGAACTTTAACAATAACAAGTTTTTGTAAGGTCGTGGTGTAAAAAAAATGTATGGGGAGGTGTGTTATTTTTATTGATTAATGTGAAATAATGTATACTTACGTAATTAAAATAATAATATCCCACCAAAAACATTTTCATGTAAAATGTTGCCAAGACGACACCACATATGGCTCAAAAAGTTATCAGATCTCATGTAGAGCCAAGCTTCTAACTCTACACGCCCTAACTTCACAAACTCTACACCTTAGTCAAAATATGAGGCTTGGCCGTTTCGTTACTACAAAAACTATTGTATAACAGAAAAGTAATGAACAGTGAATAAATTTTTCACCTTACGCCCATGTGATGGTAGCGAAACGGCCAAGCCACATATTTTGACTAAGGTGTAGAGTTTGTGAAGTTAGGGCGTGTAGAGTTAGAAGCTTGGCTCTACATGAGATCTGATAACTTTTTGAGCCATATGTGGTGTCGTCTTGGCAACATTTTACATGAAAATGTTTTTGGTGGGATTTCACATCTTTTTGAAAGTTGCTTATGAAATAATTTTTCATATAAGTTCCAAGTCTTAGAATTGTTTGTGTACTATTACTAGCTTACATACCAAATTACAGCTTTCTAGGACTTCAGGAAGAACCTTAGAATATTGATGCTTATGAAATAAAAAAATATTTTTTTGGGGGGTTGGGAAGTTATTTACTGAAAATCCTGAAATACGTATTTTATTATTTATAACAAGGAGTCCCTATATCAATTTTCAGAACTCTAGCAACAAAATTTGCGGAAGTCTCGTACAAACTTCCATCCCCTATTTTAAGGGGTTGGAGGGTAAAAGTTCCAAGTTTTAGAGTTTTTTTGTTGTTTTTGTACTATTACTAGCTTACATACCAAATTTCAGCTTTCTAGGACTTCAGGAAGAACCTTAGAATATTGATGCTTATGAAATAAAAAAAAAATTTTTTGGGTAGGTTGGGGGGTTCTTTACTGAAAATCCTGAAATACGTATTTTATTATTTGTAACAAGGAGTCCCTGTATCAATTTTGAGAACTCTAGCATCAAAATTTGCGGAAGTCTCATACAAACTCCCATCCCCTAGTTTAAGGGGTTGGAGGGTAAAAGTTCCAAGTCTTAGAATTGTTTGTGTATTATTACTAGCTTACATACCAAATTTCAGCTTTCTAGGACTTCAGGAAGAACCTTAGAATATTGATGCTTATGAAATTAAAAAAAAATTTTTGGCGGGTTGGGGGGTTATTTACTGAAAATCCTGAAATACGTATTTTATTATTTATAACAAGGAGTCCCTATATCAATTTTCAGAACTCTAGCATAAAAATCTGCGGAAGTCTCGTACAAACTTCCATCCCCTATTTTAAGGGGTTGAAGGGTAAAAGTTCCAAGTTTTAGAGTTTTTTTGTTGTTTGTGTACTATTACTAGCTTACATACCAAATTTCAGCTTTCTAGGACTTCAGGAAGACCCTTAGAATATTGATGATCATCAGTGAGTAAGTGAGTCAGTGAGTAAGTGAGTCAGTGACGAAATCGGGGTATTTTAGATATCAATAAAATCTAAAGTATAAGAGCTATGCAATTGAAACTTTATAGGTTTAATAAGTCAACCACTGACATCATATCTCGAAAATTTTATTTATCTGGTATAATCCAAACCCAAGTTATGAAGGTTCAAAAATACGACGAAGTGCTTCGAGAAAAGGTAGGTAGTGCCCTTGCGCTTCGCTTGGCTCGTTTTGGCGGGGGCACTCCCGTGCTTTGAAATAATGGTAAATTTTTTTAATTATAACGACCATTGTACAATAAACTGGAAAAAAGTCGCTCCTATTGGATTCCAATTAGATTCTATCTAGAATGAATAATACATTACACTGCGTTATATTTTTTAATATTAGCTTGTTTCATAACGATTCCAACGACATAACTTTTATATACAGCTCCCATACAAAACTTCAGAGATATCGTCGTTTTAATCAGCCGCGGCGTATTCGCGCGGGAAAGCGCGGAAGTGCGCACAGACAAAAAAAATGCGCAAAAGTGGCGCCACATAAGAGGGGTTATTAAACAAGTATTATTTCAATAAGCACATGTTACCAGGCTTGGATTTCTACATAATATATTATCATTGTCTTAATTATTGTAAAGAGCAAGTAAAACATTAGGATTCATTATAATAAATGTTTAAGTTTCGTGTTTACTTAGCCCTTCTTTAGTAGCTATCTGTACTTGAATGCCAAAATAGTTAAATAAAATATTTTATGTCATTTATATCTTCGTCAGTGGTAGCTCAGTGGTAACGGCATCGACTTACGAGTTGTAGGTTGTGGGTTCGAACCCAGACAAAAAAAAAAACTCTGTGCCTCGGAAAGCACGCTAAGCCGTTGGTCCCGGCTGTCATTCGTGGATCTTTGACAGTCGTTAAGGGTAGTCAGAACCCCGAAAGTCTAACAACCAGTCTTACCAAGGGGTATCGTATTACCCAGTAACTGGATTGTGGAGGTCAGATAGGCAGTCGCTCCATGAAAATACTGGTATTCAGCTGCATCCGGTTACACTGGAAGCCGACCCCTACATTGTTGGGAAAAGGCTAAGCAGATGATGATATACCGAATATAAAATTACATTTCGATTCAACAATTTTATTAGAAGTAGGTTAAAATTTACTTCTAAGATTTTATTAAATTGTTCGTTAATTACAAGGGAAACTTATTATACCCCTTCTTAAAAAATTTACCCGTAAATTCATAGTTTATATCTCCAACAAAGTCAATGCCATTACCTATATTAATTCTAAACATAGATTTCTGAAAACCTAGATTCTAAAACTACGCACTTAACGAAATTACTTATGGATGAACGTCTGAACGTAATCTTTCACCCGTGAATATTGTCTGAAGGTGAATTTACCAATTTCTTTTTCCATTAATTGTTGTCTTTGATAACGGTCCAAGTGGATTATGATAGCGAATGAAATGAATTTGTAGACTATAAAGTTCTATTGCAGAATATTAACCTCCATTAAGAAGTTGTCTTAATTAGTGACACAACATCGATAAAAACAAAGTAAGGATGCAAATACCCGTCGAGGCGTCCTAAATAAATTTAACAATTTTTTCTTACTTTATTAAGAACTTTTTTTTTGTTATGATTAAGGTTTTTTTTTGTTGTTAGCCTTTATTGTGTGCTACTGCTGGGCAAAGGCCTCCCCTTTCTCCTTCCAAACCTCCCTGTCCTGTGCGATGTATGGCCATGTTGACCCTGCAAACCTAATTAGATCGTCACACCCCCCTTTGCCGTGGTCTACCTCGACAGCGATGTCCTCCCTCAGGCGTCCAGTAAGTGACGATCTTTGCCCATGATATCTTCGGGTGCAGGAATAATAAAGGCTTTTTTGATGTTTCATCATTGTTTTTTTTTTCACCTTTCTTTATGTTTTTAATATCTGTATTGTGTCTTTTGTTGCACTGAATAAACATTTTATCTATCTATCGTTTTATTTATCAGGGATGCACATTCTCTCGACTGAATCCCCTTATCATGTTATCAGACACTAACAGGGAGAGAAAAAGGTTTTTTAAAGAACCCATGTCAAGGCTTGAACTGAACATGGCACTAGAAATCATAAAGAATCGGTCTGACAGCTCCTATCCGTTAAAAATCCATACAAATATTATCCCCTTTATACATAAACGTTTCTAAAAGTTAAGAGTACACTAGTCGCGAGCTCGAACTCACTAGTGGTCATGGCCAAAAAGCACGCTGTCTCACCTGACTTCATGTCTGACAGAGCTAGTATCAGTGATGAGTAGTTAGACGCTAGTTTACAGGCACAACGTCTAGTTCTCACGCACAGAAACACCGTTCCGAACTGATAGGCGCGTAAAAAAAATCGAAAAGTACTTTGGAAAATCGAGTTTTATGAAAAACCCACTGCATGAATCAATTATAAATAAAGTTTATTGAACTCTTCGATAACTGATCTTTGTCAGTACGGACTTGGATTTTAAGATTTTACAGTTCTTTTACTTGTACTTATTTACACCCAAAGTTACGTTAAAAATAGCATCTTTGTGGGCTCATAACTTTTTAATGTTTTTTTATTTTACTATTCTGTTTCCGTACAGACACAATTAATAATAAGTTAAAACGATAACATGCTTAACTTTGGGTGCTCAATGTCAAACAGTGGAGTAATACTCTCCCGAAATTTGTATGGAAAAAATATCGACTAGTGGCACCTTAAGTAGTGATAAGCGACTGTTTAGCCATACATTTTTGACATTTGAACGTCACTTAACTTTAACCATCGTTTATAAATAAACCCCTTAAAATGCGAAGGTAGGAGAGCTCACCAGTGGACTGCAGTTGTAGGCTGATGATAATGAACCAGCCAGGCGAAGCCGTGGCCAAAAGCAGCGTAACCCTTAAAAACAAATAGAGTAATCTGCACTTTCATCAAAACTAAAATCTGCTTTTACCAAAAACAAATTATCTAAAGCAATTTAAGAGAGTCAATCCTAGGGAATCTCCATTGAATGCAATCAAGGCGTCGTCGGTAAAGAAAAACTAGATCATAGCTTTATAACTGGCTAAGTGTAAACTACAGAGTACGGAATCGCCACGCCGCCGCCGCGCCGCCGCCGCCACCGCCGTTAGCGAACCTTAATACGGCAGTACAATGATATTAGTCTTCAAAAAAATATACATCGACAAAAAATAATTTAATTGTCTACAATGTGTACTATAATGTTGCATCAACGTTACACAAAACATATTACCTGCACATTGGGTACTTAATTGTAGATAAACAAGAATACAGTAAGTACCTTTGAGCATAAATTGTAGCCAGTCAAACTAATTCTTGTCATCGTTTTTGAGGACAATAATAATTAATTTTATTAGCACAATAATAATTGTGCTAATAAAATTAATGGCATCGAAAGTGCATTCAAACACATCAACTTCTGTCACAGACCGCCATGAAAAGTCGTCAGTATCCATAAGTCATTTGTGTCATAGTGTGAGTAAACGTTGTTTTGTTTAGTGTGTGGCATCTCGCAGGTCAACCAGGAGGAGGTCGAGGTAGAAGCTGTGGTAGAAGGCTGCTTAAAAACTAAGTATTCGCTATGGGCACCCCCTGTGGGGTATGGACCCCGGCATAGGGCGTCATTAGGGTAAGGCAGCAATGGACATGCTGGATCGGATCATAATTAATTAAAGATAAATTTAAAGCTATAGGCACAGCTGCGCAGGCTGGCACGAGCAAGGGCCGAACATGGACTTAAACGCAAAAAACGCAAGTTTTATAATGCCTAAAAGTAATATGATCGACTACAATAAACAAAATCAGAAAAATATATAATATTCTTCAGGATATAAATATGCTAGGATAGTGTATTGAAAACATAATACAACTAATTTGATACGATAGACAAAAATCATGAAGATACCTCTAATAACTTTCTTTTTACAATAAAAACCATACCAAATATACATACAATCATTCTGATTTTCTGTCAGATTATTTTACAAGCAACATATTAAAGCACTAGTGTTTTAATTGTTTAGTCCAAACAGCAGATTTTTTGTAAATAGAGAATTGCTTCATAGTTTGCAATAAATTACCAGCGTTGTGTCATCGCGCTTCTCTTTCTTTTCTATGCAATCCGACAGTGACCGCGCTTTAGGTCATGAATGGTGACACGCTTGGTTTGTAAGGAAAGTGTTGATAATGCCGCCTCTAGCAGCGATCGCCGCAGCGCAGCGTCTCCGTACTCTGTGGTTGTAAACTTCAATAACTTAGAAACAAGTAAAAAGAATAGTTACTTTATCAAAGGAAACTTTCAAGTTGGAGTTGAAAAGGAAAAGATATTTTGTTACAAAGACGACGACGGTATGAACTTTGATAGAAAACTATTTAAGTAGCTTTAAAATGTCAATACGTGGGATTCATAGCGTCTGCTGCTCCACTTTTTTTTTTAGGCTAAGAAACTATGGTCGAAGGGTATTGTGTTTTATTATTATTGTGGTGAGGTATTGTAATCTTGCTTGACAAACGTTTTGGTATGAAATCTCTAATTCAACTTTAGAATTACAAATAATATGACGTCGAACGACCTTGAGAGGTTTTCTTTTTGAGTATTAAAAAAAAACATAATTTCCAAGAACTCTATAGATGGCGTTGAACTAACTAGGTGCCAAAGCCAAAACGCTTGGAAAAAAAAAACATTGCGTCACTCGTTGACTGACGCTTTTGTTTGCTTTCGTTTTACGATCTCAAAATTACATCCAAGTGAAATAATAAAAAAATGATGTGATGTTTCGTTCATTGCAGTAACTTACCAAGTTCAGCGCCATCTATCCAGCTACTAGGGAAGAGTTAAAAAAAAGAAAAGAAAATCCCCTCATTGTTTATTTTAACAGTTTTGGTAATCTCCTAATTGAAAATGTCATGATGGTTTAAAGATGGCTTGCCACTGACACTCCATTAAAAATATTGTTCGTATTTTGGTAATCCGCGGGGTAATTGCGTAAGGCTACGTACGCTGACAGGTGACTTGCTTAGCGCCTAGAGCTTAGTGACTTAGCATCCTTCGATACGCGGTAGGCGACTAGCGAAGGCGTCAAGCAAGTGCGACCGGTTGCGAAACTTCTAGCGTTCGATTCACTTCGCTACTCGCAAGGAGACTCGCTAGGCTCTAGGCTACTAACTTAAGGTACTATTTGGAACCGAGCTGCCAATTGCAACTGACAGCACGTGCAGCGGCTCATGCCTCTCTCGTGTCTGGCTCGTGCAGTGGCTTGTGTCAGCATGCAGTCGCTGCACGTGCTGTCAGCAGTTGCAGTTGGCAGCTCGGTTCCAAATAGTACTTCTAAGAAGCATAATCTTTTAAAATGATTGGGGGGACTTATGGCTAAGTAATAACAGCCGCACGGGTCGATCGATCAGGTTAGACTACGCTTGCCGCTGTTGGTCAAATATTGGCAAAATCCATAGTCCGCCGGTCACTACAATTTAGTTGGTACTGGTTGGTACTTTTTAATTTCAATGTTAGGATTTATTCGATAGTTCAAAATACTCTTAAGCATTAGTATTGCCACTGCTTTCTTTTATTTTCTTTTATCTGCACATTGTATATTATGTAGGTTAACCGATTGTAATTTACTTTAGCCCCATAGTTCCTCCGGCATGCGACAGATGTGACCAGCCCAGTTCCATTTTAGCTTGGCAGCCGTGTGACCTACATCAGCAATTTGAGTTTTAGAACGCAGTATTGAGTTCCTTATACGATCAGAAAGTTTAACTCCAAGGATACTGCGCTCCATTGCTCGCTGACAGATGAGGTGGCGGGACGAGCTCGACTCTTTTCAGAAGGATTGGCGTTTAACAGCACTGGATAGGGATAAGTGGAAGGAGGGAAGGGAGGTCTTTGCCCTGCAGTGGGACAGAAATGGCTGATAAAAATAATAATAATAAATAATAACCGATTGTAAAATCACGCTCGATCAGCGGGGCAATTGAGTAACACATTAGCAATCGGAATCGGTTTCATTTTGACAGTTCAACAACATTCATTGCGTTATTTATGTGAGCAGACAAAATTTTCGAACTTATGAAGCAATGAATTAGCAATTTGCTTCAAAATGATTTCGACTGATAGTGTGTTACGAAATTAGGGTGCTGTTAGCCATCAGAAATCCAAATCCCGTAAGTAAAAACGTTCAAAATCTAGTCGCAATCTCATCTCAGCGATAAATTAATGTAAACAACTTGTCAGAAATGTAGGAAAATTAGAGGTGTTTTTGACAGATTTAGACCGAGATTAGACTGTGACGTTCTTAAAACTATGAGAATTGCCCTCAGATCTCAGTCTCAATCTGTCATCATGGGAATTGGCCCTCTGGGGGCCCAAAAAGGCCACTTTGGAGAATCATAAAACATTATGAATTAATATGGCGAAGACAGTCCGTGTTTTTCTTTTTTTCGCTGTACTACGTAGGTACAATCAAAGAGATTGGGATTGGATTTGGATTGGATTGATTGGTATTTTAGCACAGACAAAAAAAAAACTGAATAATGGTTCACCAATGGGATTTGATACGATTAACTTAACAGTTAACTGTCCATTATGTTATCCTTTTATGATTCTGTCAAAGTGGCCTTTTTAGGCCCCCTGTTCTATCGATATCAAAAAGCTATCAACCATTATTAATTTGTTGATTTGGGTTGATTGCTCAGGTGTATTTCTCAAAGCCATACCCAGCCAGCCAAATCTACTGCAGATCACTTTAACAATACAAAGCTAGGTTAGACGGTTGTAGATACGTCTGTTCTACTGGTATAATTGAACGAACGTTCACTCGCAGCCAAGCCATCTGTTCTTAATAGTCAATACCTTCCGTATTTGTGATTAATAAAGCCTGATCGCTTTGATATTTAGATAGTTAGTTTGTAAAGTCAAGGAAATTATATTTATTAATCGGGGGGCACGGCAGTGCCCCCGCCAAGTCGAGCGCGAAGCAAACACTGCCGTACCATCCTTTACAGGAACCATTTCGCCGCATTTTCAGGCCCCTATTTGAGAACCTCTGGATAAGACCAGAACGCAGAAACTTTCGTCATCCAGTAAGCTATAATCACATACTTATAATCCAAAACTTCAAGTCTGTAGGTTATTTAGTTCCGAAGTTAAGCGAAAGCAAAGTTTCGCATTTTAGACACTCACTCACTCATCATCAAAATAGAACTAGTACTTCCCATAAACTCAGAGTGCTGAAATTTGGTACAGAGTTAGGGTTTAATGGCCACGTAAAGGGAAAACTATAAAAATTAGGATAATCGAAGATCTGAAGTACCTGGTGGGTGACCCTGATTAGAAAACACAAGAGCCCAACCAAACTATTAGAGATCGACATACCGCCTTTACAAAAAATATTTAACTTGGTGGGCCGCTTCATTTGATGTCGAACATTACACAAATTAAATAAACAAAGGAGGATGGGCCAAAATGTATGGAAGCTGGTACCCGAAAAACATGGCAACCAAACAAAATAAATTATATACAGTTTTAAAGGTCTAATTAGATAGAGCAATAGTCGTTAGGGGGGATAGTCTCAGTTCGCTGTCCGTTCAGAGATATACAACCTTTAAAGGTTAGGTTAGGTTATCGTTAGGTTAGGTCATAAGTAACAATAATAGACTCTTGCTTTATCGTGACGTGACTGAATTTTATCTACCTTTTTTTTACCCCGTTTTTCCATTTACACTACGCTTGGGGACGCGGGAACGTAAAATCCTTCCACAACGCCCTAACCTATAACCTAACCTTAACCTAACCTACATAATGTTAAAGGTTGTTTATCTCTGAACGGACAGCGAACTGCGACTATCCTCCTTAAGAACTATTGTTCTACTTAGTTAGACCTTTCAATCTATATATAAATTATTTTGATTGGATGTAATTAGTTTTCCGGTACCAAAACGCCCTAACCTAACCTAACCTAAACCTAACTTAAATTTATAGTGTTAAAGGTTGTATATCTCTGAACGGACAGCGAACTGGGACTATCCCCCTAACAACTATTGTTCTACATAATTAGACCTTTCAATCTGTATAAAAATTATTTTGTTTAGATGTAATTAGTTTTCGGGTACCAAAACGCCATAACCTAACCTAACATAAATGTATAGTGTTAAAGGTTGTATATCTCTGAACGGACAGCGAACTGGGACTATCCTCCATAACAACTATTGTTCTACATAATTAGACCTTACAATCTGTATATAAATTATTTTGATTGGATGTAATTAGTTTTCCGGTACCAAAACGCCCTAACCTAACCTAAACCTAACATAAATGTATAGTGTTAAAGGTTGTATATCTCTGAACGGACAGCGAACTGGGACTATCCCCCATATCAACTATTGTTCTACATAATTAGGCCTTTCAATCTGTATATAAATTATTTTGTTTGGATGTAATTAGTTTTCGGGTACCAAAACGCCCATCCTCCTTACACTAAAATATTAATTTCGCTCAAAATTTGGTCAAAATATAATGCAATACAAAAAGAATACGTCCGTACGTATACGTTTCTACAAAAAGAAGTGAAATCCCACCAAAAACATTCTGTAAAAAACTAGCCAAGTCTCAATGGAGCTGCCTGTTTATCTCTAAAAAGTAATGAAATCTAGACAAAGTCGTACCAAGTGTAAGGTTCCTTACTGCGATTTCTTTATTATTATAGTTAATGTTGTGTGACTTGGCCGTTGAAGGGTACACAAGGGTACAAACCCAGGTGCTCCATGACACCATTGCACCAATCTGTCGCCATAACCGCTACCCATTGACGATGGAAAATTGCCACTTGGAAAACGTTGATTTAATAACTAGTCAATTGTAGGCTTGATAAAGCTGCGTATTTCAATAATACTTATGTTTAAGCGAGCCTGAAACAAACAGTATCAAAAATTATTTCCAGTACAGACGGACTTATAATCATTGATTAGAAGTCCGTCTGTACGTCTATTTTATGTTAGATCGGTGGTCGATTTGACGCTCCAAAAAGAAGAGAGCAGAAGTCAGCATTGTCGATGCTGAATGCATGTGTTGACCAATCAACAACAGCCTAAAATGAGACACTAGCGTCCAATTACCAATACCGGTATGGGCTATTATCTCGCTTAACAAACATAGGTAGTTACAACAGATATAACATTACGTGTAAACAAAATTGACTTGTACACTAACGTATAAAGAATGTTCAACGGCCAAGTCACACAACATTAACTATAATAATAAAGAAATCGCAGTAAGGAACCTTACACTTGGTACGACTTTGTCTAGATTTCATTACTTTTTAGAGATAAACAGGCAGCTCCATTGAGACTTGGCTAGTTTTTTACAGAATGTTTTTGGTGGGATCAAATTGACACTCTACGTCATTTGGACGTCTTACAGTAATTTCATACAATGTACAGTTATTATTTTTATACAACATGAACACCCCAATTAGCATATTACTAGCTGCGCCCGCGGTTTCACCCGCGTAAATGTCGATCCCGTGGGAATATCGGGATAAAAATTAAAGCAAAATTGGTTCAGCCGTTTGAACGTGAAGAAGTAAAGATGTAACAAACATATTATAAACACACACACACAAACTTTCGCCTCTATAATATTAGTGTGATGTCATAATCATAATAAATACATCTACTGAATTTTTGTTATTACGTATAATTTTTCATTGTTTATATTTTATTAAATTAGTTAAACTGATTGAGGGAGAAAATTGTGGTCACATTACAAATCTACACACGCACACAGTCGCACATGTATCAGGGTCTAGCGTAGTAGGTACTTCGTCCATTTTGGTTTGTTTTGACTACAGCGGAAGTGTGACTGTAATTTACATAATCAGCCTATAACGTTCCCACTGCTGGGACACAGGCCTTTTCTCTGTGAGAGGGAGTGGGCCGTAATCCACCACGCGGGCCCAGTGCGGGTTGGTAGATGTCACATGTCTTTGATTTTTTGGTTCTAGGACATGCCGGTTTCCTCACGATGTTTTCCTTCACCGTTTTGAGATCAGTGGTGATGAAATAATTTACACAAAGTAAAGCGCCTGTCAGGGTTCGAACCTACGACCTGTATCTCGTAAGTCGCGGTCGTTACCACTGGGCCACCACTACTCCTACTGTGACTGTAATTTACGTAGTGTTAATTATTTTTAGGATAAAAAATTACCTATATTAAAAATGACAGAAATCGATTCAGAACAAACTACTTTCATAATGCGCCTCAATTCAGTTACACACTATACGGACAATTTAAGGCGCTACGCGTTCGAAAATTAATCGAAGCGACTGATCTAATAAGCGAGCGAAAGTGATGCAATTACTTTAGAAATACAAAAGAAGAGAGATGGCTATAACGTGCGTGCGCTCGGAATAAAACGAAGTATGTGCCAAAACGAATTTACTACTTTTTTAACAAAAGAAATGAATTAAATTGAAAAATACTTTGAGTAAACTTTGATATGATAATTCTCTATGTTTTAAAGTAATTTCCATTGAATAACTCTTAAGCATTACGCCATGATGTCGAAAAAAGTACCTACATTGTATTTTTTTTTTGTATCGAGAAAAAAATCATTGAATCGTGTGCTCCTATTACATGATACTAGACCAAAGAGTCAAAAACCGTATACCAAAATGTTAAATCCCTATTCCAATACTTAACAAGTTACACGAAATAGAAAAACCTATTTTTTTTTTAATATATCACCTTAAGTTGGTAGTCGAATTGATAACAACAATAAACAATTAATTCCCAGAATTTACAACAACTGTGTGCCTTTATTTTCTAACGTATGAGCATGGATCTCCCCATTATTACAAAACTTTTTCTGTACTTAGGTTCATTGTATGTTTATCATTGTGAGGGGCTTAATTGTGGCTAAGTAATATCAGCCGCACGGGTCGATCAGTAAGGTTAAGCTACGCTTGCCGCGGTTGGTCCGTGGCTGGGTGACCATCTTTAAATACCAAGACCCCTTTGTGCCTCGGAAAGCACGTTAAGCCGGTTGGTCCCGGCTGTTATTCGTGGATTTTTTACAGTCGTTCCGTGTCGTCAAAAGCCCGAAAATGTGACAATCAGTCTTACCAAGGGGTATCGTATTACCCAGTAACTGAGTTGTGGAAGTCAGATAGGCAGTTGCTCCATGTAAAATACTGGTATTCAGCTGCATCCGGAGACTGGAAGCCGACCCCAACGTAGTTGGAAAAAGGCTAGGCAGATGATGTATGTTCATCATTGTTTAAGGTTAGCTTGTTGGAGCTACCTGCTTAACAAAGATCTGTCCCAAGTTATGGAGTAGGTACCTACTCAAAGATCTCAAAAGTAAGAAGAACTCAACAATTCGATCATTTCCTTCAATACGACCCTATAAGTTCATCCCTATTAAAAGACAATTTGATGAAATATCAATTAATAGGATAACATGGAGGGTTCTATTGATAATTTTAATGAGGATAATTCTGTAAAAAACCAACTTGTTAAGGTCGCGAATCATATTTTGTTCAAAATACAAGCTGACACTGACTTGCAAATTGCATAAAAACGTAAAAAAAAATAAGTTTCGTGGGCTACCCGGCTGCTTCCCCCTTAATCGAAACTCATTAGGTCAGTTGAAACAGGCAGACTCCGATAGACTTACGTTGCACAGCATCCAAAATAGCACAATAGGAACTGAAACAGTACGTCCAAAGATTTACCCTATTGTTTCCCAATCTCCCCCGCTTAGGGGCAAAACGGAGCAGTCCAGTCGAAATGAGGTCAATCACTTTTTGTCGTAACATTCACTTGTCTCGGATTATACTGCTTCAATATCAAATACCTACGTACTTAGCTACATCTGGATTTCATTTACCAGGCTTGCAGATCGATAGTGTACTGTTGATAATAGAGAAGGAAGTTTGAACTTTATCTTATAAGGGATAAGGTGGAGATTTGGGTGGTGTGTTGAAATGAGAAAAACAATGTATCAGCTGGTTATCTGCCGCGTAAATTCTAAGGCTTGACTGGAACGGGTTATGGGCTCGAAGGCGTTGGCCTGGCAACCTATAACTGGATTTGGGATGATAATAATTATCTTTGTTTCTGTGTCACTTTGTATGAAAGAAAAATAGTTAATTTATTGAACGTATAAGAAAATGTATAAACACTATCTATGTAAAGTATCAACCTAAAATACAACTAACTAAAATGTACGGGTACAGTTTCTTTTTCGATTTTCAGAAAAAATCGAACTCATGTGACATCTTGACGGCACGGTTGGCGCAGTGGTTAAGCGATTGACTGCTGCGCTGCGTGTCGCGGGTTCGATTCCCGCACGGAACAAATATTTGTATGACCTACAAGTAGTTGTTCCGGGTCTGGCTGTTTGTGTATGTGAATTTAAATGTTTGTAAACGCAATACAGGAGAAATTCCTAGAGTGGGGCAACGTTTTAAAAAAAAAAAAAAAAAAAACTCCAACCCGCACTGGGCCCGCGTGGTGGATTACAGCTCACTCCCTCTTACTGAGAGGAGGCCTGTGTCCCAGCAGTGGGAACATTATAGGCTGATTATGCTATACCAGCTCACCTAGTTTTATAAGATTCGACGATGCTTCTTTACTAGTGAATGAAGCTTTTGCCCGAACCTGAACAGCGATGGGGAAGCCTGACGCCTGTCTAGGGAACAAGCCGTGTAATCCACATCATACGATGATTACGTTTTATAAATAAAGGGGCTTATGACTAACTACAATAGTGTGAGATTATGAGAATTATCCGAAAGAGTTCAAACTCTTTAAAAACACTTAAAAAGTCGATAAATCACAATTATATACCTAGCCATTTTTCTTTCACATTGATACACGCAGTTCACAAACAGCCCCCATTTAACTAAAGGTAAACACTGATGAATCACACTATCACACTAATATTATAAAGGCGAAAGTTTGTGAGTGTGTGTGTGTGTTTATATGTTTGTTACTTCCTCACGCTCAAACGGCATGACCAATTTTGATAAAATTTTGTATGGAGGTATCGGACACCCTTTTTTTTTGCGGATGGGAAATCATCAGGTGTCCCGCTCTGGGTGGAGCGGAAGGGAGTGTCAGACTCTTACTGACTAAAACCCACCCGTGTTCCTTCCTTAGCCCTTTATGTTCCGGGCCAGCGGTAACCCTTTCGGACAATCCCGCTGACCCGGCAGAGGTATCTGACCCATATAGGCTACTTTTTATCCCGATAGACCCAAGGGATCGACATTTACGCGGGTGAAACCGTAGGGCGCAGCTAGTAAAAAATAACCGCATCTCATACAATATCTAAGCAAATTCAAGTGTCAAATTAAGTGTCTTAATATTCAGACCCAGACTTTATAGCACAACAAAGGTATAATATCTCAATCAAATACACTTCAGGTAATATCATAACTGAAAATCATGCTGTCAAAGATCTCCTTTAGCCCCTTAAATATTATAACAGCACCGTGATACGTAGATAATAATTTACGCACTAATACATAATTAAACACATTTAACTACTCGTCAATACTAATGCGAGTAATTTTAATATTATAACTTGGAGTATATGGGTCGTGATGGCCCAGTTCTTAAAGTACTCGCCTCTCATGTACGAGGGCAACCCCGTAAATGAACTTCTTTAAACGAACGAAGAACGGTCTATAACCAGGGTTCCAATTCGGGCAAGTAGCAATGTGACTATTTCAATTCATATACTTTCAGGAAAACATCGTGAGGAAACCTGAACTTTGAGCCTTTTCCCAACTATGCTGGGGTCAGCTTCCAGTCTAACCGGATGCAGCTGACTACCAGTATTACTTTACGCTGATAGTATGTTAGTTTGCCTAGGACCCGGTCATTCGACCCTGTATTTGCTTACTGGCGGTCCTCTTAAAAAACAAGTCTACTTAACAGTGTTCATAACCAATCTTCCGGTTTCATAATGTCCAAAATAATAATCCTCCTCCTCAAGTCGTACTCCTCATTACTGAGGGTCGTGATCCTCCCTTGAAAACATCTTTGCCCTGACGATGTTTCGCCATGTCTGTATATCCTTGGCCAGGTGAAGCGCATCATAAAATTTCGTGTCAAGAGAAGAGCTTATCTGATCGGACCATCGCAAAGGGCTGCGACCTCCACCTTGCCGGTAACCATTAGTTGTTCAAGGTTATTGCCATCTTTTCTCGCTATATATGGCCAACAAATTCCAAAACTCTTCGGAGACAGGTCGTAGAGAGTCTGGTCTTTATTCTGAGCTCGCGTAGGATAGACTCAATGGTGCGGAATGCAGTCCATGGTATCTGAAGCAACTTCCTCCAACACCACATCTGGAAGGCGTCTATACGAGCTCTGTCGGCCTTTCTCAAGGTCCAAGTGTTTGCTCCGTATCCAAAAAATAAAAAGACCAGCGTGTTGACCAATTTCACTTTGTTATAAAAATAATAATATTATGGCAAAAAAACGGAACCACATGCACACACACATTACAATAACTCTTCATCAACACCATCCCATATTCCCTGCGCAAACGTGTGAGTAATGCCATACAATGTTGTCAGACCTCATCAATAATGTCTTAGAAAAACCATTCTTATGTGAGCGATGGGAAATGCAACCTCCCCTGTTAAGGCGACTACATGACCTAAAGAGCGGTCTTTGTCGGACTGCATAGAAAAGAAAGAGAAGCGCGATGACACATCGCTGGTAATTTATTGCAAAATATGAAGCAATTATCTATTTACAAAAAATCTATTGTCTGGACTAGTTCTTTAGTATGTTGCTTGTAGAATAATCTGACAAAAAATCATAATGATTGTAAGTGTTAGTATGGTTTTTATTGGCCTCGTATAGGAGTTTCTGTATAATTTTCCTTTTATCACTTTTTTTTTTTATTTTACTGTGTTTAGTTTAGTTTGTAATCTTCCTGTACGAGTCGCAATAAATACTTTTTCTTTCTTTCTTTCTTTCTAAAAAAGAAAGTTTTTAGAGGTATCTTCATGATTTTTTTCTATCGTATCAAATTAGTTGTATTATGTTTTCAACGCACTATCTACCTAGCATATATCCTGACGTATATCATATATTTTTCTGATTTTGTTTACTGTAGTCGATCATATATGTACTTTTATTGTTTCTAAAACTTGCGTTTTTTGTGTTTGGTTGCTGTAAGCTCCTTATACGGGTTAAAGCTGGGAGGGAAGAAGGCCGTTAAACCTCTTAACGACTTCGTGGCGGGTGAATAAATAAAATTCTTGCTGCTTAGTTACTGATACATAATGCTGTTAAGCTTAGCTGACTTGTTTACCAAGTTTACACTGAAAAAAAAAATTCTTACTATACCACATTAAAGCAATTTCAAATTCAAATTCAAAATCATTTATTTGCTAATATGGGTAATTACATAGAGTTGTTAAAAAAATAGACTATAGTTCAGCCATATTACGCATTGAGGCATGCAAATCTCAAGCTTTTACTGGATCACATTCACAGCATTGTTAGACAATTACTTGCAACAATAAAATTTAATAATTATTGACATAATTTTGGTAATTTCACTGAGAATAAATAAAAAAAAATATTGCTTACTACACCACATTAAAGCGAGTCTTTATACAGTAAGAAGAAATGTTTGTAAAACAGTAAAAGTCAAAACAGTAACTTTTAATGATTGAACATAATATTTACTGAAAAAAAAAAAACAAAAAAAAGGAAAAAAAAATTACCCAAAAATTATAATGCCAGCCAGAGTAAATACACTTAGGACTGAAAACCAGCGAATCAATAACTATTTGCGTCTTTAAACGAAAAAAAAAAAAGTCCAAATTATTGTTGGCAAAAATATAATTTTTGGTACTTTCAAACGCAAGTAGCAGTCAGGGGGTTAATCCTAGATCTATGTTGTAATAGTTAAAACATGTTCGGGATGTTATATTCAATTAAAAGTTGGTATACTTGTTTTAAATGTTAGGCTTAAAACACAAAATATGATTTTTGGCATGTTTAATCTCAAATAGCAGCCGGGGGTTAATTGTAAACTTTCGCTGAAATAGTATAAAAATATCAAGATGTTATTTCCCTTATGAAAACAGTACTTTTTTTTTACTTGAATTTTTGGGTACGATATGAATGATGTCCTTTGTCTGCTCAACAACGTTAATAATTAAATGAATGGCATTTGGATTATGAGTCTGTTACACAATTACCCCAATGAGGTCCTAGACAACACACAGATATAGATAGACCTAGATAACGCAAGTATCACGATCTGTATGATAATCAAGCGTGCCATTTTTTGAGTACCTACTATGACGTCACAAGCACTATTTAGTGATGGGAAAATCAAATCGACTCAAAGACGCTGTCGCGTGCGACACCCGTCTCGCCCCACCCACCCCCGGGGCCTAGCGCCAGCGCTCACGCTCACCCAGCCAGCAGTACCTACACAGGACTGAGCGAGAATGTGGAGGCTTACGATTTTTGTACGTAAGCTGATGCGATTCTTGGCACCCGAAGTAGTTGCTCTAGGGTTATCTTTGTGTATCTATCTGTGTTTCAACAGGATTGATAAGGCTTGTAGTAGCTTATATCAATCCCATACATTTTTTACTTTTCCCTCATCGTTACCGCTGATGTCATCACTTTGTCTAGGCCCTGCTTTTGAATTGAATCTTTGTTGATAGAAAAATTGTTAATCTTGTATAATAAAAAAAAAAACTTAAATCTTCTCTTTTGAAAAAACTAACAATCTGTGTACTGCTGAACAAAGACTGCCTATAAGAATCGCCACACCCTGACCAGCCCGCCCGTATAAAGCAAAGTCATCTAAGATGATAATAAAAAAGTAGTAAAACTGCAATTATCCTTACAAAATATATTCATAAAGGTGATATATTTAAAGGTGGCCAAGTGGTAATGGCCCTGACTTACGAGTCGTAGGTCGTAGGTCCGAACTCAGGCCGGTTTTACTATGTGTATTTAATTTAGCCGACCCCAACATATTTGGGAAAAGGCTAGGCAGATGATGATGATGATTTAATTTCATCACTACTGCTCTCAAAACGATGAAGTAAAACATCGTGAGGAAACTGGCATGTCCTAGAACCACTCCCTCCCACAGAAAGGAGATCTGTGTCCCAGCAGTGGGAACATTATAATGCTATATTAATAAAGAAACAACTTACAATTTGCCTACTAGATTTGCTATTGAATGAATAATAATTTTAGCTACATACACACCTACTCGTCGGTTATTCCGTATAGCCAGTCGTATGTCACAAACCCAAAGGAGTTCCCGCGATTTTATAGCGTGTCTCAGAAGGCCTATACATCCCGGTGCCAACTCGAAGACATCTTTATAGACTTCGCCAACGACGATATTTATTTTGCACACCGTGCGCTACTGTGTTGGGTAAACGAATATTTGATCAAGAGTAGACATTGTTGTGTTGTTAGCTAGAATGTATGTCTTTAGTCTAAACCTCATTTAGCTAAATCTATCAATAAGTGCGCGAAAACTTCTGACTGCATCTGCCTAGCCTTTTCCCAATTATGTTGGGGTCGGCTTCCAATCTAACCGAATGCAGCTGAATACCAATATTTTACATGAAGTGACTGCCTGTCTGACCTCCACAACCCAGTTACTGGGTAATACGATACCCCTTGGTAAGACTGGATTTTATTATCTGTCTATTTCCTATAATATTAATAAAATAGCTGAAGCTACTTTTTGTTTGTGTGAACACGCTAATCTCGGGCTCTTTTCGCATTTGATAGCCCAATTCTTCAGGATGGTTATAGGCATAACATTTAACAAAAACAATTAACCTTTAGCAAAAGACTCTGCTTGGTAATGAAACCGAAAAACGGTGAAGGTGAGAACGTCAAAAATTTTCAACTTCCTCACATACCTACGTATCAAATGATGTTAGGGTTTAGTCCATGTTCAACCACCACAATCTTTACCTCCGACCATGTTTCCATGTTTAACCCTTAAATGTTTCCATGTTTAACCCCTGGGGGGTTAGAGCCATACACAGTATATTGTTTGCATCATAATCATGCAGGTATATATCAGCCTACATTGAGCTAGCAAAACAAAACAAACCTAGTACCTAGATAGGCAAGGCCAGACAAATGTATTTTATTCGATCCTCGACCACTCTCATCTAGCTGCTTCCAGCCCTACCATGAATAATATCTGGATTAAAATAAAATATTTTATGGCATCTTTAATCTCCAACAAAGGCTCGAATCAAAAGAGTTGATCAGAAAATACAATCACTTCAATCTTGTTCATAGAACCGTGGTGTTTTTAATAAAACTGGCCAAGTGCAAGTTGGACTCGCACACGAATGGTTCTGTACAGTCACGAGCAAAAATATCACTTCGCTTTATTCAAAGTCGATTTTCTCCTTTATTTTTGAATGAAATTTTATATTAGTAGGAACATAGTATTTTCGAACCCATTGGTATATGTAAAGTGTCGTATTTCAACGTTGTATTCGTTACTTCGTGAAAAAATCGCAATTTAAAGTTGCCAAGTGTTGACATATTGGTGCTCGTGGGGCTTTTTTTTAGGGGGGAAAATTATCAAATAACTAAATATATATTTTATTCTGCTTTTAGTAGTTCTGTGAAAATTTCAACTGTGTAGCTATCACGGTTCATGAGATGCAGCCTGGTGACAGACAGACAGACAGACGGACAGTGAAGTCTTAGTAATAGGGTCCCGTTTTTACACTTTGGGTACGGAACCCTAATAAAAATGTTCTAGAAAAAAACAAAAAAAGCAATCTTGCAGTACCCTTTACCCTTTCCTTTGTGAAAATACGGCCGAATTTAATTTAATGGCGAAGAAAGTTTGATGAATTGGTTCCATTTAAAACAATTTCGCTGATCCTAAGTTTCTTTTGTCGAAATATTTCTGATTTAAAATCTGATTTAAAATAAAATATATTTTGGGCCTTATAACTTAAATGCATAAATATTTCACTAACGTATGTTTAGATTCTTTTCATCATCTGCCTAGCCCCTTTCCCAACTATGTTGGGTTCGGATTCCTGTCTAACCCAGATACTGGGCAACACCCTTTGGTATGACTGGATGTCAGACCTTCGGGCTTCTGACAACCCGTAACGACTGTCAAAGATCTAGCTATAATGACAGCCGGGACCAACCGCATAGCGTGAAACGAACCGTTTCAGAGACACGGAGGAGGCTGGGTATGTAATGGATGGTCATCCATCCACGAACTAACCTCGGCAAGCGTAGCTTAACCTTCGGTCTTAACTTTAATATATACCATAATTCAAAGTCAAATTACAATACTAAACGACGAATTTTATTAAGAAGTGGTAACCAAATATCTGATCTTTGAAATTCAAAGTAAATACTCTAATAAGAATTTGAGAAAAGCTATTCAAAGAATTGAACCGAGTGGGTACGTGCTTCATTAACGGTGAATAACTTCCAAATTAATAGTGAACGGTTTTTAACGAGCAAAATATTTTAATGAGCTTCCAACTTCTATTGGATATCAAATTATTTTTTTTATTAATAAATACATTCTCCGTAAACCTTTAGAATGCCTATGAAATTAATTCTTTATAAAAAAATTATAAGATTATTTTTGGATAAAATTAAGCTTTTTATAGGTAACCCCCTGTGACTAAAAGAGTGATGGATATACATGTTGATGGATGGAGAGGGAGAGGAAGGCCGAAGAAAAGATGGATGTGTGAGGAATGATATGAAAGAGAAGGGAGTGAATGATAGCGTGACGGTTGACAGGGGAGAATGGAAGAAGAAAACGTGTTGCGCCGACCCCAAGTAACATGGGATAAGGGCAGGAAGATGATGATAGGTAACCCCCAAATGTTTGACAACCAGTCATAACAAGGGGTATCGCATTCCTCACTCACTAGGTTGTGAAGGTTAGATAGGCAGTCGCTCCATGTTTAAGGGGCTTACAGGACCACACAAAAAACGCAAGTTTTAGAAACAATAAAAGTATGTCGACTACAGTAAACAAAATCAGAAAAATATATGATATTCTTCAGGATTTATGATTGCTAGGTAGATAGTGTATTGAAAACATACTACAACTAATTTGATACGATAGAAAAAAATCATGAAGATACCTCTAAAAACTTACTATACATACAATCATTATAATTTTTGTCACATTATTATAAAAGCAACATACTAAAACACTAGTGTAATTAAATAATTGCTTCATATTTTGCAATAAATTACCAGCGTTGTGTCATCGCGCTTCTCTTTCTTTTCTATGCAGTCCGACAGTGACCGCGCTGGTCATGTAAGCCCCTTAAATAGCCGACCCCCGGGGTAGTTGCGTAACACACTAACAGTAGCAATAGCTTTCATTTTTACAGTTCAACAACATTCATTGCGTTATTTACGTTATTGAGCAGACAATTTTTTTGAACATTTATGAAGCAATATCCTTCAAAATCATTCAGATTGTGATTGATCGTGTGTTACGCAATCAGGGTGCCGAACATCGTTGGGAAAAGGTTAGGCAGATGATTTGGATAAAATTAAACTTAACTAAACATATGATGTAGATTTCCACCAGAGGGGCAGTTCTCGTAATTTTAAGAACGTTCACAGTCTGATCTCAGTCTCAATCTGTCAAAAATACCTCAAATTGTCGGGTTATTCCCTGAGTACCCCGATCCCCGAGGCCCCCGACCCGGAGAACCCCGAATACGATAAATATGATTAGGTACTTACATTTTGTTTTTTGTAACATTTTTGACAAGTTTTTGACATTTGTTTGTCGCCGAGTTGAGACTGCGACTAGATATTGAACGTTGTAAATTATGAGAATTGATCTTCAGACCATCGCATTATTCATCCTCAGTTTTTAAGTGGAGAGTCGAATTTACGACATTTTCCTCCATCCACAAATTCAAATTCATTTCATTCATCATTCAAAACAAAGTGACGAATAAAAGACAAATTCTTTGTAAAGCTACACAAAGATGGATTTACGACAGGCTTAAATAACACCTCAACATTAATTTGTCAAATGCAAAGCCTTAGCTTTAAGCATGAGCCTACACAACTCACCTCAAAATTACTTCATAAAGACGTTTATTACTCATTTAGAAGATAGAATAACACCTTTTACGGAGTTAGTGGTAAGTACTAAATCTATGTAAATCCTCTAAACTGCGTTATTCAATGTAACATGTCCAAAGCTCCGCAAACTTGTGGAGGGTAGTTTGTAATTAAAACTATTCGTCAACCGGGCTGCCGGACTAAGTTTATAATGCATTGCATTTTGATGTGGTATGTCTAGTTTACACTGAAATCAGCTTAACGAGTTTACTGTTTCAATAGAGGACGTAATAGCCTGGTTTTTTTTTATCAAAATCTTAATTTAATTAAACTGGTTCCGAATACAGTGGTCACCACAAAACGGCCGCAGGGACGGTATGTGGCATCCACCGAGCAGGGTTTAACTTTACGCGGTAAAAAATACTCTCTAAGGAAACACACCAACTTACTTTCATTAAAGACGTTTTAGTGACGTCATTCGACGGTAAAATTGCGGACACTATGTGGCGCAGTCTTAGGAAACAAGATCAAGAGCTAAGCTAATGTTAGTTTAGCTTAGCTCGCATAGCTGACGCAGTTTTTCATACTTGCGTGCAGACCGCAAACTATGTAGAACACCGGATATCTATGATGTAGAAGTATAAAAAGTTACCTCAGCTGTGCGAGCTAAGCTAGACTAACTTAGCTTAGCTCTTGATCTGCAACCCGCATAAGACAGGTGTGTTGCTGGGGAGTTTGTTGCGCCACTTCTTCTTCCCAACTGAAACGCGAAGAAGTGACGAAAAGCAGGGGTTTTGGGGACTATCTTATCTAACTTTGACGTTAAAAAAATCTTGGTTCTCAGCAAAGAATAAGTGATTTTTACTCGATTTCATTCATACACGATGCGACAACTTAATGGCAATTTGAAGGAGTAAGTATAGGTGTGTAATTACTTATGTTCATTAGGGGTCTGATGCCTTCCTTTGGATGGACCGAAAGAGAAGGACAGAGATTAGTGGGCAGTCATATTATTATCATTCTGTCGAAGCTGTGTCGCAGTTGTTATCCCCAAGCAGTCTATCCTAACTGCCTTAAGACGATGATGATCAGGATGTTTCCTCGCATACGGCTGGACTTGGCCTTGAAAAATATGGTCGCGTTTAGTTCTAACAATCTCATTACCACTTTTCTGGTTTCCAACGTTCCTCAAATACAATTTGGAAGGACGTTGCGGTGATTTTCTTACAACGAACTTCAAATAAACAGAATATTTAAATTTAGATTTTGGGGCATTGGCTGCAATAACAGTATAACGAAAACAGTTCGCCTTGAAAATGCAGCAGAAGGACACGACGAGGAAAATCTTTCTCCCCGTAACCCTAAGATAATACAAAAGTTTTACAAATCTTTGTTTTTTCCTGACAAAAGATCTATTGAGTCGGTTTTCACCCCCTTTTTCCTTATGCCACGGAAGTACTGCATTTACCTGAATTATTTGATAATTCAGGTAAAAATTTATTATTATTACTGTCTTCACTGTAAGCTTCTACAGCTATTTCGTAGATCATGTTGGCTTGACGTGGAAATTATGGCTTTTCATTTCATTTTAAAGAGTAGAGTTCTCGGGGCTAAGTACCTAATGCCTTTTTGATTACTTGTAACTTTGGCTACAAACGAATTACAGCTACATCACATACATAGAAAGGTAGACAATTTCTTGGCAAGTCCGAACCCATATTTAAGAAGTTATTTTTGATAGAAATTTTAGTTGTGGCTTTTCACCGTTACCGTATGATGGCAGAGTATTTAACATGGAGCGACTGCCTATCGGACCGCCACAACCCAATTACTGAGATGTAATAGCTTTATAATTTTATTATGTCACTGAAAACCAACGCTGGGGCTCCGTCTTGCATAGGGTCGCAGCATAATGCTGAGCGATAGCCGTGTTGCGTGGATGTGACGCATGTTTCCCCCAAATTTTTCTTTTTTTTTGTGTAGTTCTTTATTGCGTCATGTTTAACGCAAATAAACGTATTTTTTTTTCTTTCTTTCATGTGTACCAACGTGATTTCCTTAACGTCTATGTTACACACACTTTGATTTATCAATGATTTTTTCGGCTGTTATTTTATGAGAAGAGCCCCGTTTGGTCTCGTGGTCGCAAGCGCTACTGCTGAGCGTGGAGCCCTGTGTTCGATTCCCGGGTCGAGCAAAGTGTTATTGAATTTTTCCATTTGGGTTTTTTTAGTAACGGCCCGGAGTTGGAAGTTGGCGGTGTGGCCCCGTGTTTAGGAAAGCACGTTTAGCCGTTAGTCCTGCGCCTGATCTCTCTCCGGTCTTGTCGGATTGCCGTCCCATCGGACTATGAGAGTGAGGGAAGAGTGAGTGCAAGTGCACTCGCTCTACTCTCACAAGTGTGTGCACAGACACAGGTGTGTCGCCATGGCCGAAATGCGGTCTGAAAGACTATTTATATGAGAAGAGGCCTTTGTCATAAAGTGAGACAATATTACAATTTGGCTAAATAATAACAGCCGCACAGGTCGATCGATCAGGTTAAGCTACGCTTGCCGTGGTTGGTCTGTGGATGGGTGACCATCTTGACATACCGAGACCCCTCCGTGCCTCGGAAAGCACGTTAAGCCGTTGGTCCCGGCTGTTTGACAGTCCTTATGGGTAGTCAGAAGTCCGAAAGCCTGACAACCAGTCTTACCAAGGTGTATCGTATTACCCAGTAACTGGGTTGTGGAGGTCAGATAGGCAGTCGCTCCATGTAAAATACTGGTATTCAGCTGCATTCGGTTAGACTGGAAGCCGACTCCAACATAGTTGGGAAAAGTCTAGGCGGATGATGATGATGATTTATAAAATGTTCCATCTACAATATTCAAGGTACTTTCCTTCCATGTGGCATAGCCGTGAGACGCCCTGTAAATATATATCTCGCATTTAGGTATATAAATTAAAGGAAAATACGGCACTTTTATTTAGCGTACTAGCAAAATAAATTGCATCCAAAAGTGTATATAAACATCTAATATTTATCTTTTCAGCCGAATGACGTCCACTGCTGAACATGGGCCTCCAAGCATCGCCACTTTGACCCTTTCTGGGCTTCTTGAATCCGGCGGATTCCTGGATTTATCTTAAAAAAATAATAATTTTTGATTACTTAAGTACTATCTACGTTATAACTTAGATATGATGGGTTTTTTTATATCAAAGAATGTAATATATAATATTTTATCAAAAGATAAAGGTTTTAAAGTTAACATTAGCTGACAAAATCAAGTCGAATCATATTTAGGAATATGAAAAGAAAACAGAAAAAAAAAGATATAACCACATCCTCCGTTTTTTTACTCATTTTTAAAAGCAAGCGAAAAGCGAGGTGCATGAACAAAAATTAAAATTCTACCGCAAATGTAATGAACACGCCAAATGAGAACCCACACGCAATTGGCGAAAATAAGCCTAATTTTCTCCTTAAACCATTTCCTACCCTATCTGATTGTAATAAAGTTGCTATTGAAATAACAGAGGATAGAGTTATAAATTTTGGTTGGGTTAGATACGCTGCTAAAGATAATAACAGTAGGAAACGTGTGGGGTTGTTTTTGGGGATATTAATGAAAATTAGGTAGGTACATTAGGAAAAGATGTTCTTGCATGGCAGAATGGGAGAAACGAATGCTATATTAAAAAAACAGGTATAGGTGCCGATTCCCTTTGTTCACAAACTAAACAAAATTTAAGTTCAGTGCATCTTTTTCTTGCTATTTTAATAAGAAAAGGACAGAAGATAAATATTAGTTTAGTCCTGTCAAATTAAGATACTCTATAGACAAGTTTAGATGTGATTAAAAAATTGGCTACCTACTAAAAATGCGTCAATTTACGTCTGGCGCTGACTAATTTGACAGGACGAATCGGCGCCAATGTGTGCCAAATAATAATAGAATTTGATCTTTGTCTATTAATCAACTCGGTCCATCGCAGTCCACTGTTGGATAAAGGCCTCCACAACACCCTGTCCTCCGCCTTCCGCATCCAGTCCCTCCCAGCCACCTTGTTAAGGTCGTCGGTCCATGTAGCTGGGGGGCCCAGACCCACACTACGCTTGCCGATACGCAGGCCTCGCCTGCTCCACCGCCGCCCGCGCCGTCCCGATGGCCGGTAAGATAAGATGCAATTATCCCACACACACAATTAAGTACCCACAGCCACTCTAGCTTGCTTACTCTGCAAGCTATATCGATAACACCGGTTCTTTTCCCTATAATTTTATCTTATCTTTGTCTGTAAGAAAAGATAATTTTCTTCAAGTCAAGAGAAATTAACACGTTTTAAGATGATAATTAGCATACCTATCAGTTGATTCTTTCGTACTTACCTACCCGTTAACCGTTAGCCAAAAATATTTTTTGTTTAACCGACTTCAAAAAGGAGGACGTATATTATTATTATATGTTACGTGATAATCAGCCATAATCAGCCTATACTGTTCCCACTGCTGGGACACAGGCCTCCTCTCTGTGAGAAAGAATGGGCCGTAATCCATCACACGAGCCTAGTGCGGGTTGGTAGATGTCACATGTCTTCGAATTTTTGGTTCTAGGACATGCCGGTTTCCTCAATATGTTTTCCTTCACCGTTTTTGAGAGCAATGGTGATGAAATAAATTAACACAAATATCAAAGATGTGATCTTTGATAACAGATAGCATATTATTCTTAAATAGCATTTTATTTTATCCGAGCCGTGAAAGGCTTCGTGGCTAATGACTGTTATAAAAAACGGCTGCGAATAAAATCTCGACCTCTCACAGACAGCATTGGAATAGACTGGGTTTTTTCTCCCGTTTATAGTTCCCTATTAGGCCTTAGCAATAAGACCTTTACGTTTAATGCCTTTGTAATACGTTTTTCTTGTTTTCTGATATTTTTTTACACCTGATTCTTTTTTGTGTTTCCTTTTAGTCTAACCCCCCAGTAATAAGGTCTAAGGGGCCTCTGCGAATTGAATTCGGCCTCTGGCACGCCTAACAAAGGTCCGGGACCCCAGGGACCCGAGATATGTCGAAGACATTCAAATATTAATAAATAAATAAATAATAATAAATTTATTGACACTCCTTTCCGCTCCACCCAGAGCGGGAGGGGTCATTTGAAGATTTCCCATCCGAAAAAAAAAAAAAAAATCTTGAACCAATGTTACAATTATTACCTTGTAATTAACTTACTCTACGTCTTCCGGTACGTAGAGTTGGAAGGCCTCCCACAAGGTGGACCGACGACCTTGTGAAGGCCGCAGGAACCCGTTGGATGCGAGAAGCACAGAACCGGTCGAAGTGGAAGTGCTTGGGGGAGGCCTATGTCCAGCAGTGGACGTCTTTTGGCTGAAATGATGATGATGATGATGAATTAACTTAACGTCGGTCTGTAACTGTTAGCGATCATCATTTGGATCTTTAGGCGGTCCCCAAACTAGGCGCTGCGCGGCGCCTGTATCTTGCGGACCAAATTGTTAAAGGTTTTGGCCAGTCATTCAACAATTCTACTTTTTTTAACACAGATACTTTTCAAAGGTATTTATTAAACAGCTAAAAGGATCAGTGAAGTTAGTCCGTTTACAGTTGTTACAAGCTTTTATTTAACTTGTTTTACCTCTGATAGCATCAACCTAACAGCCACCTTATTGTAACGAGAATAAAGATCACAATGATTTTAACAGACTTGTCAGTGGCAGCAACCCAACAGCAATCTTATTGGAATTAGAATAAAGATCATTGTGATTTGGACAATGATGCAAAATCACCAGTAAAATGACGGGCTGTATCTACTTGATACCACAATCTCTGTCGAACCGTGACGTTTGCTCTGACTACAGAACACTGAATCTGTTAGTGAACTGGCATAATTACTACAGATATTGGAGCCCCTTACATCAGTCTAGAACCTAATAACAAGTTCATACTAACAGCCTGTAGCTATACCCCAAAAAATGACACTAATTAAACAACATTAATAACAACTCAAACACACTAATTATAAAACAAAACTGCACTACTGATCGCTCTAAGTAGCACTTGAAGATCGCTTCCGGTGTATTCGCTTCTATCGCTTAAACCAATATGACTCGAGAGGTGGGCTAAACCTATAGTGCCTCAGATAGTTCTAGAACCTTCTACTGTAGAAACATCTAGAATGTTCGAGTACATACCGGCCCCGACTGACCAGATGGTTATGGTTAACCATAGGCAGAGTTGTGCCCAGTAACACCCACATTTGGACAGTTGTATGTTGGTGTTGTGTGTCTCATGTCATATTACCATCAACCGGGCATACATTAAAACTCTGGGCTGCTACTGGGAAAATTCGTTATGCAAAATCCAATAACACTTTGCCCAACCTGAGGAACTAACCCAAGACCTTACGTTCAGTAGTCGCGCTTGCGAGCTCTAGACCAACAAGGTTTTCGCTCGCTTAATGGTCGAAAATTATCCCACGGGAACGATCTACCGGGTCTAAGAGTGTCTTATGTCCTAACCCAGGTCTTTGTCTACCTGTTTGCCAATAACTTATTATCGAGACCCGACCAACCGGTAATTAAGACGAAAAAAAGGAACATACAGAGTTACTTTTGCATTTATAATATTAAACTTTTTTTTTTGCTGAGTGGGCCCGGCTCTTGATCTCGATCACGCCTGATGGGAAGCGATGGATGAGGTCTATGATGGAAAGAGCGTGCCGTATTGAACCTTTCGTATTGAAACGTGGGTCCACGCGAGACACATTTTTTATTTCTGTAATTACAAATTATTAATCGTTTCTTTATTATTATTGATTCTAGGCATTCAACCGGTTAGATATGGAGTGATAGTTTAAATAACCAAATTGACTATACCTAGACCCCAGTTACGAAACCCAGCTTACATAAAACATTCATCCTTGAATCGCCAAACACTTTTTACCTCTTAATTCTAATAAACAAAAAATCTATTTGAAATGCGGTGTAAAAATACACACCCCAGTGGTCCGATAATTGCCTACCCTCAAGGGCAGAACAACCCCTGCCCATAACTTTATGTGATTTATTTTGGGGCGGACATATTTTTTTCAAAATTACACCCATTCAGCCTTCGGAGCCTATAATCGGGGCGGATGGAAATATATTTATGGAGTCAGATGGTTATAGATATAGAGAGAAAAATAATTAAGAATATTAAAACCACTTTTAGATAAGGTAGAAGTTTTAAGCCTGCATGCCTTTCCCATGCAACCTCCACGAATATTTTATGTCAATGGGTCGAAGGGCTTGGACATGATGGCAGGGGCTTGCTAAGAAATACCAGCCACACGGGTCGATCGATCAGGTTAAGCTACGCTTGCTGCGTTTAGTCCATGGATGCATCGTTACATACCGAGACCCCTACGTGTCACGGAATGCACGTTAAGCGGTTGGTCCCGGCTGTCATTCTTGGATCTGTGACAGTCGTTACGAAACATCAGAAGCCCGAAATCTGACAACCTGTCTTACCAGGGGTTATCGTATTACCCAGTAACTGAGTTGTGAAGGTCAGAAAGGTAGTCGTTCCATGTAAAACACTGATATTCAGCTGCATCAGGTTAGACGGAAAGCCGACCTGAACATAGTTGGGAAACGGCTTGGCAGATGATGCAGATGATGGCACGTTTATTAAGATAAACAAATCATAATATTTTGAAGGATAGAAAAAGTAATAGAGAATCAGGTCGAAGGGCTGACAGCGCGCGTCATAATCTTCTTATTCTTCGTGTCACTGGCACGACTGTATTTTAAATTTTGTTGGCCCACAACTTCGCCACTTCCACGGCGTCGTCGGTGGCAGTGACCGCCTGTTTTGGGCCACTGAGGGCAGAATAGGAGGTGGAGCATGGCTTGCGACATAGCTCCACAATCACACCCTACTGTCATAGGGTGTCATACTGCCGCCTACTGCGCGTCGTGAAGCAAGAGTAGAGAGAGAGTGGAGAGGGAGTGTGGAGTAGTAGAGTAGTGGAGTGTAGGGTAGTAGTGAGTAGATGCAATTCTATAAATATTTGTCATACTATTTTTTTTTTCAGATGGAAAATCATCAAATGACCCCTCCCGCTCTGGGTGGAGCGGAAGGGAGTGTCAGACTCTTACTGACTAAAACCCACCCGTGTTCCTTCCTTAGCCCTTTATGTTCCGGGCCTGCGCCTACGCCTTATAATGTCCCGGTACTAAAAGTACGTGCAGCGCTCACAGTACAAAGTAAAGTTTAAATCAATGAAGTTCTGCTTTTACCTGCTTCCTAAGATCTGAATTCAAATCGGACAGAAAGGGCCGGACAGGCTCTTAATTTTCAAAGGAACGCCAATTCTTAAAGTCCATGATTGATCCTTTGAAAGTGTGAATTCTGTTTGGCCTGTGAGTGCTTTTAACGCATAAAAGGGATCAAGAATATGCTCAACTATGAAAACTACCATTTTATTTTGGCAATGCTACGTGGGCGTTAGTTTTTACTATAATAATCACTCAAGAAAAAGATATCAAGTAGTAAGTAGTCTTATTAGGCACAAGTCTAAGAGAAAGAATAAAGGCGCAATTCCACCAGTGTGCGGCACTGTGCGGCACAGTGTACGACACAAATGTTTAATCTGGTCGACTCACTCAAGCAAACAATAACAATTTGTGCGCGAACATTGAAAATGTTCGCGCACTTCTGCATACTTTTGTGCGGGCACATATGCAAGCAGTGGACTCGCGTCGACGCGTACACACTCGTTGTTCGCGAACTCAGGGTCTCAGTCTTAACGGAGAAAAAACATTTATTTGTCCTGTTTCATCATGTTCGCGCACAAGTGTGCTACACTGTGCGCGTACAAAAGTTACGCACAGCTTTGCCGGTGGAAACAGAGACTATCGGATCTGCAGCTCAGTACGTGCACTGTTGGAGTTCTGCACAAAATGTTTGTGAACAAATGTGCCGCACACTATTTTGGTGGAATCGTACCTTAACATTGGACAACACATCACATACAAGATGTTCGAGATTCGGCCTTTGGGGCGATTCCTATAATTTACGGACCACTATTGGTTAAATTTGAGACTCTTGTATCTTTACCAATAATGAAGCAAAGACCTCGGGGCTTTGCACCCTCCCTGGAAGTAGCTATCGCATGTACAGTTAGCTTACGATTCGATGACAATAAAAAAAACAGCGGCACTCCGGGAGTGTCGACCGAAGTGAAAACAAAACACAAACAGAATACTTTGCCATCACTCACTGACATATCCGAGTACATCCCGAGGACAGCCGAACACTTCCAAAGCAGGTATTTTTTCGATCGTCATAAAAACAAAACACGCGCGGTGTCGCTTACGGTAACAGTGGCGCGAGTTGAAAGGTTTTTTTCCATCTCAAAAAATGCTTAACGCGCCTAGAGAAGTTTTAGCTTCAAACATGCAACCATTGGTAAGGAAAACGATTGGTTTTTGTTAATAGGAACCGAGCATAATTATTACATACATATTATAACATCACGCCTGTAATCTGCGATGGGTTAGGCCAGTTAGGTATGTTTAAGTCCCATATAAAAGGGGTCAGAGGGGGAGGAGGGATAAGTATTACATTAATTCATCGTTTCGTCGAACAGCTAATGAATTTAAAATAAAGCCACCAAAACACAAACTGTAAGCTCTTCAAACTTTGGAGCCTGTACGTGCATACGATGTGCACTTAGTTCTAATAAATAGGAAGCTTCAAATGTAGGTAAATAAGAGACGAGGTGAGCAAGAGGTAGAGATTTCGAACCGTATTCGCTACAATGTTGACGTAAGCCCACTTTAATTTCAATCATGATTAACTTAGATCCTTATCCAGAGGGTTGTAAAATACTTAAACTTGTCCCCTTAAAACCCTAAACTTTATAGTAGGTAGGTACGTAAACTCGCCTTCTTCCCATGTAAGAGTAGGCAGAATCTATACCTACTGAACGCCACCTGCTACGATCCTTACATACCTACTTACGAGTACCTACTACGTACCTGACCCTCTGAAGAACATCACCAATAAGGTCACCGAAAGTAATTAATCTATCTATATACCTACAGGGTGGAATTTTCGAAGCGTACCTGGGGGAAAAGTACTCTAAATGCTGAAGGCAGCAAATTTAACTCAAAGGAAACATTCCTTTATTTCTAAAAAGAAGCAAAACTGCATTTAAGGATTTTTGAAAATACGCTTCCACACCCGGGAATCGAACCGACTAAAATCCGAAAAAAAACTCTTCAGATTTATTATAAGTAGGTATAGATAGGTATTATAGATGTAATTAACAAACTGACGAATTACATATTATCTATAGTATGCTTAAATCAACCAGTATTAGTTTATCTTTCATGAGCCAAAACGGAAGTATACACTACGCACAGATTTACGTCAAACCTTGCCGAAATAACCTCAAAACTAATTAAAGTTTCTCGATTAATTAACGTTTTATCGCCTCAACATCAAACTTGGCTTTGATTGACTTAATTATAAAATAAAAGTTGTTAAGTACTTACCTTTGAGTTACGTAACACACTTTCAATCGCTATCCGAAAGATTTTAAAGGAATATATACTAATCCATTGCTTCATAGGTTTCAAAAATCATCTGGTCAACAAGGTAAATAACGCCATGAACGAAGCTGAACTGTCACAATGAAAGGCATTGCTAGCGATTTTATGTGTTACGCAATTACTTCGCGGTTTTACTCTACACGCTACGTACTACCAGGGCCACTGCAGACCCACCGTACCCTGGCCGTACCCCTGGGCCCTGTTTAATAAAGCTGACAATTCGACATATATGTAAAAAAATGACAAAATTGTAGAATTGTCGCACTTAAGATGTTTAATAAAAGTGACAAATATGTCAAAAATCGACAAATGAAATCTTGACATATTTGTCATGTGAAAACGCGTTTAATAAAACTCAACATAATATGTCTAGTTTTATTTATTACTAGCTGTTCCCCGCGGTGTCACACGCTGCGCGGCTCCTAAGGGTCGTAGCGTGATGTTATATAGCCTATAGCCTTCCTCGATAAATGGACTACCCAACACTAAAATAATCATTCAAATCGGACCAGTAGTTCCAGAGATTAGCGCGTTCAAACAAACAAACAAACAAACTCTGCAGCTTTATAATATTAATATAAGTATAGATTAAAAATTTTGACATGTCTTAAAACCACAGTCAAAATATTTCTGACAATAGTCGGTGACAATTGTCGGATTGTCGTGACAATTATGTCGACTTTTGACATATTTGCAAATAATTTTGTTTGATGCTAAAAGAGGGTAAAATAGAAAAAATATTAACAAAGTAAAAGAATGAATCAATCACTAGTGCAACTTCGATTGTTTGTTTTGAACGTGTGTAAAATGGAAATGCCGAATGCAGTGCAGCCTATCCCTTCTCCGCTCCCTTCCAGCGACGCCCTAAGCCGAGGTCCGTACCCCACAGGGGGTGCCCTTAGCGTGTAGTCGCTTAGTTTTTAAGTTTTTTAAGCTCTGGCTGGAGGCCTTAATTTATTGAGGCATCCACAGGCAAGCCCAGTTAAGCAGGACGACAACCTCATAGGCTGAAATGCGATATAGAATTCCAAAAAAAAAAAAAACAACTGAGTATTACTTGTTAACAGGAACGTAAGCAGTTGACATTTTCAGGGCCGATAAAAATGAGAATGATCATTAAGGCACACATTTTTCGGTCGCAGTCGGTCGTGTACCATCCACTAAGTTGCGAAGCCATCTTCTCTTGATGGGTAATTCGGGGAGATTTTAATCTGAGTAAATAATGGACGGAATTAATCAGCCCGCCATTATCTCAGTTTAGAATGAAACGCTACTAATGGATCTGGAAGAATTTAATTCCGATTGTGAGAGAGTTTTATTAAGCTATTTGGGTTTTATTGTTGAACTTTTCACTAATAAAAAATAAAGCATTTTTGAGGGTCAGCGTTCGATACGAATATGAACCATATTCTTATGTAAATAACGTTTATATTCGTATAAGCGAATGTGAAAAAACTTTCATTAGAATATGAACATTAATTGTATAACAATAATGTTCACATTTGTATCCGACGCTTACACAAAGTAACGCCAGAGATTAGGTACCAACTGACATGCGTACCCTACACTTCTTTTGGAAATACGGACAACTCGCGTCATGTACGCGTCAAGGAGTGAAAATATGACTTCGTTGATAGTCATCCCTAGTTCAAACTCGCTGGGTCCGTAATATCTACCTACATGATATCTAGAAGACGCACAAGTACTGATGGTAAGAAAGGTGCTTCAATAAAATTCCTTTCCCACATAGCGGCCTTTTCGAGCTGCAATTCCCATTCCAAATATTGGCAATGTCGAAGTCATAACAATAATAAAGTGCAAAAAAAAAATAACCTTAAATTAAATGTATCTATTTATCTATCAGAGCAGTGGTGGCCAAGTGGTAATGGCCGCGACTTACGAGTTGACAGACAGGCGCTTTACTATGTGTAAACTTATTTCATCATCACTGCTCTCAAAACGGTGAAGGAAAACATCGTGAGGAAACCGGCATGTCCTAGAACCAAAAAAAAAATAATTCGAAGACATGTGACATCTACCAACCCGCACTGGGCCCGCGTGGTGGATTACGGCCCACTCCCTCTCACAAAGAGGAGGCCTATGTCCCAGCAGTGGGAACATTATAGGCTGTTTATGATGATGATGATCTATTTATTTGTCGAGACAATTTTATAATGATCCATATGTTAATTAGTTAGGTACATAAAACTATGCTAAAACTATCATAAAAGCTATGTTAGTGTGTTATTATAACTAGGTAGGTACTAATCTCACAGAAAAACAATATATATTTACATACATTCACATTTTGTTGCTGACGATCCGTCAGGAATAAAAACAAAAGAAAAAGGGGTTCAGACCGGAATGAGAACGTTTATAGTGCATCAGACAGAGATTAAAACAGAAGAATAACTAGCAGGGGGGCCCCGGTTCAGGGGATAAGACCGGAATAATTCCACATTTCACCGGATGTATTGAATCACTCCTGCCTAACCAACATAGATCTGCATGAAGCGATTCAATAACGGCGAACTAAATTTGTCCACTAACATCTTCAGAATGCTAATAAGACTTAACCGCGTTCTCTCCAAAAGCGACGCCGTTTTTCTCCTCACCATTGCTTGAAAATCGTGAACACGTGCCTGAGCGAACATGCCAGAGGCACTACAAAAGCGTGGCAGCCCCAAAAGCATTCTAAAGCTGTTTCTGTATTGGACCCTCCGGGCGTCCATTGTTTCCCGTGTGTGTGTATATGCTGCCCAACTGGCTGCTTGTGTAGATGGCCTGGCAGTAGGCCTTACAGAACGTAATTTTAACCTCCTTACTACAACACGCAAACCTGCAAACTGCATATTGCTTCTTCTTACGAAGAGCCCTGCGCATACCTTCGATATCTTCATGATCCCCCGTAATGTTATGGTGCTTAATATATTTTTATTCCTTGGTATGTAGCCTAAAATAAAAAGAATCACTGCATTGAAGATAAAACACATTATTTTTTGGAAATATAATTCAAATATAAAATGAATAAAAGAAGGTAGTGTAGTGGCATGATGAGAGAACACCGAAAATAGATTTAAAACAGTTTCTGATCTGAAATAAATATTTAAAAAGTCATTAAGGGTTAGGCCACACCCGATCATAACAAAATCAACGCCTCTGAAGATCACTTTATTTTTGGCCCTTTTTTGAAATCTGAAAGTGGACCCCTTACCACGGGACTCCTATCAGAAACTTTTTAAATATATTTTCGGTGTTCTCTTCTCATGCCACATCTACTCAGCTATCAACTTTTCGCCCTGAATATGCTTGCTCAAAAACCCTCTGGGCTCCCCCTACCATACACTTTTATGCCATCGCGCGACACAACGAAAAAGTAGAATATAATTTTATGCAACTTCTGGAATAAAATTAGCAATTTTACTTTCTAGTAAGGGCATTAAAAGCTTTTTCTTGTCGCCATAACGATGTGAAAATGCTATAATAATATGAATCTTTCAATCACTTTAGAAGTTCAAAGGGCCGGAGTTTATTTTCATTATAGGCACTGTTCGTCCATCCGGCGTCGGCAATTTGATAAATTGCCAAACGAAACAAATTAACGGAGAATTTATGCAAAATGTAAAAGAGGAAAGGCAACGTAGTACTGGTTGTGACATGAATGAAATGTCAGGGAAATTATTTGTTAAGCAATTTGACTACTAAAAGGAATACCTACTTGAGTGCGAAAGCCGTATCATCGAATTTTGTTTCTTCGAAAACCTTTCAACGACATCTCTCTACTGCGACGCCTTGTTAAATCGACGCCTTGTTACTGCGATATTTCGTTACATCGAAAAACTGTACTGCGAACGATTTTGCACAGGCTCTCTGCTTTTAAGAAAGAAATGTGAAAAATGTAGGTATTAATTTGGAAAAGAAAATCGATGTTCTTGGTTATCGCCGTAAGGTCGTCCGAAGTAAGTTTTCCAAAGTAACATCACAGTAACGTGACATCGATTGAACAAGGCTTCGCAGTATGATATTTACGCAGTAAAATCGTTCGCAGTACAGTTTTTCGATGTAACGAAATGTCGCAGTAACAAGGCGTCGATTTAACAAGGCGTCGCAGTAGAGAGATGTCGTTGAAAGGTTTTCGAAGAAACAAATTCGATGATACGGCTTTCGCACTCAAGTAGGTATTCCCCAAATAACTTTGTTCATAATAATCAGCCTATTAATGTCCCCCAATGCTGGGATACAGGCCTCCGCTCTGTAAGAGGGGCCATAAACCACTAAGCGGACCGTTGGCTAAGAAATTGTTGGTTCTAGGACATGCCGGTTACCTCACGATGTTTTCCTTCACCGTTTTAAGAGTAGTGGTGATGTAATAATTTACACAAAGTAAAGTGTATTTGCATAATGTTATGAACAATTTGCAGTGGTGGCCTAGTGGTCACCACTGCAAATTAAAAAAAAAAAAAAAAAAAAAAAAGGATGACTAATATATGACGACTAACAGAGAAGTACGGAAACCAAAGACATTCCGCAGACCTAAATAAATTGGTATAAGGGCTGGAGAATTATGGTGATATGCAATTTACAACTGTAATTCTTCTACGGTTGTACGAAATGGCGATAACACGGAAAAATGACGTAGGGTGTCAATTTGCCAAACAATTATTATCCCTGACTATACAATGAAACATCAGTGTCAACGGTCGACAGCCACATAAATTTACCTAACCTAACCTTTTTTTTTGTGGATATTTCCCTAACCCTTTTGATGTATCCAGACATGGGATTTGGTGTTACCTCGTTTCTACTACATGCAGCACTTCGTGTAGGTTGATCTGGGTCAATATTTGACAAAAAGTGTGCAAAAGAAAGGTGTCAAGCGATTTTGAACCTTGTCCTGTGCAATAATATCTGTCACGTTGACTAATACCCTAATTGCGTAACACACTACACAATCTGAACCATTTTGAAGGATATTGCTAATCCATTGCTTCACTTGTTCGAAAAATTTGTCCGCTCAACAACGTAAATAACGCAATGAATGTTGTTGAACTGTCAGAATAAGAGCCATTCCTACTGTTAGTGTGCTACGCAATTACCCCGCTACCTTCCGCTTAGACTGCCCTTGCTTGGCCTGCTTCTGGTTATGGTAGGGGCCTTGTTTGCCGTTTCTCCCGACTACTTTTCTCTTGTTTTCAAAGCACGTCAAACACCGTCAGTAAAGTGACTATCTCAAAATAAACATCCATCTTATCTTATCCATTCATCCATCACATCCATCCACATGACATGACATCCATCTTATCTTTCGAGAAGTTCCTCAAGGAAGAGTTCTGGCCGAAGGGTGTTATGTACCGCCGGTTTCGTGGCCGGATACATGACACCAGTCAGCGAAACACGACGCAGACACTTCGTGGGCGTTAGTTTGTTAGTGTAATTATAATATTGTATGTATTTATAGTATTTTTAAATTATATTAATAATATAATGTATGTGTTTTATATGGGCCTTGATGCCTGAAATAAATGGATAAATAAAATTATCAATTTAGGATATTACGAACGTTAAGCACTACAGTGATTGTGTTTGACAGTGTGGAGATTATAGCATCTAGGTTACTTTCCATAATGAATATTTGTATAAAAAAATTATGAAATATAAAACACACAGGCAATGTTACAGGATAAAGCTAGTTATAAATTAATTCACAAACTTTAGATGTTCGACAACTTCAATTACAATTTTCTCGCAACTTCTGTAAAGGACGTTTCAGACACTAATTTCTCTTTGATGCCTTTAACTGTATTACTTTAAACAATCTCCATTTAATCCTTTTATGGGTAATCTTTGTTAATTATTAATTGGAGTGGAATCATCTTAAGGCACCTGTCTTACAACCAGCGAGACATGGCTAGCTAACAAGAGCTATCAAAGAGAACACTCGCTAAGAGACTCACTCTTGGTAAATACGCTTATTTTTTTTTTTCGGATTTGAAATCATAAAATGACCCCTCCCGCTCTGGGTGGAGCGGAAGGGAGTGTTAGACTCTTATTGACTAAAACCCACCCATGTTCCTTCCTTAGCCCTTTATGTTCCGGGGCAGCGGTAACCCTTTCGGACAATCCCGCTGACCCGGCAGGCTTCGGCCCTAAGGGGCCTCTTCTCTGATGCTGACATCTCTGAGGCGCGCGTGGAACATGTACGCTCTGTCCGGCATGGGCGGGTAAATACGCTTAAAGTATGTTTTACTTGTGTTTACCAAGCGTACAAACAAGCTGTAGCGCAGGAGCTCTCGGTACCGTCCGAAATAATGGCGAAGTCGAAAGTGTGTGTATGTGTGTGTGTTATGTGCTGACGCTACTCATCTTCACACATTCAGACACACACCGTGTTTGCACACTTAGTTACCATAAGTGAGATAAAAATACTGTAGGTATACCAGCGAGTAATCACTCGTCACTGTCGTTTTTAGTTGTTAGCCAACGTTGTTATTGATACGACAATTGCTGTATTATACGGCAATCCACGATTTTTTTCAGAAACTACAGCATCCGACAGTCCTCTCATTGCCGTATCACAAAATACAGCAATTGGCTATAGGTGAAACGAAACGTACACAGGTAATTTTATGTGCACAGCCGGGAAAATCCCGACTACAACAAACATGAAGTTGTAATTGTAACGCCAAAGTGGCATCTCTTGCGCCTTGATTAAATATGAATGAAAAGATTGCAAATTACACCACGTGCGCGTATGTAGTTTCACCTACTAGTACCACCTACATAATTATTAGCAATCTGTGCCTACGAGTGCGACAAAATGAGAAGCAAGGACAAGTATGCTCTAGCTAAACATGAATCTGAGGTAATAGAAACGAGAAACAAATGAGGAATAGACATGTTTTATTGAATACGGCAATTTGGTATTGTTTCACCAGACTGTGACATACGGCAGCTCAGATTTTTACGATAGCAACACTGTTGTCAGCTCTAGTCGCTTCTCGTTAATCGCCGGTGGTAGGACAGGTGCCTAAATAAGTTGGTGCCTGTCTACGTTATGCTATCAAAACTCAGATTTTGTTGTTATTAAATTAACCGTAATTAAGTTTTAAAGATACGATAGAGGTCTTTTGGTGAATCAGGTCGTGTGCTAATTAGATTCAGCGGTAAATTATTTTCTAATTATTATATCTATCTATACATATAATCCCACCAAAAACATTCTGTAAAAAACTAGCCAAGTCTCAATGGAGCTGCCTGTTTATCTCTAAAAAGTAATGAAATCTAGACAAAGTCGTACCAAGTGTAAGGTTCCTTACTGCGATTTCTTTATTATTATAGTTAATGTTGTGTGACTTGGCCGTTGAACATTCTTTATACGTTAGTGTACAAGTCAATTTTGTTTACACGTAATGTTATATCTGTTGTAACTACCTATGTTTGTTAAGCGAGATAATAGCCCATACCGGTATTGGTAATTGGACGCTAGTGTCTCATTTTAGGCTGTTGTTGATTGGTCAACACATGCATTCAGCATCGACAATGCTGACTTCTGCTCTCTTCTTTTTGGAGCGTCAAATCGACCACCGATCTAACATAAAATAGACGTACAGACGGACTTCTAATCAATGATTATAAGTCCGTCTGTACTGGAAATAATTTTTGATACTGTTTGTTTCAGGCTCGCTTAAACATAAGTATTATTGAAATATCAAGCCTACAATTGACTAGTTATTAAATCAACGTTTTCCAAGTGGCAATTTTCCATCGTCAATGGGTAGCGGTTATGGCGACAGATTGGTGCAATGGTGTCATGGAGCACCTGGGTTTGTACCCTTGTGTACCCTTCAACGGCCAAGTCACACAACATTAACTATAATAATAAAGAAATCGCAGTAAGGAACCTTACACTTGGTACGACTTTGTCTAGATTTCATTACTTTTTAGAGATAAACAGGCAGCTCCATTGAGACTTGGCTAGTTTTTTACAGAATGTTTTTGGTGGGATTTCACTTCTTTTTGTAGAAACGTATACGTACGGACGTATTCTTTTTGTATTGCATTATATTTTGACCAAATTTTGAGCGAAATTAATATTTTAGTGTAAGGAGGATGGGCGTTTTGGTACCCGAAAACTAATTACATCCAAACAAAATAATTTATATACAGATTGAAAGGCCTAATTATGTAGAACAATAGTTGATATGGGGGATAGTCCCAGTTCGCTGTCCGTTCAGAGATATACAACCTTTAACACTATACATTTATGTTAGGTTTAGGTTAGGTTAGGGCGTTTTGGTACCGGAAAACTAATTACATCCAATCAAAATAATTTATATACAGATTGAAAGGTCTAATTATGTAGAACAATAGTTGTTATGGAGGATAGTCCCAGTTCGCTGTCCGTTCAGAGATATACAACCTTTAACACTATACATTTATGTTAGGTTAGGTTATGGCGTTTTGGTACCCGAAAACTAATTACATCTAAACAAAATAATTTTTATACAGATTGAAAGGTCTAATTATGTAGAACAATAGTTGTTAGGGGGATAGTCCCAGTTCGCTGTCCGTTCAGAGATATACAACCTTTAACACTATAAATTTAAGTTAGGTTTAGGTTAGGTTAGGTTAGGGCGTTTTGGTACCGGAAAACTAATTACATCCAATCAAAATAATTTATATACAGATTGAAAGGTCTAACTAAGTAGAACAATAGTTCTTAAGGAGGATAGTCGCAGTTCGCTGTCCGTTCAGAGATAAACAACCTTTAACATTATGTAGGTTAGGTTAAGGTTAGGTTATAGGTTAGGGCGTTGTGGAAGGATTTTACGTTCCCGCGTCCCCAAGCGTAGTGTAAATGGAAAAACGGGGTAAAAAAAAGGTAGATAAAATTCAGTCACGTCACGATAAAGCAAGAGTCTATTATTGTTACTTATGACCTAACCTAACGATAACCTAACCTAACCTTTAAAGGTTGTATATCTCTGAACGGACAGCGAACTGAGACTATCCCCCCTAACGACTATTGCTCTATCTAATTAGACCTTTAAAACTGTATATAATTTATTTTGTTTGGTTGCCATGTTTTTCGGGTACCAGCTTCCATACATTTTGGCCCATCCTCCTTTGTTTATTTAATTTGTGTAATGTTCGACATCAAATGAAGCGGCCCACCAAGTTAAATATTTTTTGTAAAGGCGGTATGTCGATCTCTAATAGTTTGGTTGGGCTCTTGTGTTTTCTAATCAGGGTCACCCACCAGGTACTTCAGATCTTCGATTATCCTAATTTTTATAGTTTTCCCTTTACGTGGCCATTAAACCCTATCTCTGTACCAAATTTCAGCACTCTGAGTTTATGGGAAGTACTAGTTCTATTTTGATGATGAGTGAGTGAGTGTCTAAAATGCGAAACTTTGCTTTCGCTTAACTTCGGAACTAAATAACCTACAGACTTGAAGTTTTGGATTATAAGTATGTGATTATAGCTTACTGGATGACGAAAGTTTCTGCGTTCTGGTCTTATCCAGAGGTTCTCAAATAGGGGCCTGAAAATGCGGCGAAATGGTTCCTGTAAAGGATGGTACGGCAGTGTTTGCTTCGCGCTCGACTTGGCGGGGGCACTGCCGTGCCCCCCGATTTTATTATTTATTACAAGGAGTCCCTATATCAATTTTCAGAACTCTAGCATCAAAATTTGCGGAAGTCTCGTACAAACTTCCATCCCCTAGTTCAAGGGGTTGGAGGGTAAAAGTTCCAAGTTTTAGAATTGTTTTGTTGTTTGTGTACTATTACTAGCTTACATACCAAACAGCTTTCTAGGACTTCAGGAAGAACCTTAGAATATTGATGCTTATGAAATAAAAAAATATTTTTTTGGGGGGTTGGGGGGTTATTTACTGAAAATCCTGAAATACGTATTTTATTATTTATAACAAGGAGTCCCTATATCAATTTTCAGAACTCTAGCATCAAAATCTGCGGAAGTCTCGTACAAACTTCCATCCCCTATTTTAAGGGGTTGGAGGGTAAAAGTTCCAAGTTTTAGAGTTGTTTTGTTGTTTGTGTACTATTACTAGCGTACATACCAAATTTCAGCTTTCTAGGACTTCAGGAAGAACCTTAGAATATTGATGCTTATGAAATAAAAAAATATTTTTTTGGGGGGTTGGGGGGTTATTTACTGATAATCCTGAAATACGTATTTTATTATTTATAACAAGGAGTCCCAATATCAATTTTCAGAACTCTAGCATCAAAATCTGCGGAAGTCTCGTACAAACTTTCATCCCCTATTTTAAGGGGTTGGAGGGTAAAAGTTCCAAGTTTTAGAGTTTTTTTGTTGTTTGTGTACGATTACTAGCTTACATACCAAATTTCAGCTTTCTAGGACTTCAGGAAGACCCTTAGAATATTGATGATCATCAGTGAGTAAGTGAGTCAGTGAGTAAGTGAGTCAGTGACGAAATCGGGGTATTTTAGATATCAATAAAATCTAAAGTATAAGAGCTATGCAATTGAAACTTTATAGGTTTAATAAGTCAACCACTGACATCATATCTCGAAAATTTTATTTATCTGGTATAATCCAAACCCAAGTTATGAAGGTTCAAAAATACGACGAAGTGCTTCGAGAAAAGGTAGGTAGTGCCCTTGCGCTTCGCTTGGCTCGTCTTGGCGGGGGCACTCCCGTGCCCCCAGATTTATATACAGATTGAAAGGCCTAATTATGTAGAACAATAGTTGATATGGGGGATAGTCCCAGTTCGCTGTCCGTTCAGAGATATACAACCTTTAACACTATACATTTATGTTAGGTTTAGGTTAGGTTAGGGCGTTTTGGTACCGGAAAACTAATTACATCCAATCAAAATAATTTATATACAGATTGAAAGGTCTAATTATGTAGAACAATAGTTGTTATGGAGGATAGTCCCAGTTCGCTGTCCGTTCAGAGATATACAACCTTTAACACTATACATTTATGTTAGGTTAGGTTATGGCGTTTTGGTACCCGAAAACTAATTACATCTAAACAAAATAATTTTTATACAGATTGAAAGGTCTAATTATGTAGAACAATAGTTGTTAGGGGGATAGTCCCAGTTCGCTGTCCGTTCAGAGATATACAACCTTTAACACTATAAATTTAAGTTAGGTTTAGGTTAGGTTAGGTTAGGGCGTTTTGGTACCGGAAAACTAATTACATCCAATCAAAATAATTTATATACAGATTGAAAGGTCTAACTAAGTAGAACAATAGTTCTTAAGGAGGATAGTCGCAGTTCGCTGTCCGTTCAGAGATATACAACCTTTAACATTATGTAGGTTAGGTTAAGGTTAGGTTATAGGTTAGGGCGTTGTGGAAGGATTTTACGTTCCCGCGTCCCCAAGCGTAGTGTAAATGGAAAAACGGGGTAAAAAAAAGGTAGATAAAATTCAGTCACGTCACGATAAAGCAAGAGTCTATTATTGTTACTTATGACCTAACCTAACGATAACCTTTTTTTTTTTTTTTTTTTTTACGTGGAGAAATGCTCATGCATTCTGCACTACCACGGGGAGATAGTGCAGTTATGTGGGACTCTAACCCACTAAAACTCCACGGTGTCCTCCTCTGCCGCTTATGGCGGGAACACGGGCACGCGTTAGCACTCATCCGTGAACCCGCCGCGGCTGTCCGTCACCGGACCCTCCTCCGGGGAGTACTCCCCATCACCGGCGCACCAGAACACATAGCACGCCGTGACCACCCCAGGGACCAAACCAGCACATGGGCGCCAGACGACCCCGTCTCTGCCACCCTTGGTCCCCCTGCGACGGGTCAGGTCATTGGCCCCGCCGCCTGCCAATTTTCGGCCGCAGAGGATAGGGAGAGTGGCCAACGTCATACCAACACTCCTCTTCCCCTGCGGCCCCACCGCGTCCGCCATCGAACGGTGGCGACCCCGTCAAGGCCGCGGAAGGTAGGGAGAGCGGCGCACCGTAATACCGGCACTCCTCTCCCGCCGCGGCCTCCAACCCTCAGCCGCGATGCCTCCGGTACGACATCGCGGCCCGCCTCAGTTGCGATGTCGCCCAAGCGGCACCGCAACCTACATGTTGGCCGCTACGTCGTCGGCTTGTCGGCAAAAGCCCTGACGAGCGGCCCCTCCTCGGGTTCCTCTTCGCTTCACCGTGGGTGTCCAAGCCACGGCTACTGAGCCCCCCCGCCTCGACAATGCGGGAACCCACCGGGGGGGTACCTAACGATAACCTAACCTAACCTTTAAAGGTTGTATATCTCTGAACGGACAGCGAACTGAGACTATCCCCCCTAACGACTATTGCTCTATCTAATTAGACCTTTAAAACTGTATATAATCTGGGGGCACGGGAGTGCCCCCGCCAAGACGAGCCAAGCGAAGCGCAAGGGCACTACCTACCTTTTCTCGAAGCACTTCGTCGTATTTTTGAACCTTCATAACTTGGGTTTGGATTATACCAGATAAATAAAATTTTCGAGATATGATGTCAGTGGTTGACTTATTAAACCTATAAAGTTTCAATTGCATAGCTCTTATACTTTAGATTTTATTGATATCTAAAATACCCCGATTTCGTCACTGACTCACTTACTCACTGACTCACTTACTCACTGATGATCATCAATATTCTAAGGGTCTTCCTGAAGTCCTAGAAAGCTGAAATTTGGTATGTAAGCTAGTAATCGTACACAAACAACAAAAAAACTCTAAAACTTGGAACTTTTACCCTCCAACCCCTTAAAATAGGGGATGAAAGTTTGTACGAGACTTCCGCAGATTTTGATGCTAGAGTTCTGAAAATTGATATTGGGACTCCTTGTTATAAATAATAAAATACGTATTTCAGGATTATCAGTAAATAACCCCCCAACCCCCCAAAAAAATATTTTTTTATTTCATAAGCATCAATATTCTAAGGTTCTTCCTGAAGTCCTAGAAAGCTGAAATTTGGTATGTACGCTAGTAATAGTACACAAACAACAAAACAACTCTAAAACTTGGAACTTTTACCCTCCAACCCCTTAAAATAGGGGATGGAAGTTTGTACGAGACTTCCGCAGATTTTGATGCTAGAGTTCTGAAAATTGATATAGGGACTCCTTGTTATAAATAATAAAATACGTATTTCAGGATTTTCAGTAAATAACCCCCCAACCCCCCAAAAAAATATTTTTTTATTTCATAAGCATCAATATTCTAAGGTTCTTCCTGAAGTCCTAGAAAGCTGTTTGGTATGTAAGCTAGTAATAGTACACAAACAACAAAACAATTCTAAAACTTGGAACTTTTACCCTCCAACCCCTTGAACTAGGGGATGGAAGTTTGTACGAGACTTCCGCAAATTTTGATGCTAGAGTTCTGAAAATTGATATAGGGACTCCTTGTAATAAATAATAAATCGGGGGGCACGGCAGTGCCCCCGCCAAGTCGAGCGCGAAGCAAACACTGCCGTACCATCCTTTACAGGAACCATTTCGCCGCATTTTCAGGCCCCTATTTGAGAACCTCTGGATAAGACCAGAACGCAGAAACTTTCGTCATCCAGTAAGCTATAATCACATACTTATAATCCAAAACTTCAAGTCTGTAGGTTATTTAGTTCCGAAGTTAAGCGAAAGCAAAGTTTCGCATTTTAGACACTCACTCACTCATCATCAAAATAGAACTAGTACTTCCCATAAACTCAGAGTGCTGAAATTTGGTACAGAGATAGGGTTTAATGGCCACGTAAAGGGAAAACTATAAAAATTAGGATAATCGAAGATCTGAAGTACCTGGTGGGTGACCCTGATTAGAAAACACAAGAGCCCAACCAAACTATTAGAGATCGACATACCGCCTTTACAAAAAATATTTAACTTGGTGGGCCGCTTCATTTGATGTCGAACATTACACAAATTAAATAAACAAAGGAGGATGGGCCAAAATGTATGGAAGCTGGTACCCGAAAAACATGGCAACCAAACAAAATAAATTATATACAGTTTTAAAGGTCTAATTAGATAGAGCAATAGTCGTTAGGGGGGATAGTCTCAGTTCGCTGTCCGTTCAGAGATATACAACCTTTAAAGGTTAGGTTAGGTTATCGTTAGGTTAGGTCATAAGTAACAATAATAGACTCTTGCTTTATCGTGACGTGACTGAATTTTATCTACCTTTTTTTTACCCCGTTTTTCCATTTACACTACGCTTGGGGACGCGGGAACGTAAAATCCTTCCACAACGCCCTAACCTATAACCTAACCTTAACCTAACCTACATAATGTTAAAGGTTGTTTATCTCTGAACGGACAGCGAACTGCGACTATCCTCCTTAAGAACTATTGTTCTACTTAGTTAGACCTTTCAATCTGTATATAAATTATTTTGATTGGATGTAATTAGTTTTCCGGTACCAAAACGCCCTAACCTAACCTAACCTAAACCTAACTTAAATTTATAGTGTTAAAGGTTGTATATCTCTGAACGGACAGCGAACTGGGACTATCCCCCTAACAACTATTGTTCTACATAATTAGACCTTTCAATCTGTATAAAAATTATTTTGTTTAGATGTAATTAGTTTTCGGGTACCAAAACGCCATAACCTAACCTAACATAAATGTATAGTGTTAAAGGTTGTATATCTCTGAACGGACAGCGAACTGGGACTATCCTCCATAACAACTATTGTTCTACATAATTAGACCTTTCAATCTGTATATAAATTATTTTGATTGGATGTAATTAGTTTTCCGGTACCAAAACGCCCTAACCTAACCTAAACCTAACATAAATGTATAGTGTTAAAGGTTGTATATCTCTGAACGGACAGCGAACTGGGACTATCCCCCATATCAACTATTGTTCTACATAATTAGGCCTTTCAATCTGTATATAAATTATTTTGTTTGGATGTAATTAGTTTTCGGGTACCAAAACGCCCATCCTCCTTACACTAAAATATTAATTTCGCTCAAAATATAATGCAATACAAAAAGAATACGTCCGTACGTATACGTTTCTACAAAAAGAAGTGAAATCCCACCAAAAACATTCTGTAAAAAACTAGCCAAGTCTCAATGGAGCTGCCTGTTTATCTCTAAAAAGTAATGAAATCTAGACAAAGTCGTACCAAGTGTAAGGTTCCTTACTGCGATTTCTTTATTATTATAGTTAATGTTGTGTGACTTGGCCGTTGAAGGGTACACAAGGGTACAAACCCAGGTGCTCCATGACACCATTGCACCAATCTGTCGCCCATAACCGCTACCCATTGACGATGGAAAATTGCCACTTGGAAAACGTTGATTTAATAACTAGTCAATTGTAGGCTTGATAAAGCTGCGTATTTCAATAATACTTATGTTTAAGCGAGCCTGAAACAAACAGTATCAAAAATTATTTCCAGTACAGACGGACTTATAATCATTGATTAGAAGTCCGTCTGTACGTCTATTTTATGTTAGATCGGTGGTCGATTTGACGCTCCAAAAAGAAGAGAGCAGAAGTCAGCATTGTCGATGCTGAATGCATGTGTTGACCAATCAACAACAGCCTAAAATGAGACACTAGCGTCCAATTACCAATACCGGTATGGGCTATTATCTCGCTTAACAAACATAGGTAGTTACAACAGATATAACATTACGTGTAAACAAAATTGACTTGTACACTAACGTATAAAGAATGTTCAACGGCCAAGTCACACAACATTAACTATAATAATAAAGAAATCGCAGTAAGGAACCTTACACTTGGTACGACTTTGTCTAGATTTCATTACTTTTTAGAGATAAACAGGCAGCTCCATTGAGACTTGGCTAGTTTTTTACAGAATGTTTTTGGTGGGATTTATTTTGTTTGGTTGCCATGTTTTTCGGGTACCAGCTTCCATACATTTTTGCCCATCCTCCTTTGTTTATTTAATTTGTGTAATGTTCGACATCAAATGAAGCGGCCCACCAAGTTAAATATTTTTTGTAAAGGCGGTATGTCGATCTCTAATAGTTTGGTTGGGCTCTTGTGTTTTCTAATCAGGGTCACCCACCAGGTACTTCAGATCTTCGATTATCCTAATTTTTATAGTTTTCCCTTTATGTGGCCATTAAACCCTAACTCTGTACCAAATTTCAGCACTCTGAGTTTATGGGAAGTACTAGTTCTATTTTGATGATGAGTGAGTGAGTGTCTAAAATGCGAAACTTTGCTTTCGCTTAACTTCGGAACTAAATAACCTACAGACTTGAAGTTTTGGATTATAAGTATGTGATTATAGCTTACTGGATGACGAAAGTTTCTGCGTTCTGGTCTTTTCCAGAGGTTCTCAAATAGGGGCCTGAAAATGCGGCGAAATGGTTCCTGTAAAGGATGGTACGGCAGTGTTTGCTTCCCGCTCGACTTGGCGGGGGCACTGCCGTGCCCCCCGATTTTATTATTTATTACAAGGAGTCCCTATATCAATTTTCAGAACTCTAGCATCAAAATTTGCGGAAGTCTCGTACAAACTTCCATCCCCTAGTTCAAGGGGTTGGAGGGTAAAAGTTCCAAGTTTTAGAATTGTTTTGTTGTTTGTGTACTATTACTAGCTTACATACCAAACAGCTTTCTAGGACTTCAGGAAGAACCTTAGAATATTGATGCTTATGAAATAAAAAAATATTTTTTGGGGGGTTGGGGGGTTATTTACTGAAAATCCTGAAATACGTATTTTATTATTTATAACAAGGAGTCCCTATATCAATTTTCAGAACTCTAGCATCAAAATCTGCGGAAGTCTCGTACAAACTTCCATCCCCTATTTTAAGGGGTTGGAGGGTAAAAGTTCCAAGTTTTAGAGTTGTTTTGTTGTTTGTGTACTATTACTAGCGTACATACCAAATTTCAGCTTTCTAGGACTTCAGGAAGAACCTTAGAATATTGATGCTTATGAAATAAAAAAATATTTTTTTGGGGGGTTGGGGGGTTATTTACTGATAATCCTGAAATACGTATTTTATTATTTATAACAAGGAGTCCCAATATCAATTTTCAGAACTCTAGCATCAAAATCTGCGGAAGTCTCGTACAAACTTTCATCCCCTATTTTAAGGGGTTGGAGGGTAAAAGTTCCAAGTTTTAGAGTTTTTTTGTTGTTTGTGTACGATTACTAGCTTACATACCAAATTTCAGCTTTCTAGGACTTCAGGAAGACCCTTAGAATATTGATGATCATCAGTGAGTAAGTGAGTCAGTGAGTAAGTGAGTCAGTGACGAAATCGGGGTATTTTAGATATCAATAAAATCTAAAGTATAAGAGCTATGCAATTGAAACTTTATAGGTTTAATAAGTCAACCACTGACATCATATCTCGAAAATTTTATTTATCTGGTATAATCCAAACCCAAGTTATGAAGGTTCAAAAATACGACGAAGTGCTTCGAGAAAAGGTAGGTAGTGCCCTTGCGCTTCGCTTGGCTCGTCTTGGCGGGGGCACTCCCGTGCCCCCAGATAAATCTGTAGACGAGGCGTTTCTGTACATTGAAAATATAAAACAAAAAAATAGTTGGGGTGTTATAGGATAACCAACAGATGCCATTTCATCAATTTTTAGAATTTTTGTCTGTTTGTCGGTTTGTCTGTTTGTCTGTTTGGATGTGACAAAATTTCATTTGAACAGGTGCAACGTAAAAAGTACCAAACCAATATGGTTAATTTTTATACTAAAATATAGTGTAGAACTCGGAGTAGTGTTTAGTTTTTGTTTCATCGCAATCGGTTCACTGTATCAAAAGATATAATCAATTTAAAGTATTCTACAACAACTTTCATTACGTAAGTTGGATACACGTAATGACATCTATTGGCGCTTTATAGTACTAACGAAAACATAATTATTGTGTTTATAACATTATTATGTGAATAATCACGTCATGCAGGCTTACCTATAAGATGACTATCACAGTCACTTCTGCCTGTGTTATTTGAAAAAGTAATGATCGGGGGGCACGGCAGTGCCCCCGCCAAGTCGAGCGCGAAGCAAACACTGCCGTACCATCCTTTACAGGAACCATTTCGCCGCATTTTCAGGCCCCTATTTGAGAACCTCTGGATAAGACCAGAACGCAGAAACTTTCGTCATCCAGTAAGCTATAATCACATACTTATAATCCAAAACTTCAAGTCTGTAGGTTATTTAGTTCCGAAGTTAAGCGAAAGCAAAGTTTCGCATTTTAGACACTCACTCACTCATCATCAAAATAGAACTAGTACTTCCCATAAACTCAGAGTGCTGAAATTTGGTACAGAGTTAGGGTTTAATGGCCACGTAAAGGGAAAACTATAAAAATTAGGATAATCGAAGATCTGAAGTACCTGGTGGGTGACCCTGATTAGAAAACACAAGAGCCCAACCAAACTATTAGAGATCGACATACCGCCTTTACAAAAAATATTTAACTTGGTGGGCCGCTTCATTTGATGTCGAACATTACACAAATTAAATAAACAAAGGAGGATGGGCCAAAATGTATGGAAGCTGGTACCCGAAAAACATGGCAACCAAACAAAATAAATTATATACAGTTTTAAAGGTCTAATTAGATAGAGCAATAGTCGTTAGGGGGGATAGTCTCAGTTCGCTGTCCGTTCAGAGATATACAACCTTTAAAGGTTAGGTTAGGTTATCGTTAGGTTAGGTCATAAGTAACAATAATAGACTCTTGCTTTATCGTGACGTGACTGAATTTTATCTACCTTTTTTTTACCCCGTTTTTCCATTTACACTACGCTTGGGGACGCGGGAACGTAAAATCCTTCCACAACGCCCTAACCTATAACCTAACCTTAACCTAACCTACATAATGTTAAAGGTTGTTTATCTCTGAACGGACAGCGAACTGCGACTATCCTCCTTAAGAACTATTGTTCTACTTAGTTAGACCTTTCAATCTATATATAAATTATTTTGATTGGATGTAATTAGTTTTCCGGTACCAAAACGCCCTAACCTAACCTAACCTAAACCTAACTTAAATTTATAGTGTTAAAGGTTGTATATCTCTGAACGGACAGCGAACTGGGACTATCCCCCTAACAACTATTGTTCTACATAATTAGACCTTTCAATCTGTATAAAAATTATTTTGTTTAGATGTAATTAGTTTTCGGGTACCAAAACGCCATAACCTAACCTAACATAAATGTATAGTGTTAAAGGTTGTATATCTCTGAACGGACAGCGAACTGGGACTATCCTCCATAACAACTATTGTTCTACATAATTAGACCTTACAATCTGTATATAAATTATTTTGATTGGATGTAATTAGTTTTCCGGTACCAAAACGCCCTAACCTAACCTAAACCTAACATAAATGTATAGTGTTAAAGGTTGTATATCTCTGAACGGACAGCGAACTGGGACTATCCCCCATATCAACTATTGTTCTACATAATTAGGCCTTTCAATCTGTATATAAATTATTTTGTTTGGATGTAATTAGTTTTCGGGTACCAAAACGCCCATCCTCCTTACACTAAAATATTAATTTCGCTCAAAATTTGGTCAAAATATAATGCAATACAAAAAGAATACGTCCGTACGTATACGTTTCTACAAAAAGAAGTGAAATCCCACCAAAAACATTCTGTAAAAAACTAGCCAAGTCTCAATGGAGCTGCCTGTTTATCTCTAAAAAGTAATGAAATCTAGACAAAGTCGTACCAAGTGTAAGGTTCCTTACTGCGATTTCTTTATTATTATAGTTAATGTTGTGTGACTTGGCCGTTGAAGGGTACACAAGGGTACAAACCCAGGTGCTCCATGACACCATTGCACCAATCTGTCGCCATAACCGCTACCCATTGACGATGGAAAATTGCCACTTGGAAAACGTTGATTTAATAACTAGTCAATTGTAGGCTTGATAAAGCTGCGTATTTCAATAATACTTATGTTTAAGCGAGCCTGAAACAAACAGTATCAAAAATTATTTCCAGTACAGACGGACTTATAATCATTGATTAGAAGTCCGTCTGTACGTCTATTTTATGTTAGATCGGTGGTCGATTTGACGCTCCAAAAAGAAGAGAGCAGAAGTCAGCATTGTCGATGCTGAATGCATGTGTTGACCAATCAACAACAGCCTAAAATGAGACACTAGCGTCCAATTACCAATACCGGTATGGGCTATTATCTCGCTTAACAAACATAGGTAGTTACAACAGATATAACATTACGTGTAAACAAAATTGACTTGTACACTAACGTATAAAGAATGTTCAACGGCCAAGTCACACAACATTAACTATAATAATAAAGAAATCGCAGTAAGGAACCTTACACTTGGTACGACTTTGTCTAGATTTCATTACTTTTTAGAGATAAACAGGCAGCTCCATTGAGACTTGGCTAGTTTTTTACAGAATGTTTTTGGTGGGATAATGATTACATAATGTTGGTTGATTAGTGGCGCTAAAAGAATTTCAAATAAAAAGTGAGGATAATGTAAGATTGCGGGACCGTACGATCCTTCCGCAACCCCCGACTGGTGACGGCAAAGAGGGGCGCGCGTGGGACACTACGCGCCGCCAGCTCAAGTCCTGATGTGTTGGCGGTGACAGACGTCCCCGAATTCGTCGCCCCTGGACCCGTTTAGTGGGCTGGAAGAGGGCGTTGTCCGCCCTCCGCCGACGCCCGATGCGCCTACTGCGGGCCGGGTGAGGTGAGGTGAGGTGAGGTGATCTCCCTCTCCCTTTCCACAGCCTTTCGAGACGACCGTTTCGCAGAAGGAAACCACCGCGTCCCAGGACTCTTCGCTGCCGTCGACTCGACTACGGCCGGCAGCGATACGTCAAGGTGCACACCCAATACAAGTAGCACTGCCATGTCGTAAAAAGGTATTGTAAATTATGTCTTCGAGACAATAACTAAATTTTTAGCCATTGTCTTGGTTAAAACCATATCGACCCCTTTTTTTTTCGGATGGGAAATCATCAAATGACCCCTCCCGCTCTGGGTGGAGCGGAAGGGAGTGTCAGACTCTTACTGACTAAAACCCAGCTACCCATTACTCTCCGCTCGCAGGCCCGCGCCTACGGTGGCCGGGAGTCGTCACGCGGCTCCCGACGCCCGGAGCGTCTCCCACGGTGGCTGGGACGGGAGGCTCTCTCCCTGAGCCATCCCGCCACCTCCTTTGCTAGCATGACTTCTTCGCAGAAGGAGGTGACTGCCTCCCACTCCCTCTCGCCCCGGACCATGACTCGCACCAGGGCCGGACGCGAGAGGTCGCCGCCGCTGCCGATCGCCTCTACGAGGACACGGCGGTGCTCCGCACAAGCGGGGCAGACCTCCACCGTGTGCTCCACCGTGTCCTCTGGGCGATCCTAGCAATGGTGACACCCGGGCGTTTCCTCCCGCCTGATGATGTGCAGGAACCTCCCGAAACTTCCGTGTCCGGTGAGGACCTGCGTCAAGCGGTAGGTGAGAGCGCCGTGGCGCCTCTCTAGCCACTCCTTAAAGAGGGGTCTTATCGCCGCTATCGCGGCGTGCCCTGCGCTGGGTAGCGACAGTCGCTCTTTCCATGCCGCCATGAGATCGCGCCGGAGATCTGTCCGCTCCGCACCGATTTGCCGCGGAAGCGAATCTTCCCCCCGGCGTAGTGCGTAGTTAGCAAATGTGGGCACAGGTTTACAGAATAAGTTAAGAAAGACTTCAAACTACTTTTCAGATAAACTTCAGTAGGTACGATTTAAGAGTAACACCATTGATGTATTCTTCTTTTTATCTTCTAGATATCTCGACGCTATGATAAAGTCTTAATATTGGTATGTAAGATATCTACAATACCAAGTTAAGAATTTCTAAATTTATCGCAGAGCGGCAGAGAAGAAGACAAGACTTATAAAAAAACTAACTTCAAACTTCACCTACTAATCTCAGATATACTTTAGATAAAATGGTGGTATGATTTTACGATTTATTCCGGTCTAACTTAGTATTCTAAAACAAATGCAAAATAAAATGGACATAATATGGCTATTTGGTCAGACAATCAGCCTCGAGCAGGCGCTTTCATTTTTATTTATCCTCAAAAATCAAAGTGACACTTCGTCGCATTGTCATTATGAACCCTGAAGACGCAATGACTGCTGTACAGTCGAAAGGGCTATGGTTGAGAACCCCAGGCAAGGGAAGCGTTACCAGACAAGATCGGAAGATTCTTCCTTTTACACCTTTCCTAAGCGACACATTATTGTGTTCCGACATCCACGTGAACGAAGTCGCGGGCACAGCTAGTCATTAATAAAAATAACGATGTTAAAATTTAAGTAGATACCTAAGTAAATTAGACCTACTATTAGAAAACTAAATGTTGGTTGTGAATGGTCCCATTGAATATCAAACTAGTTTTAGTACCAAGCAAAATCGAGTAAATCAAAGAAATTTCATTCGAACAAAAAAAAATGTCATCACCACTGCTCTCAAAATGGTAAAGGAAAACATCGTAAGGAAACCGGCATATCCTAAAACCAAAAATTCGAAGACATGTGACATCTATCAACCCGCACTGGGCCCGCGTGGTGGATTACGGCCCATTCCCTCTCACAAGAGGAGGCCGGGGTCGTCGGTCCATCTAGCTGGGGGCGTCCCACACTACACTTGCCAACACGCGGTCCACTCCAGGACTCGTGTGCTTCACCGGCCATCGGTTCTTCGACAAACATGGTCAACCAATTGCCACTTCAGTTTGCTGACTCTGCAAGCTATGTCCATTACTCCGGTTCTTCTCCGAATAACTTCATTCCTCATTTTATCCAACAGAATTTTATACAAACAATATTGTATTACCATCCTAAAGTAAAACGATTAATAATAAACCGAACCGAGGATTTTTAATAAAACAATCAAATCCCTTGAGAACAATAAATCTGTAACCGAAAATTCCGTTGAGGACAATACTCAATGAAGTATCGCAATTCAATTTAAGTAGGTATTCCCTTAAGGAGTATCTTGTCAGCATGAGAGGCTATTTAGAAATATAGACACAAATTCTTGGTTGTTAGTGGCATCGACAGTAAACGGTTGTTTAAAAATCTTGTTTTATACTGAAACTTGGAATTTGAACCCGGGAAGGGAAGAAAAAATCTAATGGAAAAACCTAATCACTTTGCCCGACCATGGAATCGAATCCAGGACCCCCCCACGCTCAGTAGGCGCGCTTGCAATCACGAGACCATCTATTTATTTATCTGGGGGCACGGGAGTGCCCCCGCCAAGACGAGCCAAGCGAAGCGCAAGGGCACTACCTACCTTTTCTCGAAGCACTTCGTCGTATTTTTGAACCTTCATAACTTGGGTTTGGATTATACCAGATAAATAAAATTTTCGAGATATGATGTCAGTGGTTGACTTATTAAACCTATAAAGTTTCAATTGCATAGCTCTTATACTTTAGATTTTATTGATATCTAAAATACCCCGATTTCGTCACTGACTCACTTACTCACTGACTCACTTACTCACTGATGATCATCAATATTCTAAGGGTCTTCCTGAAGTCCTAGAAAGCTGAAATTTGGTATGTAAGCTAGTAATCGTACACAAACAACAAAAAAACTCTAAAACTTGGAACTTTTACCCTCCAACCCCTTAAAATAGGGGATGAAAGTTTGTACGAGACTTCCGCAGATTTTGATGCTAGAGTTCTGAAAATTGATATTGGGACTCCTTGTTATAAATAATAAAATACGTATTTCAGGATTATCAGTAAATAACCCCCCAACCCCCCAAAAAAATATTTTTTTATTTCATAAGCATCAATATTCTAAGGTTCTTCCTGAAGTCCTAGAAAGCTGAAATTTGGTATGTACGCTAGTAATAGTACACAAACAACAAAACAACTCTAAAACTTGGAACTTTTACCCTCCAACCCCTTAAAATAGGGGATGGAAGTTTGTACGAGACTTCCGCAGATTTTGATGCTAGAGTTCTGAAAATTGATATAGGGACTCCTTGTTATAAATAATAAAATACGTATTTCAGGATTTTCAGTAAATAACCCCCCAACCCCCCAAAAAAATATTTTTTTATTTCATAAGCATCAATATTCTAAGGTTCTTCCTGAAGTCCTAGAAAGCTGTTTGGTATGTAAGCTAGTAATAGTACACAAACAACAAAACAATTCTAAAACTTGGAACTTTTACCCTCCAACCCCTTGAACTAGGGGATGGAAGTTTGTACGAGACTTCCGCAAATTTTGATGCTAGAGTTCTGAAAATTGATATAGGGACTCCTTGTAATAAATAATAAAATCGGGGGGCACGGCAGTGCCCCCGCCAAGTCGAGCGCGAAGCAAACACTGCCGTACCATCCTTTACAGGAACCATTTCGCCGCATTTTCAGGCCCCTATTTGAGAACCTCTGGATAAGACCAGAACGCAGAAACTTTCGTCATCCAGTAAGCTATAATCACATACTTATAATCCAAAACTTCAAGTCTGTAGGTTATTTAGTTCCGAAGTTAAGCGAAAGCAAAGTTTCGCATTTTAGACACTCACTCACTCATCATCAAAATAGAACTAGTACTTCCCATAAACTCAGAGTGCTGAAATTTGGTACAGAGTTAGGGTTTAATGGCCACGTAAAGGGAAAACTATAAAAATTAGGATAATCGAAGATCTGAAGTACCTGGTGGGTGACCCTGATTAGAAAACACAAGAGCCCAACCAAACTATTAGAGATCGACATACCGCCTTTACAAAAAATATTTAACTTGGTGGGCCGCTTCATTTGATGTCGAACATTACACAAATTAAATAAACAAAGGAGGATGGGCCAAAATGTATGGAAGCTGGTACCCGAAAAACATGGCAACCAAACAAAATAAATTATATACAGTTTTAAAGGTCTAATTAGATAGAGCAATAGTCGTTAGGGGGGATAGTCTCAGTTCGCTGTCCGTTCAGAGATATACAACCTTTAAAGGTTAGGTTAGGTTATCGTTAGGTTAGGTCATAAGTAACAATAATAGACTCTTGCTTTATCGTGACGTGACTGAATTTTATCTACCTTTTTTTTACCCCGTTTTTCCATTTACACTACGCTTGGGGACGCGGGAACGTAAAATCCTTCCACAACGCCCTAACCTATAACCTAACCTTAACCTAACCTACATAATGTTAAAGGTTGTTTATCTCTGAACGGACAGCGAACTGCGACTATCCTCCTTAAGAACTATTGTTCTACTTAGTTAGACCTTTCAATCTGTATATAAATTATTTTGATTGGATGTAATTAGTTTTCCGGTACCAAAACGCCCTAACCTAACCTAACCTAAACCTAACTTAAATTTATAGTGTTAAAGGTTGTATATCTCTGAACGGACAGCGAACTGGGACTATCCCCCTAACAACTATTGTTCTACATAATTAGACCTTTCAATCTGTATAAAAATTATTTTGTTTAGATGTAATTAGTTTTCGGGTACCAAAACGCCATAACCTAACCTAACATAAATGTATAGTGTTAAAGGTTGTATATCTCTGAACGGACAGCGAACTGGGACTATCCTCCATAACAACTATTGTTCTACATAATTAGACCTTTCAATCTGTATATAAATTATTTTGATTGGATGTAATTAGTTTTCCGGTACCAAAACGCCCTAACCTAACCTAAACCTAACATAAATGTATAGTGTTAAAGGTTGTATATCTCTGAACGGACAGCGAACTGGGACTATCCCCCATATCAACTATTGTTCTACATAATTAGGCCTTTCAATCTGTATATACATTATTTTGTTTGGATGTAATTAGTTTTCGGGTACCAAAACGCCCATCCTCCTTACACTAAAATATTAATTTCGCTCAAAATTTGGTCAAAATATAATGCAATACAAAAAGAATACGTCCGTACGTATACGTTTCTACAAAAAGAAGTGAAATCCCACCAAAAACATTCTGTAAAAAACTAGCCAAGTCTCAATGGAGCTGCCTGTTTATCTCTAAAAAGTAATGAAATCTAGACAAAGTCGTACCAAGTGTAAGGTTCCTTACTGCGATTTCTTTATTATTATAGTTAATGTTGTGTGACTTGGCCGTTGAAGGGTACACAAGGGTACAAACCCAGGTGCTCCATGACACCATTGCACCAATCTGTCGCCATAACCGCTACCCATTGACGATGGAAAATTGCCACTTGGAAAACGTTGATTTAATAACTAGTCAATTGTAGGCTTGATAAAGCTGCGTATTTCAAAAATACTTATGTTTAAGCGAGCCTGAAACAAACAGTATCAAAAATTATTTCCAGTACAGACGGACTTATAATCATTGATTAGAAGTCCGTCTGTACGTCTATTTTATGTTAGATCGGTGGTCGATTTGACGCTCCAAAAAGAAGAGAGCAGAAGTCAGCATTGTCGATGCTGAATGCATGTGTTGACCAATCAACAACAGCCTAAAATGAGACACTAGCGTCCAATTACCAATACCGGTATGGGCTATTATCTCGCTTAACAAACATAGGTAGTTACAACAGATATAACATTACGTGTAAACAAAATTGACTTGTACACTAACGTATAAAGAATGTTCAACGGCCAAGTCACACAACATTAACTATAATAATAAAGAAATCGCAGTAAGGAACCTTACACTTGGTACGACTTTGTCTAGATTTCATTACTTTTTAGAGATAAACAGGCAGCTCCATTGAGACTTGGCTAGTTTTTTACAGAATGTTTTTGGTGGGATTTATTTTTCCATTTATTTCAGGCATCAAGGCCCATATAAAACACATACAATACAATATTAATATAACTTAAAGATACTATAAATACATAAGTACAACATTTTAATTACACTAAAAAACTAACAAGCTAACGCACACGAAGTGTCTGCGTCGTGTTTCGCTGTGTCATGTAGCCGGCCACGAAACCGGCGGTACACAACACCCTTCGGCCAAAACTCTTCCTTGAGGAACTTCTCGAGATGATGTGTCGGAACACGCACCATGACCGAAAGCACAGTACAGAGATAGTGAAGTGCTCACGGACCACTATAATATATATCAGCCGGTAGGTTCTGTAAAAATCTCTCCGTGAAAACTTAGGTGAAGTGAGTTTGTTTTTGCTAGGAATTGACACTATTGACAGCCACGCTCACTTCATCTAAGTTTTCACGGTGAGATTTTTACAGAATAGCACCGCTATGGTGAGATATTGATTTCGAAACACAACAAAAATAAAAAAAAACTGGCCAAGTGCGAGTCGGACTCGCACATGAAGGGTTCCTTACCACAAGGCAAAAACGCCGAAAAAAACACGTTTGTTGTATGGGAGCCCCCTTAAATATTTATTTTATTTTGTTTTTAGTATTTGTTGTTATAGCGGCAACCGAAATACATAATTTGTGAAAATTTCAACTATCTAGCTACCGCGGTTCTTGAGATACAGCCTGTTGACAGACAGACGGACGGACGGACGGACGGACGGACGGACAGCGAAGTCTTAGTAATAGGGTTCCGTTTTTACCCTTTGGGTACGGAACCCTAAAAAGAATGCAGCGGAAAGAAAACACTGAAACATACTTTTACATTAATTCAATAAAAAACATTCGGTGATCAATTAAAATTTACACGTGAATAAAATTTGCTGATTTATTGATACGTGACGCCGTCGGATGACGTATTTTAATGAATACAACACGCTACAGGACCTGCCTCAATATAATAAATATATTGAGTCGATGACGATCATGATGGCGATGTCAACAATTTGTATCATAATATATTGAAGACAGTGCTCGAGTGAAGTGAGTTTTACTAATATAGTTTTAAGTTTATACACTAACACACATTGTACTATTATAATATATACATAGTCTGTAAGGTATTTATCTATTTGCCAAATTAGCCTGAAAATAAAGGTTTTATTATAATATATTTAACATGTTTGTGAGCCTATGGATGAAAATCTAGCATTCTAGCCGAAATTGCGTGAGGGAAATTCGTGCTTACGTCTACAATAGTAACATAATCAGCCTGTAATTTTCCCACTGTTGGGACACAGGCTTCCTCTCGGTGAGAAGGAGTGGTCGTCTACGTAGGCCCATTGTGGGTTGGTAGATGGCACATATCTTCTAGGTTTCGTCACGATGTTTTCCTTCACCGTTTTAAGAGCAGTAGTTGTGAAATAATTTACACAAAGTAAAGCGCCTGTCTGGTTTCGAACCTGCGACCTATAAGTCGTATGTCGCGGCCATTACCACTGGGCCACCACTGCTCCTGCAAGTCCACCTGCACGTCTGCAAGGCAAGGCCTGAAAATGTCGTAAGGGGAACTTTTCATCGAGTGGAAATATTTTGTAGAACATGTGGCAGTGGAACATAACATGTGCTTATCAGGAAAATTTGGGTGTCCTACAGACATCGTATCTGCTTAACCCAACGGGGACAGGCGTGATGTCAGTGTGTTAGAAAATGTAACAATACAGAACCAAAATATCAAGACAAAGACGAAAATCGAAGAATATAACAAACGAAAGCTTAACAAACGGTGCCGTCGATCAATAGGCCTACCTATTGATACCTATATCGTAGCAAAAGTAAAATAAAGATAACAAGCGTCCTACCTCAAGGGACCGAAGAATAATGAGTTGGTTCGCCGTCCAACAAACTTGATACAAAACCAAACAATGGCACAAAGATTACTTACTGAAACCTGGGAAATGAATGACGAAAAATTAATCAACTGTGACAAAAGAAAATTAAATATTTTTGGGATTTAGTCTCAGCGAGAATTTTGATAAATCAATGAGTTGACGCTTTCAGGCTAGGTGGAGCGACGATCTTCGCAGGATGGCTGGTAGCAGCTGGATGAGAGTTGCTGAAAAACGAGTTGAATGGCGTGCAATAGGAGAGGCCTATGTCAGTAGCCTGCTGTATAATAGGCTGATGATGATGATGCTATACAGTGCGAGTCTTCATAATGTGCACATATCGAAATGAGGGAAACTAAGCTTAATTTTATCGACGGAAAAAATATTAAAACAAATAAAAAAATGTAGCATTTTTAAAATTCTTTTTCGCTGCAGTGACCCCTGTGTAAACAATCGCCCCTCAATTAAGAATTATGGTTTTTTTTTAACAAAAATCTGATATGTTTTCATAAATTTTTACAATAATTGTAAAATTACTCAATAAAAGCCCCGATTACCTACCCTTTTTGACTATTTCAATTATTCTCCATCGTATCAGATTTCTAAACGATCTATAAACATGGTATTTTTACCATGTTTATAACTCAATCACAACATTTCCTATCAACTGTTAAAGAAAGGCCTTGCAATCACCATACTTTAGCAGGTAAAGATCCTTTTAAATATTTTTTCCGTCGATAAAATTAAGCTATGTTTCCCTCATTTCGTTATGTGCACATTATGAAGACTCACACTGTATAATAGGATGATGATGAATGAGTGAATTGCTGAGATGTATGCAAGAAGAAAACATTACATAATAAGCCTATGACGGTTCCACTGCTGGGACACAGGCCTCCGCTCTTCGAGGAGTGAAAAAAAGAGAAGACATGCTGTGCTGAAACCTAATTAATAATAATTATTATTTGGTTAGACACACTAGCAGCTAATTAGCTGATGCGTGTGTACCGTATAGCTTGGAGATATTTAGTCTGTGCAGTCGATTCTTGAAGCAGTTCAGTGTGGGGGGAGAGAGATGTTGGCGACAGATCTGGCAACCCGGTTGCTAGGGTCTTGTTATGGTTGGCTAGCGACCGGGCGGCTTGCGTGTTTTTTACCTTTTTATAAGTTATTCTTGTGATCTTTATTTAATTTTATTATACCCTCTTGCACCTTACCTTGGTTTTAATTAGGTGCCTAACATTCATCACAACATTTTCCAGGAGCCTATTTCATGCTGCTACAACTCGGTTAGACAAGAATTGCTTCAAAGGCTTTTTTTTTATGAATTTTCCCATAGCTTTAGGGAATGCCCACGCAAATTTGTGTTCGCATTCAGTGTGTAAAGATCTTGAAGGCTGGGCAGTTCGTAGTGTTCGGTAAAAGGGCAGGACGATTATGTATTAATCAAATACCTAATAATATTAAACCTGTCAGATAATATTCCATTGTCCTGGGCCACTTAAACGGAGAAAGGAACATTCTAGAGAAATAAGGACCATTGGGCGTTAATGGGATCAAGATTATTTGAACAGAGAGAGAATTTGATTATGATATTAGTTTCAATTTACTTTAAAGTGAATTTTCTTGTTTAACCGTTGAGTTACTAAATAATGAATCTAAATTAGAGACAGCAATCGTCACTCAAAAGCAATAGGATAGACATCAAACATTGCCAGGGCATCAATTTCCTCGAATTTTGTCCTTTTGGTTATGAAGTATTTCTTAAGGCACAAAAGAAAATTCATATCCCACCAAAAACATTCTGTAAAAAACTAGCCAAGTCTCAATGGAGCTGCCTGTTTATCTCTAAAAAGTAATGAAATCTAGACAAAGTCGTACCAAGTGTAAGGTTCCTTACTGCGATTTCTTTATTATTATAGTTAATGTTGTGTGACTTGGCCGTTGAACATTCTTTATACGTTAGTGTACAAGTCAATTTTGTTTACACGTAATGTTATATCTGTTGTAACTACCTATGTTTGTTAAGCGAGATAATAGCCCATACCGGTATTGGTAATTGGACGCTAGTGTCTCATTTTAGGCTGTTGTTGATTGGTCAACACATGCATTCAGCATCGACAATGCTGACTTCTGCTCTCTTCTTTTTGGAGCGTCAAATCGACCACCGATCTAACATAAAATAGACGTACAGACGGACTTCTAATCAATGATTATAAGTCCGTCTGTACTGGAAATAATTTTTGATACTGTTTGTTTCAGGCTCGCTTAAACATAAGTATTATTGAAATACGCAGCTTTATCAAGCCTACAATTGACTAGTTATTAAATCAACGTTTTCCAAGTGGCAATTTTCCATCGTCAATGGGTAGCGGTTATGGCGACAGATTGGTGCAATGGTGTCATGGAGCACCTGGGTTTGTACCCTTGTGTACCCTTCAACGGCCAAGTCACACAACATTAACTATAATAATAAAGAAATCGCAGTAAGGAACCTTACACTTGGTACGACTTTGTCTAGATTTCATTACTTTTTAGAGATAAACAGGCAGCTCCATTGAGACTTGGCTAGTTTTTTACAGAATGTTTTTGGTGGGATTTCACTTCTTTTTGTAGAAACGTATACGTACGGACGTATTCTTTTTGTATTGCATTATATTTTGACCAAATTTTGAGCGAAATTAATATTTTAGTGTAAGGAGGATGGGCGTTTTGGTACCCGAAAACTAATTACATCCAAACAAAATAATTTATATACAGATTGAAAGGCCTAATTATGTAGAACAATAGTTGATATGGGGGATAGTCCCAGTTCGCTGTCCGTTCAGAGATATACAACCTTTAACACTATACATTTATGTTAGGTTTAGGTTAGGTTAGGGCGTTTTGGTACCGGAAAACTAATTACATCCAATCAAAATAATTTATATACAGATTGAAAGGTCTAATTATGTAGAACAATAGTTGTTATGGAGGATAGTCCCAGTTCGCTGTCCGTTCAGAGATATACAACCTTTAACACTATACATTTATGTTAGGTTAGGTTATGGCGTTTTGGTACCCGAAAACTAATTACATCTAAACAAAATAATTTTTATACAGATTGAAAGGTCTAATTATGTAGAACAATAGTTGTTAGGGGGATAGTCCCAGTTCGCTGTCCGTTCAGAGATATACAACCTTTAACACTATAAATTTAAGTTAGGTTTAGGTTAGGTTAGGTTAGGGCGTTTTGGTACCGGAAAACTAATTACATCCAATCAAAATAATTTATATACAGATTGAAAGGTCTAACTAAGTAGAACAATAGTTCTTAAGGAGGATAGTCGCAGTTCGCTGTCCGTTCAGAGATATACAACCTTTAACATTATGTAGGTTAGGTTAAGGTTAGGTTATAGGTTAGGGCGTTGTGGAAGGATTTTACGTTCCCGCGTCCCCAAGCGTAGTGTAAATGGAAAAACGGGGTAAAAAAAAGGTAGATAAAATTCAGTCACGTCACGATAAAGCAAGAGTCTATTATTGTTACTTATGACCTAACCTAACGATAACCTAACCTAACCTTTAAAGGTTGTATATCTCTGAACGGACAGCGAACTGAGACTATCCCCCCTAACGACTATTGCTCTATCTAATTAGACCTTTAAAACTGTATATAATTTATTTTGTTTGGTTGCCATGTTTTTCGGGTACCAGCTTCCATACATTTTTGCCCATCCTCCTTTGTTTATTTAATTTGTGTAATGTTCGACATCAAATGAAGCGGCCCACCAAGTTAAATATTTTTTGTAAAGGCGGTATGTCGATCTCTAATAGTTTGGTTGGGCTCTTGTGTTTTCTAATCAGGGTCACCCACCAGGTACTTCAGATCTTCGATTATCCTAATTTTTATAGTTTTCCCTTTATGTGGCCATTAAACCCTAACTCTGTACCAAATTTCAGCACTCTGAGTTTATGGGAAGTACTAGTTCTATTTTGATGATGAGTGAGTGAGTGTCTAAAATGCGAAACTTTGCTTTCGCTTAACTTCGGAACTAAATAACCTACAGACTTGAAGTTTTGGATTATAAGTATGTGATTATAGCTTACTGGATGACGAAAGTTTCTGCGTTCTGGTCTTATCCAGAGGTTCTCAAATAGGGGCCTGAAAATGCGGCGAAATGGTTCCTGTAAAGGATGGTACGGCAGTGTTTGCTTCGCGCTCGACTTGGCGGGGGCACTGCCGTGCCCCCCGATTTTATTATTTATTACAAGGAGTCCCTATATCAATTTTCAGAACTCTAGCATCAAAATTTGCGGAAGTCTCGTACAAACTTCCATCCCCTAGTTCAAGGGGTTGGAGGGTAAAAGTTCCAAGTTTTAGAATTGTTTTGTTGTTTGTGTACTATTACTAGCTTACATACCAAACAGCTTTCTAGGACTTCAGGAAGAACCTTAGAATATTGATGCTTATGAAATAAAAAAATATTTTTTTGGGGGGTTGGGGGGTTATTTACTGAAAATCCTGAAATACGTATTTTATTATTTATAACAAGGAGTCCCTATATCAATTTTCAGAACTCTAGCATCAAAATCTGCGGAAGTCTCGTACAAACTTCCATCCCCTATTTTAAGGGGTTGGAGGGTAAAAGTTCCAAGTTTTAGAGTTGTTTTGTTGTTTGTGTACTATTACTAGCGTACATACCAAATTTCAGCTTTCTAGGACTTCAGGAAGAACCTTAGAATATTGATGCTTATGAAATAAAAAAATATTTTTTTGGGGGGTTGGGGGGTTATTTACTGATAATCCTGAAATACGTATTTTATTATTTATAACAAGGAGTCCCAATATCAATTTTCAGAACTCTAGCATCAAAATCTGCGGAAGTCTCGTACAAACTTTCATCCCCTATTTTAAGGGGTTGGAGGGTAAAAGTTCCAAGTTTTAGAGTTTTTTTGTTGTTTGTGTACGATTACTAGCTTACATACCAAATTTCAGCTTTCTAGGACTTCAGGAAGACCCTTAGAATATTGATGATCATCAGTGAGTAAGTGAGTCAGTGAGTAAGTGAGTCAGTGACGAAATCGGGGTATTTTAGATATCAATAAAATCTAAAGTATAAGAGCTATGCAATTGAAACTTTATAGGTTTAATAAGTCAACCACTGACATCATATCTCGAAAATTTTATTTATCTGGTATAATCCAAACCCAAGTTATGAAGGTTCAAAAATACGACGAAGTGCTTCGAGAAAAGGTAGGTAGTGCCCTTGCGCTTCGCTTGGCTCGTCTTGGCGGGGGCACTCCCGTGCCCCCAGATTACATATTTTAATATCTTCAGGAGTCGTTTCTCAGTATTTATTTTACATTCTGGGAAAAGATGTGTCTTTTGGTTACTTGAGAAGATTATAATACTGTAATCATTTTTATTGAAATAAAATTATGATTTTCCGACCCTTTAGCTTCAGACGTCTGGTTATTATTATGCAAGTCCCATCTACAGTTATGAGAAAAAAGATGCTTCAACCACACAATCTAAAAAACAATATCTTTGACGTCAGCAAACTGTAGACGACTATAAAGTTGATGAATGTAAGGTTATTTACACAAGTCAAAAAAAATTTACTAGTGCGTAAACTGTAACCATGAATTCAGTATATGATTCTAGCGTAGAAATTTATCGTCGACTATAAAAAAAAACAGCTGTATCATAGAAAAGAGCAATACCTACGCGGTAAAAATTTTTGGAACAACAATTTTTTTGTTTTTATAACGTTTTACACTAGGGGGTTAAGAATCATGTGACAAATCCATGGTAACGGGTTGCATGTCAATGTTCCTACCACCCTGTATTTGAGTATCGTCCGTGAGGATATTGTAATACACCAGGTGACAGTTTATTCAAAAACCAACACTTTATTAATATTCCCAATAATTATCAGTTCAACATCTATCTATATAAATAAAAATCAATGTTTGTATGTTTGTCCTTTATGCGTACCGAAACCATTGGTCAGATTGTGATGAAACTTTGGTAGCGTGTTCTGAGGACGCCCGTGAGGGTTTCCTAATTATTAAAACAGGGGAAAAAATAACAACAAAAACCTCAGGGGGTACGAAGTTCGCCGGGTCAGCTAGTATCAATTATAAAGAAACGAATCGAATCACGAAACCAAAGCGATCGTGATTAATCAAGCAAAGTTAGTAATAACGACTCGAACAAACTTCAGAGGAGTAGTAGGTAGTAGTTACAGAGAAAATAATAATTAAAACTTACCGAGAGATTAATTATTACATTGAGATGAGACATCACAACTTTGTCCTAGTTATTCTACTGATGTCGTAATTAGAAATCTTTGATGTTAAGGATTACAAAGAACAAGTGTAACAACTATTGGAGGTTGTTCGTGCGGCATAATTGGTTTGGCAAAATTTTTGGTTAAATCTTTGAAGGCTTACAAGGGTTAGGTATAAATATTATTAAGAATAGAATAGGAAAGACACCAATCTACATGGTCCTCCAAGATTATGTCCGGATTTTTATATACACATTGACATTGATGAATTTATATATACAATGACATGAATATTTACTTTGTAAAGTATTATTTTTTATTTAATTATTGTGAATATGAGGACTATGTGGGTCATTTCTTTTTTCTGTTTTCCTTCTTAGTTATCTGGCAGTTTCAGTAATTTTCGCGGCCTACTCAAATGTCCTTTCTTTGGTATTGTTAGTCGAGTCGTTGATCTCCTCAAGTTCTGGTTGAGCTGCACGATTTTTGACAAATGCGTGCACTGACTGGACAGGTCCGCTCAATCTGTGTGGATCTTTCCTCAAAAGACCATTTCAGACACCAATCTACGTGGTCTTCACATGATCTGACCAAGATTTTCTCTGGACTTTAAAAGAGACTATGACCTCTGAGTTTGTTTCGCTCTTTCTTCTCAGAATAGTCAGCTAAGAAACGCCGACCTCATCTAGTTTAAAAAAAAATATGATTGAAGTGGAATCAGACCGGAATAAGTCATGTAGAAGTGTTTGTATAAACCTACTTACAGAAAATAAATCATTTATCATTTAAAGGAAACTTTATTTCAACTGTATTCTCAGACGGGGCCTTATCTCACAATGAACGAAACCGCGGGAAATGAACGCGCCATTGGCGGGATTAGCTAAGGAACTGACCTGGTTTCGAAGTAAGGAATCATTGAGTGGTCATAGTGAATTATTATTATTATATTGACCCTGGAGTCCATAGAGTTAGTAACAATTTTAATTAACTTCTGGTGTTAGTAGGTTATAGACACAGATTAACATAATACAATTCAAATTCAGCGTGGAGCTGCATCCACTTCCGCAACATCGGGGAATCCCACCGATCTGCGAATACACTGAGAATATTGTTGGCACTGCCGCATGCCGCGAACACGCGTCATCAGGGATGCACATCTTTTCCTAATAATTCCGGAAAAACCATTAATCTGGGGGCACGGGAGTGCCCCCGCCAAGACGAGCCAAGCGAAGCGCAAGGGCACTACCTACCTTTTCTCGAAGCACTTCGTCGTATTTTTGAACCTTCATAACTTGGGTTTGGATTATACCAGATAAATAAAATTTTCGAGATATGATGTCAGTGGTTGACTTATTAAACCTATAAAGTTTCAATTGCATAGCTCTTATACTTTAGATTTTATTGATATCTAAAATACCCCGATTTCGTCACTGACTCACTTACTCACTGACTCACTTACTCACTGATGATCATCAATATTCTAAGGGTCTTCCTGAAGTCCTAGAAAGCTGAAATTTGGTATGTAAGCTAGTAATCGTACACAAACAACAAAAAAACTCTAAAACTTGGAACTTTTACCCTCCAACCCCTTAAAATAGGGGATGAAAGTTTGTACGAGACTTCCGCAGATTTTGATGCTAGAGTTCTGAAAATTGATATTGGGACTCCTTGTTATAAATAATAAAATACGTATTTCAGGATTATCAGTAAGTAACCCCCCAACCCCCCAAAAAAATATTTTTTTATTTCATAAGCATCAATATTCTAAGGTTCTTCCTGAAGTCCTAGAAAGCTGAAATTTGGTATGTACGCTAGTAATAGTACACAAACAACAAAACAACTCTAAAACTTGGAACTTTTACCCTCCAACCCCTTAAAATAGGGGATGGAAGTTTGTACGAGACTTCCGCAGATTTTGATGCTAGAGTTCTGAAAATTGATATAGGGACTCCTTGTTATAAATAATAAAATACGTATTTCAGGATTTTCAGTAAATAACCCCCCAACCCCCCAAAAAAATATTTTTTTATTTCATAAGCATCAATATTCTAAGGTTCTTCCTGAAGTCCTAGAAAGCTGTTTGGTATGTAAGCTAGTAATAGTACACAAACAACAAAACAATTCTAAAACTTGGAACTTTTACCCTCCAACCCCTTGAACTAGGGGATGGAAGTTTGTACGAGACTTCCGCAAATTTTGATGCTAGAGTTCTGAAAATTGATATAGGGACTCCTTGTAATAAATAATAAAATCGGGGGGCACGGCAGTGCCCCCGCCAAGTCGAGCGCGAAGCAAACACTGCCGTACCATCCTTTACAGGAACCATTTCGCCGCATTTTCAGGCCCCTATTTGAGAACCTCTGGATAAGACCAGAACGCAGAAACTTTCGTCATCCAGTAAGCTATAATCACATACTTATAATCCAAAACTTCAAGTCTGTAGGTTATTTAGTTCCGAAGTTAAGCGAAAGCAAAGTTTCGCATTTTAGACACTCACTCACTCATCATCAAAATAGAACTAGTACTTCCCATAAACTCAGAGTGCTGAAATTTGGTACAGAGTTAGGGTTTAATGGCCACATAAAGGGAAAACTATAAAAATTAGGATAATCTAAGATCTGAAGTACCTGGTGGGTGACCCTGATTAGAAAACACAAGAGCCCAACCAAACTATTAGAGATCGACATACCGCCTTTACAAAAAATATTTAACTTGGTGGGCCGCTTCATTTGATGTCGAACATTACACAAATTAAATAAACAAAGGAGGATGGGCAAAAATGTATGGAAGCTGGTACCCGAAAAACATGGCAACCAAACAAAATAAATTATATACAGTTTTAAAGGTCTAATTAGATAGAGCAATAGTCGTTAGGGGGGATAGTCTCAGTTCGCTGTCCGTTCAGAGATATACAACCTTTAAAGGTTAGGTTAGGTTATCGTTAGGTTAGGTCATAAGTAACAATAATAGACTCTTGCTGTATCGTGACGTGACTGAATTTTATCTACCTTTTTTTTACCCCGTTTTTCCATTTACACTACGCTTGGGGACGCGGGAACGTAAAATCCTTCCACAACGCCCTAACCTATAACCTAACCTTAACCTAACCTACATAATGTTAAAGGTTGTATATCTCTGAACGGACAGCGAACTGCGACTATCCTCCTTAAGAACTATTGTTCTACTTAGTTAGACCTTTCAATCTGTATATAAATTATTTTGATTGGATGTAATTAGTTTTCCGGTACCAAAACGCCCTAACCTAACCTAACCTAAACCTAACTTAAATTTATAGTGTTAAAGGTTGTATATCTCTGAACGGACAGCGAACTGGGACTATCCCCCTAACAACTATTGTTCTACATAATTAGACCTTTCAATCTGTATAAAAATTATTTTGTTTAGATGTAATTAGTTTTCGGGTACCAAAACGCCATAACCTAACCTAACATAAATGTATAGTGTTAAAGGTTGTATATCTCTGAACGGACAGCGAACTGGGACTATCCTCCATAACAACTATTGTTCTACATAATTAGACCTTTCAATCTGTATATAAATTATTTTGATTGGATGTAATTAGTTTTCCGGTACCAAAACGCCCTAACCTAACCTAAACCTAACATAAATGTATAGTGTTAAAGGTTGTATATCTCTGAACGGACAGCGAACTGGGACTATCCCCCATATCAACTATTGTTCTACATAATTAGGCCTTTCAATCTGTATATAAATTATTTTGTTTGGATGTAATTAGTTTTCGGGTACCAAAACGCCCATCCTCCTTACACTAAAATATTAATTTCGCTCAAAATATAATGCAATACAAAAAGAATACGTCCGTACGTATACGTTTCTACAAAAAGAAGTGAAATCCCACCAAAAACATTCTGTAAAAAACTAGCCAAGTCTCAATGGAGCTGCCTGTTTATCTCTAAAAAGTAATGAAATCTAGACAAAGTCGTACCAAGTGTAAGGTTCCTTACTGCGATTTCTTTATTATTATAATTAATGTTGTGTGACTTGGCCGTTGAAGGGTACACAAGGGTACAAACCCAGGTGCTCCATGACACCATTGCACCAATCTGTCGCCATAACCGCTACCCATTGACGATGGAAAATTGCCACTTGGAAAACGTTGATTTAATAACTAGTCAATTGTAGGCTTGATAAAGCTGCGTATTTCAATAATACTTATGTTTAAGCGAGCCTGAAACAAACAGTATCAAAAATTATTTCCAGTACAGACGGACTTATAATCATTGATTAGAAGTCCGTCTGTACGTCTATTTTATGTTAGATCGGTGGTCGATTTGACGCTCCAAAAAGAAGAGAGCAGAAGTCAGCATTGTCGATGCTGAATGCATGTGTTGACCAATCAACAACAGCCTAAAATGAGACACTAGCGTCCAATTACCAATACCGGTATGGGCTATTATCTCGCTTAACAAACATAGGTAGTTACAACAGATATAACATTACGTGTAAACAAAATTGACTTGTACACTAACGTATAAAGAATGTTCAACGGCCAAGTCACACAACATTAATTATAATAATAAAGAAATCGCAGTAAGGAACCTTACACTTGGTACGACTTTGTCTAGATTTCATTACTTTTTAGAGATAAACAGGCAGCTCCATTGAGACTTGGCTAGTTTTTTACAGAATGTTTTTGGTGGGATATTATTATACACAAACATCCCTGACACACTACAACGCCACAGTAGCTGCAGCAGTAGGTACTATTATACAGTGCATTATTATATTGAACGCGTAGGTCGCGTGTAAAAAAGAAAATACGTATATTAGCGGTAAATATGCATTGAAACGGCCATCGCTCAGCATAATGCTGGGGCCCTATGCGAGATAGAGCCACAGCGCTAACTATCAACCGGTCTGCCTTCAAAGCAAGAGTGAACAGGCGTCTTCTGGGCACGCTCGTTCCATCATAGACCTCATCCTTCGCTTTCTGTCAGACGTAATCGAGGTCAAGAGTGGGCCAATTCAGCAATAAAAAACATTACAAAAAACTTATTACCAAGCTTACTAACCTTAATTAGCAATCTTATAACCAATCTTTCACAGGAAGGAGGCCTGTGTCCCAGCAGTGGGAACATTATAGGCCGAATTATTATTACCAAGCCATAATTATTTTCTGTTTCTCTGAGAACATCTTAAGAAATCCTTCCTCCATGAAGTTTCAAACGCGATTAACCAAAGAAAATAGTCCCTCATAACATTTTGACACTTTCCTCTCAAAAGGTAATCATTGAATATAATATGTCGTTTAATGAACATCGTTTAGGCATCCCACAGTTTCCAAAACCGTGACGCGTAAGTATATTACACAATTTGCATGTCTTAAATATCTTATAAGGGGAACGAAGGAGTTATTCTGATAGATATTTGTGGTGTGAGAATGTGAGAAATCGTGTGAAGGTAAATTCCAGCCTATAATGTTCCCACTGGTGGGACACAGGCCTCCTCTCTGTGAGAGGGAGGGGCCCGTAATCCACCATGCGGGCCCAGTGCGGGTTGGTGGATGTCACATGTCTTCGAATTTTTGGTTCTAGGACATGCCGGTTTCCTCACGATGTTTTCCTTCACCGTTTGTAGAGCAGTGGTGATGAAATAATTTACACAAAGTAAAGCGCCTGTCTGGGTTCGAACCTACGAACTACAACTCGTAAGTCGTGTCCGTGACCACTGGGCCACCAATGCTCTAAATTATTTTATTTCTGTAAGGGTTGATTTTTCAATCTACAAAAAAAAAATATTTGTGGAATAAAATTGACGTCTGACAGATTTTGTATGGAAGAACTGTCAAACATTCAAAATTATTCCTCAGATAAAATGATCTAACTTTTTTTTTGCGGATGGGAAATCATCAAATGACCCCTCCCGCTCTGGGTGGAGCGGAAGGGAGTGTCAGACTCTTACTGACTAAAACCCACCCGTGTTCCTTCCTTAGCCCTTTATGTTCCGGGCCAGCGGTAACCCTTTCGGACAATCCCGCTGACCCGGCAGGCTTCGGCCCTATGGGGTACGGCTCCTCGATAAAATCATCTAACTTTATTCGAGGAATAATTTTGAAATTTTGACAGTTATGTCATATCAAACACGATATACATTGCAGGGACACCGACTTTTGCTGTTCCATACATTTTGACCGTGTAGATTTTACGCTTTTCTATGAAACATCAGGTTTTTTTAACGACTTAAAATTTCTACATTATGAAGTCTAGAATCATGTGCTGAATCAATGTAGTTACAGTTGGCACTTCGATGTCCCTACCGGACTGTCATCATCTGCCTAGCCTTTTCCCAACTATGTTGGGGGCGGCTTCCAGTCTAACCGGATGCAGCTGAATACCAGTATTTTACATGGAGCGACTGCCTATCTGACCTCCACAACCCAGTTACTGGGTAATACGATACACCTTGGTAAGACTGCCTGTTAGACTTTCGGGTTTCTGACTACCAGTAACGATTATCAAAGATCCACGAATGACCGCCAGGACCAACGGCTTAACGTGCTTTCCGAGGCATGGAGGGGTCTCGGTATATAAAGATGGTCACCCAGTCCCTGCCACCCTGCCATCTTAATTTCTTTTTTGGTAGAAAACACTTTTTTGGGTGTAACATCAGTCATATTGATTTTGTTTGTATATAATGTAGCATATGTCACGTGGACCATAAAAGCAAACCGATTGGCCCTGTATAAGCTTATTCCGTGGGATATAAAGCAAGGATGTATCATATCCTCTAGAGACGAAAGATTAAACGAAGCTGTATAACACCATTGAAGAAGTAAACCCACTTACTGATAAGCTCCTTAAGTCTCATAGCACTTACAGCGCACCAACATAGTTTCAAGCCAACGTTCTCGAGTCGGTTGAGGCAATATTGATGAAGCTGACAGAAGCTCACATTCTAAAGAACATTATTGGAAAAAGATTTGGAGCCATAAAACCTTATGCTCCCGAGATTGCATTAAATTGACTTGTGTAACAAAACTGCTGGCACTTGAAATTTTATAGACATAACCGTAGAACTTTGTCTGAGAATTTGACTAAGAAAAAGTGTATTTGCTCCTTTTGCTTAGGGGGTAGGAACTTGATGCTTAGAGGAATAAGATTGGTAGGCATTTTTTGGGAATTAAAGACCACTTTTTTATAAAAACCCCTCCGACCACTGGCATCATAAACACCTAAAATAATACATAGCTATATGTTTTTTTTTTTGTAGTGTGTCTGGATTTGTCCAGCAATAGCCGCATAGGTCGATCGATCAGGTTAAGCTACGCTTGCCGCGGTTGGTCTGTGGATGGGTGACCATCTTTACATACCGAGACCCATCCGTGCCTCGGAAAGCACGTTAAGCCGTTGGTCCCGGCTGTCATTCGTGGATCTTTGACAGTCGTTACGGGTAGTCAGAAGCCCGAAAGTCTGACAATCAGTCTTACCAAGGAGTATCGTATTACTCAGTAACTAGATTGTGGAGGTCAGATAGTCATAGATATACAGTCGCTCCATGTAAAATACTTTTTAATACCGATACGATTGGTAATGGTCCTCATTTCCACCTTTATAACTTTCGTCTATAAAGAGAGTTCGAAAATGTAGAAAATTTATCGGATCGGGCCACGAGAATAGTGAGGCTTTGGATAGTAAGACTCCATCCTAATATCTAATAGGTACCTGTAGAAGTATTGTTATGTTAGCTGCGCCCTGCGGTTTCACCCGCATAAGTGTCGATCCCGTTGGAATATTGGGATAAAAAGTAGCCTTTATGTTAATCCAGGGTATCAGGTACCTCCACACAAAATTTTATCTAAATTGGTTAAGCCGTTTGAGCGTGAAGAAGTAACAAACATACACACACGCATACACATTCACAAACTTTCGCCTTTATAATATTAGTGTGATAAACTCCAGGTCCAGTTCAGTTTATTTATTTATTTAATACTTCCAGCACAGACACACACACACATACACACACACAGAGAACGGAGACACAGAAGCAAAAGCGGAAGCGGGAGGTACAGAGGCGGACTTAATGCCATAGGCATTTTCTACCAGTCAACCTTTGGGTGATGTAGAGACAAACAGTGGTAGGTGCAATCACGAAAATTGAGGAATAAATATTTTAAATATAAAGATACGCATAAACCTATTAAAACTATAAATATTATATATACTTAATTACATATAAATATAAGCACAAATAAATATAAGTACATTCAGTTCAGTCCAGTCTAGGTTTCTTCACGATATTTTTCTTTCACCAAAGTCAGTAATGTTCAAGATGCACTCAAAAGGGACAGATGATTTGAAATTCAATTAAAACATTTAAATATAGAAGACTACCGAACGCTGGTTCAATAGAAGACTATTGCCAAGCCCCTTAGCGACATCAACATTGCCTAAAATTTAGGTACTAACAATTATATAGAAGGACATTATCCAAAAAAATTCAAGCTCCTTCAAATCCCTAACGACCTGTCAATCGCCTGGAAAGCACCAGAATAAGTCCGCAAGACTATATAGCGTCTCATTGAAACGCAAATTGGATCCGACGCCGGAGCAAGTGTCCCTTTTCCTGAGATTTGCATAAGAAACTCGTGTTGTGACGTCATCGGCTCAGCTCCATCAATGCCATCCCTAGAACAGTGTTCCTCAAGCGACACGCCTACTGCCACGATAGTATGGACGCCCAGTTTTACGATCAATGGAATTTGCAACGGGGTGTGATGTTGAGACGATTTTGGTTTTGGGTAAGGCATTTCGTTGAACGCCTGTTGTTTTTAGTTGGTACCTATAGTTTCAGTTTTTACTGTACTTAGAGTGGAAATAAAACAGAGGATGGCGCCGATTCTGTTGTTCACAAACTAAACTAAATTTAAGTTCAGGCATCTTTTTATTTCTATTTCATTAAGAAAAGGACAGAAGATAAATATTAGTTTAGTACTGTCAAATTAAGATACTCCATAGACAAATTAGACGCGATTAACAGATTGCTTATTAAAAATACGTCAATTTACGTCAGGCGCTGACTAATTTGACAGGACTAAATTAATATTTATCTTCTGTCCTTTTCTTAGTGAAATAGAAAGAAAAAGATGCATGAACTTAAATTTATTTAGTTTGTGAACAACAGAATCGGCGCCATTGTGTGCCTATGATTATACGATAAAACTAAAAGTTTTTTTCACTTTTCGAGTAAAGAAACATTGAGATCCACTGAGCTAAACGAATGTAAAGGCTGTTCGAGACGTTGCTGAGAACCTTTGATTTGGGTCTAAGTTTGAAAAAAAATGCGTGCACATATTCTCTTGGATTTCGTCCCAGAGGACGCCAACGATTTGATCAATCGAAATAGTTTATTTCGTTACGATTTGATAAATATCTATAGTTTTCTTTGAGAAGCCAATATGTGGTTTGTTCAGACTTGACTATGGCGGGAGGTACCTAAATGCATGCCTAATTAAAAGTGAGTGAGAGAAAATAGAATACTCTTTATCAGTAGCGAAGGGTACATGTTTGTAAGAGGTAAGCCGGAGTAGATTTTATATCTTTAATATGATTATATTATTTGTCTATAGAATACTGACTGTGCCATTTTTCAAAGGGAAGCCGGTAGGAATTGAGTTAGGAACCTTCGCCACTGCTCTTTATTATGTTCACCATATAAATTACAGACGTAATTAAATAAATTTTACAAAGGATGACACAATGAGCGGTCTTATCGCTGAGTGCGATCTTTAAAAGACAGCCTTTCATCATCATCATCATTTCAGCCTAAAGTCGTCCACTGCTGGACATAGGCCTTCCCCAAGCACTTCCACTTCGACCGGTTCTGTGCTTCTAGCATCCAACGGGTTCCTGCGGCCTTCACAAGGTCGTCGGTCCACCTTGTGGGAGGCCTTCCAACGCTACGTCTTCCGGTACGTGGTCGCTACTCCAGAAAGACAGCCTTTGGATGGATTAAAAAGGGGGAAGGAGAGACATGTACTGTAGGTAGTCTGCGGTGTACCATTTGAGAGAGCTGCAGAGGTGATGAAATAATTTATACAAAATTATTTCATCTCTGCGTGTCTGAGTTCGAAGTCTTAAGTCGCGACTGCTTCCATTAGGCTACCACTCTGCTTCGTAATTATTTTTATCGTATAGCATTGAATCACAGAGCCTGTAACTTTTTATGAATGATGATCAACTATACAGCGTGAAACAGCACTCCAATTTGTAAAAAAGAAATTATTTAGAAATTCATGCATTGACGGATACCGCTTAAATTTTTTCAATTCAAATTTTCTTACGTTTTTTGCAATTTGCTGGTCAGGTAAACTTGCCTAATTCGTACCCCTTAAGAGAAAACCATCATATTTAGAAAATTAGGAAAGATAAATTAGTTTTAATTAAAAGTAATTATTGTTTGCTAAATGTTTTATTGCTTCTATAATCAAATTTAACATAAACTTTATAAACTTTTCAAAAATAAACAATTAAAAAAAAAACTAAAAAAGTACGATTTAAGACCATTCATCCCAAATCGTACTGCTATAACCTTAATTCGTACTTTGAGATCTATTCATTGGTATACAGTATTGAGAATCAGCATCGTAATTAACAATGTGTTATTAAAATAAGTACCGTAGTAATTCTTAACAAATTCGACGGATGGGCTTCGCCAATTCTCGGCAATCATCGCTTCTTCCATATCTTCTTTACTCCAAGAATAATATTTTCTTTTTATCATGGTGTTCTAAAATAGAAAATAATTATGTTTAATATGTTTTTAACTTTTGTGGTTATTTTTCCAATCAAAAATCTAATAAAACAACTTGTCATAAACAGTTTAAGAATCGGTAAATTATCAAATTCAGATTTATATGTAGATTTATATTTATATACACATGTACCAGTACGTTTTAAGAACTTAACTCGAGTACGAAATAGGAGCAAGAGCCAAACAAATTTTAAATTTACCGCCAAAAAAATTGACAACAACACGACCCTATTTGAATAAAATTCTTACGAAATGTGTAAAAATATTACAACAATAGTTGAAAAAAACTTACTTTTTCAATATTTCTTTTCGAGAGCAGCTTCACGAGTGTTATCTGTCAGGTGGTGAAATGGCCGACTGTTATTTCTATGTTTTGACACTAGACGCGCTGATAGCTGTTACCAAAGCCGAGTTTTAAGTGGAGTACGAATTTGGCGTAAGTACGAATTAGGCAAGTTTACCCTATTAAGTTGTACGTTGATTAAAATATGATTTGCGACCTTAACAAATACGTATTTACAGAATTATAATCATTAAAGTCATCAACAAAATTACTCTCAAGACCAAGTATAATTCTTTTGAATGACTATTAATTCATGAAATCTGGACATTTTGGATTAAAGCTCCTACAAACAGGCGCGACACGCGATCTTATCACGCGTCGCGCCTGTTTGAAGGAGCCTTTATACTACCTTAACAAGTTGTATTAATGATTGTAATTGTATACGTTCATGTCACTTTTGTGTTCGGAAAACCAGTAGGCGCCCTCTGTTTGCGCGTTCACGCGTTCTGGTACACACGAGTGATATGCGTTTTGGCAGAGGCAACCTGCATATTTTGTCGCCAATTAGTCGGAATCAGTCGCCAAGTCACAGATTTAATCGGATCTTAGTTTAGGAGATATAATGAGTTCAATTAGTAAGGTATAGTCCAAGAGCTAGATCGAAGAGTTCACGAAAAATTGCAAAGATAAATATTTCCACCTGTAAACCCTTATATCTTTTGAACCAGTGGCCGACAAATTCTGATATTTAGCGACTGATTCCGACTAATTGGTGACAAAATATGGGAGAAAACCGATCTTTGCAAAGTGCCCTAGTTTTTGAGATAAAAATGTGGCCCTGCTGGAGTGACTCTCTCCAGATCGGCCACCTATAAACCGTTATATCTTTTGAACCAGTGACCGACAAATTCTGATATTTGGCGACAAATTTCGACTAATTAGCGACAAATTTTTGGTTTGGTGTATCAAAATAAAAATCCCTGATGGTGGCCCTGCCAGAGTCAGTGACACACGATGTTTTCCTTCACCATTTTGAGAGCAGCGTACAACCTCATTCCCACCCTTTATATTTATTTTTCTTAATAAAAGTTTAGGGCTAGGTTTAAAAAAAAACAAGAGAACCCTATTTCATAATCTTTATATTTGATTTTCTATAATTTGATGACGATAACTTAAATTACATAAAACCTAACGCAGTCCACATTCAATAGTTTACAAAATATAATACTGTCAAACATCACGATATTATATTATTATTATAATTTAATTTATTAGAAGACTAGCAATGTGTGATGCATTACTAATATTCCTGCTTGTCCCTTCAATTTGATGGTTAGGTAATAACCGCAATAATTAAATAGTACCTAATGAAATAAAACAATTAAGCAGCACCCACACTTGTACACCCGACGCCATCCCACGCTTACTCATTGGCCACATTTTTCATCTTGTTGAGCTATTTTCGTCATTTGGCCAATAAGTAAGCGTGGGATGGCGTCGGGTGTTACAAGTGTGTTGCGGCCTTTATAGTGCAGCCGACGAGAGAGTGCATTCTTGACACCTGTCAGTTCTATACAAACGAATACGTGTTTTGCGAATTTGATCTTTATTAGCTACTAGAATTGTCGCTTTGTCAGGTGTCAGGAATGCGTTCTCTTGACGGCCGGGCTGTAGGTATGAGAAAGAAAATAGGCTAACTTTCACCTTTAGATTTGAACAACAGGAAGAAAAAGTTTGACTTGAAGACTGAGCAAGTAAACTCAGACTTGTAAAGTCAGAGAAATTAATTGTTAACCAAATTAATTCTACTACCAATTTAAAGTGTCCGTGTATTCAAATCACAGCTGTCATTCTTTGACAGTCGTATGAAATAGCTATAATACGGCAAATTGACGTAGGGTGTCAATTTGCTTAACAATTAATTTCCTTGACTGTACACTGGGCAAAAATAAAGTATAAAAGTATCCATATTGCTGGCTAGAATTCGGCATAGATGTCAAGGTATTTATAAAAGAGACATAAATACTAAGGCCCAATTTTGCTATCCTCAGATATCATTTTTTTCGTAAGAATAAGTACCTACAGTGGTTTGACCTAAATAATATATTATTCTATACAGAAGCTGTCAAACCGCCCTAACTATTCCCCAGTTAAAAGTTAACTGACGATTAAGAATAGGCCCTAACATGAATATAAAAAATAGGGACTACACACTGACATGTCGTCATAATAATTTTGTTCTAACATCCAATGTTCAGTCCTCGTATACAAATATAATTAAGTACTTAATAATATAAAAACCATTGTAGGACGCACGTGACCCCGCGTCCTAACCAAAAACGATCGTCGTGCGAATATGCGATCGACGCGTACATAATTTCACTTTTTGTTCGGTGAACCAGAACGCGTGGTCGCACCGACAGAGGACGCCTTCCGGTTTTTCGAACAAAAAGTGACATAATATTTAATTTGGTTAGGACGCGGCCTAATACCTTATAAAAAGTATCAAACATTTTTCTAACTGTATAACTACCTAAAAGTATAAATCAACGATAATATCCTTAAAATACCAGAGCGATTAATTTAACCACTCTTATTAATATTTTTTATAATTAATATAAATCTAAATTAATTTATATTTACAATATACATGCTATTATCACAAGGATAAAAATTCGTAAAATATACAGGGTGATTGGAAGATGGGTGCAAAGCTTTAAGGCGAAGATAGTACAGACAATTTAGATTGTCTTAGACGAAGTCTTATGAATTTTTTTTTTACTTAATTTTTGTTTTTTTATGTCTAATGACACAGAGGCCTAAAACATGTTTTGCTAGATTTCTTACACAATACTTTAATTAAATTAAATAAAAATGAATTCATTTATCATTCAATTTCGCCATAAATAAGCAGTTTACTTAAAATTTTGGGATATTTCGAAAAAAAAATAGGTAAGACTTCGTCTAAGACAACCATGGCTTAAATGGTTCTAAATTGTCTGTACTATCTTCGCCTTAAAGCTTTGCACCCATCTTCCAATCATCCTGTATAACGATTCTTCTTCTTCTTCTCGATTTTCCAACATTTTTACTTTTTATCGATTTTCCAACATTTTAAAAAAACGTTATCTTCGCGTGCGGTGATTAGAAGGAAGGTGGCCGCCACATGACGGCTATCATGAAAACTATGGCAGTTGGGTTGAATTTTACAGTGTCAAAAATCGCTGTCTGACACCAACATACTATCATAAATAACATTTCAGTGACGACATTCACCGGTAAATGGCGGACGCCATGTGGCGACGACCGCTCTTCTAAGAAACCATAACATTACTCTTACGTTCTTAATCTTGTCTGAACCGAATAATTGACATTAGTTTATACTTTTATTTATTTATTTCATCATTGAAATAAAAATATAATATTACTTTAAAGGCAAGACAAGCATTTCAAAGATTAAATATTTGGAGAGTCAATCATAAAATTAATTTCTACTTTCATCTTAGACTTAAAACAGCTTCTTCATAAGTAATGTGTCCAATAACCTAACTGAAGCTTTAGTTTCCCAAGACAGCATAATCAGCCTATACTGTTCCCACTGCTGGGACACAGGCCTCCTCTCTGTGAGAGGTAGTGGGCTGTAATCCACGACGCGGGCCCAGTCTTAGAATTTTTGGTTCTAAGACAATGTTTTCCTTCACCGTTTTGAGAGCAATGGTAATTAAATAATTTACAGAAAGTAACGCGCCTGTCTGGGTTCGAACCTACGACATTCAACTCGTAAGTCGCGGTCGTTACCAATGCACCTAAGAAAGCGATTCCGTTATATTCTAAGGGCGTCATGCAAATCTGTCATTTTCAGCAGTATTTGACATTAAGGTGTCGAAAACGTATTTGGATAGCGGTTATTGTATTACCGTTCACCTCTTTTATAGGAAACTAAAGCTTTACAGAAGAGCATAAAATACTAGTTCGAAATCTGACCATTCATCACAACTTCAATTTACACAACGAGTTCTCATTCAGACAATTTTAGTAATTCAATCCCAAATAAATTATGGCTTTTAGAGCAGATTTTTCAATTGTCAAATTACTTATAGCTGAAGAATAAATAGGACAGCTTGCCGTTGTAACAGGTGTCAGCCAAATTAGAACAGAAACCGAAGCCGAGCAAATTAGGACGGCGCGTACGTGTTCCACGCGCGCCTCAAAGAGATGTCAGCATCAATTGAAGGAGCCGAAGACTGCCGGGTCAGCGGGATTGTCCGAAAGGGTTACCGCTGGTCCGGAACATAAAGGGCTAAGGAAGGAACACGGGTGGGTATTAGTCAGTAAGTCTGACACTCTTTCGCTTCACCCAGAGCGAGAAGGGCCATTTCATGGCCCTTAAAAAAAAAAGGCTCACCCAGGTCTTATGCAGATGTTTTGAACAGATTAAGAGACCTGATCTGCTTCTGGAAGGAGCAGGGCTGGTTGGAATGAACAACGACAGCCGCCATGGCCCACGTACAATGGTCCAGTGCGGAAACCAATCCCAAAACATAGAACATAGATTGCTTGAATTATTTTCTTTACAAAAGCTGTCAAACCGCAATATTTATTCCTCAGCTAGAAGGTATCTGACTATTGAAAAATGTGGCCCAAGAAACGAAAAGTAAAATTGTAACAAAAACTTAAAGTTTGGGACAAATAACGGTAAATTGTTAAAATTATCTGAACATTTTTTGATCGCCTACTAAAACTATTAAATGCCTAACGCCTAAGCCCTATACCCTTATATTTCTTTCTTTCTTTCTTTATAATGAAGACGTTTTTGACCAAAAACAAATGTAAGGTCTAGTCTTCAATTGTTTCAAGAAGTCAATATTAATAAACAGCCCATTTGTTTCATTAACAATATTAGGTATATAAGCTACGAAACTTAACAACAATTTAATATTACAAAAATGTTTTTCAATATTAGTAAATCGATATACTATATCTAACACCCTTTCTTCGATATAATTGATCCCATCTATATTTACATACAATTTTATATACCTACTATTTGCTTTATCCATTTGTAAACAATCACACCTACACTTACTTTAATGAGGATTTGATGAGCCTCCATTTTATTCAAGTTATCAAAATTGTCTACCATAATATACGCCTTTCAATCACACGTAAATAGGCTGAATCTCTTGATTACATTAAACAAAACTTTAACTGCAGTCAAACAATCCATGTTTATGCTAAAATGGCACTTAAGTGCAGTAGGAATAAGGCTCCAAAATCTTAACCAAGGAATCACAACCGTGTTCTACTTCTACCAAGTGAAGGCGTTGGTGATTGTCTGACGTCATAGGCATCAAATAACCGACTACCAGTAGTTACAAAAACTTTTGGTTTTGGGTCTAGAGTCTCATTAGGCGTTGTATCAGTAACCGTTTCTTCAGTTTTTTCTGAAGAATCTTTTTCAGCTTCTTTCTCTTCAGCAGGGGGTGGTTTCTCAGCAGTGAAAAACCGTTTAGGTCCTGGCAGCTTTCTTGCAATTTTCGCTACTAAGGGATGTAGGAGCCTTTCGTCGAAAGCGTCACTTTTGCTGCTTGTTAAGAGGCCGATGATGTTACCCAGGGTCACGCAGATTATGGTGCCAATGACTGCGTACCACATGTAAGATATTGAGTAGAATTTGTGAAGTTCCGACATTCTGTAAAAGGAAATGGATCGTTTTAGCGTAAATATTACATTTAAACAACATCTGGTTTTGGACAAAAAAAGAAGCCAAGGCTATTTGTTTTAATTGTCGACATTACAGTAACCTAAGCTAGTAGTCTAGATGGATAATGTAGGCTTCTGAGTCGTTCTGGTTCTGAGTCTGTCTATACAGACAATATCTTATTTCAAACTATTTTTTAAAGAAGGTCTACAAGGAATCCATATTGAGCAGTCGATTTTCAAGATTTATTGATTACCGAGCGTTATCGTAGCGAACGTTAAATACGAACTAACTATCAAGTTACTTCAGTATTTACGAAAAGCTAGTGTAATATATATACCAGCCTATTATTGTCCCACTGCTGGGCAAAGGCCAACACGCTTGCTCAAGACTGGCTGGCGATTACCGACTTATATCGACTATAAGTCCACGTTTTCTCACGGTTCTTTCCTTCACCAATATTAGTCCAAGATAAACTCAGAAAGAGAGAAAATAATGTGAAAAAAATAAAAGTGTAAATAATGTGGGGGTGTGTGTGTGGGGGGGGTGCGTGTGAGTTCTTAATACTTACACGGGAGACATGGTCGGTGCAGGAACGGTAATATTGATGGACTGTAGCAATGGTGCAAGGTGCGCCAGCGTCACGTTCACTTCCACTGGCAGAGCTTTGTGGGTCATCGCCGACAGAGTCGCGTTGGGACATTGCTGAAAATGTTACACTCTTGTTAAAGCTTATCACAAAATAAATTATGAAGTGTAGTCAAGTCTTTTTAGGGTTCCATCCCAAAGGGTAAAAACGGAACCCTATTACTAAGACTTCGCTGTCTGTCCATCTGTCTGTCACCAGGCTGTATCTCAAGAACCGCGATAGCTAGACAATTGAAATTTTCACAAATTATGTATTTCTGTTGCCGCTATAACAACAAATACTAAAAACAAAATAAAATAAATATTTAAGGGGGGCTCCCATACAACAAACGCGTTTTTTTCGGCGTTTTTGCCCTGTGGTACGGAACCCTTCGTGTGCGAGTCCGACTCGCACTTGGCCAGTTTTTTTTTTCAACGTCAGTTTTAAAATTCTTTCCATTATGCCTAAACAAATAATACATTTTTAAGCTATGACACTGAGAAGACTATTGTATAGAAAATTATGTTTAATAACTTGTTAACAAAGATCGAAATAGCATAACACCTTTGACCAATGTCGAGTCGTCATCAACCTTTTTGGCCTTGCCATTTTATGAAACGTAAATCTTAAAAAAAAAAAGTGTCTGTCGGTGTCACATTTTTAATTCGGTCTAAGTAGCAAAGAAGATAGCTGAAAAACTGGATGCTAACCTCAGTAGACATAGGCAGCCTAGCACCATCCCTTTTCACATACATAAGACTGCCAGCAGCCATCCACGTTGTGACCACGTGTGACGCAATCATTCCCCATAAGGCCCCTTTTCCATTGGCAATAGGACACAACGCTGCTAAGATGAAGACACCAAGTAAAGCGCCTGAAGTTGCTGAAGTGACCAGTAAGGAGCCTTCGACGACTCCACCCACAATGCCCACGCAGAGTGAAAGGCACATAATGATGAGAGCTGCAAAGAAAATTGCATATTTAGTCTAACAGTATATTAATTGGGTAGAAACGATGGATGGACTCTGCGTAAAAGATGATGGTTAGAAAGGGGGTGACTACCGAGATGACGACTAATAGAGAAGTATTTTTTTTTTTGCGGATGGGAAATCATCAAATGACCCCTCCCGCTCTGGGTGGAGCGGAAGGGAGTGTCAGACTCTTACTGACTAAAACCCACCCGTGTTCCTTCCTTAGCCCTTTATGTTCCGGGCCAGCGGTAACCCTTTAGGACAATCCCGCTGACCCGGCAGGCTTCGGCCCTATGGGGCCCCTCCTCGACGCTGACATCTCTTTGAGGCGCGCGTGGAACACGTACGCGCCGTCCGGCACGGGCCTGGTCCTGATCGGACGGTGAGCTACCCATTACTCTCCGCCCGCAGGCCCGCGCCTACGGTGGCCGGGAGTCGTCGCGCGGCTCCCGACGCCCGGAGCGTCTCCCGCGGCGGCTGGGACGGGAGGCTCTCTCCCTGAGCCGTCCCGCCACCTCCTTCGCTAGCATGTGTTACAAACACATGTCATTGTGTTACGCCCCGTCCCCAAATAAGTTGGGATGAGCCTTGATTGCAATCATTTCAAGATCATCTTTCTTTTAGTAGAGAGATTGGTATTTCTGGTAGTCGTGAACTATGCTATTTCTGTCTATAATGATCTCACTGCTAGGACACAGGCCTCCTCTCTGAGAAAGGGAGAGGGCCGTAAACGTATAAGCAGTACATAAAAATGAAAAAAACATTAATCTGAACTGCTTTAAACAGTTCCATAAGAGCCTAACGTTCAAAACAGTATTTTTTACTGATCCGAAAACAGATAAAGCTTGAGGCAAGATGTTACCGTCATGACAGTAAACTTTAACGTTTTAAGTAGCTAAAAGGTCACAAAATTAACTGTTTTATTCATTTAGTGCTACCGTTCAAACCATTAAAATTTACTTACATTACAGTAATGGTGGTTTTCCTTTTTTTTTGTTGTTTTTTTCAGTAAATAGTATGTTCAAACATTGAAAGTTACTGTTTTGTCTTGTATTGTTTTACAAACATTTCTTCTTATTTTTTTTTTCAGTGTAGATGGCACATGTCTTTGAATTTTTGGTTCTATGATACCAATCAGAAGTAATAATTATACAGGGCATTAATTACCAAACCACAATTACAGAATTCATTAGGAATTGGGCAACTACTTGAGTCATACTAATACCTTGAATAATTAGTTTATTCAATATGGTTTAGTAGTGCGTCATAGCTACATAACAAGGGAAGGAAATGACACATGATTTTGATGTAATCTTGAGACTACAACGAATTGCAATGGTGCTTTTTTGGGTCTCGGACCATAGAAAGAAAAACGAGTTTATTGTTTCAAAGATGATACAGCAAAGAAAAGTTAAAGTGTACACGGAGATGACGATGTAAATACTTCGCCGATTAAAATTAGATTGGTTGTTTAAGCAGGAGATTAGATAGCCGATCGCTTTATCAGAGATTTAGGTTTAGACTAGAATTCAGCTGTATCCGGTTCGAATCAGGAGATGATTTTAGAAATAATGATTATATCATCCTATTAATATTATAAATGTGAAAGTTTGTAAAGATGTTTGGATGTTTGTTACTCAATCACGCGTAAACTGTTGATAAGATTTGGATGAAAATTGGCACATACATACAACATTTCCTGGATTAACACATAGGATACTTTTTATCCCGATATTCCCACGGGATCGAAACTTACGCGTGTAAAACCGCGGGCCGCTGCTAGTACATAGTATAAAACAAAGTCACTGAAATGTCTGTACGCGCATAACTACCGAATGACTGCACAAAATTGGATAATTCTTTTTTTAGCTGTGTTCGGTACTGCCAGGACAAGGTTTTAATGAAAGAAAATTCAGGAAATTCGAAAAAATAATTTCACCCATGTGAAGCTGGTACGGGCCGCTAGTACGGAATAATTCAAGGTTCAAGCCAGACATTTTATAAACATACCATAAATGACTCCAATAACCTTGATAACAGTCAGCTGTTGCTTATCACTGATGTCCTTGAAGGCTGGAGCGAAGGAAACGAAGTCTTCCCATGTCACCGTCGATAGAGAGTTCACGTTTGATACCAGGAAACTGCAAAGCAAAAAATGTTAAATGATGTATTGATGTATTGTATTGTTGTTTTTTTTTTTTTTTTTTTTTTTTTTTTTTCTTTTCGTTTCCTATACTCTGGGGACGAAACAAACTCAGAGGTCACAATTTCTTTTAAAGTCCAGGCAAAATCGTGGTCAGATCCTCCATCTACATGGAGGATCTGACCACGATTTTCTTTTTTTTTTTTTTTTCTTACACAATATTTTTCATGTCGATATACATCGACATGAAAAATATTGTGTAAGAAATTGTGTATTGGATCTTATAAAAATTAAATAGTCATTCCTACAATAATAATTATTAATGATACTGAAGCTAATATTATTCACGTGAAAGAGTGAGAAATGGCTTTACCAGAATGGCTTTGCCACAATTAGGGCTCAATATTATGTCGTCAAAAATATTAACGACTGTTTTCGAGACATGTTAGGAGTATTCTATTGATGATGACTTTGTGAATGTGTTACAATATCTACATGCAATAGACAGGCGTATTACTACTAACCTCAAAGCCCCATTGAACAGACTCCCCAAAAACAGTCCAAGCATACCAGGCAGAAAACTGAACTGATCTTGAACATAGAACGGCAAAACCTCATCAGGAGCCGCAATTTGACCCGACTCCAACGGGTCACAATACTGGTACATGGCATAAAGGGTCATTCCAACGACCCAGGAAAGACTGAACAGGACAGCTACTGCAGGAACGTTGGCTAGCAAGGTCCTCCTGACCCTGGCTTCACTGGACATGGAGCAGTAGCGTTGGACGAAGGTCTGTTGGCAACCGTAGATGGAAACCGACATGAAGAGTTGGCCGATGATGGCCGAGAGCGTGTCAACGCGTACGGTTGGGTCTCCGGTTATTCTGAAAGTAGAAATGGTTTTTGTTAGAAGTTTTTGCATGGTCATCTATGTGTACCACATTGATGGTTATCCTGCGGGGTAATTGCGTAACTAACACACTATCAGTAGAAATGGGTTTTATTTTGACACTTCAACAACATTCATTGCGTTATTTACGTTGTTCAGCAGTCACATTTTTCGAACATATGAAGCAATGGTTTAGCAATATCCTTCAAAATGATGCAGATTGAGATTGATAGCGTGTTACGCAATTAGGGTGGTGGAATGTCATGAACACAGATATAGATATACCTAGATAACGCAAGTATCACAAACTGTATGAAAACCAAGCGCGCCATCTTTTGACGACCTACTATGACGTCACATGCTTGCTCTCGCTTACCCAGCCAGCAGTACACAGGACTGAGCGCGACAGTCGCGGCTTACGATTTTTGAACGTAAGCTGGTGCGATTTTTGGCACGCGAAGTAGTTGCTCTTGCGTTATCTAGGTGTATCTGATTTATATCTGTGGTCATGAATGTTCCTAAAAGTTTTACACTTAATGCTGTGCAAGTATTTATGGTTTCTATACATTGCAACTCTTTATAGGGTCCACTTCTATAGGATATGGTATGGACCTTGGACCCAGATGAAGACAGATGCAGGGTAAACGCATTATTATGGATTATATTCTGCTGTCCAGTAAAATAAGTAAATTCGTCCTCACAGAGAGGAGGCCTGTATCCCAGCAGTGGGAACGTTAAAGGCCGATTATGCATTAAAGATATTTCCGTCACTGTTAATGATAAACTTATTTACACCTTTAGACGACTTTCGAGTCTTTCCCTCTCCAAAATTACAATGACAATGTATAGGTACTTACTGGAAGAATTTCAGCCTTCCTCCGTCAATATTGTCGTTGACTACTTTGTGTGGCCCGCCCGCCACGATGGTTGCTTGAATGATGAAAGCGCCACTTATTAATATCATCGTTAGAGTTTGTATCACGTCAGCCCTGGAAAAGACAAAACATATTATTAGTAGTGTTTATTGCATATCGATAACGTTTTAGAACAGAATACTCTTTAATAAGTAGACCATGAGCAGTGGTGGCCAAGTGGTAACGGCAGCGACTTACGAGTTGTAGGTCGTAGGTTCGAACCCAGACAGGAGCTTTACTTTGTGTAAATTATTTCATCACCACTGCTCTCAAAACGGTGAAGGAAAACATCGTGAGGAAACCGGCATGTCCTAGAACCAAAAATTCGAAGACATGTGACATCTGCCAACCCGCACTGGGCCCGCGTGGTGGATTACGGCCCACTCCCTCTCACTGAGAGGAGGCCAGTGTCCCAGCAGTGGGAACATTATAGGCTGATTATGGCAAGTAGACCATATAAATTAGAGGGGCCCGTGGCTAAATAATAACAGCCGCACAGGTCGATCGATCAGGTTAAGCTCCGCTTGCCGCGGTTGGTCTGTGGATCTTTCTATACCGAGACACCTCCGTGGCTCGGAAAGCACGTTAAGCCGTTGGTCCCGGCTGTCATTCGTGGATCTTTGACAGTCGTTACGAGTAAGTCACAAGCCTGAAAGTCTGTCAACCAGTCTTACCAAGGGGTATCGTATTACCTAGTAATTGGGTTGTGGAGGTCAGATAGACAGTCGCTCTATGTAAAATACTGGTATTCAGCTGCATCCGGTTAGACTGGAAGTCGACCCCAACATAGTTGGGAAAAGGCTAGGCAGATGATGATGTACTTTTTTGGTGTACAATAAAGTATAGATAATTATGTAAATATATAAATTAACAATATTTACCTGATAGCCGCTGCCAGCCCTCCAAGCAAATTGAACACTATTCCCACAATAGTCAGGGCTGCTGCTGATGCCCAATGTGGCAATGCCAGTACAGCATGAAGGGCCACAGTAGGCGTGTACACTGTAACTGACAAGTTTAGAACCTGTCGCAGGAGGAAGGTCGCGGCTGCCATGCGACGCACCGAGCGGGATCCGAAGCGCAACTGTAATTAATTGTTGGTGAATTAAAAACCATGATTAGTATGTATGTTTATCCTTATGATTACCTATACGGAATAAGATTAGACATTTAAATAAACCTTTTTTACAGTCCGTTTAACCGATTATAACTTCTACGCCCGTAGGCATAAAGATGGTAATAAAAGCAAAAAAGTAGTTACAATACCAACTGTTTACTGCAGCTGCCCTAAGTCATGCCATCAACGCAATGGAATTCAAAATCGGTTGAACGGCCTGTAAAAAAGGTTTATTTAAATGTCTTATCTTATTACAAATGGAGTATAGGTGACTGTCGATTGCTAAAAGTTTTACAAAAGGTTCTTTTCTAGTTTTTACTTTCATCTTAGTGATTTTCTTGAGTTAGGTAACTAGTTAACATTTTCAAAGCAACCATATGAGAATTTTTGCACCAACTGTTTCCATGGCAAAAATGAGATTGTTTGCTTTTCATCTTTATGAGAGTTTCTTTCGCTGAAGACTCTCTAGCAATGTTCCTTAACTTAATTGAAGTTTGGTTGCTCTTAAGCGTCGAGCCCATCGGCGAGTGACATATTATAATTAGAATGACATATTATAATTAAAATGACATATTATAATTAGAATGACATATTACAATTAGAATGACATATTATAATTAGAATGACATATTATAATTAGAATGACATATTATAATTAGAATGACATATTACAATTAGAATGAAATGAAATGATTTGAAATGAAATGATGAAATGATTAAATGATTTTTATTTTTGTAAGTAGGTTTGTACAAACACTTTTACACGTCAATCATGTTTTTTTTAAAACTAGATGAAGTCGGCGTTTCCTATCTGACTACTCTGAGAAGAAAGGCCGAAACAAACTCAGAGGTCACAGTCTCTTTTAAAGTCCAGACATAATCTTGGTCAGGTTATATGAAGACCATGTAGATCGATGTCTGAGGTGGTCTTTTGAGGAAAGAACCACACAGATTGAGAGGACCTGTCCAGTCAGTGCGCGCATTTGTCAAAAATCGTGCAGCTCAACTCAAGACTTAAGGAGCTCAACGATTCGACGAACAATACCAAAGAAAGGACATTTGGGTAGGCCACATAAATTACTCAAACTGCCAGACCATGAGAAAAAAACTAACAGAACAGAGAGAATAATAAAAAATATATATATATATGTAAAATGACCCACATCGTCTTCACATTCACAATGAAAAAATTACATATTATAATTAGAATGACATATTACAATTAGAATGACATACTTACTATATTCATCATAAAACTGGACTAGCAAAGGCGAAATAAAATCATAAAACTAACCTGTAAATACTCATACACTGAGTTAGTATGCAGCCTGTAGTACACAGGAACAAAGATCCAGCACACCAGCGGGAAGGCGATTATGATACCGTATAGCGTCTCCCACATCGCAGACCCATAGTACACCAGCTCAGATGGGAAGCCTGGAATAGAGGAAAAGGTTTATTAGTAACCAGCTATTAACCACGGGTTTACCCGCGTGGAGTTGTTTTTTTTTTTTACCGGACACGATGTTTTCCTTCACCGTTTTGAGAGCAGTGGTGATGACATAATTCACACAAAGTAAAGCACCTGTCTGGGTTCGAACCTACGACCTACAAGTCGTAAGTCGCGGCCGTTACCACTTGGCCACCACAGTGCGTAATTAAGTGCGTAATTAAGCTACGGTTAATCGTTCAAAGGTATAGAAGCCAAACAAAGTAAAGCACGTGTTCAAAAGATCGCAGTTTGAACTTCGTAATTACTATAACCTGGCGCTAATCTCAGGCTATTAAATGACTAATTTGTTGACTATTTTATAGACTTTTTATCTTACCCGCACGATTTGCATATAAAAGTATGGGTCAAGTCTATTTTTTTTTTTTTTTTTTGTATTTTTTTTTTTTCAGTAAGGATGAGTCACTTATCGTCAATGGCTTATCGCTGTCCATCGCTGGGCATATCACGCCTTGTTTCTCCAAAGGCTAAGCATTCAGAGGTGTAGGTACCTACCCATAGTACACCCACATTTCACCAGTTATGTGTAAGTCCCATGTAATAGGGGCGAGCCTATTTCCATCATCGGACACAAGTTCCGGACTCCGGGCTGTTACTGAAAAATTCCAGATAGAAAAGCACAATTATACTTTGCCCGACTTGAGAATCGAACCCAGGACCTTATCCGCAGCAGTAGCGCTTGCGACCAACAGACCAACGAGGCATATACAGGATGATTTTTTTTACCGGTTCCAAATTTTTTCAGGGTGTTCTGTTCTACCCATGATTATGAACAACTTTCACTACAGGATCAACTCTGAAATCACGAAAAAAAAATCACCTGTTTCATACATTTTGGTCAAGTAGGTAGGCTTAATGAACTTTTATGTGAAACAGCAGATTTTTTTTAATTTATTTATATGGTGAAAGAAGCCCAATTAATCTACAGAATATCATTGCCCTTTGCGTTACCCGGAGATCGGTCCTAAGATCTCGTTCAGCAGTCTCGCTTTCGACTACCAGATTAAAACGATCCTATACAAGGCCAGGAGAGCAGTGGTGGCCCAGTGGTAACGGCCGCGACTTACGACTTGTAGGTCGTAGGTTCGAACCCAGACAACCGCTTTACTTTGTGTAAATTATTTCATCACCACTGCTCTCAAAACGGTGAAGGAAAACATCGTGAGGAAACCGGCATGTCCTCTAGAACCAAAAATTCGAAGACATGTGACATCTGCCAACCCGCACTGGGCCCGCGTGGTGGATTACGGCCCACTCCCTCTCACCGAGAGGAGGCCTGTGTCCCAGCAGTGGGAACATTATAGGCTGATTATGTATACAAGGCCAGGCCAATTCTAGTTTTTTTTGCACTAACATTACATTAATTTTTAGACAGTTAATAGTTAGTATCACTTAGTTGCAGTAAGTCTTTGTGCGTTCTGGTGGCACTTGACCGCGGAAGCGGCGAAATACCACATCCTGCTGCCAAAAGTTTTCTTCCATCACCAGGTGCAGGTAGCATGTTGGTATGCGCACCACAAACGCCTTAAAGTTGACGTTGCGATGCGACTCCAGCAGCTGTACTCTCGGCGCGTACTTCAACCTTTGGCGCACGTACGTCACGATGTCTTCTGCATCAGTGGTGTAGTGGAGGAGGGAAATATACACCGATTCGGCTTCGCAGCACGCATTTTTTTCGTTGGGCTCCGTAGGAGCCTTGCCGCAGCGGTTCTTACAGGTACTCTGTCGGTGCTTCCTCCTTAGCACCGTCACGAAGCCAAACAAATACAGCCCATATATATTTTACACTAGGTACGGATTAATGTGTATTGCGGATACAGTGACAAGGATGTACCTATAGTAAAAAATGTAATAAGTACCTAGAATGTGTACTCAAAAGATAGTTTTAATTACTTTACGATGCGATTGCCTATATACGTCGTTACATAGGTACCCATTGATAGTATAGTTTTGGGAGAAGGTAAACTTTGTGTCATGAGGTTTTAAGTGAATAAAAACAATATTAAAAACACTCTTCTTGAAGCACTCTAAGGAGCAATTATGCGATGTCAAAACAACTAAAAACGCGGAAAAACTTGAATAAATACAGAGTGGAGTGGTAGGTACGATAGGCAAAGGTGGAACACCTGGGTGGTTTTAGCCGGTAAGAGTCCGGCACGCCCCTCTGTCACACCCACGAAGGAGGAAGTCCATGAGGATTTCCAGCGCGCACCAAAAAAAAAAGGCATATAACATGGCATCGTCGCGCAACTTCAGCTTGTACCAAAAAAATGTGTAAAAAATATGCTGTTACATAGAAAAGTGAAAACCTACGCTGTCAAAATGTATGGAACAGCTTTTTTTTTTTATAACCGACGAATAATTTCTACGCAAGGGGTCTAGAATCATGGGCTGAAATCATGGTTAGATACAGTTTGCGCGTTGATGTCCCGACACCCTGTATAATAATGAAACAAGTATCTATAAATTGAAACTATATAGTTCCATATAATTATCCTGCTAAATTCCATGACTGAAACAATATGAAACCGAATTAAAATGAGTCATTCCAATCAGCTAATTTTCATAAAGAGAATGTACGATATAATCACAAAACATTTTGTAAACATCATCCAAAGTACCTATAGGTAAAGGTAGGTAGGTATAGGTAAAGTCAGGGAAATTCATTGTTTAGCAAATTGACTACCAACTTAAATTATACGTATATTCAAATCACAGCTATCATTCTTTGACAGTTGTATGAAATGGCTATAACACGGCAAATTGACGTAGTGTGTCAATTTGATAAACAATTATTTATTAATTTCCCTGACTGCAGGCTAATAAAATAAAATGACACTAACCTAGGAAGAGAAGATGGCACATTACCAGAAATAGCTACTTAGAGACCATATTTTAAGATGTTACCGCTAAAGCGACGCAAGAGGCGCCCCTTGTCATCCCAGGCATTTGACGGCGTGACTAAGATACATTGATTGCCAACAAATTACTCCTATGAGTGACAAGTGAGTACGTACAGACGCCAGCACATGAAGCTGCTACAATCTGTCAAATTTCTTTAATAGATTTTCAACTTTATCGCTAAAGCATAAGGTTCAAAGTTAATTGGGAAAATTTGACATATTGTAGTAGCTTGATGTGCTGGCGTGTGTACTTAACAACAATGACAGTAAACTTTCTCCTGTCTACAAATAATAACCAATCTGTCAACTAAGCGCGGGGATTAGAAATCATAATCAGCCTATAATGTTCCCACTGCTGGGACACAGGCCTCCTCTTGGTGAGAGGGAGTGGGCCGTAATCCACCACGCGGGCCCAGTGCGGGCTAGTGGCCTATAGGGGCCTAGGGGATTAGGAATAGGTACCGTTCATAATATAGAGCCCTTTGTAAAGAAACGTTCCGCACTGGATGTTTGCAAGTTCAAATAATGATGATTTCAAAACAGTTTTCCAGTTTTTAATACCATTTAATTCAATACTTCCGTCATGTGAACCACGTAGTGGAAACTGGCTATAATTTATACCGGTTGACTTTGAAGTTATTGGTGTCCGTTTGAGGTGGTGAGGAACTCTTGGATCCTGAACAACTTTTATATATATGTATATTATGTTTTTCTGGATGTGAGAACGTTGTTGACTATAGACTGTCCTCTAATACCTAATAACACTATTATATAAATACATTGTAAAAGCCATTTAAAAGAAGCCATTAAAGCCATTTTTAAAAGAGTAAAATCCGTGGGGTTTCTTGTCCGCGGTTCTCCATAGGAAACAACCAATAGGAAACGTGCACCTAGCTTTTCTTAAGTAGGTACCCATGTAGGTTAAGTGAAATAAAATATTTTGATTTATATATGGAACCAACTCTAAAAAACTATCCCTGTTTCATACATTACACGCAATTTTTGAAACAGCATGTTTCTATGTATTAGAAGAATGCTAATTAGTTCCTCGTCAGCCGGTATTAGTGGGTCCGTGGCTTAGGCCCCCAGTGGTTGACGCACCTGTGGCCGACGCCCCCGATACGATTAATTTAATATCTTTTTTTTTTTTGTGCTTTTTCACTTAGTACAGTAAATTAGAAAAATGTTTCACCCTAATAATAAAGTATTTTTCCTTGCTAAACAAAAGTTATCTATCAAATAGCAGAGAGAATAGATCGCCACTTAACCAAATCCTTACACACCTTTTTCCCCATTAGAAGCATATTTATTATGTACAAACATCCAAAAAATCAAAAACACTTCATATAAAATGTTAGTGAATGTTTATAATATACATTTATAATAAATTACCTTATGGAAATTTTATCTTTCAACTTCAACCAACTCGAAAAAAAAAAAAAAAAAAAGTTAAAATTATTCTCATTTGTTTCACAGTTGAACATGTTTATTTATTATTTTTACAGATAAAAGAACATTTCATTATGTAAAAAGTTAGTTGCTCTGCAGTAATTTTTAAGACTGATTATTTAAAATTACTATCTTATTTTATTACATTTGAGACTGATTATTATAATTAAGTTAAATGATTCTCTTGATTATAGGTGATGAAAACTGTGATTTATATAAAAAAATACTAGATTTCTTTTCGAGATATATAAATAAATAATGAAAAATAACTAAGACTTTAATTTTTCAAAACATACCTCTAATATAAAAGCATTTTTATGTTATAAATATAATGACGATTTAATGTTATGCATATATTTACAATCAATATAAGTAAATTTAATATTTTTGTAAAACAATTTTTGTGCCTGACAGTACATTTGATCAAAAATTACTTTGAATTAAATTAATCGTATCGGGGGCGTCGGCCACAGGTGCGTCGACCACTGGGGGCCTAAGCCACGGACCCGTATTAGTGATCTGCTTTTGTTTTATTTAGCCAATTATCTACATGTACATAATTTGCAATATTTTATTCCAAACGTAGGCAAGTAGCGTAAAAGTTATTTCGAGGCCAGTGGTTATAAAAAGCATTATTTGTATTAGTTTGAATATTTATACCAAAATTAGCTTCATGTAATTAATTTACGGGTATTCATTTAAAATTAATTATAACAAATTCACACGGTGCACTGAACCGCAAAGGAGAAAAAAATAATAAACCAATCTTCGTTAACCTCAAAAAACGCTCCGAAAGTTCACCTTTACGTATTGTAACCCGGGTTGATATTTTTTATTTAAGGGGCTTTCTCAGCACGGTGAAGGAAAACACCGTGAGGAAACCGGCATGTCCTAGAACCAAAAATTCGAAGACATGTGACATCTATCAACCCGCACTGGGCCCGCGTGGTGGATTACAGCCCACTCCCTCTCACTGAGAGGAGGCCCGTGTCCCAGCAGTGGGAACGTTATAGGCTGATTACGTAAGGGGCTTACATGACCTAAAGCGCGGTCACTGTCGGACTGCATAGAAAATAAAGAGAAGCGCGATGACATAACGCTGGTACCTAATTTATTGCAAAATATGAAGCAATTATTTAATTACAAAAATCTATTGTTTGGACAAAAAAAATTAAAATACTATGTAGTATGTTGCTTGTAGAATAATCTGACAAAAAATCAGAATGATTGTATGTATATTAATATGGTTTTTATTGTAAAAAGAAAGTTTTTAGAGGTATCTTCATGATTTTTTTCTATCGTATCAAATTAGTTGTATTATGTTTTCAACACACTATCGAACTAGCATTATATCCTGAAAAATATCATATATTTTTCTGATTTTGTTTACTGTAGTCGATCATATACTTTATACTTTTATTGTTTCTAAAACTTGCGTTTTTTTGCGTTTAGGTCCTGTAAGCCCCTTTACAGATAATTGACATTTATCTGTAGAGGCGTCAGTGTAATTTGTAGTCATACTACACTGTTTAGTTTATTGGTAATGAACTTGGACTCGCCGGCCGTGACTTAGGTAGGTAATGGTCGCATGCTAAAAGTAATTACGGCCTAGTCGCTACTCGTTAAAAATAATTAGATTTACTATTTTCGTCTACAATTTCCTGATGCTTTTGAGTCATAAAATATTATGTATAACTTAGCGTATACAATAATCGACTATTTAACTAATATTATTTGTAGGTTGCAACATTTACATTTTATTAAATTTTATGCTTTTGAGTTGTGGCAACCCACATTTTATTCTTTGGTTAATAACATAATTTTAAGTATACTAACATAATTATGGATCACTGTGTCTAACTTAAATAAATTATATAATAAAATTATAAACTATACACATACATACATACACAAACTCACGCTTTCTTAATCAGCCTATAATGTTCCCACTGCTGGGATACCGGCCTTTTCTCTGTGAGAGGGAGTGGGCCGTAATCAACCACGCGGACCCAGTCCAGGTTGGTAGATGTCACATGTCTTTGAATTTTAGTTTTTCGAACTCGTAAGTCGGGGCCGATATCACTGGCCCAGTGGAAACGGCCGCGACTTACGAGTTTGGAGGTCATAGGTTCGAACCCAGACTGGCGCTTTACTTTGTGTAAATTATTTTATCACCACTGCTCCTAAAACGGTGAAGGCAAACATCGTGAGAAAACCGGCATGTCCTAGAACCAAAAATTCGAATACCGCATGGTAGATTACATCCCACACCCTCTCGAAAAACATTGTGTCCCAGCGCAATGGGAACATTATAGACTGATTATGCTGTGGTAAGCATTCAATAAGCACGTACGGGCAGCCACAAAAATAGGTTAACACTAACTCATAGCAAAATACTGAAAAAATCTTGTTTGTATTCTTCAGGCTCCTACAAACAGGCGCGACACGCGATATAATCGCGCGCGACACAAAGGCACCGCTCCGTTGCGTGACTTGCGGTGCCTTTGTGTCGCGCCTGTTTGAAGGAGCCTTTACGATGACTGGAGGACATAGGTACTCATTATACTCATTACTAGCTTCTGCCCGCGGCTTCGTCCGCGTGCAATTTCACCCTCTTAGGGGTGGAATTTCGAAAAACCCTTTCTTAATGGATACCTACTCTTCACAAAGAACACACCCTCTAAATTGCATGTCTCTAGGACCAGCGGTTTAGGCTGTGCGTTGATATATCAGTCAGTCAGAACTTTGAATTTTATATAAATATAGATAATATACTCATTTATTTTCACACGAGTTTCTTTAAGTGCTGCCTAAAAAAATGGTGAACACACTATTTTTTATTTCCTCTAAAGTTCAATGATGTCATTAAGGTAATAAATATTAAATCACATGACTTCCTTTTGCAAAACTTTTTGTCGATATTAAGGTATTATTTTTAGGGTTCCGTACCTAAAGAGTGTCAATGGGACGCTGTCCCTCTGTCACATGGCTTATATCTTTTGAACCGTAATGGACACTTGTTTCCACAATTCTAGCTTATTTACATTTTTTTTTCTTTTTTTTTTCTACAATCATGTACTTATGCAAGTGCACTACAATCAAATTACTTCTAACAATTGATAATAATATTTTGGGGCCCGCTCCCCATGTTACACCATCTAGACATTTCTTCTAGTCAATAGTAATCAAAATCAAAAGTCATTTATTCAAATAAGACTGAGGATCAGTACTTTTGGAACGTCAAAATTACATAAGACATTCCCCCAAAACGCCCGCCCGCCCTTCACCACTTCCTGCTTTTGCTGGGAAGAAGTGGCGCAACAAACTCCCCAGCAGCACAGCTGTATGTTCAGTTAAAAAAAAAATAAACGAGGCACAGAACATTAAATTAAACTATAGGTAATAATAATAGCCTTTTTTTTTCTTTTTTTTTTGGGTGGGAAATCATCAAATGACCCCTCCCGCTCTGGGCGGAGCGGAAGGGAGTGTCAGACTCTTACTGACTAAAACCCACCCGTGTTCCTTCACTTGCCTGTGCCAGGGGCCACGGTATCTCTTTCGAACAACCCGCGACCCCGGCGGGCATCGGCCCTAGCGGACCCCGTCAGTTGGTGCTGACATCTCCTTGAGGCGCGCGTGGAACACAACGCGCCGTCGACCCGGGCCTGGTCCTTACCGGACGGCGAGCTGCCCATTGCTCGCCGCCCGCAAGCCCGCGCCTACGGTGGCCGGGAATCGGCTATCGACTCCCGACGCCCGGGGCGTTTCCTGCGGCGGCTGGGGGCGTAAGGGCGCAGGGATTGCCGCTCCCTCACGCGCTCCGCCTCCTCCTTCGCGAGCATCACTGCTTCGCAGAAGGAGGCGATAGCCTCCCATGCACTCTCGCTCCGTACCATGGCCCGGACTAGGGCCGGACGCGAGAGATCGCCGCCGCCGATCGCCGCCGTGAGGACACGGCGGTGCTCTGCCCAAGCTGGGCAGATCTCCACCGTATGCTCCACCGTGTCCTCCGGGCGATCCACACAATGGTGACACCCGGGCGTTTCCTCCCGCCTTATTCGGAACAGGAACCTCCCGAAGCAGCCGTGTCCGGTGAGGACCTGCGTTAGGCGGAAGGTAAGGACGCCGTGGCGTCTCTCTAGTCACTCCTCAAAGAGGGGACTTATCGCCGCAATTGTGGCGTGCCCAGCACTGTTTTATTATATTATAGTGCACAAGTGTGTGCGCAAACACAGGTACACTCTCTGTTCCTTTACTCTCATAGTCCGATGGGACGGCAATCCGACACGACCGGGGAGAGATCAGGCGCAGGCTTCACGTGGTTTCCGAGACACGTGGGTATTAAATTCGTCAACTTCTAAACTCCGGGCTGTTACTAAGAAATTCTTAATGGAAAACCCAATTACAGTTTGTTCGACCTGAGAATCGAACCCAGGACAGCTCAGCTCAGCTCAGCAGACGCGCTTGCAACCACGAGACAAAACGGGCAGTCAATACTAATTACACTATGGATTACTATGGACGCTACAACTACAAATAAAATAAAGTTGAAAACTCCTTACAAAAACTTGTTTTTTTTCGGCGTTTTTTGCTCGAACTTTATATTTTACATTGATACGGAAGTACGGAACCCTTCGTGTGCAAGTCTGACTCGCACTTAGCTGCTTTTTGTTTATTGGCATATTTTTTTGTTTTATTTTACCCTCATTAGTAAAAATTACAATGTATGAATAACTGACTGTAAACTAAATAAAAAATGTTTTGTTGACTATTTGTTCATAAGTAATGAGTAAAGGGGCATGCCAAGTGGCCATAGTAATTTAGGCCCACTGTGCACACATATAAAAAATAATTAAAATAGGAGGCAATTCCAATAATTAATTAGTAAAAGAAATGATTTACAAAAAACTTAGCTTGAAGTTATTATATCGGTCTAGCCGTCTTCGAGTAATCGAGGAACATACATAAAATAAAAAAAAAGATTCCGACGAACTAAGAACCTCCTCAGGCCTAATTTTGGCGAAAAACTACGTCCACTTTATTAATTTCACTACGTAAGACGCACACACACACGGACACATTATTTTAAATTTAAAATTAAACATTTGAACCAAAGCAATAGTTAAAAGAGTTATCGTTGTTCGATGGCTTCACAATGGCGGTTCGTCGGCCAAAACATTATTCAACTAAGATAGACACAACTGTCAAATACACTTAAAATATTTATAGACTTCCGTAACTTTAGCCATCACGGTGCCATTGACACATTATAGTGGACCAGACTACCAATAATTACAATTAGTCTTACTATGGCGTTTCAATGGCACTACAGTGGAAGTCAATGACCATATATAATTTGTAGAATACCAAATGTCAATGACTATTCTATTGAGACACTACTTACACACTACCGACACACTATGGACAAGTTGGTTATTTTACAGAATTGGGCCCCTGACCTCCACAACCCAATTACTAGGTAATACGATACCCTTGGTAAGACTGGTTGTCAAACTTTCGGGCTTCTGACGACCGTGTCGACTGCAAAAGATCTATGAATGACAGCCGGGCACAGCGCGAGGCACGGAGAGGTCTTTTTATGTAAAGATGGTCACCTATCCACGGACCAACCGCGGCAAGCGTATAGCTTAACCTGATCAATCGACCCGTGCGGCTTTACTCAGCCACAAGCCTCTCCTATACCAACAAACAAACTCAAAGTATTTATTTCGTTTATACCATTTACAGGCTGCGCGCAATCTAAGCGCCTGTCTGGGTAGGAACCTATGACCTACCTAGGGGCTACTCCGAAGCGGTTAACCACTGTATCGGCCGAATGTTCGGTCATTTTCTACTACCATTAATTTCCTATATTGACTATTGGTACCGACCAAACTGTGCCAATCCGCACCTTTTTAGAACCCTTAACCCTTTTTTTACCTTTTTTTTTTAAATTCGTAGTAGGACAACAATATTCGAATCAGAAAATGACCGAACATTCGGCCGATACAGTGGTTAACCGCTTCGGAGTAGACCCCCTGTTCCCAAAAGGTCTTTTAAATTAATTGAGTGATTAAATGAGTGATGATTTTGAAATGGTAGAATTTCCTTTGCCCGACAAAACCTATGATCAACAGTGAACATTCAGAATCATGACTATGTTTATATGTTATTATTATTGTAGTTCTTCTGCAATTACAGTAACATTATAGTGTAAAGATTGTTATTACATTTTTAGAGATCTGTAGCTGGTGACAAGTAAGGAAAAAGGCGACTACATGACCTAAAGCGCGGTCTTTGTCGGACTGCAGAGAAAAGAAAGAGAAGCGCGATGACACAACACTGGTAATTTATTGCAAAATGCAAAATATGAAACAATTAAATTATCTATTTACAAAAAATATATTGTTTGGACTAAAAAATTAAAACATTAGCACTTTAGTATGTTGCTTGTAGAATAATCTGACAAAAAATCAGAATGATTGTATGTATATTAGTATGGTTTTTATTGTAAAAAGAAAATTTCTAGAGGTATCTTCATGATTTTTGTCTATCGTATCAAATTAGTTGTATTATGTTTTCAACACACTATCTCTAACATATATCCTGAAGAATCTATATATATAAAATGGTAAACTGACTGATTGTTGATATATCAACGCACAGTCTAAACCGCTGCTCCTAGAGACATGAAATTTGGAGGGTGTGTTCTTTGTGAAGAGTAGGTATCCACTAAGAAAGGGTTTTTCGAAATTCCACCCCTAAGAGGGTGAAATTTGACGCGGACGAAGTCGCGGGCAGAAGCTAGTATCATATATTTTTCTGATTTTGTTTACTGTAGTCGATATTATTTTTATTGTTTCTAAAACTTGCGTTAGGTCCTGTCCCTTAAACGTCAGATTAAAAAACCCATCGCCTCGTTCGCTTCGTCCTGCTTCGTTGGTCTAGTGGTCGCAAGCGCTATGTACCGCTAAGCGTGAGGTCCTGGGTTCGATTCCCAGGTCGGGCTGTGTTATTGGGGTTTTCCATTAGGAATTTATCAGTAGCAGCCTGGATTTGTACTCGGTTGATAGCAATAGGCTCGCCCCTATTACATGGGACTTAAACATAACTGACTAAATGTGGGTGTTACTGTAAGTTACGCAGGAGAACCACGGTAACCGACATAGCCCGAAAAATTGCTAAGATATAATCGCGCGCGACACAAAGGCACCGCTCGTTGCGCGACTTACGTTGCCTTTGTGTCGCGCGCGATTTTATCGCGTGTCGCGCCTGTTTGAAGGAGCCTTTAAGTGGCAGTGGGCAGGGCACATTGCTCGCAGAACAGTTGGCCCATGGGGCAGAAAGGTTCTGGAGTGGCGACCGCGTACCGGAAGACGTACCGGACCGACGACCTTGTGAAGGCCGCAGGAACCCGTTGGATGCGAGAAGCACAGAACCGGTCGAAGTGGAGGTGCTTGGTGGAGGCCTATGTCTAGCAGTGGACGTCTTTCGGCTGAAGTTATGACTGTAAGTTAAGCACCTCTGCCTTACCCATTGCGGATTATAGGCATGATTTTACGTTATTTTTTCCGAAAAAAAACTGTTTTTTTTTTACTTACGGAACAGCTCAATTTTGCCCCGTGATATATGCATTTAATACATTAGGTATATGCACAGAAAAATATAGTGTGTTATGTGTGTCACAGTCCAGTGTCTACAATAATAGTACCTAAACCTACGCTTTTATTACGATGGCATTATTTTAATAATGACAATTATTTATATTTATTTGATGCGATTGTTCGTTCTAATGTATTTATTTTAAAAGAGTCATTACTGTAGGAAGTGGTAAATGCTATAGAATAAATTCTAAGAAAATTCTAAAGTTGTGTTAAAGAAATGTATCAAGAATTATGTATTTTTCTCACGTATCGGGATTTAACAATACGACAATAGCTTACTGCCATGACGTAGGTAGTAAAAATATAACAACACAAGGTGACATATGGATATCCATACAAATATTATAAATTCGGAAGTAACTCTGTCTGTCTGTCTGTATGTTACCTTTTCACGCCTAAACCACTGAACGGATTTCGATCAAATTTGGCAGACAGATAGATTACATCCCGGGGAAGGACATAGGATAGTTTATAGCGGACATATGGATATCCATACTAATATTATAAATTCGAAAGTAACTCTGTCTGTCTGTGTGTTACCTTTTCACGCCTAAACCACTGAACGGATTTCGATAAAATTTGGCAGAGAGATAGATTACATCCCGGGGAAGGACATAGGATAGTTTATAGCGACATTCGCGGGCGAAGCCGCGGGCGGAAGCTAGTAACTTTATAAGACACAAATCTTCTTAATTTTTATTTGGTCGTGTTTACATATCGATACTTATCACGTCTGCGGAGTTTCTCTAGTTAGTTTAATATCACCTTGTATACAGGGTTATTTGTAAAACACCAGCAACCTCTTAAGAGGTCATTGTAGTCATCATTATGAACAACTTTTACTATGGGATCAAACCTGAAATCGCGAAAAAAAAATCAGCTGTTCCCTACATTTATGTTCGTATAACTCGTCAAAATGTAGGGAACAGCTGATTTTTTTTTCGCGATTTCAGGTTTGGTCCCATAGTAAAAGTTGTTCATAATGATGACTACAATGACCTCTTAAGAGGTTGCTGGTGTTTTACAAATAACCCTGTAGATACTGATGCAACAAATAGAACAAGGAATATTCTTCTTAGGAATGCGCTTACTCTACGGTCACAAGTTGGTATGCATTTAAGCGGAAATTGCAGAGTTATTTTCAAAACAAATAGCGTAGAGGCAACAGACTCAACACCTCTCTCGCTTCAATTTATTTACAATTATAAGTATATTATATAGTAAAAAGTAAGTATATATGTGTAATATAGGTTTATAACTTATTTGTGTAGGTAATTATTTTATATAAAATTCAATAGTTTTTTATCATTGTTCCTCTCAACCAAAGCACCTGCCATCTAATCTCTTTACCACCTTTGGTTGCCTTTTTTGTATGAGATAAGATTAAATAAATAAATAACAAACAGGGAACACCGATAAAAACAAAATATACACTATTAGTAAAACGTTAGAATTAATAAAGAATCTAGTGAATCAGAGAAAGCGCCGTAAAGTCGTTTTAGGTTATTAATATTGGTATTAAATATGAATAACCAAAAATTTTATTCAAGCGTTTTAATAACGGTGTATATTTTAATTAAGTACCCCATTGGTCTCGTGGTCGCAAGCACGACTGCTGTGCAAGGGGTCCTGGGTTCGATTCCCAGGTCGAGCTAAGTGTTATTGGATTTTTCCATTAGGAATTTCTCAGTAGCAGCCCGGAGTTTGGAAGTTGGTGGTGTGATACCCCCGTGCCTCTGAAAGCACGTAAAGTCGTTGGTCCTGCGCCGGATCTCTCCTCGGTCGTGTCGGATTGCCGTCCCATCGGACTATGAGAGTAAAGGAACAGACAGTGCACCTGTGTTTGCACACACACTTGCGCACTATGGTATCTTCTGCGTACCTGGCTAATCTCCGTTGAGATTGGCCACCGTGACCGAAATCGATCAGGGGGATTATTATTATTATATTTTGTTTTTATGTACCTAAACCTCATCTAAAACCAATTCGAACTAAGTCATTAGGAAAACCCAACAACTTTACCTATACCTATTTGTCATACGCACTTTTTAAAGCGATAACAAGGTTACCAACACAATAGGTGACACATTGACTTGTCAGAGGGTTAAAGGTTAAATATAACCCTTCAATTGTTGTGGTAAATTTTTCCCGGGTATTATATTATTATTGCAGGTTAAGATTCAGCCCTTTGAATCATATTAGCACTCTTTTTATCGTTGAATCACGTTTATATAGGGTGACTGGTAATTAGTGACCGATACTTAAACACGTGATTTTACTCATCATTATGAACAACTTTTACTATGGGACCAAACCTGAAATCGCGAAAAAAAAATCTGCTGTTCCCATTTATGTTCGCTTAACCCGTCAAAATGTAGGGAACAGCTGATTTTTTTTTCGCGATTTTAGGTTTGGTCCCATAGTAAAAGTCGTCCATAATGATGAGTAAAATCACGTGTTAAAGTATCGGTCACTAATTACCAGTCACCCTATATTAGGTAGGTATAGTTTCCTAGAACCAAAAATTCGAAGACATGTGACATCTACCAACCCGCACAGGGCCCGCGTGGTGGATTACGGCCCACTCCCTCTCACAGAGAAGAGGCCCGTGTCCCAGCAGTGGGAACTTTATAGGCTGATTATGCTTATGCGTATGTCGAGAGCATCAGTGGTGGCCAAGTGGTAACGGCCGCGACTTACGAGTTGTAGGTCGTAGGTTCGAACCCAGACAGGCGCTTTACTTTGTGTAAATTATTTCATCACCACTGCTCTCAAAACCGTGAAGGAAAACATCGTGAGGAAACTGGCATGTCCTAGAACCAAAAATTCGAAGACATGTGACATCTACCAATCCGCACAGGGCCCGCGTGGTGGATTACGGCCCACTCCCTCTCACCGAGAGGAGGCCTGTGTCCCAGCAGTGGGAACATTATAGGCTGATTATGGTTATGGTATGTCGAAAATGCCGAAACGCAACACTGCTACACGGCAATAAACGATTGTCGACTTACACACAATTTTATTGTACAAATCGAATCTTACGTCATCATCGAATGAACAAACAATGGTAAGTAATGATTTTGTAATCGGTTCGTTATCGGAAACTCCTAAATTGCGGGAGTTACATTACTGCCTTATTGCTCTAGTGGACGCGAGCGCTACTGCAGAAGGCCCTAGGTTCAATTCCTAAGGCAGGCAAAGTTCTATTGGGTTTTTCCCAACAGGAATTTCTCAGTAGGTACTAGCCTGGGGTCTTGCAATAGACAAAAGGCTTGCCCCCCATTTCATGGGACTTAAACATAACTGGTGAAATGTGGGTTTTACTATAGGTACACCTTTGCTTCCTATGTGCTGATGGTGATCACGGGGGTGGTTTTAGTGAGGTAAAAATGCCACACTCCCCGACTTCCCTCTCATCATGGTAAGCACATCATAATGTGCTTACCAACGAAAATAATTTAATTTTGATTTATATAAATTACTAGCTGTTCCCCGCGGTGTCACACGCTGCGCGGCTCCTAAGGGTCGTAGCGTGATGTTATATAGCCTATAGCCTTCCTCGATAAATGGACTACCCAACGCTAAAAGAATCATTCAAATCGGACCAGTAGTTCCAGAGATTTGCGCGTTCAAACAAACAAACAAACTCTGCAGCTTTATAATATTAGTATAGATTTACTGTACATTGGTACAGACGCCAAGCACATCAAGCTACTACAATCTGTCAACTTTGTTTAACAGATTTTCAACTTCATCGCTAAAGCATAAGGTTCAAGGTTGATTGGAAAAATTTGACAGTTTCAGGTAGCTTGATGTGCTGGCGTCTATACAATTTCCATAAACAATTGCTACATTGTGGCAATTTTAATTAATTATTGTATTCTTGTTTATTTGTTATGGTGTCTTTCTTTTACTAGAAAATTTTCTAGGACTATAACACTTACAATAAATCGGCGGTCAGAGCTAGCACTGTATGCAATATGCAATACACTGAGACACTAAGAGAAAATCATCGAACCACTTTCCAAAAAAAAAAGTTCGTAACACTATTCTTCACTTACCCAAAAACGACCTAACTCCTAAGGTCCCCCTGGCTACCGACAGGATCATAGCCAGGGTAGACACGCCGCCTCCAGCGAAGATGTAAGCTTGCTTGGCGCTCCCCCCCGCACTGACGTCCTTCCTCCGCCTCCAGAGGGGCGCACATGACGAGGCGCATACGAAGATGCCGAAAACTATGCATTCCCACGCAAGCCACCCGGAATTCATGTTTCTGGAAAGAAAGAGAAAATAAAAATTAAGTTTATGTTCCTAAACAGCCGGGTTAGATAACCAGCAGTGCAACAACATTCATTGCGTTTATTCCCACTCCCTCTCACAGAAAGGAGGCCTGTGTCCCAGCAGTGGGAACATTATACATGGACCAATCCACCAAACTACATAGTCTTCACATGATCTGACCAAGATTTTGTCTGGACTTTAAAAGAGACTGTGACCTCTGAGTTTGTTTCGGCCTTTCTTCTCAGAATAGTCAGATACGAAACGCCGACCTCATCGAATTATAAAAAATATATGATTGACGTGTAAAAGTGTTTGTACAAACCTACTTACAGAAAATAAATCATTTGTCTTATATAATTTATTGGCTGATTATGTATTACGTTATTTACGTTGTGAGCAGACTTTTCAAGCATAATTAAAAGCAATGGAATAGCAATATCCTTCAAACGTGATTCAGATTGTAAATGACAGTGTATATAGGCTATTCGGGTGCAGGATGTGGTGTGGTATTTCTGACTGGCTCTTTTTTTATTATTAAAAAAATATATGAAACAACTATGTTGTGTGTGTAAGTGTATAACTTAATTTAGGCTATTTCCAACTTATTTTCTCCTAGAAAATAAAAGAGAACGGACATTATCATAAATTAAATAATTAATTAACAAAAAAACATATTTGACATATTTCCAACAAATAAAAATAAGAACTAACGCCGCCATCTTGATTTTAATAGTTTTATATCGAAACATTTTCACGTTCCATTTGTTTTTTCTTTTTTTTTTCGCCAACGACAAATCCTCTCAACATCATTCAAACACCAATAGGTCCTTACAGTAATTTAGTTTGTGAAAAACGGAATCGGTGCAATTAACTATTTACATGCATTTCTCGACACCTTCAACTTGACCCGAAACAGCTGAACACATGTTCATCGAACATGGCGGCTTTCTGCAATGAGTCAGGTGTCATTGTTCAAATGTTCTCAACAATAGTAATTATAGCGCCCTCTATAATGGCTATGTACAAAGATTATTGTCTTAATTATATGTTGTGAATAAACTTGTGTCTGGATTATCTGAAAAATACTTAGGTTAGGTATAGCACATAGTGGATGTGTTTATTTATTTCTAAGAAGTGTCTTTTTTAGGGTTCCGTACCCAAAGGGTAAAAACGGGACCCTATTACTAAGACTCCGCTGTCTGTCCGTCCGTCTGTCTGTCATCAGGCTGTATTTCAAGAACCGCGATAGCTAGACAGTTGAAGTTTTCACAAATTATGTATTTCTGTTGCCGCTATAACAACTTAATACTAAAAACAAAATAAAATAAATATTTAAGGGGGCTCCCTACAACAAACGTGTTTTTTTTTCGGAGTTTTTGCCTTGTGGTACGGAACCCTTCGTGTGCGAGTCCGACTCGCACTTGGCCAGTTTTTGTTTTCTCATGACTTGATATCAATAACCGTTACGTAAATATGTGAAGCTTCACTAGTTTAATGACCCTATAATTATGTCTGTGAAAACACAGACATGTCTACAAAATCAGCCAATAATGTCCCCACTGTTGAGACACAGGCCTCCACTCTGCTCTGTAGGTAAGGCCGTAAGTAATCTACCACGCGGGCCTACTGCGGGTTGGTAGATGTCACATGTCTTCGAATTTTGGGTTCTAGGACATGCCGGGTTCTTCACGATGCTTTCCTTCACAATATGAGCAGTGGTGACGAAGTAATTTACACTGAGTAAAAGCTCCTACAAACACGCGCGATTCGCGTCGCGTGTCGCGCCTGTTTGTAGGTGCCTTAAAGCGCCTGTCTGGGTTCGAACTTACGACCTACAATTCGTAAGCCGCGGTCTTTACCACTGAGCCACCACTGCTCTCATGACATTGTCTAACTAGGTCACAATTACAAATAAAAATCAAAATACCTTCTTTATTATCTATGTGTGTTCCTGGCATGCGGTTGATTGTACAGACGCCAGCACATCAAGCTACTACAATCTGTCAAATTTCTTTAATAGATTTTCAACTTTATCGCTAAACCATAAGGTTCAAAGTTGATTGGGAAAATTTGACAGTTTCGGGTAGCTTGATGTGCTGGCGTCTGTACCTACTTAGCTCAGGTGAGACTAAGTACAGTCACTCATAGTGAAACTCACACTAAATCGCCATTGTTCTAATTAAATTCACACTAACCTCGACATTTTCCTTCTTAGATCAGAATTAGCTGCCTATGATATTGACGTAGGTAAGGTTCTTAGTCACTCTATGTATTTTTGTATTTGTGTACTTACATTTAATTTTTTAAACATATAAGAACTTAATTTAAAACTGTCTCAATGAAAAAAAGCATTCAAATTAATAGTAAATTTTCAGTAGGTATTAAATAAAAAAAAATACAGTTTCGTAGCTTGAAATCGCGAAAAAAAAATGAGCTGTCCATACATTTGTGTTCACTTAAATCGACAAAATGTATTGGAACAGCTGTTTTTTTTTTCGCGATTTCGAGGTTTGTCCTATAGAAAAAGTTGTTCAAAATGATGAGTACAATGACCCCTTTTCGGGTTTAGTATAAACAAAAACTAATGTTGTATAGTTTGAGCTCAATGGGTGGCCACATTGATTGCGGCATCAGTAGCATACTTTAGGTCATCCGAGGTGCAGGTGAACAGGCACTTAGGGCCTGTGCACACCACGTTTTTTAAACGCGCCGTTGACGCGCGTTTGTAGCGATACAGACGCGATACGCACGCGAGTCAGCTAATAGCAGGCACTGCTCTGTATGATAAAAGCGCGCCGTCGACGCACGTTTCTAAAACGCGCGTCAACGGCGCTTTTAAAAAACGTGGTGTGCACAGGCCCTCAGGACTCTCCAGCAAACAGTATGATATGATTATATTTCAATGATGAATTGACTATAGAGTGGTTGTGTTCTGAATTTTCGAAGGGAAGCCGGTGAGAATCTAGTTGTATGGTATCCTCGCCACTGCCAGAAAGTGGGACTAGGTCTGATCAGAAGCACTGCACTCGCACTGGTGCTGAAGGGTCAGTAAACCCCCACTTCGACAAATTGTGTTTGTAGCCGCTTACTTGGGTACGTAATCGATTGATGGCTTTCCATATGCAGATCACGCCTGGGAGGCAAATATTAAATATCTAGTTACCTGAATAGGTAACTAACCTGCTGACCATTTCCTAAGACTAGTCGTGATGAGTATCTATTCAATATCTATAATATATATGAAAGCAAATGACATTGAAAGAAGAATGCTGACATTGAAAGAAGAATGGAAAAATCAATGAATAATGTATGATTCATAATTTTTCCAATACCTATAGAATTGGATGACGTTTGTTGTGAAGGTCTATGTCAAGTAAAGAGCGTCATCGCACATTATGGTAATATTACGTACGTTCAACCAAATTCATAAATTTTGGTTGAATGGCCCAAAAATAAAAGGTGGGTATCACCGACGTTTACACGAATGTATTTGGTCGCTTCATCTAGGTATGGGCATAGCACGAACGCGAGTAGTAAGCGTAACGTATATAAAAACCTTTCGAATTTATGTTACATTAACGTCGTGGTTTCGTGGTAGGGATTCTTCGCTTTGAAATGCTAAATTGAAACATGATGTTATTCCGGCGTTAAGTTTTTATATGGCAACCAGCACCGTCTTCCCGTGGTCCTTGATAAAAGATTCACGCCTTAGACCACAAAGAAATACTTCATGAATATGTATGGGTAAAGATTATCCTCATTTTCCATCTACTAATAATAGGGAAACGTTAGGAAATATACGGAAGTAGATATCAAAGTACATGCATTCTCTTATAATATGATTGAAAAGGTTATTGTTTTACAGTACAATTGGTAATGGTAATGCGGATAATACCTACATTATTACTGTATTGTGATAATTGAAGTAGGAAGGAAGAAAGGGTAACGGAATTTCTTGATGTTGTAGGTAAAGAAATGAAGCGCTCACGAAGTGTCAAAAGACAAACACAATAATTGCGGAGTTATTACTAAACCAAGGGTCGAAAGTTGTGCAGACAACCCTGATACATATTACGGTATTTTAATTTCAAGAACCGACGCGCGCTTTACATTTGGTAACCAAGTGCACACACACACTATCAGTAGCAATGGGTTTCATTTTGACAGTTCAACAAAATTCATTGCGTTATTTGCGTTGTTGAGCAGACACATTTTTTGAACATATGAAGCAATGGATTAGTTTGCTTCAAAATGATTCAAATTGAGAGTAATAGTGTGTTACGCAATTAGGGTGCAGAGCTCCTGCGCGCGCATTCATAGCTTGTTTAGCTCATGTATAACCACAAGTAAAGTGCGCATCGCTTAGTGAGATAAAAATACTAAGTATACCATATGCTGACATGTTACACGTTTCAATTTTTGTTCATTTTTAGGGTTCCGTACCCAAAGGGCAAAAACGGAACCCTATTATTAAGACTTCGTTGTCTGTCCGTCCGTCTGTCTGTCACCAGGCTGTATCTCAAGAACCGCGATAGCTAGACAGTTGAAATTTTCACAAATTATGTATTTCTGTTGCCGCTATAACAACAAATACTAAAAACAAAATAAAATAAATATTTAAGGCGGGCTCTCATACAACAAACGTGTTTTTTTTCGGCGTTTTTGCCTTGTGGTACGGAATCCTTCGTGTGCGAGTCCGACTCGCGCTTGGCCAGTTTTCTTTATACTTATTTCAATAATAACATAAAGAGATAAAACGAATCCAAAATGGCGTAAATGGACGTGTGTGAATGTCCAAATTGGGATTTTCCATCAAAACAAACGCGATGCACACTCGGTTTGAGAACATTCGTAATATTTGGCAAAGAATCGACGGATTTACCGGGAACTTAATAAAAGTAAGTACCGGTTGTTTTTGGCACGAATTTGGTGGATTCGCCGTAAATGTATACTTTGGTTAATAAACCTTACATACTGGTCCATAAAATATAATAGGTAACACGTGCATGCATACTGCACGAGTTTAGGATCACGGGCTCTCAGCACCCTTATTGCGTAACACACTATTACTCTCAATTTGAATCATTTTGAAGCATATTTCTAATCCATTGCTCCATATGTTTGATAAATATGTCTGCTCAACAACGCAAATAACGCAATGAATGTTGTTGAACTGTCAAAATGAAACCCACTGCTACCAGTTTTAGGTGAATGGTTCACTCGTGTGACTGCTGATCTATTAGTGTGAAAATATCTGTGAAAATTTCAACTGTCTAGCTATCTCGGTTCATGAGATACAGCCTGGTGACAGACAGAAAAACAGACGGACAGTGGAGTCTTAGTAATAGGATCCCATTTTTACCCTTTGGGTACGGAACCGTAAAAATAACATTTATTTATTTTCACGGACATGGGCAAAGAGTTAGTAGGTAGAAGGACTTGGGGGAGGTATTTGCCCAGTTATAGTGGGACAGTTAAGCAGGTTAAACAAAAAAAATGTCACAGAAATCATCAGTCTAGCCGTTTGCCAACTATGGTGCGGTCAGCTTCCAGTCTAACCAGAGGTAGCTGTATACCAGTATTTAACATGGAGCGGCTGCCTATCTGACCTCCACAACCCAGTTACGATATTATGATACCCCTTGGTAAGACTAGTTGTCAGATGGAAAATACTGGTATTCACAATACCAGTATTTTACATATTGGTATTCAGAATACCAGTATTCTACATGGAGCGACTGCGCATCTGACCTCCACAACTCAGTTACAGGGTACTACGATACCCCTTGATAAGACTGTCACAGAAGCACGTGCATATATAAGACAACTAGAATACGTGATGTTCGCTTGGGATCGCGTGTGGCTGAAACATGCACCGGAAGTATACGTTTATTACTGATCCAATAACCGAATTTAATGCAGGGCTCAATGAAATTAGGGTAAGACAAATGCAAGGCAAGGCATTAAATCCATCTTTGTGTATTTTAAGTATCCGTATCTTTGCGTACTATAGAACAAAGCCGCTGTTTGTGTCTGTGATCGCTCAGATCTTCAAAACTACAAGATGTATTTTGATGCAGTTTTCATCAACTCTTAGAGAATTTATTGAAGAAGATTTATTTTATTATTATCCATTTATTTCAGGCATCAAGGTCCATATAAAACATACAATACAATATTAATATAACTTAAAAATACTATAAATACATACAACATTATAAAAAAAAAACAGCTGTTCCCAGTGTTCCCTACATTTTGACGAGTTATACGATCATAAATGTAGGGAACAGCTGATTTTTTTTTCGCGATTTCAGGTTTGGTCCCATGGTAAAAGTTGATCATAATGATGAGTACAATGACCTCTTAAGAGGTTGCTGGTGTTTTACCAATAACCCTGAATATAGTAGCTTGATGTGCTGGCGTCTGTACATTAATGTCTACTAATGCTTTTTGCTATCTTCAAGCTGTCTATCCTTGTGGTCAGCTTCACCCGTTACTTTGTAAGATCTACATACATTCCAAGACTTAATAAGAAAGCATTTATCATCATCAAGCGCAAGAGCAAGGATACCTACATTCGATTTATTTCTATATTTGCTGCATCTAGAAAGAAGTGATAAAGGTAAGGTGAGACTGCAAGCGATTAGAGAATAATAAATTAAGTAAATTGTTATTTATTTAAACTTTATGCACAAGTAAAAGAAATACTGTACAAAGGCGGACTTAATGCCTGAGGACAAAAGAGGCATGGGGGGTTTTTTGAGGCTTATTTTTTTTTTATTATTTAAGTACGTGAACTATGTATTTTAATTATTGTGTAAAACATTTTTTTTTAGTGTTTATTTTATTTGTCATCTACATTCTTTGCAAATAATTTATTCTGATCCTAAAGGGAGAAGATGAACAATATAATTTGTGAAGTGTGATTTCATTGGGAAAACCTCGACGCAAAATATTTCGCTGAAGTGCCAATTTTAAAGTCCATATTTTTCCTTAAAACAGGAAACGTGTGGTCACGTGGTCATTGGCGTTCAGTTCATACACACGTAGGCCTTTCTCTGTTTTCTACTTGGTCAATGAGTGTGACGACACTAAATTTGAATGAAGAATTTAAGATAATTTTTGAGTTATGGAACAACAAACTGAATGATAGACTTAACAAAGTTCAACTTCCATTGCAACCAAAAACTTATTAGGACCTTTTTGTTACAAATGGTCACTCAAAAATCAACTTAGAATTTATTTCACTAAAGTGGCGATGGAACATAAATAGACATGGCAGTGGTAGATAAACAGTTGTTTTTTTTAACTTGCGAGAAAACACAGACATGCGTTTGTATGGAAGGAACGCCAACACCACGTGCCCAGCGGGGTAATAATAATTGCGTAGTACTCTAACAATAGGAATTTCATTGTTGACAGTTCAACAACATTCATTGCGTTATTTACGTTGCTAAGCAGACAATTTTTTCAAACATATGAAGCAATAGATTCGCAATATCCTTATATTAAATTAATATAATATTTTTTTTTTTTTTTATGTTTTAAGTATAGACTTATTTTTTTATATTGAAATATTAAAAAAAAAAAAAAAATAAGGAAGGTAGGTATGTAAATAAATAAAGGAGAAAATAATAAAACCTTTATTAATTTCAGGCTAGTTTGGCCCATAGATAAATACCGCTAATAATGCCGATAATGCTGTCGCAAAAACACTTCCCTGAATGCGGTGTTTGTTTAAAAACTAAAGTCTGTTTTTTGAAACAGCCATTCTTTCGCTCGTCATGTAAGAGACACTAAACGAGTATTTGAAAAACAAAGACAGTTTTCAATGCATCAACTTCTGAGTATTTTGACATTTTCAGTTTGTGTTTGTAACATGTTTAATTTTCAATGCAGTAACATCAACTCATGGGATTGTTGGATCATTCATTGGGCACCCGCTTAAATGGCACTTGAGTGGATGTGCCGCTGTGTGTCAGGTGCATTCAGTCAGGTGCCATTGCGGGTGCCCAATGTGGAATACGTCAAAAAAACTTACACTGTATTTAGAGGACTTACTCAGTAGGAATTTAGTCTAGCTGTATAGGTACTGCTTAATCTGTAAAATCACAATTTAGCTACGTTGTCTGAAATTTTAAGGGAAACCAGTCGATCTATTCTAAAAATCTCACCGTGAAAACTTAAGTGAAGTGAGCTGTCATTGGTGTCAATCTCTAGCATCAGTTGGAATGACAGATCAGGGGGCCAAAAAAGGCCACTTTGGCAGAATCATAAAAGGATAACATTATGAATCATAATATGGCGAAGACAGTCCGTGTTTTTCTTTTTTTCGCTGTACTACGTAGGTATAATCAAAGAGATTGGGATTGGATTGATTGGTATTTTAGCACAGCCAAAAAAATTACTGAAAAATCCTTCACCAATGGGATTTGATACGATTAACTTAACAGTTTACTGTCCATTATGATTCATAATGTTATCCTTTTATCATTCTGCCAAAGTGGCCTTTTTAGGCCCCCAGTTCACAAAAAATTTCAAGGCAAAATTTACAGAATAGACCAGCAGCGGTATAATTGCGCAACACACTAACAGTAGGAAATGGCTTTCATTTAGACAGTTCAACATCATTCATTGCGTTATTTACGCTGTTGAGCAGTTTTGTTTTTCGAACATATGAAGCAATGGAATAAAAAAAAACCAGGGACCTAAATAAAGGTAACCGAGGTGAACCAGGAGTTCAAATTCAAGAAAGACACAATTAATAAATTTACAAAACTGGAAACCGCTTTCCGCTACAACACTGACGGAGCCCTACGCTAAGCTAACAGCCTACAGGAACGCTACCCAACCTGTAAAACCCGTCACTTATCCCGTTACGCTGACTTATCGAGATCACCTCCATTTCTATAAATAACCCTCCGGATTTATTGACTACTACGCGAACTTACGATGTGGACCAAGCCCTATAGAGCTCAGGTTATGGTGGTAGTCCTACGAAAGGTGATAAAGACTAGTATTAGTTGGCCTGTTCTGTAGTTGGATTAAATCATGATGCTTGTCAGTATGATGTACTAAGATCCATTATAACGGAGAGGAAATACTTCATGTCAGATGTAATTTGCATTTTGTACGGATAGTCTGTGGTTTTAAAGCTTGGTCAGGTCTCTGGATAGTAACTTGCTGTCAAGTAGAGACCGATTTTTTTTTTTCGGTCGTTCCCTTCATAATCATAACATCGCGCCTGTAATCCCCAAAGGGTTAGGCAGGGGTGTAGGTACCTAATTTGCTATCGCTATTTATTTGCCAAAAATGTTTTCATATATGAAGTAATGAAAAAATAACTTTAATTCCTACACAATAAAGTACAGTTTACGCTACAACTTCAAACTTTTTTATAACTTTTTCAATAGTGCTAGTCACTCTGAAATCAACTTAATTTTCATTGAAATAAAGTTGACATTTGTTTAACATGAAATAGGGGTGGTGTGCAGCACTGCGCACTTTTACTATACCTTAGTACATTTAACTTCGCCAGATATGTTTAAATTCTTGGTTAAGGGGATCGAGCCGAAAACGAAAATGAAAAAAATTGTGAACGAAAATGAAACTGATTTTGTTTGGTAAACGTAAAAGCAATGCCGCGTCAAGCAGTGTCGTGTCTCTTAATTATTTTATTTATCTGTTTAAACTTTAATCACATGAAAAACTTTATAATTTTCTGCAAAACAAACAACCTGGTCATTTACCAATTATAGTACCTGACTACCTGAGGACGGGCGTCGGTCGTCGTGAGGCAGGAGAAACGCTTTTTTTTTTGCGCATGGGAAATCATCAAATGACCCCTCACGCTCTGGGTGGAGCGGAAGGGAGTGTCAGATTCTTACTGACTAAAACCCACCCGTGTTCTTTCCTTAACCCTTTATGTTCCGGGGCAGCGGTAACCCTTTTGGACAATCCCGCTGACCCGGCAGGCTTCGGCCCTAAGGGGCCCTTCAATTTATGCTGACATCTCTTTGAGGCGCGCGTGGAACATGTACGCGCCGTCCGGCACGGGCCTGGTCTTGATCGGACGATGAGCTATCCATTACTCTCCGTCCGCAGGTTGCGCCTACAGTGGCCGGGAGTCGTTAGGTGGCCGGAGGTGACCCGAGGGCTTCTGTTCTAATTTGGCTAACACCTGTTACAACGGCAAGCTACAAACGAAACGCTGAACGCTGGAGATACGCTGGCGTGACGATTTGGACTCGTTCCTGACCAATTGACCGGAGAAGGCACAAAATATGGAAAAGTTTGGAGGAAACCTTGGCCCAGCAGTGGGACAACATAGGCTAACAAAAAAAAATGCGAGAAAAAGCATTATTTTTCTGTATTTTATTTATTTACTAGCTGCTGCCCGCGACGTCGTCTGCGTGAAGGCTCTACAGCACCAAAAATACCTAAGATGCCAGTGTCGCTATAGCATTATAAAGTAAACAACTTTTAAAATAGCATTAAAATATAAGTTTTTTTTTGCAAGCGAAGCAAGTGAAGAGAGTTATATGGGAATCCTGCCGAGTTCAGTCATAAGAGGTGACTGAAGGAAATAGAGAAAATAATGCAGGAATACATTCCAGGACACAAAAGAGTAAAAATACGTTCAAAGGTATCATATATACCTTACAACACTTCCCTATAAACTACGTTGGTAGTTATGCTGCCAGGAGCCAAAATGTGTGATGACGCGGGAGCAAGCGACGACGTACAGTTGCCCGTGTGAGAAGCAACTCGTCCTGACGTCGACACCCACTGCCCTCAGTGTCTGCCCCTGCGACTTATTGATGGTCATCGCGAAGCAAACACTCACGGGGAGCTGTATGCGCTTGAACTGGAACGGGAAGTTATGAGGTATGAGGGGAATGCGTGGTATAAATACTGCCTCGCCAACGCCATAACCCGTAAGAATTTCCGCCTCAATGGTGTGTCTGAGGAGCGAGATGGAGCGACATGTCACCGTCGAGAAGGTGACGTGCTACGCAGGCTGCGCGGTAAGTGGGAAACTCCACGCCATCAAATGTCCTCAGAAAGGCGAAAGACTTTGCCTCGGACAGTGTGAAGTAACAACCGCAGAAAATCGCATTCGCCGTTATTCGGATGCACGGTATAATTTAAGTTTATAATTAGGTACCTATACGACATGAAAATATATTAATTACCAAGCAATAATCACACAGATAAATACCGAACAAAATTGATGAAGAAATGATCATCATCAATGAACATAACTTTTTTGTAATACTTAACACCGCATTTTTTTTAAATTGTCTTCCTCAACTCTGCTCAAGATTTTGAGGGTTTTGTTGGAACTTGAATTTGTCAAAACGAACTATACGATACAACTTTTATGAAGAAAATGCACATTACCATCTATGAATTTTAAGAATAACTAACTACTAACCTCACCAACATGATCAAATTTAAACTATTAATTTCCAAAAAGTGTTGACATGTAACTTGATTTGATTTTTATGAAATCTCATAGATGGCGCTGCTTCAAAATTGTCTTATACTACTAACATTCATTAAACTATGTTTCTTTGCCCAAGTTACTTAAATGGCGTAAAAGTTTTTATAGTGTAAAGCTAGATAATAGCATGACTTACTCAAAAACAATATTTAAATATGCGTCGTTAGATTACACGCTGTCACAGAATGCGTAAGAAAAATAAAGATTCACAGCTCCTCCTCGTAGGTGATAGCGTGATAATATGTAGCCTATATGTTGACCCGACCTCTTAGTAATATTCATGCAAAATTTGAAGTAAATCCATGCAGTACTTTTTGAGTTTAGCCCGGACATATATACAGACAAACAGACAAAAATTCTAAAAACTATATTTTTGGCTTCGATATCGATTGTAGATCACGCCCCAAGTATTTTTTTTTATATATTCTATGTACAGTTTTGCCTTTCCTACGATTTTATTATATATGTTTATATTAAGTATTTATTTAAACATTATCATTATTTATTTTTTTAAATAACACAGACATAAGGATCAGAATTATTTCGTCATAAAGGCAAGCCTTTACGACGTGATTAAACACATAATAATGTTTTAAAGATCACAATATGATTTCGTTAGTACTATATCGCGCCAATAGATGTCGTTACATGTTTCCACTTATTGCAATAAAAATTGTTATAGAATGCTTTAAATTGATTATATCTTTTGATAGACTGAAGCGATTGCGATGAAACAAAGACTAATCACTGCTCGGAGTTCTACACTATATTTGAGTATAAATCTGAACCATATTGGTTTGGTACTTTTTACGTTGAGCCTGTTCAAAATCTGTCACATCCAAACAGACAAACAGACAAAAATTCCAAAAATTGAAGAAATGGCATCTGTTGGTTATCCTATAACAGCCCAACTATTTTTTTTATTTTGATTTTCAATGTACAGAAACTCCTCGTCTACAGATTTATTATATGTATAGATTTATTAAAACTTCATGCACAAGTAAAAAACTGTACAAAGGCGGACTTATGCCTTGGGCATTTTCTACCAGTCTACCTTAGGGTGATGCAGAGACAATACACATTAGGTGCAATAGCAGAAAACAAATAGAAAATATTTAGAAGTAAATAAAATATAATAATAAATACATATATATGATACACACAAAAAATGTATTATTTATTTTCTGTTAATGCCGAAAACTGAAAACGAATTTCGGTCGGACGCTACGGCTGTCAAGTCACTCCACTGTTGTAATTGGTGGTCCAAAATAAGAACACATAAAATTGATCTTTCAAACAAATGAGGTTACAGTTCGCGTCAAATAACTTTGCCGCTCTGAAGCTAGGCTCTTTCCTAGCCGCGCCAATCCGCGCCATGCGCGCTGCTGTTGTATTCATAGGATTAACTACTGCGCAGTGACTTGTTGCCTACTTCAGAGCGGCAAAGTTATTTGACGCGAACTGTAGGTTTTACGACAAATCATAAATAACACTCTTTACTGACCTACGGTCGCTTTCACTTTAATTATTTACAGTAATTATAGAATTGAATGTGTTGGCTAACGGCCATAAGTGTAGGTAATGATCTTGAAATTATAAATACGTAATTAGTAAAAATATCACCAAGTGATTGAATTAAAGGAAGACACAGACATGCAGAGTTTAAAGTACAGACGCCAGCACATAAAGCTACCCGAAACTGTAAAATTTTCCCAATCAACTTTGAACCTTATGCTGTAGCGATAAAGTTGAAAATCTATTAAATCAATTTTACAGATTGTAGTAGCTTGATGTACTGGCGTCTGTAACTCTGTACCTAGGCACTTTTATTCTTTTCCAACTTAACTATTGATTATAATAATAAATCATCATCATTCTCCTTCCCACTGCTGGGACAGAGGCCTCCTCTCTGTGAGAGGAAGTGGGCCGTAATTCACTACGCAGGCAGCGGGCCCAGTGTGGGTTCGTGGGTGTAATTAAGAAAAATGAAGTCCTACGCACTTTATAACGGTGTTTTTTCAACAAAACACTGGTTAATGCTACTCCAAGAATTCCAGCTATAAAAATTTTAATCGAGTTTTGACTTGATGCTAATCGATTTCCAGTTTATTAGGTAGTTGTTTCCATTAAAGTAAAATTAGTTCACTCTTTTGTACGTCTTTGGTACAAAATCATACTAATATTATAAAGGCGAAAGTTTGTGAGTGTGTATGTTTGTTACTTCTTCACGCACAAACGGCTGGACCAATTTTTATAAAATTTGGTACGGAGGTACCTGCCACTCTGGACTACCACATAGGATACTTTTTATCCCGATATTCTTACGGGATCAAAACTTATGCGGGTGAAACAGCGGGCACAGCTAGTTCTATATAATGTGTATGAAGTCCTTGATCTAGTGATGAATAAGTCTTTGATTTCCCCCATATCGTCTTCATCATCTATTCCTACATTTTCATCAACTGTTTTGTTATGCTCCTTGATTGCCTCGTTAGCCTAATATGCTGAGCCTACTATAGTGAACATGCCTGTAGCGGTATCTACAGCGCCACATGGAAACAACGCGTCATACTACGTCACGCAAATCCTACATCGCGCAAGCAGAGTTTACCGCGCAATTAGCATAGATACAACGGCCCGACATGAATCATTGGGCAGTTGCCCGCCAGACACAACAACCGTCTGGTCGGAGGATCCTCCCTTTTCTATGGAGGTTGAGTGAACTTTACACCCTGTTCCTCATACCTCTATATGCCCAAATGGAGTCATGGATTTAACACTGACTCTACCAACTGTATCCACCAACCCCACTGGGCCCTCGTGTTGGATTACGGCCCACTCCCTCTCATATAGAGGAGGCCTGTGTCCCAGAAAACTGTTATTGGGTTGTTTGATTATTTACAAAATTCTTAGTAGCACAGCAGAAGCCTTCTACTGCAAATCAAATAAAAAATCCAGACAATGTCTGGAGTTGACTCCGGCTACCAAACGGCAAACATCCTTTGTACTCGTTTAAAGTGTTTTGACTTAGCACTAGTAATCAGTCAACAAGCTGCAACGTTATGCGGCCTCTCTATGTTTGTAAACTATGCATAAACAGTGCATTTTTTACCGACTTCTAAAGGAGGAGGTTCTCAATAATTCGGATGTTTATATACAACACGATATTGCTTTGCAGGAAGTGTAATTTAAAACATAATGTCATCATTTGAGCCCACATACATGACTGAATTCTAAAATAGATAATAGTATAATCGCGGTTTCGGTAGTAGGTATTAAATGGCTGACCTTCAAAACTTAATGGATTCATTTAACATTAGTTTCTTCAGGACGCGCTGTATTAATCGGTTTTGTTGATTCTGATTAGTGATTCAGCATAGCTTGAGCCCCGAACATTATTTGGCCAGACATTGACCAATTATATTTTTGTTAACCATCATAATATTATTCGTCGTTTGTCGTGCGTGTTCCGACACATCATCTCGAGAAGTTCCTCAAGGAAGAGTTCTGGCCGAAGGGTGTCGTGTACCACCGGTTTCGTGGCCGGCTACATGACACTAGTCAGCGAAACACGACGCAGACACTTCGTGTGCGTTAGTTTTTAGTGTAATTATAGTGTTGTATGTGTTTATAGTATTTTTAAGTTATATTAATATTGTATTGTATGTGTTAGGGGCTTGATGCCTGACATAAATAAATTATTGATTTTTCAGGAATAGGTAAGTGTGTAACTGGGTTGTGGAGGTAGTCGCTCCATGAAAAATACTGGTAGGTATTCAGCTGCATACGGCTAGATTGGAAACCAACCCCAAGATAGTTAAGAAAAAACTAGGTAGATGCTGATAACTGATTTTTCAGGAGATTGGTACCTACATATGTATGTGTATCTTAGGTTAAATTAATGAAAATGTCGTAAATGAGTGGAAACGTAGAAAACCCATGCCTTTAGTCAGGCATTCGATTCCCTAGCGGAACAAAAGCAAGGTGCCTCTGTCATCAACTTCCTAGCCTTTTCCCAAGTATGTTGTGGTCGGCTTACAGTCTTACCGGATGCGACAGACCAACCGCGGCAAGCGTACCTTAACCTAATCGAGGTGCCTCTGTATCTTGCATTACTGAAACTTGATTCTACAAGTCCCGGACAGTTTTTCCATGTCTGGGTTTTGTGCATGTAAGATGAATGTGTTAGTAAATGCACTAACGGCACATGAGACATCCGAGTAAAAAAACAGCTTACCTTTTGCCAACTATGTTGGACTCAGCTTTCAGTCTAACCGGCTGCAGCTGAATACCAGTATTTTACATGGAGCGACTTCCGATCTAACCTCCACAACTCAGGTACTGGGTAACACGACAGTCTTTGCAAAGACTGTCGTGTTACCCAGGGCTATGTAGCCAAAGCTTTCCGAGTACGGGCCAAAAACACCATACGGTTATAACGACTAGCAGAAATATCTACACACTTAGCTAAAACTACGACAATTTCTATTTTTAGTACACTTCAGCGACATGCATTAAAAAATCAACATAAATAGTCATTTGTGTGTCATTGGCCTGTCATCCTATCGGTGTTGTACTAATGGAGGGAAGTCGACACTTGTAACACCTACACTAGGATTCCTAGGTGTTATAGTAAGTATAATTGACATGCTAGGATATGTAAGATTAGTTTCCCCATTGATGCAGTGGCTATGCAATTAGCTTATTGAAGTACCAGCTACGCCCCGCAGTGACCCACATAAGGCCCGTAATCCACCAAAGCGGAGAGGAGAGGAGATGTCTCATTTTTTTTGTATAGAATTTCGTGCGAGCAAGCGGGCAAGCGGCACGAAATTCTATAGAAAAATGAGACATCTCCTCTCCTCTCCGCTTTGGTGGATTACGGCCCTTAGTCTCGATCCCGTGGGAATATCGAGATGAAAAGTACCTATCATATGTCCTAAAATCAGGTCATGGTCTCCTTATGTGCTAAATTTCATCCAAATCCGTTCAGCCGTTTTAACGTCAAGGCGTTAACAAACAAATATACAAAAAATCTGATCTTTTCTCTTTATATTATAAAAACTAGCTGCGCCCCGCGGTTTCACCCGCGTAAATGTCGATCCCGTGGGAATATCGGGATAAAAAGTAGCCTTTATATTAATCCAGGGTGTCAGCTACCTCCATACAAAAATTTTATGAAAACTGGTTCAGCCGTTTGAGCGTGAAGAAGTAATAAACATATAAACACACCCCCACACACACACCCACACAAACTTTCGCCTTTATAATATTAGTGTGATTATAGTGTGATATTATTATTAAATAAACTGTTTCGGTTGTGGTGCAGGAATTACAAAATAATTTAATGTTTTAATACATTGGCGTTTCGCTACCTATTACCGTGAACCTAGCTCAAACTTTAGCTTCGTTAGAGGAAATAACAATGCGAAACCCATTTATAGTAAGTATGAGTCTCCTGTTTGGTTGATTTACACGTGTTACCCACAAATAATATAATAATAATATTCCACAACTATCACACAACGCCGTCTAGTCTCAAGCTAAGCAGAGCTTGTGTTATGAGTACTAGACAACTGATAAACATACTTATATATTTCTAAATACATACATATATAGATAAATTACACCCAGACACAGAACAAATGATCATGCTCATCACACAAACATTTGTCCTGGGTGGGAATCGAACCCACGACCTCCGGCATAGCAGTCATAGTCACTGACCACTAGACCAACAGGCCAGCCAAATGATGAAATTTAATTAACGGCTCGCCAGCACATAGATAAACCCTGAGGTTTTCGTTGTGTAGCTAAAAACAAAATGTAAAATAGGCTACTTAAGTGTCATAGAAATAAATAATTAATAATAATACATACTGGTCAGTAAATAAACAATTTCTGTAATAAATAGAATTTATCAGATCTGGCTCAAACAGACACAAATCATGCCATTAGCACGTAACACTATTATATAACATACATACATAATCAGCCTATAATGTTCCCACTGCTGGGACACAGGCCTCCTCTCGGTGAGAGGGAGTGGGCCGTAATCTACCACGCGAGCCCAGTGCGGGTTGGTAGATGTCACATATCTTCGAATTTTTGGTTCTAGGACATGCCGGTTTCCTCACGATGTTTTCCTTCACCGTTTTGAGAGCAGTGGTGATGATATAATTTACACAAAGTAAAGCGCCGGACTCGGGTTCGAACCTACGACCTACAACTCGTAAGTCGCGGCCATCACCACTTGGCCACCACTGCTCACACTATTACGTACCTATAAAATAAATGTACATACATAGATAGACAGACACATCATAAACAGTACATTTGGCACTGAACTTGCATCGTCACATGTAGGTATCGAACAAACGTTTCATATAGACAGACACTGACTTATACTACGAGTAAGACGAATTCAGGAAATGGGTATTACTGGCATCAAGGCATTTGTCATAATTTCAGCCGAAAAAGGTACACAGCGGGGTTGCGTAATACACTGAGCGCTAACAGTAGGGCTTTCATTTTGACACTGGAAGTCGACCCCGACATTGTTCAATTATTTTTGACAACCAACATTTTATTGATTTTTCAGGAGTAAGTAACTGTAATGATTAATTGTCAAGTAAACAAGTACCTGGGTTGTAGAGGACAGATAAGCAGTTGCTCCATGTAAAATACTGGTATTTAGCTGGATCCGGTTAGACTGAATATCGGGCAAAAACAGAAAGACTGAAAGGCTATATAGGCAGGTGATGTTTAGTGGGATAATGATGACCTCGTGTATAGCCTCCCGACCGATTTCGGTCACGGTGGCCAATCTCAACGGAGATTAGCCAGGTACGCAGGAGATAATAATATAGTGCACAAATGCGTGCGTAAACACAGGTGCACTCTCTGTTTCTTTACTCTCATAATCCGATGGGACGGCAATCCGACACGACCGGGGAGAGATCAGGACCAACGGCTTTACGTGCTTTCCGAGGCACGGGGGTATTAAACCGCCAACTTCCTAACTCCGGATTTGTTACTAAGATTTTCCTAATGGAAAACCCAATAATACTTTGTCCGACCCGGGAATCGAACCTAGGACCCCACGTTCAGCAGTCACACTTGCAACCACGAGACCAACAGGACAGTTCGTGGAGTAAGGCCGTGACCGAGTGGTGTCCAAGGACTGGAAAAAGAAGTGTCGGTCTCCGGCAAAGAGATGAGCCAACGACATTAGAATCTGGATAAGGTGAAGAGTGGGGATTAGCATAAGAAGCAGGCCCCTCTATTCCACCGGGCAATCTGGCCAAGTGCCCAGGGCCCCGCGATCGACGGGGACCCCGGCCTGCCTTCAAAAAATCATTCTTTGCAGCCAATTTTCTTTTTCTTTCCATTCAACGTATTATTAGTACCCCATTCAATGACAAAATCATTGATTATCGAACTGAAAATTCCAATTGTGATTGTAAAGAAATAAAAATAATTTTAGAATTTTGCTTATCTAGGTAGGTACCTACTCTTATCTACACAGGGGCCCCGTGATCCTTATGTGCCCAGGGCCTCCAATAGGTTAAAAACGGTCCTGATAAGAAGAGGTCACTATGCCCAGCAGTGGGTAACGTCAGGCTGTAGATGATGATGATGGGATAATTTATTATTAATTACCTAATCACCGCTAATGAGACACAATTGATTTTCTATTGTAATGGGCCGATATCGTACCACGCCGACCCGTAAGTACCTAATGACTGTCAAGCCACAGACACATTAATGTGTCGTGACTCGGGATACGCCAATCAAACGAATCTGTTCAGGACTACGTCAAATTACAACGAGTTTTGATTGGCTAAAACTGCGTCTGAAGGCGTCACGACAAGACACAACACAGTAGTATGAATCCGGCTTAATCGTTTTATTGCAGCACGAGCTCGCCCTTTTACCCTCTTACTGACACGAAACAAGAGAAGACCAACATCGTCCATTGTGTATGTAGAGTCAACAAAAGAGATAAGTATGCAGGATCATCGGATATAGATGAAGTTTAGTAAGAAACCGATGGATGATCTCGAATAAAATGTTATTTTATTAATACATAGAAAACAAAGAGCTCATTTATCAAATTTAATTTCAGTAGACAACATCCAACGGTTTCTTCCTAAACTTCAACTATATCCGACGATCCTGCATACTTATCTCTTTTGTTGACCGCACATAGCACATGACAGTTGTATCGGCACGTTCTTCGCTCGCTTTTATGAAAACACGTGCAATACATGTGAAGTGTTTTGTCTTATAATAATAATTTAACATTTTATTAATTCATGTAAATACGTCTTCATTCAGACTTTGATTACTATAATAAAATGGAAGCCATTATTTTCCCATTTTTCTGTGTTTAAATTGCAAATATGCATGAAATAATGAATCCAAATTTGTTTTTCACATCACCTGTGCAAATATCTCAACTTTTCTCCACCGTCTTATGCTCGGTTCCCATCAACAAAAACGAATAGTTTGTCTTACCAATGGCTACTTCCATATGGGAGGGTCTACGATGCAAAGCTATGAGGTCTTTGCTTCATTATTGGTGAAGATACAAGAGGTGGGCAGTGGTACCATTTTTTAATGCCAAACTGGGTATATAAATAGATTCACGGGTACGTAAACAGAGTCGGTGTACAAGTTTGACAACTATTCATGAAAAAATAAAAACATAGGGACAAAGTATATATCCTTCTTATTCAGTTTATGAAATATCTTTTAAATTGGTTCAATATTTGGAGGATAATAGATAATAGGCGAGAGCCAAATCTCGAATTATGACTTGTGTGCATTTGCAAAAGTCACTCCGACCGCATTTCCTCTTAAGGCACCGTAAAACGCTTAGTATTTTTGTCGCACAGTTAGGCGTATATTGGTACATAATTATAACAAGCCTGAAAAAAATTGAGTGTATTGTCAAATGTTCAAAGAAAAGACTTAAACATTTTGCATAAAAATAAAATAGTACCCTATCATGATCATGAAACAATCGTAAAACAGAGCTAAAAATATTTTTCGTTGCATATTATCTTATGTTATGATAATAAAGTGGATTCAAACAGCTCTAGAAATGCCTAAATAATATTTCACTGAGCCGTGTTTTTTTTTCAATTTTAATTAAAACTGCAAAATTACTTTTATTTTGGCGGCCATTCGATTCAACTAACATCAAACGCATCGATGGTTTGACCCTTAATTGTTGCCGCGATGCGCTATTATTAATTACCTAAAAATATGCTTCATACCAGAGAGCAGTGGTGGCCCAGGGGTAACGGCCGTGACTTACGAGTTGTAGGTCGTAGGTTCGAACCCAGACAAGCGCTTTACTTTGTGTAAATTATTTCATCACCATTGCTCTCAAAAACTGTGAAGGAAAACATCGTGAGGAAACCAGCATATCCTAGAACTGAAAATTCGAAGACATGTGACATCGACCAGTACCCGCACTTGGCCCGCGTGGTAGATTACGGCCCATTCCCTCTAACCGAGAGGAGGCCTGTGTCCCAGCAGTGGGAACATTATAGGCAGATTATGATGCTTCATACCGCGCTTTAAGGCGCAGATGATGAGACGCACATGACTTTCGTAAATTCGTACATTATGTATGAGCCATCACACTCTACAGGCAGAGAGAACCGCACTTTTTAGGGTTCCGTACCTCAAAAGGAAAAACGGAACTCTTATGAGATCGTCTTCGTTCATCGACTTCGTTGTCCGTCTGTCTGTGCGTCTGTCAAGACCCTTTTTCTCAGGAACGCATGGAGTTATCAAGTTGAAATTAATATCAAGTACTCAAGGCTGCAATCCCTTGAAGTAGTGCAAAAATCAAACTTTTAAGTGAACGCAATCAAAAGATATTTCGTTTATGCCGCATATTTCGACACTCGCAAGGGAATCAAAACCTATATGGTACTTCCCGTTGCCCTATAAACATGAAATTTAGCAAGCAGCAATTTCATAATTCCGATCCAGCCTGTCCCTTGCTGTCCTCTCCCAGCGACGCCCTAAGCCGAGGTCCGAACCCCACGGGGGGTGCCCTTAGGGTGTAGTCGCTTAGTTTTTAAGTTTTTATGCCCTGGCTGGAGGCCCAATTTATTATGGCATCCACAGGAAAGTCCGGTTGAGCAGTCGACAACCCCTATGGTTGAACTGCGAGAAGCAATTTTCAAAAAAAAAAAAGCAGCAATTTCATGTAGCACACTTGCCCGTTTTATTTTTTGTACAGCGGCTGTAATGTGCGCTTACTTAGCTCAAAAATTGCCATGCTTATTTCTCTATACCTTAATAATATTATTAAAAACAAAGCATTATCTTGAAACTTTCGTCGAAAATCAATGCGGATGAACCTTTCATGGTCAGGCAGACTGCCAAACGACAAATATAAGTCTAAGTTCAAGGAGTTGAGACGATCTTTCTTTGACCAAGGAGGATTTTGTCTTCAGAAATACTGGCAGTTAACATTGACTTTGTGTAAAGCATGGACGTAATATATAGAAGGTGTAAAGCGACCAAAGCGACACAATTATAACACTGCGTTTAATTATGACGCTGCTAGCAAAAGATATTTGACAGTGATGACATGTGTCAAAACCAGTGCCAATTTAAGTACAATCACAGTAGTTAACATGTTGAACTCAAATGGAGTTGGGCAGGACACCTGGCAAAGCGCAGTGTATTTGAAACTAGCAGCCACAGAGTACCTACTTTTCAGCGCCCCGCGGTTTCACTCGCGTTAGTTTCGATCCCGATGTGTTAATCCAGGAAATGGTCTATCTATCTGTCAATTTTCATCCAAATCTGTTCAGCATGGACGTAATATCAATTATAATACTGCGTTTAATTATGACGCTGCTAGCAAAAGATATTTGACAGTGATGTCATGTGTCAAAACCAGTGCCCAGAGTACTTTTCAGCGACCCGCGGTTTCACTTACGTAAGTTTCGATCCCGATGTGTTAATCCAGGAAATGGTCTATCTATCTGTCAATTTTCATCCAAATCTGTTCAACGGTTTACGCGTGATTGAGTAACAAACATCCAAACATCTTCAAAAACTTTCACATTTATAATATTAGCAGGATAGGATTGGTTCAATGTTTTGCCGTCTGAACCTATGGATAAAGTGGTAAAGTGTTACTTACATGTTTTTAACAGACTTCAAAAAAGGAGGAGGTTCTCAATTCGGTTGCTTTTTATGTTTGTTACCTCAGAACTCCGTTATATAAAAGCCAATTTGCAAAATTCTTTTTTATGGGATAAGGTATTCCTCGGGGGTGGTCCCATTCAGATTTTATTAACTTTGCTGGCGTAGTTTTCAAATTAGCTTCAATAATACGATTTTTTCCACTTATTTTTTATTGATGATGTTTTGATAACTTCCTGTCACTGATATTTACATGTCAAGTAGAGTTACAATTATGAATTTCTGTGAAAAATAAACACTTTTTTAGAAAAAAAAAACAACAGACTTGAGAACCCCCTCCTTTTTTTAAATCGATTAAAAAAATATAAGTAGGTAACACTTTACCGCCTTAACCATAAGTTCAGACGGCAACATATTGAACCAGTTTCAAAAGTTTTTTGTAAAATTGTATTACGGTTTTTGCCGCAAAAAATATATCCTATTGAAGATTTCTATGCTTTTGATACCAACCGTCCCACATCCAATTGGCAAAAAAATAGGGGTAAGAAAATCATAGTTCCTACTTGATGTTGTTATTGGCTAAAGGCCTATCTAATTGAAATGGGTTACTTGGTTGTCTTGGAAACCAAGTGGGATAACGAGATAATATTAGGTATTGCACACAGAAAAATAGATCTAATTAAATAAAATTGGTCCTATTTAATTTTGTTACAAATAAACTATAAGTTATGTTTTTTCAATGACTTGATATTATTAGGTACCTAAGTAGGTATAATATTTTACTAGATGTCCTATCTAAGTACTTAACAGTATAAAAATACTAATGGACATTTAATTCAAAACACAAAAAAATAAATGTCATTGTTAACAGTTTCGAATTTTCCAAACACAGATTTTCAGAAAACTGTAACATTTTCCTTTCCACGAAAAACCATCACCGCTTTCCACACAAACGATTTCCTCAAACACCGATACATAGGTACAATAACAATACAGGAGTCAAACAATACTCACGAAGATACAAGATCCGAAAATACACAATTATTGGCGTACAGCCACTTTAGTCACACACGAATTGTTGCAACGCGTGCGTTCGCGAGGGCGCTCGACGCACGAATGCGTTCGATTCAGACCGTGGATGCAACGGAACTGAGTTGATGCGTCTTTGCGTCTTTTCATGTAGCAACTGTTGTTTGATATGTAAACATGTGTCTTGTACACTTAATGGGTCTCATGTGATAAGTATTAAGGGTGCTAATGTGACAGATCGCGGCTTTGTCGTTTTACAGTACCTAAGTATATAATTGTAAGGACGTAAAATGTTATGAAATTGATAAGTTTTAGGTACCTAACATCATTCCTGTAATCTACGAAGGGTCGGGCAGAGTATACCTATATCATAATCAGCCTAGACCTAATGTTCCCACTGCTGGGACACAGGCCGCCTCGCTGCGACAGGGAGTGGGCCCTAATCGATCACGCAGGCCCAGTTCAGGATGGTGGATTTCACAGGTCTTCGTATTTTTTGTTTCCAGGACATGCCGGTTTCCTCACAATGTTTTCCTTTACCGTTTTGAGAGCAGTGGTGATAAAATTAAATACACAAAGTAAAGTGCCCGCCTGGGTTCGAATTCACGACCTCCAAGTCGTAAGTCGGGGCCGATACTACTCGGCCACCACTGCTCTCCTACTTATAGTAAAATAATATGTTCAAAATTGCAGCAGAAGTGTAATGCAATTTTTAACAAATATTTTGCTCAATAACTGAGATTAAAAAAACTGAAGTGTTGATCGACTTTTGTTGCTGACTGTACACCCACATTTCGCCAGATACCTAAGTTTAAGTCCCATGTAATAGGGGACAACCCTATTGCCATCCAGATCTGGGTACCTACCTAGGAAAAATATTGGGCAAAGGAAACAGTGGTTATGAAAAACTTAGATACTAAATAATGCGAATAATTGAGTTCTTACAAGCATGTATTTTTGAGTAGGCACCTAGGCAGTCACTGGAAATCCTTTTGAAAAGTTCGCTGAAAAAACGTAGTTTCGTTTGAGATCTAAGTTTCTGAGGCAATAGCCTCAGTGTAATGTCTCGAAATACTTATTGCCAATGCAATCTTTTTGCTCCGGTTTTCATATCATCACACCATTTACACCTGAAGGGTTGAACAGAGCAGATTGTTCTTTACACCACACATACTGACTGACATACATAACTCATTCGTCAAGTTTTAGACTTAAGTGCCTCCTAAGTCAATAATTTTGGAATTTTCATTGTGTGATTTGTAAGTTGTTACACCTAATTTACCACGGAAGAGCACTGATTTCCACGTACAGGTTTTTACCTAGTTTGGAATTCAGGAGTTCAAATAATTTCAGTCTACTTACTTACATTAATTGTATCTTAGTTCTTAGTAATACCTATAACTGTATTTAGACCATATTTTATTGAGTCCAAATAAACCTTATTATTATTATTTTCGTTTATTTGTCTATTTACACATCTAATTACATTTTTAAATATTTCTTAAAATATAAAATAAGTATAAAAACATTTAAAAATAAAAAAAAATAGCGATCCGCCGGTGTCGGGAGCAGGGTCCAAGCTACCGGTGGTTAGGGCTCCAGAGACAGGAACCTCCTCACAATGCGAGCCGTATCGAGGAGTACTGCCTTCTGAATCAGGCCCTTGACCCAACCGCCTAACGAGAGCCTCGATAGATGTTGATCGAGGCTTTCGGCCATCAGTCCATTGGCCGATACGACAATCGGCACAATGATAGCCGAGCTAACTTTCCACATGTCAACAACCTCGTGTGCTAAGTCGAGATATTTAATTTGCTTCTCTTTCTCAGCTTTGCCGAGGTTCCCGTCATGTGGAATGGTAACATCGACAATCTTATTATTATTATTCTTTACCTTTATTCCCAGCATAGTACATTCATATGCCTACAGTCCGACCATCAAGAGAATGCGTTCTTGACACATGTCAAATTCATACAAATCCGCCCCTAAGACGACCCACTGACCCCTAAAATGATCATACCTTTCATATTTATGAGTCACTAGCAGCGCCCCGCGGCATCACACGCATAAGTTTTCATCACGTGGGAATAACGTGATAAAAAGTGTCCTATGTGTTATTCGGATGCTTAGCCGTTTGTTCGTGAAGAAGTAACAAACATTTATATAGGGTGACTGGTAATTAGTGACCGATACTTAAACACGTGATTTTACTCATCATTACGAACAACTTTTACTATGGGACCAAACCTGAAATTGTGAAAAAAAAAACAGCTGTTCTCTACATTTTGACGAGTTAGGCGAACATAATTGTAGGGAACAGCTGATTTTTTTTTCACGATTTCAGGTTTGGTCCCATAGTAAAAGTTGTTCATAATGATGAGTAAAATCACGTGTTTAAGTATCGGTCACTAATTACCAGTCACCCTATATAAATACACACACTCACAAACTTTCGCCTTTATAATGTTAGTGTGATTTGTTTTTACCGAGGCCGGGGAATTACTTCTTGGCAACACACTGAAAAACAAATTATGAAGTTAGGTCATATCAACAACCACGCGGTTACAGTCTAATTACCTACAACTTAATTGACATAAAAATTGCCTCAGCCATTAATGGCACCATTTTGTTGGAGCGCGAGCGCAGTCAGAATGATAACTGAATTTTAGACAAATTGTATAGTCTCTTTAAATTATTATTTTATGAGGATTATACATAATATATATATGGTCATTATAATTATATGACCATTCTATCCTGAGCAGCGATCCTGGCCCCAGGTTGGCCGAAGTAAGGAAAACCTGTTCAGGTGGAGATTCATAGACGACTCCGCCTTGGAGTGTAATGTGGTGCTGTTCCACAAACGATGGGACACTTAATATCGTGTCCTGCGTGTCTTGTCAGCTGCACGTTACAGGAACTGGTGGACGCTGGTGATGGCGCCAAACAAGTAGCCGAATTCTGGGCCGAGTTTATTTAGATTGCTATCGGCACGCTAAGAAGAAGAAGCGATGGCCCAGTGGTAGCGGCCGCGACTTACGAGTTGTTGGTCATAGGTTCGAACCCAGACAGGCGCTTTACTTTGTGTAAGTTATTTCATCACCACTGTTCTCAAAATGGTGAATAAAAACATCATGAAGAAACAACAAGAAATGTTCCAGAAATGAAAAATCACAAACATGTGACCTCTACCAACCCGCACTGGGCCCGCGTGGTGGATTACGGCCCACTCCCTCTCACTGAGGAGGCCTGTGTCCCTACAGTGGGAACATTATTCATAAAACGACAGGGTCTATTTCTCTACGTGACAGTTAGATAGTTATAATTTAATTCATGCCGGACCTTTCTGATGCTGTCGAGGACGACGCATGATCAGGATGGCCGTGTTAGATGCTACTACCCGGCCCAGGAGCGCGGCGGACGCGGTCACTGAAAGGAGGCTGTCGCAGGCGGCAGGCCAGGCTCTCTGGTCTTTGTTTGACGGTCTATGGTTTTTGACAGCGTTGCGTGCAGAAGCGCTATCCGTCATCCGTCAGCCGTTCGGTGTGATCTGGTTTTCTCAATAATGTTTTGTGATGATTTCGTTCCTCTGATTGTAATTTTGCTATGGTTGATAATTGTTTTTATAATTCATGTGATTAGCATAAAGGATATCAAATAATTCTTCTATTTAATTGTGATTTCACTTCTGTCCTAAGTTATACCTAAGTCTAGATTTTCCGATAGTATTTGAAAAAGTGGTACCTAAACTAATAACAAGGTCGACTATACAGCTCCAAAACAAAAACAAAACGGATAGTGTACTTACACACACAAGTATAAAAATACATCATAATGACGTGACGTTTCACACGTAATGCTACGTCACAGAGCAGCTATGTGTGCGCAAACGCAGCGTAGGTCTTCGAACTTGCTTAATTACGTTAAATTAATAGTTATTACAATAACATTATTCATTCAGCGTTAATAATTGAAATTATCGTTTTGATGTTATTGTTTTTTTTTTATGAATAAGTAACTCAATGTTGTGACGCATTCAGTTTTTGTTGAAAAAAAAAAGGTTTGAATGCAGCATCCTTTTGCAGTAGTTAATAAGCAACGATAACTGTTATTGTCATATTTAATTTGAATGTCAAATAAAGGACAATGACGATTTTAGTATGGAAGCTGGCGTCTTTTTGTTTTGTCGCGGCCATCAACCAAATCTTGTCTTTCTAGTACAGAATAGTGTAACAAACGAAACTTATTTGACATGCTTAACTCTAACCTCAGTCCGAAATGAGATTTAAGAGTTAGAAGTTTATATGTGTTTATTAGCTTTGTAGGCAATTTTTGACTCCTAGGTGCAAGGTTAGTGTTAATTTACCACAATAGTATATTTCATTACAAGTGCGGAAAGGCTGTCATTGCAAAGAGTTCCGACAAATGTCTACCCGAGCCGAGGCGCAGCCGAAGGCGAGGGTTGACAGTCGGAACAAGTTGCAATGACGGTTCCGCAGGTGTACTGAACGACTATTTTTAATACAGTTGCGAAAAAATGAAGCAATTTAATAAAATAATAAAAACACAATAAACTCAACTAACTAATAATTTTTTCTGGAAAATGGCGCCGACCGTAGAATATAAGCAGAGTTTTTTTTTCTTCACCCATTAAGGTAGGCAAAAATCCATACAGCTTAGTCTTCAGTATATTTTTTTAATTGATATGAAATGAAAATGAAATTTAATGAGATGAAATGAAATGAAACCTAACCTAACTCATTCAATTAAATCATTAAATCTGATATTGAAATAAATTAGTAGCTTCTTTTTAGAAATATACGTATACTTGTATGAACCACAAAAACTCTTTAGTAAAAACTTCATGGTTGGTTTTTCTTTTTAATAGACATTATTTTGAGAGTTGGGAAAGAGACGCACGAGTTCGGGAAAGGTAAAAAAAAAACACTAGTATGTAATAGCCCACATCCCGAACGCTATACGTCCCTGCAATACACCACTTTTTGAGCAACTGTATTAAAAAATAGATATCCGCTAAATGTTTTTGGACATTTGAATATTCGGTTCATGTCAAATGCCCATGTAACACCCACTCCCATAAAGATCGGAGACGCTACACTCGAAGTCGTGGACGAGTATGTTTACCTCGGACAAACTGTCCAGTTAGGTAGGTCTAACTTCGAGAAAGAGGTCAATCGTCGAATCCGACTCGGCTGGGCAGCGTTCGGGAAGCTACGCAATATCTTCTCGTCCCACATACCGCAGTGTCTCAAGACGAAAGTCTTTGACCAGTGCGTGTTGCCAGTGATGACTTATGGCACTGAAACGTGGTCGCTCACAATGGGCCTTATAAGAAGGCTAAAAGTCACCCAAAGGGCATTGGAGAGGGCTATGCTTGGAGTTTCCCTGCGTGATCGAATCAGGAATGAGGAGATCCGCAGGAGAACCAAGGTAACCGACATAGCCCGCAGAATTGCCAAACTTAAGTGGCAGTGGGCAGGGCACATTGCTCGCAGAACAGATGGCCGATAGGGCCGAAAGGTTCTGGAGTGGCGACCACGTACCGGAAGACGTAGCGTTGGAAGGCCTCCCACAAGGTGGACCGACGACCTTGTGAAGGCCGCAGGAACCCGTTGGATGCGAGAAGCACAGAACCGGTCGAAGTGGAAGTGCTTGGGGGAGGCCTATGTCCAGCAGTGGACGTCTTTTGGCTGAAATGATGATGATGATGATGAATATTCGGTACACCCCCTCCCGTACGTTACGCACTCTTCACAAATTACACATTGTCAGGTCGGAGGCAGTATAATATAATTTTTCTTACTTTTGTTTTTTGTTAAGAGCGTTTACGCCGTACGGCATTTCATACGAACTTTCAAGCCTTTGTTTTTTGAAATTAATGAACCGATTTTAATGAAATTTCAAACGCATAAGCAGGGTCAGGGTCAGGGCTCCAGAGAAAGAAACCTCCTAACAATTCGGGCCGTGTCTAGAAGTACTGCTCTCTGAATCAAGCCCTTTATCCAGCTGCCCAACGAGAGCCTCTTCAGGTGTTGGTCGAGGCTCTTGCATGGCTATTAGCCCATGGCTGTCACGACTATCGGCACAATAATTGCTGAGTCAACATCCCACATGTCGACAACCTCGCGAGCCAAGTCAAGATACTTGATTTGTTTTTCTTTCTCGGCTTTCACGAGGTTTTCATCATGCGGGACGGTTATGTCAACAATCATTGCGCGCCGCTCTAATCGATCCATCACCACTATATCAGGCTTATTGGCTACAATATTCCTGTAGTGATGATGGATTGATCCCAGTACAATGTGATATTTCCATTTTCGAGAACTGGGTTGTCCGGCACATACCTGTAGTACGGTACCTCCGATTCCACAAGGCTGTATTTCAGAGCAAGTTGCTGATGGATTATCCTGGTTACAAGGTTGTGTCTATGCAAGTACTCTCCGTTAGCTAGACGTACCTATTATTATTATGTCCTTTATTTCATTAAATAACACATATAAATTATATTTTTAAATATTATAATATAAAAAATATAAAAACATTTAAAAATATAAAAAATAGTAGCCCACCGGTATCGGGAACTAGGTCCAAGCTACCGGGGCGGTCAGGGCTACAGAGAGAGGAACCTCCTAACAATGCGGGCCGTGTCCAGAAGTACCGCTTTCTGAATCAAGCCCTTGATCCAGCTGCCCAACGAGAGCCTCCTTAGGTGTTGGTCGAGGCTCTTGGCTATTAACCCATTGGCTGTCATTATTATTATTATTATTATAAGCCTCGCTATTCTTGTATCCCCACGCTCCTAATTATACCGCGCAAGCCCCACCACGACGACGACGTCAACGTAGACATACGGTGGTGGGGTTATTATTATTATAAGCCTCGCTATTCTTGTATCCCCAAGCTCCTATATTAGGTATATTTTTGTGTCGCCAGCTTCATTAAATATTATTTTACTGCAGGGAAAAAGCCTTTGCTCATGCTTTATGATAATATGGTAAACATTAATTTCCCAGACCGTATTTTGTTTTCATAATTAATCTATTTCTAGTACAGATACGGGTTAATAAAGAAACAATCAGACCGTGTGGTTTTCGCCTACTCAAAGGCGGAGCGCATTCACGTGGACGACATGACGTCCATATAATAATATTATAAATTCGAAAGTCACTCTGTCTGTCTGTCTGTATGTTATCTTTTCACGACTAAACCACTGAACGGATTTCGAGCTTTTTCAGAGAGATAGATTGTATCCCGAGGAAGGACATCAAATAGTTTGTATCGACATACCTCGCGGGCGAAGCCGCGGGCGGAAGCTAGTGACACGATAAATTGGAAAATTATAGAATGAATCATATTCAGCTCTATCTGATAAGACCGGAAGCCGACCTCAACATAGTTTGGAAGGGGCAAGGCAGATGATAATATCGAATGCATCACGTGATAACACAATAAAAGATTCAATGATCATGTCAATCATGTGACGATCTCCACGTCACGACGGTTATTCATTCACAAATCAGACCAGACACAGAGTTTATCTGAAATCTGTCTAGTTTGCATGAATGAATCACATTGACGAGTCATAAAGGCACGCACAAGCTTATTATAGAAGATTCACTTCTTACAACTCTCTTTAGAACAAGCCATGTGCCCGAAAGCAGTGGTAGATAATGGTCCCAACTTACGAGTTTAAACCCAGTCAGGTGCTTTACTTTGTGTAAATAATTTAATCACTACAGTATGTCGATTCTGTAAAAATCTCACCGTGAAAACTTGCGTTGAGTGAGCTGTCAGTGTCATCCCACTGATGCTAGGGATTGACCAAGCATACATTTACAATCATAATCGAGATTTTAATAATATTTTTTTATAATAATCTTATTAAAAAAAATTAAATAATTTCAAAGCTAGTATTTTAGTTGTCAAAATTACTATTTTAGGGGGGTTTTAAATAAAATAGCAAAACAGAAACTTAGTCAGAAACTCAACGTTGTTTTTTTTCCCTAAACTAGTCCTATTATAGACTAAGGCGCGAGCGCGTCACGCAAGACCAGTAAATAAAATAAAACATTCACGTTCAAGACAGCTAAACTGGTGAAAATACGCATCAACATTGTTTGTTATTATGAGCGATTGTAGATCGAGTCTAGTAAAGACTGCAACGATGTTCAGCGTCAAATCTATTCAATTAGAAGAGATAACCGAGTGTGTCAAGTCATCGAGTGCTAACAGTGTGCCTGGCTGACGGACCATAGAATTTAATCCCACGTAGTTTGTGTGGCGTGATCACATAATTCGGAATAAGCCAGAACTCGCTCAGCCTCAGCGCATGCGCGTTACTGACGTGAATCGGGTGAAGTGATCACTTCACTCGATTCGCGTCAGTAACGCGCATGCGCGAGGTGAGTTCTGGTAAATTCCGAATTATGCCATTCGTATGTGAGCGCTGTGGGCGATGATGGCATAATTCGGAATAAACCAGAATTCACTTAGCGCATGCGCGTTAGACGTAAATTATAGTATGTTAGCGCTGTGGGCGATGATGGCATAATTCGGAATAAACCAGAATTGCAGCGCATGCGCGTTAGACGTAAATTATAGTATGTTAGCGCTGTGGGCGATGATGGCATAATTCGGAATAAACCAGAATTCACTCATCATGTGGATTTGATACTAATGACAGTGCGTAACACGCTTGCGCAGTTGCGCTGAGTGAATTCTGGCTTATTCCGAATTATGCCATCATCGCATACAGCGCTAACTTATATAATTTACGTCTAACGCGCATGCGCTGAGTGAATTCTGGTTTATTCCGAATTATGCCATCATCGCCCACAGCGCTAACATACTATAATTTACGTCTAACGCGCATGCGCTGAGTGAATTCTGGTTTATTCCGAATTATGCCATCATCGCCCACAGCGCTAACATACTATAATTTACGTCTAACGCGCATGCGCTAAGTGAATTCTGGTTTATTCCGAATTATGCCATCATCGCCCACAGCGCTCACATACGAATGGCATAATTCGGCCACACAAACTACGTGGGATTAAATTCTATGGTCCGTCAGCCAGGCACACTGTTAGCACTCGATGACTTGACACACTCGGTTATCTCTTCTAATTGAATAGATTTGACGTTGAACATCGTTGCAGTCTTTACTAGACTCGATCTACAATCGCTCATAATAACAAACAATGTTGATGCGTATTTTCACCAGTCTAGCTGTCTTGAACGTGAATGTTTTATTTTATTTACTGGTCTTGCGTGACGCGCTCGCGCCTTAGTCTATAATAGGACTAGTTTAGGGAAAAAAAACAACGTTGAGTTTCTGACTAAGTTTCTGTTTTGCTATTTTATTTAAAACCCCCCTAAAATAGTAATTTTGACAACTAAAATACTAGCTTTGAAATTATTTAATTTTTTTTAATAAGATTATTATAAAAAAATATTATTAAAATCTCGATTATGATTGTAAATGTATGCTTGGTCAATCCCTAGTATCAGGTGGGATGACACTGACGGCTCACTCCACGCTCACTTCACCTAAGTTTTCACGGTGAGATGGTTACAGAATCGCACTGCTGCTCTCAAAACGGTGAAGGAAAACATCTTGAGAAAACCGACATGGCCTAGAACCAAAAATTCGAAGACATGTGACATCTACCAACCCGCACTGCGCCCGCGTGGTACATTATAGTCAGAAAGGGTGAATGTGTATGTGTGAACCTATGTATATAGGTATCAATATCAGCTTAATTAGCAAGCTTTTAGTGTGGTTGGTTGGTGTCATTTACTGTGTCTGGTGGTTACTAGTTATTCATAGGTACCACCTCTTGAAGAGATGAAGCCTGTGTCCCAGCAGTGGGAATATATGCATGAAACTATAGCTGATTATGTGCATGAAATAGAAGAGAAGTATCAACTTAAAGTATTAAAATTTTTGCTATTGACATAAACATTTTATTTGATTGACATTTTTATTTTATTTTTTCATTTTTGTTAATTTTTATAAACGGACAATTTAAAGTATTGGAATGCATCAATGTTATTTTGTTTGGTCTGTATTCTATTTTTTACTAGCGGCCGGCCCCAGTGCAAATTGGCAGATGTCACATGTCTTCGAATTTTTGGTTATAGGACATGCCGGTTTCCTCACGATGTTTTCCGCCGCTGGGCCCGCGTGGTGGATTACGGCCCACTCCCTCTCACCGAAAGGAGGCCAGTGTCCCAGCAGTGGGAACATTATAGGCTGATTATGGTTATGGCCCGCCCCAGCTTCGCTGGGGTGCAATTTTTTTTTTTCGAATTTCCGAAACTTTCTTTCATATAAATATGTTGTCCTGGCAATACCGAACGCAACAAAAAAATAATAATGCAATTTGGTGCAGTCATTCGGAAGTTATGATCGTACAGACATTTCGGCGACTTTGTTTTTACAAGTTTTGTAGAAGGATGTTTAGAATTTGTGTTTTGGGTACGATGTGAAATTGAATGAGTTTATTATTGAATGTAATTTGCACGCTTGCTTGCAGGTAGAACACAATAACTTTTAGGCTTTAAGATCTTCCCTTGTTGAACAATGTATTTTCTGGCAAATAAATATTTTGAATTTGAATTGAAAAATAAATTTCTATGTAAGAGAGAACTAGCCCATTGCTATTAACCGGGCACATACTTACATGTAAACACTGACCTGCCACTGAAAAATTTCGAATGGAAAATTGATAGGAGTTTTTGCCCAACTTGGGGATTGAATCTAGGAACCCACGCTAAACAGAAGCGCTTTCGATCACTAGACCAACGAAGCAAAGTTCATCTTAATTTTACCAAAAGTTAAGTATTAAGTCTATCACATCCTTGTTTCTAATATTGATGCTACTTTCACTTAAACTTTGAACTTTATTCTAGTGAAAATTAAGATGATTTCAAAATGAGTTAAAGAACAAACTGGACTTATATTATGTGCGATTTTTTTCCGTGGAAGTTAAAATGCGAACGCAGTATAATAAAATTATATCATTCCGTTGAAGTTTAAGTTATTGTCTAAGAGGAAACGAGGTAACGTGGTCTTTGACTTTGACTTTGTTGGCGATCATTCAATACTAACGTATTTCTCTGTTTTCTCCCTGGTTAATGATACTAGTCCAAATATTTTTTACGATATAATGTAAACCTTTCCCCCATCATCATATGGCCCCATGTGCCATTTGTTCTATGAGCAATGTGCCCTGCCCACTGCCACATAAGTTTGGCAATTCTTCGGGCTATGTCGGTTACCTTGGTTCTCCTGCGGATCTCTTCATTTCTGATTCGATCACGCAGGGAAACTCCAAGCATAGCCCTCTCCATTGCCCTTAGGGTGACTTTCAGCCTGTTCTGGAATGGCGACCGCGTACCGGAAGACGTAGCGTTGAGGGCTCGACAAGGTGGACCGACGACCTTGTGAAGGCCGCAGGAACTCGTTGGATGCGAAGCACAAAACCGATCGAAGTGGAGGTGCTTGGGGGAGGCCTATATCCAGCAGTGGACGTCTTTCGGCTGGAATGATGAATGTATACCTATCCTATCTACCACTGCCAAGGTCCAATGTTTTATTTTTAAGCGTAGGTAAATATATTAATTTTAAAACAAATTTACATATTATTTACACCGACGACCCCGTGACTGCAGTTGCTCTTAATCTCTACGTTCTGTCTACCACGTGTCCAGTGTGTGTTAGATCTTCTGTTATTTCTTATTTTGCAACATTAGCGTGTGTACTTTAGGCTTTATCTGATAACGAACATACAGTGTGACTGTACTCTGTATTTAGATGTTTTCATAAGCATGCAGGTAAACAGTGAATTCGTTTCCGCAGTAGACTGGATTGGCAGTAGGGTTATTACAAAACACTAACAACCTCTCAGGAATATCTATATAACTACCATCTTAAACAACAACTTTTGTTCTATGACTTTTATTAATTCATCAGACATTCATACAAAAATAAAAATATTTCAATCTATGCTCTAAATTTTACGAACTCTACGCGAAGCAAAAGAAAGTGCTAGGTAGGTAAACAAACTGCCGTGTCTAGTACCTACAAAATTCAGCGGATAGGAGCGGGGGTTAGATATATAGAACAACGAAATCTTAAAGGTATGTTGGTATGTAAGTATTATGTTTTGTAAAACTCATAGAACAAAAGTTGTTGTAGGTATGTTAGTAATACAGTCCTAGAAAATTGTTATTATAGTGTTTAACCAACAACCCTGTATAATTACGCGAAAAAACAAAACATAGGGACATGGTAGTAGATATAATAAGTACTTCAGTTTATGAATAATCTTATTGTTTAACGCACAATAAAAATGATGATTCCGTTGAATGAATGTCAGATTTTTTAGAATATGTAGATAACGATCGTGACTTAAATGTAAAAATATATAAATCGGTAAATCGAAAGGTGAACTATTGTCATTAGAATTTGGGAAATATTTTTAGTATTTTTTTTATTTTCTTAAAAATAACCTGCTTAAGTAGGTACAATAAAATGCAAACAAAATTTTTACTTTGTGGACTAGACTTTTTCCCAAATTCTAATTGACTAGGTACTTAACCTTTAGTTTAATTTTATTTTTTATACGAACCGAATATGTTCGGTAATCGAGTTTTTTTGCTGACCTTTGCTTGCTCCCTAGCATCAACCGATCTCATCATCTGCCTAGCCTTTTCCCAACTATGTTGGGGTCGGCTTCCAGTCTAACCGGACGCAGCTGAATACCAGAATTTTACTTAGAGCGACTGCCTATATGACTACAACCCAAACTGGTTGTCAGACTTTCGGTCTTCTGACTACCCGCAACGACTGCCAAAGATCTACGAATGACAGCCGGGACCAACGGCTTTCCGAGGCACAGAGGGGTCTCGGACGTAAAAACATTCACCCACCCTAAGTTTAACGTAAGTGTTCACGGAGAGATTGTTACAGAATAGACCGCCTGGAAACTGTCACGTGTACTTCAAATGGCTCAAGTTCGTAATGATGACGTCACTATGCAGTATGTTCACGCATTGTATGTGTGTAGCATGTGTGGCCTGCAGCGGAATTCGCCAGAAGATTTAGGAGATTTTTATGTTTGAATAGTGAACGCGTGAGGACCGTTTCAGCAAATAATGTCAACTTTCGGGCAATTTTCCACTACCCGCAGTCACACTTGGGTCAACCCTGACTCAAGCGTGACTCCGGGTGGGGCCAGGGGTACCCGACCGTAGGTAGTATGAGTAGGTAGTTAGGTAGTGAAAAAAGTTTGCTTGTGTGAACCTACATTTTGTTTTACTGACAATTTTATAACTTAATGTACTTTTTATTAATAAATCTGTTAGGTTTTGTTATGTTATGTAGACTATTTGACGCAATTTGTTGTAATCTAGTTTTTTTTTAAGTAAGTAAGTAAGTAATTAATTAATTTATGTACAAACGCCAGCACATCAAGTTACTGTCAAATTAATTTTCAACTAAGTAGCTGCGCCCGCGGCTTTGCTCACGTGACTTTATATTCTTTTGATTCTATAGATCATTGGGAACATGGAGATAAATTACCTATATTCAGAAATAAATAAACGCACAATAGGTACTTATAACAAAACAACCCCTTTTTATTAAATTGTAAATTACACAATATTATATTATTATGAATATAACACTTATATATTTGTAAGTAATTCATTCGACCACTTTATCTGTTTCCATTTTTTTTTATATTAAATACTGGGCATTTGGCTTTAGTAAATATGTGATTTGCGCTTTATTTGAGCAGAACATGTAATATGCCACCAGACTGTAAAACTGTAGGTATCTACTATTTCGGTTCAAAAAACAGTGGTTTGTAGACTATTACCGTATTAGTAGGTATAGAAATATGCTCGAACGGCTCATGAGTTCAAAAAGTCATGAGCCATTCAGGCATATTTACGTACCTAAGTAGGTAAATATTATGTAGCTAATGTATGTAATATTATGTGAACTTGATAAAGTTAAATACGGGTGGTAGGTCTACAGAGCCAAAACACAGGAAATACTGTTAAGCATTTATTAGGAAGGTTTATCTAAAAGGTTCATAATTATATCACCTTCATGTAGGTACTATGGCTAGATAGAAAACTGTCTAGGTACAGACGCCAGCAGGTCAACCTACCCGAAACTGTCAGATTTTCCCAATCAACCTTGAACCTTATGCTTTAGCAATAAAGTCGAAAATCTATTAAAGAAATCTGACAGATTGTAGTAACTTGATGTGCTGGCGTCTGTACATAAAAGTCTACATTTATAGTTTTTGTACGATACACCATTTTCCCCCACATTGTTCTTGATAAGCCTATAGGTTCCTACATAAACCTTCTTAATAAATGCTTTTGTGCAATGCGCGTTAGTAGTTGACGGCTACGTGATGGGTCTTTTTACACCCTGTAGATAAAGCAGGCGGCCTTGTAACGTAGGTAATAAGGTAATCCAAATAAATCTGCAAAAACTAACCTTGACAAGGTACTACTTTGTCATGATAATTAATGTTTTAAACCAAATTCTCATACCTAAATTTTCCATTTCAAGAAAAGATACAAAAATATTTATTTTGCATTTTATTTCCATATAAGGTCGTTGTGATAAGAGGTGGTAACTATTTTTTTAGTCCGTCAAAGTATGTCGTGGGAGGATTAAAATGTACGTTGAAAGCTACCTACCTAATAATTCACAAAAAAAGACATTGACTGTGGATTATTTTTTTTTTTTAATCTTTATCTGTTGATATATGTTTGATTAAGTATTAAAATAACCACCACGTGGAGTTCTGACACAGCTAGAAGGCGTCGCGCGTCGCGGCAGACCCCGTAGAAGATGGCGGGATAAGCTGGAGAAAACCAACGACCAGTGGTCCACTTTAGCCCAGGATCAAAAGAGCTGGAAGTCATGGAGAGAGGCCTTTGCTCAGCAGTGGGATGTTGCAGCCAGTAGTAACCTGGTCACAAATAATTTTTCACGAAAATACTAGATATGACTTCACATTCCCAATTGCTAAATGCCAAAAGAAAACGCAGTCACGTGAGCGAAGCCGTGGGAACAGCTAGTAGTAATAATAGTACCAAGTAGGTAATAACTGCAAAATTGGTTGTTTGTTTAGTATGATTTTCACGAACACTTATGTTAAGCTGGATATTAATGGCACACAGTTATCCTACTTATTTTCAAATCGTTTCCTTTCATCGAAAAACCAGAAATTAGACAGATTTTCTATCAGGAGTTTAACCTTAGGAAAAATTAACTGTGTTTTGCTCCCATTTTCCAACTGATGTTTGAGAATGAATCCATAATTTCTACCTTAGGGGTTTAAACAGACTGACTCCAATTGAACCGCACGCCAGCTGCAAGATTTCAGTTTGCAAGCAGTTGGCATAATTGCATCAAATCTGCCAAATGACGTCCGTTTGCAGTCGGCTTGCAGTTGTAAGGCAGTCCGTCTGTCTAAACTCCCTAAGTTTATCATTGGAAAATGGACTCATCCTCAACCATCAGTTGGAATTGGGAGCACAAGACAGTTAGTAAAAACTCTATCGCAATCTTCTGGGAATAGCCACACAGTCCACTGATGCCCGTTGTATGCTACAAGCCTTCACAGCATCAATCCATCGCTTCTTCCAATTGGTCACCCTATCTTACCTATCACTAATCCAAGCCTTCCGAAGAATCCGTTACCAACATACGCAATGCGTCGATGTCCGGAAGAATGACTCAAGTTTGTATCTAATTGTTGTATGACTTGTGTGTTCTGAGTGAACAAGATAACACTGTCTGGTAGCGCGTCTCAAAATCTAGATTAGAATTTGAGTAACATGTTACAGAAATAAATTCTGAGAGATACCTAATGTTTGAGGCCTCCTGGTCATTTGTCGGCCTTTGTCACATAGGTACCCATTAGGTATTTTCCGGGTTAGGTTAGGTTAAGTGGAGAAAAGAGACTCCATCAACACGTGGTTTGACTTTTGTATGGAAAATATGTCATAGCGTAATTATGTCGTGTCGTGGTAAAATATTTTATTCTTCGGATAAAAGATAACCGAACAGCTGAAAAATCAGCCCTGTAAGTACATTTCCAGTATAGCGGTATGAGGAACAGGGTGTTCACTCAAACTCTATGGAAAGGGAGGGTCCTCCGACCGGACGGGTGTTGTGTCTGGCGGGCAACTGCACGATGATTCATGTCGGGCCGTTGTATCTATGCTAGTTGCGCGGTAAACTCTGCTTGCGAGATGCAGGATTTTGCGTGAAGTCTGACGCGTTGTTCGCATGTGGCGTTGTAGATACCGCTACACCAGTATAAGCTGTCAGCTGCTGCTGCAGTACTTGTCCAATACCTACCTAGCTTTAGATATCTGTAAGTTTATGAAGTAGGTAGGTACCTAATCTTTGTATTTTTTATTCTATAGCTCACAGCTGGCATAGCACCACCACAAGCCCGGAGAGAAGTTGCAAGCACAGTGGAGAAACACAAACAGGAATGTCATATCAGACACCCACTACAGGGCGCACAGCTACCAACGCAGCGTCTTAAAATCGACAGCGTCTCTACCAGGAAACCCTGCCGACGCCCGTTGCAAACTGTGGCAGGATACTCCTCTCCTCCTACTTACTATCTACCAACAAAGGAGCATCTCCCTGCAGGGTGTAACCTTTCGTGGTGGTCCATTTGGAAGTCCCTGAACCGTCTCCAGACACAAGACGGAAGATATAGCTCCAACCTGGTAAAGTGGGGCTAGCTCAACGTAACTGCAGTAGGGTGTGGATGTGGAGCTATGTCGCAAACTATGCTCCACCTCCTATCCTGCCCTCTGTGTCCCAAAACATGTAGTCAAAGTGACCTCTGCGCTGCCACCGACGACGCCGCCGTGGAAGTGGCGAAGTTTTGGGCCAACAAGATCAACTACAGTCATGCCAGCGACACGAAGAAGACTGGCTTCTGAAATATGTAGGTACTATGGCTATGGACTCACTCTATTTATAATATATTTTTTTACTAGCAGCGCCCCGCGGTTTCACCCGCGTAATTTTCGATCCCGTGGGAATATCGGGATAAAAAGTATCCTATGTGTTAATCCAGGAAATGGTCTATCTGTGTGCCAATTTTCAGCCAAATCTGTTCAACGGTTTACGCGTGATTCAGTAACAAACATCCAAACATCTTCACAAACTTTCACATTTATAATAGGTATTAGGATTTCAGCTATCTTTATTCCTAGTAGGTATAATGATTCAATGGATATTACCATTATTTTTCACACTTCGAATTCCAGTTTTATCATGTTTAACCACCAAAAAACGATTAGTTAACATCTTTTGAGGTTTATTAATGCATGGATTTTTCCTCTTGATTTTATATCTAAATTGAATATGTCGTTATGAATTATTACCGTCTCTGAGATAGGTACTTACCTAATATCATTAGTTATTAGTAATGCTATTTTTATCACGAGGCTGGGTAGGTACTAAACACATGACTGCCGCGGTTCTGATATATAAAATTAACAGCATTTAGATTAAATTACTGTATGGTGATGGTTTGTCTATTTTTGCGCGATATTCAATATTTGTTTCGTTTTTTGCAGTTTGCAGGCCTGTGTCAGGTTGTATGTTAATTAGAATATGATTCGCGACCGTAAAAAGTATGTATTTACAGAATTGTAATGATTAAATCAACCAATCACAAAAAAAAATTAATACAACTCAAAGTTCCTATAATTATGTACCGCTTTTTTTTTTTTTTTGATGATGGTAAATTATCAAATGACCCTTCATGCTCTGGGTGGAGCGGAAGGGAGTGTCAGACTCTTACTGACTAAAACCCACCCGTGTTCCTTCCTTAGCCCTTTATGTTCCGGGCCAGCGGTAACCTTTTCGGACAATCCCGCTGCCCCGGCAGGCTTCGGCCCTAGCCGGCCCCTTCTCTGTTGCTGACATCTCTTTGAGGCGCGCGTGGAACACGTACGCGCCGTCCGGCACGGGCCTGGTCCTGATCGGACGGTGAGCTACCCATTACTCTCCGTCCGCAGGCCCGCGCCTACAGTGGCCGGGTGTCTCCCGCACCGGCTGAAACGTGAGGCTCATATTATAACCCTATTGATTGACCATTCATGAAATAGTCATTCAATAGATTTGTATGAACTTAGTCCGATACGCGCCTAGGGTGCAGTTACTGGAGTCGCACCGCAAAGTCCACTTCAAGGCGTTCGTGGTGCGCATACCAACATCCTACCTGCACCTGGTGATGGAAGAAAGCTTTTGGCCGCAGGATGTGGTATTCCGCCGCTTTCGCGGACAAGTGCCACGAGAACGCACAAAGACTTAGTGCAACTAAGTGATACTAACATAGTTATTAAGTTTTACGCAGGTAGATAGTAACAATATTGTTACCTACTAGATTATTATGTACCTATACTTAGGTTAAGCTATGTATCTATGGGTCTTTGTTACCTGAAAATAAATGGTTTATTTTTATTATTCAAAGTAGTTTAATTAATAAAAAAAAAATTTAATGTATTCTAAAAACTACTGTTTTTATTTTGTTACATTTTTTTTTAAACGATCAAGTGAGCATTAGGTTTCGTCATCATCATCATCATCATTTCAGCCAAAAGACGTCCACTGCTGGACATAGGCCTCCCCCAAGCACTTCCACTTCGACCGGTTCTGTGCTTCTCGCATCCAACGGGTTCCTGCGGCCTTCACAAGGTCGTCGGTCCACCTTGTGGGAGGCCTTCCAACGCTACGTCTTCCGGTACGTGGTCGCCACTCCAGAACCTTTCGGCCCCATCGGCCATCTGTTCTGCGAGCAATGTGCCCTGCCCACTGCCACTTAAGTTTGGCAATTCTGCGGGCTCGTTTTGCGGGTTTCGTGCACTTTTGTATTTTCCAAATTTTTATTAGTTCTAAAGTTTTATTTTTAGCAATATCTACTTACCTAATGGAAAAGTTGACAGTTTATTTACAGTCTCTTATCGAATTAGGTGAAGGTTTATTATGTGTGGTTAAAAAAGAATTAAGTAGTGGTTATAATTTTATATCTTTATCACGCATTTGGTGCGTGGGGAAACGAAGTACCTACGTTTTCGTGCCATCGACCAAAGATTCTTTAGCTCCCCTGAAGCTAGCGCCTCATTCAGGGCCGATTTTGGAGTCCACAATTTTTAGGGAGTAGCACCCAAGGTAGCCGGCGAAATTCAATTTTATGTGTTATTTCTTACGTTTTTTGCAATTTTCAGGTGAGTGTTAGGTTGTATATTTTGTCTTGCAATTGACCTGAGGGTTGTATTGATATACTACCCTCTAATTTCATAAAACCCTATTGATTGATATTTATTTCATGAAATAGTTATTTTGAATTTCACGGGCTACCCTGACGCCTCCTAAGACCCTGCGCCCGGGTGCCACACATCCCTTGCACTCTCGGGTAATGACGGACCTGGCCTCATTGACCGAGTGGTCGCAATCACGACTGCTGAACATTGGCTTAGGTGTTTGATCCCCATTCAGGCAGCGTTATTGTTGGTTTTCCAGTTAAATTTTTTTGTGTTTGTGTTTCTTATTTACGTCTTACCACAAGTAAACGTGTTTTCTTTCTATTCACCCCGGATTTTTGATGTTTACCTGGTTTATGGCAATGGGCTCAACCCCTATTAAACAAACTTTAGGTAAAAATGAAATGCGTACCTCTGCCTACCCTTACGGGGTGTGCAGGTGTGATGTTATGCTTATGTAAACATATAGATCACGCCTGAAACATGTGGCTAAATAATTATATTTCAGTAGGCAAACATTTCAAGTTTTATTTGCAGGCCATACATTATACTTACAACGGCTGTAAACATTGGTGTTCTGTTAGCACAGTTTTTTTTTACGAAACTGTGATATTGTGGCGGTTATTGCCCTTGTAAACATGCAAATACAAGCATACATTTAGGTAGGCATACTAAATCTATCTATATATATAAAATGGTAAACTGACTGACTGACTGATTGTTGATATATCAACACACAGCCCAAACCGCTGCTCCTAGAGACATGAAACTTGGAGGGTGTGTTCTTTGTGAAGAGTAGGTATCCACTAAGAAAGGGTTTTTCGAAATTCCACCCCTAAGAGGGTGAATGAGGGGAGGGTGAAATTTCACGCGGACGAAGTCGCGGGCAGAAGCTAGTATATTATAAATTCGAAAGTAACTCTGTCTGTCTGTCTATATGTTACCTTTTCACGCCTAAACCACTGAACGGATTTCGATAAAATTTGGGATTGCCCCACCCAGAGCGGGAGGGGTCATTTGATTTCCCATCCGCAAAAAAAAAAAAAAAAGCATACATTTAGGTAGGTAGGTATACATACTAAATATCGATGCCTTAGTTCACAATTGTACTAACTACAAAATTTTCAATTTTCACTTTTTTAGTGCCAAATACACTAAATGTCGTGCTCTTTCGTTTGCGCGTATCGAAATACCGATAATCCGTCTCTTTCTACCAAAAACGCAGTTCACAGTTGTATTAAATAAGTTCCATGAATGCCTTATGAATGCTCTACTATACTAATGACCTTTATTTTTATAAATCCAAACAAGACATACTTTAACTGATTTTAAGTTTCTCAACTGCAGAAAATTTCAAAACACAAACGTATTATATACACTTGCAATATCTGCTCATACTTTTTAGCAGTGCTTTATTAGTGAACTATGTGTTGATAGTACAAAAGAATCACTTTTACTTTAAGGGTTTTGGAATTTTTGAAAGTGCACAAATGCATTAAATCGTTTTGAGATATAGTCCCATTTGTACAAGTGTGCTTAGTACTATTTACTTGAAGGGGTTTGGGAATTTTTACGTTTTTAGATTCTCATGACAACACTGTTATGGGACGAATGTAATGGCAAAAAAAGGTTCTACTGAAATCTCTATCTGAAATCTGTATAGAAAGAGCGCGAAAACTAATAAGCATATTCACTTTGCGTGAATATGCTTTGGTGATAGGGTCTGTTAAAATCAAAGTGAAACCCTACGATGTTATTATTATGAAACACGGGGAATTCTGTGATTTGAAGGGATTAGCAAAAAATGAGCATGTGTTTCTATCCAGCGGGGCCCCGTGAGCTATGCTCATAAAACTAGTAGCAATACTTTGTTTGTTCAATTTACCTCATGAATTTATCAACAAGGTCCAATGTACCTCGATCATTTTGATAGAAATCACGATAAATGGCCTCATCCAGCGAGGCCCCCGACTGTATTGCACTCGTAACATAAAAAAAAATATTGATCGCATCTACTCCTCTATTCTCTTCTTTATTCTCTATTCTCTTCTCGATTCATGTATTAAATTTAAAGAATTTTTGATAGAACAGGAGAAATTCAGCATGAAATTTTTGTCTTTCCAGCAGGGCCCTTTGTAATTAGAATGAATACGAACAGAAAACGCGTATAATTTTTATGAGAAATAACATAAAATTGGGCTTAGTCCTCTTAAAATTTTGATTGCAAGTTCGAAAAAATATTTCGTGATTGTAGTTTGAAAAATGTTTGTATTAGACACAAAAAAAATAACATTATGAATATGAATCACTGATTTATTATTAGTTGTTGGACCTTGAACCAGCCTGATAAAACTGTTAAATATTTTGAGTTTTTCACTTAACGCACATCAACATAATCAATTTTAGTGCACAAATGTAATAAATGGGGGGTTGTATGTTTATTTAGCTATTTTTTAAATGTTATGGATATACTAATATTACAATATTGAGTTAAGATGGAGTTAAAGGACTAGTCTTGTGAATAGATGCATAATTGTTTTATTATTTTACTTTGTTTTCGTACTGTTCACGTCTAAACTTTAAAAAACTTTAAAACGCTCTCCTCAAAATTGTCAATTTTGTAGTTAGTGCAATTGTGAACTAAGGCATCGATATATTATAAATTCGAAAGTAACTCTGTGTGTGTGTCCGTTACCTTTTCACGCCTAAACCACTGAACGGATTTCGATAAAAAATGGCAGAGATAGATTGCATCCCGGGAATGACATACGATAGTTTTTATCGACATACCTCGCGGGCGAAGCCGCGGGCGGAAGCTAGCAATATCATAAAAGTTTATTAAATACTTGACATTTACATTACTTAGTTATTAATAAAATTATGCTGGAAAAAGCGATATTTATCTATTTGTTACTAGCTGTGCCCCGCGGTTTCACCCGCGTAAATGTCGATCCCGTGGGAATATCGGGATAAAAAGTAGAATATATGTTAATCCAGGGTGTCAGCTACCTCCATACAAAATTTTGTCAAAATTGGTCCAGCCATTTGAGCGTGAAGAAGTAACAAACATATAAACACACACACATACACTCACAAACTTTCGCCTTTATAATATTAGTGTGATGTTCTTTGTAGGTGTCTGACATTGTTCTCCGTTCGCATTTTACAATGGTTAGAAAGCATTTATTGCTATCCTCATTATCATTTGTGTCTATTATTGAAAGGAGATTACAGCCGAAAGACGTCCACTGCTGGACACAGGCCTCCCCAAAGCACCTCCACTTCGACCGGTTCTGTGCTTCTCGCAACCAACGGGTTCCTGCGGCCTACACAAGGTCGTCGGACCACCTTGTGGGAGGCCTTCCAACGCTACGTCTTCCGGTACGCGTTCGCCACTCGAGAACCTTTCGGCCCCATAGGCCAAGTATTATTATTATTAAATTAGTATTATTAGAATTATTGCTTTAACAAAAGAAAAACAAATCATATCTATAAAATATCTATTTATTTGCTGGTAATAATTATTAACTATTGCGACATGAGTACACAATAATATCAGTATGCTTATGTATCTAATAATATACAATATACAAAAACACAACAATCGTATATTTGGTGTGGTATGGCCGCGGAACGAAGATTTTTTTATTAAATGGAAGACCACAGATACAAATAATATCACTAATAAGTAAATTATTTGTGTATATTTTTATTTTTGTCCTAGGCTTAAGCTATGGTTTCCTGGGAGAGCTGCATAGCTATTCACAACCATTCGACAGGCTATCGTATAGAAAATTACACATTTCGATAACCTTGTGGCGACATTTACCACATCACTACTGACATAACTGGCAACACCAGTTCGCCACCTGACGGGACCGCGCGCGGGCGGTACACTTCGTACTGTAACGAGAATATAACAAATATAGAGATAAAGGTGATACGGACGTTTCATTTACAACGTCACCCTCCTCATTGGTGACCCCGACGTGATGTGCCCCCGACAGCAAACAGCTGTCGGAAGAATGGCGGTTTTCTATTTGATACAAACTGACATGTTCGAATTTTGGAGTTGTGAACAGCGTTTAGAAGACTCCTACTATAACATTGATTAATGTTCGATAATGTACGGAAGCGTATCGAGTGGTTGTGAATAGCTATGCGGTTTCGTCATGTTATAACAGCCGTCATAAAAATCTGTCATTTTCACTAGTATTTGACATTAAGGTGTCAAAAAATCTGTAATTTTCACCAGTATTTGACATTAAGGTGTCAAAAACTCTCTGTATTTGGACAGCCGTTATTGTGACCGTTCGCCGATTTCTTCGGAAACCAAAGCTTTAGTGATATTCTATCGAATATCTTCTATGACGAACTTCAGTCTACCTGTTACGAGAATTTGTTTTGATTGAAACGTAACAGGTTTTTCTTGCCTCTCGAAAACGCTCCGCGATTCACGAAAGAAATATCAACAATAACTTAATAATTAAACTAAATGACGTAATCATCAAATGCTACAAAATATATAAATAAACATTTCGCTAATTCTAGTTTGATCTGTTTATTTAAAATTATAAATAACAAAAGGATGTACAGTCAGACACAAAACTTCTTTTAAAACTCCTGACAATAGTGTGGCCGACTGCACTTGAACAATGTTTTATAACTATTTCTATTATTATAAGTTCTACATTATTGTCAAATAGACCGACTTATGTATCTAGTAATATACAATAATAATATTTGTATACAAAACTCGTATTTTGTATATTTGGTGCTACGTATGGCCGCGAAATGGTATAAATTAGAATCTGTTCGTTTTACTTAGAAATTATTTTTTATTTAAAGGATTATTATAATTTCTAAACAAATTTATGTTGGACATACAAGTTTTTAAACGGAAGCATAAGTAGTTATAACTATTAAAATGGCTCCAAAGTTGCATTTTAATAAAAAATTAGTTTTTTTTTTGTCTAGATTGGCTGTAATTTTCAGTACGTAATACAATTTGGCACAGAAAAATATTAAAAGCAGTGCTTGTAAAGGCGAAAGATGTTTTAAGTATAGGTTTTATAAATATGGCGACAATAATGAGTATGAATAATACAATTCCAATAATTATTTTCCCAAACATTTTCTAACTTAAATAATATTTACGTATAAATAAAAAATACTGAATTTATTAGTCTAAACATTCATGATTTTAATACCTACATTAATAGTTTGGTTCAATGATTTATTACTTTGCTCTTAAGAAATGTTTATAGAAAAAGTATTTTAACATCTACAAAATAAAGCTTATCAGCTCATCAAAATCTTCAATAAGTTCCTTAAAATATCTGTTTCGGTAACATGTTCAAATATCAATTATAAAACTTTGGATCAATGGCATCTAGTGAATTTTAATATCACAAAAATATCATTTTTTATACATTTAAATAAGTATGTATAAAATACTATAAACTTAGTTAACACATTAAACTTTTAATTTTCTTTAATTTCTCGGTGGTTTTTAGTCTGTAGAATTTTGAATGGCTAATTTTTTTATTATTATTTTAAGCTATTCCCTGGACCTAATACATTATAAAGTTATAATCATAATATTCCCCATACTTGTAAATGGCCTATAAAATATTTTTTTATTTAAAAGCATTTTTTTAACAGACTTACCCTAAGTTTGTTTAAAAAAGGAGCTACTACAAGATGTAGGGGCAGTAAATACTTATTTTGCTTTACTTGTTCATTATTTTGTTTACAATCCTAAACAGAATATTTTCACACAACAACATTGCCCTCAAAGCAATAAGCAACACTTTTTTATCAATGGTAACATTTTATAAGTACAGCAAAAAAAAAAAGAGGTTAGAGGTGGGGGTATGGCAGTTAAAATTCAACTTTAACGCTTTGCAATAAGGAGTAATTTTAAATAGGTTATTCAAAAACCACTTACCGAATAAATAACAATTTAAATGAGTTTTTTGTTAAAAATGCCTCTAAAATACAAATAACTTGCGAATATAAAATTTTTGCTGTGGCAATAAATAGCCCGTAAATAGTACAGACGAGACGCCAGCACATCAAGCTACTACCATCTGTCAAATTTCTTTAATAGATTTTCAACTTTATCGCTAAAGTATAAGGTTCAAAGTTGATTGGGAAAATTTTACAGTTACGGGTGGCTTGATGTGCGCCTGTGCTTTAAAATATCAGTATTATTATATTTTCCGTTACGAGCTTTTAAAGTAATTTAGGAATACACCTCTGATACAATCCAACACATTATTGGTCATGCCTAAGAATCCATAAGCGTCTTATAAATTTTATTAATATTCTTCCTATGTATTAATTTACCAATTAAGAGTGCCTTTACCTCAGGCGTTGGTTGACGTCACGTTGATGCCGTGTAGCCGTTGCACTAGGGTTGCGTAGACATAATTGCATCGAGACTAACGTCGCGTTCACGCAGCGTTTAAGGTACGGCGAAACCAACGCGTTACGCGCCCCCGATGGAAGCTTGCAAATATGCGTTCTATAAATTCTGATTTGATCGCAGCGATCACGCACCGATGGGAATCCAACAAGTTTATTTGGAGCGCCAGTGCACGTTTAGAGCCAAGCGTACATTACAGCCGCGACGGGCCGCAGTGCAACGCACTTTCATAGAAAAAAGTGCGGTGCGGCCCGACTGTAGTGAACATTGATTTCTAGAAAATGTAAAAATAAAAGTCTTCTAGATCGAATTACGGCCATGGCGACCAATCTCAGAGGAGAGCAGCCTTCTGCGCGGGAGGTATTACAGTGCACAAGTGTGTGCGCAGGCGCAGGTGCATAGAAAATGTACGAAAGTGATAAAGGATTTTTGCAATGCGTTACGTTGCGACGCGGCCCGCCCCAATCTGCTTTAGTGTAACGAGTTGGTATAGCCGTACGTCCTTCGTCGAACGCTTACGCTTGATACTAAGGCTTCATGTACATGACGCCGACGCCGGAGCCGCACCGGCACCGGTCCGCAACTTTGTGTGTACGAATGAATATCGCATCAATGCGGTGCACACGCGGTGGCGGTGCGGCTTCGGCGTTATGTAAGCCGAAGTATTCCTACTTCTATACCATATACATTTTATAACCTTAAGTCTGTGCATTCCTCTTCTTAGGTGGAGGCGTAGGCGCCTTTTCATTCGTCGTATTTCGTCTAGCTATAGAGTTGTACAAGAATGATCCTCGCGGCGCCCAGACGGTGTCATAGTTCTGTCGGGGAGGGAGTGGGTTCGAGTCCCCGTTGTTGTTAGTGTCGCTCTCAAGGTCCATGCTTCGGTGGGCGTATTTCTTTGGTAGTGGAGGAGGTTCCTCTTCTTCTTGATTGGAGTCTGTCGTTCCTGTGGTTTGGAAGATAAGGTTATGATGGTAGAAATTGGTTGACTTTTAGTTTCTAAAAGGCTATTCAACTTTATCAAAATATTTAGTTGAATAACCTCTCCGAAAGTTGAGCCATTTAAATTCAATAATCAATCGCAGCAGCTCAGTTTTGACAGCAGATTCACTGACTATATTTTAAGAAACTGAGGGCCTTTTTCTGTTTTGTGCTAGAGCAATGCTATTATAATAGATAATATTCTTCAGACAATATAACATTAACAATATAACATATTTTTAGTATATGCGAAACCCGAAACACATGTCTAGTATTTTTACCGACTTCAAAAAAAGGAGGTTATCAATTCGATACGTATGTATGTAATATTATTGGAATTGCATTATATTCACATATGACAATCTATTAGGGCTTCCAAACAAATATACAAAATTTTATAGACGTATGTATGTATGTATGTATGTTTGTCCACGCATATCTCCGTAACTATTAATCGGATCGTGACCATTCTTTTTTTATTGGCTTACATTTACTTCAACTTAGGGAACAGTGCAAGTTTCATCAAAATCGATTCAGTAATTTTCAAGATATGGACTAAGACGTGAAAGTGTGACGGCCTGGCTTATTGATACGAGCTACGGGTGTAGTGTCAAAGCGAAAACATCTCAAAACCTTGGTCAAATTCTAGTGCAACAACTAAAAATTACCAATTTAAAAGTAATTTAAAAAAATTAAACCGACTTCAAAAAGAAATGAACTCAAAATTATGAAATAACTTTAATTTCGGAAGTCGGTGGCAAAAAACTAAAACTAAAATACAGATCCCAAGACACCGACTTCCGAAATTAAAGTTATTTCATAATTTTGAGTTCATTTCTTTTTGAAGTCGGTTTAATTTTTTTAAATTACTTTTAATTATGTAAAGAATCTATGTACAACATTTCAAAACTGTATCATGAAAAATCACAAAGTTATAAGCTTGTTAAGTTACCTGTTTGTCCGTACCGCGCCGCGCCGTCTTGCGCTCATTGATAATATAATCGTACCTAACCGTTCGGCGCGGATATTGGATAACCTACGAAGTGTCGCTCGGTGTCCAACATTTAACCTTTTTTAAATATTTTTGGGACAAAATATAACATGGGGTAAAAATGATTGAATTGATTCAGTTACTTATTCTGAACAATATTATATATATTCAGGTTTCGCATATACTAAAAATAACGTTGTATATTATATTATATACATCATGGCAGCAAAACATAGACAAACGCATAAGGCATAAGACTGGCTGGAAAGCGAGAGATCGTCCTTTGGCTATACCTACACGAAAAATAAACTAGATAGATCAAGTATCACAGCTCTAAGTAAGGCTTTTACTTCTACATAGGTTATGAGATACACTACTACATCCTGAAAAAAAACAGCAAGTTTTACTTACAGCAATTACTAGGGTTAAAAAATACTACCCTTTTTTTTAGGGCAGTCGGATAAAAACAACAAAAATAAAAAATATTATGGAAATTAACTACCACACAATAAAAGCTTTCGCTAAGTCACACTTAACTTGCGTATGCGCACCGTACTATATTATGTACTGACAATATTTTTTTTACTATACTTCGCGGGCGCGTAGTGAGGTTGTATGACTTATAATACTCTGTCCTTTCTATGATAATTTACGCTTATTTCATAAATTTCAACATCCATAAGAGTCAGTCCTGTAAAAGATGCGATGCTACATAATAAGCATTTTGTTTGTTAAATTTGTTAGAAAATCATCATAAAATCAACAGAGAAAAGCGAAAGCTCTTATCATAGAAAAATAAAATAATACTTTGTATAGAAGCGATACTGGGCGTTTTATATGCCCAAAGCTGTAGGCTAGTAGCTAGTCAGAATTTTACCAGGTACCTGACTATTTTGAAGCATAAGGCTCAACTCACACCAAAAGAGCGTCGAAGCGGAGCGCAGTTTCAGTGTCATATGAATTTTAACTTTATTTTCATTACTATAATACGTACTATCGCAACCGCTCGGTAGAGAAGGCTATTCGCCGGAATTCCCGCGGCACCGCGGGCATCCGCGCGACTCGTTCGAGTTTCTCATGCGATAATAAGTAGGTATTATAGTAATGAAATAAAGTTAAAAGTCATATGACACTGAAACTGTGCTCCGCTTCGACGCTCTTTTGGTGTGAGTTGAGCCTTATACGCCTCTAAACTGAAGAGTATTAGCGTAATTTTTAACTACTGCTTGAAAACCTAAGACACTGAATGTCACCTTTAATTTTGACAGTTCAGCAATATCCATTCCGTTGTTTTTCTGTTGAGCAGACGAGTTTTTCAAACAAACGAAGCAATGGATTTTATTACTATATAAATGTAGAAAAGAGAGGATCGCTTCTATACGAAATATTTTTTTTTATTTATTTTTTTTTTAAATTAAATAAACATAACACTCACCCATAGAGTCTCGATTCGAGGGTGGTGCGGAAGAGGTGATGAGACTAGTTCGTTGCGACAGACGCCTTTCACGCTCGACCTCGGCGCGTAGCGGCCGTTCAGTCACCAGCTGATAAGCGAATGCCAAACTATACACTTGAATTTTGAATGTTAGATTCTATTGCCACTTATTTAACTTTCTACTTTAGTGATATGTATTCAAAGTTGATTTTTGAGTGATCAAATAAGTCCTAAATAAAGAATGGTTATGAATGAACTTTGTCGGTTATGACAGTCATTGAGTTTGTGGTTCCAAAGCTAGACAGTATTCTAAGATTCTGAATTCAAGTTTAATGTGTTATGTCACACTGTATAGTGTACGGAGTCAAAGAACAGGGGTTTTCAAAGTTTTAAAACTTAAAATCACAGCAAATTTGTAATTTTAATATTACTTTATTGTTATTTGCAAATGTTTACCCACTACTTTGATGTACCGGTTAAGTTACATAATTTACGTATTCATGTAACGTTTCAGTATTTATGATTAATGGCCCCCAAAAGACAAGCAGACTAAAGTTGAAATATAATTATAGCCCTTTGTTTGGTGCAGTCTATGAAATGGTAGAGTGCAAGTACCTACGGTTATAATGAAAATTATATTTAAGTATAAAAGTAGGTAATCAAATTGTCAATTATAACAATTTCATTTCTCTAATCCGTTTTTACTAAGCCATAAAGCAAAGCAAAATTAGCATATTTCGTATTAGTAAGTGTTAAAGTAACTGTTTAATTTAATTTTTCAGAAACTCTTAAATAATACGGTTGCGTCGAAATATAGCATAAATATAAGGTTGAATGCGTCAATAACAGCGAGGCTAATATATAAAAAAAATACGTTTAAGCAGATAAAAGTACGCTGCGGTAACCAACCCAATCTATGTATCCTCCGTTCGAAATTTAGTTTTCAAACATGTAAACAACAATAATTCACGTGTTTTTTTGGAAAACATACTTTAATAGCCACAAATAAAGTTAGATTTAAGATACAAATAAAATAAAAAAACGTTTTCAATATTAGGTACTAGTCGTTCAGAAATCAACTTAGTTTACACAAAAATAAAGTTGACATTTGTGATGTGGAAACGACAACAATTTGAAACATGGATACGGTTCAGAACTTAGATCACGAATCGAATTGATGAAATGTTGTTTTCTTGTTTTAACTCTTATAATTTACCACATACTTACCTAATTATAACACATTATAATTATCGTCGTTCAATTGTGGTTCAATACACGACTCTATTATAAATTAAAATAGATCACGCACTCTAAGCAAATAAAACATCAGTTTTCTATGGTGTATTTAAATCGTTGTTTCCAATTTCTAAAACAAATATCAATTTTAATCATTCGCAAAATTAAGTTTATTTCATTTCAAGAATGATTGAACTATTGAAAAATTCTTATTTATATAGAAGTTGAAACGAAAAACTAACTTTACGTGTGCGCATTAATCTTAAGTTTTCTGATAAGTATCATATAAATTGTGAACACAGTAATTCTGAATACATTGGTTAGTTACCGAAGTCAACCACTATGAAAACAATTCCATAGTGTTATATCTGGCTTTCGAACAAAGTTAGAAACATTTTGTGTTACCAAATTTTAAGCTAAGCCGCACGGAATGCAGCTGTAAATACAATGCAATCAAAATAAGCATAGAATTGCCTTATTATTATTACCCACATTCTATTAACCTTATTTTTCGTGGGAGTCTCCTCAAGGATACACTTAACCTGGGGAAAACGAATTGTTGAATTAATTTATTTAGTTGTAACTTGAGTGACCTCAAAATGTAAAGCGGTATAAGGCTATAGAGGTATGAGGAACAGGGTGTAAAGTTCACTCATCCTCCATAAAAAAGGGAGGATCCTCCGACCAGACGGGTGATGTGTCTGGTGACTTACTGCTCGACGATTGATGTCGGGGCGTTGTATAATTATGCTAGTTATGCAGTAAACTGTGCTTGCGCGATGCAGGATTTTGCGTGACGTCAATGTGATGCGTAGTTCGCATATAGCGATGTAGATGGCGCCACAAGGCCAATGACCAAAAAAGCCAAGAACAGTGACTAGTTTTCGACATTGGATAGTAAAAAATATTATAAGGTGCATAAAGTGCCGCGATGACGCCTGAGAATTCCTTGACAACTCTGCACTTTAGCATAAGACAGTACAGCATAGCATAATCAGCTTAGAATGTTCCCACTGCTGCGACACAGGCCTCCTCTATGTGAGAGGGAGTGGGCCATAATCCACCACGCGGGCCCAGAGCGGGTTGGTGGATGTCATATGTCTTCGAATTTTTTGGTTCATGCCGGTTTCCACAGTCTGCACTTTATGCCACTAATAATAAATTGCATTATTCTTAATTTCTGTGATCCTCTTTTGTTTCAGCTGCGGCGAACGAGCGGTTTTGAGTCATATTACAAGCAAAATAAGCTTAATTGGAAGGGTTAAGACGAATAACTACAAAGGATACTAGTAAAGTGGAAGCCACATTTTTTATAAGAACTCTCAGGGACGAGCTGGTAAAAATTTATACCGCTTGTGGTACAGACGCCAGCAGGTCAACCTACCCGAAACTGTCACATTTTCCCAATCAACCTTGAACCTTATGCTTTAGCAATAAAGTTGAAAATCTATTAAAGAAATCTGACAGATTGTAGTAACTTGATGTGCTGGCGTCTGTACATGTGTACCAGCTCGTCCTAATGTAGTTTAAAACATGAAAATATGGCGAAAAGTCAGTTCTATTCTTACTTTGATCACATTGAAGACAATTTTAGGTTTCTTTTCACTTTGCTGCATTTGGCTGGTGAGGTTGTTAGAGGTTAGAGTCAAAAATTTAGCAAAAAATTCGTTTCAAGTTTTTTTTTGTTATATTCTCGTGTCAAAAATTAATATTTTATATTTTGTTATTCATACTTAACAGTGGCCAAGCCAGTCAGGTTAACTTACATTAGACACAATATCCGTTAAGTAACTCACATTCAACACTCAGAAAAATGTATATTATATCGACTGACCTTAGAAGTGTGCCTCACCTCTTGCCTCAACTCCCTCAAAGGGGACGCGGAAGGCGTGTCTGTTTGTGTGTTGATACTGGTGATGCTGTTGTTGTTGTTGGAGTTGTTGTTGAGGGTTGTTGTTGAGCTGTTGTTGATGGAGCCGTTCGGGGTTGAGTGGGAGGAGGTGTACCATTGACTTCCGCTGGCTTGGGTGCCGACTTCACTCTGTTGAATTAGGTTGAGGTTAGATTTTGTTATCATTTTATTATTCTCAAAAAGGTGAGATTATGTTATTATAATTATTATATCAGAGACAATTTATAACTACGTATTTTTTATCAAAACGATCTAATTTAATAGTCTAGCACTGTGAAGCAGTAACACCCGATTTGTAAGGCAGACCGACACAAATTTTTAATAAGCTAGCAATCTGTCAAACTCCTGTTCACTGGTGGGCGTTTTATTAAGTTTTGATGCCACGCTGTGATTGGCTGACCAAAATAACAACAGCCAATGAAATCAATTGATAATACCTATATGAAAAAAGTTAAATTCAACAGCTTTCTTTTTCTTTTCTATAGCTTATCAGAAACTGGGGATTCAATAATAAAACCAGAAAATAATGAAATTTTACCTTTCTCAAATTTCTTTTATTCCTTCTACCGGGTGAATTTTGCAGCGTTGCGAAGCGACTCACTACACCCGTGCTACTATTTCTGTAAACATAAATAATAATATTGATTCTAATGTTAAATATAATAATGCTCAAGTTATAATAATAACAGCCGCACAGGTCGATCGATCGGTTAAGCTACGCTTGCCGCGGTTGGTCTGTGGATGGGTGACCATCTTTACATACCGTGACCCCTCCGTGCCTCGAAAAGCACGTTAAGCCGTTGGTCTCGGCTGTCATTCGTGGATCTTTCTTTGACAGTCGTTACGGGTAGTCAGAAGCCCGAAAGTCTGACAACCAGTCTTACCAAGGGGTATCGTATTACCCAGTAACTGGGCTGTGGAGGACAGATAGGCAGTCACTTCATGTAAAATACTGGTATTCAGCTGCATCCGGTTAGACTGGAAGCCGACCCCAATATAGTTGGGAAAAGGCTAGGCAGATGATGATAATAATGCTTAAGTTATTTCAAATTGGTTAAAAATATAATAACTTTACCTTGCTAGAGGGTTAATCGCAGCGTTGAAGCTGAAAAACCGGCCCTTGGATGAAGTTCTGAAATAAATAATAATAACATGATATTCTGTCCAAGGTGGACCGACGACCTTGTGAAGGCCGCAGGAACCCGTTGGATGCGAGAGGCACAGAACCGGTCGAAGTGGAAGTGCTTGGGGGAGGCCTATGTCCAGCAGTGGACGTCTTTTGGCTGATATGATGATGATGATGATTCTGTCCATGTTGGGCCAACATGGCCAGAGATCGCACAAGACAGGGAGGTTTGGAAGGACAAAGAGGAGGCCTTTGCCCAGCAGTGGGACACAAATAAACTAACAAAAAAAAAAAAAAACAACATGATATTGTTATTTTCTATTACAAAAATTATGCTCAATACAGAAGCATTTGAAAGTTTTATCAAACATTTATTTAATCTCGTGAAAAAATAAATTTCTAATGTAATGTTAAATTCTTCTAATGTTAAATTGTGTACGGAAACGAAACGAATAAGCATGCTAGTACTTACTCAGCGCCAGTGGATATATCAGATATCCTGTTGTTCGATGAGTTGTTGGATTCAATGTGGAAACTGTCGCGGAATGCGTGCATGCGCAGCTGTACCTCGGGCGAGCCCACTTCTATGTCACAGTTCTGTAAAAACAATAGTAATAATAAATTCTTTTATAATAAAAACCACAATATATTGTTTAAATATTACTAGACATAGCCTGGGACATCGATACGTAACCTGACACCCTGGATTCAGTATATCAATGATAAATTATTTTATTTTTGTAAGTAAGTTAAAACATGTTTAGACATGATTCTGAACCCCTCTGAGTAGACTACTTTAGTAGGTTATGAAAAAAAAAAAAATTTTTCTGCTGTATTTTGACCGCGTAGGTATTGCATTTTTCTATGAAACTGATTTTTTTTCGATAAGCGACGTAAAATTTGTGCTGAATTCATGCTTACAGTTAGCGCGTGGACGGAATTTGTAAAAAACTACTTTATGACTTGACAGCAAAGCGCTTTGTGTTTCACATGATAATCATTTAGCACGCATTTAAGCACTAATCACTAACCAACAAATTACTTACACTGATATTGTTATTGTTATTTGATTCACACTGTCCTCCGTACTAGTCAAAACTGTAACACGGTAGGACAGTCTTCCTCTTACACAATTAACCAGTTCTAAATACAAATAGTATTCCACTATTATTTCACAGTATAGTGTTGTTTACCTTCCGTCCGTACCGCTGATGCACGTGTTGCTGCACCCCCCGGAAGCAGCGCAACAAGTGCGCGTGCAACTCTTCGAGCTCCGACGGAGCGCGGCTGCCGTGCACGTCCAGACCTGAGCAAATATTTCAATCGAGTTTAAAAATTTAAACAACATCGCTTGTGCTCCCACAATATGCCTTAGGGGTTCGATGTCAACATACATATCACTTAAGCCAGAGACACATTACTGTGTCGTGACTCGGGATACACCAATCAAACGAATCTGTTCAGGACTACGTCAAATTACAACGAGTTTTGATTGGCTAACACTGCGTCAGAAGGCGTCACGACACGCCACGACACGTAAGTGTGTTTCCGCCATTAGGATGAATTTCACAAATGAAACTGATCGCAATCAGCACATAAACCACGTTTAAGTGTGCATACAGACGAGCGGCACGTGTCAACGGCAGAGGCAACTGCAGCCATCGACAAGAGTCGACGAATGTCTAAGGGCTGAGAGCATAGATATAGATACACCTAGATAACGCAAGAGCAACTACTTCGCGTGCCAAAAATCGCACCAGCTTACGATAAAAAATCATAAGCCGCCACTTTCGCGCTCAGTCCTGTGTACTGCTGGCTGGGTAAGCGTGAGCGAGAGCGCGAGCTTTTGACGTCATAGTAGGTAGTCAAAAAATAGCACGCTTGGTTTTCATACAGTTCGTTATACTTGCGTTATCTAGGTCTATCTATATCTGTGGCTGAGAGTTATTATTTTTTGTGGAACATTGACAATGACAGCCCTTGAACGCGGTTTAGATGTGCTGATCGCGTTCAGTTTCATTGGTGATATTCACAGTAAATGGTAACTGACAAAAATGTTAAATGGTAACTGACTGGCTGACTTTACAGAATTAGAATCAGCAATAGAACTCCTTGAGTTAGAGATTAATATCCTAAATAAATATCAATAAAAAAAATATATAATAATATCATAGATTAAGGATGGATTAGTACCCTGCATAGTTATTATGTCATGTATCAAAATAACCGGCATCTAGCCGCGGGAGGGCCCTGGTGGTCTGTAATACAGGTTTTTATATAAACCTATCTCAGGCTGCAGTCTCTCACAAAGTTAGCTCCTTGTTCGTGCACTACTGCCATACTCTAGCATTAAGTTCATAACTTGTGTAGAGAAAATAAACGTTTTATATTATGTATAGATTACTAACCAAACTTCAAGAGCGGTATCTGGTCAGCGATGAGGTCCTTAAGTTCGGCGAGTAGGGACGCGTGGTCTGGGTGCCTCGCTTCGTATCCGGGCGTTAGGAAAGCACGCTCGTAGTTCACTATGCCACCTTGGACCGCTGGGTCTAGGATACCTGTGACGTAACACAATAAAAGAAAATATTAGGTACCTTTACGAGGGGGAGGGATAGGGGGGCCCATGGCTAAATAATAACAGCCGCACAGTTCGATCGATCAGTGAGATCCGTGCCTCGGAAAGCACGTTAAGCCGTTGATCCCGGCTCTCATTCGTGGATCTTTGACAGTCGTTACGGGTAGCTAGAAGCCCGAAAGTCTAACAACCAGTCTTACCAAGGGGTATCGTATTACCCAGTAACTGGGTTGTGGAGGTCAAATAGGCAGTCGCTCCATGTAAAATACTGGTATTCAGCTGCATCCGGTTAACTGGAAGCCGACCCCAACACAGTTGGGAAAAGGCTAGACAGATGATGATTAGGTACTTTTACCGGACGTCCTTTATGAAGCAGAAAATTCAGAGCTTAAAAAACATATTTAGTCATCCGCACCATTTTTTAACGGTGTTATCAGTGTAATGAGCTATGACTATCAAAATAACTCAGCGCTTATCCTCCACATTTATTATGCGCACAGCCGGGTATTTTAACAAAATAACATACCAGTTAGCCTCATAGTTAGAGGCTGTAACGGCGCATCAGGTGCCCTGGCCTCTATGATAAGCGACCTCAGTCTTCTGTTTGTATCCTTTAAAGCCTCCACTGCTGCTGAAATCGGTGACACTTCATATGTTCGCTGTGTCCGTACTGGGAACCAGCGGAGAATGCCTGCGAATATAAGAAAAAGGTTTTGATTTATATTTATATCTATAGTTCTATATATACTAATATAATAAAGCTGGTTCAGGTGGTCTACTCCGAAGCGGTTAACCACCTTATCGGCCGAATGTTCGGTCATTTTCTACTACCTTTCATTTCCTATATTGACTATAGGTCCCGATCAAACTGTGCCAATCCGAACCTTTTTAGAACCCTTACCCTTTTTTACCTTTTTTTTTAATTCGTAGTAGGACAACAATATTCGAATCAGAAAATGACCGAACATTCGGCCGACACGACAATCAACCACTTCGGAGTAGACCCCCTGGAGTGGCGACCGGATACCGGCAGACGTTAGTATGCCTCCCATAAGGTGGACAGATAACCTGGTGAAGGCCGCAGGAATCCGCTGGATGAAGCACAGTACCGGTCGAACTGGCGGTGTTTCGGGGAGGCCTATGCCTGCGGTGAGCGATGATGGGTCAGCGGTGGACGTTTTTCGATTTTCGGCTGAAATTATTCAGTGTAATTTATGGTTTACCTGGTAACTTTTCGCTGATCTCAAGTTCCGTCCTTTCGAGCCATCGTGTAGCGAACTCGTTTTGATTCGATAAATCGTCCGTTGAACCATCTAGGGACTCTTCTGTAAACAAACAAATAAAATAAGTTTATTCGATTCGACTAAGACACACAATAGTGGCGAAAGTCACATTGTCCATTTTTAGGGTTCCGTACCTAAGGGCTAAAAACGGGACCCTACTATACTAAGACTCCGTCCGTCTGTCACCAGGCTGTATCTCATAAATCACGGTTTATGAGATACAGCCTGGTGTATCTCATAAACCGTGATAGCTAGACAGTTGGAATTTTTACAGACGATGTATTTCTGTTGCCGCTATAACAACAAACACTAAAAACAGAATAAAATAAATATTTAAGGGGGGCTCCCATACGAGTACAACAAACGTGTTTTTTCCGGCGTTTTTGCCTTGTGGTACGGAAGCCTTCGTGAACGAGTCCGACTCGCACTTGGCCAGTTTTAATTTTTTTATTGCATTGCGATGTCAGGAATAGCGCGATTCATCCTGTACAGCTCCATCTCTTTCTTGCAGAACACCAATGATAGCTCTAACAATAACACTTCATAGTACCGACTTGGACATCATCTTGATTTCGTCTATGTAGAGGCATGAGGAACAGGGTATAAACTTCACCCGGGTGTTGCGTCTGGTGAGCTACTGCCCGATGGTTGTTGTAGTCGCGCGTCAAACTTAGCTAGCGCGTTGCAGGATTTCGTGTTGAGTTGCGTGACGTCAGTCTGATACGTAGTTTGGATATGGCGTTGTAGATGCCACCACACATCGCACTAATATTATAAAGGCGAAAGTTTGTGAGTGTGTGGGGGTGTGTGTATTTATATGTTTGTTACTTCTTCACGCTCAAACGGCTGGACCAATTTTGACAAAATTTTGTATGGAGGTAGCTGGCACTCTGGATTAACATATAGGCTACTTTTTATCTTGATTTCCACGGGATCGACATTTACGCGGGTGAACCGTGGGGCGCAGCTAGTCTATAATAAACTTACCTATTCTATGAAAAGGCCTGGAGAACTCAAACTTGTCAACGTTATTATGCTTGTAGTACTGTAGTATTTGTTCAGCTATCGGCTTCCCCGATAGTCGCTTCAGTTTGTCTCCCATCACTGGTTCTACCGCGTTTATTTGTAGGTCTGTTGTTGTTGTCAAGGGTAATATTTTGGGATACAATGTTTAGTTTAAAAGGCTGTGTATTATGAATACACGTCAGTAATCTGCTATGTTTTACACTACAGCCGGTCGATTTTGTTAGAATCTCACCGTGAGAAGTTAGGTGAAGTGAGCTGTCATTCCATCTAATGCTAGGGATTGACACTAATGACAGCTCACTTCACCCGAGTTACTGTTATCACGGTGAGATTTTACAAAATAGCACTACTGTTATAAAGAAACTACGTTGTAAAGACTTTGTTGTAAAGAAAATACGTTATAGGTACACGAGCTCAGCGCGGAGAGAGGGGGGGATCGCCGAGCCGAATGGGGGCAGGCGCAGAGTTACGAGCGCGCGGCGGCTGTTAGCGTGGCGACACGTTAGATGTTTCACATCAAAAGTCACTCATCATAGTAAGTGGCCACCTTCTCCTATCACTAAGTCTACGCCTCGGGATACGATTGTAGATATCGTAAGTAAGAGCTCTTACGCATCTGCGACACTGTGCCGCGACAGCTGTCGCCGACGGTTGCTGACGCTCGATCGCGGCACTCTATTCTGCAGTCGGCAGCGCATGTACTGAGAGACAGGACATATTTCTTTTCGCAAAAATGAACGGTTTGGGCGTGGATTTATTGATTGCTTCGATTTAAAAATATGAGTGTTTATGGAATTATAAAAGTAAGGAATAAAAACCTTGAACCTTAACTCCCATATTACAGTTCGCGTCAAATAACTTTGCCGCTCTGAAGCTAGGCTCTTTCCTAGCCGCGCCAATCCGCGCCATGCGCGCTGCTGTTGTATTCATAGGATTTACTACTGCGCAGTGATTTGTTGCCTACTTCAGTGCGGCAAAGTTATTTAACGCGAACTGTACATTCATTAGGAAACCATCTGGTATCTGTACCGGTCGCGGGCAGTCGCAGGCGGTCGCGCGAATGTCGGGGACCGTCGTCGCCGACCTGCGTCAGCGACCGCTCGTGACAGCTGTGGCGGCACGGTACCTATCGGTGATCTGTAAGAGCTCTAAACGCGACTACTCAAAAGGATACACTGTCCATCAGACTCGGTAATCTCCGGTCCGGGCGGGTCCAACTTCGGCAGTACTTCGGCATCTGGCCACTCGTCTAGAAGGCGGTCCTTGAACTCTTGTAATTGCTCGTATTCATTACCGCGGTAGATGTAACCCTGAAAAAGGATATTTTTATTGTTTGGTGTTTTGTTGGATTAAATAAGAATAATTATCTACAAAGCTATACAACTTGAATTATTATGAATGAAAATCAACGTAAAAATTTGCTAAGAAAGTGTCAACTGCTGTGATTGGTTTACTGAATTATCAACAGCCAATCAGATCACTTGATATGATTTTAATGTTTTTTTTTATGATTTTAATTAAATTAATGAAAATTAGCACCCGGTTTCTGGCACGAATGCCAGAAACCGGATGCTAATTTTATATTCTAAAAAAATTTGCTAATGCTATTTAAAATCATCATTCATCATCATTTCAGCCGAAAGACGTCCACTGCTGGACATAGGCCTCCCCCAAGCACTTCCACTTCGACCGGTTCTGTGCTTCTCGCATCCAACGGGTTCCTGCGGCCTTCACAAGGTCGTCGGACCACCTTGTGAGAGGCCTTCCAACGCTACGTCTTCCGGTACGTGGTCGCCACTCCAGAACCTTTCGGCCTCATCGGCCATCTGTTCTGCGAGCAATGTGCCCTGCCCACTGCCACTTAAGTTTGGCAATTCTTCGGGCTATGTCGGTTACCTTGATTCTCCTGCGGATCTCCTCATTCCTGATTCGATCACACAGGGAAACTCCAAGCATAGCCCTCTCCATTGCCCTTTGGGTGACTTATTTAAAGTACAGTCAGCAGCAGACTTTGATCATCTACTTTGGCTGTTGACTGTACCCGGTCGTAAACATGGCACATTGAGTTTTAGAAAAGTTGAGCTTTAAAGAGCATCGGTTGTGACCCTTGTACGCACAACGACATATCAAACTATACATTTCCAGTATAAGCCGACTTCTCACTGCACGAAAAGCCTATACTATGCGAGGTCAGCTAAAACTGGAAATATATAGCTTGACATGTCGTCGTGCATGCCAGCGTGATAGTTTCTGAAGCTGGAAGTGTCATAACGCCCGAAGTTATCGATTTATTTAACGAAATTGCATTTGCTGTCAGAGAAAATGCTTTTTTTGGTCTTTGTCCCTTTCATCATTTCTCCCAGACAAAGTGCCACTTAATAAAAAAAACGAGACGATGGAAATAAAGAAACACAACTCACATAAGGCGTCCTCAGCAATTCAGGGAATCCCTTCCCATGATATACAACTCTATAATATCCTGGATGTGACCTCGGTGTCCTTAACATGGCATCGTACAGACTCGCTAGTTGAGTATGTAAGGCCGCTAGAGGTGCGTATCCTAGCGCTTCCTCTTCGTAGACGGAAACTAACTCTTTGACTATTTCGACGGCTAACTCCCATTGACGACCCTTGTTTAAGAGGTCAGCTATCTCGAAGTATAGGTCTTCCTGTGGAGTAATTTGTTATATTTAGATATGGATTCAAAATAAATACTTTTTGAATGGTGATTTAAATACTCTAGGTGTTGATGTTTTCCGAAAGCAAAGGAACTAAGTATTTCCTTATTTTTAAAAACAATCACATTCTAATCTCAGGTTCAATCTGTCAAATATATCTCAAATTTACCTACATTTTTAACAGATTTTGACATTGATTGTCGCTGAGATGAGATTGCGATTAGATTTTGAACGTTTTTATTTACGGGAATTAGCCTTCAGGTTCAAGCAACTCAAGAAAAGAAGGTATTTTAAACGATTAAAGGCCTATCCAGCTATCAAGTGATATCGCTGTCGCGCTCGGTAGCGATATTGAGTCGGTACGCCATATAGCTGTCGCGCTCGGTGACGATATTGAGTCGGTACGCCATATAGCTGTCGCGCTCGGTAGCTATATTGAGTCGGTACGCCATATAGCTGTCGCGCTCGGTAGCGATGTTGAGTCGGTACGCCATATAGCTGTCGCGCTCGGTAGCGATGTTGAGTCGGTACGCCATATAGCTGTCGCGCTTGGTAGCGATATTGAGTCGGTACACCATATAGCTGTCGCGCTCGGAAGCGACACTGGTCCAAAGTGACTAACCAGAAGGCGGACCAGTGAGTACCCGGCGGATAGTATGCGTTCCTTTATATATCGGGGAAAGTATAACTGAATGTCACTTTTCCAAACAGAGTTTTTTCGGTGATGATAAGCCACGAAAATTAAAGAAAGTACTTTTGATATATTTAGAGCACTGTCGTTGAGCTTTAAAATGTTTAAACTGTTTCTAAGGCATCAGAAGTGAAGCTATTAGCCGATATTCGCACATACCTTGAGTTCTCTATGCGTAGTATGACAGTCATGTTCTCCGTTAGGATGCCTCAGTCGCGGTGGAAGCGAGTCGTGGCTCCACGCTAACAGTTTGGCGTGAAGGCGGAGAGAGAGACCTGCCTCCGCCCATTGTTGAGCCGCGTGGTGCATTTTAGCTAGTTTGTGGACGTAGCTGCAAGAATGCATAATAAGAAGTTTTCTATTTTATTATGTTTTAAACGAGTGGCATGTGCAATTAACGCTTGCTCAAATGTCATGAGTCATTTAAGCTTAAAAGTAAAAATAAATATGACTGCCTTTTATGGCTAGTCACTCTCACTTGTGAGGACAATTATTCCTACTGATTAAAGTCTTGAAAATGTTGAATTGTAATAATAATATAGTTACATATTTTGTTTGATTACATGTCAACCAAATGTTTGAAAGTTCGGGCCACCTTCATAATAGTTTATTATTATTTTAGCGTTTTATGTAAAATCTCATAAAATGGTGCCTTTCTTAAGTACCTACTTCCCCTATATTTTAAAATGGTGGAAGATGAATTAAGTTAGTTCACAAAATAGTGACTAACCGTATATACATGTGCGGCCTCTCTATCTGCTGATAGAAATGCAGCACACAGGTGGTGAGATGCATGCGGTGCGGCGTGGCGGAGCGCGCGGCGGCGGCGCGGTACTGCAGCAGCGCGTCGAGCTGTCGCGCGGCGGCCGCCACGAGCGCGGCGGCGGCGGCGCGCAGCGGGGGCGGCGCGGCGCCGCACAGCGCGCCGCACAACGTCACGAAGCGCGCGCGCCACACCGTGTCGCCGTAGCCGCGCTCCACGAGGACGTCCACTTTGTCTATCATCTCGCTTTCGAGTTCTTTTAGGGGGCTTTCGCCTGTGAAAGTAAATAGTAATGGTTTTTTCACTTCTCATGCTCTATAAGTTCGTCTTTATGTTGTGCGTAGACGACATAAAGTCGTTTTTTATGCTCTGTAATAGTGCATAAAGTAATTTTTATTTTTCTAAGACTGAGATATTCAGGCCAAACAACCACATCATGACAACAGTCAAGGGGTATCGTATTACCCAGTAATTGGGTTATGGAGGTCAGATAGGCAGTCCCTCCATGTAAAATACTGGTATTCAGCTGCATCCGGTTAGACCGGAAGCCGACCAAAAGGCTAGGCAAATGATGAGGCATTTATTTATTAAACAAAAATTATTTCTATGGTAACCAAAAACTTCATAAATTCACATAAAATAAATACAATAAACTAATATATACTCACTAGTTTCTCCTTGCAACACACTATGACTATACTCCGTCTGCATCATATCAAAGAACAGTGGTATTGTTGTGTTGCGAACCTCTTCATCTCGAAGGAAGGACACCTCTAAGAATGGACCCACTAGGCACGGGATGAATGAACGCTTGTGATGGTCTGTGGACAATGTTAGAACATGTTAGGGACGACTTTGATTGGAGATCTAAGGAATTAGATGCTGATTCGACTTGTTCTGATTTATGGCATGACTAGCTACTGCCTGCGATTTCTTCTGCGTGTATTTTGTATTTCAACTTTTTTAGGGTTCCGTACCCAAAGGGTAAAAACGGAACCCTATTACTAAGGCTTCGCTGTCTGTCCGTCTGTCTGTATCTCAAGAACCGCGATAGCTAGACAGTTGAAATTTTCACAAACTATGTAGGTATTTCTGTTGCCGCTATCAACAAATACTAAAAACAAAATAAATATTTAAGGGGGGCTCTCATACAACAAACGCGATTTTTTTGCCCTTTTTTGCTCGATATCAATAATGGCAACAGGTAGGCACTTGAAATTCACAAAATACTCAGTTGTATTTTAACTTTAATAAAATATAAAACATCGTGAGGAAACCGGCATGTCCTAGAACCAAAAATTCGAAGACATGTGACATCTGCCAATCCGCACTGGGCCACGGCCCACTCCCTCTCACCGAGAGGAGGCCTGTGTCCCAGCAGTGGGAACATTATAGGCTGATTATGGAATAAATAATAAAAATATATTTAGGGGGGGCTCCCATACAACAAACGTGTTTTTTTTTTTTTTGCGTTTTTACCTTGTGGTACGGAACCCTTCGTGTGCGAGTCCGACTCGCACTTGGCCAGTTTTTTTAATTATCCAGGTTGAAATGTAGAGCCCTGGGTCCCTTAGGTCCCAGGACCGAGTTACTTTCGCATTTATAATATTAGTAAGTATAGATTGGCAGCATGATTTCCTGATTCTTCAACTGCGTGGAAGACCTGACTTAATGTTCACGAAAACGTTTGACAGTCGCAGTCATAAAAGGTGGTAGACTTCCCGTAAACATACACTGACTGACCCGAGGATTGCCGTTGGGAATTATAGTATGTTGAGTAGTAGAATATTAGTTAAACCTCATTTTTAGGCGAATAAAAGGGGTTGAGAGGAAATCTTATATCTCTTACCCAAACTGTACCACATCTCGCTGAGACACTCGGCGACGCCTCTCCTAACATCGCCGTACAATGCGCTGAGCCTTTGTTTCCTCGCCGCGGGTAATGTCTCTAGTTGTAAAGGTGATGACGTAGCTAGCGTTGCGCCTGCTTCGAACCAAGTTCGGCAGAGTGAGTGGAGAGCTGTTAGTGTTTCTGTGTCGGCTTCGTCGGTAAAATTGAGGCGGTCACGGAGCGTTGTGGCTAGTAACCTGGAAAATGACGGATATTCGTATTTTTTTTTTTTTTTGTGATGAGGAAATTAGTAAGTACCGTAGTGACTTGTGCCTTTTAAACAGAGATCTACCCCAAATATTGTTACCTATTGAAATTGAGATAAATACCGATTTTCTTTATTTAAGTTGTATTATAGGTTTATGAGAGCGCGCTTTGAAGTAGTGCACCATCTTTGCGCGTTTGTTTCAAGTTTTTCTCTCTGTCGGGATACCTACTCCGGTCTCAGATCGTCATTTGTCACTCAAAAGTTTCGAAAAGTTTTTTGGAATTGTATAGAGTTGATAATCTATAATTTTATAAACATGGTAATACAAAATAGGCAAGTACTTCCATGGTCTTGACAGCTCTATATTAGATCTCATATACATGATTGCCGAAAAACGTATTTTTCTTAGGAAAAAGATAGAAAGAAAATAGTATATTTCATTACAAGTGCGGAAAGGCTGTCATTGCAAAGAGTTCCGACAAATGTCTACCCGAGCCGAGGCGCAGCCGAAGGCGAGGGTTGACAGTCGGAACAAGTTGCAATGACGGTTCCGCAGGTGTACTGAACGACTATTTTTAATACAGTTGCGAAAAAATGAAGCAATTTAATAAAATAATAAAAACACAATATTGCTTTTTTCTCTTCTCTCCACGCAAAAAATATTAGTCGTATGTGGATATGTAACGACTTTTTGACTTTTCCGGTAAAATGTTCTCCGAAGCATTTTGTGCAATTATACTGAGTTCCGGTGGTGTTAATTAAAAAAAATAAGGTCGAAATTACTCATTTTGTGCAACAAACAACTAAACTCGCAAAAAAAAATTCTGGAAAATGGCGCCAACCGTAGAATATATAAGCAGAATTTTTTTTTCTTTACCCATTTTGGTAGGCAAAAGGAACTATCCATACAGCTTAGTCTTCAGTATATTTTTTTTATTGATATGAAATGAAAATGAAATTTAATGAGATGAAATGAAATGAAACCTAACCTAACTCATTCAATTAAATCATTAAATCTGATATTGAAATAAATTAGTAGCTTCTTTTTAGAAATATACGTATTTGTATGAATCACAAAAACTCTTTAGTAAAAACTTCATGGTTGGTTTTTCTTTTTAATAGACATTATTTTGACAGTTGGGAAAGAGCCACGCACGAGTTCGGGGAAGGTAAAAAAAAAGCACTAGTATGTAATAGCCCACTTCCCGAACGCTATACGTCCCTGCAATACACCACTTTTTGAGCAACTGTATTAAAAAGTATTTATTGCGACTCGTACAGGAAGATCACAAAGTAAACTAAACACAGTAAAATAAAAATCCAAGTAAAGCAGTAGGAAAGCTGTACATAATTATTTTATCACCCTTACCTCAACGCATGCAGCATAACATAATGCTGTAGATGCAGCATATCAGCCCAGTGCGGTCTAAACACAGGCCTCTGCAGTAGGGCAAGGAACAACGAGAGAGCATCCACTACTAAAGTGCCTGAACCACCGGCGTTCTCCGCTTCTAACGCGCGGACCACCATTGAGTATTGATGTTCAGACATTTGGCGGACCATATCGAGGAGGACTGATATGATTCGTCTCTGAAAGGATGAATTAATACTCTTCATTGTACACTAAGAGGGAGAATAATCAGAAATAATTAGAACGATTATACATGGTTCTGAACATAAAATAAATCCTCTTTTGGATTTTTGTAATTGGATCCGTATTTCCAGAGATTTTTTTACAAACATAATAAACAAGCAATCATACTCCTTTCTAATATTTGTTTAAACTACTGTTTAGAACAGCGACTATAATTGTCTATGGCTTTCTGACCTCACAAATAACTCGTTGATAATTTACTATGTTGGTCAAAGTAAAATAGGTAAGTATCTATTAGCATTTTTTTTTATTTAGCCTAAACCGTCCCACTTCTTAGCAAAGGCATCCTTCCATGCATCCTTTTCTAGCGCCACCTCGATCCAACCCTTGCGGTACTAATATTATATTTATTGTTTGATAACGTCACTATAGTTACACAAATTACTCATAACGGAAGCAGCGTTATCAATCTGTTATAATGTAGAACAACATTTCAAATCGTGACGCATCTCAATATTGTAGTATTGGGACGGGACTATCCCGGACAGTGGCGAAACCACAACAGTTACTATACAGGGTGAATTTCCGAGTGTGCGTGGAAGGCCAAATTCAAAACTAGTCCGTCAACAGATCTTTTTCAAAATCAAAGTGATCTTTATTGCCGTTGTAATAAGAATGTTGTTCGGTTGCTGCCATTGACAAGTTTGTCAAAATCACAGTGAACTTTATCCTCGTTACAATAAGGTTGCTAATGTCATAGGTAAAATAACTGTGAATGAACTGTATAAGGAGTAGTGAAAAATTGTCAAAGCAGTTTCGGGGCAGATTTTGCTAAAAACTAAAACTGCCTCATTATTTTTTTGAAAAAACAAGTTCGTCGTTATTTCTTGTAATTTAGGATTTGTCCATCATCTGTTAGCCAACCAATAAAAAGACGATGATCCACTCACCAACAACGCATCATCAGCACTATTAGTCTGCCCCACACTCTTGCGATCCCTCAACATAGTTGCGGCAGTCTTCAGAACAGTAGGCAGTAATCTTCGGGCCAGTTCCCCTCGGTCAGCTTCAACTGGTCCCACGTCATCTCGAGCAAGGAGAGACATCACCTCTCCCAGAGTCTCCACGCAAAGCTCCACCTAATATGGGAGATTTATTAGCGCCTTGTTTTATTAATTGAAGTAAACAGATGACCTCCAGTTTCTGAAAACATTTGTAAATCTGCTGTCAAATATTCATGTCAGTCGGTCTATTCTATAAATATCTCAAATACACTTAGGTGAAGTGAGCTGTCATTCCACCTGATGCTAAGGACACTATTGACAGCTCACTTCAAACTCACTTCACCTAAGTTTTCACGGTGGGATTTTAGCAGTATAGGTCGGCTGGTGTTGTGATTCGTTGACCACCAACGAAGCAGTTCAGAAATAGGCTTTCAAAAACCAGGGTAAGTAACTTTACTGGCGCGTGTTCCAATTAACAATTGCACTTCTAGATGCAAATCAATAGGACAGTCTCCTCTACATTCGACACTTGAACACTAAGATTTCACATGTACAGTCAACAGCAAAAGTAGATGATCAAAATCATAAATTCAATAGGAGTCAAAACTGATCACGAATATATGGCAGCTGTACTAGTAGTAAATGTTTGGTATAATTTACAATCACATACTTTTGAATCACTTCGACGCCACACAGTTCTGACGCGAACTCCGTTCATTAGTATTGAATTTCTGATTTGATCATCTACTTTTGCTGTTGACTGTACAGACGCAAGCACATCAAGCTACCCGAAACTGTAAAATTTTCTCAATCAACATTGAACCTTATGCTTTAGCGATAAAGTTGAAATCTATTAAAGAAATTTGACAGATTGTAGTAGCCTGATGTGCTGGCGTCTGTACCTACGCCCATAGAACATTACACGTGGACATACATTGCGATAAATTTTGACATATAGTCCAGTCGAAAGAGTTGTTATTCACAGACAATGTCTTAACATTCTAGAAATAGAGTCCAAAACATTTTTAACAAAAGTCTCCTAAAGTTTAATGGAATTAATGAGACGTCATAAGCATGGATCTTACTGGATTTTTACGCATCAAATGACATTAAGTACATACAAATATTGTTATAAGCCGAATCAAGCAGTACCTATGTTATTAATTCTAAATATAATAAAATAATATGTACAATACATAAGTTTTATATCAAATAGTACAAGCATCAATAGTTTTATTAAGCTTATAGATCATTTTGTGTACAAGAACAAGTCAGTTTTATTTTATTTTTTTAACGAAGAAAAACTCTTTAGATTCCTATTTCGATAATACGATACAACCAGCAAGAGTTAACTTAAGGGCGCACCGAGCTTCTAGCGCTAATCGATTTTAGGTATTCTATGCGCTCCGTGTATGTGTGCGTGAGGCACACCGGCAAGAGATCGAACGGCTAGATAGATAAGAGCACTGCGCCAATCGCGCGTCGAGCCGTGCGCCGCGCGCCGATCGACTAGCGAGGTGCTACCAATATTTACAAAATAACGATTTGAAATACTTTTATTGGAAATATTCACGTTATGAAAACTTTTTCAGATTTTACACAATTTATAATTTATCGTCGTTAGGTAGGTATCTATGATCAATGAAAAATGAACCAATATTAGGTATAATTTACTTAGTTCGACTAAGTAAATTATACCTAATATTGGTTAATTATTAACTATTACAATTAATTACCTTTTATGATAATATTCAAAGTACAATAGAAACTTAAAAGTGATCTCATAACGTAAAATAACATAACGGCTAAATAAGTAGGGTAAAAGTCCCAGTAGTCGACCCTTTTTTTTTTTTTTTTTTGCGAATGGGAAATCATCAAATGACCCCTCCCGCTCTGGGTGGAGCGGAAGGGAGTGTCAGACTCTTACTGACTAAAACCCACCCGTGTTCCTTCCTTAGCCCTTTATGTTCCGGGCCAGCTGTAACCCTTTCGGACAATCCCGCTGACCCGGCAGGCTTCGGCCCTATGGGGCCCCTCCTCGATGCTGACATCTCACCTGTATCTTCTGCTGTAAGACGTATCCGTTACAAAAAAGAAATAAATAATCTTAAACAAATAATACTGAACATGAAGCGACAAAATGAACGTTATAAAAAACAACTGCAAAGATTAGTACCGGCAAAAATGAATAAAAGACCCTCAGCTTTAGACATGCCCAATCAAAGTAGAATAGTCCCTAAAATAAAACGCATAGTGAAAAATTCAAATGAAACACCAAATCATAATTTAAATTCTTTGCCTGAAAGACTGAAAAAAGAAGTCGAAATATTTTATGAGGACGATGAAAATAGTAGACTATGCTCTGGAAAAAAAGAATTTATAGCAAGAAACAAGATACGTAAACAAAAGCGGTACCTCAGTGACAGTCTTCTCAATCTGCATAAAAAGTTTCTGAAAAACTCAAATTTTACTATCAGCTATTCAGCATTCTGCAAATTAAGACCTTTTTGGGTGCTGCTACCTGATTTTCGGTCTCGCTCGAGACACTTGTTTATGCAAATTGCATACTAACATGGATTTAATCATCCAGGGTTTGTACCAGAGAAAGATACTATCATCTAAGAACTCTCAAGATCTTCTCTCTTTGCTATGTTGCGACGTGTATGATGCAGATTGTTTGCATCGAACTTGTTCAGCATGCAAGAATAAGGTAGTATCTTATCAGGAATTTGATAATTCTATCGAAATCACGTACTGGCAGTGGGAGACTAAACAAGACATAATTCAAGGTACGTCAAGAAAAATAAGAACAACTGAGAAAGTTAAAAAAAGAGAAGAACCTATGAAATGTATTGAAAAATTTGATTCAACACTGAATTAATATTTTATACATTGTGGTAATATAGTTGCTCAAGAAAAGGCTTTCAAATGTTTAAAAGAACATCTTAAAGAAGGTGATTGTATTGTCCATGTTGACTATAGTGAAAATTATGCAGTCAAGTGTAATGAAGAAATACAGTCCTACCATTTTGGTGGTAGCCGTAAACAATTAACTTTACACACTTCGGTAATATATTTTTTAATACAGTTGCTCAAAAAGTGGTGTATTGCAGGGACGTATAGCGTTCGGGATGTGGGCTATGACATACTAGTGCTTTTTTTTACCTTTCCCGAACTCGTGCGTTCTCTTTCCCAACTGTCAAAATAATGTCTATTAAAAAGAAAAAACCAACCATGAAGTTTTTACTAAAGAGTTTTTGTGATTCATACAAATACGTATATTTCTAAAAAGAAGCTACTAATTTATTTCAATATCAGATTTAATTGAATGAGTTAGGTTAGGTTTCATTTCATTTCATTTCATTAAATTTCATTTTCATTTCATATCAATAAAAAAAATATACTGAAGACTAAGCTGTATGGATAGTTCCCTTTGCCTACCAAAATGGGTGAAGAAAAAAAAACTCTGCTTATATTCTACGGTTGGCGCCATTTTCCAGAAATTTTCTTTGCGAGTTTAGTTGTTTGATGCACAAAATGAGTAATTTCAACCTTATTTTTTTTAAATTAACACCACCGGAACTCAGTATAATTGCATAATTGCACAAAATGCTTTGGAAAACATTTTACCGGAAAAGTCAAAAAGTCGTTACATATCTACATACGACTAATTTATTGCGTGGAGAGAAGAGAAAAAAGCAATATTGTGTTTTTATTATTTTATTAAATTGCTTCATTTTTTCGCAACTGTATTAAAAATAGTCGTTCAGTACACTTGTAATGAAATATACTATTCCAGTGTACCAATGTAGTTTCTATCTACACTTGTCTTTCTCTCTCGTCATCAGATGATTCAAATTTATTTTGCAGTGAAATGTCAGCAACTGGTACATTTACACTATAAATAGAAAAAAAATATACAGAGAATGATTAAAATTAGATTTAATTTAGTGATTTTTACCCACCTTTCGTACGTAAACTGTATTGCAGAAATATCGTAAATACTCGTAGATATAATACACACACAGGTACAGGTAATACATTCTACAAATAAATTTAAAAAATAATATTAAAAATAAATAAAAAAACTTCAGAATAGCGACTCATAAAAAAGGTCACTCCATTTTTAATCATTCTAATTAATTAATTTTTTATATATAAATCGCTGCGCGCCCGCGTCACAGTATAAAGATATACAGTATTTCGACTTCATACAAACGGACGAAACGCGAGCTATACCTACGCGCCTCGACCTCGGGATGCGCTCGGCATGCATACAGTCGCGACTGTGCCGCAGTGACGAACGGACGGTGTGTTGTTTTTTTTAACAATAACCGCGCAAAATAAATTGAAGTACATATTTAATATGACGAGTAGGCAATATTGTGCTGTTTTTGGTTGCATGAATTCGTCAATAACGCATCCAGAGATAACTTTTTTTTAGATTACCTGGAAACTCTGAAAGGTAAGAGTATGAAATAATTTTACTTACTAGTACGTAGGTACATAATGTGTGTCTTTTTAATGGATTTCCTTTTATCTTCCGAAAAAAAAGATGTCTGGATTAATAAATAAAGTGAATAGAGTAAAGGAAAGTGAGACACGAGTGAAATAGGTAGTTATAGGCGGTTCATGAATCATTATACGGTAGGTACGCTTGTGTTAAAACCTCTGGGCATGTGTGTTTTGTTTTGTTAGTTTGTGTAATTCAAAGTAAAGACGTGGTTTTTATTATTAATATTTATGTACACACAGTAAAATACAATAACAAAACTAAATGGAAACACAAAGTAGGCAAATGTAATTGCCCTATCGCATGTTTACGTACCGCGCGGCTGTAGGCATTTATTTCAAGGTTACGGCCGAGTTACAATACTGTATGATCTTTATACTGTGCCCGCGTGCCGCGCGCACGGCGGCTGTGCTGAGAATGCAATCACTCTATGTGGTTGAAAGGATCTCGGTACTTTTCTAAATAAGGCGAGATTAATTTATACAGCCAAATTCATACTAGTGGCTTGGTAAGTGATAGATGAGTATCACGGATCGACAACATCACAACATATTATGCAAATGCAAAATAAAATGTTGACCTATTTGTATTTGTGTATATTGACTAAGGGCTGGGATTGCGTTTGAACCACACGAAAAAATAAATTACGAAATTCACAAAGGCGGTCATCGACCCTTGATACTGAGCACTTACCGAGTCATCAGTATGAATTTGAGATACTAGAAAGTAGGTAGGTACTGTACTGAGTATACTTACGAAGCAACAGGAGTATTCTCTTTGTCTTCAACATTCTCAGCAAAGATAAATTAAATTGTTTTTAAAATACCCCATTAAAAAAAATAACACCACCTAGTAAGGCAATTAGCTCAGATTACAGTTTATTCTATAATCTGACGCAATTGGTAAATAAGTAGGTAAATATACGAATTTTACTTACTTCATTTTTTCATGCAAGCGAAGGGGCAAGGGCAAGGGGCAAGAAAAGGGGTTGGCGAAAAACCAATGCTAAACGCATTGGTTTTTCGCCAACCCCTTCTCTCCCTTGATTTCTTTACTTTGTTCCCCATTTCAAATACGCTACAGTGAATTTTCATACAATTTTCTTCGTTACATTATTAAATCCGTGCGTAAGCGCAAGCGACACAAGCTCCCCGTCCGATGGCCGAGGCAGGACTAAAGCGGATAGGAGGGCGGCGCGGTAGCTCAGGGTATGCTGGGCGAAACTCGCGCGACTTTAGGTATTTCCTTCTTATTGTTAAACAAATACACATTTTGAAAATGTAAAGTATATACGTTGTATAAAACATGTAGTTTTGTTATTATTCAAAAACTGATGACCTTCCGCGAAGTATTCACGCCGTACTAAGCGTTTGTTTTGTTTTTTAGAGATAACTTTGTGAATTTATTCTATCGAGCCAACTTTATCAAATCGTGTTTCCATCGTGTATACTGGCTAGTATATATGCCCAATAATACCAATTTATTTCCTTAGATTTTTATTTAATTGTTTACTACTTCAAACAACCGTTAGAAAAACGTGTTTTTGTGTATAAAAAGCTCGGTGCCCCGTTAAGACTTCACTCAGATGACATGACGTAATCGCCCGATATTGAGGCGTCGATGGCGAGAACGGTAGCACGAGGGTCGGGAGGGGCCGCTCGGATCTCAAGTAAAGCACGAAATACACGGTTTAAAACGGTGGTTTCAAACCTAAGTTGTTTGAAACCATATTTGTATGACCTTTAAACGTCCTTGGTAGAAAGGCCTGCGTTGCAAACCAGTGGCAGAAGATGTTGGTTTTAAACCGTGTAGCAGGCACCTCGCAACAACAACAACTTCAAGGTCACCTTGGTTTGTAGACTGGTTTCAAACCGTGCATATCGTGCTTAAGTTAACTCTTGCGGGTTGTAAGTAGTTTTTTTTTTCATTCCCTAACTTCATACTTACACTATCCTCGTGAACGTGAACACGGCTGCATGAAATCAGAATATGATTAAACTATTTTATGTATTTTATAATACACTAATCCTATTAATATGCACTGGATATAAACGCACTGTACGAGTTGTATTTAATACATATATAAGTCAAAGCAGATGGCCACGACATGACAATACTGAAATATTGTGGCATTCCTGTTTATAATATTATTATGTACATGTTAAATGCATGATTTATTTATAGAACACGATATGGAAGTTGCACAAAATTAATGATAATTTCAGTCGAATTACTTTATTACGAGAAACTGAAATAAAAAGCAATTATTAATTTGTTGTAAACGATAATTGTTATGATTCACAAATTCGATTGTCACTTTTTTAATGAGGTTTCCACGATCTTCGACATATTAGGTGTAACGATTTGACTGTGCCTCGTTTTGAGTTAAAATTTCAAACCTCATTAAAAATAACTCATTGCGAGGCAGTAAAAATACCACAATTTGTTTGTGAATATTAATGATAACAGAAGAACAAGGCACAAATAACGCTTTTAAACTTCAAAAGTTGCTCAAACCGAGGCACAGATTGCCAACGTAACTCTAAAGGCGTATACATACGATCTGCTGGTGATGCGTGTGGTCGTGCAGCCTGGCCGTGTCTGCGCCGAGTAGTCTCGCTGCCTTGCCCACCGAGCGCGACTTGTGGGCGGCCTCGCGATCCCACTGCCACACCCACATTGCTAGCGTACGCTGACTTATTCCCGAATTACTCAATTTAAGGCAGACTTTGCGAAGGCTAGGGTTTTTGTGTCACATTACGATGTAATTTCTAAGAATACTATACGTTTGTTATCGTTAAATATAGTTTTGACATACGAATTAGGGTCTTACTATAAAAGTTAACGCACCAAACAATTTAAGGCTTATTAAACGCAATCAAGCCCTAAAAATTACTTGTTTAGTTAAATTACATCGTAATATGGCAATTCTAGTCTAAGGCCAATAAATAGGTTGGATCGGGAATTCGTCTTAAGCGTACACCAATTGACTGATCATTATAAACCAATATTTTACTTCAATTCTCGGATCATTACCATCTGTTTCATATTGCATTAATACTGTATGTAATAAAAAGGGCGCTAATTTAGCATTTATATTGATCAATCGCTACACTAGCGAGTTATCAGATGAAATCTGACACTGGCAGACGAAATCTGTCATCTGTCACATTGACAGCTGTCATTTGACAACTCGCAAGCGCAAAACATGCAACACATCAAGAGTTTGCACACAATTTAGTCTTCAAGCGACATCGAAGGCGCTTGTTATTATTATTATTTTGCAAATTTATTTTTAAAAACCAACATCAAAAAAATGTTGCAATATTATTTTGAAAATTTGTCAAGTGTAAATGAAGTTGTATATGTATGGATACTTATAATAGATACGAACAAAATAATAGATTATAGGTAAAAATTTAAATAGATTTATAAATAGTGCAGAAATATTTTCCATACATATAGTGAGAGAAGTTACAGAATATTAGTAAAGGTGTTCACACGGACAGACACAGATCTAAATGGCATAAGCTTGGTTCAAAGACAGTGAGTGGCTGAGACAATATTTGATCAGGTGTCAGTTTCTCTGTCTATTTATTAGATATACCAACCCAAAGTCTATGACTATGACTGAATAAATTCCACAATACCTTGTTATTTTTATATGAACCGTGTTTATATCGGACGTAGAAATAATGTTATACTCCATAGTCTTTTATGCAAAAACATACCCGATCTTCAGGTATGCTAGCAACAGTAAGTCTGGCCATTTTATTTAAATAATAATAAACTCCACATAGTTTTAATTCTGATCTAAAACCCATGAAACGATTAACCCTCATGTAAGGGCGAATCTTAACAATGAAATTGAACGTGATCAGCATATATCTATACCGTGTCCATGTGCTGTCACTGTTATAATCATGATTGTTATGGAATATTGACAGTGACAGGTCTTGAACGCGGTTTAGATGTGCTGATGGCGTTCAGTTTCATTGGCGAAATTGGCGCTTAGTCCCCCAAACTATGGTAAATGATACCCGTTAAAAAATGAACCATCTTTTGCCTATTTAACCGACAAATTGTGCGGCACACTACACACACAGTGTATAACACTACATGCACACACACAAACATAAAAGTGATGTTAGTAAATACATATTAATAATGCTAATATCTTTAGAAGGGTAAGTAGTGGTACTTACTGTATAATATTCTGATGTTTTGATTGAAATAATTATTAATTAATGTATTATTTTATTGAGTGATGTTACTGAATCACGATTTGTGTGCATATCTCACGATGCGGGTGCGACGATGGCACGGTATTTGTTATGGTTTAGGTTTGCGTAGAGTGATAAGTAAGTCAGACAAAAGGTGAACAGTTGGGCTGTGAAACTCCCCAAATTGGTACTAGGCGGCGCGGTTGATGTGTATTTGTTTCCGAGTCGGCGTTTCGTATGATCGAATCACTTCATGTTAAAACTAGCGTGATTAAGTCCGTGAAAAAATAATACGAATGTGGAACAGGTGCCGTATACCGTATGACGGTTTAATGCTATCATAATTTGATTGGAGTTATACATAACCAAGAGCACCATCCTTTTTTCGCACTGGGACCATGAAAGCATTAATACTTCCTAATACGGCCCCAGGCCTTACCATATCTTTGGGTTCTTTATTTAAAACCAAAACAAAAGCACAACGATCCCGCCATGCCATACTGAAGTTGGTGTGCTGATCAAAAATCAGTATAAAAAATAGAACATTAAAGTCGTCTTTTGTCTGACTTGCGCGTCAATATTGGTGAACTGAGATGCATGTTCGTTTGTTATGCGACTGCAGTAAAGACGCATTCACATGCAAGTCTGTACTGCACTGCGGAAATATACTTTGAAAATAAATGTAGTGTGTTCTTAGCCTCAACTACTTAGGTTTATTCAAAAACAGTGAACAGATTGAAAACCCGTGAAGCGGCAACAAAAGTCATTAAAACACCTGGACTGCCACCAGGTGGCTAATTAGTGCGCTTAAACATAATTTGTCTATTAATGTGACCAAAACTCGCTAAAAACAATGTTATAAAATGTAGAATCCAGGCAGCATTTACTGTGCGGTCTTTTATAACATATTATTTGTAGTGAAGTGCAGTACCCTTATCGATAAAATGTATGAATAAGTGATATGTTACTCTATGGTTATATATCGAAAACGTAGCAGTGACTTTTTGGCCCGTTTATAAGAAAATGTAAATTAATGACAGTCTAAGTAGTTGAGGCTTACATTATAGATACGTTTGCAGTTTTACTATGCTGTGTTAGTGCGATAAATAATTGTTAGATTCATGCTAGTAATATAAGTATACATGACTTGAAAAGTTAGTCACGAGTAATTAATTAATATTATCAAAAAAAGCTATCTTGAAAATAACATAATATAAAAGACGTTTGGGTAAAAGATCACAATGAATTCTGTATAAATTATATTTCCAAGTTAGCTATTAATTTGTTAAATTTCTGGTTCAACTGATGAAGTAAAACTATGATTTAATAGTGTATTTTAAAAAGGTTCTGTTTATATCAAGGCTCTCTATCTAAATACCTGTTAGTGGTGTAATATAAAGATTTCTGAGTTAGGTGGGAGGAGTAAAAGGAGTTAGTCATTCAAATTCTTTCATACGAATCCATTATACAGATGTGTTAGAAGAGTTTTCACTGCAAAAAGCTATCAAAGATTTATGTTCAATATATTTTTCTTTAAAATTAAAGTTCCGTTTTGATGTACAATTTAACCCAATATGAAAATTTCTTTTAACTTCCTTACAACAATTTTACGATTTCGTATTATAATTTAAAGTAACATACATTTCATGATTAACATCACTTGTTCAGATTCCAAATACCAAAGCTAGTTCTTTAAAACATCTTCCAATCGCAATGAAAACCCACACAATAATAACCTCTACCGCATACGACACAGGGTGCAAAACGGGCTACATGCATCAGCGTGCGTGCTTACCTCGTGATTCCGCGACGCGCCATACGGACACACATACCTGACTGGCTCCAATAGATTTTGTGGGAGACGAATGATAGAAGGTTTTGAAATAGATTTTATTGTAATCTGATTTCAGTCAGATGAAAGTTGAGCATTTTCGAAATAAGTCCAATGAATTAAGGTTATAAAATTGAGTGGGTCAATATAGAGTAGTATTAGTACCTACGCACAGCGTTGGATTAGAAATAAGTAAAGGTGCGTTCGTTTTTCTAGTTAAATAAAAAAGTAAGTAGCTAAAAACTTCAAAAGAGCAAAAATACTACATAATAAACAAAGTTTATTTTCAGTTGAAACGTTATCGAAATCACTACTATAAAGGAGAGGCCTAAACATAAACAATAAAATTAAGTGTCAATGAGACAAAAATGGGAAAAGAATGCAGATTTAATCAAATAAAAAAAATCAGAATGGACCAGAAAAGTGATAGCATCTTTCGTCTCCCACGTTCACCCTTCCTTCATTGCGTAGAACACGTTACAGATAATATTCCACAATACACGATCACAAAACGATTACATTACCTATTACAGTGCGGTGCTCACATTCACACGTACCGGTGGGTTTTATTCACTAGACGTACACATTGTTATTGACGAAGTAAATATCTCAAGTTAGGACTTTTGAGTGTTGCCAGGAAACAAAAAGGTAATTGAAATACCTAAGTACAGACGCCAGCACATCAAGTTACTACAATCTGTCAGATTTGTTTAATAGATTTTCGACTTTATTGCTAAAGCACAAGGTTCAAGGTTGATTGGGAAAATCTGACAGTTTCGGGTAGGTTGACCGGCTAGCATCTGTACATTAAATTTAAATTTACTTGGTTCAACCTCGCTATAAATAACTTTTAAGTAAATGGAAATCGAGGGAGTATAATATTTGACACATTTCTTTTTTAACAAATATTTTTCATTCATTCCTGGCCTGGCCTTCCACACTCAAAAGTACTGCCAGTGCAAAAAACAAAAATACTTACCTAATTATTATTACCTATATTTAATTTCGAGAAGCGACGTTACTTTTGACTTTGTATAAATCATAAAAAGTATATGATATGATTACGGAAAATCAGTTAGTAGTCATAGTATTTATTTATATTTTTTTACATAAAAACGAACGTCGTCTTTCGAATAATATTGTAACCATTTGCATGGAATGTATGGAGTGTGATGAATCCCATTAAATTGTGTACAAAGACATCTTGATACTATTGCATTTATCTTTTAAACACTTCATTAAAACAATCGATTAGAAGATAATTTTATGTTTTTGCGAATTCATACTATCGAAAAGTATGTTGCTTTTTTCTTTGAAATAGTTTTTGAGTAGTCTTTGGGATGGAACAATGTCATATGTCAAGGTAAGTATGTAATTATGTATATTTTCATGTAAAAGTCGCATTGCAGTGACTTTATTTATTTTTGTTTTAAATGTGTGTGTACAGTGTGTGTTAATAATATCTATGTAATGAGTACTAGACTATAATCATAATCTATATGACTAGAATTACAAAATCCGGGCAACATTCAACCACCGTGTGGCAACACTACAAAAAAAAAATGGCCGTTTGTTTAAATTCCGCCCAACTATTGACGTGACCCAACTTCTTTCACAAATCTTTAGCTTAGTTGGAACAGTAACATTAAAATCATTAGGTTCGGGTAAAACACAGGATAATTTATGTCCAGTCTAGTACGCACTACATAGAAGTCATCAGTGTATTTCAAATACTTCAAACAATCACCTCAGCCTTATCCCTTAGTAACGCGCGCGTAGTTGCCGCTAGATGTGGCAGTAACAAAGCTCGTGCCGAGGCCTGAGAGCAGAGCGGACCGCGGATCAGTTCCAGTAGCGCTAGCATCCGTTGTTTGCTGAGGCGGCCGAGCGGTAGTGCTTCTAATGCGCGTACTACGTAGGCACTGGAAATAATTATGTTGATGTACAGACGCCAGCAGGTCAACCTACCCGAAACTGTCAGATTTTCCCAATCAACCTTGAACCTTATGCTTTAGCAATAAAGTCGAAAATCTATTAAAGAAATCTGACAGATTGTAGTAACTTGATGTGCTGGCGTCTGTACACTCGAAGATCGAAAAGGTTGTGTGTGTGGACGTGTGACAAAAGTCCTGGGTATTGTAAATATAGGGAAATTGAAAAAGTAACACCATTTCGCTCGGCTAACCAAGCACGCTATCTTTCGTTCGCAAAGTTTGAACAAACGAACAATCGAATCATTCACCATCATTCTATAGCAGTTATAGCTGACACATTATACGAAAGAACAACAAACCTGAGCTCTATATCGGGATAAACTTTGATGATGTGCGGTACCGCATGCGGGAGGTACTTGAGCGCAGATCCCTGACATGTTAGAGCGTGGTCGCCGCAACGCATCAACCATACTAGCTTTTCTAATAGATCCTGTAAGAAAAAAATTATGGCTGCTTTTATTTAACATATTTTGATTCTACGGCAAGGCAAATCAATCAAAAATCCTGTTTATTCACATTTACAAAACAATTACTATTTTAAATAATTTTTACTTCATCAACACATAAATTTATAAGTCAAAAGCTTTACTTTCATCTGTTGTCAATTCTTAAATAATTGTTTTTAAATTTATCTTTATCAATAAGATCAGCTCATTCACAGATCTTCAAGGAAAAGTATGTGGTTCGGGAATTGTCGTCTATTTTCGGAAATATGGACATGCGATGATGAAATCTAATAAAGAGCTGTTGCAACCATGGAAGTACTTAACAACTCTATACAATTTGATAGGTGCACTACTATACAACGCGGCAGTACAAAACTAATAAAAAGCATCGCCTCTGTGATTACACTGAGGCGCGCCGTTCGTGTTAATTCAAAAACACGAAGATTACTGAAGAGCAAACTGTTTCTGGTTTACCTGCACATCAAATTTGACAGCAGATTTACTAGTCGGTTTCCAGAAATCGTCACATACCTCAAAAAGAACGCAGAAATCATTATCGGAGGCTCCACCGAGCGCACTTCTCAACTGCCGACTCCTCACAATCAGTCGAATAAGGCTCTCTATACACTTCATACACATGAGTAGTCGCTTTAGCGCGGCGTCCCCTGCGTTCGCGGCTGATATCACCCATACCATCACTGAGATTAGTTTCCTATGGAAAAATAAAAGGGAATTGTTATAAGAATAAGACTGCTATAAGTAAATGAAGCAAGAGGAGCATGTAAGGATCGAACCAGGTGGTTCGATCCTTACATGCTTCTATTCTTTGCATGGTACGTAATATTTCAAAGTAGCCATCTTAATAATACGATCAGAAAGTAGCCTAAGATTGAGCCTTGAGGCACACCTATTTATTGAAAGACATAACACAATAAAAGAACAAAAAAAATCTGATTCGTTTTATAACACAAAGCTTGAAATCTTTACCGCGGATTCGCTTAGCTAATATACGGTAAAAGCTTAGCTTACAAATGAAAGTTTTGTGCTGAATGCAATCGAATGGCTTAGAAAGATCACCATAGTTTCCTGAATGAAAATTATGCTTTAAAAATGAAATTCTCTGATATTTTCAAGCAGGAACTGTACCAGAACACCATAGCTTATTAGAAAAATGTACTTACTCATAAGCCAACGCGTCGCAGAAGCTGTCATCAATATAAACGTGTAACACCGGTTGGAAGTGTTGGTACTTGTGGTCTGCTACTAAGGATATAACCCGAAGTAAGCATTCGAGTACTAGGACACCATAACTGTTGTCAGAGTATTCGTTCTCTTTGTGATCTTCTTGGACCTAAGAATGAAGGAAAAATAGTATCAGATGTATGAAATAGTATCTATGGAGGTAGGAACGGGAACCGCGTTTTCCTTAAAAGAAAAAAATAATAATTCGAGGTCTGCCTTTGTATGCCTGAAGTATTAAATAAACAAACAATAAATTCGTGTAGTGTAAATTTTCCTTAGCACAAAATAATATTTGGCAACGACTCCTTGCCAAATAGAGCACCTTATGGTGGCCATCTTTTTTTTAGTAATCATTGCCAAAATAACTGTACCTAAGCACTGCCTTTGCTCAGCAGTCGGAGGAAATATAGGGTAACAAAAAAAAACACAATTTTAAAGCCTTTAAAAAATTGTTTTTAGCATGCATCTATAATAAAGAGTGCGAAAATATGAGATTTATAGCAATACTAGCTTCTGCCCGCGACTTCGTACGCGGATCCTGTTGCTTATGCCAGCGACAACGGGGTCGTCAAAATCGAAGATCTGAAACGTCTGATGTCGAATTCTAAGAGCCCGGGGACGGGAAAACAGCATGATGCGCGAGACGATTCGAGACGTTTCAGATCTTTCATTTTTGTAAGTCAACAGGAAATGCCCATCAGACTAAACAACTTTTGCTAAGACGTCATTCCTATATGTTAAAGTGTCGCTGGGCTTTGGAGTTCCACAACAGGTGTTCCAGATCTTCAAATTTATTCTCACAGCAGAAAATGCTCTTCACGTGGAATATTTTTCGCTATGGCAACATTTTTCTATCTCTTATACTTTAGCTGATCTGAGGTGTTCCATTTTCCAAAATAAATTAGTGATAGTTTGTTGATTTACAGAAACACTCAAAAGATGCGACTCATACTGTATTATAGCTTAGATCCCTCAAAATCTATTTGGCTTAGTAAACTCAAAATTTGAAAGTTATGTAGTTAATTTACTGGTAAGAGACGTCAGGTTAATAAGGAAATTTAGGAGACGTCGAATAACAGAAGTGTTATAATTTACTGTAACACTTCTGTGTAAACAACGTTCGTTGTTTTTCCCTCGGTCTCATTCAATATGTAAGTACAGCGAGTCAGGACTGGTGACGCGGGAGCAAGCGACGTACAGTTGTCCGTGTGAGATGCAGCTCGTCCTAAGGTCGACACCCGTAGCCTTCAGTGTCTGCCCCTGTGACTTATTTATTGTCATTGCGAAGCACACGCTAGAGGCGATCGGCAGCGGCGGCAACCTCTCGCGTCCGGCCCTGGAGCAAGCCATGGTCCGGGGCGAGAGGGAGTGGGAGGCAGTCATGCTAGCGAAGGAGGTGGCGGGACGGATGAGGGAGAGAGCCTCCCGTCCCAGCCGCCGCGGGAGACGCTCCGGGCGTCGGGAGCCACGGGACGACTCCCAGCCACCGTAGGCGCGGGCCTGCGGGCGGAGAGTAATGGGTAGCTCACCGTCCGATCAGGACCAGGCCCGTGCCGGACGGCGCGTACGTGTTCCACGCGCGCCTCAAAGAGATGTCAGCATCGAGGAGGGGCCCCATAGGGCCGAAGCCTGCTGGGTCAGCGGGATTGTCCGATAGGGTTACCGCTGGCCCGGAACATAAAGGGCTAAGGAAGGACCACGGGTGGGTTTTAGTCAGTAAGAGTCTGACACTCCCTTGCGCTCCACCCAGAGCGGGAGAAGTTATTTGATGACTTCCCATTGGAAAAAGTAAGGGGTAATTGTGGGGAATCGGTGGTATACGTGGTATAAACACTGTCTCGCCGACACCACAACCCGTTAGAATTTCCGCCTCAATGATTTTTCTCTGCAGCGAGACGACTTTGAGCCGGGTCCCATTGCAGAGTTTCGGCGGAGTGAGATTCCGAAGAAGCATAATTGGGACACCGACCTTTAGCTTAATGGTGTGCGCTGGTAGTTCACTTGCACTGAGGAAATTGAGAAATTGTACGGGGTAATGTGTAGCGTCATCTTGGTCGACAACAGTGTTTATTGAAGTGTAGATCACTTCATATTCCTCAATTTCCGCGAGAATGCATTCATTGATCGCTGAAGGTTGGTCGTTTCTGGGTGTTAAAATGGCTCGTTCACACACCCAAGAATTATCTTGGTGCGGTATCCTATTGATGTCCCCGCACACCAGGCGTATCAAATCTTCTAAGGTGGACACCACTCTCCCAAGTATCTCAGGTAGAACCACCTGGCCACCGTCTACTGGTAGCGTTATCACCCAATTTTAAGAGAACATCAGAAAATTCTTGGGCGTGTACATTCCCGCCAAGCTATGCTCTCATATTCATCTTTAAGCGCAACCTATGAATATGTGACCATAAGAAAGAGCATTTCAACAAAGCTTTCACCTCATCAGCCCTAGTTCCTCGCGTCACCACAGGCAGCGTTTGTCGGAAATCGCCGCTTAACAGAACTGTAACGCCACCCATCATTTGCTGGTTCCTGCGGATGTCCTGCAAAGTCCTGTTTACCGCCTCTACTGCTTTTCTGTTCGCCATAGTGCATTCATCCCACACGATTAAAGAGCAATCTTTAAGCACGCGCCCTTTGTCGCTGTTGCTGTTGCGTTTGGAGTGTCAACTCCACAAACAACAAATGTGCTTGGTAAGATATAACTTAGAACCAAAAGTTTGACTTGACTTTATGATAGTGTAGCTTGTTGTACCACCAATCAATCTGTTTAGTAACATTGGTGTGAAACTCCCCATACAATTAGATAGGACATGTATAGTTCTCAGATTTCATAACAGTATCGTTCCTAATGCACATAAAAAATGCAAAAACTAAAAAAAAAAGAATTTTACGATTAAAAAAAAATAATAATACGGGATTTGAACTCGCACCATTTAGTGCGGTAAACGGTCGCCTGACCATACCGCTAAATTCCCTGTTGACATATTGTTGAAATAGCTGTTCCCTTGCAATTTATAATATTACTGCCCCGCTCCTTTATAAAAATAGCGTGATTGTTGTTTTCAGGGTTAATTTTTTATTAACTAAATAAATAACATGTCATTTTGGGCATTCAATTATTTTGTGCATTCAATTACGAACCAAAACCTTTTAAAATCAATATTGCTTACCTCCCATAACATACGGCGTGATAATATGTAGCCTAAAGCCTTCCTTGGTTTACAAAGAACATTTTTGCTGAATTTCAATTTAATATATCCAGTAGTTTTGGCGTGAAGCCGTACCATACACACAGACAAACAGACAAACAGACAAAAATTCTAAAAAGTCACTTTTTGTCATCAGTTACGTTTTTCTAACAAAAGCCACTTATTTTTTCTCGAAAATTCTCAATGTACAGTTTTTCTTTCGTTACTGTTTTATTATATGTATAGATTACCTGTGTGAGTATACTGAACAGAGCGTCTAGTATATCTTGTAGAAACTTGACTAGTTCTTCACTAGGCACGACTAGTAGTTGCATCAGTGCATTCCGAAGCGTACCCTCAGCGTAATGAGTGTTCCATTTCAATACGCCCAGGATCTCCTCTGAAATTTACAATAAAATATTAATTAAAGATTATGGTGTGTTATACCACGCTAGGTTTAAAACGGAACACAGTACCAAGACCCCTTCGTGTCTTGGAAAGAATGTTAATCCGTTGGTCCCGGCAGTCATTTTTATAATCTTTGTCAGTCAGTATTCAGAAGCCCCAACATGTAACTACCAGTCTTACCAAGGGGTATAGTGTTAAGCACTAACTTGGTTGTGGAGGTCAGATACGAAAGCTCCATTCCGTTAGGGTGTGTTTCCACTGAAGCGTAGTTGGGCGGAGCGGGGTGGAGACGTGCAGGAATCGTCCAATCACAGACGAGACGAGTGACGCAATGAGGATTTCAACCATTCTGTTTGTCGATTCCTGCACGGCTTCGCTCCGCTCCATCCAGCTCCACTTCAGTGGAAACGAACCCTTAGACTGGAAGCCGACCCCAACACAGTTGAGCAATTATCGGAGACATTTTGTTCTGTAGCAAACACAAGGCATAAAGGCTAGGTGGTAGATGATAATAATAGACCTCGCTGTGTGAGCTTGGTGGAGCACAGCTTGGTGTGCACGGTGAGCACGTCCTTGTGCGTGAGCTGCAGCACGCCGCGCGCCAGCCCGTGCTCCGCGCCAGCCGGCAGCTCGTCGCGCCGCGCCGGCAGGCACAGGCACGCTTCCTCGGCCTCGCCGGCGGTGGCGCGCTTGTCGATCTGGGGCAAGTTTGTAAATCAGTTTGTCGGTGTTATACAATGTTCTGGTATGCATACGCGACACCAAAGCGGAAAAAGCCTTCGATACCTTTTTATCTTGTCGGTGCACTTGCATTTTAAAATGTGTCGTATGTTTAATCCGTATACAGTCCATTATTGGGATGAGTGCAAATTTAAAAATATAATCATTTAAAACAATGTGCCCGTTGTTTGTGCAACGTATTATAGTTTATATTTATTTTATTTAATACCTACAACTACATTTATCTAGGGGAGCAGACAATTTATAAACTGTCTTACTATAATTTACTTAAAAAATATCGTTTTAATTTTCCCTTTGATTTTGTATTATGCCCATAGAATTATTATTATATTATAACTAGCTGCGCCCCGCGGTTTTACCCGCGTAAATGTCGACCCCGTGGGAATATCGGGAAAAGTAGCCTATGTCAATCCAGGGTGTCAGTTACCTCCATACAAAATCATCAAATTTGGTCCAGCCGTTTGAGCGTGAAGAAGTAACAAACATATAAACACACACACACCCCCACACACACTCACAAACTTTCGTCTTTATAATATTAGTGTGATAATTCAGCCTGTGTTGTCCAGCCCAATGCTCGGAATATCCTCCCTTTTCATTAAGTAAATAGAAGCTAATAATTAAATGTTTACCTTATAAACGCACAAGTTGTGCTGTGTATCCGGTGTGGTGGTTCCCTCACGTTGCATCAGTCGTAAGTAAGAGAGAGCGAAGTGTCTCTCCGCCCTGTCTTTAGCCTCATTTGAAGATCGATGTCGACACATGAAGACTAAGTGGGCTTCTTTGAACTCTTCGATGTTCAGACACACCTGTGATAATATGAGTTTGTAGAACACAATATACGACGTGGAAACGCAGGGAGGGGACATATTTTCTCACCTTTTAAACCTTCTTTGCACTTTACAAATATTTCAAAACCATATTTAGCCAAATCGGTCCAGCCGTTCTTCGAGTTTTAGTAAGACTAACAAACTTCATTTAATTTATATATATAGATGATGAAAGCTAAGTGACGTTTAAACGTCAAAGATGTATGAATAAACAGTCGCTAATCAGAACTGCAACGTTTATGAATAGAGGGGTATATGGGGAAGTCTGACAGTGTGCAGTGGCGTCAGTGATAGATAAGATGTGATGATTTGTTGAAGTCATTCGTTACATGGTATGCATACTTTGGCAGCGGGATTGTCCGAAAAGGTTACTACTGCCCCGAACATAAAGGGCTAAGGAAGGAACACGGGTGGGTTTTAGTCAGTAAGAGTCTGACATTCCCTTCCGCTCCACCCAGAGCGGGAGGGGTCATTTGATGATTTCCCATCCTCAAAAAAAATAAAAAAAGATCACACATGTATTTACGCGAATTGGTGTATTAAAACTAAAATGTTTCTTCTTTAAACAGCGAAATTTACTTAAAAGCGTGTTTTTTTTTTTTGGGAGGATCAATGTAATTGCTTCTGAACGAAACATTATTTATATTTCTATAATTTAGTGTTACTTGGTAGAAATAAAATCAGTATCCTTACCTTAAAAACTTCTTGCCATCTCGGCCGATCGTCGTGGTAATACACTACAGATGTGTACTCACTGGTTAGAGGGACTCCAGCGCCTATAGATATTACACCCTGAAATAAGTAGAAAAATTAGAACAATGTATTGTTTCGGATTCTGGTCTAGGTAAATAGATTTTTAGGGATGCATGAAGAAGCCTCCTCGTGCAGGGCAGTTTGTTGCGCCAGTTACTCAACGGAACCAAGCGCTCGGCGCATCCTGGACAGTCACACCCAACACCTTATTTGACTGGCCAATTCTTCCCTTGCGGTGGTAGGGCTAACGTCCGCCTGGTTAGCGCCCCCCTCCCACCGGAGTCCGGCGTCAAGCACCCTGCTGTGTTTCGTCGATGCGTGGGAGTTGCAGTGCCTTAGGCATCTTCTGGGCACCATCAGGCGTAATCGAGGTCAAGAGCGAGGCCATTCAGCAATAAAAAAAAATAGAGGTATTTAGACGTTAGCTTTTGTGTATGTAAATTCGAGGATAAATAATTAATCCAACTCACGGGAAAAGTCTGTCCATGTTTATCGACGACCTTGGCGATGAGTTCGATGTTCCTCTCCGAGGACTTCCCGCCTCCCTTAGAGAAGGCCCCCCCGCACACTGTGACATACAAGTCGTTGCGCGTGTCGCCTGGTAGGATCACTTCTGGGAAGCCCATCTTTCGAGCTACGGCATAACTGCCGACTACGATGTGAGGGTTTTCTTCGCGTATCTACAGATAGAATAATATATTAGAATAAAGATCTAGATCCCCTAGGTTCAACTGCGAGATGCCATTAAAAAAAAAACCGAGCCATATCCATTAATGTCTTAATCTAAGTAGGTTATCTTGTCAGCAAGATTGCTAGTTTAAAATCTTCCTACCTGCTTTAAATCACCCTCAACCAGTCGCACAGACACCCACAATCCTTGTGAATGCTTAGCGTCCTTCATATCACGATTCGCGATCACTTTCTTCAGTAAACAGTCCAGATTCTCCTTCTCATATCTGTAATGAGTTTCATATCTGGAATGTAACTAGGTATCATGTTCTGTACGTATGTTTTGGTAATTATAGCCTTGAGTTTGGCAAAAAGCTCAGCGTATCACGTATGACCGTTTTCACTAACAGTTGAATGCGCAGTGGTAGACCGCGAAATTCAAATTTTCTTACGTTTTTTTTTTTTTTGCAATTTGCAGGTCAGTGTCAGGTTGTATCTTGACAAATCGTACGTGCGAACATGGGGTTAGGGTCATTTGCATAGTATCCGTCCGTTCTATTATTAAACAGAAGTAGTAAAACACACGTGAAACAGCTAGCCCAGCAAGTTCTCATTGAAACCTTTTAATTTGCAAGAATTCCAACGTAGATTAGTTCAGTCACAATCTTAATCCCGCGGGGTGCTTGCGTAACTCACTAACAGTAGCAATGTCTTTCATTTTGACAGTTTAACAACATTCATTGCGTTATTCACGTTACTGAAGAGACAATTTTTTCCAATATATGCAGCAATGGATTAGCAATATCCTTCAAAATGATTCAGTGTGATTGAAAGTGTGTTACGCAATTAGGGCCGATCATTGTCTATATACCAATCAACGGCCGAGTTTGCCAATCTGAGTATTTGAGAGGTCGAATTAAAAGCAGCCGCATCCGCGGATTAAAATTGAGGTTGAGATGCATTATCAATTGTGTTAGATCGTTAAAGCTAACGCAGTTTTAGTTGCAATCGTTTATTTCTGTTTATGATTTTAGGTTTCATTCACGTCTGCTTCGGGGTATATTGGTCGCAAAATCCCAAAGCATGCGCGTGAGTGAAACCGTAAACCAAAAAAACATTAAAACGCCAGTATAAACAATACTTACGCATAAAAAGGCACTTGTATATGTTTGTCGTTGTCCCGACCAACAACAGGCGTAACAAATCGCTTGATGTCTGCGCACGCGACGCCGAATGGACGACGCATTGAGCGGCCCGACGCTGGGATTGGAGGCGGTTGGGCTACGGAGCTACGTCTGTGGATTAAATAGCATGATCAGCCTATAATGTTCCCAATGCTGGGACAAAGGTCTCTCAGTGAAAGGGAGTGGGCTGTAATCCACCAAGCGTGCCCAATGCAGATTGGTGAATGTCACGCGTCTTCGAATTTTTGGGTTCCTCATGATGTTTTCCTTCACCGTTCTGAGAGCAGTGGTGATGAAATAAAATACACAAAGTGAAGTGCCTGGCTGGGTTCGAAATCACGACTCGTGAGTAGGGGCCTGTACCATTGGGTCACCTAAAGGCATTAAAATCGCGCTATTACTCTAAAGTTTCGGGTCGAAGCTACGAATAATAAAAAGTCAGGAAGCTTAAATATGAACAAAATCAAGAAGAAATTCGGATCCAACCAAACTTCACTACATTGACAAAATACCTCGAGTATTCGAACGAAAGAACACACATGCAAATAAGCCAATCAGCTGCGCTCGCGTAAAGCGTTGTATTCCGGCAAGCGCCGTCATTGGTCCTGGTGCGCGGTGGCCTTTTCGGCAACGCCCACCGCGGTAAACATTGACGTGGTGCTATTTTTTTTGAGCTTGAGTTACATTTCTTGACTTTTATTATTCGTAGGGTCGAAATATACTTTCGATCGGTCAAAACGGTATCTTAATTCTGACTGTTTGAAAATATCATACGCTCTTTCAGCATTCAAAATCAATCCTATTTTGTGAGATTAAGACCAAATTTTTTGACTATGGTGAAATGTATAAAATATACTTTAAATAAACTTACCTATTATCAATATTCAGGGCGTCCATTGACCCTATCCGGTAAATATTGGACACCAAGTATATTTTCTCGCTCTTTATTATATCGCTACCGAAATCCTGAAACCAAAATAAGCATTAAATGAAACCTCATTTTATTTTTAGGGTTCCGTATTTCAAAAGGAAAAATTGAAATCCATAAAGGATCACTTGGTTGTCCGTCCTTCCGTCTGTCTGTCTGTCAGTCTGTCAAGACACTTTTTCTCAGGAACGCGTGGAGGTATTAAGCTAAAATTAATATGTAATACGTACTTTATACGAATTTGGTCCAATTTATTTGTTTGATATGTGCATCATTGTAAACAATTATTGAAATAAACTTATATTATATTACATTTAGTAGTTCCTCTAGGAAGCGAGTGTAACCGCGGGCAAAAGCTAGACTATGCCATACTCACAGTAAAGACAACTAGTGCAGTGTTGATGTGATTGGTAGGCCACCTGAGCAGCAAATGTTCTGTCAGCTTAGCACCCGAAGCGTCGTGTAATGCCAGGGCCAGTTCGGCTGGCTCGTTCATTCGACACACGAAGTTGTGGACCCGAACTGCGATCGTGTATGTCCGGGCGCCCGGTGGCGCTGCCGGTGGTGGGGTTATTGGTGTTGCTTCCTTGAAAATGTAAGAAAAAGGTTTTAGTACATAGTAGAGGCACTTAGTAGTCGGGCATTTATGTTTTCTTTTCTCTTTTTCTTTTTTTTAAAACGTTGCCCCATACTAGGAATTTCTCCTGTATTGTGGGTGCGTTTACAAACATTTAAACTCACATACACAAACAGCCAGACCCGGAACAACTACTTGTAGGTCATACAAATATTTGTTCCGTGCGGGAATCGAACCCGCGACACGCAGCGCAGCAGTCAATCGCTTAACCACTGCGCCAACCGTGCCGTCAAATCATTATCTATATATATAAAAGAAAGTCTGTTAGTTACACCACTTATAACTCGAGAACGGCTGAACCGATTTGGCTGAAAATTGGTGGGGAGGTAGCTTAGGACCAGGAGACGGACATAGGATACTTTTTTTTTTTTTTTTTTTTTATAGTAGGAGTAGGGTAGGAGTAGGGTAGGAGTAGGGTAGAAGTAGGGTAGGAGTAGTGTAGGAGTAGTGTAGTAGTACGGTAGGAGTAGTGTAGGAGTAGGGTAGGAGTAGTGTAGGAGTAGGGTAGGAGTAGGGTAGGGTAGGGGTAGGGTAGAAGTAGGGTAGGAGTAGTGTAGGAGTAGGGTAGGAGTAGTGTAGGAGTAGGGTAGGAGTAGTGTAGGAGTAGGGTAGGAGTAGGGTAGGGTAGGAGTAGTGTAGGAGTAGTGTAGGAGTAGGGTAGGAGTAGTGTAGGAGTAGGGTAGGAGTAGGGTAGGAGTAGGGTAGGAGTAGGGTAGAAGTAGGGTAGGAGTAGTGTAGGAGTAGGGTAGGAGTAGTGTGGGAGTAGGGTAGGAGTAGGGTAGGAGTAGTGTAGGAGTAGGGTAGGAGTAGGGTAGGGTAGGGGTAGGGTAGAAGTAGGGTAGGAGTAGTGTAGGAGTAGGGTAGGAGTAGTGTAGGAGTAGGGTAGGAGTAGGGTAGAAGTAGGGTAGGAGTAGTGTAGTAGTAGGGTAGGAGTAGTATAGGAGTAGGGTAGGAGTAGTGTAGGAGTAGGGTAGGGTAGGGGTAGGGTAGAAGTAGGGTAGGAGTAGTGTAGGAGTAGGGTAGGAGTAGTGTAGGAGTAGGGTAGGAGTCGGGTAGGGTAGGGGTAGGGTAGAAGTAGGGTAGGAGTAGTGTAGGAGTAGTGTAGGAGTAGGGTAGGAGTAGTGTAGGAGTAGGGTAGGAGTAGTGTAGGAGTAGGGTAGGAGTAGGGTAGGAGTAGGGTAGGAGTAGTGTAGGAGTAGGGTAGGAGTAGTGTGGGAGTAGGGTAGGAGTTGGGTAGGAGTAGTGTAGGAGCAAAACAACGTTTGCCGGGTCAGCTAGTAACCCGATAAAAAGGTAAACAGGAGGTCAGTCATAAAATACACAAAAAAACTTACCATATTCTTGTCAATACGAGTATTAGCTTCATCGTGTAGTGCGTTTAGTTTGTACGTGGACACTTTCAATGGATCGACCAGCTGACCGTTCGCTGTTCTCACTGCTAACTCCATACCTAAGGTTCTGTTGACAAAGTAATACGAATTAATATGATGATACAACTCATTGGAGTAAAAGGCTTGCAGAGCACAGATTTCATCAATGTTTGACCAAAAAATAATATAACAGTACAATATTAGAAAACTAAAAACGTATGCAAATGTGCAAAATGTTTCTCCCGGTTACAGAATTTTTCTCCAGGTTAGAGTTACAACGAAGGAGCTTGGTGTAAAAAGAAAGGCTTTTCATACGCTAAGCAGAATTGCTATTTTTTCGTATGAGGCGTAACTGGAAGTGGAAACTGGTTAAAATCGTAAGTCACCGCTTGCTATCCGTTGGCCGCCAGATTGATTGTCAGCTATTGAACAAAAAATGTTTTTATCTACCTGTTCCCTTTATCGATGGTGAAGACAGCGGTCCTAGCGACTCGTCGCAGCTGGTCCTGAGGTAACGCGCCGGACGCTGCTTGAGCTCTCAACTCGAGCAGAGCTCGCATGCTCACTTCCATAAACTTGAGACGCTCATCGTTATTCTGGAGAAGAAGAATAAAAAGTTAGAAGAATAAATAATCAAATGGCTTATCTTTTTTTTTTGTTAAAAACTTACTAAAAAAAATTATTCACTCATTTTCACACACAAAACAGTTTTTTAATCCCTACTGACATCTCTATTTTCTCCTCCCTTTTCTGCACAAACTATGTATTTAAGAGTCTTTCCATGGTAATGTTAGCCAGTCAGAATCAGCACTGAGGTAGCGGAGATATATTTTTCCATAGACACGAAGAAATATTAAGCTTCAAACCGTACTGCCCTAGGGTTTTAGACTATACCCTCTTTTTTTCCTGGTCAAAGAATCTAACCAACTAATTACTATACCAATGCATAATTTGTAAAGCTGCAGAGCTGCATACCTTTCCTCGGACACGTCATTGACTAATTATTTATTTAAAGTACGTGCCAATGAATATAAAAACATTATTGGCCGAATAATTACACAATAATGGCACTCATGTTTATGTAATTAAATGATAAATAAGGACAAGTAGTTAACATGTGTTAGGTACAGTCAACCAAAGAGATAAGTATGCAGGATCGTCGGATATAGGTGAAGTTTAGTAAGAAACTAAAGGATGTTGTCGACTGAAATTTAATTTGATAAATGAGCTATTTGTTTTCTATTAATAAAGTTAAATTTTATTCGAGTACATCCACCGGTTTCTTATTAAACTTCAACTATATCCGACGATCCTGCATACTTATCTCTTTTGTTGACTGTACTACATGTGACGACATTATGTAGGTAGTTACCGGCGGTGTATATAATAATATGATTAATATACCATCAAAGGGAAAAAAACAAGGTTTGATTAATCATAGGTCTTATAATTTAAATGGCGAATAAAACCAAAACTATGATAATACTTTAATCAGTAAGAATAAAACTAAAAACATATTTAGTTTTTTTTTTAATGCACCTGTATAGCGTTATATACATTCCTTTATAGACAACAGATCACAATAAGTGTATTTTATTTCGATCATTAGTAGTTGCCAGAGGTTTTACTCACATCCTAAAAACTACCTACTACATGACAAGTACATTATAATATTTATTTTTATTTTTTATATATTTTTTTTTATAAAACATTGCCCCACACCCTTCCTTTATGTATGGAGGTTGGTTTTTATTTAGGCATTAAGAGCGTTTGCGCCGTACGGCATTTCATACAAACTTTCAAGCCCTTATTTATCGAAATGAATGAACCGATTTTAATGTAACGTTAAATAGGATACAATGGTCTAAAAAGTTAGTAGAGAACATTTTCGAAAAATAATGTTACAGCCAAATTAGACCGATTTTTTATTTTCCATAGAAACAGCGATTTTCAGTTATCTTTCTTTAAATAAGACATTTCGAAAATGTTCTCTACTAACTTTTTTTTTTCTGCTTATGCATATAACGTTTCATTAAAATCGGTTCATTCATTTCGAAAAATAAGGGATTGAAAATTTGATTTATTTCAGAAATCCCCACCGACCAATCCCCACCAGTGGGGATTTTGTATGAAATGCCGTACGGCGTAAACGCTCTACGTTTTTATTATTTATTTCAGCTTGAGCATAGCTTTCAATATTTTTGTTGGTATATTGGCGTGTGATAGCTGACATATGGCAAAATGTTTTGTGTTTCATAATGTTAATTGCTTACTTTTATTTATGGAATCAAGTTCTTCTAACTGAACAGATAGCTGTGCTGCTGGAGAGTTGTGCCACTTCTTCTTCCTAGCTAAAGCACTAGGAAGTGAAGGGCTGGCGCTTTAGGGACTATCTATGTAATTTTGACGTTCAAAAAGTGCTGTTTCTCAGCCTAGTTTGAATAAATGACTGTTGATTTTATTCCAAGTTGCAGCACAAAGTATCAATTTTTAGTGATTGTTGCAATTTTGAGTGTTACCTTTAGCATTAAACCAGTGTAAACAATTTTATGGTTGGTGAACCAATAAAATAAATAAAAAAATCTATATTCAGTTCACTTAGGTGTAATGTTGTTGTCTACTTACGATGTACAGTTTTTTGCAGTGTGTCAACCATTCTCGGAGAGTGACAGCGATGTCGTGGACTACACCGTTGCCTCCAGCAGAAGCGACCACTGTGCCACCGCATCTGAAAGAGACATAGATAATTTGAAAATTTATCTGAAGTAAGTAAACATTTTGTTCCAGCCAGTTTCTATACCACTGCATATCTATACACAAAAGCTGTTATTTTGACATTACAATCAGACACTTCAATCTTATTTATTTGTATGTGTATTTATTCGCTCCATGTAAAAATACTGGTATTCAGCTGCATCTGGTTAGACTGGAAGCCGACCCCAACATAGTTGGGAAAAGGCTAGGCAGATGATGAGATGAAAAATAAAGTAGTCCCACCTTTCTTGGAACTTGTTTAACAAACTCCAAATCTACTTACAAAAAATACTTACGTAAATAAAGCAATACCCAAACTTGGCGACAATACAATCTGAATTGGAACTAAGTTTTATAGTATTGCTTTTAAAACAACAGTAGTTACAGACTTGGCTGGCCAGAATGGACGAAATAAGGAAAGTTAACTAGTTAGTTTAGTTTAACTTTGATATTAAACAAAACAATACTTGGCCTTTACCTGGTTACAAAAGTTGTAATGGATTCTTAATAACCTTGTGGATTTTGACATTACGATTTACTTAAACTATTAACGATAAGAGGGGTCTGTGGCTAAATAATAACAGCCGCACAGGTCGATCGATCAGGTTAAGCTACGCTTGCCGCGGTTGGTCTGAGGATGGGTGACCATCTTTACATACCGACACCCCTCCGTGTCTCGGAAAGTACGTTAAGCCGTTGGTCCCGGCTGTAATTCGTGGATCTTTGACAGTCGTTACGGGTATTCAGAAGCCCGAAAGTCTGACAACCAGTCTTACCAAGGGGTATCGTATTACCCAGTAACTGGGTTGTGGAGGTCAGGTAGGCAGTCGCTCCATGTAAAATACTGGTATTCAGCTGCATCCGGTTAGACTTGAAGCCGACCCCAACATAGTTGGGAAAACGCTAGGCAGATGATGATGATTAACGAAACGATAACATAATCAGCCCTTAATATTCCCACTGCTGGGACACAGGCCTCCTCTCGGTGAGAGGGAGTGGGTGGTAATCCCACAGGCGGGCCCAGTGCGGGATGGTAGATGTCACACGTCATCGAATTTTTGGTTCTAAGACATGCCAGTTCCATCATGATGTGTTCCTGTCCGTTTTGTGTGCAGTGGTGATGAAATAGTTTACAAAAAGTAAAGCGCCTCTCTGAGTTCGTACCTACGACCACAACTCGTAACGAAATGATATTTTGTTTTTATTTTATAAAGGAAGTGAATGATAGCGTGACAGTTGACAGGGGAGAATGGAAGAAGAAAACTTGTTGCGCCGACCCCAAATAACACGAGACAAGGGCAGTAAGATGATGATCCTCTAAAGCAGTGGTTCCGAACCTGGGGGTAATTACCCCCGCGGGGGTAAATCAGCTATTCTTTGGGGGTAACAAAGAACGTAATAAAGACCTAATCTAATAAAAAACAACATACCATAAAAACACTAACTATTTTTACTTAATTGTTTATTTAAATAAAATACGTTAAAATTGTAAGGTTTGTGCAATTTGTGATTAATAAAGATATTTGCATTTGGTTGTATTGATAACATTTCGGGGTAAAACCAGTTTTCCTAATAGGTCCAGGGGTATTGGGTATTGAAAAGGTTAGTAACCACTGCTCTAAAGAGTCTAAAGGAATCCGGAAGATGTTAAAGGCTGGTTTGTTTTGCCTATAGGCGTACAAGTCTGGGTGGACTTATATTTCATTTATTAAGTCACTACAAATTCAGATGATATTTGTTTTAAAACTTTAAAAGTAGGTAGGTAAGTAGGTACCTACTATATTTCTTTATTCACCGCTTTTTACAAAATCTTTGAAGGACCTAGGACCATTGTCATAAATAGGATAGGTTCAGACGCCAGCACATCAAGCTACCCGAAAATCAACTTTGTACCTTATGCTTTAGCGATAAAGTTGAAAATCTATTAAAGTTTGACAGATAAGTAAGTTGATATGCTGGCGTCTGTACATGAGTCAGTAGGTACCTACTATTGCCAAAATCTGTATCTGACCACCGTAAGGACTATTTCTGCTTGCAGCGCATGAAAACTTTCTCTTTTTGGTCCTTTTTTTAACCGACTTCAAAAAAGGAGGAGGTTCTCAATTCGGATATTTATATTCTTATAATTTTTTTCTAATACTAGGTATTTAGAAAAGAGAGAAGTGGAAAGAGTAGGGAGGCCTTTGCCTTTGCCCTGTAGTGGGACACCACAGTCTAATAATAATAATAATAATACCCCCACCGCCGTATCTCTACGTTGACGTCGTGGTGGGGCTTGCGCGCTCCGAACTCTAGGCCTGTGCCGGAAGGGTTTACTTTGCCGGAACAGGTCTAGAGTTAGGAGCCAGACCAAGAGAGATACAGAAAACCGCAGGGCAGCATGTGGCGAGCTGTTGGGCAGTAGCGACCCCACGGACCCTATCTCCAGGGAGAAGTCTTGTTCCTCACCTCTGGCTTGCCTTTATTGGCCGGCTGGAGCGAACAATGACGAGGAACAGAGCTCCCACCTCATTCTTGCCTTTATTGGCTGGCTTGAGTGGAGATTCGCAAGAGCAAACGTGCTCGGAGGAAGGAAGTATTCCAGTAAGATGCTGGTAGGGATCTTGACCGTACTTCCGGGATTGTCCTGATAGCCGTGGCATACCTCTCCATTCCTCATAAGCACCTCAGGACATGTTGCCCCCTTGCCGCTACGACACTATGTGCTAGCGACCGTTTTCGGGGGCCCATTATTGAGTGTGCAAGTCACCCCCTGCCATTTAATCTGTGTAATTTATTGAGAACATCGGTCAGGCAGGGGCTATAGTTTTTCCATAGTCTTAGATAACAAGTTCACTTTAGCCACCAAAACCCATAATCCAATATTTTTGTTTCCTTATTTTGCAATAGTCCTACACCAACCGGGGGTTGTCCTTGGGTGCACTTGTATAGTGCGAACAGGGATAATCGTCGGTTGGTGCCTCATTTCATTGAAAATCTCTAACGGGCTTCTGCGAGTTGGCTTCGGCCCCTCGTACGCCTTCCAAAGGACCGGGACCCCATGGTCCCGAGATATGTTAAAATATAAAAATAAATAATAATACTATTTGGTCGACCTAAACGGGAAACTGTTTTTCTCACAACGCATGGCTATTTGGTCCACGCAAAAAGGGCGGACGCAGCTGTGGTCATCATGTGCCCTTGATTTTGTTTTCAAAATGGTCAGAGATAGGTTTTGGCGATAGTACTTACATCAATTTTGGAAGTTGTTCTTGTGAGACCACTAAAAATTCTTGTATGAGAATTTGGGTTCACAAGCCAAATCTAATTTCGCTTATCGGGACGTAACACGGGTGGGTTTAGTCAGTAATAGTCTGACACTCCCTTCCGCTCCACCCAGCGGGAGGGGTCATTTGATGATTTCCCATAGGCAAAAAAAAAAAAAAAGGACCAACCCTAGACACAAACACAATAGCTGACCATATTGGTTTACCTACTTGATTTTACGTATCCCCATAACTTACTATGCACACTTGCCAATAACCCTACAATGCTTATTAAATAGTGTTGCATTAATAAAAGGTGAGTCATTGGGTAATTAATAGCTTACATACCAACTATATTGATTGATTTAAAACCGGGGAATTTCATACCGGATGACTTAAATGTAAAATTAATTATTTGTAAACCGTAATCCAGGACTTTATTGTAGGGGACAAACCCTTGGTTTAATTTGTTTGTTGTTGTCATTGTGCATACGTCATTATAATAAAACAAGAACTTCCTTTTTTTACACTAGGTCTAAAATCATAATTATGCTGAATTCATCGTTAGTTTGCGCACTGGTTAAAAAATTTTCCTGTATCCCGTTTCTGTGTGTGTGTGTTTCCTGTTTCTGTGTGTTTTCCTGTGTGTTTCCTGTGTGTGTTTCTGTGTGTCTGTAATTTTCTGTGTTTCTTTTTATTTATATTTTGTAAAAATTTAAACGTAGGATTGTCTGAATCATTGGCCCTTATCGCCAAATAACATTTTTTTCGTTACAAGTTTCACAGAACCCGCGAAAGTTTTTCCCCGTGCCATAGAATATTATTTTAATCAATATTATACCTAAGTGATATCTATTTAATCGAACTTCCTAACCGCGTGCTACTAGGTATTCTTTGACTAATACAACTAGACAATCAGTCGACACAATATATCACCTAAGAAAGTGACTCATAGCACTTCCGACTAGTCTTCAAATGTCCTCAGCCAAGGTTCCCACTTCCTTAGCCCTAGAGATTGCGTCCTAGAATCAGAGCATTCCTAGTGCACAATCCATACTAACAAAAAAAAACTGGCCAAGTGCGAGTCGGACTCGCACACGAAGGGTTCCGTACCACAAGGCAAAAACGCCGAAAAAAATCGCGTTTGTTGTATGGGAGCCCCCCTTAAATATTTATTTTATTTTCATTTTTATTATTAAAGTAAAAATACAACTGAGTATTTTGTGAATATTTCAAGTGCCTACCTGTTGCCATTATTGATATCGAGCAAAAAAGGCCAAAAATATAGCGTTTGTTGTATGGGAGCCCCCCTTAAATATTTATTTTATTTTCATTTTTATTATTAAAGTAAAAATACAACTGAGTATTTTGTGAATATTTCAAGTGCCTACCTGTTGCCATTATTGATATCGAGCAAAAAAGGGCAAAAATATAGCGTTTGTTGTATGGGAGCCCCCCTTTTTTTTTTTTTTTGCGGATGGGAAATCATCAAATGACCCCTCCCGCTCTGGGTGGAGCGGAAGGGAGTGTCAGACTCTTATTTTGTTTTTAGTATTTGTTGATAGAGCGGCAACAGAAATACATAATTTGTGAAAATTTCAACTGTCTAGCTACCGCGGTTCTTGAGATACAGCCTGGTGACAGACAGACGGACGGACGGAAGGACGGACAGACAGCGAAGTCTTAGTAATAGGGTTCCTTTTTTACCCTTTGGGTACGGAACCCTAATGATAAATGCGAAAGTTACCCTGTCTGGGATTTAGCAAACGGATAGACCATGTCCCCGGATAGGACATCGGTTACCTTTTATCCCGGTAGAACGTTCCCGTGGGATTATTTCCGACCACAACGCGAGCGACGCCTCGGGCAGAAGCTAGTTTTACCATAAAAATATACTAATTGACGAGGTCACTGACCGTGATTGATAATCGTTGCCCATTGTCGAGTGAATCACTACTACGCACAATGTATGAACGTTTTTGAGGAAGTGTGTGTGTGTGTACAGTCGATGTGTGAGTTCCCGACCCGCTGCCGTTTAATTGAAATATTATCAGTTAGCGTCATTTGCTACTACGTTATTATATTGGCTGTATGTAATATACCTAATATTATTATGTAGTAAGTAATCTCATCTCGTTTGTTGGAATAAACATTTGGGTGTAGAATTTCTGATACTTACACGTTTAGTAGTAATTTATTTAATTAATTAAACTTCATGTAGTTACAATAGTGTAGCGCCAACCCCAAGAAATACGGACCGTCATGCACGATGGTCCGTATTTTGTAGTTCTCTGATCATTCCCTCGTCTCGTACCTTAGGACCAATTTCTGTTTAGATGTAAGTACCGACCTGCCAAATGCGACGCTCGCGAGCCGCTTGCGAACTGCGCGCGTTGCTCGCGTGCAGCCTACGTTTGGTGCGCCTCTCTAGTGCAACTGCGGCAAGGCTCGGCTGCGTACGAACATGAAATGCACGCGCGCAGGTCGCATGCGGCTCGCGAGCGGCGCATTCGCCAGGTCTGGACACACCTTTAGGGACCGATTTATTGTTTGGGACCCCAAGATCAGAGTTTCGACACCCAATTAAAGACGAAGATGTTTCCAAAGGTTCAACAAGCTTACCCGTCAAGTTGTTAAATACAAAATCAGTTATCTGTAAGTAGCTCTTAGGGAAGGCACCGTTAGGAAGTTGGGAAGGCACTCTTGCCCCAATATCTGAGTTCCGACACCCACTCGATAAAGATATTATTAGAGGCAAAAAACGCCATCATTCGGGGCAGGCCTGGTTACAGAACGAGTAAGCAAGACTGTTGTCCTGCTCCCTCGTTCTGTAACCAGGCCATTTCCGAATTTTGGCGATACTCTGTGTGTGTTGTTAGAGTTCAGAAATCCCGTACTTACTAAAAATTCATTCACCTTCCTGTTCGCACGTTTTATAACCAAGACCACAGCCAAGACTGCTACGAGCTTTTGTTTGTAGTACCTACGTATATTTTTTACTCATCATTCTCCTGCCCTTAACCCCATTTTATTTGGGGTCGGCGCAACATGTCTTTTCCTTCCACACTTCTCTATTAGTCGTCATCTCGGTAGTCACCCCCTTTCTAACCATGTCATCATTCACACATTCCATCCATCGTTTCTTTGGTCTTCCCCTACTCTTAGACTCAACTCACACCAAAAGAGCGTCGAAGCGGAACGCAGTTTCAGTGTCATATGAATTTTAACTTTATTTTCATTCCTATAATACTTATTATCGCATGAGAAACTCGAACGAGTCGCGCGGATGCCAGCGGCGCCGCTGGAATTCTGGCGAATTGCCTTCTCTACCGAGCGGTTGCGATAATAAGTATTATAGTAATGAAAATAAAGTTAAAATTCATATGACACTGAAACTGCGCTCCACTTCGACGCTCTTTTGGTGTGATTTGAGCCTTATAGCCATCGACATCCATTCTCAAAATCTCATCAAGATATTTTTCTCATTTCTCCGTACGTAAAATTGTTACTAAGGGGCAAAATACCTTACCTGTCAACTATACAGTCCCTTATCTGTACGTAGCTTTTAGGGAAGGCGCCACCGCTTGCATCTTTCTTGAGGCTCTTGCCCCAATACCAGAATTCTGTCTCTCTCTCGATGTGCAACAACTCGCCGACGTCGAACGAAAGGTGTAAGGTGCCTGGTTTGGCCGAGTAGTTGTATATGGCTGTAAAAGAAGAAGAGAAATAGGGCTTAGAATGTTGGTATGCAGTAAATAGTGGCTATGATCAAACTAAATCAAAAAAGTTGTCAAGTCGGACAACTTCATCAGTATTCAAATTCTTTTTGTTGTAAAAAAGTTTTTTGAACGTATTGCACTTTTCTATGAAACAGTAATTTTATTTTTTGATAACCGACGAAAAATTTCTACGCCAAGGGTGTGTAGGGGTTCTAGAATCATGTGCTGAATTCATGGTTTCAGTTTGCGCGTCGATGTCCATGACAGCCTGCAGTAAAGCAGATTCTATCGTGCAATGAGCAGACAAAAATAGCCCTTAAGAACATATTTTGGATGCGACTGTACATACGGTGCCACATGGGCTAGTTCTGCTACCACCTTGCTGGCTCGCAAATACATGAGCAGACAAAAATAGCCCTTAAGAACAAATTTTGGATGCGACTGTACATACGGTGCCACATGGGCCAGTTCTGCTACCACCTTGCTGACTCGCAAATACATGAGCAGACAAAAATAGCCCTTAAGAACATATTTTGGATGCGACTGTACGTACGGCGCCACATGGGCTAGTTCTGCTACCATCTTGCTGACTCGCAAATATATGAGCAGACAAAAATAGCCCTTAAGAACACATTTTGGATGCGACTGCACATACGGTGCCACATGGGCTAGTTCTGCTACCACCTTGCTGACTCGCAAATATTATTTGCGAGTCTAAGGGCTATTTTTGTCTGCTCATATATTATATGAGCAGGCAAAAATAGCCCTTAAGAACACATTTTGGATGCGACTGCACATACGGTGCCACATGGGCTAGTTCTGCTACCACCTTGCTGACTTGCAAATATATGAGCAGACAAAAATAGCCCTTAAGTACATATTTTGGATGCGACTGTACATACGGTGCCACATGGGCCAGTTCTGCTACCACCTTGCTGACTCGCAAATATATGAGCAGACAAAAATAGACCTTAAGAACATATTTTGGATGCGACTGTACATACGGTGCCACATGGGCCAGTTCTGCTACCACCTTGCTGACTATATACTGTTATTTTTACCACGGTGTGGCTATGTTTTTACTGATACGAATGAGAGATTAATATGTTGGTGAAATTGAGCTTGTGTGGTCTTCAATTGAAATTAATTGAGGAATCCATGTCGTGGTGAATGAGTAATTGTGTTACGATAGGTCATAGCCTCCAGCTGGTCAAAATATAATTGATTATGTTCTATAGAACATAGGCTTTAACTGGTTCAGAGTTTAGGTAAGTAATAGGTACCTATCAGTTGATAGTCATATTAAACTTATAGTAGGTAATTTATTTACTAGTCTCATCATCAGATCATCCATACAGGTCCAGTTCAAAACCAGCGTCAGGCACTAGTTGTCTGGCATTTTTGCTGAACTGGGTGTTTTGGCGCAGCCGTGAAGCACACATTCCTGCTAATTTCTTAAATCGGACTTTGCACTTTTTATTTTTATCCCTTTTTTTTTGTTTTTATCTGATGTACGACTAGGTATTATCTGACTATCTGGTGTATTGTGTGTCTTTTAGTCTGTGCTAAATAAATGTATTTTCTTTATTTCTATACAAATAAATAAAATCGAAAAGTGTCTGTTTGTAATATCAAAATAACAGTTTTTTACTAAATGCATTATTATGAAAATATCATCATCATCATCAGCCTATAGCAGTCCACTGCTGGACATAGGCCTCTCCTATTGCACGCCATTCAACTCGATTTTCGGCAACTCTCATCCAGCTGCTAGCTGCTACCAGCCACCCTCAGGCTAGGTAAAGGGACGATATTCGCAAGTTGGCTGGTATGAAAGAATATACGCTACTTATAACAAAAAATCTATACTTAAGTCGGTATTTTATTTTTTTTTTAATTTTTGTCTGTATGCCTGTTGGTTTGTTTAGGCTAATCTCCGAAATGGCTTGACCAATTTTGACGAGACTCACTGGCAGATAGCTGATGTTATGGAGTAACATATATGCTACTTTTTATCTCGGTAGCATGTTACCGTGAGATAATTTCCGACATACACGCGAGCGAAGCCGGGGCAGAAGCTAGTCTTTAATAATATAATTGCATAATTATTTTATCCTGTATGGTTTGCTAAGCCTATAAATAGCAGCTAAGGTTAAAGTGTACTAAGTAGGTAGGTACTTGTAATACCTAGTAACTTGTAATTATTGTAGGATCTTGTAATAGCACCTGACTTGAATTAATGTACCTAACTAGTTTTTTTACTCTCTTTAAACTTGGCAATAAGTCAACTACATAATTATAAAGCCTAGATTCTAGACTTTATATTAAATTGTATGACTTCAAGTAGGTACGTTCTAAGCCCTAGAATGTACTTGAAGTCATACAATTTATGTTAAAGCCAGCATTGAGCTTACAATTCGCGAATCATGCCTCCGCCAAATCCACTACAAATACGGTAGGTATAAAAAATTAAGTAAACACAACGCGAAATTCAAACAAACCGTTACCCACAAACCAGATGCTAATGGCACGTCAAATACTATGACATAATAAATGACGCTTTTATGGCTAACGTATCCTGTGACAACAATCATAGGACGTAATGGCAATGCTTTCCAATTTGGCACAACAATACGAAAGCATTTAGCGATAAAAAGAACGTGTACAGTCACGAGCACTAATATGTCAACACTTGGCAACTTTCAATTGCGATTTTTCGTGAAATACATAAACCTATAGGTTCGAAAATACTATGTTCGTAATAACATAAAATTTCATTAAAAAATAAAGGACAAAATTCCCTTTGAATAAAGCCAAGTGTATACATACTTATACTCGTGACTGTACAGTCGTCGGCGAAATCACTCCCGATTCCCTACATCCCTCCTCATGGGAACCGTTGCGATTTCCTTCAGTAAGTTCACAGGGAGAATTAACGTGAGACTGGGAGCCAACTTGTACAAAAGATCCTTCAAAACTGACCCGTGAGAAAACATCTGTTACTGTGCCGTAATCATATCAAACAGACATTAAATAACTTCAACCTTGGTTACGATAGTTAAGTAACTTTAATGATTAAAGTGACCATCTTAAAAATATACCAACAATCCCTAACAGGCGGTCGCAAATTCATTAAATCGACATCAAGATTACTTAACTAAACCCCAACGCCTAACGACTCATATCCTGTGCAAAGAAACGCGCAAAAAATTCAAACATATTAATACTATATGAAGAAAAGGTTAATGTTTAACATTCATTGTACTTACACAAACAATTAATCCGGGACAATAGGGGCGGTATGCGTGTGAGTCACATAAGACGATACAGGCGCGGGCGCACCAAAATCGCGTTTGAACGCAGCTTGAGCGCGTTGTGAATGCTGATGTGAGGGGAGTTAGACTTAGATCTAGCAACTGTTTAGATGGCATAGACCCGGGTTATTGATTATTTGATCGCGAATTTTCTAAGTTATTAAGGGTTTTCTGAAGCCATGATGTAGATGATGACACTATTGTAGCAGGGAAAGAAGCTCTGCTAGTTTTTTTTTACTGTGAAAGTATCTCTGGAAGGTCTGTTGCCAAAACGCTTCATATAATACACTGCTGACCTGACAGACGTTGTCCTGTTTTTTTTTCATTCGAAAGACACGTGGCGCCATCTATTATCATTATAACGTTATTGTCGTTTTCCTCGGGAACAGCACTTTTTTCTGGATGAAAGGTACCATATGTCCGTTTCTGTACACCTGTACACCGTATATGCAAAATTTCAGGTTCAGTAGTTTAGGCGTGAAAAGGTAACAAACAAACTTACTTTCGTATTATATCATAGGTAATAGCAGCGCCCCGCGGTGTCACCCGCATAAGTGTCGATCACGTGGGAATATCGGGATAAAAACTTTAGTCCTTCCCCTGGATGCAATCTATCTCTCTGCCAAATTTTATCGAAATCCGTTAAGTGGTTTAGGCGTGAAAAGTTAACATACAGACAGACAGAGTTACTTTCGAATTTATAATATTAGTATGGATTCGCATCGCCCAAAAAACATAACAACGTTAAATACATGAAAGAAGATTTCCTTTACGGATATATCAGTCAACCAGTCTAATCATTTAACAATGGAAATAGATGTTGGCGTAATTGTATAAGAAAAGGACTCTATTGCCTTTAAGATTTACCCCTCGTTTTGAATGAGCAGAGAAAGTAGCTACATATTTGATTTGACGATACGCTCAAAGTCAGGTCTGCAAAATAAATTGAGCTTTGAATAGTAAAGTACTTTCTAAAAAACCTGAAGCTACAAATAATTTAACAAGTAAGTAATGAATAAACTACTTAGATGTTTATAGCAACGTCTTTTAATAAATTTAGATCGCCCTATAAAATCACTCGGACTTGAAAATTCCTTGCAAAGCACTAAATCTCTATCGAGTCATTTATCCAGGGTACCCTGAATCTATCAATTTTACGAGCTCTATAAAACGGCGCGTCTAAGAGATTTATAAACCTATCAGACATCAGATCCATGCACATGTCACCGATACTTGGATGTAATGAGATACCGGTGCCATACTATAGAGTAGAGGCCCACCTGGTATCGGGCGTTTTCGGATGACAGCGTTAATGGTACAAATGGTACAGGTTCCATTTTATGGGTCATTGGGCACATTGTTCGGGTGCAATTAGTGTTTGGTTTATGTGCCGAAGTTAATTTATGGACGGCGAATTGAGTTGTAAAACCAATTCTATGCATTATTTGAAGTAAAATTTGGAGAGTCTCGAATGGCTGACCGCATTACATTCTAATTATTTCGTGAAAGCAAAAAAGCCCTCTTTAGATTGTCAAAAACAAAAACAGCGACGGTGATATAACTAGTCTGCGACAGAAAGAAGTTTAGTTCTATTAGAAACCCACCAACAGTTTTCTCGGTGGACCAGATTTTTTATCAACCCACTTCCGAATTTGACAATCGAGATCTGCCGGTCGATTCTGTAAAAATCTCGCCGTGAAAACTTGGGTGAAGTGAGTTTGTTTTGCTAGGAATTGACACCATTGACAGCTCACTCCACGCTCACTTCACCTAAGTTTTCACGGTGAGAGATTTTTACGGAATGGCACCGCTGATGCAGTTGTTTACGCTTATACAACACCAAACCGGATTGATATTTTTAACTTCACAGCTCGCCAAAAGTAACGGCAAGGTTTTGCGACCACTCCCATTATTAAATGTGTGTCATCATACGTCCAAAAAAGCAAGTAGCATCCCAAATGTTAAACAAAAACATATGTTGTTCACTTGCGACTCTTACGAATGAGCAATGGGTACGAAAATCAATTGAATCATTTTTATTACGGTGAATTGCTGATTGGATGATATTATTGGCGGAATGATGTTTTGACAGACATAATTGGACTTCCTCAGGTGACGGAAGGGGACTGAATGCGTCGATTGGCATGTAGGGACATGCGCGAATATGAGTACATGCGTGAAGGTATCTATTGCTATGAATATTTTGATCAAATGATGTCCCCTTGTAAAAATCTACCTTATCATTTTTGACAAGAAAGAGTGTAGTTACATCAAGCCAGCATCCAAAAATCCGAACTATATTATAAACTACTACTTCAAAATCGATTCCCAACCAGTCGTTAACACCAAACCGCGAACCATTTTTTTGAGGATTATCATCATCATCATCATCATTTCAGCCAAAAGACGTCCACTGCTGGACATAGGCCTCCCCCAAGCACTTCCACTTCCCTTCAGTGCTTGAGGATTATGATTATATATAATTCAGAACGCTCGCGAAATCCCTAATTCAAAATGAAATCTCCCAACAAAATGTACTAAGGAGACATATATTATACCGGAAAGGTCTGTAAATATAATCATTTGAGAAACCGATATACGATGAGTAAGTACTTGGGTACATCTGGCATCCTGGCACGCACTACCGTGAGATGTGTCGCGGATTTCGAGTGTCAAGCCGGTGTGGGCGGCAATATGCGAGTGTGGACCAGACGGAGTGACGAAATCACTGCTAATATACCTAACCTCGACATTATCGAACGTGTGTCTGGGAAACAAGCTGCCCAGACACAGCTATACTGGAAGCGTTCCAGACTGCGTGGCTGTGGCACCCACAGGGCAGATGATAGATAAACGATGAATTGGTTGGATTGTGTGAAAAAGATAACGGCTGACACAGGTGTATGTATAGAAGTTCCCGAAATAAATCACGATAAGGGGAGAAGGATGACAACTATCGTACCTATAGGAGACGTTCCACCCAGTCAAAGCACTGCCTGATACAACAGTTCCATAGACTGATTGAGGTCGATTTGACGGCGAGAAACAATCATAAAGTGGATAAAACGCTACGCTTCATGGAATTTGCGGAAGTAAATCAATAAGCAGAATTTCGAGTGCTATTAACTAGAAGTGTTTGTAGTTTGTTTGTACTCGAAGTCAAGTACATTAATTACAACCGACAATTATCACTATTTCACTTATATTCCTCGGAGTCGGACGGAATAACACATTGGGATTCCTAACGACCTTGAGTTTAGAAGGCTGCTCATTTCGGACATATTGGGACAAGCCAATAGAGATCCACATCTTCCTGCTTTCATCCCAATTAGTTTTATGATCGCCGCAGCTTCTCCTCTTCCATACACTCTTATTAGCCATATCATCTTTCACATCGTGATGAGTCCTTCAAAATATTACCTTATCTTCGACACTTACGTAGGTATGACCTCTCAAAACTTTTCCACTTAGTACTAAATTTTCCCACAAGTCTAGACTAAATTGCATAACATTGTCACGACATATTTCATCATAATGAAATCCACTGAACTACTATTATTAAGGCCACAAAATAACACGGTTCCTTGTTCCTTATGAACCAGAAATAGATTTAAATTGTACTGCATGACCCGCGCTATCAAGACTTACTGTGACGATTGAATGTGAAGATTAGCTGTAACTATCTCTATTGATATTGTGTTAATTGCAAGTTATAGGTCAGTAGCGTGCCCCGAGTTTGTTCTAGTTAGCTATTTGGGTTGCTAGGTTTTTTAATCAAAGGCCACAGTTCGAACATCATCAGTTTGCTGCTTTTGTCCCACGTTACGTGGGGCCGGCGCAACACGTTTTCCACTTCCATTCTCCCCTGTCAACCGTCACGCTACCATTCACTTCCTTCTCTTCCATATAAATCCTCACACAATTCATCCATCTTTTCTTTGGGCGTTCCTCTCCCACTCGATCCATCAACATTTATATTCATTACTCTTTTAGTCACATGCGTTTCCTCCGTCCTCATCACATGCCCATCCCATAGCAAGCCAAACGATTTGTTTTCAAGTTCCACTGGCGCCACTTTCAAAATTACCCTTGAATGTGCAGATTAGCTGTAACTATCTCTATTGATACTTTCTTTTTATTTTTTATTTTATCTAATTTTGTTTAGGGGCTTTTATCAACGATAATATTTGTCTTAGTCAGCCTGCCTAGTCTTTTCCCAACTTTGTTGGGGTCGGCTTCCAGTCTAACCGGGTGCAGCTGAATACTAGTATTTTTCATGGACCGGCTGCCTATCAGACCTCAATAACCCTGTTACTGGCTACCACGATACCCCTTGGTGAGACTGCTTGTCAGACTTTCGGACTTCTGACTACCCGTAACGACTGTCAAAGATCTATGTAGGTAAGTAGCACCTTCGATCGACCAGTGCGGCTTTTATTATTTAGTCACGAGCCCCTCTTCGATTTTGTAAGCTAAGCAAAAGAAAGAATGATTAGAGGATAACTTTCTGTTTTCCATTCCTCGATTACCTTTTTTTTTCCAGGGTGGAAAATCCTCATGGATGTCCGCCGCCCTGTGGCGGGTGGCGGAGTCTGTCAGACTCATACTGACTAAAAACCACCCCGGTGCCCCGGTGTTCCATCTCACACCTACGCCGGGGGTCGAGGGAACGTACGATCCTTCCGCAAATTCCTCGATTACCTAGCGCAGCTTTGCCAGCCAATCAGAACGTTGAACGAACTCTGCAGGTGTAGGCAAGCATCTTTTGTTAGCATGCACCCAAGGCTGAATTTGTTTACAGATTAAACAGGTTTTTGATTCGAAGGTCAACCATAGATTGGATAATTGGTATTCATTACGTCATCAAAATATTTGTTGACATATTTGGACTTTAATAGCACAAACGAAAACAAAACATATTCAGTAAATTATAAGGGTCATATTACCTTAGCTAAAAACATTTGGAGTGAGGACATGAGAGCATTAATGATGGCATATTTATTTGTAAACACACCATCACCCCTTTAACCTTTGAGAGATAGACAGTCAAATGTCTACCAAAGAAGTCCTTGGATTAAAAGATGAGGATGGTTTGGCGCATTACAATCCGTTCAGTTATTTTACCACTGACAGCAGCAATCTAATGGCAACCATATTTTAACGAGAATAAAGATCACAATGATTTTGACAGACCTGTCCAGTGGCAGCAATCCAACAGTAATCTTATTAGAATGAGAATAAAGATCACTGTGATTTTGAAAGTGATGCAAAATCAGAGGTTACATACTCGTATTAACAGTGAAAGGATTGTAGGTGCATTCTCTTATATGAATTTAGGTCTAGTACAACAGTACCGAGAGGTTTTACATAATTGTACATGAGCAAGCAGCCATACCGTATGTAGATGTTAATGAATTCTCAACTTTAGTGTTAAGGCTGTGCATTCTGAAAGCTGGCAACGTCGCAAATAGCTGTCAAATATTAAGCTGATTTGATTAATTAATCAATATTACTAAAAGAAATTACGCAAAATCACTCTGTGTCACTGAATTAGGTGTAGTACCAGTTTCAGGTAGAATAAAAGCATTTGAATTTCAAGTGCTTTATTAAACACCAAAACTGAATTTTTAGAACACACACACACACACATAACATCACGCCCTAGCCAAGGGTTAGACAGAAATGTAACTATAGTACACCCAAATATTCCGTGTCCCGATATTAGTGAAATGCAATTCACAAACAATATTTTAGTAAAACAGAGAGTGATATGTCATAACTTCATTTCAATGATTTCAAAAGTAAGGATACGCCCGTCTGAACATTTTACATAGAAGTTCTTCGTTCGAAATTCAAAGTTCGCGCGCACCACTGTCAACTGAGTCGCGTTGGCCCTAAAACCGTCATTTTAGGGCCAGCGCGCTGGTGCCATTTCGTCGCGCCGTTAGCCCGGTCCTTACGCTAGTAATATATATGTCAATGCTTCATTTAGTTATATTGATTTATTAATCAAAACAGCGATATATGTGACAACTATGTATGTTATGCGACGTTGCTGCACCCTCTGAATACATAATACAGGTTTTTGTTTACATTGATTCTTGTCACATCAGCAACCATTCAGGCCACCTGCTACGACCTTTTTTTTTTTGCGGATGGGAAATCATCAAAATTTCATGACCCCTCCCGCTCTGGGTGGAGCGGAACGGAGTGTCAGACTAAAACCCACCCATGTTCCTTCCTTAGCCCTTTATGTTCCGGGCCAGCGGTAACCCTTTCGGACAATCCCGCTGACCCGGCAGGCTTCGGCCCCTTCTCTGCTGCTGACATCTCTTTGAGGCGCGCGTGGAACACGTACGCGCCGCCGCCGTCCGCCTGCTACGACCCTTACATACTTCTTTTGCCACGTTTATGTTCATACATCTGGCCATAAGCGCACACCGGTTGCCAGTATTATGCACCTGACCTTTCTGTAGAACATCACCAATAAGGTCACATGTCCTAGGGCCATGTTTCCGCTCACATCTGTCTTGTAAATACCTTTTATTTATCATCTTAACATGACAAAACCATCTAAGCATACTTTTCAGTTTGCAGTTATTTAGTTAATAATAATAACAGGCATTTTAAATGTTTTTTTTATCTTTTTGTTTATAAATATGTATATTTAAAAATGTAATTTATAAGTAGATATTTAGATGAAATTAAAGGAGGAAAATATAAGGCATTGCCCACTATTAAATTATAGTAAACTTTATAAATAATTTTATAATTACTCTATATTAAGTATGTTATTATTGTAGGATGGGGACGTAGTATCATAATATATTTCCTTGTAAAGTTTCCTTATTTATAATGATACTGCAGCATCCAATTTCCATGGTTATATTATGTTTGAGATTTATGAGGCAATATTAACCTCAGTGTTACAGTCAGTACCTTACCCGTTCTTCTTGCCCGTTTTTCTCCAGAGGTACCTACACTTTGGAATGGGCAACTAGCTTCATATTTTCTGACTGACCGACTTCTTGACAATTCAAAAGTGTTAATGGTTTAATTGGAATAAATGCTTTGAGTTTGAGTTTGAAAACCCTAGTTAGAGCTTTAGAAATCCGTCAATCTACATGGTCTTTACATAATCTGTAGGTACTTACTATAATGTGAAGAAACAAAAAAAATATTAAATTGACTATTTAAATTCAAAAGAGAAAACCATGAATGAAAAAACATTTATCCCGGAATAGGGCAAATAATACTAAGAACCTAAGCTTCAAGACAATTATTATTCCTATTCAAGTTATGATGATTGTACTAACTACTATTTATTTGTATTCATAATAAGACAATAGCTAAGTATGTGACTAATCATTTCCATATTTTACTTGACCTTAAACTGCATACAATCATTTATATACATGCATCATTACAATATTAGAGGTGCAATTCTCGTAATTTTATGACCATTCAGTCTGATTACAGTCTCAATTTCTGAAAAATACCTCTAAATTCCCTCTATTTTTGACATTGATTGTTGCCGAGATGAGATTGTGACTAGATTTTTTAAATGTTTTTAATTAAGTGAATTAGCCTTCAGGTATTTTTCCCTAGGGAGATTGGTGTTGCACAGTTTTGATTAACTGTACTAAGACATGTTTATTTCATTTACAAGGTTTTTTCTTAATTCGAATTTCAAATTCAAAAATCATTTATTTCAATCCCTAGAGGATCATATGATAGTATTAATAAGTTGTAAATTTGAAATCAAACGCCTGAGATCAACAATAAATTATCTCTCGGCCAACTAATGGTTAGTTTCTAATAAATATTGAGTACAGTAAGAACTAACAAGGAACAACCTCGGTTGTGAACTTATTTTAAAAAATATGCTAATAATTAATCACTGATGATTGTGCATTCAAAGTAATGTTTACATACAATTTTCTATTTTCCTACATTCAATTTAACACATTCCAATGTCAAGTAAGATACTTTATCTCATATGACATAAGGAAAACACGATAAACTCTTTATAAATAAAAGAATTTATTAGCCCAACACATTTTTATCTATGATAGTTAATCAGTTCATAACATTAATCAATACAATAGTGACATTATTTGTATAAAAAAGGATCGAGTAATAACATAACAGGCTCGTCGTTCATTAAAGCATTAAGCATAATAAGTTAGCAATGGTTCTATTTAATCACAACTTTGGGGAGTGGCCAGTGACAACAGAATTAACGAAAATGACATTTAGACAACCTAGTTCTATTAAATTGAGGAGTGTTTCTAACAGGATAACTGTTGCTGAAGCTGTAGGCAGTACACAGCACGTCTGATACAATGTTTATATTTATCTCTTCTCAGCGGGAGGTAAACTACATGATTACTATTCGACACCAATACATAATTTTTCATTAAAATTAAGCGGGAATTTAATAGAAATACTCACCAACAGCGTAGACTTCTCCATCTTCTATTTTGCGCCAAACAGTCATTGTGATAAACACACGATTATTTAATAATTTTTTAGAGAACAAACATCGAGTAGGTCGTCATTTTTATCATACCAATATTTGACAAATTGTGACACAGCCAGCGTGACAGCGCGTGTAGTGTTGCCATTCTACGAAAAGATTAAAAGTTGGTAGCTTTGCGCAGCTGAGAGCGCTACATTGCTGTAAAGTACTTTGTATGCCTATTAGCTGAATCAAAATTATTAGTGAGTGGTTAAATCTAGTTTTCAATACAGGCTGAGTTACATTGAAGAATCTATTAGATTAAATAAATAATTTTGTCTGCATATTTTAGATCCGTTATTTCCTTTGATTTTGATGTTTTTTATCTCCTTTATTATTCCTTAATTTTTAAAATAATGTATGATATAAATACATAATATTTTTTTATTCACTAAGGACTCATTTTTCAATAGTCAGATATCTTATAATTAAAGAATAATAATAATTATAACAGTTTGACATAATAATTTCTATACAAAAACTATCATTGGACTTGTGTTTCCAACCGTATTATAAACCGTGTTAACTTTATTAAAAAAACAAAAATAGTAGATGTGAGATGAGTCGTCGTGACATGACATTTATTACTTTTTAGGGTTCCGTACCTCAAAAGGAATAAAACGGAACCCCTAAAGGATAATTCGTGTGTCTGTCCGTCCATCTGTCACAGTCCATTTGCTTCGAATTTACTGGACCGATTAAGTTGAAATTTGGTACACATATGAATCTCTGTGACCCAAACACAGACGTGTAACGTAAATAAATGAATTTTGAATAAGGGGGTAATTTTTGGGGGGCAAATAGAAAATTTAAAAAAAGTTTCGTAATCTGTACCGTGTGACACAGCAAATGAAAGGGCTTACTGTGAGGATCACAAATATATTTTTTTCACACTTTTAAAGTAAATTGAGCTATTTATGAAAATAGACGAATAATGACCATCTGAGCTTAAAACTTTGAAAAAAAAAATAGGAACTAGTTCTATACCTATAGATTATATGATACGATTTATCGGAGTGTACCTTCTTACTAGAAATAAATATACAGAGTAGAATGAATGTCTACTTCGATAAAAAAGAATAAGAATGTTAGATTTGTCTAGAAACTCGAATATTCCCAGTCGCCCCCACATGCATACGCTGACAAAAATTCTACCTAAATATTGCATCTGGCAATAAGCAGAAGCACAGCTAAGAAATACTTCCTTACCTACTGTAACTGTAATTTGACAGGTGACGGGTAGATAAATGTCTGTTTTGTTTTTAATTTAAATCAGTAATCATGTAATCATTCTTCCCCAAAGCTTCTTGAAGCTTTGATGTTTTTTATCCGGGTCAATGACATTAAATAATGATGATTTTTGTGTGTTCATTTATGTAGATATATATAATATTTAATAATATAACTAACAATATTTTTTGTTTGTTTCAGTGTATCTACTAATATTTGTCAACAAGTTTCACATTAAATTCAACTATTTACCATGGAAATAGTATTTGATGTAGAATTTTAATTTTATTTTTTATTATTTTGTCTCCCCCACGTTTTCTCAGAACACATTTGACATTGGCAGAATTGTCGACATCGGCACCATTGCCATAGAGAAAAATAGAATAGAATTTTTGTTTTACTTCTGACAAACGATATTTACATAATAAATTATTATTACCTACTGCCAAAGACTACAATATGATGCTGTATAACCTACTGCTAACACCAGCGAGCAACTTCATGAGATGATAGCATTTGAAATCATCCGGTGTATTCTGTAAAAATCTCATAAGGTAGTAGGTAGGTACTTTTACTGCCTAGTTGACACAGAAAGTGCCGTCGTTTATTGGTTGATAATAATTATGCTCAAACACGTTAACAAGGAATTAATTTTGTCGGTTGCTGCCTTGCTGGCAACGCGCAACGGAGAGTACAACATTTTATAAAAACATTTGCCTCATACAGAGTCACGCAGAAGGCGGTTAATAATTATCACATTGAGTAGGTAAATATTGACTCCGATAAACCTCTCGCACGCATCCATCTCCTACCCGAGAGGCAGGATACGATGGTACCAATGTACCCTAAACAACAAACAATTATTAAACTAACAACCCAACCATAGTCGAAACTTATCGCTAAAGATAATATTCCGTTATCTGCGGTGATAGGATAGCTGCATATTTTTTTGGATAAAGGTAATGCTTGTCTATTGATAACATTTTTTTTTAATAATCTGCAGCCATCTTTGGTTTTTATATAAGCGATTTCTCTCCACTGGCTTGTGGTGGGTGACACGTGGGTGATGGTTATACCACTCTATGGTTATACCATAATAGACTGTATAATCTATGGGTTATACTGCCGAATGAAGCATAAGTAGGTACGCACGGGCTTTTTACGCAACGCTTATTTTCGCGCGCAGCATTTTCAACTGTAGGTACTTAAGCCGAGCATTTGCATGCAAGAGCGCATGCAAGCGCGTCAAGAAAACACACTGTTGGATTTTCATCTCTCGACTAGCTTCAATAGATAGCAGAGCGTGGGAACTCCTGTGCGCGACAATAATTCGTTGCGTATAACAAAGCCAAAAGCGCCCGTGCGTACCTGGGGTAATATGGGTGGTGTCTCTCGACTAGCTTCAAGAGATAGCAGAGCGTGGGAACTCCTGTGCGCGACAATAAATCGTCGCGTGCTTACCTGGGGCAATATGACTAGATGGGTGGTCCGTAATATTTGTTTTCCTGACATTTTCAGCATGCATGTGTGGACCATGGGCTTTTTCCAAAATAATGGTATGGTCCTGGTCTTACTTTAAATATATCCTACGCGCAATGAATGAATGGATGACTGCTGGGTCAGTCCTTTTGAATTTGATTCTATGATAAGTCTGGTGTTTACCTACCTAAGTATGTATATATTCGATTAAAACCTGAATTCTGTGTACTCGATTCTAATAAGTAGATACAGACACGAGCATAAATACCTACCTTACACACAGCGATTTTGTCGCGAAATATATAACGATATAATAACTTAGTTTCAAATGGTCGTCGTAACACCGTGGAATTTCTATCACTATATAGAAAATCGCCTATGGTATACTCGTGAAGTCGTGACAATCTATATCTTCTATACTAATAATAAAGCTGAAGAGTTTGTTTGTTTGAACGCGATAATCTCTGGGGGTGGAGAGAGGAGAATAATAGATAGGTATTATAAATTATTGACATAATGTTGCATGCTGCTGTTGCGACTAAAATTGAAGAATGTTAAAAATGGTTTTAAAGAAAATAAGGTGAAGTTAACTACGAAAGCTTTAGCATCTGTATTTTTTAAGCACGTTACTTAAAAATAAGCAAGCAAATGCTATCTCTGTGCACACGTTGCTAATGTTATTCATCAGGCGTCGTGTTACTGTGCTTACTTTTCAAGTTTGATTCATAAAACGGAAGTAATTATAAAACGAAAGCACTTTTTAGTAGATACTATGAGTATGAGAAACCGCCATTTAGCCCTTTGAACGCCATTGTCACATATACATGACAAGCAAGCGCGTGCCCTGTACGCCAGTCGTGTGTCGCCTATCCTATTACGAGTGACAAAAATATTTGACAAAAAATGCGGTGCACTTTATCACGAAATAAACAATTAAATCATTACTTTTGTGTGTTTTTATTTGTATACCTACCTTAAATATTTAAAATTGTGGCTTGGCGTGGAGGGCACGCGCGTGCCTTTATGCTCTGGCGTTCAAAAGGTTAATGATTTGTGACTAGCAATTCTTTTGATCAAACTACCAACTGGCTTTGTTTAAATTAATTTACATGTTACACGTCCAGATATTATTATTGACATTTTCGCAAAATCCTAAACCAAATCTAGGCTAGTTCCAAGCAGTGTTATTAAGAAAGTTTCCATTTCCAATAACATTGAAGTTATCTCATCACCAACTTTGCACAGGCGCTTAGTTGTACAATGAACACACGTTGCTAACAGTATTTGTGCAGGCACTGGGATGCAGATTACCGTATTTTACACGTTGAACGTCGCAATGCTTAATATCTTTGCTGAAATAGAAACAGGAACCGTTTGTTGAGAACTTTAATTGGTCGAGTTTGTAGTTTGGAATTTCTAAATGAATGTGGGAATAAAGTAGTCGGTTTTCTGCAGTGCGGTTTTACTTGTAGAGGAATAAAGGTGCTCTTTTAAAAAAAAAAAAACTGCGATCACAGAACAGGGTATTTTCTTGGATTTAGTTTTAGTTTTGCATTTGAAGCAAAATGTACCGAAAACACAAAATAGGTATTCTTCAAATTCTCAGCTGTTTTTACATTTTTTCCCATAATTACCTATTGACATACCTACCCACTCTGAACTGGATGGTACATACTTACGGAATTTTTATTTCGTATGTTGAATCGAGTTTAAAATAGTAGATACCAACCAAATTCACCATACATCTCGCACCCACACCAATTGTAGGTCCCCGAGACGCACGGAAGGCCTTCATCATCATCTGCCTAGACTTTTCCCAACATGTTGGGGTCGGCTTCCAGTTTAACCGGATGCAGCTATTACGTACTTAAATAATAAATAAATGCAGCAAAGTGAGAACATTTCCCCCTACGGTTTCTCGAACAATCCTTCAAGAAGATTTATTTGGTTTCCTGTTCTCACCTACGAGAGTTCCTTTCGGCGAATTTTAATGAAATTGTAGAAGTAATTGTAAGTACTTGGAAATTATGGAGCAGTCAGAATTTGCTGAATCCTATTTTGGGAGCAGTGAGAAAAACGGCTTACATACCTAATGGTCCTTAGTTCCTTACCTACTGCTTTAGTGTTTAATTGGTTTTATTATATTGAAGAAGTTGCGCGAAGTGGAATTACGTTTTGTTATTCTGGGATTATCTACGTACTTACAAAGATACCTACATTGCTTTTGCTCTGTGACTGGTATTTTGCTATGTGATTTCAAACTTCAAATGTGAGTGTGTAATCTCTTTGAACGGGGCCATTTAACACCTCGCTTCAAGTGACGTACCTACCTACCTATTGTGCTAATCAAAGCTCTTATACGAGCTGTGTTGGTAATCAAAGGAACACAGCTCATATGTTGTAGCAGTAGTAAAGCTTCTCGTGAAAAGGCTTAACCGATTTCGTTTAATATACCTACCTATATCATGCTGAGGTGCAGTATTTCTGTGTTCTAATTAGTAAGATAGACGAGTGCCTGTAATTTGAAAGGCAGTCATGAGACAGTCTAATGACTGCCTTATGTCGGCAATTCCCTTGGTTTAATGTTTTTTATACGCACTATCCATCAGGCCCGCCTATCAGATTTCCCCAAAAAATCCGAGAGCAAAAATGCAAACCCCTTACAATAGCTATAGTTACCGGGACAAACAAACGCAAAAACCGTGACCTAACCAAGATTATGTCTGCACACGTAGCATGACCGACCACCATAGAAACGGGTTTTGTCGACGGATGAATAGACAAAATTACAGATTTCTTTAGAAATCAGTCTACAATCTGTCATTTCTTTCGTCGACAAAACTCGTTTCTACTGTGGTCATGTTACGCGTGCTGGACTTTAAAAGAGACTGTGACCTCTTTGGCTTTAGACCTTTGTTTCAGTCTTTCTTCTCAGAGTACAGTCCGTTCACAGATAATGTACTTCTCATTTTACATCATTGTCAAAATTACAGTGACCTTTATTCTCATTCCAATAAGGTTGCTGTTGAGTTGCTGCCACTGACAAGTCTGTCAAAATCATTGTGATCTTTATTCTTGTAACAATAAGGGTGCTGTTAGGTTACTGCTGTCAGAGGGAAATTATATAACTGTACGTACGGACCACCTCATCTAGTTTTTAAAATATGATTGACATGTAAGTACAAACCAACACAGAAATGAAATCATTTATCATTTGTCGTGGCAAAATAGTAACACCAAAATGCGGGTAGAAAACATTTTTACTGAAAACTTTGCAGTGGGCCAAATTTTCATACAGTTTTTGCCACCCTGCACAAATTGTTGTTTGAACGCGAACGCGACGCATTCCGTATTGCGTTTTACAACTACTCAAAGGGTTTTAAACGTTTTGAATGAGTTTGTATGTTTGTTTCATTGTTGTTTGTTTTACCTATATGAAGGTATAAAACATGGTTTGGTGGCTGAGATTGGTTTTGGAATTCGTGTGAAACTTTTTGTATTGGTATGCGGCGTTAACGCTAATACCACTGCTACATTTATTTCTCCTGATATTGTTATGGGTAGTTTCCCAAGCTTGGATTTAGCTTGACCCAACACAAAACAAATCTGTCCACAGCCTAATAAATTGCATCCCACATTACTTCCCCACATCCGCCCCTAAGACGACCCAGTGACCAAATACTGGTAGTTATTCAGCTGAATCTGGTTAGACTGGAAGCCGACTCCAACATAGTTGGGAAAAAGACCTAGGCAGATCGTGATGATTACTTCCCCACTTATATCACAGCCTACCAACCATATTCTTCAACAAATAGTTCCAAGATCACTCAACTGTGACTCGGAGCAAATGTATCAAATTATGCAAAACAATGCTCGTAGGAAACCCTCAGGCGCTCGTTCTTTTATGAACAATCACAGGCTGACGATGACGTGACGTCGTCGCGGCGTCGGTCGTAGGAAGTGCGTGACCTCACTATAGTGTAGGGGTAACGAACCGGTCAGCCTGTAGTTGTGTTGTTGAAACCAGGGCTCGGAAAGCGGTTGAAATTCTTAACCAGTTACGGTCATTGACCCCAAACCGAAATCAATTTATGTTAAGGTTTGCACTTTACCGGTTTTTACCGGTTTATGCGGGAAAACGGTTTTTCATAAATTTTGGTTTTGATAGTGGAAATTAACCGGTTAAAACCACGTTTGAACCCCCCCGGCCCCCGCCACTCTCGCGAGCACGGTCTGGACGTTGCGATATCATTTAGTTACAAAATTTTATTACGGAATTAACCGGTTAATTTGGGTGTCAAAACCGTTTGTGCTTAAGTAACCGGTAACCTTTATCATTTGGGTTTCATAAGAACAGGTTTCACTTGTTTAACCGGTTAATGAATGAACGATATATTTACCGGTACTTAATCGAAATTAACCGCTCTTTTTAAACCGGTTCAGAGCCCTGGTTGAAACTGAAACGTCCGACTTAAATGGTTTGTGACGGAGAGGGTCATACAAGGATAGTTTCAATAGGTACATAAATGTATTCATGTTACATGTCTTCTTCTTTCCGCATCGACGGTCCGATGTAGGTTTTAAGTACTTCTAGGCGCTATTGAAAAATAAACGGGAACTACATTACGGTAGACCTCGGACTGCATAGAAAAGAAAGAGAAGCGCAATGACACAACGCTGCGCGCTGGCATTTTTTTTGCAAAATATGAAGCTATATCTATTTACAAAAAATCTATGGTTTGGACAAAAAAATTAAAACACAGTGCTTTAGTATGTTGCTTGTAGAATAATCTGACAAAAAATCATATTAATTGTATGTATATTAGTATGGTTTTTATTGTAAAAAGAAAGTTTTAGAGGCGTCTTCATGTTTTTTTTCTATCGTAACAAATTAGTTGTATTATGTTTTTAACACACTATCTACCTAGCATATATCCTGAAGAAAAAAATCTGAAAAATATATGATAATATTTTTCTGATTTTTTTTCACGGTGAGATTTTTGCAGAATCGACGGGCTGTAATCAGAGCCCACCTTTTCGTAATTACCAACCCTACAACAGGACATTAATGTATAGCCCCACGTTGTAATGATACAACTCTCTTTCCTGCTGCTTTCCCTGTGTCATATCCGTCCCTTCTTAGCACCGCTAATAGGGTTCAACTTTTGTATTGCGAAGCGTACGGTCAGTGCTCTGCATTATATGAAACCTTTTACGAAGAAGAAGAGGAGAGAGGGATCGGGTTATGCAGGTCACTGACTGTACTTAAGAATTTGTAATTTTAACGTAGAAAGTCCTTTCCGGCTGTGATTGTGATTCAGAACCCTTGAAGCGCCTTTTGCTCAACCGAACTTAAATACTTACATAGGTACCTACGTTAAAGCGCTGTGGCCCTGCACCCTAATTGCGTAACACACTATTACTCTCAATTTGAATAATTTTGAAGCATATTTCTAATCCATTGCTCCATATGTTTGAAAAATGTGTCTGTTCAACAACGCAAATAACGCAATGAATGTTATTGAACTGTCAAAATGAAACCCATTGCTACTGATAGTGTGTTACGCAATTACCCTGCTGGTCTTGTTTGCTTGGACTTTGTTTAGTTTGGTTGGGTAACCTGTTATTGTGGTTACCATAAAATGTTAAGCTTTTGATCTTGTGATCTGTTTTGTTGAAAACTTCTTGTTTAAAAGGCACAAATCCGCACGAACAATAATTAAATATGAGAATAGGTAGCAGGCTCATTCTGTAGTAAAAAATCCTACCTATACTGACCAGCCTTTTATAGCTAAGCTCACTCTCAGCAAGGTGTTTGCTTGGCCGAGTCCCCAGGGTGCGCAGGAACATAAGGTGGAATCACACCGCACCGGATACCGCTCCGGTGTGCGGTGCTGCGCTTTCATCATCATCATCATTTCAGCCAAAAGACGTCCACTGCTGGACATAGGCCTCCCCCAAGCACTTCCACTTCGACCGGTTCTGTGCTTCTCGCATCCAACGGGTTCCTGCGGCCTTCACAAGGTCGTCGGTCCACCTTGTGGGAGGCCTTCCAACGCTACGTCTTCCGGTACGTGGTCGCCACTCCAGAACCTTTCGGCCCCATCGGCCATCTGTTCTGCGAGCAATGTGCCCTGCCCACTGCCACTTAAGTTTGGCAATTCTGCGGGCGCTTTTACACAGGGTATAACAGACGGGTACCGCATCTCCGTGCGGTCTACAAAATTAAAAACCGCAGCACTATGATGCTGTAGGCTGTAGGAAATATAATATTATCAACCAAATAACTGTCAACATTTATACCTAATTACGGCGCTTTTCAGGAAATAATTAAGTCTACAAAGTAACAGCATCAAAGCACTTTGTCGCTTTTAATAACTTGTCAGTATTTAATGGAAATGAGTGGAGAAGTATTACCTAATTGTCCTTGTAAATGATTCTATGCAAATTGGGTGTCTCTTTCTTCAACCCTGAGCTTTTTCTGCCTATTGTAGTTTGTTCGTTTTACATAAAGCTTAGCAATAATCGTTATTGTACGTTTATGTTAAACTTGATATAGAGAATATTCTTCATCATTGTGATATTGGTTTATTTGAAACGTTCACTGCTTACAAGCTGTTTTGTGAGCACTGGTGGACTCTTACGAGTTGTAGGTTGCAGTTCGAACTCAGACAGACGCTTCACTTTGGTAAATTATTTCATCACCACTGCTCTCAAAACGGTGAAGGAAAACATCCAGGAAACCAGCATATCCTAGCCTAGAACCAAAAATATCCTGCATCGCGCAATCACAGTTTAATACGCGATGAGTGAACTTTAAAACCTGTTCCTCATAACTCTATACCTAACATAATATTAGGGAAATCCTATCCTTTGCATAAATTTCAGCACCCTTTTTCATGGATCTTAGGTAAATATACATAACTGGCATGCGTGAAATCGTAACCTTTTGGGGTTTATGACTGACAGCTACGTATGAAATTCACCAAATAATAACAAAACATGACTTTTTATATTTAACATCCAAATCCGCGATTCTTTGAATGATTTAGGCGGCACGTCGTTAGCGGTAACGAAACCAGTTTAGCTGGCCTCTTAGGGTCAGTTCACACCGAGACGCGACGCGACGCGCATTTTTCAAGATAGAAATACAATTACAGACCTTATCTACTACACAAAAAGGTACACAATTCAGTGTCTACTACGTCGAGCTACGCAGCGCAGCGCCGCGCGGCGTAGCTCACTGAATCGTGTACCTTTTTGTGTATAAAAGCAGCGTATCTCTTAAACCATAAATAATTTTGACCAAAAAAAAATTAAATTATATTTTCAAGTTTTATTTTAATACAGTGATGGAACTCAGATCATAATTAAACATAGATTAATGCATCAAAAAAATCTTCAAATACACCTCTTAATTGTCTTTAAAAGCAGTTTATCCCTTCATTAACAATTTTAATTAAAAATACACCATTAAATTTCCAATGCCAAACTGCATTCAATGATGGATTATTTAAGTTTCGATCTCGTGGGAATATTGGGATAAAATGTAGCCTATATGTTAATCCAGGGTGTCAGCTACCTTCATACCAAATTTTATCAAAATTAATCCAGCCGTTTGAGCGTGAAGAAGTAACAAACATATAAACACACCCCCACACACACTCAGAAACTTTCGCCTTTATAATATTAGATTTAAAAAATAAATAGGTAATTGCTTTATATTTTGCAATAAATTACCAGCGTTGTGTCATCGCGCTTCTCTTTCTTTTCTATGCAGGTTTTTTTTTTTTTATACGTTGCTTTACACTAGGAATTTCTCCTGTATTGTGGGTGCGTTTACAAACATATAAACTCACATACACAAACAGCCAGACCCGGAACAACTACTTGTAGGTCATACAAATATTTGTTCCGTGCGGGAATCGAACCCGCGACACGCAGCCTGCGCCAACCGTGCCGTCAAGTTCGACAGTGACCGCGCTTTAGGTCATGTAGTCACCTTAAGAATCGTAGGAGGTCGAGGTGGCGTTCTGTAGTTTCTGCATACCTCCATGGGTGTGAGTTTATGTACGTATATGTATTTATTAGAATCAAGTGAACCTTTAACTATAAACCAATCTTTAAGTACCCATAGAATCACGCTTCCTTGCATGCTCTAATTCTGAAAACCATTCCCAAGTCTGCAAGGCTATGAAACGACTCCCAGTCGCTTACTTACAACGATCTTTCCAGTTATTCTGTGGTAAGTTAGAACGTATTTTCAATGCAGCATTATTTCCGCGTCAATTCCTCTGGTCTGAGTCTAAACTACTGAAGTTAGAAGTTCTACGATAGTTTAGAAGTCGGTTGGTAGTGACTTGAGGTTACAGATATCTTTCCAACCAATATACGATATCGAAAAATTTTCAAACAATGCTGTGGTAAGCTCATTTTCCAAAGGACATAATAAGAGATTGTTTTTGCGTCCATACGTGTCAATTCTGTCGCCTGTTAGATATTACTCATTGGTTCACAATTTCAAAAGTCATTGGTGCAGTCAAGGAAATTTTATTATTTACTACCGAAGGCTGCGGGTCCTCAGGACAAGCTACTTCTCATACGGACTGTACGTCGTCGCTTGCTTCAGCGTTACCAGTCCTAACTATTCATATCTTTGCTGCTGAGACCAAGTTTATTATAAGCCTGTGTTGTCCCACTGTAGGGCAAAAGCCTCTCTTCCCTCTTTCCACTTTTCCCGGTCTACTGCGATTGCGGGCCTGTCAGTGGCGTAACTATACCGTTTGGGGCCCGTGGCAAATTCAAGGGATGGGGCCCTCCCTCAATGTAAAGATGCTCAACCAACGTTATAGTTTTTTTTACTAGCACTTTTCCGCGACTTATTCCGCGTAGATTTCATATTTTCCCCTACAACATTTAACACCTGACTGCTTCGTTGGTCTAGTGGTCGCAAACGCTACTGCTGAGCATGAGGTCCTGTCCAAAAAAATTTACTAACAATGGGAAAAGGTACCTACAAAATGTTCGAAACCTGAATGATGATCCTTTGTTGCACATTTTCAAAAAAAGTTTGCCACTATAAACTTTAGGATCCTCCTGTGCTCATGGCCCTCTCGGGCCGGGGGCCCTCTCTGGTTGGGGGCCCGTGGCATTTTGCCCCAATGCCACAGTTATCTATATATATAAAATGGTAAACTGACTGACTGACTGATTGTTGATATATCAACACACAGCCCAAACCGCTGGTCCTAAAGACATGAAATTTGGAGGGTGTGTTCTTTGTGAAGAGTAGGTATCCACTAAGAAAGGGTTTTTCGAAATTCCACCCTTAAGAGGGTGAAATTTCACGCGGACGAAGTCGCGGGCAGAAGCTAGTATAGTATAGTTACGTTACGCCACTGGGGCTAATCCGTTAAGAAGGAGTCTAGCTCATGCCGCTAACTCTGTTCCGTTCTTGCCTATTGACACACTACAGTCCGTGCACAGTTATTTTAAAAATCACAGTGATCTTTATTATCGTGGCAATAAGGTTGCTATGGGTTTGCTGCCATTGCCAAGTCTGTCAAAATCACAATGAACTTTAGATTTGTTGCAATAAGGTTGCGATTCGATTGCTGCTGTCAGAGGTGATTAGAATAAATTAGAAAACTCTGGATGGCAATTTGCTGTGTCACAGCCATTTCATACAACTGTTAAAGAATGAAAGTTGAGATTTGAGGGCAATTTAAGTTCGTAGTCAATTTGCAAAATAATTGACTTTCCAGGACCTTAATTCTGTATTATTCCCCACGAAGTAAAGAATCTTGATAAAGGCAAGGAATCGAAACGTCAACAGCACGGACAACATGTATTTTGACAGTTCAATCAAACCACGCCATTATGTCATGAATTGACGTGGTTCCGAAGGAATCGTTAAGCCCTTTTTATTTGAGGATGGGAAATCATCAAATGACCCCCCCTCCCGCTCTGGGTGGAGCGGAAGGGAGTGTCAGACTGTTACGACTAAAACCGACCCGTGTTCCTTCCTTAGCCCTTTATGTTCCGGGCCAGCGGTAACCCTTTCGGACAATCCCGCTGACCCAGCAGACTTCGGCTTTAACGGGCCCCTTCCTTGATGCTGACATCTCCATCTCTTTGAGGCGCGCGTGGAACACGTACGCGACGTCCGGCATGGGCCTAGTCCTGATCGGACGGTGAGCTACCCATTACTCTCCGTCCGCAGGCCCGCGGCTACGGTGGCCAGGACTCGTCACGCGGCACCCGACGCACGGAGCGTCTCCCGCGGTGGCTGGGACGGGAGGCTCTTTCCCTCAGCCATCCTGCCACCTCCTTCGCTAGCATGACTGCTTCGCAGAAGGAGGTGACTGCCTCCCACTCCCTCTCGCCCCGGACCATCCATGCATCATCATCATCCACCGTTAAGCCCTGACTACTTTATACGAAATTGTTTTGGCCAACCCCAAACTGTCTACCAAACAACTATCTCCATTAGAGTACCAATAAAGTTAATGAGCAAAATGTTTCATTCAATGAGGTAATGGCGCCGATTCTGTTGTTCACATACTAAACTAAATTTAAGTTCATGCATGTTTTTCTTTCTATTTCATTATGAAAAGGACAGAAGATAAATATTAGTTTAGTTCTGTCAAATTAAGATACTCCATAGACAATTTAGACGAGATTTAAAAAATGGCCATTAAAAATAAGTCAATTTACGTCAGGCGCTGACTACTTTGACAGGACTAAACTAATATTCATCTTCTGTCCTTTTCTTAATGAAATAGAAAGAAAAAGACGCCTGAACTTAAATTTAGTTTAGTTTGTGACACAACAGAATCGGCGCCAGTAACTCAGTAAGACTAACTCGCATAGTTTGGCAAGCCGCCACATAACACATCTGGCTGTGATAACGCCAGTACCTATAGGTTTCGACGAATAGTTCTGAAACTTTAGACGAACTGAACTTTAGCTTTGAAGAACTCTGTAATATACAGCGTCTGTATTTGAAACCTCGTCGTTTATAACTTAAACGGAATTTCTGAATATAAAAGAAAAAAGTTCATCATTATCCTCCTGTAGGATAGTCAGCCTATAATGTTCCCACTGTTGGGAGACAGGCCTCCTCTATTTTGGAGTGGATTGGTATTATTTAGGTAACATGTTTTCGAATTTTTGGTTCTAGGACATGTTGGTTTCCTCACAATATTTTCCTTACCGTTTTAGGAGCGGTGGGGATGAAATAATTTACGCAAAGTAAAGTGCCTGCTTGGGTTCGAACCCACGACCTACAACTCGTAAGTCGCGGCCTTTATTGCCACTAGGCCATCACAGCTCCTCATCCTCCTGTAGTTGTTCTAATAAGTCCCTTCACACAATCTGTTGAATTTAAGCTCCATTTACACAGTGTAAGTTTATTACCTGCTGTGGCATACCATAAAACTGAAGCTACAATTTACTGGTACCCGCTTAATAACACGTACATTGTTGTATGATACGGGCAAGTTAGTTGTCGTTCAAATCTGGTATACGTGTAAACAGCATTGTAGGTACAATCAAAGTGCACATGCTATAAAATAGAACGTGCAATAAAATAGCATTCAATTCTGGCATGAACATTTTTTAGGTATCATTCAAACATGAGAGAAAGAAACTAGTTTATAATAAAAGAGGTTCTTGAGAAAATTTTCAAGAAAATTGAATGAAATATTTGACAATGCAAATACGGGTAATAGTTACTTGAATCAATTGTATAAAGACGTGCAACTCTGTGTTTAGACGAGGCAAAACTTGCATGGAATAATTGCCTTCTTGCTGTAAACAGAAATCATCATTATCATCATCAGCTTAGCCTTTTCCTAACTATGTTGGGGTCGGCTTCCAGTCTAACCGGATGCAGCTGAATACCAGTATTTTACATGGAGCGACTGCCTATCTGAACTCCACAACCCAGTTACTGGGTAATACGATACCACTTGGTAAGACTGTTTGTCAGACTTTCGGGCTTCTGACTACCCGTAACGACTGTCAAAGATCCACGAATGACAGCCGGGACCAACGCGAGGCACGGTGTAAACAGAAATCGCATGCAATTATTTATTTGCAAAACTTGAATTAAATTATTGTATACCATTGATATTTAGGTACCTTGTAAATATTTTTGGGTCAACTTTAATACGCACTATGATATTGATGGTATTGTATTGATTCCAGACTAACCTCAAATTAACCGTATAAGTAGTTCACACACCCCTCTTCTTATAAACTAGTTGAGCTTGTGAAACTGCCGCATAACTTAACTTCTGGGTCTGACAACGAACATTAGACAAGCAAGTTTGTAGCTAACTTTAGCTTAATGAACTTTTGATTTTGTTATTGTTTAAGGTGGCGTACTCGTAAATTATACACCTATGACATACCTACCTAAATATTATGGATTTATAGAAGTATGAGGAACATGGTGTAAAGTTCGCTCAGCCTCCCGGAGGATCCTCCGACTAGACGGGTGTTGTGTCCGGTGGGCTACTGCAAAATTAGTTATTGCTATTGTAAAATATGAAGCAAATATTTAATTACAAAAAATCTATTGTTTGGACTAAAAAATTAAAACTAGTAGTACTTTAGTATGTTGCTTGTAGAATAGTCTGACAAAAAATCATAATGATTGTATGTATATTAGTATGGTTTTTATTGTAAAAATAAATTTTTTAGAGGTATCTTCATGATTTTTTTCTAGCATATCAAATTAGTTGTATTATGTTTTCAACACACTATCAATATCACGACGTCATTGTACTCATCAATATAAGGGCTAGATACTACTGGTGAATTACATCAGACTATTAAGAACGAAGCATTACGTATACCTATTAACAAACTGCGTCCACCAATTCCTCTGCCAAGAGAAGTGATAAAGGCTAGACCATATCTTCTGAAATTGGACTTTTCTCACGTTCAGCAATAGAACGCGTGGCTAAATGTTGACGTCACATAGGTATCGATAGCACTATTATAACGTCACAATGTCAACAATTAATCAGCCTGCACAAATGTTTAAACCACAATTCAAATGAACAACCACAATTCTAATGAACACGGAATAAGGCTCTGTGCAGACTAACGAGCATAATTTGGCAAACGGCGGTACATCTGGTTCGGACGGCCGACAGTTCATTTGCCAAGTTTTAGCCATCTAGTTGAGACCTAACTTTACCTTGACAAACTTTGATTTATATGGATATTGCTATGTATCTTTGGTTCAGATTTTGTCACAGATGAATTCATCCAGATTTTGTTAACTCAACTCTATGAGTTCGGGTGTTCCTGGCCGGCTTTCTGAAACCAAGTCAAGTCTAAAAAGTCCATACGATTAGATTGTAATGGGAGATCAGCATTTTATGAAGACCATGTACTTAGGTATCGTAAAATGATCATTTTTAGGGTTCCGTAGTACCTACAAGGAACCCTTATAGTTTCGTCATGTCCGTCCGTCTGTCGGAGGTTTTGCTAAGAGACCGTTAGTACTAGAAAGCTGTAATTTTGTATTAGTATGTATATTAATTACTCAGACAAAGTGGTAAAATAAAATTTTGGAAAATATTTTTTTTAAGGGTAGCTCCCCTACATGTGCAGTGGGGATGAATATTTTTTTCGTCGTCGACCCCATCGTGTGGGGTATCGTTGAATAGGTCTTCTAAAATGACTTGGGGGTTGCTAAATTATTTTTCGATTTAATGCTTCATTTACGAAATATTAAAGTTTAAAGTGCAAATTTTTGTTCCAGTACGTCCCCCCCTCTAAAACCTAAACTGCGGGCTTGAAAAATCAGGAAAAATTCACGATGACAGTGAATTTTATGAACTTTAAAGGATAATTATAGCGGTTAAGATAACTTTATTAGTTTAGCAGTAATAGTCGTTGAACTTGGGTGTTGGATAATTTTGTACCAAATACAAAATCCTTAGCATTAATCCTGTAAAGTGACTAAGATGAAGTAGTTGCTTATTTATAACGGGTAAAGACTTGCATTGAAAAACAAAATATGTTTTTTTATTTTTTTATTATCAGAATAAAGAACAACAGAATCGTACTACGTTGTGATAGCGGGCTACTACGGAATCCTACACTGTACGTGGCCCGACACGCACTTGTTTTAATTTCTTGGTATCGATATGATTGGTATCGTATGGGGACAGGCTCCACTCTACTTTCAACTAAATATGCTAAGCGTAACTAAGTTAGAATAGTGCTTTGCTTTTACTATCAAATAAGTTCGAATAGAGGAAGAAACCGTGTGAATGGTGAATGGATACTTGAGAAATAATGATATAACTCAAAAATACTCGTAAAATCTTTTCATATAGGTCTCGAGAAGAGACATAAACTCTTAGAGTTTTGCAACATAAGGAATGAATCTACGTATTCCTAGAAAATGGCACATGAACGAATCTTATTCGTCGTTATTTTTCGTGCAAAGATAGGTTTCCAGGCTTAAGAGCTTAGAATGATACCGAGCTATTGTCGTTTGAGGTAGATAACTAAATTCTTGGGAGGTATGTTTGTTTAGGAAGCTGTTTGTTTGCGAGTGTACTTTTCTTGAAAACTAAGAGCCAGTTTCACAGAAAGCCTTAGCACACTTTCGCGGCGAAAATAATGAAAGGGAAACCAAGAAACATTACCTACGACATTATGTCGCGATTCGAGTGTCGGAACATCATGAGAGTCAGTTCAATTGTAGCAATGGGAGCAAAAAGTCGTCGCTTTGACTTAGTAAATACAGCGGGCTAATTGCGTAACACACTATCAGTAGGAGTTTCATTTTGCCAGTTCAACAACATACATTGCGTTGTTTACATTGTTCAGCAAACAAATTTTTCGAACAAATGAAGTAATGGATTAGCAATATCCTTCAAAATGATTCAGATTTAGATTAATAGTGTGTTACGCAATTAGGGGTCAGGGTCTACTTCGAACCTATTAGTTTTTCCGTAAAATGTAAAAAAAATTGAAGTTTCGCCTTATAAACGTGTAAACTGCCACAGATACTTGCGAAACAAACGTCCGCAACAAAATAGGAGGCTGAGCGTGGAGGCTAACTGGCTTCTGAGCTCGAAATCACGCGGGAAAGGTACAGTCAACAAAAGAGATAAGTATGCAGGATCGTCGGATATAGTTGAAGTTTAGTAAGAAACCGATGCATGTTCTCGAATAAAATTTAATTTTATTAACAGAAAATAACAGCGGTTTCTTACTAAACTTCTACTACATATATATATCCGACGATCCTGCATACTTATCTCTTTTGTTGACTGTATATAGAATCCTATTCAAATCTGTGCGTACAGGTAGTTTCGCTTCAGTTTCACTCGTCCTACAACGGACAAGTCGTGTTGGGACTACTGCGGTTTTGCTGTTATGGTTTCGACTTTTCATTCGACGGACAAAAAAAAAAGGAATGTATTCAAGATTTTTGTCTTTTTTTTTCTTTTAATAGGTATTTAAATTCGTGAAAGCAATACCTCGTTAAGATGTGCCAAACGAAATTCTGTTCAAAAATATGCAGCTCACATCTTCTTAGTTAGAGGATGTGAGCTGCATATTTTTTAGTACATAGCTGCATGTTTTAGGTTAAGACCTAAAACTAAGTAAATTCCTAAAATGCTCGTGTCAAAGGAACTAGTGAATATTTTGTGGTACCGAAACTAGAAGCATTATTTTCAAAGAGGATTATTTTGAGTCGCTGTCCAAACGGTTCAGCGGACCACAAGAGGCATTTGTATTCTATACTATGTAGACAAAGTTCTAAAATTGTCTATTGTTGTGTATTTGGGAATTGTTTCTATGTTTGCCGACGCTTCTTTGATGGTGCAGTGGTTGTATTTAATTATGTTTTTAATATATTAGATTTTTTTTTCTTATCAGAATTCTTCCAGATCTCTCTAGGAGAACACTCTTTCTCTCTACATTATTTACTCTCTGATGCAACCAACCACTCCTTTTGGCATTATAATCTTTGTTTTCTGTTTTTATAGTTTTAAGGTGTATTCATAGATATACCTAGTGTATTCATAGTGGGTGAATTTATTTATCTGTAACGCCAATTTTTTTCTTCCTGTTTGGTCCTTAAAGACCTGAAAGAAATCCAAATTTAGGCATCCATTAAGATAGGTATAGAACATTTTGATAACAGTGATATTCAAATTCCAGTTAAATATGACGTGAATACACGACAAGCCAAATCAAACTCATTTCAAGTGCCACGCAAAAATAACTTTTACGGTGGGCGTACCCCTTCCTTCACAATACCCAATTTACTAAACCAAATACCTGTAGACATTAGAGACTCAATGAATAGTAAAAACATAAAGCGTAAGCTGAAGAACATTACATCAACTCGATAATAACTTAACTGTTAATAGCGCGTTGATCAAATCTCAGGCCATGGCATGCTAAGACAGACCCCAGAGGTCTAATTGTGTGCTTTGTTTAAGTCTATGAAACTTGTAATTTATAAAAAAAAAAAAAGATAAGTTCTAAGTTAGTATGTTATGGAATGTTAGATGAAAATGAAATGTTAGAAAGAAGGTTAGTTAGACATGGAATGAAAATTTATATTCTAATTTATCTATATCTAATTTATAATTTTATTTATCTACTATTATCCAAGTGCTGAAATAATGTGTTAGAAATTACATTGTTAAAGTGCTAATGAGTATCATTTGCTTCATATGATTAGATTAGAAAAGTAGAATTTCATTGGCAATAATTAAACGTGAAATATAAACTGAGCCCAAATTACATGGGACTTAAACATAGTTGACGAAATTTATTTATTTCTATTATTAAGTATGGATGGAATTTTCTTTGTTTCTAATATTCACAATTTAAGAGACATGCATAAACACTGACAAACGGTAAAAGCCTACACTTGGCTCTCTAAAACATTTTTCAAGGTATACCTACAATGTGAGTCTTCCTAATGTGCACATAACGAAATGAGGGAAACATAGCTTAATTTTATCGACGGAAAAAAATATTTGAAAAAATAAAAAAATATTTAAAAGGATCTTTACCTGCTAAAGTATGGTGATTGCAAGGCCTTTCTTTAACAGTTGATAGGAAATGTTGTGATTGAGTTATAAACATGGTATTTTTACGTTTAGAAATCTGATACGATGGAGAATAATTTAAAGTAATCAAAAAGGGTAGGTAGGGGGGCTTTTATTGAGTAATTTTACAATTATTGTAAAAATTGATGAAAATATATCAGATTTTTGTTAAAAAAAACCATAATTCTCAATTGAGGGGCGATTGTTTACACAGGGGTACCCACAGCAGCGAAAAAGAATTAAAAAAATGCTACATTTTTTTTATTTTTTAAAATATTTTTTTCGTCGATAAAATTAAGCTTAATTTCCCTCATTTCGATATGTGCACATTAAGAAGACTCACACTGTATAAAGTTCGCTATGACTAATTAAATACAGTCGCCCAATAGGGTATTGCCACACGATATTTTTTAAACTTGTTGACAGCCAGTCTGGAGGCAGATTTATTGGTAAAACTTCGCGATTTTAGTTCAACCCAATAACTGGTAGATTGATTTGAGAAATAGATTTTTTCGAAAGTTTTCTTATTTAGGCGCTACCAATCTGAAACTTGCGATTTATTAGAGAAGTTTCTGTTATGACTGGGAAAAGGTATGATCACAAAAATATACTAAATTATAAATGTTATGACTTTTCTCCGTATGGTAAATGGAAATGGCTCAAAAGATTAGTTTATTTATATGGCATAGTCATGCAATTTTTTTGCGGTAGAATACATGTTGCGACGAGGGAGTCGCGCCACGTCCGCTACGCGTTAGGTCCGTTTATGGCCCTGACTACTATTTTCGTTTGAAACTTGTTGAAAACAAGTATCAAAACATGTTGGCTGCAAACGCGGGGTAAGGCTGGATTCATGAGGCATAATGTGGCTGTTGAATATGTTTAAAATTGGATGAAGTAAAAAAAACATTTTTTTTGCATTATAATTGATATTAAAACAGGTAGCTGCAGGCATTGTCAGTTTTCTGAATTGAAAAAAAAACTAGCGTTCCTATCTCAGTTTTTACGGTAAAAAAAAAAAAAACTAATTAGAATGAAATTAGCCAACACAGTAACTTGACACATTTCTTGCAGTGAAAAGTCTTTCGTTTAAAAGCTAGACGGTCCATTTAAAATTAAGAGATAAAGGTAATTAGGCTTAACGAAGCAATGTATCTTAGTGAAATGTTACCTTTGGGAAATATCAGAGGGATACCAGGAAAATGCCTCGATTTCTTACCTAATATTGCTGTATAAGGTTGCAATTAAAAATAAATAAGAAGTAATTTCTATTGCACCCAAGGTGACGAGAAGCTGGAAGCCGGTAGGAAAGCTGTGCAGGATCTAATTGATTTCGATTGAGCAGAAAATTGCACCGTGATCTGCAGTTTCGAAGTAGATTGTAATAGAACGAGAAGATGAACCCAGTCACAAAACCTTTATGCATAAAGATGTTACAGCGAATTCACCCCCAATAGGGGTTTTGCCTCCTAGAAGGACGATGTGTGTCCCTTTTGTGCATAGGTATTATAAGATCTCAAATTAGGTGGATGTGCATATGATCCTCTGTGTTTCCGTGGAAAAGGAGAAGTTTTGGGCCAGCAAGATCTGAGACAAGTCGTGCCAGCGGCAAAAATACAAAGAAGAAGATGGTGGGTAATCCAATCTCCTTGCTGATTTCAGATTATAAAACAAGTAGCTATCTTGAATTTTGTATCGTGTCAAAACTTCCTTGGTCATCTTCACAAAGTAAACATACCAATTTGACAAGATTACCTCTTGAGTACCAAACAAAAGGTCTCATACTGGCCCAAAACTATATCACACCCGCACAAAATTGTTACAGGCCGCAAAAATCTGCCATCAAGCGGACCCGACCCCACAATGTCCTATAACGCGCCCGAAGGCACTTGCAAAGTATTTGGGACCTCCATTCACGAGGGTAAGACCACTATGGACTTACTCAGTTTATTACGTCAAGTTTTGTTACCCGTGTAAAACAATTTGGGACATACAAAGTGTTTATATAGAGGAATTTGCTTATGCCCGCGACTTCAGTCGCATGGAAGTCGTTCAGACCCCACAATGTACAGACACATCAAGCTGCTACTAACAATCTGTCAAATTTCTTTAATAGATTTTCAACTTTATCGCTAAAACTTAAGGTTCAAAGTTGATTGGGAAAATTTGACAGTTTTGGGGTAGCATGATGTGCTGGCGGCTGTACTAAAATAACATCCACATTTGCCGTACGCTATTACTTTATTCTCGTTTAGCGTTCTTCCTGACTAATTTAAGTTTGTTTGGTATTACTAATTAGTTTTGCTCGGCTCGGGTCGTAGCGTGATGTCAAATAGCCTATATCCTTCTTCAAGAATTGGGCTATCAAATGCAAAAAGGGTATGCAAAAAATATTAAACTTTTTAGACCTAGATATTATTGTACGTTCGAAAATCCCGGGTCGAAAAATGATAGAGTAAGTATGAAATTAAAGAGGAATTTATAGTTCTCTTGGGTCGTCATAAAATATTTTGTTCAACCTCCATCATAATAGGCGTCTAGTGTACGGAACGTGAAATTCTTCATAAACACTTGAACAGTCTAACTGAAAGCTTGCCACTAAAACACAGCTCGGGAAACGAATTGCTACAAACAGCCCGCATCAAATACAATCTGAATCATTTTGAAGGTTATTGCTAATCCATTACTGTGATGTTCGAAAAATGTATCTGCTCAACAACGTAAATATCGCAATGAATGTTGTTGAACTGTCAAAATTAAAACCCTTTTCTACTGTTAGTGTGTTACGCAATTACCCCGCTGTTCTAGATGTACATAACAAATAGGTACAGCCAACAAAGGAGATAAGTATACAGGAGCGTCGGATATAGTTGAAGTTTACTAAGAAACAGATGGATGTTCTGGACTGAAATTTAATTTAATAAATGAGCTGTGGGGAGGCCTGTGTCCAGCAGTGGACGTATTTCGGCTGAAATGATGAATGGCAATTTTGTTGACTGTACATCTCACACTCAAGGCTTCTTCTCATGGGGTAGACAGAAACTTCAGAACGCCACTTGCAATGATCCGTAAGGAATATTTTATACTCCTTTTGCTTCGTTTACGTTCATGCATTTGGTTATACCCGCACACCCGGTTGCGCATCTGACCTTTCTGAAGAACATATCTATCTGTTTTACGTCCTTCTTGGGCGTTTCTACTCACATCTCTTGGTTAGTCACTTTTCATTTATCCTCTCAACATGACCAAACCATCTCAGCATACTCTTTTCAATTAGGTAATATTTTGCTCCAAACTGCAATTGTTGTGGCGACCGCGTACCGAAAGACTTAGCGTTGGAAGGCCCAAGGTAGACCGATACAAAAATAACTTTAGATTTTGATGACCTGGTGAAGGCCGCAGGCATCACAGAGAAGCACAGAACTGGTCAAAGTCGTGGTTCTTTGGGACCTATGTCCAGCAGTGGACGTTTTTCGGCTGAAATTATGAAGATGATGACCAAATTATCCCAAAATTTATAGAAACAAACTTGACCTTAATTTTCACCCCAGAAAATTAAAATTTTAATTGCTTGTGTAATTAGCGAATACTATTAATTCTTCATAGCCAACAGCCATCTTACGATGGCTGTTACCGCTGGCCCGGAACATAATGGGCTAAGGAAGGAACATGGGTGAGTTTTAGTCAGTAAGAGTCTGGCACTCCCTTCCGCTCCACCTAGAGCGGGATGATTAAAAAAGTTTTCAACAAGTTGAACCAGATTATAGATACGTGTATTTTAGAATTGGGGTCAGTTTTTCACTACGCTACGCCTTCTCTGCCAGGTCAAATAGTACTACACAGGACAGTGTCCAAACAGAATAGTTTTATATACCAAAATTAAAAAGTCATTTATTCAAACTAGGCTGAGAATCAGCACTTTTTGAACGTCAAAGTTACATAAGACAGTCTCCCAAAACGACCGCCCTTCACCAGTTCCTAGTACGAAGGTAGAAGTGGCGCAACAAACTCCCGAGCAGCACAGCTACCAATACTTCCTATACATTTCACAACAAATGCATGACCGGTCCGATGGGCAAAATGAATACAAATGGGTAACAATCCAATTTGACAGATTATTCTCCGACATTATTCAACACACAAACCGAAACGCTCCAGCAGTTCCATACATTAGTTGGGCGGCATTCGGTTTAGGTTCCCGTATACCTAATTCTGAGATGTTCACTTAATTAACAATTCTTTGGATCTAATTGCATAGATCTCGTATGCAATAAGATACAAAGAAGTGTTAATTCATTTTTAATCCACATACTTTTTGTGGATGGGAAATCATCAAATGGGGGTCATTTGATGATTTCCCATCTGCTCTGGGTGGAGCGGAAGGGAGTGTCAGACTCTTACTGAGTAAAACCCACCCATGTTCCTTCCTTAGCCCTTTATGTTCCGGGCCAGCGGTAACCCTTTCGGACAATCCCGCTGACCTAATTTACATACTTTACAGTCTGTTTAAGAGGGCGTATGTTTGTCGCTAGATTAATTCTTAATTTGGGTAAAAATGTCTTTGAAATCAGCCTTCGTTTGGTATAACGGTTTTATGGTTGGCTGAAGAACCTTTTTACCGTCACGAAATAGACACAAGTTACTCGGCTTTTAAAAGGCTACAAGAAAAGGACATTGTGTTGCTGTAGAAAGTCTGGACATAAATAGATTACATCCCCTTGCACTTAAGAATTATCAAAACAAAAGAGAATCTCATAACAAAGAAAGGTCCGAGCGAATCCGAAGAGATCCAAAGTGTGCCCGAACTGCCCCGATGTTGGACGAACAGAAAACTCGCAATGTCACCTGTCAAGAAAAACGTATCTTAATTACAATCAGTGCTTATTTTACCGCACAGTTAATGAACGCTGAGACAAAGAAACGATGTCTGACGCTGGACTTTTGCAAATTAAAACAGTAATAATTGATAATGTAATAAAATGAAGCATGATAGATAATTGAGAGCAGTGTTGGCCCAGTGGAAACGGCCGCTTACGAGTTGTGGGTCGTAGGTTCGAACCCAGCCAGGCGTTTTACTTTATGTAAATTATTTCATCACCACTGCCCTCAAAACGGTGAGGAAAACATCGTGAGGAAACCGGCATGTCACAGAACCAAAACTGTAATTAGAAGGTTTCAACTATAATCTAACCATTTTTTTCAACAATTATTATCAAAAAAACCTAAATAAATTCTAATTGAAAAATCGTCGAAGTTAATAAAATGAAAACCTCAATTGTCAACTGAAAAACATAATTTATGTGATTTAAAACTATAATTTCGCGTTTAAGTATTTAAATAATGAAATCAAAGCACTCATTTTGTAAGTAGCATTGATCCATTAGTCAACATTTTCTCAAGTTTAAAAATTACAAAGTCTCACCATTTTTCATAACAACCTTTTAACTAAACTAACAACTTTTGTCTCAATTTACCAAACTCTCTCAATGCACTTCAAGGGGGTCAATAAATTTGCCACCGTGTGTACAAGCACTAAGAAAGTTGAGAGCATCAAACCAGCGCAGCGATACTGTTTACTTTTCAACAGTGGAGTGTTTAACTTGGTCGCCAGTGTACTAACAACGTGTAATATCCAGCGTAAATTGTTCCAGCTGACAGATTGTATTAACAAATGTTTGGTCAAATATTTGGGACTGTTTGCTAGATGAGGAATGTGGGATCATGACGTAGTTGAATTTATATTAAATGTCTGGAAGATTTAGTAGGTACTACGAGTATAAGAGCTGAAACAGCTTCTTGTGAGAGGTCGGGGGTATCTACGGACCCAGAATTATTTTAATAGTGTTTTGTGTTCCGGTTTTAATGATATGGGTGTCCGTGATATACCTAACAGTCAAATGAGACTCAGGAACTAAGATTTTGATACGTGTTTATTTAAGAGGAACTACAAACTACGCATAAGTGTCGATCCCGTGAGAATATCGGGATAATAACGATTCTATGTCCTTCCCCGGGATGCAATCTATCTCTCTGCCAAATTTTATCGAAATCCGGTTTATTTATCCTGTATGGTTTAGCTAGTTTACACTAAAGAAAGACCCCATTCAAGGCTCAACTTGATCAATTAAAAATAAATTCCCACACACGACTATAGGCACTAACCTCTAACACTACTTGGACCTCTGCCCATTCAAATATAAGTAAAATAACTGCCTTATTACTGTCAGGCACATTCAAGCATACCGACCATTATTCTCGAATTATTAAATAACATTATGCTAAGCAGTTTGGGGTACGAGAAGGGGTAGTGCATGGCAAGAATCCAAGATGGTCGAAAAAGTAAAAAATTCGTTCGATGCCAAGAATTTGAAAGAACTTATTGACTTATGTACTTCCATTGTTGTCATTATTGGTGGAACTGGACAACTGCCTTTGAGTAACAGCAAATACAGTGGATCGAAGCTTTATTACCTACGTAACATACTAGAAATGACAATCGCTTTCATTCTTAAAAAATAGCTGGCGCTGGTGAATAGACTATTTTTACAGACAAGTAACTGTTTCCCATGGGTGTAATGTACAGACGCCAGCATATTATCAAGCTACCCGAAACTGTCAAATTTTCCCAATCAACTTTGAACCTTATGCTATAGCGATAAAGTTAGAAATTGGACAGATCGTAGTAGCTTGATGTGCTGGCGTCTACTAATGAGGCGACATGTCAAAACATCGAGATTTATATGCTAGTTTCTTAGTGTGCATTGACACGAGAGGCACGAGTCAACGGCGGAGGCAACTGCAGTCGTCGACAGTTGTCGACGACAGCCGTCAACGCGTCGGGGTCTGCCGTCGACAACGTGCCTATAATAAATAAACCTTCCGGAATAAATTCTCTAAATGATGACGTAAATCGCATTAAAATCCATTGATTGACGTGTAAAAGTGTTTGTACAAACCTACTTACAGAAATAAAATCATGTAACATTATTGCGTAGTTTAGACCACACACAGGTAGACAGCGCTTTTTATAGCGACTTTCTTTTCTGTTAGGTATTTTTAATTATTCACGGTTTTGGTGTTTTGGTTTAAAAAACGGAAAAGGCTGTGATTACGGAGCGCTAAGCAATAAAGATGCCAGTTGCTGTCGGTGACAGATTCAATTAAATCTTCGTCGGCGCATCATCGGATAACATTGTTTGAGATAAAAGTTAAACGGTTCGGTTCGGCTCGGTTCGGTTCTGCATCCACATTTTCTCTCTCAAACCTGTAATAATTTTCACTGAAACATTCTTTTCCAAGGACTCATCGTCTCCTTGACAATTTAGACACGCCTGTAAATGTTTCATTGAAATAAATAATAAATTCAAACATAAAATAGTTTGTGTTTGTTCGTTCAACCAGTGCAGCCCGTTACTACCACCTACCACCCTTAAACCAGTTTGATGCCAATAAATGGACACTGCAAACCTTAGCTACCAGATGTTTCTACATAATTAATCATTTAAATAGGTAGCTGTAAGAATAAGCTAATAACTCTCTCAAAAGAGCGTTGCTCCTTAGCCCTATGGATTCGATGTCATTGTGACGTATGAAGTTATGTCATCCAACCTATGTAGCTTAGGCAAGTAACAAAACAAGGTAAGTAAAAAACAAACAAAGAAATACAAAACAGACACTCGTAAGTTTCAGCTCACTTACCTACTAGACGACATCTGGACAACAAACACTCGACCAATATGGGATACAGAAAACCCCAATAATAATATGGAAATCGGATCCAAAATGGCCGCTTCGTTGCAGTAAAAGAAACGTCAAGGTATGTATAACCTTCTTTATGAGAAAAACAAAACACAATCTGCATTTAACAAAATCGTCACGTCCTCGTACTTGATATAAAGGCCGAACTTCTGTCTTCATAAGGTCTTCGGTCCACTTTGTGCGAGGCCTTCCAACGCTACCTTTTTCTGGTATGCGGTCGCCACTCTAGAACCTTTCGGCCCCATCGGCCATCTGTTCTGCGAGCAATTTGCCCTGCCCACTGCCACTTAAGTTTGCCAATTCTCTCGACTCGGGTAACGATGCGGGAAGCACAGAACTGTGGCCTTAGTGTGGGTTTTTTCGACTCAAGTTCGATTGCGAGCGCATTAGAATTTGTGTATGGGAAATTAGGTTTCTCCTAGAAACCACCTAGTGACCACCAGGTGGCGCTATAACTTTTATCCATATAAAATTCTAACGCGCTCGCAATCGAACGTGAGTGAAAAAACTTCTGGTCGAAGTGGCGGTGCTAGGGGGAGGCCTATGTCCAGCAGTGGACGTCTTTCAGCTGAAATGATGATGTAATAGGGGGCGAGCCTATTGTCATCAACCGGGCACAAATCCAGACTTCGGACTGCTACTGAGAGATTCCTGATGGAAAAACCCAATAACACTTCGCTCCACCCGGAAATCAAACCTTCAGGACTCATGCTCAGCAGTAGCGCAGTAGCACTATGGTACTCCATTTGAAATAAGATAAGATATTTAAATAAACCTTTTTTACAGTCCGATCAACCGATTATGACTTCTATACCGTAGGCATGAAGATGGTATTAAAAGCAAAAGAAGTGGTTACAATACCAACTGTTTACTGGAGCTGCCATATGTCATGCCACCAACACAATAGAATTCAAAATCAGTTGAACGGACTGTAAAAAAGGATCTTATTTCAAATGGAGTATAGACCAATATGGCAGTCAATTTCCATGTTTATTTCATGAGATAAAGGCTTTTGAATCATCATCATCTGCCTAGCCTTTTCCCAACTATGTTAGGTCGGCTTCCAGTTTAGCCGGATGCAGCTGAATACCAGTATTTTACATGGAGCGACTGCCTGTCTGACCTCCACAACCCAGTTTCTGGGTAATACGATACCCCTTGTTAAGACTGGTTATCAGACTTTCGGGCTTCTGACGACTCTTAACGACTGTCAAAGATCCACGAATGACAGCCGGGACCAAAGGCTTTATGTGCTTTCCGAGGCACGGAGGGGTCTTGGTATGAGAAGATGGTCACCCATTCACGGACCAACCGCGGCAAGCGTAGCTTAACCTGACCGATCGACCCGTGCGGTTGTTATCAATAAGCCACTAGACCCTCTGTACAAATCTCACCGTGATAACTTAGGTGAAGCGAGTTTATCATTCCACCTGATGTTAAGGGATTGATACAAAGATATAGATACACCTAGATAACGCAAGAGCAACTACTTCGCGTGCCCAGCTTACGTACAAAAATCGTAAGCCGTTACTTTCGCGCTCAGTCCTGTAGTACTGCTGGCTGGGTGAGCGTAAGCGCTGGCGCTAGGCCCCGGAGATGGGGCGAGACGGGTGCAGCACGCGGCGTCTTTGAATCGATTTGATTTTCCCATCACTAAATAGTGCTTGTGACGTCATAGTAGGTAGTAAAAAAATGCCACGCTTGGTTTTCATACAGATCGTGATACTTGCGTTATCTAGGTATATCTATATCTGTGGATTGGTACTTACTATTGACAGCTCACTTCAAGTTCGAATAGTATGGCTGTATTTATGCTCGTGTATCCGTGCTCGTGACTGTACAGCCGCTGCACTTCACATAAATATTCCGCGATTATCCACTGCGGGACATAATAACACAATTTATACAAACTGCTTCATAAAAGTATGACAGTACTGCAGCTGGTCTCGCGGACTCGTGGCCATCTTGTTTTATTTATTGTTTTAATATTGTTCTTTTTTTGACGTTACTATTGTAGTTTACTAGTCTCATTATGGTATATGTGCGTCGTTTATCATACTATTTTTGGCTTCCTGGTGTTGTCGACAAAATATTTAGGTTGGTAACAGCATCTTTCTAATTGCTGTAACAAAATTCATAGGTACCGCACAGCCAAGCTATAAATAACCAGAGAATGTCGGTGATTTTTTTTACGGTTCAAAAGTTATAAAAAAACTATCAGGGCTAACTAAAAAATTAAATTGACAGCCCTGATAGTTTTTTTTAACCATTTTTTCTTTGAGCACTATGCGATTGTGCTAAAAATATTGCACGTAATGTAAACAGACAAACAAGAACTCTCACAAGAAATTGCAGGAAGAACTTGCTAATCTAAACCTCGCTTTACAAAGCCAACAGTAATCCAATAAAAAATTAACAGTCTCAAGATTTTCGCACCTTCATTGCCATTCAACGTCACATTTCCCCTGTTATCGGTAGCTGACAGAAACTACGACTACGACTTTGTACCCTGACAGGACCCGTACTAACATTGTTATAGCCCATTCCTCTTCTCCAAAAAGGATTGATATAACGCATTATTGAGCACCAAAGAGCATATAAAGTCACCGGCCGACACCGTCAGAGCAAATCCGTGATAGCGGCCTATAATAAATCGTCGGACTAAGCTGTCAAACGTAAGATTTATCTTTGGAAACACGGGGTGCTGTGGTGTTCATTTTGGGCTTTCTTGCTGGGTGTTTGACGGTTGTCGTTTGGGGTATTGTGGTGGACTGTGTTTTCGTGTTGCGAAGTTGGTAGTTTGGGTTTTTAGTCCATTGTTGGGTTGTTAGTTTGTTTAGAAGCAAAAAGATGCCTCTATGAATTTAATAGTAGGTACAGTCAACAGCAAAAGTAGATGCTCAAAATCAGAAATTCAATACTAATGAACGGAGTTCGCGTCAAAACTGTGTGGCGTCGAAGTATTACTACATAGAATACTTACTACGTAGAATACTTTTGAATCACTTCGACGCCACACAGTTCTGACGCGAACTCCGTTAATTAGTTTTGAATTTCTGACTTTGATCATCTACTTTTGCTGTTGACTGTACAAGTGGTGAAGTGGGGTGTATCGTTTTCTAACCTATTTCTCGTATAAATTAAAGAAGTAGGTAATAATCTGGTCCTTAGACTAGATATAGCTCTATTCTACATAGTATTCAGTATGATATTGCTATTTACCTGTTACCTTTCTATCTAGTTATTCCCCTTTCTGTACACTTCTTCAAAAGCAAAATAAAACTGTTGGCTGTTCACCGTCAACTGTATATTTTTGGACAATGTCACGTGGAAGAGCGGAGTTTCCTACCACAAGCAATTGATTCCAAAACTTGTAACGTAACTTGTGTTAACTGAAATTATTTTTTTTTTCTTTAGATACTCAAGCCGATCGTGGTAAACGGCGACATCATTTTCTTGACAAACGGGACCATTACAACGGAATTCACCAACAACCATTCGAATAACATTCCATTACGAAATCATCCGATTATTCCCGAAACATGCACGTGAAAAAGCTGATTAGGAATTCTATTAAGTCATTGACTGCCACCGCGGTCATACGGTGTCCGCCAACAATAGATTTTCTATTGTCGAAGTCTGGCAGTCAACGTGTTAACAGGCACATGTTCAGTTGTGCTCACATAATAAGAACTCATACTGATTGCGATATGTTTCCAGGTATCCGACGTGGCCACAAGTGTAACAGTCTCCGCAGGGAAATATGGCGAGCGGCTATGGTATCGGAGCATGGGTTGGAGCTGGAAAAACCCATTTATGACCCAGTTTTGGAAATAAATTACTATTACTAGGATCACGAATCGTTAGTATGATTATTCTAGTAGATTCAGCTTTTCCAGAACATAGTAGAGGTCAACATAATATTTTCGTCACTGAATGCAATGGATCCTCCAATGGCACATATTTTGTAGAACCCTACGTCAGGAACGACCCCAATAAATTTTGGTACGAGGTAGTCAATATCATCTTCGAAAAGAGCAGCGGTGCTATTCTGTAAAAATGTCACCGTGAAATTAGGTGAATTGAGCGTGGAGTGAGCTGTCAATAGTGTCAATTCCTAGCAAAAACAAACTCACTTCACCTAGATTTTTACAGAATCGTCCGGCTGGAAAGTCACAAAGGATTATTTGGCACGTCACATAATTTGCTTGATATATTTTTATTTAATTGACGATGATCCAAGAAGGATTCCCTCAGAAGAAACATTAAAAGGATATAAGCATGTAAAGCCATCGGTGTGTAACTTTGAACAGATCAGAATTTGTTCAAAATTACACACATAACATCACGCCTGCATTCCCCGAAGGGTTGGGCAGAGGCCATCCCTTCGCGGAATACATTATGTTATTTATAGTACACCCACATTTCGCCAGGTAAGTTAAGTCCTATACAAGGCGAATCTATTGCCATCAACCGAGCACAAATCCAGACTCCGGGCTGCTACTGAAAAATTCCAGATGGAAAATCCCAATTACACTTTTGCCTCGTTGTACCTAGGAATCGAACCCGGACCAATGAGGGAAAAGTTATGTGCCAGAATAGTTTTTTAAATTAAACTTTGCTGCCAAGCAAACAATTATCCACCAAAGTGCATTAAAACAAATAATCATGGTAAAAGCTTGGTCAGATAATTGAATTAATAAATTGAATACTCTTACTCGACTGCGATGAAGGGTCCTAAAGTCTGTTCCAAAAGTACCTGGTAAAAGTGTAAACAAACCTTGTTCAGGTTATTCTTACGCAGTCACTCACTAAAGGGAGTTTGTAACACATTCATTTGTATTTAGAAGGTTTCAAGTTGAAACCTTCAACATTACATCCCACCACTTTTTCCGACAGTAATATTGTTAAATTGCAATTGATCAAATCATCGAAGAAAATTGAGGTTATAAAATTAACCTCAATAATTGTCAAATGACAAATATCTTTAAAGTGATTTCAAATTAAAATTTCAGGTTTATGTATTAAAATAATCTAATCAAAAATATCTACTCAATTTGTAAGTGACACTACAAATTGTCATACACCGGTACGCATTCTGATCCATTTGTTTACATTTTCAGCAGATAATTTTGAAACAGACCATACATAAAAGGTACATAAAAACATACCAAAGAAAATATTTTTTAAGAGTTACTCGTCCTGCTTGACGTAAGTATAAATAAATCACTAGCTTATACATATATGTAGCTCAGAGCCGTTCACGTGGCATATCTCTTATATCAGCCTGGTACGTATAAAATATAATGATTTACGCCCTTGCGTTCAAGGGAATCGTAATTCTCGGTGAATGTGCGAGTTTCTTCCGAATGGCTTGGTTAGTTTTTAATCTCATTTTATCTTGTCTGAATTATTATTAAATGACGTCTTATCATAAAGGCACCTTTACTGTGACTCTTATTATGTTAGACTGAAACTCGAAATCCCGAATCAATTTATAACGAATGAACGCTATCCAGAATCACGCTATTCCGAATCATGTTATTCCGAATGAACGCTACCCGGAACCACGCTATGCTGAATTAATGTTATCCCAAATCACGTTATTCCGAAAGAACGCTATCCCGAATCACGTTATTCCGAATCATGTTATCCCAAATTAATGCTATTCCAATTCCCGCCATTCCGATTTAGCGCTATCCCGAATTAACGCTATCCCAAATCACTGTATTCCGAAAGAATGCTATCCCCAATCACGTTATTCCGAAAGAACACTATCCCACGTCATGCAATTCCGAATGGACTTATAATTGTATATATAAGGTGTAAAAAAATTAACCTTACAAACTTTAAGAGGTGCTTTAGACCATCGAACTGAACAACTTTCTCTATGGGACCAACTCTGAAATCACGAAAAAAAAATCAGCTGTTCCCTACATTTATGTTCGTATAACTCGTCAAAATGTAGGGAACAGCTGATTTTTTTTTCGTGATTTCAGAGTTGGTCCCATAGAGAAAGTTGTTCAGTTCGATGGTCTAAAGCACCTCTTAAAGTTTGTAAGGTTAATTTTTTTACACCCAGTATAGATGTATAACATCATACCTTTGTACCTGAAGGGTTAGGTAGAGGTTAGGATAGCACACCTACATTTCGCCAGTTATATATACCTAAAAAAAGTAAAAAAACTTAGATAAAAATAAGTATCATAATCCATCAGTTTTTTGTTGTTAACAGTTCTACTAACGCATTCCTAAGGCGCGAATTACACACAGACGGCGGCGTGAGGTGTAGGCGCGGCGGGACGCAGGCATGATGCCGCTTCAATACGTTTTCATAGAAAATGTACGAAAGCGACGTGTCGTGAATTACACTCAGAGCCTGCGCGCACTAGCGATTTAAGTTGGCCGATAGTTGGTTCGGTCGTACAGATGTTAATCTTCAAGTGCGCACACTGCCATATAACTCTATACTGATCCTCTCAACGATCAAACTATTGGATTGGCCAACTTAAAATCGTTAGTGCGCACAGGCTCTCAAGCGGCGCGGCGGCGGGCGGCGCCTTCGTCTGTGTATAATTTACGCCTAAGGCTAGGCGTATGCTGGGGCGCAGGCGACGCAGGTCCGCGCAGCGCATTACAGAGCAGATTTTGTAATGCATGAAAGTACCGAGTGCTGCGTACGTTGCGGCGCAGGCACGTGCGACGCAGACATGTGTCTGCCCAACCCTCGCCTCGTTGTATGCCGGCACAGATTCCTGCGCGACTCGTCAGTTAACATGTCGTGAACACGTCTTTTCTTTGTACCAGCTAGAACGTACAAGTGCTGCTAAATCTGTATTGTGCTGCGCTGCGTCACCTGCGTCCCAGCATACGCCTAGCCGAGTCCTAAGACCCACACAGTTTTCCCCCTTGCATAAAAACAAAGAAATGTCTGTCATTTAATAAAAAAACTTTCTTTATTGTTTTACCGATGATTGGCGAAAACTCCCGAAGCGGTACTAGTTAGCCGCGAAACCATTTTCCCTAATGCAAAAGTTTACGACATTTCCTTTTGAAGAACTTAGGGCTTTATCACACTGGCGATTTGCGACCGTATCAAGCGAGGTGATGTCAACGTGCTTGTCGCGTGTGTGCGGATATCTATGCGTGTGTGTAAGTCATAGATATCCGGTGTAAGTGTTCACCGTGTGAGGCCGTGTATGTATAACAAGAGCGAGTGTCTATCTTTAGTTTAAAAATTCACTTCTAATTGTAGGTATTAGATCTGGACATCGAAAGCAATCGATTTTGAGGCCGTAACAGCCACAAAGAGTAGGTACGGATTTTGGTTAGAGCAGTTGTGGCCCAGTTGTAACGGCCTCGAATTACGAGTTGTAGGTCGTGAGTTCGAACCCAGACAGGCGCTTTACTTTGCGTCTATAATTTCATCACCACTGCTCTCAAAACGGTGAAGAAAAACATCGTCAGGAAACCGGCATGTCCTAAAATAAAAAAATCTAAGACATTTGTGACATCTAGGCGATTTACTTTGAGTAAATAATTTCATCACCACTGGTCTCAAAACGGTGAAGGAAAACATCGTCCGGAAACCGGCATGTCCTAAAACCAAAATTTCGAAGACATTTGTGACATCTACCAACCCGCAGTTGGCTCGCGTGGTAGATCAGAACCCACTCGACGAGGTCTGTCCCAACATTATAGGCTGATAATAAACATTAAATAAATGGGATTTTAGTAAGATTTTGGATCTGAAAGAAGAACTAAAGCTAGGGCTACATTAACAGCCACAAACTGTATGAATCTTTGTGAGCTCAGCCAGAGTATGTATGTAGTCTTAAGAGAGATTGAGAAAAGACGACGACGCTGTTTGTGGCAACTTATCGAGGCAAGGCTGCGAACACGTTCACGAATCGCTTTTCTTGATACACGCTTGTAAATCGGCAGTGTGATAACGCTCTTAGAGCACTTATGCCACAAGTGAATTTTGGTTTTGTTAATAAAACATTCACTCACATGTCTAATGCTATAATGTCACTTATGGCATGAAGGAAGTGGGTTTTATGTTATTCTTGCCAGATGTCTCAAGGAGAATAAGGGAAGTATTTACTTATAAAATTGTTTTTGTTTTCTTGTCTGCTTATGTGTTCGTAAGTAAGCAAGCTGAAGTGGCAGTGGGCCGGCAAATTGGCCAAGTTTGTCAAGTGGCCGTTGGCCGGTAGAACAGACGAGTCCTTGCGTGGATATCGCGTATCGGCAAGCGTAGTTTGGGACGCCCCTCAGCAAGATGGATCGGCCACCTTACAAAAGTGGTTGGGACAGACTGGATACAGAAGGCGGAGGACAGGGTGTTGTGGCGCAGCCTGGGAAAGGCCTATTTCCAGCTGTGGATTGCGATAAGCTAAGTTGATTGATTGATTATGTGTTCATAACGAGATTTTTAGGAATATGATATCTTGACCAGGTGAATAGACCAGTCTGGAATGCCAGCATTAGTACTGACTGCTACTCGTAAGTCTGAAGCTTGGTGCGCAGTTGGTTGTCAGCTTCTAAGTCAGAAGCTAGGTGCGCAGTTGGTTGTCAGCTTCTGAGTCAGAAGCTAGGTGCGCAGTTGGTTGTCAGCTTCTGAGTCAGAAGTTAGGTGCACAGTTATTTATTTATTTAAACTTTTCGCACAAAAACGTACAAAGGCGGACTTAATGCCTTAGGCATTCTCTACCAGTCAACCAAGGGTGGTGAAGAGATTAGATGGATGCAGTTGGTTGTCAGCTTCTGAGTCAGAAGCTAGGTGCGCAGTTGGTTGTCGGCGTTGATACGAAGTTTGTTGTCTAGGCTCGCGGTCGGCACTAAAGGCATAATAAAAATTCTACGAGGTTACCTATTATCCAGTTCTGACGTTTCATAAGTGCCCATGTAAGTTTATGTGAATAAAATATTTTGAATTTGAAGCTTTAGTAGGAAAGAACCGAGTTTCTGAACTGTTCTGTGGATTGGAAATAAAAATATCAACGTTGTGTTTTAGCAAACGACACCCATGGGGATAAAGTGCGGCGTTGCATATCCGGTGCCCAGAAACAAACAACCAACTAACTTTTATGTTTTCGTTTAGAATGTTTAAAATATACGAAAAATATAATAATCGCTTTTGCTCACCGTTTTGCCCCCGTGGAGGTCGAAAATTATCCCACGGGAACGAGATAAAAGTATCGTAACCCGGGTTTGCCTGTGCCAAATTTTATTAAAATCCGGTGCTGACCGGATTTCAATCAAATTGACGGCTGCGTCAAGGCGTGAAGAGGTAAAAGACAAACAAACATACAGAGTTACTACTTAGGTATTGCATTTATAAAATTACTAGCTGTTGCCCCTGGCTTCGCCCGCATGGATGTCGAAAAATATCCCATGGGAACGTACTTAGACAATGTATTAATTCCGTAATACATTCTTTTCATATTTTCCCAAGCGGCATGATTTTTTCCGACATCTTCAACAATCATCGTCATATTTCAGCCAATTGACACAAAGCCGTAATGAATTTACTCCGTCCATTGGTGGAAGTTGAAAATCCTTTTGGGAGTTTGGAATTTATCGCGTTGAGAGAGACGGACAGACGCGGCGGTGGTCTTTGTTTTATAATATGTTAGTGAAGTATGGACTCATTTTAAATCTCGTGTTAGCACAAACCACTTACTCACATGTTTGTTTTTGGTCTGGAAATCCTCATGGATGTCCTCCGCCCTGGTGGCACTTCGGGTCGCGCATGGTTGGTCACAGTTCCAACCTAACGTCCCATCCATTCATTTATTACACTATTTATTACTTGAGTATTTTTTGTACTGACTTTGTAATTAATCTGACTGTTAATGTTTTACTGTCACACTAATTCACCAACCGCCGAAAAATAAAATGACTGCCCGTAATTTTTTTCAACTGATCATTATAAACTCCTTAATGTTTGAATAACACTTGTAACACTTATTTTACCGTAAAATACAAAACCGGATAAAAAATGACACCAGAATATTTTCCTAACGTGTCCCAAATTCAGAGACGTGACATGAATAAATTAAATGGGGGCTCGTGGCTAAATGATAACAGCCGCAAGCGTAAATAGAAGGTTAAGCTACGCTTGCCGCGGTCGATTCGTGGATGGGTGACCATTACACACTGAGACCCCTCCATGCCTCGGAAAGCACGTTAAAGAGTTGGTCCCGGCTGTTCGTTGATCTTTGACAGTCGTTACGGGTAGTCAGTAACCCAAAAAAGTCTGGCAACTAGTCTTACCAAGGGGAATCGTGTTACCCAGTAACTGGGTTGTGGAGGTCAAATAAGCAGTCACTCCATGTAAAATACTGGTATTTAGTTGTATCTGGTTAGAGCAGTGGTGGCCAAGTGGTGACGGCCGCGACTTACGAGTTGAAGGTCGTAGGTTCGAACCCAGACAGGGCGCTTTACTTTGTGTAAATTATTTCATCACCACTGCTCTCAAAACGGTGAAGGAAAACATCGTGAGGAAACCGGCATGTCCTAGAACCAAAAAATTCGAAGACATGTGACATCTACCAACCCGCACTGGGCCCGCGTGGTGGATTACGGCCCACTCCCTCTCACCGAGAGGAGGCCTGTGTCCCAGCAGTGGGAACATTATAGGCTGATTATGGTTAGACTGGAAGCCGACCCTAATATAGTCAGGAAAAAGCTAGTCATTTTTTTTTTTATTGACAAGAATAAAATAGATTCCATCAAAATACAAAAGAAAAATCTTCCCATTCAGTCCACGCCTTTAGAAACAGGGTCTAAAATAATTATGTAAATAATGTCCAAGGCTTTACATCTGTAGATGGAACCTGTAAGGACCCGACTTCCGACCTTTTGCAAACGAAGGGCTCTTCAGGGTCGGATGAACAGGTATTTACGATGATGTCAAACTTGGAAATATTTTTCAACGTGTTTTATGACATTTTTGTTTCTTATTGTAATGTTTATATTTGGATATGTTTTGTGTGTTGTTGTTGTTTGTATAAGGGTTGTGCAAATACAGAGAAAAGTGTTTATTAGAGATGGGTTAAAGGTTTGTTTTTTTTATGGAAGGTTCGTTCACAGAACCGGTCGAAGTGGAGGTGCTTGGGGGAGGCCTATGTCCAGCAGTGGACTTCTTTTGGCTGAAATGATGATGATGATGATGCGACGTTCATATATTGTGTAATTAAGTGTGACTGTATTACTCCTGTTGTATTTAAAGCAACCAATTATTGTGTTAAAATAAAATAAACTTTAGTAATCGGAAAAATAAAACAAAAAAGATCTCATAATAATCACGAGCATAAAACATAATGTTTAGTTAGGGATCTAAAAATTACTAAAAAATTAATTAAAATTCAGCCATTGAGGTTTTATTAAGCTGATTTTTTATTTTTTAAATTATTAAGTACTATAAAATTCTTTGTAATTTTGACTTATAACATCGCCTTATGGCTCTGTGAAGATGTTATAATTGTAATTTAAATAAATAAATAATATAAAAATAACTACCTACCTAATTCTTTCTTAAAAAAAAAAATCCAGGTATTTACCTGGAATTTTTTTTTTGGACCAAAAAGAGAGCGTTGCTACCGATCTACTAAAGTCACCCACAAAGCTTTTCACCCAGTCACTGGGTCAACAGTCAATACACTTCTCCGATACAGCAAAACTTGAGAACGTGGGTAGCATACCGATATCCAATAATACATTAACCTACATAGAACAGTCACTTACAAGTCTACCCATAGTACCTTAACAAACACATCCCTAATGCGTTTTCCTCAATCTGATCTGTGACTACTGATATGCGGACACACCCTATATTTTATGGTATGGTCTGTTCCAAAAACGTGTTCGTAACGGGTAGTCAGAAGCCCGAAAGTCTGACAACCAGTCTTACCAAGGGGTATCGTATTACCCAGTAACTGGGTTGTGGAGGTCAGATAGGCAGTCGCTCCATGTAAAATACTGTTATTCAGCTGCATCCGGTTAGACTGGAAGCCGACCCCAACATAGTTGGGAAAAGCCTAGACAGATGATGGTCTGTTCCAAAAATCTGATGATAGTGTAAACAAATCCTGTTCAGGTAAAAATTTAAGGCAATCTTCTAAAGGAATTAGTAACACATTCATTTGTATTTAGAAAGTTTCAACTTTATACCTCATCACTTTTTCCAACAGTTAGGTATTGATTCAATGACATTATTAAATTGTGATTGAAAAATCATCGACGAAAATTAAGGTTTTAAAATTTTCCTGAATTGTCAAATGAAAAACATCATTATGGTGATTTAAAATTAGAGTTTCGGGTTTAAGTACCCAATTAACCTTTAGTCATACATAGATGACAAACCAAAATGTGCCCAGCACGCCACGGTTCGATTACAGGACAGACTTTGACGCCAAGGGCACGTTTTTGATTTTTTGACGTGTGACGGTCAAAAGGTTTAATCAAATCAAAGTAAGTACTCAATTTGTAAGTAGCACTGCAAATTGGCAAACACCATTTAAGTTTTCTGATCCATTTGTTTATATTTTCATCAGCTACTTTGAGAATAGACTATATACATACTATTGTAGCTTCTATACTGTTTTTCTAGGAGGGGTGTTTGTACTGAAGGAAACTTGTACGTGATTCTGTAACTGATTTGTTTGAAACAGTAAGATTGTGTTTATAATTTGAAAGGATTGATTGAGTTTGTACAAGAGATAACGATTATCTTGACTTTAACGAAATTCAATGCTTTTGAAACTCAAACTCAAGGCATTTATTTAAATAAACCATTTAGAGGCACTTTTGAATTATCAAGGAGTCGATCAGAAAAATTAAGCTGGTACCAAGTAGGCCATTCCAAAGCGTAGTAGGTACAGTCAACAGCAAAAGTAGATGATCAAAATCAGAAATTCAATACTAATGAACGGAGTTCGCGTCAGAACTCTGCCACACAGCCACACAGTCTCTGCACACAGCTCAACAACAACAACAACAACAACAGCAACAGCTCTACCATACAGTTCTGACGCGAACTCCGTTAATTAGTATTGAATTTCTGATTTTGATCATCTCCTTTTGCTGTTGACTGTACCAATGGAGAAGAACGGGCAAGAAACTCTTTTAAATAATATTATTACAAAATATTAATAACATCATGCCAGCAGACATTGGCATCGGCCTATGTCCAGCAGTGGACGTCTTTCGGCTGAAATGATGATGATGAATAACATCATTAACAAACATAACTTCAATGAATAGCCGTTAAAATCTTTAATAAAAAGGCTAGGATTATTATGAGACATGAAAAAGAATTGAAAAGTAGATGTATAGGTAATAGTTGTGATGCACCAGCCATTGGTACGTATCACCAAAATACTGCAACGCTTTAAAACGGGCCAAATACTAAATCTCACTTAAAAATGGCCTGTGTGATCCAAATTCTGAATAATGTCGACAATAATCGTACTACGCCATAAAACAGTGCACAACAATACCCGAACACAACTTTAAAAACAAAACCAACTGATAAATAAAACAAAATATTTTCCAGCCAGCTCATAATTCACCAAAAAATTAACAAGTTAAAACAAGTTAATAGCATAATAAACTGTTTTGCCGTAGTTTCAGTGCAGTGTCATAATGCTCTTGTATTTTAACCAAACGACCCTCCAGAGGGAGCCTGAGGGTAGTGCGGACACGGACTTGGGGAGGGTTAAATAATAAAAGACTATTTCGGCGCGAATTTTCGATGAGGCTATGAATAAAGTTTGATGCAGTTTAGCTACTTAGTTCTATGTGAAGCGCGGTGGTAACTGCCCTGTTGGTCTCGTGGTCGCAAGCGTCCTGGGTTCGATTCCCAGATCGGGGCAAAGTGTTTTTTGGATTTTTTTTATAGCAGCCCGGAGCTTAGAAATTGGCGGTTTGATACCCCCGTACTTTGGAAAGCACGTTAACCCATTGGCCCTGTTGTGTTGGATTGCCGCTCCATTGGGCTATGAGATCAAGGGAAGAGAGAGTGCACCTGTCTCTGCGCAAACACTTGTGCACTATAATATCTCCCGCGCTGAAGGCTCCGCTGAGATTGACGGCCGTGGCCGAATTTCGGTCTAGACGGTTATTATTCTAGGCAAAGAGACGAGCAACTTCATTCTTAAAGTGGGTGCCGTAAGAGACAGAAAAGGGAAATGGCTATTGGAGTATTTCCCTCTAAGTAAACCTTCATTATGTCATGAACATTCCATTTTCAAAGCGTGATGAAGCTTGGGTGACGATAAGGCACTCTTTACACGTGACAGTTTATCAACTGTAAAAAGTGTTTTATTTACTCGCAGATCTGTGAAAGATCATTCGCAGGTACGCTTAGCATAATAGCATAATCAGCTTACTGCTGGGACATAAGCAATATACGATAAGATAAAAGATTATAAGATTTAAACGCAACGTCTCTAACACCAGACAGATTTTTCACTTCAATAGCACTCAGTAAATCTCAGTAAAATAAAAGGTACATACAAAAAGTGTTTTATCTAACCTACGTAGGCTCTATTTCAAAGTTTTTCTGTTAGCCTCACAAGTAAGTTAAAGAGAACACGAGTACATGGCCTTAACACACATCAGTCACCGAGAAAACAAGACACCGAAGGCTCACGACCAAGAAACGATGGATTATACAGGGTTATTGATAAAACATTAACAACTTCTTAAGAGGTCATTGTACTCATCATTCACTTCTTTCTCGCCATAATCATTTTTGACACCACTCATCATAGTTTCTTTGACGTGAGTAGATCTATGGTTTCCTTATCCTAATTTGTTTGTGGTCGGCGCTGCATTTGTCTTCTTCTTTCATACATCTGTCTCAGTTGTCATAATCAGTAATCACACCCTTTCATTTATATACAGGGTTATTGGTAAAACATTAACAACCTCTTAAGAGGTCATTGTACTCATCATTATGAACAACTTTTACTATGGGACCAAACCAGAAATCGAGAAAAAAAAGCAGCTGCTTTTTTCAATGACCTCTTAAGAGATTGTTAATGTTTTACCAATAACCCTGTAATAACATAAAAAGAAATCCCGTGATATACTATTTCGGTGCGCGGTTTCGGTCCTACTCGCACTTGACCGGTTTTTTGGTTTTGAGAGCAGTGATGATGAAATTATCTACACAAGTAAAGCGCACCTGGATTTGAACCTACGATCGTAAGTAAGTCGTAAGTCAGGAGCCGTTACCACTGGGCCACCTCTGCTCTGCACTGTTGAAACGTGCTGTAGAAATATGAAATGCTTTTAAAGCGATTGCCACTTATCACAGTTAACAAGGCACCACTGAAGTGGGTATGACGTATATTTTAATTGGTTTGCTTTTGTTTGGAGTGGAGCTTCTGTTAAATTTTCTGCTTTATTGCTTTCAATACAGCCGATACCTACTCCAAAGTTAGACATGCTTTTAACCCGTCTATGCTTACAATGTAAGCTCTTATATTTCTTTCTTTGTATCTTTGCTCTTTTTATAATACTTAATGGACCTTTTGAATAAATCTAAGCTTAAAAAACTTGTAATCTTGAAGAGAAAAGCCTTTATTACTGTCAGTTTAAAGTCATCCAAACCGAATTTTGGACATGGATACCAATTTTAGCGGAGGCCAGCCATCGGCGCGGGAGATATTATTAGTACACAGGTGCACTCTCTCTTCCCTCACTCTCATAGTCCGATGGAACGGCAATCCGACACGACTGGAGAGATGTCAAGCGAAGGGGCCAACGGCTTAACGTGCTTTCCGAGGCACGGTGGTATCACACCGCCATCTTCAAAACTCCGGGCTGTTACTAAGAAATTCCCAAAAGTAAATCTTAATAACATTTTGCCTGACCCGGGAATCAAATCCAGGAGACGCTCAGCAGTCGACTACGGGACCAAACGTGGCTGTCAATCATTATCATCTGCCTAGCCTATTCCCCAGCCCAGCCCAGCCTTTGCCAAACTATGTTGGGGTCGGCTTCCAGTCTAACCAGATGCAGCTGAATACCAGTATTTTACATGGGGCGACTGCCTATCTGACCTCCGCAACCCAGTTATTTAAGTAAGTATTTAAAAGGTCTATTGTGTACTGTGGAACTTTAAGTGAAGCCTTTAGAAAAAATAAAGGATAAAGGAACCTAGATTTTAGGTATATGTTAGTAGGATACATAATTGGTTTGAAAAGGCTGTGTGCTCCTAATATTTCAAGCACTAATATGATTGGCTGGCAGCCAAGTGGGAGTAAATTAAAAGGTGCTCTAATTGAATAAAATAAATATGGTGTTAAAATAAGGGTTATTCAATTCATAATATTCGGGATGTGAATATCCCACGAATACAATACGAATAGTGTGAAAAACCTATTAAAGAATAATGGGCGTTTTGGCCGGTATGTCCAATAAAAACCACATAATTATACATCAAATGAAAGTTTATATCATAAGCATCAATTTTCACTATGAGCAGAAGGCTGTGAATTACCAGGTTAAAGAGATATCAGACCTGCAAGTACCATGTAAACGTATTAGTTTTTGACGCTAATGTTCACTGCAGTTCTTAATAATATCAGTTATTTGACTCATAACATTGAGGGGCCTTTGTGGCTAAGTAATCAAAGTCGCACGGGTCGATCGATAAGGTTAAGCTGCACTTGCCGCAGTTGGTCCCTGGATGGGTGACCATTTTTACATACCAAGACCTCCGTGACTCGGAAATCACGTTAATCTGTTGGTCCCGCCTGCCACTCGTGGATCTCTTTAGAACTCTATTGGTCATCAGGCTCCATACAAAAATGCCCATCATTCTTTTTGTCTTGCAATAGGAAGATTTTTAGGTAAAGGCTGATAAAACCAACTATATTATTATTAGAAAATAATACTCTGTTATGTTATTGATATTTCATTATGTCGACCTTAAAGTGAAGTTAGCCAAAAACCATACGAGGAACATGGTAATCACCTCACTATCTGAAAGCGTACTTGGAAAACAGTCAAAGTAAGTTTGAGAAGCAATTTATTAAAGAAGCTTTACGGAAAACCATAATAATAAGTATTATTATTATGTAAAAAATAATCGAATCTCTCTCTCTCTCGTCCACCAACTCGCACTGGGCCCGCGTTGTGGATTACGGCCCACTCCGTCTCACAGAGAGGCCTGTGTCCCAGCAGTGGGGACATTATAGGCTGATTATGATGAATCTGTCTTAGTTACTGCGACCAATTCGGCTCGCGCGTGATTGGTTACAAACTTCCAACCTAAACTATAATTGAGTATCATTCAGGCCGTTAGTTGAATGGCCGCGGTTAGTTAAAAGGCTAGGGTTTAATCAAAATATACCTACTTACAGTTGTTTAGTACACAATTATCTTTCCAGACATCGTATTACCTAGTTCTTTAAAACGCTGAAACTGCGAGTGCTTTAAGTTAGGTACACAATCTAAATACCTCCCACATTCCGAGATACAATATCTTTTCTCGTTCCTTAGGAAATAAGCTGTCAGGTACATTTTATCTTATTATGAAACAATTTGTAAGTTAATTCTTATTTAGTAGCAGCGCTTAGCATTGCAAACGTTATGCGGTAGAACAATTTCAGGTTTATTATTAAGGTAAATACAAATAAATTGGTAATTTATAGTTTATTTAGTTTTAGAAGTTTGTACAGGCGCCAGCACAACAAGCTACTACAATCTGTCAATTTTTTTAAATAGATTTTCAACTTTATCGCTAAAGCATTAGGTTCAAAGTTGATTGGGAAAATTTGACAGTTTCGGGTAGCTTGATGTGCATGATTCTGAAATCCCTTGCGATGAAATTTTTCGTCGTTACTAAAATAAAATTAAGCTGTTCCATACATTTTGACCACGTAGATATGACGCACTTTTGTATGAAACAGCAAATATTTTTTTTGATAACATAATTCAAGTAGCGGATGTTCGAGAAAAAACATCCAGGCAGAAGTGGGAGTGGGCCAGACACGTTGCTCGAATGCACCCGGAGAAATGGGCAAAGATGAAAGATGGGCAGACTCACTGGACGCCTGCAGGAAGACATCGCCGTCGAGTTGACGGAGGTGGTGTGATGCTCTGATAAGGTTTGCAGGGCCAACAATACCAGATATCACACAAGACAGGGAAGTTTGGTTGTTCCTGCCACTCTGAATGTTTCTACAATTAACCTCGCTTTTATACAAGGGTTTTCTTAAAAATCCGACGAGACAATAACACTTGCCGGTCGATTCTGTAAAAATCTCACCGTGAAAACTTAGGTTAAGTGAATTTGTTTTTGCTAGGAATTGACACTATTGACAGCTCACTCCACGCTCACTTCACAAGTTTTCACGGTGAGATTTTTACAGAATAGCACCGCTGCTCTCCCTAGCCAAAGGGAAGACAATTTACGATGGTTCAATGTACAGATTACCCGGAAAATAAACCGCAAGTTACGACATCCCACCTGTTACTTTACGTTACTGCAAAATATAATAACGTTCACCCCCCGATGTACTTATTGCAGCTTTATAGCTTCGTAAATAAAGACTTTCGGGACTCAGATTTTGTGATCGTAAATTCGGAAATGTATGGCAGTGGATTTTGCGGAAATTCGATACATTGTTACGATTTTGCTTGTCGATTTTTCCAAAGACTTTACGTTAGAATAAATCTCACAGTTTGACATATTAATATTTTCTATAGAAAAGCTGTCACGCCGCAATATTTATTCCTTAGATAAAAATTATCTGGCTATTAAAAAATGAAAAAAAATAACCCAACAATGTGATTATGTAAAAGTTGAAGCAAGAATCATGACTGAAACGAAACTTTTGCATTGTTCCCATAACTTACGGCTTAGAAGGTCTACTTTCAATGCGAATCTGCATAGATCCAACGGGTATCTATAGGTATATCATAGCTGCTTTTTCTGAGAAAGCACATCTTTTTGTATCGAGATTAAAAGATTTTAGCTTTTATAACTGCAGTTGTATAAAAAAAGTAAGACTAAGGATTAAAAAACTCTTCACAAAATACTGACCAGAATATTATGTATTTCGTGTACGGCTCGTAATCCTACGAAAATCAAATAAAATAATTGCCACATTCTTGATATTCATAAGACCCACATTAGCCCCCATCCACATATCAAATAACTGTCAGACTTACTACGGGAGGCGTCTGTCACAAAGTTTCTTACACCGTAATATAATTACAGGGTCCTTTCAATATCACATTTCCTTAGTAAGCTCCTTTTTGTGATGAATTTAATTTTACTTAGGCACTTATAGGTTTTCATTGAGTTATAATTTAATTTTTATGCTTTTGTACCTTCTATGGTTGTCTAGTTTGATTCATTATCTCAAAGGAAGATGTAAAATAATCCTTCTAAAACAGTGAAGGAATACATCGTGAAGAAACTGGCATGTCTTTTAATAAAAAAATCGAAGCCATGTGGCATCCACCAACCCCGCGTGGTGGATGATGGCCCAATACCACTCACAGAGGAGGCCTCCGTCCCAGCAGTGGGAACATTATAAGTAAAAGCATAATCAGGCTACTACTGCTACTAGCTGCTGGTTTACCTTTGGTAAAGGCAGAGGATTATTTTCTGACTAGAAATATTAAAAGATAGTGTCGTGCGTATATTTTTAACCGACTTTGTTTTGTATTATATCGAATTAAAATGTTTGTGACTAAAAAATAATGACTGAACTGCCACCATAAAACAGAAATACATTATGTTGGAATTTTAAAATTGTATTAATACTAGCTGCACCCCGCGGTTTTACCCGCGTAAATGCCGACCCCGTGGGAATATAGGGATAAAAAGTAGCCTGTATGTTAATCCAGGGTGTCAGCTACATCCATACAAAATTTTATCAAAATTGGTCCAGCCGTTTGAGCGTGAAGAAGTAACAAACATATAAACACACCCCCACACACACACACACACTCACAAACTTTCGCCTTTATAATATTAGTGTGACTAGGTACTCTATTAGGCCTAGGTTTCGAAGTTAGCGAATGCGGCGCGGGCGGCGCGGCGGCGGCGCGGGGAGCGGCGCGGCAACGCTGACCCGGTCTCGAAGCCAGCGGGCGGATCGCGCGGCGCTAGAGCGGTTTTGTTCGCGAGCGAAATGTCTAAACAGCGACGACAACATCTTTTTGATACAACATTTTGAAACTTAAGTCGTTAAAAAGCAAAAAATAAAATTCACAACACTACGTCAATGCAGACGCGCGGGCACTGCTACACTGCCTGGTGCGCATTGCTCGTACGTCGCTCCCCGCGCGGCTGCCTTCGAGGCCAGTTCCTTAGAAATCTATGCATTGAAAATTTAAACGCGCCGCTCCCTGCGCCGCCGCCGCGCCCGCTGATTTCGTGTCCGTAGCTTAACTGTCCCACTGCAAGGCAAACTCCTCTTCTGATAAAGAGAAGGCGCGAACATTGATCACCACGCTTGCTCAAGAAATTGACGATTTCAGACTTATTAAATTATAAATCCAGGTTTATTCAACACGTCAACGGGCGTTGTCGCTGAAAACCAGCGCTGTGGCTCTGTCTCGCATTGGGTCGCAGCATTATGCTGAGCGATGGCCGTTTTGCGTGGTTGTGAAGCATATTTTCCCCCCAACTTATTTTTTATGAGTTTTGTGTTCTTTCTGTCATGTTTACCCCAAATAAACGTATTTCCTTTCTTTTGTTTTCTTTCACCGATGTTCAAGATAAACTTATACCGTTTTATTACAAAACTTTAGTTCTAGCCTAAACCTTTGAGCCAGTATTTTGTATTTCGAATTTTATTTCGAACTAACTTTCCCGACGAACTTCGCACCGCTTCAGAATCAATAAATGTGAGAAAATGAATTAAGTAGGTATCTTGTTAATAGTTATTCTGCTATTCGGGGTGGAGACAAATCCAACAAATATCATAGAAATCGGTCCAGCCGTTCTTGTGTTATAAATGGTGTAACTAACCCGACTTTGTTTTATACTTTCTATACTAAAATGACAACTTAGCACCGAACTAAGCTGCCATTTTTGTGTAAAGAACCGCATTTCTATAACGTTTAGGCTCCTAATTCAATAACTGACTCGGTGGTTTAAAGCTGATAAAAAGAAAAACCTTGTTTTTAACCCCCGACGCAAAAACGACGGGGTGTTATAAGTTTAACGTGTCTGTGTGTGTGTGTGTCTGTCTGTGGCATCGTAGCTCCCGAACGGATGAACCGATTTTGATTTAGTTTTTTTTGTTTGAAAGGTGTATTAGTCGGGAGTGTTCTTAGCTATGTTTGATGAAAATCGGTCCAAGATGGCCGCCGCTACAAAATGGCGGATAACATATTTTTTCACAATTCCCTCAATATGGGTATCAAATGAAAGGGCTTCAATAGTAGAATACTATACACTATAACAAATTTTGAATCCAAGATGGCCGCCACAACAAAGTGGCGAATTACATTTTTTTTTCTCAACTCCCTCAATATGGGTATCAAATGCAAGGGCTTGACAAGTAGAATAATTTACACTATATTGAAAGGGAATGAGGAATATTAACTACCTAACGAAATGAAAACTAAAAACTTGAAAAATATAATAAAACAAAAAAATCTGTTTAGTCTTAAAAATTATTCTTCAACTATAAATTAATCAATATTTTTTGACGGATAAAAAACCTGATTAAACACCAAATTACCAGAACCTTAAAACGGAAGAAAATAAAAGAAATGAAATACAAAAATTAAGGAGTCCCTACAAAAAGCATGAAATAAAGAATTAAATTAAAAAATTTAAAAAACCCCCGACAAAAATAAAATTAAGGAATCCCTACAAAAAGCATGAAAAAAAAAATTAAAAAAATCTTATGGAAGTCGGGGGACCTCAGAAGCAGAATAGAAGGTGTTCCACAGAACGGTCCCCCGACTTCCATAATATTTTTTCAAATTTTTTTTTTCATGCTTTTTGTAGGGATTCCTTAATTTTATTTTTGTCGGGGGTTTTTTAAATTTTTAATTTTGTAATAAGGGGGATAAAGTCACGTAGTACTTTATTTATTTATTTTACCATTTATGTACACACATATATAATATAAACAGACAAGAAAAAAAAAACAGAACAGAAAAATAGAAAAAAATATATATAAAAGAAATAATATTTTTTATATTATCGTATTATCATTTTGTGACTAGTAAACAATGACTGTATCGCCACCATAAATAGGAAGTTACCATATTTAAATGTTGTACAGTTTTTAAAGCCATAAAAAAATATCTATCTACCACATGAATTCACATATCCACCAACAAAATATCTCCCACGTATTTTGGTTAGCTTTACTAAAATCCACAGTAACGAAACGTGTTGAAATATTATAGCTCTAGGCTATTTATTACAATACGTGTTGGCTACAATGTATTCAAAATATGGGATACATATATATGAATATGGATAAAAAAAACGAAAAAAAGGAGCCAAAGGAAAGGTAGGAAATAGAATCGTCAAAATGTAGGGAACAGCTGATTTTTTTTCGCGATTTCAGGTTTGGCCCCATAGTAAAAGTTGTTCATAATGATGAGTACAATGACCTCTTAAGAGTTTTTGGATTAATTCAGTAACACCTTGTTTATATACATAATAAGGTAAACACTATTGTAACAACCTTTGTAGTAATAAAGACCTCGAAAAATCAATCATCAATCAAAACTCCATCATCATTCTCCTGCCCTTCTCCCAATTTATTTGGGGTCGGCGCAACATGTCTTTTTCCTCCACACTTCTCTATTAGTCGTCATCTCAGGGGGTCTAAAAAGGCCACTTTGGAGAATCATAAAAGAATAACATTATGAATTATAATATGGCAAAGACAGTCCGTGTTTTTCTTTCTTTCGCTGCACTACGTGGGTACAATCAAAGAGATTGGGATTGGATTTGGATTGGATTGATTGGTATTTTAGCACAGACAAAAAAAAATACTGAAATTTCTTTACCAATGGGATTTGATACGATACGAACTTAACAGTTAACTGTCCATTATGTTATCCTTCTATGATTCTGCCAAAGTGGCCTTTTTAGACCCCCAGTAGTGGTGACTACTGAGATGACAACTAATAGAGAAGTGGTGCCCTTTCTAACAATATCATCATTCACACAGTCCATCCGTCGTTTCAGTCTTCCCCTACACTTATAGCCATCAAAATTCATAATCAAAACCTCACGACATTTTCCTCATGCCTCCGTACCACTTGCCCATAGCATGACAACCGATTTCCACACAACTTTTTTGTTACCGGTGCCACTATCAGATTTCCTCTTATAGAATAGAATAGAATTGAATACTATTTATTATGTACACCATATAAATTACAGACATAAAAATAGAAACTGTACATAGGGTGACTCAATGGGCGGTCTTATCGCTAAAAGCGATAGTAGTGTAGTAGTGTAGTGTAGGTAGTCTGTGGTGTACCATTTACATAATACAATAAATACATACATAACGTATATGTACTCATTTCTAATGCTATTCATTCGTGTAACACCACACATCCCTCTGAGGATTCTCAACTCAGCTGCATGCAATTGCCTTTCATTTATCCCTTTTGTGGCCTAACATTCAAAACATTCCATGGCATCTGTTATATTAAACAAAAATCCAAGTAAAAACATCGTCCAAACATACAATAGAATGTCGACGTCCAACTTAGAACGTGGCCATGCAAAATACCCGTAAAGGGACTTTCGCGAAGATTACCATAGTACGTGCTTTGACTCGAGATTAGGGCTGACCGGAACGTCTGAAACTATTGCTGATAATTTTTTTGTTTGATAAAGCGGAGAAAAATGGTATTGGATTAAGTGAGGAGTGGAATACTAAGTAAGTCTTGTGTCTTGTCAGTCACAGTCTGGTGATTTTTATAGATGATTCAATTGGTTGTTGAAATATTCAGAAAATTCACGCAAATCCGTGACGTAATGACAGATTAAGTTACTAGGTATAACCAATCATAATCTAAACTGCCGAGCCTTTACGAAACTATATAGGGGTTGGCTTCGAGTCTATCTGACGTCCACGACCCAGTTCCTGGGTAACACGATACCACTTAGTAAGACTGGTAGGTACTGCTGATTCCCAGGAAAAAAATAAAAAAAATATATCACATCAACCTCATGGGCACTAATAAAACGTCAGAAGCTAGGTGCACGGTTCCAATCGGTCGTTTCCTATGGAGAAGAGCCGGCAAGAAACTCCACGGTTACTCTTTTAAAAATAATACCACCAATATTGTTTGATGTTATCAGTGTTGAATTACTGCTTAAATATACAAAATATCCACCTGTACCTCCAAAAATACAGCAAATATTTTCAACAAAGCATTGTTGAGAAAACTGGCAAAATACCAACCCTACCTACTGGACAAGATTTGCCGGCCCAAAATCCGTTCACGCTGTATAACGTCGAAATGAACGATAGTTGCGATTTTTACGTCGTTTTTGTTACTTCGCTTGAAGAATAACATACGAGAGCTTTTATGAAGAGCTGGATGTTTTGGTTTAGTGCTTTATTTGTGATCAACTTTTTCATTTGAAAAACAATACTGTTTGTCACACAAAAAAAGTATAGATATCTATACTTATAGACTACTATACTACTACTATACTACTACTATACTTATCTTCTTAGTGTAGATATCTATACTTTCTTTTATCGATAGACAGGATTAATGGTGACTCGAAACTGACAAGACAGGTGATCCTGGTGAGAAAATTAAAGAGTTTACAAATCGTGTACTTGAGATTGTTCTTGTGCCTATGTGATAAATGCTTTCTAAAACTTTTCGTAGCATGACGGCTACGTCGTAGCGCAAAACATGCTACGCCGTAGTATATTGCGTAGCACAGCCGTAGCTTTTATGATCTACGTGTGCAGACGTAAAGTAATGGAACAAAACATTTTTTATGCATAATATGTACGTGTAATACAGGAGTATAATAAAAAATATTGGCGTATTTTTTACGTGGTTGTTGTGTGTTGACAGTTTATAATAACTTTCTTGAATTTTTTCCAAGAGAACTGTGGTGGTCCAGTGTGTAAATTATTTCATCACCATTGCTCCCAAAACGGTGAAGGAAAACATCGCGAGGAAACTAGAACCAAAAATTTGAAAACATGTGACATCTGCCAACCTGCACTGGGCCCGCGTGGTAGATTATAGGCCACTCCCTCTCGAAAGAGGAGGCCTGTGTCCCAGCAGTGGAAACATTTTAAGCTGATTATGCTATTATAAATATTTTATTTTTGTTAACAATCTTTTCATTTTATTTTTGCTCCATAAGGTGATGGAGCAAAAAGTAATTTAAAAAAATTAAACCGACTTCAAAAAGAAATCAACTCAAAATTTATGAAATAACTTTAATTTCGGAAGTCGGTGTCTTGGGATCTGTATTTTAATTTTTTGCCACCGACTTCCGAAATTAAAGTTATTTCATAATTTTGAGTTGGTTTCTTTTTGAAGTCGGTTTAATTTTTTTAAATTACTTTTTATTTCGTAATTTTTAGTTTTTGCACTAGAATTTGACCAAGGTTTTGAGATGTTTTCCCTTTGACACTACACCCGTAGCTCGTATCAATACGCCAGGCCGTCACACTTACACGTATTAGTCCATATCTTGAAAATTACTGAACCGATTTTGATGAAACTTGCACTGTTCCCTAAGTTGAAGTAAATGTAAGCTAATACAAAAAAAATGGTAACGATCCGATTAATAGTTGCTGAGAAATGCGTAGACAAACATACATACATACGTCTATGAAATTTTGTATATTTGTTTGGAAGCCTTAGTAGATTGTCATATGTGAATATAATGCAATTCCAATAATATTACATACATACGTATCGAATTGATAACCTCCTTTTTTTTGAAGTCGGTAAAAATAAAATGAAAAGATTGTAACTTTAGTTAACCGTCATCAATGTTTACCTCTTACGTATATAAGTATAAGCGGCTTATGCAATATGTTTTCTTTTTTACTCGCGGAAAAATGGTGTATCATAAAAATATAGGATTCATTGACTTTCGATTCGCTTTTTATATTCAGAAGGTTAGTAGGAACACTTTATGTTACCTGATCTCCTATTTCTCGGAGATAAGCTGTTCTGGCTTGATGTTTTAAGTGCTTTTAGACATCAGGGCTTTATATCTAAAGCCCAATTCACACATAAAGCGGGCGCGGGTCGGGCGCGGGTCGGGCGCGTTTCGGTACGGGAGTACGGCGGGTCTAGTTCTTTGTATTTATATGAAAGACATCACACTGAACGACCCGCCCCGCGGCCGACCCGCACACGCTTTCAGTGTGAAGTCTTTCATATAAATACAAAGAACTAGACCCGCCGTACTCCCGTCCCGAAACGCGCCCGACCCGCGCCCGACCCGCGCCCGACCCGCGCCCGCTTTATGTGTGAATTGGGCTTTAGACTTTAAGCATATCCATTCGAAATCTTAGTAGCTAAGGATGTTTATAATATAACTTCAGGTGTCGGAGGACCACATACTTTTGTACAGACGCGAGCTCATGAAGCTACCCGAAACTGTAAAATTTTCTCAATCGACCTTGAACCTAATCCTTTAGCGATAAAGTTGAAAATCTATTAAAGAAATTTGACAGATTGTAGTAGCTTGATATGCTGGCGTGTGTACTATAAAGTAATTTATCATCTGCGCCGAAAGACGTCAACTGCTGGACAAAGTTTGCTGTTTACGCAATTTCTAGTCGAACAAACACACGTTTGACGGCACGGTTGGCGGAGTGGTTAAGCGATTGACTGCTGCGCTGCGTGTCACGGGTTCGATTCCCGCACGGAACAAATATTGGTATGACCTACAAGTAGTTGTTCCGGGTCTGGCTGTTTGTATATGTGAATTTGAATGTTTGTAAACGCACCCACAATACAGGAGAAATTCCTAGTGTGGGGCAACGTTTTTAACGCACGCGCGTGCCCTCCACGCCAAGCCACAATTTTAAATATTTAAGGTATACAAATAAAAACACACAAAAGTAATGATTTAATTGTTTATTTCGTGATAAGGTGCTCCGCATTTTTTGTCACATATTTGTGTCGCTGGCGTACAGGGCACGCGCTTGCTTGTCACGTATATGTGAAAATGGCGTTCAAAAGGTTAAAAAAAAACGAAACGAAAACAAACTTGCTATCAGTCTCCCAAGAGTTGGCATTGGACTCACCAGGATGGCCCTACCCTCCGCCACCGAGGCTCTCTGCTGCCGGCCGAACAGAGTTGGCTTGATGTTACCTGCTTGCTAAATCCTATCTCTAACTTCCAAGTATGTCTTAGTTTCATCTTTCATGCATCATCACAACAGCTGGTCCTGTGCTTCTTTATCCAACGTCCTTCCTCGATCTTCGTCAGGTGCTGTGGTCCACCTTATTGACTTACCGACAATGCAACTGGAAAATTTTGGAATTCTCTTTCACATTTTTAACAGCCTCTTTAGTCTAGTGGTCGCAGGCGCTACTGTTGAGTGTGAGGATCTGGGTTCGATTCCCAGGTCGGGAAATGTGTTGATATTATTTTTTTCCGGAATTTCTCAGTAGCAGCCCGGAGTCTGGATTTGTGCCCGGATGATGGCAATAGGGTCGCTATTACATGGGACTTAAAGATAACTTGGAGAGCAGTGGTGGCCAAGTGGTAACGGCCGCGACTTACGAGTTGTAGGTCGTAGGTTCGAACCCAGACAGGCGCTTTACTTTGTGTAAATTATTTCATCACCACTGCTCTCAAAACGGTGAAGGAAAACATCGTGAGGAAACCGGCATGTCCTAGAACCAAAAATTCGAAGACATGTGACATCTACCAATCCGCACTGGGCCCGCGTGGTGGATTACGGCCCACTCCCTCTCACCGAGAGGAGGCCTGTGTCCCAGCAGTGGGAACATTATAGGCTGATTAAGGAAACATAACTGGCGAAATGTGGGTGTAAGTAGTATAAGTGCACCTCTGCCTAACCCTTTGGGATATACAGGCGTGATGTTACGTTATGTTGATTCACATTTTTAATAAAGACATAACTAAATATTCGAAATTGCGGCAAGAATTGCTCGGTACAGACGCCAGCACATGAAGTTACTACAATCTGTCAAATTTCTTTAATAGATTTTCGACTTTATCGCTAAAGCTCCAAAAATCATTGGGAAAATTTGACAGTTTCTGGTAGCTTGATGTGCTGGCGTCTGTACATCAAGCTTTTTAATAACCGAAGCAATATAAACATCTGTGAAAGCGGGCAAGGGAAAACAGGGGAAAAACCAATTTCGTCCCAACATTTATTTATTATGACGTCATTAATCCCGAGTGACATGTGTCAGAACTCACATTAAATGTTGCAATAAAGTTGGTTTGAAACAGAAATGATTAGAAAACTGTGTTGTGTTTGATTTTGATGTGTCATGATGGCCCAGCTGTTAAAACCTCGTCTCTCATGCTTTTCAATTGTGAGTTCAATTCCGAGTAGGTACCGACGTGACTTTATCAATTCATATGTACTTTCTGAGTTTGTCTTGGATATTATTGATCGGTGAAGGAAAACATCGTGGGGAAACCTGGGGGCCTAAAAAGGCCACTTTGGCAGAATAATAAAAAGATAACATTATGAATCATGGTGAAGACAGTTTTTGTTTTTCTTTTTTTCGCTGCACTACGTAGGTATAATAACAGAGATTGGAATTGTATTTGGATTGGATTGATTGGTACCTTTTTTGCACAGACAAAAAAAAATAACTGAAAAATGCTTCACCAATGGGATTTGATACGATTAAGTTAAGAGTTAAATGTCCATTATGATTCATCAATGTTATCCTTCTAAGATTCTTTGTTTGAGAAGATGCATTTGCCCTGCATTGGGAGGATAATAGGCTGGTATTAAACTGCCGTATTAAGGGCCAGCTGTTAACCTACTTTGAGGACTGTCTAATCTTTTTCACAGGGGAGGACCAAAACTCAGACCAAAAAAATAGTCGAGACATAGCGCTGCGAACATTACATTGAAGCATGCAAAAACTACACCTCCGCTCTGTGCATACACGCTCACACGCACACATTTACAACCATTTACAATCAAACTACACCTCACTATGTGCACACGTGTTTACGAAACCGGCTTCACTTTCCTGTTGACAGCCCTCTGTCTTGGTTTTTTATTTGGTCTAAAGCGCAAAATAATAAATTCTTGTTGTGAGTAGTGTAACTTAAGGCTCCTACAAACAGGCGCGACACGCGATATAATCGCGCGCGACTCAAAGGCACCGCTCGTTGCGCGACTTGCGGTGCCTTTGTGTCGCGCGCGATTTTATCGCGTGTCGCGCCTGTTTGAAGGAGCCTTTAAAATCTAATGCTGCTTTTTTTTATTTGCATCTGTATGTGTTTTTTTTTATGAACTTTCTGTTCTATTCCTTTTTTAAAAGTTGAGGCATCTGTGATAAAATGATGCCTTTGCAACTCTACAACTTTTCGGCGAAAGAAACAAAATCATTATACCTACCAGCTTCTGAACCTGCATTCAAATCAAAAGTCTATTCTCATGTTCATAAGGACTTAAATGTTCTACCCTCAATTTGTCATCCATATATTTATTTACGTTTTCGTCCAACATTTACATGGCAATAGAAACATGCTCGGCGTCAAAAGCGATGAAAACGCATTGAGTTGTTGTAGGTACTGGATATAAATTGTAATTTGTCAAATGGAAGCGGCCGAGCGTAGCAATACGTATCTGTCTGTCATTCGGGGTAAGGTAGGCTTATTTAAACCTATTTTTTATTATTCTTTGAGCAGTGACCAGCACCATTATTGCATAACACACTATCAATCAGAATCTGAATCTATTCTATTTTTCTCTATGGCCGCTGTCGAAAATGTGTTATGAGAATCAGAATCTGAATCATTTCGAAGGATATTGCTAATGCATTGCTTCATATGTTCGAAGTTTGCTCAGCAACGTAAATAACGTAATGAATGTTGTTGAACTGTCAAAATGGAAGCCATTCCTACTGTTAGTGTGTTACGCAATCGCGCTGTACGCCTAGCATGACCACTTCTACCAGTATGTTGCTATTTAAAAAACAACGCGTTTTTCAAATAGCAACTTTAAATTCGACTCTAAAGTGTCTTTGTTATTAGGACGTTTTTTTTTTAGCGTTTTTCTGTTTAGCTTATTGTCCCACTGCTAGGCAAAAGGCGTCCCCCAAGTACTTCCAGGAAGTCTTTTCTTTTACGCTAATCACACTAATAGTAAAAAGGCGAAAGTTTGTGAGTGGGGGTGTGTGTGTGTGTTTATATATTTTTTACTTCTTTACGCTCAAACGGCTGGACGAATTTTGATAAAATTTTGTATGGAGGTAACTGATACCTTGGATTAATATATAGGCTACTTTTTATCCCGATATTCCCATGGGATCCAAACTTACGCGGGTGAAACCGCGGGGCGCTGCTAGTTATATATAAAGAAGAGCAGTGGTGGCGCAGTGGTAACAGCCCTGACTAACGAGTCGTAGTTCGTGGGTTCGAACCCAGGCAGGCGCTTTACTTTGTGTAAATAATTTCATTATCACTGCTCTCAAAACGGTGAAGGAAAACATTGTGAGGAAACATGTTTTTCAGAACCAAAAAATCGATGACATGTGACATCTAGCAACCCGCACTGGGCCCGCGTGGCAGATTTTTTTTTTTTTGTTTTAAAAAAATAAAAATATTTATTGAAATAATAAGTTTACAAAAAGTGTACATAAGGTTCATTAGTATTATATTAATCTAGGCCTATAATAGGATTATAAAAATCTGGATAGACTATGGTATGAGAAATATGAGATTACAGTCAAAAATAAAACTGAAGGTAATCTAGTGCGTTGCAGCCCACTTCCTTTCGAAGAGGCCTGTGTCCCAGCATTGGGAAAATTATAGGCTGATTAGGCATATACGCCAAGAGCGTAAAATTACTTGCATAAAAACAGTTCAAATATACTGTCAGTATCGAGAGCACCCAAACCTTTCTTACATTGAACGAGAATCACGTATATTGTAGATCAAATATTAACGACTCAGAAGGAGTGAACATGAAGGACCGACGCAGCATCTGTTGCGGTGTAACCAAACAACCACCTACAGTATAAAATGACGAGATTATTTTGTATATCTACGTTGCGTGTCCTTGTTATGAATAACATTTATAGTAACAATTATGTAAGTAATTTGTGTGTTATTAACAAGTTAAATGTCAAAAGGCGAGTTTAAAAAACAAAAAAAATAATATACCGGCTTATTTTACCGTTTGGTCCAAAATAGTGGTTAAAATGTGAATGGAGTAGAAGCTTAAGACACAGAATTTTTTTTTTCACAAAAAAATAAATAAAAAATATTTTTTTTTATATTCAAACCTTTGATTGAAGCCGACCAGATGGCTTGGAATTTATTGATAATTTTCACACAGAGAAACCTTACTTTTAAGTTGAATTTTATATATTATTTGTAGATTTATTTGTTTTATATTTTTTTGTAAAAAAAAAAGAAATTTCTGTGCTATATAGGTTTCTACTCCGTTCACCTTTCATAACCTGTTTTTGTCCAGACGGTAAAAAAGTCAGCTAGTATATGAAATATATATTTCATTTATTATCATTACACCATCAACTTATCAAAAATCAACCTCCTTTATCCCTCTGCTGTGTGTAGGTAAGCAAGCCTACTTTTACATGCCCTCAAAACTCAAACACGCAGAAATAAATTTACCTAGATTTCTAAACCGTCCAAAATAAACAAACGTCTAACAATTCTCTATTCCAAACCAGATAACAGCAACAAACCGATACAAATGACCGATCCAGATTGATGCTGTATCGATTGACTTGACCGACATAACCACCGACCGACGATTTGTCGGCGACCGACTGCAGTGCGAATTAGTTGAATGATTAGACAATTTATAACGAACGTTAGTAGTGACTATGTATTTCTCTTGTGTGGTTTGGCAACCGGAGTTAATTGATGTGAAATGTGTCATTAATTCTGGTCGAGTGTGTAATTTTCAGTTGCGATGTTTGTTTTTGGTGATATACGAATGTTACTTATATTTCTTGTTGTATTTGGGGGCAAGGAAAAAAGACGTACAAAAGGAGTCGTTTTGACCAGACTCCAACTTTCCGGGGTACATCTGTTCCTGTAACAGATCGGCTCGAGCTTCTAGGCATGGAGTTGACGTCTAGTCTCAACTTCGGCGCTACCATCGAGTACAAAGCCCAAACTGCGACCAAGAACCTGAGCATTCCTAAATAGGATGAAGCGACAGCTTCCAACCCTATACAAAGCGCAAGTCCGATCCTGCATGGAGTATTGCAGCCACCTTTGGGATGGCTCAGCGAAATACCAACTTGCCGCGCTTGACTCAGTGGAGCGCAGAGCTAAGACGCTCATTGGCGACGTAGAACCACATGCATTCACGGTTCAAGGTTCAAGGTTGCCTTCTTGTTCGGTGTTTTTACCGAACACCTTAGTTAGCAATATCGGCGCAAAGCGTTGACCTAATTTTATTACTTATTATTTTATATTACATTCAGTGCACTTTTGTCTACCGCGTTAGCCGGGTGTATTCAAACATTCCATCAACATTTCATTAACATTTTATCACTTAGAACAGTTTGAGAGTGATTCAATAAATAGTGTTCAACATAAACATTTGTTTCTCCTCAAAAACACCGACACCTCGCTACGTACCCCGACACTTCTTGTCGGTCTTCTACAGATTGTACTTCGGTGAGTGTGCCCAAGAACTCCACGACCTCATTCCACAGACCCCCTTCTACCTTCGGACATCCAGACGCACTGCAAGTTACCATCCCTGCCTAGTTGCTATTCCACCAATTCGCACTAAGCGTTTTCAAATGTCATTTATAATGCGCACAGCAAAAGAGTGGAACTCTTTACCTGCGTCTGTGTTTCCGAGCGCATACAACCCGAATCTCTTCAAAGTAAGAGTGAACAGGCTTTTTCTGGGTAAGCTCACTCCATCGTCGACTTTGCCTCTGTCACCTCTGACCTAGACTAGAGTCAAGAGCAAACCCATTTCAAATAAAAAAAAAACAAAAATCTTAAAAGAAATAATTTGTTCATCTCACATACACAAACAATGGAGATTGCCTTAATTTTTCGCCCAAATCAGTTGACGCCCTTATCTGATCCCACGAGGTACGCCATTAAAACGCACATTAATCATTACAGTATTTTATTTAAAATCGTGCGATATGAGCGTCTACCGCATTATAATGAGCGACGGGTATTTTGAGCGAACATGAAACATAATTTTCCTCATCTTTTATTGAGTTTTATTTTTACTTTTATTGCGTCATGTCTTGGAGCATTAAATCATACTTTCTTTATAATATACATATGTATAAATCTATAAATCCTTAATAATAAAAAAACATAACCCTCCTTCTGACGCAGTCGGGTAATAATCCTAACTTCTTTCAAATAAATACAGAGTACCTATTGTAATTTAGCTATTTTAAACATAAAACCCTATAGGAATTAGATTTCTATTCCTCTTTTAAACGCTCAGCGATATGCTCAAACTTTCCTTTTCAACAACTTGCGGAACAACGCTAACAGTTTCATTTTGGCAGCTCAACAATATTCATTACGTTATTTACTTTGTTGAGCCGACAAATTTTTCGAACATTTATGAAGCAATATCCTTCAAAATGATGCAGATTGTGATTAAAAGTGTGTTACGTAATTAGGGTGCTATACTAATGGCTCCTTGCAGAATATTAAGCATAAGTCTTATTTCCCAACCTCCCCGCAACACGCACAATGCGTACAGGCACAAAGGCATACCAAGCACAGTTCGGTTACGTTACGATATAAATAATGCTGTCCACGACGTGCCTGCGCCATCATTCAGACTGGACCCAAACAATAACTCAGGATACACACACGATACGTTCTTGGGACAATATTGGGTCATTGTTTATGTTTTTTTTTTACGTTTGTCTATACTGTTCCACTGCTAGGCAAAGGCCTCCCCCATATTCTTTCCAGCTTTCCTTGTGCTGTGCCTTCTCCGTCCAATCGGTAAGGAACGAGTCCAAATCGTCACGCAAGAAGCGTTCGTTGTCCACGTCCCGTATAAACTGTCCCAATAGATTCTAGGATTGTCAACGTATATTTATACTCAGTATGATTTCCCCCAACGTACCAAGAGAGCAAGGTGCTAACGCATGCGAAGTGGGGGTACGTCGACAATTTGGAACCGAGCCAAGAGCCTGCAGACGAGATGCCGTAGTTGAATTTATTGCCGTCATTAGGGAGATGGCGATTCCTATATACATATTTGTTGAAGATCTTAGAGAGATAGGCCACGATTCTGTTTTAGTTTCAGTGGATTATGCAGATTGTTTTAGATGGAGTTTGAATGGGGTAGTGACGAACTATTTATTTATTTGGCTGCTGCAGGTGCAGAAATCCTCAAACGGCGCAAATACTTCAATCTTTTTAGAACTTTTTTATTAAGTTCGAGTCGTTTGGTGTTGAAACACTAGGGTCATGGGGTCCGAGTGCCCACTTAGTTTTTTGCCAAGCAGTCGACTCTTCACGTGGCCAGAGAGGCTGGCCTATTTTTTGCCCAAATAATAAGCATTGCCACACAACGTGGCAAAGCTGCTAACCTTTTGGGTACTTTTCCCATTGACAGCGACGCGGAAGAATTTTTCGATGCCATTTGATTATTTTCCCTCCTTTTTATTTACTTGTACATATTATTATTTTAAGACTGCTAGGTTTAATTATGTAACTTTAATCGAAATAATTATAAATTAAGTCAAGTTTAGTAAAACTTGACTTATACAGGCCTCCTCACTGTAAGAGGGAGTGGTAGTTATAGTTTTCACCACGCAGGCCCAGGATGAGTTGGCGAATGTCTTGGAACATTTTTGGTATAACGAAATCAGCGGTGCTATTCTGTAAAAATGTCCCCGTGAAAACTTAGGTGAAGTGAGCTGTCAATAGTGTCAATTCCTAGCAAAAACAAACTCACTTCACCTAAGTTTTCACGGTGAGATTTTTACAGAATCGACCGGCTGTAATAAATTCTGTTTTACTTCTGTCTCACTCTCGTGTTGGCCGTCAGGTGGTGAGCGATGCTGCTATGATACTGCATGTTGCTTGTTTTAATCTCACAGTTGCGTCATAAGGTCTTACTGCTGACAAAACAAAGCTGTTTAATTAGGGGACAATGGCGCCGATTCTGTTGTTCACAAACTAAACTAAATTTAAGTTCAGACATCTTTTTCTTTCTATTTCATTAAGAAAAGGACAGAAGATAAATATTAGTTTAGTCCTGTCAAATTAGTCGGCGCCTGACGTAAATTGACGTATTTTTAATAAGCAATTTTTTAATCTCGTCTAAATTGTCTGTGGAGTATCTTAATTTGACAGTACTAAACTAATATTTATCTTCTGTCCTTTTCTTAATGAAATAGAAAGAAAAAGATGCCTGAACTTAAATTTAGTTTAGTTTGTGAACAACAGAATCGGCGCCAATGTTTTGGGACTTGAAGTAGGTTCTTTCGTTATTTCCAACAATAGTTGGAGTGACAAAATCTAGCTATGCATGAGCTTTGAATGTGTATTTTTTTGTAAAGAAATAAAGACAAATTGTTTTTTTTTTCACAGAAATACGTGCATACAAAGAGATAATTAACTCTAATAATAAAGAAACATAAAAACGAAATAGATCTAAGATAAGATGATAAGATATAAGATTAATTTCTTTAAATTTGTTGCTTATACAAATGTTATCAACTTATCATCTTTCGATGCTACTATAGAAATATAAAAAACTTATTTTATGCTGAAAAATTAAGCTGAATTTTACAGGAGTTCCAACACGGTCAATGATGCTATAGAAATTGTCTAAAGTGAATAGGTACTTATAAAATGGCAACTTATCGCAATTAACTTGCTGATGTATGGTTCTCTAAAGAAAGCGATTGCCATTTATCAGATGGACCCATTCAGCTTGTTTACCAACCCAGAACATTAAGTTCAGAAACTAAATCTCTTTAATGTTCAAAACTAATGAACTACGAAGAAACATAATATTATCATTTACTATCCATTGCATCTTTTTCTTTTTCTCTGTTTTTTGTTTTCTTTACATTAAATTGTTAACGGAACGAAGGAGCCTAGATCTCACAAAACAGGGAATCCTAGTGTGAGATCTAGGAATTCAATTCACTCGAATGTAATCTTAGCTAAATAAAAATGTATTATTATTATTTTATACCACAAACAATCTCTTTTATCATAATTAAAAGATACTAAAACAGTATTCAATACTGCATCGGGTCTACACGTGTATACACTGGAAGACACGATAATGTACAAACTATTGCTGTACCGAATAGGTACTGATATTCAATATTGATATTGTATATGTGTTACGGTACAGACTCTAGCACATTAACTACCCGAAACTGTAAAATTTTCCCAATCAACTTTGAACCTTATGCTCTAGCTATAAAGTTGAAAATCTATTCAAAAAAATTGACAAATTGCAGTAGCTAGATCTGCTGGTGTCTGTACAATAAATAAATTGCATCTATTTATGTACCAAATGAGCAGTGGTGGTCCAGTGGTAACGGCTGCGACTTATGAGATGTAGGTCGGGAATTCGAACCCAATGTTGATTGTCCGATTCGGCCGCGAGCTAGCAGGCACTTTGCTTGTGTAAATTATTTCATCACTGCTCTCAAAACGGTGAAGGAAAACATCGTGAGGAAACTGGCATAACCTAGAACCAAAATTTCGAAAATATTTGAGAGTGTTTTTACTAGGAATTGACACTATTGACAGCTCACTCCACGCAATCTACTCATGTGCTCCACGCTCACTTTACCTAAGTTTTCACGGTGAGATGGTTACAGAATCGCACTGCTGCATTGAGACACGACACGTATACCTGTGTAAAGTACACTGGCGGACACGATAAGGCACAAACTATTGCCGTGTGCAATGCGGGACCATTGAATGCTAACATAAAGTTTGACGTACGTTACGATTGCTATCGGTGTGAACGTTTCATTGGCTTCATACACGTATTTATCGATGCTTAGTTTTTGCAAAAGTATGAGAGTGTTATGTATGAATGTAGATGGCTATGAGAGTAGGAGAAGACCAAAGAAACGATAGATGGACTGTGTGAAAGATGAAATGGCTGGAAAGAGGACTACATTTTATAAAACAAACTCCCCCGCCGTGTCTGTCTGTTTGTCTGTCTGAACGCGAAAATTACCAAACGGAGTTCTATACGGTTTTCAACAATAGATGGAGTGATTCATGAGGAACGTTTAGGTGTATAATTTCACTAGCTTTTGCCCGCGGCTTCGCCCGCGTGGTGATCGGAAATTATTCATAGAAAATTCAACGCCCCATTTCACCCTCTTAGGGGCGGAATTTCAAAAAACCCTTTCTTATTGGATACCTACTCTTCACAAAGAACACACCCTCCAAATTTTATGTCTCTTGGATCAGCGGTTTAATCTATATAATGTGTTTAAGCGATATTTTAGTTCCATTTGACAAGAAAAAGAACGAAAGTGGAGCTGGTTATAGCTTTTTTTTTTTTTTTTTTGCGGTTGGGAAATCATCAAATGACCCCTCCCGCTCTGGGTGGAGCGGAAGGGAGTGTGAGACTCTTACTGACTAAAACCCACCCGTGTTCCTTCCTTAGCCCTTTATGTTCCGGGCCAGCGGTAACCCTTTCGGACAATCCCGCTGACCCGGCAGGCTTCGGCCCTATGGGGCCCCTCCTCGATGCTGACATCTCTTTGAGGCGCGCGTGGAACACGTACGCGCCGTCCGGCACGGGCCTGGTCCTGATCGGACGGTGAGCTACCCATTACTCTCCGCCCGCAGGCCCGCGCAGCTGGTTATAGCTAATTTAATATTAACTCAATAAAATATAATTGAATATAATTAAATTGCTATTCGCAAACCTGTGATGTGAAGTGTGAACACTCCACATCACAGGATTGCGAATAAGCTCAGAGAAATCCAATATAATATAGCTATGAGCAGTTCTAATTAGTTTTCAGATCTTGTACGTGACTAATTAAAGGTTCCAACACAAGAGGACGGCTCTTGAAAATGTGTTAAAGGTTAAGAGAGAAAGAAGCAGTTCTTTGATTGAGACGGTTTTGCAATATTAATAAGTTTGTACTGCCACGAGAGATTGGAAATAAATTTTCAAAAAAGTACCCTTAAATTTCCAGATTTCTGCTTCTGGCCTGCTGAACATAGGTCTTTCGTAAGTTGCACCACAACACCTGGTTTTCCGCTTTTTTAAGGTCTTCGGTATATTTCGCCTATTGACTACAAATAAAATATTTTTCTACAATTTACACGTACATGCGTATCCTCTAAAATAGTACAAAGTACATAACGAAAGATACACGCACACACGCATAGCACACGTATCAAATCGGAAAGGGTTCTGCACCGTATCGCCTTTCGCCTCGCCCTCAAACAGGCGTCAACCTAACGTAAGCACGTAACCAAAGCGGATCAGAAGCTCCGATACGTCGACTCGGCTACGGCTTGGCGACGCCCGCGCTTACGGCTCGCCGACCGCTGGTTCCGTAAGCGCGGGGACGACGAGCCATAATGCACCGCACCGCGGTTCGTGAGCTTGTCTCGAGGCGAGGCGATTACGTTACGACTCCGATTAGTGTGCGTTGCAGTAAGGAGTTTCATACAAAGAATACTGAACAGCTTGAGTTGATACGGTGCCAATCCCTTTCCGGTTTGATACGTGTAAAAAATCGTAATCAGCCTATAACGTTCCCACTGCTGGGACACAGGCCTCCTCTCAGTGAGTGGGAGTGGGCTCTAATCCACCACGCGGGCCCAGTGCGGGTTAGTTGGTTGATACGTGTGCTATGATCTAATTCTGCTTGCTTGGCTATCATCCTTTCCTCAAAAAAACCTCAAGAAGCTACACTTTTCTAAACATTAAGTAAGTAACAATGAAAATTAATGCATTTACTTAATTCTGCCTTGTCATAAGGAAGTGCTTCAAATGTTGGGTAAATTGGTGACCAACAGCCACAACTTTTGTAATCTATTGCGGAGTTTCTGAAACAGATTCGTGACTGAGTAAGCACTTTTCGCCGAGGGTTTTATGGGCGTCCGCAGACAGCCGACTGTGTACAACTGGTTGGATTAGTCGACACAACAGCGTTCCCGCGACCCCCGGCGTAGGTGTGAGATGGAACACCGGGGTGGTTTTTAATCAGTAAAGCCGCAATTATATTTAGCCCGCGCCGCGTGTCGCCACGCGTGGGTAAGCTATCGGTTACATACATTTAGTATAGGATTGATTACATTAGTCCCGCCCCGCGTGTCGCCACGCCACGCACTAAATGTATGTAACTGATAGCTTACCCACGCGTGGCGACACGCGGCGCGGGCTAAATATAATTGCGGCTTTAGGCGCGTCGCTCACTGGTAAGTCGAGGCGACGCAGCACGAGCGAAGATAGGTCTAGGTGTAACCGCACTTTGGCAATTAGCCGTAACATATATATTTTTATCGTATTAAACTCGACGTAGATCTAAAAACGTGATACTAAATATTTGGCTTAATTACCCCCAAAGGGTATTAAAGAATTCAGGTCCATGCTCTCAAAAGCCAATAACTCAGAATTTTGTTGGTAAAGGCTACGGTCTTCCGATTTTTAACTTTATATCAGCATTTGGCTGCCAAACTGGCATGGGGCCAGTTTTCTTACAATATAATACGATTTCTACCTACAGTTAATATGTTTGAAAATACTTTAACTTTGTGATGCTCGAAGTATTTATGTGTTTTTGGTAAAGTATGGGCGAAGAATGGTTTATGAGGAGTCTTGAGGAAGGATGTCATCTAAACCTAATGTGATAAAGAGGTGAAATTGTTGGTTTGTTTGTAGGTTGTAATCTCTGGAAGTACTGATCCGATTACAAAAATATATTTTTTGGTATTTATTTTTTTTTATTGATAGAAAGCTACACCTACTCGTATCGTATGTCGAATTCCATAGGTTATGTTTCATGGTATGCCTAGGTGATTTCCACGCAGAAGGAAATCGCGGGCAGAAGCAAGTATTTAGATTCTCTCAGACTACACCTTTTTTCCATGTCATAGTGTAAACGACATTATTACGCTATTATTTTTTCATTTGACAAATCTTAAATACAATATACAATTGAAACACTAAAATATTAAAATTATGAACAAAAAAAGGGAAAAAAATGGGAAGAGCTCATTGGGCATCAAAAAATTTGTCCCCATCGCTGTTAGTGGGAAAAGTGCCCAAAAGGCTGAAAGCGTTGCCACGTTGTATGGCAATAATGATTCATCATCATCGTTTCAGCTTAAATATGTCCACTGCTGGACATAGGCCTTCCCAAGCACCTCCACTTCTCCACACAGAAGTTAGTGGGTTGTAGCATAAAATTTTTTCAAATAGCTTTACAAAACAATTTATTCAAATCAAATCGCGAACCAACAGTGTATACGGCATTCCAATACAACGACGCGAACGGTTTAGCCACAGTATAAAGATATACAGTATTTCGACTTCATAGAAACGGACGAAACGCGAACTATACCTACGCGTCTCGACCTCGGAATGCGCTCGGTATGCAGACAGTCGCGACTGTGCCGCGTGACGAACGGACGGTGTGTTGTTTTTTTTAACAATAATCGCGCGATTTTTTCACTAAAAATAAATTGAAGTAAGTACATATTTAATATGACGAGTAGGCTATATTGTGCTGTTTTTGGTTGCATGAATTCGTCAATAACGCATCCAGAGATAACTTTTTTTAAATTACCTGGAAACTCTGAAAGGTAAGACAATAGAATAATTTTACTTACTAGTAGGTAGGTAGGTACATAATGTGTCTTTTTAATGGATAAGTATTTCCTTTTATCTCGCGAAATAAAAAGATGTCTGGATTAATAAATAAAGTGAATTGACTAAAGGTAAGTGAGAGTCATGAGTGAAATTAGTAGTTATAGGAGGGTCATGAATCATTATACGGTAGGTACGATTGTGTTAAAACCTCGGGCATAATTCAAAGTATATATATGTACACACAGTAAAATACAATAACAAAACTAAATGGAAACACAAAGTAGGCAAATGTAATTAAAATGCTGGAGGCGGGCAGCCCTATCGCATGTTTACGTACCGCCCGGCTGTAGTCATTTATTTCAAGGTTACGGCCGAGTTACAATACTGTATGATCTTTATACTGTGGTTTAGCTGCGTCGAGAACAAATGATGCACTACCGACCGACAACGAACTACGGATAGTTCGGAGAATTATTTATAAAACAAAAGCAGTTCGTAATGGAATTTTGACCAGCCAGCCGGTGGTAGTACGGCTTTTAATATAGGATTTGGGAAATATTAATGTTTAGTTGTGTTGTTACTAATTTATTAACGAATATGTCACTGCAATATGGTACTTTAACAGTTTAGGGTAGTTGTGATTTGGGAACAGAAAGAGTATGTATATGGCATTTCGACAAAAAATGTCAAGTGAATCTAAAAAGGTGATGGAAAATTGGATCTAATGAAGAGTTTACACAAAGTCATTTTTATTTGGGAAACAAAAAGTTATACTTACATACTTCATAGTCAGTTATTTATGCCTACTAGTCTTACCAAGGGGTATCGAGTTACTGGGTTAGTTGGGAGTTACATACACATACTGGCATACTGGTTTTCACCTGCATCTGGTAAGACAGGAAACAGACTCCAACATAATTGGTATAAGGCTATTGATAGATTTTTACGTACGCCTAGGTACTGGTCCATGATAATGAGGGTTTGCTGAGAAGCCTCAGTAGGTACTTTCAACGTCTCATCTCCGAATACATGAATCCCGTAATGCTAAGTAATCCGTCAAAATGCTTGAAACATAAAAGTTTTTGATTGACGAAGAATGATAATATAGTAACTCAAATTTTGATTAATCACTTTTCACACTTAATTATAAGTAATTAAGAACGCCAGTTCTCTCTTCTCAACACTGGTGCAAGCTTGGACAAAAACATTATGTTTCTGATCGACCCTCTCTCCTCTCTTATATCTGTAGATCTACTAAATAAAATTCTTAACTGATAGACAATACATAGTCTAAACCGCTGGATCTGGAAACAAGAAATTTTGCGCAAGATTTCCTTTTTTTTTTTATTTTTGAAAAATTTGTATTGAAGTTCCCATGGGAAAAAACAATTTGCCACAATGGGTATGTGTAACAAATAATATAATAGATAAGAAGATAGCCAGGAAGTTTGTAGCGGGGGTGACTGTCCAGTAGTGCATCGGGTGCCGTAAGTATAGTCAACCTCGTATGTAATTCCTTAATCACTTATGATAACAATTCCCATCTAATTAAAACTCAGTAAGGTGGAAACTATGTAAGAGTCACAGGAAAATAGACCTTGTCGTTTTATGACGTGCAAGTGACATATACTCAACCTATAATGTTCCCGCTGCTGGGACACAGGCCTCCTCTATGTGAGAGGGAGTGGGCCGTAATTCACCACGCGGGCACAGTGCGGGTTGGTAGATGTCACATGTTTTCGAATTTTTGGTTCTAGTTTCCTCGCGATGTTTTCCTTCACCGTTTTGGGAGCAATGGTGATAAAATAATTTACACACTGGACCACCACAGTTCTCTTGGAAAAAATCAAGAAAGTTATTATAAACTGTCAACACACAACAACCACGTAAAAAATACGCCAATATTTTTTATTATACTCCTGTATACACGTACATATTATGCATAAAAAATGTTTTATTCCATTACTTTACGTCTGCACACGTAGATCATCAAAGCTACGGCTGTGCTACGCAATATACTACGGCGTAGCATGTTTTGCGCTACGACGTAGCCGTCATGCTACGAAAAGTTTTATAAAGCATTTATCATCTAAGCAGAAGAACAATCCCAAGTACATGTCTGTCGTCACGATGTTTTTCTTCAAGTTTTGATGGCAGTGGTGGTGAATACTTAACCAAAAAGCTGGCGATGACTATCGCCAGTTGGTTTGAAGTCTTGAAATCTATTCTCAAAAGACTTTTTGAGAACAGATTTCAAAACTTCAAACCAGGTCTACAAATTTTTTTGCTTCTTATGTACCCATTCTCAATTAGTAAAATATATTTTCAGAATTGATTTTTATTATCGACCTCAGATTTGTCCTCAAATATTGATAAGTTCTCTTCAAATGTAACAGTGATTTATTTTTATGATTATTATAAAAAATATGAGTAACTTAAAGTTTTGTTTAGTTTCAATACGTATCTACCATAACTGTAGGTGAGTTTTATTTACTACACTAGATGGCTCGCCGGCTTACACGGAATTAAAATGATGGCCTACATTCAACGTTGGTTGGACAGCCGTCCCCTACATGCTCCAATACACAGAAACCAATTTCACACAACTTACACACACTCAATGCCTTTCCTTGTAAATATTTGAATAACAAAACAGTATCTGAATAAACTTATTAAAAGCAAAGAGGCAGGGAACAAAGCTTCCAAAATTGGGGCTATTATGAAGCAGACATTTATCGCAAATAAGGTTCAGAACGAGTTTCTCTTCATTGATTTTGAAGATGTCTGAAACGATAAGGATTGGGTAAAAACATTACTTTGGACCCTTGGTTATAAAAGGCGTAAATTGTTTTGGACTTACGTTATTGGGTACTAAATTGTTTTAGAAAAGTGATAATGTTAGCTATGATAGTCCCAAAGATACAGATAGCGTCCCTTAGAGCACAAGCATCATGCTGAGTGGAAGCCCTTATAGAGGTATGAGGAACAGGGTGTAAAGTCCACTCATACTCTATAGAAAAGGGAGGATCCTCCGACCAGACGGGTGTTATGTCTGGCGGGCAACTGCCCGATGATTCATGTCGGGCCGTTGTATCTATGCTAACTGCGCGGTAAACTCTGCTTACGCGATGTAGGATTTTGCGTGACGTAGTATGACGCGTTGTTTGCATGTGGCGCTGTAGATACCGCTACACCTTCATGTCAGAGTAATGACGTGCAGCAGTCCACTATTTCTGGCTCGTGATTGTATATTTCTAGATACTCCTTAGATATTTTCTTTCTTTTTTTATTCTTTTAGAATATTGCAGTTTTATGTCAGCGCCATCTCTTGACCGATAGTGGAACTAATATAACTTTAGTTGATGATTTCTGAAAAGTGTGCTATTTAGAGACTTAGTTTTATTTTTCCTGTAATCTTTACATAAACTTCTATCACATAGAATTAATTCTGATTTTTATTTTTCTCTTTGCAAACTTCGGAGATAAGGGAGGGGAACGGAATTTTTTTTTACATTTGTCATCTAAAGTCAAATACAATGCGGCCTAAAAAAAAAAGTTTGAGAACATGCAAACTGCGTCCGGTTTTCGTCGTAACGGTCTGTGGATCTTTTCGGACGGTTATAAAACTTTTCTTAAGGCCTCGTAGATCAAACATCTCCAAACTCACATAACAATGTAATCCCAGAACCAGAACGCTGCCTTGTTTAATTTCCAAATTCTCTAGAAAATATACCTACATCAGTCCGTTCACAGTTATTTTACCTCTGACAGGAGCAGCCGATCAGCAACCTTATAGTAACGATAATAAGGATCACAATAATTTTGACAGATTTTGCCAGTGGCAGCAAACGAACAGCAACCTTATAAAGATGAGAATAAAGGTCACTGTGACGTAGACAGTGATTCAAAATTAGAGGTGTAGTAACCGTTAAAGGACTGAATCTTTCAAAAACTGTCGACGTGGTCAACAAGCCTTATACAAATATGTTTTCAACACATCCTATATAACCATACAAGTAATTTATTCGTGCAAAAATAAAGCGAGAGTTATAAAATAAACAAAAGAGTGCGGCACAAATATTATCGTGTTAACGGTTATGGGATGACGCGGGTAATAATTTATGAATATTCACTAGGGATTTATCATTCGTATAATTCACATTTTACCGCAGTTTTGGTGTAAGTAAAAAGCTTGAATGTGTAATTTTTCAATTCATTACGGGTAGTCAGAAACCCAAAGGTCTGACAACCAGTCTTACCAAGGGGTATCGTGTTACCCAGTAACTGGGTTGTGGAGGTACTAGATAGTAACTTGCTCCATGTATTCGGTTAGACTGGAAGCCGACCCCAATACAGTTGTGAAAAATGCTAGGTAGATTGATTTAGTCTTACCGCGTGTCCTAATCGAAAGGGATCGTCGAACGAATACGCGATATTTGCGATCATTTGTTGTTCGGGTACGCGCGACGATCGTTTTCTATACGCGCGTTGAAAAAGCTCCCTTGCGTATTAGTACAGAGTCCGAAGCACTGGACAAGTTCTTTAATGGATTGTTATGTAGCGGTATCTACAACGCCACATGGGAACAACGCGTCATACTGACGTCACTCAAATCCTGCATCGCGCAAGCAGAGTTTACCGCGCAATTAGCATAGATACAACGGCCCGACATGAATCATCGGGCAGTTGCCCGCCAGACATAACACCCGTCTGGTCGGAGGATCCTCCCTTTTATATAGAGTATGAGTGAACTTTACACCCTGTTCCTCATACCTCTATAGTTATAACTGTTTGGTAACTGGCGTTTTTGTAGCGCCACTGTTTATTCCCAGCTGAAGTACTAGGAAGTGGTGAAAAGTGTGTCTTTTGGTAATTTTAACGTTCAAAATGTGCTGATTCTTAGCCTGATTTAAATGAATGTCTTTTAATTTCGATTTTACTGCATTATTGGTTTCCTGTCTACGAGAAATAGTTTGCGAATACAATTATTACGGGTTTGGAAAGTTATCAAAATCGCTTACTCTTCTTACTTGTGTCCTTACTCTTGAAAGATTTTGTCTGAGTTCCATTTTCCGGATTGACAGTCAAATGGATCCTGCAGGTGGGTGTGAGTCCTCGCGGACTTCTAAGTATTTGTAGAGGATCTTTGGAGTCTATGAACAATGGGCTATTGTACTCATCATTATAAACAACTTTTTCTATGGGGACAAACCTGAAATCGCAAAAAAAAACCAGCTGTTCCCTACATTTATGCTCTCGTCAAAATGTAGGAAACAGCTGATTTTTTTTTCGCGATTTCAGGTTTAGCCCCATAGTAATAGTTGTTCATAATTATGAGTACAATGACCTCTTAAGAGGTTTTGGGTTAATTCATTAACATCCTGTATATCTATGGTTCATTTTTAGGGTTCCGTACTAAGACTTCGCTGTCCGTCCGTCTGTCTGTCACCAGGCTGTATCTCATGAACCGTGATAGCTAGACAGTTGAAATTTTCACAGATGATGTATTTTGGTTGCCGCTATAACAACAAATACTAAAAACAAAATAAAATAAATATTTAAGGGGGGCTCCCATACAACAAACGTGTTTTTTTCGGCGTTTTTGTCTGTCACCAGGCTGTATCTCATGAACCGTGATAGCTAGACAGTTCAAATTTTCACAGATGATGTATTTCGTTTGCCGCTATAACAACAAATACTAAAAACAAAATAAAATAAATATTTAAAGGGGGCTCCCATACAACAAACGTGTTTTTTTCGGCGTTTTTGCCTTGTGGTACGGAACCCTTCGTGTGCGAGTCTGACTCGCACTTGGCCAGTTTTTTAATTATTACTAACACTAGTTTCATAAGTTTTACTGTACTGTATTCGATGGATTTCAAAGTCTATCGCGGTCTATCGGTTTAAATACGTCCCCTAGTTTTCCTGTGGGTAATTGTGCAAAGAACTTCGAAATCCACTTATACTGTCCATTGGACCGTGGTAAAGCGTATGTGAATGTTATGTTAGCCACACGTTCGATTGTAAGCAAATGGGATAGCAATATAATATTGATCAAACTAATAATTGTTTGCATCTAAAATAAGGCACGACAATAAGGCTTGAATGGTTAGAAAATACCGCTATTATTATTTATATTAGATACTAGCTGCGCCCCGCAATTTCACCCGCGTAAATGATCCCGTGGGAATATCGGGATAAAAATATAGTCATATGTTAATCCAGGGTGTCAGCTACCTCCATACAAAATTTCATCAAAATTGGTCCAGCCGTTTGAGCGTGAAGAAGTAACAAACAACACACACGCACCCCCACCCACACTCACAAACTTTCGCCTTTATAATATTATACTGTGATTTATAAGCGAAAAGCGACCCGTCCCCGCTTCGCACGGATACAATGTACTAATGTGGCGACATCTTTGTATCAAGTATGGTAGTTTTGTTTTGTAGTTTGTAGTATAAAATATGAATTCTCAAAATGGTGGTGCAAACCGTTTCAAAATTCACTAAGCGGTCACACAACCGACACGAAAAGCGACTTTGTTTTTAATGTATACAGTGTGAGTCTTAATGTGCACATATCGAAATGAGGGAAACTAAGCTTAATTTTATCGACGGAAAAATATTAAAAAAAAAAAAAAAAAATTTGTAGCATTTTTAAAAAATTTTTTCGCTTCTGTGACCCCTGTGTAAACAATCGCCCCTCAATTGAGAATTATGGTTATTTTTTAACAAAAATCTGATATTTTTTCATCAATTTTTACAATAATTTTAAAATTACTCAATAAAAGCCCCGATTACCCTTTCCTTTTGATTACTTTAAATTATTCTCCATCGTATCAGATTTCTAAACGTAAAAATACCAATCACAACATTTCCTATCAACTGTTAAAGAAAGGCCTTGCAATCACCATACTTTAGCAGGTAAAGATCCTTTTAAATATTTTTTTATTTTTTCAAATATTTTTTCCGTCGATAAAATTAAGCTATGTTTCCCTCATTTCGTTATGTGCACATTATGAAGACTCACACCGTATAGATATGTTTTCCTTTTTAGAAAGTGGAAGTAGAAGCATAGGTGAAAATTGTGTTTAATTAAACATAACCTTTAACGCATCGTTAATATCCTAACGTTTTTTATCAAGTGACATAATTAATTAAACTAAAAATAATGAACGCAGTCATGCAATGAATAATTCCTTGTATCATTGTTTTAATCCGTGCCAATTTTGGGCTGAAAACTTGGCAATAATGAATCAAAGCCACAATGTACCGACAAATGAAAGTTCGCTCTAAGTTTTCCAACATCGGGTGTACTTCCTTTAAAAGTATATAAAATTCTCTTAGCTGTAGCGAAGTAATCTATTGTTTGAACTACAAATGCGATTGCTACAATCGGCTCGAAAGTACACAACACAATGTAACTACTCAACTTGAAAGCAATATTTCATTTTACTTTATTAAATTTTTGTAGGTTTCATTTATTCATTAACAAGGTGAATGGGTGGTAGACCGCGTATTGAAATTTTCTTACGTTTTTTGCAATTTGCAGGTCAGTGTCAGGTTGTATCTTGATCAAAATATGATTCACGACAATAACAGGTACATATTTAGAGAATTACAATAATTAGAATCATTAATACATCTTTCTAAGTATCTAAGTTAGATTTCTACCATAAGAACCAATCTCTTATAAAAAAGTGCTTACAGATTTTTTTTGAACTTTTTATTTTTGTGTCCAACATACATACGATTTAAAAAAATACAGGTTTATTAAAAAAAAACAACTGTTTCCTACAAAAGTGCAATAACTAAGCGGTCAAAATGTATGGAACAGCAATTTTTTTTTTAGTCTGGTAATCCATGGTTTCATGGTAGCAGGTTATGCATTGATGTGCCTGCTACCTTGTATTTTTTGTGGTTTCTCATTATTTTCATACATTTTGTTAGCCAACAATTCCGTTTCACCATATCAATCCATAACACTGTCAATATTCAGCCAAGATATGTCTGAGATGCCTATAAAAACTGGAACAGTCTTTAAATAAACTTTTCTCGTCTCAATAACTGTCGACTGTCGACACTCGACCGGAGTAGGTACCGAACGCAACTCAATCGCATACATATCGCACATCTGTCGCCGTCCTATCGGCTGGAGTGGCGTAAACTAGAAATATGTACGTGCATCGAAGAGTACATAATTGGAACAAAAACGTAATTTTGCCCTCCTAGTACATGGAAAGCTGAGGAAATATTGCTGTAAGCATCATTCACGAATGAAGTTGGCCCAGTGGTATCGGCCGCGACTTTCGAGTTGTAGGTTCGAACCCAGTCAGGCGCGTTAATTTATGTAAATTATTCCACCACCACTGCTTCTGTTGTTAACAGATTTTACAGGACTCTATCACACTAATATTATTAATTATAAATTGTCAAAAAAATTTTTTAAGCTTGAGTACGAGGCTTTTGACTACGTCGTGTGTGTATATTTATCTTTTTTTATATGCAATGTGCGTTTTGTTTGTGCAGAATAAACAGTTTTTCTTTCTTTTTTCTTTTATTATAAAGGCGAAAGTTTGTGAGTGTGTGGGGGTGTGGGGGTGTGTTTATATGTTTGTTACTTCTTCACGCTCAAACGGCGGGACCAATTTTGATAAATTTGGTATGGAGGTAGCTGACACTCTGGATTAACATATAGGCTACTTTTTATCCCGATATTCCCACGGGATTGAAACTTATGCGGGTGACACCGCGGGGCGCAGCTAGTAAAAAATAAACTGAATGCTGATCTGCTGGTACTAATCCATTCCCCATGTTCGTGAACAATCGCCGTCATTAAGGGCTGGTAATCTATTAGCTGCCAGGGCACATAAAAACAATCTATCTAACGCTTGTAATATGTCTAATCTCAACATGAATGATGTAACAAATATTTTGATTAAAAACAATTAATTAAAAAAACTAAAAAACCCGACAGCGGTAAAAAAATTAAGCTAAAAAAACTGAAAGCTAAAAACAAGGCCATTTTAAATTAAATAAAAGTTGGAAGCAGGCGGGACCCATACCATTTTTTTATTATTATACATATTTTCAAACTCAAATGGGTCCCGCCTGCGTCCAACTTTTATTTAATTTAAAATGACCTTGTTTTTAGCTTTTCAGTTTTTTTAGCTTAATTTTTTTACCGCAGTCGGGTTTTTTAGTTTTTTTAATTAATCGTTTTTTATTTTCAGCTTTTTAGTTTACAAATTTGAAAGATGAAATAATATTTATTTAACGTGTTTTTTACGATTTGTCACTACGAATTACTTTTAACCATATAAGTTGTATATATTTTTGTAATCACCTTTTAAAACCCTTAATTTTGATATTTCACTCGATGGTATAAGAAGAAGAAAAAAATTCGAACTCCACAATATGGCACCCTAAATCCGCCATTTTACTTTGTTTTTAATTTTAATGTAGCCAGTGACACTCGCGCTACCAAGACAAATCTAAAGACGTATAATTTATCCAAATCCGTTCATTCGTTTAGAAGTTACGAGGGAACAAAGAATCGGACATACATACATACATACATACATACAGGTCAAACACATAACCCTCCTTTTGGGCTTCGCCGCAGTCGGGTAATAAAAAGAGTGTCTATGGAGATTCTTTCTCCGTTATTCTCCATAGGAATCTACTACGCGTTGGAATTCAACTAGCTTCATCTTTGTATCTGACTGACCCCTTGACAATTTAAAAGTGCCTGTAATTGGATTAATTCAAATAAATGGCTTGAGTTTCAAACTTTCATGTGTTTCCGGTGTCAAAGTAAACCATTCTAGCGTTTTTTTATTATCCTTTGAAAATCTATCGCCGGAACTAGAATCAAGTTACTAATAAAAATAAAGTTGAACTCGACTTTACAGATTTATTCCGTTCCCCTGCTTGATCGTCTTCTGTTTAATTTCTGTCTTATCCAAACTTTCTCATTCCGGTTTGATCCGCTTTTTTTCTTTTGTTTTTGACACAGCACATTCACACGGTAACGGCCCAGTATTTTTACCAGACTAGGTATTTGTTTACTGCGGCGGTTTTATTTGTTCGTACGATAGGTATCGGCTCCAGTAAAACAACGTTACTGGATTTAGATTCACGTTTTAACTCGATTTTAGGGTTCCGTAGCAAAATGGCAAAAACGGGACCCCTATAATTTTGTCATGCCCGTCTGCTCGTTTGTAGTACATCCGTCTGTCACTTTGACCGATCGCCCGTTCGTCCGTCTGTCCGCCCGATCGGAAGTCAGTGTAACAGTGTGTGTGGGGGTGTGTGTGTAAGTGTAGTGTAAGTGTGTAGTGTAAGTGTGTAGTGTGTAGTGTACATTTTACTTTGAGAATATTGGCACGATATTAATGAAAATTTAAAAAGGTGTATGCTGTGAAGCGCTAAACAATGGAGTAGTGAAATTACGAAATAATAATTAAGGCACTCCCCATACATGTAATAGAGAAATATTCGGAACACCATGCTGAATTCTTAAACGTGTATAATAGGTGCAGGCAAGAAGGCTGCCAGGCTCAAGTGGGATTGGGTGGGTCACATCAGCCGCATGCAGGATGACCTCTGGGCAAAAGTTTCCACACAATGGGTGCCTGAAGATGGACGGCGCCGCCGAGGTCGACCCAGAGAGCGGTGAAGAGATGACCTGGACGCGTACCGCGAGGGCTGGTTTGAGGTGGCGCGGGAAACTAGTTCCTGGAAGGACTTGGGGGAGGCCAGCCGTGGGACAGTACAGGCTAAACAAAAATAAATAAATGAGCATTGATCGTATCGTCGGATCGCATAATTAAAAAGATGATAATGTTTCCAAGTGACTTTTTTGTTTAAGTAAGACACAAACTATTGAGTATGAAAGACAAAATTATTTGCGTTCGGCAAAATTAATACTGTGCATGCGTAAATACGAGTATTCATTCTAACTACGGAACTTTACATTGTGCGTGGTTTGACACGCACTTGGTCAGTTCTTTTATATACATAGGACAGGTAGGTTGTTGTTCACGTTTGTTGTGTGCTGTCCTGCTGTCTAACGATCCAATAAAAGTCATGATAGGTTTTGTGATTGGATATAAAGGCTGCCGATACATTTATAAGGTTGGCGTGTTAAACAAGCCTTATTTTATTGCTCTGCCATCGAAAAATATCGTCGCTTTATGGATTTCATAAATTGTTGGACTTTTCTGTGTATTGGCTTACTAAGTCTTTAATTACATAACATAACATGACGCCTGTAATTCCCGTAGGGTTAGGCAGAGCCTACATATAACCAATGGAGAAGTTTCATGATGTTGTTAATACTATATTTAACGTAATGGTATAAAAATATAGACCAAAACTAATAAATCGCTGTTTTTTTTTTAAATACATCAATATTTGACTTAGAATTAGATTATTGAACTTTACATATTTTAGCATGGAACGTCTGTGGCACAGTATAAAGATATACAGTATTTCGACTTCATAGAAACGGAAGAAACGCAAGCTATACTACGCGCCTCGACCTCGGAACGCGCTCGGCATGCAGACAGTCGCGACTGTGCCGCGTGACGAACGGACGGTGTGTTGTTTTTTTTAACAATAATCGTGCGATTTTTTCACTAAAAATAAATTGAAGTAAGTACATATTTAATATGACGAGTAGGCTATATTGTGCTGTTTTTGGTTGCATGAATTCGTCAATAACGCATCCAGAGATAACTTTTTTTAAATTACCTGGAAACTCTGAAAGGTAAGACTATAAAATAATTTTACTTACTAGTAGGTAGGTAGGTACATAATGTGTCTTTTTAATGGATAAGTATTTCCTTTTATCTCCCGAAAAAAAAAGATGTCTGGATTAATAAATAAAGTGAATTGAGTAAAGGTAAGTGATAGACATGAGTGAAATTAGTAGTTATAGGCGGGTCATGAATCATTATACGGTAGGTACGCTTGTGTTAAAACCTCGGGGCATGTGTGTTTTGTTTTGTTAGTTTGTATAATTCAAAGTAAAGACGTGGTTTTTATTAATAATATTTATGTACACACAGTAAAATACAATAACAAAACTAAATGGAAACACAAAGTAGGCAAATGTAATTAAAATGCTGGAGGCGGGCAGCCCTATCGCATGTTTACGTACCGCGCGGCTGTAGGCATTTATTTCAAGGTTACGGCCGAGATACAATACTGTATGATCTTTATACTGTGTCTGTGGTCTCTGATTCGTCTGTGACGTCATTTGAGCTATCCGAGATGGTCGCACCAGAAATCGTTCAAGTAATTTCGTATATCGTAGTCGCGCCAGCTGAGCTCTCGTTTGTAGTTATTTACGTAAGTAAGTACAGTTGTTTATTTTTTAATGAGTGTGTAGTTTTTATCTTCATATATCTTCTTATCTATATACTCGTATATAAAAGGCAAGCGCTACTGACTGATCTTGCAACGCAAAGCTCAAACCACTGAACAGATTGCGCTGAAATTTGGCACACATATAGCTATTATGATGTAGGCGTGCGATAAGAAAGGATTTTTCAAAACTCTCAAACTCAAACTAAGGGGATGAAAAGGGGGGATTTTGATTATATGAAAAATCTTATCCTTGAGTTAATAAACTTGAAACGTGGCACGAATACTTATCGAAGTGAACTATGAAGTTTGGCATTTTTTATTTTTCTTAACTACCCCATAAAGGGGGATTGGGGGTGTCGACATTTGTATGGAAGAATTTTACTTACTTAAGACCAAAAATAAAGAATAAAATGTATCAGGGTTTTTCGAAAATATACCCCTAACGGGGTAAAAAGGGGTAGTTAATTATACAGGGGAGGGCTTTACTGCGTGGCTTGATTAACTCGAAAATTCGTATAAATAATTTTCGAGTCAAGTAATGAACATAGGTATCCCAAACGATTTTCCGAAATTCTGATCCCTTTTATCTATAAACTCAAAAATTGGCCCGAAAACTTATTTGTCTAAAATGATAAATATCATAAACATACCCATATCCTATTTTACTGTTCTGTTTTTTCTTGTCTGTTTATATATGTGTGTACATAAATGGTAAAATAAATAAATAAATACATTTTCGGATCGCGGGCAGAAGCTGGTTCGAGATAAAAATAAACTGAAAAGCGATAAATAAAATAAAAAAAACCTCAAAGCAACTAAATTATGTAATTATAAGTGATCATCAATTAATTAGTTTGTTACAAGTAGGTAACTAATTTTAAGTCGGCGCCAAACAAACCTTCAACGAAGATGAATCAAGCTGCCATCATTTTATTTGGCGCCCTTTTGTTTGTGTGGCGCCGACTTAACTTGACTAATTAAGGGGGAAGCGCTAAGGTAGCCCACAAAATTCAAATTTTCTTACGGTTTTTGCAATTTTCTGGTCAGTATTAAGTTGTACGTTGATTAAAATATGATTCGCGGTCGTACTTTGGGTGCCAGAGTTAATCGAAATCACTATTCCCTAAGTTGTAACGCTGCATAGTGTTTGGTAGATAAGTGTTTTTGTACAATTGAAGCTAATAAAGAAACTTTTTTTTTTTGGTAACAAATATGTAAGTATTAACAGAATTATAATCATTACAATCAGTAATACAACTTGTTAAGTTAGTATAATCCCCAAATGTCAAGATTTCATGAAATAGTCATTTTTGGGGATTACTTGGTCTTAGAGAGTTGTGTTGATGACTTTAGTGATTATAATTATGTAAATACATATCCCACCAAAAACATTCTGTAAAAAACTAGCCAAGTCTCAATGGAGCTGCTTGTTTATCTCTAAAAAGTAATGAAATCTAGACAAAGTCGTAACAAGTCTAAGGTTCCTTACTGCGATTTCTTTATTATTATAGTTAATGTTGTGTGACTTGGCCGTTGAACATTCTTTATATACGTTAAGTGGGTACAAGTCAATTTTGTTTACACGTAATGTTATACCTGTTATAACTACCTATGTTTGTTAAGCGAGATAATTGCCCATACTGGTATTGGTAATTGGACGCTAGTGTCTCATTTTAGGCTGTTGTTGTTTGTGCAACACATGCATTCAGCATTGACAATGCTGACTTCTGCTCTCTTCTTTTTGGAGCGTCAAATCGACCACCGATCTAACATAAAATAGACGTACAGACGGACTTCTGTCAATGATTTATAAGTCCGTCTGTACTGGAAATAATTTTTAATACTGTTTGTTTTACGGCTCGCGTATACATAAGTATTATTGAAATACGCAGCTTTATCAAGCCTACAATTGACTAGTTATTGAATCAACGTTTTCCAAGTGGCAATTTTCCATCGTCAATGGGTAGCGGTTCTGGCGACAGATTGGTGCAATGGTGTCATGGAGCACCTGGTTTTGTACCCTTGTGTACCCTTCAACGGCCAAGTCACACAACATTAACTATAATAATAAAGAAATCGCAGTAAGGAACCTTAGACTTGTTACGACTTTGTCTAGATTTCATTACTTTTTAGAGATAAACAAGCAGCTCCATTGAGACTTGGCTAGTTTTTTACAGAATGTTTTTGGTGGGATTTCACTTCTTTTTGTAGAAACGTATACGTACGTACGTATTCTTTTTGTACGTATATTGATTTATTTTATTAGATTTTCTTATTAAACACAGTTTTTTTCTTTTTATGAGTAGTTTTTTTATTATTACAAATCTTTCTTTTCTTTTTTTCCGGTTCTGATTCTTGTACAGTAGCAACAGTTTTTCGTATTGCCCATTCGCGTTCATAATTTATTATTTTAGACGGTTTAATTTCTGAAAGATCGGCGCGGTATTTACGCCTAAGCCGGTTGTATTCGGTGATCGCTGTAGCTTGAGCTTTTATACTCTTGAAGTCAACATTTATGATGTGCACCCCATGAATATTGGTTACTCGTGAAAGCGCCACGTAGGCTTGGCCACAAGAGAATATGGAGGTGCCAATGTCCATGAGGGCATTTTTTAGACTTAGACCTTGGCTCTTGTGAATTGTTAGGGCATACGCCACACAGATTGGGAATTGTTCTCTGTACACGTATGCCCGGGGTATGATCTAAAATTTTGACTTAAAAGGCAATAATTCGTGAATCAAATTATTAGCGAATTTTACTACACTACAATGCCTATCGACCCATTCACTAAACCTAAACTAATATCAATGTTTCTCCTAAGCATTACTTTAGCTCCCTCTTTAATGATTTATAATGTACTTACAGCAGTATCTGATGTTACAGAATTTAATGTTATGGGATCAAAGGGGGAAGAAGATGGAGAGGCATCTCGTATAGGAATGAGTACATCGTAGTGGCCGCTTAAGTAACTACCGGTAAAACGTAAACACTTTTTTTGGCCAGCATCGCCAAAGGAACCTCTTAGTATACCGTTCTCATACACTTCAAAAGAGAAGGGTTAGATTTTTCCAGCAGCCATAAGCTCAGAAGCTGAGCCGTAAGTAGTGGGTTTCATCATATCGCTCGTGTAGGATTGCGCGCTCGTGTATACGTCACCATCAGCAACACACGTGTACACTTGCATTTCGTCCCAATGTTCAGCAACGTATGCAACTATAACAGATCTGATACTGCAAGTTGAGTCAGTTCTACCATACACCAAGAAAGATATTGTATGGAAGAGACAAGACCCGTCTTTGGGCATACCAACTCTTGGTAGCCAATAAGTTCATCGTCGTCTTTTAATATTATCGACATTTTTTACGATATTATCTTGCGAAATCAAACACAAATAAACTCAACGACCTTTAGTATATGGACAACAAATCAGAAATACCGATAATATTTAGACTAAAACAATAATAACCTATATATTTAAGACTTCTTTTGTCTTAATAAAAAAGAAGCTCACTATTCAAACTATTAACAAAACGTTAACTCTTAATTATTAGACAAGTGTCAATATAATAATTAATTATCAATGAACTTTCTACATACCCCGAACATAGCCCGAAGAATTGCCAAACTTAAGTGGCAGTGGGCAGGGCACATTGCTCGCAGAACAGATGGCCGATGGGGCCGAAAGGTTCTGGAGTGGCGACCACGTACCGGAAGACGTAGCGTTGGAAGGCCTCCCACAAGATGGACCGACGCCACGTAAGGAGGATGGGCGTTTTGGTACCCGAAAACTAATTACATCCAAAGAAAATAATTTATAATATACAGATTGAAAGGTCTCATTATGTAGAACAATAGTTGTTATGGGGGATAGTCCCAGTTCGCTGTCCGTTCAGAGATATACAACCTTTAACACTATACATTTTTGTTAGGTTAGGTTAGGGCGTTTTGGTACCCGAAAACTAATTACATATAAACAAAATAATTTATACAGATTGAAAGGTCTAATTATGTAGAACAATAGTTGTTATGGGGATAGTCCCAGTTCGCTGTCCGTTCAGAGATATACAACCTTTAACACTATACATTTATGTTAGGTTTAGGTTAGGTTAGGTTAGGGCGTTTTGGTACCGGAAAACTAATTACATCCAATCAAAATAATTTATACACAGATTGAAAGGTCTAATTATGTAGAACAATCGTTGTTAAGGAGGATAGTCGCAGTTCGCTGTCCGTTCAGAGATATACAACCTTTAACATTATTTAGGTTAGGTTAAGGTTAGGTTAGGGCGTTGCGGAAGGATTGTACGTTCCCGCGACCCCCAACGTAGTGTAAATGAAAAAACGGGGTAAAAAAAAGGTAGATATAATTCAATCACGTCACGATAAAGGAAGAGTCTATTTTTTTTTTTTTTTTTTTTTTTTTTATAAAAAAAACGTTGCCCCACACTAGGAATTTCTCCTGTATCGTGGGTGCGTTTACAAACATTTAAATTCACGTACACAAACAGCAATTGTTACTTATGACCTAACCTAACGATAACCTAACCTAACCTTTAAAGGTTGTATATCTCTGAACGGACAGCGAACTGAGACTATCCCCCCTAACGACTATTGCTCTATCTAATTAGACCTTTAAAACTGTATATAAATTATTTTGTTTGGTTGCCATGTTTTTCGGGTACCAGCTTCCATATATTTTTGCCCATTCTCCTTTGTCAGATACTTCAGACCTTCGATTTTTCACATCAAATGAAGCAGCCCACCCAGTTAAATATTTTTTGTAAAGGCGGTATGTCGATCTCTAATAGTTTGGTTGGGCTTTTGTGTTTTCTAATCAGGGTCACCAGGTACTCCAGATCTTCGATTATCCTAATTTTTATAGTTTTCCCTTTATGTGGCCATTAAACCCTAACTCTGTACCAAATTTCAGCACTCTGAGTTTATGGGAAGTACTAGTTCTATTTTGATGATGAGTGAGTGAGTGTCTTAAATGCGAAACTTTGCTGTCGCTTAACTTCGGAACTAAATAACCTACAGACTTGAAATTTTGGATTATAAGTATGTGAGTATAGCTTACTGGATGACGAAAATTTCTGCGTTCTGGTCTTATCCAGAGGTTCTCAAATAGGGGCCTGAAAATGCGGCGAAATGGTTCCTGTAAAGGATGGTACGGCAGTTTGCTTCGCGCTCGACTTGGCGGGGGCACTGCCGTGCCCCCCGATTTGTTACGGCCGCGAATCATATTTTAATCAACATACAACTTAATACTGACCAGCAAATTGCAAAAAACATAAAAAAATTGAATTTCAGGGGCTACACTGGCGCTTTCGCCTTAACTTAATTTTACTTAACTTCTGGGCTCGCTCATTCCATCATAGACCTCATCCATCGCTTTCCACCAGGCAAGATCGAGGTCAAGAGCTGGCCAATGTTGCAATAAAAAAAAAAAACATCTTCATCATATCATTCTATAAAAGGCACGTAGATTCCTTGCATCACTTCAGAGGACCATGAATTCTCCTCTGAAAAAAAAAAAAAATTTTTTTCATTTCTTTTAAAAGTTTTTGTTCAAGACCTTGTTAATTTTTGGTAAAAAAATTGCTTCCGATCCATCCAAAAAATTGTTTGAGTCCATCTAAACTCTCTAATTAAATAAAGAAAAGAAAAAAGGTATATATGAAATGTTTTTATACCTAATATCTTCTATCTTCTATCTATATATATAAAATGGTAAACTGACTGATTGTTGATATATCAACGCACAGTCTAAACAGCTGCTCCTAGAGACATGAAATTTGGAGGGTGTGTTCTTTGTGAAGAGTAGGTATCCACTAAGAAAGGGTTTTTCGAAATTCCACCCCTAAGAGGGTGAAATTTCACGCGGACGAAGTCGCGGGCAGAAGCTAGTTTAGTATAAATCCTATATTCTAAGCAAATCAAGATTTTCATTTGATATTAAAGAGTTGTAAAAAAATCCGTAATTTTTTATCATTAATAAAATAAAGGAAAAAAAAAATCCAATAGATTTAAGAGTTAAAAAAATCGTACCTGCACCGCTGCGCCAATAAACGGATTTGTTACTAATATAAACGCGGAGGTTACGGCATGATTGGCGCAGTGGTTAAGCGATTGACTGCTGCGCTGCGTGTCGCGGGTTCGATTCCCGCACGGAACAGATATTTGTATGACCTACAAGTAGTTGTTCCGGGTCTGGCTGTTTGTGTATGTGACTTTAAATGTTTGTAAACGCAACCACAATACAGGAGAAATTCCTAGTGTGGGGTAACGTTTAAAAAAAAAAAAAATTCGTAGGAAATTCCACATATCTTGGTCACTTTTAATGAAATTGATGAGAAAGACTTGTTCATGCCATTGTGGTGAAAGGATTAGTTACCTAGACTCTGCGTTACCGAGTGCTAAGTGTCTAGGAAAATGAGGTGGGAAGATGTAAGTCGAACCACGTAAGTGGGGCTACCTCGACGGAAACGACAGCAGGGTGTGGGCGAGGAGCAAGTATCACAAACTATGCTCCACCTCCTATCCTGCCTTTGTGCCCAAAAACATGCAGCAAAAGTGACCTCCGCGCTGCCACCGATAACGCCGTGGAACTGGCGAAGTATTGGGCCAACAAATTTTTAAGTAATTGTCAGCGCCAGCGCCAGCGACACGTATACCTAAGAAGAAAGAAATTGATATATTTTTCACTTTAAACAGTTAGGTACTTACTTTTCCTTTCAGTCGTGAGTATTGATATTTCGATACAGTCTCCCATGTGGAGGATTCGCCAAACTATAGGAAAAAAAATCTCATTAATAATCATCATCATCATTTCAGCCGAAAGACGTCCACTGCTGGACATAGGACTCCCCCAAGCACCTCCACTTCGACCGCTTCTGTGCTTCTCGCATCCAACGGGTTCCTGCGGCCTTCACAAGGTCGTCGGTCAACCTTGTGGGAGGCCTTCCAACGCTACGTCTTACGGTACGCGGTCGCCACTCCAGAACCTTTCGGCCCCATCGGCCATCTGTGCTGCGAGCAATGTGCCATGCCCAATGCCACTTAAGTTTGGCAATTCTTCGGGCTATGTCGGTTACCATGGTTCTCCTGCGGATCTCCTCATTCCTGATTCGATCACGCAGGGATACTCCAAGCATAGCCATCTGCATTGCCCTTTGGATGACTTTTAGCCTTCTTATAAGGCCCATTGAGAGCGACCACGTTTCAGTGCCATAAGTCATCACTGGCAACACGCACTGGTCAAAGACTTTTGTCTTGAGATACTGCGGTATGTGAGACGAGAAGATATTGCGTAGCTTCCCGAACGCTGCCCAGCCGAGTCGGATTCGACGATTGACCTCTTTCTCGAAGTGAGACCTACCTAACTGGACAGTTTGTCCAAGGTAAACATAGCCGTCCACGACTTCGAGTGTAGCGTCTCCGATCTTTATGAGAGTGGGTGTTACATGGGCATTTGACATGACCTTCATTTTGTCCATGTTCATTTTAAGACCCACTCTTTCGGAGGCTCTACTGAGAAAACTAAATGGTGACATGAGGCGAGTGCGAGTGAGAGAACATGCGCGAAAGTTCTTAGTGCCTATGTTCAGGCCCGCCAAGTGACGTCGGTCGTATTGTACGGCATCATACCTACAATACCTTAGCATTAAGCTTTTTCACACAGTCATGCATTCATCAACGTTGCATTCCTACAGTAATAACATTTAAATGGAATTGCACTTGCACTTGCTTCATCAGGTATTGCAGCTACGTTGTTTGAAGGCGGTCGAACAGCTCATTCCGCACTCAAGTTGCCGTTGAACATACAGTAAATTAATGAAACTCCAACTTGCAAACTTTCAAAGAATTCTGCAATTGACCAGTGTCGATGTCGATAAATAAATTGTAAGGGCAGTCGTTAAATATTTGGGGCATTAAATAATTATTCTTAGGGTTCCGTACAAAAATGGTAAAAACGGAACCCATAAGGTGAGACTAAGTCTGTCTGTCTGTCACAGCTGGATATCTCAAGAACTACTAATGCTATCAACTTGGAATTTGGAATAGTTTTAGATGACGTTTGCCCAACTATTTTTCAAATAAGAAATAAATACAAAATATATTACGTATATTTTTTGCAACAGGGACTGAAAGGGTGTCTGAAAAATTCCAAGTGGGGCTACTACGGCATGTGGGGGAGTATCATATGAAAGAGCGCAGTTTGCACATTCTCAAACATTTTTTCTTTTTTTTATGCCGCATAGTTTTCGACTTTTGATGAAAAATGTAAAAAAAAATACCGTTCCCCGCCCTTATCTCCGAAGTTTGCAAAGAGAAACATCTGAAATGATTCTATGTGATAGAAGTTTATTTCATTCTCCGTGCCTCGGGAATCTCCAATCATGGGAAGAACAAGTTACTTTCGGCCTCGTTAAGTGTCTTTTACACCCGTTAGATTAATGCTGGTTTTGTGGACACATAAAAAACATTTTAACAAACCTGCCCTTGGTCAGAGAAAGTGTTAGCAGTCTCGATTCGTGACAGGTTGATGGTGTAGCGGCATCTTCGTCACCACATGCAAACTACGCATCACACTGACGTCGCAAAATCCTGCATCAAAATCCTGCATCGCGCAGGCAGTGTTTACCGCACAACTATAGCATACAAACTACGTCCCGACATCAATCGTTGGGCAGCTGCCCACCAGACACGACACCCGTCTGGTCGGAGGATTCTCTTTTCTATGGAGGATAAGTGACCTTTATACCCTGTTCCTCTTACCTCTAAACTGGTGGCCCGAATATGGACGACCGCGTAGCCTTCAGCGTGACGTCATCATCGTCACATCCTTAAGCTTTTAGAGCGGCAAATCACACGGTCAGCCAGCACCCACACGGCTTCAACGGGTATCCTGACCACCAGCATGCAGCGGTCACTCACGGTCATCACCCTCACATTAACTCACACTCTTTAACATACAGCAAAAACTGCAAGAATATCAAGCACAAGGTGCACACGTCTTCTTCATCGACTGGTCTCATCGAAGTGGAGTGCTTCGCCTAACGTTATGCGGAACGTTATGCTGGTTGCCTAAAGCCGACCCTGGTTGAAATGCTGTATCTATTAGCAGGAATAGCGCCACCAGTGGTTCGCAGAGCGCTGGCAAGCTCCAGTGAAAGAGCCAAAATGGTCTCCGACACACGACACTCTTTGCACGACAGCATTCTTGTGCCACAAAGGCTGAAAAGCCGAAACAATTTTTTAAAGTGTGTTGTCCCACTCACTGGCGAACCATCACAAGAAAGACTGAAGCTGTGGTGAGACAGTGCTTCCTTACCTAAACCGTTCGTTCCACCCGCTGAAGAGCTCTCACCTGGACATGAGTTACCTTGGGTAACCTGGAGGTCTTTAAATAGACTCTGGACCCAGGTTGGCCAAAGCAAGGAGAACCTGTTCAGGTGGAGATTTATAGACGACTCCACCTTGGAGTGTAAATGTGGTGCTGTTCCACAAACGATACAGTTGCCCACCAGACACGACACCTGTCTGGTCGGAGGATGCTCCCTTTTCAATAGAGGATGAGTAAACTTGACACTCTGTTCCTCATACTACTACTAAAAGCTGGAACTGGGAACTAAAGCGTGATATTATGTAACTGAATATAACCTTACGCACACATCCAGCTGAACTAAATGGGTCCTATTAGGAGCCTGGCCAGACGATGGACAACTTGTCCGCGGACAATTTTCCCGCCACGATAGATCGAATAGAAATCTATGCAATTACGTACACGTAGGAAAAATAGACTCCTAGAATTTCATACGTTCTACCGTCATGGACAAATTGTCCGCGGACCTCAGAAGCTGTAAGTAGGTCGATTTCAAAGGTAGTGATTACGCACTTTTATATCTTATCATGCAATTCACATATTCCATCATGCAATAGTTCTTGAAAGTCATGTACCTATAGTAAATTGTACGAGCGCATATTTTTCCAGTTCTGAAAAAAAAAAAAACCTTCTTTTGGTCTCCGCCGCAGTAACAAAGAACCCGTCCGTTAGAAGTGATCTCCTTTCTTTAGAAAAGCAGTATATATTTCATGTCATCATTATCATCATCATCATTGGCCCTGTTCCACCCACTGCTGAGTAAAAGCCACCTCAGTTTTGTGCCATGCTTGATGCAGGTACATATACCACTGTGGCTTGTAATTCAACGTATTTCCACGACGTGATATTACAACAATTAGGCAACCTATAGTTTAATTATTATTTCACTGGAGTAAACTGACAGATGCTAATGTCACATTGTAAAATAATAAAACGAATAAAACGTTATATTAAGTAAGTAAGTACATAAGTTAGTAGTACTACTACTTACTTAGTAACTTGTTATATTTATAACACCGTAAACGTCAGATTACTCCAGTGAATTAATAATTAGACTTTACATAGCCTTGGCCTAAATCCATGGGATTTGAGTATATTCAAGTTTTATGAGTTTTTGAAAATTTCTCAGAATTCGTCAATAATTTATTATTATCATTTTTCTTTAAATTCCCAAACTGAATTGCCTTGTTATTTTGGTTTGTGTTGCCTATACTTTGCCTGGTCAATCGATTTCAGCTTGAGAGGTGCCGTTAGATTCTTCTTAATTGTACGAGTGACACTGGGTTTAACAAAATAAAAAAAAAATAAAATGGCCGATTTTTGGCGCAATGTTATTGTCTCCAAAAAAAATTTTTTTTCTCAAAACCTATCGAGTGGGGTATCAAAATAAAGGGCTTTAAAAGATGATTACAAAAATATAAACAACTTATATGGTTAAAAGTAATTCGAAGTGACTAATCGTAAAAAACACGTACCAAGAACTAAATCATCAGCGAAATCTTTCACATGCCACGAAAACAGCTCCTAGACATGGCTCAGAAGTGAGATGGGCGTATAATTCTTAAGAAGGGAATTGTCGCCCTTCTTAAAGAAAAGTATCACCACACCTCTGTTCTTTATCTGTGGTGTTTTGCCCTCGAGTATGACGGAACCAAACAGCTTCTGAAGGGCCTTAAAACAGGTTTTTCGCCGGCCTTCAGGAGCTCGGCTGTAATTCCTTCATCACCCTTGTTTTTGAGCTGGTTCAGACCCATCCTAATCCCGTACAGGCTGACGTCCAGGATGTCTTCGGTATAGTGTCGAGTCAATCTAGCTCTTGGGTCGTTTGCCAGATTCATAACGGGGTTACTTGTTGACGTGTATAACTGTCCATAGATCCTCTCAATCTCTCTCAACAGCTCAGGTTTGGCGGATACGATCCTGCCATCATCAGTCTTCAGTGTCGTAAGCTGGCTCTGCCCAATAGACAGATCTCTAGCAAAGACTTTGGACCATTTGTTTCGCTCTATCGCGTCCTTAATACGGTCTGTATTAAAGCGGCAAAGATCGCTTTTCAATGATTTAGAGATCCGTCTATTGAGTTACCGGTAATTTAGCGAATCATCTGAAGACTGCAGTATCATCTCGCGCCTCTCCTTCATGAGCCGTAAAGTAGGTTGCTTCTTCGTCGACATAATGAAGTCAATCTCATTTTTAGTTGCACCATCTGGGCTCTGCCAGGTCCACTTTCTGTGCTCACGTTTTCTGAAGAAGTAATTCATCATAAAGAGGCCTTTCTTCTCCACAAAACTGGCCAGTAGGTGGCCCCGGTGGTTCCGGCGTCAAACTCCAAATTGCTCCACTCGCAGCTCATCGCCATTTCGTTTACCCAGTTTCACGTTAAAGTCCCCCATGGCAACGGTAACGTGAGTTTTAGAGCCATGCATGGCTCTGGAAATATCCTCATACATGGTCTCTACCTCATCGTCGGGGCGTGACGAGGTCGGGGCGTAAACCTGTACGACCTTCAGCGAATACCTTTCGGATATTCTGAGTAAAAGGTACGCCACCCTGGTCGACACACTCTCGATCTTCACCACGTTGCTCACAAGGGACTTATGGGCGATAAACCCAATACCACCATTGGACTGCTGGGTTGCCCTCCCGGAAATAGAGCTTGCTCTTCCTCTTCCGGATTTGAGGATTATCGAGTCCCCCCTCTCTTCGGACTTCAGATAACCCCACTATACTCCATCGTACCCTGATCAATTCTTCCTCGAATTCGGTAATCTTCTCGTCGGTCCGGAGTGTATGAGACACAAGTTGTTGTACAAGTATGTTGCCAGGTCCAGTTTTCGGTGACTGTGGTAGCCGGATCTCTTCCGGGGATTCTTAGCACCCCTTGCCTCACTATGGCCTTGGCCGCTAACGTAGCCAAGGGTAGGCGGGCCGCCGGATACTAAAGGCCAAGTGTGTTTGTGCTTGTCATTTTTGGGGGTTGGGGGGGGGGGGGTTTTGCCATAAACACCACGCTTGGCAGGCGGGTTGGTGATCGCAGTATGATGCTGGTGGTGGAATACATAGAAAACGCTGCTGCCCATTTCTAGTACGACCCTTAGTCGCCTTTTACGACACCCACGGGAAGAATGGGGTGGTGCTATTCTTTAAGTCCGGCACCACACAGACATTTTTTCTTGGCCCATCGCATCGAATCGCCTGACTGCGCTATTAGGTACTTCGTTTTCGCTTAATGTTATTTATGACTTTGTTACTTTTGGGTCCTAGCGTGATGTTAAATAGCCCTAAGCCTTCCTCAAGAATTTGACTATCAAGTACAAAAATATTTTTTCAGATTCAACTGGTAGTTTCAGAGATTAGCTCGTCTATCAAACAAAAACTAACAAACTCTTCAGCTTTATTATTAGTATAGATCTGGGGGCACGGTAGTGCCCCCGCCAAGACGAGCCAAGCGAAGCGCAAGGCACCCACCTACCTACCACCACTTACCTTTTCTCGAAGCACTTCGTCGTATTTTTGAGATGAGCAAAATTTTCGGGATTTGATGTCAGAGGTTGACTTATTAAACCTATACAGTCTTATTACAAAACGAGATCTAATTTTAGACCTAGCCTAAACCTTCGAGACAGTTAATCTATTTTGTACTTTATTCCGACAAACGTGAAGTTCTTAATGCAAAATTGACAACTTAGACTCGGGTTTGACGTCAGTTTTTGTAAAAAGAACTTTAGCTTCGTCGGATTATAGTTCGAAATTTTAAAATGGCTGGATGGTTTAAACCTGGTTCTAAAGATAAATCTTGTTTTGTAATAAGGCCGATAAAGTTTCAATTGCATAGCTCTTATACTTTAGATTTTATTGATATCTAAAATACCCCGATTTCGTCACTGACTCACTGATGATCATCAATATTCTAAGAGTCTTCCTGAAGTCCTAGAAAGCTGAAATTTGGTATGTAAGCTAGTAATAGTACACAAACAACAAAAAAACTCTAAAACTTGGAACTTTTGCCCTCCAACCCCTTAAAATAGGGGATGGAAGTTTGTACGAGACTTCCGCAAATTTTGATGCTAGAGTTCTGAAAATTTATATAGGGACTCCTTGTTATAAATAATAAAATACGTATTTCAGGATTTTCAGTAAATAACCCCCTAAAAAAATATTTTTTTATTTCATTAGCAACTTTCAAAAAGATGTGAAAACCCACCAAAAACATTTTCATGTAAAATGTTGTCAAGACGAGACCACATTTCCGGCCGTTTCGTTACCATCACATGGGCGTAAGGTAAAAAACAATAGTTCTTGTAGTAACGAAACGGCCAAGCCTCATATTTTGACTAAGGTGTAGAGTCAGAAGCTTGGCTCTACATGAGATCTGATAACTGGGTTATGTCCTGTAATGGTTTATGTAAGTGGAAATAAATAAATAAATAAATAAATAAAATAAAACTTTTTGACAGTGCGAGCCATATGTGGTCTTCGTCTTGGCAACATTTTACTTGAAAATGTTTTGGTGGGATAGATTAGTTTAGATGACGAATTCTGTGAAATTTTCAGAATCGCATAACACTTCCATTTTCTTGGGGGTATATGCAGTATTTTTTTTGTGTGGTTTTTTTCATAATGCATGGTCAAACTATCTTTCCTGGTAGAAATGCGTCGAATTACAATTCACCCTGCATAAATTATACAAGCCTTTGCATGCGGCTTGGCTTGGGTGGAGGTCGGAAAAAAACATAAGTTTAAAAACCTTCTCCATGAAAGACATAATTTTATTATTATCTCAATTTTGGTTTGAATGAAAATAAATCGATAATCTAACTTACTGGAAGGCTCTTAAACAGTTCATGACCAGGTAGTGACAAGGTTCATTCGCAGAATCGAAAATCACTGTAGTACGTGCGCGTTGCATTCTGGTTCTCACTCTTGTGGATCTGTAAGCAAACGGATCATGAATGGTGTATTAGGTAGGTATATTTTAATTTGGTCTGTTTGTTCGGCTCTATAAGTGAGCATTGACTTGTAACAGAACATCGAGCATTCGCCGTTTCTAAATTTTATCGAACCGCACTTCGAATACGACGATTGACGTTCTGTTTCAACCTGATTTAAAAAACCAACGAGCATATCGGAGTAACATTTTGTCGAGCAAAGGCACGCGCGTTCAAGAACGTACAATCATCAATAGTGAACGCAAGGTACAAAGAAATATTACAGGCTCACGACGAGTGAACATTTACGTCGAACGAAGCGTCGAGCATTCGCAGGAACGTTACAATACATGGATAGGTATATATGCTTTTGTAAACTTAGCTTTTGCCTGTATTGTACCATTCGTAAGAACGTTACATTACATGAAAATGCTTTTGTAAACTTAGCTTGTGCCTGTATTGTACCATTCGTAAGAACGTTACATTACATGGAAATACTTTTGTAAACTTAGCTTTTGCCTGTATTGCACCATTCGTAAGAATGTTACATTACATGAAAATGCTTTTGTAAACTTAGCTTTTGCTTGTATTGTACCATTCGTAAGAACGTTACATTAAGTACATGGAAATGCTTTTGTAAACTTAGCTTTTGCGTGTATTGTACCATTCGTAAGAACTTTACATTACATGGAAATGCTCGACAAAATGCTCTAGTGTATACTAACCATAAGATTGAACGCTCATTGAACATAAAACAATAGACAGACATAAGTAAAAATGAGTTATCCCTAAACAAACAGTATCATAGGCAGTGGTGGTCCAGTGGTATCGGTCCCGACTTACGAGTTCTAAGTCGTGAGTTTGAATCCAGACAGGCACTTTACTTTGTGTATTTAATTCCATCATAGATGCTCTCAAAACGGTGAAGGAAAACATACTGAAACAGACCTGCCGATTTCTTCTGTTTAAATCCACTGTGAAAATTTTGGTGAAGTGAGCTGTCAAAGATGTCATTCCCTACCATGAGGTGGAATGACAGCTCATTTCAAGTTACCTACTCGAAAGTTTTTACGGTGAGATTTTGACCGATAGACCGGCTTGTGGCATTGAATTATAGTTTCATGATCCTATCATTTTGAACCGTAGACAGAGTAATCTATTGACTCATGGTATCCGTGTCACCGAAAGGGACAACAAATTCCGGCAATCTTCATCATACTATCATTTTTACAGCTTATTACACTACACTTTACCATTTTCACAGATGCGCAAATGTACTATTATTCAATTATGCACGAAAAAGATCTTATTTTCCGTTTAATCGCGGTGTAGTTTTTATTAATTCATTCATAATTTTTATTATTTCCTTCATAAACGTCAAACTTGTTGTGCACATTGATGTGCTTAGCCGACACGCAGTAAGAGACAGAAATATTTTTTCTCTGTCTCTTTTCTTTGCAAGTGACGTTAATATATTTCTCTTTTTCTTGTGCGAATGAAAAAGAAGATATGCAGCAGTCTATAGTTTACTCTGTCTACGTTTTGAACAGTCTGGTCGTCTGGTATATCTTTGAAGCTTACTGTACAATATGGCACATACTTCTTTAAGGTATTTGTAACTAGATTTACGGTTGTAAGCGTTGTCAGCGTTGTTGTTGGCGGTCTGGTAGGCGTTCTGAGTCGCAGATTCAGCTGGATCCCATTATTATTAAGCCATTGAGTATTCTGAATCCATTTTTGTGTAGGGCGCGTAATTTCTTTCTCGTTGACACTGTCATCGGGAAGTGCTATAAAAAAAAATTGTTTCTGTAACATTTGACCTCGTTTCTGTTTCCTTTTTACCCGACTAAACGACTGCAAAGACAGGGTTATATTTTTTACGCGCACCTATTTATGTATGACAGTTATTTTAATTCAATCTTAGATTTGATGCCACCAACAGCAAGAGACTGCTTGAAAAGTATAGCTTGTTAGTTGCAGTCAGATTTTTTAAATCTTTTAACCGTAAGGTACAAGGTTTGACTTGTCCTTTATGGGGCCTCTGGGACACAGAATGACAGACCGTCCAGCGTAGGAGATCGTAGTTTAGCCGTGCACGATCTCTCAAAGATACGGTGTCGTTTGAGCCGGCAACTGTCCAGTAGTGCTATACTATAAAAATCTTATCGTGAAAACTTATGTGATTGAACTCGAAATCAGTTTGAAGTGAGCTGACAATCCCTGGCGTAAGATTGGATGACAGTTCACTTCACCTTTTTCACGGTTAGATTTCTACAGAATAAACCTGCAGTTGAAATCACAGCTCACTTCAAGCTCACTTCACTCAAGTTTTCATGGTGAGATTTGATTCCGCAACCATTCGCCTTTTAAAGAATAAATCGGCAGGTGGACACCTGCCGATTTGGAGGGTGTCTATGAGGACTTACGAAAAAGTTTGACTTCCGAGTTTGACTTGGTTTGGAAATTTCATTCGATTTACCTACTTAGAAACTATCCTCTTTTGCTGATGATGGAGACTCAAAATTATCCTTGAAATATTTAGAATCTAGTTGGTTTGTTAATTTGAGCAAAGAACATTTGAGAATTTGGGCCATTTGAGCAGGACGTGGTGTTCCGTCGCTTCCGCGGACAAGTACCATAGAACAGCACAAGATCAAGCTAGTAAAGTATTATCTATATCTATACATATAATAAATCTGTAGACGAGGCGTTTCTGTACATTGAAATTATAAAAAAAAAATAGGTGGGGTGTTAAAGGATAACCAACAGATGCCATTCGCATCAATTTTTGGAATTTTTGTCTGTTTGTCGGTTTGTCTGTTTGGATGTGACAGATTTTTTATTTGAACAGGTTCAACGTAAAAAGTACCAAACCAATATGGTTCATTTTTAACCGACTTCAAAAAGGAGGAGGTTCTCAATTCGTTGGAACCTTTTTTTTTTTATGTATGTTCCCTGATTACTCGAAGATGGCTGGACCGATTACAAAAAATATTTTTTTGTTTGAAAGGGTATACTTTCCAGGTGGTCCCATTGTCATCAGGTCAGGATCTGATGTTAGGATCCTGGAGAAATCGAAGGAACTCTTCAAATAGTATAGGCACACCTATAGCGATTTGGGTATTTTTTATAGTAACTCGTGCATTTGCTCTCGAGAAACACTATTTGGTGAAGTGGAACTGATGATGAAGACCACAGATGGCCACCGGAACTACTGAATAATAAGTATTTCATCGGTGTCAAAAAACTAAAATACAGATTCAAAGACACCGACTTCCGAAATTAAAGTTATTTTTCACTTTGTAGTGTTTTTTTGGAAGTCGGTTTTTCTTTTTTGTTAAAAAGTTTTTTTATACTCAAATATAGTGTAGAACACGGAGTAGTGATTAGTCTTTGTTTCATCGCAATCGCTTCAGTCTATCAAACGATATAATCAATTTAAAGCATTCTATAACAAATTTTTATTACATCTATTGGGACGATATAGTATTAAAGAAAACATATTGTGATCTTTTAAACATTATTATGTGTATATGTACTCTAATACTTATGTCTGTGTTATTTAATAAAAGTAATGATAGTGATTATAATCTATATCTATATATATAAAAGAAAGTCTGTTAGTTACACCACTTATAACTCGAGAACGGCTGAACCGATTTGGCTGAAAATTGGTGGGGAGGTAGCTTAGAACCAGGAGACGGACATAGGATTTTTTTTTATTTTTTTTTTATTTTTTTTTATAGTAGGAGTAGGGTAGGAGTAGGGTAGAAGTAGGGTAGGAGTAGTGTAGGAGTAGTGTAGGAGTAGGGTAGGAGTAGTGTAGGAGTAGGGTAGGAGTAGTGTAGGAGTAGGGTAGGAGTAGGGTAGGGTAGGGGTAGGGTAGAAGTAGGGTAGGAGTAGGGTAGGAGTAGGGTAGGAGTAGGGTAGGAGTAGGGTAGGAGTAGGGTAGGAGTAGGGTAGGAGTAGGGTAGGAGTAGGGTAGGAGTAGGGTAGGAGTAGGGTAGGAGTAGGGTAGGAGTAGGGTAGGAGTAGGGTAGGGGTAGGGTAGGGTAGCCGGGCAGCTATAAATAATGTATATGGCAAAACGACGTTTGCCGGGTCAGCTAGTATTATATAAAAGAAAGTCGTGTTAGTTACACTATTTATAACTCAAGAACGGCTAAACCGATTTGGCTGAAAATTGGTGGGGAGGTAGCTTAGAACCAGGGGACGGACATAGGATACTTTTTATCCGGTTTTAGACGGACATCGTATTTAATATTTTTATTTACTTAAAGGAGTAGGGTAGGAGTAGTGTGGGAGTAGTGTGGGAGTAGGGTAGGAGTAGGGTAGGAGTTGGGTAGGAGTAGTGTAGGAGTAGGGTAGGAGTAGGTTAGGAGTAGGGTAGGAGTAGGGTAGGAGTAGTGTAGGAGTAGGGTAGGAGTAGGGTAGGAGTAGTGTAGGAGTAGGGTAGGAGTAGGGTAGGGGTGGAGTAGGGTAAGGGGTAGGACACCACGCGAACGATAGCGCCGAGCAGCTAGAAATAATTTATATGGCAAAACAACGTTTGCCGGGTCAGCTAGTCTTATAATAAAAATAATTATGTATGTTTAGGTTGATATTTATTTATGGGCCTGCGTCGCCTGAAATAAATAAATAAATAGGAGTAGTTGTTATTCACCGACCTAAATTATTGAGATACTCTAGCATTATTTAAAAAACTTTTTTTACTTTCCAGGTGGTCCCATTGTCATCAGGTCAGGATCTGATGTTGGGATCCTGGAGAAATCGAAGGAACTCTTCAAATAGTATAGGCACACCTATAGCGATTTGGGTATTTTTTATAGTAACTCGTGCATTTGCTCTCGAAAAGCACTATTTGGTGAAGTGGAACTGATGATGAAGACCACAGATGGCCACCGGAACTACTGAATAATAAGTATTTCATCGGTGTCAAAAAACTAAAATACAGATTCAAACACACCGACTTCCGAAATTAAAGTTATTTTTCACTTTGTAGTGTTTTTTTGGAAGTCGGTTTTTCTTTTTTGTTAAAAAGTTTTTTTATACTCAAATATAGTGTAGAACACGGAGTAGTGATTAGTCTTTGTTTCATCGCAATCGCTTCAGTCTATCAAAAGATATAATCAATTTAAAGCATTCTATAACAAATTTTTATTGCAATAAGTAAACACGTAACGACATCTATTGGGACGATATAGTACTAAAGAAAACATATTGTGATCTTTTAAACATTATTATGTGTATATGTACTCTAATACTTATGTCTGTGTTATTTAATAAAAGTAATGATAGTGATTATAATCTATATATTATATAAAAGAAAGTCGTGTTAGTTACACTATTTATAACTCAAGAACGGCTAAACTGATTTGGCTGAAAATTGGTGGGGAGGTAGCTTAGAACCAGGGGACGGACATAGGAATTGTTGAGTCACTCACCCACTCACCATACGCATTGTGACAGGATAAATCTTTTAGCAACCATATATTAAAGTAGTCGAATCGCAACCCGTGAAATATTTGTCATTGAGTAGTTCCGATGGCCATCTGTGGTCTTCATCACCAGCTCCACTTTACCAAATGATGATTTCCGAGAGCAAATGCTCAAAATACTTTAAAAAATACCCAAATCGCTATAGCTTTGCCTATAAAATTTGAGGGTTTCCCTCGATTTCCATGGGATCCTCTCATCAGATTCCAACTTGATACTAAAGGGACCACCTCGAGAGTATACCCTTTCGAACAAAAAAAGAATTTTGAAAATCGGTCCTCAATTGGCGGAGTAATCGCGTAACAAACACACAAAAAAAAAAAAACACCGTTGAATTGAGAACCTCCTTTTTTTTTGAAGTCGGTTAAAAACTAAAATAAAGGCAGTCCTTTAACATCCTGAATCTATCGTGATTTATAGATATTAGGGATAGAGCAATAAATGCTCAAACTGATGCAGAACTTAACGAGACCTCTAGATGGTCAAATATTCTTGACAAGAATGCTTGATGAGGCTTGATGCGACGACAAACACTGTTTCCATTCCTTTCATCAAGCACGATCAAGCACATAGTTTGTTTGTCAAGCATATGAAGCCTAGTTCGAAACGATCAAAATTGCTTGACGAGCTCGTAACACTCAAGCTCATAATTGCCAGTGTTAGGCTGGTTTTCTACCAGAGATGTGCCATGCAGCTATGCTGCGAGGATGTGAAAGCTAAGCTACGAAATTATGTGACCATTTCCACTAATGCTAAGGTGTGTAGCGGAGCGGGTAAGATGTACTATGAAGATGCACTGCCACGAGGTAGCTGCAGCTCGAGCTATGCGATGCATCGACAGTAGAGAAGGCACGGGGAGCACCTGCGGCACAAACGCGCGCCTAGCTACACAACTCGCGTATTGCTCGCATCCTTCCATAAAAAAACAGCTTAGTTGAATCAGTTTCCACCAGTGCTCTGCTATGTGGACTAATGAACGTAGTACTTATCAACGTAGTTTTTTTTTTTTTTTTCAGTCCATTCTGGCCCTTACATAAGAAGACTTCTGGCCGCAGGACGGTATCTACCGTCCTGCGGCCAGAAGTCTTCTTCCATGACGACGGGCAGATAGCGATTCCCACGAACGCCTTGAAGTTGACGTTGCGGTGCGACTCCTGCGCCCTCGGCCTGCGTCTTCTGGCGCACGTACTCCATGATGTCCTCCGCCTTAGTGGTGTAGTGTAGGCGGGAGATGTACACCGGTGTGTTCGGTTTTCCAGGCCTTCAGAAAGACAATGTACATACTTCAGAAGGCTTGTTACATCGGCGTGGTCGAAGGTGACGGGTGGCAGCTTGTTCAGCTCCTTCGCCACAAACGTCGGCACGTCGTCCGGGTCGGTCTCCTTGAACAGCGTGATAATATCTTGCATGCTTCTCTTAGTCCCGTCACGCCGGCGGGACACCATCTTGTCGCGCTTGTTCAGCACACTGAACAACAATAGCTTGGCAGCAGCTATGTCCTCCTCGCTGAAGTTTGTAGCGTTGTAGTCAAGCGCAAGCCTTCGCGTAGGTACCTAAACCAAAATTAAATAAGAACAATACTTACATTGGCATATTTCTCCAAGTAGTAGTACTTGAAGAAATATAAACATTGTCGTTCCACAATTAATCATGTTTTTCCGTTATAATATTCTTCGTTTAAAAACACTGGCTATAATCATTCTCAAACTATTTTTGAAATTCTAAACAATGCTGAAAGAATTCTACATTATGTTACAGTCCGGCTGTCGAGAGAATGCATTCCTGAAACTTGTCAGTACGACAACTCTAGTAGCTAATAAAGATCAAATTCGAAAGACACGTATTCGTTTGAATAAAACTGACATTTGTCAAAACCGCCTTCTCTCAACGTCCGCACTAACAGGTACAGGATTGTAAATACAGAAAAAAAAATGAAAAGTATCAAGTCATTATCTACCTACAATGATACAGTCATAAAATGGTGATTGAATTAAGGTCTTATCGCTCATGAACTTTTCTTGGATTTGTTTTAAATTAAAAAATTATCTACCGTGAAATTGTTGCGCGCCACAATTAATGCCTGGTGGCCATGGTGACATTAGTTACCACTAGCGCCATCTAGTATCGAGTAGCGGAACTAGTTGTCAAGATCCTTCTAGAAATTTCGATGCGAGAACTTTCTAGAACTTTCTTGAACTATCGACATCTGGTCAGTCGGGGCCGGTATGTACTCGAACATTCTAGATGTTTCTACAATGGAAGGTTCTAGAACTATCTGCGGTACTATATAAGGCCGGGATGCGGCACAACCGACACAGACCGCTCATACATACATGACGCTCCTTAGCCCGGACCGTGGACGGCTAGCTCTGGAAGCGGGGCGGGCGGGAGCAATTTCACCCAATTCTGTAGGAGCGTCGAGTCGGCACCTCAGTCGCTGGTCGTCCCCCGCCGGGCCTCCCCCAGGTAACTGGGGGTCTCACCTGGCGGGGACAGACCGCCGAGGTGTCGTGAAGAAAGCGGCGCTGTGGGACAGCGTCGTGGCGCGCCTACAGAAAAACAACATGCAATCACTCACATGGACGCGCGTAACATACGCGTGCCCAACAATGCCGCAGGCCGATGAAGCCGACCCAGCGAGGGGCCTGTATTGGCAGGCCACCGTAAGGCCTCCGCGGCCGGGGGGCGAAGCCCCGGTACCGCTCGCCACGCCCCCTGACGGGGGCGTCGCGACATCCACACGAACCGACACAGTTTGGATAAAGCGATACAAGCGAACACATCGAAGCGATCTTCAAGTGCAACTTAAAGCGATCAGTAGTGCAATTGTGTTTTCTAATTAGTGTGTTTGAGTTGTTAGATATTAGTGTTGTTCATTAGTGTAATTTTTTGGTTATTAAATCGGCAGTTTTTATTGTCACGAACCTCAAGCTCGTAAGAATTGGTGTCAGAAGTATAATGCTCGGGGAGACAGCTGTCATTTGCAAATGGTTGTCCCTAACCGTTAGGGACAACGATTTGCAAATGATAGCTTTAGGGCCTAAAGTTCAAGTAACGGATGTTCTACAGCTGTACCATAATTGTTATTCAGGAGGTCATCTGGGAGTAAAACGGACTCTACTGAAGATACGAGAACGGTTTTACTGGGTCCACTGTCGGAACGATGTCGAGGACCGGTGTCGCAACTGTACCAGTTGTGCAGCTGTAAAGGGAGCTCAGACTCATAGTAGAGGTGCATTGAAATGGTACAATGTTGGTGCACCATGGGAGAGGATAGCCCTTGACGTTGCGGGGCCGTTTACGGAAAGTGCAAGTGGCAAAAAGTATTTCATGGTTGTGATGGATTACTTCACCAAGTGGCCGGAAGTTTTCGTCATTCCAAATCAAGAAGCTTCGACAGTTGCAGATAAATTAGTTCATGAAGTCTTCTGTCGTTTTGGAGTGCCTTTAGAGATTCACAGTGATCAAGGAATGAATTTTGAGTCCCAAATATTCCAGGAAACTTGTCGAGTTAAGGGTACTCATAAAACAAGAACAACTTCTTACCACCCACAATCGGATGGAATGGTGGAACGATTTAATTAGACATTGGACATTTATGAGCACGTCAGACAATCGGGCCAGCAAATGTTTAAAAAGATGAAAACCCGTTATGACCGCATGAAGTATTCTCAGATGCTGGGAAAGATGCAGAACAAATTTACCCGATATCTGTACTTGAAGCAGTTTGGTGTCTACCCTTTCTACCCACTTATGTATCCAACTCTCTTTGTTATAGGGATGGTTGGGTGTTTTAATTTGGAAGTAAGGCGCAACCTCGCTCCTGTAAAATATGTTTTTAAGGTTTTTCGTGGGATACTGCATAATCCACAAATATTAGAATCGTTGGGATTGCTCGTTCCAGACAAGAGGTTACGGTTGGGACCGAGGGAGGAACTTTAACTTATAAAGTTTGCACCAGTGATTCGTGCAGTAAGAATACTTTTTAGTGTTTCTCGGCGCTTAGACATATTTTCTTGCTCTTTTACGGAATTCCAGAGGGTGACACTTGGTACGTTGTCCACTGTGTAACTTGTGCTTTTACCCAGACCCGTTACTTGATAATTAGCAATTCATGACTACTTTTTACCGACTTCACAAAAAGGAGGAGGTACTATGTTCAGATGTTTGTATGTTTTTTTTTTTTGTTTGTTTGTTCATCGAATACTCCGCCAAATATCGACAGAATTCATAATCATAATTATTCATATTTATTTTTTTGTTCGAAAGAAGATAGTTCTGAGGTGGTCCCACTGTCACCAAGTTAGGATCCGATGATGGGATCTTAGAGAAAACGAGGGCAACCCTCAAATTTTATAGGCTCACTTATTATTTTTCGCATATTTTATGAAGTATCTTGTGTATTTGCGTATGGTTGTCACCATCTCAGGTAGCTGGGCTGATGATGGAAGGTACAACTCCTTAACAGTAAGAAGTTACTCGAACAGGCAAGGACTGTTTTAGTAAATTGTTTTGATGTTTGATAGGGCATTTGCCACATTTGGTCTCATGATCATCAAGTCATGACCTGATGCTGCAGTCAGGATAGTCTGCAGAGTACCCAACTCCTCGACAACTAACAGCAGATATATCGTGTTTAGGCTCATTGAAAAGGGCTCGATGTGTGGATAAACGTACTGTTAATGAGGAACACCGAAGTACATAGAGACCTGATGCTGAAGCCAGGAGCATCAGAAAAAGTACAAACCTTGAAATTACAGCACCGTAGTCGTGTTTGGGCTCATTTTAAACAGTACTAAATTTTAAGTTCAATGCAATGTTGACATAAGTCTGGCCTGATGCTGCAGCCAGGATTATCAGCTAGGAGAGTGGAATACTAGGAGAACTCCTCAACAATTAACGTCCCTGCATCGGGAAAAGCAATATTTTGTAAAAGGTGATCAGTAGTTGACATTAGACATTGTAACTTAGATAAAAAAAAACAACCGACTTCCAAAAAACACTATAAAGTGAAAAATAACATTAATTTCGGAAGTCGGTGGCAAAAAAAAAATACAAATCTGAAGGGATATGGGAGAAAAAAGCACCCTACAGCAATAAAGTTTATTTATACTAAGACACTGATTACATGATGTTAGCGGCGCGTACGCGGAACCGAACTAGAAACATTCTATGGTAGGTGGCACTGCTCACGCACTTCGTAATACTATAACAAAAAAGACACCGACTTCCGAAATTAAACTTATTTTCACTATATAGTGTTTTTTGGAAGTCGGTTGTTTTTTTTGTAAAAAAGTTTTTTGTTAGCTTGGGTCTTACCTGTTAAAACAAATGTATGTGATAATGAATAAAATAAATAAATAAGAAATAAATAAATGTATGTAAATAACACACCATAGACTACCTTCAGTATTGTCTCTCCTTCCGCCTTAATCCATCCAAAGATCGCTTTTAGCGATAACAGGGATGACATATTGTCCATTAATTATGTCACTCCTTGTAAAATTTCTACATTTATATCTATAATTTTTAAGGTGTACATCAAATAAAAAACAACAAAATCGTATCAAATCGTTGATCAAATAATTTATTTGTATAACGCAGGTTTTTTTAGATAAGGTACAGTGCACTATATATGAATACAGTGTACCTACCTAAGCAAATCTACCGCCAATACAAACCCAACCTATATGCTAAAGTTAATTAATTTATATCTATTTCTATACATTATACATACAATACATAGTATAAAACAAAGTCGCTTCTTAGTTATGCAAAACTACACGTTCACATTGAATTTAGATAATTTATTATGATAATTTATTCCAGAAGGTTTTTGTGTATATATATAGACATATATATAGATATGTTTTAACTTAGATATAGCACAGAAATCGCGATGTTTTATCACATTGCATCATTTTCATAGAATTTCGGATTAGATTTTTCGTTAATAATGTAGTAATTATCCATAAAGTAGTCATGACGATACGCATAAACTGAAAAAATAACAGTTCTATTAATAACATTGCTAATAAAAGTCTGCAGTATAGGACATAGCTTGCAAAGTAAGCAAGCTGAAGTGGCAGTGTGCTGGAAGGAGGCCGGTGGTGCCGACGAGTCCAGGGGGTCTACTCCGAAGCGGTTAACCACTGTATCGGCCGAATGTTCGGTCATTTTCTGATTCGAATATTGTTGTCCTACTACGAATTAAAAAAAAAAGGTTAAGGGTTCTAAAAAGGTTCGGATTGGCACAGTTTAGTCGGGACCAATAGTCAATATAGGAAATTAATGGTAGTAGAAAATGACAGAACATTCGGCCGATAAAGTGGTTAACCGCTTCGGAGTAGACCCCCTGGAGTGGAGACCGCGTATTGGTAAGCGTAGTGTGGGACGACGTGGTGACGACGGTGGACCGACGACTTTAAAAAAGTGCCTTGGACAGACTAAATGTGGAACGCGGACGACAGGTTGTTGTTGTGGCGCAGCCATGGAGGCTATGTCGAGCGGTGGACTGCGATAGGCTGAGTTGTTTCAGTAGGTACAGAGCTGTCGACCAATTACTTAATTTATTGTCTTGCTGAAACATTTTGTTTTGTACCTACTGACAGCTCCTTGAGGAATATATCTCAGAGTCATCATCATCATCAGCCTACAGCAGGAGATAGACTTTCACCAGGTCTCATTAATTACACTCCATTCAGCTCGCTTATCGGCAACTCTCGTCTAGCTGCTGCCAGCCACCCAGCGAGGATCGTCGCTCCACCGAGCCTGAGGGTGTTCTATCTGATGTTGGTCAATTCGCAGTATCCACTCAAGAAATGAAAGGTCATCAGCTCTACGGCTAATATGGCTGGCCTAAATTATTATGCAACAGTTACTGAACCTCCTATTTCGAGTTGGCGCAAGTTTTCAGTTTCATCCTGTATACTCGACACAACAGACAGCATTCCATAGACATCCGAGTTCATTGCTTCTGCCTTAGTTAATCTCGAATTACGACAAGGATTGTGAGAATAAAAATACTTACACATATATTCTGTGACATGTTTCAGTTCGAAACATCCGCCCGCGTGAACCATTTGCCACACTGTAAATTAATTTTATTCTTTATAACTTTCATGAAAGCGTGAGGGCATGAGCGGCATGTGGCTAAGTAGTGGTGGGTCAATCTATCAGGTTAAGCTACGCTTGCCGTGGTTGGTCCGTGGATGGTTGGTGGTGGTTGATCCGTGATGATCTTTACATATCAAGACGCCTCCGTGCCTCGGCAACCACGTTAAGCATTGGTCCCGGCTGTCAATCGTGGATCTTTGGCAGTCGTCACGGGTCGTCAGAAGCCCGAAAGTCTAACAACCAGTCTTACCAAGGGGTAGCGTATTACCCAGTAACTGGGTTGTGGTGGTCAGATAGGCAGTCGCTTCATGAAAAATATTGGTATTCATCTGCATCCGTTTAGACTAGAAGCCAACCCCAACACTGTTGGGAAAAGGCTAGGCAGATGATGAACTTTCATGTCAGCTTCCCGTTTTTTTAATACCTCAAAAACCTGTTGTATTTTTATTTGTAGGGATCATCATTTATTATTATTATTGCCTTTTTATTTCCTTAAAATAATCCATTACATTGCATTCTTAGTTAGTATTTCATTATAACTATTATAACATTCATTATAACATTTTAACTATATATTATAAAGTACATTAAATAAATTATCATAAACAATAGTATTAATATCATGCATTATTTATATTTATATATACATTATTATTTGTTGCTAACATTTAACTTATCATTACATTTCAACAAATTATTCCCAATTCAGATTTTTCAAATCAGATATAAATATCTATTTAACGCAATTTATTACTATTATTATTTATGTATTAATATTATGAACATGCTTCTTATATATATATATATTTTTTTTTTTAATTTCTTTTTTATTTATGTACTTGTAATTATAATTTTAAGGACCCCTCAACGAGTAAAGGCCTCCTCCATTTTACTCCATTTTTCTCTATTCTTTGCCTTTGTAATCCAGTCTTTTCCAGCCACTTTATTTACCTCGTCTATCCATCTCTCTTTCGGTCTTCCCCTGCTTCGTTTATTAGGTGGTCCTGGCCAAGTAGTTATTCTATAAGTCCACTTATCTTTACTCATGCGTGCCATATGACCAGCCCACTTCCATTTCAGTTTCTTACAGTGTACTAAAGCGTCTATTTCATTTGTTGTTTTCCTTATATCTGTATTTCTTATTTTGTCTTTTCTTTTGATGATGATCATCATAATCAGCCTATAATGTTCCCACTGCTGGGACACAGGCCTCCTCTCGGTGAGAGGGAGTGGGCCGTAATCCACCACGCGGACCCAGTGCGGGTTGGCAGATGCCACATGTCTTCGACTTTTCGGTTCTAGGACATGCCGGTTTACTCACGATGTTTTCCTTCACCGTTTTGAGAGTAGTGGTGATGAAATAATTTACAGAAAGTAAAGCGCCTGTCTGGGTTCGAACCTACGACCTACAACTCGTAAGTCGCGGCCGTTACCACTTGGCCACCACTGCTCCGGATTTGTAGGGATCCGAACCATAAAAGAATCAACGAAGCCCTTACCTATAAAATTAAATATAATCACCTTGTTGTTCGTAAATCAAGACCCTTTTTCTTAGGCGCTAAGTTGATTGATACCAAACTCTAAATTCAGCGGTTTCTTGGACGGGAAAAAATCAAACTTCTAAGTCGACGCTAAGGCGCGCGTAAAGCTATCCATACTTATTGTTTACGCCGTTTATCTATCGCCAACGTGTGGGAGGAAAGAGATGCACGTCTTTGTCTCAAGTGGAAGTGGTAGGAAGCGAGCTTATAAAAAGCCGCGCTCGCGCATTTAAAACTGTCATTTCGTCACTTAATCATAACCAATCAGTCAATAAGTACTGACGCACCGCTATCGATTAACCCGCATCACCATTTTTGGTCCTTCGAGCCGGATTTATATAAAAACCAGTACCTTATAAGTCCAACATAATCATAAAAATATTATATGTGTAATATACAGTAATCAAAGGAAAATAAATTCCCGTAATCAATAAAAAACAAATTACCTACATAGGTTGCGATTGTGACTGTCCGCGACTGTTGGCGCAAGGTGACAGGCATATTTTAAATAAAAACCGTTAGTGAAAACTTGTTCGATAACGGAGTGTAGGTAAACCCTAAGTAACAATGAGTTACGAAGCAAAAATAAAAATACTGGCGGCTAAGAAGCAAGCCGTATTCGCAAAAATAAATGAGTTATACGAGTCGGGAAAAAAAGTGGTTCCAGTCACTACAAGCACAAGAAGCGTACAGGAATTTCTTGCTGCAACTACGAATGTAGAAGAATTATACCGTAGTTTTAATACGCTATGCGATGAGCACAATGAAGTTGTTTTAAAGGTGGATCCAGAGTATAAAATCAGCTTCAGTGACTGGAGTGCATTTGAGTCACTTTATTCACAGGTCAAGTACATAAGAAACAACTTGATTGAAACTCAACGCATAAAAAATCCCGAGGTACCTCCCAAAGAAACGTACTCGCCAAGACTGCCCGCTTTAGAATTATTAAGTTTTTCGGGTAATCCAGAAAACTGGCCGCTGTTCTACGAGTGTTTTAAAGCTAACGTACATGACAATAAGATGTTAACAGACAGTCAAAGAGTACAATATTTGGTAGGTAAACTTAGTGGAAATGCACTGAATATATTCGCTGGAATTATACCAAATGAGAAAAATTATGCGTCAATATGGAACTCATTAGTGTCGAAGTATCAAGACAAACGATTATTAGGGTCCATGTATTTAAACAATATACTCGACATAAAGGCGTCCACCGCCGCGTCAGATCAATTAAACGATTTTATCGAACGAATGAATTCGTCGTGGTCGGCGTTAACAGGTTTAAATATTCCGGACTTGCCTGATTTTATTTTTACGCATTTGATGCTAAAAAAGCTGGATGCTCAACTAGTACAGACCTTTGAGTTTACAGCCCGCGCTAGTGAATTACCGTCAAGTGAAGAATTAATAAATTACATACGGAACCACATCAAAATAATCGAAAGAACAGCCGCGGTACATCAAATTAGTGCGACAGAGAATAAAACGAGAAGCTACGATAAGTCACGTAATCGGAATACGCCGCGAACTACGCATAGTTTCGCGATAACGGGCAACAAAACGAGTTTTTCGTCTACCTGCATATTCTGTAAAGATGCCAGGCATACTCATTTGTACGAATGTTCAGAGTTCAAGAAACTTGCCGTTAGAGATCGCTTTAGGTATGTCAAGGATAAAAGGTTGTGCGTTAATTGTTTTAGTGACAAACATACAACGTTACGATGTGCGTCAAAACATACCTGCAATCGGTGTAATAAAACACATCACTCATTACTACATTTCGATAACAGTGAAGCGGCGGTAATTAGCACTAAGCCACCTGTTGATTCGCAACCGTTATGTTTGATGACGCAATCGGCCGCCTCATTGCCAGATGCGCCGGTAAATAGCCCACATGTGGTAAACTCGACCGCCTTTTACGCGGAAAATAATAACATTCTATCTTGCACACAACTGGACAGTACTATAATATTGCCAACTGCACAAGTTTATGTGCCAATAGACGGGCATCGTTTTATAATGAGATGTCTGGTTGACAGCGGGTCTCAAAACAATATTATCACGCTTGAGTGTTGCAGCCGATTGAAATTGAAAGTTAAACCGCTAGTTAATTCGTCGCTAAAATCAGTTGGCGCCATTTCGGCACCTATACGAGGTTATGTAACCGTCACTATACAATCTCGAGTCAGTGACGCGCAGTATAGTTTAACCATGCTGGTAATCGACCACATCGCCGACCCATTGCCTAGTAGGGTAATACAGGCGTCGGCTATGGATTATTTCAAAAACTTACCATTCGCGGATGATTGCTGGAATTTACCAGGCAATATCGACGCCATATTAGGAACGCAAATGTTCGCGTTCATTTTGCTAGGTGGTAAAATAATACCCCCTCCATTAATGGAATCAGCTGATGTTAGCGTTCCCGCGGGCTCGGCACCTCACGCTATAGAAACCACGCTTGGTTACATTGTAATGGGAGAATTACCTGCGGTTACCTCCAACAATGTCGCCTGGTCCTTCGGCCCTCTTGTGAGTGGATTAAATGCTACGCTATTGAAATTTTGGGAAATAGAGGAGGTGCTGCCTACAAAGATAACAAACACAGAACATCAAGTCTGTGAAGAATTTTATAAATCCACGGTATTAAGACATCCCGGGGGTAGGTATATCGTGTCTCTGCCTTTCAAGGTCGAACCTACCTCATTAGGTAACTCATTCATACACGCTCAACGCCGGTTAACTGCTTTAGAGCGCAAATTTAATTCGCTCCCCGCTTTACGTCACGCCTATAATGACGTCATTAACGATTATTTAGAGAAAGGCTATTTATTGAAAATACCTTATTTCTCTTCCGCTGTAATTAAAGGGTATTGCTCACCCCACCCCGCTGTCGTTCGATCCAAGATACCAACGACAAACACCCTCGTGGTGTTGGACGCAAGTGCCAAGACGGAACCCGTCAACCCGCTTTTTATTAATTTACTGCATGCAGAACCCAAATTGCAGGCAGACCTTTTCTCGCCTTCGCTTAACTTCAGGTGTTCTAGCGTTGCAATAACCGCTCAAGTTCGCAATGACCGCAACTTCTTAAATTTATTATACCGCTTTAGCGACTCAGTGCGAGCTCGCTTACTTAGATTGTTTGTCCCGCCGCGCGCCGCGCGTCTCGTTCGCTCGGGAATGACTAATGTATGTTGTTCTCACGGTAGAAACGAATTGCTTTCGTTATCTACATTACAAGTACCGCGCCATTTGGGTGTCGCGGCCGGCTTCGTAGCAAACCTAACCGCGTTTGGTGATGCTAATATGGAGGCTTACGGTTGCGTCATCTACTTGCATGTGGTGAACCCTAACGGGAGTATATCCGTTCAGCTAGTATGCGCTAAGTCTAAAGTGGCTCCGTTAAAGACAGTATCGTTGGCAAGACTAGAACTATGCGCCGCATTACTTCTAGCTAAACTTGTCCAGCAGGTACGTAGTATTTTCCATACCCGCTATCCAATACAGGATATATTTGCCTTTAGCGATTCCACGATTGCTTTATCATGGATTCATTCATCGCCTCACCGAGGGCACACCTTCGTTGCCTGTCGAGTGACTGAGATCCAGGGAAACTTATCTCCTGAACGCTTTTTCCACATAAATGGGACGGATAATCCTAGCGATTGTCTGTCAAGAGGCTTATTGCCATCGCAAATAATTAGTCACCCCCTGTGGTGGAACGGTCCGCCCTGGGTCTGTCGCCCCATAACCGAATGGCAAACTGTGCTATTTGAGCCGTCCCGAGTTGAAGGTCCTATACTTGAGACAAAGGGTCCGGTCACACTGACCGTCGTTTCCAATATGGAAGCGTCGGCACTTGTCGAACTAACCACGCGGGTTTCCTCGTGGAAGAAACCATTGCGAATAATGGTATACGTTTGGCGCTTCATTCGTAAGTTACCTACCGCCGAAGTAACTCAAGCGACAGATCTAGAAGCCGCTGAAACAGCAATCCTTCACAAATTGCAAGAGGAATGCGTTAAAAATAAAATAAAAAACATAAAATGTATAAAAACACATCTATACCGTTGCATCGGTCAACAGCTGCTATGCTATGAGGAGCTGCTGACCGTTTTAACTCAGATTGAGTGTGTTCTAAACTCACGTCCACTGTGCTTACTAGCTGACGAGCCACACTCGATTCTGACGCCCGCCCACTTCTTAAATACAACACCACTACAGTCCTTACCTGCCTGCGAGGTTGACGCATCCGTAAGCCTCCATAACAGGAAGAAATTGTTAGATAGCTTAGGGCAAAGCTATTGGAAACGATGGCATGTGGATTACCTACACACCCTTCAATTACGTCAAAAATGGAACTCGCCTGACACACCCATACAAGCGGGCACACTTGTCCTAGTACACCAGGATGACTCACCACCGCTTCGTTGGCCCACTGGCGTTATTGAACAAGTATACCCTGGTAAAGACGGGGTTGTAAGGGTGGCTCTAGTACGTACCGCGCTGGGAGTTTTTAAACGTCCCGTCGTAAAACTATGCCCGCTGCCCTCGCAATAACTCCACCGGTCATTGACCTAGTCACGGTCGCACCTGTAGTATTTAAGTATTTATTATTATTATATTATATCATTCCCGCTAATTACCTTCAGTTTAACATAACCATGATTCTACTTCCAGCTAGTTGGACCTCCTCTCACTTGCCATCGCCCTTAGAGTTCCTTTATGTTTTTCTTTCGAAACCCCTACGGAGTTTCAAAGGGGGGAGGATGTTTACGCCGTTTATCTATCGCCAACGTGTGGGAGGAAAGAGATGCACGGCTTTTGTCTCAAGTGGAAGTGGTAGGAAGCGAGCTTATAAAAAGCCGCGCTCGCGCATTTAAAACTGTCATTTCGTCACTTAATCATAACCAATCAGTCAATAAGTACTGACGCACCGCTATCGATTAACGCTCGCCAACTTGACTCCCTCAGTCAGTTTAGGCTGGAGCCGCGCTCATAATAAGCCGCCATAACTAATTTTTTTGTAATCCGCAAGTAACCAGCTCGCAACCCATTCAAAGACCGGTCTTTTGGGTTTGCTGAGCCCGTGCACCAGATAATCTTCTGGAACAGAGCAGGTTTGGGGCGCCCCAGCGAGTCTTCGCCGTTGCCAGCAGCATCACAGGTTAGTGCTTATCTTGAATTCCTTCATGTTGGTGTAATTTCTCGGCTGCGTGTCCTCTGCTCATACCCCTTTATATAATAGGATTAGTGATATCCATTAACCTCCGCAAGTTCTAGAATTGATTCTCTCCGCCTTCGCCCAATTTAAAATTAAACCACCCGCTAATATTCACCCGCATCACCACTTATATTATAATTAATGCGAAAGTGTGTCTATCTATTACCTCTTCACGCTTAACCGGTTGAATGCCGTAATTACAGAAACAATTAAAAAGCCATTGTGTCTCGTGTAGATCTACGTTCCGTACGTACTAAGGGTTAAACCGCTGAACCGATTTAGATAAAATTTGGTACAGAGGTAGTTTTTATCCCGATATTCCCACGGGACCGAAACTTACGCGGGTGAAACCGCGGGGAGCTGCTAGTTAAATTATAATAGTAGCATCTTCACGCGACTTCCTCCGCGTGAAATTTCTTGTTCCCCGACCCATCGCGTCACATCGCATCACTGACCCACGCTACTAGTTTTTTTCGCTGACCATTCTTTCTGACTTTTTCTTTTTGTTCTGTTCGTAAGGGTCGGAGCGTGTTCGCCTAGAATCGTCCTCAAAAATTGGACTATCAAATTCAAAAATATATGTTCGTATCCGATTGGTAGTTTTAGATATTAGCGCGTACAAACGAACAAACTGTTTAGACTTATTAGTAGTATAAATGACTGAGTTTCTAAAAGTTAGAGTAGGTATTGGCATGTTCAGTCAACAAAGGAGTTAAGTATACAGGAGCGTCGGATATAGTTGAAGTTTACTAAGAAACGGATAGATGTTCTGGACTGAAATTTAATTTAATAAATGAGCTGTTTGTTTTCTATTAATAAACTAAAATTTTATTCGAGAATATCCATCGGTTTCTTAGTAAACTTCAAAAATATCCGACGCTCCTGTATACTTAACTCCTTTGTTGACTGTACTTATAACTTATTTATTTACATCCTACGTCCTACTTTCTATTGCTACTAATATTATAAACGCGAAAGTTTGTGAGGATGGATGAATGGATGGATGGATGTACGGATGTTTGTTACTCTTTCACGCAAAAACTACTGAACGGATATTGATGAAACTTACTTTTACTTTTTATCCCAATATTCCCACGGGATAGACACGTATGCGGGTAAAACCGTGGGGCGCTGCTAGTTGTATTATACATATTCCTAACGAATGATGTTATGTTAAACTTTTTGTTTTTGATTCTATATTTTTTTATAAGTTTAAAATATAATGCAATATAAGTAATGCAAAGCCTATTGTGTACTTTTAGTTTACCTAGAATCATGTGGCTTCTTGCCAAGGTCTTACAATATAAGTAAAAGGAAAACAACCTAGTTAGGTACCTACTGCGGGTAACACCCCTTGGTAAGACTGATTGTCAGATTTTCGGGCTTCTGACTACTAGTAACGACTGGCGAAGATCTACGAATGACAGCCGGGATCAAGTGAATAACTTAACGTTAACGTAACTTAGGGTTCTCGGTATGAAATGAAATGGTCACCCAACCACTGACCACGGCAGGCACTAGGAACCTTGGTAGATGTATATATGAGGCTATAATTATACAATGTGAAACTGAATTAATGCTCGTTATGAAAGTTGTTGATTCAGAATCGATTTCTGTCATGTAGGTGTTTTTCCTGCGTTAGGAGTTTATGTACGTACCTACTGGTAGAAATAGTTACGCGAAGCGTTAGGACAAAATTTCCATCTGGGTGTCGTTATTGTGATTTTCGAGGGTGCTATAGCCAAAAAAGTGAGGTCAATATGAAAATCCAAGATGGCGGCAGCGAAAATTTAAAAAATGTTCGTCATTTTAAAATGATTGCAGCCGCCATCTTGTATTTTCAGACGAAAATAATTAAAACTATGTTAGTCAGTCACATTTCCACTGTACCGTTAAAACAAACCAAAATGTACGTAGTACGAGTACCTACTAGGTAGGTATGTACGCTAGACCCATAAACGTGTGCGTGCGTAGATTTGTAATGTGACCCCATTTTTTTCACACAATCAATAGTAATTTAATCAAAAAACATTGTTTTTAAACATTGTTTGTAAACATCCAGTGTATGTATTATGATTGTAACATAATAATACTCGTAATAGGTGTTTGGTGTGGTGTGCGTTAATTCCGAGACATGTATAGATACTTTTAACTACGGCATGACCTATAATTCTCGTTTAGTTTGTGTAGAAAAATAAAATACATCAACACGTACTTTCAAAGCCCTCCCTGCAGTTGACATAGTCCATCTGGCAATATGTTTCATACGTTGTGTAATAATATTGAATTGTTCTAGCGCATATTTTACCAGTCCTAAAACAAAGAAGTACTTTATCGTAGGTAGGTAGATAGTCAGCCATTATAAAGTCGGAAGCCAGACTCCGGAAATAAATCTATATTTATTGAATAATTCATCATCTTCATTTCAGCTGAAAGACGTCCACTGCTAGACACAGGCTCACTAAACCGACCACCGACACCGACCAGCAGGGTAATTGCGTAACAAACTATCAGTAGCAATGGGTTTCATTTTGACAGTTCAACAATATTCATTGCGTTATTTACGTTGTTGAGCAGACACATTTTTCGAACATATAGCGCAATGGATTAGCACTATGCTTCAAAATAATTCAAATTTAGAGTAATAGTGTGTTACAAAATTAGGGTGCTGTTCTATTCACTAGGTCATTGTCAGCGTGAGACAGCATGTCTAGCATTAATGCTGAAATGAGAATGAACACTATTGTAGTTTAAACATTATTTTCACTTTTTCATTTATTGTTTTAGCATAGATTACGTAAATAAAGATTTTTTTTTTTTCCAAATTAACATTATTCTTATTTTTTCATCATTGATGAATGGGCCCGGTCTTGACCTCGATCACGCCTGCGAGCGTGCCCAGAAGATGCCTAAGGCACTGGAACTCCCACGCATCGACGAAACACAGCAGGCATCTTTCTTTCTTTCTTTCATCAAAAAATGAATGATATATTTGAACATCCGAATATACTATTAATAATTGTCAATTTTAAATCTAACGAATATACATATTAATAATTGTCAATTTTAAATCTAACGAAAGCAATTTTGTATACTGTTTCTGTTGCTATTTTCTCTTATTATAGTTACATGAGCGACGTTTCGGTAACACGGAGCAATTGCCGGTGTGACTGTCTGTCACTTACTCCTATAAAATAACCAAATATCTTATTCTAAAATCTCATTTTAAAATTGTCACACATTAGAACACATCAAATCTCAATTTTATGGGCTGAAAGCTTGACAGGTTACCCTAATAGCAAAATACCCTAATAACAGAATAGTATCATATTTCTTTAAAATTATGTGTGTGTGTGTTTATATGTTTGTTACTTCTTCACGCTCAAACGGGTGGACTAATTTTGATAAAATTTTGTATGGAGGTAGCTGTAGCGACATTTACTCGGGTGAAACCGCGGGGCGCAGCTAGTTTAACATAATTAGGAAAAACTAAAATTTTATCAGCCTGTGGTAATCTAGGAACAGTCACACCGGCAATGACAAGATTGTATAGAAATTGTCAAGAGTCTATAATTTATTTATTCGGAACACTAACAGTTGTCGATCTTTTCTGTAAACATCTCATCGTATAAACTTAGGTGAAGTGAGCTTGCACTAACAGTTGTCGATCTTTTCTGTAAACATCTCATCGTATAAACTTAGGTGAAGTGAGCTTGCAGTGAGTAGTCTTTCCACTTGATGCTGTGATGTGGTTGATGGTGGTGGTGATTTCGATGTGGTTACTTTGTGGCTAATGTTTGCAGGCAGATTGACTCCGGCTGTGACAGAGTCGTCTGGTCGACGCAACGAGGTTGCGTTGTGGCTGCGACGTCGCTTTGACGTTGTCAGTCAGTATTGCCCACACTGTTGATTTTGACGGCCAAATGTGGTCCGTGTGAATAGGCTATATATTTTCATACAAATTAGCGCCCGCCCACGTGGCGTCCGTGGGCCCTAAAACTCTTTCCTCAAAAGATGACTAATTCCAGCCAAATTGAATATAAGGCTCAGTGGAGCGACATTCTTCTAATCTCTCTAATAATTATGTCCAGCAGACGACTCCAAAGAGCTAAAGTGCGACTATGGAGCCACATCACAGTGGATGCCCCACCTGTTGTCATGTTCTTGGTGCCATAACACCTGCACTTTGGAAAACCTTTGCGAGGCCAACGACAACGCTGACGACTTGGCCGAATTTTGGTCGACGCTTTTTTTTTTATTAGCCATTAATGTCCTGCTGCTGGGGAAAGGCCACCCTACTCTCTTTCCACCCCTCTCTGTCCAGCTGCCAAGGAGCAAATTTTTATTAATTTTTTTTTAACGGTTTTTTTAATAATTTCTATGGAATCATCGATACGACGAAAAAGAAGAATCGGCTGATGGTGATGGTATAGCGAGCAATATACGAACCAAAATAACATTACTTACACGTAAGAGTGTATGCAAGGCCTTGCAAGATGATCACAATAATGATACTGTGAAAGAAACATGGGCGTAGTTCTTGACATTTCTTTTATTGTCGTAAGTCGTTCTGGCTCAGTAAATCTGCGGGATAAGAGATCTTTTTAAGAATTGTAGTTTATCAAAATGTTGCATAAAAGGAGGTTTGAAAAAAACTGGCCAAGTGCGAGTCGGACTCGCACAAGAAGGGTTCCGTACCACAAGGCAAAAACGCCGAAAAAAAAACACGTTTGTTGTATGGGAGCCCCCCTTAAATATTTATGTTATTTTGTTTTTAGTATTTGTTGTTATAGCGGCAACAAAAATACATAATTTGTGAAAATTTCAACCGTCTACCTATTCTTGAGATACAGCCTGGTGACAGACAGACGGATGGACGGACAGACAGCGAAGTCTTAGTAATACTAGGGTCCGGTTTTTACCCTTTGGGTACGGAACCCTAAAAAGGAGTGGAAGTCTAAAACCGAATCACAGGTGAGGTGTTTATGGGCCTGCATAACATCTATGACTACAAAAAATATACACAGACCATGACCATAAAAATGCGCGTGGCGCTTACGCATATCAGAAGGTAATTTTTGACGATGATTTTTAAGATTATTCCACTTTGCCCTACCAATCCTTCACACCAGTGGGGGTGTTAAACCACCAACTTCGAAACTACGGGTTGCTACTAAGAAATTCCTAATAGAAAAACCAATAATACTCTGCCAGACCTAGGAATCGAACCCAGGAACCCACGCTCAGTAGTCGCGCTTGCAACAACGAGACCGACGGGGTAGTAAAACCCCCGCAGTACCTACGTTCCCGTCGCCTGCGTGACCCATTCGACTGTCACCAATACCTGCCTGTTGACCTATAGTCCCGCGAATACTATAATTAAAAATATTTAGTGTGATTGCATTATCTGTAACTAAACGTTTTGTTTCAAGATGTATACCTAAATGCTTCCTCTGGTACGCCATCCATTATTCGACCTTTTTTGTCAGGGTACTGACGTAAAGCTTTATCAAACGGATAAAATGATGAAGAGTCTTCAGCGCACACTTGCCAATCTGAAACTAATACACCCTAATTATACACTTTCAATCACAATCCGAAGGATTTCATCGTCTTCCCGTCATTGTGAACACTTAACGCAATTAATGTTGTTGCAACTGTCAAAATAAAAGGTATTGTAAGTGTATTAGTATGGGTAGCTCAACGTCCAATCAGGACCAGGCCCGTGCCGGACGGCGCGTACGTGTTCCACGCGCGCCTCAAAGAGATGTCAGCATCGAGGAGGGGCCCCATAGGGCCGAAGCCTGCCGGGTCAGCGGGAATGTCCGAAAGGGTTACCGCTGGCCCGGAACATAAAGGGCTAAGGAAGGAACACGGGTGGGTTTTAGTCAGTAAGAGTCTGACACTTCCTTCCGCTCCACCCAGAGCGGGAGGGGTCATTTGATAATATCCCATCCACAAAAAAAAAAAAAGTGTATTAGTAGCCTGCCGGGTCAACGAAATTGACTGAGGATTAGGTACCGCTGGCCCGGAACATAAAGGGCTAACGAAGGAACACGGGTGGGGTTTAGTCAGTAAGAGTCTGACACTCCCTTCCGCCCCACCCAGAGCGGGAGGGTCATTTGATGATTTCCCATCCACAAAAAAAAATGTGTATTAGTATTCATTACCCCGCAGGTAAAGATCATTGACACCATGGTGTATCTTAATGATCTTGGAGCTTTGCCCGTAGAGTGCAAAAGGTACTACTGCATAACGCTTCCCCGCCTCCCAGACCCCGCGTCCTGCGCACTCGCAGGTGCGTGACCCCGACCGCTCGCTAGCTGACCGCTCGACGAACACAAAAAGGTCTTTTGCAGAAACAGTTCAACACCAAGAGAGTTTCAAATTTAACCCGATACAACGGACTAGTAGTCCTTTAACCAATACATTAATAGAAATGGACCACGACGACAGTTTTACGACTATAATACCTAAATAAGTCAGAAGTATAACCTAGGGAAGAAAAATAGAAATCAGCAAGTAAAAGCTATACTGCAGTGCGATTCTGTAACTATCTCACCGTGAAAACTTAGGTGAAGTTAGCGTGGAGTGAGCTGTCTGTCAGTGTCATCCTACCTGATACTAGGGATTGACCAAGCATAAATTTATAGTCATAATCGAGATTTTAATAATATTTTTTGTGTTTGTAATTCTATTGATCATTTTATATAATTTTGAAGCTAGTATTTTAGTTGTCAAAACATTACTATTTTATGGGGTTTTTAAATAAAATAGCAAAAAAGAAACTTAGTCAGAATGTTGTTTTTTTTTTCTTTTTTTCCTAGGCTAGTCCTTATATAGCCTGAGGCGCGAGCGCGTCACGCACGAACTATAAAATAATTAAAATAAAATATTAACGTTTAAGACTAAAATAATTAACATGAAAAATATTATTAAATACTCGATTATGATTGTAAATGTTTGCTTTGTCAATCCCTAGTATCAGTGGGATGACACTGACAGCTCACTCCACGCATGTTTTCACGGTGAGATTTTTAAAGAATCGACCGGCTGACCACTAATAAAATTAAAATAGTGCCTAGGTATTCTTACATTTACGCGTCACGCGAAAATACCATACCCAGACCTCGGAAAAAGATATTTGGGATTTTATAACGGACTCCGGACACACGGCTGTGAAGGTTGAAAAATTTTCACAATATAAAGAAACGGCTTTTTCTTCGTTCAAAATTACCATCGAACATCCACCCTCCTAGACGCAGAGTTCTGAGTTTCTGACCTCGTGGTATGGAGTACAGAAGAATAGGATACAGAAGAATAAAGATTTAGAGTGAAACGCGTATATACAGACCTGAATAAGCCGGCCGCGCTCAAAAATAATGAAAATTAACCTAGTTTCTTTTAACTGCCGATCTATAAACGATCATGTAACCATATCACAGACCTATGTAAAACACAATTCTTGCCCTACAAGAACATTGGCTGCTACCTGATGACTTAGGTTCCCTTAATAATATTCACCCTGACTTTTCATACCACAGTGGACACGAGCGCGGGTGTGTTAAAAGGAAGGCCATAGGGAGGCGTTGCAATACTATGCAAGAAATCTTTGTTTGCCAATGTTACACCGATCGACACCGGCTTGACGCGCGTGGCGGCCGGTATGAAGCTTGACGGCGGACGGAGTTTCGTCATAGTATAATAAAGAGGGGAAGTAAGTTATCTTCATACAAATGCACCGCGCGCGGCTTGTATGTGTGCGCCAAAGTATCTATGCGTCGCCGCACGCACGCACGCGTCGAGCAATGGAAGAATCGAGATTTTGTTTAAATAACAAAATCTCGATTCTTCCATTGCTCGATGCAAGTAAAAGTAACCCTGTTCCAGGCTTACTGTCAGTCGTTCTACACCAGTCAAATTAGTCAGCGCCTGACACTACTCCATACAAGTTTAGACGTGATTAAAAACTTACCTACTAAAATTACGTCAATTTACATGAGTCATCGACACCAGAGAGTGACTGAGAGTCGACGTCGTTTATCTATTTATTTCGATTTTTATTTCTTATTGTGCTATTTATATCTCATCGTATACCTACGCAATTAGGGTGCAGACAGTGCATGCGCCCTAATTGCTTAACACACTATTAATCTAAATCTGAATCATTTTGAAGAATATTGCTAATTAATATTCCATTACTGCTTATGTTCAATAAATGTGTCTGCTGAACAACGTAAACAATGCAATGTATGTTGTTGAACTGTCAAAATTAAACCCATTGCTACCGATAGTGTGTTACGCAATTAGCCCGCCGGTTGACGTCATGATCAGCGCTGGGGTTCTTAATATTATGCTGAGCGAAGGCCGTTTTGTGTGGATGTGACGCATGTTTTCCCTCAACTTGTTCTTTGACTTCTTTCTCTGCGTCATCATGTTTGCCGCAAATAAACTTATTTTCTTTATAAGTAGGTACTCCGAGGTACCCATTATACGCTTTCTCCAGGTAAATGAAAAGAATGTGCAAGTTCTTGTGTTCACGCGTGCGTCGTCTTACACTGTCATAAACAAGTCATAAATATTATTACATTGGATTAAAATCTGGTTGTTTGTAATAAATTATGAGTGCAATGTACTACTTGCATTGTACTTGTATACTCCCAACATTTATAAAAAGGTGGTAACATGATCGTTTCGAGAGGCAGATTTTTTCAATTCAGGGTTCTTCGCAATTTCAGGGTTGGCCCGATAATAAAAGTTGTTTCTTATGATGAGTACAATGATTCCTTTATGGGTTCTCAGTTATTTCAATTAGATACACCTTGTAGAGCTAAATGGGAGTAGTGTTCATAATTATTATGTACAAAATTGTAATGCAAGTCAACTCCACTCAACAGAAGGGCGATATGTGCGTTACAATTTTGAAAGAAAGTCGTGTTAGTTACACTATTTATAACTCAAGAACGGCTTTACCGATTTGGCTGAAAATTGGTGGGGAGGGTAGCTTAGAACCGGGAGACGGACATAGGCAAAACAACGTTTGCCGAGTCAGCTAATATTAAATAAAACTTACAAGACAATAGCAGCATTATGAAATATTTGATGTTCCTCAAAGCGCAACACATTTTTGTTTAGGTTAATAGGTAAGTACCTACTTCCAGTAAGATTAATAATTATATAATCGTACAAAGCTGCACACTTTTCCCTAAAATCCAAAATAAATATTCTTAAAGTCACAAAAATACACTGAAAATAATCGCGGAGTAATCGACGCTCACGAATCGACTAAAATCCGACGAGTTATTCCTTATCAGCTCCAATAGTTATAAATGTTTTAATAGAATCGTAACGTCAATCAATGAGAATAGCGTCGCCGGTGATGATAAAGCTCGGTGACTGTCGTTTACTAGCTTATGTCGAGGCGAGGCCGAGGCGATAGGTACAAACACTGAGACATCGTCGGCAAACAGCACGCCTTTCTGATCGGTGGTATTCGGTAAATCGTTTATGTACAGGAGGAATAGAGGAGGTCCTAAAATACTACCTTGTGGTACTCCTGACCGATTGCCCTTAAAGTGAGATCTTTAAGTTGTTGATGACAAATTTTTGTTTAAGCGAGTCACTTTTACGCACAGTGTCCGACCGCAGAGATAGCTTCGGAGTCAATCTAGTGCCGGACCCCGAATGCCATAGCGCTCGCATGTATTTAACAGCGCGTCGTAATTTACTAAATCAAACGCTTTACTCATGTCAAGGAAAACAACAGTTACAGGTTGTTTTTATCAATATTTTCTAGAAAGCTGCTAGTGTTGTTGACTTGCCTTTTTGAAAGCCGTTTTGCTCTTCTTTTATTATTTTATTTTTGTTCATGAACTCACGTAGTCTAAGCAGTGTGGAAGTTGATGGTGATGGAGAAGATGATGACGAGCGCAGCAGCCAGGAGCGCAGCCCTGCAGAGGATGAGAAGGAGCTAATAGATGTGTTCAAGAATGAACACGAGAATGAAAATAACGAATCGGGTCAGTCCATTTTATCTATTAATTTAACTAGCTATATTTCAGACCCTCAGGAAAAGCATTATGATCACGATGTGGAAAACAATAAAAATAACATCGTTGGTGATCAAATTAATGATAATTTTTCGATTAATGATTCCGGGATAAAGGAGAATGGTCATTTCTAGTTGTCTACGGAAATAAAGGAGAATGCTCATTTCGTCATAGTGTCCAAAATTTAATATAGTAGAGCATTGCTGGAAGTACCAAGCTGTAGAGATATTTAATGGGTTGCCTCCTGAGCTAAAGATCCTGATTTATGATGCCCACTTGTTTAAAACAAAATTAAAAGCCTTTTTATTAGAAAAATGCCTGTATAATATATCGGAACTAATGTCACACAATAATAAATGAATGATCTATACATAATATATTCTAGAATCTTTTGACATTATATTTAAAACTATTTGACATTACATTGAAAACTGTTTGACATCATCTATATACCTGTTTGACATTGTATTAAAACTGTTGTGACATTATATCTAAAACGTTTTGACATTTTTTTTTTTTTACAACTGTCACACAACGCCGTCTAGTCTCAAGCTAAGCAGAGCTTGTGTTATGAGTACTAGACAACTGATAAACATACTTATATATTTCTAAATACATACATATATAGATAAATTACACCCAGACACAGAACAAATGATCATGCTCATCACACAAACATTTGTCCTGGGTGGGAATCGAACCCACGACCTCCAACAACAACAGACTCCAACAGTTGGTCACTTGGATTGTTATTAATAATTCATAGTTCTTTGTATTGTTCTTTAATTATTTATTATTTGCATGTGTACCTTATATTCAACACAATGTAAATTGTTTTTATGAATAAATGAAATGAAATGTCAGATGATAATTGTAAGGTGAATAGTGACATTGGGTTAGTTGAGGATGATGTGAAGTTGTGTGCAGTCAGAGATGAAGATATCTTATAGAGGTGATGAACAATTCTGTGTAAATTATAAACTCATCTAATTTTTCTACGGATGAGGTTGCAATCTTTAATAGTAGTAATTTTGTCATACATCGCATAGACATCCCTAGGTTTGATAATATTATTTCACGATGTGCAACAACCAATATAAGAAAAGCACGCATTAAGAAAATAATCCCATTTGTTAGAAAAGCTAGAACTTTAGCTTAATTCCAGAATGTTTTACAAATATTTATCATCTTCTAAAAATAATCATCATTTTTTATAGAAGTTTTCATTTTTTAAATATAAGTTTAATAAAAAATGCAAGTTCAGAGATAAAAACCTTTTAAGATTGATTAAAAAACCTTTTCATGTTACGATGTAAACTTTTACTGTCATTTATCTTGTCATGTCAAAGTAAATATGTCAGTTAGATGTAAACATCATAATTGATTAATGCATTATTTTAGTTAATAATATGATACAACTTATTAATAATTATGTTTTCATTTGTATTTTCGCATTATGCTGGGAAGAAAATATCGGACGCGGCCGAGAGCTTGTGAGGTGCCATGCCTCGCAGCTCTCAAGGGCCTGTGAGGTGCCGTGTCTCGCAGCTCCAAGAGGCCTGAGGGAGTAAACATATCGACGTTTTCAATGTTTTTAATTCAATTCGGCTGGGATAGCATGAACGTCCTCCAGAAAATAGTAATGCGAGTTATGGGAGGATATTGGTTTTGAAAACTGTGGTCACTCCTACGGGGGGGGTGGCACACTCAGCTTAAGTTGAAACCAGCTTTGCTAACGGGGCCTTCACAAAGTGTGTTTGGTTGACACAATTATTTCAGCTTATGATTGAGCACCCATAGTTTTATCAGTATTAAATGATATTTCATGGAGTTAGAACTTAATGAGAACGGAGTAAATTTTTTTATTTTTCCTCTGGAGTATGGGCATATGATAGACAGACTTCTTCGATGAATCCTGGCTTCTTAAGCTTTTCCCTCCCTCTGGCTTAATACCGTCCGATGGGGTAAAAGAGTTTGATCATTTAATTTATTTAAGCCTCCTCCAGGCTAATGTGAACTATCACGTAATTTTTTCTCATTAAGAGGCCACGTCGCATCTTTTACGTAAGTTTTGGCGCGACGAGGTTTAAGCATGATGACGTTAGTTTGTGTTAGTGCACATGGGCACTTGTAAATGCTATCTTACCTGGCACTTAACGAAGTGTCGGATGCGCGGTTCGTTCGTCCTGACTTAAGCTTTCTCTTGCAAGAGATAGACCTCACCATGTAAACTTAAAAGTCTGGCGTTAGGTAATTTTTCTTCTAGGGATAGGCAGGAAGGGCCTGGTTGATCGAATGGTGTGAATAAAAGTTTTGTTTGGTAGTGGAGCCATGCCAATACTTTTATTCAAAGATGGATTAGCTCATGTAGTGGCTATCTATGTAGACCTTTAGCAGTACAGGCTGGTTATAATGCCGGTGTGTTCCATTCGAACATTCAAGCAAGTGTCAAATATTCTAATAAGGTATTTTTGTTTAGTAGAGTCAGAGTGCTTCAAATAATATGATATTGTAAGTCGTAAATATATTTTTCAACACACTTGCTCGTAAAGTAGCTCTTATTGAACCGCTTTTAGGTCCATAATGGCGTGTATTACGAACGCGTGCTTTTTCTTTACTTTAATCCACTTGTGCTGTAATACCACAGATAACTATTTAATTTACTAGTCGGAGATGCGCGCTTTTTTCATCTCATCAAAGAGACATCATGCCAAAACAAATCCGCGGGCTATATTTCACTTTTTTTTTTAAATAGTCTGGATTGTCCTTGGTCGCAAAATGAACTAATATTTATTTACCTTAAGGTGAATGCGCAGGGACAATGGACAATTTAAAGTGAATGCCATTGCAGTGGTAGACCGCGAAATTCAAATTTTCTTAGGTTTTTTGCAATTTTCAGGTCGGTGTCAGGTTGTATCTTGATCAAAATATGATTTGCGGCTATAACAGGTACCTCTTTACAGAATTATAATCATTAGAATCCTTCTAAATCTTAAATCTCTTTCTAAGTTAGATTTGTTCCTTAAGAACAAATCTTTTATGGAAAAAAGTTCTTAAGGAACAAATCTCATATTTCAAGGAATCATATTTGATCAAGATACAACCTGATATATAATAAGGTGAATACCTTAAATTAGTCCGTGGTCCCTTCCGAAACCAAACGGAAAAGACCCTGACTGGCGTTCTATTATTGCGGATTCTCACTGAACGAATGTATATTTCTCTATGCCAATAGTACTTTCTAATTCCATACTAAATTCACTACAATTTGACGTACGACAACACTACGATCAGTCTAAACATTAGCTAGTTTGTGTTTTTTTTTTCTCTATAGGCTGTTTAACGGTTTTGTCAGTGCCAAAGACTAATATATTTAAAATGAGAGGCAATGCTGCGCGCGCATCGCTAGTGCTGGCTAGCACGGCGCGTGGGAAAACAAAACCAGCGCGCCATTTTCCATACAAGTTAATATTTAACAATACAAGTCTGTTTTTTTTTTCCTCGCAAGTGTGTTGAAAAACGTCGTATGAAACGCGTGTGCATTAATCAATATACACTCGGCTTTCTTATCGCTCTCGCCTGCAGCTCGCGCGAATAATATCGCCTCGAGTATAATGATCAACATAGCACACATGTATCATAATGTACTATTATCCAAGTCAAAGCTTTTTAATTATATTGTGAAGCTCCCATCTGGACCTCCTCAGTACCTACTGCTGTTTGGAATGGGTACATAGCTTCATATTTCTGACTGACCGACGCCTTGACAATTCATAAGTGCCTGTAATTAGTTTCTTTGAGATTTTATAAGTTTTATTTTTTTGTTTATCACAGCATTAGAAAAATAACGACAGTTATTGTGACATATTGACGTGTAAAAGTGTTTGTACAAACCTACTTACAGAAATAAATTTATCATTTTATCATATTTTTTAAATTTAAACGGCAATTATATTACATTGCTTTGTAGTTATCGTGAAATATCGAAATTTATCATACGTTTATAAAGAAATAACGAGAGGGTGTCAACCGATATTTTTCGATAATGTTGTAATAAATGGAGTTAAAGTTATAAATAATTGACAATAAACACGAGCGAATCGCATTTATATTTATAAAATGTGTGCTTAATTAACATATAATTATTTTATGTAATAGGTAAAATACGGCTGATGAATCAATGGCCGGTCCGAAAGGGCTTTGAAGATCCGTGGCATACCTTCTGTCGCACCATTTTGAAAATGTCGGCCACACACGGGACCTATCGATAGCTGACATCCACGCAAACAGAAAACATTATAAGAACAAAGCCCATAGAGTGTCACGTTTCTGAAATACTATCGTTTAAAGTTGATCACATGACTCAATCATCAACTTTGAACGTTAACATCTATTGGATAAGTTAACTGGATCTTAGCTGGGTGGCGAAACAGATCCTGTGGTCAGCTCAGATTATTACCACTCCCATTTCTGGTCATCAGGAACGTAGTATGTATCCATAAAGTAGTCATTTGAATATTGTAGGTCTGAAAAAAAAAAAGGTCCCTTTGTAAGTTAAAGTTGTTCATAATGATGAGAACAATAACCCATTCTTAGATTTAAGATTATCTAATCTATGTTTAGGGTAAACAAAAACTAAGGATCATCGTCATTTCAGCCGGAAGACGAGCACTGCTGGACATAGGCCTCCCCCCCAAGCACCGCCATTCCGACAGGTTCTGTGCTTCTCGTATCCATCGGATTGCTGCGGCCCTCACCAGGTCATCGGTCCACCTTGTGACTTGTGAGAGGCCTTCCAACGCTACGTCTTTCGGTACGAAGTCGCCATTAAAGAACCTTTCGGGCCCAACGTCCTGGAAAAACCCAATAATGCTTTGCCCGGATCCGGAATTGAACTCAGGACCTCATGCTCAGCAGTAGTGCTTGCAAACACTAGACCAACGAGGCAGCCGCAGCAGCAAGCGAGAGCCGTTGTATAAAGTTTCTACAATACTTACGAAGTTCTTCTGTTACAGTCTTTGGTTCGTAACATTCACCCATGTGCACGATTTGCCAAACTACAAAATTACGAATATAATGTTATTAATCTTATATTTTAATTAAAAATGTAATGAAAGAAAGAAAGAAAACACGTGCATACAAAAATATACGGTCGAATTGAGAAACCTCCTCCTTTTTGGAAGTCGGTTAAAAAAGAAAATGAACTGGAGTAGGTAATCAGAACTAGCACAAAACAGAAATAGTCGTTAGCTGGACTTCGTGACTACGGGACAAGAAGGCATTACTTGAGAACAGGTGGACATGTTTGTTTTTTATTTAACGTTCCTCATTACAGTCTGAATAAGGTTTTTATGGAGAGATAAATCGGGAAAATTGTCTGTAAAATTCGCACCATAAGTGTTCCTTTTTACCATTTTGGTACGGAAACCTAAAAGACTTTAGCAAAAAGACAGTATTTTCGTAAATCGTTTATTTTCTCAATTACACCTAAATACAGGGCGAAATTTTAATCACCGTTTTCCTCTTAAGAGCCTATACTACCTCAAATGGCTTAGCATGATCCTCCGTTATGTCGAAAATACCGCAGCATTAATTTTGTTATTTCAAAATTAATGCTGCGGTATTTTATATATAGGGTGACTGGTAATTAGTGACCGATACTTAAACACGTGATTTTACTCATCATTATGAACAACTTTTACTATGGGACCAAACCTGAAATCGCGAAAAAAAAATCAGCTGTTCCCTACATTTATGTTCGCATAACTCGTCAAAATGTAGAGAACAGCTGATTTTTTTTCACGATTTCAGGCTTGGTCCCAGAGGAAAAGTTGTTCATAATGATGAGTAAAATCACGTGTATAAGTATCGGTCACTAATTACCAGTCAACCTATATATATATATGCTAAAGTTGAGGATTAATGTTAAGTACTATGTTAGACGAAAACACGATTCCATAAAATTTTCTCAATAGAAAAAATATCCAAAATTGCCTCCAAACCGAACAATAAACCGCTGGTATTCAAAAAATACTTCAAATTAGATCATGAAACATTGCATACTAACTGAACTAACTATAAAGCAGGTCTTATGTTATTTAGTTTTTTTGAATTCCCTTTATTATCACCGTAAAAAGCAAATACCTAAACTATTAGCGCTGCCTTCCGCCCAGCACCGCACTCTGTCTCACTTTCACACAGTCCGCGAGCAGTATCGTGCGAGCGAGATAAAGAGTGAATTTTAGCTGAGGTATTATAGGCTCTTATGGCTTCATTGTAGTCATCATTATGACAATCGCGTTTGGGAGTTTCAAAACTGTTGACAATTTTTTTTTTGAGAAAACAAGAAATTTATACCATGTTAATGGGTCTATAAGTTAAAGAAAGATCCAGCAGGAAATGTGAAGTACAAAGCAAGATTAGTTGCTAAGGGATTCACCCAGACGCCAGGTGTAGCTTATTTTGAGACATTTTCTCCTGTCGTGCGGCACTCCTCTTTACGTACTCTACTGGCTCTCGTACTCATCACTGATACTAGCTCTTTCGGACACGAAGCCAGATGAGACAGCGTGCTTTTTGGCCATGACCACTAGTGAGTTCGAGCTCGCGACTAGTTTACTCTTAAGAGGGCGTGTTGGGCCTTATAGTGTCTTTATAATGTATTCAAAATTCTTCTAATTCTATGTAACTAGTTTACTTGACACTTCAATAAAATAACAAACTTTATGAAACACATCTTTTCTTTTCAAATACAAAATTACAACAATAATTCTTTTCCATACCAACACTACCTTTTGGTAGGGACGACTAGAATCAATTCTATTTTATTGTAATTTTTGACGTTCATAAGTGCCTTTATTGTGCCTATTTGATAAATGATTTGACTTTGGCTTTGAGGCCAAGGTCAGTGACCTTAGCTGAATCGCGATCTTGATAATCGGAATTATGTCCTTGACCTCAAAGTCAATGACTCTGAAGTCAGTGAGGTGTTCCATGGTATTCCCCCACTCTACTACCCCGACATCCCACCGGTTCCCGAAGGCTTGATTAGACGATGGTTTTTGGTGAAATTTTTCTGTCTTTTTTTTATAGTGCCCCGTTTCGTATCCACTGACCACAAATTGACTCTCAACTTCGTTAACCGTTTTTTTAACTTCTTAAATGTACAAACTGTTATTTTACTGTCCGGAAATTTACCGACTGAGTAATAAATTCTGCAGCGATCACAGTTCCTACAATGAGTCAATCAATCAACTCAGCCTATCGCAGTCCACTGCTGGACATTATGTCTCTCCAAGGCTGCGCCATAACACCTTGTCCTCAGCCTTCCGCATCCAGTCAGTCCTCGATACCTTTTTAAGGTCGTCGGTTTGTCTAGCTCAGAGGAGAATACAAAAGGCCAGAAATATGTACTCACGGTCATATCTCTCTCGACAATTGACATATTCCATCATACAAAAACTCTCAAAAGTCCTATATTTGTAGAACAGGGCTCTGCCGCATAATCTTCCAGTACTGAAATAAAGCATTTTATTTATAACATACTTAAATAAGTCGACCTCAAAATCACTTTTGACAAAACTCCCAGTAAATTGAAACTTGAACTTACGTTGAATCTGTGACATTAGTCTTGGAAATTACTGTGATAGGATTGTCATAAGGCTATTTTGGCGCAGGGCTAATGGCGGAACTAACGCCGCCATCTTGTTTTACAATACAGTCACACAAAACCGTTTGTTCCCCTAGTTACTACCAATCTTACTACCAGTTGTAATACCGTTAATTTTGATTACCCTTCCTACTACTCCAGTATTGAGTTGTTAGAAGGCAAAAATTAAAAAGCTCGTGTTACCACTGTAAATACTTACTATAAAAAAAAAATCTAGGGAAAATTCTCTTCTTTGATTATGTACTACGTTAGCGAGTATTACCTACATACATTATTCTTAGTCGATGACATGAAAATGAGGAAAAAAATTAGTTTATTCCTTCATTTGTTTAAATACGACACGTATGCAAGCCTGACTTTGAGAATAATAGAATTGCTGTTTCGGTATCAAAATTGAGGAATAAAGTTGTCAAAAGTGATACCAACCAACCAAAACCAATACCACAACTATATAATGAAACATTAAAAACATTCATTCATAAAGAGGGTAATAACTCAGCTCGGAACTATCCACTTTTCACTTATATATATTCTCTTTACGAAACTCTCAATAAGTCTTTATCGGTTTACCAAAACAGTTTAGATGTGCAAATACCTGAAAAGTTTAATTACATCGTTCTCGCTGATTACTTATATGAAGGAGACCGTATGCTCCTGTTTTGTATACCAGAAGCAAGACAAATATTACACACCATAACTTATTTTTTTATAGACGCAATGTCCGCCACCATTTAAAGAACTTGTGAGCATACACGGTGAATACGGAAGTTCAAGAGAAACGACTATAGTAGTTAGTGCCCGTTATATTTGCTCTATTATGCAACAAGTCACAGTCGACCTATGAAACTATACCTATATACGATATTATAAAGTCGTAGCTGCCACAATTCAGACCAAACTTATTTCACTGTGACTTTGCGATTGCGAACATCAACGCTCTGATAATAATGTTTCGAAATATCAAAATAGTAGGCTGCTATTATCACTGGCATCGTTGCCTGTGGAAAAAAGCCGAATCTTTATTGGGAAAATTTAAATGCAGAGCAGAAAATCGCATTGTTTCATTGTGCTCCGCATTACCACTTTTACCGAGAGAAATGCTCGAGGAAGGTTGGTCTTAAAACAGAAAGTGAACACCTTTCTGTTGAAACATTTATAAAATACGTACAAACACATAGATTAATAAAAATAAATATTTTGGATTTACTCAGTGTTTTCGGTATGAGAAACAGAGCAAAATGTTCTTGAGGACTATTATGCCAAGTTAAATAAAATCATAAATAAGAACAATAAGACGTTATTGCGCCTTCTTAATGCTATAAATGATGACAACCTTGTCAAAATTACTGCACAGCAATTTAACAGAAGAAGTCGCGATATTGTAAACGACGTATTCAGATGCAGTTGTTAAATGCTGAAATCTCAGTAAGGCTACGCCCTCAAGAAATTGCGCTGATTTTCCTTTTTTACAATCTTTTCTTTTTTATTATTTTTTAACTTGCAATGTAACTATGTTTAAAATAAATTAAAAGTAAAAAAACTTTTTAAAAACAAGCTTTTATTTAAATGCGCTAAAAAGAATAAATTAAAGTTTTTCTTTAAAACTTTTACTATCAACCTATAACGTCATTACACAATTTATATGATATAAAAGCTTGTCGCGAGATTTACTTGTGTAAATTAAATAACATGATCTGATTGATTTTAATTTTTTCAATTTTCAAACTAAGTAAATACGAGTACCTACTAAGATCTCGCGACAAGCTTTTATATCATATAAATTGTGTAATGATGTTATAAGTTGATAAAAAATTAAAAAAAAAAGTTTATTTTTTAAATTTAAGAATAAATTGTTTTATGTTCACGTTAAAAAGAAAAATGAATTAGTTTAGAAATAAAATTAGTTGTTTTTTTTTTAAAGTAGGTACCTATTTACAGTAATAACACGGGCTTTTTAATGTTTCCGTTCTAACAACTCAATACTGGAGTAGAAAGGGTAATCAAAATTAACGGTATTACAACTGGTAGTAACTAGGGCAACAAAGGCACAAAACCACTTTTTTTAAATCGCAATTTTCTATAAGTCGTTGACTGCCACCGTAGTCACACGGTGTCCGTAAACAAAAGATTTTCTATTGACTGTTGTCTGGCAGTCAACGTGTGCTATTTCATATAATTATTATACACGCTGCGACACATCAAGCTATACATTTCCAGTGGTAGCTGCTGATCTCACATTGTATAGGATTTTCGTACAATCAGAAGTCAGCTTAAACTAGATAAGAATATCTTGATGTGTAGTTCTAGGTTGATGACAACTCGATATTGGTCAAAAGTGTATGCTATTTTGATCTCTATTATGAAGTGGATAAATATAGTTTTCTTTGGAACAGTCTTCTTAGTGCCATAACTTGAAAAGGTCCTGTGTCCTGGCTTGACAAAATAAAGATTTAAAAAACAAACGAAGATAAATAGATAAGACTTGATTGTCCATACCTACTACCTCAGACGAGATCTTTCACAAAAAAAAATACTACTACAATTAAAATCTAGCATAATCATAATCAGCCAATGTTCCCACTGCTGGGTCACAGGCTACTTCTATTTGAGAGGGACTGGGTTATAATCTAGTGGTAGATTATAGCCCCTGACATATGTCCTGTCACGTCTTCGAATTTTTGGTTCTAGGACATGCCGGATTCCTCACGATATTTTCCTTCGTCGTTTTGAGATGATGAAATTATTTACACGAAGTAAAGCGCTGCGTGGATTCGAATCCACGACCTACAACTCGTAAGTCGGGGCTGTTACTACTAGGCTAACGCTGCTGCGCTAACTGCATCTTCCATCACTGCTGCAATTAAAAATCTTAATTCCTATAATTATGGTGATTTATATTACGCGTAAGTCCTGAGGCAATATTTTGATATGTACTCGCATTGCTCCTCATACGTCTCTCGATGAGGGATCGTCCGTCTCCCTGTACCAAGTGTCGACGGTATTGGCTTATTTCTGTCAACAGGAGATTTTGAATTATTAATATCTATATGTACTTATATGCATATAAATTGGTGCCCTGAGACAGTGAGACGAGGTCGCGGCAGACCACGTAGGAGATGGCGGGACGAGCTGGATAGGTTCCATCCAAACTGGAAGGAGGATGCGCGGGCTCGCGTTATACAATAATTGTTATAATAATGTACATGTCATTATTTAAGTAAATAGATACTTAAAAAAAAAAAAAAAGAATTAAAGTGTAAAATAGCAAAATAAAAACAACATTCATTGTCTAAACCTATTGGAGCAGCTCAGTCCCAAGTCTTTTTGTCCTCAATATAGTCTTTTAAAGTATAATAGGCTTTCTGACATAATTTTCGCTTTATAAAAGATTTGAATAAGGCTTAGTTCTTGAATGTGGCTAGGAAGTTTATTATAGAAACGTATACATTGGCATCTAAACGAGCCACCTATTTTTTTGAGCCTAGTTGTAGGAACAACAAATTTGTGTTTGTTCCTAGTATTTATGTTATGGATATTACTGTATTTTTAAACAGAGTAATAGTTTTATATGCATACAAAATATTATCATAAATGTACTGAGAAAGCACAGTCATTATAAAACCCCACTATACTCCATCGTAACCTGCTCAATTCTTCCTTGAGTTCGGCGATCTTCTCCTCGGTCCGGAGTGAACGCATGTTATATGTTGAAAGGTTCAGTTTTCGCTGATTGTGGTAGCCGGGTATGTTCCGAGGATTCTTAGCACCCCTTGCCTCACCGTGACCTTGGCCGCTACCGTAGCCAAGGGTAGGCGGGCCGCCGGGCATTAGGGGCCAAATATTATTTGTGCTTGTCATTCTTTGTTTGCCAGAATCGCCACGCTTGGCATACGGTTAGCGATCTCATGATGGTAAAATGCATAGAGAACGCTGCTGCCCATTCCCGGTACGTTCCTTAGTCGCTTTTTACGACACCCACGGGAAGTAGGGTGGTGCTATTCTTTAAGTCCGGCACCACACGGATAAGTCCGGCACCACACGGGGTTTAACTTTACGATGTCAAAAACGCTCTCTAAGGAAGCAAGCACACCAACTTACTTTCATAAACAACGATTCAGTAACGTCAGTCACCTGTAAATTGCGGACGCTATGCGGTCACCGCTTTTCTAGGAAACCATTCTTAAAAGTGTAACCGTATTTTTATTCATCATTTTATCAGTGCGTAGGTATAACGATATTCAAATTCAAATGTTTATTGCTCAACACAGTACATAATAATACATTTCTAGATGTCAAGTGAATGCGCAGTGTTGCACGAATTCAGGCATGCAAAAAGATCATTAAAATTATACTGTGTCATAAATTCCAATTAATACCTTACTTACACAATGTTATTAATACCATAAAAAATCTATAATCATAATGTCATAAATTCAAATCAATAAGTTATACAATGTCTCAATTCTCTTTCCATCCTTCTTACCTCTTATCCTGAATTTTTTCTTTGCCACCAAATAGTTTCCGGTAGTTGAGCGACGATGTAGAAAACGATGTTTCAGTAACCTTAGGATTGCAGGTCGACACTACCAACAAGGACATCTTTATAAGGTTACGAAGGACGTTTGCAGCGCTTCTAGCAGGTACAATTGCTGGATGAATTAAGGCGCTCAACGGGAATTGCAGCGCAGAGCATTTTATCTTTACCCAAAGTAAATTCATACGTGTCTAGTGGTAACAAGATACAGGTTCCAATGTTTAGAGATCGACTCCAAGGCGTCAAAGGGGATTTGCCCTTTTCGCGGATTTGAAGAGCGCGCTAGAGGAGGCCGCGGCGGGATGCGGAACGGCATGCTAAGGGACGGCAAGGCTCGAGACGGTATGCGCTGGAGTCCGCTACTATCGCAGGGTGAAGCAGTGCAAGCAAGGGTGCACGCACACTATCACACTACATTCGGGCACGCTCCATTGCCCGCTGCAAATCCCCTGCCCTGCCGTCTAGTGTGCGTTGGACCTCGGCATGCCGCGGGATGTCTCGGTATCTAAAATAGGCTGCTGATATTATCAGTACGCGCTAGCCGGTGGCAAATGCCCATGCTCTGCCGTCCCCGTTTCTGGATTCGTTAAGCCCATACAAAGTTAGTGGGTACATCTTCGAATGACTGATGAATCTGAATGTTCGAAGCCAATGGTCATTTAGATTAGTCGCACTTTACAGTCTAGTTGCACTTTAAAGTACCCACCTTAAAATACCAGCACTCCTATTGCATAGCACACTTTCAATCAAAATCCGAAAAATTTTGAAGGAAATTGCTAATTTCATATGTTAGAAAAATTCGTCTGCTCGACAAGGTAAATAACACAATGACTATTGTTGAATTGTCACAAGGAATGGCATTGAGATTGAATGTGAAAAAAAACTTACATGGTATTTTTAAAATAAACTGAAGGATTAAAAAGTATATATTTTGTTTTAAAATGTCCATTTTAATAGCTAATTAACTCTTGGTCATATTCGAACACTTTAATGTTACTATTTTTTCATTTTTTTATACACAATGCAATTTATTTCGGAATATAAATCGCAGCATACTTGCTTTTTAATCTTGAAAAGGTTAAACTAACTAAATGTTAAAAAAAAATATATTTTAACAACCTCAATGCAAACTACGCGAAACATTCAAGCTACTTCTATTAAAAAAATAATTGAATCAATGTTTTATTGGTTAACGATTGAATTCCTTTGGTTTATAAAATAACATAACATCACAGCCGCACGGTTCGATCGATCAGGTTAAGCTACGCTGTCCGCGTTTGGTCCGTGGATGGGTGACCATCTTCACATACCAAGACCCCTCCGTGGCTCGGAAAGCACGTTAAGCCGTTGGTCCCGGTTGTCATTCTTGGATCTTTGGCAGTCGTTACGGGTCATCAGTAGCCTGAAAGTCTGACAACCAGTGTTGCCAAGGGGTATCGTATTACCCAGTAACTGGGTTGTGGAGGTCAGATAAGCAGTCGCTCCATGTAAAATACTGGTATTCAGCTGCATCCGGTTAGACTGGAAGCTAACCCCGATATAGTTGGGAAAAGGCTAGGCAGATGATGATAACATCACGTCTGTAGTCCCCCAAGGGTTTGGCAGAGATGTGCCTTGTTATAGATACATCCACATCACTGGATCGGGAGGATACGCAATCTTGCACACCCCTGCCCTAAAGGTAATAATCATCTTCGGAAAACTCACTCGCACTTTTCGTGATTTTAAAGGAGAGTTTTTTTTTTACATTGAATACTGCATTGTTGTTCTTATAATTACTTTGAAGTAATTCTTCTATGCATAAAAATAAACGCGTCGACTCGAGAAATAAGTCTTGATTATCAGAATTAGAGTATTATCTTTACAGGAGTAAAATATTTTATATTTATTATATTGTGTTTCTTTGGCACATGTTATAAGTTCACACAGTATTAAAAGCCTTATTAAAGTGGCATAATTATTATAATAATTCAAGGAGGTAGAAGGTCATTTGAATAATGCTGTCCTTGGAGAGACTAATGCCTAAATTTGCATATTTTCATGCATCCTTAATTTCTTGTATAATGTTCAGTTCCGTGCATTTTAAGGTAGTTTGTTACTGCCAATTAGATATTCATGCCTTTAACAAAGCTTGTTCCTTACGCCTGAAAGGGTTCTTTAAAATAAAAATGCAATTTGTTATAATGTTTTATTAGGGTTCTTAATATTATGCTAAGTACTGGGAATTAATTAAGACTAAGAAGTATAAATCACAAAGGTCTAACTGACAAAACCTTGAAATCGTGAAAAAAAAGCTGTGTTAATTTTGTTTCGTTAAGCGGACTTAATTTATGTATGGAACTGCAGATTTTTTTTTCGGCATGTCATGTCGTGTCCATTTGTAAAAGATAATCATAATGATGAATGTACACTGACTTTTTCTGTTACTTTAATTACACCTTGTTTATCAGCTTAAACAAGAGTTATTGAAGTAACTAATATATTGTGCTCTAGTTTTGGGTAGGTACTGCGGTGCTATTCTGTAAAAATCTCACCGTGAAAACTTAGGTGAAGTGAGCGTGGAGTGAGCTGTCAATAGTGTCAATTCCTAGCAAAAACCAACTCACTTCACCTAAGTTTTCACGGTGAGATTTTTACAGGATTGACCGGCTGACCCAAGCTAGCACACCTCGCAGTAGGTCGTTATTTTGCAAAGGTCAGCGAGAGATGTAGAATACGATAATAATTATAACATAATTCAATCCGTGGTTTAAATATGTAGTAGCTGTATTATTTTCTCAATACTTAGTTCTCGCTAACTTAGACTTCTGATGATCCCATAGAATCATTATACACCGTGTTCTTCACGTTATCCATAAACTTTGTCAAACTCTTCTATAGCTTTTACAAATTAAATCTTATAAAGAAAGTAGTCCTTAAAAAGGCTTCGTTGCAAAGATATTTGTAATGTCATTTAATGAAATTTAATTGAGCTGTGTAGTAAGAAAGGGTCTTAACTTAGTTTTGACAAGTTTCAGTCCGCCAAATCTTATGAATGGAAATACGTCGTTGCCAATTCGGATAAAGAGCATATCGGGTGATATACGTCAAGGTATTTAGTTTGTATGAAAATTAACAAAACATAAGAATTAATTAATGTGTCCCTAATGAAAAAAGGTTATTTCCATGATCTGAACATCTGGTCGAAGTTTTTGTATATCGTGCGGAACACGATGTATAGAATAGTAAAAAAACCTGCCAAGAGCGAGTCGGACTCGCTCCATGATGATTTCTGAAAAATTGTGCAATTTAGAGACTTCGTTTTATTTTTCCTGTAATCATTACATAAACTTCTCTCACATAGAATAATTTCAGATTTTTCTCTTTGCGAACTTCGGAGATAAGGGGGGGAAGGGTATTTTTTTTACATTTTTCAGTCTCTCTTCGCCTGTGCCAGCTCATCCAGGATCTCCCAGTACTGCTACTACGTCCTAAAAAAAATTAGTTGACCTTTGAGATCTTTGCGAGAGGACGTGCAGTAACTCTATGCAGCGGGATAATTGCGGAACACACTTATAACACTTATAATGGCAATAATCGCAATGCCTTACATCTTGACAGTTCAGCCGCGTTCATTTCGTTTTTTAACCGACTTCTAAAAAAGGAGGAGGTTCTCAATTCGGATGTTTGTATTTTTTTTTTATGTTTGTTCACGCATAACTCCGTCGCTAGCCAACCAATTTAAAAATTCTTTTTTTGTTGGAAAGGGTAAAATATTTCCGATTTCGATAAAATTTTCATGGGACCATTTTGGAAGTCTCCCAAATGGTCCCATGAATTTTATCGAAATCGGACAAGCGGTTTTTGAAAAATCAACAAAAATCTTTTCGAAGTCGGTTGTTGTTTTTTTGTAAAAAAGTTCTTGTTACGTTGTTGAACAGAAGAATGTTTCAAACCTATGACGCCATGGATGTCAAAGTGAAATTCATTACGATCGATTGCCATTTTTACCGACTTTACAAAAAGGAGGAGGTACTATGTTCGGGTGTTTGTAGGTTTTTTTTTTTTTTTTTTGTATGTTTGTTCATCGAATACGCCGCCAATTGTCGACGGATTTTCAAAATTCTTTTTTTGTTCGAAAGTAGATAGTTCTGAGGTGAGTTGACATTAGGCTATTGTAACTTAGATAAATTATAAATAGACCCACTAAAAAGCGAGAAATAAAAACTTTTTAACAAAAAAAAAACCGACTTCCAAAAAAAACACTACAAACTGAAAAAAAAAACACTACAAACTGAAAAATAACTTTAATTTCGGAAGTCGGTGGCAAAAACTAAAATACTGATCCCAAGACACCGACTTCCGAAATTAAAGTTATTTTTCAGTTTGTAGTGTTTTTTTTTTTCAGTTTGTAGTGTTTTTTTTGGAAGTCGGTTTTTATATTATTTTATGCTATCGGTACCACGCAAGTTTTCTAAAGTATAGAAAGAAAAACAAATTACATTTATTCAGCAGAGACTCAAGTTGTAATCCAAGTCAAAACCAATTCATAATTTCAAAGTTACAAATATGTTTTAACATTCGGCATAATTTGAGTGCAGCAACCGCACAAACACACAACCAAGTTGTCGCTTGCCCCATGTCGCTCATTACGCTCGTAAGCGAAGAGCTCGCGAGCCAGGTTAACGTTAAATTTGCAGCCAAGCGTTACGTTGGCACTCTTGCACGCTTTTTAAGCCACTTATGAGGGTAAATTTATATGAAAATTAGCTTTACAGTTTAATTTGTTGATGGTTTTAATTTTGGTGTAGCGATAATTAAAATGGTGGATGATCTTTAAATATTTTGAGAGTTTTTTTTTTGTTGATATCTGAAAAAGGGAAGTTACTTTGATACTAGAATTTGTGTTGCTTATTTATAACCGGTTTTTTTTTCAGTAAACCCGTAGGTATATGGTTACATAATCGGCCTATACTGTTCCCACTGCTGGGACACAGGCCTCCACTCTGTGAGGTCCGTTTCACTACATAAGCACCAAATACATAATATATATGGGCATACAGTTATAGTTATAGGGGCTACCAATATCCACCACGTGGGCCCAGTGCGGATTGTCACATGTCTTCGAACCGTGTATATTGAGATGATACTTTGGACTTAGAATCAACACCTTCCAACAGTTTATGGTAATTATCGGCTACATCCAATTCTGAAAATAGAGAGAGAAAGAAACGTGTCAAGAAGCTTTTTTTTCTTTTTTTGCGGATGTGAAATCATCAAATGACGGGGTCCCGCTCTGGGTGGAGCGGACGGGAGTGTCAGACTCTTACTGACTAAAACACACCCGTGTTCCATCCTTAGCCCTTTATGTTCCGGGCCAGCGGTAACCCTTATTACGGACAATCCCGCTGACCCGGCAGGCATGTCAAGAAGCTTTGATGTCATGTTTGGAAATTAAATTGAGAACGCAGGAAGTACTCAAGAATATGCAAACAATTTGAACACACAAGCAAAACTTTAAAGCACACACACATTATCAATTAGTCAAATTCAAAATAATATTCCCTTCTCTTCTCTTCTGTTGACAAAAGCTCGCGCCGACTAAAGAATCAGGTCGTTTTGTGAACTCACGGCTAGTGACGACAAAGCGTACTGATTCTAATGCCGGCGACGAGCTTATCTTCTTACATCAATTCTTAAATCTTCTTGCTTCTTTGTCTTCTTGTTTTTTTTTCCGTGCCTACTGAAATCGACGCAGAAAATTGTATGTTAACTCTCAATCTGCTTACCCAAGACCAGAGACGGAGTAAGTATGATCTGAATCATGCCCAAATCCTGTCACCCGACTGCGCTGCGGTGTAGTCATAAAGGTGCATGTTTTAACCTGTTTGTTACATAGTTTGCTTGAATGTTCTATGTTTCCTCATAGAGACTAAACGATCGGAGAAAAAGGAGAACTTCGAGCCAAGTTCTTTATCTGGGCTTTTAATAGATTGCTACAGTGTTTATTTTTTTATATGAACTAGCTGCGCCCCACGTTTTCACCCGCGTAAATGTCGATCCCGTGGGAATATCGGGATAAAAAGTAGCCTATATGTTAATCCAGGGTGTTAGCCACCTCCATATAAAATGTTATCAAAATTGGTATAGCCGTTTGAGCGTGAAGAAGTAACAAACATATAAACACACCCCCACACACATTCACAAACTTTCGCCTATATAATATTAGTGTCTGGCTGTTTGTGTATGTGAGATTAAATGTTTGTAAACGCACCCACGATACAGGAGAAATTCCTAGTGTGGGGCAACGTTTTTTTTTAATAAAAAAAAAAAAAAAAAAGTGTGATACTTCAAATAATTCTGTGCTTGCTTGGTATCTGTGTTAATGAAATCATAAAATTTTTCTGGGTTGTATCATTTAAAAAGTCATATGGCAGTAAGTTGCAGTCAGCCTAAAATTTATATGAACCTATAGAGAAAATATATAAAACACTTTCTAGGAAGAGTATTTAGTATTTTTATACAGCTTCGAAAGCTTGCCAAGTGTTAATAAACGAAAAATAAAATTTATACCCATAAAGCAAACTACTCAGCAGCTGGTTAGCGTTCATAAAAACATGTATCGAGTGCGGCAGATGTGAAAAACTTGGCTCGGCTTATATTCAGACCAAATCAGTAATGTAATGTAGCGACCCATAGTCGATATTTCATTATTTATCTACTAAGTACCGAATCAATCGACTAATACAATCAAATATCTGTATGATTTGATCATTTCGGTAATCGGATGAAATATACTGCAATGCTGAACGTTTTCTAAAACTCGTTGGGATATTTACGTCTGTGTACAATATTTTTATTTTGCGAAGTGACGCGCACTTTACGTTTGGTAATCAAGTGATGAAACACGACACGTAACACACACGCACACACACACTGTTGACTTCGCCATTGTCTTGGACGGTACCGAGAGCTCCTGTTTTTTTTTTTTGCGGTGGGGTTATCATGAAATGACCCCTCCCGCTCTGGGCGGAGCGGAAAGGAGTGTCAGACTCTTACTGACTAAAACCCAACCGTGATCCTTCCTTAGCCCTTTATGTTCCGGGCCAGCGGTAGCTCCTGTGCTTATACACACAATCACAGCCTGTTTGTATGCTTAGTAACCACAAGTAAAGCACGCATCGCTTTGTGATATAAGAATACGGTACAGCAAAGTACACAAGAAAGATTTATGTTATGTAACAGGCCATAGCCTAAACAAATGTGATTGGACTGACTTAATTACTGAAGTTCAATCAGATAGTGACGTAGGAAAAGTAATAGTTAAGGGTGAAGCAGACCCTAGTGAAAGTTTGGAAAGAGACTTCGTTAACTCCCCTGTTGAACACTCAACTCCGGGTAAAAGTTCGTTTGAACAAAAAATGTTCTACGAAGTTCGTGAACTGGAAAATTATTTTCGACTTTACAGTCAGGATGATACTGTCAATTTTAATAAGGATGATTTTAGTTTTAATGAAGATCTGCCTACCCTTTCCCTACCATCTTAGGGTCGGCTTCCATTCTAGCCTGAATACTAGTACAATATTTAATGAAGATACTGTATCAAAAACAATGTTATCGGGGATAGTTCAATACCGCGTAATTAGCTCTGGTAGAAACAGCGAGTCAAGTGTCAAAAATATTTTCTTTTTTTATTATACACTAGGTGGATTTAGATTTAGTGTGGGCAGACAGCCGATGAGGTGGACCGACGACCTGCACCTTAATTGTGCAACACACTATTACTCTCAATTTGAATAATTTTGACGCATATTGCTAAACCATTGCTCCTTAAGTTCGAAAAATGTGTCTGCTCAACAACGTAAATCACGCAATAAATGTTGTTGAACTGTCAAAATGAAACCCATTGCTACTGATAGTGTGTTACGCAATTACCCTGCTGGTCTAGATTGCTAGACGATTCTGGCTTATGAAGACTGGAGAGGGAGAAGTATGGTGTGCATTGCAGGATGCCTACACTCGGCATTGGTTACCGAAAGGTTGAAGAAGAAGGTGGGTTTACGTACAAATGAACAAACACATGAACAGAAGTAATAAAACTGGCCTAGTAAAAGCAGTTTCTTTTTTAGTATTTGAGGTTTACGTGGCGACAGAGAATAACAACTTAATTTTGGGAACACAAAAAGTCACGTGGCCAAAGAAAAAGGCAAAATATAAATATAGAAAATCACCTAATTTATAAAATAAAGTTATGGTTTAAGATATTTTATTTCACTCAAAAAGAATACAATTGGAAAAACATAAAAATTAAGATAGGCGACGGCTTCGCTGGGACATGAAATAAAATTATGTTATGTAAAAATATTAAAGAGTTAATATAATTACAATTCAAACATTATTCTGAACATGGTGCTTTAAAAGCCTTTTAAAAGTTTAAACTGATATTGATTCTTTAATTACTTTAGGTATAGAGTCGAGTCCCTCATATTATACGACAGTCTGTCTACCTTAGTTTGTCCTCGGTGCTCTTAAAATTATTTTAGGGTTAGTCTGCCTCGTCATGCACTTTTGAATTTGCATTACTTTTGTAAATGTTATTTGTGTATGTGTGTCTCTGTAGGTAGATAAAAATACATCTTCAATGAATGATAAATTGGTCTTTATTTAGCTAGGAAAAACTCATAACTAATAACAGCTCTTAATTCTTTAAAATTGTACAATAATGAACAGACATTTACAATAAAATATTGGTATTGGTAAAACAGTATTTCTAGACTAGAAAGGAGAAAATAAAATTGGGCCACACTTGGCTTGGCTTGCTTCCAAAATCTTTCCGAAATAAAAGGTACATTTGTGGCAATACATTTAAGAAGGTTTTAGTGTCCTTTATAACTTGTTTGCTTGTGTTTGTAATAACCATCACATGGTACAAAAGCAACATTCGTTTCTACAAATCTTGGTTACTTGAAATTGACAATTTTAAAACCAATAACTGAGTATTGTAGTAACTGAAAATTGTAGTTGCATTAAAATGAAATATCTTACCTTCTTATCCAGCCAAAGCATTGTAACTGACCCATGCGAAGTGTATCCAATTTATTATTATCCTAAAAGAAATTTCATTACAAGGGTTTTGCACAAGTTATTCCAGAAATATAAAGAAGATTTACATAAATATCTAACAGTAAGATTTTTTTTTATTATGAACCCATGAAATACTCAATTTTCTTTTAAAATTATCTCAACAAAGAAAGGGAAAGATAACGTTTGTCAGCCATTTAAAATGTTTAATGCGTTACGTGACGTTTTTGTATAACTTTAAAGTGACTTACATAAATTTTATTCTTACGCTAATTATTATATATAAATTTTAATTATATTATAATTTAGAATATTTCAGCTTCTTGATGTTACGTGATAAAATTACTATAAAGCGTTAGTTTAAATAATTTATGTTCTTTTAGAAAAGATTGTGAATTTTCCTTCCTTAGTACCTACTTGAACAACAAGTTGTGTTCAGTCAGCCCTTTTCAATTTTTGCTAAGAGAACAAAAATCATTTTACATATATTATAATACGTGGAAATTATATTAAATATTATAGTCTATTATATTGTAAGACATAATATCAATTAGGGTAAGATGATTCTAATTTAAAATTAGGAACTGTGTCAATCGCGTAGGTTGACAATTAATGCGATCACCCTTAATTCATATCATGTCTAGGCACTGTTAATATAATACTTAATCTATTTTACAAAATTATTTTTTTAAAACACAATATTTTAAAGTTTTTCTTTAAAACAAACACTGGGAATATGAAAATAATAAAGTCGGTAAAAAAGAGCAAGAATTGGTTTGACATTTTTCCGACCGTCAAAAATAACAACGAGTCTATCTTCAAAAAAAAAACGTTACAAAAATAAACCGGATTAACATTTAACCAAAAACTGGAGCTTGTTCTGCATTAAATTAATCAAATCTTTACTAAATTTTTAAATTTTAATTATATATTTTTTTTTAATTTTTTGTTTACTTATGAAATCTTGTAGTGTCTTACGGGGGTTTCTAGTATCTTCAATATTGATTTTCTTATCATCATCTTTAACTACAACAACAATGAAGTCTTTCCTTTTAACTAAATCTCTTACATTAACATCCCTTTAATCTGTATCTCCGTAATCCAATCCCATATAAGCTACATCCCAATTAGACATGGTACATTGAGTGAGGCGCTTCGCGGCTACCCACACGATTACTCCTTCACTGTCCGAAGCTAAGTATGTGGAGTACTAGCGAGAAATGAGATAAGCTTATCTGAAATGACAAGGTGCTTTATTTAGCTCGAATGTTTTTTTTGACTTCATAATTCTAATTAAAACCTTCCTCTAATTAAAATTGAAAAGTGTAAAATAGAAAATTAATTTTGCATATTAGCATTGATTTCAACAATTTATATATTTATAAATACATAAATTGAGGGTAAGTCCAACTACGTCTTGTTGCTAATTTGGAATATCCGATGTGATGAATGAAAAAAAAATAAAAAAGAATGAATGACCAATTTTAGAGAGTAGCTGTCTGGGATCAATTTTGTTATCACAAACCTTACACTTTCTTCTTAAACATTGACTTAGTAATAGTGAAAATAACTAAGTTAAGCATGGTGAATATAATTTGGAATACTCCTATACCAAAATACCTGCACCCTATCTCCAAAACTAAATTGTGTCATTTTACATTCAACCTAAAATTTTAACCTGTAGGGATATTTAATTGTTTTTGATAGCTTGCACATTGATAGTAAGATAATATTGCTTCAATTAAATCAAAGTTTTATTTCTTAATACCTCACAGAAAAAAAGTTACAGGTCTGAAACAAAATGGTATTCCAAATTACCATCCTTTCTTTTAACTACTGGAATAGCAATACAAAGTCACTCGCAGAAGTTATCAAAATAGATATTCTGTTACATAAAGAGGCTCACAAGGTAAACTGTACTGAATATTAAATGAGCTTGTTCTCTGAGTGTGATCACGTAGTCTCAGGTACATTTTAAGCATCCCAATGTGCTTTCAGGAGTCTTATACGGACGCTTAGGTTTATCAATTTAGGTACGATAGAATAAGTCTGCTTTAGTCTTTAAATCTATACTATAATATTATAAAGCTGCAGAGTTTGTTTGTTTGTTTGAACGCGCTAATCTCTGGAACTACTGGTCCGATTTGAATGATTCTTTTAGTGTTGGGTAGTCCATTTATCGAGGAAGGCTATAGGCTATTTTTTCAAAATGAGGGATCCGTAATAAAATTGCTATTTTGTAACACAAGGTAACGAAAACCTATTTTTGCGTGCGCTGCAAAAACTATTGACAATAGAACAAAATGATGTACTACGGGTTTGTAGCGACAACATATATCTAGCTATCATGGTTTAATCACAATAACCGATTTTGTGTTCAAAATAATTACCTATTAAATCGTCTGAAGAAAAAAAAACTACGTTAAATATGTATCGTAATATTAATCTTTATCGAAATTAAGCATTATGTTATCAAGAGTATTTATGAAGAAGTAAAATACTTTTTGTTTCATCTCAATCGGATATTTCGTTTAAAAGTTATCACGTGTGTAAGATGTTAAGAGTTGGTACCTATTAAGGAGTTATGGGCCATAGAGTTTTTTATCAACATAAAATCTATACTAATATTAAAGCTGAAGAGTTTGTTTGTTAGAACGCGATAATCTGTGGAACTACCGGTCAGATTTGAAAAAATCTTTTTGCATTTGATAGCCCAATTCTTGAGGAAGGCTATAGGCTATTTAATATCATGCTATGACCCTTAGGAGCCGAGCAAAAAGAAAAAAGTCAGAATGAACGCTAAGCGAATACGAAGTGTTGCGACGGGGTGGGGGTACAAGAAATTTCACGCGGACGAAGTCGCGGGCAGAAGCTAGTTTCTTTATAAAAAGGATGCCACTATAAAATGTATCGTTTATCTTGCACCATATATTCGTATGTTATTTTGACGGACTGATTTATATCTACAACCAAATTAGCTCTTAAGCCCATTGTGATAAAACGTTGTCTTGCTGTGTATTGTATTTTTTTAATACTTCTTCAATCGAGACACATCGTGTCACAAATCAAAATATTTCAGTACCTACAGAATTATGAATAAATTGGTGTCATATACTGAATTTACTTGAAAAGTTACCGCAAAATTCGTATTCAATATTGTCCTCTTGTGTTAATATAAGAACTTATTCTTGATTGTCCAACAAAGTTACTGAAAGTTTCTAAGGCTTAGCTTCTTTGTATTGTTACAACCATTGTTTTAATGACAAATAACATTGCTGAATTATTTTAATTTGTTTAATTTCATGTCTTTGGTTAAAGTTGATTATATTATTTCTATGCTGGTTTGTGTAGTTTTAATTACTTCGATTTTTTTATCGAAATCGTAATGAAAAGTATATTTTTGTGAATAAGATGGCCGTGCTTGGCATAACTTTCGCATTTTGTACGTATTATATTGTTTATTGGAATCAGTTTCTTTTTAAATATTTCTTTGTTGCAGAAGTTTTCCTGAGAAGTATGTCTCACTTTTAGACTTTTGAGTCATACTTATACTTTTTCATAACGATGTTCTAGTTTCAAATCTCCAACAAAAAGCATCAAGAAATATTTAAAAAAATGGTCCTCGGGCTAATGGTACTTACTGAATATTAAAACTTGTCAAAAAAGGATTTAACTATATAAAACCTATTCTTGCTCATTTAAACTTGATAACTCATATTATCTTAGAATCGAAATAATTTCGTGAACTAAAAGAATTTTATAAAATAAAACAGAACATCAAAATATCTCCTATTCACCTAAAAATAATACAGTGAATATTATTATTTTGTACATCTATAAGTTACAGCTAGACATAGAAAAAAATTTGATTGTGATTTACTTAATAAAGCGTCAATCGTGAGTGATAATTATTATTCTATTTACATTTACAACTATCTATTTAAACCATATTTTATATTCTGCTCTACAATTTTACAACTGTGAGGGTCTTATAAATATGATGGAACAGAATCTCTAAAACAATATATAAAAACAACAACAATGTACATATAGATACATAAAAAAACAAAAACATCTAGAGGCCTTGATTTTAGATACACTTTAGAATTATAGGAAATAAAACTGCATAAATAAAAAATAAAAAAATTGACAGTAGTTGTCAAATTATATGTATAGAATTAAAAAAATAATAATTTCGTTTTATCTATTTCTGTTAATCCAATTTATAATTAAATGTCCTTCAAGTTACAAACAATTGAATTTTAGAAATGTGTGGTAGATTGCATTCTAAACTAATGCTAATTCAAACAATAAAATAATTAATATTAACCACACAAATAACAACAAACTTTGAAATGACAAACTTGAATAAAAATCTCATGTTAAAGATTGCCTTCAAAACAATGATGGTAAATAAAAACCCGAGATTAAAATTTATTCTTCGAAAAAACCCTTTTACATAATTGAAAACGGCGGTCCCATGAGTGAGCAGATAAACTTCCTTATTCACTCTCTTGAATTTACTCTCAACTCTCTAGAGACCCATAACACAACAATCTGCCAACGCACCCTAATCTTAATAAAATACGCATAAAAAAAAACCTTTAAACAAAATAAATAAAATTTCCACCCGAATAGACTATTAAGATTGGGGATAGTATTAAAACGCAGTGATGGATTCGGCACCTTAACTAAATTGCAATGTTAATCATTTGAATGATAGCGTCGTCGGTGTCAGTCATTGTAACAGTATAATGCTCATTGATGTGTATTTAAGAGGACCTGTGGATAAAATTTTTTAACCCATTGGCAAATAAGTACTGTTACAGACAAAAATTCTTCTTTGATTCGTGTTTGGTCATTGTTAAAAAACTGTGAACACAAAAAGTTTTAATCACATTGACTTAACACAAAAAATAAAAAAGGAATAACCGCTTTCACAAAATATCTTGAACTTTTAAAGAATGCCACTATACCACTGTTACTTTTTTATGACGAACCCGTTCTACTTTATTTTCGGATCTTCTTTATACACATTATAAGCAAGAGGACCTTCACTTTTTATTGTTTTGTAGTCCACTAAATTTGGGACAGATGGCTCCTTTGGGGACAATACATTCGAAATCTTCAATCCTCAATCAACTGCCTCGATATTATAGATGTTTTCTTTGTTTTCCAGTGATACTTTATTTTTGGAGCTGTAATTTTATTTTATATTTTTTTAAAGCTATGTTTGCTCTATTTTTATTAGACTTATCATATTATTATTGTTCTTAAGTTAAGCTAATTCAAAATAAATAAGCACGACAACACTGTCAACCGGAATGGAAGCCATTCAGAATAAATACAATGAAATGTATGCTATTTTGTAAAATTACTTTTATAGCGTTTGTTTAAAAGTTCATTTAATTTTTCATAAAGTCCATAAAGCTTGTTTCAAATTTATTCCATTAGTCATAAAGTCCAGTACATGAAACTGATTTTTGTTTATTCCTAATACAAAGTAGTTCTCCATTTCAGTTGCTGTCGAAATTCGTCGCGATGTGGGGACTATTTTGCATGTTTATAGCATAAAAGGCAATATCCATACGTACACTGATTTCCTTTACAGCATTGTGGTGGAACATATGTTTTTTATGATTATTTGGAATTTAGGGTCTGTCTGTATCGGCAATAATGTTTGCGTGACCTACTAATATTTCTTTGTATTTTTTGGTTGGCTTTAAAGAATCGCTTTCATTTTTATAAATCTTCGCAAATTCACATAAGTAACGTAATTTTGTACGATTGTAATCTTCTTTGAAATAAAATCCGATATTTTTGTTTAATCCGTAAGTATTATTTATTTATTGAGTAAAAATAACAAAATAAAATTCTAACTATACAGAAACTAAAAAATAGCGTCGAAAAATTCATCCGCATCGCTGTCGACTGGTAATGTACCCAAGAGACTGGCGGCATTACCACGTTGTATGGCGATGCTTAGCCTCTGGCCAAGATAAAAGCCAGCCCTTGGGTCACGGGAAGTGTCAACCAGCCGTTTCGAAATTTCTTTAAAAAGACCATGAGCACTCGGACCCCACGGCCCGAGAGTTTCAACCCCAAACGGCTCGAAAATATAGTTTCCGATGAGGTTATTATATTTTCGCCGCTTGAGGTTTTCCGCAGCCGCAGCAGCAGCGCCAGCACAGCAAGCCGAGCCAGGAAGATGGGATTTGTTTAATTAGAAATCCGTCACTGCATTTTAATCGGAACTTTTATTAATAGTGATTAGGGTCATTGTTGTTGATGATCTATCTCTTTATGTTTGTATTTATAATAATTTATTGTTGTTAAGGACACATGGAAGTATGGGTTTTCTTGCTTAAATAATATGCAGGTATTAAAAAAACCAATACATTGTTTTATATATGACAAAATAACTAAGGGTGAGTCTTGGATTATAAAAACGGATAATTTTTTTATTTAATTTTGAATAGTTACCTTATCTGAATAATTAAAATAAAGGTTACAGGTCAGGTATCCTATCAATACAATTCATATATTCTTTCAATAATCTAAGAGTAGGTATGTTAGGTTTTAGACAATGAAACAATTAAATATTCGATTAGAAAAGGCGATTGATCACAAAAAAAATCTGTAATACATTTTCCATTATTACCATTGATAGATAGTAGTTACTCCAATAAATGATTCTCATTGCAATTCTATCATTTCAAGATTATCAAAAGATAAATAACCAATATCTAACCTATTTACAAAGAACATAATGTTATTTGATTTATACAATCAACGTCTTATGAGATTTTTTTTGTGATCAATCAAAAGTAAAACATTACCAATTTTTCACTAGAAAATTAATCAATCTATAACTTTTGAATCGATTTTAAATTTTTGAATCAATCAGAAACAGAATTTGAATCAATCAATCGGTCGTAATGTTGGTCTTATAGGTGTCGGAGCGGTCAGCGCGCAACTGCCGCGGTGGCCAGCACTGCTATAACCGATAGTATTGTGAGGGGCCGCGTTGCGTACGCGCTGTTGCATTCATCTAAGTCACAGCAGAAGGTCCTTGCACCCCACCATTCTGGAAAAGAAAAGGATAGTTAGTATAGCAAAGCCACAATATAACTCACCTAATGAAGTATGTTTGCCTCAATTGCCTTGGAAAACGGATCGGTGAACTGTATGGCAAACAATAGAATGCTTACCATAATCCTAACATAACATTCGAACCACGACTAAAATACAACCCTTAGGTATGATCCTATTGCTATCGGACCGACGCGGATTAATTTATGAACAGTTTAAGTCGCCCAGATCAAATTATTGATTCACAAAACAATGATTAATTGATTGATTCAGGAACAATTGTTCTTATTTCTATAGTTAGTTCGCTTTTGTCAGCAATGTGATTGGCGTACGATTTATAAATAACTCAATCAATGATTGATGTGATTTTAATGAAGTAAACATTCATAATAGCTGATCGGCGGTGGAGCTGTCAAAATCAGAATTAATTAATTTTGGTATAATGGCATAGGCTGGTGGTACAATCAAAACACTGAGGGCATTGGCACTTATTTTTAAGCACGTTTCAATAAAATATTTAATAAATCGGGCATAAGAAAGGAAACTTAATTGTTTATTCTATAAATAGGATGTCGGAATCACTTTTACACGTCATATTTAAAAAAAGCTAGTTGCAGTCGACATTTCTTAACTGACTCATCATCTGCCTAGCCTTTTCCCAAGTATGGGTCGGTTTCCAGTGTAACCGGATGCAGCTGAATACCAGTATTTTACATGGAGCGACTGCCTATCTGACCTCCACAACCCAGTTACTGGGTAATACGATGCCACTTGGTAAGACTGTTTGTCAGACTTTCGGGCTTCTGACTACCCGTAACGACTGTCAAAGATCCACGAATGACAGCCGGGACCAACGGCTTAAAGTGCTTTCCGAGGCACGGAGGGGTCACGGTATGTAAAGATGGTCACCTATCCACAGATCAACCGTGGCAAGCGTAGCTTAACTTTATCGATCGACCTGTGCGACTGTTATTATTTAGCCACTTCTAAACTGACCATTCCTGATAATAAATAGAGAAATAAAACTCAGGGGTCAAAGTCTTGGTCAGACCTTAGTGTCTGAGGAGATTAGTGTCTGAAATGGAATTTTTAGCAAAGTACACACAAAGAGTGAATAATTAAAGAATTCAATTAATTTAATTAATTAATTTTAACGAGCTGGATAACTTCCACCAAGACTGGAAGGAGGACGCGCGGGCTCGCGAGAGATGGAAGGAGTGGAGGGAGGCCTTTGCCCAGGAGTGGGACAGAGCAGGCTAATAAAAAAAAAAAAAAAAATTAAGAATTCTAGTCCAACTATGTTGTGTGTTTAAACGAGCTGGATAAGTTCCACCAAGACTGGAAGGAGGACGCGCGGGCTCGCGAGAGATGGAAGGAGTGGAGGGAGGCCTTTGCCCAGGAGTGGGACAGAGCAGGCTAATAAAAAAAAAAAAAAAAATTAAGAATTCTAGTCCAACTATGTTGTGTGTTTAAACGAGCTGGATAAGTTCCACCAAGACTGGAAGGAGGACGCGCGGGCTCGCGAGAGATGGAAGGAGTGGAGGGAGGCCTTTGCCCAGGAGTGGGACAGAGCAGGCTAATAAAAAAAAAAAAAAAAATTAAGAATTCTAGTCCAACTATGTTGTGTGTTTAAACGAGCTGGATAAGTTCCACCAAGACTGGAAGGAGGACGCGCGGGCTCGCGAGAGATGGAAGGAGTGGAGGGAGGCCTTTGCCCAGGAGTGGGACAAAGCAGGCTAATAAAAAAAAAAATAAAAAAAATAAGAATTCTAGTCCAACTATGTTGTGTGTAGGTAGTAGGTACCTACTAACGAATATGTTATGGGAATCTCATATTCCATTTTCACAGTAAATGTAGTGCGAATTTATTGGTTAGACCATATAGCACCCAACACATAAGGGTGAGGCCAAACGAGCCTAATTTTTTAAGTTGTATTTTTTGAGGCGGCATTTGGTTTTATAAAAAAAAAAAAAAGGTTCCGACGAATTGAGAACCTCCTCCTTTTTGAAGTCGGTTTGTGCCGCACGACAACGCAAACCAACATGCGTTGCCTGCCTGTCAAATATCATTTGAACGTAAATGCTGTATGAACGCGACTCATTTTTCGCAATCGAAATTATTATGCTCGTTTTATTTTGCCCTTAACCGTATTTTTGAAGTGAAAACTTCTTTAGGCGCGCTGGGTATTTTTTGAGATGGAAAAAACGATTGAACTCGCGCCACTGTTACGGTAACCGACACTGCTTCGCATGTGTTCGGCTGTCCTCGGGATGTACTCGGTTTTAATGTATATCCGATATGTCAGTGAGTTGGCAAAGTATTCTGTTTGTGTTTTGTTTTCACTTCTGTCGACACTCCTGAAGTGCCACTGTTTTTTTTTTATTGTAATCGAATCGTATTTAAATCATATACGATACTCGTAAAAAATTAAAAGCAATGACTGCACAGTGACGTTCTATTGGTAGGTCACTGATCAAAGGAACTGTCAAAATTTTAGTAGATTACCGCCTAAGTCAGTCATTCATTTGTCATTATGTACGAGATTACATTCTGTGCCATTTCTCTCAATGGAGTGTCAGTGGTTGACTATTGGAAAGTCATAATGACGCCATTATATTACCCTGCGTACCGAGTTGGGAAATAATCGATGTGAGCGTGCTTAAACCCGTACCGAATTAGCGTGAGCGCGATAACGACGTCCCGTGAATCGTCATAGATGACGTCATGACATGCGCCATCTTGCGATAACGCCGACCATGCCCTAGAATAATATCACCGTGAGCGCTGTCAAAAATGTCAGTGTGTGTGTGAGAATGTGTCAGTGTGTGTTTTGTTTTGATTTGCATCTTATCATAAAATTAAACTAACGTGGCATTTTCGAAATTGTGCTTCTAGCTGATAGTCGCCACCTAATCAAAGAAGAAGAAATGTGGTGTTTATACAAAGAAAACCCGCTATCTGCATGTCTCTTTTTTTGGATTTTTCAAAATTTATTTATAGAAGAATTTATTATGTAAACATTACATAATTTATAAATTGCGTTCTGTTGTGCCTGTTGATTGTTTTTTTTTTACATTTCTTTTTCATATTTTCTGAACATTTTCTGAAAAAGTTGGAAGTGATAAAACATCAAATAAAAACTCGTCACAAAATTTACTAACTACAAAAGTAGTGAAAATAATAATAATCAAGACGTTATCGTCTTTATTATTGTCGGATATAATTAAAAGATAAAATTGTTTTCGAGTTTCGTAAGCTCAATTGCTAATTTTAAACTAACAAACGTACCTTCATTGGCTGAGAAATATGAATTTCTTCGAGAATATGACGCTGCGAACTCGCAAAACCCGTTCACAGTCAAAAGCAGAAGCCGTAATCGATGTATGCAACTCTAATGAATCAACGTTAAATGGAACCACTAACAGTTTACCAACAATATCGGATGACGAGAACGACGAGATCCTAGAACTTAAAAAACAAATTGATAAACTTAACTCAGATTTATTAAAGGCCCGTGAAGTGATAACCCAGTTATCGTCTGAGAACACGGTTTTAAAAAATACTATCACTTCTATGAACGAGAACAAACTTGAAAAAGTCTCAAGATTATCGAACGAAAGTGAGACTCCTAACCGAAATACTAAGCAGTCTACTCCTAACAGAAAATCGCATTCATCCAAGAAGAAACAGAAGTTAGCTAACACTACAGAAAATACAATGTTGAATACATCCACCCAAATAACACCAAATTACATTTCTTCGCAGACTACCGAACATAGTATAAACAAGGTGCCTCAAGAACAAAGAAAGAAAATATGCATTTTAAGCACCGATAAGGTAAATAAAATATTGTCTGTAGCTGAAGACACGTTCCCGAACTACGAATTGTGTCACTACCTTACACCCTATGGCGGAGTAAATGAGCTCATTAGTAACATCAACTTAAAACTTACTGACTTCACTATGAATGATTATTGTATAGTTCTCATAGGCGAGGAAGACTTTCGTAGAACCGACAATTATTTCGATTTGATTATTAATATACGCGAGACACTGATGCCTCTGCATAACACTAACATAATACTTTGTTTACCTACTTTTAAATTCAGTTATCATTCTAGTATGATGTTGTACAATGGAAGGATAGAAATGTTTAATAATCTACTGTACCTTGACATAGAAACTCACAAGTATGCATTATTATTTGATTCCAATTTTGACCTACAATATGACCATACCATGTTTACAAAACAAACAACTGGTATGATAAATAAAAATGGGATTAAAAATATGTTTAGAAACCTTCAATGTATTGTTCATACAAATTCTCTTGATAATTCTTTATATGCTGACATTGTTTCAAACCCCGATATCAGTACCTTGTCATCAGATATCAATAATATGTCTCCTAATGTTGATAATATTGTTACCCCGAATATTGTAAATAATAGCAATTTTTTTCTTGTATAAACACATAAATGTATTACATCAAAACGTTAATGGTTTGATAAGTAAATCGGATCTATTGAGCTTGCATCTACACGAACTTGCTTATAATAATAAATTGGTAGATGTGCTTTGTGTAACAGAACACAACATGAAAGAAGGCGATGACATCCATTTACATATTCCAAATTACACACTTGCAACCCATTACGCTAGAAACAATCGTAGAGGAGGTTCATGTATTCTGGTAAATAATAAACACAAGTATAAAATACTCACTTTAAAAGAATACTGCTGTCCTAATGTTTTAGAATGTTGTGCTATCGAATTAATTGATCATCATATAACTGTTGTATGTATTTATAGATCGCCCAAATCCAAAATTGATACCTTAAACTTCTTTTTCTACCAATTTGATGATATACTGAAGAAGATATGTTATAATAACAAAAAGAAAGTCTTGATATGTGGAGACTTTAATATCGATATTTTAAAAAGTACGAAATTTTCTACCCAGCTTGAAAATCTTCTTCATAACTACCGTATGAAACTGAGTATTCGTCAACCAACCCGATTAGATAGTGGCACCTGTATCGACAACATAATCCACAATATACGAGGCAGCACTAGCGAGGTGATAGAATTGGCGATTTCCGATCATACAGCTCAAATCATAAGATGTCCAGTTCAAAAAACTTGTACCATTACACATTGGTATACTTTCAATCGAGATTTTTGTCAAGAAAATATGCTTAAATTTAAGAATGCTCTTCAAAGTCTTAGTTTCAATAATGTATACAACTGTGCGGACCCAGATAATGCATTCCGTGAATTTAATAGTTTGTTTAAGTTATTCTACGATCTTTGCTTCCCGATAGTGAGAATTAAAAATCTATGCTCCAAAACGCCGAAATGGATAACTAAAGGTCTAAAACTATGTTGTAAACGGAAGCGTGAAATGCTATGGCAACTAAGACGACAACCAAATAAAACAAATAAAAAAATATTTAGCACCTACACTAAACGTCTAAAACTAATTATTAAATTGACTCAAAAAACGCAAAACAACTACTTCATTAATAATGCTGACAACAAGGTTAAAGCAACTTGGAGAGTAATAAACTCCAGTAAATCAAATTACCCTAAAGAAAACCCTTCTAAAATATTTACAGAAAATAATAAATGTACTACAGTACCAAGTGAGATTGCCGAATTATTTAATAACTGTTTCATTGATCAAGTTCAACCAATAAATAATTATAAAAACAAAACAGATTATAAACCGACATTAATTGATTCCAACCCCAAATCCATGTTCTTAGCACCCACCATTCCATATGACATACATAAAATTATTATTGCTCTAAAAAATACAAATAGTTCCGGCTATGATGATATTGTTACACATGCAATCAAAAACGTAGTTACTGAAATTTCACCAGGGCCTGCAGTCTCGACATAGATAGCGATCGCTTTACGACCGAATTCGGTCGCAAAGTCCTATCGATCCGGATTTAGCGATATTTGGTAGTCTCGACTCTCAGAGTTATCGATTGTCATCGGTATTGTACCGAAGTTTGTCGCAAACTTTACGATTTTCGTTATGTTTACGAATATATTTTGCGAGCATTTTTGACAGCCCGCTAAGTGGGATAGCGATCGTAAACTATTATTTTGGGTGTTTGTAAGTAATTATAAAGAAAAATAATGCGAAATGGGCGTACCTACTCAGTGTGTCTGTACCGATGGGACTTTTAAGGCCACCTATTTATAGATTCCGAACCAAAGAGATTTAAGATAGGTACATTAATGTCTTTGTTCCGAACATACTACGTGCGAACGAGTCTCGCCGACAATCACCACATTAGCCCTCTAATGTGGTGATTGTCGGCGAGGCTCGGCGAGCCAAAGACATACCTACCTAAATTAAATCTTTTTGAAGGGAGCGAAGCGTCCTATATTTGTATCATCTGCCTAGCCTTTTCCCAACTATGTTGGGGTCGGCTTCCAGTCTAACCGGACAGCTGAATGCCAGTATTTTATTACCTAATATGTATAAGTAAATAAATAACCTCAAGCAAATAATGTTTTCAACTTTATTAATATCACAATCATCTCCTAACTACACACATTCTTATAATCTAAGACAGTGCTTACATAATACTTGTTACATACCTAGTATATCCACCGGTGATACAGTTCGGTAGTACTAATTTAATGGGAACAAAGGTTTAGTTTTGTAATTTGTTTAAATGTACAAAATTTGCATACTTACTAAATTAGATAGAATGTACATACTTACATGTATTCCTCACAACTGTAACAACTGCTTTCAGTATGTACATACTTTGCAATTAAATCTATTATCTATTCTGTCTATTGCTAAATACTTAAATATCACATAACCGCAAATCAACTTAATTAAATCTCCAATATGTATAAACAATAATAATAATATCTCACAATCATCATCTAAGTAGGTACCTACACACATTCTTACCCCCTTACTAATAAATCTATTATATCAGATGAAGAGTTACATACCGATTTCTCTCTTTCAGTCGTCAGTAATTTAACTTTCGAAATGAAGAAGACAATGTTGTGTAACTATACAGACGCTATACAAAGTCTATTAGTAAGGGGGAAATAACCTAGACACTGTTTACACAAAACTTGTTGCATACCTACTATTTAGTTTTTGTATTTTGTTTAAAAATGTACATGCATGCTAAATTAGATAAATGTAAACATGTACATACACAAGTTGTGGAATACAGTTCCTCACAACTGTAACAACTGATGTCAGTCTAATATTTGCATTAAATAATATTTCTATTCTATTGAAAAAAACATAACACACAACTGCAAAATCATGTTTTCCACTTTATTAAACCTCCAATTAACAGAATCATCTCCTGAGTTCACACATTCTTACAATCTAGAACTGTTTACAAGACGAATGTTGCACATACCACCTTACTTATCCAAAAATATTTTTCAAATGAAAACTTTCACTATTCACTTAGTTCAAATTGTTTTTTCGTCTTCTCCTTCTGTGTCGTTCCCTCATTACAGGAGATAGAGACCACAAATGACGCATCTCCAAGCTATGTGGCCTTCCGAAATGTGGACCGCTTGCTTCATGTTGCCTCTGTGAATCCTCCGACAGCCTTGCTATGGCTGAGACGGAAATCCCACGAAAGTGAAAATCCGTAGGACTTCTTCATATCTGTACCTTTACAGAATAACACGAGACTTGTTTACCGAGCTCCTCGGTGAACGTTAGTCGTCATTTCTTCAAATCCAACAGCATTACGGACTATCTGTAGAGTCCATTGTCATTAGTTCATTATGCAACTATCTTTACTTTATAATGAGAATGTTTAAGCAGTGGGGTCGCCGCTTGAGCCAGAAATGTGTTGGCCGCGTAATAATATACTGAAACCTTGGCTATCTATGAAAAATTATTAAGAAAATACAAAAATACCATTGAAAATTTATAGTTTCCATGACAACAAATAAACAAGACCATAATGATTTGACACTTGACATGTTTGGCATTAGGAGAATAATGTTGCAAGGCGGTAGATTTGAATGTCCTCACATATTTAACAAGTTACTAAAATTCTTTGAAATAGTTATTGCTACATATTAGTTTCCATGAAAAATAGTATTTTAAAGATATGGTTTACATATTTACTATACAATTTTCAAGAAAAATAATTATTTTTATTAAATCATGTTCTCTAATCTTCCCAGTATTCAAGGAGATTTAGTTACGGCCAATAATTGTCATAGAAATAACCGAACTATGAATCTGGGGGCACGGGAGTGCCCCCGCCAAGACGAGCCAAGCGAAGCGCAAGGGCACTACCTACCTTTTCTCGAAGCACTTCGTCGTATTTTTGAACCTTCATAACTTGGGTTTGGATTATACCAGATAAATAAAATTTTCGAGATATGATGTCAGTGGTTGACTTATTAAACCTATGAAGTTTCAATTGCATAGCTCTTATACTTTAGATTTTATTGATATCTAAAATACCCCGATTTCGTCACTGACTCACTTACTCACTGACTCACTTACTCACTGATGATCATCAATATTCTAAGGGTCTTCCTGAAGTCCTAGAAAGCTGAAATTTGGTATGTAAGCTAGTAATCGTACACAAACAACAAAAAAACTCTAAAACTTGGAACTTTTACCCTCCAACCCCTTAAAATAGGGGATGAAAGTTTGTACGAGACTTCCGCAGATTTTGATGCTAGAGTTCTGAAAATTGATATTGGGACTCCTTGTTATAAAAAATAAAATACGTATTTCAGGATTATCAGTAAATAACCCCCCAACCCCCCAAAAAAATATTTTTTTATTTCATAAGCATCAATATTCTAAGGTTCTTCCTGAAGTCCTAGAAAGCTGAAATTTGGTATGTACGCTAGTAATAGTACACAAACAACAAAACAACTCTAAAACTTGGAACTTTTACCCTCCAACCCCTTAAAATAGGGGATGGAAGTTTGTACGAGACTTCCGCAGATTTTGATGCTAGAGTTCTGAAAATTGATATAGGGACTCCTTGTTATAAATAATAAAATACGTATTTCAGGATTTTCAGTAAATAACCCCCCAACCCCCCAAAAAAATATTTTTAATACAAACACTGCCGTACCATCCTTTACAGGAACCATTTCGCCGCATTTTCAGGCCCCTATTTGAGAACCTCTGGATAAGACCAGAACGCAGAAACTTTCGTCATCCAGTAAGCTATAATCACATACTTATAATCCAAAACTTCAAGTCTGTAGGTTATTTAGTTCCGAAGTTAAGCGAAAGCAAAGTTTCGCATTTTAGACACTCACTCACTCATCATCAAAATAGAACTAGTACTTCCCATAAACTCAGAGTGCTGAAATTTGGTACAGAGTTAGGGTTTAATGGCCACGTAAAGGGAAAACTATAAAAATTAGGATAATCGAAGATCTGAAGTACCTGGTGGGTGACCCTGATTAGAAAACACAAGAGCCCAACCAAACTATTAGAGATCGACATACCGCCTTTACAAAAAATATTTAACTTGGTGGGCCGCTTCATTTGATGTCGAACATTACACAAATTAAATAAACAAAGGAGGATGGGCAAAAATGTATGGAAGCTGGTACCCGAAAAACATGGCAACCAAACAAAATAAATTATATACAGTTTTAAAGGTCTAATTAGATAGAGCAATAGTCGTTAGGGGGGATAGTCTCAGTTCGCTGTCCGTTCAGAGATATACAACCTTTAAAGGTTAGGTTAGGTTATCGTTAGGTTAGGTCATAAGTAACAATAATAGACTCTTGCTTTATCGTGACGTGACTGAATTTTATCTACCTTTTTTTTACCCCGTTTTTCCATTTACACTACGCTTGGGGACGCGGGAACGTAAAATCCTTCCACAACGCCCTAACCTATAACCTAACCTTAACCTAACCTACATAATGTTAAAGGTTGTATATCTCTGAACGGACAGCGAACTGCGACTATCCTCCTTAAGAACTATTGTTCTACTTAGTTAGACCTTTCAATCTGTATATAAATTATTTTGATTGGATGTAATTAGTTTTCCGGTACCAAAACGCCCTAACCTAACCTAACCTAAACCTAACTTAAATTTATAGTGTTAAAGGTTGTATATCTCTGAACGGACAGCGAACTGGGACTATCCCCCTAACAACTATTGTTCTACATAATTATACCTTTCAATCTGTATAAAAATTATTTTGTTTAGATGTAATTAGTTTTCGGGTACCAAAACGCCATAACCTAACCTAACATAAATGTATAGTGTTAAAGGTTGTATATCTCTGAACGGACAGCGAACTGGGACTATCCTCCATAACAACTATTGTTCTACATAATTAGACCTTTCAATCTGTATATAAATTATTTTGATTGGATGTAATTAGTTTTCCGGTACCAAAACGCCCTAACCTAACCTAAACCTAACATAAATGTATAGTGTTAAAGGTTGTATATCTCTGAACGGACAGCGAACTGGGACTATCCCCCATATCAACTATTGTTCTACATAATTAGGCCTTTCAATCTGTATATAAATTATTTTGTTTGGATGTAATTAGTTTTCGGGTACCAAAACGCCCATCCTCCTTACACTAAAATATTAATTTCGCTCAAAATTTGGTCAAAATATAATGCAATACAAAAAGAATACGTCCGTACGTATACGTTTCTACAAAAAGAAGTGAAATCCCACCAAAAACATTCTGTAAAAAACTAGCCAAGTCTCAATGGAGCTGCCTGTTTATCTCTAAAAAGTAATGAAATCTAGACAAAGTCGTACCAAGTGTAAGGTTCCTTACTGCGATTTCTTTATTATTATAGTTAATGTTGTGTGACTTGGCCGTTGAAGGGTACACAAGGGTACAAACCCAGGTGCTCCATGACACCATTGCACCAATCTGTCGCCATAACCGCTACCCATTGACGATGGAAAATTGCCACTTGGAAAACGTTGATTTAATAACTAGTCAATTGTAGGCTTGATAAAGCTGCGTATTTCAATAATACTTATGTTTAAGCGAGCCTGAAACAAACAGTATCAAAAATTATTTCCAGTACAGACGGACTTATAATCATTGATTAGAAGTCCGTCTGTACGTCTATTTTATGTTAGATCGGTGGTCGATTTGACGCTCCAAAAAGAAGAGAGCAGAAGTCAGCATTGTCGATGCTGAATGCATGTGTTGACCAATCAACAACAGCCTAAAATGAGACACTAGCGTCCAATTACCAATACCGGTATGGGCTATTATCTCGCTTAACAAACATAGGTAGTTACAACAGATATAACATTACGTGTAAACAAAATTGACTTGTACACTAACGTATAAAGAATGTTCAACGGCCAAGTCACACAACATTAACTATAATAATAAAGAAATCGCAGTAAGGAACCTTACACTTGGTACGACTTTGTCTAGATTTCATTACTTTTTAGAGATAAACAGGCAGCTCCATTGAGACTTGGCTAGTTTTTTACAGAATGTTTTTGGTGGGATACGTTTTTCGCTAGCCTACCGACATCGCTAAGTCAAGTTATTTTACGATTTTGCTCGGTATCTCGGATGTAGAGACTTGCGTTTGTCGTAAGGATCGTTACGGCAAGCGATTTTTTTCGGTATTATTTTGCGATCGTTAGTTTGCGACAGCGTCGCTATCTATGTCGAGACTGCAGGCCCAGTTCTTAGTTATATAGTTAACCTTTGTATAGAAAACGGTAAATTCCCTGATGACTTAAAACTATCTGTTATAAAACCTCTCCATAAAAAGGATGATCCTCAACATATGAAAAATTATAGGCCTATTGCACTCGTTCCAGTTTTTTCCAAAATCATCGAAAAAGTTATTTATAACAGCCTTTACTCATTCTTAGAGAAAAACCATATCCTAACTAAGGAACAGTACGGCTTTAGGAAGCAGAAAAATATTAATATGGCTATCTATGAATTAGTAAATGAAATTATTTCTAATATGGACAAAAAAGTCCCAGTTACCGCATTATTTATGGATATGACGAAGGCGTTTGATTTTGTAGATCACAAAATACTACTCATAAAATTAAATAGCCTTGGAATTAGGGGCAATGTCCTGGAATTAATTAAGTCGTACCTAGTTAGTAGAAAACAAATAACTAAAATAGTAAAATTATGCCATAGAACTAAAACAGAAATAACCTACCTATCGCAACAAAAATGTATAAATTACGGCGTACCCCAGGGGAGTGTACTTGGTCCGTTATTATTCTTATGTTATATAAACGATATTCCCAGAACCATAGAACACCCTATGACCCTATTTGCCGACGATTGTACTACAATATTTATAGGAAAAAACTTAGAAAAATATGAAAATGAAATAAATAATAGTTTAGGCTTAATTATTCAATGGCTAACTAATAACAACCTAAAAATTAATTTTGGAAAAACCCACATCATGAATTTTAATCAACGAACCAACTCTATAATTACAAATATTACATATGATGATAATAAGATTGCTAAAGTAGACAACACAAAATTTCTAGGGCTTTGGTTAGATCAGCACATGACATGGAAAAAGCACATTGATCATATAATAAAAAAACTAAATCAATATTGCCATGCTTTACACAATCTAAGCAAAGTCGCCAATCGTAGCACCGTTCTTACCGCATACCACGCATACGTCTCCACCACACTGCGGTACGGCGTAATATTTTGGGGTAATTCTACGGATAGGGAAATGGCCTTTAAAGCCCAAAAAAAGTGTCTTCGTGCAGTATGCATGATCCAAAGCACTGACAGTTGCAAACCTTTTTTTATAAATTTAAAATTACTAACACTTCCGTCCTTATATATTTATGAAGTTGTCATGTTTATTAAAAATAACCATAACCTATTTGAAACCCTATCCACTAAACGACATCCAGGTGCTCTTAAGTCCAAAACCCATCAAACCGCCCTATTCTCAAAAAGTTTCCTAGGAATGGCTCCAAAAATATTCAACAAACTACCTAAATCAATAAAAGCTTCAAAAGACTTAAATACTTTCAAAAAAACACTCCATACGTTCCTGATACAAAAAGCATATTACACCATAAATGAATATTTAGAAGAAATATAAAATCCGTGATACCATTTTCTCATATTTATTAATTACCTACTATCTTACTTTAGTTAATAAGTTTAGTTCATTACTTAGTTACCTTAATTTGTACTATTTTCTTTGTTTATGTTATTGCTAGAGATTTAATACTGTTATTTAGCAGTAATCTATAATTTTATAAGACTTGTTACGAAGATTGTTACTCAGCAGTAATCTATAATTAGATATTATAGGCCTACCTGTACATCCATTACCTACTGTGTAAGCAATATTTATTTTGTACGCCTTGCAAGGCAGCACATAGTGACACAACATATTATTTTATCCATCATGTAACTACATTTCACCTATGTGTACAAATAAATAAATTTGAATTTGAATTTGAATTTGAATTTGAAATACTGTAATAATATCGTTTTTACATTGAGTAAGCACTGTGAGCGCGCTCACGGGCGTTCCGAATTGTTGACAGCTCTCAGCTGTCATAATCGTGATATCTAAATCGGAACGCATGTGAGATGATGTGAGCGCTGTGAGCGATTATAGCTAATTCGGAAAGCGCCCTTAGTAGATTATCAAACTTGTCAAAATAAACAATTATGAAATCAATGATAGACCATGCTGACACTATTGTAATAGCAGACTTGAGGCCCTGGAGTGCCACTTTTTTATGTTTTGAGAGGTGCCAATATTCTTTCGGTTCGAGAATCCTTTGCATTTACAGTACCAACGAAATATAAAAGGCAACTCTTATAAAACGGTCATCGGACCGAATTGACAAATCCCTAAAATGGCCGCAAACCACACAGCATTAACATAATTATTATGCGACAGTTAACAAAATCGATAACCTGCAGCAGAACTACCAGAGACACGTGTCACAAACCTATTATTACTTCAGTTTATTACTTTTACGGGTTTAATACGATGTGCGCCTGGTTAGTCATTATCAGTTGGTATAATAGCATAGATCGCGTGATGGTGCATATCGCTTATCTTTTTATCCATGCGATCGTTTCTGATAATGAATCACATAATAATATTTAAATTAAAAACTATATTTTTTAATGAACAATAATAATTCACTGATTTAAAAAGGGCTGGAAATCTAGAAAACATAATATCAGCATAATCTGGCTATAATATCCCCACTGCTAGGATACAGTTCTCCTCTCTCTATGAGGGAGTGGGCCCACCTGGATTGGCTACCACGCGGGCCCAGTGCGGGTTGGTAGATGTCACATGTCTTCGAATTTTTGGTTCTAGGACACGCCGGTTTCCTTAGTATGTTTTCCTTTACCGTTTTGAGAGCAGTGGTGATGAAATTATTTAAGTAACTAATATTTTTGTAAAAATATAATTGAAAAGAGTGTCCATGGAGTTTATTGCCCGTTCTTTTCCATAGGTACCTACGCTTTGGAATGGGCAACCAGTTGCATATTTTCTGACTGACCGACTTCTTGACAATTCAAAAGTGCCTCTAAATGGTTTAATTCAAATAAATGCTTTGAGTTTGAGTTCTAAAACCAATATTTAGTTAATTTTAATAGTTATACTGGTGTCATTTAGTTGTTGTATTTTTTTGTATAAGTAGTCAGTTAATAGTTAGTACCTACTTAGTGGAAATAGTTAGTTATTTATCTAATAAACTTTCTGTTTTCTACAATAAATTGTAAACTAAATAAACTGTATGATAAGTGAATATTTCGTTTTATTGTTTTATACGACACGCTTCTACCTCACATAGGTACCTATTGCCCAACGAGGTGTTATTAGATGTAAAATGTGACGAAAATATTCCACGTGATACTGAGGTCTAATCTGACATAATATATTCAAGCATAATCTAAAAAGGAGAATCTCCATGTTTCCATTTGAAATTAAGTCAAAACAAACATATCTACAAAAAAATCTTCGCTCTGTGCGAACAATATAATGAGCTTTTTCACGACACCTTATTTATATTCGAGGGAAAATACACATCTGATTCACAAATTGAACTGAGTTTTCCTTAATTCACAGATTTGGTTTTGCCACTGAGTAAAATGAACCATAGAATGTATACCCTTTATTTAATACCTATTATTTCCCTACAAAAAGCAGATTTGCTTATATTTTTTGTAACCTTATTATTATGATTTAAAAGAGTGTTTGTGGAGTGTCTTGCACGTTCTTCTCCATAGGTACCTACTACGCTTTGGAATGGGCTACTAGCTTCATCTTTCTGACCGACCGACCCTTTGACACTTCAAAAGTTCCTGCAATTGGTTTATTTGAAACTAACTGCGCCCCACGGTTTCACCCGCATGAATCTCGATCCCGTGATTTCTAAATTCAATCATGATTCGAAAGACACGTGGCGCCATCTATTATCATAATATTGTTTTCCTCGGGAACAGCACTTTTTTTCGGGATGACAGGTACCCTATGTCCGTTTCTGTACACCTGACAAGGTATATGCAAAATTTCAGGATGATCGGTTCAGTGGTGACGTGAAAGGTAACAAACAAACAAACTTACTTTCGCATTTAAATTATTAGGAAGGATAAATGCTTTGAGTTTGACTGATTGATCACTTGAGTTTGGAACAAATTAATAAATAATTTATTCGTATTTTCCCTACTGCATGGAAAATGTTTCTTTTCGTGGATATAAAGCTAGAGCACTGATCATAGTTTGCACTGCGGGTAAATACATCCATTCAAAACCAACTACATTTTCCTCTACCGTTAGAGAGTGGTGTGAGGGTTACTTGTGGATTATAAAAACTGAAGGGCAATTTCAGTATTTTTAAAAGCGTTCACATACTAATCCCAGTCTCAACCTGTCAATAATACAATTAATTTACCAATTTACCTACATGTCTGACAAGTTTCTGACGTTCATGTCGCCGAGGCACATAGAGCCATGGACAGTTCCATACTCGGCATAAGGCTTAAGACAGAGTCCCAAACGTCGAGATCCACAGACGTACGAAGGTATTCGATATCGGAAAACTATGTAAGTTATGGAACCCAAATGTAATTGGGCAGGACACCTGGGCCTCAAGTCTGCTATTACAATAGTGTCAGAATGGTCTATCATTGATTTCAAAATTGGTGATTTCGACAAGTTTGGTAATCTACTAATATGATGGCGTCATTATGACTTTGCAATGGTCAACCACTGATACTCCATTGAAAGAAATGGCATAGAATGGTAATCTCGTACATAATGACAAATGAATTACTGACTTAGGCGGTAATCTGCTAAAATTTTGACAGTTCTTTTGATCAGTGACCTACCATTAGAACGCCATTGTGCATCATTGCTTTTAATTCGTTACGAGTATTGTATATGTTCTGTGCCATTGACCGACCAATGATCGACGATTATGAATTTAGCAGATTACGAACTTACAATACGAGCAAAATGAAAATGGGATCGTGTTGGAATGACGAATTTATAAAAAAGCAGACTTGGGGCCCTGGCAATGCGCAGTAATGACAGGTGGAGTAAGGCAGTGACCGAGTGGCGTCCAAGGACTGGGAGACGGAGTGTCGGTCGACCGGTGGCGTGATGGGCGGACGACATTGTTACCATCGCGGTTAGAACCTGCATGAGGCTGGCACAGGAGCGTGGGGAATGGCACAAGAAAAAAGAGAGGTCTATGCCCAGCAGTGGGCGATGATGATGATGATGATATCGCTGAGATGAGATTACAACTTGAGTTTGAGCTTTTTTTAGGGTTCCGTACCTCAAAAGGAAAAACGGAACCCTTATACGATCACTTTGTTGTCTGCCTGTCTCTCAAGATCCTTTATCTCGGGAACGCTTAGAAACATCGAGTTGAAATTAAACCGTATACGGTTTAATTTCAACTTTCTTGAAGCGGTTTCTTGAAGCTGTGAAAAAATCAAACTTCTAAGTTAACGTAAGAAAAAGGTACGGCCGTTTATGCCGCAAAAAACGTATATTTCGACACTCAAGGGAATCAGAATGTATAGGGTACTTCCCGTTGACCTAGAATCATGAAATTTGGCAAGAAGCAAGTTCATGTAGCACAAGTAAAGGACAAAAATCCGAAAACCGTAAATTTGTAGTTACATTTAAAAAAAACCCCTTGATAAACTATTAACATATCTACAACTTTGTACGGAACTCTCAGTGCGCGAGTTCGACTCGCACTTGTCCGGTTTTTTTAAGTATGAGAATCGGTCTTCTGGTATTTTTGAAGCAAATCCGCAAACATTGATTCATTGCGCCTCCACTTATTTAACTTTCATTAATTAGTAAACAACAAATAAATCTTTACTCCTTTATTCATTTCCATTTATTTTCCAATTTATTATTCACGCAACAGCTTTTCAATAATGTATTGTCTGGTATTAAAACAATACAAACTAATTAATACATTAAGCACTATGTCATTACGGGAACCGCTAAATAATAGTGTGTAGGTACTCAAACGTGTGTACGAATAAATAAATGGAGTGATACGGTTTTAAATACACAATGGGATACCTACTGTTACCGAAAGGTGTAATTTTGGTAATTAATTGAAATAGATTTTTGATGATGTTGATATTTTTAGGGTCCCGTACCTCAAAATAAATAAACGGAACCCTTATAGGATCACTTTGTTGTCCGTCCGTCCGTCCGTCCGTCTTTCTCGAATTAAATTTATTTTAATTAATAGAAAACAAACAGCTCATTTATCAAATTAAATTTCAATCCACAACATCCATTGGTTTCTTACTAAACTTCAACTATGTACGACGATCCTGCATACTTATCTGTTTTGTTGACTGTACATATTGCCACCATACATAATATACATAATCAGCCTATAATATTTCCACTGCTGGGACACAGGCCTCCTCTTCTGTGAGAGGGTGTGGGCCGTAATCCACCACGCGGGCCCAGTGCGGGTTGGTACATGTCACATGTCTTCAAATTTTTTGTTCTAGGACATGCCGGTTTCCTCACGATGTTTTCCTTCACCGTTTTGAGAGCAGTGGTGATAAAATAATATACACAAAGTGAAGCGCCTGTCTGGGTACGAACCTACGACCTACAACTCGTAAGTCGCGGCTGTTACAACTTGGCCACCACTGCTCTATTGTCACCATAGTATGTGCTATTCTTGTAGAGTTGGCAGAAGGGAATGGGAGAGGAGAAACAATGTTTTCACAAGCGCAAGTATCGAGCAGTCATTGTGTAAGTTCGATTCTAAGATGGATGATGTTGTCGAGATTTTCTGATAAAAGCTCCTGATTGACAGCTCTATGGTAAAATGATGACTGGTTACTAGTTTCAGAATCGGTTAGTACTTTTAGGACAACCGAATATTTCTGAAAACTTGAAACCTTATGGATTGATGGGACAAAACAAATGTGAAGCCGTTCACAGATCTCTATTTGGATGTTTACGCAAGTTAGAATTGCATTAAAGCACCAATCATCATCATAATGATTTCAGCCGAAAGACGTCCACTGCTGCATATACCTCCCACAAGCACCGCCACTTCGACTGGTTCTGTGTTTCCCACATCCAGCGGATTCCTTGGCCTTCACAAGGTCATCGGTTCACCTTGTGATAAGTCTTTGAACGCTATGTTTTCCGGTACGCGGTCGCCACTCCAGAACCTTTCAGCCCCATCGACATTACATCATATTAAAAGCACCAACGCAGCATTAAAATCCACAAACACCGTTATTTTCATCAAAAAATTACATTTGATTCCTAAAAATTAAGAACACAATGACAATGTAAAGGTACATGTATCAACCTAACAAAGTGACACGAGTTTCGCGTGAAACCGGTGTCAAACAGACTCCTTGACGCGAATTAAGAGTAGGCAAACATGTTTGCCAAACACAGATCGCGAGCGGGAATAAGTTACGAAACGAACAAGACGTGACGTGTTTAGGAAGTCGTAAATAACCACAAAATAAGTTAGGAAAGAAGGTATATTTCTGACAACTTTTCTCTGGTTTTGACTTGTGATCTGTCATACCGAAATCGAGCAGTGACGGCTCAGTGGTAACGGCCCCACTTACGAGTTTGTAGGTCGTGGGCTCCTTAGGCCTGATACAAGGTTATTTGAAAACTTGTAACTACTACATTTAATAGGAAACAGCAGGGTAATTGCGTAACACACTATCAGTAGCAATGGGTTTTATTTTGACAGTTCAACACCATTCATTGCGTGATTTACGTTGTTGAGCAGACACATTTTTCGAACTTGTGGATCAATGGATTAGCAATATGGTTCAAAATTATTCAAATTGAGAGTAATAGTGTGTTACGCAATTAGGATGCTGAATGTTAGTCAATGAAGTGATAGTTTTGTTTTTCTGTCTACTTTTAATATGAGTGCTTGTTTGTTATTTCAAATCAAAGTAGTATTTTTACTGTGGCAGCACTTTCAATATGACCATCATTTAACCTTTTGAACGCCAGAGCATAAACGCACGCGCGTGCCCTCCACGCCAAGTCACAATTTTAAATATTTAAGGTAAGTATACAAATAAAAACACACAAAAGTAATGATTTAATTGTTTATTTCGTGATAAAGTGCACCGCATTTTTTGTCACATATTTGTGTCGCTCGTAATAGGATAGGCGACACACGACTGGCGTACAGGGCACGCGCTTTCTTGTCACGTATATGTGACAATGGCGTTCAAAGGGTTAAATGGAAGTGACCCTTCTGCTCTCATCCATTTCGCGATACATCCTACAATATTTTATCGCATGCAATTTCCTGCGGTAAATTTTCTTGGTGAGAGAAGATATTTTTATTTTTACGGCAGAATTTGAAATTTTTGTGCTTAAAAGTTAATTTCTCGTCATGTTTTACGACTTGCATCCATTTCGGTGAGTGTCGTCTACAATTTACATTTCCTTCGGTTGACTTTTACAGCTTGGGGAGCAGAGATGAATATATTACAGTCTTTGCAATTTTAAAAAGCAGATAGAAACGCTTCGTTTTCATTTTGCAGTTGCAATAAAATAAGTTAATTTTATTTGTTAGAAAAAAGACGAATTAAAGTAAATGGGTGTTGTATGAATCATGGCAGTCTAGTCTTTCTGCAAGAGTTGGATTCCTAGGATATTTTTAACAGCTGAACATTCTGCACGAATATAATAATAATAATCATTTTATTATCAGACAACTAAGGCCCATAGATAAAATACACAAAAATAATCTTATACAATAATAAAGTAATACATATTATAAACCTTAAAACTACACGTAAGTATACACGTAAGGTTGTCAGCATCGTATTTCGCTGCATGGTGTCGCGTAACCGTCCTCAGAAACGTTGATATACGACACCTTTCGGCCAAAAGTCCTCTAATAAAATACTCTTCTCTGATAAACTTTTTTATTTGTGAAATGCCCTGCTCTTGCTCTTTTTCTCGCCTCGTGGCAAGCAATGGAACGAGCATGCCCAAAAGGTGCTAGTTCACTCTTGCTTCGAAGAATATTCTCTTGCTTTGAAATACTATTATAAGTATTCGTAGGACTTCTGCAGCAATAGACGACGTATCTCCCTCTGCGACCCAAGAAATCCAAAGAATCCAAGAGGCCGATCTTAACATACCTACGCCGTTTATCCTTAGAGACAGATTATATTCAAAAATCTATAGTCATACCTACATCAGTAAGTATCATCAAAATCACATAAAACTGCCAAAAAAACCTAAAATACTCTGTAATATATAAATATACATACTATATAATATGTATATTTTAGAGTTAAATTGTAAAATAGTTAATTATATATAAATAAAAAATACATAATGAAAGAGAAAACAACCTACAAAGGGCAGCTAACATTTGACAATTTTTTTCTTGCAAATACTCTGTCGCTAGTTGATAATAAAGCAAAGTATTCTTTTAACAGCCATTTGTATACCTTTATGGTAATATGAGATGTCCAAATTGCAGTTTTATTCAGAGCCGCTCAAAGCCAACGACTCTCTACGTAGTTGCGGTAAAAGTATTGGGATTTGGTTAAAGTTTTAACTTGTGTTTTGTGTTTGAGTGTTAAATGTCTGGTTCTGGTTCTAGGTTTTGCTCGCGATGTTGTCCTTCACCGTTCTAAGAGCAGCAGTTCTGTTCATCTTTAATCATCATCTGCCTAGCCTTTTCCCAACTATGTTGGGGTCGGCTTAAAGTCTAACCGGATGCAGCTGAATACCAGTATTTTACATGGAGCGACTGCCCATCTGACCTCCACAACCCAGTTACTGGGTAATACGATACCCCTTGGTAAGACTGGTTGTCAGACTTTCGGGCTTCTGACTACCCGTAACGACTGTCAAAGATCCACGAATGACAGCCGGAACCAACGGCTTAACGTGCTTTCCGAGGCACGGAGGGGTCACGGTATGTCAAGACGGTCACCCATCCACAGACCAACCGCGGCAAGCGTAGCTTAACCTGATCGATCGACCTGTGCGGCTGTTATTATTTAACCACGGGCCCCTCCGTTCATCTTTAATATGTATTAAAAATACTTATGTAATTATTTATCAAGCTAATTGATAAGTATACAAATATTTACGAGCTTATATATACTATGGATAGTTCAATAAACAATATAAGCGACACTGATCGCGTTAAAGAAGAAAATGCCTCGAAACTTAATACGGTCAGATTTTAATGCTGCCCAAGTGTTGTCATATATTTTTGACCACAACCAGACATCTTGTGTCTGGTTGTGGACAAAGACAAAGACAAAGACAACATGTCTTTATTTCCATGGAAGGTGGGTAGGCCTTTAGTGTGGGACGCTACGTGTGTCGATACTCTTGCGCCATCCCATCTTCCTGGCTCGGCATGCTGTGCTGGCGCTGCTGCTGCGGCTGCGGAAAACCTCAAGCGGCGAAAATATAATTTTCGAGCCGTTTGGGGTTGAAACTCTCGGGCCGTGGGGTCCGAGTGCTCATGGTCTTTTTAAAGAAATTTCGATACGGCTGGTTGACACTTCCCGTGACCCAAGGGCTGGCTTTTATCTTGGCCAGAGGCTAAGCATCGCCATACAACGTGGTAATGCCGCCAGTCTCTTGGGTACATTACCAGTCGACAGCGATGCGGATGAATTTTTCGACGCTATTTTTTAGTTTCTGTATAGTTTTAGTTAAGTCAGAATTTTATTTTGTTATTGTAATTAAAGAATTAATTCACCAGACATCACATTTTTCTGAACTGAACTGGGTAGATACAATTTATGACTCAAGGTATGTCCGATATTTATGCATTCTAAGAGGTTACACATCTTTTTGAAGACGATGTGGTATATTACATAACTATGGTGTCTCTTCGATGTCACGTAATATTTATTTATACCGTAGGTACTTGTATTTTGTATCTTCTGGAGAACAGATATAATCATGAAATCAGATATTTTTACCGAACTGTGTGGAACTCTCTGCCAGCGTCTGTGTTCTTTTGCAATCAAGAGTGAGCAAGCATCTTTTAGGCACGCTCATTCCATCTTCCAATGCTTTAACGCTTTCCATCAGGCGTGATCGAATTCAAGAACATCCCCATTTAGCAATAAAAAAATAAAATAAAAACTGTCCACAGTTATATATTTATGCTCCTGACTATACCACTCCTAGTAAAAACTACAAAGCGCTAGTAGTCAGGCATTTATTCAGGCAGTGACGTAAGGTCTTATAAACGCCTGTAGCGTGGTCTCAAGTAGTCTCTCGTAACTTGATGCGTCGAGCCAATTTGAGGTCAGAGCAGAGACATTCGTGACGTGTGTCTTGTTAGTAAGTTTATGCTTTGTGCACAAAACTAAGACTTAACGTTATGTTCTGTGTTTTATGACAATTTGTGCCAATCTGTTCTTAGTCTAGTGTTAACTTTGACGTTGTTGGTAGACGTATGTTAGGCTGCGATTTAGTCGTGCCTATTTTAGAGGTAGGCATGTAGTTTTTACAAGATGTATTGTGTTGCCAATAACTTTACTAAAGCCATAATATATGACATACATAATCAGCCTATAATGTTGTTACTGCGGGGACACAGCTCTGTGAGAGGGAGTGGGCCGTAATCTACACCGCGGGCCGATTTAACATGTCTCCGAAGTTTATGTTCTAGAACATGTTAATAACACAGTTCTAGACAATACATTGAGTACCAAATCTTCTCCTTATATCCATAAAGTAGAAAGGTAAAATGCACGACCATTTAAATAGTCGAGTAGGTGCACGTGTCTGCAAAAATAAATTTCAGATGCAAAAATAGTTTTCAATAAGGCTCACTTTCTGAATCTCACCAACACCAATCCCAGTGGAGAATGAAAATGCAATTCCGTTTGATGCCAGAAATCATTGCAAAAGCGAGAATGGAATGATACATATTATATGAAAGACAGCATTCAATCTAAACGTGTTATAAATAGATGCTCTTTTGTCTTTTTTTCTTATAGTTATAACATGATCACCTCTTCCATTGCAGATTTACCTACTTGCTTTTTTAGAAACTAGTTATAAACTATCTGTGTGCCATTTCACTCAAATCCGTTCAGCCGTTTTTGCGTGATTGAGTAACAAACATACAAACTTATAACATTCATAGAATTCGTACGAAAGTGTGAATTTCAAAAGGATTGGCAACTTTCGTAGTTGAATAAGTAAATTAGGAAAAAAAGTGCTAAAGGAACAGAAACAAAATAGAATATCTAAGTCCTTTTGTGGAATAAAATCTTCAAAAATGTTGATTAACTAACCCTTTCGTTTCCTTTAATGTAACATCAAAACGTTTAATCATACGAACTTAAATAATTAACTTTTGAATTTTTTCCGTCTTTTACATTTCCACAATTTACGAATTACCGTCGCAAAGTGATAAGTGCTTAATCTGTAAATTATAGTCGAGGAGCTAGTGATGATAAGGCGGCTTTAGCGCTGGCAGCGTCGTGTGACGGGTTGTTGAACTCCTTAAATTAGGGTTGAGCTATGCCGTCTGTTACGACAGGTCAGCTCAAAGCTGCAATGGCTGACTCACAAAGCCTTTCCAGACATGGCCCTGCAATGTTAGACTTACATAAAATCTGACTTTATAATGTGAAATGTGAAACCATGACCTCCGAGTTTGTTTCGGCATTTCTTATCAGGAATCAGACAGCTAGAAAATGCCGACGCCATCTAGTTTAAAAATATTGATCAACAAAATATTATCGTGTAAAGGCTTCTACAAACAGGCGCGACACGCGAAATAATCGCGCGCGACACAAAGGCACCGCTCGTTGCGCGACTTGCGGTGCCTTTGTGCCGCCCGCGATTTTTTCGCGTGTCGCGCCTGTTTGAAGGAGCCTTAAAAGTGTCTTATAAGATCTACTTACACAAATAAACATTTAATTGCATTTCATTTAAATGGGCCTCGCAATTTCTGCCTCAGCCGTCTGTCGAATAGCCAAAATCGTTAAAGATTGTGATAATGGTTTGGAGACAGAAATTGCTATAAGCCTCGGAGATGTTCCTACCAATCTTTTTAAGTAATCCCTTACTTTGCAATACTAAGAGAGGATTACACCAACGTTGGATATCTTTTATTCCAGGAATAACATTGAAACTTGTCAATTTTTTAATACAAAACCGGCTACTTAATCCTAATTTTATTTCTCTACTACTACTACTAAGCGGAAAAGAGATTTATTTATGTATACTTAGTAGGTACAATAAATAGGTGTAACTCCAATTACATCATCAACGGACGTAGTGCGCTCGATTTGAAAAAAAATAATCTTCCGAATACAATAGGGCCATAAACGGACGCTACGCGTAGCGGACGTGGTGCGACTTCGTCACAATTTTTATAGAAACACGCTGCTATCGACGACGCCGTGGAAGTGGCGAGATTTTGGGCCATCAAGATCTAACAGTACCTACACAGTATACAGTCGTGCCAGCGACACGAAGAAGAAGAAGAATAGACACATAAAAGGTAAGTAAGCACCTATATAATGTTGACAATAATGTTGTATAATATAATTTAATAAAATCTAACATGACAACTTAAGTGGCAGTGGGCAGGGCACATTGCTCGCAGAACAGATGGCCTATGGGGCCGAACTGATATTATTAATATTTACTGCACTATTTAATTATTGCACCACACAAAACACAATCGCTTCCGACAGTTCAAGCAACAAATATTTACCTACTTATTCGCTTAAAAATAGCTTTTAAGTATGAAGGTACATACTGATCAGTCCATAAAAGCAACAAATCGTATCTACCCTACAAAATTTTCTCTTAGAAAAAGTTGAAAATTTTTAAATAAAAATTATTAACCCAGAGATAGTAGTTATTGAGATTTAGGCTATGCGCACGCGTCTGGATTGAGGGCCCAAGTTATTTAATCATAACAGTTTTAATTCACGTTTAAGAAATTCATGGCCCTTTTTTGCTTTAAGTTTTTACTATTTTTAACTAATTTCCCTATATGTCTTATTTCGTTTCGTAAGGGTTCAAAAAACAGGCCCTCAATCCAGATGCACATCTGACGTTTGTGAAATCTGCTCTAAGTAGTAGGTAAAGAAATATAATGGCGCCGATTCTGTTGTTCACAAACTAAACTAAATTTAAGTTCAGGCATCTTTTTCTTTCTATTTCATTATGAAAAGGACAGAAGATAAAAATATTAGTTTAGTCCTGTCAAATTAGTCAGCGCCTGACGTAAATTGACGTATTTTTAATAAGCAATTTTTTAATCTCGTCTAAATAGTCTATGGAGTATCTTAATTTGACAGGACTAAACTAATATTTATCTTCTGTCCTTTTCATAATGAAATAGAAAGAAAAAGATGCCCGAACTTAAATTTAGTTTAGTTTGTGAATAACAGAATCGGCGCCATTGCCAATGGGTTTAAAAATGGTTTCCTACCAGATCGATCGACTATGATAACAATGTCTATCTAGTAGACGTTGTTATCATAGTTCAACCTTAGTAGGCTGACCATTGTTTGCACTTCGAAATCCCGTCCATGCGATGAAAAGCATGTCGTGTTACGTCTGTCCCGAATATTCCCGAATGTCTTACGATCTATGACGAGCGTCTTGATATTGGTATCTCGAGTTTGAAGGTAAGAACAGGTTTGTTTTCATGAATGGACGAAATAACAAAGGCTGAAGCCCAATCTCCCTGCTCTGGTGCTGTGCTAGTTACATAAATTAATTATTAGAATAGATGAAACACGAGTTGAACTGCTGACTTCCATAGTTAGTAGATATTGGTACGATTAATCAGTTTAACTTGTCGAGAATATAAACGTTTTTTTCTTCTCATTGTGTAAATTATTGCCCTCGGCAGGTAGAATTTATTGTGACTTCGCCGTAGACCACCACTCTTATTATGTCAATGCATATAATTATGCGAATTCAAACGAAGTTTAACGGAAAAAATAAATGATTGGGAAAGCTGCCATACGTTGTAGTTTTCCATAAGAATAAGTAGCTAATTATTAATCTTTTGTTCTAGACCTTGTAGAGGTTTAGCAACACGAATTTCTTAGAACAATCTGTGACCTTCATTATCTGACCAAGTTAAAGTTAATTTGGATCTAATCGTGGTTAACATTAAGTGCTTTTTAAAATGACGATCGGTTCGCATTACGAAAATAATCTTCCTAGGTATATGGGAACAATTTCGGAACCAAAGAGATTGTTGTGATTGTGAATTCGGATTTATTAAAAACATTTTCATTTACACTAGGTAGGTACTTAATTAAAAGACTAATTAACTACATATATATAAAAAGATACAAAAACAAAAGGACATTTAGGCGTCGAAGTACTCGTCCGCATCGCTAAATCGTTAAATAAATAAGTAACAAATAAATAAATAGATAGACTTTGAATACCTACGATACTAAATTTGTCAAAAAAATTAAGCTGTTGAAACTAGATACAATTGCTAAATACTGTACCAAAACGAACTCTGGCAATGATCCCGGAAGCACTCTAAGGAGGTAGTTACTTATATCTTAGATTTCTAGCAACTAATGGCCCAAGAGTTGACACAATACAACGATAATGACAACTCACTAGCACACTGTCTGGTACCATTGTCCGAACATTTCTTCCCGTCATCTTAGAGATAATAAAGGATAGCCAATTTATCATTTGTTTTAGGGAATGAAAGAAAATAACTTATATTAGGTAAACGGGGGATTCGTATAGGATGCATCAAAGCAGTGGCCTAGTGTGAGTTTTTTCGACTCACGTAAACTCACGTTCGCGCGTTAGAATTTTGTATGGGAAATTAGGTTTCTCCTAGTGACCACCAGGTGGCGCTATAACTTTTTTTCCCTACAAAATTCTTACGCGCTCGCAATCGAACGTGAGTGAAAAACTCACACTAAGGCCACAGATGGGCCAGGATCGTCACACAGTGGGCCCCTGAAGACGGGGGTCGTCACACCGAGGCAGGCCTGAGAAGTGCTGGTGTGACGATTTGGACTCGTTCCTGACCGATTGGCCGGATAAGGCACACAACAAGGAAAATTGTAAAAATACCATAACCGAGCAGTGGGACGGAATAGGTTAAATAAAAAAAGGGGATAAAAAGACACGTATTCGATCTTTAATAACGGTTTTCGTGATGTTTAAGAATTTAATAAGTGGAATCATGGCGGTATAGTACTTATTAGGGGTGTGTAATAGGCAGAGGAATGAAAGTCAATATTAGCATCTAATTGTATTTTTGAATTTATATATCATTTCGAGAGCCATAATTCAACTTCATAAAAAGAAACCCATAACCTAATATTGTAAAGTCAATCAAAAGATTATTCTAACCCTTCATGAAAACCCTAAACTCAGTATAAATGATGGGCTGTGCCCACAATTAAATGTTATTTAATTTCAGGAGTTGGGAGCGCTGACGGCCTGGAATTAGGTATGTAAATTAAAATTGATTGGATCGCTTTGTTCTGTTTGATACCCGCTTTGTTAGTTATATGTTTTGAATTCATACTAATTTTAGTAGCAAAAAACAATTTAATGTTAAACTGAAGCGAAAACTAGCGTAAATAACACTAACTTTTTAGAACGTTCGGTTAATTTTTCTTTGGGAAATACTGATCCTTGTGAAGGCCGCAGGAACCCGTTGAATGCGAGAAGCACAGAACCGGTCGAAGTGGAGATGCTTGGGGGGGCCTGTGTCCAGCAGTGAACGTCTTTCGGCTGAAATGATGACGATGCAACTGATCCTCTAAAAACTTAGTGACCTTCTAATGATGCACGCGTTTTTAAATCTATGAACCTCTAAAAATTTTGGGTTTCTGCACACTTTATTTAATAAATGAGCCTCTTTTTAAATTTCTGGCCTTTTCTGACAATTGTTTCAAATGACTAAACTTGAAGTAAAGCTTGAGGCTCAATAATAACAGCCGCACGGGTCGATCAATCAGGTTGGAGCTTAACCTTGCCGTGGTTGGTCCGTGGATGGGTGACCATCTGTACCTATATACCTCCCCGTGCCTCGGAAAGCCGTTGGACCCGGCTGCCATTCGTGGATCTTTGACAGTCGTTACGGGTCGTCAGAAGCCCGAAAGTGTGACAACCAGTCACCAAGGGTATCTTATTACTCAGTAAATGGGCTGTGGAGGTCAGATAGGCAGTCGCTCCATGTAAAATACTGGTATTCAGCTGCATCTGGTTAGACTGCAAGCCAACCCCAACATAGTTGGGAAAAGGCTAGGCAGATGGTTGCAGTAACTAAACTAGGGCACCGCGACCAAATGGGTTATGTAAAGTTTGAACTGTGATCAACCGCTACACCAATGTTGGTCAACTGCGACCAACATTGGTGTAGCGGTTGTTTACTTACTTTGCTATTTAGTATATATAGGACCCCAAAAAAAAATTGTTTGAAGTTCACAAAAAGAGGCGCCATCATTATAGTATAGGGTAAAATAATATGCAAAATGGGAATTACTCGAGGTTTATTTAGGATATTAAATCCATGCGTTTTTATTTTCATTTAACTGTATAACAAAATTTATTGGTTGTTTACATCACAGAAAGGGTTACCCATTTAATTTCTAAACAAAAAACTGGCGCCGGCTTAAAACAATGCAATGGCAGGTCATTGGGGTCTGGGTACTTTATTGGCTTGCCCAAACAATAATATAATGAAGATTATTATAATCTTTTTTGCGTAAATTGTTTGGGATATTTTGCGGGTTGTAGAAAAATATGACCGTGGAGTTAGAATTGAGAAGTACCTATGGTGTTTTTCAGGTATTTTCTTCTCCCTGTAATGTTGTATAGACGGCAGCACATCAAGCTACCCGAAACTGTCAAATTGTCTCATTCAATTTTAAACCTTATTGTTTAGCAATAAATTTGAAAATCTATTAAAGAAATTTGACAGATTGTAGTAGCTTGGTGTGCTGGCGTCTGTACAACGAACCTTGTCTTTAAAACAATTGCCGCAAACTGTTACCATATATTCAGCAAATGATTCTAGACCCCTCAGCGTAGTTTTTTTTTTGGTAATTAAAATACCTGCTGCTGAGCGGACCATGTACAATGAAGGGTTCCGTAGTTGGAATGAATTTGTTCCACGAATAAACTTAACAGGACAGTTGAAAAACATGTTCTCCCCCATGCATCGATATACGTCATGGCCGATTCTCCAACTGCAAATGTAAGATTGTATTTGCAAAAAAAAAAACTGTGATCAAAATACAATTTATCTAACGATTTTCGGACTTTTTTACTTTACTTGTCATCACTTGCTTCTTCGTCCATGGGAAGAAAAGTTTTTATTTATTTGCGAGTATCAAAATATGTCACTTAATGACCGTACTTTTTTATTTCGTTGATTTAGAAACTTGATCTTTTTACAGCTCTAAAAACCTACGTAATTGATATTACTTTCAAATAGATACTTCTCCGCTTTCCTGAGGAAAAGGGTCTTGGCAGACTGACTGACAGACGGACGGACGGGCCACGAAATGATTCTATATGCGTTCAGATTTTCCTTTTGAGGTACGGAACCCTAAAAAGTGGAGTACAGTCACGAGCACTAATATGTCAACGCTTGGCAACTTCCAATTGCGATTTTTTCACGAAATAACGAATGCAAAGTTGAAATACGACACTTTACATAAACCTATAGGTTCGAAAATACTATGTTTGTAATAACATAAAATTTCGTTCAAAAATAAAGGAGAAAATCGCCTTTGAATAAAGCCATGTGTTTACATACTTATGCTCGTGACTGTACCTACACTGTCAAAATATATAGACCAGCTAATTCTTTATTTAGATAACTAATGAACAATTTCAACAACTTGTGGGTATTGAATTCATAGTAACACATTGCGTGTTGATGCCCCTCACAACTGGCGATAAGATAAATACTGGCTGGTAGATAAATAATTAGTTCTCAGGGTACGATACCTTTTTCACTGCACGTTGGCACGCAGTCTCGAACGGTCGTCAGTTCGCTCACATATTTCTGTAACAAAAAGATGACGTAAGCAAAACACGTGTGAAAACATTTAATTAAGGGCTCCGGTGTGGTACAAAGGAAAATATACTTTGTTAAAAAAATATTAGGACAGCTTTTCCATTACCCCGTTTTACGTGAGGTGAAATGCAAATTTTGGGAAATAAGAATTTCCGTCTACATTCCTACGTCTACGTTTTTTGCTGCCACAAACTTTTTGGAACATTGCTAAAACTTCTGTTCTTTATAAGAATGCATTTATACATTTTTTCATACCTAAAGCATTTTGGAAACCGTAAGAAACACTCTGACGCGCATAGTATAATTTCAATTTTATTTGCCAAGCTGGGCCTTTTCTAAGCATTGTCCATTTATGTATGTCGTATGTAGCTATATTATAATGTTTGTCGTTTACTCTCATAAAGGATTTAATATATACTTTAGGCGAAATTTGATGTAAATTTTACGCACTCCACAATGCGCATTGTTTTTTTTCTGTGTTTTTACGCGTTTCAGTAAAACAATGAAATTGTTATGGAAAATTAACTAAGCGTACAGTTGTATAGACGCCAGCATATCAAGCTACCCGAAACTGTAAAATTTTCCCAATCAACTTTGAACTTTAAGCTTTAGCGATAAACTTGAAAATGTATCAAAGAAATTTGACAGATTGTAGTAGCTTGACATGCGCCCTCTTTGGCGGTGCCATCTCTCTGGCCTCTTCCTCTTTGCTCAGCGGTAGAATAGAATCGAATATCTATAATTTGCATAAAATATGGTAAATAGTAGGTATATATTTACTAAGTTACTATATTGAAATTTTGTTTTTGTATTTATTTGTATAGTTAATTATTTAATTTAATACTAGTAACCAGAATTTTGAATTGGTCTTCTGATGCAAGCTAACAACAGATACAATAGCACTAATGAATTCGACAAACTCCGGTTAAAAACACCTACAAAACTGGACATTAGAGGTGTCCAACAAAACGTTTGATAATTATGACACAAGGCAATGCTACGGTAATAAGAACACGAGACACGAAATGAAATTCGTGCGGCAAAAGAGTACAGCAAAGTGCTCAAAACGTCCGGAAATGAAACAAAGTTAAATAGACTCTGAAATTTTCGGTAAAACTAGTTTCATTGCAAAATGGTGCTTTCATTTTTTTACAAATAGGCACTAAACCTTTAGTGTGTTGGACATTAAGACTGAGGCGTCGTCCTGATAGAACTCGAATGCGCGATCATCGCGCGAGTAAGCGACGCGACCACCGCGTGTTCGCGCGATAGTAAGAACTGGGTGTACCAAAATTAGAACACCTATAATTCGAATTCAATATGTTTGAGATTTTAAGAAATTTGAGTTGCGCGACTGCGTAATGTCGTAATTGAAAAGAGGACGACTCGCTTTACGTTATACTTAAGTATGGACAGCAACAAAAGTTAATTATCACTTCAGTTTTTTAATCTTAGCTATTGAGCAAAATATTCATGATAAAAGGTGTAAAAGTTAAAACAGTATTAACTCTTAGTAGACTAGTCCCCGTTAACATAAAAAAACGCGCAAATTTTTCGATCAGTCTGCAGGTCTATAACATGAAATTATGAAAAGCAATGTATCGAATCATTTTGAATCATCAATCTAGATGTTAATGTGAAAGTAACAGTCTTCTATTGCTAACTGTACCTGCCATAGCTCACTGGTAACCAAAATCAGTACAAAATAAAGGTCGCTGAGTCAAAGTGTCAGTTTCATATTAACTGTCTGATATCCATAAATAAAAATAAAAAAAGTCCTCCAGACCGTATTTCGGCCACGGCGGCCAATCTCAACTTAAGTGGCAGTGAGCAGGGCACATTGCTCGCAGAACAGATGGCCGATGGGGCCGAAAGGTTCTGGAGTGGCGACCACGTACCAGAAGACGTAGCGTTGGAAGGCCTCCCACAAGGTGGACCGACGACGCCGCAGGAACCCGTTGGATGCGAGAAGCACAGAACCGGTCGAAGTGGAAGTGCTTGGGGGAGGCCTATGTCCAGCAGTGGACGTCTTTCGGCTGAAATGATGATGATGATGATGATGGCCAATCTCAACGGAGGACGGCAATCCGACACGACCGGAGAGAGATCAGGCGCAGGACCAACGGCTTACCGTGCTTTCCGAGGCACGGGGGTATCACACCGCCAACTTCCAAACTCCGGGCTGTTACTAAGAAATTCCTAATGGAAAAACTCAATAACAAAAATCCATTAATACAACGACATACAATGTAGAACAGCGCCACAATTTGCAAAAAACTTTAGAAATTTTTAATTTTGCAGTCTATACAGAAATAACCTTAAGTGGAACCTTAACACAATACTGCATTAAAGCTACGTGTTGGTTCAAACCTACTTACAGAAATAAATCATTTATCATTTGAACCTTTCCAAACAATATGAAAATCCATCTTCCTTCCTACCTTCATAATTATTTTCCTCCGCCATTAGAACAAACTAAGTGCCAACATCCATTTAAAAGGCTTATTAAAACCTTCCTAGCATTCACTTCAGTCGCGTAACATTAACAGGCTGTTACTCCATTTACTAGCTTACTTAGTATTCTACAAAAGGAAACTCAGAAACCAGGGCTACTACAAAGAATTTTTACAGTACGTGCTGAAATAGCGGCCAAGTGCGAGTCGAAGAAAGTAAGCATATATACCTAGCTATAATATGTCAATAACTTCTATCGAATTCAAAGTTAAACCAAAGTTGCTCGACAAGCTCGAATGAAACTAGATTTAACGGTGATTAAAATTTAATTTTCTCCCCGTTTCTCGTTCATTTCACTGGTCAGCAGCTGTCATTTCCTAAGCCTTAATAATTATTGTCGGAAAGCCTCCAATTGCACAGCTAGTGACGTCAACACGAAGTTGACTCTGTTGTTTGCCTACCCCTGTTTGATGTAGTGACGTAATGGCTTTAGTTGCGAGATAGACTAGAGGGTCATGACACGTCCTTTTGATAAAACAAGATGGCTTCCGAGTCGTATAGTGTTGGAGCAATTTCGTTGGACATAGGGCTAGGTTGAAAGGTGTGAGTGCATTGGATCGTGGTGACAAAGGCGAGGCCTTAACTTGGTAGTGGGTGCATGATGCATGCGCAAAATATGCGCTTTGACGTGAGATTGCGGACACCAGCCAGTATTGCCTACGGTAGGTAGGTAGTTAGAATGATATAGGGTTTGGAGATTGAACACCGACATTCTTGAATTTGTTAATTAGTGGTAGTGCCGTGTTTCTTTAAAAAGTCATTAAGGTCGCGAATAATATTTTAATCAACATACAACCTGACACAGACATGCAAATTACAAAAAACGTTAGTATCAGCAGCGTTATTCAAATTTTGAATAACGCTACTTTAGCGCATGCCCCTAAGACAATGCACGAACTTCAAGATGAAAGCTGATATCGAGCCAAAAACAGTCAGTTAGTAAGATATAGGTATTGGAACTGATTGACAGCCCAGAGTTTGTCAAAAACACATAACCTTCTTCTTAACATAAAAAGTCTTCATATTTGAAGGCCAAACAAATATAAACACAAACCCAGTCAAGTTCCATTGCGGAATTCATTCATGTAAGCGAATTACAACTTTATTTGCCTGCACGCAGCCAATAAAACTGTATGTTAATCGTATATCATCCTTTTAGCATCGTTTCAACCCATTACCATTTTAACTGACAACGCGACGACGTCCTGCAAACAGCTAGTAATTTTGAAGGGTCATAATTTAATTGCTTTTAACGTTAAATTAACGGAACCGCACGTCGTCGTGCGACCCGGCGCGTGTCATGTGCACTCTGTGGAGTATCTGTACCGTACTTTATAATGATTTAGCAGACAGATAATATGAAAAGTGACACTTTGAATTAGCATCCTTTATTTTTAACTGGTTTTTGTAACGATTAGGTTCGAACCCAGACAGGCGCTTTACTTTGTGTAAATTATTTCATCATCCCTGCTCTCTAAACGGTGAAGGAAAACATCGTGAGGAAACTGGCATGTCCTAGTCCAAAAATTCTAAGACATGTGACATCTACCAACCCGCCTGGGCTCGCGTGGTTGATTACAGCCCACTGCCTCTCGAAGAGAGGAGGCCTGTGTCCCAGCAGTGGGAACATTATAGGTGTAGCAAAGCGTGTAAGATCTACTTTGCGCATATGTACAAAACACACTGAACTCTTTTCCACTAGAGCTAAGCCAAGCTACGCTGTGAAATCAAACGATCCTATTGGTTGATATCACACACATCTCTACGCAGCTTAGCACATTTCCGGGCAAAGCCTAAAACAAAAGCCGTTCCACCAGCCATAGTGTCCATTCCCGCTCTTCAATTGTTTAATGTGCTAACTAGAACCAACATAGTCACGGTAGCAGTGTGTTGTGTAACAAGATTGTTTCACTCGACATATTGAGCGCTGCAGGCTTGGGTAATTCAATATGACGACGTGCCATATAGGTAGGTTGGAAGGAGTTTGGCTTGGAATAGGCTTTGAAATATCTGGACACTAGTTGTTTGTTGCCCGCAAGTTCGTCTGAGACCCAGCTTGAAAAGTGGACTATGTCCTTGCCCAGGTCTTGGTCTATATGGGTGCCAAATTTCATCCAAATCCGTTCAGCCGGTTCAGCGTGAAAGCGTAACAAACAGACTTACTTTCGCATTTATAATATTACTAGCTTCCGCCCGCGGCTTCGCCCGCGAGTTATGTCGCTAAAAGCTATCCTATGTCCTTCCCCGGGATGTATGTGAGGCGTGAAAAGGTAACATAAAGACAGACAGAAAGACACGAGTTACTTTCGAATTTATGATATTAGTATGGATTTATATATAGGTTTACATAAAATATAAAGTTAGGATTATAACAAAGAATGTAAAAAAAAAAAATAATAATTTAGCATAATATGTTGGTGCCGAAACCAGATAAGTATCAGGAAAAAATACCAAAGCGGTCAATATATTATTTCCTTTAGGGAAGTGAGTTAGTTTGTACGGCTTTCACGCCTCAACGCTCTAGCCAATCGGTGGATTTGGCACACGGCTAGTTTGGCACAGGAAGACGGACAAAGGCTTTATACTATCTACATGAACAAAGCTGCTGGAATAAGCTAGTCCTCAATAAGATGCCAAATACAATGTGCATTTTTATAACACAGGATAATGACTTGTCTTAAAAATGGAACCGTTCGAATGTAACCCAGCATTCATTTGTTTCTTGGAAGCCCACTTTTCGGACGTAATCTCATTTCGGAGACAATAAATGTCAAAAACTTGTAAATGTAACATTAGATAGATTGAGACTGAGATCAAAGTGCGACCGTTCTTAAAAGTATGGGAATAGCACCTGTTTTTGCCAATTATACCTTGATTTATGAAACCAAATTCACTTGCAAGTTACAAAAAAATAAGTTGTACACCTATCTCCGATAAATAGTTTCTTGATAAATGAAAACGAACTGCACCTATGTCATTAAGAAGTTTCGCAATATTTTTTGATCCGCTAAGAACTAATTAAAAAGCTTTATATGGATACATAATTAAGTGAGAACAAAACAAGTAAATATATAGCATAATAACTGTTTCACAAGGCGCCTTTACTTTAATTGGGTATGGCCAGAAACTTCTCTCATAATTGAGTTAGGGGATTACAGCAGTATTGTGTAGCAAAACTTTTTTACTTGTTAGGGTAAACTTACAAACAAATACATATTAAAATTGACAGTTATTTATATCCACTGGGATCAGTGAGGGGCCCGTGGATAAATTATAACAGCCGCACAGGTCGATCGATCAGGTTAAGCTACGCTTGCCGTGGTTGGTCTGTGGATGGGTGACCATCTTTACATACCGTGACCCCTCCGTGCCTCGGAAAGCACGTTAAGCCGTTGGTCCCGGCTGTCATTCGTGGATGTTTGACAGTCGTTACGGGTAGTCAGAAGCCCGAAAGTCTGACAACCAGTCTTACCAAGGGATATCGTATTACCCAGTAACTGGGTTGTGGAGGTCAAATAGGCAGTCACTCCATGTAAAATACTGGTATTCAGCTGAATCCGATTAGACTGGAAGCCGACCCCAACATAGTTTGGAAAAGGCTAGGCAGATGATGATGAGGTACAAATACCTATAGATACGAAGGATTTTGTAATTTGAATAGCCCATGAACCTAATGCAATAGTTTGACAGTAGGTACAATATCACCGTGTACTTGGCCATGTCATGTGAGGTAATACATGGGCTATTAAAATCACACAATCCTTCATTTCTATAGGCACTTGTACCTACTGTCATAAATTGCTGAGACATCGTTATTATTATGGTTTTTAAATTTAATTTGCTCAAGTTATTACCTGGTATTTTCAGAATTTCACGGGTGTCGACCAAAGTGAGATTTGGCTCGCACAGTTCCACTTTAGTCTAGTAGCTCTGCGGCCAGCGTCCGCTATTTGTGTTTTGAGACGTCACAGTTTACTAAAAAATAGCCACAGATTGTACAAATAATTATCACACTATACTTTAGTATTTAGCGGACCGCTAATTATTGTGAACTTGTGGTTATCCTTAATCTGTTGTTCACAAAAATTATTATCATAGATCCAAAACACGTCCTCTATAAAATAAAGGACACTTAACCCTTTTGCCCTTTCCAGACTTTAACTACCCAAAAAGCTGAACAATAGGTAATCCCATTTGAATAACCAAGGGATAATTGAGCAAACAAAATGAGGGTAAGTGCACAAAATCTAGGCATACCTCAATCAAATTTAAGCGCTCTCCATTAGAGTAACGACCTCTAATGTATTCAAAGTGCGCAACGGGGGCACGAACCTGAATCACCGAAGATCATACCCGTCGATTGTAATACTAATTAATTGGTATAATGATTACGATCTAATTATTATCAAATTGGATACTAGAGCATTAATTGCTGGAGCCGAAGAAATTGCTGGAGCCAAAATTGTGGCAGTGGGCAGGCCACATTGCTCGCAGAACAGATGGCAGATGGGGCCGACAGGTTCTGGAGTGTCGACAACGTACTGGAAGACGTCCCACAAAGTAGAGCGATGGCCATGGAATCCACTGGATGCGAGAAGCAAAGAACCAGTCGAAGTGGCGGTGCTTGGAGGAGGTTTATGTCCAGCAGTGGACGCTTTTCGACTGAAATAATGATCAATTGTTGGACCTGAAGCACATGAATAATTTAAAGCCTAGTTTAGATGCGTCATCATCATCATATGCAGGCTTGTTCCACTCACTGTTGATTTTAGGCCTCCTCCTGTGCGAGTGACAAGTTCAGCAGCGTGGTGAAGTGTGAAGTGAATGGTGTATCTTTATTAGATTAAATGCATTTATTTAATCGATCCGATTTGGTTCGAAACAAAATTCCCTGCAGTTCCGTTCTATAAACAGGAACATATTATCACTGCTTCATATTATTATGAGAACCAAATAAAATCTGCTACCAACACGCACTAGCACGGCGTGGTGGATTACCGCCCATTCCCTCTCACAGAGAGAAGGCCTGTATCCCAGCAGTGGGACCGTTATAGGGTGATTATCACACTATCATACTAATATTATAAAGGCGAAAGTTTGTGAGTGTGTGGGGGTGTGTTTATATGTTTGTTACTTCTTAGGTAGCTGACACCCTGGATTAACATATATGCTACTTTTTATCCCGATATTCCCACGGGATTGACATTTACGCGGGTGAAACCGCGGGGCGCAGCTAGTGCTAAATAAAATCTGAGCTAAAACCACGACTCTTATGATCATCCATTATCTAATTGAGATAGCCTAATATTTCGTGTATATTCTGCCCAAAAACCACACAAGCTGACTTAGGAAGGTAGGTAGCTGTTGGAAATGCGCCAATTAAGGGGGACGCGCTAAGGTAACCGCGACATTAAATTTTCTTACATTTTTTGCAACTTGTCAGTCAGTGTCAGGTCGTATGTGGATCAAAATATGATTTGCAATCGTAACAAGTATTTATGTACTGTAATTTTAACCAATAACGGTCCCTAAATTAAAGGAATCGGCGATAAGCAGATTCTTTCAAACTTATACCTAGATACATGTTCACTAAATATTCTTAACTTTAATAAGTGTAACTGACAATACTCGCCTAAGCCAAATTATGTTCTTAATTCTCTCAGTTTTACTACCTATCTCTTAAAATTATAACTTTCTCATCCATTCCGACCCAGTTGTTATTAATATCTAAGACAACTGCGTACCAATTCTCATCCGAGCAAATAAAGTCGTCATAAAGAAATACAGGGTGCTGCAAAAGGCACCCGTTATTATAAACAGGTTGCATCGTTTGTCTCAAGAGCCATTCTGCTCAGTAAGTAAGAAATAAAATGGGAGCCGTTTTAAACAGGCCTCGTGCGGAGTTTATTTGTTTTTTATTGCATCTGTTCTTATATTTAAAGGGAAGTAACGACTTTGTTGTTGTGTCTTTCCAAGGGGTATCGTATTACCCAGTAACTGGTTGTGGAGCTTAGTGGGGCCATGTAAAATATTGGTATTCAGCAGCATCCGGCGTAAACTCAATGCAAATGAGTTCCCATATTTATTTGCTGCCTTTTAAGTCGCTTGCGATTGTCGTTTTGGATATTTGTATAAAATATAAACCTACTTAACAGGTTCGAGGAAACATTAGGAAATATTCCGAAAGCCGAACTAATATTATATTCTGAACGCGTGTAATACCCATAAGCGTACATCGTTAGCCCCACCTGGAATTAAACATAAACTGTGTACTAACTGGATACATTGAGAAACATTATAGACATCAATTTAATTGATAATTAGATCCTATACGATACCTATTTGAGGAATTACACTGGTTATTTTGACTATTTATTTATTAAATAATATCAAATAATAAAAATGAGCTGTTGGTTGGTCACCGCACATCTTTTGGACGGTTGGATGGATTAGGCTATTTTTGTTTTAAAATGTTCGTCTTAGTCCGTATTAGGTGTGACCTCTGAGTTTGTTTCGGCCTTTCTTCTCAGAGTAGTCAGATAAGAAACGCCAACCTTATCTAGTTTTAAAAAAACATGATTGACATGAAAAAAGTGTTTGTACAAACCTACCTACAAAAACAAAATAAATTTATCATTTAGGTTTTTATGGAAAGAAAAATTTTAATAGTTTCCCGGAAAATTTTCAAATTCGGGAAAAATTGAACGTCCTTTTTTCTAAGGAATTAAAAGGATTTTTTTTTTCAAATGAACTTTATTTTAATACTGCTGATCATGATTATGATTACGTTACCCTATCATATCTTAATGAGTGGCACGAGTTTCCGTCGGAAACAATAGATTTATCGTTTATCCTCGAGCATCTACGGCTCACTATCCTCTAAGATCCCTTGTGTGGAGTAGATTCTTGCTACAGCATCAGTATAGCTATTCATAGCTATTTTATACGCTACTGTGCAGAATCGAACATCAATCAACGTCTAAACGCGGTTCACAAATCTGAAACCCGAAAATGTTGTCACTTTAAATCAAATAGATGACTGCTATTCTTCCGACACCTATTTCCATCATTTTCGAAACGACAGGTTGTCGAATTAATGTGAATAAATTATGCAGGTCATCGCCCCTAAAGAGTAGAACGTATTGGAATAGAACTAGTCGTCCAAATGCAATTTCCACATTGTGAAAATGGTTATTTGCAAGATAGGATTTTTTTAGACTAATATGTGAAACTTTAGCCTTCTATAATAAATAAGACTATGGAGATGGCTATGCTTGAAGTTTCCTACGTGATCCGAATCAGAAATGAAGAGATCCGCAGGTTAACAAAGGTGACCGATGCAGTGGGCAGGGCACATTGCTCGCAGAACAGATCGCCGATGGGGCCGAAAGGTTCTGGAGTGGAGACTGTGTGCCGGAAGACGTAGCGTTGGAAGACCTCCCACAAGGAGGATAAATTGTGAAGACCGCAGGTTTCCGCTGGATGCACACAACAGCTAGCACAGAACAGAGTGTGGGAAGCACAAAACCGGTTGAAGTGGCGGTGCTTGGGGGAGGCCTATGTCCAGCAGTGGACGTCTTTTGGCCGAAATTATGATGATAATGATGAATAGGTGAAACTAAATACACATACATACATACAACTCACGAAATAAAAAAAAAGAGAAAAGAGCGAGAGTATGCTTCTAAGGTTTGGTCATGTTGAAAAGTTGAATGGAAGGCGACTAACAAAAGGAATTTACAAGGAAGGTAGAAGGACAAATAGTGACCTTATTGGGGATGTTCTTCAGAAAGGTTAGGGGCGTAGTACTCGCAACGAGCGTGCGTGTATACCCAGAAGACCAATTCTCGCAATCTAAAACGTTCAAAATCTAGTCGCAGTCTCATCTCGACGACAAACAAAACTCAAAAACTTGTCAAATTGTAAGGAAACTAGAGGTATTTTTGACAGATTGATACAGATCAGACTGTGAACGTTCTTAAAATAACGTTATTAATTTGCCCCTCAGATGTATGATCAAATATTATCATAGTACAATGTGTGTTAGTGTATAAACTTAAAACTATGTTAGTAAAACTCACTTCACTCGTGCACTGTATTTGTGCGATCGTGTGGCACTTGTCACACCTTGCGGCCAAAAGCAATCAGCAAGCAATAAATGGATCAAAGATAATAATTTGACGATAAAAAAATAAGAATCACCATAAAATTAAGTAAAGTCTACCTTTCCACCCCTCCAGAAAATTAATATTAATTATTATAGCCACTTATAACTTAGTTTATAGCCCATACTGTTAATAACCTATAAAATAAAAGTCTAATATCATTAATGTTTATTTTTATCGTAAACCCTATCGTGGGCAACCTTGATAAGTTTTAGGGTTAATAAAAAGATGGTAACGACAGGCTGGCTATATTTTGGCGAGATTTTTTCGGGTTCCGTAAAAGCAACAAAGAAAATTTTGGATTTGTCGTGTAGCTCAACTGTACCCACTGGGCCCGCGTGGTGGATTACGGCCCGCACCCTGAATCAGATAGGAAGCCTGTGTTCCAGCAGTGAGAACATTCATCATCATCATCATTTCAGCCGAACGACGTCCACTGCTGGACATAGGCCTTCCCCAAGCACCTCCACTTCGGCCGGTTCTGTGTTTCTCGCATCCAACAGGTTCCTGCGGCCTTCTCAAGGTCGTCGGACCACCTCGTGGGAGACCTTCCAACGCTACGTCTTCCGGTACGCGGTCGCCACTCTAGAACCTTTCGGCCCCATCGGCCATCTGTTCTGTGAGCAATGTGCCCTGCCCACTGCACTGCCACTTAAGTTTGGTAATTCTTCAGGCTATGTCGGTTACCTTGGTTCTCCTGCCTTCAGCCTATAGTGAGAACATTATAGGCTGATTATATTAGGTTTCGGCAGTAAGGGTCAGTTCACACCGAGACTGTATTTCTATCTTGAAAACTGCGCGTCGCGTCGCGTCTCGGTGTGAACTGACCCTAAGAGGAGATTAAAGAAAAAGTTTTCAGAATTGTGATACCTAGCTAGGTAACCTACTTCTACAAAGAATATTAGCCCAAGCGACTAACACTTACGATAACTAAACCAACAAAAAGAACATTCTAATAAGACGCGAAATAAAGACAAGAAAACTATTTCCAAGACAAACAAAATGGCTAAAGTTAGGGTGAGAACACCCGTTATCGTCCATGACGGAACAAACTGCCGGGCAATAACTTCGCTTTGTCAATACGATCGGGTCATTGGGTCAGCTATATGGCGCTCGATGATTGGATGTGTCACTTTATTGTGATTGTCACCCTAAACTCAGTTACTGAATGATAAAAGAGCAATTTGTTGTTCTTTTTCTATTAGCTTATTGTTTATTGGGAAGCTAGTTTCTGCCCGCCACTTCGTCTGGGTAAAATTTCTTAGTCCCCCGACCCACCCCGTCGCATTGCATCGCCTGTCCGCGCTATCACTTTATTTTCGCTTAGCGTTCCTTCTGACTTTTGCTTTTGCTCAGCTCCTAAGAGTCATAGCGTGATGCCTAGATAGCCTATAACCTTCCTTAAGAATTGGGCTATCAAAGGCAAAAAAAACTGTTCAAATCCGACTGGCAGTTTAGGAGTTTACCGCCTACATACAAACAAATAAACAAACAAACTTTAACCTCTATAGAATATTAGTAAATATAAGTCATCAATTCATCTGCCTAGCCTTTTCCTAACTATGTTGGAGTCGGCCTCCAGTTTAACCGGATGCAGCTGAATACCAGTATTTTACCTGGGGCGACTGCCTATCTGACCTCCACAACCCACTTATTGGGTAATACGATACCCCTTGGTAAGAATGATTGTCAGACTTTCGGGCTTCTGATGATGACACGTAACAACTGTCAAAGATCTACAAATGATAGCCAGGGCCAAAGGCTTAACGTGCTGTCCGAGGCACGGAGGGGTCTTGGTATGTAAAGATGGTCACCCATCCACAGACTCACTACGGCCAGCGTAGCTTAACCTGATCGATCGAACCGTTCGGCTGTAATTTCGTAGTCACAAGCCCCTTAGTAAGTATAAGTATTAGTAAGTATTTATAAGTATTAGTAAGTATTAGTAAATATTTGTAAGTATTAGTAAGTATAAGTATAGATAGATAAGCGTTTCGAATTCCGTAGTCAAGTGATGTTACCTACATGGCATAACATCACGCCTGTATTCCCCAATGGTTAGGCAGAACCCTACATTACAACAGTCATGTTTAAGTCCCATGTGAAAGGAGCTTAGTGCCCGTTATCAGTAACACTCGGCGACACGTAAATTAAGGATAATATTTTTGTGTTCACCAAAAATCTAAAGGTACATCTATGTATGCATTTCTAAAATATTGATCTTCCCCGAAAAATACTGATCGTGCACCAAATATTACAAAATATTTGTAACTTACTATTTTAATTTTTTTGAAATGGACATTATCGAGAACCGAATTAGTTACGAGGTTAATTATTTAAAAAAAAATGCTTAGGTTAGGTTAGGTTAAAACTGTGACCTCCTACGCACGAGCCGAGCGAGCGAAGCGAGCGGTGCCGCGGCAGCGGCCGGCGAGTGCCAGAAACGACTAAATTTTAAAGAAAAAAAATATGGAAAAAGAGATTATTTTTAACAGGCTATCGAGAACCGAATTAGTTAGACGAGGTTAATTATTTAAAAAAAATGCTTAGGTTAGGTTAGGTGAAAACTGTGACCTCCTACGCACGAGCCGAGCGAGCGAAGCGAGCGGTGCCGCGGCAGCGGCCGGCGAGTGACAGAAACGACTAGATTATATAGAAAAAAAATATGGAAAAAAGAGATTATTTTTAGCAGGCTATCGAGAACCGAATTTGGACATTAATTGGTGTTTGATTCAAATACATTTTGCAGTGCATTATCTGAAGTAAAACTAAAAAAATAAATGCTTGTTTTTAAAATTAGGTGTATTACTATTTTTACAAATTTGCAACAGTTGTTAAATAGATGCTCGTTATGACATATTTTAACGAACATATTTTGGTGCACATTCAGTATATTTGGTGGAACACAGGCAAAATTAGGTAAATGAAATGGGAATAAATTGAAGTACTTTTAAATACCATCCGTAAATTAATGCCTAAATAAATGCGCGCTGTTAGATTTTCAACCCTCGGCTTACCGTGGAAAGTTAAAAATACTACAGCGCCCTTTATTTAGGCCGCTGTAGTATTTCTGCTAGGCAAAAACTTCCCCAATGACTTTTATTTATTTAGTCTCGGAGTTAATGGACCATTTCTGGTTTGTCATGTCCAACTCGTTTCGCATCCATAGGCATACGTGGTCTGACTCTGCATAGTAGTTATTTAGCTCATAGCTCATTGAACGTGCGCAAATGTTAGTCAGCCCTGTTCCATTTCAATTTAAGGTTTTGGAGCAAGGATCGACCCTCACAGCTCAAAAACCACTTTAAATTGACTTAACTCTATTTTAAAAAGCAAATTCTACTACTGTAGTACTGGTGAAATGTGAGTGTAAAGTGTACACCTGTATTCAACCCGAATAAGTTAACAATAAAAACAACAAACAATAACAACAAAACAACATTTAAAACAACAACAACAAACAACAACAAAACAACAACATTTTAAACAACATTTGTTTTTTTTTTTGTTTATTAACATTTAAAATCATTTTGTTTTCTAAATATTGACATTCTTACATAAAAAAATATTGTGAAACGAGGAACTATGCAGTATACACGTGTGTGCCTCGTTTAACCTAACAGTCTGTATAGTTCTATTTAATTATCCTGACATAAAACTTGTAGAACATCGTAACCGAATGTCTTGCTACGAGGTGTGCTACGACGTAGCTTGCTCTTTGCTACGAAGTCTACGCCTAAAGGTCATAGCACACATATCAAATCGGAAAGGAATCGGTACCGTATCGCCTTTTGCCTCGCCGTCAAACAGGCGTCAACCTAACGTAAGCACGTAACCAAAGCGTATCAGAAGCTCCGATACGTCGACTCGGCTACGGCTAGGCGACGACACCGCGCTTACGGCTCGCCGACCGCTTGTTGATGGTGCAGCAGGCAGGCCGGAGGGGTAAGAGGGGCAGGGGAGGACGAAGAGACGTAAGCTCGGGTACGGAGAGACGTAAGCGCGGGGACGACGAGCCGTAACGCACCGCACCGCGGTTCGTGAGCTTGTCCCGAGGCGAGGCGATTACGTTACGATTCCGATTAGTGTGCGTTGCAGTATGGAGTTTCATACAAAGTATACTGAACGGCTCGAGTTAGATACAGTGCCGATCCCTTTCCGGTTTGATACGTGTGCCTTTAACCACATTGAACAAGCTCATTAAACAGGCAATAAAACCACAGTACCTACCATTCGAAAATCCGGAATACTCGGAACAAAATAGCGTTAATATATTATGCATAAATAAATTGCAATACGCAACAATACAATAAAAAATATTACTTATTAACGATTTAGAAATAATGAATAGCTTTAATAAACATTAATATTCCTAGATTTTTTTAAATAAATGTCAAAATGAGCTGTTTCAGAATATGTGAAATCGCTACGTTAAATATTTAACGTCATCGACAGAGGCTATGGGGTTGTTGAGAGGGTGAATGAAAGGCGACAATGGAGATGTGAGTGGAAACGCCGGGACGCCCTATAAGGACTTTTAGTAATCTTATTGGTAATGTTCTTCAAAAAGGTCAAGTGCGTAGTACTCGCAACCGGGGCGTGCGTGTATTTATTTAAACTTATGACCAGAAGGCCAATTCTCAATGTCAAGAACTTGTCAAAACTGACAAATTGAGACAGAACAGACTGGATGTTCTTAAAATTAAGAGAATTTCCCTTCAGATGTATGAACGTAAAATAAACAAAAGAGTGTGAAAGAATCGTAGCAGGTGGCGTTCTGTTGTTTCTGCTTACCCCCATGGGAAGAGGGCATGAGTTTATGTTTGTATGTAATCTGCATTGGCGACTTATTTGCCAAAAATGTAAACAAATATGGGTTTATGGAAAAATGAGTTTATCGAAAACTGTCAAAAGTAAGTTTCGTATGCAAACGCGGATCCATGCGAGACAAAGATTATTGAATTACGGCATTCAACCCGACAAAGTTCAAATAAACAAGCTGAACAAACCAACAATTAATATTAAAAACCAAAACAAAACAATGCACACGGAAGCATGATTATTAAATCACCCGATAAATTCCATGCACCGCGCAGATATCAGTGCTTGAAAACAATAACCCGATACCCGCTATTATTATAGGTATCGAAGGCAAAATGAAAAGCGAATAAACAAATAATAGGTATCCAATGAATAAACAAAGGCATATATTTAATTTCCATTTTGCGCTCCTAAAAATATTATTAAACACTTCAATATAATGATTGCACGTCTTATTGTAAACCAGTAATTCCTATTTTGGGGTTACTAATTGGCGAAGTAACTAGGACCAACTGGGTTATCGGATAACCTAACCCATTTGGTCGGAGTGCCCTAGCTAAGTTACTGCGATCAATCCGGCTCGGGCGTGGTTGGTCACAGTTCCAACCTTATCTTACCCGTTTGGTCGGGGTACCCTATCTTAGTTACTGCGACCAAATGTCAACTGTGAGAAAATGCTAGAAAGTTAAAAACAGGCGTAATTATAGTGTGCATCATTTGAAGCGAAGGTTTTTAGAGGTTCATTAATTTTAAAAAGTGTCCACCATTAGAAGATCAATAAGTTTTTAAAGGGTCAGTTAAATATATCCGATAAAAAAATAATAGGTATCCGTTGCAATAAATGGAAGCGAATAAACAATTATCTGAGATTTTATCAGTATCGCTGCGCCCCAGTTAATGCGGAGTGCATTCCGGTGTCCGAGCTGCGGCCAATATAGACTTTATTTTTAAAGCTACTGCAGTTAGTTTGCATTTTATATTGGATATTTGTTTTATACAGGGTTATTTTTCAGGTACGAAAGAGTATTTGCGTTTGTGTTGATGAAAATGTACAGACGCCAGCACAACAAGCTACTACAATCTGTCAAATTTCTTTAATAGATTTACAACTTTATTGCTAAAGCATATGTTTCGAAGTTGATTGGGAAAATTTTACAGTTTCGGGTAGCTTGATGTGCTGACTTCTGTAGTTTGATTACTTATTTGTCAATTAAGCAAACGAAGACTTTAAAGGTACTCGGTAATACTGGCAACACGAACCGCTTTATCACATTCAAGCAATTCTAGAAAAACTGAAATTATGTTTTAAGATTAATAATCTCACAGTGAAAAAGCATTTTTTTTATATGGCATCATTATGAATAGCTAGGTAAGAATTTACAAAAAACAATATGTAGATTTAATTTACTTTCTCAAAATGTTAGGTACTATAAAGTACTATTATGACGCATAAATAAGTGCTGTAATGTACGAAAATCCGTTTTAAGTGTTATTTAAGAAAATTTCCTTAACACCATTTTTGCATGTTATAAGGTAGACTGGTACAATATTTTTCCAAGAATTTCCTTTTTGCAATATATTAATAATATTATAAAAACGTCAAACTACAGTATTACAAGCATTGGCAACACGGAACGCTAAACATGCATAATTTACACGCTTTTGATTTAAAAATACTTTTTATATTATTAACTATAATATTATACTAGGTAATAGAAAATAAAAACAAGTTTTATGAAAAAAGGTCAGATGTTTATCACATGGAAATATAGGAAAACTGCATTCTATTATAGTACATAATTTCATAATAATAATTATAATGGATGAAAAATACATGCACTGAAATACTGCGTTATTTTCCGAAGGCTATATATAAATGATATAAACATGGCCAAATAACATATTTGGCCATGTTTATGTCGCGTAATAAACATACAAAAAAAAAACATACAGTCGAAATGAGAACCGGAGGAGGTTCTCATATTATGTTTTATTTTTGAAGTCGGTTAGAAAAGAAATAAAATACGCTTTATTAACTACTTAATAAAAATGCGCTGGTTCGTAGTAGTAAAACAAAAGTATAATGTCAATCAGAAGTAGAAACCAAAAGGTAGAAAAAGCATAGACAAAATGAATAAAAAGGTAAAATATCAAAAGGAAGAAAAAGGCTTGCACACGCTTATTTGCAGCAAACATTAAGCAGAGAAAGAACACAAACAAAAACAAAAATAAAAGAAATTTCGATTTCGTTTCTAAAGAAAATAGTTGGGTTTAAAGAAAAAGCGTTCATCATTGAGGTATTTTTGCGTTCATCAGTTCATCATTAGAGGAAAAGTTAAATATTTCCCGAAAATTATTGTGAACAGAATAAGCAAAAGGCAATATACGGTTTAGGTTATCTTTGCGACATTTTGGAACCGCTTCTATTAATAACCAAAACCATCATCATCATCTGCCTAGCCTTTTCCCAACTATGTTGGAGTCGGCTTCCAGTCTAACCGGATGCAGCTGAATACCAGTATTTTACATGGAGTGACTGCCTATCTGACCTCCACAACCCAATAACTGGGTAATACGTTACCCTATGATAAGACTGGTTGTCAGACTTTCGGGCTTCTGACTACCCGTAACGACTGTCAAAGATCCACGAATGCGAGCCGGGACCAACGGCTTAACGTGCTTTCCGAGGCACGGAGGGGGAGTTAATAACCAAAACCAAAAAAGATAAATAGTTTATATACAGTACAGTACTATTACTTTCTCAACTACCAACACTCAACTGAGTCAACCGAATTAGAAAAAAAACTTTACGAAACAAACACACAAACTTAAAGAAACAGACACTGCTACCAATCCAACTAGATTATACCAAACGAGATAAACCAGCAAATTCACGATTTGTAAACTACCAACCTGCTTTCAAATAAACTGCAATCTCGCACTGCTAATCCTACAGCGCTGAATCAAGCGACCAACTAAAGCTTTTTAGCGTCAACGAAATTTCACTTGCAAATAATTCGCGCTCTAAATATCGTTCTGGACTCGGAATTTCCATTTCTATTGGTACATGGATCTTTTCTCTTATTGGATAAGGCTTTTGAGTGTGTGCCGGCTCTGGTGGTGGTATTTTTAGGAGGTATGGTAATGTGGTTGGTTTTAAGGACGTGAGTGAAGTCCATTTTCTAGCGAGCAGAGAGAGAAAAATCGATGATGAAAGTCTTAATATTCTAAAAATTGGGACTTGCAGGAGTATGATGCTTCGGTGTTTAGAGGAGAGCTTGTCAAATTATGTTTTGTTGCAGTGATGCCGTAATAAGATTAATATCTATTTTCAATAAGTTTGTAGGTAAATATTGCAAATAACCTACATTTCACAAGACCCAAGTCATAGAAATAATTATTTTCATGATACAAAATTAGTCAGTGAAAAGTATAAGTAGGTACAAGAAAAGAAAATGTAGTTCATCATGTTTTTTAACGAACATCAATATAAGTAATACATTGCAATAGCAAATCAAGAATTTGTATACAAAATTCTATAACAAAAAATCAAATGCAGAATAAAACCTCTGCGAATACAATTCAATTTACTTTCACAAACTCAGCATTCAAGTTTGCCAGTATTGAAAAGATTGCAATTAATAAGAAAATAATAGTACTGGCAACTTTGTGGCTATGATTATGGCAGTAGCCTTTTTGCTGGACACTTTTATACAGATTGAAGTAGTAATAAAACCTCTTTGCTGAGTTTGTGGACTTCGAGAATTTATAATTGACTACCTTTTGTCCCCGGCTTTAGCCGCGTGGAGGTTGGAAATTATCCCAGGGGAACGTACCTACTACCGGGATATTCTATGTCACGGTCTATTTCTGAGCAAAATTTTATCTAAATCCGTTCAGACAGGAAAAGTGTTACATTTCACGCCCTTACGACTGAAGGGATACGATAATATCACGCCTATAATCCCTGAAGAATTGTCAAACTTAAGTGGCAGTGGGCAGGGCACATTGCTCTCAGAACAGATGGCCGATGGGGCCGAAAGGTTCTGGAGTGGCGACCGCGTACCGGAAGACGTAGCGTTGGAAGGCCCCCCACAAGGTGGTCCGACGATCTTGTGAAGGCCGCAGGAACCCGTTGGATGCGAGAAGCACATAACCGGTCGAAGTGGAGGTGCTTGGGGGAGGCCTATGTCTAGCAGTGGACGCCTTCGGGTGAAATGATGATGATAAATCCCTGAAGGGTTAGACATAGGTGCACCCATGGTGCACCTATGTACAGTACCTACCTACACCCTCGTTTCACCAGTTATGTTTAAGTCCCATGTAATAGAAGGCGAGCCAATTGCCATCAACCGGGCACTAATCCAGGCTCCGGGCTGCTACTGAGAAATTCCAGATGGATAAACCCAATAAAACTTTTCCAAACCTTGGAATTAAACCCACGACGAATCGAGATAAACTGTGCAGTAGTCTATTACCAGTAATAATAGAACCCAAGCGTCCTACTGACCCAATAGTACGCTATTGTTACCCCGAACCCTATAAAGAATACCCACAGTCCCCTATTACACTGAGACCAATAAAAAACACACAAACGGTCCATGTTTATATACCAATATGACCCTTACCCTACCGTTTTCTGTAACCCTCTGTATAGCTTATTATACACCGTTTATGGGTGAGACACAGGGAAATTGTAATCAGCCTATAATGTTCCCACTGCTGGAACTTAGGCCTCCTTTCGGTGAGAGGGAGTGGGCCGTAATCCACCACGCAGTCCCAGTGCTGGTTCATAGATGTCACATGTCTTCGATTTTTTGGTTCTAGGACATGCCGGTGTCCTCACGATGTTTTCGTTCACCGTTTTGAAAGCAGTGGTGATGAAATGATTTACACAAAGTAAAGCGCCTGCTTGGGTTCGGGGGCCGTTACCTCTGAGCCACCACTGGACAATGGTCAGGGAGATTATCTATACTATAATATTATAAAGCTGCAGAGTTTGTTTGTTTGTTTGAACGCGCTAATCTTTGGAACTACTGGTCCGATTTGAATGATTCTTTTAGTGTTAGGTAGTCCATTTATCGAGGAAGGCTATAGGCTATATAACATCACGCTACGACCCTTAGGAGCCGCGCAGCGTGTGACACCGCGGGGAACAGCTAGTTATTAATAACTAGCAGCGCCCTGTGGTTTCACCCGCGTAAGTTTCGATCCCGTAGGAATATCGAAAAAAAAGTATTCTATGTGTTAATCCAGGAAATGGTATATTTATGTGCCAATTTTCATACATCATTGTTGGTTTTGATCACCAAAAAAATTATGGATGGACTGTGTGAAAGATGAAATGGCTTGATAGGGGGTAACTTACGAGAGATAACTAATAGATAAGTATTGAAGAAAAAGACGTGTTGCGCCGACCCCGAATAAATCGGAATACGGGCAAGATAATGTTAATATTTGTAGATTTAGAACTTTCGAACAAAATTCCACGGATCCTAGATTCCTGTTAAAGAATCTTTCTAATCGATGGCGTTGTTAAAGTTCAATAATAATTTTAAATCAGCATCTTGCCGCCAAATAACTCCTCTACCAATCTTCGGAATAACGATAATATCCCTGTAAACTGCAGTCATTGGTTACATCTCTCTATTACCTACCCTTCGTGCAATTTATCTGCGTGCAATTATTTATACTAACCCCCTTACTAATAAACATATTATATCAGATAAATAGTTGCACATCGCTACAAACTAAGCAAGTGCCGTTCGGGAACTGAAAACAATAACAATAAATTGTTCCACCGAACCGCACGTTACAAAATTTTGTTTCAGTGCGGTTAGTGGAAGTGCTCAGGTGCGGTTCGTTCAAGTGCGGTTCGAATCAGTGCTCTGAGTGGAATACCTCGATTTGTCTCTTTCAGTCGTCAGTAATTTGACTTTCGAAAGAAGAAGACAAAGCGTTGTGTAACTATACAGATGCTATACAACGTTTATTAGTAAGGGGGTAAGAATCTCCTCAATTTACTTTTATTGTAACGGCAAACAATTTACTTTTATTGTAACGGCGACCTCTGTCAGATGATATATAGGAAAATAAACTCTCAAAGGTATTATTCAAATACGTTGAATAGTTCTAAAACAAACCGTCTTTTGTTTGAAAGAAATGTTGTCGTAAATCTAGTGGAAATTGATTTTCATGTGTGCAATTATTAACCATTCTTAACATGAAGAATTTTCTTAGAATGAAGTCTTTTTTGTAACTTCGAAAATATTATCAAAAAATATTAAAGCATCATCTTGTTTAAAACCAAACAAACCACGGCAATCCATTTATGTCACTCCCCTTAATGTAAATGTTTCCGTAAGGTATCACGGAAGAAAATCCGTGCTAAGGTACCTATTCCTTAAAACGGATTTTCTTCGAGCGCCAGGCTCCCGCTGCGCGTAAAATGCATATTAATGCAAATAAATTAGCAACATTTACACACGACTAATGACAGGATTTGTACCTACCCTAAAAATTAAGTTACCAACAAAGCCTGTTTTGCACAAAGGGGCTGAAGACTGAGGGTGGCAAAATGCCAGGAATACTACAACCTTTAGTATGAATATTTACAATCTTAAAACTCTTACACGTTTTTGGTAATCCCATGACACAATGCTGGCTTAGGCGGATCACACACTACAACAAATTTCACCCTCCCCCCATTCACCCTCTTAGGGGTGGAATTTCGAAAAATCCTTTCTTAGCGGATGCCTACGTCATAACATCTACCTGCATGCCAAATTTCAGCCCGATCCCTCCAGTGGTTTGGGCTGTGCGTTGATAGATCACTATGTCAGTCAGTCAGTCACCTTTGAGTTTTGTATATTTAGATAAGTCTTATACTGCGTATAAATTTTGGATTTTTGACAGTATCACCATACCAAAACAGTCAGAAGTCAATTTTAGTCCACGGATAAAGAATATCTGACCTTTGTAAAATCAGCCCAAAGTGTGATAATAATTATACTGGTTTACAAATAATGTTACTTTAAACACATACCTATTACTTTTTTTCGCCATTAAGGCCCCACTGCTGGGCAAAAGCTTCCCTACACTCCTTCCAAGAGCTGCCAAGAACCAATCTTTATCAAAGGAGTCCAGCTCATCCCGCCAGCTCCGTCTGGTCCTGCCGCGATGTCGTTTGCCACTAAGCGGAACCCACTGGGTTGTTAAACTTGTGGACCGGGTTAAGGGGCTTACATGACCTAAAGCGCGGTCACTGTCGGACTGCATAGAAAAGAAAGAGAAGCGCGATGACACAACGCTGGTAATTTATTGAAAAATATGAAGCAATTATTTAATTACAAAAAATCTATTGTTTGGACTCAAAAAATAAAACACTAGTGTTTTAGTATGTTGCTTGTAGAATAATCTAACAAAAAATCAGAATGATTGTATGTATATTAATATGGTTTTTATTGTAAAAAGAAAGTTTTAAGTGGTATCTTCATGATTTATTTCTATCGTATCAAATTTGTTGTGTTATGTTTTCAATAAACTATCTACCTAGCATATATCCTGAAGAATATCATATATTTTTCTGATTTTGTTTACTGTAGTCGATCATATACTTTTATTGTTTTTAAAACTTGCGTTTTTTGTGTTTAGATCCTGTAAGCCCCTTAAGAATAGGACAATCCGTTCCATCACTAAAATAACTGATGTCACTCGGAAAGCTGCTACGCTTAAATGGAATTGGGCTGGACACATCTGCCGCATGTCAGACGACCAGTGGGCCAAATATATTACCAGAAATTATTATTCCAAGTAATATGTATGCCATCAAAAACATAACTTGTAAAAAAAACCAAGTCTCGCAACTCAGTTCTTCTACCATAAAAAGTTGTGAGATCCATGTAATACCAAGTCGGTTAATTTATTCAGTCCCTACTTAAGGGACCTTCTGTCTTAAGTTATTACGTAATTAGCTAACGTAACCAAATCTTATAGTGACCATATCAATATTAAAAATCTTTTAAGTTTTAAATTAGAAAGAATAGATAAAGAAAGAAACTTTGACTAGTTATAATTCTTAAACTCCTAGTTAAAATTTAATGAAATTTGAAATATATCGTGTTTATGACAATGCCTGCTTGGTTACTGAAAATTCAGGCTTCTAGTTTCATCCACAACAAAGTTATAGGGGTTCGAAAATAGCCTGAACTGCTTCGAGAAACGGATGGTAAGGCCGTGCCGCTTTTTGTTCGACCTGGCGAGGCACTGCCGTGCCCCCAGATTGTTGCAATATTTTTTATTTTTGCCATTATTAAACCATCGAGGTAGGTAGATAATAGCCGCAGGAGTGGGGTTCGATATCGGGGTCGGGCAAAAGATTATCGGGTTTTCCCACTTGAAAAACTCCTTGTACCAGTCAAAGATATTTTTAACGTCAATATGCCTATTAATGGTTTTAATGTGGTTATAATATCTCCACTTCTACCTATCCCTTTTAAAGAATACATGCGTGACTTTACATAATTAGAGTCCAAAAGTAAATCCCGCTTGTTTGCACAGTAAAATAAACATGCATCTTGCAGAATGGTTTTTCCCATTTTCCATTAAAACAAACCCGTTTATTACTAGCCATTTTATTAAAATTAACAGGTCAATAGGTGTGTGCCGTACTTATGAAAGTAAGGGGTGCTACTCACTTGTTCGAGTCTGCATGCATTGAATTCATGTAGATTTAATGTTCCGAAAAAAGGCGATCGGCTTAGCTCGAACTGCGACGACCCCACCCGAACATGATTCAAGAGAAGAAGATTCCAAATGAAAGCGGAATATGTATAGAAATTGTTTCAAGTCGGCTTTTTTGTTCAACAAATATAACATTTAGGTAGTCCTTTTGACTGTATCCGGTGACAGCGACCCAAACAAATTTTCATTCCTTTCGTGAGCTCTCTGGTGACTTTCAAAACCAAATGTGGTCTTGAAAACCCGGTTATACCGCGTACAAAAGCGCTAATCAGCATCATTGTGTAGGTATATAAAGGCTTTGGGTGACTTTTGCATATTGTGCAACATATTATACTGCCGAACAAGTGTGTAGAACCCCTAGAACAAACGAATGCATGGCTGATATTGTCAGAGTGGTTTGCTTTATTAATTTTAACTGGTTAATGAGTTTTTTGGAGAATAGGTTATAGGTTTTATGCGAAATGTTCATATAACAGACTTATTGGACGTATTAAATAAGATTAACTGTAAAGGGAACTTACATACTACAGTTTGAAATGGTAGTCTAATTAGTCCAATACTTATAGTGTTTTTCTATCCTACTTCCTACTAATACTCTTTGATCTAGTGGTCGCAAACGCTACTGCTGAGCATTAGGTGGGTTCGGTCAGGGGGTTTTCGTATAAGGAATTTCTCAGTATTAGCCCGGAATCGGGATTTGTGCCCGATTGGCTCGACCTCTATTACATGGGACTTAAACATAACTGGTGAAAAGTGAACATACAGGCGTGATGATATTATGTTATGAAAGTACTACCGAATCGAATGTGCCGACCCGAATAAGTGTGTAACACCCCTAAAACAAACGAATGCATACCGATAATATCAGGAGTGGATTGCTTTATTAATTTTAATTAGTTCATTTGTCTTTCTAAGTGGTTCCATATTTCATATCTAGAACGAGGTTAGTTTAATGAGAAATGTTTATACAATGGACTATTGCACGTGGCTAACAAGATTACCTGCAGTTATAGGGAATTTAATTACTATACGCTTTGAAATTGAAATTAATTTATTAATTTAAACCTTTACGGTAAACTACCTTGTGGTATTTTGCTACAGCAAATCCACATCTAATAACATTCGCAGGGCCAACATGGCCAGAGATCGCACAAGACAGGGAGGTTTGGAAGGAAACAGCAGTGGGACACAAAAAAGGCTAACAAAAAAAAAATCCACATCTACAGCATTGTTTTATCCTATCCAATACTCACCCAAATCTGTTTTACAATTATTATGACACTCATTTACTCACCTTTTGCACATTATTACCATTGTAAAACATACATTCAGTTATCTTCGATGTTTTTTACATACAAATCTGTATTTCATACCATTAATTCCTTCCTTTTATTGTATCTTAAGATATTTTTTATTGATTTTCGTATTTTGACATATTCATGAAATTGTCAACTGTCAGTTTTACTTTTCTTTAGAGCTTACTTGTTTAGGCCAGTTCTTCACTATATTTCATGGACAGGTTTATATTTTAAACCGCTTTTATTATTTCTGGCAGTCAATACTTATAATATTTTTTTTTTAAATTTTTAAAATGTTTCTTCTGGAACATTGACCCAGGACTATAAAAGCGGTTGTCTACCTTAGTCGAGTCAGTCTGGTTCTGAAGTTCAGTCAGGCAGTCAAGTTCTGAAGTTCTAAAAGGCAGTTAAGTTCTGAAGCTCAGTCAGACCACAGTTAAGTTCTAAAGCTCAGTCAGACCAGTTTTCAGTTCTGAAGCTCAGTCAGACCAAAGTCAAGTTCTGAAAGTCAGCCAAGCTCTGAAGTTCAGTCAGGTCATTCTAGTTCAGTCAGGGAGTGCCCTACAATCCTGAGAGGGAGCTCGACGAAGATTAAATTTAATTAATAGGTAACAAACAGCTCATTTATCAAATTAAATTTCAGTCGACCACATCCATCGGTTTCTTACTAAACTACAACTATATCCGACGATCCTGCATACTTATCTCTTTTGTTGACTGTAATAATCACCAACCAATACCTTATATCTTAAGGTGAATGGATAGTGGTAGACCGCGAAATTCAAATTTTCTTACGTTTTTTGCAATTTGCAGGTCAGTGTCAGATTGTATCTTGATCAAAATATGATTCGCGACAATAACAGGTACATATTTAAAGAATTATAATCACGGATATCTATAATTATAATCATTAGAATCATTAATATATCTTTCTAAGTTAGATTTCTACCACCAACGACCAATCTCATAAGGAAAAGTGTTAATGGTAGAAATCTAACTTAGAAAGATGTATTAATGATTCTAATGATTATAATTCTCTAAATATGTACCTGTTATTGTCGCGAATCATATTTTCATCAAGATATAACCCGACACTGAGCTGCAAAATGCAAAAAACCTAAGAAAATTTGAATTTCGCGGTCTCAACTAACCATTCACCTTAACATAATAAATATTATCATGGAAATACCAACAAAAAAGCATTCAGATTTCTGATGCAAAATTCGTCGTCCTCCTAGGGTTTACACCAATTTATTTTTTTGGTCGGCGCAACATGTCTTCTTTTTCCATACCTACATGCATCTCTATCAGCCATCTCAGTAATCACCTCCTTTTTATCAATATCATCTTTCATCTCATCATCTTTTTGCCTCGTTTCTTTAATTTTTCTCTACACATTTTATTTCCAACACAAAACATTGGTAACAAAACCAGTTTGTAGTTTTCTCACTCGTATGAAAACATTTTTCGTATATTTCCTATTCAAAAGAACTTTTCAAGTGTAAACCATTGCTACAAGAATCTCTTCAACATTTTACGCCCTATCGTCTCTAGCATTTGTTTCCTTTTAAAGAATGCAAAACAAAGCTTCTTGAGAATTCTGGCAACTCGATGCTGGCGAGATTGCAATGCAGGTACAAATAGCATTGTTTTGCTGCAAAACGAGCGACTTATCACCAAGAAAATGTTTCAATAAACGAATTCCTTTACTTAAGTGGAACATTTCTTACTGAGGAAATGAGACATTTCCTTCGGTGTCTCATTTTTGTTTCTTCCTGTATTGGAATGTTTCAAATGTCTTTTTGGTTCTATTTTATTTGTTGAAAGGGAGGGGAGAGGAAGTTGTGGCTAAATGATAACGGCTGCATGGATCGATCAATGGTTTAGTTTTGCTTGCCTCGGTCGGTTCGTGGATGAGTGACTATCCATTACTCTTGAGACCCCTCCGTGGCTCAGAAAGCACGTTAAGCCGTTGATCCAGGCTGTCAGTCGTAGATCTTTGACACTCGTTACGGGTAGTCAGAAGCCCAAAAGTCTGACAACCTTTCTTATCAAGGGGTATTGTTTACCCAGTAACTGGGTTGTGGAAGTCAGATAGCTATTCTCTCCATGCAAAATGGCTTCCGGTCCAACCGGATATAGACCAGTAGCATCCAGTTAGACTAGAAGCCGACCCCAACATAGTTGGAAAAAGGCTAGGCAAATTGTTATTTATTGATTGAGAAGGAAGTACCTAAAACCCTTACCGGGCGCTCGCGCTGAAACCCTTTGATCCGTGCCACAAAAACCGACAACAAACGGATTGGTGGCAGATGCATCTGCTGACGTGAAATACCTACCACAGACTAGCAAATTACCCCGTCTTCACGTCGGCGGACTCATTCGCAGATAACCATCTGTTGATGAATCTGTCGACGTGTAGAGGAGGCTTTATTTATATCGGACACATAATATAAAATCACGCCTTTGTTTCAGCTTAGATCCGTCCCACACAGTCCACTCACCAGTTCTTTTAAAATCCTTTGTAATAGAGGCGACCTTGAGCCATTAGCCGGGCATAAATCCAAACTGTGGACACACTGGTCACATAATAGAAATAGCAAAACCAACAAACAATCACAAAAGCTGTGTGTGTGTGCTGTGTGTGTGTGTGATGCGATGTTTCGTGCACCAGTTCTTACTTATCTCACTAGATAGCGTACATTTCGTTTCTGCAAATGTTTTTATCTTACTGCATTCGTGTATACTCAGTACAAAGACTAAGCTGCTTAGCTATAATTTAGAGTCGCCACACACTATGTCACTATGTTTAATGTTATGCACTTTCTAGAAGCACAGGTTCAACCTAGTTCAGGGAAATTAGCAACTGTGCGCTATTTTATTTTAATTGTTAAGCTATTCATTGTAATCCCCTTTTTTAGGGTTCCGTAGCCAAATGGCAAAAAACGGAGCCCTTATGGATTTGTCATGTCTGTCTGTCTGTCTGTCTGTCCGTCCGTATGTCACAGCCACTTTTTTCTGAAACTATAAGAACTATACTGTTGAAACTTGGTATGTAGATGTATTCTGTGAGCCGCATTAATATTTTCACACAAAAATAGAAAAAAAAAACAATAAATTTTGGGGGTTCCCCATACTTAGAACTGAAACTCATCATTTTTTTTTCATCAAACTCATACGTGTGGGGTATTTATGGATAGGTCTTCAAAAATGATATTGAGGTTTCCAATATAATTTTTTTCTAAACTGAATAGTTAAAATTTGTGTCCCCCCCCTGTAACTTCTAAAATAAGAGAATGATAAAACTAAAAAAAATATATGATGTACATTACCATGTAAACTTCTACCGAAAATTGGTTTGAACGAGATCTAGTAAGTAGCTCGCCGGTGAAAATTTAAAAACATGATGGTACGGAACCCTCGGTGCGCGAGTCCGACTCGCTCTTGCCCGGATTTATTATAAATAAACGATTATTATTATTATGATATTGCTGAGAATAATGATATTGAGTCTAATGGACTAAACAATAATATACTTAGTTCAGTTGCATTGCCTGACTGTGTATAAAATAAATTAAAGTGAAGCAAAATAAAGTTTCCTGCGTATTCAAAGTCAACTTTATTTTGGACCAATTTGTCATGTGACGTTTCTATACAAAATAAAGGGTCGTCACCGATTAGTTGTCCGACACTACTTGTCGTTGAGAATATTTTGAAACACTTTCAAATGTCACAGCCAAAAATTTTAATTTATTAAACTGTTTCTAAAAATTTAAAACTTCGCCAGTATTCGTGAAAACAACACTAGCGAATCTTAATAGTAGTATTTCTTAGTTTCCTATAATTATTCTAGAAATAATTATGTAGAAATACTTTACCTTTTTTGGACATTCTTCTAACCTATCACAGAGATTCGCAACTTTTCATTTCTTTTTCTTTCATAATATTATGGATATAAAAACAGGAACATGCACAGCTTGGTAAATGAATATAATTATGTAAGTAAAGCATAAGAAAATAAAATTCAGTCAGTGCTTGAAGTAACAAAATGAAGAAGGATTTTGTTTTCGGAAAGTTGGGAGAAATTAAGGGGCTTACGCTTGCAAATCGCTATACCGTAAAATTTTGTGATACCAGACTTGAGAATTCATCCGGTCCAACTGACTGTGTGAGCGATGATTCGGTCCCAGGAAACTGTGAAAAATGGGATAATGTGGGGATTTGTTGGGATTTAGTTAGTGGGAATCCGACAAGAATAACTCTCCATATGGATACCCATGAGAAATACCCTTCGTTAAGAAAAGGTTGGTATAGGAAAATGTGGTCCTTACAATTTAAATGTCCGTCAGTCAGTGTGATTTCCCTTATCCGAAACACGTGTTTCATTTTTGAAAAAAATACAATATGTCTCTGGCAAAGTACAGAATATATTATATTTTATAACGTTACGAAAAACAACCATCGAGAATAATAGGCAACCAGCGGAGCTGCAAGGCAGATCTAGCTCAAAATAAATAAATTTTCTCCCCAAACACAAAAAATAACAAACTAAATCTATCCAAAGAAAACTGCTATAATCCCCTAGTTTTTCCAAAACAATTGGAATCGCCTTTGACAACAAATCGTTCTCACTAAAATCCGACAATTGTCATTCTAGCGAAGCGCGCTTTATCGCAGAGAACGTTTGAGTTCACATTGTAAGTCCGTAAAATATTTTACTGTCGCAGATTCGCTCTCGGAAAAATAAATACACTCTTTGTGACTCTGAAATTGTGTTTTGCCTTATATGGAGTGTGAAGCTTGTGGTGATAAGGGATGCTTTATTTATTTATTTAAACTTTATGCACAAGAAAAAAAGTACTGCACAAAAGCGTACTTAATGCCTGAGGAATTTTCTAGAAGTCAATCTTAGGGTGATGCAGAGACAAAACATGGCGGGTGCAACATAAGGGGAAGATAACTCGAAAAATAATAAATACTAATACATAGATAAATACATCCATATAACGAAAATAAACTTTGTCAGGAGAAATAACAATAGGTAGAGAATAAAACGAATCCAGCAAGTCAGCGCAGAGATCATTCTGCCAACTTTTTACGAATATGTACACGTCAAAGTAAAGGTACTTTAACCGACTGGCTGTTCTTAGTTTCTAGTGTATTAAATTATATATAGCCATTTGTCTGTTCTGTTGCTGTTTGTTCCTATTACTTTGATGTGCAAGGTAAAAAATAAATAAAATAAAAATAATAACGTAAATCTGTAAATGCACAATGTGCAGTTGGTAATTGGTGTACCTACCGCAGATGGATTGTCTAATCCGCTGTTTTACAAAACAGCTCTGTTATGTAAAACAACTGAACGACGAAGTTTTCATAATTTCACACGCAGAATTTCATAAACCTTTTGCATTTATTTGTTAGAGGTTATGTAAAATAGCGTGAAAAGAAACATCAGATTGTGGATTTCATCGCTCGTAGCTCTGTGTGCCTTAACAACAATAATGGCGTCCGAAACAGAAATATATAAAACGAGTAATATGAGTAAAAATGTCACCCTAGTGAAAACAGTGATTTTAAGGGCAATAGTAATTAAAAGTTATTAGAGCTTTATGAAAGTTAGTCCTAAAAATAATAAATAGTCAAGTTACTGCGACCAATTTGGAAGTTGCTAGACGTTACATAGCCGCTAGCTGCTTACATAAAACTGCGGATTTCACAATAGAATAGAATAGAATAGTTCTTTATTTGCACAGAAAGTAGGTACAAGTTACAGATGTTATGTTTAAAATGATCCTGTACTAACTACCTTTACTAAGACATGCAAACAGTTTTAGCTACTTATAAAGACTCATTAATTTATATTATGTAATAACACATTCAATCAAATCAATATAAGATTACCATATCAAGATGAAATTCAGTACATTATTTGAAACTAGCTTCTGCCCGCGACTTTGTACGCGTATCCTGTTGCTTATGCCAGCGACAACGGGGTCGTCAAAATCAAAGATCTGAAACGTCTGATGTCTGAATTCTAAGAGCCTGGGGACGGGAAAACAGCGTGATGCGCGAGACGATTCGAGACGTTTCAGATCTTTCATTTTTGTAAGTCAACAGGAAATGCCCATCAGACTAAACAACTTTTGCTAAGACGTCATTCCTATATGTTATAGTGTCGCTGGGCTTTGGAGTTCCACAACAGGTGTTCCAGATCTTCAAATTTATTCTCACAGCAGAAAATGCTCTTCACGTGGAATATTTTTTGCTATGGCACCATTTTTATATCTCTTAGGTATACTTTAGCTGATCTGTTGCGGTTCTGCATCAGGTGTTCCATTTTCCAAAATAAATTAGTGATAGTTTGTTGATTTACAGAAACACTCAAAAGATGCGTCTCATACTGTACTATAGCTTAGATCCCTCAAAAACTATTTGGCTTAGTAAACTCAAAATTTGAAAGTTATGTAGTTAATTTACTGGTAAGAGACGTCAGGTTAATAAGGAAATTTAGGAGACGTCGAATAACAGAAGTGTTATAATTTACTGTAACACTTCTGTGTTAAACGTTCGTTGTTTTTCCCTCGGTCTCGTTCAATATGTAAGTACAGCGAGTCAGGACTGGTGACGCGGGAGCAAGCGACGTACAGTTGTCCGTGTGAGATGCAGCTCGTCCTGAGGTCGACACCCGTAGCCTTCAGTGTCTGCCCCTGTGACTTATTTCTTGTCATTGCGAAGCACACGCTCACAGGAAACTGCACGCGCTTGAATTGAAAGGGGTAATTGTGGCCGGGTGTCACCATTGCCAGGATCGCCCAGAAGACACGATGGAGCACACGGTGGAGGTCTGCCCCGCTTGGGCGGAGCACCGCCGTGTCCCCGTAGAGGCGATCGGCAGCGGCGGCGACCTCTCGCGTCTGGCCCTGGTGCAAGCCATGGTCCGGGGCGAGAGGGAGTGGGAGGCAGTCACCTCCTTCTGCGAAGCAGTCATGCTAGCGAAGGAGGTGCCGGGACGGATGAGGGAGAGAGCCTCCCGTCCCAGCCGCCGCGGGAGACGCTCCGGGCGTCGGGAGCCACGGGAGTACTCCCGGCCACCGTAGGCGCGGGCCTGCGGGCGTAGAGTAATGGGTAGCTCACCGTCCGATCAGAAAAAGGCCCGTGCCGGACGGCGCGTACGTGTTCCATGCGCACCTCAAAGAAATGTCAGCATCGAGGAGGGGCCCCATATGTCCGAAGCCTGCCGGGTCAGCGGGATTGTCCGAAAGGGTTACCGCTGGCCCGGAACATAAAGGGCTAAGGAAGGAATACGGGTGGGTTTTAGTCAGTAAGAGTCTGACACTCCCTTCCGCTCGTCCAGAGCGGGAGGGGTCATTTGATGACTTCTCATCCGAAAAAAAAAGGGGTAATTGTGGGGAATCGGTGGTATACGTGGTATAAACACTGTCTCGCCGACACCACAACCTGTTAGAATTTCCGCCTCATTGATATTTCTCTGCAGCGGGACGACTTTGAGCCGGGTCCCATTGCACAGTTTCGGCGGAGTGAGATTCCGAAGAAGCATAATTGGGACACCGACCTTTAGCTTAATGGTGTGCGCTGGTAATTCACTTGCACTGAGGAAATTCAGAAATTCTACGGGGTAATGTGTAGCGTCATCTTGGTCGACAACAGTGTTTATTGAAGTGTAGATCACTTCATTTCCCTCAATTTCCGCGAGAATGCATTCATTGATCGCTGAAAGTTGGTCTTTTCTGGGTGTTAAAATGGCTCGTTCACACACCCAAGAATTATCTTGGTGCGGTATCCTGTTGATGTCCCCGTACACCAGGCGTATCAAATCTTCTAAGGTGGACACCACTCTCCCAAGTATCTCAGGTAGAACCACCTGGCCACCGTCTACTGGTAGCGTTCCCTCACCCAATTTAAGAGAACATCAGAAAATTCTTGGGCGTGTACATTCCCGCCAAGCTGTGCTCTCATATTCATCGTTAAGCGCAACCTATGAATATGTGGCCATAAGAAAGAGCATTTCAACAAAGCATTCACCTCATCAGCCCTAGTTCCTCGCGTCACCACAGGCAGCGTTTGTCGGAAATCGCCGCTTAACAGAACTGTAACGCCACCCATCATTTGCTGGTTCCTGCGGATGTCCTGCAAAGTCCTGTTTACCGCCTCTACTGCTTTTCTGTTCGCCATAGTGCATTCATCCCACACGATTAAAGAGCAATCTTTAAGCACGCGCCCTTTGTCGCTGTTGCTGTTGCGTTTGGAGTGTCAACTCCACAAACAACAAATGTGCTTGGTAAGATATAACTTAGAACCAAAAGTTTGACTTGACTTTATGATAGTGTAGCTTGTTGTACCACCAATCAATCTGTTTAGTAACATTGGTGTGAAACTTCCCATACAATTAGATAGGACATGTATAGTTCTCAGATTTCATAACAGTATCGTTCCTAATGCACATAAAAAATGCAAAAACTAAAAAAAAAAAGAATTTTACGATTTAAAAAAAATAATAATACGGGATTTGAACTCGCACCATTTAGTGCGGAAAACGGTCGCCTGACCATACCGCTATATTCCCTGTTGACATATTGTTGAAATAGCTGTTCCCTTGCAATTTATAATATTACTGCCCCGCTCCTTTATAAAAATAGCGTGATTGTTATGTTTCCAGGGGTAAATTTTTATTAACTAAATAAATAACATGTCATTTTGGGCATTCAATTATTTTGTGCATTCAATTACGAACCAAAACCTTTTAAAATCAATATTGCTTACCTCCCATAACATACGGCGTGATAATATGTAGCCTAAAGCCTTCCTTGGTTTACAAAGAACATTTTTGCTGAATTTCAATTCAATCTATCCAGTAGTTTTGGCGTGAAGCCGTACCATACACACAGACAAACAGACAAACAGACAAACAGACAAAAATTCTAAAAAGTCACTTTTTGTCATCAGTTACGTTTTTCTAACAAAAGCCACTTATTTTTTCTCGAAAATTCTCAATGTACAGTTTTTCTGTCGTTACTGTTTTATTATATGTATAGATAGGCAATACAATAATAATGTCAAGTTTAATAAAATGGGATTATAAATTCGTCAAGTTCGAGGTCAATACAGTTAAATTAAAATATAAATGATTTAGTACAAGTCAGGAATACAGGGATGTCATGATTATTATCAATTTAAATGCCGTGGGGTCCGAGTGCTCATGGTCTTTTTAAAGAAATTTCGAAACGGCTGGTTGACAATTCCCGTGACTCATCGCCATACAACGTGGTAATGCCGCCAGTCTCTTGGGTACATTACCAGTCGACAGCGATGCGGGTGAGTTTTTCGACGCTATTTTCTAGTTTCTGTATAGTTTTAGTTAAGTTAGAATTTAATTTTGTTATTTTTAGTGACAATTTAAATTCTTATTATTATTATAAATTATATCAATTGAGTAATAACATTTATTAATTATTAGATCTGTCCATTGACAATCCATCTGTATACCCTTCATCATCTTAGAATAGTTTTTGAAATGTACAGGGAGTACCTACCTATAACTGCAAAAAAACCTTAAATAGATCAATCCTCAACCTTAATTAGCACAAATATAAGGGCGTAATTACGCCCTTAAATTGGTGCTGCCATCAGTGAAACTATAACTAAGTATCCTATCCTATTATTATTATAAATGTGAAAGTTTGGATGTTTATTTCTCAATCACGCAAAAACGGCACACAGATTTAAAATCTGGATTAACACATAGGTTACTTTTTATTCTGATAGTATGTTCCCGTGGGACTATTTCCGCCATCCACACGGGCGATTCATAATATTAACTTAGTATTTGCAATGTAAGCGCTAACTATTTACCTACTAATTACATTGGCACTATCTTGAAAAGCTGTCCCAATGAAAATTTTATTTAAATCCTTCTAAGAAGGTTTGTAGGTACCTATTAAGTGTTATCTCAACGTGTCTGGTTTTGCTTTGGTGTAAGTAACTATTTGCGCGCTCATTACTTTAATTCGCAAGAGCAGTTTCTGAAGTATATTTATGAAGTAGAACATTGCTATAAGAGTAGGCAACTCGCAAAGAGAGTGCCAAAGAAACGATGGACGGACTGTGTGAATGATGATATGGTTAGAAAGGGGGTGACTACGGTGGTGACGAGTAAGAGAGAAGTCATCTAGCCTTTTCCCTATGTTGGGGTCAGCTTCCAGTCTAACCGGATGCAGCTGAATACCAGTATTTTACATGGAGCGACTGCCTATCTGACTCCCCAATCCAGTAACTGGTTGTCAGACTTTCGGGCTTCTGACAACCCGTAACGATTGTCAAAGATCCACGTATGACAGTCGGGACCACCCTCTTAACTTGCTTTCAGAGACACGGAGGGATCTTGGTATGTCAAGATGGTCACCCATCCACGGACCAACCACGACAAGCGTAGCTTCACCTGATCGATCGACCCGTGTGACTATTATTACTTAGCCACAAGCCCCATTAAGCGAAACTAAAGTAATATTATAAATGTGAAACTGCATTTGCTTGTTTTTTGTTACTAATTCACGCAAAAAGGGCTGGACAGATTTGGATGAAATTTTGCACACAGATAGATCATGACCTGGGTAAGAACATAGGCTATTTTTCATCGTAGATTGCAGATGAAGTTGCCGGCAACAGCTAGTATTATGATAATCAAAGAAGACGAAATGAAAAGTTATGAAACTCTGAAAAAGGTTAGAAAAACGACCCAAAACGTTACGTAGGTACTTCTACTTTTATTCAGGTGTTTCCACCTATCATAAATACACAAATACTTGCAAAAGTCACATGTTCTAGAAACGTTTTAATAAATGTCTATTCTTGTCTCTGACAAAGAGTTTTCAAAACATTTTCAGCGATACTTGTCGAATAACAAATCGGTGCTAGCGATTCGACATTCGCTATTGTCGATATTGGGGCATATCGGGAAATATTACATGACATACAAGCTTTAGTAACTGTGATTTCAAATGTGTTTTCGCCTGTCTTTGATAATATATCAACCCTTTTTTTTTTTTTTTTGCGGATGGGAAATCATCAAATGACCCCTCCCGCTCTGGGTGGAGCGGAAGGGAGTGTCAGACTCTTACTGACTAAAACCCACCCGTGTTCCTTCCTTAGCCCTTTATGTTCCGGGCCAGCGGTAACCCTTTCGGACAATCCCGCTGACCCGGCAGGCTTCGGCCCTATGGGACCCCTCCTCGATGCTGACATCTCTTTGAGGCGCGCGTGGAACACGTACGCGCCGTCCGGCACGGGCCTGGTCCTGATCGGACGGTGAGCTACCCATTACTCTCCGCCCGCAGGCCCGCGCCTACGGTGGCCGGGAGTCGTCGCGCGGCTCCCGACGCCCGGAGCGTCTCCCGCGGCGGCTGGGACGGGAGGCTCTCTCCCTGAGCCGTCCCGCCACCTCCTTCGCTAGCATGACTGCTTCGCAGAAGGAGGTGACTGCCTCCCACTCCCTCTCGCCCCGGACCATGGCTTGCACCAGGGCCGGGCGCGAGAGGTCGCCGCCGCTGCCGATCGCCTCTACGAGGACACGGCGGTGCTCCGCCCAAGCGGGGCAGACCTCCACCGTGTCCTCTGGGCGATCCTGGCAATGGTGACACCCGGGCGTTTCCTCCCGCCTGATGATGTGCAGGAACCGGCGCGGCGGAGTAATTGCGCCACGCGACAGTGCAGCGCGATTCCGGTAGAACAATTTCCATGAAGTTTTCATAGAAATTATTCGACTAGTAGTAATAGATTTAATTTTGACAGTTCAACAACATGCATTACGTTATTTACGTTGTTCAGCAGACAGTTTTTTCGAAAAAATGATTAGGGTGACAATTAGGGCGTGGTTAAGGTTATCTCCTTATATACGCCATTAATTTATCAACATTCGTGGAGGTTGGATGAGAAAGCTATCCAGATTTAGGCTGCCTTTCCACCTGAGATGATCGAGGATGCGTAGCGAGGGATGTGTGTAAAACTAACCAATACCAACGCTAACTTAGTTCAAGCTATAAAAATGAAGCGATGTTATTGGTTGGTTTCACACACATCCCTCGCTACGCATCCTCGCTCATCTCTGGAGGAAAGGCAGCCTTAACCTCTACAGTAGACTTGTAGCGGTATCTACAACGTCACATGCGAACAACGCATCATACTGACGTCACGCAAAATCCTGCATCGCGCAAGCAGAGTTTACCGCGCAACTAGCATAGATACAACGGCCCGACATTAATCATCGGGCAGTTACCCGCCAGACACAACACCCGTCTGGTCGGAGGATCCTCCCTTTTCTATAGAGTATAATTGAACTTTACACCCTGTTCCTCATACCTCTATACACTTATAGTCAAGATACTGTAAGAACTTTCGCAATAGTGTTTAGCAATACCTTTAAAATGGCATACCTACAAGGCAGACACATTATTTAGTACTTACTTAAGTGTTTTGTCGTGTGAGCATCACAGTAGCTATTTCTTGAAGATACACTTTCAAAGACAAATTGGTGTTGACACGACGTGACAATTCACATGTTATTGTCGGTGTAACTTTAGCAAAATATCACGAAATGTAATAGTAATAAACAATCAAGGTATGCTTTATTCAGGTTATGTGGTGAACAGGTTATACACACAATACCTATGGTTGGTAACTATTTAATGACTGATAAAGGTGCTTCGGCAATTGTAGAGAAACTTTCAATTCGGTGTAGATCGTAAGTTTGAACCCAGACAGGCCAAGGAAAACATTGTAAGGAAACTGGCATGTTCTAGAATCAAAAATTCGAAGACGTGACATCTACCAGCCTGCACTGGGTCCGCGTGGTGGATTACGGCCCACTCCCTCTCACAGAGAGGAGGTCACAGACACAGACCTCCATAGGCTGATTATGTAACGCATGATCAATTGATATAGTGGCATCAAAATCCTGATCCGATAAAGTAAGGATCTATTTTATTTATCAAAATAAGAAAATTTCGATTTGAGCATAAGACTTATAAAAGCGTGAAAACCCATCCAATTTTTCACTCAAAACACTCTAAGAATATTCTTTAGGTATCCACCAGCCTGTTTACTTTTTTACATTTCTATGCCATTTACGAACTCCACTTTCTGCTCACCAGTCGAAAAGATAAGCGGATTTAATCAAAAACTCCGTAATTCCGTATTTCAAAATGAGAATAATAGCCCTGCCTGCAGGGTTACCGGATCCGGATTTACTACTTTAGCCATTTGACTTTTTACACCTTTTCCCGCCAAATGTAAGCCCGACTTTTCGGGATTTCGTTAAGCTTTTTTGTCTGACAATTACCCGGGTATCAGGCAGAATTAACTCTGGTGTTCCGAATGTGTATTTAAATGAACTGCTTTTTAAATGCATTTAAAAAGCAGTTCATTTAAATGCAACGGACTGTGAAAGGTTTGGGCTTACTTAAACGAATTTCACTGTCACTTATTTAATTCACAAAGAATCCATGGTTTGTACTTAATAAGTTACAAAATGTTATTATAATAAGGAGTTAGTAATGTTAGGATAAGAGTTTAGATACGTACACTATCGCAATAGGTTTCCCTGTAATGATAGATGTAAGTTGGAAAATAAATAAATATTTTGCGACAAGATTGGAATTAATAAAAGGAAAGTCGTTGAGCAAAAGACACATGACACGTTAACCGACGATGTCAATACACAATGTCAGTGACAATTTCAAAAACGATAACCAGCCACGCCCTCCTGTCAATATCATGCAGGCGCCATTAGATCTACGGGGCTCTTTCAATGCACTTCTCCGGCGCCGCACCGTAGTCTCAAACTCTTAAATTGAAAGAGCCATAAGTGTGACGTAAATAAAAGTGAGTCATAGAAAAGTTGCCATAATCATAATATGGATTGTCATACGGATATCATTATATTAAAATTTAGTTCCTGTCTTTGGTATTGTTCGTCGAATCGTTGAGCTCCTCAAGTTCTGAGTTGAGCTGCACGATTTTTGACAAATGCGTGCACTGATTGGACAGGTCCGCTCAATCTGTGTGGTTCTTTCCTCAAAAGACCATTTCAGACACCAATCTACATGGTCTTCACACGATCTGACCAAGTTTTTGTCTGGACTTTAAAAGAGACTGTGACTTCTGAGTTTGTTTCGGCCTTTCTTCTCAGAATAGGCAGGAAACGCCGACCTCATCTAGTTTAAAAAAAAAATATGATTGACGTGTAAAAGTGTTTGTACAAACCTGCTTACAGAAATAAAATCATTTATCAGTTTCTCACTCTCTTTCACTCTCTTCCCTCACTCTCATAGTCCAATGGGACGGCACCTATTCCATCACGACCGGAGAGATATCAGGTGCAGGACCAACGGCTTTGAACTTGCATGCTTTTCGACTCACGGGGTTTCACACCGCCAACTTCAAAACTTCTGTTACTAAGACATTACTAATAAAAAAACCCATTTAGGTACTCTTAGCCAAGAAAAGAGAAGTACTCGTACATTATCATGAAAAATCGAGGGAAGGGGGAAAGTCTATTCCCAGAAGTGAGTAGGTAAATACAGAATAACAGAATAATGGACACAATTATGTATTCGTAGTTAAACAAAATAATTATTTGATCAAGAATTCTAGATACTCCAAAACATATAGGTACCGTGTTGTTGACACTACAAAGAAATATCACCCTAGTGACACATAAAACTATGTTACTTTCCTAAATGGATGTTTTATTATTACCATAATGTTTTCTAATACAAATAAATGACTATCTATAATACCTAGAAAAGTACTGTTGCTAACAGCACTGTGTAAACGCTTAACTTTATTTTTCGAGGACTTTTATTTTAAGTATCTTCGGTATGAGGTCATTCACCTCTAACAATGAGTGTGGAGTAATAGGTACAAATGGTATCAATTTAAACCATCTTATATGAAACAATGCCGAACTGAAACTACGCGTAAACAAAACGTAAACTTGGGCTAAGGATATGGGCGTTCTCCGGGCGTCGGGAGCCGCGCTCCGGGCGTCGGGAGCCGCGTGATGACTTCCGGCCACCGTAGGTGTGGGCCTGCAGACGGAGAGTAATGGGTAGCTCACCGTCCGATCAGGACCAGGCCCGTGCCGGACGGCCCGTACGTGTTCTACGTGCGCCTCAAAGAGATGTCAGCATCAATTGAAGGGGCCCGTTAGGGCCGAAGCCTGCCGGAGCAGTGGGATTGTCCTAACGGGTTACCGCTGCCCCGGAACATAAAGGGCTAAGGAAGGAACACGCGTGGGTTTTAGTCAGTAAGAGTCTGACACTCCCTTCCGCTCCACCCAGAGCGGGAGAGGTCATTTGATGATTTCCCATCCTCAAAAAAATAAAAATAAATATGGGCGTTTTCTCACGACCCCGATATCACGCTCAGATCATCATTCACAACAATTCGACGGGTTATCGAGCCGAAAATAACATATTTTCAATTACCAATTTGCCTCGTCCCTGACAGCAAATAGCTGTCGGAAGAGTGGCGGTGGTCTATTTGATGTAGGGCTGAATTTTCAATCGACAGATAATTTTTATTTGTGGAATAACATTAACGTCTGGCAGTTTTTGTATGGAAGAACTGTCAAAAATTCAAAATTATTCCTTGGATAAAATTATCTGGGGTTGGAAAAATTTGCCCATAAACTGACACTTCGGGGTTTTGGATTTGTCAACAGTTTATAGAGGATTCTTTTGAAGATATTGATTGATGTTTGACGGTTGTGAATAGCTATGCAGTACACATTTTGATGGATTAAATTACTTGATTATAAAAAAAATACAAACAAGGCGTTATACTCATACTAGCTTGATATTACTTATTAATAACGACTTCAAAAAAAGGAGGACACGTATGTATGTAATATTGTTGGAACTGCATTATATTCACATTATATGGCAATCTATTAGGGTTTCCAAACAAATTATACAAAATTTTATAGACGTATGTGTATGTATATAATGTATGTATGTATGTTTGTCCACGCATTTCTCCGCAACTATTAATCGGATCGTGACCATTTTTTTATTGGCTTACATTTACTTCAACTTAGGAAACAGTGCAAGTTTCATCAAAATCGATTCAGTAATTTTCAAGATATGGACGTGTAAGTGTGACGGCCTGGCTTATTGATACGAGCTACGGGTGTAGTGTCAAAGGGTAAACATCTCAAAACCTTGGTCAAATTCTAGTGCAATATTTACAACAAGACCTACACAACACCTACTACAAATATTCCAGTTTTTAAATAAAACTAAAAATTACGAAATAAAAGAGTACTTAATTTAAATAAAAAAGGTATTTAAAAAAATTAAACCGACTTCAAAAAGAAATTAACTCAAAATTATGAAATAACTTTAAATTCGTAAGTCGGTGTGTTGGGATCTGTATTTTAGTTTTAGTTTTTTATTATATACTGAACTGATTGTCCGGATATTATCTCAATCGATACCTACAAAAATGGATCGGTCTAAACTAAATAAACAACCTAAATATAATTATAAATCGTACATGCATGCTAAGCAAAAGTTGCACGACATTGTTGCAGTGATAATTTTCTATGTTAGAGACATGGTAATACACAAAGGATTATGCCCGCAATGAGTTTCGTTCACGTCTGTAAAAAGAAAGAATGAAAATTCATCTCGAGCAGACTTTTTAGTCTGTGCTTGATAAAAAAAAGGTATTTTACATTACCCGGAAAGTGTGCCTCACGGCTGCACCATAAAGGCCAAGTTAAGCTTTTGCTTAACTTGGTCAGACGATTATGTTGCCTGAGGCTGGAAGCTTTTTTTAATAGCTTAATGCCAATAATAAAATGACAACAGTAATTTCCAGTACCTTCTACCTATAAATCCAACTAAACACTTTTTATCTCATACAAAACATGAAGTAACTGAAACTTCGCAGGTACTGAACGAAGCGGGCCCGATAGTGGAACTTAGTGAGACGTTCATTGATATTGGCGCCGATTCTGTTGTTCATAAACTAAACTAAATTTAAGTTCATACATCTTTTTCTTTCTATTTCTTTAAGAAAAGGACAGAAGATAAATATTAGTTTAGTCCTGTCAAATTAAGATACTCCATAGACAACTTTAAACGAGATTAAAAAATTTTCCAATAAAAATACGTCAATTTACGCCAGGCGCTGACTAATTTGACAGGACTAAACTAATATTTATCTTCTGTCCTTGTCTTAATGAAATAGAAAGAAAAAGATGCCTGAACTTAAAATTAGTTTAGTTTGTGAACAACAGAATCGGCGTCACTGCTGGTTATCTTAATAACCTTATCTTAAGGAATGCTTAGTAAGTAACCGTGGAATTGGACGATAAATTAACATTCGGATACATTTAGGCGATTATCATTTGTTTTCTGGAGTTAAGACAAATGAATGCTGCTTTATGCTTTTTTTGGAAGAAGTAAAATCTTACGTCTTTTTTTTTACGGATACTTCTATATTATTTATTTAACTTTGCATAACAATCTTATCACCCACTCACCATTCCAAACACATAACCTCATTTAGACCTACCCTCAAACAAATACGCTTCGTAATTTAAACGCGGCTCATTTTCCCCGCTGACTGTGGTACCTTAAGCTTTGGGAAGCTCCAAAATCCGGGCAAAGCTGATGTCATCTCGCAAAACGTTTGGCGAATGTCCGGATAACCGTCTTGCCGTCTTGCCGGATATTGGACGCGCCATCTATCGGAGGGGCGGTGTAACTAAGATTGGAAGGAATTGTTGTTCTTGATTGAGGTGGAATATTAATATGGGTGCTTGACTTGGAAGTAAGTACAGTACAGTATTTACCAGTATAGAGTACAGTATTACAGTACAGTATTCCTACCATATTTGTCTGTCCTTCCCCTTTTTAATCCATCCAAAGGTTGTCTTTAAAAGATCGCTTTTAGCGATAAGACCAGACCGCCCATTGTATCGCCCTATGTACAGTTTCTATTTTTATGTCTGTAATTTATATGGTGTACATAATAAAGAGTATTTCTATTCTATTATATTCTAAGTAAGGGGGCGAAGTAAGTCTTAATATTGTTTGGATAAGAAAATATGTCTTAGGAAAAAACAAAGGCATAAGGAAAACCTTTTGAAGCAAACAAATCGAAGATAAAATAATCGGTCAAAATAGGATATTGTTGTTGTCTGCCTTAGTTTAAAAACCCTTATAAAATTACTCTACGTTTTTCCCTTTGTCATTTCTAGTCCCACCGGTTTATTTATTTATTTATTAAAACTTCATGCACAAGTAAAACTGTACAAAGCCGGAAATAATGCCTCGGGTATTTATCTGACCTATATGTATTGATATCTATTTAATTTCATATTTTGCTGTAGGTACTCGAGGCTAAATTATAACAGCCACTCGGGGTCAACCTTCAAGGTTAAGCAACGCTTGTAGAGGTCGGTCAGTGGATAGGTGACCATCCATTACATACCGAGACCCCTCTATGCCTCGGAAAGCATGTTAATCCGTTGGTCGCGACTATCATTTGTAGATCCTTGACAGTCGTTACGGATAATCAAAAACCCGAAAGTCTAAACCAGTCTTCCTCCAGTCCAGTAACTGGGTTGTGGAAGTCCGATTGGCAATCGCTCCATGTAAAATACTAGTATTCAATTGCATCCGGTTAGACTGTAAGCCAACCCCAACATGGTTGGAAAAAAGCTAGGCAGATGATGATTAATACATTACTACTTAATTAATACTGGAGTCGTTCATACGTGTAAATTATTCAATACTAGCTGCGCCCCGCGGTTTCACCCGCGTAAATATCGATCCCGTGGGAATATCGGGATAAAACGTAGCCTATATGTTAATCCAGGGTGTCAGCTACCTCCATACAAAATTTTATCAAAATTGGTCCAGCCGTTTGAGCGTGAAGAAGTAACAAACATAATAAACACAAACACACACCCCCACACACTCACAAAGTTTCACCTTTATAATATTAGTGCCCTACATGACATTCACTTCAGGACCCTTCAGACGGTACATGCTGTTACACAAATGATGCCGAACATACATACCATTAACACACACGCCAAAACAATTGCGAAAATTGTAGGCAAAATTATACATATTTTATACAACCTGGTAATGAAATTGAGATACATATAATTTCGCCAAACACAAATCACATAAAGACATACCTAAGGGCTTAAGCAGACGAGCTATTTCAAACATCGGCGATCAACGGTTTTTTTCTGTAATTTTTTAATTCGCTTTTTTGTTCTTTCTATTGATTTGAGCTTTGTTTTCATTTTCGACAATATTTACAGTCGCTTGTCGATTGCGACTGTCGCGCGAATACGAGGTCGATTATAAATTATAATAGTTATATGAATGATTATTTTTATTATCCATTTATTTCAGGCATCAAGGCTCATATGAAACACACAATACAATATTAATATAACTTAAATACTATAAATACATACAACATTATAATTAGACTAACAAACTAACGCACAAGAAGTGTCTGCGTCGTGTTTCGCTGTCTGGTGTCATGTAGCCGGCCACGAAACCGGCGGTACCTTCGGCAAGAACTTTTCCTTGAGGAACTTCTCGAGATGATGCGTCGGAACACGCACCACGAACGACTTGAAGTTCGTGTTGTGACGCGACTCTAACTTCTCGACCCTCAAAGTCTAGTTGGTCTTCACACGCATGTACTCCACGAGCTCCTCAAACTTCGTGGAGTGGTGCAGTCTGGACACGTACAGCTGCGTCGTCGATTATGAAGACAAACGCGGCTTTTTTGAGTGCGTGAGTAGTCTTGTGAGTACATCTATTCATATAAACGAGCGTGATGATCGTGAAGTCGCGTGACAGTCGCTTTCGGTTAGAACACGGACTGATGCCGTGTCCGAATGCTCCTATCTTTACATAATAGATAGTCGCGGCGATCGAGTCGCTGTTTGAAAACTCCATGCAGCGATTACGCGATTCCGATACAGCAATCAAACGCAGAAAAACACCATTTTAAGACACGCGATTTCGATACAACAATCGAATCCAGAAAGTCACCAAAACGAGACGCAGCATCGAAGCAATCGCGATAAAACGCACGATTTTGATAATCGAACGCAGAAAATCGCTAAGACGCAGTTCAGCAAACGCAGTTCAACCAAACGCAGAGTCAACAAAACGCGACACAGCATCGAAGCAGTCGAAAAATCGTCAATACTAGTAGCAAGTCTGCTTTGGTCCTTGTACAACAGTGTTGCCATTAACATTGCGCAAATATACCTTCAAGGTGGTTCCCCGCATTTGAGTGTTTCTCGCGAGCTTCAGTCACAAAGGGAGAGGCATGAAGAGGTTGATTAAAGCCATTTTAATTTATACCGGCATCATAATTGCCTGTACTGCGTTTCAATGATGCTATTTATATTTTTGGAGCAACTTTTTTGATTTTGTTAAATTGTGTTTCGAGTGAGGTTGATGTTTTTATTTTTAGGAGGATATTTTCATTCACAGACGGAAACGTGTTTTTAAAGCGTTTTAAAGATTTGACTGTAGTGATATCGTTTCTGAAGGCACATATAACGAGTGTAACATTACAAATGGACTAGCAACATCTTTTTTTTTCTTTTTTTTTTACGTTTTTATTAAGGAGCTTTGTCACAATACTGACTATATCGCAGTATTGTCTTTGCGTAACGCATTTGTAATCACTGTCCCGTTCATTTTGATAGCATATAAATCCATTGCGTTGATCTAGCCGAGATGTTTAACAAAAAAAAAAGAACGTTATACCCACAACGGAAAACGCAAACTAAAAGGTATACCTATAGAAGATTATTTGACGGCACGGTTGGCGCAGTGGTTAAGCGATTGACTGCTACGCTGCGTGTCGCGGTTTCGATTCCCACACGGAACAAATATTTGTATGACCTACAAGTAGTTGTTCCGGGTCTGGCTGTTTGTGTATGTGAGTTTAAATGTTTGTAAACGCACCCACAATACAGGAGAAATTCCTAGTGTGGGGCAATGTTTAAAAAAAAAAAAAAACAATAAGAATAAACGATACACTACAGACAATTAAAAAATAACATTGGTTTTCAGAAAATATAAATATCCGGAGTCACGCGTAATCTGTATGATTTATGCCCCGTGGATCTCGGACAATATCCCACTATTCAATAATCACAACGTTTTTGCACACTTGGTAACCACAAGTAAAGCGCGCATCACTTCCTGAGATAAAAATACTATAACTCTAATTAGAAACTTAATATAATAGATACTCACAATACAATATTTGGCGTTGCTCGGACACTCTTCAAGCCTGACTAAAGTCCTGTTGCTACACGGCGTGATAGAGCCAACTCCGTCGCTGTACTGTCCGCACTTCCAGCACTTTATAGCGCTGGAAGCGGCTGCGAGGGTGAGCAGGAAATATACGGTTGCCAGCCGCGTTGTACTCGCCATTGTCTGGAAAAGAAGAAAACAGTGTTAAGTTATAAAATCATACATAATCAGCCAATAATGTTCCCACAGCTGGGACACAGGTATCCTCTTTTCGAGAGAGAGTGGGCTGTAAATCTACCACGCGCACAGTGCGGGTTGGTACATGTCACATGTGTCGTGTCCTTTACCGTTTTGAGAGCAGTGGTGATGAAATTAAATCATCGCCGATTGGTCGTCTTAAAAAACTTTTTTCCAAAAAAAACAACCGACTTTAATTTTGGAAGTCGGTGTCGTTGGTTGCTCATTTCGTTTTTTGACACCGAAATCCGATTTTTTTTTTCTGAAGGCGTTGGTTTTTTTCGTAAAAAAGTTTTTGTTTTTCACTCTTTAGTTGTACCTACGTAAAACAATGTTCTTAAGTAACTTTTTAGACCTTTGTATCCTGCTTATGCGTATGAAGTTTCATTAAAATCGGTTCATTCATTTCGAAAAAACAAGGGCTTGAAAGTTTATATGAAATGCCGTACGGCGTAAACGCTCATTTTCCTGTGCCACTACTCCTAGCTTATAAAACAAAAGGCGATCACATTGTAATAAATCATTGCTTCTGGTATCAATTAACTCTCTGTGTTTACTACAAACACTCTCCGCTATGATTGATTCGGTCTAACCCTAGCCTGTATCCACGTATTTTATATTAATCAAGACCAAGAGTATACATTTTCTGAGAACAATACATTTCCATCCTGCAAAGTAGCACAAAATATTTGATGGCTGAAACCTAGACCAAAAGTAGGTGTCACATCGAAAAAAAAAACATCGAAAATTGCAACAATCAAAATCAAAACCATTGTGCAAATATCCAATGAAAAACTGGACAGAAAATCATTAAGATATCGTAACAATGTAGCCGACTTCAAAAAGCCAACTAACTGACTGGTATTAACATCATCAATGAAACAAAAGACTGCCCTCAATTTCCTATCCATTCAAGTTTTCAGACTTTGTGTTACGAAGCTGCAGAAGAGAGATGAAAACGAAATTGAATTAATCGTCGAAATGGTCAAAAGATATGTTAAAGTTTTGGAAAGAATATACATACGTACAAATTACAAACAAGACAAGTACAGGGACTTAGAAACAGGCGTGATGATAAGTAATGTTACAAAGTACAAACAAGCGTAAATAAACAATTTAATTAGGAAGATGCAAAGAAATAAGTAAAAGTTACTGATCGTTTCTAAAGTAAAGAATTGTTTAATATGTCCAATAAAATTAGTCTGAAGTTTAACCAGAGCTCAAAATTAATCGTCAACGAAACTAATCGTCGCATGTAGATAAAATGCACTCGTGCATGCGTTGGTACAAAAACAAATAACTTTATACGTTTTTCATACTATGCACATTAAATAATTCTTTTCCCAAATAAACGTAGAAAGCAATCAAATAACGTAGCTAAATAACTTCCTCAATGACTAACTAATTAAATAAACAAATAAATACAAGAAATCCTTTTGTTTTTTGGTCTTCATCGTTGTTATCCGGAAACAATTAAGTCCCAGAAGACCCCACAACGCAATTATCTCAACAAAACGTCAGAACCAGGGTAATAATCGAGAGAACAAAGCATTACGTATTGGTATATAATGAGTATTATTAGATAGACCGAACGGTCCATAACTCACGAATCGGAAACAAGGCCGACTGACATTACCAGCGTTGTAATGCCGGTAGTAAATCTGCACAATACTGCATCGGTAAATACGGAATTGGAGATGATTTTGATGTTTGGCGGATTAATTCAGAAGCATCGTATATTGGCATCGACATGAAAATAAGTAAATAAAGGATAAAAATAAACTGATGTTAACCTTTTTTGGGTTCCGTACCAAAATGGTAAAACGGAACCCTTATGGTGAGACTCAGTCTGTCTGTCACAGCTGGATATTTCAAGAACTACTAATGCTATCAACTAGAAATTTGGAATAGTTTTAGCGAATAGGTACTACAGGTACAAAAAAAAGTATACCTATAGTAAAAAAATTTAAGAAAAAGGCAGGAGCTCATTGGACATCAACAAATTCGTCCGCAACGCTGTCAATGGGATAAGTGCCCAAAAGCCTGGCAGCATTACCACGTTGGATGGCAATGCTGATTTTTTGGGCTCAAAATATGCAAGCCCTCTCCGCGCCAAGCGGTTGGGTCACGTGAAGAGTCAAACAACCGCTTGGCGATGTCCCGAAATATTCGATGACCACTCGGGCCCCAAGGCCCTAGTGTTTCAGTCCCACACCAAAGGCCTACCCAACTTCCAAGGCATTATGGCCATTCCACCTGGACTCTTCCCATCGTCGTGTGCCAAACCATTGGGTTCTAAAACTGCTGTTAATATGATAATAATGATGATGACATTTTAAGATAGGTTATTATAATGCAATTTGTAGTTCAAACGTACGAATATTATATTTTAGGGTAAAAACAGTTTTGTAGGTTCATTGTTTTTAATATTTTCGACTATATAACTATTAATAACGTACGAATTAAGTACTGAAAAAAGTCAAGAGGTGTCGTGGGACGTGGGTTCTTTAATAGATTTTCAACTTTATTGCTAAAGACTAAGGTTCAAGGTTGATTGGGAAAATTTGACAGTTTCGGGTAGCTTGATGTGCTGGCGATTCTACTATGAAATAAATTAACAACGTTTGAGTGAGTAAAAGAAGTGTGTCATGGCGATCAAAATGCTACACTTTTTCCGGTCTCATTCCCCAAGTGCAAACTTCGTTCCGAAAAACTTCATCGGAAGAAATGTCGTCAAAACTTGGAGGACTAGGTCAAAGTGAATAATTTATTACAAAAAAATGCATGACCTAAAATATGAGCTTAACGCTAAACCAATTTCTCAAGCAGGTCACCATAGATTTAAACTGTAGAGCAAACCGGGAACTTTGTATGGTAGGAAAATTGTACTATACCTTTTTTTTTTTACGAGGTGTACCTACCACCCGGTACAATCATGTAAGCTATCGACCTTTTCGTTGAATTTAACTACTTAGTGCTTATACACACGAGCGATACTCGTTAACAACAGAGGCAACTGCTACCATCGACAACATGCCGTTCGTGTATTTGAGCACCGTACTCAAACACACGAGCGGCAGGTTGTCGACGGCAGCCGCCTGCGCGTCGACGGGTGTCGACAACTGCCATCGAGACTCGTCGACGGCTGCAGTTGCCTCTGCTGCTGACGCCTGTCGCTCGTATGTATGTACTTACACTATATAGATAACCCACGACATAAAGCGCTGGGTCTAAAAGCATGTTTTGCACATGAGTTTGAAAATTCAGTTAAGTAGGGGATGAAAGTTTGAATGGAAGGGCGTCACTTTTGCTGATGGGAACCACCATCATCATCTGCCTCGCCTTTACCCAACTATGTTGGAGTCGGCTTCCAGTCTAACAGGATGCAGCTGAATACAAGTATTTTAAATGGAGCGACTGCCTGTCTGATCTCCACAACTCAGTTAGGTACTGGTTAATACGATATCCCTTGGTAAGACTAGTTATCAGAAATTCGGGCTTCTGACGACTCGTAACGACTACCAAAGATTAACTGCTTTCCGAGGCACGGTTTGTAAAGATGGTCACCTATCCCCGGACCAACCGCGGCGAGCATAGCTTAACCTGATCGATCGATACTTGCGGCTGTTATTGCTTGGCCATAAGCCCCTCCAAATACCATCGGGGCAAATACAAACAGGGCTTGTCTTTTCATAAAAGAAACTTTAATTAATTATTCACTCATCGCAAATGGACGAACGAATGGAGCACAAATGAAAAATATTAAAATTGAAATAGAAAATATTGGCTTGAAACTTTTAAGCGGCCTATTAATTTGCAAAGTTATTTGAATGCTTTTAACGAGTTGTTAATATTGTTCCTTCAACGATGTTTTGCGAAGATAGTTACTAATAATAACCCGCCAAGTGAGAGGCGGACTCGCACGCGAAGGGTTTTGTACAGACACCAGCACATCAAGCTACTACAATCTGTAAAATTTCTTTAATAGATTTTCAACTTTACTATTACGGTTCATGAGATACAGCCCGCTGAAAGACGGAGAGCGGAGGCTTAGTAATAGGGTTCCGTTGGCACCCATTGGGTACGGAACCCTAAAAAAGCAAACAATAATAATGTAGTATCACCTGTATGACTAACATCCAATATTCACATAAACACCCAAGTCAACTCAATCAAACGCCTTACTCAAATCCAAAAAAAATTGTTCATTAAAAAAAGTTCCCCAGACATTATTTCTTAGTTCACCTCGACATTTTACGGGTATTTTTAATTATTACGGCGGGTCGGCCGACGTGGAGTAGTGTCGAGCATCTACTAACAATGCCGAGGCGCACAATGATCTTCACAAAACAAATGTTCCACACAGCAATACCTGTGTTATTTGTTGTTTCGTCTTTCTGCTTTCTTATGTCTGGATTAGCGTCTTAAGTAAGTGTTTTGCTTGGGTTTTGGTCCGATGGATGGAAATAGGGATTTTATTTATTTATTTATTTGGGACCTCCAACAAAGAATACGCATATACAACATAAATCACAATATTAAAAAAGTTTCTTTAACGAGTGCTCCTTTAATGACAGGAGACCATAGGAGGAGACCATATTATGTGCATGCTGGCACATAATATGAATAGGGGTAATAAACAATAAAACTACAAATAGAAAAAATAAATGATGAATGATATGCGAAAACGACCTTGTTAGGGTATAACTTTTAAGAACTCTTAAATTAGAAAGTTACGTTGTATATGTCAAATTGAATTGTGTGAGCGGAAAGCTAAGTAAGTAACCAATTAACGTATTAATACAAGGTGTTGATTTGCATCCTCGTCAAATTTCAGGAGGTTGTCATAAAAGACATTTTAGTACTTTAGCATTTTAGTACTTAGTAAAGTAAAAGGCGTTTGTTTGTGTGTGAAAGCGCGGTTATAGGGCTAGTAACAGACGGGCCGCGTTTAAATACGGCTGGTTCTCACTTACGGATTTCTGTAAATAAGAAAAAAAAAAAACCTACCCATTTTATTGTTGATTTGGGTCGAGAATCATTAGCATAATTACGTCCTTGAATTTGACTAGGATGCAAAGCAACACCTTGTATTGAAGAAATGTTCAATATGTCAAAGAAAATAAGTAATGACTTGGGGTTTATTCTTCTTTTCTTAGCATGTCGATGGCAATTTAAATGGACTAGAATTCAGCCGAATTCAGAATTCGGTTTATTTTCGTTGCTTAAAGTTAAGGGACATAAAAAAAAAGTATGGTTAAGCAGAAGTTCATCAAAAATTAAAAGCTTGGATAAGTAGACAACCCATTGTCACGCAAATATAACTTTATTGTATAAAAGTCCACTTGTAAATAGCCCTAGCTACTCGTATAACTTAATTAATGGTTAGCCACTTAAATCAAATTGAACCCGATGTAATTACCTACTTAATAAAATGAGACACTCTTTTCTTTCTCTCCGAAAAACAAACCATTACTTTGCAAACAAATACTGTATTATTCCATCCTGAAACTAATTCTCAAATTAAATTGCTATCTAAAGAAAACATCCCATCGCACTATACATTAACTACATTAAATTCAAGAAAACAAGATAATACCATAGTGAATAATTTATTTCTATGTCTCTAGCTTTCAGGGACACTAGTAGAAGGAAAGGAAATACAAGGTGGCATGGGACATCGACGCTTAAACTTCTTTTATCCTCTATAATTGTTTTGGGGTTTTTATCTAAACAGATAATATTTCATATATGTCTGACAACCAGTCTTACCAAGGGGTATCGTATTACCCAGTAACTGGGTTGTGGAAGTCAGACAGGCAGTCGCTCCATGTAAAATACTGGTATTCAGCTGCATCCGGTTGACTGGAAGCCGACCCCAACATAGTTGGAAAAAGGCTAAGCAGATGATGATGATCTAAACAGATATGTCAACCCCATCGTGCCTTTTACCATTGTAACATTAACGCTTCAAATATACCTTATTATATGAAACACTTTGTGATAAAGATAGAAGTCACCGATGAAGGACTGTTATTAACTGATATAACTTTTTGGCACCTTCTGAAGTTGCTTGGGATCAAACTGATTGTATGAATCCCACGTTAAGCCTATTTAAGGTGAATGCGCAGCTGTAGACTGCGAAATTCAAATTTTCTTACGCTTTTTGCAATATGCAGGTCAGTGTCAGGTTGTATCTTGATCAAAATATGATTCTGAGCCTGACACTGACCTGAAAATTGCAAAAAACGTAAGCAAAATTGAATTTCGCGGGCTACAACTGCACATTCAACTTAAGTCTAATTCTCTCAAAAGTGACTCCCTCTCGCGCCTGTTGCGGACAAAATCCATTAGCAAATGTCCTCAATCTGATTACATGCTCTGCAATTCGGTGAATCAGTTTTTTTAACGCGTACCCTGTTACCATGATTCAGTCCATGATGCTGAGCCTGCGTTGAACTTATTCGTCAGTTATTTAAAAAAAAAATTGCTGTTCCATACATTTTGACCGCATAGGCATTGCACTTTTGTATGAAACAGTAGATTTTTTTTGATAACAGAACAAAAATTTCTACGGAATCTAGAATCATATGCTGAATTCATGGTTACAGTTACAGTTTGAGCATCGATTTTCCAGCCACCCTGTATTTTTGTTTGTAGTATCCATTAAATTAAAGCCTTGACTCATTAGAAAAGTGTTTGTCACTGTCAATCAAAGAAGATATTAATTATGATTAAAGTTATTGACAATGCCTGTCAAACTCTTAACCAAAGTGGTGCTAAGTTCAAACTCGTCAATGCTTTGTTTTACTTGACAGACACTGTTATCTTAAGACCCAATCATTCATGACTTGAAGATAAGTCAGAGAATAAATTGCATAAAATTTAAAAGGACGTTAAAAATGTTCGTCCAAGCTTAAAAATTCATCAAGTAGATAACAAATTGGGCTTTAATCGCTTTGACATTATTTTTTGGAAGGTAGCCATGTTATATTGGAGTCCTATCTTGATGCATTAAATAAAAAGTCTTCCAGACCGAACTTTCGCCATAACGACCCATCTCAGTGGAGACCAGCCAGTTCATCAGTGTGTGCGCAGACACTGGTGCACTCTCTCTTCCCTCACTCTCAATATCCGATAGGACGGCAATCCGACACGACCGGAGAGATATCAGGCGCAGGCCCACCGGCTTAACGTGCTTTCCGAGGCAACTTTCAAACTCCGGGCTGTTACTAAGAAATTCCTAATGGAAAGCAAGCAACACTTTGCCCGCCCTGGGGCATCGAATCCAGGACATTACGTTCAGCAGTCGCGCAGTTGATGCATTAACAAAGATACACCAGTCATAAATTGGAGTCAAATAAACGGTAAGTAGGTAAAGATTACTGCGATAGCAATAACAAACCACTCATTATACTAATCAGAATGAAACTTGTGATAAAAATAAAAATAAACACATCATTAAAACTAATTGGGAAAATTATACAGATTGAAATTGAAATTGAAAACATGCGACAAACCACCATGGGACCAAACCTGAAATCGCGAAAACAAAATCCGCTGTTCCCTACATTTATGTTCGCATAACTCGTCAAAATGTAGGGCAACAGCTGAATTTTTTTCGCGATTGCAGCTTTGGTCTCTTAGTAAAAGTTGTTCATAATGATAAGTACCTACCTAAAGTCTCCCATTTCGATTTATCTCATGTTTTCAATTTCACCCTGTAGAATGTTTCCGCCTCGCTGGTCTAGTGGTTGCAAGCGCATGAGAGCATGAGATACTGGGTTAGATTCCCAGGTCGAGCAAAGTGTTATTGGGTTAAAACTTTTCAATAACAACACGATGTCAGGATTTGTGCCCGGTTGATGACAATAGGCTAGCGGCATTAAATATAGGTATACCTCTACCTAACTTCGGCATTTATAGGCGTAATATAATAATGGAATATCGTTGGTAACCAATGTCAACAGCCATACTAATAACTGGCCATTGATAAATTCCAGTGACAAAGCCTACTGGCAGATGCTCAATACTGAAAGCAATCACTTTGCGAACCGATGGCTGGCTTAAAAAACGAATGACAATCACAAAGAAGATTCAACTTAACCTCTGACACGTAAGGTCCACATTTGGATGCTATCCAAACTGGCTTGCTGCCAAATCAAGTAATGAAAGCGATAGGCGGCGTGCAAAATTTTAATGCGTTGTCGAAACTTCATGAGGACCCTCTTTTGCGGTATATTACTATGATTTGTATTCAAACTATTGTTTTAATAAATCGTTCTAGTGTGCCTGCTAGAAGATTTTTCCGTCTGAATGTGCAATTGAATATTCATCAATCTTTCTGATTCAAAAAACAATTTTTGTTTATCGCTGAGCGAATTTTTCTGTAAGATTTAATTTTAAAATCTTTTGATGTATTCCCATTTTTCTTTTCACTGTCTAATTTTTTTTTTTTATCTGAAGATATAAACATTTTCTTAAATTAATTTAAGGGTCTATAAATCACTAATAAAGATTTATTACTTTCGTAACAAACACACTTTTATGTGATCAATTTAATCAACAGATCCCATACTTTATTTACTTTAAATATTATAGTTGTCTCGTTTAACAGATTAATACTGACAGCCCTGAAGCGTTTTGAAAATAAACTCATCAAAAATTAAACCCACGTTTTAATAAAAGGAAATCTTGAAAGAGATATTTGTAAAGATAATGAAAATGGAAGCAAAAAGAATATTGTACTTTGATACAAAGCTTTATTTAATTTCCAAATTGATGATAAAATAAAAAAACTGAAAGAGAAGTAACAATAACTTGCTAGGAAACTAGCTAGGAAAGCAGAACTTCACCCACCAGATTGTGTTTGCAATGGTACAAACTTATATGTATAACCTTATGTATGCCTCATGTACTACAATCTCCCTTTTTTATGAAATAAATTTATTATTATTATTATAACTTAGCAACCACATACAACATGTCCTAGAATTAAAGCCCATTATCAAATACTCCAATTATAATATTATGCTATGATCATAACACATACACTGAATTTTTACTGTTAAGTACCTATGTATAAAACATTGTGTTTGGATGGGTGACTATCTATAGATACCAAGACGCACCATACCTCGGAAAGCACGTTAAGCCGTTCGTCCCGGCTGTCATTCTTCGATCTTTGACAGTCGTTCCAGGTCGTCAGAAGCCCGAACGTCTGACAACCAGTCTTAACAAGGGGTATCGTATGACCCAGTTACTGGCTTGTGAAGGTCAGACAGGCAGTCACTCCATGTAAAAAAACTGGTATTGGAAGCCGACCCCAACGTTCTTGGAAAAGGCTGTACAGATGATGATGATGTTTATTTATTAAACGAATATTGCCTTTATTTCATTAAATACATATAAATAAAAAAAATATATATTTATTTCATTTTCATAATTTCTTAACTATTTACACTAGGCACTATATATAAATAAAAACAAATACAAAAGGATAATTTTAGGCGACTCGAAGTACCTACACGTCCGCATCGCTGTTATCCTGTCGCTTTATTAAACTAGTTATACTGATTGTGGGAGAAAATTGTGGTCACTTTACAAATCTACGCACGCACTCAATCGCACAAGTATAAGGGTCTAGCGTAGTAGATACTTCGCCTATTTTGTTTGTTTTGACTGTACAGCGGTAGCTTGAATTATATTTTGGTAAAAAAAAAATACCTATATTAAAAATCACAGAAACCAATTCTGTAAATGATTCTGAAAAAACTAATTTCATAATTTTTTAAGAGCTTTTTTTTTTCATTTATGTTGCAGTGGATGGGACAAGGTAGACAATGATGTTGATACTGTATTTTTTTTTATTAGCCGCTAATGTCCCACTGCTGGGCAAAGGATTTTCATTTTATAAGTTTGCGAGTTTATTTTAATTTTGTTTTGTACGATTTGTGTAAATGGATATTTATCTATACATATAATAAATCTGTAGACGAGGCGTTTCTGTACATTGAAAATAAAAATAAAAAAAATTGTTGGGCTGTTATAGGATAACCAACAGATGCCATTTCTTCAATTTTTGGAATTTTTGTCTGTTTGTCTGTTTGGATGTGACAGATTTTGAACAGGCTCAACGTAAAAAGTACCAAACCAATATGGTTCATATTTATACTCAAATATAGTGTAGAACTCCGAGCAGTGATTAGTCTTTGTTTCATCGCAATCGCTTCAGTCTATCAAAAGATATAATGAATTTAAAGCATTCTATAACAATTTTTATTGCAATAAGTGGAAACATGTAACGACATCTATTGGCGCGATATAGTACTAACGAAATCATAATATTGTGATCTTTAAAACATTATTATGTGTTTAATCACGTCGTAAAGGCTTGCCTTTATGACGAAATAATTCTGATCCTTATGTCTGTGTTATTTAAAAAAATAAATAATGATAATGTTTAAATAAATAATACAAACATATAGGTATATTAAAATCGTATATAATAAAATCGTAGGAAAGGCAAAACTGTACATAGAATATATAAAAATAAATACTTGGGGCGTGATCTACAATCGATATCGAAGCCAAAAATATAGTTTTTAGAATTTTTGTCTGTTTGTCTGTATATATGTCCGGGCTAAACTCAAAAAGTACTGCATGGATTTACTTCAAATTTTGCATGAATATTACTAAGAGGTCGGGTCAACATATAGGCTACATATTATCACGCTATCACCTACGAGGAGGAGCTGTGAATCTTTATTTTTCTTACGCATTCTGTGACAGCGTGTAATCTAACGACGCATATTTAAATGTTGTTTTTGAGTAAGTCATGCTATTATCTAGCTTTACACTATAAAAACTTTTACGCCATTTAAGTAACTTGGGCAGAGAAACATAGTTTAATGAATGACAATTTTGAAGCAGCGCCATCTATGAGATTTCATAAAAATCAAATCAAGTTACATGTCAACACTTTTTGGAAATTAATAGTTTAAATTTGATCATGTTGGTGAGGTTAGTAGTTAGTTATTCTTAAAATTCATAGATGGTAATGTGCATTTTCTTCATAAAAGTTGTATCTGGGGGCACGGGAGTGCCCCCGCCAAGACGAGCCAAGCGAAGCGCAAGGGCACTACCTACCTTTTCTCGAAGCACTTCGTCGTATTTTTGAACCTTCATAACTTGGGTTTGGATTATACCAGATAAATAAAATTTTCGAGATATGATGTCAGTGGTTGACTTATTAAACCTATAAAGTTTCAATTGCATAGCTCTTATACTTTAGATTTTATTGATATCTAAAATACCCCGATTTCGTCACTGACTCACTTACTCACTGACTCACTTACTCACTGATGATCATCAATATTCTAAGGGTCTTCCTGAAGTCCTAGAAAGCTGAAATTTGGTATGTAAGCTAGTAATCGTACACAAACAACAAAAAAACTCTAAAACTTGGAACTTTTACCCTCCAACCCCTTAAAATAGGGGATGAAAGTTTGTACGAGACTTCCGCAGATTTTGATGCTAGAGTTCTGAAAATTGATATTGGGACTCCTTGTTATAAATAATAAAATACGTATTTCAGGATTATCAGTAAATAACCCCCCAACCCCCCAAAAAAATATTTTTTTATTTCATAAGCATCAATATTCTAAGGTTCTTCCTGAAGTCCTAGAAAGCTGAAATTTGGTATGTACGCTAGTAATAGTACACAAACAACAAAACAACTCTAAAACTTGGAACTTTTACCCTCCAACCCCTTAAAATAGGGGATGGAAGTTTGTACGAGACTTCCGCAGATTTTGATGCTAGAGTTCTGAAAATTGATATAGGGACTCCTTGTTATAAATAATAAAATCGGGGGGCACGGCAGTGCCCCCGCCAAGTCGAGCGCGAAGCAAACTGCCGTACCATCCTTTACAGGAACCATTTCGCCGCATTTTCAGGCCCCTATTTGAGAACCTCTGGATAAGACCAGAACGCAGAAATTTTCGTCATCCAGTAAGCTATACTCATATACTTATAATCCAAAATTTCAAGTCTGTAGGTTATTTAGTTCCGAAGTTAAGCGACAGCAAAGTTTCGCATTTAAGACACTCACTCACTCATCATCAAAATAGAACTAGTACTTCCCATAAACTCAGAGTGCTGAAATTTGGTACAGAGTTAGGGTTTAATGGCCACATAAAGGGAAAACTATAAAAATTAGGATAATCGAAGATCTGGAGTACCTGGTGACCCTGATTAGAAAACACAAAAGCCCAACCAAACTATTAGAGATCGACATACCGCCTTTACAAAAAATATTTAACTGGGTGGGCTGCTTCATTTGATGTGAAAAATCGAAGGTCTGAAGTATCTGACAAAGGAGAATGGGCAAAAATATATGGAAGCTGGTACCCGAAAAACATGGCAACCAAACAAAATAATTTATATACAGTTTTAAAGGTCTAATTAGATAGAGCAATAGTCGTTAGGGGGGATAGTCTCAGTTCGCTGTCCGTTCAGAGATATACAACCTTTAAAGGTTAGGTTAGGTTATCGTTAGGTTAGGTCATAAGTAACAATTGCTGTTTGTGTACGTGAATTTAAATGTTTGTAAACGCACCCACGATACAGGAGAAATTCCTAGTGTGGGGCAACGTTTTTTTTATAAAAAAAAAAAAAAAAAAAAAAAAATAGACTCTTGCTTTATCGTGACGTGATTGAATTATATCTACCTTTTTTTTACCCCGTTTTTTCATTTACACTACGTTGGGGGTCGCGGGAACGTACAATCCTTCCGCAACGCCCTAACCTAACCTTAACCTAACCTACATAATGTTAAAGGTTGTATATCTCTGAACGGACAGTGAACTGCGACTATCCTCCTTAACAACGATTGTTCTACATAATTAGACCTTTCAATCTGTGTATAAATTATTTTGATTGGATGTAATTAGTTTTCCGGTACCAAAACGCCCTAACCTAACCTAACCTAAACCTAACATAAATGTATAGTGTTAAAGGTTGTATATCTCTGAACGGACAGCGAACTGGGACTATCCCCATAACAACTATTGTTCTACATAATTAGACCTTTCAATCTGTATAAATTATTTTGTTTATATGTAATTAGTTTTCGGGTACCAAAACGCCCTAACCTAACCTAACAAAAATGTATAGTGTTAAAGGTTGTATATCTCTGAACGGACAGCGAACTGGGACTATCCCCCATAACAACTATTGTTCTACATAATGAGACCTTTCAATCTGTATATTATAAATTATTTTCTTTGGATGTAATTAGTTTTCGGGTACCAAAACGCCCATCCTCCTTACGTCGCGTCGGTCCATCTTGTGGGAGGCCTTCCAACGCTACGTCTTCCGGTACGTGGTCGCCACTCCAGAACCTTTCGGCCCCATCGGCCATCTGTTCTGCGAGCAATGTGCCCTGCCCACTGCCACTTAAGTTTGGCAATTCTTCGGGCTATGTTCGGGGTATGTAGAAAGTTCATTGATAATTAATTATTATATTGACACTTGTCTAATAATTAAGAGTTAACGTTTTGTTAATAGTTTGAATAGTGAGCTTCTTTTTTATTAAGACAAAAGAAGTCTTAAATATATAGGTTATTATTGTTTTAGTCTAAATATTATCGGTATTTCTGATTTGTTGTCCATATACTAAAGGTCGTTGAGTTTATTTGTGTTTGATTTCGCAAGATAATATCGTAAAAAATGTCGATAATATTAAAAGACGACGATGAACTTATTGGCTACCAAGAGTTGGTATGCCCAAAGACGGGTCTTGTCTCTTCCATACAATATCTTTCTTGGTGTATGGTAGAACTGACTCAACTTGCAGTATCAGATCTGTTATAGTTGCATACGTTGCTGAACATTGGGACGAAATGCAAGTGTACACGTGTGTTGCTGATGGTGACGTATACACGAGCGCGCAATCCTACACGAGCGATATGATGAAACCCACTACTTACGGCTCAGCTTCTGAGCTTATGGCTGCTGGAAAAATCTAACCCTTCTCTTTTGAAGTGTATGAGAACGGTATACTAAGAGGTTCCTTTGGCGATGCTGGCCAAAAAAAGTGTTTACGTTTTACCGGTAGTTACTTAAGCGGCCACTACGATGTACTCATTCCTATACGAGATGCCTCTCCATCTTCTTCCCCCTTTGATCCCATAACATTAAATTCTGTAACATCAGATACTGCTGTAAGTACATTATAAATCATTAAAGAGGGAGCTAAAGTAATGCTTAGGAGAAACATTGATATTAGTTTAGGTTTAGTGAATGGGTCGATAGGCATTGTAGTGTAGTAAAATTCGCTAATAATTTGATTCACGAATTATTGCCTTTTAAGTCAAAATTTTAGATCATACCCCGGGCATACGTGTACAGAGAACAATTCCCAATCTGTGTGGCGTATGCCCTAACAATTCACAAGAGCCAAGGTCTAAGTCTAAAAAATGCCCTCATGGACATTGGCACCTCCATATTCTCTTGTGGCCAAGCCTACGTGGCGCTTTCACGAGTAACCAATATTCATGGGGTGCACATCATAAATGTTGACTTCAAGAGTATAAAAGCTCAAGCTACAGCGATCACCGAATACAACCGGCTTAGGCGTAAATACCGCGCCGATCTTTCAGAAATTAAACCGTCTAAAATAATAAATTATGAACGCGAATGGGCAATACGAAAAACTGTTGCTACTGTACAAGAATCAGAACCGGAAAAAAAGAAAAGAAAGATTTGTAATAATAAAAAAACTACTCATAAAAAGAAAAAAACTGTGTTTAATAAGAAAATCTAATAAAATAAATCAATATACGTACAAAAAGAATACGTACGTACGTATACGTTTCTACAAAAAGAAGTGAAATCCCACCAAAAACATTCTGTAAAAAACTAGCCAAGTCTCAATGGAGCTGCTTGTTTATCTCTAAAAAGTAATGAAATCTAGACAAAGTCGTACCAAGTCTAAGGTTCCTTACTGCGATTTCTTTATTATTATAGTTAATGTTGTGTGACTTGGCCGTTGAAGGGTACACAAGGGTACAAAACCAGGTGCTCCATGACACCATTGCACCAATCTGTCGCCAGAACCGCTACCCATTGACGATGGAAAATTGCCACTTGGAAAACGTTGATTCAATAACTAGTCAATTGTAGGCTTGATAAAGCTGCGTATTTCAATAATACTTATGTATACGCGAGCCGTAAAACAAACAGTATTAAAAATTATTTCCAGTACAGACGGACTTATAAATCATTGACAGAAGTCCGTCTGTACGTCTATTTTATGTTAGATCGGTGGTCGATTTGACGCTCCAAAAAGAAGAGAGCAGAAGTCAGCATTGTCAATGCTGAATGCATGTGTTGCACAAACAACAACAGCCTAAAATGAGACACTAGCGTCCAATTACCAATACCAGTATGGGCAATTATCTCGCTTAACAAACATAGGTAGTTATAACAGGTATAACATTACGTGTAAACAAAATTGACTTGTACCCACTTAACGTATATAAAGAATGTTCAACGGCCAAGTCACACAACATTAACTATAATAATAAAGAAATCGCAGTAAGGAACCTTAGACTTGGTACGACTTTGTCTAGATTTCATTACTTTTTAGAGATAAACAAGCAGCTCCATTGAGACTTGGCTAGTTTTTTACAGAATGTTTTTGGTGGGATCGTATAGTTCGTTTTGACAAATTCAAGTTCCAACAAAACCCTCAAAATCTTGAGCAGAGTTGAGGAAGACAATTTAAAAAAAATGCGGTGTTAAGTATTACAAAAAAGTTATGTTCATTGATGATGATCATTTCTTCATCAATTTCATGTTGTTAGTACAAAATAAACATTGACTGTTAATACTTTTGTTCGGTATTTATCTGTGTGATTATTGCTTGGTAATTAATATATTTTCATGTACCTCAGGTACCTAATTATAAACTTAAATTATACCGTGCATCCGAATAACGGCGAATGCGATTTTCTGCGGTTGTTACTTCACACTGTCCGAGGCAAAGTCTTTCGCCTTTCTGAGGACATTTGATGGAGTTTCCCACTTACCGCGCAGCCTGCGTAGCACGTCACCTTCTCGACGGTGACCAAAATTGGGCTGACACCCTCGCGGAGGCGAGCGTCAGTGACAGTCCCAGCCGCATGCGTCATCTGTTTGCCGTCATCTTGGTGTTTTGTGGAGTCGCGAACCCGGTAGCTTTGTGGGAGAAGTATCGCCATCATCTGTCTGAAGATTTTCTACGAGCTTTGAGGCGTGCTACTGGAGACGAAGTCGGAGACGGCGAAATGACCACCATACGAAATGACCATGTCGCTTTGTTCTCTTCAGAGCAAAAACAAATTTATGACACCGTCCTTGAAAGCGTTTGGCAAAACCAGGGTAAAATGTTTTTCTTGGATGCTCCTGGTGGAACAGGAAAAACATTTGTTACCACTGGCATACTTGCAGAGGTCAGGAGGCAAGGCAAAATTGCTATTGCTGTAGCGTCGTCGGGAATCGCTGCCACACTGCTTCCGGGACTGCAAGACAGCACATGCCATGTTTAAAATTCCCATCGATTTAGAGAGCGCCGAAACGCCTGTTTGTGGTGTGTCACGTAACAGCGATAAGGGACACGTGCTCAAGGATTGCTCTCTGATCGTATGGGATGAGTGTACAATGGCCGAGGATCGAGGGCTGACGAGGTGAATGCTTCGTTGAAACGATCTTCGTTGTGGTCACGAGTTCGTACGCTGCGTTTGACCATTAATATGAGAGCTCGGCTCGGCGGCAATGCACGCGCTAAAGAATTCTCCGATGTCCTTCTAACTCTTGGCGAAGGCACTCTACCAGAAGAGAGAGGTAGACAGGTGGTGCTTCCAGAGTCTCTCGGTAGAGTGGTTTCCAGCTTAGAAGAACTCATTCGCTGTGTGTACGGGGACATTCAGTCGTATACCGCACCAGCAGAATTCTTGGGTGTGTGAGCGGGCCATTTTGACGCCCAAAAATGATCAGGCTGCACCAATTAACGAATGCATTCTCTCGGAAATTGAGGGGAATGAAGTGGTCTACACCTCGATAAACACTGTTGTCAAGCAAGATGACGCCACACATTATCCCGTGGAATTTCTGAACTCCCTGTCAGCAAGTGGACTTCCAGCGCATACCATCAAGCTGAAGCGGTGTCCCGGTTATGCTTCCTCGGAACCTATCTCCTCCGAAGTTGTGTAACGGGACCCGCCTTAAAGTCATCTCGCTCCACAGACACACCATTGAGGCGGAAATTCTTACGGGTTATGGCGTCGGCGAGGCAGTATTTATACCACGCATTCCCCTCATACCTCATAACTTCCCGTTCCAGTTCAAGCGCGTACAGCTCCCCGTGAGTGTTTGCTTCGCGATGACCATCAATAAGTCGCAGGGGCAGACACTGAGGGCAGTGGGTGTCGACGTCAGGACGAGTTGCTTCTCACACGGACAACTGTACGTCGTCGCTTGCTCCCGCGTCATCACACATTTTGGCTCCTGGCAGCATAACTACCAACGTAGTTTATAGGGAAGTGTTGTAAGGTATATATGATCCCACCAAAAACATTCTGTAAAAAACTAGCCAAGTCTCAATGGAGCTGCTTGTTTATCTCTAAAAAGTAATGAAATCTAGACAAAGTCGTACCAAGTCTAAGGTTCCTTACTGCGATTTCTTTATTATTATAGTTAATGTTGTGTGACTTGGCCGTTGAACATTCTTTATATACGTTAAGTGGGTACAAGTCAATTTTGTTTACACGTAATGTTATACCTGTTATAACTACCTATGTTTGTTAAGCGAGATAATTGCCCATACTGGTATTGGTAATTGGACGCTAGTGTCTCATTTTAGGCTGTTGTTGTTTGTGCAACACATGCATTCAGCATTGACAATGCTGACTTCTGCTCTCTTCTTTTTGGAGCGTCAAATCGACCACCGATCTAACATAAAATAGACGTACAGACGGACTTCTGTCAATGATTTATAAGTCCGTCTGTACTGGAAATAATTTTTAATACTGTTTGTTTTACGGCTCGCGTATACATAAGTATTATTGAAATACGCAGCTTTATCAAGCCTACAATTGACTAGTTATTGAATCAACGTTTTCCAAGTGGCAATTTTCCATCGTCAATGGGTAGCGGTTCTGGCGACAGATTGGTGCAATGGTGTCATGGAGCACCTGGTTTTGTACCCTTGTGTACCCTTCAACGGCCAAGTCACACAACATTAACTATAATAATAAAGAAATCGCAGTAAGGAACCTTAGACTTGGTACGACTTTGTCTAGATTTCATTACTTTTTAGAGATAAACAAGCAGCTCCATTGAGACTTGGCTAGTTTTTTACAGAATGTTTTTGGTGGGATTTCACTTCTTTTTGTAGAAACGTATACGTACGTACGTATTCTTTTTGTACGTATATTGATTTATTTTATTAGATTTTCTTATTAAACACAGTTTTTTTCTTTTTATGAGTAGTTTTTTTATTATTACAAATCTTTCTTTTCTTTTTTTCCGGTTCTGATTCTTGTACAGTAGCAACAGTTTTTCGTATTGCCCATTCGCGTTCATAATTTATTATTTTAGACGGTTTAATTTCTGAAAGATCGGCGCGGTATTTACGCCTAAGCCGGTTGTATTCGGTGATCGCTGTAGCTTGAGCTTTTATACTCTTGAAGTCAACATTTATGATGTGCACCCCATGAATATTGGTTACTCGTGAAAGCGCCACGTAGGCTTGGCCACAAGAGAATATGGAGGTGCCAATGTCCATGAGGGCATTTTTTAGACTTAGACCTTGGCTCTTGTGAATTGTTAGGGCATACGCCACACAGATTGGGAATTGTTCTCTGTACACGTATGCCCGGGGTATGATCTAAAATTTTGACTTAAAAGGCAATAATTCGTGAATCAAATTATTAGCGAATTTTACTACACTACAATGCCTATCGACCCATTCACTAAACCTAAACTAATATCAATGTTTCTCCTAAGCATTACTTTAGCTCCCTCTTTAATGATTTATAATGTACTTACAGCAGTATCTGATGTTACAGAATTTAATGTTATGGGATCAAAGGGGGAAGAAGATGGAGAGGCATCTCGTATAGGAATGAGTACATCGTAGTGGCCGCTTAAGTAACTACCGGTAAAACGTAAACACTTTTTTTGGCCAGCATCGCCAAAGGAACCTCTTAGTATACCGTTCTCATACACTTCAAAAGAGAAGGGTTAGATTTTTCCAGCAGCCATAAGCTCAGAAGCTGAGCCGTAAGTAGTGGGTTTCATCATATCGCTCGTGTAGGATTGCGCGCTCGTGTATACGTCACCATCAGCAACACACGTGTACACTTGCATTTCGTCCCAATGTTCAGCAACGTATGCAACTATAACAGATCTGATACTGCAAGTTGAGTCAGTTCTACCATACACCAAGAAAGATATTGTATGGAAGAGACAAGACCCGTCTTTGGGCATACCAACTCTTGGTAGCCAATAAGTTCATCGTCGTCTTTTAATATTATCGACATTTTTTACGATATTATCTTGCGAAATCAAACACAAATAAACTCAACGACCTTTAGTATATGGACAACAAATCAGAAATACCGATAATATTTAGACTAAAACAATAATAACCTATATATTTAAGACTTCTTTTGTCTTAATAAAAAAGAAGCTCACTATTCAAACTATTAACAAAACGTTAACTCTTAATTATTAGACAAGTGTCAATATAATAATTAATTATCAATGAACTTTCTACATACCCCGAACATAGCCCGAAGAATTGCCAAACTTAAGTGGCAGTGGGCAGGGCACATTGCTCGCAGAACAGATGGCCGATGGGGCCGAAAGGTTCTGGAGTGGCGACCACGTACCGGAAGACGTAGCGTTGGAAGGCCTCCCACAAGATGGACCGACGCGACGTAAGGAGGATGGGCGTTTTGGTACCCGAAAACTAATTACATCCAAAGAAAATAATTTATAATATACAGATTGAAAGGTCTCATTATGTAGAACAATAGTTGTTATGGGGGATAGTCCCAGTTCGCTGTCCGTTCAGAGATATACAACCTTTAACACTATACATTTTTGTTAGGTTAGGTTAGGGCGTTTTGGTACCCGAAAACTAATTACATATAAACAAAATAATTTATACAGATTGAAAGGTCTAATTATGTAGAACAATAGTTGTTATGGGGATAGTCCCAGTTCGCTGTCCGTTCAGAGATATACAACCTTTAACACTATACATTTATGTTAGGTTTAGGTTAGGTTAGGTTAGGGCGTTTTGGTACCGGAAAACTAATTACATCCAATCAAAATAATTTATACACAGATTGAAAGGTCTAATTATGTAGAACAATCGTTGTTAAGGAGGATAGTCGCAGTTCACTGTCCGTTCAGAGATATACAACCTTTAACATTATGTAGGTTAGGTTAAGGTTAGGTTAGGGCGTTGCGGAAGGATTGTACGTTCCCGCGACCCCCAACGTAGTGTAAATGAAAAAACGGGGTAAAAAAAAGGTAGATATAATTCAATCACGTCACGATAAAGCAAGAGTCTATTTTTTTTTTTTTTTTTTTTTTTTTTTATAAAAAAAACGTTGCCCCACACTAGGAATTTCTCCTGTATCGTGGGTGCGTTTACAAACATTTAAATTCACGTACACAAACAGCAATTGTTACTTATGACCTAACCTAACGATAACCTAACCTAACCTTTAAAGGTTGTATATCTCTGAACGGACAGCGAACTGAGACTATCCCCCCTAACGACTATTGCTCTATCTAATTAGACCTTTAAAACTGTATATAAATTATTTTGTTTGGTTGCCATGTTTTTCGGGTACCAGCTTCCATATATTTTTGCCCATTCTCCTTTGTCAGATACTTCAGACCTTCGATTTTTCACATCAAATGAAGCAGCCCACCCAGTTAAATATTTTTTGTAAAGGCGGTATGTCGATCTCTAATAGTTTGGTTGGGCTTTTGTGTTTTCTAATCAGGGTCACCAGGTACTCCAGATCTTCGATTATCCTAATTTTTATAGTTTTCCCTTTATGTGGCCATTAAACCCTAACTCTGTACCAAATTTCAGCACTCTGAGTTTATGGGAAGTACTAGTTCTATTTTGATGATGAGTGAGTGAGTGTCTTAAATGCGAAACTTTGCTGTCGCTTAACTTCGGAACTAAATAACCTACAGACTTGAAATTTTGGATTATAAGTATGTGAGTATAGCTTACTGGATGACGAAAATTTCTGCGTTCTGGTCTTATCCAGAGGTTCTCAAATAGGGGCCTGAAAATGCGGCGAAATGGTTCCTGTAAAGGATGGTACGGCAGTTTGCTTCGCGCTCGACTTGGCGGGGGCACTGCCGTGCCCCCCGATTTTATTATTTATAACAAGGAGTCCCTATATCAATTTTCAGAACTCTAGCATCAAAATCTGCGGAAGTCTCGTACAAACTTCCATCCCCTATTTTAAGGGGTTGGAGGGTAAAAGTTCCAAGTTTTAGAGTTGTTTTGTTGTTTGTGTACTATTACTAGCGTACATACCAAATTTCAGCTTTCTAGGACTTCAGGAAGAACCTTAGAATATTGATGCTTATGAAATAAAAAAATATTTTTTTGGGGGGTTGGGGGGTTATTTACTGATAATCCTGAAATACGTATTTTATTATTTATAACAAGGAGTCCCAATATCAATTTTCAGAACTCTAGCATCAAAATCTGCGGAAGTCTCGTACAAACTTTCATCCCCTATTTTAAGGGGTTGGAGGGTAAAAGTTCCAAGTTTTAGAGTTTTTTTGTTGTTTGTGTACGATTACTAGCTTACATACCAAATTTCAGCTTTCTAGGACTTCAGGAAGACCCTTAGAATATTGATGATCATCAGTGAGTAAGTGAGTCAGTGAGTAAGTGAGTCAGTGACGAAATCGGGGTATTTTAGATATCAATAAAATCTAAAGTATAAGAGCTATGCAATTGAAACTTTATAGGTTTAATAAGTCAACCACTGACATCATATCTCGAAAATTTTATTTATCTGGTATAATCCAAACCCAAGTTATGAAGGTTCAAAAATACGACGAAGTGCTTCGAGAAAAGGTAGGTAGTGCCCTTGCGCTTCGCTTGGCTCGTCTTGGCGGGGGCACTCCCGTGCCCCCAGATACCTTTGAACGTATTTTTACTCTTTTGTGTCCTGGAATGTATTCCTGCATTATTTTCTCTATTTCCTTCAGTCACCTCTTATGACTGAACTCAGCAGGATTCCCATATAACTCTCTTCACTTGCTTCGCTTGCAAAAAAAAACTTATATTTTAATGCTATTTTAAAAGTTGTTTACTTTATAATGCTATAGCGACACTGGCATCTTAGGTATTTTTGGTGCTGTAGAGCCTTCACGCAGACGACGTCGCGGGCAGCAGCTAGTCTGAAATAAATGTTTTGATTTGATTAATCAAATCAATTTTGGACATGGAATTTGGAAATGTTGCATACTACATATATGCAACATTTCCAAATTCTATCTTGAAGATACTCTTAAATGACCACAGAAACATCCTAATACAATTTAGCTGTATAGCACCCGGAGAACCACGAACTTCTGTCCGCTATTATCACGCCCATTCATTTACGTTTCAATGATGTTTATTCGTAATTTAATTAAAAGTTTACCTATTATAAGCTACGATGCTCATGTTTATGCAAAATTGCTATAGCAGGGTTCTACGACAACTTTGGAAAATTTAATAACGCCGGACACCAGTGGCCAGTTTAGGCTAAATAGTTAGAAAGTTGTGAAATGAGATTAGGAATGGATGAAACTATGGACTATCTGACAATCGTTGCAAGTTATAATTGGCATGCAATCGGGAATGGAAACGTTGAGTCATTTCATTTGGGAGCAGAATTAATACTAAACACTTTGTAGAAAGTTGAGTAGTGAATTTTGTTTTGTTGTTTTTCGTTACTTATTTTGAGTTTATTATAAAATTTGTAAATGTAGCTGTGGCTGACGAAGACGAAAAAGAAGAAGACTGTGATTGTTCGGAGAATGGTTTTGAATATGAATGCGAATGGCAAAGAGAAGAGACGAAGACCAAGGAAGTGATGGACAGTGTGTAAGATGATATGGCTAAGAAAGAAGTGAAATAGTGGGATGGCGGCAGATAGAGATAATACAGGGTGACAGGGACATCTACGCGTAAACTGAAACCATAAATTCACCACATGATGACCCCCCCCCCCCCCCCCCCGAAGCGAAGAAATTATTCGTCAGTTATATAAAACGCGCTGTTTGGGCGGCGGGGTTGCCTATTGTTCGCAACGCACGTACTGAGTAATGGCAAAGCGCCCCCGCCCCTCCGTCCCACCGCTTACATACCTAAGGCGCGGCCAACTAGTTCCGCGCGGACTATAAATCAATGGTAACAGGTTGCGTGACTGCACGTTGATGTCCTTGCCAACCTGTATAGAACAAAAAGATATGCTGCAATGATTCTTAGTAAAAGATGAGAGCACTAAAATGATAAGGAACTGTAACCATAAATCTTTGATAGACTTTACTAAGGATACCCAGTAAAGAATTAGGAGATTGTAAAGTCTAAGAAGGACTAAGTTATATTCCAAGTTATTAATTCTATATCAACAAAAACAAGTCTAATCTTGGTTATGCTCACAGCTCACCCGTTAGGGCGTACCTAAAGTAGTAACAGGCATACCATTCATATTTATAGCGCCATTAAGAATTATGTATTTCTATCTTAGACAGACTAACTCCTAACTGTTAATGACGTGTTAGTTTTAAGGCTGGTCCCGAAACTTGTGACTGGAACTGAGTATAAAGTTTTGAACATGCTCCTAAATTGAATGAACGTTACTTGCGAAGCCACAAAGTGACGTCATCACTGGCTTGGGAGAGATTACGAGCTTTGATAGTACTTGTTAGTAGTGCCTCGTGAAAAAGATCACGGGATGACCTTCTAAGGCTATACAGGGTTAAGGTGAAAAGGTGAATGGGTAGTTGGGTATATCTTTCTTAGTTAGATTTCTACCGCTTGGGCGGAGCACCGCCGTAGAGGCGATCGGCAGCGGCGGCGACCTCTCGCGCCCGGCCCTGGTGCAAGCCATGGTCCGGGGCGAGAGGGAGTGGGAGGCAGTCACCTCCTTCTGCGAAGCAGTCATGCTAGCGAAGGAGGTGGCGGGACGGCTCAGGGAGAGAACCGCCCGTCCCAGCCGCCGCGGGAGACACTCCGGGCGTCGGGAGCCGCGCGACGACTCCCGGCCACCGTAGGCGCGGGCCTGCGGGCGGAGAGTAATGGGTAGCTCACCGTCCGATCAGGACCAGGCCCGTGCTGGACGGCGCGTACGTGTTCCACGCGCGCCTCAAAGAGATGTCAGCATCGAGGAGGGGCCCCATAGGGCCGAAGCCTACCGGGTCAGCGGGATTGTCCGAAAGGGTTACCGCTGGCCCGGAACATAAAGGGCTAAGGAAGGAACACGGGTGGGTTTTAGTCAGTAAGAGTCTGACACTCCCTTCCGCTCCACCCAGAGCGGGAGGGGTCATTTGATGATTTCCCATCCGCAAAAAAAAAAAAAAGGCTATACAGGGTTAAGGTGAATGGGTATATCTTTCTTAGTTAGATTTCTACCACAAAACCACCAATCTCTTATGGAAAAGTGTTAATGGTAGAAATCTAACTTAGAAAGATGTATTAATGATTCTAATGATTATAATTCTCTAAATATGTACCTGCTATTGTCGCGAATCATATTTTGATCAAGATACAACCTGACACTGACCTGCAAATTGCAAAAAACGTAAGAAAATTTAAATTTCGCGGTCTACCACTATCCATTCACCTTAAATTAAATTGGCTAGCTAAACTTCCAGTAGGTTATTGATATCTTATTTTTGACAAGTTAACGTCAACTCATAATTCAAGTATTAGGTAAGTATGAGTTGAGAAACACGGTTTCTTCTATATATCGCGTTTAGATGTCAATACCTACCCATCACGTCAGAGAAGTTTATACAAAAAAAAAACTTGTATTTCAAGTGACTACAAAAACTGCGGTCGATACCCACTTAAAAATATCATCAAATGAATTTATTTTTCTTTTTATTATGTTTAGATACTGACATTCATCGCGTCTGCGGAGTTTAGCTAGCCAATTTATTTTAACCCTTTATAATATATTCCTAAGCAATTTATGACTGGCTGCCGATGAAATTACTAGCACATGCGATATTTTAATACAATCTTGGTGACGAGCTCGATGTTGTAATGCAATAAAACGTAGTACACTGCTTAGGTACCAGTTTAAGGCCTCTGCCTCGAATCTTGCGGGCAGCGGGGCGGCGGTGGCGGCGGCGCGGGCGGTCACCGCTTGACTGGAGTGCACCGCTCGTTGCCCGCTCCCGCGCCGCTGTTTTCGAGGGCCGGTTCATTTGATTTTACGCATTAGATCCTGCCGCTCCCGCGCCGCCGGCGCCGCCACCGCCGCCCCGCTGCCCGAAAGATTCGAGGCAGAGGCCTAATGCGTAAAATGAAATGGACCGGCCCCCGAAAAGTGTGGCGCGGCAGCGGCGTGGGAGCGGGCAACGAGCGGTGCAGTCCAGTCAAGCGGTGACCACCCGCGTGTCTCCATTAGGGATTCACTTCTTCTTTTGCCCACAATAAATCGAGCGTTAGGGATAAATTTGAATCAAAAAGATGTTTTCGCCGTTGTTCAGACATTTCGTTCGCGAATAAAAACAAGTAATATCTCGACGACACAACCACGAACACAATACTTGGCCGCTATAGTGCCGCGCGATCTGCCCGCTAGTTTCGAGAACGGGTCTGCGTTGTCCGCGCCGCCGCTCCCGCGCCGCGCCGCCGCCCGCCGCCGCCCCGCTGCCCGCAACATTCGAGGCAGAGGCCTAATGGATATGAATGCAGGTGTACGTCGTCTCATGTAGAGGTGACTTCAAATTTATTGCAGTTGTGGTACGTAAAGAAGTCACTAGTAATTTACTTTTGGTGTTGTCTCTAAGTACCTCATCATTCTCCTGCCTGTATCCCAATTTATTTGGCGATGGCGCAACATGTTTTTTTTTTCTTCCATACTTCTCACATCTCAGTAGTCACCCCCTTTCTAAAAATATCATTATTCACACAGTCCATCGGTACTTTGGTCTTCCCCTACTCTTATAGCCATGTGACCTCTAAGTACTGGAACCTATTTAGTATTTACATGCAACCTCCACGAGTTTGTTAAAAATTATTGGCATAAAATACGAGACAAACATTATTATAATTTAAGATTAGAAGAGTTTAGGCCCGGTGAGGTTTGGATTTAGGATCCGGTTAGACTGGAAGCTGACCACAACATAGTTGAGAAAAGGCTTGGCAGATGATGATGATGAGTTTAGGCGTCAGAATAAGCTGACAAGCAAAATACATAATTAAGATGTAAAATACGTAGTACTTATATTTTATAGGAATAATTAATTATTGAACATACGAGATAAACCGAAGCTTGATTTTATTGATAGTACCTGAAGCTCGTAGAGAGCTTCAGAGTACCTACTGTCATTTATTTAAAACAAGCTGACCCGACAGACGTAATCCTGTCCAGTCCAGTCAATCCATAGAAAAAAGCACTTTCAGATTTTCCCAATTTTCTGATCAAATTTTATTTTTTTTCTTTCCATAAAAACCTAACGCGGATTTCTAAAAACATTTCAAAATAAAAAATAACCACATCAGCTCAGCCTTTCTCAAGTAATGCGCTTACCAACGAACATCATTTCATTTTTATTTATCTATGGATATGATAATGCCAAACACATATATGAATTTGGCATTGTCAACATAGACTCGCACAGTGTAATGGAATTCGCAATCATATTAATTTGCGAATTTCCGTTTAAAATGCACGTTAAACGTCATGGGTTGCGGGTTCAAACAATTTGTTCAGCCTTCAGCTAAATTGTTCCGGTTACATACTGCATACAATAATATCATTATTTCGATACTGGGGCATACTAAAAATCATGCACAATGTTAACCTCATATCATCATCTGCCTACCCTTTTCCCAAATAATTTTATTATTTATTTAATACTTCAAGCACATAAATGTACAGAGGCGGACTTAATGCCATAGGCATTTTCTACCAGCCAACCTTTGGGTGAATTTTCAGGTTGACTTCCAGCCTGATGCCGCCAGATGCAGCTGAATACCAGTATTTTACAAAGAGCGACTGCCTATCTGGACCTCCACAACCTAGCAACTGAGTAACAATTATACCCCTTTTTTGGGTGGGAAATCATCAAATGACCCTGGAATCTAACCTGACCTGGGAATCGGACCCAGGACCCCACATTCAGCAGTTGCGCTTGCAGCTACGAGACCAACGAGGCCAGTAACGGGGCTCCTTCGGAGAATACTAGGACTGCCATTACCTATAGACACATGGAAGATCAAAGAGGTTTAGGAAGTGTTTCCAACCTTAGACACAGTTCTTGAATGAATATTTCATGTGCCTGTAATTTTACCGGCACCTATACTCTGAAAACGAAATACAGCGATCTTGCTTGACGGTAGAAATTCATTCCTAAGGTGATATGACCCTTGATAATTTCAATACGACCACCTCTACTGCTACTTTGTTACCTTAGCCCCTTGGGATGAAGGCATGAGTTTATGTATGTGTAATAAAGAGGATAAACTATTAGTTGCCTAAGAAAAAAATATGCATTTAACATGTAGCTCTTCTTCTTTTAAAATTTATATGTGACATTCGAAATATCAAGACATATTTTCTCGTCAAGATTAGTTCTGCTATTTACACCCAAATAAAAATACATTATGAGCCATGATTACCTGTCACCCTTGACATAAATAAATTACAGGCATCAAATATTCTGGAATCACTTAAATCATAAATACAGCCGCTTGAAGCGCTTGATACCAAGGGAGCGACAGCTTGTCAATCTGCATTTCCCCTACAAAATATTAAATCCGAGATATTGCAAGGTACAGGAGTCAGGAAATTAAGTTTCGAGCAGTCTTGATGTCGCAGTTTCGTATTTGGAACTGCTCGAGACGCAGACTAAACTAGTGGAGTTATTAGCTAACTGTTCATACGAATAGGAACCTAAGTACCTAATGAAGTGTCTTGAAACTTGACTGACTTGACTGTTTACTGTTATGGGACAAATGTTTTGAGAATGATAAGGTTTAATTTATCCAGTGGCAGCAGTGTGCTAAATCCAAGTAAGTTTAAATATGAAAAAATATTTACTTTTCCTGAAAATATCTATCTATTCCTACCAAACTATCTTTGACCTTGACATTAGACAATACTACAAACAATGAACATTGTATAGTCGTCCTCGTGATTGCTTTATCAGCCTAAGATTGAATGTCATTTGCACGTCATAAAATATCGATTTCTATTTGTCATTCAGAAAAATTTCAACCTTAGTGAATTGATCATGTTGAGAGGACGAATGAAAGGCGTCAAACAAAAAGGAGATGTGAGTGAAAACATCATAGGACATCATAGTGACCTAATTACTGATGTTCTTCAGAAAGGCTGACCTTTCTTACAAGGCAGCTCAGGTGCGTACTCGTAACTGACGTGGGTGTGTAAACAAAGCAAAAGGAGTATGTAAAGGAGTATGTAGGGATCGTGACGAATCCTGGCCACCGTAGGCGCGGGCCTGCGGGCGGAGAGTAATGGGTAGCTCACCGTCCGATCAGGACCAGGCCCGTGCCAAACAGCGCGTACGTATTCCACGCGCCTCTAAGAGCTGTCAGCAGCAGAGAACGGGCCCCTTAGGGCCGAAGCCTGCCGGGTCAGCGGGATTGTCCGAAAAGGTTACCGCTGGCCCGGAACATAAAGAGCTAAGGAAGGAACACGGGTGGGTTTTAGTCAGTAAGAGTCTGACACTCCCTTCCGCTCCACCCAGAGCGGGAGGGGTCATTTGATGATTTCGCATCCGCAAAAAAAAAAAGGGATCGTAACAGGTGGCGTTCTGTAGTTTCAGCCTCCTCATGGAAAAAAGGTAGGTAATTGTATGTATGTTGTCAAAAGTGATAAAGCAATTACGAGGTGTATACTACTATACATCTCACATCAGTTGTATTGATTTCACAGCAAAAACGATTGGGTATTGCTTCCTCAAACAATGTCGTTTGATCTGTCTTACGTGATTTATGCCCCTGCTTACCGCAGAGATGGAAGGGCTTACATGAACCTACAATGTATTTGCCCTCAAACCCATATCGGATCTACAATATAGATATTATCATTAATATTATTCATGTCCCTGTGGAGTTTAATGAAAGGGGTTAAAGGCGCCAATTTTCAATTAGAATTTTATCATTGTGTGCTGATCTTTCAACGCGGCTTGCTGCTTATTGCTCAGCGTAGATTTGTTTTAGGAGATAAATTAGTATTTTCTATCACTCCTGGACATTATAAGCCTTCTTTTAGTCGTCATAGCGTACCTTCTAAATCACGTAATTTGTACTTTTAAACTTTATGAATACAGTACATCGGTATTTTGTACTTCGAAGTTCAGTATGACAGTCCTAGAAATGGCAGAACTATAGTCCGCGCGGAACTTGTTGGCCGCGCCTTAGGTGGGGACGGGGGTGAGGGTGGCGGGGTTGCCTAGTAATCGCAACCCACGTACTGAGTAATGACAAAGCGCCCCCGCCCCTCCGTCCCACCGCTCACATACCTAAGGCGCTGCCAACTAGTTCCGTGCGAACTATAATCGACCGCTACGTGTTACCTAAATATTTATGTGAATTGTTTAATACATGACCTTCACCGATTATAAGTGCCTCTGATGTTTCTAGAACAATACAAATATGAGTTCGTTTTAATTCTACTTATCAACCACATAGTTAGTTATTAATATCCCGTACCATGCATGGTACGAGAAGGTAGTTTTGAATCTTGTCGGTAAGTGCAGGTCACTCAAAATTTGACGGTTTGTCACGGATAGATTATAAAATATCGAAAATGAATACGATAAATTGTAATCAGTATGGTACATACAGTTCACAATTTTATTTATCAACAGTTTACAATCTCGCAAGATAGATTATATTGCAGAAACTACAGAAAAAAAGTGTTTTTAAAGCATTAATAATCAAGAAAGAAAATCATTATTTTCTTGAGCCCTTTTAATCAAAGAAATATGTTGCTTTAGCAATTGAAGCTTGCACATAACACATGTGTCGCCACATTATTAATATAATTATAAGTCAATAGAGCTTACTTAATGCTGAAAAAGCCAATAACCATATTGATATATTATTATATATCTTGTATGTATGTTCACATAAGGAAAACTTGTTTGACAAAAAAAAAGGAAGTGACCAGCGGAAACTCAATTCAGTTAATCAGCCTATAACGTTCCCACTACTGGGACATATTCCTCATCTCTGTGAGAGGGAGTGGGCCTCCTTACGCAAGCCCAGTGCGGATTGGGTTTGGTTCTAGGACATGACGGTTTCTTCACGATGTTTTCCTTCACCGTTTTGTGATGATGAAATAAATTACACAAAGTAAAGCGCCTGTCTGGGCTCGAAATTACGACCTACAACTCGTAAGACAGGACCACTAGGCTACCATAGCCCTCTCTAATTATAGTAGTGCTTATATTACTACCACTTTTCTTTTGTTTCTTTTTAGGGCTAATACCGTACAGTGTTTTCATGATTGACAGGACGTAAACCTTGAATATTATAACACCTATATTGCTTGAAACTCTTTATCACGAATGACGGGTACGTACTAAATCCTAGTTTTGGCAAACGTTATGTGTAAACACCTGTCAACGTGTATTCTTGGTGTAACATGCTAACTACTAAGCCATCAAAATTATTCAGACTTTGGACGCCACGTTTTGGCGTCGATAAAGGATTAGATTCCAGCATTGCCAAAAATAAAACTTTTTTTGCGTTCATGATTGTTTTAGGGATAATCCTGTCAATTCTAATAATTATTCTAAAAGCCCCCAAAATGATTTTTTTCATTTCAGAATTCTGTTTCGTAAGGGATAAAGGGGAACGACTTCCCATAATATACACACCGCTCTCCTCGCCTTTTTGCTGTATTTTAACAGAATCTGAGCTCGGAACAGTTTGATGTCAACGTTTCATTGCTTTAGCAAAACTTATTCAAATATTATTTTTCGTTTCGCGATCCAAATGACATCCCTGAGGGTTTGTTTACTATATTCACGGGAACTCGCAGTTTTTTCCCGAATGTTTCTTTTTATTTTAGGCAATCCTTTGTGAACGTTGACTGTACTATTCGACTTTTATTAGCGGTATGCTTTTGAGTGATATTTCGGTCCTAATGGAGTGGCTATTTTGTTTCACGGTGCCCTTCTGGGTTTTCGTTTTTAGGTCGGCGTCATTTAATGTAGGTACTTATTTAGTAGCATTACGCATTATTTAGGACTGGAAAACGAAGTGTCGGTCGTCCGGCGGCGAGATAGTCGGGAGCTGGCTCAGGAGTGGGTGATGTCGCGCTGTGGTTGCTGTGAATGATGATAATGAGTAGCATTACTGGGTTGAACAAATATTTATTGATATCAAGTCTAAATCAATGATCGTAAGTAGCCATAGTTGTTTTTAATTGTACTATCGTTGCAAACCATTTTATAAATGTATGTACAGTCAACAAAAAAGAGATAACTATGCATTGTCGTCGGTTATAGTTGATGTTTAGTAAGAAACCGATGAATGTTCTCGAATAAAATTTAATTTTATTAATAGAAAACAAACAGTTCATTGACGACCTTGTGAAGGCCGCAGGAACCCGTTGGATGCGAGAAGCACAGAACCGGTCGAAGTGGAAGTGCTTGGGGGAGGCATATGTCCAGCAGTGGACGTCTTTTGGCTGAAATGATGATGATGATGATGAAACAGTTCATTTATCAAATTAAATTTCAGTCGACAACATCCATCGGTTTCTTACTAAACTTCGACTATATGCATACTTATCTCTTTTGTGGACTGTACATACCTAACTATCCTAACAACTTTTTCAGCTATGCTGATATTTAGCTAACGTAACAGACCGAAAAATCAAAACATGCAAAGTTTACTGGCCGTGACCAATTGCCTCCATAACAACGTTAGTTATGGATGGGTTCATCTAATATCATGATCTTTCTCCTGCCCTTATCCCATTTTTCTTTATGTTGTTCCACACTAGTAATTTCTCCTGTATTGTGGGTGCGTTTACAAACATTTAAACTCACATACACAAACAGCCAGACCCGGAACAACTACTTGTAGGTCATACAAATATTTGTTCGGTGCGGGAATCGAATCCGCGACGGGCAGCGGAGCAGTCAGTGCGGCGCCGCACCGCAGCGTGTGGAACGGCTCTCAGTCGCGCCAACCGTGCGTATTTGGGTTCGAGGCCTGTCTTTTTCTTCCTTTCTTCTTCTTATTTCTATAAGTCGTCATCCCGATAGTCACCCCCTTTCTAACCACATCCATGTCATCCACACACAAATATACAATAACTCCCACAGAAAAAAGGACATTCAGGTTTTTAATTCGGGAAAAACTAAACATCCTTTTTTCTGTGGGAGTTTTTATTAGGTCAACGTCTGTCGGGTCAGCTACTGTGAAATAAAAATTGAACATGGTTTTATATTTTGTGTGGTTAATTAGGAGACCAAAGAAACGATGGGGTCGGCGCAACATGTCTTTTACTTCCATTAATTGGCATACCTAAGAGCAAGAGAATGATGACTCAGTCATTTGGTTCTATAATTTAAAATAATACATTCCGAACTGATTCTTGCTATTAGGCACAGCTAAGTAAACCGAAATAAAACTCAGACATCTTCCAAGCTATTTAGATTATTTGTATTTTTGTTAACAGCTGTTGATAGTCATACTAATGTTCAGTTTTTCGACGATATTTTCTAGTTTCCGTATAGTTTTAGTTAAGTTAGAATTTAATTTTGTTATTTTTACCTGTCTCGACATTGTTTATGAATATTACTGAAATAAATAATTATCTTTTGGTGTTCCACAAGTTGTAAGGAAATAACACATTATTGTAAAAACGTTTATACAACCAACTTCCTAATCTAATTACAGAAACATGTTCAGTTTGTGCCAAATGTAAAGTAGCCCGTCGGTAAAATTCCGTATAAATTACTCGATGAAGAGTATTATGAATACAAATAAATGCCTGGGGGTCTACTCCGAAGTGGTTGATTGTCGTGTCGGCCGAATGTTCGGTCATTTTCTACTACCTTTCATTTCCTATATTGACTATAGGTCCCGACCTAACTGTGCTAATCCGAACCTTTTTAGAACCCTTACCCTTTTTTTTTTAATTCGTTGTAGGACAATAATATTCGAATCAGAAAATGACCGAACATTCGGCCGACACGACAATCAACCATTTCGGAGTAGACCCCCAGGCATTTATTTGTATTCATAATACTCTTCATCGAGTAATTTATACGGAATTTGTAGCAATCTGCCTCAGAATTGGGAACGAAAATAGTATGTCCATTTCTGGTTCTTAAAGGATTTTATAAAGAGTACGTTTATTTGAATAAAATAGGCTTATTATTCAACAAAACGAAACGCGTAATACTGTAGAATTTGTGTAAAGAGTTCTTACCAAATAATTCAAAGATCTTAGTCGAAAATCTTTTAAAGTCCTCCTTTTATGTTGCATAAAGTGTAAAAAAATATAGAAGCAAACCCTTTCGAAAATGAAAATGCTGTTCCGTACTCTTTAAAACCAATCTAAAACTCAAAAACCTTTACTTATATAAAACCCAGAATTAAAAAGTATATAGAATAGAATAGAACACTCCTTATTATGTAGGTACACCATATAAATTACAAACATAATTATAAAAACTGTACAAAGGGTGACATAATGGGCGGTCTTATCGCTAAAAGCGATCTTTTATAATTATATTATTTTCCAACTGTCCATTTGCAAATACTTCTGTTTCCAATTGTTACATTCGACCCAGATCAAACAGCAAAATACGTAGTATCACCACCAACGATAAAACTTTTCAATTCAAATGGAAATCTTGTGAAACTATTCCAAACAAAAAAACGTCGGGACTGACCGGCCAATTACGAGCCGTCGCCCGTTAAAAAGTAAAAAAAAAACCGCGCGAGTTCATTAGTATTTCCCGTTTTGCCGGGAAAAGTTCTGCCCCCTTTCCTCCAGAAATTCTGGCTGGCGAGAAACGCTGACGGATTTAGAGTGATCGACTGAAGCGAATTCTAGAATTGAAATTGATTGGATTGTGTTTTGGGTGTTCTAAATCTAAAATGTTTCGTTGGGTTTGTGCAGGTGAACTTTGAAATTGTGTGCTGTCAGTTTTAGATACAGCATGGTAGATTTAGGTAACTATAGTAACTAGGTAGGTATTTGAAGTAGTAGAAAGACTTTTGTAAAACAATGTTTGTAGGTATATTCCTCTAGTAGTAGGTAGTAAAAACCGATAGAACGAATGTGATTCATGATTTTAAGTGATTTCTTCACGAACTCGCGGGCGCGGTGACTTGGTTCGCCGCACCTGCATTTTGTACCTACGTGAACACTTGCATACTATGCTGTGCAATGATACTTATTCTAATAAACAGATATGTTATACACTTACAAAACAACAGAAAAAAGTGTTCCGCGCCGAGAGGCAGCACACGTACACACTTTTCATTCATTTTACATTTCACTACAAGTAAAAGGATAGAAAAAGGATAGCTTGATAAAACCAATAAGAAAAAAGTGACAGCTAGATGTTATCAATTGTGTCATTTATTTCGTCATTGGCGCCGATTCTGTTGTTCACAAACTAAACTAAATTTAAGTTCATGCATCTTTTTCTTTCTATTTCATTATGAAAAGGACAGAAGATAAATATTAGTTTAGTCCTGTCAATTTAAGATACTCCATAGACAATTTAGACGAGATTAAAAAAATGCCTATTAAACATACGTCAATTTACGTCAGGCGCTGACTAATTTGACAGGACTAAACTAATATTTATCTTCTGTCCTTTTCTTAATGAAATAGAAAGAAAAAGATGCCTGAACTTAAATTTAGTTTAGTTTGTGACAACAGAATCGGCGCCATTGTCAGACTAAAGGCAATACGTCCCAATTAGGACGTTTTCTAGTCTTCACGATTTGCGCGCTCATAACATATATGTTTACTAAAATATCATTGATGCTGTGTGTTTGATATTTCGTGACCGCGCCCGCGTGTCAACGTGTTTAAGCACTAAGATGTTTGAACTTGTTGCCATCAATACGATAAGAAGAAGATTAATATTTATTAATTCTGTGTGTTAAATAAACAATTAATGTATTCAAACTATTTAGGTCATTTAAACGCCAAAGTTCAATTATCTCTACCAACCGTAAAGATTATATCCCACAGTGGTTTGTGTTAGTTAATTTTAAAATGGCTTAATTTCGGATATTACACTCATTCAATTTGTGGTCTCAAATAAAATTACATTGACCGATAATTTTACTGGTTTTAAACACATTTAAATCATGCTCAACCATTTTAACGAGGATAATTTTATTAAAAGATCGTTCTGTCTCTTTAAAATTAAACCAATTATCTGAAAACACGAACTTATTTTTAACAGACTCTAAAAATGGTTCATTCAATTCTTTATCACTTTTTGTACCTACCTACATATTGAAGCGTTTTATTTTTATTTAATCACAGACATATTTGTTCACTTAATTTTTAGCTATTCTGTTGATTCTTTGGGTCAGTAACCAGGTCCAGTTAATTATCAACCTGCACTATCTGATTTTTTCTTTATCTTGTCTACGAATCTTATCCCAGATTTTGCGTTTTTACATCTTTTTAAACAATCAAAATCCAAGCAATGGTACTGTAAGCTTTAAATAAAAAGAGATATCACCCATTTAATCTTTTTTTTTTAAGCTTTGCCCCACTCTAGCAATTTCTCCTGTATTGTGGGTGCCCCCCTTACAAACATTTAAACTCACATACACAAACAACCAGACCCGGAACAACTACTTGCAGGTCATACAAATATTTGTTCCGTGCGGAAATCGAATCCGCGACACGCAGCGCAGCAGACAATCGCTTAACCACTGTGCCAACCATGCCGTCATCAACGAAATCACTCAACGCAAACCACCCAATCAATTTATTCCAATATAAATCCCTTTACTTATTCCCAACTTTACTTAGACTAAGAGGACTATTTCATTCATTTCCCGTGTCACTCCCGATGTTCCGGGCCTGCCCTCAGAGGGGCACTTAAGCGTATGACACGCGTCTGCGAGCGATCCCGTGACATCTGCCCGGAGTCCGGAATGACCGCTTTCTGGAGCTAAGAGGAACGCCTATGCCTCTATAGAAGTAGGTAGTTTTGTGCAGGTAAAGTCAGCTTTAGTGAAAGTGGTCATTGTAAAACGTTTCATAGATAAATGGCGAATAATAGTTTGTCAATTTATAAAGATAATGTGGTTTATAAATAGGGCCTCCAGATAAATGAAAAAAAATGGAATACAATTTCAATGTACATAATTTTCATAATTATATCCAAGATAATTTAACCGAAATTTATCCCTAAGTGTTATCTTCTCTTGAAAGACCAAATTAATTTAATCGTTTAATTAAAACTTTGGTTTATATTAAAAATACAAAAATGAGCATTAAATAAATATATACTAATACCTACCTACTACAGCTGAAGAATAGAATACATACATAGAAGAATATATACTCTTTATTATGTACACCATATAAATAAGAGAAGAAGAGAAGAGAATAGAAGAGAAAAGAAAGAAGAAGAGAGAAGAGTTTGTTTATTTGTTTGAACGCGCAAATCTCTGGAACTACCCAGTCGGATTTGTAAAATTCTTTTTGCATTTGATAGCCCAATTCTTTTAGAAGGCTATAGATACCTAACATCATGCTAGGACCCTTAGGAGCCGAGCAAAAACAAAAACAAAAAAGTTGGAAAGAACGCTAAGTAAAAACTAAGTAATAGCGTGGGTAGGTGATGCGATGCGACGGGATACGTTGGGGGCCGATATTTTACGTGGACGAAGTCGTAGGCTGAAGCTAGCTACGAAAGGAGCCCAATTAGTAGGCTTCCATAAAGGTACACTGTAGGTAATTCAGGCTACCGTCACATGACTTCCAAAAAACCTGCAATTTCTGACGAACTCATAATTTCTCTTTATTCACAGCTTTACGTCTTTTAATTTAGATAAAAAGTGGTAACAGAATTAAGAAAATAATCAAATTAGCAGGGATACGTGCTGAAAAAGTAATTAAGCAACCTGTGTTTTTTCATTAACATAAACTCAACACGTTTCTGTGGAATACATGTGCTTCCAAAAAATGTTTCAAGCTCAAATTAATTGAAGCACCCTGAACTTTTGGGCTGCTTTTTACCCTGGATTTTGAAACGTGCGAACGCGCCACGTGTCCAAAACTAAAATTATTTTTTACCCGACTACGGAAAAGCCAAAAGGAAGGGTTTTTCGGTTAATTATACCTACATCAACACCTTTTCCTTCACCGTTTTGAGAGCATTGGTGATGAAATAATTTACACAAAATACAAATTTATACCTGTCGGGGTTCCACCCTACCACCTACAACTCGAAGTCACTGACATTAGCACTGCTGTCACCAGATCACCCTAATCGGTGGTAAAGTAAAAACGTTTATTTGGCTCAGTTCTGAAACAAGGAATACACATAAATGAGTACCTTCGAGAATGACAATGGACACAAACAAAAATCCTTTTGAAAAAGGTACTTAACTTGATTCAAAGATATGGAATAAAACTTGACGAAATAACAACCTAAAATACAGTTTTTTATAGTATTAATTACATATAATAATAATCCCTACAGACAAGAAATCCAGCTCTGAATATTTCAAGAATAGACCCTCATTCTTATACATGGTCGTCATTTAAAGCCACAATGAAGGAGAGACACCGAGATAGACATCTAATTGGGTCCATCAAAACCTTTGTCCTACAAATTGTGTCGCATCTATCGTCGATATTATATTATCATAAACCTTAACCTAGAAGTGAAATTATATGAAAAGGGAGTTTAGTTAGTTTTGGGGCGAGCAGATGATTTTGTTAGCTTTAACAAAATAAATCTATAAACTAATAATAAAGCTGAAGAGTTAGTTTGTTTGAACGCGAAAATCTCTGGAACTACCGGTCAGATTTGAAAAAATCTTTTTGCATTTGATAGCCCAATTCTTGAGGAAGGCTATAGGCTATTTAATATCATGCTATGACCCTTAGGAGGCGAGCAAAAAGAAAAAAAGTCAGAATGAACGCTAAGCTAATACGAAGTGTTGCGGCAGAAGCTAGTAGAAAATATAGTTATAGGAAGACCACTTAACTGAGACGTTGCCTGATATAGCAGCGCGGTGCGGGACCTACATAATATATACTTAGAGATGGATTTCCTGTCATTTCATATTACCTCTAAGATATCCGTGCCTCTAACCATAGATATCCGATCGATATCCGTGCCTCTAACAATGGTGGTACTATAATATATACTTCTGTGTACCCGTTTTTTTTTTTTTGCGGATAGGAAATCATCAAATGACCCCTCCCACTCTGGGCGGAGCGGAAGGGAGTGTCAGACTCTTACTGACTAAAACCCACCCGTGCCCACAGGCGTGATGTTACGGAAAAAAAAAAGATATACATCCGTGTCGTCTTATTATTCCTAGCCGTGTTAGCACGACTCACAAGTCAGTCGTGGAAACGGATCACCTTACCCTGACAGGTGAGGAATGTAGTTTTGCGTGTGGGCCAATCGATATATATCAATTTAAAAGTAGCTTACAGGGTATTTGCATTGGATCTTTTCCTTTTTTGAACAAGAAATGTTAGGTTTTGGCATAATCCATACTAGTAATATAAATTCGAAAGTAACTCTGTCAGTCTGTCTGTATGTTACCTTTTCACGCCTAAACCACTGAACAGCATTTTCACTCACTTCACTCAACAACATTTTTTTTTTTTTTTTTGGGGTTGTAAATCGTCAAATGACCCCTACCGCTCTGGGTGGAGCGGAAGGGAGTGTTAGAGGTTGATTTCTAGTCCTGCCTCTCTGCTTGCTTGTTGTAACGTGTGTAACATTGACTCTAGCTCTGTGCTTTTTTCTGATAGGAGAACAATGTCATCCGCGAACCTAAGATGACTAATATGTTTCCCTTTTATACAAATACCGGCACTATCCCAATTTAATTTGCTGATAATCGATTCTAGTACTGCTATAAAGATTCAAGGCGATAAGGGGTCGCCTTGCCGTACTCCTCTCTTGATTGGGATAGGTGGTCCTGCGGTCTCTAGTTTCACTCTACTAGTGCTGTTCTCGTAAAGGTGTTTTAAGACTTGTACATATTTTTTCTCCACTTTTTGTGATTGTAAAGCTTTCCATATTGAGGGGTGTAGTATTGTACCAGCGAAGCATGGAGAGAAGTGTCGCTAAAATCAGGAAGTGTCGAAAAATTCGTCACACTACCATCAGGCAAAAGACAGGAGTGAAGGATGCTCTCACCTATGCTCTAAAATTAAAATGGAGATGGGCAGGACACATAGCGAGAATGAGCGACGATCGATGGACAATTCGCATGACCTCATGGCCAGGTCCTACAGGCACTCGGAAAAGAGGAAGACCTGTAACTAGATGGGCAGACGACATCACACGAGTCGCTGGCAAAAACTGGCTGACAGAAGCCAAAGACCGAGATCGATGGTGTTCTCTGGAGGAGGCCTTCACCCTCACTACTTGAGGGGTTCATGCATGCTATTTATTTAAAAAAAATTATTAACATTTTGATTTTTAAATTAATATTAAACGTAATTTAAAATAATTATAAACATTACAATCATTCAAATTGAATTTATACTTTTTTAACTATTTTAATTTATACATTTTAACTATTATTATTCTTTAATTATTATGTAACGATAGTAACAACTTACTCATCTATCAATTATTTTTAAATCATAACATTTTACAAAAATACACAATACGTGTAAAAATGTTAAAAATACTTTTGAATGCATGAAATAAAAGGCTTTTTTATTTTTATTATTTTATTTATTCAATGCAGTACTTAGTCATTAATATGGTAGTTTTAAAAGTAGAAAATAAAATTATGTAGCGTTACCATATTGATTCAGGATGTCAACGGGCTTTATATATTTTTTAGATATTGAACTAAAAAAAAATGCTAGAAAATGTAGGTAGTTCAATGACCGTTATTGCTATGCTAAACCGCGCCAACTATACCGGCCATTGTGAAAATTCAGTAATAGAACAGCCCTCGTATTCTGGAAAAATATCACCGCGAAAACTTCTCAATGTGAAGTGAACTGTCATTCCACACACCAACGCTAGGGATTTACACAATTGACAACTCACTTTACCTAACGTTTCACGGTAAGATTTTTACAGATTTGATCGGCACTACCAGAAAAATTACGGCGTCAGTGACTGGTATAGTCATGACAAAAAACCATCATACGAAATAGGTATAGTAAAAGTAACTACATAATAACCGACACTCTTCCTCCAAAACAAGCATAAAACGTAATCTCAAACACCCCAAGAAAACTTAAACGCTACATATAAAACAAAAATGTTCCCAAGGACCCCTAATTGGGTCCTCTCGTGTCGGCGTCCCGAATTTATTCGTCAATTACCATTATTTATGCTTTCTTATACCACATAAGCGACTGTTGGACTTTTTTGGCAGCCGTTTAGGTAAACAATCGAAAAAAGGGAGACATATTTAGATGCTCAATGATTGGAGTGAACGTGGTACAGAAATGGGTGGAATGGGTGGTGCAACTATGTTCTGGTAGGCTTCTAGTTTAATCGGATGGTGACCTCCGAAACTCAGCTACCTACTGGATAATACGATACCCCTTAGTAAGACTCGACAGGGCCCTAATTCACTCTGACCACTTAACGATTCCTTACTTCGAAATCACGTCAATTGGTTACCTTATCACGACATTTGCTATTAACGTATTGTCTATGACACAATGACGTGATTTGAACTGTCAAAAGACATGAGGTCCGTACGGTTGACATTTCGATTCCTTGCTGTTAACAAGATACGATATTGACGTGGTAAGATTTCGCGGGGAATAATTATGATAGAATGAAGATAGAAAAGAAAATTAAAACAGTAGTTCTTATTCAAAGTCGGTACCGGACTTTAAGCTGGTTTTCAAGTTAACCTTTTGAGTTTTCTGTTTTGATTAAAACTCCTGATAAATAGCAAGTCTTTCACCGTTCCTCGAGCAAAAAAGCCAGAAAGAAGAGTAAAGGTCTCACCACGAACGGTGTTGCACTTATAATATTAAACTCTGTAATCCCGGCCCCTCCATTACGCAATCTCGGGAGAATTGCAAATTTTCAACAGCTATCGTTAAATAAAAATGTTCCTCAAACTCAGGGCAAGTTTCACAACTTTACGTCGACTGGATTGACGCATACATTTTCATGTCAACACTGTGTCAAATGGATAAAATAAATATTTGGTTAAGGGTGACTTGATGCTTGCAGGGTGTTTCGTTTAGAGCTGTCATGTGGTGTGGTTATGGGTGTGTATGTGTGGTTTGTGGTGTAGTGGATTTTTGGGGGCCTGCTTGAAACATTTCCTGTGGAGTTCCTGTCAAATTATAATGTGTTTACTTCCTCAGCGTTGTAGCAGTTGGTTTTTGATAATATTCTGTCATAGCCAGCATACGAGTTGTGTAACACACTTTCAATAACAATCCGAAGGATTTTGAAAGACGTTCTTAACCCATTGATTCATAAGTTTGAAAAAATCTTCTACTCAACAACGAGAATAACGCAGTTATTGTTGTTGAACTGTCAAAATGAAATTCATTTCCACTATAAGTATGTTACGCAATAACCCTAGTGATATACATTTCCACTGTAAGTATGTTACGCAATAACTCCAGTGATATACATTTCCACTGTAAGTATGTTACGCAATAACTCCAGTGATATACATTTCCATTGTAAGTGTGTTACGCAAGTGATATACATGCATAGCCGGAGATTCAATCAACTAATTTCAGGAACATATTTTTTTTCTTTTTGCCTTTATGGATCAGGTTGCTTAGAATAGCTGGAGCGTCTAAAATTATAAATAAGACACGTTGCCTTAATAAAAAATAAAATTCAGCATAAACTTTTTATTAAAAAAACATTAAAATATTCCTACCCCGTCTAAAGTTTCAAAGTATTTACGTTGCCAACAGAATATTTTTATGACTCCTATAAAAGTATAATTTATTCTGTTTACTCAACGACTGTAAAAACAATGACTCGTTTGCTAACACTGTAGAAATATGAAATTGTTTTTTGAACTTTTGGCCGACATTTTGTTTATTTAATGAATTTTATGCAAATCTGAGAGTGGGGCACTTACTCGGTCATATCTCGCTCTTTAATTCCCTTTTTAGGGTTCCGTACCCAAAGGGTAAAAACGGAACCCTATTACTAAGACTTCGCTGTCTGTCCGTCCGTCCGTCTGTCTGTCACCAGGCTGTATCTCAAGAACCGCGATAGCTAGACAGTTGAAAATTTCAAAAATTATGTATTTCTGTTGCCGCTATAACAACAAATACTAAAAACAGAATAAAATAAATATTTAAGGGGCCCGGCTCCCATACAACAAACGTGGTTTTTTTCGGTGTTTTTGCCTTGTGGTACTGAACCCTTCGTGTGCGAGTCCGACTCGCACTTGGCCAGTTTTTGTTAGAGACAGCGAGGTTGTGCAGAGATTTAAATTGACGAATAATATTTTAGGCAACACGGGGGGGCTTTTAGCGTCCCGTCTAGCTGAAACGACTAACGGTGACTGCTGACGTATGTCCATATACGGGTTGACGTTACTTAAAAGTTGCTGAAATAGAATTTTTGACACGTATTAATTTGTTTGAAATTATGAACAAAAAAAGTGCTTCTAATAATTTTGAAATGTGAAAAACTTTCTTAGTCGACATTCGATTTTATTATAATTTATTTATATGAAGAAGTTTTAAGGAAAATAGTAAAAGCAACACATCGAAATCTGTGGAGTCTCGCCAGCTAATTAATTTGACCTTGTATGTAACTTAAATAATAGGACACTGATTAATTACCTCCTTGCCACAATTAGTCGCAACATTATGCAATCTCCATGTTTTTACTCCCGGATCATTACACGTTATGGCGCCCAAGGTACTCCACGGATTCCTTACACAGCAATTACTTTTAATATCTCCTTCGCGAACATTAGCGTGTGCGCCTCCTAATAACCTTTTTCCGCTTAATTGACTTTTACGAGAGGCGTCGTACACATGAAGACATATCAAGACGTACAAATCCAGTATAAGCAGGCCTCGCATTGAAATGGGTGTAAAGAAAGAAAGAAAACTTCTGGGCAAGTACAGGAAATACAAACAGTAAAGAAAAGGAACATTTAAAACTAATTATATATAATGAAAACATAAAAACCACCCGTACGAGATCTAAGATTCAAGTCTTGGGATCATATGAAATGAAATGAAATGATGAAATGAAATGAAATGATTTTATTTTTTGTAAGTAGGTTTGTACAAACACTTTTACACGTCAATCAAGTTTTTTTTTAAACTAGATGAAGTCGGCGTTTCCTATCTGACTACTCTGAGAAGAAAGGCCGAAACAAACTACTACTAACAAACTTAGCAAAATGCTGCGCTATTTAAAAACTAAATCCCGCACTGCTGGTGGTGGTACTGTGCTGTTGGAAAAAAGACGCTTAATGAAGCCGGGAGTCACTTGTTTTCCCGATATTGTGAATTTTTTTTGTATCGGACCATACCTGCCTGCACCTTCCGGTTACAAAGATATATTGAAGGAAAAAGTTGCAATATTTTTTACTTTTATTTAAATTAACGTTAAATATCCCACGGCCCCAGCCAGGGCCTCAAGTCTGCTCTTACAATAGTGTCAGAATGGTCTATCATTGATTTCATAATTTTTGATTTTTACAAGTTTGGTAATCTATTATGGCGTCATTATGACTTTCCAATGGTCAAACACTGACACTCCATTGAAAGAAATGGCATAGAATGGTAATCTCGTATGTACATAATGACAAATGAATGACTGACTTAGGCGGTAATCTGCTAAAATTTTGACAGTTCCTTTGATCAGTGACCTACCATTAAAACGTCATTGTGCAGTCATTGCTGTTAATTCGTTAAGAGTAGCGTTTATGTTCTGTGCCATTGACTGATCAATGATCGACCATTATGAATTTAGCAGATTACGAACTTTTAGCAAAATGACAATGGGATCGTGTTGGAATGACGAATTTATAAAAATAGCAGACTTGGGCCCCTGTACCGTTACATACCCAATACAACAGCGATTTTTCACACCAAAAATAAAAGTCATTTCCCAGCAATTAATTTTGTGCAATGTTATTTGATGTGCAATATGCGTAAATGACGGCTTTATGATGGATCTTTTTCACCCTGGGCTTCCTTCCTTCCATCTGGTTTTCGCTCAGGAGAGGTCAGGTTAGACTGTATGTGTTAGCATGATATGTCTTTGAGGGTACTTGTAACAGATGCTGGGAATCACATGCGCTCGTGAGTGTCAAGTGGAGTGGATTACTATAAGACGATATCTCCGTATCTTTTGTAAATCCCTTTTACTACCCGTTTGGTACGAAAGGGGTCGTGTGTTTATATGAGTTTAAGTATGTATGTTTTTTGATAGAGCCTAAATGGGGCCATCGATTAAGACAAATCAGGTTTTTGTAGATTTAAGCATGGGGTGGAAACCCTCGCGCCGTGGGGTCCAAGTGCTCATGGTCTGTTCATCATTATGAACAACTTTTACTATGGGACCAAACCTGAAATGGCGAAAAAAAAAACAGCTGTTCCCTACATTTACGTTCGTATAACTCGTCAAAATGTAGGTAGGGAACAGCAGATTTTTTTTCGCTATTTCAGGTTTGGTCCCATAGTAAAAGTTGTTCATAATGACGAGTGCAATGACCTCTTAAGAGATTGTTAATGTTTTACCAATAACCCTTATAATTAGATATAGACCGCAATCAAGTTGAAAAAAATCTCATCTTCATTCAAAGTAACAAAGGTTACCTTACCTACCTTACCTAGGTAGGTAAGGTAGGTAGTAAGTAAGTAAGATAACGTTCTCGTACTTTTTCACGACAACAACCACACGACACCACATACTACCTACCTTTTCATAAAAATTAATCTCGTATTATTTCTCCCCATTCACTCTAAGACAAAAGCCTGAGTGTTTTCTCATGCAACACACGACTTATATTGGCACGATAAACAGGGAAACAGTATGTTGTTTACCAAGTAAGATAATAAAATGTCTGTGATATTTGTTATGTAGATTGACATTCCATGTTTCCCTCACTTTGCTCTTTTGCTATATTATATGGGGTCGATCATTGACGGCTGTTGTTCAGACAGCCGTCAATTGTAAAGAAAATAAAGATCACAATGATTTTGACAGACTTGTCAGTGGCAGCAATCCAACAGTAATCTTATTAGAATGAGAATAAAGATCACTGTCATTTGGACAGTGATGCATATTCAGAGGTGAAATAACTGTGAAAGGACTGCTAAATCTCTTTTCGTATCTGTCATAGATACGAAAAGAGATTTAGCAGTCCTTTCACAGTTATTTCACCTCTGAATATGCATCACTGTCCAAATGACAGTGATCTTTATTCTCATTCTAATAAGATTACTGTTGGATTGCTGCCACTGACAAGTCTGTCAAAATCATTGTGATCTTTATTTTCTTTACAATAAGGATGCTGTTGGGTTGCTGCTGTCAGAGGTAAAATAACAGTGAATGGACTGTTAACAGTTGGTTTCTGAAAGTACTATTATTGATCGAAGCTGAAAGCTTACCTATTCTTTATTTCCTGCTGTCAAAGAAAGTGTCGTCATCTGTTTCTGTTCTTCGTGCTGTGCTACGACTCTACTGTCAGTTCACGGAAAGGGATGCTGTTAAAAGTGTAGTTTCCCAACGGGCGGGCTACAACGGGCTGCGGGCTGCGGACAGCGGAGAGCAGTGGTGACTCAGCGGAAACGGCTGCGACTTAAGAGTTGAAGGTCAAAGCCAGGCAGGCACTTTACTGTGTGTAAATTATTGCATCACCACTGCTCTCAAAACCGTAAAGGAAAACATTGTGAGGAAACTGGCATGTCCTAGAACCAAAAATTCGTGTCATCCACTAACCCACACTGGGCCCACGTGGTCCTAGCAGTGAGAACATTTTAGGCTGATTATGAATGAGCTACATCAGTTTTTTTGCCAAGTTAATGATCTTCTTTCTTTCCAATTTAATATGCCAAGTGGGAAAGTTTTTGGAAAAGCATTTTTACTGATCACCTCAATCGTTTGAAGTCATGTTCGAAGTCGTTCGAAGTTCGAAGTCAAGTCTAATAGCTTGAACTACACTTTTCTAAAACAGAATGCTTTAAAATACAATGTATTAAGTAGCTTGCCTTCCATTCCCTGACCATCACAAACAGCTTCCATCAGCAAATACGTTTCGTTCTTCACAGTATTAGACCACGGCCATACATAGCGGGGGTTTTTAAATATTCACGCCCCTAAAGCGCTGGGATCACCATACAGGTATACTCAGAAGATTCATTCAATATAATGCTAAATACACTGAGGCATAAATTACACTCGTAGTCCTTGTGTGTACACAAGGTGGCAGGGACATTGCGCAACCTGTTACCATGGGACAGGGGACATGGACATGGGTCGCATGGACGCGGTCAAAACGCATGGAAAATTTTTCGTTAAAAAAATTTGCTGTTCCATACATTTTGACCGCGTAGGTATTACTTTTGTGTATGGAACACCACATTTTTTGGTTTGATAACCTACAAAAAAAATTTACGCTGGGAGGTCCAAAATAATTTGCTGAATTCATGGTTACAGTTTGCGCGCCGATGTCCTGCCACCCTGTATATATACGGGAAGACGATACGACAGTAATTATAACTTCACAAAACAGAATGACTTTTCGTTGAAGGGTTAGGCAGCCACATTTCATCAGTTATATGTAGAAACTATTATAACCAAAGTGCGAGAAAGGCGTTAACTATTTTGCTCATTAGTCTGTCAAAAATATAGCTATATTTAGAGCGAAAGGAGTTCATCATCATCAACCTAAAGCTGTCGACTGCTGGACATTTAATTCGACCGACGGTTACTCTCATCCAACTGCTACACTGCAGAGATCTTCGCCTAGGCAATCCTTTCATGCATTGTTAGGAGTGGGTCTTCTACAAATGCTTACAATATGTCCGCTGCCCTAAAGCGCTCTATTCACAGTGATTTAGTTCAGTGTGATTGTGTCAACGAAGCCCTGCGGCTGTTCCCGCTTCATTCACGATGTGGACATTTTTCCAAATAGATTCTGTTTGGATACAGACTTTTTGGGACGTTTTTTCTTTATTTCAGGTACTATGGTTTCAAGTAGCTGTACAAAGAATCTTTTAGCGCGTGACCAAAATCGAAACTAACGTCGCCATCTAAGTTTTTAATACAATGAGGGTTTTTCCTTTTTTTTTTAACTCTTCCCTAGTCGCTGGATAGATGGCGCTGACCTTGGTAAGTTACTGCAAGGAACGGAACTTCACATCATTTTTTTATTATTTCACTTTGATGTAATTTTGAGATCGTAAAACGAAAGCAAACGAAAGTGTCAGTCAACGAGCGTATGTGACGTGACGCAATGTTTTTTTTCCAAGCGTTTTGGCTTTGTCACCTAGTAACGTAGTCAGTACAACACCATCTACAGAGTTCTTGGAAACTATTTTTTTTTTATACTCAAAAAGAAAACCTCTTTCACAAAACAAAAAACAGCGCCCCTCTGTCAACATCATTCGACTGCCAAAAGATCCGGTAGCAATTAAATTTTTTCTACAATATATTTGGGAAACAGAAGAAAAATGTCCTGGTTGAGGTACATTCGTTCGCGAGTGGACTATAGTCACGAATACTGTTGAGCTGATTCAACTCGAAAAGACAAGGAGAAATATTTGGAAAAACATATTGCGTAGTAATTCTAATGTTGTTTTCGTTATTTTAGGCTCTTTTTATTGTTTTGACATAATTTCACAATGTATCACAAAACATAAATATTGAATATTTCACAATGAAATTAGGATTCGATTTTTTTTAGATACTTTTTGTTCTAATAATATTTATAATTATTACTCTGTTATAATTTTTTTAAGCCCACCGGATTTTTTTTAAATATCTCATCATGTTACACGATAAACTAATGTGCGTTTGAATTTAATTCGTAAGATTAAACAAAACAACAACAACACTTATTTTGCATCTGCATTATAAGCTGCTTCACCTCGCAAAGCATAATCAGCCTATAATGTTCCCACTGCTGGGACACAGGCCTCCTCTCTGTGAGAGGGAGTGGGCCATAATCCACCACGCGGGCCCAGTGTGGGTTGGTAGATGTCACATGTCTTCGAATTTTTGGTTCTAGGACATGCCGGTTTCCTCACGATGTTTTCCTTCACCGTTTTGAGAGCAGTGGCGATGAAATAATTTACACAAAGTAAAGCGCCTGTCTGGGTTCGAACCTACCACCTGCAACTCTTAAGTCGCGGTAGTTACCACTGGGCCACCACTGCTCTCCCACTGGGCCACCACTGCTCTCGAGAAATATTGAGAGTGAATAGCTAACCTTCAATATAAAGCCTGTGTCCCAGCAGTGGGGAAATTATAGGCTGATTTTGCTTACACTTTGCTTAAATAATAGGAGAGACACCAAGAGAAGAAGAAACAGTTACTATAGCGTTTATATGACCCTTCAATTATGGTGTGGGGCTTGGGAAGCCAAGATGTGTAATTGGCATCCCGTCGAAGTAGTGCTTGAGGTAGTATGCGTTCGACTTCGAAACACTCTGCAATCAACCCGTATCAACTTCGCTGTGTAGAGCGATACTGGGCCATTAAATTTGTTTCGCTACCACCCGGTCTATTAGGGGAAAAATCTCACCACGAATACTTGGTGAAGTGAGCTTAATACACAACAAAGACACATAAACAAACACACACAAAAAACAGACACAAACACACACACCCCTACACAAAATAAAGAGTATTTCTATTCTATTCTAAAGTGAGCTGTCACTAAACCTAATGCTAGTGATTGACTCAATTGACAGGTCACTTCAAGCTCACTTCACCAAAGTTTCCATGGAATTTTAGAATATGTCGGCTGAGAAGTTTTAGGCTGGAAATATCGTTACGCCGACGACGACGTCGCGCGTCGGTCGCTGACATCGGTCGCGTACCGATTTACACACGAAGGGCCCGTAGCTAACTAATAACAGCCGCATAGGTCGATCGATCAGGTTAAGCTACGCTTGCCGCGATTGGTCTGTGGATGGGTGACCATCTTTAGATACCGAGACCTCTGCGTGCCTCGAAAAGTAGGTACTTAACGTGCCGTTGGTCCCGGCTGACATTCGTGGATCTTTGACAGTCGTTAGAATCGTCAGACACCCAAAAAATCTGACTACCAGTCTTACCAAGGGGTATCGTATTACCCAGTGACTGGGTTGTGGAGGACAGATAGGCAGTCGCTCCATGTAAACTACTGGTATTCAGCTGCATCCGGTTAGACTGGAAGCCGACCCCAACATAGTTGCTAGGCTAGGCAGATGATTACTAGGTATTTGACTCGTATTCCCAGATCAGAACAACTTCGGTTCCGTTCCGATCCTTAGGTACATACATGACCGACAACCGATTCCACAATTTCCGTACATAGCAGAAACATGATTATTTTATTCCTTTGTTTCCTAAAAAGGCTTAGTTTAGTACAAAGGTCTTATAGCTTCCATAAAAGCTAAGTAGATGACTGATTTATAGAAAACCTTAATCTTAAACCGAAGCCTTTTTGAAAAATATAGCAGAAAAATAGAGGAGTAATTTAAAAACTACAGTCCGTTCACAGATTTTACCTCTGACAGCAGTATTCTAACAGCAACCCTTTTGTAATGAAAATAAAGATCACAATGATTTTGACAGACTTCTCAGTTGCTCAAGCCAAGAGCAACCTTATTAGAATGAGAATAAAAATCACTGTGATTTGCACAGTGATGCAAAATTAGAGGTAAATTAATTGACTGTGTAACGATTCCAAATCATTCATCATTCTCCTGCCCATATCCCAATTTATTTGGGGTCGGCGCAACATGTATTTTCCTTCCACACTTCTCTATTAGTCGTCATCTCGGTAGTCACCCCCTTTCTAACCATATCATCATTCACACATTCCATCCATCGTTTCTTTGGTCTTCCCCTGCTCTTATAGCCATCGACATCCATACTCAAAACTCTCCTCACGACATTTTCCTCATTTCTCCGTAACACATGCCCATAACAGCCGATTTCCAAACAACTTTTCAGTTACCGGTGCCACTTTCAAACTTCCTCTTATGTAAGGTAACGATTCCAAATGTACAACAAATGTATTCTAACGTAACGTAACGTATGTATTGTAACGATTCCAAATGTACAACAAAATTACTATAGACAAATAGCAATCAAGAAAAGTCAGGTGCGTAGTACTCGCAACCGGCGTGTTTGTACAGTCACGAGCAAAAGTATGTATACACTTGGCTTTATTCAAAGGCGATGTTCCCCTTTATTTTTGAATGAAATTTTATATTAGTAGGAACATAGTATTTTCGAACCCATAGGTATAAGTAAAGTGTCGTATTTCAACGTTGCATTTGTTATTTCGTGAAAAAATCACAATTTAAAGTTGCCAAGTGTTGACATATTATTGTTGAAAATTGAAATACGACACGTTACATCAACCTAGGGGTTCGAAAATACTATGTTCCTAATGATATAAAATTTCATTCAAAAATAAAGGAGAAAATCGCCTTTGAATAAAGCCAAGTGACTTTGCTCGTGACTGTACGCACGAACGAACAAAAACATGGTGAACACGAACATGGAACACTTTGTTCGCACGTGCGTAGGTACCACTAACGAACATCAAACACTGTGTTCGTCAAAATGTTCGTTGCGATCCAATTTGGTTGTTCTGTGCGGACGTGTTCGGAGAAATTTGGTGCTACTTCACTGTCGATCACTTCTTGTTTCCAACGGTGAATCCATGGTTACTGAAGGGTTGAGCGCGAACACGAGTAGAACTGTGTTCATGAAGCCGCGTACGCACGTACGAACAAAACATGGTGAACACGAACATAATGGATCGCCACGAACATTTTTGACGAACACAGGTTATGTTCGTTAGTGGTACGCACGTGCGAACAAAGTGTTCGATGTTCGTGTTCACCATGTTTTTGTTCGTACGTGCGTACGCGCCTTAAGGTGTTCGTGTTCGCTTTGCTAATTTACGTCCACACGTACGAACCAAATGTTCCGTGAACGATGTTCGTGTTCACCATGTTTTGTTCGTTCGTGCGTACACGGCTTTACAATTTTTATTTCGTTTACGTTCGTATATCGGCACCCTTATTGCGTAACACACGATTACGCTCAATTTGAATCATTTTGAAGCATATTGCTAATCCATTGCTCCATTTATGTTCGAAAAATGTGTCTGCTCGGCAACTTAAATAACGCAATGAATGCTGTTGAACTGTCAAAATGAAACCTACTGATAGTGATACTGATAGTGATATGACTGATAGTGATAGTGATACTGATAGTGATATGACTGATAGTGATAGTGATAGTGATACCTACTGATAGTGATAGTGATAGTGTGACTGATAGTGCTACTGATAGTGTGTTACGCAATTACCCTGCTGGTCATACGCACGCCGGTTACGAGTACTTCGCATATTATTATGTCAAAGTCAAAACGTTTATTGCGAACTAAGTGTACGATGTTGGTGTAAGGTATGTTATGTTAGTACTTATGCCTTTTACAAGCATTGCAATTATCATTCGCCATCATAAATTAGCATGCATTAAACTTTGTTATTATTTAATAGTCGTTCTAGGGCGTCCCCTCCCGGCTCTAAACTTTACCTTTAATACCTTCCGATTGATATTATACACATGAGACGATTCAGCATTATTTCTGTTATGGCAACGTGCTTGGCATACCTCTGTTACTTATATGAGCTGTCATAGGCTGCGGTGACAACTTACCATCAAGCGAAGACAGAGTAGACTCATGGTATCCGTGTCACCGAAAGGGACAAAAAAATCCGGCAATCTTCATCATACTATCATTTTTACAGCTTATTACACTGCACCCATAGATTTATTTATAAATCTATGACTGCACCTTATCATTTTCACAGTTGCGCAAATGTACTATTATTGAATTATGCACGAAAAAGTTCTTATTTTCCGTTTAATCGCGGTGTAGTATTTACTATTCCATTCATAAACGTCAAAATTGTTGTGCACATTGATGTGCTTAGCCGACACGCAGTAAGGGACAGAAATATTCTTACTCTGTCTCTTTTCTTTGCTAGAGACGTTAATATATTTCTCTTCTAAGTAAAAGAGAAATATATTAACGTCTCGACTGCTGCATATCTTCTTTTTCATTCGCGCAAGTGTGCGAATGAAAAAGAAGATATGCAGCAGTCTATAGTTTACTCTGTCTACGCCATCAGGTGAGCCGCATGCCCATTGCCCACCCAATATCATTATAGAGCCAGGAATTTTACCGGATCGACGATCCTATGTACCAACCAAGTTTGCTAGCAATTTTATTGGAAAACAATGCAGTTATGAGCAGGGCGCTGGTTTTAGCGGCTCCCAGCTGAAAGTTTCCAAGTTTTTTTTAATCTTTGCTCTTAAAGATCGATAATTTAAAGTGGTATTTTCAATTAAACTTTTAATGGACAGGCTTTCCGCAGAAAGGAATTAAAATTATCACACTGATATTATAAAGGCGAAAGTTTGTGAGTGTGTGTGTTTATATGTTTGTTACTTCTTCACGCTCAAACGGCTGGACCAATTTTGATAAAATTTTGTATGGAGGTAGGTGACACTCTGGATTAACATATAGGCTACTTTTTATCCCGTAATTCCCACGGGATCGACATTTACGCGGGTGAAACCGCGGGGCGCTGCTAGTGTTAATTAAAGTCAGTAATTGGGTTGGATACTGGACTTTGAATATGTTCCAATAATCTCCCAATTCCGGCCGAACTGGATGTCATCATCATCCAATCAGCCCACAAATATTCTGTATTTCAAATTGGGTCTACTGATAGACCAATACAATGAGCTGTGAACCAATATTGGCCATTTTTGTTGAGCAACAAAAATGGCCAATATTGGTTCACACTATCTTGAAAAACAAAAGACGTTTGCTTGAAAATTCTGGGGCACTTGCTGGTATGCACATGGGTAAAATGACATAATTTACCACGTAACAGTCGCCGAGCTAGTTTTCTGATTTTACCGAAAATGAGAACTAAAGGAGGTCAACAAAACCCCATACAACTTTGCCCAAACATGTACAGACGCCAGTACATCAAGCTACCCGAAACTGTCAAATTTTCCCAATCAACTTTGAACCTTATGCTTTAGCGATAAAGTTGCAAATCTACAATCTTTGACAGATTGTAGTAGCTTGATGTGCTGGCGTCTGTACCTCCAGGTACACGTTACCAAATCGTAGAGAAAAAATAGAGGAATTCGAAAAAAAAAATTATATTTATTCTTACATAATTTAAAACAACATTAAATTATGTTTTTATTACTTTAATTACCCGTAACACAATTAAAACATGTGGCAACTTTACATGTACAGATGCCAGCACATCAAGCTACTACAATCTGTCAAATTTATTTAATAGATTTTCAACTTTATCCATAAAGAATAAGGTTCAAAGTTGATTAGGAAAATTTGACAGTTTCGGCGGGTAGCTTGATGTGCTGGCGTCTGTACAATATTGCGTTACATTTGGTTGACACTCGAGCTGACATTATCGTAAATGTCATTCAATATCATTTCGTTCCTTTCTGCGTTTCGGGGTACGAGTTATTATTGAATTCAAATTGAATTATTTATAAATATTCGAAACGAAAAAAATGTGAAACAACAGTGGTTTAATACCAACAGCAGACAGCTGTCAACTTGACAGTTTTTTTTTTTAATAAGTAATGTAGGTAGTTGTGCCGATGAAAGGGTACCAAAATAGCGTGCTTTTTGTTATGTTAAAAGTTATTTTATTCTCGTCCCCGGGTATCCATAAGAAAAAATATTAATGCAATATTATTCAGTGTAATCTAGGTTATTTTATGCCACTCAGTGTACCACGGTACTTCGTTTAGCGTACATCCTTTGGCGAAAAAAAAAATTTTTGAAGGAGCACCATTTTATAACAATATAGATACCCTCATGTACAAACAAAATTACACTCATTCAATGCATTAAAACTCAATCAGTTGCATATTTAATCACAAATGACACCCTTCGTAGAAGCAGAATACATTGGATGGGTGTAACATAATTGCTACCATGATGTCTGTGACGAACTTTTAGGCATTGTTCTCATATAAGTGACTTTGTGTCTTTTTCGAGACTAAATATCTTTAAACCTAAATTGGTGTTCGTAAATAAAGTCCTCCAGACCGTATTTCGGCCACAGTGGTCAATCTCAACGGAGACTAGCCTTCGGCGCGGGAGATATTATAGTGCACAAGTGTGCGCGCAGACACAGGTTCATTCCCTCTTCTCTCACTCTCATAGTCCGATGGGACGGCAATCCGACACGACCGGAGAGAGATCAGGCGCAGGACCAACGCCGAGGCACGGGGGTATCACACCGCCAACTTCCAAACTCCGGGCTGTTACTGAGAAATTCCTAATGGAAAAACTCAATAACACTTGGTCTTTGTACCTACATGAAAAATAAATGATACTTCATGAACCATCTGTACGGGAATGGTGGACAGAACACCAAAAAGAAAATTCAAGAATCCAATTTCCGATTTTGTTCATAATGCTGCCAACATTTTTTTTCTTTTCAAAATCAGCATCTCAAAAGGTATTGAAACGACACTACAAAGGAGAGTCCTCAAGCAAGAGTGATTTATTAATTCGTAATTTTGATAAGTACCTCCCCGGTACCATCAGCGACGGAGTAGGTTTTGAATGAAAAGTTATTAAATAAAAAGTAACCATATAATATAGAAATAAAAAAAACATACATTATATATAATTGAAGTGTTTTAGTACTAAACAATCTCAATTCATTCTTTCTTATGTTAAAGTCACGAGAATGCGTTCCTGAAACCTATCAGTGCGACAATTCTAATGGCTAATAAAGATCAAATTCGCAAAACACGTATTCGTTTGTATGAAACTGACAGGTGTCAGGAACGCATTCTCTCGACGCCCGGACCACAAAATACAGATAGTACAGAAGGCAATCTATATACAAAGTGCGCTCGAGCAACGCACACATAGACACCGCTCACGGACACGTTATCTCGGACGGGTCGGTAGTAGTGCGAGCGCGGGTGCCATCCGCTTGAGACACGCGTCTGTGAAGTGCAAAAATGGAGCAACAAAAAATGCCTATCTAAGCTCGATTTATTTAATAGTTTCCTATTTTGAATCAGTATTTAAAACGAAGTAACTTTTACGTAAGGTAAATTCACGCCACCAACTATTACGTAAGTTGAAAACATGATTTTTTGTTTGTGTAGATATTGTGTTGTTTTTAGTGTCATTTAATAGGTTTAGGTCTAAAACGAATAGGGCAAAATAAATTGTGTAAATAGGGTAATCCGTTTAGAAGTTATTAGGGATTTTCGATAGTGAAAATTGTTTTTGATCTGTAAACTTTTTGTATTGAAATACTATGTTTTTTGTTTTGTTTTAATATTATAGAATAAGCTCAACAATAAATCAAACAACTAGATACGAGTGCCACTACCACGATAGTTTTTTGTGCATAAGCCAAAGTTGACAACCCTAGCGCGATCGCCGAGCGTAGGTATGAAAAGTGAAGTATAATGTGATTGCCTTCTGTACTATCTGTATTTTGTGCCTCCATACCATAAAAGTTTGAACGAAAATGAAAAAAAAACATAGGTCAATGCGGCGATCCACTTTCAATACCTTCGTCGTCAAACATCGTCTTTTTAAATCTAACACCGTTCGCTTCTCAAACGTTCCGATGCGGGCGAAAACGAATCCGGACTCCGGTCGAAATCCTCAGACGAAGTTTTGTACAAAATCCGTGTTTCAAATTCCGTGAAACATTCGTGAAGCGGAATTAAATCGGTCTCCGGGCAATACATCAAAGGGATTGTCGTGATTAGTCTCCGTTTGAATAATAGCGGAATCTAATAAATTTATTGGGTTAGGACAATGCCAAAAGTTGCGACTTGGCAGGAGCAATGATATTGTGGGGTTTGTTTGTTGATTGATTCTTTTTCGACTTTGTGTGATACCATCGAGTTGTGTGTGTTTTCAGTGTGTTAGTACCGTGACCCAAGGGCTTTTTTTTTTTTTTGTGAATGGGAATTCATCAAATGACCCCTCCCGCTCTGGGTGGAGCGGAAGGGAGTGTCAGTCTTTTACTGACTAAAACCAACCCGTGTCCCTTCCTTAGCCCTTTATGTTCCGGGCCAGCGGTAACCCTTTCGGACAATCCCGCTGACCCGGCAGGCTGACCCAAGGGCTGGCTTTTACCTTGGTCAGAGGCTAAGCATCGCCATACAACATGGTAATGCCGCTCTCTTGGGTACATTACCAGTCGACAGCGATGCGGATGAATTTTTCGACGCAATTTTTTAGTTTCTGTATAGTTTTAGTTAAGTTAGGAGTTAATTTTAGTTTGTTTTAGTAACTCAATCATTATTCTCATTTAATCGTAGTAGGTCACTTCTCAGTTTTTTGTTTTCTGTCTGTATCATGTATTTATTCTAAAAGGAACTGAAATGCACCAATCCATTGGCAAATTAATTAAACTTAACAACTCTCTTCCGTCTTCAGTTTGCATTGGTCGATACCGCCACTCATCCACCTGTCAAATTATAGGTAGGTGATCCATTGCAATCTTAACCAACAAACAATCTGCCTGTTCCCAACTATGTTGGGTTAGCTTCAAGTCAAGCGACGGCTTATCTGCCCTCCACCAACCACTTTTAACATTCTTTTGTTACTTGGTAACATGATACCCCTTGGTAAGACTGGTTGTCAGACTTTTGAGCCGTCGAACTACCCCTACAACTGTCAAAGATCTACGAATGACAGCCGTGACCAACGGCTTAACGTGCTTTTTGAGACACGGAGACAGTTTTACTTCTTTTCAGGTCCCTAAAGATACAGGTGCCGCCTAGTTTGGGGTCCACCGAAAAGATCCAAATGAAGATCGCTAACAGTTACAGACAGACATAATTAGAAGGTAATAAATTGGTTTAATAAATTTATTTTTATTACTATCACTTCCCGATATGTAATAATCACCCACGAACACATAATAAATGTGCAATCATGTCACAATTTTAATCCATTACTGCAATGTTGCCATGAATTCTATAATAGTCATTTGCCCACAAAATCAACGACCTCTTCATTACAAACGTGCATGATATTTTAGTTGCGGTTCAAAAATAGGTCAAAAGCGGTGAGAGGCTTTGCAAAAATACCACGTATTTTCAGTGCGGGAACATTTTACGCGTATTTGGATACGATACGACAGGAAATTTCATTGGGCACGATTGTATGGAAACCATAACCACGCTGTACAGGAATAAAATAGGGTGGAATAGACAAATTAATGGCTCTAGTTTACGATAGTATGGGTTGCATTAGTGTGGGTACTGTCTATTAGGCCAAAAACATGAAAGTGTTTTTTTATTTTTATATCCTACCAATACATATTATAAAATTGAAAGTTTGTGAAGATGTTTGGATGTTTGTTACTCAATCACGCATAAACCGTTGAACAGATATGGGTTAAAATTGGCACATAGATAGACCATTTCCTAGATTAACACATATAATACGTTTAATCCCGATATAACTCGGAAACTTACGCGGGTGAAACCACGGGGCGTTGCTGACATAAAAAAGTACACAGATACATGACACTTAATTTACTCGTATTGTGTCTTAGTTATCTGTGCTCTAACGGAAAAATACGATAGTCAATTTGATCAATGAAACCTGCTAAACAAAAAACTAGGTAACCAATCCCAATGATAGGGAATAAAAACAATACAACTTAGGCGATAATAAAGACTGTACACAACAGTAAACAACAGAACCCTTCTCCATAAAATATGAATAAAATCTGGAAAAAGTTTTTGTTTTGATACTTTTTCGGGAAAAGCTTTCCTGTTTTCCCAAAGGTGATTAATGACACTTTGGATTAATACATTAGCGAGGAAAGGGAAAGAGGACAATATTCAGATTCTTCAAAATGTCAACAGACTTGCACGTGATGATTTATCAAAATAATAACATGTAGGTAAGACTATTAATAATCTAATGCTGCCCAGAGTTCTATGTTGACTACAATCCATCGCTGAGCATAGCCCATGACTTACCATGACCCATATCTGACCATATATCTGGCCATTGCTGACCATATCTCATAACATCATGCCTGTTATGTATTTCCCGAAGGATTAGGTAGAGGTGTACCTATAGCTCAGACCAAATAAAAAACCAAGACAGAGGGCTGTCAACAGTAAAGTGAGGCCGGTTTCGTAAACATGTGTGCACATAGTGAGGTGTAGTTTGATTGTAAATGGTTGGAAATGTGTGCGTGTGAGCGTCTATGCACAGAGCGGAGGTGTAGTTTTTGCATTCTTCCCTGTATTTATTTATCCATTTATTTCAGGCATCAAGGCTCATATAAAATACATACAATACAATATAAATATAAATTAAAAATACTATAAATACATACAACGTTATAATTACACTAAAAAAAATAACAAACTAACGAAACCGGCGGTACACAACACCTTTCGGCCAGAACTCTTCCTGGAGAAACTTCTCGAGATGATGTGTCGGAACACGCACCATGACCGACTTGAAGTTCGTGTTGTGACGCGATTCCAACTTATCGACCCTCAAAGTCCAGTTGGTCTTCGCAGCGTTATGTCTCGACTTTTTATTTGGTCTGAAACCTATAGTAACATCCACATTTCGCCAGGTGACGAGCCTATGGCCTTTAACTGGGCACAAATCTAGACTTTTGGCTACCACTGAGAAATTACAGATGGAAAAACTCAATAACTCATTTCCCGACCCGGGTATCGAACCTAGGACCTCATGCTCAGCAGGTGACCACTAGACCAACGAAGGCCTTAGTTGAGGGCAAAACATTGAATAGTAACCATACAGATTATTGACCAGACACCATTCATCATCATTTCAGCCGAAAGACGTCCACTGCTGTGCCTAAAAAAGGCCGTATAGTTTTCGACTTTTATATTTATTCTATATTCTAAAACAAAAATGTGAGGCGAAATTTGTTCTTAGGTAGTAGTAATAAGTACCTGGTGGATTGCGACATCATCATCATCATCGCCGATGTACAGACGCCAAGCACATCAAGCTACCCGAAACGTGGGCTTAGAATTATTTGTTAAGTTCTACTTTAAATTGTGGCAAAGGCTACATATTATGGCAAAGGGTTTTTATCTCACAAAGAAAAGACATTAATTAAGAAACTCAATCGTCGTATGAAGGTGCATAATCAGCTTTTAATGTTCCCACTGCTGGGATACAGGCCTCCTCTGGGTAAGAGGGAGTTGGCCGTAATACACCACGCAGGCCTAGTGTGGGTTGGAGATGTCATAATGAAAAAGATATAGCATTCGTCTTTGAATTTTTGGTTATATGACATGCCGGTTTCCTAACGATATTTTCCTTCACCGGTATGAGAGCAGTGGTGATGAATAAATTTACACAAAGTAAAGCCCTTGTCTGGATTCGAACCTACGACCTACAACTCGTAAGTCGCGACCTTTACCACTAGGCTACTACTGCTACTATGTATGAAGGTGATTTACGTCAAAAAATAATAGTCCTTTTGGTAAAGGACTACTTTATACCATGTCGTGGTCGTCCCGATAAAATAAAAGTTAAAAGCGGTTACAGTTTCCATCCGATTTCCAACTTTTCAGTTCCCATTTTACATGTGAAACATTTCAGGGTTTAATGTCACTGATTGCGTCATCCACGTTAAACTTTATTGGCTCAAATTGGTTTTTAATTAATTCTCTTTTCATTCAGTCGTGTCAAATATCTGATCGAATTTTTAGCTTAAAATTTTGCAAAATTATTATTTATGTATAGGTACTCGGACTTAACAGAACATCACGCCTGTATTCCCCGCAAGGATGGGCAGTTGTATTATTTTTATGTATGTACAGCCGCCAGCACATCAAGCTACTACAATCTGTCAAAATTTTATAAATTTTCAACTTTATCGCTAAAGTATAAGGTTCAAAGTTGATTGAGAAAATTTCACAGTTTCGGGTAGTTTGATGTGCTGGCGTCTGTACCACATAATATAGATATACTTAGAATTACTAAAAATATAGGGTGACTGGTAATTAATGGCCTTAAACACATGATTTTACTCATCATATTAAACAACTTTCCTAAAGAAACGATTTTTTTTTATTTACCAATTGCGTGACCCCAAAAGTTGTTTGTTATGATGAGTACAATCATGTGTTTAAGTATCGGTCACTAATTACCAGTGGCTCGAGTTGATACGGTGCCGATCCCTTTTCGGTTTGATACCTTTAATGTGATAACCTAATCGCCACACACAGATACATAATTATATTTATTCAGTACACAAAATTTATGAATTGGGCGGGCTTACTCTCACAGATCAGGCTTACTTGTCAATATAATAATCTATTTTAAAATATTGGCATCTTCGCTCTTCCAACCAGGGCCTCAAGTCTGCTATTACAATAGTGTCAGAATGGTCTATCATTGATTTCATAATTGTTGATTTTGACAAGTTTGGTAATCGACTAATATAATGGCGTCATTATGACTTTCCAATGGTCAACCACTGACACTCTATTTATTGAAAGAAATGGCATAGAATGGTAATCTCGTACATAATGACAAATGAATTACTGCCTTAGGCGGTAATCTGCTAAAATTTTGACAGTTCCTTTGATCAGTGACCTACCATTAGAACGTCATTTTGCAGTCATTGCTTTTAATTCGTTACGAGTATCGTATTATGTTCTGTGCCATTGACCGACCAATGATCGACCATTATGAATTTAGCAGATTACGAACTTTAAGCAAAATGACAATGGGATCGTGTTATAAAAAACTTTTTAACAAAAAAAAAACCGACTTCCAAAAAAAACACTACTAACTGAAAAAAAAAACACTACAAACTGAAAAATAACTTTAATTTCGGAAGTCGGTGTCTTAGGATCAGTATTTTAGTTTTTGCCACCGACTTCCGAAATTAAAGTTATTTTTCAGTTTGTAGTGTTTTTTTTTTCAGTTAGTAGTGTTTTTTTTGGAAGTCGGTTTTTTTTTTGTTAAAAAGTTTTTATTTCTCGCTTTTTAGTGGGTCTATTTATAATTTATCTAAGTTACAATAGCCTAAAGTCAACTTGCCCACCGCCTTTTTATAAAATATTCCTTTTCTCGATGCAGGGACGTTAATTGTTGAGGAGTTCTCCTTTTATTAGTTTTTAGATTAGATGCTGATAATCCTGGCTGCAACATCAGGCCAGACTTATGTCAACATTGCATTGAACTTAAAATTAGTCCTGTTTAAAATGAGCCCAAACACGACTACGGTGCTGTAATTTAAAGGTTTGTACTTTTTCTGATGCTCCTGGCGTCAGCATCAGGTCTTCGGTGTTCCTCAGTAACAGTACGTTTATCCACACATCGAGCCCTTTTCAATGAGCCTAAACACGATATATCTGCTGTTAGTTGTCGAGGAGTTAGGTACTCTGCAGACTATCCTGACTGCAGCATCATGACTTGATGATCATGAGACCAAATGTGGCAAATGCCCTATCAAACATCTAAACAATTTACTAAAACAGTCCTTGCCTGTTCGAGTAACTTCTTACTGTTAAGGAGTTGTACCTTCCATCATCAGCCCAGCTACCTGAGATGGTGACAACCATACACAAATACACAAGATACTTCATAAAATATGCGAAAAACAATAAGTGAGCCTATAAAATTTGAGGGTTGCCCTCGATTTCTCTAAGATCCCATCATCAGATCCTAACTTGGTGACAATGGGACCACCTCAGAACTATCTACTTTCGAACAAAAAAAGAATTTTGAAAATCCGTCGATAATTGGCGGCGTATTCGATGAACAAACATACAAAAAAAAAAAAAAAAAAAAAAAAAAAAAAAAAAAAAAAAAAAAAAAAAACATACAAACATACAAACATCCGAACATAGTACCTCCTCCTTTTTGTAAAGTCGGTAAAAATAGCAGACTAAGGGCCCTGTAAATTCAGAGGCCTTATTCGTAACACTGTTTTGGATATTGTTCCGTAATATTCTTAACTCTTAGACTGGTTTTATAACTTCTTGTTTATCTTTTTTTTTTCTTTGCATGCCTGTTTAGTGTTTAGTTTTATCATTAGCGCTATAATTTAATTGTAACTATCACATTGTAAGCACATCGCATTAGTTTTTATAACTTTTCTTTATAATTTGTGGAAAATGTCGTGGGTTATACATTTACTCACTCTGTAGCTCATATTTTATGTAATAATGTAATGTGTAACCGTTTATTTTCCCAAATAAATAAAATAAAATAAAAATATCAAACCCGAGTTCCTACCGGCAAAAATATTAATATTGTATCCGAAAAAATGCAATATCACACTGCCCCTGTATCGCCTCGAGCTAAACACTTACCACGTCACAGCCGGCTACCGGCGCGGTCAAAGGCAATTTTCTGCTCAATTTTACGTGCGTCCCAAATCACGGGAAGCGTTAACGATGAAAAATATTGACTCCAATTATTTAAAAAGCGGTGTGACCTTTGGCTTTTTTTAGGGTTCCGTACCCAAAGGGTAAAAACGGAACCCTATTACTAAGACTTCGCTGTCTGTCCGTCTGTCTGTCACCAGGCTGTATCTCAAGAACCGCGATAGCTAGACAGTTGAAATTTTCACAAATTACGTAATTACACAAGTGTTAATTAAGATGGTGGTATATACTAGACGTTAGACATCATCAAAATGCTGCTGCGCTGCGTGTCGCGGGTTCGATTCCCGCACTGAACAAATATTTGTATGACCTACAAGTAGTTGTTCCGGGTCTGGCTATTTGTGTATATGTGAGTTTAAATGTTTGTAAACGCACCCACAAATACAGGATAAATTACTAGTGCGGGGCACTGTTTAAAAAAAAATGCTCACTTACCACCAATTTTAGTTTAAAATTTTATACAAAAAGTAATGACTGAGACTGACGAACTGACTAACTTGACTCTTCACGTGACCAGAGGGCTGGCCTATTTTTATCCCAAAGAATCAGCATTGCCATCCAACATGGTAATGCTGCCAGCCTTTTGGGCACTTATCCCATTGACAGCGATGCCGACGAATTTTTTGAAGCCCAATGAGCTCCAGCCTTATTATTTAATTTTTTACTATATACATACTTGTATATAATATATATATAATATATACTAGTGTTAGCTTTTAAATTGTAATTGTTGTGTCTTTGTGAATAAATAATTACTGCGAGAAAAAAATTGTAATGACAGCCTATTATAACATTTTTGGTGCAAGTAATGTAGACAGCACGTTAATAGCAACACCACCAGTCTACGCTGGTGGCTGGCTGGTGTACATAATAAAGAGTATTCTATTCTATTCTATTCTGGTGTCTTCATCATCAGTATCATCATTGGCAGCCTTGTTCCACTCACTGCTGGGTATAGCGCTGCTCCCTTTTGTGCCATGCTTCCCTGGTCTGTGGCTTCTGGTCTGTCAAGCCGGCCTCTTCATCATCAGCCTAGCCTTTTCCCAACTATGTTGGGTTCGGCTTCCAGTCTAACTGGATGCAGCTGAATACTAGTATTATACTTGGAGCGACTGCCTATCTGACCTCCACAACCCATTTACTGTACCTACTCCACTTGGTAAGTAAAACTGGTTGTCACACTTTCGGGCTTCTGACTACCCGTAACGACTGTCAAAGATCCACGAATGACAGCGGGGCCCCGGGGGGGGTGCTTAACGTGCTTTCCGAGGCACGGAAGGGGCTCGGTATGTAAAGATGGTCACCCATCCACAGACCAACCGCGGCAAGCGTAGCTTAACCTGATCGATCGACCTGTGCGGCTGTTATTTAGCCACGGGCCCCGGCCGGCCTCTTATTCTATTGAAATGCTAGGCCAGCTCAAGGAAAGAGGGTCCACAATGCTGAAAAGAATCCGAAAAAATCATTCGTTGAGCCACCCACATGATATTGACCTCATTTTCTACCAATATAATAAATACCTACTACACTTATTTTTTTCTCCGACGTTATCTTATTTCGCCAACGAACAGAAAAATACTGACGAAGTGACCTCCGACTTCCTCGGATCTCTGGGATTTGATTGCGCAGCTCTAATTCGTGTGACCGTCCGTTGAATAGAGCTTATGAATAGCAGAGTGTGACTTCGAATCAATTCAAGAGCATCTGAGAATATAGGTTACAACACTTACAACTGTATCCGCACTGTTTTTACAGAAAAGGATGAAGTTTTAGATAGGCAGACTTTTGAAAGGTATTCAGCTGCATCCGGTTAGATTGGAAGCTGACCCCAACATAGTTGGGAAAAGGCTAGGCAGATGATGATGAAGTAGGTTAACAATACATACAATGTTCTTATACCTAAGTTAAAATAGGACCAGCTATGTCTCGCCGCTTTAGGCATACAATAGCAATCACATAGTAAATGAGATTAAAATGTATTTAAATAAGTCAAAATACACCATTTCCAACAAATGTCAGAAATAACTATAGCTACACTGCTACAGGCATCTTTTGGCGCAACACATTAATTAGTAAAGAAAGGTTTACTAATATGGTTATCTAGCTTCTTAAATACAACGCACAGCCTTACTTCTAAGTCTAGAAGCATTAATTTTTCTCAAGAATTCTCTAAATAACGAAAGTGAGCACTAGGAACTGATAAAAAAATGGCCACGAAAGTTTGTTTGTTTTGTATTTTTTGTCGATGGAAAATCCTATCGGGCACATGGCTTGTCTATGCATAATTTTAGCCAACATGTGTTTTAGTTTAAAGGATCAGTGTTGGGTTAGACTAAGTACGCATCAACTGTCTAAAATTCCTTAAAATTTTCCGTCTATATGTATATGTATAGAACTACTAACTTTACCTACCTTATTTTATATTTCTAAACCAAAATGTCTCCTGGACCTGACAACCGTCATAATTTAGGCCTCGTTATGAGCATACAGTCTAAATTAAAACACAAAAATTAATATTAAGTATCATAGCTACTTACCCTCTTTTTCAAGACTACTAAAACTGTCAAGAAAATGGTATACATATAACTCATTTCACTGTTGGGTCACAACTAAATCAATGTAAAAACTTTGCCCTTTAAAAAATCGGGTAAAAAATCCTCCGTGCTTCTGCGGCATTTTTATTAAAATCCCCGTTTAGAAAGGACTGTGGGATGATATATACCTTTCGACTTTTTCAAGGGATCCCTTCAAATGTTAGAATAATGTGGAAAAGGAATTTCATGAAAGCCGTAACCCTCGAATGCTCGGCAACTGCAAAATGGGATGGAACAAAAGTTAGGTCTTGATGGGAAAGCGAATAAGGCTTTAAATTATTTACTGCCCTATTTCGTGCAAAGTTTAAGTATGGTAGAAAATTGGGGGCTTAGAAAAGCAGTCTATTTGTTTTTTGTTTGTGTTAGCGACTCGCTCGCTCACAGGTACTTCCTAGTTGTTAATCTCGGGAGCCGTGCGCAAGTGGCTTGGATTATAAATTCTTAACATTAAAAATAGATGTAATCTGTTCTCTATTATGGGCTGATTTTTCAGTCGACAGATATTTTTTATTCGGGGAATGAAATTGACGTCTGACAGAATTTGTATAGAAGAACTGTCAACAATGCAAAATTAATCCTGGGATAAAATTATCTGGCGTTGAAAAAATCAGCCCTAAGTTCAATCTTAATATAAAAAAAAAATTAAAGGTAGTGTAGCAGCAAGCATAGGAAACAAAAGGATAGCTTGATCATTATCAAGGTACTAAGTGGTTTTCATTTTGTTAAGAAAGCGGTGAATGGTCACACAATGACGGCTGTCCACATACAGAGTGGTTTTTTTTTTGACACCTTAATAATATCAAATACTGGTAAAAATGATAGATTTTTATGACAGCCGTTATAATATGACGGCCACCGTTCTTGGAGGAAACCGTAGCTTAATGCACTTAAAGGCGCAGACCCACCGCGGGATTGGCCACACACGTGTGTTAAGCTTCGCTTTGCAAGAAAATGTATGTGATTGTGTCCATTGCAAACCAAGGACACGCTACGCATCAATTGACGTCATTAGTACATGCGTGGCTTGCTCGAATATAGCGCTCACATAGCTCAACAGTGTCAACGCCATGCACGCTGTACATGTGGTACACACTATAAAAATGTACAACTGTATCGCAGGACGGTGCGCCGCGGTGGGCCACGCTACGGTTGTACTTAGTTGTGGGTGTGTAGTGGAAATGTTGACCTACGTTGTCAAACAAATGAATCTACGCAGCTAAAGTGCGCCACGTGCCCGTGCACAGCATGCGCCGCGGTGGGTCTGCGCTTTTACTTCCGACAGTGGCTTCGTTTCACACTTCTCCTGCTACTTAAACCTAACCGCAACTTAAAATATTTCTCCTGGTAAATTACAATAAAATTATCTTTTGAAAAATAAGTAAAATACATTTTAATTGCAGTCGTTTTATTACACTTCAGAGAATAATAACTTTATATTAGAAGGTCGTAAAAGCTTGTTAACTAATTTAAAAAGTATAAGGACCCATAAAAACTAAGTTTAGGGGTACCTACTTACTGCAATGCTGTAACCTAGGTATAAATAAACTAAAATACTGAGTTTCAGCAGCATCTCCTTACGGTTCGTCAGAAAGCGCCTAAAATTAAAAATCCATATTGATTCTTTCCTGGACTCCTATTCTGTATGGTAATTATAATTCCCCGCGTATTCTTACCACGTGCAAACCATATCAATATCGTGTCTTGTAGAAACCCATGTAACTAACGGTAAGTCATCATCTGCCTAGCTTTTTCCCAACTATGTTGGGGTTGGCTTTTCTTCCAACCAGATGCAGCTGAATACCAGTATTTTACAAGGAGCGACTGCCTGCCTATCTAACCTCCACAACCCAGTTACTGGGTAATACGATGCCCCTTGGTAAGACTGATTGTCAGATTTTCGGGCTTTTGACTACCCGTAACGACTGTCAAAGATCAACGAATGACAGCCGGGACCAATGGCTTAACGTGCTTTCCGAGGTAAGGAGGGCTAACCTAACCTAACGGTAAGTATCATCATGATGAGTAATTCCGTCAGATCGTCACACCATCTTCGCCGTGGTCGACCTAGGTAGAATCTATCATAGAAAATGTTTAGACCGTCAAAAGAATCGTCACAAAAATAAACAGAGTACCAGCTGAAAACACATACGATCGAAGCAAGTTACTAATAAAAAGCCTTCCAATTTTTCTAACAGCGACGACGGCGTCACTTAGCTACAAACTAAAAGAAAACTTTCTAAACGTCTTTGCAGTATCATCTCATATATCAATACCGACCACAAGTACCATCCTTAAGATTAATGGAGCCAGTCAGTTACATTTAACACGTATATTTCACCTTTTCACTCCTGCTTCGAAAGGTAGATACCATCGGTTTTGTAAAAGTGAAACTATTTTTTTATATTACATTTTTCTTCTTCTAAACATGAGGTCCAGGCAAGTGCAAATGTGATTTTTTCAATTCATAGGTACGTTCCGAGTTTATCTTGGATATTACTGACATCGTTGAACGAAAACACCGTGAGTAAAAACCTGGTCTTACTTACTTTTACAAAAAAAATCAGAAGATTTTTTTTTTAAGACAGCCGAGTCTGAATCCTAAAAGTACTTGTAAAGTCAGGATATTATGATAAATGATGAATGATAAATGATAAATTAGTTGTGGCTATATACAAGCCATAACAAATCACTCTTTCACAGTTGTATTTTATACGAAATGTCTTTAATACAGCAAATAGTGTACAGTAGTGTGTCGATTAGATAAACAATTAATTATTTTCCCAGACTGTAGGTACCTACTTAAACGATTTCTTAAATAATATATGTTATTTGTCAAATTTTGGGTTAAAAACTGTGCTCCCAACATCTTATTCCAATTAAATAGCTAATTTTGGGATAAAGGTCACCTCACTACACTATATAGGTACCTAAGTATGTAAGGCTAGAAGATGCCGAGTTGCCGAGGGTCGTCTTACAACGTACCTACAATCCATCCCTAATTAATGTGAACCTGCCATAAAATGACCTTTTAACCAAAAACCTACACTTATTCCGACGTACGTGAGGTAATTCCTTAATTGGGCCCGTAAGTTGGGTCATTGTACGGTCCGTACTGCTATTCTTTAGAACCTATTTCTTTGAACGTGATCGTTAAAAATAACCCTTTTACTGCCATTTATTTTTTATATTGATGTACAGACGCCAGCACATCAAGCTACTACAATCTGTCAAATTTCTTTAATATATTTTCAACTTAAATGAAAAAAAATTGGAAAATTTGTGCTTGGCGTCTGTACAATTAGTCTATGCTTGGAGTCTTTATGAAGGATCGAATCCGGAACGAGGTGATCTGGCAGATAACCAAAGGTGTCGACATACCTGACAGAATAAGCAAGCTGAAGTGGAAATGGGCCGACTATATTAGCCGTAGAACCGATGACCGTTGGAGTAGACGTGCTCTGAAGTGGAGACCGCAAATCCCCAAATATAAGGTAAGACGCCCTCAGGCTAGGTGGAGCGAGGATAATCGCAGATTGGCTGGTAGCAGTTGAATGAGAGTTGCCGAGAACTGAGTGGAATAGCGTGCCATTGGAAAAAACTATGTCCAGCAGTGGACTGCTGTAGGCTGATGATGATGAGTCTATACTCATTACTGTATCGATTTGAAGAGTTAACAAGTATTTCCCAAAGATATGTTTTTAAATAAAAAACAGTCAGACATTTCGTATAGTTAGCTTCTTATAAGAAAATTGGTCCGTTATTTGGATTTAGAATCAGATCCAACTGGCTGATGTCCGCGGAATTAAAGGGAAGCTGACCCTATAATAGTTAGAAAAGGTTATGTGTGTGATAATAACGAGGTATGAGATACAATCCATTTTATTACCTCTAAACGCTGACTACTTCATTTTTAACTTGCTTCCCCTGAACAGTCAGGAATACACATGCCAGTTACTCAATATGCAAGCTACTTGCATGCCATTGTACCATAACAACTTCAAAAAGCCAATTCATGTACGGTCACCAAAGGAGATAATTTAAGTAACCAGGTCGTCGGAAATAGTTGAAGTTTAGTAAGAAATCGATGGATGTTTTCGAATAACAATTTAATTTAGTTAATAGAAAACAAACAGTTTATTTATCAAATTAAATTTCATTCGAAAACATCCATCGGTTTCTTACTAAACTTCAACTATTTCCGACGACCTGGTTACTTGTCTCTTTTGGTGATTGTACTTACAAAAACGTTCAAGTCGCAATATCACCCCAGCGACAATCAATGTCAACATTTGTCATAAATGTAGGTAATATTATAACGTTTTTTTGACAGATTGAAACAGATTAGAATGCGAAATGGAATTGACCTTCTGATTGCTGATAACAGGCAAGCTATTAACATACTTTTTGGCAAGTTAGTTACTGGCATAAAGTGTGTGTATGTAGTATATAGTTTTAATGTTCTTTTTTTGTTAATTTTTTTTGTTGTTTTCATGATTTCGATAGATTTAAAGTTTTATTTCATTGTTTTAATTTGCCGAGCTTGTCCCAAATAAATAAAATCTTTCTGTGTATTCCGGGCTTTACTGACCATGACAAGGGAGAGAATAATGATGAAACTTTCAAGTTACTTGCCCATACGAGTAATGAATACTAAAGCAATTTCTTACAACTAGCCCCGATTAAAATCGGGCACACTACATCAAGGGGCTATCCAAACTCGACCTGAATATTTCAGTAACAGCTGAAAAGAGGCCCCTCGCTTACAGGGTCCCATACATTTTTAAACAGTTTACTACTCTGATTAGATTTACACGTAGTTATGAAACTTTGAAAGTTTATGTTTGATAAATAATCGAGTTTTGAAATTCTACGGTTATTTTGGTTAACATTAGAGGGGCCCGTGGCTAAATAATAACAGCCGCACAGGTCGATCGATCAGGTTAAGCTACGCTTGCCGCGGTTGGTCTGTGGATGGGTGACCATCTTTACATACCGTGACCCCTCCGTGTCTCGGAAAGCACGTTAAGCCGTTGGTCCCGGCTGTCATTCGTGGATCTTTGACAGTCGTTACGGGTAGTCAGAATCCCGAAAGTCTGTCAACTAGTCTTACCAAGGGGTATTACCCAGTAACTGGGTTGTGGAGGTAAAATAGGCAGTCGCTCCATGTAAAATACTGGTATTCAGCTGCATCCGGTTAGACTGGAAGCCGACCCCAACATGTTTGGGAAAAGGCTAGGCAGATGATGACTTACTTGGTTAACATTACCTATTGGTGAGTCGCGACTGGGGATTGAATCTAGAATTTAGAGGATTTTTCGGAGCTGGTATTAAAAGGAATTTTAAAAATTTTAGCAATGATCGGTAATATTTATCTAATTACTTAATAATGTTAAGGCTTTTGAACCGCTTGCCAAATGTGATGTGATGGTTTATTAGTCGATGTCGATTCTCACCAATTGCCACATTTTGAATTTGATGCAAAGAAGTACGTACCTACACGTTTTATAATATTTAACACTTATCACTTCTGTGCGCTAGTAGGTATCCTTTTTTCTATCTTTATTACTTAAAATCCAGAATGTGCCAATTCGTGCGAGTCGCCTATAGAAAAAATAATATGATTTAAAAGTGACGATTCGCCCGTTTCGGGTGCTTAAATTCGTGCGAACCGATTAATAAGCCGATGTGACAGTTACTTATAATCTAATTATTATTCGACCCATCAATCTAACGATATTTTACGAAGTTTTTGTTCAAAATAAGATCAACGTGATTTATTACTGTTGGTAAAAAAACAATGACGATCATTTTTAATGCAAACCACCAATTATTTTACGTTTTCCGTCTGTGTTGTTTATCTCCGAAAAGAATTCATTCATCAAATCGCTTAATTTATGAACTAGCAATTTTTTTTTAAAGTCGTTTTCTGATAAATATTTCTTACCAAGTTACGTTAAATTACTTAATAATTTATTAGAGTAGAAACGACCAATTGGAACCGTGCACCTAGCTTCTGACGTTTCATGAGTACCTATATTATATATATTTAAATAAGTAGGTTTATGTGAAAAAAAAAATTGATTTTGATTGATAATTACAAATTATAATGTAAAACTAGCTGACCCGACAGACGTCATCCCGTTGTCAATAAAATCCCATAGCCAAAAACACTTAAATTTATCCCGAATTTTAAAATTTTCCGGGTGACTTTTTTAGTTTTTCTTTCCATAAAGACTTATAGGTATTCGGACTGTAAAGAGGAATATTAAAAAAACTGTCCAGCCATTCTCAAGTGATGCAGTTTTTATTCATATAGATAAAGCCATTTATTAGACTAAACGAATTAGTCCATATTTATGGCACCTTTGATCTCAGATTATCGTGTTCGCCTTTCATGGCCTCGATTATGTAAATTACGGAATATTTCCTGATGAGAATTGCTATTCAGTTATATATTTTTTTTATTGCATACATTAGATTTTTTGGGTGAAACTAAAATCTAAAATGGATTTGAATGAATGTAAATTGTTTCATATTCAGTATGTTTTGGAGTTAGAATTAATTAAAAAAAACACATTGCTTACATAATTTCAAAAATTTTGCAAATGGTGTTGAAACTAAAGTATTTTTTTATCTTAAAATTAATTGGAATGTTATTTATAAATATTATAAATTTAAAAACTAATAATTAGATAATAGTAGAGCACAATCAATATTTTTATTCAAGGTTATCTGGCTATCTTTCTCATACATAACAGTAGGTATGTCTAACTATTGCATATCGTTGTCAATATTTATTTACATGCAATCCCCCGGACCGTTACAAATATATTTTTCAGCGATAAAATCAAGCAAAAAAAAGTTTACGTAACTTCAAAACTTACCTTAAACTTTCAAAACTTTTTTCAAACACCAAACACGAAAATACAAACCACTTCTAACTTTATACCACGAACAACATACAAAGTAAGTACTTGACTTTAATCGAAGTATTTTTTTAAAAGTATATTTTTAACATGCAGTCCGCGGAACGTGCGAACCGAGCCACGGCGAACGCTAAACTGAAGCCGCGGTCCTAAAGACCAATTTAGCTGGACCTCCGAACTTACTCGATGCATCTCTGCATTACCCTCTGACGTTGGTACAAAAGGGGTTGGAGGAGTCTTTCTAAACTGGTCTTAGCCCTTTGCGGGTTACGGTAATTGAATTTCAATTTACGATAGTAAGTAAACATTGGTTGGAATTATGTCTTGGGCCTGTACAAACGTAGCCATAAATATTGTTTTAAATTAATTTCTTGAGTAGGTACCTATGTAGTGCCTACACATGTATGTTTTTATTGAATTAGGATTACCTAAAGTTATTTATTTATTTAGTTTCTGTCACAAAACAGGAAACACTCGAAATTTATAGGAATAGATCAGAGGGGCAATTCTCGTAATTTTAAGAACGTTCACAGTCTGCAGTCCGATTCTGTAACCATCTCACCGTGAAAACTTAGGTGAAGCGAGCGTGGAGTGAGCTGTCAATAGTGTCAATTCCTAGCAAAAACAAACTCACTTCACCTAAGTTTTCACGGTGAGATTTTAAGAGAATCGACCGGCTGATCTCAGTCTCAATCTGTCAAAAATACCTCTAATTTCCCTACATTTTGACAAGTTTTTGACATTTGTTTGTCACTGAGATGAGACTGCGACTAGATTTTGAACGTTTGAAATTACGAGAAATGGCAATAAAAAATACAACGAGACATATTAACAATAATAGTTATTTTGTAATTTGCAGAGTACAAAATAACTATCGAATTACTTGAAATTTTTGGATGGTCAGATTATTCGTGATTTTATATTTAACCTAAGTACATTATTTTCATAATGTTGTATACCCAAGCCATTGATGAAAATTTGTTGGAATTTCATCATGAAAAAATGTAGGTAACAGAATTAATTTGAGGGCAATATTTCGTACATAATAAAGGAAGGGTTTACGTTTAATTATGTAGACTTTTTCGCGTTTGGGGGTGTGCAGCTTTTTCATGCGTATGTGTGACCTGCAAGATTAATATTGGCAGTCTAGAATTTGAATATAAGGTACGCTGTACAGTCAACAAAAGAGATAGGTATGCAGGATCGTCGGATATAGTTGAAGTTTAGTAAGAAACCGATGGATGTTGTCGACTGAAATTTAATTTGATAAATGAGCTGTTTGTTTTCTATTATTAAAATAAAATTTTATTCGAAAACATCCATCGGTTTCTTACGAAACTTCAACAATATCCGACGATCCTGCATACTTATCTCTTTTGTTGACTGTACACAGAGGCGACGAAATGGGGTCAAGGGAGGGACAAGAAGATAACAAGAACATGGTCGCTTATCCTGCGTAATAGCGTAACACACTAATCGTAGCAATGGCTTTCATTCTGACAGTTCAACAACATACATTGCGTTATTTATGTTATTAAGCAGACAATTTTTCGGAATATGAAGCAATGGAAGCAATAACCTTTAAAATCATTGAGATTGTGACTGATCGTGTGATACGCAATTAGGGTGCTGTTCTCATCTACTTATTGCATGTTATCAAATAAATAAATGCGACGAAATCGACCTGCATTTATTTTACACTCAATTCTTTTCGTTCAGGGTTCATGGTGCCTTTATATTCAAATTCTGTAATAAAACCCACGTTTGTTATCGGTTACGACAAAAGACACTCGGGACTTGTTTACCTACTGGACATAGGTTCAATGTCAAGCCATGAAGGCAATCAGCACCAATTTCAATCACAATCTGAGAATTTTGAACAAAAAATTAATTAATTCATAGGTTTGGATAATTCGTCTGCTCAAAACCCTAAATAATGCAATGAACATGACTGAACTTTCAAAATTAAAGGCATTGCGATCGATTGCCATTTTATGTGCGTCATGAAATTACTCCGCAGATATCCGGCACAGATTATTTTTCCACCCAGCCTGTGGACGTTACGTTGCTTATCTATACCTTTGACAAAATTTATTTCAGTTATTTACAACCCTTTTTCATGAAAACTACAACCAGCAAATAAACCGTCAAAGCAAATAATCTCAATTGTCAAGAGAAAGTATTTCAGAATCAAATAGCTGCATCCATTTGATTCTTAAAGAGCTCTTTAAAATTCAAATTATTTTCCCTTTTTCCATTCAGCATGAGATCAATCGACTAAAACCGGGCTAGGAAAAAGTTTAACTTGAAAAAGGTTTGAAGTTGTAAGAAGTGAGTATCTCTCTTTTATAATAGGATGAAAATGATGAAACGCATTTTGCTAAGTCGCGCGATTCTTTAAGTTAATCGTTTAAGACCATTGATTTAGACACAAATTAATGGGGCAGAAATGACATTACATTCTTTTTTTTTTTTGTCTCATCTGGACTCCTATTTGGTGCAACTTTGAGACGTACCTACACCCCACGTTTAGGGTCATTTGTTATTTTGATTTTAGGTAGGTCATAAGGTGCTACTAGTCGATATTTTTTCCATACAAATTTCGGAGGAGTATTACTCCAATGTTTAACATTGTGCATCCAAAGTTAAACATGATATCGTTTTGTCTTATTCTTAATGTTGTCTGTACGGAAACGGAATAGTAAAAAAGCCATTAAAAAGTTATGAGCCAACAAAGATTCGTTTTTCTTGCTATTTTTAACGTAACTTTGGGTGTGAATGAGTAATAAATGAACTGAACCAAGTCCATACCGACAAAGCTCAGTTATCGAAAGTTCAATAAACTTTATTTGTAATTGATTTAAACCGAGGTTTTTTCATAAAACTCGATTTTCCGAAGCACTTTTCGATTTTTTTTACGCGCCTATCGGTTCGGAATGGTGTTTCTGGGCGTGAGAACTAGACGTTGTTCGTGTAGACTAGTGTCTAACTGCTCATCAATGATACTAGCTCTATTGGACACGAAGCCAGATGAGACAGCGTGCTTTTTGGCCATGACCACCAGTGAGTTCGAGCTCGCGACTAGTTTACTCTTAATTTCTTTAAGTACTAGTTTTTTGCTTGTGTTTATATATTCGTGTAATTTGTTGATAATGAATTGTACTTGTGTGTGTTGTACTATGTCTTGAAGGCTTATCACCTCCATTTCCTGTCATTTTTTTCCGTTAACGTTGTCCCTCTTAGAAAACTGTGTACTTACAGTAAAGTTGACACATTATGTTTTTTGTACGACGCACCAGTTTTTTCACTTGAGTTCGTAGGTACCTTCCAAATAAAGACTCAACAGTATTTCCTGTATTTTCGCTCTACATCCCACCCCAACACTGTCTTTTGTGTGCACCGAATAAATGGTTTATCTATCTATAAATTTCCTGTTCTGCTAATCGTACTCATCCCATCAACTTTCTTTTTATGTAAATCTCTTTTATGCTGATCAATACATGCCAAACCCATATCAAGTCCATTCTATTTCTGTGGCTATTATTAAGCAGGTAACATGATAATAGGTTGTGTTGCATGCAGCCGTCAACGTTTTACTCTATGGCAGCCAATTTCCTTTCTTTCGCCTTTTGCTACATGAAAATAAGGCACCTGTCCCACCGGGTGGTTAACGAGAAGCGAGTAGAGCTATTGACTAGAAACGAGTTGGCGAGCAGCGAGTGGAGACCAGCGATTACTCGCTGGTATGTGCCAGGCGAGCAGGTAGCAGTGGTGGCCAAGTGGTAACGGCCGCGACTTACGAATTATAGGTCGTAGGTTCGTACCCAAACAGGCGATTTACTTTGTGTAAATTATTTCATCACCACTGCTCTCAAAACGGTGAAGAAAAACATCGTGAGGAAACCGGCAATGTCCTAGTACCAAAAATTCGAAGACATGTGACATCTGCCAACCCGCACTGGGCCCGCGTGGTGGATTACGGCCCACTCCCTCTCACCGAGAGGAGGCCTGTGTCCCAGCAGTGGGAACATTATAGGCTGATTCGGTTGTTTTGTGCCAGGCGTGTCACTCAGCGAGAGGTCTGCCCGCCAAGCGAGCGTCGCTGAGCGAGTAAGCTCTCTTTGATAGCTCTTGTCGCTGCGACAAACTAGTGAAGAGAGAGTTCTCGCCGGCAGTGTGAACAGACTGCGATCAGGGGGCCTAAAAAGGCCACTTTGAAGAATCATAAAAGGATAACATTATGAATCGTATTAAAGCGAAGACAGTCCGTGTTTTTCTTTTTTTTTGCTGCACTACATAGGTATAAATCAAAGAGATTGGGATTGGATTTCGATCGGATTGATTGGTATTTTAGCACAGACAAAAAAAAATAACTGAAAAATGCTTCACCAATGGGATTTGATACTGTCCATTATGTTATCCTTTTATAATTCTGCCAAAGTGGCGTTTTTAGGCCCCCAGGTATTAATATATGTATGTAACTCTTTTACTTAGGTACCCGGGACCTAAAATGTTTAGTACGTTTCTTGAGCGAGAAAATCGTTCATGGCTAGTTGCTTTCTCATAGGTGGTGGGACAGGTGCCTTCAAATAGGTATAGTCGACCACGTGACCCGAGAAAGGTAGGTATTTTATAAATGGATGACATGTGACTTGAAATGATAACTTATTATTGTAGAATTTTGCCTTTACCCTTTACATAATCTTTTTTATAGTGCCTAAAGAAATTATTCAGACGAAAAATGCATTATGAAAAAATTGTGGCTTATATTTATTGTTTAAGTAATGAAAAACATGGATGATGAAAATAGGTTTTAGAATGGGATAACAATTTAAAGTAATGCTTAAAAGTCGACCGTATTATCTAGCAAAGATTATTTCCTCGAAGCTAAAAAAATTCATGGCTTAAACCGGTTTAGGTTACCACACTTGGTAGCATCCCTAACAAATTCTGGATTAACAATATTGAAAAAAGGAAAATAAAAAAGAGGAGCTCGTGGCTAAGTAATAACAGTCGCACGAGTCCATCGATCAGGTTATGCGCGTACGCTTGCCGCGGTTGATCCGTGAACCTCGTTACATACCGAGACCCCCGTGCCTCGGAAAGCACGTTAAGCTGTTGGTCCCGGCTGTCATTCTTGGATCTTTGACAGTCGTTACTGGACGTCAGAAGCCTGAAAGTCTGATAGTCTTACCAAAGGGTATAGTTTTACCCGGTAACTTGGTTGTGGACGTCAGATAGGCAGTCGCTTTATGTAAAATACTCAGCTGCAATAATTCAGCTGGATCCGGTAAGACTGGAAGTCTTACCCAAAACTTAGTTGGGAAAAGGCAAAGCAGATGATAATAAATATTGAAAGAAATACTTTTGTAATATTATTACTGAAAAAATGATTAATTCTTGTGTAAAGTTGAGTGAACTTTACACAAGAATTAATCATTTTTTCCGCCATAGAAAAGGGACTTTCTACGACCAAACGGGTGTTGAGTCTGGCGGGCTGTTGTATATATGCTAGTTCCGCGGTAAACTCTGCTTGCGAGATGCAGGATTTTGTGTGACGTCAGTATGACGCGTAGTTCGCACGTGGCGTTTGTCACCACTACACCTAGTAATATTTAGAAGTGGTGTAATTCTTAATTCATTTAGTTTTAATAGAATTGGCCTGGCTTCCATTGGCCGAGCTAACCAAAACAGAACACCAAATCTCCAGAGAACTGTTAAAGTTAAATTAATCAATTTAATTGAACTGAATTGAATTGTGTTCATACGATTGGCAATAGTCCAGATTCCTAAAGTAATAACTTTAGGAATCTGGACTATAATCTACCTCTATTTCTAATAAGAAATAGAGGTAGCTTTAATTAACGAGCCAATGAATTAATGCAATTCCATTGTTTTGCTTGTATCGTTGTTGCTTTAAGAGCCAATCCCAAGTATGTGCAAAATAAAGATAGAACGATAGATGCACTGCACACAAAAGACATAGCACAACACACAAAAACACAATTAAATGCTAACAAATTGCAAGAATTTACAAAAAAGGTGCCAACATACAAAAAAAAATTTAAACATAGTACTAAAACAACAATGAAGACATATGACACTTTGAATCAGAATAACGAATATACAAAGTGCGGTGTGCGTCTCAAGGTTGCACCATATAGTAGTCCAGCTCAGCAGGTGTCAGGCAAAACAGACGCCAGCACATCAAGCTACCCGAAACTGTCAAATTTTCCCGATCAACTTTGAACCTTATGTTTTAGCGATAAAGTTGAAAATCTTTTAAAGAAATTTAACAGATTGTAGTAGCTTGATATGCTGGCGTCTGTACCTGCGCTGACATGAGGACGTCGAGCAGACGAGATAGATTCGTATTGTGACAAAGTGAAAAATTTGTAAGTATTAAACTAAATTATGTATTCTACAATAAAGTTTTGCATTGGGTAATGTTTTTGTTCGTTGATGAGTTGACTGTGTTGTGATTACTTGATTATTCTAGATATATGTAGATAATTAAATATACTTTCGATAGACGGGTCATAGCGAACAACATCAAAATCTACTTGGTATTGTCTACACACAGTTCATTCACAGTTATTTTACCTCTGATAGTAGCAACCTTATTGTAACGAGAATAAAGATCATAATGATTTTGACAGATTCGTCAGTGGCAGCAAACCAACAGCAACCCTATAAGAATGAAAATAAAGATTACTGTGCTTTGGACAGTGATTCAAAATCAGAGGTGAAATAACATTGACTTCTTTTTTTTTTTTTTTGACATTCACTTCAATATAAGTAGAGGTTAGAACAGAGTAGAATATCTTCATTTTGCATAAAATATGGTACTTAAAAGGTCTTAAATAAAAATAGTTCCACATATTTTGCTTACTTATTTCAGCACGCAAAAAATACTTTAAAATAAAATGATAACCAAAAACACTTTAATGAATACTACTGAGATCATGACAGTGATAAAAAAATACTTTAAAATAAAATAATATTACTAGTTATGTTGCCTTTTGTGAGCAGTGGTGGTCAAGTGGTAACGGCCGCGACTTACGAGTTATATATAGGTCGTAGCTTCGAACCCAGACAGGCGCTTTACTTTGTGTAAATTATTTCATCACTACTGCTCTCAAAACGGTGAAGGAAAACATCGTGAGGAAACCAGCATGTCCTAGAACCAAAAATTCGAAGACATGTGACATCTGCCAATCCGCACTGGGCCCGCGTGGTGGATTACGGCCCACTCCCTCTCATCGAGAGAAGGCCTGTGTCCCAGCAGTGGGAACATTATAGGCTGATTATGTATGTTGCCTTTTCATTGTCTAAAATCCTTCCAAAACCGTACAATGCTGCGGATATGATTTCAGCAATTTTCTCTAAATCGTAGCACAAGAACATGACTAAGCCTAACTCCACTGTAATAAACTAACATGGTCCGTATTCATGCCACATTGCCCAAAGTTACTTTAACATTACCTGTATTGGAATCGGTCCAAACCAGTTTGGACTACACCCTGTATAATGTACAAAATACAATTACTTATTCAAACCACCATTTACCTACCTACTGAAGTTTTTCATTTTCATTTGTTTCTCACCAAACACTTCGGAACTCAGCAATGATTTTTAGTTCAAGAAGAATCTAGTACTTATGTCATGTTTCATTTATGTTACGAATACTATTGTGTCATTAATATTTTACGTGCACCTACAATTTTATCTACTTACATGATGATCTCTATGTATTTGACTGTTAGGAATATGTAATTTCAAGATTAAACTGAGAATAACATCTATTACGATAAAAAGTTTATAAAGACTTTCAAACCTATTAACGTTACCTATACGTGTCCAAATCCAAAGTAATCTTAATCACTTCCGCATCTTCAACAACAAATCGTATACAAACACCAAACAACTTTCCCTCACATTACATTCACTAAATAATGATACATTCACTAATTCAATCATTCATTCACATTATTACATTCACTAAATAATAATAAACATAATAAATGTGCTTCCTTCCTTCGCCTAAGGCCGTCCACGACACCCGTATGGCGTCTTCCCAGCGTAGTTCGCTCTAACATCTAATTTCCGCACTCCCAACTAAGCTCTCATTTATGTAATGCTTAGGCTAATATCAGACGCTCTACGTTTTGTTTATTTATTTAATGTGTTTAACTTCATTCGGCATCCTTCACTCGAAATGAAACGCAGGAATACAAAAATTAACCAAAAGTGTCAAATGAATCAAAATCAAAAGTCATTTATTCAAACTAGGCTGAGAATCAGCACTTTTCGAACGTCGAAATTACAAAAGACAGTCCCCCAAAACGCCTACCCTTCACCACTTCCTAGTGCTTTCGCTGGGGAGAAGAAGTGGCGCAACAAACTCCCCAGCAGCACAGCTGTCTGTTCAGTTAGAAAATACTTACGAACACATTAGTGAACCAATTGAACGATTTTGGATTTTATTATTTGGCATCTTTCGTTTGCCGCTTGCGTTTAACGTTTACTCGAGTTTGGCCATTTTGTCTCGCATCGCAAATTGACATATCTATAAATAAGTACCCCGTTGGTCTGGTGCTCGCAAGCGCGACAGCTGAGCGTGGGGTCCTGGGTTCGATTCCCAGGTCGGGCAAAGTGTTTTTGGAATTTTCTATTAGTAATTTCTTAGTAAGAGTCCGGAGCTTGGAAGATGGCGGTGTGATAACCCCGTGTTCTCTCCGGTCCGGCAATCCGACACGATTGCCGACCTAACGGACTATGAGAGTGAGGGAAGAGAGAGTGCACTGTATGTGCAGTATAGAGGTATGGGGAACAGGGTGTAAAGTTCACTCGTCCTCTATAGAAAAGGGAGGATCCTCCGACCAGACGGGTGTTGTGTCTGGCGGCCTGATGAATTATGTCGGGCCGTTGTATCTATGCTAGTTGCGCGGTAAACTCTGCTTGCGTGATGCAGGATTTTGCGTGACGTCAGTATGACGCTTTGTTCGCATGTGGCGTTGTAGATACTGCTACATGCAGTAGTAATAATGAATCCTGAATAATAATAACATCTCCCGCATCGAAGGCTAGTCTTAGTTGGCCGAAATTCGGTCTGGAGGACTATTACGAGTATTACAACTAAACGGTGTCCATTTAGTTATACCTGACGTAGAAAAAGAGCAGATGAACGTCACTTTGCCTGTGTCGTGTAAACTTGGAATAGAATAAAAATGAACACTCATTCGAACGAATATTCACCCGACTGAAACGTCTGTTATCAGCCTTATAAACCATCCCAAGAGTATTTCTTTAATATTCTCCGCTGATAATCCAGTATGCCAGTAATTGCGGACGATCTAGTAGTGTCAAAATTTGGGGATGAAGAATGGTAAAGACATAGGTGGGTAAAGACTTTGGGATCTCGTTTCGACATGAATTTTCGATGTGGGCTGGGCGTTGCAAATTTGTTGGATGTGTGTGTTTAAAATAGTTGTTAAGGTCTATTTTAGTATGTACTTATGGGTCCATTGTGTGTATGTGTTAGCATTTATTTTACCTTGTAAAGAAGATGTTTGTGGTCCTAAATCTTCGTTACTTCGAGCCATGATAATTAATGGCAGGGATGTATCTTTTTTGTCGTGGTGACGTATTTTTAAGCTACGTCATTAATAAGCAAGCTTTTCTGTAAACACTTCACCCTCTTTTTTGCGTAAACCCTCATTATTAATTATCACCCTTATTTCTCCTCATTATTAAATTGAAGACAAATTCAAACAAACAAAAAAATACTCGTAATTCTTTTCATTTACCCTAAACTTTTATGGTATTAGTTACTCCAAGATCCCCTCTTTGCCTTGAAAATTTCAGGATGCATAAAATGCTACATTATACTTTAGGGACCAGACCCAAATAATGGTGAGAGAAAATGAGGCCAAGTGTTTATTTCGGTGATGAAATTGCATACTTAATGTTGCACATAACTTTTTTATTACATCGTTTTACTGGTCGAAAATGTTTACGAATTCAAACTGGCCTATATTGGTAAAAAGTTACACTCCTTATTTAACGTAGCATAGGACTTAGAAGGCACTTTATTCCTTTAATAACATTTGTGATTTCAAGTGTCTAACTTACATTAAAAAAAGTTTCGTTATGGTTTACCTACCTAACCGCATGAAAAGTACCTACTTATAAGAAGATTACTTGGATAAGGTACGGCGGTTCCCGCATTGTCGAGGCGGGGGGGCTCAGTCGCCGTGGCTTGGTCACCCACGGAGAAGCGAAGAGGAACTCGAGGAGGGGCCGCTCGTCAGGGCTTTTGCCGGTAAGTCGACGATGTGACGTAGCGGCCAACAAGTAGGTTGCGGTGCCGCTTAGGCGACATCGCAACTAAGGCGGGCCGCGATATCGTATGGGAGGCATCGCGGCTGAGGGTTGGAGGCCACGGCGGGAGAGGAGTACCGCTATTGCGGTGCGCCGCTCTCCCTACCTTCCGCGGCCTTGATGGGGTCGCCATCGTCTGATGGCGGACGCGGTTGGGCCGCAGGGGAGGAGGAGTGTTGGTATGACGTTGGCCGCTCTCCCTATCCTCTGCGTCTGAAAATTGGCAGGCGGCGGAGAAGGAGCCAATGACCTGACCGGTCGCAGGGTGACCAAGGGTGCCCAGATATGGGGTCGTCTGGCACCCATGTGCTGGTTTGATTCCTGGGGTGGTCACGGCGTGATAGGTATGTGTTCTGGTGCGCCGGTGATGGGGAGTACTCCCCAGAGGTGGGACCGGTGACGGACAGCCGCGGCGGGTTCACGAATGAGTGCTAACGTGTGCCCACACCGTGACCGCCATCTTTTTATTATCTTTGATATCTAGTTCCCTTTGTCCCTTGTGCATTTAAATCTCAAGGAAATTACCATTCTCTAGGCAATGACAGACTCTGGGAACAATTGAAACTCTGTGTTCAATTGATGTTTTATTTTTTTTAATCTTGACAGAATTATCTGATGGTGTCGTAATGACTCAGGACTCAGTGGTTAGGGCCTCACCTCTCATGCATGAAGTTGTGGATATAAATCGGGGTTTTTAATTAAATTTGGACATCACTGAAATCGGTCAGAGGTCTTGCCCTGCAGTGGGATTCTTATTGCATGTTCTTGTAAAACACATGTCATCATCATCTGCCTAGCCTTTTCCCAACCATGTTGGGGTCGACTTCCAGTCTAACTGGATGCAGCTGACCTCCACAACCCAATTACTGGATAATAGGACACCCCTTGATAAGACTGGTTGTCATCGGGCATCCGACTACCCGTAACGACTGTCAAAGATCTACGAATGACAGCAGGGACCAACGGCTTAATGTGCTTTCCGAGGCACGGAGAAGTCACAGTATGTAAAGATGGTCACCCATCCACAGACCAACCGCGGCAAGCGTAGCTTAACACATGTGATATGCAATAAAGAATTAAAGTGAATTATGATCAGTATTTTCGCGGGAAAGGAGTTCCTGGAAGGACTTAGGTGAGGCCTTTGGCCAGCAGTGGCACAATATAGGCAAAACAAAAAAAAAACAGCATATTGTAATCCATTTATTTTATCAACTCACTTCATTATCAAACAGACTGCTTGTACGAGTATAACACTATCATAATAATTCAAGCCGAGCAAGATACATTTACAGCTAGACTCAAGATAGTTCAGCCAAATATACCCGTGAATGTGCTTGTAAACGATAAACTAAGCGAATATAAACTACGGGAACATGCAATACAGTTGCCTAAAGGCTCCTACACACAGTGCCGGCGGGTATTCGAGCCGCACAAACGAGCTGCACAACTGAAATGCCACCTGATTATGCCGGCGGCATACCCGCGCAGCCAAAACCCGCCGGCTGTGTCTCTTCGAGAGGGAGTGGGCCGTAATCCACCACGCGGGCCCACTGCGGGTTGGTAGATGTTACATATCTCCGATTTTTTTTGTTCTGGGTCATGTCAGTTTCTTCACGATGTTTTCGTTCACCGTTTTGAGAACAGTGGTGATGAAATTATTTACACAAAGAAAAGCGCTGACCTGGGTTGGAACCAACGATCTCCTCGTAGATCGGGGCCGTTGCCACTGCTCAACAAATATACCATTAATAGGCGTGAGATGACTCCAATGTGTAAGAGACATTCCGTATTATAAATATAAACTAGATGAATTTCTCCGAGTGCCGTGCCGACAACTTAAATCGGCAGTAATTTACCGTCTGACGTAATCACCGATGATCTGCAAAAGGCCTTACGCGCTGCTAAGCTAACCGTACCTTAACTATATATCAGGGATTAACGATGTCTCGAGGGGCTACGGTCCCGGCTCGTAACCGAGGTTTGATCCCCTCGAAAATTTGGTTGGATTAGATTATTCAATTATCGTCGAATGAATGGGACCCGTTACGATAACAGATATGTGTAGTTGTTATTTATTTCAAGGTTTGACGGATAGGACCACAGATATAGATAGACCGAGATAACGCAAGTATCACGATCTGTATGAAAACCAAGCGTGCCATTTTTGACTACCTACTATGACGTCACAAGCACTATTTAGTGATGGGAAAATCAAATCGATTCATAGACCGCACGCGGCAACGGCCCCCGGGGCCTAGCGCCACCGCTCACGTTCAGCCAGCAGTACACAGGACTGAGCGCGAAAGTGGCAGCTTACGATTTTTGTACGTAAGCTGGTACGATTTTCGGCACGCGAAGTAGTTGCTCTTGCGTTACCTAGGTGTATCTATTTCTGTGGATAGGACCTTTGGAGGTAAGTTTGATGTATTTGCTTAATTTTGCACTTTATGTCACCCAACTAGTACGATGTGATATTAACATTTTGAAAACACATTTGCTGTGCTTGAATATTGAAACAATTACAAATGTATTTGTTTCTTTCACGGAAATCCGAAGAAGAACGAACGAAACTTACCGACATAGCCGCGGTGATTGCGCGAAGAAACTGGAAATGAGCGGGCCACATAGAGCATAGAAAGATGGCAGATGGGTAGAATAGTGCTGGACTGGAGACCGAGACCTACCGGGACCGACCACCTGGTCAAGATTGCTGGACGACTCTAGCCTAGGAAGGCTAGAGACAGAAAAGAGAATTGGGTGGCGAAAGGCAAAAGAAGGAGGAGAAGAAGACATTTATAAAATTTCAATATTTATAAAATATTGAAATTACTTACCAAATTTCAATATTTATGACATAAATATTGAAATTTTATAAATGTCTTCTTCTCTTCCTTCTTTTGCCTTTCGCCACCCAATCTGGGGGCACGGGAGTGCCCCCGCCAAGACGAGCCAAGCGAAGCGCAAGGGCACTACCTACCTTTTCTCGAAGCACTTCGTCGTATTTTTGAACCTTCATAACTTGGGTTTGGATTATACCAGATAAATAAAATTTTCGAGATATGATGTCAGTGGTTGACTTATTAAACCTATAAAGTTTCAATTGCATAGCTCTTATACTTTAGATTTTATTGATATCTAAAATACCCCGATTTCGTCACTGACTCACTTACTCACTGACTCACTTACTCACTGATGATCATCAATATTCTAAGGGTCTTCCTGAAGTCCTAGAAAGCTGAAATTTGGTATGTAAGCTAGTAATCGTACACAAACAACAAAAAAACTCTAAAACTTGGAACTTTTACCCTCCAACCCCTTAAAATAGGGGATGAAAGTTTGTACGAGACTTCCGCAGATTTTGATGCTAGAGTTCTGAAAATTGATATTGGGACTCCTTGATAAAAATAATAAAATACGTATTTCAGGATTATCAGTAAATAACCCCCCAACCCCCCAAAAAAATATTTTTTTATTTCATAAGCATCAATATTCTAAGGTTCTTCCTGAAGTCCTAGAAAGCTGAAATTTGGTATGTACGCTAGTAATAGTACACAAACAACAAAACAACTCTAAAACTTGGAACTTTTACCCTCCAACCCCTTAAAATAGGGGATGGAAGTTTGTACGAGACTTCCGCAGATTTTGATGCTAGAGTTCTGAAAATTGATATAGGGACTCCTTGTTATAAATAATAAAATACGTATTTCAGGATTTTCAGTAAATAACCCCCCAACCCCCCAAAAAAATATTTTTTTATTTCATAAGCATCAATATTCTAAGGTTCTTCCTGAAGTCCTAGAAAGCTGTTTGGTATGTAAGCTAGTAATAGTACACAAACAACAAAACAATTCTAAAACTTGGAACTTTTACCCTCCAACCCCTTGAACTAGAGGATGGAAGTTTGTACGAGACTTCCGCAAATTTTGATGCTAGAGTTCTGAAAATTGATATAGGGACTCCTTGTAATAAATAATAAAATCGGGGGGCACGGCAGTGCCCCCGCCAAGTCGAGCGCGAAGCAAACACTGCCGTACCATCCTTTACAGGAACCATTTCGCCGCATTTTCGGGCCCCTATTTGAGAACCTCTGGATAAGACCAGAACGCAGAAACTTTCGTCATCCAGTAAGCTATAATCACATACTTATAATCCAAAACTTCAAGTCTGTAGGTTATTTAGTTCCGAAGTTAAGCGAAAGCAAAGTTTCGCATTTTAGACACTCACTCACTCATCATCAAAATAGAACTAGTACTTCCCATAAACTCAGAGTGCTGAAATTTGGTACAGAGTTAGGGTTTAATGGCCACATAAAGGGAAAACTATAAAAATTAGGATAATCGAAGATCTGAAGTACCTGGTGGGTGACCCTGATTAGAAAACACAAGAGCCCAACCAAACTATTAGAGATCGACATACCGCCTTTACAAAAAATATTTAACTTGGTGGGCCGCTTCATTTGATGTCGAACATTACACAAATTAAATAAACAAAGAAGGATGGGCAAAAATGTATGGAAGCTGGTACCCGAAAAACATGGCAACCAAACAAAATAAATTATATACAGTTTTAAAGGTCTAATTAGATAGAGCAATAGTCGTTAGGGGGGATAGTCTCAGTTCGCTGTCCGTTCAGAGATATACAACCTTTAAAGGTTAGGTTAGGTTATCGTTAGGTTAGGTCATAAGTAACAATAATAGACTCTTGCTTTATCGTGACGTGACTGAATTTTATCTACCTTTTTTTTACCCCGTTTTTCCATTTACACTACGCTTGGGGACGCGGGAACGTAAAATCCTTCCACAACGCCCTAACCTATAACCTAACCTTAACCTAACCTACATAATGTTAAAGGTTGTATATCTCTGAACGGACAGCGAACTGCGACTATCCTCCTTAAGAACTATTGTTCTACTTAGTTAGACCTTTCAATCTGTATATAAATTATTTTGATTGGATGTAATTAGTTTTCCGGTACCAAAACGCCCTAACCTAACCTAAACCTAACTTAAATTTATAGTGTTAAAGGTTGTATATCTCTGAACGGACAGCGAACTGGGACTATCCCCCTAACAACTATTGTTCTACATAATTAGACCTTTCAATCTGTATAAAAATTATTTTGTTTAGATGTAATTAGTTTTCGGGTACCAAAACGCCATAACCTAACCTAACATAAATGTATAGTGTTAAAGGTTGTATATCTCTGAACGGACAGCGAACTGGGACTATCCTCCATAACAACTATTGTTCTACATAATTAGACCTTTCAATCTGTATATAAATTATTTTGATTGGATGTAATTAGTTTTCCGGTACCAAAACGCCCTAACCTAACCTAAACCTAACATAAATGTATAGTGTTAAAGGTTGTATATCTCTGAACGGACAGCGAACTGGGACTATCCCCCATATCAACTATTGTTCTACATAATTAGGCCTTTCAATCTGTATATAAATTATTTTGTTTGGATGTAATTAGTTTTCGGGTACCAAAACGCCCATCCTCCTTACACTAAAATATTAATTTCGCTCAAAATTTGGTCAAAATATAATGCAATACAAAAAGAATACGTCCGTACGTATACGTTTCTACAAAAAGAAGTGAAATCCCACCAAAAACATTCTGTAAAAAACTAGCCAAGTCTCAATGGAGCTGCCTGTTTATCTCTAAAAAGTAATGAAATCTAGACAAAGTCGTACCAAGTGTAAGGTTCCTTACTGCGATTTCTTTATTATTATAGTTAATGTTGTGTGACTTGGCCGTTGAAGGGTACACAAGGGTACAAACCCAGGTGCTCCATGACACCATTGCACCAATCTGTCGCCATAACCGCTACCCATTGACGATGGAAAATTGCCACTTGGAAAACGTTGATTTAATAACTAGTCAATTGTAGGCTTGATAAAGCTGCGTATTTCAATAATACTTATATTTAAGCGAGCCTGAAACAAACAGTATCAAAAATTATTTCCAGTACAGACGGACTTATAATCATTGATTAGAAGTCCGTCTGTACGTCTATTTTATGTTAGATCGGTGGTCGATTTGACGCTCCAAAAAGAAGAGAGCAGAAGTCAGCATTGTCGATGCTGAATGCATGTGTTGACCAATCAACAACAGCCTAAAATGAGACACTAGCGTCCAATTACCAATACCGGTATGGGCTATTATCTCGCTTAACAAACATAGGTAGTTACAACAGATATAACATTACGTGTAAACAAAATTGACTTGTACACTAACGTATAAAGAATGTTCAACGGCCAAGTCACACAACATTAACTATAATAATAAAGAAATCGCAGTAAGGAACCTTACACTTGGTACGACTTTGTCTAGATTTCATTACTTTTTAGAGATAAACAGGCAGCTCCATTGAGACTTGGCTAGTTTTTTACAGAATGTTTTTGGTGGGATTCTCTTTTCTGTGTCTTTTATTTATAGGTATGGTGTACATAATAAAGAGTATTCTTTCTTTCTTTTGCTCAAATACTGTAAGCTTAAATAATGTATTTTTTTAATAAATTAATAAACAAAACTTTCTTTAACCATTTTTTCCTGTTCGGCCCATCTTATCCTGTTTTTTCCGACAAGTTAATTGTAATCACTCACCCATCCATCTCGCTACATCAATCTAACTGCCCATCCATCTAGATCCATCTTGCCTACTGTCTTTCTATGGCTTTGTCCGCCCGCTTTGTCTTATGTGTCATACTCACAATTAAACGGGTAGTACAGACCGGATTTATTTTTATTTTTACCCGACTACGGCAAATCAAAAAGAAGGGGTTATGATTTGGACCGGTATGTTTGTATGTATGTTCATCTGTTTCCTCATAATTTCTAAATTACTTATCATAATTTGACAAATGATGTATCGTTGGAAGCGTCTTGATCGTCCGCTGGTTATAAATACATCGAATAAGGCGTATGACCACGGTTATCCTCTGAGCATCAGTAAACATCATTATATACATTAAAATATATTACGTGTCTATTTACAGCTGACTTATTAGACCGTACAGGAAAATATCGTGAGGAAACGTGGACTCCATTGTCTAAAGTCTTAAATACTCAATTGGTCATTCCGTTTTTCGTTAAGTCAGGGAACAATTTCCCTGACTTAACAAAAAACGTCTTATCTCTACCAACATTAATTGTCCGATCTTCAGATCATGAAAGACGTGTCAAATGGCTTTATCACGGCAAATTTACGTAGGGTGTCAATTTGTTTAACAATAAATTTACCTGGCTTTACTTAAGTCACAAAAGCCTATCGTAGTCCACTGCCCTAGGCTAAAAAGGTCAGTCACAAAAAAGCCTATCGCAGTCCACTGCTGGATAGGTCTGTCCCAAACTGCGCCACAACACCCTGTCCTCCACCTTCCGCATGCAGTCTGTCCCAGCCAACTTCTTTTGGTCGTCGCGACGACCTGGCAGGACACGTCTACTCCGAAGCGGTTAACCACTGTATCGGCCGAATGTTCGGTCATTTTCTGATTCGAATATTGTTGTCCTACTAAGAAATTAAAAAAAAAGGTAAAAAAAGGGTTAAGGGTTCTAAAAAGGTTCGGATTGGCACAGTTTGGTCGGGACCAATAGTCAATATAGGAAATTAATGGTAGTAGAAAATGACCGAACATTCGGCCGATACAGTGGTTAACCGCTTCGGAGTAGACCCCCTGGTTGGTTGGCTGGACCGACGCGTCGGTCCATCTAGTTGGGCGGCGCAACACACTACGCTGCAGAAAAGGTACAGGCTGATAATTATTATTAGAATGCTATTCCCAGCATCCAAAAATTAATTTTTGATTTATTGATTGCACTTCGCATCTCAACGTTGAAACTTTCAACAAGCACTCTAATTAGTTTTGAGAGTTGGCAATCAAGAGTTATTCTGATCAATTAGCAGTTGAGTTCCAAATTAGCTTCGTACGCTTTACCTAACTACCCTAATTATCCCTTAAAAGGGTGAGATTTTTCTGCCTTTCCACGTTAAGCTAAAGTTATAGGTACATTAGGAGGGTTGACGTAGCACTTATCTCATTAAGTAAGTTATTAGGCTCTATAATTAGGCCTTTAGGTTTCTCTGTGAAAGTCTATAAGTTTTTTTTTTTTGTTGTATCCTGAATACAGGGTCTAATTAAATTAGCTAGCGTAACTCTGCAGACGCGATGGGTATCGATATCTAAACACGATAAAATAAAAGTAACAAATGATTTAATGTTTTTTTTGGGGTCAACGACCGCTGGTAGTTTTGTTACTTGAAATTTTAAATGAGAAAATCTGTTTTCTTTTTAACCGACTTCAAAAAAGGAGGAGGTTCTCAATTCGACGGTATGTTTGTTTTTTTTTTTTTTTTATGTTTTTGTTACGCGAATACTCCGCCAATTGACCGATTTTCAAAATTCTTTTTTTGTTTGAAAGGGTATGGTCTCGAGGTGGTCCCATTGTCACCAACTCGGAATCTGATGAGGGAACCCCATGGAAATCGAGGGAAACCCTCAAATTTTATAGGCACACCTATAGCGATTTGGGTATTTTTTATAGTAACTCGTGAATTTGCTTTCGGAAAGCACCATTTAGTGAAGTGAAACTGATGATGAAGACCACAGATGGCCACCGGAACTACTCAATAATAAGCATTTCACGGGTTACGATTCGATTAGGTACTTTAATGTGGTTGCTAAGCGATTTATGCTCGTCACAATGCTTATGGTGAAGTGGAGCTGAGGGTGACTTCTCAGCTCCAGTTCTCCTGGTTCTTACTAGGAGAACTCCTCAACAATTAACGTCCCTGCATCGGGAAAAGCAATATTTTGTAAAAACTATTGTAAATTAGATAAATAACAAACTGACCCACTAAAAAGTGAAAAATAAAAACTTTTTCACAAAAAAAAACAACCGACTTTCAAAAAACACTACAAAGTGAAAAATAACTTTAATTTCGGAAGTCGGTGGCAAAAAACTAAAATACAGATCCAAAGACACCGACTTCCGAAATTAAAGTAATTTTTCACTTTGTAGTGTTTTTTGAAAGTCGGTTGTTTTTTTTTTGTGAAAAAGTTTTTATATTATATCGTGTTAAGATATCGAAACCAATCACGTCTGGAACTTCACACAAAAAAAAAGGATTTTTTTAAACTGATATTTCTAGTGACTCCACTAACTGCGGTGGATGACCCCACAAAAAAAACATCACGGTATAATTTTTTTTTTTTGATGCCGGCAGCCATCACGTCTACGGATTTTCGGTAACTAATGTAATTTGACCTTGTTTATTTTAGATTCATCATTTAATTTAAAAACTCTCTAAACCCTACATGATAGAACTTAAGTATACATACTAGATAAGTACAGTCAGCAAAAGAGATAAGTATGCAGGATCGTCGGATATAGTTGAAGTTTAGTAAGACCCCGATGGATGTTCTCCAATAAAATTTAATTTTATTAATAAAAAAAGCTCATTTATCAAATTAAATTTCAGTCGACAACATCCATCGGTTTCTTACTAAACTTCAACTATATCCGACGATCCTGCATACTTATCTCTTTGCTGACTGTACATAAAAAGTCTTATAAATATGTCAAAAAAAAATAAAAAGTCTTATAAATATGTCTAAAAATAAATATATCTATTAAATAATTAGCAGTCATACAACATGTTGTACCTATGTTAAAAGAGGTGATTTAGCTTATAAGATTATTCTAGTTTACATTTAGAATACAATATTTTTGTTTACTTTCTGTTAAAAATGACTTGTAAAAAACAAACAATAAAGATCCGTGAACTCCATCAACGTTTGGTAGATAATTTACCTAATTTAAAATTGCATTATTTTTAATACTTTTTGGCTACGAATAAGCTCTTCGGTACAATTTTTAGGCCATGTTTTACCAACGCAGCATAATGCTGCACTGAAAAATAAAATACTCCACAAAATAAGGATGCCACATAACATCACCGTAAAAGCGTCACTTTTTAGTCTAAATAAAAACGTATGTAAAAGGTGAAGTAAGTTTCACGGCTCGTTTAGTTGTGTGAAAGAGATGCGCGATGCAGTGTGGCGAGTGACGGCCAGTAATTAAAGTAATGGCTGCGAGTAGGGTTGCCAGCTGTCAGAATTCTGGCTAGGCAAGGGAAGTACTTGGATTTAGTCTCTTAAGGGAGACGAAAGGCGTCTACAATGGGAATAAAATTGAAAGCCCGTAAAAATCACAATGATTTTGACAGACTTGTCAAAGGCAGCAATACAACAGCAACCTTATTAAAATGTAAATAAAGATCATTGTGATTTGTAAAATAACTGTGAACGGACTGTATGTTTTTTCCATTTTTAAATGTTCAAAATCAAACTCAAAGCATTTATTTCAAAAAACCAAGTACAGGCACTTTTGAATTGTCAAGGGGTCGGTCAGTCCGAAAGATGAAGCTAGTTGCCCATTCCAAACCGTAGTTTCTTTTTAATCATAAAATTGGTTTCAAAACATATTCAAAAGTGTGGTAGCCCTACGCATTCACATATTACGTTTCAATGGATGCGGCAATATCCGTATAGACTATGAAGAATTTTATCCGTTTCATTAATTAGTGATGTGTCGATGTGCAGTGGGGATTATTGGTGACAGATTAAGGCCAGCTAGCTGGGTGGGACTGGTGGGAGAGGGTGTTTCGTTGCAAATTTTTATACTGACAAAGAGATTTGGATTGCAACTAGGGTTTGGTTTTATTTCTTTAAAATAATGCTGAAGGAAAGTATTTTTGAATCGCCGATTTCCTCTTTTTAGAATTAAATCAATATCATACTGATTACCCATCCAGTTGTTAGTCACAACTACTGCTCTAAAGCTACCTGCTGATCCAGATCATGCTTGCTTCTTTGAATAATGATTTTATCCATCCTGCGATCACAGTTCGACTATTCCTCTTGTAGTAATGAACAGGCTTTCGTCACACGCCGCGTTACGGCGTATTTTTGAAATGGAAATGGTTCTCTTAACCCAAAAGACTAAATCCAGTCGAACATCTAAATTTGTTTCTCCTTTTTTCAACAACCAGCCCGATTGTCTATATGATGCTGAATCAGGTTTCGAGCCAAACTATGGCCAGAATATTATTTCATTTTCCTTATCTTCGAAATCACCATTTCCTATTGACAGGAGCGTTAAATCATGGACTCTTCTGCCAGTAGCCAACAGAAGGAGCACACATGTGTGCCTTGATACTGCGAAAAGACTGTTATAATCCAATTGTTAGGACTTTAAAAAGTTCAGTAAGTCTTTTACTGTCCACGAAATAGGCTTCTTAACTGGTGGGTTTTCTACAAAGATTCCTTTAATGATATGCTTAACTATAGGATGAGAACTGAGCTTGCAAGATCTTACAAGATTCCCAAAGTTTGCCACAACCGACTTGTGAACTGCTATGGTCCTAGGCGCTAGCTTTATAACTGTATGAAGGTAGCACAGGTACTTAGCTAAATCTTGAGGACTGGGATTATCAATGAGGATGTTGATTTGATTTTGTTTTAGCCCAGTTGCACCATCTTAACCAGATTGGTCTGTAAGTTTTTAGAGCTGATCGCCTCCAAGATGACTCCAATAGCTTAACTTCATCCTCGGACCAGTTTGCTAGCTGCTTGGACCAGCCCATACCAACCAAGCTGCCAATTCCAAGTGTTCTACTCCTTGAGGAGCATGATTCGTACTGAGATCTATTTGATTTTCATTTGCCCCATATTAGTTGTCCATTTGCCCCACAGGTGACGACTGTTTGCTATGGCACCCCAGCCTCTCTCTGTTGCATCTGTAATAACGAAGATTGATGGATTTGGATAATGAATCGGCGACGTCTTGTATAGATTTTCTAGCCACCATTCAGCAGTTGTTCTCGAACAACGTCTGGAATGGTATATTTCTGATGAGGCCGAGTTCGTGGTAGAAGGCGAGATGATTTCTGAATTAGACGGCAATGAAGTCGGCCCAAAGGGATTGTGAAAGATACGAAGATTAATCTTCCCAATATTACTTTGGCATCATGTCAACTCCATCGGGCTTTCCTCTGGGAATCCTGAATGCACTTCTGCAACTGTTGGATTTTCGTTGTCGATAAACCTTTGGTGTTTAGACTTGTATTCCAGGTAATGCCCAGATATTCTATGGTGGTCGAAGGCCTGGCTGATGATTTCGCTTGATTGATCTGCCATCCCAGGCTCTCTAAGTACTTTGTAGCAAATATCATTTGTTGCTCTAGAACTGTAGGGTTTTCGTCCATCAAAAAAAAATCGTCTGGATACACAACTACCCGAAAGCCTCTCTGACGAAGTTGTTGTGCCACCCAGTTTGTAATTTTTACAAAAGCTGAAGGGGCGCTTGCCAATCCGAAAGGTAGACACGTCATCTTGTACATTTTCCCCTGGTACGAAAGTGACAAATACTGTCGATGGTTCTGATCGATGGGCATGTGAAAATATGCCTGCGAAAGGTCGATTTTCATCATGTAGTCCTTTTCCCTCAGATGTGATGTGATGGAATCTGTTGGTGGTTTATAAATCGAAACTTTGGAGTAAGAATGTAATCGTTGATTCTTTTTAAATTGAATATCGGACAATTCCCTCCGTCTGTCTTTTTCCTCAAAAACATTTTTGACAGGAAACCTGAATAATGTGTACTGGTTTGTAAAGCTCGAGATTGTAGCATTTTCCTTATTTCTGATAACATCTCTGCAGAAGTGTTCGATATCTTTGCGCGTTTATTTGGGAGAATTTTGTGATTGGAGGAATGCTTTTGAATGGAATTCTGTAGCCATTCAATATTTTTAAAAGATTTACTGGGAGGGACCCATTGATTTACAAAATTGGCTAGGCACCCCGCAGTGAAGAAGTCATTTTCGAGCCCCTCCGTCCTTTTTCCTCTGCTGCGTTTTGGGAGGAAACGGTTTTTAATGGTACTTACCCTTTTCCATCTCCTCGTTTGTTATACGGTGGATTTCTTTTTGCGGTATGTCGCGAATCACAAAAACGGTGGTTATTAGCTTGAGCGCTTTTAGGTTTCGCCACTTGAGGTATTGTTTTCCTGTTCGTATATGGTTTTTTTTCTATTAAGAAATAATTTGTGCACGCCTCCCAGCTCTTTTACTACCTCTGTGAGGGATTTGTCTTCGACTAGGTAATATAATAATAATAATAATAATAATAATATTTTATTGACATAAAGTATGTTACATTAATATATGGAAACCCTGACTCCTGTGCTAGGTTGTAACCTGTGTTACAGGAATCAGTGTCTTCTCCCGGTTTCAGTTTTACACAGATTTTATGCAACAAAAATTTAAACAATTTTAAATCATACACTATCTGATTGAGGCGTGTGTGTGAGGGTGGGTGTGTATCCATGTGTTTATGTGTGTGGGCTTGAGTGAGTGTTTGGGTGTGTGTGTGGGGGTGTGTGTGGGGGTGTGTGTGTGTCGGGGTGTGTGTGTATGTGTGTGGTGTGGGGGTGTGTCGGGGTGGGGGTGTATGTGTGTGTTTATCGGGCATGTTTATAATGGGACCTGCCAATTGCCTGGTTTATGTTATGAATTTTTCTGTCTGTATGTAATCCAATGTTTGTAGCCAGGTGTTTATTTTCTTTTTAATTTCATTTTTAGTGAATGGGTTAATATGTAGGGCCTTATTTATTTTATTGTAGATATGCGTAGCAAGAAAAAGATGTTGCCGTCTAGCTGAGGCAGTCTTACATTTGACATATTTACAAACGTTAGTGATTGTGCGTTTAATTTTGTAGCTGTTGTTTATCGGTGTTATTAGATGTTGCTTCAATGTGATATTGAGAATATATAGCTGTCGAACTGTGAGCACTGTACAGTTTTGGTACAACGATGTAGTCGGGAACCGATACGGTTTGAAGGTCATGACTTTGAGCAATGATCTTTGTGCTCTTTCAAGGTGGATCATAATTGTTTTACAGGCTCCCCCCCACACCGTGATACAATAACCAAGTATCGACTGGGCTAGAGAAAAGTATAAAGTGCGGAGAAGGTTGAGATCAGCCACATGCCGGAGTTTCTTAAAGGCCCAAATAAGTTTTCTAACTCGAGAGGCAGTTAGTTCGACTTGGGGCCGCCAACTCAGTTTTTCGTCCACTAATACACCTAAGTATTTTATACTTGGTTTTTGTGATATAGTAAGACATGGGCATTGGAGCCTGTTTTCAGGGAAATCGCAAGAGTGCACCTTAAGGGTTATTGCTATTGGTTTGGTTTTAGCGAACCTGAACTGCACATATGAAGTTTTGGCAATGTTAAGGGTAAGTAGGTTTTCTTCCAACCAGTTACTGACTTTACAAAGTCCCAGCTCTGCCATGCGCTGCGCCTCCTCCCAAGTCTCTCCATGAAATATCAGCGCGGTGTCATCAGCGTAGCTAAAAATTCTACCCTTAATAAGTTGTTGCTCACACAGATCATTTACATATATCAGGAAGAGACTCGGGGAGAGGGCACTACCCTGCGGCACACCATAGGTGACGCTGGCTTCGCCACTGACGTTTTGACCTATCTTTACGCTTTGTTTCCGATCACTCAGAAACTCAGTGAAAATCCTGAGAGCTTCTCCCCTAATTCCTATGTGGTCTAGTTTGGTCACAAGAGTGGGAATAGAGACGGTGTCAAAGGCCTTCGCTAGGTCGAGAAAGACCCCTATGCATTTCTGTTTAGCATCGACCTTCTCAGCAACGTGATCAACGAGTTTACCAACTGGTTCTTCTGTGCTTTTCCCAGATCTAAAGCCGAATTGACCATCAGATAAGATTTTGTTTTTTTCTAAATAGCTAATGAGTCTAGTATTCAAAAGCTTTTCTAGTATTTTTGACAGCGCCGGTAATACTGATATAGGTCTGTAGTTCTTAACTTCGTCACGATTCCCACCCTTGTGAACTGGGGTGATAAGAGATTTTTTAAAGACTTTGGGGAAGACTCCCTGCTCGAAACAAATCCCTATGAGTTTTGTGATCGGGGGTATAAAAATTGCCTTGCCAGTTTTAAGTAATTTTGCCGAGATAGTGTCCCATCCCGTGGCGCAGTCTGTTTTAAGATTGTTAACTACAGATTCAACTTCAGTCTCATCAGGAGAAAGTAGAACAAATGAATTAAGTGCTGATGGAGAGTTAAACTTATATGACACAGGTTGGAATCTTCGGTTTTGACTGACAGTATCTGCAAGTTGTTTGCCTATGTCAGCAAAATACCTATTTATGTTCTCAATTTCTTTCGATGCTTCCTTTGTAGCAGGCAGTAGTTCAGTCGCTACTGTTTTATTTTTGACTTGGTTAGTAATGGATTTCACTATGCTCCATGTTTCTTTGCTGGTTTGTGAAGATTTTAAAGCTGCTTTTTCATGATTTATTCTTAGCTTACGAAGTAGTAAATTGCAGTAGTTGCGGTATCGTTTATAAGAGATCTCCATAGTGGTATTTTTTGGGTTTTTCAAAACCTCTTTATGGAGATTATCTCTGTGTCGGATGCACCGCAGTAGACCTGGGGTTATCCATGGTTTGATGATTAGCTTACGGTTAGGCACAGTAATATCTTCTGAGTGTAACGAAATTGCAGTCATCAAACAATCTACAAAGAGTGTGGCCGCCTCATTTGCGTTTGAGTCATTCTTTATAAATGAGAAATCAGCACTTTTTAGGTATTCAACAGTAGCTTCAATATTTACCTTTGTAGTAGATCTGTTCTTATTGGTAGATCTGTTCCTGATGGCGGATTATCATGAAGAATAACACGTAAAGCTTTATTAGGAGGTTTGTAGACCTCCCTTTTTGTTTTATTACTTCTGCACGCCGACCACACACGTAATGAAGTAGGGCACCAGAATTATTTCTAAATTCGGAATTTGCAGCTACAAAATCCCTACCCACAATATTTTTAATGTCCGCTGGTAGACTCTCTAAAAGGTTTTGAAATATATAACTACTCTCACTCAACCTCTGGCAACTCAAGCCATGGTTTAGGGCCAGGGCATCTGCCAGTGCAATTTTGGGTTCTAGTTCTGTGTTAGCTGGTGTAAAATCAAAAGCGGTGTATTTTAGTATGTGCGTCGGCAATCTTTTTCCGTAGATCAGCTTCTTTGTCGGATCACTGGGGAGAGTGTCCACTTTCTTGGGCCGAGTCATCTTTTATCGTTCTCAAATTGTGTACTATCCGGAAGAGAGTCAAACGACTTATTGAGGTCTTCTTCACACGACTGGTGTATGTTCGGCGCCGCACTCCGCTGTTGGTTTTGTATAACTGTCTTTATGTTTTCATTTTGCTCTGATTGCATGCTAAGCTTTGTTAAATAGTAACATTTGTTGGTTCAGCACAGAAGCGAGTACATGTTCGCTACTACCTTGTGTTGGAGCGGCTCGGGTAAGTTAACGACACTGGGCTCGAAAGCGCTGAACGGATAATACGTTCAAAATAGTTACTTGGAATAGAGACGTGTTGACTTCACGAATATCGACAGCGAACTGAACAAGATGGCCATGGCCAAGATGGTTGTAACGTCACGAATTTACTTAGTCAGAGTGAGACAGGAGATGTTGTTGACGAATATTGTTGACGTTAATCTCAAATGTGGTTCAAGCATAGGCACACTTAGATAAATAAAAACTCATGGAACTTGATGGTTTCAGATTATATACTTTACTGGCGAACAATATTCGTATCACAGTTCCTCTTTACTGAAGATAAATAAAACTTTTCAAACATTCCGCGAAAAACTTCAGTATTTTTTACCTTCACAAGCCCACAGTCCATATTTTACCAGCAACATTCACAAGAGTGCTCATCAATCATCATTTTGTGAAATGAGCTGAACTCGAAAAGGTTCTCTCTTCTTTGTTTATGCGTATTTGTCAGTTTCTTTCAATGTTTCTATTAATAAACAAAACAGGGACCGTATTTTTTCGCATTAAAAAGAGAATTTGCTTAGACAGATAATTTGCTTGAACAACTTTTTAGTAAATGCATAATTAAGAAAGTTTATTAGGTACTTATATCAAAATAACTATTTAATAAATTGTTGTTTGCCTGCTGTCGATACTTTGAACCCTGAGGAAGGACATGAGTTTTTAGCGAGCGGTATATAATATGAGAACCACAAAACAGAGCCCGCATTAAAAAACAATGTACTCTTTACCAGCGCATCAGCTTGTGATACTTTTTAGGGTTCCGTACCTAAAGGGGAAAAACGGGACCCTATTACTAAGACTTCGCTGTCTGTCCGTCCGTCCGTCTGTCTGTCACCAGGCTGTCAAGAACCGCGATAGCTAGACAGTTAAAATTTTCCACAGATGATGTATTTCTGTTGCCGCTAAAACAACAAATATTAAAAACTAACGCGTATTTTTTTCGGCGTTTTTGCCTTGTGGTACGGAACCCTTCGTGTGCGAGTCCGAATCGCACTTGTTTATACTAATGACTAGTTTCAAGCTTTCACTTAAATTGGTGAAACAGCGGTTCCATTGGCCTGGGTGTGATACTAGTACCAGAGAAATACCTGTACTATTGGTACTGGTACCAGGTGTAGTACCTATACTATTGGTACTCGGTACTGTACCGGTACCAAACAAATATTTCCGTTAGTTTCCGTAAGTTAGAGTGAGAAAACTGATATATTAGTAAGTAAAAAGGACAGTTAATTGGGATTAGAAAAACTTCAAGGTTGGCAACCGTACGAGATTTGTCGTATATGACAATACCTATGACATTACTGGAACGCGTTGGGCCCCTGAATTTGGTACCGGTACTTGTTAGGTGAAGTACTGGTACCCGTCTGGAACCGGTACCCAGGTATCGAAATGGCAAAAACCGCTGAGTATGTACCGATACAGAACGCGTTTATGCGTTAAACATTTTTAAATTCGCCAGCACGTACCTACATTATGCTTTTAGAAAAATGTCGCATATTGCCTCAAAGCCTACAAACACAGTCTATCTAGACCATCCAGGCTGAAACTTTGCAAGCCTGTCCATTTTTCTATTTTAGCCAGTTTTCGCGGCCGTCACTAACGACCACTGAGCACGCTCTCCAACGTTCCACTGCGTTACCCTTATTGCAGCACTTGGTCTGTTTTTCAAACTAAATGGACCAGTATTAAGATGGTGTTTTTGTCCGTTCTGACCGTTTTGTAGTGCATTTTCTGAGGGAAAAATTGAGAGGCGAAAATGTAGAGTCGTTATCTGGAAGTTTTCTTGAAAAATACGAATCTTTTTCAGGTAAAACCTAGCCGTTTTTGTGTTTTGTTACCAGCAAAAAATATTGTAAGATGGTTTGCAATCGGTATAAATGCCGATATGTTTTGTTTGATGTGCTCTTCTGTTTTTTCCAGACTTAAGATTTCCGATCAATCAAGATTGACGAAAATTATTGAAACATGCAGGCTTAACGCAGCTGTGGATGGACCAACGGCTGAACATATTGATGATGTTGACAGCGGACAATGGTGAAAAGGGTGATTTCACACACCCTCACACACCACCCCTACACACACCCCCACACACACACATCCACCCCCACACACAACATCACAAACACTGTTTAAAACTAAGACGCACATGTAAAATGATGATCACAAAGACATGTTCTCTACACTTTTACTTAAAAAAATATAAGCTTTGATCAAAGGAATCAAGAGAGCCTTATAGACAAGTAACAAGGCTTTCAAAGCGTTTCGCATTTCTTTAAGGACTTTCATTAGGATTACATAAGCTTTTTGGTACTTAGGTAGCTTAAATTTGTCAATCCCATACACGGATATCGATCCCATACATTGTTGACTTTTCCATAATCGTTATTTATTTATTTATTATCGCTGATAACTTGTCACTTCGTCTACAGCCTAAGGTCAAGGCATTCCTATTAATGTATATTAAGGTATATGTGCATGTTATCTCAGAGGGGCTCGTGGCTAAATAAAAACTGGCCAAGTGCGAGTCGGACTCGCACACGAAGGGTTCCGTACCACAAGGCAAAAACGCCGAAAAAAACACGTTTGTTGTATGGGAGCCCCCCTTAAATATTTAGTTTATTTTGTTTTTAGTATTTGTTGTTATAGCGGCAACAGAAATACATAATTTGTGACAATTTCAACTGTCTAGCTACCGCGGTTCTTGAGATACAGCCTGGTGACAGACAGACGAACGGACGGACAGCGAAGTCTTAGTAATAGGGTTCCGTTTTTACCCTTTGGGTACGGAACCCTAATAACAGCCGCACAGGTCGATCGATCAGGTTAAGCTACGCTTACCGTGGTTGGTCTGTGGAAGGTTGACACTCTTTACATACTGAGACCCCTCCGTGCTTCGGAAAGCACGTGAAACCGTTGATCCCGGCTGTCTTTCTTGGTTCTTTGATCTATCCAACGCAACCTGAAGGCTCCAGTACAGAGACTCCCCCACATTGAGGGTTGCAACAGTGAGAAAGAAACCATCGACAGTCTGGTCGACGCAGCGATAGTCACAGAAACCCAGATAAACAACGAAGATAAGAGCACAGACGACACACGTTTTTCTAGCCGTGAAAACTACGGTTTATTCGCCGTGTGTAGGCACAGTCGGCAGTGTCGTTTGGATCACTACGGAAGATTGTACAATGACACGATTTTATACTGCGTGGTTTATATGCCGTGTGTAGGCACGGTTCGGGTTCGTCAGTGTCGTATGGATCACTATGGAAGATTGTACACGGACACGATCTCATACTGCGTGGTTTATACGCCGTGTGTAGGCATGGTTCGTCAGTGTTGTGTGATCACTATGGAAACTTGTTGACAGACATGTTTATTCCACGGCGTGGTTTATACGCCGTACCGTAATGAAACCGTATCGTGTTTAAAGGGCCTTATATTCCTGTAAAAATGATAACTCTACCAGTCTCTGGTCAATCCGACACCCTAAAGTAATTGCGTCATTATTCTAGCGCTCACGTGAACGAATTACCTACAACCAGAAAGGTAATGCCAGTTTCAAATGGCCAGCTAACCTTACGTTGACTTATAGCCTCTCGACACGTGTAACACCACTGTGCCAAAAAAGTAAATCTATTGCCGTCCTCAGTTACACCATACTTCAGAAGTAAGATACTTGATACCACGTCGCGCGGCGAATACTTGCCAAAAATGTTTGGAGTTGGTTCTGTATATAAAAGTTTAAGCAATAGTAAAATATGGGTAGTATTTAAACGAGTGACTGTAAATTAAAGTTTTAAGTGACAAACATAATTAATTTACGATATAATATTACTAAGTGGGCGACTGACTGCGAGTGACGAGAAATCAACAGAACAGCAACTTACAAACATTAATTTGAGTTACTTAAAATACAAAATGAAGAGGTTTAAAGTAACCTAACACAACCGAACCTCGGGGTGCCCTTGGCTCGCTCTTGCATCCTATGTCGACGGAGCCCCGCTTCGCGGGGCCCCTATTTCTGTGTAAAGGGTTTAAAGTAACCTAACACAACCGAACCTCGGGGTGCCCTTCGCTCGCTCTTGCATCCTATGTCGTGTGTGTGTGTGTGTCTTGTATCCTATGTGTATGTTTCTATATCAAACGTGACACACCCCTGTATTTCTAGTCGCTCACTTAGTAATTTAGTCGCACGGCTAGAATTTTAATATCTGAAATGGATTAATTACAACCCACTTTTTGTAAGCTCGTTCTGGATTTTAATATTAATTAATATTCGTCGTTAGTTTAGTTAATTTTTCGCTTACTGAAATTCATACCGCTCAAGTTATTAAAACAGTATCTCATCATCAGTCGCTAAGCTTTTTTTTATTCGATCGTTTTATAATTCCCCGTAAAATATTAGCAAGAATTGGAGAGCACGTCTATTTTTCAGCAATGGTGGCCCAGGGGTAATGACCGCAACTTACGAGTTGTAGGTCGTAGGTTCGAAACCAGGCAGGCGCTTTACTTTGTGTGAAGGAAGACATCGTGAGGAAACCGACATGTCCTAGGACTAAAACTTTGAAGATGTGAGATATCTACCAAACCGCAATGGGCCCACTTGGTGGATTATAGCCCACTCCCTCTCACCGAGAGGAGGCCTGTGTCCCAGCAGTAAAGCCTGTGTCGCAACATTAAAGGCTGAATTATGCTATTTTTCTGCTGAAAGCGATGTGCATGCAAGTGATCTGCCTCTGAATGCCTGCCAAATGAAAGTATGGCTCTGGTTGGATGGTTATTGTACAGAAGCCAGCACATCAAGCTACCCGAAACTGTCAAATTTTCCCAATCAATTTTGAACCTTAAGGTTTAGCGATAAAGTGGAAAATCTATTAAATAAATTTGACAGATTGTAGTAGCTTGATGTGCTGGCGTCTGCACTTGCTTAAGAGAAATATGTAACTCGTCCTTCGTCGTGTCGAAGATAGTAGGGAAAATGAATTATATTTTGTTAGCCCAAAACTTCACCACTTCCACGGCATCGTCTGTGGCAGTGCAGGGGTCACTATGGCTGCTTGTATTGGGGCACAGAGGGAAGGTTCAGATTATAAAAATTACTACTAGCGCCCCGCGGTTTCACCCGCGTAAATGTCGATCCTGTGGGAATATCGGGATAAAAAGTAGCCTATATGTTATTCCAGGGTGTCAGCTACCTCCATACAAAATTTTATCAAAATTGGTCCAGCCGTTTGAGCGTGAAGAAATAACAAACATATAAACACGCGCACACACCCCCACACACACTCACAAACTTTCGCCTTTATAATATTAGTGTGATTAGCCTTCATACGCTTTTTTAATATTGAATCTCTCAAACTTCAGTCCTGACCTGACCGCTACTGAAAGCTAATATAACAAATAGAAATCGAATTAGAAAATAGAAATTTAACGAAAACTACGAAAACAGAGTGTCCAACCCACAGTCCTGTGCCACATATTATAAGGGACATGGTTGAAGGTAAATAAATTACATCTCGATTACCGCCCTTAATATATCACGACTTGAGTCCTATACGTCTTGAAGACGTGTGCCTTGAAGTCTCCCCCGGAATTCAAACGTGAATGATTTATTTGCTTGTATGGGATGACTGTGAATAAATCTTTTCTTGTTGAACGATCCAAGTATTTTATTGTTTATTTTATTATATTCGGGAAACTTACAGCTACCTTTTACAGAGTTTATCAGTTGTTTAGGATAAACACCTTTTAAACACCACATAATTATTATGGACTTTGACGTAACACTGACATTAGACACACGAAATTTTAAATATAGCTGATTAGGTCGACCCAGAAAGCGGTGGCGAGATGACCTGGACGCGTACCGCGAGGGCTGGTTCGAGGTGGCGCAGGAAAAGAGTTCCTGGAAGGACTTGGGGGAGGCCTTTGCAAAGCAGTGGGACAGTATAGGCTGAACAAAAAAAAAATCATTTCATTTAAATGTTGCTGAACACAAGGCTAAAGAAAGAATGGGTAACTTTGCAAATATATACAATATTTCAGAGGGTGAAAGCCCTTATGAATATGAAAAACTTGTATTATATAATGAAACACACAATCCTAGCTTTATTGTTACTTGTTCTAATTTTATTTCATTACATTATAATCAGGATGGATAATCTTTGTTTAATATTATTATTGTTTTTAATTTAAGTTCTAATCTATTTTGTTTAAATCCTGATTTTATTCTAATTCTGTTTTTTGATTTAATGATTTAATATAATGATAAATATCACAATGTTTAGTGCATACATTAAATGTTTGCTAATAAATAATAAATATTTTGTTTATTAATGTAATACATAAACTTAATTTTAAGCTATTTAGTTTAATCACCTTGAGCTGCGTAAAACTTGCATAATTGTAACCTAAATGGATGAAGTCACTGGCTCCTGAAATACAGGTACCCTAACTTAGCTCTGGAGTCAGGGTCAAAATTTTTTCTGTAACCTGTTTTATGGCAATAAAGAAATTATTATTATTATTATGTCCTTTATTAAATTATTATTATTATTAAACATCTTCTGGGCACGCTCGTTCCATCATAGACCTCATCAGTCAAGAGCAGGCCCATTCAGCAATAATTAAAAAAAAAAACGAATAAATAGCGAAATAAAATATGTTTCATATCGATTATTTCTTTGTATAAAACAATTTTTTTTTTCCGAGTTTGTCAATAAAAACATTGGTTTTTACCTATTTTACAACAGAAACGGGTCCCTAAAATGTGGAGTCTCCCAAAACGAGTTTGATTAATGATTACGCCATCACGGAACCCTCGCTAGACGTGCGGAACCTTTCAGTGTTATGTTCGAGAGTATAAGAAAGAATTAACTTATACAGCTATTTGTTGCAACTTCATCGTGTTTATGTAACATTGTTGGGGCGTAGGCAGGCTGGCAGGTATTGTTAAAACGTAGTAAAAGGAAGTACCTACAGCCAACAGATTTTTTGTGAGTGGTTATTTACGTCATAAACAATTTTTGGAAATACGAAACCATCATCCTTTGATGGCATGGTTGGCGCAGTGGTTAAGCGATTGACTGCTGCGCTGCGTGTCGCGGGTTCGATTCCTGCACGGAACAAATATTTGTATGACCTACAAGTAGTTGTTCCGGGTCTGGGGGTCTACTCCGAAGTGGTAAATTTATCGTATCGGCCGAATGTTCGGTTATTTCCTACTACCTTTCATTTCCTATATTGACTACCTATGGTACCGACCAAACTGAGCCAATCCGAACTTTTTCGTAGTAGGACAACAATATTCGGTTCGACCCATAGATATCCGATATTGATATCCGTGGTTCGGCCGTGTGTCGGATCGTTCCGATCATTCGTATGTGTAACTTCGGAGTAGACACCCTGGCTGTTTGTGTATGTGAGTTTAAATGTTTGTAAACGCACCCACAACACAATACAGGAGAAACTTCTATTGTTGGGCAATGTTTAAAAAGAAAATCCATCATCCAACTACCTATATTGGGGTCGGCTTGAATCAGTCAACTGAATACCAGTATTTTACATGAAGCGACTGCCTGTTTGACCTCCACAACCCAGTAAATGGGTAAAACGATACCCCTCGGTAAGACTGGTTGTCAGACTTTCGGGCTTCTGATGACCCGTAACGACTGCCAAAGACACAGGAATGACAGCCGGGACCAGCGGCTTATCGTGCTTTCCAAGTCACGGAAGGATCTTGATAATGTAAAGATGGTCACCCATCCATGGACCAACCGCGGCAAGCGTAGCTTAACCTGATCGATCGACCCGTGCAGCTGTTATTAATTAGCCACAAACAAGCCCTTATAAACTTTAACATATTTTTTTTGTAGTTGATTTATAATTAGGTATATAATCTTGTTCTATGCTAGACAAATAGCCATTTACATACATACATATGTCGCATCCTGAAATAAATAAAGATCCACGACAGACAAAGTAGCAGTGTTCTGCTTTTTATATTGACTCTTCAAATATAAAACAGCGGGATTGTCCGAAAGGGTTACCGCTGGCCCGGAACATAAAGGGCTAAGGAAGGAACATGGGTAGGTTTTAGTCAGTAAGACTCTGACACTCCCTTCCGCTCCACTCAGAGCGGAAGGGGTCATTTAATGATTTCACATCCGCAAAAAAAAAAAAAAACTTGTTGTGTTACAGAAAACTGTACTAAAATCCAAACTGTACTTTAGCATGATTATCGCAAAATAGAGGAGCTTGGTTGAGAACTTTGTTATACCAAAATAACGTTAAAACACTTACTTTAAACTTTAGCATTAAGTCTAGCTGCCACGATATGTTATTAGAAACTACATTAATAATAGTTGTCGGTATAATCCATAAGTAGAATAACTAGTTCGGCAGTTTAATCCAAAGTTAGTTTGTGTTGAGGAAGCTCTTTAGTACTGGTTGCTATAAAACATTACCTAATATTTTAAACCGTTAATGTTCTAACAAAACCATGCAGCTGAATACCAGTATTTTACATAGAGCGACTGCCTATCTGACCTCCACAGCCCGCGATACCCCTTGGTAAGACTGGTGGTTGGACACTGTTGTTGTTGTTATTGATTTTGGGAAACTAAACAGGGTCAATTTAAATAAAACTAGCTGGGGAAAGTTCACAAACGTGAAGCGTGTTATCTAATGATAATAAAACAAAAAAAAAAGCTTTTGTTTTTTCATAATTTCAAGAAGTTACACCTGATTACAGGGTCACCGGCTGCTACGACCTAAGCGATTCGTTTAGAAACTTGTTCAGGGTGCTTAGGGAGTATACATACTAAAGGTCCTGACGTCTAGGAAGCGAACCGGAGTGGGGGGGCACAAATTTCCCATTTTTGGGGTCTTCGCTAATATCTCAACAATGGTTCGTCGAAAGAAGCGATTTCAGAAGTTACAGGTCCCCCGGTCCGGACCTTGCACCAACGCTTGTTAGTTTTAAGACTATTCATATTAAAGTGTGATACTTGTTGCCGGGCCAACGTGATTGTCTGGAAGGGTTACCGCTGGCCCGGAACATAAAGGGCTAAGGAAGGAACACGGGTGGGTTTTAGTCAGTAAGAGTCTGACACTCCCTTCCGCTCCACCCAGAGCGGGAGGGGTCATTTGATGATTTCACATCCACAAAAAAAAAGGGGTGGGGCACAAAAATCCCATTTTTGGGGTTTTCGCTAATATCTCAACAACGGTTCGTCGAAAAAAAGGAAGTAGGTAGTAAATGTAGGAAAAACTACTGATAAATAATATGGGAGAGAAAAAAAAAGTTTTTTTAAATATTTATTTGCGTGGAAGTTTAAATAAATTGTACAATCAATAGTAGGAATTAATACCTCAAAATATTCTTCAAAAAAGGATGTCTCTAAAGATCCACTGTTGCTTGGGAAGTATCATCAGACGCAATCCATCCTCCCGAAAGCACAGTTGTTGTAGCGAGTGTACCCATGACTTCTGCAGCATGTATCCCTCTCCCGGGGGATACGGGGGCAGACCTCGTCGCAGGCCTGGACATGGTCGGCGTCGGTGATGGCCACCATGGCGAAAGCGATGAGCAGCAGAACGAATGTGGTCTTGAAAGCAGCCATTGTAGTGTTTGTGTAGTAGTATGTAGAACGTTGAAGAAATGACTAGTTGTTCTGTGAAGCTGAAGACTTTTTACTTCCTTTTTATACGCTGAAACTTGCACGTGTTTTCGAGATAGGAACAAACAGGTTTGTAGTTGTTTATTGTAGCAATTATAAAATGTAAATTTCAATACGATAGGATAATTTATTTTCTTATTTACCTAGAACGCTATCACATTGTTTTGTCTGCGACGTGAAAGGAGGCTTTTGGCTTTGCGGGGTATGCAGAGAGAATTGAGCGTTTGACTTGGGATATTTTTGGACCCCATAATTAGTGACTATTTTCCTTTCCCAAGGTTGGTAGGTAATAGTTGAGAGGAGGTGGGCCGTAATCTACCACGCGGGCCCAATACGGGTTGGAAGATGTCACATGTCTTCGAATTTTTGGTTCTAGAACGTGCCGGTTTCCTCACGATGTTGTCCTTCACCGTTTTGAGAGCAGTGGTGATGAAATAATTTACACAAAGTAAAACACCTGACTGGGTTCAAACCTACGACCTACAACTCGTAAGTCGCGGCCGTGACCACTGGGCCACCACATCACTACTCTGCATACATTCACATAAATATGAACATAAAATCTAATGCTAAGCCTCCTTTCACGACGTCGCAGACAAAACAATGTGGTAGCGTTCTAGGTAAATAATAAAATAAATTATCCTATCGTATTGAATTTTACATTCTAAAATTGCTACAAAATACAAACCTGTTTGTTCATATCTCTAAAACACGTGCAAGTTTCAGCGTATAAAAAGGGAGTAAAAAGTCTTCAGCTTCACAGAACAACTCCTCATCTCTTTAACGTTCTACCTACTACTACACAACCACTATAATGGCTGCTTTCAAGACCACCTTCGTTCTGCTGCTCATCGCTTTCGCCATGGTGGCCGTCACCGACGCCGACCATGTCCAGGCCTGCGACGAGGTCTGCCCCCGTATCCCCCGGGAGAGGGATACATGCTGCAGAAGTCATGGGTACACTCGCTACAACAACTGTGCTTTCGGGAGGATGGATTGTGTCTGATGATACTTCTCAAGCAACAGTGGATCTTTAGAGACATCCTCTTTTGAAGAATATTTTGAGGTTATTGTACAATTTATTTAAAGTTCCACGCAAATAAATATTTAAAAATATTTTTTTCTCTTTCCCTAATTATTTATCAGTAGTTTTTCCTACATTTACTACCTACCTATTTCTCCTTTTTCGACGAACCGTTTTTGAGTTATTAGCGAAAACCCCAAAAATTGACAATTAGTACCTCCTCACTCCGGATCCGGATCGCTTCCTAGACGTCAAGACTTTTACCTATGTATACTCCCTAAGCACCCTGAACAGGTTTCTGAACGAATCGCTTAGGTCCTAGCAGCCGGTGACCCTGTAATCAGGTGTAACTTCTTGAAATTATGAAAAAACAAATACTTTTTTTTTTGTTTTATTGTCATTAGATATCACGCTTCACGTTTGTGAACTTTCCCAAGCTAGTTTTATTTAAATTGACCCTGGTCACGCACTCTACGCCCCCTTTTGGGCAATTCGTTGACTGAACCATACACACGTCAAGTGTCAAAGGATCAAAATAATTCGAAGACATATGAGTTATGACATCTACCAACCCGCACTAGGTTAAATAATAGACTTACTTATTGACAAGGAACCGTCATGGTGTTAATTTTTTTGGCCTTTCTCCACGGTTGCGACCATGGATCGTCTTACCAATTTCAGCAACAAACACACAAAAAAATGTTACTGTCTGACTTATAAGGACTTCTTATCCTGCCAAGTCGAGTAAAAAGCGGCACGGCCATACCATCCTTTTCTCCAAACAGTTCAGGCCATTTTCAAAGCCCCTATAACTTCGTTGTGGATAAACCTAGAAGCCTGAATTTTCAGTAACCAAGCAGGCATTGTATAAACACGGCATATTTTAAATTTTATTCAATTTGAAGCCGTAGTATAAGAATTATAAATAGTCAAAATTTCTTAATTTTGTCACTCACTCACTCACTGACTGACTTACCGATCATCAAAACTCTAAGGCACTTCTAGCAGACATAGAAGCTTCAAATTTAGAATACAGTTTGTGTTTAGTGTACAAATTAAGCCTCGTATCCACTAGGCAACATTTGGCGCGCGACACGTGAATCTCAACATGTACGGCAACGCTGCACAACAGCGCGCGACGTTGCCAGCTGCCGCGCAACATGACGCGCGGCTTGTTGTTTGTTTAAAGTGCATCGTTAGTTGAGCTTCAATTGTTGTCGAGTGGAGACGTGACGCACAACAATGTCCGTAGTGTGGTGTAACGAACGAGTGCTCAAATTAATCGAACTGTACCAAAACTATGAATGTTTATGGGATACTATAAAAAAAAATAAAAAAAAATGGTTGCCTGTAAAGTCGGTTTTACGGGCGAAGATTTTACGTGACAACGTCTTTTTCTCGGTAGAATAGTTGAGTGGGAGAGAGACGCAAGGCATTCGGCGGGCCTCTCTCTCGTTCGGTGACTCATCGTAACGTTACCGAGCGTTACACTTTTTCATAATAGTGACTCCCAGCCGCAACCTAATTTAAGACGTTGTCACGTCAAAAACGATATATATTCGATAAAATTATAACCACAGCCGCTGAAATCAACACAAGTTCCTCTGGCGACATGTTGTCAACGACTGAGAATCTGTGGACAGACAACGTTGTTAAACAAATGTTCCGCGTCAACATTCAACAAGTTGCGAAACATATTGAGCAACATGTCGCGCGTCAAATGTTGCCTAGTGGATACGAGGCTTTATGGAAAAATTAAAATATTTTGCAATTTCGGTCCACTTTTCTAGATACACCAACTGCATAAATAACTTTGTAATCCCATTTAAATACATTGGATTACAAATTTACATTTGCAGTGAATGCATCAGTGTACCTGTATATCTATACATATAATAAAACAGTAACGACAGAAAAACTGTACATTGAGAATTTTCGAGAAAAAATAAGTGGCTTTTGTTAGAAAAACGTAACTGATGACAAAAAGTGACTTTTTAGAATTTTTGTCTGTTTGTCTGTTTGTCTGTTTGTCTGTGTGTATGGTACGGCTTCACGCCAAAACTACTGGATAGATTGAATTGAAATTCAGCAAAAATGTTCTTTGTAAACCAAGGAAGGCTTTAGGCTACATATTATCACGCCGTATGTTATGGGAGGTAAGCAATATTGATTTTAAAAGGTTTTGGTTCGTAATTGAATGCACAAAATAATTGAATGCCCAAAATGACATGTTATTTATTTAGTTAATAAAAATTTACCCCTGGAAACATAACAATCACGCTATTTTTATAAAGGAGCGGGGCAGTAATATTATAAATTGCAAGGGAACAGCTATTTCAACAATATGTCAACAGGGAATATAGCGGTATGGTCAGGCGACCGTTTTCCGCACTAAATGGTGCGAGTTCAAATCCCGTATTATTATTTTTTTTAAATCGTAAAATTCTTTTTTTTTTTAGTTTTTGCATTTTTTATGTGCATTAGGAACGATACTGTTATGAAATCTGAGAACTATACATGTCCTATCTAATTGTATGGGAAGTTTCACACCAATGTTACTAAACAGATTGATTGGTGGTACAACAAGCTACACTATCATAAAGTCAAGTCAAACTTTTGGTTCTAAGTTATATCTTACCAAGCACATTTGTTGTTTGTGGAGTTGACACTCCAAACGCAACAGCAACAGCGACAAAGGGCGCGTGCTTAAAGATTGCTCTTTAATCGTGTGGGATGAATGCACTATGGCGAACAGAAAAGCAGTAGAGGCGGTAAACAGGACTTTGCAGGACATCCGCAGGAACCAGCAAATGATGGGTGGCGTTACAGTTCTGTTAAGCGGCGATTTCCGACAAACGCTGCCTGTGGTGACGCGAGGAACTAGGGCTGATGAGGTGAATGCTTTGTTGAAATGCTCTTTCTTATGGCCACATATTCATAGGTTGCGCTTAACGATGAATATGAGAGCACAGCTTGGCGGGAATGTACACGCCCAAGAATTTTCTGATGTTCTCTTAAATTGGGTGAGGGAACGCTACCAGTAGACGGTGGCCAGGTGGTTCTACCTGAGATACTTGGGAGAGTGGTGTCCACCTTAGAAGATTTGATACGCCTGGTGTACGGGGACATCAACAGGATACCGCACCAAGATAATTCTTGGGTGTGTGAACGAGCCATTTTAACACCCAGAAAAGACCAACTTTCAGCGATCAATGAATGCATTCTCGCGGAAATTGAGGGAAATGAAGTGATCTACACTTCAATAAACACTGTTGTCGACCAAGATGACGCTACACATTACCCCGTAGAATTTCTGAATTTCCTCAGTGCAAGTGAATTACCAGCGCACACCATTAAGCTAAAGGTCGGTGTCCCAATTATGCTTCTTCGGAATCTCACTCCGCCGAAACTGTGCAATGGGACCCGGCTCAAAGTCGTCCCGCTGCAGAGAAATATCAATGAGGCGGAAATTCTAACAGGTTGTGGTGTCGGCGAGACAGTGTTTATACCACGTATACCACCGATTCCCCACAATTACCCCTTTTTTTTTCGGATGAGAAGTCATCAAATGACCCCTCCCGCTCTGGACGAGCGGAAGGGAGTGTCAGACTCTTACTGACTAAAACCCACCCGTATTCCTTCCTTAGCCCTTTATGTTCCGGGCCAGCGGTAACCCTTTCGGACAATCCCGCTGACCCGGCAGGCTTCGGACATATGGGGCCCCTCCTCGATGCTGACATTTCTTTGAGGTGCGCATGGAACACGTACGCGCCGTCCGGCACGGGCCTTTTTCTGATCGGACGGTGAGCTACCCATTACTCTACGCCCGCAGGCCCGCGCCTACGGTGGCCGGGAGTACTCCCGTGGCTCCCGACGCCCGGAGCGTCTCCCGCGGCGGCTGGGACGGGAGGCTCTCTCCCTCATCCGTCCCGGCACCTCCTTCGCTAGCATGACTGCTTCGCAGAAGGAGGTGACTGCCTCCCACTCCCTCTCGCCCCGGACCATGGCTTGCACCAGGGCCAGACGCGAGAGGTCGCCGCCGCTGCCGATCGCCTCTACGGGGACACGGCGGTGCTCCGCCCAAGCGGGGCAGACCTCCACCGTGTGCTCCATCGTGTCTTCTGGGCGATCCTGGCAATGGTGACACCCGGCCACAATTACCCCTTTCAATTCAAGCGCGTGCAGTTTCCTGTGAGCGTGTGCTTCGCAATGACAAGAAATAAGTCACAGGGGCAGACACTGAAGGCTACGGGTGTCGACCTCAGGACGAGCTGCATCTCACACGGACAACTGTACGTCGCTTGCTCCCGCGTCACCAGTCCTGACTCGCTGTACTTACATATTGAACGAGACCGAGGGAAAAACAACGAACGTTTAACACAGAAGTGTTACAGTAAATTATAACACTTCTGTTATTCGACGTCTCCTAAATTTCCTTATTAACCTGACGTCTCTTACCAGTAAATTAACTACATAACTTTCAAATTTTGAGTTTACTAAGCCAAATAGTTTTTGAGGGATCTAAGCTATAGTACAGTATGAGACGCATCTTTTGAGTGTTTCTGTAAATCAACAAACTATCACTAATTTATTTTGGAAAATGGAACACCTGATGCAGAACCGCAACAGATCAGCTAAAGTATACCTAAGAGATATAAAAATGGTGCCATAGCAAAAAATATTCCACGTGAAGAGCATTTTCTGCTGTGAGAATAAATTTGAAGATCTGGAACACCTGTTGTGGAACTCCAAAGCCCAGCGACACTATAACATATAGGAATGACGTCTTAGCAAAAGTTGTTTAGTCTGATGGGCATTTCCTGTTGACTTACAAAAATGAAAGATCTGAAACGTCTCGAATCGTCTCGCGCATCACGCTGTTTTCCCGTCCCCAGGCTCTTAGAATTCAGACATCAGACGTTTCAGATCTTTGATTTTGACGACCCCGTTGTCGCTGGCATAAGCAACAGGATACGCGTACAAAGTCGCGGGCAGAAGCTAGTGTATAATATAATGGAATAATAGGTGTAGATAGGTACCTAGACATAATTATATTCAAAGGTTACTTGTAAAATGGCCAACAGATTATGTTAAAAAAAAGGTAAAAAGGTACCGGACAGGAAAAAAAGTAGGACTATTTAGACAAAAAGAAGTGAGATGCCATCAAAAACATAACTTGTATAAAACAACAAGTCTCGCAACTCAGTTCTTCTACCGTAAAAAGTTGTGAGATTCATGTAACACCAAGTCGGTTAATTTATTTAGGCCCTACTTAAGGGACCTTTTGTCCTTTTTTCTTAAGTTATTACGTAATTAGGTAACCTAACAACATCTTATAGTGACCATATCAATATTAAAAATCTTTTATGTTTTAAATAAATAGACTGACTTGGCAATCGCACTAAACAATCTAATTTGATATAATATGTATTACTTGTGAGATACCTACATTGTGTTTTCATGCGATGGCCAAGTCAGAAGGTCCCTTAAGTAGGGACTAATAAGAAGGAAAGTAGGGACGAATAAATTAACAGACTAAGTTATGTTTTGTTTTTGATGGCTTAACTTTTACAACACCCATTAAAACAAACTTGGTAATTTACTACTGGGAAATAACACAACGGATACATAGCAGAACTTATTTTGGACTATTATAGCTACGACGTAGCAGAGCTGTCTGCTACGCCGGCTACGCCGTAGGCGATAGTGTGTTAGTCGTAGCCCGTCGCAGGTCAGTCAAATAATTATTATTTTCATAAACTTTTTGTACAGTCCGGGACATTAATTGTTCAGCAAATTGACACCTTACGACAATTTGCCGTGTTATAACATTTCACACAATCGTCATAGAATGACGTGATTGGAATATCCAGTGAAGTGTGTTGAAAGATGTGACATAATGTGTGTTTGTGTTAGAAACATCAAATATACTTTACCTACATTTTTAGGGGCATTCGGTTCTTAAATCTATCTAAACAATAAATTTGCTTATAGTAGATACCAGCCTATGAAAATAGGCTCGTGCCTGGTGTCGTGGTGCCTGCAGTGGGGCAAAAGCCCCGCTGCCTGTTGATCACCGCGCTTGCTCAAGGCGGGTCGGCAATTTCAGACTAATATATTTTTTTTTAACTACAAGTCCAGGTTTCCTCACGGTGTTTTCCTTCACCGATGTCATTAACGTCCAAGATAAACTAATTTGATAAAAAAAAAAACTAATTGATATTTGCCCGGATTTCACGGGCAAGTAGGAATGGTTATGGGGCAAGTATGTATGGGTATTTAACAGCATAATCAGCCTATATTGTTCCCACTGCTGGGTCAAAGGCCTCCTCTCTTCGAGAGGGAGCGGGCTTTAATCTACCACGCGGACCTAGTGCGGGTTGGTAGATGTCATATGTCTTCGAATTTTTTTTATTCTTAGACACTTGACGTGTGTATAGTTCAGTCAACGAATGGCCCAAAAGGGCGCGTAGAGTGCGAGAGCAAGGACCTAAGCGATTCGTGCGAAGCAAGCCGAAGCGAGCCGGAGTGGGGGGGGGCACAATATTCCCATTTTTGGGGTTTTCGCTAATAACTCAAAAACGGTTCGTCGACAAAAAGAGATGCAGGTAGTAAATGTAGGAAAAACTACTGATAAATAATTTGGGAGAAAAAAAAATATTTTTAAATATTTATTTGCGTGGATCTTTAAATAAATTGTACAATAACCTCAAAATATTCTTCAAAAAAGGATGTCTCTAAAGATCCACTGTTGCTTGAGAAGTATCATCAGACGCAATCCATCCTCCCGAAAGCACAGTTGTTGTAGCGAGTGTACCCATGACTTCTGCAGCATGTATCCCTCTCCCGGGGGATACGGGGGCAGACCTCGTCGCAGGCCTGGACATGGTCGGCGTCGGTGACGGCCAACATGGCGAAAGCGATGAGCAGCAGAACGAAGGTGGTCTTGAAAGCAGCCATTGTAGTGTTTGTGTAGTAGTAGGTAGAACGTTGAAGAGATGAGTTGTTCTGTGAAGCTGAAGACTTTTTACTCCCTTTTTATACGCTGAAACTTGCACGTGTTTTAGAGATATAAACAAACAGGTTTGTAGTTGTTTTTTGTAGCAATTTTAGAATGTAAAATTCAATACGATATGATAATTTATTTTATTTTTTACCTAGAACGCTATCACATTGTTTTGTCTGCGACGGGAAAGGAGGCTTAGCATTACATTTGATATGTTCATATTTATGTGAATGTATGCAGAGCAGTGGTGGCCCAGTGGTCACGGCCGCAACTTACGTGTTGTAGGTCTTCAGAAAGGAGAATAGCCACTAATTATGGGATCCAAAAGAACCCCAAGTCAAACGCTCAATTACCGCCTACCCCGCAAAGGAAAGCGTAAACTTATAGTAGGATTATTTATTTATGTTTGAAATCTACATAAATGTACCGCGCTAGTTATCGCTTATAAAATATTGTTTTACATTTTGTTATTATTAAATCTGAAATGACCCCCTTGCTACCTACTCATATTTATTATGAAAAATGTTTCGAAACCATGAAAATCATGAAATCGTGAAAAAAAATTGTACATAAATATAATTTATTTTTGATTTCATGTTTTACCCTTAACTAATTCTAATCGGTTTAAAAAAAAAACAATTAACTTTAGGTTGCTTTTCCTCATCGAATAACAATTTTAATGTTATCATAGTAAATAGACCTGGTGGCCTTCGCGCGGTCCGACTGATTATCTTGGAATAATAATAAAGAGAAAACGGGTGCTTCCAAAGTAAATAAAGACTCGTTTCGTTCAATTAACTCACAGAATACTTACGACAGTACAAACAGTCCTTCTTAATTTATAAAACGATTCAGTAAAGTACCAAAATCAAAATGAAATTCAATCTAATAATCTTTAATCGCTATCTTCGTTGTTGCGGCTATCTAAGTTGTTGCCGCCTGCATTAACAATGGCGACGGGTATGAAGGTGTCAACCCGATGGCCGTCAAGGAAACTGCTGTTCCGGTTATTGTCACAAGGAACCTCGTTGGGTCGCTGGATACTGTAGATAAATTATCTATGATGACAGTTCCGATTTTTGTTTTCTGAGTGAACAAAATCTATACATATAATAAAACAGTAACGACAGAAAAACTGTACATTGAGAATTTTCGAGAAAAAATAAGTGGCTTTTGTTAGAAAAACGTAACTGATGACAAAAAGTGACTTTTTAGAATTTTTGTCTGTTTGTCTGTTTGTCTGTTTGTCTGTGTGTATGGTACGGCTTCACGCCAAAACTACTGGATAGATTGAATTGAAATTCAGCAAAAATGTTCTTTGTAAACCAAGGAAGGCTTTAGGCTACATATTATCACGCCGTATGTTATGGGAGGTAAGCAATATTGATTTTAAAAGGTTTTGGTTCGTAATTGAATGCACAAAATAATTGAATGCCCAAAATGACATGTTATTTATTTAGTTAATAAAAATTTACCCCTGGAAACATAACAATCACGCTATTTTTATAAAGGAGCGGGGCAGTAATATTATAAATTGCAAGGGAACAGCTATTTCAACAATATGTCAACAGGGAATATAGCGGTATGGTCAGGCGACCGTTTTCCGCACTAAATGGTGCGAGTTCAAATCCCGTATTATTATTTTTTTTAAATCGTAAAATTCTTTTTTTTTTTAGTTTTTGCATTTTTTATGTGCATTAGGAACGATACTGTTATGAAATCTGAGAACTATACATGTCCTATCTAATTGTATGGGAAGTTTCACACCAATGTTACTAAACAGATTGATTGGTGGTACAACAAGCTACACTATCATAAAGTCAAGTCAAACTTTTGGTTCTAAGTTATATCTTACCAAGCACATTTGTTGTTTGTGGAGTTGACACTCCAAACGCAACAGCAACAGCGACAAAGGGCGCGTGCTTAAAGATTGCTCTTTAATCGTGTGGGATGAATGCACTATGGCGAACAGAAAAGCAGTAGAGGCGGTAAACAGGACTTTGCAGGACATCCGCAGGAACCAGCAAATGATGGGTGGCGTTACAGTTCTGTTAAGCGGCGATTTCCGACAAACGCTGCCTGTGGTGACGCGAGGAACTAGGGCTGATGAGGTGAATGCTTTGTTGAAATGCTCTTTCTTATGGCCACATATTCATAGGTTGCGCTTAACGATGAATATGAGAGCACAGCTTGGCGGGAATGTACACGCCCAAGAATTTTCTGATGTTCTCTTAAATTGGGTGAGGGAACGCTACCAGTAGACGGTGGCCAGGTGGTTCTACCTGAGATACTTGGGAGAGTGGTGTCCACCTTAGAAGATTTGATACGCCTGGTGTACGGGGACATCAACAGGATACCGCACCAAGATAATTCTTGGGTGTGTGAACGAGCCATTTTAACACCCAGAAAAGACCAACTTTCAGCGATCAATGAATGCATTCTCGCGGAAATTGAGGGAAATGAAGTGATCTACACTTCAATAAACACTGTTGTCGACCAAGATGACGCTACACATTACCCCGTAGAATTTCTGAATTTCCTCAGTGCAAGTGAATTACCAGCGCACACCATTAAGCTAAAGGTCGGTGTCCCAATTATGCTTCTTCGGAATCTCACTCCGCCGAAACTGTGCAATGGGACCCGGCTCAAAGTCGTCCCGCTGCAGAGAAATATCAATGAGGCGGAAATTCTAACAGGTTGTGGTGTCGGCGAGACAGTGTTTATACCACGTATACCACCGATTCCCCACAATTACCCCTTTTTTTTTCGGATGAGAAGTCATCAAATGACCCCTCCCGCTCTGGACGAGCGGAAGGGAGTGTCAGACTCTTACTGACTAAAACCCACCCGTATTCCTTCCTTAGCCCTTTATGTTCCGGGCCAGCGGTAACCCTTTCGGACAATCCCGCTGACCCGGCAGGCTTCGGACATATGGGGCCCCTCCTCGATGCTGACATTTCTTTGAGGTGCGCATGGAACACGTACGCGCCGTCCGGCACGGGCCTTTTTCTGATCGGACGGTGAGCTACCCATTACTCTACGCCCGCAGGCCCGCGCCTACGGTGGCCGGGAGTACTCCCGTGGCTCCCGACGCCCGGAGCGTCTCCCGCGGCGGCTGGGACGGGAGGCTCTCTCCCTCATCCGTCCCGGCACCTCCTTCGCTAGCATGACTGCTTCGCAGAAGGAGGTGACTGCCTCCCACTCCCTCTCGCCCCGGACCATGGCTTGCACCAGGGCCAGACGCGAGAGGTCGCCGCCGCTGCCGATCGCCTCTACGGGGACACGGCGGTGCTCCGCCCAAGCGGGGCAGACCTCCACCGTGTGCTCCATCGTGTCTTCTGGGCGATCCTGGCAATGGTGACACCCGGCCACAATTACCCCTTTCAATTCAAGCGCGTGCAGTTTCCTGTGAGCGTGTGCTTCGCAATGACAAGAAATAAGTCACAGGGGCAGACACTGAAGGCTACGGGTGTCGACCTCAGGACGAGCTGCATCTCACACGGACAACTGTACGTCGCTTGCTCCCGCGTCACCAGTCCTGACTCGCTGTACTTACATATTGAACGAGACCGAGGGAAAAACAACGAACGTTTAACACAGAAGTGTTACAGTAAATTATAACACTTCTGTTATTCGACGTCTCCTAAATTTCCTTATTAACCTGACGTCTCTTACCAGTAAATTAACTACATAACTTTCAAATTTTGAGTTTACTAAGCCAAATAGTTTTTGAGGGATCTAAGCTATAGTACAGTATGAGACGCATCTTTTGAGTGTTTCTGTAAATCAACAAACTATCACTAATTTATTTTGGAAAATGGAACACCTGATGCAGAACCGCAACAGATCAGCTAAAGTATACCTAAGAGATATAAAAATGGTGCCATAGCAAAAAATATTCCACGTGAAGAGCATTTTCTGCTGTGAGAATAAATTTGAAGATCTGGAACACCTGTTGTGGAACTCCAAAGCCCAGCGACACTATAACATATAGGAATGACGTCTTAGCAAAAGTTGTTTAGTCTGATGGGCATTTCCTGTTGACTTACAAAAATGAAAGATCTGAAACGTCTCGAATCGTCTCGCGCATCACGCTGTTTTCCCGTCCCCAGGCTCTTAGAATTCAGACATCAGACGTTTCAGATCTTTGATTTTGACGACCCCGTTGTCGCTGGCATAAGCAACAGGATACGCGTACAAAGTCGCGGGCAGAAGCTAGTTGTATAATAAAATAATATATATAAATATTGTTATCTTTTATTACTTCTCTCTGATTACAGTTACATATGTCTGACATATAATATAATAATTGATTACTGGGAAATAACATAACGGATACATAACAGAACTTATTTTAGACTGTTATTGCTACGACGTAGCAGAGCTGTCTGCTACGCCGGCTACGCCGTAGGCAATAGTGTGTTAGTCGTAGCCCGTCGCAGGTCAGTCAAATAAATATTATTTTCATAAAATGTTTGTTCAGCAAATTGACACCTTACGACAATTTGCAGTGTTATAGCCATTTCACACAATCGTCAAAGAATGACGTTATGATCTGAATATACGGATAATAATTAGTTTGTAGACAATTTGCTTAACAATTCATTTCGCTTGACTACGTAGTAACTTATCCAGCGTTGAATTTTCACAATTTTGTATCTATCGTTGCGAAACTCCCGAGAGGTCAATATACATAAATATCTGCCTACTCGGTTAAATTCAGAAGAATGTGATGCCTTCTTGTGAAAAAAAAACATCTGTCATTACTTCGGCAGCATAGAAACCTAATAGTATAATATTTAGACTGTTCTGCTGTATAGCAATCACTACCGTTCATATTGCAAAAATATGTGACATCCTTCTGTAAGCGTAAACGTCTGACAGTAATGTTTCAAAGATAATTGTCTAATAAAAGTCTCGTCAGATAGTTTTGGTGTTCCTTCGATGTCACATACTTGTGCTGCCACTTGATATGCCTTCCACAAATGGTCACATATATTTGCCGTCATCTCGACGACAGATTAATGGATGATTTATGAAATCAGATATTATTGCTGAGCTGTCCATAGTTATAGGTATTTATGGTCGTGACTGTGTCCTTATACTAGATTTACCTAGATATTATTCGACATCTTATATGTATAATTATACTATCTTGTTATTAATTTCTTGTTGTTTTCGTTTAGACGGCCTTGTTGTTCCAGTGGTCGCAAGCGCTACTGCTGGTCCTGGGTTCGATTCCTGGTTCTGGCAAAGTGTTATTGGGTTTTCCTATCTGGATTTTTTTCAGTAGCAGCCCGGAGTCTGAATTTGTGGCCTGTTGATGGTAATAGGCTCACCCCTTAGTACATGGGACTTGAACATAACTGGAGAAATGTAATTTAAGGTGTAATTAACAAAATGAAATTTGTTTAATCTATAAATTGGATATTGGAATCAGATATACAAGTCATATTAAAAAAAAATCGGTCAAGAGCGGGTCCGACTTACCCGCGCACCGAGGGTGAGGCCCATATTCATCAGAAAATTTTGTCAGTATGAATATTGTAGTTTTAGGTCAGCGCCATCTCTTGACCGATAGTGGAGCTAATGTAATTTTTGTTGATTTCTGGAAAAATGTGCTGTTTATAGACATCGTTTTATTTTTCCTGTAATCTTTACATACACTGCTATCACATAGAATAATTTCTGATTTTTGTCTATGCGCACTTCGGAGGTAAGTAGGGGGGCAGGTATTTTGTTTTTCTTTTTTCATGAAGAGTCGAAAACTAAAAAAAAAAGAAAAAAAATTGAGAATGTGTAAACAGCGGTCTTTTATATAATACCCCACATGCCCCACTTAGAATTTTCAAGACCACCTTTCAGACAATGTTGCAAAAAAAAAAAATCTTTCCTAGTTACAAAATAGTTGGGCAAACGTCATCTAAGACTATTCTAAACTTCAAATTGATAGCATTAGTAGTTCTTGAGATATCCAGCTGTGACAGACGGACAGACTGAGTCTCACCACAATGGTTCCTTTTTGCCATTTTGGTACGGAACCCTAAAAAGCTAGATGGATTCGACATTTTCTATCTGAAGACCCCTTAAAAGAAATGGCGAAACAAACACAGGACTCAGTCTCTTTTAAAGTCCAGACAATCTTGGTCAGATTATGTGAGGACCATGTAGATTAGTGTCTGAAATTTGATTTGATTTTTTTAGGTCCTTTTACAAAGTAATACATTTAAAATGAAATGGTCTATATGTACACCTCTGCCTTACCCTTTGGGGAACACAGGTGTGATATTATTATGATCAGCTAGAATATCTTACACGATATTCTAGCCCCTACAGGTACTAGGCACTAGTTACCTACAGATAACTTGTGATATTTCCACATATTGCTTTCGGTTTTTTACGTATGACTCGGTTAGCTGTCCCGGCTTGTGGCTAAGTAATAACAGCCGCACGGGTCGATTGATCAGGTTAAGCTACGCTTGCCGCGGTTGGTCCGTAGATGGGTGACCAGCTTTACACACCAAGACCAAGTAGTAAAGCAAGTTAAGCCGTTGGTCCCGGCTGTCATTCGTGGATCTTTGGCAGTCGTTACGGGTCGTCAGAAGCTCGAAAGTCTGCATACCAGTCTTACCAAGGGGTATCGATTACCCAGTAACTGAGTTATGGAGGTCAGATAGGCAGTCGCTCCATGTAAATAACTGGTATTCAGCTGCATACTGTTAGACCGGAAGCCGATCCCAATAGTTGAGAAAAGGCTAGGCAGATGATGACTCGGTTAGCTGTAGGATATCCAAGTATAAAGCCGGAAAATAACATTAATTAAGAATAATAAAATGGTGATACCACTCTTTAAATTTTTTTACGTAATTTTGAAGTATAATAAACTAAGAATTCTCGAAAAAATTTCGTACGTGATGATTTATAGAATGAGTATGTTCATCCATACTAATAATAACTAATATTGTATTTTATGTGTTTTATAATTATTGGCCTTGATGCCTGAAATAAATGGATAAATAAATAAATATACTAATAATATTATAAATGCGAAAGTGTGTCTGTCTGTATGTTACCTCTTCACGCTTAAACCGCTGAACCGATTTAGATGAAATTTTATATAGAGATAGTTTGATTCCCGGGAAAGGACATAGGATAGTTTTTATCCCGATATTCCGACAGGATCAACACTTATGTGGGTGAAATCGCGGGGCGCACCTAGTTGTCAAAAACGAGAACACAAAAATGTATGCAACAGCAGATTTTTTTCGTTATTTTAGGATTGGATCCATGGCAAAAGTTTTTAAAAATTATGAGAACAATGACCCCTTTTCAGGTTGAGTGTAAACAAAAACTTCAATGTCTTTTTTATTTCAGTACGTACCTATCTAGTTATTTATTGTATTGTATTGTATCTCATTGAATTTTAATCAGGTTAGCACTAGTTCTAATTTATAGTGCAAGTTTTTTTAAATTTCAATTTAAATAGGTAGGTACTTGAATTTTTATCTTATTAATTAGTTCAGTGCATTGAGCATAATTTATGAGCTAAACCTAGACTAACCTAGCTAAGAACTGTGACATCGTGAGTTTGTAAAACAAAAATAATTTGTTAGAAACTTTCTCGGGGATTATTTCACATTGAGAGCAATGTTGATGAAATTAAATACGCAAAGTAAAGTGCCTGCCTGGGTTCGAACTCACGACCTGCAACTCGTAAGTCGGGGCCGATACAACAGCACCCTAAAGCCGCTTGTATACGTCCGTTTTTTTCACCGGACAACGGACCGTTTTTTTTCGCCGGATTCGCGGTGGTGTATGGTTTATAATGAATGTGTGCACATGCATCGGACACAGGTCCGGCGAACAAGTTACGCCGGATGCACCGCCGCCTCCCCTCGGCGCAACGGATACCGGACGAAAAACGGACGTATACAAGCGGCTTAATTGCGTAACACACTATCAATCGGAATCTGAATCATTTTTAAAGCAAATAGCTAATCCATTGCTTCATAAGTTCGAAAAATTTGTCTGCTCAACACCTAAATAACGCAATGAATGTTGTTGAATTGTCAAAATGAAACCGATCCCAATTGATAATGTGTTACGCAATTGCCCCGCTGGGCTATCACTGCTCAATAACGTTATAAATGCCAAAATTGATCACAAATGATGTCAAGCATGCGAGCGTCTACGTACCTACGGTGCAGCAATATCATAAATGTACCTACCTCTTAAAACTTAAAAAAAAAAAAAAAAAATTCCTTTGTACGTAGTGTTTTTTTTTGGAAGTCGGATGTTTTTTTTTTGTAAAAAAGTTATTATTTTTCACTTTTTAGTTGTATGTACCTACCCCACACAAATTCATATAACACTACTTGGTATGTGAATATCAGTGACAAGAAGCTATTGTACACATCTGCCTACCCCTGCAGAGGGTACAGGCGTGATGTTCTGTTGGGTGATTGCGTAAACAATGCATACATATGCGATAGCAGCAATCGCGGTTGTTTTGCTGGCATTTATTGAAGAGTTCCGTTGCTGGCTCCGAAGCTCATCATCAGATCTTTACGAAATTTAAATGGGACCATTTCGGAATAAACCTCTTTCGAACAACTACTATAAGATTTTTAAGAATGTTTTTAATCGCAACTGTGATTATGAAATGTAAGAGTAATTTGATAGGTAGGTACCTACTAACTCCAATTACCTACAAAAAAAAACATTTTATAATAAAAAGTACAGTTGTAAAAATTAAGTACTATTTGCATAATTAAGTTAAAAAACTTTTCATTGTGTTTTTGCATTACTTTTTAATCTAGTCTGTTATTTTCTCATAAGCCTGAGGTAAGTTATTATGATTTTTTTTTTATTGAGGTAAGTATGGTCTCTCTTTTGGAGGATATTTTAATGCATCCTCTTATACTACCCTCGTATTTAAGTACTTTCTGATATTATTTAATTCTGAAGACTGAAACTGCGTGGTCAGTCCAGTTAAGATCCTCTGAACATTAAAGAAAATGCATTCGTCGATTTGCGACGACATAAAATGGAAAATAAAAAAAAACTCAAATTACACTGTAGATAAGGTTCCACAGAATGTTGGCTGTTTCGATTCTGGAATAACGGGAATCAACACATCGTTTTAGTTTTTTGAATCGGTTTGAGATTGATTCAATCTTTGTAGGACCTATTGGAAAACAATAAGTGCCTCTGTTTAGTTTTTTAAATCATGCACCTGGTTACATGCAAATCAGTTTAATAAAAAATAAATATAAAAATCATATTAATGATTTTGTACTTATTAGGAATTTTATTGGGGAAAGCCTCATGGATGTTCTCCGTCTGGGGAGAATGGAGGATTAAGTCCGGACTCCTACCATCTAAGACCCCGCTGTTCCTTCTACTACCATAAGTCGGGGGCCCGGGAGATACGTACATGTACATTCGCCGCACTCCCGACTGGTATCAGCCCGCCACCAAGTGCGGCCATTCCCACGACCGCACGTCCTCCCATAAAGGCGCGCATGGAACACTGCATGCCACTTCTTTGGGCCTAACTGTTCGAGTGACGATACAGCCCCAGTTTCACCGCCTACAGACTCCTACAGGCCCCTTCTTATACTGGTTGAAGATCATTAAGCACACTTCGACGCCCGGCGGCTGCTCTTCTGGTGCAGGTGAATTGAGAGGTATGCTCTCTCTCCCTCTCCGCTGTCTCCTTTGCATGCATTTCCTCCTCGCAAAAAGAGGCGACAGCATCCCTCGCGTTTTCGCTCCCGACTACTCCTCTAGCGTATGTTGTGCCTTGTGCTCGGAGCAGTCCACACAGTGACGAAGCAGGTGTCCGCTCACGACCTATGCGACGCAGGTATTTCCCGAAACATCCGTGTCCAGTAAGAACCGGCTTCAGCCGGAAACTGAACGCGCCATGTTGCCTCTCCAGCTATTCCTCCTTAACCTTACTTCGGTAACCCGCATTTTGCCAGTTATGTATAAGTCCCATGTAATAAGGGTGACCCTATTGCCATCAACCGGGCACAAATCCAGACTCCAGGCTGCTACTGAGAAATTCCAGATGGAAAACCCCAATAACACTTTGCCGGACCTGGGAATCGAATCCAGAACCTCATGCCTCTCTTGGTGAAATACAGGCTAATTAGATCTCAAATAATTAATGTTTTAATCCGTACAACGTAGGTAATTAAAAACTGATGAGCTACTCCGTAGATACATTCGGTTAACTCACTATTCGAATCGGAAAAAAAAAATGATAAAAGAATCGATTACACCACTCGCCGCCCTACTTTCTTTGTTTACTTAATTCGATGAACGGCTACCCAGTCAGTATTGCCAGTGCAAACACACAAAATGAAATTGTACATGTTTCTAGAACGACGAAGAAAATTGCTTTTACAGCTCCGTAGGGTTTTGATTAAACCGTGTTGTCAGATTTAAGGGGACTTTTGAAAAAGGAGATGATTTTCCGGATTATGATACTGAGATAAGGAAAATTATCTATTGTAACATTTCGGTGTATTGAGTTCTAGAAATTATACTTAGAACTAGCAGCGCCCCGCGGTTTCACCCACATAAGTACCGATCCCGTGGGAATATCGAGATAAAAAGTCCTATGCGTTATTCTGATGCCTACCTATAAGCTATATATTTTATTTATTTTTTTTACTGTAAAATTTCATCAAAATCCGTTCAGTAATTTTTGCGTGAAAGAGTAAAAACATCCATCCATTCATCCTCACAAACTTTCGCATTTATAATATTAGTAGGATGGAGAATTCTGTATTTGTAGGTTTTTAAAGGCCAGAAAATGTTTACTGCTTGACTCATAAGGTATCCTTATGAGCGTTTACGCCGTACGGCATTTCATACAAACTTTCAAGCCCTTAAGTTTCGAAATGAATGAACCGATTTTAATGAAACTTCATACGCATAAGCAGGATACAAAGGTCTAAAAAGTTAAAGAACATTTTCGAAAAATAGTGTTACAGCCAAATTAGACCGATTTGAAATTTTCCATAGAAACAGAGATTTCCAGTTATCTTTTTTTAAATAAGACATTTTAAAAATGTTTTCTACTAACTTTTTAGACCTTTGTATCCTGCTTATGCATTTTAAAAACTAAATATTTCCAGTATCAGACTCTTTTCCTACACCTAGAAGACAATTTACTTCACAATAAATTTCCCTTACTTTACTCAGTAACCTATCAAGCGTTGAATAATGAGACACAATTTTATATAGGTATTATATAAGTAAATCAATAAAATGCCTTTGATTTGTTTAAAATACTTTTTACTTACACAACATTTTTAAGCACTTAAAGTTCATGTTCCATCTGACTTTTTCCTCTTTCGAGCCGTTTTCTTACCTTTTCCTCTTTTAACATAATTGATATGGATTTCACCTGTAAAAAAAAGAGCTAAGTACCTAAGTAAAATACAAAAAAAAAATCTAAACCGTAGATAGATCATATTTAGTGCCAAAAGCCAAAACATATAATATGAAAACATATCTTACCGTATTCATCAACTGAAAAAATACACAGGAAAATGAGTAACTAAAATTTGGTTCAAACCTTCGGTGCTGTTTCTCAATTTTGTCTACAAGATATTATTATCTAATCGAATCATTTCGAAAATCTGGGAAACCAACAAGCGTGATAGGTATTCGTATAGGTATTTGGTTTTTCGAGTAATTTAACCGGTGAAATTTGCAGAAGCCACATAACAATCTTAAGGCCGCCACATAGCGTCCGTAATTTACCGGTGAATGAACTGACACTGAAATGTATCTTATGAAAGTAAGTTGGTGTGTTTTACTCATGGACATATATTACGTCCATGGTTTTAATAGAGAACGTTTGTGACACCGTAAAGTCAAACTTCGCTGCAGCCATCATTTTCATGACAGCTGTCACCGCTCTTAGAAGAAACCGTAGTTTTAGTAATAAGCAACATATAGGTCATGCTTTAAGAGGGCAAACTGAAGTGGCAGTGGGCTGGCCATGTCTGTCGAAGGACCGATGGCCGGTGGAGCAGACGAGTCCTGGAGTGGAGACCGCGTATCGGCAAGCGTAGTGTGGGACGCCCCCCAGCTAGATGGACGGACGACCTAAAGAAGGTGGCTGGGGTAGACTAGATGCGGAAGGCGGAGGACAGGGTGCTGTGGCGCAGTCTGGGAGAGGCCTATGTCCAGCAGTGGACTGCGATAGGCTGAGTTGATTGATAAGAGGGCGCCGATCAAACGCCGACCGCGCAGTGGCGCCCTCATCGTTTGTTTGGTTATTTCTTTTATTTTAGAATGAAAATGCAGAAAATAAGCACGTTAAGGTAAACGAAACGGAAAATAGTGGCCACTATTTTCCGTGGTACTGATTAATAAACCTAAACAATGTAAAACTACCGTTTATAATAATATTAACGTTCAATCTTGCGGAACACAACTTACCGTGCTTATTTTCTGCATTTTCATTCTAAAATAAAAGAAATAACCAAACAAACGATGAGGGCGCCACTAGGCGGTCGGCGTAGCCTTGTTAAGTGGCAAGCTAAAGGAAATAATGAAATGAAATGATGAAATGAAATGATTTTATTTTTTGTAAGTAGGTTTGTACAAACACTTTTACACGTCAATCATGTTTTTTTTTTAAACTAGATGAAGTCGGCGTTTCCTATCTGACTACTCTGAGAAGAAAGGCCGAAACAAACTCAGAGGTCACAGTCTCTTTTAAAGTCCAGACATAATCTTCGTAAGGTTATATGAAGACCATGTAGATCGATGTCTGAGGTGGTCTTTTGAGGAAAGAACCACACAGATTGAGAGGACCTGTCCAGTAAGTGCACGCATTTATCAAAAATCGTGCAGCTCAACTCAAGACTTAAGGAGCTCAACGGTTCGACGAACAATACCAAAGAAAGGACATTTGGGTAGGCCACATAAATTACTTAAACTGCCAGACCATGAAAAAAAAAAAACTAACAGAACAGAGAGAATAATAAAAAATATATATATGTAAAATGACCCTAATAATAATGATAATATGTAAAATGTTAACACGTTACCGTCAATATCTTTTATTTTCATATTGTGTTTCTTCTCTAATGCTGAAATTAAAGATCAAATACACAATATAAATACAAACAAATATTTGAGACTACAAATATTTGTTTTTATTCATCAGTGTTTGAAGAAAAATAATGCTACTTTGTCCTAAAGTTATTCAAAACGGAGTATATTGTGACTAGGTATGCTTTCAAAGTGGTGAAGGAAAACATTGTAAAGACCACTAGACACTGGCATGTCCTAGAACCAAAACTTGAATACAAGATGTGACATCCACCACATGGACCGCGTGATGGACCAGTACCCTACCAATCAACACACTACCAATCGGAATCTGAATCATATTGAAGCAAATTGCTAATCCATTGCTTCATAAGTTCGAAAAATTTGTCTGCTCAACACGTAAATAACGCAATGAACGTCGTGAACTGTCAAAATGAAACCGATTCAGATTGATAAAGTGTTACGCAATTGCCCCACTGGACGGCACTTCCTGTGACACTGCCTGCCTATAGTGCCTATCACAGAGAAGAGGACTGCATTCTAGCCATAGAAATATCATAACTTTGGTCCTAGCAGAGGGAAGATTATAGGGCGATTATTCTTTAAATTTCATTTTATTCTGACTGCTTCGTTGGTCTAGTGTTCGCGAACGTTACTGCTGAGCTTGAGTTCCTGGGTTCGATTCCCAGGTCGGTTAAAGTGTTATTAGGTTTTTCTATCTGTAATTACACTGTAGCAGTTCCAGCATCTAGATACAAATCTACTTGGCACAAGCCCAGTTGACACACACCACCACCACCACCACACACACACACCCCACCACCACACCACACACCTCACCAACTCACCACCTCCCCACCACCACCACACACTTCTGACTAACTCTTTGGGGGTATAATTATGTTTTCTTTTTTATAAAATTACTCTTTTTAAAGTCTACTGTCAGAGTTTTTACTCGAGCTATGGGTCAACTACACTAAGAGATCGCTGGATGTTCTGCGCGTACAATATAATAATGCTTTCAGGATGTTTTTGCGACTGCCTCGTTTCTGTAGCGCATCAGAAATGTTTGCCGAGGCCCACACAGACGGCTTTCAAGCCATAATACGCAAAAAAACTGCTTCGCTGCTGTGCAGAGTGCGGAGTAGTCGCAACTATATCCTGAGAGCTGTGGCGGAGAGCTATACTCCAAAATTTAGGCATTTTGTGCGGAGGTTGATTAGGTAGGAAACATATTTTCCTGACTGGTCATCCTTTTGTCTTAATTATACTTTCTTTTTATTTTTTTATTTTATATCAATGTTACTAACACTAGAATATAAGATGTTTGTAATACTCACAAAATATGGATCACTGTTGTCCGAAATAAATGAATTTTAATTTAATTTAATAAAAGGGACTTACAAACGATGACAGGTTTTGCATGATCAAGTACTTCTTGCTGTCCATAACGTGTCGTCAGGTCCTTGATGTATTCCTTTAGATCTCTCACCCACTCAGGATTTGCTACAAAATGTAACACTTTTTTATAGTATGGACATCTTTCACAGCGTCCGGAAAGCCACTAGGTATCAACTAGGAGTCGATAGTCATTCAAATGAAAGAAAATTAGTTAAGGTAACAAAACACCTACGATCTTCTTCTTTATCTTTTTTGGTTTTGTGTTTCGTCCTCAGGGCTTTGTCTGAATCTGAAAATATAAATAGTTGTTAGCCATTAGGATTTTAACCGGAGTTACCGACACAGCTTAAAGAGTAAGCAAACTGAAGTGCCAGCGGGCGGGCCATGTTTGTCGAATGACCGATGGCCGGTGGAGCAGACGAGTCCTGGAGTAGAGACCGGGTATCGGCAAGAGTAGTGAGAGACGCCACCCCCAGCTAAATGGACCGACGACCTTAAGAAGATGGCTGGGACAAGGTGGATGCGGGAGGTGTAGGACAGTGTGTTGTGTTACAGCCTGGGAGAGGTCTATGTCCAGCAGTGGACTGCGATAGGTCGAGTTGATTGATTGGTTGAGGATTTCAACATCAGCATTCAGATGTTTTCTTTATCATATGTAAGTAAGTACCTACCTACATCTAATGTTAAGCGGCCACCACTGCCTATGGTCTGTAAAACCAAAAGCTTTGGAAATGCGTTGCCTTCTCAAAAAACAAAGCTAGAATAAGATAAGTGCACAGGCACATGAGATATTTTAATTCTGTATTCTCAAAGTCTCATTACAGAATTACACTGGTACCCATTCTCTGCAAACCGGCTGTCGCCGAAAACCTGCGATGCTGTTGTGGCCCAATCTCGCTTAGCGTCAAAGCATTATGCTGAGCGATAGCTGTTTTACGTGAATAGACCACCAACCACCAATTTACCACCAACTTTTTTTTTCTTTGCGTCATGATTTAGGTACCTCAAATAAACGTATTTCCTTTCTTTCTTTCTGCTAGAACTTCCACGGAGCTTCTTCAAAAAAAGCTCTTCTACGAGATACTTGTCAAATATTTGCGGATGAAATTATGTCGTACAGTTTTATAGAATTGAGTATTATTCACGTACTTTGACTTTCCACTGAAGGTTCTACTGCAGGTTCCACTGGTGGGTCCATTGAAGGGTCCACTGGTGAGTCCAATGGAGGTTCCTCTGGAAGTTCTACTGGAGGTGTCACTGGATTATTTGTGAGTGGTTGTGGTTCCGTGATTTCAATTTCACGACCCACTTGTTCATTATCTTCATCTAATAAAGAAAAAACGTTAGGGAAATGACAATAAACCGATAAATAAAAAAATATAAACACTAAAATTCTGTGACGCACTAATTCCATGACATTTCGTCATCACATTTGATTCGCTTTGTTCTTCCGTCTGAAAGTAAAGTCGAACAAATTGTACGTATATTCAAGTCACAACCATCATTCTTTGACAGTCGTATGAAATGGCTATAACATGACAAATAGACGTATTGTGTAAATTTTCTTAACAATACATTTCCATGACTGTACAGACGCCAGCACATCAAGCTACTACAATCTGTCAAATTTATTTGATAGATTTTCAACTTTATCGCTGAAGCATAAGGTTCAAAGTTGATTGGGAAAATTTGACAGTTTCGGATAGGTTGATGTGCTGGCGTCTGTAGGTATATACTTAATCGATGGATACTTTGGACGTAGTCAAACCATAATTTATTATGTTATAGCTTTTATTTTTTCGCGTGGGTAGGCTTTACACGTCACCTAGACTACGAAAGGCAAAACTAATACAGACCTGAATCGGAATCGCTAGTGTCTTTAGGGGCCATGCGAAGTATGGGCTTGCCACCGTCCTTGGGCACTATTAAAAAAAAACGAGTTAGCAGTAGTAACGCAGCGTTGACTTACGCAATTGTAGAATCATTCCAAGGGGATGCGTTGTTGATTAAGCAGAAAATTGTTTTTTTTTTCAAACTGTCGGTTACCTTTGGCCAAAAAAATACCCAGGGTGGCCCGGTAACAGAGGGTCAAAAGAGTTATTGCATGTTAGCCACCTGTCCAGAGGATTTAAAACTGCTGGGAACCCTTTGCCACTCTCTATTTAATTTTTAAAGACAAAATCTGGAATGAATTTTGTCAAACAAAATGTTTCTCTTTGAGCTTCCTCCTTACTAGTAAAGAACTCTATGAAATCGACAACAGGCGGCAATATCGCCATCAACGTAAGCGTTGACATATTCACATAGAAACCAGTCGTGTCGCTGCGAGCGGCCTTCGAAATTATGATATAAATACGAGTATTCCCCGTATTCCCTGAAGAGATAGGTAGACGTGTACCTACCTACCTATAGTTCAACCACATTTCGCCAGTTGTTTAAATCCCATGTAACAGGGGGCGAGCCTATTGCCATCAACCGGGCACAAATCTCCGGGCTGCTACTGAGAAATCCCAGATAGAAAAACCCAATAATACTTCCTCCCGCAATCAACCCAAGACTCAGCAATAATAATAGCCTCCCCGACCGTTTTCGGTCACGGTGGCCAATCTCAATGGAGATTAGTCAGGTACGCAGGAGATATTATAGTGCACACAAGTGTGTGCGCAAACACAGGTGCACTCTCTGTTCCTTTACTCTCATAGTCCGATGGGACGGCAATCCGACACGACCGGGGAGAGTTCAGGCGCAGGACCAACGGCTTTACGTGCTTTCCGAGGCACGGGGGTATTAAACCGCCAACTTCCAAACTTCGGACTGTTACTAAGAAATTCCTAATGGAAAACCCAATAACACTTTGTCCGACCCGGGAATCGAACCCAGGACCCCACGCTCAGCAGTCGCACTTGCAACCACGAGACCAACGGGGCAGTTCGGGCTCAGCAATAGCGACCACATGACCAGCGAGGCAGCCTTCGAAATTCTACGTTTATAAACATTGGACATACGTACCATCATAACTCTTACGACCCAGTGGAACCACGTCGTCGTACTTAAAATGCTCCACCAACCATCTGACGAGAAGACCCAGATCGTTCACCAATCCGGAGATTTTCGATTTAGGCGGTGGAGTTGTCCGTCTGCCTTTATCTAGTCGGAAACAGTACCTACTTATATCTAAACGACACTTATAGTCGGGGTACTTTACGCAAAAGAAACTCCAACTATTGTGCATGTAAACTGTTATATTAATGTAAAAACGTATATAAAGAAACAGTGGGACATTTAACTTTATAACATAATTATCGGTAATGGACGGCTCGCGAGGCGCACAAGTCTGTGCACGCCGAGCGCGTGCGCAGTTACCGGACGCTTGTGACTCACTAGCGGAGGCGCGCGGCGCGGCGGGCGGTGCGCGGCGGGGCGACATTATAGGCAACCCTATAATGTGCCGAACCGTAACTAGTTACGTAACCTGGCCGGCACACAGCGAATCCTAGAAGCGCGGGGAGTTGATGGGGTCGCGTTATACAGTTTGGTTTTGATACCTACACAGAAAAGTAGTCTTACTGTGTAGTAACTAGGTTGTGGGGTAAGACTACACTTGCGTGCAAAAAAATCGACCAAATGCTCTTCCTACCTTCACACAAAATAAAATAAAATGAGGTGAGTTGTGGTAAGAATGGTCGTATTGCAGTCGCACATTGCAGTAAAAACTGGTCTCCGGTGGTGGTGGTAATGAGGGTTTTCTGAAATGACGTTCGCTAGGTGGCATCACTGTCAAAGAGCCTATATTTTCTCATGACTGAATGATGAACCAATGAATCGAATGATGAACGTCATCATACAGTGTGAGTCTTCATAATGTGCACATATTGAAATGAGGGAAACTAAGCTTAATTTTATCGACGGAAAAAATATTAAAAAAAATCTAAAAAAAAAAAAAATTTATATTTTAAAAATTCTTTTTCGCTGCTGTGACCCCTGTGTAAAAAATCGCCCCTCAATTGAGAATTATGGTTTTTTTTAACAGAAATCTGATATTTTATCATCAATTTTTACATTAATTGTAAAATTACTCAATAAAAGCCCCGATTACCTACTCTTTTTGATTACTTTAAATTATTCTCCATCGTATCAGATTTTTAAACGTAAAAATACCATGTTTATAACTCAATCACAACATTTCCTATCAACTGTTAAAGAAAGGCCTTGCAATCACCATACTTTAGCAGGTAAAGATGCTTTTAAATATTTTTTCAAATATTTTTCTGTCGATAAAATTAAGCTATGTTTCCCTCATTTCGTTATGTGCACATTATGAAGACTCACACTGTATATTTTATATACATTAGACCTCTTGTCACAGTTGTGCCAACTGGTGTCGTAAATTATCACGAAAACCCTCATTAGTGACCAGTTACGTCGGGCTATGGTCGCAAAGTACAAATCTTAATGCTAACCTGAATTGGATTCTGCGTGATGAGACGCGTTAAGAGACATGCGAAGTATTGGCTTGCCACCTTCCATGATATCTAGGTCATTGAAAAAATAAACTATTTAGGTTCGAGACATAAGTAAATATAAATAATATTATTTACACAGGTAGCACAGCCCTAATATTTTTATAAAGGCTCGATTCCACTGCTCCGTAGGATATGCAAGGAGAGGTTGCGCACGTTGGCTGCGCGGTTCATTTGTTTGCCAGCCCCGCATCCGTGCGTACCGTGGCCGTGGGTCGCAGTGGACGATCCCGTCTAGTTTCAAAGCGAAGCCGAGTACCTACCTAAACGTGCGTAGCTTAACCGTCGGCACTCGGCAGTCATTTGAGGCCATTCATTAATTACGTCATACGTTAATTGGTAAACAAAGTGTAACATCGTGTGATAAGGGGGTATCGGCGGGTATAGTCTGTTCACCGTTATTTTTCCTCGGATTTTGCATCTCTGTCCAAATGGAAAAAAAGGTTACTGTTGGGTTGCTACCACTGACAGGTCTGTCAAAATCATTGTGATCTTTATTCTCATTGTAACAAGGTTGCAGTTGGTCGGGTTGCTGCCACTGACAAGTCTGTCAAAATTATTGTGATCTTTATTCTCATTGGAACAAGGTTGCAGTTAGGTTGCTGCTGTCAGAAGTAAAATAACTGTGAACGGACTGTACGTTAATAAATGGTTCCTCAATTAGGTATTGGTAAAGGCTAATAAATTAAGAATCTCTGGTATTTTATGACAACTTACGAGACCGATAACTATGTCCATCGAATCGTCTTGTTGCTGTTATAAGTGGTATCTGAAAAATTAGTAACTATTAAAAAAAAGCAATTTATTTTTAAGGCAATTGCGTTTTTTTTGTTTAAGTAAATTTTTATTTTTATACTTAATCATAAAATTTTATTAATATGTTCGTATGGAGGTACCTATTTTATAACATAGGTACCTAATTATCATGATCAGCTATTATTATAATATTTAAATTGTATTATTTATTAAAAAAGGTAAGTAGGTACTTACCAAAATTAAAAAATAAAAGGAAACCATATCAAATTGGCGTTCCCGTACACGACTTCATCCAATCATTTTTCATAGAAAATTGAAAGCAATTCAATTATAATAAAATTGAATAGTCAACCAGTCGTAACATTGCTATTTTCAATCAAACATAAAACATTCAACCTAAGCTGCGTTCTCGATTTAATTGTCAAAAATTATGAATTAATGAAAAAATAACTTTAATTCATACACAATAAAGTTCAGTTTATGCTCCAACTTTAAACATTTTATAACTTTTTAACCGACTTCCAAAAAGGAGGAGGTTATAATAATAATAATTTAAATTTAAATGTGGCTAAGCAATTTATGCTCGTCACAATGCGTACGGTGAAGTTGAGCTGATGGTGACTTCTCAATCAGCTCCAGTTCTCCTGGTTCTTACTAGAAGAACTCCTCAACAATTAAGGCTGCACCGACTGCACAGTGGCGCCCTCATCGTTTGTTTGGTTATTTCTTTTATTTTAGAATGAAAATGCAGAAAATAAGCACGTTAAGTTGTGCTCCACCAGATTATACGTTAATACTATTATAAACGGTAGTTTGAAATTTTTTAGTTTTATTATAATCACTAAAACGGAAAGTAGTGGCCACTATTATCTGTTTTAGTGATTATAATAAAATTAAACAATATAAAACTGCTGTTTATAATAGTATTAACGTATAATCTTGTGGAACACAACTTAACGTGCTTATTTTCTGCATTTTCATTCTAAAATAAAAGAAATAACCAAACAAACGATGAGGGCGCCACTGTGCGGTCGGCGCAGCCTTAACGTCTCTGCATCGGGAAAAGCATTATTTTGTAAAAGGCGATGAGCAGTTGACATTAGGCTACTGTAACTGACACTTAAATTACAAACTGACCCACTAAAAAGTGAAAAATAAAAACCGTTTTTACAAAAAAAGCAACCGACTTCCAAAAAAACATTGCGAAGTGAAAAATAACATTAATTTCTGAAGTAAATCAAAATACAGACCCAAAGACACCGACTTCCGAAATTAAAGTTATATTTCGCTTTAAAGTCAGTTGTTTTTTTTTTGTAAAAAAGTTTTTTTCAATAGTGCTAGTCACTCTGAAACCAACTTAATTACCATTGAAATAAAATTGATATTTATTTAACTTGAAATAACATCAATTATTGCCAACATTAATTTGTATATAACTTATACTAACGTGCATTGATTGAATCATCTTCGATCAAGAAAGTAGAGCACAGGTTAAAACGACTCAAAGTTAATATTTTGTTTAATGACGACGTCGGTGGCCACATTAACCTAAGTACAGTAGGTACGGCTGATTTATCTTGGCAAGTCTGAACTTCGCGCAGGAGGCTGCGCAGTAAGATTTTTTAGGAACCAAATGGTGACATGAGGCGAGTGTGAGTGAGAGAACATGTGCGAAAGTTCTTAGTGCCTATGTTCAGACTTGCCAAGATATTTCGGCCGTAGTGTGCGTACGTGATTGATCTAAGTGTTCGTACACATCGTGTAATTGAGCACCGTAGTCAATTACACGTGCGGAACGTTGTCGACGCGTGTCGACGGCTGGAGTCGCTTTTGCCGTGGACGCGTGCCGCTCATGTGTTAGCACTAAGGGGCTGCCTCCACGAGCGAGAGAATCGCGGCGATATTATCGTCGTGCCACGTATTTCTATACACTCTCTTAGAACGTGTCTCCACACGGCGATTTCATCGCCGCGGAAATTTGATGGCGCGGCGAGACTATCGCCGCGATTCTCTCGCTCGTGGAGGCAGCCCCTAACGTAGGAAAAAATGCGTTTAATCGGGCACCGTGAGAATGCGTTTATTCGGTCACCTGTCACAATTGTCAGGTAGACACAATCAGGAACTAATAAAGTTTAAATTCGTAAAACACGTCTTCTTTTGTGCCTACTCAGCGGTCATAGTCTTTTCTCAGTTATTTTACCTCTGGTTTTGCATAACGTGATCGTAAGGCTGCGTTTCCACCAGAGATGTGCGAGGATGTGTAGCGAGGGATGTGTGTGAAACCAACCAATAACATCGCTTCATTTTCATAGCTTGAACTAAGTTAGCGTTATTATTGGTTAGTTTTACACACATTCCTCGCTACGCATCCTCGCTCATCTCTGGTGGAAACGAAGCCTTAAGGTCAGCGCACACTGGCGGACGGCATCGAGGATTTACCGCCGGCCAGCGCACATTGATGATTTGCGATACGCCAGCAGCCGCCGGCGTACTACTGGTTGCTGCGGCATGTCGCGGAGAAAATGCAGGTACCTACACCCCCGTTTGCACTGTCTTTCCCCCGGATCGTTAGCTAGCCGACTATGGCGCATCCCGCCATGGTATCCTCCAGCGTGCTATTCAATACCGCGGAGAGAAATCCCCTTTGATGCTCCGTGGTCGGACCTCTGAGCTTTAGAACCTATACCTTGTTACCATTAGATACGTACGAATTTACGTTGATAAATTTAAACTACCTTGCCCCGCTTTCCGTCGATTTGCGCTGGCCTTTGTGATGCAAAATCACAAGTAAAAAAAAAGGTCATATAATTATATGTAACAGGCAGGTGTCAGAGAAAGGAATTCTCAAATAATTAATGGTGCAGTTCATAAATAAAACTAAATAATTTCAACATAATTGTCTAATCATTGTCTATATGATACAAACATTCTTATCAACATATATGTATAAAATATTACATAAATCTAAACAAAATCATATACTGCGAATTCTATAGTAAAATAGAAATTGACTTCATTTATTTAAATAAATATTTACCCACGGTCGGATAACAGTAAACGATGAGGTAGCTAAGTATAAAGAAGGAATTTCATTGAAAATACAACACAAGTAGTCAACATAGGTAAAGAGGTATTTTAATGGCCGTTTACACATTGGACGATAACGTTAACGACACGATATCGTCGGACTGTTAGTTTCATACAATTACTACTAATATTAAGGGCAGGATATGTGAATGCCACTTGCCCACTTTTGGAATCGGCTTTTACTGGCGCAACGCGACTATTCGAGACTGCTGTAGCATACTGTATGACAATAAACTGTTGGTTACATGGTGCCATATACAGACATCGTCTCGATATCGTTGTCGTCCGAGCTGACCATTCGATATAGACGTGTCGGTGTCGTTATCGTCGCAGCGTGAAAACGGCCATCAGCTGTTTTGTTAAAATAATCACAGTTCTAATTAAAGCATTTAAAGTAGGATTTTTTCCAAGTACTTACGCCAGTTATGAAAAAGATCTAAAATTGTTTGCAGGACTAGGAAATCGCTATAACCGCGCGTTTACACCAAGGTATGTATTAAACACGTGACTTCTAGGTTTGTTTATCGTTTATAAAACTTATCAAAAACGTCTCCGCATCCGCGGATGTGTAAATAAATCTGCATCCGCAACGTTCCCGGTCTGACACAACGTCAAGACATATAGTACGCTCCTGCTTACATCTTAAGGTGCAATTCCAAGATGCAGGACATTCCGCAGACTGCAGCTGCAGGTTCAAGCGACACTATTGGTTTCTATGTATCTTAGGGTGGTCCTTATTTTTCGACTTTTGAATGATCGCCGGGGCACTTTCTCATTTGATTATATACCTACCTCTAAGTATGAAATAAGATTTTTTTTGTTTTTTTTTTTAAATAAGATTTAGAGGTCGCTACCAGTTGTCAAATTTTTTACAAAAAGCGTTGAAGGACGGTTTCATTAATGATGATGATGATGGTTACTTTAATGTTTCTTTTAAGTGTTTATATCACATTTTCCATGCAAGTGAAACTCGCATAGACAATCGCTTCATAGCCCTTCCTCCCCTCGACCTTTCTTCTGTACTGACGCGTCGAGATTTAGACCGTTCGCCAATTAAAAACATAAGCCGTAAGACGTTCAAAACGTGCCGTTTAAGATGTACGCGTGCGCACTAACATCCTTTTTATGTCTAACATCATTTTTATGTCCTGGCAATAAAAATAAAAGAATCTAATAAATACAGATTTTGAGTTATTATAGTATCTCTATGAAAACTGCGATCAACCGCAGCCGCTAGCCGCTTTTTCGCCTGCGGTTGCAGTCTGCAGCCCATCTCGGAATTGTACCTTCACATTATATTATGGCTGTAAACGCTGGGTAACACATGATTATAATTTATTTTTCGTTTTAAATTAATGACGTGCTAAGCGACTTTAGCTGTTGACCATATCACACTATCCACATAAGTTATGTAGAAAAACGGTTACAGATTTTTTTATTAAGTAATTAAATTAATTTTAACATACTATGTACTTGAGGTTTTCTGTAGTTTCTGCTACCATTATAGGAAAAGGCGTCAGTTTATGTAGTATGTATGTCATAGAAGAAACCTAGATCAACACTGACAAAAAGATGTAAACTTGATTTTTCAGGAAATACAGGGTGTTTATTTTGTAAGTATATTATGATTATTTTATAAATAAGGTGTCAGGACGAAGCTCAGATATTAGCACCGCTACAAAATTAATTTTTACAATTACTTGTCTGCTACAGCTACTTCTTAATCGTCAGTGATTTTCAGGTGTAAGTGTGAGTATTAACCGCTTGCGCCCTCTGACGATTTCGACGCGCAAGTTGCCGGTAGTGTTCTCTAGTAACGTGTAGATGTCGCTGGCAGTCCGAACTGGCTTCGAGTTTATATTTATTACGATGTCGCCGGGCTGTAGACCTCCACTGAAAAGGATTGAATTATAAATTATCCACACATACCACAACGACAACACGTGGACGGACGCTAATTTGTCTGAAAATGAATAGTTTATTCATACGGACCACATTTGACCGACAAAATCAACCCTGTGGGCGATACGGACCACATCAACGCCACGTCGCAGCCACAACGATGTCTGTCTGCTAACAATAGCCACAACATAACCACATCGCAACTACTAGCGACAATGCAACCACAACGCAACTGCAAGAAGTTGCAGCGACACAATTCACACGTAACTCCTGCTTGCCCACATTTTGTCGCTGCGATGCTGTGTAGTTGTGCCACGTGATTGCTGAGATTTTCAACAGATGGAACGATGGGTTGGGTATAGAAGCAGTATCTCGCCACAGCTTTATCCTAATACCGTTCGGGATAAAGCTGTGGCGTGTGAGTGGCCAGTAATGGAGTTAACAAAATGAAACTCACTTGTAAGCTGGTGATCCGATGATAACTTTCCAAACAAGAATTCCATGTTCGATATCAGTCGGCATCTGAAAGTTTAACAAAATGTTATGATTTATTTTTGCTTATCCCACACACACACACACCCCCACACACACACACATTCTACCCAATAATCTTTCATACCTATCTATGAAACTAGCCTGTTTCTAAGAAAAATATTAAAATCATTATCTCTCATACTTAGGAGTATTAGAGATGATTTGAATATTTTTCTTTTCGATTAATAAGGTTGAATAATCTGAAGTTAAAATATGTTTGACCTACCCTTTTTTACCTTTGCTGATATTTAAAATACCTAAGCTAGTCTATCCATTATAAAAAAGTAAGTTGTTTTTTTTTTTTTTTTCATATTCTTTAACACTTTGAAAGAATGCTAATGAATTCATAATCGGTCGGTATTTCTTCAGTTATTAAAGTAAAGAGTTCTATTTGATACAATTTGTATTTAATATGTGTTTTTAGGTATTAATAGGTACTTAAATCCAGACAGCAGTGAGCAGTGGTGGCCCAATGGTATCGGCCGCGACTTACGAGTTGTAGGTCGTAGGTTCGAACCCAGACAGGCGCTTTACTTTGTGTAAATTATTTCATCACCACTGCTCTCAAAACGGTGAAGGAAAACATCGTGAGGAAACCGGCATGTCCTAGAACCAAAAATTCGAAGACATGTGACATCTACCAACCCGCACTGGGCCGGCGTGGTGGATTATGGCCCACTCCCTCTCGCAGAGAGGAGGCCTGTGTCCCAGCAGTGGGAACATTATAGGCTGATTATGATGATTATGAAGTTGAGAGTCTCATTTCCTACGAAATGTATGGGAAAAGTTTTTGCGATTTCTGACTTTTCTAGTAATCAAACCGCAGATTGGTCCGATAGTTTTTTGATCTTTACAAGAAACGATCGATTGGCATTAAAAAATGTGTTTAGAAAAATTGTCCAATTATAATGCAGATCAAAATTTCTAAAAAAATTAAGGTTAGTCTCCTAAGACCGTTTTCCTGTAGCTACAGCGGTTAAGGTGGGCTTACAGCCCCGTCTCAAAAATCCACCCTGTATTTATGTAAGGTACTACAAATCGTGGCCAGTTAAGCGCACGAGTTTTTGTTCGTGAACCTTATCTAGAGTATTCTTGATCGAAGGTGCTGCATGCAGCTGAGTTGAGAATGCTAAGGGGATGTGTGTGTGTGGTATTACACGAATGGATAGAATAAGAAATGGGTGCATAAGAGGAAGTTTGAAAGTGGCACCCCGCACCGGTAACTGAACAATTGTGTGGAAATCAGATGTAATGGTATTATGTGTTACGGAGGAATGAGGAAAATGTCGAGAGGAAAGTTTTCAGTATGAATGTCGATGGCTATAAGAGTAGGGGAAGACCAAAGAAACGATGGATGGACTTGTGAATGTTGCTGTTAGAAAGGGGATGACTACCAAGATGACGACTAAGAGAGAAATATTGAAGAAATAGACATGCTGCGCCCATCCCAAATCAATTGGAATAAGGGCAGGAGAATGATGATTCTTGATCGAAGGTAAAAAGGTACCAAGTGGCACTTACCTCAGGATTCCTCATGCGTAGTTCCATGAGTATGTTCGGCGTTAGGGACAGCATGGTGATGCCGAGGTACCTCCGCGACACTTGCGGCGCCTTCGTCGTTCCTGTGGAGCGTTCTAAATTACCAGTTTGTATTATTATTCAGTAAAAAAACAGAAGGATTAAAAAAAAATAGAGTTGTTTTTTTCTTAAGTTGAGTAAAAAAAAATCACCCTGTATACAGTAAAGTCCTACTGTACTGACAGTAAACAAAAATCATCTTTTGTTTATTTTTTACCTTTACAGTAAGGTTTATTTTTATCTTACTACGATTATCGGTCTCAAATTCAAATTCATTTATTTGTCCGAACATGTGAGACCATGTCATGTACCTAACATGACATGGTCTCACATTCTGCCACGTGGGGCGCGCAAATATCAGGTACACAAATAAAATTTTACAATACAAAAAAATAAATATTAGGTTAATATTGACACTTACGATTGAATAAATAATTACAAATTAATATTACAATATGAGGCATGTCAGTTAAAAATATTAGGTATCTAGGTTAATTTCACAGTATTATTCAATGTTAAACTATCAACATCTAAGAGAAATTTCAGAGTATAAAAGATTACATTTACATTGGGATGGCAAAGTCGTACCGTTCAAAAAGTCGTTTAAGGTACCTATAATAACACAGCATATTTAAGTTCCTTTTCAAACCCATTTAAATTTAACTGTTTGATTTGCTTTGGGATTTTGTTAAAAACTTCCGGGGCTATACAGAATATGCTCTTCCACATTAATGCTGTTTTAGCTCTACGCCCGCGTAACATATAATTCCGCCTGTTACGTTTAACTATATCTGATAAGTTGGGAAACAAGTGTAAATTCAGCTTAACAAATAAGGCAGTTTTTCATATATATACAAAGACGGTAGTGTTAAAATTTTGTATTTTTTGAAAAATGGTTCACAACTGTCCGTTACTTGAAGTCTGAACATGGCTCTGGTGGATCGCTTTTGCGCTTTAAAAGCGATTTCTCTATTTTTAGAGTTATCCCAGAATATAATACCATAAAATCTCAGTAGGTACAGATGCTACAAGACCATGATAACCTGTAAGTAGTGCATCTGTGTTAGAGCTTGTCCACTCTGAAATGACGCGCCCTACTACCGCATTTACCGTAGTGTAACTACGTATACTTAAGTAGTGGGGCGCGTCATTTCAGAGTGGACAAGCTATAACTGTTGGTGCAAGTTTAGACGAGTAGGTGGATGAACTACTAATTTTCTCACATAGCGCTTCAATGTGATCCTTCCAATTGAGCTAGCCAGTCGGTTAAAAAAGGCGCCAAATTAGGTATAAAGTCACACATAATTAATAGATATACATACTTTAATTTAATCGTTTGTTAAATAACAAATTGCTTAATTAGATAAGCTTGTGTGCAGGTACTTATATTGTTAAGCGTTATTTACAACTGGAAGTGTTTTAACAAACGAAAAATATTTTTTTTCGCTAAGTGAAACACATTAAAACAAACAAATAGTCAACAATACACCAACAAATTTTACATGAAATAAATTATCAAGCAAAAACAAGAAACCTCCCAAACAAAACAATTAACAATAAGTATTGAAATAGATATTAACTTTGATAGTTTTAATTAGTATATTTCTATTTTTATTAAAAAAAAACAACCAATTGAACAAAAGTTAAATCAAAGAAATGCAATACAAATATCTATTTTAATAATTGTGAGTTGTAAGAACTATATATTTTAGCAAATTTTTTAAGACAACAGCAATTACATAAAAATTAAATATCACATAAAAAAAATCAAATCGACAAATTAAACAAATAGCAATATGAAAAATGTTAAAACAAAATTTTGCAACAAATAAACAATAATTTAAAATAATAATATTATAAACTTACTCTTTGCCAAAAACTCCTTGACATAATCAATGGGTATAGCAAACGAGATACCGGAAGTCACTTTCATACTGTTTATGCCTATCGCTTCTCCGTCTAAGTTCACTAGGGGCCCACCACTGTTGCCAAACGTGATTGGCGCGTCTGTTTGTATGTACACCATGTCTTTGCCTGGAATTTGAGAAAAGTGGTGGATGAGTTTGACAAAAGTGGTAGATGAGTTTGAGAAAAGTGGTAGATGAGTTTGAGTAAAGTAGTAGATGAGATTAAGAAAAGTAGTAGTTTGCGAAGTTCTCTAAAATCCGGCTAATGCGAGATGATCTCGATTTCCGCTTAATTTCTTCATATTATTTATTTATATAGAATTCCATTTTATTTTTATAAATGGTCCAGCTCTTAACCTCTATCTGGCCTGGTGGAAAGCGAAGTATGAGGTCTATGATGGAACATGCAAGCCCAAGAGATGCCTATTCACTCTTGCTTTGAATGCTGACAAAGCTTTTATGGTTTGTAAAGAAACAGTCCTGTTGCAGACAGACAATTAAAATTAAGTTTGTAATCGTTAAGTACAGTCGACCGCACGTCTATGGTCCAACACTTTGACCATGAGCTACACCCTAATTGCGTACACACTATCAATCCCAATCTGAATAATTTTGAAGGATATTGCGAATCCATTATTTTTTTGTTCCAAGACTGAAATACTAAAAAGATCAATGAACCCACCTTTTAAACCAAGTTCTTCGCTAGCTCTTTGGGTAGAACTGACTACACCAGCTGTCACAGTGTTACTGAGAGCTAGAGGACTGCCCATTGCCACCACCTGCAAATATATAAACATTAATGGTTATTAGATAATTGAATTGTACTGTCCAACTTGTCCATTAAAACACATTTTGTTGTCAGCTGTGCACTGAAGAAATTGAATGTACAAATCTCACCATTGAATTCTTTAATGCAACTCAATTGAGTCTCAAAATTTATCTGCCACTTGCACACGATGCAAGACACTAAATGAGACACAATAGACGTTTTATCATGTAAACACAGTAAAGTACATATCAGTATCATGTAAACACAGTAAAAAAAATTAGGTAGTAAGGAAAATAATTGATAATAATGTAATAGTATAGGGGTAGTAAGATGTTGCTGGGATTTTGTCTGCATGTATTTTGCATCTCGTAATTTTTTAATTATAAGATGTGGAAGTAGCCTAGTATTAAATTATATTTTCCAGGTCCCAAGCGACGGACCTGTGAAATAGTTTAGGTGTGAAAAGGCAACAGACAGACTGGCTTACTTTTCGGTTTCACCCACATAAGTGTCAATCCCGTGGGAATATCGGGATCAAAAGTATCCTATGTGTTAATCCAGGGTGTCAGCTACCTCCATACCAAATTTTACCAAAATTAGTCCAGCCGTTTGTGCGTGAAGAAGTAACAAACATACAAACACACTTACAAACTTTCGCCTTTATAATATTAGTGTGATATTAAAATGTATAATAGGAAAACATAATGCTAAACATAAATTAACATTTTAAGTAATGATTACAAACCCACTCGCCGGGCTGAATGTTTGATGAAGAGCCTAGTTTCATAACAGGTAATCCTTTTACAGGGATTCGGAGAGTAGCTAAGTCAGATTTGAGGTCCACGTCTTCAACAAAACCAGTGTGGATGGAGCCATCCTGAAAATTTAATTAAATAGCCAATTAAGAATGTAATACGATATAGTACCCATTTTGGCCTTTGATGAAGATGCTATATCTACCTACCCATTTTTAATGTAAACAATTTATTTTACAATCTGACAGTCAAGAAAATGCATTCCTGACACCAGTCAGTGTGACAATTTTAGTAGCTAATAAAAATCAAATTCGTATGTAGCGGTACACAAGCGGTCTACAACGCGTCATACTGACGTCACGCAAAATCCTGCATCACGCAAGCAGAGTTTACCGCGCAACTAGCATAGATTAATCATCGGGCAGTTGCCCGCCAGACACAACACCCGTCTGGTCGGAGGATCTTCCCTTTTCTATAGAGTATGAGTGAGCTTTACACCCTGTTCCTTATACCTCTATACGCAAAACATGTATTTGTTTGTATGAAACTGTCAGGTGTCAAGAATGCATTCTCTTGTTTGCCGCACTGTAAGTAGGATGCAGGATATTTAACTGCAATCTAGAGTTAGCCACAATAGGCATATACAAGACCCGGATTACTATACAAGTGATTCAAGTGTTTTTATTGGATGTATCCGGCCAGCCAGGTTGAGACATGGCCAAATGAATATGCAAAACAAAAGTTACTTACTAGGTTTTTAGTTTATAGAAATAATGCATAAAAATTGCACAAGTATTGTGAAATAGAATACTGTTTACAGGTTGATGCAACAAAATGCTGCAATGGAGTAAACGGTAACACAACATAACAAACCAGAATAATGTATGAATTTCATTTTAAGTAGATCCTAGATATTGACACAAGTATTTTTATTCACCAAGGCACAAGTTACACCCACTTAAAGCCAGAATACTCGTTACTCCAAATTAATCAATGAAAACATGACTTACAAATAGCCGCACGTTCACTATAGCATTAGGTTTGTTCACCACAACGTGAGCGTTCGTCAATACGAGTCCATCTTCCTTCACTATGAACCCAGACCCATTCGACAGGGTCACAGGCTGACCAGAAAACAGGTCTAGTCGCCGACTATCTTTTATCTCTATATACACCACAGACGGAGCCGACACAGCCACCACATCAGCTATAAAGTTAAACTTCTCTCTTCTACCGGCTAAATCATTTTTTATAGTAGTCGCTGCTAATAATTCATCTTTTAAACTAATATAACCTATAACCCCGGCCGCGACCGCCAAAATTCTACCATAATAACAGTTCTTAGGATCATTTCTATTGTTTTTGCTATTAAATACTTGTAGTGCACGGCTAGAACATCTAAGGTTTGTATTTATAACGGGTTTTATGTGAAATATACGAGAAAATCTCGAAATATTCATTGTTGTTAACAAAAATATTGTCAGAACGACAGTGATTGCAAATAAAAGTCAGTCAAATCAAAATGTCAATAATGAGAAATGTCATCATGATTATTGATTCTGTCAAAGTGACAACATAGTGATGTGAAATCACTGAAATAAACGTAATATAACGGATTATAATAACGTTTATTTTTACAGATTAAATATATCATTCAATTTTGTTATTTCATTCGTTCAATATCTTCACGCCATGTTTATTAGAATATTAGTGTTACAAAGGGGCAAACAATAGTAAGAAAAGAACTACATATTAATGTTTAAATCTTTTGACGTGACAACGTCTTAAATTAGGTTGCGGCTGGGAGTCACTTATGAAAAAGTGTAACGCTCGGTAACGTTACGATGAGTCACCGAACGAGAGAGAGAAAGACGTTGTCACGTAAAATCTTCGCCCGTAAAACCGACTTTTTTTTGATATTTTGCTGCTACATGATTGTTAATTTTGAAGAATCTGAAATAGGTACCTACCTAGTTTCAACCTTGAATAGAAAATGGAGTAGGTACCTACCTACCTAATATTTTTATAACGTAGGTAAAGTTCAATGGACAGCCTACTAAAAGGGAATATGCAAAAAAGTAAACCTACAAGTTTGTTTACTTTTCCAATTCAATGACCTTGCTTGCAACTTGACCGAAAGCGGGAACTATATCAACATTTGAACTGTTAAACCGACTTTGCTCAATTTCATTGGGTAGGCAGGTACTAACTAACTAACAAAAAGGGGGAACACTAATGTACCTGTTCCCCCTTTTTAGGGTTCCGTAGCCAAATGTCAAAAACAGAACCCTTGTGGATTCGCCACGTCTAGGTCTGTCAGTCTGTCCGTCCGTATGTCACAGCCACTTTTTTCCGAAACTATAAGAACTACACTGTTGAAACTTGGTAAGTAGATGTATTCTGTGAACCACATTAAGATTTTCACAAAAAAAATAGAAAAAAACAATAAATTATGGGGGTTCCCCATACTTAGAACTGAAACTCTAAAAATTTTTTTTTCATAAAACCCATACTTGTGGGGTATCTATGGATAGGTCTTCAAAAATATAGGTACCTATATTGAGGTTTCTAATATAATTTTTTTCTAAACTGAATAGTTTGAGCGAGAGATACTTCCAAAGTGGTAAAATGTGCAGTTGGATCAAGGGCCTGATTCAGAAGGCAGTACTCGTCGATACGGCTCGCATTGTGAGGAGGTTCCTGTTTCTGGAGCCCTAACCAAATTCAATTAGGTAAGTAAATAGATAAATAAACGAGACTATTAAAAACTAGATAATTCCCAAAAAAAAAAAATTATCTACCTATACATTTTTTTTTCATAACAATCTTTTGGCAATAAACATTTAGTACTTGACTAAATGTTTATAACTAACTTTTTTTTGTGTTTATTTTTATGTTTTTGACTAATGTTTACCTATGTTTTTAATGTTTACTGTCAGATTGTTTGCTGTAATAAATCATTTGATTAAAGACCAAATGCCTTAATTACATTATCCTTAGTAATATTCTGCCGAGTAAAAATTTGGCCAAATGAAAATGTGCACACTAAAATCATTCCAAACATTGCATTAGTATAAAAAAAGGTTGCTAAAATTTATTTGGGGTAGTGAAATTTTGGCAAAATCTTTTCGGCTAAACGGCAGGATCCCATTACTGACTCCACTGTCCGTCCGTCTGTCAAGCTGTATCTCATGAACCGTGATAGCTAGACAGTTGAAATTTTCACAGATGATGTATTTCTGTTGCCGCTATAGCAACAAGTAATAAAAATAAATAAAGTAAAATTTAAAGGGGTAAGTAAAGTTTTTTTCGGCGTTTTATGCCTTGTGGAACGGAACCCTTCGTGTGCGAGACCGACTCGCACTTTGCCGGTTTTTATATAACTTAATTACAAAAAAAAATACACAGTACCTAACGTGTTTGGATGCGAATTCCATTTTTTGTAACAATACATTGACAACATTTTGTACGTAGGTGTTACTATTTTGAGTAGGTACCTATTTCTTTATTAAACTTACTTGTCAAACAATTTATAAATAATTTCTCGATAGATTTATTAGTTGTTTACAACAAAAGTTAAACAACCCTAGCCACGGCCTTTGTACAAGTATGTGTTTAAGGCCCAATCAATCTGCCTACACTTTTACCAAGGGTCGGCTTCCAGTCTAACCGGATGGAGCTGGATACTAGTATTTTACATGGAGCGACTGCCTATCTAACGTCCACAACCCAGTTACTGGGTATGTACAACTGTACATGGCCCATTGACACAAAAGTACAGACATTGTGGCTAGTTTTTGCCAAAAGAAAATTTAGGGTAGGTATTGGTAAATAAAAAAGATCAAAATATCGATAAAAGTTCAATATAATTATATTATTATGTTTATAGGTATTTATAATTTACAATGAATAATACAAATAATATTTTACAGTAACTTATCTATTATTTCTATCATAAACTAATCAAGTTTACTTATTCCTAAGTAAAAATAGGAACTATAACTATATCATGGATTTTATACATATCTTAAAAAAAATACTAGACCCTTAGGCATAAAATGGCGCCGATTCTGTTGTGTCACAAACTAAACTAAATTTAAGTTCAGGCATCTTTTTCTTTCTATTTCATTAAGAAAAGGACAGAAGATGAATATTAGTTTAGTCCTGTCAAATTAAGATGCTCCATAGACAATTTAGACGAGATTAAAAAATTGCTTATTAAAAATACGTCAATTTACGTCAGGCGCTGACTAATTTGACAGGACTAAACTAATATTTATCTTCTGTCCTTTTCTTAATGAAATAGAAAGAAAAAGATGCCTGAACTTAAATTTAGTTTAGTTTGTGAACAACAGAATTGGCGCCAATATCTAATGTCTAAGCCCTAAGGGCCTGTGCACACCACGTTTTTTAAACGCGCCGTCGACGCGCGTTTTAGAAACGCGCGTCGACGGCGCGCTTTTATCCTATAGGTCTACAGGCTGGGTCTAACTCGCGTGCGTATCGCGTCTGTATCGCTACAAACGCGCGTCAACGGCGCGTTTAAAAAACGTGGTGTGCACAGGCCCTTAGATCGCTTATTTGTCTATGACATAGATACTTATGCCTAGGAGCCATAAAGCTCTGGCAAAACAAGCGAATCCCGCGGGATGCGGAGCGACATTCGCTTCATAGCATAATCAGCCTATAATGTTCCCACTGCTACCACGCGGGCCTAGTGCGCGTTGGTAGATGTCCATGTCTTCGAAAGTTTGGTTCTAGGATATACCGGTTTCCCCACGACTCGAAATTCGCTCGCGCCGATTGTATTAACGAACTTGTTCAAACTAACGCGAATAGTCGCTTGAATCATTAAAACAATACTACGCGGGGAGTCACGTCTCATGTCCAACGCGGGATTCGCCTCAGTGCGACCAGAGCATAAACAATATTTCCCGCTATTTTAAAAGTCAATCAGATCGATGTGTTGTGGCAACTGTCAGATCGTTCTGCAATATCTGTGTTTTTCTAGGTTATATTACAATATTCTTCTTTCATAATAACCTTTCGTCAAATGTCAATAAACTTCTAAATAAGTAATATAAAATATGTTAAGTAAAATTTAAAATGTTATCATTATTTAATGCTTTTTAAATGATGGTCATCTGTGGTACTTGCTTGGCTCAGAATAGGGCCATGGAATATTTATATATGCCATGAGCCATTAGCCCCATGAGGCAAATAATAAATTAGTTGGATAGGCGGTAGAGTATTTAGTTAGTATACCTACATTGTGAATAATGTGTAATGAATTATCACTTTTTTTAAAAGAATTCTCATAATTTTCATAGATATTTTACAGGGCCAAAAGGATATATGGATACAATATTTTTCATTTTTAGAATATTCAATTTTTGAAGTGAAAACTTCTTTAGCCGCGTTGGGCATTTGTTGAGATGGGAAAAACCATTGAACTCGCGACACTGTTACCGTAACCGACACCGCACGTGTTTTGTTTATAAGACGATTAAACAAATACACACGTAATTGTTCAAGTTTTCACTTCTGTCGGCACTCCAAGGAGTGTTAACAGGGATATGCATGCGTGTGAAGTATAGTGGTCAAAATCGGAACTAACGCTGCCAATTTGTTTTTCTATACAGGGTGGCGATTTAGTCAACTGCATCCGTCAAGGGGATGATCCTACCCGTCATCTTAAACTTTCGCTACGGAACTCTTACCCGATTCGTAAAAAAAAACCAAATTCCCATACAACAGTAGACAGACTGTTTCGATGAATTTATGTTTTTTTTAACAATTCTGGTATGATTTCCGTAGCGAAAGTTGTTTAGAAAGAATGACGTGTAGAACCACCCCCTTGACGGATGCAAGTGACTAAATTGCCACCCTGTATATTTCACAAAACAATTTCACAAAATATTCAACAACAGCGCCTCCCTCGTCAACATCATACGGGCGCCAAAAGATCCTTGTCGTACTGTTACTTAATCTTAAAGCTTGTCACTTTAGCATCATAGATTCTTAACTATTCATTTAGGTACCATCAGAATACGTTTACCATACATTTCTTTCACCGTCACAATTCGCTTGGCAAACATTCCATTTGGTATAATTAAAGTTCATAGGTACTTAGCATAAACTTAGTTTTTAAACGTAATTTTCACAAAAATTGGAATCCTCGTTGACCAAATAAAAATAAACAAAAATTTCTGTGCATTAAAAAACAAATTAATGTGCAACTAATTTTGGCACTGGAAACATTTTTGGGAAAACTACGCGGTTTTAAAATTACAGCTTGGCAAAAAAGAAAAGAAATTAAGAGCGTCACTGTCACTGGTTGTGGAAAAGGTTTGTTCCCGGTCGTCCCCGCCCCGTCGTCCCCACTGGGCACGAGTGGGAAGAAAAAGTTTCGTTCCTTCCCAGTGGTGACGATTGGAACTTTTTATTTTCCACTCGTTCCGCTATAGACCGAGAGTCAAAATGCAATAATGGGGATTGGAGATTTCACGGAAACTTTTTTTTCCCATTCGTACTCAGTGGGGACGACCGGGAATAAACCGAGGAAAACAGGGTGTCTACTCCGAAGTGACACATACGGATGATCGGAACGATCCGACATACGGCCGAACCGAATATTGTTGTCCTACTAGGAATTTACACATACGGATGATCGGAACGATCCGACATACGGCCGAACCGAATATTGTTGTCCTACTAGGAATTAAAAAAGAAAAAGGTAAAAAAGGGTAAGGGTTCTAAAAAGGTTCGGATTGGCACAGTTTGGTCGGGACCTATAGTCAATATAGAAAATGAAAGGTAGTAGAAAATGACCGAACATTCGGCCGATACGATAATTTACCACTTCGGAGTAGACCCCCTGAATAGAACCGACTACTCTTTATTATGTACAGACGCCCGCACATCAAGCTACTACAATCTGTCAAATTTCTTTAATAGATATTGAACTTTATCGCTATAGCTAGGTTCAAAGTTGCTTGGGAAAATTTGACAGTTTCGGGTAAGTAGCTTGATGTGGTGGCGTCTGTTCACCATATAAATAACAGATATAAATGTAGAAAGTTTGCAAAGGGTGACACAATGGGCGGAAACTGCATCTACGTGTATTTTTAGAGAAAAAGAATTACAAACTTTTTTTTTTTCGACTCAACTCAAAGCATTTATTCCAAACCAAACAATTACAGGCACTTTTGAATTGTCAAGGGGTCGGTCGGTCAGAAAGATGAAGCTAGTTGCTCATTCCAACGCGTAGTAGGTTCCTATGAAGCACAACGGGCAAGAAACTCCACAGACACTCTTTCAAATCAAAATATTGATACAAAACATTGGGTACATCATTAATGTTGTAATTATACATGAAGAAAGACGTGCACGTTAAAAGCGTCCGTAATAAAAAAGATAAAAAAAAATATCCTGGCAGTCAAATGTTACCAAAAAAAAATCTATACTTTTTTGCCAAGCCATACACTTACAAACAAAATGACCATTAGCTCCACTCCTCGGTGTGAATGCTGCCATTACCGTTCGCTATACCGTTACCATTCAGTCTTCCGTTTACCGCCTTACCATTTACCGCGTCCCCGGTACCATTCACCAGACCTTCTGGATGGTAAGTGTAGAAGACTGTGCAGAAAGCTGAGTCGTCTCTTGGTAACTCGTAGTTGACGTGTTTAGCTGCAAGCCAAGCTGCCCCCATGGCACTGGAAACTCGGAGTCTTACTAGCTCGAGCTCTGTGTTTACCTGTAAATGAGGAAATTAAGGTATCAAAATGATGAACAGGAGGAGATATCTTCTTACAAAATTGATTTCGCTTTTAGGTAAAATATCTATCTCTTTACGTGTAGGAGTGCAGAGGTCTGGTATGAATATCTAAGGCAGTTTGGATAACTACAGGGCCAGGGTCAAATTAAATCAAATAGCGAAACGTGATGGGTATCAATATCTAAATAAAAGAGATCTGATGATTTATTTTTGGGTCTATGACCGCTTGTAGTGATGTTACTTGAAGTACGAGTTGATGATGATGATGATGATGATGGGGCTCCCTTTTCCGCACTTAGACTCTCATTCGGTCCGTTGTGCGTGGGGATTCTGGCTAACAGAGCCAGCCTAGCTCCGCCCAAAAGCACAGAAGCTTCCTGGGAGCTTCGCAGGCTTCGCGGAGCGACCTCATTGTTCCGAGGATTTCTGCACGTTGAGAAGCCACGGCCTCGCATTCCAGGATGACGTGGGCGGCTGATTCCTCGGCGTCAAGGCAGCCCCTGCAAAGGGGGCTGTCTGTGGCGCCTATGTTGAAAAGATGTTTGTTAAGGAGGTTGTGTTGTAATTGAACCTATTATTATTCTAAGGTTATTTCTACTTAGGCTAAGAAGTTTTTTGGTTAGTCGGGGGTGAATCATTGGTAAAGCCAATTTTGACTGTCTACAGTCTGTTGCCCGTGACCATCTGTTGTTATGGAGTTCGGTCGATCTTTGGCGAATCCACGCACGAAATTGTGAGAAAGGCAAAGGGAGAAGTGGGTACGGGCCTAGCACCCTCATATCAGAGCCTCTCTTCGCAAGTTCATCTGCAGCATCATTGCCCAAGGATCCACTGTGCCCCTTGATCCACTGGAGAGTAATACGATTGGATGTCGATAACCTCTCCAGAACTAGATGGCACTCGAAGATTAGTACGAGTTGAGTAAATCAGTTTTTTGTTTTTCTCCATTACGCGACAAATCAAACTAAGAAACATTCGTTAACAATTTAAAAGTGGCATACGGTTTCCTTCTCCCCCTGTTAGATAGTGTTACTAGTCGTGTTTCGACAGAAATTGGGAAAAAACTAATGGTGGACTCACTGAAACGATGTCAACAGCTGACTCCACAAGTGATGATTCCATAATGCATGCTAAACAACCCCGCTTCCAAACATCTTGTGGCTGGCAATTTTTTTCACCGCGGCCACGGCATATTCACGTATGTATAGTTTTATTAAACGAACCTTTCTATTCCTCAACTGTTTCAGCACACCAGGTTTCAATATATCCCAGCTCTTCCACACAGAGCCGACGCACACAACGCGCAGGCGCGTTGCGTCAGAGCGCACAGCGAGCGCAGCCACGTGCGACGCTAGTGCAGCGCCCGCGCACGAGAATATGTGGCGCGAGAGCTCGTCTCCTTTGTAGGCTAGAGATGACAGTTTTGATGTCACTCCTGTGGAAAATGGCTTCTTTTAATTTATGAAAAAACGCTGGTAAAAACTATTTGTAGATTTGTTTCCGCCCACGACTTCGTCCACGTGAAATTTGTTATTCTTCCGACCCACCCCGTCGCAGCGCAGCGCCTGCTCGCACTATTACTTCGCTTTCGCTTAGTCCTTTCTGAATTTTTATCTTTTTACTCGGCTCCTAAGGATCAGCGTGATGTTAAATAGCCTATAGCCTTCCTCAAGAATTGCGCTATCAAATACAAAAATAATTATCAAATCCGACCAGTAGTTCCAGAGATTAGCGCGTTTAAACAAACTACCTCTTCAGCTTTTTTTCATAAATCTAATAATAAAGACGAAGAGAAATTTAGGCGGACGAAGTCGCGGGCAGAAGCTAGTAAGTATAGATTATATAACCTCCTTTTTTGAAGTCGGTAATTACAATTTATGACAACGTTCTTTTAGCCTTTTTATTGTGATGCAAGCCCTGTACTCTATGGCATTTACCATCTAATAAATAACTTACCAGCAAACATAGACTTATCGAAGTGCTTATAAGCATGCGGCAGCAGATCAGCCCTGGTATCAGCGTCAAAGTGTTCTCTTATAACTTCCCACACTCTGTCAGTTGGATGCGGTGATGGTTGCAAGCCGTCCACATCGTCGAAGACTGTCTTCACCGCCTGGTGGGCTATCCAGTACGCTGAGGAAAGAAGTTCAGAGGAATTTGTTTTATTTTATTACCAAAAACAAATAATTCTACAGTGTCGCAGCCAACTGGTTAAATTAGCCGCCTGGCCGTTGGAAGTAGTGCTCGGCTCGCTTCGCTCTCTCGGCTCGCACGCGGTTGATCACAGTTCTAACCGAACCTATTTGGTCGGGGTGCCTTGGCTTAGTTACTGCGACCAATTCGGCTCGCGCGTGATTGGTTACAGACTTCCAATCTAAACTGTAATTTAATATCATTCAGGCCGTTAGTTGAACGGTCGCCGTTTAGTTAAAAGGCTAGGCGGTTAACTAAACGGCTAATTAAACCAGTTGGCTGCAACATATATAACAGTAAAATAAGTATTAAAATCTAAAGGATTACTGTACAATTCACTACGTTACCACGGATAAAAATGAGGTACGGTGACGATACATACCGACAAAAAATTAATTACTAATAAAGTAAGTAATAAGTAAGTATATATAAATAAATAACTAAAATACCGTGCTATTGTGTCGATCTAGTTGATCTTTTCAAATCTTTTGACAAAGTAATATTTCGATGAGTGTATGGTGTAACCGAAGTGCGAAGTCTTACTCGTACATATGTTTTTACTTGTTCAAGAAAATATTGTGATCTCGATGACCGAATAGCAACGGATAGCCCAACGGTTAGTTTTTAAATAGGACAAGGCCACTGGTCGATACACTAGGTCAAGACTTTTGTTACCTCAGCAACAACTTACAAGCCCAATAAAAAATTAAATAGTTATTGCTTGGTAGGTTTTTGCTCCAATTATTTTCTAGCATACCAAAGCACTTATTAAAAATGCTGAAATTGTAACGTTTCAAAATGGAGAATCAATTCTCCGTCTTAGTTACGTAAGTTTTGATTTGAATAAACGGCTGGAACCGCTATATAATTATTGTTCTCGAGACCATACATATACAATACACGATGCAAAAGGTTGTACATACCACCACCTTCGTCTCCAAGGAGGTATCCCCATCCGCCGCAGCCATGCTGCTGACCGTCGGCTGTCTTCAGTAAAGCGTTGGAACCAGTACCTGAAAACAATGAAAAAAAGAATTTAAATTGATGAATGAGAAGTTCATTAAAGAAATATCAATATTTCGTAATTTTCGGAAATATTATGATCCCACTAGACAGATTTCTTTACCTAATCACACTAATATTATAAAGGCGAAAGTTTGTAAGTGTGTGTGTGTTTATATGTTTGTTACTTCTTCACGCTCAAACGGCTGGACCAATTTTGATAAAATTTGGTATGGACGTAGCTGACACCCTGGATTAACATATAGGCTACTTTTTATCGCGATATTCCCACGGGATCGAAACTTATGCGGGTAAAACAGCGGGGTGCAGCTAGTAATAAATAATATTATTAGCCCACTCATCTTTTAAAATAAAATCACATCACAATCATTTAAAAGCCGTTTCAACCCACGGCAGCAAAGGAGACTGAAGCTATAGAGACTCACGAGGAAAATGTATGCCGTTAACTCTCTCAAACGGTGAAGGAGAACATCGTGAGGAAACCGGCATGTCCTAGAACCAAAAATTCGAAGACTTGGGACATGTACCAACCCGCACTCGTACCGCGTGGTGCATTACAGCACAGCCCACTCCCATTGGCCCGTTTTCACCGACACGTTTATATCGTATCGTCAGCTCGGACGACGAAGTGGTTATATTTACGGCGGAAAAAACGATATCGTAAAAGAACCTTTTGGGTTGATATAGAAAAAGAACCTTTTGGGTTGCGGTATTTAGAGAGAACTTATTATTTTCTCTTCGATAAACTGTGTAAACATGTTTTATAAGTTTTCCGAATGAACCAGAGGACGCTTTCGAGTTGATATTCTCTCGTCTGGTCTGCCGATGCCACTCCCCCCGCGACCTGCTTCACCCCGCACTGTGTCATCCGCAGATATCGGCAGTCGGCACGACATTCAGTTTGGCGACGATTCCGTTGATTACAACGACACAGTGTGAAAGCGTATGAAACTACCAGTCGACGATACCGACGATATCGTGTAGTTATCGTTATCGTTCAATTCGAAAACGGCCAAGGCCTGTGCCCAAGCAGTGGGAACATTATAGGCGGATTATGTTAACGCCACTCTGCCTTATTTTATGCCAATTCTGTCAGGGTCCTTTTGATTTAATATACTCAATAATAATTCGAGTCATACTGCCATCTTTCTATAGGTAGGTAGGTACTTCCTGCGTAAACGTCCCAGTTGAAGAGGCTAAGGATACCAACGTGCAACAACAGCACTTCAAAAATGAATCGAGCTAAGAGGCAACACATAGAATTTCTGTTCTAATTATAAACACAGCTAATCTATCTGTTATCAGCACCAAGTTTTACAATTTGTGCTCGTATATAAGCTAACACTTCGCGATATGTATGAATTGAGTTCTTTAATCCTAGTTTAATAAAGTATGAGGTAAAAAGAAATCCTGCAAAATGAATATTATTATTAGCATATAATATTAGGATTTGAAAAATAACGGCTAAATAACGACAGTTATTTTGTAATATAGTTGAAATGACCGCAATCCAGAGTTATTTTTAATGTAATGGTAAATAGATTACGTTGCTTTGTATTTATCATGAAATAACGGAGTTTATTCTACATTATCGAAATAACGAAAGGGTGATAACCGTTATTTTTCTAATATTATATTAAATGGAGTTTCTGGTTAGTTTAGCTGTATCCTCCGAGACTCACAAATGCCCACAGCCCATGAGACCTCGTCATCGACTAACCGCGTAAAAATATTATGAGTAGGTATGATCTACACTAGCTACGCAGTTGCCAAACTCTTCAGGGACTTCAGAAGTGGCAATATTTAAATAGTACGTGTGTCAGTGTGTCGTTACCAAACTCTCTAAGGACTACAAAGTGACGAATAGTGATGGTTATGTCAAGAAGGTATTTTAATATTCTATTAGAGAATCAGGGAGGTTTACCATTTATCCATAGGTACGTCATGTTCGTGAACGGGCGCCGTCAGTAGGGACTGTCTTAGCTGTCACGGCTTATTTTAATTTACTTAATTTAATATTTCAATTGTTTTTTTTTTTGTTTTGCACCGTACTCGCTTGCATGTGTTATCCATATGTATCTACTATGCTTTGGAATGAGCAACTAGCTTCATCTTTCTGACCGACCGACCGACCCCTTAACAATTCAAAAGTGCCTGGTTTATTTGGCAGTTTTGTTTTGTGATTTTCCTCAACATTCTATCTTCCTTAGAAAACTCCATAATGGAATTCAAAAAAACAAAAAAAGCTTCTTTTACGCCACAAACATGAATGTTTCGCGAATGAATGTTTGTGGCGTAAAAGGAGCTCATGTTTACAAAACAAATTCGTGAAGCGAATGCTCGCAATGAGAACGAAAACATTAACAAGGTTGTCAGAACTCGGCACAATAAAGTGGGCGTGTCTGATAAAGTGATAAACCAGTTACCTAACCCACAGAATAGACAGAATAATAAATATTAGATATTATTACCAGTGCTCTAGCACAAAACGAATGCTTCTAGGTAGGTAAGTGCTAAGTGCGAACCTCGTTAATTTTTATTTTTTTTATTGTGATTGAATCGTTTTTTTTCAGTCTTGCTGTTGTGGTAGATTTCCAATTTTGAGGGGTTCCTAGGATACATAATATACCTGTCATATCTCAATAACTTTCGCGAAAAAAAATTACAAAAAACTTGCCCAACCAAATGGTCTTCAGGAGCAGAAATTTACATGTTACGATACATACAAACTGTGTAGAAAATTCCCTAGTCCCGGGTTGTTCGTAATCAGCATTGTTGACATGTAGCCGCTAGCATGAAGGTTAAGGGTTATCTACCAGCCTCGTTGACCGTCCCAGTTCATTGCGACCTACTTCTGATTAAGATAACATTTCTGCCAGAAGCAGACATTGACTCGCACTCTTGTTATCCTGAATTCCTGATAGGCCAGTGACTGATTCATTAATCTCTTTCTTCTTTTTAAACTACCTATCTATGGCAAATAAAAAAAAAAAAACAAATATCTGCTGGGACACAGGCCTTCTCTTGGTGAGAGGGAAAGGGCCGTAATCCACCACGTGGACCCAGTGCGGAAACAGAAGACGAACTAGCAGGGGATCGAAGTGGGGGTTCAGTGGATCAGACCGGAATAAATCAAATAAATTGGGGTAAGCGGAAACGGCATGTTCCTAGAACCAAAAAACCGGTCAAAAGCGAGTCGGACTCGCGCACCGAGGGTTCCTTAACATCATGTTTTTAATTTTTTTTTCATCGGCGAGGCCTATATTCGTAAGAGAATTTTAACACTGTGTACTGCGGTAGTGCGGTGTAGAATATTGAAGTTTTATGTTGCCTAAAAGAATTGAAAATATGTTTGAGAATGTGCAAACTGCGCTCTTTCTTAAGATACCACACATGCCCTAGTAGCCCCACTTCGAATTTTTCAGACCCCCTTTCAGTCCCTGTTGCAAAAAATATACATACATTTTTATTTCTTTCTTATTTGCAAAATAATTGGGATAACGTCATCTAAAACTATTCCAAATTTCAAGTTGATAGCATTAGTAGTTCTTGAGATATCCAGCTGTGACAGACAGACAGACAGACACAGACTTACTCGTACGTCTCATCATAAGTGTTTCGTTTTTACCATTTTGGTACGGAACCCTAATAAAAAACAAAATTATATAAAAAAGGCTAAGCTATAGGGCTTAGGCTAGGCTGATTATACTATACAATAGAGTTTGCAACTGGCTATAATGTGGCTATGATAGGACAGAAGCGGCGTGATAACGAAAGATTGCCAAGCTTATCTATATCGACTAATTTAACACCGGGGCTGCCAGTAACCACCTAATTGCTTTTTTAATATAGGTAAAATGCGATAAAGTAAACATAATATTAACATGAATAGACACGGGCAGAATTAATCAAAGCCAGCAGCTAAATTACGTACCTAAGCTACGCAGGAAGATAAATTAATAGGTATTTTTGTAGCATACCTATCAATAACTGTGTGTAATATGTCTTTCATTGACTTGAATGTGCCCTGGCGGCTGATAGTATGTCATGCTCACACAAATGTCTCGCTGACGGTGGCGTGTATGTTGGATCATTTAGCTCCCTTCAAAATGGTTGAGCTGAATGGTGCTGATCTATGCGTCATGTTCGTGAACGGGCGCCGTCAGTTGGGGCTGGTCATCACTTAGCTGCCTCGGCTTATTTTTATTATTTTATTTTTATTTTTGGATTGTTGTTTTAGTACTATTTGTTGTACTCTGGACGCTTTTAACGCATACGTCTTGTTTATTTTTACATCGTTCTCACATTATTTAATTATAAATTCAAAAGTAATGATGTAACTAATATTTTTGTAAAATATAATTTAAAAAACTTTTTAACAAAAAAAAACCGACTTCCAAAAAAAACACTACAAACTGAAAAAAAAAACTGATCCCTAAGACACCGACTTCCGAAATTAAAGTTATTTTTCAGTTTGTAGTGTTTTTTTTTTCAGTTTGTAGTGTTTTTTTTGGAAGTCGGTTTTTTTTTTGTTAAAAAGTTTTTATTTCTCGCTTTTTAGTGGGTCTATTTATAATTTATCTAAGTTACAATAGCCTAATGTCAACTTGCCCATCGCCTTTTTATAAAATATTCCTTTTCTCGATGCAGGGACGTTAATTGTTGAGGAGTTCTCCTTTTATTAGTTTTTAGATTAGATGCTGATAATCCTGGCTGCAGCATCAGGCCAGACTTATGTCAACATTGCATTGAACTTAAAATTAGTCCTGTATAAAATTAGCCCAAACACGACTACGGTGCTGTAATTTAAAGGTTTGTACTTTTTCTGATGCTCACGAGGCTTCAGCATCAGGTCTTCGGTGTTCTTCAGTAACAGTACGTTTATCCACACATCGAGCCCTTTTCAATGAGCCTAAACACGATATATCTGCTGTTAGTTGTCGAGGAGTTAGGTACTCTGCAGACTATCCTGACTGCAGCATCATGACTTGATGATCATGAGACCAAATGTGGCAAATGCCCTATCAAACATCAAAACAATTTACTAAAACAGTCCTTGCCTGTTCGAGTAACTTCTTACTGTTAAGGAGTTGTACCTTCCATCATCAGCCCAGCTACCTGAGATGGTGACAACCATACACAAATACACAAGATACTTCATAAAATATGCGAAAAACAATAAGTGAGCCTATAAAATTTGAGGGTTGCCCTCGATTTCTCTAAGATCCCATCATCAGATCCTAACTTGGTGACAATGGGACCACCTCAGAAGTATCTACTTTCGAACAAAAAAAGAATTTTGAAAATCCGTCGATAATTGGCGGCGTATTCGATGAACAAACATACAAAAAAAAAAAAAAAAAAAAAAAAAAACATACAAACATCCGAACATAGTACCTCCTCCTTTTTGTAAAGTCGGTAAAAAGAGTGTCCATGGAGTTTCTTGTCCGTTCTTCTCCATAGGTACCTACGCTTTGGAATGGGCAACTAGCTTCACATTTTTCTGACTGACCTACTTCTTGACAATTCAAAAGTGCCTGTAAAATGGTTTAATTGAAATAAATGCTTTGAGTTTGAGTTTTGACTGTCTATTTTGTCCCGTAAGCGAGAATAAATGCATATTTCTGATTCGAGTAGCTTTTGCCCGCGGCTTCGACCGAGCAAAAATTCTATTTCAGCACTTGCTAGTGCTAAAATAAATAGGTAGGTACAGACACACACGCACATGACATTCACATTTCGTAGTAACAATGACTGCTTACCAGTATATTATTAAGAGAAACAAAATGGCTTCGAATTTAACTCACTGACATGCAATGATTTCGAGTAATATATATGTCAATGCTGACATGCTAGATTAAATGTCCCAACTCCCACTTAGGGTCAGTTCACACCGAGACGCGACGCGACGCGCAGTTTTCAAGATAGAAATACAATTACAGACCTTATCTACTACACTAAAAGGTACACGATTCAGTGAGCTACGCCGCGCTGCGCCGCGTTGCGCCGCGCGGCGTAACTCGACGTAGTAGACACTGAATTGTAATAGTAGACATGACTTTCAAGTAGGTATCAAACTAAAACATTTGTGATACCTTTTAAAGTTCAATTGAATTTAATTATTTTGACATTAAAAACAATTGAATGTCATTTTCAACACTCAAAATGATCACACGATTTCTTTTTCGCGCCTTCATACCTACTAAAAAGTGGAACAGCGATTTCAATCAAAATTCCACATAAATTGTAACTAATGATGATTGAGAATCCTTTCGGTTATCTTGTGGTCGAAGATTCACATTTTTAATTTTTTACGTTGCATCGATACCACTACTTACCGATAATAATTATATAAAAATCATGTTCAGAATGATGTTCTTTTATTTATTTATTTATAGGTAGGACCTACACTACCTACTGGGTCAAATTAAATTTCAGTATTTTTATGTCACGAAGTAAAGTGTGGGTCGTTTCGTTTTTACTAGTTTCTAGTGCATTAATCTATCAAAAAAAATATTTTAATAGCTCTTTATAAATAAAAAAAATCGTGTTAGATTCTGATAGGTAATATTACAAGAATAATAAGTCATTTGACTGGTTGAATTTATTTGTGTCACTAGTTTCTTCATGTAACGGTATTTTTTTTATTAAGTACCTAACTGTAAGTACCTACCTATAGCAAATAGAATGATGTATTCGATAAAAAAATATTGCGTACCTATATGGTTGGTAACGCAATTTTTTTTTATTTACCACCTTTTTTCAAATAGGGGCACACTTTTAGCTAATAATCTGAGCACTCGGTAGTGTGTCCAGCCAAGTTCGGAGTAAAAAAGGGTAACGCATCATGCACTACATGCACCCCCGTGTGTGTATCTTACCCGAACGATTTCAAGTTACTTTCGACCACTCATCCCCTAAACAAAAACCTAATTGACGCCAAAAGTTTGAAGAATTTTGTGTCAAATTATACCTACTTTTAATGTAACTTGTACCAAAAATAAACCGTTTTTCCACATTTATGGTTTTGGTAGGATTTTTATATGAAATCAAGTATACTCGTAAATTTTGAATGGAAAAACCTTCACAAAAATCCCAAAAGTCGATGAATTATTGATTCGAACCACGGGGAAGTTTTAATATCAACATTATCAACAATTACTAAATTAGTACCTAAACTATGAAAACTTGTATCATCAATTCGTAACAGTCATCTGTTTTGCAACGGCGGCAGAAGGTCCTTAAGGCGCTGAATAGACCCAAATAGGCTTGTCTCCAACAATTTTTTAGCCAAATCTATACAGTTTGAGACAGCGGAAAAAATATATGTTAATCTTGAACATATTTCCTAAAACTTCGTTGTTTTCAAAACACGTTTTTGAAAAGTTTTCTCGATACAAAAAAATGGTAAACTAACCTCCTAAACTGATCTTCCAACAAAAAAATCTGAATTATTTACCAACGTACGTTGGTAAAATTTATAACAATAACGTATCATATCAAAATACAAAACTTGGTTGTCTAATATTTTTGACAACTCAACTTATTTTGAGGTAATTAATTATTTTGTGGTTTGTAAAAATGTACGAGCGTCGCGAAATCGCGCTTCTCTTTCTTATGTACGCAATCCGACAGTGATCGCTTAGGCGCGCTGCTAGACGGACGTATGTCGCTTTGCCTCGCAATCCGTTCATTTCATATTATCATCAAACAAAAATGTCGGAGGCCAGCAAAAAATCACTTCTATACTAACAAACCAATACGTCCCATGGAAGTAGTAATATAAGTAATTTTTATATTGACAAAACAGGTACACGAACAGAAAAAATGAAACTCTAAACAAATAGTTACTAGGCTATTTTGTACAACGCATTGCGTAAATTCATCGCTTATAACAAGGCTCGCTTGGTCGAGTGGTTTTTGCATAGATTCTGAATAGCGAGTTATCGGGTTCGAAACCAAGTTGAGTCTTATCAGAATTCGTATTGGTTTTTTAGTTTTATGATATTATCATTGTTTTTTTTTTAGTCTTAGGATATTTTTATTGTTTTTTTTTTTATTTATTTTGTATATTTTTAGAATAATTATTAAAGTTCTTTACAGTAAAAAGAGACGTTTGGCGAACAGTTCAGAAGCGAAGCAGACGCGCGAATCCGCTTGCGCGACGAGACAGTTGCGCGACAAAGTTGAGGAAAATGAGATTTCTCCATAACATCACGCATGTATTCTTTCAAAGGGTTGGGCAGGAGTGTATAGTACACCCACAATTCACCAATGCTTCATCATGGATATCGTTTATGATTTTCGAAAGTTGTAAAGCCGATAGAAAAATCGAAATTAAAATCCAAGATGGCGGCTGAAAAGATTTTTCAAATTCGTTTTCATGGTTGTCGAGGGTGCTGAAGCCGATAGTGAGGTCAAAATGAAAATCCAAGATGGCGGACGTGAAAAGTTTCAAATTTTTCATCATGGTTTTCGAGGGTGCTGAAGCCGATAGTGAGGTCAAAATGAAAATCAAAATGGCGGACGTGAAAAGTTTCAAATTTTTCATCATGGGTGTCGTTTTCATGGTTTTCGAGGGTGCTGAAGCCGATAGTGAGGTCAAAATGAAAATTCAAGATGGCGGACGCGAAAATGTTCAAATTTTTCGTGATCGGTGTCGTTTCTGTGGTTTTCGTGGGCGCTGAAGTCGATAGTGGGGTCAAAATAAAAATCCAAGATGGCGGACGTGAAAAATTTCAAATTTTTCATCATAGGTGTCTTTCCCTGATAGACTCAACCAAGTCTTTTAATCTTATTGAAGCTTGCCCATATCTTGGACGGCTATTTGTGTTTTGAGCCACTTGACAAAATTTGATAAATTTTTAGCTCCGTTAGGCTTTTCTGCTGACGTAATCCGTCTAAAAACTTCCATTGTCGGCACGGTTGGCGCAGTGGTTAAGCGATTGATACCGTTTCGCTACCATCACATGGGCGTAAGGTGAAAAATTTATTCACTGTTCATTACTTTTATGTTATACAATAGTTCTTGTAGTAACGAAACGGCCAAGCCACATATTTTGACTAAGGTGTAGAGTTTGTGAAGTTAGGGCGTGTAGAGTCAGAAGCTTGGCTCTACATGAGATCTGATAACTTTTTGACAGTGCGAGCCATATGTGGTCTCGTCTTGGCAACATTTTACATGAAAATGTTTTTAGTGGGAATTTATAGTTACTTATCAGTTTAAGTTATAGGTATTTATATTACTTATTAGCTAATAGGCTAGATTGTAATGTAAATAAAATATCACCAACTGTGCTACTTTAAAAAAGAAAAAAAAGCGACTGGTTTTGCTGTTAGTATCAGGAATTTCGAGGGTTAGAAGCGAAAAGGGGTTCGCTGGGGCTGAAATATTTGCATTGCGATTCCTGTATGCACTTTTTCAAGGACGTTACTGTAGGCAATTTTCCGGCTGACTCAATTGATGCAGTGCTAATGGTATGATCTGCAATTAGCTGCTGAGGTGCAGATTGCGTTCGGATTGCCTGATTTTTCATGTTGCATTATAATATCCCTTTTTTCAATCGTTGCCCGACTGGGAACATGATTGTGCTGGCATTTTAATGTTACTGAATCACCAGACAAGTGGCATCGACCCCAACACTTGTCACCTTTATCATGCCGCCTATAATATCGTCAATGCATCTCCAATATGTGTTTTCATAATTATTGTTATTAAAACTATATTTATACAACTTTGTTTTTAGTATAAGTATGCGAAACCTGAATATAGTTTGTTCAGAATAAGTAACTGAATCGATTCCAATAATTTTTACCCAATGTTATATTTTTCTCAAAAATATAGAAAAAACTGGCCAAGTGCGAGTCGAACTCGCACACGATGGGTTCCGTACCACAAGGCAAAATCGCCGAAAAAAACATGTTTGTTGTATGGGAGCCCCACTTAAATATTTATTTTATTTTGTTTTTAGTATTTGTTGTTATAGCGGCAACAGAAATACATCATCTGTGAAAATGTCAACTGTCTAGCTACCGCGGTTCTTGAGATACAGCCTGGCGACAGACAGACGGCAAAAACGCCGAAAAAAACACGTTTTTTTTGTATGGGAGCCCCCCTTAAATATTAATTTTATTTTGTTTTTAGTATTTGTTGTTATAGCGGCAACAGAAATACATCATCTGTGAAAATTTCAACTGTCTAGCTACCGCGGTTCTTGAGATACAGCCTGGCGACAGACAGACGGCAAAAACGCCGAAAAAAACACGTTTTTTGGCGTTTTTTTGTATGGGAGCCTCCTTAAATATTTATTTTATTTTGTTTTTAGTATTTGTTGTTATAGCGGCAACAGAAATACATCATCTGTGAAAATTTCAACTGTCTAGCTACCGCGGTTCTTGAGATACAGCCTGGCGACAGACAGACGGCAAAAACGCCGAAAAAAACACGTTTTTTTGCGTTTTTTTTGTATGGGAGCCCCCTTTAATATTTATTTTATTCTGTTTTTAGTATTTGTTGTTATAGCGGCAACAGAAATACATTATCTGTGAAAATTTCAACTGTCTAGCTACCGCGGTTCTTGAGATACAGCCTGGCGACAGACAGACGGCAAAAACGATGAAAAAAACACGTTTTTTTTGTATGGGAGCCCCCCTTAAATATTAATTTTATTTTGTTTTTAGTATTTGTTGTTATAGCGGCAACAGAAATACATCATCTGTGAAAATTTCAACTGTCTAGCTACCGCGGTTCTTGAGATACAGCCTGGCGACAGACAGACGGCAAAAACGCCGAAAAAAACACGTTTTTTTGCGTTTTTTTGTATGGGAGCCCCCTTAAATATTTATTTTATTCTGTTTTTAGTATTTGTTGTTATAGCGGCAACAGAAATACATTATCTGTGAAAATTTCAACTGTCTAGCTACCGCGGTTCTTGAGATACAGCCTGGCGACAGACAGACGGCAAAAACGATGAAAAAAACACGTTTTTTTTGTATGGGAGCCCCCCTTAAATATTAATTTTATTTTGTTTTTAGTATTTGTTGTTATAGCGGCAATAGAAATACATCATCTGTGAAAATTTCAACTGTCTAGCTACCGCGGTTCTTGAGATACAGCCTGGCGACAGACAGACGGCAAAAACGCCGAAAAAAATACGTTTTTTTGCGTTTTTTTGTATGGGAGCCTCCTTAAATATTTATTTTATTTTGTTTTTAGTATTTGTTGTTATAGCGGCAACAGAAATACATCATCTGTGAAAATTTCAACTGTCTAGCTACCGCGGTTCTTGAGATACAGCCTGGCGACAGACAGACGGCAAAAACGCCGAAAAAACACGTTTTTTTGCGTTTTTTTGTATGGGAGCCCCCTTAAATATTTATTTTATTCTGTTTTTAGTATTTGTTGTTATAGCGGCAACAGAAATACATCATCTGTGAAAATTTCAACTGTCTAGCTACCGCGGTTCTTCAGATACAGCCTGGTGACAGACAGACGAACTGACGGACGGACAGCGAAGTCTTAGTAATAGGGTTCCGTTTTTACCCTTTGCGTACGGAACCCTAAAAAGGTTAAAAGTTGGACACCAAGCGACACTAAGTAGGTTATCCAATCTCCGCGCCGAACGGTTGATGAGAAACTGATGGTGGTGGAGATGACAGTAGAAATTGACGAGAAGCTGATGGTGATGCAGATGACAGGAGTAGTTGACGAGAAGGATGATGGTAGTAATAAGGGGGCACGTTGATGGAAGTTAATTAAAATAGGAGAGGGTAGATTAGAACAAAAAGTATCTTCGTTGGAACTCATATTGATATGTGGCTGTTCCCCTGCGTTACCGGGTAGGCTACCTTGCCAAACACAAATATATCAATAAAGACAGCAACACCATAAGCCCGCAGGCGTGAATTTGATGGGAGTTTTAGTTAGACATAGGTCCGCTTCGCTTGCACCATAAATAACATTATTCAGTCTCTGTCAACTTCAAGAAACTGAATAAAATTGCAGGATGTTTTAAATTCGTTTAGCGTCAAATATATTTAGTGATTTGTGGTGCAAGCGGGCCTCATACTGTTACCACCTTCACCGCTTGGAGGTACTCCCAGATTATGCTATTGCTGTTTTTATTTCATTTAGCCAGCAGCTGTGCCACAACAAAAGACATAGCACAATGCAGAGATAGCCGTTTTATTCGCGCTACTTTCACTCTAGTCTTTCGCACTTTAGTGCTTTTTACATAAGTATCTTTTGCGCAAGTGTCTTACGCTAATATGTATTACGCGCAATTGTCTTTTGATGAATGACACCCGCAAGTGTCCTTCGCGCAAGTGTCTTTCGCGCAAGAGTATTTCGCGCCAACGACCATTCGCGCAAAAGTCCATTTGCGCAAAAGTCTATTCGCGCAAAAGTCCATTCGCGGAAATGTCTTTTGCGCAGGTGTCCCAGATCCGTTTCTGAACTGTTCGCCAAACGTGTCTTTTTATTGTAAAGAACATTAATAAATATGTATTCTAAAAATATACAAAATAAATAAAAAAAAACAATGAAAATATTCTAAATATACACAAAATAAATAAAAAAAAACAATGATAATATCCTAAAACTAAAAAAACCAATACAAATTCCCTGTTATGACTCAACTTGGTTTCGAACTCGATAACTCGCTATTCACAATCTATGCAAAAACCATTAGACCAACCAAGCCTTGTTAAAAGCGATGAATTTACGCTATGCGTTGTACAAAACAGCTTATAAGGAACTATTTGTTTAGAGTTTCATTATTTCTGTTCGTGTACCTGTTTCGTCAATATTACATTATAAAAATTACTGACTTTACTACTTCCATGAGATGAATAATAATATAAAACAGCGCCATCTATTGGTTCATTGTTAATTATTATTAACCGCGTCACCGTGCCTGACTCGGTAGTTCACTGTATCACCGCCCTTTAAGAATGGCGCTAGGATATCGGAGAAATAGTGGGCGTGGCTAAAAATACCGAAACATCGGAACTCAATTTCGGGTGACAGCCCCTTAACCTTTTACGAATTAATGTCAGTGTACGCTTTACAAGCAAATCTATGTTTAATGTCATCATTCATCCTTTAGCGGTCGCCAGTTTACTTTGCAAGGAAATAATCGTATACAAGATGATGTTTACTTTTCATTGGATTTCTCGTAGAGTTTTGTGGTAATGCTAGCTAGTCCTAACTAATATTAATAAATAAATACAAAAGTAAGTTTATTAAGTATTAAAAATATTATTTATTTTTTATTATTAAAAATATTTATTATTATCTATCAATGCGAACCATGACATACAAAAATTCGAATACATGTGACATCTGCCAATCCGCACTGGGCCCGCGTGGTGGATTATGGCCCACTCCCTCTCATCGAGAGGAGGCCTGTGTCCCAGCAGTGGGAACATTATAGGCTGATTATGTGTGTGTGTGTATCAATGCGAAAGTGAATTTCTTTGTTTGTTACGGTTTCACACTGAAACGGCTGAACAGGTTTGGATGAAACTTGGAAAAATAACAGACTAAAGTATGCATTATATGTATGGGTCTCGCGGTTTCACCCGCATAACTCTCGATCCTGTGGGAATTTCGGGATAAAATCCTATTTCCTAACCCAGGTCATGGTTTACCCATATGTCCACCCAAAATCCGTTCTGTCGTTTTAATGTAAAAGCGTAACAAACATTCACTTTTGCAGTTATAATATTAGCTACGCTTTTCTTTTTTTTTTGCGGATTGGAAATCATCAAATGACCCCTCCCGCTCTGGGTGGAGCTGAAGGGAGTGTCAGACTCTTACTGACTAAAACCCACCCGTGTTCCTTCCTTAGCCCTTTATGTTCCGGGGCAGCGGTAACCCTTTCGGACAATCCCGCTGAATATTAGTTACGCTTACGATTAAGACTAGACCGAAACCTAAAACTGGCAAAAAGTGATACCTGACAACTCTTTCATCAAAACAGTTGCCGCATATCTTGTTTATCAACAAACACAATATAACAGATTCTAACACAAATAGGTACTTGAGAAAAAAAACATATACTTAACAGCTGTTTGATAAAATCTAATCGCACACTCAAACGGTCACGTAACATCCGAGTGATGAATCAGACTGTTTTTCTGCTGTCAAACAATGATTTTATTACTATTTAAGTAGACCACTGATGTGTCAAGGTCCGATAAACGTCTATTTTTTGTGATTAAGTGGGATGCGCTAACCAATAATTCACAGATATTAATATCATTCATTCATTCGTTCATTATCATTCAAGAATAGCATTTGGATTTTCATCAAAAGACGAAAGCGCCAGGGGAGCCTGCGAAATTCACATTTCCTTACATTTTGTAATTTGCAGGTTAGTTTTAGTCTGTATGTTGAACAAAATATTATTCGCGACTGTAACAAATATAATATGATGTATAGCACCGCCCGCGGTTCCCCCTCATAAGTGTCGATCCTATGGGAATATCGGGATAAAAAACTATCCTATGTCCTTTCCCGGGACTCAAACTATCTCTATACCAAACATCTAAATCGGTTCAGCGGTTTAAGCGTGAAGAGGTTACAGACAGACACACTTTCGCATTTATAATATTAGTATGGATTAGTATAGATTTACAGAATTGTAATAATTAATATCATTATTATCATCAATCCAATTCTCTAGGTTCACGTTACCTAAGAAAATTTGAATTTCGTGGGCTACCCTGGCGCTATCGTCATGAAAATGTTGAAAAACCAAATGCTGTTCTTGAATGATAATGAATGAATGAATGATATTTATATCTTCGAATTGGTTAGCGCATGGAAAACTACTCAACAGTTGCCCAAGCTCAATAGTAGGCCGATTTAAAAAAGAAACTGGCTGAGTACACCTATATTGCCACAGAGTTCAAAATTCTTTCTCATTGCTTCATGTAGCTGTACTTTTAGTTCAAATAGTTAGCCTCAGCATTAGATTTCATGACCGTTTAGTCCATCGCTCGCGGGTTCAATAGGAGCCAATTACTCTCATTCAAAAAAAAGAAAGGCATTTGACCGTTAAATTAACTGTTACTTTTCGTTTAGAGACTAGGTAATGGGTAAAATAAGACTTGGAACCACCTACCTACTCCGAGTGCGAACTAATATTCCACGGAAAACTGCCATCCTATTAATTGCTGGTTAGATATATGGTGCTACGGCATCGGTTACCCCATCTGATAAAATGTAGATCTATAAGTACTTCTTCTTCGTCGTATCGATGATTCCAAATTATAGAGTTTTGACAGAATTCAGCTACATCGACAGAGTTAGCATTAACTTCGCAAAGGTATTTTATAGTGCAGGTGTTAGTAAGTACTCTAATACTTTGCACACTTGAAAATCTCAGGAGTTTGCAGTCCTATTTCCGAGTCAAATTCTCTAGGGCCTACCTCAATTTTCTTATATTTCAAAGTTTATTAAGTCTTTCAAAAACTCACCAGCAATCAGCACCATCCCTCCATTAGGAGCTCCAGTAAACAAGGAGCCAGCAGTATCGGAAGCCACGTAGATTGCCTTTGCAGCATCTCCGTCCCTTTCTTTCACACGGGCAGCCAGCTCTGTATTACTGCTCTCCTGCTCGCAACCGGATAGTGTCAGCCCCTGAGGAGGTGAAGGTCGAATTGATAGTAGTTAATAGGACCTATTTGTTAGAACTGATTGAATGAATGAGGTACTTGTCAAGGAATGAGTTAAAGTAATTGATGAATGCATCTCCTCCAATTTTCGGTCTATTTTTATGATGAGAATAATAGCACGTGGGATAAAGGGATGGGTCCAAGTAGATAATGGTAGTACTACCTACTTGTGTCATTTATTTTTAGAATGTGGACATGTTTTTAAAATGGTCCTTATGAGATAGATGTAAGTATAGATAATTTTTATGATTATAATAGGCTATTTGACAATGTAAAAAATAAGGTCATAATTATTGACACTCGTTTAAATTATCGCTTTTAAAATCGATTTGCATTAATTTTACTACAAAACAATGTATTATTTATTAAAAAAATCCCGAAAAAACTTCATCTTTTTAAATCTGGCGCCACGTAATCGAAAACGGTCTGGATTGGCTGAACTTATGATGACGTCATGATATAGTCAATTTCTGTCTATCGTTGACAGAACAGATGACTTTTGTCTAGTATCTCGACCGTTTCAACGTTTGTTTACGTGTATTGTGACTAGGGAATGCAATCCGGATTATCCGTAATCCGAAATATCCGGATATCCGCACATTTTTACTAGACTTCCAAATCCGGATTTGAAAATCGAATCCGGATTTTTTTAATACTTAATTTTTTTTTAAATTGTAAAGAAAGAAATTGTGAAGCGAGCGGGGCGCGGGACGCGGGTCGAGAAAGTGTGTGAGGCGTCCTTGGTCGTTCCGTTTATTCCGCTTACAAGCATCTTTAGTGCATTCCGCCTACAAGCGTCGAATAAGAGCGTGCTTTTTCCGCAGCAGGAATTATGTGCAACCGAATTTGCAGCAGGTAAAACGACAGCACTTTAGATACCTTTTTATTTTTGTGGACACATTTAATGTCTCAAAAAATTACATCGTTTTTTACGTTGTTAAAAAACGGGGCTACATGTTGATTTGTATAACTGACCATAGAACCTCTCGATCTCTCTCAACAGCACAGGTTTGGCGGGTACGACCCTGCCATAATCGGTCTTCAGTTTCCTAAGCTGGCTCTGCCCATTAGACAGATCTCTAGCAAAGACCTTGGAGCCTTTAATTTTGTATGCGAGAAGCACAGAACCGGTCGAAGTGGAGGTGCTTGGAGGAGGCCTATGTCCAGCAGTGGACGTCTTTCTTTTATCATCGTTACTTAGCACGCGAGTCACAGACTGATATTTTAATAAGAATAAGTACATTATACCAACAACACCATAATAATTGTATTTAATGATGATAGTTTGAATAATTCCAAATAACAAAGCATTAAAAAATTCGTTTGATTTGATTTTCATGTGCTTTTATTTTTTTTCATGAAAATCCGTAATATCCGGATAATCCGGATTGGACTAAAAAACCGTTCTTAAAAATACGGATTTTAAAACAGAACGGATTTGCATTCCCTAATTGTGACGTCACGACGCCATATTGTTAAAGATAGCGTTTTGGCGGCTTATTTAAACAGTACATTTTTATTTACTATTTTCTAAAAGAAACACATTATGCAATTTGAAGTAATAGGTTTTTGTGGGCTCGTTAGACACCATTAAATAATCTGAGATGTTTATCAGAAACCAGTCAAATAGCCTATTCTACCTATAAATAAATATTTGTTACTAATCATATTTAGAAACAACTGACCTACAAATTGCAAAAAACGCTTTCGCTAAAGCAAATATCAGACGCTTCACTTTTTGTTCATTTAAGTCTTTCATTTGGCATCTTTCACTTGAAGTGAAACGTCTGAACACAAAATAAATCAAACATGAAAACTGAACCATGAAAGATGTCGAATGCCCAAATCCAACATCCAGTGCCGGATCAAGACTACTTAATGCCCTAAGCAATCTACGCCCGTAGGCCCTCCTATCCACTAGTCGCCTCATATTTTTCCAAAACATCGACGAGCAATATTTAAAGATTGGCGCAGATCTCTAGAGTAACTTTTGGGTCTTGTAATATCTTGCTGATAAACAGCCTTGCCATTCATCTGCTTGCAAATACTGTTCCGGTGCTGTTTCTGCCTTATGGTGACCCCCGAGACGTGATGCCCTAAGCAATTGCTTAATTTGCTTATGGGCTAATCCGGCACTGCCAACGTTGAAACGAGGCATCTTTCACTCGCAAATAAGTACTAGTTACAACTTACCAAAGAATCCAAAGGCTTGTCTCTAGGTAAGTTCGCGTCATCTTTAGCAGAGCGGAGCATATCAATGATCCTTTTAGCGCATTCATCGATACCGAGGGTCCAATGGTTGGTGCCTGGCCCTTTAGCCCTGCCCACCACTTTGCCTGTCTCGTCACATATGACCAGGTTGGAGTGGGTTGCTCCCCTGTTGAAGAAAAAATAATTTAATTAAGTTAAATGGCTTCAAACATGGCGATTGAGATAACGGCTGATACAAATGTACGGACGCAGACGATACGCCGATCTCAAATGAGTAAATTGGGATAAGGGCTGGAGGATCATAAAAATGGTTATTGTAACATCATCAGCCTTTAGCATCCACTGATGAGAAAATAATTATGCCCGGTCGAAATGGCGGTGCTTGGGGGAGGCCTATGTCCAGTCCAGCCCTATGTTTCGGCTGCAATGATGATGGTGATGCCCGATCTACGGACACTCTTGTCCAGCTGCTACTAGTCACCCTCTCTTGGCACTTAGTAACCATATCGGACATCTCGTAAAATAGCTAAAGCACATTACTATTAATTGTCCTATAGCAGGTATGCTGGAAGAGATTTCTTATGAAATAAGCATTACCTTTGTACCTATTTTTCTGTTCTGTTTTTTCTTGTCTGTTTATATATGTGTGTACATAAATGGTTAAATAAATAAATTTAAAAAAATACTATTGCAGTCATTCTCTGAACAAAGAAAATGCCATCCTAACAAATATTATAAATGCGAAAGTAAGTTTGTTTGTTTGTTTCCTTTTGACGCCTAAACCACTGAACCAGGCGCGGTCGCAGCCTGAAATTTTGGAGGGGGTCGCTCACTAGGTACACTAATAAAAAATAGGTATCTGGAATAAAATAAACATTATTGCACAAGACACAATTTTATTATTATAAATTTATCGCTGTTATTATAAATTTATAGCTAGAAATATCCTTTTATTAGTTGGCAAATTTTTGAGATTTTTCAATTTGACCTTAGATTTTGGGGGGGGTCATGTCCCCTGTGACCCCCCCTTCGGACCGCGCCTGCACTGAACCGAGCATCCTGAAATTTTGCATTGGCACTATTGGCAGGTGTACAGAAACGGACATAGGGTACCTTTCATCCCGAAAAAAAGTGCTGTTACCGAGGAAAACAACAATAACGGTATTATGATAATAGATGGCGCCACGTGTCTTTCGAATTAAAAACAGGACAACGTATGTCGGGTCAGCTAGTATTTATATGAATTATCTATCGGAGGCTCGGGGGTGCCCCCCGGTAAGTCGACTGCATTTTACTTTTTTTATCAGCTGCTCTACATGATTTGCATTCAACACGTAACCGGACTTTATAATACCTGCCACCTAGGTAGCTGGTAAATATTATAAACTAATAATGTAGTTCTTACGTAAAAATAAGTAGGTAAGTACCTATTTTGACGTTGAACTATTTTATTAGTTTTTCATAGAATGCAAAACAAATTGAAGTGTTTTTCCTAGAGTGATAGTAAGTATGCGATAAACAATATTACTTACAGAGAATACTCATATTGCATCTCTACGTAATAGTATGTTTTACGACAGATGTTTTTAGGGTTCCTTACCCAAAGGGTAAAAATGGAACCCTATTACTAAGACTTTGCTGTCTGTCCGTCCGTACGTCCGTCTGTCTGTCACCAGGCTGTATCTGAAGAACCGCGGTAGCTATACAGTTGAAATTTTCACAAATTATGTATTTCTGTTGCCGCCATAACAACAAATACTAAAAACAAAATCCCACCAAAAACATTTTCATGTAAAATGTTGCCAAGACGAGACCACATATGGCTCGCACTGCCAAAAAGTTATCAATCTCATGTAGAGCCAAGCTTCTAACTCTACACGCCCTAACTTCACAAACTGTACACCTTAATCATAATATGAGACTTGGCCGTTTCGTTACTACAAGAACTATTGTATAACAGAAAAGTAATGAACAGTGAATAAATTTTTCACCTTACGCCCATGTGATGGTAGCGAAACGGCCAAGCCACATATTTTGACTAAGGTGATAGTGTGTAACGCATTTAGGGTGCTGGTCACGCATGGTCATATAATATTACTTATTATCGGTTTGCCAGATGGCCTAATATTTAAATTTAGGGTGTTTTTAGCGCTTGACTAATCAACCATATAGGGTGCATATCACTAATTTTAGATTAAAAACAAAACAGATGCTTCTGTGCTCTCCATTTAAATTAAAACACAGCTGTGTCTTGAGAAATTCGATCAGCGGGGAATTGTAGTGTGGTGTGGCTGTGGGTAACTGTAGTGTGGGTTTCCTTTTGACAGTTCAACAACATTCATTGCATTATTTACGTTGCTGAGCAGACACATTTTTCGAACATATGGAGCAATGGCTTAGCAATATCCTTCAAAATGATTTAGATTGAGATTGATAGTGTATTACGCAATTAGGGTGATGGTTTTGCAAGCACACCGTGCCGGAACAACATTTCCCCTTCCGTTTGGAATAACATAATAAACTATCTCGATGAGTATAGTAGTTTTCCTTAAAACTTTACAGAATTATAATTATTAGAATCAGGCATACAACTCCTTGAAAATTGGCCAGGCAGTCTTACCAAAAGGGTTTCTTATTATCCAGTAAGGTCAGATACGCAGTATTTTACATGGAGCGACTGCCTAAGTCGCTCCATGTAAAATACTGGTATTCAGCTGCATCCGATTAGGCTGGAAGCCGACCCCAACGTAGTTGGGAAACGGCTAGGCAGATGATGAATTCTTACGTAAATAATTAATGTTTGTTGCGACCGCGAATCATATTTAGATCAACACAACCTGACACTGAAACGCAAAAAAACCAAACCAACTCTACCCTGACGCATTCACCTTAACTCTATCAATAGGACAGATCGGTGATGCATATACACATCTGCATACCTGCATTTCAATAACTGCTATTACCACATACCTGCGTTGTATAATACATACAACAAGTATGTGCAATCAGAATATTGTATGCAAATATGTGCAAAAATATGCCTGCGATTGTCATTTCGAAGTATATGGCTGTGGTTTTACCATTGCCAAGGACATCATGACAGTGGCCGTTTGTGTTATCACAATAATTATGTGACGTCATGGCATAGACAGTGTATTTGCAATATGGGTTCAGTGTTTTCATAAATCGGACAGCTGTAGTAAACTCAAGTATTTCCGACGCGCATGGCAGTGCGGCAGTCATGTTTGGTTGTTTTGTGTTCGTTTTTCCGCAGTGTTAAATATCTATTTGACACAATTTGCTGTCTCTCCAGATTTTAATATCAGAATTATGTTTCTTGTGTTTCCTCATTGTTTGTGAGTGACGACTTGCATCAAAAAATGTGTATCTAATCTTTGGCATTATATTTATATGTATGTCCGATGTTAAGTCTATGTTCTTTATCTTTGTGATAAGCTGATAAATAACTCAATTGAATTATAAAATAGATAATTAGTTCGACGATTGCAAAAACGTTCAAGTTCAAGAAAACTCGAGAGTTATCAATACTAAAGCAAATAAAAGGGTTTAATTTAAAAAAGGCATGTGATTGTGTAGAAGATACGATACTATTATTGACCAAAATTCTTTTGAAGGACTTGCCTTTTTTATTACAAAACTAGCTTCTGCCCGCGACTTCGTCCGAGTTAAATTTCTTGTTCTCCCGTCCCACACTGTCGCATTTTTCCAAATCCAACTGCACCCTAATTGCGCAACACACTATCAATCGGAATTTGAATCATTTAAAGCAAATTGCTAAACCATTGCTTTATAAGTTCGAAAAAAAAATTCTGCTCAACACGTAAACAACGCAATGAATGTTGTTGAATTGTCAAAATGAAACCGATTCCGATTGATAATGTGTTACGCAATTGCCCCGCGCTGGTCATTCCAGATATTAGCGCGTTCAAACAAACAAAAAAAACTCTTCAGCTTTTCATTAACATAGATAGATATCAGTATTTGCAAGAACACACCCATCACACATTAGAAATCCTTAAAAAGAGGGACTCCAAACTAAATTGAGTCTATTTACAAAGACCCAAGAACCGTTTTGCCTACAAATAAAAATATTTGGAAAGATGCGACAGCAAACAAGCCTTAGTAAGTTCATAAGCATTTAGCATCAATACAGTGTGGCGATTACGTTATCGCATCGACAATTTTCACCCAGCTGGTAAATCATTTTCTATGTCTCGAGTTACACGTGTATAAAACATACGTATTTATTATACAGTTCAATTCAATACTGGGTGACGCATCAGCTCTTCGGCACATTCACAATTACTTTGTACACAATACACGTAGACTTTGCAGTAAAATCGTGATTTGGTTTTAAGTCTGCATTTATCTCATAGTTGGAATGTCGCTCTAGTTTATGAACCTTTCTCTTTGTTACTAGTACCTACTTAGTTAATAGCAGTATTGGTATTCGGACTAATAACACACTGTCTAGTAGAATATAGGTTCTGAACCTTATTTTGACCACCGCCCACTTTGAGATTTTTTTTTTCTAGAGCCTCCTAGTTATTTTCACTTACCACCACATCCTTGTTGGCATAATATAACAATTTTGTCAAATCACTGCCACTTTTCAGTCTTATCTTGCAACACTTTAAAATCAACTGTAGACGTACGATAGTAATTAGCACTTGTATTCTGAAGTGCGTACTCCAAGGAAGAGGAAAATGTTTAAGTCGTGTAAAAATAATAATTTACTTTCTCTAATCCTGTTCATCTTTTACCGATGTTAAAGTGATACTTCATACTTTTTGTTTCATAACCATTTCCTGGATTGCAATGTGGTTTACATTGCAATCCAGGAAATTGTTTTTGGAAACCAAAAGAATTTGGTTCTTCTTCTTAGCGTATCAATGCATGGCAAAAAGTTCAAACGTCTTTGGCCCAAAGTTCAGCTGTGCGAACCCCGCTCACTGACGCAGTTATACTTCACTCACAGTCACAGTATATATTATACTGTGCTGTTACTCAATGTTAGAGGCCAATATGCCAATCAAAGACTGCAGGCTTATTGTTTGTTTTCCCTAAGTTCTACCTAGTTCTTATTAATTATAAAATTGTCAAGTCGTTCGATGGATTTATGGAACACCACGTCTTTTATAACATCGAGACTTTGCAAAGCCAGCCAGCAAAGCTGCCTCTGTCCCTGTTATATGTATGAACATACAGTGCTAGTTTAATCAGTAAACCATACCTAAAGTCAATAACTATAAACCAATCTACGCTTGCACAAATTTCTGTTGCATTAACTCGTTTTCATTACGTATCCTACAGAAATTCACATGTCAGATAGGTGCCTTACTATTTTACGAACACAGATAGCAATTTGAAAACATAGACAAAAACGTGTACAAAATACAATTAACAGAATGACAGATAACATAACAGACGGTATTAATTGTATCAAGGATATCAACGTTTCTTATCAAATAATCATGCGGGTGATAGGAAACGTTTTGCGGAAAGAACCTCCGTTTTGTGAAATTGAAATCATGACCTACATAATTATATTATCTACAGCGGATTTTGTTGCCTAAAATGTAAATTTTAAATGTTCAAACTTACAGCATTTATTTCAGTTAAACCATTTACAGGCACTAGTCAGTCAGACAGAAAGATGAAGCTAATTGCACATTCCAAAGCGATGTAGTTTCTTATCTGCCAGGGTCGCGGGTTGTTCGAAAGAGTTAACGTGGCCCCTGGCACAGACAACTGAAGGAACACGGGTGGGTTTTAGTCAGTAAAAGTCTGACACGCCCTCCCGCTGCGCCCAGAGCGGTAGAAGTTATTTGATGATTTCCCAACAAAAAAAAAAATAGTTTTCTATGGAGAAGAGTAGGCAAGATTTTATTTTATTTAAGGTAAGATTTTATTTTATTTAAATTAAAACGAAAATAAAACATAACCGCTCTATTGAACCTGTGTATTGAACGCAGCAGTGTTTGTGTAAAGCCCCATCGAAAATATCTCAGAATGGTGAACATTTTTGTAAGTTTAGGGTTTGGGAGGCATACGAAAAACATTCTGAATGTTTCTTCAGGTTTTGTAGAGGAAAAATCTTAAAGAAAATGATGACACAATGGACGCCTAATGCTTAGGTTTAATTTATAATTTTTTCCTTATTGCAATTATTATTGTTCTAAACATTGAGGATACCTAGAGTGCAAAAATATGCCATTTTTATGTCGGTCAGCCAGAAAAATAAATAGAGGCTTGGCCTGTGCGACAGCGTAAGTCTTTTACTGGCCGATAAAACTGGTGTAAGCTGTTCTTTTTATATCGAAAACACAACTTGCATTGTAGACATAACCTAGTTCGAAAAGCAAACAAACCGTTCGGACTTGGCTCTATTTTTGCACGTAATACTTATTTTTGGTGCGATAGTTCATCAGAAAGTTTCCGTTCGCATACCAGCTCATTGTGTGTGACCCAAATCTGTCAAGCACTCTCACTTTCCGTGAGAATTATTAAACCAATTTTTTTGTTTGTTTTCCTTATTAGATATAACACATGTGAATGACAATGAATGAATTAATAGAATTGTTACTTTCACCTTTTACATGACTATGGCTTGAAAAAGTCAGTAAGGTGATGTGAGGGGAAGGCGAAATTCTGGATGAAAGATATAGGGCCGCAATTGGAACCTGTGTCCTGGTAGCAGTACGCTGCAATAGGCTGAATTCTTAACTACTGAGAAGCTCAAGAGCAATGTGGGCGGTATAGCGGTAAATACCGCTTTGTTATTGGACAGTCTAGTGTTTGGTTTTGCAATTAACTACGACCTACTTGGAATTGTTTTACATGTAATTCAACCACCGTTAGGTAATCTAGATAAAGCAGTTCACACAAATGTTGGTTCTATTGGGAGAAAAGTTACTCAAATCGCCTTTATACCTAAAAAGGCCTATCATTACACGATTTCTCGGGCCTTGTCTGTCGTGTGCCCTGCCTACCACTTTGAGTGCCGCTTATTACACTTACGCTATAAATAGCTTCCTGCCTTAACTCACTCCCAGTCGTTAGACGAACGTAGAAATCTTTGCACGTCTAGTATTATGCTGCCGACTTTACCTAAACGCCAAAAAATTGGCTCCCTGTTTCCCTGTCTCTTATTACACTACACGATCGACAGCGCGGCAGGGAAGCAGGGGAGTAGGGAGCTTGTCACCGCTCGGTTGCCCTGTTTAGAGACACTGACTGGGATGTTTCTTATTACACTACCCTGTCCCTGCGGGTAGGGCCCGAGAAATGGTGAAATTTTAGCCAGTTTCGATAAATGTACGCAACGCACGAAGCTGCGCGGGACTACATTCAGTCTTGTGCATTCTGGATAGACGCAGACACAGCATCCTCGTTGACTGGCACATCTAAATACCGCCACAGCACGAGTTATTCTCGTATATCTTGTGCCGACATTTAAGTAGTACCTTAAGTACCTACTGTACCTAGTACGAGTAGGCAGGTACCTTGGACATACTTTCACATTGGCAGCACCACTACGCCGATGATATTTCTGCATGCATCGATACGCCCTGATAAACAGCCTACATGCAATCTATACTAATATTATAAATGCGAAAGTGTGTCTGTGTCTGTCTGTTACCTCTTCACGACCGCTGAACCGATTTAAATGAAATTTGAATTTGATAAAGCTGTCAACAGGTGGTCAGATAAGTTATATCTTTTTACAACTCATTGTTTACTTTCGATGTTAATGCGGGTGTACAGTAAACAGTAATTAAATATCCAACTGAACGACGTAGGATAAGCTAGTAGGCTAGTACTAGCAGATATTATAAGAGACTAGCATCGCCCTGCGGTTCCTCCCGCTTATGTGTCGACGATCCCGTGGGAATATCGGGATAAAAACTATCCTATGTCCTTCCGCGGGATGCAATCTACCTATCTCTCTGACAAATTTTATCGAAGTCCGTTCAGTGGTTAAGACGTGAAAAGGTAACATACAGACAGACAAGAGTTACTTTCGAATTTATAATATTAGTATGGACTAGCAGCGCCCCGCGGTTTCACTCGCTTAAGTGTTGACCTGTGGGAATAACGGGATAAAAACTATTCTATGTCCTTCCCCGGGATGCAATCTATCTCTCTGCCAAATTAATAAATAAAAAAAAATAAAATAAAATTGTTTATTTCTCACCACAATACAACAATTTTTTTTGTTTAAGTAGGTATACAATAAAATAACGTGGTGGCTCTGATAGTTGCTATAATGTTTTGACCCTATCCCCTGAACTAGGCGGGAACCTGTATCTCAGGGGGTAGTGTTCAGCCATGGGTTATGCAATTTTGCCGAGTGCCACTACTATTATTTGGAGATTCTTAATTGAAAGTATTTGTTTGTCTAACTATGAAAGTGGTGTATGAAATGTAGATATGCGAGGAAGGTGCATAGTGTAGGTGTATACTGAATAGTGTGGCGTGTAAGAGTATGTGGTGTGAAGTGTATTTTGAAGGGTGTGCTGTATGAGTGTAGAGATGTGGAGGAGAAATGTATGTACATATATATATGTATATGTTTGTGTGTACCTACATGTTTGTAGAGTTTGTAAGTGGATATATAAATTTAAGGTTATGTAATAAAGGTAATGAGATTTTCTGTTTCTAAGTAATCTAATTGCAATAACCACCTATTAACCGCAACTTTTGCATCATGTGTGCTTAGTTTAACTATGCACACATGATGCAAAAGTTGCGGTGCCAAATTTTATCGAAATCCGTTCAGTGGCTTAGGCGTGAAAAGGTAACATACAGACAGACAGACAGAGTTACTTTTGAATTTATAATATTACCTAGTATGGATTTATTTTGTTGTTATAGCGGCAATAGAAATACACACTGACAATTTCAACTGTCTACCTATTACAGTTCATGCGTAATCATGAGATACAGGACGCTTAGTAAGTGTCCCGTTGGCACTTGGCGCCCATTGGGTACGGAATCCTAAAAACGTCCCCTTTGCCCAGCAGTGGAACAGTACAGGCATAGAAAAATTTACTCTGGTACAGGTTCAAAAAAGATTTGTCGATTTGAAGACAACTTGGCTGGACTCACTGCTAGTCACATTTTTTTCTTTTAACCAATTTTGATTAAGTAGGAACCTATATGGGGGGGTGTGTCCAACTTTACATTGTTGGCATTTAGCTACGTGCAGCGTGACTTTATCAATGCAACGGCACAAAAACTAATTGTCATTAAATATCAATCTGAATAAAAAGTAAACGTTATAAAAATTCAAGGCCGTCCACCCGATGAGAATAATGAAATAACTTGAATTCCTTATCGCTTAACAATTAAAATTCCACTGTAATTGCAGCGGATAAAGTTTAATTTAGCCTGTTTTAGTTTTGTCGGCGTGGCTGACAAGCCGATTGAATGCCGGCCGCTGATTGGCCGAATGTTACGATTGTGAATGTAAGCATGTGGAATGCATTGTTTGTGTTTTATTTTACACATTTTGGACATTACACATTACACTATATCTATGTAAAAATTGGCGATGCATTTTTAAATTAATGTACTATGTATACGAAATATGGTGTGAATTAATTAAATATTGAAAGATAAAGATTACATCAATTTTATTGGTAAAAGAACCGATTTCAAAATAACTTTACTTTTTTGCAAGTCTATTTCGACAAATAGCAGACGCTAAAGTGTAATGTAAGTGGACATTGCGAACATTACAACAGTTTTAAGTTCTATTCACTTCGTTTCACATAAGAATTTTGATCGTTTCTATACATTAGAAATTCCTAGGACAAAAACGGCACAGGCTCCGTTATAGACCCAGTTTGCATTGAAATGATAAATAAATAATTTTGCATTCCTAAAATCGGCATTGACATTTCGGCGGGCGTAAAGATTCTGGCAGACGGACGGAATTAGGTAGACAAAAATAAATAAAAAGGTTATAAATAAGTTGCATTACATTAATTAAATTGTTACGAAACCTAGGAATGCTTTAGTCTCAAGGCGAGCCTTTCAACTTTCGATATTTACCACTTTGTGTACGAAAAAATTGAATACAAATAGATCACTTACCCTTCTACGCCTCCAAAATACATTTTGATATCACTGACTGATATCCCACAGGAAAAATATAGGTAAGTGACGTGTACAACACAATAAATAACTTAACCGATTTATTACTTTCTCGATAATAAACTCGTTTGAAAACGTTAACCACAAACACGACACTCAACAGCAAAAGCGGGCACTCAACTGAATGAATGAAGTTTGCTTGAATGAAAATAAAAGAGAGAGAACGACGGCATTGAACGACTGGTAGTGTTGGTAGTGTTGTGACAATCATGGTAACGTTGTTTGATATCGGTTATATTGTCTATAGTTACTTTTTCAGAATAAAGACGTTATGTTATTTTGTTGTCTATTCGTTTCTGTCTGTTCGTTTATATACTTTAATTAGATCAGTATGTGCCTGTCAGTTTTATTAAAATTGATAGATAATACCTTTATTCATGATGACATCCTATTATAATATTACTCAGATCATAGATGTATAATATTTTTCATACGCTGATGATGGAATAAAGTCTGAAGCTCATTTCAGACTACGCTACAATATAATAGCATATAGTTTATAGCACAACAATATCGCTCGCCATACATTTATTTAGAAGACGTTCACACTTTGCTATATTATGTATTATTTAAATGAATGGCGAGCGATATTGTTGTGCTTTAAACTATATGCTATTATATTATAGCGTGACTACGCTATAATACAATAGCCTGACTTGAAATGAGCTTGAAATACTGTTCAGTGAACAGTATTTCAGACGTTATTCTATCGTTATGAGTAGAATCGCCCTGAACCGCGAGGTATTCGTGAGAATTATTATCAAACCCAATCAGGGAATCGAACCCGGGATCAAACGCCTCGCTTGTGTCTATTCGTTTCCACTGATAAGTGACGTCTTCTTATCAGCGTAACTCACCACGTAGACGGTGTAGTTTAATGGGGAAGTGCTAAGGTAGCGCGCGAAATTCAAATTTTCTAACGGTTTTTGCGATTTGCAGGTCAGGGTCAGGTTGTATATTAATCAAAATATGATTCGCGACCGTAACAAATATGTACATACATATTTAATAAATTATAATCATCAACACAACTTTCTAAAATACCACCTGAATCTGATACTGCCAATTGCAAACACGTAAGGAAATTTTAATTTCGCGGGTTACCCTGGCGCTTCCGCTTTAAACTGTCACTCAGGTTAGTGCTTCTCACAATTTCATGAACGAGAAAACGCTTGTTTGCAAAAAGAATAAATAGGGACAGTAAAACAACAAGTTGGTAACATCTCGTATATTAATCCATAGTAATATTGATATCGCTCACACTTATACATACAACTTTCGCCTAACGAATATAATATGTTAAAACATCGAATACACAATCGAATAAACTTGAGGAACGTTGAGATCTTTAATTATCCATCGACTATTTTGGATACCCGTTTATACTAATCGTAGACTGGTAGGTAGATAAAGTTAATTTATTTGAAATACTCCGACTACAGTAGGTATGCTAGTTGTACAGTCAATCAAGTTTGTTCGGCTAATTGAAATCTTTCTTAGGTTTTTGTACATTTGCCTTATTTTTAAATATTCTTCGAGTTATATTTTTCCAATTTCGTAGTCTAAAGTTCAAAGATACAGTTTACTTATCAAAAACAGGCACTGTCGACCGATATTTTTATAGTCAGTTTTCAAACTACCAGTACAGCTTATATTGACTTATTTTTATAGTATAATATCGAATATTGCTTAGTGTTATAATTCTATCCTGTATAAAACAAAACCTGTTTTTTTTCATAATAAGGCATTGCATGCCCTGTGTTTGTAAAAATAAGTTAGGTTAGGTTACATTTTAAAACACATTGACCCATTCCCTGTCCTATGAATGACTTAAGATTCATGTTCATTGTTTAAGGGGACTACAGGACCTAAACGAAAAAACGCAAGTTTTATAATGCCTAAAGTAATATGATCGACTACAGTAAACAAAATCAGAAAAATATATTATAATCTTTAGAATTTAGGCTAGTTAGACAGTGTATTGAAAACATAATACAACTAATTTCATAGGATAGAAAAAATCATGAAAATACCTCTAAAAACTTCCTTTTCACAATAAAAACCATACTAATATACATACAATCATTCTGATTTTTTGTCAGATTATTCTACAAGCAACATACTAAAACACTAGTGTTTTAAATTTTTAGTCCAAACAATAGATTTTTTGTAAATAGATAATTGCTTCATATTTTGCAATAAATTACCAGCGTTGTATCATCGCGCTTCTCTTTTTTTTTCTATGCAGTCCGACAGTGACCGCGCTTTAGGTCATGTAGTCTCCTTAACTATTGTGTCTACTTTGTGGACAGTGAACCTGTTAGTATGATTAAATTTTCAATTTGTATGTGTAGTCTGATAACCGGTCAAATAAAAACCAGATGATTTTAATTGAAGGTAGTAAAGGGATTTCTACAAACTTAAAAAAAACGAATATTGGTGAAAATCTAGGTACTAGTACTACATACCTAGATAATTTAGAAAAAAAGTAGGAGAGAAACAACGATAAGGTCCGAAATGTTAGCCCTATAGGGCCTCTAGCTTATCTGCTTATGGGAAAGGTACGTCATTTTTCATAGGCATTAGGCATAGTACAAAGTTTATGAACTCTTTCGAGTTGGGTGAGGATAAAGTAACTAGGATAAGTAGGTACTACATTGGTATCAGTTATACTTATAAGCGTTTTAAATTTGGAGTTACTAGAGCAGAGTTAGAGCGTGTATAAACATGAACATGGAATATCCCGTGCAAATCACGCCCCATTGTCTAATTACGACTACTTAATTATCTAACACTTTATACTGTATAGTTCCACTTTATAACAACATATTGGTTATCCGACATCTTTTATTACGTAATATTAGGTACAATTAAGTTCTGACAGTCTTTTCAATAAATAAATTCACTTTTAAAAAACATTCACTGAAATACGCACATTTATAGTTTTATAATAGCTCGTTATTCAGCTATTCTTACATCATAACGATTAAATAACTAAGTTATTTATACGTTACAACGATTTTTTTTTTACACACATTAAGATTAACAGTTATGTCGACTTTTCTACAGTAGGACGCGTTTAGTAACAATATACAGATAAAAACTGTTTTTAAAGACTGTAATACGTTATTTTAACGGTTACTAAAACATTATTTGCTAAACGCATGCGACGGTTGACTGGAACTGTGGGTTCTGCCGTCGCATTGCTTGCCGTCACCTGAAAAGGATAATAACAAAATTTACAATGCGAACTTCATAAAACCGCACTTTGAAAACTGTGAAAATTAAATAATTATACCTACATTGTGACAATTTTGTTAAATCCGTAATGCAACTGTCAATGCAAGAAAAGTAGAGAGGGCGCTGCAATTAAGTACAAGTAACCAACATAGATGGCGTTATATTAAATTTTGTATTTTCTTTAATTTAATAATGGAATAATGGAACGAACTCTATAATTCAAAACATAGCAAATATAGAGGTGACTTAACATAGATTTTATTTAATGTCGAACTGTGCAATTAAAGCTATTTGGTATTTGCCAGTAAAAAAAAGCAAAAGAGATATTGGCCCCTGCAAAATAATTTTTGTTCGTTGTTGATCTTGGAATTTATAATAATTAATTTACTTAGTTTGAATTTCTGTGTATTATTTTAGAAAAGTAGGTATACAAGCATTGGCTTGCGGCCAATGCTTGTATACCTACTTTTCTAAAATAATACACGGAAATTTGGACAAACGTGAAATCTGAACGTGACCTAAGTACCTAGCTACGTGCATAGCGAGGCTCAGGGGAGGCCCCTTTACAGTCTCCCCAGGGATGTGCCTTTCAGGCGTTGCAGGGGGGTTCCGGAATTGGTCTTTTAAGAGGAACCGGGACCACCCCTATGTGCTGATGGTGATCACCGAGGTAAAAATCCCACACTCCCTCCCCGGAGGTCTGGGTGCGTTTGGAAGGTTTCCCCCAGACAAAAAAAAAAAAAAAAAAAGGTACCTAGCTACGTGAGACCTCTTTTGCATGCCGTTAATGGGTTAAAAAGAATGTCGCTTTGTTTAATAATATTTTTTCATCTCTCATGCTCGGAAAGTAGTGTTTGTTTGATCCGAATAGCGGGTGGAAGACGCTGCTTCCCACCATAGGGCGGGAAAGACTCATAGTAATTGCTTCCCTCCCTAAGGCGGGAATGAATTTTAAAAATGGAACTAAATTTGGTTAGGTAGTCAGCTCAGTCAGACACCCTTAATTGATTATGTAAATATTTATTAGGCTACCCATCAAATCTTATAAATGTGCGTTAATTAGGAGAGTTGGATAAAAAGCTCATATGTTAACGCCATTAAATCTTTCATATTTAGCGCACAAGTTTAGTTAATAATTTACCTTGAATAAATTCAACGTACTTAAAGGTACGATAATAATTTTGATGTCAGTTGTGGTCGAGGCTAAAAAACATAAAAATTGGGGATTTCGAACATCCTGACTTCACCATAGGGCTGCATATACATCATTTAATTATTCGACGAATTTATCCATAGTTTAATTTAAATAAGTAGTGGTAATGAAGTTTTTTTATATCTAATGTCGAAGTTTCGCGCCAATCGTGCGTGTTTTCTTTTCACAAATTTCACACACAGATGTACTTAGATAAGATTTGAAATGTGACAAATATTATTGAAAATATTATAAACAACACGAAAATGCCCAGGTTTTAACGTAATATTCAAATTACCACTACCTACTCAATTTGTGTTCAAAATCGTCGACCATTATTGTTTTTTTTTATTGCAATGATGTGCGAAAGCGATTATTCCAACAATTTTTTTTTAATTTCCACTGACGAGTAATTAATATGAGGAATGTAATCGATACCTACTTGAAAATTAAATAAAATTATTTTATGCAATAAATAAATGCATTGTTTTAATGATTTATGCTTTTCTAATAGATATCATTTCAATCTCTTCTAATAATTATCATGTCACTAGCAGCATTTATTGAATTTCGCGCCGAAATGTTTCTATATTTGAATTTATATTCGGAAAGCGCTCGCTGTTTAAAATTATTTTAATTTATTATTGTGGATTTTATTTTTGATACTTTCTAATAGTATGCTACAGAATTCCCAACAAACATTTCTTAGGAGGCTTAGCAAAAGTTTATTTGAGAATGATGATAAATTAATTCTCTATATTGGGTATTCTGCAAACACTTTACATTCCAATACATTTTGTTAGTTAAAAGAGTTTTTTATTCAGTTTCTACATTTTTTTTTTATTGCGAGTATCGATTAGGCTGAATGCAAGTTTTGAATCTAAATAGAAAGTTGTGGGGACGGTCAGCACTAAAAAGTGACGCGGTGTGTTCCATATTTCAAATTTAAAAAAGACTAATATATAGGTATCTACTATTCATGTTATTATTATCAATTCATATTTTAGAAAAACTGCAATTTTTTACTTTCCATATATTCGAAATGAAAAGTAGAGTGTTTAACACGGGTGAAAGTCATCAATTCCTACTCGGACTATAGCCGCCCTCGCTGCGCTCGGGCGTCTAAATGCCTCGTATGGGAGTTGATTCCTTTCGACCCAATGATTTCAAAAGTAAGGATACGCCCATATGAACATTTTACATAGACGTTCTTCATACAAGCAAAAGTAACGCCATCTGTCATAAATCATACGAACTACGTGAGTGCAGCGTTGCATAGGTCGACGACGTAACCTTGTACGTGCGTTTTTTTTATCACATTATGTCGTCAGTCAGTATAAGTCAGTTGCATGCCGATATCCTTTAAACTCAGAATACCAGATTCTCAAAATACCAGATTCTGAAAATATAAGATTCTCAATATTTATACTGTCTCATTTCAGACAGTCGAAATCAAAATTTAGTAATATTACAAAAAATGGTTGCCTGTAAAGTCGGTTTTACGGGCGAAGATTTTACGTGACAACGTCTTTTTCTCGGTAGAATAGTTGAGTGGGAGAGAGACGCAAGGCATTCGGCGGGCCTCTCTCTCGTTCGGTGACTCATCGTAACGTTACCGAGCGTTACACTTTTTCATAAGTGACTCCCAGCCGCAACCTAATTTAAGACGTTGTCACGTCAAAAACTAGTTTTTGCAGCAAATAGACTGCATGTTGCACATTTTGCAATAAAATACTGTTTGGTTTTCTTATATTATTACCTATTTTGATTCATTGACATTGTTGTCATGAAGTTAAAAAGCCTTCTCCTTAGTTTGGAAATCTGTAATTTAAATATTATTTGTATCGTATTCGCTATCGCGTAATGTATAAAAATCGTTTATACCTATAATCTTCTCCTAATTTGGTACCAAAATTCAAAATTACTTAGGCTACGTTCGACAAAAATAAAACAGAACTAAAAAAAATACGTCCGTACAAGGTTACTTTGTTCATTTCGAGGAGCCATTGGCAGCCATTGGCCACACAATGGCCGCCACTGTAAAATAATTGTCGCTGTAGATAAAAATGTGTTTATTTAATCATTTAATTGCAACAAAAATAATGTAAGGTTACATTCCGATGATACGATATCCCATGTTTCTTTTTAATTTTTGTATCGTAATTTTTGCAGCCTTTTACCAAGCAAATAGGCATTTTTATGACAGGCATTATACATGTTCTCTCCCTCGCGCGCACCATTGTCAACTGAGTCGCGTTGGCCCTAAAACCGTCATTTTAGGGCCAGCGCGTTGGTGCCATTTAGTCGCACGGTTAGCCCGGTCCTTACGCTAGTAATATATATGTCAATGTTTCGACCCTTATATAACAATCTACTATTTATTTCTTTCAAAAAAATCTTTTATTAAAATGTAACTATCTACCTGTCAGCAGCAGTAGTAGTGGTGGTAGAAGCAGTATGGTTGTTCGTGTCGTGTTCTTCGAGGGAGTGGGAGTGAGTGGGCCTGTTGTTCTGTCGACGAGAACCATCGCCGTCTGACTCTCGCCTCGGACCTCCGCTGCCACAGAAGCACTTGCAGATTATGCGTTTGAATGCGAATCTGGAAAATAAAAACGTAAAGTGAAAAACGATAAGATAATGATTAAAACAGAAGACGAACTTGCAGGGGATCGAGGAGGGGGGGGGATATGGAGGGGGTTCAGGAGATCAGATGGAATAAATCAAGATGACATTAGTATTATTTTGGCGCTTCAGGATGCTAGAAACTTCTACATTTTAACGTTCTTCTCTGTCTAGTCAGCGGATAAGACACAAAATACAATCGAATAATGAAGTACCTAGGTACCTATCAGAAAATACAGGGAAACAGAAATCAACGGATTCAAGAGGTTTTCTCACGGTTTGGACAGCTGTTTAAAGCCGGATTCATACTATTGTGTCGTGTCGTGTCGTGCGTGACGCCTTCTGACGCAGTGTTAGCCAATCAAAACTCGTTGTAATTTGACGTAGTCCTGAACAGATTCGTTTGATTGGTGTATCCCGAGTCACGACACAACACGACACAGTAATGTGTCTGTGGCTTAATACTGACATGTTTTAGAAGTTAAGGGCGGCATTATAACCTGTAAGTAGGCAACTTTAGAAGTTCAAATTGGTATTAAGTATATCCCTTAACTTAAATCTTTAAGTAAGTACCTATCTGACAATGTACAGTTTGTAAAAACTTTATCTAGACACGGGGCAGTATCAATACCAAGTTCGAAAATTTACAAAATAAAGGTGTTTTCTCACCTAAAGTCCTTAGAAAAAAGTGCATAAATCAGCGGGTTGATCGCCGAGTTGCAGTACCCCAACCAGAACAGCACGGAGAAGACGATGGGACTGACGCATTCTCCACAGAACGCCCTCACGACGTACACGCTGAAGAAGGGGAGCCAGCAGAACACGAAGCCTCCCACTATGATGCCGAGGGTCTTGGCTGCTTTTGTTTCCATGCGGAAGCGTTTTACCTGGAAGTAATTTAAGGGTAGGTAATAAATTGGTATATACATAATTATAATATATTTAAACAGGTAGGTACCTTTTTATAACACTTTCTATCATGATTCATGACTAAAAAAAAAAGTAAAATTAAAAAAAAACTTGTGATTACCGAACCGACTTAAAAACTTGTGAACCGACTTCTTCCTAACCTTTCGGGTAAAACCGACACGATGTTATGCTATAAGTAAATCAATAATAAAAAAACCGGTCAAGTGCCAGTCGGACGCGCGCACCGAGGCCCGAGGGTTCCGTACTTTGTAGGTAGGTATGTAAATAGTTTATCACGGGTTTTTTTTAATGTACCTACCTACTACGGTTTTCGGATGTTTTCCTTTACTTGTACTACATGATCTTGCTTCTTGCCAAATTTCATGATTCTAGTCAACGGGAAGTAGGTACCAAATTTTGATTCCTTGAGAGCGTCGAAATGAACGTTTTTTGCGGCATAAACGGCCGTATCTTTTTTATATTAACTTAGGTGTTTGATTTTTTCACAGCTTCAAGGGCCTGTAGAGCTGAGTATATGGTTTTAATTTCAACTCGATACCTCCACGCGTTCCCGAGGTTCCGTTTTTTTATTCTTGAGGTACGGAACCCTAAAAATGACAAAGCCTTGTATTTCTTGTTGTTTGAATAACAAAAAAAAAATACTGCATGCAATCATAACACAACAATCCAATTCATTAAGCAAACTCGTTAAACTTTTCTAAACGTATCTACATGTACCACAATTAAAAATTAATGTTACTTTTGGGTCCCGAGAAATGTCCCATAAACTTTTGTAAAGCGTACGAGGGGCCCAAACCAACTCGCCCGTTAGATGTTTTGAATAAGGGGCTTACATGACCTAAATCGCGGTCACTGTCGGACTGCATAGAAAAGAAGAGAAGCGCGATGACGATGACGCAACGCTGGTAATTTATTGCAAAATGTGAAGCAATTATCTATTTACAAAAAATCTTTAGTATGTCGCTTGTAGAATAATCTGACCTAAAAAATCAGAATGAAAATGAAAAAAAATTAAAAAAGGTTTATTGGAATCAACAAGTTTTCAAATTACATCAGTGGTGATTGGAGCCTCCTTTTAAGCGTATAAAGCCTGTATTAGGAGACACTGCTCTTCCATGCATTATTAGTACCTACTTATAAATACTTGTTTATTTCTATTTTACCATATTTATACAAATTAAAAAAAAACAAAACTTAAAACTACATAGGGTAGGTACATTTAAAGTTTAAGCAAAGTGTGCGTGAAATACTGGAATTGTGTGTGAATCAGGATGTATGTGTGTTGTGTATGTGAATGTGTGTGGAATGATTGTATGTTTAGTCATATTATGTAATACCTGTGCTTTAATATTCCTTTTCCCCATCCTCCGAGTAGCCCGGGGTTTATCATCATACTCATCATACAGCGGCCCTGGTGCCAGATGATGAGACGGTCTCACCCTCAACCTGCTTTCCGTCAGCTCCCTCCCATCTCTTTCATAATGGACTGCATAGAGCGAAGGGCTCGGGGATCTGCTTGAAGACCTGGAGTTCTCGTGGGCAGGACATATCTGTTCTGACGAGGGGTAGGACACGGAGATTTTGACTTTTTCGTGAGCACGTCTCGCGCTGGAATGTCTGTAGGGAGATGTTTTGTTTTAAAATATAATAATAATAAATCTTTATTCAGTATCAAAATTGGTAAAAAACTAGATGAATCGACGTTAAAGAAGGTATTTCAACAAATATCTATTGTATTTTCTGGGGGCATGGGGGCTTTTCTTCTCGTGGGTCTCTTGGATCTTATTACATTTTTTATAAATAAAGATGGGTTTTGCGAAGCGCGGAATTTACAGTAGCTGCAGGCGGCAGTATTTCAAACACCAGGTTAAAGAGATAGGTACTTAGGTACTACGTTATGAGTAAGTAGAATGTTGCTGACAGAAAGTAATTTCACCACAGATTTCATTAGTACACTCACTCACCCACTAACCATCCCCACTCACCAACACGCACTCACTTACCTTCTTAATCGTTCTGGAGAAGCACTAAGCGATGTGCTGGTAGAGTGGTTGGAAGCATTTGACAGTGGAGATCCGTGCGGCCGGTTCGAGCCGCGACCCCGATGTATCCTGAGGGTAAGGCGATTGTCGTCAAAACGACTGCCCATACCTCCTTTTCCTGCAAATTGTGAACAGGCTGATAATACAAATTAAATTGCTCTTTGACACCATTATTGTTGTTTTATTTCATTTAATTTTGATCACTGATATATTATGCTTTCGGTTTCATGTTTTAGTCCGGAAGTAGGTAAGTAATAGAATAGAATATAAAACTTTTATTTGAGACAGGAGTCCAGAGGTAGTAACAATTTTGCATAACTTCTAGTGTTAGTAGGATACAGACAACATCGTGAAATTCCACCGATCTGCGGATACACTGAGAATACTGTTGGAACTGCCGCGAACACTCGTCATCCGGGATGCACATCTATTCCTAATAATGGCGGCAAAATATTCAATATTGGCCGCAAAAATCTCGACGCATTACAACGGCAGCCGCAGCAGTATTCTCAGTGCATCATTATATTGAACGTGAAGGTCGTTATGCCCGCTGAGTGAAGTTGACCCATAGGCAATAATAAAAGAGCTTCTATTCTTGTTTAGGACATACATATTCAGTCTTTTAGCTCTGACAGATTTCGGTTTTCCTTTTGGTCTAACCCGCAGCCGACTTTCCTCTGAAGCATTTAGACAAGTCATCGAAGAAAAACTTCATCTAGAAATTGATATCCTCACCTTTTGTAGTTCTAAAACCCTGATTAATTGCTTTGGTAGTCCTCACGGCCGCTTTATATATCCTCCAATAGAAGAACAGCATCACGAACATAGGTATGTAGAAGGAGCCGAGGGCTGAGTACACGACGTAACCAGCGTCGTTGGTCAGCTCGCAGGTCCATTCACAGGGGGGGTTTGGCACCCAGCCGTCTTTTATGTCTGCTTCTTCAGGCTGGAAAGAAAACATGTAGTTTAAAAAACATTAAAAACACGCTTGTCAACTGTTTTGATGAGTCCATTACTGGACGAGTAATTTATTGGACTCGTCAAACAAATTATTTGATTTGACTGACCTACTTCTTGACAATTCAAAAGTGCCTGTAAAATGGTTTAATTGAAATAAATGCTTTGAGTTTGAGTTTGAGTTTGAGCCCCAACTCGAGGGGTTTCGGTACTAGTAGCTATCGAAGAGTTCCACTATGCACCTCCTGGCTCCATCTTCAGATCAGCTACAAGATACCAAATCATAGTTTTATCCGAACAAAGTTTCATTTCGATACGACAAATTAGAAGTAGGTTTAAAATTTACTTCTAAGATTTTATAGCTTATTCCTAAAATCCCCCCTGAAAGTCCCCCTTGAGGGGGATAAGAACGTTATTTGTTATAAGTTACAGTTATAAATGAAGCTAATAGAAGCGAGATAAAAAGGAGTTTTTATGACTAGTGTCTTGTCTTTAGAAACCGCACTACCGCAGGACTAGCGCAGTGTTAACGCAAGAGAGACGATGCAAGACCTTTGTCTTGCGTGCGTTTGTCGTGTTCTTACTCTCACTTCCTCCTGCAAGATAAGGCCTAATTTACCATAGGGGGAGTCTAGTAAAACAAATAATCTTGGTGTATGACACACCAAGGCTTTTAAGTACTTTTTACATTTCTGCATGTTTGTCAGAGCTCACTGAGGATTTTGGCAGTTTTGGCCGCTGCTGTTTATGAGCGATTGTATCATATTTAGGAGTTTGTACCAACAGCCGGTCAATTCTGTGTGCCGGTCAGTCTTAGGTGATGTGAGTTTGTTTTTGCTAGGAATTGACACTATTGACAGCACACTCCACGCTCACTTCACCTAAGTTTTCACGGCGAGATGGTTACAGAATCGCACTGCAGCAGGTTTACTCGTTTGGATTTTATGCGTGACTAGTTTTGGACTGAATCTGTACCCGGTAACGTAAGACCAAAGATAAAAGCAAACAAACCAAAAAAAAAATTATATATACGGTCGAATTGAGAAACCTCCTCCTTTTTTGAAGTCGGTTAAAAATAAGACTTAAATCGGAGCAAGCAGCCCGTGTAGCCCGCGAAATTCAAATCGTACGTTTTCTGCAATTTGCAGGTCTGTGTCAGGTTGTATGTTGAACAAAATATGATTCACGACTGTAACAAGTTTGTATTTACAGAATTCAATCATTAAAATCTTCAAAACTACCTCTAATTTCATATACCCTATTGAATGACTATTTGAAATATCTAAATATATAAAACTCAAAGGTGACTGGACTGACTGACATAGTGATCTATCAACGCACAGCCCCAACCCCCGGAGAGATCGGGCTGAAATTTGGCATGCAGGTCGATGTTATGACGTAGGCATCCGCTAAGAAAGGATTTTTCGAAATTCCACCCCTAAAAGGGTGAATGGGGGAAGGTGAAATTTCACGCGGATGAAGTCGCGGGCGGAAGCTAGTCAATCAATATGGTTATATGAACTTAGAGGGTTGGTCACGAGGAGACTAAGTACCTAACAGTGGCGAAGGTTCCATAGGTACAACTCGATTCCTAGCGGCTTCCCTTTGAAAATGGCACAGTCAATATTCTATAGACAAATATAATCATATTAAAGGTATCTACTCCAGCTTATCTTTTAAAAAATTGACCCTTCGCTACTGCTAAGTAGTGAACCCAACCTTTAGCTGTAGAGCAGCTACATGTATTGTTGTAAAGCTATAAAAACTCTTTTGTAAAAAGTTTTCCATAATCTATATACATCTATATAGGGTGACTGGTAATTAGTGACCGATAATTAAACACGTGATTTTACTCATCATTATGAACAACTTTCACTATGGGACCAAACCTGAAATCGTGAAAAAAAAACAGCTGTTCTCTACATTTTGACGAGTTAGACGAACATAAATGTAGGGAACAGCTGATTTTTTTTTCGCGATTTCAGGTTTGGTCCCATAGTAAAAGTTGTTCATAATGATGAGTTAAATCACGTGTTTAAGTATCGGTCACTAATTACCAGTCACCCTATATACTAATCATAAAGCTGAAGAGTTTGTTTGTTTGAACGCAATAATCTCTGGAAATACGGCTCAGATTTGAAAAAATATTTTTGCATTTGATAGCCCAATTCTTGAGGAAGACTATAGGCTATTTAATATCACGCTATGACCCTTAGGAGCCGGGCAAAAAGAAAAAAAGTCAGAATGAACGCTAAGCGAATACGAAGTGTTGCGACGGGGTGAAAATTCAGACGGAGAAATTTCACGCGGAGGAAGTCGCGGGCAGAAGCTAGTTGTATAAATAAGTTCATGTTAATAACCAATTCGTCACGCAAACTTTTCGTAACAAAACCTGTCATTATCCAATACACCGGCTAATAAAAGACTGCTCGGAAACGGAATGGGCATGTCGGAACAGAAGCTATCAAAGGGGAAAACGGACCGGGACGCCAAACAAGACATACGCGTATCATCCCGGAACTACGCCGGCCTTCAGGCAGAAAATGATGCCTTTTGTGATACGCGTTTTTGATTCAATGGGCGGGTAATTTACGGGTTTGAATGGATGTGAATCTCTGAATGGTTCTGAACTTGGTTGCAAATCTTTTGGAACCTAATTAAAAATACAGGGTGTATGAGACATCAGAGCGTAAACTGTCACCTTGAATTCAGTACATGATACTAGACCTCGTAACGTTGAAACGTTTTTAACCGGTAATAAATAAGTATATTTTTCTGATCCTCTAAAAACTTATTGACATTCTAATGATCCTTTTTAAAATTAATAAACCTATAACCACATGATGACGCACTTTTTTAAAATAGATGACTCTTTTTAATATTCTGGCCTTTTCTCACAATTGGTCGCAGATTTGAGATTCATTATAAATTATAGTGTACAATAATATTTTTAGGAAAGCAAAATTTTTAATATAAAAAAACAGTTTTTCATACAATTTGACGGTGTAGGTATTGCACTTTTGTATGATATAAGAAGCTGAATTTTTATAGAACACGAAACAAAAAATCTGCTGTTTAATACAAAAGTTCAATACCTACTTGACCAAAATGTATGAAACAGCAGATTTTTTTTTCGTGATTTCATAGTTGGTCCCATAGTGAAAGCTGTTCTTATTTATGGGTAGAACACCCCGTAAAAATTTGGATGGTGATAAAAAATGTTCCTGTATAGTTTTAAGTGCGATAGGTACCGGTTATCAAAAGACTTGCCAATCCCATACATAGATTATTGTAATGAGCTTGAAATTCCACACGACTCCAGGAAGAGCTTATAAAATGTTAATTCATGTAAAGTTGTTTATGACAGACTACATTTTAATAAGCATGCATTTCAAGTCCAAAAGAGCTTATTAAAATGAAGGTGGTTTAAACTTTCGGAACCAAATCTATGCAAAGTAAACGGAGTAGACAATACAATGAGAGACTTCGTCCGTGAAAGCCTTAAGTATTTCATATAACAGGTTATTTTAAAACTTCAGCACCCTAATCAGGTAACACAATGGCGCCGATTCTGTTGTTCACAAACTAAACTAAATTTAAGTTCATGCATCTTTTTCTTTCTATTTCATTATGAAAAGGACAGAAGATAAATATTAGTTTAGTCCTGTCAAATTAAGATACTCCATAGACAATTTAGACGAGATTTAAAAAATGGCCATTATAAATACGTCAATTTACGTCAGGCGCTGACTAATTTGACAGGACTAAACTAATATTTATCTTCTGTCCTTTTCTTAATGAAATAGAAAGAAAAAGATGCCTGAACTTAAATTTAGTTTAGTTTGTGACACAACAGAATCGGCGCCAGTATCAATCTCAATCTGAATAATTTTGAAGGGTATTGCTAGGTAATCCATTGCTCCATATGTTCGAAAAATGTGTCTCAGGCTCAATAACGTAAATAACCCAATGAATGTTGTTGAACTGTCAAAATGAAAGCCGTTGCTACCGATAGTGTGTTACGGAATCACCCCATTGTTCGCTTGTTCTCTTGTATGAGATCATTCCATTTTACATATAGTCTGTTCCAAAAGCTTCTGATGAATGTGTATACAAACCCTGTTCAGGTTAAATTCTTACGCAATCATTCACTCAAGGGAATTAGTAACACATTCATCTGTATTTCGAAGGTTTCAACTTTATACCTCATGACTTTTTCCAACAATTATTCTTTGAAAAATATGATAAAATTGTAATGATCGTCGAAAATTGAGTTTATATGATTACTAGCAGCGCCCCGCGGTTTCACCCGCATAAGGGTCAATCCCATAGTTATATCGGGATAAAAAGTATCCTTTGTGTTATTCTGATGTTAAGCTATATTACTGTAAAGTTTCATCAAAATCCGTTCTGTAGTTTTTGCGTGAAAGAGTAGGTAACAAACATCCATCCATCCTCACAAATTTTCGCGTTTATAATATTAGTAGGAAAGTAGGAAGTAGGGTAACCTCAATATTGTCAAATTAAAAATATCAAGTGATTTGAAATTTGAGTTTCGGGTTATTAGGTAAAAATAATCGAATCAGAGCACTCAGTTTGTAAGTGGCACTACAAATTGGCATCTATAGGTCTGTTTCCGTCCCAGCCGCCGCGGGAGACGCTCCGGGCGTCGGGAGCCGCGTGACGACTCCCGGCCACCGTAGTCGCGGGCCTGCGGGCGGAGAGTAATGGGTAGCTCACCGTCCGATCAGGACCAGGCCCGTGCCGGACGGCGCGTAAGTGTTCCACGCGCGCCTCAAAGAGATGTCAGCATCGAGGAGGGGCCCCATAGGGCCGAAGCCTGCCGGGTCAGCGGGATTGTCCGAAAGGGTTACTGCTGGCCCGGAACATAAAGGGCTAAGGAAGGAACACGGGTGGGTTTTAGTCAGTAAGAGTCTGACACTTCCTTCCGCTTCACCCAGAGCGGGAGGGGTCATTTGATGATTTCCCATCCGAAAATAAAAAAAGAAAGGTCTGTTTTTCGATCCATTTGTTTACATTTTCTTCAGACATTTTTGGAACAGACGATATTTCTGTTCATCCTATTCTACTAAGAGCATTACAGATAGTGTCACCACGACGACGCGCCCCACTCTTCTTTCTAAAGCTTACAGTACAAGTATGCAACCTTCGCTAGTGTTTTAGTTTTGTCGATACACACTAATTACTTATTAAGTACCACTACTTAATAAGTAATTAGTGTGTCATTTTATTAGTGTGTTGAAAAAACTAAAACATTAGCGGAATTAACTAGCGATAAACACTAACGATTAGGAAGAAGGGTGGCGTGTTCGTGGATGGCACTACCTGTAGGTACTATAGTCTATTACAATCTTCGTGCATTCTGTTGTCAATCGTGCGAAATCTTCAAGTTTCTTCAACTAACCTTTTTATCCTTCCAACCGACCAGCGGCGGGAAACAGATCACAAAGGACAGCACCCACAATCCAGCTATGAGGGCCTTCGCTCTCTTCCGACTCATAATGCTAGGATAGCTGACGGGTCTCGTGACGGCCACGTAGCGGTCCAGGGAGATGGCGCACAGATTCAAAATGGACGCTGTACACATCCACACGTCGACTGCCAGCCATACCGAGCACCAGACGTCGCCGAATATCCATACCTGGAATTAAAAGAATAGGTATGTTATTATTAGAGAAAAGTATAGAAGAACGAGACAAATATTTTCAAAAATAACCAGCGCGGGGCAATCGCGTAACACATTAACAATCGGAATCGGTTTGATTTTGACAGTTCAACCACATTCATTGCGTTATTTACGTGTTGAGCAGATACATTTTTCGAACTTATGAAGCAGTGGATTAGCAATTTGCTTCAAAATGAATCAGATTAGGATTGATAGTGTGTTACGCCATTAGGGTGCTGGTTGGTTTTCCAGGTTGACAAGAAGAAGAAGAAGTCTTTCGTTCTGAAAACCCCGTCAGTTTTCTACGCAGGCTTATCCAGCTAGATTATACAGGGTGGCAGGAACGTCGAAGCGCAAAATGAAACCATGTATTCTGCACACGATTCTAAACCCTTTAGCATAGTTTTTTTTTTAACAGTGCAAGAATCATGTACTGAATCCATGGTAATGGCGCCGATTCCCTTGTTCACAAACTAAACTAAATTTAAGTTCAGGCATCTTTTTCTTTCTATTTCATTAAGACAAGGACAGAAGATAAACATTAGTTTAGTCCTGTCAAATTAAGATACTCCATAGCAAGTTTAGACGTGATTAAAAACATGACTACTAAAAATACGTCAATTTACGTTAGGCGCTGTCTAATTTGACAGGACTAAACTAATATTTATCTTCTGTCCTTTTCATAATGAAATAGAAAGAAAAAGATGTACTGAACTTAAAATTAGTTTAGTTTGTGAACAAGGGAATCGGCGCCATTAGGTTGTGCATCGATGTCTGCACCCTAATGGCGTAATACTATCAACTACAATCTGAATCATTTTGAAGGATATTGCTCATCCATTGCTGCTTAAGTTCTAAAAATTTGTCAGCTCAACAACGTCAATAACGCAATGAATGTTGTCGAACTGTCAAAATGAAAGCCATTCCTACTATTGGTGTGTTACGCAATTACCCCGCTGTATTGTAAAGCTTTTCTCAAGATCATACTTATTGAATTATAGATCAAAAGCTGAGTCTAATCTGTAAAAATCTCTTTGAAATGTATGTTTTTTAAATGATAACGGTGAAATAAGCTTCAAATGAGCTGTCAATTCACCTGATGCTAGGGATTGACAGCTCACATTAAGCTCACTTCACCTTGGTTTTACGGTGAGGTTTTTGCAGAGCAGACGGTAGACGCGATAGTATAGTTATATCCCCCTAACACAGAAAAATCTACCCCGAAGACACCTTATACAGTTTTTTTCCAATTTATCAAAGCCAAAAACTTGTGAAATTAAAACTTTTGCACCTTGAAGTTTTACCAAATATGAGATAACTAATATTTGGTAAAAGTTTTTTGAAGTTACTTTGAAGAGTTTTTTTATTTACATTTAAGCATAAGCTTCAAACTTTCCCTGTTTTGCCGTTATATCGGGAACTTCCCTGTAATAACACAAGCCACACCGGTGCTATTCGAGGCATCGTAAACTCAAAGTGAACTTTCAAAATTGCAATATGAATGGTGACAGGTTGCAAACTTCTGCTATGTATCTTGTTAACGACCCATTCCCTTCATCTGGCCCTTATTGCTTTTAAGGAAAGGTTTTTGTTTGTTTTAAGTTCCATTTTAAACGTCTTCGAAACACGAACAGTGTCGAGAAGTGTAAATCTGCGACTGAAAATAAAAACCGGGCAAGAGCGAGTCGGACTCGCGCACCAAGGGTTCCGTACCATCATATGTTTTTAAATTTTCACCGGCGAGCTACTTACTACTCTTATTTTAGAAGTTACAGGGGGACACACACATTTTACCACTTTGGAAGTGTCTCTCGCGCAAACTATTCCAAGTCATTCACACTTTTATTTCACATCTACCACCTCCCTCGTATAATAGCCACTTTAATGGACCGACCACTATCACTACCGTCGTACCTATACACAAGTTCTTTGTGCGAGCTGTTTGCACGGTCATGTCAGCGCCAACGAATTAGGTGCACCCATCGTTCCTTTGATACTCCCACTCATTCAGTACATTAATGGCGTACTGGATGTGGGTCATTCTGTACACGCTGCAGCGCTGTAGGCTGAATCTAGTGGATGTGTAAGCGGTGTAAAAAGCGGCAAACTTTGTACAGTTTTAATGATGAATTTTACACGTGTACCTGTTTTGGTAATGTAACGTGTGACTCCCGGAAATTAATGATGCTCGCTTATGTTAAGAAGCGACTGAAATTTAATATTATAAATAGAACCAGATGCGTAACCTATAACGAAACGGTTTATACGGTTTACACAAACCCAGCAGCAAACCAACATTATTTTGCAGCGCCCTGACAGGGTTCATATATGTAAAAAAACCGATACTTAGTAATTATTCTGTAAAATGTGTGATGTAGTAGGTACATGAGAGCAAATAAATAAAAAGATAAATAATAATAAAAACTTTTTCACAAAAAAAAACAACCGACTTCCAAAAAACACTACAAAGTGAAAAATAACTTTAATTTCGAAAGTCGGTGGCAAAAAACTAAAATACAGATCCAAAGACACCGTTTTTTGGAAGTCGGTTGTTTTTTTTTTTGTGATTTTTTTTTTATTTTTCACTTTTTAGTGGGTCAGTTTGTTACTTATCTAATTTACAATAGCTTTTTACAAAATATTGCTTTTCTCGATGCAGGGACGTTAATTGTTGAGGAGTTCTCCTAGTAAGAACCAGGAGAACTGGAGCTGAGAAGTCACCCTCAGCTCCACTTCACCATTAAGCATTGTGACGAGCATAAATTGCTTAGCAACCACATTAAAGTACCTAATCGAATCGTAACCCGTGAAATGCTTATTATTGAGTAGTTCCGGTGGCCATCTGTGGTCTTCATCATCAGTTCCATTTCACCAAATGGTGCTTTCCGAAAGCAAATGCACGAGTTACTATAAAAAATACCCAAATCGCTATAGGTGTGCCTATAAAATTTGAGGGTTTCCCTCGATTTCCATGGGATTCCCTCATCAGATTCCGAGTTGGTGACAATGGAACCACCTCGAGACCATGCCCTTTCAAACAAAAAATGAATTTTGAAAATCGGTCCACAATTGGCGGAGTAATCGCGTAACAAACACACAAAAAAAAACATACCGTCGAATTGAGAACCTCCTCCTTTTTTGAAGTCGGTTAAAAAAATAGCTTTATTATTATTGTAGAAGAGAAAACGAACTATCTTTACTAATTCATATCTTTACCCAGCAGAGACACAAAACAGGTTCAAGGTTCAATAAAAAAAAATGTTAACTATTTCTGCCAGTAACCTAAAATAAGCGTGTTAGAAATACGGGCGTTTTGTTGAAGATTTTCATGATGAACGATTTAAATACCTATCCGTACGCACAGATCATTTACCATTTCCATCATAATGAATTCATAGAACCTCAACTAAGAACAGGCCAGCTCATCCTAATTAACATAGCTTAGAAGGTAGATATGACACGTACCTACGTAGACAGTTGGGTACAATATCCAACGTGCGACAGTGCTCAACCACAAATCTGTTTAATATCTGTAATTCTGTATGTAGGTTGATCAACAGATGTTATCTCCTACTATTGTTTATGGTTCGAGTTATATGTGGAAAGTGAGTTATGAAGAAGGAGGAAATAACTTGACATAGATTATCCATGACTTACGAGTTGTAAGTCATAGGTTCGAACCGAGACAGACACTTCATGAAAAAAATATTTTTTCAACACACTCGCTTGTAAAGTAGCTCGATTTTAGGTCCATAATGCAGTGTATTTACTACTGGAGGAAATTCAAATTTCTGTAAAAAACCTAATTTTCTCAAAAGTCGTCTTTAGATCAGTGTCCATTAAAAATAATATATTTGGGAACCTAGATATTCTGTAATCCAATCGGAATAAGTACACACTACATTAAGAATATGTTTGAATTAGAAATTATTTTGGTATTACCTACGTTTGTATGAACTACGCATGCGCCGCCGGCCCCTAATAAAAATCGTCCTTTTTACGCTGTGGCTGTGGTATATTTATTTATATTATACTTTATTCATACACCACAAAAGTACGTAACAAATAAAGAAAGGTCAGGTGTACTCGCAACTGGCGTACGTGTCGTATGACCAGATGTATGAACGTAAACGAAGCAGAGGTATGTAAGGATCATAGCAGGCGTTCTGTAGTTACTACCTACCCCCATGAGAAGAAGGCGTGACTTTAATATACGTACTTATATAAAAAACTAGCTTCTGCCCGCGACTTCGTCCGCGTGAAATTTCACCCTTTTAAGGGTGGATTTCGAAAAACCCTTTCTTATTGGATACCTACTCTTCACAAAGAACACACCCTCCAAATTTCTTGTCTCTAGGACCAGCGGTTTAGGCTGTGCGTTGATATGTCAGTCAGTCAGGACTTTAAATTTTGTACGAGTATTAGCTGTTCCCCGCGGTGTCACACGCTGCGCGGCTCCTAAGGGTCGTAGCGTGATGTTATATAGCCTATAGCCTTCTTCGATAAATGGACTACCCAACACTAAAAGACTCATTCAAATCGGACCAGTAGTTCCAGAGATTAGCGCGTTCAAACAAACAAACAAACAAACTCTGCAGCTTTATAATATTAGTATAGATTTAGATAAATCAAACACTACAAGATATAAAATAGGTGGCCTGATCGTTTTCTGCGATCTCTCATACCTTGTTGTTTTTATATTTGCGAGTTTTCGATAGGTGGACAAAGATTTTTTGAAGGAATACACTCTCAAATGCTGTAGCTGCAGAAGTTTTTCGGTTTAGTTATAAAAACACTGCTACAAAATCTTTACAAGCCTAATGGCTAGTGGCATTAAATATCATTCCATTTGGCTTTACCGTCTAATCGGATAAACCTTAAACCAAGAAATAAGAAACGGCTAAGATTTACGAGAGCGAAGCTTCTGTAGAATTTTCAATACAAATTGCAAATCGAAGACAGAAAATAGAGAAGCCCTAGAGTAAAGTTATTGTAGTAATTTTTAGAGTAGGCTCTACATATTATTACCAATAAAGGACGATATTCTTGCAAGTCTTGCAGGCCTTGCAAATCTATGCAATATATTACAACTTATTGCCTCTTCAGAGCAAATGAAAAAAGTACAATGAAATCGTAACAGACGTATGTAAATAAGAATCGACTGCAGGATGTACAGTATTGTGGTGTCTAGGGCTGGCAGGACAAAGTTGGTAAAAAAGTGAAAAGCTGTAGTTTGGCAAGTTTTTTTACATTTTCGGACACAAATAAAGGAATATGAACCGCATTTAAGAACTTTAAAAAAAATTCAAGTCGCGGAGTCAAGTATCGGTTTATTATGATCCGCGGCTGTGATTTTAAAGTTCATTTTTTGTGCAAATGAGCAAGCTGTATGACAATAGCTCATGCCTATAAACTTACGGTGTATGGCTACTTATCATGCATACCCATAGTCAAGTTTACTGGACGCGGCTTCAAGTCCGCTGCAAACTTGACGGTGAACTTGATCGTGAGTGGCCCGCAGAAGAACTTGATTCTATACAATAGCTAGTACGTATACAAAGAATAATGAATACGCGTATTTTGCCGTACACAAAATACGCGCATTGACGTGGAGTTGCGGACCAGCCCGTATTACCTAGTATGCAAAGTAATTACCTAAAATTAAAAATATGCTAGTTGGCAAAAATCTCTCACAAAAAGAGTTTTACCAAAGTGTTAAACAGTTCCATAAGAGCCACTTTCAAAACTCCTGCACACAATCATTAAAGATTTAATTTTTTTTTTGAAGTCGTTTAAATGCTTTTGTTTCAACCCTAACGTTGCGCAGGGATAAAGTGTTCCAATGGTAAATATTTAACGTACTGCTGCATTCTTTAAACCTAATACTTTATTATATTGCTTCGCAAGGTTATTAATTTGAAAAAAAAAACGCGATTTCTTTCTTTCATGTAGGTACCCCATTCGATGTGTACAAGGGTGAGAGTGGCACACCGAGCCGTGGACAGTTCCATGCTTGACAAACGTCGAAATCTGTACCGCATGCGCATACGTATGAAGGTTTTCGATATCTGATAACGAGTTATGGAACTCAAATGGATTTCGGCAGGACACCTGGCAAGACATAGTGATGACAGGTGGAGTAAAGCAGTGATCGAGTGGCCTGAAGGGCTGGGAGATGAAGTGTCGATCTTTCGGCGGCGAGATGGGTGGACGACATTGTCACCATTGCGGGTACAACCAGGTTGTATGAGGCTGGCACAGGAGCGCGGGGATTGGCACATGAAAAGACTCATGCCCAGCAGTGGGAAAAGCCGGGCTGTGGATGATCATGATGATGATGATGAATATAAATATTTTATACACATAATAAATTCTCGAAATGAAGTTAAAAACCGCATCAGTATCCGTTGCGTAGTTTAGTAGAACAATGCGGTCACACAGACAGACACGAAAAGCGACTTAAATTATTTTTTTGCTAACTTTCGTGGCTTGTTAATAGCTTGTCGTCAATTACCTCACTACTACTTCTGTATTTGATAGCTGTAAGCCACCCAAACACAATAAAATACAATAATGTGTATAGATATAGAAGACTATCTTTTCGCAATGTCCCCGGGCAACATTGAAAATTTCAGGATTTTCGCCGAGGCACAGAATTGGTTTTAAAAATACGATTGCTTTAGTGAAGTATGTCGTCGCAATGTGTGCTAGTGATTTTAGGGTTTGGTTGTAAAGTTGGGTTTTGTATTGAATTTTATTGAAGTTCGGCTAAAGCAATTCGGTTTTGTATTTCAATGCCTGGGTTTTGTATTTTGTTGCGAGTCTTTTAAAAAAAATTACTTCCAAGATTTTATAAATGGTTTGTTAGTTACATGTGAAGGTAATAAAAATGTGTTAAAAATAACGAAATGTCTATTGAATAAGGTTTGCAAGCGCGGTGTTATTTCAGTTGAAATTTTAAATAGGTTAGATCCTGCAAGTAGCGTTATGTTTTTCATTCATCGGATGTAAGATTAGGCAGGTTTACTGATAAGGATTATGGAAATTACCTACGTAATAAAAAATACTGTCTTACCAAGGGGTATCGTGTTGTCCAGTAACTGGGTGGGGGAGGTCAAGTAGGCAGTCGCTCTACGTAAAATGTTGGTATTCAGCTGCATTCGGTTAGACTGGAAGCCAACCCCAAAAATAAGTAGGAAAAGGTTTGGCAGATGATGACCCAATTTTATATTTTTTTTCTTTCCTTTTTATCAACAATCGCCTGTTTGGCTATAATTAGATTTGGTCTGGGGTGGATTTAATACTGAAGTACTACTGATTTAGTACTTTGACGCCTAAGTGTCCTTTGTTTTTTTGGATTTATTTGTAGATATAGTAAGTTAGTTAGTCATTTAATTTTGTATCGTGTGTAAATAGTTAATTCTTCACAAAGAGTTGAAGACTGAAGTAATATAAATGTTTATTTTCTCTAAACAAGTTATGTACAGACGCCAGCACATCAAGCTGCCCGGAACTGTCAAAGTTTCCCAATCAACTTTGAAGCTTATTCTTTAGCGATAAAGTTGAAAATCTATTAAATAAATTTGCGTCTGTACCAAGTGAATGCTAAGCTTTAAGCAGTAAAACAAGAAACTTACTTTGTGAGAGACTGGTGCCTGAAGTAGGTTTTATATAAACCTGTATTACAGGTGAGCAGGGCCCTCCCGCGGGCAGATGATGTGATTTGGACCATAGTTATTAAGGACCAAATTACAACATTTATCCTCTGGAGGCAGGATAATTTACTAAGAAACATAATATAAAATAATAGAAGTAGGTAAATGACAATTAAATATTTTATTTCACATAAACCTACATACTTACATGGGCATTTACGAAACGTCAGAAGCTAGGTGCACCGTGGTACAATTGGTCGTTTCCTATGGAGAAAAGCCGACAAGAAACTCCACGATAACTCTTTTAAATATAATTGGCTTTTACAATGTTTTCAAATTACAGTGTTAATAGGCATGGGAGGACAGTGTAGGCCTGTCCAGGGTACTTAATAAAATAGAAAATGATCTAGAAATTTATAGTCTACCAGGCCGACAACGTTCTCACATTCACAAAATGTAAAAGAATCTTTAAGCAAAAAAGAATTTATTGTACAATACGACCGACGCCGAAGTAACTTGGCGCGCCTGAACTTTTCGCAGAAGTCTGCGCAGTAAGATTTTTTAGGAACCAAATGGTAACATGAGGCGAGTGCGAGTGAGAGAACATGCGCGAAAGTTCTTAGTGCCTATGTTCAAGTTACGTCCGTCGTATTGTAAGTATCTATTCGATTCGAGTTCACTTCTTCATCGAATTTCTAGTTAGTAGTGGGTTGGGTACTATTGAATCCATTGGTAGGGGCAAACTCTGAACGGAAGCGACAGATGTACTGGAGATTAAATTTAATTGACATTAATTAACGGAAAACGGAATATGATACTACTGTATACCTATTTGGAATGTTGACACACCTACCGACAAATGTATGAAATTACTCCAGCGACTAAGTACTATGTATCTGCTAAGTAAAAAGGTCTGCCTTGTTCATCTAGCTAGCTAGTCGTTCCAAAAGCAAGTCTTATTAGGACATTTCAGTGGCAGCCCGGAGTCTGGATTTGTGATCAGTAAACTTAATAATATAGTCTCGTTCTCATGTAGAATTGAAAAATAAGAATCGGTCTATGCTGCAAAAATCTTACCGTAAAAACTTAGGCGAACTGAGCTTGAACTGAGCTGTCATTCCACCTGATGGTAGATATTGACACTATTGACAGCTCACTTCACCTAAGTGTTCACGGTGACATTTCTACAAAACAGATCAGCAAGTGTGGGTAGTGTACAGACGCCAGCACATCAAGCTAGTACTACAATCTGTCAAATTTCTTTAATAGATTTTCAACTTTATCGCTAAAGCATAGGTTCAAAGTTGATTGGGAAAATTTGACAGTTTCTGGTAGCTTGATGTGCTGGCGTCTGTACGTTACCCCAGCAGGAAAGTAGCTCCTAGAGTGATATGAGTGGAACGTATAATTAGTGCGTAATCTGCTGTAATGTGCGCCAAATAAAAAAAATTGTGTGCTTTGTCGTTTTGGAAAAAAAAACGGAAAAAATGATTCCTGCTGGAGTAACGTTTTTCCAACAGGAAAATTCTAATAGAACGATCAGAGAGAGAAATATTGTGCATGGGTAGAGAGTTTATATTTGTGCAAAAATGTGCGCTGAAAATGTAATTTGTGCGTCTTCAGGTTTCGAAGATATTGCATTTCCTGCTGGAGTGACGTTTTGCAGAATCGTGTATCTATTATTGTACTATTCACTAGTCTGTAAATTCCAACACTTTCATATGAGACTAGCTTTCGCCCGCGACTTCGTCCGCGTGAAATTTCACCCTCCCCCCAGTCACCCTCTTGGGGTTGGAATTTCGAAAAACCCTTTTTTAGTGGATACCTACTCTTCAAAAAGAACATACCCTCCAAATTTCATGTCTTAGGACCAGCGGTTTAGGCTGTGCGTTGATATATCAGTCAGTCAGTCAGGACTTTGAATTTTATATATATAGACTGACCCTGTTCTGCTGCACTCTTTCTTTGCACTCATTATTAATCTAACTAACTTATCCCTCTCTCCCCTCTAACAACATAAACTAGTACTCCACTTTAGCATCAACTGAGAAATGTCAAATAAATCGTGCTAGTTTACCATATTAACCCTTGTCATGCTGACACCTTATTTCCGTGTGTTTATAGCGAACAAAGTATCAAGAAGGGTCTAAAAGCTCGGTTTACGATCGACGCGAGACGAAACACCTCGCTATTTATAGGGTTAACATCTCTATTAAATTGATGGGATGGTTGGATGCTGTTGGGCTAAATATAGGATATTGTTTCGTGATTAAAAACTATGCGATTCAGGACGACTGGAAAATTTCTGTTCAAAATTACAGTCGACTTCCACTTTATCATAAACATCATCTGCCTAGCCTTTTCCCAACTACGTATGTTGGGGTCGACTTTTTGAATACCAGTATTTTATATGGAGCGACTGCCTATCTGACCTCCATAACCCAGTTACTGGATAATGCTTAGATATCCCTTGGTAAGACTGTTTGTCAGACTTTCGGGCTTCTGACTACCCATAACGACTGTCAAAGATCTATGAATGAAAGCTGGGACCAACGGCTTAACGTGCTTTCCGAGGCATGGAGGTCGATATGTAATGGATGTTCACCCATCCACGAACCAGCCGCGGCAAGCGTACCTTAGCCTTCAATCGACCCGTACGGCTGTTATTAATGAACCACGAGTTCAAACAAACAAATAAAACATAATTAAAGCTGCTTCAGCATTTTAATCTACCCATAACATAAGTCCTACCTCTACAGGGGTTGAAATTAAATATTATGAAAACCTGCACTGAAAAAAAAATTCTTACTACAGCACATTAAAACGATTTCATTAAGACTTACATAATGATTTTATACAGTAAGAAGAAATGTTTGTAAAACAGTAAAAGACAAGACAGTAACTTGTAATGACTGAACATACTATTTACTGAAAAAAAAAAAGGAAAACCACCAATACTGTAATGTAAGTAAATTTCATGGTTTGATCGATATCGCCATTGAATAAAACAGTTATTTTGTGACCTTTTAGCTACTTAAAACGTTAAAGTTTACTGTCATGGCGGTAACATTTTGCCTTAAGCTTTAACTGTTTTCGGATCAGTAAAAAATACTGTTTCGAACGTTAGGCTCATATGGAACTGTTTATAGCAGTTCAGATTAATGTTTTTTCATTTTTATTTCCTGCTTATTTCTTTCAGTGTAATATAGACACACAGTTCCTAGAAATGTCATCATAAATAACGTAGAATAGGCTCCTAAGAACGTGAGGACCGTATCAAGTTGGGATACCAAGAATCCTGAATCTTATACAGTTGAGACTAGAATGTTGATGCTATATTTTTGCAATGGAGACGATTCAAGTGAATGATTAATTATTCTAGCAAGCACTCGGTAACTTTGGTTAAAAAGATTATTTTTAAATCTTTTAATTGATTTTCTCTGCGTTATCTTAGACAGTTTTTTAAGTAGTTTATTCCTATTGAACCTATAGAGGTATGAGGAACAGGATTTAAGGGTCCGCGTGACAACTCCCGGCCTCCTTAGGCGCGGGCCTGCGGGCGGAGAGTAATGGGTAGCTCACCGTCCGATCAGGACCAAGCCTGTGCCGGACGGCGCGTACGTGTTCCACGCGCGCCTCAAAGAGATGTCAGCATCGAGGAGGGCCGAAGCCTGCCGGGTCAGCGGGATTGTCCGAAAGGGTTACCGCTGGCCCGGAACATAAATGGCTAAGGAAGGAACACGGGTGGGTTTTAGTCAGTAAGAGTCTGACACTCCCTTCCGCTCCACCCAGAGCGGGAGGCGTCAGTTGAGGATTTCCCATCCACAAAAAAAAAAAAAAAGTCACTCATCCTACATAGAAAAGGGAGGATCCTCCGACCAGACGGGTGTCGTGTCTGGTGGGCAACTGCCTGACGTTTGATGTCGGGTCATTGTGTATATGCTAGTTGCGCGGTAAACTCCGCTTGCGCGATGCAGGATTGAGGGTAAAGTTAGTTTGATGCGTGGTTCGTATGGTGCGATGTAGGTGCTGCCCCAAATCAAAATACCATTATTATAGTCTGCGTCGCCTGAAATACTAATACATATTTATAAAAGACAGCAGTGTTCTTCTGTGTGCCAATAACAACTTTCAGTTACCCCCGTTATATTGCTAAGCGAGTGATTACAGAAATATTGTCGGCTTGTTTGACAAGTACATAAAAGCTATTTTTAACGAGCTTATTCGTCAACTGTTGACTCACGATCGCTTGGACGTAAAAATATCGCAGCGGGATTTTCAACTCTCGGTGTTGAGTCGAGCATTGAGAATCCAATAGTGTTTCCCAGCGCTTCAAAAAGACCCTCTCTTGGATTTTCGATTCTCGGCGCTAAGCAGTGCGTTCAAAATCCATTGCGCAAAAAAAAAAAATAACCTGGGCTTATAAAGAAAATTAGCTAAGGATTCAAATACGATTAGTATATTTCACGAAAACTTGACTTTAATCTTGTCTTTGGTAATAATATCATTTTTGTAACGGTCTATACAAAAATGATATTGTTACCAAAGAAATGATCTTAGCAAATGATTCCCTCAAATCTTCTTCTATTAACAAATCAATTAATACTCCCCAACGTTTAATATTATTAAACCAACTTTTCTTTAATCTATAAACTAATTTAAGATTACACATAATGAACTTCAAGCTCACTCAAAGTCGTGGCTTAACTTCGTTAAAGCATTCCAACTATTTCAATCTTAGTTGTTACCTTCGTAAGGATTACATTATGTAAATAAGGATGAGATTCCCTTACATTTGCGTATGTAATTATATTTGTGTAGGTAGTAGTATGTCCACGGATATCGAGTATGTGGTTGGGCTTTGGTAGGTGTTTCGCTGAGAAAATTTAAGGGTTACCTGAAAGTGGTTCTAGATAATAATAATAATATTCTACACCAACCGGGGGTTATCCTTGGGTGCACTTGCATAGTGCATACAGGGATAATCGTCGGTTGGTGCCGCATTTCTTTAAAATTTCGTAAGGGGCCTCTGCGAGTTGGCTTCGGCCCCTCGTACGCCTTCCAAAGGACCGGGACCGCATGGTCCCGAGTTATATAAAATATATAAAAAAATAATAATAATAATATTCCACAACTATCACACTATCATAATATTATGGTTTAACCCCTCACTAATAAACGTTGTATAGCGTCTGAATTCAAAGCAAAGCAAAAACAAAGCATTCTCTTCTTCTTTCGAAAGTCAAATTATTGACGACTAAAAGAGAAGAATCGGTGTTTGTTTTGACGAAAATCAAAACAAACCAAAATGGACGACGTACCTATTACGCTAGACCCTCATACATGTGCGACTGTGTGCGTTCGTAGATTTGTAATGTGACTACAATCAGTATAATTATCTAATTTAAAAAATAAACAATGTTTTATATAAAATACTAGCTGCTGCCCGCGACTTCGTCCGCGTGAAATTTCTTGTATCCCCACCCCATCGCAACACTTTGTATTCGCTTAGCGTTCTTTTTTCTTTTTAAAATTTCATTCTGACTTTTTTTCTTTTTGCTCGGCTCCTAAGGGTCATAGCCTGATATTAAATAGCCTATAGCCTTCCTCAAGAATTGGGCTATTAAATACAAAAATATTTTTTTCAAATCTGACCGGTAGTTCCAGAGATTATCGCGTCCAAACAAACAAACTCTTCAGCTTTATTATTAGTAGTATATATAATAATAGATAATAGTAAAAATTCGGTGAATGTATTAAGATTATAACGTAATATTCTATTTAGGGTGTTTGGTGTTATGTGTTAATTCCGGACACACCGATGGGATTTTATCCTATCAGCAAAAATGACGAAATTCCGTACAAACTTTCATCCCCTTTTGAACATTTTTAGGCGATGAATATTCAAAACATTTTTTGTGCGTTGTAACGCACAAAAAAAGTTTCACTGAATATTAGGATTTTATTGAGTAGAAGGTGGGATTCGTCAAATCCCATGACTATTTTGCAGCAATGGTAAGATGAATACATCAAATTCGCAGGGTTTTGACAAAGTATTCGACACACAATACTAGCAGTAGTGTTGTCCAAAGTAAGTATAAAAGAAAAACCTCTTACTTTTGTATTCGACGACTCTACAACGACTAATGTAGCCTAAAAAATAGCCAGTCTTACCTGATGCCTATCTTTTATACCTATCTTTTATAGCCACGTCTTGAAGTCGGCCTACTTTCGCGGGGCTATGCAAATACAAGTATGGCGTAACAAATACCTAGAATAGTTTCAAAACACAAGTTTCGTAAATGCCTGCACGATTCAGCGGTTTATACTGAGATTCCTAAAGTATTTGAGTAAAAATGTAGCTGCCTGAAATATTTTATCAAGATTTGTCGGTGTTGTTTGTGAAGTGAAAGAAAGGTTGAATTCAAGTATTATGTAACTTGATACCACCACGCCTGTATTCTTTGAGGGGGTAGGTTGTGGTGCATTAATAGTAGAAACATAGATTTCACCTGTTACGAGGGGCGTTCAATGTTAATAATAATAATAAAACCTTTATTTTCAGGCTACTTTGGCCCATAGATGGCCAGTGTCAACCAATCTGCCTAGCCCTTTCCCAACTATGTTGAGGTCGGCTTCCAGACTAACCGGATGCAGCTGATTACCAGTATTTCACATGGAGCAACTACTTATCCGACCTACACAACCCAGTTGTAAGACCAAGGAATGAATATAATAATAATAATAATTTAATTAATAATAATATCGGAGCGGCGCGCAATGATTGTTGACATAACCGTCCCGCATGATGAGAACCTCGTGAAAGCCGAGAAAGATAAACAGATCAAGTATCTTGCCTTGGCTCGCGAGGTTGTCGACATGTGGGATGTGGACTCAGCAATCATTGTGCCGATAGTCGTGACAGCCAATGGGTTAATAGCCAAGAGCCTCGACCAACACCTAAGGAGGCTCTCGATGGGCAGCTGGATCAAGGGCTTGATTCAGAAAGCGGTACTTCTGGACACGGCCCGCATTGTTAGGAGGTTCCTCTCTCTGGAGCCCTGACCGCCGCCGCCGGTAGCTTGGACCCTGTTCCCGATACCGGTGGGCTACTATTTTTTATATTTTTAAATGTTTTTATATTTTTTTTATATTCTAATATTTAAAAACATAATTGATATGTGTTATTTAATGAAATAATAATTTATTTATCAGATTAATTACATCCATACTTGTTAGTAGGTACAATTAGGAGCTTACAAAATAGTGCACCTAATATGAACCTTATTATTCTTCCGACTACGTATTGCCAACTTTTGGAATGAAAATGGAAATTCGAAAAGGTCGTATGTGGGCAAGGCATTAGTTTAAAAAAATGCCTAACATTTTCGCTTCTTGACCGTACGTAGTACCTAGTTGTAGTACTTGCTCTAGTTAGTCCAATGAGGCAGTGAGCTCAAGTCTACTACCTCGTTATTTTATAACAAGTTCTTGGCTAAGGTACGTAGTTCAGAATCAGCAGAGATGAGTAGATATACCTTCTCATGTTTTAGAGGTCGGCAACTTGAAGAAAAAAAAAACGGACAACAATATTTTACAGATTATTCGTAACATTATTTTACAGACCTGCCAGTCATTTAAGTCAACTTGTAATCGCAAAAAAATATCGAACGATTTTGATGCGTTCACTAATATATTTTTAAGGCAGATACATAGGTCAGCGGGATTGTCCGAAAGGGTTACCGCTGGCCCGGAACATAAAGGGCTAAGGAAGGAACACGGGTGGGTTTTAGTCAGTAAGAGTCTGACACTCCCTTCCGCTCCACCCAGAGCGGGAGGGGTCATTTGATGATTTCGCATCCGCAAAAAAAAAAAAAAAAAGGCAGGTACATAGAAAAGTTTATCTTTAGTAGAAACTAATGTATTTTGCTGTAGGTACAGTACTTTAGTGTTTGAACAGACTAAGTATATTTGAATTAAGAATTTGAGATAATTTACAAGTTATGGAACAATAAACTGAATGTCATACGCAACAAAGTTCACATTCCATTGCAACCAAAAGCTTATTAGGACCTTTTTATTGCAAATGCTCATTCAAAATCAATTTAGAACACATTTCACTAAAGTAGATTATTGATTAAGTGACGATGGAATGTCAATTATTTGAGACCATGGACACTGATAAAGCTAGTAATTTAATTTAATAATTAAATTAATTAATTAATATTAATTTAATAGGGTTAATTTCTATAGTGCAATGGATAAGCTCCGCATTGCTCCTCGACTGACAGGCCAATAATTTGGGTTGTATTTTCCCAAAATCGGTGTTTTTTATGACCGTTTTTTTGGTTAGCACCGTTTCATGTCACGTCACGAACTACTAAAAATAATAAACGTCTAATAAAATAATAAATGGAGTGTTTTTAGGGTTCCGTACCCAAAGGGTAAAAACGGGACCCTATTACTAAGACTCCACTTACGGGACCCTATTACATTAGGCTGTATCTCATGAACCGTGATAGCTAGACTGATGAAATTTTCACAGATGATATATTTTTGTGACCGCTATAAAAACAAATACTAAAAACAGAATCAAATAAATATTTAAGGGGGCTCCCATACAACAAACGTGTTTTTTTCGGCGTTTTTGCCGTGTGGTACGGAACTCTTCGTGTGCGAGTCCGACTCGCACGTGGCCGGTTTTTATTTTAATTTACGATATCTTCCGCCTTTCGTGACGCTAGCACACGCACGTTCACACCAAAAGCTAGTATTTGTAAAAAAAAAAAAATATTTTAAGCAGAAGTCAATGAAGCAGCTTGATTTTGTTGGGTACCACTGTTATTGTGAGCCTGTGTCATGTGGGCAAAGGCCTCTCTCCTTAACATCCAGGTTTTCCGATCCAGGGCTAATTGTGGATCACTGGGGGCCTAAAAAGGCCACTTTGGCAGAATCATAAAAGGATAACATTATGGACAGTTAAAATTTTATGTTTATTAAAAAATCGTATCGTAAAATAATTTTGTTTATTAAAAAGATGAGAATGATGATTGATGATCGAGTCTTACAATCGTCAGGTAGGTAATCCCGAATCTAACAAACATTCGGTTCAAATCAAACTTCTTTGACCACAGTCCAATATTCGGTAAAAAAAAACCCGGTAAGTTTAGGTTGCGTGTTGCAATTATTTCGCTCCACGTACTTCCCCCAATCTGGTGAGCACATTTTTGTTCGGCCGGTCTAATCCGATTACAGTCACATTAGTTCAGTAAATTAGTTTTCCCATGTGGTTTTTGTTTCAAATAATCAGGGGGAATCACGAGAATTATAGGGACATGAGACGATGGAGGACGAGGCAAAATATTGATCTGGGGGCACGGGAGTGCCCCCGCCAAGACGAGCCAAGCGAAGCGCAAGGGCACTACCTACCTTTTCTCGAAGCACTTCGTCGTATTTTTGAACCTTCATAACTTGGGTTTGGATTATACCAGATAAACAAAATTTTCGGGATATGATGTCAGTGGTTGACTTATTAAACCTATAAAGTTTCAATTGCATAGCTCTTATACTTTAGATTTTATTGATATCTAAAATACCCCGATTTCGTCACTGATTCACTTACTCACTGACTCACTTACTCACTGATGATCATCAATATTCTAAGGGTCTTCCTGAAGTCCTAGAAAGCTGAAATTTGGTATGTAAGCTAGTAATAGTACACAAACAACAAAAAAACTCTAAAACTTGGAACTTTTACCCTTCAACCCCTTAAAATAGGGGATGGAAGTTTGTACGAGACTTCCGCAGATTTTTATGCTAGAGTTCTGAAAATTGATATAGGGACTCCTTGTTATAAATAATAAAATACGTATTTCAGGATTTTCAGTAAATAACCCCCCAACCCCCCAAAAAATTTTTTTTATTTCATAAGCATCAAGATTCTAAGGTTTTTCCTGAAGTCCTAGAAAGCTGAAATTTGGTATGTAAGCTAGTAATAGTACACAAACAATTCTAAGACTTGGAACTTTTACCCTCCAACCCCTTAAACTAGGGGATGGGAGTTTGTATGAGACTTCCGCAAATTTTGATGCTAGAGTTCTGAAAATTGATGTAGGGACTCCTTGTTATAAATAATAAAATACGTATTTCAGGATTTTCAGTAAATAACCCCCCAACCCCCCAAAAAAATATTTTTTTATATCATAAGCATTAATATTCTAAGGTTCTTCCTGAAGTCCTAGAAAGCTGTAATTTGGTATGTAAGCTAGTAATAGTACACAAACAATTCTAAGACTTGGAACTTTTACCCTCCAACCCCTTAAACTAGGGGATGGAAGTTTGTACAGGGACTCCTTGTTACAAATAATAAAATACGTATTTCAGGATTTTCAGTAAATAACCCCCCAACCCACCCAATTTTTTTTTTTTTATTTCATAAGCATCAATATTCTAAGGTTCTTCCTGAAGTCCTAGAAAGCTGAAATTTGGTATGTAAGCTAGTAATAGTACAAAAACAACAAAAAAACTCTAAAACTTGGAACTTTTACCCTCCAACCCCTTAAAATAGGGGATGGAAGTTTGTACGAGACTTCGGCAAATTTTGTTGCTAGAGTTCTGAAAATTGATATAGGGACTCCTTGTTATAAATAATAAAATACGTATTTCAGGATTTTCAGTAAATAACCCCCCAACCCCCCAAAAAAATATTTTTTTATTTCATAAGCATCAATATTCTAAGGTTCTTCCTGAAGTCCTAGAAAGCTGTAATTTGGTATGTAAGCTAGTAATAGTACACAAACAATTCTAAGATTTGGAACTTTTACCCTCCAACCCCTTAAACTAGGGGATGGAAGTTTGTAAGAGACTTCCGCAAAATTTGATGCTAGAGTTCTGAAAATTGATATAGGGACTCCTTGTAATAAATAATCCCACCAAAAACATTTTCATGTAAAATGTTGCCAAGACGAGATTACATATGGCTCGCACTGCCAAAAAGTTATCAGATCTCATGTAGAGACAAGCTTCTAACTCTACACGCCCTAACTTCACAAACTCTACACCATAGTCAAAATATGAGGCTTGGCCGTTTCGTTACTACAAAAACTATTGTATAACAGAAAAGTAATGAACAGTAAATACATTTTTCACCTTACGCCCACCCATGTGATGGTAGCGAAACGGCCAAGCCACATATTTTGACTATGGTGTAGAGTTTGTGAAGTTAGGGCGTGTAGAGTTAGAAGCTTGTCTCTACATGAGATCTGATAACTTTTTGGCAGTGCGAGCCATATGTAATCTCGTCTTGGCAACATTTTACATGAAAATGTTTTTGGTGGGATTTCACATCTTTTTGAAAGTTGCTTATGAAATATTATTTTTTTGGGGGGGTTCTTTACTAAAAATCCTGAAATATGTATTTTATTATTTATTACAAGGAGTCCCTATATCAATTTTCAGAACTCTAGCATCAAATTTTGCGGAAGTCTCTTACAAACTTCCATCCCCTAGTTTAAGGGGTTGGAGGGTAAAAGTTCCAAATCTTAGAATTGTTTGTGTACTATTACTAGCTTACATACCAAATTACAGCTTTCTAGGACTTCAGGAAGAACCTTAGAATATTGATGCTTATGAAATAAAAAAATATTTTTTTGGGGGGTTGGGGGGTTATTTACTGAAAATCCTGAAATACGTATTTTATTATTTATAACAAGGAGTCCCTATATCAATTTTCAGAACTCTAGCAACAAAATTTGCCGAAGTCTCGTACAAACTTCCATCCCCTATTTTAAGGGGTTGGAGGGTAAAAGTTCCAAGTTTTAGAGTTTTTTTGTTGTTTTTGTACTATTACTAGCTTACATACCAAATTTCAGCTTTCTAGGACTTCAGGAAGAACCTTAGAATATTGATGCTTATGAAATAAAAAAAAAAAAATTGGGTGGGTTGGGGGGTTATTTACTGAAAATCCTGAAATACGTATTTTATTATTTGTAACAAGGAGTCCCTGTACAAACTTCCATCCCCTAGTTTAAGGGGTTGGAGGGTAAAAGTTCCAAGTCTTAGAATTGTTTGTGTACTATTACTAGCTTACATACCAAATTACAGCTTTCTAGGACTTCAGGAAGAACCTTAGAATATTAATGCTTATGATATAAAAAAATATTTTTTTGGGGGGTTGGGGGGTTATTTACTGAAAATCCTGAAATACGTATTTTATTATTTATAACAAGGAGTCCCTACATCAATTTTCAGAACTCTAGCATCAAAATTTGCGGAAGTCTCATACAAACTCCCATCCCCTAGTTTAAGGGGTTGGAGGGTAAAAGTTCCAAGTCTTAGAATTGTTTGTGTACTATTACTAGCTTACATACCAAATTTCAGCTTTCTAGGACTTCAGGAAAAACCTTAGAATCTTGATGCTTATGAAATAAAAAAAATTTTTTGGGGGGTTGGGGGGTTATTTACTGAAAATCCTGAAATACGTATTTTATTATTTATAACAAGGAGTCCCTATATCAATTTTCAGAACTCTAGCATAAAAATCTGCGGAAGTCTCGTACAAACTTCCATCCCCTATTTTAAGGGGTTGAAGGGTAAAAGTTCCAAGTTTTAGAGTTTTTTTGTTGTTTGTGTACTATTACTAGCTTACATACCAAATTTCAGCTTTCTAGGACTTCAGGAAGACCCTTAGAATATTGATGATCATCAGTGAGTAAGTGAGTCAGTGAGTAAGTGAATCAGTGACGAAATCGGGGTATTTTAGATATCAATAAAATCTAAAGTATAAGAGCTATGCAATTGAAACTTTATAGGTTTAATAAGTCAACCACTGACATCATATCCCGAAAATTTTGTTTATCTGGTATAATCCAAACCCAAGTTATGAAGGTTCAAAAATACGACGAAGTGCTTCGAGAAAAGGTAGGTAGTGCCCTTGCGCTTCGCTTGGCTCGTCTTGGCGGGGGCACTCCCGTGCCCCCAGATAAAATACATATTTCAGGATTTTTAGTAAAGAACCCCCCCAAAAAAATAATATTTCATAAGCAACTTTCAAAAAGATGTGAAATCCCACCAAAAACATTTTCATGTAAAATGTTGCCAAGACGAGATTACATATGGCTCGCACTGCCAAAAAGTTATCAGATCTCATGTAGAGACAAGCTTCTAACTCTACACGCCCTAACTTCACAAACTCTACACCATAGTCAAAATATGTGGCTTGGCCGTTTCGCTACCATCACATGGGTGGGCGTAAGGTGAAAAATGTATTTACTGTTCATTACTTTTCTGTTATACAATAGTTTTTGTAGTAACGAAACGGCCAAGCCTCATATTTTGACTATGGTGTAGAGTTTGTGAAGTTAGGGCGTGTAGAGTTAGAAGCTTGTCTCTACATGAGATCTGATAACTTTTTGGCAGTGCGAGCCATATGTAATCTCGTCTTGGCAACATTTTACATGAAAATGTTTTTGGTGGGATAGGGTTTTAGCTGAAAAATTAGGAAATTTCCAAACCATAACTAGCAAAGTATTAAAGGAGACTTGTCTTCAGGAATGAGAATGAGAAAACTGTAAATGATAAATCAACCACGAATTTGTTCACTATCATCATCATGATCATCTGTGTATCCTTTTCCCAGATATATTGAGGTCGGCTTCCAGTCGAATGAAATTGAATACCAGTATATTACATAGAACGACTGCCTTTTTAACACGCTTTTATTAGGTCGACCTGTATGTAACTAACTATGTAATGGAATCTAAGGTAACTAATTTAACCATCTTCCAAGGGTCGTAGCGCAATGAAAATTGGCAGCTGTATGTAGTTTTGATGACAATACAATAATACGGTACTATCGAACTGATCTGATGATGGAGCCGGAAGATATGAACTGGAACTTCATGATGGAAAATCGTATCATAGCTGTTTTTGATTTCTTAGAAAAGTCTTGTAATGAGCTTTGACCACGATTCGTTTTTTGTTTTTACGTGCATTTATAAAAGCGTGTTTTTCTAGTGTTTTTAATTAATTTATTTACCTCTACAATCCAGTTACTGGGTAAAACACTACCCCTTGGTAAGACTGGTTGGCGGACTCTTTTTTCGCTACACTATCATATGGGTAAAATAATGTGGACTTGTTCTGAGTGTGGCTAACGCCCGTTCCGCTGCGCTACCTTTTTTTGTGCTGCGATCTGCTTCAACACCCTCGTAAACCATGAAAACTATCTGTCTCTCTCTCTGACTTTCTCTATTATATATGTAACAAAAACTCGCATGGGTATGACGCTTTTTCGTTAGGTACGTGACGATTTCTCCAAGTTTACTCCTACCGCAAGCTTCGATAGGGAACTTCGTTCCAAAAACAAGTGAACTAAACTAACGTGACCAGAGGGCTGGGTCGTTCTTTGGCCAAAGAGTTAGCATTGCCATTCAACGTGGCAATGCTGCCAGTCTTCTTCACCTCCACTTACTTCGACGCCTAAGTGTTCGCCTATGTTGATTTTGTATTAATTTGTATAGTTAGTCAGTCATTTAATTTAGTACCTAGTGTATAATACTTAATTGTATTAAGGGGGAAGTGCCAAGGTAGCCCGGAAAATTCAAATTTTCTTACGTTTTTTTGCAATTTGCAGGTCAGTGTCAGGTTGTATGTGGAACAAAATATGATTCGCGATCGTAACAAGTATGTATTTACAGAATTATAATCATTAAAATCATCGTTACAGTCCTCTAAACTCATCATCATCATCATCTGCCTAGCTTTTTCCCAACTCTGTTGGGGTCGGCTTCCATTCTAACCGAATGCAGATGAATACCAGTATTTTACATGGAGCGATTACCTGTCCGACCCACACAACCCAGTTACTGGGTAATACGATACCCCTTGGTAAGACTGACGACCCATAACATTTATAACGTTATTGAATATTTCATGAAATGTCAATCAATAGGGTACCGTGGCGTTCCCCCTTAAATATTTTAATAGTTTTGTAAGTAAGTAAACCAATAAATAATAATTTTAACTATCACAAAGGGCTGGTCTTTTCAAGGCACTCTATTATTCATAAGACAGATAAATTGCTACCTCTGAACTCAAACCCTGTTTTTTACGTAGCTGTGTCCAATTAAGTGTTAGTCCATTGGAATATTGAAATATTTATGTCGGTACTAACAGAGCCATTTTATCGAGAATATTTTGGTCTTAGCTTGTAGGTAACGTAGCAGATTGCGGGCGCTTAGAGTGGAGACTCTGTCCACACACCCAGTAAGGCCCGGCCCACTATCGGCATCGGCACGGCTCAGGATTTTTATGCGACGAATAAAAATGTAACTTAATTGTATGACGATAAAATTGAATTTGCTGGAAGAAATTTCTTAAGAAATAAGCAGTACCTTTGTACTCAAATTATAACTATGTCATATCCCTATGTATTTTACTGTGTGTACATAAATTATAAAATAAATAAATAATCATCCTAGGTGCAAAAATAAAGATAGGGTATCCGACATACCGTGTCATTGAAATTGAAATTTTATAGTTTGTCGCATTAAAATCCTGAGCCGTGCCGATGCCGATAGTGGGCCGGGCCGGGCCTAAGTGACCTCAGGGAAGACGGCACACAGTGGTCACCAGTTGCCTTGCACTCTTGCACAGTTAGGTCTCGGGGAAACCCCTTGCTTTTCATTCATGAATACATATTTTTGTTTACGTAAAAGACATGGACTTGGATAGTTGAATAATAAATAGGCACCTAATCGTCAAAAGTTTGTAAATAGTCTCACCCATTAAGGAAACTTTCTCAATATTTATTCAAAACACTATTTTTAACCACCCATTCCTCAATAGTATATAGTCTATAAATAGATATATATAATAGGTTTAATGTAACCCAAATCGACCACAGAACTATTACGACGACGTCACAAACCGTCACGCACACAATTTGGCCATATTCGGCTATACAGCATGTAACAGAAAGGTGTGGTCATACATAAGGGTGTGGGTACTGACCATCAAACTGAACAATGGGACCAACATCGTAATCGCGAAAAAAAAAAAAACTGTCCCATACAAAACTTCAATACCTACTGAACCCAAAAGTGTGGACGGGTAATTATTTTTTTGGATATTACGATGTTGGTCTGATGGAGAAATGTGTTTAGTTTCACAACTTTCTGACACATGCTGTATAAGGCTATATTAGGCGACCCATTATAAACATCTTGTGAGATCAATATCGGCGTAGAAAATAACGCGGAACATTAACTTTGACCATTAATTTTGTGGGCAATGAATAAAGAAATGATTTTGTTCGTGCTGCGTCGGTTTTTGCTAGGGTTTTGAATGAAAAATGTAAATGAAGTAAATGTCGATGAAGACTGCTTGGGACTTTGGGTTATAGTGTCAGAGAGTCCCATGGTAGTAGAATGATTGGTTTCTGCAATATGGAGATGACCGAACCTAACAAACATTTAATGTTTTGATAAGGGCTCCGGGTAATTATAATAAAACTAATACCTAATATCAGCGCATAGGGTATGAGGAACAGGGCGTAAAGTTCACTCATCCTCTATAGAAAATTCCAACCGGATGGTTGTCGTATCTGGTGGGCAACTGCACGACGATTGATATCGGGACGTCCGCAAATCCTGCATCGCGCAAGCAGAGTTTACCGTTTGCCGCGGTAAACTCTGCTTGCGCGATGCAGGATTTTGCGTTACGTCAGTGTGTTGCGTAGTTCGCATGTGTCGTTGTAGATGCCGGCCACAAGCCTATTGTTATCCCAGTGCAGGGCAAAGGTATTTTCTCGTATAGAGAAGGCAAGAGCACACTAGCGGGTAATTGTCACGTATAAAAAACAAGTTCCATTATCTAGCTAAGTTCTAAAATATCCTAAAGGGCAATGCCACCTACTCGTATCTGTGAATTTTAATTACTTAGAGAACATCACTTTCTTCAGGTGTATATAGTTGGTTCACTTGGATTGAAATACGCAAAAATATAAGGTACGGCATACATTCGCTGATGATGTTATACATTTTGTTACAGAGCTATGGTGGCCCAGTTGTATCGGCACCAACTGACGAATACAGATCATGAGTTCGAACCGAGACAGGCACTTTAATTTTTGCATTTAATTTCATCATTACTGCTCTCAAAACGGTGAACGATAACATCGTGAGGAAACCGGCATATCATAAAATCAAAAATTTTAAGACATGTGACATCCACCAACTCGCACTGGGCCCGAGTGGTGGATTACGGCCCACTCCCTCTCAGAGAGAGGAGGCCTGTGTCCCAGCCATAGATATATTACATTTCTATGGTCCCAGTAGTGACAACATTTATTTATATTTATTTAATTAAAACGGTACAACATAAATTACATTAATTAACATAGAGACGATTATTAAACCTTAAAATTCAAGTTTTCTTATTTATTTCATTAAAGGGCTTTGTCTGGCTTAGCGACCACGTCGTCGCCCAGTAGGTACAGGAAAATAAAAACTTTTTGGTTACCAATCTACCTTACTAGTAGCTCGTACAATTGCTTAGCTTTAGCGGACACTCGAAAAACGAGGAACTACAAATGCTAATATCAGAAATTGTCATCTAAAAATATTGCTTCTTAGCTGACACACTTCTGCCTACACACGGCGAATAATCACATCAAGCTACTACAATCTGTCAAATTTCTTTATTAGATTTTCAACTTTATCGTTAAAGCATAGGGTTCAAAGTTGATTGGGAAAATTTGACAGTTTCGGGTAGCTTGATGTGCTGGCGTCTGTACAAAGTGCTTAAGGCAAAAGTAATTAATTATATCAATCCATGGAACCCGAGAAATCTCTTGTTGGATAGTTTGATACCATTTCATTCAAGTTGAAAGGCATTACTGAACCGTTTATATTGGCGTTAAATCATCGTCTGCCTAGCCTTTTCCCAACTATGTTGGGGTCGGCTTCTAGTCTAACCGGATGTAGCTGAATACCAGTATTTTACATGGAGTGACTGCCTATCTGACCTCCACAACCCAGTTACAGTGGTAATACGATACAATGGTAAGTAAGACTGGTTGTTAGTCTTTCGGGCTTCTGACTACCCGTAACGACTGTCAAAGATCCACGAATGACAGCCGAGACCAACGGCTTAACGTGTTTTCTGAGAAACGGTACGTAAAGATAGGTCATCCATCCACAGACCAACCGCGGCAAGCATAGCTTAACCTGAACGATCGACCTGTGCGGCTGTTATTATTTAGCCACGGGCCCCTCTGAATCGTTTATAGTGGCGTTAAATAATAATTATACATAATACAGTGTGAGTCTTCATAATGTGCACATAACGAAATGAGGGAAACATAGCTTAATTTTATCGACGGAAAAAATATTTGAAAAAATAAAAAAATATTTAAAAGGATCTTTACCTGCTAAAGTATGGTGGCAAGGCCTTTCTTTAACAGTTGATAGGAAATGTTGTGATTGAGTTATAAACATGGTATTTTTACGTTTAGAAATCTGATACGATGGAGAATAATTTAAAGTAATCAAAAAGGGTGGGTAATCGGGCTTTTATTGAGTAATTTTACAATTATTGTAAAAATTGATGAAAAAATATGAGATTTTTGTTAAAAAAAAAACATAATTCTCAATTGAGGGGCGATTGTTTACACAGGGGTCACAGCAGCGAAAAAGAATTTTAAAAATATTACAAAAAAAATATTTTTTTAGATTTGTTTTAAATAGTTTTTTCCGTCGATAAAATTAAGCTTAGTTTCCCTCATTTAAATATGTGCACATTATGAGGACTCACACTGTTTATGATACCGTAACTTTCAATGAAATTGCAATGTATCAGAGTTACAGTTTATCTCTCCATATAAACTAGAGTGACCGTACTTAAACGGAAATGTTGCCGGTCGCCGATAGGCCGGTTATTATTCACGTAGTACATAAGTACCTACATAAAATACATAATTCTGCTATTTATAACAGGGGCTTTGGTCACCTAGTTTCACGGATTCCAGTATTGTATCGTTCGGTTATGGTTTTATGATTACAGGTATGCGAGGGTGGAAAAAGTAATCAATATTCTGTAGTTTGTTGGTGGTAATGTGTGCTTTGGAGTGCCTGGTAAAATAAATTATTAGAGGAATATTTTTTCATGGTGTTAGAGTAAACAGTGTTTATTAGATATAGTTAAGAAGATTAATAAGCAAAGTTTTTAAAGCCTCCTCTCTCGTATTATTTTTGCTGTGGATAAGGTCCTTAATGATCTCATTAAATTTTAAGTTACATCTAAGTACATTAATGTGTACTTAGATGGTGACTTAAAATTTAATGAGATCATTAAGGAATGCAATAAAGGATTGCGCATGGAACTGTTTTCACTTTCTCCTATTAATTATGTAGAAATGAAAACAATGGCGCCGATTCTGTTGTTCACAAACTAAACTTAATTTAAGTTCATGCATCTTTTTCTTTCTATTTCAAGGACGTATTTTTAATAAGCAATTTTTTAATCTCGTCTAAATTGTCTATGGAGTATCTTAATTTGACAGTACTAAACTAATATTTCTCTTCTGTCCTTTTCTTAATGAAATAGAAAGAAAAAGATGCCTGAACTTAAATTTAGTTTAGTTTGTGAACAACAGAATCGGCGCCAATGTCTTGATAAGAGGCTCATTAGGCGATAGGTTGTTTTGTCAGTTTTGCAATATCCACTGCTGTGATTCACCGATATGGACTGAAGTAATGATTGATGTTTGCATCTATTTACAGTTCTTTCTCAGTTAAATTTACCTCTGACAGTAGCAATCCAATAGCCACCTTATTGTAACGAGACTGTGATTCTGATAGCCTTGTCAGTGGCAGCAATCGAACAGCAACCTTTTTGCAACGGCAATAAAGATCACTTTGATTTTGACGGCCGCAAACTCAGAGGTAAAAACTGTGAACGGACTGTACCTACACTGCTACAAGGATCTTTGGCACCTGAATGACATTGACAAGGGGGCGTTATTTATAAACATTTGTGAAATTGTATTGAAAAAACAAGATGGCGACGTTAATTCCGATTTTGGCCACATTCTAAAAGAACTTTGTAGTGTTGTACAGTTCTATTGTAAAGGTTGTCTGCAAAATCGACTTTAAGGCCAATTCTCGTAATTAAACCGTTCAAAATCTAGTCGCAGTCTCATCTCGGCGACAATCAAATGTCAAAAACTTGTCAAAATTTAGGGAAATCAGAGGTATTTTTGACAGATTGAGACTGAGATCAGACTGAATTACGAGAATTGCTCTTTGTGTTGTGTTGTGCAGGCTGGCAGAAGAATTACTCTGGCTGCATTCGACCATTCAAGCGAATTTAGAATTAGCTTTCAAATAACTTTTATTTGGTTTTTGTTTTAGAAAAACTACAGGGATATAATAGGCGCAAAGTAAACAAGTTTCCTTGGAATAAACGGAATAAATATGACGGCGCGTCGAGAGAATTGGTTCGGCGATACCAACTTCTTTGATTAATATTGTTTTTTTTTATTAGAAGATATGTCAACTGTCTATTTGGCGTGGTGTTACGTCAAATAGACAGTTGACATATCTGTACTGGGTTGGCGGCCCGCCATAAGGAATAAAAAAAAGAAGTGACGGATACATTCGACGGATTGATCATTCTTTTATGATCAATATATGATATTAATTGAAGGAATTGTGCTATACGTCCATTATAGTTAATTAAGTAATTGGATTAGACATCTTATGATGGTTCATGGGCTTTAATTTACTTTCAACTCATCGCCCGTAAACCCACGCAACATGGCACTCTTCTGATAAAGATGATCTATTGCCTTTAAATATAACATTGTAATTTAACGCCCCCACACCACGTAGCTGACATTATCATACCATCAGTCGTTCGTCATTCATGATTGATGAAGGAATAAGAGCATCATGTGCCTACGCCTTTTATTATTGATTATTTATTTTCAGAATCAGTAATATTATAAAGGCGAAAGTTTGTGAATGTGTGTGGGGGTGTGTTTATAATATTATGTTTGTTACTTTTTATCCCAATATTCCCACGGGATCGACATTTACACGAGTGGAACCGCGGGCCGCAGGTAGTGTATACTAATCTATACTGATAATAAAGCTGAAGAGTTTGTTTATTTGTTTAAACGCACTAATCTCTGGAAATATCAGTCGGATTTTTTTGTTTGTTATGTGATTGGTAGCCTAATACTTGAGGACGGCTTTATCCCGTCGCATGTCCCATTAGCAGACACAATATAAATTATATTGCTATCGGTACATACCCTGTACACGCGACATGCGAAGGGATAAGCTATTTAACAACCCGTTAGGACCCTTAGGGGCCGACCAAGAAGAAAGAAAAAAGAAATAAGAATAAACGCTATGGGAAAACGAACGAATGCGGGTAGGCGATGCAATGCGACGGGGTGCGTGCGGAACTAGAAATTTCACGCGGACGAAGTCGTGGGCAGGAGCAGCTTGTAATTTATATGTAGTTGCGACGGTAAGAATTATCCAATGCATAATTATTGATGCTTTTGTCGTGATTTCATTGATTTAATTTTAAAAACATACGTTATTTTAATACCACATTATAATATCCACTGTGGCAACACACTATCAACAAACTTTTAAAATGTATTTCCACTATGGCAACTAAATGTATTATTCTTCTTTGGCAACACTTAGAAATAACAGTTATGATATTCGTTATTTCTGGGTGGGGAAAATGTCGTTTTAAATGGTAAAATGTAGTGCAAAGCTAGTCGTTGTTGGATTGTGAAAAAGTAGAGTTGTTGCGATTAAAAAGTATTAGCAAGTAAACGGTCTATTTTATTATACTTTGAAACATCGTGTCAAAACATTATGTATTTTAAAAATGAGCTTATAATATTTTAGACATTCACATGCCGTCGGCGTTGAGAACCCCAACCTCACCGATCAGGGCTCGGGTCTGTGCATTGAATAATAACGCTAAAACGCAAAGGGTTTAGCCCATGCATTAGTTATTTGATGGCGGCCGATCCAGCCATTAGATGTATTTTAGTGCTGCGCTGTCCGTTAACCCACATAAGTACCTATAACCATAATCAGCCTATAATGTTCCCACTGCTGGGACACAGGCTTCCTCTCTGTGAGGGTGTGGGACATAATCCACCACGCGGGACCAGTGCAGGTTGGTAGATGTCATATGTCTTCGAAGTTTTTTGGTTCTAGGACATGCCGGTTTCCTCACGATGTTTTCCTTCACCGTTTTGAGAGCAGTGATGAAATTAAATGCACAAAGTAAAGTGCCTGCTTGGGTTCGAACTCACGACCTACAAATCGTAAGTCGGGGTCGATACCACTGGACCACCACTGCTCTCCTATTACTATTTTTACTGTAAAATTACAAAGCCTGAAATATGTTGCGACTAAATATAACTTGTTTGAACTCGATACGACTTAGGATCGAGGTGACATGTGACGTCTACCAACCCGCTGCGGGCCCGCGTGGTGGATTACGGCCCACTACCTCTCAAAAGACAGGACGCTTATATCCCAACAGTGGAAACGTTATAGGCTGACATGTTATGTTGTACATTACTCTAACATTCTGCCAGTTACTTTAACTCCTATGGAATGTAAAATAATTGGAGGCGAGCCTATAATCGCCTCTCACCAGCCCCAAATTCAGACATTTGGCTGCCATATCGAGATGTAAGAACTAATGGAATATCCAAACAGTTTTCCCGATCTCTACACTAATTGCGTAAAAAAATATCAATAACAATCTGAATGATTTTGAATGATATTGCTAATACATTGCTTCATACGTTCAAAAAGTTGTCGGCTGGCCTATTTCTTGGCCCAAGAATTAGCAACGCCATACAACGTGGCAATGCTGCCAGCCTTTTGGGCACTGTTCCTGTTGACAGTGATGCGGACGAATTTTTTGATGCCCTATGATTTTTTTTTTGCTTATTTTTTCATATAAATGTACATAATATAAATATATAAAAAGAATAATGTATAATAATAATATAATATATAAATATATTTTAATATTATGTAAATATTATCATGTTATATAATAATAAATAATAATAATTCAATATATAAATATATTTTAATATTAGGTAATAGGTAATACGGGCTGGTTTCCGCAACTCCACGACAATGCGCGTATTTTGCGTACGGTATTTTAATATTATGTAAATATTAACATGTTATGGATTTGACATAAATATTCGGTTATATGTATATTGTAAACATCAGTAAGATTACAATACGCGCAAAGTCCTCGTCCCTAAAATCTGAGCCCCGCAATCAGGAACAATAAACCTTTTACACATTCTTTTTTTTTTTTGCAAACAGGGCCAAATGGCAGCGACAATACTCACAAATCCCATACGAACAGGGATCTCAATTTGCCTTTGTACCAAATCCTCTTATTGTTTTCAAAGCGTATTTTATGTCTCGACTAGCTGAGTATGAATCTCCGAGTCTATGTTAAGGTGAGTGCGAACTGGGGCCCAAGTCTGCTATTTTTATAAATTCGTCATTCCAACACGATCCCATTGTCATTTTGCTAAAAGTTCGTAATCTGCTAAATTCATTATGGTCGATCATTGGTCGGTCAATGGCACAGAACATATACGATACTCATAACGAATTAAATTCAATGACTGCACAATGACGTTCTAATGGTAGATCACTGATCAAAGGAACTGTCAAAATAAGTCAGTCATACATTTGTCACTATGTACGAGATTACCATTCTATGCCATTTCTTTCAATGGAGTGTCAGTGGTTGACCATTAGAAAGTCATAATGACGCCAATATATTAGTAGATTACCAAACTTGTCAAAATCAACAATTATGAAATCAATGATAGACCATTCTGACACTATTGCAATAGCAGACTTGAGGCCCAGGGGCGCTTCTTTGTAGTGTAACATTCACGCAAATGTATGTACAGACACATCAAGCTATTACAGTCTGTCAAATTTGTTTAATAGATTTTCAACATTATTGCTATAAAATAAGGTTCAAAGTTGATTGGGAAAATTTGACAGTGTCGGGTAGCTTGATGTGCTGGCGTCTGTGCAAGGAATATTTGATTCTCTAATAGACAAAATTAAACCAACGAAAAAAGAAACTGAAATACAAAAATAAAAAAATTAACCTTTTAGTTTAGCTAAACTCCTAAATTACTTTAAACCAGTAATTTTGATTCGGCGTTAAACAAAACAATCAACGAAGTTCTATGAAGATGCCACCATTTTGCTTGGCGCTTTTTTGTTTGTTTATATTAATACACGTATCTATTAAACATGAAATTGTGATACCTATATTTAGATTAACTAAAACAAGCAAGTAATTTCTTATAAGCAATATCCTCTTTTATAACAATTTGCCAAAGTCGGTTATAGAACTTAGCGATGAACTTAGTTCGAAACCGACATTAAACGTGTCCTTATCTAAAAAGCAATTATGCTTTTTAGATAAGGACACGTTTAATGTATAATAATTATATTATACGAGTATAACATTAATGACTACGTTGAAGACAAGGAAGTTTGGTAATAATTCCTTCTGCACTTGTGGCTTCTCTGATACTTCATTAATGGCATAGCTTTGTGTTTTCCCAAATCACAATGTTTTTTTTTAAATAATTTAATTTTTTACATTGACAAAATCTTCTCATTATTTGACATAATAATAGCTTCAATTTTAATTTCAACACTTTATTCGTGGATTTTGTTCACAAGATATTAATTCAGGGTTGTAACAGTTGTAGGTAACCTTGATTAGGTTTTTAAGTTTATTTATTGTTTATATAGATTCATTTATATTTTGTGAAAGACCTCCACTGTTTAGGCTCTCATACCTCATCATCTGCCTAGTCTTTTCCCAACTATGTTGGGATCGGCTTCCAGTCTAACCGAATGTAGCTGAATACCAGTATTTTACATGGAGCGACTGCCTATATGACCTCCACAACCCAATTACTAGGTAAGACTGGTTGTCAGACTTTCGGGCTTCTGACTACCCGTAACGACTGTCAAAGATCCACAAATGACAGCCAACGGCTTAACGTGCTTTTCGCGGAACGGAGAGGTCTTGATATGTAAAGATGGTCACTCATCCACGGACCAACCGCGGCAAGCGTAGCTTAACCTGATCCATCGACCCGTGTGGCGCTTATTTGAAAACATCGTGCAAGCCAGTTATTTTTGAGTAACCGTGGAGTTCCTTGCCACCTCGTCTCTTAACAAACGACCAATTGGAACCGCGCACTTAGCGTCTGACGTTTCATAAATGCCCTTGTAGGTTTATGTAAAATAAAATATTTTGATTTGATCGATTGACAGTCGGAGTCAGAGTGGGCTATGAGTCTCTTTTTGAAGGATAAAAACAGGAATGAAATTATCCGGAAAAGAACCGGAGTTACCGACATAGCTTGCAGAGTAAGCAAACTGAAGTGGCAGTGTTTGTTGAAGAACCGATGGCCAGTGGAGCAGACCAGTCCTGGAGTGGAGACCGCGTAGTGAGGGATGTGGCTCCTTAGCTAGATGGATCGACGATCTTAAGAAGGTACCTGGGACAGACTGGATGCGGAAAGCGGATGACAGGGTGTTATGGCGCACCCTGGGAGTGGCCTTAATCCAGCAGTGAACTGCGATAGGCTGAGTTGATTGATTAAAAAACAAAATAAATATACGTTGACTTTTGAAACTCCTATTTTTTTTTCGTCCGTTATGAATATTTACTTCTTTCAGAATAAGAGTAGAGAAACCAAAGACAAGTGTCAAGTTCATCTGTCTGATGTCTACCGATAGAGACCTATTGATTGATGACTTTCCTTTGTGTTTCTGAACCATTTTTAAATTCTTCATAATGTTCAACAATCTGATATTTTTGTTATAACCATTTTCTTAAATGTTACAAGAATTCGCTCTATAACCAGGGAAAAACCCGAGTGTCTTGCTCGATGTTCAATAAATCGTACAATGACTCGGTAACATTGACTTATATATTACTAGCGTACTCGGTAATGTTCAACGTTCTGTTACAAGTGAATACTCCAGTGTGTAATCGCCCTTATAAAAGCAAGATCATGGGTACAAATTGATTTTGCCAGTCGTACTTATAGCCTGTTGAGTCTGTATTTTGTTTGTTTTGTGATTTTTGTTCAGGGTTGTTTGGTACCTACCTACGTGTGAGGATTTTCAAGATGGAACTTCAGAACGAGAAATGAAATCGTGAGAAATTATAATTTATTTTCATTTGATACATAAATTGATTTTACAGTTTTATCCAACTATATCGAGCAAATTATTTGTGACAGCATGGTGAAAGGACGCCCAAGGAGGACATATATTGTGACCTTATTGGTGATGTTCTTCACAAAGGTCAGGTGCGTAGTACTTGCAACCGACGTGCATGTCGACAAGATCTATGAACGTAAACGAGGCAAAAGGAGTATGTGGGGTACGAGCGCACTCGGCGGCCAGGTCGCGTCCGCCAAGTCGCGGCGGTCAGGCGGGAACCGACGGCCAATGTGGCGGCCATTAATTCTCAGTTGATTTTACGGCTTGCTTTTAAATGGACGACCACCGCGGCTAATGCGCTCGCATTGAACTAGTTTCAAACAAACTGAATGATCTCAACGGCCAGTCCTGACCGCTTGCGGCTTGTAGCTAAATGCGCGCGGTATTTAAAGTTATGTACGGTCTGCAACAAATTTGCATAGGCACAATAAAGTTGAAATTTCTGTGAACACGCGCCCGCGCCGCGCAGGCCCGTACCTACATCTGTGTGTGTACACTGGCTAACGTCGAACGAAACAAAAAATAATTATACCGTCGCTTTTTCACACGCGCGGCGTAATTACGTATGACCTTGGTTGGTTCATACGATTGCTAAAATTCACATCTTCATAACAAGTACCGCTAGCGGATAGCGTTGCGTATTGGATTATTAAACAAGTTGGCCTAGGTTCGAATCTCAAGATGAAACTTTAATTTATCTTTTCAACAATATTCTTATCTTTTTTTATTATTATTCGATTAATTAATACACGAGAATAATAATGTAATATTTATTTTATTTGTATTATTATATTTTTATTGAAATATGGGATAAAAAAAAAAGATTTTTAAGTGATTTCCAAAACTTTATTCGTTATAATTTTATAAATAAACTTTTAAAACAGTTTATTTTCTCATAAAGAACAATTTATTGAAGTAAAGCATGTGAACTACTACCATTAGACTTAAAATATTGTAAGTATCTTTAATAAAATAATATTGTTCTATATATATATATATTGCGGTTATAGCTTAAGTATTCATTTTCATTATGAAAAGAAGATTGAAACTATAAACCTCAAAATAATCCTTAATACGGTTAAGACACAATATTATTTTAATATTACTAAAATCAATTTGTAATTTATAACTTAATACGTTGTATAACCCCCATTATTATCCATGCTATCAAGTAAACGCTGGCGTATGGATCCTATAATATTTAAACATATTTCTGCATATTTCCTTGCAATGCAACTTCATCTGGTAACTGGTTGGTTAAAACAACATTTCTTTCTTATTCACTGACCAGCTGGGGCCTTCCACTGTCGATCGCGTTCGACTGGCACGGACCCTCCGACCTTTTGACCTTCCTACTCACAGTAGGTAGGTAATTTCTCTAAAACAAAAAAGGAATATTGTAAGGCTACTAGCAAAATGATAAAATATTATTAACTACTATTTTGAAAAAAAAATATTTTGAAAATAGTTCAAAAGATAAGATTATAATTTATACTTAATGTTATATTCATCATTCCAAAAGTAAATAAATAAACTCTTGGAAATATATATTTTTTCTTCTATTTAGACCCTATGGTAAATATAAAACGTTTAATAAAATAACTACAAGGATCAGCAGTTATACATTAATTAAATAAATGTTCGATAAAAGAATTAAATCATAATACTCACAGTCAGTCCGGTTTCATCAAATATTTGTGGTATAATATTAAGTCCACTTTTACGCAGCGCGATAATATCCGCTTTCATCTCAATATTTAAATTTGCTTGCGTTTCAAAATGAATAACACCTCTAATAGATTAAACACACTTCACTAACCCACAATATCAAATTATTATCAACCAACAAAGAACCACAACATTCTTTCGCGGTGAATGGTGCATCTGTCCACCTTATAATTAATTTATTTATTAAGATTTCTGTGGGTATAATCATAAAGTTTTACGAACTATGTGAACAAGACGAACATGACACGGAACTATATTCAATAGCGTGATTATTCGAGTAATATGCGGGTGTGTGTGTCAAATTACGCATTAAAAGAAGGTCGTAAGTCACTAACTAAACTTCAAACTATAACTTTGCGAATTTGCTTAAGGACTTTTGATCGACACTGTACAAATAGCCAGATCTCACTGGCCGCCACGACCTTGCCGCCGAGTGCGCTCGTAGTGTAAGGATCGTAGCAGGTGGCGTTCTATAGTTTCTGCCATAGAAGGATTTCTACGGGGGTAAGCAGAAACCATAGATATATGGATATATATATATCTATGGTTTCTGCCTACCCCCGTGGGAAGAAGGCGAGAGTTTATGTATGTAAGTGTATGTATGATATTCACATAGCAAGTAGTGTTATATGAATTTGTTTGGGGTAGGTAGGTACAACAAAAAAGTGAAAAATAAAAACTTTATTAGAAAAAAAAAACAACCGACTTCCAAAATAAACACTACAAAGTGAAAAATAACTTTAATTTCGGAATTCGGTGTCGTTGTTCTGTATTTTCGTTTTTTGACACCGACTTTCGAAATTAAAGTTATTTTTCACTTTGTAGTGTTTAAATTATGTCGATAAACAATAATTGTACCTACACATTTCAATACGACACAGAAAACAATTACATTTACAATTAGTTGAAAGTAAGCCTGTTGGGTGTCAATACAATAAAATTATACTTTTGTCAAAGGAAACGACAGAGTTAGGTAATTGATGAAACAAATTACTTAAATGTAATAATTAAAATGAGAGATAAAATTAAACAATTAATAAAGCTTCCTATTTCTGGAAATATTAATTCGTAGTAATTAATATTTCAAGCGTTACAAGTATTACAAAACTGGCCAAGTGCGAGTCGGACTCGCATACGAAGGGTTCCGTACCACAAGGCAAAAGCCCCGAAAAAAATACGTTTGTTGTATGGGAGCCCCCCCCCCTTAAATATTTATTTTATTCGGTGTTTAGTATTTGTTCTGTGAAAATTTCAACTGTCTAGCTGTCACGGTTCATGAGATACAACCTGGTGACAGACAGATAGACAGACAGACGCTCAGTGGAGTCTTAGTAACAGGGTCCCGTTTTTACCCTTTGGGTATGGATCCCTAAAAAGCGATGTACTATATCGCACTAGGTGATACTAAAAGCCTAGAGTTGGACTAAGGGACTTTTGACAGTTTTTTTTTGTCAGAAATCTTCAACCAGAAATTGAAATTCCTGCGTTGCATAGATGGTAACCGCCCCGACTACGAGTCGTAGGTCGTGGGTTCGAACCCAGGCAGACGCTTTACTTTGTGTAAATAATTTCATCACCACTGTTCTCAAAACATTGAAGGAAAACATCGTGCTGTTACTCATGTCCTAGAACCAAAAATTTGAAGTCATGTGACATTTATTAACCCGCACTGGGCCCGCGTGGTAGAATAGAGCCCAGGAAGCCTATGTCCCGGCGGCATTATAGGCTGATGTATAGATCTCGAGAAAATCCTCTGTGACAGACGTACAAGAAAGTGATCGTATATGAACTTACAGGTTCCATTTTTCCTATAAAGGTTAGGGTTTACCCAAAAACATAAGAAGGTAAGAGTGAAATAATGAAACATAAAAAAAAGTTTTTATCGGGGGGCACGGCAGTGCCCCCGCCAAGTCGAGCGCGAAGCAAACACTGCCGTACCATCCTTTACAGGAACCATTTCGCCGCATTTTCAGGCCCCTATTTGAGAACCTCTGGATAAGACCAGAACGCAGAAACTTTCGTCATCCAGTAAGCTATAATCACATACTTATAATCCAAAACTTCAAGTCTGTAGGTTATTTAGTTCCGAAGTTAAGCGAAAGCAAAGTTTCGCATTTTAGACACTCACTCACTCATCATCAAAATAGAACTAGTACTTCCCATAAACTCAGAGTGCTGAAATTTGGTACAGAGTTAGGGTTTAATGGCCACATAAAGGGAAAACTATAAAAATTAGGATAATCGAAGATCTGAAGTACCTGGTGGGTGACCCTGATTAGAAAACACAAGAGCCCAACCAAACTATTAGAGATCGACATACCGCCTTTACAAAAAATATTTAACTTGGTGGGCCGCTTCATTTGATGTCGAACATTACACAAATTAAATAAACAAAGGAGGATGGGCAAAAATGTATGGAAGCTGGTACCCGAAAAACATGGCAACCAAACAAAATAAATTATATACAGTTTTAAAGGTCTAATTAGATAGAGCAATAGTCGTTAGGGGGGATAGTCTCAGTTCGCTGTCCGTTCAGAGATATACAACCTTTAAAGGTTAGGTTAGGTTATCGTTAGGTTAGGTCATAAGTAACAATAATAGACTCTTGCTTTATCGTGACGTGACTGAATTTTATCTACCTTTTTTTTACCCCGTTTTTCCATTTACACTACGCTTGGGGACGCGGGAACGTAAAATCCTTCCACAACGCCCTAACCTATAACCTAACCTTAACCTAACCTACATAATGTTAAAGGTTGTATATCTCTGAACGGACAGCGAACTGCGACTATCCTCCTTAAGAACTATTGTTCTACTTAGTTAGACCTTTCAATCTGTATATAAATTATTTTGATTGGATGTAATTAGTTTTCCGGTACCAAAACGCCCTAACCTAACCTAACCTAAACCTAACTTAAATTTATAGTGTTAAAGGTTGTATATCTCTGAACGGACAGCGAACTGGGACTATCCCCCTAACAACTATTGTTCTACATAATTAGACCTTTCAATCTGTATAAAAATTATTTTGTTTAGATGTAATTAGTTTTCGGGTACCAAAACGCCATAACCTAACCTAACATAAATGTATAGTGTTAAAGGTTGTATATCTCTGAACGGACAGCGAACTGGGACTATCCTCCATTACAACTATTGTTCTACATAATTAGACCTTTCAATCTGTATATAAATTATTTTGATTGGATGTAATTAGTTTTCCGGTACCAAAACGCCCTAACCTAACCTAAACCTAACATAAATGTATAGTGTTAAAGGTTGTATATCTCTGAACGGACAGCGAACTGGGACTATCCCCCATATCAACTATTGTTCTACATAATTAGGCCTTTCAATCTGTATATAAATTATTTTGTTTGGATGTAATTAGTTTTCGGGTACCAAAACGCCCATCCTCCTTACACTAAAATATTAATTTCGCTCAAAATTTGGTCAAAATATAATGCAATACAAAAAGAATACGTCCGTACGTATACGTTTCTACAAAAAGAAGTGAAATCCCACCAAAAACATTCTGTAAAAAACTAGCCAAGTCTCAATGGAGCTGCCTGTTTATCTCTAAAAAGTAATGAAATCTAGACAAAGTCGTACCAAGTGTAAGGTTCCTTACTGCGATTTCTTTATTATTATAGTTAATGTTGTGTGACTTGGCCGTTGAAGGGTACACAAGGGTACAAACCCAGGTGCTCCATGACACCATTGCACCAATCTGTCGCCATAACCGCTACCCATTGACGATGGAAAATTGCCACTTGGAAAACGTTGATTTAATAACTAGTCAATTGTAGGCTTGATAAAGCTGCGTATTTCAATAATACTTATGTTTAAGCGAGCCTGAAACAAACAGTATCAAAAATTATTTCTAGTACAGACGGACTTATAATCATTGATTAGAAGTCCGTCTGTACGTCTATTTTATGTTAGATCGGTGGTCGATTTGACGCTCCAAAAAGAAGAGAGCAGAAGTCAGCATTGTCGATGCTGAATGCATGTGTTGACCAATCAACAACAGCCTAAAATGAGACACTAGCGTCCAATTACCAATACCGGTATGGGCTATTATCTCGCTTAACAAACATAGGTAGTTACAACAGATATAACATTACGTGTAAACAAAATTGACTTGTACACTAACGTATAAAGAATGTTCAACGGCCAAGTCACACAACATTAACTATAATAATAAAGAAATCGCAGTAAGGAACCTTACACTTGGTACGACTTTGTCTAGATTTCATTACTTTTTAGAGATAAACAGGCAGCTCCATTGAGACTTGGCTAGTTTTTTACAGAATGTTTTTGGTGGGATAACAATTTACAAATATTATTTTACAAAGACAAACACAACTACTATACCTATTTATTATTGTTGCGCGCCACAATTAAAGCCTGGTACATGGTGACATTAGTTACCATTAGCGCCATCTAGTATCGAGTAGCAGAACTAGTCGAGTCACGATCGTTCTAGAAATTTCGATGCTGGAACTTTGTAGAACTTGTAGAACTATCGACACCTAGTCAGTCGGGGCCGGTATGTACTCAAACATTCTAGATGTTTCTACAGTAGAAGGTTCTAGAGCCATCTGAGGCACTATATAAGGTCGGTGTGTGCCGCGACTCGAGACAGTTTGGATAAAGCGATACGAGCGATACATCGAAACAATCTTCAAGTGATCAGTAGTGCAATTGTGTTTTGTAATTAGTGTGTTTGAGTTGTAATTAGTGTTGTTGATTAAAGTGTTATTTTTCGGCAGTTTTTACTGTCACGAACCCGAAGCTCGTAACATTATGTTTATTTCAATCTCGGTCAACAAACAGACCTGACCTATCAACCAGCCCAATTTAGCGGCTATGAAGTTAGGCACTTAGTATGCCTAGACTTCAAACTCCGACCCAGCAATTTAACGCAACTAAAAGCTCAGTTAAACCTTAAGGTTATTACGATAACGAACTTGCAGTCTAGCCTTCGGCTTTCAGGCTGGAACAACACAAAGCCGCAAAGGTCGGCTATGGGTTCACCGTAGGACGATAGAATGTATAGAAGTCCTGTGTGATAATTGCGTAACACATTAACAGAAGCGATGGCTTTCATTTTGACAGTTCAACAACATTCATTGCAATATTAACGTTGTTGAGGGGCCCGTGGCTAAATAATAACAGCCGCAAAGGTCGGCTATGGGTGGGATCGTAGGATGATAGAATGTATAGAAGCGACAGTCCTGGGAGATAGTTGCGTAACACATGAACAGAAGCGATGGCTTTCATTTTGACAGTTCAACAACATTCGATGCAATATTTACGTTCTTGAGGGGCCCGTGGCTTAATAATAACAGCCGCACAGGTCGATCGATCATAATAAGCTACGCTTGCCGCGGTTGGTCTGTGGATGGGTGACCATCTTCACATACCGTGGCCCTCCGTGCCTCGGAAAGCACGTTAAGCCGTAGGTTCCGGCTATCATTCGTGGACCTTTGACAGTCGTTACGGGTAGTCAGAAGCCCGAAAGTCTGACAACCAGTCTTACCAAGGGGTATCGTATTGCCCAGTAACTGGGTTGTGGAGATCAGATAGGCAGTCGCTCCATGTAAAATACTGATATTCAGCTGCATCCGGTTAGACTGGAAGGCGACCCCAACATAGTTGGGAAAAGGCTAGGCAGATGATGATGATGATTTACGTAGTTGAAGAGAATTTTTTGAACATTCTGCTAATCCATTGCTTCATAGCAGGATTAGCAGTATCCTTCAAAATATTCGGATTATGTTTGTGTTATGCAATAAGGGTGCTGATCTGAACGCATTTTACGCACAACGTAGTGTTTATTTATTCGATAGATAGTGCCATTTGAGCATTGGGTTTTCTTTTCTATATGAAACTGTATAATTTGGAACTAGCTGCAACATTCTGACTAAATTACTGACTCTTCGACAATCTACCACGTATGCATGATTTATAAGAAGTAAACTATTTAACTTTGGATATCTTGACATAGTAACATTGTATTTATGAACCCGCAATACTGAGAAAAACTTTGCTTACTTAAATAGTTTTTTTGTTTTGCGAATCAATAGTTTCTGTGAGCCTTTCAGAGGACCGCAGAAACCGGGCATTAATGCCGTGTTTGAAACGGCAAAGATTCTATTGAATTGATTGTAAATTGACAACCCTGTTTTGGGTTACGGCGAACGCAGGTCCTAGAGTGAGGTTATCGTTTTGACGTCACCAAAGGAAAGTAGGTACTTATGATTTTCGCTTCCAAACGGATTTCTAAATCTATGGAGCACGTTTCCAAATACGATGCGTAGTTAGTAAAGTCTTTGCGGTAATAACGTTGTGGTGTACGGAAATGCGATGTTAGTAGTTAATCAAGGACGCGTGGTGGTGCTGAGAAGGGATTTGGAATTGTATGGAGAAGTTATACAGCTAGTAATGTATTGTTACGGATGTAAAATGATTTTGGTGTATACCAAATGGTACAGTAAGAATAGGATAAAGTACTATTTATTATGTAGGCTCAAAAAAATAGGTGGCTCGTTTAGATGCCAATGTATACGTTTTTATAATAAACTTCCTAGCCACATTCAAGAACTAAGCCTTAATAAATTCAAATCTTTTATAAAGCGAAAACTATGTCAGAAAGCCTATTATACTGTAAAAGACTATATTGAGGACAAAAAGGCTTGGGATTGAGCTGCTCCAATAGGTTTAGATTGTTGTTTTTATTTTTGCTATTTTACACTTTAATAATTTTCTTTTTTTTTTTTTTTTTTTAAGTATCTCTTTACTTAAATAATGACATGTACATTTACTGTATAAAGTATTATATGATTTTAATTATTGTGAATGTGAGGACTATGTGGGTAATTTTTTGTTTTTTCTCTCTTCGTTTTAATCATGATCTGGCAGTTTGAGTAGTTTATGCGGCCTACCCAAATGTCCTGTCTTTGGTATTGTTCGTCGAATCGTTGAGCTCCTTAAGTTCTGAGTTGAGCTGCACGGTTACTGACAAATGCGTGCACTGACTGGACAGGTCCGCTCAATCTGTGTGGTTCTTTCCTCAAAAGACCATTTCAGACACTAATCTACATGGTCCTCAAAGATTATGTCCGGATTTTTTATATACACATTGACATTGATGAATTTTATTTAGACAATGACATGAATATTTACTTTGTAAGTAATTTTTATTATTTTTTTTTATTTAATTATTGTGAATGTGAGGACTATGTGGGTCATTTCTTTTTTCCTTCTTAGTTTTAATCATGATCTGGCAGTTTGAGTAGTTTATGCGGCCTACCCAAATGTCCTGTCTTTGGTATTGTTCGTCGAATCGTTGAGCTCCTCAAGTTCTGAGTTGAGCTGCACGATTTTTGACAAATGCGTGCACTGATTGGACAGGTCCGCTCAATCTGTGTGGTTCTTTCCTCAAAAGACCATTTCAGACACCAATCTACATGGTCTTCACACGATCTGACCAAGATTTTGTCTGGACTTTAAAAGAGACTGTGACTTCTGAGTTTGTTTCGGCCTTTCTTCTCAGAATAGTCAGTTAGGAAACGCCGACCTCATCTAGTTTAAAAAAAAAATATGATTGACGTGTAAAAGTGTTTGTACAAACCTACTTACAGAAATAAAATCATTTATCATTTATCATTTACACCATAAATAGGTATTACAGATCATATAAATGTACAAATTTAAATTTTACAAGGCGTGATGGGACACATAATGGGCGGTCTTATCGCTAAAAACGATCTTTTAGAGACAACCCTTAGATGGATTAAGGAAGAAAAGGATGATAATACTGCAGGTAGTCAGTGGTGTACTATTTATATATAAGTATATATTATATGGGCCTTATAAGAAGGCTAAAAGTCACCCAAAGGGCAATGGAGAGGGCCATGCTTGGAGTTTCCCTGCGTGATCGAATCAGGAATGAGGAGATACGCAGGAGAACCAAGGTAACCGACATAGCCCGAAGAATTGCCAAACTTAAGTGGCAGTGGGCAGGGCACATTGCTCGCAGAACAGATGGCCGATGGGGCCGAAAGGTTCTGGAGTGGCGACCGCGTGCCGAAAGACGTAGCGTTGGAAGGCCTCCCACAAGGTGGACCGACGACCTTGTGAAGGCCGCAGGAACCCGTTGGATGCAAGAAGCACAGAACCCGTCGAGGTGGAGGTGCTTGGGGGAGGCCTATGTCCAGCAGTGGACGTCTTTCGGCTGAAATGATGATAATATTATCAAGACATACATACATAAAACATATACTTATCTCAATAAATACATACAATAATAATCAATAAACCAGTGCAAAGATCCTAAAAATGACTTTTACGGAGAGAGATTGTTTTTTTTCCCCATAATTTAAAAACTGGTCAAAGATTGGGCACGCCTTAGAAAGATTTTGGTCAAATGAATGCTGGAAATTATTTCAGACAAAACTACTAAATCATGTACTTAATTAACTATTCAAATTTAGTTTATAACTTTATTTTATTTATTAGGAAGAACAAACAATTACACATTATTTATTACAAGTAAATAGAACATAAGGAGTTATACAAATGTGCAACCAACAACGTTCTCCACAGATACGCAAAAAGACAAAGACAATATTGATAAAGTTTAAGGTAATTTTTTTTCCGAAGAAAATGTTAAGACCATAAAATAATTTTAAATACAATCGAATAAATAAACCTTTCATTTAATAAAGAAGTAAAAATAATAATATTACATATATTACGTAATAAAATTACCCACGCAAACCAGTTGGGAGATTTACTACAACTACGTAGCAAGCGTAGCAATGACGTCAGTAACTACGCTACGAACGATAGGTCCCGGCAGCTGCAATGTCACGGCTACGCCACTCGTAGCTACTACGATAGCAATTTTATAGTACGTTAGAGCTTTTCAGGCAATGTGAGAAAAGAAAAAAATATAGAAGAAAATAGAGTTTTATTTTTAACTTCCTTTAACTTCTTACAACATTTAAAAAACAAACCTACGCAAAATATGTACTTCGCCGATTTGCTACGAACTACGTAGCAAGCGTAGCAATGACGTCAGATACACTCCGAGCGATGGGTCCCGACAGCTACTCGTACAATGTCATGGCTACGCTACGTAGCTGCTACGATAACAGTTTTCGATAAAAGTACGCAAGAGGTTTTCAAACAATGTGGGTTGGTTGCCCAATACTAGTAAGTAATCCTGTTGATCCTTTCTGAGTGGATTCTTGTCAATACAAACTATGAACTGATGACCTACTCCATACTTCTTCTTCTCTCATATCAGGGGGTCTACTCTCTAAGTCCGTCAACGAAGATAGTTGATCCTGTGTGGATGGATCAACTATCTTCGTTGACGGACTTAGAGAGTGACAAATTAAATTTTTCGGACGAGCAAATATCGCGTTAATTGTCAAATCGTATTGTCATTTTATTATTATGTAGTGCGGACCCCGAACTAGTAAGACGGAAATGAAATGAAATGGTTTATTGAAATTGTAATTAGGACATCGGAACCACTTTTGTTGACGCTATTTTTAACCGACTTCAAAATAGGAAGAGTTTTCAATTCGACCCGTATTTTTTTTTTTTATTTAATGAACGACCTTCTATGCATTACGAAGGTACTGTAGCGATCTACAACGCCACATGCGATCAACGCGTCATACTGACGTCACGCAAATCTTGCATCGCCCAAGCAGAGTTTACCGCGCAATTAGCATAGATGCAACGGCCCGTCATGAATCATCGGGCAGTTGCCCGCCAGACACAATAGGTCTGGTCGAAGGATCCTCCCTTTTCTATAGAGTATGAGTGAACTTTACACCCTGTTCCTCTATAGTACCACTAAAAAAGAGTCACATCCCAACGTTCCCCAAAACGATAAAAAAATAACCAAATCTTTTCATGTAACAGTTACTTCGAATTTCCTAGTGGAACCTGATTGTGGCGGATAGCGTCTATCGGACCGTGAAGCCAAGTGAACTGGGTAATCTACCAAACGAACTAACTGTTACGTCGAAACGGTTACAAGCTAGTGCTGTTTGACTCTTAAATAATGCTGTATGCCCTCTTAAGACGGATCAAATGGGGTTTAGGGAGATCCATGTTTAGCAGTAGAAAATTTCGTCACAGTCTTTTTTTTCTACAATGATCGTAGCTCATGTATGATCAGCGGTGCTAATCTGTAAAAAGATCACCGTGATAACTTAGGTGAAGTGAGCTCAGTGTGCAGCCGGTCGATTCTGTAAAAATCTCACCGTGAAAATTTAGGTGAAGTGAGTTTGTTTTTGCTAGGAATTGACACTATTGACAGCTCACTCCACGCTCACTTCACCTAAGTTATTACGGTGAGATTTTTACAGAATAGCATTACAGGTCCGAACCGTGGTCGTACGTGACCTGACCCCGACTTATATTTACACGCACGCACATGTCGAAGGATACCTCACTGCAATACATCACGAGCTGATTATCAAGCGTAAAAATGGAAGATGGGCCAGAAACTTAAAATAATGATATCTCAGAAAAGAGAGAGAAAAGAAAAATGTGGGAGGGAACTCCCACGACCTTTCACGGAGGAGAAAAACTCAAGACCGTGAGGTACCTACAGAAAAGCCTGTGTCCCAGCAGTGGGAACAATATAGGCTGATATGCTGAAAAACTAGTTTCAAAATTGCTCATAAAGGTTATTTAAAATTGAAAGGAGTGTGACCTATTCCAATCCAGTAATTAATTAACAAAATGTCAGAACAAGAGAATGGATTGAAAGCAATTGTTTGAATCGACCGACCATTTAGGTAATTAACTTGAACGGTTACCGAAAGTGATGGCGGAACATATTTCAGATAGATAAGGATTGTTTTGTCAATAGAATGAGGGACTTGTGTGGCTAAGTAATAACAGCTGCACGGGTCGATCGATCAGGTTAATCTACGCTTGTCGCGGCCGGTCCGTGGATGGGTGATCATCTTTACATACTGAGACCTTCGTGCCTCGCGAGTGTCATTCTCGAATCTTTGACAGTCGTTACGGGTCGTCAGAAGCCCTAAAGTCCGTGTTGCCGAGTAACTGGGTTGTAGAGGTCCTGTCGCTTCATGTAAAGAACTGGTATTCAGCTGCATTCGGTTTAGTATAGTTGAGAAAAGGCTAGGCAGTTTGCCGTTTGTGTTTATTTCCTTGTTTATGTTTTGTAGTTTCAGGCAAAATTTTTGGAAATTCTGATTGATTTCATATGGGTGTACAGTCAATAAAAGAGATAAGTATGCAGGATCGTCGGATATAGTTGAAGTTTAATAAGAAACCGATGGACGTTCTCGAATAAATTTTAATTTGTTTATAGAAAACAAACAGCTCATTTATCAAATTAAATTCCAGTGTCCTTTACGTGCTTTCCAAGGCGCGGAGATATTAAACCGCCAACTTCCAAACAACGGGCTGTTACTAAGAAATTCCTAATGGAAAAACCCACATCACAAAACCCCATCTGCGACTTAAACACCATAATATAACACTTTTCTCTTCCACGACCACCCGTAGCCACGCTTGCAGCCATCAGATAAATGAGGCTTCCTAGCATACGATATAAATATTGGTATAAATCAGCTCGGAACACGTGGACACCCCGCTGCGAATCTGGTGGTTGTATCCATAGAGCGAATAAAGAAGATAGAAGTGTCTATGGGTTCTTGGTTCGTGCTGAAATTATTGTGAAATCAATTTTATTATGGGAGCGCAGATGACTTAAAATCACAGTAAGGGACTTTGATGATCTTGGATAAACTATTGATTATTACAATTATGGATAAGAATAATTCTAAATTTTTGTAAAGGTACAGACGACAGTACATTAAGCTCTCTGAAACTGTCAAATTTTCCCAATCAATTTTGAACCTTATACTGTAACGATATAGTTGAAAATCTATTAAAGAAATTTGATAGATTGTAGTAGCTTGATGTTCTGGCGTCTGTAAAATATCATCTGATGGTCAGCGAAAAATGAGGTCCAAATGCAGTTTGGGCTGATACGAGAGAAGTGTAAGATCCTTCAATCCTGAATTGAAGCCTCCAACTAGCTCTCGTCCATGCAATACAAAACATTGTAAACGAAACGGCCAAGTGTGAATCCACCACCGTACAATATTGAACTACAACGTTTCTTATATTTTGTCGGCACGGTTGGTGCAGTGGTTAAGCGATTGACTTCTGCGCTGCGTGACGCGGCGGGTTCGATTCCCGCACGGAACAAATATTTGTATGACCTACAAGTAGTTGTTCCGGGTCTGGCTGTTTGTGTATGTGACTTTAAATGTTTGTAAACGCACCCACAATACAGGAGAAATTCCTAGTGTGGGGCAACGTTTAAAAAAAAAATATATATATATATATATATATTAAGAGGACCTCCTTAATTTTTTTTTACTTTTTTTTATAGCTACTTTAGTAGTACGCCATCTGTGAAAATTTGAAGTGTCCTATTACGGTTCAAATGATACAGCTCTGTGACAGAAGGACGGAGGGATGAACAGCGGAATGGCCATTGACACCCTTTGGCCACGGAACCCTAAAAAAGTACTACGGAATCAATTCTATATTCCGTAGTAAATATTATAAATAACTAAAAATAATAATAAAAAAAAAATATAGTCCATCGAAGCTATCACACGAGTACAGTCAACAGCAAAAGTAGATGATCAAAATCAGAAATTCAATACTAATGAACGGAGTTCGCGTCAGAACTGTGTGGCGTCGAAGTGATTCAAAAGTATGTGATTGTAAATTATATCAAACATTTACTACTAGTACAGCTGCCTTAAATTCGTGATCAGTTTTGACTCCTATTGAATTTCTGATTTTGATCATCTACTTTTGCTGTTGACTGTACAAGCTTATCTCTGAGTGTTGTGATTTTTGACCAAAAACCCTAAAGCGACAAAATAATATTTTGTATATTGGTACCTACTTATACACCCCTGCCCACCCCTCCGGGGAATACGGACTTGTTGTGTTATGTTAAGCTAAAGAGCTTACAGGCTCCTCTATCTTTTTTAAACGCTCTGTGGTTGGATCCAACGATATTGACTACCTACCTGCTCGTTTCCAATGATACTTTTTTCCTTAGAAAATGGAGTATACTGGCGTGGCGCAAGGCACAAACTCTGGCGATGTCAATATAAATAATTTAATTGTTTTTTAGCTAGAACATATGCTTAACTATAGGGGCCCGTGGCTAAATAATAGCAGCCGCACAGGTCGATTGGTCAGGTTAAGCTACGCTTGCCGCGGTTGTCTGTGGATGGGTGACCATCTTTACATACCGAGACCCCTCCGTGCCTCGGAAAGCACGTAATGCCGTTGGTCCCGGCTGTCATTCGTGGATCTTTGACAGTCGTTAGCCTGTCAGACAGTTTGTTAGACAGTCAGAAGCCCGAAAGTATGACAACCAGTCTTACCAAGGGGTATCGTGTTATCCAGTAACTGGGTTGTGGAGGTCAGATAGGCAGTCGCTCCATGTAAAATACTGGTATTCAGCTGCATCCGGTTAGACTGGAAGCCGACCCCAACATAGTTGGGAAAAGGCTATGCAGATGATGATATGCTTAACTATAAGGTCAGGTCGTAAGCTTCAAACAAATTTATACAGGTTGGCAGCAACATCAACGCGCCAACAGGAAACTATGCATTCAGCACATGATTCTCGAGATACCGGTTATAAAAAAAAACTGCTGTTTCATATAATAAACGACGAAGTTATCCGCGAACAAACATAAAAAAACGGTCGAATTGAGAAACCTCCTCCTTTTTTGAAGTCGGTTAATAAAAGGGCAATATCTACGCTGTCAAAATGTACGGAACAGCAATTAAATAAAAAAAAACCGGTCAAGTGCGAGTCGGACTCGAGCACCGAGGGTTCCGTACTTTGTTGGTATGTAGTTTATCACGGGATTTTTTTAATTGTACCTACAAATTTACGGTTGCGCGTTGATGTCCCTGACACCCTGTACATACTTATTGTTACCGGTTATTGGAACACACATTGTTACAATGGGGTGAACTATGTCATGTTATTTCAAATTACATGTTTTTAGATATTATATACAGTTTTTTTTGCCAATTAAATTGCACCGCTAAATAATGTTGTTTTGCCAAAACTGCTACTTACTGTTATTAGCTTTTAAAAAGTTCATCATTCCTCTATTTATTCGTGAAGTTAAAGTTATTATTTCAACCCTTCTGTTTTATAGGATGTTTAAACCTATTGAAACTGACTAGTGTCTGACAGATTGGGTGAAAAACAAATAGTTATGTAAATAATGATCTGAAAGTTATAATGAGACGTAAAATTCAGGGTTACTCTACCCTAGCTTGGAAAGCAAATAAAATAAACTTGTTTTGAATCCAATGATTCGTTAAAATACTTCATTCAGATATGTTATTATTGAAAAACATTTCAGGATCCCGTCATTACCTAAGTACATGAATGTTTAAACCGTTTCTGAGTCAAAATGTTCGGAGAGTTTACTGAAAATATTTAATTTACTATTCTATTCTAGGTCTCATTCATCTCCCATTAATTCAGTTTAACAAAATAACAATTAATTTTGTTACATTATGGGCGCATTTCCACCAAACTTTTATAAGTCCATAAGTCTTATCCTGAGAATAAATTTTGAATTTTTGACAGTTTTTCCATTCTAGAACTGTCAGACGTCAATTTTATTCCACGAATAAAAGATAACTGACTTTAATAAAATCAGCCCTAAGGGGGTAAAAATAATCCCTCTGTATTGTTTGCCAAGTCCTATAAGTGATGACTATGAGTTTCTATTTATTATTTTAGTGTTTAACTTATACTTAAAATTGAAGAAGAAAATGAAGGAAATTCTAATTAGAACGCTTTAAATAATTATAGGTGTCCTAAAAAAAAGAATAGATACCTAAAGGCCATTTCTCGTAATTAAAAACCTTCAAAATCTACTCGCAATCTCATCTCAGCGACAATCAATGTCAAAAACTTGTCATAAATGTATGGAAATATTTTTGACAGATTGAGTCTGAGATCAGACTGTGAACGTTATTAAAATTACGAGAATTGCCCTTCTGATAGAACTTGGAGGAGGCCTTTTCTCTGCTGTTGAGGATCAAAGCATGGCAGGAAAATATTTATTGGAAATGAACAGTAAACAATTTCATTATTATCCTATTATTTTATTGAAGCAAGGAACAATATTTGTTGGGTGTATAAACAGTAAGTACTAGCAAAGGGCGATTCTGTTATATTTGTTGTCCACATATTCTTATTCATTCGTAAAAAGCTGGCAGTATCATTACAACGTTAATGTTTTCTCATTATTTGTCTTATTTGTTTTCGTTTCGTATTTTTATGTGTACCTATTTATGTATATTTATTTGTACATTTATTGTATTAGGTATATATATATTTATAGTTTTTAATAGGTATATGTGTATCTTTATATTTAAATGAATATTTATTACTCTTTTTTTCGTAATTGCACCTGCCACTGTTTTTCTCTGCATCACCCAAAAGTAGGCTGGTAGAAAGCAGTAAGTCCGTCTCTGTACATTTTCTGTGCTAAAGTATTAAATAAATAAATATACGAGGACAGTAGGTAGCCCAGTTTGTTGTCGACAACGAAGAAAATTATTTAATCAATCTAATGAGTTACAACCAAATGAATAAACCACCGAAACACACAGACCAATTCCTTAATTACTGCTAAAAAACGGTAATTATCAGATGTTTAGGCTAAGAAACTGTGTATCATGACATTTATGTATAGAGTTTGACGTAAGAATGACATCAGACATGCGCTGAACAAGTGTCTAAGTTTTTGTGGTAAAATGGATAATCTTTTAATTCCGTCCTGTCGTTTATAACTTGGACCACACCACATCGTCTCAACCGATTGCCTCCCAACCAATACAGGCCGAGCCACAGTTTAATGTAAATCCAAATGTGTGTGCTAAATAATTTACCGAACACAGTACAGTTGCCTTCGCAATTGTCTTACCACCCTAAGGTTGAATTTCACTTATACGTCATGAAACGACGAGGCCTATTTGTCTGTGTGACTTATTGAGAATTAATAGAAATGTAACTACCTACATAAATAATATGTTATACCTAGTTAATATAAATAAAACAAAAGTGTAATCCTAACTTAACTAAAACTATTAATAAACTAAAATATTTGTTTATTATTTATTTATTTACTATTTGTTTTTTAGAGGTGTGCTACCTATAGGGGTTGAACCCAATACAGCAATGAAGTCACAATTTCCACCCTCGGAGACGCCACCCAAACTCCAAACAACACAACAAAAACTTATAAAAGGCGTCGAAAAATAAAATCCTCTGCATCGCTGTCGACTGGTAAACTGTTCCCAGGAAACAGTGGACAGATGGCAGTTAATACTAGTGACAAATCATTTCAACCAAGCTTTCAAGCTTTATGTTTAATGTGTATGAGTTTTCTATTTATTGTGTGTGAGTTTTGTATGTTGTGCATCAAAATTATAGTTAACTGTAATTTTAGTTTACATCATCTAGATGTATAAATGTGCCATGTCTTTATGTCTCTCTAGTTATAAGTAAGTATTTAAAGTAATCTGTGGAAAACGTAGTAGTGGGAAGCATATTTATCACAGTTTAGTATGTAAGCCTTGTTATAACACTGTAATATGTTACTGTTTGTTTTTCCTTAATAAATAAATAAACTTCAAAAGTTATAAAGTAATTAATTACGAGGTCAAGTATACCTACACAAGTGTGAATCGAGCTAACTCGCTTGCTTGACTTGTGCCAAATTGTATTAGCCTCATACATAGTTAGGTTTTGGTTAGATAATGCGATTGGACGATTTAATGCTCAGACATAGTGCAGTAACTGGCTTGTAATAATGATTGTACATCGTGCTCACAGAATACTATATTGGTTTAGTACTGGAATCACACTAATATTATAATGGCGAAAGTTTGTGTGTGTGTTTATATGTTTGTTACTTCTTAACGCTCAAACGGCTTGACCAATTTTGATAAAATTTTGTATGGAAGTAGCTGACACCCTGGATTAACATATAGGCTACTTTTTATCTTGACATTCCCACGGGATGGACCCTTATGCGGGTGAAACCGCAAGGCGCAGCTAGTTTAAAAATAAATGCTAAGTATACAAATATTCCAATAACAGACCATTTTGATGCCTTTATTTAAATTCTTGTTGCTGTGCTTATGATAAGTATAGATTGAGATGCGTGAGTATAAGTAGTACTTTGAAAATTTTAGTACGCTGCTACTTTTTGGAATTTTATGACGTTTTATGGCCTTATTATATGAATATTGTTCTTCATACAAAAGATCTCAGGTTAACGGCCAAGAGAGTGAACGATATCAACTTTGCCTTCCTCAAGTTAATTCTTACAGCTTCGTTGTCCAATTACATGGATAGAATTCGTGATAGCCGTAAATATATAATTTCATTAAAGTGTCGGGTAAAGTAATTCTGTTAGCCGAGTGCGGACTAACAAAGTAGGTATTCTGCACACGGTGGAAGTTGAATGTAAGTAAGAAGACTTAAGACGCTTCGTTGGTCTAGTGGTTGAAAGCGCTACAGCTGAGCATGAGCTCCTGGGTTCGATTCGCGGATCGGGCAAAGTGTTATAGGGTTTTTCCAATTGGAATTTCTCAGTAGCGACCCGGAGTCTAGGTTTCTGCCCGATTGATAGCAATAGGCTCGCCTCCTATTACATGGAACTGAAACATAACTGGCAAACTGTGGGTGTACTATAGGTACACGGTACACCTCCGTCTCTGAATACAGACTTGATGTTATGTTATGTTAAGAAGACTTCACACCATGATCGTTTGAAATTGATAGACTTGTGGCGCCATCTACACCGCCATATGCGAACTACGCATCACACTGATGTCACGCAAAATCCTGCATCGCGCAAGCAGAGTTTACCACACAACTAGCATAAATACAACGTTCCGACATCAATGTGGGCAGTTGCCCAGCAGACACCCGTCTGGTCGGAGGATCCTCCCTTTTCTATAGAATATGAGTTAAGTGACACCCTGTTCCTCCCACCTCTATAACACCACAAGATCGTTTGAAATTAATAGACTGCCCTTAGCCTTAATTTGCGTAAACAAACAATTAGCAATTAAATATCTTGTCGTTTCTAATTGGTAATACGAACCGTTTCGTAATTGAATGCGCTCTGCTACTTAGCGTCAGAGATAATGAGTTTGAAGAGTGAAGAAATATGCATGTGATTGACACGTGTTTGTTTTAGTTAAACAGTTGAATACGGTAGTAGGGCTATTTTAGGGATGTAAGACGTAACACTAATATTACGACCAAAACACAGCAAAGCAACTGTTTACACGACATTTAAATGTGTGGAGTTTGACGTAAGACTGATGTCAGACCCTAATGTCTATTTCCATTAACACTAGAGTAATCAGTCTATCATGTTCTAGCTGGGACACATGCGAAAGGAAATGGGCTGTAATCTGCCACGAAGGTCCGGTGCGGGTTGATAGATGTCACATGTTCTCAAATTTTTAGTTCTAGGACATGCCGGTTTCCTCACGATGTTTTCCTTCACCGTTTTGAGAGCAGTGGTGATTAAATATCATAATCAATTTACACTGTTAATTTACAATTTAGCTAAATAATAACAGCCACACAGGTCGATCGATCAGGTTAAGCTACGCTTGCCGCGGTTGGTCTGTGGATGGGTGACCATCTTTACATACCGTGATCCCTCTGTGCCTCGGAAAGCACGTTAAGTCGTTGGTCCCGGCTGTCATTCGTGGATCTTTTACAGTCGTTACGGGTAGTCAGAAGAAGCCCGAAAATCTGATACCAGTCTTACTTATCAAGTTTAGTGATATAATTACCCTAAGTAAGATAAGTCTAACGGACATATCTACCTTTTGATCGTAACTTGAATGGAGTCTATGAGATAAAACGTTTAGGTTCTAATCGATACATGACATCATACAATTTTACTCTTTTATTGGCTCCAAAAATTGATTACAATTTCCTAATAATATAAGATAATTATTCGAAAAGGTCATTGGAATAACACCGGTTACATCGATTATTTGGTAACCTTTTATGAATGTTTGAATGAACAGAGTTGAATGTGAAACGTTTTTCAATGACAAAGCAGTGGAGTTTTATATTTATTTTATATATTTTCAAAACATTTTACTTATTATTTAAAAACAGGAAGCTAATATTTATTTAGACAGGTAAAAATAATTAAATTCTAACTTAACTAAAACTATACAGAAACCAGAAAATAGCGTCGAAAAACTCATCCGCATCGCTGTCGACTGGTAATGTAGCCAAGAGACTGGCGGCATTACCACGTTGTATGGCGATGCTTAGCCTCTGGCCAAGGTAAAAGCCAGCCCTTGGGTCACGAGAAGTGTCAACCAGACGTTTCGAAATTTCTTTAAAAAGAAAAAAATATGTAAAATAGTAGTAAAAGTTAGTTGTATTTCTATAAAATGTATATCTATATATTTCACTTAGAACGTGACTTTTACTAAGAAAGAGATAGAGAACAGACTCCCGTTCTCACTCTCTTTCTTCGTAAAAGTCACGGTCTTCTCTCTTTTCAATTCATTTACAGTTTTATTGAATGGAACCTTGTAGTTGTCTTAATTTTATTTTATTTTTAGATTATTTTAAATTGAAATCGCATTACGACCTGTAATTCAAGGATGACCTAATCTAGGAACTGAACGCATTCGTACATTTTCCCTTGAACCATGAGTTCCTCACACTTGGTGGCTAAGTTTTTATCGCATTACGACCTGTAATTCAAGGATGACCTAACTTATCTAGGAACTGAACGCATTCGCACATTTAGAACCATGAGTTCTCCACACTTGGTCACTAAGTTTTTTGAAGTATATCTATGAATGATGAATGTTTGGAGACAAAGGTCTTCAACTAGTACGTCCTGGCCGTTATAACATACGGTGCTAAAACGTGGACAATGACAGTTGGCCTGGTCCAGAAATTTAAGATCGCTCAGCTCGCTATGGCACTCCATAGCGAGCTGAGCGATCTTAAATTGAAAGAAACTTCGAGCATAGGTCACTACCTATGCTTGAAGTTTCTTTAAGTGGCAATGGGCTGGCCATGTTGGCAGATGAGTCCTAGAGTGGAGACAACGTATTGGTAAACGTAGTGTGGGACGCCCCCTGTTAGATAGACCGAAGACCTCAAAAATTTGGCTGGGGTAGACTGGATGCGAAAGGCGAAGGACAGGGTATTTTGGCGCAGCCTGAGAGAGGCCTTTGTCCAGCAGTGGACTGTAACAGGCAGAGTTGTGTTGATTTAATATCTACGAATCGCAAGTGTTTTGAAAAATAAATACGCTTGAAAGAGCCAAGTCTGGGAACCAAATTTATTCATTCTAAACTTTAAAGGAGGCAATATCAAACATTCAACCAGTCTGTACATTTCCTCTTCTAAAAATATTCAGCCACATAGTGTCCGAGCTTGAAACTTGGCTGACAACTGTGAAGGTTAAGTCTCTCAAGGTTGAAGACAAAGCTCTCGTGACCCCCGTTTTGAATGTAAGAGTCATGACGTCATTCGATCAGTCCACAGATTAAGTATGCTCAGAAGGGTCACTTCACAACACGTGTATGGAGAAGGCGACAGTTTGAAATGAGTTAAATTGTTTTCAACTTATTCAGCTACAATGTTCGTTAAAATTTTAACGGATTTAAAAAAAACGAGGAGATTCTGCATTCACGATATCACGAAAACTGAATCACGTAAGCTGGCGGCAATCCTGTGATTGCTGGGCCAGCTTACGTGTTTTTTTTATTTGGTAGAGGATGTCTGCGCCGTGGCCCCATATAATTTTGTTAATTTTGCTTAAATAATTTTTGAGTTAGTTTCAATATAAATACATATTTGATCCACTTTGTGAAGATAATGTTATAACTTGCTGTCACTGTTATTTACATACCAAGTAGTGGTATAAGAATTTGTGTGGGGTAGATGCCACATCTAAAAAGTTAAAAATAAAAAAATATTTTTTTTACTTTGTTTTTTGGAACCCGGATGTTTTTTTTTGGAAATAGGTATTAACTTATACGGACTGGTGTCCGCAACTCCACGTCAATGCGCGTAGGTATTTGGCGTACGATGTTTTATAATTTTTTGGAAATAACTTTTTATTTTTCATTAGAATTGTTCTAATAAAATTGCAGTGACACCTATAATATGACAACTGCAATAAATGTAAGTACTACTATACCTTTCTGAATGACGTAAACAAGACTCCAGAGAATAATGCATTTATGCAGATATTCCTAGGTTGCAGCATACCAAGCAAGATTACCTACCTGGTTGGAAAAACGCATAAAAAATCTAATTGTTCCTACACACAGTAATAGATTAGGGATAGGGCTTTGGATATTGAATTGAAGAGAGAGAGGTCGTGATTTTGAATCCCACTTTTTAAATAATCACGTAAGGAACAGGTACGCACGGCTGCACATCAAGCTAAACATAATCAGTATAAGCTGACTTCTGATTGTACGAAAGACCTATACAATGCCAGGTCAGCTAAAACTGGAAATGTATAGCTTGATGTGTCACCCACTCCTACCATAAGAAAACATTGGTTATTCTGTTGTAAAATACTCCGCCGAATAAATAAAATAAATCCACCGTCTCCTGCAATCCATTTCGTCTGTATAGTGAAGCTTCTGTACCAATTTAATTATTCCGTGATCGATCACTCCACCAAAAACAAAGATAGAAGAATGTTTTTTGAGATCAAATGGAATTGTTTGTTTTATATTAATATGTATGATTCTATCTCTTAGGGGATTAACTCGAGTTCTATTTTGAGGTATAGAATAAATAATCGACAATCGTGTTTATTTATTATTACAATATATGTCTTGTTTTTGTTCATTTTTGAACATGAAAAATGATGCCTTTTGTTACACCTTTTTAGACTAGTTAGTCTGTAAAAAGGTGATTGTCATTTGTGGTTAGAGAAATATGGTATTTTTGAGCGTTTATTCTTCATTTAATTAATTATCAGATCTCAGGTTTGCCCGTGCTCGTGTTTTGGCTCCATGAAATGTACGAATTCGCTCGTTTGTTTGCAACATCAAGTTGTAACAAAGCGTCGAGCTTCATGCTCATTGTTCGGTTCGTGAAAGGGCAAGGCAAAGGACGTCAAGAGCGGCTCGATGTTTTGTTACAAGTAAACGCTATCACTTTATGCCCACGAGCCCACGTGTTCACGAGCTTAACTCTCAATCGTCATGCGGGCTTGACACAGGTGACTATAGCTGCTACATAACCACACTGTCGAAATGGCAATTCGGCTAGGCCGCAGGTGATTAAAATCGCAAGTTCCAAAGTACGTAGGTTTCGACTTTTGTCGTACAGCGGCAGGTCGCATGCGGCGGGTAACTGAATTCGACCGTGAAAATGCTCAGTCGCAAGCGATCACCCGCTACATGCAGATCGACATTTTGATGAAAAATGCCACCAGCGACTTTTATCGACCTGAGTAAATGGAGTGGCCATTTGGCTTGTAAGGCGATTTGGCAAGCAACCAGCCGCACGGCGAAAATCGACCTAGTGTAAATCTCCCATTATCCGTATTGCGTCAACGACCGAGGAGAAAACAAATGAAAGTAGTAGTTTAGAGCAAGACACGAGATCGTTCGAGGCCGAGAACGAAGCCTTAGAAAGGACTTCAGAAAAACATTCGCCTTGGCTTATATTTACATAAATATTTAAAAATAATGATCGATTAGTTTGCCTAACAACCAACAGCCGGTCGATTCTGTAAAAATCTCACCGTGAAAACTTAGGTGAAGTGAGCGTGGAGTGAACTGAAAAACAAACTCACTTCCGTGAAAACTTAGGTGAAGTGAGTTTGTTTTTGCTAGGAATTGACACTATTGACAGTTCACTCCACGCTCACTTCACCTAAGTTTTCACGGTGAGATTTTTACAGAATCGACCGGCTGTTGGTTGTTAGGCAAACTAATCGATCATTATTTTTAAATATTTAGAATAGCACCGTAGAACATGCAATTCCTCGTCTTTAATTACTTAATCTACGTGGGAACATACAATGAGTTTATTGTCACTGTGGTTATTTCTGACAGAGGTCATGAGTGATCACACACAGATAAAATATTAGTTTAAAATTTATTTTTTTTACTTTCTATGACAACGACATTTTTATTGTTTTTGCCACTCTCTCTTAATGTGGCGTTACATGTTATCGTGGTGAAGATAAGTGGTATGATAAAGCATAATAATGAGGTATTTATTTATCCATTTATGTAGACACTTTATAATCAGACAAGAAAAAAAAGAACAGAAAAATAGGTACAAAGGTGATGCTGATTTCTGAAGAAATCTTTTCTAGTATACCACAAGCAGGCCAAAGCCTCAATCTAACATTTTCACAATTCTATGATCTCCAATGCGCCTTGTTTCAAAATTAATTATGTTGATCACGCTCTTGTCAAGCAATTACAATATTCAGAAGTCAAAGATCAATTAAAAGGCCTTACAGACTTAGATAAACCACGTTTCATCTTCCTCTATTTAATGACACAATTGTTTTGACTCCATTTGCATAAAACATTAACGACTTACTGGCAACTTTAAAAATATTTACCTTCTCCAAGCCTCAATGAACGCAAAAGCCTAGAAATAGCCGTTTACTGCGCACTAATAATGTCATTGAAAACACCGCCGAGATAGATAAAAAATTCAAAGGAAACTGAATCTTATTTGCCTGCCCATAAATTTTAAATTCCCTCACCAACTTCAAATAATTCCGTTCCATTACACAGAAAACGAGCGTCTATATCTTCGCGAACAAAGTTTAAAATCAGTTAAAATGATATCAAATAGAATGCTGTTTGAATTAGGACTTTATAATGGGGTTTTAAAGTTCAGAATCATTGTGTGGGTTTGTCAACCCTTTACTTTCGCAGCATCTGCAGCTGGTGGCTCTTAAAGCGTCTAATTACTGAAAACGATGGTACCTTGTGATATTTCATGAGGGTTATGGCGTTCATTTGTTATTTCGTAACTCACCATCAGTAAGTGAAGGACAGAGGTACTAGGGGCGCATGAATGCGCGTGTACCGTACTTAGCAAGTTAGTCCATGATCATTATTTCCCCCTGAAGAGACGTATTCATGTTCTGTTTTGGAGTGTTTGTACTTTTGTATTATGTCAGTTCATTACCACTTCCTAAACTCCTTATTTTGTACACAGTTTTATTCTTCTTTAGCAGTGTGCGACAAGAATTTTATTATTATTCGTTAATCAACTGAATGTTAAAATTAAATGCGCAATTTTTATGCCAATATTTTGCCTAACTGGTAAGCCCTATTTACACGATGCAAGTTTGTTGTCTGTGGCATACCATAAAATTGAAGCACAAATGACTTGCATCTTTCAAACAGTGTTTCATTGTTGCTTATACTTACTAATAGGTACAGGCAAATCAATTGAACGGTGTAAATCAGGCTTTATTTTCGAACACTCCAACCTGGTAAAGTAGGGCTACCTCATCGGAACGGCATTAGAGTATGGTTGTAGCTATATCACAAACCATGCTCCACCTCCTACCCTGCCCTCTGTGTCCCAAAATATGCTACCGATGACGCCGGAGAAGTGGTGAAGTCTTGGGCCAACAATGGCACAGTATTAAATAAAGTCGATGACACAAAATTTCTTGGTGTAATGATAGACGCAAAACTGAACTGGAAAGCGCACATTGAATATATAAGCAAAAAACTGAGCTCATTCACTTATGTCTTGTATAAACAGTCCTCAGAAGTTAACCCAGATGCTTTGGTGACGGCCTATCATGGATTGGTGGCATCACTTCTGCGCTACGGTATCATATTTTGGGGTAACTCTACAGACAAAGAAATAGCGTTTAAAGTCCAAAAGAGATGCATTCGGGCTATGTTTAAACTACAATCGACAGAAAGTTGCAGACCATTGTTTAAAAAACACAAAATATTAACTTTACCGTCTTTTTACATTTTTGAAGTTGCATCCTTTGTAAAGTCTAACCCCCAACTCTTTCCACGACGATCTGACATTTTTCCGCGAAACAGACGTGACAATAGTCAAATTTGCCTACACTCGGCAAAAACTGCCCTCATGGGGAAAAGCTTTTTTTGTATGGCCCCGAAAATTTACAACAAAATACCACAGTCATATAAAGCCATGACAACAAATCAATTTAAAAATAAGATTCAAAATCTACTAACAGATAAATGTTATTATAATATAAATGACTTTTTGACAGATACCTTTTGACATGATTGAACTTTATATTATTTCTGACTAATATTATTCTCATAAAATGTAATAATGTAATGTAATGTAATGTTGGTGAACCCGTATTTAGTCTTTGCTTTATTGAAGTAATTATTTGTTTGTTAACTATAAAAAATAAATGAAAATTTGTACGCCTAGTCAGGCAAAACATGTACGGACTTGTTACCTAATATTTAAGATCTTGCATGCCTAATTTGTATGTAAACGCATGTTTGACAAATAAATTATCTTTATCTTTAACAAGATTTGAAATATAGTCGTGCCAGCGACACGAAGAAGAAGAAGCATTCAGAGTTTGACCAGAAGGCAAATTCCCGTAATTAAAAACTTTAAAATCTAGTCGCAATCTCATCTCAGCGACAATCAATGTCAAAAACTTGTCAAAAATTTATGGAAATTAGAGGTATTTTTGACAGATTGAAACCGAGATAAGACTGTGAACGGTCAAAATTACGAGAATTGCCCCTCAGTTCTTAATTTCAAATTCTGAAATCAGAAACTTGGTATTACTCGTCTTTCAATACTGAAAAGATCTCCATTATCTCCAAGAGCAATAAACAAGTACTTCTACCATCACAAGACTTGATAACGTACAGCCTGCGAGCGACTGAATAACTTGCCACTGCAATAAAACTATCTTTATGGGCTGTTCCTGACTTTATTTAACTTTTTTCATCACACCGCCTCTCAGAGCAGGGGCGGTGAATATCCAAATCTGTTGGTTATTACGCGGTAGCTTCGCTTTGGAGTCGTGTTTGAGTGAAATGAGTATGTAGTGGGTTTTTATATATGGTTTGGTATGAAGCTTGGGCACGGTAGAGTTTCAGTCAAGTTCAGCATCCTAAGTGCGTAACATACTATCTATTACAATCTCAATCATTTTAAAGGATATTCCCTAATCCATTGGTTCATATGTTGGAAAAAATCGTAAATGATGAAGATGATGTTGTGATAAATAACCCAATGAATGTTGTTGAACAGTCAAAATGAAAGCCATTCCTACTGTTAGTGTGTTATTTAGTTAGGACCCCGCTTATCGCGTAGGTAAGTCATTTGTATCACGCGTAATCAAATCGTAATCACGTAATCGATCATGGGATTATGTTCATAGCATATGTGAATGTTTATCTATCTATCGAAAGATACCAATTGTAAAACCGAAGCTACAATAGATTCCCCCAACGATATGTTTCGTTAACATTCAAAGGCTACGCTAATGCAGGGTAATTGCGTAACACACTATCAGTAGCAATGGGTTTCGTTTTGACAGTTCAACAGAATTCATTGCGTTATTTACGTGTTGAGCAAACAAATTTTTCGAACTTAAGAAGCAATGGATTAGCAAATTGCTTCAAAATGATTCTGATTCCGATTGATAGTGTGTTACGCAATTAGGGAGCTGGTCACGTTTCTAAGGGTCAGTTCACACCGAGACGCGACGCGACGCGCAGTTTTCAAGATAGAAATACAATTACAGACCTTATCTACTACACAAAAAGGTACACGATTCAGTGAGCTACGCCGCGCGGCGGCGGCGCCGCGCTGCGTAGCTCGTCGTAGTAGGTAGAAACTCAATTGTGTACCTTTTAGTGTAGTAGATAAGGTCTGTAATTGTATTTCTATCTTGAAAACTGCGCGTCGCGTCGCGTCTCGGTGTGAACTGACCCTAAGTCTCGAGACTTCGATGCTGCATAACAACGGTCATGACCACGAAACATTTTAAAATTCTTCTTCCGTTGATGCCGAATAGTAACGGCTGGGTTCACGAAAAAAGTTCGCCTTTAAATGATAAATGATTTTATTTTTGTAAGTAGGTTTGTACAAACACTTATAAACGTCAATCATGTTTTTTTTTAAACTAGATGAAGTCGACGTTTCCTATCCGACTACTCTGAGAAGAAAGGCCGAAACAAACTCAGAGGTCACAGTCTCTTTTAAAGTCCAGACATAATCATCTTGGTCAGGTTATATGAAGACTATGTAGATCGATGTCTGAGGTGGTCTTTTGAGGAAAGAACCACACAGATTGAGAGGACCTGTCCAGTCAGTGCACGCATTTGTCAGAAATCGTGCAGCTCAACTCAAGACTTGAGGAGCTCAACGATTCGACGAACAATACCAAAGAAAGGACATTTGGGTAGGCCACATAAATTACTCAAACTGCCAGACCATGAAAAAAAAAAAAGCTTACCTCAAATACTTCTCTGGTGGCTGAGAACGGTAACACGGCGAGGCCGACCAACAGGTCAGCTACCGCCAGCGACACGATGAACAGATTGGTGACGCTGCGCAGCTTTGAGGAGCAAAGCACTGCCGCTATCACCAGGCAGTTTCCTGAAAGAAAAAAGTACTTAGTCATGTGAACAACAGCTATTAGTTTCTTAAGAGGAAATGCGGTCGGAAAGACTTTTTGAAAAAGCCTAAGTAAAAAGTCATAATTCGAGGTTTGGTTCTCGCCTATTTACTCCTCCAATACTGGACCAATCTAAAGTATATTTTATAAACAGAATAAGAAGGATATATAGATACTGTGTCCGTATGTTTTTTTTTTAATTCGTCCGCAATTTACTGTCGAAAGACGTCACTGAAACGCTATTTATGAAAGTAAGTTGGTGAGTGCAAAACTCAGACAGAGCGTTTTTTGCCTCGGTCGTTCGTAGCCAATTAAAATCCTTTATTAATAAATATGGAGCGCAAAAGTTATTTCAAAAATATCATCATGATTAGGTTTCAGTTTCATGAATAACTAAAAAAATAAATTCTACTATTCAAACAAGTTTTATTATTTAGATTACTGTTATAACTGTAAATAAACACTGAAAGTAGTTTTCTGTAGACGCTCCAGTTTTTTATTAATAAAAAGTATGATAAACGTAAAATTAGCTGTAGCTGTAGCGTGGACATTTTCTTTGATACCCAATGAGCTCCTTTTTATATTTGTATACATATATATTGTACTGTTAGCTTGTAAATTTGTTGTGTAAAAAAAAATCAATTTTCTTTGAAGGTGCTAGAAAGAGGTTTCTTAAAGAAAGTGAGAGTATTTAAGAATGAACCCGGGTAAATAGAAAATTATTTTCAGGTTATTGAGTAATAAATTAGTGCTCATACCGAGCTGGAATACTTATTTGGTTCAATTATATTGTGTTGACTGACTCGTTGGTATAAGGCTGCGGACAAGAAATCAGCGGGCGCGGCGCGTTTCAATGCATATAAGCGGCGCGGCGCGGCGCGTGCAGCGGCGTACGAGCGGTGCGCACCAATCTACGACCCGTAACAACTCAAAGATCCACGAATAACAGCCGGGACCAACGGCTTAACGTGGTTTCCGAGGGTCTTGGTATGTAAAGATGGTCACCCATCCACGGACCAACCGCGGCAAGCGTAGCTTAACCTGATCGATCGACCCGTGCGGCTGTTATTACTTAGTCACAAGCATTAGATGTTTTTAGTATCCGATAACGTTTTAATTGCTAGACGTAATCAGATTTTTACTTTGACACTTATTTATATTTATTAAAGAGTCGTTTCTCGTTCTACAACTGAATCATTTGTCAACACGCAGATGCGGCACAGCTTTAACTCATAATTATTACAGCCAAAAGAATCTTTTATTACTCAAAAGCTCGTTCTCAAAAGAAGTGACGAATTAAAAATATTGTATACAGAAAAAAAAATCTTTTGAAACGCCACATTAAATTCACTAACGAGATGGGGCTGCGAAAAGCCTCGTCCGAAAATGACTTGCATTTAGGGCTCTTTCAGATACTTCCATTTTACTTTGGTGTAATTACTGGCCAAAGTAAGTGCCTCAAGGAGTTTGTGAGGCTGTGATTTATAGTTTTTGGGGTGAATTGTTAATTGTTTTGCTGTTTTAGAGATTATTGTGAGTGATGATCGGAGCGCGTACCTAAACCTATAATAGCTTGATAGCTTTACGTAAAGTAAGGCGGTTAATTTTATTACATAAGGGTGATTTTATGGGCTTTTCTACGTGAAGCCCTGAGACAGCTAAAAGGCGTCGCGGCAGACCCCGTAGAAGATGGCGGGATAAGCTGGAGAAATAAACGACCAGTAGTCCACTTTAACCCTGGATCGAAAGAGCTGGAAGTCATGGGGAGAAGCCTTTGTCCAGCAGTGGGATGATGCAGGCTAACAGTATTTTCATAAGGGAAAGCAAACAGCAGTATATCCATACTAATATTATAAATTCGAAAGTAACTCTGTCTGTCTGTCTGTATGTTACCTTTTCACGCCTGAACCACTAAACGGATTTCGATAAAATTTGGCAGAGAGATTGATTGCATCCCGGGGAAGGACAAAGGATAGTTTTTATCCCGATATTCCCACAGGATCGACACTTATGCCGGTAAAACTGCGGGGCTCTGCTAGTTAAAAATAAACTGACTGATAACTTAACAATAGACTTAACAAATGTAACCCATTACATTTTCCACAGATTACAACTGATGGCAAATGTAACTGTAGTCAGGGCAAAATCAACTCTCGTTTGTGTATTGCACTTGTATACTGTTAGTCCCTCATATTAGTCGGTTTTTGACGTGACAACGTCTTAAATTAGGTTGCGGCTGGGAGTCACTTATGAAAAAGTGTAACGCTCGGTAACGTTACGATGAGTCACCGAACGAGAGAGAGAAAGACGTTGTCACGTAAAATCTTCGCCCGTAAAACCGACTTTACAGGCAACCATTTTTTTAAGTAATAGGAGGATGACGACTAATAGAGAAGTCATCATCTGCCTAGCCTTTTTTCCAACTATGTTGGGGTCGGCTTCCAGCCTAATCGGATGCAGCTGAATACCAGTATTTTACATGGAGTGACTGCCTATCTGACCTCCACAACCCAGTTACTGAGTAATACGATACTCCTTGGTAAGACTCGTTATCAGACTTTCGGGCTTCTGACTACCCGTAACGACTGTCAAAGATCCACGAATGTCAACCGGGACCAACGGCTTAACTTGCTTTCAGAGGCATGGCCATCTTTACATACCGAGAGGTATGTAAAGATGGTCACCCATCCACAGACCAACCGCGGCAAGCGTAGCTTAAGCTGATCGATCGACCTGTGCGCATGTTATTATTTAGCCACGGGCCCCTCTGACGACTAATAGGGATGTAATGGAAGAAAAACACATAAACTGGGATAATGGCAGGAGAATGAATAAATAAATGATGAGGAGGCAGAAATTATTGACACAAGAAAATAAGAAAAATAATTTGAAATCGGATATTAAGTGACCAATGTCTAAAATTAATTAATCTCGTAATTAACTGTATTATATATTATATCAATTACTATATAATATCTGAGTAATGCTAATCTAGTAGGAGTGAAGCGTATATTATATCGTAACAGCTAAATATAACAGGTATCACAAGATAATAGACTAACTGTGACAAACAAACTGAAATAACAGCTTCTGTTCCACGACGAGTTATCAGAATCCATCCAGTCACAAGCTTTTCTCTATTCATGCTTAAGACAGTTACCTTAGTTAGAATAAGATAAAAAATGTTACTGGTACACTGTGACACCCTGTTACATCGTCCGTCACAAGATTTTTCCTTTTCTCGCATATAGGTAACACCTTAGTTAAAAAGAGAAGTACCTACGTGTATCAGCTGTGGTAACAGAGAACACACAATACTTTGTTCCCACATAGTATGAAATAACAGCCTGTTATTTTGTAACAGGTTTTTGGAACTATTATTATATTAATTACGTGGAACAGGAACAGGTGGAACAGATATGCGATTTTACCCGTTACAACCCACTCCAATAATCTAGTGGCACTTTTTACCTTATCTTAATTTTGTTAACATGCGGATAATGTAGTGGACTGCAATATTGTTAATACTACTTATGAGCCTATATTAGTTTTATTTGTAAACATTTTATATTGTAAGTAGCTGTTTATTTCCCCATAATAAATAAAATAAATAAAATGTCTTCATATCCACGTAAGCTTTCAAAATGATGGTATCAAAGTAAGAAAAATCGATGAAAAAACTTCTCGAATAACATAATTATAAATTCTTGCAACGTTACAAACGCTAATTTATTACCAGCAAGAAATCGAAGAAAAAGTTCCCTCTTCAATTATTCCGTGAATACTTGTGTTGAGTCGCAAAAGTTCCGATGAAGTAAGTTTCTGGGATCGAGTAGGTGATTTTAATCGATTTCCCGAAAGAAAATTGTATTTTTTCCGACATATAGTTAGGAAAGTTTGAGTGAGTTGGCAGTTTTCGATGATATCAATTACTGAGGCGAATTGGATGGAGCAATCTTGTTAGGACAAGTATAAAACTTGTAATGTAATTTTGAGACTCTGAATTTGTTTTATGCTGAATTGTTGATGATAGGAAATTAGGAGTTGTTGCTAGCTCAATCTGATTATCTAGTTTAGTGACAAATATACTTTATTCCCTCATACACACACATAGTGTTCACTGCCTCGTCGATCTAGTGGTCGCCATAGAGTAAGTAAACATGTAAACATATATGTTTATGAGACGGAACTCCCATAGAAAAAGTTGAAAAACGTCGCTTGTATGAAACGTGCACTAAAACTGAATACCAACAAAACAAAAATAACACAGACTGCAGACATGACGTAAAGCTGCCAACATAATAACAAGATGGGGATGTACTAAACATGATAGAGTCGAATAGATGTTAAAGCGAGACAGCGATAGCCGCCATTATGTTTAGTGCACGTTTCATAATTTCTTTTTTTATTAGACAGTTGCGTCACACTGGTGGTTGCAAGCGCTACTGCTGAGCAGGAGGTCCTGGGTTCGATTCCCAAGTCGTGCAAAGTGTTAGGTTTTTCCAAAAAAATAAAAGAAATTCTTGAGAATTTCTCAATAGCAGCGCGGAATCTGGATTTGTGCACTCTTGATGGCAGGCTCGCCCCTTTACTACATGGGACATAAACATAACTGCCAAAATGTGGGTGTGCTGCAGATACATCTCTAGCCTAACCCGTTGGGGATTACAGATGACTTAACTAAAATTAAGAAATTCTTCATTAACATAAACTCAAGCCTTCTTCCCATGGGGGGAAGGGGGGGGGCAGAAACTACAGAACGCCACGTGTTTCGATCCTTACATACTCTGTTTGCTTCGTCTACATTCATATATCGGGTCATACACGTATGTACGCCGGTCGCAAGTAGATGTACGCCTTAACTGTCATGTTAATTAGTCCTTTAGTAATTAAGCTTGTTTCTAGCATAAGTGTAATACATATATGTGACGTGACCGTGCTTTAAATAAAAAAAAAAACTTAGTAGTATGGTACAACTATTTGAGAAAAACTAAAAGGTCAAACCGCGTTCTACAGAAGGAACTTTGACCTTTTTATTTCTTTCCGAGTTCTAAAACCAATTCCATCAGCAGCCACCGCTATCTAATACATTGAAAAGCTCACGTAAAAACAAAAGGAAATACGAACAAATAATGATTAGCTAAAACGCTAAATACTAACCTACACAGAGACGAAACTATGAAATAACAAGATAACATTGCTGAAACTTCAAAGGATACACAGCCTTTGATGTGCCGCAGTTTGGATAACTTCAAGTCAATCTATCGTCAATTTTCCTTATACTGAAACCCTTATCAGTAATCTCACCTAGTGGTCAGAGTCAGAATACACACACATTCACACACCTACATCAACACACCCACCACACAGCTCACCGAACACATGCTACCGCCATTCTATTATTTTTTGTTATTTTTTTTCTTAATTTTAAAATCACTAAATAGTATTTACCTAGTCCAAACCTTCTCACGCTGGTCCATGTAACTAGAGAAACCTCGACGGCCTCGACCCCTGTCATACAGGATGTACTAGTTCAGGGGTCGAGACTTTACTAATGTAACGTGTACTGAAGTTTTGGAAATAAATTACTATTAATATAACTCATATGAGCAGTGGTGGCATAGAGAAAACAGCAGTGATTTACAAGTTGTAGGTCATACGTTTGAACTCTGACAGGCGCTTTCCATACTTTGTGTAAATTATTTCATCACCACTGCTCTCAAAGCGGTGCAGGAAAACATCGTGATGAAACCGGGATGTCCTAGAACCAATAATTAGAAGACATGTGACATATACCAACCTCTACAGGGCCCGCGTGGTGGATTTCGGCCCACCGCTTCTCACAGAGAGGACCCTGAGTCCCTGAGGCCTGAGTCGGAACGTTATAGGGTGACTAAGCAACTATTACTCTATAAAACGAACTATAAAACATAGTAATTTTCCTGTCACACGAAAAAGAGTCAACGCTAAGTAAGGTATATTCCGAGAATTTATAACGCATGACTATGATAATTTATTATCTTTGTAAAGACGTTTTTTGTGTCTTGTTAAGTACGATAAAACCTGTTGATTAATGATAATTTATGCTCGCAAAGCGTATTTACATAATGGACTACTTAAATAAAGTTTTTGTCTTATTTTACCTAACTTGTGGAAGTTAGAATAACTTCTAATATGGAAAGCACTTTGCTTCATTATAATTTGTGGCAATATTAATAAATAATTTATTTCGAGTGGCTTTGAGGCTCGGAATGAAGTAGTGTGTACCACTGGACATTACGGATAAAATAAAAATAGATGAGACTCAAATGTAATGTAGTGTCATAATCATTCTCCTGCCCTTATCCCAATTTTTTTGGGGTCGACGCAACACGTGTTTTTCTTTCATACTTCTCTATTAGTCGTCATCCCGGTACCCCCTTTCTAACCATATCATCATTCACACAAACCATCCATCGTTTCTTTGGTCTTCCCTTACTCTTATAGCCATCGATATTCATACTCAAAATCAAACTCATTCCTCTGTATCACACGCATTAGAAATTACGGAATGAATAGATAGACTAACGTGCCTCATATACTCGTAGTGTAAGTAACAATGTTTACTAATTGTGTATAATATATGTCGCAGCCAACTGGTTCAATTAGCCGTTTAGTTACCCGCCTGGCCTTTGGAAGTAGGCTTCGCTCTGAGGGCTCGCACGCGGTTGATCACAGTTCTAACCTTACCCATTTGGTTGGGGTGCCCTGGCTTAGTTACTGCGACCAATTCGGCTCGCGCGTGATTGGTTACAGACTTCCAACCTAAACTTTAATGGAATATAGTTCAGGCCGTTAGTTGAACGGCCGCCGTTTAGTTAAAAAGGTAGTTAACTAAACGGCTAATTAAACCAGTTGGCTGTGACATTATACAACATTTATCAGAAAGGTGTAGTACCTACAGACCATCAAACGGACAATCAAATAATCCCATACATTTGGGATGGCTGATAATTATTTGGTGATTACGATGTTAGTCCCATGGAGAAAGTGGTTCAATTTGATGGTATGTATAGACGCCAGTACATCAAGCTATCCGAAACTGTAAAATTTTCCCAATCAACTTTGAACCTTATGCTTTAGCGATAAAGTTGAAAATCTATTAAAGAAATATGACAGATTGTAGTCCACCAAATGCAATAACCGTTCTCATTTTATTTTTTTGGAAACAGCGATCAATTTTGCACAGATTTGGTAAAGGCTAACCCCTAATCTTTTGTTTTCAAAAACAACACACTATCGATTACGAAAACAACAACATTTAGCTGAACGATCCATAAAGTTTCTATGCCGATAGTTAATACTAGGATATCACACCATCAAAGCGACTTGCTAATACCGTCATGCGATTATCACCGTGCTGGCTGCACGGTAATTATCGCAATTAGCTGTCAGGCCCGATCATTATGGGCCTATGGTGTTACCGTACTTTCGGCACGGGACAATTCCCGGTTTATATACCTTTAAATCGGGTACCGCGAGGTACTCGTAAGTGCATAGCTGTATCCTTCGTAATGTGTAAACTTTCTTTATCTGCTATTTAAAAACTCACACAAGTTTTTAAATAGCAGATAAAGAAAGTTATTTCTAACCACTTTCGAGGGGTATGTAACGATTTTTTTACGTAGCTGACGTGTGATAAGATGTCCTTTCTTTGTTGTTCCACATCATTAGGCAACAAAAAATGTACATTTGGACTTTTAAGTAAACCTAATGAACGTACGCTTGCATTCATACTACTATTATAAATGCGAAATTGTGTCTGTCTGTCTGTTACCTCTTCACGCTTAAACCGCTGAACCGGTTTAAATGAAATTTGGTAAAGAGTTAGTTTGAGTCCCGGGAAAGGACATAGGATAGTTTTTATCCCAATATTCGAATATAAAATACCAATAATACTATGTAATGCCGCTTTATCATCTTTCAAATACACAAAACAAACAAAATAGAAGATAATTCAATAATCAAGCCATATGGTTTACTATACAGATGCACAGGCTTTATGCAAATCAACACCGTCTGGAGTAACACAAATAGCTGCGCTTCCCGCGATATCAATATACCGGATTGAACCTAAAATATCACAACCCAAATCGATCACCCTTATCACTCGTAACCGATACCATAAACCTTCAAAGAGACCCAACTCTGTACAATCTGTTGTTTTCTTTCATGAACCAAACAGATGCTGGTGACAAGAAAACGGAAAATATTGGAAAAGTTCTAAATAAATAAAGGAGAAGCTTGGGGTCCGAAAGGCCCTCTTGTTACTATCAAAAAGGTTTTATTGTGCCTTTGTAGTTTGATACTGGCCGGTTCGGAGAGAGGAGTTTTAAATTATGAATGATTTTAACTCAGTGGCCAGTACATTTGTGTGGGGACTTTTATATAGAACTAGCGACCGGCTCGTGCTTCGCAAGTTTTTTACGACTTGACAAAACATTGAGATTTCTTTTTATTATATTTATGTTTAATATAATAAAAGCCGCACAGGTCGATCGATCAGGTTAAGCTACGCTTGCCGCGGTTGGTCTGTGGATAGGTGACCAGTGACCATCTTTATATACCGAGACCCCTCGGAAAGCACGTTATGCCGTTGGTCCCGGCTGTCATTCGTGGATCTTTAACAGGCGTTACGGTTAGTCAGAAACCCGTATGACAACCAGTCTTACTTAATATCGTATTACCCAGTAACTGGGTTGTGGAGGTCAGTTAGGCAGTCCCTCCATGTAAAATAATGGCATCCAATTAGACTGGAAGCCGACCCCAACATAGTTGGGAAAAGGCTGAGCAGATGATACGCACAAACCTTCCGGAATAAATTCTCTAAATGATGGTGAAAACCGGATTATCCGTTACGTAATTCAGAAGAACAACGAAAAGCGACTTTAATTTAAAATATGTGTGAAGTTTTGATTGAATGGTGGCCCACTTTTTAAAGCTTTCAGCAACTGTAAAATTGTTCCAAACGTTTTGATTATTTTACATAACTCGGGACCATGCGGTCCCGGTCCTTTGGAAAGCGTACGAGGGGCCGAAGCCAACTCGCAGTGGCCCCTTACGAAATTTTAATGAAATGCGGCACCAACCGACGATTATTCCTGTATGCACTATGCCAGTGCACCCAAGGATAACCCCCGGTTGGTGTAGGACTATTGCAGGTTATGGAAAAATAAAAAGTTGGACTATGGGTTTGGGTGGCTAAAGTGGACTGGTTACCAAGAACTATGGAAGAACTATGACCCCTGCCTGATCAATTTCCAAACGTTTTGATTATTATTAAACTCATCTTTTTACATACATCAATACGTTGATTTTTGGAATTTAACCAATTTTCTGCCACAAAATTGTATTTGTAATAGTCACGATTATCGATTTCGAACGGTATTGTGACACGACCACAACCAGTTTGCAATAGCGGTATGATAATTAACGTAAATTTTGATTTATTTTTAATTATAGTTTATTTAACTTCATACTGTCTGCAGTATAGACTTCTTCAGATTCTACGTTTATTTGTGCTATAGCATAACAACATAATCAGCCGAATGTTCCCACTGCTGGGACACAGGCCTCCTCACGGTGAGAGAGAGTGGGCTATAATCTACCACGCGGGCCCAGTGCGGGTTGGAAGATGTCTTATGTCTTGGAATTAAAAAAATAATAATTTGAATTTCTAGAATTTTGTGATAAAATCATCGTATAATTATAAACAGGCCGGGCAGGCAGCGACAGGATTTTATTTTTTAATCGCCTCCAGTTCGACTAGTAGAAAAATAGTAAAGGTACTATTGCATTTAAACTAAGGAGTTTAAATGCAACCTATAACTTGTCTTCAGACAATTAATATCCATAGATGTTTCTACCCATTTTATGACGCAATACAATCGTTAATAACTTGCTCATCAATTTTGGGCTGTACCTCAATCCGGTAGTTATAAATGAAAGAAATCTATTACCATTTGTATTGGCATAGCGAATCAGCATTCGCACATTTAAATCCGAAACATTTTATCTATAAACCATAGTTTATTGCTCGCTAGTCACGCAGAACTATTTGGCTAATACTTTTATAAGAATTGTGGCTTTCTGCGGCTTTGTTTTTGCGATAAATCTTAGAAGGTTTACCTTCCATTTTCACGTAGAATATTTGTTGTTATATTTAGACTTTAGACAAATATAGGAGGGCTTGTGCGCTTGCAGCGGTTGGTCCGTGGACATACCAAGACCCCTCCGTACCTCGGAAAGCTCGTTAAACCGTTGGTCCCGGCTGTCATTCGTGGATCTTTGGCAGTCGTTAATACTTGTCAGAAGCCCGAAAGTCGGACAACCAGTCTTACTTGTGCTACTTGAAAATGCACATTTCCAAATTACTCCCGCGCCCATATTGCGTCACAAACTCTCAATAAAAGTTGCTTTGGTTTTGATTTACATAATTGCGTTGGTTCGTGTGTATTATGGTTGAAAAAAAAAATCTTCTCGAATACGTAATTTTTTTTTGGAAATTATACAGGGTAAAAGGGACGTCTTCGACGCTCAAACTGTTACCTAGATTCAGTACATGATTCTGAACCTGAGCCCTGAGTTGAAATTTTTCGTCGGTTATTAAGAGGAAATGCGTTCGGAGAGACTTTAGAAAAAGCCTAAGTAAAAAGTCATAATTTGAGGTTTGGCTGTCGCCTTTTTCCTCCTCCAATTTTAGACCAATATAAAAGATATTTCATAAACTGAATAAGAAGGATATATACTGTGTCTCTATGTTATTATTTTTTTTAAATAGTAGTCAAATTTGTACACTAGGCCTCTATTGACAGCATTTTTTGAGGGTGCTTATAAAAAATAATGTGTCATCAAAAAGGAAAATATAGGGACATACAAATAGTTAATATTTATTATTCTGTGATAAAATCATTGCTTTATGGTCATTAACCAGAAAGTAAACAGACGAGGCGTTTTTAAGGACAAACGACCACCCGCATTTCCACTTAAAATAAAAAAAATTAGCTGTTCCATACATTTCGACCCTGTATACTCTTAAGCGTATCCTACTCTTATACTAATTTATTATAAAATCCATCAATCGATTCTTATAATTTTTATGTATTTTACTAGCTGCGCCACGCAGTTTTACCCGCGAAAATGTCGATCCCGTGGGAATATCGGGATAAAAAGTAGCCTATATGTTAATCCAGGATGTCAGCTAGCTCTATACAAAATTTTATCAAAATTGATTCAGTCGTTTGAGCGTGAAGAAGTAACAAACATATTATAAACACACCCCCATACACACATCCTCACACACTCACAAACTTTCGCCTTTATAATATTAGTGTGATGTTTATGTCTATATTTTTATGTATTTTGTGTACCTATAGGTAATATCTATAATTATTTTCGAAGTGTATCGTTAACTGACCTTAAAATTGCCCCATTCAGATTTGAGGGCGACATATTGCTTCCATACATATTTTGCTTAACAACACATTGTTATGTTTTGATAAGCCCGTTGCTAAGGGCCATTGTACGGCATTATTTATTGCGGACCCTATTTTCTTTGAAGAAATCTTTATTGAAGGAATTGAAGTATGTTAAACGGGTAGGTAGAGCCCTATTGTGTAGCCTGGAGTACCTATGAGGTCCATACAATGGGACTAAAGAGCAGAAGTCTAGATGTTTAGGTGAAATAAAGGGCGTTACATATTATTTACATTTAGTTTAGTACTTTTTTGTCGACAACCATTGCTGAACTGCAGTTTTATGAAATTACAGGGCACGGAAAGCTGGGTCCACACGTGTATCATCTTGAAGTTCAAAATCAGGCGTATCGTATCGTGTAGGTATTCGCCCATTTCGACCATATCGTATCTCTCACCGTGTCATGCCACAGTCATGCCAAAAACCACGTCTACACTTACGATACTGTATCTTGTCAGCGTGTCGTGTCGTGCGTTTCCTACGATCCTCGTATCCAAATCTCCTCGTATCCAGTTATCCCAACTCATGATAAAAAAACATCTACACGGTACGCCGCCAGCAAGGAATTACAAATTAATGAGCAGAGGAGCGTGCGATGATCGCGAATAAAAGTGCACTTCCAAACTTGTCTAGATCGTGTATCGGCATTGCGTATCCCCTTTGATGATCGGGGAAAAACCGCCTCGGGATGGATCGCGGTGTATCATGTATCAAACGACGACGTATCGTGACACAGTATCAAAATGCGTCCATACTACGATCCTTCTGCTGCTTATGTAACCGCGTATCCGCGTATGATCGGTCATGACACACGTATCCGATACGACCTGTAGGTATCAGATACGCGGTTACGTACGGATCGGGATAGCAAGCTATGGCGTGTACCTAACATGATCGCGTATTATTTTGCGTCCACACTACCGAAAATGATACACGTCGATGCTACGCCTCGGACATCTGATACACTATGGATACACTAAAGTGTGGATCCAGCTATGTTCGACTGTGCGTGCAGTCGCTCGTTTTCACTAAAACTAGTAAACACTATGATCGCCCAAATATGACTTCACTGTGAATCCAACAGTTTGCTTTTATTTAGGTATCAACTAGTGGTTATTTATTTAAGGAAGTCTGAAAGTGGCACGGGTAACTGAAAAGTTGTGTGGAAATCGGTTGTCATGGTATGGGCTAGTGATGCGAAGGAAAGGATAGGAAAGTTTTAAGTGTGAATGTCGATAGCTATACGAGTAGGGGAAGTCCAAAAAAACGACGGATGGAGTGTGTGAAAGATGACTACCGAGATGATGACTAATAGAGAAGTATGGAAGAAAAAGACATGTTTCGCCTAACCCAAATAAATTGGGATAAGGACAGGATTATGATGATGACAACCAAATGTTTTTTTATTTATTAAAGAACACCAAAAGCATATTATACATTCAGCATGATTATCTAATGTTTGTGGAAGAGGACATAAGACCGGCAACGTATCGATATCACCTTTGTGTCACAAGTTCATTGGCACCGGTAACCTCTTTACTACAGGAAGGCCGGTTGGCTTTGATCATCGTCTTTTTTTATAAGAGTAAGCCTCGCACAAACACCCTAAGCACCCTTGCCGTGTCGCCATTGACAAATTTTGTAAAGGACACCGCCATATGAGAATAGTTGGATCTGAACCAGTATTGACATCAAAGAATTAAAGTTTCTTCAATTCCAAACAAAATATTTCCATAATATACAGGGTGGCAGGGATATCGACGCACAATCGGTAGCCATGGATTCAATACATGATTTTGAACTCCGTTTAAATTTTTAGTCGGTTATTAACACGTTGTATGCCTTACGACCCACCGGTGGGCCTAGCGTAGAACACCGTTCGGGCCAAGCCAAAATCAGGAAATCGGTCATTTTTATCAACTTGAGATTTTCATTCCAAAGCTTATAAAATGCGGTAATTTGTATGGACAATAAAAATTTGCGACTTCTATCGTCTAGTTTTTAAGATATTGTAAAAGGCTCATAGGTGGGTCCCGTGGCCTGGTACAAAGGACTGTGTATTTTTCCGTTGGCGGGGGCCGCGGGGTCACGCCACGGCCCACCGTGCGTGCGCTTCTGGCGTAGTGATAAACGCCGGCCGATCAATATCGCGCGCTGCGTCGACAAGTGAGGATCGGTTACGCTTTTCCCGACAAAAATGGATGATTTTAAACATTTTGAGTTAACGGAAGAGGAGATAACGCAGTTATCCAACATCGAGATAAATCTTCTGAACCATAGTTTCCAAATAAATAGATTCAGATGAAGACTTAGTTCACCCAACGAAAAGAAGATGCCGCCGATTTGTATTGTCAGACAGTGAAGATCGAAGAGAATGAAACACCGTGTGTTGTACGTGAATACGTTGACGTAACGGGGTTGATCCGCTCGGCCGCATTCATTCTTTTACGTTCCCGGCACTGCTTGACTCGGTCCTAAGGTGTTATATTGGTACCATTCGAATGCTCTTGAGAAGCCTTTTCTAACCATATACGATCTCTGTATTTTGATTCGGCTTTTTGACGCGTATACACATTATGACGCGTATAGACATTATATAATTTTTATATTATTTTAACACATTATATTTATTCACTGTTACTATTTTACACTAATGTTTTGAATACATTCGATAGATTTTGCCGAGAGCTGACGATTGAAACTTAAACGAACGTCGTAGCTTTTCCATAACAAAAGTTATACTAAGTCGAAATCTCGATACGCAGCAAAATTACCTCAAAATGACGGCGCTTCCCCCTTCACCACGCCCGATGCGTCACAGTCCTTACTTGGCGTAATGAATTCTTTGAAACTTTAGGTATCAAATGGTGTAATTGAATTTAGGATGGAGATGATAGATATGAAACTGCAACACCAAACTGTATCCCCCGAATTTGTTATCATTGGTTTTTTGACTTGCCTCCCACTATGGAAGGAATTTTAAAGTCGTATTCACGTTAAAAAGTATCCACTTATTGCCAAAGCTGTCCAACTAAACCTTACCTTTTGTTTACCTTGTTTTAATTAGAGTCAACAATAATTGTTTTATGCTTCAATGATGACTGATTATTTAATAATGTGATTTTAAAAAAAAGAAGTGCCCTATTTGTGATTGTTGAATGGTATTTTTGAATTTTAATATTATTATATAGTTTTATTACCGCTTTTAAATATAATTTATATTTACTACCGTATCGTTACCCTAGCATCATTGCAATTACCTTTATAAAAACTACAAGTTTATGTTGGATTTGAAAACCACGCGGTCCGGTTCGGCTACACGGCCACGCGGCTCACTTCCATACGCGTTTTGTTTGATAGCTGCAATCTGTGGCTTGTAGGAAGCATTTCCGTAGTACCTTTCACGCGGCTCACGGGTGACCCCTATGGCTCGAATGGTTCAGTAAGATAAGGCTCACCGGTGAGCCCCATGGCCTGAATGGAAATACCCGATTTTTCACATGGCGTTCAACGTGTAAAAAAAAAAAAAATTGCTCGTTGATATTCCTGCCCGCCTATATAAGCCCATAGTAGTATTATACAGGATGTCCCGTAATTAATGGATAACCTCTCATTGTACTTATCAATATGAATAACTATTACTATGACACCAAAATCGCGAAAAAAGAATCAGCTGTTTCCTACATTTTGACGAGTTATGCAAACCTAAATGTTGGGAACCGATGATTTTTTTTTCGCGATTTCTTGCGTGTGTGTGTTTCTGTGTTGTTGTGTGTGTGTTGTGAGTCAGTAGGTACGTATACGTTGTTATAATACAGTCTCACTAACAAAAAAGCAGTTAGATAGAGAGAGAAAGTCGCATGGAGGGAGCATAACTCTTTTTAGCGTGACGATTTCTATCAGTGAAATCCTACCGCATTCGTTCCAAAAATCGAGTTAAGGCTCCTACAAACAGGCGCGACACGCGACGCGAATCGCGCGCGATACGTGTTTGTAGGAGCCTTTAGCCGCTTGAATGCCGTAATTACAGAAACAATTAAAAAGCCATTGTGTCTCACCTAGATCCACGTTATCATATCTTTATTATATGTCATACGAAGAGTTAAGCTATCTATCGAAAAAAGTTACGATAGCGATACTCCAATGATACAGATATAAAGTACGCAAGTTTTCATCCAAAATCCAAACTATTCACTCCGAATACTAGCAGTACGCCGATGAACGATAAGTGTTATCGATACACATCCACAATGGGCATGTACAACCGCTATCGAACGCTCGATTGATTCCTCAGATTTATATTTACACAGCCTTTGTACACAAACTACTGCCTTTTGTAAGGGTATATCATTATTTTTGTATAGATGTATTGCGCGGTACAATGTTTGATGTTTGGCGGTGGTTTTGGTAGTTTTATGTCGCTTCTGTTCAGTTTATGCTATTTTTTACCTGATACTATTCTGTAGCAAAAACTTTTTTTTTACAATAATAAGCATAATAAATGTTGTAATCAATGGTTGTAATTATACATAAATACAAATTTTATTATAAAGCAACCTACGTGGATGATTATCAGAATAAAGTGCATGACAAAGATTTCTGGATTGAGATTTTGGGGCCTCTCATTTCGGATGAGGAGGCCCCTAAGCCTACTTACTACCTATGGACTTGCTGTTGCTGTCTTATTGCAAGTTTAAGGTCTATTCTTATACTTTGAAGGAACGAGCATTCATCGTAAAATTTTCTCGCTGGGTACTTTTACTGAACTAAGCTAATATTCTACCAGGCAAAGACTTCAATATCTGGCCTGGCCTAAGGGCTTTGTGATATTGTCCCTCGCATGACTAAAAGTCCTATGTCATTTTTCATATTTTTTCTGAGTCAGGATGACTACGCTCTTCTATTCGTGATTCCTCACACTTTTCACTAACCGTCGTACCTTTATGTTATTTGGATCTCAAAATATAACCATTTTGAAAGGCAACAAAATGTAAAGAATCACGAATAGAGGAGTGTAGCCGTCCCAACCCAAATCAGCTAAAAAATTAGATAGGACTTTTAGTCATGCGAGCGACGATATATGGCAATACACAAAAACTACATTTTGACATAACTAATTTACCAAACATAACATAAATCTAGTAAACCCTAGGCATGCTCTAACTCAACAGCAAACATGGCAGGTTAGTTCACATTCTAAACACAATTTCACGCTACAGAAAAATCTGAACACACCAACTATTAGTGTAACATTTTTAACAGTGTAAACACTGGGCTGGTTTACTTAGCGATTGAAACGTATAGTCCCCAATGTAATCACCTAATGGAGTCTCCTCGTCCGAGCGGACTCACCTTCCGTAAAAAATAAATAGAGGCAGAAGGTCCATTTAACGCAGTCATACTTATTTATTTATTTATTTATATAATTATACTTTATGTACACCAGAAAATACTTATAAAAAAAAATACGATTAATACAAAACATACAATGGGCGGCCTTATCGCTTTCTGCGATCTCTTCCAGGCAACCTTGGAATGGACAGTGATTGCGTGGATATAAAAAATAGGGTTGCCAGTGGTGCCAAAATAATATACTATAATAGATACATAGATATATACATGTATAATACTGTATAATAGATACATAAATAAATACATACAAAATATAAATATAAGCAACGAAAATAAATGACGACTTTAGATTATTGCAGCTACGAAAACAAGAATACTTATACAGTCATTAATGTAGATGTAACTGAATAAACAAGACTTGGCTATGGAAATAACGCACAAGAGAAAATGCGTGATTTTTTAATATCAATAGCGACAAAGGTATATGTGAGAGATAAATCTAACAACTCCTATTCAGTTTAGTTGCTGGGGATATTCTTGTAAGTAAAATGTTTATTATGCTCGTTATGACAAAATCCTTTTACTCCTACTAAGAATCTCTAAATGGAAAAGCTTAATCACGCAACTGCTGACACGTAGATCAAATCCAGGAAAATTTGCTTAGTAGCTGAAATTACGATCACTCCATCCAATAACTGTGAACATTTGGATTTAGCACTGGCCAGCCGCTTTCTCGGCACTGCCCTCGCTACGAAAGACTAAAATACTTTTAAGCAAATATTTTTTTTATTTGTATGCTATCTTCTTTCTTTCCCTGCCTAATATCTCAGGTATAAATGAATGCCGGTTACATAAAGAGTCCATTTATTTATTTATTTAATTATCCTCCTACTGGTACGCCTTACAGCAATTACACCAGGCGGAGGGAAAATTACTTCATGTGCTGCTTTTAATAATATAAGTCAATGGCTGCTTTCCATCCATCCTGTGCGCGGTGGACATCGAACGGGCGGCGATGGAACACGCATGCTCACACAGCGTTAACTCCACAGTTCCATTACTCCATCCCAATTGGGCACATTCTTTGCGATTTTTTTGAGAGCTTTTATTTCTAAAGCGTTGTGAATGTTGTAAGTTCCTGATTTGTTTTATGGCGAAAATATTTGATGTGAGTGTCCTTTTCAGAGATACTTGTTTGAGTTGTGATTGGATGAGACCTAAAACGCCGTTACTGTCGGACTTCATAGAAAAGAAAGAGAAGCGCGATGACACAACCCTGGTAATTTATTGCAAAATATGAAGCAATTATCTGTTTACAAAAAATCTATTGTATGGACTAAAAATTAAAACACTATTACTTTAGTATGTTGCTTATAGCATAATCTGTCAAAAAATCAGAATTATTGTATGTATATTAGTATGGTTTTTATTGTAAAAAGGAAGTTTTTAGAGGTTTCTTCATTATTTTTTTCTATCGTATCAAATTAGTTGTATTATGTTTTCAACACACTATCTGACTAGCATATAACCTGAAGAATATCTTATATTTTTCTGATTTTGTTTACTGTAGTCGATCATATACTTTTAGTCATTAGAAAACTTGCATTTTTTGCGTTTATGTCCTGCAGTCCACCTAACTAATGTGAAAGTTTTAATGGTAAGTATATAAATGACTTCCACCTTCGTCGGCTCCGGGATCCGGGACTCTCAAAGTCCCTGGAGCCCATTTATTAATTAATAACAGTCATAATAACTGGAAGGTCATACCTTAAATTTGAAATTTATAATATTTAATTTAAACTTTTAAACGGAACAGTACTGGGTTTATCTCCAACTTTCCTTTCATTTCATTCATTTATTCATAAACAATTTACATTGTGTTAAACATTACATCTTAAATAAAAATTATCACATGCAGAAACAATACCGAATAAAATGTTAAATAAAACGGAAAACAATACATATAAAAGCCTAATTTGAATTAATGTGAGATGTATAAGTAGTTCGTAGTGGTATGTGTATTACGACCATGGCTCTTTTTGCTGAAATTTTTGCTGGCTGGCAATAATAAGCTATAACTATAGTCACCTACCTATTTTGTAAGTAATAAGGTAAATTATTTCTTAAGGTTCCGTTTGGACAACCTTTTATTGCGGTAGACCCGTATCGGCTACCGAGTGTGGTTTGGTTGAGCAGATTTATTTTTATAAATATACGGTGTTTAAGATAGTTTGTTGTTTCCTTATATTTTTTATTTCGATCACCACCTGTCTGGCATCTGGGCTTATGTTAGATTGCCGTAAGAGGCCCCAAATTTTAATATGTAACAGTTGAAGTGGAGCAGTGGTGGTCGAGGGTTCGAACCCAGCCACTACCAGTTGGATTTGAAAAAAATCTTTTTGCATTTGATAGCCCAATTGTTGAGGAAGGCTATTTATAGGCTAATTACATCACGTTACGACCCTTAGGAACCGAGCAAAAATAAAAAAGTCAGAAAGAAAGCTAAGCGAAAACGAAGGAGGTAAGAGAGCGGGCGGGTGATGTGATGCGGCGCGGTGGATCAGGAGAACAAGAAATTTCACGCGGACGAAGTTGCAGGCAGAACCTTATCAAAGAAAGAAAGAAGAAAGAAAGAAAAACTGTTTATTCTGCACAAACAAAACGCACATTGCATATAAAAAAAATAAAATAATAAACAAAAAAAGATAAATATACACACACGACGTAGTCAAATGCCTCGTACTCAAGCTTAAAAAAAAATGTTGACAATTTTGTCTATTGCTTGCTGTCAGGGCCAGACAACACACATTATTTTATTACTTGACATTGACAATTTGAGATTGACATTTGACAATACAAATCACAAATCAATCCGATAGGAGTATATGTGTTCTGTGGTGATGCGCCCGCGTCACTGGCCTAATTATGACAACAAAACAAAGTCACACATCACACACACATCACATTAATATTATAAATGCGAAAGTTTGTGAGGGGGTGAGTGTGTGTGTTTATATGTTTGTTACGTCTTCACGCTCAAACGGCTGGACCAATTTTGATAAAATTTTGTATGAAGGTAGCTGACACCCTGGATTAACATATATATAGACTACTTTTTATCGCGATATTCCCACGGGATCGACACTTACGCGGGTGAAACTGCGGGGCGCAGCTAGTATTTAATAAAATTAAAAATTTTACTCCATTCATCACATAAAAAGTTAACTGTGAAATCGTCGCTTATAATTTTTTTTCAGGTAGTTCCAGAGATGTTTAAACGTAAAAAAAGCTATCACGTTACATTTTTTTTAACATGAGAATATAATCTCGAACATCGCACCGAACACTGAACAGTACCTTAACAATGTTTTGTTTTAACTCCGTACTCTGTATATACGAAACCCGTCTAATGAACGATACCTTTTAATTACATTCCTTACAAAGCAAACATTTTCTTTGAAAACACTTTTAACATTAAAGAAAATTCTCTCTTTGAAATCACTTACTAAAGTGCATGCTACACATAAATCACGTAGCGCTTCGTAGTACGTGCTACGACGTAGCGGCGTAGCGGTTTAGCGCGTAGCAAGGTACAATAGGGGCGAATGGGATTCAACGTGGAACGTACGTATGTGTTATGATGAAAGGGGCACAAACGAAAACGCTTGGCGAGACTTCAAGGGGCGAAATGTTTAAAGTACTTACCTATTTAATTCGCTGTCTTGTTACCGTTGGATTTCAATTTAGAATTACACGTTTGAATTTTGCTTTGTATAATCCTTATTCTGTTTAGGATAAGCGTTGTGTTTTGGAAAATGCTAAGTAGCACATGTTTGATATTAAATTGTTCTGGTGAATAAGTTATTTTTAGAAAATTCTCGCTGCCATTTAATATTAAAATAGATCGTTTTTCGTCGCGGCCTTAACCTTTAATAACGGAATCTTCTTCTTGGTTCTATAAAAAAACTCGGTAACTAATTTTACTTTTAAATGCCAAGATTCATATAGGCTTCTAAACTATGAAGCTCATTGCTTCCAGGATACAAGAGATATTGTATAACTATTGTGTCAGTATTTTTTTTTGACATAAATAGTACTAGCCTGTTACTATACCACTGCAGGGTGGCCCGGTGGTAACGGCCCTAACTTACGAGTTGTAGGCCGTGGGTTCGAACCCAAGAAGGCGCTTCCGTTTGTGTAAAACATTTCATCATCACTGTTCTCAAAACGGTGAAAGAAAACTTCGTGAGGAAACCGGCGTGTTTTAGAATCAAAAATTTGAAGATATGACATGTGACATCTACCAACCCGCACAGGCCTTCTCAATCTCTTGAAGAGTCGAGGCCTGTGTCATGATCATCACCCTTTCTAAATTTTTTTTTCAAATCGTTGCCCCACACTATGTTTTTCTCCTGTATTGTGGGTGCGTTTACAAACATTTAAATTCACGTACACAAACAGCCAGACCCGGAACAACTACTTGTAGGTCATACAAATATTTGTTCCGTGCGGGAATCGAACCCGCGACACTCAGCGCAGCAGTCAATCGCTTAACCACTGCGCCAACCGTGCCGTCGAGCGCGGGATTGTCCGAAAGGGTTACCGCTGGCCCGGAACATAAAGGGCTAAGGAAGGAACATGGGTGGGTTTTAGTCAGTAGAGTCTGACACTCCCCTCCGCTCTACCCAGAGCGGGAGGGGTCATTTGATGATTTCCCATCCGAAAAAAAAAAAAGGATATTACTAAGACATTGCTTATAATGTTTGGAAAATTTGTCTGCTCATCAACGTAAATAACGCAGTGAATGTTGTTGAACTTTCAAAATGAAAGCTTTTCCTACTGTAAATGTGATACGCAATTACCCTGCTGGTTTATCCAAGAATTTTCCTTCACCGATGTTAGAGATATGTTTGACAAAGTTTCACACAATTTGATTTAATTGATGCTAGTAGCGGTGCAACTAGCACAAAGTTAAAATCGATTCTCCGTATTGATTTTAACTTGCGATGTCATGTTAATTGAGGGGCGTATCACAGCTTCATTAGCGATAGTGCAATTAGTTTAGAAAATAGGATTTTAACCTTTGCCATTTTCACAAACCAGTTAAAATGGTAACGATAATTTTATCATGACATAATTTTCTAACACCACTTTCCATTGGGAAATATTTACTGATCCTCTAAAAACTCACCGTAATGGCGCAAACTTTTGAAAACGAAAGCCTTTTTAATTTTCTGGTCTTTTGTCACAGCTGCCTAGTTGGTTGCTCTGAGAAAAATATTTTATAATCGTAACTAAGCTAGGTCACATCAGCCGTATGTACTGTGTGGAGATTTTTGCCCAGCGGTCATTGTATAATGACCGCTGGGCAAAAATCTCCACACAATGGGTGCCTGAAGATGGACGGCGGCGCCGCTGAGGCCGGCCCAGAAAGAGATGGCGAGATGACCTGGACGCGTACCGCGAGGGTTGGTTCGAGGTGGCGCGGGAAAAGAGTTCCTGGAAGGATTTGGGGGAGGCCTTTGCCCAGCAGTGGGACAGCATAGGCTAGCAAAAAAAAAAAAAACTAAGCTAGAGTACCCCGATCAAACTGGAAAGGTTAGGTTGGAACTGTGACCAACCATCCTGAGCCGAATTGGTTGAAGAAAGTGATTAATTACATGCCTCATTCATTTACAGAATTGATCCACGGGCATTCTGTAATGATGTATACCTATTTTTACCTATGTGCGGTACTTAGCTGCGATTCTGTAGCCTGTGACAGCCCGAGAGTGGAGTGAAAGTCTTAACGGACCTACTACCGAGATCTGATTGAAACAAATGAGCACACTGGACGAATTCATCGCTCACGGCTTTGCTTCTTTACTGCAATGTTTATGGTCACGCTCATAACAGTGCGATTTATAACCATCTCACGCCTTTACTCCGCTAATAATACGTCTTAGAGCAGCGCCTGACATTTAGTTTCGTCAGTACAGAGATAGTAACGTAACGCTTATCCACATGTCAATAAGGGCGAGAGTTGCTAAGTTCTAGCTTTAGCTAAGTATCGTTATTACGGAGCTTGTTATGTCACGCTGTTAAGTTACAAAAGATAAAGTAATGTCATGTCACGCTTACCCACAATCACAACCAAGTCCATAAGGGCAAGTTTGGCTCGAGTTCTAGCTTTAGCTTATTCTCGTTATTACAGAGCTAGTTATGTCACGCTGATAAGTTACAAAAGACATAGTAATTTACGCCTACCCGCAATCAATAGCACGTCAATAAGGGCGAGTTTGGCTAAGTTCTAGCTTTAGCTTAGTTTCGTTATTACAGAATTAGTTATGTCGCGCTGTTAAGATACAAAAGACGGTAATGTACGCTTACCCGCAATCACAAGCACGACAATAAGGGCGAGCTTGGCTAAGTTCAAGTTTTAGCTTAGTTTCGTTATTCGCTAACTCTGTAGAGTTAGTTATGTCACGCTGTTGATAAGTTACAAAGACATATTAATGTCACGCTTACCCGCAATCACTAGCACGTCAATAAGCGCGAGTATGGCTAAGCTGACGAGGCTGACGGGCTCGTCCCAGCGGACGTCTTCAAGCAGCGCCTGACACGCTGTTTCGTTCAATGAGCGCATATTACGCGCGTCGCACCGCGCGCGCGTACCGCCGCGCGGCGCATCGCCCACACGTCGTCAGGTTGTCACTGGCATAGTGCTTGGCTCTGTAACAAAGAAAAAAATATATTTTAGTACCTATGTAATTTTATTTTCTGATGCCTTCCAGTATTTGCTATTTAGTTGAAAAAAAAAGCCAAAAGAAAAAGAAAAAAAAGAGAAAAGGAAAAGGAGTGTGTGTGTGTGTAGTGTAGTAGTGTGTGTAGTGTAGTAGTTGAAAAGTTGAATTTAGTACCTGTACAATTAAGTATTTCTATAATTTTTAAGTTTCCGAACAAATGAAAATTGGGGCCATTATAATCTCACTTTTTTGTCCGACCGTCACATAGGTTTTTCTCGAGGTCTATGCAACGTAGTTTGAATTCTGGCACAATGATACCAATGTCTCAGTAAATATACTGTCTTAGGTATTGTTTAAAAGAGCTACATTACATTTATTATAATGTTCCATCTCGTAGGTTCATAACGCTAAAATTTGAAGAATTTCCTTAGTTGTCAGAAGCAATCCTGGGTTAAGATTTGTTTGACTTGCGTTTTACACAGGAATTATTATTTTATTCAGCGTTGATACACGCGCAAGAGTATACCTCAACAATCCCTTAATTCTTCTAAAAAAGTCAGGGTTTATTGAAAAATACCCAGCTGAAAGTCTCACCGTCAGAATTAGCAACCCTCGCTTCTGTAAACACTGCCCGAATTTCCTAATTCGGGCAGTGTTTACAGAAGCGTAAGTTGCTAATTCTAACTGATCGGCAGATAGGAATTTGGAAAGGAACCCAAACTCCTGTCTGCCGATCAGTTAGATGGATTATGTGAAGCAGAGGTATACATAATCATTTATTGCCCACGATTTGGCTTTTTTTGCCTTTCTAGGTATTGCACGATTAACCTATACACCGTGCCGCTACAATTACGACATTAATTTAACTCATGGGTAGGGCTAGGGGCCAGTAATCATAAAAGTTATAACAACATAAAATAATTCGTAATTTGAAAACTATCGCCTGCGTCGCTCGCCGACTTAATATGGTTCTCTCTCTTTCTTTCAATTCGCCTACTGTTTGTACGTTATTCGACTTAATTTCATTGATGTGATGTTATGATCCGTGACCCCGGAAAATGACCCCTGCGCTACAGTTCTTTAAGTAGAGGTTGCTCCAAGATGCAATCTTAGAAAATTGTAAATAAATAATAGGTAACGTTTAATGAAAATAAAATATGCTCATACAACGAAAATGCGAAACCGTATATAGGTATAATGTCGCCATTAAAGCGGTACGATGTAACACACTCACACTTTACTAGTTATGTTTAAGTCCCATGTAATAGAGGGCTGTTGCGAACAACCGGGCACAAATTTAGACTCCGGGCTGCTACTGAGAAATTCCAGATGGAAAACCCAAATAACACTTTGCGGGAAATGAACCCAGGACTTCATGCTCAGCAGTGGCGCTTGCGACCACTAGACCATAGAAAACAAAATCCATTAAAAATATTTAAATTTTAAGTTTTTGTCAAATGTTTTTGTAACTTTTAATTTAAGTGTTTTTTATTTTTTTATTTCGGCGAAACCATCGCTTAACTGTTTTTCGAACTTATGAAGCAATACATTTTAGCTAACATCTGTCAAAATGATTCAAATTATGATTGATAGTGTGTTACGCAATAAGGGTGCTGAATATAACCAATATTTAAGTAATTATTATGTTTTCCTCATAGAAGTGAATATTATATATGTCGCCTTTGGAAGTAGTGCTCGCCTCGCTTCGCTCTCTTTGCTCGCACGCGGTTGATCACAGTTTTAACTTAACCTAACTCATTTGGTCGGGCTGCCCTGGCTTAGTTACTGCGACCAATTCGGCTCTCGCGTGATTGGTTACAGACTTCCAACCTAAACTTTAATTGAATTTAGTTCAGGCCATTAGTTGAACGGCCGCCGTTTAGTTAAAAGGCTAGGCGGTTAACTAAACGGCTAATTAAACCAGTTGGCTGCGAAATGTATATTCTTTTTATGTGAATTAAAGTATTTTAAATAGTGTTTCGGTTCGAACCCAGACAGGCGCTTTACTTTGTGTAAATTATTTCATCACCACTGCTCTCAAAACGGTGAAGGAAAACATCGTGAGGAAACCGGCATGTCCTAGAACCAACCTGGGCCCGCGTGGTGGATTACGGCCCACTCCCTCTCACCTGAGAGGAGGCCTGTGTCCCAGCAGTGGGAACATTATAGGCTGATTATGATATGATGATGAAACAGTGTTTTGTTCACATTTTAGGTAGCTACTACCAGTTTGAATAAAACTCGAAAGTAAGTAGGCTGAACGTTAAAGTCTGTCACTTACCAATACCCTGTTTTTGAGGTTTATTGGCTATAAAAAGAAAGAAAAGGCTTTTATTTGCGGTAAACATGACGCAGGGAAAGAAGACAAACACAAAAAAAAAACAAGTTGGGGAAAAATATGCGTCACATCCACGCAAAACTAAAGTTAGACAAAGTCAGATAGATTCGACAAAGGGTAACTTTGTTTATTTCAACCACGCTCTTCCTTAAAAAAGCGTAATCATAAAATTATAAACAACAATGTGACAAGACTACAAGAGCAGTAGCAATATCGACTAAATAAAGTCCGGTCAAGAAACCTCTTCTTGTAACTCAATTGAGCATGAGCCAATTACGGAACGACTTAAAAAAGAAAGAAAAAAAGAAAATCCGTTTACTTCATAAAGACAGATTTGATAAAAAAAACAACCTACAAATTCTCAATAATAATTGAAAAGCGCGGGTTTGGTTTTGAAACGTAGGTGCATGTCGCCCCGAAGCGACGGATGACTGTGTAACATTGCACGGCAGTAGATATAACTACGTCATAGAATACGTCAGCTTTATTTGCGGATTGGTTAGGTAAGTCTGCTGGGCTATTTTTAGATCCGTATCCGTATTAAAATAATGGACTAGCAAACTTTACTTTTTTCAATAATTCTCTATTTTCATTTAATTTTATTATTTTTTTGGCGAAAAAGAATTTCAAATGAACAATCCTAACACCATCGTGATCAACGATACACCACTCTCCTTAAATAAATGAGATTGCCATTTCCCAAAATTGTCACGAACCAAGTTTCACAGAAACTCATTAATATTAATACTTAGTACACACTCCGTTAGGCTGACTTTCCACCAACTAAGAGCAAAGTAGCTGCGAGACCATAAAGGCGTGGCTTCCGACCAGACGGGTGTTATGCCTGGTGGGCTACCGCCTACTTGGTCTCGGGTTTCTAGAGATACATTTATCGCGCTAACTCTGCTTGCGCAGATTGATACAGTATTTCACGTGACATCAGGTGTGCAGCGTAATTGACATGTGCTATTATAGATGCCACCACACAACTTTGTGTCTTTTTCCACCAGAGCTAAATGGTGCGGGTAATTGTGCTATTAACCCCTCAAGCGTCAAGTGTACACCAAGTGTACATAAGAGAAAGTGCTCGAAACGTCAACGGTACACCAAGTGTACACAACAGTGTCATTGTTCTATTGTCATTGTTAAAACATTGACTTTAATGCGCCCATTCAACTACTTCAACGTGTGGTGTATTTCGACAGGTAGACTGGCAAACGTGTGAGGGTTTAAGATTCGCTTTGCGAGTATGTAAAGAACTTAGCTTCGTTGAACCCTTTTACACCAGAGCTAAGCCAAGCTACGCTATGAAAACCTAAAGATATTGGTTGATAGAATACATGATTCGCTTCAAAACTTAGCACATCGTTGGTGGAAGGGCAGCCTTAAGGTTCTTCATGTTTAACACAACGTGCCTACTTCAAAGGCCTATAATTGTGTGGGATAGAGGTTCTCAATTAAACTAAACTCAGATTAACAAATAGGAATTCGAACTACATGTTATAGACACTACACTGTTAGGGTGTGGTACAAGCAACGATAATATGCTTAAGGGTGAGTTTCACCAAATTTTTGCACGTACCTAGAATGAGTCTTGAGAATTAATTTTGAAGTTTTGACAGGCTTTCCGTACTAGAACTGTCAGCAATTTTGTTCCATGGATAGAAGATAATTATCTGACTTTGGTAAAATCAGCCCATATATATGTATTTTGGGTCGACTTTTACCTTAGGGTAACAACATAATGAATTAATTATGAAGTCTTTGTCTAACAGCAGATGAATTAAGAACTATGTTAGAAAATCAATGTCCTGACTTGATGATATTCTATTTTCTAAAACCGGTCATACTTAATGCTACCCTATTATTTGAAAAGAGATTTTGTTGATACGGTCGTCTGCATGGCGATTAGCTACTGAGAAGATATAAGTTTCATTCTGAAAAAAACCGGCCATGAGCGAGTCCGATTCGCGCACCGAGGGTTCCGTACCACCATGTTTTTAATTTTTCATCGGCGAGGCCTATATTCGTCAGAGAATTTTAACACTGTGCACTGCTGTGTAGAATATTGCAGTTTTATGTCAGTGCCATCTCTTGACCGATAGTGGAACTAATGTAACTTTTGTTGATGATTTCTGAAAAAGTGTACCAGATACTTCGTTTTATTTTTCCTATAATTTTTACATGAACTTCTATCACATAGAATAATTTCAGATTTTTCTCTATGCAAACGAGATAGGGGAACGGTATCTTTTTTTACATTTTTCATCAAAAGTCGAAAACTACGCGGCTTAAAAAAAAGAAAAATGTTTGAGAATGTGTAAACAACGCTCTTTCATATGATATCTCACATGCCCTAGTAGCCCCACTTCGAATTTTTAAGACCCTTTCAGTTCGTACTGCAAAAAAAAATACATTTCTTTCTTATTTGCAAAATAGTTGGGCAAACATCATCTAAAACTATTCCAGATTTCAAGTTGAAAGCATTAGTAGTTCTTGAGATATCCAGCTGTGATAGACAGACAGACAGACAGACTGAGTCTCACCATAAGGGTTCCGTTTTACCATTTTGGTACGGAACCCTAACAATTAGTCAAAACAAAAAAAAAAAAAAAGCAGGAGAACTGATTTTCTTTGTAACAAATGTAGTGTAAATAAGCTGTATGACAATCGTAGGCATGCCTTATAACAATACTATACAAAGAATAGGGGTTAAAAATGCAGGTGTAAACGCAGACAATGTGCAACCTGCCAACCCTCTTGACACCAACCCATAGAGGTCTAGGTTACATATTCTTGCACCACACCCCACCGGGTCAAGTGAGCCAGTTCACTAATTAACCCCCCACGTTCGGAGGCTTTTGTTTGACTTTCTAATCGCTCCACAGATACTATGTTTCTAGTCAGACTATCGCTTTGGATTAACCCGCCTAATTCTAGGGTTAATATTTAAATTGAGTTTACAAATATTTCGGGTGTCCATTTTGTTTGATTGTGTTTTGTTTTATGATTGAGTTATTGTCGTGAATCTTGTCTACCTAACTGGAAAATAGATGCATTATATACTTGTACTCACCGTTCTATTTGTGTATCATAATGTGATCAATATTTGGATTTTGCAGGGCCTACCTACTCCTAAAAATCCTCTTCGGGATTCAACTGAAAAATGTGCAGCTTTTGAAAGTAACAAAACTCTTCTGTGTGTTGTATATAGCCCGATGCCATTCATGACTACGTTCATACTATTGGTTTAGTGGTCCGGCAACTGATCCGTGTGCAGGTGACGTGGAGATACTCTCTGTCACCGCCCTCGCATTGCTGTCGGTTCACTACACATATTATGGTCACAACAGACGTCACTATCGAATCGCTCTGTGACCGCATATGATAGAGATTTGATGATATTCAAAGCTTTACCTATATATATACTAGCTGCACCACGTGATTTCACCCGCATAAGTTTGGATCCCGTGGGAATATCGAGATAAAAAGTATTCTATGTATTAATCTAGGGTGTCAGCTACCTTCATACCAAATTATATCAAAATAATAAACACTAATATTATAAAGGCGAAAGTTTATGAGTGTGTTTGTATGTTTGTTATTTCTTCACGCACAAACGGCTACATATAGGTACTTACAAACTACATTAAAGTAGGTAGAAAGGTTATATGTTGTCAATTTTAGATGTTTTTGAAAACACACAAGAAGAGACAGATTCGGAAAAACTATGTATCTGCAAGCCGTAAGTACAAATAATTGTAAATTGTGAGTCCAGGTTTTGTTATTATATTTAACTTTAATTCTACAGTTAGTAATGTATTTATTGATAAGGCACTTAAACGACTTATTCACATACACAGACTAAAATCAAATACAGTGTTAGAAATTGTGAATTCGTCACTTACAGAAGTGCACAGCACTAGCAGAGAGTTATTAGTAGGTACGTACAATATATCGTTAGTTGAATTACGTATAAGTTATAAAATTAAATAGAATAAAAAATGAGCTATGTTCACAATTACGAATGGTAATGATAAAGATTAGCCTTTTGACCGCCACAGTCATGTATAGATGACAAACTAAAATGTGTCCAGTACGCCACGGTTCGACTACATGACAGACTGACGCCGAGGACACGTTTTTGATTTTTTGACGTGTGGCGGTCAAAAACTAACAAAAATAATAACAATTGAGAAAATGTTAGTATTTACACTAGATACTAAATTAAATTACTAACTTACTATATAAATACATACAAAAACAAAGGACACTTAGGCGTCGAAGTACTCGACCGCATTGCTGTCATCCGTAAACGTGCCCAGAAGACTGGCAGCATTGCCACTATGAATGGCAACAATGCTAATTGTTTGACCAAAGAACGACTCAGCCCTCTGGTCACGTGAAGTGTCGACCAGCCGGCGAGAAATTTCCTTAATAAGAAGGAGACGCGCACTCGGGCCCCATGACCCGAGCGTTTCAACCCCAAACGGCTCAAAGCTGTAGTATAACAATTTATATTATAAAATTAAATCACTATATCCTTGTCCAGTTTCCATCTTTCCCGATAAGCTTCAGACCAGACCTTAGCGAGAGAAAAAAAACATAAAACATTTTTCTCTAAAACACCAATCAATATCAGCAGTTTGTCTTCGAAACGAGACGCTGGCATGCTACGAACTCCTTCATAAAAAAACCTTACAATTCATTCATGAAATTGATATTGTTACGAGGTAGCCTCCATATTATTGTTTTTTATGGTGGAGACAGGCGCATTGCAGATGCTGAAACTACGATATGGAATAGGGAAGTGTATTTACATAGCAGCATTTATGTTTATCTTGATCGAGTTATTAAGGTGAACGAAAATAAAACACCTATTGAGTGTAATATAATCAAATTATTCTAACTGAACAGACGTTCAGTATATATACTACATATAATTCCTTTATTTAATTAAATACTTATAAATTATATTTTTAAATATTAGTATAAAAAACATTTTAAAATATAAAAAATAGTAGCCCGGGAACAGGGTCCAAGCTACCGGCGGTCAGGGCTTCAGAAAGAGGAACCTCCTAACAATGCGGGCCGTGTCCAGAAGTACCGCTTTCTGGATCAAGCCCTTGATCCAGCTGCCCCACGAGAGCCTCCTCCTTTTTATTATTTATTTATTTTCTTAAAAAAAAATGCCTCACGCTAGGAATTTCTCCTGTATTGTGGGTGCGTTTACCAATATTTAAACTCACACAAACAGCCAGACCCGGAACAACTACTTGTAGGTCATACAAATATTTGTTCAGTGCGGGAATCGACGCGCGACACGCAGCGCAGCAGTCAATCGTTTAACCACTGCGCCAACCGTGCCGTCAAAGCACGGTTGGTGGTTGGGAAGTGTTAATGCATCCACCATAATTATATTAGGTATATAGTCCTGACCTTGCACCCTCAGATTTCCACCTGTTTCCCATTTTTTTTTTTGCGGATGGGAAATAATCAAATGACCCCTCCCGCTCTGGGTGGAGCGGAAGGGAGTATCAGACTCTTACTGACTAAAACCCACCCGTGTTCCTTCCTTAGCCCTTTATGTTCCGGGCCAGCGGTAACCCTTTCGGACAATCCCGCTGACACCATTCACCGTTTACCCAGGAAATCAAAGTTTAGTCCTCCGTTTAGATAATAATCAAACAAAACAAACACTGAGTTTCCCCTTCAGAATTCTTAAGGTAGCGTTAGGTTTACAACAAGAGAGGACTGTCAAAAGTACTTGTCGCAGTTTTTTGATCAGAAGTCTCAATATTTCGATTGCAATGGGATTTTGTCACTACCTACAAAATGGCAACAAGTTATCGAACAAAATAATGGCACATAATAATCAAAAATATAAAATAAACTATGAAAAAAAACGTCGTGAATTTGTATAATTTTTTTTTTTTTGTAGCTAGCCTTTACTGTCCCACTGCTGGTCAAAGGCCTCCCCCAAATCCTTCCAGGATCTCTTTTCCCGCGCCACCTCGAACCAACCCTCGAAAACTTTTCCCCGACCTATTATGACGTTCTAAAAGTGCTGATTCTCAGCCTATTCAGAATAAATACTTTTGATTTTGACTTGAGTGGGGAAATCAAAAGGTTAGTACTGCGAGCACCAAGTTAATTATGAAATACATGGTGATTGCGGGAATAGATATTCTGAAGACTAGCAGTTCTAGACAAAAAGTAAAGAACGTTATACCCCCCCTCCCCCACCATGCGACTTTCTCTCTCTCTTTCTATCATATAGGAGTGTGGAGTACCGTGTAGCTTCGTTCCTGACCGGGTTCCCCCGACCGCATACTTTTGAAGTGAAAACTTCTTTAGGCGCGTTGGGCATTTTTTCTGATGAGGAAAAAACCATTGATCTCGCGACACTGTTACCGTAACCGACACCGCGCGCGTTTTGTTTAAAGACGATAAAAATATACATACGTAATTGTTCAAGTTTTCACTTCTGTCGGCACTCCCGGAGTGCCACTTTTTTTGGTTTCTGTTTTTTTAGGGTTCCGTACCCAAAGGTTAAAAACGGAACCCTATTATACTAAGACTTCGCTGTCCGTCCGTCCGTCCGTCCGTCTGTCTGTCACCAGGCTGTATCTCAAAAACCGCGGTAGCTAGACAGTTGAAATTTTCAAAAATTATGTATTTCTGTTGCCGCTATAACAACAAATACTAAAAACAAAATAAAATAAATATTTTGTTTTTTTCGGCATTTTTGCCTTGTGGTACGGAACCCTTCGTGTGCGAGTCCGACTCGCACTTGGCCAGTTTTTTTTCTTTATTGTACTTTCTGTCGTCAAAACTCATTTTAAAAGAAACACAATATTTTGTATGCTTTGTACATCACAAGACAATATTTGGGACAGTCAACCACATATCAGTGTAATACTTGTGTGTTTTTTTTTGCTTTGAAAATCACAGGACTGCTACTACGACATAGATGCGCTGTCAATGTCAAAAAACACAGTAATCTGTGTTTACTGTACTAACAAAAACAATGCTCCCTTTTATAAAACAAAGCTAAATTTACTGAACATGGACGTAATAAGTGGCACGTTTTGCTTCATTAACCTCTAAGGCGAAAATTATACGACAGAATAAAAAAACATTTTTGAAGAGAATGTTTACTTTGTAGAGAATAATTTTGCACATGTAGTACTGAATTTTTCCTGTTGCTGTATTTGTAAGGATAAACGAGGGACGTAGGTAGGTACTTTAGGTACCTACATGTTTTAATGTTCTTTTGCGCCCTTGCAAGCCCTTCCCTTCCAAGCGCAGGTATTTAAGGAGAAGAACGGGCAAGAAACTCTATGGACACTCTTTTAAAATATATTTTTACAAAAATATTAGTTACATCATTAATGTTGAATTTATAATTTACCTAAGTTATTTAAGTTTCCTTGCATTAATGAAAAACTGTGCAACAATGAGATTTCATACAACATTTCTGCACTGTTTTGGTTCTAAGCAAAAAATACGTCCTTTGTGATCGGTTTTGTAGTGATTAATGATAACATTACTACGTAGTTGAAAGAAAGTTTATTTTTATTTAATAATAATAAACACAGGCATAGAAACTGCACCATTTTTTATTCGACAGCAAAAAATCGATAATTGATACTACATACAAATTAAAGTGAAATTATCGAAAATAATGTGTTATAACGTTGGCGTTGCTGCAATCACCAGTTCCATTTGTCAAAAAACGGTTAACCTGGTGGACAGAGTGTAGTCTAGATATAAATATAGATAAGGTAAAAAAAAAATTAAAACATAAAAGACAGTAGTATTCCATTAGCCCTTATTGTTTCATTATTTATTTCCTTCTGTTTATCCTTGGCTATCCTACGCCATTGGTATTATTACCCGATGCCCATTCAATCGTCATTTGTCTACAGACAGAACAAATGGACAACAAGCATTATTTATGAGACTAATGTACATAGGCTAACTAGCAGCGCCCCGCGGTTTCACCCGCATACGTGTCGATCCCGAGGGAATATCGAGATAAAAACTATTCTATGTCCTTCCCCGGGATGCAATCTATGTCTCTGCCAATTTTTTATCGAAATCCGTTCAGTGGTTTAGGCGTGAAAAAGTAACATACAGACAGACAGAGTTACTTTCGAATTTATAATATTAGTATGGATATCCGTACTAACCACTAGCGGACCAGCACGCCCCGAGGGCAGTGGCATATTTTACCATAACCACATTTCGCCAGTTATACAATGTGTCCGGTCATGGACTAGCGATATTCTAGGTACTTATATAGCAACTATTCTAGTACACAAATTCACTACACACTAGGGTCCGATCCGCTTCCCCGCTATTTGGCAGTCATTTAGCTTTTTTTGTTGAGATATTCTCTACATGAAACATATCTCTCAAAGTTTGGTCCTAATGAGATAAAAGTAGGCTTATTCGGAGGGCAACGATATTGTCTATCGTTTCCATTACGATCATTATACATTCACATTTTCGTAACTTTAAAAAAAAATAAAACTCCAAAAAAAATATCTAAAAATTATGCCAATCAACAAATTATTGTAAATTACTGCAAAAACCACCCCTATGACCCTTTTTATTTTTTTCCTAGATAGACAGATTTTGAGCTAAGTTACAATACAACATTAAATTAACATTAATATTTTAGTGGATTGGACCCTAGAGTATAGTGTATTTGTGTACTAGAATAGTTGTTACATAAGTACCTAGAATATCGCAAGTCCATGACCGGACACATTGTATATAACTCCCATGAAATATACCTTATTGCCACTAGCCGGACACAAAAGAACCAATCCAAAGAACCTACCCAAGAACACTTTCCGCGACCTAGAAATGGTAACCAAGACCTCATGCTCAGTAGGCAACACTGACTCTTTGGAAGGTTTCATACGCCTAACCTAACCCAACACTGTAAGCATTTAAAATGCGATCGGATCAAGAGTTTTTCTTCTGAACATTCTTATTCTGTGTTGGTTGGTAGGTACAGATATTGCACATCACTAGCGCGCGTCAATCATTGCAATTTAAACTCTATGTCCATGACTTAAAAGTCAAATGACGCGCGCTCGCCATTTACAAGGAATATGCCATGAAATCTCGTAGGAACATAATTGAAAACGTGGGCGGTTGTAGAATCACACTCGATGAATGCCGATAGATTCGTTCCGATCAATTAAATCCCACCGGAATCTGGAACCATGTCTATTGATCACGTCTGTGATTGGTTAATTATGCCGTCACATTGATGAAAATGAGGGGCCCGTGGCTAAATAATAACAGCCGCACATGTCGATCGATCAGGTTAAGCTACGCTTGCCGCGGTTGGTCTGTGGATGGGTGACCATCTTTACATACCAAGACCCCTCCGTGCTTCGGAAAACACGTTAAGCCGTTGGTTCCGGCTGTCATTCGTGAATCTTTGACAGTCGTTACGGGTATTCAGAAGCCCGAAAGTCTGACAACCAGACTTACCAAGGGGTATCGTATTATCCAGTAACTGGGTTGTGGAGTCGCTCCATGTAAAATACTGGTATTCAGCTGCATCCGGTTAGACTGGAAGCCGACCCCTACATAGTTGGGAAAAGGCTAGGCAGATGATGATGATTGATGATGTAGTAAGGAAAGTTTTGAGTATGAATGTGGCTATAAGAGTAGGGGAAGGTACAGACGCCAGCACATCAAGCTACTACAATCTGTCAAACTTCTTTAATAGAATTTCTACTTTATCGCTAAAGCATAAGGTTCAAAGTTGATTGGGAAAATTTGACAGTTTCAGGTAACTTGATGTGCTGGCATCTTTACCTAAGAAACGTATGGATGGACTGTGTGAAAGATGATATGGTTAGAATAGGGTGTCTATCGAGATGACGACTTCTAGAGAAGTATGAAAGAGAAAGAAATGTTGCGGCGCCCCTAACTAAATTGGGCAGAAGAGAGGAGATTGAATGAATGAATGAATAAGATTGATGATTTCTGGTAAGCTGCTAGGATTGGTTGGCTGAAATAGCAACAACTTATCACATTATGAGAGATTTGCTAACTGATTCATTGGAATACTTTTTAAGGAACTGTAGATTTTTTATCAGTCGCAGAAATAGTTAGATAATGTCATACATACAGGGTGGCAGGGACAAAGACACGCAAACTGAAACCATGAATTCAGCAAATGATTTTAGAACCCGTAGTGTAGGGTAGAAATGTTTCGTGATGGCCTAAAAAAATCTGCTGTTTAAAATTCATACAGTATGTACAAACATTCTTATAGGCTTTTGTGTTTAACCCAAAAGGGAGCCCTTATCCTGAGCTACACATATACTCGTATGAGTACATAAACTCGCTCTTTTTTCCCTTGCGTGTAAGCAGGACGCTGCTATAATCCTTCTGATATTATGCGCTTCTGTAAATTTTAACTATACCTACAAATATATTCACACATGTATACAAACAAAGTAAAATTGAAGTGTCTGTATGTAATATCAAAATAACAGCTTTTTACTAAATGTAATACGGTATACTTATGACAATTTTTTATTTTTATTTTTGTCTGTCAGTCTGTTTGGTCCGGCTAATATCCGAAACGGTTAGACAGATTTTGATGGGACTATCTCTGGCAGATAGCTGATGTTATAAGAAGTAACTTAGGCTAGATTTTGTCCCGGTAGCACGTTCCCGTGGGATAATTTCCGACATCCACGCAGATTATATAATTTATTATTTAATTAAAATATTTTAATAAATATTTTAATTATTTATTTATTATTATATAATTAAACAATAATTAACAAGATTGACTTACATTTCAAACAACTAATATTTTTATCAAAACCACAACTTTTTCAATGAATATCATAACGAGCGGCTGTCATTTGCCTGCGTAGCCGTAGGCAGCACAAAGTGTTGGCGTAGGAATATAATTGAAAGTGTGGGCGGATTGAGAAATTGCTGACGATAATACTATCGTTAGATGCAAGGGGTAGAAGTAGTGCGTGGTGCGTGGTAGTTTGAATACATTGAATGCATGAATTGATAGTACCTAGGTACTATAATTAATTGCTATGTAGACGACTTTCATACGAAGGCAGTTGTTTGTCTTTGAGTTTGATAGGTTCTTATTTAACTTGCGAAGACATTATTTCATTAAACTATAATGGGTATAAGTATAAGCCCCGAAGAGCCAGTGTAATAATATTTAGGTATAACTTTAGTACATCCTGCGTAACACATTAGCAGTAGCAATTGCTTTAATTTTGACAGTTCAACAACATTCATTGCGTTAGGAATAAATCTTATTTACGTTGTTGAGCAGAGTAATGAAGCAATGGATTGGCAATATACTTCAATATGATTCAGATTGAGATTGCTAGTGTGTTACACAATAAGGGTGCTGATGTAAGCTATTTCCAGGTCTTTTGATTTTAATGAAAAGATTTACCTACATTTTATAAAAAATATTCCGCCCATATTTTTATCCTTTTAGCAATGTAGCTAAATTAAAAGCAATAACTCAAAAAAGCCTGCACATTTTAATACCGTATCTTTCTCATTTTCTTTTAACGTTCTTTTTAAACTTTCCATCTATATTTTTCTTCATTGAAAGCACAAGATTTTAGTCTCTATGCTAACTAACCGTAGCTGAAATCAAGTCTCTTTAAAATCTTGAAGGTAACCTAAATACCTAGGCACCCAAATTTTATTAGCAAAATAGGCTATTTGACAATGTAAAAAATAAGGTCATAATTATTGACACTCGTATTTTAAAATCGATTTGCATTAATTTTACTACAAAACAATGTATTATTTATAAAAAAAATCCCGAAAAAACTTCATCTTTTTAAATCTGGCGCCACGTAATCGAAAACGGTCTGGATTGGCTGAACTTAAGATGACGTCATGATTTAGTAAATTTCTGTCTATCGTTGACAGAACAGATGACTTTTGTCTAGTATCTCGACCGTTTCAACGTTTGTTTACGTGAATCGTGACGTCACGACGCCATATTGCGTTTTGGCGGCTTATTTAAACAGTACATTTTTATTTACTATTTTTTAAAAGAAATACATTATGCAATTTGAAGTAATAGGTTTTTGTGGGCTCGTTAGACACCATTAAATAATCTGAGATGTTTATCAGAAACCAGTCAAATAGCCTATTGTAGTATCAAGCTAGCCTTTCCAGATAAACCGTAATAAAATTTGGTATTCATACAATACTGTATTATGTAGGTACTTTATTCGTTAAGAGAGAGAATGAAAATGATTTCGATACAATTTAGATAGTATCGATATTCGATATTGAATGACATAAAAATGTTTTCGACCGAAAATCGAGATGTGATAAAGCATAATTGAAATGGGACCGCAGTTATATACTGAATTTCAGTGGTTGTTGGTTATGTTTTTGAAATGTGATATTATTCATGAACTAGCTTTTTGCTCGCCACATCGTCTGCGTGAAATTTCTTCTTTTGACATAAACTGCTGAGGATATGATATATAATTTTATATTTCAAATCTATTTATATTTTTTCTTTTGTTCTTATGATTTATAATGAAATTCTTGTTTTAATTTTTTAAATTTAGGTATATTTGCTTTATATTAAAGAAGTAAATGGTTTTAAAGGTTTTATCAATTTTGATTTTATATATTTCCGTTATTTAATTTTAGTTTTAGTTATCTATATATATAAAAGGAGAAACTGACTGACATATCAACGCACAGCCGAAACTACTGGGTCTAGAAATGTGGAATTTTGCACACGGCTTCCTTTTATAATGTAGGGGAGCACTAAGAAGGGGTTTTTGGAAATTCAACCTTTAAGGGGGTGAAAAGGGGGGATTTCGTTTGTATGAAAAATCTTATTCCTTGAGTTAATAAACTTGAAACTTGGCACGAATACTTATCTAAGTAAATGATTAAGTTTGGCATTTTTTGTTTTTCTTAACTACCCCCTAAAGGGGGATTGGGGGGTGTCAAAGTTTGTATGGAAGAATTTTAACGGGCTGTACGATTAACTTGAAACTCAATATTTATACTTAAGACTAAAAATAGATAATAAAGTGTATCAGGGTTTTTCGAAAATGTACCCTTAACAGGGTAAAAAGGGGTAGTTAATTTTACAGGGGAGGATTTTACTGCATGGCTTGATTAACTCGAAAATTGGTATAAATAATCATTGAGTCAAGTCATGAGCACATCCCAAAGGATTTTTCGAAATTCCACCCCTGTGGGGGTGAAAAGCGGGGATAGAGTTTATATGAAAAATCTTATTCATTTGGTTAATAAACTTGAAACTTGGCACGAATACTTATCTAAGTAAATTATGAAGATTGGCACTTTTTGTTTTTCTAAACTACCCCCTAAAAGGGGGGGGGGGGGTGTCAAAATTTGTATGGAAGAATTTTAACGCGCGGTCCGATTAACTCGAAACTAAGTATTTATACTTAAGATCAAAAATAAAGAATGACGTGTATCAGGGTTTTCGAAAATCTACCCTTAACGGGGTGAAAAGGGGTAGTTAATTATACAGGCGAGGATTTTACTGCGTGGCTTGATTAACTCGAAAATTGGTATCTTTGAGTCAAGTAATGAACATAATCCCAAACGATTTTTTGAAATTCCACCCCTGTGGGGGTGAAAAGCGGGAATACAGTTTATATGAAAAATCCTAATCATTTGTTTGGTTAATAAACTAAAAATTTACCCGATTACTTATTTATCTAAATAAATGATAATTAGATTACATTTTCGAAATTTTTAGAGGAAAATCTATATATAATATATAAATAAAAAGAAAAGTCCTGACTGACTGATTGACTGACTCATCAACGCCCAGCCCAAACCCTTGGACCTAGAAAGCTGAAATTTTGCACAGAGGTTCCCTTTATAATGTAGACAAGGAATAAGGAAGGATTTTTCGAAATTCAACCCCTAAGAACGCGAACGCGGGGAAGATGAAATTTCACGCAGACGAAGTCGCGGGCAAAAGCTAGTAATAGTATAATTGTGGCATGTATTTTTAATCTTTGGTTACTAATATAATTTTTAAGTATAAGTACTAACATAAATATGGATCACTGTGTCTGAATTAAAATAAATAAAATATATCTGTCCTATGACACTCGGCAATACTTTAGCTTCTCATTAGTGAAAGAATTTTTGAAATCGGATCAGTGGTTCCAAAGGTTTTCCCCTTTATTTATAAACGTTGCCTAAAGTTAAGACACGTTTAAACATCAACAAGTGCCAGTCGGACTCGCGCACCGAGGGTTCCGTACAAATTTGTAGGTATGTAAATAGTTTACCACGGGATAACATTTTTTTTTTGTAATGTTACTACTTTATGGTTTTCGGATTTTTTCCTTTACTTGTGCTACATGACATTGCGTCTTGCCAAATTTCATGATTCTAAGTCAAAGGAAAGTACCCTATATATAGGTTTTGATTCCCTTGCAAGTGTTAAAAATTGCGGAATAAACGCAACATAAAAGTCCGTATCTTTTGATTGCGTTGACTTAGAAGTTTGATTTTTTCACTGCTTCAAGGGATTGCGGCCCTGAGTATTTGATATCAATTTCAACTTGATAACTCCACGCGTTCCTAAGAAAAAGTGTCTTGACAGACGTCAAGATATTTTCCGCCCTTTTTCTTAAAAACGGAACCCTTATAAGATCACTTCGTTGTACGTCGTTCCGACCAGACGGACGGATCTTATAAGGGTTCCGTTTTTTCTTTTGAGGTGCGGAACCCTAAAAATGTATATGGTTAAACAGTCGCTAATAATTAGATACTTAACTTTAAGTAATGTTTATAAATAAAGCGGTTTATATCGAGGCAAATCACTGTCCATTCCAAGGTTGCTTGGGAGAGATCGCAGAAAGCGATAAGGCAGCCCGTTAGATATTTTGTAGTGTTAATTTTTTTTATACAATAAATAAGATTACCCTACGTACAAACTAATACATTGTACTTCTTTATTATTATTAAAAAAATTAGCTGCTATCCGCGACTGAAACAAACATTGATTTGCATAAATACTAGATAGATTATTTCAATAAACTCACAAAGGAACTGTGTAGCTAAAGAGCTTTGTTAGCAAAATAGAAATACAAAGTTGATACAATGATTTTATTTTTGTAAAAGGTTTCTGTTATTTGATAAAAGTTTTCAGTAAAAACAACACTAACCAAGAATCCTATTCAAACAAAAATACTAGGAACGGCAGTTTTCTTTAAAATGAATAAATTCATCGAAGGTCTCCTTTATTTTCCTTAACAGTTATTCAGTGTAAAAAGTGGAGGGTTTCCAACTAAAGTTATATAAACATTAGCTGGCCTTTTAAAGCTACCTACAGCAATTTATCTACTGATAAAATAAAGCGTTGCCCGGTGATGCTATTTTAAGGTCTGGCGTAAATAGGCGCTGCCCAAACGTAGGACACCGTAAAACGCTCAGTTTTTTATCGCACAGTTAGGCGTATTTGTATGTACAGCCAATAAAAGAGATAAGTATGCAGGATCGTCGGATATAGTTGAAGTTTAGTAAGAAACCGATGGATGTTGTCGATTGAAATTTAATTTGATAATTGAGCTGTTTGTTTTTTATTAATAAAATTAAATTTTATCCGACGATCCTGCATACTTATCTATTTTGTTGACTGTACTGTACATAATTACAAATTATTATCATTATTATTATTTAAAAAAAATATATATATCATTATTTTTTATTGTTTTGGTATTTATCTGTGGGCCAAAGTAGCCTGAAAATAAAGGTTTTAAGTATTTATTTTATTTTATTTTTATAATTATTACGAGCCAGAAAAAAAAATTGTTTATTGTCAAACGCTCAAAGAAAATACTTATTCGCTGTTCCTTAGGCAGGCTTTATTTAGTCTCATTGTTTATTTCACTAATTGCTTTCCGGCAATTTGAGAGATCTCTTCAGTACAACGTAAACAGTTTTAAGCTAAACAGGAATGGAGTGGGCCATATTATATGAAATGTATTGAATTGCCGTCAACGCTGTGGGAGGCGAAGGGAGGAGGAAACAATCTATATCACATTAATATTATAACGGCGAGCGAAAGTTTGTGAGAGTGTGTCTGTGTTTATATGTTTGTTACTTCTTCACGCTCAAACGGCTGGACCAATTTTGATAAAATTTTGTACGGAGGTAGCTGACACGATCATAGTATAATTATAGATGTATAATTGTGTGTAAATAGAGTATAAGGTACAATGGGGTTGACGTATCCGTGTGGATAAAAACCCCTTATTAATAAAGAATAAAAAAAATTGTTACTTCTTCACGCTCAAACGGCTGGACCAATTTCGATAAAATTTTGTATGGAGGTAGCTGAAACCCTGGATAAACATATAGGCTACTTTTTATCCCGATATTCCCACGGGATCGACACTTAACCGGGTGAAACCGCGGGGCGCAGTTAGTTAATAATAAAGCTGAAGAGTTTTCTTGTTTGAACGCACTAATCTTTGGAATTACCGATCGTATTTGGAAAATTATTTTTGTTTTTTCTTGAGGAAAGTTAAAGCTACTTAACATTACGCTAGGAGTCGAGCAAAAACAAAAAAAAAGTCAGAAATAACGCTAAGGGAAAACGAAGTAATAGCGCGGGCAGGCAATGCGATTCGACGGAGTGTGTCGGAGATAAGAAATTTCACGCGGACGAAATCGCGGACAGAAGCTAGTCGTGGATAATCACGGTCTGGATGTGTGGTGGGGAATCTGAAGAGTTTTATATTATGTTAGGACACGCCTGTGATTCTTGAAGAGTTTTTACTCACATAAAATTCTTTATACCTACCTGTATCCCACATTATAAATGTGAAAGTTTGTGAAGATGTTTGGATGTTTGTTACTCAATCACGCGTAAACCGTTGAAAAGATTTGGATGAAAATTGGCACGTAGATAGACCATTTTCTGGATTAATACATAGCATATTTATTATCCTGATATTCCCACGGCATCGAAACTTACGCGGGTGAAACCGCGTGGCGCTGCTAGTACTCGTCGATAATATTTGGTCCTAAGGGTGGTTAAGATTGAGATTCAGTTTGAGATCATGCCTCTTTGCTGTCACCAGAAATGAAATATAAACATCACAACTAAACACATCTATGAAAAATTGCAATAGGCAGCAAAAGTGCGTGAGGAGCAGTGGTGACCCAGAGGTATCGGCCCCGACTTACGAGCCAGGGTTCGAACCCAGACAGGCGCTTTACTTTGTGTAAATAATTTTTCATCACTGCTGCTCTTAAAATGGTGAAGAAAAACATCGTGGGGAAACCGGCATGTCTGTATGTCTAACAGAACTAAAAATTTGAACATATGTGACATAACCCGCACTGGGCCTGCGTAGACTATAGTCCACTCCCTCTCACCGAGAGGAGGCCAGTGTCCCAGCAGTGGGAACATTAAAGGCTGATTATGGTATGTGCGTGTTTACCAGATGAAAAGAATTTAAACGTTGTCTAATTAAGGTTCTTGTGGTCGATCCCTGGGTTAATAATAAAATAGAAAAAATTACAAAATTTGTTTTTCCTAATTCCCAAATTCTCATTAATGAAAACCTTTTTTCGAAATTCTTTAAAAATGTGTCCCTTAAGGGGAAGCGCTAAGGTAGCCCGCGAAATTCAAATTTTCTTAAGTTTTTCGCAATTTTCTCGTCAGTTTTAAGTTGTACGTTGATAAAAATATGATTCGCCACCGTAACAAATATGTATTTACAGAATTATAATCATTAAAGTCATCACAACTTAATACTAACCAGCAAATTGCAAAAAACCTAAAAAAAGTTGAATTTAGCGGGCTACCCTGGCGCTTTCGCCTTAAAAACAAAAGTGAGTGTATAAATGATAAATAGGCATGCGCCACCATTGCTATCGTCTTTATCGATAAGAAAGTTTAATTCGATAAGTTGCGACGCCAAGGTCGAGAGTCGGATGAATTAATGTGTGCGTCGATAAGATCCGCCATTTTAATTGATCCTATAAATCTAAAGTTCACCTGTGAATTGGCTGTTTATTAACAGACGTCGGGTTTGATTCCCGGTTCAATTTTGTTTGAAGTTTATAATAATATTTTGTCTTCACGTCAATCAGAAACTGAAAGTGGTTTACGTTACAAATTGCTATTACTTTAGGGTGAGTTATATTCAATAGTTTCCGTAATATTTCAGATTTTTAACACACTAAGCAAGCAAAGTACCTAGTCTTACTTACTAGTTTACATTATAACATGAAATAGATAGTAAATGATGAAATAGACATTGAGCCAGTATACAGAAACTGAGAAGTAGAAAACACAAAAAAAGACAAAGTAGATCCCAAATATTATAATAATACACTGTCTATAAATAAGTATTTTCTGTATCACAAAACGCTAGCAACAGCCAATTAATTAGGCACTCTAAGTTTACCTACAGAAAGTCTATACTAACAATTCTCACTAAAGCATCATAGAATTTTTTTTTCATATTGTTGTTTGCATAATATTTTCGTTTGTAACAAAACAATCGGACAGTTCTCGGCGGATGAGTTCCCTTGCAGCTGGTTTTTCAATTAACTCGACTGTTAATGGAAGAAACGCTCCGGCGGGTACGGCCGAGGACGGCCTATCGATATGTCGACTTGTAATGCACAACACTATGCATATTTTGCTTAATAGAATGGAGGCTGTCATTGATGAATTTGAACTATTTTATTTCGAAGTTTGACATGTCATAAAGTACTGGTGACGACTTACTTCTTTGGCGTATACAGCCGTTATATTTTTTTGTTATGTAGAAACAGTGTGAATTAATTTATCTAGGAAGTTAAGTCATTATGGATAACCATTCTTTCCTGCTGATCAATTCTGTCAATACTGTCAATCCCTAGCATCAGATGAAATTACAGCTCTTTTCATATTCAAATCACCTAAGGTTTCACGGAGAGATTTAATGTCATTCCCGGCCGAATATCATTCGAATACGGAAAGTCGTAAGTCTGACCCACGGATCTTACATAACTTTACCGACTTTTCCCGAAAGTGGTTTACCTACAGAAGACAAATGGCCACTCTCTGAAAAATAAACGTAATAAAGGTAACTACTGTCTAGGCTTTCAGCTTCAGCTAATAACGTCAACATAATTAAACTTCCAGGTAGTTTCAAAGTCTTATTATTATCTCCAAGAGTTTCTAGTTAAAAAGCTTTGTTCTTAGAAAGGTATTCATTATCTTGAATACATCGCTAGCCTTACAATAAGTCGCCAAGATTTACTGGATTTTTTCTTCACCTTGGAAGAAAAAAAGAAATTTTATACAAAATTAATTACTGGGAAATAATTTGGTTGTCTAGAATATTGAATAGAATACGTAATTAGGGGTTTGTAAATAATTTATGTGTCTGTTACCTTGACTTTTTGGAGTATCTGATACATAAATGTCGGTATATCTATAGAGGTATTAAGTGGTTGGAGTGTTTTTAATGGTAGACTGATAGTAATCTGATTTTAATAATAGTAGAAGGTGGTAGTCCTCGTGTTGTCATCTGACATTATGCTGAGCTGAGGCCCTTTTGGCATTATAATCTTTGTTTTATTTATTTATTTTATTATTTATGTACACACAGTAAAATACGTAAGGATATGATATAATTATAATTTGTGTATAAAGGTACTGTACTGTTTTCTGATTTTTATAGTTCTAAGGTGTATTATTTTGCTGGTATATTATTAAAGGCATATTTCTTTCTTTAATAATATGCTGAAATGGTACATAACTTTCATTTGGCTGTAAGTTATAAAAGTTGGGTGACAAGGCTTGGTCCCACCATAAGTTGTGATATAGTATATCTACCTACATCTGTACGACCAGTAAGATTGAAGTGGCCGGCAGGTAATAATAATAATCTATAGAACTCCACGTTCCTTTTTCACTACTGCTTTACCTTTCTGGAGGAAATTCCCAATACCTACTTAATTATCTCGACTTTGTGTTATATTATCTTAGCGGGGCCTTCCCTCCTTTTTTACCCTTAGTTCCCCTATTTACTTTCTCTTAAAGTACCTCGAGTGCCTCGATGGTCTAGTGGTCGCAAGCGCAACTGCTGAGCATGAGGTTCTGGGTCGGTTCTTAGCTCGGGAAAACTGTTATTGGAGTTTTTCATTAGTGATTTCGCAGTAGCAGCCCAGAGTCTAGATTTGTGTGTGTGACCCCTTAAAAAACATTATTTATTTTATTTTATCGGGTTTAGATATCGATACGTCACGTTTGCAGTTTCGCTGACTAATTTAATTTGACCTTGTATAGCTGTCAAAATGTAGGTGTATAATAGATGCTTAACTGCCTACCCCTTCGGAGATTTATGTTGTCAAAACAGTTTGCTATTTCAAAAGTTCCGTTTACTCTTAGGTTAGCCTGAACATCGTAACAATGAGAGCTTGTCATCGTTGTGTCAGCTTCTCCTCTGGGTATTATGTTATGCAATCACCCCACAGTTTGTCTGTCTCTATATCGGTTGATGACAGTATTCATCGTAAGTTTAGATACAGTTTTAACTAGTTTGCAGTCAAATATTGTAATATCCGCTTGGATTACACTACGGAGATTGATGTACTATTTTGCACTAACATTTGGACTAATACTAAAAGACTTAATGTCCTTTCCTAATAGAATTTAATACGAATTACCTAACAGAAGAACTCGATAATCTTATTTCCGACTATTGGGAATCGAATCTTACGATTGGCAACTGAGATTAGTCCTTTTTGAGATGAAAAGCTAAATAAAGAACCAAAAAATTATGTTAGGCATTTGCGAGTTACTTTGTGCTGGGAATATTTTTAGACCAGCTGCTCTGTCGGGTATTCGTAATGGAAAACAAAACACCCGGTTATTCAAAAATACATCAATATTAAATAATTTAGTTAATCACAAAATGATTGTTCCAATACCTACTACAGGCCTAAACGATTGGCCTACCGAGCTAGGGACTACTCACACTTATCCAACTCTGTTTAGCTTTTGTCCTTAAAGAACAACGATTTTGTATGAGATGCGTACGCATCCGTTCAGCTGCGGAAAGCTGAACGGACTCCATAAGTTGGTTTTCTTAAACCAACTTGCAATTTCGAAGTGATAATTTTAATACTTAATTAGTTTACGTTCGAACGGACTTTTAATTTAGATAAAATACTCTTCTACCTTTATACGAGTATATTCGTCTATCATAAAGTTCATTGTCATTCCTCTAATTGTAAACCAGTGACGAAGAAATCTGGATCCGCGCCTCGGAAATTCATAAGTTAATTACCGACTGGAGCCGGGTTCTCTGCGCTACCCGGTTACCCGGCTACCCGTCTACCCGGTTACTTGGCCACTTTCAACCAGGCGAGACGACGCGAAGCGATGTTTTTGCTGAATCTAACACAGTTATATCAATATGATTTACAAGGCAAATTAATTTTATTTATTATAGTTGTTCTGTCTAAATTGTAGCAATTTGCTCGGCAGATCTTGTTAGCGTGGACGGATACGGGATCAAAGAGTTAGTTTATTATTTATATAGGATGTCTGTGTTATTTTTGTATATAAGAGCCGTCTGTCTATCATGTGAGCCCACCTTTAAGAGGGCGCCGACCAAACGCCGACCGCGCAGTGGCGCCCTCATCGTTTGTTTGGTAATTTCTGAAAACTGAAATCGCGAAAAAAAAATCGATTGTTCCCTTTTGACGAGTTATACGAACATAAATGTAGGGAACAGCTGATTTTTTTTTTCGCGTTTTAAGCATAGTAAAAGTTGTTCATAATATGAGTACTATAAACTCTTAAGAGGTTGTTAATGTTTTACCAATAACCCTGTATAATAAATAGTATAAATAATAATAATAATGAATAGCTTCCTTACCTACATACGCTATTCTACCAACTTGCTGACTGTCCGATACGAAACAAGAAGTTGAACAACTTGTAAGAAGCGCTGACCTACTACAGAATGAGTTGGCAACAGCTGATTGAGGCAACAGGCAATAAATTACAAAGTAGATCGGAAAAATAAATACAAGAACAACGAAACAAAACAAAACTCTAGACAAGACCAACTATTTGAAAGTTTCAACCCTGCAATCTACTCGGTTTAAACTTTAACTAACTTTCAGAACTTGAACTCTCTTTTTGGTTTTAAAGTAACCTGGGATTAGTAGCACTATGTCCGAGGAACTAGTGACGTGCCAAGGTGAAATCGATACCGATACTAGGTGGGTGGTAGGTAATTGGTACCCATGAGTGTTGGTTCGCTTTTATGTTAAACTGGCTTTTACCAGGGGCTTCGCACGCGTGTGTCGAAAATTAAAGCACGGGAACATGCTACTGGGACAAAAAGCTTATGTTACTCCAGATTGAGAGTATGTTACGCAATTGGAGAATAAATAATTAGTTAGGATACACAGGCGACTTTTCCCCCCGCGGCGAATATTTTTCGCGCACTGGATTTTCAACGCACCGCTTAGCGCCGAGGGTTGAAAATCCAACATTAAGTTTTCGACGCGCTGGGATGCACTTTGATGGAATATCAGTGCTTGGCTCAACACCGAGAGTTTAAAATCCAGTGCGTGATAAAATCCCGTCGCGATATGTTTACGTCCGTGCGAACGTAGGCTTAGGCCTGGAGGATGGTAATAATGTGCGCGATGCCTTAGTTAAAGGATATTCGAATACAAAATGTTTACACATGTTCTTAAAAAAATCTACAAAACTGAATTCTATATCCAAGAAACACTTGTCCCATCATGGGACTAGTGGGAGGGACCGCATTATTTCATCAAAGCCGTATCTACTAGGTAGGTATATAGTCGACCTCGTTATTGCGTCACCACCCTAAGGTGCACTGTCACTTTCACGTTCTAAAACCACAAGGTCTATTTATCTATGTGACAGTTAGATAGTTTCAACTTAAATTAATTTTCAATGTCATCATTCTCTTGCCCTTATCCCAATTTATTTGGGGTCGGCGTGGGGTCGGCGCAACATGTCTCTTTTAGTTGTGATCTCCACCCCCGTCGTATTCATCCCCTTTCTAACCATTATCATCTTTAACACAGTCCACTCATCGTTGTTTTTGGTCTTCCCATACTCGTATAGCCATCGACATTCATTCCTCTGCATCACATCCCCAACAACAACACAACCGATTTCTGCACAAGTTTTCAGTCACACCGGTGCCACTTTCAGACTTCTTATAAAGTTTCAATGTACGGCACCAAAGGAGATCAGTAATTAGGGTCATCGGTTAAAGTTGAAGCTAATAATAAAATTTAATTTTATGAATAGAAAACAGTTTTTTTTTGTTAGCCCTTACTTTCCCACTGCTGGGAAAAGGCCTCTCCCAAATCCTTCCAGAAACTCTTTTCCTTCGCAAACTCGAACCAGCCATCGCGGTACAGGTTCAGGTCATCTCGCCATATCTTTCTGGTATAGTTAATTCATTTATCAAATTAAATTTCTGTAATGGAAATTATTGTCAAAAGTGATAAAGCAATGACGAGGTCGACTATACGTCTCGACAACGACCTCAAAATATTTGAAAAAGCTTAAGTATCTTACCTACTACTTCTAAGAATAGACTGTCCAGACGTGCTTGTGGACACACTAGAATTTATCAACTTTCATTATTGGCAATACTGTTTTTTCCAACAATGCTTTAAGTTTTTATCCCTGAAGAGCTTTTTAAAGTGCCAAGTGTAGGCATTTATTTACTGCGCCCAAAGGAATTGTTTAACTGAATGACGTGTCTTGTGGCTAGTTTCTGTGCCAAAAGCGATTACGTGAGTCGGGTACATTACTTAAACAGTAACTGTTTTATTGAATTTGGTCAGGATTGCTTGGTTGGTTGAAGGAAAATGCGTCACATTATTTTCGTGTCTAGGATTTTCAGAAAAACAAGTCATTTAATTTATAAAACGCTATTAGTAGTATCTACTGATTCCATGATCTTACATCACATTTTACTTTGATAACTGTCGGTAATCGTTCGAAATTCAAATATCACGCGTTTCACTATTTGCCTTCACAAACAATGAATTTCTTTGACTTTATTAATTTATTAAATAATTTATGCACATAAATGTACAGAGGTGGACTTAATGCCATAGGCATTTTCTACCAATCAGCCTATGGGTGATGCAGAGACAAACACTGGTAAGTGTAATCATGAAAATTGAGGAATAAATATTTTGAAACATAACTTACCACCAAATTGACTGATTTACGTATAAATAAGATAGATCATCATCTTCCTGTCCTTATCCCATGTTATTTGGTGTCTGCGCAACATGTTTTCTTCTTCCATTCTCCCCTGTCAACCGTCACGCTATCATTCACTCCCTTCTCTTTCATATCATTCCTCACACAATCCATCCATCTTTTCTTCGGCCTTCCTCTCCCTCTCCATCCATCAACATGCATATTCATCACTCTTTTAGTCACATGCGTTTCGTCCCCTCTCATCACATGCGTCTGTACGTAAGTACAGACGCCAGCACATCAAGCTACTTAAAAATGACTACTAAGAAATGAATGAATACTAAGAAATGTTATCATTTCGAAGTAAAAATATAACCTTGGACGACTCCTATAAAATAAATAAAAACCTCGTATGGTCATACCCCTTTAAAAGTCCTAAGTCACCGTTCTCTTTTACTGCACAATTTAAACTTAACTAACTATAATAATAAACTGTCGTCTGTCGTTCAATAAAATAAAACAGCGGACAACATTATAAGGCAGTGTATACACCGCCGCTGACCCTAATTTAATTTTATTGCAAAGATTTGTTGATATTGCCTGTAGCAGCAGCGCGGTGTCACAATGTAAACGAATTCAGAAGGACCAATAACCATAAGCATAATCAGCCTATAATGTTCCCACTACTAAGACACAGGCCTCCTCTCGGTGAGAGGGCGTGGGCCGTAATACACTACGCCGACACAGTGCGGGTTGGTAGAAGGACCAAAACTGTCTTAAAAATTTAGATTGCAATTCGCGAGTCGCTCAGTAACTTCTTAGAAGAAAACTGTATCAAACCTGAAAATGAACAGAATCTTTATCGCTGCTAGGTTCAGAATCATGATGTACTGAATCCAGGGTGACAGGTTGCGCATCGATATATATGATCAGAACACTGTGTCCCAGTAATGTCCTTACTCAACGCGTGATGAATGCCGTCAAACGAACGAACGCGACAAAAGCCCAGGTTCGCACTGGCGCGATTTTCCCACGGCGATTTTTTAACGCGCTCTGGATTTTTATCGCACTGCTTAGCGCTGAGAGTTGAAAATCAAACAGTGTGTTTTTTTGACATCCTGGGTTAGGCTCTATTGGATGTCGATGTTCGGTTCAACTTCGAGAGTTGATAATCCTGCGCGATAAAATCCCGCCGCGATATTTTTACGTCCGTGCGAACGTGGGCTAACCCTCAGTCATAATTATTGTAACAAGCGAACCTTCTGAAAGGTTCTATCTTGTGAGAACATTGTGCATCTGAGTTAGCAGTCGTAACATTTTATTTAAAGTGATAAAGCCTCGCTTAGTTTGGGGACTAGTCCGGAAATGTACGTCCAAATTGATAACTATTACAGGATATTGTTTTAGAGCATATATGCCGCAGATGGGGAAGGTTTTTATGCGGCTACTATTTATTTTTCATGGTTTCTCGATGGTGGTTATTTAGGAGGACACTATAACGCTCATTGTAGTTGACGTGGACGTAAAAGATAATTGAGGTTCAGGTATAACCGCATATGTTGATAATACGTCGTTTTAACTTAGAGGTGACAGTGACCATTAAGGCCGCTATCCCACGTTCGAGAGACGCTGACGCTCGTCAAACGCCAGTGGGATATAGCGGCCTAAGCCATATCCACATGCGTGATATCTACTTACACACAAGTACAAGTAGTTTGCATAAAATGTGAGTCTTATTAACAATACACTTGGCAGGCGAATTCATGATCACAATTTAGTCTTACAAGCAGACAGAAGAATTATACTGCTATAAAAATAATGACGGTAACCCTTTTTCGCATTTTACAGCCAACTGTATGCAACCAGCAACCGAAACATGGTAGTCGGACAATCACCAGTCTTATTAAGGGCTATCGTATTACCTAGTAACTGAGTTGTGAAGGTCCAGTCGCTCCAAGTAAAATATTGGTATTCACCTTCATTCGGTTAATCTTTAACCTTTTGACCGCCACACGTCAAAAAATAAAAAACGTGCCCTCGGCGTCAAAGTCTGTCATGTAATCGAACCGTGGAGTACTGGGCACATTTTGATTTGTCATCTATACAAGACTGTGGCGGTCAAAAGGTTAAGGTGACCTCAACGTAGGAAATGGCTAGGCAGATGATCATTGCAATAGGTACTGCTTTTTTTTTTTTACAATGGTATTCCGTTGGTCATCACTTTTTTGCTGTTTCTATTTTGCAGAATATGCGGTGTGCTATATACCTATAGTCTTTACTAAACAAAAATATTTTCTCTCTTTCTTTTTACGGTACAGTTAGGTATAGTGGTAGTACCGACTTACTTTCTGTAAGAAGCTCTTTCACAAGTAGTTCTACTGTTCTCTCAAGCTACTAAGTTCCTGACAGACACAGACCTAACGAGGCGGTAATCAGTACTCGATAGCACGTTACGAGCTATTGGAAGTTACTAGCTTGCTCCAACAAATTACTGGCTAATGACGCAATCAGAATTGCATTTTTCATATTATACAAATGTGGTGGCGGCTTGTTAGTTACAGGAAAATTGTTAAAGGGGTTTCTTTTTAACCTTTTGACCGGCACAGTCATGTATAGATGACAAACCAAAATGTGCCCAGTACGCCACGGTTCGACTTGTACATTTAGTATTTTTATCTATGTTCGACTACATGACAGACTTTGACGCCGAGGCCGCGAGGGCACGTTTTTGATTGTTTGTGGTGGGCAAAAGGATAATGTTTCTTTACATAATCTAAATTCATTACATATCGAGACTCCTCCGTGCCTCGGAAAGCATGTTAATTTAACGAATTAACATGCTTTCGAGTCCCGGTTGTCATTCGTAGACCTTTGACGGTCGTTACGGGTAGGCGAAAGCATAAAAGTCTGACAACCAGTCTTACCATAGGGTATCAACACTATCAAGTACAGCTGCATTCGGTTAAATACGGAAGCCGACCTCAACACAGTTGGGAAAAGGCTAGGTAGATGATAATAGGTTGTTTTCGTGTGGACAGATTTTCGTTTCGGCAGATTTTTATTTCTCTATGCAAACTTCGGAGATAGGGGAATGGTATCTTTGTTTACATTTTTCAACAAAAGTCGAAAAATACGCGGCCTAAAAAAAAAAAGAAAAATATGTTTGAAAATGTGTAAACAACGCTCTTTCATATGATATCTCACATGCCCTAATAGCCCCACTTTGAATTTTTTAGACCCCCTTTCAGTCCGAGCTGTAAAAAAAAAAAAATCTTTCTTATTTGCAAAACAGTTGGGCAAACGTCATCTAAAACTATTCCAAATTTCAAGTCGATATTATCAGTAGTTCTCGAGATATCCAACTGTGACAGACGGACAGACCGACTGTCTGAGTCGCGCACCATAAGGGTTCCTTTTTACCATTATGGTACGGAATCCTAAAAAGGAGCATTTAATGAGTGTTATATACTCTATGAATAATGACCATTAAAATTCAAATTAAGAATGAAAGAACAATTTAAAATCTCAGTGCACGGTTATAATTAAGCCTATCGTCCACTAGCTGCGACAATGCTGGCTTGAGTATCACACGTTACTTGTGGCACAAAGCGGGGCCACTTGTGGCACTTCAACACTGAGATATAGTTAGTTGGACCATAGAAGGTAAGACTACGCGTTGTCATAGAGGTGTTAGTGTAGTTTTTTTTTTTTAGTTAGTTAAAGCTTTGTGTAGTTTACGGGGCCTGAGCTGAATTAGTAGTAATTTTGAGCAAATCTCTGCTAATAATAAAGCTAAAGAGTTTGTTGGTTTGAGCGCTCTCTGGCACTGCCGCCAGTTGGATTTGAAAATTTGTTTTTGAATTTGATAGCCTAATTCTTGAGGAAGGCTATAGGCTAACATCACACTAGGACCCTATGGAGCAAAAAGAAAAAAGTCAGAAAGAACGCTAAGCGAAAACGAAGAAACAGAGCGGACGGGCGATGTAATGCGACGGGGCGACGGGGTGGGTCGGAGGACCAAGAAATTTCACGCGAACGAAGTCGCAGGCAGAAGCTACTTAAATAATTATATTAGCTGGAGTATTATTTATTATTTATTTATTTAAAATTTTCGCACAAAAAGGTACGGCTTAGTCGTTAAATGCCCAATTCGTAAAATGCCTAGCATTCTACAAATGCCTAATTCGGCAAATGGCTGATTCGCAAAGGACTAATTCTTAAAACGGCTAATTCGCAAAAGGACTAATTCTTAAAACGGCTAATTCGCAAAAGGACTAGTTCTTAAAATGACCAATTCGCAAAAGGACTTATTCTGGAAAAGCCATACTTTTTTTTTTTTTACAAAGGCGGACTTAATGCCTTAGAAATACATAATTTGTCAAAATTTCAACTGTCGATCTATCGCGGTTCTTGAGATACAGCCTTGTAAGACGGACGGACGGACAGACGGACAGACAGCAAAGTCTTAGTAATAGTACTCAAAGGGTAACCGTTTTTACCCTTTGGGTACGGAACCCTAAAAACTATTAAAACTAGGTACATAAATAGGTTATATACATATACATACTACCACACATAGTATAGTATCACGCGGTCCTACTTGTGGCACTACAATGCTGAAGTATATACTAGCAATGCTAGTTGGTGTATCGCGCGGTCGCACTTGTGCCACAAAGTGGTCACTTGTGGCACTACAATTCGGAGGTATAGTTATAGAGCAGAAGGTATGTGCGTTTACCTAGGGCTATTGTAGCGTAGTTTTATTGTAGTGTTAGTGTGGTTAAACTTTAGTGTTGAGTATAACGTTAAAGTTGTGTGAATAAAATATGCACGTTGAAGGTCTGCCTCCTGTGTCGTTCTCCTCATCATCATATTTATCATTTTCTTCCGGTAAGCGGTCATCAATCCAGAACCTTTCGGCCCCATCTGTTCTGCGAGCAATATTCACAAAAGTTCTGAGTCAGGTTAATCGGGTAAAGATAGTTGTGCTTCAAAATTGTAATATTCTCTAAGAAACACGAGACAATAATAAGACGAGAATAGGACACCAAAGTATTATTTTCAACTTAGTAAACATTTAGTTTGATACTCATTAAAATAAAAGAATATGGAAAACTTTGAGCCGTTTGGGGTCGCAACGCTCGGGTCATGGGGCCCGAGTGCGCGTCTCCTTTTTAATGAAATTTCTCGCTGGCTGGTCGACACTTCACGTGACCAGAGGGCTGGGTCGTTCTTTGGCTAAAGAATTAACATTGTCATTCAACGTGGCAATGCTGTCAGTCTTCTGGGCACGTTTCTGGATGACAGCGATGCGGACGAGTACTTCGACGCCTAAGTGTCCTTTGTTTTTGTATTTATTTGTAAATTAAGTTAGTTAGTCATTTAATTTAGTATCTAGTGTAAATAGTTTCTTTTAAAACCCTTTCTAGGAGTTTTAAATAATTATAACAAATGAAAATAGCTATCAAATATTCGAAAACATAAAATCAAAATTACGAGCTTCAGTATTAAAATAAATATTCTATCTTTACTATCCCCGTGAGGGGATTACGAGATTATAAATAAAAATAAAATTCCAGATACTCTTTAGAAGAAAGTTAGTATCAAATTCTACAACGGGGACTATGTAAATGAAAAATAGCGCCATATTTTTCAGTAAAACGAAACAAAAAGTAGCAAAAGCCTACCCACTTTTTTGTGTTTAGCTAGTAACTAAAATATAACTGGCAAAAATATGTAAATGTGTAACTTTATACGCCCTTTGTGAAAGTTCTGTGCGAAACAGAATGAAAGTTAGACAAAAAGGGAACGCAAACATCAAGGCATCGGGTATTCAATACACCAAGTACACGTAGGTTTGGGCACTATTTGGATAGGGCTACCACGTATTTTTTTGCTGGGACATCTAGTATACAAGACCACAGCTGCACAGAAATTTCTTGCAATAGTACGAAGTATTGCTGTAAAAGTTATGGCCTGTATCACACAAATTCTGTTCCATTTATGAATTTGTCTTTTTTTCCAAAAAGAGACGATGACATGTAGGTACCCATAACATATTATGTTATAGGTACATATCGTCGTCTCTTAGGCCATTCATGCCTATTTTATCCACAACATCTTAGGTAGAGGTGTAGCTACACACACATTTCGCTACTTATGGATGGTTTAGGTTGTCTTGAAAAGATCGCTTTTAGTCATAAAATGGCTACATTTACCGAAATGTAATTTCTATCTAGATATATGAATAAAAATCAATGTTTGTTTGTTTTTCCTCTATGCGTTCCGAAACCTTTGGTCAGATTGTGATGAAACTTTGGTAGGGTGTTCTAGGGACGTCTGTGAGGGTTCCTAATTATTAAAACATGGAAAAAAAAATAACAAAAACAAATCTGAGGCGATACGAAGTTCGCCGGGTCAGCTAGTGTTTTATATAATAAAGAATTTTCTATCTATCTTATACTTAAGTAAGTTTAATAGGGGGTTTACCTACTGTCATCAACCGAGCATACATCCAGACCCCGGGCTGCTACTGAGAAAATCCTAAATAAAAAAATAAAAAAAACTGTTTGTTAAAATAGCTGATATAGCTACTTAGTTGATTATGTTATGGAGAAAAGGCGGTGACCTTGGATTCAGACTGTAGGTACGTTCGTTGTTTGGTGGTGAACTGAATACACCATCAGACTAGTAGGTGTTAGGTGACTAACAAGAATTTCCAAAAACTTAAAAAACAAAAACAACAAAGTCCACTCATTTAGGTCATCCCTCATTCGTCAAAAATTCGACGCACAAAATACAGGTTGATGTTTAAAATTAACTTTAAAAAGCCTTTCTCAAGGGTTCACAAATAACCGCGATCATTTATTCAACGCACACATGGCGTAGGGTTGCCACAGTCATGCGGAAAGGTCGAAATTAACGCGGGATGAAAAGTAAATTGCAAATCGATGTTCGGAGCGAAATGCATTAATCTTACCTTTAAGTGTGGACAGTGGATGAAAAGTTAGGGAAAGGTGGGCGAAGTGTTTGATTAATGTTTATTCATTGAAAGATTTTGGGTTAATTAATTTCTGTAGCGGTGGTATTGATTTATTTTGGTCCGATTTAAAGGTGATGTGACGCACATCAAGCTACCCGAAACTGTCTAATTTTCCCAAACAACTTTGAACTTTATGCTGTAGCGATAAAGTTGAAAATCTATTAAAGAAATTCGACAGATTGTAGTAGCTTGATGTGCTGGCGTATGTACCTACCTCAGACATTAAAATTAAATATTTTTCATTTATTTACTATATAAGTACACATAACAGATAAAAAACTTAAACATGGGAAAGATTTAGTACAAAGGTACTGAATAACTTAACTATTCAATTAAATTTTTGTTGATATGCATATTAAGGCATGTCATTAGTGCAAATTTGCATTTACTGCTGTTTGCTAACTTACCACATTAAAATATTAGGCTGTAGAATCGTGTTTTACTAAAAAAAAAGGAAAACAATATATTTTTGGAACTCCCATCCCTCTTTGAACGCGCGTTTTCTTAACCAATAAATAAATCTACCATTTCACCACAAATATTTATGTATGAATTCATCGTTTCCGTCTTCCGCCTATCTAATATATTCATACGGAACCCGTTTTCACAACAAACTGACAACCCTATCGAACGTATTCATCCGTACATCATGTATCGGGTGTTATCGTTTTATTAAATTTTGTTTTGGATTTATTAAACAGCATCGTCATCTGCCTAGCCTTTTCCTATGTTGTAGTCGGCTTCCAGTCTAACCAGATGCAGCTGAATACCAGTATTTTACATTAAGGGACTGTCTATCTGACCTCCAAAACCCAGTTACTGGGTAATACGATACTTCTTGGTAAAACTGGTTGTCAGACTTTCGGGCTTCTGACGACCCGTAACGATTGCCAACCGACGCACGGAGGGGTCTTGATATGTAAAGATGGTCACCCATCCACGGACCAACGGTGGCAAGCGTAGCTTAACCTGATCGATCGACCCGCGTGACTGTTATTACATAGCCACAAGCCGGAGGGGCTTGTGGCTATGTAGTAACGGTGGAGTTTCTTGCCCATTCTTCTCCATACGAAATCTACCTTTTCGAATGGGCGACTAGAATCATTTCTATTTAGTTTTTTTTTGACGTTCAAAAGTGCCTTTAATGTGCCTATTTGAAATAAATGATTTGACTTTGACTTTGACTTATGTAATAACATTCGCGCGAGTAGTAAACAGAGCATTAGCGTTAAAATATTAATTTTCGTGAAAAGTTATTATTTTATCTTGAGATGGATAAAGCTTAGGTTCCAATTACTTTAAGGCAGAGTGATAAAGGTAGTTAGCGGCTAGCAAAAACTAAAGTAATTTTAAGAAAAAAAAAATCATGAAAACTTGCGTGTCGGTGAACTCATTACTTAGTACTTAGTAGTAAAGTAAATCTTAATGGCTATGATCATGAACCAGGCAATATACATTAAAATTATTATTTTCATAGGTCAAACAAACTTCTGTCCAAATGTGAAATGTTTTTACCACCAGAAAGTCCACTGTTGTGTAATCTATGTTTATACTAATAATAAAGCTGAAGAGTTTGTTTGAAGGCGCTAATCAAGCTGCTCTTGCCCAACCTGAGGGGGCCAAATGCCTCCGCAGGCCGAACGGAGACTTTACGCGGGGGTCGTGGGGTCCATGGCTTTATACGGGGCCCCGGTGTGGGCGCGTTCACTCGGCGACGAACCGCCCACTATTTGAACGCGCCCCAAAAGGTGGTAGCCGTAAGGCTTATCCGGGGTACGAAGTCGCGGGCAGAAGCTAGTATTAAATAAATTCGGCACACCAGAACTTTTCACGCTGACTGTACTGTGAGGTGTGTGTTAGGTAGCGTTACCAAACGGGAGCGTTCCCAAACGGGAGTAACCCGCACGATCTTGGGCGAGGCGGCAAGCTTCCTTGCTGGAGTGCCGCCATGGGTTCTGTCGGCGATAGTCCTCGCGCGCCTGTATGAGTGGCGCGCGGAGGCACTACGCCGGGGGGAAACTCCGCTGCCTCGGAACATAAAGGGCTAAGGAAGGAACACGGGTTGGTTTTAGTCAGTAAGAGTCTGACACTCCCTTCCGCTCTACCCAGAGCGGGAGGGGTCATTTGATGATTTCCCAACCTGAAAAAAAAGGGCGCTAATGTCTGAAACTACCAGTCGGATTAGAACAATATTTTTGCATTTGGTAGCCTAATTCTTGAGGAAGGCTATAGGCTACGCTCCTTCCTTCACGCTAGGATCCTAAGGAGCCAAGCAAAAAAGAAAAAAGTCAGAAAGAACTCTAAGAAATTCTAATAAATAGCCTTTCTCCACCTGTCATCGCTTCGCCTTGCCAGGTGTCCTGCCCAATTCCATTCCATAATACGTGTTCCGATATCGAAGTCCTTCGGGTTTGGAACTCGGTATACGAGCCTTATGCTACTCTTAATAAAATAAAAAAATCAAGCAAGGAGGAAAAATAAATAATTTCCTGCCAGTCTCTCCCACTGTGTGCAGACCCTAACGCCACCAATGGCCATTACCGGCAGTTATTAAACGTGAAGAGTCCTTTAGAATATTTCATTTAAGGAGAAAGAAATTATTCAATATTCGAGTGTCCCGATAAAATGGTTCAGAATTATATTTTAAAGCCGTAATTTGTCTTCCATTCAATGGTTTTAACGAGGCATTTTTGCTGGTAACGTATTATTTTACTGGTTCAATTGATTTATTGTTAAAATATAATTCACTAGCAGCGCCCCGCGGTTTCACCCGCATAATTTTAGATCCCGTAGGAATATCGTGATAAAAAGTATACTATGTTTTAATCCAGGAAATGGTCTAACTATGTGCCAATTTTCATCCAAATCTGTTCTACGGTTTACGCGTGATTGAGTAATAAAACTTTCACATTTATAATATTAGTAGGATTTTTGTAGATTGTCAATGTACTGAATGTTTTTAAGGCTGTGTAAAATTGTTATTCAGATTATTTACCTAGTTAGCAAAGTTGATAGCGTGGCTTGTTACAGTCTTTCTAGTATACGACAAATCGATGAAATCTACTGGTATACAGCTTTTGCAGCCAGTTTAAATAATACATAGTATTTACTTACCGCTTTCGTACGACTAGCACGCAAGAATTAATCAACAATATTTAGTAACACGTACTTATCGACTCTAAGGTATAAAGGAATTCTTACTCAATACTCAATATTTAAGTATTTGTGTACTTACCTAGTTTTAATAGTTGTTTTTTATCACTGTTCCTCTCAACCGAAGCACCTGCCATTTAATCTCTTCACCACCCTTGATTGACTGGTAGAGAATGCCTAAGGCATTAAATCCGCCGTTGTAGGCGTAAAATATGTGTAAAATATTTTATTTAATATACATAACATAACATAAACAAATAAATACAATATTTTATTTGCATTCCACAATGGGTACTTAGGTGTTAACTTAAAATAATATGTGATCATTATAGACCCTGTTGGGCACAGCAAAATCGTAGTAGAGAGGAAGCTTTGAAAAACTTTTTTTTATTTGTTTTATTTTATTTATTTAAACTACAATTATAGCACCTTTATAGAATTATCCAACTTAGTTTATCATAACAGTCTTCTGAACTAAATGTTAATATTATTATTATATAATTTTCTTATTAATTCAGGTACTTACCAAGGTAAGTTATTCTTACCATAAAGCAAGGCAAACCTAAGAAAAAGAAAACCTTAATCAATCAACTTAGACCACTATCTCTGTCACCTTTGACCTAGACTAGAGTCAAGAGCAAACCTATATTAAAAAAAAAAAAAAAACTAACAGATTTCATAAACGGCCTCTTGGCCTATTCTATCTTCTTCTCTGCCTATACCTTCTCATGGCCGACCTACATGCTACCTAAAGTGTTAGTCAAACAGGCTCGCGTGTATCTAATGTTGACGAGTGATATGAATCCACATTAATCACTAATCACGGGTTGTGAACAGCCGGTTGCCCTGAACTTTAACTGTCGTTAGACTAATTAAAGAGTCAAGGTTAAGTAACATTTTTAATTCTAAAACTTCGGTTAAAGTAGCTTTAAGGTAAAAGCATTTTTTTGCTGTAACTCTCTGTGCTTGAAAGCTAATGAGTCTTCCATTAGCTTTTAAGCACATTACTAGCTACTCAGGTTACGTGTTACTTTATAGTTTATTTTTACGGGATTTAAGTTTTGGAATTAAAAAGTCTTTGAACATGATACGTTCTTTGATCAATGTTTAATTAACCAACTGAGCGTGAAGCAGACAACACTTTCTGTCATTTTAAAAGTATTACTTTTTGGTACAACCGTGAGCACTATTGCTGTTAAAACATTAAAAGTAATGTTTTAACAACAATAGTGCTCACGGTTTAACACATTAAAACATTAAAAGTAATGTTTTAACAACAATAGTGCTCACGGTGCTTTTTTATTTTGTCATTTGTATTTCGTCTCACGAACTGTGTCCAAATAAACTTTATTATTTTTTTCTTCCTTTACTGATCCGTCCAAACTGACTTCCAAAAAAAAAATGATAGGGCTTCTCTTTCGCGACACAATGTTGTTGTTGTGTCTGGTGCGCAAGTTACACACTTTACTCATCAGATGATATAAAAATAGGCTTGCTATTTATAATAGAAATACTTTTCTGCAACCTTTTGCAATGATATTAAATACTTACTAACACTTTCAAAATTCTTTACGGGTAGTCAGAAGCCTAATCTAAAGTCTGACAACATAATACCCCTTAGTAAGACGCCAAGGGGTATCGTTTTACCCAGTACCTGAAACTGACTCCAGTATAGTTGGGAAAAGGCTAGGTAGATTGATTTTCAATAAAACCCAGTTAGTCAGTCGGTGCAACCTGGCACACGAAGTCCATCGAGTCGAGTAGCATGCAAACCCGCTGATTAGCAGTCAATACAGTAATGAGTCCCTGATCGCTACCAATGTGCTTCTAAATGATTGGATACATGCTTCAGCAGTCTATGCGATATATTTTGACTTTTGTGCTTTGGTTTTGTGGTATCGTTTGCGTCATTTAAAATAAGCCTCGTTGGTCTAGTCATCGCAAGCGCTACTGTTGAGCATGAGGTCCTGGATTCACTTCCCGGGTCGGTTAAAGTGTTAATGGGTTTTTCCATCAGAAATTTCTAGGTAGCAGCCGAGAGTCTGGATTTGCGCCTGGTTAATAGTCGTAGCTGGAAATGTAGGTCTTCTTCTTAGCGTGTCGATAGCAATCTAAATATACTCGGCCTAGAATTCGGCCACTTGTTTGGCGCCTCCACCAGCGTCCATCAGCTCCTGCAACGTGCAGCTGACAGGACACGCAGGACACGACATTAAGTGTCCCATCGTTTGTGGAACAGCACCACATTTACACTCCAAGGCGGAGTCGTCTATGAATCTCTACCTGAACAGGTTTTCCATACTATCCACCAAGTGCTCAAACGAGAACGGAAATGTAGGTGTACTATAGGTACACATCTGCCTAACTGTGCGGCGGTTACAGGCGTGATGTTATGTTAAATCAATCACTTAACTTAATCGCAGTTAGTTATCGAAGCTAATCGTAGTCAGTCGGTGCAACCGGGCGCTCGAAGTCAATCGAGTCGAGTAGCATGCGAACCAGTTGATTAGCTGTCAATACGGTAATGAATCCCTGATCACTACCAATTTGCTTCTAAATTATTGGTGCTTCACCAGTCAATGCGATATCTTTTGAGTTTTTGATTTCCTTTTGATTTTTATTTGCTTGGGTTTGATTTTGTTGTATCGTTTGCGTTTTATACACGTTATTTAGAATCAATCTTTCTGTGGTGAAAAGTTTTGTTAGTCACTCTAAATATAAGTTGAACCACTCGAGCCCGGCGGGGTATGATATCGGCCCATTACAATAGAAAATCAATAGTCTCTCATTAGCGGTGATTAAGCGGTTAATAATTAATCAATCATTTATTTCAAATAGGCATATAAAAGGCGCTTTTAAACGTTATTTACAAGAAAATAAATTTTATTCTAGTTGCCCCTTACAAAAGGTTGTGTCGTATGGAGAAGGATAGGCAAGAAACTCCACAGCTCTTTCTACGTGTTGAGTTGGTCATCATATGTCTAGTCTTGTCCCAACTATGTTAGGGTCGGCTTCCATTGTAACCATGATGCAGCTGAATACCAGTATTAAATATGGAGCGATTATCTATCTGACTAGAGGGGCTTTTTTTTTGGATGGGAAATCATCAAATGACCCCTCCCGCTCTGGGTGGAGCGGAAGGCAGTGTCAGACTCTTACTGACTAAAACCCACCCGTGTTCCTTCCTTAGCCCTTTATGATCCGGGCCAGCGGTAACCCTTTCGGACAATCCCGCTGACCCAGCAGGCTTCGGCCGTAAGGGGGCCCCTCCTCGATGTTGATATCCGCAAGGGTCGATCGATCAGGTTAAGGATACGCTTGCCGCGGTTTGTCTGTGGATGGGTGACCATCTTTACATACCCCTCCGTGCCTCGGAAAGCACGTTAAGCTGTTGGACCCGGCTGTCAGTTTTACCAAGAGTAAAGTGTTACCTGTTATTTGGTAACACGTCTCCCTCGGTAAGACTGGTTGTAAGATTTTTGAGCTTCTGACTACCATATAACGAATATCAAAGATCTACAAATGACATTCAGGACCAACAGCTTATGCTTTGTTCGGAGGGATCTCGATCATATACAAAAACAAATCCAATTAAATGTTTAACGTGTATTTAATTGTTGACAGGTCTACTGCTGCTAGTTTGAAAATAAAGATGACTTTACATAATATCTCATCATTTTGGATAATCTGAACAAACATAATACCTACCAAGAAATGCTTTCAAAAGCAGAACTAATCCCTCAAAAAAATAGAAAGTCCCTTCCGTAGAATTTATGATTGATCGTCAAAACAATGCTTCCTTTGTGACATACTTATTGAAGTCGTTGTAATGTATAATTTAGTTTTTATTTCCATTGGAATTGGAACACGTGTAACTTTACGAATTCCTTTGTTCGATGTATCGAATAATAACAAAGTATTGGAAAGCATTCTTACTTTTATTTTTGTACAAAATCAATGGGTAATTGTGTCCTAATCGTCCTGGGACAAAGGTTAGTTCATTCGTGTTAAATGTCACGTACAGATAATGTCAGACAGACAATAAATAATTGATTGAACTCATTTTATTCCATTCTTTATACTTTATGTCAGGCTAGCTAGGACGTTTAAATACCATGATGTGGATTAAAAAGCTGGAAAGTACAGAGTGGTGTTGAAAAATCGTTCCGAAAAAATGTTCTAGCTTTACTTATAGTTTTCAATATCATCATGAGCTTGCCAAGTTAATACACAATACATCAAACATCTTATGACAAGCATGGCACAAAATGGAGAAACCACTACCTGCCTGCCTGCCTGGGCTTGTACTAAGCAGTAGGTGAGACAAGGTTGCCAATGGTGACGCATAATCAGCCGATAATGTTCCCACCTGCTAGGACATAGGCGACAATATCTCATTTACTATAGACAATAGTAGCACCAGCTAGTCGATTCTGTTAAAATCACACCGTGAAACTTTAGGTGAAGTGAGTTTGTTTTTGCTAGGAATTGACACTATTGACAGCTCACTCCACGCTCACTTCACCTAAGTTTTCACGGTGAGATTTCTATAGAATAGCACCGCAGGATGTCAATTCAGGTCATCGCAAAAACTAATGACATACGGTTCAAACTTTATGAACCAGACCAATACAAAACTCGAATTACCTGTAACAAACTACTATTTACAGCTCACCAGCTCCTTAAAATCGGTTCACAATTTAAGAAAGAATGTTCATCTCGAGTGCGGGCGAGGCGCGCGCGCCTGTCCTCGCCCAGAAACAATGAAAGCTTTGACGTTGCTTCCGGTAGTTGCGTCGTACGCTATCCACCACGCCTCATTAATTCATATTTCTCCTTCACAGTGCACATCGAAGGACTTTATATAGAGGAGGAAGACCGTATATGTAAATAGTCGGTGGGTATATTGAAAAACAAGTCAATTATATATCGAAAATATTTTAGGTCTAAACAGGGAAATGTAGCAATGGCCAGACTGGCAGCGCGGGGCGGGAAGCGCCGCGGGTGCGGGAACGCGCGCGATCTGCCTGTCCGCAGTCGAGCGCGGCTTCGTTCTGCGTGTTGTCGTGTCCAGGGTTTGTCAAAATATAATATGGATGAAGACTTATTTTTACTAGAAAAACTCGAACTCGTTTGAGAACCCCGGTCCCCGCGCGGGCCGCCCGCGACCTCATTGCGGCCACTTGTGTGAACAAGCTATGGCGTGAGTTGCCCGCGCGCTTCCCGCGCCAAGCAGCCCACGCCGCCGCCCGCTCACAAACCCCGCGTGCCTACTATGGACACTCTAATGAAGTTATTATCGTCGGCTTATTGCAAGAAGTCATTATGTGACATATTCACTATGTACTTTCTTCTTTCTTTCTTTCTATAATGTTTTCGATTAGTCTAATATTATGGGCCATATAAACACCAGTCCTTCTACATACTAAACATTATAATATGAAACATATTATGTAGACCACGCACGAAGCTGCGCTGCGCTGCTCACGAAGGTGCCTATTACACAAATCGATTAGAATCAGACCAAAATATAATAATAATAGCCTCCCCGACCGTTTTCGGTCACGGTGGCCAATCTCAATGGAGATTAGCCAGGTACGCAGGAGATATTATAGTGCACAAGTGTGTGCGCAAACACAGGTGCACTCTCTGTTCCTTTACACTCATAGTCCGATGGGACGGCAATCCGACACGACCGGGGAGAGCTCAGACGTAGGACCAACGGTTTTACGTGCTTTCCGAGGCACGGGGGTATTAAACCGCCAACTTCCAAACTCCGGACTGTTACTAAGAAATTCCTAATGGAAAACCCAATAACACTTTGTCCGACCCGGGAATCGAACCCAGGACCCCACGCTCAGCAGTCGCGCTTGCAACCACGAGACCAACGGGGCAGTCAAACCGACCAACAAGACCGAAATAAACCTTCTGTTTTGACGATAGACTTCATTATCGACTGCATTATGAACCCAGGCTAATCATCCTCCACAAAAGTTCATTGACACGTCTCAAGTGGCTTGTTTAACTTGTTGAATGGCTATCAATTTCAATACAATGACGTGCTTGGCTGAATTAAATTCGATACTACACATCAATGTGCTTTCGTGTGATTTGTTAAGGGTTATTAACTTCCAGGGTACCAGTGATCCGGCTAAATGCAATGATGTGTAGGCTTACACGTCGTTGCATTTTGAAGGATAACCACAGGATATTTTTTATTTTTCAGTCGTGTAAAAAGAGATATCAAATCAAATGAAAATATTTTATTTCACATAAACTTACGTAGGTTCTTATGAAACGTCAGAAACTAGGTTCAAGGTTCCAACGGGCCGTTTCTTATGGGGAAGAGCCGACAAAAAACTCCACGGTTACTCTTTTAAAAATAATTGGCTTCTACAGTGTTTTAAAATTACAGTGCTAACAGGTATGGGAGGATAGTGTAGGCAAATCAACAAGTACCAGGTACTTAATAAAATGGAAAATGGTCTACAAATCTATAGTCTCAAGGGCCTACAACGTTCTCACATTCACAAAATATAAAATGATATTATATTTAAAATATAAATAATAAACAGAAAAACTTATTTACTTTTCTTTTTTTTTTTTTCATATTTTGTATTATGTAATAGGTACACCACAGACTACCTACAGTATTTGTCTATCCTTCCCCTTTTTAATCCATCCAAAGGTTGTCTTTAAAAGATCGCTTTTAGCGATAAGACCGCCCATTGTGTCACCCTATGTACAGTTTCTATTTTTATGTCTGTAATTTATTTGGTGTACATAATAAAGAGTATTTCTATTCTTTCTATTCTATTTAGACCAGATGACATGATTGCCATTATAACTCTGACACTGTGTGTGTGTTTGTTATTTTGTTTTATTTTTCGCTTGTGTTTTTATTTTTATGCGTCACGTTTGCCGCATATAAACGTATTTTCTTTCTTTCTTTCTAAATCTGTTTTAACCATTTTTTTCTCGTAGGTACTAAGTGGTTAAAGGCCAATTTGCCGTGTCATAGCTATTTCATTCAAACAATGACAGTTGTGATTTGAATATACAGACAACTGAAGTTGTTATTCGATTTGCTTGACATTTTATTTTACTCATAAACCTCGCAACCTCCATTACTAACCTTTAAATACTTCCCTGAATTTGATAAATGAGGTGTGGTCCGATTTTTATCAGTCACGAAACTGGAATATTTTTACAGGTTACAGTGTATTTAGCTACGCCAACATCCCAATAGTTTCACATAATGACTTCCACGTATTTATATATAATAACACGCTATCACAGAATAAAAAGGTACAGAAGATCGGCTTTATACAACGAACGAAAACGCATGCACTCATAGACACGCTTCACGTACTTGTGACCGGCTTTTGTTTGTGAACGCCGCACCGCGCCGTACGTACGCGTCTACGTGTACGTGCAGCGGCTTTCTGTGGTATAGACCTAATTTTCTTTATGATTCTGTCACGCTATTTTGTTTGCGTGCCACATTGTGAGTGCCAGAGTAGTTAAGAGGAAATGCGGGTGGTCGTTCCTCCGTAGAAACGCTCTCGCCTGTTTTTTTTCTGGTTAATGACTATAAAGCAATAATTTTTTACAGAATAATAAATATTAACTACTTGTATGTCCCTATGTTTTCCTTATTGATGATACATTATTTTTATAAGCACTATAACCCTCAAAAAATGCCCATTTAAACCGCTGTCAGCAGAGGCTTAGTGTACAAATTGTATAAATATTAATGAAAAAAGAAAAACATATATAAAAAAAATATATATATTATTGGTCCAATATTGGAGGAGGAATTAGGCGAGAGCCAAGCCTCGAATTACGACTTTTTACTTAGAATTTTTTTAAAGTCTCTCCGATCGTATTTTCTCTTAATTGGTCCGTGTTTACGCAATAATTCTGCGAAGTGCCTTTGTTACCATCGAGCTGTAATATTTAATAATGGAAAGTATCGATGTTTAAAAACGTATTTTGTTATTGGTTAGCATTGTGGTCAAATTGATCCGTTAAGTTATATTATTATTATTTAAAAAAACATGTTCTAAAATGAATTTCTAATCATCTCTGACAGATATTTCGTTGCAGCAGCACATCAAGCTACCCGAAACTGTCAAATTTTCCCAATCCACTTTGAACCTTTGTACTTTAGATATAAAGTTGAAAGTCTATTAAAGAAATTTGACAGATTGTAGTAGCTTGATGTGCTGGCGTCTATACTCAGACGCAAAGAGCATTGCCAGAGGCAACCGAATTGCGTTGCTTTCTCAGATACCAAGCTAAAATGTCTCATTTGTTTGGAATACACTGGCACCCTTTAAACCAGAAATAACTCAAAAACTCTACTCAACTCTGCAGAACTCTTCTTATGTTAGCAACTAATGGTTGCGCCTTGAGGAATACCCCAATAATAATCTACCTAATTTTAATGTGTCGTGAAACCTTTGATTTAATTTTTTAAATGTATATTTTTAATACCGCCTTATAATATCCACTGTGGCAACACTGTCAAAGTGCAAATTATTAATATTTTTACAAATTTTTAAACATGTGTTTTCGTTATGGCAACTGAATGTATTCTTCTACTTTGGCAACACTTAGTAATAACGGTTATGATATTATCGTTATTTCTGGGAGGGCCCAAAGTTATTTTAAAATGGTAAAATGTAGGTAGCGGATAGTCAGTCGTTGTTGGATTGTGAAAGAGTAGGTACAGTGGAGCGATTAAAAGTATTAGCAAGAAAAGAGTTTTCTTAAAACATGGATTGTTTGTTATTTATACCAGATTCAGCGGTGCTATTCTGTAAAAATCTCACCGTGAAAACTTAGGTGAAGTGTATTTAGTGACCATAGAATCCCGGACCTTTGGTAGGCATAGAAAAGACCGGAGCCAACTCGTCAGACTGTTTACGTAAAGGAAATGAAGCATCAAGCGACGACTACCAGATGGACTGGTTACCTAGGACTATGGAAGGACCATGGCCCCTGCCTGACTAATGTTTTATATATACAATACACGGATAAAATGGCATGGGCTGATTTGCACACTCAATAACGGGCCCCCGGAAACTGTCGCTAGCACGTAGCAACAAGGGGGCAACATATCCTGAGGTGCTTGAGGAATGGAGAGGTATTCCAGGCTATCAGGACAATTCCGGAAGTACGGTCAAGATCCCTACCAGCATCTTACTGGAATACTTCCTTCCTCGGAGCACGTTTGCTCTTGCGAATCTTCACTCAAGCCGGCCATCAAAGGTAAGAATGAGTTGCGAGCTCCTCCTTGTCAGTGTTCACTCGTGCTGGGTACATTATCCTTATATTATCAATAACTTAAAACAGAGACTTAATATGTTAGTTTTGGCAGATATGTCAGAGTTGTCTAACCTAACTAAATATTTATGTTTTTATTAAGATTCGATGAAGATGGTCGTGCAAGGTAATTTTATGAATCAAAGTTGAAATCTTCAAATTTCGAATTAGGTCTCTATAATTCTGAAGGTCCGATCTGCACCCTAATTGCGTAGCACATTATCAATCGCAATCTGAATCATTCTGAAGCAAATTTCTAATCCATTTGCTTCATAAGTTCGAAAAAATTATCTGCTCAACACGTAAATAACGCAATGAATGTTGTTGTAATGTCAAAATGAAACTGATTCCGATTGATAATTTTTTAGGCAATTGCCTTGCCGGTTGGACTGGAAACCGACCCCAACATAGTTGGGAAAAGGATGATGATATCCTTAAAGAATTATTTCATTACTAGCTGCACCCCACAGTTTCACCCGCGTAAGTTTTAATCCCGTGGTAATATCGTAATAAAAAATATCCTATAAGCATCCTTTTATCTAGGAAATGGTATATATTTTTGCCAATTTTCATCCAAATCTGTTCAACGGTTTACGCGTGATTGAGTAACAAACATCCAAACATCTTCACAAACTGTCGCCTTTATAATATTAGTGGGATGTAGTAGGATTCCCAAGAATTTTATTTCCTCATTCCCAAGGATTTTACTTGTGTGTCCCAAGAGGCCCATGTTTTAAGAGTCATCAACAACTTAAGAGTCGTTCGACAGTAAATTGTCAACTTAAAAGCTTATAAAGTTGGTTCAGATAGTCTCGCGAGTAGATCACAGCCCATAGGCATTACATGAGCTTAATGGGATGTTTTAAGGGCTCTTTACGAGGGGCTTCCTGGTTTATTGGTTAGTGTGTCGAGGTAGGTATGTGGGTCCCAGCTGCACTTGCAGGGGTTATGGCTTAGTTGGGGGATTGTTTCTCGGAATTCCTATACATCTAAATTGTATTTCCTTTAAGTTATGTTTACTTTTAATATAATTTGTCGGTGTCTTTAAGATCCATGTTTAAGAGCGTTTACGCCGAATGGCATTTCATACAAACTTTCAAGCCCTTGTTTTCCGAAATGAATGAACCGATTTTAATGAAACTTCATACGCATAAGCAGGATACAAAGGTCTAAAAAGTTAGCAGAGAACATTTTCGAAATGTCCTATTTAAAAAAAGATAACTGGAAATCTCTGTTTCTATGAAAAGTTTAAAATCGGTCTAATTTAGCTGTAACACTATTTTTCGAAAATGTTCTCTGCTAACTTTTTAGACCTTTGTATCTTGCTGATGCGTATGAAGTTTCATTAAAATCGGTTCGTTCATTTCGGAAAACAAGGGCTTGAAAGTTTGTATGAAATGACGTTCGGCGTAAACGCTCTTAAAGCCAATTTTAGTTTTGATGTTATTTTTAAACTCTTGTTCACGTTACTTTAAACTTGTATCCCTCGTTACACCTACTTAGTTATTAGTTTTATAAAATGTGCTTGTGGCACAATTCTTACGTTTATGGGGCATGCGATGTTAACCTATAAGAAATTTATGTACTAAACTTCTAAGTAAAAAAAAAATTTAAAATTGATAAATAATTGGCATCATAAAGAAAAATAAACAACAGTCCCCTTTTGAGGCATGGCTTAGATAAATACTCACACAAAAATTTTACGATATTTCTGAATGTTTGGTAAATGAAAGTCTCATAATTAGGAAAAGAAAAAGTAGGTAAATAGTAGTAGTAAATAAAATATAAAAAAATCCATAAAATAAAAATCCTAAAATAATCCTAATCATATAGATGGATCTTAATTTCGCTTAAAATTAATCGCATTGAGTCGTTATTTTCGGTAATTGGGACTTTAGGAATATTAAATATCTATAATTTGGGATAGAATTTATTTTTACACAACCTACGTTATAATAATATTTTCTTGATGAAAATAACTATCGGTTTTTGCGATGTGAATTTTGATCACTGTGAAAATAATTAAAATCTGGATCGCCCGATGTTCTCTTCGTTAGTACATTTACAAAAAGGCTGTTTCATCAATTACTAATATTAATCTAAATATATAAAACTCAAAGGTGACTGACTGACTGACATAGTGATCTATCAACGCACAGCCCAAACCACTGGAGGGATCGGGCTGAAATTTGGCATGCAGGTAGATGTTATGACGTAGGCATCCGCTAAGAAAGGATTTTTCGAAATTCCACCCCTAAGAGGGTGAATGGGGGGAGGGTGAAATTTCACGCAGACGAAGTCGCGGGCGGAAGCTAGTGTTCGATATAATTTAAACGAACGACCATTACAACGAGTGCCATAATCAAATTAACAGGTGTGTCGGTAATTGCTGTCTGATTATTGAATATTACCTAACCCAGTTAATAACTATACGTCAGTTTTAATTAATCCCAATTGAATTGATTGTTGCTGTTATTGATGTACAGCCAACACATCAAGCTACCCGAAACTGTAAAATTTTCTCAATCTACTTTGAACCTTATACCGTAGCGATAAAGTTGAAAATCTATTAAAGAAATTTGACAGATTGTAGTAGTTTGATGTGCTGGCGTCTGTACATATACCCTAACATTAGCCTATAACGTTCCCACTGCTGGGACACAGTTTCCTCTGCAAAGCCTGTACTGGCCCTGTGCAGGTTAATAGATGTCACATGTCTTCGAATTTTTGGTTCTACGACATGCGTGTTTCCTCACGATGTTTTCCTTCACCGTTTTGAGAGTAGTAGATGTCAAAAACTTGTCAAAAATGTACGGAAATTAAAGAAGAATTTTTTGACAGATTGAAACTAAGATCAGACTGTGGACGTTCTTAAAATTAAGAGAATCGCCCCTCTGATATGCGTCAAATGATTTCCCTGATAACAAACTGATGACGCAGAGTCTACGAAATTGTAGCACCTAGCTACGCCGCACCGTAGCTCGGTTGTGACGTAGCAAACCGCGCTACAGCTGTTTAAGGGGCTTACATGACCTAAAGCGCGGTCACTGTCGGACTGCATAGAAAAGAAAGAGAAGCGCGATGACACACCGCTGGTAATTTATTGCAAAATATGAAGTAATTATTTAATTACAAAAAATCTATTCTTTGGACTAAAAAATTAAAACCCTAGAGTTTCAGTATGTTGCTTGTAGAATAATCTGACAAAAAAACGGTATGATTGTATGTATGTATATTAGTATGGTTTTTATTGTAAAAAGAAAGCTTTTAGAGGTATCTTCATGATTTTTTTCTATTGTATCAAATTATTTGTATTATGTTTTCAACACACTATCTACCTAGCATATCTCCTGAAGAATATCATATATTTTTCTGATTTGGTTTACTGTAGTCGATCATATACTTTCATTGCTTCTAAAACTTGCTTGTTTTGCGTTTAGGTCCTGAAATCCCCTTAACAAAAAAATCGAGTTTTATCTTACAACACATATAAAGTAAATCTATTTTAATTCTTAGAATCTGACGTCACAGATACATTACTATGCATTCTACAGGTTGTCAGCTTATGAATTTAAATTTATTACTTTTGCTTCTCGCAATTGAGTCACGTACAGAGTGAGCCAATAAGACATCCTGCTTACAATATTATCATGAATACCGTTCTAAATTCGTAAAATGAGATGGTGAACAAAATTCAATTGTCTTGGGGTATGAATAAGATAAGCTGTGGTAAAAAAATGTTTAGAAAAAAAAATGATTGGTCTTGGAAAAACTGTATTAGAAACTATGTCATTGTAAAGTTATAAATGTGCAACTTGAAATCAATATTTTGCAGCTAAGTTATACTGAAAAAGTTCTATCCAACTTAAAAAAATAAAAGAAAGAAAATACGTTTACTTGTGGTAAACCTGACATGAAAAACACAAAAAAAAAAGAACAAGTTGGGGGAAAATATGCGGGTTGGCAGATGTCACATGTCTTCGAATTTTTGGTTCTAGGACATGCCGGTTTCATAAAAATGTTTTCCTACACCGTTTTGAGAGAGTGGTGATAAAATTATTTACCTACAACTCGTAAGTTAGGGCCGTTACCATTGGGCCCCCACTGCTCTGAAAAGTGATAATGATAAGCAAAATAATTTTATTGTACGCGTTTTCTACAGATAAAAGAATATAAACTTACCTACGCCAGTGTTCTTAATTAACTGAGTTGTTCATTTACCTGAAATGAAGAAAATAATGACATTAATTATGATTCTCGCTTAGTTAATTTACTCGTGGATGGTATAAATGGTAATTTTAAGGGCTACCACTACGGACTATCACTGAAAACGGTAATTACATGGCCTACCACTGCGAACTATCACTGAAAACGGTAATTGCTTGGCCTACCACTGCGTACTATCAATGAAAACGGTAATTACATGGCCTACCACTGCGAACTATAACTGAAAACGGTAATTACTTGGCCTACCACTACGGACTATCACTGAAAACGGTAATTACATGGCCTACGGCTACGGACTATCACTGAAAACGGTAATTACATGGCCTACGGCTACGGACTATCACTGAAAACGGCAATCACATGGCCTACCACTGCGAACTATCACTGAAAACGGTAATTACATGGCCTACGGCTACGGACTATCACTAAAAACGGTAATTACATGGCCTACGGCTACGGACTATCACTGAAAATGCGTATTAGAATAATATTCATGAATACAGGGTGGCAAGTACATCGACGACTTGTAACCATGAATTCAGGACACGATTCTAGATGCTAGCGTAGAAATTTGACTGAGAGCAGTGGTGGTCCAGTGGTAACCGCCGCGACTTTCGAGTTGTAGGTCGTATGTTCGAACCCAGACAGGCGCTTTACTTTGTATAAATTATTTCATCATCACTGTTCTCAAAACGGTGAAGGAAAACATCGTGAGGAAACTGGCATGTCCTAGTCCAAAAATTCGAAGACATGTGACATCTGCCAACCCGCACTGGGTCCGCGTGGTGGATCACGGCCCACTCTTTCTCACCGAGAGGAGCCCTGTGTCCCAGCAGTGGGAACATTTTAGGCTGATTATGAACCGACAAAAAATTTCAACCTCCGATTCAAAATCTTGTACTAAATCCATGGTAACAGTTTGCTCGTCAATATCCTACAGCCACCCTGTATTTTTTATAAAGTTACCTCCTTACTAATATACGTATTTTATCAGGTGAATAGTTACTCACCGATGTCTCTGTTTCAGTCGTCAGTAATTTGACTTCGAAGGAAAAAGTCAAAGCGTTGTGTAACTATACAGACGCTATACGACGTTTATAAGTAAGGGGGTAGATGTAAATTTTATGTCTACCATAATAACAGGGACACCATTTACGATACCTATACTCTACGTAATTGTGTATGTACAATCTATGTCCTATCATCATCTGTCTAGCCTTTTCCCAACTATATTAGGGTCGGCTTCCAGTCTAACCGGATTTAGCTGAATACCAGTATTTTACATGGAGTGGCTGCCTATCTGACCTTCACAACCCAGTTACTGGGTAATACGATACCCCTTGATAAGACTGGTTATCAGAATTTCGGGCTTCTGACTATCCGTAACGACTGTCAAAGATCCACGAATGACAACCGGGACGAGGCACGGATGGGTACATACCTATATATCATTACCATACAACTGTTACTTCAAATATAATTAAAACGGGGAAGAAAAGCGCAAATATTTATTTGTACGGAACACTATATACTACAGTCTCGCCCACGCCTGACAGCATTCATTACACCGCATGCGTTCCGTTATACTATACGGTAATGGAATGTACAATGATTTCCATTCGAGTGATCATTTTAATTACTTACGATGATTTAATGGATGAAAAATTTATCAGAATGTGATAATAATTTTAAATTTGTTTACTTTGTTTTTGGAAGCACGAAAAGCATAAAAACTCAGCCAAGGGCGAGTCGGACTCGCACACAAAGGGTTCTTGTATGAAGAAAGTTAAGGGAGGGTCCTTAACTTTAATTTTTTTTGCGCGGAACCCTAATTTATTCTTTTTCTAAAATAAAAGTAGCCTTCGTTACTCCCTTTAACATTAGCTATCTGCCAGCAAAAGTAAGTTCTCGTCAAAATCGGTCCAGCCGTTCCGGAGATCAACCAGAACAAACAGACAGACCAATTCTTTAAATATTTTTTTTTGCTATAAGTACCGATACACTTTCATACGCTCTTAGTAAAAAGCTGTTATTTTGAAATTACAAACAGACACTTAATTTTTTTTTTTTTTTTAGAGCAGTGGTGGCCAAGTGGTAACGGCCGCGACTTACGAGTTGTAGGTCGTAGGTTCGAACCCAGACAGGCGCTTTACTTTGTGTAAATTATTTCATCACCACTGCTCTCAAAACGGTAAAGGAAAACCGACATGTCCTAGAACCAAAAATTTGAAGACATGTGACATCTGCCAATCCGCACTGGGCCCGCGTGGTGGATTACGGCCCACTCCCTCTGACCGAGAGGAGGCCTGTGTCCCAGCAGTGGGAACATGATAGGCTGATTATGATGACTTAAAATTTAAGGTTCCGTACGTCCTAATGAAAAAACGGAACCCGTATAGGATCACTCTTGTGTTTCTCTGTCAGTCCGTCTGCCCCAGCCAATTTGCTTCGAATCTACTGGATCGATTAAGTTGATACCTATTTGGTACACATAATGAATTTCTTTGAACAAGGATTAAGACCTGGTGACTCCAGGGTCATAAGTCATTATCTATATCTATACTTATAATAAATCTGTAGAAGTGAAAATAAAATAAATCGCGGGGGGTGTTACTAGACCGACACCGAACCCAAAAATGTGATTATAAAAATTTTTGTCTGTCTGTCTGTTTGTTCAGGCATCACGCAAAAACTACCGGTTCGATTACGATGAAACTTGGTATAATTATTCTTTAATATCCTGGGTACTTTTTATCCCGGAAAAGTATCTATCTATATGTATATAATTCAAAGTCCTGACTGACTGACTGATAATTATATCAACGCACAGCCTAAACCGCGGGTCCTAGAGACAAGAAATTTGGTGGGTGTGTTATTTGTGAAGAGTAGGTAGGTATCCACTAAAAAGGGTTTTTTTTCTACCCCTAAGAGGGTGAAAGAGGGGAGGGTGAAATTTCACGCGGACGAAGTCGCGGGCAGAAGCTAGTTTTGAAATATGACTTAAGTCCTTTCACAAAGTTTTACTACGAACAAAACAGGGCTATGGAACACTATTATAGCTTCATGATACATTTAGTTTTATTTGTGTCCATTTCTGGGCCAAGCTTGTATGGGATAACGGTCCCCTAGAATAAGTCCTACTTATTATTTTGGTGATATCTAAGTGGCTAAGTTTACTATTTAATTGCGAACCCCTTTATTTTTGATTAAGCTCAAGCTTGCAGTATAGTCTCCCAGTAAAATCTTCTTCTAAATTATCTTCTTTTTCTATAGGTTCTCCCTTAACATCAGAGAGAATCCCCGTAATTTTAAGAACGTTCACAATCTGATCTCAGTTTCAATCTGTCAAAAATACCCCTAATTTCGCTACATTTTTGACAAGTTTTTGACATTGATAGTCGCGTTTTTAATTACAAGAGTCTTCAGGTAGGAAACCTGCCAGTTTTATACGATTGTGTTTTGTTTTTAAACGTAAGTACCTAACTTATTTTAACATCGTAGAAACTTAACATCAGTCTGTTGTCCGTGATATGTTTGGGCGACCCTCGTTATATGCCTTATTATGTCTGTAATGACACGCTACCATTACGTCCCTATGTAATACATGAAATGGTTCGGACCATTATGTATTTAACTCGGACAATGTTATATTCGTAAATTATTTTACTAGATTTGTTATTTTATTTTGAGAATTTACTGTCGAAAATGATTTTACATCAAAAAAACTAAGTTCCCTCAACTTTTCTTGCCCATTTCATTCATCTAAAAATACATCTCACAAATATGAAAAGTCAAGTTCAACCGAAAAAATCACATAATGCGAATTCTCACTTCAAAATATTTACGCGCCGCTCCAAAATCTAATAACATTTTATTAAAAGTGTTACCCTCAAGAAAAAATTCTTAAGCAGAAAAAAGGTTTTCATAAAAACCCCTCCGATTTCACCACTAGTATTAAACTCGACCCCAAAAGCCTTTGTAATCTTAAATTGACGTTGGCAACTTCGAAATCATAAAACTTTGGGTTGCAAATCATCCTCACGCCGGTCATGCGTTAGTGGGGACCTTTTTCGTCCCCAATTTTAACCCGTGACTTGCTCCACGTTGGGGCCAAATGGTCGTTGTGTGAGGGTTAAGGAGTGGTGAAAGGGGTGAGTTTTGAGCGAGTTATAAGAGCCTTGCAAATATTGGCACAAAGTTATAAGTAGAAAATCAATTTTTGGAGTTCAAGATTGTTGTTGGATTAGAAAATAATTTATCTATATTTATAGTCCCTCAAGGAGTGGATCGGTTTACGGTGGAGGTCTACCCGGCTTGGGCGGAGCACCGCCGCGAACTCACGGTGGCGATCGGCGGCGTCCAAGCCATGGTACGGAGCGAGAGTGCATGGGAAGCTGTCACCTCCTTCTGCGAAACTAATGCTTGCGAAGGAGGGGGCAGAACGCGTGAGGGAGAGGCAATATTTTCGCCCTCACGTCCCTAGTCGCCGCAGGAGGCGCCCTGGGCGTCGGGAGTCGACAGCCGATTCCCGGCCACCGCAGGCGCGGGCTTGCGGATGGCTAGCAATGGGCAGCTCGCCGTCCGGTAAGGACCAGCCCCGGATCAACGGCAACGGTTGTGCCTCAAAGAGATGTTAGCACTAACAGACGGGGTCCGCTAAAGCCAATACCTGTCAGGGTCGCGGGTTATTCAAAAGTGTTACCGTGGCCCCTGGCACAGGCAACTGAAGGAACACGGGTGGGTTTTAGTCAGTAAAAGTCTGACACGCCCTCCCACTTCGCCCAGAGCGGGAGAAGTTATTTGATAATTGTAAAAGAAGTGGTTCGGTTCCAAAACATGTCTTTATGAGTAGGTCTTTGACCGCTCACGTGTCCCGCTCCCCGCGTCGTGACGTCGTATGGAATGTCCCCAAACATTTAATTAAATGCTAAATATTATCAACATGATAAACATTCTCGTAATTGTAGGAAAGGTCGCATTCTTAGCTCAGTCCCAATCTGACAAAAATATCCGTAATTTGCTTACATTTTTAAAAAGCTTTTGACATTAATTGTCGCTGAAATAAGATTGCTCTTTCAATTCCGTTTCGTGGCTTCAGTCCGGCAATGTTTCCCAATAGTTAGAGTAGTTTTAGTAGTAGAATTAACATGTTTCGGCCAATAGATACCTACTTTAGTCTACCGATATTTCTGAAGGACTGACTATAAATAATAAACTACAATATCGTAATCTTCTAACTTGCACCATAAACCGAAGGTGTACGGTCGGCATATTAAGACGGTACGGAAATAAGCAACGTCCCCGTATCTCAGCCGGCTCGTGCTTGACCCGATTCTGGATTAAGCCAGTTCGTTAACCAGCACACAGCTGCGTCCCCTAAATGAATTAATATGAAACAATTATTTAATTAAACAATTTTGTCTGAACAAAACATGTTGTTTTCATTTTGACGCCTTTTTTGGACGGTATGCGAGGGTTGTGTTGTGTTGAATAAAATTTAATATATGTATTTTTGTGCGTATGTGTGTTTCTTGTAAATTACTGGGACAATTTTGAAGGATACGGTTTATTGCGTGGGCTGACTGGGGGAAATTGGCCCTTTTGCCACTTAAATGCGTCAAAGAGGACAAATTAAACATCAATAGAATAAGAAGCGTGCCCCTGTCTGTTATTAACAAAACAACGCGATGAAGAAGTCGCTTCCAGAGTAATGGTTAATGAATTTTCCCAAAGCCCTTTTCAGATGTGGATAATTTAAATTACGAAATAAGTCTATGAAATAATTGGTACCTACTCACTCTGACACGTACATCCTGGAGTGTGGTGTCCCCGGCCCTGTTTAATGTTTACATGAATCAATTGATTGGCGAGCTCAGCGAGACCAACATCGGTTGCTCAATTGATGGCACTATGGTGAATAATTTCAGCTACGCGGACAACATTATATGGATTTGTGTCCTTGTATGTGTAGTCCAAAATAGAGCTTCTATATAATGTTATTTTAACCCTACTTTTTCTTTATCCGTAGTTTAAATGATAAATTATATTTATTTCTGTAAAGTGGTTAAAAAAAATTACAGGTTGTTTATTTAATTATGTTTTAAAACTAGAGAGTTCGGTGTTTCCTAACTGACTACTCTGAGAAGAAAGATCGATACAAACTCAGAGGTCACAGTCACTTTCAAAGTCGAAATATAATCTTGGTCAGGCCATATATGAAGATCATGCAGGCTAAAGTCTTTTAAGGAAAGAACCATATAGATTTGAGTAGACCTGTCCAGTCAGTGCCCGAATTTGTCAGTTATCGTGTAGCTGAACTCAGAACCCAAGGAGCTCAACGACTTGACGAATAATACCAAAGACAGGATATTTGGGTAGGCCTCAAAAATACTCAAACTGCCAGATTATCAATAAAACTAACTGAGAAAAAAAATATTGACACACACACACATACCCACATACCCACATAGTCTACATTGGACTATGTGGGTGCATAGTCCTAACATTCACAATAATTACAGTTCTCATAAAAAATATAATAAAACAGGAAGATACTTTGAACTAAATCATTGCCTAAGTGACTAAGTACAACACGTTACTAAAGGAGAATACATAAATTAGTTTGCAATACCTGAAGCCAAGGCTCCAAGATATTCTAAAGTACTTACTTGTAAAGTATCTTTCATAATGAAAAGGAAATATTTTTAAAAGACGAAGCGTTTTTGTTCAGTGGCCTTATATGATATCTTACCCAGTGACCACGAGCTACACGCTTAAGCGACACGCGTCTTTCGACTGTGACTGCGGAGAAAACAAATGAAAGAAGTTGTATAGAGCATGCCAAGAGTCACCGCGACGCGACTTGCGGAGCGACAGACGGAAAAAGGCGACGCGCGCGGGTCGCTTGACGCAAGTCGGATCGCTTTAGGTCGTGAACGAGGCTTTACAGAAAAATATAGTGTGTAAGGTTCGCAGGAAGTAACGTAGTAGTGGGTTAAATGCTTTGTCTTTCAGAGGATGCCATGAGTCAAGGATTATGTCACGAAGAAAAATTGTAGCATCTTCCTGAGTGCAAGTATTGAAAAGTTTTGTCTAGGGCATAAACCAAAAGTATGCGGAAAACGAATAAGTAAAAGTACGAAGGGACATCATGATTAAATTAGCTATAAGTATTAGTAAAATGTTTGATTTTATTTTTGAGAATAGCTTCTAGAATATACACTAAATCATAAAATGCATGCTTCAATATTATTATTTTAGAAGTTATCCCACTGTCACCTTAAATGACACCGACAGGTAAAAACCCAAAGGTCTTTCCACGGACACTTCACAGCTTAGAAAATCCAGATTTTTAAAACCTGCTCAGTACAAACAGTAGCAGCTGAAATCAAAGCCCTTTACAAAGTACTAACGAGCGCCAACTCTTTATATATCAACAGAATAGTACAGAAGGTCGACTTCATAGAGTAAGCGAAAACGCACTCACACATGGATACGCTTCACGGGTTCGAGGAATGCGTCTTTTGTTACCACATGACGCTCCGCAAGTCGCGTCGCGGTGACTTGTTGCATGCTCTGCGGCTTGAAACAACTTCTTTCATTGGTTTTCTCTGCAGTCACTGTCACAAGACGCGTGCCGCTTGAGCGTGTAGCTCATGGCCATAGGGATTGACACAGATGTACGACGATCTAGGTCTATCTCGGTCCAATGCCAGTCGCGAGAGTGCTTGCACTGGCCGTATTTGAACCGTGTCTATATTATGTGAGTGCGTTATCGTTCACTGTACGAAGCGAACCTTCTGTACCTATCTATTTTGTGGCATAGCCCTCGCCATATTCGAGGAAAGCGTTAGAATAACAGAGGAAAAACAACGTTAAAACTCTAGGGACGGTATTTTTTTAGTTTCGTATGAAAAACAACGCTAATGGTGAGATTTGTCGCATTTAAGTTTTTTATGCCTGTTAGAATATGTTTAATAAGATATAAAGGAATATTTTTTAAGCTTTAGGGAAAGTTCGCCCTTTTTTTGTAGAAGTTTTGGTATCTGTGTAATTATTTATTTCTAAAGCTCGAGAATAATATTTATATTTACGCCCGGACATTGTTTTGTCGACCGGTTTACCACCCTTAGGTCATTAAACGAGAAGGCCTATTTGTCTTTACGACAGTTAGATAATTTCAACCTTTAATGAAGTTTCAATACACGGGAGCTGTTGTCAAGCATGGTACATACATCAATTATGAGGTCAAAAATACTACAATCTTGATTTATAAACATACATAATAATATTGTTTAATTTTGGTGTTTAAGTAATTCTCAATGATAAAACGAATGATTACCTTTCCAAAAAAGCGAGAATAGTCAATTGGTCCCACGTGCGTCTGTTTTTACTTAGTCACGGGCTATACAGGGTGTGTCGTAAATAGTGGTCCAGAGTAAAGGAGTCGATACACTGTATTCTTATGTATCACATACCGAAATAATAACCATTTTCAGTTAAGGTCAGTTAAAAAAAAACAGAATTAAAAAATATTGATATTTGTGGAAATTACAGCCAAATTCGTGAAGCAAGGTACTTACAGAAATTTTAAAAACCACTTTTTTTTTTCGGAGACCCTTAAAGAAAATGGTTAACATTTCGGTATGTGATACATAAGAATACAGTGTATCGTCTCCTTTACTCTGGACCACTATTTACGACACACCCTGTGTAATATAATTTATCTACCTACTTTTAATTAATATATAATTGCTTACAAGTATCTAAATTACGCAACATGTAAGCAAAAAGTGTAACTTAAACACTATACAGGTTATGTTTGTTTAAAAACCGCAACTTTAATCAAGATTGGAATATTCATCGATAGACCACAAGATATTGTATGTCAAAGTTAAGTTCCGTTGATTAGTTTCCGTACCTTTGATATTAGATCTAATCCGACTACAAAGACTGTGATAACTAGTTTTACCTGCTTTGGCTATGTTTGTGTATGACTTTAAAATGATGTGGTTATAAGTTATGTTTACTTTGTAACAGGTACAGTCAACAGCAAAAGTAGATGATCAAAATCAGAAATTCAATAGGAATCAAAACTGATCACGAATATATGGCAGCTGTACTAGTAGTAAATGTTTGGTATGATTTACAATCACATACTTTTGAATCACTTCGACACCACACAGTTCTGACGCGAACTCCGTTAATTAGTATTGAATTTCTGATTTTGATCATCTACTTTTGCTGTTGACTTTACTTACGGTCACCAAAGGAGATAAGTAACCAGGGTCGTCGGATATAGTTAAAGTTTATTAGGAAACCGATTGATGTTTTCGAATGAAATTTAATTTGACAAATAAATGTCAATGTTAATTAATGTTGTACAGTCAACAGCAGGAAGGTAGGTAGTGTGTTGAAAACATAATACAACTAATTTGATACCATAGAAATAAATTACGAATTACCTCTAAAAACTTTCTTTTTGCAATAAAAACCATACTATTATATATATTTTTTTGACAGATTATTCTACAAGCAACATACTAAAATACTAATGTTTTAATTTTTTAGTCCAAACAATATATTTTTTGTAATTAAATAATTGCTTCATATTTTGCAATAAATTACCAGTGTTGTGTCATCGCGCTTCTCTTTCTTTTCTATGCAGTCCGACAGTGACCGCGCTTTAGGTCATGTAAGCCCCTTAAAACAGAATTAAGGACTACCCACAACCAGATAACAAACTCATTTAATCTTTAACCGCGTCGTAATCCAGTTACAAGCACATTACTTTGTCAGACAATGCTTTTAATATACTTTTTCTCCTCATATAGACTTCCTTTCAACGTCTAGAGCTCATAAAGGTATTGTCGTAAAAATGTAATAAAGCCTGCACTCCAGTGGATTACCTAGGCGATTAATATAGCGCTTTTTACGTCTTACCCCACCTTATGACTCTAAAGAGGTGAGGCTTGGTAGAGGCATACGACGTACTATTGTGTTGATTTTTAATAGACACTCCTATAACCCAGGTTTACACGGGCGCGTTTTCCACGCGGCGTTCTTTTTGCGCACTAGATTATCGCACTGCTTAGCGACGACAGTTGAAATTCTGTGTTTTTTTGCCGCGGTGCGATGCGCTCCGTTGGATTCTCAATGGTCGGCTCAATACAGAAAGTTGAAAATCCAGTGCGCGATCAAATCACACCGCGATATTTTTACGAGCGAACGTGGACTTAAAGAGTTTGTAGGTTATTTAGTTCGACAAACTTGGTTGCATGAAGGCATTTTGTAAATTCATAATTTTTAAAATTATAATAAGTACTTAATACTCATAATAGTCGTTAATCAAAAAACCTGAACATTATTTTAGTTTAAACATTATTTTTTACTAACTCTGTTAATCTTGTTCAGTCTTACAGTAAGCCTAAAGACTTATTGGAATATTTTTTTAATCCGAAACGATCAAGAAAATTCAAACAGAAAGTGTATAAAAGAAAGCAAACAAATTTTTCTTTATTTATTATACACAACCATCATCTGCCTAACCTTTTCCCAACTATGTTGTATGTTGGGGTCGGCTTCCAGTCTAACCGGATGCAGCTGAATACCAGTATTTTACATGGAGCGACTGCCTATCTGACCTCCACAACCTAGTTACTGGGTAATACGATACCCCTTGGTAAGACTCGTTGTCAGACTTTCAGGCTTCTGACTACCCTTAACAACTGTCAAAGATCCACGTATGACAGCCGGGACCAACGGCTTAACGTGCTTTACGAGGCACGGAGGGGTCTTGGTATGTAAAGATGGTCACACATCCACAAACCAACTGCGACAAGCGTAGCTTAACCTGATCGATCGACCTGTGCGGCTGTTATTATTTGCCACGATAATTCCCTCTGAAAATCAGGATGGCAACCAGTCGGTTATCTTTTAAAGTGAAGGCACGTGAACATATCCGTCAAAAGTTGGCCGTTACATCTCAGCGCTGATTTGCTGAATTCGTTTTCACCTCTACCGATAATTTGTTTCTCCTCAAAGATTTTGTTTATATGTATGTATGTATGTATCTATCTATGTATTAGTATTTATTCTTGTATTTTATAGTAATTTCCTAGCTATTTATCCCTTTTGTTGCACCTGCCATGTTTTGTCTCTGCCTCACCCTAAGGTTGACTGGTAGAAAATGCCTCAGGCATTAACTCCGCCTTTGTACAGTATTTCTTTTACTTGTGCATAAAGTGTTAATAAATAAAAAATCTATACTAATATTATAAAGCTGCAGAGTTTGTTTGAACGCGCTAATCTCTGGAACTACTGGTCCGATTTGAATGATTCTTTTAGTGTTGGGTAGTCCATTTATCGAGGAAGGCTATAGGCTATATAACATCACGCTACGCCCTCAGGAGCCGCGCAGCGTGTGACACCGCGGGGAACAGCTAGTAAATAAATAAATATTTTTTTGTTGTTACAATTTTACTCGCCAATCTTCCTAGAATGGTACTGTGGTTTCTGCACCCTAATTGCTTAACACCCTATCAATGTGAGTAATTTTGAAGTATACCTATTGCTGATCCATTGCTTTATATTGTGTTCGAAAAAAATTCTACAACGTAACAAACAACAGCGTAAACAACAACGTTCAACAACGTAAACAACACAATGAATGTTGTTGAACTGTCAAAGTGGAAGTCATTGCTACTGATAGTGTGTTACGCAATTACCCCGCTGTTTACCCCCACAGGAATTAGATATCCATACTTTGCGTAAAACACGACTGAGGTTTTTCTCATCTAGAACTTGTTTTTCTCAAAGTCGATTCATCGTCTAAGAACACCACAGAAGCAATTAATTTTGCAAAAGTTTCAAAAGTCAAATATTTTTCTTTGGAGACCAACCTTTCCAACTTTGAAAAACAAACTTTGTTACTTATTAACTTTGGGATTAAAATAACTGTTTGACTTTAGGTATGAGATGCAAAGCGATATTCCTATTTTTAACCCCCGACGCAAACTAAGGGATTATTATAAGTTTTTATTCATTCGCTTTCGAAAGTACGATTACTACTTTCATGAAATACGACTGCTAGTGATACAGTGTGGTGATCTCCTGGCTCCCAGCATCCCGTGAGTATCTGACCTCTTTCAATTTACAGCCTGCTAGCCTGTTTCTGAGTAGGAAACTTCAAAAGCGTCCTTGGCTATACGCATATACTCAATCATATTTCTGGTATCATATTTGTGTCTCAAACAATTGTCAGTAAAGTAAGCAATTTATCCACATCTTGTGCACTAGGTGATGACAGCAAATATAGTAGTTACACACGACGACATATTAGGCTATTACGGTTTAAGCTGACCTCACATTGTTAAGACTTTTCGAACAATGAAGTTTAAAAGATAAATAGCTTGGAAATATATAGCTTGATATTATTATGTCGCCGTGCATATGTAGGTATGTACATACTATTTCCATGGATAACTGAGTTTTTTTTTAATTGGTGGTATTTTACCTTTAGGGGTACAGTAACTTAAGGGAATTTATAATCATTCGTCTTGTGCAGCAGCAAATATTTAGTGCTAAAATAAGGAATGTTCATACAAGAAAAAACCTTTCCTTTTGCCAAGCCTTTTCCCAACTATGTTGGGGTCGGCTTCCAGTCTAACCAAATGCGGCTGAATAGGTACCAGTATTTTACACAGAGTGACTGCGTATCTGACCTCCACAATCCAGTTACTGGGTAACACGATACCTCTTAGTAAGATTGGTGGTGAAGCTTTTGGGCTTCTGACTACCCGTAACGACTGTCAAAGATTTTTGAATGACAGCCGGGACCAACGGCTTAGCGTGCTTTCCGAGACACGGGATCACGGCATCTACGTACATAAAAATAGTTCAGATAATTCCATAAAACAATAATTAATTTGGTTATTAATAATTGCCGTATTGTAGTGAATATGGTAGACTGGTAGAAAGTGCCCAAGGCATTAAGTCCGCCTCTGTACAGTTTTTTACTTGTACATAAAGTTTTAATAAATAAATAAAACACAACAACAAAAAAGTGTGTTTTCTTAGTACATTTTTTGTCACCACTATCGCTTCTACACCACTTTCTCATTATAAAGCCTGTTTATAAACGACACTGGACTGTCTTGTCAGTTAATTAAACTGAAGCCTGTGTGAGTAGCTGCCATTATAACGTTCATATTATCTTCACAATGCCGCGATAAAGTGGTTGGAAGACTTGTCTTGACACTTAAAGGCTTATGTTTAGTGATAAAGTCTTAGTGGGTTAGACTTTTGTTTGAAGGTTCACTTGAATTAGATCTGTTTACTGTTGGTTGCGAGATTTTTGAGCTTATAATAATGTTATTTACCTGTTAATATCTAAGAGTAGGGCAACGGAATCTTTTAAAACAAAATATGACCGGCGTTGATGACCCATCCTTTGATCATTCCGTGAAGTTATTGGTCCGGACCATGCATCAACGCTTGTTAGTTTTAAGACTATTCATATCTATGGGTGACACTTCGTGTACTTGTCGCAAAAATTAAAACCATAATGCTATACGAGTCTTTGGTCAACGGCCCACGGGATCACTCAACCTAATCACATTTTGAATAGGTCGACTGGACCCACTGCTCAATTTCATCATGATAGTTGTATTTTTGATTAAAAAATCAATGCGGTTTTCGATTCGGTAATATAACCCAGTTAGAGATAAGGACAGCCTCAGGCGTAATTAACAATATTCATGTACGAGTAAATATCAGTTACCCTTTTTTACCGAATACATTGGCTACAAATCCTACCCATTACAATAAACAATCACCAATCAATCAATGGTCCCCATTCGTGGCAACTAACCGCATTAATCGGTGACTAGAATTAACGCGTCAGGGACTCGGGGGTATCAACGAACCCATCGTCGGTCAGTCATACCACAGTGTCACTACTGACAGTGGTTAAATGGGAAAGTTTTCGAGTGGTAGGAGTGGGCGACTTACGATATAGGTCGTAGGTTCGAAGCCTGAGAGGCGCTCGACTTTGTGTAAATTATTTTTTCATCATCACTATTGCTCTCAAAACGGTGAAGAAAAACATCGTGAGGAAACCGGAATGTCCTAGAACCAAAAGTTTGAAGACATTGTGATATCTACCAACCCGCTTTGGGTCTGCGTGGTGGATGCCCTGTGTCCCAGCATTGGGAATATTACAGGCTGATTATGCTTATGCTAGGAATGGGCGGAGCTTATATTTCGCACTGGAATAAATAGTTCGGGACATAAGTAGGGAAACGTGTAGGTAGTCATGGAAATTGATTGTTTATCAAATTGTCGTTCTATAGCCATTTCATACATCTGCCAAAGAATGACGGTTATGATTTGTATATCCGAGGAATTTAATTTTTTTTACTTAATTGGTATCTAGTCAATTCGATAAACAATTAATCTTCATGACTTACAAACTTGACAATTCGCAGGTTCTTCGAAATATATGGCCAATGAACTACTGTAATTAGTTACACTGTGGTCATACCCCGGCGATCAATCGGACTAATTTGTAGCCACTTACACGGATTGGATTCCGAATTACCACCCAGAGGTTGGTCTAACCGTTAGCCTATATTATGATTCGAATAGACTTGATCGTTTTGTGGATGACCTTCTAATGGTAGACCATTTTTTTCAATAGCAGGTGATTAATATTGATCTTGTTAATAAAAACTAGTTTTTCTAAGTGAACAGATAGCTATGCTGTTGGAGAGTTTGTTGCGCCACTTCTTCTTCCTAGCGGAAGCACTAGGAAGTAGTGCGTTTTGGGGGACTGCCTTATATAATTTTGACATTCAAAACGTGCTAATCCTCAGCGTAGTTTGAATAAATGACTTTTAATTTTGTAACATGTTGGTTGTCGTTATATCTTGGTTGATTTTTCTTGCTGTAGTCTCTTCTGATTATAAATAATAGTATCTGAATATTTTGTAACCATAACAACACTTATACCTACCAGCAATTCGTTTTCCAAGAAAAGTAGTCCTAATTACCTTTTGCAACAATATTATGAGAGGTACTATTTGAAGGCTTAGATCCTTTTTATCTTCTTCTTGATATTATTATAAGCTCGTGTGTCTTTCCACTTTTCCCGGTCTACTGCGATTATGTGTTTATCTCTTAAGGATAACACACAGCAACCATTTTTATCTTTTACATATATTACAAAAAAATAATGGGTTTTAAAAAACCTTGGCAAGACCTTATCCAATTAAATACATTAGATACGTTATGAATTCATGTAGATCAAAATTGCCCTTTATAGCATATCATTAAAATGAATATCTTAGAAGATATCAGAGATATAAAAAGCGGGGGCAGAGCGGCTGGCGGGGCGGGCGGTACGAAGTTCGCCGGGTCAGCTAGTTATTTATAAACTGAAGGTACTTTCAACTCAACGATGTACATACATTTATTTGTAAATTACTTTCAGACAACGATCGAAACATTTTGTTTTCACACCTACATTACATTATTATTATACATATTCATCAATCTTCTCAAGTGTTGTGGTGTCAATAATTTCATTGGTATTTTCCATGCCACTGTGACCTCAAAACAGACCTCAGACGTAAAACTTATCTTCTCGGTACAATTCGACAATTTTTGATTAGGGAATTCACATCTCTTACTGGCAAACTAGATAAAAAGACCGTGACAGATAAGGACAAAGTTAGAGATGTCAAATTAGTTCCTTCCTTGAACTTCGGCGTGGTGTTGGTCAATACTTGCTTGTATGGAAGTTTTAGTTCAACTAAACTTGACAGCTCTCATGTCCATCTCTTTCTTGTTTTACTAACGAGAAAAAGATGGAAATAGCCTAAATCAACATTAGCTTGTGACCAAGTGAATTGGTACCAGTATGTGACCGAATATCAAAAATGTTTACTATATCTTTTCAGTACGCGGACCTTGACATAATCATAATCACCCTATGATGTTTCCACTGCTGGGACATAGGTCTCCTCTTAGTGAAAGGTGGGATTACGGCCCACTCGGCCGTAATCCACCACGTGGGCCTAGTGCGGGTTGGTAGATGTCACATGTCTACGAATTTTTGGTTCTAGGACCAACCGGTTTCCTCACGATGTTTTCCTGTACCGTTTAGAGAATGAAATAAAAACTTGGACCTGGCTAAATTAATATTACCTCGCAATATACTTCTATTAGTCTTTAGTGACTTTCTACCTATTATCTTTTGTAGTGCCTGACTGGGATCGATCCTACGACTCGTAAGTCGCGGCCGTTACCACTGGGCCAGCACTGCTCCTTGGCGGACCCCAATACATCTAAATTTTAATGCCAAAACAAATTTAAAATTTCTTCCTTGCCTAAATAGGTACCTACTTATAAGATTTGCTACCAATATAAGACTGAGGCCCTCATATAATTTACGTGGATGAGAAGCCGCGCAAGAGTTAATATCCTGAAGCCCCGCGGTTATAATAATTAATTAATGTCTATGTGTAATATGTGTATATTATATAATTGAACTCAAAGGTAACGCTACGTTAATTTCATTTTATAGGCAATCATATTAACATAACAATTAAAGTTAACATTTAGGTTATTGTGAAGAGAATCGTGGTTATCCTGTATGATACTTCATAATTAATTTATTCGTAGGTTTTTGACCGATATGAGATGAAATATACGATGAGTTACAAGTGCAGCTTGGTTAATAGCAATATTAATAACCAGACTAATATTATAAACTAGCTTCTGCCCGCGACTTCGTCCGCGTGAAATTTCACCCTCCCCTCATTCACCCTCTTAGGGGTGGAATTTCGAAAACCCTTTCTTAGTGAATACCTACTCTTCACAAACACACCCTCCAAATTTCATGTCTCTAGGACCCGCGGTTTAGGCTTTGCGTTGATATATCAGTCAGTCAGTCAGGACTTTGAATTATATATTATATAGATACTTTTCCGGGATAAAAAGTACCCAGTGTAGTGCCCAGGATATTAACGAATACTTATACTAAGTTTCATCGTAATCGAACCAGTAGTAGTTTTTGCGTGATGCCTGAGCAAACAGACAGACAAAAAATTTTTTAATCACATTTTTGGGTTCGTTGTCGGTCTAGTAACACACCCTGCCATTTATTTTTTTGATATTTTCAATGTACAGAATTTTTACTTCTACAGATTTATTATAAGTATAGTAGATGTGAAAGTAATTCTTTGTTGGTCTCTCTGTTCTACAGCTTTCTACGCCACCGATTTCAATGAAATTTGCCACAAAGGAGGGTAATGCCTGGATTATGTTATAGGATACTTGTTATTCCCCAGTAGTACGTTGCCGTGGATTTAAGAAAGCGAAGCCGAGGGTAAAAGCTAGTTACGATATAAATAATTAAAAAGTTTTATTGATTTCACTTCAAGTTACAGGCGTCTTGCAATTCTCCCGATCAAGCCAGTTTTCATACAACGAAGGCGATGTTGGACAGGAATTTAAAGGCTGGTTTTATCGTCACGCGTTTCGGCAGCGCCGTTGGAGCGCGCGCGTTCGAAGATGTATGGGGTAGTAGTTGCGTTTCAAAGTCACGCGCTTGAGCAGCGGCGTTGAGCAGTATGCGTTTTAGTGTACACAATACATCTTCGAACGCGCGCGCTCCAACGACGCTGCCGAAACGCGTGACGGTAAAACCAGCCTTATAGCATAGCATACATTCAAGTCGCCATATTTAAATTTCTTGGCTCAATTTCAGCTAGTAAGTTCTTATCGTCATATTTAAAGCCCTGCAGAAGAAACTAATAAACATGGTGGTTGACATCGACGCGCAAACTGAAACCATGAATTCAGCACATGATTCTAAACCCTTTAGAATATAAATTTTTCGTCGGTTAACAAAAAAAAAAAGCTGTTTCATAGAGAAGTGAATTGTGTGACAAAGTGACCTTCGCGGTCATAATGTATGGAACAGCTAATTTTAAATTTAATAACCGACGAAAAGTTTCAACGAAGGGGTTCAGAATCGTGTACTGAACCCACGATAACAGGTTGCGCGGTTAATGTCCCAGCCACCCTGTAGACTACTCGTAACTTAGTTTTAGACTGACATAACTTAGATTGCCTTCTAATTGTCAATAACATGAACACTATGTTCTCGGTACGAACACCTAGTAGTTAGGTACTCAAATTTAGGATCAACTTAGACCTGCATAATCAGCCTACAGCGTTCCCACTTCTGGGACGCAGGCCTCCTCTCTGGGAGGGAGTGGGCCAAAATCTATCACACGAGCTCTGTGTGTGTTGGTAAATTGTCTTCGAATAATTGGTTTTAGGACATGCGGTGTTTTCTTACGATACTTTTCTTCACCGTTTTGAGAGCAGCGGTAATGAAATAAAGACCTTAGACCGGCGAGGTGAATGACTTATCAGTAGCAATGGCTTTTTACCGACTTCACAAAAAGGAGGAGGTACTATGTTCGGGTGTTTGTATGTTTTTTTTTTTTTTTGTATGTTTGTTCATCGAATACTCTGCCAATTGTCGACGGATTTTCAAAATTCTTTTTTTGTTCAAAAGAAGATAGTTCTGAGGTGGTCCCATTGTCACCAAGTTAGGATCTGATGATGGGATCTTAGAGAAATCGAGGGCAATCCTCAAATTTTATAGGCTCACTTATTGTTTTTCGCATATTTTATGAAGTATCTTGTGTATTTGTGTATGGTTGTCACCATCTCAGGTAGCTGGGCTGATGATGGAAGGTACAACTCCTTAACAGTAAGAAGTTACTCGAACAGGGAAGGACTGTTTTTTTAGTAAATTGTTTTAATGTTTGATTGTTAGATTTGCCACATTTGGTCTCATGATCATCAAGTCATGACCTGATGCTGCAGTCAGGATAGTCTGCAGAGTACCTAACTCCTCGACAACTAACAGCAGATATATCGTGTTTAGGCTCATTGAAAAGGGCTCGATGTGTGGATAAACGTACTGTTACTGAGGAACACCGAAGACCTGATGCTGAAGCCAGGAGCATCAGAAAAAGTACAAACCTTGAAATTACAGAGCACCGTAGTCGTGTTTGGGCTCATTTTAAACAGGACTAATTTTATGTTCAATGCAATGTTGACATAAGTTTGGCCTGATGATGCAGCCAGGATTATCAGCATCTAATCTAAAAACTAATAAAAGGAGAACTCTTCAACAATTAACGTCCCTGCATCGAGAAAAGGAATATTATATAAAAAGGCGATGGGCAAGTTGACATTAGGCTATTGTAACTTAGATAAATTATAAATAGACCCACTAAAAAGCGAGAAATAAAAACTTTTTAACAAAAAAAAAACCGACTTCCAAAAAAAACACTACAAACTGAAAAATAACTTTAATTTCGGAAGTCGGTGGCAAAAACTAAAATACTGATCCCTAAGACACCGACTTCCGAAATTAAAGTTATTTTTCAGTTTGTAGTGTTTTTTTTGGAAGTCGGTTTTTTATCTTGACAGTTCAACAACATTCATTGCGTTATTTACAATTGTTGAGCAGACAGTTTTTTCGAACATATGAAGCAATGTATTAGGAATATCCTTCGAAATGATTGATAGTGTAATGTAGTGTTACGCAATTAGAGTGATAGCTAAAATAATATTACTTACTTCACAAGATACTTCTACTAATTTATATCTATGACTGACTGTGACCTATCTTAGACATACATACTTTTAAAGGCACATACTTTGGTAATTCGACAATGTATCATTAAAAAGGAAAACATAGGGACATACAAGTAGTTAATTATCCTGTAAAAATCATTGCTTTATGGTCATTAACCAGAAAGAAGACAGGCGAGAGCGTTTCTATGGAGATACGACCCGCATTTCCTCTTAAGATACCATGAACTGATCGGGTGTCTAATGTCTTCATTACACACCCGATCATTTCATGATATCGAATGCTGTTACATTCAAGATATAATTAGCATAAATTAGATTTACAGATTATCTAATTGTTTCTACGTATGAGCACGGTTACTATGTTGAGAACAATTAGGTATAATTTCATGAACATCAGCAGTGGTGACTCATTGGTAACGGCCCCGACTTGTAAGTTGTAAGTCTTCAGTTCGAACTCCGGCAGGCGCTCTACTTTGTGTAAATAATTTCATCACCGCTGCTCTCAAAACGGTGAAGGAAAACATCGTCAGAAAACCTATGGCATGTCCTAGGATCGAAATTTCGAAGACATGTGACGTCTACCATCCGGCGCTGGGCCCGCGTGGTGGATTAAAGCCCACCCCCTCTCGAAGAGAGGAGGCCTGTGTCCCAGCAGTGGGAATATTATAGGCTGATTATGGAATTTCATAAACCGTTACCGGAAGACGTAGCGTTGGAAGGCCTCCCACAAGGTGGACCGATGACCTGGTGAAGGCCGCAGGACTTTCTCAAGAACTAGGTTACCAAATGCAAAAAGAATTTCTCAAACCCCACTGGTTTTTCCAAAGATTACCCCCTTTTTAGGGTTCCGTACCAAAAGGGTAAAAACGGAACCCTATTACTAAGACTTCGCTGTCCGTCCGTCCGTCCGTCCGTCTGTCTGTCACCAGGCTGTATCTCAAGAACCGCGGTAGCTAGACAGTTGAAATTTTCACAGATGATGTATTTCTGTTGCCGCTATAACAACAAATCGTCGTTGCGACTTTAAGACCTCTTATGTGTCACTTTTGGCAAAATCACTTTTTTACGCCAGCCGATTCTACATTTTGAAGCTCTATCGAAGGCAAAAACTCTCATGTGTATACGACGTTTAAATCGTAAGTTATTTACGAAATTCAAGATCTCCAATGTGCTTGCTAATTAAAAATTGGTGCTTAAAAAATCTTATGTGTCAATGTACACATACGAGTTTTTAGTTGTATGACATACTCGTCAACTTTAGACAATTATTAGAACAAAATATCTTATGTGCATCAGATATAAATACAAGTTAAAGTTAGTTAGTTAGTTTAGTTAGTTAATACTAGGTTAGTACAGTTCATACCTACTGCACCAAGTTCAAATATTATTGCTGGGCCATGAAGGAACGTTGAATTGTCAAGAACTGCTAAAACATGGCTGGATATTTTACCAAAAGTGCCGAGCTATTGCTAACGTTCTAGCTCAAAAAAAAAAATATGTTGAATCGATTTTTCGATCTGAATCCCACAATACATGCATCAGGTTTTTAAGGAGTGGTGTATTGAAAACCACTATAGAGCTGCCTCTAAAAAGACATTTTCGAAGGTACTGACTAAAGAAAAAATCGGCAATCACTATCCTCGCAAAGACCAGTGCGACACGTGTTGTAGTTGTAAAACCGTTAACATTTCCAAAGAAATATGATAGCCATATTATTATTATACTCCCGTATTATTATTAGCCTTTATTGCGAAGAAAATTGAAGCTCGTGAAGCCAAAAAGAATGCCGTAGTTATTGCAATCGAAAAGGCTGTGGTTATAACAGTCGACGTTCAAAGTGTTTTGCTTGCCCCAAAGCTATTGGCTAGTGCGCTGTACTACAAATTAAAATTACAGTATCTTCTTCACGGTTTATAACGTGCTATCCAAACATGTGACAATTGACTTTTGGCACGAAGCAGATGGTAATGTTACTGTTAAAGAATTCCCATCTTGTTTAATAGACTAGGTACTGTCAAAACCTGCCACTTTCAACAGAGAGCGTAATCATTATTTCTGATGGATGCGGACACCAAAACCGGAGCCGAATTTTGTCTGGTTATTCCGTATATCCACCCTAAGGTGGATACGCGGAAACACATATCCGAGAATCCACCCTAAGCCTAGTTGGATAAACGAAATTTTTAGGCTTAGGGTGGATTCTTGGACATGCGTCTCCACGTATCAACCTTAGGGTGGCTTTTTTGGGGTGGATAAACGGAATAACCGATTTTGTCAAGTGCCCTAAGCGATTTGGCGCAAAGAAATAAATTTTTTATCGAACAACTTTACCCGGAAAAAGGGCACACTATGATGGAAGTAGATAGTTTTCATCACTAATACATCAAACCACCAATATTCGCACCCGGATGAGGCAAGCTCGACCACAAAAGCCTTATGATGTCAAATCCATTCACCATGATTGCTTTCTTAATTTCGAAGAGATGGAATCGAACCTAAACCATAGGTTATGACATGCCATGTCGGTGAGTGGTCCGTACTTCCACAGCGAAGAAATAACCAAGAAACTGTCTGGTATCTCCAAACCGATTGTATAGAACTCCATAAAAAATTACTGAGAGCAAGTTTAAAAATTTACAGGAACTGAAAATGGTAACAGATCAGGATTATCATCCGTTTTACAATGCATTACAATATAATCCGGGTACTTAATGCATAATTGCAAAGGAAACATGTCATGTGATAGGTAAATAAAAAAAAAAAAAAATTTATTATATAGTTACTTACCTCAGAAAATAATGATACTTTGATTTGTAACTTTTTTTTTATTCTAACTTATGATTCAACTGTCTTGTAACTTTTTTTATCAATTGTTATCTTGTTTATATCCTACCTAGTGTATTCTGAGAAACAGTTTACAATTTTTTCAATAAAATTCATAGTTTTTTATTTTAATTATTATAGGCATTTTAGTTCAAAAGCTCTGATGTGATACATAAAGCGCAACCGAAATCTCTTATGTGTCAACTAAAATTGTTTTAATTTTTTTTACAAGAAACTACTTTTAATTTCAACTAACAGTGGCAAAGGTAAAAGCACGAAAATCATGTAGCTGTTACCTATATTTTTTGTTGTAGTTGGTTTCATTATATTTTTTTCAGTAGACGGTTTTTATCGATTTTCTCATAAAATTGATTTTTACACATAAGAGATCTTATAGTCGCAACGACGAAATACTAAAAACAAAATAAAATAAATGTTTAAGGGGGGCTCCCATACAACAAACGTGTTTTTTTCGTCGTTTTTGCCTTGTGGTACGGAACCCTTCGTGTGCGAGTCCGACTCGCACTTGGCCAGTTTTTTTCTTTTTTTTTACCTTAAATTACCCCTTACATACAAACAAATTTTACCTCTTTATAATATTAAGTATAGATATAGATTTGCCTTGGTCTACTATCACACTAATATTATAAAGACGAAAGTTTGTGAGTGTGTGTGTGTGTTTGTTTATATGTTTGTTACTTCTTCAAGCTCAAACGGCTAGACCAATTTTGATAAAATTTTGTATGGAGGTAGCTGACACCCTGGATTAACATATAGGTTACTTTTTTATCCCGATATTCCCACGGGATGGACATTTACGCGGGTGAAACCGCGGGGCGTAGCTAGTAGGATATAAGTCATCATCATCTGCCTAGCCTTTTCCCAACTATGTTGGGGTCGGCTTCCGGTCTGACCGGATGCAGCTGAATACCAGTATTTTACATGGAGCGACTGCCTATCTGACCTCCACAACCCAGTTACTGGGCAATACGATACCCCGATAGCTAGTAGGATATAAGTACGTACTAAATAAAAAGGAAACATTTTGATTACGAACAACTTCATTTCTGCTGCATACTCGTATAAAAATCAAATGAGATCTTATCCAAACAAAGGTGTGTTTGGATAAGATCTCTTTTGATTTTTGCTACTAAATAAATTCTTACAAAAGTAACTAAAATAATATCGTCAAATAAAATCCGTAACGGTATTTCAAATTTTCAACACGATCCAACTTCCAATGACGTGGCGTGCCTCCATTGGTCCGTACAAATTGTGTTGAAAGCTGATTGGCTATGACGTCAATATTGTTTCGCTGTCAGCTATTCTTGAAAGGAGACACGTAAAGTGTCTTATCCTCCCGTTTCTGATGCCTGAAGGACTTTTATGTTCGAGTCGATATTTCTTATTTGCTTAGGACTAAGGAAGATGGTAATTTAATCATGATCAGTAGATTGTGACCTTCTTGGGCTCTTTGCTGAGAAAATTGTTTTACTAGGTACTTACTGTTTTACCTTTTATTTATGTCTTGATGGGTGGTTATTTATTATAGAGTATAAAAATATATATGAAAAAAAAAATATGGCGAAAAATGTCTCCGCCTCCCTGTCGACTGGTGACCTAATATACCACGAGATTGGCGGCACTGCCACGTGGTATGGCAATGCTTACCCTCTGGCCAAGGTAAAGGCCAGCACTTGGGTCACGGGAAGTGTCGTGAACCAGCCTTTTGGAGATTTCGTTTAACAAACCATGAGCAATCAGATCCCACGGCACAGGGTTTCAACCCCAAACGGCTCGAAAATATAATTCCACCACTATACAATATACTACTTCCTGAGGGGCCCGTGGCTAAATAATGACAGCCGCACAGGTCGATCGATCAGGTTAAGCTACGCTTGCCGCGGTTGGTCTGTGGATGGGTGACCATCTTTACATACCGAGACCCCTCCGTGCCTCGGAAAGCACGTTAAGCCGTTGGTCCCGGCTGTCATTCGTGGAACTTTGACAGTCGTTACGGGTAGTCAGAAGCCCGAAAGTCTGACAACCAGTCTTACGAAGGAGTATCGTATTACTCAGTAACTGGGTTGTGGAGGTCAGATAGGCGGTCGCTCCATGTAAAATACTGGTAGTCAGCTGCATCCGGTTAGACTGAAAGCCGACCCCTACATAGTTGGAAAAAGGCTAGGCAAATGATGACTTACTACTACTTCCTCATCTTCTTTGTTTTATTTTTTTATACTTTCGCCACTTGAGGCTTTCCGCAGCCGTAGCAACAGTACGCCGCCGCGCCGGGAAGATGGGATGGCGCAAGAGTATCGACACACGTAGCGTCCCACACTAAAAGCCTGCCCACCTTCCATGGAAATAAAGACATGCCGTCCAGTCTCTTGCCACCTTTTATTAGATAAGAAGTAGGTAATTGACCTTTATGTATGGAAGTATGGAGAGTGAATGTCTTGTCTCGTTATTTTGGCGTGTCTTAGCAACCTAAATAGTCATTGTTTGCGAAAAAAGTTAGGTTCGAACCAAAATTTGAATATGCTAGTATTCTTAAATTATTTGGGTTCCATATCAGTTTGAAGATTTTAAAACTTTAATTGGTATTATATAAACTGCTTGCCAAAGGTTCTCTCTTGTATCGCAATCTCCACAGATTTGCGTTGACTGTCCCGAGGTATATAATACATTAGCTATTCGTATAATACTAATAAAAGCTGATGTTATAGTCTACAAAAAACTTAAAAAGGTGGTATAATAATTCATCATTATCATCATTTCAGCCCCGAATCCCCCACTGCTGCACTGCTGCGTATAGGCCTCCCCTTTTTTCTGCCATACTTTCCGGGTCCATGCGTCTCTCATCCAGGTATAATAATAAATATAAATAATTCTGTATCTTAATAAGTTCTTCTCCCCCCGACCCTTGCTCGATGTAGTGCCAGCCCGCGCCGCAGCTGAGCCTGTAGATTTAAATTCCCGACTGTGACCTCTGAGTTTGTTTCAGCTTTTCTTCTCAGAGCAGTCAGATAGGAAAAGCCGATCTCATCAAGCTTAAATAATAATAATCTGATCCAGCCTGTCCCATCTTGCTGCCCTCTCCCAGCGACGCCCTAAGCCGAGGTTCGTCCCCCACAGGGGTGCCCTTAGCGTGTAGTCGCTTAGTTTTTAAGTTTTTTATGCCCTGGCTGGAGGCCTTAATTTATTGAGGCATCCACAGGAAAGCCCGGTTAAGCAGTCGACAACTCCTAAGGTTGAACTGCGAGATGCCCATCAAAAAAATAAAAAAAAATAATAAGTTCTTCTTAAAATTAACCTTATATGACTTTCAGTCCCATTAATCAAGAAACCCTCCAACATCCACACACAAACGCACCTAATTATTACACCCTTCATACCAAATGAAGCGCATAATCTTTTGTACAGAACCCTCCATTATACAAGGTGTTCACACTCGACCGATCCTTGTTTGGTTACAAGCCCGCCTTTTGTATAACCGAGGATTTAAATAAAGGCGTTGCTCCACAGCAGCCCATGGCTAAGCTACGCATGTGTATTTTTTTTTTTGCTCTGCGACCACTGCGACCCAACGGCCACGCTACGCAAGGATGTGCGGCTGGCTAACAAATGAACCGCTCAGATAACGATAACGTGGCAAACTTTTCTCCGTGCATAACTTAAGCTACAGTTTTCTAGAAAAGCGGTGACCGCACATAAAAATTATGACACGGCAAAGATTTATCGTTACACAGTCACACGTCCTACCGCGTGAAAATAGAATAGTCGCGTTTGTGTTTTGTTTTGACACCTCTGGCACACAATGACGCAATGACTTGACTTGATTGTCATGAAAACGCTATGCAGGGTTATTTGTAAAACACCAGCAACCTCTTAAGAGGTCATTGTACTCATCATTATGAACAACTTTTACTATGGGACCAAACCTGAAATCGCGAAAAAAAAATCAGCTGTTCCCTACATTTTGACGGGTTATACGAACATAAATGTAGGGAACAGCTGATTCTTTTTTCGCGATTTCAGGTTTGGTCCCATAGTAAAAGTTGTTCATAATGATGAGTACAATGACCTCTTAAGAGGTTGCTGGTGTTTTACAAATAACCCTGTATACAGGGTTATTGGTAAAACATTAACAACCTCTTAAGAGGTTATTGTGCTCATCAAAAAGAACAACTTTTACTATGTGACCAAACCTGAAACCACGAAAACAAAATTAGCTGTTCCCTACATTTATGTATATTCATATAACTCGTCAAAATGTCTGATTTTTTTTCGCGACTTCAGTTTTGGTCACATAGTAAAAGTTGTTCATAATGATGAGTACAATGACCTCTTAAGAGGTTAATGTTTTACCAATAACCCTGTATAATAATAATGTGCTCACTCTTCTTAGTATGGACACCATTTCGCGTGACTAAGTACGGTGAGGGTTAATCAACCGATTTGAATCTTTGAGCAGCGGGGTTTCACTTTACGGTGTCAAAAACGCTTTCTAGGAAAACACCAACTTACTTTACTGGTAAATTGCGGACGCTATGTAGGCAGTCATCGCTCTTCTAAAAAACCGTAGCTTTACGTAGCAGTGGATGGTCGACTTAATGCCTCGGCATATATGTAAAAGGTAGCTTTTATTGCAAATGGACAAAGTAAAAAGACTGTATAATGTCCCTTGGGGTCCATTGTTGTCTTTTTAATGATGACTATGGTGAAGGTAAATGTTCTGTCTTGTTATCGAAATAATGTTGTTGTTCATTTGTTTTGTTATTTGATAAAGCAACGCTTTGCTCACTTAAAGTTAAAGTTAAAGGCTAAGAACCTAGACGCAGACCTCTCCCATTCCAAACTCACACTCACAGAAACATGAATCGGTTGATTAAATCTGTCAGCTATAAACAGGCACTAGTCACTTTACATTTGAATCCTAAGAGAACATTCTGGGAACAAAACTGGCATGAGATGTGAAAAACCCATAAGTTTAAAAAAAAAATCCTGAATTTAAACATTTACTTCTATTCTATTTTTAATAAATGGCAAGCAAAGCCGATGTCGACTATTCTGCCAATGTCTAAAGTGAGCTGAAAAAACAATAACATTAACTTAATCTCCACATGAAGTAGGTTGTATCTCCAGCGGGCGGAGAGTAATGGGTAGCTCACCGTCCGATCAGGACCAGGCCCGTGCCGGACGGCGCGTACGTGTTCCACGCGCGCCTTAAAGAGAAGTCAGCATCGAGGAGGGCTGCCGGGTCAGCGGGATTGTCCGAAAGGGTTACCGCTGGCCCGGAACATAAAGGGCTAAGGAACACGGGTGGGTTTTAGTCAGTAAGAGTCTGACACTCCCTTCCGCTCCACCCAGAGCGGGAGGGGTCATTTGACGATTTCCCATCCACAAAAAAAAAAGTAGGTTGTACCTACTTCTCAAGGCAGTTACGTTTTAATGACGTTTTTCTGTGCGGGCGTTAGTTCTAGCTATATTTTAGTAAGAATATAGTATAAAAGTAAAAATATAGGCCTACGAAAACCCTAAACTGATAAAGTATCATTATGATACCTAACGGGCAAGTTACTAAGCGTTAGTGCCAGTTTATCGTACAGAGACCGACATAAAGACGGCCTAAATGTCGCCTGATGGACATAGGGTCCTTGAACCCTCCTTGCCCATATTAGAATGCCTTAAAAGGCAGAGACAGTGAACTCTGTGAAGTGAGATTACGTGGGTAAATTCTGAGTTCAAACCAGGGTGTCTCAATGTGTTGTTGTGAATCGGACTCCTTATATGGTTCTGGTTTGTGCATAGTTTGATGATTAATTAGTCTTTTTACATCATTCTCACATGTATAATTTCAACTTGAATGAGTTAACAAATATTTTTCATTTAAAAGAGTGTACGTAGGTGGAGTTTCTTGCCCGTTCTTCTCCATAGGTACCTATTACGCTTTGGAATGGGCAACTAGTTTCATCTTTCTGACTAATCGACCCCATAACAGTTCAAAAGTGCCTGTAATGGGTCTGTTTGAAATAAATGTTTTGAGTTTGAATTCTTTTAATGTCGTTAATATTTGGGGTACATTCAAATGGCTGCAATGAATGGATACTGAAATGTACTACGTCGTGTACACCATGGGCAGTCGATCCTACCAGCTATTACTTTGCCCACTGGTTATTTATTCTTTTACCACAGTTTAAACAGCAAATAGCACGAACAGTAAATAGTGTTGTATTTACTGTTCGGGCCGATACAAGACGAGAATACATAACTTTTAAGGAATTTGAGATTTTGTAACTTAAATAATAAGGCTTGTGTTTAAACGCCTACTTTTTTATGATTTTTTATTAATGTCTTTTTTAAATATTTATTTGAGAATACACACATTTTTTTTCTGGCTTGTAATATGCCTAACCAGTACGCCTAACTATGCGACAAAAACTGAACGTTTTATGGTGTCCTATGTTTGGCCAGCGCCTTAATTCAAACCAGTCACTACTGAACCGTCATTAGAGAATCAATTAAGTGCCTGTAATAATAATTATGTGATAAAATCATACTTGGAAGGAATTAACAAGAATTAAATTACCTAGAGCAAAGAGTTCCGGAGGTCAGTCGGCAGTTCTGTTTATTTACGGTTTTAATGATGAGTATTTAATGTTTCGGTTAATTAGTACGAATCGAATCTGTTGCTTTAGTGGCTAAATAATAACAGCCGCACAGGTCGATCGATCAGGTTAAGCTACGCTTGCCGCGGTTGGTCTGTGGATGGGTGACCATCTTTACATACCGAGACTCCGTGCCTCGGAAAGCACGTTAAGTCGTTGGTCCCGGCTGGCATTCGTGGTTCTTTGACAGTCGTTACGGGTAGTCAGACGCCCGAAAGTCTGACAACCAGTCTTACCAAGGGGTATCGTATTACCCAGTAACTGGGTTGTGGTGCTCAGATAGGCAGTTGCTCCATGTAAAATACTAGTGTACAGCTGCATCCGGTTAGACTGGAAGCCGACCCCAGGATAGTTGGGAAAAGGCTAGGCAGATGATGATGATGATGTTGCTTTAGTAGTAATAAGCTCTGGGTTAACAGGTTAGAAATATTTAAATATTTAATGCAATAATTGAAGCAATTATATGAATGGCATATATAACTGGAAAAAAAAAATGACAATATGACGAAAAAATTATATCAGTCAAGCGACCACTTCCTGAGTTATGCACATTATTTTGTGCTCGTTATACGGCATTTGGAATCGATGTTCGCAAAACAAACTCCGAATTGGTGATATCTTTAATGTTGGCTTTCAAGACTTGCAAGGTTTGTGGTTTGTTGTGGTAAACACGAATTTAAAAAAGCCCGAAAAAATGTCTGGCAATCAGGCCGACCAGTTCAAATTGCCAAAACGTCAGATCATACGGCACCGAAATTTGTGTTTTAAAGTCGCCATCGTTACATGAGCTATATCAAATTCTCTATGTCTACAACATACATATTTGTACCAAATTCCAATGACATTATAACGCCATTAGCAAAAGTCATATGACACATTCACGTAATGCCATTATTTTTGCCCCGCCCTGTATTTGTAATCTCTGACAGAAATAGGTTAGACTATAAAGGTGGTGTTACAACACCTGGTGTTACTCCTCCTGGTGTAAACTTATTGAAAGGATTTCTATCTATATATATAAAATTCAAAGTCCCTGACCGACTGCTACGAGTATATGAACGCACAACCTAAACCGCTGTCGTAGAGACATGTAATTTGGAGAGTGTGTTCTTTGTGAAGAGTAGGTATTCATTAAGAAAGAGTTTTTCGAAAGTTCACCCCTAAGAGGGTGAATGGGGAGAGGGTGAAATTACAAGCAGACGAATATACAATATTACTATGAAGATAATTATAACTATACAAGTTAATCACAACTAATTTATGACACACAAATACATACGTTATAACGAGACAAAGATCGAGGTTATAACGAGAAAGATAATATTAATTATAATATAATAAATTACGAATATTTGTCTACAAATTAACGCGCAGAAAGTGATTAGATACAATTAATTACCTCACAGGTGGTTGTCACCCAAATAACGTACGATACAATGTTCAACATGTCGTAGAATTTTGACACTTATTGCTGACAGCGTACGGACAGTTTCGAATACCCGTCAATCACAAAGGTGCTGACATTTTGATGGTATACCAAACAAAACCAATTTGGGACTCTATTTTGTAAGACGTAAGGTGTTCACGTTGTAAAGTTGTTGGTGTTAGGAATGGTGGAGTTAATTTGGCGTACGGTTGTGAATAGTTGGCCGTAGTACAAATTACTATAGTTATTGTTGTAGTTAAAGTGGTTTGTACACATTATGCGGGAGTGTGGGCGTAATGTGGTAATGCAATGCTGGAGTTAGGAGCGAATTTTGCTGTTGTGGTTGGTCAGTTTAAAACTATGGCTCTTTCCTCGTTTGGCCATATAAATTTATTTGTTATTTATTTCATTTTATTTAAAAGAAAAACGTCGCCCTACACTAAGAATTTCTCCTGTATTGTGGGTGCGTTTACAAACATTTAAACTCACACACACAAACAGCCAGACCCGGAACAACTACTTGTAGGTCATACAAATATTTGTTCCGTGCGGGAATCGAACCCGCGACACGCAGCGCAGCAGTCAATCGCTTAACCACTGCGCCAACCTTTATCTTTTTTTTTCTTTCTTTTTTTTAATCTTTTCTTGGCATCGGATTAGAGATAGAGATTATAAGAACTTAATGGTTACCAGAGTCACAGATGGTTTTGGTGGATAGAGGCAGAGAATGGGACCAAAGAAATGATAAATCTTCTAACGGCACGAATAAAATTTCTCATAGTAATGGTTGGTCACCCATCCACGAACCGACTGCGACAAACGTAGCTTAACCTTCAATCGCCCCGTGCCGTTGTTAATATTTAGCGACGAGCCATGTCCTATACACATAAATCCATATCTACATAGCATCCTATGGGACGGGGGGCGGAATTCCAATTCCAATCTATAATTGAGACAGAAAAATCCAATTACTTTGTTTATTCGCTCTGTGTAAATCGAAGTTGGGACATCACAGGTCGTACTAGCTAGTCAAGCGGAAGACTAATTCCTTTTAGCAAAGCAAGTCTCGACCGTTATTTCAAAAAACGATGAAAAAATTTTGGGTTTAAATAAGCCCTTGGATTTTTTTTGGAAAGTGAAAGCGGTTTGACTACCCGTAGTTAGAAGCATGAAAGTCTGACAAATAATCTTCAAGTCAACAAGGGGGTTATATCCAATGACTCAGCTATGCAAGTCAGATAAACAGTCACTACTTGTAAAATACTGGTATTCAGCTACATCTAGTTAGACTGGAAGCCGACCTCAACATAGTTGGGAAAAGGCTAAGCAGATGAGTATGAGGATGTGACATTATAAAGTAAGAAAACCGTCGCTGAACCCAAGTGCGAAACTCGACGGAAAGGCAGCAGGGTGTGGATGTGGAGCTGTGTCACAAACTATGCCCTACTTCCTATCCTGCTGACTGTGCCCTAAAACATGCTGCCAAAGTGACCTCTGCGCTGCTATCGATAACGCCGCAGGAGTGGCCATGTTTTGGGCCAACAAAATTTAAATAACTGTCTTGCTAGCCACACGAAGAAGAAGATGAAGAGCTAAGAAAAGTCTTTGTAAGCTCATCAGTGCAGTGGATAGAAACCGGCTTCAGTGAAGGGTGAACAATAATGCTTTGACTTATCATCATTTCAGCCGAAAGACGTCCACTGCTGGACATAGGCTTCCCCCAAGCACCGCCTCTTCGACACGTTCTGGCTTTCCGCATCCAGCGCATTCCTGCGGCCTTCACAAGGTCATTTCTTTCACTTTGACTTAAATTGATATCAAAAGAGAAGATTGAAGGGTACCGCGTGCTAATAAAGGGCAATTCCCGTAATTTTAAGAACTTTCAGTCTGATCTCAGTCTCATCTGTCAAAAATACCTCTAATTTCCCTACATCTTTAACAAGTTTTTGACATTGACTGTCGCTGAGATCAGATTGCGACTAGATTTTGGACGTTTTTAATTGTTGTAGCAGCAGAAAATAAGACAATTTTAAATCTTGTTTTTATTTTTATTTATTTTCGAATATTGAGCGTTTGGTTTTCAACGCGTAAATTTTTGTAATGTACTTTTTATTTCTGCAGAATAGACAATTTTATTTTATTTTCTTCTCATATTTTCTCAGCTAGGTAACCAAAGTTCACAATCTCCACTTAAAGTCAAAAATACACTCCATCTCAGAAACCCATAGATATTCTTGTGAAAATACTTTGAATATTACTCATTTTGACAGCGTCTTATCGCGTCGTGGGCACGCCCGAAACTCAGCGATTTCGAGATGCCTGGCCCACCGCCCGACATTTCTTGGCAGTCTGTGGCTTCTTTACTTAGCAACACTCTGTGGTTTGATGTATGTAGAAGAACATTGTGTTTTAATAATAATAATAATACAAAAAATAAAGTGTTTTATTGAAAGTCAAAACTATGTTTGTTTCTAAGGCTAAGCATAAAAGTTACAATAAAATTTGGCTGTCATGAAAATTATATTCTAAAAATTTCAAAAGTTTATTTATTTTATTGTATTTATGTGGTTTACAAAGGTAAGGTTATACAGGATGGCAGGTACATCAATGCAATACGTATGCGATCAAAATGTATGGAACAGCTATTTTTATTTAATAACTGGCGAAAAATTTAAATGCATAGATAGGGGTTCAGAATCATGGAACAGGTTGCATGTCGGTGTCCCCGCCACCCTGTATATATGGTATATACATAAACCCTGCTAGGGCAACGCAAAATATTGGCTTACTAGTCGATTCGCATGAATTATAGGAAAATTTTGTAAACGTAGTATAGAAAAGGACACTTGCGTACAGAAGTGATAAGAGTTAAATATTATGTGTACATTTTTCTTAACTTCATTGCATAAAATTCAAAATGGGCCAATTTCCTATTATACATTTCTGAAGTTGTCGACTTGCCCACAAATTAACTTCGTACGAGTCACCTATAATTATAGAAAAAAAATAAAAAGCCGATTCGGGCAAGTAAATTCGTGGGAATCGATTAATAAGCCAAAATATTTGTGTTGCAGAAGATAGAGACGTGATAACATACCTATAATTTTTTATATATTTTTTTGTTACATTGTGGCTCTTTAGTGTCATAGGTGTAAAAAGTCCCAATGATTTTTCAATGTTATATCCCAATTTCCAAATACTTCATTACAATTTATTTACGGTAACATTAGTGAAAGAGCACATTGTTAACACGCTGTGAAAAATAGTGACGATTAATACTCGTTCTAAGCACAAAATCCGTAGTATCGGCCGAAGTTACGGGCAAATTCTACTCCGGATCATCTACGGACATAAGATTATTTTGAGGCCGGACCTAAGAATGAACCACCATGTAGTACCGTGTGTTTGGCCATACAAAAAAAAAATAATAATTGGGAATTGTCCAAAGTTTCGAACAACTTTCGGACTAACCCGTATCTTTGTTGACGGAATTAGAGAGTAGGCCTTCAGAAGTAGTTTTGATTTTGCTAGAGGAATTAGCGCCTGCGCGCACTAGCGATTTAAGTTGGCCGATAGTTGGTTCGGTCGTACAAATGTTAGAGAGTGAGAGAGAGAACCGATCCCTACCTCTTAACATTTGTACGACCGAACCAACTATCGCTAGTGCGCGCAGGCTCTTATAGCTTCTATCAGATTTAGGTATTATAACCCTTATATTATAACCCTTATAACCCTCGCGTGTCGCGTGTACAGGGTATGTACCGATAACAATAGAATTTCTATTGTGTCTGCTAATTGGACATGCGATGGGTTAAGTATCTCTGTGATAATATCTTTACTTGAAATGAAACATTACTTTTTACCGATGTTACCAATTTTTCCATATTAGCGCATGATACTAAGTACGTTAGATTATTTATCTGATTCATTGTTTAATCACTGTGGTGTCACTTTACACTGTATTATGTGTTTAATATCAGTGTAATCAATAGTCGATGAACCTTTTAAAATAAATTAAATTTATCTCCTCTTCATATTACTTTTATGCCAATTTAAAATCAAGGATACCGATTCGAGTAAAAATAATAAGAAAATCCAAGATTATTCATCTAAAATACACGTGCAAACAGTCTGAAAAATCTCCCTATAATATTTTTTTTTCCTTGTAGCCGACTGAGTAACCAATATTGGCAAGGTTCATATTACCAAACTGATAATGGAAGCTTTTTAATATTATGTCATGTTACACAAGCAAATGGATTTTCGTAGTCATAATAATAAAAATACCCCACATTATGGTGTATTGTTTGAGTAAAATAATATACTTAATAATATTTTGTGTTGAAAATATATAAGGTAAGAAGTTAAGGCGAAAGCGGGAATCGGGAAATACATTTTTTTTTACGTATTTTTGCATAATTTTTTATAAGGTAGGTATTACCTGAATTTCGTCGGAACCTCTATCCGTCGCCGTCGGTTTGGTGTAAAACACAAATTGTGTCACACCATCAATTCACCTTTTCCTGAAAATAAAGAAATTTGCTATTAGGAACGTTTAACCACCAGATGATTTTGGTTTAGCTCAGCTTCTACCAGCTCACTGCGGGACATAGGCCTCTCCCAAGTGGTTCCCGGTTGCCTAGCTGGACACAATTTTGTTTCAAATTCCCTCGAAAAGGACTAAATAATCTAAAAGTCTGCACTACCCCATCTTTTCAATAGGTTCAGTAATCTTATCACGTAAAGTAAGGGCTGATTTTTCCAACGCCAGATTACTTTATCGGAGGAATAATTTTGAATTTTTGACAGTTCTTCCATAAAAAAAACTGTCAGATGTAAATTTTTCCACGAATAAAAATTATCGGTCGATTGGAAAATCAGCCTTAAGTATAATATATTCTAAACCCGATAAAATATAATAAATAATGTTTTTTTAAGGGGTCACACACACAAATCTAGACTTTGGGCTGCTACTGCGAAATCACTAATGAAAAACTCCAATAAAAGTTTTCCCGAGCTAAGAACCGACCCAGAACCTCATGCTCAGCAGTTGCGCTTGCGACCACTAGACCATCGAGGCACTCGAGGTACTTTAAGAGAAAGTAAATAGGGGAACTAAGGGTAAAAAAGGCGGCGGCGACCTCTCGCGCCCGGCCCTGGTGCAAGCCATGGTCCGGGGCGAGAGGGAGTGGGAGGCAGTCACCTCCTTCTGCGAAGCAGTCATGCTAGCGAAGGAGGTGGCGGGACGGCTCAGGGAGAGAGCCTCCCGTCCCAGCCGCCGCGGGAGACGCTCCGGGCGTCGGGAGCCGCGCGACGACTCCCGGCCACCGTAGGCGCGGGCCTGCGGGCGGAGAGTAATGGGTAGCTCACCGTCCGATCAGGACCAGGCCCGTGCCGGACGGCGCGTACGTGTTCCACGCGCGCCTCAAAGAGATGTCAGCATCGAGGAGGGGCCCCATAGGGCCGAAGCCTGCCGGGTCAGCGGGATTGTCCGAAAGGGTTACCGCTGGCCCGGAACATAAAGGGCTAAGGAAGGAACACGGGTGGGTTTTAGTCAGTAAGAGTCTGACACTCCCTTCCGCTCCACCCAGAGCGGGAGGGGTCATTTGATGATTTCCCATCAGCAAAAAAAAAAAAAAAAAAGTATAATATATTGGTACGTATAGTATAAATGCGTTTGTTTTGCACAAAACTCCACAAAAAATTTGGACAATATGAATTGAATTATAATTTTGCTATATTTGAGGTTATTCTCAAGCTATGTGTGAACAGTGAGAGCTGTGGTGGCCCAGTGGTAACAGACCCGACTTACGAGTTTTAGGTCGTGGGTTCGGACCCAGACAGGCGCTTTACTTTGTGTTAATTTATTTCATCACCATTGCTCTCAAAAACGGTGAAGGAAAACATCGTGAGGAAACCGGCATGTCCTAGAATAAAAAATTCGAAGACATGTGACATCTACCAACCCGCACTGGGCCCGCGTGGTAGATTGCGGCCCATTCCCTCTCACAGAGAGGAGGCCTGTGTCCCAGCAGTGGGAACAGTTATAGGCTGATTATGTATGTATGTATACCTATGTATGTGTGAAAAAAAACATCACTTGATACCATAAACATCACTGACACATCACAAGTAAAGGAAAAACTCCGAACATCGTTATTTTGTAGATTTATAAAAAAAAATTGCGACTGCATGCTCACTGATTTAGCATAATGGAATAGAATAGAATACTCTTTATTATGTACACCATCAGCCTATAATGTTCTCACTGCTGGGACACATTCCTCCTCTCTGGGAGAGGGATTGATTATGCTTTCATTTGAAGTTGAAGAATTTTTGACGGCACGGTTGGCGCAGTGGTTAAGTTGACTGCTGCGCTGCGTGTCGCGGGTTCGATTGCCGCACGGAACAAATATTTGTATGACCTACAAATAGTTGTTCCGGGTCTGGCTGTTTGTGTATGTGAGTTTAAATGTTTGTAAACGCACCCACAATACAGGAGAAATTCCTAGTGTGGGGCAACGTTTTCTAAAAAAAACAAAAACAAAACAATTGACTGTGACGTACGAGTATATCGAACTATGTATTGTATGGGAGAACATTTTTTCAACAACAAAGTTAAGTTTGTTCTAGGTATAAATTCATGCTAACTAATAAATTCTTCATTGTGCGTGCTCGGACACGCACTTGTGTGGTTTTTTTTCTTCATTTTGTAACTCATACAATTTTACCACCCGATTAAGGCAACTAATAACGACCAATTAAAGTCTATTTCAGTCTACCGCTACCCACTAAGCAATAATTAATTCTTACAATACTCTATGTATATATACAGCCTGATTCTTTATCACTATAATAATACAGGAAGGCGTCCTTCGAAGCAGCAGCTAATTACGTTGGTGACGTCATGGAATCAGTGGAGCATGACGTCAGATAGCGTGCGTCAGTGATCGGGAGCTTATTACGGATATGTTCAGACTGGAAGACGATCTCAACGTAGCAAGGAAAAGGCTTGGCAGATTGATGTTTTGTTTTACTGAAATGCTCGTTAGTTTAATAGCAAAGAAAAATCGAATTACATTTTCATAAGACGTTTTCGTGAAGAGTCGTTTCAGTAAAATTATTTCCTTTATAGTGGCTGTTTGGATAGCTTCTATGTCTCTGTATTTTTTTTTGTTAAAAACTGTTTTTACTCCGTATCGCCAAGCCATTTCCTTATCAGGGGTTGTTGTAAGCGGTGCTTCTTTATCTTCGTTATTACGCAATCGGAAGGTCCATTGACGGCGCCTTTATGTTGATATCACGGTGATAATAACACCACTGATTTAGGGTTGAGCCGGATAAGAAAAGGTTGTATTTTTAGGGAAGGTTTTGTTAAAGAGAAAATGTACTTTGGACGGTTTGATTGATTTGCACGCATTATAGAAGATTACTAGAGTACTATAAGCATTATGAGATAGGTATATAAGGTGGTTTTTAGATTCTTCTGAGTTCGCTCAGAGCGCTATAGAGCGGGCTATGATTTCTTTGATGGAGTGGAGAACGCAGATCGGCAAGCGTAGTGTGGGACGCCCTCCAGCTAGATGGATCAACGAGTTTAAGATGATTCCACACCACCGAAACTAAAACCAATTTAGAAGAACAGAAACATTAACATCACACGCCTTTATTTCAATCCCCAAAACACAAATCACACCAAAACTACTCACACACTATCTTACCCACATAAAGAAATCGTATTGTCTGTTGTAAATTTTTAAACGAGACACAGTCAACTCACTAAGAGCAAACTACTAAATCAATAACAACGCAGACAGCCAACACAAAAATCTTACACTCCTGGGTAATTTAATATATCCAAGATCGAGTTAGGCGTCGCTTTTTGGCACCCTCTGTTTTTCTTCTACGCGTAAAAAATGTATAAAATGAGGGATGTTTTGTGCGCCAAGACTTGAGTGGAATGTTTAAGGCTTTCGGATAGTGTTACGGGATTTGATATTGTTGATGTGAGATTATGTTGTCAATTTATTTAAGTGAATATAGGTTTTCTTGTACAAGAAAATTGGTAAAATGATAGGCTTAGTTTTCATAGGCGGCAATGAACGATTAAATTACCACCACTCCATAATATTTAGCATAGTTAGCCTATAATAATGCCACTACTGGGAGACAGACCTCGTCTCTAGAAGAGGAATTGGACTATAATCCACCACGAGAGCCTCGTGTGGGTTGAATGTGTCGATATGTCTTCGAATTTCGGCTCTATGTAGGACATGTTGGATTCCTCACGTTGTTTTCCTTCACCGTTTTGAGAGCAGTGGTGACGAAATAATTTAAACAAAGTAAAGTGCTTGAGTTCCAACCTACGACCTTACGAGAACTCGTAAGTCGCGTCTCTCCACTGGGCCACCACAGTTTGCGTGGAACCAGGTTGGAGAAAATTAATACCGTTCTCTTGACATCATCTTTAGAAAGTCTACGAAACCAACTAAATTGTAGATATGATAAGTATCCTATTGTTATTAAGTTTAAATATAACACTTTATTGTATTACTTTTTATCCTGATTATAAATAAATTTCAAGTAAACAACATGAAATCTATTCATTTCTACACTGAGATATTATGAGAATCCCTTCCAAATAAGGCCTTGAAGAGATGACCGCAACTTCATGTAAAACTGAAATTCCACAGCTCTGATTAGCCTTGCAGCTGACCAAGACCGATATGGCTAAAATTCTAGGCAGGGAAGTAATCAGATAACGTTGTTGGAAAAACCAGATAAAAAGATATAGCTGTTTAAAAACTTTCCCCAAATTAACGTCAACAAACCACTTGTCACATAAAAACAGTCAACCTAACCTAGAGTGCTTAATATTCATTACGGATTACCGTGGCAGTACCTATAAATAACGCCTATGATACAGGCTCGGCCAAGGTTGGGAATTTTTCATATTACCTACAGAACCCTGACTGAAAGTGACCGCAGCGATTTTCTAGTGAAATGGTCGTAGTAAGTGTAATATGTCAACTAAAAGGTGTTACTGGGATTCACCATCAGAGATTTCGTAGTACCAGCCCGGAATGATGATTTCGGCCCGGTTTATAGCAATAGACACGTCCCCTATTACATGGGATTTAATCAAAACTAATTAATAAAAAGTGTTTTTTGGGACTCGCACAGAAAGAACATAAACTAAATGGAATGTCAATAAAGGCCCGCGCAAACGAGGGACAATCCCAGGCGTACATTTTCGTCCTTAAAAATAGATCCCTCACAATAAAACTGTATTGAATAACGCACACAATGGATTACAAGTACCGCGTACGAAAAATCCCCTGAACAACCGGACTAGACAAAAGTACGGGGGAGTCCTCGAAAAAATAGAACTAACGTGACTAGGCGCAGCAAGACAGCAACGCACACAGCGAACTTTAGTCCATGTTGAGCACTCAAGAGTGACGTACTAGTGCAGTTCGCGTCAAATAACTTTGCCGCTCTGAAGTAGGCAACGAATCACTGCGCAGTAGTTAATCCTATGAATACAACAGCAGCGCGCATGGCGCGGATTGGCTCGGCTAGGAAAGAGCCTAGCTTCAGAGCGGCAAAGTTATTTGAAGCGAACTGTACGTATGCGGTATGCGCGACGATAACGATGACGCATGAAATCTTCTCTTTTTCTTAAACTTCATGTAAATAACAACACAACGTAATTTGAGAATATTTCGTACGCTTCACTAAATTTCCGAGCAACAAATGATCGCACACCAGAGAGAAAAAGCTTGAATTATATACGCGTTTTTAAAAAAGAGCCATCTGGTATAAGAAGCCGCGTTAAAGAACTTTGTTCCAATAACAAATACAACCAACAGAATATAAAAAAAACAACGTCCTGTACCAAACTAAGAGGACCCCTGCCTCAGCATGGTGCTGAAATACATCCATATTTTGCCATTATTATCAGAATACCAGCGCTGCGACATTTATTTTTTAAATGTTGCATCATCATGCTGAGATAGGAGCCTTTTGGCCTCGTATAGGACTTTCTTTTGCAGTTTTCTTTTTGATACTTTTTTTTATTTATCTGTGTTTAGTTAAGTTTATGATTAATTTCCTGTACGAGTCGCAATAAATACTTTTCTGTCTTTCTTTCTTTAGGAGCATAAAGAATGTACACTTTCTACAAAGCTCTTCCCATCCCATAACGTAACCCAGGCGTTATGTTATGCCATACAGGTAGACTTGACGTCACAGTTGCTAGCTAGATTATCCGGAATAGTTTCAGTAGTGTTTCAATTTGTGTTATCATTCTCAACTGCTGGCTACTGTTTGGGCACTTGAGGATATCGCTGCTCATGACCTTGGCTAAAATATGTGCTTCAGATTTTGATTGTATTATTGTTAGTTTGTATTGTATTGCAGTAACTGACTTTTAATTGAGTTTATCATGATAAAAATAAATCGGGGTCCTCCGGGACAGGGGCCTCCAGGGATCGGGGTACTCAGGGAGTAACCCGTATTACTGATAGATTAGTTGGGTTTTAGAAACAAAAGAGAAAATAGATTTATACAGGTTCACAGGGACATCCACGCGCAAACTGTTACCAAGTTGAAATTTTTTGTCGGTTATGAAATTTGAATGAAATGTGTGGTCAAAACTTTTGTAAGAAACAGCTGATTAAAAAAAAAATTACCGACGAAATATTTTAACGCAGGGGGGTTCAAAATGATGTATCTACTTAATCGATGGTAATAGTTTTTATTTGGTGCAGAATACCCATGCCTAGTGGAAGAAGATTAGAAATCTATATAAATAAAACACTGGACCGATTTTTAGGGTTCCGTACCTCTAAAGGAAAAACGGAACCCTTATAAGACCACTTCGTTGTCCGTCTGTCTGTCCGTCGGTCAAGACCTCTTTCTCAGGAACACGTAGAGTTATCAAGTTGAAATTTATATCAAATACTCAGCGCTGCAAAAAATTGAAGCAGTGAAAAAATCAAACTTCTAAGTCGACGCAATCAAAAGATATAGGCGTTTATGCTCCGGAATCAAAACCTATAGGGTACTTCCCGTTGACCTGAAATCATGACATTTGGCAAGAAGCAATGTCATGTAGCACAAGTAAAGGAAAAAATTCGAAAATCGCAAATTTGTAATAAATTACAAAAAAAAAATCCCCGTGATAATTTATTTACATAGTACCTACAAATTTGTACGGAATCCTCGGTGTGCGAATCCGACTCGCACTTGACCTGTTTTTTTATGATCTTTGATTTGTTGGATTTGTCTCCGCCCCGAATAGCAGAGTAACTATTAAAAAATGGGAAAAACTCACGAAAAATGCGAAGGTATTTCATATTCTGAGGCGGTACGAAGTTCGCCGGGTCAGCTAGTAGTATCAGAAAAAGAAACAATACCATTAATAGTTTCCTAGAATCGTCCCTATCACAGGACAGATACGGATGGAAAAATAATGGTAAAAAAAGTCCTCCATAGTCGTTCGTAAAAAGTCCTACGAAATGACCTGGCGGCTATTTTTCCGCAGTTTATTTTTAAACGGAATTACCTTGTAGATACCGACGGATAGGGCAACAAAGCTTAAATTGAAGCTCAATATGAACTATTATGTTAAACTCGAAAGATTTCCTGGTCCATGAGTAAAAATAATATCGTTAAAATAAGTTTTTTAGAACAGTAGTAGCTCAGTGGTATAGGCTCCGACTTACGAGTTGTAGGTCGTGGGTACGAACCCAGGCAGGCGCTTTCATCACCACTACTCTCAAAACAAAAACGGTGAAGGAAAACATCGTGTGGAAACCGATATGTCTTAAAACCAAAAATTCGAAGACATGTGACATCTACCAACCCACACTGGGCCCGCGTGGTGGATAGGGCCCACTCACTTCTCATCAAGAGGATGCCTGTGTTCAGCAGTGGGAACATTAAAGGCTGATTATGCTACGTTTTTTATCTAGGATCGAGTCTTATAGTTTCTGCTTACCCCCATGGACGCAAACTTCAATAATTGTGTATTGGCTGCCCATAATCCAGATAATATTGCGTACAATGCCAAATCTACTCGACCTTGGAACATGCATTACAATTGAGATGATATTACTGAGCATTACAATACAGTACATCATATTAAGATAAACAAATAATATTTTGTTCTCTTACATCCTACACTGAGATATCATGAACAATGTATTTTATTAGTCATTTACTTATCGAACTGTTTATATTATATTATGTATTATTTATCAGGTAATATTCCTTCAATTTGATTTAATGTATTCGTTAATATTGAATGGTCAATGAGTGGAAGTTGACTCGGGGTTCCCATTACCGACAAGACACCTGTCGCTCTTTCTATGGTTGTCGAATCAGGGAACTCAAGCATTACGTACTAGTACAATTCCACTGGAAACAAAAAAACAACTGACTGCCAAAAATTCGTTTTCGGTGACTGATGAAAACTTTTTAGCAGTTTTTTATCACTCTGCAATGACGATTGGTCGTTTACCGACTGATTTTAATTATGAAAACGGTAAAAGAAAAACCTTGCCACAAATAACTTTATCTAACGTTTGCCCAGCAGTGGGACAGAACAGGCTAACCAAAAAAAAAAAAAACGTTTGCTGAAATACAAAAACGGTTTTTACCATAATTGCTATTTTAAAACTTAATAAACTTTGCAAAAGCTCAAACCTTGGCTAATATTACTTTGCTAACCTAAAAAAATAATTACCAACGCGCCTTTACGTTAAGAAAATCTCATTCAAATTTTTAAACACAATTTTCGCAATTTTCTACAAAGAAAATCACTGTCGGCTTAATTAGGACATTTTTGACACTAATCTGATAAGCGTGGACAAGTTTTGCCCATTTTAGTCTTGTCTACTTTTCTAAATAAACTTAATTTTCGTTATGGATTTAATCATTCATATTTTTTTGCAAGTTGTTAAAAACATGTTTTTATTAGCAAAAACTGAACTGTAGAGGCATTTTGCTGTGTTTATTTATATTTTTTTTTTGATTATTATTATATTGTTAAACAGCAACACCGCCCTTGGTTGACTAGTAGAGAATGCCTAAGGCATTAAGTCCGCCTTTGCCCCTTATTGTGTGCAACAATCCATACTCCATACTAATCCATTACTATCCATACTTAATATTATAAATGCGAAAGTGTGCCTGTCTGTCTGTTACCTCTTCACGCTTAAACTGCTGAACCGATTTAGATGAAATTTGGTATAAAGATAGTTTGAGTCCCGGGAAAGTACCTATAGGATACTTTTTATCACGATATTCTCACTGGATCGAAATTTACGTGGGTGCAACCGCGGGGCGCTGCTAGTTTTAAATAAATAATCCGAGGAGAAAGATTCGTGACAGACTATCACTTGCGTGTTTTCAGGACTGCGTAGTACTTGAGACGGCCACGTGTATGACCGAAGAAAAACGTGGAACCATATGAATTTGTAACGATATGGTAGCACGTTTCCTAATGACATTTCCTGCCTACCCTCATGGGAAAAACGCGTTAGATTATGAATAAATGTATGTATGTATGTCTGCACATTGTTATATTAAAAAACTAGCTTATGCCCGCGATTTCGTTCGCGTGAAATTTTACCTTCTTAGGGGTGGAATTTCAAAAACCCTTTCTTATTGGATACCTACTCTTCACAAAGAACACACCCTCCAAATTTCATGTCTCTAGGACCAGCGGTTTAGGCTGTGCGTTGATATATCAGTCATTCAGTCAGGACTTTGAATTTTATATATTTAGATAATTTATTCAATACAAATAAATAATAATCATCAGTTTTTTGAGTCACCGAAGTATTAAAAAAGCAGTCCCCAAAACGCCCAGACTTCACTATTTTCTAATGTTTTAGCTGGGAGGAAGAAATGGCGCCACAAACTACCCAGCGACACTGTCAGTAACGTTATAATAAAAACTGATCATGTACTCATGATATCAGATCCGGGTTTTTCCCACCAAAGAGTAGGCGACCACATCCTCGTGTATGGGTTTAGTTTCGTTCGGTTCCCAGCTAAGTCTAGGCCACCACTTCCTTTCCTGTGGGTGTCGTAAAAGGCCACTATAAGAGATAACGTTAACCCCTCAAGCGTCAAGTGTACACCAAGTGTACATAAGAGAAAGTGCTCGAAATGTCAACGGTACACCAAGTGTACACAACAGTGTCTTTGTTCTATTGTCATTGTCATTCTTAAAACAATGACTTTACTGCGCCCATTCAACTATTCCGACGCGTGGGTTGTTTCGACAGGTAGGCGGGTAAACGTTAAGAGGATCACTTCACACACAGACTGTTGGTCTGTGACTAAAAATCCATTTGATATAAATAGTTGTAATCTTTCTTCATTAGTCGATAACTAGCTGACCCGTCAAACTTCGTACCGCCTCAGATTCATTAAGAACAAATGTATGGGAAAATGAATAAATTACCTTCATAATTATTTATTTCGTGAATTTTTCCCCTGTTTTATAGTTATTCTGCTATTCAGGGCGGGGACAAATCCAACGAATTAAAGATCGTATAAATCGGTTCAGCCGTTCTTGATAAATCGTGTAACTAACCCGACTTTGATTTATTTGTATAGATTATTGGGCCCATGATTCATGAAGGCGATGAAGGAAAGATTAAATGCTGTTGTGTTATGTTATGACCTTCCTGAATAAATGTTTTCTCTTGCCAAACTGCCTAGCTTTTACGACTTGACAAAACATCGAGATTTCTTCATTATATCATCATCTGCTTAGCCTTTTCCCAACTATGTTGGGGTCGGCTGCCAGTCTAACTGGATGCCGATGAATACCAGTATTTTACATGGAGTGACTGCCTATCCGACTGGTAATACTCCTTGGTAAGACTGGTTCAGAGGTTTGTGTTTCTGACTACCCGTAAAGTACGAATTTTACCGGGACCAACATCTTAACGTGTAGTCCTATGCAAGGTCTCGGTATGTTTTTGTTTTTTATTTTTTATTTGAAATGAGTTTGCTCTTGACTCTAGTCTAGGTCAGAGACAAAGTTGACGATGGAGTGAGATTGCCCAGAAGAAGCCTGTTCACTCTTACTTTGTTATTCTGCTGTATACCTAACCAATTACATGCTCTCAGTGTAATCCACAGAAAACCGAATTTGAATACATTTCCGAGACAGGGAGGGGTCTCAAAATGTAATGCATGGTCACACATCCACAAGCCGAGCCGCAGCAAGCGTAGCTTAACCTACTGTCATTCCGTGCGACTGTTATTATTTAGTCACGAGCCCTTTGTTTCCTTTTGTATTCTAATATTAATTGACCGAATACATAAATTATCATATTTTTTCTTGTATATTATCTCAGTTCCAAACCTCACAAAATAAAAACCCATTCCGTCAAATCTCAGACTAACAACATAATAAGAATGAATAAAAATAGCGTTACAAGCAGACATAAGACAAAACAATCTTCGTCGTTCAAAATATCATCCTGAGATAAAATGTCGGGAGAAAAGTTTCAAATATTAGGTTCTTCACAATCCGCTGTGAGATTCTCGAGACTATCTTCGATAGCAGATACTAGTTGTGTCTTTACGTGTCGAAGTAACTCAATTTACGCTTCAATTATTTCAATTGCTCAGTGTTTGGCCAGACCACGGATTATCTATTCCGTGGGCCAGACAGAGGCGCGGGCGCGGGTGCGGGCACGCGCGCTGGCTGCCTGTCCGTACTGGAGCGCAGCTGCGTTCTGCGTGTTGTCGTGTCCAGTGTTTATCAAAATATAATATGGATGAAGAAAACTTATTTTTACTAGAAAAAAGCTCGAACTAGTTTGAGAACCCCGGTCCCCGCGCGGGCCGCCCGCGCCCACGCCTCTCTCCCACTGCGGCCACTTGTATGAATGTGCTATGGCGTGAGTTACCCGCGCGCTCCCCGTGCCGCTCACCGCGCCCGCGCTACCAGTCTAGCGAAACACTAAAGCAACATTTTATAGCTGATAAATCCATCTCCATTTTATTGAACTACCGGAAAATACGAGACAATTCAAAATCGTTCGAAAGTAGAGTCGGTAGTTTCGTGGATAAATAATGAGGGCGATTCCCGTATTTTTGAGAACATTTGCATTCTAATCTCAGTCTAAATCTCTTAGACAAAAGTACAATCAATTTACCACATGATTGTCGCTGAGATGAGATTGTGACTTGAATTTGACCGTTTTTTAAGTACGAGAATTATTGGCCTTCAGCCGGTCGATTCTGTAAAAATCTCACCGTGAAAACTTAAGTGAAGTGAGTTTGTTTTTGCTAGGAATTGACACTATTGACAGCTCACTCCACGCTCACTTCACCTAAGTTTTCACGGTGAGATGGTTACAGAATCGCATTGCTGGACGAAATTAATGATAACGGACCTGCTTGCACGTCTCTAAAACAATTTGCAGGTATACAGGGACTAATAGGAAGATAGGTATATTACGTAGCTCTTATCTCTTTTTCAAAATTCGAACAGTGTCGAGGTAAGCATTCGCGAAGACTAAAAACAAATGAATTCGAATTGAGCACTTATTTCGAATTCGAACTCATTTTGTTTTTATTATTTGATCAGTTGAATGAGGTTTGAAACAAACTTTACAGTATAACAATAACACCATTAATATGAATCGTTTATTTTCTCACCATCATTGGTTCGATGTCATTCATAACTAACAAAAGACAACAGCCTTTTCCATACAATTATTTCACACCAAATAACTCCAACTTCCTTTTAAGAGCCTTCCAGAAGTGTTATGACACAAATACGAGATAATTACCTTCGTAGCGAGTTGCAAGCCTTGGATAATTAAGTTAGCTACCGCCCTGAGACGAATCACGCGGAATGGTGAGCTTTTGATACGCGTGGCGTTTTCCCTATCACTTTTTCATGAGGGTTTATTTTGGTTTAATTTTTTTTTTGGTTAATGTCAAAGAGCATCAGCTGTGGGGTGAAATGGTTTTTGTTGAGGTTAAAGTTTGGATGGGTAACCCCTCTAAGTCTAGATTTTGGGATGCTGTAACGCGAATGAATTTAAAAAATCGGCTACAGAAGTAAAAAAGTATTTTTAATTTGAACTTACCTACGCTTTTTTCCGACACAAAACTTTTTGGTCTCAGCATTTCAATAGTTTCACTCAAGGCAAAGGAACTCCGCAGTGCAGACAGCTTGGCGAACTTTCCATAATTACCTTCTTTGAACGCAAAGATTACACCGAGCGAAAAGAATATTGATAGGACCATTACTTACTAAAAGGTTTAGCCAATTTATACATTAAAACTGTACTAAAATAAAGTTTAGAAGATTAATAATCAGGAAGGAAAAAGTTAAAAAACAAAACCTCAAAAAAACACGCTTCGCTTGCGCTTAACGTAGATAGATAGAATACTCTTTATTACGTACACCATAAAAATTATAGGTATAAATGTAGACAATGAGTAACACAAAGGGCAAAAACTAATGAGGTATAGAGGTATGAGGAACAGGGTATAAAGTTCACTCATACTCTATAGAAAAGGGAGGATCCTCCGACCAGACGGGTGTTGTGTCTGGCGGGCAATTGCCCGATGATTCATGTCAGGCCGTTGTATCTATGCTAGTTGCGCGGTAAACTCTGCTTGCGCAATGCAGGATTTTGCGTGACGTCAGTATGACGCGTTATTCGCATGTGCCGTTGTAGATACCGCTACAGAGGTATTTTTAAGAGGGTTTTACAGAATACTTCTTTTTGCTAATAACATAAGCACCAAGTAGGTAACCGGGAGTCCGCATATCCCTAAAATATACCAAAACACTTACTATCCTTTCTCCTTCCTACTAATCATATTATAAACGCGAAAGTTTGTAAGGATGGATGGATGGATAAATGGATGGATGTTTGTTACACTTTCACACAAAAACTACTGAACGAATTTTGATGAAACTTTACAGTAATATAGCGTATACACCCGAATACCGCATGGCATACTTTTCATCCCGATGTTCCCACGGGAACTACACTTATGTGGGTGAATCCGCGGGGCGCTGTTAGTTAAAAATAACGCAAAGAAGAAATAATATAACTGTCACATAAATCCGTATTTTCTCATTCAGTAACAGAATTATTTTGCCACATAATGTTATTTTTAGGAAAATACGGCTAAACCCTTTCAGCGCTGCGGGGGGGATTTTTTTCTTACGTCACTTTTTACCTCGCGTAAATCCATTTTTATTAAAGTTTGTAAATATTCTGGTTTCGCCCGGTCCTGGTTTTAAGCATTAAGCATTTAGCCTTGGCCTATATCTGCCGGCCATTGTTGGCTATGATGATGCACAGACCGCTGCAAAACTCAAAATCAAAGCATTTATTTCAAATAAACAGATTACAGGCACTTTTGATTGAATTGTCAAGGGGTCGGTCAGTCAGAAAGATGGAGCTAGTTGCACATTCCAAACAGTAGTAAGTTCCTATAGAGAAGAACGGGCAAGAAACTCCACGGAACTGAAACTAAACTGTGCCGTAAGTTATATTCTTAGAGGCAATACATTTTGACCGCATGCGAGCAGCCTTACAGACCGCATGAAGTCAAATAAGTTGACCGCATGCAGTATGTAAGGCAGCTCAAATTTGTTTGAGTTTGAGTTCAGTTACAGCGTAAGGATGCTCGCATGCGGTCAAATAAGTTAACAGCATGCAGTCAAAATGTACTGATTATTACACTATATTAAGTTACCAATGAAGCGAGCTATGCTCGGAGTCTCTTTGAAGGATAAAATCAGGAATGAAATTATCCGGAAAATAACCGGAGTTACCGACATACCTTGCAGAGTAAGCAAACTGAAGTGGCAGTGGGCTGGTCATGTCTGTCGAAGGACCAATGGCAGGTGGAGCAGACGAGTCCTGCAGTGGAGACCGCGTATCGGCAAGCGTAGTGTGGGACGCCCCCCAGCTAGATGGACGGACGACCTAAATAAGGTGGCTGGGGTAGACCAGATTCGGAAGGCAGAGGACAGGGTGCTGTGGCGCAGTCTGGGAGAGGCCTATGTCCAGCAGTGGACTGCGATAGGCTGAGTTGCTTGATTGATTGAGTTACCAGACTGGAAAGTGTCAAACTTGAATGTCAACGCCCGGACGAAAACGATGTATCTCGCCTGTTCAGTTTAAAAAAAAAACGGCTGAACAACATTTCTATTATGCTCCTGACCAATTTCCAACCACAATTAAGAAAAGGAAAAACAAAAGCATTGTTAAGAAAAAACGTTAAAAAGATTTCTGTATAATTCATAATCTTTTGTGGGAGATGAAATGCGAACGAATCTTTTTATTTCGTCCCTTTGAATTAAAAAAATAATGATTTTTAATAAAAATGAAGTAAAGTGGTGGCTTAATATTAAAACGAACCGAAGAATAAAATGGAGGCACAGTCATAATAGCCCTAAGCTAAAAGCTAAGGTATCGTAATAACTAGGAAAATAAATTGGAAAGTGTATACAAAAATAACTTTTTGTTGGTCCACAGATATTGTTATGAATAAATTACATTGTTCGAAATAGAAAGAGGCTTTATGACGTAAATCTTAATGTACGGATCGGTGCTCATTTGTTTTTGCCTTCCGGCTGCTTAACCGTGTTATCCAGTAGATACCTTAATAAATTAAGGCAGGACTTAAATAACTTAAAACTAGGAGACTATACGCTAAGGGCATCCCCTGTGGGATACGAAACTTGGCTCAGGACGTCGCTGGGCGACTGGATCGGATCGTACCTTCCTACATGTAGGTACCCGTGAGTTTATTTATATTTACATAAACTCTACAGTACTTACCCTACAATATTCTATGTGTATCTGTATATCAATTTACGCACGTATAACCTACTCCTTTTTTTTTTTTTGTGTATGGGCAGTCATCAAATGACCCCTCCTACTCTGGGTGGAGCAGAAGGGAGTGTCAGACTCTTACTGACTAAAACCCACCCGTGTTCCTTCCTTAGCCCTTTATGTTCCGGGCCAGCGGTAACCCTTTCGGACAATCCCGCTGACCCGGCAGGCTTCGATAACCTACTACTTAGTTATTAATTAATTTATTAGGTTTCTTGAGTTTGAAACTGCCTCAGATTCCTTCGACACAACAGTTTAGAACGCAGCCAGAGCGCAGCTACAACACAATTGAATTTTTTCCGCTTCTCCCAAGACCAACAGTTTCCTAACAAGGCTACATACATTACCTTAAACCAGCTCTTGAAAAACTGCTCCAACTCGGCTTGAAGAATAAAAGTAATAATGTTGAACCCATCGGAGTTTTCTCAAGGAAAAGAACGATAAATTCCGTACCCCACTTGGTTGCGCAAAGTGAAACTTTCTTAGGGGATTATAACCTCAGCAAGTTTCTTGAAACACAGCTATTAGTAAGTATATAACAAAGCATTCGTACAAAGTACCAAAGTCTTAAGTCCGGGAGTTCGCTGTGGTGGGCTTGGGGGAACTATTGTTTTAAGTTTGGTACCACTTAGCAGTGGCAGGGTTGTTGACTGTGTGTTGTGTTGCTGTTTATGTATTAAGGAAGTGTTGGTACATTGAGTTGATATAGGGTTAGCCGTGCCCTTAGGTCGCATCATTGAGTTGGGCTTAGATTATAATTTATGTAACTCTCATATATTTCAAATATTATAAGCACTAATACATAAATAACAACGGCCTGTTTTCCCCGAATCATTAAAAGTGTCTCTAATTATTACGCATTTTCAGTCTGGAATTAAAAAAGACGAAAATCGTTAATGTCAATAGTCCACAAATGTACAAACAAGTTTCGGAAACGTCAAACAATACCTGAACCAGAAATATTTCACTCCACTTTTTTTGGTACAACCCCTTTCTTATTATAATAATTTAGTGGCTCGAAAAAATTTATCTATACATATAATAAATCTGTAGACGAGGCGTTTCTGTACATTGAAAATAAAAAAATAAAAAATAGTTGGGCTGTTAAAGGATAACCAACAGATGCCATTTCTTAAATTTTTGGAATTTTTGTCTGTTTGTCTGTTTGTCTGTTTGTCTGTTTGGATGTGACAGATTTTGAACAAGCTCAACGTAAAAAGTACCAAACCAATATGGTTCATATTTATACTCAAATATAGTGTAGAACTCGGAGCAGTGATTAGTCTTTGTTTCATCGCAATCGCTTCAGTCTATCAAAAGATAAAAAAAAATTTTTATTGCAATAAGTGGAAACATGTAACGACATCTATTGGCGCGATATAGTACTAACGAAATCATATTGTTATCTTTAAAACATTATTATGTGTTTAATCACGTCGTAAAGGCTTGCCTTTATGACGAAATAATTCTGATCCTTATGTCTGTGTTATTTAAAAAAAAAAAAAATGATAATGTTTAAATAAATAATATAAACATATAAGTATAATAAAATCGTAGGAACAAAACTGTACATAGAATATATAAAAAAAAAATACTTGGGGCGTGATCTACAATCGATATCGAAGCCAAAAATATAGTTTTTAGAATTTTTGTCTGTTTGTCTGTATATATGTCCGGGCTAAACTCAAAAAGTACTGCATGGATTTACTTCAAATTTTGCATGAATATTATTAAGAGGTCGGGTCAACATATAGGCTACATATTATCACGCTATCACCTACGAGGAGGAGCTGTGAATCTTTATTTTTCTTACGCATTCTGTGACAGCGTGTAATCTTACGACGCATATTTAAATGTTGTTTTTGAGTAAGTCATGCTATTATCTAGCTTTACACTATAAAAACTTTTACGCCATTTAAGTAACTTGGGCAGAGAAACATAGTTTAATTAATGTTAGTAGTATAAGACAATTTTGAAGCAGCGCCATCTATGAGATTTCATAAAAATCAAATCAAGTTACATGTCAACACTTTTTGGAAATTAATAATTTAAATTTGATCATGTTGGTGAGGTTAGTAGTTAGTTATTCTTAAAATTCATAGATGGTAATGTGCATTTTCTTCATAAAAGTTGTATCGTATAGTTCGTTTTGACAAATTCAAGTTCCAACAAAACCCTCAAAATCTTGAGCCGAGTTGAGGAAGACAATTTAAAAAAAATGCGGTGTTAAGTATTACAAAAAAGTTATGTTCATTGATGATGATCATTTCTTCATCAATTTCATGTTGTTAGTACAAAATAAACATTGACTGTTAATACTTTTGTTCGGTATTTATCTGTGTGATTATTGCTTGGTAATTAATATATTTTCATGTCGTATACCTAATTATAAACTTAAATTATACCGTGCATCCGAATAATGGCGAATGCGATTTTCTGCGGTTGTTACTTCACACTGTCCGAGGCAAAGTCTTTCGCCTTTCTGAGGACATTTGATGGCGTGGAGTTTCCCACTTACCGCGCAGCCTGCGTAGCACGTCACCTTCTCGACGGTGACCAAAATTGGGCTGACACCCTCGCGGAGGCGAGCGTCAGTGACAGTCCCAGCCGCATGCATCATCTGTTTGCCGTCATCTTGGTGTTTTGTGGAGTCGCGAACCCGGTAGCTTTGTGGGAGAAGTATCGCCATCATCTGTCTGAAGATTTTCTACGAGCTTTGAGGCGTGCTACTGGAGACGAAGTCGGAGACGGCGAAATGACCACCATACGAAATGACCATGTCGCTTTGTTCTCTTCAGAGCAAAAACAAATTTATGACACCGTCCTTGAAAGCGTTTGGCAAAACCAGGGTAAAATGTTTTTCTTGGATGCTCCTGGTGGTACAGGAAAAACATTTGTTACCACTGGCATACTTGCAGAGGTCAGGAGGCAAGGCAAAATTGCTATTGCTGTAGCGTCGTCGGGAATCGCTGCCACACTGCTTCCGGGACTGCAAGACAGCACATGCCATGTTTAAAATTCCCATCGATTTAGAGAGCGCCGAAACGCCTGTTTGTGGTGTCTCACGTAACAGCGATAAGGGACACGTGCTCAAGGATTGCTCTCTGATTGTATGGGATGAGTGTACGATGGCCGAGGATCGAGGGCTGACGAGGTGAATGCTTCGTTGAAACGATCTTCGTTGTGGTCACGAGTTCGTACGCTGCGCTTGACCATTAATATGAGAGCTCGGCTTGGCGGCAATGCACGCGCTCAAGAATTCTCCGATGTCCTTCTAAGTCTTGGCGAAGGCACTCTACCAGAAGAGAGAGGTAGACAGGTGGTGCTTCCAGAGTCTCTCGGTAGAGTGGTTTCCAGCTTAGAAGAACTCATTCGCTGTGTGTACGGGGACATTCAGTCGTATACCGCACCAGCAGAATTCTTGGGTGTGTGAGCGGGCCATTTTGACGCCCAAAAATGATCAGGCTGCAGCAATTAACGAATGCATTCTCTCGGAAATTGAAGGGAATGAAGTGGTCTACACCTCGATAAACACTGTTGTCAAGCAAGATGACGCCACACATTATCCCGTGGAATTTCTGAACTCCCTGTCAGCAAGTGGACTTCCAGCGCATTCAAGCTGAAGCGGTGTCCCGGTTATGCTTCTTCGGAACCTATCTCCTCCGAAGTTGTGTAACGGGACCCGCCTTAAAGTCATCTCGCTCCACAGACACACCATTGAGGCGGAAATTCTTACGGGTTGTGACGTCGGCGAGGCAGTATTTATACCACGCATTCCCCTCATACCTCATAACTTCCCGTTCCAGTTCAAGCGCGTACAGCTCCCCGTGAGTGTTTGCTTCGCGATGACCATCAATAAGTCGCAGGGGCAGACACTGAGGGGCTGGGTGTCGACGTCAGGACGAGTTGCTTCTCACACGGGCAACTGTACGTCGTCGCTTGCTCCCGCGTCATCACACATTTTGGCTCCTGGCAGCATAACTACCAACGTAGTTTATAGGGAAGTGTTGTAAGGTATATATGATACCTTTGAACGTATTTTTACTCTTTTGTGTCCTAGAATGTATTCCTGCATTATTTTCTCTATTTCCTTCAGTCACCTCTTATGACTGAACTCAGCAGGATTCCCATATAACTCTTTTCACTTGCTTCGCTTGCAAAAAAAAACTTATATTTTAATTCTATTTTAAAAGTTGTTTACTTTATAATTCTATAGCGACACTGGCATCTTAGGTGTTTTTGGTGCTGTAGAGCCTTCACGCAGACGACGTCGCGGGCAGCAGCTAGTAAATAATAAGTTTATTGTACAAAGAGAAACACATACTTAAAGTTAGTCATACACTAAACATGATTATATAAGGGGTGGATAAAGTCAGCGGGATTGTCCGAAAGGGTTACCGCTGGCCCGGAACATAAAGGGCTAAGGAAGGAACACGGGTGGGTTTTAGTCAGTAAGAGTCTGACACTCCCTTCCGCTCCACCCAGAGCGGGAGGGGTCATTTGATGATTTCCCATCCGCAAAAAAAAAAAAAAAAAAAAAGGGGTGGATAAAGCAGCTTGAACAGCTGGCTGAACTAAGTAAAAATATACTTGTACTCGTATCTCGGCAGACAAAATTCCTCATAAGCATTGTAAAAAAAAACAGTAATAATGAAGTTTAATTTCTCTACCATTAGGCCATCTTATCACCTGTCACACGACACACCACGCTCGTCAAATCTTTAAAGCGATTACGTTCAACATTTTTCTCAGAGCTAACACGGAGACTTCGTTCAGAGCTCGAATTATTTTACAAGAATAAAGTGCCGAGACTTTTACAAATACATGCGGGGTTAATATTCGAACATCTCAATGAATATACGTAGTTTCCGTATTGAGTGTTGATTGACCTTGTAAGTGATTTGAAAGTATCATATTATGTCATAACTAGCTCCTGCCCGCGACTTCATCCGCGTGAAATTTCACCCTCCCAACATTCACCCTCTTATGGGTGGAATTTCGAAAAAAAAACCCTTTCTTAGTGGATACCTTACCTACTCTTCACAAAGAACGCACCCTCCAAATCTCATGTCTCTAGGACCAGCGGTTTCGGCTGTGCGTTGATATATCATTTTATATTATAGATCACGTGACAAACTCTAACATAACTAATAGGTAATACGGGCTGGTGTCCGCAACTCCACGTCAATGCGTATTTTGCGTACAGGTGGGAAAATCGATTATCCACCCCAACTTCTCAAGGAAGGCCAGCAACGCCTTGATGTCACTGACCGTTTCACGAAGGGTACCATAACATAACATAACTATAATCAGCTTATAATGTTCCCACTGCTGGCACACCGGCCTCCTCTCGATGTGTGAGTGGGCCGTATCCACCACGCGAGCTCAGGTGCGGTTTGGTAGATGTCTTCGAATTTTTGATTCTAACATGCCGGTTTCTTCACGATGTTTTCCTTCACCGTTTTGAGAGCAGTGGTGATTAAATAATTTACACAAAGTAAAGCGTCTTAGTTCTATCCTAGGTCCTAAAACTCGTAAGTCGCGGCGGTTATCATTTGGTCACCTTTGGTCTCTCTAACTGTATAAATTATGGTGGAACGTTTTAGTGCCTCAAATAATTCAGTGGAATCTGGAACTAGACAAAAACGAATATAAGACTGCAAGTTGGTATATACCTACGCAGTTATCGATATAAAAATACCAATAGCTTTCTAATAGCAAATGACTGGTGCCCAATTCATCCAAAACTTAATCAAGAATAAAATTATAATTAGTCGGAGATATGTAATCCATTGTAATATAAGTAAAAGAACACTATCTTTCCACTTTATCATAGTTGTGTTTGTATTTATTATTCGATTACGTTATATTTATTAAAATTATAGTGATATTTATTTTAGAAATATGTATGTTTGTTTGTATGTATGTAAGTATATTCTCATTGTTTTAGATTTCATGTATTATTTTTGTCTCCTTTACTATTTCACACGCTGTCTACATCTCTCTATTAATTGTCCTATCGCAGGTGTGCTGGAAGAGATTTCTTATGAAATAAGCATCACCTTTGTACCTATTTTTCTGTTCTGTTTTACTTGTCTGTTTATATGTGTGTACATAAATGGTTAAATAAATAAAATAAAATAAATAAGTACAGCCATATGAGCTCAACTGAGACTAATGAGGCACAACATTACTTTTTTCTATTGCTCTAAATCAAATTTTGATTTTCCCACATGAGTATTGTTTTTATGAATGAGAAAACGTGACGAAATGTTTCCACAGAAAACTAATGTTTTGAAAAATTCATTTATTCATAGAATGAAGACCTTTTCTTTCGATGAAAAAACTTTTTAGATCATGTCCTAATAAATATTTTATTTTGCTAGATTTGTCTCTAACATAGGAGAATTGGGAAAGAGACTTCAGGAAAGTTTTGACTATAAATTGAGGGAAAGAAACGATGAATGGACTGTGTGAAAGATAATATGGCAAGAAGAAAGATGAGGAAAATATTGATAGACTATTCTATTCTATGACGACTAATAGAGAAATATTAAAGAAGAAGGCACTTTATGCCGCGCCGATCCAAAATAAATTGTGACAAGAGCAAGAGAATACTGATAATACATAGCCAAACTAGGAAATTAACTAACTGAGAGTGGAGCGTTTAAAAAAGTGTTATATGTAGTTTGACCTGCTTTTTATGAATATCTAGCACGGACTATCCCTACATAGTTTCTATTTTAGTATGCCGCTTCCTTCAGCCAGTAATCAAATCAAGACCACAGAAATAAAATCGAGCTGTGAATATAAATTCTTTACCACTGTCGAAGTGTTCAAGAAATATAAGAAATACGTTTAACTTTACAACTGTGTATAATGTTGGCAGTTTCGACGACTAGTTTCTTTTTTTGTTAGTCTTTATCTATAAAGACTTAAGTATAGAGAACATAGTTGAAAATATGAAGTTTTGGGTGTGTGTCAAATCAGAAATGATATTATCCGGAAAAGCACCAGAATTATATAGCTTGCAAAGTAAGCCAACTGAAGTGGCAGTGGGCTGGCCAAGTTTGTCGTAGGACTGATGGCCGGTGTAACAGACGAGTCCTGGACTGGAGACCGCGTATCGGCGAACGTAGGACGCAGATGAACCGACGACCTTAAGAAATTGGCTGGGACAGATTTGATGCGGAAGGCGGAGGATAGGGTGTTGTAACGCGGCCTGGGAGAGGCCTATGTCCAGCACTTGACTGCGATAGGCTGAGTTAATTATGGTCATGTCATCATTTGTCTAGCCTATGTATTCTCAACTATGTTGGGGTCACCGTGCAGCTGAATACCAGAGGGCCTAGACAAGAGGTTCATAGTGTTTCGTATTTCTACAACGACCTTCGACGTGATTGACATTAGGTTTTAGTAGCATATAGCAGTCTTATACATTTTTGACTTTTACTTCTTCATTATCGTTCTCTCTATTCAATCGCTCTGTCACTGTTGGGAATCGTACCTCCGTTTCAAATTGCCAACTGTCTTTCTCCATCTGTTACGATCAGTGGCCTGGTGGAGTGTGGCGCTGATCTTCAATTGCTCTGATATTGATCCGACCACCTTTTTTGGCTTCGGCCTCTAGGCTATTATCGCTGATAGAATGTAATTTTGTCTATAACCTGGGCCATCAGTACTTTACATGAAGCGACTGCCTATCTGACCATTACAAACCAGTAACTGGGTATCACGATATTACTGGTGTTGGCTATAAAGAGCTTGTAAATAACATTGTACTGGTTACAAAATGTGCTTCTTTGTTGCATTATTTTGTTTAATGAAGTTTAAATGTTGCGTCGTTTGCTCTCGAGGAAATAAAGCGAAGTTGTTAGTTGTGCAACTTTTTAAATAGCTTTCTTGTTAGCATGTTTGTTTGAATTACCTTACTTAGTTTATCTACCTATCTCTACCCGCCTCTTGTGTCACACCATGAAAAAGTTTTACTGTTATATTTATATTTTATATGGTGTAACATAAAGCGTATTCGGTGTATCTATCTGCGACAATAATAAGCTAAATTGTTTTGTGTTGTGTATTTAAATGGTCAATAATTATTTGTTTGTTTTTATTTTTGTTTGATTTGTGTTTTAAGTGGCCTTAGGTGGCCTTTCGTATAGCTAATTTCTAATTCACGTTCAGACAAGAAGACAAAGACGTAAACGATACTGATGAGATAATGCCTTGGTTTTATGATCGTGTGAGATTTTCAAAGAAACACCAAGACGCAATACATAATGGTACTTTATTTTCTTACATACTTATAAATTCACACCTTCTTCCCATGGGAGTAGGCAGAAACTACAGAACGCCACACTCATTTTGCCTCGTTTACGTTCATTCGGTTTGTTTTTTTGTAGTGTTCTAGAAAGCTACTAGACACGCTTTTTATTTTTCTCGTTCGTCTCATATATTTTTTAATTTAGATGTTATGCATACCTGTTATTTGCATAGTTACTGAAATGCAAATTGTACATAATATTTAATTTGAATTGTAAGTGACTGTGCTGTTGGTGTGCTTATTATAAATAAATACATCTGAAGGCTAATTTCTCGTAATTAAAAACGTTCAAAATCTAGCTTCATTCTCATCTCAGCGACAATAAATGTCAAAAAAATTTCAAAAATGGAAATTGGATGTATTTTTGACAGATGGAGACTGAGATTGGAATACGAACATTCTTATTTAAAAAAATATGAGAATTGCCTCTCTGGTCATACACGCACGCCGCCCGGCCGGTTGCGAGTAGTACGAAGTTATTTAAAAAAATATATACCTACCTACAGTACTGCAGTTCGGATCCAATCATCCAAATCAATGCTGTTAGAATGAAATCGTGCTCTACATCAGTGACGACACAGATTCTATCCAAGATTGAACATTTTAGTATCGCAAAAGTAGGTTGAGAAGGCGGCTGCAGATCTAAAAATGTCAATCTGACTCTAATAAACGGACGGAATAGAAAGACGGTCTTATTTGAGATATATTATTGATTTAGTTCAGACAATAGGAGGAACAGATTGCTTGCACCTGAAATATAAAGAATCAAGGAGTGATGTTACCAAAAGAGATAAATAACCAGGCTCGTCGGATACTGTTAAAGTTTAGTAAGACACCGATGGACGTTTTCGAATGAAATTTCATTTGATAAATGCACTACTTGTCTTCGATTAATAAAATTAAATTTTATTCAAAAACGTCCATCGGTTTTTTTCTCCAACCCTGGTTACTTATCTCCTTTGGTGACCGTACGTTTGCATGTGAGATTGGCAGTGATATCATTTTCTTACAGAATAAGGTGGATTTCTCTCAAAAATTGATGCTTTAAAAGTGCGATTGTAGAAATAAGAGACTTATTTCTTTCGTTTGCATAGCAAAGTAGAATGACAGAATCTGTCCAAGTCAGTTAACAAATAAAAACTAGGTGGGATCGGAACTCTGAACCCAGGAATTCTAACAACTGACCTAACCTATCATCCTCAGAATAATCTGCTTTGTCAAAATTATTGGATTGCGAACTAACGGAGCCGCATCTGGTAAAATTGGAAGAGATCGCCATACCGTAGCGACTTGGCTAAGCCGGTTGAATGCCGTAATAACAAAAAAATAAAAAGCCATTGTGTCTCGCGTGGATCCACGTTCCGAAGAACCACGTTACGAAGGGTTAAGCTGTGGTACATTTAATTTGTTATTGAACAAACCCGTACTCAATGCGACATCGGTACGCCCGTTCTAAACATTACCTACCTACATTTATGTCCATCGCCCTTACATGTAAATTAATGAGAACATTTAGATTTGCAACCAGCAGACATAGCAATCTGATGAATATGGTAAAATGTTACATGCATATTTATGCACATATAGTAATGTATTGTATAACGCAAACTGAACCTTAAAATTCATAAATGCATTTTGTGAACACGCGCAACGGTATTTTCAGTGTTTGGTTGTTTGTTTTGATTCGCATTTTCACAATTTTATATCCTATTTGTAAGCTAATTTTTACCTTGTTCCATTTCCCATCAGAGGAACTCAAAAACATTCGTTGGTCCCTTTACAAAATAGGACCTTTATGCAACCAGGTCTTTTCATGTTTGTACCCTGATTTTGCATCACAGTGGTATTTATTTTTATTATTAATATCGTAGCTATAAGGATGGTAATTATACTTAGAGGCACACACAGAGACGAAAGAGGTGAAAGGACTGTTGGGTACTGGGGCCCCCTTAAGAAGAAGAAGAGTTTAACATAGGTACAATAGTAGCGGTATATAATCAATGTTAATCTTTGGACTCATTGATATAAAAAGAACAATGATCAGTTACCTTAATCAGATGTCTAATAACACATCGTTATTGATACGTGCCAAAATTATAATATCTAAAACAGTGAACATATAATATTTTAAATTCGGCGCACGTGCCGTTATCCAATGCTCGTTTCGCTATAAAACTATTTCACGGATATTATGGTGTAAGTGATGGGCGAAAAGTACAAAAAAAAATACTTTGGATTTTTATGTACTTAATAAGATTGTCTTCGTAGGTTTTTTCTTCCAAAGATCTAAAACACTATCAGCTTAAGCACCAACCTTGTCCACTAATTTCAAGTTCATTTTAAAACACACGGGCCCAAAGGTCATGGCCCATTTAGTGTGAAAAATATACCTACGGCGTACAGAAATGAAATATGGTGGGAATCAAAGACAAATGATTATACTTTTCAATGGTAAGTGGCGCATTACTGTGGCTGATGGGGATCATGAAAGAATAATAAAAAAAAAATGTAATCTATTAAGAAAACTTAACTTTGTGGTTTTAGGGAGGAGAAAATAAAATAGATACATTTTTTTAAATGTTTATTCAGGTTCATCAATATCTAAAATTACATTGTCCAAGAAAGCCGCAGGTGTATCAATATTTTCTTGATGTCTGGCCCAGGATTAAAAGTATACTACGCTTGCAATATGGGCACAACATCCTATAGTGCGGCGGTATACTTCATGGTATACTTTTAATCCCAGTGACATGTTTCCATGGGATAAAATAATTTACAGACGGGCGAAACCGCTGGTGCAGCTAATTATTATCCATTTTTTATTGGTCTACTGCAAGATCTCTCCATTGAATTAATTTCTTTTTACATATAATGAAAAGTGGGTTATGCCTGCATTATTTACCACCATTTTCGTTATTGTACAAAAACATTTTTGAACCGGGTCGGATTATGGGCCATCACCTTTGCCTTCATTATTGACGATACGTCCCTACCTACTGAAAACTATCATTCGGTGATAGCCCTGCGACCACTCTCCTGACTGGCTAACATTCTCAACAGAAGGACCAGACGCATGGGTGGGATTTGAATGCATCACATCCTAACACCTACTTAAGTAGCGTGTCCTCGAAATGAAATTAAAAGAAATTAAGCTCATAAAAGATGAAAGAGCAGAAAGCCCTTTGATATATGAAACCGCCGTTCGTCCGGGGCTCAGACCGCATCATGGGGGCGCGGCGCTTCGCAGAGATTTATCATTATCACGGGACGCGGTATAAAAATCATTCGAGTGCGAAATAGGAGCCGAGGCGGACGCGTCTGCGGCCACTGAGGTCATAAGGGTGTTTTAACCGACTGTGACGATGAGAGGAGCTTGAATGTATAGCGTTTTCTATGAGATATATTTTTTATGAGGGGTACTAAAGTTTCAATAATATTATTTTTTTGAGAAAATTATCATCATCTGCCTAGCCTTTCTTCCATTATATTGAGATCAGCTGTTAGCTTAACCGGATGCAGTAGAATAACAGAAAATATAAAACAACTTTTTTACAAAAAAAAAAAACAACCGACTTCAAAAAAAGACACTACAAAGGTCATAAATAAATTTAATTTCGGAAGTTGGTGTCGTTGGGTTCACATTTTCATTGTTTGCTGATTTAGATGATCATAATGATTTATATGCAATAGGCTATTTGACTGGTTTCTGATAAACATCTCAGATTATTTAATGGTGTCTAACGAGCCCACAAAAACCTATTACTTCAAATTGCATAATGTATTTCTTTTAGAAAATAGTAAATAAAAATGTACTGTTTAAATAAGCCGCCAAAACGCTATCTTTAACAATATGGCGTCGTGACGTCAAAATACACGTAAACAAACGTTGAAACGGTCGAGATACTAGACAAAAGTCATCTGTTCTGTCAACGATAGACAGAAATTGACTATATCATGACGTCATCATAAGTTCAGCCAATCCAGACCGTTTTCGATTACGTGGCGCCAGATTTAAAAAGATGAAGTTTTTTCGGGATTTTTTTAATAAATAATACATTGTTTTGTAGTAAAATTAATGCAAATCGATTTTAAAAGCGATAATCTATACGAGTATCAATAATTATGACCTTATTTTTTACATTGTCAAATAGCCTATTGAGTGACATTCCAGCTTCCACCAACAAAATCTATCATCCAATCGTCAGCAAACTACTCTACCCTACAAATAGTGTTTTCTATTTACCCAGTGTGATCAAATCCATGTCCAAAGCGCAGTGGTCATAAATATGGAAATAGTGGCGGATGCTGGGCCACTATTAATAGTGTGTAATCGTGTGGGATGCTCGTTTTCACGCAAAAAAAAGTTACATGCAAAGTTTGATTCAAACGGTTCGTGTTCGTGAATATTTTTATCACCTTTTTTATTTCTGGGCATGGTGTAAACTCTGAAATTGTTTTTGTTTGTTGGGAGATATCTTGACGTGCCTATTGTACAGTAAGCGACGAAAGTAATTAGCATAATCCAAACCTTCAAAAATAATGAAAACTTGCAAGTGATTACGTTAGGCAAAACCCACATTTCGCCAAAGTTCATTAAGTATTTATTTATATCATCATCTGCCTAGCCTTTTCCCAACTATGTTGGGGTCGGCTTCCAGTCTAACCGGATGCAGCTGAATACCAGTATTTTACATAGAGCGACTGCCTATCTGACCTCCACAACTCAGTTACTGGGTAATACGATACCCCTTGGTAAGACTGGCTGTCAGACTATATTATAGTATTTATTTATTTAATACCAACATACTCTTACATTTACAGTTTGCACCACACATACAAGTTATCGGTCAATATTACTAGTTACACATACAATCATAAAATTAGGTAAAATTACATAAAACTAGACAAAATTAGATGAACTTAAAGGTAAACAAAATTTGAAAAAAATCGATTAAGTACTTGTTTTAACAAATGATTAAATAGTGAACAATACTTTGAAGATTAATAGTTAAGTAACTACTATTTCAGCAATCGTTATTTTCTATGATATTAAATCCTAATCCAAAATATCAGTATAACTTATACCTAATTCCGTCCGGGAAATCATATATATTTGATTATTTTCGCAGCCTTCAATTTTCTGCCAGAAGCGAAAGTCCTATACACAGGAAATTGAGTCATTTGGGGTCGCAAATTCACATACCTACAAGCCTGAAGACGTGTATGCAAGTAGGTACCTATAAACATTATGTAGCAAACATAGACATATTTTGGATTAAAGTGTTGTAATTAGGTTGAAAGTTTTCAGATTTAGAGCGAAATTAGAATAGACATTTGATAGTTGGACCAAATTAATTATTGAATATGAAAATTATGTCAAAAATTTCGACGTATTTTAGGGAAAGATGTAATTTTCGGAACGATCTGTCATCATTTTCTGAGTCGGTTGAAAATGTATTTTCCGAAATAGCGCGAATTAACTAAATTTAAACTAATTAACTAAACACATTAAACAGAATATTTTTGGATCCTTCAAATACCCTCTAAAATACGTATTGTTTAAATCTTACGTGACCTAGGCAACGTGCTGAATGCAAAAAAAAAATTAAATAAAAAAAATGAAAATTTTACTACTTTATGGGCTTTAATTATTTTAAAATATGTAGTAGAGAGAAGACAGGACACCACCGCCGTCGAGGTAGACCACGCTGCAGGAGTGTGACGATCTGATGAGGTTTGCAGGGCCAACATGACCAGAAATCACTCAAGACAGGGAGGTTTAGAAAGAAAAAGGAGAGGGCTTTGTCCAGCAGCCGGAAGCAGAAAAAAAAAGTAGTGAGAAGACGAGGGATATCTATTTCGCGACAAAACACCTGTAGCCTTAGTGTGAGTTTTGGTCGATTGCGAGCGCGTTAGAATTTTGTATGGAAAACTAGGTTTCTCCCAGTGACCACCAGATGGCGCTATAACTTTTGACAATATAAAATTCTAACGCACTCGCAATCGAACGTGAGTAAACAAACTCACAATAAGGACACTGGATATAATTTGGTCTTTGAGAAAAAGTAAGAGTCTAGACTTTTTATATTACCATAATCAGCCTATAATGTTCCCACTGCTGGGACACAGGCCTCCTCTCGGTGAGAGGGAGTGGGCCGTAATCCACCACGCGGGCCCAGTGCGGATTGGCAGATGTCACATGTCTTCGAATTTTTGGTTCTAGGACATGCCGGTTTCCTCACGATGTTTTCCTTCACCGTTTTGAGAGCAGTGGTGATGAAATAATTAACTACTACTACTATACACTACACTACTCACACACACACCCCCACACACTCACAACACACTCACACTCACACACTCACTCACTCATTCTCACTCTCACTACTCTTTACTATTTACTATTATTTACTTTACTATTATTTTCTTTTTATATTATTTTTTAATATTTTTATCCGTGTATTAAAGATTCATTTTCATTAAGGATCATAAAAATAGGTTGTTATTCTCACATATGCAGCAGAAATCGCAATCAGGAGCTAGGTATGCTAATTTTATTGTATTATCTATGTAGAATGCTGATACCATCCTATAAACAGTCTATAACTTGATTATCTGCTGAACTGTAAGGTCAGTTAATAGTAAAACGGCTATTGTTGCACTGAATGTAAGATTACCTCGTTAATGTAGGTATAAAATAATAGTTGTAATAATATCCTTTTATTTGTTGTTTATGGACCGACTCATTTTACGATAACCTATAAAGATACAGGATTTAATTACCGTATGTACGAGTATGCCTTTTGTGTGTTACGATATGCTGTATCATTAGCTTACTAATAGTATTATTTATAACTAGAATATGTATATATCTATGTAGAAACTTATAGTTGTCTCATACAAAATTGTATATGAAATGGTCTGCTTCGAATCTCAATCTCCAAACACTTCGCTACGTCAAGTATGCTTTACTACCAAATAAGACTACACTTCTACGCTACGCATTTACGACTACGGTGTGATACGGAGACTGTGCTTCGCCATGCTACGAATACTCTGCTATGCTATTAGGACTGCACATCGCTGTATAAACCTGGACACTGCACTACGCCGCTAAACTACGCAACGCTACGAATACTATGCTACGCAACTATTCGCTATTAATCGTTCTATCATTTGGTAATGTAGGAATTGTTAAGCATAACCCTATTACACACCAAAAATTACTTCGTACATTTTTCCGAGATCTATGAAGCCCAAGGCTATACGAAAATCCAAAAGATTTACAAAAAGAACAAGTCTTAGTCCACTTCGTAACACAGTGTAGGCTCATTATTTTCCCTGTGACAGCTTAACGACCCACATGAAATACGTACCGTTAATTTGTGCAAAAAAAACCTCGCAAAGTGATTTTTTTTATCCGGCCGTGAAGAGAGAGCTTAGATAATTTTATTTTACCGTTATTTTTCTGCTAATAAATAAAGTTTTTTACGCGAATTAATTATGAGTCTAATTTGAGGAAAAAATATCCTAAGGGTGATTATTTGTATAATCCGGATAGAAAGTCTATTAAGTACGTTAAAGGAGATTATCAGAAGTTTTCTTTTTAATAGCGAAGTTTCATTTGCTTGATATCGATTGAAATAAAATCGGCTTATCTTATTCCTATGGCGTTTACTTTAAGAAACGCGGAATTACGGGTACACAACCATAGTTGTTTTACAATCATTCATAATGTTTATTTTGCTTGCGAATTCTTGGTTATTTATAAAAGCATTCACATTGTGGAGTTTGATGATGGAACGGTGATCTTTATTTAACAATGACACTCTTATAAGCTATTTGGCAAACGGGTAGACCAAGATCTGGGTTAGGTTATAGCATACTTTTTATCCCGGTAGTAAAGTTCTATGAGATAATACCCTAACTTCACTCACGCGACGCCACGAGCAAAAGCCAGTGGTATAATAAATGGTATTCCTATAAAAATACCTGCACCTTTTTATGAAAACTGTTATGTTATATCGCTTTTCAGTACCGTGGGGACTAGTTGCCTTCGATAAACTCAACAGGTTGCTGTATCAACACAATAATCTTTGTTATAGCCAGAGAACATATTGGTGCTCTTGCTGCTTTAGATAGACTGGATAGAGCACCAAAATGTTTTATAAAAATTGAAAAAAAAAAGTTTTTAAAAACAAGCTTTTATTAATAGTTATTTATTTATCTAATCTATGTTTACATTTTTGAGAGGTTTGGAAGGAAAAAGGGGAGGCCTTTGCCCAGCAGTGGGACACAAAATAGGCTAACAAAAAAAAAACATCACAGTAAGAATTCGTTCAAAATACTGCCCCTTACACGTTGTTTGTCTTCACATAATCTCTTAGAAGTTTATCGCTTCTAAGCAGTGGCAGTAACTACAGAAACATAGGCATAGATATATTCAAATTATGAACCACACCTGCACAAAAGAAGTATTGAAAACACTGCTACTCTTTAATTTCCCGCTCGGGATCAAAAACAGTTTGGCTGACAGTTATGCGGAGTTTGAGTGGCCTCGGCTTTGCAGAGTGAAGCCAAAACTGCGCGGTATTCCCGAATATGAGTAGAGCTGTATATTGTTCTATTTGATCATTGTTTTTCAGATAAATAACGTAAAAAGAGTAGAGTGGTTGGAGGCTACAATGAGAAGTGCCTCACTTAAGTTTTGTATGAATGGAACGAATGTATAAAGTTGGGTTCTTCTTCTTCATAAACTACCAGGCGTTTCTTCAATAGGGCGTAAAGATATGACGGTAGAACCGCTTTGACCTCATAGCTAAAGGTAGCAAATAACAAGATTTAAGAAGATGCAAGTTTAATTCTAGTCTTGCAATTCTCTCTGCCTCGTCTTATCCCATCTGTCTTGGGGTCGGCTTCCAGTCTAAACTGAACACCAGTACACGGAGTGACTGTCAAACCCAGTAACTGGGTAACACGCTTGCTTTAATTTTGCACGTTAGTTTTCGTGGCCGTTTTGCGAGTTAGTCATTTATAGAATTAGGTATTTTGAGAATTAGTCATTTATAGAATTAGTCCATTAGAGACTCAGTTGCCATTTTGAGAAGTGGGCATTCTGCGCCTAAATCTAAGAAACTAACCAGCTATCTTTCGAAATGTAATCTTCCTTATAAATCAGGGTAATTTGACAGGTTACCCTGTCAAATTACCCTGATTTAGTTACCCATACGACAATACTTTCCCACTTAAACAACATTACATATTTAAAGCTCAACAAATCGGCCATCGTCTAATAGGCTATTGTTCGCTCCAGTTTACGACCAATAAATCTGCCAAATGGGGACTTGAACAGGCCATTTTATTGTTACACTTTTTCATGTGACGTGCGATTAAACATTTGTAAGGAACAGTTTTTGAATGTGGAACAAAGGTACTTTAGACAAAGGGCTATGTTGGCTTTATGTTATTCTTCTTCGATTGATCTTCTTTTTTATTTAAATAGAGCGAAAAATGCTGAAGATTGTTACTTAAATCTTAGAGGCAATCTTCGTATTTTTAAGAACGTTTGCATTCTAATCTCAGTCTCAATCTGTCAAAAATCTCTGTTGACAAAAGTTTTTTCAGTACAGTCAGCAACAAAAGTCGATTAACACTTCAGTTTTTTTAATCTCAGTTATTAAGCAAAATATTTGTTCAAAATTGCATTGAACTAATGCTGCAATTTTGAACAAATATTTTGCTTAATAACTGAGATTAAAAAAACTGAAGTGTTAATCGACTTTTGTTGCTGACCGTAACTACGAGAATTGACCTACTGTTAATTTTATTATGGTTCCTATTATAACAAAGCTACACAACCACGTTTTTTCATAGCACAAAGAAACAACAAAGCACAAAGTTGGGCGGCTTCGACAATGACTAAGTTCTTTAAAAGAATCAGTCTATAATAATAAAGCTGAAGAATTTGTTTTTTTTTTTATTTTTTTTTATTTATTGATTGAACGCGCTTATTTCTGAAACCACCAGTCGAACTTGAGTAATTCTTTTTGTATTTGATAGCCCAGTTCTAGAGGAAGGTTATAGACTTAACGCCACCCAAAAACCTTAGCAGCCGAGCTAAAACAAAACAGGTCCGAAAGAACGTTAATAACGTTAAGAAGTAATAGTATAGGCAGGAGATGCAATGCGACGGGGTGAGTCAGGAAAATAAGATATTACAGAAGCTATAGTAATCGAATAACCAACTCTTCCATTCAAGTTATGACATAGCTCTTAAAACCACAGAGCGAGTAAAGAGTACATTAAATTGAAAACTTTTCACCAACTACTTCCTTAGAAAATACCTAAGAGCTTACCTACTAGCACCATAAGAATGAACCCACGCGTTGGTCACAAATTCATCTAAGTATTCATTTATCATCGTGACAAGCTCCAGTGAATCATTGCTTAGCTCAGATTACCGCTGTGTGCTCTCACCCTATCATTAAGGCACGTGTCCACGAGGCGGTTTTTATCCGGCACGGTGCAGGCTATTATGACAAGACTATTTGCTGCTTGTTTCATATTATTCAGACAGGCAATTCATAACCATCATATAAAATAAATACATGGAGTAGAATTTGTATGAAACTATTTGCCAGATCGATTAATGAGAGCATATTTACAGGTAGCGAAACCTGCCATAACCTCATGTCCACTCGTTCCAGCTGTCAAGGATCTATATATATATTTAATAAAACCGACAGACGACAGGTGACAAGCGTCAATCCGACAATTATTATGAAATTTATATATATTTTTTTTGGTTTGCAGGAGCTGTTTGCAGCTGTCGTGAAAATGTGACAATTATGTCATTTTTGACAAATATGTCGCAATGTCAGTTATATTAAATATGGCCGTAAGAGTTGGCGCTGGGAGAATGTACCTATGGTTAACCAATTAGTCGAAGCTTTCATGTCTTGGAACGTGGGAAAAATAATGAAACAAGGTAAATTGTTGCTAGTGCCCGCTGCACTGCCAGCGTTAACAAACCTCCATAACCAAAATAAAAAATCATTTATTTCTAATTAGGCTAAGAATCAGCACTTTTCTAACGTCAAAATTACATAAGACATGCCCATATAGAGGTATGAGGAACAGGGTGTAAAGTTCACTCGTACTCTATAGAAAAGGGAGGATCCTCCGACCAGGGTGTTGTGTCTAGCGGGCAACTGCCCGATGACTCATGACGGGCTATTGTATCTATGCTAGTTGCGCGGTAAACTCTGCTTGCGAGATGCAGGATTTTACGTGACGTCTGTATGACGCGTTCTTCGCATGTGGCGTTGTAGATACCGCTACACCCAAAACGCCTGCCCTTAACCATTTCCTAGTGCCTTCGCTGGGAAGTGGCACAACTAACTTCCCAGCTGTCTATTCAGGTAGAAAATGCTTGATAGTAGGTATGCAAAGTAATTAACATTACGAGGCACAGAACATTGAATTATATTATTTACCATACATCAGCCAGGCACGGCAATATACCTCAACTCATACTCAAGCAATTTCTTAGTATTTAATACATAACACGACGACGACAAGACGACGGAACTGGCGATAGTTTCCGGCGCCGTGCCGGGAGGAATCCGTCTCGTGGACAAGTGCTCTTACAGCCGTCTTAGGATGCGCCTTAGGATTTAGTGTAGTTTAGATCATTCAGATGCTGATTTGATTAGCTTAATACGTGTTTAATTAAGACGACGTTAGCTCCTCTAGGAAATTCGATTGGAATCGAGAGGGCGGAGGCAAGCTTTTTGTTTGGTACTTTGCGCCTCAGGGCGAATTCCACCAATTTTTATTCCTAGAAAAAATCTTATCCCAAACATACATTTTTAATTTTTCTTTTTCCATACTTAAACTGTCAGACGTCAATTTTAATCCATGAATAAAATATATCTGACTTTGGTAAATCAGCTCTTAGTGATTTTCAATGTTACTTGGGAATCACCACAGTCAATCAACTCAGCCTATCGCAGTCCACTGCTGGACATAGGCCTCTCCCAGACTGCGCCACAGCACCCTGTCATCCGCCTTCCTTCCTATTCTATTACAGTACTAATGAAAAATCCTAGTGCGGGAAAAAGTCTACATAAATCCAACAAGGTTGTTATACAGGTTTTAAAGCATATGTGCTATTTAAAGTGTGCTATTAGAGACTTCGTTGTATTTTTCCTGTAATCTTTACATAAACTTCTATCCCATAGAATTATTTCAGATTTTTTTTCTTTGCGAACTTCGAAGATAAGGGACGGGTTTTTTTTTTACATTTTTCATCAAAAGTAGAAAACTATGCAAAGTGACATTTCTTTTCTTAATTTTTGACATACCGCCTAGAAATCCTTCTACAATCTGTCATTTTGTCTTTCGTTTTAAACGATCTTTGTCTAGGTCCTTTTTCATGCAGACTATTTCAGAAGAAAGTTTTCTATTCCAACTGTCAAAATCACATTGACAACTGACAGTTGTCTAAGAGATTTTGTAATCGCTAAAGACAGTAGAAAACTTTCTACTCGACGGCCACACAAAGTATAAACGGTTATCTACAAAATCCCGTAACGACTGTAAAAACGTCCACGAATCTCAGCCAGGACCAATGGCTTAACGTACTTTCCGAGGCACGGAGGGGTATCGGTATGTAAAGATGGTCACCCATCCATAGACCAACCGCAACAAGCGTAGCTTAAACTGATCGATCAACCTGTGCGGCTGTTATTATTTAGCCACGGACCCCTCCTTATAATGTGACTTAATATCAATAAAAATTAAGAATCAAAAAGAAAAAAAATCCTATGACAACAAAGAATTCTGAGTCGAATTATGTAAAAGAGTGAATTTCGTAAAAAGTGCAGTTGATTCTTTCTACTTTGCTGCCGTCGTACTGTCTACACGGAACGTCATCTTTGTCTACTCTTCAGTCGACAAACCGGTGCTCATGCTACGCGTGCAGGTGTTTTCTTAGTTTTGTTTACCTATTCGAAAAAAAAGCTAATTTTGTTATTTTTAAATGCTCCTTTGTTATTTTTTCCCCATATTATATTCCCATAGATATATGAAAGATTTCCTGTGCATGTCTCAAATAAAATACTTTTCTTTCTTTCTTCAAATATACCAAAATTCCTCCATTCAATATTTTATCTTCTCTAGGCCTACCTACATAGTATGGTCGAGACAAATGGCCTCAATTACAAAAGGCTGCACAGAACGGGCTGACCGTAATTGATACCAGTCATTTACCGTAATGATTGCGAAGCCTCTGAAGGTGTAAATGAAAGCCTGAACTTGGCTGGGAATTATGGTGTTTAGTGGCTGTCTGTTGGGAGGCTGTATTTTTTGTAAAGGGTTGATATACAGGGTCCCGTTAAAATAGATGGACACATTTTAACACAGCGCTCAGTTCGTCTAACCAAAGATATCCAAGCAAAGAAAAAAACACTGATTAAAATTTTGAGTTAAAATAATAAATTGCAGTGTATTTTCGTTAGCTGATTATTTTTCTTGCAAGTATCTATGCGTTTTTCTTATATATTTTTTTACCATCGTCTTTATTTTGGTGGTCTGAATGATTTCTAAAAGTTTGTCCATATATTTTAATGGGACCTTATGTAATCTGCATTCGCAATTTATTTGCCGAATATGTAAACAAATATGAGTTTTTGGAAAATAACGTTAAATCCTGCACTATAAAGTTTAGTTTACGCTACAACTTTTAACATTTTTATAACTTTGTCAATAGTGCCACTCACTCTGAAATCAATTTAATTTCCATTAAAATACAGTTGATATTTGTTGAACTTGAAATAATATTAATTTGAAACTTAGATTTGAATAGACTTTAGAAAGAATACTCTCTCTCTCTTTATTGTCTGGCGGCTTTTTATCTTTTTGGACTACCTCGTTGATCTCATGGTCACTAGCGCATGAGTAATTGTAGCAATGGCTTACATATTGACAGTTCAACAACATTCACTGCGTTTCTTACGTTGTTGAGCAAACAAATCTTTCGAACATATGAAGTACTGGATTAGCAATATCCTTCAAAATGATTCAGATTTATATTTATAGTGTGTTACGCAATTAGGGTACTGGTCGGGCAAAGTGTTATTAGGTTTTTCCATCTGGAATATCTCAGTAGCAGCCCGATATCTGGATTTGTGCCCGGTCGATTGCAATAGGCTTGCCCCCTACTACAAAAGAATTAAACATAACTGTGAAATGTGGGTATACTATAGGTACACATCTGCCCAACCCTTCGGGGATTAAAGGCGTGATGTTATTTTACTCTTCATTATTTACAGACGCCAGCACATCAAGCTACCCGAAACTGTCAAATTTCCCCAATCTACCTTGAATCTTATGCTTTAGCGATAAAGTTGAAAATCTATTGAAGAAATTTGACAGATTGTAGTAATTTGATGTCCAACACATCAAATTACTACAATCTGTCAAATTTCTCCGTACACCATATAAATCTCTACTAATAATAAAACTGAAGAATTAGTCTGTAAAATAAAGTCGTATGTTTTGTTGCCTTTCGTGTTTGGCACGAGTTTGTCGATAAGCTGATATTTTAAGTTCAAATCTCAGAATTTTGTGGAAGCTGTTTCGATATTTTTAATACAAAATGAAAACGTAATTTATACTGGGGCGTAGGTATAATATGTCAACTTGCATATTTCCTTCATTGCTATTTCACGTAATTCATAAAACAACTACTTTCACAGCTAATAGTTTTTTGATTTCAGAAAATTGACAGCACCCTTTTTTTTTTGTTAGCCTACTTTGTCCAACTGCTAAGAAAAGCCTAAATCCTTATATTACACTACCCACGGCTTCACCCACATGGTATATCAATAAAAACTAGGCTATGTTTTTCCCTAGGGTTCGAAGTATCCCCATACCATTCATCAAAATCGATCCAAGCATTTAGTAAAAAGCTGTCACTTTGACATTACAAACTGACCTTCAATTTTATTTATTTGTAGTACTTATAGATTCTTACTTATTTCTGAAATGCAATCAAGACATTGATCTGCTTGCAACCTTTCAGAATACGCTCCCTTGAACCTCTTCCTTACGAAACCCCATCAATCGGTTCAGTGGCTCCCGAGATTAACGGACACACAGCTGTACTAACAAGCTGACGATTTCAGTGTTATTTATACGAGTACTAGCGATGCCCCTGATTCGCATAGTTTTTACGACAAAAAATCGGGATTTCTTTATTATAATTATTTATGTATTTACAAAAGGACACCAACAGCATAAATTATATTCAACATTGGTTTACAAAAAAAATTTAGAAAAGGAATTACTGCTAAATGTTTACACATATAATAAAATTGTAGGTATACGTGGGGCATACTGAAAGTTTCTGGAACTGGCCACTTGCATTAAAAGAATGGAAAAACAATTATGGAATTCGAAAATGTGGATTAAAATATTGTCTTAAAAAGTCAATATGTTGTACTCTAAAAGTTAGTGACAGAAACGAGTCCTACCTATCAATATATGAAGTAACATTTTAATGTTTACGTGTTATCGACGCCTTTAGCAAGGGCAATCAGTCCTATATTTTCAGCTGTAGGTTTCAGTGAACATTCTCATGGATTGAAGTGAACGTGTTTTTTTTATATATTTCACCCTCCTCAAGACACTGAAATAATATCAAATACAAACCCTTAAAACCTCATTTAACTGTTTATCACATTACTAAATCAAAATTTTAATAATTATAAAAGCAAAATGAACACGATGAATATGTAAATTCCACGCGAAAATTCGGAAAAGGTTCACCAAAGATTGACATTCGCAACTTATCATACACGACTATAACGAACTTAAGTAAGAAACTGCGAAGCGCAAACGTGGCTGATTTGCAATGCAAATGGCGGCAAGTCGGTCGTTGCAGCCCGTATGCATGGCAACAGTAAGTGATTTTAGGACATTTGCAAAGTTCGTGTCAGGTTTAGCCTACTTGCAGCCTGGCTTTACTTCCGCAGTCTTTTAGTGTGTATTTTTAATTTTGAGTGCTGTGATTTTATGGTTATTAATTTTGATGAAGCTGGATTTTGGCTTGGTTGAAAGCATGACGTAAACATACCTATGATGTTTTATGATTTTTAATAACGTCAGTAAAAACTATAAAACAGAAACAGTACTTCTTTGGTTTTTAAAAGAAAATCTAATGCTGAAACTGTTTTTGGTTTTTCTAAAAGTACTTTTTATTATGGCAACATACTAGTCGACAATTACAAAATTTTCACATTTTCAGGACAGGTTTTGTTTAGTAAAATAGGGAACTAAAAGAAACTTTCTTTTTTTTGTGGATGGGAAATCATCAAAGTGACCCCTCCCGCTCTGGGTGGAGCGGAAGGGAGTGTCAGACTCTTATTGACTAAAACCCACCCCGTGTTCCTTCCTTAGCCCTTTACGTTCCGGGCTAGCGGTAACCCTTTCGGACAATCCCGCTGACCAACTAAAAGAAACTTGAGAAGTCGTTGGATTATCGCCTACTACTTGACAGTTTTATTAAATATGCTCCCAAGTCCACTACTGTTGGTAAGAAATAAACTTAGAACGAAGATCAAAAACTAAAACCCCCAAAATATTGAATATCCATTAAAATTCCAAGACCTGTCCAATATCGACACTCGAAGTCTCTCAGTCTCGAAATCCATTGAAATCCAGTCACCGAGATCTGTCCACCAATTCCAAAGACAATTACATTGGAAGTGCAGAGGCAGCGCCCTTATAATTTGACCACACGGATCTACCAAACGCTCTAATACCGAGAGATCCCACCACAATGGCACTCCAGTGAATTCGCACTCACTGGAGTGCTATAGTAGTAAATGAATGGAGCTCCTGGTTCTTCTGGTTTTGATTTTAGATATGTACTTTCTATAGGACTAACATAGTATAAAGTACTGTGGGCCAGAAGAAAAATTAATGTACAATAATTATCATTATTATTTTCAAACTTGTAAGAAGAGTATAGGTCAAGACCATGGGTATTTTAGAGAGATACCTTTGGTGATTACCTACTGCACTGTAAAACATCTTTATGATTATTCATCAGTAACTGTCATGAATATTATATAAGCTAGATATTTTCTAAAAAGTATCGTGCACAAGCAAGTCGTGTGCAAGTTAAGTACCTACACAGTAACAGCGAAAAATTCAAGTCGACTATCGCATATAAAAAAAAAAACAATTAATGTATAATAAAAATTCCTCTGATACTTACACATTCATTGATGAATATTTGCATGGGCGCACTCCATTTCATTCCCTATTCCCTGAATCTAGTTAAATCCGTTGCACGACTACAGATAGTTTGCATTTAGAATAGAACGAACAATCGAATGATGAACAGATGGAATGGATTAGTATTAGCGTGTGTTGTGATGGAACGTCATGGCATCAATATTCCTACGTATGAACGAATGAATGGAAACGGATTGAGAATGATGTTAGTTTAATTTTAATAAATAAATAATAATATTAGTAATCTGTGTCACAATTATTGTTTATAAAATCGTTTAATTATTTTTAAACATCTTGGCAAAAATGTAAACAAAATGTTCCTTTCCCTATAAATCCTTTCATCATGTGTTCTCCGAATAAAGAATATGTAATTGTCCGTCACTTCCCGTTGGCGATCATTTTTTTTTTAATCTTCTACATCTTTCTGAAATCCCGTAAAAGCTGTTAAGCTGTTAAGCTGCAGCGTACCATCCGCACTTGGTTGATATCCCCACGAGTCGTACTCAGCGCTTCTCCTCCACTTTTATTATGCGCACAGCCAAAGTGTGGAACTATCTGTGTTCCCGCCCACATTTAACCCGTCTGCCTTCAAAGCAAGAGTGAATAGGCATCTTCTGGGCACGCTCGTTCCATCATAGACCTCATCTATCGCTTACCATCAGGCGTGATCGGGGTCAAGAGCGGGCCCATTTAGTAATAAAAAAAAATAAAAAAAATAAACAAAACTGGCGAAATGTGGAATAGTGAACTATTAGGTACACCTCTGGCTCACCCTTTGGGGAATAGTCGTGATGGTATGTTATGTAATGCATGAAAATCATCTACCAAATAAGTTAGCCGGAAATAAACCGAAAGTGGTCAAAAGTGGTTAAAAGTCGATTATTCAAACACACATAACATTATAGGTACTACAGTTCACTCTAACTTGACATTAAGCCTGAAACGTGTAACCTTGTCTGAAAGCGTTTCAACCGTGACTGCCAGACTTTACATTCTATCGGTCAAGGTCGAACACTTGCATTTACCAGGGTCACATAGCGTGGTATGAATTGATTGCACCCCATTAAACTGTTCAAAGTAGGCACGTGAAGGGTTTAAAAATAACTTTAACAGTTTTGAGGTCATGTCTATTTAGTTATTTAATGTTTATGGTACCTACAACAAATATTTATTTAACCCATGTTACAATTATTACCTTACTAGCTCCGACCCGCGGTAAGTGTCGTTCCTGTGGGAATATCGGGATAAAAAGTAGCCTATATGCTAATCCAGGGTGTCAGCTACCTCCATACGAAATTTTATCAACATTGGTCCAGCCGTTTGAGCGTGAAGAAGTAACAAACATATAAACGCGGGCGACTAGAATCAATTCTATTTAGTTGTAATTTTTTACGTTCAAAAGTGCCTTTAATGTGCCTATTTGAAATAAATGATTTGACTTTGACTTTGAAACACACACACATACCCACACACCCCAACACGCACCCCCACACACTCACAAACATTCGCCTTTATAATATTAGTCTGATACAGGGACATCGACGCACAAACTGTAACCATGCATTCAGCACAAGTTTCTAGACCCCGTAGAAATTTAGCGTACCTACCTAGTCGGTTATAAAAAAAAAACTGTTTCATAGAAAAGTGCAATACTTAGGCGGTATAAATTTATAGAACAGCTTTTTTTTAATGCCCGCTCCCTCTCACAGAAAGAGGAGGCTTGTGTCCCAGCAGTGGGAACATTATAGGCTGATTGAACCGAATAGTAATAAGTACCTTAGAACTCTTTGTAAAAGAACTCATTACGGAAAGGACTTCCACCATATTTGATTGCCGCTGCAAACAGCAGCGAATAAAAAAAATAGGTTTTGTCTCTGGAACCGAGGGACCGCAACATTAGTATTACAGATATCCAAAGGTTAGGTAGGTGATGCCATTTTCTATCAGAAGACCCACCTGATCGTTTAGCATAATCATTCTATAATTGTTCCCAGTGCTGGGACACAGGCCTCCTCTCTACGAGAGGGAGTGGGCCATAATCCACCACGCGGGCCCAGTGTGGGTTGGTGGACCTGATCGTTTGCCATCAAAAAAAACAATTTCTATCAGGAGACCACAAGATGGACACAAGTTTATTTTATTTTTAAAGTAATTATTGTTTCCCAGTAATAGAATAGATTGCAGTTAGATCTTTCCATTTGTAATGTGTTAAATGATTTGTTTTCTGATTAGATCAAAGGTAAGGAAGTAGAAGTACAAGCTTCTTACGTATATTGTTCTAAGAAAGACTCTTTAGTCTTTCTGAGATATTTTTAAACTCGTTTAACATTACACCTGAGACGTAATCCGTGATCCGTGGCCGTTTTGCGTGCATGTGACGCCTATTTTACCCCAACTTGTTTTTTTTTGTTTCTGTTCTTTTTCTGCGTCATGTTTCCCGCAAAGAAAAGTATTTTATTTGTTCCGTTCTGAATGTGTAGGCTGAACTGAATAGTATAGTTGATTTTGTAATTGCTGTAACACTAAGGAGCCGCCTCCACGAACGAGAGAATCGTGGCGATAATCTCGCCGTGCCATCAAATTTTCGCGGCGATGAGATCGCCGTGTGGAGACACGTTCTAAGAGAGTGTAGGTATAGATACGTGGCACGATGATAATATCGCCGCGATTCTCTCGCTCGTGGAGGCAGCCCCTTAGGACAAAAATTCCAAGTAAATTAAAGGTTCACTAAGATTGAAAAAAGATGAAACTATCTAAGTGTCGCAGCGAAAATAGACCTTGACTTTTTATGACGTGTAAGTGATATTCGACCTTTAGGGTGGTAAAGTAATTACGGGTTTGTCTATACATCCACATTTTGCAAGTTGTGTCAAAAGTCCTATTTAATAGGAGGCTATCCTATTGAAGTCTCTGTCCTACTTAGAGTGCTGGACGTTTCTTAATCGATAGAACTTCAAAACGCTTTGCCTAAACTAGGGATCGAAGCTATCGATATTCGATCCCTAGTTTCGGGTTTCCCTAGTCGGGGACACAAACATAAACAGTGGGGTGTTATGTTGTGTTGTTGTTATAGGGTGTTGTGTTACGACAGTAAGCAAGAAGGATTATTATTGCAAAATATCATGCCTTTAATCCCCGAACGGTTGAGCAGAGGTGTATACATAGTAGGTACTCCCACATTTTCCAGAGGGCGAGCGTATTGCCGCCAACCAGGCACAAATTCAGACTCCATATTTAAACGAACAACATACTATTCGTATGGTTTCATTTGGAACCTACTTAAACTTCATACATTTATCATTTCATTAATCGCGACGGGGACGCAGCAGTCCAATCCTTTGATGTTATAATTTTAGAACATTATCTCGTCCGGGATATGACTATGACTATGTATTATTCGGATGTGATTGTAATGGAATGGATTCATTTATATAAAAATAGTACCAAAAATGATTGGTTTTTTTTTAAAGTTCCTTGCTGAGTTCAATGAAAGCTGGATTTTGGTAGCGGATTCAATGGTCTTGTGGCGGCATCTCTAGCACCACATGCGAACTACGCATCACATTTACGTCACGCAAAAACCTGCATCTCGCAAGCAGAGTTTACCGCGCGACTAGAATAAATATAATGTCCCGACATCAATCGTCGAGCAGTGGCCCACCTGACACGACACCCGTCTGATCGAACGATTCTCCCTATTCTATGGAGGATGAGTAAAGTTTACACCCTGTGCCCTGTACCCTTTGCCTGTGCTGTGTGTGTGGGGGTGTGTGTGTGTGTGTACCTCTATAATCTGAAATGGCTCTTTTTCTGTAAAAGCATACACGACCTACATTTTGTCACTACAGGCTAAAACCAGAACCAAATATGGATACAAAAATAAAACTAAAATCAAGACTGACAGGAAGCCTACATTCACTACGTAGTACAAAAACGAAAAGAAGGAAAATAATATTTTCGCATGTACAGTCAACATCAACGTCATTCTCCTTATCCCCATTTATTTGGAATCGGAGCAGCATGTTTTCTTGTTCCATACATCCATAATCAATTAGCCGGCGCGACTGCGTTCGGCGTAGAGAAAGTAAGTTCGCGCATGTACACTTAGTGCAACAAAAAAAAAAGTGTTATTTTTATTGCTTGTCATCACACTAATATTACTGTGCTAATATTATAAAGGCGAAAGTTTGTGAGTGTGGGGGTGTGTGTGTGTGTGTGTGTGGCTGTTTAAAGAAAGAAAGAAAGAAAGAAAGAAAGAAAATACATTTATTTAGCACAGACTAAAAGACACACAATACATGTTTATGTGTTTGTTACTTCTTCACGCTCAAACGGCTGGACCAATTTTGATAAAATTTTGTATGGAGGTAACTGACACGCTGGTTTAACATATAGGCTATTTCTTATCCCGATATTCCCACGGGATCGACATTTACGCGGGTGAAACTGCGGGGCGCAGCTAGTTATTCTATAGATATTGCCATAATTTATTTTTAAACATAGAATAGAATAGAATAGAATACTCTTTATTATGTACACCATATAAATTACAAACATAATTATAGAAACTGTACAAAGGGTGACACAATGGGCGGTCTTATCGCTAAAAGCGATCTTTTAAAGACAACCTTTCAACAGACAACATATCTGTTTAGAAGAAAATTAAAGTAAGGAGAGGAATGACTGAAGACTATGGCCAAGTTACATAGCTGGCGACTGTACCATATATTTGCAGCTGCAAAATAAACATGTGTAGCATCGCATGTACGAGTACGTTGACACACGGCTGTCTGTCGAATGTATTATTCAATCGTAAAGCGACGATATTTTTTTAAATACATTGATGAATGACGCGTCATGTGGTATGCCGGTGACGTATTGTTTTAAATAGTGTTATTGATTGCACTTCGCTAGTAAGCATAATAGGCTATTTGACTGGTTTCTGATAAACATCTCAGATTATTTAATGGTGTCTAACGAGCCCACAAAAACCTATTACTTCAAATTGCATAATGTATTTCTTTTAAAAAATAGTAAATAAAAATGTACTGTTTAAATAAGCCACCAAAACGCTATCTTTAACAATATGGCGTCGTGACGTCACGATTCACGTAAACAAACGTTGAAACTTGAAACGGTCGAGATACTAGACAAAAGTAGACGCAATAAGCGTAGTGTTACCTGAGCGGTCTATACTAGTGGTGAATGTTTACATGCCTGTGGACACAGCGGCGAATCTAGTCGAGTTTACGGACATCCTCGGGTCGGTAAGCGCTATCATAGACAGTTGCAACATTGATTGTGTATACATACTAGGTGACTTTAATGCGCACCCTACTGAACAATTTTATAATGAACTATCGTTATTTTGTGAGGACCAGGAGTGGACTTGCATTGATGTAGAAATGTTGAAGGGCGTTTCTTTTGATTGTTTCACTTTTGTGAGCGAGGCTCACGGATCGCAAAGATGGCTTGACCACTGTATAGTCTCTAAGGCAGCTGTGCCGTCAGTGCGCAGAGTGTTTGTCAAGTATGATGTACTGTGGGCGGACCACTTTCCGTTAATATTGGAGTGTAGTCTGGGCAAAATCTCACCTAAGATACTAGACTATAAACAGACTGTAAATGATGTTATATGGGGGGAAAGAAGTCTAGATCAAGTTAATCAATACATGACTGAATGTCATAGACTCTTGAGACTTCTTGACTTTCCAGAGGAGTTTACGAAATGTGCAGATTACACTTGTAATATTTTGCAGCATAGACAAGTCATTGACAGTTTGTATAACAATATTGTAAAAATATTAAAAGAGGCAGCAATGTGTGGCAAACTAAGTAAACATATACGTAAGAAAAAGAAACCTGTTGCAGGGTGGAATTTACATGTTGGCGATGCACACAGGGAAGCTAAGCAAAAATTTTATTTGTGGTGTTGGTATGGCAAACCAAATTCAGGTGCTATTTATAACGAGATGTGTGAGGCCAGAAAAATCTTTAAGAACCGACTGAGATGGTGTCAGAACCATGAAGACCAGGTAAAAATGGATATTTTGGCCTCGCATCACTCAAAAAACGATTTTCGATCTTTTTGGAAAGCTACCAATAAACTTAATAACAAACCGGTTACTCCTGTGTGTATCGATGGCGTAAGCGATGCTGGTGAAATAGCAGATCTATTTCGACAACATTTTACTGTCAAATCGCCATTGGGGTCCTCGCAGTCGGTGATCAATGTTAAGAACGGTGAAAAGATAGGTTTTAGATGTACAACTAGAGAAGTGAAGGTGATAATCCAGTCAATGACTAGAGGTAAATCACCCGGCCATGACGGGTTGAGCATTGAACATCTGCAGCACGCTGGGCCCCACTTACCGAGATTGTTGACTATGCTGTTTAACCTTTGTCTAAGCCACTCATATCTGCCTGAAGAGATGATTAAAACCATTGTGATACCTATCGTTAAAAATAAGACAGCTGATCTATCAGATAGGAATAACTACAGACCTATATCTCTTGCCACGGTAGTATCGAAGATATTTGACAGCATGTTGAACTCACAGCTGACCAAACACATAGAACTTCATGACAATCAGTTCGGCTTCCGAGGCGGACTATCCACTGAAAGTGCAGTTTTGTGTGTTAAGCATGCTGTCAAATACTACACAAGACGTCAAACTGCAGTTCACGCATGCTTTCTTGATCTTTCGAGGGCCTTTGACCTGATTTCCTATGATATTCTATGGGAAAACACTAATCTGCCAATTGAACTCGTCAACATCTGCAAGTACTGGTACGGAAATCAGGTCAATGGCGTGCGATGGTCGGGAACCATGTCGCAATCATACAGGATGGAGTGCGGGGTGAGGCAGGGGGGATTGTCCTCGCCAACCCTATTCAACCTGTATATGAACGATCTGATTGTGGCACTCAGTAGCACCCGGGTAGGTTGTCACATAGACGGAATCAATGTAAACAACATAAGCTATGCTGATGACATGGTGCTACTGAGTGCATCGGTATGTGGGATTAAGAAACTGCTTACCATCTGTGAAGCATATGCCGAGCAACACGGATTAAAATATAATCCACTCAAAAGTGAAGTCATGGTCTTTGAGGCCAGAGGAAACAGTACAGGTAACGTGTTTCCCAACATTACGCTTAATGGTACAGCTTTGCGTAGGGTATCTAAATTTAAGTACCTAGGACATATGCTGACCTCTGACCTCAAGGACAATGATGACATCGAGAGGGAACGGAGGGCGCTGGCAGTGCGGGCGAATATGATAGCTCGCAGGTTTGCACGTTGTTCGACAGAAGTCAAAATTACACTTTTTAGGTCATATTGTACATCATTCTACACGTGCAGCCTGTGGGCCGACTATACTCAAAAATCTTACAGTGCCCTCCGAGTCCAATTTAATAACGCGTTCAGGGTGCTGTTGGGGCTGCGGCGATTCTGTAGTGCATCAGGGATGTTTGCTGAACATCGCGTAGACTGCTTTTACGCTACGATGCGTAAAAGATGCGCATCCCTGGTGCGTAGAGTACGTGGCAGCGCCAACAGCATCCTTAGCATGATAGCTAGTCGGCTGGACTGTAGTTACATCAATCATTGCGGCGCCATTTGTCATGGAATGGCGCAGTAATGATTGTTTGATTGTATTTCTTTTATTATTTTTTGTTGTGGGTAGTTTTAAGTATTACTAACACTAGTTTATAAGAATCATTGTTACTAACAATTGTGGACACCTTGGTCTGAAATAAAGTATTATTATTATTATTATTATTAAAAGTCATCTGTTCTGTCAACGATAGACAGATATTTACTAAATCATGACGTCATCTTAAGTTCAGCCAATCCAGACCGTTTTCGTTTACGTGGCGCCAGATTTAAAAAGATGAAGTTTTTTCGGGATTTTTTTAATAAATAATACATTGTTTTGTAGTAAAATTAATGCAAATCGATTTTAAAAGCGATAATCTATACGAGTGTCAATAATTATGACCTTATTTTTTACATTGTCAAATAGCCTACACTAATACTTTTTACGAGTAGCATAATCACCCTGATAATGTTCGCATTGCTGGGACACAGGCTTCTCTTCCAGACCAGTGCGGGTTGGTAGATGTAACATGTTTTCGAATTTTTGGTTCTAGAACATGCCGGTTTCCTTACGATGTTTTCCTTCTCCGTTATGAGAGCAATAGTGATCAGAACTTTAATAAAACTCAATGTACAGTTGCCATACGTAACTTGGCAAGGTTTCGGCATAGAGGAAGTAAGTTCGCGCATGTACACTTAGTGCAACAAAATAAAAATTGCCACTTTTAGCTTGTCATTATACTAAAGCTAAAAAAAAATGCACCATTCCATTAAAACAACACCATTTTCCTGCTATATAATCACTGATTACTATCACAGATGACCTATTTACACACTGGAAGTGCGACGTAGCTGTAAGTAATGCCCGCTATCCCACACTAAGCGTAGGTGGCGATAACCCTTCTAGTGAAAGCGAGGACAATGATGAATTGTTATATATAGGTATGAAATATTATGAATGGAAGTTTTATTGGTGGCCTGAATAGAAATAATCGATGGAAATGAATGCCATTGGGTCAATGGTTGACTGTAGATATTGATAATCTATTAAAAACTTGGGCATGTGCGTATTTTTTGTTTATATTTTTACATACTCATAAAAGTTTTATGTATTTTTACGTCAGATAGGCGGTCGCTCTCTGTAAAATACTGAGACCGGATGCCGACCACAACATAGTTTGGAAAAGGCTACATTGGCAGAAGAAGAAATATTGTTCTAACGAATTTTAATTTCTTTAATCAAGAAGAATTTGTTTTGTTTGTTTTCGTTGTGTGTAAACCTTAAATAGTTATAAGGTCATAGATAAAACACTATGGTTCTCTTCTAGAGACGCTTGGGTTGTCTATACCTTTCCTTAACAAATGTTGTCCGAAACTCAAATTTTCCAAATCAACTTTGAACCTTATTCTTTAGCGATAAAGTTGAAAATCTATTTAAAAAAAAATACAGATTGTAGTAGTTTGATGTGCTGGCGTCTGTACCCATCGCACGCCTTTTATTTGACAATTTTAAGACGATTTTCGCATAAGTGTCGATCCCGTGGGAATATCGGGATAAAAACTATCCTATGTCCTTCCCCGGGATTAAATCTATCTCCCTGCCAAATTTTATCGAAACCCGTTTACTGGTTTAGGCGTGAAAAGGTAACATACAGACAGACAGACAGAGTTACTTTCGAATTTATAATGGATAAATCAATAATTTTTTGACGGCACGGTTGGCGCAGCGGTTAAGCGATTGACTGCTGCGCTGCGTGTCGCGGGTTCGATTCCCGCACGGAACAAATATTTGTATGACCTACAAGTAGTTGTTCCGGGTCTGGCTGTTTGTGTACGTGAATTTAAATGTTTGTAAACGCACCCACGATACAGGAGAAATTCCTAGTGTGGGGCAACGTTTTTAAAAAAAAAAAAAAAAAGAAAAAGAATAATTTTGATTTTCAATTACAAGGAAAAGGCTTCTCCTGACATAGGGGAAAGTAACGTGTTCAACGATGGTTGGCGATTTTGGACCACAAATCAAGGTCTCTTTTCAATGTTTTCCTTCACCTATCTTAGATTACCTTAGAAAGGGTCCATAGTTTTCAACCTGAAACTTAATATTCTACACGTGAATCAAGAAACCTTTGGGTTACCCCAAAAGGTAAAGGGAGTGAATTAACCCACAAAATGTAAGGTCTTTTGCCATTTATTTCTACATTTTACTTTTACACGGAGAAGCCAGTCACCTTAGTACTATATTGGACATCATTGTGTATGCCTATGTATGACCGTGAATTTTCCGATAAACGGATCAGCAGCTCCTATCTAAAAATAGAACCGCATAGTGAACATTGAACTTTTCAGAATTTCAAGCGACCACTACAAGCTACCCATATGATCACTTCACTAGCCACTAAAACTGGTCAGTTTTTAGAGCCCGAAAATGTCAAAATGCTTTAAAAGGAGATAGCGCTATCATTCTGTATAGCTCCATCTCTTTCTTTTGCGTTGGAATGTTGTTCCAAACAGATCCAGGTGTCCTGATAATGGCGTCCCCGCTCCTAAAAATCGTTGATAACTATGGCACGCAGCCCTTTACCGCTGTATCGCATCGGAAAATAATAAAAAACGATTTTTTGTGAAAATTTAGAAAATTTACGATCTGTACTATCGGTCGTTTTAAATTATGTGTGTGTTGCTGTCGCATTTTATTTGTGTAGGTATTGCGATCTAACAATTTCGTTTGACGACGAATATTTTTGTTTGAATTGGCAAAATTGGAGTTTATCCTGAAAAAACAATAGGTACAGACGCCACCAGCACATCAAGCTACTACAATCTGTCAAATTTATTTAATATTTTTTCAACTTTATCCCTTAAAAATTAGGTTCAAAGTTGATTGGGAAAATTTTACAGTTTCGGGTAGCTTGATGTGCTGGCCGTCTGTACTAATGTAGGTATGACAGAATATTTTATGCTAAAATCTTTACCGATCTAATTATACACGGATCTCCCTGCCACACGGAGATCGACGTGCCACCTGTTACAATGGGTTCAGTACATAATTCTAACCTCCACTGCGTAGAAAATATTCGTCGGTTAAAAAAAAAATGTTGTTCCATATATTTTGACCGCATAGGTAATGCTCTTTTCTATGAAACAGTAGATTTTTTTTAACTTACGTACTAGAATCATGTGCTGAATTCATGGTTTGATGTCCCGCTACCCTGTATAGAAATCAGGCAATTCCTGTTTTTTTTTTTTAAGTTTTTAAGTGTTCGTGAATATCGTGCAATACTTTTCAGTCACACAACAAAACCTATAATCGATTTTGTTGTGTGGAATGCGCATGTAGCGGTATCTACAACACCACATGAGAACAACGCGTCTTAGTGACGACACGCAAAATCCTGCATCTCGAAAGAAAAGTTTACCGCGCAACTAGCATAGATACAACGGCCCGACATGAATCATCGAGCAGTTGCCCGCCAGACACAACACCCGTCTGGTTGGATCCTCCCTTCTCTATAGAGTATGAGTGAACTTTACACCCTGTTCCTCATTAACTCTATACGCCAAGCATTTTCTTTGGCTAAAAAAACCATTATCACATAGGTACGTTCATAAAATATCTAAGTACTTAAAAACGCGCACCAGCTGCGAGTACCACGCACTTGACCTTTCTGAAGGACAGCCATTAAGGTTGCTAAATAATTAATACAAGTATTCAATAAATACGTAATTTCAGTATCAAGTGCCTCTTCATACGTTCACATGAAGAGAAAATTTGACGCCCTCGTTGATGCTACGATATTAGATACATAGTTACTTCAAGTACCTACTAGTTAAGGACTGACTTCGAATGTAAGTTGAAGAGTAGTCTCTTTTGAAGTTATAAGTGCAAAATCTTCCTTTATGTTACTACGCGTAGTTGGTAACGATCCTCATACGCGTTGGGTTACGAAGTATAAATCTTTTGGTAACAAGTAGACTGCTGGGATAAGTGGCGAAAGTTTTTTTGTGATAGCGTATCGGGTGTCAATTGTTTTTTTAAGTGTTTGTGTTGTGCTAATGGACTCGCTAGGTTTTTTTTTTTTAATACATTTTCTTGGCTAGAATGTTCAGTAGTACAGAATAGCTTATCATCTCTTTACTTGGATACTGTTTGGTAACTCGTTAAAAAGTGTTTTTTTTCTATATAGGGTGATACTTAAACACGTGATTTTACTCATCATTATGAACAACTTTTACTATGGGACTAAACCTGAAATCGCGAAAAAAAATCAGCTGTTCCCTACATTTATGTTCGTCTAACTCGTCAAAATGTATAGAACATCTGTTTTTTTTTTCACGATTTCAGGTTTGGTCCCATAGTAGAAGTTGTTCATAATGATGAGTAAAATCACGTGTTTAAGTATCGGTCACTAATTACCAGTCACCCTATATAGTCATATCAAGCAGAACCTATCGACCTAAGTAGGTACTACGGGCAAAATATTAAATCAAATACTTAATGTTAAAAAAAAAAACTTAATGTTTTTCGTTTAAATTGCTTTGCATTTATTGTTTACTAGCTGCGCCCCGCGGTTTCACCCGCATAAGTTTCTATCCCGTGGGAATATCGGGATAAAAAGTAGCCTATATGTTAATCCAAGGTGTCAGCTACCTCCATACAAAATTTTATCAAAATTGGTCCAGCCGTTTGAGCGTGAAGAAGTAACAAACATATGAACACACACACACTCACAAACTTTCGCCTTTATAATATTAGTGTGATTACTTTATGTTTGCATGATGTTTTACATTTATTTATATCTGAATAATATTTTCTAATTTTAATTTAATTGTACGTATTCGTATATATTTGTAAATATAATACTGTTGTTAATGTTTCTTGCTGGATTATATTTCGAACTCAATATAACTTGTTACCAAACTAAATAAATTGAGTTGAATTGAAACTTTAACAAACCCGAACACGGGTCCCTTTGTTTGTCTTTACTTGGTGATCTTTGACTTTAGGCCAAACCATTAACAAACAAGAATTGAATCAATTCCAAAGAAAAGTGCCTCCACCCGTTACAAACTAATAAAAATATTGACGAGATCAATTTCACTGACGTTTTTATTCCTTAAAACCGGGCAAGAGCGAGTCGGACTCGCGCATCGAGGGTCATGCTTTTATTTTCATCGGCGAGGCCTATATTCGTCAGAGAATTTTAACACTGTGTACTGCGGTGTAGAATATTGAAGTTTTATGTCAGCGCCATCTCTTGACCGATAGTGAAACTAATGTAACTTTGGTTGATGATTTCTGAAAAAGGGTGCTATTTAGACACTTCGTTTTATTTTTACTGTAATCGTTACATAAACTTCTATCACATAGAATAATTTCAGATTTTTCTCTTTGCAAACTTCGGAGATAAGGGCGGTGAACGGTATTTTTTTTTATATTTTTCATCAAAAGTCGAAAACTATGTGGCCTAAAAATAAAAGAAAAAAAAATGTTTGAGAATGTGCAAACTGCGTTCTTTTATATGATACCCCACATGCCTTAATAGCCCCACTTCGAATTTTTCAGACCCCCTTTCAGTCCTTGTTGCAAAAAACATACATACATATTTTTATTTATTTCTTATTTGCAAAATAGCTAGGCAAACGTCATCTAAAACTATTTCAAATTTCAAGTTGATAGCAATAGCATGAGATATCCAGCTGTTACAGACAAACAGACAGACAGACTTAGTCTCACCTTATGGGTTCCGTTTTTACCATTTTGGTACGGAACCCTAAAAATGAAGATTAACAGCTTAACAAACATGGCGGACGAACGGGAAATACTAGTACACAGATAACCTATTTAATCTACAAGTCTAGACTACAATCGTATCTGCATAATTTGTCACTTATTATTTTAATTGATACTATTACTTATCACAAAAGCATAAATGGATTAAAGTAAAACAATACAAGTGATGATTAAATCCCAGAATTTCAATTGTTTTGTGTCGCGTTATTTGCATAACCTTTGCTGAATCAGTGGTCACTGAAATTACACGATAAACTCGCACAACGTAAATGTTTGTAGTAAATAAATGGGTAAAAATTATAAATGTACGATTTGATTGAAACCAGCGAAACAGTTGTTTATGTTTTCCGAATGTAGTAAAAGTGAATATTTGTATTGAGATGTAAAATGTTGGACGTGGACCAAAACGGAATGTTGCCACACCAAGCTTGGCAAATGAATTCATGAACGCAGTAAGTAATTGTCTTGCTTGCGTAGGGTAGGATATGACATCATACTCATTAGTGTCGATACAGTTTTGACCTACTAGTGGTGCAGTTATCTTCTACATAGCTTCCAGAATTCGGCTAGGTACTAGTTTGGCGCCTTCACCAGCGTCCATCAGTTCCAGTAACGTGCAGCTGACAGGACACGCAGGACACGATATTAAGTGTCCCATCGTTTGTGGAACAGCACTACATTTACACTCCAAGGCGGAGTCGTCTATGAATCTCCACCTTAACAGGTTTTCCTTGCTTCGGCCAACCTGGGTCCGGAGTCTGTTTAAAGACTTCCAGTTTACCCAAGGTTATAATATAGATAGATCATCATTCTCTTACATTTATCCAAATTTATTTTAGGTCGACACAACAAGTCTCTTTCTTTCATAGGTACATACTTCGGGGCTACTGCCGAGAAAAGGCTCCACTGATAAGCGACTACGAAATCATAACACGAAACATCTCTCATGTATTTCCCGAAAGGTAGGAAGAGGTGTACAGTCACAAGCATAAGTGTGTATACACTTGGCTTTATTCAAAGGCGATTTTCTCCTTTATTTTTTAATGAAATTTTATATTATTAGGAACATAGTATTTTCTGAACCCATAGGTTTATGTAGTGTCGTATTTCAACGTTGCATTCGTTATTTCACGAAAAATCGCAATTTGAAGTTGCCAAGTGTTGACATATTAGTGCTCGTGACTGTTATGTACACCCACATTTCGCCAGTTCGGACTGCGTAATCACCTGCTTATTTAGTTTACATACATATATAAACTCATGCTTTCTTCCCATGCGGGTACGCAGAAACTATAGAACGTCATGTGCTACGATCCTTTCATACTACTTTTGGTTTGTTTACGTTCATACATCTGGTCATACACGCACGCCAACTGGGAGTAGTAGGCATCTGACCTTTCTAAAGAGCATCACCAGCACCAGCTGCATTAATTGGTGGAAAAGCGAACAAAGCCCAGAAAGGGCTTGACTGAAGAGCAACCACCCACTTATTTAGTTTAATTAAATCATAATAGCCCAAACTAATTCACTTAAACACTTTGTATAAGTAAGTGAATTTGCACAAGTTTTAATGTGCGAAGTTCGCAACTCTTCATTCTGCGCAGAACTCTTGATGACAACAAAAAGCAGTTAACTTGCATTTTTTTATCTATTTATGAGCGTTTACGACGTATGGCATTTCATACAAACTTTCAAGCCCTTGTTTTTCGAAACAAATGAACCGATTTTAATGAAACTTCATACGCATAAGAGTTTAAATGTTTGTAAACGCACCCACAATACAGGAGAAATTCCTAGTGTGGGGCAACGTTTATTTAAAAAGAAAAAAAAAAGCAGGATACAAAGGTCTAAAAAGTTAATTAAGTACGTTTTCGAAAAACAGTGTTACAGCCAAATTAGACTGATTTTAAATTTTCCATAGAAACAGAGGTTTCCAGTTATCTTTTTTTAAATTAGACATTTGTCATAGGTGCATGGTACACAGGTACACACATAGGTAATAATTTTTTTTTTTACTAAGCCTGCACTGTCCCACTGCTGAACAAACCCTTCCAGGCATCCTTTTCTAGAGCCACCTCGATCCAACCCTTACAGTACTCGACTAGGTCGTCTCGTGATTTCTATGATTATTAAAATTAAAAAGGGAAAAAGTTTGATATTTTGTATTGTAGTGTTAATAGTTGATACCAATGTATCTGTGTCAGTGTATATCTGGTATCACAATCAATCCAAATTCAGTGCAAAACTACATAATATACAGGATATGCAAATACTTTGTTTTTGCGGAATACGAACAAAAGTATAAAATGGTCTCTCAATATTGGCATGAATACCCGTACTTTGCAAAGTGAGGGTTATTAAGAGCACTCCTTTAAATGATGTATCGATGAATACAATATTTATTCAATACCTTTGACAGGGATTCCCATATTATTTTATGGCACGTTGCCAGCAGTAGATACGCATAAATAAACTGATTGTGTGCTCATCAGCAAGGGTCGTCTTCATTAAGGAGAGGGCACTGTCACGTACGTATATTTTATAAATTATATTTTATATAATTTTTTATTATTTCTTTTTATTATAGAGGGATAAAAAGTAGCCTACCTATTTCCCTTTCTGGTTTCCAATGTTAATGTTCGGCTAAATATGGAAATGGATTTAATAGAATAATCGTGAAGATTGTGAAGTATCAATTCAAATTACATACCTACATAATTATTATTTTCATTGAAAGATAAGCCAGACAAGAAAGTTGCTTTTATCTTAGTGATTGGGAGCCCATAAACCGTGTATATTATGTATTAGCCCAAGTTCCCACAGACGCGGCGGGATTTTATCGTGCAATGGATTTTCAACTTGCGATGTTGAGCCGAGCATTGAAAATCCAACAGAGAGCATCCCAGCACGTCAAAAAAACACTTGGATTTTCAACGAAGAACGCGGATTTTCTAGTGCACAATTTTTTTTAACCAATGTCTATGGTATTGTTACGACATTCGTATGTAAACCATTACTTGGTTTTTGCTAAGCGTTATTTTTTCCCACTATAATTTATAAAGTCAATACCTACGTATAAACACTAAAATCTGCTTAATTGATTCAATGCTCATCAAGGGACCAAAAACCCAGCTCAATGAAAGGCATCTCATTTTGCATTGAATTCAAGTCTCTTTCGAAGCCCATTTAGGAGCAAACTTTACCTGGGCTGGCAGGTATTAATAGATCGAAGGTTCCTGAATATAAACGTGCCAGCAATTAGCTTAATGAAATCAACGCCACGTCGCTATGAAAGAACAGGTCAATTAGTTATACCTATTTTCTTTTTATGATGAATTATATATATGACATTATGACAATTTATGGGCTGTCTTTTATTTAGATATCCATATATATCCATCACATTCTAACTAATATTATAAGTGCGAAAGTAAGTAAGTTTGTTTGTTTCTTACCTTTTTACGCCTAAACCACTGAACCGATCATTTTGAAATTTTGCATATATACGTTGTCAGGTGTACAGATTCCAGAAACGGACATACCTTTTATGCCGAAAAAAAGTGCTGTTCCCGAGGATAACAACCATAACGTTATTATGATAATAGATGGCGCCACGTGTCTTTCGAATCATGATTGAATTATATTAGAAATCACGGGATCGAGATTTAAGCGGGTGAAACCGCGGGAGCAGCTAGTAGCTCTGTCATTCTGTTACTTTTTCTCGCCTTAACGGGTAAATAGATTTCGATAAAATTTGGCACATGGGTAGACTATGATCTGCGTTAGGACATAGAATACTTTTTATCCTGGTAGTACGTTTCCGTTAGATAATTTCCGATCAAAATAAATTTTAGTCGACAACATCCATCGGTTTCTTACTAAACGTCAACTATATTCGATGGTCCTGCATACTAATCTTTTTTGTTGACTGTACATTCGGTCAAACTGTACTCTGGTCAAACTGAAGCGCAACCCGCGCGGGGTGCGTGACGACATTTACTCGAGGCGATTGTGTCAACTAATTTGTATGAAGGTGTTCAAACTGGAGCGAATAGTCGCATCGCGCATGGTTTTCTCCTAAGTGTGGCCAGTGCTTTATGTTAGCTTTAAAATTGAGCTTTTACACATGTGTGTAAATCATATCCACAAAATACAAAGAGTAATAGAGTTTCTGGGAAATATGCTCATCTGGGAAAATTATGTATCTACTACCTCTATTTTTGTTTGCTCTGCTAATAAGCAGCATTGCAGTATTTCTCGTATAGTTTGCCGGTTATTTTATTGTGTACCTGCCAGTGAAATAGCGGGCACATAAAATTTTAGTTTTATCTCTTTGGCAGTAAGTAGAAAAACCTCTTTTTACTGCAATATTACGAGAGAGTTTGCATCAAAAGTACAGCCGTGAAACGGGTGTGATCGCGTTCATTTTCATTAAAAAAAAACTTCAAAAGCCACCGCTATTTTCTTAAAAATGTTAAAATATTAGATTTCCTTGGGAATGTTTATGTGTAAAAATTATGTTTCCTTACCTTATTTCAGGGCCGTAAATATTGTTTTTTACTTTTACTGATTCGCCGTGTGTACGGGACCTATCTATTCGGCTATGTACGTAGGTAGTACAGTCAACAGCAAAAGTAGATGATCAAAATCAGAAATTCAATACTAATTAACGGAGTTCGCGTCAGAACTGTGTGGCGTCGAAGTGATTCAAAAGTATGTAATTGTAAATTATACCAAACATTTACTACTAGTACAGCTGCCATATATTCGTGATCAGTTTTGACTCCTATTGAATTTCTGATTTTGATCATCTACTTTTGCTGTTGACTGTACGTACTGTTGATTCATACTTAACTGAAGATTAATATTTAATTAGAAGTTTTAATTGGGTAAACATTCTTCCCACTACTCCGTGACATAAACATGAAAGTAATTAGCTGAACGAAATCACGCATTAATTCACGGAGCCTAGCTGCGTTAATATAAACAGGTTTGTCTTTTCACACCATTTTAATTATTTAGTGACGTGAACTAAATAAATTACCAACAAAATTAACACCTAAATAAATTCGCAACTTATAGTTGCGAGTAATTTATTTAGGTGCCTATGGCGCGTTGTTTATGAATTCTATATGGTGAATAGTGAACTACCGATTACCGTATTTTTGGGGATTTTGGTCTATTTTAAGCGGTAGTTTACTCCTATTTTTTCTTTTACAGAAATGCCCGGTGTTTAGATTAAAGGGCCTCATTTTATCATATATAAACATAATAATTTTTTCAGCGAAAAACGTTAGTTTACTTACTTTAGTTGTAAATTAGATGATGAAAGGTGGTAAGACAAATTATAAGCAGTCTGTATTCACGCCTTATGCGGATAAGATTTGGATTCCGTTATAAATAATGATACTATATTCTGGTATTAACCACATTAGCTATTTATCTTTGATGCGGTTACTAACACATATCTTACAGAGACTAATATTCATCCCACAAAACTATCTGTAGACATTGACATATATATTACTAGCGTAAGGACCGGACTAAAGGCGCGACTAAATGGCACCAACGCGCTGGCCCTAAAATGACGGTTTTAGGACCAACGCGACTCAGTTGACAGTGGTGCGCGCGAACTTCAAACTTCGAACGAAGAACTTCTCTGTAAAATGTTCAGACGGGCCTATCCTTACTTTTGAAATCATTGTCTGTAGACCTTACAAATATTATTTCTTTCTTATTTCTTTTTCCGTGCGGAAATTACACTTGCACTCGAAGCATAAAAGTTAATTGCTTGCGAGGTGCTCTGTGTAAGCGACAAATTTTAATGCGGTGTCGCGCATCTTCATAGCACATCTTACCCGCACCGCAACACCAAATGCCAATTTTCGTACTTAAAAAACGTTCTAATTGAAGTCGCAATCTGAAAGCCAATTGTCGTAGTTAAAAAAACGTTTAAATTCAAGTGGAAATCTCATCTCAGCGACAATAACGTCAGAAACTTGTCAAAAATATAGGGAAATGAGTGGTATTTTTGACAGATTACACTGCGAACGTTCTTGAAATACGAGAATTGCCTTTCTGATAATTATCAGCGATAATCTGTGGTGTGTAGTTAAATAAGTAGTTTTCTTTTTGACAGATTGAGACTGAAAGTTAATTTATATTTATTATTGAAAAATTGGACCATATAAATAAAAAAAAAATAATTATAAATGATTTTATTTCTGTAAGTAGGTTTGTATAGGTTTGTTTGTAGGTTAGTACATTTACACGTCAATCATATTTTTTTTAAACTAGTTGAGGTTGGCATTTTCTATCTGAATACTCTGAGAAGAAAGGCCGAAACAAAACTCAGATGTCACATATTCTTACATTGGTCGTCACACTAGAATTCCCTGTATCGTAAAACAATAACACAAAATAAAATATTATATCTTAGCTTTAACCTCGCTCAGCGCTTAGCTACCTCACACTCTTGTAAAAAGGCAGCCTTGTAATATAATATTAGTTGGCTAAAAGTAATTTAATGAACGTGTAGGTACCTACTTTAGCAATGAGACATGCATATGATTATAATATGTCGCATCTGATTACAGGATCATCTTTGTCACCATAAATGGAAACAATTAAATCGTTCAAATGTTGATTACGAGTCCCGCCCAAAATAGTCGCTAATGTTTGCATTACAATAAACCAGTGCGGCCATATTTGAAATTAATGTAACCATTCACCTACTTTATTAATAATGTTCATTCTGATTCAGATTCAGAACATTTAGATTACAATATTTTTTATTAACAATGGTTGTAATTTAAATGCTTTGGTTTATGTGACAGTAATTACTTAATTATGCTGGGTTATAATTATAATATTTTTTATAGAGGTTAATGTATCCGATTTGCCTCGGAAGGCAAGTTAAGCCGTTGGCCCCGGATGACATTCATACATCTTTGACAGTCGTTATGGGTAGTCAGAAGCCCAAAAGTCAGACAGCCAGTCTTACCAAGGGGTACCGAGTTACCCAGTAGGTAACTGGGTTGGGGAGGACAGTTAAGTAGCCGCTTCTTGTAAAATACTGGAATTCAGCTGAATTCCGGCCGCCACCGGCTAGCGGCTGGCCAGAGAACTGTATGTGTGACATTAGATATTTTTAATCCAAAGAGCTCGTTTGCCTATAGGATTATAGAGGCTTAGTACAAAGCTCTGCGCTTTCCCATAAGGCGAGTACTCATCAATCCTGTTATTGCGTAACATGGAAACATATTTTTTTACGATTTTTGGATTTAGGCACTGACATTTTTACGTCACGCTTTATTCTAATCCTCTTTGCATACAACAAACGAGTCAACCTATAGATAGAACTAGATAACACAATATTTTTGGAAAAAAAAAGCAGTGGCACTCCGGGAGTGCCGACAAAAGTGAAAACAAAATACAAGCAGAATACTTTGCCATCACTCACTGACATATCGGATTTACATTGAAACCGAGTACATCCTGAGGACAGCCGAACACATCCGAAGCGGGTATTTTTTTGATCTTTTTATAAACAAAACACGCGCGGTGTCGCTTACGGTAACAGTGGCGCGAGTTCAATGGTTTTTCCCATCTCAAAAAACGCGCCTAAAGAAGTTTTCACTTAAAAAAAAACATTTTATGCCAATTTCGATTTTTCTGTACATAACATTATATGCCTTGTATCTCGGGTGTGTAGAGTTGGGCAGGAGTGTACCTATAATACAACCACATTTTTCCAGATGTTTAAGTCCCAGGATTACGTAGGAGGGGGCGAGCCTATTGACATCCCAGACTGCTACTACAAAATCCCGGGTAGAAAAACCCTATAACACTACGTTCAACTTTTTTTGTTGTCGGGGGGAAACCTTCAAAAGGCACCCGACCTCCGGGGAGGGAGGTCGGGGAGTATGGGATTTTTACCTCACTAAAACCCCCCTAGGTGATCACCATAGCACATAGGGTTCCTCGGTTCCTCTTAAAAGACCAATTCCGGACCCCCCCCGTGCAACGCCTGAAAGGCACATCCCTGGGGGAAAGGCACATCCCTGGGAATCGAAGCCATCATGCACAGCAGTAGCGCTGGCGACAACTAGACCAACGAGACTATCAGGATATTAATAAAATAATAACTTTAACTAATGTTATCCAAAACCACTCTTAGGCAAATGAGTTACTTAAACAAGGTTATCCAATTACATATTGCTTAGTGAATATCGTTTTAAGGCGATATTGGCGCCGATTCTATTGTTCACAAACTAAACTAAATTTAAGTTCAGGCATCTTTTTCTTTCTATTTCATTAAGAAAAGGACAGAAGATAAATATTAGTTTAGTCCTGTCAAATTAGTCAGCGCCTGACGTAAATTGACGTAAGTATTTTTAGTAGCCAACTTTTTGATCTCGTCTAAATTGTCTATGGAATATCTTAATTTGACAGGACTAAACTAATATTTATCTTCTGTCCTTTTCATAATGAAATAGAAAGAAAAAGATGCATGAACTTAAATTTAGTTTAGTTTGTGAACAACAGAATCGGCGCCATTATCTTAAACTATCGCTTTAGCAACTAACTTTGCCTCGTACCCGACTTAACTTAACAATTGTAATTACATATTATGATTAGATTAACCGTTGATACACTGTATCCGTGTTAGGTAAGCATTACTGCCATGGGCCTTGAAAGTTTGGGGTCGCGTTGTAAGTACCTACGTATATTGTTATACTGTATAATCCTGTACGCTGTGGCACCTTTATCGTTATAAGGTGAATGCGCAGTGGTAGACCGCGAATTTAAAATTTTCTTACATAAGCACTTTTGTTCTGGTACAAATCTAACTTAGAAAAATGAATCGAATGATTATAATTCTGTAAATACGTACCTGTTATAGTCACGAATCTTATTTTGATCAAGATACAACTTGACACTAACCTGAAAATTGCTAAACAGGTAAGACAAATTGAATTTCTCGGGCTACAACTGATTAGCTACGTGTGAAGAACTTAATACTTATAATAATACCTGAAGTTTTTTTGTAGGTACGCTTTTTTTTTAGAAAATATTTCAACAATAAAGGTTATAAGGAGGTTATAATGTATGTACTAAAGTACTTTATTATCTCCTTTATCTATAAAATATCTTTAAGTGAGTAAAATACTGCCTCATTACCTTTGATTTCTATTCTGATAAAAAAATCCATTCAACAGTTTTTGTCGTGAAAGTAGTCTTCAACCGTTTCACTAAAGTCATTACGTCACTCTTGCCACAAAATAAAATAAAGTCTTTATAGGAATCAAATGGCTGTTTATCGCCAACACAGAACAGTAACCATATCCATAGCCGTTTGAAGTACTATCCTCTCCATTTTAAGCCTCTTTATGTCCTCTGTAACCTCATCACGTCTCTTCAATGGTAATCCAAATCTATTTTATTTGACATCTAAAACCGTCAAATGACGCCGATTACTAGTCTGTAGGAGGGTAGAAAGAAAGAAATTACTTTTATTAGCGAAAATACGTTTATTACATGCTGCAGAGAAAGTACACAAACACAAAAAAAATATCAAGTTGGGGGAAAATATGCGAGACATCCACGCAAAACGGCCATCTCTCAGCATAATGCTAAGACCCTATGCGAGGGAGTTACCTCTTGACTATGAGCTTCACGCTGAAGCGACACGCGTCTTGCGACGGCGACTGCGGAGAAAACAAATGAAAGAAATTGTTTAGGCCATGCCATGAGCATGGCTTGGAACTGGTACCAAGAGTTCTGTATCGGTACTTAGCAGTTCTTGCTATTTCGGTACCTGGGTACCGGTACTTCACCTGAGAAGTAACGGTACCAAATTCAGGTATCTACCCGACTCGTACCACAAAAATCTCATATTTGTACAAGGAACCTCGTACGGTTGGCAAGTAAAAAGGCATTATTTTTACTTACAATATCTGTATTCTCACTCTAACTTACGGAAATATTTGCTTGGTACCGATACTGATTGGAAATGCCAATAATACAGGTACTACTCTGGTACCGCACCAAGTCCATTGATAGCGGTTCCCAAAAATACGGGTATTTCAAGACCTGGCCACGATTCATCGCGACACATATTACTAGCGCGAAGAAAAGGGAAAATAAGCGATTTGCCGTGCGAGTGAATCAAATGTACGGCTTTTGGCTTAACGTGCAAGATCGGTAATCGGTCGCCGATTTGCGTCGGATTTCTGTCGGATTCAATCTACATGCAAAGTTGCAGTCGCAATCGTCATGCAAATGGATGACAATCGACTCGATCTGGAAAGACTATTCTGTAGGTAGGTCGTTTACATCGTGCAAAAATGCCCTAGCGTTTTTATTCAAGTTATTTTATTAAATTGTTAGTTATAGACTATAGTTCGCTCAATCATTGGACAGATTATAATTGTAGATGCTCGCCTGTGCACACACGAACATATACATATTTGAAGATCTGGCTCAGAAAAGGTTAATACCTAAAACGCTGGACGAAAATGGTACTTTAACGTAGATCGGAAATAAAAGAAAAACATAAAAGCCTGCTTATCTTACAGTCGTTATGTTCGACTGGGAGGCTTATAGGACGATTCTGACGTCATTTCTAGGTATATTATTGTTGGATATGGAAGCGAAGCCTGACTTTTTTTTTATACTTGAGGTTGAGTCTAGGGTACGTAAACTGAATCAATTACACTGTCGACTACATACACTATTATAATAATGCTACACAGGAGTTTTTTTATTGTATTAGCCTATACTGACTGGCTCCTGTAACACAGGTCTATCTACCTAGCACAGAAGTGAGGGAGTTCACACAATTTTGTAACCACTTTCTTGTGTAATAAAGATTATTATTATTTGTACCTACATTTTTGTATCTTGGCTGATCAGCCAGTTTTAATAAATAATAATAAAAATAAAATTTATTAAAAAATATAAAGATTAACGTAAAATACAGTTTTTCTTAATTCTATGTCGAGTTCACCCATGATTTGTGCCTGAACTAGGTAATCCTGTGTTTCAGGCGATTAGAGGTAACATTAATTGATTAAATAATCATATACTTACAATATTTATCTTATTGTTTTATAGGGTAACACGGGCCAAAGCCAAGTGCTACCCCTGAGAGTATTAACCTAAGTGATAGTTGATGATAATGTATGACGTGATGATGGTATGATATGAATATGTGTTGTAATGGTTATAAAAAAAAAAAAATAGCTGTTCTATAAATTTGGACCGGGTAGGTATTGCAATTTTAGGGTCAAGAATCACGTGCTGAATGCATGTTTACAGTTTGCGCGTCGACATGCTCCCCTGAATAAAAACTCATACTTCAATCATTTTAGGGCTGAAAGTGATTATATTATTCGTAAGCAATTTGGTATTCATTGTTGAATATAATATTAAACCTACTCATTTTCACATTACGCCTACAACAAAAATAATAATATTCTCAGAAATAAAAACTTCTTAATTCAAACGAAAAGGAATGTGTTCTCATTGTGAACCTTTTAGTATAAGACCTCAAGGGCACGAGAACATTATAAAACGTAAACGCGTTACCCGTTTATGGTCACAACAAATTCGACCGAATTTCGGCAAGAGAATTCGAATCAGGGCCAGAGGGAAATAAACCCTATTTTGTTGTACGAAAGGTTGATATAAAGTGGATCAATTAAAGAAATTTCTATTTTTAAAAGGTAAGGGCTGTCGCTCACCACAGTTCAAACTCAAAGCATTTATTTCAATTAAACCAATTACAGGCACTTTTGAACTGTCAAGATGTCGGTCAGTCAGAAAATATGAATCTAGTTGTCTACTAGGTATCTATGGAGAAGAAAGAGCAAGAAACTCCATAGACATTTTTTTAAATTAAATTTTACAAAAATATTAGTTACATCATTAATGTTCAATTTATAATTATAAGTGAGAACGATGTAAAAAAAAGACGCATGCGTTAAAAGCGTCCAGAGTACAGTAAGTAACAAAAGGAGATCCAAAAATAAAATAATTAATAAGCCGAGGAAGCAAGTGATGACCAGCCCCAACTGACGTCGCCCGTTCACGAACATGACGCATGCATGGATCAGCACCATTCAGCTCAATCATTTTGAAAGGAGCTAAATGATCCAACACACACGCCACCGTTAGCGAGACATTTGAGTGAGCATGACATACTATCAGCTGTCAGGGCACATTCAAGTCACTGAAAGACATATTACCCGGTAAATGGTAGCTCTATAGTACATAAAACTCCGTCTGTGCTATGCAATTATACAATACAAAGGAAATTGAGTTTAGACAATGCAAAGATAGTCTTACAATCTTCAGTTACGAATCCTCCCCACAAATTGAGTTCTGCGGATTTGCGTAAAGTTAATTGGTCACTTTAAATAATGGTTGCGGCTGTCATAAAACAATTTGTTATAAAAATAAGAATTAAAACAATGAGAAATGTCTAGCGGCCCAAATCTCCAATTAATTCAATAATTTGGGCGTATCTAAGGTCACATGCTGACAAAAACTCAAAAGTGCCTACATATACGGAGAAACATGACGTCTTGGAGTTAAATGTCATTTATAAATTAAATAAATTACCGATATTATGTCTGCAGAAGAGAACAGTAGTGGCCCAGTGTTAACGGCCCCGACTTACGAGTCGTAGGTCGTAGGTTCGAAGACAGGTGCTTTACTTTGTGTAAATAATTTCCTCACCACTGCTCTCAAAACGGTGAAAGAAATCATCGTGAGGAAACCGACATGTCCTATAACCAAAAATTCGAAGACGTGTGACATACCAACCCGCACTGGGTCCGCGTGGTGGATTACGGCCCACTCCTTCTCTCAGAGAGGAGGCCTGTGTCCCAGCAGTGGGAACATTATAGTCTGATTATGCTACTATGTTTTGTACTTTTCCTTTAAAAGCAAAAGTTTGACCCGTCCTACGTCAGTTAAAATCAATGAAAGGCTAAAACTAGCATAGCGATTAGTTCATTACTCCGTTCACGAAATTATACTAACCTACAAAATGAGTAAGTATGTATGTTATGAATCATTATCATGGCCATCTGGATATTAACCAAATGTACGCTAAAATTCTTTAGCTGTGCTGTTTGCTTCTTTATAAATAGGTTTAATGCTGAACCCAAAATTTTTATAGAAAGTAATAATTGCTTTCAAGCTCATAAAATATTTAACACTTTTTGTTGTGCTACATAGCCACAGCACTGCACTCGAATTGCCTAGCACACTTTCAATAACAATCTGAATCATTTTGAAATATATTGCTAATCCATTGCTTCATGTGTTCGAAACATTTGTACCTATGCTCAACAACGTAAATAACGCAATGAATGTTGTTGAATTGTCAAAATGAAAGCCTTTGCTGCTGTTACTGTGTTACACAATTACCTCGCCGCTCTATGAGATTAAGAAGGCTTAAAAAAAATATGCTCAATTTTTTTTTTATTACTAAATGGGCCTGCTCTTGACCCCATATAAATTTTGTTTAACACCAGTCGCAAGATATTTAATTTTAGTATAGCTCAAGCAAATAATAGGCTAACCCGTTATTTACTACAGTTGTCATAAAAGGTTTGACTCCAAGCAGTTCTCTTATTTTGTAACAAAATTCGATCGCAAATTCCCCTGAGATACATGAGACATTTCAGCTTTGTTTGCAGAAACTCGTGGGTTGTCAACCAGGATGAAAACGCTCCTAAAATGCTACATCTGCCAAGCCATTTCCCAACTATGTTGGGGTTGTCTTCCAGTTTCATCGTATGCAGCTGAATATACTTAAAATATGCAGTAATTTACATGAAGCGACTGCCTATCTGACCTCCACAACCCATTAACTGGGTAATACGGTACCCCTTGGTAAGACTGTCAGACCGCCGCCGCTGCCGCGGCAGAAATGCTTGTGGTATTGAAAAAAGCAGAATACCTAATACACCTACCCACTGGGTCAGTGTTACAAGCGTATAATTAAAACCATGCCGTTATATCACAATATTTTAAGCACATGAGATAAAGGTCTCATATCACGAGCGGATATTAGTTTACAACTTATAATAGTTAACTTAAATGGTCACCATATCAGTATCAGTTTGCAAACCCTATACCAATAGGTAAAACAGTTGCCTGCTAATTCCATTTTCGAATAATATCAGTGAAAAATAAATTCCAAAATTATCTATGACAAAAAAGAGAAAAAGTATTCTATCCTCGTTCGTTCAGAAATAAAATAATCTGTCGCACGATGACGAAGGCATTAAGCATGCAAATTGGAATTGGCTGCCGTTCGGAAACCCGCGAAGTGACGTTTTACTGTCGAGTTTTTTTTTAATTGACAATAGCTATCCGATATTAATTTGTAAATTCAAAAATTGAAGATAAATAGAATGTGCTGTGCCTTATTTACTTTTTATTTCTAAATTGTTTTAAATTTGTCTTTTTGTCCGGGAAGCACTACCCCCATTTCTATGTCTCCGGGCATTTCTGCAGCATTAAAATGGGCAACGTATCGACAATATTCATGTAGTTGTAGATAACTATAAATAGTGATAGTTCCTACGTGCATACAATGAACTTTCGTTGCTGGTAACTCGTAAATAGACACACATCACATATAAATGAAAATTGAGCAAATTCCGAAAACGCAGCAATTTAATTCCGAAACAATTTGGCACGAACATTCATTCGTTTATAGTACTACATACTTTAATCCTAACGTTCCCGAAATTGGTAAACCGATCCTATCCTTTGTCGAACTTTAAGCTCTATTGGATACAGTTGTGACAAAAACCCAATTAAACTTCACTGTACCTATGGATCTAATCCCTTCTAGTTTTGATCCACAGGTAGATACGTAACGGAGCAAGCTTGAGCCACGTCTGAAGCGGCTTAAAGCCGAATTCAATAAAATCTATAATACAGCATTCACTGAAATAATAGTAAGTAAGTACTCTGGAATATCGAATTTTGCTCGGATTTTGAATCTCAAAAAGTATCGTGTTTTCTATTAAGGATAGTACTTATTTCCATTATTCTCAGTAAAATGTAATACTGCTGGTGATAATGTTATAGCCTAAAGCAAGATTTATTTAGGTATTAAAAACGTAACCTGAGGGCTCCGCCGCAGTCAGATAAAAAGATCACAGGGGAAAAACGCGCAAGGAAACTGAGAATCATTGGTCTGAATTATGTAAGCAATGGTCGTGATTAACGCAACGAGCATCCATGAGTGCTGTGATGCTGTGGGCAAAGATGCATTGCCATCAATCAATCTTTTTTCCAACTATGGGTCGGCTTAGCTGCATCCGGTTAGACTGCAGTCTAACCAGCTGAATACCAGTATTTAACATAAAGCGACTACCTAACTGACCTCACAACCCACTGGATAACACGATACCCCTTGGTAAGACTGGTTGTCAAACTTTTGGGCTTCTGACTACCCGTAACGATCACGGATATCTATGGTAACGGTAGTTAAAAATCTACAAATGACATCTGGGACCAACTGCCTAACGTGCCCTTCGAGGCACGGAGGGGTCTAGATATACTTCGATTGACCAATGCGGCTATTATTATTTAGCCACGAGCCCCTCCAAAAGATCTTTTGCCATCAGTAGTTGATAAATGATTTTATTTTTGTAAGTCGGTTTGTACAAACACTTTTACACGTCAATCATGTTTTTTTAAAACTAGATGAAGTCGGCGTTTCCTATCTGACTACTCTGTGAAGAAAGGCCGAAACAAACTCAGAGATCACAGTCTCTTTTAAAGTCCAGACATAATCTTGGTCAGGTTATATGAAGACCATGTGAATCGATGTCTGAGGTGGTCTTTTGAGGAAAGAACCACACAGATTGAGAGGACCTGTCCAGTCAGTGTACGCATTTGTCAGAAATTGTGCAGCTCAACTCAAGACTTAAGGAGCTCAACGAATCGACGAACAATATCAAAGAAAGGACATTTAGGTAGGCCACATAAATTACTCAAACTGCCAGACCAAGAAAAAAAAAACTAACAGAACAGAGAGAATAATAAAAAAAAAAAATGACCCACACCGTCTTCACATTCACAATGAAAAAATAATATAATACTTTAAAAAGTAAGCAAATGTCATAGTTTATTGGATTATAAACACAATTTATTAATATAGTTTACGAGCACAATACTATATTAATATCAACGCTAGACCAACGTAGAATATGTCTGCTTATCATACCCCGACTTGCAAGAGGAAATTAAAGGAAATGGGTCACTGAAAATCATAGCTGGCGAAGGGTTAACGTTAAAGGTTTCAGTCTACTTGATAGGTATAAAGATGGATGTATATCTTCTATTTCTTTTTTATATTTTATGGAAGTCGAGTAGTTTTTTTATATAAGATTAAATGTACTTACACGTTTATGGCACATATTATATTTGGCGGTTCGGTTTGGTCGGCAATTAAGCATTAGGCAGAGGGCTGCCTAATGCTTAATGGCCGACCTATTCTGTATAATCTCACGGTGAAAAGTTAGGTAAGGTGAGCTTGAAGTGAGCTGTGACTGTACCTGATGCTAGGCATTGACATTATTGACAGCTCGACACTCGGCGACCCTTGGCGGTTTGACAAAATGTAGAACATGATGGTCCATACAATATTTGACGGTTACATCCCTCTGCCTAATATCTATTCTGTAAAAAGTTAGGTTAAGAGAGCTTGAAGTGAGCTGTCACTCCATGTGATGCTAGGAATTGACATTATTGACAGCTCGACACTCGGCGACCCTTGGCGGTTTGACAAAATGTAGAACATGATGGCCCATACAATATTTGACGGTTACATCCCTCTGCCTAATATCTATTGCCGATCTATTCTGTAAAAAGTTAGGTTAAGAGAGCTTGAAGTGAGCTGTCACTCCATGTGATGCTAGGAATTGACATTATTGACAGCTCGGCACTCGGTGGCACTTGGTGGATTAACCAAATTTAGACCATGATGGACCCAAATTTTTATAATAGTTGAAGGATACCTCCCTTTACCGAACACTACAATACTGCCGAACAATTCTGTAAATATATCACCGTAAAAACGTAGGTGAAGTGAGCTGTCAACAGTGTCAATCCCTAGCATCAGGTGGAATGGCAGCTCACTTCAAACCCACTTCACCACACTTTTCACGGTAAGATTTTTACAGTACCTATAGACCGGCTGGACTACCTCGTTGAGTATGTCACTGTCACTACGTGCCTTTCTTGGTCCATTACTCTAGTCACCGAAAGATTAAATAGTAAAAGACTCTTTCATATAACTTCATCGGTACCGGTAATCTTTTACTAAAACTTAGCAATGCTGTTTAGGGCAAAATAAGGACAGATACCGATAATACAATAACGGAACCGGGAAGTATGGCAGAAGAAAGGGGAGGCATAAACCCGGCAGTGGGTGAATCCGGGCTGAATGATGATGATGATGAAGGACAGATACCTACGGCCGCGTCATAACTAAAGCGATCGTCGCGCGAACACACGACTGTTGCGTTGATTTTGTTTGAGGAACCCGAACGCATGGTCGCGGTGACAGAGGGTGCCTTCTTGTTTTCCGAAGAAATGAGTGACATAATGTAAGGTTTAGTTAAGACGCGACGTACAGTCCTTTCACAGTTGTTTTACCACTGATTTTACATCACTGTCCAAGCGACAGGGATCTTTATTCTCATTCTAACAAGGTTGCTCGTACGTTGCTGTTATCAAAGGTAAAATAACTATGAATGGACTGTAAGGTTTGCGTCATTTACACACTTACTTTTTGGGCAGTCATGTGACAAAAGGTGTCCACAGATTTGGTACAACTGCTACTAAAAAGCAGTTTACCTGTAGACAAAGGTAGAGAAGAGCAGTGGTGGCCCAGAGCTATCAGGAGTTGTAGGTCGTCAGTTCGAACCCAGGCAGGCACTTTGCTTTCTGTATTTAATTTCATCACCACAGCTCTCAAAAACGGTGATGGAAAATATCGTGAGGAAACCGGCATATCTTAGAACCAAAAAACTTACAGACATGTAACGTCCACCAAACCGCACTGGGCCCGCGTGGTTGATTATGGCCCACTCCCTGTTACAGAGAGGAAACCTGTGTCCCAGCTGTGGGAACATTATAGGCTGATTCTGCTTTTGCTGCACACAAATGTACCTAATGGATGCAATAATAATTTATGACTAAAATCACTTACGTATTATCACACAAATGTTTGACTTAACGTCAAACATGTACACTTGTATTTATTTAATGATATTGCTTTTATAGCAATAGTAATAGATTACGTAAGTAACTGTTTATAGAATTGTGATTTATTCATAAACATTATATTATTATAGATGGTAATATCATGAATAGCAGCATAAAACGTGTAGCATAATCTGCCTATTAATGTTCCCACTGCTGGGAATAGGCCTCCTCTCTTCGAGAGGGAGTGGCAATCTGGCTGGCTGGAATCTACTACAGCCCACTCCACGCGGGCCCAGTGCGGGTTGTTAGATGTCAAATTTCTTCGAATTTTTGTTTTAAGGACATGCCAGTTTCCTCACTTTGTTTTTCTTCACTGTTTTGAGAGCAGTGGTGATAAAATTATTTACACAAAGTAATCACATTCCAACATTTACAGGTTGGGAAGTCCACAAGGCACTACGGGACATGAAATACAACAAGAGCCCAGGCGACTATGGCGTAACAACAGATGCCTTAAAAATTGGAGAGCCGGTTCTTCTTCCACATATTACGTATTTCTTTAACAGGATTTTAATAACCGGAATTCTACCACACAAATTTTGCCACTCATTAATTATTCTCCTCCATAAAAAGGGTGACAAAACAGACATTAATAATTACCGCCCTATCAGTCTGGTTTCGCACCTGTACAAAACCTTTATCAAAGTAATCGAAGACCGAATACCAGGATCACGAAACAAGCAACAGCCTCCCGAACAGGCTGGACTTCGCCGCGGCCTCACTACTATTGACCACCTTCACTCTATCTACCAAATTATCGAGAAACACTTAGAATTCCAGCTCTCACTGTATATCGCCTTTACGGACTATTTAAAAGCTTTTGATAGTATCACCCTTAGCTCCATTTTTAACGCCCTGCAGACTTTTTTTCAATATATCACCTTAATTGTAATAACTACAAAGTGATTCAGTATATAAAGAACACAAATTGTATGAAACCTTGTCGATATATACATCTTTTTGAGGCTGACTACTACTTAAGATACTATTATGACATACTGAGCACAGATTAAGACATAACTGCCTATTGTTTATCTACTAGCTGTTGCCCGCGACTTCGTTTGCGTCGATTTCGTTTTTCATATTTTTTTAAAATAAAACCTAACTTAAGTACAATACCGACCTTAGTGCTGAATTTGATATTATGTAATTAAGTGTGTCCTGTTCTGTCATTATAGTTACATACGAATAAACACAATGCTCTAATTAAAGATAATTATAAGCCAGTTTTGTTCTAGACTCATTTATAGTTTTATGGTTTGTATTCACATAAGGCAATCTTTTTATGTACTGCTTGTTCTTTGTTTTATATTTTTTTAAATCTTATCTTTTGCTTTTTGTGTAGTGTTTATATTTTTTTTTAATTATTTATAATAACAATATTATTTCTCTTGTCTCGTTAAATGTAATTTTACTTTACAACGCTTTGGCTCTCTACTTGTAATGGTATACATTTTTTTTTTAAATAAACACTTAATTATTAAGCAAATATTAAAATACCGTAAGTATTTCCTGGGTTCGCCTTTATTCACCGTACTTGCCTATTTTCTTTTAGGTACTTAATTATTTAACCACCTTTTACGAAAGAGAAAAGTGGGTAAACATCCAATGTGCAAGCCATTATCAAATTTTTTCTAACACTGGTAGTCAAAAATTATTATTATTTAAAACACCTGAATCTGCTTTTAAACGGTTCACAAATTATATTTTTTTTTTGCATTTTTAAAGCATGTTTACGAGAAAAAATAATTTGACCAGCCTCCAAGTGAACCCGTCTAGAATAAGTTATGATATTATTGATCCCTTAATTAAGTCTGTCGACGATTACCTACCGCAAGAGATATTCGATTCTTCAAAATATAATTCATCAAGGATTTTAGTTTGAGCAGAGGCATACCTACATAAAAGTGTGTTCGGCATTTCCGTTACTTTATAATTTTTAAAATTACACTTTCTTTTCGCTGTTAACTGTATTAAGTCGACGAAAAACGCAGGAGGAAATAGAGGATATACATAGGTAAAGTTGTGTGGTGGAATTTTCCCTAACTCTGGGCTAAATTGTGGAACGATGCCCAAAAATTTTTAAATAAAAATTAATGATACAAAAATTACACCTTCTTTTCGGTGGTGGCTATATTAAGTCGACGAAAAACACGGAAAGGAAATAGCATCGTAATTCTCATTTTTAAATTCCGCTCGCTAAAGTGATTTAAGTGCGTTGTAATTCCGGCCAGTGACATTATTAATGACAATAATTCATTGATATAAATGGCCGTCGTTAATTATTGCGTATTAATAATAATGGTTGAATTTATCTTAATATTGCTACGAAAGGAAGTTATTTATTTTTTCGTTGATCTCCGCTGACTTTTAAATATCATAATTATAAATAGGTATATATCTTAATTCTTTAGGTTCAATTTGTTAGAATAACTAACTGTAACAACCCTATGTAATAAGAATTAATGTATGTACCTACTATGTAGAGTCATTGATAAATTGATAACCTTCTGAAGAAATCTTTAGTAGGTTATCAATTACTATGAAAATTATATTAATTTTATGTTGTTTTAATTTATTTATTGTACATTTGTTTTAAAGATTCCTTATGATATTTGGAGTTCAGTAAAGCTATTACCTATTTAACAAAAATCTGTAAATAATGTTTTTATAAGCCTATGAGGCTCAAGAACACGACAGGCTTGTTGTTCTTAATAGCTAGTGATTTTCCTTTAATTGAGCAAAGTAGTAAAAATGTCCGAACAATTAATTGTAACGCCCTAAAATTACGACTCGCTTTAATTAGACACCACTTGTAGCTTTATAGCCGAAAGAACGTAAAACTGCTGTTCTCTAGTTAAAAGTCGTTAACTCTATAGTAAAGAGGACATGATTTTTTTTTAAATTTTGTTTTGTTAAAGCGTTCCAATTGTTAAGTTTTAAAGCTAATATAAATTCAGTTCATATTTATTTAGTATTTTTATTTATTGTTTAATTAGTGATATTTAATATATATTTTTTCAATAAACAATAAAAAAAACAAAAACTTATAAAAAAATATAATTTTATATGACTAACCTTTGTAAAACTGCAATCTGTAAACTCACAAAACAAAACACTTCACACTAAAACAAATTTTCATAAAAAGAACACTCGAAAATAAAAAATAAACTGTATTCCTCACGCACTGAAAAAAAAATTGCGTTCGACTTTGAAGTAGTATTGTTTTCTGTTACAAAAAAGTTTATTCGGTCCGCGATAATATTTTACTCAGTGATGCGACGCGCGCAATGCTCTACGCTCGCTTACCGCCACTGAACGTCGCCGGTTTCTTCACGCGTGCGCAAAGGAACTGGCAGAATCGCCAAATGCTTTATTTTTAGTGCTTTTACCTGCGCTTTCAATTACGAATGCATTATGACTTACTTATTTTTTTCCATTATTCTTCGTTTTCCTTAAGTAGATACTTATATCTTGAAAATTCTAGAGACGATGTCTTTTACGTTGTAATGTATTTTTTCCAGCCAGTTTCGAGATATACTGTTTTTCTGCAGACAATGGACAGCTTTTTATTATTTTACAATAGAAAACAAAAAAATAAAACGTAGAAAACTAACGTTCCATTTATCTATGTACTTGCTGAAATAAAATATTATGAGGTTCATTTTTCACTTTCAATACCGACCCAATTATTGATAAGTGTATTGCATAATATTTTTTGATAGCTTATCAACACCAGAAATAAGCTGGAGGTCGGAAGGTCATACGCGCAATGTGCATGACCTTTCACTTCACTAGTCATCGTCACCAATACAATGTACTCGTAGAGTACAAAATATGTGTTCGGTTCTACCTGTTTTGGGCTCTATCCGTCACGACAGCCAAAGATCTATGAATGAAAACCGGGACCAAGCCACGGCTTAATTTGCTTTCCGAGGCACGAATTACGATATGTAATGGATGGTGACCCATCCACGAACTGACCGCGGCAAGCTTAGCTTAACCTGCGATCAACCCGTACGGCTGGTATTATTTATCCATGAGAGGGGTCTCACATGATCATAATAACTTTCTGTAAATTACAATATGTCCCTATTTAGATATGTTGTCGATCCTTTTTAACTCAATTGCTTGTGTTATAAAATTAAGAATGGCTGAACCTTGTAATAAATTAAAAAAAACAGTAGCACTCCGGGAGTGCTAACAGAAGTGAAAACAAAACACAAACAGAATACTTTGCCATCACTCACTGACATATCGGATATATATTAAAACCAAGTACATCCTCCCGAGGACAACCGAACACATCCGAAGCGGGCATTTTTTGAATCGTCATAATATAAACAAAACACGCGCGGTGTCGCTTACTGTAACAGTGGCGCGAGTTCAATGGTATTTTCCATCTCAAAAAATGCCGAACGCGCTTAACGAAGTTTTCACTTTAAAAAACAAGTTAGCTATATATTTAACCCCATCTTCAACGTCTATTAACTGTATTATATTGACCTAAAAATATATTTCCTACTTCCTGTTAAGTTTAATACCTATCTTGGCTCGCAACAAAAACCCTTAACACTTGAATTCCGTATCGTCAGTTACAAACTTGTTATATCTTACAAGGCAAACAATACAGTTGCTGAGTTCTCCCAGCTGTCAATATAAGTATACTGAGTACAGTCAGCAACAAAGTTCGTGAACTGCATTGCAGGAAGTGGCAATATACTGGCTTATCTTTTAAACTGACGTATCGTTACTTTGTTTCTTTCAAGAAAGTTTTTTGCGGATGTGTTTTGTTTTTGGACAAAGGGGTTCCACTTAAGGGGAAAGCGCCAGGGTAGCCCGCGAAATTCAAATATTCTTACCTTTTTTTGCAATTTGCAGGTCAGTGTCATGTAGTGTAGGAGGAAACAAATTTAAATTTTGATGCCAATAGGCTCGCCCTCTGTGACATGGGACTTAAAAAGAACTGGCAAAATGTGGGCATACTATAGGTTCACCTCTGTCTATCCCTTCGACGACTACTGGCGTGGTGATGTTATGTTGTTCTTCTTTTAGGCTAACGTTTGGCCTAGTTTGAATGTAATCAGCGATGCATAGAACAACTAACTAACGTAAGTAACTCGAGCCATGGTTAAATCATTAGCCATCAAGCATCAAAATCAACTCCACACAGTATTCTGGACATAGGTATCTCCCAGACCGCGCTACAACACCCTGTCCACCGCCTTCCACATCCAGTCGGTCCCAGTCATCTTTTAAAGGTCATCAGGTCAAGTATTAGCCATCGGATCAATATATATTAACAAAACATTGGTGCCATAGATAAAATATTTATGCTGTACTCATTGACATTTAGGTTGTCAGAAAGGCTTTCCCACCCACATTAAAATTTTTGACCTTTGTACGAGTTTGAAACATTCAACAGGTCCGTGGCAACTGGAGCAATTATGAAAACAATGTTTTAGTTCATGCAGGTATAATAATTATTATCTTTTTATATGTCAAGGCGTCTTCCACGCGCGCCTCAAAGAGATGTCAGCATCGAGGAGGGGCCCCATAGGGTCGAAGCCTTCCGGGTCAGCGGGATTGTCCGAAAGGGTTACCGCTGGCCCAGAACTTATAGGGCTAAGGAAGGAACACGGGTGGGTTTTAGTCAGTAAGAGTCTGACACTCCCTTCCGCTCCACCCAGAGCGGGAGGGGTCATTTGATGATTTCCCATCCGCAACAAAAAAAAAAAAAAAAAGGGCTCTTCCAGATCTTTTCAAAGGTAGGTTTTACTGAAACAATAAGATAAATACTCTTTTCTGTACACGGTAAGAAAATACTATTGGGGGCGAGTCATTGAATTTGTAAGCGTAGGGGCCACCGCACGTGTCAATCGAAGTTAAGTTACGCATGCCACGGTCGGTTCGTGGATCGGTAACCATACCGAATCCTTGCCTCGGAAAGCACGTTGAGCTGTTGGGCCCGGCTGTCATTCCTAGATCTTTTTTAGTCATTACGGGTAGTCAGAAGCCCAAAAGTCTGACAACCAGCCTTACCAAAGGGTATCTATCATGTTACCCAATAACTGGGTTGTAAAGGTTTAGGTAGGCAGTCGCACCATGTAAACTACTGGTATTCAGCTGCATCCGGTTAGACTGGAAGCCGAACCCAACATAGTTAGGAAAAGGCTTAGCAGATTGATATGAATATGTTAGAGTAGCTGAAACTAGTATTATAATAACCAAACTTGACAATCTGTTCGGTTAAAGTATTAAGTTGGCCAAAGAAGAATACCGTTGCTGCGATCCGATGTTACTGTTATTGATAGCCTGCATTATCCTACTGCTGGATAAAGGCCTCTACGTATGACTTTCAGCTCTTTCAATCCAAGGGAGGTCGTTCGTTTTCTCCAGCTCGTCCTGATACATAACTTCGCATTATCAAGGCATCGATGTAACAATTTTCGCAGAATAGTATTTCGAACTCGTATAGCGAACCCGTTATAATATATATGAATACTTGTTAACAACTTAACATGTATTTTTTGCAAGCCAAGTGATTCGATCCTCAAGCCAAGTCAAGTCAGTAAGAGTCTGACACTCCCTTCCGCTCCACCCAGAGCGGGAAAAAGCCATTATTAAAAAAAGCCACAAATAAATACACAACAATTGAACATGCAGGTATAGTAAATCAATACGTCACTGACCACCTAGTATCCACCTCAAAGCCACGACTGACATACATACCTGCGGATTTTGAGATATTATTTTTTGTAGCCGTACATTGCTCGGCCGTGTGTTAAAAATGAAATATGCATGTAAATGGAACCATTCTAGTGTTACTCGTAGTACTGTTTTTATTCTGTTACATGATATTTTGTAAGCAATATAAAATATCATGTAACAGAATAGTACTTATGATTATTATACATAGAAGTTGTTGGTGTACCTTAAATAAACGCATTGCGCAGAAGGGGTTCTTTTCATTTTTCCTTTCGCAGATCTGCTGGAAGAAATTTCTTAAGAAATAAGCAGTACCTTTGTACCTACTCAATACTAATAATGTCGTATCTTTATCCATTTTACTGTGTGTACATAAATAATAAAGTAAATAAAGGGATCTGGGGTGGTCTTTTAGTGAGGTAAGAACCATACCTGAAAAGGCACCCGGTCATACGTAATCATACATAATCAGCCTATAATGTTCCCACTGCTGGGACACAGGCCTCCTCTTGGTGAGAGGGAGTGGGCCGTAATCCACCACGCGGGCCCAGTGCGGGTTGGCAGATGTCACATGTCTTCGAATTTTTGGTTCTAGGACATGCCGGTTTCCTTACGATGTTTTCCTTCACCGTTTTGAGAGCAGTGGTGATGAAATAATTTACACAAAGTAAAGCGCCTGCCTGGGTTCGAACCAACGACCTACAACTCGTAAGTCGTTACCACTTGGCCACCACTGCTCCCGGTCATATCCCCCCCAAAGTCCGGGCGCCTTTACAAGCGCCTTTTCCCATGTAGGTGTTTGCCGAAAACCGAGCACAAATACAGACTCAGGGCTGCAAATAGAAAGATCAAATAACGATGCAGGACCTGGAAATCGAACCCAGCAGTCACATTTAAGACTATTAGAGCAACGAACGAGGCAATCGTTAAAATTAGTAATATTATAAATTGAAATCGCTGTAAGTAAAATAACGAATAAACGTTAGTATCACCTTATAGTGAATACCTTATATTTAAACGGAATAATTATTTATTACATTTAAATTGAACGCGACTCATCTAGTTTCAATTAAAATTTAATTTAACAGTAGCCAATGTTAATTATTTTAGTTTTGTAATTAATATTGTATTAATTTGCTGGGATTCGTTTGTCGGACTGAAGTGTAATTGAGGGGATGAAGGGTTGTTAACCTTAAAAGTATGAAGATTAAAATATTGAACGATAATATTGATGGTCGTTTTTTTTTTGTATTGATACTATTAAAAACCGAAAAGGTTTTCAGTTTTTACGATTAACATTCACATTTTTTAAATCACTCTGTTTCAGGAGCTTTCGCCTTCTTTTGCTTTTCTTTAGTTTTATTCTAAAGAATATAGCTACTTATCCTTTTCGAAAAAAAACCGCACAACTCGCACACCGAGGGTTCCGTACCATCATATGTTTTTAAATTTTCATCGACGAGGCCTATATTCGTCAGGGAATTTTAATACTGTGCACTGCGGTGTAGAATGTTGCAATTTTATGTCAGTGCGATCGCTTGAGCGATAGTGGAACTAATGTAACTTTTGTTGATGATTTCTAAAAAAGTGTGCTATATAAAGACTTCATTTTATTTTTCCTGTAATCTTTACATAAACTTCTATCACATAGAATTATTTCAGATTTTCTTTGCAAACTTCGGAGATAAGGGGGGAAAGGTATTTTTTTTTAATTTTTCATCAAAAGTCGAAAACTTTGCGGCCTAAAAAAAAAGATTTGCTTTTTGAGAATGTGCAAACTGCGCTCTTTCATATGATGATACCCCACATGTCCTAGTAGCCCTACTCCGAATCTTTCAGACCCCCTTTCAGTCCCTGTCGCAAAAAATATACATATATTTTTATTTCTTTCTAATTTGCAAAGTAGTTGGGCAAACGTCATCTAAAACTATTCTAAATTTCAAGTTGATAGCATTCACAACAGACAGACAGACTGAGTCTCACCATAAGGGTTCCTTTTTACCATTTTGGTACGGAACCCTAACAAATAGCTACAACAAATCATGTATAAATCCTGACTTACACGGTGTGATTTAGTTGTCTGGTGCATATCATACATTGAAACAACAATAAGTGGGGTCTGAGAGCCTACTCCCTAAGTACCTACGTCAACGAAGATACGAGCCCTTCAGAAAGTCTTCCGATATTTCGAAATGGAGTTCATTTCGAAATATCGGAATATTAGTCGGTAGTTCTTAAGATATCCAGCTGTAACAGACAGACAGACAGACTGAGTCTCACCATAAGGGTTCCTTTTTACCATTTTGGTACGGAACCCTAACAAATAGCTACAACAAATCATGTATAAATCCTGACTTACACGGTGTGATTTAGTTGTCTGGGGCATATCATACATTGAAACAACAATGAGTGGGGTCTGAGAGCCTACTCCCTAAGTACCTACGTCAACGAAGATACGAGCCCTTCTGAAAGTCTTCCGATACTTCCAAATGAACCCTACTCCGACTAATTAACTTTTTCGGAAGACAAAAAACACATCAGCAATAGGGACAACTGTCAAATCATGTTGTCGTTCACTGTTAGTTCGGGCCCGAAGTAGTCTTATGTCCATAGGTGATAAGGAGTAGGAAATGCCCGTAATTTTGACAGACGGATTTTGTGCTGAGAGAGTTGACCCCCAGAATAGTGTTTAAACGATGCAAGTAATTTTTTGCTTCAATTTTATTTTATGCCACAGGCAAGGAACTTGCATTGTGTCAATGGGGTTTTAGTAACATGTTCAGCTTTGCTTGTCATTTGTTTTTCATGCAACAAGTAGTCAGTGCTCCCTTGAGTGGGACGCACTTATTGTTTTAAGAGTTTCAGCTCGTTGCACGATCATTTTCTGTATTGAGGAAAATTCTAGAAGAAAGTTTAATTGCTTGCTCGTTGAACAGTCTCTTTATATAGCTGTTGTAGCGATTTATTACACCACAGTGGGGTGGTACCACAGGTACACCACAGTGTGGTGGTACTACAGGAACACCAGTGTGGTGGTAATACAGGAACACCAATGTGTTGTTACTACAGGTACACCACAGTGTGGTGGTACTACAGGTACTCTACAGTGTGGTGGTACTACAGGTACTCTACAGTGTGGTGGTACTACAGGTACACCACTGTGTGGTGGTACTATAGGTATTCCACTGCCTAACCCTTTGGAGAATACAGGCGTGATGTTATGTAATGTTAAATCCAATCACACTAATATTATAAAGGCGAAAGTTTGTTAGTGTGTGTGTATATACATATTATGTTTGTTACTTCTTCACGCTCGAACGACTGGACCAATTTTGATAAAATTTTGTAAGGAGATAGCTGACACTCTGGATTAACATATAGACTTTTTATCCCGATATTCCCATGGGATCGATACTTATGCGGGTGAAACCGCGGGGCGCAGCTAGTTGATAATAATTGTAAAAATATCAATGTTTTGTTGAAGTCTTAAAAGGTTGAAGGTTTTTGGAACGAACGGAACGGTTTTCGGAACGCAATTTACCGTACCTATACTTTAATTTTTTAAATTAATTATCATATTAGCATATTTAGTTCTTCCATAACATCTCCCTGGTTTTTAACGATACTCAATGAGCAATCATATTAATTACTAAAATTACGTAACACACTAATCTAATCCATTGCTTCTTATGTTCGAAAAATTTACAAATTCAAATTCAAATTCAAATTACAAATTCAAATGTTTATTGCTCAACACAGTACATAATAAATACATTTCTAGATGTCAAGTGAATGCGCAGTTCACTGTGTTGCACCAATTCAGGCATGCAAAATTATCTTTAAAATTATACTATGTCATAAAACTCATAAATTCCAATTAATACCATAAAAAAATAATCATTTAAATTACAATAATTAGTAGGTACCCTATACAGTGTCATAAATTTAGATCTATATGTTATACAATTTCATTCAAAAATAATACTCTATATAATGTCATAAATTCAAATTAATAAGTTATACAATGTCATAAATACAAATAAATAACTAAATAATTGCATAAATTCAAATTAATAAGTAAGAAATGTCAGAGTATATAATGTCATAATAATTAAGTCATGTCTAATACAGTCAACACATAATATTAATAATACAAGTAAGTAAAATAATTTTAATAAAATAAATCGGACCCAAGTATTCACCATAATTATATTATGTATTACTAATATACACCCACATTTCTATCTGACAGGTATTCATTAATTGTGTAGTACGTCTTACTTATCAGTAGATTAATGAGTTGCTTCTTAAATACGTTGATATCTGTAGTACATAACAAAGCATTAGGTAATTTATTATAAATATGTGGTGCCATTCCTAATAAGTTTTTTTGGAATACTGCTTTTTTGTGTTGCCTGGTGCTTATTTTATTTTTATGTCGCGAACTATGTAATTTTTCAAATAGGTGGAAGTTTGTTTTGACAAATACAGCCACTTCACATATGTATAGGCAGGGTACTGTTAAAATACGGAAATTCACAAAGAACGGTTTGCAGCTTTCCGTGCTTTGAATCCCGCATATCGCCCTAACACACCTCTTTTGCGCTCTAAATACCGTCTCCATGTTGGTGGAGTTACCCCAATATATGATTCCGTATCGTAATGCAGACGTCACATATGCATTATACGCCATAAGCAAAACCTTTTGATTTACCTCCTTTGCGAGGTTACGTAAAGCATATGAATGTTGACTAAGGCGTTTACATACACTGTCAGTATGAGTTTTCCACGACATGTCTCTATCCAGATCAAGCCCTAAAAATTTTGTAGTTGTCGTTTCTGAAATTGTCTTGTCTCCATATTTTATGTCAGGTTTTTTATGATTTGTCCTTTGTTCAAAAGTCATTATTTTAGTTTTGTCAATATTCATTTTTAAATTATTCGCGCCCATCCATTCTACTAATACTTGGAGACAGTGGTTTATCTCTCCCTCAAGTGTAGTCGCATCATTCTTACCACTAAAAACGACCGTGCTATCATCAGCAAACAAAACCATCGGATGTTGTGTTTCTCTTGGCATGTCATTAATGTAGATAATAAATAATAAAGATCCTGCAATACTTCCTTGGGGTACACCGTAGTTATTAGCTCTCTGGCTCGATACATACGTACGCTCGGTTTTTGACGTAATGCACACCTTATCCACTTTAGTTACTTGTTTTCTGTCAGACAAGTACGATTTCAAAAGGTTCAGAGCATTGCCCCTAACTCCATACCTTTCCAGCTTCTTCAACAGTACTGTTCTATCCACAAAATCAAATGCCTTACTCATGTCCATGAATAAAGCAGCTACCGGACTTCTGTTATCAATGCCAGTTATAATTTTTTCAAAGAGATTGAAGATTGCCATATTTATATTCTTTTTTCTTCTAAAACCATATTGTTCATCAGCAAAAAGATTGTTACGTTCAAAAAATGTGTATAATATATTATAGATTACCTTTTCTACAATTTTAGAGAATATGGGTAGTAAGGCAATAGGCCGGTAGTTGGCTGGATCGTGTTTGCTACCTTTCTTATATAGTGGTTTTATAACAGCTAATTTTAATCTATCTGGAAACACACCCGATTCTAAGCACATATTTATTATATAACTAAGTACCGGTGCTATAATTGTTGAAACAGATTTAATAACCTTTGTTGTAATGTCATCATAACCAGAGCTATTAGTATTATTTAATGAATTAATTAATTTTATAATGTCAGGGGGAACTGTGGGTATTAAAAATAATGAGTCACGATGTATGTCAAATTTTAAATTTTGATTATTAATATTAATGTCAGTTGCTAATTCAATTTCGTCAATAAAATAGTCATTAAAGGTTTGGGAGATACTTTTCGGGTCAGTTATATCTATGTTATTTATTCTAAGTTTTGGTATTCCTTCGACCGGCTTATTCTTTTTGCACTTGTTTATTATTTGCCATGTAGCTTTGCACTTATTAGATGCATTATTAATGTGGTTGTTATTTTGGGATTTCTTAGTCAGACGAATTATTGTTTTTAAGCGTTTCGTATATGTTTTGAAAATTATTTTATTAGTGGGGTTGGGGTCTTTTCGAAACTGCCATAGCATCTCGCGCTTGCGTTTACAGCACAATTTAATACCTTTACTAATCCACTTAGGTGATTTTACTGCATAACGTTTTAATTTCTTAAGCGGAAAGCACATATCATAAAATAATTTAAATGTGTCGTGGAACTTATTAAATGCGTCATTAGGTTCTGTGGAGGAATAGATATCGTTAAATGTCAAATTTTTTAAGCAACTTTTAAACTTTTGCATATTTATCAGCTCATCAACGCAAATAACGCAATGAATGTCGTTGAACTGTCAAAATGAAAGCCAATTGCTACTCTTAGTGTGTTACGTAACTACCCCGCAGATAAAAGTACTCTAACTACTTATTTTATTTCGTTTTATCATAGTTGTTCCCTTAAAATCTTAGTTTATAATGTAGGTTAAGCCACAAAAATCAACCCACAACCCAAGACACCAGATATTATAATACCCGGAAAACGAAATCATGAAAAATTACACCATTTTCCTTCAGATGCATGTCAGTGATGCCACAAAAATATAACGTTCATATGTGAGAGGCAACTCTTATTATTTACGACGACTGTTATAAGTTGACGGCGAAAACAAAGGACGATCGTATTACGTCAGATTTTTTTATCATTTTTGTATATTTTTGAGACGCAACTTGTATTGTGACTTTTTCGGTGTAGGGTTCTTTGAAATGGTCTTGTTCAATGTAGGACCTACAATCGTTGGAGTAGGCATGATTTTGAGTAGGGACAGCCTAACCTAGGGAAAGAAGGACGATGGTGAAAGGATATTTTTCTAACTGAAGTGAAAGTATACCCAGTCGAAACCCATGTAATGGAGGTGACCCATACGCATTACTTTGATTATTTACAGAGTCTCAGAGAAATTCTATTTCAAGCACAGAAATGTACAGAGGCGGGCTTAATACCATAGGCATATCTACCAGTGAACCTTTAGGTGAGGCAGAGACAAACAGTGGTAGGTGCAATTGAGGAATAAATATTAAACGAAAAATTGAGGAAAAATATATTTATGTTTATTTATGTAGAAATATATATTTAATTATTAATATATATTGCCATACAATGTGGCAATGCTGCCAGCCTTTTGGGCACTGTTCTTGTTGACAGCGATGCGGACGAATTTTTTGATGCACTATGATCATTTTGCTTATTTTTTTCATATAAATATACATAATTATTATTATTTTAAATATTAGCATAAATTATGTAAATATTATCGTTATATTGCTTCTGAATTATTAATAAACACATATACCTATTACAACCTATAAATATAATAAATATATACCTAATTAAATACAAGCACAATATCTACATAAATATACGAATAAACTAAAAAAATAAGACAAACAATGGGAAAACATTAACGATTATATTTATAGGACAATTAACTGGCTGGTAAACATCCTGATTTCCAGGGGGTGCGCATTCTATATAGCGATAGACTGAACGAAGAAGGAGGAGTGATTATAGTCTGTGCGGTGAGTGGGACAATGAAGAAGGCGATTATTTGATGTGGGTTTATTTTTATCAACAGTACCATCCCTTATAATCATAACTGAAAGGTATTTCCTAACCTAGAGAACAATCCATTATTATCTTTAAGAGTTCGGAAATACTTGACATAGTTGTTTAGTATCTAAAATTACAGATATTACAGACTTTTTGAATGAACAGTCTTTGATTTCTATTACTACATTTAAGTTATTTAACTTAACTACTTTGTTTGCAACTCCTCCTAAGTTTACCTTGCTTACCTAAGTTACAGAGAAATACTGGTAAAGTTGAAATCGGTTTTATTAAGTGTTTTGCTTGCAAGACTATTCATTTATTATTTTGGAATTTTATAACTAGCTGATTGACTTCGAGACGACGGACTTTATTCTCTGATTAAATTATAAATCTCATCAATATAAACAACAATATTAATTTATAGAAGTCCTATCGGTGTTTAATTTTATTTATGGGGCTCTTCTAGTTCCTGATAGTAATTAGTAGGAAAAAGAATAAGGTACAAGTGAATTTATTTTATATTATTCACAAAATCCACAGCTCTTTGAAATTTTATCTTAAAATATATAAGCTAGTCTTACAGCCAATTACGGATTTACAATTTAATAGCTATACAATACATGCAGCAGAAACAAAAATACAGAATGAAGTGAACCGCGAGCACCATAAAAGCATTGTAAGTTTACAGTGTGAGTGAGTGTGTAGGAGTGTGCATGAGGAGTTGCGAATGGGTGTGTGAGTATGTGATAGTGGTAGTTTACCTATGACAGTTGCCTTATTACAAACAGACTTGACAGTTGCAGCAACTTTATTGTCACGAGGTTAAAGATCACAGTGATGCAAAATCAGAGGTAAAATAACTGAATGGTACTTAACATTAGAATTCCTTGACGGTACGTGAACAAAGTCGCGTTTAAAAGCTATGCCCATTACAAAAAAGTCTCCAATCACCGTGAAATCATATTAAAGCTGCACCGATTCAATTTGGCACGATAACTCTCATCCATTTTCGAATGTAAACAGGCCGTGGCGAGCTCTGATTACAATAAACATTCGAGTTGATTATTCTACGTTTCATCATTTTGAGTGGTTGTTCGGTGATCAATCGATTGTGGGCTACGATACTTTACGGTTAAAGTTTTTATTTTGTAACTACAGTACCGGTCTCAAATTACTATTGTTTGCGGTCTTGAAGTGAATCAGATGATGTAAATTTCCCAGACTCAAAAATCACGTTTCCAATCTCCCAGGATGGCTCAAAACGCCGACACTTTGGTAAAAAATCCATTCTAATAATATAAAAAATGCGAAAGGAGCTCTGTCTTGTCGTGTCTTTTACCTTTTCGCGCCTTCACGACTGAATGGATTTCCGAGAAATTCGCGTAGACCATGTCGGCCCCCGTAGTAAGTTTCCGTGGGATAATTTCTGACCTACACGCGCAACTATGACCACAGAATGTTCTAGTATCAGCTGGTAAAGATTTGCTAACCATGGGTCTTGTTTTTTACTGGGCACGGCCGTAAAAAAAACATGTCTGTGAACAAGCTTCCACTTACAACACTGACGAAAAAAAAATCTGCTTTTCCCTACATTTTGACGAGTTATACGAACATAAATGTAGGAACCAGCTGATTTTTCCCGTATTATAAGAATTTCTGCTGTATTGTGGGTGCGTTTACAAACATTTTAAACTCACATACATACAATACACCTCTGGAGCACAGGCCCTTCAGAGAACACAGCGTGATTCGATCTTTACTACGAAATAAAGGTCTCTGCACACAGCGGGCGCGGCGCTGGCGCGGCGCAGCATTCACACTGCGGGCGCGATCACGTCCTGTCCCGCCGCGCCCATGAACAGTGTTTTTATACTGCATATGGCCCAAATCGTACAAACATACGTAGGCACGAACACATTCGATTAGTTTTTCGACATCCATCGGCAGTGTGACTAAACCATACAACACAAAGCGTCGGCGTCCCGCTACGCCGCGCCCCGCCCCGTCTCTGAGTTGTATTCGCGCTCGGCGCGGCGGCGGCGGCGCGGCGGCGGGGCGCGACGGCTACCGTCGCGGCGCGCCGAGCGCTATGGCTCTGTGTGAAGTCGTCCGTAATATCTAGTACCTACATTACAACTGCTCAGCGCCGCGTCGCCGTCCCGCCCCGCCGCGCCGCGCCCGGCGCTGTGTGCAGTGACCTTTAAAGCAATTTTCTGTTAATTTAAAACATTTTCAAAAGTTGCATCATTCATCATTTAATCATATTTACCAAAGAACAGATAACCATCAATTTTCTATCTAATATTGTCAGAAAAAACTATTAAACTTACTTTAAACCTGTCAACAAGACAATAATGTATTATTCTTTTCCTTTTTTTAATAAAACAAGATTATCTAGTGACGTCACTAGTCGACCTTTAAGAAACAAATGAAACGCGCAGTAAGAAGGAGCTTCAATAATGATTAATGACTTTAAACAAATCAATATCTACCCGCCTTCGCTTAGTTTTATTTCAGTCCAAAGAGAATGAATCATGAATTCAGGAGGCCTTTTCAAAGATATTTACACTTGGCTTCTTGTTTTAAAATAATTAATTAATTGCCTTTGAGCTGCTAGAGTTGGCTTTGTTAATAAATTTAAGGTTTCACGGGAAATTGAAGTCGGTTTTTCAAAGATAAATGTTCAGTTTTAACGTCTTATTGTTTTTGTGGTAATAACTAGTCTTTGTAGTTAATTTACGTAAAAAAGATAACAATAATACTGCTTGTTCATTTATTTTTTCAGAGGGTTAAATATATCTTATATGATTTAATATACCTAATATATTTTTTTACTCACCTTACCAAGTTTTACCAAGGGGTATCGTATTACCCAGTAACTGGGTTGTGGAGGTCAGATAGGCAGTCGCTCCATGTAAAATACTGGTATTCAGCTGCATCCGGTTAGACTGGAAGCCAACCCCAACGCAGTTGAGAAAAGGTTAGGCAGATGATGATGAGTTTTTTTATTCGCCTCAGCACAAATCAATAATATCTTACCAATAAGTATGTACCTACAACGGAAACCGTGAAGGATGCGACTGATGTTACTCAACTTTCACAAAAGATTGATAATGAATTATGCAGAAATCTTTTAACGTATTACGCAGAATAGAGAGGTTTGGAAGGAAAAGGGGAGGCCTTTGCCCAGCAGTGAGACAGAATATAGAAAAAAAAATAAGCAAAAAATTAAGAATACAAGTTTTTTATATTAATTTTAACAAGATACCTACCTAAACAAGAAAGAACATCCCATTTCTCCAAAAAAAAAAAAACATTGGGTATCCAACTACATGCCTACATACTCTTTTTACCGACTTCACAAAAAGGAGGAGGTACTATGTTCGGGTGTTTGTATGTTTTTTTTTTTTTTTTTGATAGGTTAAGTCCAAAGTCGTGTTAGTCTGACGGAGTAATTGCATAGGTAGGTTTTATTTCGGGCCGCCTCTAGCCAAACGCATTTTCTAAGTACGAGTATGAGCTAATTCGGGTTTTCGATCTGGGGGCCAAAAAGGCCACTTTAGCAGAATCATAAAAGGATAACAACATTATGAATCATAATGGACAGTTAACTGTTAAGCTTATCGTATCAAATCCCATTGGTGAAGGATTTTTCAGTTATTTTTTTGTCTGTGCTAAAATACCAATCAATCTAATCCAAATCCCATCCCAATCTCTTTGATTATACCTACGTAGTGCAGCGAAAAAAAGAACAACACGGACTGTCTTCGCCATATTATGATTAATAATGTTATCCTTTTATGATTCTGCCAAAGTGGCCTTTGTTAGAAAGTTTTTTTTAATATCAAAATAGAAATTGCTGTTGAAACTAATTTGAATATAGGTATACATAAGTAGACTTTACTGAATGTGTGTAAAATCAGAAAAAATCATTGTTAAGATACAAATCACAGTTTTATACATAACAATTAATTTTCCTGACTTACTAGATCATATTATATAATCTCTACAGCGAGCGAGCGACATCTCATACTGAGCGACGTTCTGTATTATTGCGCGTTGTTATTACAAAGTACTTACATATAGGTGTACAGTAGTTTTCAACTACGACTGCGATGGATAATACGGAACGTATATGACATAGAAAGAGATGGCTATCTGTAGTGTGTTGCTCGCTGCTATTAGCTGACTAAATGAAACTACAACAATTGTCTGAATTTGTCTGCAGCAATCTGCGCGCGCTAGTGCGACATCTTCCTCTTTAATATAATATCCTATTTAATATAATAACATTATAAAATAAATGCCAATACAAATTGAGTAGGCAGAAAACAGTAGGCGTCAGATTTGGCTGACAAAAAAAGAAAAAGGTACGTAGAACGATTTCTAGGAATAATTATTAAAAAAAAAACTGGCCAAGTGCGAGTCGGACTCGCACACGAAGGGTTCCGTACCACAAGGCAAAAACGCCGAAAAATACACGTTTTTATTATGGAAGCCCCCCTTAAATATTTATTTTATTTTAATTTTATTATTAAAGTAAAAACACAACTGAGTATTTTGTGAATATTTCAAGTGCCTACCTGTTGCCATTATTGATATCGAGCAAAAAAGGGCAAGAAAATCGCGTTTGTTGTATGGGAGCCCCCCTTAAATATTTATTTTATTTTGTTTTTAGTATTTGTTGTTATAGCGGCAACAGAAATACATAATTTGTGAAAATTTCAACTGTCTAGCTACCGCGGTTCTTGAGATACAGCCTGGTGACAGACAGACGGACGAACGGACGGACGGACGGACGGACAGACGGACGGACGGACAGCGAAGTCTTAGTAATAGGGTTCCGTTTTTACCCTTTGGGTACGAAACCCTAAAAAAACCGTGGTTAAATTGATTCCTTTTGGTATCCTGAGAGCTCGTAAAGCTCTTCTACAGTACCTACGTAATAAAGCTCACTCTGAAAGAGTAGACACACTTTCAGTTTCTCATTTTAAGAAAATATAGTAAAACAAACAAAATAACGTCTTTGTAAACGAAAATAATCCGTATAAATTAGAAGTGTAATTCCTGAATTCTATTTTTGGAAACCTCTCTAAAGTTGAGCCTACATAACGCCACCGATCAATAGGTCTGGACGAGTCAGAAAAAAAACTGGCCAAGTGTGAGTCGGACGTGCACACGGGTTCTTTTTTTTAATTATTTGCCATGGAAGAGGCTTTAGTAATATTTGAGCGTACGCAAATTATGCGATTAGAGGTGGAGTTGCAGACAACAGCACATACTATTCGTATTAAGATAACATTTCAACTGGCTACGTATTACGGGTAAAAGATAAAGCCCTGTGAGAGACAGAAAAACGGGTGGAGGGAAGGAGGGGTGGCGTAATAGGGTCTAGTTTTCACCCGTTATGCACGGAACCCTAAAAAAGAAACCGCCGCAAATTCGATTATGGAACCGCGGAGCAACATCGTAAAACACCCGAAAACATTTCAATATGTCGGAAATTCTATAACCAAAGGAAACTAGATCACATTGCAAATCGTCCTGAGTGCCTGTAAATTTCATTACTCGGACCCGTAAAGCCGAATTAGGCCGAATCAATCCGAAACCCACGTACCACCGGTAAAAAGAACTCAGTTTTATTTGCGCCCCGGGCTTTTTAAGACCCCACTGGCAGAGGATATCTGATGAATATAAATAGGAGGTTATTGTAGCTGTCATCTGTTTGTTTTCGTTTTTGGAATACGTATTGTGTTTTGCCGTCTTTTGTTTTTCGGGCTGGCGCGCTTTATGGCCTGTTTTAAACTTCGAACCAAAAAACAATAGTTTGATGAATTTCTCTTTTACAGGCACACGCCGTTGGAGGACTTTTAGCGGATATCTATGACTTTTAGAATGCGTGGCCTACAGATTAGGCTATTCCGTGTTTGGGTGTTTGTGCATGCGAAATAAGGGCAAAAGGGTAAAAGCGCACTCACGATCCAGAAAAAAGTCCCAGTAAGACTGCTTTGGCCAACGCCTTAAAATTATGTTTTTCTGTCATCTGGGTATTTCGTAGCTCCATGTAGCAACATCCTAAGTAATTCGCAAATTCCGTGGTTAAAAATTTCAGTGTAATAAACCTAGTTACCGGGTCTACCTTCCGGCCAATTTCCCGACAGCCATTTACCCCTATTAGTACTGGGGTCAGATTTATTTTTTTCATTTCCAATTTACATAGAAATATGAAAGTAGCTGGCCGGCTTATGCTAAATTATTTGGTAAAACGGTCGACCCGATGGTTCAATTTGTGTAAAGATGCGTCCACACCTCAAACATTCGCGCACATTGAGACAGCAAAAATATTATTTTGGGCATTGGAAACTGAATAAATGAACTTGAATTAATTAAATGGCACATGAGCACCAAGTTTCTTGCGAATGCTGGCTTTCAAATACACCTTCATCCTAGCCTTTTTTCGCCTATGTTGGGGTTTGTCTCTAGTCCATCCAGATGCAGCTGTATTGTTCATGCAGCGACTGCCCATCTGACTTCCACCACCCAATGATTACTGGGTAATACAATACTCCTTTGTAAGACAGGTTGTCAAACTTTCGGACTTCTGACTACCCGTTACGTCTAACAAAGATTTACACATTGCCGTAAAATGTTCGCTGACGATAATTTGCGGTGTGGACATACCCTAATACGGTTTTCTTTATTGTTAGCTAAATGGTAAGGTTAGGTCCTACATTATTCCCTTGTCGGTCTGATAGCACAGAGGTTTTATTCAACAAAATACGATGCCTGTAAATGAAACTGGTTATTGCTTGCTCGCCCAATATCATAGTAGTAGCCTAGTTTGCCGTCACAGGATAGCTATTCTGTAGTAAGTATTAGGTTACTAGCTGACCGAAAGACGTTGTCCTGTCGAATTTTTAATATGGTTCTAAGTTCATACAAAAATCCTATAGAAAAAAGCACTTTCAATTTTTCTTTCCATAAAATCCTAAATCGGATTATTACAAATATTTTAAAAGAAAAGTAGCCAAATCGGTCCAGCCAACATTCTCAAGTGACGCGCTTACGAACGAACAGCATTTAATTTTATAGAAGACAAGCAGCGCCCCGCGGTTTCACCCGCATAAGTGTCGATCCCGTAAGAATATCAGGATAAAACTATCCCATATCCTTTCCCGGGACTCAAACTATCTCTATACCAAATTTCATCTAAATCAGTTCAGCGGTTTAAGCGTGAAGAGGTAACATACAGACAGACAGACAGACAGACAGATACATTTTCGCGTTTATAATATTAGTATCGATTCTGTTACGTGACCTAAAAATAATGTTTACTTAAAAATTAAACGTAATGTTTAATTGTTATTGTAATTTAGTTGACAAAATTTTAAGAGTGCCAATTTTGAGGAAATGAATTAATGTGCGTTCCCATTTTAATTTTCCTTAACATTTTCTTTTCTTTTCAAAGCTTTATTCAATACCATCATCGTCTGCCTAGCCTATTCTCAGCTATGCGGTCGGATTCCAGTCTAACCAGATTCAGCTGATTACCAGTACTTTACCCTCCTCCTGAGTCCTCTGACCTCTGCAGCTCAGTTACTGGGTAACACGATACCCTTTGGTAAGACTGTTTGTCAGACATTCAGACTTTATCAAAATAATTTTTTAAACCTTTATCCAAGTCTATAAACAGACAGCCTAAATAAGCCGGCGACGATGCGATCAAACCGCTGACGGTTTCCTACAAAATCTTTACCGAAGCATTTAATTTACTCCATCCACAAAGTTATCTAATCCTTATGACTTTGAAACAAGGTTAAAAATTGTACAGCAGCCAATAAAAAAGAACATAAAACTTTTTGTAGCAGTAAATTAAAATAATCTTTCATCGTGAACAGTTTATGGGCCTGAAGAATTTATTCAGCATCAGGTATCAAGTAGAGTGGTCTATAAATTATCTATTGATACTGTTTAATCCCTTTTTTAGAGGCTTTTTATGTCGTCACGTTTTTAAGGTATTCTGGAATTCAGAAAACACTTACACTTTCGTTTTTTATGTCCGCGGATTTAAACCGAAAATCCAATTTACGTAGGTAATGTCGGATACATGTAACATCAAATGTCACACAAATCAAGCGACCAAATTAATGCAATGCAAGATAAAGGGATTTATTCCGGTCTGATCCCCTGAACCTCCCTCCACTCCCCCTCTCCCCTCGAGAAGATAAAATACTCTTTATTATGCACACCATAAAAATTACAGATATAAATGTAGAAATTTTACATAGGGTGACACAATGGGCGGTGTTATCATTGAAAGCGATCTTTTATTTCTAAACAACCTTTGGAAGGATTAAAGGAAGAAGGAGTGCAGGTAGTCAGTGGTATACCCTTTACATATACAATAATTACATATATACATAAAACATATAATTATATATATACATGTATGTACAATAATAAACATGAAACAAAAGTAAGGAACTTTATGTAATGATCATGTTAAAGGAGAAAGTGTTTTTTTTTTACCAGAATTTTAAAAGTGGACAAACATTGTGCACGCCTTATCGACACGACATATTCCATAACATAAAATGTAATACAACAAGTAGTAAAGTAAATTAGGACTTTCTTTCAACGTGTCTTACATTTCATGTTACTTTTTACCGAACAGTACCTTCCCGGCAGAAGCGTAGCGACACATCTACCGAAAATACGCATTGGAAATTTGCCGTACTTTACAATGAAGATTAAGAGACTTAATTTCGGCTGTAATAATTTAAAAAGCTTTGTAAACGTAAGCACGCTGAATTTATGTCGCGTAATTTTCGGCAGGTGTTTCTCTACACTAATTTTGAAGTGATGTTTAAATATTAAAGTTACAGGACCTATTCTGTAGAAGTAATCTATATTCTCAATCGAGATTATTTGAACGAATAACAATCTCACTTCAGTGACCACATAATGTAATAGGCTATAGGAAAACTGTGGTTTCCTATTACTTGCTGATGAAAGAGTAGCCACAAACAGGTATTTGTATGTTAATAGAACTCTCAAAACCAATGTACTGAGTCTAAAGGCGTATTTACAATGTGCAAATTATAGTTATTACACGCAGTTTTGACGTAACATCTTTCAGGCTAGGGCGTAGCATATTCATCCTATAATGTTCTCACTGCTGGGACACAGGCCTCCTCTCGGTGAGAGGGATATGCCGAAGGATACCTCACTGTGATACAATGCGGGCTGTTTGGGGGTTTACCTCGATGCCTGGCATGTGAGTGCGTGCCTATTAGCTTGCATTTGTTTAACATGGAAGTGAAATCAAGGTCACTAGCTAAACCGCGATCGCGAGGTATTACAGTGAGACTTCTTCGGCATGTAATTGCAGATGAAATGACCTGAAACGAAAAATTGAAATGAAAAAATGAAAACCTAAGGGCGGATGATGATGAGGTGGGTTTAAAGTTTCTAGAAACAAAAGACAGCTGTTTTGAAGGCATGATAGTGATTTGTTTATTGGCAGCGGATTCAGATGTGAAGAGAAACGCCGCAAAGCGACGCCCCAGAAGAACACACAGGAAAGACACGTTATTGGTTATGTTCTTCAGAAAGGTCGGGTGCGTAGTATTCGCAACCAGCGTGCGCGTATGATCCTCATCCTAATTGCATAACACATTAAGACTCTCAATATGAATCATTTTGAAGCATATCTCTAATCCATTGCTCTATCTTCTTCTTCTTCCTGCCCTTATCCAGTGTTAATTGGGGTCGGCGCAACACGTTTTCTTCTTCCATTCTCCCCTGTCAACCTTCACTCCCTTCTCTTTCATATCATTCCTCACACAATCCATCCATCTTTTCTTCGGCCTTCCTCTCCCTCTCCATCCATCAACATGTATATTCATCACTCTTTTAGTCACATGCGTTTCATCCCTTCTCATCACATTGCTCCATATGTTCGAAAAATGTGTCTGCTCAACAACGCAAACAACGCAATGAATGTTTTGGAACTGTCAAAATGAAACCCATTGCTACTGATAGTGTGTTACGCAATTACCCTGCAGATGTATGAACGTAAACGAAGCAAAAGGAGTTAGGATCTGTTAGGATGGCACTCCGTGGGTCCTTTTTAATTGAAACACTTTGTTTGCTACTACAGAAATTAATTTAATAAAAAAACTGTACACGTAACATTACAATAAATAATAGGCTATTTGACTGGTTTCTGATAAACATCTCAGATTATTTAATGGTGTCTAACGAGCCCACAAAAACCTATTACTTCAAATTGCATAATGTATTTCTTTTAAAAAATAGTAAATAAAAATGTACTGTTTAAATAAGCCGCCAAAACGCTATCTTTAACAATATGGCGTCGTGACGTCACGATTCACGTAAACAAACGTTGAAACGGTCGAGATACTAGACAAAAGTCATCTGTTCTGTCAACGATAGACAGAAATTTACTAAATCATGACGTCATCTTAAGTTCAGCCAATCCAGACCGTTTTCGATTACGTGGCGCCAGATTTAAAAAGATGAAGTTTCTCGGGTTTTTTTTTTATATAAAATTTATCTATGTTTTGTAGTAAAATTAATGCAAATCGATTTTAAAAGCGATAATCTATACGCGTGTCAATAATTATGACCTTATTTTTTACATTGTCAAATAGCCTATTATATATTGAACAAAATTTGTGGGTTGACTGCACTGCTTGCATAGCGAGCAGTTTTATATAGTACATGAATTTTCAAATCAGCGGTTTTAAAGTAGTGATGGAAATTATTTATAACAGATCGTAGCAGGTGGCGTTCTGTAGTATCTGCCTTCACCTTCTTCCCATGGGCGTTAACCCTGACTGATTAAAAATACTTAACACATAAACATAAACGTTTTATGTGTTTCAACCAGTCTGAGTAGTCTCTAGGCAATCACTAAACTCGTTTGAGTTGCTTAGTAAATAATCTAGTATAATTGTGAAAGATTAGAGACGTGTAAATTAGCCCTTCGGGTGTTACACTGATGAACTAGGATTGTGGTTCGGGACATTTACCACATCATATATTATTCCACATCCTTAGAAGTGGTTACTGGTTTCGAATTCAATAACTAAGGGTTTCTGGGTCTAGCCATATCGATGCTTACGTATAATTAATACAACGAGACCTTTGTGGAGTGTTATATTCCATTATAAGATATACTACCAACGATTTAAATCTTTAGATTCGCCGTACCGCATATAAAGGACTAAAACATTTTTTCGTTACTTTAAACATATTGTTTCTATTTCGTTGACTTTTGAATAGTATTGTCTCATTTATATACTGAAAATCGTATCTATCGATTCATGAGGGTTAAGTAAATTATGTAAGCTTAATATTTTCAGTGTGAGCACTTTTCGCGCAACCTCAGTTAGATGAGGGCATTCGATCGAACGATTATAATGTTTGCTTGCCAGAAATATACATAAAATATGAGAATAGAATATTTCATAATGCGTTTAACGTATAACGTATTTTTGTCCTACTTAAATTAGCCTATCGTAGTCCACTGTTGAACATAGGCCTTCTAAAGCAGCGCCATAACACAGTTTTCAGTTCATCTCGATAGCTATGTCATTGTAAATTCCAAATAAAATATATTATAGCAGTAGGAACCTTTCACATTTTTTTATGTAAAAGGTGAGCATAATGATGAAAATGTAAGTATTACACGTGTAACACCCACGTAAATGCGGTGCAAACCCTAAATACAAAGTAGAAAAATCTTATAATACTGGCATATTATTATGCTAGTAGGAAATTTCATAAGCTCATACCCTTCAAACTAGATGAAATTGGTCTTGAAATGTCAGTACAGACGTGGTTAGAAATAGAATAGAATTAATACTTCAAAGAAAATGCATTAAAAATGTAAAAAAAGGGATATAAAAAAAAGGTAATAAAAGGTAATAAAAAAGCCCCAAAGATCGTCTCTACAAAGTAATCCAAGAATTTTTCCTGTAGACGTAAAACCGTAGCTCGGAAACTAAATTCCATATTAGATAAAATCTTCTCATTCTACCAAAAAGTCTGCAATTCGAACGAAATAACAGAAATAAAATAAATTTAAAAGGAATTCCTTAAGCCCCTCGGAGACGACGCAGAGCAATTATAAAAGATTTTAGAACCACTTACAGAATAGGTACAGAATTCCTAAGGTATAAGTTTCTTTCTTCAGCTATATCAGCTTCTTTTTTATATTTTTGTAAGGTCACGTTTGCAATGGGGGACCTTTTCGTGAAGAAATGCTGTTCCTTTTGCGAATCATTAATTTCACCCACGATTTTCTAAATATTTTTTTCATTGATTTAAAATTGGTTTGTATTGATTCCAAATCTTAACACATTACGGTTCTGTAAGACTAACTTTGCATGAACAGATAACTTCGACAACTTAGCAGCTATTGAAAGTTTGTCTTCAAAGTTTGAAACGCGAATCAAACGTGACATAAGCTCAACTACGATTAACCGATGATGTAGCTGATTATCCAGAAATTCTTCCTTGATAATAACAGTTACTCCAATATACTTAAACACACATGAACCTTCCCTCCCACCCGAAACAATTTATCTCACTACCCAATTTGTTAAACTGCTGAAACATGTTCAAGACGTACTCTGTACAAACCTTTAACTAGGAATTTGCATATAATCACGAAATGGTTCCATCTCCAGTTGTAAACGAATCTATTACGTTAAAGTTGAAACTGCCTCGTATTTGTAGAACATTTGCTTTTGATATTGATCGCAGTGTGCTCTGTATAAATTGTCTATTCCATTTCAGATGGGTGCGAGGTGACATTGATCTTGCCATTTGTTCGACTTCGATATTATTTTAAACAAAAGACTGTCTAACATAGTTTCAAAATATGAATTCGAAATTATTCTCGTTGAAAACAAATGAGTTCGATTTTTATTGTAAAATTATGAATAAAATTCGAAATGAAACCTACATAACAATAACATCAATAAGTTCGCATATTTGTGCCTTATCTGAAAGAATACATGGTCGTTAATAAAATTGTAATTAATCGCAATATCATAATGAAAGTGTAATTAAGAGGAGCTCAACTCTGGACCTCTTCGCGTGATCATGTCATTATTAGGGCCCCATTTGAGTAGATACACTAGGCGGCTAAGATGTTGACAAAATTATAACGACCACAAATTGAATCGCAGTATGGTGTTGTTAAAGGACAGCTTTTTGACGTCAATCCTTCTTGCAAAAGAAGCATTCTTCGATATTCATGCATCTATTGTCATTGAATTTCTGCCAAATCCATTAAAACTGGACAGTACACTGAAACATTGTTGCTTTTCGTAATTTAAAGTAGGACTTAGTACAAATAAAACATAATCATCATAATCAGCCTATAATGTTCCCACTGCTGGGACAGGCCTCCTCTCGGTGAGAGGGAGTGGGCTGTAATCTACCACCCAGTGCAGATTGGCAGATGTCACATGTCTTCGAATTTTTGGTTCTAGGACATGCCGGTTTCCTCACGATGTTTTCCTTCACCGTTTTGAGAGCAGTGGTGATGAAATAATTTACACAAAGTAAAGCGCCTGTCTGGGTCCGACCCTACGACTTACAACTCGTAAGTCGCGGTCGTTACCACTTGGCCACCACTGCTCTCATAAATATTTTTGATATATGTGTAGCCTTCAGGAGTTATACTTCTTCCAATAAAAATATTAATAAAAAATAAGCATAAATCAACACACTTGCTTAGTTAATGTTAATGTCCCTACTGCTGGGCCACAGGCCTCCTCTCTGTGAGGAGGAAATCTTCAAATCCATACCGAAACGCAATTATAATTTTCACACAAAACTGCGCATTCTTTTCATCAATCTCACTTTTCTAAAGTTTCTGACACTGACTGTGTTTTCCTTATATTTAAGAAAGAATCCTGCTAATCTGTTGTGAAGATTTCAGGCTACCATTAGACGAGCCCAATCCCTAATGTAGTGGAAAAAACGTACTAACGTTTTATCTTTTAGGAGGGAATTTTTTATTCATTTTTAATCTCTCTGAAACGGTGTGAGGAATCAGGAACCGATTGCGAACAACTGGGTTTATTTTATGTTAATTCTTTTCTTTTATTGTTGCTACGTGCGCGTATAATTTTTATTTAACCTTTTATTAAAACTTACTGTTTTCGAGATTTATTTCATTTCTGCTTGGATGCTGAATGAAGTATAAAATCGTATGACAATTTTACTATGGTTTTCTACTTCAAAATAGTAATACTAGGTACTCACAAACTTACGCTGGACTTACACACGTTTTCTGAATTCGGATTTTGAAGTCGATAACTTATCAAACTCTACTTTAGCATTACACGAGGTGAAGACATCTAAGTTCAAAAAGAGGTCCTCTTTGAACTTAGACGTCTTTATGCTCGTTAGTCGTATTGGTAACTGCAATATTAAAAGCTATTAGCAGTAAGCAGACATGACCCGGCTGCCCAGCCTCTGTTCTAAAATGTTTGTAAGTAAATCCTTTGCACGTGAATTTGGTACGATATGGCTTTAACAGAAGATCAATATTCTCGTAATTAAAAACGTTCAAAATCTAGTCGCAATCTCATCTTAGCGACAGTCAATGTCAAAAACTTGTGAAAAGTGTAGGGAAATTGGAAGTATTTTTGATAGATAGAGACTGTGATCAAACTGTGAACATTCTTAAAGTTACGAGAATCGCCCACTTGTGTCCATCTACAAGCTTAACATCTTAGCTAAGCGCAGGTTTCAGTGTGATAATGCTAAGTGACTTTTCTTTAAGAGAAGAACTCTTAGTGTAGTAGTCAATTCATAAGAAAACGGACTAATTTATTATTATATAAAAACTGAAATGAAAAATGGCTATCTAACTTAATTCATTAGGAACGAAGCTCACAAAATAAAACATAACAAAATATACCTACTTTAGCAAAAGTCGATTAAGAGAAAAGGTTCCGCAAATTAACGCAATGAATTTATGAAAGGTTTTAATGCAAAATAACACAAAAACATTATGATATCAATTCCAAAATGACAATCGTGGAACGTAATTATTATACGAAGAGAATAACGTTGGTAATAAACAGCAAAATGCTTAATTCCGAATGAAAAGATACATTGGATGATATTTCAAATAAAAATAGGAGGTTCAAAGTATTGTGTTAGCAACCATTGCTGCTTTAACTTGTGTTAATAATTATAGAGATGAACAAAAGCTGCAATGGATAGCAAATAAGTGATCAAGTCGTTGTTCTTTTCTTTCACGCGTTCATAGGGTTGGGGCTATTATGAAATGAGTCCTCTTTGCTATTTTTTTTCTGACGAGTGCCGTTTATAGAAATAAACGCGGCTTGTAAATATTTGAAATGAATTTCTGCATTTGCAGTGAAGTTAACGATATGCACGGCAAATATGCATTCATAATTGCTTATTCAACATTGACACGGGATGTTTTTGCTAGAGCTTGCATAAGTATTTTTTATTAGTTATTAGGTAAATTACCTATAAGTACGGGTGTTGTTAAAGACTGATTAAATCAGTTTGAACATGTAGGTAGTAAGATTAGCATAAAAAGTGAGAGGGAATGGATTCCATTCCATCATGTGAACCTAGTGCGAGTTGATAGTTTTGTAAAACAAAAAAAATCACCCATTTTGTAAAATTCATTTGTTTTTATTTTTTCATGATGTGCATTGAAAAGCATTCTGTCTATAAAATGTCTTTCATTCAACATTTTTTACTTGTAAGTTCTAAAATACGGGGAGAAAATACAAAGAGAAATACAAAATAAACCTACTTAGCATTCCCCAACATTACGTATACTACGTGCAAATCCTTTTACCGCACTGGTGACACAGAAATAGATGTGCGCGCGTAAACTAAATCGATCGAATGAATGAAGTGAATGCTCATTGAGTAAATAAAGCGAACAAGTGAATAAGAAATACCTACTCACTTTGTATAAAGGATTGGTTTTATCGGAGTTGTAGTAAGTAGGTTTTATCTTATTGTATTTTGCATGAGAACTCTTTTTGCTATACTATGGTTAGAAATAGAGAAACTGCAGCTCGGCTGTAAGAAATCATTTCTAAGTGAAAGGTTCACGTAATAATCTATCGTTGGGGAGAGCTTGCTATGAAGCAAAAGATATCGGGAACTCACAACCAATGAATAATTAAAAAAAACTGGCCAAGTGCGAGTCGGACTCGCACACGAAGGGTTCCGTACCACAAGGCAAAAACGCAGAAAAAAACACGTTTGTTGTATGTGAGCCCCCCTTAAATATTTATTTTATTTTGTTTTTAGTATTTTTTGTTATAGCGGCAACAGAAATACATCATCTGTGAAAATTTCAACTGTCTAGCTATCACGGTTCATGAGATACAGCCTGGTGACAGACAGACGGACGGACAGCGAAGTCTTAGTAATAGGGTTCCGTTTTTACCCTTTGGGTACGGAACCCTAAAAAGTAATTATTACAGAAAAACGTGTTCCTTTACATGCTGACAGAAATAGACGAATGAAATAAAAAGGTAACATTAAATCCCAAACCAATGGGAAGTGAGATTGAATGAAATAATGAATGAACGATAAAACCCAAAAGAGTATAAAAGTCTATTGCGTGTGAATAAGCAATGGCATTAAAAAAATTACCGTAAACCATACTGGAGAGTTTTTTAACTTCCTCAAAGATAAAGTGGAATTAGTTGGAAACAATGGAATGGTATACCTAATTATTTTTATCTGGATTTTGTAACGGAAATTATAGTGAACTTGAAATCGAGCATGCAACTGTTGTTTGTGTAGAGTGATAGAAAAATGTACAGAATACTGTTATTATAACTAAGTTTTTTTCTGTTCTTAATTTGTGTTATTTTATTATGAGCCTTAACGTGATTCAAAATGTTCTTTTTTTATTTAGTTATTAGGTAAGCTATGCTATAGGCTTAAAAAATCTGTCTAGTCTTTTCCTAACTATGTTGGGGTCGGCTTCTAATCTACTTTAGAGTCGTCTTTAGAGTGACTGCTTATCTGATCTCCACATCCCAGTTACTGGGTAACACGATACCCCTTGGTAAGACTGGTTGTCAGACTTTCGGGCTACTGACGACCCGTAACGACTGTCAAAGATACGTACGTAACGATTTTCAACAATGTATAATTAAATAATCAATTAATCAATCAACACAGCCTATCGCAGTCCACTGCTGGACATAGGCCTCTCCCAGACTGACTTTTGAGCTTCTGATCTTCTACCCATAACGATTGTCAAAGAGCTACGAATGACAGCCGGGGCGTGCTTTCCGACGCACGGAGAGTTCTCGATATGTAATGGATGGTCGCCCATCCGTGAACCAACCGCGGCAAGCGTAACTTAACCTTTGATCGACCCGTGCGGATGTTATCATTTAGCCACAAGCTTCTCTTTTGTGTTGTTGCTGCTCATTGTGTGCCTTTATCTGGATGAAATAAACTTATTTTCTTTCTTAAGAAAGTATGTTATGGAATACTCAATTAGGTATATGAGAAAAGCGAATAGACTTCTAAGTTTATTATATATTCTTAAGCTATATTAGCTATTGCAAGTTTTCTTCTTCTCAGAATGTCGATAGCAATCTAAATAGACTCGGCCCAGAATTCGGCTACTTGTTTGGCGCCATCACCAGCGTCCACCAGTTCCTGTAACGTGCAGCTGACAGGACACGCAGGACACGATATTAAGTGTCTCATAGTTTGTGGAACAGCACCACATTTACACTCCAAGGCGGAGTTTTTAATTGCAAGTTTTGACACTAATGGATGATTTTCTTTTTCTTAAAGGAAGTACAAAATCTGTTGAAACTTGAAACAATGCAAAACCTGACTTAATCAAAAATAATCTTAGGTGAATAATTACAATTGGGAAACATCTTTGGGATTTTTCAAAATCCGGTAATGCCTTTTTCAGTCAGTCAAAGTAAAAAAAGTAAATTTTTAAACTTTTAACATTTACTGGACTTCGAATAATCAAAAACAACATTATCACCGCGACATTAGATGTTTCAGTAAAGTTAAGAGATCAAAGGAGCGATTCCCGTATTTATTAAGAACGTTTATATTGTAATCTCAGCCTTATTCTATAAAAAAAAGCCGATCAGACAACCTATTCAAGAAACATTCTTGATCACCCATCACTTAACACCAAAACGAAATCTCTTTGAGTCTTCCTTCAACATCCGTATGCAAAGTTCCACATAAACACACAATTCCCGCTAGAAATCGGCCACGTTTGTTGTTTACGAGTACAGTAAGTATATTCATGAGGTAAACAAACGACTATAGCAGCTGGTAGTAACAGTGAGGTGCAGTGCGACGCGACTTGGAAGTTGCGTTGACATAATAATAATTATGTCTTATACGATCACCTATACAGGGTTATTGGTAAAACGTTAACAACCCCATAAGAGAAAAAAAAATCAGCTGTTCCCTACATTTTGACGAGTTGTACGAACATAAATGTAGGGAACAGCTGATTTTTTTTCGCGATTTCGATTTCCATAGTAAAAGTTGTTCATAATAGTGAGTACAATGACCTCTTAAGAGGTTGTTAATGTTTTACCAATAACCCTGTATTCTTGTGCGACTTGAGTTTAAACGAATGTGGCAGTACTGAGATCGTTTAATAACTTACGAGTAGAACGAAAATAAGGGGTTACCTAGTGATAAAAATTACTGTTTTTAAATTATGATTGGTCGGTTTCACCAAAACCTGCTACTGCGAAGAAACTAAAACACAAACTCAAAAGTTATGGTCTCTCTTCAAGTCTAGTCATTTGAGAACCATCCATTAAAAGTTTGAGAAAATCATAGATATTTAAGGTTTGATGTAGTCTCTGATTTGTGTCGTACTGTCAGAGCGATGTATCACAAGTTATCGTCAGCGGAAGTTCGCGCATCGGTTCCACATGCGGGCTTTGTGACTGACGAACGAAAGTATTCACGGTTCTGAGATAAAATAATATGAATGTGTGTTGTTTTTAAGATAATTTTTAGATATTTAAATGCATTGGTTTTAACGGGATGTAAACAACTAATGACAGTGTCAAATGTAACAATCTTAAAACGACAACTTTTTATCGTATTTCGATTGAGTTAAAGTAAAGTACTGTCAACGAAATATAGGGCAATGAAGAGTTTCCCTGCGTGATTGAATCAGAAATGAAGAGATCCGCAGGAGAACCAAGGTAACCGACATAGCCCGAAGAATTGCCAATCTAAGAGCGCTTTCACATTTAGGCGACTTTAGCAGCGCGACTGACGCGCGTCTGTCGCCCAGTCAGAATTTCATATTATAAACAGAAGCGTGCATGAAGGTTTCTGCTTCTGCCGCGCTACTGTCGCGCTGCTAACGTTCTAATGTGAAAGCGGCCTTAAGTGGCAGTGGGCAGGCACATTGCTCGCAGAACAGATGGCCGATGGTGCCGAAAGGTTCTAGATTGGCTACCGCGTATCGGAAGACGTATCCTTGGAAGGCCTCTCACAAGGTGGACCGATGACCTTGTGAAGGGCGCAAGAACTCGATGGATGCGAAAAGCACCTGCTTGGGGAGGCCTACGTCCAGCAGTTGACGTCTTTGGGCTGAAATGATGATGATGATGACTGCCAACGAGTTCTGCGCTAATGCAATAATAAATTGAACCCATTTCCACAACTATAGCTCACCTAATGATAGAGACAAAATAAACGAGAAAGATAATCCCAGGACGCCACCTGTTTATTTTTATTTCCGGAACAAAAATAACCGTATAACATTTTCCTGATTTCTAGTTACCTCTCAGCACAATCTAATCAAAATCGGATCCGCTGTTTGTTTAGGTGTGAAGGCGAAATAAACTAGGGATATTTTCCTCTACAAGGTATATTATTTTAGTCCGCAGAATAATCCTAATCTTAATTATAAAACTAAGTTAATATTTAAAATGCGAAAGTGAATTTGCTTGTTTGTCACGTTTTCACGCTAAAACGGCTGAACGGATTTAGATGGAATTTGGCACATGGGTAGACCATGACCTGGGTTAGGACATAATTTATGATACTTTTTATCCCGATATTCCTACGGGGTCGAGACATAAGCAGGTAAAACCGGGAGGTGCAGCTAGTAGACACTAAAAATTGAAAGAATGAGGGAGGCCTTTGTCCTGCCGGGGCAGCGGGATTGTCCGAAAGGGTTACCGCTGGTCCGGAACATAAAGGGCTAAGGAAGGAACACGGGTGGGTTTTAGTCAGTAAGAGTCTGACACTCCCTTCCGCTCCACCCAGAGCGGGAGGGGTCATTTGAGGATTTCACATCCGCAAAAAAAAAAAAAAAGGGAGGCCTTTGTTCGACAGAACAGGCTAGCTATAAAAGTTTCAATAACCAAGAATTTTTGTATGTGATAAAACTACAAATTAACGGCCTTTTTGCTTTACTTGTGCAGTGAGATCTTGATTCTTCCCAAATTTCATGATTCTAGGTCAATGGGAAGTACCCTAGGTTCTGATTTATTTGCGAATATCAAAATATTGCGCATAAATGGCCATTTTTTTTTTATTGCGTTGACTTAGAAGCTTGATTTTCTTACAGCTTCAAGAGACCGTAGAACTACGTATTTCATATTAATTTCAATTTGAACAATAGGTTTATAATATAATATATTAATTTCAATTTCAACACGTTCCTGAGAACAGAGAAAAAGGGCCTTAACAGACAGACGCGAGACGGGTGGACAACGAAGTCATTTATTAATGGTTCCGTTTTTTCCCATTTTGGGTACGGAAGAATAAGCTATAGTACCTACGTTTTTTTATCCCCGAGACTAATCTGACATTTAAGTCCTTTGTTTTTGCGTTTTTTTAGTATTTAAGTTTGACATTACACCTGTCAGATTATTCTCTGGGAGTAAAAAGCGAACTTTAGATGGAGTCGACATTACCCCTGAGAAAAAATGGCAAAACAAACTCAGGAGTCAAAGTCTCCTATGTTCAGACATCATTTTGGTCAGAAGGCCAACTCGCGTAATTTAAAATGTTCAAAATCTAGTCGCAGTCTTATCTCGGCGATAAACAAATGTCAAAAACTTGTCAAATGTGTAGGCCGCTTGCCGACAATCCCGCTGACCTGACAATCCCGCTGACCCGACAATCCCGCTGACCCGACCGTTTGACACTGAAATCAGATTGTGAACGTTTTTAAAATTACGAGATTTGCCTCTCTGATCAGACGACCAAGACGAGTGAGGATCATATATATTAATGGCTGAATGGTCTTTTAAGGAAAGAATCAAATAGATTTCAGTGGACCTGTCCAAAACCCGCACAATCTCATTATTATTTGTGGCGATATTTAAAATTAAAGGGACAATATTTACCTAGGCTGTTTATTCGATTACGAGTATCTTCTATTACAACATTATCCCTTTATAATTAGTTATGCATAACAAAAGGATTATGTATCGCAAACATAATTTTGAACTCCAATCAATCAATGTCGGTGTCGTGTGTTATCAATCTTTACCATGAGGGGTAGCGCAAAGTAATCACTTCTACACCGAGAGATGACGTCATGGTTATCTCTTTTATGAAACTGTGTAAAAGAACCTACCTACATACAAAAATGAAATAGATGAGAGTGAGAATAAAAACGGATCGTTACGCTTATCAAGCGTAGGTTTATAAAATGCTTGGTTAAAAAAAAAAAAAAAAAAATGCTTACAGTGGGCCCAAGGCCAAGCGTGGACGCGCGGAGTAAGTGTCACGTAAATTCAAACATAAACAATGTGTAACTGAATTAAATGCCCACTATGAAAGTAGTTTGTTTAGAATCGTTTACTGAATCGATTTCTGTCATTTTTAATCGGTATAGGTAATTTTTATCCTAATCTAATAATTAAAACTACGTAAATTACAGCCACACTTCCGCTGTGGGTACCACAGAACAGATAAAGTGCGCTGTTAAGTCAAAATAAACCAAACCGGTTGAATAGATAGCCTGTACCTACTATTCTAGATCCATAAACGTGTTGATTTGTAAGGTGAACACAATTTTCTCTCAGAATCATTGTAACTAATTTAACAAATAAACAATGTTTTATACATAAATAGTTAACATTTAGTGTATGTATTATGATTATAACATAATGGCGCCGATTCTGTTGTTCACAAACTAAACCAAATTTAAGTTCAGGCATCTTTTTCTTTCTTTTCATTAAGAAAAGGACAGAAGATAAATATTAGTTTAGTCCTGTCAAATTAGTCAGCGCTTGACGTAAATTGACGTAATTTTAATAGCCAATTTTTTAATCTCGTCTAAAGTTGTCTATGGAGTATCTTAATTTGACAGGACTAAACTAATATTTATCTTCTGTCCTTTTCTTAATGAAATAGAAAGAAAAAGATGCATGAACTTAAATTTAGTTTAGTTTGTGAACAAACAGAATCGGCGCCAATATATTGTAATTTGGGTGCTTGGGTGGTATGCGTTAAGTTCCGGACATATTGTATAATTATGTCGCAGATGGATTATCGAATCCGCTGTTTTACAAAACAGCTCCGTTATGTAAAACCACTAGCTATCTATCTAGAGACAGCTAGGTTATTAGAATGACAGCTCATTTAAAGTCCACTTAACCTAAGATTTCACGACAAGATTTTTACACAATAGCACTATTGGAGGAATGACAGCTCACGTGTATTTCACTTCACCTAAGTTTTCACGGTCACGGTTTTCTAAGGTCTTCAACTAGTGCGTCCTGCCCGTCATGATAATATATGGTGCCGAAACTCCAAGGTAATAATAAATCCAAGGTCGCTCAGTGCACTATTGAGCGAGCTATGCTCGGAGTCTCTTTTATGGATAAAATCAGCAATGAACTTATCCGGAAAAGAACCGGAATTACCGACATAGCTTGCAGAGTAAGTAAGCTGAAGTGGCAGTGGGCATGCTATTTTTGTCGAAGGACCGATGGCCGGTGGAGCAGACAAGTCCTGGAGTGGAGACCGCGTATCGTCGAACGTAGTGTGGGACGCAGATGGACCGACGACCTTAAGAAATTGGCTAGGACAGAATGGATGCGGAATGTAGAGGACAGGGTGTTGTAACGCAGCCTGGGAGAGGCCTATGTCCAGCAGTGGACTGCAATAGGCTGAGTTAATTGAAGTAATTCACGGTAATTATTTTACAGAATACGCTGTTCACTTTTATAAAAATATCAATGCTTCTATGACGACCTATGAAATCTATGCTTCCTTTTATACATACATTGGCAAACAAGAAAGAATGCTAAAAGAGACTCGGGTAAGAGTCATTGAGTATTTATTATGTACTTATAGATTTCTGATAATTTAGAAATAAATGATTATTTGTCGCCGACCACGCCTTGCTGCATACTAATGAAGCGCCATTTGTCATCAATGGCGCGAACATTTATCATAATGACTGATTCTTCAGAAATAATTTTCGTTTACGATACCAAGGCTCCAAATATTTCTTTATTGTCATTAGATAACAGAATTTGAAGAGTAGAAAATTTTCCATAAGGATTTTAGAACGAAGACTGTTCGTGTTTAATTTAGATTCATCCATCATACAATTTTATGACACAATCGGGCTGAATACTGGCGATGAATCGATAAATCTTAACCCAGTGTTATATTTAACTATACCTTGAAGAGTGGTCCTTAGCAAAATTGGTACGGGAAAAACCAATACTTAAAGAAGACAGTTTTTTTTTTCGGTGATTAGGCCCACCAAAAATTGTGACGTCTATTAATGAAACGCATGTTGATTTGTTCATTATGATCTCTAGATTACAGTGGTAGTAATAATTATGCTTCGTGTAACGGGAATACTGAGAAATACGATCATAACCTAAAAAATCACTGAAAAAGATATTGTATTGTTTAATTTAGTAGAATACTACACCGTTCAGTATTAAAAGAAGAAATAAAAAATCACATACGTAAAAATGCATGTTTATTACTGTCAGTTTATCCATTTCCACGTCAGACGACTTAGAAGTAGATTTCATTAAAAAAAAAACAGTGGCACTCCGGGAGTGCCGACATAAGTGAAAACAAAATACAAACAGAATACTTTGCCATCACTCACTGACATATCGGATATACGTTAAAACCGAGTACATCCCGAGGACAGCCGAACGCATCCGAAGCGGGTATTTTTCTAATCGTCTTTTTAACAAAACACGCGCGGTGTCGCTTACGGTAACAGTGGCGCGAGTTTTATCGTTTATTCCCATTTCAAAATATGCCCAACGCGCCTTAAGAAGTTTTCACTTCAAAAAGATGCAGGTCTCTCCACTCCTCATATTGATACCGTGTCCAAGGAAAAAAAAACTGGCCAAGTGCGAGTCGGACTCGCATACGAAGGGTTCCGTACCACAAGGCAAAAACACCGAAAAAAAAAAACACGTTTATTGTATGGGAGCCTCCCTTAAATATTTATTTTATTTTGTTTTTAGTATGTGTTGTTATAGCGGCAACAGAAATACATAATTTGTGAAAATTTCAACTGTCTAGCTATCGCGGTTCTTGAGATACAGCCTGGTGACAAACAGACGGACGGACGGACAGACAGCGAAGTCTTAGTAATAGGGTCCCGTTTATACCCTTTGGGTACGGAACCCTAAAAACATAAATACCACATTCCCAACATTACATGTGCACAGCAGACAATAACATGGTACTGTTGGCTGTTGTGCTAAAGTCTAACCAAAATCTAACAATTGCAACAGTTTCAAGTATGGAATAGGTAATTTATCTATTCCGTGGTTTCCAGCAAGAGCAGCACAGCAAAAATGTTATTGTTGCTACGTTTTAGGTTCCTATGTAAATAATGTAACTAAAAAAATAGAAGAAAGTGTTCATAAAATCGTTAAAAACGCTTCAATACATGTATTTATGACATTGACTACCCTATCTGGAATTGAATCAATTCAGTGCATTTTCAAAACATTTTCTTTTTATTACGATTTCGTGTTTCCGGTTAGACTGTATTAAAAAATTCGACTATTTTAAATGATAAATTGGTTATCTACTTTTTTAGGTATAATACGATTAATAGACGTTACAATCCAGTGGGCCCAAAAAAAAACCATCTCCAAATCTGCTTAGACACATCATCAATGAAAGGAGCTTGTGGCTAAGTATCGACTAGGTTAAGCTACGTTTCCTGCGGTTGGTCCGTGGATGGGTGACCATATTTACATACCAAGACCCCACTTTTTTTTTTGTGTATGCGAAATCATCAAATGACCCCTCCCGCTCTGGGTGGAGCGGAAGGGAGTGTCAGACTCTTACTGATTAAAACTCACCCTTTGTTCCTTCCTTAGCCCTTTATGTTCCGGGGCAGCCACCGGACCCGACCGGACCAAGACCCCTTCCCGCCTGGAAAACGTTAATTCGTTGGTTCCAGCTATCATTCGTGGATCTTTGACAGTCGTTAAGGGTTGTCAGAAGCCCGAAAGTCAACCACAAGCCCACAAGCCCCTTTATAAGCTAAGGATTTCTGAAATTACTGGTGATTATTAGAAATTAGTGGCGATTACTGGCGATACGCACACGACGTCGTCGTGCACTTATTTTCTACAACTACCCTATTATTAAAACTGTTACGAAATAATAACGAAATTTTGTCATAGTACTAACCCGCTACGCCAATCGGCTATAAGTATTTTTAAGTTATAGAATAGAATAGAATAGAATTTTTATTTATTAGAGTAACTCAGACTCAAAATCAAACAATATTGTTAGTAAAACTTATGACTAGGTATGTTAGTAAGCACAGACAATAATAACAAGCCTGATATAGTGGTGGTGGATCGATCAGAGCGGCGCGCAATGATTGTTGACATAACCGTCCCGCATGATGGGAACCTCCTGAAAGCCGAGAAAGATAAACAAATCAAGTATCTTGACTTGGCTCACGAGGTTGTCGACATGTGGGATGTGGACTCAGCGATCATTGTGCCGATAGTCGTGACAGCCAATGGTCTAATAGCCAAGAGCCTCGACCAACACCTGAGGAGGCTCTCGTTGGGCAGCTGGATCAAGGGCTTGATCCAGAAAGCGGTACTTCTGGACACGGCCCGAATAGTTAGGAGGTTCCTCTCTCTGGAGCCCTGACCGCCGGTAGCTTGGACCCTGTTCCCGATACCGGTGGGCTACTATTTTTTATATTTTTAAATGTTTTTATATTTCTTTATACTAATATTTAAAAATATAATTTATAAGAATTTATTTTAATAAAGAAGATAATAATATTGATAATATTGTATTTTCTCTGTAAGTGATTGTGTAAATCTTTTGAGAAAATAAATGTCTAAAACCGTAAAACCGAAATTACTTCCAGATTGATACACTCTTCTGTCTTAAAACCTTTGCGGGTAAGACTATGATTGGGATAAGCTATTTGGGTCCAACACCTAATACAGGGAAAACGATTTTCTTTATCCACATCGCTATTTTTCTTTGAACTGTTGCCCTTTCCCGTACCTACTGGATGTTTTCCCGTGCGAAAACCACGTAGGAGGCATAGTTAAGTCAATACCATTATTTATACTTGTGGCGTTTTGGACTTGGGTGTTGTGGATGTAACATACTGTCTTGGTTGTGTTATAAATTGTCTTGGCTCGTTATTTCAAGATTGGATTCATGTAAATATGAACACCAATTTTGTCATGAAGGTGTATCAAAATATTGCTGGAAGTTCACAATATAGGTCTTAGGTTAATTTGAAGTTTTTGTTGTATGATTGAATTTGAGTGTAAATCATAATTGCGAAGTTCATTAACGCGATGTACGTTACCTCGAAAGTTTACTATTGCGATGTTAGTTGTTGCGAAAGATTGAATTTAAATGTGTAAATACGTTATTTATTTCACTTTAGTTCAGGGATCAGAATGCTTTCAGTGCATGGATCAAAATATTAAACTCATTGTTGCCTGTGTCTGTAACCTACTAACACTAGAAGTTTAAGTTTTCTATTTTATTACCCAATAGCAACGCCCCACGGTTTCACCGCATAAGTGTCAATCTCATGGAAATATCGGGATAAAAACTATCCTCTGTCCTTTCCCGGGACTCAAACTATCTCTATACCAAATTTCATCTAAATCTGTTCAACGATTTACGCGTGATTCAGTAAAAAACATCTAAACATTTTCACAAACTTTCACATTTAAAATATTACTAGCAGCGCCCCTCGGTTCCACCCGCATAAGTGTCGATCCCATGGGAATATAGGGATAAAATCTATCTTATGTCCTTTCCCGGAATGCAATCTATCTTTCTAGCAAATTTTATCGAAATCCGTTCAGTGGTTTAGGTGTGAAAAGGAAACATACAGACGAAGAGACAGAGTTACTTTCGAATTTATAATATTAGTATGGATAGTATAGTTATAATACCTATGGATAGTAGGATAGTAGGATTGCAAAATGCGCTACAACAATCTAATCGCTAAAAGAACATCCATAAGCCCTTACATACAATCATTAGCAGTATTTCTTCGGTAGTTAACACGTGGAATTCATGACAGAATGTAGGAAGTTATTAAGCAGGTAAGTCTCGGGGGATATTCAACAAGTGCCATGAGTGCCAATAATCGTATTATCGAGAGTTAACAAGACTAGCTGTAACGACTGGACAAGCAATCAAAGTAACCTATTAATGAGATAAAATTACTCATTAATAAAACAGGTTTGATACCTATTAGTGTACGGCCTGAGTACCCGCTTAATTCGAGCGTCCAGCGGGGCGGGGCGTGCGGCGTTTGTGTCAAACAGCGCCAGGGTAGCCCGCGAAATTCAATTTTTTTTAGGTTTTTGGCAATTTGCTGGTCAGTATTAAGTTGTACGTTGATTAAAATATGATTCGCGGCCGTAACGGCGCCGAGCGGAGCGGGGGCAGCAGCGTTCTTGTTTGCGTCGAGCGGCGCGTCGCATGCAAGTTCAAACCAGTTTGTGTTTGCAGCGGCGACGAAAGCGTGCGCGCCATGTCGTTCGAAGACATTATTACAGAAATTGAACTTAAACCAGAATTATGGGCAACAACTCATGCCCTATATAAAAATAGAATAATTAAACAGAAAGTGTATTCATACAACGAAAAAAAAAAATGCAAAATAAAGATATCATTCATTCAACGCTAACCGTGCACTAAGGCCACGTTTCAGTCAGTCCGTACACTATCGAGTCGTAATCAGCCTATAATGTTCCCACTGCTGGGATACAGGCCTCCTCTCGGTGAGAGGGAGTGGGCCGTAATCTACCACGCGGGCCCAGTGCGGATTGGCAGATGTCACATGTCTTCGAATTTTTGGTTCTAGGACATGCCAATTTCCTCACGATGTTTTCCTTCACCGTTTTGAGAGCAGTGGTGATGAAATAATTTACCTAGACAAAGTAAAGCGCCTGTCTGGGTTCGAACCTACGACCTACAACTCGTAAGTCGCAGCCGTTACCACTTGGCCACCACTGCTCTAGGTGTAACGAGTAGTATTCGAAAAATAGTGGTACAGCCAAATGAGACCGATTTTAAATTTTCCATAGAAACAGAGATTTTCAGTTATCTTTAATTTAAATAAGACATTACCAAAATATTCTTAAGTAACTTTTTAGATCCTTGTATCCTGCATACTTATGCGTATGAAGTTTAATTAAAATCGGTTTATTCATTTCGAAAAACAATGGCTTGAAAGTTTGTATGAAATGCCTTACGGCGTAAACGATCATAACCGCAAAACCAACTCGTCACTTTATACCCCCAGACGAACTCAAACTAGTTAAGTACCTAACCTCATTTGAGTTGTAGTGCAATTTAATTTGAATTAAAACCGAGTTCTCTTTGTTAGTTAGCTGTTAAAATACTTTTAGTGAACAATAAAATTAGTTAGGTTGTTTCAACTTACTGTAACGGGTCATGTGTGTAAGAGTTTTAGTTTATTGTGAGCGAAATAGTGCTCAATATCATATGCTTTTTTATTGAAGTGTAGGAGATATTTATGTATGATAGGGATGCCTGATGACTGGCAATTTTGTGCGGGGGTTTTAAGTATGAATAAAGGCGAAATTGATGACTACGAATCATAGAATAGAATACTCTGTGTATACTCCTTATTATATGACTTAAGCAGGCACTCTACGTACTAGGAAAGCAGAAATGAATCTGAGTAATGGCGACACTGATGACCACGAAACAGACGTCGCGGTGGCGCGTGGATAGCCTTGAATATATCTTGTGGTCATTATGAATGATTTTTATTTGTTCTGGTAAAGGTTGTGGAAATATTTGCGCATAAGATAGTACACATTTAGATGACTTATATATTTATAACGGGGCCCCGTTGGTCTCGTGGTCGCAAGCGCGACTGCTGAGCGTGGGGTCCCGGGTTCGATTCCCGGGTCGGGCAAAGTGTTATTGAGTTTTTCCATTAGGAATTTCTTAGTAGCAGCCCGGAGTTTGGAAGTTGGCGGTGTGATACCCTCGTGCCTCGGAAAGCACGTTAAGCCGTTGGTCCTGCGCCTGATCTCTCTCCGGTCGTGTCGGATTGCCGTCCCATCGGACAATGAGAGTGAGGGAAGAGGGAGTGCACCTGTGTCTGCGCGCACACTTATTGTGCACTATAATATCTCCCGCGCCGAAGGCTAGTCTCCGTTGAGATTGGCCGCCGTGGCCGAAATACGGTCTGGAGGACTTTATATTTATAATAGGTATATAAAATATTTTTTGAGGTAGAGTTGGTGAGATTGTATGTAGCGAGTAATCTTCGATATTACTCATCCGATTCCAAAAATTATTGCACGAATAGTAAGCTTAAGTATTGCCGAGTGTCATAGGAAAAGTTAAAAACAAGAAAATTTCACGAGGAAAAGTCGCGGGGAGAAGTTTCCGTGCTTCGGAAATCACGTTAAGCCGTTGGTCCCGGCTGTCATTCGTGGATCTTTGACAGTCGTTACGGGTAGTCAGAAGCGGTACTTGCCCGTGGTCCCCCTGTCTAGTCCCCCTTGGGGTACCACGAACAAATATTTTTGCCCATGGAACCCCCTGAATAACAATCTTCTTATTAAATATATTTTTATTGCCCGTGGTACCCCATCTCACACATCAGAAGCCCGAAAGTCTGACAACCAGTCTTACCAAGGGGTATCGTATTACCCAGTAACTGGGTTGTAGAGGTCAGATAGGCAGTCGCTCCATGTAAAATACTGGTATTCAGCTGCATTCGGTTAGACTGGAAGCCGACCCAAACATGTTGGGAAAAGGCTAGGCAGATGATGAAAGTCGCGGTGAGAAGTTAGTCTTAATTAAACGTAGCCTGTGGGTTTAACAACACCAATTGCAACCAAGAAGTTCTACTACAACCAAAACATGCATAGATTTATATAAAACAAGCTTGATGGTAATAAGTACCGAAAACTACCTAAACTGTCCAGCACCAAAATAAATTAGCCACTATCCACGTAATATCAAGGTTGAACTGTCCCAGCAGACAGCTTAATCAGTGTTCCGTCATAAGCGCTTATGTTGAAGTCTGTCTCACTAATTGCCAACGACAAATGTGGCATTTAGTTTTAGCGACAGAATAGCTGTTGGCATTTTGTTGTGTGTGATTTGTCTTTTAAATTAGTGTGTTGTATTACTTTTGATAGCATACACAATAATCGACTATTTAACTAATATTATTTGTGGGTTGCAACATTGTCATTTTTAAACATTTTATATTATGCTTTTGAGTTGTGCCAACCCATAGATGACTTTTGATGAAATACGGCGGGAAAAGTGGGCTTGCATTTTTCTCAGCTAGAGATAACGAAAGTGGTATAGAGTTACAGTTACTATTTTACTGTGTTGAGTACAAATAAAATGATTTGTACAAGTAATTGAAAGTCTAATTCTTTCAAGTTAGAAATGGGATAAAGTTTATCTACGTGCCTGACGTTGTGGTTTCCTGGACCAAGGACAGTTAATATCTTAAGAGACGAATGGACGAGGCGATAAAGCACGTGAGTAATTATTATCCATTTATCGAACTAACTTGCGATCCGGACACCGCGCCCGGCGCGGGTCAGCCCCCTGAATTGGACCAACAAGCCCACGTACTGCGCACACCTAAAATGCAGAGTGCGCCTGACCTGGTACAACTTCGTTTCCCTGCGATTTTGTGACAAACTTATTGTTGTTTATAACATGTGCATAAGCTCGCACGATTATAAGCACACGCGTGCTTGAAATAAGAAACAAGGTTCAAACATTTAGAGCAATAACATTAGTAGTGATCGTTGGGAAGTACCTAGTGAAAGTGATACCAGTTTTGGTCGTTTATTTACATTTGTAATCAAAGACAATTTGAAGTGAATGCTTATACATATTTACAATGGACTAGCTTCCGCCCGCGGCTTCGCCCGCGAGGTATGTCGATAAAAACTATCATATATCCTTCCCCGGGATGCAATTTATCTCTCTGCTAAATTTTATCGAAATCCGTTCAGTGGTTTAGGCGTGAAAAGGTAACATACAGACAGACAGAGTTACTTTCGAATTTATAATATTAGTATGGATTTGAATAGCCCATGATTGCGATGTAGTTATTATTTTAAGTATTACTGATCGTTTGAAAATTTCTGGTTGCTGGTTAGAGCGGTTACTTATATTATTACTTAATTAACTTGAGTTGCAAACGAATTTCATTTGAATTTATGATTTTCTTTTGTTAGTTATCTATATCATGTTGTGTGTTGTTGTTGCTGCATTTAAATAAATTCGATTTTATTCTAAATCGATTACCTATTGTGTATGCTAACACGTTTTAGGGGACAAATACTTTGAAGTAGCAAAATGGACAAGGAAGTGGCTTTCAATAGGAAGAGCTGGGGGCCTAAAAAGGCCAATTTGGAGAATGATAAAAGGATAACATTATGAATCATAATATGGCGAAGACAACCCGTGTTTTTCTTTTTTTCGTTGCAATACGTAGGTATAATCAAAGAGATTGGGATTGGATTTGGATCGGATTGATTGGTATTTTAGCACAGACAAAAAAAAATAACTGAAAAATCCTTCACCAATGGGATTTGATACAATTAACTTATCGATTATTGTCTATTTGGTGTATTGTGTGTCTTTTAGTCTGTGCTAAATAAATGTATTTTCTTTCTTTCTTTCCATTATGTTATCCTTTTCTGATTCTGCCAGAGTGGTCGTTTTAGGTCCCCTGGAAGGGGCATTTCATAGAGTTATTCTTATTCTTTTTTTGTTTTTGATTTGACAACCACTTAAATAGACGTCATCTAAACAATGTTATTTTCAGTCCATTATTGGATTTGTAGTTACTAACTATAAGTGCGTGTGAATAACTAAAAATGCCAAAGAACTGCGAGTCATTTACAGGGCCTGAACGGAAACGGAAACGGCCTTTAATTTCCATCAAATTAACAATGTATGCGTACCACAAGGACTCCTCGTACCCTACCAGGCGGATCAATAAAAAACTTCTGTAGAATTAGACGTCGTAATTATTTAAATATTTAAATCATTATACATTTTATACTGATGATATGCCCTTGTAAGCTAAACGGACTCCTAATCTATTTCTCTGCTTTCTAAATTCGTGTTGGTGTTTATCTTCCAATTTTATTCCACTATCTTATAATTAATAGGAAATGTTGCATGCCATAAACTATGCATGTCAATCTCTTCAGTACACGATGTTCTAACATGGCTGAGTGTTGCACTTTATTATAATTATGGTCAGTTTGACGAATTTAGACCATTATAATCAAGTATATGTTTTCCTAAGGAAAACATCGTGAGGACACCGGCATGTCCTAGAACCAAAAATTCGAAGACATGTGACATCCACCAACCCGCACTGGGCCTGCGTGGTGGATTACGGCCCACTCCTTCTCATTGAGAGGAGGCCTGTGTCCCAGCAGTGGGAACATTATAGGCTGATTATGGTTATATGTTTTCCTTCGTCGTTCAACTACGGCGAAAGGTACTTTTCTTGTTTAAAACCGCTGTAACTCAAGCTAAAGGCGCCTGTTCCTAGATTTTGAATCTAGATTGTAAAATATTGCTTTTTCGAGCAGCAAGCGGCTACCAGCTCGCGTGTCTATCGCTAAACAGAAGCACCTTGCCAGCTTGTTTCCTTTAGTTTCCGAAAAGTTAATCAGCTAGCCATTTCATTAACTACGAGCAGGTACACAAATACTTAACACAGTCTATAAATAAAATTATAATGAGCTAATTAATTATGATGGCTTATAATGTGCTATAAAGGTGTACTTTTATAGCTCATTATAAGCCTGTTTCACATTGTACAGAAAGGCGTAATATCTATAGGTATATAATAATAATAATAAAGCTAAAGAGTTTGTTTCTTTGTTTACGCTAATCTCTGGAACAACCAATCGGATTAAAAAAAAAAAAACGTTTGTTAACCCAATTCTTGAGGAAGGCTTTAGGCTATTCAACATCACGCTAGGACCCTTAGGAGCCGAGCAAAAAGAAAAAAAAGTCAGAACGAACGTTAAGCGAAAACTAAGTAATAGCGCGGACAGGTGATGCGATGAAACGGGATGGATCAAAGGTACAATTAATTTTGATGCGGTCTAAGTCACGGGCAGAAGCTAGTTTAGATTATATTATAGTTTATACCCGCGACTTCGTCTGTCTGTTTTAACATAAAACATGTCCTATAGCACCCGGCAACAGCGTAGCTTTCAGTGAAATAATGTTCGGAATCGGATTAATAGTTCCGAAGACATACTGCAGAAACGGACCACCGGGTTAGATGCACCCATATAAGTTGCGGCCGTTACCACTTGGCCACCACTGCTCCCAATCCTACTATTTAGAATGCTTGAAAGAATATTTATTTAATTCGATGTTTGGATTTAGGTATTTTAATTATTTTGAACCCATGGCCGTTGTTTCATTTAATGTCATCCCACTTGGCATATTAAGTTAATGATGATAGCGCAACATCATCATTCTTATTTATGTATCTCTATACCTGTCCAAGTTTGTTAGTAGGTATTTGTAGCGGTATCTACAACGCCACATGCGAACAACGCGTCATACTGACGTCACTCAAATCCTGCATCGCGCAAGCAGAGTTTACCGCGCAACTAGCATAGATAATAACGGCCTGACATGAATCATCGGGCAGTTGCCCGCAAGACACAACACCCGTTTGGTCGGAGGATCCTCCTTTTTTCTATGGAGTGTGAGTGAACTTTACATCCTGTTCCTCATACCTCTATATATTCACCCCATTCTAGCCGCGTCATCTTTCACGCAAAACATCCATCATGTCTTTATTCTTAAAGCCTTTCACATTTATAGTGAAAACTTTTCTCACTTCCCTCTAATCTACGTAAATAGTGCTACTTCCGTGAACATCTTTTATAAATTATTACTAGCTGCGCCCCGCGGTTTCACCCGCATAAGTTTCGATCCCGTGGGAATATCAGGTTAAAAAGTAGCCTATATGTTAATCCAGGGTGTCAGCTACCTACCTACCAAACTTTATCTAAATTGGTGTTGCCGTTTGAGCGTGAAGAAGTAAAAAACATATAAACACACACACACACCCTCACTCACTTATTAGTGTGATGTGATTATAATTAAAGTGGCTTTTCATATTTGTCTGTGTGACCGCGTTGTTTATCTTAAGCTGCGCAACGGATTTTTATGCAGTTTTCACTATAATTTATATTGAGATATTATTCTAGAAGGTTTATGTGTATTACACATTGTTATTTACTCGTTGATTTTACAAGTCGTAAAACGCGGTCACTAGCATAACAAAACAATAAATTGAGACAAAGTGCAAGTGAAGCAGTAACTTTTCCTCCCGCACAAGCAAGTAGTTACGACTCTTATTAACTTTCTCCATCATTACTTTCCTACTCGAGCTATAAATAGTATTTTCATGGGTTGTAATAACACAGACGTGCATCATAAATCTGTAGGGGATGACGGTGGGAGGACCAAGTTAAATGTCCCGGAAGAATTAGGGACAGGGCCACTTCTGTTACTCTAGGCAAAGAGTTAGGAATTTGTACAGAAGCGTCAATGCAGTTTCCTTCGTAAGTCAGTAAGTCATAAGTCAGGTTAGATAATGCAGGCACGTACGCGATCGATGCCGCCGGAATACACTCCGGTTGGTAAGGCTTGCAGTCGTCTAAGCCTAAACCAACGGGGTAATTGCGTAATACATTAACAGCAGCAATTGTTTTCATTTTGACAGGTCAACAACATTCATTGTGTTATTTACGCTGTTGAGCAGACAAATTTTTTAAAGATATGAAGTAATGGATTAGCAATATAACCTAAAACGTTATGTAAACTGCTACAATTATCTTTCAACATCTCATCAATATCTGACAACCTAACGTAACCAAACCGAATGACATTGACATGTGACAATCGTCGTTCGTAAAAATTTGTGAAATTTTCGCAAAAAATAAATTGACAACAAGATGGCTGCGTTAGTTCCGATTTTGGCCACACGCCAAAAGAGTCTTTCTGTCCGTTCACAGTTATTTTACCTCAGCATCAATTAGCATCACTGTCAAAATCAAAGTAATCTTTATTCTCGTTACAATAAGGTTGCTGTTGTTTTGTTGCCACGGACTAGTCTGTCAAAATCGCAGTGATCTTTATTCACGTTACAATAAGGTTGCATTTGGGTTGCTGCTTTCAGATGTAAAATAACTGTTAATGAAGTGTAGAATGCATTGGGCGTGGAAATGACCCCTCTTTAGATTCTTGCTCTATACGCTAGGTGAGCAACGTCAACTGCTGTAGACAGACGAATAGATTGGACGATTTTTAGGGTTCCGTACCCAAAGGGTAAAAACGGTACCCTATTACTAAGACTTCGCTGTCTGTCCGTCCGTCCGTCTGTCTGTCACCAGGCTGTATCTCAAGAACCGCGATAACTAGACTAGAAATTATGTATTTCTGTTGCCGATATAACAAAAAATACTAAAACAAAAATAAAATAAATATTTAAGGGGGGCTCCTATACAACAAACGTGTTTTTTTTTTGTGTTTTTGCTTGTGGTACGGAACCCTTCGTGTGCGAGTCCGACTCGCACTTGGCCAGTTTTTTTTATCTATAAGTTAATATCGAAACGAGTAAAACATTCGTTCGATGATTGATGTTCTGATTTATCATGATAGTTTATTTTCATCGCCACGGTATAATTTGAAAACTTTGACCTCTGTTCGTCCGAGTTTCGTTGAAGTTTGATATCACTTCTGAATTGAAAATTAAGGTCGAATATTATTATAAGTGTAATGATGTGTTTCTTTATTTTAACATTCAAATGTGTTGTTGTTTTTTGAATCACTGTTTTTCATAATAATATCAGTAGCATTTTTCAAAATATTTACTCTGAATATTAATGTGTAACAAAACCGTCCGAAAATAAAAGATCGCTCGTCAGCATTCCCTTGAACAAAAAGGGTTTCTGCAAGAACTATCATACTTAACGCCTTTTGAATACGTCAACGATTTCCGAAGGCTTTCTCGACCTTACACACACAGGGCATTTTGCAAATGGAGGGCATCGAAGTCTTGTGTACATAGAAAGTTTGCTGCAGAGGCTTATTCTACTTAAGATGTGGTTACTATGCTAATTGTATCTACTTGATGGTGTATGTGGGCACATTGCTCGCAGAACAGATGGCCGATGGGGCCGAAAGGTTCTGGAGTAGCGACCGCGTACCTCACCGCGTACCTCACAAGGTTGACCGACGACCTTGTGAAGGCCGCAGGAACCCGTTGGATGCGAGAAGCACAGAACCGGTCGAAGTGGAGGTGCTTGGGGGAGGCCTATGTCCAGCAGTGGACGTCTTTCTGCTGAAATGATGATGATGATGATGGTGTATATTTACAAATTCTTAGCTTTAGTTTCCTATTACTTTTTTTGAGATAGTCATCTCAAAAAAAGTAATAGGAAACTCATCTCACCTCACATCATACCTTGCATAATCAGCCCATTATGTTGCCATTATTAGGACCTGTGTCCCCTTATGAGAGGGAGTGGGCTATATAATCCACCATGCGGGCTCAGTACGGGTTGGCAGATGTCTTCGAACTTTTGGTTCTAGGATATGCCAGTTTCCTCACGATGTTTTGAAAGCACTGGTGATGAAATTACACAAAGTAAAGTGCCTGCTTGGGATCGAACCCACGACCTACAACTTGTAAGGCCATTACCAAATATCATCATAAGATATCTAAAGTAATTATATGTATTCCAATATTCAAAGAGTTAAAAAAAAAACTGGAGTGTTTTCGAATTAACTCAGACAAATTTTTTACCGACCTGTGGGTAACTTTCCGATCAAAAAAAATGTTGGAACCAATCAAAATCTTTTTGGTTTAGTACTCAAAAAATCTCACTCAATCTATTTCAAGCCATACATCTGTTCGAGACAGGTATCCCTTTCACTTCACGCGTTGGTAGGCAGTGGAGCTTTTGTTTCTGTTGTACCTAATGTCCCCTGCACGCCTCGACTGGCCTCAGTCTATCCTCTCATAGATCATAGCATGAAGATATACTGGATAGTCGATTGCATAGAGTCTTCTATACATTTTTAAAATAAAATAGTAACGAAGAATTTTTGTCCGTTTGTCGGATGTTGTACTCGTAAAGCAACTACACCCATGATCTACCAAAAAATATATAGATACTTATCTGTAATGTTAAGGTTCACAAAATTTACTGAGAAACAGTATTTCTTAACAGAAAAGAGAGGTTTTTAGCTTTGTGTTTTGATATTTCGAAACGAATTTGCATGATTATTTTTTATTTAAGAAGATGAAGCTTTATACTGAAGTGGGATTAATTTTTGTATCTTTATGTCGCACTTTTCCCTACTCAATTTCTATAAGGTTTACAGCAAAATAAATGCTTGTTCTAATGCCTGACGACTGTTTATGCATTTTATGTCCAGGAAAACCACTGTTCATTCCAAAGTTGCTTGGATGAGATCGCAGAAAGTGATAAGTCCGCCCATTGTATTATATATTTTGTAGTATTTGATATATTTTTCATGTTATGTATTTTTGTGGTGTACAGTAAAGTATATAATATAAATAATAAATAAAGCAACATGGTAGACAGGGATTTAAAAACCTTCATAAAGGTTACAAAATTATAAGTGTTACATATTGAATAATCAAATATGTAACACTTTTATACGTGTCTTTTAATGTATTAACCCAAAACACTTACAAAAGTGTAACCGTAATACATCTGTAACGGATATGAAAGTTTTAACATTTTTAATAAGTGTAACGGGTAAACGCGGCGTTGCCAAAATAGCCGTAATCCCGACTGGATTGAGGCTATTTTGCCATCGCCGCGTCTGTCTGTCCGCCGCGAGTTTTTGCGGTACCGTGCAAAAATGTTTATTTCTGTTACACATAATTATTAACACTTATAAAAGGTTACACTTTGATTCTGTAACATTATGGTATCTGTTACATTTAGAAGTGTTTTTCTTTTAAAACAGTTTTAAAAACAGTGTTAATAAAAACACTTATTAAGGGTACAGTTTGAGTCTCTGATGACATGATGGCTCCTCTGTATCCCTTTGTGTCTAAATGCGTGATGGTATCATAGTTTTGTAGTAAATTAAAGAATGGGTATTCTATGCGTCTTTTCCTTCTTTCTTCCTACTCCATGAGATTTCTACCTTGTCCGTATTCGCGATTACTTTTTATAAACACAGAAAAACGCAGAAAAACCCCTTTTTTCAGCGCCGATATCGGAGAAGAATACACCGAAATTCAAATGAGAGCACGTTTCGCGTTATTTTAGACTGTTTGACGATTCTGTCAACACTCTATTATCAACCTTACGTTTTGGACCCAGAGTTCGTTTTTATTTGGTCTCAGATTTTTATTTTAGGAGCTAAATTATCTTAGAGTTGTAATTCACAATCTTTCTCGGCCCTATGCAGGGATAAGTTTTGAATTTTGCGAATAAAAAAAGTTAAGGCTTATGGCTGGGAGTTTCTTTTCGTTGGCCGTAGTGTTGAATATTTCTGTATGGCAATTTTTATTTTGGCCTGTTTGGCGTTTTTCTTTTCTTTTTTTAAGGATTATGTTACTTTATTACTGACGAGTAACGATTTATGTTGTGATAATATTGCGAGTACCTACTATGAGTACTTAAAAAATTGAGAATATTAACCTGTTGATCGCCACACGTCAACAAATCAAAAACGTGCCCTCGGCGTCAAAGCCTGTCATGTAATCGAACCGTGGCGTGCTGGGCACATTTTGGTTTGACATCTATACTCCTGTAGCGGTCAAAAGGTTTAATGCCTGAAAAAGTTAGAAAATCAAGGGCATCTAGCCCTTGATTTTATAACTTTTTCATTTAAAATACGGGGGTATGAAATCGCTGTTATTAGCCACTCATATTCGTAGAGAAGGAGCACTACAGATAATTATTTCCAACTACATATCATTAATGAGAATCGGACACATTGTATATACCTACGCCAGCAAATCAAGCTACTACAATCTGTCAAATTTCTTTAATAGATTTTCAACTTAATCGCGATAGCATAAGGTGCAAAGTTTTGGGAAAAAATAAAGATACACGGCTTTTTCTGAGTTGACCGATTCCCACAGACTATCTGAAACTGAGAAATGCAACTGAAGGCTAATTCCTGTAATTAAAAATGTTCAAAATCTAGTTGCAATCTCATCTCAGCGATAATTATAATCAATGTCAAATATGTATGTAGGCAAATTAGAGGTATTGTTAACTGTTTGAGGCTTTTTTTTGTAGATGGGAAATCATCAAATGACCCCTCCCGCTCTGGGTGGAGCGGAAGGGAGTGTCAGACTCTTACTGACTAAAACCCACCCGTGTTCCTTCCTTAGCCCTTTATGTTCCGGGTCAGCGGTAACCCTTTCGAACAATCCCGCTGACCCGGCAGGCTTCGGCCCTATGGAGCCCCTCCTCGACGCTGACATCTCTTTGAGGCGCGCGTGGAACACGTACGCACCCATTACTCTCCGCCCGCAGGCTCGCGCCTACGGTGGCCGGGAGTCGTCACGCGGCTCCCGACGCCCGGAGCTTCTCCCGCGGCGGCTGGGACGGGAGGCTCTCTCCCTGAGCCGTCCCGCCACCTCCTTTGCTAGCATGACTGCTTCGCAGAAGGAGGTGACTGCCTCTCACTCCCTCTCGCCCCGGACCATGGAGAGGCTTGTGCCTAGCTTCTTTTTCCCAACTATGTTGGAGTCGGCTTCCAGTCTAACCGGATGCAGCTGAATACCAGTATTTTACATGAAATGGCTGCTCATCTGACCTCTACAACCCAGTTACTGGGTAACACGATACCCCTTGGTAAGACTGATTGTCAGACTTTCGGGCTACTGACGACCCGTAACGACTGTCAAAGATACGTACGTAACGATTTTCAACAATGTATAATTAAATAATCAATTAATCAATCAACTCAGCCTATCGCAGTCCACTGTTGGTCATAGGCCTCTCCCAGACTGCGCCACAGCACCCTGTCCTCCGCCTTCCGCATCCAATCTACCCCAGCCACCTTATTTAGTTAAATAATATAATTATAATTAAATAATATTATATATATTTTTATGTAGGTATGTACACACCGTAAAATACACCATGATGTATTATAATGTTCATAGGCAGATTATGAAAGCATAAAACTAATTAAATGTTGTATTATTAAATAGTAAAATATTGCTGAGAGAGTGCGGCGTAACCATTTGCCTCCCCCGGGGCGGAAAGAAGGTATTCTTGATTTATTAAGCAAAAATAACCGCAGAAAATGGATAAAAATTGTACAATCTGTTCTGTATCGATATCACGATCTTCAACAAACTGCAATTATACCTTTAAATCCATTTACTTAGAACTTAAATCCACTTGTTATAAGATAGTTGTTTGGAACTTATTAAAAAACACAGCGCGTTGGAGCTGGGCCCCGCTTTGAAGAACTTAGTCAAAGAAGTGAGTTCAGAAAAGTATTGTGGACAGGGGAATTTTATTTCTTAATGTTTCATTGCCTTTTATACAATGTGGGGACGACGATACGACTTTCATTTAATCTTCGTTTATCCAATAATGACGTTTCTCTCTAAATCCATCCTAAGCTTGTCTTTAAAAGATCGCTTTAAGCGACAAAACTGTTTATGTCTGTAATATTTATGGTGTACCTACATAATAGAGAATATTAGATGCATTCTATTTCCACTATGTGTACAAACATGCAATCAAACATATCCAATAGATTAGTCACTATAGTTAGTCAAAGATCGACTAAACCCATAGTGGGCCGACTATGGGTTCATTTAATATGACTTCATAAATCACTTCTATTGAATACCACTGTTTTTTTTTTAATTCGATTTTAGCTTGATTAGATTCATGTATTGTCGTATTGTTATCCTCACATAGTTTTTGAAAGATAATCTCGTGTAGAGATGGGCGTCGGGTAATTATCCAGATAAATTCCCATTTGTGTAAATACCGGTTTAAAAATACACAAACCTTGGATAAATCCATACTAATATTATAAATGCGAAAGTGTGTATGTCTGTCTGTTACCTCTTCACGCTTATACCGCTGAATCGATTTAGTTGAAATTTGGTATGGAGATAGTTTGAGTCCCGGGAAACGACATAGGATTCTTGGTCTTCCTTTTATTTCTGACACTATGTTTAAAAGCAAAAAATAATCCTTATGATGAAGCCTTTCGATCGGTATGATAAAGCTACAGGGTATTTTTTTTTCTCGTGTAGCGGGTTCGATTCACGGTTCAATCACGTAATTATTTAAAAATCTATGAATGCAGTTTAAATTATTTTTTTTAAATTAAAATAATGTCTTCTTTCAGTAAAATGTTCCATCTACAATATTCAAGGTACTTTCCCTCCATGTGGCATAGCCGTGGGACGCCCTGTATACATAGGGGATGAAAGTTTGTATGGATGTTCGACATACACATTTTTAGAATTTCTAATATTAAGTACAGATAACTCACAACGTGACATATTTAACAAAATGCGATAAAATTTAGGTAGGTACATAGAAAGCAGAAATAGGCCCCTGCTACAAATCGTTACAAACCCAAGATCTACGTATGCTTACGTATTGTCGAAAGGTTTAAGGTATGTAACTTTTTCAAACTCTTATTACCTGAACGTTTAAGTGATCATCAAAGTAACCTTAACTTATTCCCTAAGCTAGAATCGGATAACGAGAATTACTTAACCAGCAGTATTTTTCTTAGCGCCATTACCATTTATCCTCCACACCATAATACCTGAGGGATAATGAAACCCTAACATTAGTTGCTACGTATATCCTAATATGGCAGCAATGTCTGTATGTTTACAAATTCAGCTGCCCTACACAAACTTACGTAGAAATAGAATGTAATGAAAGAAACAATATTAGGCAGAATATTTCCCTGAGGTGTACAATAAAACGTGTAACATTATCGTTAGGGGATGATGCTCTGTTTGCAACGGAAGAGTAGGAACTATATTGGCTTACTTTACTTGGACGAATTTTTTTTTAAAGTTCATGCAAGGATCCAAGGACTAGAGTTGTAATTGTAGACTTTAGAGTGCAAGAAAATATTCATCATCATTTCAGCCGAAAGACGAAAAAAAATACAAGGTGTTGATTTGCATCCCCGTCAAATTTCAGGAGGTTGTCATAAAATACATTTTAGTACTTTAGTATTTTAGTACTTAGTAAATTAAAAGGCGTTTGTTTGTGTGTGAAAGCGCGGTTATAGGGCTAATAACAGACGGGCCGCGTTTAAATACGGCTGGTTCACACTTACGGATTTCCGTAAATAAAAAAAAAATACCTACCCATTTTATTGTTGATTTGGGTCGAGAATCATTAGCATAATTACGTCCTTGAATTTGACTAGGATGCAAATCAACACCTTGTATATTAGAAATTATTTACTAGAAAATATTAAACGTTTAAACGTCACGTTTAAATTGATCCATGGCTGATTTAACGGCGTCTTCTCATGTCTCCGATGACTTCTTAATATCATCATAGATGGAGCCTCTATGGTTGGTTGGCTCACTGTGTATTTCGGGCAGAAAAGAATATTGGTTTTCTTACAGTGTTGGAAGAAAATTGGTGACTATGATTGCTGAATTTGGAGATCGTAATATATGCTACTTATTGCAGCGTTGCCTCTGTGGTTAAAACCTCTTTTTCAAATAATAACTGGTTATTATCGTTTTTTAAACGGAATTCGTATTTTTGACATGACAAGTCATATTTGATATATAAAAATGTTTGTTGAGTTAGGTACTTGATATTTGTTGACCTGGTTTCACCTGCGATAATTTTAATATTCCTGGTAATCTGTTCCCAAATTGCTGATACTGTACATGCATGCACTGTCCCGCCAGAGTAGGTATTAATGTTGAGATTCGCATCATAAGCTGACCACACTATCTGAAGGCTAATTCTCGTAATTAAAAACGTTTAAAATCTAATCGCAATCTCATCTCAGCGACAATCAATGTCAAAAACTTGTCAAAAATGTAGAGAAATTAGAGGAATTTTTGACAGATGAGTGGCTTTTCATTACAATGTGTTGGAGCATGGTCGTTTAAATAAAAACAGGTTTTTTTGTTCTGGCTCGTTTCGTAGAATTTCTTTATTTGCAGAAGGTCTATCATGCGGCCATCTTACTTATTTATTTATTTATCATTACCTATTAATTTTTTCTTCTGTCTATATTTGCAATATTACTCAATATCACACTTTTTTATACATATTCGTTATTGTTTTTATGTGTCACAAAATTATTTATTTAATTATGCATACACAAATCACGATGAATATAAAACTGATTTACATCCGTCACCTCACACACAAGGTCCAGTTGAAAACCAGCGTCAGGCACCAGTTGTCTGGCATTTTTGCTGAACTAGGCCTTTTTGGCGCAGCCGTGAGGCACACATTCCTGCTAATTTCTTACATCGGACTTTGCACTTTTTATTTTTTTTTATATCTTTTTTTGTTTTTAACTGATGTACGATTATTGTCTAACTATTTGGTGTATTGTGTGTCTTTTAGTCTGTGCTAAATAAATGTATTTTCTTTCTTCTTTCTTTCTTCTTTCTTTCTTCTTTCTTTTACGTCCCTGCGACGTAAAAGCCACTAAAAATATGCACTTACTCGCTAACAAACTGACTAATCCAAACGCAGCACCGCAGATGGGTACTGAAACAGAAACAGAAAACAGAATAACAAAGTGCCATAAAGCTCTGAACCGTCCAACTTCAAAACTAGTAACGAGGCGAGTTCAAATAATATTTTTTATTTGGACAAAATATCGCTCCAATGGGTGAGCTTTTTAAATCATTATCGTTTGGGACAGGGATCTCTTTTCGAGAGAACTGCGGAAGTTTCCGAGATGAAGAAAAATGCTTCGGGACTCGTTAGTCGATTTTTTGTAGGAAATTCGATCATAATTTTTGGTAGGCAGAATATTGTTTTTAGGTTTTCGAAATTTATAGTTTCTTAATTTAAGAAAAGAAAGAAAGAAAATTCGTTTATTAGCTGTAAACATGACGCAGAGAAAGAACACAAACACAAAATTGTAGAAATTTTGGGGGGAAATATGCATCATATATTATCCGCGCAAAACGGCCATCGCTCAGCATAATGCTACGACCCTATGCGAGACAGGTCAACCGGTGCAGCACAGCCTACGTTATCATAAAAATAACAAAATAATACTTAGATAAAAAATAATGCACACTAACTAGTTCTAAATGTTTATATAAACATTATTTTATATTTTCGATTGAATGTAGGTATGTTTAATCTGAAATCCGAGTGACTATAAACCCTTTAAATATATGGAAGGCTTAAAATAAAATTGTTTAATGATCACCAAATAAAATAAGAAGCTCTGAATCGAAAATAATAACATTGATACTGTGAGAAAAAAAACAAAAAAAAAATATTACGCCAATATATGTTCAGCAGTGAGCGACAGTTGACGAAAGGCAACAATATCCGACATAAAACTAGTAAGCAACATGCATAAACAAAGCACATAAAATCTATTTTCGAGTACAAATCCCAACTGAATGACTGTATGCATGTAACCGCTTATATTTCTATTTCAGTTTCAACAATCTGTAAACAATACTACCAAATTGGCAATCATATCCAACAATATTGACTCAGAACTTAGGTGCAGACCATTGACAAATCTCATTCCTATTACTGCGGTGCTATTCTGTAAAAATCTCACCGTGAACACTTAGGTGAAGTGAGCGTGGAGTGAGCTGTCAATAATATCAATTCTTAGCAAAAACAAACTCACTTCACCTAAGTTTTCACGGTGAGATTTTTACAGAATCGACCGGCTGGATTATATTTGATATTTTCAACATCAGCACCCGATTCTGACCTTTTTCTTTTGTTAGCGAAACGAAGTTACCAATCGATGCAACAATTGGTTCAATGTATATAAAGTCAGGGCCCTGCAGTGGGACAGTACATGCTAGTTAGATTAGATGATTCTAAACCCTCCAGCTTGAAAAGGTTTCATTGGTTGTAAAAAAAAAATCTGCTCTTTCATAGAAAAGTGCAATAGGTACATGCGCGGTCAAAATGTATGGTAAAGCAATTTTTTTTTTTTAATAACTGACGTCATATTTCAACACATGGTAACAGGGGGCCTAAAAAGGTCACTTTGGCAGAATCATAAAAGGATAACATTTTGAATCATAATGGACAGTTAACTGTTAAGTTAATCGTATCAAATCCCATTGGTGAAGGATTTTTCAGTTATTTTTTTTTACTGTGCTAATATACCATTCAATCCAATCCAAATTCAATCGCAATCTCTTTGATTATACCTACGTAGTGCAGCGAAAAAAAGAAAAACACGGACTGTCTTCGCCATAATTATGATTCATAATCTTATTTATCCTTTAATCATTCTGCCAAAGTGGCCTTTTTAGGCCCCATGGCCACCTGTAGAATTGCTTATAATGTACATACATTGAGATCGCGGAAAGCGATAAGGCCGCCCATTGTATATTTTGTAGTGTTTGATGTATCTTTTTCATGTTATGTATTTTTGTGGTGTACAATAAAGTATATATAAATATAAATAAATAAATTTTTAACAAAGTGATTTTACCTAGGCACTAACAAGGAAATAAAATCCTAAGGAATCTCTTGTCAGATTTCCAAAATCAATAGGACCGTGTCGATATTTTATCCGAATATCATCATACAAAAGTCGGTTGAAAAATCTTTCGGACTGAGAAAACAACAACGGATTTGAAACTTTAGGATGCATACACACAATAATGGGAGAGGCAACTACCGCTCCTGTATTTAAGTACGGTTCTCTACACGAGCATGTTTTCACGACACACGTTGGTGGCTGCAGTTGTATCTACCGTTGACGCGTGTCGCTCGTGCGTAGCGTTTATATCCTCTAATTAGTGCTTCCTTACCCGGACCGTTAGTCCCACCCGCTGAAGACCTCCCACCTGGACATGAGCTACCTTGGGTAACATGGAAGTCTTTAAACAGACTCCGGACCCAGGTTGGCCGAAGCAAGGAAAACCTGTTCAGGTGGAGATTCATAGACGACTCCGCCTTGGAGTGTAAATGTGGTGCTGTTCCACAAACGATGGGACACTTAATGTCGTGTCCTGCGTGTCCTGTCAGCTGCACGTTGCAGGAGCTGATGGACGCTGGTGGAGGCGCCAAACAAGTGGCCGAATTCTGGGCCGAGTATATTTAGATTGCTATCGACACGCTAAGAAGAAGAAGATCCTCTAATTGGCAATTGACACCTCATTTCTTTCCACAATCCTTCAACCACTAACTTAGTCAAAGGTGAAAGATAAAAGTTTATCCCAGCCCAGCCTTTAAACGTGAAATCCCTTCAGTGGAGCCACATGAATTATTAATCGGAGTCCTCAATACACTTAGACAGACAATTGAATTAAATGGCTTCTTTTAAAATGGGAACGCTAAATGTGAATCGTATTTTATGCTAAAAGATCTGAGAGTGAGAATGCCTGTGGTATTTTAGGAACCAGGAAATTAATTTAGTTAGAGGATTTTGGGGTCTGTTTTAAATGTGGTGAATTCTCCATGAAAGGGAAGGTCAAAAGGTAATTTGCAGAACTTGTTGGTCTTTATTATCTCGATGAAGGTCAGGTGTATGTTTATCGTTTAACATCGTCGAGTATGAAAGTACCATGTAAGAAACATTAAGATAGATTTACTTTACAGAAAAAGTTACTCATATGTGTATGTGTGTTATCAACATTCATCATCATTCTCCTGCCTTTATCCCAATTTATTTGGGGTCGGCGCAACATTTATTTTTCTTCCATACTTCTCTATTAGTCTTCATCACGGTAGGCACCTCTTTTCTAACCATATTATTATCATTCACACAGTCCATCCATCGTTTCATCATTTATGTGTGTATGTATCGAATACTATACATAATGACAAATAATAACGCAGTATATACTGCGTTTGCGATTGAGTTTCCAAACATGGAAACAAAAATGTGTATTTGGAAAAACAACTTTAAAACTCACACATAAAGTTCATGTTTATGACTTTAAGTCAGTAAATCTGAAATCAGTGTAGCGGTATCTACAACGCCACATGAGAACAACGCGTCATACTACGTCACGCAAATCCTACATCGCGCAAGCAGAGTTTACCGCGCAATTAGCATAGATACAACGGCCCGACATGAAACATTGGGCAGTTGCCCGCCAGACATAACACCCGTCTGGTCGGAGGATCCTCCCTTTTCTATAGAGTATGAGTGAACTTTACACCCTGTTCCTCATACCTCTATATCAGTTTAATTTATACTTCCATAAAGTTAATATTCGTTTAAGTGAAAACAAAATGTGAATAGACTTTAGACATAACATAATGTAGATATTAGGGCCGCCAGCCAACTTAGCGACCGCTCTTGTGACTAACAACAAGTGGGCGGGCAACCTTAGGACTAGTTGGACAGTAGGTACTCTGGAAGAGCAATGGTGGCTGAAAAGCAATGGAATCCCAGTGGCATCGGCCCAAACTTACGAGTTGTAGGTCGTGGGTTTGAATCCCCGGGCGCTTTACTTTGTGTCTTTCGTTTTACTTTCGAAACAGTAAAGGAAAACATCGCGAGGAAACCGGCATGTCCTAGAATAATGACATCGAAGACACGTGACATCTACCAACCCGCACAGGGCTCGCGTGGTAGATTACAGCCCACTAACTCTTGAAGTGAGGAGGCTTGTGTCCCAGCATTGGGAACATTATAGGCGGATTATGCTATACTCTGACAAGCACTATCTAATATGCAAACCATAGAGATATATTGCATCTTCTTGTAACCGTATAATACGTACTTGATTTGCTTGTCTTTGTTTTTCCTTTATAATTTTTTTGTTTTCTCACCTTTTAATATATTGGTACCCTACAGTGCTATTGTATAAAAGCTTCTGAGAGTTGGAAACCTGGTGACCTGTAATACAGGTTTTCATTACCTACCACAGGCACCAGTGATTCACAAATGTTTGTATACTGTATACTTATGATAGACCATACCTACCATATTTCCTTCTTATATCGATAACCGCGGATATCCTATTAAATTTTGGTCAAAGTTTGAACAGAATTTCCTATTAATCGGATAAGCCGGCTTAGTGTCAACCCGTCACACGTAAACAAACAAAACTTTCCTTTTACACTTACGAAGTGTACCGAGTGTTCGGGATAACATATTCATTACGAAGTACACATGCGGATAATATCGATATCGCAAACACATGTACATTTAGCCTATAATGTTCCTACTGCTGGTACACTGGCCTCTTCTCGGTGAGAGGGAGTGGGCCGTAATCCACCACGCGGGCCCAGTGCGGGTTGGCAGATGTCACATGACCTCGAATTTTTGGTTCTAAGGCATGCCGATTTCCTCACGATGTTTTCCGTCACCGTTTTGAGAGCAATGATGATGAAATAATTTACACAAAGTATAGCGCCTGTCTGGGTTCGAACCTACGACCTACAACTCGTAAGTCGCGGCCTTTACTACTTGGCCACCACTGCTCACCAAAAACCAAAACTCAAGTATTGTTGAGCTTTGACTAAGAAAACGATCCCCGATTGCAATTTATTTGCAAAAAGTAAGATGATGCCTCTTGCCCTCTTGTCACGATTGCTTCTCTGATTTTCATCAAAAATACAATCCTTAAGACTACCTAAAATTAATATTTTGCCATATTAATTTTGCATAGTAGTAATAGTAACAACCTTTATTCATCAACAAGTTAGAATACCATATGTGACGTCATGTTCGGTGAGCCACAAACTAAGCGTCGCTTGTATCTTATGGCACAGGAGTGCGAATTTAACAAAATTATAATGGCGACCTTACAGTTTGCGGATGTTAGATTATCATTAACATGAGATAATCTATGTAAAAAGAGCCGTGGCCTAGGTATACTTTATTATATTTATTAAGGGATGGTAAACAGCAACTATAACAAAGTACAAAAACTTAAGGTACAGACGCCAGCACATCAAGCTACTACAATCTGTCAAATTTCTTTGTCAAACTTGAGAAATAACTGGGAACTTGAAATCGCTCAAATAAATCAAAGATAAACAATTTCTACTACATAAATAAATAGATAATTAGTACCTCCTATTAAGTATGTACGTAACGTCAGGTGTAAGTAATCGTGTAGTACCGCCAAGTTCTCACCCTTGCATTGGCTCGACCAAGTTAAAGAAAGCCACACAATGAGGCAGGACGCTTAAGGCGAACGCGTTTCAATCCCGAGCCTTCCCTTTAGGTACTGCAGGTTTTGTATTTGCTTTGACAACGGCCGACCTCCGCGAATATTTTATAAGCTGTTGATGGCATGTTTAATGAGATAAAGACGTATTTTATATTTAAAAGGATAGAATAATAGAGGATCAGCTTGGAGAACTGACAGCGCGTGTCATATGTAAAATCTTCTTCTTCGTGTCGCTGGCACAACTGTATTTTAAATCTTGTTTTCCCAAAACTTTGCCACTTCCACGGCGTTGTCGGTGGCATCGCAGAGGTCAATTTGACTGCATGTTTTGGGAAACAGAGGGCAGGATAGGAGGTGGAGCATGGTTTGTGACATAGCTCCGCAATCACACCCTTCTGCCGTTGCGTCAAGGTAGCCCCATTTTACCAGGTTGGACTTACATCTTCCCACTTGTGTCCGGAGACGGTTCAGAGATTTCCAAGTGGGCCACGGAAGGTTACACCCTGCAGGGAGATGCTCCTTTGGTGGTAAGTAGTGAGTAGGAGGGGGAAGAGTATCCTGCCACAGTTTGCAACGGGCGTCGGCCGGGTTTCCTGACAGAGACGCTGTCGATTTCAAGAAATATGTAAAATGAGTACTATCAACACAATATACATACATAACTCAAGCTATCTTTCCATGGGCGTAAGCAGAAACCGGAGAACGGCACCTGTTACGTTCCTTATGTACTCCTTTTTCATATATTTTGGTGTACTACGCACCTGACCTTTCTGCCGATAGATTATAGTCTGTGAACGCCCTAAAAATAAAATTCAGACTAAATAATGAACTTGAATTCATGTTAAGAAAGCTGCCACACTCTGAATGCACGTGTGCTACGAGATCGTAGCACAATGTGAGCTACGCCGTAGCTTGGCTCTTAGCGTAGCGAAACGCGTAGAGGGACAAGCGACTGTATTTAAATTGATTTTTTTTTTGTCGTTTCATAATCACATTGAATTTGAGTGAATATTCAGGTTAAATTCTGTATTCGATTGTGTGTAACGACTAATAAACCAACATCTGCTTAAAATTCAGTAACGCACAGCATAAACTGCTGAGCCTAGAAGCATGAAGTTTTACACAAAAGCTCCTTTTACAGCATGTATCAGAATGGCGTGGTCGTATTTAAGGCTGCGGTACAGACCATCAAACTGAACAACTTTATCCATGGAACCAACATCGTAATCGCGAAAAAATAATCAGCAGTCCCACATACATTTGTTATAATTGATCCCCTTCAAAATGTACTTTCGTATGGAAAAGAATTAGCATGAAACTCCATAGTTACTATTTTAAATTGTTTCATAATATTTTGTATACACTAGTTATTTAGTTATAATATGTGCAGACGATGTATTTGGAAGAAAATTACTACACTACACAATAGGTACAAAGAATTTAAAATGAAGCAATGACAGATAATTCAATTATGTGATAGATACACGTGCTCACATATTGTAACCGTAGGCTATAACACGCCTAGATGTAGTGTGTCACTTTGGTAAACAATTCAACTGTAAAAAATAACTATTTAAATGGCAGTTTTTAATTACTTAAAAATTAAGCTACTTTCCCTAACCAAATACCTTTAAAAAACATTAAAAATTATAAAAGCATTCAAATGAAAGTTCACGCCTGACTACTCTAGATGGCGTTGGCGTAGAATTAAATCTCGCTATCAGCTATCGTTTCGCTCACTACGAATTGATATAAGAATCAAACGTTTGCTTGTGTTACGACTGGAATTTGACTTGATATGACTTGGATTTTTATAGAGTTAGTTATATCTACGCATGAAGACGCAACTAGCTTATAAGTACCTAAAATAAAACTACAACAAAAAACATGTTTTAGGTTTTTAAACAAAACATAATACTATGACGTTGAAATTGAGTGAAAGTTAACGTTCAATTCTGTATTTAATTTAATTTTAAGTTAAGTACATTTCGATTCTAGTTTAATGAAAAATTTAGTTTAAATATCTACTGCGTTTTAGAATCAATACAACTGAGTCCGATTTTTAGTTAAGTTACATTTTCCGTAGACCTTATCTGTGCCATAAATTAAACGTTCTACACGCCCTAATAAGCCTCTAAAGCTTCAAACTAAACATAAAGCTAATAACATTACTTACCACGAACAAAATCAACAAGCCGCCTCTCCTTAACACGGAGTCGCGAACTTCATTACTTAGAAGAAACCTTCCAGCACTTGGGGGCACAATATATACATATACATGTACCTATCTCTCGTTATTTAATGTATGGCCCTGCGGCTGCGACTAGGGTTGGCACTTCCAAACAATATAAATTAAACGTCGGTCCCTAGATGGTTAATGGGCTGGTTATCGCAACCTCGGTTTAATTCCCCATATCACACGTAAGGGTGATATTGGGGGAAGTTTTGTGATAATCTTTAAGGTTTTGAAGTGGTGGTTGGTGTTGTTATTTTGAATTAAGGACCAATACGTGAAATTTCCAACAGGCGAGATCGAGGTCAAAGATTTCTGGACTTGCTCGAGATGCCTGTTCACTTTCTTTGAAGGTTGCCGGGTTTTAAGTTGAAGGGAAAACCCTTTTTTGTGTTGCGGGATAGCATCCAAGCAAACGGTCTTCCTAGGGTTACGTGGTCACTAATGTCACTTTCCCAGGTTCATTAGAAAACCAGCGTCAGACATTAATGTCTGGCATTAATGCTGAAATGAACCTTTTTGGCGCAGCCGTGAGCCTATCTATTGTTGTTGAAACATAATTTTTATTTTGTGTTTCACGAACTCTGTCCAAATAAACATTTTTCTTTCTTTCTTTTATGTCCATCATAGTGGTCTGCACTACCATAAGTAACGCAGGTAAAAAAACCTTAGTTATAACTGCAATGTGTGCCTTATGTCCATCATAGTGGTCTGCACTACCATAAGTAACGCAGGTAAAAAAACCTTAGTTATAACTGCAATGTGTGCCTTATGTCCATCATAGTGGTCTGCGCTACCATAAGTAACGCAGGTAAAAAAACCTTAGTTATAACTGCAATGTGTGCCTTATGTCCATCATAGTGGTCTGCACTACCATAAGTAACGCAGGTAAAAAAACCTTAGTTATAACTGCAATGTGTGCCTTATGGCTACGTTAAATAGGCCTAGTTTAGCATAAAATCACCAATAAGAGAAGCTGGAATGTCGACGTGACTTGCTAAGGCGTTATTAACCAGTTTGTGATTGGTACGCAACTACGCACCACCATTGATTACTACTGCTTAATATTCTGGCTAGTCACTGCTGATCTGAATTTGTAACATGTTACTTTTGAATAGCGTCGTGGACGGTTGGCATAAACAATTGGTCAATCTGCCTATCCTTTTCCCAACTTTTTACGTGGCCAGCATTTTACGTGGAGTTACTGCCTAGCTCCACAACCCAGGTACTGGTTAACACGATAACCCTTGGTGAGACTGGTTGTCAGACTTTTGGGCTTATGACTACCCATAATGACTAGCAAAGATCTACCAAGGGCTTAACCCGCTTTCCAATTCACGGAACCCCTTGATATGTTGTAATGAATGGTCGCCGTGCACGAATCAAACTCGGCAAGCATAATGGCGCCGTATGGCTGTTATTAAATGATTAAATGATGATTAAATGATTAAATGATTTTTATTTCTGTAAGTAGGTTTGTACAAACACTTTTACACGTCAATCATATTTTTTTTAAACTAGATGAGGTCGGCGTTTCCTAACTGACTATTCTGAGAAGAAAGGCCGAAACAAACTCAGAAGTCACAGTCTCTTTTAAAGTCCAGACAAAATCTTGGTCAGATCGTGTGAAAACCATGTAGATTGGTGTCTGAAATGATCTTTTGAGGAAAGAACCACACAGATTGAGCGGACCTGTCCAATCAGTGCACGCATTTGTCAAAAATCGTGCAGCTCAACTCAGAACTTGAGGAGCTCAACGATTCGACGAACTCCCTTAACGTTTGGACAAATAAACTATTTCAACTAGCAGGCTAACTAAACATCCCTTGATTCGCCAAGATTTTCTACCTCTCGTTTCAATACCTACCTATTTGTCATTGAGCTGTCCCAATATTTGGTAAATTTCGTGTCGTGTTTCTGACATCAGCTCTCACTCTTTTGAATATTGGCTTATGACTTGTTGATGATAATAATCTATCTAAAGTAATATTATAAACAGGTAAAATTGTTTGTTTATAATTATATCTGTAAAAGTACTGATCTGATAACGAAAATTATTTATTATTGACATTATAGCATTTCGTTAAATATTGTCATTACCTGACATTGCCTATAGCATATTATTATAATTTTTTATGACATTGATCACTGAATTATTATATAAAATTCAGCCTCCCATAAATATATATTTTTACGTCAAATGGTAATACATAGAGAAACTATAATATTACAATTATATCATCTTGGACACTGGTGTAACCTATGTTTACAAACAAAGAATACTAATTGATTAAAAAAAAAAAACATTCTCTGAGCTACACTATAGCAGTGTCATAGGATTTATTTTGTGTTAAAACATGCGAACGAAGTGGCGAGTAGAATAGTTATTAATATTTCATTTCTTACGATCAAAAGCAAAAATATCAACTAAAATATATTTCAAAATCTCACAACTACTCGTATATCTTAGAAAACATGTAGGAAGCTAACAGTATTTTCACAAAATACAAATCTCAAGTACGATAATCCTATTCCGTTGGAAATCAAATATTTTGCATCTGAAAAATGAGTTTCAAAACCTCTGAAAGTCGCGAAAAACTTTCGCTGCAAACTCTTAGGTGTATTTGTCGGTGACTGTACGCGGCGCAGATTCTGACGGAGCTTTGTGCGACTGAACAACCTGTGTGGCGGACTGTACAGGCGGGAAGAAAAGTGTTACAACGTAATAATTATACTAGACCGTAAAATATTTTGCGTAATGTTTTTTTTAGTACTAATGCATCGATTTTTTTTCCATCTTTAGAGGTGGTGAAATTCTGTTCAGGCGTAATAATTTACAAAGCAGAATAGAAATGAGTGTTATTGATTCAAATTATAAATAAAAATTTTAAAATTTTTAAATAAAAATCACGTTACGTGGTCTGTTCAGGTGATATACACTGGACTTCTTGCGTTTATTAAAAATATAATTTAAGTGAAAACGGACCTTTTCATTAGGTTTTTGTAATGAATAATGTATATTACTGTAGCTTAAATGAATGACAAAAAATTAACAGACTTATATACTTATTTTTTTTTACGATTTATTTTGTTCCGAAAACCATCACCACCTTCGTGGTCACTCATATTTTATACAATTTTTAACTAAATAATGGTCATCCCAAAATATACTTGTTAGTAGCAACACTATAATTGGCTGTTTTAACATCGCAAAAAAAATTAGATTGAAAATATTAACGGTTTTTGTTTAAAAACATATTCTGTGTGTTAAAAATATTGTGTCAAAGATCGTGCATCACTTTCGTGACAGCTGTATTTTGGTAAGTTGGTAATTAAAAAATAGAATTACATACTTCTTCTGTTCGAATTATGGATATGTTGCAAATAAGCTATTGTATTTTTTCTAACCTCAATACTGTTTCATACTAGAACCGGTAAAGTGCTTAATTATCACTTTCGTGGTCTTCATTTTCGTGGTCAAGATTAAAAAAGGGTTAATGCCGACTTAATAACACTGCTAAAGCCAGCATCCTTTGACTTCTTTTGTTCACAATTAGATCATTTTATTGAATAGGGGTGGTACAGTCGCCAATACCTCAAGCTACCTCATATGGTCAACAGTTTAACATTCCATGAATTTTATTAACGAAATACGATTTATCAAAAAATAAAAAAAATATTTCTTACAGCTACGGCCAGAACTCGCAACAAAACTAATGATGAAGAAAAGAAGGCAAAAAGACGAGAGCATAAAAAAATTACAATGCAGAAGTTAATAGAGAAAAAGAAAAATATTCCATTTGCCTTAGAAGAAGACAGAAGCAGCGTTCAATTTACATAACACCAGTGCAGCAAGCTCGCCATCTCTATCTGAAATGGCTTCTGCGTTGGATTCAGATACCACAAGTGCTGCAGGCTCGCTATACCTTCTGAAACACCGAATTCAGGCTAAATATCCACATTGCGTGAGCTCTGTTTTGGTAAACTTAGACCTTCTTCAACTGATACTGTGGTATGCTGGAGCAACGTATCCCCGTAAAAACCGTATTTTTTTCTTTGATTCGGATAGCACTGGCTCAAATTAAGATTAATTTAGTGAGGTAACGTAGGTGACATCACTTTCGTGGTCAGTGTTTTTTTTTTTTTTCCTAACTAATTATTATTAAAGTTCATTGTTCTCTAAGTAATTATTGTTCTTAGTTTTATACGTACCTTTGGTTAAGGTTCAACAGAGGTTTAAATTAAGAGACTGATTATGATTCATATAAGTGTTATTTTTCGTGGTCTTTACGATCACTTTCGTTACCTACAAAAAACGTTTTACTGAGATTTTTTAATAAATAAGCTGTATCCATCTTTAATTCTATTTTATCTGTAATTATTATGCGTGTTCTCGTCCATAATAAAGCAAATTTAATAAAAATAACCAAAATTTTTTTTATTTTTTTTTTATCCCGCCCTAAATAATGACCCAGTCAGCTATGTAAATGACGCATTTTATTGTTATTAAAACTATATGATCGCGTGAGATTTCATCATTTTCTCAATCGATTTACGAGATGTGATTAAAAATAAGGACATACAAATCAGTGTTAGTTAACCTCGGAAATCGTTTTAAAACATAACACATTACATCACGACTGTATTCTTGGATGGGTTAAGTAGAGGTGTATTATCTATAGTAATCTCATATTTTGCAAATGATGTTTAATGTTCGGTTCACGTAAACGAATCATTTTGCTTACCAATGGTAGCATTTTTTATTGCCAAACTTGGCATATAAATAGATTCGTAAGCTAATTTTACATAACATAGCAACTTCCATATGGGAGGGTCTTTTATGCAAAACTATGAGGACTTTTCTTTATTACTGGTAAAGATAAAAGAGTTTTAATTTTAACCAATGAAGGTCCTTAAATTATAGAAATCGGCCACAAGTCCTATGTAAAACGAAATTTAATTATTTCCTCACGAAGCTTCAAAGCTGACAAAAAAAAAACAAATAAACGTATCAACAAAAGGTAAAAAAATAATTCGTTAAAATAAACAAATCATTCGTCCATTGTTATTTACCCGTTTCCCCCTCCATCATTGTCTACTCTGCCCTGAACAATTATTTCCGTCTGCCAAATTTAGATCCTTTGCAAGACTCCAAATATTTACATTACCTTTTATGCATAATTCGATTAAACGCGGAAGAAAATCGGCTTTTGTTTCACGGCTAATTTATCTTATGATTCGATTGTAAATGAAGACAGCTGAGAAATATTGGGTGAAAGGTTGATTTGACTTTTGAATTGATGTAAGACAGTGTTTAAATGGTGCGTGTTTAAATTTAGAGTAGTAGTGGCCCAGTGGTAACTGGAACTTACGAGTTGTAGGTCGTGAGATCGAACCCAGCCAGCTGCTTTACTTGGTGTCAGTAACTTCATCACTGTTCTCAAAACGGTGAACGAAAACATCGTGAGGAAGCCGACATGTCCTAGAACCGAAAATTCGAAGACATGTGACATCATTCGGGTTGGAAGATGGCACCAGAGTGTCAGCTACCTCAATTTTTTATCAAAATTGGTCCAGCCGTTTGAGCGTGAAGAAGTAACAACATATAAACACACACTCACAAACTTTCGCCTTTAAAATGTTAGTGTGATTTTAAAACATTATTCAAACACATCTGCACACGACGATACATTTAAAAAGTTGACAAAAGTAAACACTTGTGTCGTCACATGCCCAAGAGTTTGTATGTGAATGGTTATTCGCGTCGCATTGTGAGCCCAAGACTATTTCTACACTCGTCTCCACTCCACAAAAGAATACCGAGGCACACACAAACACTGTGCAAGCTTTCGCTATGAGATTTCTAAAGTTTGTATAACACTTTTCGTTTTAGTTGGTATACGTTGACAGTCAAACAAATGATATGCGAAAATGTTGTTCTGAAAGAGTGCTTTTATTTTATTTATGGTTTTCTGTGGGCTAGATGGCTAGATCTATGAATAGCCTAGTGATAGTGATAGCCTAGTGGAATGGAGAGGCCTTTCCTTATTAATACTATTCTGCTTTAAAATAATATTACTAGTATAGAAAATTATAATTTTGGAAAATTGTAGCAAAGATTTCATGATGATGCCTGAGACGTTCAATTGTTCAGTTTTCAACAAACTGACACGTCAATACACAGTACGTTCAAACACACACACAAAGGTATAGTTTCTTTCACACTATTGGTAAAGTTTTCAGATAAGAGACATCTTTATATATATATATTTTATTACTCTGATACATCTTCTTAATTAGATACTTCAATATAAAAAAAAACCCGCTGAATGAAAAAAATAATCTAAAATATTTTCCTTTCCAATTAGTTGCCAAGGGAGCTCAGTGAAGTGAAATGTCCAACTAATTACAGTAAAACCACCTACTAAAGACCTCTGAAGAGGACCAGACCAGTCCATTTGTGAAAGCAATCTGTGTCTCTCAACGTGTCGTATCAAATGATGAATCACACTAATATTATAAATGCGAAAGTTTGTGGGTGTGTGTGTGTTTATATGTTTGTTACATCTTCACGCTCAAACGGCAGGACCAATTTTGATAAAATTTGGTATGGAGATAGCTGACACCCTGGATTAACATATAGGCTACTTTTTATCCCGATATTACCACGGGATCGAAACTTATGCGGGTGAAACCGCGGGGCGCAGCTAGTATTTTATAAATATAAAAAAATAGTAGATTGTTTGCCAAGGGAGCAAACAACTGTTTTGAAGGCGAAAGAGTTTCTTTGAATCCAGAGCGCAGTGAGCGATTCAAAGTACGTCACTCAAGCTTAAAATAGTGTTGCTCCCGAGATGGACACTACTTTATCACCCTCTATGAAAAAATAAGTACATGCAACTTATGAATAAGAATAGTACGTTTATTTATTTACATACAATTTTGAGTAAACCAATTTTACGAACGAAGCTAAGGCAGAATGCTTTTCGCGCGTTTTATTTTCACCAACTCTTTCTAATTTGACTCGCGCGCGTTTTTCTTTATAATACAGCCTGTTACTTCTTCATACAATGTTCGTGATTGATCTCTTTGATGATTGGAACTTTTACTAACAATATCCACATTCCAAATTCAAATCACTTTTAGACCCTAGGGATTAAAGAGGTATTTTAGTCCCTGTTTACGAAGAATACACTAGCTCTTTATGATGTGATAAAAAAAGGTTATTTTATTACATCCATAGATAAACTCACGCCTTTTTCCGTGAGGGTTAGCAGAAATCATAGAACACCATCATCATCATCATCCACAGCCCGTCTTCACCCACTGCTGAGCATAGGCCTTTCTTTTTTCTTGTGCCAATCCCCACGCTCCAGTGCCAGCCTCATCCAGGTTCTACCCCTCATGGGATACCCCCAACAATATCGTCCGCCCATCTCGCTGCCGGACGACCGACATATCGTCTTTAGTCCACGTCTTTATAGAACTCCACCTGCTACGATCCTTGCATACTCCTTTTAGCCTTGTTATTTTATTAATTACCAACTTACCCTCTTACTAATAAACTGAAAAAATAATCTTTAAATAGTATAAAACAAAGTCGCTCCGCTTTTAAACTTCGTAACGGATTTTAATGCAGTTTTCAGCAATAGATAGAGTGATTCAAGAGGAAGGTTTATAGTAAATAAATAGTTTTTAATAATTTTTCATATTTTAATAGAGAAAAAATGAGAAATTCAAAGATTTGTAATGTGATGTCGTAACAAACATATTTTTGTGCGCTTACATTGAAATGCTGCCTAAACCTTACGAGATAGATCAAATTAATGTACTACGGAATTGTATAATTATCTTAAAAATATCGATAAAAAAGGCCACGATGGTATACGTGCATCTCCTAAGGAAAACCTACAGTAACAATTGCATTTCATGGAGATAAAAAATGCCCTTTACAGCATATCATTAAAATGAATATCTTAGAAGATATCAGACATTTAAAAAGCGAGGGCAGAGCGGCTGGCGGGACGGTACGAAGTTCGCCGGATCAGCTAGCATAATATAATTAATAACTTACTAAAATCAGATGAATAGTTACACACCGATTTCTCTCTTTCAGTCGTTGGTAATTTGACTTTTGAAAGAAGAAGACAAAGCGTTGTGTAACTATACAGACGCTATTCAACGTTTATTAGTAAGGATGTTAGAATATAAAATTTATAAGACCCTGCTAGGGTGTCCCGCACATTAAAGGTTTTTTTAATCAAACTATATTATATGATTGTGCAGTTATCAAAATATATTAGAAGACGCACAATATCAAATATATGATTACCTACCAAAGACACACGAAATGTAGCTTATTTACTATTATTATCTATTTTCTTGACTGTTCATAAAAATTTGGTAAAAAAACAAAACAGGCGAAGGAGTAAGCAGAAATAGTCTATAAAAGTCAATGATATTATAAGTGTTTTACTTATAATATCATTGATAAAAGCATCTATAAATGTCTAAAACACACAATGTACTTACTTACATAACAAATTGTCTGAATAATACTTAGCCTCGTAAGAATTTATTTTTACTTCGTATAAACCTCAGGATTTCCGTCGACTTAATTTATTTAACTTGAGCAATGAAATGGAAAATTAGGTACACGTAACATACACGTTTTTGTACCAAATCAACTGAAATGTAACGTGATACAAAATAAACAGGTAAAGATTTCCTAAGTATATTTTATTTTGGTGAAGGGCGGGCGTTTTTCTCATGTAATTTTGACGTTCAAAAAGTGATTTTTCGTGTTTTATTTATAAGAGCTAGGTATAACAATTTATGAAGGGCATCCGTAAAGTCACGCTTGATCAACACTTAATTAAAAAGCCCTTTAAGTTTTAGCACACGTATTAGCACTGCACTGGATCAGCAGCACCTGAACATCCATAGTGTCAATTTCTAGCATCAGTGACCACTTCAAACTTACTTCACCTAAGTTCTTACGGCGAGTTTAATAGAATAGACCAGCTGATCCCGATCCCGTGGCGGTGCTGATAAGTGTGCGTATGTAAATTCATAGAAGGACTGGTGAACGGCTCGAGTGGAAGCGTTGCTGATCCGATACGGGGCTCATAAGTGTGTGTTGATCTTTATGCCCTTTGTACACACACGTTTTTCTTGCCGCGAAAAACGACGGTTTATTCGCCGTGTGTAGGTACGGTCGTCAATGTTGTATCTCTATGGAAGTTTGTTGAGAGACACGTTTTTTCTACGGCGTGATCACGGTGGCCAATCTCAATGGAGATTAGCCAGGTACGCAGGAGATATTATAGTGCACAAGTGTGTGCGCAAACACAGGTGCACTCTGTTCCTTTATTCTCATAGTCCGGTGGGACGGCAATCCGACACGACCGGGGAGAGTTCAGGCGCAGGACCAACGGCTTTACGTGCTTTCTGAGGCACGGGGGTATTAAACCGCCAACTTCCAAACTTCGGACTGTTACTAAGAAATTCCTAACGGAAAACCCAATAACACTCTTTGTCCTACCCGGGAATCGAACCCAGGACCCCACGCTCAGCAGTCGCGCTTGTAACCACGAGACCAACGGGGCAGTCAATCAACGGCGTGGTATAAGCACCGGGTGTAGGCACGGTTCGTCAGTGTCGTATAGATCACTATGGAAGCTTATTGACAGACTAGTTTTTTCTACGGCGCGGTTTATACGCCGCGCCGTTACGGCTACAAAGGTCCTTAGGGTGTAATAAAAGAGCCTAAACAAGTGAAAGTAAGACGTGCTTTTCCGACGCATCTTGGGCAGTTAGCTGGGTCAGAAACATGCTGACAGACTAATATTTTTACCAGGGTATGAGTTCGTATTCTTTTGTCATTCGTCCTGACATGAGAGAGAAAGACGAAAGATGTCTGCTATCGGACAAAGACCTCTCAATGACCGCTTTAACAGTCATTGGTCCTTTGTGAACGTTGCCATTAGAACCAGAATTTGCAATGCGATTTTTAAATCAGTAATTTTGTAACGCTTACACCGATGAAGCGAAATGTTGAAATGCATGTAAGGACACTTGCATTTCGCCAAGCGGTTGGTCGACTCTTCACATGACCAGAGGGCTGGCCTAATTTTTGCCCAAGAATTAGCATGGCCGTACAACGTGACAATGCTGCCAGCCTGGGCACTTCTCCTGTTGACAGAGATGCGGACGAATTTTTTGATGCGCTGTGATTATTTAAGCTGGCAGGGACATAGAGGCGCAACCAAATGATTGGACAGGTCCGCTCAATCTATGTGGTTCTTTCCTCAAAAGACCATTTCAGATACCAATCTACATGGTCTTCACACGATCTGACCAAGATTTTGTCTGGACTTTAAAAGAGACTGTGACTTCTGAGTTTGTTTCGGCCTTTCTTCTCAGAGTAGTCAGATAGGAAACGCCGACTTCATCTAGTTTAAAAAAAAACATGATTGACGTGTTAAAGTGTTTGTACAAACCTACTTACAAAATAAAATCATTTCATTTCATTACTTATATTGTAAGAAGGAGGCTCGACTTGGCAAATTGAAAGGCATGGTGAGAACGTGTAAGTTAAATTACAAAGTCTTCAAAGCGTGAAAGATTTTCAAAGCGTGTTACGGTGTGACGTACCTTGACAGATATACGTAAGTTAGCCTGTTCAGTTTGTCTGCCAGTTATCGTTAGAGATCTTGGTGGTCTAAAAACTGCAAGCTGACAGCTAAATTTAATAAATATTTTCGGATACAAGGACCGTTTTAATTCGAAGACGTTTAACGTATTTAAGTTAATAAAACTTAAAAAAAAAAAAACAATCGTCTTCCAAAAAAAACACTATAAAGTGAAAAATAACTTTAATTTAGGAAGTCGATGTCCCTGGTTCTGCATTTTCGTTTATTGACACCGACTTTCGAAGTTAAAGTTATTTTTCACTTTGTTTTTGTTAGTGCTTTTTTTAGTGTTATGGGCTGTGACATAGCTCCACAACCACCCTACTGCCGTAGCACAGTGACACAATGCTATAATCAATAGGTATTAATTTTAATCCAGTTTCCACTTTAGGCGTGAAAAGGTAACATACAAACCTATTTTCGCATTTATAATATTACTGTTGGTGTACTGGAAGTGCTTAGTTTGTAAAGGTTGAGCATTCTAGAATGGTGTGACGTCATAGTTGCTAGTGACAGATAAATCTATCTGTCACTAGCAACTATGACGTCCTTCCTTTACCATTGTTGGATGATTCAATGAAAATATCTGTTCAGGTCAGGGGCTTTTAAGATGTTGCTTTCAAAATATTGAAAATTCGAGCTCACCAAAAAAAGACCAACTAAATATTTATCTCGTTGAAAGTTATAAAAAACTTATAACTTCTTAACAAAATTTTGATTAAGTGTTGTGTAATGTTTTTTAGATAATACTTCAGAATCGTGGACAACGATAAACCCGTTCCAACTGGAATAACCTGTTTTGACGTAGGACAAAAATTTACTTAACTAGTGTCTACGTCAGACTAAACCATTTTGTTTCTAATGTGCGCACTGTCTAACAAAGGCGAAACAAAAATAAGACTCACTAGAGTACTAAACAACTCATATGAATTTAAATAATTCAAATGTATACTTATCACGGCCCTAATTTATGTTGGTAATACACGTTGCCTTTCACCGCTTTCAGGACATTACATACGTCACTTTTTTATTTTATGAATATGTAAACTCCTTGGAGCGGTCTCATTTGCAGTTGAAAATATTTTTTACATATATTATTGTTGTTTTATGTCGAGGCTTTCATAGTAATTTTAATAAGTTTTGCAAAGTATCAAAGTACCTATACCTTTTTCATACGTTTTAATTATTTTCTGAAAACTAAGCATAGTGCGTTGCAATAATTATTTCATTTAAAATCTATGGTTCCACTAATATTATTATGAAGACACAATAAGCATCAAAATGATTAACGTAATCTTTTTATTGTTTTTTTTAACACTGACAGTTACAAACAAATATGAAATAAGTAGGTACTAAGTATTTGATGAAAATGTATGAAACGTAGATTATGTATGTTATGTTATGATTATGTATGAAACGTCTGCTTTTCTCCGCTATTTGGTACTTTCACCCTCTTTATAGCCTGCCCTGCTCATAGATTCAGTCAGCTGGTATATTTATTATTAGTCTAACAAAATACATAGTAAATAAATACATACTCATGGTCTTGTATCTAAATGTACAAAGTTACATCATTAGGTCATCCGTCGACTCTGCGGATGAACGTCAGCATGCTACGCCGCTTATCGTCCTTAATTAGCAAGTAAGACGTATGTATAATTATGCATAAACCTTATACATAGATAACCAAGCAGTTGTTTATTTTGTTCATTTAAATAATTTTGCGTAAAGCGATGTGAAAAATACGTGTAATATCGATGCTTTTTTGAAAGATTATTGACAGTAATTATTTTTTAAATAGGTACTTATTATATTCAAATCAATCACAGTGGTTTACGGATTTTTTTTCCATTATTATTCATTAAATTATGGACCTGTTCTGGATGTTCGTGAATCATGAAATATAAAAAATAAAAAACCGTCATAAACTATTTACATACCTACTGTACGAAACCCTCGGTGCGCCAGTCTGATTCTCACTTGATCGGTTATTTTTTTTTCAGACACATAAGCGCCTTTCCAAGCCGATACTTTTCATCCACTTGGGCCACATCGCTACGCAAAATCGAGTCAGTTCTATATAATTTGATTGTGCCCCGGATCGAACGTGAGTTGATTCCTAAGGTGCCAAACGGCCCGCCCTTTTAGTCCACAAAGCCTACGTGCCCCGAGCCTTGCAAATTGGAAGCGCACTTGGCAACCAAGTTAGCTACTGAGTTTCTTTAGATTTTCATGTGTTCAGATAATTGAAGTGGCCTGTAATCTCTTTGGTTAAAATTTGATCACTTTGCTGGGGACATGAAAGTGGCGAGTGGATTTGTACCCGGTTGATGGCAATAACCCCGCCCCCTATTTAATGGGACATAACATAACTAGGGATATGAAGGTGTACTTTAGGTACACCTCTGCGTAGCTAATCGGGGTAAACAAGTTTTTTTTTCGTGATTCCAGGTTTGGTCCCATAGTAGATGTTATTCATGGTGATGGGTGCAATGACCTCTATAACCCTGTATATTATTAGTATATATTAGAGTCAATGGTATATATGTGTATATAATTACTTATTTATGTATTTGTGTACCTAGTTTTAATTTTTTTTTTCATTGTTCCTCTCAACCAAAGCACCTGCCATCCAATCTCTTCACCACCCTTGGTTGGCTGGTAGAGAATGCCTAAGGCATTAAGTCAGCCTTTGTACCTTTTTGTGCGAAAAGTTTAAATAAATAATAAACAAGTGTCATTTTATGTTATACTAGCTGCGCCCCGCGGTTTCACCCGCATAAGTATCGTTCCCGTGGGAATATCGGGATAAAAAGTAGCCTATGTCAGCTACCTCCATAAATTTTTTATCAAAATTGGTCCAGCCGTTTGAGCGTGAAGAAGTAACAAACCTAAAAACACACACACACACCCCCACCCCCCACACTCACAAACTTTCGCCTTTATAATATTAGTGTGATTATGAGAATGGCACAAATTTTGATCGAATATCTTGTATAGATGACACATTTTACACACATCACACAGTGTAGCATAAATTTACAGCCGCCTTATCTATGATGGTGCAAAGATCTTCTAAAAGAAAAATCTGTTAGATTTTCTTTTATGACCGCCTAATAACTAAGGGGTGTGTAATAGACGATGAATAAAGTTAAGTGACGTTTAAACGTCAAAAATTTATGATTAAACCGTCGCTAATCACTACTTAACTTTATAATAATAATAATAAAGCCTTCTTTATTTTCATATCTTTCCTTATTTTTACAATTCAAATGTTGTTAGTAATATTAGTAGTTTCACTTAAACTAATTATTGTTAGTACAGTTATTTTTTTCGATTGATATGAATATCATTTTGAGTAAAGGCCTCCAGCTGCTTCCATAGGTCTTTGTCTTCGCTTTTATTCATCCAGTATTTTCCTGCATTGTTTACTATTACCATCAGCCCATCGTTTATTAGGTCTTCCAACTTTTCTCTGACCAAATATTGGTCCTCGCCAGCGAGTAGGTACTCCGTTTAGTCCATCTGTTGTCTGTGTAACGTGAAACGTCTCCTGCCCATTTCCATTGCAACCGTAGAGTTTGCGTAAGTGCATCTGTTATGTTTGTTGTTTGTCTTATTATGACATTCCTGATCTTCTGTGTTTTATGGATCTTTAGGGTGCTCCTTTCTATGGCTCTCTGTGTTACATTTATTTTCTGTTTTATTTTGTTTGTGTAAGTCCATATTTGCAGCCGTATAGTAAACTAGACAAGAGACAGGTGTCCATAACAGTTTTCTTTAAATTCATTTTGTATTTTCCTTTTAGAATTTCTTTTAGCGACCAAAACTTCTTCCATGTACCTAATGTATTTTCTTCTGTCTACTTCATCGTCGTTGTTGGTTTTTATTAAAGATATTTGTTTACCCAAGTAGATGTATTTACGTTGATGAATACTTAACTTTAAGCAACTTTATAAAAAAGGAAGTTGTACTGCAGCATCGAAGCCTATTCTTTCATTTCCGCCTAAGTACAACATAATAATTTAATTGAAAAAGTAACAGCCTACTTGGCACAGTAAAATGCGATAAAACAAAACGTTTTATTTCATACTTCACATAAAAAGTTGAGCAAATACAAATCCAAGATGGCGGCAATTCGACAGTCACGTACATGTCTTATTTTAGGTACGTCAGCCTGCTTTATCTTCGCACGTTGGATTGCTTGAATAAGGCCCAAATGATCGAAATACATGTTTCGCAAGGTGTTGAATATAATATAGCTGTGTTATACTTTTATTCCTTTATGGTTATTGGTCTATCGAGTATTCTGGATTCGTTTTAGCTACGTCTATTTAGGATGATTGGTTTAATGTATTCGTTTGTCAAACTAATATAAATATTGCATCTTTTGTCTAAGACAACAACTTTTAGATTTGTCACGCGTTATACATTTGCCTAGCATGGTAATTATAGCAATCCTACTCTCAACTTTTTATTGCAACTAAGAAAGAGAAGGCTCAAAATAAAATTCTACTGCGGTACAAGCAGAAATGTAAATCAACAGATGATCTTATTTTAATGAATATTTTTAAGTCATATGCAATTTTACTTTAACCAAATCGAAAAATAACAAAATTAAATCCTAACTTAACTAAAACTATACAAAAACTAAAAAATAGCGTCGAAAAATTCAACAGCATCGCTTTCGACTAGTAATGTACCCAAGAGACTGGCGGTAGAACCACGTTGTACGGCGATGCTTAGCCTCTGGCCAAGGTAAAAACCAGCCCTTGGGTGACGGGAAGTCAACCAGCTGTTCCGAAATTTCTTTAAAAAGACTATGAGCACTCGGACCCCACCCACGGCTTCAAACCCAAACGGCTCGACAATATAATTTCCGATAAGGTTATTATATTTTTGCCGCTTGAGGTTTTCCGCAGGCGCAGCAGCAGCGCCAGCACAGCATGCCGAGCCCGGAAGATGGGATGGCGCAAGAGTATCGACACACGTTGCGTCCCACACTAAAGGCCTACCCACCTTCCATGGAAATAAAGACATACCGTGCGGTCTCTTGTCATCGTTGCGTATAAGCCGTTGGGTTCTAATACAGCTGGAACGCCGACGGTGACAAGAGCTCGCCGGATGATGTCATTAATGTTCGCGTGCCGCACTAAGCGACTCGCACTTCGGCTGCAAGACAGGCCGTGGTGTCCGAGGCTGTTGACTTCTTCGCCGTAGTGACAGCGATGGGGACAACAGCAAGGAGTGCCTAGTCGTAGGGAAGCACTGAGGAAAAAGTAGAGTCATCGAACAAAGTGCCTATGTTCGACAAAGGAAGAAAAATTATTATTATTATCAATTATCTCTTTTATAATGGTTTATTTACTTATTCTTAGCGTATCGATGGCAATCTAAACGGACTCGGTCCAGAATTCGGCTACGTATTTGGCATCATCACTAGCGTCCATCAGTTTCTGTAACGTGCAGATGACAGGACACGCAGGGCACGATGTTAAGTGTCTATGAATCTCCACTTGAACAGGTTTTCCTTGCTTCGGACAACCTGGGTCCCGAGCCTCTGTAAAGACTTCCAGGTTAGCAAAAGTAAGTCGTGTTCAGTTGGGAGATTTACTGATGATAGAATTGATCAGGTTTCGATCACACAGGGATTAATAAATGTTAAACTTTAGTTTTTTAGAAAGCAGTGGTGGCCCAGTGGAAACGGCCGCAACTAACGAGTTGTAGCTTCGAACTCAGACAGGCGCTTTACTTTGTGTAAATTATTTCATCACCATTGCTATCCAAACGGTAAAGGAAAACATCGTGAGGAAACCGACACGTCCTAGTACCAATAATTCGAAGACATGACATCTACCAACCTGCAATGGGCCTACGTTGTGGATTATGGCCCACTCCCTTTCACAGAGAGGAGGCCTGTGGCATTGGGAAAATTATAGGCTGATTATGTTAGTTTTTTTTTACATTACAAAGTATGATACACATCGGCCATAAAGCATCTATTTACAAAACTCCTGAATACTATACTGAATCTCCGCAGAATCCGAAACCTGCGATCGTTTCCTATATCTTTCGAGTATATTCAAGGTTGCAAATCACAAACGGAGCGTAGGGAATTGATATGAACGATATGGAAATGTGCAAACAGCATATTGCGACGTAGAACGTTTTAGTGCACGTTGGCGGTTATTCTGTTTCCTTCCGACTAAAATATTAGTTTTGTAATTTATTTTGGCACTATTATTGAAAAAGAGGTGGTGACAATTACAAATTTAGACGTGCAGTAGAAGAACTACGGGGTCAGTTAGTATAGTTTTAAAAATGTAGAAAAGGTCAATAACTTATATTGGCAAAATCTTCGGTAAAATGTAGTTGGCGCAGTTTTTATTAGAATGACGTTGTAGCAGTTTTTATTAAAATTACGTTTTTGTTTTCTTATTGCTTAAAACAAGAATGGGAAGAACGTCTCAATGACGATTGTTTTCAATAAATTATAATTATTATCATGCACTCTTCAGGTAAAGCTCACAATTTTGGTTACCAATTTCTACTTTAAATGATTGGTCTTTTAAGTGGTTGGTAAAGCAAAACAACAAAACACTCAAAACCTTGATAGGGGGCACCTTCGTTGGGGATTATAGGTACTTATCAAATACATAAATACGTATTTGTTTAGATTTATCAAATACTTAACGTATATACGTAATTGATAAAGTATGGCGGTCTTTATTATCTAAGTAGATAGCAATTTAGGAAGTATCCATAACGCTATAATTAACAAGATTATCAACACTTATTTTGACGGTATCTATTTATCTAAAATCAAACTGTCACTATTATAACATGATAAAGTTATGTTTGAAGTTCATGTTACAGTAATGATAGGAACTATATTTTTGTTTAATTTCCTTTTAGGAAGGTGTGTTGGGCGACGTCGCGAGAATTCGCTGGAGGCGAGAAGCACGGGACCATGGCGATGGTTGGCGAATTCTTCAAACAAGTGAAGCAATTAATTTTGTTGTACCTACCTATATTGTCAAAATGAAAGAAATTTTCAATGTCAAAATGAGCTGATTGAATGAATAATTCATGCAGAAATACTATACGTTTGTAAGCAATTTCGATGGCAGTTAACAAAATGCACGTTTCCCCAAATATTAAGGTCAAGAACCATATAAAAGTAGTAAATTTTTAATTAATAAACACAAAAACCCTTTTACATTGTTCACTTGCGTGAGTTCAACCTTGTTTAATTCGCAACTACATAAACATTACATATTTAAATTACTCTGTTATATAAGCTATGTTGGCAATGACCATTTTTACCTGCATAAATGGGTTTTTCTATCTTGTTATACTATTCGACCTTTAGCTGTAACTTGTTTTCTAGTAGAAATAATTCCGAAATACGAATATCAACAGTGATAATAAGCTATCATATTGTATTTAGCCGGTTTGGCAAACTAGAATTTGGTATTTAAATAGGGAACAGTTCCCTCCTACCGACAGTTCAATTCTTTTAAGCACACAATGAAGTAAGTTTTTTTAAATACATTTTTACTATATGGACGGCTTACAGGATGGCAGGGACATCACGCACAAGCTGTTACCCTGGATTCAGTACATGATTCTGGAACCCCCTGCGCTGAAATTTTTCTTCGGCAGGGGGATTCAGAATTATGTAAGTATCCCTGACAACCTGGCCTCCCTGTATTGGTATAATTTGTAGATATTTTACATGGTGAGTCCTAACTTCAGATCCGTCTGATATGATCTATATGTGTACTGTGAGTGACTGATTTTACAGCCTCAACGTCGGTCATCTATGACAGCCAAAACGATTACTTAAACAGTGCAATTTTTCTTGTGGTATGGTAATAGCTTGCGCGTCTATATCCTTGCCACTCTGTATGTGGGTTACGTAAACTCTTCTATAACATGTTAATTGTTTTTTATTTAGACACTAGAGTAATAAATTGTATGTTATCTAATCACCACCAACATCAGTATTAAAATATTAAATAAACACTCCTTTAATAAAATTAATTCGCTACTATAATATGATCTAATTGTAGTTCAACGCTCTTCTTTAAAGCAGTATTTTGGTGTTCAACAGACCTTGTTACCAGATATTAACAGCAGTGATTGCAGTAACTCTGGTTACTGCTAGCAAAGAAGATAGTTCAAAAACAGAAATGAGAAAATTACCGGAAGGACTGCAGATTGGCGTGGCAACAGCTGCTTTCCAAATTGAAGGCGGTTGGAATGCATCAGGTAGATATTAGTTACTCACGTCATAGATAATCCGTCGGAATTTAAGGTAAAAAGTGATGCTTCTCCTTCAATCTGTACCCAAAGAGAGATGCATCGCACAATTATGAAGGTATGCATAGGCACACGGGAAAACGTTATGAGCGTTCGAATGTTATGAGAATAAGAAGCCTTTTTCTTGACAGGGTTTTCAATAATTCCCTACATTTATGTTTACTGTTTCAGACAAATCTCCAAGCATCTGGGACACCTTTGGTTATACCCCAGGTCTAATAAAAGATGGCACAGATGGAAACGACACTTGCAAATCCTACGAGTATTATCAGCGAGACATAAAAATGCTCAAGTTTCTGGGGGTCGACTTCTACAGATTTTCCATTTCATGGCCAAGAGTTCTGCCAAGTGGATTCGCAAATAAAATTAGCCAAGATGGTATTGGGTATTACAGTAATTTAGTTGATGAATTGTTGGCGAATAATATCGAGCCAGTCGTCACAATCTTTCATTGGGACTTGCCACAAAGTTTGCAGGATTTGGGAGGTTGGGCCAACCCTCTTATTGTTGGCTGGTTTGAGGACTATGCCCGTGTGTTGTACGATACCTTGGGTGATCGAGTAAAAACCTGGATAACTTTGAATGAACCGAAACAATTTTTGATATTTGGATACGGAACAAACAGGTTTGCTCCTAATATTGTTTCACCTGGAATTGGGGACTACATTGCTGTAAAGAACGCGCTGTTGGCACATGCTAAAGCATGGCATCTGTACGACAAAGAATACAGAGAAAAACAGAAAGGTGAATTACTTTTTATTTATCTAACGTACATAATTATATTATGTAAAAGCAAACCTTGCCGATAAAACGAGATTCCTTCAAACGTGTTCTCGCTCTGGGGTCTCTGGATATTTGAATGGATATACGGTGTACCTAGATATTGATAATTAAGAACAAGATTTTTTCTTTTGTTTCTAAGCACTTGTGGTATAACAATAGCGACAGATTTCCGTGAAGGTGCCACGGATTCTCCCGCGGATATAGAAGCTGGCAACGTAGCGTTGGACTTCGAAGTCGGTTTCTACAGTCACCCAATATTCTCGTCCACCGGTGGATTCCCTGAGAGGATGGTGAAACGTGTTGCAGAAAAGAGTGCTGAGCAGGGTTTTCCCAGAAGTAGGCTGCCGGAGTTGTCACAGGAGGAAATCGAGTTCATAAAAGGTCAGTGCCATTGACTTTACGCATACTGGGACTAGAATGCGGTTGATCGATGGCGACAAGACATTAATTTTCTAGGCGCTAAATATCGATGCCGATCGATCTCATTCTAGTTGCTCTTTAGGACAAAAAACATGTTTATGGCAAGGCATCAAAAGTTAATCCATCTAGAACCCTGACATTTTCGGGCAGTGACAAAGTGAATTTGGCACTTGTTACAATTCGCATTTTACTTTTCTACTCACTTCCACTTGTTTAGCCAAATGTCATCATATGCGCAGCCGTACAGTCCAAATATGTTTTCGTCTGTATTGGTTTAGGGACTGCTTTTTTATAAAAGGCTATGCCGTAAATCGACTTCATACAGGAGATTTTCAATTCGTTAGCACCTAGGTACATTGAACTATCTCTAAATATTACAGGCAGCAGTGACTTCTACGGGTTCAACCACTATTCTACTAAGTTCTATTCAACGGACAAATATACAACGGGATTATTTGCGGTTCCTTCCTATGACGATGATATCGGGGCAGTTGGTGACTACGGGGATTATGATCCGGCCCCCGTGATACATACTACTGTAAGTTTTAGATTAAAATCTAATTAAATCATGATCAGTAAACAAAATGGAGTTTGTAGCTACTATCTTCCGAGCCATTTCCTGGGTTGCATTCGGCTTTCAGTTAAATGCTGGCCAATACTGATATTCTGGGGTGACGGGTCGGTGACGGGTTTCTTCTATCTGGCAGAATATTGATGCTCCGAAATTTATTTGGCATAACACACTTGGCATAATATTCTTTAAACGAATATTTTTAAGGTATAAAAATTATTTAACATAATTATTGTTTGGCCGAATTTACAATGGCATACTTTTAAGATGGCAGGATTTTATTTGGCGTAATTTCACTGGGCATACTATGAAGATACGTAGAATATTTTTTAAACGAATATTGTTTGTTCGGTGTATTTTTCCATGGTATTTGAATGAACTATAAAAATAATGGTTCCTATAAGCGATCTCGGGGCTTGGGGCACCCCGAGTTAGGTTAGGTTAGGGGTTAGGATAAGTTCCTTTAAACCCAGTAGACAGAAATAGGGACCTAATAAAGGGGGGGTCCGTCGACTAGGTACCTCTTATTTATTATTGCTTGTAAACCAACTTAGACCCTACTTAATTATTTAAAAAAAATGGTTAAATTATAACTGTGACCTCTTCGCACGAACTCACGTAGATATGCCAAAAGAAGATTCTGACTGTGAACTTTCTGCGATATGATGGTTCTACTTTTTAGGGTTCCGTAGTACCTACAAGGAACCCTTATAGTTTCGTCATGTTCGTCCATCTGTCGGAGGTTTTGCTAAGAGACCGTTAGTACTAGAAAGCTGTAATTTTGTAGGAGTGTGTACATTAATTACGCCGACAAAGTGGTGAAATAAAATTATGAAAAATATTTTTTTAAGGGTAGCTCCCCTACATGTGCAGTGGGGATGAATATTTTTTTCGGCGTCTACCCCGTCGTGTGGGGTATCGTTGAATAGGTCTTCTAAAATGACTTGGAGGTTATTATTTATTTAAGATTTTACTTGTGGAGAGTAAAATAAAACGACATGCTCGATTAGGCTGACTTGAACGGAAGGGAGTTTATTTGAACGAAATATCACACACATCCGGTGAACAACATAGACAAAAATAACATTGCTTATAACATCATAGACCAATAGGTTAAATCAAGATACTAGTATTTTGAGTACACAATAACACCCCCACTCTCAAAATACAATTAATAAGCTTTACTTTTAAAATACTGTAAAATATCAAATCAAAACAATACCCAACATCTTCATAAACTTATGATGCTTAACTGAATTTAGACTTTTAGTAAGCATGTCTGCTGGCATATCTCCTGTAGGCAAATATTCAACATTAACAATTTTATTAGAAATTATTTATCTTCAAAAATGATAACGGATATCAATGTGCTTGGTTCTATTGTGAAAAACAGGATTTTCAGACAACTTTTTAGCACTCTGATTATCATTATACAATACAATTGTATACAATCGCCCAGTTATCTCATTTTGCAAGTTTTTAAAATATACAGCTTCCCTACAACCCTCTGTGAGTGCCATGTACTCAGCCTCGGTACTAGAAAGTGCCACTGTTTTTTGTTTCTTACACCCCCATGATATGACAGAACCTGACAACATGAAACAAAATCCTGAATAAGATTTCCTATCAACAGAACTATTTCCCCAATCACTATCAACATAACCCTTAATATTTACATTTCCATCTTTACAATATTTTAAACCTATATTTATAGTACTCTTTAAATATCTTAAAACCCTCTTAGCATAAGACCAATGTTCACTACTGTGACAATTATTAAATTGACTTAAATATCCTACAGTATAAGCAATGTCTGGCCTTGTAAGAACAGCAAGATACATGAGGCTGCCTATAAGTTGCTGATAAGGCTTATCAGTCTTCTGACCCTCATTTTTACCAACATTTAATTTAGCCTCCATAGGCGTATCAATAGGTTTACATTCAGTCATATTCAATTTATTTAACAACTGATTTATATAGTTTGCTTGACTCAACGTAATGACATTATTTACTTTATCAATGTTCACATTCATACCAAGACAATGGTCCGGTTCATACGCTCACTTAAGCCATTTTGTTCAGGCGTATATGTATTTGACTTCTGGTGAGCTATGCCCTTTTGCTTGAGATAGTTATTAAATTCATGACTACAAAATTCACGACCATTATCAGTGCGAAGGATTTTAACCTTTTTACACAATGCATTTTCTACATTGGCTACATAATCTCGAAAACATTGAAAATATTCACTTTTGTTTTTCATAAAGTAAATGTGGGTCATACGACTATAGTCATCCACAAAAATTATAAAATACCTGGATCCTCCTAGGGAGATAGTTTCCATAGGGCCACAGACATCACTATGGACAACTTCCAGCAACTGAGTACTTCTATTACCACTGCTTGGGAAAGGTAGACGACTCTGCTTCCCTTCACAACATGTCTCGCAAGAACTTTTGTTTGTGACTTCTGATCCATGTTGAAACCTTCCACAGCATCCTGCATTTTATTTAGGTAGGAATTATTGATTATGTCCCAGCCTACGATGCCACATCTCACTGGATACTGCAGCTGCAGCTAACAGATGCACAGGCATATTGAGTCTGTATACTCCATTGACTAAAGTAGCTGTCGCCACCAAAACTCCTCTACTGTTATAAATATAACAACCACTAGATTTGAAGCTCACTCTGTTACCCTTCTTTATAAGTTGGCTCACTGACAGGAGGTTTGCTGTGAGACTTGGAACACACATAACCTCTTCCACTGTCACATCAAAATTGCATTTATTGCCACAAGTAGTTATTTGAACATCGCCGGAACACGTAACTGGAACTTTATTCTCGTTAGCAACAACAATTTCTTTCATACTTGGTTCATATGATGGATTTATAATCCAATGTTCATTTGTTGTTAAATGTACACTCGCACCGGAGTCAATGTACCAATCATTTTTACTATAAAAGCCACTTAGAAATACGGCACTGAAAGCGTTTGTTTGTTATTGATCAATTTCCTTTGAATTAGTTACTGTACACTGATTGCGATAATGTTGCCATTTGCTTGCATCGGAAACATTTTATTTTCGTCTTTGACAATTGATCGCCATCTTTGCCGCGACTTTTATCTCTGTCTATTGGTTTGACATTTTTCTTATGTTGGCTCCACTTGTTGGGCTTCTTGAACGAACCAAATGCAGCACTACTTTTGGTTCCCCGAACTTCTGACTCCATATCCAATAGTTTGGATTTTATGGCATCCGTTGTGATGCAAATGCCGGAATGCTCAACCGCCATTATCATCGGCGAAAATTTATCAGGTAATCCCGCCAACAGCAGCGAGCCAATCCATTCATCGTTAATGTTAAAACCGGTTCCCGCCAATTTCTGACCCGTATCCACTAATTAAGTTACATATGAATTCATAGATTCACAATCATCGAGCCTTATAGATATGAGATTTCTCAACAGACTCATTCTTCTCGTGAATCCAGAGTCATCATACAGCGATTTCAATTTACTCCACAGTTCCTTAGTAGATTTAACATCTTTTATATGAACGTATATAGACGGATCGATCGTTAAGATTAATTTGGCTCTGGTTTTAGCGTCCTCCGTAACACCAACTGGCGTTTGGCCTTCTTCTGCCTTGATGCACCCCAGCGTCCCTTCTAATATTAAGAAGTTCTCGGCCGCAAAACACCACTCATTATAGTTTTCACGCCCTTTTAGTTTGGGCACGTTCACCATATAGTTCGAGTGCGACGCCATAACGACTTTTTACATAGCGCACTAATCGACCGCACAAAAAACAATTCTGTCCCCTTACTGCAACTATTTATCAATCAGATAACACACTGTCGCGAGAACTAATTGAAACAGAACCCGAAATGACCTGGGCCCATAACCTATTATTTATTTAAGATTTTACTTGTGGAGAGTAAAATAAAACGACATGCTCGATTAGGCTGACTTGAACGGAAGGGAGTTTATTTGAACGAAATATCACACACATCCGGTGAACAACTTAGACAAAAATAACATTGCTTATAACATCATAGACCAATAGGTTAAATCAAGATACTAGTATTTTGAGTACACAATAACAGAGGTTGCTAAAATTACGAAATATTAAAGTTTAAAGTGCAAATTTTTGTTCGAGTAGGGCGTCCCCCCCCTCTAAAACCTAAACTGCGGGCTTGAAAAATCAGGAAAAATTCACGATGACAGTGCATTTCATGAACTTTAAAGGAAAATTATAGCGGTTAAGATACCTTTATTAGTTTAGCAGTAATAGTCGTTGAACTTGGGTGTTGGATAATTTTGTACCAAATACAAAATCCTTAGGATTAATCCTGTAAAGTGACTAAGATGAAGTAGTTGCTTGTTTATAACGGGTAACGACTTGCATTGAAAAACAAAATATGTTTTTTTTTAAATATCACTATAGAGAACAAAAGAATCGTACTACATTGTGATAGCGGGCTACTACGGAACCCTACACTGTGCGTGGCCCGACACGCACTTGGGCAGTTTTTTTCAATTATTATGGTTGTATGAAATTTATGCCTAAAGATGATTCTGACTTACAAAATTATGAGTTTTAAACGTTTGATGAATGAGTGTATGCCAAACGATTTTCTGCGAAATGAAGTTTATGCTATACGCTGTTATGCAAAATAATATTATGACATAAAAAGTTCTGCTATAAAGGGAGGACCCGACTGGGACCAACCGCTTACAGTGCTTTTCAAAATAAACCCAAATATTTGAAGCAGATATAGCCTATTGTATTGGTTTAAAAATGAATCCTATTTACCCGTTAAAAAAATATATATTTTATGAACTTTCAGAAAATCCCCAATGGCATCAGAAAAGCTCTGAACTGGGTGAAAGATTCATACAACAACCCGCCAGTTATGATTACTGAGAATGGATATGGTAATTTTGGCGGGAACGATGACTTTGACAGAATGGATTACTACAAAGCGTATTTGGACGCCGTATTGGATGCCATTGAAGTGGACGGCTGTAACGTCGTTACGTACACCGCGTGGAGTCTTATGGATAACTTTGAATGGAATTCTGGACTGGAGTAAGTAGTCATCACACACTATGTACAGACGCCAGCACATCAAGCTACCCGAAACTGTCAGGTTTTCCCAATCAACTTTGCACCTAATGCTTTAGCGATAAAGTTGAAAATCTATTAAAGAAATTTGACAGATTGTAGTAGCTTGATGTGCTGGCGTCTGTACTTCGGATTGACATTATTCCTGCCACTATTGGACAACCGGCAAACTAGAACTGCAAGACAAAGACGGAATTATACCAAATTACCTATATTAAAAATGACAGAAATCGTTTAAGTAAACGATTCTGAACAAACTACTTCCTTAATGTGCATGGATTCAGTTACACATTGTATAAACTTAAGTAGCAGTGCGCGGGAAACATTGTTCGTAGAATAGATGGCTGATGGGGCTGAAAACTTCTTGTGTAGAGACCGCGTACCGAAAGACGAGCATGGGAAGGCCCCCCATAAGCTCTCAGCTCAAGGTCAAAGTAGTATAGTATAAAGTATAGTATATATTATAGTAATTTTTTTTTGGTGGGAAATCATCAAATGACCCCCCCCTCCCGCTCTGGGCGGAGCGGAAGGGAGTGTCAGACTCTTACTGACTAAAACCCACCCGTATTCCTTTGTCAGCCCTTTATGTTCCAGGGTAGCGGTAACCCTTTCGGACAATCCCGCGGACCCGGCAGGCTTCGGCCCGAACGGTCCCCTTCCTTGATGCTTGATGACCTCTGAAGTGCGTACTATCTGAATTCTCAACTACTATAATATTTATTCATTTATTTTCAGGGCTAAATTCGGTCTTTTCGAAGTTGACTACGGAGATGATAAGAGGACCCGCAAAGCAAGATTATCAGCTCTATGGTATAAAAATCTAATAGCCAATAGGACTTTAGACCCTGCTGATGTACCAAAGTTTGAAGAAATTGAGTTTTAATGTAATTATAAAATAAATTACGATAAACGAGACACTTAATAATTATCGTATCTTGCAAGTCCTGTCAGCTGCACGTTACAGGAACTGATGGACGCTGGTGATGGCGCCAAACAAGTAGCCGAATTCTGGGCCGAGTCCATTTAGATTGCTATCGACACGCTAAAAAAAGACTACGATCAAAAGTTTTATTTTATAGAAAATATTAAAAACCTAATGTGTAATTGTTTAAAATGCTAAATTGGTCACATTGATTGCAGAATATATGCTAATTATTTTATTCTGTTACCAAATCTTCAGACCCATTGTCTTATTTATAAAAGTTTGTTAAATAATTTGTTTCATTTTAAAATAAACCTACTTTTATTTCAGTAAAGTTTATGTGGTTTTCTTTGGTACGTTCATGTTCTGTATTTCTTTGCTTCAAATCTTGCTGCAGACATATCACCTAGGAAGGCATTTACTTTAGATTCTTTATGAAAAGCACACGTATTCAGCTCCTATGACAATACAATATTTTATGGTGCAAATCATAATGTTGTATATGTATAATATAAGCGGGCCTAGGTACTTGGCACATACTGCAGAAGAAGCCTGATTATTCCTCATGCACCTAGTAGCTACTAACAGTTTGTTTAAGGATTCAGTCTACCTTCGATATTCTCCTTCTTATTTTTATTCAATTGATAGCATATAATTTGTGTTCTACACACGAGGAAAACTGTCGGACCGAGGGCTAGAACACACACTGTTCGGAAAATCTAGCAAACCGAGGTCTTAAATACACATTGTCTGGAAAAGCTACCTAACCGAGGTCTTTTGTGTTAAAGTGAAGAAATATAAAGAAAGGCAATTGGACTTTGATAAGAAAATTTATAATAATAATGTTAGCACATACGATATACGATGACAGTAGAACTAGAAGTTGACAGCACCACAGACTATGTGTCAAGTGCAGACGTCCATTGGATACTTTCATCATCCTCTCCTGGACGCAAACGCTTTATAGTTAAACCCATTGATGTGGTGAAAACTTCATGCTTCAGACGATGGAGCCCTTTTGTTAAAGCATCAGCGACCATATCTGCAGTTGATCGATAACGAACAGCAACTTGATTATAAAGTTAATTAATTACAATGTTCTCTCGAACAAAGTGATTCTTTTTAACTTGTTTATAACCTTTATTTACGAGTCTAGCTTTGTAACGTGATATGGACCCGTTTTCGTCTATTTTTGTTTTAAAAACCCATTTACAAGGAAGCGCTACTTTTCCTTCTGGTAAATTTACTGGTGTCCAAGTGTTATTATTTATTAATGACTGATATTCTTCCTTCATAGCTCTTTTCCATTCATCAGCCTTATCACTGTTGATAGCTTCTTCAAGGTTCTGCGGATCACTTTTTAATAGAATCATGGTTGACTCACCATTCAAACACATAAATGATGTGGTATTATTATTCTGATGTCTTTCTATTCGATGCGGAAGTGGTCTCAGAGCCATGTTAGGTTGCGGCAGAGATTCCACTGTTTCATCAGGTAAGTATGTTTCATCAAGAACATCTTCAAATAGAGCGGAGTCATCAGAAGAAACTTCAAGAATTTGAGAGGTAAGTTGTGTTTCATTTGTTTCATCTATATTTTCTTTTCCAGATTCTTCGTGATCTTCAAATAAAGGTAAGTCCACTGTTCTCTTTTCTTTTATTAAATTATTATTCTTCAGTTTATTCTCCTTTTTGTCAGTACAAGTTTCTTTCTCTTTATTATTTTCTTCCTTTTCCTTTTCTTGAATGTTAACGACTTTGTTTCTCTTTACAGTAGCTTCTAAGAATACAACATCTCTACTTATAATTGCTTTCTTTGTTTCAGGGTCTATAAATCGATAGCCCTTGGTAGAGTCACTGTACCCTACAAAAATCAACTTACGTGATTTGACTTCAAGCTTTGTCCTATTTTCTTTAGGGATATGTACCATCGCATGACATCCGAAAATCCTCATATGATTTAAATTAGGCTTCTCTCCAGTCCATACTTCATGTGGGGTCACATCGGATAAAGCACGAGTTGACGAGCGGTTGACAATATAGGCGGCTGTGGCTACTGCTTCAGCCCAGAATGTATTTTGCAATTCAGCATTAAAAATCATACATTTAGCACGCTCTATTAATGTCCTATTCATTCTCTCGCTGAGACCGTTTTGCTCGGGAGTGTAAGGATTAGATGTCTGGTGCCATATTCCATAGTTCTTAAGATAGGCTTCAAACTTATTATTTTTGTATTCGGTACCATTGTCGCTTCTCAGAATTTTTATTTTTTTGTTCGTTTCATTTTCTACTCTATTCTTAAATTCCACAAATTTGTCATAAACTTCGCCTTTACTTTTAATAAAATATACATGTACACGGCGGGAATAATCGTCAATAAAGGTAACAAAATACCTGGCACCGCCAATAGAAACATTTTTCATCGGTCCACATACGTCACTGTGAATGAGCCCTAGCAGCTCCGTTGCACGCGAGCCTTCGCTGGGAAATGGTTGCCTGGTCTGCTTGCCCTCGAGACAAGTTATACAAATACTATTTTCCTTTTTCGGTGACAACTTTACTCCCTCTGTACATTTAGGCATTTTACTAATGTCTGTGAAATTCAAGTGGCCCATCCTTTGATGCCACAGGTAAGTATCATAATCAGTCTTTGCTGTCATTGCTTGCATTTCTTCATTCTTACAAGATTTTAATTGATATGTATCATTAATAAGATTTGCTTTTGCAACTAATTTATTATTTTGATTGTAAATTTGACAACCAACTTCATTAAACTGAATCTTGCATCCATTTGCTATTATCTTGCTTACTGATAGCAAATTTGTTTTTAATTCTGGAACATATAAGACCTTTCTCACCTGTATTGCCTCGGTGCTGTTATTTGTATTCACTTTTATAGATACATTACCACAGCATTCAACTTTCAATACCTTGTTGTCGGCAATTCTTATATTCTGTACAGGTGGAGTCGTGACATCGCTGAGCCAATCCCGGTGCATGGTCATATGCATGGAGGCGCCAGAGTCAACATACCAGTTCACAGAGTCATTCATTGTGAATGCGGAAAACGATGCTACAAATCCTGTGTTATTATCAATTTCAGTTTTAGCATTGTTCTTCTTGAACCAACATTTTTCACTGAGATGTCCATATTTATTACAATGGAAGCGTGCTGGGCCCATAACCTGAAGAAATATAAAGAAAGGCAATTGGACTTTGATAAGAAAATTTATAATAATAATGTTAGCACATACGATATACGATGACAGTAGAACTAGAAGTTGACAGCACCACAGACTATGTGTCAAGTGCAGACGTCCATTGGATACTTTCATCATAAAGTTAACACATAGGTTCTCGGATAATACAACAAACGTGAAATGAGTGTACAGAGTCTGTGTATGAGGCGACAGTGGCACCATCTGGTGGATACACAATGTTTGTGTAAGATTATGAATAATCTTGATCAAACCGAGGTTCAGACAACTTTCTCGTATTAAGTATATAGGAAGACTCAAAATTGCTTGCAGAATACGAATCTTTGGTCAAGTCAAACCGAGGACCCTCGAAAAGGTCCTCGCTTTTGAAAGGTCCTCGGTCGTGCACTGTGTATTCATACGCACGTCCTCGGATGGTACTTAAAACAAACACACCCCCACAAAGTATATTTTATCTAATAAAAAAAAAAAATTTCGTTTTTATTTATTTATTAACACTTTATGCACAAGTAAAAGAAATACTGTACGAAGGCGGACTTAATGCCTGAAGCATTTTCTACCAGTCAACATTAGGGTGATGCAGAGACAAAACATCGTTTTTCTAAGTACAGTTTAGATTTTAATAATGTTTTTTTTATTTTTTAACTAGCAACCCTTTTATTTAATCAAACAATTAAAATCTGTATTAAATTACGCTTCTTTCGATAGAAAATAAGTGTTAAAATTAAAATAATTACGCTTTATTCCGGTCTGAATTCCCTTGTTCCCTAGACTTTGTTGAGTAGTGTATTTAAACCCTTATAAAATCAAAAGTACAAAATAATTTATCCACAACACACAAGACTTCGAAACACTCCTTAATACACAAAGTTTCATCAATAAAGTAATTACGTTCCCTCGTAGATTTTATTATTTTATTATTTTATTATAAGCAGATCACGCCTCAACTTTCTTTGGAGAAAGATGCAGGTGTTCTGCCAAGTTTAGCATTTCTATATAAATTTGCCTTGGCTATCCTCAGATGGTGTCTCCCTAGCGACAAGGTAAAGTACCTTAAAGATTTAGTGCATATCCCTAATTGGACGTTTGGGATTGTTATTGATTTTGATTTAGTTTTGAACTAATTGATAGAATTGTTTTGTTTTGAAATTGGAAATGCTCTTTTCGTTTGTGTGAGAACGGTTAAAACGTGCAGTAGAAGAACTACGGGGTCGGTTAGTATATTTTTATAAATGTAGAAAAGGTTAATAACTTATATTGGCAAAACCTTCGGTAAAATGTAGTTGGCGCAGTTTTTATTAGAATGACGTTGTAGCAGTTTTTATTAGAATGACGTAGGAGCAGTTTTTATTAGAATGACGTTGTTGCAGTATTTATTAAAATTACGTTTTTGTTTTCTTATTGCTTAAAACAAGAATGGGAAGAACGTCTCAATGACGATTGTTTTCAATAAATTTTAATTATTATCATGCACTCTTCAGGTAAAGCTCACAATTTCAGTTACCAATTTCAGTTACCAATTTCTACTTTAAATGATTGGTCTTTTAAGTGGTTGGTAAGGCAAAACAATAAAACACTCAAAACCTTGATAGGCAGAACCTTCGTTGGGGATTATAGGTACTTATCAAATATATAAATACGTATTTGCTTAGATTTCTCAAATATTTATCGTGTATACGTAATTGATAAAGTATGGTGGTCTTTCTTATCTAAGTAGATAGCAATTTGGGAAATATCCATAACGCTATATTTAACAAGATTATCAACACTTATTTTGACAGTATCTATTTAGCTAAAATCAAACTGTCACTATTATAACATGATAAAGTTATGTTTGAAGTTCATGTTACAGTAATGATAGGAACTATATTTTTGTTTAATTTCCTTTTAGGAAGGTGTGTTGGGCAACGTCGCGAGAATTCGCTGAAGGCGGGAAGCACGGGACCATGGCGATGGTTGGCGAATTCTTCAAACAAGTGAAGCAATGAATTTTGTTGCATCTACCTATGAATTTTTTTTTCAAAATGAAAGAAATTTTATTGTCAAAATGAGCTGCTTGAATGAATAATTCATGCAGAAATACTATACGTTTGTAAGCAATTTCGATGGCAGTTAACAAAATGCACGTTTCCCCAAACATTAAGGTCAAGAACCATATAAAAGTAGTAAATTTTTAATTAGCAAACACAAAAACCCGTTTACATTGTTCACTTGCGTGAGTTCAACCTTGTTTAATTCGCAACTACATACATTATTCTGTTAGAGAAGCTATGTTGGCAATGACTATTTTTACCTGCATAAATGGGTTTTTCTATCTTGTTATACTATTCGACCTTTAGCTGTAACTTGTTTTCTAGTAGAAATAATTCCGAAATACGAATATCAACAGTGATAAATATAAGCTAACATATTGTATCTAGCCGGTTTGGCAAACTAGAATTTGGTATTTAAATAGGGAACAGTTCCCTCCTACCGACAGTTCAATTCTTTTAGGCACACAATGAAGTAAGTTTTTTTAAATACATTTTTATTATATAGACGGCTTACAGGATGGCAGCGACATCACGCACAAGCTGTTACCCTGGATTCAGTACATGATTCTGGATCCCCTTGCGCTGAAATTTTTCGTCGGCAGGGGGGTTTAGAATTATGTAAGTATCCCTTACAACCTGGTCACTATGTATTGGTATAATTTGTAGATATTTTACATGGTGAGTTCTAACTTCAGATCCGTCTGATCTGATCTATGTGTGTGCTGTGAGTGACTGGTTTTACAGCCTCAAAGTTGATCATTACTTACTATTAGAATGAAATCGTTGAAATTAAACAGTGTAATTTTTTCTTGTGGTATGGTAATAGCTTGCGCGTCTATGTCCTTGCCACTCTGTATGTGGGTTACGTAAACTCTTCTATAACATAATAATTGTTTTGTATAAACACCAGAGTAATAAATAGAATTGTATGTTATCTAATCACCACGACCATCAGTATTAAAATAAGTATTAAATAAACACTTAATTGGCTACTATAATATGATCTAATTGTAGGTCAACGATCTTCTTTAACGCAGTATTTTGGTGTTCAACAGACCTTGTTACCAGATATTAACAGCAGTGATTGCAGTAACTCTGGTTACTGCTAGCAAAGAAGATAGTTCAAAAACAGAAGTGAGAAAATTACCGGAAGGACTGCAGATTGGCGTGGCAACCGCTGCTTTCCAAATTGAAGGCGGTTGGAATGCATCAGGTAGATATTAGTTGCTCACGTCATAAATAATCCGTCTGAAGGAGAAGCATCACTTTTTACCTTAAATTCTTTAAGGTAAAAAGTGATGCTTCTCCTTCAATCTGTACACAAAGAGAGATGCATCGCACAATCATGTAGGTATGCATGCACACGGGAAAACGTTATGACCCGTGTGTTCGAATATTAAGAATAAGAGGCCTTTTCTTGACAGAGTTTTCAATAATTCCCTACATTTATTTATGTTGACTGTTTCAGACAAATCTCCAAGCATCTGGGACGGCTTTGGTCATACCCCAGGTCTAATAAAAGATGGCACAGATGGAAACGACACTTGCAAATCCTACGAGTATTATCAGCGAGACATAAAAATGCTCAAGTTTCTGGGGGTCAACTTCTACAGATTTTCCATTTCATGGCCAAGAGTTCTGCCAAGTGGATTTGCAAATAAAATTAGCCAAGATGGTATTGGGTATTACAGTAATTTGGTTGATGAATTGTTGGCGAATGATATCGAGCCAGTCGTCACAATCTATCATTGGGACTTGCCACAAAGTTTGCAGGATTTGGGAGGTTGGGCCAACCCTCTTATTGTTGGCTGGTTTGAGGACTATGCCCGTGTGTTGTACGATGCCTTGGGTGATCGAGTAAAAACCTGGATAACTTTGAATGAACCGAGACAATTTTTGATATTTGGATACGGAACAAACAGGTTTGCTCCTAATATTGTTTCACCTGGAATTGGGGACTACATTGCTTCAAAGAACGCACTGTTGGCACATGCTAAGGCATGGCATCTGTACGACAAAGAATACAGAGAAAAACAGAGAGGTAAATTACTTTTTATTTATCTAACGTACATAATTATATTATGTCAAAGCAAACCTTGCCGATAAAACGAGATTCCTTCAAACGTGTTCTCGCTCTGGGGTCTCTGGATATTTGTATGGATTTACGGTGTACCTAAATATTGATAATTAAGAACAAGATTTTATTTTTTTGTTTCTAGGCACTTGTGGTATAACAATAGCGACAAATTTCCATGAAGGCGCCACGGATTCTCCCGCGGACATAGAAGCTGGCAACGTGGCGTTGGACTTCGAAGTCGGTTTCTACAGTCACCCAATATTTTCGTCCACTGGTGGATTCCCTGAGAAGATGGTGAAACGTGTTGCAGAAAAGAGTGCTGAGCAGGGTTTTCCCAGAAGTAGGCTGCCGGAGTTGTCACAGGAGGAAATCGAGTTCATAAAAGGTCAGTGCCATTGACTTTACGCATACTGGAACTAGAATGCGGTTGATCGATGGCCAGAAGACATCAATTTTCTAGGCGCTAAATGTCGATGCCGATCGATCTCATTCTAGTTGCTCTTTAGGACAAAAAACATGTTTATGGCAAGGCATCAAAAGTTAATCCATCTAGAACCCTGACATTTTCGGGCAGTGACAAAGTGAATATGGCACTTGTTACAATTCGCATTTTACTTTTCTACTCACTTCCACTTGTTTAGCCAAATGTCATCATATGCGCAGCCCTACAGTCCGAATATGTTTTCGTCTGTATTGGTTTAGGGACTGTTTTTATATAAAAGGCTATCCCGTTAATCGACTTCATACAGGAGATTTTCAATTGGTTAGTACCTAGGTACATTGAACTATCTCTAAATATTACAGGCAGCAGTGACTTCTACGGGTTCAACCACTATTCTACTAAGTTCTATTCAACGGACAAATATACAACGGGATTATTTGCGGTTCCTTCCTATGACGATGATATCGGGGCAGTTAGTGACTACGGGGATTATGATCCGGCCCCCGTGATACATACTACTGTAAGTTTTAGATTGAAATCTAATTAAATCATGATCAGTAAACAGTAGAGCAGTGGTGGCCAAGTGGTAACGGCTGCGACTTACGACTTGTAGGTCGTAGGTTCGAACCCAGACAGGCGCTTTACTTTGTGTAAATTATTTCATCACCACTGCTCTCAAAACGGTGAAGGAAAACATCGTGAGGAAACCGGCATGTCCTAGAACCAAAAATTCGAAGACATGTGACATCTGCCAATCCGCACTGGGCCCGCGTGGTGGATTACGGCCCTCTCCCTCTCACCGAGAGGAGGCCTGTGTCCCAGCAGTGGGAACATTATAGGCTGATTATGGATGGATTATGGCAGTAAACAAAATGGAGTTTGTAGCTACTATCTTCCGAGCCATTTCCTGGGATGGATTCGGCTTTCAGTTAAATGCTGGCCAATACTGATATTCTGGGGTGACGGGTCGGTCCCGTCACCGACCCTTCCTTCTATCTGGCAGAATATTGATGCTCCGAAATTTATTTGGCATAACACACTTGGCATAATCTTCTTTAAACGAATATTTTTAAGGCATAAAAATTATTTAACATATTTATTGTTTGGCCGAATACTTATATGTCCGAATTTACAATGGCATACTTTTAAGATGGCAGGATTTTATTTGGCGTAATTTCATTTGGCATAGGTACCTACTATGAAGGTAAGTATAATTATTGTTTAACGAATATTGTTTGTTCGGTGTATTTTTCCATGGTGTTTGAATGAACTATAAAAATAATGGTTCCTATAAGTGATCTCGGGGCTTGGGGTACCCCGATTTGGGTAAGGTTAGGTTCCTTTATACCCTGTAGACAGAAATAGGGACCTAATGAAGCGGGGCTACCTCTTATTTATTATTGCTTGTAAACCAACTTAGACCTAATTATTTATTTTTATAAAAATGGTTAGGTTATAACTGTGACCTCTTCGCACGAGCTCACGTAGGTATGCCAACAGAAGATTCTGATTGTGAACTTTCTGCGATATGATGGTTCTACTTTTTAATTAATAAGGATATGAAATTTATGCCTAAAGATGATTCTGACTTACAAAATTATGAGTTTTGCATGTATGATAAATGTGTGTATGCCAAACTATTTTCTGCGAAATGAAGTTTATGCTATACGCTGTTATGCAAAATGATATTATGACATTAAAAGTTCTGCTATAAAGGGAGGACTCGACTGGGACCAACCGTCAGTGCTTTTCAAAATAAACCCAAATATTTTGAAGCAGATAATTATAGCATATTGTATTTGTTTAATAATGAATCCTTTTTACCAGTTAAAAAAAAAATAATTATGAACTTTCAGAAAATCCCCAATGGCATCAGAAAAGCTCTGAACTGGGTGAAAGATTCATACAACAACCCGCCAGTTATGATTACTGAGAATGGATATGGTAATTTTGGCGGGAACGATGACTTTGACAGAATGGATTACTACAAAGCGTATTTGGACGCCGTATTGGATGCCATTGAAGTGGACGGCTGTAACGTCCTTACGTACACCGCGTGGAGTCTTATGGATAACTTTGAATGGGATTCTGGACTGAAGTAAGTAGTCATGAGACCGAGATTAATAAATATTACTTAGCATGTACACTATGTATAGACGCCAGCACATCAAGCTACCCGAAACTGTCAGATTTTCCCAATCAACTTTGAACCTAATGCTTTAGCGATAAAGTTGAAAATCTATTAAAGAAATTTGACAGATTGTAGTAGCTTGATGTGCTGGCGTCTGTACGTCGAATTGACATTATTCCTGCCACTATTGGACCACCGACAAACTAGAACTGCAAGACAAAGACGGAAATATACCAAATTACCTATGTTAAAAAAGACAGATATCGATTAAGTAAACGATTTTGAACAAACTACTTCCATAATGTGCATTAATTCAGTTACACATTGTATAAACTTAAGTAGCAGTGTGTAGGAAACATTGTTCGTAGAATAAATGGCTGATGGGGCTGAAAACTTCTGGAGTAAAGACCGCGTACCGAAAGACGAGCATGGGAAGCTCTCAGCTCAAGTTCAAAGTAGTAGTATAGTAGTATATATAGTACCTCTGAATAATACCTCTCTCCACAACCCAGTTACCCAGTAACTGGGTTGTGAAGGTCAGATAGGCAGTCGCTCCATGTAAAATACTGGTATTCAGCTGCATCCGGTTAGACTGGAAGCCGACCTTAACATAGTTGGAAAAGGCTAGGCAGATGATGGTGATATAGTATCTCGGAAGTGCGTACTATCTGAATTCTCAACTACTATAATATTTATTCATTTATTTTCAGTGTTAAATTCGGTCTTTTCGAAGTCGACTACGAAGATGATAAGAGGACCCGCAAAGCCAGATTATCAGCTTTATGGTACAAAAATCTAATAGCCAATAGGACTTTAGACCCTGCTGATGTACCAAAGTTTGAAGAAATTGAGTTTTAATGTAAATATAAAATAAACTACGATAAATGAGACACTTAAAAATTATCGTATCTTGCAAGTCCTGTCAGATGCACGTTACAGGAACTGATGGACGCTGGTGATGGTTCCAAACAAGTAGCCGAATTCTGGACCGAGTCCACTTATAATAATAATAATAATTCTTTATTTCAGATAACTAAGATCCAAAGTGTTAGTAATTACAATAATGACTTAAGACTATTGTTAGTAAAGTGACAAAATATTGGTGATTCTTATTTATTGATCACCGTCCTTACGTCCACTTAGATTGCCATCGACACGCTAAGAAGATACGATAAAAAAAAATATTTTATAGAAAATATTAAAAACCTAATGTGTAATTGTTTAAAATGCTAAATTGGTCACATTGATTGCAGAATGTATGCTAATTATTTTATTCTGTCACCAAATCTTTAGACCCATCGTCCTTTAGAAACAGAGGGTCAGTCAAGATAAGACAGAGACGACGTTCTACGAGGCAAAACTTTTTCCTAAAAACTATACACCATAAGGCTGCGTAGGTACTCGTATAGGTATAGGTTATCTACATCTACATTTTCATAACATGCTATTTATACTACCCTTTTTCTTTCCCGTGTCAATTCAATGTACAGTCAACAAAGGAGTTAAGTATACAGGAGCGTCGGCTATTGTTGAAGTTTACTAAGAAACCGATGGATATTCTCGAATAAAAATTTTGTTAATTAATAGAAAACAAACAGCTCATTTATTCAATTAAATTTCAGTCCAGAACATCCATCGGTTTCTTAGTAAACTTCAACTATATCCGACGCTCCTGTATACCTAACTCCTTTGTTGACTGTACATCATTCTGTGGGTTCCTTTCTTGTGTCAGATTTGGCAAATTGTCAGCGACTGTACCCCTCATTACACTAAACCTCTTTGTATCAGCTCGGTTCCCTTACAAGGCATATTTTGCGTTTCAGTTGTCATAAATAGAAAGATCTTTCTTCTCGAATGTTCAAGAATATTTTGTTGGTAATGCTATTTTCAGCGATTGTTAGAATTGGGTTTGAATAGAACTATTGTTGTCTGATAATTATTATACTTGTTTAAGGGCTCATTTGAAGGATAATAAATAAAATAAAATTCATTTATTTCAGACTAGCTTCTGCCCGCGACTTCGTCCGCGTGAAATTTCACCCTCCCCTCATTCACCCTCATGGGGTGGAATTTCGAAAAACCCTTTCTTAGTCTACACCTACTCTTCACAAATAACACACCCTCCAAGTTTCATGTCTCTAGGACCAGGGGTTTGGGCTGTGTGTTGATATATCAACAATCAGTCAGTCAGTCAGTTTACCATTTTATTTAAATAGATAGATAACTGATCCATACTTAATTCCACAAAGTCCGACTTAAAAATTAGCATACATAGATAATATAAGATTGAAATAAATTAAAAATTACAAATGAATGATTAAAAAAATTAAATTTAACATCAAAAATTAAATTAAATTAAAAATTTAAAAAATAAATTTAATAAATTTAAAAATCATAAATTAAATTAAAATAGACCTAATGATAAGACCTAGACCTTTATAATTGACAATTTAAATGTGTTTATTATCTTTGGTTATTCTCCTGTTACATACATACATAAACTCACGCCTTTGGTAGGAAGAAATTACAGAACGCCACCTGGTACGATCCTTATATACTCATTTTACCTCGTTTACGTCCATATAATATATCTGGTCATACACGCACGCCGGGTATTTTCCTTTTAGTGAAGAAAATGATCTCTTTTGTGAGTACCTATTATCTATGTATATTATTATTAATCAACGTGTTTCTATGTATAGGATAAACCGATAGATAGGATTAACCGTTTGTAGTCCAGTTCGTCAGATCTCGCAGTCTGCGATTCTCTTCGGGGTCTGTTAGAGTCAGAAACTACACGGACTAGCCCGAAACCAACACGAGAAGAAGTCCTTTAATCTTAAGTACCGACAGAGCAGAATAGAAAGTGCTTAATTACCACAGCAATCTGTAGGAACATAAAATAATAATCATCATCTGCCTAGCCTTTTCCCAACTATGTTGGGGTCGGCTTCCAGTGTAACAGCTAGTAACATAAAATAATAATATTCCATGAAAATCTATACCTATGTTTGTTCTTTTTTTTGAACGCGCTAATTAGTCGGGTTCGGAAAAAAATGCATTCGTATTTGATAGCCCAGTTCTTGAGGAAGGCTAATGGCTACCTAACACCACGCTAAGACCCTATGGAGCCGAGCATATAGAAAAAGTCAGAAAGATTGCTAAACGAAAAAGAAGTAATAGAGGGAAGCCGATGCGATGTGACGGGGTGGGTCGGAGGAACAAGAAATTTCACGCAGACGAAGTCGCGGGCAGAAGCTAGTATTAAATACAATTTCTATGATTCACAAGTTCAACGAACCCGTTAGAGTATAGCTTCGTATTGTAGCGTGTAAGATGACGAGTTTACGACCTCACATCAGTCATGTGGATGAGATTATTAAAATATATGGAATTAGTGCTATCAAGAGTTTTTGTACAAGGTAAAAAAAGAAAATGGATAGATTCCTATTTGGTAACAAGCGACGTCGACCCTGCCCATGCATAGCATGGGTGCAATGGCGACTTATCAAAACATCGAGATATAATTATGTCCTAGATCTAAGCTAATAACAGCCGTACAGGTCGATAGAACAGGTTAAGCTACGCTTGCCGCGGTAGGTCTGTGGATGGGTGACCATCTTTACATACCGTGACCCATCCGTGCCTCGGAAAGCACGTTAAGCCGTTGGTCCCGGCTGTCATCCGTGGATCTTTGACAGCCGTTACGGGTAGTCAGAAGCCCGAAAGTCTGACAACCAGTCTTATTGAGGGGTATCGTATTATCCAGTAATTGGGTTGTGGAGGTCAGATAGGCAGTCGCTCCATGTAAAATACTGGTATTCAGCTGCATCCGTTTACACTGGAAGCCGACTCCAACATAGTTGGGAAAAGGCTAGGCAGATGATGATGATCTAAGTTAAATATACCTTCAATAAACATAACGTAACATCAGGACTGGTTGGGTTGGGCAGACGTATACCTATAGGACACCTACATTTGGTCAGTTATGTTTAAGTCACATGTAAAAAAAAAAAAAAGGGGGCAAGCTTTATGCCATCAACTGGGCACAATTCCAGGCTCCGGGCTGCTGTTGAGAAATTTCAGATAGAAAAATCCAAGTCCAATAACGCTTTGTCCGACGTGGGAATCGAACCCAAAACCATGGGCCGGGCAGCGGCGCTTGCGGCCACCGAGGCAGACACCTGGAATAAATAATATAATGATCAAAAACACATTTTAAATCCAGTGTGTAGTTTAGAATATCTAGTCACTCACACAGACAGACATGAAAAACCACTTTGTTTTACACTATCTATAGATTTAGATTGTTTGCATAAATATTACATAACACATAAAAATTTAATAAATGCTTCACCTATTTCGCTGGTTAACCTAAGTGCAGGTGCACTTCAGTATTTATCCGCTACAGGTAAACAAACACATTTATAAAGATTGCACAAAAAATCCCTTGTCGTTATCAACAATTTCAGTCAAACAACCAAGGAATCGAAGATAAAGTGCATTTCAACAAGACAAGATTAGTATAATTTATATATGACGAACACGATAACGGCACGCAATTGAATAGCAACTAGCTTCTGTCCGCGACTTCACTCGCATGAAGCTTCTTGCTTCTTCTTCTTGCATTTGTCTCACACCACTAGTTCAGAAAAACGACCTGCGTCTATCTTTCATTTTAACCTAGAGAATCACTTAAAAAAATCTACACATTTAATTCCGTTATGAAACTGTTGCGGCATACCACATAAACCAACGAAAAAATCAAGTGAATGAAATTTTCAAATGCCAACTTTTATGACATTATCATATCAGTCCCCAAAGAAAAATAATCCGTAGAACAAACATTTCCTTGAGCAAAAATCTTATACAAACATCCATAACGAATTCCATCCGACTATAATCCCTCTGCTATTCCAAACGACGCCCGTGGGAAGCCATTTCAGCACAGCCCTATTCACTCGGAACAAAGCTCGACAAAATAAATCCAGAAAGAAAAACATCGGAACACAGCTCACCTATTCGGCTATAAAGTTTTCCGAATTCGTCAACCCTAGTTGTGATTCGGGGCAGGGGTGCCCACAATGCGGTGTGTTTGCAATAAAAGAGCAATACGGTGCGCAGCGGCCGACGTGGACGCGATATTTGGCACCGTCGAACTACAGAGCTGTTGGTGCTATAGAAGTGACGTCAGAGCCGATTTGGAGGCAGAAATACTGACGCAATTTTGTAAAGGTCCTTAAGTTGATAAGGCGATATGTATTTGTAAATTTAGAATAGAAAATAGACTCTTTGCTGTATAACTGTGCACCATAACCAGTTACCTTATTATACAACTACATATTATCTTGCAATTATACTGTCAGAAGGAAGGATTTTGTCTGTCTAGTCTTGTGTCCCATTCACGAGAGGATTGGGTAATCAGGGAGCTATGCATGCCCCGGTTAATGTCTAGGGAATACATAACAATGGGAAATACTTGTAGCAACTTTTTCTTGTCACTTTTATGCCTGGAGACTTTTTTTAGGTATTAAGTTATATTTACGTATTTTATTTTGTTTCTGCTTAAGTATAGTTTTCAATGTTTTTTTAGGTATATTGTCTTGTACTAGCTGACATATGGGAACTAATTTAATTAACGTAAGTATTGTGTTTTGTAATTTTAATTACTTATTGTTGAATAGAATCAAGTTCTTCTAACTGAACAGACAGCAGTGCTGTCGGGGAGTTTGTTGCGCCACTTCTACTTCTCAGCTGGCGCACTAGGAAGTGGCGCACTAGGAAGTGGCGCACTTGGAAGTGGTGCACTTGGAAGTGGCGCACTAGGAAGTGGCGCAGCACTAGGAAGTGGTGAAGGGCGGGCGTTTTCGGGCTGTCTTATGTAATGTTGACGTTCAAAAAGTACTGATTCTCAGTCTATTTTGAATATAAATGACTTTTGATTTTGAAATAGCATGATGTACCAGAAACTCATACTACAAAAAATGTGGAAGAAGCATTTTAGAAATGGAGACTTTCCAATTTATCTCTGCCGCATTCAAATGCTGCGTGGAACATATCCAATGATTACGTATTTATTCATTAATTTTTATTAAGGAGTAACAAACAGTAGCATTTATGTAAATCATAACGTAATCAAGTTTACAATTTTTTCACAAAGCTCTTCACAGATTACTCCAAGTATTTATAGCTAGCTACAGTCAGATAAAAGTCAATCAAGTAATTTGAAAAAGTCAGAAAAGTCCCCTGTGCAAAACAGCCCTTGCATTAAAGACAGCAAAATATCATCAACATAGCTTATTCGATTTTCCTCTCGCACCAAGAAGGAATGTTTGGAATTCATTAGCCGCATATTTTTGTGTCAACCTTAGTTATGATTCAGGGAGTGCGGTGTCGCAATCCCGGTGGGAATTCTGCGACGGTTTTCTTAGGGCTGCAAGAATTTATTAAAATTATTATTAGTTGCTGGCTTGCTTCAAATCTTATCGTTTTGGTGGCGTTGTTTATCGGTTGGTTCTTAAGTCACGGGAAGGTAATTAATTACCTACCTATTATTAATTAGAGCAGTGGGAGAGCAGTGTTGAGTAACAGCCCTGACTTACGTGTCGAAGGTCTCGGGTTCGAACCCAGAGAGGCACAATACTTTGTGTAATTTATTTCATCACCACTGCTCTGAAAATGGTGAAAAAAAACATCGTGAGGAAACTGGCGTGTTCTAGAACCAAAAAAATCGAAGGCATGTGACATCCCCAACCCGCACTGAGCCCGCGTGGTGGATTATGGCCTGCTCCATCTCACAGAGGAGGCCTGTGTCCCAGTAGTGGGAACATTATAGGCTGATTATGCTATTGTTGGTATTGAAGACTAACGTATTGTCAGTTAATAGCAGCATATTATTATTATCTTATTTGCGGTAATGAGAGAACAGTGCAATATTATTGCGAATTATTATTAATTCGTTGGCCAAATATATTTGATAGCCTCGGTGATTATAACAATAATATTATAGTAGTGTAGTATTAATTATACACCCAATTAAGCACATCTAATAATTTATAATAACATTGAATTTCTACTTAGCCCTCTTCCTCTCTCCTTATTTTGTTGTGCCCGACAGGGTACATATTGATCTCTTACTTTGTAATACCATCTATGTAATACATAATTATGAAATGCAATAAAGAATTGAGTATCGAGTACTTTCACAAGAGTAAGCAGTGATTGTGATTTTTATATGTACGACCATTACACTGATTATACAGGACATCCTTTAGAAGGTTACTATAAAACTTTTTCATTTATAAATTGTGTCTAAGTTTGTTAAAAGAACTCGTTAACAGCCTTACCAGGGTATTTAGCACGATGTTAAAATCAGTATTTCTCAATGTCGAGTCTAGATCGTATCAGATCTACTCACAAACGGCATTGAGAAGAGAGATTGTTGCAATATTGAAAACTTTGCATTTGAACGGTAGCTTGGGCCGCGTCGGTGTTGCCAGTTCGTCCATTTTCGTACTCATATTGCTAAAAATGGCAGCATTGGACCCATTTTCGTTTAATATTTAAGCTTCCGTTTTGAAACCGGCCTTTGGGGATAACACGGGGTCTGGCTAATTGAGGACGACGGATCTGGGTTCCTATATTTACACTGTATCATGGATTTACTACCTTTACTAAAGCCGCGTTTACTTGAAGAGACTTTCTTAACCAATAAGCAGCGAGAATGTAGTATATGGTCTTAGCTATGCTGATGGATGGCCGTTTTGCGTGGATGCGATGCATGTTTTCCCACAACTTGTTCTTTTTAGGGTTCCGTACCCAAAGGGTAAAAACGGGACCCTATTACTAAGACTTCGCTGTCTGCCCGTCCGTCTGTCTGTCACCAGGCTGTATCTTAAGAACTACGATAGCTAGACAGTTGAAATTTTCACAAATTATGTATTTCTGTTGCCGCTCTATCAACAAATACTAAAAACAAAATAAAATAAATATTTAGGGGGGGGCTCCCATACAACAAACGTGTTTTTTTCGGCGTTTTTGCCTTGTGGTACGGGACCCTTCGTGTGCGAGTCCGACTCGCACTTGACCAGTTTTTTTTTGTGTTTGTGTTCTTTGTGAGTCATGTTTACCGCAATGAATTTTACTTCTTTCTTTCTTTATGTAATGCAATACTCGTAATAGCGAAATGTCAAGCGTTTTACTCGTACCGCAATCATGATGTCTTTACACTAATCGTGTAAACGATTTTTTAAGTTCGAGACGAGCCTTTTTTAAGTTCTAAAGCTGGTTTTCTAAGTTCTGAAGAGGTGCGTTATAATTTAAAGACCCTTTACATGTACAGACGCCAGCAGGTCAACCTACCCGAAACTGTCAGATTTTCCCAATCAACCTTGAACCTTATGCTTTAGCAATAAAGTCGAAAATCTATTAAAGAAATCTGACAGATTGTAGTAACTTGATGTGCTGGCGTCTGTACCTAGTAGAGCAATGGTGGTCCAGTGGTAACGGCCGCGACTTACGAGTCGTAGGTTCGAACCCAGACAGGCGCTTTACTTTGTGTAAATTATCTCGTCACCACTGCTTTATAGGCGGTGAAGGAAAACATCGAGAGGAAACCGGCAATTTCAAGGACCAAAAATTCGAAGACATGTGACATCTATCATCATCCGCACTGCGCCTGCATGGTGGATTAGGTACTCTCACCGAGAGGAGGCCTGTGTCCCAGTAATGGGAACATTTTAGGCTGATTATGTTTTGTTACAGCTGGTACCAACCTACGTACCTACGTTCCCATACAAATTGTTCCATTTTTTCGTCAAACATCTGTTACAATGTCAACATCCTGCTAAACGGTGTAAAACTGAAGGCACATTATTCAGAATGTGTACATATTGTCATGTACTCGTGTTGTCAAATGTTTCAGTATGTGCTCGTTTCCTTTAAATAATTGCCTGTTGACAGACTAAAGACCTTGAACGAAAATGTTTTCAATGAAAATGGTGCTTGTCGCTTTATTTCTTTTCGTTGTCTTTTAGATGGCTTTGGAAGAGGTCCATATATTATATTGGTAAAGTATACTTATGTCAATGTAATTCAGTTAGTTATATCTTTCACGCAATTCGTCCATTTGAGTTCGCCTCTTTTCTTATAGCTATCCACATTCATAATATTCATAACTTTTTTTTGTTTAAGTCCTTACCTTTTGTACCACATTATAATGTGGCAGGATACTCTTCCCCCTCCTACTTACTATCTATCAACAAAGGAGCATCTCGCTGCAGGATGTAACCTTCCGTGGTCCACTCGGAAGTCCCTAAACCGTCTCCAGACACAAGTGGGAAGATGTAACTCCAACCTGGTAATGTGGGGCCTTGATGGAACGGCAGTAGGGTGTGGCTGTGAAGCTATGTCGCAAACCATGTTCCACCTGCTATCCTGCCCTCTGTGTCCCAAAACGTGCAGTCAAAATGACTTCTTCGCTGCCACGCCTGCCACCGACGACGCCGTGCAAGTGGTGAAGTTTAGGGCAAACAAGATCTAAAATACAGTTATGCCAGCGACACGAAGAAGAAGACAATATGTGATACTACGACAATAGATTAGGGTACTATTCACATAAAATATCTTCATCATCATCATCATTTCAGCCAAAAGACGTCCACTGCTGGACATAGGCCTCCCCCAAGCACTTCCACTTCGACCGGTTCTGTGCTTCTCGCATCCAACGGGTTCCTGCGGCCTTCACAAGGTCGTCGGTCCACCTTGTGGGAGGCCTTCCAACGCTACGTCTTCCGGTACGTGGTCGCCACTCCAGAACCTTTCGGCCCCAAAGTTTGGCAATTCTGCGGGCTATGTCGGTTACCTTGGTTCTCCTGCGGATCTCCTCATTCCTGATTCGATCACGCAGGGAAACTCCAAGCATAGCCCACATAAAATATATTGAGATTTTTGTACAATATATTGTGCCCCATCCTGAACAAAAATCGCTGCAAACTGCTTAATCACTCTGCTTATATCTAAAGTTACGTTCGCCGGAAACAATATCGCGCCACCGTTTGGCGTCCTATTAAAAACCGTTCAGGCCGCAATCACAAAATAAATACGTACAGAAGGTCGGTCCAAAAAGCATGCTTATAACACACATTATCATCATCGGCCTAGCCTTTTCCCAACTATGTTGGGGTCGGCTTCCAGTTAAACCGGATGCAGCTGAATACCAGTATTTTACATGGAGCGACTGCCTATCTGACCTCCACAACCCAGTTACTGGGTAATACGATACCCCTTGGTGAGACTGGGTTGTCAGACTTTCGGGCTTCTGACTACCCGTAACGACTGTCAAAGATCCACGACTGACAGCCGGGACCAACGGCTTAACGTGCTCTCCAAGGCACGGAGGGGTCACGGTATGTAGAGATGGTCACCCATCCACAGATCAACCGCGGCAAGCGTAGCTTTACCTGATCAATCGACCTGTGCGGCTGCTATTGTTTAGCCACGGGCCCCTCATGCATACAACACACATAGATGAGTATAGTCTATCTAAAAAAATATTTGATGGAAACGTACTTGTGGATGCCAATTTGTAATGCTACTTACAAATTGAGTGTTTTGATTTAATTATTTGAATACTAACATCCATAAAATTTAATTTTTTCGATGATTTTTTAATTGCAATTTAATAATGTTATTCCAACAATGTGGAATCATTCTGATGAATGTGTTACTGATTTCTTTTAGTGAGCTTCCGTTAGAATTTAACCTGAACAGGGTTTGTTTACACTTTCATCAGTAACTTTGTGTGACAGACTATATGTAGACTGTATGTAGACGCGTACGTACGGCGATCTCAGTCTATCTCGGTTGAATGCCAGTCGCAAGTGCGCTTGCCCTTGCTATACGTGTCACGTACGTTTATGCGCTTTCGTTTGTTGTTTGGAGCTGACCTTCTGTACTTATATATTCCTGTGCCCAAATGTTCCCGACTCATTTGCATACGCCCCTGCTCACCAAATTTAATACCTTGCGGGAGTACCGAAAGAATAGCTGTTCTTAAATCTACGGAATTTGAATAAAGTTTGTTTTGATACTCTTATAAGTAACAGGTTGATTTTCCTGAGGGAAAATGAACATTGTTTCATTTTGCAGATAGCGAAAAAAAAATATTATTTTCACCGACTAAATTATTAGTGGGAACATTTACCTAACATAACTTGTTGCCTGGGAAACGCAACGGAGGATGCACTCCTATCGAATAGTGTTATAATTATTATTAGTTAACCGATTACAGAAGAAGCTTGCGATCTTCAATGAAGCACACGGTTAGATACCCTTTGCCAATTTTGATATATAAATTTTTTTTTTTTTTTGCTAAATGGCCCTGCGCTTGAACTCGATCAGTCCTGATGGAAAGCGATGGATGAGGATCGATAAAAACAAAGTCATTCTTTAGCTTATCCGATATTTCCCAGCCCTAATTGCCAAAGCCAAATAGGTGACTGATTGGCTAGAATATACTAATTGATACATCTTTGTTCATTACTTATTTATCTAGAATCTCCAACAAAAGATAGTACACAACACATGATACATACAAAATGGGCAACATCGTACCTACTAAGGAGTAGGTACGATGTTGCCCATTTTGTGTGAAGTGAAGGCACTTATAGCATACCATAGCATGCACAATCAATGGTTATTAATAAATTATTGTAAACACAAACCATACAAAATCACTTATGCTTGAAATTAGCACTCCCTGAGATGTTGCGTAACCAAATTTAATACTTTCCCCAGGCGTTTATTACGTAGTAGGTACATCACGTCGTAAACAAAGTAACCAACTTTGTAAACAAATCAAATCGTTAATTAATATGCTAAATCTAAATACAGCCTCATTTGAATGAGCATTAGAACGCTCCGATAACTTTCCAACGTAATAAAATATTCTGAAGGAGAATCGGTAACGCTTTAAAGCTATCGATACCGTATTGATACCTACTGACAAAGTTTTGATTACAGATATAGAAAAGTAAATATATAGGAATTGCTACTTAAATACCTTTGTACTCAAATTATAACTATGTCATATCTCTATGTATTTTACTGTGTGTACATAAATTATAAAATAAATAAAATAAATAAATAAATAAATAATTTTCAGTAGACACAGTAGATACATGTGGGAACTTGATTTTTATTCGTCGAAATATAATCGTGTGACAAGTCGTTCCACTCCACTTACACTGAACATCCACTTTTGATTGGTCAATACAGCTTGCATGCGGGCAATATTGTATTTTTCGACGAATCGTTCCCCAATATTCTCCGAGCAAGTATTGAATATTATCCTCGTTCAGGCCCACATCATTGTCTATCGAAATAAGCTTTTGTCTCTGCCGATTGCGCCTTCCCTTATACGCACAACTCACGCGTGCACACTCACATCCTAGTGAAAGATTAGCAGATTCAGCAAGACAATTATAGGTTCATCAACACATCCGTCCGCCGCGCTTTTCGATTTTATCATGATTATTACATATTATACAAAACTATCATAGAATAGAATACTCTTCATAACACTAATTATGAATTATAGATTTATAGATCTAAATTTTTACATAGGGTTATTTTGGGCGGTCGTGTCGCTAAAAGCAATCTAAAGTGGTCTATCATCTGGAGTTTTAGTAAACACTTTACGTAGCGCCACTCAATAATAGCCATTGACTGAATAGACTTCCAATCTACTACAAAGGCGTGAAAATTCTCCAAAACCTAGTTATTCTACACTTTACAAAGGCTCATTTGTATTCAAATTTATAATAACCGCTCACATCTTCGACTACTCGTATCAATCAGCATGGATTGAAACATACATTACATTAATAAAACATTTCATTTCGTGTCGTTTCGCGTCCGTGACGGACACGGAGTGAGGGAATGTCGATATTCAATGTGGAGTTACCACAGAGCATAGTAGCGTCTAGAGACACCAGTAATAATAAATTTCGAGTCATATGACGTTCTGCTGTGGGAATCGGCGGCTGACGTATATTCAATTTTCATTTTACGAAAGAGGGCAAAATGATTCCTTGTGAGACTCTTAGAAATAAATTGAAAGAAACTGATACTAACTCTGCCTTCTCTTTATAATTTAGAAATTATTTTGTGTGCTCCAAAAACTTAGGACTTTTCATAATAAGAAGCGATTTCCTTAATATAAATACAAGTAGTAAAAATTAAATTGTGATACCCAAAAGATTAACAGCTAAAACAAACGAAAATTTTCTTATACATACATAAATAGTATCCGCTTTTATATCAAGTTGCCCAAGTCAGTTATAGTACTTAGCGACGGAAAGTTCAAACCCCACATCAAACGTGTCCTTATCAAAACAGCATATTATAAGATTAAAGACTACATTGAAGACAAGCATGTTTGCCAATAATTCTAACATAACTATGTAAATGTCTATTTACTGCTCCCAAATTACGATGTTTATTTTTTTACATACTTCTTTGACACAATCTTCTCATTATTTTGACATTAGGTATTTATCACCTCGTAGACTCATAGACCATTTTCTACTTTGTTAAGTACCTGGTACTTGTTGACAGGCCTATACTGTCCTCCCATACCTATTGTCACTGTAATTTGAAAACATTGTAAAAGCCAGTTATTTTTAAAAGAGTAACTGTGGAGTTTGTTGCCGGCTCTTCTCCATAGAAAACGACCAATGGGAACCATGCAACTGACTTTTCATAAGTCCCAATGTAGTTTTATGTGAAATACTTAAAATATTTTGATTTTAATTTCGTGGTGTCAAATGTGCGTTGGGCACACAACTTATGTCACGGAGCTCCTCATAAGTCGTCAGTTTCTCTAAGTACATACATCATTATAATCCGATCCAGCCTGTCCCTCTCCCAGCGAAGCCCAAAGTCAAAGTTCGTACCACACAAGGGGTGCCCTTAGCGTGTATTCGCTTGGTTTTTTACGCATTAATTTATTGAGGCACGCTTAATTTATTGAGGCACGCACAGGCAAGTCCGGTTAAGCAGACGACAACATACTAGGTTAAACTGCAAGAGGCCATTTCCAAAAAAAAAAATATCTACTTCATTTTGTGTCGTAGTGCGAATAAAGGCCGCAACGCACTTGTAACACCCGACGCCATCACACGTTTACTTATTGGCCAAATGACGAAAATAGTTCAACGAGATGAAAAATGTGGCCAATGAGTACCTAAGCTTCATTGATGTCGCGTAACGTGGTGTGTTAGAAGTCTGTTCCCGCCTTAAACGGTGACACGCTTGGTTTGCACCTTATACAAAGAAAAGTATAGACGGCGGGTAGCGCCATTTCATTTCCACAAGAAAGGGATAAAGTATTGAGTTATTATAAGTAACAGAAAATAATAAAGCTATACTATTTCCGTCTCTCAGTGCGTGCCCGTTTTTTCAAGGCAGCTACATAAGTAGTCAATGTTATTTAAGTTAGTTTTTTGTCTCATGTGTGGCCACGCTACCCGATGCTCTATAGCTTTCTTACTCTAATTTTTGCACAGAAAGTCTTGACAATGCCGCCTCTAGCAGCGGCCGCCGAGAGTCTTCGTGCTCTGTGGGGGGGGGGGGGGATACGAATGGTTGAACGTAACTTTTACCTTTGAAGGAAAGTTTTCTGACATCATTATCATTCCATGTAATTAGGTACCTAATGTTATGAATGGATGAAAATTATCTCCTGAATAATTATGACATTATTTTTTTTAAACGTTCAAAATTATCATAATAACCCATTGTTTTATTTACTGAGATTAATTATAGTTATAAGTATCTAGCTAGTACTTAAAATATTGTCATATGTCACGACGGTCAAAGGACTTGGAAAAAACATAAGTATGGTCATAAGTTTGGTTTGGCCTCTGAGTTGTTTCGAAAAATCGTCTGCAGGTAATTGATAGTCTTTATTAATCAATTTGGTCCAAATAATAAACAATAAACCTTGAACAAGAATTAGCTGGTGCATACATTTAGGTATGTTCGCTTATACTTAAAATGTAAAGTGCCGAGTCTTTTTTTTTATAGTTTCTGGTTTATCCCAAACAAAAGTGGTTCATATTAGTGAGTACAATGAACACCTAAGAGGTTTTCAGTTTTTTTTTAACTACACCCTGTCTATGCATTGATAAACAACTGTTATTTTTTGATAACAAAATCTAAATGTAACTACTCACACAATACTAACTCGATAACGACAACGCATTTGTTTTCAAATGATAAAATGATTTATTTTCTCTAAGTAGGTTTGTACAAACACTTTTACACGTCAATTATATTTTTTTAAACTAGATGAGGTTGGCGTTTCGTATCTGACTATTCTGAGAAGAAAGGCCGAAACAAACACAGTCTCTTTTAAAGTCCAGACAAAATCTTGGTCAGATCCTGTGAAGACCATGTAGATTGGTGTCTGAAAGGGTCTTTTGAGGAAAGAACCACACAGATTGATTGATTAATACAAGCATTGGTACAAGCATCGGTACAAGCATACTAGCCTGGTGTTCTCATCGCTGTAAGTGTACTAAGAGATCGACACGAGGCCACTAAAAGCGATAATTACCTGAATATCTCACTACTCCACACCTACTTTTTAGTAGGTATGGAATAGTGAGACAGTGAGTGGTGTGCATAAATAGTGGCATATTTAGAATGATAATCTAGAATAATAATATAAAAGTTTTTGAAGTGAAAACTTATTTAGGTGCGTTGGGCAATTCTTGAAATGGGAAAAAACGCGACACCGTGCGAGTTTTGATTATAAGACGATTCGAATGTGTTCGGCTGTCCTCGGGATGTACTCGGTTTTAATGTAGGTATATCCGATATGTCAGTGAGTGATGGCAAAGTATTCTGTTTGTGTTTTGTTTTCACTTCTGTCGGCGCTCCCAGAGTGCCACTTTTTTTTCTGTATTTTTTTTTTATTACTGAATGGACCCGCTCTTGACGTCAATCACGCCTGATGGAGAGCGATGGATGAGGTGTATGATGGCAGGAGCGTGCCCAGAAGATGCACTTAAGTTATGAACTTAATGCTAATATTTGACAAATAGTGAACGAACAAGGAGCTAACTTTGTGAGAGACTAGTGCCTGAAGTAGGTTTATATTATAGAAAACCTGTTTTACAGGTCACCAGGGCCCTCCTGTGGCTAGATGCCTGTGATTTGGACCATCACAACAATGCAGTATTTATGCTTTATTATAGTTCCATTATCGATGAAAAAACCGTTCAAGTTTGCGTTGCGTTTGATTCGCGCAAGTAGGCCGTTGGCTTGTTCGCCATCCAATAACATAAAAAGTAGTTTACTGTTAGTTGGTTGCATTGGTCAAAAGTAGGATACTAAAATAAAGTCCTTTAAGGGGCTTACAGGACCTAAACACAAAAAACGCAAGTTTTCGGTTTTAGAAACAATAAAAGTATATGATCGACTACAGTTAATCAAAATCAGAAAAATATATGATATTCTTCAGGATATATGCTAGGTGCTAGGTGGTGCTAGTGTGTTGAAAACATAATACAACTAATTTGAAACGATAGAAAAAAAGTTACCTCTAAAAACTTTATTTTTACAATAAAAACCATACTAATATACATACAATCATTCAGATTTTTTGACAAATAATTCTACAAGCAACATACTAAAATAGGTACTAGTGTTTTAATTTTTTCGTCCAAACAATACATTTTTTGTTATTAAATAATTGCTTCATATTTTGCAATAAATTACCAGGGTTGTGCCATCGCGCTTCTCTTTCTTTTCTATGCAGTCCGACAGTGACCGGGCTTTAGATCATGTAAGCCCCTTAACCCATCGCATCTCCAATTAGCAGACACAATAGAAATTCTATTGTTATCTGTACATACCCTGTACGCGCGACATTAGCGAAACGTAAAAGCTCATCCGTCAATCCCCTTTATTGGCAAGATTGGCTTCTCTAAAAATAAATAAGTAGGTACAGTTTTGTTTTTTTTTTGTTTTTGTGTAAACTGAAAACATTCACTTCTACCGATTAGGTCTAGCAATTTATATATAATTGCTTTCTATTTTTGTGTCCTTCATCTATAAAAAATATGGCGACTGTTTAAAGACGGGATAAATCACGCCGCCTGGGGCGGGCCGCACCGTAACGAATAAGCGGCCAAGAGCGAGTCGGATTCGCACACGATTGATTCTGTACTACCGAACAATATTTAACGCTACATAATCATCGTGCAAAAAAAACTCTGATATATGTACTTGAACACGTTTCTGGACCCCTTCAATTATTAACTATATTTTATTCTTATTATATTTTGTTCTATCGACTAAAGTAGTAGATACACACTCTGTGAAAATTTCAAGTATATTTGTCTAATATGGTTCTAAAGATTACATCCCTATGACAGGCGGATGGACGGACGGACAGCGGAGCCTTAGTAAGAGGTTCCCACAGGCCCTGGGCCTGGGCTTGGCTTGGGTATGGACCCTAAAAATCATCATACGTCACTTTCGCGCATTTTGTAGTACGAAAGTGATGTCGCGTCGCTCACTACAGGCGGGTCGCAGTGCGATTTTTGTATTAGCCTACGTTCGCACGGACGTAAAAATATCTCAGCGGGATTTTATCGTGCACTGGATTTTCAACTCTCGGTGTAAAGCTGTTAAGGATTCTCTATGTTCAGATGATGCGCGCGCGTGTCGCTTGACGCAAGTTGCATTGGTCGAGGCCGTGAACCTAAGACGAAACAATTGCAGAACACTAATCAAATTACAGAACTTCCCGCTGTCTCCGTGGCCACTCCAAACTGTTTGTTTGTAGTGCTAACTCAATATAAGTTAGCTATGCACCGCACCTGCATACATTGAGTGACTGTAACTATGTTATACCTACTGTATAATAGTATATACGTCACTGTAAGGTAGTCTGTCTGGTACTGTAGGTAGGTGGTAGGTAGGGGGTGTGTTTAGTCCGCAAAATTCAATTATTCTAACGTAATTTTGTACTGTAAGTATATTTTATAAATACAACAGTGAGAGAGCAGTTATAGTGGCCCAGTGGTAATGGCCGATTTACGAGTTGGAGGTCGCGTGTTCGAACCAGACAGGCGCTTTACTTTGTGTTAATATTTAAAAACATGATGGTACGGAACCCTCGGTGCGCGAGTCCGACTCGCTCTTGCCCAGTTTTTTTTTTATATCTGACGATAAATCTCTATTCTAGGGGGTGTAGAATCATCTGCTGAATCCATGGTAACAAATTGTGCGTCTCTGCCACCCTGTATATATTTCCCATGTCGATTTAGGTTATGGTGACTATTTCTGTTTTTATATATAATAATCCATTTATTTCAGGCATCGCAGGCCCATAGATAAATACCTTAACGTTTTTTTCGAAAACACTTTCCCACTGGTCTTCAAAGGCATAAAAACGGCTCTAAACAGGTAATCTTTTGGCAACTCCTCCCAACAAAGTTACAATCACAATTACATCCATACCTAAATATTCGAATTCCAATATCAGTACCTACCTACTATATGCTAAAACCACGAATTGAAAGCTGTAACGACATACCTACAAACCTGTATAATTCAGATATGTAATCGAGAACTCCCCAAAGCAGATTCATTGAAATTCTATTAGCAATTCAAACGTACATTTGTCGTACCTATTTGATTGTGTCGGTGTAAATATTAATCTATTTCAGCATACGCAGAGTACGTAATGAACGAGTGAGTAACGTGGTCTGGTTAAAGTGTTACGCATTTGAAAGATGCATAATGAATGACGCAGTAGTTATGGATCCTTTCCATTTTCATTTCTATAATCAAGATCAACAACTCAGCCTATCGCAGTTCACTGCTGGACATAGACCTCTCCCAGGCTGCGCCACAAGGCTGCGTCCTTCCTTCCGCATCCAGTTTGTCCCAGCCACCTTCTTTGGGCGGTCAGTCAGTCTAGCTGGGGGGCGTACCACACTACGCTTGCCAATACGTGGTCTCCACTCCTGGGTGTCACCAAAACTTCAATTTTCTTAATTGATGAACAATCACCATAAAAGTTTTTGAAGATGCTTGTTACTATATCGGTAAACGGATGAACGGATTTGGATAAAATTGGTGATTAACGCTCACCACCAAACACTCTATAATAAGCAGATTATACTATAATCATAATCATCATTATCATCATCATCATTTCAGCCGAAAGACGTCCACTGCTGGACATAGGCCTCCCCCAAGGACCTCCACTTCGACCGGTTCTGCGCTTCTCGCATAATAGGTATAGCATAATCAATTAATAATCTAAATATATAAAACTCAAAGGTGACTGACTGACATAGTAATCTATCAACGCACAGCCCAAACCACTGGAGGGATCGGGCTGAAATTTGGCATGCAGGTAGATGTTATGACGTAGGCATCCGCTAAGAAAGGATTTTTCTAAACTCACCCCTAAGAGGGTGAATGGGGGGAGGGTGAAATTTCACGCGGACGAAGTCGCGGGCAGAAGCTAGTCAGCCTATAATGTCACTGTCACTGTGAGAGGTAGTGGGCCGTAATCTACCACGCAGGCTCAGTCGGGGTTGGTAGGTGTCACATCTCTTCGAATTTTTGGTTCTATGCCATGCCGGTTTTTACTAAAATACATAAAACATTTTTTATTTTGATATTAAATTAGTTTTACTGAGTGTAGGAGAAAATTGTGGTCACATTACAAATCTACGCACGCACACAGTCGCGCACGTATAAGGGTCTAGTGTAGTAGGTACTTCGCCAATGTTGGTTTGTTTTGACTGTACAGCGGAAGTGTGACTGTAATTTACGTAGTTTTCATTATTTTTGGGATTAAAAAATCTTTATTAAAAATGTCAGAAATCGATTCAGTAAACAATTCCGAACAAACTACTATGATAAAGTACATTAATTCAGTGACACATTGTATCGACCTTGTCCTGGTTTTCCTGGAATGCGAGTGATACCGAAGGGTAAGCTCTCCAGCTTACCCGTATAGGGGTAATAGGAACTGGGTGTAAAAGTTCACTCAACCTCCATAGAAAAATCCTCCTCGAAGGATCCTCCGACCAGACGGGTGTTGTGTGTGGCGGGCAACTGTCCGATGGTTCATGTCGGGCCGTTGAATCTATGCTAGTTGCGCGGTAAACTCTGCTTGCGAGATACAGGATTTTGCGTGACGTCAGTATGACGCGTTTTTCGCATGTGGCGTTGTAGATACCGCTACACCCTTACATAAATATCAGCATACCGTTCATAAACATTGCATTATTGTATGCCTAAAAATTTAAACCGTAACCGCAACTGATTTTCACTTACATTTATGTTGCGCAGTGTTATTTATAGGCAATAAACGTACATTATGTATTTGGTGTGGTTTCGTTTCGACCATGTTTCGATTTGTGCTTGTATCTGAAGTGTTCCCTGTCTCAGGGGAATTATTTCGGGTTCAAAGTTTGCAAACCCTTGTACTTATTTGCAAATTTCCTCTATTCGGGTTAGTTTTACTGTTTTGTTTATGCGATTTTGTTTGCGCAATTTTCATTTTTCTTTGCCAGCTGTTAGCAAAATTATTGCTTACCGTACTGCAGGTAAACGCCTCTCTTTACAAAGCAAACTCAACTTTATTTTCTTCTTAAAAACCAATATTATTGTAGCAGACATACCTCGAATATTCTAATTTGGTATACATTAAGAATTCAGTAATATTAGCGGCGGCTTCGGTGACAGACAGCCGACGGCGGTTTAAGAGTCCCCGTAATTTGAGTTAATTGGGCTTGACTTGATTATTTCGTTCATTTTTAGTGCCTTTTTAAACCATTTCCGCAAAGTGCTTGCGCAGATTCGACCTTTTTAAGTCGGTTTATTTTTATTCGGTGGGCTGTACGTATAGATTTTTGGGTTCATAATTTTTCCTTATTCTATTTCCCAGAGTTCGAAAAGGGGAAATTATAGATTGTTATGGATCAAAAATGAACCAAAAATCATATTCCATTATTAAAAAAAATTTAGAAGTTTCTAAAAGCCATTATCTGGTAGCCGATTTCGCTAAAAATCGCAGTTATTCAAGTTGATTGCATTAAAATCAGTCTAACCAATTTTAAATCGAGCCTACAATTTTCCGATCTTATAAAATGCTAATTGAGTGTATCGTATTTTCATACGAGGGGACATTTTTCTGACGTTACGTTTATGTAACAGAATATATTGTGGAAAATTTGTAGCCACTAAACGACATACAAGGGAGGGACATGATATTTATGAGCTTGGTTTTAACGAATTTTTTATTTATTTAACACTCTACGGTGCGAAAATTATTTAGATAATAAATCGTGAGAATCTACTTAAATTTATTTGGCTTTGAAATTAAAAGAAAACAGAGTTTAGCAGGTTTTGGATAAAATAAATCATGGTGATTTGATGATCTTTTTTAGTATCAGTACGAGTAAAGTTCATGCAGGAAGATGAAAGCTAGGCAAAGATTGAAAATAGCTAATGAAACAAAGATCTTTAGTAAATGAAAGTCCTTTCAATTTGATTTTGTAACTTAGGTATATAATGCAAAAACACGAGTAGAAAACAAATAAAACGTAATCTATGCAGGCAGACCTTCAACATCTGTTCCAATAAAAACGGATCAAAAACCCAACCTGTGGAAGTGTGGATGCCAATTTGTAGTAGGTACCACTTACAAATCGTGTGCTTTGCTATTTAAACCTGAAGCTCTAATTTCTTAATAGTAAGGATGTTTTCCATTTGACAGTGGGGATAAAAACTGCCACTTGCTCATGTAGGTAGCTACTATCCAACGTCCAAAAAAAAAAAGCTAGCTATCCATTTTTTTTTGTAAACATGCTTTTCTTTTGCGCATAATTAATTAATATTCTCCGTTGCGCAGTTGTTGACTGCAAAAATACGGGGTCCCAACACGGGACCCCGTATTTTTGCAGCCAAAGATGTTTAACGACGAAAATTGGAAACCTGATATATTATCGGGATGTGCTATCTTTTTAGATCTAAAGACTTCTATGGGAGAAAATCTCTCGTAATAATAGTCTAATTATTTACAAGACAACGGACACAACAGAGCTATTTTGTAAAACAACTAGCGATTTTTTAAAACAGCGGAATCTACATTCCATCTGCGACATATACATATTATATTGTATATTTATCATATTAGATCAATGCTAAAATTAACATAACTGAAGTTTTTCTGTCAGGAAGATCATCCTCGAGTTCGTTTTCGAAGTTTTTTTAAATACAAGATAATCCATAAATTATAAAACGCTAATAAATTTATTGTCTCTTCCACTAAAGCTTCCCTTTTCCTTAGCTCTTCTTTTAATAGTGATACACTCGAAGTCTCATACATAATATCTAGTTTTCGTTTAATTTGTGATCGACACAAAAGTAAACATAAACAAAACAATGGCGATTTGTAGACATTGAATAGTGCTATCACTTATGACGAGCTTTCAGTTTTTAACCCCATTGAGGTTAATTTTTTAATCAAAATGTTCGTCGAAGATAATTCAATTAAGATTTAAATAGATGTTATTCAAACAATAATTATTGGTAACAGTGAGATTTATATTAAAGTGGAAACCTTCTAAATACAGACGAATTTATATTATATTAAACCTGTTCTACGTTAGTACCTACTATTAGTTCTGTGCCTGTACAGGGTTTGTTTACACTTTTAACGGATACATTTGGAAACGACTGTAGATATATTCTATGTATAAAAAAAAAACTTTTATTAAATGTTCTCACTTAATTTTTAATTTACCTCAAAATGATCAGCATCGAATCAAATAATAATTTATGAATGAAAATGGCACGTGCATATTAAGTATTCATACTTTAGGAACATAATTATCAACGACTGTCAGGCATTTTAACTTAATTATTGGTAATTCATTACTGGTACTTACTGTTCTGGTTTTGACATCAGATAAAATTACAGTGATATTTTATTCATAGTGTAAGTATTTCTCTTTTGTTTTCGTTTTTAGGGTTCCGTACCAAAATGGTAAAACGGAACCCTTATGGTGAGACTCAGTCTGTCTGTCTGTCTGTCATAGCTGGATATCTCAAGAACTCTTAATGCTATCAACTTGAAATTTGGAACAGTTTTAGACGACGTTTGCCCAACTATTTTGCAAATAAGAAAGAAACAAAAATACATGTATATTTTTTGCAACAGGGAATTCGAAGTGGGGCTACTAGGGCTTGTAAGATATGATATGAAAGAGCGCAGTTTGCACATTCTCAAACATTTTTTTCTATTTTTTTTAGGCCGCGTACTTTACGACTTTTGTTGAAAAATGTAAAAAAATAATACCGTTCGCCCTTATCCCGAAGTTTGTATGGAGAAAAATCTGAAATTATTCTGTGATAGAAGTTTAGGTAAAGATTACAGGAAAAATAAAACGAAAATAGCACACTTTTTCAGAAATCATCAAAAAAGATACATTAGTTCCACTATCGGTCACGAGATGGCGCTGACATAAAACTGCAATATTCTACACGGCAGTGCACAGTGTTAAAATTCTCTGACGAATATAGGCCTCGCCGATGAAAAATTAAAACCATGATTGTACGGAACCATCGGTGCGCGAGTCCGACTCGTAAACTCGTTTCTTTTTTGCCACATAATTTGTTCGAATAACATATCGGATAAGGCTATTTTGGCTTTCCAACCTACACACAGGCATCCTCCTCAAGACAAAAATATACTCCATTAAAATGCACCTACATTCCACTACTTCTAAAGAATGTAATTGGTTTATCACACTGCACCAGACCCGTTTATTTTGTTTTAAAGTGCTATAAACCGTTTGTTTATGAAACATATTTTTGTTGGTTCATTAAAAACGAATTTTAAGTTACGTCCCGTCAACGTTGCTCGTAAAAAATACGGCTTGTTTTACTGCTGGGTCGTTTAAGGGCGTGTAGTGGCTATAAATCATTTTGTTGAGTCTTTTTTTTTATCATGACATTCGTGATGGTGAAATTAATTTTTGTGTTTTATTTTAATGCGGATGGTTTGAAAGGGTTGCTGTAAGCGTTTTTTACACACCTGATGAAAATTGCGCGACGGAAATTCGGAAATGCTGTCGGAGAGACTTTTGAAAAAGCCTAAGTAAAACGTCATAATTCGGGGTTTGGCTCTCGCCTATTTTCTCCTCCAATATTAAACCAATTTAAAAGATATTTCATAAACTGAATAAGAAGGTTATATACCATGTCCTTACGTTTTTATTTTTTCATGAATAGTTGTCAAGTTTGTACACTAGTTTGAGCATTGTCTGAGGGCTAGAACCCTAAAAAATTTTATATGTTTGTCGCATCCGGTCATTCGTTTGACTATTCGGAACGCTAGCGCCATCTGGTTGCGCTTGACAGTGTCTAGCCTGAGTTCGTGGGAGTTGACAACAGCACGACAGAACGATGCGGAGAGCTTGGACATTGGACATCGTACAGACAACATGTGCTCCGAAACTGTCCCGCGTTCCGGTTGTGACGTGTACCTACAGTGTGTGATTCGCTGATGTGATTAATTTGTTCCTGAAATTATAATCTGATTTGAACTGCAAACGGTTTTTCTATTACGCAATAACCAACACTTCCCACAGTACGCCCACAGTAGTTAAAATATGGCTGATAATAATATACCTTCTCCGTCATGTTTAAGTATAAAAATAAGGTATCATTAAAAAAGAAAACATATGGATATATAAGTAGTTAATATTTATTATTCTGTAAAAAATCATTGCTTTATCGTCATTAACCACAAAGAAAAAAGGCGAGAGCATTTCCTTTTTAAATTACCCACAACACATCAGGCTGAAATTAAAACGCCGAATTTTTGTCGCGTAAACGCAAGAGGTATCTCTGCGCTTAGATGAAATGAAAAAATCGATAGAACTACCAGAATCGTCACCGGTGAAAGGAGTGGAGGGACGCTCTCCCAGCTGTGGGGCAGAACGAGCTAGTAATAATAATGTGTGGTCCCTTCTACCCTGATGATGATTAACCCTTGGGCCGTAACGTGTTCGGAACGTGGATCCACGCGAGGTACAATAGCTTTTTAATTGTTTCTGTAATTACGGCATTCAACCGGTTAATACAACTCGCAATACAACTGAATATCCAGCTATTTCTAGAATATACAATCATCCCGATAAAATTAAATATTACCTATAAAATATCCTCATTTCAATATCTCGCTATCACTTATGGAAACAGTAGGTACCTATGGCACAGCGAAGACACGGTGCCTCGTAAATCTAAGTCGTCATAAAGATCCTGCTCATACACTTCCAATTTTATCGAGAGCCCAATTTACCGTTCGACGTCGTAAAATATTTGGATTGAAGATAGTGCCTTATCTACATCGACAGTTTCATACTGGGCGATGTTTGATTGCCGTCGTTTTGAGGATATTTTTTTTTAAAGACGTATCATGTTTGTTTATTCAGCTTCAGCGAATATGACTGTGATAGTAGTGAGCCGTGGTGGCCCAGTGGTAAAGTCTTCGACTTATGAGTTGTGCCGAACCCAGGGAGACGCTTTACTTTGTGTAAATAATTTCATCATTACTTAACTGCTCTCAGAACGGTGAAGGAAAACATCTTGAGGAAACCAAAAATTTGAAGACATCCCAACCCGCACTGGGCAAGCGTGGTAGATTACATCCCACTCCCTCTCGAAGAGAGGAGGCCTGTGTCCCAGCAGTGGGAACATTATAGGCTGATTATAACAACATGTTTACTACAACAGTTCAATTTGTGGGTTTTGACGTATAGCTTGCCGATTTAGACAACGAATCTTTGTTCTTCACCATGTTATAAATGTAGAACCGCAATTTTTAATCACGTTATATTTTTTTATTCAAGGTCAATATAAAAACGAATGATGACACATTTTTTGTACTGCAAAGCTCTTGCTGAAAATGGTTTCTCTTTATCGTGCGCGATAAGTTGCGAATTAATTAATGTGAAGACGACAGCTATAATAATCTTTCAGATAGATTTCTTTCTTTTCTTTCAATTTCCGATAAAGATAAGCCAGCTATAAATATTACATGTATTTCAATTATTCTGGTAATAAAATCTCTTCCGGAATTATTAAATCGCTCAAACATTGTAATAATCCTGGTATCTAAACACAAATATTTTGATAAACAGAAAGAACAAAGAATAAACTTTCATAAGTTGCTTTATTTATATTATGTTTTCATCGTAACATATATTCAATAAAAAATCTAATATATATATTTCATCGTAATATTAAATTAGGGATGTTAGTTTATTACATTCTTTCAGTATTTTAGAAACTACTAGCTTCTGCCCGCGACTTCGTACGCGGATCCTGCTGCTTATGCCTGCGACAACGGGGTCGTCAAAATCGAAGATCTGAAACGTCTGATGTCGAATTCTAAGAGCCCGGGGACGGGAAAACAGCGCAGCGTGATGCGCGAGACGATTCGAGACGTTCTAGATCTTTCATTTTTGTAAGTCAACAGGAAATGCCCATCAGACAACTTTTGCTAAGACGTCATTCCTAGGGGAAGGTTGCGATCATTGGACTAGCTCTTTCATTGGACCACCAAGGTATTTCCAAAACTGTGCAAGCTAGCAATACCCAAACTAGTCGAAATGAGTCCGTGACGACTCAGTTGCGCCCCCCTCTTACCTCAGTGACCATGCGGCACGTGGCGAGGAGAGACGTGTGACGTTGTCTTTGCGGCGGTCAAAATCTAATTATTACATTCAGGACAATTTGACGTCAGTATCATTGCATTCATATTTGTCTGCGTGCACTGTTATGTACTATTAGACAATTTAATTGTGATTCCATGAGTGTTATTCAATTTTGTCTAATCATGACCATGTATATTTTATTTATTTTTTTCTTAACGAATACCTTGTTGCCATCAATGGACCCCAAGAGAGTTCCACCGTTGGACCAGTCCAATCATAGCAACTTTTTGCTGTATTTTTCTGGTTTGGGAATAGGTCCCGAGTATTTCACTAATTGTGGAAAAAACCATAGAAAAATCATTATAAATTTAAAATTCCAGAATGTCGCCAAAAAAAAGGAAGTACTTTGCATGGAATGAAACAAGTGATGAACCTTGTTTTAGAATCAGTAAGGAAACAAAGAGTTGGTTTAAGTGAAGCAAGCAGAATATAATAATGGAGTCCCGAAAGCAACAATTGCTATTACTACAAGCAACCTTAGCTTCCTTTAGACTGTATCTTAATTTTGATGACTTGTTGGTCTCACTAAATGTGCCAAATGTAAAATTTTATTAGATACCTACTAATTATGTAGCCTATAACTATAGTTTGTTTGCTTGTCGTATGTGTATGAGTAATGTTTGTCTCTCCTCGTATGTCACAATTTTGTAATATTGATAATTATAATTAGTTGCCTCGATTGGACCTGTAGAACAAATTTCTCGAAGTCCATTGATAGCAACCTGGTGGTTCATTGAAGGTGCCCATGGTCCAAAGAAGGCAACAGCCTAAGATTTTGTTTTCTTCGTTTATAGCAAAAAGTGTAAGCCCGAATTGTTTGTGCGTTTGATTATTATACATAAAAGTCCTACGAAATAGAAATAATAAACTGCTTTCATTTTAACACTTACACTTTTTGAGGTATGAGGTCGTAAAGTTATGTGGTCCATTCATAGCAACCTTCCCCTATATGTTATAGTGTCGCTGGGCTTTGAAGTTCCACAACAGGTGTTCCAGATCTTCAAATTTATTCTCACAGCAGAAAATGCTCTTCACGTGGAATATTTTTTGCTATGGCACCATTTTTATAGAAACTATTATGTAGGTAGGAACATACCTATATAATGTTAAAGGTACATGAAATAAATACATAGTACAAATACTAGCCGATAAATAGAAATAAATACGACGAGACCTTGACCTTGACCTTTTACTAGAATTATAACAACAACAAAACAATTGTTTTAAAACTATAACGAAACTAAAACTTGTTTATTCGTGTTTTTGAGAAGTCTAAGTAGTTTGTTACTATTCTTTTAGTTTGTAACTTCCAGAAAATGTTAGGTTAAAAAAAGGCCTCCAGACCGTATTTCTGCCACTGCGGCCAATCCCAAGGGAGACTAGCCTTCGGCGCGGGAGATATTATAGAGCAGAAGTGTGCGCGTAGATAGTTGCTCTCACTCTCAGTCCGATGGGACGGCAATCCGAAACGACCGGAGAGAGATCAGGCGCAAGACGAACGGCTCTCCGAGTCATGGGGGGGGGGGTATCACACCGCCGACTTCCAAACTCCGGGCTGTTACTAAGAAATTCCCAATGGAAAAACTCAGTACCACTTTGCCCAACTCGGGAATCGAACCCAGGACCCCACGCTTAGCAGTCGCGCTTGCGACCACGAGACCAACGGGGCAGTAAAATGAAACTGAAATGATGACTGAACTGTTAAGTTAGGCAGGGTGGCTAGTTTTTTTTTTTTTTGTGGATGGGATATCATCCAATGACCCCTCCCGCTCTGGGTGGAGCGGAGGGAGTGTCAGACTCTTACTGACTAAAACCCACCCGTGTTCCTTCCTTAGCCTTTTATGTTCCGGGCCAGCGGTAACCCTTTCGGACAATCCCGCTGACCCGGCAGGCATTCTGAACCCCTACGTTGAAACTTTGAGTCAGTTATTTACATTAAATCTGCCGCGGTCAAAATGTATGGAACAGCATTATTTAAATTAAAAAATGCTGTTCCATACATTTTGACCGCGTAGGTTAGGTAGGTATTGCACTTTTCTATGAAACAGCAGATTTTTTTATTTTTTTTTGTTAACCGACGAAAAATGTCTACGCTAGGGGATCTATTAGAATCATGTACAATGCCAGCACATCAAGCTACCCGAAACTGTCAAATTTTCCACAATCAACTTTGAACCTTATACTTTAGCAATAAAGTTGAAAATCTATTAAATAAATTTGACATATTGTAGTAAGTTGACGTGCTGGTGTCTGTACTAAATTCGGGGCTACAGTTTCCGCGTCTATGTCTCTGCCACCCCTGTAGATTATCACTATAATTAGGAACGAAAAAATGAATGGATATATTATTATGTACTTATATTTAATTTCTTAAACGTAAACGCCTTTATAACCATGGCTATTAGTGCAACCGCCAAACGTGAAGTCCAGTAGGTACCTACCCCAATTACGAAACTCACTTTTTATCACAATCCGAAGGGTTTTGAAGGAAATTCCTAATTCTCTACTTCAATTATCTATAAATCAAAAATCTTCGGTTTGACCATGTAAATAACGCAATTTAATTGATGAATTTTAAAAACAAAAGGCATCGTGAGTGCGTTACGCAATTACCCCGTAGATATCCATATTATACAGAATATAGCAACAACAACACATTTTTCCAGTGAATACAAGCGTAAAATTACCTCCAAATACAATTTCGGCCTGAAAAACTAACCCACAGATCCAACAGGCCAGAAATCTACGAATGTTATACGGCAAGCGTTTCCTCGCCGGCTATCTAAAATTTTTCATCGCCTCAATAAACAATGGAATGTTATAAATCTAAGGCAGAGTTGTGTCAAACTTACACACAAGTTTGATTAATCTCTAACCCTCGCCGCGTGTCGTGCGCTTCATAAAGATGTGTACACATGAGGGTAAAATTAATGGGACATTTTTGTGTTGACATTGACATGTAGAATAATTAGTTGCACAATCAGCCTGGAACGTCCGCACTGGGGACATAGGCCTCCTTTCAGTGAGAGGGAGTGGGCCGTAATCCACCACGCGGGCCCAGTGCAGTTTAAAAATAGTTTGTTATCTTTCTTTATTTCTTTATTGTTTACCGCAAATAAACGTATTTTCTTTCTATTTTCAACAAAAAAATACATTTTACGAGCTGAAAAAAACCCCGTGATAACAATACAATAAATATGTTGTTATTTATTGACTGCAACACAAGTTTTTACTCACTTTGACCAACGCGACGACGACGTCGTCGAGCATACAATTTATTTTGAACATAAATAACCGAACTGCATCTGCTCAAAAAATTGTAAACAACATAAAATATTATATATTTTTACATGTTCGAATGTAAACAGCGTGAATGATTCATTCAATGTGCATATTTATATTTTATTTGTCGGAGATAAATCCTTCGAAATGAAGGTTCTGTTGCCTCCCAGTAAAAAGATGTTAAACCTTTTACATCTGTTGAACGTAAAGTCAGACTGTTTGTGAAACGCCAGTAAAATATTCGAATGAATGAAATATTTTTCAATTGGAAACATGGTCTGATTGGTTTGCATAAGAGTATAAATTCCAAATTTATGTGGAATTAATATTTACTGAAAATAATTATTATAACCTCGTTCGTTAGCTAAATGAATACTTAACATATTATTATATAAATAATCAGCATATATAATGTTACTACTGCTGGGTCACAGGCCTCATCTTTGTGAGAGAGAGTGGGCCGTAATCCACCACGCGGGCTCAGTCCGAATTGGTCGATGTCACATGTCTTCGATTTTTTGGGTCTACGACATGCCTGTTTCCTCACGATGTTTGCATTCACCGTTTTGAGAGCAGTGGTGATGAAATAATTTACACAAAATAAAGCGCCTGTCTGGGTTCGAACCTATAACTCGTAAGTCACGGCCGTTAACACTTGGCCATCACGTCTCACTCAAACTCAAAGCATTCATTTTAATTAAACAATTTACAGGCACTTTTGAATTGTCAAGAAGTCGGTCAGTCAGAAAATTTGAAGCTAGTTGCCCATTCTAAAGCGTAGGTACCTATGGAGAAGAACGGACAAGAAACTCCATGGACACTCTTTTAAATTATATTTTTACAAAAATATTAATTACATCATTAATATTGAATTTATAATTATATGTGAGAACGATGTAAAAAAGACGTACGCGTTAAAAGCGTCCAGAGTACAGCAAATAGTAAGAAAACAATTTAATCCAAAAATAAAATAATTAAAAATAAGCCGAGGCAGCTAAGTGATGACTAGCCCTAACTGACGGCGCCCGTTCACGAACATGACGCATAGATCAGCACCATTCAGCTCAACCATTTTGAAAGGAGCTAAATGATCCAACACACACGCCACCGTCAGAGAGACATTTGTGTGAGCATGACATACTATCAGCCGCCAGGGCACATTCAAGTCAATGAAAGACATATTACCCGGTAAATGCTACATAGGGTATAGTATATACATAGAACTCACATCTGTGCTATGTCACATCTGTCACTCCTAAATGATCACTTAAAAATAAGCACCACAGTAACAGTTGGGTCATGTCCTTTACATGTTTTTTTAACAGTTATTTTGAGATCTTTCTTATGACCTAAAACCCTTATACCTATACGAAATAGGGTATACTTAACACAGATTCTGATTTTACATATCTCACTAAAAACTGCCCATATTAACACTGACCAGTCAGCTATTTTTGCCTACTTAATTCAGCCCTATGCTAATTCCATGTCCTTCAACCTTTTTTAATTAAAATTATTTAACCAACTCAATTGTGCACTCGTGTATAAACAGCCTAATTTTATTTGTCTGAGAACTTGTGTCAGTTAGCTCGTGCGTGGCAAGTTTTCATGACGCATTACAATAAAGGTTATATGATAATTAAAACTCATTTGACCCAGGCTATATATGTACATATATATATATATATATATATGCCTGGGTCATATGAGTTTTAATTGAAATTTAAGACTTGCGTACTTGTCTGTATAAACTTTAATAGTGTGGACGTCTTTGGAGTGCCTTTTGAACATAATCGTCGTTTAATAGTCGGTTCTTATGTCCTTTTGGAAATTGTTGAATAAATTTATTGTGTAAAATTGTTTTTGGCCCTTAGGTTAAACAATTCACAATGTTTTAGGTCAAATTGTTAAGTCAATAACTAAAAACTAATCAATTGTTTTAGGTAAAACATTGTTTGCAATCAATTGAATTGATGAAGGAGTAGAATAAAAAGCAGACAGATAAAATACATCTCAATTTGATTAACCGCGATTCAAAGTTAATTAACCTACATTGTTCAAAAAACAATCAATCGTTCTTTTGATTGATGGTAGACATATTAATTAACTCTCAACACCAAAATTAAATTTTATTAATTTTCTAGTAGAAATACACACTAAATCATTTCGAAACCCAAACTTAGCAGTTCTACTTGAAATTAGACCCGAACTAAATTCTGAAACTGCTCATTAGGAACAAAAGTTTCCGTTTTAATATAATTTCGCCCACACATAGTGGAACAGTCGGTTCTAAACACAGATTAATGAATAAATAGAGTGATAAGATTCTTGCAACTGGATTGGACATTACTTCGTAATTTATGATGCAACGACCCTCGTGGTTATCAAGTGACAGACATGTTAATTGCGTCTGAAGGGAAAGTTATAATGGGCCGTATTGATAGCAAAAAATACTTTTAGGTACAGTTATCATAATAACCACATTCAATCAAATTAATTTTATTGATACACAGGGTAATCTTTTGTGAAATGGCAATCTTTTAAGGAGCTAGCATATTATGTCTCTTTCGTGGTACAAACCTACCCGCCTAGATCGACCTACTATTCCCATCAATTGTTTCTTGGAAAAAGACTTTATTTTATATACTGTATACGTACAGTTTTTCAATTAACCAGTAGCCTGTGCCTTTTTGGCCACAAGCCCTCTTAAAAATTGCCAAAGTATGCGCATGAATATTTCATTCACTAATCACTCCACGGTCAAAAGTGAAACAATACTTAAGGTTTCTGCCGCATCATGATCCTCGTCCGTGTTTCTGCTACAATTGTGCTTATTATCACACTGACACATTTCCTTTAGTTATTTTGTTGAGCTGGGCCGGGAAAAAAATTATCTACAGAATTTGTAAAAAAAAATGATGAGCTTAGAAGTCCTTAAATACAAACTGAAAACTTTGTCCTAGATGTAAACCTACTGAACGTTTTGGTATTTATCTATTTGTCTGTAGTCGTTTGGTAGAAAAATAGTGCACGTAGGTATCACACGAGATGACCTACATTTACATTTTTGTCTAGAATAATGTTGGTATTTTGGGTTGGTATTTTGGGTCGGTACCTAGGTATTATTATTTGGTTAGACACACTAGCAGCTAATTAGCTGATGCGTGCGTATCAACTAACTAGTGGAGGTATGATGTATAGTTTTATTTGCCCAAAAAAGAGAAGTCTGGGTTTAAATAACGATACTGTGGCTGCACCTTACCTCTAGGTACATACAGGGTGGAGATTTAGTCACCTGCAAGTGGGTGATTCCGGGCCCGCGTGGTGGATTACGGCCCACTCCCTCTCACAGAGAGGAGACCCGTGTCCCAATAGTGGGAACATTATAGGCTGATTATGTAAGGGGGTGATTCTACCCGTCAAACTAAGCAACTTGCGCTATGAAACTCATATTGCGACTCGGGGGAAAAAAAAAGAACAAATTCTATGCATCAGTTATGATAAACAGACTATATCGATGCATGTATGATTTTTTTTTTACGAATCGGATTAATTTATATTGCAAAAGTTGTTCAGTATGACGGGTAGAATTACCCCCTTAACGGATGTAGGTGACTAAGTCGCCACACAGGGTTGTATTATTTACACCAACGGATGCAGGTGACTAAGTGGCGACTTAGTCACCTGCATCCGTTAAGGGGGTAATTCTACCCGTCATACTGAACAACTTTTGCAATATAAATTAATCCGATTCGTGGCGACCCTGTATTGTATTATTTACACCAATCTCAGAAAAAAGCTGAATAGAAACGTCCATTCCATAACTCAGCACACACCATTACTCGGCCAAACACAACACATTAATAATTTCACCCACGAACAAAACACAGAGACTTTGAAAAGGGCACTCCAATAGAAAATAAGGGTAAGAAAAACTACTTAAGAAAAGTAAGAGAAGTAGAAATATGAATGGTTCATAGCACTTACGTGAAGTACTTCGGATGGGAAGAGCCAACAAAACTTGTGTAACTTATTGTTATGTTGCTTGAGTATTTTGTGAGAACATAATCTTTATTACTTCTGTATCGGAGTTGGATGTAAGGGAGAGTACAATGTCTTTGATTTGGGAATACGAGTAGCAGAAAGGTATTTCTATAGAAATTACTATGTGATAAGCTTTTTGAGGAATCCTGGCTAAAAGCGCGTTCTACATTTGGACTTTAGTATACGTGAAGCAATTATACCAAATCTACACGAATTTATAAATAAAACACAGTTCACTGTGTGTGTGTCTGTAGATACTACATGTTGTGTTGTAGCAGCAAGTCCTTCGCTTTGGTACTAAAACCAGTCCACTCATGCCTTTCTTTTAACAGTAGGTATCCATTCAAAGTACCACAACATAATTGTTCTAGTAGGTATGACCAGTGTTATTTTCGGTTCCATTTATGAAAAAATATGACGATATTAGCCTTGTCTGAAAACATATTTCTTTGGCACATCAGATCCTGGCAATAAGCCACAAAACAAAGCATTAAACACAACAAAAAACCTACTAGACTAAAAGCTATGACTGAACGAAAAACATTTCTTTGGCTCATTCACCAATCTCTCATTCAAGGATTTCTGTATCAGATCTAAGTTATTATTATATGGAGCCAAGTTCAGATATAACGGTGTTGGTAATTTATATGTCTGCGCCTAAGGTCGGCGCCATGGTGTCTGATCGAGGGAAGGGAGACGCGTTTGCCAATTTCTATGGCGTTGGCGACCTCTGTGACTAGAGCTAGGACATTTTATTTTTATTATTTGTTGTTATAGCGACCCGGCCGGACCCGGACCCGGGGGTCCGTGGCTAAATAATAACAGCCGCACAGGTCGATCGATCAGGTTAAGCTACGCTTGCCGCGGTTGGTCTGTGGATGGGTGACCATCTTTACATAACGTGACCCCTCCGTGCCTCGCCGTTGGTCCCGGCTGTCATTCGTGGATCTTTGACAGTCGTTACGGGTAGTCAGAAGCCCGAAAATCTGACAACCAGTCTTACCAAGGGGTATCGTATTACCCAGTAACTGGGTTGTGGAGGTCAGATAGGCAGTCGCTCCATGTAAAATACTGGTATTCAGCTGCATCCGGTTAGACTGGAAGCTGACCCCAACATAGTTGGGAAAAAGCTCGGCAGATGATGTATTGTTATAGCGACCATGATAGTACATACTCTGTGAAAAGTTTCAAGTGTCTACTTATTACGATTCAAAAGATACAGAGACGGACGGACGGACAGCGGAGCCTTAGTAATAGGGTCCCGTTGTTACTCTTTGGGTACGAACTCCTAAGAAGGATTGTTAAAGTAAGAAAAAGTTTCCCTTAAATCATTAAAAAAATACAGATTAATGTAGTCACTAAAACAGGTTTCAGGATAAAAAAGTATGACTTAAAAATAATGTCAAGACTTCTGAAAAATTTCTCATTCAGCAAGGAAAACCATAACATCAACTAAAAACGTAATATCACTAAACCAGACTGATAAAAGAGATGACTTTGGAAAGTTCAAAGAAAGTAATATTGGCCGTCATTTTTTTTGTAAATTCTACGAAACTCGGTTACTTACATCAATCACTTGTTGCTTTGGGCTTCGCTTTGATAATATTATCGAATCTTTTTTAATATAAAATTTTGGTGAAACTTATATTCCTTACAATTTTCATTAATAATTTGGACACAGAAAATGGTAAATCGGTTTTCTTGTGGATTTAAGTTGTATTCAACAGGTACTTAAATGATGTTGTTATAACAAGCCGTCGTTTGTCGTTTTTTATTATATTCACAGACCTGTAAATCCAAGATTGCACCAGTAATATTGGCAACAGATAAATAACTGAAAAACGTAACTTGAACCTTCCGTATTACCTAAAAGAATATAACTACAATGTTTCAGAACTCAACCATATCATAGTTAACTCAGTCAGTCAAGCCTTATAAATAGACTCCCATAATGTTTTCCTAAAATCATATGCAACCTAAAACAGCTGTCTAGCCAAAATAACGCGTAAAACTTAAGTTCAGAGTTTCAGCAGTTCTACCAATCCCCGTGACCTTGCAGGCATGGTCCTCATTGGAACTTTGCCCGAATGCCCAAATCTTTGAACGTCGAATGTCTGGACCATAAATCACTTTATAGAGATGTGCCGTGATCTTAAGATATTATTATTTTTGTCTATATTCGCAGTCCTTATTAATATGTTAATGGCTACCCGTCTGCCGAACGGGGACATAACTCGGCGAAATTGGTTCGGAGTTTGGCATGTTATTCAAGGCTCTGATTTGAATGATACGATGGTATATAATGGGTAATATTTGGTGTGAATTGTGTACAGTGATTTATTTTTGGGCCAAGTTCAGTAGGAAAATTTGGCACTGAAGAAGTAAGTACCTACCTAAGCTGTTCCAAAAATGTAGTTTCTCGTCGGTTATATAAAATGTGCGTTCAAGGGTGACATTGGATGTAGATCTTCACGGCCGCGTTTTTGTACGAAAGATGGAACGGTATGGAAATCGCTCCGTCTTTTTTCTGACGCACACCTTTTCGTTCTTTTGTCTTGTTTTTTAGTTTATCCTCTAAATTACACCTGTGCTATAAAGCTAAAATTCTTTTTCATACGTTAGTGGTCATACCTCAGGACATGATAAGCATGAATTTACTAAATAATTTATAGATCGAGCGATACTTAAATATTCATATAAAATCTAAACTGATACAAAAAAATTATTAAGCAAGTTAACGAACATTTTATATCAATTGAGATGACCTGTAAAAATGTTAATCGATTATTAAGAATTTGTCTTTTCTGTACGATAACTACAAGAATTCGTCGATACATTTTTACTTATTCGTTGTACCATTGACAAAGATATATCTAGGATATCTAGCTCCCCATGGGAAATCGTCACCTCGCTTTCAAAGTTGCATGCACAAACAATGTTCTACGTTCACATTATTATTATATTTACTTAGATGACTTCTTGTAGGTGTGTACATTATGATTCCCCACTTGCACGTTTTCGTATTATTCACGTGTTCTACTGGTACTGGTAGGTATTCTCTTTTTGATACGAACAGCTCACACCAATGGTAGGAATCTGGTTGGATTCCTCCCCGGTGGAGGGTATTATTCATTGTCGGTATGAACAACATTTTTTTTAGGAATAGCTGGCAGTATAAAATTAAAATACAACACGCAGTAAGTAAAAGTGGTGGTCAAAATAAATGCTAATCTCTGTATGCGAGGAGGCGTTTGCCCTATGCGGTAGTACAAGGTTGGTAAGGTAGTAAAAAACCGGGCACAGTGCTGTGGAAATGTTCCTAACATTACCTGGCAGTGAAAACAGACGTAGGTATCTTTGTGTGTTTCTAAGCAAAAACGTGACTACATTTGCACGGTAATGTTAGCAGGCGCGACATACATCAACCAAATGGATTCACGAATGTGATATAGTTGCGTGTGTATAGTCCTGTGTTCCTCTATGCTTTTAGCAGGCTGAATGGAGTTTACGATACACGCTTTTGTGATCACTTTCTTTTCTTTTTCGGTGTAAAAGCATATTGTGATTATCACGTAGTTGATCTTTGATTAGAGGTCTCAGTTTTGAAAATTGTTGCTTTATTTACATTGTGGAGCAGATACATTTTCAAACATATAAAGCAATATATTATAAAATCCTTCAAAAAGATTTAGATTATTATTGATAGTTTGTTACGTAATCAAGGTGCGGGTGTGTAAAGATGTTTAGACTTTGCATAATGCAAGTAAAGTTAGGGGAATAAATCGCTAAGCTAATTGACTACCAACTTAAATTGTCCATATACTCAAATCACAACTGATGTCAATTTGCCCAACAATAATTCCCTGACTGTAGTTTGCGTGCATGTATTTTATTTAATAGATTGTTTGGTTAAATTTTCAAGCGTAAAATTTGTCAATAAATAAATAAACTATATGTAATGTATTAAATGTGTTTATAGTAAATGTATTTATCTGGATCGAATACGCCATTTTCTTTACAATTTGCCGTATGAAAAATATGAATGCTCTACATACAGGGTGTATAAGACACATCACATAGCCCTCAACTACGCATTATGTACATCAAACTTAGTAACTTTGCACAAAAATAATTGCTGGGAAACGACTTTTATTTTTTGTGTGAAAATTTTCTGTTTGCGGTAGTGAGCAATGTAACGCACGTAATGAATTGTATTTTTTTTATTATTTATGGTTGCAGTTATAGTTGTGTGTGTGTGTTGTAGTTATATGGGTTTTGTGTGTTGTGTTGTGTAGTTGTCTTGTGTTGTGTGTGTGTGTGTGATGTGTGTAGTATAACATTAAAAACTTGTTTTCGTTAAAAAACTTCAGTAAAAGTTGGAATTTTGATCTTCAATATATCCGTAACCAGAAAGTTCCCAGGTATGGTCCAGTACAAAGTAAAGTGTCTTTTTACACCCTTTATAGGTAGGTATTGCAAATATCATAAAAGAAAAACTTAAGTAAAGAAAATTCTTAATTAATTCTTTATACTTTTGCTGATGGAATATCCACTTATAACAATAGAACTGAATAAATACAAACTTAGTAATGACCGGTAATTATCGCATCGCGTCGCATCGCGCATCTCATTGTTGTTTACATTTTTGGCAAATAAATGTAACGTTATTTTAAATAGGTAACGAAAGATCGAGTTTTGTTTCAATACAAAACGTGTTCCTACAATTTACTGCCGCCTTCATATTTCTTCCTAAATCCCAACGCTTTCCACTTTCAGGCGTTTTTCATTCGAGTCTACGACAAACATGGAGATATTTTATGTCCTTCGCTTTTGTTTTGTTTGTCAAACGACTTCAAATGTATGTTTTGTTTTGGACTTACAACAGTTAACAAGGGATTTATTATAAGGCTACGAATTTTTTACAGGTTACGTTATCATGGAATGGTATTATATTTTTTATCAAGCATTTTCCATTGTAATTATTGTACGTTATGCCAAACCTAAATTCCCAGCGTATCGTGAAGTCTGGTCGTGTTAGTAACGGAACAGAATAGGAGGCAGTCACAATAGCATCCTGAAGGCTGTAGCGGCAGATACTTTCTCCGCTATAATAGGGTAATTTGTGCGAAGACTGATACCCTAGACAGCTGTTTAGTGTTTTAGTTATTGGGTGGTCTTTCCATTAGTTTAAGTTTCTAACAATAAGCTTTTAAATACAAACCTATAACTAACAATTTATGCATCTCTTAGTTGTCCGAAATAAAATTATATATTTATTTTAATTTCTTTAAAACTTGCACCCCACATTGGATTCCATTTTATTTTTCTCATTAGCTTTTTAATTCTTTTCTTTTTCTCGATTTCAATAACCAGGTTTTAAAAAAAATCCCGACACGGTAATCAAAACAGCGACAATGCACAACTTTCCACGAATTTCGTTGATCTATTAGTTATCCGGTAAACGAAGATCTAAAGTTCTCATTCAAGAGACCCATTTCTAAGAAGAATAAAATTGTTCCCCGTACAGTAAATGAAACTACCTTTCGTAAGACAATCGTGTTCAGGGGAGCTCTAAAGGATTGCAATGTAAGACAAAATTCTCACTTTAAAGGTGCACTTACACTTACATGAACAGTTTTTTCAACAATTATAGCCTGACAACCGTAGCCGAGAGCAGTGGTGGCCAAGTGGTAACAGCCGCCACTTACGAGTTGTAGGTCGTAGGTTCAAACCCAGACAGGCGCTTTACTTTGTGTAAATTATTTCATCACCACTGCTCTCAAAACGGTGAAGGAAAACATTGTGAGGAAACCGGCATGTCCTAGAACCAAAAATTCGAAGACATGTGACATCTGCCAATCCGCACTGGGCCCGCGTGGTGGATTACGGCCCACTCTCTCTCACCGAGAGGAGGCCCAGTGGTAACTCCATTTATAAGTTGTAGGTCGTGGCTTCACACCCAGACATGCGCTTGACTTTGCGTAAATTATTTCATCACCAATGCTCCCAAAACGGTGAAGGCATGTCATAGAATCAACAATTCGAAGAAATATGACATCTACCAACCCGCACTGGGTCAGGCGTGGTGGATATCGTCCCACACCCTCTCACAGAGAGGAGGCCTGTCCCAGCAGTGGGAAAATTAAAGGATAATATTTTTGTGTTCACCAAAAATCTAAAGGTACATCTATGTATGCATTTCTAAAATATTATTCTTCCCCGAAAAATACTGATCGTGCACCAAATATTACAAAATATTTGTAACTTACTATTTTAATTTTTTTGAAATGGACATTATCGAGAACCGAATTAGTTACGAGGTTAATTATTTAAAAAAAAATGCTTAGGTTAGGTTAGGTTAAAACTGTGACCTCCTACGTACGAGCCGAGCGAGCGAAGCGAGCGGTGCCGCGGCAGCGGCCGGCGAGTGCCAGAAACGACTAAATTTTAAAGAAAAAAAATATGGAAAAAGAGATTATTTTTAACAGGCTATCGAGAACCGAATTTGGACATTAATTGGTGTTTGATTCAAATACATTTTGCAGTGCATTATCTGAAGTAAAACTAAAAAAATAAATGCTTGTTTTTAAAATTAGGTGTATTACTATTTTTACAAATTTGCAACAGTTGTTAAATAGATGCTCGTTATGACATATTTTAATGAACATATTTTGGTGCACATTCAGTATATTTGGTGGAACACAGGCAAAATTAGGTAAATGAAATGGGAATAAATTGAAGTACTTTTAAATACCATCCAAAATTAAAGGCTAATTATTATGCTGCCTACAATTAAGTAATCGGGGGGCACGGTAGTGCCCCCGCCAAGTCGAGCGCGAAGCAAACACTGCCGTACCATCCTTTACAGGAACCATTTCGCCGCATTTTCAGGCCCCTATTTGAGAACCTCTGGATAAGACCAGAACGCAGAAACTTTCGTCATCCAGTAAGCTATAATCACATACTTATAATCCAAAACTTCAAGTCTGTAGGTTATTTAGTTCCGAAGTTAAGCGAAAGCAAAGTTTCGCATTTTAGACACTCACTCACTCATCATCAAAATAGAACTAGTACTTCCCATAAACTCAGAGTGCTGAAATTTGGTACAGAGTTAGGGTTTAATGGCCACATAAAGGGAAAACTATAAAAATTAGGATAATCGAAGATCTGAAGTACCTGGTGGGTGACCCTGATTAGAAAACACAAGAGCCCAACCAAACTATTAGAGATCGACATACCGCCTTTACAAAAAATATTTAACTTGGTGGGCCGCTTCATTTGATGTCGAACATTACACAAATTAAATAAACAAAGGAGGATGGGCAAAAATGTATGGAAGCTGGTACCCGAAAAACATGGCAACCAAACAAAATAAATTATATACAGTTTTAAAGGTCTAATTAGATAGAGCAATAGTCGTTAGGGGGGATAGTCTCAGTTCGCTGTCCGTTCAGAGATATACAACCTTTAAAGGTTAGGTTAGGTTATCGTTAGGTTAGGTCATAAGTAACAATAATAGACTCTTGCTTTATCGTGACGTGACTGAATTTTATCTACCTTTTTTTTTACCCCGTTTTTCCATTTACACTACGCTTGGGGACGCGGGAACGTAAAATCCTTCCACAACGCCCTAACCTATAACCTAACCTTAACCTAACCTACATAATGTTAAAGGTTGTATATCTCTGAACGGACAGCGAACTGCGACTATCCTCCTTAAGAACTATTGTTCTACTTAGTTAGACCTTTCAATCTGTATATAAATTATTTTGATTGGATGTAATTAGTTTTCCGGTACCTAAACGCCCTAACCTAACCTAACCTAAACCTAACTTAAATTTATAGTGTTAAAGGTTGTATATCTCTGAACGGACAGCGAACTGGGACTATCCCCCTAACAACTATTGTTCTACATAATTAGACCTTTCAATCTGTATAAAAATTATTTTGTTTAGATGTAATTAGTTTTCGGGTACCAAAACGCCATAACCTAACCTAACATAAATGTATAGTGTTAAAGGTTGTATATCTCTGAACGGACAGCGAACTGGGACTATCCTCCATAACAACTATTGTTCTACATAATTAGACCTTTCAGTCTGTATATAAATTATTTTGATTAGATGTAATTAGTTTTCCGGTACCAAAACGCCCTAACCTAACCTAAACCTAACATAAATGTATAGTGTTAAAGGTTGTATATCTCTGAACGGACAGCGAACTGGGACTATCCCCCATATCAACTATTGTTCTACATAATTAGGCCTTTCAATCTGTATATAAATTATTTTGTTTGGATGTAATTAGTTTTCGGGTACCAAAACGCCCATCCTCCTTACACTAAAATATTAATTTCGCTCAAAATTTGGTCAAAATATAATGCAATACAAAAAGAATACGTCCGTACGTATACGTTTCTACAAAAAGAAGTGAAATCCCACCAAAAACATTCTGTAAAAAACTAGCCAAGTCTCAATGGAGCTGCCTGTTTATCTCTAAAAAGTAATGAAATCTAGACAAAGTCGTACCAAGTGTAAGGTTCCTTACTGCGATTTCTTTATTATTATAGTTAATGTTGTGTGACTTGGCCGTTGAAGGGTACACAAGGGTACAAACCCAGGTGCTCCATGACACCATTGCACCAATCTGTCGCCATAACCGCTACCCATTGACGATGGAAAATTGCCACTTGGAAAACGTTGATTTAATAACTAGTCAATTGTAGGCTTGATAAAGCTGCGTATTTCAATAATACTTATGTTTAAGCGAGCCTGAAACAAACAGTATCAAAAATTATTTCTAGTACAGACGGACTTATAATCATTGATTAGAAGTCCGTCTGTACGTCTATTTTATGTTAGATCGGTGGTCGATTTGACGCTCCAAAAAGAAGAGAGCAGAAGTCAGCATTGTCGATGCTGAATGCATGTGTTGACCAATCAACAACAGCCTAAAATGAGACACTAGCGTCCAATTACCAATACCGGTATGGGCTATTATCTCGCTTAACAAACATAGGTAGTTACAACAGATATAACATTACGTGTAAACAAAATTGACTTGTACACTAACGTATAAAGAATGTTCAACGGCCAAGTCACACAACATTAACTATAATAATAAAGAAATCGCAGTAAGGAACCTTACACTTGGTACGACTTTGTCTAGATTTCATTACTTTTTAGAGATAAACAGGCAGCTCCATTGAGACTTGGCTAGTTTTTTACAGAATGTTTTTGGTGGGATTTAAGTTACCCGTGTAAACGTACCTTAAGATTTCCGTATTCCTGAAACAAAAGAAGGCGTAATTGTCGTCAAGTAGCTTCCCGGGAAAAAAGGAAAAGTTTTCAGTTCCCGGGGAATATTAAGAAGTTATGCTTCTGGACGAATAAAGTTTTAATATGAAACTTTATGTAGGTACCTTTTTTTTGTTACTGCCTTCAAAGCTTAAGAAACTGTTATTTCGCTTTCGTTATTTGTGCCAGCTTATAAGTCATAATATTTTATTATAAAAAAAAAATGTTATTAGTGTTATTAGTTGAAAGTCACAAACAAGGTCATAAATGAACTAATCTTCTTACTTAAATAATATAAAAGAATGTGAAAGATAACAAAACGAATAATCTACAATATAGTTCTTTAAGCATTCCATGACCATAATGGCATATCTTACTTAATCCATACAGATTATAAATTAAAGTAGCTTTTCGTGTCTGCCTATATGTTCGCGTTGTTCTTTTAAACTACGCAACGGAATTTGATGCGGTTTTCACCATCATTCATATAATTTATTCCGGTATGTTTGTCGTCGGTTATATCAAAATCTGTTCAATACATTTTGAGCGCGTAGCTATTGCACTTTTATAAAAAACAAGCCGGTCACCCTGTATTGGTATAATTTTATAAATATTTTACATGGTGAGTTCTAACTTCATATCCATCTGATCTGATCAATATGTGTACTGTGAGTGGCTGATTTTACGGCCTCAACATCGATCAGCTATGACAGTCGAAACGATTACTTACTATAAGAATCAAACCGTTGAAATTAAACAGTGTAATTTTTTCTTGTATGTGCATGCAGCAGCAGCGTTGGTATTACTCTTTTCTATGAAACAGCCGATATTTTTTGATAACCGACGAAAAATTATAACTCTAGGGGTAATAGAATCATGTGCTGAATTGAAGGTTACATTATGCGCGTCGATGTAGGTGTACCGCCCCCTGTATAGCACTAGCGATCCGGCCCTGCTTCGTAAGGTTTTTACGACTTGATAAAAAAACAAGATTTCAGTGCTCATGGTCTTTTTAAAGAAATTTCGAAACGGCTGGTTGACACTTCCCTTGGCCCAAGGGCTGGCTTTTACCTTGGCCAGAGGCTAAGTATCGCCATACAACGTGGTAACGCCGCCAGTCTCTTGGGTACATTACCAGTCGACAGCGATGCGGATGAGTTTTTCGACGCTATTTTCTAGTTTCTGTATAGTTTTAGTTAATTTAGAATTTAATTTTGTTCTTTCTACCTGTCTCGACATTGTTTCTTACCCTTAAATTGGCAGAGTGAAGCCGGTTGGACGTTGATAAAAACTAAATTTGTAAGCGAGTATACTGAAAATTGACTCATGGTGGCAAAAACAATTTTTTTTTATTAAGATTGTTCTGCCAATTAAAGGGATAAATAAAACTTATTACTAGATTTCATTGTTGTAGTTAAGTTTAATCTTCATGTATTACGCATAGAAACCTTCTGGAATAAACTCGGTGTATGCCACCCTGTATAATAATAATCATGAGCGATAATCCTTTAGTTATATGTTCTGTGGGTGTACCTATATTATTATAGATTATATATTAGTGACCTTATTAAACCCCACTCGAAGATTGACCTTTCTAAAACTCTTACTGCACTTTTACACACAAACATCAGTCAGTCTAGAAACTGTTTACTATGCATAGATGAAGACAGATACCTAATTTAATTTTACTTAGTTAAGTAATTAAGTTGGAATCTCAGAATTGGGTCACGGTGAAGGATGCCAATAAAATGTGAAACTTTGCAGGCATCCCTGTAAGTTACAAAGATAGAATATTATTAAGGAAATAATTAAGAAGAGTTATTTCTGAGATATTATTGACTTAATGACACGAAAAATTTACGAATTATGAAGACAAAGAGCTACTCAAAAATAAAAACTTTTATGTACTTAAATAAATAAATAAATACTTTTTTTGTAATGTACCTCGATAAAACATGACAGGGTAGGAAGAGACGTTTGATAAAACCCACATTTCACTACTTTGGTCACATAATTTCCTTATTTTAGAATCATTGGACACAAAGGACGCTAAGCTGCTGACAATGTTCGTATGGAAGAACTCTATACCACTTTATCCAACTCAAGAATCGAAACCAAAGAGATCGAAACCAAAACCTCACGGTCAGTATCTGTGAAGTTTGTTTTGCGTGTAATATGATTATACAACGTTATGTTCACTGCATTCATTTCAAGCGAACGTGTTTACATAAACTGCCTACACCTTCACGGGTTTTTCTAAACAAAAACCTAATACAAAAACATGTTTAAATGGGCTTAAAATAATTTTGTTTTTGAACCACTATCATGTGCGGTTTTTCTGATAGGGAAAATTATCCAGGATGGCTTTATAAAAATAAAAATTAATATATTAAAAACACCATTATTTAATAAATAAATATTTGAAATTCAGATATTTATTATCGAATTATTATTTTTGCACATTAAAACAAACAAAAAAACTGACCAAGTGCGAGTCGGACTCGCACACGAAGGGTTCCGTACCACAAGGCAAAAACGCCGAAAAAAGAAACACGTTTGTTGTATGGGAGCCCCCCTTAAATATTTATTTTATTTTGTTTTTAGTATTTGTTGTTAAAGCGGCAACCGAAATACATCATCTGTGAAAATTTCAACTGTCTAGCTATCACGGTTCATGAGCTACAGCCTGGTGACAGACAGACGGACGGACGGACGGACAGCGAAGTCTTAGTAATAGGGTTCCGTTTTTACCCTTTGGGTACGGAACCCTAAAAGACTGTTAAATATATTTTTTAAATGCAAATTATACACCTTAATGTTATTTAAAATATTTTTAAACAATATTAAATGGCTTTCAATAAATTTAACGAATTATCTTCATTTACAGTACCTATGTAGTCATAGTTTCGACTACGTCATTATTATGACCACGTCAGTAAAACATACATTTAGGTACAGTCAACAAAAGAGATAAGTATGCAGGACCATCTGATATAGTTGAAGATTAGTAAGAAACCTATGGATGTTTTCGACTGAAATTTTATTTGATAAATCAGCTGTTTGTTTTCTATTAATAAAATTAAATTTCATTCGAGAACATCCATCGGTTTCTTGCTAAACTTCAACTATATCCTGCATACTTATCTCTTTTGTTGTCTGTACATACTCTACTCTAATCTTATACTTTCTTTCCGAAATTTGAGTGCCTCTATAAGACTTTTAGGCTGAGTCCTGTAATCCTGGCTATATCCGCACATAACGTTTTCAAAGCGAAACGCATAGGTACATTCTCCTCCCTCCGTATTTACAATTCATGAGAACGTTGACAATGCTGATAGGTTGTTTCCACGTGAAAAATCAACGGCATCGATTCTCATGTTTCGAAAAGAATGTTTAGATTTATTTGTATGGAATTAATTTACATGTTTATTCGCTTGGAAAGTGAGAAAAATGAGTTTTCCGTGGATGGGGTGATGGTATCGTGAAAATTGCTGAATTTTTTGCGCTATTTTGGTGTTAATAATGAGAAATTGTATCAGTTTTATTATGGCTCACATGAGCGTCTGAACAAAAGTGGTGATGTAGTAGGTACAATAAGTACTACATAATTATAACGTCACGTAAAAGTATCTATTCCTAGACGTGGAAATCCATTTACCTAATATCTTCTACATGGCTCATACAAGATAATGTGAAATGGTTTTTTTTTGTGATCGACAGCCCTGACAAAGTTTTCATTATTATGTATGTATAGGTACTGTAAATAAACGCAAATGATACTGAACAAATACTCTCTCAAAAAATCACCCTTCCTCCATAAATAAAATTATAAGCTCATAGTTGTTTACCCCGCACCAGCATCATTTAATAACTTCATCAAGGAATCTTTAGCAAATACATAATAACCAGCTGTTTAACGAACCTCTACATTTTTCATACACAACCCTTGAAAACTGAGCAAAATTCGATGAAAAATTAAACCTCGTTCACGCAACTGAAGCCTTTGCGTTTGTTACATGGATAGGTAAGTAAATGGAGTGTTCATGTAAGTATTGCAAGGGGTTTGAACCTTTTTGTGGAAGCTGGTATCGCCATTTTGATTTTGAGGACACTAGATCAAATACAAAATGTGCTGGGATATGGTGCCCTAAAGTATCACATTGCTTAGACATTCGGAGGTAAAGATGAGTATAATAATATGAGAACTTCACCTCCAAATATTTCGGCAACGTACACACGGTACGAAGCTATATGAGACTAGCTCATGTCACGGTAAAAATATAAGCAGTCGGATAACGTAGTAAGAAGACACGTACAAAATTATTAGACAACTACTAAAGTAACCTATGACAGTAGTAATAGGTTACTTTTATTATAGAAAGCGCACAAAATGTCCTTTATTAATGTTTATTTTATATTTTTAAATATATTTTTCACTGCGTTTGCCAAACGGTTTGTTGTAATAAGCCAAAAGAGACTGCAGTCCGAAGTAATCCAAAAACCGCAGTTGGACAACTTTTCAGCGTTTAAATTCACGGTGTAAATCCCGTTTTTGAACCAGCGCCAGTATCACATCGGTGGCATATTTCCAAATGACGACTTCTGTGGCAAATTACGCTATAATAATACCTTAATACTCCATTAACTACCTACTCTATATATTGTAACAAAACAAAAAGCAATTTCCTCGTAATTATATGACCCAAATATCAGGCGAATAAGCCAAGATTAAGCCCTTTCAGGCCATCATTAAAAGCTCATTTTCATTCATTGAAGTGCTTCATAGTGTGGAGACCTTAGTAACCTTAATTAACTTTGCTTTGAGGATGGAGACCATGCAAAAAGAACAAGTATTTGTGCTGTAGTCAATCGGAATAGACTAAAGCGCATCTTTTAGGGTAATACCTGGTTTTTTTTTTTTTTTTTACGCTGGAACAAACAAACATTATAGGAAGCTGCAATAGATGTCACCATCTTCTCAGATCATAGTACCAGACATGCATCAACATCTGCCGTAAACAGATCTGGAGTCAATTTTTTATTTTTTTTTTTTCTTTAAAAAACGTTGCCCCACACTAGGAATTTCTCCTGTATCGTGGGTGCGTTTACAAACATTTAAACTCACATACACAAACAGCCAGACCCGGAACAACTACTTGTAGGTCATACAAATATTTGTTCCGTGCGGGAATCGAACCCGCGACACGCAGCGCAGCAGTCAATCGCTTAACCACTGCGCCAACCGTGCCGTCAAATATTGAAACAAAACTAAGAGTATGACCTTGAATCCCTGACCTTGAGTCAACTCAACTTTTCTACCCCATGTGTTGCCACACTTTTCTCGTCGAGTACAGTCACTGTCAAAATACGTCCGTCACCTTCAAGTCTATTTTTGTTTGCTCTGTACACGAGAGAATTTTCTTTACTGCTTTACCGACTAAATTTTTTCATAATGTCAATGCACAGTGTCACTGTCACGGAATGACACTCAAAATGTAACACTGATCAATAAAACAGATTTGATTTATGCGTCCGGCCTGGAAAAAGAAAAGAATTTGTTAACTGGAAAGAATAGGTAGGTATGTGAACTAGACTTTGGTAATAATTTATGCTAGTTTGACCATTATTTTCTTGTTTTCTACTTAGTGCCGTAGCTTCAAAACGTATTATGTGTCCTGACTCGATAAAGGACAGAATGCAATGATTTCAAAAGTAAGGATACGCCCGTCTGAACATTTTACATAGAAGTAGTTCTTCGTTCGAAATTCGAAGTTCGCGCGCACCACTGTCAACTTAGTCGCGTTGGCCCTAAAACCATCATTTTAGGGCCAGCGCGTTGGTGCCATTTAGTCGCGCCGTTAGCCCGGTCCTTACGCTAGTAATATATATGTCAATGACAGAATGTGAAAACTGATGAAGGTATTAGCAACTCGACTGTACAGTCAACAAAGAAGTTAAGTATACAGGAGCGTCGGATATAGTTGAAGTTTACTAAGAAACCGATGGATGTTCTGGACTGAAATTTAATTTAATTAAAAAAAAAAATTAGTTTATTAATAGAAAACAAACAGCTCACTGTTTGTTTTCTATTAATAAACTAAAATTTTATTCGAGAATATCCATCGGTTTCTTAGTAAACTTCAACAATATCCGACGCACCTGTATACTTAACTCCTTTGTTGACTGTACATAAAACAAGTGAGCAAATAGATTCCAAGAGCTCTCGATTTTTGTTTGCTCCATCAACTCTTTGCGCACGGCTCTCGGGCTATCCCCTGTTATTTGATTGTCCTACACTAGGTTTAGCTGCGTTAGGAGTTTTAGCTTCTGCATTGAAATGGCTGTATTGATTTTGAAACGATTTGTATCTTCTTTTTGTTATAAAAAGTTAAGGCTGATTTTTCGATAGTCAGATAACTTTTACCTGAAGAATAAAAATGATAACTATAGTTTTATTTTGTCACAAAGTTTAGCTGGTATATGACCACTAGCTAACACTTACGCTAACTCCCCTAATAGTGGGAAAATGACTATTGTGACTCAACTCAACAATACCATGATCTGGCTTATTTTTACCGACTTTACAAAAAGGAGGAGGTACTATGTTCGGGTGTTTGTATGTTTTTTTTTTTTTTTTGTATGTTTGTTCATCGAATACGCCGGCAATTGTCGACGGATTTTCAAAATTCTTTTTTTGTTAGAAAGTAGATAGTTTTGAGGTGGTCCCATTGTCACCAAGTTAGGATCTGATGATGGGATCTTAGAGAAATCGAGGGCAACCCTCAAATTTTATAGGCTCACTTATTGTTTTTCGCATATTTTATGAAGTATCTTGTGTATTTGTGTATGGTTGTCACCATCTCAGGTAGCTGGGCTGATGATGGAAGGTACAACTCCTTAACAGTAAGAAGTTACTCGAACAGGCAAGGACTGTTTTAGTAAATTGTTTTGATGTTTGATAGGGCATTTGCCACATTTGGTCTCATGATCATCAAGTCATGACCTGATGCTGCAGTCAGGATAGTCTGCAGAGTACCTAACTCCTCGACAACTAACAGCAGATATATCGTGTTTAGGCTTATTGAAAAGGGCTCGATGTGTGGATAAACGTACTGTTACTGAGGAACACCGAAGACCTGATGCTGAAGCCAGGAGCATCAGAAAAAGTACAAACCTTTAAATTACAGCACCGTAGTCGTGTTTGGGCTCATTTTAAACAGGACTAATTTTAAGTTCAATGCGATGTTGACATAAGTCTGGCCTGATGCTGCAGCCAGGATTATCAGCATCTAATCTAAAAACTAATAAAAGGAGAACTCCTCAACAATTAACGTCCCTGCATCGAGAAAAGGAATATTTTATAAAAAGGCGATGGGCAAGTTGACATTAGGCTATTGTAACTTAGATAAATTATAAATAGACCCACTAAAAAGCGAGAAATAAAAACTTTTTAACAAAAAAAAACCGACTTCCAAAAAAAACACTACAAACTGAAAAATAACTTTAATTTCGGAAGTCGGTGGCAAAAACTAAAATACTGATCCCTAAGACACCGACTTCCGAAATTAAAGTTATTTTTCAGTTTGTAGTGTTTTTTTTGGAAGTCGGTTTTTTAATCCGTAATTTTACGTAATCTGTAACATAAGAAACGTTGCAGTGAACTGAGGTATTAGAAGTCCCTAAGTCTAAGCAGCTAATACCAGTCTATTGTGATTACATGAACGACTTTATACATACATAGTCTAATACTTAAGTCGTTATTACAGTAGAAAAGCACTACAAGTGATCCAATCTCTCAGAAAAAAAATCTATATCACGAAAGTTAAACGACTCATAAGAGATCGCCCTGCTAACAAGAGAAATTTGGAGTCTTCCCTCACTTTTTTCAACTTCTAAGACACATTCCAAGTTAGCAAGTTACCGCGCCCCTCGAACAGAGAAGCACACAAAATGTCAATAAGATTTACGAAATACATCGCGTTTTGGACACAAAAATCTAGTATAATCTCAGGTTTCTGAAGATTTGTTTTTTTATTCTTGCGTCATTGAATTACGGTGTGCTTTTGAAAACAAGATAAGTAAGTGATGTTAATTTTCTTTTTTCAGCTTTTCAATACAATGACCGGTTAAATCTACGGCAATATATGCGTATATAGGAAACTTACTTCTTGTTCATATCGTCCCCATAGCCAAAACTGCTTTTTTCTATATAGAGAATAAAAGTCTGTTACTTTATTTCAGGTCCAATGTGCCAAGTTCTAAGTTGTAAACCAATTTCAATATTGTTCTTATCGTATCGATAGCAAAAAGTTCAAACATCTTTGGCCCAAAATTCAGCTGCGCGAACTCCGCTCACTGACTAAGATCATAAATTCCAATAATAATATTATCATACTTTATTGGAAGGCAAAACACTCCCTCAAAGGGCAAGGTATTTGCCTTTCATTTATAACTTAAAAACAGATTATTGGCTTAGATTTTCTAATAAAATTCTACCTGTGTCAACTGCGATCCGATTTTATTAGCTTTGGCAATAACCCTTTAAAAGCCTCAAAGGATACATTGATACAGTGGAGAAATTGTACTAAATCATGACCTTTTTTATAGGTTTACTATTAGTTTTAGTGGCTGTTAAGGAACTTTTAACCGATCAAGTCAATTGTAAAAGCGATTTAAATACTTACCAAAAATAAACCAAATTAATTATTTTCCGACAAAAAGGATAAATACTCACCGAAAAAAATCAAATAGGTGCTAAATTAAAGCCGCCACCGCTACTGCCATACACCGACACCGCTGGGCAGCATGAGATTTTGCTCAAGAGTTCCTAATATGGTGAAAGTGAGCATGAAAGGATTTTTCAAAATGAATCCCCTAAAGAGGCTAAATACGAGATGAAAGTTTATATACGAAACTTTGTATCCTAAAATGTACCTACCTAACCTTATTTCTAGAGCAGTGGTGGCCAAGTGGTAACGGCCACGACTTACGAGTTGTAGGTCGTAGGTTCGAACCCGGACAGGCGCTTTACTTTGTGTAAATTATTTCATCTCCACTGCTCTCAAAACGGTGAAGGAAAACATCGTGAGGAAACCGGCATGTCCTAGAACCAAAATTTCGAAGATATGTGACATCTGCCAACCCGCACTGGGCCCGCGTGGTGGATTTACGGCCCACTCCCTCTCACCGGGAAGAGGCCTGTGTCCCAGCAGTGGGAACATTACAGGCTGATTATGTTAACCTTATTTCTTGGTGGTCTTGTATGGAAACAAACAAAAAGCGATCAACTTTTGTTTCGAGTGATTCGTCATTCAAATCGCAAACTTGAACGGTTTGAACGAATTTCCTGTCTTGTTTATATTGCCTAGGATCGTTTAAGATTTAGGCCCACATATCTTATTATTTTGACGCGTTAAGGGTTAACAGGTCTAAGCGAATTAAGCTTACCTTGCCAACCCTTTCGTAGAGTTAACCCTTACAATTTATTATGGCATTTAAAGGGAGCAGGTTAGAGGGCGTGGGGGTAAAAAGCCCAAGGCTTGCACTATGTAGATTATTACACTATATACCAAGGTATATCTGACCTAAATTTAAGGTACCTATCTTAGGTACCAGTAACTTATTTTACTTCAGTGTGTTTTCCTTCATTCGGAATTGGAGTAGTAAAGTAGATTTATCTATCGGCTTTTCCTTTTTTGGAATCTTTTTTTTTAATAATTTATAGGTAACGCACGTAACGCGTATAAGTAAGGCGAATAACTGTGCATATTTTATGAGCAAATATTTTAGGTAACTAAAGAGGAATGTGTAACTTTATACTCGTAAAGAAAGTTTGACTTAAAAATCGGGTCGGATTTCATTTGAAAAACTCTACATACCAAATGTGGCTTATCAACAAACACGTAGCAACAAAAAAGTCCATTCCATACAAACTTAGCTTACCGGTTCTTCATGTACTGGGCCTGACTTGGCCTCTGTCTACACCAGCCGGACTTAGATAGGCACGTGATATGAATAGAAAACCACAGTCTTTGACGACTAGCCTTTAAAAATATTCCTATTATTTTCTTCCGTTGGCCTACTTTATTTGATTTGCTTTGAGGTACAGAATGGTGAAAGAAACGTAGACAAAAATATGTTAAGAATATTTCAGCAAACCGTCTGCGTACAGTCACGAGCATAAGTATGTATACACTTGGCTTTATTCAAAGACGATTTTCTCCTTTAGTTTTGAATGAAATGTTATGTTATTACGAACAAAGTATTTTCGAACCCATAGGTTTGTGTAAAGTGTCGTATTTCAACGTTGCTTTCGTTATTTCACAAAAAAATCGCAATTGAGAGTTGCCAAGTGTTGACATATTAGTGCTCGTGACTGTACTTAGGTAGTGGTCTGTCGAACAATTTGCATCAAAAGTATTAAAGACCATCATAATAAAACCAACTACTAATGTTTTTTGTGTACACAAAATTTTTCTTACCATCTGAATAATTATGTTCATACTTTAAAAGAATATTATGTGTAAATAGTGCACTGTTCAGTAATAAATAGAAGGATTATAAGTCTATTGAACGGCTCATGAAATAAAAAATCACATAAATGCAACAAAGCATTTTTACAACACAGACGACTTAGAAGTAGATAGTATTTCATCTAAAAAAGACGCAGGTCACTCCACCTCTCATCTTGATACCATTTCCAAGATAAAACGCTTTACATTACAACTGCACACATGGAATGTAAATATTCTTGTATTCAAATCTCCATAATTAATAAACAGTTTCAATACTTTCTTGCATCATTAATACGCACTTTCTCAAACTGCACCTAGATGGTTCGACTGAAAGAAACGAAAAATCCATGCGTACAGAAGTAACCGCACATCTGCAGCAGTCTTAGGCAATGTCTTTGCACATTGCGTTGAAATATTACTGAACAATCCTTCTGGTGTTAATTGCTATACAGGTGAATTTTCCAAGTGAGCGTGGATGAAATCCGAACCTATGAGGAATAGCGAAAAGTACTCAAAGGAGTCGCGGGCTCGATTTTGATGAAAACTAAAACTGCATCATTGGATTTTTGAAAAAAAAAACACTGTATTATTACATTATTCGATAGTGTCACTGATAAGGATCGAATTCTGGGAAAAATTTTAAATGATAAATCCGTTACCTTTTTTTAAGTATAATACGATTAATAAACGTTGCAATACAATGAGCCAAAAAAAAAGGATCTCCTTTAAGCAAAAAAATAACAGAACGAAGAATTTGTATGAATATCCAATATAATACCTATCTGAGTAATAACTAATACCCGCGTCTTTTCTCTTGGAAAAATCGGTATTATTCCGATTCATTGCCTAATTCGTGTTTTTCTTTGCTGGAAACTTGGTAATCAAGGTCAGCAATCAACTGAATGAATATTAATAGGAGTTTTTTTATAACGAATTCATCTGAACTCTTTGTGAAACACCTTTTATCTGAATATAGTTCAAAGAGATGGTTTGTAACATGCATTCCCCGCACGCATTTGCACGCATGTATTCCCCGTAGGCACAGACAGAGGTATAGTCCGCGCGGAACTAGTTGGCCGCGCCTTAGGCATGTGAGCGGTAGGACGGAGGGGCGGGGGCGCTTGCTGTCATTAATCTCATTTGCGTTGCAAACACTAGGCAACCCGCCGCCTCACCCTTGTCCCCACCTAAGGCGCGGCCAACTAGTTCCGCGCGGACTATAGTACAGTATAAGTCTTCTGGGCAACAGATTCCACAAGGTGGGTGCCTGAGAATGGACGGCGCAGCCGAGGCTGGCCCAGGAAGAGGTGACGAGATGAGCTAGACGCGTTCCGCAAGGCTGGGATCGAAAAAGATGCCTGGAAGGATTTTGGGTTGGCCTTTGATCAGCAGTAGGACAACGTAGGTTAACTTGAACAATTTGAAAAAAAGTCTTTTGTATCTAAAAGGGAACGAGCCTATTTGTTTTTGTTTTGTTTTTATAAAAAACGTTGCCCACACTAGGAGTTACTCCTGTATCGTGGGTGCGTTTACAAACATTTAAATTCACATACACAAACAGCCAGACCCGGAACAACTACCACCATACTATTACCGTCATACATACATAATCAGCCTTTTAATGTTCCCACTGCTGGGAACAAGCCTTCTCTCTTCGAGAGGGACTGGGCTGTAATCCACAACGCGGGCCCAGTGCGGGTTGGTAGATGTCACATGTCTTTGAGATTTGGTTCTAGGACATGCCGGTTTCCTCACGATATTTTCCTTCACGGTTTTGTGAGCAGTGGTGATGAAATAATTTACACAAAGTGCCTGCTTGGGTTCGAACCCACGACCTACAACTCGTAAGTCGGGGCCGTTACCACTGGGCTACCACTGTCGCCACCAACTAGTCACAAATCCAGATTCACGGCTGCTACTGAAACAATCTCAAATAAAAAACCCAATATCTATGCCCGAATTGAAGACCAAACTTTGGACCTTATGCTTGTGACCACTAGATCAACGAGACAGACAGACAAAGAATCAGGTTTAAAACCTCGTCTGTCATGTCTCATTATCACTATACTGCTAGGAATTTCATCACCATAAGCTCGGGTAACCGCAGCGCACCGCGAGGTTGAGCGGCAAGCTTACACAAGCGCGCAGTGTGGTTGTGATCCCAGTAATATCGATGACACAATAACGGGTGTGCCTAAGTACGATCGCCGCAGTATTTGACAAGCTATAGACGTTTTCTGAAAAGGCCATGAGGGTAAAATTAAACCCACTAATAAAAAACTTTTTTTTTATTTTACGTTCATCTGCCTAGTCTTTGACCAAAGACTATGTCGAAGTCTGCTTTCAGTGTAAGCAAATGAATGTGTCTGTATCTGAATACTAGTATTTTATAGCATATCTGAGCTTCACAATCCAGTACTTCGGTAACACGGTACTCTGAAGTCTGAATGTCACTGCTTGGTCAGCGGGATCTGCCGGGTCAGCGGGATTGCCCGAACGGGTTACCGCTGGCCCGGAACATAAAGGGCTAAGGAAGGAACTCGGGTGGGTTTTAGTCAGTAAGAGTCTGACACTCCCTTCCGCTCCACCCAGAGCGGGAGGGGTCACTTGATGATTACCCATCCGAAAAAAAAAAAAACTGGAAAAGTGCGAGTCGGACTCGCACACGAAGGGTTCCGTACCACAAGGCAAAAACGCCGAAAAAAACACGTTTGTTGTATGGGAGCCCCCCTTAAATATTTATTTTATTTTGTTTTTAGTATTTTTTGTTATAGCGGCAACAGAAATACATCATCTGTGAAAATTTCAACTGTCTAGCTACCGCGGTTCTTGAGATACAGCCTGGTGACAGACAGACGGCAAAAACACCGAAAAAAATACGTTTGTTGTATTTGAGCCCCCCTTAAATATTCATTTTATTTTGTTTTTAGTATTTGTTGTTATAGCGGCAACAGAAATACATCATCTGTGAAAATTTGAACTGTCTAGCTACCGCGGTTCTTGAGATACAGCCTGGCGACAGACAGACGGCAAAAACGCCGAAAAAAACACGTTTTTTTGTATGGGAGCCCCCCTTAAATATTTATTTTATTTTGTTTTTAGTATTTGTTGTTATAGCGGCAACAGAAATACATCATCTTTGAAAATTTCAACTGTCTAGCTACCGCGGTTCTTGAGATACAGCCTGGCGACAGCCAGACGGCAAAAACGCCGAAAAAAACACGTTTTTTTGTATGGGAGCCCCCCTTAAATATTTATTTTATTTGGTTTTTAGTATTTGTTGTTATAGCGGCAATAGAAATACATCATCTGTGAAAATTTCAACTGTCTAGCTACCGCGGTTCTTCAGATACAGCCTGGTGACAGACAGACGGACGGACGGACAGCGAAGTCTTAGTAATAGGGTTCCGTTTTTACCCTTTGGGTACGGAACCCTAAAAAAGACTGGTTGTCAGAATTTCGGGCTTCTGGCTACCAGTAACCTTGCCTGTTAGGCAAGCTTATTAAGTTCGGTAACAATAAAAAAAGTAATAAGCTCATATTATTGGTACGTCTAAATACAGCAGTCTGTTCTATTGTGATTAAGCAAGTATTTTTTACGAAGAAAACGTGCGCCGAAAGACGAAAAACCTGCAAGATTTTTCAAAGTTTCCTAACAACTAAAATTTCATAACTTAAGTTACGACTAAGTACACTTTTTCCTTGAACTTACTAATTCTTGTGAAACCTGAAAGTATTGCGTTATACCAACAGCCGTCTAAACAACGTGAAATATTTCCAAATATGTTGTTATGTAAGTATAGTTTCCACGAAAAAGTTTATTTGCTAAATAATAGCCAACTGGTGGGTGTGTATTGGTTCCAAGGTGATACTAAACGTGAGATATTAAATTGCAAAAGAGTAGTTACTATGGGTTTTCCTAAGAATTTTTCCATCGCTGTGGCTGTTTCGTTTATTTTATTTATCCTTTTGTACTTTATTTTAAATTCTATGCGTCACATTAGTCGCAAAAAGACGTATTTTGTTTCTCTCAATTACCAGTAACGATCTTCATGTTAGATTCACAAACATCTCTTTCCTCAGTCTCAGAAGCTTACATTGCGATCGTGCAAGCAAGGTATACCGCGAAATCTGCAACAACGGACTATCTTCGGGACAAAAATCTTATAATAAGCAATGATATTATAAAGGAAAGATACTCTTTTATTACAAAGTACCGACTGCAATAGATGATACGGAACGTATGACACAGAAAGAGATAGCTATCTATAGTGTGTTTCTCGCTGCCATTAGCTGACTAAATGAAACTACAACAATTGTCTGAATTTGTCTGCAACCATTTGCGCGCGCTAGTGCAATATCTACCTCATTAATATAATATCATTGATATTAAGCAAATAACGAACCTCACGCGTACGAAGTCGCGGAGTAGTATTATATGACTATAAGACTTTTCATTTGGACTATGTCCCCCATCAAATAATTATAATGTATTATGTTAAAGCATTACAGTATAGAAATCTTCTATAGGGATTTCAAGATCTTTAGATCTATAGAAGATTAACTTACTAACTCACAACTAACTACAATATAAGATTAAATATTATTTCTTGTGTAAATCAGAACATATTAAAAAAAAACTTTTATATCTCAGAATGACGCGGTATCGGCTCGTAGGCTCATAGTGTTATGCAAATCTGACGTCAGCATGTATGTAGAAGGGTCGAATATTAAAACCTCGTTTATATGTTACACCTTTGGGAAATCAATTTCGCGTGACGTTTCAATGGAAAACTCGTTTCATCAAAGTTTCTACGTGGGACACTCAGAAAGTTTTGCGAAAATAAAATAAAGTGTTTTATAGGTAAATATTTTTTTATTAAATCTTTTCAAAGTACTCTCCACTAGCCTCTATACAAAGTTTCATGAGTCTGAACCAGTTTTCGAAACACTTTTTCCAGTCCGCCTCAGACACCTCGTTTACAGCCTGTTCGAACGCTGATAGCGCATCTTCCGGCGACGAAAATTATATCTCTTTGAGCTGATTTTTTATTTTCGGGAATAAAAAGAAGTCTCAGGGTGCTAGGTCAGGGCTGTAAGGAGGGTGACTCAGGAGTTTGACCGGTGTGCTGTCCAGGAAGTCCCTCGTTTTGAGAGCAGTGGTGATGAAATAGTTTACACAAAGTAAAGCGTCTGTCTGGATCCGAACCCACGACCTACAACTCGTAAGTCGTATGCCGTTACCACTCGGCCAGCACTACTTTATACAAACTACGACAAAATTATAAATGACTTTTTTTAATGGTATCCGGATAAACTAGAAACAACCCAAGGGGAACAGGGATAAACTTGTACAAAAAAACAATTATGTCCATACAAAACATGAATACCAAACATCTTTAACATCCATCACTCCAATTAGCAACGCCACACGACTTTCATTTAGCTCATAATCACTTACAGTTACATTCATTTCCTAAAACGTTCCGGTTCTGGTGGAGGCATTACGCAGTAAATTAACACAATGTGTGCACTGTGGTCTTATTAACGGGAGTATCGTGACGTCATCGCGACATTTACACACTCTCGCCGCATTAGCTGCTTTATTACTAGAATGTAGCGCGTCGTTTGTTTCAGGAAACAAGATCTTAGGGTCAATTTACATTCGGGTGTAAGGGGTGTGTCAATAAAATGAAGCTACTTGTTTAGTTACTTTCTGGCGAGGATTCTTTATTGAATGTTTGAAAATAAAAAAAAGGGAATCTAATTATATAAATCACATACAAATCACGTTTTGAGTATAATAATGAACTAAACTCATTCAATGCATTCAATACTCAATTAGCTGCATATTTAAGTCAAAGTCAAATCATTTATTTCAAATAGGCACATTAAAGGCACTTTTGAACGTCAAAAAAAAAACGAAATAGAAATGATTCTAGTCGCCCATTCCAAAAGGTAGTTTTCGTATGGAGAAGAATGGGCAAGAAACTCCACCGTTACTCTTTTAAAATGTTTTACAAGGTCTAATCACCAATAACATCCTTCCTATTATAAGCTGAATGCATTGAATGGGTGCATAAATTGCTTCCGTGACGAACTTTAGCTAGTTTTTTTAAGCATTGTTCTCATTTATGTGTTTTTGCCTTTTTTGAGAATAAATATTTTAATGAATTCAATATAACTGACGTATTTAGAGCGCCATTTTGATAAGTCATGTTATCTCATTTAGATGTAAGTAATGTTGGAACGAAACCATTGTGAGGTACTAGGGTGTGGCTAGGGTTTCCTAAGACTACTGGCCGCTACATAGCGTCCAAAATTTACCGGCGAGTGACGTCACTGAAACGTAATTTATGAAAGAAAGTTGGTGTGTTGTCTTAGAGAGCCTATTTTGACACCGTAAAGTCAAACCCCCGCTGCGTGTCGCGGGTTCGATTCCCACACGGAACAAATATTTGTATGACCTACAAGTAGTTGTTCCGGGTCTGGCTGTTTGTGTATGTGAGTTTAAATGTTTGTCAACGCTCCCACAATACAGGAGAAATTAATAATGGGGGGCAACGTTTTTAAAAAAAAAAAAAAAAAACTCCGTTGACATAATTTTATGACACCGTGACTGCGCCGTTATGTGGCGCCCAGCGCTCTTCTAGGAAACCGTAACATATGCAAGATCATCATCAGTATATAGCGGTTCATTTCGGACACATGCCTCTCTAATCCACTATTCTGATGATGATGAAGATATTTTTGAACTAGAAGAGAAAAATAAATATATCCTTAAACATCATCATTATATTTTCTTTGCTCCTGTTTCATGTTTATTATTATATATGTACATATTTATTTAGATAAGTATAATATACTTTATGTATGTATTTATTGTATTATGTAAATGGTACACCACAGAATACCTACAGTATTTGTCTGTCCTTCCCCTTTTTAATCCATCCAAAGGTTGTCTTTAAAAGATCGCTTTTACCGAAAAGACCGCCCATTGTGTCACAGTTTGTACAGTTTCTATAATTATGTCTGTAATTTATATGATGTACATAATAAAGAGTATTCTATTTTATATATTAGTATACGTTCTCACTTCATTGATCTAGTTACTAGTTGTAAGTAATTAAACCTTTTAAAATAAACCCCTGTTTTAAACTCTCTGTAGAGAACTTTGCTTTATAATACGCAGTGATTAAAAATCCAAGCCCGCATGTCCTTTGTGCGAGCAACAATGTCACAAGCATTCAAGCTGAATATACTCGTCACTCGTAGTACGAACTATATTACTACATTTTATTGTAACTATTGAAAATTGAGTATACAGCTTCGTATAATAGTTTGCATCATCATCATCATTTCAGCCAAAAGACGTCCACTGCTGGACATAGGCCTCCCCCAAGCACTTCCACTTCGACCGGTTCTGTGCTACTCGCATCCAACGGGTTCCTGTAGATAGTTTGCATATTTGAATGTAAATAACTTTGTGAACAATTTTTGACTTCCGAGTTGAATTTAAAGTAGTACACCTGAAAAGAATCCGGGATGAGGTGATCCGGCAGAGGAGAATAAGCACGCTTAAGTGGCAAAGGACAGGCCATATTAGCCGTAGAACCGATGACCGTTGTGATAGACGTGTTCTTGAGTGGAGACCGCGAATCGGCAAACGTAAGGTAGGATGCCCTTAGGCTCGGTGGAGCGACGATCTTTGCAGGATGGCTCGTAGCAGCTGGGTGACAGTTGCCATGAATCGAGCTGAATGGCGTGCTATTGGAGAGGGATATATGTCCAACAGTGGATTGGTGTAGGCTGATGATGAAAGTACGTTATGCCATTTTCGGAGTTGAAGAAATCTATCTTGTCTGCCTCGTTGGTGTAGTGCTGCCTTACTCATCAGTTAATAAGTCCATGCGTAGTGTTTTATTACGAGGTTTAGAATCTAAAATCAGAAGTAGGTATTTAGTAGTAAATATTTTGTCAAAGCAACTGTGGGTACTACAGCCCTGCACATTTCCTTTGCAATCTTATCACAAGGGCCCAGTATTGGCCTACTGCCGTGCCATATATATACCTAGATACAACAGCGCATTACCGATGACCTATGCAGTATAAAAGAAAGAGGTGACTTCACTAAGCAGTTGCTAGCGGATGTAAACACAGGTGCCTCACCCGGTGATAGCGTGTGTTTTGACGACACCCTGCTTATGGGATAAAACTTACTGTTCACCATGCAACAGATAAAAAAAGTTATAATTGCACTAAGAAGGTTTTATAATAGTCCCTCAAATGTCCATCCCGTAGAACAGAATGGTTTACTTTTGGAGAGGGTAACAATATTTTAATATTTTGGCCATATTGTTACGGAGGATCTTAAAGATGACTCAGATACGCAAAGGGAGTGTAGGGCGATGGCTGTGAGGGGAAACATTCTAGCTCGCAGGCTTGCTGGTTGTTCAGTACCGGTTAAAAAAGGCGTTTTGTTAAACATTTTACACCAACAACCTGTGGATTTCATACCCAAAAAAACAGATAACACCCATTACAACACCATTCAATACAACAATGCCGTGTATTTTCCGATATAAAAAAATAAAAAAAAGTCCTCCAGACCGTATTTCGGCCACGGCGGCCAATCTCAACGGAGACTAGCCTTCGGCGCGGGAGATATTATAGTGCACAAGTGTGCGCGCAGACACAGGTGCACTCCCTCTTCCCTTACTCTCATTGTCCGATGGGACGGCAATCCGACACGACCGGAGAGAGATCAGGCGCAGGACCAACGGCTTAATGTGCTTTCCGAGGCACGGGGGTATCACACCGCCAACTTCCAAACTCCGGGCTGCTACTAAGAAATTCCTAATGGAAAAACTCAATAACACTTTGCCCGACCCGGGAATCGAACCCGGGACCCCACGCTCAGCATTTCCGATATCGGACTACCTATGCAGGAGTACCTACCTGCGCAGATCAACCAACATGTCGTATGTCTTGTTATTGTTACAAGAACTGCACAGCCCTATTCCAGTCCAATACGTGTATTGCCACCATAACGCAGGCCTTTATCATAATCAGCCTATAATGTTCCCACTGCTGGGACACAGGCCTCTTCTCAGTGAGAGGGAGTTGGCTGTAATCCACCACGCGGGCCCAGTGCGGATCGGCAGATTACACATGTCTTCGAATTTTTAGTTCTAGGACATGCCAGTTTCCTCACGATGTTTTCCTTCACTGGTTTGAGAGCAGTGGTGATGAAATAATTTACACAAAGTAAAGCGTCTGTCTGGGTCCGAACCTACGACTTACAACTCGTAAGTCCTTAACTTTCAAAAACGTGCGACTAAAAGTCGCATCTTGAATGTGTTTCCTTACAAAGTGTAACGTATCTAGCTAATGGTGTTTATTTCGATAGCAGCCGCGCTCGTTCGAGTAATGTTCTATGAAAATTACTGTAATCAGTTCTGATCATAATTTTCTCGACACGACTATTTTTCTAAGTCGCGTGTTTTTGTTTTGGGTAGGTACCTATGCGTTTATTGATATTTTTACCCGACTACGGCGAAGCAAAAAGGAGGGTTATGATTTTGACCGATATGTATGTATGAATGTATGTGTGTGTATGTATGTATGTTCATCTGTTCCCTCATAACTTCTAAACTACCTACTTATGATAATTAGACAAATTGCGGTATCGTTGGAAGCGTCTTAATTGTCCTCTGGTTATAGCCTATGTGACGTCACAGTAAATACAATATGGCCCCTTTAGAGGACATAAAGTAATGAATTTAAAAATAAATATTTTGGGATGGTGCCTTGTTGGATATCAAATGAAAGGGCTCCTTAAGTCTTGAGTTGAGCTGCACGATTTCTGACAAATGCGTGCACTGACTGGCCAGGTCCTCTCAATCTGTGTGGTTCTTTCTTCAAAAGACCATCTCAGACATCGATCTACATGGTCTTCATATAACCTGAGCAAGATTATGTCTGGACTTTAAAAGAGACTGTGACCTCTGAGTTTGTTTCGGCCTTCCTTCTCAGAGTAGTCAGATCGGAAACGCCGCGCCGCCTTCATTTAGTTAAAAAAAATATGATTGACGTGTCAAAGTGTTTGTACAAACCTACTTACAAAAATAAAATCATTTAGCTTATAAGTATGTTCGTACAGCGGCATGCGAGCACGGGAAGGTACTTTCATGTTTCATCCTTTTCAGTAATCGGGTTTGAGTTTTTAAACTTATTTTTTTGATCTAGTGATATTGTATTAATGATTGGGTTAGACAGACTTGTATTTATATAAGTACCGTGGCAGGGACATCAACGCGCAAACTGTAACCACTAAGTCTACTAAGTCACGTAGAAAATCTGCATCGGTTAACAAAAAAAACATCAGCTGCTCTGTTTCATAGACTTTTTACTCTGACTGTACTATATGGTGTGCTCAGGTACGTAATATCTGCAAACCAATGATATGTAGCGTTACCAAACGGGAGCGTTACCAAACGGGAGTGACCCGAAAAGTGCACTAACTACGCGGTGAAAATGTATGGAACAGCTAGTTAAAAAAAAAAGCTTTTCATGTGCGATTCTATTACCACTAACTGGGTACAATTGCAATTTCCCTTACTGAGAAATGAAAAAACGCAATAACACTGACCTACCTGGAAAAGTGGAAATCAAACCCTGAATCTTTTGCTCTACTAACCCTGCGTCGTCGTTGCAAGGCAAAAACAATTGATAATCAGCCTAAAATGTTCTTACTGCTATGACACAGGCTACCACATATCTTCGATTTTTTGGTTCTAGGACATGCCGGTTTCGTCACGATGTTTTCCTTCACCATTTTGAGAGTAGTGGTGATGAAGTAATTTACACAAAGTAAGTCGCCTGACTGGGTTCGAACCCACGACCTACAACTCGCGAATCGAGGCCATTACCAATGTGCCACCATGCACTGCTCTAAAAAGCAAATGACTATATAAATAATACTAAAACGACTGAAGAACCCTGCAGTAGGTACCTTATAACTTTTTATGACACGTGTGTAAGTAGCATTTACATGCGATATTGAACCGAACCACTGCCTTAATTTAGGCAGCAGAATATAACGCAGCCGACTTACTGCAGAAGCTTTTCTTGAATTTTGATACGCGACGCCATTTACCTCCTGGCATACATACGACTGAAAACTTGGCGTATGACTTTGAGTATTTGGCGTTACAAAGAATATATATGTAGATACACTGTATGAAAGATGATCATCATCTCATCATCTGCCTAGCCTTTTCCCAACTATGTTGGGGTCGGTTTCCAGTCCAACCGGATGCAGCTGAATACCAATATTTTACCTGGAGAGACTGCCTGTCTGACCTCCACAATCCAGTTATTGGATTACTGTATGAAAGATGATATAGCTAGAAAAGGGGGAACTACTGAGAAGACGACGAATAGAGAATTATGAAAGAAAAATATATGTTGCGCCGATCCCAAATAAATTGGGATTTGGGCAAGAGAATGATGGCATAATAAATAAATAAATAAATAAAGCCACGAAAACAAAAAAAAAAAAAAAAATAGAATGACATGGTTGGCGAAAGCGATGAACTCTTTCACTACCTTCAAATAGTTGTTATTCTAGTCTGTGTGTTAATTTCTGGTTTTCATTACTTAGTTCGTGACTAAAGTGAAGTGAGTGTTCTTATTTTTCAAAATCAAAGTCATACTGTACGTTTCAGGGAATTTCGTAAAATTAGTAAGTAATTACTTATTTAATGTTTTTACTATTTTCACTTCGTGGCTACTCGGTAGCCACATGAAGTTAACTGAAGATCCTCGCGAGAAAACAGCAGGTATTCTTTCTTCCCGTATGTCACACATCTAATGGTACACACATTTGGAGCGGATGTTATGAAATCCGGTCTACGTTCCAAAGTATTATTCCATCCAATCTCGACTCAGAATACTTACAAGATTTACAATGAAAAAGCACAAAGTCATGTTTATTAATTTTTCAACGTAACGTGTATTTTGAGGAAAATGTAACCGAACCCACTTGGGAAAACCAGGTTAGAAAGAATTTACAAAGAATGTCGGTAAAATTTACAAAAAAAAATGTTCATCTGCCACTTTTTTTTTTGGCTATAGGTATGTACCTTTACTAGTGTCCTTGTAAAATATATATACTGCATGCAAAAGCATTGAATTATCATTATTTTATAACAAGATAATATCTATTTTCAGGGTCTATTATATTATTTTTTAAGACTTCAAAATTCATATCTAATTTTGAAAACATCAACCAACCATTAAATATCTAGGTAATTACAAAATTAATAGAAAAGCTAATTCCCAAAACAACATGTAAAAACTTCCGTATTAAACTTATCAAGGGTATGATTATAGTAGTTTTCCATCCTTTAAATAGACTCCAATGTATTAAGCTCTCATCATCAATGATTTCAATACGCTAGTAATATATAAGTCAATGTTCATCATACTAATGACAGCGGTAAACATTTGACCTAAATAACTGAAAGACATTTATGAAAGCCACACTGACTTTTCAAGTCATTCAGTCGACACATTCTTTAGTTTTCTTTTTATTCACAAGTTAAAATACAGCCCAGTATGTTAACCACTAGTATAGACCACTTAATTTTGAACCTTAACCTTAGCACAAAAACGTTCCATTTTCATCGCCATCTAGCAATTTATATCTAACCTTATATCGAAGGCAATTGAAACTTCAGCTCTAACATCCAAAAAATAAAGTCTGATTTCAAGTGTATTGATAGTAAGCAAGCATTTTTGAAACTGGCCCCATGTTTGCTTTGCAACTAGTCTTCAAACGATCGATGAGGCGTTCTGAGCTCAGATTTGCTATTTGAACTTAATGTTGATTTGTTGCTTCAAATTGCAGTATAATTCCAGGTTTTTATTCAATAAGGAACAAGTTAATAGTTTAAAGCATTAGACTCTTAAATGACAACTTAAAAAACATATCATGTAGGTTTCACTTTTAACGCACGTAAATACCTGAAAAGTAAAATTGCATGCAAGTGTACTTTGGCAGTTTAGTTATTCATCCTTTGCTATTAAAAACCTACGCAGGTAGTTACGACCGCATGCTCATTTACTTCTGTCCCAGTTTCAATGAATGCCATATACTATTTACCGATGATAATAATCATCATCATCATCTACCTAGCCTTTTCCATTCCATTTCCCAACCTATCTTAGGATCGGCTTTGCCAGATGCATCTGAATACCAGTATTTTACACGTAGCGATTACCTATAACCTCCACAAACCAATAACTGAGTATCTCTTATAGAACATTGTATTCATCTATATTAATAATTACGGGTATTTTCTGTTGTCTCTAGTTTTAGTTGCACATGTTTCAACCTTAGACTATTTGAAAGGAGATAATCAAATTCTAAAATCTTCCTTAATTTTTTTCACCTACGTTACCTTTACTAATCCTCCATCTTGTCTTCCCTCATCTCTTTCCCTTTGACACAAATCCACCACTATTAAAATGCTGTACCTGTACCAACCAAAACTGTAAGTAAAAATTCCATCTGAATTAACTGATTTATATTCCTCACACGAATCTTTCCCTCGTCTCGTCACTCCATTAAGACGCGTTCGTGATTGTTGCTGCTCATGTAGTAGGTGATTTCCGTAGATAGCTTCCTTCCAGTGATGAAACGTGTCATTTTGTGATGCGGCGTCGCATACGTAACTAAGTGTTCCATATTCAGCTGAAGGTTCAAGGATTGGCCTGGAATTGTTACTTTTGTACTTGCCTACCTCTGAATACCTAAACGTTCAATTTCATTTTAGTGATGTAACATATGAGGCTATGTATAGTCTTTTCAAAGTAATGCCTGTGAGATAAAAACTTATGGAATCAGTTAAAAACCAAATGTTCTCGTTTTTCATATTAACTGGTAAGCTTGCTCCAAAAAAACATTTAGATTTTAACTGATTTTATAAGTTTTTATCTAATAATAATTATTTTGATGTTATATACCGGGTGACTTATAATTTGACGTATTGAGTGCAATGCTTTTTCTTGATCTTTCTCTTAAACAACAGAAATATGCTGTGAAGAGTCTACATTGCAGGCTAATGACATGATAAATAAAATATTATTTGTCAAAAGCCTAAAAACCGAAGTATGTACAAAAATTATGAGTTTGTACGTGTGCAGAATATTAAAAACACACGAACTAAGTGATTAGTTTATCCATTGCGAGTAATACTAACTACTCGAAAGTCGCGGCTCAACTTGCGACCTGGACGCAACGACCTGGCTACTTGACGCAAGAAGAATTGCAGGATGGTAAGAAGGTAGTGGAATGACGTAAACCCGTAAATTAGTTTGTAAATAAGTAAATTTTTCAATATTTCAACAATTTGCAAATTCTACCTTTGCCAGCATTATCAACTGCTTCATGAGCACCTCTAATTATTTTTTCCTCTAAACATTTCTACTTCGTTAGATAGCTGATTAAATGAAAATGTCTTCCCCGTAATTTGTATGCTTAATGCCGTAGTCAAATTTTGAGATAACTGGTGTCAAAGTTCGTGTACGTTGTTAATTTTTTGAAAATGGTTAATAAACTTCTTCCGGCAACTTTTATCTGTTTGATGTTTTAGAAAATTTGATAACATTTAAAGGTTAGTTAAAATATTAGTACCCAATGGAATAGAAAGCAATGAAAGCCACTCAATTTGAGAGTTTAGCGAAAAGAGATATTTAGTGACAGCAATTCTGGGAATTTTCAAAAATACATAAAAATTGGGTTTCCTCGAATCCCCTTTTCGTCTAAGCTTTATGGGGTGCTTAATTGTTGCAAATAGGTCACACTCATCCTGAAAGTAATACGTCAAATTACAAGTTACCCTGTATAATCAAAAATTACATATCACTACTTTCCACTGTTCAACTAGTGAACTCCACCAACCGATTACGCGACTAGGCATTTAGGCAATTCGTTGCTAAGTAAATAATGAACAGCATCAGAAGAAGGTAGAAGTTTCCGGAACAGCAGCAAAGTGAAAGATATTTCCTGAAAGACTGTTCAATTCGCAATGGAGATATAAAAAAAGATACACAGTATCGTAAAATTTATCGTATGTCAAAACACGTAGGTACCTACGTACATTTATCATACAGTAGAAGAACAAAGCTGTGGTACATATGCGTTCATAAATCGTTCGGTACTTCAGCTTGTGGAAATGCATCGCAGATATCTACGCTGAAATGATAAATGGAAGCATTTTTCACTGCTGATACTGAGAACTGTTTCAGATATTTCGTATTGTTATACTAAGTTATATTAGTTCAAAGGAGGCTGACATTTATTCTGGAATTTGTACCTTGATAACTTTATATGACTTCCAAAACCAGAAATGTATCCTTCTATTTTTAGTTAAGGCTATATTCATACTCGTATATTTCAATGATAAATACAATATTTTTTCCAAAACAAATTTTTCAAGTACCTTTGTACCTGTGAAGAGTTATATCTTGCGGAAAATTGTTTCTTTTGTTTTTTTATCTCCTGGGAAATAACCGCAGTTTTTCATAACTATGACACATGCCAAGAGGCTCCTACAGTCATATATCTACATTCCATCCATTCCATTTTTTTCCCGAGGGAAATGATTGACTGCCAAGATCCTGATACCTTTTACCAGGTATGTTGGCTGGATAAATTGAAATACACCTATTTTAACAAGTTGCCACCTTTTCAGCACAATAGGTAAAAATATGCAGACCAAAAAGCAGGAGAAACAAAAAACAATAGTTGAATCTCGTATTGATCGAACTGGAGACAAAGAGACTTTGTTATATTAAATTATTTTTATTACAATAAAAATAAATACATACATACTCTAAAACTAGTTATCTTTAACGATCCACTAACAATCTGAATATCCCCTAGATAATATGAAAAATAATTTACATTTTCTCTTTAACCTATAACATTTCTTCTGAGAAAAACAAAATTATGTTTGAGTTTTTGGATCCACTAATATTCCAACAAATGTTATAGATTATTGAGCACCTAAACTTACAAATTAATCTATGGACTTGGATCACAGGACGTCTATAAAGAAATGATCCAAATCCTAACAGTCTTGATCTAAACATCCGATACGGTATCCACTTCTATAACATGAGTATGCTTTCTCTTCTTATGAATTCCTTCGAACTCATTCTGTATCTCTTGCAACGACCGATCTTTCGTCTCAGGGACAAAGAAGTAGACGAATACTATTCCTACAATGCAAGTTATTGCAAAAGCCCATAGCGTCCAACCATGTTTTACCATGTCTACCAAATTCTGGTAAAACTTTGTCACAGCAAACGCCAAAAACCAATGAAAACCAGCAGTTAAGGCGGTTGCTCTTCTTGTCATGTGCGGGGGGAATATTTCTCTTAGCATCAACCAAGGAATTGGCCCAACACCAGAAGCATAAAAACTTACAAAAAGACATAAAGTGAAAAGTGGTACCCACGTACTACTCGGTGATAAATTGGATGCTTTTAAATGGTAAAAGATACCTAAACAGGCTAAATTCACAGCCATAGCTGCGAAGGAAATCATTAAAAGTATTCTTCTTCTAACAACTTTCAGAAGCATGGTAGAAAAGTATGTGGATGAAACGAAACAGAAGCCTAAAATGATAGCTGCGCTAGGAGGATTGAGACCAATAGCAAAAGTTTCGAAGATATTCTTTGCGTAGAAAAGGACGGGGAATATGCCACTCATCTGCTGGAATATCATAAGCCCGAAAGAGACAACAAGAGCTTTGACCGTGGACCTAGTACCAAACAGTTCCTTGAAGGTGACTCTGATCTTTGCAGAACTTCTGAGGCGGTCCTTCATCTCCCGATATTCGCCGTCGACGTCGTTGTCAATACCCCTGAAGTAGCGTAAGGCTGCCTTGGCTTCTTGGAACTTTCCTTGAGACATCAAATATACTGGTGATTCGGGAAGGAAGATGAAGGCAACGAAGAAAGCTGTAGGTACACTGGCGCAGAGGACTGTCAACCAAGAACTGTTCTCTACCAGACCTGAAAAGTAAGATACAAAACAAGTTAAACACTATCAGCTACACTGTACAAGGAACAAAGAAATAAAAGAGCGGTAGCATTATTAGTTTATACTGTTGGCTATCAAGTGTAGCATCAGCGTGCTGCCATTATTTTGTCTTATTAAACTTCAGCAAAAAACTAAAGATACTGTTAAATTGAAACGGAAATATTGCTTACCAATAATATACCCAAACAGAACTCCGCAGCTGAAGTGAACGTGATAGAAGTTGGCCAAAGTCGGAAGAATGTGTTTTTCTGCTATATCTTCAATGTAAGGTGGTATACCGACACTGAAGGCTCCTAATGCCACTCCACCGACGAAGCGTCCCACGTACAGACCATACACGTTTGGACTGTAAAAATGGAAACAAAGTTGTGTTACGTAATTACAAAGTGACATAACATTTACACATGTATTCCCCGAAGGGCATAGGTGTTATGTACACTGATATTTTGCCTGTCATGTATAAGTTTCGTGTAATAATGAGCGAGTCTATTGCTATCATAGGTTATCATACAGGTACAATAGGTAAGAAAAACCCAATAACCCTATTCCCAACTTCCCTAGGACCTCATGCTCAGCAGTCACGCTTGCGACCTATATATCAACGAGGTAGTTAAAGTTGACTGTTGAGGTAAGACTTGCGAAGTATCAAAAATTTTATTCCTGAGTTATTAGAGCCTGTTACTATATTGTACGTTTTATTCAAACAATACAACACGTACCTTGAAGCGACAAGTATCCAAGACACAACCAGAGGAAGCGCCAAGTAAAGCAGAGTCTTCTTTCTTCCGAAGTATTCGGATATAAGACCAGCAGGCCCCGCGCCCCATAATGCTCCAAGGCACAGTAGAGAAGCTACCCAAGATGCTTCAGAGGCTGTTAGCTGAAAAACGATTTTTTTATTAATTTATCGGCACTACTACCAAAATAAAATTAATTTTTAATATAATTAGAGGAGTATGTAGGAATTTATTTATTTCTATAATATACTTATATCACCACCATAAAACGTACGTTAACATAGAAATTGAACATGTTCTTAAAAGCTTGGGGCGTGAACGTCTTAAAGATAAGCCTAAAATAAGAAAGCACCAGAAAATATATAGCAAAAAAATGCATTTAACACTACAAACATACAAGGCCGCCCACCTTATCGCTTTTTGCGATCTCTACCAGGCAACCTTGGAAAAGACAGTGATACTGAGGAATGATCGTTATTTCACGCTGTTTCCTTGAGGAAGAAGGCTTGAGTTAATAATATAGGTGCTTATTACAAAATACAACGTTGTGTATTGAAAGAAAAGTCATTGGTTGACCACAATTTGAAGATTTTAGATCACTCAGAAGAATTAATCAGAAAACGGACTTTGCCAAAAGTCGAGAATATTGAAGCATATCGAAGCATCGAAACTGATATCTCTTATGGATTCCACTATACATTTAAAATAACTGGAAACTTTCTAATTTCATAAAATTAAAGCTGAATTTGTAGACAATTTATTATTGCTGGTAACCCAAAAAGCTCAGACTAAAACCAGGTCCCATATCCAGACATACTATATAATAAATCCTAACCGCAAAAATATAAACCAGAGACTCGCCAAGAATAATATACCCAAACTTACCGTAAGTTTAGTATGTTCTGAACTAAGTATGCTCGGTGTAGTGTTCTCCACGGCAATTACGTCTCGGGTCGGCGACGGAGGCTGTAACATACGTGTATTTATCGACTTCATTAATCTCGGACAGAAATTATAACCAGGATTATGTTGCCAGTATTGTTGTTACAGAATTAATTTATGGGTTAAGGAGAAAGAACTGTGTGGGAGTATAAATTACGTCTCTGGGTAATCTGTTTCCGATATTGTGGGTTTCATAAAATGGATATTGAATTGTGTCAAGATTGGCATCGGTATGATTTTTTCTGCTGAAGAAACATTCCAGAGTATGTCATCAATCAATCTTTTGTAGTGATTATGGTAATTTTAGTAATGAGCAAGTAAAAGTATACCTATATTAAAAAGAAGGGGGAAAAATAAAGATGAAAATCCTGTAAAATAAAGTATCTGTTCTAAAATAAATAAGTAATGTGTAATTCCTATATTAAATTCTGAACATTTGCGAGAAGTCAAACAATAATAAACTGGGAAAATAATTTTGGAAGAAGCAACGAAAGCGGTTGAAAACTGTACCTAACAGCTGAAATAAAAGTCGCAGTCAACCGCAAGTATAACAAATAGTCCAGCTACGAATCCACTAATTAGTGCAGCAGTCATATGCATAAAATATACAAATGACCAACGAAGAACAGAACCTACTTCAATTTAAATTCCCCTAACTGCGCAGTCGTTTAAAAGTAAACGGTATTAAATTGTATCTCGAAAGAAACAACTCGAACAGAAAACTGCACTTCTCGTTTCAAAATTACGACTCAAGCAAGTTCTCCGGTTTCAGTATCATAATATATTGTAAAGTTACTTTGCTTCTAAAGTTTGGTAGCATTCGCGCCTCTGTCAACGAGTTTTCTTGTTGATATAGATCAGGGATGGTGAACCTTCTCACATCTGCGTGCCAAATTAACTTTTATTTTTAGTGCCCCAACTATTGTTGTAGTTGCTTTTAACTATAAACTAAAATTACTTTAAAATCCTTTATTTGTGTTTTGATGGTCGCTTATAACAATTAAGATAGTAACGTATAGAATTTCAACAACCTGGAGAACGCATGATTGAATATGTACGTAACCCTTTAACTGCCTTGTCAGGCTCTTGTGCCTGATGCTAGTGCAGGTTCAACCTTGAAAATGTTTTACCTGGCAAATTTAGGTTTGACATCTCTGATACAGACTCTCAAAGCTACTTGATTGCTCTGAAGTCGCTTGGATAGATGCTTCGTTGCTTGTCTAGACATGACTAATTGAGTTTTGTGAAAGTTTGAAAATATCTTGTATTTTCATCTAAAGAAAATTTACTTTAATTAGTGTAGTTATTAATGAGTTAAACATACTTGTTCATAGCTGAGAAAGAGAATCTGTTCCAGTCGCAGAATCAGTATTTTAAATGTGCAGTAGCATAATGCTAACAAAGTTATATACACGCTAACATAGTATATCAATATTGCTGTTCAGCAACACTACTCAAATTAAATTAGCTAGCGAAACTCCACAGACGTGATGGGTATCGATATGTAAACCCGACCCCCAAAAAATGTTTCAATAATTTTTCATTTTTATTTTATCGTGTTTAGAAATCGATACCTATCATTTATTTATTTATTTTGTTAGGCACACTAGCAGCTAATTAGCAGATGCGTGTGTATAAAATAGCTTGGAGATATTTAATCTGTCTTTGAAGTTCCGCTAGCTAATTTAATTTGACACTGTATAATTAGATAGTAGGATTCAGAATTGGACTGATTTGGTTACTATACTATTACTGTGTAGTGATGGCTACTATACTTTGTCAATATGCAGCAGTCATTACATGACTACGTTTGCATCACTCACACATAAAAAAGACACATTTTCATGAATAATAAGTACTGCACTACCAAATTCACATGGCAATAAGAAACAGTATTGTTGTTTTAAAATTCTCCTGGCAGATACAAACAAAAATGTATACTGTTGTCAAACTAGATACAAACAATTTAATCAACTGTATCTACAAGTCCGCCAAGAAGCTATGTGAAGCTTGATACCATCAAAATTATTTGGCAATGCAGCGCTATCTGCTAAATAAGTGTTCCGTTTGCCAGCAGGATGGAAATGTTGCGGATTAAATCGCAAATTGTGGACTTTGGACAAACTAGACTTCTTTCAAGTCGACATGAATTATATTCTGTTTACAGAAAGCTGACATTTTATGGAAGCGCTCGCTCTCTAGAATTCTCGCCAACTCAGATCACGTGCAACCCAACGAAAAGATATATACCTATAGGTGACAATTTTAGAGAGAAATACAAAAATTTACAAAAATACAGCTATCTTTTCTAGAAAGCACGAACCGAACTTTTGCTAATGAGAATTTGTGTTGCATGTCCGACGATAATTGGATATTGGAACTGACTTCCAAACATTCGAGTCAACCAAATAATACGTAAAAATAAGGAATAACAGCTGCATACAACAAATTTTACTAACTTATCTGCATTGCCCATTTTGAGGGTTATAACAACATGCAAACATAAATCTGCTGCCGGGGCAAGCAAAAATAATCTTTTTTCTTGTATAAATAAACGTTATTGGCACGTAAATAAAGTACATAGGAAGTTGCAATATGATAACTTCCTATGTCATGGTTTCACCGCATGCGGTGCGCTGTCAGTAGTGTCCGACCGAAGCTTCGGCTTCGGCTTCGGCTTCGGCCACCTTCGGCCAAAAAAGCACCTTCGGCCAAATCTTCGGCTTCGGCCAAAAATTTGCCGAAGGTTTGGCCGAAGCCGAAGGTTTGCTAGTTGTCAAAATTTGAAATTTACTGAACGATGCTAGAGCGAGACGGAGAGTGTGCAGAGCAGCAGAGTTTCGCCGCGCCGCCGCACCGGACCAAACGAATCGCAGTTAGTAAACTAAACGAGTCAAAACAAGTTTGAGAGCGCGTCTTAAAATTCTAATAAGTGTTTTGTTTTTAAATATTTCATATTTGAAACTTTTATTTTAGACAATATTTTATTACCTACTTGTATATGTTGGTCACTCGGCTCGTTATTGGGCTAAATCTCTAAAGTTCTCACAATATGTATCTAGTATATTCTGAGATCAAAGTAACTACCGTATTTCTCAAGGTCAATGACACCTTCGGCTTCGGCTTCGGCCGAAGGTTTTGGTGAATACCGATTAATCGGCTTCGGCTTCGGCTTCGGCCAGAATTGCACCTTCGGTCGGACACTAGCTGTCAGTCTCTCGAAGTAGTTAGGCAAACTTCGATAAAGTTCGTGTACCTACTTAAAGTTTCCACTGCGTTTAGGAAACTAACAAGAAACTGAGGGCAATCATTACAGATTGTTCAGGAATTTGATCACAGCATTAAGTTATTGCTTTCGTTGTGCTCCAATTAAGCCAGTTTGTCTAGAAATTCAGTCAAATGGGTTAATTTACGAGGTTATAGCTGGGATATTATTATAAATTGATGTCATACAGCCTTCAGAGTTACAATAAATACTTTGTCTTTATTTAGGATGCGTTTTCACTGAAGCGAAGACGTGCAGGAATCAGCCAATTACATTGGTTGAAATCCACATCGCGCAGCTCATCTCGCCTGTGATTGGTTAATTTAGATTCCTGCATGCGTCCGCTCCGCTTGTCTCCGTAGGAACGCACTATTCGTTCATTATGTATTTATTCGAAGCTCGATTCTGATGATCTTGTCTTATATGCAACAACATTAAAAAATATTATTCATCTGCATCTAGTTTGCCCAAATCTGACGTAGACGTAACTAACACAGGTTAGTTTAGCCGTTAGTAAGTTAGAAAACAGCTACGTTAGCCGCCTAGGTTTGTCTTTGGTCAACTTATGTAGCCAATTTTTTAAATCTATCTTATTCCCCAACCCGTTTTAAGCAAGTGTCATGATCAATGCTCGTGCTTTGTGTGAATGAGAAGAGGCCTTTGCCCTGCAGTGGGACGATAATAGACTGGTATTATTTTTGAAGTGAAAACTTCTTGAGGCACGTTAGGCATTTTTTTAGATCGGAAAAAACCACTGAACTCACGACACTGTTATCGTAAGCGACACCACGCATGTTTTGTTTATAAGACGATTAAAAAAATACCCGCTTCGGATGTGTTCGGCTCTCCTCGGGATGTACTCGGTTTTAATGTATATCCGACATGTCAGTGAGTGATGGCAAAGTATTCTGTTTGTGTTTTGTTTTCACTTCTGTCGGCACTCCCGAAGTGCCACAGTTTTTTACCCCCTTCACTTGTTATCACACAATGTCTATTTTCAAACATCGCATGAAATAGGTGCCGTAAGTGATATGATAATTGACACCTTATCACTAGACTACCGTCCGTAGCTGCCGACAAAGCGATCAAATGAAACTTTCCCTACAGTTTAATTAATGACAATTCATTATATGATATCAAGTACTGGATTATAAATTGTCTCGTCGTTATCAATAGCAGACACGTCTCTGGTAATAGGGTCGATCAATGTACTCGTACTACTTATTGGCCTATGTGATTCATTCATGATATTAGGTTTTCTCATTCAATCCATCGTGTAATTAGTGATGGATTTGCCGTTCCATTCTTCGTTCCACTGATTCTTATAGATAAGAATCGGTATCACACTGTGACGGTCTTTAATAATTATTTAGATGCATAGAAAGGACTACATTTCCTTGATTGCAATGTTAATTTCACTGTCGTTGATGACACCCTCATACTGAAAATTAATATTGTGTATACAGTTTAGTCTATAGAGCTTCTCTTCTTTCTTAAATTTTTGGAGTTATCTTCATCATCATTCATCCGTGTGACGCCTGCTGTACATTTTATTGTTATAATTAGGCTTCCCCCAAGCGTCGCCAGGGCGCTTTTAGAGTTAAAAAAATAGTCTGTCTTCTATTTTTGTTCTGTTACACAAGTTATTGTTTCATAAATCTCATTCTTTTCAAGCAAAAAATTAAAATACGCTTTAATAAATTCAATTTAATTCCCTCATAAATAACATCAAAAGTATTATGTAAAATTCTGTTAATAACGACTCCTTTCCGAGCATAATATTTTAAAATTCATAAACTCGCTTAGCAGAAGAAAAATAATGTTCGGAGAAAAATTCAAATAACGAAGAAAAAATCTATGAAATTTAATATAACCCGGTAGGCACTTCACACTTAGCTAAGATTTAAAAAGTCCTAAGTTTGGGGAATAACAAACGAGCTAGTTTTGTGTGGGAGTTTTTTGGGCGCAGATCCAACATTTGGTGGTCGCACAAAAGATTTGCTGATTGTAAATAAGGCAAGCTTGAAGAAAATGTTTTTATTATCCTCAATTATGTATTATTCTGTCTTTGACTGGCATCAAAAAATACGGAGGTTCTCAATACGTTGGATTTCTTGGCATGTTTAGTTGCCTGATCTTAATTAATAACTAAGGACTGACTGATTGACGAGTCACTGCTCTTGGCATCATGAAAAAATCCTTCTATTGCCAATTTCCGGCCGAACAAAAAAAAGAACTTTAAATTTCAATGGCTTGAATCAATAGATATTCTCGACTAGTTAATTGTTATTAAGAATCACAATTAGCGACATCTTGACAATGGTAAGCCACGAGTCAGTGTCTAGCTTTCCCTTTGTGTTTCAGTTGGTTTCAAACTTTTGTTCTTTGATTACAAGTTCCCTAAATCTGCATAATTGAGTTGACGACACTGCCGTCATCAAAATGAAGGAAAGATTTCGTTGCGTACAAAATACCGTATTACTTTGATGTCTCCAACATTTGCTTAACCAAGGCATTTACTCATTTGTATAAAGTAAGCCCTGGTTGGTCTCTTTTGTTTTTTTTTAAATATTCTGCTGCTATGCGGGTTATATTTATTACGAACAATATATTTTTCTACGTCATCTTTATGTACTTTGACTTCTTGTACTGCAAATATATATTGTTTGTAGTAATTGTCATTAGTAGATATGGCAATTTATTGAATTATGACCTTGAATAATAATAGTGGTGATTTTTTTTAAGCTCTTCAGCACCAAGGAGTACGAAATAACGCAGCTCTAAGGTTTACTTTTCGCGGTGGTAAAAACTTAGTTTTATCGTGAAGGAAAACTTGCAAGATTAAAACGAAATGAAAACTTATTTTTATCGAAAAGAGAGAATAAAATATTAACCAAATTAATATCTAATTAATATTCAAAGCAATCATTGATACAATTAAGATTCGAAGTATCTTCAAGTGTTTAGTTTGTACTTAAGAATTGTAATTAAAATACGAATGAAGCTTGTGTTTAAATAATGTCTCAGAAGAAAGTGGTTGTTTGCTAATAGAACATTATTATTATTCAACAAGAGTAGACTAAAGAATATCAGTGATGGAATGGTGATAAACCCTAGAATTCTAATTTTATTTTATAACCGCTTATAACTAATGATCGCCTGGGAGGCTAGTTTGTTTTATGAATAAATCTAAACTTTGGACGCGGAATCAGCTTCTAGCCCGTTGCGGGTTACCCTGAGTTGGCACGAACTTTGGACGCAGAATCAGCCTCTAGCGCGTTGCGGGTTACCCTGAGTTGGCACGAACGTACAACCCTATGCGTCCCCGCAGTTTCATATGAAACAAAAAGAAAACCGACTGCAAGTGGCCTGTGAGTCGATGATTAGTAGGGTTAAGAGTCGGCACACTCAGGGTAAAAATAGAAATATCGTTGTCAATATGATAAAATGAAATGATGTTTATTTCTGTACGCAGCTCTTATAAAAACGATGACTAGTAAATTTTTTGGTCAATATTATAAAACTAGACTCGTAGGGGCCACACGGGTCGGCCTGGTACCCGACCCCAAACATAGTTCGGAAAGGGTTTAGTAGATTGATTGATTGATTTTAAAACTAGAGTGCGCCGGCAATGAGTCAGTGACTTAGGTTATACGGACCTATACCCTATACGCTAAATAAGAGAAATACCTACTGGAAAAGCTTTGGGCTCTCGGCTGTGTGATAAGAATAGCCTTACCCCTTAGGGAAAACAAGTCTGCTATTTTAATAAATTCGAATTAAAAGCAATGACTGCACAATGACGTTCTAATGGTAGGTCACTGATCAAAGGAACTGTCAAAATTTTAGCAGATTACCGCCTAAGTCAGTCATTCATTTGTCTATTTAAGTGTCGATTAAAAGAGCATTACCTACCTTTCCTCTATATTGTGAGTATATATATATGTATATATATAATATATGTTTATATATTTTAGTATTATGTATTTATTTAAGTGTACTTATGTAATTTTTTTCTTTTGCATTATATGTGTAGGTTTATTTAACATTCTAGTTTTAGACTTCACACATTCATATTTTCTCTTCTTGTTCTCACACACTATTGTCTACATTTCTTTTTTTATTTCTCCTTTCGCAGGTCTGCTGGAAGAAATTTCTTAAGAAATAAGCAGTAACCTTTGTACTCTAATTATAATTATGTCTTATCCCTATGTATTTTACTGTGTGTACATAAATTATAAAATAATTAAATAAATAAGTATGAGATTATCATTCTATGCCATTTCTTTCAATGGAGTGTCAGTGGTTGCCCATTAGAAAGTCATTATGAAGCCATTATATTATTAGGTTACCAAACTTGTCAAAATCAACAATTATGAAATCAATAATAGACCATTCTGACCCTATTGTAATAGCAGACTTGAGGCCGACTGTTGGTTATGGGGAAAGGCGTTATGAAGGCATTTTGCCCTTCCGTTAAAATAGCCATGATTGATGACAATTATGTTTAAACCCATGAAATAGGAGCGAGCCTATTGTCAACAACTGGGCACCAGTTCAGACCTCTGGGCTGCTGATTACCCATAGAAGTGTTTGCCCAGCGTTTAAAACGCAGCGTCAACCCGCTCATCTACAACCCCACGCAGCGGTTGTGCCTAACCGCGGGTTAATTTATTGCTGGCCGCTAATGAAAACATTATTTATGATCTCTATGCCCCTCCCCTCCCCACCTCTATTTAACGGGGTAACCCTGTATACACGGTTCTTAGACTAGGGATACACTTGAATGTTACAACGACTTGCGAGTTAGAAGTTAGGTAGTATTTTTGTTGGGCGTGTTTTCATTGCTATTAACAATAATATTTCAGTGTTAATTGGTCATCTGTGCAGTCAGAATATTGTCATTTACTGCAGTCCCTGATTTTAAACATATAGCAAGAATGGACAGGAAAATATGTAGGTATTAAAAGAAAACTTGAAACTGAGTCAGCTTGATTGGATCTGATTTACAATTGTCAATTGACAATTGTCTGTCTGTCCGTCTAACACAGCTTGATAAATCAAGAACTATTAATTTTATTAACTTGAAATTTGGAACAGTTTTAGATGACGTTTGTCCAACAATTTTACAAATAAGAAAGAAATAAAGTTGTTTTTTTTTGCAGCAGGGATCACTCCCTGCTGCAAAAAAAAACAACTTTACGACACCCTATCAGTAGGGTGTCGTAAAAATTCGAAGTGGGGCTACTAGGGCATGTGGGGTATCATATTTAAGAGCGCTGTTTGCACATTCTCAATTTTTTTTCTTTTTTTTTAAGGCCGCATAGCTTTTGATGAAAAAGGAAAAAAAAAATACCGTTCCGCCTCTCTTATCTCCGAAGTTTGCACGGAAAAAAATGTGAAATTATTCTATGTGATAGGAGTTCATGTAAAGATTACAGAAAAAATAAAACGATGCAATGTCTCTAATTAGCACACTTTTTTAGAAATCATCAACTAAAATTAAATTAATTCCACTATCGGTCAAGAGATAACCCTGACCTAAAACTGCAATATTGTAACCCCGCAGTGTTAAAATTCAAATTTTAACACGTAAAATGTTTCACAATACGGAACCCTCGGTGCGCAAGTCCGACTCGCTCTTGACCGGTTTTTTTATACACATGAGTATATTTACTATTATCTTAGATCGGTTACCGTAAATATTATGTTTTAATTCTTGTTTGGAAATAGTGATATACGTATCAACATTGACTTACCTCAAAGAGCCCGTACGTCAAAAGAGGCAGTGCTGATGATGACCAAGCCACACAAACGCCAGCCGCAAATGCGCCAAGATTTACTGCAAAGAGGACAACAATAATATTATAGAAAACACAACATAGTATACTTGTTAAAAATAGGGGCTGGTAGGTCCAAAAAAAAAATATCCAGGAGACATAATTAAACAACGAAGCTTATAATAAAGACACCTCTTTAAAAAAAATTTAAATTTCCGAATCAGTCAATCTTCTTCTCTTGTAGCGGCAAGTACAAACTATACCTACGAGAACAGTAATTCAAGCCGTTGCTAAAATATCAACTAGTCAACCAGGTGTAAGCGTGACTGCCTGAATAATGTACCCAGGATTTTGTAATATCTTGATTTCAAAGAGTGTCCATGGAGTTTCTTGCCCGTTCTTCTCCATAGAGATCTACGTTTTGGAATGGGCAACTAGCTTCAACTTTCTGACTAACTGACAGACTATTTTAATTTTGACAATTCAAAAGTGCCTGTACAAGGTTTAATTGAAATAAATGCTTTGAGTTTGCCAGCCCAGGGTGCACCGGATATCAAACAAGCGATTTGTATGAGCACATGCCAAAATATTAATTTTTCCACTACACTGCCAATATTCCTATAGTGCCTTAGGCATCTTCTGGGCACGCTGGTTCCATTATAGACCCCATCCATCGCTTTCCATAAGGCATGATCGAGGTCAAGAGAGGGCCCATTCAGTAATGAAAAAATAAAAAAACAATTTGTATTGTGCGCGTAATTACTCTTATGCTTAAGGCATACCTAGGTGCAGGTTATGTAAAAGAATTTTTGGCTAAACGGTAACATTGCACGTTAACTCTATACAAAATAAGCGTGTTCAACTGCAGCACTGGTACAGTCAACAGCAAAAGTAGATGATCAAAATCAGAAATTCAATACTAATTAACGGAGTTCGCGTCAGAACTGTATGGCAGAGCTGTTGCTGTTGTTGTTGTTGAGCTGTGTGCAGAGACTGTGTGGCAGAGTTCTGACGCGAACTCCGTTCATCAGTATTGAATTTCTGATTTTGATCATCTACTTTTTCTGTTGACTGTACCTATAAGCAATTTACAAGCTGACCAACGTATGCAAAAAAAATCGCAGTCTTAGACTTCTTAAACACCCGGTAGCTGCAGAGCCAGAATTTGGAATGGAGAAGCAGCAGGTTATGAGATCTTACCTATGCCAGAGGCGATGTACTGCGTAGTAATGCCAGAAGTGTCCCGTTTGATGTCCGGCACTGTGTCCATTCGCCGTAACACCTTTGTGTTCATTCCATTCCTGTTCTCTGGTTCCGCGGCTGGATCATTTTGTGCTGCGGCTGCTTCCGCGTCTACAGTTGAAGTGCTTTGCTCATCCACTGTAACAAAAATAATAATTGGTTACAATAATATATTATTAATATAATATAATTACTTAAGTATATCAAATCCCAAGTGTGCTAAGCACAACAAAAATAAAGAAAAATAGGTTTATTTGTCACAGAAACACGTGCATGCAAGAAAGGAAATAAACTCGAATAATAAAGAAAGATAAAAACATAATACTCGTAGATCTCGCGAGCACAAAAAACAAATACTTAGTCGACAATTCAGTCAGTTTATCTGATAGGTAAAGACTCGTACGTTTAATTTCTGAATGTATTTTTGTTTCGCATACCTGATACCTAAGTACCTATTTTTACACAAATTCTGACACAGCCGTATTCTAATAATATCCTATAAGTTTACCGCATACGGCATACCTACAATGTTTATTGAAATATCGCTCAAATGCTCAATGTTACAAAATTCTACAAGATACATGGTTTTGCCTTAAGTAAATTTTATAAACAGTTGAATGTTATATACAGGGTTATTAGTAAAACATTAACAACCTCTTAAGAGGTCATTGTATGAACTATCATACTCATCATTATGAACAACTTTTACTATGGGACCAAAACTGAAATCGCGAAAAAAAAATCTGCTGTTCCCTACATTTGTGTTCGTATAATATACTCGTCAAAATGTAGGGAACAGCTGATTTTTTTTTGTTGTTGTTCATAATGATGAGTACAGTGACCTCTTATGAGGTTGTTAATGTTTTAAAAATAACCCTGTATATTATTTATAGTCTCCATAATATGCCAAACAACTAAGAAGAACATACAACCAACGAGATAAAAATATTCTTGAGTGCCACTCATATAGTCAAAGGCAGTGTTAAATGGCGGTCAGCTAAATGGACTGACGACCTAGTTGAGGTCTTGTGGTGCTATAGAATTCATGCGACACACGTAAGATCGATATGAACATTTTTCAAGAGATTCTTCATTCGGGATAGGCAGAGGAGTAATATTTATTTATTGACGATGCCGTGGAAGTGGCAAAGTTTTGGGAAAACCAGATTTATAATACAGTCGTGCCACCGAGACAAAGAAGAAGAAGATTGACGATTCCCAAAAAAAGATATGTAACACAATGTATGACACATGAATAATGGGCAACATCAGGTATTCATTTAGGAGGTGTAAATACTCCTTCACTTATGATAACAAAGTTAAAAGGTATCAATAATACCTACACTCACATTTTGCCAGTATGTTTAAATCCCTACGCTATATTAGTAGTGCGAAATTTTTGTTACGTGAGTTTTCATACACACGTGCGGTACGCGTGGCAGAGACAACTGCAGCCGTCGACACTCGTCGACGTCCATATCATTTGATAACAAAACTTACATGCAACTAGTTTTTTTTTTTTTTTCCTTAATAATCTTTATTCGGTGTATTTAAAACATTAGTTACTAAGTATGTACAGTATTAAAATAATAATAAGAATATGTACAAGTATATAAAAAGGAAAGGAAATAATCAGAGGGCATCAAAAAATTCATCCGCATCGCTGTCAACAGGAAACGTGCCCAAAAGACTGACAGCATTGCCACGTTGTATGGCAATGCTGATTCTTTGGCCAAAAAATAGGCCAGCCCTCTGGTCACGTGAAGAGTCGAAAGTTTTTTTTTTTTAGAGTTTGAATTTGTGCCCTATTCTATAACTAGTAAACGATGACAAGCTAATGTTATTTAAATAGCTGCAATTTAAATTGTATGCTTTGCGAAGAAATGACACGGCAAAAAACAACAACACAGCATTCATAAAACCAACACCATCACAGGATTTCATTATTTAATCTACAAAAATATAGTTTGGTGTAAACCTAAAATACGTGTCTTAGTAACCATTGTTGAGAAGGTTTCGTTTAAACTATTTGCCACAGTCACACAAGACGCCACAAATTGCTGGTAGCTGGAACCGCTGAACGTGGCTACACTGCAATTTAGGCAGAGCTAAGAAGCAATAGACCTGGCTCGTTGGGTACATTATTTGATTTCAAAGGTGCGAGAGAGAAAATATGAGTTGAAGAGAGAGAGATTGATGTGATCCTCTATCCGTTTCAATTCTGATCCGTAATTGCTTCAGTTTTAATTATTTTAACCTATTGTGATTTGTGGTATAGTTATTTTACTCCAGGTGCATCGTCTTCACATATTATAATTATTGTACACAAAATACTATTGTAAAACATTTTAATAGAGTGACGCTGGAGTTTCTAGCAAATTCTTCTCCATACGAAACAAATTTTTAAAGGCGCGCCTAGAATCAATTCTATTTTATTTAATGTTAATGTTGACGTTGAAAAGTGTCTTTTATGTGCCTATTTGAAATAAATGGCTTGACTTTGACTTCAAGGTAATTAAAAATGATAACAAATATAGGTATTTTGCTAAAATATTTAGGATTTGTGCTATTTCATTTTATTCATCACTACCTTCTGCTCGTCCGCGTGAAATTTCTTGTTCCCCCGACCCACCCCTTCGCATCGCATAGCCTGCCCGCGTTAATACTTTTTTTTTTTTTTGCGGATGAGAAATCATCAAATTACCTTTCCCGCTCTGGGTGGAGCGGAAGGGAGTGTCAGACTCTTACTGACTAAAACCCACCCGTGTTCCTTCCTTAGCCCTTTATGTTCCGGGCCGCTGACCCGGCAGGCTTCGGCCCTATGGGGCCCCTCCTCGATGCTGGCTGATGCTGCCCGCGTTAATACTTCGTTTTCGCTTGATGCTTGGTTCCTAAGAGTCCTAGTGATGTTAAATAGCCTATAGCTGTGTTAAAAGATTGGGCTAGCATTTGTTAGCCAAATCCAAAAACAATTTTTCAAATTCGACTGGTAGTTCCAGAGATTAGGGCGTTCAAACAAACTCTTTAGTTTTATTATTAGTATATGAAATGAAATGATTGAAATGATTTTATTTTTTGTAAGTAGGTTTGTACAAACACTTTTACACGTCAATCATGTTTTTTTAAAACTAGATGAAGTCGGCGTTTCCTATCTGACTACTCTGAGAAGAAAGGCCGAAACAAACTCAGAGGTCACAGTCTCTTTTAAAGTCCAGACATAATCTTGGTCAGGTTATATGAAGACCATGTAGATCGATGTCTGAGGTGGTCTTTTGAGGAAAGAACCACACAGATTGAGAGGACCTGTCCAGTCAGTGCACGCATTTGTCAAAAATCGTGCAGCTCAACTCAAGGCTTAAGGAGCTCAACGATTCGACGAAAAATACCAAATAAAGGACATTTGGGACATAGATACAAAGATATAGATTCTATTTCATCATTATATTAGTTCCTCTGTAGGAACTGCTATCCAAAAGGATCAAATAAAGAACTGGTTCCAAAGTGTCCGATATAAGTACATAATTGATTTACAATTCAACAAAATAACTCATTAATTTACTTATGTAATAAAATTATTATGTATAGATTATCTCATTTCTCGGGTCTGTAAGAGATAGCAAAACTGCGAAGTGTAAACAATTATGGTTTTTTTAAAACATCACCTTTTATTTGATAACGTACGTGTGGAAAAACAATTGTACCGAGTTGTCAGATAATCGTATTATTTAAGTAATTCGGATAATTGATTTTTTTTTGCTTACTTGCCTTACGATATGAACAAAGAAGAAACCCAAGTTGATAACCTATTTTCAAAAAACGCCATACCTACTGGTCAAGTAATGTGGATGCAGTAGGTAAAAATATTATGTAATATACAGGTGAAATTGAAAACTTGCGCTAAATCGGAATAGGAGGTGCAGTAACTGTTCATTTCCTAAATATATAATCATGAAAAAAAAAGTGTAAGTATCGTCTTATAAAGTGCAAACTATGTTATTGCTTTCAAGTAGTCACGAATTATCGTCAATCCAGTTTTTTTGTTTGTTCAAAATATAATAAGAAAATTAAATTATCAAGTTGGCAACGCGTTGAACAAGCGGTATTTACCTAATTTTGACCGGTCCTACGAAAAAAAGAGCGTACGACGACGTTGCGAAATCACTTGCCTACGCGCACGTATGTACATCCCTTTCCTTAATGACACGCTCTAAATTTACTTTATAACACGTTGAATTAGATATTTTAATTTGGCGCACCTATTCAATTGCATCCTAATTATCCTTTAGCTACAGTTCAATGTTTCAATTAAGAAGGTAAATTCCCAATAGAAATTTACCGAAATTCGTAACACCTTTAAAATATTAAGATTAGCCTTTTTTGTAATTGAAGAAAAAAGCGTGTTGCGCCGACCCCAAGTTTTGACAAGGGCAGGAAGATGATATGATTACAAACAATCTAGAACTAGGCACCGTTTGATTATTACAGAAAATAAAGCAACAAGTACGAACATACGTCAGTTCGCTCACATATTTTAACAGGCGCAGAGGATTTTTAACTCGTGGCTAGCATAAAGAGAGGATAAACAGGGTCTAGGCTTATAAATTGTGAAATAAGCAATTGATAAGCAATCTTTCGCCCATGAAAATTTCAGTAATTCCTCATAGTTACTACTCTACAGAGATTGACCATCCATTCTGATATCAGAATGGCTGGTCAACCTTAATTGTTTTAATTCTTTTTACTTATGAAATAAGCAATTCTCTCATCATGGTAAGCAAATATAAGTAATTGATAAGTAATTTTTAGGCATGATTTCAAAGCTAAATACGACTGTTGACCGGCGAATCAGACGTTCACATGAAAGCGAATATCAAAGAAAGAAATACTTAGATTAAATAATATTATTATTTTCCTTTACAATAAACTAGATTATAAAAATTTTAACACATGCAAAAAAGTTACAAAGCCACGAGAATTCAGAAAAACTACAATTTCATTAAATACCATTTAGAGGTAGGCCTTAATATTACTTGCTTTGTCAGGTCTATCGACATCATAGGCCTATCGACACAATCCCAGCGTTTCCTGTACTCTACAAGATTATAGCATATTGGAAAAGGTTTTACTTTTCCATTTATTTTTATAAGACTTACAGAGCTAAATCACGACACTATTATTGACTACTGTTTAACTGAATTAGCTAGGAATGGACTTTTGGATTTAGAAAATATTTTCTGTTTCCCTCTAGGGAATTTATCACTTGTAGCCTGATAAAAACAGACTATATTCTGATCGTCATAATCTACCTTTCTCCCGTGGGAATTTCATCCAAATCCGTCCTAGCTTTAAATATTGTTTAAGTTGGTGAGTTTCTTGTCCATTGTTCTCGATACGAACCTACTACGCTTTGGAGTGGACAACAAGCTTTATCTTCCTGACTGACCGACCAATTGACAATTCAAAAGTGCCTGTTAATGATTTATCCATACTAATTATTATAAATGCGAAAGTGTGTCTGTCTGTCTGTTACCTCTTCACGCTTAAACCCCTGAACCGATTTAAATGAAATTTGGTATACCTAGAGATATTTTGAGTCCCGGAAAAGGACATAGGATAGTTTTTACACCGATATTCCCACGGGATCGAATCTTATGGGGGTGAAACCGCGAGCCGCAGCTAGTTTGTAATCATAAGTTCGAAATAAAAACACCGGGCAAGATAAACTTGTTGCACTATACCTATTTACCTTGGCCTTAAGATTGTCTGCACTGAGTGTCGACAGTTTTTTTTTTTAAATAAAACAATACGAGTTATTGGATATATAGAGAAAGCTTATTTAAACCTAGCTGCTGCCCGAGAATTCGTTCACGTGATACCAGTGCGGCACCGCGCTGGCAGGACCCAACATGCTGCTGCGTCCAGCAATCCCGACGACGCAGCTATACGTGTCCGGACTGCACCACTCCGCGAAGGTTCAGGAGATCGTGGAGTACATGCGTGTGAAGACCAACTGGCCATTGAGGGTCGAGAAATTGGGGTCGCGTCACAACACGAACTTCAAGTCGTTCATGGTGCGTGTTCTGACACATCATCTCGAGAAGTTCCTCAAGGAAGAGTTCTGGCCGAAGGGTGTTGTGTACCGCCGGTTTCGTGGCCGGCTACATGACACCAGACAGCGAAACACGACGCAGACACTTCGCGTGCGTTAATTTGTTAGTTTTTTAGTGTAATTATAATGTTGTATGTATTTAATATTTTTAAGTTATATTAATATTGTATTATATGTGTTTTCTAAGGGCCTTGACGACTGAAATAAATGGATAATAATAATTAATACCTTTTAATTGTATTTCTTTTTGTAAAACAAAAGTAGCCTAAGTTACGCCTATATTTATTATCTGCTAGTGAAAGTCGCGCCAGAGTCGGTCCAGCTGTTTCGGAGATTAGCCGGAACAAACAGACAGACATCCAGACATTTTTTTTATAATTTTAATTTCTGTAGGTATAATTATTCTTTCGTATGCATCCGCATCTAACTGTTATTTTGACATTACATTATGACACTTTTTTTTGCGGATGTGAAATCATCAAATGACCCTCCCGCTCTGGGTGGAGCGGAAGGGAGTGTCAGACTCTTACTGACTGAAACCCACCCGTGTTCCTTCCTTAGCCCTTTATGTCCCGGGCCAGCGGTAACCCTTTCGGACAATCCCGCTGACACAATAAGACACTTCTTAATGATTCATTTGTATGTATATAGATTTGTATACATATTGGTATAATTGGAATCATTGAAACGAAGAAGAACTCAAAGCTACAAAGTATCGACGCAGTTAATGGAAATGATACTACAATTATTAACTTATATCTAAATAACACAAGCTTTTCATTCACAACACACATGCATTACGACTGTAAACAACATAATAATTGCAGATATCTCCTTCATAGTTCGAATGACACCTCAAATAATTATTTATTTATTAATAACCAACTTATATTAACAGTTTGCACCACACATACAAGTTATTAGTCAATATTAGTAATTCCACATGTCATACAATCATAAAAATAGGCTAAATCACATAATAAAAAACTGGACAAAAGATAAAATTAAATAAAATGTAACAAATTTTGTCAAAATTAGATAATATTAAATAAAATTAAACAAATTAAAACAGAATACACAATTATTACAGAATTAGGAATTATTATACAACATTATTTTTAGTATATGCAAAACCCGAAACACGTGTTTAGTATTTTTATGTAAAGAATCTATGTACAAAATTTCAAAACTGTATCATGAAAAATCACAAAGTTATAAGCTTGTTAAGTTACCTGTTTGTCCGTACAAAAACATGCTCACCCTCGCCACGCCGCCGCGCCGTCTTGCGCTCATTGATAATAGTACCTAGGTACCTAACCGTTTGGCGCGGAGATTGGATAACCTACTTAGTGTCGCTCGGTGTCCAACTTTTAACCTTTTTAAATATTTGGAACAAAATATAACATGGGGTAAAAATTATTGGAATCGATTCAGTTACTTATTCTGAACAAACTATATTCAGGTTTCGCATATATTAAAAGTAACGTTGTATACTAACAACCCGCCCATGCTCTGCACAGGTGCAATCTACTGATGTGGCGATGTGTCAAAATATCGAGATATCAGTGCTATTTCTATAGTTCGAGAGAATGTGTTGCTGTCATCTGTCAGTGCGACAATTCTAGTAACTAGAGATCAAATTCGCAAAACACATACGTGTAAAACTAACAGGAAAGCATTTTCTCGTCAGCCGCACAGTAAGTTAAATATTTATTTATTTATTTATTCAACGTACACACACTATCTTTACAGGATGACCCCAATACAATAGTGGTTTGCAAACACACCAAATAAAATGAAAAATCAATATGAATCTATTATACATACGGCGGCCTCCAGAACTTAGTTGACATTTCTCCACTTCAGCTGTGATGCCACATTAACATTGAAAAAAAAAAAAAATCAGTTTTTTTTTTTGGGTGAGAAATTGTCTTATAAATTCTCCCGCTCTGGGCGAAGCGGGAGGGCGTGTCAGACTTTTACTGACTAAAACCCACCCGTGTTCCTTCAGTAGCCTGTGCCAGGGGTCACGTATCTCTTTCGAACAACCCGCGACTCTGCAGGCCAAAGCCCTTACTTGATTATTTTTTATTGTAAGTCATAGGTAGTTGAATTAGTCAATAAAAACGTTATAGCAGTTCAAACATTTGGATCACTAGAATTTTAAATCATAATTGTGATGTGTCACAGCTGAAGCAGAAAAATGTTAACTAACTTTCGGAGGCGACTGTATAAAACTTCCGAAATAAATGCTCTAAATGATGGTGAAAAAACAGACACCCTTGTGCTATTAGAAATATCTAGGCGGTCAAACAGACATGAAAAGTGACTTTGTTTTATACTATGTATAATATTACTCATATCTCCTTCACAGTTCGAATGGCACCTAACATAATTATTATACAAAGTCCGTAGTCCGTAACAAATACGTATCAATCGAAACGATAACATATTTATGTTCACAGGTCACCCACACTTACTACTTCCGTGGAAAAACAAGCGCCAGGGTAATGAAATGAAATGAAATGAAATGATTTGATTTGAAATGATTGAAATGATTTTATTTTTTTGTAAGTAGGTTTGTATAAACACTTTTACACGTCAATCATTTTTTTTTTAAACTAGATGAAGTCGGCGTTTCCTATCTGACTACTCTGAGAAGAAAGGCCGAAACAAACTCAGAGGTCACAGTCTCTTTTAAAGTCCAGACATAATCTTGGTCAGTTTATATGAAGACCATGTATATAACATCACGCTACGACCCTTAGGAGCCGCGCAGCGTGTGACACCGCGGGGAACAGCTATTGAAATATATGGCTTGACTTTGACTTCAAGGTAATTAAAAATGATAACAAATATGGTATACGAAGACCATGTAGATCGATGTCTGAAGTGGTCTTTTGAGGAAAGAACCACACAGATTGAGAGGACCTGTCCAGTCAGTGCACGCATTTGTCAAAAATCATGCAGCTCAACTCAAGACTTAAGGAGCTCAACGATTCGACGAACAATACCAAAGAAAGGACATTTGGGTAAGCCACATAAATAACTCAAACTGCCAGACCATGAAAAAAAAAAAAGAAAAAACTAACAGAACAGAGAGAATAATAAAAAAAATATATATATATCCAGGTAGCCAGTGAATTTCAAATTTTCTTACGTTTTGACCTTTGTTTGTCTGTCAGTGTTATCCTATTGAATGACTATTTCCATGCAATATCAATCAATAAGATTATACGAAATTAGGTTGTATTGATGATTTTAATGATTATAATTATGTAAATACATACTTGTTACGATCGTGAATCGTATTTTGTTCAACATGCAACCTGACACTGACCTGCAAATTGCAAAAAAACTTAAGAAAATTTGTATTTTGCGTACACCAATCAAGCTACTTCAATCTGTCAAATTTCTTTAATAGATTTTCAACTTTATCGCAAAAGCATAAGGTTCAAAGTTGATTGGGAAAATTTGACAGTTTCGGGTAGCTTGATGTGCTGGCGTCTGTACATAAGAGAAGGTGCTCGAAAAGTCAACAGTACACTAAGTGTACACAACTATTGTCATTGTTCTATTGACATTGTCTTTGTGAAAACAATGACTTCACTGCGTCTATTCAGCTACTTCGACACATTGGGTGTGTCGACAGGTACGCGGGCAAACGTGTAAGAGGTTAAAGGACGGTAAAAATCCACTTCTTTGGTAAAGAAGTAATTATTCGAAGAGTGGTAAGAGAAGCAAAAACCAGGTTCTACTTCAACGACTTGGTCATGGTTGCTGAAATGCAGCTTTCATTCTGCTTCAGAAACATTATACCTATTGCTATAAGAATAAGGTTGGTCAAAGTTCAGTTAAAATGCTTTAATTTATAAACAACACATTTTTGGCAAAACGTTATAATTATATTTGTTTATTGTTATCGGATAAGAGCCTCGTGATGACTTATTCATTTTTACGACACATATCATTGCTATAGTACAATACCATTATCAATAAATAAACAGGCTACACCCTCTACTCCTACACGTTATTAAAATTCGTCTTTCGAATAATTTGTATTGGTGTTTGTTTACAGGCTAGCCTAACTAACTCATCATCATCATCGTCTGCCTAGCCTTTTCCCAACTATGTTGGGGTCGGCTTTCAGTCTAACCGGATGCAGCTGAGTACCAGTATTTTACATGGAGCGACTGCCTATCTGACCTCCACAACCCAGGTACTGGGTAATATGAAATCCCTTGGTAAGACTGGTTGTTAGACTTTCGGGCTTCTGACGACCCGTAACGACTGTAAAAAGATCCACGAATGACAGCCGGGACCAACGGCTTAACATGCTTTCCGAGGCACAACTAACTGAACGAAATAAAAAGTACTAGGCTTTCATAAAATCAAGACAGTCTTAGGTTGGTTTTTCACCAGATATGAACGAGGATGCGTAGCGAAAGATGTCTGTAAAACTAAAGCTTTGAAAATGAAGCGATGTCATTGGTTGGTTTCACACACATTCCTCGCTACACATCCTTTTTTTTTTTTTTTACGTGGAGAAATGTTTATGCATTCTGCACTACCACGGGGAGATAGTGCAGTTATGTGGGACTCTAACCCACTAAAACTCCACGGTGTCCTCCTCTGCCGCTTATGGCGGGAACACGGGCACGCCTTAGCACTCATCCGTGAACCCGCCGCGGCTGTCCGTCACCGAACCCTCCTCCGGGGAGTACTCCCCGTCACCGGCGCACCAGAACACATAGCACGCCGTGATTGGTTGGTTTCACACACATTCCTCGCTGCGCATCCTGGCTCAACTCTGGTACAAACGCAGCCTTAAAGGGGGACTAACTAAGGTAGCCGTCAACAGGATAGCAGGCCACGGCATCAGCAGTAGCGGTCATCGAATTGCCCTTGATCCGCTGTAGGTAAACGTTCTCTAGCGGATGATGGTCACGACTCAATGTGGAACTAGGAATTATTCAGCAAACACTTCGGAAACAAAGCAACCAAATATCTTTAAGTTGGGTGCGCAGGCGTTAAATAATGCTGAACGATTACATAACAGCACTATATTTTTTTTATAAAGTTAATTGAAAGTGTGTCATTGCTTCATTGTATTTATTGGATAAAAAAAATCTCGGAAGATATTTCTACGTCCCTAAACTAAGAATAAATGAAAGCGCTTGAAATATTTTCTAGTAACATAAAAAGTCAGTGAGAGCAGTGGTGGCCAAGTGGTAACGGCCGCGACTTACGAGTTGTAGGTCGTAGGTTCGAACCCAGTCAGGCGCTTTACTTTGTGTAAATTATTTCATCACCACTGCTCTCAAAACGGTCCAATCCGCACTGGGCCCGCGCGGTGGATTACGGCCCACTCCCTCTCACCGAGAGGAGGCCTGTGTCCCAACAGTGGGAACATTATAGGCTGATTATGATATGATGATGATAAAAAGTCAAAGCCAAAGTTTTATAATTGTTAAGCAATAAGTCAAATAGGCGCTATAAATAAATTTGGCCCAGAGATCTCTATGTTTTGCCGTTAATGGCGTAAAAATATCCAATTGCTGAATAAATACGAAATTACAATTTAGTAAAACCAATCAGTAAGTAAATAATTTTAAGTTACATAAATACAAATAACTGACACCCACGTAATTAAAAACTAATAAGAACCCTGAATATAACAGCAATTCATTTAAAAAAAACATCTCATCTAACACTGTCCAACAGAATTTCAAGGTCCTGCTTAAAAGAAAAAAAAAAAAAACACCTACTTTGGTATTCCAAAGTACACTTGCCAACAACTGCACTGAGGTTCTTTTTTCAAACTCACAAATAGAAATAGTACTGTCACAGTTGTTGCATCGGCGACTGGAAGCTCAATAACATAATCTTGATAACAGCGGACGTTGGATACGTCAAAAAATAATAAAACAGGGATGGACAAATGTGGGTAGCGGTGTTTTCGTATTTGATTACTCTCTCCCGTATTATTATTATAACTCTTTGATTACTCTGGATGGATGGACGGGGTGGAGATTGATAAATAATGATAGATGTTTTTGGGTTTTTGGAAAAGTTTAAAATTTTGGAGTTATACGACGGGATATAAAGTTTTGCACGATAGTCTTGAGTTTATATATCGGAATGTCAAAACATTAACTGTATTAATGAGAGCATTCTTAATAGTCGGTGGACGTTTTTCAGCTGAAATTATGACGACGATGATGAGGTTCACATTCATTCGTTAAACTTAAATATAGAATACCTACTAATTCACGAACACAAAAAAAAACTTACAAACGAAAAGTTGTCTAAAACTAAGTCAAAATATTTGAAGCTTATAAAAATATTATCTACAACTTTCTCTTCCTCAACACCGCTCAAAACAGATCAAACAAAAGGTGCGAACCAAATTAAAAATACACAAAAACAACTTGTTTCACTAAGTTTTTAATAATTTTGTTTGATAAAAAGGTTAGATAGATAGATAAAATGTTTATTCGAACGTTACAGTACAGGTACAGGCACAATACAGGGTAAAAAAACATCAAAAAAGGTGAAAAAAAAAAAAGATTAAAAAGATAAATTGACCCATAGACACTAAATTAGCTCATATACATCTATAACGGTCGATCCTTACTGGGCTGTGTGTATCTCATGGTTTGACTTTTGATAATTTCCCTTTCCTTTGGCTTCAGAAACTTTGCTTTACTTAATAAAAATTGCACAGGAATCGATAATTTTATTTATTATTGACGATGACCGATTGTGTTTTTGAGAGGCTTTTGGCTAAGTAATAACAGTCGCGAGGGTCGATCGATCAGGTTAAGCTACGCCTGCCGCGGTTGTTCCGTGGATGGGTGACCATTTTTACATATCAAGACCTCTCCATGCCTCGGAAAGCACGTTAAGCCGCTGTCAATCGTGAATCTTTGGCAGTCGTTACGGGTCGCCAGAAGCCCGAAAGTCTGACAACCAGTCTTACCAAGGTAAGCAATAACTGGGTTGTGAAGGTCAGATAGGCAGCCGCTTCATGTAAAATTCTGGTATTCAGCTGCATCTGGTTAGACTGGAAGCCGACCGCAACATAGTTGGGAAAGGGCTAGGGAGATGATGCATGGAATTGTTTTTGTGTAGGTGATATTTGAACTCGAACCCCCTTATTATAAAACAAGGTTTTTCTGATCAGGTTTAAGCCACCGAGTCAGTTATTGAATTAAGGACCTAACTGTAACAGAAATGAAGTTCTTTATGTATAGGTCCTAAAAATTACAGCTTAGTTCGATGCTAAGTTGCCATTTTAGTATTAAGAACTTTGCATTAATCGAAAAAAAGTTCAAAATACAAATACTAGCTCAAAGGTTTAGGATAACACTAAAGCTAGATTTCGTTTTGTGATAAGACGGAAGAATGAAATGAAAGTAGAACTTAAAGTGCTAAAAAATGTTTCATATGTTTACATACATTGTCAGGTTTGTTCTATATTTTTAAGAATCTAAGTTCCATTCAGTTCCTTAAACAAACTCAAACTTTTCATTCATAAATTGAAGAGGTAGCTAAGTTTATTGTTATTTTAACCGAAGTGCCGTTTAATGTTCACAAACCCTCAGACCGCAATAACATAACACAACATACCCGTATTCCTCAAAGGGTTACGCAGGGGTGTACCTGTACCCCCAGACCACAGTGAAAAAACATCAAAACTTAGCTAAAACAATATAAATCACGGTTACATCTTGCGTACCCCTGGCGCGATACCCCCGAGTCGTCCCGTAACCTCCCTATCCTATCTATCTTAGCGCTAAACGCCCATAAACACGCACAGATAAACCCGTTATCAACGTCGTGATTTTTATTAATAATATACCTACATACATACGCATTTATTAATGTAGTAGGATACACTATAGTAGGTATGTAATTGAATGTAGGGAGGCCAAAAAATAGTAGGATGAATTGTGTAGTGAATGATAGTGTGGCGGCTGACTGGAAAGAATGGAAGAGCAAATCATCTGCTGACCGAAAAACCATAGGAAATTATGAACGTAAGGACAGGCAAAAAAAAACCTACAAAAGAAACAACCGACTTCCAAAAAAAAAAACACTTTAAAGTGAAAAATAACTTTAATTTCGGAAGTCGGTTCCGCAATTTCATTTTTGCCACCGACTTCAGAAACTAAAGTAATTTTTCAGTTTGTAGTGTTTTCTTTTAAAGTCGTTTGTTTTGTTTTGTAAAAAAGTTTTTCTTTCCCACTTTTTAGTTGTACTTACTTATAAATAACAGTGACAGGGAGCTAACATAATATCATCAATATAAACTAAGTGGAAAAAATACGAATATTGAAGATAACTAATAAACTACTTTAAGCAAAGATAATAAAATTCTTAAAGGACCAACCATGAAAAATAACCTATCCATTATCAAAATAATTTTCGAAATAGATCTACAATTGCCGGAGATATCGCGTCACATATCTACATTAAAAAAATATATACAACCAAATTGAGAACCTCCTCGTTTTTTTGAAGTCAATTAAAAAGAGGAAGCCGTACTAACCTACCTATTTCTACCGTAAAGTTGTTGCTGTATTCTGGGAGTCTACTCTACTCTACTCTATGCACGAAGTCCGTAGTATATTTTAGGTATACTACGCCGTCTCACTTACAGACATATTATTAGTTCGGGGCCTGAACTATGAATGAATGACAACACGATTTGACAGTTGTCCTTACTCCCGATAAGTATTTGCCCATCCGAAAAATTTAATTTGACACACTGGTTTTGACAATCAACTTCATTTAAACGGGCCCGTACCTTCTTTGATGGATTTAGTAAGACACTACTTCTAACTAGAGGGTCTACCTGGTTAGAAGTAGTGTAATCTCAGGCACATTTGAGCTTTTTCTATAGGATGGATCTGCAGTAGCGGTAACCACCTAACAATCTGGTGGACCGTCGACTTGTTTTTCAGCCAGAAACATAAAAAAAACATACCTAATAGGTATTATCTCAAAAATTTGACAGTTGTGGCCACCTAAATGATCAGTGAACAAAGTTTAAATCCCCTAAAAAAATTGCTAGCTAATCATAAATCCTGCAGGTAGTCTGATTCATAACATCCTGATGAAATCAGACACAGGTGACCTTAACTTTATTTCTGGGGTTAAAAAATACTAATGTATCCATTAAAAGCCACGGGTCACTGTAATCAATTGATACGATTATAAAAGTTGCGTAAACTTATAAAATTGTAAGCAGTTAAAATTTTTATCTTATTTCAACGATTCAGTCCATCAAATGAGATTAATTTTATTACACTTTACGTTAAAAAAACACAACATCTAATCTCACTAATAGGAAGGTACTTACAAATGCTAAAGCACGCCTGCCTGCCAAAATCTCCCTTGGGACTATAGCAGGTGTGATATTACGTACAACAAGCAATTAGCGTCTAGATTTTCCAAGAATTTTCACACGTTATAATAAGCTACAATATTAAACCCACGTCGCTCAACTTGCCACTGCATCGTTTACAATAATTAATTATCTAAAGTTAATTACCCTCTTCATTAAAACACACATCTAAACACAGCAATGCTTAGCTAAAACAAGCCTAGTTTCTGAACTTTTCCGGGAATTTTCACACGCTATGTGCTACAATATACAATATATACAACACTTTGTAGGTCCCCCTGTGCCGTTTACACTTATCTAAGGTGACCGAGCGTGTCCAAACGGCCCGCCCCGTTCATTATCTTTTGGTACAGACAAAAACTTTTTTATCTAACCCTATAGACGTGATAAGCTGGGATGTTTTTAAGTTTTTCTAGTAATTCCATTGTTTTGCAGATAAGGGGTGTGTTTTGTCTGCGGTTTTCAAATATAATCGTTTACTATTGTGTTTGGAAATATTTCATGATTGACTCAAAGCTTTAAGCTATTCTATAGTTCTGGACCAAAGCTTGCGGTATGAGTTGACTGGTAGAAATTGTAACATAAGGAAAAGGCGTTATGCTTCATGCGATTTTCTCTCTTTCTCTGTTCTTTGTATTCTATACGAGTGTGTGCGTGCAGGAAGCAGTGGTGGCTCAGTGGTAACGGCCGCGACTTACGAGTTGATTACGGCCTACTCCCTCTTACTGAGAGGGGACCTGTGTCCCAGCAATGGGATCATTATAGGCTGATTATGTGAGTGTGTGCGTGCGTCTATCGCGGAAGGAACTTCGTTTCTATTGCTATCCCCCAACCGCACACGTTTTCCTTTTATGTGTAAAATATTGAAATAACGAAAATAGTTAGGTGCTATAATGATTTTCACTTCAGATGAGCGAGAAGTTTGATTGGTGGCTGGTCAATAAACAAATAAGTAGAAACAACAAAAGCTGTTAAGATAACAAGAGGCAAAATAAGAAAGAAATTTTCACTAATGATTTTTAAGTCCCCAGAGATAATTAGGCATATCAGTATGATTTTTAGGGTTCCGTACCCAAAGGGTAAAATCGGGACCCTATTACTAAGACTCCACTGTCCGTCTGTCTGTCTGTCTGTCACCAGGCTGTATCTCATGAACCGTGATTGCTAGATAGTTGAAATTTTCTCAGATGATTTATTTCTGTTGCCGCTATAACAACAAATAATAAAATAAAGTAAAAATTTAAAAGGGTATAAAAGAAACGTTTTTTTCGGCGTTTTATGCCTTGTGGTACGGAACCCTTCGTGTGCGAGTCCGACTCGCACTTGGTCGGTTTTTATTTCTCAAAGAGCTCATAATAACCATGGATGTAATCATGATATCTATTAGGAAACTATTTTCACCGTGCAAATATATAGCAGCCATTACATCTCAAGGAGAGCATTATTTATCTGAGTGACTGATGGGAACTGGAACATCTTTAGTTATCAGGTTTCTACGATGTAGGTAGACTGTTCTTTTATGATTATTTCCTGAAATACTGCGTATGTCTCTTAAAATAACAATGAAACATTATGTGAGCAAAGTGCTATAAAAGTAAAAATATATAATTTACCTTTATTAATAGCTAACAATCGTTAATCCTGCCAACACAAAAAGGGTTATGATTGATTTTATTAATCCTAGTCTTTACTAGATTATCAATTCTATCATTTTAAATTGGTATAAAAGCCATAGCTATTTGGCATTGTCACACTTTTCTGAGGACGGTAAAAATGCGTGTGATTGCTCTGTTGGCCCTTTGCGTCGCGGCTGTGGCAGGTTAGTAGACTTAAACTGGATTTGACTGTGCGCCCGAGTTTATAGGATTTACAGTTTTCATTATATTGGTTTTGTTTTTAGTATTCAGTCAAGTTTACCAACCAGCCCGCGTGGTGGATTCCGGCCCACTCCCTCTCACCGAGTGGTGGCTTGTGTCCCAACAATGGGAACATTAAAGGCTGATTGTGCTATATTAAGTCAAGTTCAGCTCCTTAACATGGTATCGACGAGAACAATATCGCACCTATATCTTGACGAGATATTTTTTTTATATATTTTTTTTTAATCGTGGTAGTAACATTAAATAACTAGCAGCGCCCCGCGGTTTCACTCGCATAAGCTTCGGTCCCATGGGAATATCGGGATAAAAACTATCTTATGTCTTTTCCCGGGACTCTATCTCTATATCAAATTTCATCTAAATCGGTTCAGCGATTTAAGCGTGAAGATGTAACAGACAGACAGACGCACTTTCGCAATTATACCTAATATTAGTATGGATTTAGTGTTCTCAGTAGTGAACAGTTATAGTGGCCCAGTGGTAACGGCTCAGACTTACGAATCGTAGGTCGTGGGTTCGAACCCAGCCACCATTACGTCACCACTACTCACAAAATGGTGAAGGAAAACATCGTGAGGAAACCGGCATGTCCTAGAACCAAACATTCGAAGACATGTGACATCTACCAACCCGCACTGGGCCCGCGTGGTAGATTATAGTCCGCTTCCTCTCGAAGAGAGGAGACCTGTGTCTCAGCAATGGGAACATTAAAGGCTGATTATAGTTAAGCATTGTTCTCATGTGACTTTGTGTCTTTTTGAGTATAAATATCTTTAAACCTATAGTAAGTTCTAAATTAAAATGAAGGAAGAGAACGCATCAATCAGTATTGTGATGAACTTGCACTTATTTATTATCATTGGCACAGTCTAGCAGATAATTATAATTGGATTAGATCACCATGTAAACATGACATTTATCAACAGGAACGATAATATGTTCGAACGATAAAAGTTGTCAGTGTGTCCGTAGTGCTACCGGACATAGAGGTAGGTAGGTACTGTAGAGGCTGTGTAACCGTACCATGGACGTAATTTATAGAGTTACTTCTATATTACGTCCATGAACCGTACCTTTAGTAATACAGGCTGGTTATAGGTAATTGCCGGTGTGTTCCATTCGAACGTTCAAGCAATTTTGAAATATTCTTTTTTTTTTTTTTTGTTTAGTAGAAGTAGTGCTAGAAATAACATGAAACTGTAAAGTCAATAATATATATTATTCAAGTCAAAGCTTTTTAATAACCCTACCTTTAGTAATACAGGCTGGTTATAATTGCCGGTGTGTTCCATTCGAACGTTCAAGCCATTTTCAAATATTCTAATATGGTTTTTTTGTTTAGTAGAAGCAGTGCTAGAAATAACATAAAACTGTAAAGTCGAAAATATATATTATTTAAGTCAAAGCTTTTTAATTAAGTATCGACAGTACCGTAGTGTACTAAAGTATCTACTAGGAAATGGTGAAAACCGGACGTATTGGGGGACTGTCTTATGTTATTTTGACGTTCAAAAAGTGCTGATTCCACCCTAGTTAGAAAAAAAATTATTTCAATATATATTATATTTAATTTTTATAAAATATTATTATAAAATATATTTAATTTTTGAATATTAAAAGGAAAGGAACGTAAGAATTGATTTATCTGCTATTTTTATAAATTCGTCATTCCAACACGATCCCATTGCCATTTTGCTAAAAGTTCGTAATCTGCTAAATTCATAATGGTCGAGCTTTGGTCGGTCAATGGCACAGAACATATACGATACTCGTAACGAATTAAAAGCAACAACTGCACAATGACGTTTTAATGATAGGTCACTGATCAAAGGAACTGTCAAAATTTTAGCAGATTATCGCCTAAGTCAGTCATTCATTTGTCATTAAGTACGAGATTACCATTCTATGCCACTTCTTTCAATGGAGTGTCAGTGGTTGACCATTGGAAAGTCATAATGACGCCATTATATTAGTAGATTACCAAACTTGTCAAAATCAACAAATTATGAAATCAATGATCGACCATTCTGACACAATAATAATAATAGCAGACTTGAGGCCCTGATTGTTATGATTGTTCAGCACCTTCGGTTGGTCGGAAATGGCTGTTGAACATCTGATAAGATTAAATTAATTGATAGGTAATCAAATTCATTGCTGATTTATTCTTTTTCCAAAAAGAGTTGGGTCAATAAAATATCGAGACGAACAATGGCCCCAAACTAACCGTGCCTGTGTCTAGTCAAGAGTCAAAAACCTCTACATATTTATATCCTCGATACTTCTTTTTTCTGTTTACTTTTGGAGTCCCAGCTTTTGACAAAGGCCACCATCGAAGGCTAGGCCGTAGTCTATGGTGCTCTTCCTAATCACATAACTGCACGTTCACGCATCGATCGTGTGTAGCTTGCATGTGCGTACGCACGTACGCCGTTTACCCTTATCATTTGCATAGGATTGTTTTTATTTAAGGCGCGGCTTCCATATTTTACGGATTGCTGTAAGTTACTGTATGTGGGTACCTAATTAAAAATAGTTTTACTCATAATATTTTACTAGCTCGCTAGCTAGCCCGCGGCTTCACAACAAAGTGCAATAATTGTGTAGGTATTAAAAGAAAAAAAAATATTTTAATAAACATCGCTATCTACAGTCGTAAAGGAGATTAGAAAGTCAAGAGATATTGGAAACAAGATTAATATATGAAAACGTATTGTCATAATGATTTATAGTCGTAGGTAGGCCCCTACAAGAATTGATAAATCGTAAGAGTACTTGCGAATAAGTAGGTAAGTTCTATAGAAAAATGAACAGCCCGTAGGTAAATAATAAAAAGGTTGTAACATACAGTGTGGAAGGGACATCGACACGTAAACTGTTACTGTGGATTCCGTACACGATTCTGAAACCGCTGCGATATTTTTCATCGGTTATATAAAAACTAGATTATCCATACATTTCGACCGCGTAGATATTGCATGTTTCTATGAAACAGTCGCTTTTTTTTTGATAACCGGCGAAAATTTTCGACACTAGGGGGTCGAGAATCATGTTATGATTCATGGTTACAGGTTGCGCGTCGATGTTCCTGCATAGTTTAACAACATGTGAGTGTACAGTAGAGTGCATTAAAATGTCCACCACGAGTGGTCGCCGTCGAAGAGAGCCGACGGCTGCCGTAAACGCGCAACAACATGCCGCACGTGTATTTGAGCACCGTACACAATGTTTTGTGTATGTGTTACGGCTAATAGCCGAAGTGCGGCTACACCTAGTTTTATCCGGGTACAACTAGGTGCGTCCTGGTGTTCACGCACTATGGTCCACTGAAGGACTAAGTGCGGAAACCAAACCCATAACATAGAACTAGGTGCATCCTACGTTGAAGGAGCCCCGCGTGGCAGGGCCCCTTGCTGTGTAAAGGGCTTAAAGTAAAATAACCAAACCTTACCTCGAGGTGCCCTTCGCTCACTCTTGCATCTTACGTCACCTATAGACCGACCGCAACCATGCAACCGGTGTCACCCGAAGTACACACGAGCCGCATGTGACCGGCTGCATCTAGTTGTACCCGGCTAAAACTAGGTGTAGCCGCACTTCGGCTATTAGCCGAGACATATGCACACCTAAAGTGAAAAGAAACACATACCAATATACCTCTACCTACCCCTTTGAGGAAGACAGTCGTGATGTCAAGTTATTATGAATCAAGCGCAGCCCCGCCTCATGGTGTGACCAAAGTACCTACTTATACGTGACGGCCCAGTGATCTAGTTGCGTAAGTATGTTTAGTCTAAGACGAGCCGCAGGGCCTTGACCCTTACTTATCTATTGCAGCATGCTATCTGAACACAAGCGCCAGGAAATAAGGTATCTAACGCTATAGTTGCATTGGATTGAATTGTGGTGAATGAATAGGATTGGTTAGGCTGTTTTTCTTCTGAGATCTAGATGTAGTACTACTACTGAGAGTACAACGGTAAAAGGATCTTTTGGCACGTGGACATAATCGTAACTAATGCCACCATCTTGTTTTTAGGGTTCCGTACCTCAAAAGGAAAAACGGGACCCTTGTAAGATTACTTCGTTGTCCGCCTGCCTGACCGTCTGTCAAGACCCTTTTTCTCAGAAACGCGTGGAGGTTATCAAGTTGAAATTTATATCAATTAGCTCAAGGCTGTAATCCCCTGAAGCAGTGAAAAAATCAAACTTCTAAGTAAAACAATCAAAAGATACGGGCGTTTATGTTCCGTTAATGCCGCATATTTTAACACTCGCAAGGGAATCAAAACCTATAGGGTACTTCCCGTGACCTAGAATCATGAAATTTTGCAATAAGCAATGTCATGTAGCACTATTAAAGGAAAAAAACTGAAAACCGTTGTAGTTACATTACAAACAAAAAAACTATTTATGTTTTAAAATATTTTTTTCCCTCGGTGCGCGAGTCCAAGTCGCATTTGACCGGTTTTTTAAACAAAATTTTGGTGACAAGTTCAGAATTGTTTACCAATAACGCCCTCCTGTCAATGTCATTTAGAAACCCATTGACTTACACATTACAGAAACCAAAATGAACTTGTAGGACTGTTGCTTGGTAACTTACTTTGGCAACTGCTGTGGCGGTGAACTCTCATGAGAAACGACAACGTTTTTCGACGGCACGACGGTTGGCGCAGTGGTTAAGCGATTGACTGCTGCGCTGCGTGTCGCGGGTTCGATTCCCGCATGGAACAAATATTTGTATGACCTACAAGTAGTTGTTCCGGGTCTGGCTGTTTGTGTATGTGAGTTTAAATGTTTGTAAACGCACCCACGATACAGGAGAAATTCCTAGTGTGGGGCAACGTCTAAAAAAAAAAAATATTGATTTTACTTCATCATAATTTCCGATGCAGTTAGATACCAGAAGGCCAATTCCTGTAATTAAAAACGTTCAAAATCTAGTCGCAATCTCATCTCAGCGACAATCAATGTCAAAAACTTGTCAAAAATTTTGGGAAATCAGAGGTTTTTGACAAATTGAGACTGAGATCAGACTACGAACGTTCTTAAAATTACGAGAATTGCCCCTATGGGCTTTGTAAATGGAATGAGCATTTTGAAAATCCTGCACTAATACGTAGGAGAAACATGACATCTTTTTGGTTCATGTAAATTATTCTTTAATTCATTTTTCCGTTGAAAATACATTTTTCAACAAAAAATTGTTTGTATTTTTCAAATATGTATGTACAGACGCCAGCACATCAAGCTACCCGAAACTCTAAAATTGTCCCAATCAACTTTGAACCTTATGCTCTAGCGATAAAGTTGAAAATCTATTAAAGAAATTTGACAGATTTTAGTAGCTTGATGTGTGGCGTCTGTACTTCGTACTTACCCCCTACTAATAAACGTATTATATCAGATGAATAGTTACACATCGATTTCTCTCTTTCAGTCGTCAGTAATTTGATTTTCGAAAGAAGAAGACAAAGAGTTGTGTAACTATACAGACGCTATACCTACAACGTTTTATTAGTAAGGGGGTTAGTGTTCCCCCCCGGTGGGTTCCCGCATTGTCGAGGCGGGGGGGCTCAGTAGCCGTGGCTTGGTCACCCACGGTGAAGCGAAGAGGAACCCGAGGAGGGGCCGCTCGTCAGGGCTTTTGCCGACAAGCCGACGACGTAGCGGCCAACATGTAGGTTGCGGTGCCGCTTGGGCGACATCGCAACTGAGGCGGGCCGCGATGTCGTATGAGAGACATCGCGGCTGAGGGTAGAGGGCCGCGGCGGGAGAGGAGTGCCGGTATTACGGTGCGCCGCTCTCCCTACCTTCCGCGGCCTTGACGGGGTCGCCACCGTCTGATGGCGGACGCGGCGGGGCCGCAGGGGAGGAGGAGTGTTGGTATGTCGTTCGATATCCGTGTTGGCCGCTCTCCCTATCCTCTGCGGCCGAAAATTGGCAGGCGACGGGGCCAATGACCTGACCCGTCGCAGGGGGACCAAGGGTGCCCAGACACGGGGTCGTCTGGCGCCCATGTGCTGGTTTGGTCCCTGGGGTGGTCACGGCGTGCTATGTGTTCTGGTGCGCCGGTGATGGGGAGTACTCCCCAGAGGAGGGTCCGGTGACGGACAGCCGCGGCGGGTTCACGGATGAGTGCTAACGCGTGCCCGTGTTCCCGCCATAAGCGGCAGAGGAGGACACCGTGGAGTTTTAGTGGGTTAGAGTCCCACATACCTGCACTATCTCCCCGTGGTAGTGCAGAATGCATGAGCATTTCTCCACGTAAAAAAAAAAAAGAAAAAAAAAGGGGTTTAGTGTTTACCATTTTGTTTTTTTTCCTGTGTAATAAAGGATTTATCTATCTAGGTATCTTAAATATAAAGTATTTCACGCTGGAAGGTACGTCAGTTCACTTACCTATTACGCACCAAATCTGGTATTATCTAAATAAAATCCATTCCTTAGTTACGTCATGAGAACATTTTCATGTGAAAGCTCACTAACACCCAAACATCCCAGACTCGCAAAAAGAATGTGTTTCTAAATTGAATTGAGTTTGATTCGGATCGTTCGCTTTTGCTAACCTTTGTTAGGGCTTGTAACTTTGTTTGTTTTATTTAGGGCTGATTTTTCAATCATCTGATATCTTTATTCGGGGAATAATTTTGAAATTTTGACAGTTATTTCATACAAAAGCTGTCAAACGTCAATTTTATTCCTCGTATAAAAGTTATTTGGCCATGGAAAAATCAGCCCTTCGGGGTACAAAATAATGTCAAACTGTCCATTTTCAACAAAAATTCAAAAGTAGTGCTCAGTATACTATGAGTTCAGGACAAATGTCTTTTTTCAGAGATCGACGAATATTTCTCAAAGCGATATCACACTAATGTTGTTGTTGTTGCACTAATGTTGTTAATATTTTTAAAATATAAACTACTTCTTCTTCTTTTTGTGTCGATGGTACTCTTTCTCGTTGTTTTTTTTTTTTTTAAATAATTTGAGCCCAATATGTGGCCACGTTGATAAGCCGCACGTTGATAAAAAAGCATTATAACGCACTGCCTACACCTTACAACACCAGCGAGATTATATTCTACGCTATTCAAAGTAGCGCGGCAACACTAGAATGTGCGGATTCACATCAAATCCGTGTCGCGTTTCCTTCTTCCCAACATTAATCTTCTTTTCACGTTTTGGCGTCCGCTATACGAGAATAGCTAATACTGTGGTGAAAAGATTAGCCACTCAACAATGTTGGGGATGGCCTTAACTTACGTGCACTGGTACATAATCAAATAATAGGCTATTTGACAATGTAAAAAATAAGGTCATAATTATTGACACTCGTATAGATTATCGCTTTTAAAATCGATTTGCATTAATTTTACTACAAAACAATGTATTATTTATTTAAAAAATCCCGAAAAAACTTCATCTTTTTAAATCTGGCGCCACGTAATCGAAAACGGTCTGGATTGGCTGAACTTATGATGACGTCATGATATAGTCAATTTCTGTCTATCGTTGACAGAACAGATGACTTTTGTCTAGTATCTCGACCGTTTCAACCTTTGTTTACGTGTATTGTGACGTCACGACGCCATATTGTTAAAGATAGCGTTTTGGCGGCTTATTTAAACAGTACATTTTTATTTACTATTTTCTAAAAGAAATACATTATGCAATTTGAAGTAATAGGTTTTTGTGGGCTCGTTAGACACCATTAAATAATCTGAGATGTTTATCAGAAACCATTCAAATAGCCTATTCTCACTATTGTATAAAATGAAATAAAAAGCCTTTATTAAGTTTTAAAATGTTTACCAACATGATAATTATACATATAGTGCGGCTCTCGCCTCTCAGCTGTAGTCGCCTCTTTGTTGTAGGCCTCCCTAATTTCCTTCCACTGATTCCTATACTTAGCTTTAATCATCCATCTTGGTTCTCACTTCTCCCAAAATATATCTACCCCACCTTTTCCTTGGCCAACCTCCACTTCTGATTTGATCTCTCGGTTATATTCAGTTACTTTTTTGGTCCATCGACTGTTTTCTAACTTGCAGACATGACCGGCCCAGCTCCTCTTGAGTAGCCTGATTCTTTTGACGACGTCAACTAATTTTGTCCTTTGTCTAACAGTTTTATTATAAATCCTTTATTTCGGTTTTATCCCCAGCATGCTTCGTTCCATTTTTGTTGGCAGATGGCTAGTATATTTTCGTCTTCTTTCTTTAAAGACCAGGGGGTCTACTCCGAAGGGGTTAACTACTGTATCGGTCGAATGTTCGGTTATTTTCTACTACCATTAATTTCCTATATTGACTATTGGTCCCGACCAAACTGTGCCAATCCGAACCTTTTTAGAACCCTTAACCCTTTTTTTACGTTTTTTTTTAAATCGTAGTAGGACAACAATATTCGAATCAGAAAATGACCGAACATTCGGCCGATACAGTGGTTAACCGCTTCGAAGTAGACCCCCAGGTCTGGCAACCGTACGTTGTTATTGTATAGGGTGTTTTTAATACAACATGGTTCATGGCTAAGCCAGCCACACCGGTACATAGTTCACCTTCTACGCTTATTTCAGCCGATATGTAGGTAACAATCCGTCCGTGGCTCAGAAAACACTTGAAGCCGTCGACTGTCATTTGTGGATTTTCGACAGTCGACGTAAGTCTGGTAAACAGTCACTATCGGTGAGGATCGCGTGCTATCCAGTTGCGTCAAGTAAAATACTGGTGTTCAGCTGCATCCGGTTAGACTAGGGACCGACCCTTACAAAGTTTGGAAAAGGCATGGCAGATGCTGAATCGTGATATGGAAATCTTAAAGTAAAATTAAAGGACATTTAGGTAGGTACCTACTATTTAGAATTAAAACTATAATTATGTACGTAAATAACAACATTATAATAATAACAAAATTATATCATAGCTCAACTAAAACTATTCACGCGCGCGCGCTATTAATATTAAAGCTTCTAAAAATTCATCCGCATCGCTGTCTATAGGTAATGTACCCAAGAGACCAGGCATTACCACGTTGTATGGCAATGTTTAGCCTCTGGCCAAGTTAAAAGCCAGCCCTTGGAACACAGTACCTACTTACATTGTCTTAACCATAACCATAATCAGCCTATAATGTTCCCACTGCTGGGACACAGGTCTCCTCTCGGTGAGAGGGAGTGGGCCGTAATCTACCACGCGGGCCCAGTGCGGGTTGGCAAATGCCACATGTCTTCGAATTTTTGGTTCTAGGACATGCCGGTTTCCTCACGATGTTTTCCGTCACCGTTTTCAGAGCAGTGGTGATGAAATAATTTACACAAAGTAAAGCGCCTGTCTGGGTTCGAACCTACGACCTACAACTCGTAAGTCGCGGCCGTTACCACTTGGTCACCACTGCTCTCACATTGTCTTACGGCGATGTTATTTACAGCAGGTTTCAGTTTCAGGCTCTTCACGACTTCACCTACATACATGTAAACATTGATATCCAAACTATAAGTCATTCCCAATTACCCTCATTAAGTAGTATTTAATTTGATAACAATAACTTTTGCTTTGGGTTGTTGTATTCTATACCTTTATTTTCGAAGCGATTGTTTAGAGAGAACGAAAGTGATTTTGATAGTATCGTTATTCGATATTAGGTAAATTACTTATAACTAAATATCTATTTTTGAGATTTTCCAAACACTGGCCAACAAAGACCTAAAACTAGGCAATATAACAGCATTTCTAAAACATCCAGACTTCAGCAATAGATCCTATAGATTAGGAGAACTTAAGAAAGGGCTGGAATTTAGTTCATTCCTTTCCTATCTTAACTACAGTCCCCAAAGCTTCCCTCTCAAATCTAATCAGAGGCGCTAACGATACCCGTAAACAAGCCACGTAGAGCTTCCAAACTTTTCTAACTCATTATTGTACAAAAGTACGTACGTTTTGGATAATCCTTTGGAACGGCGAAAGGGTCTATAAATAAATAGTGGAGAACTTGCCCGGTTCGACGACCTAAATGATTCGCTAAGTCGTTTCAATGTTTGTTAAGGGGTGAAATACCTAAGACTTTATTTTATGAAATGAAATGATGAAATGAAATGATTTTATTTTTTGTAAGTAGGTTTGTACAAACACTTTTACACGTCAATCATGTTTTTTTTTAAAACTAGATGAAGTCGGCGTTTCCTATCTGACTACTCTGAGAAGAAAGGCCGAAACAAACTCAGAGGTCACAGTCTCTTTTAAAGTCCAGACATAATCTTGGTCAGGTTATATGAAGACCATGTAGATCGATGTCTGAGGTGGTCTTTTGAGGAAAGAACCACACAGATTGAGAGGACCTGTCCAGTCAGTGCACGCATTTGTCAAAAATCGTGCAGCTCAACTCAAGACTTAAGGAGCTCAACGATTCGACGAACAATACCAAAGAAAGGAGCTGGATAAAAAGGTCTTAAACAAACCACCTAATGTAGTGCAGTCCGTACTAATCCAACAAAATCTACATTGTGTTCAACTGTCAATCGAAGAATTTTACTTGTGCCTTGAGTTGTTGTTTTTCTTTTTATTTTGTTTCTTTTTTATCATGCACAATGGTTTTTTGAGTCCACTTTAGACATTAGCAGATAATCGACATCGGCTTTGCTTACCATTTAATAAAAATTGAAAACTATTTGTGTGCCAAATTTCATCCAAATCCGTTCAATAGTTTTTACGTGAAAGAGTACCAGTACATGAGATGTTATGTGATGGTACTCTATCACGTAAAAACTAAAATGGATGAATCCATCCATTCATCCATCCATCCTCACAAACTTTCGCGTTTATAATATTATTAGTTTAGTATTAGTATATTAGTATTAGTAGGATAGTACGAAGTAGGATGTACAAGCAATGTACAAGTGATGACATGAGATCTGAAAAGAAAAAAACAATTAATTATGAATGTGAAACTATGTTATGCAATTGACGTGTAGATACCTACGACAGTCGCATTCATCTGTTCAGTTTGAATTCTCCCTAGATATTAATTTACCCTCGACATGAATCTGAATATGAATCTGCTGAAATCATTCGAGATAGTGACAAGATAAGTTTGGTATCTTTTATAAATTTTCCTGCGGCAAATCGATGAAAATGTAACATTTATTTGAAATTCAAATCTTAACTCGTTTTACAAGTTTGCAACTTTGTGAAAGTTTGAAGCAGGTCAGGTCCCTTGTCAATGGAGCTCTGAATGCTGCAATAATTTTGATCAGAGGACGTATTCAAAATGATCAAATATTTTGTTAAACTTTCCATCTAAGCTTACCCAAATCATCTCATTTTTAGCGACAAACAATATTAAAATGATAGATTAAAACATTGCTCTTAGGTAAATATTTTGGTGTGTCTGTGTGTATATTTTATAATTATTGTACTTTACTATAAGGATGGTAATAGAAGGCCTCCCACAAGGTGGACCGAAGACCTTGTACGGGCCCAAATCCGCTGGATGCAAGAAGCACAGTATCGGTCGATGTGGCGACGCTTTGGAGAGGCCTATGTCCAGCAACATCTTTCGGCTCTAATGATGATCATGATGTTTCATAACTGATTTTGAGGGAAAATATAACCTTCCTTCTATGAAATAGTAACTCATAGTAACTCGCGGATGATTTTTTTCGGATAGAAAATCCGTGCCGCAAAATGATTTAGGTCGGGTTTATTTGGCAATCCAAGAAAGTTACCCCACAAACGAGTCGCTCGCTCGATGACTGCTTAATGCGAAGCCTTTATATAGATTTTCCGTAAATACTGAAAAACTTTAATAAACTTATCCAGAGTTGGTTTAAACAGTGTAGGCAGCGCCATCTACGTTGTGAGGAGTGCACTAGTACGGTGTTCCATTCAGTGGCACGGTATCTCGTACACTGTAATAGCATCGTGATTTTAATAAGTATTGCATGTAATGGAAATGCAGTTATTGTTGTGGGACAAAAAAAAAGCTTATTATTGATTATTTATTCTTGTTGGCGTCATGTAACTATGTAGCTCCAATTTTAATGTCAAAATTTAGCATCCACTCTGTCACGGCTACTGACTGCTTAATCTTCTTACAATGACTTGAACTATCGGTATTAATAACCACAACACGAGAAAATATACTTTCACACTCCCTCAAAAAATCTTCTTCAATCTGAGCCCTTGAAAAATCTTCTAGAACTAACTTCGCATATCAAAACTCACCTGAACTTAAGTCGTATTCAACAAATTGCATTAGCTGACAACAAAAGAATGGGGATTTTTAAGAAATCGCTTTAACTCCACGAGGAAATATCAATTTAACTTATCTCCACCGAAAAGAAAAACTTTTCATCCAGTCGTCGTCAAGTTGGTTTTCGATTACTTGTAAGGTTGCCACCAGTTTCATAGCCGACTTTGTGATTTTAAAGAAGGTCGGTCGTTTTGATTGAATATTGGTGCAGAGGAGATAGGAAAACGACGATCAGCGATCCATCAAAAAACTTAGTGATTATGGAATTTTCTTCTCTAGGAAACCTTGGTTACCTTATTGTATATTACCTGTTGTGCAGAGTTCCCCTGTACATATTGTAGTCTTACGATCAGTAATATTTTGGTCACAAGGCCAAAAAATGTTACAAATATAAAAAGGCTTTTTTTTGGGCGTTTTTTTATATTAAAGGGTTTTTCCTGTGCATTCCTAAAAAAAAGAAAAATAATAAAATTTTCCTAATAAACTGAAAATCCTAATCAAATGAAAGTTTTCTCTTTATTACATTCTCAATGAGTTTGAATATATTATTTCCTGTTATGTAAAATTGAAATGAAAATATTTATTAAATAAAATATATTTCTGTAAGTAAGTAAAGTTCTAAGACACTGTTAGTCAAGTTGTTCATTATTTAAAAAATAGATGGCGCTGGCATTTCCTTTCTGACTGATCCTTGAAAAGAACGGCCAAAACCAACTCACAGATCATGGTGTCTTCTAAAGTCCAAGCATTATTATTATTAAGATGTAGGTACAGTCACGAGCACTAATATGTCAACACTTGGCAACTTTCAATTGCGATATTTTCGTGAAATAACGAATGCAACGTTGAAATACGACACTTTACACAGACCTATGGGTTTGAAAATACTTTATTCGTAATAACATAAAATTTTATTCAAAAGTAAAGGAGAAAATCGTCTTTGAATAAAGCCCAGTGTATACATACTTATGCTCGTGACTGTACGAGTAAAAAAATGCAGGCCATGTCTGGAAGGGCCCTTTGAAGACAGAGACACTGCAGCTTTTTTGCAGCAGTGTCAACCCTAATCACTCCACAAACCGGTCTGATTGCCTGAGCCTTAACTTTGTTGAATTAACAGCCTGTATATTTGCTGAAAATACATTTCTTTTGAGATTTTTTAAGATAAACGTGACTCAATTTAGTTTCAACTTAATTTGTGGACGTGCAGTGTTCGAAAAACCCAGTTAATGGAGCGAAAATAAAGTTTTGGTAGGTTTCGTTAGTGCAAATGACGAGCGTGCTTTGTGTGGCTTTTGGGTGCATTGATCAACATCCGTCATCAGCCCGGCTTCACCCACTACTGAGCATAGACTTATCTTTTCAAGCGCCATTCCTCCGGCCCTTGTGCCAGCCTTATCCAGAAAAGGGATCTAGTTTTTCGTTAGAGCCTCGAGGCCGTAACGTCTAACGTCTGGAAGTTGGTGGTGTGATACCCCCGTGCCTCGGAAAGCACGTAAAGCTGTTGGTCCTGCACCTGATCTCTCCCCGGCCGGGTCGGATGGCCGTCCCATCGGACTTTGAGAGCAAAGGTACAGAGAGTGTGTTTGCATACACTTGTGCACTATAAATCGTCTGCGTACCTGACTAATCTCCCTTGAGATGGGTCACCTCGACCGAAATCGGTCAGGGGGATTATTATTATTATAACTGACTATTATTACTATGACTGTTACTTCAATTGCTGGCAACTACATACCTACTTGATTTTTGGCTTATTTTATATATAGGATTTTGAAACCTAGTTTAGCGTTTACAATTTTAATAAGGCGCTGATTTAAAAAGGCAGTTGTTTATTGTAGTTACGGTAAAAAATTACAAATTTGAAAGTAAAAACTGAGCAGTAAACTAAATAAAAATTAGTCATAACAATTTTTTATAGATACCTAATTAAATAAATATTAAGCAGTAAAAGGGCTTAACGGGCAGTTAACAAATCGGAATTAATCAATAAGCAATCTAACTTGGAAGTGGAAGTGGCGCTCGCTTGGCTCGCGCGTGGTTGGTCACAGTTCCGACCTAATCAAGCCATCAATGTATTACACTACTTGAGTATTTTTGTACTGACATTGTAGGCTGAAATAACTGACCAATTTTCTTTTTATGTTTAGTTTTTGTTTTGCTGTCACACTAAATTACCGCCAAAGGCCGAAAAATAAAATGACTGCACGTTATTTTTTTCAAGTGATCATAATAGCGGGAGGCTAATTAATAAGAGTTGTAAAAATGATTTGACCTTCGCTCTGTTCAGATGCAAACCTCCTCCAAGCACCTCCATTTCGACCGGTTCTGTGCTTCTCGCATCTAACGGGTTCCTGCGGCTTTCACAAGGTTGTCGGACCACCTTGTGGGAGGCCTTCCAACGCTACATCATCCGGTACGCGGTCGCGACGAATGTCCCTCTTTCTGTGTGTTTTGTCATTCCGTCCTTCACGAATCACATTCATATTTAATTTCTAACCAAGTTTAAGGAATGTGTAGATATTTTAAATAAAATTTTCTATCTAAATTAATTTTAGCGGCTTAGGTAGTGGCTATAAATAATGGAATTTACGAAAACTGTTTACCTAAATACTTGTAGATTGTAAGTGTTTAAAACTTAAGCATATTTCATCAGCAAGAGTTTCTTTAACAACATTTTCGGGAGGTAAAGTTTTCGACGATAGTTTGGGAAGTATCTCAAAAGTTAAAGCTTTCATTGGCGCCGATTCTGTTGTTCACAAACTAAACTAAATTTAAGTTCATGCATCTTTTTCTTTCTATTTCATTAAGAAAAGGACAGAAGATAAATATTAGTTTAGTCCTGTCAAATTAAGATACTCCATAGACAATTTAGACGAGATTAAAAAGTTGGCTACTAAAAATACGTCAATTTACGTCAGGCGCTGACTAATTTGACAGGACTAAACTAATATTTATCTTCTGTCCTTTTCTTAATGAAATAGAAAGAAAAAGATGCCTGAACTTAAATTTAGCTTAGTTTGTGAACAACAGAATCGGCGCCATTGTCTTAGCTTATTTAGTTTACATATTTAAAGTATTATAATATTTAATTTTCGCCTTCATACGTAACTACTTATTTTCATCTATGTATACTGATAAAAACTTACGGTCTTATTCATAAAAAAAGCTTATAGAAGGTTTAAAGCACACATTAGTTAAAATGCTCATTAAGCCTTTAAAACGTTCGATAAAATTTTGTATTCATAAACGCTTCATAAACGTTCGATAACTAAAACGTGCTATAACTTCAATATAAATATAAATGTTGCCATTTTATTGAAGTCATCCAACAAATTGGTCAACATATTGAGTCGTCAAACGAGAATATCTGTCTACGCACCAAATAATTGTGACCATAGACATTATGACGTACGGAAAACTAATTTATTGTCTACGGTTTCGACAGTTTTGCCGCGTTAACGTCATTTTTGACAGTGAATTTGTTAATGTAATTTTATTGTCAGGCGAGCGAAAACCTTTGAATATTTTTTTGTATTTAAAAGAAATGGAATTAAGACCGGAGACTAGTTCCAAGAAAGGGCAAAGAAGTGAATACTCGTTTTGGTTGGAGGACGATAAGGTTTGTACTGTTACAACTAAAATGTGTTCAAAGTAAGTTTTGTTTTGTAAACAATCTTTATTTCTTAAACTTATTCTTGCTTTTGCTTTTCCTTAGATCTTTGGAAGAATTGGTCAGGGAGAGAGTTTCCATAATAGAAAATGAAGGTGGACGCTGGTGATGGCGCCAAACAAGTAGCTGAATTCTGGGCACAATAAGAAGATAGAAAATAAAAACACATACTGACTGACACCAACGCAAAAAAGGGGAAAAAGGCGGCCTTGCATGATTTACGAATTAGGTGCCTATCCAATTTACTTATAAGTTACAAAGTTCCTGAGTAAGCATGTCAAGAACTTCGTTTGATGAAGAGAAAGAATTATAACATTAATTTTGTATTTCAGGACAATAGGAAGAATGGTGCTTCACTACAAATAATAAACAGAAGAGGTGGCATAGATGGCAAATGAAAAGAAACATTTTAAAAATGTTGTTCTGCTAGCACAAGTTCTAGAAGCCAAATTAAAGTTTAGAGTATTTTAAAAATAAATTAATTAAACTGATATATGTATAAGCTTTTTATTAATGCACTACTTGCTAAAATGTTTCCTCTTTATCTTCTTTGTGTCGCGGGGACGACTGTATTTTAGAACTTGTTGGCCCAAAACTTTGCCACTTCCACAATGTTGTCAGTGGCAGCGCAGAGGTCACTTTGACTGCATGTTTTGGGACACATAGGGTAGGATAGGAGGCGGAGCATGGTTTGCGACATAGCTTCACAACCACTCCCTACTGGAGCATCTCCCTGTAGGGTGTAAACCTACATGATCCACACGGAAGTCCCTGAACCGTCTCCGGACACAAGTGGGAAGATGTACCTCTAACCTGGTAAAGTGAGGCTACCTCGGTGGAATGTTTCCTGAAAAGTTTGTAAATTAGCATTTGCATTTCCCCTTGCAACTTCTTGGGGTGACTGTATGATATTCATTGATATTGCTACCTACCCTCTAACTGAATGTCTCCATGGTCAACTGCAATATTGTAAAGGACTGCTCTAGCCACTATGGTTGTTGCATGTAAAAGACATTTTGAAAGCGTTGTTTCCACAGCCCAAAACAGCAGCGTCCCACAGTAATTCTTGTTGCTATTCCTCATATCCAAGACAAACTTACGAATCTGCAGAAAATGCATTTTACAGGGAATGATAAGTTTTTTTTAGTAACAGGTACCTATACCTAGGTATATAGGTACCGTGGTACATTTGGTTTTAAAAATACTACTTTTTTAAGATTAAATCTTACCAAACAAACCAAACTAAATGTACCACGGTACTTAGCTGTTACTAAAAAAAACTTTTTTAACATTCCCTGTAAAATGCATTTTCTGAAGATTTGTAAGTTTGCCGTGGATGTGACGAATTATGTCCTTCGTTATATTTTTCCTCGCTTCTATTTTGCATTGTAGTTATATAATAACTAACTAAATTGGTTAAACAGAAGTGCAACATAAATTATATACAACTGCACATGTTACATTTGTAGGTCAAACGTCATTTTCTATCAGCTGGTATAGAGTCGGCCATTTTTTTTTTCCTTATAGTACTGTTATAGTAGGCTTCTGGGTTTCATAACTTTATAGTAGGTTTATAGAACGTTTTAGGGCTAAAATGCGTTTATGAATAACAATTTTTGACAACGAGACATTAGCAAGACTTTAGATGTTCTATAACTTATTATGAATAAGACCGTTAGTGTTTACGCCTGGCTTAATTGTGAAGACGTTCAGTGCGTGTCTCGTTGCTAATCTAAAGGGCCAGGCGCCCCATATCTACGTATTTTTTATTTTGCCAACCTACCTTCACTATATTATAAATAATATCAGTCAAAATTTTTCACCATCATCGAAACTTGTACAACATTCTTGTAAAATACAGTTTATATCCGCAATTAAATAACTACCTCGACACGGGAGTTTCATTGAAGATACTTGAAGCCCCAACATCTGGCGACCAGGACAGACCTGTAATTTTGGCGAAAAACAAGTTCGATCATTGCTACCACGCGCTGCCGGTGTAACTATTGTGCCGCAGCTACTTATCATCCATATCAAGCTCAAACCTGGGTTCCTTGGAGGTGTACCAGCCATTGCAGCCACCGCCGGTCAACGAGCAAAATCAGCATCGTACCGCAGCCTCGGCCAATGCAGCTAAGTGCCCATTTTTCCTTGTGAATTCCCTATTACCTAATCACCCTTACCTTTTTATCCTTAAGAGCCTATACTGCCTCAAATGGCTTAGCATGATCCTCCGTTATGTCGAAAATTCCGCAGCATTAATTTTGAAATAAATATATGCTAAAGTTGAGGATTAATGTAAGGTCTTATGTTAGACGAAAACACGATTCCATAAAATTTTCTCGATAGAAAAAAAATCCAAAGTTACCTCCAAACCGAACAATAAACCGCTGGTATTCAAAAAATACTTCAAATTAGATCATGAAACTTTGCATACTAACTGAACTAACTATAAAGCAGGTCTTATGTTAGTTAGTTTTTTTGAATTACCTTTATTTTCACCGTAAAAAGCAAATACCTAAACTATTGGCGCTGCCTCCCGCCCAGCACCGCACTCTGTCTCGCTTTCACACAGTCCGCGAGCAGTATCGTGCGAGCGACATAAAGAGTGAATTTTAGCTGAGGTAGTATAGGCTCTTAATAAATCTATCCAATACCTATTTAAAATAGCTTTTAAAAGTGCATTGGTGTCTGTAGTCATTGTAGTGACTTAAAATAATCCATAGACATATATATTACTAGCGTAAGGACCGGGCTAACCACGCGACTAAATGGCACCAACGCGCTGGCCCTAAAATGACGTTTTAGGGCCAACGCAATTCAGTTGACAGTTGTCCCCGCGCGCGGGAATTAATGTGTCATAAAAATGCCTAGTTGCGTGGTAAAAGGCTGCAAAAACTACGACACAAAAATTAAAAAGGAGCATGGGATATCGTATCATCGGTAAGTAACCTTACATTATTTTTGTTGCGATTAAATGATTTAATAAACACATTTTTAAGTTAGTGATCATTTTATTATTTTTCAATGGCGGCCATTGTGTGGGCGTGGCCAATGGCTTTTCTAAGTGAACGAAGTAACCTTGTACAGACGTCATTTTTTTAAATTCTGTAAGCGCTAAGGTAGCCCGCGAAATTAGCGAGGCTATTTCAGTCTTTCTATTAATTTTATAATTTTAACATGATTATTTATTTTAGTAGGTAGTAGGGCTATGTACGCTATACTTACCCAATATTTTGTAACAATTTTAGTATTTCAAGAGTGTGTGGAGTTTCTTGCCCGTTCTTCTCCTAAAGTACCTACTACGCTTTGGAATGGGCAACTAGCATCATCTTTCTCTGACCCCTTGACAATAATTCAAAAGTGGCGCCTTTATTTAGTTTATTTCAAATAAATTCTTTGAGTTTATTAATTTGTTGTACTTACGATTTCTTTCTGACCTGTAAAATATCATCTTATAAAGGAAATCGTTATGTATATCGACTTATACTGACTCACGATAAAATGTTATAAAAATAATCTCCTTTTTTTTCTAAGTCGGTAAAAATATGTAGACGCACGTACAAGTTTACGTCGTCGACCTATGCACCGCTGCGCTCACGTAGTACGTATGAGTTATAACAGATGGCGCTACTTTTGCTTGTATGAAGAAGGTTTATGTAAAATGTTCAGATGGGCGTATCCTTACTTTTGAAATAATCACATCAATACACCATAGGCAGGTCATTAGTACCTAAATTAACGTTATCTATTGGTAAACGTTTTTACTGTCCATACGAATATACCTAATAGTAGGCTATTATCTTCTTATGATATTATCATTATTTCTATCCGTGTTTCACAACAGGCTTATAGCTGTATAAGCATATATTTCACCCACCTCGCCGAACATTCCAGGCCGCGTAACGCAAAGCCGCGCGTCGGGCCGCCTGCCGTGTCACCGTGTGATCGGAGCGGAGCCCTACCCACAGCTGCGCCGCGCGCCGGGCCGGCCTCAGGTGACGTTAGGCGAGGAGCGTGAGCTAAGTTTTTAGTTTTTTATATTATCATCACCTAGTTTGTGTCTGTATAATTTCCATAGTCAAACCTATTTGAAACCAAATTGTTTATTCAATCCGATTTAACATTTACAATATTAACAAGGATTGAGTTCACAATGGGTAAAGATTATGGAGGTGAATCTAGCACAAGCAATCCTCAAGAATTACAGGATCTTTTGGTGAAACGTAGTTCCATAAAAGGTCAAATCACTAAATTTAGAAACTTTTTATCAAATGTTACTTCTAAAGAAACGCTTACTCAGATTGAGTTAGCTGAGTTAACATGAAAACTAAGCAAATTTGAATCTATTTACAGCCGTTTTGATGACTTGCAAAATCAGATAGAAGTATTAAACTCTGACCATTTATCTAATGAGATTGATGAACGTGATACTATCGAACAACTATTTATATCCAACATTGCAATTGCTCAAAGTATTACACAAAAACATAACTCGAACCGTCATGATGAAAGTAATTATAAGGATTTAAATTCAAGTCAGATAACTACAGGTCCATGTAATCATGACCATCATGATATAGGTTTTAAATTACCTCAAATTCAAGTTGCTAAGTTCGACGGGTCTTGCTTTCGTTGGCTTGAGTTTCGTGACACATTTTTGTCTATAGTACACAATAACGACCGCATCGCGCCCATTCACAAATTTCATTATCTTCTTTCGTACTTGACTGGCGATGCAGCGCGCATTATTGCTAATTTAGAGGTATCCAGCGCAAACTATGCGTGTGCTTGGAAATTATTATGTGACAGATATGACAATGAACGACAATTAATAACTCATCATATAAATTCATTATTATACATAAAACCAATCACAAGCGAGTCTGATAAATCATTACGATTTCTTGTGGATCATATTAATAAAAACTTACGTGCTTTAACCAGTCTCGGTCAAAGTTCACGTGACTGGGATATTTTACTCATTCACATAATGATCCCCAAGCTTGATAGTAACACCAAAGCCAAGTGGGAAGAATACCGGGGCACGTTGGATACTAATATACCTAATTTGCAACATTTTTTCAAGTTTCTTATTGATCGCGCTGACGTACTTCAGTCAATAAATAGCAGCCATCCATATTCTAAACCTAAGACTCCGGCAACGTCTAGGCCTATAGATTCTAACAATAAAATAAAATCTCATCAGTCATACATTTCTAATAGTGAAACCAATAATACTTCTGATATTACATGCGGCGTGTGTAATGGCAATCATCGCCTTTATGATTGTCCCACCTTTTTGGCTAAGAGTGTGGATGACCGTATCAGTGAAATCAGCAGATTGAAGCTTTGTCATAACTGCTTAAGATCTGGTCATTCTGCACGCAATTGTCGCATGCATCCGTGTCGCTTGTGCAATACAAGGCACAATAGACTCTTGCATAAACAATCCGGTACCAAAAATATTTCCAGTGTGGTCACCATTTCACCCGACACCACTGACGACACTATTGTTAATTTTTCAAATCAAAATAACCATCAAGTTTTACTTTCTACTGCTTATATTGAGGTTGTTAATCCTGTGAATAAGCAGACACAGAAGGTTCGTGCTCTTTTAGATTGCGGTAGTCAGTCATCATTCATTACTCAATCTCTTAAAACAAAACTGCTTTTAGAACCGACTACCACTTTGCATGTCAATGTAATTGGCATAGGCAATAAAACTACCACTCAGGCTACGGAAACTTGCGTAGTTCAGTTGAAATCTTTGATGAAGCATTTTACCGTCACTTCTTCTTTTCTGGTGTTGCCAGTGTTGACCGGTAATATACCTAGAATACCCGTTGACGTTAAAAGGCGAGTGATTATTGCGAGTGATTACTTTTTAGCGGACCGTTAATTCCACCAACCCGCACCTGTTGATGTTGTCATCGGTGCCGATATTTTCTGGGACATTATTGGCCGCGATCAACTCTCTCTCGGTCTTAATTCACCTGTATTGAGAAGTTCTCAGTTTGGTTGGTTGGTTTCAGGTCCGATGTACTTTAATTTACCCACAAAAAATATGTTAAAGGAAATTGAAAATAATATAGATTCTAATCATTCAGTCGTTTCTTATGTGTCGTCTGTTGACAAAATACATCAAGAACTAACAAAATTCTGGGACTTAGAAAATGTTCCCGAAACTAAACCACTTATGAGTCATAGCGAGAAGGCATGCGAAACACATTTTTTATCGCACACCCTCCGTTTAGAAACTGGTAGATTCTCAGTCAGTCTACCTTTAAAGGATACACCTGACTGTCTTGGTGAATCTTATTCACTAGCTAAAAAACGCTTATTAAATTTAGAAAGGCGATTTCGCAAACAACCACATGTGAAATCACAGTACGTAGAATTTATGCGTGAGTACGCATACTTAGGTCACCTTTCAGAATCCGCTGTACCTATACCTTCTACATCTTACTTCCTCTGCCATCACGCTGTCTTCAAAGACAGTAGTGAGTCCACGAAAATAATAGTCGTATTCGACGGCTCAGCTCCTACTTCATCGGGTCAGGCTGTCAATGACATCCTCATGGTTGGGCCTAATATGCAGGACTCACTGTTCTCCATCTTAATAAGAGCTCGACAACATAAGTTTCTCCTCACGGGTGACGTCGAGAAAATGTACCGTCAAGTCCGGGTCCATGAGGAAGATCGCAATCTTCAACTCATTTTATGGAGAGAGGATGAGTCTTTGCCCATCAAAACGCTTCAGCTGGGTACTGTGACTTACGGAATGGCAAGTTCTAGCTACTTAAGCACTCGGTGTCTATGGCAGATTGGAGAAGAATCTTCTGATCCTATGGTTAAGGACATAATTCAACACGATTTCTTTGTGGACGATCTCATCACCGGTTCTGAAAGTGAGGATACCCTACGTTATATTCACCAATCAGTAACTGAAGAATTAAAGAAAGGATGCTTTAATCTTCGCAAGTTTAAGACTAATTTACCATCATTGTTCGATTCAAATAGTAAAACTGATGATAATCTTTTATTAAGTGAGTCAACTAGCACTTTAGGCATGGGATGGAACCCATCAACCGATCAGTTACATTTCCCTATCGAATACCCACTTTCCTCTAACAGTAATTTAACTAAAAGATCTTTTCTATCGTCTCTTTTTAAAATCTTTGATCCATTAGGACTGATTAGTCCATGTGTAATTAAAATTAAAATGTTATTACAACAATTATGGCTACATAATTTGACTTGGGACTCTCCAGTCCCACATGAAATTCAAAGAAACTGGGACCATTTTATGCAGTTTTTACCTTCTCTTTTAGATCTAGAAGTTCCGCGGCGTGTACTCTGTAATGAACCCGTATCTGTGGAATTACATTCGTTCAGTGATTCATCACAACACGCATACGGTGCTTGCATTTATTTACGTTCAGTTAATGCTGCGAACGAAGTCACAGTCAATTTGCTTTGTTCCAAGTCCAAAGTAGCTCCGATTAAAAGTACGACTATCCCTCGTCTTGAATTGTGCGCTGCCCTACTGGCAGCAAGGTTATGCAGGGCTGTCAGAAAGTCACTTCGACATGAAGTTCAGCATCAAGTACACTGGTGTGATTCGTCAGTAGTGCTAGCTTGGCTCCACACCAGGTTTATAAATTTGAAAACCTTTGTAGCTAATAGGATTTCGGAGATCTGTGAGCTAACAGATGCCTCCTCGTGGCGCTATGTGCCCACATCTGTCAATCCTGCAGACCTCATATCTAGAGGAATTAGTCCAGATAAGCTTGGCAGTACCCAGCTGTGGTGGTCAGGCCCTCCATTCCTCACGGAGCCTGAAAGTAATTGGCCTATCTTAAAACCTAATAAAATTAATTCTAATGATTTACCGGAAACTAAACCTAATTGTACTACCACTCATGTTGCTACTCAAAATGAATCTATAATTAATTTTAAGAACTTTTCCAGCTTAACTAAAATAAAACGATCTTTCGCCTACGTGCTAAGATTTATTAATAATTTAAAAACTAATAAAGATAAATTTGTCGGTCCCTTGACTGTTGATGAATTAAATAATTCATTTCTTTCTTTGTGTCGTCTTGCACAGCAAGAATCATTCTTTTCTGAATATAATTTACTATGCAACAATAAATCTTTAAGCTCCAAATCAAATATTTTATCATTAACTCCATTTTTAAGTGATGACAAGGTCATCCTAGTTGGTGGCCGACTAGGCTCCTCTGACTATAGCTATAATAAAAAACACCCTATCCTCTTGCATGCTTCTCATCATTTTACTAAATTGATTTTCGAATACGAACATAAACGCGGATTACATGCTGGCCCACAATTGTTGTTGGCCGTTGTTAGGGAATACGTTTGGCCGATTAACGGCAGAAATTTAGCTAGACGCATTTTTCATAACTGCACCAGGTGCAGACGCTTACAGGGCAAGACGATTGCGCCAATAATGGGACATTTGCCCTCCAACGTGTCACGCCCAACTTTCCATTTCATACTGTGGGAATTGATTTCGCTGGCCCATTAATTATTGTAAACAGAAGGGGACGTGGTGCATCGGTAGTCAAGTGCTATCTTTGTTTTTTCATATGTCTTCGATATAAAATTTCTCACCTCGAAGCCGTGAGTGATCTATCAAAGGACGCTTTCGTTATGACATTCCGAAGGTTTGTGTCACGAAGAGGCAGGCCAGCGGAGGTATTCTGCGACAATGGACGCAACTTTGTCGCAGGAGCTAAAGAAATTAACGATTTTTTTAAGACTTACCAAAACGATTTATCTGATTTTGCATGTTCGGAAGGCATTCAGTTTTACTTTTCACCAGCTTACGCTCCTCATTTTGGCGGTATTTTCGAGGCCGGTATCCGTTCAGCAAAATTTCATGTTAGGCGAGTAATGGGTAATTCTCATTTAAGTTTTGAAGAACTTCAAACTCTTTTCGCTCAGGTAGAAGCTATCTTAAACAGTAGACCTCTCTGTCCTTTATCTTCCTCTCCTGACGATTTCCACTGCCTTACTCCTGGGCATTTTCTCATTGGTCGGGCTCTCACCGCGCTGCCTGCACCACCTTTGGAAGATTGCCACTCAACCAACTTGCAGCGCTATGCCAGGCTACAGCAAATATACCAACATTTTTGGCGTCGCTGGCAATCCGAGTACATCGCCGAGTTACAACTTCGACGTAAATGGAAGACCAACGCCGACGCAGTCAAAATTGGAGACATGGTCCTACTGAAGGAAGATGGCGTCCCACCCCTATGTTGGAGGCTCGGACGTATTACACGGCTCTTCCCGGGACAAGATGGAGTTGCACGAGTAGCCGACATAAACACAAGAAGAGGAACTATACGGCGCCCTCTGGTTCGCATCTGCCCTTTACCAACCGAAGAGGAGCTACTTAAGGGTTGAAACTTCTGAGTTTCAACGGGGGGAGGATGTTTACGCCTGGCTTAATTGTGAAGACGTTCAGTGCGTGTCTCGTTGCTAATCTAAAGGGCCAGGCGCCCCATATCTACGTATTTTTTATTTTGCCAACCTACCTTCACTATATTATAATATCAGTCAAAATTTTTCACCATCATCGAAACTTGTACAACATTCTTGTAAAATACAGTTTATATCCGCAATTAAATAACTACCTCGACACGGGAGTTTCATTGAAGATACTTGAAGCCCCAACACTTAGTTTGTTTGTACGCGCTAATCTCTGGAACAACAAGTCGGATTCATATTGTGGTCTTAACTGACTCCAAGAGTGCTTTATTGCATCTGGCTCGGCTACCCTCGAATTCTCGAGGTTCCCCGATAGCCATTGTTATCCTCAAAACCATTTTAGAGCTGCGTATTAGTAATAAAACTATAATTCTACAGTGGATTCCATCTCATATTGGCATCATGGGCAATGAAAAAGCGGATCAGGCAGCAAAATTAGCTTGCTCGGAAGGGATCACATACACTTGTTTACCGCTTCACACAGATCAAGTTCAGGCAGTCAAAAAGATTTGTAAAGAAATGTGGCAGGAATACTTTGATGAGAGGTCGCTTACCAAAAGCATATGGTACAGGACTATACAGGCAGGACCTTTTCGTTGCCCATGGTTCCAGGAGATGGAAGCCCATAGACAATATATTGTGACACTGCTGAGACTTCGGTCCGGGCACATCCCATCAAATAAATTTGCACATTTAATGGGTAAAACGGACTCACCTAATTGCACGGAGTGTAACGCGATCGAGGATGTTCACCATGTTCTGCTCGAATGTGACCGGAATGAGGGTCAGCGGCGACAGGCACTTGGGGATTCGCAGTACAACATAGGGTTATGCAGCAGCTTTTTGGCCTTCCCCTTTTCGGAGGGGGCCGGGAAGATGTGTGCGTTATACATGTGCCATTTACGGAGCGGAAGCACCACCCAGCAATAGCTGGGTTCTGCTTCCACTCCATTGTTGTAATACTGATAAGATTTTAGAGAGATAAGATGTATGTAGACATAAGTGTTATATTATAATTAGAACTAGCTTCTGCCCGCGACTTCGTACGCGTATCCTGTTGCTTATGCCAGCGACAACGGGGTCGTCAAAATCGAAGATCTGAAATGTCTGATGTCTGAATTCTAAGAGCCCGGGGACGGGAAAACAGCGTGATGCGCGAGACGATTCGAGACGTTTCAGATCTTTCATTTTTGTAAGTCAACAGGAAATGCCCATCAGACTAAACAACTTTTGCTAAGACGTCATTCCTATATGTTATAGTGTCGCTGGGCTTTGGAGTTCCACAACAGGTGTTCCAGATCTTCAAATTTATTCTCACAGCAGAAAATGCTCTTCACGTGGAATATTTTTTGCTATGGCACCATTTTTATATCTCTTAGGTATACTTTAGCTGATCTGTTGCGGTTCTGCATCAGGTGTTCCATTTTCCAAAATAAATTAGTGATAGTTTGTTGATTTACAGAAACACTCAAAAGATGCGTCTCATACTGTACTATAGCTTAGATCCCTCAAAAACTATTTGGCTTAGTAAACTCAAAATTTTAAAGTTATGTAGTTAATTTACTGGTAAGAGACGTCAGGTTACTAAGGAAATTTAGGAGACGTCGAATAACAGAAGTGTTATAATTTACTGTAACACTTCTGTGTAAAACGTTCGTTGTTTTTCCCTCGGTCTCATTCAATATGTAAGTACAGCGAGTCAGGACTGGTGACGCGGGAGCAAGCGACGTACAGTTGTCCGTGTGAGATGCAGCTCGTCCTGAGGTCGACACCCGTAGCCTTCAGTGTCTGCCCCTGTGACTTATTTCTTGTCATTGCGAAGCACACGCTCACAGGAAACTGCACGCGCTTGAATTGAAAGGGGTAATTGTGGCCGGGTGTCACCATTGCCAGGATCGCCCATAAGACACGATGGAGCACACGGTGGAGGTCTGCCCCGCTTGGGCGGAGCACCGCCGTGTCCCCGTAGAGGCGATCGGCAGCGGCGGCGACCTCTCGCGTCCGGCCCTGGTGCAAGCCATGGTCCGGGGCGAGAGGGAATGGGAGGCAGTCACCTCCTTCTGCGAAGCAGTCATGCTAGCGAAGGAGGTGGCGGGACGGATGAGGGAGAGAGCCTCCCGTCCCAGCCGCCGCGGGAGACGCTCCGGGCGTCGGGAGCCACGGGAGTACTCCCGGCCACCGTAGGCGCGGGCCTGCGGGCGTAGAGTAATGGGTAGCTCACCGTCCGATCAGGACCAGGCCCGTGCCGGACGGCGCGTACGTGTTCCACGCGCGCCTCAAAGAGATGTCAGCATCGAGGAGGAGCCCCATAGGGCCGAAGCCTGCTAGGTCAGCGGGATTGTCCGAAAGGGTTACCGCTGGCCCGGAACATAAAGGGCTAAGGAAGGAACACGGGTCGGTTTTAGTCAGTAAGAGTCTGACACTCCCTTCCGCTCACCCAGAGCGGGAGGGATCATTTGATGACTTCTCATCCGAAAAAAAAAGGGGTAATTGTGGGGAATCGGTGGTATACGTGGTATAAACACTGTCTCGCCGACACCACAACCCGTTAGAATTTCCGCCTCAATGATATTTCTCTGCAGCGAGACGACTTTGAGCCGGGTCCCATTGCACAGTTTCGGCGGAGTGAGATTTCGAAGAAGCATAATTGGGACACCGACCTTTAGCTTAATGGTGTGCGCTGGTAGTTCACTTGCACTGGGGAAATTCAGAAATTCTACGGGGTAATGTGTAGCGTCATCTTGGTCGACAACAGTGTTTATTGAAGTGTAGATCACTTCATTTCCCTCAATTTCCGCGATAATGCATTCATTGATCGCTGAAGGTTGATCGTTTCTGGGTGTTAAAATGGCTCGTTCACACACCCAAGAATTATCTTGGTGCGGTATCCTATTGATGTCCCCGTACACCAGGCGTATCAAATCTTCTAAGGTGGACACCACTCTCCCAAGTATCTCAGGTAGAACCACCTGGCCACCGTCTACTGGTAGCGTTCCCTCACCCAATTTTAAGAGAACATCAGAAAATTCTTGGGCGTGTACATTCCCGCCAAGCTGTGCTCTCATATTCATCGTTAAGCGCAACCTATGAATATGTGGCCATAAGAATGAGCATTTCAACAAAGCATTCACCTCATCAGCCCTAGTTCCTCGCGTCACCACAGGCAGCGTTTGTCGGAAATCGCCGCTTAACAGAACTGTAACGCCACCCATCATTTGCTGGTTCCTGCGGATGTCCTGCAAAGTCCTGTTTACCGCCTCTACTGCTTTTCTGTTCGCCATAGTGCATTCATCCCACACGATTAAAGAGCAATCTTTAAGCACGCGCCCTTTGTCGCTGTTGCTGTTGCGTTTGGAGTGTCAACTCCACAAACAACAAATGTGCTTGGTAAGATATAACTTAGAACCAAAAGTTTGACTTGACTTTATGATAGTGTAGCTTGTTGTACCACCAATCAATCTGTTTAGTAACATTGGTGTGAAACTTCCCATACAATTAGATAGGACATGTATAGTTCTCAGATTTCATAACAGTATCGTTCCTAATGCACATAAAAAATGCAAAAACTAAAAAAAAAAGAATTTTACGATTAAAAAAAAAAATAATACGGGATTTGAACTCGCACCATTTAGTGCGGTAAACGGTCGCCTGACCATACCGCTATATTCCCTGTTGACATATTGTTGAAATAGCTGTTCCCTTGCAATTTATAATATTACTGCCCCGCTCCTTTATAAAAATAGCGTGATTGTTATGTTTCCAGGGTTACATTTTTATTAACTAAATAAATAACATGTCATTTTGGGCATTCAATTATTTTGTGCATTCAATTACGAACCAAAACCTTTTAAAATCAATATTGCTTACCTCCCATAACATACGGCGTGATAATATGTAGCCTAAAGCCTTCCTTGGTTTACAAAGAACATTTTTGCTGAATTTCAATTCAATCTATCCAGTAGTTTTGGCGTGAAGCCGTACCATACACACAGACAAACAGACAAACAGACAAAAATTCTAAAAAGTCACTTTTTGTCATCAGTTACGTTTTTCTAACAAAAGCCACTTATTTTTTCTCGAAAATTCTCAATGTACAGTTTTTCTTTCGTTACTGTTTTATTATATGTATAGATTACGGGGCGACATCGTCATTGTTGACCGAGTCCCCTTAAATAAAGAAGAAAAAAAAAAGTCGGATTCGAAAAATTATTAATTGTATTTGAAAGCTTAATTCTTGAGGAAGGTTTTATGCTATTTAACACCACACTAAGACCCTTAGGAGCCAAGCAAAAAGAAAAAAGTCCGAAAGAACGCTAAGCGAAAACGAAGTAGGTATGTACAGACGCCAGCACATCAAGTTACTACAATCTGTCAGATTTCTTTAATAGATTTTCGACTTTATTGCTAAAGCATAAGGTTCAAGGTTGATTGGGAAAATCTGACAGTTTCGGGTAGGTTGACCTGCTGGCGTCTGTACATTAATGCACGGGCACACGATGCGATGCGACGGCATGTCGGGGGATCAAGAAATTACACGCGAACGAAATCGCGGGCTAATGACTAGATATGATAGTGAAAACGAATAATAATTACCTAATAGTTTACCTACTCTTCTACTCTTTATCAAACAGATAAAGTTACCATTCATTCTCTGTCTGTCATTGCCACAACTGGTAAAGGTTGTTCCACTACTGGCTAAAGAATCTTCAAATACCTACACAGAAAGAAAAATGTGATAACATCAGTTGTGAAAGAAATACAAAATATAGGTATGTACTTGGAACACTTAAATAAATTCGTACTGCCATAAAATTGCCTTTAGAATTTCTTCCTATATTAACAGGATTAGCTTCCAATTGAATGTACAGCTCCACGTTACCCACGAATGGATCCCAAAGCACTTATATTGTGTGGGCCCTTGATTTTTATACCCCAGTCGCCCCAACGGTTCATATATTTCTCTTATGACCTTGTAAATTTACTCTTTTCATTCAATACTGGGGTCTTTCCGGCTTTTTGTAGTATTGTCCGGAATCATTGGTTAATTCTCCATCATAAATTGGAGTAGATAGGAATAGCTCTTGTGTATGTGTTCAATTTATAAGTGATATTTTAATGGTTTTGCTTCCAGGTTGTTTCTATCAAGTGACTGAATAGGGTTGGCGATAACCACATTAACCACCAATGCTTGGTTGTAGTTTATGCCACATACTGTGGAAAATCTATTTTATTGTTTAGCCTATACTGTCCCATTGCTGGGCAAAGTGCAAGTAATAAAAAAAAATCAAAGTTCCTGGAAGGCCAGGAACTCTTTTCCCACACCACCTTGAACCAGCCCTCGCGCGGTACGCGTTCAGGTCATCTGATCACCCCTTTCTGGGCCAACCTCGCCGGCACCGTCCATCTGCAGGCACTCATAATGTGAAGACTTTTGCTCAGTGGTCGTCCTGCATACGGCTGATGTGACCAAACCCACCTATTTGAACATAATGTTACCATGGATTTTTTACGATTTTCGTAAGCATACTTATTCTTACTTATAGATTTATTTATCATCAGCAACGTGTTTTGTTTGGGCACACTACATAAATACGAAAAACTTTATTCCGACAGTCACAAATACGAATTTCAAAATACCGATTTTCATAATTCCGAATGGTTAAAAATTCCTAATAATATTAGGAATTTATTTATATATAGTATATCAACTCCTATTTATCATTCATCCTATTTTTATAATTCCGAAATTTCAACATTCCTAACGTTTATAATTACTATTCTCAAAATACCGAGTTTCAATAGATCGAATAACAAAAAGTCCGAATTAATGATAATTCGAAACATCAAAAATACGAATTCCGATTAATTAGAATTCCGAAACAAAAACGCCTTGTAAAACTGAATAGCATAAGACAAATATACGTGTAGAATACGGAATTTCGACGCACAAAATATTGATAAATGCTAATAAAATGCTACAAAATTGCGATGCACATTACTGCGAAAGACCGTCTCTGCGTCGCCACTACACTTCGATGCACATTACCGCGATAGATCTTCACTGCGATACTACTTGACTTCGATGCACGTTGCCGCGAAAGATTTTCACTGCGATACTACTTGACTTCGATTCTCGGTAAAGGTATTTGTATTGTAATTCGCTTGCTATGCTATATCTATAATATCCTATGTCGACGGAGCCCCGCTTTGCGGGGCCCCTATTTCTGTGTAGGTAAAGGGTTTAAAGTAACCTAACCAAACCTAACCTCCGGGTGCCCTTCGCTCGCTCTTGCATCCTATGCCGACGGAGCCCCACTTCGCGGGTCCCTATTTCTGTGTAAAGGGTTTAAAGTAACCTAACCAAACCTATCCTCGGGGTGCCCTTCGCTCGCTTTTGCATCCTACGTCGCCTACTGCGTTAGTTGAGTTCGGGTGCGGTGACGGTAGTAACGTAAGTATATAGCGAAAGAAGAAAAGATAATTCGGAAATAATTCTGAGTATTGAAAACCGGAATGTCGTTTTTCGGACCAAGAACCCATCGAGCATTTGATTCTTGACTTTCGGTAAAATAAATTTCGTGATTTTTAATAATAGACAAGCAAATAAATGATTTGATTTGACATTATAATTCTCAGGTATTATAAATTTCGGACTTTTGAAAATCGGAACATCGAAATTCGGAATAAAATATTTCAGAGTATTTGGGTGTTCCCGTTTTGTTTAAAGTATGATGACTATGAAAGTTATTTTTTTATTTCTTATTAAGAGATTACAGAGAGGATGTCGTTATTTTAAAATATCAGGATTTTCATTAGTGTTTACTTTGTCCTGTCTAGGTATAAAATTCGTAGTACCTACATTTCGGTTGACCGGACGGTTGAGCAGACCAGAAAAAATGCCAATAAAAAGTTTTGCATTTCCTCAACACAAGAGCTTTACATAACTAAAAGTACAAATATAATCTTCAAAAGACAAAAAAAGAAATGAAATTGTGCAAGAAGATAATAATTATGCAAATTAATCCCCCTTGCCAAGCTTGAGACCATCGGCCTCCCGGCTAACTTAGTATCCCTAACGCGAATTTTATCCATTTTTAGTAGGTCCCGTTTCCATCAATCATATAGTGTGATATTCGTCTTTACCAGCAGATAAATATGAACTGGAAGAGGCATACAGGCGGCCCACGGCTAATCTATGGAGGCCAAGTTATGCACTTAGATTCGTTTTGTATGAAAATGTAGGCGTCATCTTCAATTATTCTGAGACAATTGAAATGCACGAAAAAAAATCTGGTAAAGACTTGAAATGTGGCAATTACCCTCTCCGCCACACACACGCACATCCTAATCCCAATAAAGAAAGTTACTTCAGACATCAGATTTTGTTAGAAAATAACAAAACATTGGTGATTAACCATCAGCTTCTGAAACCCTGTGTAATTAGATCAATTGCCAAATCTCATGCCGAGTTGTTATTATATATATACCTGCTAGATCCCAAACTTCATCAGTTTTGAAACCAGGTTTTAGTACAACTATATTTCCTTTAAAATCTTGCTTGAAATGCCACTCCAAAAGCATTGTCCACTTACATTTCAGAAGCTAGTACCGAAACCAGAATTCCGAAGTCCGTGATGCATTATGTTGTGGCTCATGCTTTTACTCTATACGGGATCAAAGAATGGAGCTGTATTGTGTCGGTGCCTGTGGCTCCACCTGTATTTTATTTGGCTACGTAAAGTAATAACTTGTGTTGTGTGCAAAATCTGGTCTGAGGTGTGTTGAGTTTAAAATAGGATTTTAGAAACGGCAACATAAAGCCTAATTAGCTAGGGATGGACTGCTTTCTTTGTTCATAATATTTGTATAGAAAACATGTAGGAAAAGATTTATTTAGGTACTCAAATCTTGTGAACCTAAAACAGATTCTGCTATAGGCATTTGCTAAATATTATGATGCATGCTTAAATCGATCTACATGGTCTTCATATAACCTGACCAAGATTATGTCTGGACTTTAAAAGAGACTGTGACCTCTGAGTTTGTTTCGGCCTTTCTTCTCAGAGTAGTCAGATAGGAAACGCCGACTTCATCTAGTTTTAAAAAAAACATGATTGACGTGTAAAAGTGTTTGTACAAACCTACTTACAAAATAAAATAAAAATCATTTCATTTCATTTCATTTCATTTCATTTCATTTCATTTCATTAAAAGGCAAAAATAATGTTAATGAAAATGAAGTTACCTACTGGGACTTTTTTAAACGGGATACGAACTCCACACAATAAATTGAAAAACGCGCTATCTAGTTGCCCATAGATCCCGGTTCGTTCCGATCCATCAATCACTTGCAGATAACGTAGAACATGCTGCGATCTTGGTTAGCTTCATTTACGTCGCCGCCTAACAACTCCTGTTAGAAGTTACTTGCGAGAAGAAAGAAGGTACTAATTATGCAATCGATATTATTCACTTTGTTGATGATAATAAGATTAAATATGAAAATGCTACAGTCGACAGTAGCATGATAATCTCAGGGCGCGCTATACATTTGCTGAGAAAGTAATATACATAGTATCATATGTCGTCATTCTCCTGCCTGTATCCCAATTTATTTGGGGTCTACTCAACATGTCTTTTTCTTGCATACTTTTCTATAAATACCTACATTATTATAAGGGGTCACCCCCTTTCTAACCATATCATCATTCATACAGTCCGTCCATCGTTTCTTCGCTTTAGTTTTTGAGAAATTAATATAATAATAATGTATTTCAAGACACTAAAATGTTCATGTTTGTCCTGGAAACCTGCTCAAATTGCAGTTCTATATTTATAGAGTCATACGAAGTGTCTAGCGATTTTGTACCATTACAACTGACTGTCATCTTGCTTTACCCCCCACATCGAGAAATTATGATAGACATTAGGCATCTATACTTATTATAAATTAAAGTCGCTTTTCGTGTCGGTCTGTGTGACCGCGTTCTTCTTCTAAACGCATCGGATTTTGAAACGGTTTTCACCATCATTTAGAGATTTTAGTCTGGAAGGTCTAAGTATATAATACATTAATATTGAACTTGCATCATATTATAATAAAGATACCTCGATGTATTGTCAAGTCGTAAAAACCGTGCGAAGTAGCGGGGTAAATGTAACACACTATCAGTATCAGACTTACATTTTGACAGTTCAATAACATTCATTGCGTTATATACGCTGTCGGTCAGACAGAAATTTTTTCAAACATATGAAGCAAGGGATTAACAATATCCTTCAAAATGATTCAGATTGAGATAGATACCTAGTGTGTTACGCAATTAGGGGGGTACAGGGCGGGTCGCTAGTTGTTAATATTAAGAAACTAATGTTTGTCTTCAAAATACAGACAGTTAAACGCAACCGAACACTGATTTCTGCTTTCCATTTAAAGCTTTTTGTACAAGAACCTACTATAGGTAAATCACTGAGACTAGCGGTTGCTATTAATTTGAGTTATTGTAAGCCGGCTTAATAATACAATTAGAAACGCGCCCAGATTGTGGCGCGAAATGAGGGAGGGGAATCTGCCAGGCGTTTTGCAAGATTGATCTTCCTGGCCTTTATTAAATCCTCTTTTACGGATACTCCTTTCATTATCACGTTATTATTTTAATAAAAAACACTGATTTAATAGGTAATATAATTTTGTATTAGTTTATTTTAAAAGTTTAGTTGTTCCTTTTTATTTTAGTTATCGTCCAATTCGTTGTCTGTTGAGACAATCTATACATATAATCTATACATATAATAAAACAGTAACGAAAGAAAAACTGTACATTGAGAATTTTCGAGAAAAAATAAGTGGCTTTTGTTAGAAAAACGTAACTGATGACAAAAAGTGACTTTTTAGAATTTTTGTCTGTTTGTCTGTGTGTATGGTACGGCTTCACGCCAAAACTACTGGATAGATTAAATTGAAATTCAGCAAAAATGTTCTTTGTAAACCAAGGAAGGCTTTAGGCTACATATTATCACGCCGTATGTTATGGGAGGTAAGCAATATTGATTTTAAAAGGTTTTGGTTCGTAATTGAATGCACAAAATAATTGAATGGCCAAAATGACGTTATTTATTTAGTTGATAAAAATTTAACCCTGGAAACATAACAATCACGCTATTTTTATAAAGGAGCGGGGCAGTAATATTATAAATTGCAAGGGAACAGCTATTTCAACAATATGTCAACAGGGAATTTAGCGGTATGGTCAGGCGACCGTTTCCCGCACTAAATGGTGCGAGTTCAAATCCCGTATTATTTAAAATTCTTTTTTTTTGGTTTTTGCATTTTTTATGTGCATTATGAACGATACTGTTATGAAATCTGAGAACTTTACATGTCCTATCTAATTGTATGGGGAGTTTCACATCAATATTACTAAACAGATTGATTGGTAGTACAACAAGCTACACTATCATAAAGTCAAGTCAAACTTTTGGTTCTAAGTTATATCTTACCAAGCACATTTTGTTGTTTGTTGAGTGTCACGCAACAGTGACAAAGGGCGCGTGCTTAAAGATTGCTCTGTAATCGTGTGGGATGAATGCACTATGGCGAACAGAAAAGCAGTAGAGGCGGTAAACAGGACTTTGCAGGACATCCGCAGGAACCAGCAAATGATGGGTGGCGTTACAGTTCTGTTAAGCGGCGATTTCCGACAAACGCTGCCTGTGGTGACGCGAGGAACTAGGCCTGATGAGGTGAATGCTTCGTTGAAATGCTCTTTCTTATGACCACATATTCATAGGTTGCGCTTAACGATGAATATGAGAGCACAGCTTGGCGGAAATGTACACGCACAAGTATTTTCTGATGTTCTCTTAAAATTCGGTGACCAGTAGACGGTGGCCAGGTGGTTCTACCTGAGATACTTGGGAAAGTGGTGTCCACCTTAGAAGATTTGATTCGCCTGGTGTACGGGGTCATCAATAGGATACCCTTTGTATTGTTTCTATTATTATGTCTGTAATTTATATGGTGTACATAATAAAGAGTAGGTATTCTATTCTATTCTATTCTACCGCACCAAGATAATTCTTGGGTGTGTGAACCAGCCATTTTAACACCCACAAACGACCAACCTTCAGCGATCAATGAATGCATTCTCGCGGAAATTGAGGGAAATGAAGTGATCTACACTTCAGTAAACACTGTTGTCGACCAAGATGACGCCACACATTACCCCGTAGAATTTCTCAATTCCCTCAGTGCAAGTAGACTACCAGCGCACACCATTAAGCTAAAGGTCGGTGTCCCAATTATGCTTCTTCGGAATCTCACTCCGCCGAAAATGTGCAATGGGACCCGGTTCAAAGTCGTCTCGCTGCAGAGAAATATCATTGAGGCGGAAATTCTAACGGGTTGTGGTGTCGGTGAGACAGTGTTTATACCACGTATACCACTGATTCCCCACAAATACCCCTTTTTTTTTTTTCGGATGGGAAATCATCAAATGACCCCTCCCGCTCTGGGTGGAGCGGAAGGGAGTGTCAGACTCTTACTGACTAAAACCTACCCGTGTTCCTTCCTTAGCCCTTTATGTTCCGGGCCAGCGGTAACCCTTTCGGACAATCCCGCTGACCCGGCAGGCTTCGGCCCTATGGGGCCCCTCCTCGATGCTGACATATCTTTGAGGCGCGCGTGGAACACGTACGCGACGTCCGGCATGGGCCTGGTCCTGATCGGACGGTGAGCTACCCATTATTCTCCGCCCGCAGGCCCGCGCCTACGGTGGCCGGGAGTCGTCCCGTGGCTCCCGACGCCCGGAGCGTCTCCCGCGGCGGCTGGGACGGGAAACTCTCTCCCTCATCCGTCCCGCCACCTCCTTCGCTAGCATGACTGTGTTAGATAATTCACTATGATATAATAATAATATTACAATATTGTTTGTTGGATAATGGAATCTGCCATATTTACGAAGCTTGGGATCAATGTAGAAGTACCTAATTTGACTGAATATTGTGTTTACAAAAAAATTAGTCTTAACTTGTCAAAATCACATCTAAGCTATGACTATAAATGATTAAATAATATTTAATAACACTTGTACTATATCTTAGATTTAATATTGCTATTTTAATATAGTAGGTTGTTTCAAACGATTGGCACAATACTGTCAGTTGATGTTCATATTATTTTTAAAGACTTGTAAGAATTACGAATCAACTCTTACTAAATTGCTTAATTACATTATAATGTTTTAAAACGGTTACACTACACAAGATTTGTATATAATTACCGGTGTTGGAAGATATTAATCCAAAATATATGATGATCTGTGATTGGTTCAAAATGGCGGTATTGTTGTGGCGATGTTTGACGAAAAAGACGTTGGTAGGATATAAAAAGGATGGTAATGACTTTATCAGGGCAGTTGTTGTCCGGTAAATGTTCAGTTGATTAGTAGATAGGTACTAGTGCCGTTATTATGTGGAATAGATCGACCAGATGTCATGTAAGTTAATATTATTATCTTGATTATTGCTGATAACTATGGTGTTCTGTATTGTTATAATATGACCAATATTTCTAATGTTTAATGTGTATAATGGAATATTCCTAGCTACTGTTATTATGCTGCTATTATTCTGAGTTCCTTGGACCGTTAGTTAATATTAATAACTTGATTACTGCTGATAACTATGTTGTTTCTGTATTGTTATAATATGGCCAATATTGCTAATGTTTTAAGGTATATTCCTAGCTACTGTTATTATGCTGCTATTATTCTGAGTTCCTTGGACCGTTAGTTAATATTAATAACTTGATTACTGCTGATAACTATATTGTTTCTGTATTGTTATAATATGGCCAATATTGCTAATGTTTTTGTAATAAATTTGTTGATATAATACTATAATACTGTTTCCATGGAGTTTCTTGTCCGTTCTTCTCCATGCTGAATAGATTTGCGAATGGACGACTAGCTTTCTGACTACTGACAAGCCTAAATTCTAATAAACATCTGGTCTTGTCTTTCTGTGCTTTATTTTATAAAATCCATCCCCTACTTATCATATTCATAGGTATTACACATATGATATAACCAGTAACCTAAAATCCATCCCCTACTTATCATATTCATAGGTATTACACATATGATATAACTAGTAACCATACTGATAGTCAAATCTTTATATTTGGGTAATATTTAGATATACCTACTTACATATAGATTATACTTTATTGAGGTAAACCTACTTACATACAGATTATACTTTATTCCCTAATATAGGTACACTTAATAAATAACTAGTGACCATTCTGATATTCAAAGCTACCATATTTAAACAGATATACTAAATTAATCTAACAACTGCTTTGCAGAAGGAGGTGACTGCCTCCCACTACCTCTCGCCCAGGACCATAGGTTGCACCAGGGCCAGACGGAAGAGGTCGCCGCCGCTGCCGATCGCCTCGTGGGCAGACCTCCACCGTGTGCTCCACCGTGTCCTCTGGGCGATCCTGGCAATGGTGAAACCCGGCCACAATTACCTCTTTCAATTCAAGCGCGTTCTTTTTCCTGTGAGCGTGTGCATCGCCATGACAATAAATAAGTCCCAGGGGCAGACACTGAAGGCTGCGGGTTTCGACCGCATACTGTACTGTAGCTTAGATCCCTCAAAAACTATTTGGCTTAGTAAACTCAAAATTTGAAAGTTAATGTAGTTAATTTACTGGTAAGAGACGTCAGGTTAGTAAGGAAATTTAGGAGACGTCGAATAACAGAAGTGTTATAATTTACTGTAACACTTCTGTGTAAACAACGTTCATGGTTTTTCCCTCGAGTACAGCGAGTCAGGACTGGTGACGCGGGAGCAAGCGACGTACAGTTGTCCGTGTGAGATTCAGCTCGTCCTGCGCGCAGGACGAGCTGAATCTCACACGGAAGTGTTACAGTAAATTATAACACTTCTGTTATTCGACGTCTCCTAAATTTCCTTACTAACCTGACGTCTCTTACCAGTAAATTAACTACATTAACTTTCAAATTTTGAGTTTACTAAGCCAAATAGTTTTTGAGGGATCTAAGCTACAGTACAGTATGAGACGCATCTTTTGAGTGTTTCTGTAAATCAACAAACTATCACTAACTATTATTCAAATAAAAATAATACTTATGCGATACGTGGGCAAAGCCACGGGTACAGCTATAGTTTATAAAGATTTTTTTTTAAGTTATTTGAAATATTATTGTTAATTCAGTGTTCCCTTGGGATCCACTGCGGAATTACGGGAAGAAAAGTTTTTTGTTGTATAGGTACTAAGTCTGGCCAACATATACCTAGGCTATAATTTATTTTGGAAAATGGAACACCTGATGCAGAACCGCAACAGACCAGCTAAAGTATATATTAATATAACAGTGGTGCCATAGCAAAAAATATTCCACGTGAAGAGCATTTCTGCTGTGAGAATAAATTTGAAGATCTGGAACACCTGTTGTGGAACTTCAAAGCCCTTATATAGGAATGACGTCTTAGCAAAAGTTGTTTAGTCTGATGGGTATTTCCTGTTGACTTACAAAAATTAAAGATCTGGAACGTCTTGAATCGTCTCGCGCATCACGCTGTTTTCCCGTCCCCGGGCTCTTAGAATTCGACATCAGACGTTTCAGATCTTCGATTTTGACGACCCCGTTGTCGCTGGCATAAGCAACAGGATCCGCGTACGAAGTTGCGGGCAGAAGCTAGTATAATATTAAGATCCATCATTTATTTACTTAGGGACAACAAACAGTTCAACATCAAGTAGTATGTTAGAAAATTAGATAATTTATCTACGGTTAGGCAAGTTTTGCCCTTTGCATTGAATCTTCTTTATTTTCTGTTACCAATTTTTTATAATAATTATTTACAATAATAAAATTGTTAATTTCTTAATTCCAGAGCTATTTGATGTCCAGCAACTGGTTTCAGGAATAAATCGCATCGAGTCACTAACTTTTCGATATCACTTTTGATACGATACCGTCTCAAAATGTGTACCAGAGTTGTCTTGACCACCAACATTCCGTATAATTTACCTGTAATGGAAAATATTACATTGTTATGTAAAGGCATAAACATAATTTAAATTTTGACTACGAGAAACAATTACTTTCTTTCTTTGAACCAATTAAATGGTTAATTTATTGCAATAACATTGACAGCTCATTATTTTGCACAATATCACGAATTACGCTATGTTTTGACCGTTTAGGGTTAATATTAAAAATTGTGCAATGATTTAACAAAAGTTTCACCGAGGTTTTATTTTTGTTGCACCATATATTTCCATTGCACCGTGTAGTATCAGGATCACGCAATATTTATTAGTTTATTTTTACAAGGAACACATTCAATATCGCCAGTAAGTATATTTCTCCTTTGTCATAAACCACTCTTTCGACCAGAGACGTTTTTTTTACGTTTTGCCACAAGTAGCAACACGATAGCTGCAGCCAAATCTTGGTCTGACATGCTCACGGAAGATTAGGCAAGTCTTGCTCACGCGAATACATTTATGCTTATGAGCCGTCAATGTTGTTTCGTCAATATGATTGATCGTTTGAGTGCAAGGAGTGATTAAATATTATTATAAAATAAAAATACCGTAAAATGGGGTTAATTTTTGTTTTTATTTCCTGTTAGGGGCTACTTTCTTATTACATACAAAAAACGGGGGCAATCAAAGCGACCCCATATCAAGTATAAAGATGATAAGCCACTTAATGTTTTTTTTCTCGGAACCTACAGGGCGTAAAAATTAAATAAATAATAATTTTATCAATAAAAAACCATGAGTCGCCATTACAGTATTTTTTTTGTATTTTTTTATAAATAACTGAAGAAGTTACAGTCAGTTTTATTTCAAGATTAATCAATGTAACCCCATTTTACCGGTATTGCACAATTTTATTGCAATTGTAAGGCCCGCGTAAGGAAAAGTTGAATCTAAAAAGATATGTCTCGGAACTTTATTTAGGTAAAGTTACAGTAAATGTTATAAAATAACTTAAACGATGCCTTACCGATACAGTTTCGCCTGCCCATGCTAAAGCTAGCAAACGTGTTAGGTTTCTCAGGCAAGGTGGCAGGGTCCAGCCATCGCTCCGGTTTGAACATTTCCGCATCAGCTCCCCACGATGGATGGCGGTTGATCCCATACACCGATATAATGTAAGTACAATTAGCTGGCAATATGTGGTTTTCTGAAATGTACATTCAGTCAATAAAGTATCGGGAATAGATGATTTGTTTATGGTTCCAAATTTAATTTTTTGTTTTTTTTTTGTTGTTAGATTGGCACAACTGTTACAATTTTGGCGCGGAGTTTTAATTGCATCTGTCATTTAGTGCTGTTTTTAATTAGATAATATCGAGTGGGTATTGCAAATTTCATAATGGACAAAAACATCGAACAAAGAGTTTGTCTTAAATTTTGCATCGCCAATGGAATTTTGTGTTCGAAGTCACTGAAAATGTTACAGAAGGCTTACGGTGAATCGACTTTATCGAAAACACGAGCTTCTGAGTGGTTCAAAGCGTTCAAAAGCGGTCGAGATATGCTGGAAGATTTGCCTCGCCCTGGTAGGCCATCAACATCTTCACCTGAAGTTAACATCGCAAAAGTGAAGGAAATTGTGACTGAAAATCCTCATTAAAGTTTGATTGTTCTAACCACACGCCTGTTACCTTCAAACAAGTTTCAATGTTTCATTTCTATTTACTAATAATAAAAATACATACTCAAGTGAACATCTGAAGAGGAAGTCCTTGCAATCCTTGGAGCTGGAGGATATATTCTCAAACTCTCTTTAATCACCGCTTCGAGGTACACAAGCTTCGATAAATCGTGTTTGTTTAACTCCCTGTCTTCATTTCCGAGTACTTCTTTTAACCTGTTTGTACAATTTCAAAATAACTTCCGGGTAATATAATTAAATATACAATTTGCGGAGATGACAATACAACAATAAATTTAACTTCGTATACCTAATGACGTTCCCAGTCTGCATACAAAAATTCAATCAAATATATCCAATAATTTAGTCACTGGACATTATTTTTCATTTTTACCATTTTCTACATGATGTATCTGTTAACAAGCCAGCATCGACAGCTTAAAGACATCTTCAGTTAAACACAACATGTTGCCATGTTCTTACATTTTATTTCCCGATGCAAACTAATGAATGTTATACCTTAAGCTTAAGACATAAGAGTCAAGCGTGCGGGAGTTATTACTTACTACAAATGTAATATTTTATACAAACCTGTAAAAAGAGGGGTGCCCGGTACACTAACCTATACCATATTTTTTAGGTTTCGGCCATTTATGTTTGTTGGGTTAATAACACCGCACTGTTGCCGCAATAATTAAAGTGTGTTCTTTTTTGTTTACATTTTTATGCTATTTAATATGTTAGAAAAAAATCACTTTTTTAATTTCAACGTTAGGATTTATTTGATGGTTCCTAAGTACTCCTATGCTAACAATTCTAATGTATTGTTAGTGTTTTCATTTATTGTTGTATTGTCATCTCCACATTGTATATAAATGTGTATTAATTAATATAATCATATTAATTATCGTCAATCTCACAGAACATGAAATTTTAACGCACAAAATGCGTGTCGCTGAAAGTGCGTTAGGCCACAACTTCTATCACGGACCAAAAATACTATCCGTCTAAACATCACCCAAAGTGACTTAACTTAGCTCAAAGGGAATAAGTAAAAATGTGTGAAAAAATTGAGTTAAAAAAAATATATATAACAAAAAGTTCTCAAACGCCCCGTTTGTAGTGTTTTACTAAAAAATCCAAAAGTATTGTATGTTTCCGCCGCGCTTGGAATAATCTATTTTTGCTCCACTCACACACCATATTTTTTTAAATATTTTTCTTAATTCTATTTTTTTCAATTACAGGTAAGGAAAAACTATTATTATTATCATTTTCAGCCGATTTGAAATAACTTGTTTATATTAGAACCACCACCCGTACTAAAACATACTACAAATGAGGCGTTTGATAACTTCAGGAACGAAGTCGGCTTAGGTCCATCCCTGGATTTCAAGCCCTCTATTTCTTTGCATACTTACTCTCTATAAATTCGTTCTTGTACATCTTGATGTGACCCAATCAATATTAAAGTGAATGTCGTTGCTGTAGCTGTAGTATCGAAAGCACCTACTATCATGGTGTCTGAATGCTCCCTGACCTCATTTTCAGTGAAGGCACCTTGTTTGTCAGCCAAATCCAATATTCTATCCAACAAGGGATGGAAAGGTTCTGAAAATCAGTCATAAACAGCGTGGTTTTTATGATACTTTATTCACAATCTAGCCTAATCTTCTTAGCGTGTCGATAACAATCTAAATAGACTCGGCCCAGAATTCGGCTACTTCTTTGGCGCCATCACCAGCGTCCATCAGTTCCTGTAACGTGCAGCTGACAGAACACACAGGACACGATATTCAGTGTCCCATCGTTTGTGGAACAGCACCACATTTACACTCCAAGGCGGACTCGTCTATGAATCTCCACCTGAACAGGTTTCCTTGCTTCGGCCAACCTGGGTCCGGAGTCATCTAGCCTATTAGATAATTAATACATAAGTGAAATATAACTTTAACTGCTAAGTAACTATAAAATTAAGGAAACGTCCTTTATCGTCTTTCTTATTCACCATGTTATGGGGAAGACTCTTGACTCGCGTGTTCTATAAAAATGCTAAATAAAGAACACACCAATCAAGAGAATCAGCAATCAGTACTTGCACTGTAGTTTAAGTTCACTCACACTACACTAAACAAATTCATAAGGTTAGCCAAAATACCTAAAGCCAGATTAAAAAAAAAACAAAAAAATACCCGATGCTGGCTCCAGGGTTTTATATGAAGTGCTGGTTAATTTTAACTCTGCTTTTCTATTGGTTATAACCTGAAATCAAATATAAAACATGAAAATCCAACAAAAAAAATATATATTAAGGGGCTTACATGACCTAAAGCGCGGTCACTGTCGGAATGCATGAAAAAGAAAGAGAAGCGCGATGAAAATTTATTGCAAAATATGAAGTCATTATTTAATTACAAAAAATTTATTGTTTGGACAAAAAAATAAAACACTGGTATTTTAGTATGTTGCTTGTAGAATAATCTGACAAAAAATCAGAATGATTATAGGTATGTATATTATTATGGTTTTTATTGTGAAAATGAAGTTTTTAGAGGTATCTTCATGATTATTTTTCCATCATATCAAATTACTTCAACATATAACGTGAAGAATATTATATATTTATCTGATTCTGTTTACTGTAGTCGATCATATATACTTTTATTGTTTCTAAAACTTGCGTTTTTGCGTGTTTAGGTCCTGTAAGCCCCTTAAATACAATAATTACTACATCGATAAGAAAGTAATACGTGGGAATTACCGCTTCAGTTATATCTTTCAAGACTTTTATGAGGCTGTCTTGCTTTTTTTTGTATGAACTCCAACTGAATATATAAGGATTATGCAACCAGACTTTCTGTATTCTCTCTCCGATGAGAATAAATAAAGCTTCCGTTGCTTTAGCATATTTTTTAACAGTTACACTGTTCTCATCAGTTTTGAGCCCAAGTGTCGTCCCTGTAAAGTTAATAAGCAATCTTTAAAACAAAAGTTAGCTTACCGAAACTAATGATTTAAAAAATTAAGAAAATTCTAATCTGCACTCGTAGCATGACCACCACTTGACTATCATTACTCTACGAAGAACAGACATTAAATTATGTTTTTCTTTATAAAGTGACATTTTTGTTTTTGTCATAGCGCTTATTTTGTCCAACGAACGTTCCTTTTGTTTCTGCAGTTTTCAGGCAACGCTGGACTTAAACAAATCGTAGCGAAAATACTTTTCTTAACATTAAGACGACAAATTAACTACTGATCAATTTATTCAGTTTGCAACTAAAAAGTATCGCATACGTATACTATATAATATTTCATTTCTAATTAAAGGTACTTACGGCACGCAATCTCTAAGAAATTATTGAACATGTATGCCTACACATCACACGGTCCTTTTCCTACTTCAGAAGCTAGTAGAGAGACCAGACTCTTCGCTTGAATGTTGAATTCTTCCACAAATGTGTGCACCAGTTGTTGATTGAATGCTGAATTTAGGAGCTTGCGGTCTGGTTTCCAGGTTGAAACTAAAGTAAAACTAACGTAGAAAAAACCAGTCAAGTGCGTGTCAGTCCACGCACAATGAAAGGTACCGTAGTTAGGATGAATTAACAAGGACAAACTTAACATTGTAGTTTAAAAATACTTTTTCCATACATTCCAACTGCAAGTATAAGTTTGTACGCACAATATTGAGAGATTTAGTAGCCCGCAGTCAGTCGTTTTTTACAATTTGCAGGTCAGAGTCATGTTCATTAAAATACGCCAGCGTTTCTTAGGCCTGCCTCGGTGGCGACGCCCGTCTTTAGGCACCCACTGTGTGACGACTTTGGCCCATCTGTCTGGATGCATCCTATAAGTGTGACCCGCCCAGTCCCACTTCAGCATCGCAAACTTGCCGCCAACATCGGCGATACCTGTCTTGGAGCGTATTGTGGTGTTGCGAATTTGGTCGGTAAGTTTAATCTTTAAGATACTACGCTCCATCGCTCTTTGGCAAACCTTGAGTTTGGACTTCTGAGCCTCTGTCAAAGACCAAGTCTGGGCGCCATAGGTTAGGATAGTCAGGATACACATGTCGACAAGCTTACGCTTTAGTGAAATAGGAAGGTCGCCCTTCATTAGCGCCTTCATGGACCAGTAGCTCTTTCAGGCATTTTCGACTCGACAGTCGATCTCTTTGTCCTGTCTGTTGTGGAAGAAAACTAGCTGGCCCAGGTAGATATATATAATAAACGATATATAAATATACGTAATCATTATTTTTGATAAATACCTTTTTAAAGGGGTGGAGGGAGTTTTAAAAATGTGAAAATTTGTATGTTTTGATGTCTGTTGAACGGCTGGGCATACAAAGTATACAACCTGAATTAACACATAGGATACTGATTTTCACGGTAGGACGTTCCCGTGGGATAATTTCCGCCCTCCACGCGAGGGAAGCCGCGGGTAAAAACTAGTTAATCAATTAAAAGTACTTACATCATTAGAAGGTCAATATGTTTTTAAGGAATCAATTAAATATTTCACTACAAACATTAACAATTTAATGCTACGCTTTGATACTTGTGTTATTAAAGTCGACTAAAAAGCTAACGGATATAAATAGGTATTTGAACCTTCTAAGGCCATTGTAAGGCATATATTCTAGTGTGAAGACATTCAAACCAAATCAAAGTTTATTAATTCATTTTTACAAGATCAGTTTGGACGGTGACCCCAAACTAGGCGTTTGCCTACGCTTAGGGTTGATTTGTGCACTATTGTGCATGATAACTAACTTCTAGCCATTTGATTGTAGAAAAGCGCCTAAAAGTAACCTTTTACACTCGAGAACTCCCGGGTTACATCACACACAAACTTCAGCAAGGTACGTGGGTAAGGTGAGCGAAACAAGTGGCTACTTACCATCTGCTGTTGAAAGTCCCCTGTTATACATCGCTTTTCCAAAATTGTATAGGTATGATTTCTGCAAACACGTATTTGCTACCGTCAGACTGTCATCAGGGTCTGTTATTACTGAAATAAGAAAATTTGTGTTAATATTAGCCAACCCCCAATAAATTGCGATAATAAATTATCCTTATCGCAGCATAATTATATTCTTCTTCCATGAGTCTGTATCAACCAACATCTGTGTATATTCTGGGGAATTAATATAATTATTATCAAAATATTCATGATGACGTTGTTCTTCATCTTTCGTGTTCTCATTTATTATTCATTTTATTTACATTGTGCATGCAGTGAAATTTTAAATGCTTCCAATAATTGCCGTTAAAAATATACAGCCCAAAAACAGATAGATACATGTCAAAAAAAAGATGGCGTGGAGGCTTGGACACAGAATGGCGTGGATTTTCTTTTGAGTCAGAAACCATAAGAGCGAAAAAGGAGGAAAATTTACCATACACAGAATGGAGGCCGAGACGCACTTCAACAGGCTCGCCTTTCTGCAGAGAATAGTGGTATACCTTTTTCTCAGTATTCCAAAATTCTGAAAACATATTTTACGTCAACATAATCCTGATAGTTACGTAAAATGAGAAAAAAAAATTATTAAAGGCAAGGTTGCCGTAATTTTCCAAACTATGTTTGCGTTGGCTTCCACTCTTACCGGATGCAGCTGAATACCTGTATATCACATGGAACGCCTGCTTTCCAGCTGCTATCCAGCAACTGCTAACACTATCCTACCCTTTAATACTCATCTATCATACTGATTATTACATCATGATAGTATGGAGTTATTTTTAATAATGAAACAGGTATGGTAGACTGTAGCCAGCGTACCTACTTTTAATAGATTTCTTTTGAAATTACATTAATTACTAGGTTAATAAAAAATGGCCAGCAGTACAAAAATAAGATATTCAAATTCGGTTTTCTGTGGTTAAAGTTCATAGCACACATATCAAATCGGAAAGGGAACGGTACCTTATCGCCTTTCGCCTCGCCGTCAAACAGGCGTCAACCTAATGTAAACACGTAACCTAAGCGGATCAGCAGCTCCAATACGTCGCCGTCGACTCGGCTACGGCCAGGTGACGCTGCGCTTATACGGGCCACTCACGATCAAGTTCAACGTCAAGTTTGCAGCGGACTTGAAGCCGCGTCCAGTAAACTTGACCGTGTATGGGTATGCATGATAAATCGACTTATCATGCATAGGTACCCATACCCATAAACGGTCAAGTTCAAAATTTTCAAAGCTCAGCGACCGCTGGTAGATGGTGCAGCAGGCAGGCCGGAGGGGTGAGAGTAATAAAACTTCAGAGTGGCTTACAACAGACAGTCATTTATTTAGAATGTTCCAGATACGTTACACAGTTTAGGTACACCAGTAGATACTAGATGGTGCTAGTAATATGCAGCCATGTAGCCATATGTAGTTTCTTTTGATACATATTTAACAGAGAGGGGCAAGTGTGGACGAAGTGACGTAAGCTCGGGTACGGAGAGACGTAAGCGCGGGGACGACGAGCCGTAACGCACCGCACCGCGATTCGTGAGCTTGTCCCGAGGCGAGGCGAATACGTTACGATTCCGATTAGTGTGCGTTGCATTAAGGAGTTTCATACAAAGAATACTGAACGGCTCGAGATGATACGGTGCCGATCTCTTTCCGGTTTAATACGAGTGCTATGACCTTTATACTGAAAGCAGATAGTTCGTTTTATAGAAGAATAACTAAAACATATTGAGTACCCGTCAGTGCCTCGGAAAACACGATAAGCCGTTTGGTCCCGGCTGTCATTTGTAGATCTTTGACAGTTGTTACGGATAGTCAAAAGCCCAAAAGTCTGACATCGAGCCTTGCCAAGGGTATCGTATAACCCAGTAACTGGGTTGTGGGGGTCAAATAGGCAGTTGCATCCGGTGGAACTGGAAGTCGACCCCAACATAGTTCGGAAAAGGCTAGGCAGAATGATTAAACAAAAATCTTAAAAATGGGATCCTGCCGTTTTGCCGAAAAGATTTTGCCAAAATTTCACTACCCAAACAAATTTTGGCAACCTTTTTTTATACCAATGCAATGTTTGGAATGATTTTAGTACGCACATTTTCATTTGATCAAATTTTTACTTGGCAGAATAATGTCAAATAGGCATTTGGTCTTTAATCAAATGATTTATTACAGCAAACAATCTTTAGACAATAAACGTTTGGTCAAATGATTTGTTATGACAATAAAAAGTAATTTAAAAAAATTAAACCGACTTCAAAAAGAAATTAACTCAAAATTATGAAATAACTTTAATTTCGGAAGTCGGTGTCTTGGGATCTGTATTTTAGTTTTAGTTTTTTGCCACCGACTTCCAAAATTAAAGTTATTTAATAATTTTGAGTTAATTTCTTTTTGAAGTCGGTTTCGGTTTAATTTTTTTAAATTACTTTTTATTTCGTAATTTTTAGTTTTTGCATTAGAATTTGACCAAGGTTTTGAGATGTTTTCTCTTTGACACTACACCCGTAGCTCGTATCAATAAGCCAGGCCGTCACACTTATACGTATTAGTCCATATCTTGAAAATTACTGAATCGATTTTCATGAAACTTGCACTGTTCCCTAAGTTGAAGGAAATGTAAGCCAGTAAAAAAAATGGTCACGATCCGATTAATAGTTGCTGAGAAATGCGTGGACAAACATACATACATACATACGTCTATGAAATTTTGTATATTTGTTTGGAAGCCTTAGTAGATTGTCATATGTGAATATAATGCAATTCCAATAATATTACATAGGTACATACGTGTCGAATTGATAACCTCCTTTTTATGAAGTCGGTAAAAAATATAAAAGAAATATTTGGCAAATGTTATTTTGCGTAAAATGAGTTATTCCAACTGAAATATTTGACTAAATAAAAATTGGTAAAAGTACTAGTTGGTAAACAAGTTATTGTTTAAACGTTGCCAAACATTAGGTTTGGGTTACAATTATTTGTGAAGAGATTTTTTGCTAAGTAATTATTTGGCAAATGAAATTATGCGGAAAATTGTTTGGGAAGTGATAATTTGGCAATTTCTTTTTGGTGAAACAAGGGAGTCCCCTTAAAAATATTTAACCACTTTTGCTTACATGGTTGTACCAAATGAAAATTACCAACAAACTAAAGGAATATTTACTCAAAAAAATACTTACGTTGGTAATCCCCCAATAGTTTAAGTGCATGTCCTATGATCGGCAAAGCACCCGGGTACACGGGCGGTAACAGAAGACGACGAGGTTTCATCCAACACCGCAACGCGAACACAACACACCCTATAATTATCAACGCTGCTAGTAACATTTTTGGGAAAAAGTTTTGCTTATAGCGGTTTTCAACTGTTTTTGTATTATTATAATTATATGTTAGTCTGGAAGGTATTTATCTATGGGCCAAGGTAGCCTGAAAATAAAGGTCTTATTATTATTATTATTAATATTTAGTTTATTTGATGAGATGGTGTGTTTAACGTAACTGCGCCACTGTCGCAGCAGCCCGTACAGCCAGTAACTACTATGTATCCAATGACGTATTGACTCAAAAATGATACTTGCCCAATGATTTTATCTATATAAGCGATTGCAAATTTCAAACGCATAATATTTGAGATTCCTAAATTTTTTTTGCTACATTTGCATATTTAACTCACCGGTTTATAGTAATTACGTTTTAGGGTTCTGTACCCAAAGTCGTTATCGGCGGCTGACATTATATTTATGTCATTATAGGACGTGGTCGTATGAATCTTGCCTAATAATTAGGAAAAATCTGGTTATCCTACAGATTGATGGTTCAGAGGTTCCTAGACATGTGGCAATCGCTTTCAAAGCGTTGTGTGTTTCTACAACGACTTTCAATAGGAAATTCAGAGCTTACTCCGAATTTACTAGACCAATTAAGTTGAAAGATAAACATTATGAATTTTTAAGGCCCAATCACGGACGAATAAAGTAAATAAATGAATTTTGGTTAGGGGAGTGAGTTTTGGGGAGTAAATAAAATTAAAACAAGTTTTGTAAATTGTAATGTGTGACATAACAAATGAACCTTTCATTTGATATAGGTATAGCTTGTTATGTGAGGGTCTCAAAGATATTATGTTTTATAATTTTACCCCCTTGCTTATTATATCAGATGAATAGTTACACACCGATTTCTCTCTTTCAGTCGTCAGCAATTTGACTTTCGAAAGAAGAAGACAAAGCGTTATGTAACTATACAGCCGCTATACAACGTTTATTAGTAAGTAGGTTAAAGTATAAACTGTAAGTTATAAGACAGTAGAAAAGAAAATACCATTCCTCCCCCCCCATATGTCTGCAAAACTACAGAGCCTAACATTTTGAAAAAGTACGGATATTAGTTATTTACTTAACATTACAGAAAACCCTAGTAGTATAATAATGTTCTTAAAATAACATGGTACATCTCGTACAAACTTAGATTTGCAGTTGGAATGTATGGGAGATGGGAGAGAACATGTTTTATTAACTACAATGTTAAGTTTGTTCTCAGGATAAATTATTGTTTTTTACAAATTTAATCATTCATGGTAGACAACATATCCATCGTACGGAACCCTCGCCACGCGAGTTTAACTCACTCTTGATCAATTTTTTTAGACCTAATAAGAAACGTACGGCGAACAAGCATAACTTTAATTATTTAAATTTATACAAAAATTATAAATTAAGCAAAATTCGTGGAATATCAAATAAAAAACAGAACTTTCCTGTTTGATCGCCGTTAGACCAGTTTGACCAGTTTGCCAGAGAAAAACCAAACCATCAAGGTAACAGTTGGACTCGCAGCACTGAGGGTTCCGATTCATTTTTTATTTATTTATCTACTTGCTGTTGGTAAAAGTTTAGCGCATTTATCACAAAATTATACAATCCAGTGACAACAATTTAAGAGCGTGCATTTTGGAAGTTGGCCATGTTGCAAATAGCTGTCAATTATTACGTTGTTTTACAGTATACATCAGGATTGCTTAAGCATATTACGAGTCTTATTGCTGTGAATAACCTGAAACCATTTGCTTCAATAACCTAAATAACTTGAAAATCAGTTACATTCAAAAATCGCATTCTAAATGCAAGAAAAAATAATTGATCAAATGAAATATATCGATCTTACCCCGTTGAAACGGCTGACAGTCAGGGGTTCTCAACATGTTATGGATATTAAAAGAATTAAATAATCATGCTAATGCATGACTGTCAAGTCTAACTCGGGTCGATAACCACTGAACCGACCGACACCACGTGATTACGTCATTCGTTATGTCCCCATACATTTTTTATTTTGGGCCGCGGGGCGCCCTCGCCACTTATACACGACTCGTACAGAAAAAAAATCTATGGACCGCTGTTAAACTAATGGCTGTTTCTTCAAGAGGATAGACCAGAGTAGATTATAAAACTTGTTACGTAACTTTAAGAGACTTTGATTTTTTTTTAATAATTGCTTATAGTGGATAAATAAAACACACGTTTTCATTTAGTACCACGTAGCGTACATTATATGGCATTATATTTTTTCTAGACACTGGTCTATAAAAAAAATCTTCTGGTTTGTGAGGCAAAGTACTGACTTCACCACACAAACCAGAGGTGTATAGTACGCTAATATTTTGCCAGCTATGCAGCAAACAGTTCATCATTATTATGCAACTTAGAAAATTAGATAATTTATCTACGGTAAGGCAAGTTTTGCCCTTTGCTTTGAATCTTCTTTGTTTTCTGTTACCAATTATTTATACAATAATAAAATTGTTAGTTTCTTAATTCCAGACTTATATGATGTCCAGCAACTGGTTTCAGCAAAATATCGCAACGAGTCACTAACTTCTCGATATCACTTTTGATACGATACTGCCTCAAAATGTACGCCAGAGTTGTCTTGACCACCATCATTCCATATAATTTACCTGTAATGGAAGATATTGTATTGTTAAGTAAAGGAAAATCATATTCCAATTTTTACTACGAGAAACAAATTACTCTCTTTGAACCAATTAAACGGTTAATTTATTGCCATAACATTGACGGCTCAATCAATTATGTTGCACAATATCACGAATTGCGCAATGTTTTTAACCGTTTAGGGTTAATATTGAAAATTGAGCAATGATTGAACAAAAGTTTGAGCAAGTTTAATTTTTATTGCACCATATTTTTTCATTGCACCGTGTAGTATCAGTATCACTCAATATGTTTTTAGTTTATTTTTTAGCTGTGACAAGGACTACATTCAATTATCGACAGTAAGTATATTTCTCCTTTTTCTTAGGTATACCATTAAAATAGTAACATAGTTTATAAGTTGTACTTACAACAATATGATGGGCAAAATATGTCTGAATTAAAAATATTTAGATTTTTTTTATTTTAATTGATACCACTCTTTCGACTAGAGACGTTTTTTTTTACATTTTGCCACAAGTAGCAACACGATATTATCTTGGTTTGACATGCTCACGGAAGATTAGGCAAGTCTTGCTCTCGCGAATACAATGTTGCATAAGAGCCGTCAATGTTGTTGCGTCAATATAATCGATCGTTTGAGTACAAGGAGTGATTGAATATTATTGCACAATAACAATAATATAATATAATATAATATAATATAATATAATATAATATAATATAATATAATATAATATAATATAATATAATATAATATAATATAATATAATATAATATAATATAATATAATATAATATAATATAATATAATATAATATAATATTCCACAACTATCACACAACGCCATCTAGTCTCAAGCTAAGCAGAGCTTGTGTTATGAGTACTAGACAACTGATAAACATACTTATATATTTCTAAATACATACATATATAGATAAATTACACCCAGACACAGAACAAATGATCATGCTCATCACACAAACATTTGTCCTGGGTGGGAATCGAACCCACGACCTCCGGCATAGCAGTCATAGTCACTGACCACTAGACCAACAGGCCAGTCAAATACTGCACAACGTTATTGCAGTTGAAGGAAAAGTAGAATCTAAAAAAGGTACGTCTCGGAACTTTACTTGGTATTTAGGTAAAGTTACAGTAAATGTTATAAAATAAATTAAACGATGCCTTACCGATACAGTTTCGCCTGCCCAGGCTGAAGCTAGCAAATGTGCTAGGATTCTCAGGCAAGGTGGCAGGGTCCAGCCATCGCTCCGGTTTGAACAGTTCTGCATCAGCTCCCCACGATGGATGGCGGTTGAGCCCATAGACCGATATGACGTAAGTACAATTAGCTGGCAGTATGTAGTTTTCTAGAACGCATGAAAAACATGAATTATTTATTATCAACAGAAAATAAAATATAGGGTGGCAGGGACATCAACGCACAAACTGTTTCCATGTTTCAGTACATGATTCTGGACACCCTTGCGTTGAAATTGATCGTCTATATCAATAGAAAAATCTACTGTTTCCTACAAAAGTGCAATACCATAATCAGCCTATAATGTTCCCACTGCTGGGACACAGACACAGGCCTCCTCTCAATGAGAGGGAGTGGGCCGTAATTCACCACGCGGGCCCAGTGCGGGTTGGTGGATGTTACGTCATGTCTTCGAATTTTTGGTTCTAGGACATGCCGGTTTCCTCACGATGTTTTCCTTCACCGTTTTGAGGGCAGTGGTGATGAAATAATTTACACAAAGTAACTATAGCACCTGTCTGGGTTCGAACCTACGACCTACAACTTGTACCTAAGTCGTGTCCGTGACCACTGGGCCATCACTGCTCTCTAAATTCAAAAGTGCAATACCTACACGGTAAACAGGATTTTTATTTAAATAACCGATAAAAAATTACGATGCCGAACATAGTAACAGGATGCGCGTCCATGTCCCCCCTGACCCTGTATAACACATGAAAAAACTCAATTGGAAGAATTTCAGAGTAGGTATGAGGAACAGGGTGTAAAGTTCACTCAACTCTATAGAAAAGGGAGGATCCTCCGACCAGACGGGTGTTATGTCTGGCGGGCAACTGCCCAATGATTTAAGTCGGGGCCGTTGTATCTATGCTAAGTGCGCGGTAAACTCTGCTTGCGCGATGTAGGATTTGCGTGACGTAGTATGACGCGTTGTTTTGCATGTGGCGTTGTAGATACCGCTACAAGAGAATACATGGGATATTGTCTGATTCTTCATCACTTCCATTGCCGTTTTCTTATCCGTTTTTATAAGGATAAAATCCGACGCAGCTTACAAAAATGAGAGAATAAATTATGAATAGCGGAAAACATGAAGGGTAATTCAGTAAAGAAAGAAAATACGTTTATTTGCGGGAAATATGACGCATAAAAGAACACAAACAAAAAAAAACGGTCAAGTGCGAGTCGGACTCGCGCAACAAGGGCTCCGTACTTTGTAGGTATGTAAGTAAATAGTTTAATTTTTTTTTATGTAATGTAACTACAAACTTACGGTTTTCGGATTTTTTACTTTACTTGTGTTACATGACATTGCTTCTTGCCAAATTTCATGATTCTAGGTCAACGAAAAGTACCCTATAGGTTTTGATTTCGGAACATAAACGCCCGTATCTTTTGATTGGGTTGACCTAAAAGTTTGATTTTTTTCACGGAGTATTTTATATTTCAACTTGATAACTCCACGCATTCCTGAGAAATAGGGTCTTGACTGACGGACAGACAGACGGACAACGAAGTGATTAGGGTTCCGTTGTTCCTTTGAGGTACGGATCCTAAAAATAAAAAGTTGGGGGAAAACCTGCGTCTCATCCACACAAAAAGGCCAGTAATGCTTCATGAGAGACTCTTCTTGTTACATCAAAGCAAAGATTCTCTCATGTCGAGTTTCTGAGGTCCTCCTATAAATTAACTACCTATACTCAGCTGTTGATTTGACAAAGTTATCTAATGAAGCAAAATTGTTCGATAACCGAGTACCTAATCACAGACGCAAAGTTGTCCAGATATCGAACCGATAGCACTATCACATATAAATAAACTCCAGCTCAGAATACCTAGCTCAGGAACCAAGCACTACTTGGAGCGGTTTTATAATGTCAGTCAAATAAAAAAAACCGGGCAAGAGCGAGTCGGACTCGCGCACCGAGGGTTCCGTACCATCATATGTTTTTTTTTTTTTCACCGGCGAGCTACTTACTAGATCTCGTTCAAACCAATTTTCGGTTGAAGTTTACATGCTAATGTACATCATATATATTTTTTAGTTTTATCATTCTCTTATTTTAGAAGTTACAGGGGGGGGACACATTTTACCACTTTGGAAGTGTCTCTCGCGCAAACTATTCAGTTTAGAAAAAAAATATATTAGAAACATCTATATCATTTTTGAAGACCTATCCATAGATACCCCACACGTATGGGTTTGATGAAAAAAAATTTTGAGTTTCAGTTCTAAGTATGGGGAACCCCCATAATTTATTGTATTTTTCTATTTTTTTTTGTGAAAATCTTAATGCGGTTCACAGAATACATCTACTTACCAAGTTTCAACAGTGTAGTTATTATAGTTTCGGAAAAAGTGGCTGTGACATACGGACGGACAGACGGACAGACAAACATGACGAATCTATAAGGGTTCCGTTTTTGCCATTTGGCTACGGAACCCTAAAAATATCAGAATTTATTTATTTATTATTATTTATTTATTTATTAACTCAACATCACTATCATTACAGGAATTTCCTAATTCAATAGTGAATTTGTATGAATATATCTGCCAAGTACGAGAATTTAATCGTAGGTGGTGAATCAGACCCTTGACCCTCAATATAAAATACATACTCAACTGAACATCAGTCGAAGAACTTCTAGCGATTCTTGGAGCTGGGGCATACAATCTTAATGCCTCTTTTATCACTGCTTCCATATACACAAGCTTTGGTAGATCGTGTCTGTTCAAATCTCTTTCTTGATTCCCGAGTACTTCTTTTAACCTGTTTGTATAATAAATTTCTTTAGGTGGAGTAAGTTCCTTAGGCAATTTACAGTCCCATGTAATAATAGGGCAAGCCTATTGTCAGTTGCCATCAACCGAATAAAAATCCAGGTTTCAGGTTTCTTCTGAGAAATTCCTGATGGATAAACCTAAACCTAATAACTCATTAAACAACCTAAAAATCGTACCCAAGTGCTCTTGCCGAGCAGTCGTGCTTACTAGACCAAAGCGCCAGGACTGTGTCCTCCATCACTTATTAATTACTTCATGAATATGTATTTAGAAATATCTATGTCAGGATGACTTGTAGTTGATAGTGTTACCCATTTGAAACAATTAAGCAAAAAAAAAAGAAAGAACTACTTCGGTGGTTTTGTCCGCGGAAACAAAAACAAAAGGTATTAGACTACTGCCGCTTGGTACTTATTTATATTTAGTTTTCTGTTTATTAATCAAGCAACTGTGATTTTGTAAACCAAACCATGGTGTGTAATTTTTTCCCCAAAGAATTTTTTTCACGTGTGTACATATTTATATAAAAATAATAATCTTTTTTTAAAGATCAGTTGACAAAGGAAAAATATTAGAATTAATTATTTAGTCAACTCATCCCGCGGGATAAGTTCGAGCGGCCTCAGTTGACTAAAGAGCCCCCATAAGGCCCGGGCAAAAATTCATAGAATTCGAGAAAACTCAATTTTTATGTATTATATAGTATATACAAGTATATAAAAAAAAAGAAGGGAAAAGAAAAAGAGAGGAGCTCATTGGGCATCAAAAAATTCGTCCGCATCGCTGTCAATGGCATAAGTGCCCAAAAGGCTGGCAGCATTACCACGTTGGATGGCAATGCTTATTCTTTGGGCTAAAAATAGGCCAGCCCTCTGGTCACGTGATGAGTCAACCAACCGCTTGGCGATGTCCCGATATATTTGATGAGCACTCGGACCCCAAGGCCCTAGTGTTTCAACCCCAAACGGCTCAAACATATAGCTCCCAATAAGGTTGTTATATTTGCGCCGTTTGAGGTTTTCTGCTCCTGCAGCAGCCGCCCCAGCACAGCCCACCGTGCTAGGAAGATGGGATGGCGCGAGGGTGTCGACACAGGTAGCATCCCACACCAAAGGCCTACCCAACTTCCAAGGCATTATGGTCATTCCATCTGGCCTCTTCCCATCGTCGCGCGCCAAGCCATTGGGTTCTAAAACAGCTGGCACCCCGGCGGTGACAAGAGCCCGACGGATGATGTCGTTAATGCTGGCGTGCCGTGCCATCCGACCAGCGCTCTTGCTGCAGGATAGGCCATGGTGTCCGAGGCAGTCGACTGCTTCACCGCATTGACAGCGATGTGGAGCTCCGCAAGGAGCACCCAGACGCAAACATGTAGCGAGCCGGAATGTGGTGTCACCCAGCATAGTGCCTATGTTGGGTGACGGTAGCGCCTGAAGCCAGAGGCCCGACTCCCATTCACCCACAGCCAGCAGGCGGGCTCGCTCAGCAGTATTGGTGGACGTATTAATAAGTTTATTCCGTACCAACCTGCAGAGCGGCTCATCCCACTGTCTCTGGGAAGACGGGTTCTCGGGCTGAACCGTGTCCGGGCAAGCCATTTTCCAGGCGTTCACTGCATCGGTCAAACACGGCACTTCAGAGTCAACCTGAGCAGGAATCAAAATTCGTGTGGTTAACTTTTCTGTGCTGTGGACCGAGGATAGGAACGCCGGTAGGCTTACGCTAGAAATTTTGCGGACGCCGAGCCCACCAAAACGAATGGGTAGTGAGGCTTGCAGCCACGCGCGGTCGTCCAAAGCCACATTTAAAATGGATGTAAGAGTACTGCGAATAATATGGTCAATTTTGTCCAAAAGATGTGGCTGCTTCCATAAAGAGGAAGAGCGGAGAAAATACATAAAATTTGGACCGAAACAACAATATCTGATAAGGGTGAAAGCCGAATGTAAATTAATTTTAGAAAGCCTATCCGAAATATCGTTAAAATGTTTAATTTTTTCGTCGACGAATGGTGAAAAACTGTCTTCTAAAATTGGGGAACCTAGGAGGTGCATTTTTATGTATTTTTGAATATTTTACAGAATTCGTTACTAAATCAGTTTTCTCTAAACTCTCAAATTTAATGGCCTTTATTGCCGTTTTAATAAAATAAAAAACAGTAGCCCTCCGGGAGTACCGACAGAAGTGAAAACAAAACAGAAACATGGCATCACTCACTGACATATCGGATATTCACATCCCGAGGACAGCCGAACACATCCGAAGCGGGTACTTTTTTAATAGTCTTTTAAATAAAACACGCGCGGTGTCGTTTGGTAACAGTGGCGCGACTTCAATGGTATTTTCCCATCTCAAAAAACGCCCAACGCGCCTAAAAAAGTTTTCACTTCAAAAAAAATATTTTACAAAAGTCTCAAAATTTGAAGTTTATCAAAGAATTAAGATTTTGTACGTGTGCAGTAGCTTAAACACACGCGAACTAAGCGACAAGTGATCAGTGTAATCACTCATCGACTGCGAGCAATAGGCTCGGGCCCTCTTACATGGGTATTAAAACATAACTGGGGAAATGTAACCTTTCGGGGAAACAAGGCGTAATGTTATATTGTAGTACAGACGCCAGCACATCAGCATCAGCATCAGCTACCCGAAACTGTCAAATTTTCCCAATCAACTTTGAACCTAATGCTTAGCGATAAAGTTGAAAATCTATTAAAGAAAGGAGGATGGGCGTTTTGGTACCCGAAAACTAATTACATCCAAACAAAATAATTTATATACAGATTGAAAGGTCTAATTATGTAGAACAATAGTTGTTATGAGGGATAGGCCCAGTTCGCTGTCCATTCAGAGATATACAACCTTTAACATTATGTAGGTTAGGTTAAGGTTAGGTTAGGGCGTTGCGGAAGCATTGTACGTTCCCGCGACCCCCGGCGTAGTGTGAGATGGAAAAACGAGGTAAAAAAAATGTAGATAAAATTCATGATGTACCATCTCACACCTACGCCGGGGGTCGCGGGAACGTACAATAAGATAACCTAACCTAACCTTAAAAGGTTGTATATCTCTGAACGGACAGCGAACTGAGACTATCCCCCCTAACGACTATTGCTCTATCTAATTAGGCCTTTAAAACTATATAAATTATTTTGTTTGATTGCCATGTTTTTCGGGTACCAGCTTCCATACATTTTTGCCCATCCTCCTTTGACAGATTGTACTAAATTGATGTGGTGCCGTCTGCACCTAAAACTTTCATTTCATTGTTTTGCTTTTCTATTTTAGTTGCATACTAACTCTTTACAAATTCGTTCTTGTACATCTTGATGTGACCCAATTAATATCAAAATGAATGTCAAAGTTGTAGCTGTAGTATCGTAAGCGGCTCCTATGATAGTGTCCAAGTGTTCCCTAATCTCTTCATCAGTGAAAGCATCTTGTTGATCAGCTAAATCCAACATTTGATCCAGTAATGATTTGAACTGTACTGAAATATAAACACTGGCATATATAAACTTTAGTTGGAATTTAGTATTTTTGGACTTGAAAATTAGAAAATACAACACAATGCGCGCACAGTATGATAGCTTGTGACGTTTGCACGTTTTATGAATTTCCATTAATATTGACAGCTAAATGTGGGGAAAGAGATGTTAGACGATACGAAAATACGTACGAATATATTGCGGCCATGTACGGGCCACAATATAGACGTACCGCTGCATGTATCTATAATTTCTCGTATCAATCAGCAATATTTTTATAATTTACAAAGCTGTCACAGGCGCTATCATACAATTTTGTCGCGTTTTCAGAAAGACATCTCAGCACTTGGATGTATCGCCAGTCAACTTGGCATCGCTGCAAAGACTCCAAAATAGACCGTCTAGAATAGCCTACAAATACTCTTTATTATGTACACCATATAAATTACAGACATAAAAATAGAAACTGTACATAGTGTGACACAATGGGCGGTGGGCAATTTTATTCAAATAAAAAAAAAGATATATTTTTACCTGATGCAGGCTCTTTAGTTTTATCTAAGCTGTCAATAGATCTCAAGTTTGATTTACGGTTAATGATCACCTGAAAAAAATAAAAACATTAATATTCTTTTACAGATAATATTTATGAGTACTTAAAAAAAGTTTTAATCTTTAAGATATTAATCATTTCTTCAGTAAAGAAAGAAACATTGTTTGTTTTGCACATACAAAACGCTTAACCGGTTGAATGTCGTAATTACAGAATAAATTAAAAAGCCATTGTGTCTCGCGTGGATCTACCTACGTTCCGACATACTACGGGTTAATACAAAAACACATACAAAGTAGCCAAAAGCCTCGTCATCATCATTCTCCTGCCCTTATCCCAATTTATTTGGGCCAACCCCAAATAAATTGAGCAACATGTCATTTTCTTCCATACTTCTCTATTAGTCATCATCTCGGTAGTCACCCCCTTTCTAACCATGTCATCATTCTCACATTCCATCCATCGTTTCTTTGGTCTTCGCTTACTCTTATAGCCATCGACATCCATACTCAAAACCCTCCTCACGCCATTTTCCTCATTTCTCCGTAACACATACCATGAAAACCGATTTCTACACAACTTTTCAGTTACCGGTGCCACTTTCAAAGTTCCTCTTATGTACTCATTTCTTATTCTATCCATTAGTGTAATACCACACCTCTTAGCATTCTAATCTCAGATGCCTTTCATTAATCGCTTTTGTGGCCCAACATTCCGATCCATACAAGACAGCAGATCTGATCATGGTCTTATATATCTTCCCCTTAAGTTTAAGGGGAATGCGGGAGTCGCAGATTGTTCCTGTGACCTGCAGCCATTTCATCCATCCAGTGTTAATTCTGTGCTTAACCGTTCGATCTACATCGCCATCGCTTTGCACGAGTAAACCGAGATACCGAAAGTCGGAACAGACTGGGAGAAGTGCGGCATCAAGCGCTATGGCTTCAGAACTGGAGAGACCGCCGAAATCGCAGAACATATATTCGGTTTTGGTTCTGCTGATTTTCAAGCCAACATTCTCCAGCTCCTGTTGCCATTTCTCCTATCTGCTCTAGATCTCAGATCCATCTTCACCGACAAGGACAATGTTATCGGCAAACAGCATGCACCAGGGCGCCTCATCCTGGATGCCCAACGTAAGAGCATCCATAATCAACACGAAGAGGTAAGGACTTAAAGCCGATCCATGGTGCAAGCCTACAGCCACACTGAACTCGTCGATACTGCAAAAGCCTCGTATTCAAGCAATAAAATTTAGTAAATTTTGTCCATTGCTTGATCAGTAGGTATCTATGTTATTTTTAACCCAGACGTATTGACGTGAATCAATTATCGTGATACTTTTGTTTCCAAGGATTCACACTCCGTGACAATGTAATATAATTAACACATTTAAAACAATACTCAAGAAAGTAATTATCTTAACAATGGACATTTCTTTTGTCTACATATCAAATTAACTTTTTGTAAATTCCATTATTGACTTTTCTGTATTAATTATCCCAATGACAACATTAATTAGAAAATAATACAGTAATTACCTACCGCTTTAGTTATGTCTTTCATGATTTTCATGAGGCTGTCTTGCTTTGCTTTGTATGAACTCCAATTGAATATGTATGGGAAATGTAACCAGACTCTTTGCAGCCTGTGTAGGTACAGAACAAATAAATCTTCAGCTGCGTGAGCATAGTTTTTCATGGTCTCACTATTCTCATCCGTTTTAAGCCCAAATGAGGTACCTGTAATATAAACATGTACTGTACTATCGAGATCAGTGTTCATGGCTGAATTCTTGTTTTCTTATCGTATGTTACACAGAGTACGGAATTGTTGCACGATTGTTGTCTCAAGAGGCAGCAGTACTAATAACCTTCACGGGAACCAATCACTTTTCCGATTTTTTTTTTGTTCGAATTTCATTTTACCGAAAACTATTGACCGACGTATTTTTTACTAAATGCATTATTTGACATATTTTTAGATCATCGAAGTATCATGTGCCATAAGGTATTATTTTCCCGAACTATATTTCGCCGATTTACAAAATAACTTTTTGTTATTAGCCGAAGCCTGTTTTGACCTTTTTTCATTTGCCAAATGATTTTTTTGCCATATTTTCACCACACCGGAACAACATTTGACGAAATATTATTTGGTCACAAATATATAGCCAGTTATTTAGCATTGGCATTTTCAATATTAAATTAAAATAGTGTTATAAGAAGTCAATATGTTGTGCTACAAAAGGATGCTCTTGGATGTATGGAATCCCGTACCATTTTGCGTTAAAGTCAAACTTTGTTTTTTATAGACTACACTTATCATATTAACTCCTAAAAAAGTTATTTTTGTAAACAAAACCCGGGTTTCGGAGATTTAAAAAAAAAACAAAATAACCGAAAGACTAGGCACCTACTTTATTTTGTTTGACATGTCATACACGAACGGCAAAAATCGCACATCTGCGGCAGTTTCGGACAATGTCTTCGCTTATTGCGTTGAAATCTTAATTAACACAACATCCTTCTGGAGTAAATGCATTTTAATCCTTCAATTATACATAGGAAAACAGAAATACCTATCAATTTCATGCAATTCGAAAGAAACGGAAAAAATTAATTGACACTGTCTTTCTGACAGTGTCAGATAGTGATCAAAATAATATGGCATTGACGACCATATCCGGAATTGAATCAATTGAGTGCATTATCAAAATATTTTCTTTATATTACGATTTCGTGATCCCGGTTAGACTTTATTGAAAAAATCTACCATTTTAAATGATAAATTGGTTACATTTTTTAAAGTAGGTATAAATAAAACTATCTCCATTCAATGTTATATTGATCATATCATTTGAAACGGAACGTCATGTAAAGGGAATAAAACAATATCATCACTTTTTTACTTTAATTTAAATTCCCTGTTCAAAAATCAAATCCCCGACGCCTAATGTCGTAAAAAAATATGAAAATAATTACTATAATATTTTGATCTTGAGGCATGAGACTTTTTGGTACCACAATCGGTCATTCTCCTTTAGTGACAGAAACGAATCGCTGCAAAACCGACTTCACGCAGTCTGGTCTGCCCTACCCCTAGAGTGTAATTTAAGCCCGCGTAGTCGCCGCGGGGTGGGATGGCCCGTGAGCTGCGTAAAACCATCTGCGACGTTATGCTCGCGTGGGGATGCCCAAACTTCGCAGCGCCGAAGTCGTGTCAATGCTTGCTGCATGTTGCATGCCTGCTTGCATGTTGCATGCTTGTATGCACGCTGCATGCTTGTTTGCATGGCAGCATGCCTGCTTGCCTGCTTGCATACTGCATGCCTGCTTGCATACTGCATGCCTGCTTGCAAGCTGCATGCCTGCTTGTATGCTGCATGAAAATGTCGTGCATGTTAATGTCATTTACGATAATGGAATACCGACGTTCACAATTTTTTTTATTAATAATAATAAATAGTATGCACAAACTTTCTAGGCGTTTGGTGAAATGAAAATATGGAGTATAATGAATCTTCGGAAACATAATACTTCGAACAAACGTTATTTCGGCTAAGTGTAACTCAGGTAAAAAGGTTTTTGAACAAATGAAACGTCGGAGTCACGGAAAAAATCTAATTGTTAATAGGTCAACTGATACAGTGGCAGACGTGACTTCGATGAAGTAAAAAAAAAGAAACGATAATTTTAAAAGTTTTAGTTGAAATGAAATTTCGTCAAATATTTTTCGAACTTATTCATAGGTAACCAAAATTCACAGCGCCTAAAGTGCGCTCACCGCACATAAAAGGTAACTTTCTTCATCATTACCATTAAAAGCCAATAAATACAACGTGTGACGTTAAATGCGCAAAACTTAAGATGTCATTGTACTCATCATTATGAACAACTTTTACTATGGGACCAAACTTGATATCGCAAAAAACAAAATCAGCTGTTTAGTACATTTTGACGAGTTAGGCGAGCATAAATGTAGGAAACAAATGATTCTTTTTTCGCGATTTCAGTTTGGGTCCCATAGTAAAAGTTTTTCATAATGATGAGTACAATGACCCCTTATGAGTTTTTGCGTATTTAACGTTACACCTTGTATACGTAATTTCTGTAGTGGAACGGGTAAACGGGGTGGTGCGTCTCTGTGCTCTGTAATATGAATGACCGGTACATAGCACAATGTTTACATTCTTCATTACAATTTGGAATAGTAGAGGACTTAGTATGCAGCCTTGAGGTACTCCTCCTAATTGTTTGAAAATTTTGATCTAACTAGATTTTCACTAAGTACTTTAGTCATGATAGTTTATTCCACCATTTAATATGAATTGAAATCTTACGAAAAAAAGAGGAAGAAATGCCCAAGATTGAACTGAATTGAAGTTGAACCAACTGCACACGCAAAATTTAAGATTGAACATTGAAATAATTATCTTATTATACGATTGTTGGAAATTATCGTGTAGTTCTTTAGCTCATAGATAGCAATTATATTGCTCAAAGACAACCATTTGCATTAGCTATGCACTACAGGTGCCATAAATCTTACTTACCTTATGCCCAGTTACTCAGCAAGTACAAACTTTTATCATTGAATTGTCGTAGAAAATACCTTGAAGCTATCACGCTATACAAAATTGTTAGAAATAAATTCAACTGCATAAACCTTAATAACATGATCTGCTACGCAATACCTAGAACCTTCCACAGGCGTCAGGTGCGCGCAGGTACGCTGTTCGCAATACCCTCCTGTCGAACCAACTCCGGCCTGCGCTCACCCATCCGCCGCATGGTTGACTTGTACAATAAAAGTTTTGTAAATATTGACATCTTCAATAGCCCAATAGGAAAATTCAAAGGTCTTATCTTGAAATCTCTTAAAAAATAATACATATTTTACAGACGTAATCTTTATATTATCACTTTAAATCTGTCCTCGTTGTAAACTTTTTATTTGTCATCTTTCTTTTATTTTATTATTTTTAACTTTTTTTTATTGTTTATAACTTCTTTTTTTTTTTTTTTTCTCACGCCTAGCGATTAAAGTTGTTTTTTTTTTTATATTATTATGATAACCCGTGGACAGTGTTGTGGGTTACATTATTAGCAAAATACAAATATTGTTATACTAGTTTTAAGTTTTCATAATGTAACTGTTTGCTGTTCCTCTTAATAAAAAATAAAATAAAAATAAAATTAAATTAAAAAAAAAAAACATTGAACTTACGACACGCAGTTCGCAATAAACTGTTGATCGTGTAGGGCTGCACATCAAATGGCTTTTTTCCTACTTCAGAAGCTAGTTGAGAGACCAGACTCTTTGCTTGGATGACGTATTCTTCCATAAATGTGTGCAGCACTTTCTGATTGAATGCTGGATTTAGAAGTCTTCTGTGCGGCTTCCAAACTGACACTAAAGTTAAATATAAGAGTACTTTGTCAAATGAACCGTTGACTATTTGAATTAATGTAAAAACCAGGTTACATCTGTCGTTTTCAGGGTTCCGTAGTTCTGACAAGGAACCCTTATAGTTTCGTCATGTCCGTCTGTCTGTCTGTTTGAGGTTTTGCTAATAGACCGTTAGTACTAGAAAGCTCTAATTTTGTAGGAATGTGTATATAAATTACACCGACAAAATGGGAAAATAAAATTTTGGAAAATATTTTTTTTAGGGTAGCTTCCCTACGTGTGAAGTGGGGATGAATATTTTTTTCGTCGTCTACCCCATCGTGTGGGATACCCCACACGACGTTGAATAGGTCTTCTAAAATGACTTGGGGGCTGCTACAATTATTTTTAATGTAATGCTCCATTTACGAAATATTAAACTTTAAACTGCAAATTTTTGTCCCTACCCCTCCCTCTAAAAGCTAAACTGCGGGCTTGAAAAATCTGGAAAAATTCACGATGATAGTACATTTCATGAACTTTAAAGGAAAATTATATAGGTTAAGATAACTTTATTAGTAGTCGGACTCGCACATGAAGGGTTCCGTACCACAAGGCAAAAACGCCGAAAAAAACACGTTTGTTGTATGGGAGCCCCCCTTAAACATTTATTTTATTTTGTTTTTAGTATTTGTTGTTATAGCGGTAACAGAAATACATAATTTGTGAAAATTTCAACTGTCTAGCTACCGCGGTTCTTGAGATACAGCCTGGTGACAGACAGACGGACGGACGGACGGACGGACGGACGGACAGCGAAGTCTTAGTAATAGGGTTCCGTTTTTACCCTTTGGGTACGGAACCCTAAAAACTAAATTATCATAAGTTTCACAATACTGCCGCTAGATGGCGCTGTACCAACAGGTTACGTTTTCATTCGAGAAACTATAGAAGTCACAAACGAACTTTGTTTAATATTTTTTTATTATAACCATTAATTCCTAATATCTTTACCATTACTTAGATTCAGAATAAAGAACAACAGAATCGTACTTTATTGTGATAACGGGCTACTACGGAATCTTACACTGTGCGTGGCCGGTTGGCCGGTTTTTTTATTAATCAACTTAATAATTTATAATTTTTGAGTTTATATATAAAAGGGATCAGATTTTTCAAATAAACTGTATTGTCACCCCCACTGGGGTGGAATTTCGAAAAAATCGTTTGGGATATATTTACTACTTAACTCAAAGACTCATATCCATTTTCGAGTTAAGTTAAGTTAGAGGAAGTAAGCAGTAAAATCCACCCTTTAAACTTTTTTATCCTTTTCCACCTTGGCAGGTGTCGATTTTTGAAAAACTCTAAAACACACTTTTTTTTGTTTTAGTAGTACCGTGTTTCGAGTTAATCCGACAGCGGGTTACATATTTTTCTAACCTATCCAACTTTGTCACCCCCTAAATCCTCTGTGAAGCTAATCAAGCCACGTAATAAAATACTCCCCTGTGCAATTGGCTACCCCCCTTCACCCCAGTAAGGGTAGATTTTCTAAAAACCCTGATATACTTTTTTTTTATTTTTAGTTTTAAGTATAAAGACTGAGTTTCGCGTTAATCGAACAGCGCGTTAAAATTCATCCATACAAATTTTGACACCCCCCAATCCCTCTATAGGGAATAGTTTAGAAAAATAAAAAATGCGAAACTTCATAATTTACTTAGATAAATATTCGTGCCAAGTTTCAAGGTAAATTTTTCATACAAACAAAATCCCCCTTTTCACCCCCTTAAAGGTTGAATACCCCTACATAGTGGATACATAATCTTCACAAAGATCACACCCTCCAAAATTCATGTCTCTAGGACCAGCTGTTTAGGCTGTGCGTTGATATCTCAGTCAGTTCATTGAATTCTAAGATTTATAATGAAAGATCTCCCAAGCAACCCACCACCCAATCCAACTTTATCGGTGTTATTACGAAACAAGGTATGTATTTCTTTTGACATGGTTTAAACCATCGAGCCTCTTTTTGTACTATGAACGTACTTGCTATTGAAATAAAATTCATAATACAGAGTGAACCATGTGCCCTGCCCTCTACCCCACTGCACTTCCCTTGATATACCTATCGGGAAACAAACAAAAACTAAACGCAAGGAGTAATAATACTTACCATTCGCAGTAACAAGTCCCCTATTATACATCTCCTTTGCAAAATTGTATATGTATGGTTTCTCCAAACATTTATTTGCTACCGTAAGACTGTCATCGGGGTCTGTTATTACTGAAACAGGATTATAATAATATAAATAGTGTTGATAAATGAACGCATACCTATATAATTATAGAGCATCAACTGAAAACGTTGAACATAAATCTAGACTTTCTTGTATTGACTTTTATCTTTTGACATTTCTATTAGTTAGATTCGGAAGTCGGTGGCAATTTGGATACATACCAAAAACAAATAAAATAAAAGCCAGCGACTTACGAATCTAAAATTAGGCAATTTGGTTCAACTGATATTATGTTTCACAGCAAGGCTATATTTAGAAAAGAAATTGTTACTATTTTAAGTGATCAGAACCCTATTAATTAAGTAATGTTTACTTTATTCTGTCTGTTATTATATAGTTCTTTCTAACAACTAGTAGATTTGTTTAGTAATAGGTATGTGGATAACGTTGTGAGTAGTATATTTGTTACTTCTATTATTAAGTTTTAACCTATGTTTACTTATTATTACACTACTGTTTGTTGTCCCTAAATAAATAAATTAGTTTTTACTTTGTAGTCGCTTGTTTTAAGTCGGTAAGTTTAATTTTCAGATGTAGTCCCCCACACAAGTTCATGTAACACTACTTACCATGCACAAACAATATCTTTAAATTATTAAAGATGTTGTAAAGACGAACTGGATAAAAAATCTGTTTTGAAATGTGACCATCGCGCGGGCTTTTTCTACTAAATAAGAAGAATCAAGAATCACGTAAATCGGCTCAGTAATCGCGGAGAAATGGGTGAAAAAATATATTAAAAAACACCTCCTCCTTTTTTGAAGTCAGTTAATAAACTTACAATATACAGAATGGAAGCCGAGACGCATTTCAACGACTTCTTCTTTCTTCAAACAATAGTCGTAAACCATTTTCTCCGTTTCCCACATGTCTGAAATTTTAATCATAATTATAACATACATACTCGTATCGACGAAGCTATAAGTCTGATGGCCAACATATCAGTTTTTTTTTTATCATGAATAAATACTAAACATTCTTAAAACGTTTTACGTTTATGTTTATATACTCAATCTAAATTTAAAAAATACTGGCCAAGTGCGAGTCGGACTCGCACATGAAGGGTTCCGTACCACAAGGCAAAAACGCCGAAAAAAACACGTTTGTTGTATGGGAGCCCCCCTTAAATATTTATTTTATTTTAATTTTATTATTTATTATTAAAGTAAAAATACAACTGAGTATTTTGTGAATATTTCAAGTGCCTACCTGTTGCCATTATTGATATCGAGCAAAAAAGGGCAAAAAAAAATCGCGTTTGTTGTATGGGAGCCCCCCTTAAATATTTATTTTATTTTGTTTTTAGTATTTGTTGTTATAGCGGCAACCGAAATACATAATTTGTGAAATTTTCAACTGTCTAGCTACCGCGGTTCTTGAGATACAGCCTGGTGACAGACAGACGGACGGACGGACGGACGGACGGACGGACATCGAAGTCTTAGTAATAGGGTTCCGTTTTTACCCTTTAGGTACGGAACCCTAAAAAAATAGACGTAATAAATCAATTTACGCAAAAGTACTTACGTTGAGCGTCCCCAATTAGCAAATGCCCATGTCCTATGATCGGCAATGCACCAGGGTACATAGGGGGTGACAGGGAACGGCTTGGTTTCATCCAAGACCACACCGCAAACACGACACAACATAATATTATCAATGCTACCAGCGACATCGTTATGCGATCTGACGCGATTGATACGGTATATTTATATAGCGCACTATAATTCATTGCGTGATTATTTAATTTAGACGAGCTGCTGTCTTTTTACCCGACTACGGCGAAGCAAGAAGGAGGGTTATGATTTTGACCGGTATGTATGTATGGGGACAGGACTAAACTAAAATTTATCTTCTGTCCTTTTCTTAATGAAATAGAAAGAAAAAGATGCACTGAACTTAAATTTAGTTGAATTAGTGAACAAACGAATCGGCGCCATTGTTAAGTTTATTTTTAGGATATTTTTTTTACAGATTTAATCATTCATGGTAGTTATCATATCCATCGTACGGAACCTTCTCCACGTGAGTTTAACTCACTCTGGTCCTGTTTTTTTGGATCTAAAAAGGAACCTACGGTGTAGGTAAGCAAGAAGGTCGCGTTAAGGTTAAAACCATGAACTTTAAATATTTAAATTTATGCAAAAATAATAAATTAAGCAAACCTCGTGGAATATCAATTAATAAACTGAGCTTTCCTGTTTGATCGCCGTTAGACCAGTCTACAAGAGAAAAACAAACCGTCAAGGTAACTAAAGGTTGGACTCGCAGCACTGAGGGTTCCGTTTAATCTTTTATTTACCAACAAACAGTTAGTTAAGTTAAAAATAAAATTGTATGTTAAAGTTTAAATTATAGAATCCAGTGACAACCATTTAAGATCGTGCATTGTGGAAGGTGGCCACGTCGCAAATCTGTCAATTAAGTATTTCGTTATTTATTTATTTTTTATAAACGTTGCCCCACACTAGGAATTTCTCCTGTATTGTGGGTGCGTTTACAAACATGTAAACTCACATACACAAACAGCCAGACCCGGAACAACTACTTGTAGGTCATACAAATATTTGTTCCGTGCGGTAATCGAACCCGCGACACGCAGCGCAGCAGTCAATCGCTTAACCACTGCGCCAATCGTGCCGTTTTGAATAATGTATCAATATTACTAAAGGAAATGAATAAATATCGCTCTGTAGTGTGTAAAATAATGATTATGAATTGAATACGTAATACTAAAATGTGGTTCTGTATGCTGAGCGATGGCCGTTTTGGATTGTGACGCATATTTCCCTCAACGTGTTTTTTTTTTGTATTTGTGTTCTTTCTCTGCATCATGTTTACCGCAATAAACTTATTTTCTTTCTTTCTTTCTTTATTTGAATCGATTACATATTGTAAATTGATAAATTAATCACAACAGCGAAATACTTAACAGTTATTTGCGACACCAACTTTCGGATTGCACAAGCTTAACCATAATCAGCCTATAAGTAATGTTCCGGCTGCTGCAGCTGGGATAAAAGGCCTCCTCTCTGGGAGACGAGGTGGGCCTGTGACTTTCAGAATGCACCCTCTTTAAAGGGAACAGAATCTGTAGAAACTATCTGTAGGATATCCAATTTACGCAGTCTTTATTTAGAAATGGTAAATAAAAAAAAAATTGATATATAAGATCTCATGTTCTTCTACGAATTTGTCGGCTACTCACTGGTTTATTCATAACTAGCTGACCCGGCAAAGTTGGGCTGCCATATAAATTATTTCCAGCTGCCACTGAGTATTTTGTGAATATTTCAAGTGCCTACCTGTTGCCATTAGGTATTGATATCGAGCAAAAAAGGCAAAATCGTTTGTTGTTTCCCTTAAGAGCCTATACTACCTCAAATGGCTTAACATGATCCTCCGTTATGTCGAAAATTCTGCAGCATTAATTTTGAAATAAATATATGCTAAAGTTGAGGATTAATGTAAGGTCTTATGTTAGATGAAAACACGATTACATAAAATTTTCTCGATAGAAAAAAACCACCAAATCACCTCCAAATCGTTGAGATAAAACCATTTTACTCCTTCATTTTTTATCAAAAGAATTTAAAAAAATATCTAGTGCTTTGCAATACAAACGAAAATGATTAGGTTTTGTTACTTTTTAAAAACATGTATATTTTTTAATATTATTATATTAAAAAATATACATGTTTTTAAAATGTAAAAAATAAAAATGCGATCGTTTAAAGTCCGTGTCTATATCATCCCCGCACTCGTCCACGAATTCAGTGCGGGGCGCCTCGTGTTGCTAGGCAACGCGTTGGCATGCGGGTGCATGCGGGTGCATGCGGGTGGCGGAGTGGCGCGGAGAGGGATAGTTAGCTCCGCCCAAATGCACAAGGTCGTTGGCATGAATACAAGCCTTAAATACTTATTTTATTTTGTTTTTAGTATTTGTTGATAAAGCGGCAACAGAAATACATAATTTGTGAAAAGGAAACCGCCAAAATTGGGCTAAAGTATGCACAGAATCGATATGTATATCAAAAAAAACTAGATTTTTTACTGATTAAAAAGAACATGTAACAATAATAACTTTCTATCGGAATGAGCTAAAAATTATGATTTTAAATATGGTTTTTAATTGAACGTAGTTCTAAAACTAGCTCTGTAAACAAGCTGTCAGGTCATTTTAAGTTCGTTCTAAAACTAGTAGGTCTAAAGTAGTTATTAAAAAAACACTAGAGTCTGTCAAGCGAGTCGAGTCCACAACCCTTTTACTGATTTCTTATAATGGCAATACTATGATCTGTCAAACAGATTGTCACAAATACTGTTGTAACCTCTTAATAATCCGGTTTTTGTTGAGTTTTTTAATGTTATAATGCCGAAACCTATTAAAAGTAGTGTCAGGAGCTTGTTGTTTACAATGATTAATAAATATAATCATGTACAGAGTGAATCTGACGACGTGTTATCGCAAAAACGACGACTTTTGGATGAAATCGTTTCAACATCAGGTAGGTTGGCAACAACGTGTTGATACTTTTAGCACAATTGTCTAACTTTTTTTATTTTACTGTGATGTGATCACGATTTCCGTTTTGGTTTAGATCCAGACGTAGTGTTCATGACCTTGAAACTTACTGCTATATCAGTGCTATATCAGTGTTGACACCTGAAAGATTTTTGAATTTGCCGCCTTTTTCGTGGGACTAGACTCGCTTGACAGACTTTATCTATTTTGTTTTAGCATAATTTGACATGAACATTATAATCGTTTATAAAAGAAAAAGGGACATTAGATGAATTATTGTTGTTTTAGTAAGTTATTTATTTATTTAACAATAACATCTTTCAAAATCGTGTATCAGCGACTGTTTCAAAACGAAAACATATCAAAATGTCAATGTCACGTAATAAAATAAGACGTGACCTAAAGGTCTAGTTACCAGGTCATAAAATCCCAAAAAAATAATAATGCCACGTCACTCCTGTAGTGTCAAGTCTCGTCATTCGTTTTTGTACTACAGCATCATATTGTAGTCTTTGCTTGTGCGCTTACGGATGTGCTTACTCGATTTCTGCTATTGTATTTATATATGTCTATTTGACAGTTTGTATTTACAATACATTTTGGCATTATAAATACAATTCTTACCATTTGCCGCATAACCTAACCTAGTGACCCAAAAACATATTTTCTTCCTAATTCCCATAGATTTTTGAAAAAAATCTTTCTGATATTGATATGTACGTGTTTTATCTATTAAATAACACATAAATGATTCCTGTTCACATTTTGGCCCAACGATATATGGATTTCTGGCGGTCTCCTTTCAACTGTCTAGCTATCGCGGTTCTTGAGATACAGCCTGGTGACAGACAGACGGACAGACAGCAAAGTCTTAGTAATAGGGTTCCGTTTTTACCCTTTGGGTACGGAACCCTAAAAAGGATTATATTATGGTAGATTTACAATAGTAGAGTTTGTGAAAACTTTTACAAAAAAAACAACCGACTTCCAAAAAACACTATAAAGTTAAAAATAACTTTAATTTCGGAAGTCGGTGTCTTTGGATTTGTATTTTAGTTTTTTGCCACCGACTTCCGAAATTAAAGTTATTTTTAACTTTATAGTGTTTTTTGGAAGTCGGTTGTTTTTTTTGTAAAAGTTTTTATTTTTCACTTTTTAGTGGGTCAGTTTGTAATTTATTTAAGTTACAATAGCCTAATATCAACGGATCATCACCTTTTACAAAATATTGCTTTTCCCGATGCAGGGACGTTAATTGTTGAGGAGTTCTCCTAGTAAGAACCAGGAGAACTGGAGCTGATTGAGAAGTCACCATCAGCTCCACTTCACCATACGCATTGTAACGAGCATAAATTGCTTAGCAACCATATTAAAGTAATCGAATCGCAACCCGTGAAATATTTGTCATTGAGTAGTTCCGATGGCCATCTGTGGTCTTCATCATCAGCTCCACTTTACCAAATGATGATTTCCGAGAGCAAATGCTCAAGTTACTTTAATTATTGAGTAGGCCACACGACGAAAAATGACGCGATTACGCAACTTAAATTCGGTTTCAAATTGACGCATCAGCATGACTAGTAGGTAGTGGTCGTCCTATGTAAAACTACAATCTTAATTAGGTAGGTATTATTTTTGTACGACCTGAACATTTTGGCGTATTGAACCGTAAGAAGTAAGCCCAACAAAAGGTAACTGCTGTAAATCGTTGAGGAATTCCCTCGACTGTCTATGGTCTCCATCATCAGACCTGTAATGGCACTTATAACCCATATGGGTGCAAAGTTTTTCCTTTGCCATTACAGTTCTCATAAATATAAATTAATTAATTCCAAACACAAGGTAGCTACTGTAAACTGTTGAGGAGTTCCCTTAACTGTCCTTCGTCTTCATCATCAGACCCCTAATGACAGTCACAACCCATCTAGGTGTAAAGTTCACATCAATACAAATTAATCAAGCCCAAACACAAGGTAACTGCTGTAAATCGTTGAGGAGTCCCCTCGACTGTCTTTCGGCTCCATCATCAGATCGACTCCAGGCCTTCATTAAATTGTAGTGCTTTAAAATACTTAACGAAAAAATTAACAAACGCACTAGTCGCTCCTACGATTTTCGAATGTTCCCCTCAGTTTCACTGGGATGCCATCATCAGATCCTGGTTTCCTTATCATGGTACCACCCTTGGCATATCTCCTTTCCAACAAAAAAAGAATAATCAAAATTGGTTCATAAACGACGAAGTTATCCGCGAACACACATAAAAAAAAAAAAAAAAAAAAAAAAAAATACGGTCGAATTGAGAAACCTCCTCCTTTTTTTGAAGTCGGTTAAAAAACAAAGTTGAAAGCGACCTTGAACCAATAGTAACACTACGCAAACAGCAGAGTGCGCGATGCTAGGCGCACTACAGCTGACAGTTACCTAGTTCAGAGTTAACGAAACACAATACTTACGTCAAAGTTATTCAAATTTTCCGTCATAAGCGCTTTTTTTATCCAAAGCACGCAAGCACGAAACTGAAAAATTGTTTATTAACTAAGAAATAAATATTTTCTGTTGCGGCTCCGCGTAAACTCCTGGGCAGCATGGGAGTCATAAGTTGCACCATAGCGACGTACTCCAGATTGCAATAATCGTAATGTAGATTAATTTTCGCAAAGATAACGCGTTGAACGTAAATGATAAATGATTTTATTTCTGTAAGTAGGTTTGTACAAACACTTTTACACGTCAATCATATTTTTTTTTAAACTAGATTAGGTCGGCGTTTCCTAACTGACTATTCTGAGAAGAAAGGCCGAAACAAACTCAGAAGTCACAGTCTCTTTTAAAGTCCAGACAAAATCTTGCTCAGATCGTGTGAAGACCATGTAGATTGGTGTCTGAAATGGTCTTTTGAGGAAAGAACCACTCAGATTGAGCGGACCTGTCCAATCAGTGCACGCATTTGTCAAAAATCGTGCAGCTCAACTCAAAACTTGAGGAGCTCAACGATTCGACGAACAATACCAAAGACAGGACATTTGGGTAGGCCGCATAAACTACTCAAACTGCCAGATCATTATTAAAACTAAGAAGGAAAAAAGAAATGACCCACATAGTCCTCAAATTCACAATAATTAAATAAAAAAATAAAAATTACTTACAAAGTAAATATTCAGGTCATTGTCTAAATAAAATTCATCAATGTCAATGTGTATATAAAAAATCCGGACATAATCTTTGAGGACCCTAAGATTATGTCCGGATTTTTTTCAATCAGAATCAGTCAAATATTAAATGAAAATATTTTTCCGTCGATAAAATTAAGCTATGTTTCCCTCATTTCGTTATGTGCATATTATGAAGACTCACACTGTATTTATATGTAATTAGGTATATATTATTTTCAGTTTTAATAGGTTTAGGCGTATCTTTATATTTAAAATATTTATTCCTCAACGTTCATGATTGCATTGTCTCTGCATCTCCCAAAGGTTGACTGGTAGAAAATGCCTACGGCATTAAGTCCGCCTCTGTACATTTATGTGCTTGAAATATTAAATAAATAAATAATATATTTTATCAACATCGTTTAAAATCTTTGATCCACTTGGTTTTGTCAGCCCCTGTATTTGTTATTCCTAAATTAATAATGCAGCAACTTTGGGTTGACAAAGTTGGCTGGGACGAACCTCTTTCCAAGGAAATAGAAACAGCTTGGCGTAAGTTTTCTAATAATCTATCTAGTCTAGCTACATTTACACTGCCGAGGCAGGTTCTATGTGACTCACCTGTTGTTACAGAGCTACATATGTTCAGCGACGCCTCCCAAAGGGCATATTGCGCTTGTGCCTATATAAGGTCTATTGATGAAGAAGGTATCGTGCATGTCAACCTTTTGTGTTCCAAGTCAAAGGTGGCACCAATCAAGGCTTGAACTATACCTCGTTTGGAGCTTTGTGCCGCCTTACTTTCTGTTCGACTCTGCAAGGCCGTTGTCGATTCCTTGAGGCACCCAATATCACGTAAACTGTATTGGTGCGACTCCAGCGTCGTCCTTGGTTGGCTGCATACTAGCTCTAGAAGCTTAAAGAGCTTCGTGGCTAATAGAACAGCAGAAATACTGGAACTGTCAGATGTTTCTTGTTGGCGTTATGTACCTACATCTGAGAATCCTGCTCATCTCGTCTCGCGCGACGTTTATCCCGAAGAACTTAAAGATCGTAGTCTGTGGTGGTCAGGGCCCAAATTTTTACTTCAAGGCGAATCTTCTTGACCTACTTTACCAAATAAACACGAATTTGAAATTCCTGAAATAAAGTCAAACATTGTTGCTAAGATGGATAATTCTTGGATCATTCCTTTTCATAAATTCAAATTCAAATAGCCTTTATTAACAAACTAAAAAACAATTTTTACATATTTCTGTGTGATTAGCAAATATCGGTTGGTTTGTCTTGCTCACCAGCATAGGCCTCTCCCAGATCCTTCCAAATTCCATGATCTTGTGCTTTTCTCCTCCACGCGGCGCCTGCTGTCAAACTGAGGTCATCCTCCCATCTACGCACTGGCCTTCCGCGTTTCCTTATCCCCTCTCTCGGGTACCATTCAGTGACGTCTTTGGCCCACTTCTCTATACTGCTTCTGATTGTGTGGCCTGCCCACTGCCATTTTAGTTTTTTTTATTGTGAGTGTCACGTCTGTAATATGTGTTTTTTTCCTCTTTATCTTTTCTCTTCAGGTTCAGTATGCTACGCTGCATGTTATGTTGGCATGTTTCTAACTTTTTTATGTTTTCGGAAGTAAGAGGCCAGTTTGGCATCCATACGTCATAACCGGAAGAATGCACGAGTTGAATGTTTGCCTTTTTTAGCTTGGAAGGTATAGACGGGTTTTTAAAGATTTCTTTTAACGACCAGTACCTTTTCCATGAAGAGTTGATCCTGCTACGGATTTCCTTGTTTGTGAGTTGTGTTGGGGAGATAGTTTGCCCGAGGTATGGATATTCTTCAACATATTCGATGCTTCCGTTGTTAATTGAGATTGGTACTTTTATGTCATTGGTCATTAATTTAGTTTTTGTTGTGTTCATCTGCAATCCAACTTTGTTGCTTTCTCTTACTAGCTGTTCTAGCATTTCCTGTAGATGTTTCGGGTTATTGGTGATGAGAATGAGGTCATCAGCGAAGCGCAGATGGTTGAGTGTTGCTCCGTTTATTTTAATTCCGTATCCGTCCCAGTCCAAATTCCTAAATACCTGTTCCAGTGTGGCAGAGAAGAGTTTCGGCGACAGTGGATCTCCTTGTCTCACACCTTTCTTTATTTCGAACTTTTCTCCCACTCTTTCTGTTTTTACCCTTGCTGTCATATTTGTGTAGATTTTTTTAATTATTCTTATGTACTTCTTGTGTACACCTTGATTCAGTAATGCTTCCCAGATACACGGATGTTTTAGAGAATCAAAAGCCTTGTTGTAATCTACGAATGCATGGTAGTACGTCAATCGGTATTCGTTATATTTCTCAATAACCTGCTTTATCGTATGAATGTGGTCGACCGTGGAGAATCCACTGCGGAAACCTGCTTGTTCCTTTGGTTGGTTCTCGTCTAATACCTTTTCATAAATATGGTAAATTAAATAAGATAAAACAAGATTACGCGTATGTGTTGAGGTATTTTTTTAATTTGCGTAATCCTAATTCTCTGCGTTTTGATGCCCTTAACTTAGAAGAATTACAAAATTCATTTCATTTTTTATTGAAACAATTTGTTATCTAAAGAAAAATCAATATGTACAAAATCACTCATCATAGCGCTCACACCTTTCATGGACGCAAATGGGTTGATACGAGTAGGAGGCCGGCTGGATGCTTCGGCTATTCTATTTGACAGCAAGCACCCTATCCTACTACATTCCTCACACCATCTCACAAAATTAATCTTTGAGCGGGAACACTTACACAAACTACATGCTGGCCCACAGCTTCTCCTAGCTTCTTCCTAGCTTCTCCTTGCTAGTGTCAGGCAATACGTGTGGCCTATTAACGGGCGACCACTCGCTAGGAGGACTGTGCGCAACTGCATCACATGCAGAAAGGTACAGGGCAAGACTTTAACACCCTTAATGGGGAACTTGCCCTCTCAGCGCGTTACGGTGGATTTCCCGTTTCGTAGCGTTGGTGTAGATTTTGCCGGACCCTTTTATATCTCAAATAGGAAGGGTCGCGGATCAAGGGTTACAAAATGCTATTTATGCATTTTTGTTTGCTTAAGGTACAAGTGTGTACACTTGGAAGCGGTAAGGGATCTTTCGAAGGACGCTTTCATTCTTACCTTGCGTAGGTTCGTATCCCGACGGGGTAAGCCTACTGAAATTTTTAGTGACAGCGGCCGCAACTTTGTAGCCGCTGCCGAAGAAATTGGCAATTTTTTAAAATGTAACCGCCAAGCAATTACAGATTTCTCTAACGAAGAAGAGATTAAATTTTTGTTTTCACCTGCTTACGCTCCCCACTTTGGTGGTATCTGAGAAGCCGGAGTAAAATCCGCTAAACATCATATAAGACGTGTAATGGGCAACACGCATTTAAACTTTGAAGAGATATCCACGTTGTTCGCACAAGTGGAAGCCATATTAAATAGTCGCCCACTTTACCCCATGTCCACGTCCCCAAATGACCTCCTTTTCCTCACCCCAGGGCACTTCCTGCTTGGACGGCCGCTAACTGCGCTGCCTTCACCGAGCCTTGAAAACTGCAAGTCCACTCAACTGAAGCGCCACCAACGACTTGAGCAAATCCGTCAGCACTTTTGAAGGAGATGGCAGAGGGAGTACCTGGCTGAGCTGCGGCAAAGATCAAAATGACGCACCGATGATACTCTACTGAACGTTGGCGACCTAGTAATGCTTCAGGAAGACAACTTACCACCATTGTGCTGGCGTACGGGCCGAATCAGCAAACTCTTTCCGGTTCCTGATGGAATATGTCGAGTCGCAAATGTTCAAACAACACAGGGCACTTACCGGAGGCCCTTCAAGCGACTCTGCCCTCTGCCTGCGACGAAGCATCATATCGAGTAAGGGTTAAAGACGGCGGGGAAGATGTTTGCGCCTGATGCTTTGGTGACTTTAGTGTCCATGTCAAACGTTGCTAACAGTTTTATATCCGGCGCAAATAAGTGACGGTAGTTCACGCACAAAATATTATGAACATGGAAAAAATTCTACCTGACTTTTTGACAAAAGAGACAATAAAAATTCTCGAACAAGGGAACATCGGTCCGCACCATTCTTTATATTTTATATTTATAAACTTATTTAAATTTAGAATAAAACGATGTGTTTATGTTTTCTACTATCTACTTTCAAAAATAGATTCAGTTTAAAGTAAAACTCCTTCGTTTTATTGAGCATCAAGCTCCAGTGTCTCGTCGTAGACAACCTAAATAACTTGAAAATCAGTTACATTCAAAAATCGCATTCTAAATGCAAGAAAAAATAATTGATCAAATAAAATATATCGATCTTACCCCGTTGAAACGGCTGGCAGTCAGGGGTTCTCAACATGTTATGGATATTAAAAGAATTAAATAATCATGCTCATGCATGACTATCAAGTCTAACTCGGGTCGATAAATAAAACACACGTTATCATTTAGTACCACGTAGCGTACATTATATTTTTTCTAGACACTGGTCTATAAAAAAATTCTTCTGGTTTGTGAGGCAAAGTACTGACTTCACCACACAAACCAGAGGTGTATAGTACGCTAATATTTTGCCAGCTATGTGTAAGTATAGAAACAAACAGTTCATCATTATTATGCAACTTAGAAAATTAGATAATTCTTCTACGGTAAGGCAAGTTTTGCCCATTGCATTGAATCTTCTTTGTTTTCTGTTACCAATTATTTATACAATAATAAAATTGTTAGTTTCTTAATTCCAGACTTATATGATGTCCAGCAACTGGTTTCAGGAATATATCGCATCGAGTCACTAACTTCTCGATATCACTTTTGATACGATACTGCCTCACAATGTACGCCAGAGTTGTCTTGACCACCATCATTGCATATAATTTACCTGTAATGGAAGATATTGTATTGTTAAGTAAAGGAAATTCTATTCAAGGAGGATTCTATTCTATATTCCAATTTTTACTTCGAGAAACAAATTACTCTCTTTGAACCAATTAAACGGTTAATTTATTGCCAAAACATTGACGGCTCAATCAATTATATTGCACAATATCACGAATTGCGCAATGTTTTTAACCGTTTAGGGTTAATATTGAAAATTGTGCAATGATTGAACAAAAGTTTGAGCAAGTTTAATTTTTATTGCACCATATTTTTTCATTGCACCGTGCAGTATCAGTATCGCGCAATATGTTTTTTGTTTATTTTTTAGCTGTGACAGGGACTACATTCAATTATCGACAGTAAGTATATTTCTCCTTTTTCTTAGGTATACCATTAAAATAGTAACATAGTTTATAAGTTGTACTTACAACAATATGATGGGCAAAATATGTCTGAATTAAAAATATTTAGATTTTTTTATTTTAATTGATACCACTCTTTCGACTAGAGACGTTTTTTTTTACATTTTGCCACAAGTAGCAACACGATAAGTAGTCTTGCTCTCGCGAATACAATGTTGCATAAGAGCCGTCAATGTTGTTGCGTCAATATAATCGATCGTTTGAGTACAAGGAGTGATTGAATATTATTGCACAATAACAATACTGCACAACGTTATTGCAGTTGTAAGAAAAAGTAGAATCTTAAAAAAGATACGTCTCGGAACTTTACTTGGTATTTAGGTAAAGTTACAGTAAATGTTATAAAATAAATTAAACGATGCCTTACCGATACAGTTTCGCCTGCCCAGGCTGAAGCTAGCAAACGTGTTAGGGTTCTCAGGCAAGGTGGCAGGGTCCAGCCATCGCTCCGGTTTGAACAGTTCTGCATCAGCTCCCCACGATGGATGGCGGTTGAGCCCATAGACCGATATGACGTAAGTACAATTAGCTGGCAGTATGTAGTTTTCTAGAACGCATGAAAAACATGAATTATTTATTATCAACAGAAAATAAAATATAGGGTGGCAGGGACATCAACGCACAAACTGTTTCCATGTATTCAGTACATGATTCTGGACACCCTTGCGTTGAAATTGATCGTCTACATCAATAGAAAAATCTGCTGTTTCCTACAAAAGTGCAATACCATAATCAGCCTATAATGTTCCCACTGCTGGGACACAGACACAGGCCTCCTCTCAATGAGAGGGAGTGGGCCGTAATTCACCACGCGGGCCCAGTGCGGGTTGGTGGATGTTACGTCATGTCTTCGAATTTTTGGTTCTAGGACATGCCGGTTTCCTCACGATGTTTTCCTTCACCGTTTTGAGGGCAGTGGTGATGAAATAATTTACACAAAGTAATTATAGCGCCTGTCTGGATTCGAACCTACGACCTACAACTTGTACCTAAGTCGTGTCCGTGACCACTGGGCCACCACTGCTCTCTAAATTCAAAAGTGCAATACCTACACGGTAAACAGGATTTTTATTTAAATAACCGATAAAAAATTACGATGCCGAACATAGTAACAGGATGCGCGTCCATGTCCCCCCTGACCCTGTATAACACATGAAAAAACTCAATTGGAAGAATTTCAGAGAATACATGGGATATTGTCTGATTCTTCATCACTTCCATTGCCGTTTTCTTATCCGTTGTTATATGTGGTTGTCGTTGCCGACTGCCCCGTTGGTCTCGTGGTCGCAAGCGCGACTGCTGAGCGTGGGGTCCCGGGTTCGATTCCCGGGTCGGGCAAAGTGTTATTGAGTTTTTCCATTAGGAATTTCTTAGTAACAGCCCGGAGTTTGGAAGTTGGCGGTGTGATACCCCCGTGTCTCGGAAAGCACGTTAAGCCGTTGGTCCTGCGCCTGATCTCTCTCCGGTCGTGTCGGATTGCCATCCCATCGGACTATGAGAGTGAGGGAAGAGGGAGTGCACCTGTGTCTGCGCGCACACTTGTGCACTATAATAATATCTCCCGCGCCGAAGGCTAGTCTCCGTTGAGATTGGCCGCCGTGGCCGAAATACGGTCTGGAGGACTTTATTTATTTATATCGTCGTTGATAAAATCCGACTCAGCTGACAAAAATGAGAGAAAAATATTAATAGCGGAAAACATGAATTGTAATTCAGTAAAGAAAGAAAATACGTTTATTTGCGGGAAATATGACGCATAAAAGAACACAAACAAAAAAAACGGTCAAGTGCGAGTCGGACTCGCGCAACGAGGGCTCCGTACTTTGTAGGTATGTAAGTAAATAGTTTAATTTTTTTTTTATGTAATGTAACTACAAACTTACGGTTTTCGGATTTTTTACTTTACTTGTGTTAGTTACATTGCTTCTTGCCAAATTTCATGATTCTAGGTCAACGAAAAGTACCCTATAGGTTTTGATTTCGGGACATAAACGCCCGTATCTTTTGATTGGGTTGACCTAAAAGTTTGATTTTTTTCACGGAGTATTTTATATTTCAACTTGATAACTCCACGCATTCCTGAGAAATAGGGTCTTGACTGACGGACAGACAGACGGACAACGAAGTGATTAGGGTTCCGTTGTTCCTTTGAGGTACGGATCCTAAAAATAAAAAGTTGGGGGAAAACCTGCGTCTCATCCACACAAAAAGGCCAGTAATGCTTCATGAGAGACTCTTCTTGTTACATCAAAGCAAAGATTCTCTCATGTCGAGTTTCTGAGGTCCTCCTATAAATTAACTATACTTAGCTGTTGATTTGACAAAGTTATCTAATGAAGCAAAATTGTTCGTTAACCGAGTACCTAATCACAGACGCAAAGTTGTCCAGATATTACCATCATATGTTTTTAAATTTTCACCGGCGAGCTACTTACTAGATCTCGTTCAAACCAACTTTCGGTGGAAGTTTACATGATAATTTACATCACATATTTTTTTTATTTTTATCATTCTCATATTTTAGAAGTTACAGGGGGGGGGACACACATTTTACCACTTTGGAAGTGTCTCTCGCGCAAACTATTCAGTTTATAAAAAAATGGTATTAGAAACATCTATATCATTTTTGAAGACCTATCCATAGATACCCCACACGTATGGGTTTGATGAAAAAAAAATTGAGTTTCAGTTCTAAGTATGGGGAACCCGGAACCTCCATAATTTATTGTAATTTTTCTATTTTTTTGTGAAAATCTTAAGGGGCTGTCACCCGAAATTGAGTTCCGATGTTTCGGTATTTTTAGCCACGCCCACTATTTCTCCGATATCCTAGCGCCATTCTTAAAGGGCGGTGATACAGTGAACTACCGAGTCAGGCACGGTGACGCGGTTAATAATAATTAACAATGAACCAATAGATGGCGCTGTTTTATATTATTATTCATCTCATGGAAGTAGTAAAGTCAGTAATTTTTATAATGTAATATTGACGAAACAGGTATACGAACAGAAATGCGGTTCACAGAATACATCTAGGTACTTACCAAGTTTCAACAGTGTAGTTCTTATAGTTTCGGAAAAAGTGGCTGTGACATACGGACGGACAGACGGACAGACAAACATGACGAATCTATAAGGGTTCCGTTTTTGCCATTTGGCTACGGAACCCTAAAAATATCAGAATTTATTTATTTATTATTATTTATTTATTTATTAACTCAACATCACTATCATTACAGGAATTTCCTAATTCAATAGTGAATTTGTATGAATATATCTGCCAAGTACGAGAATTTAATCGTAGGTGGTGAATCAGACCCTTGCTTGACCCTCAATATAAAATACATACTCAACTGAACATCAGTCGAAGAACTTCTAGCGATTCTTGGAGCTGGGGCATACAATCTTAATCCCTCTTTTATCACTGCTTCCATATACACAAGCTTTGGTAGATCGTGTCTGTTCAAATCTCTTTCTTTATTCCCGAGTACTTCTTTTAACCTGTTTGTATAATAAATTTCTTTAGGTGGAGTAAGTTCCTTAGGAAATTTACAGTCCCATGTAATAATAGGGCAAGCCTATTGTCAGTTGCCATCAACCGAATAAAAATCCAAGTTTCGGGTTGCTTCTGAGAAATTCCTGATGGATAAACCTAAACCTAATAACTCATTAAACAACCTAAAAATCGTACCCAAGTGCTCTTGCCGAGCAGTCGTGCTTACTAGACCAAAGCGCCAGGACTGTGTCCTCCATCACTTATTAATTACTTCATGAATATGTATTTAGAAATATCTATATCAGGATGACTTGTAGTTGATAGTGTTACCCATTTGAAACAAATAAGCAAAAAAAAAAGAAAGAAGAAAGAACTACTTCGGTGGTTTTGTCCGCGGAAACAAAAACAAAAGGTATTAGACTACTGCCGCTTGGTACTTATTTATATTTAGTTTTCTGTTTATTAATCAAGCAACTGTGATTTTTTAAACCAAACCATGGTGTGTAATTTTTTCCCCAAAGAATTTTGTTCACGTGTGTACAAATTTATATAAAAATAATAATCTCTTTTTAAAAACGGATCAGTTGACAATGGAAAAATAATAGAATTAATTATTTAGTCAACTCATCCCGCGGGATAAGTTCGAGCGGCCTCAGTTGACTAAAGAGCCCCCATAAGGCCCTGGCAAAAATTCATGGAATTCGAGAAAACTCAATTTTTATGTATTTTTGAATATTTTACAGAATTCGTTACTAAATATCAGTTTTCTCTAAACTCTCAAATTTAATGGCCTTTTTTGCCGTTTTAATAAAATAAAAAACAGTAGCCCTCCGGGAGTACCGACAGAAGTGAAAACAAAACAGAAACAGAATACTTGGCATCACTCACTGACATATCGGATATTCACATCCCGAGGACAGCCGAACACATCCGAAGCGGGTACTTTTTTAATACTATTTTAAATAAAACACGCGCGGTGTCGCTTACGGTAACAGTGGCGCGACTTCAATGGTTTTTTCCCATCTCAAAAAACGCCCAACGCGCATAAAAAAGTTTTCACTTCAAAAAAAATATTTTACAAAAGTCTCAAAATTTGAAGTTTATCAAAGAATTAAGATTTTGTACGTGTGCAGTAGCTTAAACACACGCGAACTAAGCGACAAGTGATCAGTGTAATCACTCATCGACTGCGAGCAATAGGCTCTGGCCCTCTTACATGGGTATTAAAACATAACTGGGGAAATGTAACCTTTCGGGGAAACAAGGCGTGATGTTATATTGTAGTACAGACGCCAGCACATCAAGCTACCCGAAACTGTCAAATTTTCCCAATCAACTTTCAACCTAATGCTTAGCGATAAAGTTGAAAATCTATTAAAGAAAGGAGGATGGGCGTTTTGGTACCCGAAAACTAATTACATCCAAACAAAATAATTTATATACAGATTGAAAGGTCTAATTATGTAGAACAATAGTTGTTACGGGGGATAGTCCCAGTTCGCTGTCCATTCAGAGATATACCACCTCTAACATTATACATTTATGTTAGGTTTAGGTTAGGTTAGGGTGTTTTGCTAATTACATCAAAACAAAATAATTTATATACAGATTGAAAGGTCTAATTATGTAGAACCATAGTTGTTATGGGGGATAGTCCCAGTTCGCTGTCCATTTAGAGATATACAACCTTTAACATTATGTAGGTTAGGTTAGGGCGTTGTGGAACCCCCCCCGGTGGGGGGGCCGCCTCTACAATGCGGGAACGCATTGTAGAGGCGGGGAGGCTCAGTAGCCGTGGCTTGGACACCCACGGTGAAGCGAAAAGGAACCCGAGGAGGGGCCGCTCGTCAGGGCTTTTGCCGACAAGCCGACGACGTAGCGGCCAACATGTAGGTTGCGGTGCCGCTTGGGCGACATCGCAACTGAGGCGGGCCGCGATGACGTACCGGAGGCATCGCGGCTGAGGGTTGGAGGCCGCGGCGGGAGAGGAGTGTTGGTATTACGGTGCGCCGCTCTCCCTACCTTCCGCGGCCTTGACGGGGTCGCCACCGTTCGATGGCGGACGCGGTGGGGCCGCAGGGGAAGAGGAGTGTTGGTATGACGTTGGCCACTCTCCCTATCCTCTGCGGCCGAAAATTGGCAGGCGGCGGGGCCAATGACCTGACCCGTCGCAGGGGGACCAAGGGTGGCAGAGACGGGGTCGTCTGGCGCCCATGTGCTGGTTTGGTCCCTGGGGTGGTCACGGCGTGCTATGTGTTCTGGTGCGCCGGTGATGGGGAGTACTCCCCGGAGGAGGGTCCGGTGACGGACAGCCGCGGCGGGTTCACGGACGAGTGCTAACGCGTGCCCGTGTTCCCGCCATAAGCGGCAGAGGAGGACACCGTGGAGTTTTAGTGGGTTAGAGTCCCACATAACTGCACTATCTCCCCGTGGTAGTGCAGAATGCATGAGCTTTTCTCCACGTAAAAAAAAAAAAAAAAAAAGGGCGTTGTGGAAGCATTGTACGTTCCCGCGACCCCCGGCGTAGTGTGAGATGGAAAAACGGGGTAAAATAAATGTAGGTAAAATTCATGATGTACCATCTCACACCTACGCCGGGAGTCGCGTGAACGTACGATAAGATAACCTAACCTAACCTTAAAAGGTTGTATATCTCTGAACGGACAGCGAACTGCGACTATCCTCCTTAACAACTATTGTTCTACATAATTAGACCTTTCAATCTGTATATAAATTATTTTGATTCATTGCCATGTTTTTCGGGTACCAGCTTCCATACATTTTTGCCCATCCTCCTTTGACAGATTGTAGTAACTTGATGTGGTGGCCTCTGCACTTAAAACTTTCATTTCATTGTTTTGCTTTTCTATTTTAGTTGCATACTAACTCTTCACAAATTCGTTCTTGTACATCTTGATGTGACCCAATCAATATCAAAATGAATGTCAAAGTTGTAGCTGTAGTATCGTAAGCGGCTCCTATGATAGTGTCCAAGTGTTCCCTAATCTCTTCATCAGTGAAAGCATCTTGTTGATCAGCTAAATCCAGCAATTGATCCAGTAATGATTTGAACTGTACTGAAATATAAACACTGGCATAAATAAACTTTAGTTGGAATTTAGTATTTTTGGACTTGCTGAGAAAATTTGAAAATACAACAAAATGCGCGCACAGTATGATAGCTTGTGACGTTTGTACGTTTTGTGAATTTCCATTAATATTGACTGCTAAATGTGGGGAAAGAGATGTTAGACGATACGAAAATACGTACTATTATATTGCGGCCATGTACGGGCCACAATATAGACGTACCGCTGCATGTATCTATAATTTCTCGAATCAATCAGCAATATTTTTACAATTTACAAAGCTGTCACAGGCGCCATCATACAATTTTGTCGCGTTTTCAGAAAGACATCTCAGCACTTGGATGTATCGCCAGTCAACTTGGCATCGCTGCAAAGACTCCAAAATAGACCGTCTAGAATAGAATAGAATAGAAATACTCTTTATTATGTACACCATATAAATTACAGACATAAAAATAGAAACTGTACCTAGGGTGACACAATGGGCGGTGGGCAATTTTATTCTTTTAAAAAAAAAGATATATTTTTACCTGATGCAGGCTCTTTAGTTGTATCTAAACTGTCAAAAGATCTCAAGTTTGATTTACGGTTAATGATCACCTGAAAAAAATAAAAACATTAATATTCTTTTACAGATAATATTTATGAGTACTTAAAAAAAGTTTTAATCTTTAAGATATTAATCATTTCTTCAGTAAAGAAAGAAACATTGTTTATATTGCACATACAAAACGCTTAATACAAAAACACATACAAAGTAGCCAAAAGCCTCGTTCATCATCATTCTCCTGCCCTTATCCCAATTTATTTGGACCAACCCCAAATAAATTGAGCAACATGTCATTTTCTTCCATACTTCTCTATTAGTCATCATCTCGGTAGTCACCCCCTTTCTAACCATGTCATCATTCACACATTCCATCCATCGTTTCTCTGGTCTTCGCTTACTCTTATAGCCATCGACATCCATACTCAAAACCCTCCTCACGACATTTTCCTCATTTCTCCGTAACACATACCCTGAAAACCGAATTTTGTCCATTGCTTGATCAGTACGTATCTATGTTATTTTTAACCCAGATGTATTGACGTGAATCAATTATCGTGATACTTTTGTTTCCAAGGATTCACACTCCGTCACAATGTAATATAATTAACACAATTAAAAAAATACTCAAGAAAGTAATTATTAACTTAACAATGGACATTTCTTTTGTCTACACATCAAATTAACTTTTTGTAAATTCCATTATTGACTTTTCTGTATTAATTATCCCAATGACAACATTAATTTGAAAATAATACAGTAATTACCTACCGCTTTAGTTATGTCTTTCATGATTTTCATGAGGCTGTCTTGCTTTGCTTTGTATGAACTCAAATTGAATATGTATGGGAAATGTAACCAGACTCTTTGCAGCCTGTGTAGGTACAGAACAAATAAATCTTCAGCTGCGTGAGCATAGTTTTTCATGGTCTCACTATTCTCATCCGTTTTAAGCCCAAATGTGGTACCTGTAATATAAACATGTACTGTACTATCGAGATCAGTGTTCATGGCTGAATTCTTGTTTTCTTATCGTGTGTTACACAGAGTACGGAATTGTTGCACGATTGTTGTCTCAAGAGGCAGCAGTACTAATAACCTTCACGGGAACCAATCACTTTTCCGATTTTTTTTTGTTCGAAATTCATTTTACCGAAAACTATTGACCGACGTATTTTTTACATCGAAGTATCATGCCATAGGTATTATTTTCCCGAACTATATTTCGCCGATTTACAAAATAACTTTTTGTTATTAGCCGAAGCCTGTTTTGAACTTTTTTCATTTGCCAAATGATTTTTTTGCCATATTTTCACCACACCGCAACAACATTTTACGAAATATTATTTGGTCACAAATATATAGCCAGTTATTTAGCATTAGCATTTTCAATATTAAATTAAAATAGTGTTATAAGAAGTCAATATGTTGTGCTACAAAAGGACAATGCTCTTGGACGTATGGAATCCCGTACCATTTTGCGTCAAAGTCAAACTTTATTTTTTATAGACTACACTTATCATATTAACTCATATAAAAGTTATTTTTGTAAACAAAACCCGGGTTTCGGAGATTTTCAAAAAAAAAAAATAACCGAAAGACTAGGCACCTACTTTATTTTGTTTGACATGTCATACACGAACGGCAAAAATCGCACATCTGCAGCAGTTTCGGACAATGTCTTCGCTTATTGCGTTGAAATCTTAATTAACACAACATCCTTCTGGAATAAATGCATTTTAATCCTTCAATTATACACAGGAAAACAGAAATACCTATCAATTTCATGCAATTCGAAAGAAACGGAAAAAATTAATTGACACTGTCTTTCTGACAGTGTCAGATAGTGATCAAAATAATATGGCATTGACGACCATATCCGGAATTGAATCAATTGAGTGCATTATCAAAATATTTTCTTTATATTACGATTTCGTGATCCCAGTTAGACTTTATTGAAAAAATCTACCATTTTAAATGATAAATTGGTTACATTTTTTAAAGTATAAATAAAACTATCTCCATTCAATGTTATATTGATCATATCATTTGAAACGGAACGTCATGTAAAGGGAATAAAACAATATCAACACTTTTTTACTTTAATTTAAATTCCCTGTTCAAAAATCAAATCCCCGATGCCTAATGTCGTAAAAAAATATGAAAATAATTACTATAATATTTTGATCTTGAGGCATGAGACTTTTTGGTACCACAATCGGTCATTCTCCTTTAGTGACAGAAACGAATCGCTGCAAAACCGACTTCACACAGTCTTGTCTGCCCTACCCCTAGAGTGTAATTTAAGCCCGCGTAGTCGCCGCGGGGTGGGATAGCCCGTGAGCTGAGTAAAACCATCTGCGACGTTAAGCTCGCGTGGGGATGCCCAAACTTCGCAGCGCCGAAGTCGAGTCAATGCTTGCTGCATGTTGCATGCCTGCTTGCATGTTGCATGCTTGTATGCACGCTGCATGCTTGCTTGCATGCTGCATGCTTGTTTGCATGCTGCCATATGCCTGCTTGCATGCTGCATGCCTGCTTGCAAGCTGCATGCCTGCTTGTATGCTGCATGAAAATGTCGTGCATGTTAATGTCATTTACGATAATGGAATACCGACGTTCACAATTTTTTTTATTAATAATAATAAATAGTATGCACAAACTTTCTAGGCGTTTGGTGAAATGAAAATATGGAGTGTAATGAATCTTCGGAAACATAATACATCGAACAAACGTTATTTCGGCTAAGTACCTCAGGTAAAAAGGTTTTTGAACAAATGAAACGTCGGAGTCACGAAAAAAATCAAATTGTTAATAGGTCAACTGATACAGTGGCAGACGTGGCTTCGATGAAGTAAAAAAAAAGAAACGATAATTTTAAAAGTTTTAGCTGAAATGAAATTTCGTCAAATATTTTTCGAACTTATTCATAGGTAACCAAAATTCACAGCGCCTAAAGTGCGCTCACCGCACATAAAAGGTAACTTTCTTCATCATTACCATTAAAAGCCAATAAATACAACGTGTGACGTTAAATGCGCAAAACTTAAGATGTCATTGTACTCATCATTATGAACAATTTTTACTATGGGACCAAACTTGATATCGCAAAAAACAAAATCAGCTGTTTAGTACATTTTGACGAGTTAGGCGAGCATAAATGTAGGAAACAAATGATTCTTTTTTCGCGATTTCAGTTTGGGTCCCATAGTAAAAGTTTTTCATAATGATGAGTACAATGACCCCTTATGAGTTTTTGCGTATTTAACGTTACACCTTGTATACGTAATTTCTGTAGTGGAACGGGTAAACTGGGTGGTGCGTCTCTGTGCTCTGTAAAATGAATGACCGGTACATAGCACAATGTTTACATTCTTCATTACAATTTGGAATAGTAGAGGACTTAATAAGCAGCCTTGAGGTACTCCTCCTAATTGTTTGAAAATTTTGATCTAACTAGATTTTCACTAAGTACTTTAGTCATGATAGTTTATTCCACCATTTAATATGAATTGAAATCTTACGAAAAAAAGAGGAAGAAATGCCCAAGATTAAACTGAATTGAAATTGAACCAACTGCACACGCAAAATTTAAGATTGAACATTGAAATAATTATCTTATTATACGATTGTTGGAAATTATCGTGTAGTTCTTTAGCTCATAGATAGCAATTACATTGCTCAAAGACAACCATTAAAAAAAAAAAAACATTGAACTTACGACACGCAGTTCGCAATAAACTGTTGATCGTGTAGGGCTGCACATCAAATGGCTTTTTTCCTACTTCAGAAGCTAGTTGAGAGACCAGACTCTTTGCTTGGATGACGTATTCTTCCATAAATGTGTGCAGCACTTTCTGATTGAATGCTGGATTTAGAAGTCTTCTGTGCGGCTTCCAAACTGACACTAAAGTTAAATATAAGAGTACTTTGTCAAATGAACCGTTGACTATTTGAATTAATGTAAAAACCAGGCTACATCTGTCGTTTTTAGGGTTCCGCAGTTCTGACAAGGAACCCTTATAGTTTCGTCATGTCCGTCTGTCTGTCTGTCTGAGATTTTGCTAATAGACCGTTAGTACTAGAAAGCTCTAATTTTGTAGGAATGTGTATATAAATTACACCGACAAAATGGGGAAATAAAATTTTGGAAAATATTTTTTTTAGGGTAGCTCCCCTACGTGTGAAGTGGGGATGAATATTTTTTTCGTCGTCTACCCCATCGTGTGGGATACCCCACACGACGTTGAATAGGTCTTCTAAAATGACTTGGGGGCTGCTACAATTATTTTTTAATGTAATGCTCCATTTACGAAATATTAAACTTTAAACTGCAAATTTTTGTTCCAGTAGGGCGTCCCTACCCCTCCCTCTAAAAGCTAAACTGCGGGCTTGAAAAATCTGGAAAAATACACGATGATAGTGCATTTCATGAACTTTAAAGGAAAATTATATAGGTTAAGATAACTTTATTAGTAGTCGGACTCGCACATGAAGGGTTCCGTACCACAAGGCAAAAACGCCGAAAAAAACCCTTAAATATTTATTTTATTTTAATTTTATTATTAAAGTAAAAATACAACTGAGTATTTTGTGAATATTTCATATTTCAAGTGCCTACCTGTTGCCATTATTGATATCGAGCAAAAAAGGGCAAAAAAATCGCGTTTGTTGTATGGGAGCCCCCCTTTTTTTTTTTTTTTTTCGGATGGGAAATCATCAAATGACCCCTCCCGCTCTGGGTGGAGCGGAAGGGAGTGTCAGACTCTTACTGACTAAAACCCACCCGTGTTCCTTCCTTAGCCCTTTATGTTCCGGGCCAGCGGTAACCCTTTCGGACAATCCCGCTGACCCGGCAGGCTTCGGCCCTATGGGGCCCCTCCTCGATGCTGACATCTCTTTGAGGCGCGAGTGGAACACGTACGCGCCGTCCGGCACGGGCCTGGTCCTGATCGGACGGTGAGCTACCCATTACTCTCCGCCCGCAGGCCCGCGCCTACGGTGGCCGGGAGTCGTCGCGCGGCTCCCGACGCCCGGAGCGTCTCCCGCGGCGACTGGGACGGGAGGCTCTCTCCCTGAGCCGTCGCGCCACCTCCTTCGCTAGCATGACTGCTTCGCAGAAGGAGGTGACTGCCTCCCACTCCCTCTCGCCCCGGAGCATGGCTTGCACCAGGGCCGGGCGCGAGAGGTCGCCGCCGCTGCCGATCGCCTCTACGAGGACACGGCGGTGCTCCGCCCAAGCGGGGCAGACCTCCACCGTGTCCTCTGGGCTATCCTGGCAATGGTGACACCCGGGCGTTTCCTCCCGCCTGATGATGTGCAGGAACCTCCCGAAGCTTCCGTGTCCGGTGAGGACCTGTGTCAGGCGGTAGGTGAGGGCGCCGTGGCGCCTCTCTAGCCACTCCTCAAAGAGGGGTCTTATCACCGCTATCGCGGCGTGCCCTGCGCTGGGTTGCGACAGTCGTTCCTTCCATGTCGCCATGAGATCGCGCCGGAGCTCAGTCCGCTCCGCAGCGATTTGCCGCGGAAGCGGAACTTCCCCCCGGCTTAGTGCCTCCGCGCGCCACTCATACACGCGCGCGAGGACTATCGCCTCCAGATATGGGAGCCCCCCTTAAATATTTATTTTATTTTGTTTTTAGTATTTGTTGTTATAGCGGCAACAGAAATACATAATTTGTGAAAATTTCAACTGTCTAGCTACCGCGGTTCTTGAGATACAGCCTGGTGACAGATATCGAGCAAAAAAGGGCAAAAAAATCGCGTTTGTTGTATGGGAGCCCCCCTTATATATTTATTTTATTTTGTTTTTAGTATTTGTTGTTATAGCGGCAACAGAAATACATAATTTGTGAAAATTTCAACTGTCTAGCCACCGCGGTTCTTGAGATACAGCCTGGTGACAGACAGACGGACGGACGGACGGACGGACAGCGAAGTCTCAGTAATAGGGTTCCGTTTTTACCCTTTGGGTACGGAACCCTAAAAACTAAAAACCCATAACAAATTATCATAAGTTTCACAATACTGCCGCTGGCAACAGGTTACAGGCAACAGGTTAAATTGTAATAGTAGTCTATGGGTTAATGGCGCTGTACCAACAGGTTACGTTTTCATTCGAGAAACTATAGAAGTCACAAACGAACTTTGTTTAATATTTTTTTATTATAACCATTAATTCTTAGATATCTTTACCATTACTTATATTCAGAATAAAGAACAACAGAATCGTACAATATTGTGATAACGGGCTACTACGGAACCCTACACTGTGCGTGGCCGGACTCGCACTTGGCCGGTTTTTTTATTAATCAACTTAATAATTTATAATTTTTGAGTTTATATATAAAAGGGATCAGATTTTTCAAATAAACTGTATTGTCACCCCCACTGGGGTGGAATTTCGAAAAAATCGTTTGGGATATATTTACGACTTAACTCAAAGACTCATAACCATTTTCGAGTTAATGGAAGTAAGCAGAAAAATCCACCCTTTAAACTTTTTTATCCTTTTCCACCTTGGGAGGTGTCGATTTTTGAAAAACTCTAAAACACACTTTTTTTTGTTTTAGTAGTACCGTGTTTCGAATTAATCCGACAGCGGGGTTACATATTTTTCTAACCTATCCAACTTTGTCACCCCCTAAATCCTCTGTGAAGCTAATCAAGCCACGTAATAAAATACTCCCCTGTGCAATTGGCTACCCCCCTTCACCCCAGTAAGGGTAGATTTTCTAAAAACCCTGGTATACTTTTTTTTATTTTTAGTTTTAAGTATAAAGACTGAGTTTCGCGTTAATCGAACAGCGCGTTAAAATTCATCCATACAAATTTTGACACCCCCCAATCCCTCTGTAGGGAATAGTTTAGAAAAATAAAAAATGCGAAACTTCATAATTTACTTAGATAAATATTCGTGCCAAGTTTCACGGTTATTAACTCAAGGAATAAGATTTTTCATACAAACAAAATCCCCCTTTTCACCCCCTTAAAGGTTGAATTTCCAGATACCCTTACATAGTGGATACATAATCTTCACAAAGATCACACCCTCCAAAATTCATGTCTCTAGGACCAGCTGTTTAGGCTGTGCGTTTATATCTCAGTCAGTTCATTGAATTCTAAGATTTATAATGAAAGATCTCCCAAGCAACCCACCACCCAATCCAACTTTATCGGTGTTATTACGAAACAAGGTATGTATTTCTTTTGACATGGTTTAAACCATCGAGCCTCTTTTTGTACTATGAACGTACTTGCTATTGAAATAAAATTCGTAATACAGAGCGAACCATGTGCCCTGCCCTCTACCCCACTGCACTTCCCTTGATATACCTATCGGGAAACAAACAAAAACTAAACGCAAGGAGTAATAATACTTACCATTCGCAGTAACAAGTCCCCTATTATACATCTCCTTTGCAAAATTGTATATGTATGGTTTCTCCAAACATTTATTTGCTACCGTAAGACTGTCATCGGGGTCTGTTATTACTGAAACAGGATTATATAAATAGTGTTAAGATAAATGAACGCATACCTATACAGGGTTATTTGTAAAACACCAGTAACCTCTTAAGAGGTCATTGTACTCATCATTATGAACACCTTTTACTATGGGACCAAACCCGAAATCGCGAAAAAAAAATCAGCTGTTCCCTACATTTATGTTCGTATGACTCGTCAAAATGTAGGGAACAGCTGATTTTTTTTTCGCGATTTCAGGTTTGGTCCCATAGTAAAAGTTGTTCATAATGACGAGTACAATGACCTCTTAAGAGGTTACTGGTGTTTTACAAATAACCCTGTATAATTATAGAGCATCAACTGAAAACGTTGAACATAAATCTAGACTTTCTTGTATTGACTTTTATCTTTGACATTTCTATTAGTTAGATTCGGAAGGCGGTGGCAATTTGGATACATACCAAAAACAAATAAAACGAAAGCCAGCGACTTACGAATCTAAAATTAGGCAGTTTGGTTCAACTGATATTATGTTTCACAGCAAGGCTATATTAAGAAAAGAAATTGTTACTATTTTAAGTGATCAGAACCCTATTAATTAAGTAATGTTTACTTTATTCTGCCTGTTATTATATAGTTCTTTCTAACAACTAGTAGATTTGTTTAGTAATATGTGGATAACGTTGTGAGTAGTGTATTTGTTACTTCTATTATTAAGTTTTAACTTAAGTTTACTTATTATTACACTACTGTTTGTTGTCCCTAAATAAATTAATAAATAAATTAGTTTTTACTTTGTAGTCGCTTGTTTTAAGTCGGTAAGTTTAATTTTCAGATGTAGTCTCCCACACAAGTTCATGTAACACTACTTACCATGCACAAACAATATCTTTAAATTATTAAAGATGTTTTAAAGACGAACTGGATAAAAAATCTGTTTTGAAATGTGACCATCGCGCGGGCTTTTTCTACTAAATAAGAAGAATCAAGAATCACGTAAATCGGCTCAGTAATCGCGGAGAAATGGGTGAAAAAATATATTAAAAAACACCTCCTCCTTTTTTGAAGTCAGTTAATAAACTTACAATATACAGAATGGAAGCCGAGACGCACTTCAACGACTTCTTCTTTCTTCAAACAATAGTCGTAAACCATTTTCTCCGTTTTCCACATGTCTGAAATTTTAATCATAATTATAACATACATAGGTACTCGTATCGACGAAGCTATAAGTCTGATGGCCAACATATCAGTTTTTTTTATCATGAATAAATACCTAATAAACATTCTTAAAACGTTTTACGTTTATGTTTATATACTCAATCTAAATTAAAAAAAAACTGGCCAAGTGTGAGTCGGACTCGCACATGAAGGGTTCCGTACCGTAAGGCAAAAACGCCGAAAAAAACACGTTTGTTGTATGTGAGCCCCCCTTAAAAATTTATTTTATTTTAATTTTATTATTTATTATTAAAGTAAAAATACAACTGAGTATTTTGTGAATATTTCAAGTGCCTACCTGTTGCCATTATTGATATCGAGCAAAAAAGGGCAAAAAAATCGCGTTTGTTGTATGGGAGCACCCCTTAAATATTTATTTTATTTTGTTTTTAATATTTGTTGTTATAGCGGCAACAGAAATACATAATTTGTGAAAATTTCAACTGTCTAGCTACCGCGGTTCTTGAGATACAGCCTGGTGACAGATATCGAGCAAAAAAGGGCAAAAAAATCGCGTTTGTTGTATGTGAGCCCCCCTTAAATATTTATTTTATTTTGATTTTAGTATTTGTTGTTATAGCGGCAACCGAAATACATAATTTGTGAAAATTTCAACTGTCTAGCTACCGCGGTTCTTGAGATACAGCCTGGTGACAGACAGACGGACGGACGGACGGACGGACGGACGGACGGACAGCGAAGTCTTAGTAATAGGGTTCCGTTTTTACCCTTTGGGTACGGAACCCTAAAAAAATAGACGTAATAAATCAATTTACCCAAAAATACTTACATTGAGCGTCCCCAATTAGCAAATGCCCATGTCCTATGATCGGCAATGCACCAGGGTACATAGGGGGCGACAGGGAACGGCTTGGTTTCATCCAAGACCACACCGCAAACACGACACAACATAATATTATCAATGCTACCAACGACATCGTTGTGCGATCTGACGCGATTGATACGGTATATTTATATAGCACCCTATAATAGTGTTACGAGCTTCGGGTTCGTGACAATAAAAACTTCTAGAACGATCGTGACTCGACTAGTTCTGCTACTCGATACTAGATGGCGCTAGTGGTAACTAATGTCACCATGTACCAGGCATTAATTGTGGTGCGCAACAATATACAATCCCGAAAAAACTTCATCTTTTTAAATCTGGCGCCACGTAATCGAAAACGGTCTGGATTGGCTGAACTTAAGACGACGTCATGATTTAGTAAATTTCTGTCTATCGTTGACAGAACAGATGACTTTTGTCTAGTATCTCGACCGTTTCAACGTTTGTTTACGTGAATCGTGACGTCACGACGCCATATTGTTAAAGATAGCGTTTTGGCGGCTTATTTAAACAGTACATTTTTATTTACTATTTTTAAAAGAAATACATTATGCAATTTGAAGTAATAGGTTTTTGTGGGCTCGTTAGACACCATTAAATAATCTGAGATGTTTATCAGAAACCAGTCAAATAGCCTATTCATTGCGTGATTATTTAATTTAGACTGCTGTCTTTTTACCCGACTACGGCGAAGCAAAAAGGAGGGTTATGATTTTGACCGGTATGTATGTATGGGGACAGGACTAAACTAAAATTTATCTTCTGTCCTTTTCTTAATGAAATAGAAAGAAAAAGATGCACTGAACTTAAATTTAGTTTAATTAGTGAACAACAGAATCGGCGCCATTAAGTTTATTTTTAGGATACTTTTTTTTACAGATTTAATCATTCATGGTAGTTATCATATCCATCGTACGGAACCTTCTCCACGTGAGTTTAACTCACTCTGGTCCTTTTTTTTGGACCTAAAAAGGAACCTACGGCGTAGGTACATACAAGCAGGAAGGTCGCGTTAAGGTTAAAACCATTAACTTTAAATATTTAAATTTATGCAAAAATAATAAATTAAGCAAACCACGTGGAATATCAATTAATAAACTGAGCTTTCCTGTTTGATCGCCGTTAGACCAGTCTACAAGAGAAAAACAAACCTTCAAGGTAACTAAAGGTTGGACTCGCAGCACTGAGGGTTGCGATTAATATTTTATTTACCAACAAACAGTTAGTAAAGTAAAAAAATAAAATTGTATGTTAAAGTTTAAATTATAGAATCCAGTGACAACCATTTAAGATCGTGCATTGTGGAAGTTGGCCACGTCGCAAAGCTGTCAATTAAGTATTTCGTTATTTATTTATTTTTTATAAACGTTGCCCCACACTAGGAATTTCTCCTGTATTGTGGGTGCGTTTACAAACATTTAAACTCACATACACAAACAGCCAGACCCGGAACAACTACTTGTAGGTCATACAAATATTTGTTCCGTGCGGGAATCGAACCCGCGACACGCAGCGCAGCAGTCAATCGCTTAACCACTGCGCCAACCGTGCCGTTTTGAATAATCTATACATATAATAAAACAGTAACGACAGAAAAACTGTACATTGAGAATTTTCGAGAAAAAATAAGTGGCTTTTGTTAGAAAAACGTAACTGATGACAAAAAGTGACTTTTTAGAATTTTTGTCTGTTTGTCTGTTTGTCTGTGTGTATGGTACGGCTTCACGCCAAAACTACTGGATAGATTGAATTGAAATTCAGCAAAAATGTTCTTTGTAAACCAAGGAAGGCTTTAGGCTACATATTATCACGCCGTATGTTATGGGAGGTAAGCAATATTGATTTTAAAAGGTTTTGGTTCGTAATTGAATGCACAAAATAATTGAATGCCCAAAATGACATGTTATTTATTTAGTTAATAAAAATTTAACCCTAGAAACATAACAATCACGCTATTTTTATAAAGGAGCGGGGCAGTAATATTATAAATTGCAAGGGAACAGCTATTTCAACAATATGTCAACAGGGAATATAGCGGTATGGTCAGGCGACCGTTTACCGCACTAAATGGTGCGAGTTCAAATCCCGTATTATTATTTTTTTTAAATCGTAAAATTCTTTTTTTTTTAGTTTTTGCATTTTTTATGTGTATTAGGAACGATACTGTTATGAAATTTGAGAACTATACATGTCCTATCTAATTGTATGGGAAGTTTCACACCAATGTTACTAAACAGATTGATTGGTGGTACAACAAGCTACACTATCATAAAGTCAAGTCAAACTTTTGGTTCTAAGTTATATCTTACCAAGCACATTTGTTGTTTGTGAAGTTGACACTCCAAACGCAACAGCAACAGCGACAAAAGGCGCGTGCTTAAAGATTGCTCTTTAATCGTGTGGGATGAATGCACTATGGCGAACAGAAAAGCAGTAGAGGCGGTAAACAGGACTTTGCAGGACATCCGCAGGAACCAGCAAATGATGGGTGGCGTTACAGTTCTGTTAAGCGGCGATTTCCGACAAACGCTGTCTGTGGTGACGCGAGGAACTAGGGCTGATGAGGTGAATGCTTTGTTGAAATGCTCTTTCTTATGGCCACATATTCATAGGTTGCGCTTAACGATGAATATGAGAGCACAGCTTGGCGGGAATGTACACGCCCAAGAATTTTCTGATGTTCTCTTAAATTGGGTGAGGGAACGCTACCAGTAGACGGTGGCCAGGTGGTTCTACCTGAGATACTTGGGAGAGTGGTGTCCACCTTAGAAGATTTGATACGCCTGGTGTACGGGGACATCAATAGGATACCGCACCAAGATAATTCTTGGGTGTGTGAACGAGCCATTTTAACACCCAGAAACGACCAACTTTCAGCGATCAATGAATGCATTCTCGCGGAAATTGAGGGAAATGAAGTGATCTACACTTTAATAAACACTGTTGTCGACCAAGATGACGCTACACATTACCCCGTAGAATTTCTGAATTTCCTCAGTGCAAGTGAACTACCAGCGCACACCATTAAGCTAAAGGTCGGTGTCCCAATTATGCTTCTTCGGAATCTCACTCCGCCGAAACTGTGCAATGGGACCCGGCTCAAAGTCGTCTCGCTGCAGGGAAATATCATTGAGGCGGAAATTCTAACGGGTTGTGGTGTCGGCGAGACAGTGTTTATACCACGTATACCACCGATTCCTCACAATTACCCCTTTTTTTTTTTCGGATGAGAAGTCATCAAATGACCCCTCCCGCTCTGGGTGAGCGGAAGGGAGTGTCAGACTCTTACTGACTAAAACCCACCCGTGTTCCTTCCTTAGCCCTTTATGTTCCGGGCCAGCGGTAACCCTTTCGGACAATCCCGCTGACCCGGCAGGCTTCGGCCCTATGGGGCCCCTCCTCGATGCTGACATCTCTTCGAGGCGCGCGTGGAACACGTACGCGCCGTCCGGCACGGGCCTGGTCCTCATCGGACGGTGAGCTACCCATTACTCTACGCCCGCAGGCCCGCGCCTACGGTGGCCGGGAGTACTCCCGTGGCTCCCGACGCCCGGAGCGTCTCCCGCGGCGGCTGGGACGGGAGGCTCTCTCCCTCATCCGTCCCGCCACCTCCTTCGCTAGCATGACTGCTTCGCAGAAGGAGGTGACTGCCTCCCACTCCCTCTCGCCCCGGACCATGGCTTGCACCAGGGCCGGACGCGAGAGGTCGCCGCCGCTGCCGATCGCCTCTACGGGGACACGGCGGTGCTCCGCCCAAGCGGGTCAGACCTCCACCGTGTGCTCCATCGTGTCTTCTGGGCGATCTTGGCAATGGTGACGCCCGGCCACAATTACCCCTTTCAATTCAAGCGCGTGCAGTTTCCTGTGAGCGTGTGCTTCGCAATGACAAGAAATAAGTCACAGGGGCAGACACTGAAGGCTACGGGTGTCAACCTCAGGACGAGCTGCATCTCACACGGACAACTGTACGTCGCTTGCTCCCGCGTCACCAGTCCTGACTCGCTGTACTTACATTTTGAATGAGACCGAGGGAAAAACAACGAACGTTTAACACAGAAGTGTTACAGTAAATTATAACACTTCTGTTATTCGACGTCTCCTAAATTTCCTTATTAACCTGACGTCTCTTACCAGTAAATTAACTACATAACTTTCAAATTTTGAGTTTACTAAGCCAAATAGTTTTTGAGGAATCTAAGCTATAGTACAGTATGAGACGCATCTTTTGAGTGTTTCTGTAAATCAACAAACTATCACTAATTTATTTTGGAAAATGGAACACCTGATGCAGTACCGCAACAGATCAGCTAAAGTATACCTAAGAGATATAAAAATGGTGCCATAGCAAAAAATATTCCACGTGAAGAGCATTTTCTGCTGTGAGAATAAATTTGAAGATCTGGAACACCTGTTGTGGAACTCCAAAGCCCAGCGACACTATAACATATAGGAATGACGTCTTAGCAAAAGTTGTATAATCTGATGGGCATTTCCTGTTGACTTACAAAAATGAAAGATCTGAAACGTCTCGAATCGTCTCGCGCATCACGCTGTTTTCCCGTCCCCGGGCTCTTAGAATTCAGACATCAGACGTTTCAGATCTTCGATTTTGACGACCCCGTTGTCGCTGGCATAAGCAACAGGACACGCGTACGAAGTCGCGGGCAGAAGCTAGTGTATCAATATTACTACAGGAAATGATTAAATATCGCTCTGTAGTGTGTAAAATAATGATTATGAATTGAATACGTAATACTAAAATGTGGTTCTGTATGCTGAGCGATGGCCGTTTTGGATTGTGACGCATATTTCCCTCAACGTGTTTTTTTTTTTGTACTTGTGTTCTTTCTCTGCATCATGTTTACCGCAATAAACTTATTTCTTTATTTGAATCGATTACATATTGTAAATTGATGAATTAATCACAACAGCGAAATACTTAACAGTTATTTGCGACACCAACTTTCGAATTGCACAAGCTTAACCATAATCAGCCTATAAGTAATGTTCCGGCTGCTGCAGCTGGGATAAAAGGCCTCCTCTCTGGGAGACGAGGTGGGCCTGTGACTTTCAGAATGCACCCTCTTTAAAGGGAACAGAATCTGTAGAAACTATCTGTCGGATACCCAATTTACGCAGTCTTTATGTGGAAATGGTAAATAAAAAAAAATGTAGATATATAAGATCTCATGTTCTTCTACGAATTTGTCGGCTACTCACTGGTTTATTCATAACTAGCTGACCCGGCAAAGTTGGGCTGCCATATAAATTATTTCCAGCTGCCACTGAGTATTTTGTGAATATTTCAAGTGCCTACCTGTTGCCATTATTGATATCGAGCAAAAAAGGCAAAATAATCTCGTTTGTTGTTTCCCTTAAATACTTATTTTATTTCGTTTTTAGTATTTGTTGATAAAGCGGCAACAGAAATACATAATTTGTGAAAATTTCAACTGTCTAGCTATCGCGGTTCTTGAGATACAGCCTGGTGACAGACAGACGGACAGACAGCAAAGTCTTAGTAATAGGGTTACGTTTTTACCCTTTGGGTACGGAACCCTAAAAAGGATTAAATTATGGTAGATTTACAATAGTAGAGTTTGTGAAAAACAAAGTTGAAAGCGACCTTGAACCAATAGTAACACTACGCGAACAGCATAGTGCGCGATGCTAGGCGCGCTACAGCTGACAGTTACCTAGTTCAGAGAACGAAACACAATACTTACGTCAAATTTTCCGTCATAAGCACTTTTTTTATCCAAAGCACGCAAGCACGAAACTGAAAAATTGTTTATTAACTAAGAAATAAATATTTTCTGTTGCGGCTCCGCTTAAACTCCTGGGCAGCATGGGAGTCATAAGTTGCACCATAGCGACGTACTCCAGATTGCAATAATCGTAATGTAGATTAATTTTTGCATAGATAACGCGTTGGACGTAAATGATAAATGATTTATTTCTGTAAGTAGGTTTGTACAAACACTTTTACACGTCAATCATATTTTTTTTTTAACTAGATTAGGTCGGCGTTTCCTAACTGACTATTCTGAGAAGAAAGGCCGAAACAAACTCAGAAGTCACAGTCTCTTTTAAAGTCCAGACAAAATCTTGCTCAGATCGTGTGAAGACCATGTAGATTGGTGTCTGAAATGGTCTTTTGAGGAAAGAACCACTCAGATTGAGCGGACCTGTCCAATCAGTGCACGCATTTGTCAAAAATCGTGCAGCTCAACTCAAAACTTGAGGAGCTCAACGATTCGACGAACAATACCAAAGACAGGACATTTGGGTAGGCCGCATAAACTACTCAAACTGCCAGATCATTATTAAAACTAAGAAGGAAAAAAGAAATGACCCACATAGTCCTCAAATTCACAATAATTAAATAAAAAAATAAAAATTACTTACAAAGTAAATATTCAGGTCATTGTCTAAATAAAATTCATCAATGTCAATGTGTATATAAAAAATGCGGACATAATCTTTGAGGACCCTAAGATTATGTCCGGATTTTTTTCAATCAGAATCAGTCAAATATTAAATGAAAACATTTTTCCGTCGATAAAATTAAGCTATGTTTCCCTCATTTCGTTATGTGCATATTATGAAGACTCACACTGTATTTATATGTAATTAGGTATATATTATTTTCAGTTTTAATAGGTTTAGGCGTATCTATCTTTATATTTAAAATATTTATTCCTCAACGTTCATGATTGCATTGTCTCTGCATCACCCAAAGGTTGACTGGTAGAAAATGCCTACGGCATTAAGTCCGCCTCTGTACATTTATGTGCTTGAAATATTAAATAAATAAATAATATATTTTATCAACATCGTTTAAAATCTTTGATCCACTTGGTTTTGTCAGCCCCTGTATTTGTTATTCCTAAATTAATAATGCAGCAACTTTGGGTTGACAAGGTTGGCTGGGACGAACCTCTTTCCGAGGAAATAGAAACAGTTTGGCGTAAGTTTTCTAATAATAATCTATCTAGTCTAGCTACATTTACACTGCCGAGGCAGGTTCTATGTGACTCACCTGTTGTTACAGAGCTACATATTATGTTCAGCGACGCCTCTCAAAGGGCTTATGGCGCTTGTGCCTATATAAGGTCTATTGATGAAGAAGGTATCGTGCACGTCAACCTTTTGTGTTCCAAGTCAAAGGTGGCACCAATCAAGGCTTGTACTATACCTCGTTTGGAGCTTTGTGCCGCCTTTTTTTTTTTTTTTGGTTGGGAAATCATCAAATGACCCCTCCCGCTCTGGGCGGAGCGGAAGGGAATGTCAGACTCTTGCTGACTAAAACCCACCCGTGTTCCTTCAGTTGCCTGTGCCAGGGGCCACGGTATCTCTTTCGAACAACCCGCGACCCTGGCGGGCATCGGCCCTAGCGGACCCCGTCAGTTGGTGCTGACATCTCCTTGAGGCGCGCGTGGAACACAACGCGCCGTCGACCCGGGCCTGGTCCTTACCGGGCGGCGAGCTGCCCATTGCTCGCCGCCAGCATGCCCGCACCTACGGTGGCCGGGAATCGGCTATCGACTCCCGACGCCCGGGGCGTCTCCTGCGGCGGCTGGGGGCGTGAGGGCGCAAGGATTGCCTCTCCCTCACGCGCTCCGCCTCCTCCTTCGCGAGCATCACTGCTTCGCAGAAGGAGGCGATAGCCTCCCATGCACTCTCGCTCCGTACCATGGCCCGGACTAGGGCCGGACGCGAGAGATCGCCGCCGCCGATCGCCGCCGTGAGGACACGGCGGTGCTCTGCCCAAGCTGGGCAGATCTCCACCGTATGCTCCACCGTGTCCTCCGGGCGATCCACACAATGGTGACACCCGGGCGTTTCCTCCCGCCTTAAGCTTTGTGCCGCCTTACTTTCTGTTCGACTCTGCAAGGCCGTTGTCGATTCCTTGAGGCACCCTGTATCACGTAAACTGTATTGGTGCGACTCCAGCGTCGTCCTTGCTTGGCTGCATACTAGCTCTAGAAGCTTAAAGAGCTTCGTGGCTAATAGAACAGCAGAAATACTGGAACTGTCAGATGTTTCTTGTTGGCGTTATGTACCTACCTCTGAGAATCCTGCTGATCTCGTCTCGCGCGGCGTTTATCCCGAAGAACTTAAAGATCGTAGTCTGTGGTGGTCAGGGCCCAAATTTTTACTTCAAGGCGAATCTTCTTGGCCTACTTTACCAAATAAACACGAATTTGAAATTCCTGAAATGAAGTCAAACATTGTTGCTAAGATGGATAATTCTTCGATCATTCCTTTTCATAAATTCAAATTCAAATAGCCTTTATTAACAAACTAAAAAACAATTTTTACATATTTCTGTGTGAATAGCAAATATCGGCTGGTTTGTCTTGCTCACCAGCATAGGCTTCCCCCAGATCCTTCCAAATTCCACGATCTTGTGCTTTTCTCCTCCACGCGGCGCCTGCTGTCGAACTGAGGTCATCCTCCCATCTACGCACTGGCCTTCCGCGTTTCCTCATCCCCTCTCTCGGGTACCATTCAGTGACGTCTTTGGCCTACTTCTCTATTCTGCTTCTGATTGTGTGGCCTGCCCACTGCCATTTTAGTTTTTTTTATTGTGAGTGTCACGTCTGTAACATGTGTTTTTTTCCTTATAAGTAACAATTAAACTGTATCTTTTCTCTTCAGGTTCAGTATGTTACGCTCCATGTTATGTTGGCATGTTTCTAACTTTTTTATATTTTCGGAAGTAAGAGACCATGTTTGGCATCCATACGTCATAACCGGAAGGATGCACGAGTTGAATGTTTGCCTTTTTAGCTTGAAAGGTATAGACGGGTTTTTAAAGATTTCTTTTAACGACCAGTACCTTTTCCATGAAGAGTTGATCCTGCTACGGATTTCCTTGTTTGTGAGTTGTGTTGGGGAGATAGTTTGCCCGAGGTATGGATATTCTTCAACATATTCGATGCTTCCGTTGTTAATTGAGATTGGTACTTTTATGTCATTGGTCATTAATTTAGTTTTTGTTGTGTTCATCTGCAATCCAACTTTGTTGCTTTCTCTTACTAGCTGTTCTAGCATTTCCTGTAGATGTTTCGGGTTATTGGTGATGAGAATGAGGTCATCAGCGAAGCGCAGATGGTTGAGTGTTGCTCCGTTTATTTTAATTCGGTATCCGTCCCAGTCCAAATTCCTAAATACCTGTTCCAGTGTGGCAGAGAAGAGTTTCGGCGACAGTGGATCTCCTTGTCTCACACCTTTCTTTATTTCGAACTTTTCTCCCACTCTTTCTGTTTTTACCCTTGCTGTCATATTTGTGTAGATTTTTTAAATTATTCTTATATACTTCTTGTGTACACCTTGATTCAGTAATGCTTCCCAGATACACGGATGTTTTAGAGAATCAAAAGCCTTGTTGTAATCTACGAATGCAAGGTAGTACGTCAATCGGTATTCGTTATATTTCTCAATAACCTGCTTTATCGTATGAATGTGGTCGACCGTGGAGAATCCACTGCCGAAACCTGCTTGTTCCTTTGGTTGGTTCTCGTCTAATACCTTTTCATAAATATGGTAAATTAAATAAGTAGTTAGTAAGTAGTTTAGTATGTATGTATTTATGTATCTATAATTTTGGATATGTATATATCTGTGTATCTATCTTAGTGTATTGTATACATAATATTTGTACCAACGACAGCCCCATTTTATGTCCAGGAAAATCACTGTCCATTCCAAGGTTGCCTGGAAGAGATCGCAGAAAGCGATAAGGCCGCCCATTGTATATTTTGTAATGTTAATGTATCTTTTTTCATGTTATGTATTTTTGTGGTGTACAATAAAGTATATATAAATAAATAAATAATAAAACAAGATTACGCGTATGTGTTGAGGTATTTTTATAATTTGCGTAATCCTAATTCTCGGCGTTTTGATGCCCTTAACTTAGAAGAATTACAAAATTCATTTCATCTTTTATGCCGTAAGGCCCAACAGGAATCTTTTCCTGTTGAGTACAATTTGTTATCTAAAGAAAAATCAATTAGTACAAAATCACTCATCATAGCGCTCACACCTTTCATGGACGCAAATGGGTTGATACGAGTAGGAGGCCGGCTGGATACTTCGGCTATTCCATTTGACAGCAAGCACCCTATCCTACTACATTCCTCACACCATCTCACAAAATTAATCTTTGAGCGGGAACACTTACACAAACTACATGCTGGCCCACAGCTTCTCCTTGCTAGTGTCAGGCAATACGTGTGGCCTATTAACGGGCGACAACTCGCTAGGAGGACTATGCGCAACTGCATCACATGCAGAAAGGTACAGGGCAAGACTTTAACACCCTTAATGGGAAACTTGCCCTCTCAGCGCGTTACGGTGGATTTCCCGTTTCGTAGCGTTGGTGTAGATTTTGCCGGACCCTTTTATATCTCAAATAGGAAGGGTCGCGGATCAAGGGTTACAAAATGCTATTTATGCATTTTTGTTTGCTTAAGGTACAAGTGTGTACACTTGGAAGCGGTAAGCGATCTTTCGAAGGACGCTTTCATTCTTACCTTGCGTAGGTTCGTATCCCGACGGGGTAAGCCTACTGAAATTTTTAGTGACAACGGCCGCAACTTTGTAGCCGCTGCCGAAGAAATTGGCAATTTTTTAAAATGTAACCGCCAAGCAATTACAAATTTCTCTAACGAAGAAGAGATTAAATTTTTGTTTTCACCTGCTTACGCTCCCCACTTTGGTGGTATCTGGGAAGCCGGAGTAAAATCCGCTAAACATCATATAAGACGTGTAATGGGCAACACGCATTAAAATTTTGAAGAGATATCCACGTTGTTCGCATAAGTGGAAGCCATATTAAATAGTCGCCCACTTTACCCCATGTCCACGTCTCCAAATGACCTCCTTTTCCTCACCCCAGGGCACTTCCTGCTTGGACGGCCGCTAACTGCGCTGCCTTCACCGAGCCTCGAAAACTGCAAGTCCACTCAACTGAAGCGCTACCAACGACTTGAGCAAATCCGTCAGCACTTTTGGAGGAGATGGCAGAGGGAGTACCTGGCTGAGCTGCAGCAAAGATCAAAATAGCGCACCGATGATACTCCACTGAACGTTGGCGACCTAGTAATGCTTCAGGAAGACAACTTACCACCATTGTGCTGGCGTACGGGCCGAATCAGCAAACTCTTTCCGGGTCCTGATGGAATATGTCGAGTCGCAGATGTTCAAACAACACAGGGCACTTACCGGAGGCCCTTCAAGCGACTCTGCCCTCTGCCTGCGACGAAGCATCTTATCGAGTAAGGGTTAAAGACCGGAGGCCTTTAACGGCGGGGAAGATGTTTGCGCCTGATGCTTTGGCGACTTTAGTGTCCATGTCAAACGTTGCTAACAGTTTTATATCAGGCGCAAATAAGTGACGGTAGTTCACGCACAAAATATTATGAACATGGAAAAAATTCTACCTGACTTTTTGACAAAAGAGACAATAAAAATTCTCGAACAAGGGAACATCGGTTCGCACCTTTCTTTATATTTTATATTTATAAACTTATTTAAAATTAGAATAAAACGATGTGTTTATGTTTTCTACTATCTACTTTCAAAAATAGATTCAGTTTAAAGTAAAACTCCTTCGTTTTATTGAGCATCAAGCTCCAGTGTCTCGTCGTAGACAACCTAAAAAACTTGAAAATCAGTTACATTCAAAAATCGTATTCTAAATGCAAGAAAAAATAATTGATCAAATAAAATATATCGATCTTACCCCGTTGAAACGGCTGGCAGTCAGGGGTTCTCAACATGTTATGGATATTAAAAGAATTAAATAATCATGCTCATGCATGACTGTCAAGTCTAACTCGGGTCGATAAATAAAACACACGTTATCATTTAGTACCACGTAGCGTACATTATATTTTTTCTAGACACTGGTCTATAAAAAAATTCTTCTGGTTTGTGAGGCAAAGTACTGACTTCACCACACAAACCAGAGGTGTATTAATAATATTTTGCCAGCTATGTGTAAGTATAGAAACAAACAGTTCATCATTATTATGCAACTTAGACAATTAGATAATTTATCTACGGTAAGGCAAGTTTTGCCCTTTGCGTTGAATCTTCCTTATTTTCTGTTACCGATTATTTATACAATAATAAAATTGTTAATCTCTTATTTCCAGACTTATTTCATGTCCAGCAAATGGTTTCATAAATATATCGCATCGAGTCACTAACTTTTCGATATCACTTTTGATACGATACCGTCTCAAAATGTTTGCCAGAGTTGTCTTGACCGCCATCATTCCATACAATTTACCTGTAAGGGAAGATATTATATTGTTATGTAAAGGAATAAACATATTTCAATTTTGAACCAATTAAATGGTTAATTTATTGCAATAACATTGAAGGCTCATTATTTTGCACAATATCACGAATTACGCTATGTTTTTGACCGTTTAGGGTTAATATTGAAAATTGTGCAATGATTTAACAAAAGTTTGCGCGAGTTTAATTTTTATTGCACCATATTTTTCCATTGCACCGTGTAGTATCAGTATCACACAATAATGTATTAGTTTATTTTTTAGCTGTGACAAAGAACATATTCAATTGTCGCCAGTAAGTATATTTTCCTTTGTCTTATACCACTCTTTCGACCAGAGACGTTTTTTTTTTACATTTTGCCACAAGTAGCAACACGATAACTGCAGCCAAACCTTGGTCTGACTTGCTTACGGAAAATTAGGCAAGTCTTGCTCACGTGAATACATTGATGCTTATGAGCCGTCAATGTTGTTTCGTCAATAATTATGATTGATCGTTTGAGTGCAAGGAGTTATTGAATATTATTGCACAATTTTATTTGCAGTTGTAAGGCCCGCGTAAGGAAAACTAGAATCTAAAAAGATACGTCTTGGAACTTTACTTGGTATTTAGGTAAAGTTACAGTAGATACTAAATTAAATGACTAACTTACTATTAAAATAAATAAAAAAACAAAGGACACTAAAGGCGTCGAAGTACTCGTCCGCATCGCTGTGATCCGAAAACGTACCCAGAAGACTGGCAGCATTGCCACGTTGAATGGCAATGCTAATTCTTTGGCCAAAGAACGACCCAGCCCTCTAGTCACGTGAAGTGTCAACCAGCCGGCGAGAAATTTCCTTAAAAAGGAGACGCGCACTCGGGCATCGGTCAAACACGGTACGTCAAAATCGACCAGTGAGGAAGATAAAGTGTTCCTGGTTAATTTATTGGTACTGTGGACCGAGGAGAGGAAGGCCAGGAAACTTATACTTGAAATTTTGCGGACGCCGAGACCGCCCAAGCGAATGCTGGGTAGTGGCTTGCTGCCACGCACGGTCGACCAGGGCCACATTTAGGCCGGAAGTTAGTGTGTTTCTAATAATTTGGTCTACTTTTTCGAAAAGTTGTGGATGCTTCCTTATAAAATGAGATGAGCGAAGGCTATAAGTAAAATTTGATCCAAAACAACAGTACCGAATGAGTGTGAAGGCCGAATGAATATTAATTTTGAAAAGTCTTTCCGAGACATTATTAAAATTTTATATCTTCTCCTCAAAAATTGGGGACCCTAGTAGGTGAAGAGAGTTTCTTTCCGAAATTTTCTTTTAAAAACGTTAAATCTTATCTGGGGGCACGGGAGTGCCCCCGCGAAGACGAGCCAAGCGAAGCGCAAGGGCACTACCTACCTTTTCTCGAAGCACTTCGTCGTTTTTTTGAACCTTCTTAACTTGGGTTTGGATTATACCAGATAAACAAAATTTTCGGGATATTATGATGTCAGTGGTTGACTTATTAAACCTATAAAGTTTCAACTGCACAGCTTTTATACTTTAGATTTTATTGATATCTAAAATCGATTTCGTCACTGACTCACTGATGATCATCAATATTCTAAGGTTCTTCCTGAAGTCCTAGAAAGCTGAAATTTGGTATGTAAGCTAATAATAGTACACAAACAACAAAAAAATGACTGGCCCAAGAGGGTAAATAGTTACAGTAAATGTTATAAAATAAATTAAACGATGCCTTACCGATACAGTTTCGCCTGCCCAGGCTGAAGCTAGCAAACGTGCTAGGTTTCTCAGGCAAGGTGGCAGGGTCCAGCCATCGCTCCGGTTTGAACAGTTCTGCATCAGCTCCCCACGATGGATGGCGGTTGAGCCCATACACCGATATAACATAAGTACAATTAGCCGGCAATATGTGGTTTTCTGAAATCAAGCAGTTTCAGTTTCAATAAAGTATTGGGAATAGATGATTTGTTTATGGTTCCAAATTATTATTATTTTTTTTTTTTTTTTTTGTTAGATTGGCCCAACTGTTTTCCATTTTGGCGTGGAGTTTGAATTGCATCTGTCATTTAGATAAATACAGTGCATTTCTAGTGTGTATTGCAAACATAATGGACAAAAACATCGAACAAAGAGTTTGTGTTAAATTTTGCATCGCCAATGGAATTTTGTGTTCGAAGTCACTGAAAATGTTACAGAAGGCTTACGATGAATCAACTTTATCAAAAACACGTGCTTATGAGTGATACAAAGCGTTCAAAAGCGGTCGAGATATGCTGGAAGATTTTCCTCGCCCTGGTAGGCCATCAACGTCTTCAACTAAAGTTAACATCGCAAAAGTGAAGGAAATAGTGACTGAAAATCCTCACTCAAATTTGAGAGAGATAGCCGCTGAACTTTCTGTGTCTCACGAGTCGATCTTAGGGTTCCGTTGCCAAATGGCAAAAAACGGAACCTTTATGGATTCGTCTTGTCTGTCTGTCTGTCCGTCCGTATGTCACAGCCACTTTTTTCTGAAACTATAAGAGCTAGACTGTTGAAACTTGGTAAGTAGATGTATTCTGTGAACCGCATTAAGATTTTCACAAAAAAATAGAAAAAAAAACAATAAATTATGGGGGTTCCCCATACTTAGAACTGAAACACAACACTTTTTTTTTTCATCAAACCCATACGTGTGGGGTATCTATGGATAGGTCTTCAAAAATGATATTGAGGTTTCTAATATCATTTTTTTCTAAACTGAATAGTTTGCGCGAGAGACACTTCCAAAGTGGTAAAATGTGTGTCCCCCCCCTGTAACTTCTAAAATAAGAGAATGATAAAAATAAAAAAAATATATGATGTAAATTATCATGTAAACTTCCACCGAAAATTGGTTTGAACGAGATCTAGTAAGTAGAGCTACTTACTAGATCTCGTTCAAACCAATTTTTGCCGGTGAAAATTTAAAAACATATGATGGTACGGAACCCTCGGTGCGCGAGTCCGACTCGCTCTTGCCCGGTTTTTTCATGAAGTGGTTTAATAATAACTATAAAAATGGCATACCCAGAAAATGGAGAACAATTAATGGGGAATAGGAGAAAAATAATGAAGACACAAATGAGTAAAGAACAAATCCAGAGAAGTAACAAAATTAAATCTGTGTGGTTCTTTCCTCAAAAAACCATCTGGGACAGTAGTCTGCATGGTCCTCATGGGTCCTTATGTCAGGACTCAAAACAAGACTGACTGACCTGTGAGTTTGTTTCGATATTTCTTCTATGAGTAGTCAAATAGGAAACACCCGTAATCTAGTTTTAAAATACATCTAATTTTATTTAGACGACTACTTATAAAAAGTATTGTTTAACAATTTTTATAAATAAATATTATTTAACAAGAGTTACTCTTCGTATACTTTATGTAAGAAGCACATTGCCACCACGTAAAAAATGTTGATAGATTAAAATGGCTTATTAGTCTTATAGGCTAGAATAAAATTAATTATTAAGAACCTGATTCTTTTTAATTAAGGATAAATTGGTTGATAACAAGCAATTTATCCTACCTCCTAACCCCCCCTACTTATCTTAGCTGCTGCTGGTGCTTTAGCGTGTGGTTAGCCACACGCGTGTTACCTTCAAACAAGTTTCAATGTTTCATTTCTATTTACTAATAATAAAAATACGTACTCAAGTAAACATCTGAAGAGGAAGTCCTTGCAACCCTTGGAACTGGAGGATATATTCTCAAACTCTCTTTAATCACCGCTTCGAGGTACACAAGCTTTGAAATATTGTTTCTGTTTAACTCCCAGTCTTCATTTCCGAGTACTTCTTTTAACCTGTTTGTACAATTTCAAAATAACTTTAGGGTATTATAATTAAATATACAATGCGGAGATGACAATACAACAACAAATTTAACTTCGTATACCTAATGACGTTCCCAGTCTGCATACAAAAATTCAATCAAATTTATCCAATAGTTTATTAAATAGACAGTATTTTTCATTCTTAACATTTTCTACATGATGTATCTGTTAACAAACCAGCATCGACAGCTTAAAGACATCTTCAGTTAAACACAACATGTTGCCAGCTGTCTCGTACAATAACCTTCGCCAAATTTGTTCGTACATTTTATTTCCCGATGCGAAATAATGAATATTATACCTTATGCTTGAGACTTAAGAGTCAAGCATGCGGAAGTTATTACTTACTACAAATGTTACATTTTTCACAAACCTGTAAAAAAAGGAGTGCCCGGCACACTGACCAATAGGTACCATTTTTTTTAGGTTTAGGCCATTTATGTTTGTTGGGATAATAACACCGCGCTGTTGCCGCAATTTTAAAAGTGTGTTCTTTTTTGTTTACACTTTTATGCTATTTAATATGTTAGAAAAAATCACTTTTTTAATTTCAACGTTAGGATTTATTTGATGGTTCTTAAATACTCCTATGCATTAGTATTGTTAGTGTTATCATTTATTGTTGTATTGTCATCTCCACGTTGTATATAAATGTATTAATTAATATAATTATATTAATTATCGTCAATCTCACAGAACAGGAAATCGTAACGCATTAACGCACAAAATGCATGTCGCTGAAAGTGCGTTAGGCCGCAACTTCTATCACGGACCAAAAATAGTATCCGTCTAAAAATCACCCAAAGTGACTTAAACTTAGCTCAAAGGGAATAAGTAAAAATATATGAAAAAACTGAGTATAAAAAATATATAATTAAAATTTAACAAAAAGTTCTCAAACGCCCCGTTTGTAGTATGTTTTACTAAAAATTCCTAAAGTATTGTATGTTTCCGCCGCGCTTGGAATAATCCATTTTTTCTCCACTCACACACACACCACATTTTTTCAATATTTTCCTTTTTTCTATGTTTTTCAATTATAGGTAAGAGAAAACTATTATCGTTATGATTTTCAGCCGATTTGAAATAATTTGTTTAAACTAAAGCCACCACCCGTAATAAAACATACTACAAATGAGGCGTTTGATAACTTCAGGAACGAAGTCAGCTTAGGTCCATCCCTGGATTTCAAGCCCTCTATTTCATTGCATACTTACTCTCTATAAATTCGTTCTTGTACATCTTGATGTGACCCAATCAATATTAAAGTGAATGTCGTTGTTGTAGCTGTAGTATCGTAAGCACCTACTATCAGGGTGTCTAAGTGCTCCCTGATCTCACCTTCAGTGAAGGCACCTTGTTTGTCAGCCAAATCCAACATTCTATCCAAAAATGGTTGGATTTGTTCTGAAATTCAGTCATAAACAACGTGTTTTTTTTTTCGTCTTTATGATACCTTATTCACAATCTAGCCTATTCTTAATAGCGTGTCGATAACAATCTAACATCAGTTCAGCTGTAACGTGCAGCTGATAGGACACACACGACACGATATTAGTGTCAAATCATTTGTGGAACAGAACCACATTTACACTCCAAGGCGGAGTCGTCTATGAATCTCCACCTGAACAGGTTTCCTTATTTCAGCCAACCTGGGTCTGGAGTCATCTAGCCTATTAGCTAATGAATACATAATTTAAATATAAGTTTAACTGCTTAGTAACTATAAAATTAAGGAAACGTCCTATAACGTCTTTCTTATTCACCATTTTAAGGGGAAGACTTTCAGCAATCAGTACTTGCACTGTGGTTTAAGTTCACTCACACAGCACTAAACAAATTCAAAAGGTTAGTCAGAATAGGGTATCTTCATACCGACTCTAATCTGTGTCGAAGACCTGAAGCCGAGAATACGTGGCAACATATCATACCCACTCACATGTACGCTTCCCGCGCGAGGGGGCATTGTTATGCCCATACATTTTTTATTTTGGGCCGCGCCACTTATACACGACTCGTACAGAAAAAAAATCTATGGACCGCTGTTAAACTAATGGCTGTTTCTTCAAGTGGATAGACCAGGGTAGATTACAAAACTTGTTTCGTAACTTTAAGAGACTTTGATTTTTTTTAATAATTGCTTATTTTTAATGTTTGTTTACATTACGAAAATTAAAAATTAAAGTAATTTTCATTCAAAATCGAAAGCGATGACCCTATTTTTTTATTTACCTAAAAAATAGCCCCATTCATACCGAATCGAATGACATATAATACATACCATTGTAGTTTCAAAGTTTATATAAACAATAACATTTATATCACGCGAGTATCCTATTACCGCACCCGTCATCGCCGTCATTTGTTTTTTTTTATGATTTTCAACTACAGATAACTAATTTCGTAATGCTGCTACGAACTCACGGTTTTTGGCACACATGTACTACATCTAACCACTCGACTAAAGAAAATGGAACGCAAGCAATACTCCCATAGACAAAATTACAAAAAAATAAATACCGAGGGCTTGCTGTCACAGTTTTATGATATGTGAGTTTTATCCAGATGTCATTGAGGCGTATTTTATTTATTTTAGTTTATGACGGCGTACGCGTGAGTGGAAAACTGACATTATTAAAAAAAAAAAAAATACCTGATCCAGGCTCCGGGGTTTTATATGAAGTACTGATTAATTTTAAGTCTGATTTTCTATTGGTTATAACCTGAAATCAAATATAAGACATGAAAATCCAACAAAAAAAACTATAATAAATACTACATTATGAAAGTAATACGTGGGAATTACCGCTTCACTGATATCTTTCAAGACTTTCATGAGGCTGTCTTGCTGTTTTTTGTATGAACTCCAATTGAATATATAAGGAATATGCAACCAGACCTTCTGTAATCTCTCTCCGTAGATAACAAATAAAGCTTCCGTTGCTTCAGCATAGTTTTTAACAGTTACACTGTTCTTATCAGTTTTGAGCCCAAGTGTCGTCCCTGTAAAATTATCATGTTTTTAAATTTTCACCGGCGAGCTCCTTACTAGATCTCGTTAAAACCAATTTTTTAATTTTTGGTGGAAGTTTACATGTTAATGTACATCATAATTATATTTTTTTTAGTTTTATCATTCTCTTATTTTAGAAGTTACAGGGGGGGGGACACATTTTACCACTTTGGAAGTGTCTCTCGCGCAAACTATTTAGTTTAGAAAAAAATGATAATATATTAAAAACCCCCATAATTTATTGTTTTTTTCTATTTTTTGTAAAAATCTTAATGCGGTTCACAGAATACATCTACTTACCAAGTTACGACAGTGTAGTTCTTATAGTTTCGGAAAAAAGTGGCTGTGACATACGGACGGACAGATAGACAGACAGCAGACATGACGAATCCATAAGGGTTCCGTTTTTGCCATTTGGCTACGGAACCCTAAAAATTCGTATTATTGAAGTTAACTCAAAAACTACCAATGCAAAGTTAATAAAATTTATATGGGACACCCTTGAGGCATATCTATCCAGTCATTATTGTGACCGTAGACAGTTCTTTTTACCGACTTCAAAAAAAAGGAGGTTATCAATTCGATACGTATGTATGTAATATTATTGGAATTGCATTATATTCACATATGACAATCTACTAAGGCTTCCAAACAAATATACAAAATTTCATAGACGTATGTATGTATGTATGTATGTATGTATGTATGTATGTATGTTTGTCCACGCATATCTCCGTAACTGTTTATCGGATCGTGACCATTCTTTTTTTATTGGCTTACATTTACTTCAACTTAGGGAACAGTGCAAGTTTCATCAAAATCGATCCAGTAATTTTCAAGATATGGACTAAGACGTGAAAGTGTGACGGCCTGGCTTATTGATACGAGCTACGGGTGTAGTGTCAAAGGGAAAACATCTCAAAACCTTGGTCAAATTCTAGTGCAACAACTAAAAATTACCAAATAAAAAGTAATTTAAAAAAATTAAACCGACTTCAAAAAGAAATTAACTTAAAATTATGAAATAACTTTAATTTCGGAAGTCGGTGGCAAAAAACTAAAATACAGATCCCAAGACACCGACTTCCGAAATTAAAGTTATTTCATAATTTTAAGTTAATTTCTTTTTGAAGTCGGTTTAATTTTTTTAAATTACTTTTTATTTTATAAGTTCTCGGTTCCGTAATTCTAATATTTCTTCATCGCTTGCATCACTTGACCACATTATAAAATCGAATTTATAATTTGATTGCGCTACTAAGCACGACACTCGTTAACTTGTAAGGCGGAATGGAGAGACGCCGGACATTGTCAGGATTTGCCTTGATTTTCTACAAGTAGTAACCTATGGGAAGGTGGGGTAAGACGGGGTAGCGAGGTAAGATGGGAGACCGTAACAAAACTGATGATACAATGTAGCTAGAAATGTTCTTCTAACGCTATTTAGCTGAAGTTGTTAGTGACACAAATAGTTTGGTTGAAAGTGTGCACGTTGGGATTTTGTAAGGATTTTTATTCATTTTATGTGGTTAGATCTAATTATTGACGTATTTACAGTGCGTGACTGTTCAAAATACATGGTGTTTAAGATGAATCGCATATTTTTTTATTGATATTTGTTTATTTTACTATTATAATCACATTAACTCGTTCCCGGTTTGCTTCGATTTATAACCTCAAAAAAATAAAACAATTTGGAAGTCCAGTTTGGGAAAGATGGGGTACGTACTTGCGGGTAAGACGGGATATGAGTTAGAGGAAAGACAAAATAGTAAGACATCGAAACTGTCCGAAACCAAAGGTAACAAATAAAAATAAACAGAAAAAAAGCAAATAATTTGAAATCTAAAAAAACCAAGGAAGCTGATGAAGGATCTGAGAGTTCTGAGGACGAAGATACAGAATTTCTGTATCTTCGTCCTCGGCTTGTATTCCGAATCTACTGAAGGATGGATCACTTGTCAGATTTGCGGTAAGTGGGCGCATTGTGGCTGTGCAGAAGTAGAAGTATTATTATTATTATTATTATTAAACCATCTTGCCCTGTAGATGGGGCAAGATGGGTCAAATTAGTTTTTTTTTAGATAATATTTCTATAAGAAAAAATATTTTATTTTGTTTTGACTGATTATTTTCTAAATAAAAGTTCCTACAATGTACAATAAAAAAAAGAGTTTTATTTATGAAATAGGTACCATAAAGTCCCCGTCTTACCTAACTCCCAAAGGATTTTTTGATAAACAAAATCACAAATACAAGTGTAATAAAAATATACTTATTAAATAAATAACGACACTTGGAACCCGTAATTTACACGTGTAATTTTGATAAACACATTTGTAATCAGTAGTGAAATTTACAAGAAAAGTGCTCGTAATACAAGGCTTCTAAGTTTTGATAAACAGAGTAAGATCTTTACGTTTAAAAGGGACCATTTCGGAATAAACCTCTTTCGATTAAAAAAAGAATTTTGCAAATCCGTGTTTAGGTATAAGACGGAGTTATATGGGAACTTATATAAAAAATATAAACATCCGAATTGAGAACCTCCTTTTTTGAAGTCGGTTAATAAAGCTTCCGTTGCTTCAGCATAGTTTTTAACAGTTACACTGTTCTTATCAGTTTTGAGCCCAAGTGTCGTCCCTGTAAAGTTAATAAGCAATCTTTAAAACAAAATTTAGCCTACCGAATATGATAGTCAAGTGGTGGTCATGCTACGAGTGCAGAACTTTCTTAATTTTTAAAATAATTATTTTAATTGTAATCTTGATTACTCTACGAAGAAAAGACATTAAATTATGTTTTTCTATACAAAGTGACATTAAATTGGTTTTCTTTGTTTTTGTCATAGCGCTCATTTTGTCCAACGTTCCTTTTGTTTCTGCAGTGTTCATGCAACGCTGGACTTAAACAATTCGTAGCGAAAATAATTTTCCTAACATTAAGACGACAAATTAACTACTGATCAATTTATCCAGTTCGCAACCAAAAAGTATCGCATAGGTATCACACTGTTAGGTTTTAATTCTTTAATAATTAATTGTTAGTTTTTATTGGCAACATTAAATAGTTTCAGGTATTTATAATATTTTGAAATAGTTCGGTAAAAACAGTTTCTCTGTACTGGCAACACCGAAGATTAAAAAAAAGTAGAATAACGGCTCGAGGCACAGGAACGGCATTTTGGGGGCACTTTGATTCCGGCGTTCATGAGAGCAGGTCGTTCCAAGTGTCTGGATCAGTGAAAAGTTTTAGTTGGCGATAATTATTGTTGGAGGTCTTCTAGAAAATAAGGTAACTTAACAGTTTATATTGTAAATCTTAAAAGTAATAAGGAATGGAGAACATAATATGTATAATTTGTGGATTATTGAATCTAGTGTTATTCTTGAAATTACCTTTGATAAAATATGATAGTGTTTATCTACTCTTATTTATTCTCATCCCTGAAGTGTTGCAAATGGTTGGCTTCTACTCTAGATATAATAAATAATCACCTATTAGTTTTGAGAATGGTAGTAGTTTCCAACATTTCAGAAGTGGGATAATAGCTCACATATTCATTTATATTAACGGATGCCCGTATAAAGTAACAATGATTATGATTGAACTGTAGTTATAATACATCACATACTGTGTTCCTTCCGTGTATGCTGTCGCATTTTACGCTTATATGAATCATTTATTTTTATTCTCTGAAATATAGAGTAATATAGACACCATTAATCAGGTCAAAGTTATGTGAAGGTCGACTTTTACTTTTCCTCTGTTGATCTCGTGGATTTGCCTCGATTAAATAGGCCGTGGTCATGAGGGGGTTGACCTTACCTTCCTTGACACGTTATTGTAGATATGCTTAGTGTTACGAGGAAGATAATTTAATTTCAGAACTACAAAATAAGACATTGAGGTTATTAGGAATTTAACTTTTCAGGGATTGTTTGGAAAGGAGTCAAGCCTTTTGTTACAAGTTTCAGATAATGCCTCGCGACAGTGAAACGTCCTCACGGCGTCGGCTGACTACCCCGCCTCGAGGTAATACTCAATCAAGGATTCAACCGGGGTCTAGGCGTAGTCAAAGCCGACGCCATAGAAGTCGAAGCCTCATACGCAACACTCACTGCGAGCGGGAGCCAAATAATCGGAGTAGTCACAACCATGGACCAAGCAGCAACCGCAGTGGACGTTTGCAGAGCCGCAGCCGCAGCATACGGAGCAGAGACGGAGATCTACGTGAGCGAGAGCAGGAGCTTGAACAACAACGAGAGCGACTACGTGCCCTTGAAGAAGGAGTCATCAGGGAGCGCAGCCGTCTTCGTTGTAGAGACGACCGGGACCCGGAGAGCAGAGTCACCGCACGGAATGCAAGGTCACGTAGCCCTACTTTTAACTGTAAAGATGTAATTAAGCTTATTAACTCTTTGAAGCCACAACCAGTGACAGCAAGCTCCTCACTACCTTCCACTAATAACAGCATTAATTCCAAAAATATTTTACCGGATTTCGATCCGTCTGTCAAAACTCAGAGGACTGATATTTGGATAAGGAAGGTAAATGAGTGTGCCACTGTCTACGGTTGGGATGAACGGACAACCGTACACTTTGCCATGCAGAAACTCCAAGGATTGGCCAAAGTTTGGTATGAAAGTCAAAATTCTATTTTATTTAATTGGTCGGAATGTCAGGAAAAACTCTTAAGTGCTTTTCCCTGCGAACAGAACTATGGCCAATCCTTGGAGGACATGTTACGTAGAAAGACTAGATACAACGAACCATTAGAGGTTTATTATTATGAGAAGCTGGCGCTACTGAACCAATGCGACATCGCAGGCAAGCATGCTGTTGATTGTTTGATACATGGGTTAAGCGACAGAAACCTGAGGTCTAGTGCTAATGCGTTACGCTGTACTCAGCCCGACCAATTATTACAATTCCTAATGAGTAATCAAGATACGTCCCAAACTGCCGGTCAATCGTATAGGAATAGGGTGAAGTCTGAACAGAACGGTAATAATAGCACAGATAATTCATCAAGAAAAGTGCCAAACCGAACGGGTCCAATATTTTGTTTCAATTGTAAGGAGAAGGGTCATCCCTATTTAAAATGTCCTAAGCCTTTAATTCAGTGTACAAGGTGTAGTCCTTTTGGTCATAAATCTGATAACTGTAAATTTAGGAATGATGTCCAAACAGACCAGACGCACAAGGATGACTCTATTTAAAAAACAATGACAAAAGTAACCTCTCGCTCCAATTCAAAGTACATGAAGGAATGGTAGGAGAAATGTTAGAGGCAGGCATTGTCCAAGACTCTGTGTCGGAATACGCTAGCCCAATAATATTGGTTCGTAAAAAGGATGGCGGGGTAAGGATGTGTGTAGACTATCGCATGCTTAACTCTATCACAGTTAAGGAGCGATACCCTATGCCTATCATCGAAGATGAAATCGCGCGGTTGTCAGGGCAGGCATACTTCATCACATTAGATCTAACATCGGGTTATTATCAAGTACCGATCTCTGAGCGTTCTAAACCACTTACTTCGTTTGTCACCCCGGACGGACAGTACGAGTTCAATCGCATGCCGTGTGGGTTGGCAAACGCACCCGCTGTATTTCAACGGATGATAAATAAGGTTTTAGGTTCATCTCGGTTTACTGAGGCCACGGCATACATTGATGATGTTTTAATTTATGGGAATAGTGTAGGTCAATGCTTAGAGAGACTTGAGAAAATTTTAAAGTTGATAGAGCAGGCTAACTTAACACTCAATTTATCCAAATGTTAATTTTTGCTAGATACAATTAATTACTTAGGGTATGAGATAAGCGCGTCCGGAGTGCGTCCTGGTGACAAGAAAACTCAATGTGTTCTGGATTTCCCTCGTCCTGTTAGTCAACATTCGGTTCGACAATTTTTAGGCCTCGTCGGGTACTTTAGGAAATTTATAAAGGGTTTTGCAACTTTATCGCATCCCTTAAACAAACTTTTAAAAAAGGATGCTACCTGGGATTGGGGAAAAGAGCAGGAGCAAGCATTCATTGATCTAAAGGATAAATTAGTTGGTAGACCAATACTAGCAATATATAATCCGGTAGCTCAGACAGAATTGCACACCGATGCCAGCAAACTGGGCATCGGTGGAATACTACTTCAAAGGCTTCATGATGGGGATACTTTCCGCCCAGTAGCCTTTTATAGTCCTCAGACATCACCTGAAGAGAAAAATTTTCACGCTTACGAATTAGAGACATTAGCGGTAGTGTGTTCGTTAAAAAAATTTTGAGTATATTTATTGGGCCAAGATTTCAAAATTGTGACTGACTGTAGTGCTTTGCGTTCATCAAACGAGACCTTATACCACGAATAGCGAGATGGTGGTTACTCTTACAAGAGTTTAATTGTACGGTGGAATACCGCGCGGGGTCAAAAATGGCACACGTTGATGCACTATCTCGAAACCCGGTTAACTTAGGAGATTCCTTAGAATCGGAACAATTACCATCAGTAATGTCGATAAGTAGTGAGGATTGGTTAGCCACTCTACAGCTAGGCGACTCTGAACTGCGTAGGATCCATGAAACGTTAACTAGTAATCTCGATGCTGACGGATTAAAATATATAAGAGACAACTATTGCCTTAAAGATAATAAATTATATCGTTTTCTGGATGGAGATAAAAATCAGTTACGTTGGGTAGTTCCTAAAGGGGCAAGGTGGCAGATATTACGTAAAAATCATGACGAGATAGGACATTTTGGAGTCGAAAAGACCCTTGAGCGGATAAAAAATACTTACTGGTTCCCCAAAATGTCCCGTTTCATCAAGAAATATGTTCAGGCATGTATAGAGTGTGCATATTCTAAAAATAATAGTAGGAGTGCGGGCCACCTACATTTTATTTTACACATTTTGATTACAAAGGTGGAAGTGCCTATGCACACTCTCCATATTGACCACTTGGGCCCGTTTGTAAGGTCTAAGCGGGGAAATTGCTATTTATTAGTTGTTGTGGACGCTTTCACAAAGTTTGTCTGGATCAAGCCGGTCTGAAATACGAAGTCGCTAGTTTCGATACGAGCCCTGGAAGAAATATTTTACACCTTTCGGAATCCGGATCGTATTGTGAGTGATCGCGGGACATCATTTACGTCACACGCGTTTAAAAGGTTTTGCATAGACAAGGGCATTAAGCATATCCTTAATGCAGTAGCTAGCCCGAGGTCTAACGGTCAGGTTGAGCGGTACAACCGCACCATTCTTAACTCGTTGACTGCTCAAAATCTGAATGACAGTGAGAAGGAGTGGGACAACAAAGTAGGAACTATTCAATGGGGTATTAATAATACACGCCAAAAGACAATCGGTAAAACCCCTTCAGAAGTAATGTTTGGGTTTTGCATGAAGTCTGAAATAGACCCTAGGCTAAATGAAGTAGTGACGGAAACTAGAGAAGATACTGATATACTATCATTAGAGAATCAGCTAAAGATAACATTGACCATGAGCAAAGTATACAAAAATGTAACAACAAAAATAAGTGTCCTCATCATGTTTATAGTGAAGGGGACTTAATAAAAATTACTAAAACAAACTTCAATAATGATGGCAAAAGTAAAAAGCTTTTGCCATCATATATAGGTCCTTATAGGGTTGTAGAGGTGTTAGATAATGATCGTTATACAGTCGCGGCTATACCGGGCTTAACCAGTAGTAAAAATAAACGTAAAACAACTGTCGCTGCGGATCGCATGTCGCCTTGGGTTCATGTAGCTTCTTTAGAAATAGATGATGATAGTGATGATGATGACGACGAGGAATCCATTAATGATGAAATTGTGAATAATGAAATACAAACTGATCAGAATTCGTGATTATGAATATTGTTTATTATATTGTCATAAATTATACACTGAAAAATTAATACTGGACATTAATTTATTAAATGTTAATTAATCAAAGATTCATGTTAATTGTTAAGCAAATTGCTATGGAACATTTTATTTAATTTTCAAATTGCTTTGGAAAATTTTATTAAATTTTTCCATGATTTTTGTGAGATATCCCTGAAATGAATTTCGGGTGTAATTGATTCTATTTAATTGGTTGTAAGAATTGAGGGTTTGCACCAATTGGATAGGCATACAATAAATATGATTAAGCTTTGTAAGAATTGAGAAGGATGGAAGGTAGATGGCGCTAGTGCCACACACAACATCGTCTCTGAGTATTTATATCGTATAAAAATATTTAAAACGCATCTAAACAATAAATATCTTTTGAAATATAAATGTAATAGTGTAAATAACAAGTACTATTAATTGTTAGCTGAGTGTTACGTGGAAGTATAGTGTATAAAATACTACTTTTAAATAAAGTGACACAACTGATGTTTACTTTTATGACTGCGAATAAATAACGTTTAAACAATACAAGTGCAGTGAAAATATCATTAAAAATAAGTGAATCAATAATTTATTTACAAAAAAAAGTGTATTTGTGAGAATTAAATAAAACTGACGGTTACGGTAAAATAATCCACATATTCAAATGTTAACGATCGTGTAATTTAAAGAAACGACTAAAAACAGATCATTTATTTCAACACGCTCTCCTAACCGCAAGTTGGCGCGGTGGATACGGCGGCGGCTCTGTACGCTCGATGTCTCGAGTTCCGTCCTAACTTATGACTGACACTTTTTGTGTTTTTAAAACTTTCTTGTTACACAATTCTCCGCATTTCCGGACTTAGAAAAAACACAAGAGATTATTGAGTGGTGTGTACGTAACACAATAATTATTATCATAATGGATAATAATTAGCAGCAGAATGTAACGTTCCGACGCATGAGGCGATCTATGTCATTACACGAAATATCTAACACAACGATATTTGACTCAACAATGTTAAGTTTGCCGGACACCTCTATAAATACGCACAAATCCTGTTGTGAAGACTTGCGATATAAGGTGGAGACATTAACAAAAAATCTTGTAACTGCGACTAATGAAATAGACAACCTACATAGCGAAATTAGCAACCTAAAAAATGAATTAGCTAAGTGTTTGAACGTTATAGAAATATATAAAAAAATGGATTGCTCGGATTTATCGAAAACCCTATCAAATAGAAAGAAGAAAAGGCTATCCATGCATGACAAGAACAGAACAACCCTGATAACTTCGTCCCCTACACAAAGCGTTGCATCCCCAGTAACTGACAAATGTGATTTGGATACTCCTGTCAATGATCCAAGTAACCAAGACACACGGATTAAGGATACTTCTTCTATCTTGGATACGGACCAAAAAAGAGATTCTATGGAGACAACTAGCGAGCGGAAATCCAATCTAAGCCCCCAGCTGTCGACTCAACCACAAACTCAAACTCAAACATGTGCTACCCAGAGAGTTATGATTTTTGCCGATCAATCCGGATACGACGTTAGAAACATTCTCCAGGACTGTCTAGGAAAAGTGTTTACCGTGACATCATTTGTAAAATCGAATGCAACTACTAAAGAAGTATTGAAAACCTGTACAAGTATGTGTAAAGACCTTAACAAATCTGATTTTGTGATAATTCTAACAGGCTCAAATGATGTAAACCCAATGGATATTCAAACGTATTTATATCATACTCTATGTCAATTAGATTTCACCAATGTGTTAGTCGGCCAAATTTACAAACATAATTATTTGAATGAAAAAAATGATAATAATTTATTGAAATTTGTATGCTTTAATTGTAAACATTCGTGTTTTGTACCATTACATAGTAATTTTAACATTTTAACAAATTACTTATATAAATTGCACACCTGTAGATTAATTCACAGACAAATTCTGCATATAAATTACAAAAATAGCTATCAGTACTATACTGAGAAATTTATTACTAAGATAGGGCAACAATGCACAAAAGACGTAGGTGTACAGACTGATAATATTGATAGTATTGATACAGCGGCTCAAGAGAGTGATGATTTTTTTCGTGAATAAATATGAGTCTTCCTTAACACTTATACATCAAAATATAGCCGGGGTATTAAACAAGCGTGACGAAATTTCGTTTGCCCTATTAGACTTGGTAAATAATGATATTAGCGTAGATGTACTGTGCCTTACTGAAACTTTCTTGCTAGAAGGGACAGAAAAAAACTTTCGCCCTAAAGGCTTCACGACAGCAGCATATTATTCGAGGAAAACTTCCAAAAGAGGGGGCGTCACTATTCTTATAAAAAACGACATTGAATTTAAAGTTATACAGGAATCACAAAAAATAAGTGAAAAATGTGTGTTTGAATGCTGTGGTTTGGAACTAATTAAATATGGTATAATAGTAATCTGCCTTTATAGAACACCTTCGTCGAATGTAACGATTTTTCTTAATAAACTAGAAACCCTTTTAAGAACGCTCTGTCGCAATACAAGAAAGAAAGTTATTGTGTGTGGAGATAGGTACAAACATAGATATTTTAAAGCAATCTAAGGAAAGTAGAGATTATAATTACTTGTTAAATACGTACAACATAAAACATGTTATATTGATGCATAGTCGTGTAACAGAAAAAACACAAACTTGTATTGACCACATCGCTACCACTATCGAGAAAGGTGATGCAATAGTGCACAATTTGGGTTTATCGGATCACTCAGCCCAGTCTTATACCTGGCCTGTTGCAAAGCGGAAACAGCCAGTTCTGAAATGGTGGTATGAACTCAAACGAGATTACAGTGAGGACAATAAGAATAAGTTTTTAGAATCAATTAAGTGCAAGCACTTAATTGATTCTAAAAACTTATTAATTTAAAAGACAAGTCTTTTAAAGATGTATTTGAGGAAACCACAACGAACGAAGCATTCTGTAAATTTTTCGACACATTTTTACTATTTTATAACTTATGTTTTCCTACTATTCGCGTTAAAGTTACTAATAAAACATTAAGTAAATTACAATGGCTTACTAAAGGAATAAAAGTAAGTTGTAAAAATAAAAATAAATCCCACTATAAATTAAAACATAAAAATAATGAACCTCATAAAAAGGCGTACAAAAACTATTGTAATATATTGAAAAAATGCATCTCGACGTCACGAAAACATAATAATACAAATTACATGAATAAAGCTCAAAATAAGTGTAAAGCAGCATGGAATCTGATAAAAAAACACACTGACACAGATTTAAAGAACACATGTATCTCAAAAATAACAGTTAACAACATCGATTATGTAAGTCCTGACTCTATTGCAAATCACTTTAATAACTTTTTTATTAACTCGGTTACCAGGAATAGTTCAGACAGTACGTCAGATCATTCTGCCTTGAATCACAGTATGGAAAACATTGAATCGATCGGCAATTCTATATTTCTCTACCCATTGGACGGCAGTGATTTAAAAAAAATTGTAATGTCTCTAAATGATTCGAAGGCTAGTGGTTATGATGAAATTCGCACTGACATTGTAAAATTATCAGTGAATATGATTTTGGAACCTCTTTTATATGTTATTAACCTCTCACTAGAACAGGGAATATTCCCTGATTTATTAAAGAGATCAGTAGTGAAACCGTTATATAAAAAAGGAAATAAAACACAAATGGACAATTACAGGCCCGTTGCACTAATACCTATATTTTCTAAAAATTTTGAGAAAGTTTTTCATAACAAATTATCAAACTTCATTGAAAAACATCAAATTATAAAGTATGAACAAAATGGTTTTCGCAAGAATAGGAGCACATCTTTGGCAGCCTTTCATTTAATAAAATCAATTACGGACTCTATTGATCATAAAATTCCTGTTTCAGTACTCTTTATGGACATGAGTAAGGCATTTGATCATGTCAGTCATGAACGGTTGCTAGAAAAAGTTTCTAGATACGGAGTCAGAGGAAAAGCATACGACTGGCTGAAGTCATATAGATATGACTTCAGCCAGTCGTATGCTTTTCCTCTGACTCCGTATCTAGAAACGTACAAAACGTAACGTAAACGTGATCGAGTACAGGCAGTGGAAGTGTCAAGCTATAATGATCTATCTAAACGCGAGAGTTATCTCAGTCTTCGTTTTTGTTAAATAGGTACGGCGTGCCTCAAGGCAGTATTTTAGGTCCGCCACTGTTCTTGCTCTACATTAATGATTTTGTAAATATCTTGAATCATAAATGTGTACTCTTTGCGGACGATACCACTATTATATTAAAAGGCACCGATAAAAATACCTATGAACAGGAAATAAACACGGCTCTCCGAACGTCCATAGAGTGGTTAGAAGCTAACAATCTAAAGGTCAACATTACTAAAACAAAATTTATGCAATTTCACACCTACCGATCAAAACCGTTGAATCTAAATGTAGCATATAAAGGAAACGCCCTGATAGAAACTAACTCAGTTAAAGGACCATGGGCACTTTTGAATGAACACTGGGCCCACTTTTCAAAGTTGTGCAACAGTGATGAAACCTATGTCATCTGACAGCTCTTGGCGTGTACTTTATTTCATTCTATGGCAGCTAAGTTCAAATCCAGCGCGAAAATGTTTTTTTTTGCGCTTTTTAAAAATGTTCAACATTGTGCAACAGTGATAAAACCTATGTGATATGACAGCTCTTGGCGTGTACTTTATTTTATTCTATGGCAGCTAAGTTCAAATCCGGCGCGAAAATGGTTTTTATATGCGTTTTTTAAAAATGTTCAACATTGTGCAACAGTGATCAAACCTGTCATAATTATGACAGCTCTTTGCGTGTACTTTATTTCATTCTATGGCAGCTAAGTTCAAATCCAGCGCGAAAACGGTTTTTTTATGCGTTTTTTTTAACGTTCAACATTGTGCAACAGTGATGAAACCTATGTCATATGACAGCTTTTAAAGTGTACTTTATTTTATTATATGGCAGCTAAGTTCAAATAAAGCGCGAAAATGGTTTTTTTATGCGTTTTTAAAAAATGTTCAACATTGTGCAACAGTGAAGAAACCTATGTCATATGACAGCTCTTGGCGTGTACTTTATTTCATTCTATGGCAGCTAAGTTCAAATCCAGCGCGAAAACGGTTTTTTATGCGTTTTTTTTAATGTTCAACATTGTGCAACAGTGATGAAACCTGTCATAGCTCTTGGCGTGTACTTTATTTCATTCTATGGCAGCTAAGTTCAAATCCAGCGCGAAAACGGTTTTTTATGCGTTTTTTTTAATGTTCAACATTGTGCAACAGTGATGAAACCTATGTCATATGACAGCTTTTAAAGTGTACTTTATTTTATTCTATGGCAGCTAAGTTCAAATCCAGCGCGAAAATGGTTTTTTTATGCGTTTTTTAAAAATGTTCAACATTGTGCAACAGTGATGAAACCTATGTCATATGACAGCTCTTGGCGTGTACTTTATTTTATTCTATGGCAGCCAAGTTCAAATCCAGCGCAAAAATGGTTTTTTTATGCGTTTTTTAAAAATGTTCAACATTGTGCAACAGTGATCAAACCTATGTCATATGACAGCTCTTTGCGTGTACTTTATTTCATTCTATGGCAGCTAAGTTCAAATCCAGCGCAAAAATGTTTTTTTTTTTGCGTTTTTTAAAAATGCTCAACATTGTTCAACAGTGATGATTTACATGTCATATGAAAGCTCTTGAAGTGTACTTTATTTCATTATATGGCAGCTAAGTTCAAATCCAGCGCAAAAATGTTTTTTTTTTGCGTTTTAAAAAAATGTTCAACGTTGTTCAACCGTGATGAATTATATGTCATATGAAAGCTCTAGAAGTGTACTTTATTTCATTATATGGCAGCTAAGTTCAAATCAGCCCTAATAAATACGGCTATATACGGCCTATGATGATCTTTTTAGTGTATTTTTAGTCAAACAAGAGCTATTTATAATCCTAGCTACTGACTGACAGCTAATTATAATTTAATATCAAAACAAAACAGATTTAAAAAAACGCATAAAAAAATGTTTTTGCGCTGGATTTTAACTTAGCTGCCATATAATGAAATAAAGTACACTTTAGGAGCTTTCATATGACATATAACTCGTCACTGTTGAACAATGTTGAAAAAGTGAGCCCAAAATGACGCATTTAAAAATCGCATTTAAAACCGTTTTCGCGCTGGATTTGAACTTAGCTGCCATATAATGAAATAAAGTACACTTTAAGAGCTTTCATATGACATAGGTTTCATAACTGTTGCACAATGTTGAACATTTTTAAAAAACGCATTAAAAAACCGTTTTCGCGCTGGATTTGAACTTAGCTGCCATAGAATAAAATAAAGTACATGCCAAGAACTTTCATATGACATATAACTCATCACTGTTGAACAATGTTGAAAAAATGAACCCAAAATGACGCATTTAAAAAACGCATATAAAACCGTTTTCGCGCTGGATTTGAACTTAGCTGCCATAGAATGAAATAAAGTACACGCCAAGAGCTTTCATATGACATATAACTCATCACTGTTGAACAATGTTGAAAAAATTAACCCAAAATGACGCATTTAAAAAACGCATATAAGACCGTTTTCGCGCTGGATTTGAACTTAGCTGCCCTAGAATGAAATAAAGTACACTTTAAGAGCTTTCATATGACATAGGTTTCATAACTGTTGCACAATGTTGAAAATTTTTAAAAAACGCATAAAAAACCGTTTTCGCGCTGGATTTGAACTTAGCTGCCATAGAATGAAATAAAGTACACGCCAAGAACTTTCATTTGACATATAACTCATCACTGTTGAACAATGTTGAAAAAATGAACCCAAAATGACGCATTTAAAAAACGCATATAAAACCGTTATCGCGCTGGATTTGAACTTAGCTGCCATAGAATGAAATAAAGTACACGCCAAGAGCTTTCATATGACACATAACTCATCACTGTTGAACAATGTTGAAAAAATTAACCCAAAATGACGCATTTAAAAAACGCATATAAGACCGTTTTCGCGCTGGATTTGAACTTAGCTGCCATAGAATGAAATAAAGTACACTTTAAGAGCTTTCATATGACATAGGTTTCATAACTGTTGCACAATGTTGAACATTAAAAAAAAACGCATAAAAAAACCGTTTTCGCGCTGGATTTGAACTTAGCTGCCATAGAATGAAATAAAGTACACGCCAAGAGCTTTCATATGACATATAACTCATCACTGTTGAACAATGTTGAAAAAATGAACCCAAAATGACGCATTTAAAAAAGGCATATAAGACCGTTTTCGCACTGGATTTGAACTTAGCTGCCATAGAATGAAATAAAGTACACTTTAATAGCTTTCATATGACATAAGTTTCATTACTGTTGCACAATGTTGAACATTTTTAAAAAACGCATAAAGAGCCGTTTTCGCGCTGGATTTGAACTTAGCTGCCATAGAATGAAATAACGTACACTTCATGAGCTTTCATATGACATATAATTTATCACTGTTGAACAAAGTTGAAAAAGTGGGCCCAAAATGACGCATGGTCCTTTCTTGGAATATCTTTAGATAAATTTTGCTCTTGGAAAAACCATGTTAATGACATTTGCGGTAAAATGAATAGTTTTGTCTACCCTCTGAGGCGTATTAGCTGCGAGATATCTAGAAACGCTGCAATTACCGCATATCACGGCTATATATCATCCATTTTGCGGTATGGTATCATTCTTTGGGGTCGCTGTGTGGAAATTGATCAAGCATTTGTAATGCAAAAAAGTGTTTGAGGGCTATATTTGGGTTGAAACAAATAGATTCCTGTCGCCCATACTTTAGAAAATATAAGATACTGACTTTACCATGCATTTATATCTTGGAATGCTGTATATTTGTCTTCAAGCATAAGAGTCTTTTTCAGCAAGCGACAAGCTACTATGCCCCTCGATCTCATTATACTAATAAGTTGTATAAACCCAAGACGAATCTCACACTCACGTCGAACAACAGTTATATTATGTGTATAAAATTGTTTAATAAAATTCCAAGTACCATAACGACACTCCCATTTTTTAAATTCAAGCGTATTCTAACAAAAATATTAATTGATAAATGCTTTTATAGTGTACTTGAGTTCCTAGATTATAAGTTGTAGGTCATGAATTGTAGAATTAATATTGTCACATTATAAATAATTAATTGTTTCCAAATTAGAATGAATTTAATACAATTTACTTATATTTAATTTATTTAATGCATGCACAATTCAAATTAATTAATTTTTCTTTTTTTTTTTCTTTAATTTAATAGTTATGTAAAATTTGCACGCCGAAATGAATGGCAGAATAAGAGATCAATATATCTTTAAGAACCTTCTGTACCTTATTTACGCAAATAAATGATTTTGATTTGATTTTGATTTGATTTGATTTGAGGGTTTACAATAGCTTATTTATATACCTATTAAGAAAATGAATTGTGGATATAATTTGATTCTATTTAATTGGTTGTAAGAATTGAGGGTTTACAACAATTGGATAGGCAAACAATAAATATGATGAAGCTTTGTAAGAATGGAGGGTTTACAATAGCTTGATTATATAACTATATAACGAAAATGTGATGATTGATTTGAATCTATGCTATTAGTTGTGAGAATTGAGGGTTCACCGCTACTAGAATAGAAACATTTAAGTGTTGTTATGCTTTTGTGAGAATTGAGGGTTCGCATGATAATATTAATATAACTGATATGGAATTATGATTTTACTGTGAGAATTGAAATGATGAAATAGTTATAAAATGAGTTGAAAACTTAATGATGTATAACTTCAACTGTTCAGTTTAGTTTTGTAAGTACTCGATTTAAAGTGACTGATATTGTGAACCAATCTCATGAAAGTCGAATCAAGAAGGCCAAGTGTTAGGTTTCTGTTTTACTTATGTGCATGGGGACATGCACAAGGTCAGGATGGTCGAGTGTTAGGTTTTAATTCTTTAATAATTAATTGTTAGTTTTTATTGGCAACATTAAATAGTTTCAGGTATTTATAATATTTTGAAATAGTTCGGTAAAAACAGTTTATCTGTACTGGCAACACCGAAGATTTAAAAAAAGTAGAATAACGGCTCGAGCCACAGGAACGGCATTTTGGGGGCACTTTGATTCCGGCGTTCATGAGAGCAGGTCGTTCCAAGTGTCTGGATCAGTGAAAAGTTTTAGTTGGCGATAATTATTGTTGGTCTTCTAGAAAATAAGGTAACTTATCAGTTTATATTGTAAATCTTAAAAGTAATAAGGAATGGAGAACATAATATGTGATAATATGTATAATTTGTGGATTATTGAATCTAGTGTTATTCTTGAAATATAAACCTTTGATAAAATATGATAGTGTTTATCTACTCTTATTTATTCTCATCCCTGAAGTGTTGCAAATGGTTGGCTTCTACTCTAGATATAATAAATAATCGCCTATTAGTTTTGAGAATGGTAGTAGTTTCCAACAACACTAATATTATAAAGGCGAAAATTTGTGAGTGTGTGTGTTTATATGTTTGTTACTTCTTCACGCTCAGACGGCTGTACCAATTTTCATAAAAGTTGGTATGGAGGTGGATTAACATATAGGCTACTTTTTATCCCGATATTCCCACGGGAGCAAAACTTATGCGGGTGAAACCGCGGGGCGCAGCTTGTAATATATAATACTTAATTTGTAATTAAAGGTACTTACGGCACGCAGTTTCCATGTAATTATTGATCATGTATGCCTGCACATTAAAAGGTCCTTTTCCTACTTCAGAAGCTAGTAGAGAGACCAGACTTTTCGCTTGAGTGGTAAATACTTCCACAAATGTGTGCACCAGTTGTTGATTGAATGCTGAATTTAGGAGCTTGCGGTGCGGTTTCCATACTGAAACTAAAGTAAAAAACCAGTCAAGTGCGTGTCGGTCCACGCACAATGAAAGGTACCGTACGCGTAGTTAGGATGAATTTACAAGAACAAACTTAACATCGTAGTTTATAAATACTTTTTCCATACATTCCAATTGAATGACTCGCCTAGCCTTTTCCCATCCATCCTATTGAATGACTATTTCAGAAAATTAGGAATTTTTCGAAAATCTCCCCCTATCGGGGTGAAAAGGGGTAGTCACTTTTTCGGGGAAGAATTTTACTTAGTGGTTTAACTTGAAAATTGTCGTAAACGGTACCCGCAAGCACGGTAGGACGTTCCCGTGGGATAATTTCCGTCCTCCACGCGAGGAAAGCCGCGGGTAAAAGCTAGTTAATCAAATAAAAGTACCTACATCATGAGAAGGTCAATATGTTTTTGAGGAATCAATTAAATATTTCACTACAAACATTAACAATTTAATGCTACGCTTTGATACTTGTGTTATTAAAGTCAACTGAAAAGCTAATGGATATAAACAGGTACTTGAACTTTCTAACGCCATTGTAAGGCCTGTATTCTAGTGTGAAGACATACAACCCAAATAAAAGTTTATTAATTAATTTGTACAAGATCAGTTTGGACGGTGACACCCAAACTAGGCGTTTGCCTGCGCTTAGGGTTGATTTGTGCACTATTGTGCATGATAACTAACTTCTAGCCTTTTGATTGTAGGAAAGCACCTAAAAGTAACCTTTAACACTCGAGAACTCCCAGGAACTCACACACAAACTTCAGCAAGGTACGTGGGTAAGGTGAGCGAAGCTAGTTGCTACTTACCCTCTGCTGTTGTAAGTCCCCTGTCATACATGTCTTTTCCAAAATTGTATAAGTATGGTTTCTCCAAACACTTATTTGCTACCGTAAGACTGTCATCGGGGTCTGTTAGTACTGAAATAAGAAAATTTGTGTTTATATTAGCCAACCCCCAATAAATTGCGATAATAATATCCCTAATGCAGCATAATTATATTCTAGGGAATTAATATAATTATTATAAAAATATTCATGATGACATTGTTTTTTTCGTGTTCTCATTTATTACTAATTTTATTTGCATTGTGCATGCAGTATAAATTTAAATGCTTCCAACAATTGCCGTTAAAAAATCGGACTATTCTGTAAAAAGTTGTGGTCATAAAATACATTAAAAAAAATTATAACATACGCGTCGACTTGAGAACCTCCTCCGTGTTTTCGTCGGTTAAAAATATACAACCCAAAAAACAGATAGGTACATATAAAAAAAAAGATGGCGTGGAGGCTTGGACACAGAATGTCGTGGATTTTCTTTTGAGTACACAGAAACCCTAAGAGCGAAAAAGGAGGAAAATTTACCATACACAGGATGGGTGCCGAAACGCACTTCAACAGGCTCGCCTTTCTGCAGACAATAGTGGTATACCTTTTTCTCAGTATTCCATAATTCTGAAAACATATTTTACTTCAACATAATCCTGATAATTACGTAAAATAGAGCAAAGTGATGAAAGGCAAGGTTGCCGTAATTTTCCAAGGCTTCCACTCTTACCGGATGGCGCTGAATACCTACCTTTATATCACATGGAGCGCCTGCTTTCAACTACCCAGCAACTGGGTAACACTGTACGACCTACCTTATAATACTCATCTATCATACATTACATCATGATAGTATGAAGTTATTTTTAACTAGCTTCTGCCCGCGACTTCGTCCGCGTGAAATTTCTTGTACCCCCATCCCGTCGCAGCACTTCATATTCGCTTAGCGTTCTTTTTTTTTTTCTTTTTAAAATTTTATTCTGACTTTTTTTCTTTTTGCTCGGCTCCTAAGGGTCATAGCGTGATAATAAATAGCGTATAGCCTTCCTCAAGAATTGGGCTATCAAATGCAAAAAGATTTTTTCAAATCTGACTGGTAGTTCCAGAGATTATCGCGTTCAAACGGGTCCATATTGGCCCACCTAAAGTTCTTTACCCGAAATTGTTCTTCCTAATGATTTGTAATCCGAATGATCACTCTTCCTAAAAATTTTCATCCTAAAGTTTTCATTCATACTATTTGTAGTGCTACCGGCGATGTTCATAACACTCATGTTTCCGAAAATTTTAATTAATAATATCATTAATGTAAATATATTTACACTCACTCCTACTGTTTTTTATCATAACGCTTTTATCCCTTAACATACTTAATTACCATAATATTTTCACTCATACTCAGAAAGAAACATTCACCAAGTGTATTAAAAACTTTTTTACAAAAAAAACAACCGACTTCCAAAAAACACTATACTTAAAGTGAAAAATAACTTTAATTTCGGAAGTCGGTGTCTTTGGATTTGTATTTTAGTTTTTTGCCACTGACTTCCGAAATTAAAGTTATTTTTCATTTTATAGTGTTTTTTGGAAGTCGGTTGTTTTTTTTGTAAAAAAGTTTTTATTTTTCACTTTTTAGTACTTAGGTCAGTTTGTAATTTATTTAAGTTACAATAGCCTAATATCAACTGCTCATCACCTTTTACAAAATATTGCTTTTCCCAATGCAGGGACGTTAATTGTTGAGGAGTTCTCCTAGTAAGAACCAGGAGAACTGGAGCTGATTGAGAAGTCACCATCAGCTCCACTTCACCATACGCATTAAAAGTCAAATCAAAGTCCATTTATTTCAAATAGGCACATTAAAGGCAATTTTGAACGTAAAAAAAACTAAATAGAAATGTTTATAATCGCCCATTCCAAAAGGTAGTTTTCGTATGGAGAAGAATGGGCAAGAAACTCCACCGTTAGGGTCAGTTCACACCGAGACGCGACGCGACGCGCAGTTTTCAAGATATAAATACAATTACAGACCTTATCTACTACACTAAAAGGTACACAATTCAGTGTCTACCTACTACGTCGAGCTACGCAGCGCGGCGCCGCCGCCGCGCGGCGTAGGTCACTGAATTGTGTACCTTTTTGTGTAGTAGATAAGGTCTGTAATTGTATTTCTATCTTGAAAACTGCGCGTCGCGTCGCTTCTCGGTGTGAACTGACCCTTACTCTTTTAAAATGTTTTACAAGGTCATTGTAACGAGCATAAATTGCTTAGCAACCATATTAAAGTAATCGAATCGCAACCCGTGAAATATTTGTCATTGAGTAGATCCGATGGCCATCTGTGGTCTTCATCATCAGCTCCACTTTACCAAATGATGATTTTCGAGAGAAAATGCTCAAGTTACTTTATATTAAGTAGGCCACACGACGAAAGAGCATTGCTAGAAATGACGCCGATTACGCAACGGTTTCAAATTGACGCATCAGCATGACTAGTAAGTAATGGTCGTCCTATGTAAAACTAAAATCTTAATTAGGTATTATTTTTGTACGAACTGAACATTTTGGCATATTGAACCGTAAAAAATAAGCTCAACATGTAACTGCTGTAAATTGAGGAATTCCCTCGACTGTCTATGTTCTCCATCATCAGACCTGTAATGGCACTTATAACCCATATGGGTGCAAAGTTTTTATTTATTTATCACATGAAATGTTTCCTTTGCCATTACAGTTCTCATCAATATAAATGAATTCATTCCAAACACTGTAAACTGTTGAGGAGTTCCCTTAACTGTCCTTCGTCTTCATCATCAGACCCCTAATGACAGTCACAACCCATCTAGGTGTAAAGTTCACATCAATACAAATTAATCAAGCCCAAACACAAGGTAACTGCTGTAAATCGTTGAGGAGTCCCCTCGACTCTCTTTCGGCTCCACCATCAGATTGACTCCAGGCCTTTATCAAATTGTAATGATTTAAAATGCTTATTAAAAAAAATAACAAACGCACTAGTCGCTCCTACAATTTTCGAAAGTTCCCCTCGATTTCACTGGATGCCATCATCAGATCCTGGTGTTCTTATCATGGGACCACCCTTGGCATATCTCCTTTCCAACAAAAAAAGAATAATCAAAATTGGTTCATATACGACGAAGTTATCCGCGAACAAACATAAAAAAAAAACGGTCGAATTGAGAAACCTTCTCCTTTTTTGAAGTCGGTTAAAAAATTTAAGTAAACAAACATGCAGTTTAGCATATTTCTGTGAAAAGGGTTTAAAGTAACCTAACAAAACCGAACCTCGGGGTGCCCTTCGATCGCTCTTGCATTCTATGTCATTTCTTATTATCCTTTAGCTACTTGTACCATGGTACTATTATTCTTATATGTTATACATGTTATCTATATCTTCTATACATATAATAAAACAGTAACGAAAGAAAAACTGTACATTGAGAATTTTCGAGAAAAAATAAGTGGCATTTGTTAGAAAAACGTAACTGATGACAAAAAGTGACTTTTTAGAATTTTTGTCTGTTTGTCTGTGTGTATGGTACGGCTTCACGCCAAAACTACTGAATAGATTGAATTGAAATTCAGCAAAAATGTTCTTTGTAAACCAAGGAAGGCTTTAGGCTACATATTATCACGCCGTATGTTATGGGAGGTAAGCAATATTGATTTTAAAAGGTTTTGGTTCGTAATTGAATGCACAAAATAATTGAATGCCCAAAATGACATGTTATTTATTTAGTTAATAAAAATTTAACCCTGGAAACATAACAATCACGCTATTTTTATAAAGGAGCGGGGCAGTAATATTATAAATTGCAAGGGAACAGCTATTTCAACAATATGTCAACAGGGAATTTAGCGGTAAGGTCAGGCGACTGTTTACCGCACTAAATGGTGCGAGTTCAAATCCCATATATTTTTTTTTTAAATCGTTAAATTCTTTTTTTTAGTTTTTGCATTTTTTATGTGCATTAGGAACGATACTGTTATGAAATCTGAGAACTTTACATGTCCTATCTAATTGTATGGGGAGTTTCACACCAATATTGGTGGTACAGCAAACTACACTATCATAAAGTCAAGTCAAACTTTTGGTTTTAAGTTATATCTTACCAAGCACATTTGTTGTTTGTGGAGTGTCACGCAACAGTGACAAAGGGCGCGTGCTTAAAGATTGCTCTTTAATCGTGTGGGATGAATGCACTATGGCGAACAGAAAAGCAGTAGAGGCGGTAAACAGGACTTTGCAGGACATCCGCAGGAACCAGCAAATGATGGGTGGCGTTACAGTTCTGTTAAGCGGCGATTTCCGACAATCGCTGCCTGTGGTGACGCGAGGAACTAGGGCTGATGAGGTGAATGCTTCGTTGAAATGCTCTTTCTTATGGCCACATATTCATAGGTTGCGCTTAACGATGAATATGAGAGCACAGCTTGGCGGGAATGTACACGCCTAAGAATTTTCTGATGTTCTCTTAAAATTGGGTGAGGGAACGCTACCAGTAGACGGTGGCCAGGTGGTTCTACCTGAGATACTTGGGAGAGTGTTGTCCACCTTATAAGATTTGATTCGCCTGGTGTACGAGGATATCAATAGGATACCGCACCAAGATAATTCTTGGGTGTGTGAACGAGCCATTTTAACACCCAGAAACGACCAACCTTCAGCGATCAATGAATGCATTCTCGCGGAAATTGAGGGAAATTAAGTGATCTACACTTCAATAAACACTGTTGTCGACCAAGATGACGCCACACATTACCCCGTAGAATTTCTCAATTCCCTCAGTGCAAGTGGACTACCAGCGCACACCATTAAGCTAAAGGTCGGTGTCCCAATTATGCTTCCTCGGAATCTCACTCCGCCGAAACTGTGCAATGGGACCCAGGTCAAAGTCGTCTCGCTGCTGAGAAATATCATTGAGGCGGAAATTCTAACGGGTTGTGGTGTCGGCGAGACAGTGTTTATACCACGTATACCACCGATTCCCCACAATTACCCCTTTTTATTTCGGATGGGAAGTCATCAAATGACCCCTCCCGCTCTGGGTGGAGCGGAAGGGAGTGTCAGACTCTTACTGACTAAAACCCACCCGTGTTCCTTCCTTAGCCCTTTATGTTCCGGGCCAGCGGTAACCCTTTCGGACAATCCCGCTGACCCGGCAGGCTTCGGCCCTATGGGGCCCCCCCTCGATGCTGACATCTCTTTGAGGCGCGCGTGGAACACGTACGCGCCGTCCGGCACGGGCCTGGTCCTGATCGGACGGTTGAGCTACCCATTACTCTCCGCCCGCAGGCCCGCGCCTACGGTGGCCGGGAGTCGTCCCGTGGCTCCCGACGCCCGGAGTGTCTCCCGCGGCGGCTGGGACGGGAGGCTCTCTCCCTCATCCGTCCCGCCACCTCCTTCGCTAGCATGACTGCTTCGCAGAAGGAGGTGACTGCCTCCCACTCCCTCTCGCCCCGGACCATAGCTTGCACCAGGGCCGGACGCGAGAGGTCGCCGCCGCTGCCGATCGCCTCTACGAGGACACGGCGGTGCTCCGCCCAAGCGGGGCAGACCTCCACCGTGTGCTCCATCGTGTCTTCTGGGCGATCCTGGCAATGGTGACACTCGGCCACAATTACCCCTTTCAATTCAAGCACGTGCAGTTTCCTGTGAGCGTGTGCTTCGCAATGACAATAAATAAGTCACAGGGGCAGACACTGAAGGCTACGGGTGTCGACCTCAGGACGAGCTGCATCTCACACGGACAACTGTACGTCGCTTGCTCCGGCGTCACCAGTCCTGACTCGCTGTATTTACATATTGAATGAGACCGAGGGAAAAACAACGAACGTTGTTTACACAGAAGTGTTACAGTAAATTATAACACTTCTGTTATTCGACGTCTCCTAAATTTCCTTATTAACCTGACGTCTCTTACCAGTAAATTAACTACATAACTTTCAAATTTTGAGTTTACTAAGCCAAATAGTTTTTGAGGGATCTAAGCTATAGTACAGTATGAGACGCATCTTTTAAGTGTTTCTGTAAATCAACAAAATAGCACTAATTTATTTTGGAAAATGGAACACCTGATGCAGAACCGGAACAGATCAGCTAAAGTATAAGAGATATAAAAATGGTGCCATAGCAAAAAATATTCCACGTGAAGAGCATTTTCTGCTGTGAGAATAAATTTGAAGATCTGGAATACCTGTTGTGGAACTCCAAAGCCCAGCGACATAGGAATGACGTCTTAGCAAAAGTTGTTTAGTCTGATGGGCATTTCCTGTTGACTTACAAAAATGAAAGATCTGAAACGTCTCGAATCGTCTCGCGCATCACGCTGTTTTCCCGTCCCCGGGCTCTTAGAATTCGACATCAGACTTTTCAGATCTTCGATTTTGACGACCCCGTAGTCGCTGGCATAAGCAACAGGATCCGCGTACGAAGTCGCGGGCAGAAGCTAGTGTGAAAATAAAGTTACACAAAATTAATGTATATAATACTGATTATTATGAATAAAAAGAAATCTAAACAAAAAAGATATGACTTTGAATAATAGTGTAAAAGATGGGTTGAGAAAATATAGGAAAACAAATAAAAGTATAATAGATGTTTATTGCTACTGACATTATGAAGTTGAATGCTTCGGAATTATGAACATTAGAGACAGAGTTGTTAGGAATGGTTAGGATGAAAAATGTTAGGAAAAACATTTTCGGATTTTCAATTATCGGAGTTGAAAATTTTGGTGAATCTTGGCGCACCCCGTTCAAACAAACAAACTCTTCCATTAATTACTAGGTAAAATGGCCAGCAGTACAAAAATAAGATATTGAAATTCGGTTTTCTGTGGATTAAACTGAAAGCAGGTAGTTGGTTTTATAGCAGAATAACTAAAACATACTGAGACCCGTTAGTGCCTCGGAAAACAAGATAAGCCGTTTGGTCCCGGCTGTCATTTATTTGTAGATCTTTGTCACAAGTATCGTTTTACCCAGTAACTGGGCTGTGGAGGTCAAATATGCCATTGCATCCGGTTAAACTGGAAGCCGACCCCAACATAGTTCGGAAAAGGCTAGGCGGAATGATTGAACAAAAATCTTAAAAATATTTAACCACTTTTGCTTATATGGTTTTAATAAATGAAAATTACCAATAAACTAAAGGAATATTTATTGAAAAATACTTACGTTGGTAATCCCCCAATAGTATATGTGCATGTCCTATGATCGGCAAAGCACCCGGGTACACGGGTGGTAACAGAAGACGACGAGGTTTCATCCAACACCGCAACGCGAACACAACACACCCTATAATTATCAACGCTGCTAGTAACATTTTTGGGAAAAAGTTTTGCTTATAGCGCTTTTCAACTATTTCTGTAATATTTAGTCTATTTGATGAGATGGTTATGTATCCAATAACGTATTGACTCAAAAATGATAATTGTTTAATGATTTTATCTCTATTAGCGATTGCCAACATCAAACGCTACCAACTTCGTATAATATTAGAGAGGCCTTCAAGTTTTTGCTACATTCACACCGGTTTATACTGCCGTGCTAAACGCAAAAGCGGTATCTCAGGGAAAGCTAGTTTCGAGAAAATTGAAGTTTTGTAAATATACTTTTCTTTTTACTTTACAGATCGATTTTTTTGCATATTAAATGTAATTTATACATTACATTGGGTACATTTTTTTGTCATATGGTCAAAATATCAAAAATGCATGTGTATATACATTTTTCATGAGATACTGCCATATCGCTTAGTGTTTAAAGAATTAAGAATTGAGTTATCGCTTTTTTGTTAGCTCTTCTCTTACATGTTTCCATACAAAACAATATGAATTTGTTATGAACTAAAATACATATTATTTTAAAGAAAAGTTTCAATCAAATTATATTTTTTAACTCTTTTATTGTACTTATTTACTATAAGATAAGAATTTTTTTAAAGAAGAAACGTTTTCTATGAAATATTATTGGTTAAAAGTATAGCTCTTTCCAAAAGGACATTCTATTCTGTGGTATAATATTTTGAAGAGATTTCAAAATATTGTCTTTTTTGTCTTTAGAAATGCCTGTGGTGAACTTCTCTTTTTCAGTGGCGGTTCGAAAAGGTAGATTTCGTATGGAGAAGAATGGGCAAGAAACTCCACCGTTACTCTTTTAAAATGTTTTACAAGGTCTTGTATACATAATAAAAATTATATGTGAACACGAGTGTAGAACGTATAGAGTGTTGTGATATTAGAGATATGACTATTGCATATTGTATAGAAGTATGTGCATGTAAGCTACCAAAAGAAAATCTGTTAATAATCATATGGTCGCAGTACAGTTTTGTCGCACAAGGTCGAGCTCACGTAGTAAAGTTGGTGATTGGTGATTAGCATAATGAACGCGGAAGAATAAAAATTGGAGTTCCGCATTGATATAACAGTTCTAGAGATTTTTTTTAACCTTATAGATAATTTTTTCAATGAAACGTCACAAACGAAGAGCAGTGGTGGCCCAGTGGTCACGGACACGACTTACGAGTGTAGGTCGTAGGTTCGAACCCAGACAGGCGCTTTACTTTGTGTAAATTATTTCATCACCACTGCTCTCAAAACGGTGAAGGAAAACCTCATAAGGAAACCGGCATGTCCTAGAACCAAAAATTCGAAGACATGTGACCTCCATCAACACGCACTGGGCCCGCGTGGTGGATTATGGCCCACTCCCTCTCACTGAGAGGAGGCCTGTGTCCCAGCAGTGGAAACATGATTATGATGACTCAACGGTTAGATAAATTAATTAAAACTATTTTTTTTTTTATTTACAACTAGCTTAGGGCTCATAATTTAATGAATTAAAGACAATTGTTTAGTTTTGCATAATATACTTTTGACTAAAATGGGGATTTTAATCAGAAGTATATTTCTACCTTACATTTTGCCAAAATTTTAGCGAAGATTTTTGGAGAAATGCCTAACTCTGTGACAGCATTCGGATGAACATGGAGAGTGATCTTGTAATAGATTTGTTATTCCGGCACGGAACACTAAAAACTAGCTTTCAATTATATTCAATGACCTACTATAAAATGAATGTCCATCACTTGCATAAAGGCATTCTACATACAAATTCGAAATGTTTCTATTGGTGTTAATTTTAATATGGTGCGCGGTGTTTGCATTATGGTGGTACATGAAACCGCGTGGTCCCTCGCCTCCAGTGTACCCTGGTGCATTGCCGATCATAGGACACGGACATCTGATGTGGGTAGACGCTTTACGTAAGTCATTTTATTATTATTATCACCGTTTGCACTTTACTACGGCCCAAAAATGGGCGATGTGTTTCGCAGAAAAGTAGGTACCACCCAATTTAGGTACAATACACCGACGGGTGGGCACGGCACGGTAAATAAAATCGGGAAAAGCAAAAAAATACAAATGTAAAATTTTCGCGGTTGTACCCACAATGCAACCACCGCGCACTAACGGCTAACCATATCGCAAACACAACGCTGCGTCGACCACCATTTATTTGATTTTTAGTTACCACAACGCAACTGCAACTAACTAGTCACACGTAACCACTGCTTGCCCACATTTTGTCACTGCAAAGTGGTGTGGTTGTGGCACGGCTCATCGCGCCCTTAAGATGTGCTTACACGGGCAACTAAATTGCGCGATAATAATAGAACTAAAATTGGCAATTGTTGTCTGACGTCAATTTATGGCTATAATAATAATAAGCCTCGACCAACACCTGAGGAGCCTCTCGTTGAGCAGCTGGATCAAGGCCTTGATCCAGAAAGCGGTACTTCTGGACACGGTCCGCATTGTTAGGAGGTTCCTCTCTCTGGAGCCCTGACCTCCAGTAGCTTGGACCCTGTTCTCGATACCGGTGGGCTACTATTTTTATATTTTCAAATGTTTTTTTTTATACTAATATTTAAAAATATAATTTATATGCATTTAGTTAAATAAAGGAAATAATAATAAAATTTATTCAAAAATATAAAGACTAACGTTAAATACAGTTTTTCTTAAATCTATGTCGAGTTCACCCATGATTTGTGCCTGAACTAGGTAATCCTGTGTTTCAGGCGATTGGAGGTAATATTAATTGATTAAATAATCACAAACTTATAAAATTAATAATAATATTTATCTTATTGGTTCATATATAAAAAGGTGTTTAAAATTATATAATTCGAACAATATTTACTTTAGCACAATTAATAACTTCTCTGTATCTTCATAGGACATAGTTTGAAGAGCCTCCATAAGGATTTTCTTGCAATGACCATGTTTTAAGGAGGATGATTACGGATGTTTCCTTAAAGATATTTCCTTTATCATTAAGCCTAATTATAGAGTGGAGAGCAGTGGTGGCCAAGTGGTAACGGCCGCGACTTACGAGTTATAGGTCGTAGGTTTGAACCCAGACAGGCGCTTTACTTTGTGTAAATTATTTCATCACTACTGCTCTCAAAAACGGTGAAGGAAAACATCGTGAGGAAACCGGCATGTCCTAGAACCAAAAAATCGAAGACATGTGACATCTGCCAATCCGCACTGGGCCCGCGTGGTGGATTACGGCCCACTCCCTCTCATCGAGAGGAGGCCTGTGTCCCAGCAGTGGGAACATTATAGGCTGATTATGTATAGAGTAGCGGTCCGAGGTATAAAATTTGGCTGTGAAAGCATGTTTTATATTTTTTTGAGGGCAAACTATATCTTTTGGTCTCCTTTTTGTAAATTCAGTGCTGAATGGAAGCGCTGCCTGTTGTTTTAGTACAGTGCTCATTATAAATAACTGTCGAACTGTAAGTACTTTACAAGCTTTGTGCTATGTGTCAAGTTTGTAAAGAAGTCGCCAAAGTGGTAATTCTGCGATTGAAGTTGCTGTAATTTAAAAAAAATATAAAACAATCCCTTCACATAGAACCTATATTACAGTCAAAACTATTAACCTTTCAAAACTAGCCAAAACCTATATTCAGTTAAAACGCGGTTTTTAGAAGAAGATTATCTAATATCAATATAAAACGTTTTTCTTTGTTGTTTTACCCTTTTATAAACGACAATTGTTAAAATAGTTTTGACCAGCTAAGAGTTTTGAGTGTGGCACCTACGCATTTTTTAAATGTTCTTCGTCGTATTCCAGAAATGTGGCAGACAGAAAAACAGATATACCACTTCTGTTTAGAAAATGGTGGAGTCATTGAGATACGGTTTGGCCCACAATCTATAAATGGTAAGCTTATGAACACTTTATTTTAAAGGAGATCATTCATTTTGGACTAAAGTATAGTTATATTCCCTTAGAATATAATACCCTCTTCACTTTTCATTTTGGGACCAAATCTGTAGGGTCAATCCTTGACTTGTTATACGTGTTTGAAAAATTCTGTGTTCAGTATGTTTTATTTAACAGAATAATAGTAATCTAGGTAAAGTAATAGCTTTAATAATTGGGTGCACTTGCATAGTGCATACCTACTCGTCAGTTGGTGCCTCATTCCATTTAAATTCGTCTAAGGGGCTGCTGTGAATTGCTTTTGGCCCCTCGTAAGCCTTCCAAAGAACCGGGACATAAAACATGGTATACGATGGCGTTAAATATAATTAATTAAATCAGTAAACATTTTATATTTTTTATTTTTATTCTTTTATTTTGTTTGACGTACAGAATGTGTAGATAACGGATTTGTGATGGGTGTTTTTACACCTTGTATACTTAGTCAAAACTACAATCAAGATGAAAAACACAGCTTCAAGCTGTTGTCATATATTTTAAGCCAGTGCGGTAGAGAAAGTACCTAAGACGAATTAAATGCTTGCAATTTTAAACTGCAGTTTGATTCCAATATTTCGACTATTTATGTACTAGGAAAAGAAACGTATATGATAACAACAGTTCACCTGAATAAAAATCAATAAAATTCATTACATTTATCACTCTTAAACCCGTATCAAATAAATATGCAAATTTTTCGAACTCGTCTAACTTGACGGAGAATGACCCGACAGGTTTGGCACCATAGTAAAAAATTAAGAGACAAATAAATTAATGTACCTATTCTTTTTTTTCTTTTTCACATTTAGCCAAAAAATTTATGTCTCCTTTGTCTCTTAGTGCATGTATTAATTAAGAATTACTAAATAAACTTGAGGAAAAAGTGCAATAAATACCGATTTGATAATTGAGTTAGGTGCCTCATTAATTCATTTTAATTTATGTTACAGTGCTAACAGACTTAGAGGACTGTCAAACAATAGCCAACACTTGCCTGGATAAACCATATTTATACAAATTTGGAAAGGACTTGTATGATAGAGGACTGGTCACAGCAAATGGTAATGTATGTTACATCTAGTCGAATATTCCATACACGACTCAGAAATGCCGCAGTCACGATCTGTGTCCGGTTTGTAGCAAAAAGCTCTGTCTATGCATGACATGCCTACGACTGGTTGGCGGGCTGCGGCATCAGCATCGGGCGACGACGACGGCGGCGCGGCGGCTGAGGGGCTCACGGGCGGCGCGGGCGCTCGCGCCTGTTCCCGCTCCGAGCGTCGGATCACTTCAAATCTTACCACGACAAAAAAGGCACTGCGTTTTGTTTTAAACTTGTGTTCGTGTATTACACCAGATTGATATTTAGTCCACGCATTTTATTTATTCGCTCCTGTAACTAAACAGTCGACGTAGAATCGTCAATATATGGTCCTTCGAGCCGGTCTTCGGACTTCGGTCGTCAACAGTTCAGCTCAGGTCATTGATCCCAGCGCCTGCCAATTTTCCGCCGCAGAGGATAGGGAGAGCGGCTAACGTCATCCCAACACTCGTCACCGGACCCTCCTCCGGGGAGTACTCCCCATCACCGGCGCACCAGCCGGTCGATTCTGTAAAAATCTCACCGTGAAAACTTAGGTGAAGTGAGTTTGTTTTTGCAACGCTCACTTCACCTAAGTTTTCACGGTGAGATTTTTATAGAATAGCACCGCAGAACACATAGCACGCCGTGACCACCCCAGGGACCAAACAAGCACATGGGCGCCAGACGACCCCGTGTCTGCCACCCTTGGTCCCCCTGCGACGGGTCAGGTCATTGGCCCCGCCGCCTGCCAATTTTCGGCCGCAGAGGATATCAGTGGCCAACGTCATACCAACACTCCTTCTCCCCTGCGGCCCCACCGCGTCCGCCATCAGATGGTGGTGATCCCGTCAAGGCCGCGGAAGGTAGGGAGAGCGGCGCACCGCAATACCGGCACTCCTCTCCCGCCGCGGCCTCCAACCCTCAGCCGCGATGCCTCCGATACGACATCGCGGCCCGCCTCAGTTGCGATGTCGCTCAAGCGGCACCGCAACCTACTTGTTGGCCGCTACGTCGTCGGCTTATCGGCAAAAGCCCTGACGAGCGGCCCCTCCTCGGGTTCCTCTTCGCTTCACCGTGGGTGACCAAGCCACGGCTACTGAGCCCCCCCGCCTCGACAATGCGGGAACCCACCGGGGGGGGGTGAACTAACCTAACCCAAATCGGGGTGCCCCAACTCCCGAGATTGCTTAAAGAAACCATTATTTTTATAGTTCATTCAAATACCATGGAAAAATACACCGAACAAACAATATTCGTTAAAAAGAATTCTACTGTTATCTTCATAGTATGCCAAGTGAAATTACGCCAAATAAAATCCTGCCATCTTAAAAGTATGCCATTGTGGTGGCGCCTAACACCAATTACTTGGGCGGAAATATAAAGAAATTGTTTGCGTTTATCCCAGACGCTGGGAGCTGGATCAATTAAAATAGTGGACTGTATATTGCGGGGGTGAAAAGTACGTGGGTAGGTCTGACCTTGCAAAACACGACACGAATTAGGACGACGAAAATTGTACATGGAACAAGGGAATTGGCAGGAAAATGCAACACCACTGACCTGTATGTAGATTCACCATCAATCCTCCACGTCGGCCGGCCGAAGGTTCGAGTCTGGCTGGATCAGGGCGGCGAGAGGTCGCACAGACGCCTTTCACAGCATAAACACGCACTTTTCGTAGTGTTTTAGATAATAGTTCGTAAATGCTTCGCGACAGTTCGCAACCGTAAATTGGTAATTAACAAGGGAGCATGTTATGGAACACTACTCTCGTTGAAGGCAACGCGGCAAGTGAAGAATTTCCTCACACCGTCACCGGAGATGGTGACCAGGACAGCGATAGTCCGGGGTTGCATGTGGGAAAAGGATAGGACACGATAGGATAGTGACGCATTTTGCAAGTCATATTAATTTCTACCCTATAATAAAAATAATAAACTAATACGAAATCCAACATCCCCCCAGCCTTGAAGAAACCCTTCAAAAGAAGGTTAAAAAATTAAGAAAATCGCTATATTTAGCAACTTCAAGGAGTAACTAGAGCGGAGAAATATAATGAAACTTCTAAATTTAACTTAACTAACATAAAATAAGCTAATTTAATACTTATGTGCGTAAAGTACACATAATAGAGATATATGACTATTGAGTCGGAAGAGGGCATAACCGCACTACTGGTCGTTTATAAGTACCGGTTTTAGTTTTTACTTCCGCTACGCGAACAATACCATCCTTACCAGGGTATACATTGGTAACAATTCCTAATGGCCACTGCAAGGGTGGAGCGTTATCTACATTTAACAACACTACAGTACCGACTGTAATCGGATTAGACGGAGTATTCCATTTTTCGCGTTGTTGCAAATTATGTAAATATTCGGACTTAAATCGCTTCCAATACGATTGAACTATCGAATCCATTAAAGAGAAACGAGACAACAGATCTGTTCGTTCGTCGGATAAGTCGGCTGCAGGTAAGCATTCTAGCGGAGTGGTAGACAAAAAATGCGCGGGAGTAAGTGCTAATGGCTCTGATGGATCAGAGCTCAAAACATAAAGAGGACGGCTATTTAGCACGGCCTCAATTTGACTAAGAATGGTCGACATCTCCTCAAAGGTGAGAACTTGATTGCCGATTGTACGAAATAAAAGCGACTTGGTGCTCTTAACGTTCGCTTCCCATATCCCTCCGAAGTGACTTGCTGTAGGAGGGTTCATTCGCCACGTGATACGGTTCTTCGCGAGTTCATGACTAAAACTTTGATAATAATCAGCAGTTTGTAAAAACTCGTGAAGTTCATTAAAATATTTTTTAGAAGCGACAAAATTAGTCCCGTTATCGCTATATAAGAAATTACAAGGACCTCTTCGGGATATGAATCGTTTAAATGCGTCGATAAAGGAAGCGGAAGTTAAGTTAGAAACTAGTTCGATATGAACTGCTTTTGTCACGAGACAAATAAAAATACAAATATAAGCCTTTACGCTTCGTACGCCCCGTTTGCGGTAAGGAGTAACATAAAGCGGACCTGCGTAATCGACGCCCGTTTGTAAAAACGCTTTGCATTGCTCTAATCTACATTTAGGCAAATCGGCCATAGGCGGAAACGTAGGCTTAGGATTAACTCGGAAACAATCATTACACTTGTGTATGTACTGTCGAACCACACGTCTAGCGGAAATAATCCAATATTTGGATCTTAATATCGAAATTAATAATTGCGGCCCGGCGTGACAATTGTCGCGGTGATAAAATTCAATTAATAATTTAACAACATGTCCTTGCCCGGGAAGTAAAATCGGATGTTTAGAAGAATAGTCTAGTGTCGAGTTCGATAAGCGACCTCCGACACGTAGAAGTCCGTTACATAAAAATGGAAACAGTTTCCGTAACTTGGCCGAACATGGTTGACCCTTAGAAATATTCTTAATGTCTTCAGAGAAGTATTTAGACTGGACCGCGCGAATAATTTCCAATTCAGCTATATTTAGATCTTCAGCGGTAATTGTATCGTTTTGCGGCAATTTTTTAATAAATCGAAGCGAAAAAACTGTAGCTTCCAGCAGCTTTTCCCAAGTGGAACACTCTGAAGCTAATTTTAAAAGCGGGTTATCATTATCTGCGACTTGAGTCACATGCGTAACAGTTTTTTCTTCCGGTAATGAAGACCGGTTGGATAAAAATTGTTGTATAGGCCAGTCTTGTCTAGGCAAGGAAAGCCAGGATGGACCCTTAAACCAAAGCTCATGTTGAATGAGCTGCGAAGGCGTGAGCCCACGAGATACGCAATCTGCGGGGTTCTCGATGCCAGCGACATGATATAAATTTTGAGGTGAAATATTTTCCTGAATTTGTGAAATGCGGTTGGCAACATAAGTGTTGAATCTGTGTGGCGAAGCAACAGACCAACAGAGTGCTACTTCAGAATCCGAAAACGCATAAATATCTTCAATTTTATGTCGTTTAGATAAAGTGTCATAAACGGTTTTAAGAAGTCGTGACATTAAAAGTATTCCGTTTAATTCCAAGCGTGCGAGAGTGATTTTAGGTTTAGCAGATGCGACACGTGATTTGGAGCACACGAGTGAAATAATAGGCGATTGATCGCCATTGACGACGTGTAAATAAATCACACAGCCGTATGCGGATTCGCTCGCATCTGAAAATGCTACTAAGGAAACTGTAGAACGGGTTTCTATACCTAAATGACGTGGAAATGATAAATTAGATATTTGCGGTAATTCTATTAAATATTGTTGCCAAATTTTAACAATGCGAGAAGGGGGTATATCGTCCCAATCGAGATTTAAAAGCCAGAGTTCCTTAATGATTAATTTAGCGAAAAGAATTATAGGGCCGACGAGTCCTAAGACGTCGTACAACCGAGCGGTTGCGGATAAAATGGCGCGTTTAGTACAAGCAGGTGGGGGACTTGATATTTCGAAAATAAAGGTATCCTGAGCGGGTAACCAACGCAAACCTAATATCTTAAATGTATTTCCATCGTCGAAAGAAATGCATTCAGATTGACGGTGCGACTCGGGAATATGTTTGAGCAATTCCTGTGAGTTGGAAGTCCATTTAACTAAGTCAAACCCGCCAGTTTTGAAGATCTGGATCAGATCGGTAGCTGTCTTGACTGCTTCCTCGAGAGAAGAAGCAGATGAAGCTACGTCATCCATATAAATGTCCCTCTCTAACACGGCTGCCGCAGTTGGCCAATTATGCCGTTCATCGCTAGCGAGCTGGCGTAGCGTGCGGAGCGCCAAAAATGGTGAAGACCGAAGCCCAAATGTGACTCGAGTGAACTCAAAAACCTCGAGTGGGTCGGTTTCTGAAAATCTATATAAGATTCGTTGATATTTGCGGTGCGGAGCATTTGTATAAATGCATAAATACATTTGTTTTACATCTGCACAAAAGGCAATGTAATAAACACGAACATTTAAAAGTATATGAAATATATCAGCCTGTAGATTGCAACCCGTATACAGGACATCATTTAGTGATAAGCCTGTATCGGTCTTGGCACTGCCATCCAGCACAGGACGAACTTTGGTTGTCGCCTTGTCGTTGCGCACTACAGGATGGTGCGGTAAATAAAAGCCTGCGGCGACTAATGCCTCAGGTGCGGTGCGGGACAGTATACCTTTATTTAGGTAATCACGAATAACATCGTCATATTTTAGTTTTAAACTAGGATCCTTAGAAAATTTCTTTTCTAAAAGTAGGAAGCGTTTTTTAGCGGTAGTATAAGAATTGCCTAGATTATTTGGGTCTTCTTTAAAAGGAAGGTCAACTGAATAGCTGCCGTCGGAGTTACGAACAGTGGTTGAAGTATAAATATTTTCACACTGCTGGTCGTCGGGACTTAAAAAAGACTGCGAAGGTAATTCCTCGACTGCCCAAAATCTTTCGACAATCTGGTGTAGCGGGTCAGAAGTAAAAGCACACAATGTGCGGGTAGCGGGTTGCGGAGATATAATAGGAGCGTCACCTAAAATCAGGTAACCTAAAGTCGTTTCAAAGGCGGAGGGCATACCGTCATAAGGGGGTTTAATTTTATCAGTGAGTAAAATTTCACAATAAAATTTAACACCTAAAAGTATATCTATTGTTCCCGGCTGCGAAAACTCATCATCAGCGAGCGGTAAGTTACGAATAAATTCAATAGACGCTGTATCAACACAGGTGTCCGGCAACTGTGACGTAATCTGTCCTACTACCATCGGCCTTATAGAATATTCGCACTTATTATCAAAGCGAGACGTGAATTTAACAGAAGTAACACCGAGAATTTTTTGTGAGGCTCCTCCAATGCCTTGAACTTGCGAATAGCGGGTTTGATTATAAATAGAAAGCGATAGTCGCTTACAACAAGTTGCGGAAATATAATCACTTTGAGAGCCAGGATCCACTAGACATCTCAAAAAGTGCGTGCGGTTTAAAGAATCAACAAACTTTACTTTTGCGGTCCCTAACAACGTAGTCGTTTGATAACGAGCGGTTCGATCGTACGAAACTGTACACACCGATGCATTATTTGCAATAGTTGTAGGGTCATTAGAAGCGGCGAGTGAATGAGTCATAGCGGACTCTGAATGACTGCTGGCCGGGGTAGGGCGCGGCATGTCATGAGCGGTAGCGGGAATAGGATTAGAGGTATTGGACACCACAGAACCAACGTTGCAATTTGTTTTATCATTTTGTGTTGGATTGAAATGTAATAAAGTGTGGTGTCGCTTTGAACAATGAGAACAAGTATGTTTCGAAGTACAAGAAAAAGTCTTGTGTTTTGTACTTAAACAATTGTTGCAGAAATTATTAAGTTTTATATAATTATATCTTTCTCGCGGGGTTAACTTATTAAATGAGGAACAAGAGTATAAATGTTCATGTTGTTTCTCATCACATAAAGCGCATTTATCGCTTACACTTGGACCACACCCTACATCTGTATTAACGAAAGACTTGGACGGTTTAGGGATGCGCTTAGTTTGACGCTGCTGTTTAGACTGAGAATTACTATCTATCGATTTACTAAGGTTCATAGAACGAGACAAAACTTTACTTTGCTCCTTTATGAATTCAATTAAATTATGGTAAGGAGGTATTTTATCTTTACGATAGGTAATTTCAAATAATTTAACTGTGTCTGCGTCCAACTTTTGCAGAGCCAAATGCAAGAAAATAAATTCAGTTAAATCATTAAGCTTCAATTGCTTAAGCGCTTGTACTGAAGAATCAAAATTATTTATAAATGAGTCTAACCCATCAGAACTAGCAATGGATAGCGGTGTAAACTGTAACAATTGGTTTAAATATGCGGATGCGAGTGAGCGAGGATCGTCATATTTTTGCACGAGTGCCTCCCAAATAATAATATAATTTTCTGCGGTTGGAGCCAACCCTGCGCAAACGCACGACGCCTGCCCAGTTAATTTACCTACTAAATAAAATACTTTTTCACTATTAGTGAGCGATGCGTTATCGTGTATCATGCTTTTAAATTGTTGATAAAACAATGGCCATTTCTTGACATTACCGTCGAATGACATCAAATCAATGGGCGGAAGGCGAGGATTCGATTTTTGTAATGAAGTTTGAGATTCAGGTTCAGTACACTCGGTTTTATTATTGAGTAAAACCTGTTTTATAAAACAAAACATTTCTTCAAATGATAACCAGGAATCATATTCGACCTCGGAATCGGGGTTCAACTGTAAATTTAACATATTATAAGAATCTAAAACTTGTTGATAATCATTACGCAATGTATCAATATTTAAAGCACTAGAACAAAACGACTTATAATATTGTCGATCAGTATTTGTTTTCTGTGCAAGTTCGAAAATATTTTCTACGCGTTTGTAAATTACATCACGTTTGACTACGTATAACGATAACTGGTTTTTACTAGTACTGGTAGTGTCGAAGAACTGATCTGCATCACTTCCCTTCCTCTTTGCTTTAGTCATTGTGAACTACTGTAAATATGTACAATAGCGGCGATAAGTATGCAACACGACTATGTAAACAAAGTAAATAAGCGGTTATTATCATAAAACGACTAACTTTAGTTGCGAGAGTAAAATAAATTATTGCGGGTAAGAGAAAAATATCAAATGTACTGGTATGCGTACGTGCCCTAACGAAGCGAGCCGAAGTTCACCGAACAATTACGAACGAACGAGTTATCTAAAGAACGACCGTATAGGAACCGATTCAAAATGGCGGAATACCAAAATGGAATGAATTTGGAAAGAAATAACTTTTACGTTGTGTTGTACTATGCGATGCGGGTGCGGAAATATAAAGAAATAGATGTCAGTGCGGGAAAATACAAAGAATAAACGACAATCTATTTATTATTTACGTAGTACAGTGACCGTTTAGTTATAACTGACCATGCGGTTTGAATTAAGAATGCGACCTAAACGACCATAAATCCGGCTCGAAGGACCAAAAATAAATGGTGGCGCCTAACACCAATTACTTGGGCGGAAATATAAAGAAATTGTTTGCGTTTATCCCAGACGCTGGGAGCTGGATCAATTAAAATAGTGGACTGTATATTGCGGGGGTGAAAAGTACGTGGGTAGGTCTGACCTTGCAAAACACGACACGAATTAGGACGACGAAAATTGTACATGGAACAAGGGAATTGGCAGGAAAATGCAACACCACTGACCTGTATGTAGATTCACCATCAATCCTCCACGTCGGCCGGCCGAAGGTTCGAGTCTGGCTGGATCAGGGCGGCGAGAGGTCGCACAGACGCCTTTCACAGCATAAACACGCACTTTTCGTAGTGTTTTAGATAATAGTTCGTAAATGCTTCGCGACAGTTCGCAACCGTAAATTGGTAATTAACAAGGGAGCATGTTATGGAACACTACTCTCGTTGAAGGCAACGCGGCAAGTGAAGAATTTCCTCACACCGTCACCGGAGATGGTGACCAGGACAGCGATAGTCCGGGGTTGCATGTGGGAAAAGGATAGGACACGATAGGATAGTGACGCATTTTGCAAGTCATATTAATTTCTACCCTATAATAAAAATAATAAACTAATACGAAATCCAACACATTGTAAATTCGGACATAGGTAGTTAAAACATTCGGCCAAACAATAATTATGTTAAATAATTTTTATGCCTTAAAAATATTCGTTTAAAGAAGATTATGCCAGGTGTGTTATGTCAAATAAATTTCGGAGCATCAATATTCTGCCAGATATAAGGAACCCAACTAAAATAAATGCTTTGAATTTGAGTCGCAATCATATTCTTGGATTTTATAAAGGTAAATTAATAAACTTGCGCGCTAAATATGAAAGATTTAATGGCGTTAATATACATATAAACTTTTTATCCAACTCTCATATGCGTTAAACATTCTTAAGATTTGATGGGTAGCGTAATAAATAATTACATAATAAATTTAGGGTGTCGACATGTCATGCTTGGGTCTGATGGGACCCGGTACCGAGCCGAGAGGTTCTTGTGTTTGGGTCCAATCGGGGTCGCTTCCGAACTATACGATTAAGTTAAGAAAATACTGTATGACTTCGGGTGAATAAAATGCCCGTCTTTATGCAGGTCTGAAGCCTATTTAGTATAAATTTGTTATTATGTATACTTTCATTGCTTGTGTTTCTCTTTCTAGCAATAACATGGAAGCCACACCGTAAGCTACTATATCCTGCTTTCAACCAGCAAATACTGAACACGTATGTGCAAGAATATAGCGAACAAGCGAGACGTCTTGTTTCTGAACTAGCTGCTGAAGCAGGAAAAGATCCGTTTGATGTGATACCATACTTGCTAAATAGTGTACTTAGAATTATATATAGTAAGTATTTTTGAACATATTTTTTATTATGGAATTGCAAACAAACCTGATGCATTACCAGAGGCATCACAGATGCGTTGCGGGCCCCGGCCAGACGTGGCTAACTAGCTATTCTGAATGTCAATATTGCTCCGAGTGATTTAATAAAGGAAAAGTAAACCTGATAATGTGTTCTATTCACAGAAACAACGATCGGAGTTAAACCTCACGACAATGAACAGGAGGTGACTCTTAAAAACTATGCTAATGCAACTGACAATTTTTTCGCATTGCTCGCGGAAAGGTTAACAGCAGTTTGGTTACATTTGCCATTTATATTCAATATGAGTTCTATGAAGAAGAAACAAGATGAAATTATAAAAACTTTGAAAAACATAACGCAGACGGTGATTAATTGAAAATAATTAATTATTTATTTATATTTATAAATACTTTATTGTACACCCGAAAATACATCACAAAAAGATACGATTAATTTATTTATTTATTTTATTTATTTATTAAACTTTATGCACAAGTAAAAACTGTACAAAGGCGGACTTAATGCCTTGGGCATTAATAATTTATTTATTTATAAATTAATTTAGGATTATTAATTATTTTTAAATTATCTAATTAAATTTATTGTCGCATAATAACGTAAATATAAACAAAACAAATAATAGTTTCTTGTGGACCGCTCAATCATGTTTGTATTGATAACTGCAAAAATAATGTTGCACCTATTCATTCTCTTTAAACGTGTACCCTTTCTTCAGATTATCAGAAAACGTAAATCAGAACTGAAACAAACCATTTCTTCAGACTTTATAATGGAGGCCACACCAGGTAAAGAAATATGTATTTCTACGTAACTGGTCTATTAATAAATATTTATTACTTAACTAATAGTATACTTACTTTTTTTTATTGACTTGCCACGACGTTGGTTTAAAGACGTCGCAAGCATAATCGTGATTCGTGGTGACAGATCTAAGACCAGGGGGTCTACTCCGAAGCGGAACCACCGTATCGGCGGAATGTTCGGTCATTTTCTACTACCTTTCATTTCCTATATTGACCATAGATCCCGACCAAACTGTGTCAATCCGAACCTTTTTAGAACCCTTGCCTTTTTTTTTTTATTCGTAGTAGGACAACAATATTCGAATCAGAAAATGACCGAACATTCGGCCGACACGACAATCAACCACTTCGGAGTAGACCCCCAGAATTTTCGGGGCAGCCACAAAAGTCGATCAACACTTCAGATTTTTTTAATCTCAGTTATTGAGCAAAATATTTGTTCAAAATTGCAGCAGAAGTACAATACTTTGAACAAATATTTTGCTCAGTAACTGATATTATAAAAAACTGAAGTGTTAATATTTTCCTCAAAAACTAAGATTAAAAAAACTGAAGTGTTAATCGACTTTTGTTGCTGACTGTACTAAGAAAGCAAAATTAATCATTTTAGGTTACAAGTCGGTCTTAGATCAATTACTGGAAGGAGGTGCAAAAGAAAACTTCACGGATGAAGAGATCAGGGAACACTTGGACACTATAATAGGAGCCGCTTATGATTCTTCAACTATGGCCATGACGTTATGTTTGGTTTTAATTGGGTCTTATCCAGATGTACAAGCAAAAATTATCAAAGAGTAAGGATGCTTCTGCTTTGCTAACTAATTCGTTTTTAACTTATCATTGTGTTTGCCAAAAGCACTGGTTAAGAGCATGTACCACAATTTTGTACAAAAAGTGCAGTAAAGTTTTCTCGACTAACCTTTTTTTTTTTTTAAAATTCGTTTTCTTACTAAAGCCAGTCTCCAAATAATAATATGCCGGTCAAAAATATGATTGTTGGAACACTAATTATATCGATACCTCTGGGCTCAAAGGACGTATAGCACAAAACATAGGTTTTCAGGAGAAGTAAAAAACAAAAAATAAAAGATTTTTCGTTACATCTCTCTCATTTTTAGAGCTACATAAAAGTATCAAGGGATAAAGTTCTTAGATTTTTATGTAGAGAAGGTTTTTTCAAAAATGGCCCTGGTTTTGTATTGACTGAGATAGCATGTGCTTTACGACCAAAAAAAAAATTTATGTCGTATGACACATAAAAATACACCCTAAGCAGGTACACAAAGTCGTAAGCCCAACTTTTCATAAATGATGCAAAGACACAGGGGCGTTATAAATTACTTTTCAACACACTTGCTCGTAAAGTGGCTCTTATTGAACCGCTTTTAGGTCCATAATGGAGTGTATTACGAACGCGTGCTTTTTCTTTACTTTAATCCACATGTTCTGTAATACCACAGATAACTATTTACTTACTAGTCGGAGACGCGCGCTTTTTTAATCTCATCAAACCCTGCGTTCCGAATTGGGAAATAATCGATGTGTTCCGAATTGGGAAATAACCGAATTAGCGTGAGCGCGATAACGATAACGATGTCCCGTGAATCGTCATGACATTCGCCATCTTGCGATAATGCCGACCATGCCCTAGAATAATATCACCGTGAGCGCTGTTAAAAATGACAGTGTGTGTATGAGGTTGTGTCAATGTGTGTTTTGTTTTGAGTTGCATCATCTTTAAATTAAACTAACGTGGCATTTTTGAAATTGTGCTTCTGGCTGACAGTCGCCACCTAACCAAAGAAGAAGAACTGAAGAAGAAATGTGGTGTTTATACAAAGAAATACTGTAATAATATCTTTTTTACATTGTGTAAGCACTGTCATGTGAGCGCGTTCACGAGTGTTCCGAATTGTTGCCAGCTCTCAGCAGTCATAATAGTAATATCTAAATCAGAACGCATGTGAGATGATGCATGGACGTAATATTACGTCCATGGAGATGATGTGAGCGATTATAGCTAATTCGGAAAGCGCCCAAAGAGACTTCATGCCGAAAGAAAAAATCCGCGGGCTATATTTCAATTTTTTTTTAAATAGTCTGTATTGTCCTTGGTCGCAAAATGAACTCGCAGGGGACCACAGACAATTTAAGGTGAATGCGCAGTGGTAGACCGCGAAATTCTTAGGTTTTTTGCAATTTTCAGGTTTGTGTTTATTATATTTTTTCTATAGGCTGTTTAGCAGTTTTGCCTGTGCCATAGATTAATATATTTAAAATGAGTCAATGTTGCGCGCGCATCGCTAGTGCTGGCTAGCACGGCGCGCGGGAAAACAAAACCAGCACGCCATTTTCCATACAAGTTAATATTTAACAATACAAGTCTGTTTTTTTCCTCGCAAGTGTGTTGAAAAACGTCGTATGAAACGCGTGTGCATTAATCAATATACACTCGGCTTTCTTATCGCTCTCGCCTGCGGCTCGCGCGATAATATCGCCTCGTGCATAATGATCAACATAGCACACATGTATCATAATGTACTATTATAAATTACTTGAATTGTTGTATAACGTGGTAAAGGACAGTATTTTTACAATTATTTTTCTAATTGATATTTTATTTATTTATTATGCATCTATTCTTCGATAATTATTTAGAATATTAGTATTTTTTGCCGTTATGTCCCGCTAGTGGACAAAGGTCTCCCTAGTACCTACTCTCTTTCCACATCTCTTTGTCCAGAGCTGCCAAAGACCAATCTATAACAAAGGAGTCCAGCTCATCCCGCCATCTCCCGGTCCACAAGTTTAATACCCAGAATACTCCGTTCCATAGCTCTCTGGAAAACCTCGAGTGTGGACCTCTGTTGAATTATCAAAGACCATATTTGAGATCCATACGTGAGGATGGGAAGAAAACACATATGTCGATGAGTGTTCTCTTGAAGTGACAGTGGAAGATAGCCCTTCATTTGATCTTTCATAGCCCAATAGCTCTTCCCGGCATTTTCGGTGCGTCTTGCCACTTCCTTGTTCGGTCTTGCCTGGAAAGAGACATTTTGACCAATACTACTATTTGATAAAATACTCATCGACATATTTAACCTCCCCACCCGCCACGGTGATCCTGCGATGCACGCTGTTAGTCATCAACTTGGTCTTTGACATATTCATTAGAAGTCCGACATCTAGGCTTGCCGTGATGAGATCTTCTAGCATCTGAGTCAGCTCGGAGACTGAAGACGAAAAAAGGACAATATCGTCGGCAAAATGGAGATTGGATAATCTCTTTTGTCCAACCATAATGCCCCTTTCTGCCCAGCTTGCTAGCTTTCTGAAGACTTCCTCCAGAACGGCTGTAAATAATTTCGGAGACAGCGGGTCTCCTTGATTAACTCCTTTATTGATCTGGAAAGACGGTCATGTCTTAGAATTGATTTTAAAAGTTGTGGTGCTGTTTCTATAAGATGAGTACGTGGTATCTATTTCTTGATGTTGTAAGGCGTTGAAAATTGAGGTATGGCTGATGATAACAAAAGCTTTTGAGTAATCTATAAATGCAATATAAAGCGTGAGCTGGAACTCTGTATGTTTCTCGAAAACCTGGTTGATGTGGTTGGAGGTGGGCAGTAGAAGAAAGGCCGCGACAAAATCCGGCCTGTTCGGGGGGGCTGATGTTTGACGAGGGCTCCGGCTATTCTGTTCTCGATTACTTTAATGAAAGCTTTGTACAGGCGTGAAAGCAGACTAATAGGACGGTAATTGTTTATGTCTGTTTCGTCACCTTTTTTGTGGAGAAGAATAATCAAAAAGTGACAAAATGTGCGTGGCAGAATTCCGGTGTTTAAAATACTGTTGAAAAACTTTGTAACATGTGGAAGAAGGACAGGCTCTCTTATTTTTAAGACTGCAGTGGTTACGCCATCGTCGCCTGGGCTAACCTTCATGCTCCGCAGTGCTTTATGAACTTCCCAGCCTGTCAAAGGTGGAATGTTATCGGAGCACGAATATACAGTTGCGTTAGGTTCTACAGTCGGTTTCGCGATTTTTATAAAACTCTGTACAAATGTTCAACATTTTATCTCTGTCATTCTGTTTCATACATGCACACGCAAGTGTAGGTCGTCCTTTGCTTGATATTTCTTGTTTGGCTGATTTTAGTGAGGTGTTTTGTTAAGCAATCTTTATGAGGTGTGTGTGTTATGGTTTCTTAAGTCTTTACAAATACTGCGTTTAACAAGTCGGTTTACTGCTTTGTGTTCTGGTGTGTACTTAACAAGTTGTTGTCTCTCCAATTAACTGCTTCGTTTGGTACTCTCTTTGTATTTGTTCTTTTTATTTTATTACTGACCTTTTTAATGCTGTTTTTTATATAAGAGTATTGCGTTTGAACGTCATCTTCATCTGTTCTGTCTAATAAAGCCACTCACACAATAAGAGTGGGTTTATTTAATTTTCTGTTTTTAATAGAAATAAAAAGAGAACAATAGAAACTAAAATTAAGATGAGAAATAAACATCGTTCATTTCACTTTTCTATTTAAAAAAAATACTAATAGTTCTTAAATTTGTAATAAGGTCACTTAATTTTTCATTTTCTTCATCATTTATAATCAGGTCCCTTAATTTTTTCAGGTTTTATGCTATGTAATCAGGTGTATTTGTTATAAATCTGCTTCATCAGTTTTAAGCTTTATAATCAGGTCTCTTAGGTCTCTCTCGGGCTCTTAGTTCTCTTTATTTTATAATAAAGTGTGGGTCATATAGCACAACTATATTTTTATTTGATTTTTTTTAAGGAGGTAAAGAGCAGTATTACTTTTCGAACGAAGAAGTAAAAGACAATTTGTAAAATTACGATCTTTACATCCACAATCTTTAACAAAATTGGTTTATACAACTTGCCAATTATTGTGGAGGCAGCAATAAGTATGTGTATCTTATGCCCCTGATCTTCAAATAAGTTGTGTTTACGTAACGAAAATTATGAGGTCGTATTCGTAATTTTTTTGCGAATTTCGCCACGTGGAGTACACAAATCACAGATAGAGAATCAAAAACTGAGTGAGAATAGTATAAAACGTCCAAATGCCCAAAATGTGCTATACGCACTTTGAGCCCAGAGGTATCGATATATTAAAGTAATCTATACATATAATAAATCTGTAGACGAGGCGTTTCTGTACATTGAAAATAAAAAAATAAAAAATAGTTGGGCTGTTATAGGATAACCAACAGATGCCATTTCTTCAATTTTTGGAATTTTTGTCTGTTTGTCTGTTTGTCTGTTTGTCTGTTTGGATGTGACAGATTTTGAACAAGCTCAACGTAAAAAGTACCAAACCAATATGGTTCATATTTATACTCAAATATAGTGTAGAACTCGGAGCAGTGATTAGTCTTTGTTTCATCGCAATCGCTTCAGTCTATCAAAAGATAAAAAAAATTTTTATTGCAATAAGTGGAAACATGTAACGACATCTATTGGCGCGATATAGTACTAACGAAATCATATTGTTATCTTTAAAACATTATTATGTGTTTAATCACGTCGTAAAGGCTTGCCTTTATGACGAAATAATTCTGATCATTATGTCTGTGTTATTTAAAAAAAAAAAAAATGATAATGTTTAAATAAATAATATAAACATATAAGTATAATAAAATCGTAGGAAAGGCAAAACTGTACATAGAATATATAAAAAAAAATACTTGGGGCGTGATCTACAATCGATATCGAAGCCAAAAATATAGTTTTTAGAATTTTTGTCTGTTTGTCTGTATATATGTCCGGGCTAAACTCAAAAAGTACTGCATGGATTTACTTCAAATTTTGCATGAATATTATTAAGAGGTCGGGTCAACATATAGGCTACATATTATCACGCTATCACCTACGAGGAGGAGCTGTGAATCTTTATTTTTCTTACGCATTCTGTGACAGCGTGTAATCTAACGACGCATATTTAAATGTTGTTTTTGAGTAAGTCATGCTATTATCTAGCTTTACACTATAAAAACTTTTACGCCATTTAAGTAACTTGGGCAGAGAAACATAGTTTAATTAATGTTAGTAGTATAAGACAATTTTGAAGCAGCGCCATCTATGAGATTTCATAAAAATCAAATCAAGTTACATGTCAACACTTTTTGGAAATTAATAATTTAAATTTGATCATGTTGGTGAGGTTAGTAGTTAGTTATTCTTAAAATTCATAGATGGTAATGTGCATTTTCTTCATAAAAGTTGTATCGTATAGTTCGTTTTGACAAATTCAAGTTCCAACAAAACCCTCAAAATCTTGAGCCGAGTTGAGGAAGACAATTTAAAAAAAATGCGGTGTTAAGTATTACAAAAAACTTATGTTCATTGATGATGATCATTTCTTCATCAATTTCATGTTGTTAGTACAAAATAAACATTGACTGTTAATACTTTTGTTCGGTATTTATCTGTGTGATTATTGCTTGGTAATTAATATATTTTCATGTCGTATACCTAATTATAAACTTAAATTATACCGTGCATCCGAATAATGGCGAATGCGATTTTCTGCGGTTGTTACTTCACACTGTCCGAGGCAAAGTCTTTCGCCTTTCTGAGGACATTTGATGGCGTGGAGTTTCCCACTTACCGCGCAGCCTGCGTAGCACGTCACCTTCTCGACGGTGACCAAAATTGGGCTGACACCCTCGCGGAGGCGAGCGTCAGTGACAGTCCCAGCCGCATGCATCATCTGTTTGCCGTCATCTTGGTGTTTTGTGGAGTCGCGAACCCGGTAGCTTTGTGGGAGAAGTATCGCCATCATCTGTCTGAAGATTTTCTACGAGCTTTGAGGCGTGCTACTGGAGACGAAGTCGGAGACGGCGAAATGACCACCATACGAAATGACCATGTCGCTTTGTTCTCTTCAGAGCAAAAACAAATTTATGACACCGTCCTTGAAAGCGTTTGGCAAAACCAGGGTAAAATGTTTTTCTTGGATGCTCCTGGTGGTACAGGAAAAACATTTGTTACCACTGGCATACTTGCAGAGGTCAGGAGGCAAGGCAAAATTGCTATTGCTGTAGCGTCGTCGGGAATCGCTGCCACACTGCTTCCGGGACTGCAAGACAGCACATGCCATGTTTAAAATTCCCATCGATTTAGAGAGCGCCGAAACGCCTGTTTGTGGTGTGTCACGTAACAGCGATAAGGGACACGTGCTCAAGGATTGCTCTCTGATCGTATGGGATGAGTGTACGATGGCCGAGGATCGAGGGCTGACGAGGTGAATGCTTCGTTGAAACGATCTTCGTTGTGGTCACGAGTTCGTACGCTGCGCTTGACCATTAATATGAGAGCTCGGCTTGGCGGCAATGCACGCGCTCAAGAATTCTCCGATGTCCTTCTAAGTCTTGGCGAAGGCACTCTACCAGAAGAGAGAGGTAGACAGGTGGTGCTTCCAGAGTCTCTCGGTAGAGTGGTTTCCAGCTTAGAAGAACTCATTCGCTGTGTGTACGGGGACATTCAGTCGTATACCGCACCAGCAGAATTCTTGGGTGTGTGAGCGGGCCATTTTGACGCCCAAAAATGATCAGGCTGCAGCAATTAACGAATGCATTCTCTCGGAAATTGAAGGGAATGAAGTGGTCTACACCTCGATAAACACTGTTGTCAAGCAAGATGACGCCACACATTATCCCGTGGAATTTCTGAACTCCCTGTCAGCAAGTGGACTTCCAGCGCATTCAAGCTGAAGCGGTGTCCCGGTTATGCTTCTTCGGAACCTATCTCCTCCGAAGTTGTGTAACGGGACCCGCCTTAAAGTCATCTCGCTCCACAGACACACCATTGAGGCGGAAATTCTTACGGGTTGTGACGTCGGCGAGGCAGTATTTATACCACGCATTCCCCTCATACCTCATAACTTCCCGTTCCAGTTCAAGCGCGTACAGCTCCCCGTGAGTGTTTGCTTCGCGATGACCATCAATAAGTCGCAGGGGCAGACACTGAGGGCAGTGGGTGTCGACGTCAGGACGAGTTGCTTCTCACACGGGCAACTGTACGTCGTCGCTTGCTCCCGCGTCATCACACATTTTGGCTCCTGGCAGCATAACTACCAACGTAGTTTATAGGGAAGTGTTGTAAGGTATATATGATACCTTTGAACGTATTTTTACTCTTTTGTGTCCTAGAATGTATTCCTGCATTATTTTCTCTATTTCCTTCAGTCACCTCTTATGACTGAACTCAGCAGGATTCCCATATAACTCTTTTCACTTGCTTCGCTTGCAAAAAAAAACTTATATTTTAATTCTATTTTAAAAGTTGTTTACTTTATAATTCTATAGCGACACTGGCATCTTAGGTGTTTTTGGTGCTGTAGAGCCTTCACGCAGACGACGTCGCGGGCAGCAGCTAGTCTATTATAAAACTTTATTTTACTTAAATATTTTTGCAGACTGCAAGAAGTTTTCGATGATCCCGAAAGAGATTTAACCAGACATGATCTACCAAAGCTGGTATATTTGGAAGCGGTGTTGAAAGAGACCTTGAGATTGTACCCTCCAGTTCCAAGAATTGGAAAATGCGGTCAATCAGCGGTGAAGCTAAGTATGTATAGCCCACATAATGAGGGCGACTAATTCACATCTACCCAGTGCACCACACAGCACATGTGTGGTGCTCTATTTAGCAAATTCGCTTCTCAAAGTTTGTAATTGGAAAACCAGAAAGAAACAATCAAAAATGTGATGTCACATGTCACATTTTTGTTGCAAAAAGAAATCCTCATGAAAGTCCTCCGCTCAAGGGTAGGTGAAGGGGTCTGACAGACTCCTACTGACTGAACCCACACGGTGTTCTTTAAATACCTTTGACTAGGGTGCTGGAGAACTTGCACAGTTCGTCACGCTCCTCGGTCAGGGCAGGCGCCACATCTTTTCACATTGATGCGATACGTGCTGCCACTGACGACACTTATCCAAGTATTGTAGACTATCGCCGTAAAAACTTTTATTTTTTAAATGGGAATTTCAAGATTTACTGATTTTCAAGAAGACAGAGAAGTATAGCACACATGTACTACACACACACACACCTTACGCATCATAACCACAACTCCTATATAACCCACAGACACACACACACACCACAAAATCACTACACGCACAATATACAACAACAAATTAACAAACTTACCAAAACACCACTTCTCACTCTTCTTTCTTAATTTTATTGTTATACATTAGCTGTAAGCGCGGTGCTACTGTTATTTATGTCCTTAGCAGAGCTTTCTATAATATATTCGAGATAAGCTGAGACCCGGCCTAAAAAGGCCACTTTGGCAGAATCTTAAAAGGATAACATTATGAATCATAATGGACAGTTAACTGTTAAGTTAATCGTATCAAATCCCATTGGTTGATTTTCATTTATTTTTTGTTGTCTGTGCTAAAATACCAATCAGTCCAATCCAAATCGAATCCCAATCTCTTTGACTATGCCTACGTAGTGCAGCGAAAAAAAGAAAAACACGGACTGTCTTCGCCATATTATGATTCTGCCAAAGTGGCCTTTTTAGGCCCCCAGCAGACCCGTAGCACAGGTTTTACTTAGTAATGGCTTCTGTCTCCTATTTTCAAACTTTTATGAAATCTAAACTGTGTATATTTTAAAACTTGTGAGAGAAAATATATAAATTGTATTATTACCTATTATTTTATTATTTTTATGGCAATAATAAAATAGTAACTTCCATTACAGAAAACTACACACTGCCAGCTGGTAGTATATTCGTGATTTCGCTGTATGGTATGAACCGTCACCCCACGTGGGGTTCAGACGCGAATGAGTTCAAGCCGGAGCGATGGCTGGATCCTGCCACCTTGCCTGACAACCCTAACGCATTTGCCACCTTCAGTATCGGCAAGCGAAACTGTCTCGGTACCTAATCACATACCTATAACAATTTATAAAAGCAAAAGTAACTCTGCCTCTGTCTGTCTGTTTGGTTAACTATCACGAATAAATCACTGAAACGTTCGTAATGAGACAAAGAGGTAGCCTGAAACCTGGAGAAGGACATAGACTACTTGTCTTGCTGAATGCTTAAGATGGTAATAATAGTCCATTATGATACATGCGTGACGTTTTTTAACACACTTGCGAGGGAAAAAAACAGACTTGTATTTTTCCCTCGCAAGTTTTACACACAAGTTAATATTTAACAATATTAACTTGTGTGTAAAATGGCGCGCTGGTTTTGTTTTTCCGCGCGCCGTGCTAGCCAGCACTAGCGATGTGCGCGCACACAGAGCATGTAACCGCGCGCAGGTGTAAATAAAAGCACTGACTCACATTTTAAATATATTAGTCTATGGCACTGACAAAACCGCTAAATCGCTTATAGAAAAAAAAAATATAATAAACACATAATAGGTAATGTTTAGACTGACCGTAGTGTATTCGTTTGTCAAATTGCCCCGTAACCGGATGCAGCTGAATACCAGTATTTTACATGGAGCGACTGCCTCTGACCTCCACAACCCAATTACTGGGTAATATGAGGCCCCTTGGTAAGTCCGGTTGTCAGACTTTCGGGTTTCTTTCTGACTACCCGTAACGACTGTCAAAGATCCACGAATGGCATCCGGGACCAACGGCTTAACGTGCTTTCCGAGGCACGGAGGGGTCACGGTTTGTAAAGATGGTCACCCATCCACAGACCAACCGCGGCAAGCTTGGCTTAATCTGATCTATCGACCTGTGCGGCTGTTATTATTTAGCCACGGGCCCCTCGCGATTCAGTTCATTGTCTTATAAACACCAACCACCTTATAAACGCCCTCTATTTTGGTACGCTTGGTGTAACGTCATAATTATGACGTTTCAAACATAGACTATGACTTCACACCCCAAAATGTGTTGGGTATTTTTAAGTACTTTCAAATGCTTTTTAGAGTTGGATTATGTAACTATCGAATAAAAATATTAATAAAAAATAACATGCATATTTCCTATTGCGGGCACCAGCTAGTAGATAGATAGTTGTGTAGTTTTCTACAGCTTACCAAAAGTCTCTTTCTTCAAAATTATGTGATTTTTTATAAATTCTCTTACGTATTTGCGTTATATAATTGCAGGTAAACAAAACGCCATGATGACTATGAAGACGAATTTGGCGTATGTTTTGCGGCGGTACCGCGTCACCGGCGACATCAGAAATTTACAATGTAAATGTGATTTAATTTTCAAACCAGTGATTGGACACCACATTAGTTTAGAATTAAGAACATAGATAATGTACACGCACACAGTCAACGTAAATTTTCTTGAAATGGAGCTCAGTTGATAAATACTTTGTATAATTTTCTTTGAAATAGGACTGTAATTTAAGTATAATTATGTTTATTCTATTGTGGAAATAACGAATTTTGTCACTGAACATTGTTTTATTTAAAACCTTTGTCACTTTTAAACAATTTAGTACAAAATAATTACTGGCCATAACCGATATCCTATCCTATCCTACAAATAAAATTAATATTGAAGTCCGTATTTTTACGAGTCTGTGAATCAATCATGCCCTATCGACTAAACAAATTTAGGATAAAATTTTGCACACGAACTGGAATAGGACATGATACTTTTTATCCCAGTAGTACCTAGTAGGTTCCCATGGAATATTAATTACTATTTAAAGGTTATTTTTGTAACTTTAAATTAATATTTAAAGATTATTTTTGCCATTTTCCAACAAGTACGCGGGTGAAGTCGCGCGAAAAATATAGATTTTTTTTAAATAGATGGCCCAGTGGAAGTTATAGGTTAATTTTGGGCTGAGGGTTCTGCACTATGATCATTCTTATTGTTATATAAATAAAATGTCTATTATTTTAATGAACTGTACTTTTAATCAGCAAAAAGACATACTTAATACAGAGCAGTATAACACGAGGTAGCCATATTTATTGGACTAAACAACACTTAGAGTAAGAAAGCTATAGAGCATCGGGTAGCGTGGCCACACATGAGACAAAAAACTAACTTATCTGACATTGGCTAACTTATGTAGCTGCCTTGAAAAAACTGGCACGCACTGAGAGACGGAAATAGTATAGCTTTATCCTTTTCTGTTACTTATAATAACTCAATACTTTATCCTTTTCTTGTGGAAATGAAATGGAGCTACCCGCCGTCTATACTTTTCTTTGTCTAAGAAAAAACAAAAGCATAATTGGTAGTGTTGCCAATATACATTATTACATTGTACCTTTTATTTTGTTACCAACAATTCTGAAATGCAAAACTATAGAAAATATCAGGACAGTACTTCTAAAGGCCATGGAACTCTTAAGAAGTGGTCCAGAAGAAATCACTTTGTCAAAATAATTACCGTTTCAGATAAGTTTTACAAAGTTTTAACAATTTCATTATATTGTTGTTTTGCTCTTTAAAAAACTCTTATTGAATATAAATGGCAAATGCAACCAAATTTTTGGAAGTCTATTCTCATTTCCTCAAGCAAAGCAACCAAATTGTCAGTTCCGTCGGAAAGTGATTCCGACGGAACTGACAATTTGGTTGCTTTGCTACCTACCCACCTACGAGGGAATCGACACCGTAGCCCCGAAGCCAAGAATCGCGTTGCCCCGAACTATAGTGCCTTTCCGTCACTGAAAATCCTAAATACCTTGTTTATTATCAAAATATAATTTATCCATAGCAATCAGTTGTGTAAATAAGGTGATTACTAAACAGGAATAGCAAACTTTCCGGTCTAAGTTTAACGTTTCAATTTAGATACTGTGAAGAGCTAATGAGCAAGAAATCAAACAAAGTTACGATTTCTTTAAGTTTATATTGAGAGAACGTTTTTACATTTTCCCGACTAAATCACTCTTAAAGTCTAAATAAAAAAAACCTAATATAAGATATTTGACACCTCGTTCTAAACCTGCTTGACTGTTCGAATGTGACCAGAGCTACCTAATTTATTGCAAGCCTGCACTACATAAGGTTGACTTTAGCGGACAACTTTTACATGAGCTACGCCCACTCTTGAATCAAGGATTGACGTAGTCCTGTTTCCAAACAAAATAACATTCGAACACTCAAGCCTTGAGCCTGTCCCTATGAGAATAACTATTAACGCCAGACATTACGTTTACATTGTAAGATCCAACTCTTGCAACAGAAGGCATAAGTCAGGACGATCGAATCTCGAATCTCGAATCGAACGAAAAGTGTCAGGTAATTTGACATTTACATGTGCCAATATGCACCAACACAAACTAACGTCGTCATGCTTAAACAACTTGGCCTTTGAAATTCAAACATATTGACGTGACAGTTCACATCAGCCCAGAAGAGGCTTAAAAAAGATCTTAAGGCCGCGTTTCCACTGACGATGACGCGGAGCTGGGCTTTCCATAAAAATTTAATTCGGACTCTAACAAACATTTTATAAAACAAAAAATAGCCTTTCTCAAGTGATGCGTTTACTAACGAACAATTTTATTTCTATAAATAGAGATTTAATTAATTATACATGCATGCGCGCGCAAGATAAAAGGATTATTTTGCTCGACGTAGTTGGATTGTTCAATTTTATTATTTGAGTAGACACACAATCGTATAATTACTTAATTAGCGACCTGAACTTGAACTTTACCTGCGATTTACATTATGATTAAATTCAGAAATTATATAAGATTGCTAGGTTACTACTAGTTTTTTTTCTACTATTCTCAGCTTCACTTTTTTTTATTATCTCATGTACTGTTAGCTTTTAAAATTATGTTACTGAATGAGATATAATATTTCGCATGATATTACTATAGCAACCTTGGCACAATGGCTATATATAGGGCGCTTTCCGAATTAGCTTAATCGCTCACAGCGCTCACATCATCTCACATGGCGTTCCGATTTAGATATCACGATTATGACAACTGAGAGCTGTCAACAATTCGGAACGCCCGTGAGCGCGCTCACAGTGCTTACCTACTCAATGTAAAAACGATATTATTACAGTATTTCTTTGTATAAACACCACATTTCTTCTTCTTTGGTTAGGTGGCGACTATCAGCCAGAAGCACAATTTCGAAAATGCCACGTTACTTTAATTTTATGATAAGATGCAAATCAAAACAAAACACACACTGACACATCCTCACACACACACTGTCATTTTTGACAGCGCTCACGGTGATATTATTCTAGGGCATGGTCGGCGTTATCGCAAGATGGCGCATGTCATGACGTCATCTATGACGATTCACGGAACGTCGTTATCGCGCTCACGCTAATTCGGTACGGGTTTAAGCACATCGATTATTTCCCAACTCGGAACGCAGGGATAGTCTTTGGTCAGGAAACGAGAGTCGAGAAGTGGTAAGTTCAAACCTTGGGTGCAGCGATATACTATTTTTGTATTAATTTTAATTTAAATAAATGATTAAGATCATAAACATACATTATACATTTTCAGAGGAAAATACGAAATGCACGCGGACGAAGTCGCGGGCAAAGTGCTAGTCTTTTCATAAACTTGTTTAATTTCATAACCAGTTTAGGCTTATTAAAATAAATAGCATCTACCCGCGACCTTGTGCGCATGAATTTCTTGTTTTAACTTAAAATATATCCTATAGCCACAAACTACAGATAGTACAGAAGGCAATCACAAGTATGTACAGACGCCAGCACATCAAGCTACCCAAAACTGTAAAATTTTCCCAATCAACTTTGAACCTCATGCTATAGCGATAAAGTTGAAAATCTATTAAAGAAATTTGACAGGTTGTAGTAGCTTGATGTGCTGGCTTCTGTAATTTACTTTTCATACCTACGCTCGGCGGTCGCGCTAGGGTTGTCAACTTTGGCTTTTGCACAAAAAACTATCGTGGAAGTGGCACTCGTATCTAGTTGTTTGATTTATTGTTGAGCTTATTCTACAATATTAAAACAAAACAATAAACATAGTATTACAATACAAAAAGTTTAAAGAACAAAAACATATAAAATTTTACATTTGTCAATTTTCACTATCGAAAATCTATACATATAATAAAACAGTAACGAAAGAAAAACTGTACATTGAGAATTTTCGAGAAAAAATAAGTGGCTTTTGTTAGAAAAACGTAACTGATGACAAAAAGTGACTTTTTAGAATTTTTGTCTGTTTGTCTGTTTGTCTGTTTGTCTGTGTGTATGGTAAGGCTTCACGCCAAAACTACTGGATAGATTGAATTGAAATTCAGCAAAAATGTTCTTTGTAAACCAAGGAAGGCTTTAGGCTACATATTATCACGCCGTCTGTTATGGGAGGTAAGCAATATTGATTTTAAAAGGTTTTGGTTCGTAATTCAATGCACAAAATAATTGAATGCCCAAAATGACATGTTATTTATTTAGTTAATAAAAATTTAACCCTGGAAACATAACAATCACGCTATTTTTATAAAGGAGCGGAGCAGTAATATTATAAATTGCAAGGGAACGGCTATTTCAACAATATGTCAACTGGGAATTTAGCGGTAAAGTTAAGGCGACCGTTTACCGCACTAAATGGTGCGAGTTCAAATCCCGTATTTAAAAAAACTGTTATTGTTTTAAAAAATCGTAAAATTCTTTTTTTTTAGTTTTTGCATTTTTTATGTGCATTAGGAACGATACTGTTATGAAATCTGAGAACTTTACATGTCCTATCTTATTGTATGGGGAGTTTCACACCAATATTAATAAACAGATTGATTGGTGGTACAACAAGCTACACTATCATAAAGTCAAGTCAAACTTTTGGTTCTAAGTTATATCTTACCAAGCGCATTAGTTGTTTGTGGAGTGTCACGCAACAGTGACAAAGGGCGCGTGCTTAAAGATTGCTCTTTAATCGTGTGGGATGAATGCACTATGGCGAACAGAAAAGCAGTAGAGGCGGTAAACAGGACTTTGTAGGACATCCGCAGGAACCAGCAAATGATGGGTGGCGTTACAGTTCTGTTAAGCGGCGATTTCCGACAAACGCTGCCTGTGGTGACGCAAGGAACTAGGGCTGATGAGGTGAATGCTTCGTTGAAATGCGCTTTCTTATGGCCACATATTCATAGGTTGCGTTTAACGATGAATATGAGAGCACAGCTTGGCGGGAATGTACACGCCCAAGAATTTTCTGATCTTTTCTTAAAATTGGGTGAGGGAACGCTACCAGTAGACGGTGGCCAGGTGGTTCTACCTGAGATACTTGGGAGAGTGGTGTCCACCTTAGAAGATTTGATTCGCCTGGTACGGAGACATCAATAGGATACCGCACCAAGATAATTCTTGGGTGTGTGAACGAGTCATTTTAACACCCAGAAACGACCAACCTTCAGCGATCAATGAATGCATTCTCGCGGAAATTGAGGGAAATTAAGTGATCTACACTTCAATAAACACTGTTGTTGACCAAGATGACGCCACACATTACCCCGTATAATTTCTCAATTCCCTCAGTGCAAGTGGACTACCAGCGCACACCATCAAGCTAAAGGTCGGTGTCCCAATTATGATTCTTCGGAATCTCACTCCGCCGAAACTGTGCAATGGGACCCGGCTCAAAGTCGTCTCGCTGCAGAGAAATATCATTGAGGCGGAAATTCTAACGGGTTGTGGTGTCGGCGAGACAGTCTTTATACCACGTATACCACTGATTCCCCACAATTACCCTTTTTTTTTCGGATGGGAAATAATCAAATGACCCCTCCCGCTTTGGGTGGAGCGGAAGGGAATGTCAGACTCTTACTGACTAAAACCCACCCGTGTTCCTTCCTTAGCCCTTTATGTTCGGGGCCAGCGGTAACCCTTTCGGACAATCCCACTGACGCAAGCTTTGGCCCTCGATGCTGACATCTCTTTGAGGCGCGCGTAGAACTCGTACGCGCCATCCGGCACGGGGTTGGTCCTGATCGGACGGTGAGCTACCCATTACTCTCCGCCCGCAGGCCCGCGCCTACGGTGGCCGGGAGTCGTCCCGTGGCTCCCGACGCCCGGAACGTCTCCCGCGGCGGCTAGGACGGGAGGCTCTCTCCCTCATCCGTCCCGCCACCTCCTTCGCTAGCATGACTGCTTCGCAGAAGGAGGTGACTGCCTCCCACTCCCTCTCGCCCCGGACCATAGCTTGCACCAGGGCCGGACGCGAGATGTCGCCGCCGCTGCCGATCGCCTCTACGAGGACACGGCGGTACTCCGCCCAAGCGGGGCAAACCTCCACCGTGTGCTCCACCGTGTCCTCTGGGCGATCCTGGCAATGGTGACACCCGGCCACAATTACCCCTTTCAATTCAAGCGCGTGCAGTTTCCTGTGAGCGTGTGCTTCGCCATGACAATAAATAAGTCGCAGGGGCAGACACTGAAGGCTGCGGGTGTCGACCTCAGGACGAGCTGCATCTCACACGGACAACTGTTCGTAGTTTGCTCCCGCGTCACCAGTCCTGACTCGCTGTACTTACATATTGAATAAGACCGAGGGAAAAACAACGAACGTTGTTTACACAGAAGTGTTACAGTAAATTATAACACTTCTGTTATTCGACGTCTCCTAAATTTTCGTATTAACCTGACGTCTCTTACCAGTAAATTAACTACATAACTTTCTAATTTTGAGTTTACTAAGCCAAATAGTTTTTGAGGGATCTAAGCTATAGTACAGTATGAGACGCATCTTTTGAGTGTTTCTGTAAATCAGCAAACTATCACTAACTATTATTAAAATTAAAATAATACTTATGCGATACGTGGGCAAAGCCACGGGTACAGCTTTAGTTTATAAAGATTTTTTTTAAAGTTATTTGTAATGTTATTGTTAATTCAGTGTACCCTTGGGATCCACTGCGGAATTACGGGAAGAAAAGTTTTAGTTGTATAGGAGGTACTAAGTCTGGGCAACATATAGGCTATAATTTATTTTGGAAAATGGAACACCTGATGCAGAACCGCAACAGACCAACTTAAGTATAAGAGATATAAAAATGGTGCCATAGCAAAAAATATTCCACGTGAAGAGAATTTTCTGCTGTGAGAATAAATTTGAAGATCTGGAACACCTGTTGTGGAACTCCAAAGCCCAGCGACACTATAACATAATTATAGGAATGACGTCTTAGCAAAAGTTGTTTAGTCTGATGGGCATTTCCTGTTGACTTACAAAAATGAAAGATCTAGAACGTCTCGAATCGTCTCGCGCATCACGCCGTTTTCCCGTCCCCGGGCTCTTAGAATTCGACATCAGACGTTTCAGATCTTCGATTTTGACGACCCCGTTGTCGCTGGCATTAGCAACAGGATTCGCGTACGAAGTCGCGGGCAGAAGCTAGTACCTAATAACTTTAAAACGGTTTAGCCTATTTACACAATTTATTTTGCCCTATCGGTTTTAGACCTAAACCTATCAAATGACACTAAAAACAACACAATATCTACACAAACAAAAAATCATGTTTTCAACTTACGTAATAGTTGGTAGCGTGAATTTACCTTGCAAAAAAGTTACTTCGTATAAACTGATTCAAAATAGGAAACTATTATATAAATCTAGCACATAGGCATTTCTTTGTTGCTCCATTTTTGCACTTCAGAAACGCGTGTCTCGAGCGGATGGCAACCGCGCTCGCACTGCTCCCAACCCGTCCGAGATAACGTGTCCGTGAGCGGTATCATTGTTTGCGTTGCTCGAGCGCGATGTTGAATACGCTATACCTCAACCCTAAACATCCTCATGAATTAGGCTATCTAAATCTAATAAACCTCTGTAACATAATGTTTTGATCTAGGTAAATGTAACATACGAGTAATGTTTTGATTTAAAAAAGTGTCCATGGAGTTTCTTGCCCGTTCTTCTTCATAAGGAACCTACTTTTTTTTTTTTTTTTTTTTTTTTTTTTTTTTTTCGGATGGGAAATCATCAAATGACCCCTCCCGCTCTGGGTGGAGCGGAAGGGAGTGTCAGACTCTTACTGACTAAAACCCACCCGTGTTCCTTCCTTAGCCCTTTATGTTCCGGGCCAGCGGTAACCCTTTCGAACAATCCCGCTGACCCGGCAGGCTTCGGCCCTATGGGGCCCCTCCTCGATGCTGACATCTCTTTGAGGCGCGCGTGGAACACGTACGCGCCGTCCGGCACGGGCCTGGTCCTGATCGGACGGTGAGCTACCCATTACTCTCCGCCCGCAGGCCCGCGCCTACGGTGGCCGGGAGTCGTCGCGCGGCTCCCGACGCCCGGAGCGTCTCCCGCGGCGGCTGGGACGGGAGGCTCTCTCCCTGAGCCGTCCCGCCACCTCCTTCGCTAGCATGACTGCTTCGCAGAAGGAGGTGACTGCCTCCCACTCCCTCTCGCCCCGGACCATGGCTTGCACCAGGGCCGGGCGCGAGAGGCCGCCGCATAAGGAACCTACTTTATATATTCCCTAAGATACAGGCCTAGCCTAGTTTAGGGGACAGGGTTGAACTTATTGTAATGCTAAATTAAGATATTTAATATGTATACAGTGCAATGTATGTACTTGAACTTTGTGGTAATAAACAATTTATTATTGATTATTATTATTATACTTTGTTATGAAATGGTCAGCTAGATTCACTTCATAACTCGAACTAACTGACTCCTTGATAAATAAAAATTTCAAAGTAACTGATTAAATAGGTATACAAAATAAATGCCTGAGTTTGAGTTAAGTATTGTGTGTGATTGAAATTAAACTACCATTCTATAATCAACGAAAGTTTACGCCGGAGAATGGTTGGAGACTACTTCCCTTGGCTCCCCGTTGTGTCATACAAATTACTAGTGACCCGCCCCGGCTTTGCACGGGTACAATGTACGAGGTGCGATTTGATGTCAAAAAAAAACGCTTCATCTATCTTAAATATTTTCTTTATTTTGAAACTTATACCTACCACATTTTTTGTTTCGTGTTTCTGAGGTTTTAAAATAAATTGGTTCTCCGCATTTCGAAGAGGGTACCTAGGTGGCGTTGTACGTGTGTTTACGTCTTCTAACTTGCTCCCAGTAGAAAATAGTTTTAAAAATAGTTTAAGAGCAAAATCGGACTGAAATACGTTGATTAAGATTGAAGATACGAACATTCTGAGTGAGCTAAAAGTCTGTGCGTAAACATGATTATCATAGTGCTACGTATCTAGTGCAAAAACAGTGTCCTGGAAGTTTTCTTGTGCTTTTGTGGTGTACACCCATGTACAGTTTAAATAACAATCGGGTGAGAAAACTTTTCAATCATATTCTGCAAATCATTTCCGGCCAGTGTGTTTTAGTAGAATAGCGCCATCTATACTAACTTAGCGGCACTACTTTGAAATACCTAAAGACAAACATCGGATCGTGTTTTTTGTGATCGATCGATCCCACGTACCACGATTTTAATATAAACACATACAGATACCTAAAACAGGTGGCGCCACTGGTACCATAACACCATAAAAAATAATCGCCTCAGGAGACTCGAAATAGTATTATAATACTTACGATATCGATAGTAGGATGGCAGAAAACTCAAGGCTAATGTTTAATAAACCATTCACTACAAATGATGATGATGATGAGGTTCACACTAACAATGTTACGATTAGAAATAAATATAAATCAGTTACTTCTAGCGATGCTTTTGAATTATCAGGAAAAGAGGACGAGTAGGTATAGATCGCTTTCTTCGACGGACTCTTACGAGTTGAACCGTAGCTATCCCGACTTAGATTTAAAATCAAGTGACGACGTGAAATAACTGAAAAGCAGAGTATGTCAACTCGAAGAAAAGTTGAAAATTGCAGAAAATGAAATAGAGAACTTGTTGTTAGAAAATAGTTCTCAAGCTAAAAAAAACACTGATTACAAACTAAAAATTGACAAATTGACCCATAATGTACAACCACAACCTCAAAAAAAATCCGAGGCTAAAATAAAACGTAAATGCCTTATTAGAACCAAGCTTGACTTTAAAAATACACAACAAACTCCTATTCAACAAACTGGAATAAATAATGCGTCGTTGGAAGATACATTAATAGGACCTAATGTGACACAAGATAATAAATTACTGCGAGAAACCCTAGCTAGAGGGCACCACTAATTTGGCCGACATGAGCTCCATGACACAACGTACCTACTACAAATATAAAAAACTCTCACCTAAATAAGTTATGTATAATAAGTGATAATAATGTTAATGACATATTAGGGATTACCGAGAATACTTTTCCTTATGACAAAATATGCCACTATTGTATGCCGAAGGCGGGTATTATGGAAATCATTGCAACATTAGACAGAAAACTTTTAAATTACACTCTTAATGATTATTTGTATAATCTTCCTAGGTGAAACAAACTTTTTAGTCTCCAAAAATTATGCCGAATTGGTAAATCAAAATGTAAACTCGAAAAGATTTTGCATCCTACTTTTAAATTAAAATGGAATACTAGTTTGTTTAACACCAGAATAGAAGCTTTTAATCGACTCTTGCACCTAAGTAATCAGATTTTTAAGTTCGCGTACACTTTTGATACTAACAAATAATTAGAATATTCATATAAAATGTTTTCCAAGTCAACCGGCAAAGTTAACTTAAAAGAGTATTTGAAGCTTTTTAAACTTTCAGATCATGAACACATCTGTAGTTATAATAATTTTAATATGCAAGCATATCAAGGTAGTGAAAAGTGTCGGTTAAAACCTGGTACTATCCCTTATTACTTCAACAAAACGGACACAGATCAATTTTCATCTAAAGTTGTATCTAATTACAGCACCGCTTGTAACGACACAGATCTTTTTCGCAAATAATGGATCAAATACAGTCTGTAAAAGTACCTTGATGCAGGAAACCAGTTGCATAAGGATATTTCATCAAAATGTATGTGGAATAAGTAATAAAAAAACTGAGCTCGAATTATACATTGCAACCACGGGTAGTCAGTTGGACTACCTGTGTATAACAGAACACTTCCTAAATCAACAATCTGCTCATGTATTTAACTTTTCTAATTATAATTTAGTATCATACAACACAAGGACGAATAAAAAAAGGGGAGGTAGTCTTATTTTAGCACACATAGATAAGGAAAGTGAAAATATTGATTTTGTTAAAAAAAATTATAGATCAGATAGTTTTGAAATATGTGGGGTTAAAGATCTGGAAACAGGGCTATATCTTTGTTGTTGCTACAGAAGTCCTTATGATAAAAATTTTGAAGGTTTTATGTTTAGTTTAGAAAAATTTTTAGAACATTTTATATACAAAAAGTGCATTATCTGTGGTGATTTTAATATTGACGTACTTGTTGACAGTAAGAAACACGCTGAATTTTTTAAGCATATTGACTTGTTATAATTTTCGATACCTTTTAAATACTCCTACTTTTATACGGAACAACGCTTATTCGTGTTTAGACAACATAATTATAAATCTCGCTGATGATGACATAGATCAGTGTTTTGTTGACCACAATGGCTTGGTAGATGGCCATGGTGGACTTTTCTGCAATGTAGTACTTGAAAAAATCAATAAGAAATCGAAAAACTATGATCAAAGTATTATAATAAAAAAAAGGATATTTAATGATAAAAATAGTATTGCTTTCAAGAAAAGTATTAGTAATATAAATTGGACTAATATGGGCATAAACTGTTTTATAAGCTGTCTTGGTAAAGCTTTCCAAGATTGCTACCGAAAAAAGTCAATTAGAATAAAGCCATATAAGAACATATCGATACAATGGATTACTAAAGGGATTAAAGTTTCAAGTAAGATGAAAAGAGTACTATGCTCAGGTACAGTAAATAATTCTAGCCTTAAGAAGTATAAAACCAACTTTACTGTGTTCGAATTTATAGAAGAGTTATTCAGCAAACCAAAAAAAAGGCCATTATAAATCATTTAAATACCTCTACAAATACCTATAACAAAGCAGACGTGGAAACTTGTTAATGAATGTACAAAAAAAAACAACAAATAAGCAGTGTAGAAATTTAACCCTAAAAGTGAACAATGAAGTGATAACTGACCCCTCCCAGGTTTCCAATCATTTTTCATTGACAATTTTGTGTTCAAATCATCACTCGCTAGCAATGAAAAAGAAAGGGCAATGGCTTTCTTAACAGAAAGTACAAAAAGAGTCGAAAGTGATTTAACTTTTTATTCAACCACACCATCTGAAATCGCAAAGGTTGTTGGTAAAATGGCCAATAAAAAGTCTTGTGGTTTTGATGACTTGCCGATATCAATTTTGAAGGAGAATGTAGACTCTTTGGCACTCCCTCTTTCTGATTTTTTTAATAAATGTTTCGAAGAGTCAGTCTTTCCAGACCAGTTGAAACTGGCGAAAGTGGTTCCAATATTCAAAAAAGGTATTAAGATTGACCCGAAAAATTACCGTTCTATATCCCTTTTGCCAACCTTATCAAAAGTATTTGAAAAAATCATTAAAACTAGGCTGTTGGTACATTTAAATTTAAATAAAATCATTAATTTAAGACAATTTGGGTATCAGAAAGGCGTCGGTTGCTCCGATGCAATAAACACTCTTATAAATGACATTATTATTAAATTAAATGACAAAATGAAAGTGGCAGGGCTATTCATCGACCTCAGCTCTGCTTTTGATACGATTGATTATGAATTGCTACTGACCAAACTTGAATATTATGGTATCAGAGGCAAGTCCTTAAAACTTTTAGAATCCTACTTACAAAATAGGCGAATGTTTGTCGAAGTAAAAAGCATAGACGAAAGTAATCATGAAGTCATATACACCTCTAAAATCACAAATATAAAACGTGGCGTGCCCCAAGGCTCCATTTTAGGACCAATACTATTTATTTTATTTACAAATGACTTGCTTAACTTTATGCATTACGTTCAGCGTGACGTAAAGCTTATTGTTTTTGCAGATGATACAAATATAATAATTGGGGCAAATGACTTAAAAGAATTGACCAAGAATGTAAATAAAAGCCTACAACATCTCTGCGATTGGTTTACAGCCAATAACCTTTTGCTAAATACAAGTAAGACTAACATCATCTTATTTAAGACCACAACTCGACTTAATGACACATTAGACGTACAAATCAAAGGAAACAATATTGAATTAGTAGACAAAGTAAAATTTTTAGGGATAAATATAGATGCACATTTAAACTGGAAACAGGAGCTATCTGCTATTGACTCTTCAATTTCATCAGCATGCTATGGACTCAGGAGCCTTAGAGATATGTTGGATCTAAAGCAACTGAAGGCTTTATATTACGCGCTGGTAGAGTCTAGATTAAGATACAGCATAATGCTTTGGGGTAACAGCTACAGCTTTATCTGTCAGAAAGCGTTTATTTTACAGAAACGTGCCTTAAGGAACATAGTAAGGATCTCACAAAGAGACTAGTGTAGAGAGCACTTTAAAGAGTTAGAAATTTTAACAGTACCTAGTTTATATATTTTAGTAATTCTGAATAATTTTGCTAAGTATATTCATGAGTATGAATCACAAGAGGAACGAAAGTTATGAGAAAGCACAAGAAGGAAGGATTTTAAACAAAAAATGGCACCAAATTTAAACATAGTTAAGCATAGTTCCCGATACCAAGCAGTGGAGTTATGTAACAGGTTACCGACTGATTTAAAATTATTAATGTATAGCTCTCACTCTTTTAAAACTAAATTAAAAGCCTTCTTGTTGGAAAAATGTTTATACTCGGTGTCAGATTTTATGACAAACTAGCTTCTGCCCGCGACTTCGTACGCGGATCCTGTTGCTTATGCCAGCGACAACGGGGTCGTGCGGGGGCCTGCGGGCGGACAATAATGGATAGCTCACCGTCCGATCTGGACCAGGCCCGTGCCGGACGGCGCGTACGTGTTCCACGCGCGCCTCAAAGAGATGTCAGCATCGAGAAGGGGCCCCATAGGGCCGAAGCCTGCCGGGTCAGCGGGATTGTCTGAAAGGGTAACCGCTGGCCCGGAACATAAAGGGCTAAGGAAGGAACACGGGTGGGTTTTAGTCAGTAAGAGTCAGACACTCCCTTCCGCTCCACCCAGAGCGAGAGGGGTCATTTGATGATTTCCCGTCTGAAAAAAAAAGGGGGGTAATTGTGGGGAATTAGTGGTATACGTGGTATAAACACTGTCTCGCCGACACCACAACCTGTTAGAATTTCCGCCTCAATGATATTTCTCTGCAGCGAGACGACTTTGAGCCGGGTCCCATTGCACAGTTTCGGCGGAGTGAGATTCCGAAGAAGCATAATTGGGACACCGACCTTTAGCTTAATAGTGTGCGCTGGTAGTCCACTTGCACTGAGGGAATTGAGAAATTCTACGGGGTAATGTGTGGCGTCATTTTGGTCGACAACAGTGTTTATTGAAGTGTTGATCACTTCATTTCCCTCAATTTCCGCGAGAATGCATTCATTGATCGCTGAAGGTTGGTCGTTTCTGGGTGTTAAAATGGCTCGTTCACACACCCAAGAATTATCTTGGTGCGGTATCCTATTGATGTCCCCGTACCAGGCGAATCAAATCTTCTAAGGTGGACACCACTCTCCCAAGTATCTCAGGTAGAACCACCTGGCCACCGTCTACTGGTAGCGTTCCCTCACCCAATTTTAAGAGAACATCAGAAAATTCTTAGGCGTGTACATTCCCGCCAAGCTGTGCTCTCATAATCATCGTTAAGCGCAACCTATGAATATGTGGCCATAAGAAAGAGCATTTCAACGAAGCATTCACCTCATCAGCCCTAGTTCCTCGCGTCACCACAGGCAGCGTTTGTCGGAAATCGCCGCTTAACAGAACTGTAACGCCACCCATCATTTGCTGGTTCCTGCGGATGTCCTGCAAAGTCCTGTTTACCGCCTCTACTGCTTTTCTGTTCGCCATAGTGCATTCATCCCACACGATTAAAGAGCAATCTTTAAGCACGCGCCCTTTGTCGCTGTTACTGTTACGTTTGGAGTGTCAACTCCACAAACAACAAATGTGCTTGGTAAGATATAACTTAGAACCAAAAGTTTGACTTGACTTTATGATAGTGTAGCTTGTTGTACCACCAATCAATCTGTTTAGTAATATTGGTGTGAAACTTCCCCCATACAATTAGATAGGACATGTAAAGTTCTCAGATTTCAAAATAGGAACGATACTGTCGTTCCTAATGCACATAAAAAATGCAAAAACTAAAAAAAAAAAGAATTTTAGGATTTAAAAAAAAAATAATACGGGATTTGAACTCGCACCATTTAGTGCGGTAAACGGCCGCCTGACCTTACCGCTAAATTCCCTGTTGACATATTGTTGAAATAGCTGTTCCCTTGCAATTTATAATATTACTGCTCCGCTCCTTTATAAAAATAGCGTGATTGTTATGTTTCCAGGGTTAAATTTTTTATTAACTAAATAAATAACATGTCATTTTGGGCATTCAATTATTTTGTGCATTCAATTACGAACCAAAACCTTTTCAAATCAATATTGCTTACCTCCCATAACATACGGCGTGATAATATGTAGCCTAAAGCCTTCCTTGGTTTACAAAGAACATTTTTGCTGAATTTCAATTCAATCTATCCAGTAGTTTTGGCGTGAAGCCTTACCATACACACAGACAAACAGACAAACAGACAAACAGACAAAAATTCTAAAAAGTCACTTTTTGTCATCAGTTACGTTTTTCTAACAAAAGCCACTTATTTTTTCTCGAAAATTCTCAATGTACAGTTTTTCTTTCGTTACTGTTTTATTATATGTATAGATGATAAAAATAGTCGCTTAAAATAATAGCAGCGAACAAGCCATAAATTAAAATTATTTTTGACTTTAACTGTGCTCATAATTAGGACCTTGATGTACTCCTTATATTTTTGACTCTGATTTTGACATTATACCTACGATTTATTATTATTATTTTTTTTTTTTGTTGACATCGGGGGGCACGGCAGTGCCCCCGCCAAGTCGAGCAAAAAGCGGCACGGCCGTACCATCCTTTTCTCGAAGCAGTTCAAGCCATTTTCGATCCCCTATAACTTCGTTGTGGATAAAACTAGAGACCTGAATTTTCAGTAATCAAGCAGGTATTGTATAAACACGGTATATTTCAAATTTCATTCAATTTGAACCAGTAGTTTAAGAATTATAACTAGTCAAAGTTTCTTAATTTTGTCACTCACTGACTGACTGACTGACTGACCGATCATCAAAACTCTAAGGCACTTCTAGCAGACATAGAAGCTTCAAATTTAGAACACAATTAGCGTTTAGTGTATAAATCAAGGAAAAACTAAAATATTTTGCAATTTCGTTCCAGTTTTCTAGATACACCAACTGCATAAATAACTTTGTAATCCCATATAAATATATAGAATTACAAAGTTACATTTGCAGTTAATGAATCAGTGTACCTGAACAAAGTCGCTTCCTGCTGTCTGTCTGTCCCTATGGATGCTTAGATCTTTAAAACTGCGCAACGGATTTTGATGCAGTTTTTTTTAATAGATAGAATGATTCAAAAGGAAGGTTTATTTGTATAATACATGCATAATATAGTAGAGAAACACTGATAATTTTTGAGGTTTCTAATGTGATGTCGTAAATAAACAGATTTTCTTGCGCTTATATTGCAAAAGCTAGCTGAACCCTACGAGATAGATCAAAATAATGTACTACAGTATTGCACATCTTAAAAAGGTCTACAAAAAGTACGCGATGGTATATGTCTATCTGTTAGGGATAACCCACAATAACCATTTTTTATCCTTTACTTTTTACGAGAAATAGTGGCTTGTTTACGAAGCGATTTTAAGCAATACAGCATTAATCTATATCCAATTAAGTACCTTAAATACATTGTGCATTTACTATAGATCAATTTGGCCCTTTGAAGCATGTAATTTAAATGAATATTTTTGAAGATATTACAGATTTAAAATGTAGGGACATAGCGGTTGCGCTGGTGAGTTTACCTATGGCAACGACAGGATAGTACGGTTAAGTAGTCACGACCTCTCATCGTTTGGGGTGGGGTGTACCTCGAGCTCAGCAACTCCCCTAAATATCTTGGTATTACCCTGAACAGGTCTTTAACATTCAGCAAAAACTGCAAAAATATCAAGCAGAAGGTGCACACTCGCAACAATCTTCTTCGTCGACTGGTCTCATCGAAATGGGGTGCTTCGCCTGAAGTTATGCGGACTACTGGACTGGCGCTATCTTTTTCTGCGGGAGAATTCGCGTGCCCACTGTGGAGCCGTTCTGCCCATGCAAAGCTGGTGGATACAGCTTTGAATGAAACGTGCCGGATCATCACTGGCTGCCTAAAACCAACCCCGGTACAAATGCTGTATCCACTAGCAGGAATAGCGCCACCAGTGCTTTGCAGAGCGGTGGCAAGCTCCAGCGAAAGAGCCAAATGGTCTCCGACACACGACAACATCCTTGTGCCACAAAGGCTGAAAAGTCGAAACAGTTTTTTAAAGTGTGTCGTCCCACTCACTGGCGAACCATCACAAGAGAGACTGAAGCTGTGGCGAGACAGTGCTTCCTTACCCAAACCGTTCGTCCCACCCGCTGAAGACCTCCCACCTGGACATGAGTTACCTTGGGTAACCTGGAAGTCTTTAAACAGACTCCGGACCCAGGTTGGCCGAAGCAAGGAAAACCTGTTCAGGCGGAGATTCATAGACGACTCCGCCTTGGAGTGTAAATGTGGTGCTGTCCCACGAACGATGGGACACTTAATATCGTGTCCTGCGTGTCCTGTCAGCTGCACGTTACAGGAACTGATGGACGCTGGTGAAGGCGCCAAACAAGTAGCCGAATTCTGGGCCAAGTCCATTTAGATTGCTATCGACACGCTAAGAAGAAGAATAAGGTCAACTACGAGATGCCATAGTCAAAAAACAAAAACGCGCTTCGCCCTATTAGCACTTTAAGATTAGCAGCGATCGCACGCGTTTATCGGAGCTCTCTAGCGAGGAAAATAACAATTATCCATATGAATGTTATAAATTCGAAAGGAACTCTGTCTGTCTGTCTGTATGTTACCTTTTCACGCCTAAACCACTGAACGGATTTCGATAAAATTTGTCAGAGAGATAGATTGCATCCCGGGGAAGGACTTGCGGTAGTTTTTTTATCGAGCGAAGAAGCGGGCGGAAGCTAGTATATAATATAATGGAATAATAGGTGTAGATAGGTACCTAGATATAATTATGTTCAAAGGTAACTTGTAAAATGGTCAACGGATTATGTTAAAAATAAAAAGTTAAAAAGGTACCGGAAAGGAAAAAAAGTAGGACTTTCTACAAAAAGAAGTGAGATGCCATCAAAAACATAACTTGTAAAAAAAGCCAAGTCTCGCAACTCAGTTCTTCTACCGTAAAAAGTTGTGAGATCCATGAAATACCAAGTCGGTTAATTTATTCACTCCCTACTTAAGGAACCTTCTGTCTTAAGTTATTACATAATTTAGCTAACCTAACAACATCTTGTAGTGACCATCAATATTAAAAATCTTCTATGTTTTAAATAAATAAATTGGCTTGGCCATCGCCATCGAATGAAAACACAATGTATCTCACAGTGCGATTGCCAAGTCAATTTATTTATTTAAAACATAGAAGATTTTTAATATTGATGGTCACTACAAGATGTTGTTAGGTTAGCTAAATTATGTAATAACTTAAGACAGAAGGTTCCTTAAGTAGGGAGTGAATAAATTAACCGACTTGGTATTTCATGGATCTCACAACTTTTTACGGTAGAAGAACTGAGTTGCGAGACTTGGCTTTTTTTACAAGTTATGTTTTTGATGGCATTATATTTATTTGTTGACATATTTTTGTATGAAATGATTTGAACTACTTATACATCTCACATCAATTCAAATTAGGCTTTTATGTGTATTGTTTTCCACATGTGATAATTTTATTTAACATTTTATTTGGTACTAGCTTCTGCCCGCGACTTCGTACGCGGATCCTGTTGCTTATGCCAGCGACAACGGGGTCGTGCGGGGGCCTGCGGGCGGACAATAATGGATAGCTCACCGTCCGATCTGGACCAGGCCCGTGCCGGACGGCGCGTACGTGTTCCACGCGCGCCTCAAAGAGATGTCAGCATCGAGAAGGGGCCCCATAGGGCCGAAGCCTGCCGGGTCAGCGGGATTGTCTGAAAGGGTAACCGCTGGCCCGGAACATAAAGGGCTAAGGAAGGAACACGGGTGGGTTTTAGTCAGTAAGAGTCTGACACTCCCTTCCGCTCCACCCAGAGCGAGAGGGGTCATTTGATGATTTCCCGTCTGAAAAAAAAAGGGGGGTAATTGTGGGGAATTAGTGGTATACGTGGTATAAACACTGTCTCGCCGACACCACAACCTGTTAGAATTTCCGCCTCAATGATATTTCTCTGCAGCGAGACGACTTTGAGCCGGGTCCCATTGCACAGTTTCGGCGGAGTGAGATTCCGAAGAAGCATAATTGGGACACCGACCTTTAGCTTAATAGTGTGCGCTGGTAGTCCACTTGCACTGAGGGAATTGAGAAATTCTACGGGGTAATGTGTGGCGTCATTTTGGTCGACAACAGTGTTTATTGAAGTGTTGATCACTTCATTTCCCTCAATTTCCGCGAGAATGCATTCATTGATCGCTGAAGGTTGGTCGTTTCTGGGTGTTAAAATGGCTCGTTCACACACCCAAGAATTATCTTGGTGCGGTATCCTATTGATGTCCCCGTACCAGGCGAATCAAATCTTCTAAGGTGGACACCACTCTCCCAAGTATCTCAGGTAGAACCACCTGGCCACCGTCTACTGGTAGCGTTCCCTCACCCAATTTTAAGAGAACATCAGAAAATTCTTAGGCGTGTACATTCCCGCCAAGCTGTGCTCTCATAATCATCGTTAAGCGCAACCTATGAATATGTGGCCATAAGAAAGAGCATTTCAACGAAGCATTCACCTCATCAGCCCTAGTTCCTCGCGTCACCACAGGCAGCGTTTGTCGGAAATCGCCGCTTAACAGAACTGTAACGCCACCCATCATTTGCTGGTTCCTGCGGATGTCCTGCAAAGTCCTGTTTACCGCCTCTACTGCTTTTCTGTTCGCCATAGTGCATTCATCCCACACGATTAAAGAGCAATCTTTAAGCACGCGCCCTTTGTCGCTGTTACTGTTACGTTTGGAGTGTCAACTCCACAAACAACAAATGTGCTTGGTAAGATATAACTTAGAACCAAAAGTTTGACTTGACTTTATGATAGTGTAGCTTGTTGTACCACCAATCAATCTGTTTAGTAATATTGGTGTGAAACTCCCCCCATACAATTAGATAGGACATGTAAAGTTCTCAGATTTCAAAATAGGAACGATACTGTCGTTCCTAATGCACATAAAAAATGCAAAAACTAAAAAAAAAAAGAATTTTAGGATTTAAAAAAAAAAAAATACGGGATTTGAACTCGCACCATTTAGTGCGGTAAACGGCCGCCTGACCTTACCGCTAAATTCCCTGTTGACATATTGTTGAAATAGCTGTTCCCTTGCAATTTATAATATTACTGCTCCGCTCCTTTATAAAAATAGCGTGATTGTTATGTTTCCAGGGTTAAATTTTTTATTAACTAAATAAATAACATGTCATTTTGGGCATTCAATTATTTTGTGCATTCAATTACGAACCAAAACCTTTTCAAATCAATATTGCTTACCTCCCATAACATACGGCGTGATAATATGTAGCCTAAAGCCTTCCTTGGTTTACAAAGAACATTTTTGCTGAATTTCAATTCAATCTATCCAGTAGTTTTGGCGTGAAGCCTTACCATACACACAGACAAACAGACAAACAGACAAAAATTCTAAAAAGTCACTTTTTGTCATCAGTTACGTTTTTCTAACAAAAGCCACTTATTTTTTCTCGAAAATTCTCAATGTACAGTTTTTCTTTCGTTACTGTTTTATTATAATTATGTATAGATTGTTTCTGCATGTGCTAATTTTTATTTAATATGTAATGTTCAACACAATGTAAATTGTTTATGAATAAATGAATGAATGAATTTCCTGACCTAGGTCAGCATATCAGAAGGTCAATTCTCGTAATTTAAAACGTTCAAAATCTAGTCATCTCGGCGGCAAGCAAATGTCAGAAACTTGGCAAAAATGTAGGGAAATTACAGGTATTTTTGACAGATTGAGACTGAGATCAAACTGTGAACGTTCTTAAAATTACGAGAATTGCCCCTCTGATATCAACATATTGTCCATGATTAAGCAATCTTTCGTTAAGTCAAGTCTATTATATTTGTTTAGCCTTGGATTTTTTTAAGGTGATGGCGAAATATTTTTTTATTGTAAACTCTAAACACTTAAATCGGAACGTTAAATCTGTATTATTCGGGGGATCATTCCCAGGATCCCCCTGGAAATGAGGGGCATATAAACCAACTGACTTGCCGTTGGTCCTGTCAGAATAGTACACTCAATCACATCATCGATTTTACTTGTAGTCTAGGTCCATTGCACGGATTAGGCATATTTAGGTTACGTAATAAAATTATTGGCATTCTAAGTTGTTCTAGTAAGATTGCTGTTTTAAATTACTAAATCGAGATGCGGTATTTTTTTTCGTCGGAATCTTTTTTTTTTTTGTACATTATGTTGATTTGGTGCGTAGTGTAGTAGGTTCGGGCAGTTCGAGGACGCCATGGTTTCAATCAATCGTTGTTGCAAACAGGAGAATGATAGACACTCTCGACTGTGAGTACATACAATGAATTACGATGAGTACTAACACTGACAACTGTCCTGTCAGTCAAACATTAGCGTCACTTACATTCGATTACGTTTCCTTACCCACGATCTTTTATCACACTAATATTATAAAGGCGAAAGTTTGTGTGTGTGTTTATATGTTTGTTACTTCTTCACGCTCAAACGGCTGGACCAATTTTGCTAAAATTTGGTATGGCGGTAGCTGACACCCTGGATTAACATATGGGCTTTTTATCCCGATATTCCCACGGGATCGACATTTACGCGGGTAAAACCGCGGGGCGCAGCTAGTATATTAATAAATAATTATTTTATGAGTACAAATAAAACTTTATATTTTTTTATTTATTTTTAGACCTTTCAACTGTGGGAAAATCAAAATTTAATTTATAATAATAGAAAAAGTAATTGTGTCTCATTAGTCACAGTTGAGGTCCAGGTTGCTGCAAAAAAATTAAATTTATTCTTTCGTAAACTTAAAACTAGTTCCACCTATAAATACAAGACTGCGACTATGATCTTCGCAGTTCGTCGCTAAGTTTGCAAAATGTATGTTATAGTGCTGTTAGTGATATTTATATGCGTAGTAATAGCTGCATGGTCGTGGTTGAGACAATATCCCAACGCGCCCCCTGACCTTCCTGGCGGACTACCAATCATTGGACATTTATACATGCTCTTAGGAGATCGAAAACGTGAGTAAAAGATGTTTTTTTTTAAAGCCTCGTTTAAATTCGTTGTCTCGAATGGTGTGTTCTTTAGCAGGGCCATGAGTTGGAGTGTACTAGGGCGCGAGGACATATTTTTTTCAAAATTTTCGTTTTTTTTTCGAAAATTTCACAATTTTATTGCAGTGTCGGGTTAACCTTGCATAGAAACTATTTAAGTTCTGAGAAGGAATTATTTCCAATAGTCCCCTCTGTTATATTTTGGTAACAAAATGTGTATTAGTATAAGTAACGCTATCTGTGGTAGTGTAGTTGGCCACACTGTTTTTTGAATAAAGTTAGTCGTTATCCGAGAGTGCACGTTTTAATAGGATACGGGCGATTACTTAATCAATAATACGGGCGATTTAATAATGGCTGTGAACTATATACAAAGTGTTCCCAAACTAAAAGGAAGGGAAAATTATGATGAATGGAGTTTTGCGGCAGAGAACCTGTTAGTGCTCGAAGGTATGGTTCATTACATCAAGCCAGTGCCTGGCATTGAAACAAAGCCTGCAGAAGACGCAAAGACTAAGGCAATGCTAATTTTGACTATCGATTCCGTATTGTGTTCATATTAAAGAAACAAAAACCTCGATGGAGTTATGGACAAAGCTAAAAAATATGTTCGACGATTCCGGTTTTTCGAGAAAAATATCTTTGCTGCGACATTTAATTTCAATTAAGCAAGAAATTTGTGATTCAATGACCAACTATGTAACGCAAATTGTCGAGACTGCACAGAGATTGAAAGGAACAGGATTTGCTATTACGGATGAATGGATAGGGTCATTGTTATTAGCCGGTTTGTCAGAAAAGTATTCTCCTATGATCATGGCGATCGAACACTCGGGAACACAGATTACCACGGATGTAATAAAAACGAAATTAATTGATAAGGAGGTTTCTTTAAATTACACTAATTTGGATACCAGTGGCGCTGCATTCGCTGCGAATAAATCATATTTCAAGACACGGAACAGTAATAGAAAACAAAATAGCAGCACAGATACGTCTCACTCACAAGTGTCAAAAATGCCGCCTAAAAAAGTAATTACGTGTTATAAGTGTAAAGAAACCGGGCGTTTCAGAAATAAATGTCCGGTGTTACAGAAAACTAAGCAATCTAATGCGTTCAGTGTGGTATTCATAAATGGACAATATAATAAAAACGAGTGGTACATTGACTCCGGTGCGAGCACACATAATTATGACGTCGAATGAAGGTTGGATAAACAACGCAAATAAACCAAGTTTAACAGAAATTATGGTTGCCGACAATACAAAAGTGCCTGTATTGTGTTCCGGAGATGTACAGATTACTATAGATCGCAACTATGATATCACAGTGAAGAATGTCTTATGTGTTTCAAAGTTGACAACAAACCTGTTATCGGTGAGCGAACTTATAAAAAACGGAAACAAAGTTGTGTTTGAAACGAATAATTGCTACGTTAGAAATGTGAGAAATGAGCTAGTAGCGACGGCACACTTAACCAACGGTGTTTACAAGTTGAATATAAAAACAACAGATTGTATGTTAGCAGTACCAACATTGGCAAGTGCGGATTTGTGGCACAGGCGTCTGGCACACATTAATAGTAGTGATTTGAATAAAATGAGAAATGGCATCGTAGACGGAGTGACATTTTCTGCTCCTAGAGACACAAAGAAAGAGAACTGTGTAACCTGTTGTGAGGGAAAACAAATGAGACTGCCATTCACACGTAGTGAACATAACAGCACGGAGGCACTACAAATAATTCATGCCGATGTGTGTGGGCCTATGGAGATCAAATCCATTGGAGGTTCACAATTCTTTCTACTATTTGTGGCTGACTACAGCCGGATGACATTCATTTACTTTCTTAAACACAAAAATGAAGACTTAAGGTATTATTTATCAAAAAACAACCCCATATGCACCAGAACAGAACGGTGTCTGTGAGCGGGCAAATAGAACTGTAATAGAAAAGGCTAGATGTCTAATGTTTGTTGCAAAACTACATAAGAAATATTACAGCAGTATATTTAAAAAATAGGTCAGTAACAGCAAGTTTAATAAACAAAACACCGTATAAAATGTGGTATCAAAGGAAACCATACTTGAGCCACTTACGTCTGTTTGGAAGCCCGGTGATGAACCCACATTCCCAAGGAACGGAGGTTAAAATGGGACAAAAAGGCAGAACAGTACATATATTCAGACAATGTGAAGGGATATCGTGTTTATGATCCAAAGAAAAATGTAATAACAGTGAAAAGAGATATAATAGTGATGGAAGGAAAACAAGGAATTGAAAGTACAGAAGAAAATGCTATATGGGTTCAAAATGAAGAAAAGAACTTGGTCCAAAGAGAAGAGACTGTGCTGGAACCTAGTGTAGAGAGCAGAGATTCAGTGGGGGACATTACTACTAATGAATCTCTGGCTAGTCCTAGTTCTGATTCATCAAGTTATATGGATCCATATGAGACTAGTGTTGATACTTCAATTGACTCCATTATATCAACAGATATTTCATCAAGTAAACCTGAAACTCTAGGAGGTGGTGAAGTATTTGAAAGTAAGAGAGTACGAAAACCACCAACACGCTATGGTTACACTAACGTGTGCATTTCAAATAAGTTGCCAGGAGCAAAGGAAATTGAATTCTTTGAAGCGCTGAATAGACCTGAAGCAGAACAATGGAAGCTGGCCATGCGTGAGGAGTTGCAGGCATTTGAGTACAATGATGCATGGGAGCTCATTGATGTACCAAGTGATACTTCAATAGTGCAGTGCAAGTGGGTTTAAAATAAAAAGTTAGATGTTAACAACAAAGTGAGATATCGTGCTAGGCTCGTGGCTAAAGGTTTTTCACAACAAAGTGGAATTGATTATGTGGACACTTTTTCTCCAGTTGTAAAACATTCAACGTTGAGAATGTTATTTGCTCTTAGTGTACAATGGTGTATGGACATAACACACCTTGATGTGACTACTGCTTTTCTAAATGGACATTTAAAAGAAAATATTTGTATGTATATCCCTGAAGGTTTTGAATGAAGGGATAAGGGGAAGATTTTAAAACTTAAGAAAGCTATCTATGGGCTTATGCAATCTTCTTTAATGTGGTATGAAAGAGTGAAAGATTGTTTATGTAAATTGGGTTTTAAAATAAGTTGTCATGAACAGTGTTTATTTACAAAATTGTATGGAAAGGTTAAAATTATAGTTGCAATATATGTTGACGATTTTTTAATATTTTCTACATGTAAAGATGAGACAGAAACTTTGAAAACTGTATTAAGTACTGAGTTTAAGATAAAGGATCTAGGTTGTGTAAAACGCTATTTAGGTATGAGAGTGAATGTGGATAAAAGGTCTAATACTATAACAATGGATCAACAACAGTACATAGAACAATTGTTATTTAGATTTAGGATGTTTGATAGTGGTTACTTAAATACTCCTATAGAATGTAAATTGAACCTTGAAAAGGTTGAAAAATGTGTAACAGATGTACCGTATCAAAGACTTATAGGAAGTCTAATGTACCTGGCTGTCTTGTCTCGACCTGACATTGCATATTCTATACGTTACCTCAGTCAATTTAATAACTGTCATAATGAAACTCATTATAACCATGCTAAAAGAGTATTGAAGTATTAAAAAAAACCAAACATTATTGTTTAAAATATAGTACAGATAATGTAGAGTTAAAGGGTTTTGTTGATGCTGATTGGGCTAGTGACAAACTAGACAGAAAGTCTTATACTGGTTTCTGTTTTACCATGTGTGGTTCTGTGATATCATGGTAGAGCAGGAAGCAGAAGACAGTTTCTCTGTCAAGTACTGAAACCGAATATGTCGCATTATCAGAAGCAACTAGAGAAGCTATTTATATTTAAGAAATTTGTTGTATGAGATTACAGGTAAACCATGTCGTATAATGTTACATTGTGATAATTAAAGTGCTTTGAAATTGGCAACAAGTTACCAATCACTCAATAGAACTAAACACATTGATGTACGGCATCATTATGTCAAAGATGCTATAAAAATGTGTATTAGTATAAGTAACGATATCTGTGGTAGTGTAGTTGGCAACACTGTTTTTTGAATAAAGTTAGTCGTTATCCGAGAGTGCACGTTCCCAGCTGTCACCCCGGAGGACAGCGCTGTCCTCCGGGGTGACAGCTGGGAATTGTCTTCCCAGTTGTCACCGGGGTGACAACTTGTGCCGACTGTTCCCTTTGAAAACTGACTAGAGGGGACAAATGGGAAGTCTGTTTCTCAGTTGTGTGGGGGGGGGGGTGACATTTGCTAATCTTCCTTCCCAGAAAAAAAAAATGTAATTACCATAGATTTCAGCTTTTTTATTTCTTATGCTACATAGAATCAAATAAAAAAATAACACAATGTCAACACGCTTACAACATTATAAAAATATGAACTATTAAGTAAGTAAATAAACGATGTTTTCCTTCACCGTTTTGAGAGCAGTGGTGATGAAATAATTTACACAAAGTAAAGCGCCTGCCTGGGTTCGAACCAACGACCTACAACTCGTAAGTCGTGGCCGTTACCACTTGGCCACCACTGCTAAGGAAACCGGCATGTCCTAGAACCAAAAATTCGAAGACATGTCACATCTGCCAACCCGCACTGGGCCCGCGTGGTGGATTACGGCCCACTCCCTCTCACCAAGAGGAGGCCTGTGTCCCAGCAGTGGGAACATTATAGGCTGATTATGTATGTATGTAAGTAAATAAAAATGTCAAAAAAGTTATATAGAATCAAATTTTAAAAAATCAACATTATGTTTCCTATAAGGCGAAAGCGCCAGTCGTTTTTTTTTATTTATATAATTTTTACATATTGCGGAATTTATTTTGTACGGCAACACCGAGGTTAGAGTTTTTTTTTCAAAGTGTAGGTATTCGGAAGTCAGCATCGCACCACTAACTGTTTGGAGGGCTGGCACAACAAATTGAATCGGGAAGTAGGGAAAAAGAAGCCCAATATCGTACATTTTCTTAATATTATACAAAAGGATGCATCATTGGTTACAGTCCGAAACACGATGATAAACAAATTTTTTTTTTTTAAAGAAAGGCATAAGAAATAATGTACTCAAGGACGAATTCATCCAAGAAATGCAGATGGAATTTCTGCATGGGAATATGTCTGTTGGACATCTTTTGGAAACACTTAGACATTAAGTTTATGTCTATATATTAGGGTAAAGGTTACACGTGCTAATTTAGTAGCATGCTTGTTTGTAAACTTGCTCATTGATTTTGTGCCTTGCGCCGCAGGTAACATGACACAAAATCGAATGACTCGAATCGACCTCATTCCTCCATCTCTCTCTAAGAACTCTTGAAATAAGCAAGTACAAATGAGATCGACGGACGTTCTATTTTGCGTCATGACATCTGCGGCGCAAGGCACAAAATCAATGAGCAAGATTTCAAATAAGCATGCGACTAATAAGCACGTGTAACTTTACCCTTAGTGATTATCTGTGACTATACGATTAGTACTAATTAAAGTTAATAATCTCTGATTCTACCTATTCTATGAAATATAATGTTGTAAGCGTGTTCACATGGTTTAATTTTTTTATTTGATTCTATGTAGCATAAGAAATAAAAAAGCTGAAATCTATGGTAATTACATTTTTTTTTCTGGGAAAGAAGGAATCGTAGCAAATGTCACCCCCCCCCCCCCCCGGTGACAACTGAGAAACAGACTTCTCATTTGTCCCCTCTAGTCAGTTTTCAAAGGGAACATTCGGCACACGACAATTCCCAGCTGTCACCCCGGAGGACAGGGCTAGAGGGGACTATTGGGAATAATTCAATTCAAAGTCCTGACTGACTGACTGATATATCAACGCACAGCTTAAACCGCTGGTCTTAGAGACATGAAATTCGGAGGGTGTGTTCGTTGTAAACAGTAGGTATCTACTAAGAAAGGGTTTTTCGAAATTCCACTCCTAAGAGGGTGAATGGGGGGAGGGTGAAATTTCACGCGGGCAGAAGCTAGTTTTATATAAAACGCTCTCTCTATACACTACTTCCAAAATGGTGGCTCGGTAGAAAATCTTTTTTGGAAAGAAATTGTTGTTCTAGTCAAAAATCATGAGGTGATGTAAAACAGCTGCGTAACTCTAACAAACCCGCCCCTAAGACGACCCACTCACCGGGGCATGTGTTAAAATCATGCAACGTTATACATATTTCTGCGTTTGTTCCTAAATTACCCTAGGCTGATAAAATTTACGTTTTCCCTATTTATGTTTATTTTAGAGTTAAGATCGGCTTTCCCCTGTGGAAACGGGAACTCGCCCCAACGTCCGCGTGTTCCTGTGGGGCTTGTCACCAGACATAGGCACCCTCCCACCGTTATAAGAATGGAATGCCCTTAAACTAAACTGCCTTGTACCGACTTCAAAAGCTAGGGTACAAGGAGGGGGGATTTTGTTACAGCTTAAAGGTATTATAGACTTGAGTATTTGATATGAATTTCAATTTAATACCTCTACGCGTTCATGAGGAAAGGGGTAGTAAGTTTAAAATTATTAAAAATATTTTTATTATTATGATGTAACTAAAAATTTACGGTTTTCGCAATTTTTCCTTTATTTGTGCTATAAGACGTTGCTTCGTACCAAATTTCAAGATTCTGAGTTCACGGGAAGTACCCTGTAGGTTTTGATTCCCTTGCGAGTGTCGAAAATTTTCGGCATAAATGGCTGTATCTTTTGATTGAAGTTTGATTATTTCACAGCTCTAAGGGACAGTACACCTGAGTATTTGATATAAATTCTAGCTTCCTTCTACGCGTACCTGAGAAAAAGGGTCGTGACAGACAGACAGACGGACGGATGGACGGACAACAAAGTGATCCTATAAGGGTTCCGTTTTTTCCTTTCGAGGTACGGAACCCTAAAAACAACGTAATCTGCGCCGTCAAGCGCTCGTTGAGTCTAGAGAGCGTCTTGAACAATAATCTTAAAATACTATTCATGACAGACACTATTGCGCATGGCATATTGTCGTGAAGAGAATCGACTAGGTTACGTCATAGAAAAAAAATTAAAAACAAAAATGTAAATTTTTATTGCATCCTACATTTCCATGACGGGCTGTGAACGTCCAATTAACCATAGATTAAAAAATAAAAGCTATTCTATTCGAGTTATTTTCAATTAAGTAGGTACAGTGTCGACCAAAAGTCCTTAAGCAGAATCGCAAAGTTATAGTTTGAAGTTTAGTTAGTGACTTACGACCTTCTTTTAATGAGTAATTTGACACACACACCCGCATATTACTCGAATACTCACGCTATTGAATATAGTTCCGTGTCATGTTCGTCTTGTTCACATAGTTCGTAAAACTTTATGATTATACCCACAGAAATCTTAATAAATAAATTATAAGGTGGACAGATGCACCATTCACCGCGAAAGAATGTTGTGGTTCTTTGTTGGTTGATAATAATTTGATATTGTGGGTTAGTGAAGTGTGTTTAATCTATTAGAGGTGTTGTTCATTTTGAAACGCAAGCAAATTTAAATATTGAGATGAAAGCGGATATTATCGCGCTGCGTAAAAGTGGACTTAATATTATACCACAAATATTTGATGAAACTGGACTGACTGTGAGTATTATGATTTAATTCTTTTATCGAACATTTATTTAATTAATGTATAACTGCTGATCCTTGTAGTTATTTTATTAAACGTTTTATATTTACCATAGGGTCTAAATAGAAGAAAATATATATATTTCCAAGAGTTTATTTATTTACTTTTGGAATGATGAATATAGCATTAAGTATAAATTATAATCTTATCATTTTGTAACATTTGAACTATTTTCAAAATATTTTTTTTTCAAAATGGTAGTTAATAATATTTTATTATTTTGCTAGTAGCCTTATAATATTCCTTTTTTGTTTTAGAGAAATTACCTACCTACTGTGAGTAGGAAGGTCAAAAGGTCGGAGGGTCCTTGCCAGTCGAACGCGATCGACAGTGGAAGGCCCCAGCTGGTCAGTGAATATGAAACAAGTGGTTTTAACCAACCAGTTACCAGATGAAGTTGCATTGCAAGGAAATATGCAGAAATATGTTTAAATATTATAGGATCCATACGCCAGCGTTTACTTGATAGCATGGATAATAATGGGGGTTATACAACGTATTAAGTTATAAATTACAAATTGATTTTAGTAATATTAAAATAATATTGTGTCTTAACCGTATTAAGGATTATTTTGAGGTTTATAGTTTCAATCTTCTTTTCATAATGAAAATGAATACTTAAGCTATAACCGCAATTATAGAACAATATTATTTTATTAAAGATACTTACAATATTTTAAGTCTAATGGTCGTAGTTCACATGCTTTACTTCAATAAATTGTTTTTTATGAGAAAATTAACTGTTTTAAAAGTTTATTTATAAAATTATAACGAATAAAATTTTGGAAATCACTTAAAAATCTTCTTTTTTTTTTAATCCCGTATTTCAATAACAATATAATAATACAAATAAAATAAATATTACATTATTATTCTCGTGTATTAATTAATCGAATAATAATAAAAAAGATAAGAATATTGTTGAAAAGATAAATTAAAGTTTTATCTCGAGATTCGAACCTAGGCCAACTTGTTTAACAATCCAATACGCAACGCTATCCGCTAGCGGTACTTCTTATGAAGATGTGAATTTTAGCAATCGTATGAACCCACCAAGGTCATACGTAATTACGCCGCGCGTGTGAAAAAGCGACGGTATCATTATTTTTGTTTCGTTCGACGTTAGCCAGTGTACACACACAGATGTAGGTACGGGCCTGCGGCGCGGGCGTGGGGATGGTGTGCGCCATCGTTCACAGAAATTTCAACTTTATTGTGCTTATGCAAATTTGTTGCAGACCGTACCTTTATGTACCATGTACTCAGAAATAAACGATTCTATTCTAGTCTATTCTACCTAATGTAGAATCGGCAAAGTATAATTTTTTACATATTTTTTGAAAGACATGATCATGACACTTTAAAAATTCAAGGTTATATTAATTAATCATATCATTTGAAGCGGAACGTCATGTAAAGGGAATAAAACAATATCAACACTTTTTAACAATAAAAAAAAATTAAAAAAAAAACACAAACGTCAAAATTGAGAACCTCCTCCTTTTTTTAGAAGTCCATCATCATCATCATCATTTCAACCGAAAGACGTCCACTGCTGGACATAGGCCTCCCCCAAGCACTTCCACTTCTTTCGACCGGTTCTGTGCTTCTCGCATCCAACGGGTTCCTGCGGCCTTCACAAGGTCGTCGGTCCACCTTGTGGGAGGCCTTCCAACGCTAGAAGTCCGATAAAAATAAAATCCCCGATGCGTAATGTCGTAAAAAATATGAAAATAATTACTATAATATTTTGATCTTGATGGATGAGACTCTTTGGTATGATTTTTGGTCATTCTCCTTTCGAAACTCCGGACCAACAATTTAAAATTATGTTTCAGAATAAACAAAGCATTTCTTACAAGCAACATCTTCTAGAAGCTTTCATCAATGATAAACCCACCTACAAAGCAATATGCATGTGCGAGACCTGGCTAACCAAAGATGAATTGGAAACTCTGCAATTTATCACACTAATATTACAAAGGCGAAAGTTTGCGAGTATGTGTGTGTGGGGGTGGGTGTGTGTGTGTGTGTTTATATGTTTGTTACTTCTTCACGCTCAAACGGCTGGACCAATTTTGATGAAATTTTGTATAGAGGTAGCTGACACATATAGGCTACTTTTTATCCCGATATTCCCACGGGATACACATATTATTGTCGTCGCTCTCGAAGTGGTGGCGGTGTCTGTTTTAGCCCTGGTTGAAATATACTACACAAATCATTCGTAGCTTAGCTTCATCGCTTAGCGACACGCAATCACGCAAAGGCATGCTGCCGTACCCACATTTAAAAAAAACTGGCCAAGTGCGTGTCGGGCCACGCACAGTGTAGGGTTCCGTAGTAGCCCGCTATCACAATGTAGTACGATTCTGTTGTTCTTTATTCTGATATTAAAAAAAAAAACATATTTTGTTTTTCAATGCAAGTCTTCACCCGTTATAAACAAGCAACTACTTCATCTTAGTCACTTTACAGGATTAACGCTAAGGATTTTGTATTTGGTACAAAATTATCCAACACCCAAGTTCAACGACTATTACTGCTAAACTAATAAAGCTATCTTAACCGCTATAATTTTCCTCTAAAGTTCAATGAAATGCACTGTCATCGTGAATTTTTCCAGATTTTTCAAGCCAGCAGTTTAGGTTTTAGAGGGGGGGGACGCCCTACTGGAACAAAAATTTGCACCTTAAAGTTTAATATTGCGTAAATGGAGCATTAAATCGAAAAATACACGATGGGGTAGACGACGAAAAAAATATTCATCCCCACTTCACATGTAGGGGAGCTACCCTAAAAAAAATATTTTCCAAAATTTTATTTTACCACTTTGTCGTAATTAATGTACACACTCCTACAAAATTACAGCTTTCTAGTACTAACGGTCTCTTAGCAAAACCTCCGACAGACGGACGGACATGACGAAACTATAAGGGTTCCTTGTAGGTACTACGGAACCCTAAAAAAATACATATTTAATTTACCACAGTCTTGATGCATTTTAAGCTACTGCCAGACCTAGGCTAGTTGCGATTTCTGACACAACATTTAGTTATTCATTTTACTCATCTAATCTAATATCTAAATATTATACTTAGGTAGGTACCCACTGGACAACTGAGTTAAAACTAAACTATTTTTGTTTTTCAGATCTATGGAAATTTATACGATATACCCAAATCTGCTCATTGGAAAAAGGTGGTGTTTGCAAGGCATCGTTCGCCAATCATTTGGTTTACGGTAAGTCCTCTCATGTATCAAATAAGTACACTCCGCTATTATCACAGCCGGTCGATTCTGTAAAAATCTCACCGTGAAAACTTAGGTGAAGTGAGTTTGTTTTTGCTAAGAATTGACACTATTGACAGCTCACTCCACGCTCACTTCACCTAAGTTTTCACGGTGAGATTTTTACAGAATAGCACCGCAGAGCACGGAATCGCTGCACCGGCAGCGTTTGCAGCGTAAAGGTACAATTCCGAGATGGGCTGCAGACTGCAACCGCAGGCGACAATGCGGCTAGCGGCTGCGGTTGACCGCAGTGCTGCCTGCAGTCGCGGTTGCTTCTATTTAGCACGGCGGCATGCCGCGGTTGCACAATGCATAGAACGATGCCTCAGTCACTCCAATACCTTTGTGCGCGACAGAATGTCGGACAACACTACCGATAGCTTACTAATGTATCTTTTGTTAGAAGAGGAAGATGATGACGACTTGTTGTAGCTTTATGTCAGAAAAAAAAGAAATGCACCTGATATTTTTTTTATAAGTCGACATTTTTGTACGTGTGAACTCTCTGCGGTTCGCGACACCACTGGCGCTGCAGTCTGCGGTCGCTGCGCGCCGCGGCTGCAGGCCGCAGTGTTGCCACGCTCGGAATCAATTTCATAGAGATTCATAGTAACCAGTGGTGTCGCTTGCAGTTTGGGGTTGCAGTTTGCGGTCTGCAGCCCATCTCGGACTTGTACCTATATTCGTAGCGACGAAAGAGCATTGAGCGCAAAACTTCTGTCACAGACCGCCCCAAAAGCCATCAGTTTCTATACGTTAGTTGTGTCGTAGTGCAAATAAACGGTAACACGCTTTTTTTTTTTTTTTTTTTGCGGATGGGAAATCATCAAATGACCCCTCCCGCTCTGGGTGGAGCGGAAGGGAGTGTCAGACTCTTACTGACTAAAACCCACCCGTGTTCTTTCCTTAGCCCTTTATGTTCCGGGCCAGCGGTAACCCTTTCGGACAATCCCGCTGACCCGGCAGGCTTCGGCCCTATGGGGCCCCTCCTCGATGCTGACATCTCTTTGAGGCGCGCGTGGAACACGTACGCGCCGTCCGGCACGGGCCTGGTCCTGATCGGACGGTGAGCTACCCATTACTCTCCGCCCGCAGGCCCGCGCCTACGGTGGCCGGGAGTCGTCGCGCGGCTCCCGACGCCCGGAGCGTCTCCCGCGGCGGCTGGGACGGGAGGCTCTCTCCCTGAGCCGTCCCGCCACCTCCTTCGCTAGCATGACTGCTTCGCAGAAGGAGGTGACTGCCTCCCACTCCCTCTCGCCCCGGACCATGGCTTGCACCAGGGCCGGGCGCGAGAGGTCGCCGCCGCTGCCGATCGCCTCTACGAGGACACGGCGGTGCTCAGCCCAAGCGGGGCAGACCTCCACCGTGTGCTCCACCGTGTCCTCTGGGCGATCCTGGCAATGGTGACACCCGGGCGTTTCCTCCCGCCTGATGATGTGACGGTAACACGCTTGGTTTGTATCGAAAGTGTTGACAATGCCACCTCTAGCATCAGCCCCCGAGGCGTCTCCGTGCTCTGTGGTTAAAACATAGTTCTAGAAAAGAAAAAAAGTAATCACAATAATTTTAATTAAATTTATGTGTTTCTGTTTCAGTGGTAACCGATCCAGAAGACAGCCTAACAATAGCCAATTCATGTTTCAGTAAACCGTATATCTATGGTTTTGCAAATGAATATATAAATAATGGACTCATCACTGCAGAAGGTAATTACAAACTAAATAATTATTTAAAATAATGCACTACATTATCACGACGACATCATTATCGAGCTATACTTTGTTTTTATTTAATAAAAAAAATACTCTTGCATTGGCTAAACACTGTTTAGACGGTAAACTTAAAAGTCCACGTTAATACCTATAAATAGGTATTTCAAAAATATGTGTAATGTTAACTTTTAGTATTGGCTTTGACTTCATAAAATTAGGACCATGCAATGTTTTTGTTTCAGCGTCTATTTGGAAAGCTCATCGCAAATTATTAAATCCAGCATTCAATCAACAAGTGCTTAATACATACGTTAGTGAAATGAACGTGCAAGCTCGAAAGCTTGTTTCACAATTATCTTCGAAAGTGGGAAAAGGCCCATTTGATGTGACAAAGTTCATCATAAACTATACATTGTCAATTGTAACTCGTAAGTATTATTGTGATAGTAACAGTTGTAAAGAGCATGGATACTGAAGATAAAGGCTAACCTCATGGCCACGAGCACGCGCGTCTTGTGATAGCTACTGTGGAGAAAACACACCAACAAGTCGCGTTGCAAGTCACAACGCTCGAGCACGTAAACGGGGCCTACCACTCGACTATCCGGGGGAAATAATTATGTAGACACAGATCACAATAATTTAGCCAAAATGATTGCTTGGTGTATGAAAAAGTGTATCCGTGCAATTTTTTATATGGAATGGTCTGATTTTTAATAGCAGTTCGTGAGGTTAGGCTAGATGGTTTAAGGGAATTTAAAAATTCCTGCGGATAGTGGACTGCATCCTCGATATTGCACACTGTATCAATGGACTTGTAGATTTTGACTTGGCCGGAGCATTTTTGTAAAATTAGATTATTGATTTCATTGACTGTATCGTTCCTTGGTGAGACGATAGCCCTTGACTTGAACAAAGCCAATGAATGTCTCTATCTAGTAAATATTCGAGGTCAGGATATACTGCGTCTATAAGCTGCTGCAGACTGAACTATACGACCCAGTCTCATTTATAAGGATTTCCACAGAGTTAGCGTCCAAGGTTCAAGAAGAAAAATACCCATCTCCAACTTTGAGCAGCTGTTGGGAAAAATCGTTATCCGTATTTTCGAAAAGGTGGGCTCTCGTGTTTGTACGTAAATTTAAAGTTTGAATTATACTCCGTAGGGACGATGATTTTAGACATGCCTTTAGGCCCCCCTCACATTAGGCGTGCGCCGGGCGCGAGCGTTCCTCCGGCGTGTGACCGACGTGCGTGCCACGCTGTCAATTTCATTGCGCCGCGCACGTCGGTCACACGCTCGAGGAACGCTCGCGCCCGGCTCACGCCTAATGTGGGGGAGGCCTTATGATGTCCGCACGTGTCCCTTTTGTCAAGTGACGACGGGAAATGTCTGGCGAAATTCACCTGCAAACACAAAAGTGACAGCGACTAAGTTTCTCAAGTCCTTATGTGTTCGATCCACTGCTTGAATATGATGATTTTTTCCTTTATTGTTCGTTACGTTGTCAATAATTGCATCAAAAACCTGTTTTTATTCTGTGACTAACTTGGGCAAATTTTCATTTACAAAAGTAGCCAATTCACTGATGTTGTTAGTACATCCACTAACATTGTATCTATTGCATCATTTATAGGGCGACCTGGAGAGGGTAATCCGAAGTCAGTCAAAATAAAACACAAAATGCCGCTAGCACAACTTGAAAATAAACTTTTGAATGATAACATCATTCAATGCTAAAAGTTTATTTTCAAGTTGTGCTAGCGGCATTATGTGTTATAGTAATTTTATATTATCTTCGAAACTTTATGACCAACTGACATACTGTAAATGACAAATTTTATCTCTATGATATCCTTGTGATCATGAAACAATTTATTTTGATAAGGATTAATATTTTGTTGCTTAAATTAATAATCATCCAAACGTAAGTATGTCGAAAAAATATTTTTTTAAAACAATAAAAGAAGTATAAAAGATAAAACATAAAAGATAGAATTATAATGTTGCGGACTTTTTTGTAGCTATAATTAAGACGAACCAAGTTGCCATACATTGTTTTCAATTTTAAACAACTGTTTAGGAAGCGCATGTAAATAACTCTGTTTTATGAGATATTTCATTCCGACTTGCTAGACAAAAGTTGTGATAGCTCGGTTAATGTAGATGTTATAAGAATAATTTATAGCCTATAGCACTCAGGAATAATGTAGCTTTCTACCTGTGAATTTTTTTTTTAGAATTGGATCATTAGTTCCAGAGATTACCCCTACATACAAACTTTACATCTTTATAATATTAGTATAGATAATATAGTAAAAATGGAAGTGTGTAGTATATAGGTATATAATATAATAATTGAAATAATATTTAAATTTTAAAATTAATGTAATGTAATTATTGTACTTAAATTGTTATTTTTTGTAAGAACTGCATTTAATTGTTATTTGTAATTTGTTTTTGCATACCGTTAAAACGGTGAGACGTAGCAATGTCCATGATATGAACACCTTTGTAAACACCATGTTCTGGCAAATAAATATTCTATTCTTGAAAAATATGTATTCTCTCCATTTTGCAGGGACTTCGCTAGGATTGAATACTCAAGATCAAACTGCAATAGATACAGATTATGCAGCTGGAATTGAAGATTTATTAATTATATATTGTGAAAGAATTCAAAAAGCGTGGTTGCATTTGTCGTGTTTATTCGACTGGAGTTCAATAAAGCGTAGACAAACTATACTAATGAAGAAACTGAATAACATCATAGATCCAGTAAAGTTATTACTTTTGAGTTTTAGAAAAAGTTTGGCTTTGTAAAGCATCAGTTTTTTAGGGTTCCGTACCCAAAGGGTAAAAACTAAGACTGCGCTGTCTGTCCGTCCGTCTGTCCGTCCGTCCGTCTGTCTGTCCGTCCGTCTGTCTGTCATCAGGCTGTATATCAAGACCGCGATAGCTAGACAGTTGAAATTTTCACAAATTATGTATTTCTGTAGCCGCTATAACAACAAAAACTAAAAAAAATAAAAAATAAGGGGGCTCCCATACCATAATCAGCCTATAATGTTCCCACTGCTGGGACACAGGCCTCCTCTCGGTGAGAGGGAGTGGGCCGTAATCCACCTCGCGGGCCCAGTGCGGATTGGCAGATGTCACATGTCTTCGAATTTTTGGTTCTAGGACATGCCGGTTTCCTCACGATGTTTTCCTTCACCGTTTTGAGAGCAGTGGTAATGAAATAATTTACACAAAGTAAAGCGCCTGTCTGGGTTCGAACCTACGACCTACAACTCGTAAGTCGCGGCCGTTACCACTTGGCCACCACTGCTCTCCATATTGGCTCCCATACAACAAACGTGTTTTTTTCGGCATTTTTGCTTTGCGGTACGGAACCCTTCGTGTGCGAGTCCGACTCGCACTTGGCCAGTTTTTTTAGATGTGTGACAGTCTCATTCTAAAACTGAATGTGCATTTTTAACTACCGGATGCGATACCCGTTAAGTTGTACTGACTACGGACCCAACTCAGCCATGGCCCAACGCACACTTGGCCGGTTTTGTTTAATATAATTATTTGTTGTGATTATTTTTCTTGGCCGGTTTTGTTTAATATACTTAATTATTTGTTGTGATTCCTAAACCATTATTTTCATCTTCAGCTTTCTGCTGCTGTATGCTTCACACAAATGACTAGAGATCTGGATTCCTTTCAAAATATGTCACGTTTCTACATAGTTTATTATATTATTGGGGGGCCAACTTGTAATGTTTGTACCTTTTTTATTTTAGATTATAAATAAAAGAAAATCCGAGTTAAAGGCAAATAAATATCAGAATATGTATGATGAATCGACACCAGGTAAACAAATTAAACAGTTTTATTTACTTACTTTCTATCCTCTACAACTAACTGGTTCTTTCCTCAAAAGACCATTTCAGACACCAATATACATGGTCTTTCATAATCTGACCAAGATTTTGTCTGGACTTTAAAAGAGACTGCGACCTCTGAGTTTGTTTCGGCCTTTCTTCTCAGAATAGTCAGATAGGAAACGCCGACCTCATCTAGTAAAAAAAATATGATTGACGTGTAAAAGTGTTTGTACAAACCTACTTACAGAAAATAAATCAATTATTTATATCTTTCAGAAAGAAAGTTGTTGCATTCAGAAAATGTTCTGTTACAATGGCTTAAAACTATACAAAACACATTATTTTTCAGGCAAATTCAAACCATTACTAGATCAAATGCTGAATTTGGCTGAAGAACAAGATGTCTTCACAGACGATGACATCAGACAACATCTGGATACTTTAGTAGCCGCTGCTTACGACACAACTTCTTCGGCTATGACATTTATTTTGTTAGTGATAGGGTCAGACCCAGATCTACAAGAACGAATTTTTAATGAGTAAGTAACTAGGACATGTTTTCTCACGATGTTTTCCTTCACTCTTTTGAGAGCAGTGGTGATGATTTGATAGTTTGGTTGTGGTAGGACAAAAATAACAACCATGAATGATGGTTTTTGTATTCATTACAGGTTACAAGATGTAGTTGAACATAAAGATAACGACTTGACTAAACAAGATCTACCAAAACTCGTGTTCATGGAGGCCGTTATCAAAGAGACAATGAGACTGTATCCTGTCAGTCCTATTGTCGGAAGAAAAATTGATAAAGATATGAACCTGAGTATGTACCTTTACAACGTTGTTCTTTAGACCTTCTTCAGCGTGATACTCATTTACCTACTGTTACTATTAGCCTACATCATCCTACTGCTGGACAAAATTCTATTCTATTCCAGGGCCAATATTGGCCACTGGTTGTATGTTTTGTATAGCTCGTCCCGCACATTTAATTTTGTATATTTTCAGAGAACTGCACGTTGCGAGCTGGGAATTCATGCTTGTTAGGGTTATATGGTCTCCTCCGTCACCCAAGGTGGGGCCCAGACGCGGATAAATTCCGACCGGAGCGATGGCTAAACTCCGCTACCTTACCGGATCATCCAAGCCTTAATGCCACGTTTGGAATTGGCAAGCGGAACTGCATAGGTATATACTACTATTAACATATTATTATACCACATTATGGGTTGGAAGGCCTCCCACAAGGTGGACCGACGACCTTGTGAAGGCCGCAGGAACCCGTTGGATGCGAGAAGCACAGAACCGGTCGAAATGGAAGTGCTTGGGGGAGGCCTATGTCCAGCAGTGGACGTCTTTCGGCTGAAATGATGATGATGATGATACCACATTATTATTTATACTCATATTAACCACTAGGAGATGTCTGAGTAAGTCAAAACTTGAGAAGCGAATGTAGCTTAACTACATACATTCGCTTCTCAAGTTTTGACGGGAAGAACGGATATTTAGTCACAAATCAATTCAGTTAGTATTGGCGTGAAACTCAAAATTATTAAACTAACAAAAATTCACCAGTACCATTTATAATTCAATATTAATGTTGATAACTAACAATCTGATTTGTTACAAGCTCGCGGCTTCGCCCGTGTGTATGTCGTAAATTGTCCTACAGGAACATGCTACCGGGATAAAAGTCCCGTCAAAATCGGTCCAGCTGTTTCGGAAATTAGACGGAACAAAGAGAAGGACAGCCAAAAATTAAAAAAAAAATATTATATGTAGCGGTACTTTCTTAGGCATTTAGTCAAAAGCTTTTATTTTGATATTACAAACAGACACTTTAATTTTATTTATTTGTATAGATTATGTGTAAATGAATGTTGTTCAAGCTGTCAACTCACTTTAATTGTCCGTATAATAAAATCACAACTGCTATTCTTTGACAGTTGTATGAAATGACTCTAACCAGGTAAATTGACATAAGGTATCATAAAGGTCACAGCTCATTAGATGCTCCCACTCCGCACCGCCTCGCCTCCTGCGGCTAGTATTCTTTATATGGATTTGTATGCGCTCACTACATCAACTCCGTAGCGTCACCGGATCGCCTCGGTCGTAAGCCCTCCACGCGCGGACGGCGGGTGGACCACTCGGTGACAACTCGCTGCTCGCATGCTTGCCTTGCGTTGACTGCGCATTGCCAACGCGATAATGTTATACGCGACGCGAGGTTCACTGGTTGACCGCGCGACGTTTTCCACTTGTCGACAACGAGTGGACGCCACGCGACAAGGCGGTGCGGGGTGGGTACCGGGTGACTCTAATGAGCTGTGACCTTTATTCTGAACAATGAATCTTCCTGGCTTTCATACCAAATAATGTAGATTATAATCTAATACACACAATTTATAATTCCACAGGTAAAGCATTCGGCATGATGGTGATAAAGACAGCGTTGGCGCACATTTTACGGCGATACCATCTTACTGGCGACATCAAAAATGTAGTGTGTGAATTTAATATCGCATTGAAACCAGTAGAAGGACATCACATTAAATTAACACTAAGGTCATAGCTGTGTATTATTATGGTAGCTAATATTGTTTACCAGTGATTTTCTTCTGGCTGAAAATTAGATGATAATGTAATTCAACAGCAGCTACCAATTTTTTTTAATAATTTCATTTACCATTTCTTTAATTTTCATTGTATCAATAAAGTGTGGAATCTAATTGTAATTTAATTGTACATCTCTAGCCGCACCAACAGAAAAATAAAGAACGATAGAACCTAATATAGACACCAACCCCAATTTTTTTTTTTTATTCATGACATCTTTTTGTCTCGTAATTTCGTTACGAGTTACAAAGTAACAAACCGTATGACTTGAGTTTGAATTAAATGGGGTTTCTTGAAAAAAAACCGGGCAAGAGCGAGATCATATTTATGTTTTTAAATTTTCATCCGCGTGGCCTATATTCGTTAGATAATTTTAACACTGCGCACTGCGGTGTAGAATATTGCAGTTTCAGGTCAGCGCCATCTCTTGACCGATAGTGGAACTAGTGTAACTTTTGTTGATGATTTCTGAAAAGGTGCGCTATTTAGAGACATCGTTTTATTTTTTCTGTAATCTATACATAGAATAAATCTGTAGAAGTGAAAATTCTGTACATTGAAAATATCAAAAAAATAAATAAAAATAAAAAACTACCGGTTCGATTACGATTAAACTTGGTATAATTATTCTTTAATATCCTGGGCACCACACTGGGTACTTTTTATCCCGGAGAAGTATATAAAATAAAAAACAAACTTAATTTTGCGGTTCGATCCCTAGACCCGATTACTGTACCAACCGCAAATAATAAGTCTGTCGTAGGTGCACTGACCCGCAGTGGAGTTCACTAAGAGGCGCTGCACACGGCTAAGATACTATAATATTTTATCTTTTTTTTTTTTTTTTCTTAAAATACAATATCGCTCGCCATACAATTCAATGGACTAAGTCTATCACACACGACGACGACAATAAATATCTATATCTATACTAATTATAAAGCTGAAGAGTTTGTTTGTTTGAACGCGATAATCTCTGGAACTACCGGTCAGATTTGAAAAAAATTATTTGCATTCGATAGCCCAATTCTTGAGGAAGGCTATAGGCTATTTAATATCACGCTATGACCCTTAGGAGCCGAGCAAAAAGAAAAAAAGTCAGAATGAAATTAAAAAAAAAAAAAAAAAAAGAACGCTAAGCGAATACGAAGTGTTGCGACGGGGTGGGATTACAAGAAATTTCACGCGGACGAAGTCGCGGGCAGAAGCTAGTCTTTACATAAAATTCTATCACATAGAATTATTTCAGATTATATTCTCTTTGCAAACATCGGAGATGAGGGGGGGGAAACGGTATTTCTTTTTACCTTTTTCATCAAAAGTCGACAACTGTGCGGCTTAAAAATATAGAAAATATGTTTGAGAATATGCAAACTGCGCTCTTTCATATGATCCCCTCATGCCCTAGTAACCCCACTTCGAATTTTTCGGAACCAAGGAGTTCCGAAAAATTCGAAATACCTGTTGCAAAACAAAAAAAAAATCTTTCTTATTTGCAAAATATGTAGTTGGGCAAACGTCATCTATAACTGTTCCATATTTCAAGTTGATAGCATTAGTAGTTCTTGAGATATCCTACTGTGACAGACAGACAGACTGAGTGTCACCATAAGGGTTCCGTTTTACCATTTTGGTACGGAACCCTAAAAACATCTACAGATGTTTGTTTTCTATTTTTTTGTCGCAATAAAATAGATAAAACATAATAACTGCCGACTTATTTATTATAACATAAAACAACATAACATCACGCCTATATTCGCAGATAAGTAGGCAGAAGTGTGTAGATTATCCTCATTTTGACACTCCACTTTTCCGCAACTTTTACGTAACGTACATTCTTATACAGGGTTATTTGCGTTAAACATTAACAACCTCTTAAGAGGTCATTGTACTCATCATTATGAACAACTTTTACTATGGCTATGGGACCAAACCTGAAGTCGGGAAAAAAAATCAGCTGTTCCTTACAGCTGATTTTTTTTTCGCATCAGATGAATGAGACACATGAGATACAGAAGCGGAACTCCTCTAAAACCAGTCAAATGGATAAGGATGGCTTTACTCTGGTTGAGAGCACGAACGGTCAATCGCGCCATAACCACAACAAATGCGGTACCGGTTACTCCTGCATTGCTCACCATCCTTCTGCATATTTCCCGGTCGGACTCACAGATAGAGAGGGAGCCAAGGCCAGATCGGTACCGAGGAAGGACGTTGCTGAAGCTGTCGCAGATGAAGTGGAGCAGTACTACATTCTTGAGGTTCCCGCTGCAAAAGGCTGTCGTCTCTGGCCCAGATTTTGCCCAGGGGGGGGGGGGGATTGCGTGTAGATAGCACGAATTTACTGCTTATGAATTACAACAGGGCCATCAACATGATGGAGATTTTCTAAAACATTTCAAACAAAAAAAATCCAACATACTATTTGAAATCTACAAAAAAATTCAAACATACTATTTGAAATCTTTTTTATTTTTAAAATAGTAGTTTAAATTTTTTCCAATATGAAACTTATAATACCTAACTAACAAAAATACTGTGCACAATAGTCATGGAAAACGTGTTTTGCAATTAGGGTGCTGATATAATGTGGATAGACCTTTATTCCGGAACAATTGTCGGGTTCGATTCCCGCACGGAACAAATATTTATATGACCTACAAGTAGTTGTTCCGGGTCTGGCTGTTTGTGTATGTGAGTTTAAATGTTTGTAAGCGCACCCACAATACTACGGAAAAATTCCTAGTGTGGGGCAACCGTTAAAAAAAACCGTATCGTGTATACTATTACTATTCTATAAATAAGTTATTAAAGTTTAAGATAGGAAAACGATTACTTATTGATTTTATGTTGTTAAGAGATTTTCCCACATCTTATAAAAAGAGGTAACAACTTAGAAGAATAATATAGTATTGATTTATATTAGCTATTGTGGTTTTAGGTACCACAAGCCAATTAACGGTTACTAAGTTCTCACATAAAATATCGATAACAACTTAATTGTATAAATTAACTCGATGCGCCAGAGCGGTTACTTTCGCTTGGATACCTCCGCTTGGAGGTAATTTAATCACATTTAATGACAAAATATCATAAACCATCTTCCCTACTTACATACTTTAATATGAAAAATGTGAAAGTACAAAAAACATGTGCAAGGTGATAATGAAAAAGAGTGAGTTGATAGCCAAACAAAAAAATGAAATGAATGAATGAATGATATTTAAATGTTTGTAAACGGAACCACAATACAGGAGAAATTCCTAGTGTAGGGCAATGTTTAAAAAAAAAAAACCCTAGAAAACTTTCGATTTCAGCCTTCAGCGACCTCTGAAAATTCAGTTTCAGAGCGTAATAATTTGGCTGCCTCATAGAAATTATATTTTTCTAGTAATTCGTTTTATTTCCAGATCAATAATATTGTGATTAATTCAAATGCAACAGAAAAATATCTAATTTCGAAACATTTATAAATTATTATGTAGATACCTTTAAAACAGACTGTTGAATTTAGTGACCGAAGTTTAAGACATTCATTATTGAGCTTCGTAGCTTCTTCTAAATAAAATAATGATTACAAAACTGCATTTTTTTACATAGCAAGAACTAAACTTTAAAATGTTTACGCTAGAAATACATCAAATTGACTGAATGTTTGCGCTAGAAATATATAAAACTGATTGTTTTTTTTATTTTTTCCCAGTTAAAGTTCGTATTTTATTTTTGACTAAATGTCTGTAGTTAAAAATAAAAAAAAACCTAAGTACTTCGTCTAAGATATGTATGGCTCAAAATGCTGATAATGGTGTCAACTATCACTCCCTTAAAGTTTTGCACTCAGCTTCCAAACACATTTTTAAACAGAAAATATAGACACGGCCATTAGTTCAAATAAAACAAGTTAACGGTTGCAGCAGTGCGTTTCTGTAACCATCTCACCGTGAAAACTTAGGTGAAGTGAGCGTGGAGTGAGCTGTCAATAGTGTCAATTCCTAGCAAAAACAAACTCACGTCACCTAAGTTTTCACGATGAGATTTTTTACAGAATCGACCGGCTGCGTCGAATGCACAAATAAAAATCATAACTGCGGTTGACTTGATTATCGGAAACTGGTTTGACGGAGCACGTGGAGGCCCACCGCGGTTACGGCGCTGCGGCGAGGCAAGCTCCTCACAGTCTGCATAGTTACTTTCGCAATTATACTATTAGTTGTGCTATTAGTATGGAAGTATAATTATAGACAGTTAAAATACTCTTTATTTCACACCAATTAAAAGAAAAACAAATGAATTAATCTGTAAGTCATTAAGATAATAATATTTTTTATTCAAAGAATAAAGATTTTATAATGCGTTAGCGGTCTTAGAGCATAAATAGAAGTAAGTAGAGTAGAAGCGCGCAGATCGTCGCTAGATTAGCAAAATGTCTGTACTAGTGCTATTATTGGTATTGTTATGTATAGTGATAGCTGCATGGTCGTGGATGAAGCCTCATCCCCATTCACCCCCTATTTTGCCTGGGGCGCTACCATTCATAGGACATTCGCATAAAATTGTTGGTGATCGAAAACGTAAGTCTAAATAGTAGCCCTAGAAAGATCAGTTTTTACTATTATAATGGTATCTTATTTTTGTGGATTTTAAATTATATGCTTTACTAATACGCTTTTATAATAAACTTCCAAGCCACGTTCAAGATCTAAGCCTTAAGAGCCTATACTACCTCAGCTAAAATTCACTCTTTATCTCGCTCGCACGATACTGCTCGCGGACTGTGTGAGAGCGAGACAGAGTGCGGTGCTGGGCGGAAGGTAGCGCCAATAGTTTAGGTATTTTCTTTTTACGGTGAAAATAAAGGCAATTTAAAAAATATATATAACATAAGACCTGACTTATAGTTAGTTCAGTTAGTATGCAAAGTTTCATGATCTAATTTGAAGTATTTTTTTAATACCAGCGGTTTATTGATCGGTTTGGAGGCAACTTTGGATTTTTTTTCTATCGAGAAAATTTTATGGAATCGTGTTTTCGTCTAACATAGTGCTTAATATTAATCCTCAACTTTAGCATATATTTATACCAAAATTAATGCTGCAGTATTTTCGACATAGCGGAGGATCATGCTAAGCCATTTGAGGTAGTATAGGCTCTTAATAAACTCAAAGTTGTGCCAGAAAGCCTTTATTTAGATTATATTGAGGACAAAAAGGCTTGGGATCGAGCTAGTTCCAATTTTAACATACCTATTAAATGTTTTTTTTTTATATACACATTGACATTAATTACTTGTATAAATATGTTACAGCCAAAAGTCTTAATCGGTCAAAAGTAATTTTGACTGAACACGTTAGTCAAAAGTAGTTTTGTCTGAAAATCGGTAGTTAATAGTGATTTTAACTGCCATAAATATGTTGTTAAAAGTGATTTTGGCTAAACCCCTTATTCAAGACTACCTGCTTTTAACCAATAGAGATTCAGTCAAAATCACTTTTAACCAGTTAGTAGGATGTAATACTTTTTACTAGTAACGTCGTTTTACTACTAACACTAGTTTCGTAATTAGTTTTACTGTACTAACATTCTATGGATTTAAAAGTCTGAAATAAAAAGTTTTTATTTTATTTATTATTCATTATAATAAAAGATTTTATGTTGTAAATTCGTTTATTATGAATTAATTAATACAAAGAAGATGTAAGAAGTACATTTAATTCTTTTTTAATCATTAAGATGTGTTATCGTCTTCCACTTCCATTGCAAACTTGTCTAATTGTTCTTTTGTCATAACATTGAAATGACTATCTTTCATATCTTCTATGGTTAAAATTCTTCCTAAAAAACGTTATTTCTTTTCGTACTCACTTATTTTTTACAAATATCTGTTGATTCTCTAATTATATTTAGTTTAAAAAAACTTGAATGTGCGTTTCTTCGTAATTTATGCCGATCACCTTAACTTTTTAAGAATTAGAACTGAAAGAACCAGTCAAAACTAATTTTAACCAGCTCCAGTCTTCACATACTAGTCAGATGGGAAACGTCGACCTCATCTAGTTTTTAGGGTTCCGTACCAAAATGGTAAAAACGGAACCCTTATGGTGAGACTAAGTCTGTCTGTCACAGCTAGATATCTCAAGAACTACTAATGCTATCAATTTGAAATTTGGAATAGTTTTAGATGACGTTTGCCCAACAATTTCGCAAATAAGAAATAAATAAAAATATATGTATATTTTTTGCAACAAGGGGGTCTGAAAAATTAGCAGTGGGGCTACTAGGACATGTGGGGTATCATATGAAAGAGCGTAGTTTGCACATTCTCAAACATTTTCTCTGTTTTTTTAGGCCGCATAGTTTTCGACTTTTGATGAAAAATGTAAAAAAAAATACCGTTCCCGTCCTTATCTCCGAAGTTTGCAAAGAGAAAAATCTGAAATTATTCTGTGATAGAAGTTTATGTAAAGATTACAGGAAAAAATAAAACGACGTCTCTAAATAGCACCCTTTTTCAGAAATCATCAACAAAAGTTACATTAGTTCCACTATCGGTCAAGAGATGGCGCTGACATAAAACTTCAATATTCTACACCGCAGTACACAGTGTTAAAATTCTCTGACGAATATAGGCCTGGTCGATGAAAATTTAGAAACATAATATGATGGTACGGAACCCTCGGTGCGCGAGTCCGACTCGCTCTTGTCTATACATATAATAAATCTGTAGACGAGGCGTTTCTGTACATTGAAAATAAAAAAATAAAAAATAGTTGGGCTGTTATAGGATAACCAACAGATGCCATTTCTTCAATTTTTGGAATTTTTGTCTGTTTGTCTGTTTGTCTGTTTGTCTGTTTGGATGTGACAGATTTTGAACAAGCTCAACGTAAAAAGTACCAAACCAATATGGTTCATATTTATACTCAAATATAGTGTAGAACTCGGAGCAGTGATTAGTCTTTGTTTCATCGCAATCGCTTCAGTCTATCAAAAGATAAAAAAAATTTTTATTGCAATAAGTGGAAACATGTAACGACATCTATTGGCGCGATATAGTACTAACGAAATCATATTGTTATCTTTAAAACATTATTATGTGTTTAATCACGTCGTAAAGGCTTGCCTTTATGACGAAATAATTCTGATCATTATGTCTGTGTTATTTAAAAAAAAAAAAAATGATAATGTTTAAATAAATAATATAAACATATAAGTATAATAAAATCGTAGGAAAGGCAAAACTGTACATAGAATATATAAAAAAAAATACTTGGGGCGTGATCTACAATCGATATCGAAGCCAAAAATATAGTTTTTAGAATTTTTGTCTGTTTGTCTGTATATATGTCCGGGCTAAACTCAAAAAGTACTGCATGGATTTACTTCAAATTTTGCATGAATATTATTAAGAGGTCGGGTCAACATATAGGCTACATATTATCACGCTATCACCTACGAGGAGGAGCTGTGAATCTTTATTTTTCTTACGCATTCTGTGACAGCGTGTAATCTAACGACGCATATTTAAATGTTGTTTTTGAGTAAGTCATGCTATTATCTAGCTTTACACTATAAAAACTTTTACGCCATTTAAGTAACTTGGGCAGAGAAACATAGTTTAATTAATGTTAGTAGTATAAGACAATTTTGAAGCAGCGCCATCTATGAGATTTCATAAAAATCAAATCAAGTTACATGTCAACACTTTTTGGAAATTAATAATTTAAATTTGATCATGTTGGTGAGGTTAGTAGTTAGTTATTCTTAAAATTCATAGATGGTAATGTGCATTTTCTTCATAAAAGTTGTATCGTATAGTTCGTTTTGACAAATTCAAGTTCCAACAAAACCCTCAAAATCTTGAGCCGAGTTGAGGAAGACAATTTAAAAAAAATGCGGTGTTAAGTATTACAAAAAACTTATGTTCATTGATGATGATCATTTCTTCATCAATTTCATGTTGTTAGTACAAAATAAACATTGACTGTTAATACTTTTGTTCGGTATTTATCTGTGTGATTATTGCTTGGTAATTAATATATTTTCATGTCGTATACCTAATTATAAACTTAAATTATACCGTGCATCCGAATAATGGCGAATGCGATTTTCTGCGGTTGTTACTTCACACTGTCCGAGGCAAAGTCTTTCGCCTTTCTGAGGACATTTGATGGCGTGGAGTTTCCCACTTACCGCGCAGCCTGCGTAGCACGTCACCTTCTCGACGGTGACCAAAATTGGGCTGACACCCTCGCGGAGGCGAGCGTCAGTGACAGTCCCAGCCGCATGCATCATCTGTTTGCCGTCATCTTGGTGTTTTGTGGAGTCGCGAACCCGGTAGCTTTGTGGGAGAAGTATCGCCATCATCTGTCTGAAGATTTTCTACGAGCTTTGAGGCGTGCTACTGGAGACGAAGTCGGAGACGGCGAAATGACCACCATACGAAATGACCATGTCGCTTTGTTCTCTTCAGAGCAAAAACAAATTTATGACACCGTCCTTGAAAGCGTTTGGCAAAACCAGGGTAAAATGTTTTTCTTGGATGCTCCTGGTGGTACAGGAAAAACATTTGTTACCACTGGCATACTTGCAGAGGTCAGGAGGCAAGGCAAAATTGCTATTGCTGTAGCGTCGTCGGGAATCGCTGCCACACTGCTTCCGGGACTGCAAGACAGCACATGCCATGTTTAAAATTCCCATCGATTTAGAGAGCGCCGAAACGCCTGTTTGTGGTGTGTCACGTAACAGCGATAAGGGACACGTGCTCAAGGATTGCTCTCTGATCGTATGGGATGAGTGTACGATGGCCGAGGATCGAGGGCTGACGAGGTGAATGCTTCGTTGAAACGATCTTCGTTGTGGTCACGAGTTCGTACGCTGCGCTTGACCATTAATATGAGAGCTCGGCTTGGCGGCAATGCACGCGCTCAAGAATTCTCCGATGTCCTTCTAAGTCTTGGCGAAGGCACTCTACCAGAAGAGAGAGGTAGACAGGTGGTGCTTCCAGAGTCTCTCGGTAGAGTGGTTTCCAGCTTAGAAGAACTCATTCGCTGTGTGTACGGGGACATTCAGTCGTATACCGCACCAGCAGAATTCTTGGGTGTGTGAGCGGGCCATTTTGACGCCCAAAAATGATCAGGCTGCAGCAATTAACGAATGCATTCTCTCGGAAATTGAAGGGAATGAAGTGGTCTACACCTCGATAAACACTGTTGTCAAGCAAGATGACGCCACACATTATCCCGTGGAATTTCTGAACTCCCTGTCAGCAAGTGGACTTCCAGCGCATTCAAGCTGAAGCGGTGTCCCGGTTATGCTTCTTCGGAACCTATCTCCTCCGAAGTTGTGTAACGGGACCCGCCTTAAAGTCATCTCGCTCCACAGACACACCATTGAGGCGGAAATTCTTACGGGTTGTGACGTCGGCGAGGCAGTATTTATACCACGCATTCCCCTCATACCTCATAACTTCCCGTTCCAGTTCAAGCGCGTACAGCTCCCCGTGAGTGTTTGCTTCGCGATGACCATCAATAAGTCGCAGGGGCAGACACTGAGGGCAGTGGGTGTCGACGTCAGGACGAGTTGCTTCTCACACGGGCAACTGTACGTCGTCGCTTGCTCCCGCGTCATCACACATTTTGGCTCCTGGCAGCATAACTACCAACGTAGTTTATAGGGAAGTGTTGTAAGGTATATATGATACCTTTGAACGTATTTTTACTCTTTTGTGTCCTAGAATGTATTCCTGCATTATTTTCTCTATTTCCTTCAGTCACCTCTTATGACTGAACTCAGCAGGATTCCCATATAACTCTTTTCACTTGCTTCGCTTGCAAAAAAAAACTTATATTTTAATTCTATTTTAAAAGTTGTTTACTTTATAATTCTATAGCGACACTGGCATCTTAGGTGTTTTTGGTGCTGTAGAGCCTTCACGCAGACGACGTCGCGGGCAGCAGCTAGTTTTTAAATATGATTGACGTGTAAAATTGTTTCTGCAAACCTACTTACAGAAATAAAACTAACAACAATAATAAAGTGAAACTTAATAAATAATTTGCTATTCTATTTCAGATCTATGGGATTTTATTCGAGGATTCCAGCTGTACTCTCTGAAAAAAGGTGGTACTTGTGAGTTCTGGTTTGGCCCTCATTCTTTTTATGGTGAGTGTGGAAATGTTACAAGAGTGGTCCTTCACTTAAACAAACAAAATATCAATAATAAGAAAAAAAAATCGTGATTGTAGTTTATTATATTTATGTTTCAGTGATAACCGACCCGGAAGACAGCCTAACACTATCCAATACATGTCTGAGTAAACCATATGTTTACGATTTTGCAAAAGAATTTATAAATAATGGACTTATTACAGCAGAAGGTAAGATAGACGAAAAAAATACAAATGGGAAGTTGGAAAACAGTCATGGTGAAAACGAGTTTTTCCATTCAATAAGTCAAACTAGAACTTATTGAATGGCAACACTTGCATCACAGAAAAAAAATCCATAGATATGTTCCCAATTTTTTTAAGTTTTACAAAATAAGGCACTAAGTTGCTCCAACAATTTAACCATTGCCTTTACGAAGTGTTTTGTTTCAGCGTCTATTTGGAAAAATCATCGCAAATTATTAAATCCAGCGTTCAACCAACAAGTGCTTAATACATACGTTAGTGAAATGAACGTGCAAGCTCGAAGGCTTGTTTCACAATTGGCTTCGGAAGTCGGAAAAGGCCCGTTTGATGTGAGAAAGTACTTAATCAACTATACACTGTTAACTGTTACTCGTAAGTATTAAGATGTAGTTAAGCTATTTGTGAAACTAGCTTCCACCCGCGACTTCGTCCGCGTGAAATTTCACCCTCCCCCATTCATCCTCTTAGGGGTGGAATTTAGAAAAACCCTTTCTTAGTGGATAACTACTCTTCACAAAGAAAAAAAAAAAGAAGATATTGTGTTTCATTCTTAAATGACAAAGTTCAACCTTTCCAATAAAACCAGAAATTTGAAAAAATAATCAGTACCTAGTTCTTTTTTTATAGCCGATTCAAATTTAAAACACTAGATGACCCACCCGTTAGTAGTGTCTATTGAGATGGAAAATTTTGACATGAAATCAACGTAGTCAAAAGTGTACCTACCACACTTTTAACTACGTTGCTTTCATGTCAAAGTTGGCGTGGTTAAAATTGCAACTCTACTTTAACCATATTCTCTGTTGTAGGTACTTCCCTAAAATTAAACACTGAAGATCAAGTTGAAATTGATACAGACTATGCAGAAGCAATTGAAGATTTACTAGCTTTATATTGTGATAGAATACAAAAAGTGTGGTTGCATTTGTCATATTTTTTCAAATGGAGTGCATTGAAACGTAGAGAAAATCAACTTACGGACAAACTGAAGAACATCATTAATCCTGTAGGTATTTTTTGCTTCCCAATGTAACAATTTTCTTTTTCTTTTATATGAAGTGAATATTGTTGTTGCTCACAAGTTTCCTTGATTTATTATTTCAGATAATACATAAAAGAAAATCTGAGTTGAAAGCAAACAAAGATCAGAATATTTACAATGACTCGACACCAGGTAGATACATACTAACATATTTCGAATTTCTTTGCGGTTTACATAAAAATAGATAAAAAAAAAACTTCGTATAGATTCGAGCCTTTCTGCGCCGAACACGTCGAAATTCCGCTTTAAGAAATAACTACAGACTATAAATAAAATATTAATTTTCAGGCAAATTCAAGCCAGTTTTAGATCAAATGTTGCAGTTGGCTAAAAAACAAGATGCCTTCACAGACGATGACATCAGAGAACACCTGGATACTTTAATAGCAGCTTCTTACGACACAACTTCTTCAGCTATGACATTTATTTTGTTAGTGATTGGAAAGTACCAAAATGTACAAGAACAAATCTTTAAAGAGTAAGTAACAATCATGTGTGACAAGTCTCACGATTTGGAATAATGGACGAATACAGATACCAGTTTGGCTAGAAGCATTTTGTAAAATATTCGCATAAACTGCGAATATTTTACAAAATGGCGACCATGAATCTACGAACGGTACGGTACTTGGAACGAAGAGGCGGTCCAAAAGTCCAAAGCAGAGCAGTTAGGGATGTTATTGATGTCTAACTATAGTTAGAGATATCTTACGGCTGACAGGATGATGAGGATGATGATGATGATGGTATTATTACAGATTACAAGAAGTACTTGAACATAAAGATGAAGATTTTACTAAAGAAAATCTGCAAAAACTCGTGTACTTGGAAGCGGTGATCAAAGAATCAATGAGACTGTATCCTGCCGTTCCATTTATCGGAAGAAAAGTTGACGTAGAAGTTAACCTAAGTATGTTATTACATAATATAATAAAGTCCCCAGTGTTAAGACCTCCTTGACTTAGTTTAGAGAATGCAATCCGGACTATCCGTAATCCGAAAAATCCGGAATCCGCACATTTTTACTAGACTTCCAAATCCGGATTTGAAAATCGAATCCGGATTTTTTGTATAACAAGAATTTGTAACAAAAAAAATCTAGAAAAAGCGAGTTCGGTGTACGTGCGCGTCGCGTCTCGCGAGTGTCGAGTCTATCGGCTCTAGGTGAGTGAGCGTGGCGGGGTGTACTATGCCAAATCGAATGCCAATTAATCGAATATCAATTGATCGACCACTAATGGTGTTATTGCTAGGTGTACTTTAAAAAAAATCATTTGTTTTGATTTTCATGTGCTTTTATTTAAATCAATTTACACAAATATAAGAAGCATCATATTAACAAACTAATAAGGGTAGATTTGTTAATTTTCATGAAAAATCTGTAAAATCCGGATAATCCGGAATGGACCAAAATCTGTTCTTAAAAATCCGAATTTTAAAAAAGAACGGATTTGCATTCCCTTCTTAGAATACGTTTAATATTTCGGAATTTTCAGAAACCTGCACGTTGCGAGCTGGTAGTTCATGCGCCATAGGGGTGTACGGTCTCCTCCGTCACCCCATGTGGGGCGCAGACGTAGAGCAGTTCAGACCTGAGCGATGGCTGGACCCTGCTACCTTGCCAGATCACCCAAGCCTTTATGCCGCCTTCGGTGTTGGCAAGCGAAACTGCATTGGTACTGAGTTTTGACTCATTTTAACTACCTACTAGGATCTGAGTTAGAGGTTGATTTACACTTTCCGCTCATATTTTGTTAGGATGACTGATTTTGAGGACCTTTGCTAGCCTAGTCCAAAATGTAAATTGGTTTAATGTAAATTAAGGCAAAAAAGTGACGACAAAAATATCCGCTGTTTCATACATTTTGGTCAAGTAGGTATTGAACTTTTGTATGAAACAGCTATTTTTTTTTCGTGATTTCAAAGTTGATTCCATAGTGAAAGTTGTTCAGTTCGATGGTTTAAAGCACCTCTTAAAGTTTATCAGGTTATTTTTTTACTACAAATTACGACAAAAAAAAAAACATTTTGTTTTGTTTCGGCTAATGTCGGAAACGGCTGGATCGATTTTTGAGAGATAGCTGACGTTCTAAGGAGTAACTTATGTTTTTATTTTAGAAAAGGAATCAGGGTCCCGCTATTATACCTTTTCACGCCTAAATCACGTAGGCTACTTTTTGTCCCAGTCTCACATTCACGAGGGATAATTTCCGACATCCACGCAAGCGAAGCCGCGGCAAGAAGCTAGTAGATTCCAAATGATTTACTCACATATTCATATTATAATTTTACAGGTAAACTATTCAGCATGATGATGATGAAGATAGCGTTGGCGCATATTTTACGGCGATACCATGTTACCGGCGATATCAGCAATGTAGTGTGTGAATATGATGTCGTATTGAAACCATTGCAAGGTCATCACATTGGTTTAACATCAAGAAAATAGATCTGTAGCATTTACCCTATTATAATTATTTATATTACTAAACTAACCTCCAGGTGACGTTGTTACAAAACATTAGTAAAATATACGAGATGGAAATTAAACAAAATGAATTGAAGAATCATAAACTTTTATTATTTATATTTTAGACGTTACAGTTGGATTCTTTGGTTTAAAAGATCACTTATTAATGAAAATAGTATTTATCGTTTTACTCTACACAGTTCGTGCACATATTCATGTTGTGTGCCCTAAATTTGGCTCCTTTACATTTCATGTAAGATTGTCATCATTTTTTAGGGTTCCGTAGTACCTACAAGGTACCTTATAGTTTCGTCATGTCCGTCCGTCTCTCGGAGGTTTTGCTAAGAGACCGTTAGTACTAGAAAGCTGTAATTTTGTAGGAGTGTGTATATTAATTACGCCGACAAAGTGGTAAAATAAAATTTTGGAAAATATTTTTTTTAAGGGTAGCTCCCCTACATGTGCAGTGGGGATGAATATTTTTTTTGTCGTCTACCCCATCGTGTGGGGTATCGTTGAATAGGTCTTCTAAAATGACTTGGGGGTTGCTAAAATTATTTTTCGATTTAATGCTCCATTTACGAAATATTAAAGTTTAAATTGCAAATTTTTGTTCCAGTCCCCCCCCCCTCTAAAAGCTAAACTGCGGGCTTGAAAAATCAGGAAAAATTCACGATGACAGTGCATTTTATGAACTTTAAAGGAAAATTATAGCGGTTAAGATAACTTTATTAGTTTAGCAGTAATAGTCGTTGAACTTGGGTGTTGGATAATTTTGTACCAAATACAAATTCCTTAGCATTAATCCTGTAAAGTGACTAAGATGAAGTAGTTGCTTGTTTATAACGGGTAAAGACTTGCATTGAAAAACAAAATATGTTTTTTTTATATCAGAATAAAGAACAACAGAATCGTACTACATTGTGATAGCGGGCTACTACGGAACCCTACACTGTGCGTGGCCCGACACGCATTTGCCCAGTTTTCTTTACTTAGACAAGGCACATATTGGTTGACGGAATAAATAAGGAAGGTACAGTAACGCGGGAAAGACGAGAACTTGTTTTTTTAAGAAATCCTAATTTTGCCGTAGTAATTATTACGATAGTTTAGTAATCTAGGGTTGACACTATTTTTATTCTTTTTAGTTAATAATTGTATAAGTATGATACCAAATAAAAACGGATAATAAATATTTTCTTATTTTTCAATCCAAAAAATAATAAATACTTTTAGAAGCAAAATTACGTATCACCCGCCGTTAAAATGTCCTATCTTTAAAACTGATGTAAATTTAATTTTATGTGTGTGCCTACGTACAATATAATTTTATTAAAGAATATAACAGACACTAGTCACCGATCCTGGTAAATAACACTTTTAATGCCTGAAAAGAAACAACTTGTCACAAGATTTTTTTCAACCAAGACATTATTCTTCTAAAACTGCTGCATAATACGTCTATGAATACAGCTTTTAAATAACAAGATCAGCCTAAAAGATAGACAGGTAAAACTTATAGTAAAGGGCGGGAACTCAATAGAATTTGGTGTTCAAAAGATATCTGGGGGCACGGGAGTGCCCCCGCCAAGACGAGCCAAGCGAAGCGCTTCGTCGTTTTTTTGAACCCTCATAACTTGGGTTTGGATTATACCAGATAAACAAAATTCTCGGGATATAATGTCAATAGTGGACTTATTAAATAATACAGTTTCAATTACATAGATCCTTTTACTTCAGATTTTATTGATAGGTACCTAAAAAACCCCGATATCGTTACTGACTGATGATCATCAAATCTTGGGGTCCTGAAATCCTATAAAGCTGAAATTTGGTATGTAAGCTACTATTAGTACACAAACAACAAAAAAAAATCTAAAACTTGGAACTTTTACCACCTAAAACTAGGGGATGGAAGTTTGTATATGACTTCCACAAATTTTGATGCTAGAGGTCTGAAAGTTTATATAAGGACTCCTTGTTATAAATAATAAAATACAAATTTCAGGATTATTAGTAAATCACCCCTTTAAATTAGGGGATGAAAGTTCGTTTGGGTTTTCCCACACAAACTTAATTTCTTGCTAAATCTGAAAATTATGCTATAGTCTATATAATATAACAACACGGTACGACCAATAGGAGCGGAGCATCAATGAAAAATGTTGCAAAACAGGAAAAAATTATTCCTTTTGAGAGCTTCCATTGCGTACGCTGCGTAAACGGTTAAAGTTACGCAAAAATCATGTATGACGGAATTGTTTCCCTTTAATAGTTTAAAAAAAAGTCAGTGACAGTGAACGTCTATCTTTTAAGGTTGAGTCACTATAACCCTTTTTATGGTAATCAAATTTGTTCTAAAATAATGCATTATATGCGAAGGTGTTTTTATAAACATGATATTAATTCTTATCTAAATAAATACGTTAGTCACCACAAGTGAAATACTTGTGGTGACTAACGTATTTATTTTGAACAAAATTGCCCTTGACATCATTTGATCTCAATGAATATCTTAGGAGATATCATAGTTTTAAAATAACTCTACACGCCCTAATTCTACAAGCCCTAACTTCACAATCTCTACACCTTGGTCAAAATATGTGGCTTGGCCGTAGCATTCCATAAACATTCATAATTTCTGTATAGAAATATAAAATTTAAAGTTTTGTCATCGCCCCATCGAGTCATCGTGACTACGCCAACAAATCAAGGAGCATGCTCGCATAAAACACGTTCAGACTTGCTTTGGAGCCACCCCCCTCTCACCCGCGCCTTACACCGTGTGCTAGTTAACACGAAAAAATAAACCGGCTTGCGATTAAGTAGCGTTCTTATTCACAAGCATGTTCTTTTCGTACACACGTGCTGATTGTATGCTGCTACTAAGCATTATCTGCTCGGATCTAGCTTGCTTATGTGCTACTACGTAGCATGTGTATACCAGGCTTAATGTGTAACGACAGCGCCGTCTAGAGCATTTTTGCTCTGCATCTGATTCGAATGCGACAAAAGATGGTACAAATCGAATAATTCATCATAAAATGTTCTAAATTCGACAGGTTGTATTTCGGAGCTAGTAGTCCTCTCTTCACCGTATCCGGCGACAGAGACCACGACTACTTCTCTTTCCTTTCGTGAGCACTCTGATGACTAGCAAAACCAAATTTGGTCTTTAAAACCCGGTCACACCGTATACAGAAGAGCTGATCAGGATCGTTGTATGTGTATGCATAAGAAGGCTTTGGGCGGCTTCTGCGTATTTGGCGCTTGTTGTCTAGGTCTTCAACATGGTTTGTTTCAAAGCATTCAGTTGCTTTGTGGATTGAAGTGTAGCGCAGGTATTGCCCGCCCTGTGCACGTTTTCCTTGGGCGATCTCTGAGTAGAAAGCGGTTTTAGGTAGTCTACTGGTATCCATGCGCTGCACATGACCACACCATCTCAGTTGGATAAATTTCGGAGCTAGTGCACACTTGTCTATACACTTGTCACTTGTCCTAGGGGCATTTGGGACCGTCATAACATCTCGGATTCAGATCGAATGTGCGCAAATACTTCGAAACACGCAACTTAACCTTACGTCTGCAGACAGTGCCTCCATAACTATAAAAGTCACATTTCCTTGGCATGCACATAATCGACCATTGAGCGTCGTCTTATAAAAAAATGGAAAAAATTGTCGTTAAGAAGTCATCCACGTTTGGCATAATTATAACTATAATCAAGCAAGTATCCACGTCAAGGTGACGCAAGTAAAAAAGTTTAATTGATACACCACGTTGGTCGTTAACTCCTAGAAGTGGTTTAGACCTGTGACATCACCAGCACTACGACATATACGTATAAGTATTATAAGTGCTGATGGCATCACCGTTTTACTAATTAATTTCTAAGGCGGCCCCAACATCTTCAATATTTTTGAGAAATATGACAAATTGTGCAATGTATTCGACCTTTTATTGTTAGCATTCAAGTCTTTGACCAGTGCGTGTTGCCAGTGATGACTTATGGCACTGAAACGTGGTCGCTCACAATGGGCCTTATAAGAAGGCTAAAAGTCACCCAAAGGGCAATGGAGAGGGCTATGCTTGGAGTTTCCCTGCGTGATCGAATCAGGAATGAGGAGATCCGCAGGAGAACCAAGGTAACCGACATAGCCCGCAGAATTGCCAAACTTAAGTGGCAGTGGGCAGGGCACATTGCTCGCAGAACAGATGGCCGATGGGGCCGAAAGGTTCTGGAGTGGCGAGCACGTACCGGAAGACGTAGCGTTGGAAGGCCTCCCACAAGGTGGACCTACGACCTTGTGAAGGCCGCAGGAACCCGTTGGATGCGAGAAGCACAGAACCGGTCGAAGTGGAAGTGCTTGGGGGAGGCCTATGTCCAGCAGTGGACGTCTTTTGGCTGAAATGATGATGATGATGATTCAAGATTCCACAATAATTGATTTAAAAGTTTGATTAAGTTTCAAATTTGAATGTAATGGATTCTAAGCAATCTAACAAGCCCTTTCAAAAGTGCTCGAAGATTTATGTCAGCGCAAAGAATGACGTATTTTACATACACACGTATATTACAGGTTACAAGAAGTATACTCGAACAAAAAGATGAAAGATAAAGTTAACTAAACACGATCTGCGAAAACTCGTTTACGTGGAGGCATTTTAAAAGAAACATTGTGGCTGTATACTGTCATTCCGTGGGTTGCGAAAAGAGTTGACAAAGTTATCCATAATATGTTAAGTATGAGCCTTTCTATAATCTTTTATAACGTAAACGCTATATTCTAGCTCTAGGGTCACCCAGTACATGCTGTAAGACTTCAAAATGTTGCTCATTTACAGAGGCTCATAATAATATGCTCGTGTACGCACGAGTGCGGTAACGCCACAGATAACTATTTACTAGTCGGAGATGTGTGTTTTTTGAAGTGAAAACTTCTTTAGGCGCATTGGGTATTTATTGAGATGGGAAAAAACCATTGAACTCGCGACACTGTTACCGTAACCGACACCTCTGTTTTAAGTTTTAGCCACTATAAAGAAATACATTTCCGATTTCAACATGTCGGCAGCTATACCTTCACCGATTTGATACCGATATAATTATTATTTAGGCCAGATGATATTGGTGAATATCGATGCACCAAACGACCGCAGTACTAAGTATCGACCGACGACGTCTCGAAGTCGGCAGTGGGAAAAAGTGGGTTCCAATGGAAAAACGCCCGTTACTCTGACCCTGCACTGTATCCTTGCCAGTAGATATCGTGCCGATATCGGTGTCGGTCACTGTCTGCGACGATATAGGTATACATAACAACAATATATATTTATAACCTCCTCCTTTTTGGAAGTCGGTTAAAAAGCGGTTAGAAAGTACTAAACGTATGCGGTTTTCTAATCACCGATATCGTGTCGGTGTCGGGTCAGTGTCGTTACCGACTAATATGCTGTGAACTATTTCTTTATAAATTCTTTGTTCAGAAAAAGATTTAAAATCAAAATATTTTATTTCACATATGCCTACATGGGCACTTATGAAACGTCAGAAGCTAGGTGCACGGTTCCAATTGATCATTTCTTAGGGAGAAGAACCGGCAAGAAACTCCACGGTTACTCTTTTTCAAAATAATTGGCTTTTACAATGTTTTCAAATTACAGTAGGTATGGGAGGACAGGCAGACAGACAGACAGTACCAGGTACTTGTTATAATAAAAAAATATTTTGGTCCTCACATTTACAAAAATAAGAATCTATCAGAAGGATAAATAAAAAACCTACTAAAACCAAGTGATATGATTGCCATTACAACCACTAATAAAGAGGTGAAAAATTAGAATTGTCTGTATATAATGTCAAATAATAAAAAGATTATGTCAAAGAAGTATGTAAAAAATAAACATCGTAATTTGAGAGCAGTTAATAGACATTTACATAGTTATGGCGTTAATGAGGTGCCAGGGAAGCCACATGTGCAGAAGGAATTATTCCCAAACTACCTTGTCTTCAACGTACTCTTTAATCTTATAATATGCTTTTTTGATAAGGACACGTTTGATGAGGGTTTTGAACTTTTAATCGCTTAGGTCTGTAACCGGCTTTGGCAACTTGTTATTTATAAACGGATGCTGTTTACAAGAAATAACTTACTAGTTTTAGTTAATCTAAATTTAGTTATCACAATTTCATTTTTACTACGTACACGGTAGTAATTGTAGTAAATTTATATATTATGGAAATCCCTTCTTATTTTGAAAAGTCCTAAGTTTTTGCGAACATACAAAATACTTTCTAAAATATAAAGAGAAGGCAGAGTTGGTTTAACAATTTCTTTGAATTTGTTTCTAAGAGACTCGCGAGGACCCATTTTATAGATTGCGATCAGTACCTAGCATTTATCATGGCATATATACTTATAACTAAGTTTTTACTAAATGGATTTTTAAGTTTGAAAAGTAAACTTACTTACTTAATAACTTACATATTATATAAGTTTACTTTTTAGCTAGTTACATTTAAAATAATAACGTGTACAGTCAACAGCAGATTGACGTGTAAAAGTGTTTGTACATACCTACATACTTACAGAAATAAAATCAATTATCAGCAAAAGTAGATGATCAAAATCAGAAATTCAAAACTAATTAACGGAGTTTGCGTCAGAACTGTATGGCAGAGCTATTACTGTTGTTGTTGTTGAGCTGTGTGCAGAGACTGTGTGGCTGTGTGGCAGAGTTCTGACGCGAACTCCGTTCATTAGTATTGAATTTCTAATTTTGATCGTCTACTTTTGCTGTTGACTGTACATGTAAGTATATGAAAAATCACGGATGTCACTTGATCAACTTTGAACGTTAATATCTCGGAAACGTGACACTTTACGGAGTTTGATCTTATAATGTTTTCTGTTTGCATTGATGTCATAATCAGCCTTTAATGTTCCCACTGCTGGGACACAGCAGTCAATGTCAGCTATCAATTTTTATAGGTAGGTAGGTCTCATGCGTGGCAGTTTGAAAAACAATCAAAATGGCGGACAGGAGGATGCCACGGATCTTCAAAACCCTTTTAGCTGTATTTTTGGGTAGGAAATTAAAATGCAGATATAATGTTCTATAATCTTTATTCCATAACCTAATCTTTATTTTGCCCTTTTGCATAGTTTTAGCAGGTGTGACCGTTGCGGTTGCGTGTTCTATTTTCACCGAATCTAAGTTGCCTACGTTTTGAATGGGTCAAGTAAATACCAATTTTACACCGAACTTAATAAATTCTTTATCCAATTTTTTTGCACTTAAGATGTTTTCATTGGACAGTTGAGGTTAGTTTTTGTAAACTAACTGAATTTTCGTCGACGATTTTTCAATGAATAAGGGAGAGGGAGGCCTTTGTCCTTCAGTGGGACAATACAGGCTATAGATAATATTTTTCTACATCAGCACCCTAATTGCGTAACGCAATCGGAATCTGAATCATTTTGAAGCAAATTGCTAATCCATTGCTTCATAAGTTCGAGAAATATGTCTGCTCAACACGTAACTAACGCAATGAATGTTGTTGAACTGTCGAAATGAAACCGATTCCGATTGATAATGTGTTACCCAATTTCCCCGGTGGGCAACATTTTTCATCATGTCCAACAGCTTTCAGACACAATGCTATGCATAGGTAAGCGACCGGTAATTTTTTCAACACGTTCAAAGTGGTTTCAATACATAAGATGCTCACACTTTTTTCTGAAATATTATTTATTCGTTTCAACGTATTATTCTGGTCTGAGAGTTCAGGGGACCCTCCTCCACCCTCCCCCCTCCTCGATCCCCTGCTAGTTCGTCTTCTGTTTTAATCTCTGTCTTATCCACATTACTTATCTAGGTTTACTCTTTTAGACTAAACAATGTTCAAGTTCAACCAATGTTGAAAACAAAATTTTCAGGCGGTTTGCTATGGGTTTTTCTTATGCCTCATTTTTTATTTTCTCAAATGGTCTCCTGGGTACGTGCGATACTACTGATGTCTGAAAATTGATTTGTGCTGATGTTTTCGGTATCCAAAATCAATCGTCGTACTACATTTTGAAAATCATCATCTTCATCATTTCAGCCGAAAGACATCCACTGCTGGACATAGGCCTCCCCCAAGCACCTCCATTTCGGACAGTTCTGTGCATCTCGCATCCAACGGGTTCCTGTGGCCTTCACAAAATCGAAAACGGTTCTGAAAATTAGTTCGGTATTTTTATTGACATGCTTGAAAAAAAAAACTTTTGTATATTGTGCGATTTCTTTTGTATGCACGGCCGAACCCACGAATGGTTTGAGTTATTGGAGGTAGAAACTATATAACTCTGGTTTTAACGTCCCAATAATCTATATCAGTAGCGATCTGTATGATTATTTAGACTGACAGTTATAATTATACTGGCTACCTGTCAATAGGTTATTGGGTTCGGCCGTTAGTAAATGATTTATTCATCTATCTATGTAAGCAGAGTTGCGTCAGTAATTTTTCAGCTTCGATCACTTGTCACTTTTATGTATTGGTCACTCCGCTTCAGAGAAAATGGCTACCCCATTCCCCTACAGTATAGCTACAGAAATCCCTCGCTCCTCTCCACATCCGCTACATTGCTAGATGCAGAAACTACATCATTATCAACGAGTTATTCCGGTCTGATTCCCTAAACCCACCCCTCTCCTCGATCCCCTGCTAGTTCTTCATCTGTTTTAATCTCTGTCTTGTCCATTATAAACTTTCTCAACGACCAAACTATATTCTTTTTTTTTTTTTTGCGGATGGGTAATCATCAAATGACCCCTCCCGCTCTGGGTGATGCGGAAGGGAGTGTCAGACTCTTACTGACTAAAGCCCACCCGTGTTCCTTCCTTAGCCCTTTATGTTCCGGGCCAGTGGTAACCCTTTCGGACAATCCCGCTGACCTTCGGACAATCCCGCTGACCAACTATATCCTTAATTTTAAACTTATAAGATGTCCCTCCACCGGTTGTAAAACTACGTCAAATTGCGATTCTAGATTACTGATGTCACTAGTCACATAATACCGTCGCAAAATATGTGCAAGCGCCGTCTTCATAACCATCATGGCGAATTGTTTACCTGTAAAATTATAAAATCAATTAGTTGGAAGCCGCAGAGCTTAGTGCTTAGTGAAACGCTGAGTGCTAGGTGACACGCTCCTGCGACCATCACGTCTGTGGAGTTTCGGCTAGCGAATTTAATTTGGCCCTGTATAGCTGTGTGGGGGTCGGCCTTACATACTCGTATTATTATGTACTTTAAATGATTTTATTTTTTGTAGGAACTTACCGATACAGTTTCGCTTTCCAACGCCAAAGGGGGAAAACATGTTAGGGTTGTCAGGCAAGGTGGCTGGGTCCAGCCATCGCTCCGGTTTGAACTGCTCCACGTCTGCGCCCCACATGGGGTGGCGGCTAAGACCGTACAACCCTATGACGCATGTATTACCAGCCCGCAACGTGTAGTCCTCTGAAATGTACCACATATTGTATCAAGTTTTCCTGCAGCACAAACGGTTAAGATACCTACCTATACTGCCCCACCTCATCCACCCTGTATTGATTGGGGTTTTCTCGTTCCAAATACGTTAAAATATAATGTTTTTTTTATCGTTGAGCTATTATTTTTGTACCATTAATTACTGTCGGCAGTTTATTTAAGATTTCCTTCGCGGTTATAACACGTTGTTATTCCAATAATAATTATTATTTTTAGACTGTAGGGCTGGCCGCATACGTACGGTTTCGTGATCGGGAATTCAGATTCGGAATTCCGTGAGACTAGCGCAGACGTTCATTTTCTTGTATTCGGAATTTGTACTGCCAGTACGTAGAGGTACGCGTTCGTGAAAACACGTAATGAAAGGGCAAGTATAATAAAAGCTTGTAATAAAAACAATTAGGTACATTTGTTTGGTTTGTCTGTGCACGTTTCCCAATCATTCATAACTTCTTTACAGATCTGCTCCCACGCCAAGTCGTTTAGGTCTCTGTTGCTGTAGGGATATTTTTTCACAGACTTCATTAAATTTTTGGGCTCACACATTTTTTTTACGTAAAACAATGTTCGCCAAAAATACTAAACTACCTACATGTCCACTGGGCACAGCGGTGTAGCGAGGACAGAATGAAAATTTCCGTGCGTGTGGGGCGTATAGTACAAAATGTATGCGAGCGCTGCGTTCGGGATGACGTCATCCGGTTTTTTCCGTTCTTCATTCAGAACGGTCCGGCGGCGTCTTTCCGAAACGAACGTTAGGAATTATTTCCGTCCGAAAAATATAAGAACGTTTGCGCTTAGAGACGATTTTGTATGAAATGCGTGCATTTAGGTCTCCGAATCTGAATTCCTGATCAGGAAACCTAACCAGGAAACCGTACGTATGCGGCCAGCCTAATTAGAAAAAAAAACGTGACTAATGAGACTATTATGATGACAAACGATTCGAATAAAAGGAAAAAGCAAAGAACATGGAACAAAACGTACCCACCCATGTAGCAAATTGAAATTGGTACCATTAAAAAGGTCTTTGAAAAAAAAAATATTTCTTGTATGGGGGCAACTTTGTAGCTTGCGGGGGAAAAAAGATATTCGACGTTGAAAATGCCGAAAATCCTTAGTAAAATCGCCCCACCCACGTTCGACGTTTTTGCAATTTATGTTTTGTTTTATTTTTGTTAGCATAATATGGTACTTAGGTGTTGGCAGGCACCTAGATAACTTCGTAGGTCCGGCAAAAAAAAAAAAAGTGCCTGGGATGATAAAATCATTGAGAGTAACAACACCATTTAAAAATGATGTTTTGCTGTCTTTTGTAATAAAACTGTGCTTTTTAAGATTGATGTTTTTTATTTCATATTTTTATTGTACCGATACTAACGGTAAGTCGGTCTCTCTTCAGACAGAAAAAACGACTGGTTATTTATTTGGTCTACAGAACAGAAAAAGGTGCGATTGTTATAACACTTGGCAATTAAAAATGTATTAAAGAAGTTATCATAACTTCGGTCTCCCATTCATTCATTCATTCGTTCAATTATTTTTGAGTTAGTCAATTAAGCCTCTTCTAAATGACACATAGTCTAAAACGCTACAAGGTGGGTACGGGATCCATACAAAATTACCCATTGTTCTTTACATTAAGGCCCATCGTCGACGACGCAAAGTAACGTATTACAAACTTAAATCAACAGTGAGTAGCCACGATGTCACACTCACAGCATTAGTACCTATTTCAATGGCGGACCCTACACGACTTATTAACTCTCGTGGTGATTGATGGCTTCGTGTACGAACCGCCATGGAAATTATAGTGCTGTGCTATAGACGATGGGCCTCTGAAGGGTTTCCTAGAAGAGTGGCGGCCGCCACATAACGGCCGCAATGACGGCTGTCATGACAAGTCAAACCACACTGATGGCAGCGGGGTCTTTACGGTACTTTAAGGAACATTACGTTGTTAAAAAACGCTCTCTAGGGAAACACCAACTTGGCTTGTATATAAACGGAAACCTTCTAAATAGTGGCTTAAATAATGTTGTAGCGGTATCTACAACGCCACATGAGAACAACGCGTCATACTGACGTCACGCAAAATCCTGCATCTCGCAAACAGAGTTTACCACGCAACTAGCATAGAGACAACGACCCGAAATGAATCATCTGGCAGTTGCCCGCCAGACACAACACCCGTCCGGTCGGAGGATCATTCCCTTTCTATAGATTATGAGTGAACTTTACACCCTGTTCCTCACCTCTATAATGTTAACATCATTCACCGATAAATGACAGACATTATATGGCGGCCACCGCTCTTTTAGAAAACCGTAGCTTAATCGGTGGAAGGACACTGAACGGAAAACACAATAGAAGCTTAATTGTTATTACGTCTGGTGGTGCAACGTGTTAAGGCTCCTGCAGACAGGCGCGATGGGATTTAAGTAGAATTTCTATGAAAACAACATGGAAATTTTGAGTTGACCAAAATCGCGTCGCAGCGTTGCGTCGCACCTGTCTGCGGGAGCATTTCAGTCTTCAAAATATCTAGTTTAGATCTAATCCCTATGTTATTTTATTAATTTTAAGTAGGTATGCCTTCAGAGCTTTAAATACGAATTTAAATGCATACTAATTATTATAAATGCGAAAGTGTGTCTGTCTGTCTGTTACCTCTTCACGCTTAAACCGCTGAACCGATTTAGATGAAATTTGGTATAGATATAAATTTTTATTCCGATATTCCCCCGGGATCAACACTTATGCGGGTGAAACCGCGGGGCGCTGCTAGTTAGTAACAATTTGTTATTTTTGTAATAACTTACTTAGTTTAACATCTGTGTGAAGTTTTCTAGCAATGCAAGGGACAGTCGGATACAACCTCATAGTCTCTTTAATCGCCGCCTCTAGGTACACAAGTTTCAGTAGATCGTTTTTACTTATATCTCCATCTTTATCATGACCTAGTACTTCTTGTAATCTGTAAATATGAATTTATAGAAAAAACACCACAATAGCAACTGAAAAACTTTCAAAGCAAAATTATTTTGTGGCTTAAAAGTTTAAAACTGCCACATCACATTAGGCCAGCATCAGCACCCTTTTTTTTTCGGTAGGAAATCGGTAATAAAAAAAAACAGCTGTTCCCTACATTTTGACGACTTATACGAACATAAATGTATGTAATGTAAAAAAAAACAGCTGATTTTTTTTTCGCGATTTCAGGTTTGCTCCCATAGTAAAAGTTGTTCATAATGAGGAGTAAAATGACCTCTTAAGAGATTGTAATGTTTTACCAATAACCCTATATATGTACAGTCACGAGCACTAATATGTCAACACTTGGCAACTTTCAATTGCGATTTTTGTACAAAATAACGAATGCAACGTTGAAATACGACACTTTACATAAACCTATAGGTTCGAAAATACAATTTTCCTAATAATATAAAATTTCATTCAAAAATAAAGGAGAAAATCGCCTTTGAATAAAGCCAAGTGTATACATACTTATGCTTGTGACTGTACCGGCTCGTCCTAATGAAGTTAATAGCCCGTCCTTGAGAGGCAATGCTCCTGCGATACCACAGATATTCAAGATTTCCGTAAGACCACACATAACATCAGGTGGACCGTCGACTCATTTGCCATAAATAACATAAAAAAATACATACTCATTGAAGATTCGTTCTTGAACATTCCTGTAAGATCCAATCACTAGCAATGCGAACTTTAAAGACACAGACGTAGTGTCATAAGCAGCTATCACTAGAGTGTCCAGGTGTTCTCTAATCTCATCGTCTGTGAAGGCATCTTCTTCTTCAGCCAAATGCAGCATTCGCTCCATTAATGGTTTAAATTTGCCTGCAATTCATCGTGAATTAGTTACCACTCCTGAAACTAATATACAGGGTGGCATTTATCGACGCGCAAACTGTAACGACGCATATGATTCTAGACTCTCTAGCGGAGACTTTTTTCGTTGGATAACAAAAAAAATCTGCTGTTTCTTAAAAAAGTGCAACATCCACGCGGTTAAAATGTATGGAACGTCATTTTTTTTTTATTACCGCTGAAACTTTCGGTACAGAATCACGTACTGAATTCATAGTACCAGGTTGTGTGACGATGTCCCTACTACTACTCTTTAGTTATTGAAGCTGATAGATCTAAAAGGTCACTTTGACTGCATATTTTAGGACACATAGTGCAGGATAGGAAGTGGAGCTTGTTTTGTGGCATAGCTCCACAATTACTCCCTACTGTCGTTAAGGTTGCCCCCCACTTTACCAGGTTGGACTTACATCTTCCCACTTGTGTCCGGAGAAGGTTCAGAAACATCCAAGTGGACCACGGAAGGTTACACCCTGCTGGTAGATGCTCCTTTGGTGGTAGACACTAGACAGTAAGTAGGACCGAATACGCCGTGGAAGTGGCAAAGTTTTGGGAATACAAGATTTATAATACAGTCGTTTCAGCGACACGAAGAAGAAGCTAAAAGGTCAAACGTATTGATGAATGAACTTTTGTTTGACCCGAAATATAATTTAAGTATATTATCGGGTACGTATCAAAATCCCGAATTTTAAAAGACCGAATTTTACAATACCGATGTACGAAATCCCGAAAATTTAAACGCCGAATGGTTGTTTGGTCGAAAGTTTATATGCCCGTAAGTTTAAAAAGCCAATGTTTAAAATCCCGAAGTTCAAAATCCCGAAATTGCTACCGTTTCCGAGAAAAATGATTTTTTGTAAACCTAACCTCAAAACACTTAAAAGTTGCCTAAAAAGCGTAGTCGGAGGTTAGGTTCATCTTAGGGATCAACTTTCTCAAGAAAAAGCGAGCGAAGGGCACCCCGAGGTTCGGCTTTGTTAGGTTACTTTAAACGCTTTATAGGATGCAAAAGCGAAAATACCGTCACCGCCCGGCGAGGGGCTCCGCCGTCTATGTGGACGGAGCCCCGCTTCGCGGGGCCCCTATTTCTGTGTAAAGGGTTTAAAATAACCTAACAAAACCGAACCTCGGGGTGCCCTTCGCTCGCTCTTGCATCATACGTCGCCTATTGCGTTTGGGATTTCATCCATCGATATTTCGTCCATTCGGGATTTCGTCCTTTCGGGCATTTGAACATCGGTATTTTGTGTTTCGATATAACGACTATCGGCATTTAAAACTTTCGGTATTTTGAATTTCGGTCTTTTGGACGTCGGTATTTCAATCATCGGTATTATAAATCTTCGGGATTTTGATACGTACCCCCTAGAAATATAATCCCCAACATATTATTACCTCGAAACTAAAAACGTACCTATTTTTAAGGTAAATCATAAAAGTAATAATTACCTGTTCTCTCATTGTCGTTTCTAGAATGTTTATTAATCTTCAATTCCAATTTCCGTGTTTGTATCAACTAAAAGCGTAATTAGGTTAATAAAAGTTACACTGAACAAGCCATCTAGACAAGACTATATTTCGAAGAATTCAACAGCCATTTCCACACAACTTAAGTGGCAGTGGGCAGGGCACATTGCTCGCAGAACAGATGGCCGATGGGGCCGAAAGGTTCTGGAGTGGCGTCCACGTACCGGAAGACGTAGCGTTGGAAGGCCTCCCACAAGGTGGACCGACGACCTTGTGAAGGCCGCAGGAACCCGTTGGATGCGAGAAGCACAGAACCGGTCGAAGTGGAAGTGCTTGGGGGAGGCCTATGTCCAGCAGTGGACGTCTTTTGGCTGAAATGATGATGATGATGATCCACATTTCACATCATGTGATTTGAAGGACTATCAAACGAGTGAAGGCATAATGAGAGTCACCCAGTTCGGGTCTAAAGTCGGCTATCACTTAGTACCATTGCCTATTGGCCAAACTTTTACGTAAAACGTAAATAATCAAAACAACCGGAACTGAATATTAATAACCGAATTCGAGACAATAACAACATACCGGATTTAAGATATCTTTCAATATTTTAGTAAGTTTGTCTTGTTTTTGCTTCAATGCACTCAGGTTGAATAAATACGGCAAATGCAACCACACTCTTTGACCTCGTTCTAAATATACTGCTAATAAATCTTCAAATGCTTTTGCATAGTCTTTGTCTATTAAAGTTTGATCTTGAGCATTTAGGTTCAGCGACGTCCCTGCAAAGATCGAAAAAAGAATCAGAAGAAGAAAGAATCAGAGAAATCACAAGCCGCAAGAATTAACTTGAGACTTCGCTCAGATGACGTAACCGCGCGATACTGAGGCGACGATGACGACAGTGGTATTAGCACGGAGATCGGGAGGGCTCCGGTCTCAAGATAACTCTTGCAGGATATAAAGCCAAATAGGTACCGGTGCAAAGAATGCAGGAGAAGATTGGATGGTAAAGGCCATAGACAGTAAGATAAAGAATAAGATGGAAGAGGCCCACACACATGAGCGGTTTTTATTAAAAACAATAATTCAATAATAATTAAACGAATAAGTAATGAAATTACAATAAAATAATTAATAGGGCCAGATTCATGGGTGTAAATAACACACATTTAAACACATAGGTAGGTAACGCTGCAGCAGTAAATCTTTTGTTGTAATAAATGATCTCAACGAGAATAATTCTCAGTAGGTTGCAGATGGCATCGATTTAGAAAATGTAATAATCATTGCACAAATAACAGCCTCACATCATCATTCTCCTGCCCTTATCCCAATATATTTGGGGTCGGCGCAACATGTCTTTTTCTTCCATACTTCTCTATTAGTCGTCATCTCAGTAGTCACCCCCTTTCTAACCATATCATCATTCACACATTCCATCCGTCATTTCTTTGGTCTTCCCCTACTCTTATAGCCATCGACATCCATACTCAAAACTCTCCTCACGACATTTTCCTCATTTCTTCGTAACACATGCCCATACCATGACAACCGATTCCCACACAACTTTTCAGTTACCGAAATAACAGCCTCACATGATGGGAAGGAAATCAAGTGTCGGAGGTTGTCGATATGTAATCTATAGTATTCGATACAGACAATGATATAATAGCCTAAAATCTCAACCATCACCTGAGCAGGCTCTCTGCGGGACAATTGCGTCACACAGTGACTAACAAGAATGGCTTTCATTTTGACAGTTCAACAACATTTATTACGTTATTTACATTGTTGAGCAAAGTATTATTTTGAACACATGTAGTCATGGATTAGCAATATCCTTCAAAATCATTTGTGTTTATTGTAATAAGGAATCTATAGACGTCATTGAACATTTTTGAATTCGTCATACTTACGACTAATTATATTCATTGTGAAGGCTATCAAATCCTTGCGGACATCAAACAGGTCTTTTCCTACTTTAGGAGCTAACTGAGAGACAAGGTTTCGAGCTTGCTCATTTATTTCAGTAACGTATGTGTTCAGCACTTGTTGATTAAACGCTGGGTTTAATAGTTTGCGGTGAGTTTTCCACTTAGATGCTGCAACAGAACATGAGGAGAAGCCCTCGTTATAAAAGCTTTTTTCGTCTGTAGGGTAATTTATAGAAAAGTCGGGGGAGTTGGATTCGCCCAGTTAGGGTTCGAAAGCATCAAAAACAATAACATTTTTTTTTTAGGTTTTCTTTTTAAATAACCAAAACATCAAATACGAACTGAAAAATAATTTTAGTTTCGAAAGTCGCTGACTTTGACTTTGTTTGTTTTTTATGTACCTACTAGCTGACCCGGCAAACGTTGTTTTGCCATATAAATTATTTCTAGCTGCCCGGCGCTATCGTTCGCGTGGTGTCCTACCCCTTACCCTACCCTACCCCTACCCTACTCCTACCCTATTCCTACACTACTCCTACCCTACTCCTACCCTACTCCTACACTACTCCTACCCTACTCCTACCCTACTCCTACCCTACTCCTACCCTACTTCTACCCCACTCCTAACCTACTCCTACCCTACTCCTACACTACTCCTACCCAACTCCTACCCTACTCCTACCCTACTCCCACACTACTCCTACCCAACTCCTATAAGTAAATAAAAGTATTACTAATACTATGTCCGTCTATAACCGGATAAAAAAAACGGATAAAGAGTATTCTATGTCCGTCTCCTGGTTCTAAGCTACCTCCCCTCCAATTTTCAGCCAAATCGGTTTAGCCGTTCTTGAGTTATTATAAATAGTGTAACTAACACGACTTTCTTTTATATTTATAGATTATAATCATTATCATTACTTTTTAAATAACACAGACATAAGTATCAGAGTTAATAATACACATAATAATGTTTTAAAGATCACAATATGTTTTCTTTAGTACTATATCGTCCCAATAGATGTTACGTGTTTCCACTTATTGCAATAAAAAGTTGTTATAGAATGCTTTAAATTGATTATATCTTTTGATAGACTGAAGCGATTGCGATGAAACAAAGACTAATCACTACTTCGAGTTCTACACTATATTTGAGTATAAAAATGAACCATATTGGTTTGGTACTTTTTACGTTGAACCTGTTCAAATAAAAAATCTGTCACATCCAAACAGACAAAAATTCCAAAAATTGATGAAATGGCATCTGTTGGTCATCCTTTAACACCCCACCTATTTTTTTTTTTTAATAATTTCAATGTACAGAAACCCCTCGTCTACAGATTTATTATATGTATAGATAAAAATGAACCATATTGGTTTGGTACTTTTTACGTTGAACCTGTTCAAATAAAAAATCTGTCACATCCAAACAGACAAACCGACAAACAGACAAAAATTCCAAAAATTTATGAAATGGCATTTGTTGGTCATCCTTTAACACCCCACCAATTTTTTTTTTTTAATAATTTCAATGTACAGAAACCCCTCGTCTACAGATTTATTATATGTATAGATAAAAATGAACCATATTGGTTTGGTACTTTTTACGTTGAACCTGTTCAAATAAAAAATCTGTCACATCCAAACAGACAAACCGACAAACAGACAAAAATTCCAAAAATTTATGAAATGGCATCTGTTGGTCATCCTTTAACACCCCACCTATTTTTTTTTTTTTATAATTTCAATGTACAGAAACCCCTCGTCTACAGATTTATTATATGTATAGATATAGAAGATAGATATAGATAGATTGCCAAATTACCACGACATTCGAAATTAAATTACCACGACATTCGAAATTAAATTACCACGACATTCGAAATTAAAAGTACAGCCATGTAGGTTGTTATTGTATGTGCGTGCGTTCCTTCTTTTGTGTTACAAGGTAAGGTATACCTAAGGGCTAAGGCTAGCAATAAGGTTTTGATATACGGAACCCTAAAGCCTGATTTACACGGTCCCATTGAATTGCATATGATATGCCATAAGTTGCAAGCTACAATAAAAGTTGCATCGCCTAAACAGTGTTTAGATGATGCAAGTGATTTGTTGCTTTAACCTTTTCACCGCCACACGTCAAAAAATAACAACAAAAACGTGCCCTCGGCGTCAAAGTCTGTCATATTGGCGTGCTGGGCACATTTTGGTTTGTCATCTATACATGAATGTAGCGGTCAAAAGGTTAATTTTATTCTATACCACATGCAAGATACTCATAGTATAAATGGGGCTTACGTGTACCACTCGCACTTTGGCAGTTTTCAAACAATTTTACCAAAGAGTGAGTTTAAAAAAAAATCCTGCTTACATTTTGCTGTGACAAGTCCATTGCTACACAAATCCTCAGTAAAATCGTATAAGTACGGTTTTTCCAGACATGTATTGGCCAACACAAGACTGTCGTCAGGATCTGTTAACACTGAAACACAAATAAAGTAATATTGGTATTTGAGTACCTACTTCTAGTAACGGGTATCTATTCAAACCTAAAAGTCATTTATTCAAATTAGGATGAGAATCAACACTTGTCGAACGTCAAAATTACATAAGATAGTCAAAACGCCAGCTCTTCACCACTTCCATAGTGCTTTAGAGTTGGTTTTAGTAGGAAGAAGAAGTGTCGCAACAAAACTCCCCAGCAGCACAGCTGTCTGTTCAGTTAGAAAAACTTCATTCTATACAATCTAGTAATTATCATTACGAGACAAAAAACATTAAATTAAATAATTTGCCATATGTCAGCTATCACACGCTAATATACCAACAAAAACATTGAAAACTATACTCAAGCAGAAATAAATAATAAAAGCGTAAAAAATCTTAATACCTAAATAAAAGCGTCCAGGCATGAAGGGCATGCTCGCTTACATATGGAATGCTGCATTACGTTCATATCATCATCATCATTTCAGCCAAAAGACGTCCACTGCTGGACATAGGCCATACGTTCATATACCTAGCCGTAACTTGAAGTCACAAAATAATGATAAATAGGACGTTCGAAGTAAAATAAAATAAAAAACGTGTGTGTGGGGTCTTAATAATAACAGCCACACAGGTCGATCGATCAGATTAAGCTACGCTTGCCGCGGTTGGTCTGTGGATGGGTGACCATCTTTGTATACCGAGACCTCTCCGTGCCTCGGAACGCACGTTAAGCCGTTGGTCCCGGCTGTCATTCGTGGATGTTTCACAGTCCTTACGGGTAGTCAGAAGCCCGAAAGTCTGACAACCAGTCTTACCGAGGGGTATCGTATTAGTAACGGGGTTGTGGAGGTCAGATAGCCAGTCGCTCCATGTAAAAATACTGGTATTCAGCTGCATCAGGTTAGGCTGGAAGCCAACCTCAACATAGTTGGGAAAAGGCTAGGCAGATGATGTGTGGGTGGGGTCGGAGGACCCAGGCAGGAACGAAATTCAAAATAAAAATCCAAGATGGCGGCAGGCTCCAAAAATTTCTAAATGACGAAAATTTTAATAATTTTGCAACAAATCATCTTGGATTTTCATTTTGACCACAATATCGGCTTTATCACCCTCTTAAGTGATAAATCCGATATTAAAAAAACGACACCGATAGCGAAAAATTTTTAATTATTTGCAGCCGCCATCTTGGATTTTTATTTTGACCTCACTGTCGGCTTCAGCACCCCTGAAAACCATCTAAACTATCTCTCTCTCTCTCTGTCTCTTTCTATTACATAAATTAAAAGTCGCATGGAGGGGGCATAACGCTTTTTCGTTACGTGACGATTTCTTGCATTTCACTCCTACCGCAAGCTTCGTAAAAGAACTTCGTTCCAAGAAGCATTACTAATAACAATAACAAAACCATGGTCAGCAAGACGACCTGTCACCACAAGCAGTACTCGTTCCCAAGCATAACACAAAGACCAGCCGTTAACCCCTTCACCATATTTGAGGAAAGGAGGCAACCCGACCCCGGGACGCTACTGCAAGCAGTGACATCTAAGGAAGCATGATGAACTTGCTGCCGGTTGCTCAAGCAAGAATAATAATTATGATCAATTGCCGAGGTCACTAGCTTACCACGTATTACAATACAACTCATTAAAAATACATTGAAATGAGCAGCTTATGTCAATAAAAAAAAAAAAAAAAAATAACATAGTAGATTTTAATGGTGTAAAATCTTCCGGGCATTGTGGTTTCAATGATCGGAAGTCGTTCGACCCTATTATGTAAATAAGAATTTATTACGTTGAAAGCTTTTGTTTGAACACCGCTATGGCGTAATTTGCGTACAAGCGTGTCATTTTAAAAACATTAACATACTTATGGCGTTACATGTTGGAAGCTAAATAATCTACTAAAGGACATCATTCAAGTGTCATTTTATACCCAAAAATTTAACGTTTATTTTTTACCCATTTTATACCCAGAAAAAAAAGTACTATTTTCCTATGGGAAATAACATCTTTTGCATTTTTTACTATTACAGCGAAAGTCTACAATTATTAATCCCCGCGGCTGCTGTTTGAGATTGAAAATTCCAAAAATCATATTTTTATATAACAAGTGTATTAAGCATAACATTAAAAAAATACCAACTTTTAATTGAATTTAACATCTTGAACATGTTTTAAATTGTAGACTTTCGTTGTAATAGTGAAAAATTCTTAAAATGTAATTTCCCATAAGAAAACAGCACCTACTATTTTTTTCTGGCCCGGCACTTTAATTTTTGGGTATGAAATGAATGATGTCCAATAGGTTAAGTTCACTACTATGCAAGATAGTATATATTTCAGGTTTAGACGTCGAATAAAAAACGATATCTGCCAGATACATTAAAAGGAATAATTGCAGGAAGGAGGGTTAATTGGAGGAAGAATTTGCATGAAATAATCTTTAAGTTAACCAATGCTTATCAGGAGGTAGAGGCCAGGCCACAATAAGCAATAAGTTCCTCCTATGACGAACTGTCCGTAATCAGCCTAAAGGAAGTGGGAACTGCTGGGCACAGGTTTCCTCTCTGTGACCTCTCACACCGACCGTGGTGGTGGTGGATCGTGACATGGATTACAGCCCGCTCGAGGGCGCTCACTCGAGCGGGCTGTAATCCCAGTGCGCGTCGGTTGATGTCTTGGAATTTTTGGTTCTAGGAAATACCGGTTTTCTCAGTTCTCAGCAGTGATAGGCACATCACCCTTATTTATAGGACATACAAAACTACTCTGTGGTCAATAGGAAACTTATTAGGATGGAACGAAATAACTTACCATATAGCAAATGTACAGTGAAACTAAACACAATCACACCACCTTTCTCCAAAGAGTATTTACATGCATTTTCTATAAAATTCCACAAGCCTGAAATACAACAACAAAACTGCATTAGTGGAAAGTTTTAATATAAAAACCGAAAAAATACGATAGATACTTCTGAATGTAAGGGTGGAAACATTTGTATGGAAAAATATATTTCCCATGAAATGTGGTTTATGTATGTAACTTTTTTTTTTTCATTTTTTTTTTTACCATTGCCCCACTCTAGGAATTTCTCCTGTATTGTGGGTGCGTTTACAAACATTTAAACTCACATACACAAAACAGCCAGACCCGGAACAACTACTTGTAGGTCATATAAATATTTGTTCCGTGCGGGAATCGAACCCGCGACACATAGCGCAGCAGTCAATCGCTTAACCACTGCGCCAACCGTGCCGTCGTAACTTGGGTTTAGCAGCAGAGTAGAGCTCTTTGTGAAAAAGCTCCTTCAGAATAACACCACCGTCATATTACAGCTGACCTCTGCTGGCCACAGGCCTGTCGAATTGCAAGCCATTCAACTCGATTCTTGGCCACTTTCATCCAGCTGCTACAAGTTAACCTGCTAAGATCACCACTCCACGTACCCTGAGGGCGTCCTACCTTACGTTTACTGATTCTCGGCCTGCACTCAAGGACATGCCTACCCCAACCGCGATCAGTCGTTTCGGTAGGATCTCGACAAACCGAGGGTTAGGTGAAATTTTAGGGTTTTACCATGTCTGTATTTGTGACCGTAATAGCTATCCAAATGGGATTTACCACGCATCTGACGACCCCCTTGGTAGAAAACATGCTTTTTAATTTATACTTCTAACCGGTTGCTTGAGGAGGCTGCAATTGTGTATTATGAAGATCAATGTCTACGTCACACATCAGGGCAACAAGTCTGGGCTGCGGAGTGTGTCAAACTCTAGTAGAACTCTTTGTGAATAAGCTCGTCCAGGGAAGTAGAACCACCATGATGATCAGACCAAGATTAAATCTAGACATTATTAAAAGAGACTGTGACTCTGAATTTGTTTCGGCCTTTCTTATCAGAGTAGGAAACGCCGATCTCTTCTAGTTTAAAAAATATGGTACAAACCTACTTACACAAATAAGATCATTGTTTACAAGCGCACGATGACATGAGATACTTCAGCTTTATCTCTGGGATGGCAACACATCTGCGATGACTCCAGTATTGTAAAGAATCCATCAGAATGGTAGTCGTCGGTTTGTTTGCCAACCAATAACATTTAAAAACATGGCCTGCGCAGATGAGCCATTTCCTAAATGCATTTCCTCTAGTTTCTTGTGGTCAAGAACACAAAGGTACAGGAAGCGTTGGAAATAACAAGCGATGAATAAATATCCAAAATCTTTTGGTTACTTACGTTTACGATCTCCCATGAGGTAGTGTGCGTGTCCTATAAGCGGCAGTGCTCCTGGCAACACAGGGGGCAAGCGGTGACGCGGTCTGAACCACGCAACATACACCAACCAACACACAATGAGCCCTAGCACGTACATTTTAATACGCAACCAGTGCATTTATGTTAACTTTAAAAGTAATCCTTATTTTATATACAAGGTACGGTCAACATAATACGTACATTAAATTATCTTTCAAATCTAGGATTAAGGGCTAACGCACACCGCGGTCTGTGATTGGAGGTCGACAAAATTTTCAAACAACGCCCGAGGCGAGGTGCGGTGGTTCTGTTCATCAAAAAAGGTGACAAATCCTTGCTGAAAAACTATAGACCCCATCTCACTTCTGAGCCATTGTGATTCACACTTGGAGCACTATCAACAACCTCAACCTAAACATTAGTAAATGCGTGGTCATGACCTACTCAAAAGCCACACAACATCTATACTATGAATAATGAGCCCCTGAAACGCGATCTGGGTGCTCACTTCGATCCACATCTTACATTTAACAAGTACATAATACAGACCTGCAACAAATCCCACAAAAACTTAGGTTTTGTCTTGCGTCAGGCCAAAATTTTCAATAATCGTCCAGCCATTACCATACTGTACAACTCCTTCGTTCGCAGTTTGCTAGAGACTAACAGCGCAATCTGGAACCTCCTGAAAAATTGTGTATGTAGTGTGTACTGGTCAACGAAAATATTCAGAAGTCTTTTGTCCGCTACCTGTACTCAGACAGGGTACGTATCAAAATCCCGAAGATTCATAATACCGATGTTTGAAATACCGACGTCCAAAACACCGAAATTCAAAATACCGAAAGTTTTAAATGCCGATATTCGTTATATCGAAACACAAAATACCGATGTTCAAATAATAATAATAATGCTTTATTTCCAAGTTTACAATTTAGCAGAAAAACACTATGCAGAACAGACTACCTATATAAACCTAAAAATTATAAGAATAGCACTGAGTTTAAACCTCTGACACCCAAGCTAAGATTAAACTTGTGTTATGGGTGTCAGGTCTCTCTCTTTAATCGTTAACCAAGATAATATAAACAAGATTCGGAGTTACATAGTGATTAGTGTCACTAGCGATTGCCGGAGCATTGCCCGGACAAATGCCCGAAGGACGATCCCGAATCGACCAAAATACCGATGGATGAAATCCCAAACGCAATAGGCGACGTAGGATGCAAGAGCGAGCGAAGGGCACCCCGAGGTTAGGTTTGGTTAGGTTACTTTATACCCTTTACACAGAAATAGGGGCCCCGCGAAGCGGGGCTCCGTCGACATAGACGGCGGAGCCCCCCGCCGGACGGCGACGGTATTTTCGCTCTTGCATCCTATTTCTGTGTAAAGGGTTTAAAGTAACCTAACAAAACCGAACCTCGGGGTGCCCTTCGCTCGCTCTTTCTTGAGAAAGTTGATCCCTAAGATGAACCTAACCTCCAAATACGCTTTTTAGGCAACTTTTAAGTGTTTTGAGGTTAGGTTTACAAAAAATCGTTTTTCTTGGAAACGGTGTAAATTTCGGGATTTTGAACTTCGGGATTTTAAACATCGAGTTTTTAAACTTTCGGGCATATGAACTTTCGGGATTTTAAACTTTCGACCAAACAACCATTTTAGATACGATTTTACCAGGGATTTTGATACGTACCCCTTAGACAACCGGGACCAACGGCTTAACGTTTTTTTCAAAGGCATGGAGGGGTCTCGGTATGTAAAGATGGTCACCCACCCACAGACCAACCGCGGCTAGCGTCGCTTAACCTGATCGATCGACCTGTGCGGCTGTTATTATTTAGCCACGAGCCCAATCAATCAAAATCGTTTATTTGGATAAAATGTGGTAGGTACAAAAGATGATATTATGTAAAATTGTACTGCAAAGACACATTCCGCCATGTAGGCGCCGCCTAATGATACAGAAATATACTTCAACAAAAACTAAAAAAAATAGGTAGCACATATTTTGATATAAAGAAATAGTCTGTTTCATTTTCCTTTTGTTACTTTTTTTTTATATATAACTTGGATTTTTATTTTACTGTGTTATGTGATCTTCCTGTTCGAGTCGCAATAAATACTTTTTCTTTCTTTCGTGTGTAACATCATTTTGCTCACGAGATTGTTGAATAATAAACTTCTTTGGAATGGGCTAGCTTCATATTTTTCTGGCTGACCAACTCGTTGACAGTTGAAAAGTGCCTGTAGATGGTTTAATTGAAATAAATGCTTTGAGTTTGAATTTGGTGATGAAATTTATGAATCCCCCCATGTGAAAAGAGCCTTAACGACTTGTGTCCGGTGTCCAGTTTGTCACTGTTCCATAAATCTAACAAGCAATTAACATAAAAGGTAAGCCTTTTAACTGGTTTACAGTAACTTTTAAAATAAACTTGTTATTTCTACCTCTAAACTCGTCATCCTTAAACCCATTCAATAATAATTATAATCAGCTCATTTAAGTGTGATTGATATCAAAACATAAACGAGAATTGATTTTAATCTTGTTTTATATTATGTGGTCGTTTCTTTTTTTTTGTGTTTTAGCTATCGTTTCTGAGAGCAGTGGTGGCCAAGTGGTGACGGCCGCGACTTACGAGTTTGTAGGTCGTAGGTTCGAACCCAGACAGGCGCTTTACTTTGTTTACCTAAATTATATCATCACCACTGCTCTCAAAACGGTGAAGGAAAACATCGTCATCGAAAAATTTGTCTGCTTAACAACGTAACCAACGCAATGAATGTGGCTGAACTGTCAAATTGAATGGCATTGCCATCGATTGCTATTGAATGTGTATTACGCAATTAGCCCGCAATCACAAAGATTCAATGATTATTTTCTTTGGAGCCATCGTTTCCTTCAGGTGACGTATTTAAGGCACGTAAATGAAACGTAGCTTCGGCACAATAAGATCGTAATTAGAATATTGTTTCATCGATTATACAAACCGTTTCGACTGATTAAAATTTTGTCCTAATTCTTGATTGTTAGGGTTGTCCCTTGACGAATCAGAAAGTTACAAAGTGATGTTTACACTAAGAATTTAGACTAGAAAACATAAGTAATATTTAGTTTTTCTAGTTCATTTCATACGGAGACTTAATGCAGTTTAACTTGTAATAAAATTTATTAAGATTTATTTACCTAATATATTCTCAGTTTTAAATGCAAGCACTGACGTGACAGATCACTGACATGTTTTTTTTTTTTTTTAAAACGTTGCCCCACACTATGAATTTCTCCTGTATCGTAGGTGCGTTTACAAACATTTAAACTCACATACACAAACAGCCAGACCCGGAACAACTACTTGTAGGTCATACAAATATTTGTTCCGTGCGGGAATCGAACCCACGACACGCAGCGCAGCAGTCAATCGCTTAACCACTGCACCAACCGTGCCGTATGTATGTGGCTCTTACATCGAAAAGACCATCTCAGACACCAATATGCATGGGCCTCATAATTATGACCTGTCCAAGTAAATGTCTGAACTTTAAAAGTCACTGTGACCTATGAGTTGGTTTCGGTGTTTCTTTTCAGACAGGAAACACAGACCTCGTCTAGTTTTTAAAATGGGTACCTACACTACATAAATACGAAAAACTTTATTCTGACAGTCACAAATACGAATTTCAAAATACCGATTTTCATAATTCCGAATGGTTTAAAATTCCTAATATAACAACTCCGATTTATCATTCATCCTATTTTCATAATTCCGAAATTTAAATATTCCTTACGTTTATAATTATTGCTATTCTAAAAATACCGAGTTTCAATAGATCGAATAACAAAAAGTTCGACTTAATACTATTTCTTACCTACCTCGGCCCTATTTTGTAAATATATAAGTAGATCAATAAACAATTTCAAAATTGATTGGATTCGTTTTTGTGCACGTGTCAAAAAATATAGTTGTGGTTTGAACTTACGGAATAAGTATTACTATCAAGTTTTTATTTTCAAACAAACAAGATAATATTTAAATAACATAAGCTAACAGACTTAAAATAATTACATGTCCTATTTACAAAAAAAAAAGGAAAATTTAAGTTCGGTTTCAAGAATTTATTTCTCTAAAAGAATTTTACAATATTCACTTACAAGAGAAACAAAACAGAGAATCTTATTAGTAAATAAAGGTACAACATCGGGAAGAATGGCTATTTAAATTAGTTATATCCAAGATCACTTACAACTAAAAGGTTACAGGTTTTACAAAACTGTTTCTGCTAAATATTTTTTTAGTTTAACTTTAAAGACGTTTATAGATTTTGACATTTTAATATCATTTGGTAAACTATTATGTAATTTTGCTCCCTCAAATCTTATATTATATCTGCCATAATTTGTTCTTGGAATAGAGACTTCTAGAGTGTTTAATTTACTGCTTCTTAAGTTGCTTATTTTATTTTATTTACGAACTATTTAAGTTGGTTGTCAGTTTGCCTGACTGTCCCTAGGGATAAAGATCAGCGTATTTACTTAATATTCTCTAAATAAATAATAATACAACGCGCGGGAAGTCAGAAGTCGGACGTAACACGATGGATGCGAGCCGTTTGATGGAAATTATCATTATATAGTCATTGTTTGCCACCGCGGTCACACGGTGTCCGCCAACAATAGATTTTCTATTGTGTCTGTTGTCTGGCAGTCAACGTGGGTATAAGCATGTTTTTTATCATTTATTTACACCGATTTATCAGTAATTACTGGGCCGATTTACAAGGTTCTGTGGGGTAATTGCTTAACGCACTAACAGTAGAAATGGCTTTCATTTTCACAGTTCAACAAAATTAATTTACGTTGTTGAGCAAACAAAGACACAAGAAATAATTTTAGTTTTGGAAGTCGATGGCAATTTGCCAATAGACAACAAACAATGAAAAAAGTAATTTAAAAAAATTAAACCGACTTCAAAAAGAAATCAACTCTAAATTATGAAATAACTTTAATTTCGGAAGTCGGTGTCTTTGGGATCTGTATTTTTTTATAGTTTTAGTTTTTTGCCACCGACTTCCGAAATTAAAGTTATTTCATAATTTTGAGTTAATTTCTTTTTGAAGTCGGTTTAACTTTTTTAAATAACTTTTTTATTTCGTAATTTTTAGTTTTTGCACTAGAATTTAACCAAGGTTTTGAGATGTTTTCATTTTGACACCAGTAGCTCGTATCAATAAGCCAGGCCGTCACTCTTCCACGTATTAGTCCATAATATATCTTGAAAATTCCTGAATCGATTTTGATGAAACTTGCACTGTTCCCTAAGTTGAAGTATATGTAAGCCAATAAAGAAAAAATGGTCACGATTCGATTAATAATTGCGGAGAAATGCGTGGACACCCAGATAGCATTTAAATTTGCTGCAAGTTTGTTTTTTATTTGATATTTAGTTGTTACGGCAAACTTGTTGTGACAAATTTATTTCAAATTAGCTGTAAACTTGTGAATGTTAAAATGATATGGCAAGTTTGTTTTGATACTGTTGCAATATTGTTAATGTAAACATGATCTGTCAAGTTTGATCCAATAATACTGTAAACTTGACACGTTAAACGATCTCGAATCATCAACAACCATTATAAAATCCGGCCAAGTGCGAGTTGAACTAGCGCACCAAAGGGTTCGGTGTGTACCATAATCATTAATCGTCATCCATCAGTTCCATCCACAGAAATGGTTCCAACACACAAATAATTTTTAAATTTGGGTAAAATGGAAAGTGTTCACTCCACCTAGGCACTACTAGTTATTTAACGTATTAACGTAGTTAGACCACTTTAAGTTAAGGCGTAGGTAGGCCATATTTTTATATTTTTGCTCTACATCATGTACAGACGCCAGCAGGTCAACCTACCCGAAACTGTCAGATTTTCCCAATCAACCTTGAACCTTATACTTTAGCAATAAAGTCGAAAATCTATTAAAGAAATCTGACAGATTGTAGTAACTTGATGTGCTGGCGTCTGTACCTAATAACTACGTTACTCGGAACGCAAATCCTTTGTAGAAGTTCATGCAGAGCTCTCACCTCGCTGTTACGTTCGCCGCACAACAAAAATACAAGGGTATACGCTATTAATTACGAAATGTATTTGAGAGGCTTTATTTATAGTGTTCATCTCGAACCTTCGCCTATTTTCATAGGCTGAGGAAAATTTGTTATAATAAATTATGATCAAAACAATATAGGTACCAACAAAACGCGAAACTAAACGCAATTGTCAACTGTCAGTATGAAATATGAAGAAACTCAAACTCAACATAGCTGTCATTTGTTTATGTAACTTCATTCTGTTTCTTTCCGTGTTTCCGTTTCTTTCCTTGATTCGTGAAAGTGCTTACTCCGTGTTGTTTGTGATTGTGATTTATCGACGACCCTGTCTGTGTTTTGGGATTTTTCTTACGTTTGACTTTGCCTGTGTTACTGGACTCGATTGGATTGCTCTCCTGTTGGACTAATTAAATCGTCTTGATAAAATATCCCTACTGACTGACGGTAAGTTTGGTTTGGTTCTCTAGCCAGGTCCGCTGCGCCTGCGGCATGTTTTCGTATATTGCTAACACCGTGTTATTATCGAAGGTCGTGTTTTTATTGTTCGGCGTTTTTTTTGCCGAGTCCAATGGATAACACGTTATGTGTTAGCAAAACACGAAAACATACCGCCGCGGACCCGGCTTTACAGTGGGGTGATCATTTTAATCAATTAGAGCTAATGCAGACCCCCTAAGAACATTCTATAAAGTCACATAACCTCAAAAAAATTCCCCACTTAACATAATTTAATAACAATTTATTTCACCAGTGGCTGCTAACTATCTCGTAATGTGGTACGATTCCCTAATTATAATACCAGCCCACATACATCCCAATGTAGGGCACGGGCCTCTAAGAGAGAGGGAAATTACTGTGTGCCCACCGCCGCTGCTTTGAGTTTTCAAGCATACTTATGTAGCAACAATATAAAATAAAAATTCTTAAAGGATATGGTATGCAATAAATTCTTATTTGTAATTGGTATATATATTGTTATTAGGTATAATAATCTTTATTATACATAGGTATATATAAATGTATTTACTTTCTTATTGTTGGCTGGTGAAAATAATACAACTTTTTTTTCTTTAGACACTTATGGGGGATGCACGACTTCGTTTAAGAAAAGCGGAAGAAACATCAAATTTAGATTCCGATGAAGAAGTGAAAAAGGAAAAGGAAAACAAATGTTTATCTTCCAGAAGACTCTGAAGATTCTTCAGATGAACAAAACCATCAAATATCTCCCCCGAAACCTAAAGGAGCAGAATCGTCAAACACTAATAAAATGGATGCCAACTCCATTGCGCGATGCCCACCGAGCTCAACTGTGATGTTTTCCAGCCAGTCAACCGAAAATGTGTCCATCTGGTGATATATTTTAATTTATAATTTATTTATGCAGTATTCCTTCAGAGGATGTTAATGATATTCTAATTTTAATATTTTTGTTACAGACTGCGACAAGCAAACAATTGGCAATCCAGCAAAGTCATCTCATCCAGATGGTGACTGACCTGTCGAAACAAGTGTCAGAAATTATTAGAAAAGTGGACCTGATTTTAGGGTTGCCGGAAGAGCCATTGACTCCACGAAGGCAAGATCCCTTTTCGCTGCCACAGTTTCTAACAAACCTGCCAGTAAATGACGATGACAGTTTCTGTCATTTAAATGAACAAGTCAAAAATGGTAAGGGCGACATTTTATTAAATATACATTTAATAATGTTTCATTAGTCATCTATGTACCTACTTTTTACCCATGAAGCACAGACTTAAATTATGTAAGTCTAAAACTTACTTCAGTAGTTGCACAACTAACAATTGGCTTTGTATGCTTTGACCTTATTTGAGAAAAAAATAATTAAAATAAGATGCACCCAACATGTACATATGCCATTAATTACCTACATTATATACAGTATTTCTTTTTTCAGATACGATTCTTGGCAGGTATTGGCGATAAAAACCTCCGTTCTTTTGTCACAAACATGCTTAGAAGAATACTGCTGGATGAAGTAGCTGAGCAATATTCTCTGACTGGGAAAAAAATGAAAAACTCAAACACAGAAACTTGCAAATTAATATTTCGTAAGTATTATTGTAATTCAAGTTTTTTTATTAATGTTTTATTTAATTCCTACATAACCAACAGTCACATTATGAAACATGCTGCTTAATGTCAATTATAGTACATTACTAAAGCTGTTTTATTTATATTTTCAGAAATGTGTAAAAAAGTGCATGGAAATGTTACCGACGATAAGCTGAAAGACTAACAGCTATTTTATTTCATTGTTTCAGGGCCGAGAGACAAAACAAAATCGACCATGATGCGAGTCTAGTCTAGAATGAACAGGCATCTTCTGGGCACGCTCGTTTCATCATAGACCATAAGGTCTAAAGCGATGGATAACCATCGCTTTCAATCAGGCGGATCAAAACCGGCCCAGGCAGCAATAAAAAAGAAAGTCGTTCCATACTACGTTTTTTTTAACTTACGTATTTGTTTTCGACTTATTTATGATTGTTTTCTTTATCTATTTACCCAGGCTGTATGAATAAATACCCTTTGAAGTGCAATGGTGAAATAAACCCGTTCAGTTTTAATTTCAATTGATTTCATTTCATATTTTAAAGCTGTCAAGATTTTTGTTTCTTCATGAGGCCTACTCGCAAACGACGACACATTTTTTTTTATCGTAGTGGTCGCGTTTGCGAGTAAGCCTCCTGAAAAACACCAAAACTCGTTGCTTTGTGGTATATTATTAAGCATCTGTCTTAGCAATACACCATTTATAACAATTTATGCAACAAACAGTAAGCAAGTATGTGACAACATTGTAGGTAATTTGTCATGACAAAGATTTGGCAACATTGCAATGACAAAGAGTTGGCAAGTTTGCAATGACAAAGAGTTGGCAAGTTTGCATTGGCAAACATTATACAAATTTGATGGGCGGAAACTAGACATTTGATATAAGTTTGATAGAAACTTGCAACAAGTTTGTCCTTTGCCTCGTCAAACTTTACGCAAGTTTACACATTTGATATTTCAAACTTACTGCAAGCCTGAAACAAGTTTAAATTGCTATCTGGGCAAACATACATACATACATACTTACATACACACATACGTCTATAAAAGTTGGTATATTTGTTTGGAAGCCCTAATAGATTGTCATATGTGAATATAATGTAATTCCAATAATATTACATACATACGTGTCGAATTGATAACCTCTTTTTTTTGAAGTCGGTAATAAATATCAAAGGCAGCTTTTTTCTTTCACAAACCAACGTAGCTAGCAGCCCTACGCAACCCCTGCCGGTCCTAACAAAGACCTCTTCTAATTAGTAATTTAATACAGCGTTGTCCATTGAAATTCCCCTGGATCGTTCTAACGTAGCTAATGATAGCTCCTTTATTCGCCTGGACGTTCATTCTTCCTCTTTTGTCCATACAAATTAAATTGAGAAGGCAATTGCTTCGAAAAATTATTGTTTGTGTGAATAATGTCGGGTTGAAAGCTTTAGTGATTTAATTAAGGGGGTGAAAAGTATTGTTCTGATTAGAGAAGACAGCGATATTTTTTAGTAAATGTTTAACAAAGTCGATGGTTTAATCTTCACCATAAAGTTGACTCTATCTGAATGCATTTTCTACGAAATTCAGGGTAAACTGTAATGTTGATTTGTCCACTCAGAACCATCTTTAATAGCCAACGCGGAGGCGAAATATAGACCGACGACTTGAATACCTAATAACTCGAAACTATACTAATGTTATAAAGAGGTAACATTTGGGAGTTTGTATGAGTATGTAGGGGTAATCAACGGAACTACTGATCCGATCCCGAAAATTCTTTCTTTTTTTCTGTCTTGTGTAGTTGTTATATTCCTGTGCGAGTCCATAAACTTAAATACGTTTTCTTTATTTTTTTTTAATATAGTGAAAATAAGAAATTTCACGCGGCCGAAGTCACGGGCCTATGCTAGTACGCAATATAAGAAAATAATGGACTGCGTTCATTTTACGAGTGAAACATTTCTATTTCGAGTAATAAATCAAAGTTGGTCAAGGGTTTCAAAGCTACCTTGTTTTGTCGACATTGAATAGTTATGAGTGTTAAACGGACAATTAGTTATAGGGGATAATAGGCTTGGCCAAGGCTGCTCAAGAAAACATCAAGAAAAAATTTTTTTTTTGTTAAGACTTATTGTCAGACTTTCGGGCTTCTGACGACCCGTAACGACTGCCAAAGATCCACGAATGACAGTCGAACAAACAGATAAAGATAAAAGTAAGAATATGAAAACTGACGAAGATATAAAAAGGCTTGAGATACCTATCTCTTGTACAAGCGCACAATATGTGACAAGTGCGTGTCACTCTCGCAAATTTTTGTCCCAACAGCAAACCGAGAAGTAATCTTTATGTATTACATAACATAACATCACGCGTATATTCCCTGATGGGTGAGACACAGGTGTACCTTAGTACAGTCATGAGCATAAGTATGTATACACTTGGCTTTATTCAAAGACGATTTTCTCCTTTGTTTTTGAATTAAATTTTATATTATTACGAACATAGTACTTTCGAACCTATAGGTTTATGTAAAATGTCGTATTTCAACTTTGCATTTGTTATTTCGTGAAAAAATCGCAATTGAAAGTTGCCAAGTGTTGACATACTAGGGCTCGTGACTGTACAACCACATATCGCCAGTTATGTGTGTCCCATGGCGAGTCTATCGTCATCAACCGGGCACGAAACCAGACTCCGGGCTGCTACTGAGAAATTCCTGAAGAAAAAACCCACGGAAATCTATGGAAAAACCCAATAACTCTTTATCTATGACGTCATTACCTACCTAATTAAATCATAATTATAAGTATTATTTTAAACCAACATACAAAAATTCGAAATTTACAAATACCGTATCAATATTTTTACATCGACCGAAAACAAACCAAATTCGTTTCTATGAACCTATTCAATTCCAGGGCCAAAATGGTATTCGTAAAAAAGGACCTCGTAGAATTGACATTCCTTTTATATTATCTGTTAGTCGCATTGCGTGGAGACGTGAATTTGTGGATTCTTTTACTACTGTAGCAAAGAGTAAGATAAAGTCTGGATACAGAGGTGCATTTGTTTCAGGGGGGTGGCAATTTCTCTCTGAGGAAGCGGGGGATTTCTCAAGCCTCGGCACCTATTCTCCCTAAACTCGAAGCGGTGCCCGCTTTTCGTGGATGACTAGACTTATCTATTTTTATCTTACTAATATACCGTATACAAAGTAAAAATACAGGTTATAAAACTATGTTCATGTCTAATTTTGTGTTTTAGACTCAGTTTGGTCTAACCGAAATATAGCCCGAAATTCTGACGACCAGTCTTACCAAGGGGTATCGTATTAACCAGTAACTGGGTTGTAGAGGTCAGATAGGCAGTCGCTCCATGCCACCTGCGGAATGTGGGGCCGGACTTGTCGGACGCTCAGTTCGGTTTTCGGGCTGAGCTAACCTAACCTAACCTTTTTTTTTTTTTTTTTTTTTTTTTTTTTTTTTTTTTTTTTTTTTTTTTTTTTTACGTGGAGAAATGCTCATGCATTCTGCACTACCACGGGGAGATAGTGCAGTTATGTGGGACTCTAACCCACTAAAACTCCACGGTGTCCTCCTCTGCCGCTTATGGCGGGAACACGGGCACGCGTTAGCACTCATCCGTGAACCCGCCGCGGCTGTCCGTTACCGGACCCTCCTCCGGGGAGTACTCCCCATCACCGGCGCACCAGAACACATAGCACGCCGTGACCACCCCAGGGACCAAACCAGCACATGGGCGCCAGACGACCCCGTCTCTGCCACCCTTGGTCCCCCTGCGACGGGTCAGGTCATTGGCCCCGCCGCCTGCCAATTTTCGGCCGCAGAGGATAGGGAGAGTGGCCAACGTCATACCAACACTCCTCTTCCCCTGCGGCCCCACCGCGTCCGCCATCTAACGGTGGCGACCCCGTCAAGGCCGCGGAAGGTAGGGAGAGCGGCGCACCGTAATACCGGCACTCCTCTCCCGCCGCGGCCTCCAACCCTCAGCCGCGATGCCTCCGGTACGACATCGCGGCCCGCCTCAGTTGCGATGTCGCCCAAGCGGCACCGCAACCTACATGTTGGCCGCTACGTCGTCGGCTTGTCGGCAAAAGCCCTGACGAGCGGCCCCTCCTCGGGTTCCTCTTCGCTTCACCGTGGGTGTCCAAGCCACGGCTACTGAGCCCCCCCGCCTCGACAATGCGGGAACCCACCGGGGGGGAACCTAACCTAACCTTTTTTTTTTTTTTTTTTTTTTTTTTTTGTTTGCGCTGGGAAAAAATGCATTACGCATACCCTCCCATCGGGGGATGGGGGGCTATGTGGGACTCCCCGGGCTGACCCGGTATACCCACTAAAACAACCCAGCGACACTCCCGCTTCGTCAGAGTGGCGGGGGACTGGGAAACCGGCAAAGCCTTGACATCCAGTCCTCCGCCGACGATGGCCCTCCAAGGCGGACCCCTCACGCCCCCCCCGTGGGGAGGGGGAAGGGCCCGGGAGTGACAGACGAAGGTGGTGATGGGTGCAATGCGGGCGAAGGCACCCCCGTGCCTGTCGCCCGCCCATCGCCACCATGAGGAGGGAGAGGACGGCGCCTTCTCCGACCCCTTCGTCTGCGGAGCGGCGCAGCGAGAGGGTCATCCTCCCGCGCGCGCTCCGCCTCCTCCTTTTGCGAGATTACGTCCTCGCAAAAGGAGGCTACCGCTGACCAGGACTCCTCGCTCTCCAGCATGGCGTTGATCACGCTGGGGAGCGAGAGGTCCTGTCCGACCACTGCTGTCAGACCGCGGCGCAGCTCGGACCACGCTGGGCACACCTCGAGCGTGTGCTGTGCCGTGTCCTCCGCTGCGCCGCAGTCATGGCAGGCCGGGGTCTCCTCCCTCCCGATCCGGTGCAGGTGCGTTCCGAAACAGCCGTGGCCGGACAGCACCTGCACCAGGCGGAACGAGAGGAAACCGTGGGACCGCTCGAGCCAGCCCTGCAGGACCGGACCGAGCGCGTCCAGCGTGCGGCGGCCGAAGGTGGCGGTGGCGAGGTCCTCCGTCCAGTGGAGGACGATGGCGTCCCTCGCCTCCCGCCGCACCGCCTCTCGTTCTTCGGCGACGGGGCGCTCCCCGAGCGCCCTCCGCTCCGCAGTCCACTCGTAGACTTTGGCCAGCACCCAAGCCTCCAACTCCCAAGGAGGGGTGCCGGCCAGAGCGCACGCCGCCGAAAAGCCTACGGAGCGGTAGGCCCTCGCCACCCGCAGTGCAATGGCCCTTTGGGGCTTGCGGAGGGCGGTCGCATTCTCCCTCCTGTGGAGGGAGTCCGCCCAGATGGGGGCCCCGTACAGGGCCATGCTCTTCAGGATGCCGGCATAGAGGCGCCGGCACTTCTCCTTGGGCCCCCCCAGGTTCGGGAGGAGCCACGAGAGGGCGTCAGCAGCTTTCAACAGGCGCGTCGACAGCCCGCTGAAATGCGGGCCGAAGCGCCACCTGTCGTCCAGCACCAGACCCAGATACTTCATCTGGGGCTGGACCGCTATCCTGACGCCCTCTACGACGATGTGGGCGTCTGGAGGGCAGCGCTGCCGAGGCCCGCGAAACCTAACCTAACCTTTTTTTTTTTTTTTTTTTTACGTGGAGAAATGCTCATGCATTCTGCACTACCACGGGGAGATAGTGCAGTTATGTGGGACTCTAACCCACTAAAACTCCACGGTGTCCTCCTCTGCCGCTTCTGGCGGGAAGACGGGCACGCGTTAGCACTCATCCGTGAACCCGCCGCGGCTGTCCGTCACCGGACCCTCCTCCGGGGAGTACTCCCCATCACCGGCGCACCAGAACACATAGCACGCCGTGACCACCCCAGGGACCAAACCAGCACATGGGCGGCAGACGACCCCGTCTCTGCCACCCTTGGTCCCCCTGCGAGGGGTCAGGTCATTGGCCCCGCCGCCTGCCAATTTTCGGCCGCAGAGGATAGGGAGAGTGGCCAACGTCATACCAACACTCCTCTTCCCCTGCGGCCCCACCGCGTCCGCCATCGAACGGTGGCGACCCCGTCAAGGCCGCGGAAGGTAGGGAGAGCGGCGCACCGTAATACCGGCACTCCTCTCCCGCCGCGGCCTCCAACCCTCAGCCGCGGTGACTCCGGTACGACATCGCGGCCCGCCTCAGTTGCGATGTCGCCCAAGCGGCACCGCAACCTACATGTTGGCCGCTACGTCGTCGGCTTGTCGGCAAAAGCCCTGACGAGCGGCCCCTCCTCGGGTTCCTCTTCGCTTCACCGTGGGTGTCCAAGCCACGGCTACTGAGCCCCCCCGCCTCGACAATGCGGGAACCCACCGGGGGGGAAACCTAACCTAACCTAACCTAACCTAACCTAACCGAAATATAGCCCGAAATTCTGACGACCAGTCTTACCAAGGGGTATCGTATTAACCAGTAACTGGGTTGTAGAGGTCAGATAGGCAGTCGCTCCATGCCACCTGCGGAATGTGGGGCCGGACTTGTCGGACGCTCAGTTCGGTTTTCGGGCTGAGCGTTCCACAGTGGACGCGCTGGCCCGCCTTAAGGGCCAGGTGAAGGATGCGATGCAGGCGGGGGACGGATTGTTGGCGGTGTCATTTGACATAGCCAACGCCTTCAATTCTGTTCCCCACAGCACCATCCTAGAGGCGCTCCGATTCCACGGGGTGCCTCAATACATGCGGCGTCTACTGGCCAGCTACCTGGAGGATCGGGCAATCGTCCTCGTGAACAGGGCTGGCCAAGTCCGGCGGTACGCAGTCAAGGCCGGCGTTCCACAGGGGTCAGTCGTGGGACCTCTCCTCTGGAACGTCGGCTACGACTGGCTCTTGCGGGGAACTCTCCTCCGAGGCACGAGTGTGGTCTGCTACGCGGATGACACTCTCCTCACCGCCCGGGGGGAGAGTTTCAGGGAGGCGGCCAACTTGGCCTCGGCGGGTGGATCCTTGGTCGCAGGGAGGATCCGCCGCCTAGGATTGACGGTGGCGCTGCACAAGACCGAGGCCGTGTTCTTCCACGGGCCTCGGCAGCGCCAACCACCAGACGCCCACATCTTTGTGGAGGGCGTCCGAATCGAGGTGAAGGCCCAGATGAAATATCTGGGCCTTGTACTCGACAGCAGGTGGCGTTTCGGCCCGCATTTTAGCGGGCTGTCGACGCGCCTGCTGAAGACTGCGGGCGCCCTCTCGTGGCTGCTCCCCAACTTGGGGAGGCCCAGCGCGAGATGCCGGCAACTCTACGCCGGCATCTTGAGGAGTATGGCCCTTTACGGGGCCCCTATTTGGGAAGACTCCCTCCACAGGAGGGAGAACGCCGCCGCATTGCGGGCCCCCCAAAGGGCCATAGCCCAGCGGGTGGCGAGGGCCTACCGCACGGTCGGCTTCTCCGCGGCATGTGCTCTGGCGGGCACTCCGCCTTGGGAACTCGAGGCGTGGGTGCTCGCCAGAGTGTATGAATGGACGGCGGGGCGGAGGGCGAGAGGAGAACGCCCAGCCCCGCAAGAGCGGGAGGCCGTCCGGCGGGAGGCGAAGGACGCAATAGTCGTCCACTGGACGCGGGACCTCGCCGCCGCAGTCTTCGGCCGCCGAACCCTCGACGCGATTGGGCCGGTCCTGCGAGACTGGCTCGAGCGGTCGCACGGGTTCCTCTCCTTCCGTCTGGTGCAGGTGCTGTCCGGACACGGTTGCTTCGGATCGTACCTGCACCGTATCGGGCGGGAGGAGACGCCGTCGTGTCACGACTGTGGCGCGGCGGAGGACACGGCGCAGCACACTCTCGAGGTGTGCCCGTCGTGGTCCGGGCCGCGCCGCAGTCTCACCGCGGCGATCGGAACGGACCTCTCGCTCCCCGGCTTGGTCAACGCCATGCTAGGGGATGAGGGGTCCTGGACGGCAGTCGCCTCCTTCTGCGAACACGTCATGTCCCAGAAGGAGGCGGCGGAGCGCGTGCGGGAGGAAGACCCTCTCGCGGCGCCGCTCCGAAGGCGGAGGAGGGGTCGAAGAAGACGTCAGTATGACAGTCATCTCCGACTCCTCCCAGGTGGAAACCAGCAGGCGACGGGTGCGGGGGCACCCTCGCCTGTATTGCACAGGCTTCCACCAGTGCCGGACGGGAATGGCCAGGTGTTCCCGGCCATTCCCGTAGCCCCCCAGAGGGGGGGACATGCGGGGCCCGCCAGCTAGGCGGGCATGTGCCGGGGGGGTTGTGGATGCAAAGGCTGAGCCGGATTCCCATGACCTCCCCATCAAGGCGATGAGGGAACACCGCTGAGTTTTAGTGGGTATACTGCCACCCTGGCAGGGAGTCCCACATACTCCGTCTCTTCCCCCGACGAGCGGAGATGCGTAACGTCATTTCTCAGCGAAAAAAAAAAAAAAAAAAAAAAAAGGCAGTCGCTCCATGTAAAATACTGGTATTTTGCAGCCGGTTAGACTGGAAGCCGACCCCAACATAGTTGGGAAAAGGCTAGGCAGATGATGATGATGATGAGACTCAGTTTGGTCTAAGCCCACAGCCCTGTATCCGCGCCTGACTTTTTTAATGCCTACAAACTCACGACAGACAGACTAGCTATTTCTATACAATCATAATGTCAGGTCTCATCTTGTAGTACAGTAGTCCACACGTCAGAGGTAGCAAAACCAGTACAAGCTGGCCTCTTATTCTATTTTTACTCCGTACTATACTATGCCAACGTTACCATTGACACGTGCCGCCCTCTGTGGTACGTTTTGCGGTGCGAAAAGTATCGGTATAATAGTTTTAGTTCATTCCTGTTTTTTACGAAATGCATCGCAATACAAGTTACCCTCGCTCTTTTTTCCGCGATTTTTGTATGGTAATTTTATTTTATTTATTTATTTATTCTTTAATTAAAACTGTTTACAACCAATAACAGAAATTAAAAACACTTTACACATACACATAAAACAATAAATATAAAATCACGTAAAAAGTTAACAACACTTTCATACATCCCTCTCACAGTACTTCTGACATGCCGACAAAATCTTCGTCCATTTGTCCGCAAACAGATCGTTTGAAATTATTAGAAGCGCCCAAACCTTATAATCAGTAATGAAATCATCAAAATAACTCAGAAATGTCTCACGTCTGATTTCATTTACTCTGTGGCAGAGTGAGTCAGTAGGCCAATTTCCAATAACCATTGATCTGGGCTGACCATCAAATAGGCTGTCGATATAGGGACCCTCGCAATGGCCCATTTCAATCCCACCATTGATTTGTTACCCAATGTAAGGAGACGACACGTGTTGCCGGGACTATCCATCAAGCATGCGTCCGCCTACCTTATAAGATATCTGATTCCATGCCCATGTTACTTCGACCTCGACGACTTTAATTATATTTAGAACCATCAAACTATCACGTCCTTATTATTTTGATAATTACACAACATCACGCCTGATTATCTATTCTGTGAATATATCACCGTGAAAACTTGGGTTAAGTGAGCACAAAGTGAGCCATCATTCCAGCTGATCCTAGGGATTGACACTATTGACAGCTCACTTTAAGCTCACTTCACCTAAGTTTTTACAGGATAGATCGGCTGTAATCACCGAAGGGTTCTAGGCAGAGTTGTACCTATAGTATACCCACATTTCGCTTAGCTAAGTTTAAATCCCAGGTAATAGGTATTACCATCAGCCGGACACCAATTCAGAATCTGGGCTACTACTAAGAATTTCCTGGTGGAAAATCCCAATAACAATAATACAAGTAAGTTATGTAAAAAATAACATATTCTGGAGGAAAGCATCTGCTTTACTTTTCATACCTAATGCATCTAAGACTAGTTTTTGTAGGTATTCAATCTAAATAAACAAACTACTGAGGTATACAATGTGGAGACAACAATACGCCCGAAAGTCTGACAATCAGTCTTACCAAGGGCTATCGTATTACCCAGTTACTGGGTTGCGGAGGTCAGATAGGCAATCGCTTCTTTTAAAATACTGTTATTCAGCTGCATCCGGTTAGTCTGGAAGCCGACCCGAACATAGTTGGGAAAAGTCTAGACAGATGATGTGTGGGTGGGGTCGGAGGACTCCGGCAGCAACGAAATTCAAAATAAAAATCCAAGATGGCGGGAGGATTTATTGTGGAGACAAGAATACACAATAGGCTATTTGACAATGTAAAAAATAAGGTCATAATTATTGACACTCGTATAGATTATCGCTTTTAAAATCGATTTGCATTAATTTTACTACAAAACAATATCCCGAAAAAACTTCATCTTTTTAAATCTGGCGCCACGTAATCGAAAACGGTCTGGATTGGCTGAACTTAAGATGGCGTCATGATTTAGTAAATTTCTGTCTATCGTTGACAGAACAGATGACTTTTGTCTAGTATCTCGACCGTTTCAACGTTTGTTTACGTGAATCGTGACGTCACGACGCCATATTGTTAAAGATAGCGCTTTGACGGCTTATTTAAACAGTACATTTTTATTTACTATTTTTTAAAAGAAATACATTATGCAATTAGACAACTAGACACCATTAAATAATCTGAGATGTTTATCAGAAACCAGTCAAATAGCCTATTAACGCATATGTAGGAGTATTTTGAAATTATAAATTAACAAAAAAATTTTTTTTTTGTAATCGTCTAAATAATGCTGATGGGCCGATTATGGGTTTTGCCAATCTAGCTATACTGCCTAAATTATTGAAATAACAATTATTATTAATAGTGTTGAGTGATTTATTGAAGTTTTTTAGGCAGACTAGGAACGTCATTAGATATACGACGTATTTTCGTGTCCACCATAAATAACATTAATTTGTTTGTTAAGTTTCCCGAGCTTGATTCCATCTTATAAAAAAATTATAAAATAATCTTATATAATTAAGATCATTATATAATCTCATATAATTATCTAAAAATAAAATTAAGTGGCTTTTCTTATTTGTGTGTGTGTCCTTAGATCTTCTAAATTTCACAATGGATTTTGATGCGGTTTTCATCATCATTTAGAGAATGTATTCCTTTGAGAAGGTTTTTAGTGTAGGTATTATTATATTTACCTGAGATATAGCACAGAAATCTAGATGTTTCGATAACATTGTGGCGACACACTTGCGAAGCAGTGGCGTTTCGCTAGTTCCATAATTAAATAAAGGTAGGAATAGAGGTTTGTTTGATAACATAATGTTTCATCCGCCCAGCCTTTTCCCAACCATGTTGGGGTCGGCTTCCAGTCGAACCGGATGCAGCTGAATACCAGTATTTTACATGGAGTGACTGCTCCACAACCCAGTTACTGAGTAATACGATATCGCTTGGTAGGACTGGTTGTCAGACTTTCGGGCTTCTGACTACCCGTAACGACTGTCAAAGATCCAAGAATGACAGCCGGGAGCAACGGCTTAATGTGCTTTCCGAGGCAGGGAGGGGTCTCGGTATGTAAAGATGGCCACCCATCCACAGACCAACCGCGGCAAGCGATTTTTGATAAGTATGCGGATTGTACGAAACGAAAAGACCTAGAACTCATGAAGGAGAAATGAAGTAACGGATAGCTGGTAGCACATTGTCACAAATTCCAATATAATGCAGTGTAATCTTCGATCAATAGTACTATTATTGATCGAAGAGTGTAATGTCGTTTATTTGACAACACAGTTACAGATTATCAAGAAATCTACCATGGATAAATATTTCAAGAATACGATAGGCATTCCTGTATTTGCGCTGGATCTAAATTTAGATAATGGTCCTCGTGTTGTAATTATCGTTACCTATTACTCACGATTATATTATGTTTTAAAGATCAACAAGGTGAGGAATAATAAACCTTTGATAATATTAATGATATGATTAATTGCTATGTAACAACAACGACCAACGTAGTTGTGTAAAATTAAAGGGATCGTATTTTTATGTTTGAAGACCACTGGAAAGACAATAATTATTCGATTGAATTTAAGGATTCTTGCTGCCTTTCATCGCTCATTCGGATGATACTTCTTCATAATTTCCAATGCTGGAAATATGGCTCACCCAACCGTTGCCACATCTACTTAGCGTGCTTCTTGCATCATCATCTACCATCTCATCGGTGTACCTTGTGTGACTGTGTGTGAGGTCCTCTCACGTTGCCCCTTTCGATACGCGGTTGCCACTCCGAAACCTTTCGACCCCATCAGCTATCCTACCTTCATACAATGTGATCAGCCCACTGCTACTATAAAAAAACGTATACTTACCTGCGTACCATTCTTATATCTGTCACCAAGCAACCTTGCTGTGTTTTGAGTTTCAAGATACTACTAATTATACTCAGCTCTCTCTGCTACTAATGCTTTCGTGTTTCAGATGTCGTATAACGGTGGTATCTACCCACTTCTCATCTGGTCATACGGCGCACCAATTGCCAACCTATCACAATAAACAAATATATTTGTTTATTTATGGCTTGTATTTAAACGGCTACCAGAAAAGTACCTATTTTACTAGCAAAAAATTCGAAATACCTGCCCAGAATGGATAAATGGTCACCAAATTGTGTTTCATAAAGTATAGTAGAAATGAACCTATTTTTTTTTTCTTTTTTATTCTATGCCACATCCTATGTCGACGGAGCCCCGCTTCGCGGCGCCCCTATTTCTGTGCAAAGGGTTTAAAGTAACCTAACCTAACCTCGGGGTGCCCTTCGCTCGCTCTTGCATCCTACGTCATCATTTTAGGTATTAATGTTACTATTTCAGGGAAACAAGATTTGGTGAGCATTTATCCATTTTGGGAGGTTCAAAAATTATTTTGGTGTTCATTTAAATTATATCCTTTGTTTATTTAAAAAGTAAGTTTACATTTTCTGCGCCTTTATTGTTGAGAAAAAATCGCCAATGAATCTCATAAGCAGTTGCGTCCGACCACAGAAGATAAAACTGCCACTCCCTGCGTGCGGGGGAAATAAGTCACGCCCATCAAATTACCTATATGTATTTTCAAGGTAGGGCCAAAAGCACTTTATCTGAAAACAACACTTTTGTCTTGTATCTTCTTTTTACCTGGAAATCAATTCTAAATACTGAAACAAAACAGGTATGGTAAAGGACCAATAAAGAATAGCTCTTTCCAGAATGCATCTATACAAAAACAGTTATATTTTTCTTTCTTTTTATTTTTACTCACATCGACGGAACCACGGGCTCGGGCCAAAGTTATTATGTAGTATATACTTATACAATCTTTACTTCGAAGCAACAATTTGCTTATAATTATGCCCGTCAAGAATATACGCGCCAGGTCTTAGGTTTAAGAGCATATTATAAAAGTACACGATATAAAACGCGAAGTAGTGTTCGTTTGTAAAAATACGCGATAAAGGATCTTATACCCAGTATTGATTGATTGTCGGCGTACGACGTTACTTAAAATAAAAAATATTGCCAAATTACCCCAGCGCCGAACTTACCCCAACATATTTATTAATATTATCATAATAGTCAGCCATAAAGATGTTTACCTTGAAAATGCGCGAACAATGAAAAATACGGCGTCATTTGAGAAACGTTTAGGGCGCGGGGGCATGTGCAATCGGCGTTTTTTTTTATGTTTGCTGGCTATTATATTCTGAGATTTCATTAGCTGAAAATCACTCATATTAACGTTACGCACACATTAGTACGTTCGTGCTAGGCGGTTCTGAACTTTCAACCAATTGTTCTAGGGTTGTGGATCATGTCTTTGTTTGTTTTCGTTTTAATTTGGAGTGTAGTTATCTGTATTTGGGCATGGATGACGGTGAATTACCTATCGTCTCAGAGGAATCAGCGCGGCCAGCCACAGAAAAAAGCTTTTTACTCCTAAAAGGCGGTTTGAAGTAAGTTATATTCGGTAAGCATTTATTTTTTGATTGTGGAAATCTTTTTGGGTATCCTCCGCCCTGGGACCTGCAGGGTAATTGCGTAACACACATACAATGGCAATCGATTTCAATCCCATTCGTTATGCAACCACGCTGCGCCGGTTCAAGACGGAGGGGTCCAGATCCTGATACCTTACATCCTCGAAATTGTGCTGCCCTACGGTCGTTTGGTCGAGGTCCTACAATGTTGACAATTGGGTGTCAGGTCCCGGCCTATACGTCACAAGTGCTTTTAGAAAGCATCCATGTTCGGAGAGCACCTGTGACGACCTCGAACTTATTGAAAGGCCAACACCGTCCTCCCATATAATTAATAACATTAATAACAAAACATTATAAAAGCCAATTATTTTTAAAAGACTAATCGTGTAGTTTCTTGCCAGCAGCTCTTCTCCATACGAAACGACCAAATTAATAGTAATAAAATAATTTATAATTTGACAATTGGAAAGTTTTTAATATTAATATTCTTTATTGTTCTCTCATAATCACAAACACAGTACAAAATCAAGGTAACACTTAATAGAGACTGGTGTCTGTTGTAGGTAAAACCTGTGTTACAGATCACCAGGCTTACCCTTCATCGAACAACTCACTTATGGTTATGACCTATGACGGTATTAAATGAACATACAGGTTGTAACATAATTTACAAATTAATCATTACAAAAGTGGAACAAAATGCAAAATTAAAAAACTAAAGTCAAACATTTCTGGTGACAAAAGTGGCTTATTAAGAATTTAGGCGTGAGAACGTATGGCTGTATGTCGGTGAGAGTGAGACTGAGAGTGTAGGTGATTGTATGATAAGCACGTTTGTAATCAATGCCTTGAAGCCACGAACAAACTTTTTTCTTGCACTCTGTTCTAGAAAGTAAGGGGGCCGTGCTGTCACTCCAGCCACTCTATCTTAACGCCTATATCTAAAGCCAAATTTTATTTTATTTTAAAAATTATAAGATAAACGCTTTAAGAAAAACAGTAGGGGTCAGTTTAGCTGACAAGAGTAAGTATATGTATGAACAAATGAGATAAATAATACCTAATTAATAATAAATAATATTACGTGAACACAGCACAGAACACACAGCACAGAACCGGTCGAAGTGGAAGTGCTTGGGGGAGGCCTATGTCCAGCAGTGGACGTCTCTCGGCTGAAATGATGATGATGATGAATATTACGTGACATGTTATAAACAGGGCGTTTATAAACTGCTAACTTGTTTATTTATTTTACTTCGATGGTCCTTTGTTTATCATTAATTTGTGACTTCAAGTGACAGCTATGTTAACAGAACCCAGCATAAATGTAAGCTGTCACGCCCTTTATGCTTGGAGGCTGTACATAATAAGTTTTTATTCACATTTTCAATTGCTATTTATTATTTTTTTGCTTGAGTAGGTACCAGCTATCTACGTATAGTTTTTGTTGTATTTGTTGGTATATTGGCGTGGACTAGCTGACATATGGCAAATAATTTAATTAATGTCCTGTGTCTTGTAATGTTAATTACTTTACATAACCTAGTATTGTAAATAATCAAGTATTTTCTAACTGAACAGACAATTACTGTGCTGCTGGGAAGTTTGTTGCGCCACTTCTTCTTTCCAGCGGAAGCACTAGGAAGTGGTGAAGGGTGGGCGTTTTGGGGGACTGTGTTTTGTAATTTTGACGTTCGGAAAGTGCTGATTCTCAGCCTAATTTGAATAAATGACTTTTGATTTGATTTGATTGCTACAAGGATAATTGATTGCTACGAGGATATTTGATTGCTACAAGGATATTTGATTGCTACAAGGATATTTTATCGCTTGAATGAAGTTGACAGAGGGCGCTGTTGGTAATCATTTGTGCAGTTCTTAGATCCGATTTTGGCCACACGCCAAAATAACCTTGTAGAGCTAAAATTACGTTCTAATATACTCGCGAGAAAATCGCTCATGTTTCATGTTTATGTTTGTCAAATGTCAACTAAGTCTATCAAAGCCAGTCAGGGAAATGTATCGCTAAGTAGAGTCACACACTACGTAAAGGGATATTAACGTTAAGGGGGATTTCTTGGTAGCAGCCCGGAGTTTGGAAGTTGGTGGTTTAATACCCCCGTGACTCGGAAAGCACGTAAAGCCGTTGTTACTGCGCCTGATCTCTCCCCGGTCGTGTCGGATCGCCGTCCCATCGGACTATGAGAGTAAAGAAACAGAGAGTGTGGGCGCAAACACAGGTTGTTTGCGCACACACTTGTGCACTATAATATCTCCTGCGTACCTGGCTAATCTCCGTTGAGATTGGCCACCGTGACCGGAATCGGTCGGGAGGCTATTATATATAATTATTTTATTAATCAAGGGAGTCGAAAAACTTAGCTTAAAAATGTCATTTATTCTCAATTCATACCTTATTGCCTCCAAAATGTAATTATTTGTATCTAATGCTACTATTGTAAGAGACTGGTACTTCATGTATGTAGGTTTTTGGGGGAAAAAGAAACTATGTTACAGGTCACTGTTATGTGTCCAAGGCCCCACCAAATTCAAGTTATTAATTTATTATTCAACAGTCTCGTGAGAACCATGAGAACCATTTTTCGTTATTTTAAATTGAACAAAAACTATAATTAGTTATTAATAAATTATACAACGTCCGTGTGAGAGCAATTAGATAAACAATAGCTTTAATAGACTTTTTTAGCTTTAATAGATTCTGCATTTTCGTTTTTTGACACCGACTTTCGAAATTAAAGTTATTTTTCACTTTGTAGTGTTGTTTTTGGAAGTGGTTGTTTTTCTTTTTTTGTAAAAAGTTTTTTTCCAATTCAACAACGCTCCCTTGTCAATGTCGAACGTCAAAAGATCCTTGAAGTACTGTACAGTGCTAGAAGAGTCTGTAAGTTGTAGTAGGCAGCTCAGAGTACTCAACGCACGCGCAGTTCAGCTGTTTGAGATTTAAATTGACGAATTTAAACATCGAACAGTTAAATATTGACACAATTTCAAATGATTCTATTCTATTCTTTCCAGCCTGTATTTAAGTATTGACCCTTTTTGACACCCTTCTGTCCAGTCAAACTCACATTCAAAGCATTTATTTCAATTAAACCATTTGCAGGCACTTTTGAATGGTCAAGGAGTCGGTCAGTCAAAAAAAACAATGGCACTCCGAGAGTGCCAACAAAAGTGGAAACTTGAACAATTACGTGTGTATTTTTTGAATCGTCTTATAAACAAAACACGCGCGGTGTCGGTTACGGTAACAGTGTCGCGAGTTCAATGGTTTTTTTCCCATCTCAAAATGCCCAACGCGCCTAAGGAACTTTTCACTTCAAAAATTTAAGATAGTTGCTCTTTTCAAAGCGTAGTATGTAATACCTATGGACAAGAACGAGCAAGAAACTCCATGGACACTCTTTTATTTAAATTATGTTGTTACAAAAATATTAGTTACATCATTAATATTGAATTTATAATTATGTGAGAACGATGGAAAAAAACGTACACGTTAAAAACGTCCGGAACACAGCATATAGTAACAAAAAACAATCCAAAAATAAAATAATTTAGAAAAAAGCTAATTGATGACCAGTCCCTACTGACGACACTCGTTCACGAACATGACGCATGGATAAGCATGTTTCAGCTCAACCATTTTGAAGGGGACTTCTGTAAGATATGGGCCAGTCCTATCTGTTACTATACCTACAGGGTCAAATTAAATTAGTTAGCGAAACTCCGCAGACGATAAAGGTATCGATATCTAAATAATTATGATCAAACAAAAACTAAATGCGTGTCGCGGGTTCGATTCCCGCACGGAACAAATATTTGTATGACCTAAGTACTTGTTCTGGGTCTGGCTGTTTGTGTATGTGAGTTTAAATGTTTGTAAACGCACCCACAATACAGGAGAAATTCCTAGTGTGGGGCAAAGTTTAAAAAAAAAAAGAAAAAAAAATAAGCAAATTGATTTGATGATTTTATTGGATTTGTATAGTCACTTGAAATATCAACAATTTTGATATGTGTAAACTTCGCAGACGTGATGGGTATTTATCGATATCTAAACACGATAAAACAAAACAAAACAGACTTTCTCAAATACTACTTCAAGTAACAACACTACCTACCAGCGGTCGTTGACCCCCAAATAAATCGATAAAATCTTATTCATTTTAATTTTATCGTGTTTAGATAATTATCGATACCCATCACGTCTGCAAAGTTTCGCTAGCTAATTTAATTTGACCCTATTGAGAATTAATAGGCATCAATATTATGAACCGATTTTGATTTTGTTTTTTTAACATAGTATTTTTTTCCCAGGCGGAATCAGAACATTCGTAAAAAAAAAACAAGAAGAAATCTCCATTTTTTGTTGTAGCGGTATATTAGAAGATATTATACCTATATGATCTGCAGCGGATGCTGACAAATGAGCACAATAACTGCATAATTATTGTGCTTATTTGTGCCAGAAAATGCGGGTGATGGTGAGGAGACAACGTCCTGATAAGTACGAGTAAGTATTTCTGTAATGAAAACATTAAGCACCTTTACCCCTTACTAATAAACGTATTATATCAGATGAAAAGTTACACACCGGTTTCTCTCTTTCAGTCGTCAGTAATTTGACTTTCGAAAGAAGAAGACAAAGCGTTGTGTAACTATACAGACGCTATACAACGTTTATTAGTATTAAGTAAACGTTTAATTTAACATCTTGCACTAATTATTTACTTTTCAGACTATATTTGAATTAAGAATTTGAGATAATTTTCAAGTTATGGAACAACAAACAGAATGTCCTACTTAACAAAGTTCAAATTCCATAGCAACCAAAAACCTATAAGGACCTTTTTGTTACAAATGGTCACTCAAAAATCAATTTAGAACACATTTCAATGAAGTAGTGGTGGCCAAGTAGAGCAGTGGTGGCCATATAGAGAAGTGGTGGCCAAGTAGAGCAGTGGTGGCCAAATAGAGCAGTGGTGGCCAAGTAGAGCAGTGGAGGCCAAGTAGAGCAGTGGTGGCCAAATAGAGCACTGGTGGCCAAGTAGAGCAGTGGTGGCCAAGTAGAGCAGTGGAGGCCAAGTAGAGCAGTGGTGGCCAAGTAGAGCAGAGGTGGCCAAGTAGAGCAGTGGTGGCCAAGTAGAGCAGTGGTCGCCAAGTGGTGACGGCCGCGACTTACGAGTTGTAGGTCGTAGGTTCAAACCCAGACAGGCGCTTTACTTTGTGTAAATTATATCATCACCACTGCTCTCAAAACGGTGAAGGAAAACATCGTGAGGAAACCGGCATGTCCTAGAACCAAAAATTCTAAGACATGTGACATCTACCAACACGCACTGGGCCCGCGTGGTGGATTACGGCCCACTCCCTCTCACAGAGAGGAGGCCTGTGTCCCAACAGTGGGAACATTATAGGATGATTATGTATGTACTTAGTTAACAGATTAAGTCGCGATGGAATATAAATTAATTATCTGGGATTATGAACACTGCTATACGTATTGCCAACGTGTTGAATGAAGATGACAGTTCGAAAAGGTGACATGGGGTAGAGGAAAGTTTTTGAAAATTGCTTAGCATATTCAGTCTTTGTCTGTACACTCGTTAGTGCAATGGTCACTTATTAAAATTTTATAATCGTGCCAATACTAGCAAGAAGATCTCCTGAAATCATCTCAATATCGAAACAACCACTGAAACATTTTTTATTTTCAGATTGCAATAACTCCACACCCGAGGATCACCCATATTAATAGAATAAATTATTTTAAGTACCTACATCTATGCAAATAAAGTTTACTTTACTATGATACTTTTTAATAGTTTTCCCTTGAACAACGACGTCAGCCGGTAGCCCGGTACGATCTACGGTCCGGTCACAGTTATTTTACCTCTGGTTTTGCAGCACTGTCCAAATCACAGTGACCATACCATAACCATTGCTGTTAGGTTGCTGGTGTCACAGGTAAAATAACTCTGAACGGACTATACATGAATTGGTGGACTTGGATTAAGTTGTCACTGACTCTGGCAGAGCCACCATCAGGGATTTTAATTTTGATAACACCAAAAATTTGTCGCTAATTAGTCGAAATTTGTCGCCAAATATCAGAATTTGTCGGTCACTGGTTCAAAAGATATAAGGGTTTATAGGTGGCCGATCTGGAGAGAGTCTCCTCAGCAGGGCCAAGTGCGGATGGTACGCTGCAGTACCTACGTCTGGTTGTCCGGTGGTAAAAGGGCGATGACATGTCAAGCCTCGCGCCGCTCTAAATAAATAATGCTCATTTGGTGCATCCTGCAATGTGCATAGTCTAGAGGCGGATTCGATTGTTTCCGAAGTCTCATGCGTTTCACTAGTCAGTAATAAATGGCGCCATCTTTTGCCATCGTTAGAAACTTTAGATTCTCCGATGTTGTAGAGCCTGTACAGCGCAAAGTCGCAAACCGTATGGAAGAGCGGGCGATATACTAGTCGCGAAAAACTTCCTTGCAAAAATGTCCGCAAGTGATAGATGGCGTTAGAGCCAACCTTAAAAAGCAGACACACCGTGCATATTGCAGTAATTAGCCCACAACGTTCCCTCAGCTGGGACACAGGCTTTTGAAGCTTCCTCTCTGTGGGAGGAACTGAGTTTTAATCCACCACGCGGGCCCAGTGCATACCTATGTTTTCGATTTTTTCTGGTTCTAGGATTTGATGTTTTCCTTCACCAATTTGAAAGCAATGAATGACACAAAGTTACTTACTCAATTATTATTAAGTTACCAGGGTATAAATAAGTAGAAAAGTAAGTTTAGGTGAACTATCATTTGGAAGCGGCCACCAGATTCAATTATATCATAATGTAAATGTTGACGTTCAAAAATGCCTTTTATAGGCCTATTTGAAGCAATTGCTTTGGCTTTGACCTTATAATAAATAAAATATGTAAAAAAAACCGGTTAATACAAGAATCAGCGATCATCAATAATTATTGGTTTGTGACTTAATAGTTAAATTATTCATGTAGTTATTAATATATGTACAAGTGGTGAAAAGAAACTCGTTATGCCTACTAATTCATTTATTGAAAAGAGAATCGGTAAAAATATATGGAAGCTGGTCCTAGTACCAATAACATAACATAAAGTGTGCATATATGTCATTAGATAGGTATTTTATTATAGTACAATAACTACTATGACAGCTCATTTCAAATCGCTGTGTGGAAAAAGTTATGGCGATGTTTCTTTGAAGTGACCTGGACGATAGATAATGGAACTCTTGAAAAAAAGCAAGTCATCATCTGTCTAGCCTTTTCCCAACTATATTAGGGTCGGCTTCCAGTCTAACCGGATGCAGCTGAATACCAGTATTTTACATGGAGCGACTGCCTATCTGACCTCCACAACCCAGTTACTGGGTAATACGATACCCCTTGGTGAGACTGGTTGTCAGACTTTCGGGCTTCTGACTACCCGTAACGACTGTCAAAGATCCACGAATGACTGCCGGGACCAACGGCTTAACGTGCTTTCCGAGACACGGAGTGGTCACGGTATGTAAAGATGGTCACCCATCCACAGACCAACCGCGGCAAGCGTAGCTTAACCTGATCGATCGACCTGTGCGGCTGTTATTATTTAGCCACGGGCCCCTCAAAAAAAGCAAGTGCAGCAGCATATTCGATGTAAAGGCAAGGAAATTAAGTATTAATTCTTTGACAGTTATGTGAAATGGCTATATCACGGTAAAGTGTACGCATAAAACGCGCTTTGACCTGGATTTTCAAACCCGTGTTACCTTTAACCTAACACGGTAAAGTGACGTAGTGTCAATTTGCTAAACAATCAATTTTACTGGCTGTATTTTCTGTTCAGCCACATTCGACATAAACCCAGACTAGCAACTTAAAGGTATCTTCTCTAATATAGAAGTAACGATCATAATCAACGATTCAGATGAATTTTGAGGAACCGGTAAATGATTGTCGACAATAATTCCTTTACTGGTGTTTTTTAATGAAGATTTTTTATTAGGCCTACAGTTCTGGAACTAGTTAGGTCTATTCAAAATTCATTTTTCTTTGGTAAAATTTTTTAATGACAGCATCTCCTCCCTTATGTTGCTCTTAAACTCTCGGGCCCATTTTGGTGTTTCTCTATGTAAAATAATATCTCCTTAACAAAAACGCACTGCATAGACTGGTTTGTTGATATTAAAAAAAAATGCTTTTATTTAACATTTTAAAAACCTACAATGACCTACATGATATATGTATTTATCAACAAGAACCGGTTTTTTATTATTTTTTTTCATCCAAATCAGCGATAGGCTACAATGTAGCGATACAACATAGTTCACGTTTAATGACAACATACTCGTAGTTATTACCTATATTAATACTTTCAAACCCCGTTAACACAAACATTATGTTTTGCATTGTATTGTGAAAAACATTATGTTTTGCATTGTAAAACGTGCACAATTGTATTACTAAAAGCTGGTTCTCAACTAAGAGCTAAGCTACACCGAAGCTAAGCTACGATACGGCCAAGGTAAATAAACATTACTTAGCACGTGCTATGGATGAGGCAGAGGGGCTGAGGGGCTAAGGCTAGTGGTGTTCGCATAGCCACTTAGTGTTCGGGGACATAACAAATGTCTTAATCACGTGGTGTGGGACGTTTCAGTGGATAGATTCTGATTAGCGAGTATCGAGTTCGAAGCCAAGTTGAGTCATAATGGGGAATTTGTATTGGTTTTATCAGCGGGATTGTCCGAAACGGTTACCGCTGCCCCGGAACATAAAGGGCTAAGGAAGGAACACGGGTGGGTTTTAGTCAGTAAGAGTCTGACACTCCCTTCCGCTCCACCCAGAGCGGGAGGGGCCATTGGGAAATCATCATATCCCATCTGCAAAAAAAAAGGCAGAGGGGCTTGTGACTAAGTAATAATAGCCGCACGGGTCGATCGATCAGGTTAAGCTACGCTTGCTGCGGTGGTCCGAGGATGGGTGACTATCTTTTCATATCAAGACCCCTCTATGCCTCGGAAAGCACGTTTAGGCGTTGATCCCGGCTGTCATTCGTGGATCGTTCTCAGTCGTTAAGAGTCCTCATAAGTCCGAAAGTCTGATAACCAGTCTTACCAAAGGGTATCGTAGTACCCAGTAACTGTGTTATTAAGGTCAGATAGGCAGTCGCTTCATGTAAAATACTGGTATTCTAGCTGGTAAGCTGCATCCGATTAGACTGGAAACTGGTACATAGTTGGGAAAAGGCTAGGCAGATGATGATGGCTGAGCATTATTCCTGACACTGCCGCACAACAGTCAAACTACACATGTAAGATAGTGACGGATCTGACTAACTAAATCAAAGTACGTACCTAAAGACCTATACCCTGTTCCAAAACTGTTTGACAAAAGTGTAAAAAAAAACACGGAATTAGTATTCGAAGGTTTAAATTTTATATCTGTCCACGTTTTTTAGTACGGTAGATTCTAAATACGAATACGTGTGTTACTTATTCCCTTTATTGAATGACTGCGTAAGAATGTTTCCTGCACCTAAGGGTGCTCTCGAATTGTGGTTGAAAGTGTGTTACGCAATAAGTTGCGTAACACACTTTCAACCACAATTCGAGAATTTTGAAGGATATTGCTAATCCATTGCCTCATAGGTTTGAAAAATTCGTCTGCTCTACAACGTAAATAATGCAATGAACCAGGGGGAACTGTCAAAATGCAACCCATTGCGAACAATTGTCAATTTATGAGTGTGCGCAATTACCGGGCTGAACAGAGTTTCTTTACACTCTTATCTGCCGGTCGATTCTGTAAAAATCTCACCGTGAAAACATAGGTGAAGTGAGTTTGTTTTTGATAGGAATTGACACTATTGACAGCTCACTCCACGCTCACTTCACCGAAGTTTTCACGGTGAGATTTTTACAGAATAGCACCTGATACTTTTGGAACAGACTTACATAGTTTGAGGTTGGTATGGCACACACCTATAAAAACCATCTCAGCTGTGTGAGATAAGCTACACTTCATACTTAGTAGAGTTATTGGTGGGCAACTGGCATAAAACTTTTATTTTATTGCGCAAAGAGCGATTGTAGGTACGTCAACAAAGGAGTTAAGTATACAGGAGCGTCGGATATAGTTGAAGTTTACTAAGAAACCGATGGATGTTCTGGACTGAAATTTAATTTAATAAATGAGCTGTTTGTTTTCTATTTTTTTTTTTTTTTTTTTTTTTTTATTCAGCCTATACTGTCCCACTGCTGGGCAAAGGCTATATATTTCTATTAATAAACTAAAATTTTATTCGAGAATATCCATCGGTTTCTTAGTAAACTTCAACAATATCCGACGCTCCTGTATACTTAACTCCTTTGTTGACTGTACCTAGAGTGACCGTTGTTGACACTGTTGATTCTTTTCATTAAACAGGTTATTCCACAATACATTGACCCATTGGATACTTAGCTTATTATAAATGAAAGTACAACGTATGATTTACTTTATTTTATTTTATTATACTCCCAAACTAAAAATATAATATGAATATTTTTAGTTTTGGAGCATCAATATCGAAACATAGCATCGCTTTTATTCTACTATTCTAAATTTATATAATTTAGAATAGTAGTGTCATAATATTTATGTTGACACACCTTGCAACCGGTTCTGTCCAGAGTTAGTCATATACGTACAATATAAGTTGGTGGTCAATTTGGTTAACAACTATTTTCCTTGAATTTACATGCTTAAATCGTGATATATTTCATTGCACTTCTGTGTTACCTAAACCGGTTTATATTAGGTACTTATTTAATCCAAACCGACTCGGTGTTACATTCTTCATGGGACATGCATGGGCTGAACATGGCTGAATAGCATAAAGAGTCCATTTTATAAGAAACATTTTTTTCTTTTCAAATACATTTAGTCAGTTGCAATTTCAAACAAAAGAAGCATTTATAGCTTTTAATTCTAATGTTTAATTAAAGTATTTTGATTTAATGTTAATCATTATTTTGAATTCAAATTAATTATTTATTGAAGCAATGTTAGCGATAATTTTGTGTGCTGTGTCGTGCTTTTTCTTTGCCTGGTGGCAATGGGAGATGAACTATCGCCGGCTGAAGACCTATAAGCTACCTCCTATGTACCCTGGGCTTTTGCCGATTATTGGCCACGCACATATACTTATTGGGAATACTACAAGTAAGTAAAATCTAAGTTTTTAATAAACTTTCGTTCAAACAAATCATTTCTCATGTATGCAATACGAGGCTAGGGCCTGTGTTGTTCCAATATTACTTTTGTTTATCCTAAACTTGAAAAGGGTAGGTACCTGCTCATAGTTTTGAATATCTTTTGCAATGTGTTCAAACCTACATAGCAATTCACAACGTTATCGAAGGAGTTTTATAAACACTGTTCACAAATCCGAAAATATTGACAGTTTTAACCAAATAGCGACACTATTCTTCCGACGGCTATTTACGGTCGGAGGGTAGGGTAATCGGGTAACTGAAAATGTGTATATTTCGTCTCGGAAGCCTGACGAGTTGTGAATAGATGCTGGCTGGCTTATGTGAACACCAATATATGGAACCGATTTTTATTTCGCAATTTTAGGGGGTTACCTATATATTTTACTCGGCTATGGTGAGAAAGGATCCTGAATAATTTCACTTGTTGTTCGTAAAGAAAAAAAGTTAGTACATGAGCAATATTTTCACCAATTATTACCCGGCTGTTGTCGGTAGAGGCACCTGGTGGAGCAATCTAGTTTACCTCATTCCGAAATATCTATTTTTTTTTTTTTTTTTCGACATTATCTCCAATTGCCCCCATAGCATAATCAGCCTATATTGTTCCCACTGCTGGAACATCGGCTTTCTCTATGTGAGAGGGAGTGGGCCGTAATCCACCGCGCAAGCTACTCATAAGTGCGGGTTGGTGGATGTCACATGTCTTCGACATTTTGGTTCCAGGACATTCACTGCTCGGCAAAAGAATGATGAATGGGATTTATAGGTATTACTGAATAAGGGATAATTGTAAAAGGGACCAAACTTGTAACCCGAAACCGGGAATGAGGCGTCATTTTAATTTTAAACATAAAATCCAGAACCTACTGATTGCGAGAGAAGCGACAATGGCCCCTGTATGAGGTGTTTTTACAAGAATTTATTTATTTATTTTATACAGACGTGCAAACTGTAATAATATAATAGCATTACCTAATTGTTTCCGCAGAGCTATGGACTAGTGTGCAAAAAATAGCGAAGGAAGCCTTGGCGCAAGGAGGCGTCATCACTGGGTTTATAGGAAAGGACCTCTATTACAGTAAGTCTTGTCTATTTAATCAAATAAACATTTTACAAAAAAACAACCGACTTCCAAAAAAATCACTACAAAATATCTGTAATTTCGAAAGTCGGTGTCTTTGGTTTTGTATTTTCGTTTTTGCCACAATTTTGTTTGTGTGACCGACGATTCTGTAATCGTCGGTCCTTAATTGATTGGTTCTATGTTCGTCTGTATATACGAACATAGAACCCGGTTGAAAAATTTGTAGGTACCTACCCACTTCTCAACCAACCAGAACGCACCATTCGACTGTGATGTTATTGCAACGGTTTACGGTAAATAATTTAGTACTTAATGAAAAAAAAACCAAATGCATTAGATTTAAGTTAAGAAGAATTTTAGAAGTAGCGAATGTGAAATCATATTGAATGACCAAAAACTAGAATTTATTAATCAGACAGTTTTCCTAGGAATCACGCTAGACGAGAAATTACAATGGGGACCTCATATAACATCTATTGCGGGGCGGCTAAGCTCGGCCGCTATGCTGTCAGAAAGATAAGACAGTTAACAGATGTAGAAACCGCGCGTTTGGTCTATTTTAATTACTTCCACAGTATTATGTCATATGGCATTTTACTATGGGGTCGGGCTGCTGACATTAAATCCATTTTTATTTTTCAAAAGGTAGAGCCATCAGAGCCATTTACAATCTACTTCGCCGCGAATCTCTTTGGGTACTATTTAAAAAGGTTAATATCATGACGGTACCTTACCAATTCATTTATGAAAATATTATGTACTTATGTAAGAAAAAATCAACATCTTTTTAATAAAATAAGTGATAGACAGAATTTTAATACTAGATTTTTTTTTTTTTAAAGATATATTAGATCAACCTTTTTTCAGATTATCTAAAGTGGGGTACATCTTTTAGGTACATCTTTTATGGGGTACTGTATTAAATGCTACAACAAAATACCTTGTGACTTAATGCAATTAAATGAAAGAAAATTTAAAACTCATATTAAAAGTACACTTTGTAAAGAAGGATATTATAAATTAGAGGATTATATCCAAGATAAGAATGCTTGGAAACATGCTGGTCCTGCTCCATAGGACAATCTAGAGTCTAGACAAAATCAAACTGGTTCCTAATTTAATTCATATTTTTTTTAATTTTATTACATTGATTTTTACAATCTGTGACTACAGTAACTCACACACTAAAATATCATCTACTTTTACAATATTTGTGAATAATTTGTAAATATGTGAGCACCATGTATCTATCACATAATTTATTTACCTGTCATTGCTTCATTTTTAATTCTTTTTACCTTTTGTGATAGACTAATTTTATTCTAGGTGCATCGTCTTCACATATAATTATATTATGTATACAAGACCTTGTAAAACATTTTAAAAGAGTAACGGTAGAGTTTCTTGCCCATTCTTCTCCATATGAAAACTACCTTTTGGAATGGGCGACTAGAATCAATTATATTTAGTTGTAATTTTTGACGTTCAAAAGTGCCTTTAATATGCCTATTTGAAATAAACTATTTGACTTTGACTTTGCAAGACTCATAATGCGAAGCATTCGAGAGTGCTTTACGATCTAAAAACTTTTTTGCCTCCTTTCTGCAACTGTTTCTATTGTTATACCTACTCCTGCTAGTACACAGAACCTATTTAATTAATACACCATTATATAAATAATTTAATGGAGATTAATTCTGTACAAAAATGTATTTAATGCGGTAGAAACAAAAAAAAACAAAATATTTAAAAAAAAATTCCCGTCAATCAATTGTGAAACCTGATAACATTTTAGCTTGCGAAAAATCCATTAATTGAGTCTTTTTTTTAATAGATTCGTTTCACCCTTATGGCCATAGGAAAACGGCTCTTTTATTCAAAGTAGTTTAATTATAATTAATATAAATAAATAAGTAAGAGGTAGAGTGTAGGTACCTATCATTAAATCTACTCTTTTTTTATTTATATTTTTTATACGAACAAATGACCAATGAATGGGTTCGTGCACTTTTGGATTTTCCAATTATTTTTTTTAAAGAATAATGAATGAGGCTATAAAAGTCACAAACTATTGTACTATTACTATTATTCAAATGTTATGTTACTCCTAATGTGCGGTTGAAATTTTATTTGCATATAAACGGAGTTATTATAAAATATGGACATTAATTTGACAGCATGACTGGTTTAACGGTTAATAAATTTAATAAATAATACTAGAAGATAATAATATTGACATTGAAGTTTATGATGAATCTTAACTACTTAGATTTTGTCGTCATTATTAAGAGTAGGTACTGTAGTCTTCTGTATGTTCTCGCCTTTAGCAAAAGGCACTGGCTGGAGATGATATTCGATTCGAAGGTTTAAACGCATGTCAAATAATTTAATATGTTATTTTGTTCTAGAATTTTCATTGTTAAAATTACCGCGAAGTTGTAACGTACCTACTATTTTTACAATATAGTAATTTCCAAGCAATGATTTCAAAAGTAAGGATACGCCCGTCTGAACATTTTACATAGAAGTTCTTCGTTCGAAATTCGAAGTTCGCGCGCACCACTGTCAACTGAGTCGCGTTGGCCCTAAAACCGTCATTTTAGGGCCAGCGCGCTGGTGCCATTTCGTCGCGCCGTTAGCCCGATCCTTACGCTAGTAATATATATGTCAATGTTTCCAAGTCTAAAGTCGTATCATTTGTGTACCTCTCGGAGGTACCTACTCTAGAGGACCCCTCCGAACCTCTACAGTTACCTAACTGTCTTTGTAAGTGGTCCATAAGAAATCTTTAGCTTTCTGGTCGGCAAATTCGATTACACTTTAGGCATTTCCGGGATAATATTGAGTTAAAAATTCGGCACTGTCTTCAATATCCGTGTAGGTACCTAATCTATATATAAAATTCAAAGTCCTGACTGACTGACTGATATATCAACGCACAGCCTAAACCGCTGGTCCTAAAGAAATGAAATTTGGAGGGTGTGTTCTTTGTGAAGAGTAGGTATCCACTAAGAAAGGGTTTTTCGAAATTTCACCCCTAAGAGGGTGACTGGGGGGGAGGGTCAAATTTCACGCGGACGAAGTCGCGGGCGAAAGCTAGTTAAGATAATAAACATCCAAAAAACAAGTATCAGAAATATTCAATAACTTATTTTTAAAAGCTAGATAGAATAATAACACCACGAGAAAATTAATGAGGCGCGGGCGGGTGGAATCCTATGGTCTTCACAAGATCATCGGTCCACCTTGCCTTGTTGGCCTTCCAACGCTACGTCTTCCAGTACGCTGTCGCCACTGCATGCACACCGCAGGAATCCGCTGGAGGCGAGAAGCACGGAACCTGTCGACTCGACGATGCTTGGGGGAAGCATAATAATACTGGTGGACATAGGTCCAGAAATCTTTCGGCTGAAATGATAATGATGATGATGGGTGGAATCTGGGGGAGGGGCCCGTGGCTAAATAATAACAGCCACACAGGTCGATCGATCAAGTTAACCCTTAAATGCATAAAGTTTGTAAAACCATGAAAGTGATAATCCTGAAACAGCATGCAATGAACTCATACTAATAATTTTATGGTCGTTTGAATGGTATGTTGCAGTTTTACAACTTTATGCATTTAAGGGTTAAGCTACGCTTGCCGCGGTTGGTCTGTGGATGGGTGACCATCTTTACATACCGCGACCCCTCCGTGCCTCGGAAAGCACGTTTTCTACACTCACGTTCACGGATTCTACAACGAACTCCAAGCGTTCGAAGCTTGCAAAAACTAGAAAGTGAAAAAAAAAAAGTAATATTTCTTTATCTTTTTCACAGTCATCGCAGATCCTGAGGACAGTGTAACAGCAGCCAACTCGTGCTTACACAAACATTTCGCCTACTATTTCGGAAAGCCTTGGATGGGAGAAGGACTTGTCTTGGCATCAGGTAATTTTAAACAATTTCTATCTATTTAGAATATTGTTTAACGTTAACATTGCAAACTGCAATATAAATCAACACTTACCAAAATACCTATTGGTGAGAAAAATGCCGACTGGCAATAAACATCAAGTTAGTGTTAGAGTAATTAGAGGATAACTACCAATCTATTCTGTAAAAATTTCAACGTGAAAACTTAGGTGAAGTGAGCTGACAATAGTGTCAATCTCTTAAAATGACAGCTCACTTCAAGATCACTTCACCTAAGATTTCACGGTGATATTTTTACTGAAAAGACCGGCTGCATTCACAAAGTTTATAGACTTTCTTATTGAGATAAAACTAACGGTTTCCATAATGAGTACACAGTAGTACACGTTTAGCGCTAAACGCATTTAGTGATTTGTAGTGCAAGCGGGCCCTAAATGTGAATTGGCTTTAACAGGTCCATTATGGAGGCGGCATCGAAAGCTCCTAAATCCAGCATTCAGTCTTCAAGTGCTGCACAGTTTCTTAGGAGTGTTCAACATACAAGCTCGAAAGCAAGTCTGCCATTTTGACTCCGAAGTAGGCAGAGGAAAGTTCGACCATCTCGCGTCGTTGAAGCATATCGCTTTGGAGACAGTGTGCTGTGAGTATAGCCTCCCTAATATTGGTTTTAAACATCCAATCCTGAATAATCGACAGCTAACAGCCGGACGTAGGAGTCGTGTCGGGTCGTGGGTCGAAGCCAGGAATTTTACTTTATATAATTTTTTAAATCACTGCGAAGACATCTTGAGCATACCGGTATGTCCCAGAACCAAAAAGTTGAAGACGTGACATCCAGCAACCCGCACCGGGCCCGCGTGATGAAGTAAGGCTCACTGCCTCTCACAGAGAGTAGGCCCGTGCCCCAGCAGTGGGAACGTTAAGGTCCGAAAGGGTTACCGCTGGCCCGGAACATAAAGGGCTAAGGAAGGAACACGGGTGGGTTTTAGTCAGTAAGAGTCTGACACTCCCTTCCGCTCCACCCAGAGCGGGAGGGGTCAAGTGATGATTTTGAAAAAAAAAAAAAAAAAAAGGCCGCAGGCGAACTGGGCGGGCTAAGAAACTGACAGAGTCATTTACTTCCACATATGAAAAATGAGAGCGCAACGATGCGCTGGAACCAAAATAAAACAACGTAAGCGTCATACCAATGAAAAATAAAATCCATACATGGTTATAATGGTTACGAAAAACCCCCAATTTTTTTGGTATCGCCTTAGAAGCAAATTATAATGAACGGCCGGTTATACGTGGCAACTTTCTTTGCTTAGCAGCCTAAACTCGCCTCATATTGCATGGTACCTAGGTACCTATCTTTAAAATAACTGGCTAAATGTGAATGTACTTTCAAGCCCTGTCCAAACCTTCAAGGAATACTGGCGTATTGTTTTCTAATATAATAATAATGATTTTTATTTCGGACCAAAGAATCCATAGTGTTAGTAACATAATATTAAAACAACTTATTATCTAGTATTAGTTTCTGAAAGAATTAATGTGTTCATTAATTCTTTCAGTAACTGCGTTCGGAATAACAGCTGATGAAGACAAGGATTTCAACAAGACATATATGGCCGCAGTAGACCAGATCCTGAACATTATTGCGCTCAGGTTTTCCAACTTCTGGCTGCAGAGCGAACTGATATACAGCTTCACTGACTTGAAGAAGAAGCAAGATGAAGTCGTCAAGGTTTTGAATGCTATGTCTACTGCTGTAAGTTGCAACATATGTTGAGGCAAATTACATTAAAATTACATTTACAATGAACTTTTTGTGAATTTGGATATATTCGCTTTAGATCGCCAAAAATTTAAGAAATATTTAGTGAATAGTCTACATTTGCGTGATGTTTAGTGTCTTTTCTCTCGTTTTGATTGTTTTAGTACTATTTGTTTTAGTTTAAAATAAGTACAGCCTCTTTATTCTCTTACTGTCTTCTTCTTTGTGTTTCTGAGTATTGTGTCTTCACTGTATCATTAACCTTGGTAATCTGTGGAAACGTTGTGGATTGTACATTTACCCACTTCCAATGTAATCTTAGGTGTAATTTATATTGTACAATTGTTGGTTTTCCCTAACAAAATAAACAAATAAAATAAATTCCGCTCTGGGAGGATTGTACGAAAATAATAACAAATTATGCACCATTTAATTCTACCCCGACGGTTGGGGCAGAATAAAATATGCAGCACAATTTTGTCAACTTTAAAAAATTACTTTATAAAAAGTCCCATGTAGGGGTAACCATTCCGGGCTGCTACTGAAAAATTCCTGAAGGAAAATCCAATAACACTTTTAATTTACTTACTTTGTTTTATTTTTTAATACATAGTTCCCTACCTAAAGGTATGCAATCTTTTACCAACAGGTCATCCAACGAAAAAAAGAATTGATGAAGAGCATCCCAAGACAGGAATGGGAGGAGCAACGACAGCGCACAGGTAAAATACGAATTACTTAATTACAAATCATCCTCCTGCCCATAATCCAATTTATTTAGGGTCAGCGCTGCATGTCTTCCATTATGTATCATCTTAATAACCACCTCCTTTCTAGCTATCTTTCACAAAATAAATAAAAAAAAATTAGTACTTAAATAGCAGTTAAACCTTGTACTAATAAGGTATTCATTCCTAGTGTGCAGTTACTTAGAGTAAAGCTACGGCTTCATACAAGAGCGGTGGCTGCATCTAACGGCCGTAGTGATGGCAAAGATTTAAATCTTTAGATTCGCCCTACCGCGTCATAAGATAGTCGCGTTTCTGTTTCGTTTCGACATCGTTGACAAGCAATGACGCAGCGACTTGACTTGATTGTCATGGAAACGCTGTTTAATAATGTGTGAGCTCTCTTTTCTTAGTATGGACATTTTTTCACGTGACTAAGTACGGTGAGAACAAATCTAGAGACTTATCTTTGAGCAGCGGGGTTTGACCATCATGAAAATCTGTCATCTACATCAGTGATGTAGATGACAGATTTTCATGATGGTCGTTTTAATATGACGGAACCGCTTTCTGAAACAAAAGTCCCAGTCCCATAATGTTTGTTAACTATAGGTAGTGTAGAGGCTTTAACCTGCATGGCTTCCCTATGCAACCTCCGTGAGTATTTTATAAGTTAATGGCACGCATATTCAGGAACGGGTGCAAATTGTTTCAAAGACTTCATCGTACAATTTCGTCTTGTTGTGACCATAAACAAATGGCTAGAAGGCGATCTAGTCAATGATTTAGCGCGCACATTGGTGGCCTACTCTTACAAGGTCCCGCACTTGCGTACTTCAAGTTTGTTTATAAAGAGGACCTAAATTTCAAAACGATTTGCGACTATCTGAGAGCGGAATTTCCGACCAGTGTGGGGTGGAGAAGTCATGCAGGCTAAAGCCTCTACAGTACCTACATAATTATTAAATTTAGGAAATTTTCACGCATGATGGATAGGCCATGAATTCAATCTAAAGTAAATATTGTTATTGACAATTACTGAAATTTGCTTAACTTTTGTTTTTAAAAGTTCCTATCTAAAAGGTCTATCTTTTAGTTTCTTCGAACAGTTTCATAATCAGTAGCCCGTAACTACCACAGCATAAATCTCTTGACATATATTGACACGCCATATTTCCAAACCCAGCCTACCATGGAATTAGTATGTAGCTACTATATGTATAGTATAGCCCTAGCCTAATTATAGTAGCAACTAGTTTTACAACACTGCTAAGACAGAATCTGCCATTTAATTCATGCAGGTGATTGATCAATAAGTTCTAAATCAGTATTTTACCACCCATTCCAGGAATCAAATGCAAAGCCCTGATGGACCTTCTACTGGAGCTATCAGAAGAGAACATGTTCACTGACAAGGAGATCAGGGAGGAAGTGGACACGGCCATTGTTGCCTCTTATGATACCACGTCTTGTCTGTTGGCTTACATCATGATGATGCTGGGCACCTATCCTGAGGCTCAGGAGAAGATGCATCAAGAGTGAGTCTAGTATAAACAAGTGTTCTCTGTTAAAAAAAATATTTTTACGGACGTCTTAGAAACACAATAAAAAAGGATCAAAGACAAAACTTATAAAACTAAACTAACTAACTAACTTATAAATATAAGTAATTTTTTTATATTGTTTTAACGGGTCAAAAGTAGTTTTGACAGATTTGAGACAAGTGGTTTTGACCGATTAACAGTTTTTGTGGGACATGTAGGTACATCGACTTCGGTAATACTTTGTTCCAATAGAAAGCATGTTCATGCGTTCGGTGAGACGAGTTTTCCATCAGGCGTTCTAGACTAGACAAAAACCCCAATCGATAAAGTTGTTAAATTAGGATCTACTGTGTAACCTTTCATGACTATAAGCAGCGCAATGGCTACTTCGGATACTATTACTCGGATTCAGATCGGATACAGTGCCTAAATACCTATTACTCGTGAATTATATGATTTAACTTAATTTTAATACTTTGTGTTATTTATTTCATCACCACTGCTCCTTAAAAATGTGAAGGAAAACATCGTGAGGATATACAGCATGTCCTAGACCCAAAAATTCGAAAACATGTGACTTAATCTAGTAACCCGCACTGGGCCCGCGTGATGGATTGCGGCCCATTCCCTCTTACAGAGTGGAGGCCTGTGTCCCAGCAGTGGGAACATTATAGGCTGATTATGCTCGGGTGATCAGTTGATTTTGAATAATATGTCTTATTTAAATTCTCGTTGCAGGTTACAAGAAGTATTCGAAGGCACAGACAGGGACGTCACTAAGGACGACCTACCTAAGATGGTATACACGGATGCAGTCATCAAAGAGACATTAAGACTGTACCCGACTGGGCCGGTGGGGCTCAGATACGTGGACAAGGATGTTCAGCTGAGTAAGATTAACAAATAAATATAATTATTTGATTCATCTGAAATATTTCGACGCTTCACTCGACCGAATGGTTCATTCGATTGAAGGTTCATTTTTGTTTCATTCCTAGACAACAACAAAATTACGTAGGAATGAACGTTCATCAAGTTTTTTATTTCATTCTTCGATCGTCCGTAGTCGAGTGCCGAAATCCAATGTCGGGCCGATTCATTTATAAATAAATGTTACATTTTTATTTCAAGTGAAAGATACCGAATTTAGGGCAAAACTGGACAATAAGTGAAGCGTCTGGTATCGGCTGTGTATCAACAGTGACAATGGGCAGGGCACGTTGCTCGCAGAACGAATGGCCGATGGGGCTCCAAAGTTCTGTGCAGCAGCCATTTAGCGCAGCATGTCATTTTATTCCATACATCTCTTTCGGGTGTCACCTCGGTGTCACTCACATTCTAGCCATATAATCTTTCACACAATCTATGTATTGTTTCCTTGACTTTCCTCTACTCATATAAGAATAACCATCTACATTAATTACCAAATTAGTGAGGTAATAAAATAGCAAATAAAATACATACAATACATTGCTTTAGGTAAATGTTTAGGAGTTATGTTGATCTCTTCATATCAAGACCCAGATGTACGAGTATATATGAATGACAAAATTATGGTGTGAAAATGCTGTATCTATTTGCAATGCACCTACAGTTCTTATATGAATACCTACTTTAGGTAGGCGAAAATGGTTGATAAAGTAAAGTTAAAGTCGGGGTGACAGTCATTTCATACAACTCAAAGAATGACAGCTGTGATTTTAATTTACTGACAATTTAAATTGGCAGTTTTGCTCATCACTTAATTTCCTTGATATAACATATTCTGGCAATTGTATAGATACTAACTTAGCCACCAACTTAAAAAAAAATCTCCGTTTACTTGAACTCCTCACATTCTCAACGGCCATTTTTCAGAAAACTATACGATGCGTGCAGGCAGTCAATGCGCCCTAATGATCTACGGGATCCACTACCACGACAGCTGGGGCCCTGACGTCAGAGAGTTCAGACCGGAGCGATGGCTGGACCCCAACAACCAGCCCAACCAAAACATGTTCGCGGGATTCAGTATAGGAAAGAGGGCCTGCATGGGTACGTGTACTTTGTATATTATTTTTGACTGGCGAGACATAGCTTGTAGAGTCTGGGCTTGGAATGGACTTGGAAAGATTAGATTGTAGGTACAAATTCCATTCAAACCCTTCGAAATGGTCCTGATGCCATTGATAGCTTCTCGACGACGATCTTCAATAGCCTCTGAGATTGCCTCAAGCCGTAGTTTCGTTATTTTGACATTACAAACAGACACTTTTTTTTTCTTTTTTTTTTTATTTGTATAAAATTTAGAAGATAATATAGATAATTATAGATTATAATTTGATATTAATCAAATGCACCTATCTCGAAACAAACTAGACAACGGCCTCTCCACAGTAATACCCTCTATTTTTCTTCGCAGGAAGGACATTCGCGACACTATCAATGAAGACTACGTTATCACATGTACTCCGGAAGTTCAGAATCTCAGCAGACATCAATGAACTGGAGCTTAAAATAGACTTCTTACTGAAACCCGTCTCAGGATCTTTAGTCAGTTTAGAAAGGAGAAATTAGTTGTTAAGATATACAAGGTGGGACATCGCCGCGAAACCTGTTACTATGGATTCAGTACATGATTCTGAACCCCCCCTGCGTTGAAATTTTTCGTCGGTTGCTGAATTCATGGTTACAGTATGCGCGGAGATGTCCCTACTAGCTGCCAAACTGTATTATTATCAGGGCCGTCTTTTCCGTTTTTCACTCTAGGCATGGACCCACTAGTTGCTACCAGATCTGTAGCTACGGACTGTCAAAAACAACCTAACATTGGCGGCGGGGTGCTAAAATTCGCTCTGACATCCTACATTCTGTGTTAAAGACGTCCCTGATTATCATTTATGCTTTGTATGAAGGTACTTTAAGTACCTATAGTCAGTAGTAGAGCTCCACATCGTGCAACAAGGCCCTGCATTGCATGTACAGTCACGAGCAAAAGTATGTATACACTTGGCTTTATTCAAATGCGATTTTCTCCTTTATTTTTGAATGAAATTTTATATTATTAGGAACATAGTATTTTCGAACCAATAGGTTTATGTAAAGTGTCGTATTTCAACGTTGCATTCGTTATTTCGTGAAAAAATCGCAATTGAAAGTTGCCAAGTGTTGACATATTAGTGCTCGTGACTGTACTGTACATATTACAATTTTAAGGTGTACATATTGCAATCAACCGCAAGGAAAGATAACGCAAATAAACAAAAACATTGCCACGTGTGCGCGCATTGTCTCCTCAAGCCCTCCGCCGGACCGGCGCGGCGGCGGCGCGCGGCGCGTCCATCGAATAGGTACATTTTAAGCCGTTTCGTTTCGGTTAATATGCACATTAGTCGGCTAAAGATGGAATATCACGAAACAAACTAACATGATATCGAACTTTAGCTGCTTCTCGAAGATAAACCTAAGTTTAGTCGGCTAATCTTAAGTTTATGTTCACACCCACCTTTAGCCGTAACATATATTTTTAGGAAACATTACTCATTTGAAAAAAAAAACACTCGTTTAACTTTACCTACATTTTCCGTAAGTACCTATTGTGTTTTTGCCAGACACCCCTTCTTGTTAAAAAGGTTGTACTCATTTTAATATGTTACTGGCATGTTAATTATTATAATATTTAGTTACTTAGTTAATTATTATAATATTTGATTACTTAGTTAATTATTATATTATTATTACATGTTTGTAAAACAGTTTAAGTATAATGATGTATTGAAAATTCAGAAAAAAGAAATCGTTTCTTCCAAAGGTTTTGCTTAATTTGTTACTCTTGATGCTAATGAGATTAGAAATTTAGTTCCAAATGAATACACAGAGTGGTCTCACTATTCATTATTCATTCTCAGTATTCATTTGAACCGACAACACTCGTCTGATATAACTTAACCGGTTTTTCGACTCTATATCACTCGAACGTAAATTCATCATTAGATCAAACGGTTGTATATTGATTAAATTTAACCTGAACATGGTTATTTTATGTCGAATGAATATTCCATGACAATGAAAAGTGCAAAAAAAGGATGTGATAAAGGCGTGTAAAAATAAGGGTAGAATTTATATTTTAAAATTTGCAAGAAAATTAAAAAAAAATATGATTAATAAAAATACCTATAGCTACTTACTTAATATTTTTTTCCATGAGAAATCAATTTTACTTTATGACGTCTTTATTCGGCCCCCTGTATACTACAAAATTTATCCTAATATTCTATCTACATATTTGCACTTTCACTCCATAACTTAAAATAACAAAATAAATATAAATAATTTATTTTGGTACGAAATTCCAATGATTGAAAATTTTGCGCTGCTAAGTCGGTCGTCATAATAACAACAAAACTAACAGTTGCCCGCGACTCCACTCATGACTATTGTAATCCTAATTTACAAATTTGATTTATATGTATATTTTTACTGGGATTTTTTCCATAACTTATCGAGTGTAAACGGGATACTTATACCTAAGTACCCTAAGTGGTTGATTGTCGTGTCGGCCGAATGTTCGGTCATTTTCTGATTCGAATATTGTTGTCATACTACAAATTTAAAAAAAAAAAAGTTAAAAAAGAAATGGTTCTTAAAATGGTTCGGATTGGCACAGTTTGGTTGGGACCACTATAGTCATGAAATAAATAGTAATGAAAGGTAGTAGAAAATGACCGAACATTCGGCCGATACGGTGGTTAACCGCTTCGGAGTAGACCCCCTGGAGTCCTAATGGTAAGTAAGTGGGCACCCTGCCCACAAAGCCTCTCCTATAGCGGAACATACTTAATTACAGACTTATTTAGTGCTGGTACTATAGGTACACCACTTCCTAACCCTTCAGGTAATACAGGCCCGATGTTATACTTTGAGCCCATACATTCGGACGCTCGGCTTATTACCCGCTCATACATTCCCCACTAGAATAAATAACTGTCTTGACCATATTCTATTAAGAACCCAATCACCAGCTAGAGTCATCGTACTGAATTCTCACGTAACGGACCATCTTCCCGTTGCCCTGTTCATAGATTTAAAAGTTTACAAATCCCCAATAAAAAGATCTTCAATTCGATATGATTACGAATCCATTAAAAATGAAATTGATAACTCCGATTTTGCCGCTGGGCTGTGTATTCAGGGATCCGGACCTTGCAACGAATTATCTGATTGATTACATGCAAAATGTACTGGTCAAGCATAGTGGAACTGTATACACATCTAACAGAAAAACAGTTCTAAAACCTTGGATGACTGTTGGTCTAGTCCGTTGTATAAGACATCGTGATGAGATGCATCGAAAGGCCAAAGCTCAATCCGACAATTTAATCTTAAAAATTTCATATAACCGTTATCGTAATTTCTGCAATGCTTTGCTTAGAAAACTCAAACGAGCATATGAAAAGTCACAGTTATTGAAAGCGAAAAATAACCCTAAGGCCACGTGGAAGGTAATCAGGAATATCACAAATAGTTATCACGTTAAACATTCGTCTAGTGTGCTGTTAAAATTTAAACCCGATCCAGCTGCCTCTATTAACAACGTTAATAATTTCTTTGTGAATATCGGTAAAAATCTTGCAACAAAATTCAGCTCTGAGAGTCCCAGCACCGCCTCCATCTCTTCCCCATCACCACTGAACTCATTGGCCATTCCCTTAGTTGATGAAGAACAGGTTATAAGCATAATTCAGACTTTGCGCAGTGAGTGTGCGGTTGGCTGGGACAACATACCTGCCAAAATACTTCGCCAATCCAGTAGGTCCATCGCTCCTATAATAACTCATATCTGTAACTGTGCTATAAATTTGGGGACTTTCCCAAAAGCTTTCAAGCGCGCAATAGTGCACCCTATATACAAGGCTAGGGCCAGAGACGATGTTTCTAATTATCGACCCATATCTGTACTTAGCGCATTCTCCAAAATCCGTATTCTCAATAATTCCCTGACTAAATTCCTCGCAAAAAATAATATTTTATCACCAAAACAATACGGATTTCGAACAGGTATCTCAACCGAGCATGCGGTGTTAGACCTTGTTAACAATTTGGTGGATAAACTGGATAATCGCTTTAAATGCTACGGAATCTTTCTGGACCTCACTAAGGCCTTCGATACGGTCTCAATCCCTAGACTGGTGGCCAAAATGGAGCACTTAAGAATACGTGGTTTGGCTTCCTTCGAATTTTTCAGTCCCTGCTGCAAAAAATATACATAATTATATTTTTATTTCTTTCTTATTTGCAAAAAAATAAATAGATAAATAAATAGTTGGGCAAACGTCATCTAAAACTGTTCTAAATTTCAAGTTGATAGCATTAGTAGTTCTTGAGATATCCAGCTCTGACAGACAGACAGACTGAGTCTCACCATGAGGGATCCGTTTTACCATTTTGGTACGAAACCCTAAATAGAAAGGTTTTTTGTAAAATAGTGTTGATCTAACATACCGACTGGTGTTACTTAGGTACCTACCTAACGCGTCCGGACAGACAAACCGCTAATTTTATTATTGCCTCACTCAAAAAATTTTGCCGCAGGTTGTGCTGTTTCCATATATATATAATTAAAGGTCCACTTCGCGTCTTAGTCAACACGTTACATTCATTCAGAGATCTTCAGGATGATCGGTGTTATTTTATTCTGTGTTGTAACGTGCCTCTGCACAATTTGGGCATGGATGGTGTATGTGAAAGGGGGTCAACACAAGCTACCCCCAATGTACCCGGGATTGCTGCCCATTGTGGGGCATTTTCATTTGCTGATCGGTGATGGTTTATGTAAGTATTCTTTTTTTTTGTAAGTTTTCAAGTTAAGTGAAAACAAACGTAACTTAACTTTTAGTGCAAGTAAGTGTGTTTTTGTGGGTTGTTTTTTTTTGTTTTTTATTTTGTTGTTTTGTTTTTTCTGTTTTCATCTTTTTTTTTATTTTATTAAAAAATATTTTTTTTTAAAGATGGATGGATTTTGTGAGAGATGATATGAAAGAAAAGGAGTGAATGATGGAGTGACTGCGGACAAGGGAGAATGGAAGAGAAACGATGTGTTGCGTCCCCAAGGAACATGAGACAAGGGCAGGAAGATAACGATGCGATGGTTCTAATTTTCTAAAAGAATTCGGAATCTGAACATTAATTTTGAATGCCCCGGTTCCGTTGGTCTTGTGGTCGCAAATAGGACTGCTGAGCATTGGGTTCAGGATTAGAAACCCAGGTCAGGCGCAAGGCAATGTTGTTGATTTTTTCGATAACGGATCTCCTAGTTGCAAACCGGATTCCGGATTTATGCCCGGCATTTTTTTTTGTGATGGCAGTTCGTTTCCTATTGAATGAAACTTAAATATAACTGGCGAAATGGTCCTATAGGTACTTCTGTAAAAATCCAAAAGGCTGGCAGCGTTGCCACGTTGAATGGCTGATTCAACGACTAAACAATTGTTTTGATTCAGAATCTAACTGTGAGCTATAACAAATTAACAAGTATGAAAACGAAAAATATACGACGATATTTTTTTATTTTAATAGTTTTGTTTACGTTACTGTTTTATTCACAATTAATTTAAGTGAAGTATTAAAGTATAGGTACCGGTATTTAAATTCTTTACGTACCGGTAGGTAGGTACTTACACGGAAACTGATGAATAGGGAAATAATGTATGTAGTTATGTGAGTACCTATTTTGAGGGGCCCGTGACTAAATAGTAACAGCAGCACAGGTCGACCGATCAGGTTAAGCTACGCTTGCAGCGGTTGGCCTGTGGATGAGTGACCATCTTTACATGCCGAGACCCCTCCGTGCCTCGGAAAGCACATTAAGCCGTTGGTCCCGGCTGTCATTCGTGGATCTTTGACGGTCGTTACGTGTAGTCAGAAGCCCGAAAGTCTGACAACCAGTCTTGCCAAGGGGTAGGTACCTATCGTATTACCCAGTAAATGGGTTGTGGAGATCAGATAGGCAGTCGCTCCATGTAAAATTCTGGTATTCAGCTGCATCCGGTTAGACTGGAAGCCGACCCCAACATAGTTGGGAAAAGGCTAGGCAGATGATGATGATGATGTTGTTTGAAAATTAATAGTAGGTAATTATGTACCTATTTCTCTTAGGTACCTCTACAATTTTATTAAACAAACTGTTTAGGGGGTAAATTTTCAAAAATCATTTATTTATTTTATTTTAAAGAAGGCTTACAGACTAACAAACCAATGAAATAGAGAATGTAATATTTAAAAAAAAAATGCTAATAACAAGCCTCCACATATAGTTAAAGAAATTGTCGATAAAAAGAAAGTACATACAAGTTAATATAATTAGTAAGATAACAGTAGATAAGTTAACTATTTTAACTTATTTTTACTTTATTTCCATAACTTAACTTAACTTTAACTTATTCGCGCTCGTCTTCGTAACTCTTGTGCAAAATTCGTGCTTCTAGACCGTGGGTTGTCTGTCAGTGTGTGAATCATTTTAAAGAATCCCTAATCATTACTTATTTATTATTTTTGGCCTATGTTGTCCCACTCCAGGGCAAAGGCCTCGTTTTAATCATACAAACTTATTTATAACAAGCGGCGCTCCCGATGGGGTTTCCCGCCACTGTTACCGTAAGCGACACCGCGCGTGTTTTGTTTATGAGACGCTTCGGATGTGTTCAGCAGTCCTCGGGATGTACTCGGTTTTAATGTATATCCGATATATAATTATGTCAGTGAGTGATGGCAAAGTATTCTGTGTGTGTTTTGTTTTAACTTCTGTCGGTTGTTTTGTTTTCAAATGTTTTTTTTTTTTTTACTTAATAGATAAAATCATACAAACTTATTTATACTATTTCTTCTTTGGCAGCTTTATGGCGCACTGCAAAGAATATTGCCGTCGAAGCTATGAAACACGGCGGAGTCGTCACCTTGATATTTGGCCACAGGGTTTACTACAGTAAGTTACAGATAAACCCTTATTTATCACTAGCTTCGCCCCGCGGTTTCACCCGCGCATGTTTCGATCCCGTGGGAATATCGGGATAAAAAGTACCTATGTGTTAATCCTGGATAAAAACTATCCGTGTGCCAAATTTAATTCACATCTGTGCAGTAGTTTTTACGTGAAAGAGTAACAAACATGCATCCGTCCGTCCATCCATCCATCCATCCATCCTCACAAACTTTCGCTTTTATAATATAGTAGGATTTTATAACATGGCGAAGGATGATTAGGTAAACTCCTGCTAGTTAGACCGTAGAAAGGGGGTCTACTCCGTAAGCACGATGTCCATAGTTTCGGCCGTATTATGGTAAGTAGTAACGAGATTTTCTTTCTCCATATCCCTTACGGACATAAAATTAGTTCGGTCACAAAACTAAAAATAAATGAAGTACAACAAGTTTTGACTGTTGTCTCTACGCCCGATGAGTGCCCGTACGAAAAATTTACTTTGAATTTTTTTGTGGGATCACCTACTTTCGGACGGGCCCGTATCCTCGTTGACGGACTTCCAGTGTAGACCCCCTGGGGCCTAAGTCTGTTATTTTTATAAATTCGTCATTCCAACACGATCCCATTGTCATTCTGCTAAAAGTTCGTAATCTGCTAAATTCATAATGGTCGATCATTGGTCGGTCAATGGCACAGAACATATACGATACTCGTAACGAATTAAAAGCATTGACTGCACAATGACGTTCTATTGGTAGGTCACTGATCAAAGGAACTGTCAAAATTTTAGCAGATTCCCCCCTAAGATAGTAATTCATTTGTTATTATATATAGCTACGAGATTACCATTCTATGCCATTTCTTTCAATGGAGTGTCAGTGGTTGACCATTGGAAAGAACCACCAAAAAAAAAAGACCAATGACGCCATTATATTAGTAGATTGCCAAACTTGTCAAAATCAACAATTATGAAATCAATGATAGACCATTCTGACACTATTGTATTAGCAGACTTGAGGCCCTGGAGTGGAGACCGTGTATCGACAAGCGTAGTGCGGGATGCCCACCAGCTTCAAAAAGGTGGCCGGGACAGATTGGATGCGGAAGGTGGAGAACAGGGTGTTGTGGCGCAGCTTGGGAGAGACCTATGTGCAGTACCAGCAGTGGACTGTAATAGGCAGAGGTTATAGCTAGACGCATAGAGCGTTTGCACACTGCATTCAATCCGTTTATGTCCGAAGTAGCCGTAGTATTTACCCGACTATGGCAAAGCCAAAGAAGGGTTATGATCAGGATAAGTATAATGTATGTATGTTCATTGTTCATCTGTTCACTACTAACTCTTAAACTTCTCGTTGTATTAGGAAAAACGGTGTTTCGTTGGAAATGTCATGTTGCTCCACGGATTAGGCCACATAAAATCCAACTTGGCGGCTTATAGCGAAAGAATAAAAAAGATACGTAATAAGGAGTACCTATTCTTTGAATATAAGTACATATATTGGCTATCTATAATTTATTATGCATGCGTAAACCCCAAATAAGAATAAAACAATTATGATTCACTGTGACTTTTGAATAAAACTAAAAACTCATCTAAAATTTTATTTAGTCTACTTACCAATTAAATTCCATTTGCTTAAATACATAAACATAGTATAATAATAACTAAAACCCAACTATAATAAAAACGCCAGATATAAAGTCACAAACAAGACATGGATGTCGAATTATAATAGGATTGACTTAATTAATTAAATTTTATATAGCAATAAAATTTAAATTAACTTCGGTTTTAAAATAGGTACCTAACCGGAGTCACACATTATACGCATTACTAAATAATTATGTCACGTAAGCTATGATAGTATGGACGGGGCACCTATGTATGAATTGCAGCTGAAAATCAGTGTATATAAGCGTTGCCACCTAAAGTGCTGAGGCCCTTCTGGCACGCATATTCTTTCACGTAATTTTGTTTTTATTTGTTGGTGTGTCAATATACGCCATTTTCTTGCTATTTGTAACTAGCTTCTGCCCGTGACTTCCTTCGCGTGAAATTTCTTGTTTTTACCGACCCACCCCGTCGCATCATTGCCTGCCCGCGCTATTACTTCATTTTTGCTTAGCGTTCTTCCTGACTTTTTTCCTTTTTGCTCGGCTCCTAAGAGTCCCAGCAAAATGTATACCTTATAACCTTCCTCAATAATTGAAAAAAAAAATTGAATTGAATTGATTGAATTGAAATTGTTAAATGCAAAAAGAATTTTTCAAATCCGTCTGGTAGTTCCAGAGATTAGCGCTCTTTGACAGTCGTTACGGGTAGTCAGAAGCCCGAAAGTCTAACAACCAGTCTTACCAAGGGGTATCGTATTACCCAGTAACTGGGTTGTGGAGGTTAGATAGGCAGTCGCTCCATGTAAAATACTGGTATTCAGCTGCATCTGGATAGACTGGAAGCCGACCCCAACATAGTTTGGAAAAGGCTAGGCAGATGATGAGTTCCAGAGATTAGCGCGTTCAAACAAACAAACAAACTCAAACTCTTTATTCTCTTCAGCTTATAATAATTAATATACTTAATAGAGATATTGGTGCTGATTCTGTTGTTCACAAACTAAACTAAATTTAAGTTCAGTGCATCTTTTTCTTTCTGTTCCATTAAAAAAAGGACAGCACATACATTTTAGTTTAGTCCTGTCAAATTAATCAGCGCCTGACGTAAATTGACGTAATTTTAGTAGGAACGCTTAAAATCATCACTTATAAACTGTATCAGGAGTGGAGGGTGGAGTGTCAGGCGCTGATTAATTTGACAGGACTAAACTAAAATATCTTCTGTCCTTTTCCTATTAAGTATATTATTTGAAGTCTTTAACACTTTATCTTTTTGTCTTAGTGATAACAGATCCGGAGGACGCTCTAACAGCTGCGAATGCTTGTCTACAAAAACATTTTGCGTACGATTATGCCAAGTCTTGGCTGGGAGAAGGACTCATCACATCTTCAGGTTAGTAAAACAAATGATGATGACGATAGTTCAGTAGTAGGTACAACTAACTGGGATACCATACATTCTTATCTGTAGGAATGTTTCTTTATTAATAAAAGTTTACTTCAGTCTTCATCATCATCACACTATGCCCCACAAAACCGCATAGACAAAAAAACCGGCCAAGTGCGTGTAGGCCCATGCACAATGAAGGGTTCCGTAGTTGGAATTAATTTATCCCAAGAACAAACTTAATATTGTAGTTGAAAATCATGTTCTCCCATACATTGCAACTGCAAATGTAAGTTGGTCGACTATTACCCGTAAACTTATAAAGCCTACTTAGCTGTGATAGTTTTCCTTTTAACTTCGTTGTACAGGGTGAATTTTCCAAGCGGGCTTGGATGGCCAAATCCGAAACTATTAGGAATAGCGAAAAGTACTCAAAGGAGTCGCGGGCTCGATTTTAATGAAAACTAAAACTGAACAATTGGATTTTAAAAAAATCTATATTTCTAGCCAGGAATCGAATCCGTTGATTTTGAAAAGAAAACACACTGTATTATTACACCATTCGATAGTGTCGCTGATAAGGATCGAATTCTGGGAAGTAATAATGAATACTTTAAAATAAGAAGCAGTTTTTTAAAATCCAATATTTTCCTTAAATTTCGGTTCGGCAAACGTAAGGAAAATGTTAGATTTTAATAAACTCCATCTTATTTTAAAGTATTCATTATTACTTCCCAGAATTCGATCCATAAAAGACATTTTCCTTAAGTTTCGGTTCGGCAAACATAAGGAAAATTTGCAGTTTTCATCAAAATAGAGCCCGCGATTCCTTTGAGTACTTTTCGCTATTCCTCATAGTTTCGGGTTTGGCCATCCACGCCCATTTTTAAAAATACACCCTGTATATTTATATACTACTACCGTGAATTTTTACACATATCCAAAAACAACTATTTAGCTGGCAGGGAAGGGGGGACACTTGACTCTAACAAAAATAAGCACTTTAAAACTTAATATTTCACAAACGGATCCCTGAATCAAAAAAATATTTTTACAAACCGCAATATTTTTGAAAGACCTATCCAACTGTACCCCACACCATGGGGTAGCCGAGAAAAAACATGATTGACGTGTAAAAGTGTTTGTACAAACCTACTTACAAAAATGAAATCATTTATCATAAGAGTCTCTGAACTAAGCTGCGGACGGACAGACGAACATGGCGAAACTTTAAGAGTTCCTTGTTGACTACGGAACCCTAAAAAGGGATTGTGATATCAAGTGCTTCATCTATTAACTTCCTTTGCCTGCCCTACGTGTACCACAAATGCCATCCTTCTTACGAATCTAATAGAGCATTAGAACCGAATTTTCACAAAGCAGACATATACATATTAAATGGAGCCGTCACAGAAGGCTCTGTATTCTGTAGAATCTACCACAGTACGTTAGTCTTTTGTTAAGATCTGGATATTGGTGTGGGTTACATGTTTGTTAACTCTAGTTTTTATGGACTTTTTTTTTGTATTCTCTGTAGCATGTAACTGTTTTATGTCCCTAATAAATAAAATAAAATAAAATAAATAAAATATACAATTCTAATAAGTATTATGACCAGGTGAAGTTTGGAAACGCCATCGCAAATTACTGACCCCTGCATTCAGCCTGCCAGTGATGCTCAGCTTTTTGGAGGTCTTCAACAGCCAGTCAAGAAAATTGGTCGAAAATTTGAAAGTCCAAGTAGCCAAAGCGCCCTTTGATCACACTGAATATTTGAGGAGCAATGCATTGGAGACATTTTGCTGTAAGTATGATAACTCTTTTACCTGACCTTCTATCTACATGCCATCAAAAAACGCCGGGAACTAAGCAGAAGGGTACATTAAAAGGAGGCCAGTCACCCCTTTTAGCATCATTATTCTTCTAACCAATATGGCAGAAGTTCGATCAGGAGGGATTCAACAAACTCATATTTTGGTCTTGACTGATATTAGATGAATAAAATGTGGACTAGTTGTAATAATTATGTCGATGGCCTTCAATTGAACCAAAAAGCGAACTTTTTTTTTACCATCCTGCGCTGTCCCACTCCTAGGCAAAGACCTCCCTCCACTGCTTCCATCTTTCGCGAGCCCGCGCGTCCTCCTTCCAGTTTTGACGGAACTTATCCAGCTCGCCCGCCATCTCCTACGTGGTCCGAACTTATAAAGCTAAAGAATCTAATTAATATTCAACAAAAAAAAAATTTTTCTGTCTGACATTAGTGACTGCTTTTGGAATAACTGGTTTCGAGGACTCGCACTTCATCCAGAAATACATGAATGCTGTAGACGAGATTTTGAATATTATTACTCAGAGGTTCCAGAAGTTTTGGCTCCAAAGTGACACAATATTTAAATTGTGTGGCCTTCAGAAACGGCATGATGAACTTGCGAAGATTCTCAATGATATGTCTGATAAGGTAAATAACTTTTTTAATTAAAGTTTTATTAGGAACAATTTAGGTACCTACTTATAACTTAACAAAGACACAAAGATAGCTGCAAAATTAAAATACTGTGGTGCGGCTATCAACGCCCAACACAAAATACTGTGGTGCGGCTATCAACGCCCAACACAAAATACTGTGGTGCGGCTATCAACGCCCAACACAAAATACTGTGGTGCGGCTATCAACGCCCAACTCAAAATACTATGGAGCGGCTATCAACGCCCAACACAAAATACTTACTTACCTTGCCAGACCTAAAGATTCTCGAGTAGTCTTTTAAACTTATAAACCAAGTAAAGTATGCAAATAGGTTTTTATTATGTTATTCATTTTTTTTTTCTATTTAAGGTGATACAAAGGAAGAAAACGGCTAGAAGTAACGGTGTATATACTTCTGGTAAGTACTTTCTACAACAAAATGTACCATCCCTTATAATGGGAAATAGACAGATCGATTGGTATTGATTGACCATACATACCGGGTAGTGAAAATGAAATGAAATTGTTTATTCTGTAATGCTATTCTGTAAAAGTCTCACCGTGAAAATTTAGGTGAAGTGAGCTGTCAATAGTGTCAATCCCTAGCATCAGGTGAAATGTCAGCTCACTTTAAGCGCACTTCACCTAAGTTATCACGGTGATCTTTTACAGAATAGCACCACTGTAAATAGGATATCGGAATCACTCTTACACGTCATATTATAAAAATAAGCAAGATAAAGTCGAAATTTCCTATCTTACTATCCCTAAATAAGAAATGACGAAACAAACTCAAGGGTCGTAAAGTCCAGACTCCAGACATAATCTTGGTCAGATCATGTGAAGACAATGTAGATTAGTGGTAACCTACCTGTAATAATAATAGTCATCTGGGGGCACGGGAGTGCCCCCGCCAAGACGAGCCAAGCGAAGCGCAAGGGCACTACCTACCTTTTCTCGAAGCACTTCGTCGTATTTTTGAACCTTCATAACTTGGGTTTGGATTATACCAGATAAATAAAATTTTCGAGATATGATGTCAGTGGTTGACTTATTAAACCTATAAAGTTTCAATTGCATAGCTCTTATACTTTAGATTTTATTGATATCTAAAATACCCCGATTTCGTCACTGACTCACTTACTCACTGACTCACTTACTCACTGATGATCATCAATATTCTAAGGGTCTTCCTGAAGTCCTAGAAAGCTGAAATTTGGTATGTAAGCTAGTAATCGTACACAAACAACAAAAAAACTCTAAAACTTGGAACTTTTACCCTCCAACCCCTTAAAATAGGGGATGAAAGTTTGTACGAGACTTCCGCAGATTTTGATGCTAGAGTTCTGAAAATTGATATTGGGACTCCTTGTTATAAATAATAAAATACGTATTTCAGGATTATCAGTAAATAACCCCCCAACCCCCCAAAAAAATATTTTTTTATTTCATAAGCATCAATATTCTAAGGTTCTTCCTGAAGTCCTAGAAAGCTGAAATTTGGTATGTACGCTAGTAATAGTACACAAACAACAAAACAACTCTAAAACTTGGAACTTTTACCCTCCAACCCCTTAAAATAGGGGATGGAAGTTTGTACGAGACTTCCGCAGATTTTGATGCTAGAGTTCTGAAAATTGATATAGGGACTCCTTGTTATAAATAATAAAATACGTATTTCAGGATTTTCAGTAAATAACCCCCCAACCCCCCAAAAAAATATTTTTTTATTTCATAAGCATCAATATTCTAAGGTTCTTCCTGAAGTCCTAGAAAGCTGTTTGGTATGTAAGCTAGTAATAGTACACAAACAACAAAACAATTCTAAAACTTGGAACTTTTACCCTCCAACCCCTTGAACTAGGGGATGGAAGTTTGTACGAGACTTCCGCAAATTTTGATGCTAGAGTTCTGAAAATTGATATAGGGACTCCTTGTAATAAATAATAAAATCGGGGGGCACGGCAGTGCCCCCGCCAAGTCGAGCGCGAAGCAAACACTGCCGTACCATCCTTTACAGGAACCATTTCGCCGCATTTTCAGGCCCCTATTTGAGAACCTCTGGATAAGACCAGAACGCAGAAACTTTCGTCATCCAGTAAGCTATAATCACATACTTATAATCCAAAACTTCAAGTCTGTAGGTTATTTAGTTCCGAAGTTAAGCGAAAGCAAAGTTTCGCATTTTAGACACTCACTCACTCATCATCAAAATAGAACTAGTACTTCCCATAAACTCAGAGTGCTGAAATTTGGTACAGAGGTAGGGTTTAATGGCCACGTAAAGGGAAAACTATAAAAATTAGGATAATCGAAGATCTGAAGTACCTGGTGGGTGACCCTGATTAGAAAACACAAGAGCCCAACCAAACTATTAGAGATCGACATACCGCCTTTACAAAAAATATTTAACTTGGTGGGCCGCTTCATTTGATGTCGAACATTACACAAATTAAATAAACAAAGGAGGATGGGCCAAAATGTATGGAAGCTGGTACCCGAAAAACATGGCAACCAAACAAAATAAATTATATACAGTTTTAAAGGTCTAATTAGATAGAGCAATAGTCGTTAGGGGGGATAGTCTCAGTTCGCTGTCCGTTCAGAGATATACAACCTTTAAAGGTTAGGTTAGGTTATCGTTAGGTTAGGTCATAAGTAACAATAATAGACTCTTGCTTTATCGTGACGTGACTGAATTTTATCTACCTTTTTTTTACCCCGTTTTTCCATTTACACTACGCTTGGGGACGCGGGAACGTAAAATCCTTCCACAACGCCCTAACCTATAACCTAACCTTAACCTAACCTACATAATGTTAAAGGTTGTTTATCTCTGAACGGACAGCGAACTGCGACTATCCTCCTTAAGAACTATTGTTCTACTTAGTTAGACCTTTCAATCTGTATATAAATTATTTTGATTGGATGTAATTAGTTTTCCGGTACCAAAACGCCCTAACCTAACCTAACCTAAACCTAACTTAAATTTATAGTGTTAAAGGTTGTATATCTCTGAACGGACAGCGAACTGGGACTATCCCCCTAACAACTATTGTTCTACATAATTAGACCTTTCAATCTGTATAAAAATTATTTTGTTTAGATGTAATTAGTTTTCGGGTACCAAAACGCCATAACCTAACCTAACATAAATGTATAGTGTTAAAGGTTGTATATCTCTGAACGGACAGCGAACTGGGACTATCCTCCATAACAACTATTGTTCTACATAATTAGACCTTTCAATCTGTATATAAATTATTTTGATTGGATGTAATTAGTTTTCCGGTACCAAAACGCCCTAACCTAACCTAAACCTAACATAAATGTATAGTGTTAAAGGTTGTATATCTCTGAACGGACAGCGAACTGGGACTATCCCCCATATCAACTATTGTTCTACATAATTAGGCCTTTCAATCTGTATATAAATTATTTTGTTTGGATGTAATTAGTTTTCGGGTACCAAAACGCCCATCCTCCTTACACTAAAATATTAATTTCGCTCAAAATTTGGTCAAAATATAATGCAATACAAAAAGAATACGTCCGTACGTATACGTTTCTACAAAAAGAAGTGAAATCCCACCAAAAACATTCTGTAAAAAACTAGCCAAGTCTCAATGGAGCTGCCTGTTTATCTCTAAAAAGTAATGAAATCTAGACAAAGTCGTACCAAGTGTAAGGTTCCTTACTGCGATTTCTTTATTATTATAGTTAATGTTGTGTGACTTGGCCGTTGAAGGGTACACAAGGGTACAAACCCAGGTGCTCCATGACACCATTGCACCAATCTGTCGCCATAACCGCTACCCATTGACGATGGAAAATTGCCACTTGGAAAACGTTGATTTAATAACTAGTCAATTGTAGGCTTGATAAAGCTGCGTATTTCAATAATACTTATGTTTAAGCGAGCCTGAAACAAACAGTATCAAAAATTATTTCCAGTACAGACGGACTTATAATCATTGATTAAAAGTCCGTCTGTACGTCTATTTTATGTTAGATCGGTGGTCGATTTGACGCTCCAAAAAGAAGAGAGCAGAAGTCAGCATTGTCGATGCTGAATGCATGTGTTGACCAATCAACAACAGCCTAAAATGAGACACTAGCGTCCAATTACCAATACCGGTATGGGCTATTATCTCGCTTAACAAACATAGGTAGTTACAACAGATATAACATTACGTGTAAACAAAATTGACTTGTACACTAACGTATAAAGAATGTTCAACGGCCAAGTCACACAACATTAACTATAATAATAAAGAAATCGCAGTAAGGAACCTTACACTTGGTACGACTTTGTCTAGATTTCATTACTTTTTAGAGATAAACAGGCAGCTCCATTGAGACTTGGCTAGTTTTTTACAGAATGTTTTTGGTGGGATTTATTTTACAGAAAATACAATCCAATTTGTTAGTAATTACATAAACAACTTAACTACATACTACCTATCCCTAGATACTTAGGTACTATTAGAAACCAAAGTTTTTGTAACAAGTTTCCTCGTATCTCTTTTTCTGAAATTCGAATGCCCGATTCGAAATGAAACGTGATTTTAGGTTACCTATCCGTTAAGAAAAAAAACCGGGCAAGAGCGAATCGGACTCGCGCACCGAGGGTTCCGTACCATCATATGTTTTTAAATTTTCATCGGCGAGGTCTATATTTATCAGAGAATTTTAACATGTGCTCTGCGATGTAGAATATTGCAGTTTTATGTCAGCGGAACCCTAAAAAGGTTAGGGTTAGGGGGTTAGGCTATCTGTTATCGGTATAGCGGCAGAAGAATCCCTTACTATTCCACAAGTACTCACTTTTTTCTTCATCACAGGTACAAAATACAAGCCTTTCCTGGACCTTCTACTGGAGTTATCCGATGATAATGCGTTGACTGATAAAGAGATTAGAGAAGAGGTGGACACTGCCATCGTGACCGGCTTTGATACGTCATCGAGCTTGCTGAGCTATATCATGATACTGTTGGGCACACATCCTGAAGTGCAGGACAAGATATATCAAGAGTAAGTTAAATATTTGACGAACATATTTTGGATTTGCCTGTACATACCTGCACGTGCATAGCATAGTCGTGGGCCGCTGTTAGGCGGTGCCTTAATGCCTTAGAGTAAGAAAGATATAGAGCATCGGGTAGCGTGGCCACACATGAGACAAAAAACTAACTTAACTAACATTGGCTACTTATGTAGCTGCCTTGAAAAAACGGGCACGCACTGAGAGACGGAAATAGCTTTATCCTTTTCTGTTACTTATAATAACTCAATACTTTATCCTTTTCTTGTGGAAATGAAATGGAGCTACCCGCCGTCTATACTTTTCTTTGTCTAAGCTTAATGCCTTCTGCATAGTCGGCTAGTCTCTGTTGACATTGGCCACTATACCGATACTCTGTCAGAGACGCATGAGGAAACGAAAGTCATGAATGTTCTACTTTCAGAATCAAAGAAGTCTTTGCTACAGACAGAGATGTTGAGAAGGAAGACCTACAGAAGCTTGTCTACACCGAGGCGGTGATTAAAGAGAGTCTGCGAATCTTCACCACAGGACCCGTTACCCTGAGATACGTCGACAAAGACGTCACGCTAAGTAAGCCCCTGTTGTTGGTGAAACTTCTGATTAATTGTAAAACTATTTAAAAAGTAGGTAAGTAGGTAGCTGAATGTTTTGTATCTTGTGCAAATGAGGTAAATTAATTCTGTTTTACGACTGCAGTCTATGTTTTGCTCAGCATTAATAAATTACAAAAATATATTACCTAATCCAATAGAATATTCAATTAATGATTTTTTTTAATTATGTTAGTTGTCTGGTGTTTTTTATCATATAAATACTAGAGTTAAAAAACGTGATTTCGTGAAAAGCAAAGGGTAAAAACGAGCAGTGGTGCGAAACCGCTACAGCTGTTCTGAAGTGATGCGCTTGCCAACAGCATTTCAATAGATATATTTAAAGGAGCCGATTCAAAATGTACTCCCGTGTACTGTCTGGCGGGTGGTAATGATTTTCTAGTCTGTCTGTGTGACCGCCTTGGTTTTCCGTAACTATGTAACGGGTTTTGAAGCAGTTTTCACCATAATTTAGAGAATTTATTCCTGGAAGGCTATCTGTATTATTCATAATATAAAACTTACATATAATAAAGAAGTTTGGGTGTTTTGTCAAGTCATACAACTGTGCGGAGCAGGAGCGGGTGGCTAGTATTTGACTTATACGCGATTTTACTCTCTCTAGAAAACTTCACGATGCGCGCAGGCAGTCAATGCGTGATTCTGCTCTTCGGAGCCCATCGGCAACCTGTATGGGGCAAAGACGTGGAACAGTTCAAACCAGAGAGATGGCTGGATCCAGGGATGCCTGCCAACCCTGGCGCCTTCGTCGGCTTCAGTCTGGGCAAACGATCCTGTTTAGGTGAGTTTATTAATTTATTTTTTATTTACGTAGTCAGGAAAAAAGTCAGCAGAAAGTTTTTCAGTTATGTCAATTATTATTGCTCGAAACAATAGTTTTGAAAACCGGCTTGTATGTAAAATAATGATTTCCACAACAGGTATTACATGAAATGCTGAACAATGGTTTAAGTACGGAATAATGTTGTGTCAATAGAAAATATTCTTTATACTTTATAGTAGGTATGTTTATAGTATATACACTGAAAGGACGAACATCAGCATGACAGAAAGAATGAAAAATTGTTTATCACTAATAAAATTGGCCTAAACCCTAGTATGGATGGTAGTCATAGTACCTATTCATAAAAATAATAAAAACAAAAAGAGAAATGAAAAAGTTAAAAGTTTTAGATTATATTATGTAAAAGTAACAGTTCCTACTAATCAACAATAGCAATAGTTTATCTCGTAGCTCTCTAGTTTATAATACCTAGTAGTCTATGCTCATAGCAGTAGGTACGAATGGATCTTGTCATTCAACTGTGCCAACAATAGATATATTTTATTTGGTGTACATAATAAAGAGTATTTCTATTCTATTCTATTCTATTCTATAGTTTTTTTTTTTTGTAGATAAAGATACATAATATCTTTCGGTTTTGCCGCCCGGCTGTATCGAATCTTGCTGACTTAACCTAACATGTGTGTACCTATACATTGAAATCTCTTTACAGGTAAAACCTACGCCATGATATCAATGAAAGTAACTCTAGTCCATTTCCTGAGGAGGTACAGAGTGACTGCTGATGACAGCAACCTGCAGCTGAGATTCGACTTCTTGTTGAAACCAGTATCAGGACACGAAATCACTTTAGAAGAAATAATGTAGACAGGACGTTAGTGGGCCTAAACAAAGAGACATTTTATCATCGATAAATGATGGATAAGTTGAACATGTAAATATTGGAGTGACATATTAAGCCACCGAAAAGCTTATATGTCGTTGAGAAATACGAAACGCTTTGAATGCGATTTCCACGTCTAGATACCTAAGGCATTCTGTCCTAATTATTATCGATTTTATTTATTACCGGGAAAGGTGGAATTGTTTTGAATTATCTTCTTGTATTTCATTGTCTTTGTCAAATATGTGGAAAATGTAGTGAGGTTAGTGGGTAGTATATTTGTTAAGTTTATTGCTAAGTTATTAATGTTTATCTATATTCTATATCTATTTTTATAAAATAAAGTCAGGTTAGTTACACCATATGAAACTCAAGTACGGCTGCACCGATTATTATGATCTTTGATTTGTTGCATTTTTTTTTGCCCCGAATAGCAGAATAATTATTTAAACATGGGAAAAAATAACAAAAAAATCTGAGGTGGTATCTACGAACTTCGCCGAGTCAGCTAATTTTTAATATGCTACACTAAAATAATGCTCTGAAGACTCCTCTGAAGAACTCTATTTGCAAAATCTTGTCTGATCGTGCAGTAGGTATAAAGCCGCAGTTCCATTGCAGCACACGGGCATGGTTTCGATTTGCATGGCAATAGAGGCGCGATCATCTATTGCGATCCACGGCCACCACGCGCAAATTATGCGTGGCTAGCAATAAACACAAATTCAAAGTATTAAAATTCAAAGTATAATTTAAAATAACCTAATTACAGGCACTTTTGAATTGTCAAGGAGTTGATTAATCAGAAACATAATGCTAGTTGCCCATTCCAAAGCGTAAAGTAGGTAACTCTGAAAAAGAACGGGCAAGAAACTCCATGGTCACTCTTTTAAATCAAAGTATGGTACTAAATATCGGTTAATTCATTCTTTTTGAAATTATACACGTGAGAACTATGCATAACGTTAAAAGCGTCCGTAATAAAAATAATAAAAAAATGGGATGTGGCTGTGTCATGGACACGGCCGTGTGTTGTACGTAAATACGTTTACGTAACGGGCTTGATCCGCTCGGCCGCATTCATTCTTTTACGTTCCCGGCACTGCTTGACTCGGTCATAATATGGTGTTTTATTGGTACCATTCAATTGCTCTTGAGAAGCCCTTTCGAGCCATATACGATCTCTGTATTTCAATTTGGTATTTTTGGGATTAGGCCGACATTAGACAACGTTATTTTTAGTATATGCGAAACCTGAATATAGTTTGTTCAGAATAAGTAACTGAATCGATTCCAATAATTTTTACCCCATGTTATATTTTGTCCCAAAAATATTTAAAAAAGGTTAAAAGTTGGACACCGAGCGACAGTAAGTAGATTATCTTATCTCCGCGCCGAACGGTTAGGTACCTAGGCACTATTATCAATGAGCGCAAGACGGCGCGGCGCTAGCGGCGTGGGTGAGCTGAGATGTTTTTGTACAATAATGTTGTATGTTTTTGTTAATATTTTTCTTTTTATTCACATTATATTGTCACTGTCACTATTTTTTACACTAATGTTTTGTATACAATCGATAGATTTTGACGAGGGCTGACGACTGAAACGAACACGGCACTTCCCCTTCCACCGCGCGCGATGCGTCACAGTCTTGGCGTAATTAATTATTTGATCCTTTAGCTATACAATGGTGTAATTTAATTTAGGATGGAGATGATAGATATGAAGCTGCAACTCCAAACAGTATCCCCGATTTTGTTATCATTGGTTTTTTTTACTTGCCTCCCACTATTGAAGCAATTTTAAAGACGTATTCACGTCAAAAACAATTAAATTATTACGAGCCGCGGCAGCTAAGAGATAACCAGTCCCTCCTGACGGCGCCCGTTCTCGAACATGCCGCATGGCATGGCATTAGCATCATTCAGCTCAACCTTGTTGAAGGGAGACAAATTATCCAACACATGCGCTACCATCAACGAGACTAGATTGAGCATGACACACACTCATCAGCCAGGGCACATTCAAGTCAATGGAAAAAAAAAAAAATGAAAGTCGTACTATGTACATAGTACTCACACATATAATATGCTATGCAATTATACACAGATGTATGAACCCACCCAGCTAACGTGCATTTTTCTATTATTTTTGTAGATTGACATTTACCATTGTAAATAGTTAAGTATAATAGGTAGGTACTTAGTTTAAGTTAAATTTAATAAAACGAGTGATAAGACTTTTTAAGAGTAAAGAATTTATACCAAAAAAACTTGTATTCATTTTCCTACTACCCATCTTACGCAAGAGCAACAACATTGCATTACGTGATTGGAATGTCCAACAATACCAAAAATAACAGAATTAAAAGAGTTATTATGCATACAAAAATAATAACATAATTTCAACATTAAAGAAAGTAATTTGCTTGAATATAGGTAATCCATGAAATCAAAATTAAAAGCACAGCACTTTTCGAACATCATAACATGAGACAGTCCCCCAAAACACCCGCCCTTCACCATACCCTGGTGCTATAGCTGGGATGAAGAAGTGGCGCAACAAACTCCCCAGCCGCACAGCTGTCTGTGCAGTTAGAAAAAATTAATTGATACATACAACAAAAGCTCTTTAAACCATAATAATACTTTTACAGGTGTGCACATATTTAATACAATAAAATATTCCTGGGAAATAGGAAGCGAGCTTATTGCCATAAACAGAGCACAACTCCAGGTTCCGGGCTACTGCTAAGAAGTTCCTGCGGGAAAACCCTAGAATCTGACTCTCGGCAGTAGCGTGACCACTAGACCAACAAGGCAAAAGGGTTAAAAAAGAATATAGGTATTAGGTAACAATAATATTGATTTAACTATGTAGGTCTAGACCAATATCAACCCTACCTGCATTGTTAAAGATCCTGGAAAAATCTATCAATATAAGGCTAGTAAATTACCTAGAAAAGAATAACTTGCTTTCAAATAAACGGTTTGGCTCTAGGAAGGGCAGATCTACTGAAGGAGCAGTGCATATCTTAAATATATATCCACCAAACTATATATAAGCAGGAAATGCCTTAAGCAAAGCTTTTGATACTGTTTCTGTTTCTATAATTATAGACAAACTAGATGGATTAGGGATCTGAAGCACGCAACTGAATCTTTTTAAGAGCTATCTCACTGGGCAAAAACAATGTATCCGAGTAAGGCAACACACGAATAGCGATCAATAGTCGACTATGGGATACCACAGGGTAGTATTTTCGGACCGACTCTATTCTTCGTTCGACCTCACTAACCTCCATCTACCCTGAGGCGAATTCATCTCATGTACGGACGACACTGCTCTCCTTTTCTCCGCTGATACTTGGGATGTAGTATTCAGTGCTAACCGAAAGGAATTAAATGTGGTGAAGAAATGGCTATTAGGGCCTTAACCCAAAATGTCTAAAAAACCAAATACTTGACGTTTAGTATTCTGGCGTGAGACGCTCGTGCAGATCTCTAGTGCGCAATTAAACAGTTAACTGATCGCGTGTGGAAACTGATTTAATATTTTTAAAAATCTCAGACATGCCGCTGACTGCTGCAACAGGCGGGAAACATCGTGAAGAAACCGGCATGTCCTAGAACCAAAAATTAGAAACCATGTGACATCTAACCAACCCTCACTGGGCCCGCGTGGTGGATTACGGACCACTCCCTCCCATCGAAACATTTATGGTTGTGGATAACATTTTAGAAATTGCTTTCCTATAGGCTCCGTTGGCCCGTATCATTAATACGACTGATGCGGTGGCTATCCCACTGTACCAAACACTATTACAGTAGGTAAAATAAAAAAGCCAATTAAATTAAATTGTTAAATTAAGTATAGGTAGTCATGAGCAAAAATATGCCTACACTTAGGCACAATTTAAACGCGATTTTCTCGTTCCAACGTTTGGGAAAAGACCTAATTCAAATCTAATAATATTAGTTTCGAAAATACTACTAATTCGTAACAATATTTCTATTTCTATCAATACTCTAGGAGAACATCGCTTTTGAATCTAGCTAAGTGTAAATTTTATAATGCTATTGACTGCACCTATGCATCTTCTAAAAATAGGTACCTATGACTTTAGATACCTATAGGATTTGGCTTATGAATGGAGTTGCCGAATGTTAATCTCCAAGTGTTTTCGCCTTATCATGTTATTTATTACAAATGCGTCACAAATATTTAAGTGGTTTACAAAAGGTTAATCAATTATTTTCACACTAAATTTATAGTTGTCACGTGTCTTATTCACGTGTATCTTTTAGGGTTCCTAAAAGATGAAAACACGTGGTAAAAAAATGGTAAAAAATGGTTTGCAAATTTTGAACGGACAACTTACATACATACGAACAGTGCAAGCTAAATAAAAGCTTGTAAAAAGGAATCCTTATGGTGCGACTTCGTTGTTCTGTCATAGCTGCTTGTTTTAGTAACTAGGTCCTAAAGCTATATCTTGCTTACTTGGCTTGTTTGGAGAAGTTATAAACAATGCTTGTCCAGTTACATAAAAGAGCAAGTGAAAATATCGGACAAAAAATATTATTTCTATTGAAATAGAAGCTGAAATAGAAAAAAATAATAATTTTAAAGTTGGATAGGTAAGTAGATCAAGTGGGGTATCATTTCAAAGGGCTTCTTTTCTTTTTTTTTCTTTTTATTCATGGTCCGTAAAAATATTCCCGCTCCCTTATTTCCGAAGTTTACAAAGCTGAACACCTGAAATAAGTTAATCTAGTAGATACAGGTTTATGTAAATATTACAGGAAAAATAAAACGTTTCCTCTTATTTGCACAGTTTTTTAGTAATCAGCAAAAACCCCTTATAAATACAAAATAACTTAGTTTTGCGGTCGCAGGAAATTAAAATGGAACAAAAAAAAAGGAAAATGAAAAAATATTTTTCGTACCAAAGTACCTCGTAACCCTCAGTGCGCGACTCCGACTCGCTCTTTGCCTTTTTAATTTAATTTCGTCTCGTTCCAAAAGTCATCTTATTTTTGACGAATAATTTAACACATTTTCCTAATTGAGTGTGAAATAATCAAATTAATAGACTTACAACTAAGAACATAATACTATTGCGTATTTTTGATATAGGTAAACGGGTGGTCATCTACGTGGCGGGAGGTGCCAATCTAAATTACACCCAGCGATTATTTAAAGGATGTGTAGGTAGGTATTCCAACCCATGTTTTACACTGCAATCCCGTTTGGTAGTTATTTCAGAAAATTATCTTGCGAAATTAAGTGGTAGCTACCTAGTGCAAGGGCGGGGGCGGGGCAGATGGCCGATGGGACCGAAAAGTTCTGCAGTGGCGACCGCGATACGCTGCAGCGTGAGTAGGCACAGATTCAAAAGAAGAAACAATTTTGTTTTTTTTTGGGATTATGACCATAGCAATTTTTATAGACTTGTCGGATTGCTTTGTATTTAAGATATATTATTTTTATATACCTATTGGATTTTTATATTATGTTTATTTTATTAATTGGATTTGTATCGAACCAACCGTAGAGAGAGAAAAAAATATGTTATTTTCGATTATCCACATGTATAAAACATAATCATTTGGAGATATGGCGTACATGCCTACATATTATTATATTCCTATACTTAGTGTTTATACCTACGTGTTACCGCAAAACATGAGTATTTTCATTGCACGGTAGATTGGGATCTGCCAACTAATATCAGTGTGTATGAAGTTTTTTACAAGTCTATCTGCATTTGGATTGGAACAAAGAACGCAGACCGTCTGCTTGTACCCAGTGTTGCTCGGTCCAGGCAGGCCGTGGCAAGGAAAGAAAGAAAACACCTTTATTTGGCACAGTACTATAAGCAAGGAACACATAGGAACAAAATTGAAAAGGGGAGAATGGAAGAAGAAAACGTGTTGCGCCGACCCCAAGTAACATGGGATAAGGGCAGGAAGATGATGACATAAGAACAAAATTAAACCACCAGACCAGCCAGCTTACGGAGCATAAGCCTTTGCAAAGTGTGTTTGATTCACACTATCGGTTCGGTTGATGATTGAGAACCCACAGTTCAATTAAGATGTAGTACCTATTGGTACCCTAACGTTGTCTCTATCTGATGATTTTTTTGAGATTACCGCAGATTTTATTTTTTCCTTAACACACCTTGTGTTGCGAATTTGCGTTAAGTAGTACCTAACGGTAGGTCCCTACTAGGTCCCATTGGGGCAAGGGCATTTTGAATTCAAGTGACCACAGAGACCGTTACAATTAAAACTCGATTAGAAGGAAGTCATTAAAAAAATGACCTCACCGAAGTATTATTTATTAGTGATCGTTCGCATAAACAGCCTAACTGTATATATGCGAATGATCACTCCTGATCCTTCGGTGTATAGAAATAACTAAGTACCTAAATAAGCAAATAAGTGCCTACTTACCTAGTTACAACTTCTACATAAAATTATTTTGTATTGAACATAGTTTACAGACATTCAGGAGTACTTGAAATAATGATGAACTGACATAAGTGTCTATTGAAATTGAATGGCAGTAATAACTTTGCCATTGAAAGTGGAACACACACTAAGTTGCTAATAAAAACAAACAAGGTTTGAACATGATGGGAAACTTCTGTAGGTACTGATCAAGTGCACGTTATTTATGGTTTGGTACCTACTTAGGTAGATAGCTACAAACTAGCAGGTGTAGAACCTCCAAATACGTACCTGGCTAATATTTTGAATTTGAAGTAGGTAGGTAACAATTTATCTGTCTTTAGGTAAATCTCGCCTCTCATGCGTAATAAATATGGTAAGTACAAAACAACCGGATCTATATTAGGAAAACGACTACTTATAGTGCTTATGTATATTTTTTTTTTGTTAGCCTAGTTTGTGTCCCACTGCTGGGCAAAGGCCTCCCCTTTTTCCTTCCAAACCTCCCTGTCTTGTGCGATCTCTGGCCATGTTGGCCCTGCGAATGTTATTATATCGTCACGCCACCTTCGCCTTGGTCTACCTCGACGGCTTGACTTATGTAAGTATAAACAAAAGAAATAATGGACGAGATTATAAGTTGAAACCCGGGTCAAGGGCCATTGTGACTTTTTCAATTCTTAAGTACCTAAGTAGTTTATTATAAAGCTGCAGGCAAGAATCGTGAGGAAACCGGTGAATATTATAAAGGCGAAAGTTTGTGAGTGAGTGTGTGTGTTTATATGTTTGTTACTTCTTCACGCTCAACCGGCTGGACTATTTTTGATAAAATTTTGTATGGAGGTAGCTGACACCTTGGATTAACATATAGGCTTTTTATCCCGATATTCCCACGGGATCGACATTTACGCGGGTGAAACCGCGTGGCGCAGCTAGTAGTCAAAATAAGTCTGAAAACGCCAAGTCTTGAGCAAGCGTGGTCGGTGGTGAAAAACACTCGTGGCTTGTAGAGGATTTTGCCTTGCAGTGCAACAATCACGGATATCGAAATAATCATCATCCCCCCACCAGGGTGGGTGGGGGTATAATTATATAATTATTGTGATAATTATTGTCCTTTATCCTACAAAATGTTTAAGTCTCTCGAAGCTAGGCGTTAATACCTACTGCCTGCTTATCTCTGCCTACAGTTTCATGCGGGGTGAGTCCGATTGCCAGGAACTGGTTGCACAGTTGGGCTTTTCGTCCCTGTTGTGCCAAACAACAACTCAGGCTGCAGTCACCGGCTACTAGCCGTACCGTCAGCACGCACAGTATCATATCGGCCAGGAATTATGAAAAAATGTAAGGTAAATAAATTACTTACAGCATCCTATTTAATAATAATATGTTATCATAGCAAGACAGGGTCAGTGGGTCGTCTTAGGGGAGGAGGAGTCTCGTGGCTAAATAATAACAGGCACACGGGTTCATCGAAAGTTAAGCTGTGCTTGCTGGGGTGGTCCGTGGATAGGTGACCAATGTGACCATTCAATACATACCCAGTGCAGCGGAAAGCACATCAAGCCGTTGGTCTCAGGTGTCATTCGTACCTACATCTTTGACAGTCGTTAGGTACAAGTCAGAAGCCCGAATATCTGTGTACCAGTGTTAGGTACCAATAGGTATCGTGTTAGGTAGTGATTGAGTTGTGGAGGTCAGAAGGCCAATAATAATTGCCGTAATTAAAAACGTTCAAAATCTAGTCGCAATCTCATCTCAGCGACAATCAATGTCAAAAATTTAGGGAAATTAGAGGTAGGTATTTTTGACAGATTGAGACTGAGATCAGACTGTGATGAACGTTCTTAAAATTACGAGAATTGCCCCTCAGATGGCCAGACGTCTCGGTACCTATTCAGCTGCATCCGGTTGTCAAAAATGTAGGGAAATTTGAGGTAGGTATTTTTAACAGATTGAGACTGAGATCAGACTGTGAACGTTCTTAAAATTACGAGAATTGCCCCTCAGATGGCCAGACGTCTCGGTACCTATTCAGCTGCATCCGGTTGTCAAAAATGTAGGGAAATTTGAGGTAGGTATTTTTGACAGATTGAGACTGAGATCAGACTGTGAACGTTCTTAAAATTACGAGAATTGCCCCTCAGATGGCCAGACGTCTCGGTACCTATTCAGCTGCATCCGGTTGTCAAAAATGTAGGGAAATTTGAGGTAGGTATTTTTGACAGATTGAGACTGAGATCAGACTGTGAACGTTCTTAAAATTACGAGAATTGCCCCTCAGATGGCCAGACGTCTCGGTACCTACCTATTCAGCTGCATCCGGTTAGACTACTGGAATTCGATCACAACATTTATTATGAAGTTGGTGAAAGGTCAGGCGGATTGTTATCATAGCAAGTCTACCTTTTGTAGTCGTAAAAATATCAGTTGAAAAAAAAGCCACAGCAATTAAAAACTGTTTTGAACTTTTTATTTGCAGTCGGGTTTTTCTAATTTTTATTATTATTTTCAACCTATTTTAATGTGTTATTTTTTTGGAATTGTCTCAAGCACTTTATTTTGATACCCCACATGGTCATGCTACAATTTCTTTTATCCAGAATGTTCATATTGCCGTCTGAAATCCGCCATTTCGCGTAAGGTAGCAGGACACTTACGCGAAAGATATTTCCCAGATGATGATTATGTTATGAGTTGACGATGAGATGTTTTGCTCATCAAACTCTGTCGACGCGTACTACGCGGCTCAATAGGTACTGCCGGTGGAGGCCCGCACTTTCGAACGCCTAAGAGCCAAGCCACACGGTGCCGTGCGGCAAATTTCGACCAATCGGCGGGCACCCGAGCTGCTTGTGTGCCCGCCGATTCGGCAAAATCTTTGCGGTGCGGCGCCGCACCGCAACGTGTGGCTTGGCTCTAAGGGAGCGAGCCGCGTCAGGTGTGTGTGGGGTTACCCTCTGTCCGGATTAGGCCGGACATGGCCAGCTTGGTCTAGCGTCCGAACTTTGTCTAGCCTTATCGTTTGTCCGGACCTTTCGACTCAGGAGATTTTTTAGAAAACAAAAATAAACATATTAAAGGAGATCTGAAAAAAGAAAGTAGGTAGGTACCTACCTAATCTTTCTTTTGTTTCGGTGGGCATTCGTTATTAACACAATGGCTTTTTAATTGTTTTTACGTCATTCAACCGGTTAGCAGATAACCATGAAATGAAAAACTTATTGCTGTTAAAAAAAATATCTCAATTACCTATCAGAGATGTTTCTATAAATAAGCAATTAAATTATTTTACGGATGAATGAATTTCATCGGTTCTTCGTAATTTTAAAAGCTAATAGTCTTAAAATACTAATAATATGTACAAGTATAAATAATAATAATAAAGCTTTATTTAATTCCGTACAGATTACAGTAAAGGTTTTTTAATATAAAGAATAAGAAAAATATTATAAAATAAAATGTTATGTAGCTTGTACGGACCCCCTTCGGGTAAAAGCCTCCTCCAAGGAATGCCAGTAGTCTTTATTTCTGGCAGGACAATGCTGGCTGAATAAGTCCTATATAAAAAGGAGGGGAACTAATCCGCATCGCTGTCAACAGGAAACGTGCCCAAAAGGCTGGCAGCATTGCCACGTTGTATGGCAATGCTGATTCCTTAGAGTAAGAAAGCTATAGAGCATCGGGTAGCGTGGCCACACATGAGACAAAAAACTAACTTAACTAACATTGGCTACTTATATAGCTGCCTCGAAAAAACGGGCACCCACTGAGAGACGGAAATAGTATACCTTTATCCTTTTCTGTTACTTATAATAACTCAATACTTTATCCTTTTCTTGTGGAAATGAAATGGAGCTACCCGTCGTCTATACTTTTCTTTGTCTAAGGCTGATTCTTTGGCCAAAAAATAGGCCAGCCGTCTGGTCAAAAACCCTACTAACACAAAATCAACCGATGTTGTAGAGGATATACAGGGTGTCCCAAAAGGTTACGTAGCTGGGAAGGGGGGTGATAGGGGTGGTCACAAGGGTTACCAGAAAAATAAAAAAATAAATCCCCTCTGGGTATTTAAAAAAATAAATGGATTTTTTTTAAACTGTTTTTTTTTTTACGTAACCTTTTGGGACACCTGTATATGACTTCACGTTGTACGTTTCGATTAGCTTATAGAGTACCTACCTACCTAATATTTACCAATAGAATACACAAACACGTAAGCAAAAAGTATAGAACCGGTATTTAGACAAAAACTGAGGAATTCTCTAATAAGTTTAAAACAAACAGCAAAATTATTTTTTTTTTTTTAAACTAATGACGCGATCGTATGTTCAACTACAATTAAATGATGAAGAAAATCGCTTCACCCAATTGTGACGAATGTGGAGTTGTCGAGGACCTACAACATTTATTGATGGAATGTGTCCAATATGAGTCCAGTAGAAATAATTTAGTAAGGTCCCTGAATTTGAACAGAACTGATGTACGCATGTTCCATATAATTAAATCCCAACCAAATGGCGACGATGCGAAGGGTTTGTTTAAATTCATGGCCCACGTCCTGTGAAAGTACGGACGCCAGCACATCAAGTTACTACAATCTGTCAGATTTCTTTAATAGATTTTCGACTTTATTGCTAAAGCATAAGGTTCAAGGTTGATTGGGAAAATCTGACAGTTTCGGGTAGGTTGACCTGCTGGCGTCTGTACAATTGTTTAGGATACGATGGGACTGGGGACTGGCATACCTACGCTATGCGTAAAAGCCCCTATATTAAAGAAAAAAAAACAACGATTAAATAAAAAAATCGGACTGGCCCTGACTAAAAGGAACTAGGTACTTATGTAACGAAAGTTAAAAATAAAAAATCCGCCGCATATTTTTATTTTTTTGAAGTGATAACTTCTGTAGGCGCGTTGGAAATTTTTTTGAGATGGGAAAAAAACCATTGAACTCGCGCCACTGTTACCGTAAGCGACATCGCGCGTGTTTTGTTTAGAAGACGATTAAAAAAATACCCGCTTCGGATGTACTCGGTTTTAATGTAGGTACCTATATCCGATATGTCAGTGAGTGATGGCAAAGTATTCTGTTTCCAATGTCTCTTTTTCGTTTTGTTTTTACTTCTGTCGGCAACTCGGCACTCCCGGAGTGCCAGTTTTTTTTTTTTTTTTGCATTTTATGTAGATAACCGTTCATAGGTTTGCGGTAGTCGATAGCGGTCGAAGTCGCGTGCAAAAGCTAGTAACTAGGTAATAAAATGGCGAGAATAGCTCTAGGCGTGGTGATAGGTACCTACTAGTGATCCTCTCCTATATGAATAATAATATTATTTTAAACGCTATCAGACTCTATTTCAATAATATATCCATAGGTCCACTAATAACATAAATGGTAAAGCTCTGTATGACAGCAGAATGGATTTGAATGAGACACACAGATAGACGAAGGCCTGGGTTAGGACATAACTATCCTTTGTCCCGGTAGTAGGTAGGGTCGTGATTTCATTGATTTAATTTTAAAAACATACCTACGTTATTTTAATACCACATTATAATATCCACTGTGGCAACACTATCAACAAACTTTTAAAATGTATTTCCACTATGGCAACTAAATGTATTAAGTATTCTACTTTGGCAACACTTAGAAATAACAGTTATGATATTCGTTATTTCTGGGTGGGGCAAATGTCGTTTTAAATGGTAAAATGTAGTGCAAAGCTAGTGGTTGTTGGATTGTGAAAAAGTACAGTTGTGCGATTAAAAAGTATTAGCAAGAAAACGGTCTATTTCATTTTAGTAGGTAAGTACCTACGTTCTATTATTATTATTCGACACGGGCGAAGCCGTAAAGGGAGAAGCTAGCCTCTAATATTCTGACAACTAGACTTCCTTATGAGTTTTATTCATGAGCAGGAACTAACCTTCTGTACCTATTCCTAATTTACAAATAGGTAAGTATCAAGTGTTCAAATGAAGCCGCAACCGCAACTCAAAGAAGACACTAGATAATTATACCAATCAAAAACATTACACTCCTTTTTAACCGACGAAAAAAAACGGAGGAGGTTCTCAAGTCGACGAGTATATTTTTTTTTATGTATGACCACGCATAACTTTTTACAGAGTAGTCCGATTTTGATAATTATTTTATCGTTTGAAAGGGTATACTCTCCAGGTGGTCCCATTGTCATCAAGTTGGAATCTGATGAGAGGATGCCATGGAAATCGAGGAAACCCTCAAATTTTATAGGCAAATTTATAGCGATTTGGGTATCTTTTAAAGTAACTTGAGCATTTGCTCTTGGAAATCATCATTTGGTAAAGTGCAGCTGATGATGAAGACCACAGATGACCATCGGAACTACTCAATGATAAATAAATATTTCACAGGTTGCGATTCGATTAGGTACTTTAATTAAGCAAGCTAACCAATTTATGCTCGTCACAATGCGAATGGTGAAATGGAGCTGATGGTGGAATACCAGGAGAACTCCTCAACAATGAACGTCCCTGCATTGTAAAAGGCGATGAGCAAGTTGACACTATGCCATTGTAACTTAGATAAATTATAACCACTAAAAAACGAGAAATAAAAACTTTAACAAAGAAATTAAACCGCCGATAAAACTGAAAAGCAAAAAATAATAAACCTTTTTTATTAAACCTTAATAACTAAGTATAACTTAATTACGTAAAGCGTGATGCGCTGCGTGTGGCGGCGGCGCCGACTCAAAATTACTTAGGTATACTTACATTAGTTTAAGATCTTAGTTATTAAGGTTACTTAAATAAAAAAGTTTTTCGGCGGTTTAATTTTTTTGTTAAAAAGTTTTTGGCAGCACAGTCGGGTAAAACACATGTCTTAAAGGAACACATTTATTAACAGAAGGTTTTTTAAACACAATACTAAGATAACTAACAGTACTTCATAATTCATAACGATGCCCATTCTCTTGTTCATCAACTAAACGAAATTAAATTAGTTGGTGCCCAACAGAATTAGCACTTTGTTAGTTCCATTACACACACCACTTCCCAGAACCCTTCAAAACAACCCATTTTGATTCAATAGACAATTTCCTTAGTTTTAATATAATATTTGGGTCATGCAAAATGCACTTTTCAACGTAAATGCCATAAGGTTCAAATTGAACTGTTGGTACTAAATTAGTTGGCCTTCTCGAAGTATTCCTTGCTTTCCCGGGGGTTAGGTTTGATCGTGTTCGCATTGGTGTCAGGGTTCCAGTTGGCTGGGCACACTGTAAAAAAAAAAAAAGATGAATAATATTGTGTGAAGCGTGATAATCAGTCATCGGAAAAAGGTGAGCTAATATACCTCAAATTCAAAGAACAGAGACAAAAAAGTGGAGACTTCCTTACGACTAAAATATTTTTTCGGGACTAATGTCGAGGTTTTCAGGACATCACTTAAGTACATTTAATATGAATGTTATTAATAGAGTAAACTAATTGAATTCATTTTCCTTTTTAACCGACTTCAAAAACAAGGAGAACTTTCTCAGAAAACCAGTAGATACGGTTTCTATTGTTATTCGTTCAAACGAAGATAAGGAGATTACCTTTATTTTTTTTAAACAATAAAAATCGTGCATACTTTTTTTTTTAAACAGAAACAGGAAATGAATTCGATAGTTGTATTACTTTATAAATTTTAGTTGTACTTAAGTAATGTTCCGAAACCCGGGACATTAGTCCCGAAAAAGTATTTTGTCGTAAGGCGTCTCCACTTAGTCTCTGTTCTTGTTCGAACTCTAGGTATTTTAGCTCACCTATTTCCGATCACAGGTGATAATGAAAAGACTATTATTATCGCCTTTATTAATGTTGATATTTGTTGGCCCTGATGATTTATGCTAGACCGTAACGAGCGCGTATATAAAGACCCATCACATCGCCGTTATCTACGCATAATGTATAGACGCCATCACATCAAGCTGCCCGAAACTGTAAAAATTTTCCAATCAGCTTTGAACCTTATGGTTTAGCGATAAAGTTGAAAATCTATTAGGTAAAGAAATTTGACAGATTGTAGTAGCTTGATGTGCTGGCGTCTGTAGATCAAACTAAGTAATATTGAGCAAAAAGTTTTGCTGGGAAACGACTTGCATTTTTGGTCTGAAGAATGTGTTATGATTCCTGACCCGACCACGACATGGAACGGAAATTTGACTATGGCACAAAATGGTTATTTTAATTGTGTTTTATTGTGCCACTTATCCCAGGAATTTGTGCCTTGTACTTTTTGAGTATTAGGAGTACGATTCTGGTCGGGCTGGGGATCACGGTTCCTGACCCGACCACAACCAGATCTAATAAAATATCAATAGTGGGAAGTTACTGATTATGCCAAAAATATGTGTCAAATTGTGTCGACACTGACAACCTTTTTCGGCGCTTCATTTTTACTAAATAACTGATATAAGTACTCAAATAAGGCACTTACGAAAAATTTATACCAACTACCCACATTTCAGCTTTAAAACTAAAAGCAAAAAGAGTCGTACCTCGTTACGTAAATAACAATAGTTTTACATATGGTAAGTGCATTTCCGTTAAATAGTGAATCATAGATCTAGAAAATATTATAATCATGTTTTGCATGTTTTAAAATAACTTACTACTTACTTTTAGAACATACATTATCATAGGATTGCCCAACTAAGACCAAAATATTGGCCACTGCGACGACGATACTGACTATGTAAAGCTAAACATCTACATACCTTCACCATGCTTGTCAGCAAACTGGAAGGCTTTGACCAGCCTGAGCGTCTCATCCACTGATCTGCCAACGGGCAGGTCATTCACTGACATGTGCCTTAGGATACCGTTCCTGTCAATCACAAACAGCCCTGAAATAGGAGGATATAGAATGTTTAAGAATTTTTTGGGAAAAACTCTTTAGAGTAAAGGAGCCGCACCCTCCGCGAGCATTTGCTTTACGAATTTGTTTTGCATTCATTCGTTCACAAGCACCTTTTAGATTTTGTTTTTTTAGTTTGGATTCATGTACTCACCAAACTACGAATAGTTTCGCGGATGAATGTTCGTTGCGTAACAAAACGCCGTGCAACGAATGTTTGAAAAACAAATTCGTGAAGCGAATGCCCGCGGTAAGTAAAGTGCGGTCTTTTTCAAATAGTTATTCGTTTTAAGACTAAGTTTTGTCCCAATTTATCAGTTATCTTCTATCGAGAATACTCTTACGGCGGACGCAACGGAACACGGTTTTCAATGCTAATCAAATATCAACATTGCTTTTCTGAAACTATAGTTGAAAATGAAAAAACTTTGAATAGTTCAAGAACGCATCAAAGCAGACAGAGGTACGCGTCTCAGGTAAGACTAGATATTTAATTTTCGACTTTATTTCAAGAAGCACAATGTTGATATTTTTGTTTGGCAGTGAAATCCGCGCCTCACAACAAAAGATGTTTCAAGTCCCCTAGCTAAACGTTCTGAGAATTTGTTCTGTTAAAACTAATCTCAATTTATTTGATTACAATAGTAATTACCTCTGAGAGCGAAACCAGCGTCAAGGAGAACATTGTAGTCCTGGGAAATCTTCTTCTGGTAGTCAGCAAGAAGAGGAATTTCCATCTTACCGAGACCACCATCCTGGAAAGGATAATAATAATGTGTTAGCTCGGCTGTTGTTGCGCCGATTGTCGTATCGGCCAATAGCCTGATAGCCGAAAGCCTTGATCGACATCTTTCGAAGCCCGAGAGATGTTGATCAAGGCTCATAAGCTATAATAATTATATAATACAGTTTGCATCGTGAGGTTCCTGTCTCTGAAGCCCTTACTACTGGTAGGAAGAATCTCATCATAATAATCCTCAGCCTTTTCATTATTTTTCATAATCTATCTCATCACATAAACCGCCAAATTTCTTAAGGATATTTCAGTGAAATTGTAATTACAAAAATTTCTCTTTAATTTCTGGGCAGATTTAAACAAATTTTATTTGTTTTAATATTAATTAATAAGCCTTCTTTATCAGTACAGCAAGCTTGCGAGTGAGTCCCTCATCATCATCAGCCTATAGAACTCCAGTAGGTACTTGATTTAGGACTCTCCAATCGCACATCAACTTAACATGAGTAGTTAGTTCCTAGCTAGCTTAAACAATTTGCATTACTAGCATAATAAGGCCTTTACATACCTTCCTAGGAGTGTTGGTCCATGCAAGATGGCTGAACTCAGAATCTGTTGAGACACCAATAATTTGGCAATCAATACCGGCAAACTCCTTAGCTCGGTCATTGAATGCAATCAATTCGGTTGGGCAGACAAATGTGCTGGAAAACAGAAAAATTTGGATTTACTAAGGAGATGAGCTATTTATTTCATGAAATTAAAGAAATAGGTTGCAACTAAAAAAATATTGGAGAGTGGACACAAAGTATGAAACATCTCTTATAAAAAATAAAATAATTATCCGTTAGCCGTTCGGTGTAATCTAGTACTAAGGGCTGGTGTCCGCAACTCCACGTCAATGCGCGTATTTTGCGTACGGGTGGGAAAATCGATTATTCGATCCACTCCAGCTCCTCAAGGAAGGCCAGCAACGCCTTGATGTTACTGACCGTCTCACGTAGGGTACCTGGGTGTAATCTGCATATCTCAATAATCTCTTGTTGATTTCTTTAATTTGATTAGTGATGATTTTGTTCCTCTGATTGTCATTTTGCTATGGTTGATAATTCTTTTTATAATACTATGTGTGATTAGTTTTTAGGATATCAAAATAATTCTTCTATTTAATTGTGATTTCACTTCTGTCCTAACAGTATTATTTGTCTATAGAATACTGACTGTGCCATTTTTCAAAAGGAAGCCGGTAGGAATCGAGTTGTATGGAACCTTCGCCACTGCCACCTACTAGGCGCAAACAATAAAAAAGCAAAGTACCATAAACACAAACAGAAGAAATGTGGGTCAATGTATTTCATTAAGAAATACCCTATACAATTATATTACACATTATTTTTTGTACCAACAATAGGTTGCATATAATACTTACAAATCTAATGGGTAAAACATCAGAACAACATATTTTCCATGGTAGTCTGCAAGTTTCAGCTTATTAAATTCACCGTTTACCACAGCAGTTGCTTCAAAATTTGGGGCCGGCTGCTGCACCATCGGTATAAATGCTGCACTGGCTGGAAAGAAACAAAATATTTCAAAGTTATCTTTGATAATAGGTGTAAAATAAGATAATTATTATTAGAAATTGTATAAGATGAATGTATGGAGATGTATGTGGAAAACAAATAAAGTTGGTTAAATACAGAATATTCTAACATGATTGGATAAACAGAAAACTAAACTATGTGCAAGAAATATTCTAAGTTGTATTACTTAGGGGCTGCCTCCACGAGCGAGAGAATCGCGGCGATATTATCGTCGTGCCACGTATTTCTATACACTCTCTTAGAACGTATCTCCACACGGCGATTTCATCGCCGCGGAAATTTGATGGCGCGGCGAGACTATCGCCGCGATTCTCTCGCTCGTGGAGGCAGCCCCTTAGAATACATCTTGTGCATAATTTAGTTTAAAAGATAGATATAAGGCTGGAACACATAGATATAGTAAAAAAGAAAGTAGATAAAGAAAGGTGATTCTAAGTAGTCTTAAAAATATTAATCAATTGAGTAATAAATAACATTTCTGTTCAAGTAAAATATGGAGTTGTTTAATTTAGCTTAGAAGACCAACATTATGTAGGTCTAGCTTAGAAGACCAACATATTATTATGTAGTCTAGCTTAGATCAATAAAAGATAGATTTGCCACCTCTAAGAAGGCCCTCGGACCGTGACCAAGCTTAATTATCAGTAAGTACTAGTTTTAAAAAAAATGTAAGAGCTCATTGAACCAGTATTTACAGGTTATATAACGAACTACTGCTAAAAGCAGAGTTACTTACTGGTAGAAAAATTCAGGCTTTTCATCAATGATGCTGCCGGCGCAAGGACCTTTGGAATTAGAAAATTAGTTAGTGTCAATAGGTCAATACAATCTTAGAATTATTATTGGGTTTTGGATGTAAAAAACATGATTAGAAAACTTACTCTGCGAGTCAGTTGTTTTACCAAGAAAGACATTTTGTTAGTTGTTGTATAAAATCTTATACAATACTGTTTTAACGGAATATTTTCTAGTATTCTGACCGGTCGAATAATGTGAATAAATTAATTACTTCCGAAGTGGGTGAATTCAAGTGAATTGAATTTTATTGACAACAAAATAATAAAATGACAGCAGCGAGCGGCTGACAGACTGTCAGTGAGAGTGACAGCACGCTGACAGTGTGACAGATGACGGCTCGGCTCTGACACTTTACTCTATGGCTCTGACGTTACTTTTGCCGACGTTGACGTTGACGTTGCTCTGACTCGTAGACAGAGTAATCTATAGACTCATGATATCCGTGTCACCGAAAGGGACAACAAATTCCGGCAATCTTCATCATACTATCATTTTTACAGCTTATTACACTACACCTCAGTTGCGCAAATGTGTACTATTATTGAATTATGCACGAAAAAGATCTTATTTTCCGTTTAATCGCGGTGTAGTTTTTATTAGTTCATTCATAATTTTTATTATTATTTCATTCATAAACGTCAAACCCCGATGATTGATGTCGAGCCGTTTTGTATCTATGCTAGTTGCGCGGTAAACTCTGCTTGCAAGATGCAGGATTTTGCGTGACGTCAGAAGACGCGTTGTTCGCATGTGGCGTTGTAGATACCGCTCACAGAACACATATACTCCTAGCGGAGATACCGCTACGAGATGCTCCTCAAAATTTGGGGGCCTCTAGGACACGGGGCCCAAGGCGGAACACCTCTGCAACCCCCCTAGTCCGCCAGTGTTTCAAAGCTCTGCATAGCGCCGAGAGTGTTAAAATCCATCAGTGTTTTCATGGTGCGCTCGCATTGCTACCTATCTGCTGGATTCTAAATGCTCGGCTTAATACGATGAGTTAAAAATAAAATGCGCGAAAAAAAAACCTGCGCTTACATACACCCTCACTCAGCGTACATGCGTACTTTTCTGAACGAAACGAACCGATTTTCCCTGCGTTCCGAGTTGGGAAATAATCGATGTGAGCGTGCTTATGCTTAAACCCGTACTGAATTAGCGTGAGCGCGATAACGGCGTCCCGTGAATCGTCATAGATGACGTCATGACATGCGCCATCTTGCGATAACGCCGGCCATGCCCTAGAATAATATCACCGTGAGCGCTGTCAAAAATGACAGTGTGTGTGTGTGAGGATGTGTCAGTGTGTGTTTTGTTTTGATTTGCATTTTATCATAAAATTAAACTAACGTGGCATTTTCAAAATTGTGCTTCTGGCTGATAGTCGCCACCTAACCAAAGAAGAAGAAATGTGGTGTCTATACAAAGAAATACTGTAATAATATCGTTTTTACATTGAGTAAGCACTGTGAGCGCGCTCACGGGCGTTCCGAATTGTTGACAGCTCTCAGCTGTCATAATCGTGATATCTAAATCGGAACGCATGTGAGATGATGTGAGCGCTGTGAGCAATTATAGCTAATTCGGAAAGCGCCCTTTATTATCAAAAGGTTCAAACGTCAACGTCAGACGTCATCTGATATCAAAAATATTTTAGCTAAAGCGGGCTAAAGGTTTATTTACATTTGTACATTCAGATTTCAGAATATTATTCAAAAATTGTCACTCCAGGTTCACGGGGTTCACCAAATCACTACACATTTAGTTTGTTGCCCGTGCTGTACGCCAACAGGCAGTAAGTTTAATTTATGAATACAGGACACTAGACCAATCGAAAAATAAAATATGCCTTCAAACACAACCAATGAGTTGGACAATACTCGGAGAAATGTGTACAAGCCTTAACAGAACTCAGCAGTTCACAACCTTGAAATTGTGTAAACACTTCAAAACTATAATTATATAATACCTACCGGTCTTTAATCTAATACTGACAATCATGAGTGCCATGAGGTTTAACGCGCGCATGCTAAAAACCACGCAGTTGCTGTCAAACAGCCATAGAAGCAACAGTTTGCAGAGTAAAAGAACTTTTTCAGTAACAAAAAATAGAAATATGAAATTCATACAATTTACTCACTGTAATAATCCGAATGATATCCGAGTGGGGTATTTGGAAGGGAATAAAGTTGTTGATATAAATTGTGCTGACTCTAGCATGCCTTCTACACTGTTGGGTCTTTTGAACAGTGGGTGTAGCAGTAAGATTCGGGGGTAAGTGTTATTATGTTCTGTTTTGAGTGTTCTACTTGTAAACAATGTTGTGATTAACACATTGAAGGACACTGACCGAGACACAATAGAAGTTTTATTGTTATTACCTTGAGAGTTAAGTGTCCCGCAAAGTGTTAAATGGTTGTTTCATTATAATTACCACTCATATTGATCACAACATAACTAAGTACATAATACATACACAATAAAGTTCCCAAAAACACATTTAAGTTTTATTTGTTGGTAGATAAAATGGATAAGAGAGTTTGAACAGTGTATGGCCAAGAAAGATTACAATCACTTCTTTCCTTATTAGGTGTTAAGTACCAAGTACTATTGAAGGACACAAATACAGAACAAGACATAATAGAAGTTATATTGTTATTACAAATTACATCTGGGGGTGTTAAGTGTCCCGCAAAGGGTTAATATAGTTGCTTGGTCATTTGCAGCTTTATAAAAGCACTTATTTGGTAGTAATGTCAACAATAGGCTATTTGACTGGTTTGTGATAAACATCTCAGATTATTTAATGGTGTCTAACGAGCCCACAAAAACCTATTACTTCAAATTGCATAATGTATTTCTTTTACCATACCATAATCAGCCTATAATGTTCCCACTGCTGGGACACAGGCCTCCTCTCGGTGAGAGGGAGTGGGCCGTAATCCACCTCGCGGGCCCAGTGCGGATTGGCAGATGTCACATGTCTTCGAATTTTTGGTTCTAGGACATGCCGGTTTCCTCACGATGTTTTCCTTCACCATTTTGAGAGCAGCTTTTCTTTTAAAAAATAGTAAATAAAAATGTACTGTTTAAATAAGCCGCCAAAACGCTATCTTTAACAATATGGCGTCGTGACGTCACGATTCACGTAAACAAACGTTGAAACGATCAAGATACTAGACAAAAGTCATCTGTTCTGTCAACGATAGACAGAAATTTACTAAATCATGACGTCATCTTAAGTTCAGCCAATCCAGACCGTTTTCGATTACGTGGCGCCAGATTTAAAAAGATGAAGTTTTTTCGGGATTTTTTTTAATAAATAATACATTGTTTTGTAGTAAAATTAATGCAAATCGATTTTAAAAGCGATAATCTATACGAGTGTCAATAATTATGACCTTATTTTTTACATTGTCAAATAGCCTATTATTAAGTTACACTAGCACAGCCTACGCATACTCTATATCTAATCTAATTTATTACCCTAACATAAAACTAAGCCAATAGATAAAAGACAGGAATCTCATCTTTATGCTCTTAAAGTCAAAGTGAAAAAGGATAGTGCTCTTTGCCTGTAAATATCCATCTCTCTCTAAATGGGAACAATTCATAGTATGGTCCCAGTAGTTGCGCTTGCAACCACAAAACCTAATTAATAGGTACCTACCCCACCTACCTAGTTAATACCTAATTAATATATTTTTATCCTCTACAGATTTCCAGCACAATCTCCAAAAAGTGTGCTTCTTTCGGACGTCACTTTAAAGGCGCCAATCCACGGTGTAGACAAGATATTATGCGTCGCCTTGAACTATGCGGACCACTGCAAAGAACAGAATTTGGAGCAGCCTAAGATACCGATAATATTCAGCAAATTTCCCAGGACTATTATAGGGCCCAATGAGGCTGTGAAAATAAGGACTGACATTGTTAAGGTATGATCTACTAAAGTGTATTAGGTTTAAGAATTTATTTATTCAGAGAGAACACAGTTCACTTAAAATGAGATTACCTACTTACATTAATACCTAACTTATTTAAATCTTTGTTCGAATATTCCCACTTAAACAAATATCAACTTTACTTTGGTTTGAATAACTCACTCAAAAACGTCTGTCCAAATTCGGCCGTTATAATATGACGGAACATTTTTTAGACTGGTTGGTAGAAAACAACTTTGAAACTGTCAACATATTACAGAAAGTGGACTGGGAAGTAGAGCTAGCAGTCATCATCGGCAAGACAGCCTCGTCCGTGACGGCCGCCGATGCCAACGACTATATCTTCGGGTACACTGTCGCTCAGGACATCACTGCGAGGGACTGGCAGAAGGAGAAGAATGGAGGACAGTTCTTGCTTGGAAAGGTACGTACCATATTTGACGGCACGGTTGGCGCAGTGGTTAAGCGATTGACTGCTGCGCTGCGTGTCGCGGGTTCGATTCCCGCACGGTACAAATATTTGTATGACCACAAGTAGTTGTTCCGGGTCTGGGTGTTTGTGTATGTGAGTTTAAATGTTTGTAAACGCACCCACAATATAGGGGAAATTCCTAGTGTGGGGCAACGTTTTTTAAAAAAAGGAAAAAGAAAAAAAAAATAGAGAGCTGATACAGAAAAGGCGTCAATTCATACTTATTTGCTTTTAAAAAAGATACCAGCTAGCCTATTGCGTATTGCTAGTCAGACAGTCAGTTTGCCATTTTATTTATACAAGGTGTTAATGAATTAACCCAAAACCTCTTAAGAGGTCATTGTACTCATCATTATGAACAACTTTTACTATGGGAACAAACCTGAAATCTGCTGTTTCCTACATTTATGTTCGCATAACTCGTCAAAATGTAGGGAACAGCTGATTTTTTTTTTCGCGATTTCATGTTTGACCCCATAGTAAAAGTTGTTCATAATGATGAGTACAATGACCTCTTAAGAGGTTTTGGGTTAATTCATTAACACCATGTATAGATAAGCAAGCTGGATTCGTGATTTCGCTGAACCGTTTGCAAATAAACGTTAAAACAAACTCAAGGGCTTATCCTTAAAGTTCTTTGTTAGGGTTCCGTACCTACCCAAGTTGGAAAACGGGTTCTATTACTAAGCAAGCCTGTGACGTCTGTCTATCTATTCATCCGGCTGTCTGTCACGTAGCTGTATCTATTTTACCTATAGGTATCTACCTGTAGTATGTTGGTTTCAATTTTGATAGAATTTAGGGGCCTCTATCATACTGTTACTGTTATCTTGCACCATCCCACTGCTGGACAAAGGCTTCTCCCCATAACTTCCAGCTCTTTCGATCCAGGGCTAAAGTGGACCACCGGTCGTTTGTTTTCTCCAGCTCGTTCCGCCATTTTCTACGTGCCTGCCGCAACGCCTAAATGTAAAATATTATTAAAAAAAAAGAAAAACTAAAACAGCGGTGCTATTCTGTAAAAATCTCACTGTGAAAACTTAGGTGAAGTGAGCGTGGAGTGAGCTGTCAATAGTGTCAATTCCTAGCAAAAACAAACTCACTTCACTTGAGTTTTCACAGTGAGATTTTCAGTTTTTGTATTTTGGATCCTTTACGACGCCAATACGACGAAATGCTGCGAGTTCTATCTTTAACTTTGAATATCATATTTCTGTTTTCAGTCTCAAGACACGTTCTGTCCCATTGGTCCGTGCATAGTGACTGCGGACGAAATCGGGGACGCACAGAAACTAGACATCAAGTGTTCAATCAACGGCGTCCAGAAGCAGAACAGTAACACTTGCAACCTGATACACACCATACCTAAAGTGATTGAGAGAATCAGCGCGTGAGTAACTGCCCGATTTATTTATGTTGTCTCCGTGATTCGGAAAGCACGTAAAGCCGTACGTCCTGCGCTTGAAGGGCAATTAACGTATTTTGAAGCACGTTCGCATTGCCGGGTCAGCGGGATTGTGCCGGGTCAGCGGGATTGCTGCCGGGTCAGCGGGATTGTGCCGGGTCAGCGGGATTGTGCCGGGTCAGCGGGATTGTCCGAAAGGGTTACCGCTGGCCCGGAACATAAAGGGCTAAGGAAGGAACACGGGTGGGTTTTAGTCAGTAAGAGTCTGACACTCCCTTCCGCTCCACCCAGAGCGGGAGGGGTCATTTGATGATTTCCCATCCGCAAAAAAAAAAAAAAAATAACTCAATATGTCAAAATAACGATATATTTCGATCATCTCAGTGGCCGAGATACCAACACTATCTGAGCACGATTTTCTAATGTAGACTGTCGCAACATCGGTCTCTCCGCCAGTCCTCGCTGCATCCCCTCCACCGACGATCGTATCGAAGCGTTAGGGATCTCTTTCGTTTCCAATCACATGATTATTCGTTATAGCCAGTCAGTTGTAATTTTTATCAGTATAGGTACGAGTAAATATGGCCTATCACATAACAAAACAATGGTAGCGTACATTTGTTTATCCTTATTACGTAACATTTTAATGTTGCCAGTAACACTTCAACGTTCCAAGTTGCCAGCAACATATTTTACGCAACACAAAAACGCGTTGATGAAACAATGTGGGCAACTTTATTTCCCAATTAATACTCGTATTCACAATAGATATATCACTAAAAACGATCAAGTCTTTTTTAACCGACTTCAAGAAAAGGAGGAGTTCTCAATTCGGTTGAGTATTTTTTTTTTATAATAAACATTGACTCATATTATCTTAACGTCTTCTTTCCAGTCTAATGACGCTATACCCGGGTGACATCATCCTGACCGGCACACCAGGTGGCGTGGGAGTGCACCGCAACCCTCCCGAGTTCCTACAGCCTGGCGACTGCCTCAGCAGTGAGATACAGAAAATTGGCAAGTTCAATGTTAAAGTGGAAAAGTTTTAGACGGTAGAATAAGAATAGCTAAGATGTGTTGAAGGAAACCGGATATCCGTATATCTAACGATTTTATAAACGACTTGGCCTGGCTGGATTATTCCACGGGAACGTTCTACCGGGATAAAAAGTATCCTATCCTATCCAGGATAATATATGGTCTATCTGTATACCAAATTTCATCCAAATCAGTTCAGCCGTTAAAGTGAGGATTATTTAGAAACATCTAAATTCACAAACTCCAATCATATATCATTTATCATCATCATTTCAGCCGATTGACGTCCACTGCTGGACATAGGTCTCCCCCAAGCACCTCCACTTCGACCGGTTCTGTGCTTCTCGCACCTAACGGATTCCTGCGGCCTTCACAAGGTCGTAGGACCACCTTGCCGGTCATATAGACTTTCACATTTTAGTATATTAGGTCAGATAAGAGCTGATTGCGAAAGATGTATTTTAGCATGTACCGACTCTGTCGAAATTTTTAAAACAGTTTTGATACGGCACCAGTTTCATAAAAAACTTGGGTTTACCGTAGAAATGTTGGTTGCTCGTGAATTCCTGATTGACCCTATCTATTGGTGGCAAAAAATACCTACAGGAAGTTATTTAAAGGAATTTGTGACACAAATGTCTTTTCGAAAATCTTTGAAAGCAGCATACTAATAAAAATAAAAATGTTTCCTTTGAAGATTGCCATTATCAACATTTCCCCACACTGACTTTTTCTTCCAACCTGTGTATGAACGATTTATCGGACCACCCTGTTTATTTTATACTAATCGTGATATAATGACGTTATTATGATATCGATCTTTTGTATGAAGGTATAATTTTTCATTTCGTATTTTGTAAATATTTTTATATGTTTACGTTATTTTTTTAGAAACGTTTTTTTTGTTATTAAACTTGATATACTTTTAGAAATGTTTGTCTATAGGTATGTTATTTATATTCTTTTTTTGTTAATAAACTTGTATTGTTAAAATGTCTTTTTATGGGTTTACACCACTGACCTCTATTAAACAAGTACGCTTGTATATTACAGATCAGTGGTTTACGCCAATACCAAAATGATAAAAATGCACACAAAAATCTATTGCATTTTTGTGTATAATTATATTTTTTATTTTCCAATAAATTCGCACTGCGTTGAGCTCTGGTGAAAAGGAGAATTCCTGCATTATATTGTAGTCTGTGGGAGAATTATTGTACTTGGAACAACGATAAATTATATTCTTTTGTATTTTTCAAAGACTACAATATAATGCTGGTATTTTTGAACGTTTCCTTTCGCCATCAAAATATATTCGGATTTTGACATATTTTCTGTCAAACTGAAATCAATAGAAATCACACGGAAACACACCTTTTTACATTAATAATATCATTGGAAACACAGAAATCACAGAGTACTTCACAGAGTACTTTTTTATATGGAGTACTTTTTGGTAGACTGAAAGAAAGTTGGAGCTCCTGTTGGTGATGGGCAACCAAAAATTCAAAAGTTTTATGCTCAATGAAATACTCTAACATCGTCAGTGTTATTGTTGCACGTAAGTAGTTTACCGTAAGTATAGTTTCGTCACTGAATTTAATACTAGTCCAAGCCACTAAATTCTCAGTCCAAAGTCAGGTATTCAGACTCTAGTGAAATGTGGATGTACCTAGTTAGGTACACCTTTAAACCAGCGAAGGCAGGCGATGTACCTAGTTACAAGCACTACGGCTGATCATGAGGTTTGATTCCCAAGTTGGGCTGTGTTTATATGAGTTTTCCATTAGGAATTTCTCAGTAGCAGCCCAGAGTCTGGATTTGTGCCCTGTTGATGGCAAATTGGCAATACGCTCGCCCACTGTTACATAGGACAAACACAACTGAAAACTTAACATTGTCACGCAAAATCCTGCATCGCGCAAGCAGAGTTTACCGCGCAACTAGCATAGATACAACGGCCCGACATGAATCATTGGAAAGTTGCCCGCCAGACACAACACCCGTCTGGTCGGAGGATTCTCCCTTTTCTATGGAGGTTGAGTGAACTTTACACCCTGTTCCTCATACCTCTATACTATACCTAATTAGATACACCTCTGACTAACCCTTCGGGGATACCATATTGTGTCGTGGATGTTATGTCGTATAACCACCTACAAAAACCCTCTGCCTCTGCTTACCACATCGACGAATACGAGCTTCATGTTATAGGTGCGTATGTCATGTTTTTCAGTCGTTAACAAATAATAGAAAAATGAAATACGTCCAATTCTCTCCTAATGACAATTTGGATGAGATTCGTTTGGGCTACCTGGCTGGGGACGATGTGGTAGACCTCTGTTGTCAACAAGACTGTGGTATGCCGAGGAGAATGCTACAAGTATTGAAAGCTGGAATTGCTGGCAAAATGGCGTAGTGAGTTTGATTTTGTATAATAAATATTTATGAAGTGAAAACTTCTTTAGGGGATTTTTTGAGATGGGAAAAAACCATTGAACTCGCGACACTGTTACCGTTTTTCTATTCCGTGACCGTAACTGACACCTCTGTTTTAGGTTTTGGCCATTATAAAGACATCAACACGCGGTACATTTTCATTTTCTTAGGAAAGAATGACCTTAAAACATATTAATAAAATTACTACCTATGCTTTTAAGGTCCTGGGCTCGACTCCCGGTAAACTCAATAACTTTGCCCGGTGGCAAAGTGTTATTGGGTTTTTCTATCTAGAATTTCCTAGTAGCAGCCCGGAGTCTGAATTTGTGCCCGGTTATTGGCTTAATAGGCTCACCCTCGTGTTACACTGGACTTAAACATAACTGCCGAAATGTGGGTCCAATAGAGGTACACCTCTGACGAATACAGGCGTGATGTTATGTGTATGGCCACAGATATACCCAAGGAAAGAGGCCTAACTACGAGTATGTTCTAGACTCCAAGGAGGCCACGCAACTGGCGCGTGGGCGCATCCTAGTCAAAGCTTACGTTATTACCTACGAGTACCTAGGTATACGTAGGTGTGGGTGTGTGTTCGCGCTAATGACGTGACGCAGCGACCTTTTGCTACACAAAAGTAGTTCAGTAGTTAGGTAACCTATGTACTGCTCATTATCTTACTTTTAATCCTTTCTACATTCAGCATCGCCAACCCAAAAACTATTCCGCTGTCTTCGGTAACATTGGTTGCCCCCATTTTCGGCATAGACAAGATCTTATGCGTCGCCATAAACTTTGCTGACCATTGCAAGGAGATACAAGTACTACCTCCAGTGTCACCGATTATTTTCAGCAAGTATTCCAGCACTATCATTGGTCCAAACCAGCCTTTGAGGATAAGGACTGAAGTATGCAAGGTTAGTTTTTTGTATATGTCGGTAGGTATTCTGGTGGTCATGGGCGTGCCAAGCTTTAGCCTAAGGGGCAAATAAAGAGTCCTCATCGTTTGTTTGGTTATTTCTATTATTTTAGAATGAAAATGCAGAAAATAAGCACGTTATGTTGTGCTCCACAAGATTATACGATTAGATTATTATAAACGGTAGTTTTACATTTTTTAGTTTTATTATTTTTATAATCACTAATACTGATAGGTAATAGTGGCCACTATTTTCCGTTTTAGTGATTGAGGGCGCCACTGCGCGGTCGGCGTAGCCTTAAGCATACATAGGTACGCATAATTTATCTACTAGCTAAATGTGTAATAGATAGGTAAGCAGGAAGTCTAGGGTATTCCCTAGCTAGCCTCCCCTCGGTACGCCCAAGATTCTGGCTGCATTAAAATAGGATTTACGTGTGGCTATAGGTACTGTAATAATATATCTATATATACTAATAATAAAGCTGAAGACATAGATTTATAAGAACCAGATGGAGTGTACCGTACATAACGCAACGTTCAAATTGAATGCATTTTGTAATGCGCGTGTGCGTGCGGACCGCCCACCACAAGTGTATTATTATCGTTTCTGCGTTTGTGTGCGTGACATTTTCTAATACCAGCGCAAAATGATTACCCCAAAATATGGGAAAATTCGGGTAGTTTTCTTATTCATATTGACAAAAAGTATTTCATGGTCTGTGCCGTCGGCTTGACCTGTGAGATTACATCCTTCAATTTACCCTTAGATTCATGCGTGTCCTAGCTTCCCGTGTCGTCTAGCCGAGCTGCGTCCCTGTTCCGCGCGACCTCGCCCCTCTGGGCGGGGGGTGCGCGGGCGAAAGCGCGGTGATCGTCAGTACGCTTTCGATTGACCCGCGATACACGCGTGTCACTTTACTTACGAAAATTAACGACGAGTGTTCGTTCGAGATCGTAAGAAGAAACTTATGATCGACAGTGTTGTGTTTTACGAGTGAATAATGGTAAGTTATGAATATTTTTGTAAGTGCTTGTAAACTTTGTTTATTTTAGCCCGGTATACTATATACCTAGTTACATTATTTAAAACATAGTACCAATCCTGTGTTTTCATGATTCTCGTGGTACTTTACTTGTTGAACTCACTTCCCTCATTTAGGAAGTAGTTATTTAAATGCGTAAAATATAATCTGCGTGCCACACTGCCCAGATTTGTGATCTTTTAACCATTCAAGTGAGCCTCAGTTTCATCTGATAAGCTTGTGGGTGTAACTTCACAACCCGTAACTGTCTATTAACATTACGGTTTGAATATGTGAAGTATACAGATCAATACGCTGAGCCGTACGGGTCAATTTTTTTTCGGGCCGTACGGGCCGATTCCTCGAGCCGTACGGGCCGATTCGTCGAGCCGTACCGGCCGATTCGTCGAGCCGTACGGGCCGATTCTTTGAGCCGTACGGGCCGATCCTTCGAGCCGTACGGGCCGATTCTTTGAGCCGTACGGGCCGATTCTTTGAGCCGTACGGGCCGATTCTTCGAGCCGTACGGACCGATTCCTTGAGCCGTACGGGCCAATTCCTCGAGCCCGTCGGGCCGTTTCCTGGGGACGTACGGGTCGATTTCTCGAGCGATACGGATCACATGTTTCCGAAACGTACCGATCATATCGTAATAATAGCCCTCCCCACTCACGCCCAGGTTGGTAAGATGAAAAGGCTAACTTTGTCTATTTGTTTTAGGCAGCATCCCCTGCGGATATGCATACCTTTGAGTCCCTCATGGAATGGGAAGCAGATGACCCTGGAGACAACATCATCTTGAGCAGAATCAAGCAAATCATAAGAAACCACTTACCAAGGGGATGGAACGAGTGGAAAATAAGAATATTCAAAAAAGAGGAGTTACTAGGCAGCGAATTCGACCCCCAAATTTTAAACAAAATCAGGTTTGCAATACCTACTGTTGACTTAGCTAGAGCGTTTTCGCCGAATTGTACCTCTCTTAAAGAGAAGTCTTATCGGGACATAAAATTGAAGCTCTTGGAATGGCCTCTGTGCATTGGTCTTATTGTTCACCCCATGTCTCTAGCTGCTAGAGTCCGTGGCTCAGCAGTCCAGAACGAGCTGGTGCTTGCAGCCATTGCGGAAATGAAGCCATTACTTGTAAGCAGGGAAGAGGCAGATAAGGAATTGTGTGGACAAGTTGGTCACTCTGATGATGAGGTGTCGATTCCGTCCACAATAACTACATCTGGTAGAACTAAGAAACCAGGTCGTTTAGATAGGCTGGAGCAAAGCCAGCTTAAGTTAGAAAATATGATGGAACAGTTTATAAAAAACTTTCAACCTGATACACAACCGTGTTCGGCTTCAGAGAATGATTCCACTTCCCAAGAATCATCGGAGGATGAACAAAATATTCCTCAACCTCAAACTTTATCACCAAATCCCTGGGAAGCACCTACCCCTATCGCTGACGATGACTTTGACTGGACTCCAGCTACAAAACAACAGGAACCCCTGATTCCAGCTGCTAAACCTCACATTGCCACACAAGGCGCTGAATGTCAACGATTAGGCGATATAACTTTCAACCAAATCCGATATGCGGAGGTTCAGAAAAAACTACATGCTAGCCCTGTCTTCGGTCCTTTGAAAGTTAATCCCATTCTTACTGCGTATGGAACCTCCCCCAATCAAGAGCACTTGGTTCGAATGGACTATACCTTAGGTACTATTTCCCACGGACTGCTGCTTCAACGAGAGTCTCTGGCGAACATACTTAAGGATCTGGCTAACAAACATCCGTCTATGAAACATGATTTAAAAAACATTTTATCAGCAGACTCAACTTTTAAATCTCTTTCGGATGATCTACTTCAATACGTGTGTGGCAGGAGAGCAGAGATTATAGAGCAGAGAAGAAATGGGTTCCTTCCCAAGGAAGATTATCAGGCAGCTCTCCTTGGTGCTATTCCCCCATCAACCACCCACCTCTTCTGTGAAGCAGGACTAGCGGAATTACTCAAACAACCATCTCAGCAAACATTTTTTCGCAACCCCTACAGAAAACCCTTGCAGCCTAAGAACTATAATTCAACGTACTCTACACGTCAAGCAAGACCAACACACAAAGTTTCAAAGACGTCGAAACCTTACAATAGACAACGAAAACCAGGTACCGGTAAAACGCATGAAACTTTCAAACGACAATTTAGCACCAAAAACAAAGACCATGGTCAAACCTTTTCCCGAAACAAACCTTCTAAGGAACATACCTCAAAAAGAAACAGGAAAGACTGACGTATTCGAGGCGGGACGCCTTTCACAATTTGTAGAGGTCTGGAAAAAGGAGGGGGCACCACTAAATATCCTTCAAACGATAACGGGATACATCATTCCTTTTGTGAAAAAACCTCCACGGATACCTTTTCATTCGAAAATAATTTCCAGATTCGAAACAAAAAATTTAAATTCAGAAATCCAGACTCTTATACAGCAAAAGGTTTTAGAAATTTCAACGGCTCAGACAGGCTTTTTATCAACCATGTTTCCAGTACCAAAACCCAACAGCAAAGTACGCCCAATAATCAATCTGAAAGGCCTCAACAAATTTCTCACCCCAAAGAAGTTCCGCTTGTTAAACCACTTCAGAGTACCCCACTTCTTACAGACGGGAGATTTCCTCATAAAAATCGACATTTCACAGGCATACTTTCACATACCAGTAGCCAATCGTCATCGAAGATTCCTATCAATAGTTCACCAAAAGAAAGTATTTCAGTTTACATGCCTCCCGTTTGGTCTATCAACAGCCCCTCTCACCTTTGCGAGGGTGTCAAACTGGGTAGCATCGCGACTGCGACAGATGAATATAAGGGTCATTGTTTACCTGGACGACTTTTTGATTGCCAATCAAGATCCGATAAAGCTGCAGAAAGATGCTATCAAGACGGTACAATTCCTTCTAAAATTGGGATGGATAATCAATATGAACAAATCTCTTCAAGACCCATCTCAACGCATCGAATACTTAGGGATAGAATGGGATACCTTCCACAACACAAAAGCCCTCCCGGAAAAGAAAATACTCTCCTTAAGAAAAGATCTCAACAAACTTCTATCAAGTCAAAGATGGAGTTGGCAATCCGCAAAGAGCTTGCTAGGAAAGCTAAACTTTGCGTCTTTTGTAATACCACTTGGAAGACTTCACTCCAGAAAGATACAAAGAGCAGCCAATATTTTACCAGAGGAGTCAGCTCGCAAAAAGTTTCCCATTCCAACAAAGGCTCTCGAAGAATGCAAATGGTGGATTCAAAACCTCGAAAAGAAAGATCCCCTTTTCAAATCTTCAGAGACCATATTCATCACATCAGATGCCTCGGACCAAGGTTGGGGAGCACAGATAAACGAAAAGCATATCAGTGGCGTTTGGGACACCCACCAGTGTCAGTGGCACATCAACAAAAAAGAGCTGTTTGCTGTTCTTCTCGCTGTTCAGTCCGAGAAAGATTCAATCAAAAACAAAAGGGTAGTTGTACAGTCAGACAATCGAACTGTAATCGCATACATAAAAAATCAGGGCGGGACGAGATCATCGCAACTAACAGATCTAGTCTTCCAGCTGTTAACTTTGGCCAAGGAGCTGCACGCAGAGATTTGTCCCCAATATATACCAGGAATGTACAACGATGTAGCCGACAGTCTATCCCGACAAAAGAGTCTCTCAGATTGGCATCTTTCGACGGGAATATGCAGCCGGATATTTCAAAAATGGGGCGTTCCCGAAGTGGACTTGTTTGCATCGAACAATTCGAAGGTGGTTCCTGCCTATGTTTCCCGAGATACAAAGGACAAAAATGCTCTATTCATAGATGCCTTCAGCAAGAAGTGGGAATACAAGTTAGCTTGGATCTTTCCACCCCCGTCGTTGATCCCTCGGGTGTTAGCTCATCTAAATCAAGCCAAAGGCTCATACATTCTGATTGTTCCACGCTGGGACAGAGTGTTCTGGAGATCGGACCTACGATCACGGGCGATAGACCACCCATTTCAAATCCGGAACCTGCACCATCACCTGAAAGACTTAACACCCCAAACGAATCTAACGAGAATTCAACATCTACGTTTGGAGGCTTGGAAGGTACGGGGTGGTCAATTTTAACTAAAAACTGGTCAAGAGAAGACTGTAGTTTAATTCAAAAGGCATGGCGAATTTCATCATTAAAAACATACCATGCGCCATGGAAAACATGGTTGGCAAGGTGTGAGGTTCTTGGTTTGAACCCTAATAAACCGGACGCAGCATCAGTTGCACAACATTTAAGTTATCTGCATATAGTGAAGAAATTGTCTCCCAGTACCATAAAATTACATAAATCAGTTATTGTTACGTTTGCTGACCCCACTAATAGGGATTCTATAACGAACAGCCCAATAATTAAGCAAATTATTAAAGCCATTGAATTGTCAAAGCCACCTTCAGTTAAAAAACAAATTTGGGATGTTAAGCATCTAATTAATTGGTTAGAAAATAATTCAATTCAGGAAGATAGTATTTTTCAAATTTCGCGCCATCTCGCTCTATTACTATTATTAGCATCTGGGAGAAGAATCCATGACCTTACCTTACTGAAGATTGATGAAAACAGCATGTTAATAGATGAATCATCAGTTACTTTTTGGCCAGAATTTGGTTCTAAGACTGACAGTCACTCCTATAGGCAATCCGCCTGGAAACTCTTACAAGTCCCAAATAGGAATCTCGATCCAGTATCATGGATCAGGTTATATCTTAACGTGTCAGATTCGAGAAGAAACGCAGGTGGCAATCAGATTCAGTCTTTGTTTATCACCTCTAGAGGTCGAGTAGCTCCTGCTTCCAAAGCAGTAATTGCAGGATGGATAAAAACAGCTTTTTTAGAATTAAACATTAATTTCTCACCTGGTAGCATCAGGTCTGCTGTTGCCTCCTCCAGAAAGGACAGTAATGTTCCAATAGATATAATATTAAGAAATGGTAATTGGAGAAGTGATAAAAATGTGATTAAACATTATTTTAAGGAAATAATTAATACCCCGTCCAAAGATGATTCCAATGACTTATGTTTAGTAAATTCTAGCTTTACTACTTTGTGATAATTAGCACTTAATCAATATAGGTTTGTAACCGTTTTTATACTATCTAAATAAACATGATTATGATTATAATGTCATTTTATTGAATTCCATACAAGCACTTACATACATTCACTCGCATAAGGCATACATACACAATACTCCAAATAAATAATATTTCACAGTACGCTATTCCCGTGTCGTCAGAATCCAAATATTTCTCACAGGTCAAGCCGACGGCACAGACCATGAAATAACAAACGTTTTTCCCCCGAAGGGATAAAAACGATATATTTCATGTCTTGCCTAGGCTTGACCAGGTAAGCCCTTGACGACTGAGCCATCTCAAGGTACTGACGATCACCGCGCTTTCGCCCGCGCACCCCCCGCCCAGAGGGGCGAGGTCGCGCGGAACAGGGACGCAGCTCGGCTAGACGACACGGGAAGCTAGGACACGCATGAATCTAAGGGTAAATTGAAGGATGTAATCTCACAGGTCAAGCCTAGGCAAGACATGAAATATATCGTTTTTATCCCTTCGGGGGAAAAACGTTTGTTAATTTAAAAAAATTAAACCGACTTCAAAAAGAAATTAACTCAAAATTATGAAATAACTTTAATTTCGAAAGTCGGTGTCTTGGGATCTGTATTTTAGTTTTATGCCACCGACTTCCGAAATTAAAGTTATTTCATAATTTTGAGTTAATTTCTTTTTGAAGTCGGTTTAATTTTTTTAAATTACTTTTTATTTCGTAATTTTTAGTTTTTGCACTAGTATTTGACCAAGGTTTTGAGATGTTTTCCCTTTGACACTACACCTGTAGCTCTTATCAATAAGCCAGGCCGTCACACTTACACGTATTAGTCCATATCTTGAAAATTACTGAATCGATCTTGATGAAACTTGCACTATTCCCTAAGTTAAAGAAAATGTAAGCCAATAAAAAAAAAATGGTCACGATCCGATTAATAGTTCCGGAGATATGCGTGGACAAACATACATACATACATACATACATACATACATGCATACATACATACATACATACGTCTATGAAATTTTGTATATTTGTTTGGAAGCCCTAATAGATCATCATATGTGAATATAATGCAATTCCAATAATATTACATACATACGTATCGAATTGATAACCTCCTTTTTTTTGAAGTCGGTAATAAGTAATTATGTAGTTAATATATGTGTACAAAATGAAACCCGCCTTTTACATTACATACCGAGTGCCTATTATGATAGTTTTTGGAGATTGTTATAATTTTATTTTATAACATGGTTATCACTACACAAACATACGTACGTTAACGTAACAAACATACCTGAAATATTGTTTTACTCCAAATCCGTTTGTTGACTCAATAATATCGCAATATTTTAAGAGATGATAAAAGTATTTCATACCCTTGGCAACCATTGATATCATTTCTTTTTTTTTTGTTAATAATAATGTTGATTTCGTAACATTTTACAATATTAAAATATCGCAGCACAAAAAAGGGGTAAAAATATTTCACACTGTACCTTGGCAATACTCAAATATTATGGAGTCGTTTTGTTTTTATTTAGTTTTCGTAATATTTTCAAAGAAATTCATCATAAAATTGCAAACTTACAAGTGAAAAGTAATGTTCGTATCCTTATCTTTTTTGGAGTGTAGTTTTTACACGATTTCACCGCACAAACAGTCATTTTTTCAATATATTTAACAGCGTAGACGCGCTTTGAACGTCTGTCGCGTAATGGCGGCCTGTGGGCGGGGCTTACGAACGAACACGCTATTTTGGTGTGTTTGAATTCGAAGCATTTGGACAGCGCGTACTAGGCATCTGGACGTTCTTATAAATCTATGGCTGAAGAGTTTGTTTGTTTGAACGCGCTAATCTCTGGAACTGTCGGTCGGGTTTGAAAAAATCTTTTTGCATTTGATAGCCCAATTCTTGAGGAAGGCTATAGGCTATTTAATATCACGCTATGACCCTTAGGAGCCGAGCAAAAATTAAAAAAAGTAGGAATGAACGCTAAGCGAATACGAAGTGTTGCGACGGGGGCGGGGCGGGGGTACAAGAAATATCACGCGGACGAAGTCGCTGGCATAAGCTAGTTATGTCATGTAAGGAGACCTATGCCCGCCTCGTTCTGGGCAGGCAGCCTGGCTACCACCATATTGACGCTACAGCCTTTTGATTGAATTTAACATACAATAGTATAATCAACCTAAGTATAATGTTCCCACTGGCCACAGGCCTTCTCTAAGTGAGAGGGCGAGTGGGCTGTAATCCACCACGCGGGGTCAGTGCGGGTTGGTAGATGTCACATGTCTTCGAATTTTTATTTTTAGGACATGCCGCCGGTTCCTCATGATGTTTTCATTCAGTGTTTTGAGAACAGAACATAAAATAGACTGGCTAATATTACCAAGACTTAGCTATTCATATTATTGTACGAATTACAGAACAAGCTGAATGTCCTTGTCAAATGTCCTTTCAATTTATAAGAAATCCCATCGTTGATTGATTAGTGGTACTTATTGCTGCACAAATTCCAAGTTCAAAGAAAAATAAATTCGTAGCTGTTGTTCTAAACATAACAACATTTAATCCGATTTTGTTGAATGTTTCGGGATAGCATAGTAATTAGGTAGGTACCTACGTGCTAATTCTACCTACAATAGCGTTATCTAATAACATACAGCTTCCAAAGCCAAACACCGAAGTTTAACGACCTATCCTATCTGCCTACGTACCGTAGTAGACGAGGTCAAAAATTCTTAGTGAATCACAGAGGTTTGCTCTGACCTCAGCGCAACGCAAATTGGGGTCAATTATTGAAGTAAATTGACGCTGTAATTCATATTGTGTAGGTGTACCTTGCGTGATGAAATAATGTCACTGGTGTTTAGTACGTCTTCCGTTTATTTAAACGGTTACGGTTCTGTTAATTTCATGCGCGTTTGTATTCTACCGAAGGCCTATGTTCAACTGTACCTACAATTATAATAAAGGATAAGAAGGTAAAGAATGGGTTTACTGGCAGTCGAATAGGTTTATCGATATTATCTTAGGTACTTCCGTAATCAGCCTATAATGTTCCTACTGCTGGGACACAGGCCTCCTCTCAATAAGAGGGAGTGGGCCGTAATCCACCACGCGGGCCCAGTGCGGGTTGGTGGATGTCACATGTCTTCGAATTTTTGGTTCGGTTTCCTCACGATGTTTTCCTTCACCGTTTTGAGAGCAGTGGTGATGAAATAATTTACACAAAGTAAAGCACCTGTCTGGGTTCGAACCTACGACTTATATCTCGTAAGTCGCGGTCGTTACCACTTGGCCACCACTGCTCACCTTAGGTACTTACATAATGAAATTTCCCATCTTTATCGATAGAGTGCTGTGGTAGGTACCTACCTACCGCGCTGTCTGTTTTGTAACCTAGACAGCTATAAAGGGCAGACGTCCAACAATAAAAAATCTACACAAGTTTAGGCTTTTTTTTTTCGGATGGGAAATCATCAAATGACCCCTCCCGCTCTGGGTGGAGCGAAAGAGAGTGTCAGACTCTTACTGACTAAAACCCACCCATGTTCCTTCCTTAGCCCTTTATGTTCCGGGCCAGCGGTAACCCTTTCGGACAATCCCGTTGAACGACTTTAGGCTGCCTTTCCATAATAGGTAAACCAAACTCGAAATCGTACGATCCTAATGGTTTATTACATAGACATCCATCGCTACGCAGCTTAGCACATCTCTGATGGGAAGACAGCCTGTGAAAAATTTTCTGAATTGTGTCTCATTAAACATTATTTCAAGATGTTTTACTACAGCAAGTGGACTGGGAAGTAGAGCTGGCGGTTGTAATAGGAAAGACTGCGAGTGCTGTGAAAGCTGCTAACGCTGACAAATACATCTTCGGGTACACTATCGCTCAAGACATTTGTGACAGAGAATGGCAAAAAAAGAAGAACGGGGCGCAGTTCTTACTCGGCAAGGTTTGTTTATACCTACCTACTTTTATCTCAATTATCTTATATCAGTCTTTCTATATCTACAACGTTATTTTTAGTATATAATATGCGAAACCTGAATATAGTTTGTTCGGAATAAGTAACTGAATCGATTCCAATAATTTTTACCCCATGTTATATTTTGTCCCTAATATCTATATTTAAAAAACGTAAAAGTTGAACACCGAGCGACACTAAGTAGGTTATCCAATCTCCGCGCCGAACGGTTAGGTACCTAGGTACTAATATCAATGAGCGCAAGAGGGCGCGGCGCGAGCATGTTTTGTACGGACAAACAGGTAACTTAACAAGCTTATAACTTTGTGATTTTTCATGATACAGTTTTGAAATTTTGTACATAGATTCTTTACATAAAAATACTAGACACGTGTTTCGGGTTTCGCATCTTATACTAAAAAGAATGTAATAAATATGTATAATAAAATCATAGCGGAGTCAAAATTACACATTGAATGTTTTTGAAATAGTAGATTGTTATACAAGGGTCGAAAGGAATCAATTCGCACACGAGTCCGAGTGGGAATTGATGATCGACTTTCACCCGTGTTAAACACTCTACTTTTCATTTAAATAGTCGTTTTTCTAAAATATTTATTGATAATAATAACATGAATAGTAGGATATTTAATAGTATTAATAGTACATATTTAATAGTCTTTTTTAAATTTGAAAAATGGAACACACCGCGTCACCGCCACATGAGTAGATTCTGTGTCACCGCCGCGGGCCGTCCCTCTTACTAGGGCCCGTATTATTATACGTTACTCAGCCAAGAGCTCGCACTTGATATCGATCTTGAGGTCATGATCGTATTAATAAACATAATAATTTACGTACTCAAGTTACGGTTTGGGCTTACGATATCAGCCGAGTCGTGGCCGAGTGATGGACTGATTAATAAACGACACTCTACACTTAAGTATCTATACAATAGATGCGTATACTCAAGATGCTTAAACCTGAGTGTATTATATCATTCTGTCTCCTACTTTGCCATTGCATTTACATTTGCATTGCACTTACTTTTACCATTTTTCATATTCAGGTAAATTACATAAAAAACACGATAATGTTGATGTTATAAATTACCTACCTATGTATGTTGAATTGATTCAAGGTAAATTAATAAACTTGTGCGCTAATTAAGAAAGATTTAATGGCGTTAACAATATGAGCTTTTCCAACTCTCCTAATTAACGCACGCAAAGATTTGATGGGTAGCTTATTCAATTAAGGGTTTCTTGAGTAGAAAACATCTAAAAAAACGTGATACAGCGCTATTTATTAAAATTTTAATGACAAAATACAAGTATTTCAATTAATCTTACGACATAGCAAGAACGAAATGTGATGAACGATATTCTAAACTTCGGTCAATGTGACGATCGTTCACGAGATCAAGCCCTCAAGTACAGCGTCTTGAGGAGCTGAGCTTTGTAACTGAGATACTGTTTTCATGTGTTTATTAATTAGCAATGACCTCGAGATGATGCTATAAGTGTAGTCAGTCTGTAGGCTATAAATTATCACGGTATTTGCTATGGGCATGATCAACATTACATTATGTTCGTATTCTTCTATAGTTTACCGCAAATTGTAAAAAGACGAGCCCATTGTAAATGCTGTGCTATTAGGCAGAGGAAGAGAGGCTTTAATTTGACAACTTAGCTTATAGGTACTAATAAATATTATTTTCAGTCATGTATGTACTTAATTACTTTAAAAAAATCATTGATTTCATCATTCTATTACCATTATTTGGGTTGGCGCAACATTTCTTAGATATTCATTGTTAACAGAGAATAGAAATAATTGTTTTAGTTGATCATCATCATCATTGTCATTGTAACCGAAAGACGTTCACTGAAGAACATAGGCCTCTCTAGCGTTGCCACATCGACCGCTTTGTTGGGTTGTGGGTTACCTACTGTTGCAAACTGCTGTTCAAATTCCTTTATGAAACAGCGGGCTAGGACCAGCTCTGACAAAGCGCAACGCGGTTTTCACTGCCAAACGTAAAGCCTTAAAAGAAGCATACCAGGATTATATTCTACTGCAGTGTAAAAATATGTTTACGAAAACTAATAAGGACTTAATATTTAATGCCAAACGAGCTGACGAACCACCTTATCGTATGTGGTCACCACACCTATCTGCAATACCAGATGTATCATGGATGCGTTGTCATCCCAGAGGTAAAACGGGATGTCTCTTGGTTTTGATATTACATCGGCACCACACCTTTCAAATCGTAACACAACAACCCGGCTGGCCGCTAGAAATAGGTATGATGACAGTAGGTAATTCGGACGAGCCTTTTGAGAAAGAGCTCTGCTGCTCTGTGCCAAACAGTTTATTTCTTTCATATGCCTGATTTCGGGCTCTAATAGTATATCAGTCGATCGTGTGTCGGTGGTAACACTTTGACCTTGAGCTGGTCTAGCATATTTATGCAATAGGATAAGAGGCCATCTTGTACATACTGATTTTGTTACCACTGACATAGTGCGGCCTGCTGCATCTAACTTTAACCCTTAAGGTTTTGGTCCTTAACAGTCACAAGACACATTCTGTCCCATCGGTCCCTGTATTGTGACTGCGGATGAGATCAAAGATGTTTATAAACTGGACATAAGCTGCAGTATAAATGGAGTGCAGAAACAAAAGAGCTGTACCAGCAACCTGATACATAAAATACCCTCCATTATTGAGAAGATTTCTACGTAAGTTTCATTTTTTTGTCATCCTGAGCAGCCTTTTTTATTTTATTTTCTGGATATCCTCATGGATACCCTTCGCCTGGGGAGAACCGAGGGTTATGTCGGTCTCCTACCGACTGAAACCCCACGGTTCTTTCCACTACCACGAGTCACGGTTCGCGCGCATCTCCAACTGGTATCCACGCATGCCTAGCGGGCCCCACCGTAGCCGTCATCCAACTATGTTGGGGTCGGTTTCCAGTCTAACCGGATGCAACTGGACCAGTATTTTACATGGAGCGACTGCTTATCTGATGTTCACAACCCAGTTACTGGGTATCACGATACGTACCCCTTGGAGAGACTGGTTTTATTTAAGTTCAGATTGGAAGCAGTTTCATTATTTTGATTCAGACACAATTTATCATTCCTCGTTGATCTCGTGGTCACAAGGGCCACAGCTAAACGTGGGGTTCTTATTCGATTCCCAGATCTACACGATCAGCGTGAGAACAGACCGAATTTTCGACATGATTTCCTAAAGCCTGACTTAGGATAACTGAATGCTTACGATTCATTTCTCCTTCCAGTGTAATGACATTGTTACCCGGTGACCTCATCCTGACTGGTACTCCAGCCGGTGTGGGGGGGAATGCATCGCCTCCCGAGTTCCTCAAACCTGGTGACGTCATACGCAGCGAAATACAGAACATTGGTGTGTTGGAGACGCCTGTTGTAGAGTTTTAATTTTAGTATAAAGATGCCGTCGATTTCATTGTTTTTTTTGTACTTATCTATAACTGTGCTTCCTCATCCATAGTTCCATATCCATACTAATTTTATAAATTCGAAAGTAACTCTATCTGTCTGTATGTTACCTTTTTACGCCTAAACCACTGAACGGATTTCGATAAAAGGCAGAGAGATAGATTGCATTCCGGGGAAGGACATAGGGTAGTTTTTATCCCGATATTCCCACGGGGTCGACACTTATGCGGGTGAAACCGCGGGGCGCTGATAGTTTGTATATAATTATAATATTAATATGGGTGTTGCTTGGTCTTACGATGAAAAATGACAAATTCTGCTTGATTTATTTTTCGTGGTGCATTTTAAAATGCACTGTAACTACTGGACTCTTGTTATTTAAATATCTACTACGTTACGTGTTAAATGTTTCTTTAAACAACTTACGAGGAAATTCAGGCGGCGTTTCATCGGTAGTCCATACACACGTACCTATTCCTCTGTTTTCTCCCTGACACAGCAAGAGCAAAACATATTCTTTACTATACTATCTATCTGCCACTCAATGTTTCCTTGTTTTTTTTTTCATTAATAAATTTTTAGGTTATGGAACCCTAGTACAACACACACACCATCATCATCATTTCAGCCGAAAGACGATGCACTATGCCTCCCCCAAGCACCTCCACTTCGACCGGTTCTGTGCTTCTCGAATTCAACGGGTTCCTGCGGCCTTCTCAAGGTCGTCGGTCCACCTTGTGGGAGGCCTTCCAACGCTACGTCTTCCGGTACGCGGTCGCCACTCCAGAACCTTTCGGCCCCATCGGCCATCACAATACACACACAATCAGCCTATAATGTGCCTACTGCTGGGACACAGGCCTCCTCTCAGTAAGAGGGAGTGGGCTGTAATATACCAGGCGGACCCAGTGTGGGTTAGTAGGTGTCAAATGTCTTCGAATTTTTGGTTTTAAGACATGGGGTTTCTCGTGATGTTTTCCTTCACCGTTTCGAGAGCAGAGGTGATGAAATTATCTACACATAGTAAAGTGCCTGTCTGGGTTCGAACCCGCGACCTACGACTCGTACGTCCGGGCCGTTACCACTAACCCACCATTGCTCATAGGAATCCTATTATTACCTAATTGCATGCGCGTATGAAGAGGGAGGTGATAGCTCAAGAATTAAGGTGCGTGGTGCTAAAATATTTTAAAAATCCTTATATATAATAACTTATATCATTCAACTTTACAAACCCGTGGCATTTAGTGATTTCGTTCCACAGATGGCAAAGAGAAGTTTAATTAAAGTAATTAATGAACGTCGTAAAGCTAATTAACGGTTTCGTACATCTAAACGGTTATATCTTTTACGTTATTCCATGGGTAAATTAAAAAATATGACTTCTAGGTTTTCTCTCGTTGGAGTCAACAGCAATAAACAATTCTTGATTTGTGACCTATACATGAACTTTAATCATAGTCAATGTCAATATCAATCAAATCAAATTATATCATTAAATAATTTTTATTTGCAATAAAACATGGTATTACAGGAAATGGGGGAGGCCTTTGCCCAGCAGTGGGACAGGACAGGCTAACCAAAAAAAAAAATTACAGATGTTACATTAAAATGTGTGCTTACATGTTTTGTTATACCTACATACATGCAAACTTGTCGGTACCTATGCGTTACATCACATAATATCTATTGTTGGAGCATATTTAGTCTCTTTAGTTATTTATATATATATTTAGTCTCAATATGATTTTTTAATAATTGCAAAGGGTAAATTCTTCTCATTAAAGAGTGTAAAGAGTTAATCGAGTTCTATCGGATATGAATACATGGAAATTGTATTCACTGGACCACTAGTTCATCATTTCAGCCAAAAGACGTCCACTGCTGGACATAGGCCTCCCCCAAGCACTTCCACTTCGACCGGTTCTGTGCTTCTCGCATCCAACGGGTTCCTGCGGCCTTCACAAGGTCGTAGGTCCACCTTGTGGGAGGCCTTCCAACGCTACGTCTTCCGGTACGTGGTCGCCACTCCAGAACCTTTCGGCCCCATCGGCCATCTGTTCTGCGAGCAATGTGCCCTGCCCACTGCCACTTAAGATTGGCAATTCTGCGGGCTATGTCGGTTACCTTGGTTCTCCTGCGGATGTCCTCATTCCTGATTCGATCACGCAGGGAAACTCCAAGCATAGCCCTCTCCATTGCCCTTTGGGTGACTTTTAGCCTTCTTATAAGGCCCATTGTGAGCGACCACGTTTCAGTGCCATAAGTCATAGACCACTAGTTAATAAAATTAAACTGTTCCAGGTGATCGAAACAAGAGTTGCTCTAGTGTATTTAATTTCAACCTATAATTTCATGCTGACTTTGAAAAGTGACTTAGGCACTAAAACAATATCTCAACTGCCAATGTTTGATCCAAAAGCAAACAAACATGTAACTAGGATTTGCGACCACAAACTACCAATTTTAAATTGGACAGGTTGACCTGCAAGCATATCAGGACGCTGATTGGTGAATGGGCCGCGCAATTGAGCCAATCGCCGTCTTCCGTTCGCTCACAGGAAGGACCATTTGCGCTCGCGCCGTTCCTTTTCATAGACTATTAAATTTAATGTCAGCCAAGGGGAGTTTTATTGAGTTAAGTGGTCTATACGGGTTGTTATGCCAGTTTAGGCTGAGCCGCAACTATCTGACGATTATTACTGAACAATAGATCAAGTTTAAGTGGTATTATATGTTTTGACGCCCGCAGATTCTAAGCGCGTCTATTCGCGACGGATATTCATCGTTATGGATATTATTTCGAGCAATTTTGTCGTTGAGGACTATTTCGTCGTTATTGGTTCCATTGCATGCAATTTGTTGATCGTTATGCAATTTGGATTTACTGGTGCAGTGATACATCCATAAGTGAAAGATGGCTGCCTGTCATATGGGTGCGTTGTGATGTAATTTGCTAGTACTGTGTCACTCGGTATTTCCTTGCAATTTTCAATAGTGATTCTGTCCCTATTAAAAGGACGGGATCCTGACGTATTATGTTGTTAACACGTTGTTGAATTGGTTCTAACGTTTGCAATTGATGATTATCCAATTATTCAATCTGGCCCGTTGGTGCAGTGATTGGCACTTAGGTCTCCAATAAGTGGAAAATGGTCGTGTAACATATTATTGCGGTTCCCACAGATATGGATGTATGTTATATTCTAGTGTTGCAAATTGCACTTTGTCAAGCATTTGGCTATTGTCACCTTAATAAAATAAGTGCTTTTGTCACGTCGTTAAAGAATATTTGCAGCAATGCAGATTGGCACCAGTTATTCAATTTAGCTATAGGTATTGGTGCAGTGATTGACGGTTTAAAATAGGTGCCTCTGCCTATCAAAAGATTAATGGCTTTTCAAAATTGTAGTAATTTTCTGGGATCTGTGAAGGGATGCAATTTCCAATCGTGTTCTTCTCTATGTTTTACGTCTAGGTTGGCTCGTAAGATAGGTACCAATACCAGCGCGGTAATTGCATAACACACTATCAGTAGCAATGGGTTTCATTTTGACGATTCAACAACATTCATTGTGTAATTTACGTTGTTGAGCAGCTATACATTTTACAACATATAAAGCAATGGATGAGCCATATCCTCCCAAAATGATTGAGATTGATGGTGTATTACGCAATTTAGGTGCAGTTCTCACGTCGTCACTCGTCACTTGTCTATTTTATCACCATGATTGATAGATTGCAATTTGCCCACAGTTATTCAATTTGGATTTGTTATCGTATGGCACCTACCGAGGCCAAGGAAAAGACCGGATGATTCCTATCTCATGCATGTCACGGTAGTCGACTGCAATTTTCCTGTGACATGGGGTTCGCAATTTGTCGGTGGTTATTCAATTTAGCTGTATCAGTGCATCTATTCACATCTCTTAAAAAGGTTACATATATGTCATAGATAAGGAGTTCTATTTCCTTATTACTAGTCCTTGGCCTAGATTTCAATTCAGCTTCGACATGGATAGCTACGCCGAAGTTCGTCATATTAGTTTTTTCTTCGCTAATGACTAGGTCTTCGTTTTTCATTTGGATTTAAATCTACAAATTGACAAGTACTAAGAAGATGGAATGATTCTTATCTCATGCCTGTCACAGTAGTCAAGTGCCATTGCGTTGTTACATGGGGTTTGCAAATCGTCGGTGATTGTAGAATCAACTCTTCTTCTCTTCTCTTAAAGTAGTTTAAGAGCGAGGTTAGAATTCAGCTGGGCTGGGCATCGTTTGGGAAACTTCGTCGGGTCTTCTCGTCGCGTATTTCACAGAACACTAAGACTAAGGTCTTCAATCAGTGCCTCCTGCCTGATAAGACTTACGGAACCGAACAGTGGACACTCACGGCTGGTTCATAAATTCAAGGTCGCTCAGCGAGCGATGAAACGTGCTATGCTCGAAGTCTCTCTGAGGGATCGAATCTGCAATGTGTGTGTCATCCGGCAGAGAACTAAAGTTGTCGACATAGCTAACAGAATAAGCGAACTGAAGTGGCAATGGGCCGGCCATATTAGCCGTAGAACCGATGACCGTTGGGGTAGACGTGTTCTTGAGTGGAGACCGCGAATCGGCAAACGTTAGAGAGGACGCCCTCAGGCTAGGTGGAGCGACGATCTTCGCAGGATGGCTGGTATCAGCTGGATGAGAGTTGCCGAAAATCAAGTTGAATGGCGTGCAATAGGAGAGACCTTAGTCTGCTGTAGGCTGATGATGATGATTTAGAGGGCATTGCTAAGACTATCATATGGATCATGTACATACAATAAAGCGTGTTATTCTTTATATTATATAGGTGGCAGTTAAATATGTATATATAATTATCTAGCTGACCTTCGTACCGCCTGAGATTTTTTTTGTTATTTTTTACCCATGTTTTAATAATTAAGAACCCTAACGGGCGTCCCCAGAACATCCTACCAAAGTTTCATCACAATCTGATCAATGGTTTCGGAACGCATAGAGGACAAACATAGGTACAAACATTGTTTTTTTTTATTTATACTCTTATTATAATATGTATAGATAAAATGCTAAATACAATTTTTTTACTGGCCTGACACTCTGCTATGTTGGATAAGCCCGAAAATTAACGATTGAACGCAAGTTCTATACGCAAGTCGCTAGTAAACACCTAAAAATGTTTTCTATCAATAAATTCTTAATTATTGTAAAGTTATTATAGAAACAAAAATATTAAGTACTATTCGAGAATCTGCAGATTTTTACCTTCCAGGAACCTAGTCACTTGTTTTCGTAATTTCGTAAATAAAAGTTTAGGTATTACAGCCCTCATGTACCTAGGTAACATTTCCTTAGTAACGAGGGCTGTAATACTTAGTTTCATTAGAAAAATACTCTTTCGTATAATCAACTTTTTGCGATCATTAGGGTTCTGTACCAAAATGGTAAAAACGGAACCCTTATGGTGAGACTAAGTCTGTCTGTCTGTCTGACTGTCTGTCTGTCTGTCAGAGCTGGATATCTCAAGAACTACTAATGCTATCAACTTGTGGAATAGTTTTAGATGACGTTTGCCAAACTATTTTGCAAATAACAAAGAAATAAAAATATATATGTATATTTTTTGCAACAGGGACTGAAAGGGGGTCTGAAAAATTCGAAGTGGGGCTACTAGGGCATGTGGGGTATCATAATTGAAAGAGCGCAGTTTGCACATTCTCAAACATTTTTTCTTTTTTTTTTTTGTAAGCCGCATAGTTTTCGACTTTTGATAAAAAATGCAAAAAAAATACCATTCCCCCTCCCCTTATCTCCGATGTTTGCAAAGAGAAAAATCTGAAATTATGTAATAGAAGTTTATGTAAAAATTACAGGAAAAATAAAACGAAGTCTCTAAATAGCACACTTTTTCAGAAATCATCAACAACAGTTACATTAGTTCCACTATCGGTCAAGAGATGGCGCTGACATAAATCTGCAATATTCGGTTCACCCTTGTTTGGTATAACAACGTTTGATGTAATGTTACTAATTCGAACAACGTTTAAGAAAATAATCAGTTTGTATACTTATTATCGATTAACATAATTTTCATTTCATCGAATATTTATTTGCGATAACAACATTTGCGCTATTGATCAAAAGGGATAACGTTCATTTGATGTAATGTTCAGGTGGTATAACATGTATTTTATCGAATATTCAATTGGTGTAATGTAATACGTCGACATAAGATGCAAGAGCGAGCGAAGGGCACCCCGAGGTTCGGTTTGGTTAGGTTACTTTAAACCCTTTACACAGAAATAGGAGCCCCGCGAAGCGGGGCTACGTCGACATAGGATGCATGAGCGAGCGAGGGGCACCCCGAGTTTCGGTTTGGTTAGGTTACTTTAAACTCTTTACACAGAAATACGAACCCCGCGAAGAGGGGCTACGTCGACATAGGATGCAAGAGCAAGAGAAGGGTACCCCGAGGTTCGGTTTGGTTATATTACTTGAACACACCACAGACACACACACGCTTCGCGGGGCTCCTATTTCTGTGTAAAGGGTTTAAAGTAACCTAACCAAACCGAACCTCGGGGTGCCCCTCGCTCGCTCTTGCATCCTATGTCGACGTAGCCCCGCTTCGCGGGGCTCCTATTTCTGTGTAAAGGGTTTGAAGTAACCTAACCAAACCGAACCTCGGGGTGCCCTGGGGTCAACTGAATATTTGATACAATCTTTCGACTAAATCATTATTAGTCTAGTGAAACATTAGTTTAAATAAAATTAGTGCATGTGAAAATTCGGTCAAATGACATTATTTCAAAGAAATAAATATGCTAAATAAAAATCTACCAATTAATTATTCGGTCAAATGAATAATTACACGAAATGACTTTATTGTAACTAAAATTAGCCGAAGCGATTTTCGACAAAACGTTGTTATACCAAACAAGGGTGAACCGCAATATTCTACACCGCAGTGCACAGTGTTAAAATTCTCTGATGACTATATGCGCAGCCGATGAAAATTTAAAAACATATGATGGTACGGAACCCTCGGTGCGCGAGTCGTGTTAATAGCAAAGGTTCCCCTTGAAAGGCTCTTTTCAGTGGTGTATATCTTATGGCTATTGGGCGCCAAGAATTCCTTAACTTCGGTGCCCAAGTTGCCAAAAGTCGTGTTAGTAGCAAAGGTTCACCCTTGAAAACTCTTTCCATTCCAGATATCTTAACGCTGTTGGGGGATGCAGCAGGCTTAACGTTCTGTCCGGCCGACCGACTCTTTAAAACATCGTTCTTAGAACGGCATCTAGGAGGTCAATGTTTTAAAATGTCCGTTTACTTTATAGGCTTAAAAGATGATGTTTGCAAGACACAGAATTAATGAAAGCCAATTAATTGACGAAATAGCAAAATTTCAATAATACTTAATTAGGTACTCACATTTAAAGCTCTGTAGGTCCTTACGTACTAACAATCAAAAGAAATCGTCATAATACTCTCCTTGGTGAGATCTGATAAATTGATAGATATGTGTTTCATATTTTTTGTTCGATATAGGGAACAAAACTTTAAATAAAAACTAGAATATTGACTTGAGATGGGGTTTAATGCCAAAGGCTATTATTAACAATAATTACTTATAGGAAATTAGGACTTAGTTTTAGATATTTAAATATTATTAGGAAGCACAAACTGCAAGTGTAGTTGGCGGTCGAGCAAGTGACGTTTCTTGTCAAGTTCTCTGGCGGGCGGCGCGTATCGCGTGACGCAGCGGTGACGCCATTGGTTGGTGTATTCATCACGTCATGGCGCGGGGCCACCATTGGCCTGCGGCTGCGCAATACCGCTGTGAGTGTTGCCAGGTAGGTTGATGTGTTCGGATACCTTATGCGGCGTCAACATCTTCCCGGCCGTTGAAAGCTCTAGTGCAGCTTTCAAGCTCTCAATCGTCTGGTTCTTTCAGGGCAGATTCGCCCAATTTCCTTGGTCCTGCCTAAGTTAAGGGTAGAAGGATGTTTGCAGACTTTAATAAGAACATTCATCTAAAAGGGTGTTTTGAGCATTATTTTGCATTATTTGTGAAGTAGTTGTTTTACACTTTAACATGGATTTAACAGTTTAACATTTGTAAAATCATTTCTGAAATTATTAATTGAAAGTATAGTAAGTGTATAATTGAAGACAGTGGCGTAACTTCAGATCAGAGGTCCTGGAGCAAAGACGAAACTAGGCCCCCGTCACCCATCCCCTGGCGTGTTTTTAATTTCATACGTTTTTTCAATCTCAAGTTGTCAACCTTTATTATTTTCTTCGGATGACATTAGCATTTTCTGTCTAGCTATGCTAAGTAAATAAGGGCGGATTTTTCTAACTCCAGATAATTTTATCCGAGGAATAATTTCGAATTTTTGACAGTTCTTTCATACAAAATCTGTCAGACGTCAATTTTATTCCACGAATAAAAATAATCTGTCGATTGAGAAATCAGCCCTAAAACTTACGAGTAAAGTTGAAGAGTTTGTTTGAACGCGCTCTCTAGATATCTATATCGGTCGGATTAAAAAAAATATTTTTGCATTCGATAGCTTAATTCTGATGAAGGTATTTAACAACACGGTAGTTCGGCCTTATAAGCCGAGCAAAAAGAAAAAAAGTCAGAAATAATGCTAAGCGAAAACAAAGTTATAGCGCGGGCAGGCGATGCGATGCGACATGGTGGTTCGGGGAACAAGAAATTTCACGTGGATGAAGTCGCGGGCAGAAGCTAGTTTATTATATGGAATTTTTGTATGAAATCATTAATTGATAATCGTATAACATAGCGGTGCCCCCAGTGCTGGTTGCCTTACATGCTGCAAACCTCTTGCTGGATGTACGAGTATGCATGTTATCAAAATAGGGAATTTATTTATTTTCCTGGTTTTGATAAATGTTTTTATTTTTGTTAGTAATTTTGTAACTTGTAAGTACCCTTCTCCCTTTCTCTTCTATTTTTCCCCTTCTCTGTTCCTCACGCAGACGCAGATTCATCTTAAAGATTTTGATCCCAAGATATTGTCTGGACTATAAAAGAGACTCATGACCTCTGAGTTTTTTTCGGCGTTTCCTCTCAGAATAGTCAGATAGGAAACGCAGACCTCATCTAGTTTAAAAAATAGATTGAAGTGTAAAAGTGTTTGTACAAACCTCTACTTACAGAAAAATAAATAATTTATCATCAAACCACGTCGGAACTTGCAGCAGCCTTCAACGTAAGTGATAAATTGATACTAATTCAATTTATTTCAAATTGGAAATTAGAAACCTCGAAAAGTGGATACGGTATAAGCTCATAGTCGCGCTGAAGCACCGCACAACGGACCGTCTCGGAACTATAGGAGTTACGACTGGAAACTCTCCGTCATCCACCATACTCAACAGACCTTGTTCTAACTAATTTCCATGTTTATTCGGAATTTGGATAACTTTTTATACGGGAAAATCTCAAATCCAACGACGCGGTGAAAAACACCTCTAAAGAGTTCTTCGATTCCCGTCCCCAGGATTTTTATAGCAGAGCCATCAACAAACTTCCACTAAAATGGCAAAAGTACATTTTCACTAATGGGATTTCATTAATCGTATTGCCCATTAATAAACTAATTTTCTAAAAAAAAAAAACTTTTAGCCCAATTTATTTATGAAACGCCTTGGCAGATGATGATGAGAACTTCTAGCAACTTTAGACCTATGATTGTTACACGATTTAGTTTTTAATGTAATGTATAGGCAGAATATTAAAAAAAGTAAAATAAAATATCTTCGAAACCTTTTTTCCCTACGATTGAACAGACCCCAAAATAAAGTTATTATAGAGATATTTTTTGTCCTCTGACTGACAAATTGTGTGTGCGTCACCGAGGCCACAAAGTATCCGCCTTCCTGGGATCGAAGATTCGAACCGGCAACCTACATATCGTAAGTCGGGGTGGTTACCACCGGGCCACATTCACCACTGCTCTCAAAACGGTGAACCAACACGCACTGGGCCCGCGTGGTAGGTTACGGCCTACTCCCTCTTAACGAGAAGAGGCCTGTGTCACCGAGACCTAAACATTATGCCAACATTCAAAGTCCTACGTTGCATAGATTTCGAAAAAACCTCTGTGAAAACAAATGGACAAAAAAGTGATGTAAGTTTAAGGTCCCGTCGTGCCGGACGGCGAACGGCGACGACGGCCGAAGCCTGCCGGGTCAGCGGGATTATCCGAAAGGGTTACAGCTGGCCCGGAACATAAAGGAACGCGGGTGGGTTTTAGTCAGTAAGAGTCTGACACTCCCTTCCGCTCCACCCAGGGCGGGAGGGTCATTTGATGATTTCACATCAGAAAAAAATAAAAAGTAATTTAAAAAAATTTAACCGACTTCAAAAAGAAATTAACTCAAAATTATGAAATAACTTTAATTTCGGAAGTCGGTGTCTTGGGATCTGTATTTTAGTTTTGCCACCGACTTCCGAAATTAAAGTTATTTCATAATTTTGAGTTAATTTCTTTTTGAAGTCGGTTTAATTTTTTTAAATTACTTTTTATTAGTTTTTGCACTAGAATTTGACCAAGGTTTTGAGATGTTTTCCCTTTGACACTACACCCGTAGCTCGTATCAATACGCCAGGCCGTCACACTTACACGTATTAGTCCATATCTTGGAGTCAACTTAATTGCCGCGTAAATCTAAATTTTGAATAAAATATGCGTGTTTTTAGGGTTCCGTACCCAAAGGGTAAAAACGGGACCCTATTACTAAGACTTCGCTGTCTGTCCGTCCGTCCGTCTGTCTGTCACCAGGCTGTATCTCAAGAACCGCGATAGCTAGACAGTTGAAATTTTCACAAATTATGCATTTCTGTTGCCGCTATAACAACAAATACTAAAAACAAAATAAAATAAATATTTAAGGGGCTCCCATACAACAAACATGTTTTTTATCGGTGTTTTTGCTTTGTGGTACGGAACCCTTGGTGTGCGAGTACGACTCGCACTTGGCCAGTTTGTTTGTAATATCAAGCCTTTTTGTCTTGCTACTACGAAAAAACAAAAATAAGTAAACAACAAACCGCACGATAAAATAAACGAACACGTAAAGAAATTCGTAGCACTTTGCTACGATTGCTACGAAGTTATCATTTTGGCGTAGAGCCTAAAGAGAGAGAAAGGATACTGAAACTTAAGCAGTACCTACTTCAAAATTTTAACTAAAAACATTGTAAAATTGACTACGGCGTAGCACCAGCATTGTGAAAACTTAAATTATTATAATATCTCAGAAATTGGTTTTTATGATGTACACACCTTGATATTGAATGTCAATAGCACAAAGAATTCTCAAAAAAAAATATTTTTTGAGCTCCAGACAGAGAGGAGTGGAATGAAGAATAATTATAATGTAATAATGGCCGCACGGGTCGATTGATCAGGTTAAACTTCGCTTGTGCGGTTGGTCCGTGGATGGGATCTTTACATATCAAGACCTCTCCGTGCCTCGGAACGCACGTCCCGGCTGTCATTCGTGGATCTTTGACAGTCGTTACGGGTCGTCAGAAGCCCAAAAGTCTGGCAACCAGTCTTACCAAGGGGTATCGTCACGGATATCGGGTATCGTATTACCTAGTAATTGGGTTGTGGAGGTCAGATAGGCAGTCGCTCCATGTAAAATACTGGTATTCAACTGCATCCGGTTAGACTGGAAGCCGACCCCAACATAGTTGAGAATAGGCTAGGCAGATGATGATGATTAGTCAAAATAAAAAAAAAACAGTCGGGAAAATATTTGGAAAGACGGCCAGTATAATGCAGCGACATTTATAATAGTTTGAATATAGTAGATAACTTATAATAAGTACAAATATATGTTCCCCATAATATGTGGCACTGTATTTTTATATTTAACATCAATAAACGATATAATGAGTTAAAATAAGAGAGTAACAAGTGAATTTTGGGTGTGGAAAATGAGGCACGAAAGTAAAATAAATGCTGTGGAAATGCGAAGCATGTTTGGCGTAATATGAATGATACTCGTAGGCTGAGGAATGATTTGATAACGCAACGTTGCGATTTAAAAGAAGATGTAGCGACAAAAATTTAAAAGAGTATGCTTATATGGTTTGGTCATGTTGTCATTTGATGAATGAATGGCGACTTATAAAAGGTTTAATAAACAAATAACAGGGGTCCTAGAAGGACATATAGTGACTTGTTATTTGTGATGTTTAGGTGCGTAGTACTCGCAACCGGCGTGGGTGTATGAGATATATGAATGTAACCGAAGCAAAAAGAGTATGTAAGGATCGCAGGTGACGATCGGTCATTCTACTCATTATGTATGAACAACTTTCACTATGGGACCAACACAAAAATCAGGTAGTCTAGGCACTTTATAGATATGAAAGACCCTCGGGAGCTCTTCACCTCTGTCCTGTTCTCTGGGAGAACTCCAGAAGCGTGGCGAAGGAGCGGGGTCGTTCTTTTCTTTAAAAAAAGGGTGTAAGACCCTTCTAAACAACTACATACCCATTTCGCTCCTTAGCCACGTATATAAGTTATTTTCAAGAGTCGTCACGAATCGTCTAGCGCGAAGACTTGACGAGTTTCAGCCACCGGAGCAGGCCGGGTTTCGAAGAGGATGTAGCACCATAGACCACATCCACACTGTGCAAAAAATTATACAGAAGTCAGAAGACTATGAGAAAGCTTTTGACTCTATCTAGGCCTAGTCTGTTTTGGAGTCTCTGCAGCGATGCCAAGTCGACTGGCGATACATTCAAGTGCTGAGATGTCTTTATGAAATCGCAACAATGACCGTCTGAACTAAGGACCAGCGAAGTTAACATATCCCCCTACGTCGAGGGATGAGATAAGGGGACGTAATTTCCCCGAAATTGTTCTCTAACGCATTGAAGGACATGTTTAAGACGCTGAACTGGGAAGGACGCGGCATTAACATTAATGGCGAGTACATCTGACACTTGAGATTTGCAGATGCGGTGTAGGACTTGCAGCAGATGCTGGACGGCCTAGGTGATTCTTTTGTATGCGTTGCTCTCCGGATGAACTTTGGCAAAACCCAGGTTTATGTTCAACGAACACGTTACCCCGGGACCGATTGCTGTCAATAGCGGTTGTCTCAAGGTTGTTGAAGAATACGTTTACCTCGGACAAACTCTGCAGTTTGGCAAGAACAACTTTAAGAGAGAGGCTAACAGAAGAATTCCGCTGGGCTGGGCAGCGTTTGGGAAACTTCGTTGAGTCGTCTCGTCGCGTATTCAGAGCCTAAAAACAAAGGTCTTCAATCAGTGCTCTTGCCAGTTATGACTTACGGAGCTGAAACGTGGACACTCACGGTACGGTTGGTCCATAAATTCAAGCAAAAGTCTGACAACCAGTCTTACCGTGTTCTTGAGTGGAGACCGCGAATCGGTAAACATAAGGTAGGAGGCACTTAGGCTAGGTGCAGGTTTCAGTAACATCTTTTACCTAATATGAAAGTATTGTATTTGTAGTTATGTTTTTATTTTATGAATGGATAGAATAAAATTCATAAAAAAGATTGTATCCCCTTTCCATAATACCCAGACACGAGTAGTGGACAGTGTGATAAAATATATTTTACAATTTTTTTTTAATAATATTCAGAAACAGTACCTACCATAAATATAAGTTTATAACCTACCTTTTTATCACACATTTTTTTAGCGCATTGTCCACTACTCCGTCCGACTGACCGACAAAAACAGTTGAGGTACAATTCCGAGGTGGGCTACAGACTGCAACCGCAGGCGAAAAAGCGGCTAGCGGCTGCGGTTGACCGCAGTTTTCATAGAGATACATAGAAACCAATAGTGTCGCTTGAACCTGCAGCTGCAGTTTGCGGCCTGCAGTCCATCTTGGAATTGCACCTTTAAAAACTGTCGCTGTTGACGGTTAAAAAGAAAATATTGATTTCAGACAACTTACGGTAGTGTTTATTTATTTTATTTTGAAGATGGCTTACAAACCAATAAAATAAAGAATGTAATATTTCAGAAAAATTGCTAATAACAAGCCTCCACACATAGTGTTGCATATGATTTTCAGCTACATTTTCCGGCCGCTGATAAATATTCAACAAAAAGATAGCCAAGCTAACGCAAGTTTAAGGACTAGATATCTAAAAATCTGATAAATATTAAGGAAAACTAGAACTAAAAAAATAATGTTAACTTACGCTTCTAAACAGAATACCTACCATTCCTATCACATTCATTTTGCTCGAAATGTTTTGTAGTATAAACATACCTACACATTACCTAATTAAATACAATAGATAAAGAACACAAAAGTTTAACTGTTTTTTTAGACACACATACATAGGTACATACAAATTATAATCTATACTAATATTATAAAGCTGCAGAGTTTGTTTGTTTGTTTGTTTGTTTGTTTGAACGCGCTAATCTCTGGAACTACTGGTCCGATTTGAATAATTCTTTTAGTGTTGGGTAGTCCATTTATCGAGGAAGGCTATAGGCTATATAACATCACGCTACGACCCTTAGGAGCCGCGCAGCGTGTGACACCGCGGGGAACAGCTAGTAATCAATAAGGGGAATGCGATAAGGTAGCCCGCGAAAACCAATCTTCTCTTTGCTTGGAAATGTAACATAATAATATAATACTATTTTACATTTCTCAAAAAACTGAGGTTTCGCCAGCAAATAAAACTTAGAGAAACATGTTGCTGATTTCTTGGTTATTCAGGCGGATATCACATCTCCGCCGCGTAACCACAGTACCATACAGCCATGACTTGTCCGTTGTACGACAAGCGAAACAGAAGCAAAACTGCTTGTTTTAACGTACAGATTATGATTCTATCTCTTTCTGGCGTGTATTTGCCAATATATATCTGCTCGGAAGTCAGTTACTCCTCCGCGCTCAGCTCGCTATTTTGTTGCGGCGCGGTGCCGCGTTTGTTTCGCGGTATATCTCTATCTGTGGTAGTCGAGAAGTTTATAAAGGGAAACTTTTTTTTTTTTTGTAAAATGGCTGTTAATTTTACGATAAAACTAATCTAGGAGACCGGTCCGAAGTTGACCTATATTTTGTTTAATAAGTCGAAAGCGACGACATTTTGCTAAGATAGCTCCAATTGAACTGACTCTCAGATGTTCCGCTACTCGAATCGCGGCATAATGTAGTAATGTTTCTTAGCAGAATTCGTTAAGCGGTTTCCCACCATTATTTTCACAGCGGCGGAGGTGTGCCAAGGTCCTAATAAGTAAATATTATATTATTCATAAGTACCACAGATACATTTTTGATAAACATGCACGTCACAACCTAACACAGAGCTGCAGCCTTATTGCGTAACACACTATGAATCGGAATCTGAATCATTTTGAAGCAAATTGCTAATCCATTGCTTCATAAGTTCGAAAAATTTGTCCGCTCAACACGTAAATAACGCAATGAATGTTGTTGAACTGTCAAAATGATACCGATTCCGATTGATAATGTGTTACGCAATTGCCCTGCTGTAATAAAATGTAAGAGCCGACCAAAGCGCATCCCTTTAATAACACAGTACAAAAGAAAAGCATTCAATATCGAGGACGATGATCTTGAATTCTTCCAATTAAGTAGTTTCTTCTCAATGTTCTGATGAGTGACACTAAATACTCATTGATAAGCACTGAAGCAGCAGGAGTAATCACAAACACTCCTGCGGCACTAGTACTTAGGAACAAGACTTAGTTTTCTTCTGACTTCCGTCTTCTGGAGCTTCCTCTTCTTAATGACAGAAGAACATGTAGCCAATTAAATTTAAAATCTTCTGGAAGAAATTGGGTGTTTACCTAAGTACAAAATCAAAGAAAATGAAATTAATGTTACCTATTAAGAATTTTGGTCCTAAGAGTCGGAAACTTAAAAAATAAATACACACTATACATTATCACACCACGTCAATACTTAGAATAAAGAATACGGTCTATTCTTCTCTGACATCAACAAACTATTGGTGATCGAAAAATCTATTAGATAATTTCAACCATAAACGAAAAAGGTCAATATAAATGAGACTCATTTCGACTCTGCGTTCTCTAATATCAACTGGCATTATTACGGTTAACATGGTTAACGGCTAGACGTACAGACAGACAGCATGCTTATCTATATATCGTCGACCGTAGGTTCAATTGATGTAAGGGACAAAATACGCAAAATGAGTTGAGTATACAGTTTTGTTCAGAATTTTGCGCTCTTTCGAATGGTGTATATGAAAAAATTCTAGCTTAAAAAAAATGTCCCTTACCCTACTGATTTTTGGATTCAAATTTCGGATCAGCCCCATAACAACAATGTATCTGAAAAACTATGCAATATAGCAACTTGAAATGGTGTAATTACCGCCGCCAATCCACTTCACAATAAGGTAGGTAAGGGTCTTCCCAATCAACGAATTATTCTTCATACATTTTTTCAACAAACCTTTACACTATTTTTTCATTATACATTGGATCCAACGTAGAGATCAATTTAATGTAAGGGACATTACTAACAAAATACGTTGGTGTAAGGGACGTCTATTTTCTTAAATAGCTAACTTATTTAAATACATGTTACTCAGGTAGATAGAGCACTAAAATATAAGATTATGTGTGAAATCAGATCCGAAAAAGGTTAATAACAAAAAAAGTTATAGGCGATTTAGTCCGAAAAAAAACTTTGTCGGCCTCTCCTGAAAAATCGTATTTTGTCCCTTACCTCAATTGAACCTACGGTCGACGATATACTAATAATAAAGCTGAAGAGTTTGTTTGTTTGAACGCGATAATCTCTGGAACTACTACGGTCAGATTTGAAAAAATCTTTTGCATTTGATAGTCCAATTCTTGAGGAAGGCTCTAATCTATTTAATATCACGCTATGACCCTTAGGAGCCGAGCAAAAAGAAAAAAAGTCAGAATAAACGCTAAGCGAATACAAGTGTTTCGACGGGGTGGGGGTACAAGAAATTTCACGCGGAAGAAGTCGCGGGCAGAAGCTAGTTTATTATAATGTGGTCCCGTCAGCACCTTTTTGGGTACGCTACCCTAAAAAATACTCACAAATTACACACTATACGTTTTCATACCAACGGAAAGAGAGTTACAACAGACAAAACGCTCCCGAGTTTAAACATTAATAATGACAATTAAGACTGTTAAACACCATGGTAGGTTAAATACCTACTCGTCTGCTTGCCATGATTCACGCACTGACCGCAATACAGCCAACCACACATATGCTCCACACTTGAACTGCGAAAACTGCCCGTATTGCTACGAAACGTCAACGTCAAATTCTTAACGTGACGTGTGGTTGACTGTACTACTCATATAGGCAGCAATTTAAAATAAGAACTTGTAACTTGACGCTTCATAAGCAGAGGACTAATTAGGTTTTATTAGTATTACATTTCTACTTCATTCAACTCTAATCCATATGGCGTCATATTACTATATGCTGCTGCTAAGTATAGTATCTTGTGCCTTGTGTCCCAAAACTTGCAACCTACGCAACCTCTGCAATGCCACTGACAACGCCGCTAGACGTGATAATGTTAGGGGCCTAATAATAAAGAAAAAACCGTACTATAGACACGAAGAAGCTGTTCAAAATTCAAAATAATCTTTTTAATTTCTACAGAACTTAAAAAAACCTTAACATTTTTTTCGAACAAGCCCTTTAAAATTTATAATAAAGCATTCTATTGTCGTGTGTAGCGTACGTACACACAGCCAGCGCGCTGCGACAAACATCTGTACTAAATAATTGTGAATCCAGACTGAGTTAATTGGTCCCTGTCTCCATGCCAACAATGTCGGTATATTTTTGACAACACGAATGTCGGGAAAAAAAATTGTAATAAAATGCTGAATGCGCTTTTCACATATAATTGGATTTTAAAAGCGTTACTCATAGTTCTAAAGACTTTAAATTGGAACATCGCTACTAGAATTGGGTTTGTTATTTTTGGCAGAATGTCGATTGATTCTCGTCATAACTAGATTAGCACAGTGCCTCGTAATCAAGAGTTACGCCAAGCTGCAGTACGGTACACTTTTTAAAAGTCCTGCACCTAACAAAATCAATATTAGGCAGAAATCCTCTAGCTTATTCTTGTAAAAAAGATCCATCAAAACTCTTGATCTTCAAACGAGCAGCAATATGCCACAACTCACCACAAAATAAAAACAAGCAAAACTCGCAGAGAGCACATGCAACCCAACGCCAGCACGCCGAGTAGCAGATCTTCAATTTTATAGCTCAATTGGTCGCATCCGCGCTCCTGCGACCAACGAATCTAGTAGAGCTGACTTAGCCCGCCCACAACCAACGTGCTCTTCACTTGAACATTTAACTAGTGTTAATTTGTCTAATCCGATCAATTGTTCGACGAGAGATTTAAACGGTAACACCCACCCTTGTCGATAATTTCTCTATCTGTGCCTAATAAATCCATTGTTAAATCAGAATTAATTGTTTGAAAAGTTCGTTTTGGTATTCTTTTCATATATTATTTCCAAAAAAATATGGTTATTTTAGTTTCAATACAAGGCATTGTTTTATAACAATGACTTGTAGAAAGTGCAGTGTAATTGTTCGAAAGATTGTTTTTGAAAATGGATGTTTTCTTCAGCGTTGATACCGTAAAATAATTCTACGGTTAGAATAATAATAATAGGTATGGTACGTGATAAGACGTAGAATGTACTAAGGGCCATTCTACCATATCTACTCAATTAGTTACAACTTACAATATGCAAGAGAGATAAAATGCCAACAGTCCTAATGCATAACGTGACATTACATAACTGACAGAGTTTGGTGAAGTTGATCCTTATATTGTTTCAATTTCTATAAGTTTCAAATGATATGATACCAGTGATCTTCAGCAGCACCAATATCTAAATCACACTTCATACTAATATTATAAAGGCTAAAGTTTGTGAGTGTGTTTGTATGTTTGTTACTTCTTCACGCACAAATAGGTTGAACGGATTTGGATGAAATTTGGCACACAGATAGTTTATTACCAGGATTAACACATAGGATACTTTTATCCTGATATTCCCGGGTGAAACCGCGGTGCGCAGCTACTTGTTTTATAAATCCAAAAATCCCTTTGATTCAGGCTAGCCTTATAATAACTGTCATGTTCGCGGGGAGTTTTATTAAACAAAGGTTATGGCGACTACATGACCTAAAACCGGTCTTTGTCGGACTGCATAGAAAAGAAAGAGAAGCGCGATGACACAACGCTGGTAATTTATTGCAAAATATGAAGAAATTATCTATTTACAAAAAAATTATTGTTTGGACAAAAAAAAACACTAGTGCTTTGATATGTTGCTAGTAGAATAATCTGACAAAAAATCATAATGATTGTGTGTATATTAGTATGGTTTTTATTGTAAAAGGAAAGTTTTTAGAGGTATCTTCATTTTATTTTCTATCATAGTTATCAAATTAGTTGTATTATGTTTTCAACACACTATCTACCTAGCATATATCCTGAAGAATATCATATATTTTTCTGATTTTGTTTACTGTACTCGATCATATACTTTTATTGTTTCTAAAACTTGCGTTTTTTGCGTTTAGGTCCTGTGAGCCCCTTAACCTTAATATCGTCCTTCTAAATTAGATCTAGTCACGTCCACGCTAATTATAGGAACCTGCACCCTAAGTGCGTAACACACTATTACGGTCAATTTGAATCATTTTGAAGCATATTTCTAATCCATTGCTCCATAATGTTCGAAAAATGTATCTGCTCAACAACGCAAATAACGCAATGAATGTTGTTGAACTGTCAAAATGAAACCCATTCCTACTGATAGTGTGTTACGCAATTACCCTGCAGTATATCTGTCTGCATATTCCGTTATATTTTAGGTTACCTATACCTAAGTAACATTCAATTGTGTGTGATAGACGCAGGGTTCCAAAATCATTTGTTGATTGTTCGTCAACTCCTTTAGATACTGTCAATAGATTTAGGAATTTTGACATCTATAATAGAGATCATAATAATATACCTAATTAGGTTAATATAAGAGTAGGTACATAATAATTAATAGATGATTTTGGATACACAGTACAAAGTAATATCCTTACAATTATACCTATCACTGGCAATTCCAGCTTTAAATTCAATTGAAAGCAATTTATTTAATTGGTGGTATGGTATAGCATTCATAGCATAATCAGCCTATAATGTTCCCACTGCTAGGACAGGCCTTCTCTCTTCGGGAGTGAGTGAGCCGTAAACTACCACGCGGGCCCAGTCCGGGTTGGTACTTTGGTAGATGTCACATTTGTTCGAATTTTAGCAATGCCGTTTTCCTCACGGTTTACCTTCACCGTTTTGAGAGTAGTGGTGATGAAATATTTACACAGAGTAAAGTCCCTGTCTGGGTTTGAACCTACGACCTATACAACTCGTAAATCGTTACCACTGGGCCACCACTGCTCCCTACTAGTATTCGTAGACACACTTTTATTTAACAAAAAGATATGCAAATAATGCACGTGGCCATTCTAAGACGTTATGTAGGCATGCCCGCAACGTGCGCGCCCATATGGCCGCGGGATGAATGACCAGCGTTTTCGGTAGCGCGCCAACTGATCGCAATTAAAAAAATAGTTTAAAAAGTTTAATTGCTCGTCCGCAGAACGCGGTGATGCGTTGAAATAAGAACGGCTGAAAATATGGATGGTACTTAGGTAATTTGTATGTTCTGTATTTGAATATAATTTTTTTTAAATAATAGTACCTATACACGTAATAGTCGGGTCTTTAACAGCACGATGAAACAATAAAAAATATTCAATAGTTTTAATAAAGCTTCGTTATTAAAAATATTTAATATATTTTTTTATTTCATCGTACGAGAAATAGTGACCTAAATAATTAACAGACTTTTTTCTGTTATCTTGTTTTCGATAACCTTGTCTTTTCAGCCGAGATAATTAATTTGCGTGAATGATAGCTAATTACAATACTTCAAGGAAACAACATGAACAGCATAAGTTCTGGTCCCTAGCATGGCAGGAGAACTAGAGAATAGACCAAAAAGTAAAAAACATTGTTTTAATTAAAGACGACCGTATAAAAATAACAATAATAATCTAAAACCGAAAACACTTTTCAAAAAATTTGGCCAGTAAAATAGAAAACTATCACAAACGAAATTAAACAGAATCGGTCCTCCTAAGGCGAAGTCTAAACAATGCCCGTCGAGAACTATAAATAAATAATAAAGCGCTGTTTACTTTGGCCGCAAGTTCATCACACTGTCGCGTTAGCGTTATCTGTATAATGCTCATCTTTGACATTTGCCCTTACTATCTGCCGGTCGAGTTACCACCCCGCTTTATCAAATAACGCCCTATAAACAGTCTTCGTCTTATTTGTTCATTGACAGTTCACAATGGGCCAATTTATTTTGGAAAATAGAACACGGTTCATTCATACTTTTTTTTATGCAACTATAGTGGTCTATTGAAGGCAAAGATGCGACAATATTGTGCCAATAATGAGAGCTCTGTGTGAAGAGTCAAGTTTCTCGCGTCGTTAAATTTAATAATAATGTTCCTGCATAATGCATTTATTGTGACTTTGTAGATTGCAATGAAGATAGGAAAAAATATCTCGTACAATGTACCATTAATTACTAAGAACATGTACCTACATAGAAAATATATAAGTATGATTACAATTTAAATTACATAAAAATACAAAAGATAAGGTACACCAGGTACACCAACACCACATTGTTGGTCCTTTTAGCTTCGACTAAAAAGACCAAATATCTACAAATCAATTTAGATGAGGTTGATGCACAAACTAATGCAGTTTTATAACTTGTCACAGATCAAGATAAATATTTCTACGTACTGTGATTTAATTAATTCTAACTGATTCTATCTTTGATATTAGAATTGTTTGAAACATAACGAACATTTTAGTGTAATGCTTTTATACCAGTGTTTCCCGCCTTATTGTCGTGCCGGAATACTTGAATTAGTAATAGGCTAGTTAACAAATTAACGGTTAGCAAGAAGCTCATGACAAACAAAACGGTTTTCCTAATTTTAAGAAAGGTTGTTGTATTTGGCGCTGCAGCCGCAAACGAGGTACACTTTCCTGATCATTTCTCACAACGCACTGTACACTTTTTATTTGTTTTCTTTTTATGTATTTCTTTTTTTTACTTGAAGTCTCAGATAAATTTTATTTATATCTAAGCTTGCAATATAATATGTTATATTGTGTGCATTTTAGCCTGTGCTAAATAAATGTTTTCTTTCTTTCTTTTCTTTATTGTTGCTGCGTGACAATAAGCTAAAACGGTGAATTCATAATGTAAGTTTATTTTGTATTTGGATTGTCTTTTTAATAGTTTGGTCGACGTTTACTGTTTGGTCTTAGTTCCAATCCCTTCATAAACATTACTATTGTATATTTGTAAAAGGTCATATTCTCTGGGAACACTGATCCGAATACGAATATTTTTTTCCAACACATAGGGTACCTACCTACTTGGTTTTTTTTAACCTAAGTATGTTGTCCTACTGCTGAGCAATGATACTTTTATGCCAGATAAATGCACCGTTCCTGTGGCAATCTACATACAGGTGAAACCGCGGCGCAGTGCTGGTAACCAATATTTTACCTACTTCAAATTAGAAGACACACAAGACACCTAAAGTAGACTGATGAATGATTCACAGTCATGTTATAACGTTCTAAATAGTACGATCACGTCATACAATGATGTAGAGCATTGTGGAAGCAAGTTGAATAAATGAATGGATACAGTCATTCCATTAATTTATCCTCAAATATTTTTCCTTGTTTGCTGATGTTTTAGGCGAGTGCAAGGTGTGACGTCAGAGTTCGATCACTGGAAATGCAATGGAATAACATTCTTTGAACGTAGTGTGTTTATTTTCTCGATACTGACACCTCATCTCTATCTATAATACCTTTAATGTGCCAAATAGACTCACATTTACACGCGGTTTATAGAACGAAAAACAATACAAAATTTACTAGCAAATTTTCAAAAGCATGTCATCTGCTGTGATTGTTTGACTGAATTATCAACAGCCAATAAGATCACCTGACATGAGTTTAATTTTGACGCGTCGATGATTTTCGTTCCAGAAAACGGCCGTTAGACTCATGTATTTTTTTCTGTTAAAAAACTTAGTAAATTAAAAGATCTACGTCTCTTCTGCATCCACATATTTATCTTCAACTACCTTTATATCTACCCGTTACCGTTCGACAACTCCTGAAGTCTTATGAGGATGTTTCCCAATTCACAATCCATGAACCCTGGTCAGTTAGGTTTCTTGTAAATTTGATAAACACACTAGTTTCTCTTAGGACAAGATTCACAGATCATGCTTTAACTCCACTTTGTAAGCGTCTCATACAAACATTAACTTTATTCTTATGTGTTTAATGTTCATATTCGTATAAATTAATACAAGCAAGCGTTTTATACCAATATGAACATCAATAATATGCAAATAAAGTTCACAATCGTATGAGACGCTTAGTTAGCAAAGTCCTGTAAATCTTGCTATTAGAGAATATATTAACGTAGTGCCTTTATAGTAAGTGATATTTCTTGTATTGTTTTCTCATAATATGACACATTGACCTCTTCATGACTACACTTATCGCTAAGAATAAAATATATAGTACCTACACACTTGTGGTAAAGTTCTTTAGCAGTGTAATAATAAAGTCCATCTGTAATTGTCGTACTACTTAAAGAGCAAACGCTTCTTCTTGAACAGAGAAGCAACATCTGCCACCGCGCCTTCTCTCGGCCTGTTTACTGATTTGAGAGCAGTGAGGGATAGTCTAAGTTTTTTTTTTTCGCAATAGTTTCCTTTAGACACTGTAAGTTACTGGCGTTTTATATTAAATTAAAAAGATATTGGGACATTTGACCGATCGACTCAGAGCTAAACTTGGGCGCTTCAAAAGGGTTCATCAGACTACTCCGGGTCACCGCAATATTCTTCCAAGCAAGACTTGTTAATAATATCTAAAATGACCCTTTGTTTACCGTCTCGTCAACAACTGGTGATTACATTTACTTATTAAACACGCGCATTTGGAGCCCAGACATGTAAACATGAAGGAAAATTCCTGCAGTAAACTTATTATAGTCGTAAATATGTAAGTAAGTGTACTTGTAAATATGATAATAAATTAAAATGAAGTGACAAGAGTTCATTCTCTTTTCTCAGTAAATTTCAATTACAATCAACGACTATTAAAGAGGGATCAACCTTAACCAATTCTGAAAACATTAATTAGTGCATTGGCCTTAAACATGCAAACGCAGGCCACAAAGAATTCTAACTCACCACTTAATTTAAAAAAAGAAAGACGATGCATAAAGTATATCCATTTCCAACTGTCACTGCTTAACGTCAAACTGAACACTTGAATTAAGAACGACCGCCACGTTCGATATTTGAAATAAAACTGCATGAATAAGCCAATATGGCGGCGGCGCACGACCCGCGTCGCCTGCCCACAGATGCTGACTACTCCTTAACTAAGTTTGATTAGCTTTAAATAGTGATGCCCACATTATCTACTTATTCCATTGAGCTGTCGCTGGGAGGTGTGGGTCTCCCCTTTATTTCGAGAAGTATTACTGCAGCCGTATATGTCGGCTACTTGAATGCGATCCCTCTTCATTGTTTCAGGCAAAACTTAGCAGGAAAGTGCTGTTACATTAAGGAAAATATATCGGTCTTATAACACGGATTATTTCTTGGTTAATTATAATATTATAAATATTTAAATAATTACATAGGTATGCTTATTTTTACTCACTATAGTTTCCTGGTGAGTCGTAATGGTTAGTTTACTGGTTTTCAGTTTTGGATGGTGAACTGTGTGTGCCTAAAATATAAACACAAGCGGTATTTTTTGTATGACTCTGACAACATGCTTTGGCAATTCGCACAGGCGCTTTGGGTAATAGAATAGCTAAAATATAAAAAGCGTTATAAACTTAGGTGAAGTGCTGTACGCACTTCACCTAAGTTTTCACGGTGAGATTTTTACAGAATCGACCGGCGGGTCATGATACAGACAACATCATTTTGTCTGATCTGATCTGTTTTGCTGAGATCAAATCCAGACCTCGACCCTGGCCCTGATATCAAACATCATCTAAAATCTAAAACAACAACCAAAATTGATCTTCAACCAATGATATTATATGTATTAATAATATCATTGTCTTCAACTTGCAAAACCAATAAAAAAGGTAATTAAAAAAAAAAATTACGTGCTTCCCGTGAAGTGATAAGGTTATATCATTCAAAGCATCAACGGATGATATTGTTATTTCTGTCAGATCCATGTCAATGTATGAGATACAGTGTCACTTGATTTTTTTAGATTGAAGCACAACATAAAAATGTTTGGTCCTTCGATCTATGATATTTTTTTTTACTTTATTAGCCGCTTTCTATATCGAATCGATGTCAGTGATAGTAATGATATGAAATGTAAAGGAAACCCAAGAAAGTATGAATAGGTATTCAAAAATATTGTAGGTATAGATAAAAGAGACAGTAATAAGATAAATGCATAAGAAAAAAAACAAATTTTATTAAGAGTGCAATAAAATTCACTTTGTGCATCGCAGAATCGATTTTCCTATTTAGGTCAGGCCATAATAACATGGGCATTTTGCAATTGAGAATGACAAGCTACTATCTATGAATTGAAAGATTGCTGTGCATAAAAGCCAGGGATGGAATGGGTTCACTGATAAGTGTAATAATCAATAATCTATCACACTGTAGGTGTAGAGCTAGAGGGGTGTGTTGCGTCTAAAAATAAAGAAATACTGTAGCTATAACCATATCGAATTAACATAACAGCATGTATGTAATCCTTGAAGAGATAGGTTGAACCTATAGTAACTACAATTCACCAGTAATGTTTAAATTACACGTACTTAAAAGGGCCTAATCTCACCAACCAACCACCAATCCATGTACATAATTAAAACAGTACAGACATTATGATTGCATACTCGTTAAAGCTTTCGCATTTGTAAACAATAATAAACTTAATTGTTTTTATTCTTAATCAGAATTTAGGAATTAATTCTTACCACTGTTGGTATGTCAGCCAGCATTTAGTATAAAGAATAGTGTTTCATCAATAAAAACGATAGAGTAACGCTCGGCGTCCCCCAGGGCACTGACTTGGGTCCAACTTAAATCGAAATAATAAAATAGACAGCCACCTTAAATTATGTGAATATAGATACTTGCTGGCAATTAATGATCAAAAGCCTAGCTACATTTTTCAATTTAAGTTCTGTAAGGAAAAATTTATGCTTAAACCGATGTTATTACCTGGTGTAACGTTTATTAAAAAGGGGAAATGTCTGGTGATAAAATAAAATACGACAGATTTGAACAACAAATAGATTTTAAATTTTACTCTAACGGAGTGTCGTCCTTTATTGTCACTTCCGGCGGAAGCTTCTCGCTTATTCTTACATTACCTAATTGAATTTAACTCAATTAACTTACCCACTGTATACTTGTTAAATGATTTGGACCTATTAGTGTGATATGTAGTTTGTTTATTTATTTTAAAGCAAAAAGAAAAGGATAATTACTAAAAATAATTAAAAGAAAAGGATAATTACTAAAAATAATTAAAAGAGAAGGATAATTACTAAAAATAATTAAATGACATTGTCGGAGCAGTAATACGCAAAACGCGTTACTTCTTTACGCTCAAACGGCTGGACCAATTTTGATAAAATTTTGTATGGAGGTAGCCCACACCCTGGATTAACATATAGGGATCGATATTTACGCGGGTGAAACCACGGGGCGCAGCTAGTATTATATATAGTAGGATAGTATGCAAAGTAATTATAATTACGAAATACAAAACTAAAACTGTCTTTAATTGTGTCCTTATTAGTGAAAGTATTTCTCTTAATTTGGCTCAGGATCAGTTCAGATTGACATCGGGAGCCCCAGGACCTTTCTCATTTAAAAACGCATTGTGGTAAGTACTTAATTGGCTGGATATTTATCTAAAGTAGGAAATGGATTTAAATTTGATTTTTAGATTATGTAAAATACACACACCTTTTATGTGATACTGTGTTAAATGTTAATCTTGTTATATATTAAAGTAAAGCTAAATGAAATATTGTTTATAAATTACAAATTAGAGGATTATGTTTAGGATAAGATTGCTTGGAACATTCTGGTCCTGCTCCGTAGGACAATTTCTAGTCTAGACAAAATCAAACTGGTTGCTAATGTGACCTCTCAAGCTCCGCTAATGAGACACAATTGATTTTCTATTGTACATAGGATACGTGCGGAGCTATTATTTTTATGACATTAGTTCTACATTCTGTGAGAACATAATAGGTGTATGACATATTATGTCATACACTTATTTATTATTTAATTACTAAAATGTTAGGAAAAATGGTCTACGGTTGCAATATTTGTAAATACATACTTACATACATATATATGAGAGAACCATATATCAACTTAATATATTAACTTAATTACATATCAACATAAATAATGGTATTCAGCTGCATCCGGTTAGACTGGAAGTCGACCTCAACATAGTTGGGAAAAGGCTGGCAGATGATATCAACATAATTAATTTTAATATCTAACATAGGCAGCATCTAAGGGACAGGCAGAGGAGTACCTACCTTTAGTTACTAAAGGTAGGTACTCCTCTGCCGGTCCCTTTAGGGATTACGCGTTATGTTATGTTAAATATTAAAATTAATTATGTTGATATCATCTGCCAGCCTTTTCCCTGGCGACTCTGGCGAAATGTGAGTGTACGTACTAAAGTTTAGTACGTACACTCACATTTCGCATCCAGTCCCATGTAATAGGAGGCGCTCCCATTGCCATCAACCGGGCACAATTCCAGACTCCGGGCTGCTGAGGAATTCCTGATGGAAAAATGCAATAACACTTCGCCCGATCTGGGAATCGAACCCAGGACCTTATGCTCAGCAGTAGCGCTTGCGACCACTTACTACACCCACGAGGGAGTGGTTTTAAAAGAGTAACTTTGGAGTTTCTTGTCCATTCTTCCCCACACGAAACTATCTTTTGGAAGGGGCAACTGGAATCAATACAATTTTCTTGTAAACTTCACTAAAGTTCAAATTATCTTACTGTCACATTTGTCTTAAAGCAAAGATAAACCTTGAAGTTTTATGACGTGCAAGTGACATTCAACCTTAGGGTAGGTAGTAAAGCAATCTACTCATGAATATGGACAAATGCTGTACGGGACAAACTTAGAAAATTAAACACAACTGGTTAATAATTTTGATCGTGTTACTATTGCATAGCATAAGCATACCTACTCAGTCTATAATGTTCCCACTACTGGGACACAGGCCTCCTGTCTATGAGAGGAAGTGGGCCAAAATTCATCACGCCGCCGCCGGTACCCATTGCAGTGCAGGTTGGATGTCACATGTTACTATTGCATTTTAGAGATATTTTTTTCATATTTCGGGGTGACTTTTTTTAAGGAAAAAGTAACCCAAATAAATAAAAAAAATAAATAAAAATTCCAAATCCACTATAGAAGAAAAATATTTATAGCATAACATCCACCGACCGTTTCACACTGAGCGCGTCGATTTAAGTCCATTAGGGTGGTGCACACTAAGTGATAACTTCCTTATTGGGGACCGTCTTTGTGATTTGATGCAGTCGCACAATGTACGTGGAATATTCTCGACGAAGCTATATTGCAATCTATGTACCTACTTGTATTTTTCCATAGCGAGCCTTACAATGTTGTACCCAAGGCCTTAGGTCTGGAATGGATGAAGCAGATGAGAGCAGCGGTGGCCAAGTGGTAACGGCCGCGACTTACGAGTTGTAGGTCGTAGGTTCGAACCCAGACAGGCGCTTTACTTTGTGTAAATTATTTCATCACCACTGCTCTCAAAACGGTGAAGGAAAACATCGTGAGGAAACCGGCATGTCCTAGAACCAAAAAATCGAAGACATGTGACGTCTACCAACCCGCACTGGGCCCGCGTGGTGGATTACGGCCCACTCCCCCTCACCGAGAGGAGGCCTGTGTCCCAGCAGTGGGAACATTATAGGCTGATTATGGTACCTATGGTTATGGATGAAGCAAAGTTTTAACTTTATTCGAAGGGAATGGAACTGTAAATGTAATGATATAGAAAAATCCTTCGTATTGTTACTGAAGGTGTGTTTTACGCAGATTCAACTTAAAGGTGCAGATTCAACTTGTCTTGAAGAGCGCAGCAAAATGTAGAGTAGGACATATAAATAGAGAACTGTGACCATTTTTAATGTTTAGGGCTAAAACAAAGAATTAAAAAATCTCAAAAATAAAACATTAGTGATTATAACAATTCCTAAAAAAAACTAGGCCATCAATTAAAGTAAGTAACGAAGGGCTATATTTAGAAAACAGTCGATCGAAACGTACTTAAAATGATAACTTACTAGTTATTTTAATTAAATAAATAAAGAAAAAATCTTCACTTGAGTGCTGATGATATAGAACGTAAGAATAAGTAGATTATGTCGGGCTTTCAATAGAAAAAGCAAGATTTCTACTATGATCACGATCAATTTTGATCCGTAGAATTCTTCGATTTTTCTTTAACACTATCTCCTTATTCATAAACCGACCTTTACTGAGTAAAGTTGCACTAGTAGCCCATTAACGTCGGTTTAACAATTAAGTAATTTTTCGAGGTATCAGTTCGGCATAACTTTTTTTTTTTTGTGAATGGGAAATCATCAAATGTCCCCTCCCGCTCTGGGTGGAGCGGAGTGTCAGACTCTTACTGACTAAAACCCACCCGTGTTCCTTCCTTAGCCCTTTATGTCCCGGGCCAGCGGTAACCCTTTCGGACAATTCCGCTGACCCGGCAGGCAGTTTGGCATAACTTTACTCCGAATTGATATAGGTAAGAATTTGCACATAAACAGGAAACTGTTCTATCTTAAAAAAAAACACAAGTATCAGAAGAAATAGAAGATACAATTAATAGAAGATATAAGTTTTACAGCTCCATTCAGTCGTAGCCCCAAATGTAATATATTGTCGTAAATGTAAGCAGATTTTGACGAGCTTATATGACAAAAAGCTGGACATAATCTACTTATACTCACGGCTATATTTTCATGCTGCGCTCGCTCCTTGTAGCACATGAGATGATCAATAATATGCATTGAACAATTGCAAAGATTGTACAGACAGGAATTTTGAAAATTTTGTCGTAATTACAAGCAGGAAGATTTCGGCTTACATTAAAACAAGCCGGAAAAAACCTACTTAAAATCACAACAAAACTTATTGAAGAGCCATATCTAAGAGCAGCGGGAGATAATTATAGATATTATATTGACAATTAGTAGGGATATTTTAAAGCACTGCTGTAGTTTCGAAAATCAAGTAGAATTAGGCTATGCAGGGCTCTAAAATACGAACAAAGCCAAATAGAACCTACGTGAATCCATCAAATCTTTTGAAGAAGACAATTTATTTGGCGACAAACGTTGATTGCATTTGATGCGAATATAAGTAAACATTGTGCAACTATCAATGAAAAAAATAGTTAGACGACATCTACTTAATATCACAACAAAATAATAGAAATGTTGCTGAAAGAAACAGATATCAAAATGTAATTGAAGATTTCAACTAAATTCGAATTAATAATTTTGCAGAACAAGAGAGCATAGACAAAGTGACATTCTATCAGCGATAATGATGATGGAAAAGTCAAAAATGTATTGGACTGACATAAACTACCGAATAGCTTATGTGAATCCTGTTGAAAGTTGCTGTAGAAATACGAAATGCTTCGATAGCGATTACCACTTGATTATTCCCTTTACTATTCCAATTTGTTCAAACACAATTGCCAAGCTCCTAGTTGTATAAGCACCACTACTTTTGAAGTTAACTCGATAAGAGTGTACAGTGAACTGATACATATTTCGAATAAACATCTATTTATATTAAAACAAACATAATTAGGAGCTCCAGTAATTAGTATACGCTTTGGTCCGGGTGTAATAATAACTATCCCCAATTTCCTAATTGATTTGTTTTGATTGTCATTAGTGGCATGGTAGAAAATCCTAATATATTTGCACATAATTACTTTAAGTTTATCCTTTTAAACAAAGGTGGATTACCTTAATTTAAGCCTTTCTAATAGCTGCTTTTAACACTAATTCGTGGTAAGTATTTGTATCAAAAGACTAAACTCAAAAGAAGGTCCTTGATACGAAATCATTTCGATTGTTGGTTTACACTAAAGATGCGTTTAAAAATGACTTATAAATAATAGCTCAACTGTCAGTAATGATGACTTAATGAGACACAATGACTTTTTCTATTGTTACCGATCTTTATGAGGTTTCGCGACATCGGAGCGGATAAGGAAAAAAATATTTTTAGGGTTCCGCACCTCAAATGGAAAATATGGAACCCCTATAGGATCAGTTTGTTGTCCGTCTGTCTGTAAAGACCCTTTATCTCGGGAACGCGTGGAGATATCGAGTTGAAATTAAAACTATACACTCATGTCTACAGTCCCTTGAAGCTGTGAAAAAATCAAACTTCTAAGTTAACGTAAAAAAAAGATACGGCCGTTTATGCCGCAAAAAATGTATATTTCGACACTCTCAGGGGATATATTTCTTATAGGGTACTTCCCGTTGACCTAGAATCATGACATTTAGCAAGAAGCAAGGTCACGTAGCACAAATAAAAGGAAAAATCCGAAAAACGTAAAGTAGTTAGATTTTTTTTTAATCCCGTGATAAACGTTACATACCTACTTTGTACGGAACCCTCGATGCGTGAGTCCGACTCGCACTTGACTGTTTTTTTTTTTTGTAAGTGTTACAGTATCAATGTGACTTTTAAAATTCATGTGTATGAATTTATCTTGGCCATTACTGACATCGGTGAAGGAAACACATCGTGAGGAAACCTCGGCATGATAGGGTCTGAAATCGGCAACTTGACCCGTCTTGAGCAAGCGTGATGATCAATACTCGTGCCTTCTCTTCTCTATTTATAAGGCCTTTGCCCTGCCATACCATAATTAGCCTATAATGTTCCCACTGCTGGGACACAGGCCTCCTCTCGGTGAGAGGGAGGGGGCCGTTATGCACCACGCGGGCCCAGTGCGGATTGGCAGATGTCACATGTCTTCGAATTTTTGGTTCTAGGACATGCCGGTTTCCTCACGATGTTTTCCTTCACAGTTTTGAGAGCAGTGGTGATGAAATAATTTACACAAAGTAAAGCGCCTGTCTGGGTTCGAACCTACGACCTACAACTCGTAAGTCGCGGCCGTTACCACTTGGCCACCCGGCCGTTACCACTTGACCACCCGGCCGTTACCACTTGGCCACCACTGCTCTACTTGGCCACCACTGCTCTGCCCTGCAGTGGAACAATAATAGGCTGCATGGTATTACTATCACAGCATCTAGGATTTTTAAAACTTACATGCTTCAGCTGGGGATCGAACCCACAAAAACAAAATTGTGTTATTTTTCCCAATTCCCGTAAATCAGGGGGCCTAAAATGCCACTTTGGCAGAATCATTAAAGGATAACTTAATGGACAGTTAAACGTTAAGTTAATCGTATCAAATCCCATTGGTGAAGCATTTTTCTTTTATTTATTTTTTTGTCTGTGCTAAAATACCAATCAATCCGATCCAAATCCAATCCCAATCCCTTTGGTTATACCTACGTAGTACAGCGAAACAGAAAAATACGGACTGTCTTCGCCATATTACGATTCATAATGTTATCCTTTTATGATTTTCGAAAGTGGCCTTTTTAGGCCCCCTGGAGGCAGGTCGCAATCTCTTCTCAGCGACAACCAATGTCAAAAACTTGTCAAAAATGTAGTGAAATTAAAGGTATTTTTGACAGATTGAGACTGTTATCAGACTGTGAACGTTCATAAAATTACGAGAATTGCCCCTCAGGTGTCCAATTTTCTGTGTATTTGTTGCTCGACTCAGAAAGATTATCGTTCAGCTTCATTATCTGCATGGACTGCCTTGCTTGCAGTAACAGCATGAGGTCCTGGGTTCGGTTCCCAGATAGTGTTATTGGGTTTTCCATTATGCATTTCTCAGCAGCAGCCCGAAGTCTGGTTTTAGGTCCACTTGATAGCAGTAGGCTTGTCCTAGTACATGGGACTTAAACGTTATTGTTGAAATATCTCCATATTTCGTGATCGATACCTCCGTATTACAGAATAACTAAATGTACTCCTCTGCCAAACCCTTCGAGGGAGACAGGCGGGAGGTTATGTTATGTTCATTATCTGCGATAGCGATCACATTCTCTTTTAGAATTATCTACATAGTACAGTCGGTGGCCAACATTATCTAACCCACTTCTAGTGGGTCAGGCAATGTTGGGTGGGTCAGATAATGTTGGTCATCGACTGTACTAGCTTCTGCCTACGACTTCTCCGTCTAAAATGTCTTGTTTTAACATTAAATATTCTATGACACTCGGCAGTACTGTAGCTTCCCATTACTGTGAGAATTGTCAAAATCGGATTAGTAGTTCCGAAGATTAAACCCTTCATACATACTCAAAAGGCTTAGGTGTAAAGATTCTCAAAAAAGACAAAAGTCAAAAGCGTTTCGTTTAGTTGTATGAGAACAATGCTTCTAAAATCTATATACGAGTATATAAAAGAAAGTCGTGTTAGTACACTATTTATAACTCAAGAACGGCTGAACCGATTTGGCTGAAAATTGGTGGGGAGGTAGCTTACAACCAGGAGACGGACAAAGGATACTTTTTTTTTTAATACTTATATTTACTTATAGGAGTAGGGTAGGAGTAGTGTAGGAGTAGGTTAGGAGTAGGGTACGAGTAGGGTAGGAGTAGGGTACGAGTAGGGTAGGAGTAGGGTAGGAGTAGGGCAGGAGTAGAGTAGGAGTAGGGTAGGAGTAGGGTAAGAGTAGGGTAGGAGTAGTGTAGGAGTAGGGTAGGAGTAGAGTAGGGGTAGGGTAGGATAAGGGGTAGGACACCACACGAACGAAGTAGCGCCGGGCAGCATAATTCATATGGCAAAACAACGTTTGCCGGGTCAGCTAGTAAATTATAAATATAAAGTTTGTCACAGTCGTCACTGTATAAATTATGAAAATACACCCATCCAATGCATTTAGTTTAACTTCTTAGGAAGTTTTACCTCTTGTAATAGTAAGTATAGATTTATGATAAAGCACTTACACACACACAGTAACCGAACTTCTGTCTGCTCATTTTCCATAAGTATGTTTTTTTGAATAATCATCAAAAACCTAGCAGGGGTGGCCTAGTAGTGGTAACAGCCCCGACTTACGAGTTGTAGATCGTGGGTTCGAACCCAAGCTGGCGCTTTACTTTGTGTAAATGATTTTATCACCCCTGCTCTCATAACGATGAAGGAAAACATTATGAGGAAACTGGCATGTCCCAGAACCAAAAATTCGAAGACATGTGACATCTACAAACCCGCAATGGGCGCGCGTGGTAGATTACAGCCCACTCCCTCTCACAGAGAGGAGGCCTGTGTCCCAGCAGTGGGAACAGGCTGAAGCAGTCTACTGCTGGACATAGGCCTGTTCTGCACACATTTTTCTCAATTCTCGGCAACTCTCACCCAGCTGCTACCCTACGAAGATCGTCGTTTCGTCTAGTTCTACCTTTGGTACTTTCATAGATTCACAGTCTCCATCAAAAAGACGTCTTCCCCAACAGTTATCTTTTTTTTTTTTTTTTTTTAATAAAAACATTTATTTCTAGCAGCACAATAACAACCAAGGAAAATATAATATAAATAACATAATACAATTCAAAAGAGATATAAAATAACAAAATCTCATGACGGACGTATATGGTTGTTAGAGAGTAATCCACACTGACCTCCGTACTAGTAAAAACTGTATCACGGTGGGTCAGGCTTCCTCGTTCTCCAACAATCACACACTCAATCACTGAACCTAGCAGGTAGTTCAGTAATAATTATTACATTGCTATCGGTTCTAAGGCTTGTTATAGTTACCTCTAGTGTGGATTATTATTATCTAAGCTATTCTATTTTTCTAGACTTATCTTCCGCATTTGATATGATTGATCACAATCTACTTATTGCTAAACTAAATTATGGCGTCAGAGGAAGAGTATGTAACAGAAAAATGTATGTAGAAACCAGCACTATAGAACAGAATGGACAACGGAAAACATACCATTCATCCATGATAAATATTACCACTGACTTACCGCAGGGTTCCATATTAGGTCCCATTCTGTTTATTATTTTCACTAACGATGTGATAAATTATATGTATATGTGGTATTATATGTGAGTAGAATACATATGAGAGTATACATAACGTAACATCACGCCTCTATTCCTTGAAGGGTTAGGCAAAGTTGTACCTATAGTACACCCACATTTCACAAGTTATGTTTAAGTCCCATGTACCCCATGTCCCATGTAGGGGGTGAGCCTATTGCCATCATGGAAAAACCCAATAACACTTTGCCCGACCCGGGAATTGAACCCAGGATCTCTTTTTCAGCAGTAGCGCTTGCGACCACTAGACCAACAAGGCAGTGAGTATACTTACTGTATAATTGGTGCTACGTGGTTCAGGTACACCTACCTAACCTACCCTTACTGAAGTTCAGTTACACCTACCTATCCTATAGAATTTATTAAGCACTTCTTTTCTTGTGTTCTGCCGCAAATAGCGACTAAGGTTTTGTATAAAGCTAGAGAATCAGTAGCAGTGTTCATCAGCATCATACAGCCAAAACGCGTCCACTGCTGGACATAGGCCTCTCCCAAACATTGCCACACCGCGACGGCCGGTTCTTTGCTTTTCGCTGCTCCCGCATCCAGTAGATTCCCGCTACCTGAACCCCTTTTTCTTCCTAAGCATTATAGTAGAGCTAGATTAATCACCAATAAGGTTTCTATATAGTCTATCACCAATAAGATTTCTGTATAGTCCTTCTAGCCAGGACGTTCCCTTTCTTTACATCTGCCTTGCAAATACCTTTTGTTAATCTCGGAAATGGAATTCGAGATCAAAAATGTAAACAAGGAAATGTTATTGCCAAAGTGACGTTTCAGGGGATTCAGGGTTTCAGTGGGATTTCCCTAGTCATTATAGTTATCGTAAACAAATGAAAATAAAAGATTTATGTTCTTATATATACAACTTGCTCATGTTTATTTGTTTAATATAATTTACTGTCACTGCAGAAATGTCTAAAATCTATTTAACGTCATAGATTACTTACGTGGTGCTTTATTAGAAATTAATGAGCCGTTTTCAAATAGGTTAAAACAACATCATCATTATCATCTGCCTAGCCATTTCCCAACTATGTTGGAGTCGGCTTCCAGTCTAACCGGATGCAGCTGAATACCAAAAATAAATTGGTTAAAACAACAGACACAAATTATTACATTGGACACAATATTAAACTAAATTTTTGTTTGCAGTTGCTGTGTATGCCTATGTAATTTAATGGTAATAGAAAATAAAAAGAAATGGTTATCATTTAACCATGTAGTAGAATTGGCAAGACATCATGGCCTAATATTAAGTACTTTATCAAACAAAGCATATGGCAGAGACTTATAACAATGTCGATTAAAACAAAAATAAAAAAGGAAAGTTTAAAAAATATTACACAAATAAGAAAAAAATACGATAACCAAAAGAACAATAGAGAAGAAGAATAGAATAGATTGGACAAAAATTTAATTAAATTAAATGATTAAATAAACCAATACCACCAATATTAATTAATGATATCTGAAGTAATGAGTCTACAAAAAATATTATAGTAGAGTCTAAGTAAAATAGTCTGAATTTTCAAACAATGAAGTAGTACTTCATTGTTTCAAAATTCAGACTATTTTTGAAATCCTAAGATACATTTTTACACTTTTTAATTAAAAAAAGCTACATTTTTATTCAATTAAAAGTGTAAAAAGTGTTACATATACAACAGACAAAATAAATATACAATTTTCTTGTCCTTCCGCCGCTCCGTTGAAAGTTACAGCAAACTTCAGCTTGTCGACCGTAGAATATAGTCAAGCGAGTTCATTTTGCGATCGTCAAAACGAGCAAATATTTACATCACTGCCCGTTAGTGACGGTCACAAACCAACTTCGCTTAACAAATTAGTGTCTTCATCATCTTTGGCATCAGTATTCCCTGATGAAGCCTGTTCTTTGTGGAATTCTTCATGGGCATTTTCGTTACTATCCTATAAAAGAATTCAAGATATTCATTCGAAACTTGTGTTAGTGAGTCTTCTTCTTTCTTTAGGGGTTTATCTGTGACTAAGAAGGTAATTTCACTAGAATTTATAAGAAATATAACATCAAGATGAGAACTGTTGATTTTTAATGTTTTTGATGTTTACGTAGGTAGGTATAGATACACACCTTCGCTTTACAAATTAGCGGCTACGCAACCTTTGGTGTCTGCATTTCTTGATGAAGCATCTACTTTGTGGAATTCCTCATTGAACCTTTCGGTTATCTTCTTAAAAAAACCAGAATTTCTTCTGGGTCTTGTGTTTGGAGTCTTCTCTTCTCCTATCTTAGGTATGGTCAAACAAACTATTTGACATACAGGCAGCTAACTTGCAACTACTTCTAAACAATGTTGTGAGTGTGCTGAGTAGGCAATTCTTTTAGTTATTACGCAGTTTCGCACGTAATAAAATTAACATTGACAATGTAGCGGAAAGATGAATATTTTTGCCTGTATATACCAAATAGCTCGTTCGAGTGTAGGAAGACCTATGTCTGACATGGAAGAAAATAAATCTACATTATGAAAACGACATCTCTCTATTAGTTATGGACTGACTAAATTTTTTTTCTCAGGCTCCTAACCTAACCTGCATAGCTATATGCAACCATTCGATACGCTTCCGTCCCGAATCGAACCTCAATCAATGTTACTGAAGGAGTCCTCTAAACGCTGGTGTCAAATCCGAAACTCTTATATTTTCACAGTTTAAAATCCGAATGGACGATCACTATTCTTCCGACGGGTTTTTGCTGTCGGGGACTATCATGGCAAAAACGTGTCATTTACGACTCGGAAGTTTGTCGAATGGTTGACTCTGACTCACACTGCTGGACTCACACTGATGGATGCAACTCGGGATGCTTGAGCTTCTGCACAGCATTAGTAGAGCATAGTAGAGCTTAGATATACCGGTTTTGTACTGGCTTCAGTTGCATCCGGTTGGACTGGAAGGCAGCCGCGTCATAGTTGGGAAAAGACTGGCAGATGATGATGTAGAGCTGAAATATTATTTTTAATGGTAATTTCTTTACATTTTTAATTTTATTCTTGGACGCGTTCAATACTTTGAATACAAATCCACCGAGTACCTGAAATTGTAAATGCAATATGTAACTTTAATACATGCCATTTCTCTGTTTTCGGTCTAAATTTAATAAATACAGAGTAAAGTAAACCTTGAAATGTTTGGGAAACCTCAACTCTGAGGGGTCAATCAAAGTAAAACTTTAATCCGCGTTAATAAATAAGAGGGCTAAAGACTGTCATTCCAAAACTGTCACTACAAACAGTGTTAGTGACAGGCTGTCACTAACAATGTTTGTAGTCGTTTTGGAATGAGTTATTTTCAACTCTCAAACTAAACAAAGTAATTACTTAATACTTAAGTAAAAGAGTACTAATTCCTCTAAGGTTCGTTCTTGTTTACGAATGTTCAAGTTAGAGCAAATTAGAACGCTATGTGTTGAACAAAGTTTTATAAACAATTTATTTGGGTTCGCCGCACGCGCAGCCCATAGATGCGAATATTCTGTAGCGCAGCACGTTTTTTTCCTCCATGTATTCAAGAAAATATGTTAAGAACCTTGTGGCTGTTACTGAACGAATTTCGATAAAATTTGGCAGAGAGATAGATTGCATCCTGGGGAAGGCCATAGGATAGTTTTTATCGACATACCTCGCGGGCGAAGCCGCCGGCGGAAGCTAGTTTCGAATAAAGCTTACAGTTCAAAAAGGTGCATGCTTTGTATCTATAGTTTAACATTATCGTTCCTTGACTGTACATCTACAGTAGCCGTCACCTAATATCTTCTTAAATCCATAACTAATTCAAAAATTCCATAAATGATTAGGTAAGTATTTAGCAAGTGTGACATTTAAGTAATGAAGCATTGGTAACCGTCCCCGACTAAGTACACAGTGAGTAGACGACGAGGTTACAAAACTATACAAGTAAGAAACACTTGAACAAATAGTAGGTAGGTATCAGTCTTTATGTTCCACCCATTTCGTTGATTTCAAGTAACTTCACTGTAGAAAATATAAAATTATAACAAAACGGGTAAGAAATGCAATTCATAAATGTAGGTTAACAGAATATTAATTACAGATTACGCAGTATGTCTCTCCTTTTGCCTTAATCCATCCAAAGGTTGTCTTGAAAAGATCGCTTTTAGCGATAAAACCGCCCAATGTGTCACCCTTTGTAAAATGTCTACATTTATATTTGTAACTAGCAGCGCCCCACGGTTTCACCCGCGTAAGTTTCGATCCCTTGGGAATATCGGGATTAAAAGTATCATATGTGTTAATCCAAGAAATAGTCTATCTATGTGCCAATTTTCATCCAAATCTGTTTAACGGTTTCCGCGTGATTGTGGTAACAAACATCCAAATATCTTCACAAATTTTCACATTTATAATATTAGTAGGATTTTATGGTGAACATAATAAAGAATATTCTATCTATCTATCTAATTAATAGAGCTTTGATCAAAATGAGTAGGCAGCTATGAACTTGGAATAAAACATTTAGCATGTTTTTATTTTGCAGTGCACTGAAAAAAATAAAACGTGACTTTTTACTGTTGTTGTACAGTAAAAAAAAAAACGGTACAGGAAACTTACTTTTATGTTAAAATAATTGATTACTGACCGTGCACTGAAATGGGCAAAAACAGTAAAGAGCTAAACAGTTATTTCAATTGGATGAACATTAAAGTTTACTGAAACAAACAGTTCCTTTCAAGTATTGCCATTTTCAGAGCTTTACTGATATCGTAGCAGTTATTTTTACTGCTTCGGAACAGTTATTGTAGCATACAGTAAAAGAGCTAAACAGTTATTTCAATTGTTTAAACATTAACGGTAACTAAAACAAGCAGTTTCTTTTAAGTATTGCCGTTTTCAGGCTTTACTGATATCGTAGGCAGTTATTTTTACTGCTTCTGAACAGTTTCTGTAGCATACAGTAAGGAGCTAAACAGTTAATATCAACTGTTTCAACATTAACGTCTACTGATACAAGCAGTTTCTTTTAAGTATTGCCGTGTTCAGACTTTACTGATATCGTAGCAGTTATATTTACTGCTTCTGAACAGTTTCTGTAGCATACAGTAAGGAGCTAAACAGTTAAAATTAACTGTTTGAACATTTAACTGTTACTGATACAAGCAGTTTTTTTAAGTATTGCCGTGTTCAGGCTTTACTGATATCGTAGCAGTTATTTTTACTGCTTCTGAACAGTTCCTGTAGCATACAGTAAGGAGCTAAACAGTTAAAATTAACTGTTTGAACATTTAACTGTTACTGATACAAGCAGTTTTTTTAAGTATTGCCGTGTTCAGACTTTACTGATATCGTAGCAGTTATTTTTACTGCTTCTGAACAGTTTATGTAGCATACAGTAAGGAGCTAAACAGTTAAAATTAACTGTTTGAACATTTAACTGTTATTGATACAAGCAGTTTTTTTAAGTATTGTCGTATTCAGGCTTTACTGATATCGTAGCAGTTATTTTTACTGCTTCTGAACAGTTTTTGTAGCATCCAGTAAGGAGCTAAACAGTTAAAACTTAACTGTTTGAACATTTAACTGTTACTGATACAAGCAGTTATTTTAAGTATTGCCGTGTTCAGGCTTTACTGATATCGTAGGCAGTTATTTTTACTGCTTCTGAACAGTTCCTGTAGCATACAGTAAATAGTTAAACAGTTAAAATCAACTGTTTGAAAATTTAACTGTTACTGATACAAACAGTTTCTTTTAAGTATTGCCGTGTTGAAGCTTTACTGATATTGTAGCAGTTATTTTTACTGCGTCTGAACAGTTCCTGTAGCATACAGTAAGGAGCTAAACAGTTAATATCAATTGTTTGAACATTTAACAGTTACTGAAACAAGCAGTTTCTTTTAAGTATTGCCGTTTTCTGGCTTAACTGATATCGTAGCAGTTATTTTTACTGCTTCTGAACAGATTTTATAGCTTACAGTAAGGAGCTAAACAGTTAATAGGTACTATCAAACTCAAACTCAAAAGTATTTAGTTCCATTTGACCATTACCTACGGCACTTTTGAATGTTAAAAAATACAATAAAACAAAGCTACAGTCACAGTCACAACACAAGGCATAATAACTTGAGAAAGTACTGTAGTTGCCCTGGTTGCCCATTCCCTAGCGTAGATCTCTATGGAGAAGGAGAAACTCAATGGACACTCTTTTAAATCAAAATATTGTTACAAAACCAATACCTAATATAACCATACCTATTATATTAAAGAAAATATTCTTACTTCTTGTTTATGTATTAGAAATCCCACCAAAAACATTTTCATGTAAAATGTTGCCAAGACGAGACCACTTATGGCTCGCACTGTCAAAAAGTTATAAGATCTCATGTAGAGCCAAGCTTCTGACTCTACACGCCCTAACTTCACAAACTCTACACCTTAGTCAAAATATGAGGCTTGGCCGTTTCGTTACTACAAGAACTATTGTATAACAGAAAAGTAATGAACAGTGAATAATTTTTTCACCTTACGCCCATGTGATGGTAGGTTACTAGCTTACATACCAAATTTCAGCTTTTTAGGACTTCAGGAAGACCCTTAGAATATTGATGATCATCAGTGAGTCAGTGAGTCAGTGAATCAGTGATTCAGTGACGAAATCGGGGTATTTTAGATATCAATAAAATCTAAAGTATAAGAGCTATGCAACTGAAACTTTGTACGTTTAATAAGTCAACCACTGACATCATATCCTGAAAATTTTGTTTATCTGGTATAATCCAAACCCAAGTTATGAAGGTTCAAAAATACGACGAAGTGCTTCGAGAAAAGGTAGGTAGTGCCCTTGCGCTTCGCTTGGCTCGTCTTGGCGGGGCACTCCCGTGCCCCCAGACCCCAGATATACCTTTTCATTAGGTAAGTACCTGTAGGTAGGTACATGTACCTAGGTTACTAATACGCTGTAAATAGTTTTTATATTTTTAAGTACCTACCTACTGCAGCATAAAAATCCACTAGGTAGGTAGCTGTTGTCAGCTTGCAAATTGGGGGTAAGAAAACTGTACGTAACTATGTACCTACCTAACTATATGTAAGTAGGTACCTATGTAATAGGTATTACCTGGTACCTAACTTAAAAGTGAGCGCGAGTGACGGCGGAGCACTGATATTACTTACCTGCCTACCCGATGCATCTCTAGATTTATCAGACTCTGCTAGGTTAGTACATATTTGGCATTTTAGGTAGGTACCTCTAAAGGCTATATACTTACTTAGATATCAGACCCTACTCTTTCTTATACCTACCTATGTAACAAGAGCAATTTCGCATATCTGCCTAATTAGAGTACCTAAACAAAAGAAAAGTATTTTTATGGCCTTTCGCCTTAAATGTTTAAAACATTAGCATTAAATCATATTCATAGCAAAACATTTAAAATAACTGTCTACGTGATTGGAAAGGGAGCGGGGCGCGGGGCGTGGACGCACGTTGCATCGTGATTTAGTGATGTAGGTACTCACCTCACCTCATCACGAGTTTCGATGTCGATTACAGCTTTATCATATTAGTGTGATTGAAATAACAACTGTTATATCTATTTAACAGTCCATAGTACTAAGTCCTATTTAATTAACCAACTTTAAAAAAGAAAGAGGTTCTATGTTCGGCTGTATGTATTTTTTATAGATGTTCGTCGGTTTCTCCGTCAATTAAAGACCAATTATGAAAATTCTATCAATATTGTACCTATAAATAATGAATAGATAATAAATCTTCGCCAATTCTCAATAGATTTTGATGATTCTTCTGTTGTTGTCTAAAAGTTGATTTTGAGGAATTTATACGTGTGCCGTAATACGTATCTCAAATATCATCTACACTATCATGATAATTTTCACAATCACTGGTGGTAACTAATGGTTTCCGTGGCAACATGCGTAAGCAAGAGGTACCATGTGTGATCAAACTAAATTAGACGCGAATTTTAACTAGATATCGTGCAATAGAAATTTGAATTCGGTTTTTATGTAAGTTACACGATCTGACCAAGATTTTGTCTGGACTTTAAAAGAGACTGTGACTTCTGAGTTTGTTTCGGCCTTTCTTCTCAGAATAGTCAGTCAGGAAACGCCGACCTCATCTAGTTTAAAAAAAAAATATGATTGACGTGTAAAAGTGTTTGTACAAACCTACTTACAGAAATAAAATCATATCATTCATGTAGTTGTTTTAAAACACGCCAAATTTTTACCTTGCTCTTATAATTATAGAATCGATAATGTTTAGAAAATACACATCCCTAGCGCGACATGCGAAGGTCATGCGATGCGCGCGCGTCGGCGACTGCCGCGCCATCAAACCAACAGTCAGTTGATCAGTTCGCTTCCGTTGTGTGACTTGTGTGGCGTAGCGTAGCCGTGATTCGCATGATCGTGTAAAAATCACAAAAATATTAAACAAACAAATAGTGACAACGCAGTTTACCAAGTGTGTGCGTGCTCCATGAACGATATGGAACGTTTATTAAAGGAGTGGGGCTTTGAGAAATATCTCGACAAATTTATTGGTAAGTAACTAAGTTTTATGTACCTACCTACTTTGAAAGTACGTTCCTACCAATTTTAGGGCCAAATTGAATAAGATTTTATGTTTCAGTGATGACTTGTTGGAGTCCATTCACGTCTAAGAGAGTTTAATGGTAATAATAATAACCTACACACTATGGAATGCTCTGTTATTTTTCACCTTGTGAAGACTCACGTTACGCCGTGTCGGGGCAGGATTAGTCAGATAATTTAATTAACCCTAGTACCTAGGTACCTACGCTTTTTGTTTGAAGTAGGATCTACTTGATTGATAGGATGTGTGTGTCCCGTGGACACGGTATTACATGAATATGTTTGCTATTATGTTATGTACCTATGGCTTTATGGTTTATACTTTACCTAGGTACTTACATTTAAGTAGGTACGCTACGCAGTCGTGTTAGAACTGCTTGCATCGTGTACCTACCTAGGTATAGCTACCTACTCGTGCAGGTCAGTAGCTTGACTGGCATAAACTGTTTACATGTGTTGCGAGCTACTGACTGCACAGTAGGTAGACTGTCGAGTGCGTAACGTAAAATAAAGTATACTAATAAATTTTGCTAATGAAAATCTGTGTTAAGAATGCTGTCTGTGCTGCTGTCTATCTGTATACAAGACTGTAATTAATTTAATTATAAATCTTTATTATTTCAGAACATGAAGTTGACTTAGAGGCGCTTTCTTTGCTCGATGATGAGCAAATCCGGGAGCTAATACCAGCTATTGGCCCACAAGCCAAATTTAAAAGAGCGCTTCTGAAGTGGAATGCTTCCAAGCTAAATTCCTATGTAACTGAGTGGTGTAGTAAAGTAAGCACACAATAATTTATGTATAAAAATATAGTCACGCCTTGGCATCTATTTTTTGTGAACATAAATGTTTTTTTTACAGATTTTTGACAATCTTGAGAACCTTGTGGAAGTGTACGGAGAGAATGTTGGTGGACTTACAAATTCACCAATCAGTTTGGCATAATCATCACCAAGCACCTTGTTGTCATGCAAATCCATGTCCCCTATGTCTTGATGTAAGTTATCTATCAATTAATACTATTCATAGTGGCCCTGTACCAACCTAATATTTTTCGTGTTTGGGCGGAGCTTTAGGTCAAACGCCTTTCAAACTCATAACTCCCAACTGGGATATAATTTTAATAATTTTATTTAATTACTAGCTGCGTTATCAATAAATACACTAAACTAAACACTAGGCAAATGAGGCGGTCTATTAACAATCTTCCCTGTTTTCAGAGTCTCACAACGCTGCTTGAAAAGACTCCTGATGGCCTGCAGGTTCTAAAAGAAAGGCAACAACCATTGGGAGAACAAAACCGTAAGGTATACTAGTTCGAGAAATAGCTACACACACACTTCGGGCAAATCCGAAGGCCCCCGTAACAGCCGAAACATATTATATTACTTGGATAGAAGAAATAAGTAAGTTTAAATTACTTATTAATTACAAGCACAAATGTACGTAGGTTCATTTGATACGCCAAATCAGTAAATCAGTTTGTGAAACCATATTATATATAGACAATAAGTATAATATATTATGTAGTGACTCCTACTTTCCCACATTTTTTAATTATGTACTTGTTTTACTTACAGAGAAAGTGTTTCCAAAAGAGAATATCAGCATTTATTATATGAAACCCAATGGGTCATTGGGACGGGCTCACGGTGGGCTTTTTGATGCCATTACCAATTTAAAGGCAAAATATCACCGCAACAAAGTCTTTGAACCACGGGCACGTCGTTCACTTGAAAAAATATTAACACTGAAACCATCTAGCCAGAGGTCTACAACTCATTTTGATGACTTGATTGCTGCTGACAATGACGACGACACTAGCCAGGAGATACAGGAAATGATAGAATGGCTAAAAAGCAATGTTCATGATTACAGTTCATGTGCAGAAAAATGGGACAAAACTAACAAGGAACGACTAAAACGCATTTTATCAAATGAAAGAGAATCATACATCCAGGAATTTCCCTGCATTCGACGCTTTCGGGGCTATACCTTGGTATGTATTATTATCATATTAATTAATATTATAAAAGCAAAAGTTTGTGTCTGTCACTTTCATTTTCTATTCAGCGGGGTTTTTTCGATTTGTTAAATTGGAAGTGCCTACTCGTATTTGTAACCATAAATACATTTTATTACTCCAGCTATTTTCGTATCACAGTTAGAGTCAATCAAGTACAAAATAATACTTAAAACTATTTTTCGAACATATTTTTTAATTACTTTAGGTACTAAATGATTTCTTTTATTTTTCAGACCCAGATTCTGAGACGAGCAATCTTGCGGTTCTTCTGCTAATTCCGCATCTGCTCGGACCTATTTACATAAAGAAAAAGAGAAGGTCAGCGGTAGAACTGCGCGAGAACTTCATCCTTCATATTGAAGAAGAGCAAGAGCTTCAAGAACAGCAGCAAATACGCCAGGAAAAGTACTTACATCTAGGATTAACAATTCAGCCATACATAATAGTTGCAGGCCCTCTGAAAAAAAATTCAGCCAGGTATGTGATTGTCGACAATATTGTTTATGAAATGCCAAATATTATCAAGGCTGTGGATATATGTATAATTTAAGTTTAAATATTAAATACATTTTAAGTAGGAAGTAAGTTAAAATGTGATACTCATACTTTTTTGTCAAAAGGCACTAATGTATTTTAAGCATACTTACATATTTAGTTGGTAAATATTGAAATTACGAATATTATTATCATGTAGCATATCATAATATTATCTGTCAAATTAAGAGAGAAAAACAGTATTTTGGTTTTTAGGTGTGGTGTGTTCCTCCTCACCACCACCACACCTCTCTTCATTCTTCCTCTTTCTTTTGCTTTGATACTTTTTTTTTATAGTACCTACCTACATATTTTTTAATATAGGTAATTGTAATCTAATATAATAATCTTAAAAAATAAATATAATTCTTACGAGTTTTTGCATTTTTACTGAAATTCCACACTGCTACTGAAATAATGCTATACATTGGATATTGTTTAATAATATCTATATACAGTAGTAATTACTACTTTGTATCGTAATATTAAATATTACGACATTGGGAACTGTTCATTCGCAATTACAGGTACAGTAATTACTGGGTACCCAACCCAGTAATTACTGTCATGAATAGTACCTGTCACTACGAATGAGTACTGTAAGCAAACTTTATCCGGAACTGTTCATTCGCAGTGACAGGTACCTGTTACATCACAGTAATTACTGGGTATTCAACCCAGTAATTACTACTGTCTAGCTTAATGTTTGAACATTACGATATACAGTAGTAATTACTGGGTTGAGTACAGAGTAATTACTGTGATGTAACAGGTACCTGTCACTGCGAATGAACAGTTCCGGATAAAGTTCGCTTACAGTACTTACAACTTAGCTTCTATAGTACCCGTTCCTGTGACAATACGTTATGGTAACTGAGTCTCACAGTACTAGGTAATGCGCGGTCACTGCATGTTACTGTGGAAATATGTACCTAAACCTGTAAGACACAGTTACTTTTAATGGGGACACAGTTGTTATAACTGATAATCACGGTATACCCTAGTGTGCCCACATTTCCTACTAGCAAACCTCACAGTATCGTTTAAAGTATTCTCACAGTATCTGATACCTGACAGTCAGTATTAGTTACTGTTTTCGCACAGTAACTAGTAACGTATCTCAACTGTACAAATAACAGAGGGAACGGTTGTTATTAATGTGTACTATCAATTATTATAACTGATATCAAAGGTACTGCCAACTGGACAGCAAGGTATATTTTAATGAGCAACCAAAGTATACCTTACTGTGAATTTACATGCCTGTTACTGTGAGGAAACCGTTACTACTAATGCATACTTACAATGAACAGAACTGGTCGCTTACAGTTAGTTCTACTGGATCGCACAGTAACTGCTAACGTCCTGCACAAATTACCCGCTACTGTTGCTTACAGTACTTATAACTGGCCTTTCATGGTTACTACTACGTTGATCAAACAGTACTCATTCATGTTGTCCTACGTAGTATGTACTGTGTGAACACAGTAAAATCAACTGTTTGCATGACGATTATAGGTACTATCATGATTCAGTTAAACCTACTGTTAGAAACAGTAAAAAAAAACAGTAAAGAAGACACTCTTTACTGTTTTTCTTTACTGTCTGTTCTGATTTTCCTTTACTGTTTTTTCTTACTGTCTTATCATTTACTGTCTTACAAACAATAAGAATAGCCGACCAAAAAACAGTTGCAGGTGCACAGTAAAATCTACTGTTATAACTCAACTGTTTTTTTTCAGTTAGTTATACTTCTTTGGACAATAGGCTCTATTTTTACTGACCAAAGCGGTGAATATTACCGAAAAATCGATTGGTATTACCGATTTTTTTTTTCAGTGTGATAGGTAATAAGGTACCTACTGCTCAAGCTATAGAACCAGAAAGTCATTCTAACATATCAACAAAGATCGTACAAAGAGTTTTGTAAATGTAGAGTACCTCAGGAATAAAGTTAGGTAAATTTAATTATTGAATACTGTGGAACCACGAGTGTTAAATGTTAACTGTTTATTGAAGTAGGTTTGCACAAACACTTTAACACATCAATCATATTTTTTTTAAACTAGATGAGGTGCCAGAGACTGTGTCCAGACATAATCTTGGTCAAGTTATATGACCATGTAGAATTAGATAGATGTCTGAGATGGTCTTTTGAGGAAAGAACCACACAGATTGAGAGGACCTGTCCAGTCAGTGCACGCATTTGTCAGAAATCGTGCAGCTCAACTCAAGACATAGGGAGCTCAACGATTCGACGAACAATGCCAAAGAAAGGACATTTGGGTAGGCCACATAAAATTACTCAAACTGTCAGAAACACAGTTTTTTTCACACCATGAAAAAAAACTAACAGAACAGAGATAATAATAAAAAAATATATAAAATGAATAAAATGACCCACATCGTCTTTACATTCACAATAAATAAAATAATATAATACTTTACAAAGTGAGTAAATGTCATTGTTTGTAAAAAAATCATTAATGTTAATGTGTATATAAAAAAATAAAAAAACATTCAAAATGCAGAAATTGGAAGCAGCTCAATCCCTTTTGTCCTCAATATAATCTTTAACGGTATAAAAGGCTTTCTGGCACAACTTACGTTTAATGAATGATTCGAATTTGTTATGGCTTAGATCTTGAACGTGGCTTGGTAGTTTATTATAAAGGCGTATACATTGGCATCTGAACGAGCCACTTATTTTCTTGAGCCTTGTTGTAGGTTTAACAAATTTGTGTTTGTTTCTAATACTTATATTATGGATATCACTGTATTTTTTAAACAATTTTATATTTTTATGGGCATATAAAAGATTTTCATAAATATACTGAGAAGGCACAGTCATTACATTAGATAATCTCTTTAAATTTGTCTCTGAGAGAGTGTCTCGAACTTAATTTATAAACCGATTGAAATAAAAATAGTCTGAATATCGGCGGTATTTCCCCACAATACGACATTACACTATGAAAATAGCTAAAATACACTAATTGTTGATTCCTAATAACGTGCTTGATTCTTCACCTCACCATAGGCGGGAAATGCAGTATCAATAGCCATTTGCCGACTTGTTAAATTAATCCTTTCATCTTCACACGAAAGATGAAGGAAACAAGATCAGCGTCAGACACTCCTTTGTACGTTTCTTTACAGGTTACCTACTGACACTCTCTAATGAAGAAAATTTGCTTGTGTATACTTTTGCTTCTTATAAGGATGCCAACGGGACCCTATTACTGACAAATTACTGAGGCTCCGCCGTCCGTCTGTCTGTCACAGGGCTGTATCTTTTAAACCGTAATAGGTAGACACTTGAGTTTTTTACGTGTCCTACTCTGACTACTTTAGCAACAAAACACGTTTCTGGTATGTAACATGTAGGGGTATGGAACCATTCGTGTGTGAGTCCGACTCGCACTTGGCCGGTTTTTTCTTACATAACTTGAACCACGCAAACCTCCCAGATAGCAATTTAAACTTGTTTCAGGCTTGCAGTAAGTTTGAAATATCAAATGTGAAAACTTGCATAAAGTTTGACGAGGCAAAGGACAAACTTGTGGCAAGTTTCTATCAAACTTATATCAAATGTCTAGTTTCCGCCCATCAAACTTGTATAATGTTTGCTAATGCAAACTTGCCAACTCTTTGTCATTGCCAACTTGCCAACTTTTTGTCATTGCAATGTTGCCAAATCTTTGTCATGACAAATTACCTACAATGTTGTCACATACTTGCTTAATGTTTGTTGCATAAATTGTAATCAATGGTGTATTGCTAAGACAGATGCTTAATAATATACCACAAAAGCAACGAGTTTTGGTGTTTTTCAGGAGGCTTACTCGCAAACGCGAACCACTACGATAAAAAAAAATGTGTCGTCGTTTGCGAGTAGGCCTCATGAAGAAACAAAAATCTTGACAGCTTTAAAATATGAAATGAAATCAATTGAAATTAAAATTGAACGGGTTTATTTCACCATTTCACTTCAAAGGGTATTTATTCATACAGCCTGGGTAAATAGATAAAGAAACACAATCATAAATAAGTCGTAAAGTAAGTTAAAAAAAACGTAGAATGGAACGACTTTTTTTTTTATTGCTGCCTGGGCCGGCCTTGATCCGCCTGATTGAAAGCGGTGGTTATCCATCGCTTTAGACCTTATGGTCTATGATGGAATGAGCGTGCCCAGAAGATGCCTGTTCATTCTAGACTAGACTCGCGTCATGGTCGATTTTGTTTTGTCTCTCGGCCCTGAAACAATGAAATAAAATAGCTGTTAGTCAATAAACACCTGCAAAACTAACTTTCAAATTAATGGTACCATTGAAATACAATACAATTGCAGTCACCCTGAACGAGTCGTCTTGTTATGAAATAAATAAATGTATGCAACTACCTATACAACTTTAAGTCATCGGTGTCAGCGCCGGGGTTCGAACCCAGTACCAGTAGGCCCCACTAGACTATCTACAACGCTCTACAGACTATTATTATAAGAGAGTAATTTTACCTTCTTGACAATTTTATTTTGGCTTGGTTTAGCCAGTCACTGATTATCTCTTTCAGCTTATCGTCGGTAACATTTCCATACACTTTTTTACACATTTCTGAAAATATAAATAAAACAGCTTTAGTAATGTACACACAGCTCCTTTAAGTAGTTACCCCACCAAAAGACATGTGCGTTCAAATCCGTGATAGGCCCAAGTTGGTTTTTGTATTTTGCAAAAACATTTTATTTTAAATAATGTATTGTTTTAGTGAATAAAGAAGTTTAAGTAAGTTTTTTTTTTTTTAATTCTGTTTTTATTATTGTTTTTTTCAATAAAACAATACTTTTGCGACGACAAGCAACAATAATAGGGTTAACATTTACGACAACTTATTCATCGTCTAAATAGACTGGAGGTTTCAAGACCGCTTACCGTGCATAAGATTGGAAGTTCAAATCCTATATAGGCACGAAATGTGCTTTTTGTTCATTATATTATTTTAATATATATTTCTATTTTGTTTTAAGTAGTAATTATTTATAAAGAATTAAAAAATCAAGAAAAATAAAATACTTTATTAATCATTTAATAATATTTATTATTGCTATTATTTAACAAAACTATGATCTTATTTTACAACAAACAGAACAACAATTTTAGTTCTCATAAAATCAGAAATCATTTAAAAAAATAATTGATAAAATTAGTAGTCGTTTACTCTTCGCCGTTTTAAGTGAACGTATACAAAGTTCTAACTTGAAGGTATGGATTAATTTTATAAAGACAACGTAAGTAAGTAAAATTAATGGATACCCTCAAATTATAACATCTTTCGATTAGACAGGGACCTAAAGATATAATGACTCAGCCGATAGTAGATAACAATTTCATCGCAATTCGTATGGGCTCGCTGGCTAGTTCGTCAAACTGCCGGTATGAGTATGACGACGTTCGGTGATGCGATGGTTCGAATCCGAGTCAACACAATGGACTCTTTTTGAAGTATTCTTTAGATTATTCGTAAGGAATTCGATGTTGTAGCAGTGTAACATTTTAAAACTTGAGGGGTTAGGACATAGTGACGCTTTCTGTACTATAATTGACATTAAGCAGCATGTTTCATAATGTGACTGTTGGTTATGTAGGAATTAAAATATTATTAAAAAAACTTGAATTACAATAATACTTACGAAATATTAATTTGCAAGTTTCTGTGTTTGAGTTTTTCATTTTTTTCCCAGTCAGAGAATATTGCTCAGCTACTTCATCCAGCAGTATTCTTCTAAGCATGTTTGTGACAAAAGAATGGAGGTTTTTATCGCCAATACCTGCCAAGAATCGTATCTGAAAAAAGAAATACTGTGTATAATGTAGGTAATTAATGGCATATAATATGTACATGTTGGGTGCATCTTATTTTAATTAATTTTTTTCTCAAATAAGGTCAAAGCATACAAAGTCAATTGTTAGTTGTGCAACTACTGAAGTAAGTTTTAGACTTACATAAGTCTGTGCTTCATGGGTAAAAAGTAGGTACATACTATTAATATGAAACATTATTAAATGTATATTTAATAAAATGTCGTCCTTACCATTTTTGACTTGTTCATTTAACCTTTTGACCGCCACAGACGTCTATGGACGTCAAATCAAAAAGTGTTCACGACGCCACGGACGGCATGGCACGTCGAAAATAACCCTTTTTTTTACAGTTCAAAATAAACATGTGCCGTGACTATTATTTTGTAGGTATGAAAGAAGGAATTTATCGCTTGGCGTAGAGAACACGGATTTTCGTTATTGACGTGGCGGTCAAAAGGTTAAATGACAGAAACTGTCATCGTCATTTACTGGCAGGTTTGTTAGAAACTGTGGCAGTGAAAAGGGATCTTGCCTTTGTGGAGTCAATGGCTCTTCTGGCCACCTTAAAATCAGGTCCACTTTTCTAATAATTTCTGACACTTGTTTCGACAGGTCAGTCACCATCTGGATGAGATGACTTTGCTGGATTGCCAATTGTTTGCTTGTCGCACAGTCTGTAACAAAAATATTAAAATTAAAATATCATTAACATCCTCTGAATACTGCATAAATAAATTATAATTTAAAATATATCACCAGAAATTTTCGGTTGACTGGCTGGAAAACATCACAGTTGAGCTCGGTGGGCATCGCGCAATGGAGTTGGCATCCATTTTATTAGTGTTTGACGATTCTGCTGCTTTAGGTTTCGGGGGAGATATTTGATGGTTTTGTTCATCTGAAGAATCTTCAGTCTTCTGGAAGATAAACATAATAAAAATAACACACAGTAATTTCCCTCTCTCTGGGAGGCCCGTGCCCTACATTGGGATGTATGTGGGCTGGTATTATAATTAGGGAATCGTACCACATTACGAGATAGTTAGCAGCCACTGGTGAAATAAATTGTTATTAAATTATGTTAAGTGGGGAATTTTTTTGAGGTTATGTGACTTTATAGAATGTTCTTAGGGGGTCTGCATTAGCTCTAATTGATTAAAATGATCACCCCACTGTAAAGCCGGGTCCGCGGCGGTATGTTTTCGTGTTTTGCTAACACATAACGTGTTATCCATTGGACTCGGCAAAAAAAACACCGAACAATAAAAACCCGACCTTCGATAATAACACGGTGTTAGCAATATACGAAAACATGCCGCAGGCGCAGTGGACCTGGCTAGAGAACCAAACCAAACTTACCGTCAGTCAGTAGGCATATTTTATGAAGACGATTTAATTAGTCCAACAGGAGAGCAATCCAATCGAGTCCAGTAACACAGGCAAAGTCAAACGTAAGAGAAATCCAAAAACACAGACAGGGTCGTCGATAAATCACAATCACAAACAACACGGAGTAAGCACTTTCACGAATCAAGGAAAGAAACGGAAACACGGAAAGAAACAGAATGAAGTTACATAAACAAATTGCGCCACTTTTTGACAGCTATGTTGAGTTTCTTCATATTTCATACTGACAGTTGACAATTGCGTTTAGTTTTCCGTTTTTTTTGTACCTATAATGTTTTGATCATAATTAATTATAACAAATTTTCCTCAGCCTATGAAAATAGGCTAAGGTTCGAGATGAACACTATAAATAAAGCCTCTCAAATACATTTCGTAATTAATAGCGTGTTCCCTTGTATTTTTGTTGTGCGGCGAACGTAACAGCGAGGTGAGAGATCTGCATGAACTTCTACAAAGGATTTGCGTTCCGAGTAACGTAGTTATTAGGTAAATACATGATATAGAGCAAAAATATAAAAATATGGCCTACCTACGCCTTAACTTAAAGTGGTCTAACTACGTTAATACGTTAAATAACTAGTAGTGCCTAGGTGGAGTGAACACTTTCCATTTTACCCAAATTTAAAAATTATTTGTGTGTTGGAACCATTTCTGTGGATGGAACTGATGGATAATGATTAATGATTATGGTACACACCGAACCCTTTGGTGCGCTAGTTCAACTCGCACTTGGCCGGATTTTATAATGGTTGTTGATGATTCGAGATCGTTTAACGTGTCAAGTTTACAGTATTATTGGATCAAACTTGACAGATCATGTTTACATTAACAATATTGCAACTGTATCAAAACAAACTTGCCATATCATTTTAACATTAACAAGTTTACATCTAATTTGAAATAAATTTGCCACAACAAGTTTGCCGTAACAACTAAATATCAAATAAAAAACAAACTTGCAGCAAATTTAAATGCTATCTGGGCTAGTGGATAGGTTACTACTCACAGATAAGAACAAGACATTACTAGAGAAAACGCTCAAATTAATAATTAGCTTGAAAACATTCAAAAGAAATTTAAAAGCATACTTTACTTGGTACCAAAATTAACACGTGTCTCGTTTCTTTTATAATCCTCAGATAGGGACACATCTACATAACGCTTCATCTATCGATAATAACTTAATCTGCGAATAAGTTGCAAGTCAGGGAGAAAGCTTACATTCTTAGAGCATTCTGTCCGCAATTATCTATACTGGCTAAGGCATAAGCAAATCGCCCACACTTTGGCTTCAGTGAGACGTGCAACTAAATTTACTTTGGTGAAGAATTTGCTACCACGTTAGATTAGCCTTCATCATAGTTCTACAGCCCAATTTATGAGACACCAAATAATAATCCCTGCAGATGATAACATTGCATAATACTTGTGACTTCCAGCATTACAGCTCTAATTGTAGATACGTGGTGCACTATTCGCTCTTTTATCCAATAACATCAGGTAAAGTTTATGGAAATGGTTCTTAAATGAACTAGTACCTACGCCTACGTGATCAGATTTGATAAAGAATGTCAGCAGCCGTTTCCAAAACCATCTGTCCTAATAATATCGCACTAATGCACTGAATAATTGCAGAAAATGGCGGCGTTGCAATATAAAATACAGAAAATCTTACCTCATGTTCTAGCTTCCATTTTCTATTCAGTTTTCTTGAATTATATTGAAAACAATAAGAGATGCGTTTGAGAAGGTGATCGAGTGAGGACTGAGTCGGATGTCGTTTGTGGTTCGACAATGTAGGTCTTGCGAGCTATACCATATTGCCTTCGGTGCGCAGGGCTGGGTTCAATTATTTCGGAAATAGAAATATACTAATATTTTATGTCCGTCTCTGAAGACGTTTTCGGCACAATCCCTGATACTTATTAAGGTTACTTAAAGTTAAGACAAGCTTTAAACGAAAAAAATATTATATGGTAACATTGAAGCTATAATTATTTAAACATCTAGCTTTAAGCAACGTATAGGTAGGTTTACCTAGGGAAATTAAAGTATCTAAGTATGATACTTTACTGATTCTAAAGGAATACTTGAGGAATTAGATCTTTCCCTTTTGATACGCTAAGATGCTAGACCAATCACACAGAAAGAAAAGGAGTCTTCATCAGTACCTAGTACCTACCTTTTGCATGCGCTGTAGTTTGAAAAGTGAATACTAGAAAAAGAGGGACAGCAAACTGATTTAGTATACTTATTAATAAAAATAATACCATAAGACACTGACTGAGTAGAAACAATGGTACATACGCCAGCACATCGCTACACCAAACTGTCAAACTTTCCCAAACAACTATCAACCTTATGCTTTAGCGGAAAAATAAATCTATTAAATAAATTTCAGATTGTAGTAGCTTGATGTGCTTGGCGTCTGTATATACAAAACAAGTCAAGAAGACCAAAACATGTTAGCCTAATTTGGCCATTAATTAAGTAGCTAATTATGACTTACTTAATTTCCCAGAAAGACAGCGGTTCCGCTCCTCTGTTCCTATGAATTAAAAAACTGCTTATGTACCTATTGTCAGGATCGCAAGATTAAAGATCGTTCCAAATGACTAAAAAACTTGTCATTATTATTAGGATAAACAAGGAAACATAATCATGAAGCAAGTTTCTAGGAGTTATTTTTTTGTATTGCCTTATTATTGTTTTAATTTTACTATCACACACACAATACCCAATTAATGATTATAAATTAATATTCCATATTCTATAAAAATGCTCCAAGTACAGCCCTGTGCTCATGTGGTTTCATGTGTGTTCAAGTGTCTCCTATATTTGTTCTAATTCCTGCGTAAGAGTAACTCGGACAACGTAACATAATTTCTGTCTTCAATGATATAATACTACCTCTTCGATTACCTACTTATGCTCTAAACCATGCTGATCAGTAATATGCTAAGAAGAATCCCACCAAAAACATTTTCATGTAAAATGTTACCAAGACCACATATGGCTCGCACTGCCAAAAAGTTATCAGATCTCATGTAGAGCCAAGCTTCTAACTCTACACGCCCTAACTTCACAAACTCTACACCTTAGTCAAAATATGAGGCTTGGCCGTTTCGCTACCATCACATGGGCGTAAGGTGAACTTGTTGTAACTATATTCTGCATTTATTAACAATGGACTAAAGTTTAAAAACCAAGCTATCAAAGTGCCTCGGTTGTTCGCTAGGTACCTCAGCGGTACCATGCACTGCTGTTGACGAAATATTAATAACAAGACGTGTTTCAAAGAACGCATCGTACGTACATTTAGGTCAGTCATTATTATTTTAGAAAATTCTAACGATCGGCGGTGTCACCAGGGACATTTGTACAAATATTTCAATATCTTCGGTTCGACCTGCCCTCCTTCTCCTTCCAAGGTTCGCTTTTGTATTAATTAATTACAAATGTAACTAAATAGTTTGTAATGTTTTATTGTTAAACTGTGTACCTAATGTGGTACTTAGGTACTACCTACATACTTATATGATATTGTTCCGATTTCACTTGGCCCCCATTCAGCACTTTTTCATGTACTTAGTTAATAAAGCTAGGTGGTTAGGATGTTTAATCACTTTTTAGGACTTCGGAACCAAAGAACCACAGGAAACCCTATGACTAAGCCTAACGCCGTATGTCTATTGTCTGTCTGTCACGAGTATCAGTCAGTCAGTCAGGACTTTGAATTATATATATATACTTTTCCGGGATAAAAAGTACCCAGTGTGGTGCCCAGGAAAATGGATGAAACTTTGTATAATTATTCTTTAATAGATATTAAAGAATAATTATACAAAGTTTCATCGTAATCGAACAGGTAGTTTTTGCGTGATGCCTGAACAAACAGACAGACAGACAAAATTTTTTTTTATCACATTTTTGGGTTCGGTGTCGGTCTAGTAACACCCCCTGCCATTTATTTTTTCTGATAATTTCAATGTACAGAATTTTCACTTCTACAGATTTATATGTTAACTTTCATATTCGCTTGCAACGCTAGCTTACATTCGGTTATATCTCCGCACATCTTAGGCGTAAGAATAAGGTTCTTATTCGTTGAAACATCGAAAATGCGAATGCAAAGTGTCTAAGTTTACCTACCAGCAACCAGCAACCAGCCCCGGTTTTCGTTGTTTTTAATGGACATTTAGGAGAATAATTATAAATCAGCAACCTACACGATCGTGGATATAGCTTTCATTCGCTCAGCTATGGTTCAGCAAGAAACACCAGGGGCTCATCTATATATATATATATATAAAATGGGAAACTGACTGACTGATTGTTGATATATCAACGCACAGTCTAAACCGCTGCTCCTAGAGACATGAAATTTGGAGGGTGTGTTCTTTGTGAAGAGTAGGTATCCACTAAGAAAGGGTTTTTCGAAATTCCACCCCTAAGAGGGTAAAAAGTGACGCGGACGAAGTCGCGGGCAGAAGCTAGTATTTTATAATTATTTAAATGGTATGTAGTAGAAACATACTAATACGTATTTTATACTTATTTGTATAATAATAGCTAGTATAAATATTAAATACAGACATTACCTATTTGCATTGTATGTACCTTCATATTAAGCAAGATACACAAATAAATTAAATTATAGTATTACTTAGTTAAAGTCACGGAATCAATTGTTAAGCAAACGGACTACCAACTCAAATTGTAATTCGTATGGCCATTACATTATATAACTGTCAAAGAACGACAGTTGTATGTAATGGCTATATAACAAGGCAAATTGACGTGGGGAATCAATTTGCTTAACAATTAATTTCCCTCACTGTACCTATGAAGAAAGTCACCATGAATATTTACAGTTGGTTAGTAGGTACCTACGGTTCGTGTGCACTTTGTCAAACATTCAGTAGGCGATTAGGTCAGGTTCTCGCCGCGCCGCGGTGCATGTAGGCACTAGGTATGCTCCTCTTCTTAGCGTGTCAATGGCACTCTACATGAAGTCGGCCCAGAATTCGGCTACGAGTTTGGCGTTAATAGTAGCGTCCATGAAACAGAATAGCTCCACACTCACTCCAGAGCGGAGTCATCTATGAACCTCCTTCCAGGCAAGCCAAGACAACTCGTGTCCAGCAGTGCGATTCTGTAACCATCTCACCGTGAAAACTTAGGTGAAGTGAGCGTGGAGTGAGCTGTCAATAGTGTCAATTCCTAGCAAAAACAAACTCACTTCACCTAAGTTTTCACGGTGAGATTTTTACAGAATCGACCGGCAGGTTATATAGAGATTTTAAAATGTATGGGTAAGGAAGCATTGTCACGCCACAGCTTCAGTCTTTATTTATATCGGTATAATCGGTATGCTGGATTTAGATAATAAGTACCTAACTATGCCTTTCGTGAAAGAGTTCTACCTACAGATACAGCAGAGGGCTGGCCTATTTTTAGCCCAACGAATCAGCATATCCCATTAAGGGCTTGGACACAAAACTGCGATGTGACGTCGCATCGCAGTTTTGTGTACAAGCCCCAGCGATTTGGACTAATTTTTTGATGCTCAATGAGCTCTTCTTCTTCTTTTTAGGGTTCCGTACCAAATTTAGAATAGTTTTAGATGACGTTTGCCCAAATATTTTGCAAATAAGAAAGAAATAAAAATATATGTATATTTTTTGCAACAGGGACTGAAAGGGTGTCTGAAAAATTCGAAGTGGGGCTACTAGGGCATGTCCCTATCATATGAAAGAGCGCAGTTTGCACATTTTTAAACATGTTTCTTTTTTTTTAGGTCGCACAGTTTTCGACTTGTGATGAAATATTTAAAAAAAATATACCGTTCCCCCCCTTATCTCCGAAGTTTGGAAAGAGAAAAATCTGAAATTATTCTATGTGATAGAAGTTTGTGTAAAGATTACAGGAAAAATAAAACGAAGTATCTAAATAGCACACTTTTTCAGAAACCATTAACAAAAGTTACATTAGTTCCACTATCGGTCAAGAGATGGCGCTGACATAAAACTGCAATATTCTACACCGCAGTGCACAGTGTTAAAATTTTCTGATAAATGTAGGCCTCGCCGATGACAATTTAAAAAACACATGATGGTACGGAACCCAATCGGTGCGCGAGTCCGACTCGTTCTTGCCCGGTTTTTTATTATATATTTGTACATAATATGAATATTTTAGTGTTAGCTTGTATATTGTAATTAATTCCAGGTTAATTTAATGAATGACAATCATGAAAACAATATCAACAAAGATAGACCTAAGTATAAGTAAAAGTAAAGAGTTTGTTGACAAAATCAAGACATTTCAGTTCGGCAGTTTCATTGTTATGTAGGGTGAACCTATTTCCAGTAGATACCTAGCCAGACATGGGTGTGCCATGGATGGCGCAAACTAAAAGTTTTGAATAATACTTAAGAGCGTAGACGGGCTGCGCAAGAATTGAGAAATAGGTATTTGAAGAAACTATTGCTGTCTCTCTCTCTCTCTCGTCTCCCCCCGTAGAGTGCGATAGGGACAACTGCAGCTCAGAACGATTTTACCTAGAAAAAACCATGACCGATCGCGTTTCATATTCCCCTGTTTTCTCCTCGAAACCTAAAGCCGATTAAAATTTTTGGTATCAAAATTTAAAGGAAGAATAGATCTATGCCCCTATCATTTGTTTTTTACCGACTTCACAAAAAGGAGGAGGTACTATGTTCGGGTGTTTGTATGTTTTTTTTTTTTTGTATTTTTGTTCATCGAATACTCCGCCAATTGTTGACGGATTTTCAAAATTATTTTTTTGTTCGAAAGTAGATAGTTCTGAGGTGGTCCCATTGTCACCAAGTTAGGATCTGATGATGGGATCTTAGAGAAATCGAGGGCAACCCTCAAATTTTATAAGCTTACTTATTGTTTTTCGCATATTTTATGAAGTAGGTATCTTGTGTATTTGTGTATGGTTGTCACCATCTCAGGTAGCTGGTCTGATGATGGAAGGTACAACTCCTTAACAGTAAGAAGTTACTCGAACAGGCAAGGACTGTTTTAGTAAATTGTTTTGATGTTTAATAAGGCATTTGCCACATTTGGTCTCATGATCATCAATTCATGACCTGATGCTGCAGTCAGGATAGTCTGCAGAGTACCTAACTCCTCGATAACTAACAGCAGATATATCGTGTTTAGGCTCATTGAAAAGGGCTCGATGTGTGGATAAACGTACTGTTACTGAGGAATACCGAAGACCTGATGCTGAAGCCAGGAGCATCAGAAAAAGTACAAACCTTGAAATTACAGCACCGTAGTCGTGTTTGGGCTCATTTTGAACAGGACTAATTTTATGTTCAATGCTATGTTGACATAAGTCTGGCCTGATGCTGCAGCCAGGATTATCGGCATCTAATCTAAAAACTAATAAAAGGAGAACTCCTCAACAATTAACGTCCCTGCATCGAGAAAAGGAATATTTTATAAAAAGGCGATGGGCAAGTTGACATTAGGCTATTGTAACTTAGATAAATTATAAATAGACCCACTAAAAAGCGAGAAATAAAAACTTTTTAACAAAAAAAAACCGACTTTTTTATCTTAAAAACCTTTCAAATTTTGTTTGGTAGTCGTTACGTAGGTAAAAATGGGGCATTTTTTAGGTTTTCGGAAAATCATATTTATTTTTGTAATAATTTTTTTGAAAAAAAAAATTGACAGGGGCATGCCTTCAAAAGACCTAGATTTTTATAAATAAAAATGATTACTCTAGAGGCATTATCCAGGAAGAGAATAGGGGAATACGTTTGTATGGAAAAAATGGAGCCCGTCTACGCTCTTAATGTTTTATTTAAATAGGATCAGTACGTTAGTCGGTACAATAGGTACAAAGTAAGTAATCCATATCTAGTTGCGGTCGCTTGGTGAAACCGCGTAACGCTAGAAGTAGCCCTAGCCATGTGCTAATTTGTTGCTTTACAATTTACATTGATAGGAAGATTATAAATCAGAATAGTACCAGTACCCAGGAGTTAATATGGCGTGGCGCATCGAGTATGATGTATCAGTAAAAGTCAACCTGCCTGGAGAAACTTAGTCACCCAACCACAACACGGAACACCATTTTTCTCTTACTTGGTTGGTTAACTTAAACACTGACTTCGATTTCAAAATAACACTATAATGGTTCACGATATAGGGTCCGTGGGGTCGCTACTGCCCAACAGCTCGCCACATGCTGCCCTGCGGATTTCTGTATCTCGCTTGGTCTGGCTTCTCACCCTGTTTGGGCAAAGTAAACTCTTCCGACATTGGCCTAGAGTTCGGAGCACTTAAGCCCATGACGTCGACGTAGAGATACGGCGGTGGGTACCTATATTATTATCATTAACTAGCTGCGTCCCGCGGTTTCACCCGAGTAAATGTCGATCCCGTGGCAATATCGGGATAAAAAGTAACTTATATGTTAATCCAGGGTGTCAGCTACCTCCATACAACATTTTATCAAAATTGGGCTGGACCAATTTTGATAAAATGTTTGAGCGTGAAGAAGTAACAAACATTTAAACACACACACACTCACAAACTTGCACCTTTATAATATTAGTGTGATAAATTCAAATTCAAATTATTTATTAATCACAATTTTTTACGAGGATAGGAAAGACAGTGGTCCAAACAGGCCTGTATCTTGGGAGTCAGGAAATAAACGTGACTTAAAACATAATATCACGCCAGTATACCCAGAAAGGTTTAGCAGAGGTGTACCAGCAGGTAGTACACCCACATTCCGCCAGTTATATTTAATCCTAGAGAATTCGCCCCTACAAGGGCGAATTCATAAATAAACATGATATTCTATATCCTTCTATCAACTGTACCCACGGCAACAGTTGAGAGAACTGTCAATTTTATGATTGGTAAATACTGATAACGTTTTTGTTTTTTTTTTACAATATGCACAAATGTTATCTTTAAATTGACTTCAAGTGCATATATATGATAAAAATATATCTATGTTTTGTGTCGCAGACAAAGTCAGAAATTGAGTTTGAATTTTCTGGTACCTAAGAATAAATCAGCTTGTCGATAGCAAAAATAATAAGGAAGTATGTAAATGTGTGAAGATGGATTAAAATGAATTGAAAGGTCCTCATTACGCGATAAGATAATAGAGGCTCCCCCAGAAAGGCGTAGAACAATTTCCATGAAGTTTTCATACAAATTGTTCTACATCGCGTCGCGCGGTCGCGTCGTGGCGGTCTGCGGGAGCCTTAACTGTCTAGGTAATGCTTGATACACAATATCTAACTTTTACAGCACAGGAGATAAATATATTAACTATCTGTGTGCGCAAACACAGATGTACTCCCTCCTCATCACTCTTATTGTCCGAATTTTATTGCGTCTATGTCTAATTGTAACTTTCATTATGTTATGGGTGTAATAAGGTAACCCGTGAAATTCAACTTCTCTCTGTATAAGATTGCTTATTGATTTTTTTTTGTTAATTCTTTTTGCAATCGGTCGTAGGACCTAAGCGAATGCGCCTCCTACTTATACGTAGAAGGTGGTTTACTCTTCAGCCTTTTTACTCCACACTGCTGCTGAAGTGTCCTAAGTGACACTGAAGTCACAATCAACGTGGCCACCTACTGGGCTCAAACAAAACAAAAAAAAACGAGGAAGAGACAGAAAAACAGACACGAAAAGAAGACTTACAGACCTCCGTTGTCGGGTTTAACAGTTCACTAACTCACTGGTTTGATTGCAATATTACCTACGCGTGCTTTGTGTTGTCTTTTGTACAGAGTTACAATATGTAACTGTTCTCTTAGGTAGGTAAGTTAGATAGGTATATTCTAAAGAAAGGTGTAACTTCATATCGATGATTTTTTTTGGTAGCCGTAGGGTTATCCGGGGCTACCGCACGATCTAGGGCGAGGCGGCAAGCCTCCTTGCCGGACTGCCGCCATGGGATCTGGAGGCGATAGTCCTCGCGCGCCTGTATGAGTGGCGCGCGGAGGCACTAAGCCGAGGGGAAACTCTCCGCGGCAAATCGCGTCGGAGCGGACGGATCTCCGGCGCGATCTCATGGCGACATGGAAAGAGCGACTGTCGCAACCCAGCGCAGGGCACGCCACGATAGCGGCGATAAGACCCCTCTTTGAGGAGTGGCTAGAGAGGCGCCACGGCGCCCTCACCTACCGCCTGACGCAGGTCCTCATCGGACACGGATGTTTCGGGAGGTTCCTGCACATAATCAGGCGGGAGGAAACGCCCGGGTGTCACCATTTCCAGGATCGCCCAGAGGACCCGGAGGAGCACACGGTGGAGGTCTGCCCCGCTTGGGCGGATCACCGCCGTGTCCTCGTAGAGGCGATCGGCAGCGGCGGCGACCTCTCGCGTCCGGCTCTGGTGCAAGCCATGGTCCGGGGCGAGAGGGAGATGGAGGCAGTCACCTCCTTCTGCGAAGCAATCATGCTAGCGCTAGACGCTCCGGGCGTCGGGAGCCGCGTGACGACTCCCGGTCACCGTAGGCGCGGGCCTGCGGGCGGAGAGTAATGGGTAGCTCACCGTCCGATCAGGACCAGGCCCGTGCCGGACGGCGCGTACGTGTTCCACGCGCGCCTCAAAGATATGTCAGCATCGTGGAGGGACCCCTTAGGGCCGAAGCCTGCCGGGTCAGCGGGCCCGGAACATAAAGGGCTAAGGAAGGAACACGGGTGGGCGCTAGATGGCGCTGTACTAACGGGTACGTTTTCATTCGAGTATATTCGAGTGATCGACATCTCCGCACGTCATTCAAATTTAAAGTCCATTTTTGTTATTATAACGATTAACTTCTAATATATTTACCATTACTTATATTCAAAACTAGCTTCTGCCCGCGACTTCGTCCGCGTGAAATTTCTTGTACCCCCACCCCGTCGCAACACTTCGTATTCGCTTAGCGTTCATCCTGACTTTTTTTCTTTTTGCTCGGCTCCTAAGGGACATAGCGTGATATTAAATATACCTATAGCCTTCCTCAAGAATTGAGCTATCAAATGCAAAAAGATTTTTTCAAATCTGACCGGTAGTTCCAGAGATTATCGCGTTCAAACAAACAAACTCTTCAGCAGCTTTATTATTAGTATTTATACATATACGAGTACCTAATGTATTAAAAATATTAAATTGCAGGTTATTCAAAATTAAATGGCTGAATGAAAATAATTTCTATAATATTGAAGATTTTTTTTTAACATAAATTATAATGTTTGTAAATTCAAATTTGTTTAGGTATTCGTTGAAATCTCATATGATTTAATAACACCATAATATGTACCTATACCATGTTTTATCTTATCTAAATGTCACTCTGCTGAATGTTCGATGTTTAGCGGTAACGTGTCTTTTCTAATCTGCATTATATAAACCTAAATGTGAGAACGTTAGTCGTGTAAACGGTAAATTATTTTCGTCTCACCCCTCATCCAAGTGGTTATGTGTACATAATAATTTAATTTAAACACCATGAGGTAAGTTTTTTTTACTATGACGGCTAACTAGTGTAATACGCATCTTCATTAATCCGTTACACTCATAGTTTAAATTAGGCGTTCATTTCTAAAGGGGGATCAACATTCCTCTATATCGTCTAATATGTTATGTTTCATACTCGGTCTTCTAACAGTCAAAAATAAGAATTGGGGATAGGTTTTATTAGGTACACAAAAACGTATGAAAAGTGTCTGTTAAGGAATACTTAACGAACCTAGCCAGTAGTTTAGCTTTTAGAGGGGGGGGGGACGTCCTACTGGAACAAAAATTTGCACTTTAAAGTTTAATATTTCGTAAATGGAGCATTAAATCGAAAAATAATTTTAGCAACCCCCAAGTCATTTTAGAAGACCTATTCAACGATACCCCACACGACGAAAAAATATTCATCCCCACTGCACATGTAGGGGGAGCTACCCTAAAAAAAAATATTTTCCAAAATTTTATTTTACCACTTTGTTTTAAATTGATATACAAACTCTTACAAAATTACAGCTTTCAAGTACTAACGGTCTCTTAGCAAAACTTCGGACAGACAGACAGACAGACGGACATGACGAAACTATAAGGGTTCCTTGTCAGAACTACGGAACCCTAAAAAGGAGGGGAAATAATCAAAGGGCATTAAAAAATTCGTCAGGTGATCAAAAAGTGCCCAAAAGGCTCGCAGCACTGCCATGTTGTATGGTACCTAATGCTGATTCTTTGGACCAAATATAGGCCAGCCCTCTGGTGACGTGAAGAGTCGACCAACCGCTTGGCGATGGCCTGAAAAACTAAGGCTCAACTCACACTAAAAGAGCGTCGAAGCGAAGCGAAGCGCAGCACAGTTTCAGTGTCATATGAATTGTAACTTTATTTTCATTACTATAATACTTATTATCGCATGAGAAACTCGAACGAGTCGCGCGGATGCCAGCGGTTGCGATAATAAGTATTATAGTAATGAAAATAAAGTTAAAATTCATATGACACTGAAACTGCGCTGCGCTTCGACGCTCTTTTGGTGTGAGTTGAGCCTTAGACCCTAGCCCTAGTGTTTCAAACTCAAACGCCTCGAACATTATACTTAAGTCCCAAAAATTGGAGTATTTGTGCCGTTTGAGGTAGTAGGTGTACTTAATTGAATAATTCGAGTTTGAAAACTGGGGTTGTTGGGGGTGATTAGGTGTATTATGGTGTTTAGTGACTTGGACTAGTAATTTACAAAAACACGGTTAGTAGTTATATTAGGCGCACATAACAACATGCATCAATGTGATTTAGAAGAATCTTATTTTCAATGGCTTATCAATAAAAACAGAGGCGTTTGTGAACAGCACAATAACATTAGGTTATCTAATCTTAATCACACATTTATCTGTACCAATGTCGATAACTGCAATTTAAACCGTATGTCAATAACATAAAAGTCACACGATACGCTCATGATTTGCAACCGTATTTACAACACACTAATTATAAATAAACACTATGTACATCGTAGATAGCTATAATAGAATTGTTAATTATTGTTTTATGATATTTACTAGATTCCAGGTCAACGGCCTACATTTATTAACTGTTTTTGTTCTTCTACAGACCTCCGTACCAACTTTTAACTGCAATATTTGCAGTATTACGGATAATTGCTTGCCAAGAACATAGTGCAAAACCGGAAATGAGAAAATTACCGGAAGAGCTGAAACTGGGCGCGGCAACCGCCGCATTTCAAGTTGAAGGCGGTTGGAATGCAGCAGGTACCTACCTACCTAAGTAAAGATCTGTGGAGGGGCGCTACCACATTTTTTTTATACAATGGTTTGAAATGTGTATGCAACAAGCAGTGGAGGAGCGTGCAATTTTAAATTAAACGATCTTTAGATATACATAGCTGGTGTAAAATGCCCATCACCAAGCCGAACACCCGATATTCTTCCCATCATTGCAATATTTTTTGAACGGCCCAAAAAGTTTTATGTTTTCATATTTTCCAGACAAATCATTAAGTATTTGGGACACATTCTGCCAAATCCCAGGCACTATAAAAGACGGCACAGATGGAAACGACACATGCAAATCCTACGAGTATTATCAGCGAGACATACAAATGCTCAAGTTCCTAGGAGTCGATTTCTACAGATTTTCCATTTCATGGCCAAGAGTTCTGCCAAATGGATTCGCAAATATAATTAGCGAAGTTGGTATTGGATATTACAGTAGGCTGGTTGATGAATTGTTAGCCAGTGGTATCGAGCCAGTCGTGACTATCTACCATTGGGATTTGCCGCAAAGTTTGCAAGATTTGGGAGGTTGGGCCAACCCTCTTATTGCAGATTGGTTTGAAGACTACGCGCGGGTGTTGTTCGACGCGTTGGGTGATCGTGTTAAGGTTTGGATAACCATAAACGAACCAAAACAGTTTGCAATTTACGGTTATGGAATGGCACTGTGTGCGCCCTATATAATATCACCTGGGATCGGTGACTACATGGCTGTGAAGAACGTGCTATTGGCACATGCGAGGGTCTGGCATCTGTACGATAAAGAATACAGACAAAAGCAAAACGGCAAGTGTTTCTTTCCAATCTGAACAAGATAATAAGAAGGTACCATGATTCTTGTAGAGTAACAAATATGGTTTTCAGGCACTTGTGGTATAACGATAGCGACGGATTTCCGGGAAGGTGCCAGTGATTCTCCCGCGGACATAGAAGCTGGCAACGTGGCGTTGGACTTCGAAGTCGGTTTCTACAGTCACCCAATATTCTCCTCAACTGGTGGATTCCCTGAGAGGGTAGTCAAACGAATCGCAGAAAAGAGTGCTGAACAAGGTTTTGCCAGAAGCAGGCTGCCAGAGTTGACACCAAATGAGATAGAGTTCATAAAAGGTATTTTTTATGAATTCAGCCGGTCAAAAGTACCTATAATTGTTTCTAAACAGACAGATCAATTGAGCTGCATACCAGCTACAAAATTATAGTCCGGATACTACAGTTAATCTATTGCAGTTGACGTAACAGCATCGAAACTGCCAATCGACTGCGCAGTCCTAATGCGGTTGGCAGTTTCGATGCTGTTACGGCAGGTCAATTGCAGTCATAAATTCTAGTTTATACTAAGTATCCTTTTTTTAGGTACGAGTGACTTCTACGGCTTCAACCACTATTCTACCATGTTTTACACGACAGAGACTTACATATCGGGTATGTTCACGGTGCCTTCGTATTATGACGACATTGGTGCTGTGGGTAACTACGGGGACTATAGTTTGGCGCCTGCTCCTCATACTACTGTAAGTTTTCTAACGGTATTTTCACTGGTGAAAATAAATGTTTTTTATTCCTTCTATCTTTTTGTTAACCCCCGACAAAAACAGAGGGGTGTATGTGTATCTGTGTGTCTGTGTATTTGTGTATCCATGCCATCGTAGCTCCCAAACGGCTGAACCGATTTAGATTATTTTTTTGTTTGAGAAGTGACTTGATCGAGAGTGTCCTTAGCTATGATTCAAGAAAATTGTTTCAGTCGTTTGAAAATTATCAGCTCTTTTCTAGTTGATGAATTGATGTGAGCAACTTCCACAGGTCTGATTGAGTCTAAGTTTGGCATTTCGTTAATTTATTCATATTAGAAGAGCATAATAACCTTGAACTGCTGCAGCAGCATCACCTGGTATTTGCAGAATACCCAACTTCCTTAACTTACAGCAGGGGTATCATGTTTGGGCTCCTTAGAATGGTCTCAATGAATAGGTTATAGATAGATGGTGACTAGGGGCTTATGATGGAGTAGGAAAGAGAAATGGGACAACCGGACAAAATGGTCCCCACGGCCAATAACAACCAAACATAGGTCATTCGATAGGCATTTTAATAAAGAGTAATAACTACTATGCTAGTTCTTCTCAAATCGCTGTGTGAAAAAAGTTATAGCGATGTTCCGTAGGACGTACCTGCCTGGACGGTAAATATCGGAATAATTGAATAGTAAATCACTTCTAGTGGTCTTAGTTTGAATAATCGCAAATGTATGCATTCCGATGATATCAAAATGATAAGGTACCATAGAGCTGGTCAAATGACAGATTTGGACGCTAGATAACGGAACTCTTGAATAACTGCTAGTAAACCCCTCGAATGTGGCTCACTAAATGTATCTTAACTACCTACCTAAAACCTTTCAGAAAATACCGTCCGGCATCAGAAAAGCTCTAAACTGGGTGAAAGATAGCTACAACAATCCTGAGATAATGATCTTTGAGAATGGATACAGCACATTTGGTGGGCTCGATGACTCTGACAGAGTTGATTACTACAAAGCGTACATGGACGCCGTATTGGATGCCATTGAAGTGGACGGCTGTCACATCTCTAGGTACACCGCGTGGAGTCTTATGGATAACTTTGAGTGGATAAGTGGATTGAGGTACCTACTAGTTACTCTGTAGTCTTTTGTAGAAAACTTCATTCTCAATTTAGTTTCCAATTTATGTGATATCGGAAAAGTATATGATGGGGTGCAGTGGTGGCCAAGTGGTGACGGCCGCGGCTTACGAGTTGTAGGTCGTAGGTTCGAACCCAGACAGGCGCTTTTCATTGTGTAAATTATATCATCACCACTGCTCTCAAAACGGTGAAGGAAAACATCGTGAGGAAACCGGCATGTCCTAGAACCAAAAGTTCGAAGACATGTGGCATCTACCAACCCGCACTGGGCCCGCGTGGTGGATTACGACCCATTCCCTTTCACAGAGAGGAGGCCTGTGTCCCAGCAGTGGGAACATTATAGGCTGATTATGTGTGTGGAAAAGTATATTTAATTCCTATAAATTAAAGTATATTTTCCGATGCAGTTTTATTTATTTTTTTATTTATTAAACTTTATGCACAAGTAAAAACTGTACAAAGGCGGACTTAATGCCTTGGGCATTTTCTGCCAGTCTACCTTAGGGTGATGCAGAGACAATACACAGTAGGTGCAATAACAGAAAACAGCTTAGAAAATAACTAGAATATAAAAATAAATACTTAGATACATACATACAACAAAATATAATAAAAATAAAGTTATGAGAGATAAATAAGAAAACCTGCAACAACTTAATTTTGAGACGAATCTGCCAACTTCTTGTGAATGTGTTCTCGAGCTTTCATTTTAAATGTGAACTGATTGGTTTAATATTATGAAGTAAGAAACCAATATAATTTATCCACAAAAATGATGATTGCATAAAGCCCTTCACTTAGACCGCTATCCCTCTATCAACCAATATACAATTTAGCTGACAGATTGACAAACGCGTATCAAGTGATTTGATTGGCATTTGTTATTTCAGTCAGCCAATCATAGCAGTTAACATATTCGACTGTTATTTCATAATTGGACATTCAAAACCGGTTTTAGACTAATTTAGAGCCCTTTCAGCAATTTTACCTCTGACAGCAATCAAACACCAACCTTAACGCGACGAGAATAAAGACCACTGTGATGTAAAATAACTGTCTAAGTGAAAGGACTATTATATTATTTACCATCTACTCATACTGAAAAATTTATTTCAGTATCAAGTTCGGTCTTTTCGAAGTCGACTACGAAGATGATAAGAGGGCCAGAAAAGCCCGATTGTCGGCTCTATGGTACAGGAACCTGATAGCCAACAGGACTTTAGACCCTGCCGACGAACCAAAGTTTGAAGATATTGTATTTTAGTGTAATTAAGTAATAAAACGACTTTTAATTATAAAAATAGGTTTTATTTATAGAAAATATTAAATACATGTGTTTGATTGATTGTAATGTTAAACAGTATACAGTGCGGATTTGACTTATTTATTTGAAAGCTATTGCTATTTGGCGCCGATTCCCTTGTTCACAAACTAAACTATATTTTAGTCCAGTGCATCTCTTTCTTTCTATTTCATTAAGAAAAGGACAGAAGATAAATATTAGTTTAGTCCTGTCAAATTAAGATACTCCATAGCAAGTTTAGACGTGATTAAAAACATGGCTACTAAAAATACGTCAATTTACGTTAGACGCTGTCTAATTTGACAGAACTAAACTAATATTTATCTTCTGTCCTTTTCTTAATGAAATAGAAAGAAAAAGATGTACTGAACTTAAATTTAGTTTAGTACTTAACTAAACTAAATTTAAGTTCAGTACATCTTTTACTAGTAAACTAAACTTTAGTTTGTGAACAAGGGAATCGGCTCCATTTTCGAATATTATATAGGTAACTAAACAATAGGAAATCTTTACTTTAAAGTAATTTAAATCTTAAAGTAAAGTAATAGTATCAAATATGTGCACTTAACGATATTTCAGTCATATTCATTCGATATTTTAACAACTTGTGGATTGAGTCTTAAAACTACACAATTTAATAAAAATATAATAAGTTATTTTTTATTATTATTCTATAAGTAATAAAGTACCTTAAACAGAGCTCAACAATTTATTACTTAATCATATTTTTATAAATGCCACGCCATCCAAGAAAGGATTCAAAAATATTTGTCTAAATATATTTATTGCCCACCTTTTGACAATTGACGTTTTTAGGGTTCCGTACCCAAAGTGTAAAAACGGGACCCTATTACTAAGACTCCACTGTCTGTCTGTCTGTCACCAGGCTGTATCTCATGAACAGTGATAGCTAGACAGTTGATATTTTCACAGATTATGTGTTTCTGTTGCCGCTATAACAACAAATACTAAAAACAGAATAAAATAAATATTTAAGGGGGGCTCCCATACAACAAATGTTTTTTTCGGCGTTTTTGCCTTGTGGTACGGAACCCTTCGTGTGCGAGTCCGACTCGCACTTGGCCGGTTTTATTTTAAGTAGTCACAGTAACTTGTATATCAAGGCACGTTCAAAATGCATCCGCGTTGGCGCTCAGTTGTTTATCATGAACTTCTATGGACTGGTTCATACTGGCGAATCACAACGAAATTCAATAAACGCATATTTTTCACGCCATCCCGGACGCAAGTTGAACGCGTTGGATTGACCGTACCTTTACAAAACATGACAGCTGACAGCTGTCAAAAGGCATTTTTTTATTTGAATATCTGGGGGCCTAAAAAGGCCACTTTAGCAGAATCATAAAAAGATAATGGACAGTTAACTGTTAAGTTAATCGTATCAAATCCCATTTGTAAAGCATTTTTCCGTTATTTTTTTTTGTCTGCGCTAAAATACCAATCAATCCAATCCAAATCTAATCCCAATCTCTTTGATTGTACCTACGTAATGCAGCGAAAAAGAGAAAAACACGGACTGTCTTCGCGATATTATAATTCATAATGTTATCCTTTTATGAATCTCCAGTGGCCCTTTTAGGCCCCCTGAACGTAATAGGTACTCAACGGGCCCAAACGTTCCGGCCGTATATTAACGTAGTCAAGTAAAGTTAATGGCAGGTACGTTCATATCATTAAGCTTTTTGTACACGTCCAACATGGTGGGCCGCTGGTGCCTCATAAACTTGGTACAATGCAGGCCTATGGTGACGAATGCATTACACATTGCTGGGTTCGAGTGGAGTGTGCCGCGCAGTACTGGGTCTTCCAATGTTGCTGTAACACAGCATTCATGTTGCGTTAAAATAACGTTTAAGTCTTAGTGCGGCGAGTGGAATAGTAATATTAAGAATAGTATTAATGAATGAGAAACAAAACAATATCGAGATCGACTACGTCCAAAAAATATGATTCCGTGCAACCATCACTTATTATGATGAACCACCAATTAAAGGTTATGAATCGTTTTTACGAATCATTTCAAATCACAGTTCGTTTTAAAAGTGAATATCTAATCGTCATTGACAAATTGTTAATTATTATGAATCGTAATGACGGTTGTGTGAAGCCTCAACAAAATCAAAGAAACTAGTACCATACGAATATGAACCTTATTCCTGTACCGTTAATTTTCATATTCGTGTGAAACAATTACAGCAAAAACGCATTCGCTTAAAGGAATATGAACATTATTCGCATATACAATGCGTAACATAATGAACGCAAGACCTCATACACCCCAATTAGAGTATTGAGTTAAAAGCATAATACAATGATCAAAACAATTTTTTTTTAAAGCTAACTATTTTTATTAAGTAAATTGTGTCGACCCTATCATTACTTTATGCATTCAAAATTGAGTCTTATTGCCTTGACATAAGATTTAATTTTCTTTGGCTCAATCGGCGATCAGTATGGCAAAATACATAATTAAAAAATAATACCTATCTTAAATGTTACCGAAATTGATTCAGTAATCAATTATGAACGAACTACTTTCAGGACTTGCGTTTATTCTGTTACACCTTGTATATAAAGTTGATATTCGTATGAAACGCATATTTAGTGTGTTAACTCACCCATATCAATTCCCTGATTAAACAACTGATGTATATACATGCTGAGCAGTTGTTCTGGCCTGGACTTGTCGCTAGCCGGCAACGCTGTTGCCACCTCAACCATGACCACGCCGTAGCTGAACACATCAACAGCTGGAGACAGCGAGCGTGCCCGTAGGTACTCGTCTGGTAAGTACGGTTTTGTGCCGAACACCCTATGCACAGACAGATTTTGAATTAATAACAATAACGGTTATTCACCAAAAAGTAGCAATACAAATGGACATGGTCCGGTCAGTGAGCCAGAATCTTGTGAATCCGGAGTGCGAATTTTGAAAAAAATCAATGGTTAGATTAAAAGCATTAACATACGTTCGAATATGGTGACCTTGATGTGCTCCGGACATTGTACTCATCATTATGAACCACTTTTACTATGGGACTAACCTGAAATCGCGAAAAAAAAATCTGCTGTTCCCTACATTTATGTTCGTATAACTCGTCAAAGGTCCCATAGTAAAAGTTGTTCATAATGATGAGTGCAATGACCTTTTAACAGGTTGTTAATGTTTTACCAATAACCCTGTATAAAGATTTTCCTTGTTTATTGAAATCATCAGACAGCCTTTATATCTATCTATATAAATAAAAAAAGAAAAGTCCTGACTGACTGATTGACTGACTCATCAACGCCCAGCCCAAACCCTTGGACCTAGAGAGCTGAAATTTTGCACAGAGGTTCCCCTTTATAATGTAGACAAGGAATAAGGAAGGATTTTTCGAAATTCAACCCCTAAGGGTGTGAATGGGGAGAGGGTGAAATTTCACGCGGACGAAGTCGCGGGCAGAAGCTAGTTGTAAATAAAGACGCAGACGAATTTTTAGATTTAAGCCAGTTTCGATACAATTGGAGGCATGTCGACATTATCCCGCATTACTAGCACGGAAAGCACTGTATGGTCTGTGGTGTGGTGTGATGGGCACACCATACGGTGCGTTGGTTCGGCCGTACCATATTCGATCGTCTATTTGCAAAATAGTGGCCACTATTATCCGTTTTAGTGACTATAATAAATCTAAAACTCCCGTTTATAATAATACCGTATAATCCTACTATTATAAAAGATCTGGCTGTTTTAAATAAATACATATCACGGCTACTTACTTTGAAACCTTGACGTGTGTCCGGTCGTCACCGTAAGGTCCTTTGCGAGCCAGTCCAAAATCTCCAATCTTGGGCATGAGACACGTGTCCAGTAGAATGTTGGCTGGCTTTATGTCGCCATGGATGAGGGGCGTGCCCTCCATTGTGTGGAGAAATTGGAGGCCTCTGGAAAACGGTTGGCAATAGATTAAGGCCGAGATCTATAAAACGTTACTTGGCACGTACTTTAGATAGGCGTTATTCCTGTCACTATCGCACAACTGTCAAACTACAATTGCAAGATAGACACAGAAAGCACGAGCTAATTAACGTTTATAGATCTCGGCCTAACACTTTATGCTTTTAAGCACACGGGACGAATTGTACGATCGGCTTCAGACTGACCATAACCGTACTCTTAAAACATTATCATATGAGACTAAGCTAATGGCGATGTTAAAAATCAGGGGGTCTACTCCGAAGTGGTAAATTATCGTATCGGCCGAATGTTCGGTCATTTTCTACTACCTTTCATTTCCTATATTGACTATAGGTCCCGACCAAACTGTGCCAATCCGAACCTTTTTAGAACCCTTACCCTTTTTTTACCTTTTTTTTTTAAATTCGTAGTAGGGCAACAATATTTGGTTCGGCCGTATGTCGGATCGTTCCGATCATTCGTATGTGTCACTTCGGAGTAGACACCCTGTAATAGTTTAGTATCCGGATACTTCTTAACCGGTTGAAAGCCGTAATTACAGAAACAATTAAAATTGTGTCTCACGTGGATCCACGTTCGAAGGGTTCACCCTTCAAACGTGGATTCACGCGAGACAATGGCTTTTAAATTGTTTCAAACAACCAAATTATAACCAAATCAGAAATACATTCACACGGCGGTGAGGGCATTCAAGAATTACGTAAGCAGATTTTTTGCAATTATTGACCCCCCCCTTCCCCTCGTCAGCAAAAGTAAGCAAAGCGCTTACCCCCAGCCCCCATTGTTACGTAAACATTGGTACATGCATTTTTCAATGTGTTCTGGTTTCTTTATTGATTCATGAGCAGCAGTTATATGCGTTTAATTTTCAAGCATAGACAAGTAGGGTTGCCTTAATGAAGTGTTCAAACCAACATCGACCCAATTTTGTAGAAAATCCGAAAAAGTAAAAAAAAATTACTGCTGACGTATGACGTATGACCATCCAGACCCCCCCATCCCCCATGTAATCAAAAGTAAGCAAAGCAAAGACCCCCCCGCCCCCCTGTAATGCTTACGTAATACTTGAATGGCCCCTGATCACTTAACAAAGAAAGAAAGAAAGAAAGAAAATACATTTATTTAGCACAGACTAAAAGACACACAATACACCAAATAGTACAGTAATCGTACATACCGGCCATACAATAACAATCAATAAAACTTACCTAGCAATTCCGTGCACTATGTTGTATCGCTGCGACCACGACAGCGGCGGGTGATTAGTCTTCCCTCGTAGCCGCTGCTCTAAGGACCCTCCGGCCATCAGTTGGTAAACTAGACATGCTTCAGGACCTACAGAAAACAAAATAGAACTTTGAAGTCAAACTTAGGCACACTCTAGTCACCCAATAAACCCCCAGCTTTTTACAGTAACGAATCTATATTTTTTTCGAATCGTAAGTTAGTTCGATACGGGTTTATTTTTTAGAGATACGGCCAAATCAACGCGTCGTGACGTCACGACGCGCCGGTTTAAACCAGTACTTCTAAGGCTACGGTCTCTTTAAAACGTCACACGTTATCGGCAGCGTGCTGTGACGTCATGGCGGATGACTGATACGCCGCCGGTTGCCAACGTCGCACCTGGCGGTCGCGGGCGGCGTGCGAGCGAGACAGCGTCCGTGTATTTACGAACACAGCATTCGGCTGTCGTCGGTGACGGGCGACTACACGTGGTCGGCCGCGGTCGGCGTGTGGTATATTAAAGCCAAGCGAAGTTCAATAGTATACCTTAGCTCGCTTAGCTAAGGTAACTTTTCATACTTGTGTGCAGACCACAAACTATAAACACAGTAAAGTAAACTAACTTAGCTTGGCTCTTGGTCTGTAACCGGCTTATGAAGGGGTAAAATAGATCGTAGGTACCCACTTTTAACAAATGAATCGAATAAAAGTTTCAACCTTAGTGAAATTTTAATTTAGGTACCCACCGGGTGATGTTGTCGAAAGTGATAAAGCAATTCACCATATAACACGACGCAGTTATCCTAAGGTGCAACTGAAATCACGGTAAATACGTATTTTAAATTAATATTACCTCCCAAAGAGTAACCATACAGCGGTAGTATGTTGTCATGCCGGTACTGATTTAAACACATCTCTCTAATAAGTTCCTTGTTCCTGTCGTTGTTGTCTCTGAGACGCTTCACAGCGACCGGCAGGAGTTTCCATTCACCTGTAGAATATTAATATATATTATAACTAGCAGCGCCCCGCGGTTTCACCCGCATAAGTTTCGATCCCGTGGGAATATCGGGATAAAAACTATCCTATGTACTTTCCCGGGACTCTTAACTATCTCTATACCAAATTTCATCTAAATCGATACAGCAGTTTAAGCGTGAAGAGGTAACAGACAGACAGACACACTTTCGCATTTATAATATTAGTATGGATGTAACATATTGTGCTGGGCAGGCACACACCCATATTTCACCAGTTATGTTTAAAGCCCATGTAATGGGGCCGAGCCTATTGTTACGCAAAATAAGTATCATCACGCCTGTATTCTGTCCGAGGTAGGCAGGTAGGTACAGTACACTCACATTTCGTTAGTTATGTTATTGCCATCAACCGGCTACAGATACAGGCTTTCAGCCTGCTGGTGAGAAATTTCTGATGGTAAACCCAATAACTCTTTGTTGAACCTGGGAATGTAACCCAACGAACACAAGTTGTGCAGTCGCGCTTGCGACCACACCAACGGGCAGACAAATCGTTATAATTATGCATTATGGGCAACTACACAATCATTCACAGGGTCGTTAAAGCGCATGTCAAGTTAATTTGACAGTAATTGTTACCGCACATGGTACAAAATCGCTTATGACTTCACTTTTAGTGTAATATTGATCTGTTTTAGGAGTGTATGGTAACCCCTCTGTAAATCGGTAGTAAAAAAAATCAGAACTGAGTTGGCTACCTTTTCATATTCCCTAGCCTTCCTTCCTTTTTTCCTTCAGTTACGAAGCAATAGCTTAAAATATTTATGGCTCTCTCACCATATCTCATCGACTCTCACCAACTCTCACTAACTCTCACTGGATGAAAGAAAATACACCATACCTTTGAACACTTGTCCGAATCCCCCTCGACCTAACAGATTGCTGTCAGCCCAGTTACCAGTCGCCTCTCTCAGTTCCTCATAACTCATTCTTGGAATAGCCGACACGTTTCTCATAATCTCATCATCTTCGTGCCCTTTCTCTCCTTGAGTTGACGACGACTGCGGATTTGAAAAATCAGAAAATTAATGTACACTCACGGAATGAAAAGGTTATGCTGTTATGCGTTTTACTTGCATGAGACTTTATCGAACTATATTTGAATTAAGAATTTGAGATAATTATCAAGTTTAGGAACAACAAACTCTATGTCATAGGTATTATATGACTAAGTTTATATTCTATAGATTTAAATAATAGGACATAAATATTACTCCAAAATCAACTTAGAATACATAACCCTAAAGTAGACAGTTCAGTTAGAGGCGATGGAATGTAATTGCATAATTATAATCGTGCAAAATTAGTTTAAGTCTACTTATACCAACTTCCGAATTGATAACCCACGCATGCGTAAACGTTACGAACGAACGATTTTCCTCGTCTTGCTAACTAGATGTAGCCGGCGGTTTCGCCCGCGTGTAGGTTGGAAATGATCTTACTTTCGCATTTATAATATTAGTATGGAAGTATAACTGATTCATTTGTCTAACTTATCCATCCATCATACACGAAATCTTGATTAACCCAAGTTATGAAGATAGACTTTAAAAAAAACAGATAATTACCTACTATAAATTATACCAGACCAATTTTTTTTTGCATACACTACGTCTCTTCAAGCTATACATTTTATACAGTATACGCTGACCTAGCAATGGAAAGGCTTTCCGTACTATTTCAGAGTAAATTAGCTAGCGAAATTCCACAAACATGATGGGTTTCAATATTATCAAACACAATAAAACAAAAAAAAAATAAACTTATGTTTTAAACACATACAAGTAGAACCTACTTGTATGTGTGCATGCATGTTCACTATAGTCGGACTTTTAATTAGCTGCAGTAAAATGACAGCTTATGTGTTACTTAAATGACTGAAATTGACGTCGTTTTGTTTTTTCGCGGCCATCAACCAAATGTTGTTTTTCTAGTACAGAATAGTGTAACAAACGAAACTTATTTGAAATGCATATCTCCTAAACTCAGTCCGGAATGAGTTACTAAGAAGTGTCATTTTACTGCAGCTAATTAAAAGTCGGGACTATACATGCGTTCGTCACCCCTTTTTTTATCTAATCATTTTTGTTTTATCTTGTTTAGATATAGATACCCATCAAATCTCTGGAGTTTCGCTAGTAACGTTTACGTTACTTAGTGCGTACTTAGGCTTTTTTTTTTTTTTTGTGGATGGGAAATCATCAAATGACCCCTCCCGCTCTGGGTGGAGCGGAAGGGAGTGTCAGACTCTTACTGACTAAAACCCACCCTTGTTCCTTCCTTAGCCCGTTGTATATGTTCCGGGCCAGCGGTAACCCTTTCGGACGATCCCGCTGACCCGGCAAGCTTCGGCCCTATGGGGCCCCTCCTCGATGCTGACATCTCTTTGAGGCGCGCGTGGAACACGTACGCGCCGTCCGGCACGGGCCTGGTCCTGATCGGACGATGAGCTACCCATTACTCTCCGCCCGCAGGCCCGCGCCTACGGTGGCCGGGAGTCGTCACGCGGCTCCCGACGCCCGGAGCGTCTCCCGCGGCGGCTGGGACGGGAGGCTCTCTCCCTGAGCCGTCCCGTCACCTCCTTCGCTAGCATGACTGCTTCGCAGAAGGAGGTGGAGTTTCGCTAGTAACGTTTACGTTACTCAGTGCGTACTTAGGCTAGAAGTTACTTCTGTCACTGCCGCACAACTGTCAAACTACAAGTGCAAGAAAGAGACGGGAACATGTCTTAGTCACAGCACGAGGGACGTTTATAAATCTCGGTTTAAGAGGTCAGCTTATACTGTAAATAGTATTATTCCTTGATGTAATCATAATAATTGTATGTTAAATAGTTCATGAAGAACAATGATATCATTGAATCTGTGACCACAAATCTTGGCTCACCTTACTTATATCCGTGCTCGTTTCATAGTTCGGCGAAGGTGAGTTACCATTCTGAATCCTACTAGTCGCTGGTAGCCCGCCACCCTGGAAAAGGAAGCAATTATTTAGGATTTTTTATCACCACTGACTTTTATCCTGAAGCATAATCAACCAATACTATTCCCTCTGCTGGGACACTGGCCTCCTCACTGTGAGAGGGAGTGGGCCATAATCCACCAGGGCCAGTGGCCACCAGTGCGGGTTGGCGGATGACACACATGTCTTCGAATTTTTTGGTTCTAGGACATGCCTGTTTCCTCACGATGTTTTCCTTCGCCGTTTTGAGACCAGTGGTGATGAAATTAAATACACAAGTAAATGTTGTTTTCCTTGGGAACAGCACTGTTTTTCGGGATGAAAGGTACCCTATTTCCGTTTCTGAACACCTGACACTGTATATGCAAAATTTCAGGATGATCGGTTCAGTGGTTTAGGGGTAAAAAGGCAACAAGCAAACAAACTTACTTTCGCATTATTATATTATATTACTAGTTTCCGCCCGCGGCTTCGCCCCCGAGGTATGTCGATAAAAACTATCCTATGTCCTTCCTCGGGATGCAATCTATCTCTCTGCCAATTTTTTTTCGAAATCCGTTCAGTGGTTTAGGCGTGAAAAGGTAACATACAGACAGACAGAGTTACTTTCGAATTTATAATATTAGTATGGATACTTAGCAGCGCCCCGCGGTATCACCGTAAGTGTCGATCCGTTGGGAATATGGGGATAAACAGTATCCTATGTCCTTTCCCGAGACTCAAACCATCTCTACACCAAATTTCATCTAAATCGGTTCAGCGGTTTAAGCGTGAAGAGGTAATAGAGCGACAGACAGACACACTTTCGCATATACAGGGTTATTTGTAAAACACCAGCAACCTCTTAAGAGGTCATTGTATTCATCATTATGAACAACTTTTACTATGGGACAAAACCTGAAATCGCGAAAAAAAAATCAGCTGTTCCCTACATTTATGTTCGTCTAACTCGTCAAAATGTAGGGAACAGCTGATTTTTTTTTCGCGATTTCAGGTTTGGTCCCATAGTAAAAGTTGTTTATAATGATGAGTACAATGACCTCTTAAGAGGTTGCTGGTGTTTTACAAATAACCCTGTATAATATTAGTAGGGATGTAATATATGTTAGGATGGTACCCAATAGTCACTGTAGATAATCGTCGTAGCCAACAATAGTGTAATTGGCGGTAAGCCAATGCAAAACTTAGCTATAAGAATAGTTTTCCTTAAACAAGACAACAGGAAAAAATTAAGATAAATAATTTCGGAATACAAACCCAATCAAAACCAGATTAAAGTCATTCATAAATCATAATACTAGCATACTTATATACAATTTGATAACCCAGTTGCGTAAATACTGTATCAATGACAATTTTATATGTGACCAATAAGTGTGTTACTGCCTAAAATGGGATTCCCAGTATACGATAACTGAACAATGAACATGAACAAAATTACCGATGAGCGATGAGTAATAGTTTATTGGGAACGTGCTCTGTTACTGTCATTGGAATGGTTTCAAAACCAAAATATATATAACCAGCTTCTGCCCGCGACTTCGTCCGCGTGAAATTTCTTGTACCCCCACCCCGTCGCAACACTTCGTATTCGCTTAGCGTTCATTCTGACTTTTTTCTTTTTGTTCGGCTCCTAAGGGTCATAGCGTGATATTAAATAGCCTATAGCCTTCCTCAAGAATTGGGCTATCAAATGCAAAAAGATTTTTTCAAATCTGAACCGGTAGTTCCAGAGATTATCGCGTTCAAACACACTCTTCAGCTTTATTATTAGTTTAGATGTATATTTTTCTTTTTACTACTGGAGAGCAAAAAGTATCACAGTTTCTTAAAACAGAATTATTTTAATCTTTGTATTACGTACCATGACCATGACGTCTTTATACAATCGCGCTAAAACGTCCCGAGTACAGTCAACAGCAAAAGTAGATGATCAAAATCAGAAATTCAATACTAATGAACGGAGTTCGCGTCAGAACTGTGTGGCGTCGAAGTGATTCAAAAGTATGTGATTAGTTAGTCGACTCTTCACGTGACCAGAGGGCTGGCCTATTTCTTGGCCAAAGAATTAGCATTGCCATACAACGTGGCAATGCTGCCAGCCTTTTGGGCACTGTTCCTGTTGACAGCGATGCGGACGAATTTTGTCATATAAATGTACATATTATTATTATTTTAAATAGGTATTAGCATAAATTATGTAAATATTATAGTTACAAAATAAAAATCGAAAGTATGTGATTGTAAATTATACCAAACATTTACTACTAGTACAGCTGCCATATATTCGTGATCAGTTTTGACTCCTATTGAATTTCTGATTTTGATCATCTACTTTTGCTGTTGACTGTACCTACTATACGTATTCGGCGGACGTTTAGGCAATAAGTTTATTATATTCTAGAAACAATATAATTTTGTCAGTAGTTTTAGTGACGTCACATCCTAAAAATTCATTCAATCTCTACTAATAATAAAGCTAAGAGTTTGTTTGTTTGAACGCGCTATTCTCTGGAAGTAGGTACCTACCCGTCGGATTTGAAAAAACTTTTTGCATTTGATAGCCCAATTCTTGAGGAGAGCTACCTATTTACAGGGTTATTGGTTAAACATTAGAGGTCATTGTACTCATCATTACCTATGAACAACTTTTACTATGGGACCAACCCTGAAATCGCGAAAAAAAAAAATCAGCTGTTCCCTACATTTTGACGAGTTAAAGGTATGAACATATAAATGTAGGGAACAGCCGATTTTTTTTTCATAGTAAAAGTTGTTTCTAGGTACTATTTATCAATCAGCGCAAGACGGCGCGGCGCGGCGTGGGTGAGCATGTTTTTGTACGGACAAACAGGTAACTTAACAAGCTTATAACTTTGTGATTTTTCATGATACAGTTTTGAAATTCTGTAGATAGATTGTTTACATAAAAATACTAGACACGTGTTTCTGGTTTCGAATATACTAAAACTTTTACTTCGTTTTTGCTTAGCGTTCTTTCTGAAGTTTTTTCTCTTTGTTCGGCTCCTAAGGGGAGGACCCCTTAGGAGCCGAACAAACAGAGAGAGGTGTGATGTTAAATCCTCAAGACTTGGGGTATCAAATGCAAAATGATTTTTTTAATCCGATTGGTAGTTTAGCGCGTTCAAACAAACCAACAAACAAATTCTTCAGCTTTATTATTAGTATAGATTGTGTTGAACGGTGAAGACTAATGTGTCTATAATTAGCAATTCCCTCTATTTAAATGCTAGTTAACTATACATTCCAAAGGGAAGCCTACATACATCCCTATAGAATTCCGTATAAATATGTGACACACACCCAATCGTTGTTAAAGACGCACGAGCGCTGCGTAAGCGTTTCGATGTAGGTATAAGGAAAAATGTAGGTATCAGTGAATACATTCGACGTCAAACAGGACGCAGTTACCTGTTTCGCGGTTTTTTTTCTCGTTTACGCTGCAGCTTGTACTTTACATAAACAACATCAAGCCTGTATTCCCCAATAGAGTATAAAGTTTTAATAAATAAATTTAAAAAAACTGGTCAAGTGCAAGTCAGACTCGCGCACCGAGGCGAGGGTTCCGTACAAATTTGTAGATATTAGATAAGTACTAACTATTAACTACAACTTTACGGTTTACGGATTTTTTCCGTTACCTGTGCTACATGACATTGCTTCTTGCCAAATTTCATGATTCTAGGTCAACAGGAAGTACCCGATAGGTTTTGATTCCCTTGCGAGTGTCAAAATATGTGGCATAAACGGAACTTAAACGCCCGTTTCTTTTGATTGTGTTGATAGGTATAGAAGTCTAATATTTTCACTGCTTCAAGAGATTGCAGCCCTGAGTATTTATATTTGGATATTACTTTCAACGTGATAACTCCACGCATTCCTGAGAAAAAGGGTCTTGACAGACAGACAGACAACGAAGTGGTCTTATCTTATAAGGGTTCCGTTTTTCCTTTTTATGGCACCCTAGAAACAGTATTTTTAAGTTTCATTCAATACTTTGTTAACTCATGTGGAAAAGCATGCGAAAAATTAACTAAGTAATTAAATGTATAACAGATGTCATCTGGTACCAATAGAAGACTAACTTACCAGTTACCACCCACCCATACCAGCTTTATCTAGATAACAACAACATTAGGTAAATGTAGAAGATCTACATTTATATATCTTTCTCATCCTTAATAACAGTCTAGAAAAAACAAGACACAGAGATGTTGCATTCAACAAACACAGGTCAATCATTCCAATTCATACCTTATTACAACGTGATAAGAGTCATATGACGCGCGACTTGACCAAGATGTACGGTCACACTAACCTTGAACTTAACTTTTTGGAAAATTTATGTAAAATATTGATATTTTTTGTAGTTGTTCTTTTTTTTTTTTACTTTTAGTGTCTAAATATAAAGACATGAAGCAATCGAGATTTCAAGAAGAGAGAGAGACATCATAAACAACACGTACATACCTTTTCTATTAACATGACAGGCAAAGGAATAGACCCGAAGTTGCCATCAGTCTTTAGTGAGCTCTTCTTATTGTATGAATTATCTGAAATAATAAAATAATTGATTGTGGTTGTGTTTCTGATTGTGATTATGTAATCAATGAAAGTTGTTATTGCATACAGAAAGTGAAATTAATTTAAAATGGATTTTTTTTTAACCATTTCGGCTTTTCTGGTAAATAATTCTAACTGTTATCAAACATGAATATTTATGCTTTATTGAAAGAAATCTTGTCCACATGCAAGATTTTAACATTATTACAATATTATGTGTCTATAGACCACACCTCACTGCATCTACCAATCTCCACTACTGAACATTGGCTTTAAGATCTACTTAGTGTACAATAATTTTTATTTGCAAAATCTTTTGTACAGTTCGTGTCAAATAACTTTGCCGCTCTGAAGCTAGGCTTTTCGCTAGCCGCGCCAATCCGCGCTGCTGTTTTAATCATAGGTTTAACTACTGCGCAGTGATTTGTTGCCTATATCAGAGCGGCAAAGTTATTTGACGCGAACTGTACATCAACAGTTCAACACATGAAGAAGAAGATTGATCTTCTTCTATATGGGTTAGTTAGACTATTCATGTAGTTTAAAAATGTTGTCAAAACTTTTGTTTGGCTCAGATTTCAGCAACCAATGATAATAGTGTTTAAAATAAATCAAGTTTTATAAGATACCTACCATATACAAGTGCAGTTTTCCTTTCCTTTGTACTGCATGAGTTTATACTTTTACTTAATAACTTATGGAAATCAGAGTTAACAACAGGCTTAAGACATTTGAGCGCTGGCAAGTGCTTCATTTTGTACAACAAAATAAAAAGTTCTTCTACTCTATGGTTTAGCTGTCCCCATCTGGTGAACAAATGGTTAGTGGGGGACATAGCCATGCGGCGTGCTGTTTGTTCCATGTCCTAAAAAAGGTATTGTGTTTAAGGTAACATTATAAGACAAAATAATATATGAATTCAATAATAAAATTGGGTCAGTGGGTCGTCTTAAGGACGGTGGTATCATGCTTCAGCACAGAGGTAAAGTAGCTGCTGTAAATCTGTTGGCGATTAAATCAATGGTAATAAAAACATAGCCGAAAACCGGATTTACTGACTTTCCAATGAATAATTGGAGGATATAATCTTCTTTGCCACGTTTTCTCTACGAGTATCCGCCTGTATCATCTCCATTATCAACTAGTGATGTGAACCGGTTTGATAAAAACCTAAAATAAACCGGTTTTTGTTAAAACCGATAATCACCGGTTCTCATTGAAAAACCGATTACAATCACAAAGCATGTATCCGAGTCTTTGATACGTATTTAGAGGTTTGCACCGGAGCAATGAGCATTTTGCGGTGAACGTATTAGCTAATTTCACAAATAACTCGTTGCAATGTGTATGATTATTCCCCATATTTTCGGTTTGAGTTCCTATTTCCCTTCTAATTATAGGTGACAACGGTTGCTGTTTTTTTGAAGGGTTTGCATTACACCAAGTCTCTGGTTAATCATCTGAAGACGACTCCATTGTTTGTGCTTTGTTCAAACAGATCTAAAACAATTTGACATAGCGTCCTTTACATACCCCAAAAGATACTAAAAGTCGTATAAAATCATAAAAACTTATTTCACCTTCACTCGCCATTAAAATGTGCCCAACGCCAAAAAAATATCAAAAGAAAATGTGTATATTTGTGTTCAAACAAAATGTCAGAGTTAGTGTAGTTCAAAACCAACTAAATTATTATTTGTTAAATGAATGAATAAACATTTACAATCACTAACGAGATGGGCCCCTATTTTGTCTATGAAAACTTGTCCAATCGGAATTTTCCTAATAGTTTAAATTTCCTGGTTATTTGTTATCTGATTAATGACCACTTTCTTAATAATTTTAAGAAAAGTCGGTAAAATAAATAATAAGCCATAATTATATACTGGTATTTTTTTTAGGAAAAACCTAAAAAAACCTTTAAAAAACCGGTTTTAATAAATATCTAATCGGTTTAAACCGGTGTTAAAAATTGTAATCGGTTCACATCACTATTATCAACGCATGACGTACCTAACATAAAAATAATCGGGAATTCCAAGAAAAAAGATGTTCTCGGCGAGGAAATACCCAAACTTTGCAATAATATGAATAGATACTTACGTTTACTTCAAAAGCCGAATATTTCATCCAGTTGCCTGCCAATTCCTTCCAATAGTCTTCTATATCGAGAAGTCTACATAATTCTGTGTTTATATCAAACGGCAACTCGTAAATGTACATTTTTTTAACTTTATAATTCGTAATTACATACAAAAAGGTCAATAACACAACTACTACGCAAAACTACTTGTTGAACACTGACAACTTGACAATGACAAGATTGACAAATGACAAGTGACAAATTGAATTTGATTGTAAACATCTGACATTGACATTATTATTTTAAAAAGTCATCTGCCAAGGAGACGTCAGGATTTTCGTTCGACAACTGCTTTCATTATCTTAAAGCGGGCTACTCACACACCTGCCGTAGGTAGGGGCAATCTAGGGCGCACGGCGGTCGCGTCAATACGCCTTAGAGCATTTAACCTATGCTCTAAGCAATACGCACATGCCTGCCGTTCAGTGTTCGGGTATAAGGTAAATGGTTACATGCTCTGTGGGTATAAGTTGAGCTAAGCACACGTGTTGATAATGGCACTAGTATTATCGAAAAATCAAAAGATGAGGCCCGTGTCCCAGCAGTGGGAACATCATAGGGTGATTGTGCAAAAGATCGGTATAGCGCTGGCTCTTTTTGTGGTGCTACATTAATATTCACTTTTGACCGTTGGGGTAGACGTGTTCTTGTTTGGAGACCGCGAATCGGTAAACGTAAGGTGGGACGCCCTCAAGCTAGGTGGAGCGACGATCTTCACAGGATGGCTGGTAGCAGCTGGATGAGAGTTGCCAAAATCGAGTTTAATGGCGTGCAATAGAGAGGTCTATGTTCAGCGGTGGACTGCTCTAAGCTGATGATGATGATTCATACAGAAATACTATTTCAACTCATGCAGAAAAGTATGACAATTAACAAGAGCGAGCACAGCGAGCTCGAAAATTTAAGCACTGAACATTGATTATTACTTGAACATTGATACTTACTTTGAAATCATTGGCACTGAGTTTTTTTTTCAACTTATTCTGAGATCTGATATTTGGTAGTTTGGTACACACTTTACATGAAAATGTTTTTGGTGGGGTCGTATGAGAGCGTAGACCTTAGACAAAGAAAAGTATAGACGGCGGCGGGTAGCGCCATTTCATTTCCACAAGAAAGGGATAAAGTATTGAGTTATTATAAATAACAGAAAAGGATAAAGCTAAACTATTTCCGTCTCTCAGTGCGTGCCCGTTTTTTCAAGGCAGCTATATAAGTAGCCAATGTCATTTAAGTTAGTTTTTTGTCTCATGTGTGGCCACGCTACCCGATGCTCTATAGCTTTCTTACTCTAAGTCGTATTCGCTGTTCTTGTTTTTTTTTTTTTAATTTCTGTATAATTTGTATTTTATATAAAAAATATGATTGGAAAACTATAATTAATACTTACTCATTTATTATAATCATTATATAATTTTCAATGAGTAGGTATTAGTTATTAGATTACTCGTTTGTTTGGCCAGGAAGGTTTTATTATTTTTAAAATAATTACAGGCATCTGAGAAGCATTTGAGCAAATAAATCAATGTCTCTCAGGGATGAGCTGGTACTTTATACCACTACACTAAAATACACCTATACTTGTGGTTCACAGTCATGTAAGGACATAACAGCGCATTCTAATGAATTTAAAATAAATTAAAAGCGGCCTGACTAATTGGTTTCAGTCTATCAAAAAGTACTCTGTGCTAATTGGCCACAGTTATTCCTTGCCTGTTGCAGCCCAGAGTCTGGATGTGTGCCTCCCCCTCATCATAAGGAACTTAAACATAAACAATAATTTAGGAATAATTCTAAATTATATTTATTCTAGTTTAAATTATATATATTATTGACAACTAATGTTTAGACAGGTTTCTTTCTAGTAATATGGAACTCTTCTCTAGTATGGTATGGTGCGTATGGATCTTCAACATAATATTTGGGCTTCTTCCAAAATTTAGTAACCATTTTGTCCAGCATTGTGTTCTGCGTAGCATTACATGTAACATGTTGTTTCAGACGCCTTTTTTGCGGTGTAGATTTTTTCCACATTTTCTTGTGCCTGCCTACCTTTGTTCTTATCCAACCACCCCAGTGTAACCGGAGGAATCTTCGTACTGCTGCCTTCACAGTCTTCCTTTTACCTCTTTTCAAACTGAATTTTGTTACAGTTCTAACAGGGACAACAATATTGGTAGATATATCCAAGATCTGTTTATTAATCAACAATGAATTCTGTTTGAAGTAGGTATTGGTAGAAAAGCTTATATTGTTAAGAGTCGCATAGTTCTTTGTGCTGTTACATAATATAACCTTGGCAGCATTGAAATATGGAACTGAAAGAGGCCGTATAAAGCGAGCAGCTGAAAAAGAAAAAAATAACCTCAAAACAATCCGTCACAAAAAAGTTGGTAAATTGTTACACAACAAAATAAGAATTAATACATTTTCTAGCCTCAAAATAGTTTTGCTGTTGTGTTGTGTTCATTCAATATAAAAATTGTATTTACCAGAAATCGCGAAACGGAACATTTTTAAGAAAACAAACTCATCAACCTTTATTTTATTTGTAAGTACATGAAACCAATGAAACTGGTGAAGTGTCAACGTCAAGAGAATCGCTCCATTGATCAAGACGTGTTCGGTAGTCGAGTGAGTATAATAAATCTAAAGACAGTACCTATCATAATACTAGTATTAGAGTAGATTCTGAATTATAAATATTATTATTTTAATGCAAGAGTTTATTAACTGTAATGAGTATTTTAAGATTTCTGACTTATCTTGAAAATTTTAAAATTGTTTTTCAGGTTAATCTACTAATGTGCCTAAATTAAAAAGCTATGAGTATGACTATGAAACCGACTCAGGAACAACACTCTATTCTCCGTGGTCCATGTCCATGTTCTATAGTCTCTGAATTTTGACAGCCGAAGTGGAACGAGATTCCTGCCGAAAAATGTATAGATTTACGAACCATTTAGCTAATGCTAAATTCGTTTTGGTACGTACATACTCAGATTTAATAGCGCTACCGGGACTATGTTAATTTGCACTCATTTTATTCTTTAGCCTGTATTTCACTAGACTTTCTGACTGAGTCACCCATTCTCCAATGTTTTGATTGTGTTATTCTGTGTTTAATACCGAAAATTTGGTCTAATTTAAGTAATTCGTCAATATTCTGACAAGTTTACTCCTTATAACAAAAACATAAACACACATATTGATAATATTGTCCCTTACATAACAATCTTTCGACGTCATTTTCATAATACTTAACCTAGAAAAGGTTGCTAAGGCTGTGTTCAGACTGGTTTAGACTTGCGATTGGGGCTAAGTATGCAGGTCGTACCGTTAGTATAATATTCTGTACCTATCTGTTAACAAAGTCATTTTAATGTGGATAGAAAGAGGTTGAATTTAAGTAACTCTAATAATGCAATCAATGACTGTAATCAAAACACACTTTCTTGTCTGTAGTACAAATTAGATTAACCACCTTCTTCGTCAAAATTTTTCAAAAGCACATTAGCATGAGCTTGTTTCTCAGGTTGAGCAGTATAATATTATTATTTCTATTTGTATAGTAAAACCCAGGGAAAGCTATGTGCTAGCTCCCTGAAGATAAGAACTATTAAAGATAAAAACCTGGTAGAGAATGCTAAGGCATTAAGTCCGCCTTTGTACCTTTATGTGGGCAAAAAGATTAAATAAATACTTAAAACCATTATAAACTTGGTATTTTAAATAAAGTAATTTACATTTTCAACTGTATGTTAGTTTCCTTCGATTAGAATGAAGTTAAATGTAGTTAATTTAACTGTAACACACAGATAGAGTCCTGTATTAAATCAACTGTATGGCAGGGAATGTATGGATAAACCTAGGTTTATCCATACTTAAATGTTTTAACTTAACTAATTAAATCCAAATTTGATGGAAATGTAAAATAACTGTTTTTTTTTATTGTTACACAATCATTCGCAAAAGGGAAATAGTAACACTTTCATCAAGTATTTCAACAGTTTCAATGTGATGTCTTACCCCATTTTCCAACATTATTACTGTGCATATTAATTGATATATCTATGATGAAAAGTGAGGTTTTAGTCAAATCAAAAACATCTTTCAAGATCTTGTTTTGAATATTTACTATTTTATTATTTGTGTAAATTTTTTGCTGTTTCTTGAATTTAACAACCAATACAATAAAATGCTCTCAATGGGCAGTTTTATTATCATTATCTGTGGACATGATAAAATAAATGTACTTAGTAATTTTTGATTTTCCTCAGGTAAGGCGGCATATGAGCGATGGCTCTTGCGCTGCCTTAATAGTAATGCGTAGTACAAATCGACAATATGCAACACAGCCATTCCCGGAGGAATGCAAGACTAAAGCCCCCCCTAAAAGTCATAAGGTGTTCTGGGGAGCTGTTGGGGCCACAATACTTACGGGCGCTGCGGTTGTTTATGCTAAGTAAGTAATTTTTGTAAGGAGCAGAGGTGGCCCCGGTGTAACACCACCAACTTACGAGTTGTAGGTTGTGGGTTCAAACCCAGGCAGGCCTGTTATTTTGTGTAATTTATAATTTATTGCATCACCACTGCTCTCAAAACAGTGATGGAAAATATTATGAGGAAATTGTCATAGCCTAAAACTAAAAATCTCAAAGACATGTGACATCCACCAATCTGCACTGGGCAGAGAGGCCTGTCACCCAGCAGTGGGAACATTATAAGGCTGATTATATCTATATAAATAAATAAAAAGGAAAGTCCTGACTGACTGACTGACTCATCAACACCCAGAACCATGAACCTAGAAAGCTGAAATTTTGCACAGAGGTTCCCTTTATAATGTAGACAATGAATAAGGAAGAATTTTTCGAAATTCAACCCTTAAGAGGGTGGATGGGGGAGGGTGAAATTTCACGCGGACGAAGTCGCGGAAAAAAGCTAGTGTTAAATAAAATAGAAGAGTGTCTAAGGCAGGATTCCAGCCTGATTGCCCAACACACTCAAAATCCTTTTCATTTTCACCAACTTTAATATCTACTTTGATTGATTTGAGCATTTATATTCAAAAAGATTCTTTCAAATCCGACTGGTAGTTCGAGAGATTACCTACATACAAACAGGAACAAACAAAAGTTGATTTTTGTAATGAATTGGGCCTAATTTTAAATGTGTACGTTGTCATGTATGACATTCAGTATTTTATGCTAAAACTTGATAATTATCTCAGATTATTATTTCAAATATAAGTCTGTAATACAGTGTCTTTTGCCCTCAGGAACAGTCCAGATGCCCGCAACTGGCTAGAGTCAAACGCCCCCTGGGCAAATGACTTTGTGGCTCTAGTGTACCAGGAAAACACCACATATTGGAAGGCAGCCGTAGATCAATTCAACAGGAGCACTACCTATCTTAGCCATTTCGTGTTTGGAAGGGTTCGTTGATTTTACTTTGTTTCTTTTTATATAAAACGAAATTCGGCCGAAAATAATCGCATTTTTTTTTGTTTGATTTGGTAAAAATTATTTTAAAAGTAAAAGATATACAGTGTATCATTGTTTTAACCATTAAGAACCGTTTAAACTTAAGCGGGCATTACATTATCCAATTTGCAGAGTGCTAAATTAGTGTTGTAGTGCGAGATAAACAAGACACTACTCATTACACTACACTAGCTAGCGAAGCTAGTTTGTGACACTTCTTCATTGTTCATTTAGGTAGTGATCGTCGTCCGAACCGCACCTTCCGAAGAACGCTAAAGAAATTCATTCTTGCCATAAGACAAAAAGTCGGGCTTGCACACGAAGGGTTCCGTACCACAAGGCAAAAACGCCGGGAAAAAAACACGTTTGTTGTATGGGAGGCTCCTTTAAATATTTATTTTATTCTGTTTTTAGTATTTGTTGTTATAGCGGCAACAGAAATACATCATCTTTGTAAATTTGTTTTTTTTTTTTTATCTTCGCTCCGAGGAGCTCCGCTATTAGATCGAGATAGTAATAGTAGTAGTGTTTCGACCCAGGGTTCGATGAATGACAAAATCTGACTCCAACTTTAAAATGCGTTTAATATACTTTTCCTTTTTACAAGTGGTGGTTCACAAGCTAATGCTACGGTAGACGATAGATGATTAATGAACGAGTGAGTATATAAATGAACGTATGGACGAAATGAATGGTCGCGGTGTGGGTTCGCTTGCTTGTCGCCCCAAGACAGATTCATGAACTGATTGTCCCCGATTCTATTCAGGGGGAAATGAAAAGAGTTCTTAACTACGTTGTATTATAGCATTCATTGTTTTACTGTGAGAAAATGATGAAAAAAATGATGAAAATGATGAACTTATACATACTGTTCTTGGTCAATTGTCGTTTTTTCTTTGGTGCTCGTATAATTATAATAGTAATATGACGAAAAGCACCATTCTATTTTTGCAAAGGAACAGTACTTAGTGGTTTTAATATTTTCATATTTCGCTTCTTTATCTTTGGATATCAAAGTCATGTTAAATAATATTGACATAAATGTCTATAATGTTACAGGAGGGTGTCACCCCAATCGAACTAATTCCTAGGCCGGAGCAGGACATTGAAAAAGATGCTGAAATAGCCTTCGCAAAGAAGGCATATCAATGTAAGAATTATTGTAATCAGTTGTCATTTATGGTATTGTCCAATAACCTATTCAAAAAAATGTCGAACTTCGTCGCCTGTTGTATCAAGGTGTGATTAAACGTGTGCCATTTTTAATCTCGAGGTACGCACGTCTACACATCGAATTGTACATAACAAGTACCTATAAGCTGACTTCTGATTGTACAAAAAACCTATACAATGCGAGGTCAACTAAAACTGGAAATATATAGTTTGATGTGTCGCCGTGTGTACAGTCACGAGCACCAATATGTCAACACTTGGCAACTTTAAATTGCGATTTATTCACGAAATAACGAATGCAACGTTGAAATACGACACTTTACATATACCTATGGGTTCAAAAATACTATGTTCCTACTAATATAAAATTTCTTTCAAAAATAAAGGAGAAAATCGACTTTGAATAAAGCCAAGTGTATACATACTTTTGCTCGTGACTGTACATGAAAAGAGGGTTCACAAACATAACGAAAACAATCCACCATTGTGTTATATTTCACTTTCACAATAATTTCATTCATGGCCGATTTTTCAATCGTCAGGAAACTTTTATCTGAGGAATAAATATGATAGTTTGACAGCTTTTGTTTAGAAAATGTGTCCATCATATAATTTCTGCAGATAAACGTTATCTGACGGTTGAAAAACCGGCCCTCATCATAATAAAACTTAATGGGTTGAAGTAATTTGTTATTAATTTTTTACTTTCTAAGATCATTTTGTTTCACTGTGTGCTTAAGCATTCTCACACAAATACTGCTGATTTTTGGAACATGACAAATTAATTGGAATTGAATCACCTCATTACACCAAGCACATTATCAAAGGTGACCAAGATAACTGGCAACTGGGTGGCATACATCCTCTTCTCTTGCTTACCGCCTCAGTGACCACGACCTCTTATAGCTGTATTATTTTAATATTACTTCAGTGTAAGAAAGAGATGGAGCTATACGCGTATAGCTCCGTCTCTTTCTGACACTGGTGGTGGTTGGGTCTTAGGACGTTCGCTTCGGACCGGCGCGAACCTGGCGAAGCGCAGTAAAGCGTAGTTTCCCCTGCCAAATAAATATCCGTATTGAGCCTTGTGCAATAAATTCGAGAATAATTAACCTGAGTCGCGCGCCTCTGTCCGCTTTGACTCGTGCTAATTTATTTGAACTAATGCAAGGTAAAAACGATATTTGTTTGACAGTGAAAACCGCGCACCGCTGCGCCGCGCCAGTTGTGCGCCGGCCCTCCGTATCCGTAGTTTCTGTATCCGAATTATATATGTGGATGACGTCACTACAGACACTAATCTAATTATCTTGGTCAGCTAGAAACTTATTAATTGATCACCTAATATCTAGCTGTGTGTTTACATAACAGTGCCGCCGCCTATATTAGAACCTCTGTACGTTGAAGAAAAAGTTTTGCAAAAGCCGGAAATTGAAACCACAGGTTAGTATTGCATGTTATTTTTACAGTTAAGTTTATTTATATAGGGTTCTAAAAGACTCAATATTAAGTCGAAATGTAATGTTTTCACCTTAAGGTTAATTTTGATTTACACCATATTATTTTCCCGACTATTGCGTCATTTTCGAAAATCCGCTATTAACTGTAGCGCGCAATAACAATTTTAATATGAGAATGAGAAGAGACCTCCGCCTTAATTATGGTTCTTTTAACACCCGTTTTATTAACAATGTCAATATCTCCATCATTTTGTATCTCATGTTAGGTTTTTACATAAAACTTATCTTCTATATACTAATAATAAAGCTGAAGAGTTTGTTTGTTTGAACGCGCTAATCTCTGGAACTACCGGTCAGATTTGAAATAATCTTTTTGCATTTGATAGCCCAATTCTTGAGGAAGGCTATAGGCTATTTAATATCACGCTATGACCCTTAGGAGCCGAGCAAAAAGAAAAAAGATCAAAAAGTACGCTAAGCGAACACGAAGTAATAGCGCGGGCAGGCGATGTGATGCGACGGGGTGGGTCGGGAGAGCAAGTCAAGCGGACGAAGTCGCGGGCCTTGCTCTCTGTTCATTTTCCCCTTTTATTATGTACTAGCTTCTGTACATAATAAAAGGGGAAAATGAACAGTACAACATTATCGGGTGTCATAACATATAGGTAATACGGGCTGGTTTTCGCAACTCCACGACAATGCGCGTATTTTGCGTACATACTTAGTTGTTAAGCATGGGATTCTTGAGATAACGGTGGCGTCATACAGGGTGTCCCAAATGGTTACGTAGCTGGGAAGGGGGGTGATAGGAGTGGTCACAAGGGTCACCAGAAAAATAAAAAAATAAATCCCCTCTGGGTATTTAAAAAAATAAATGGCATTTTTTTAAAAACTAAATTTTTTTTTTTTTTTCTGGTGACTTGTGACCACCCCTATCACCCCCCTTCCCAGCTACGTAACCTTTTGGGATACCCTGTATTATAGTTTCAATGTCCGATGATATAAAACACGTGCCCGTCTCATGAGACCTAGACTGCTCGGCAAAATAAACCGAACTACATAACCCGCCAATTTTTCGATGTTTACGAAAGATCGACCTATAACGTTCCCACTGCTGGGACACAGGCCTCTTTTCTGTGAGAGTGAGTATCTACCACGCGGACCCAATTGGTTTGAATTTTTGGTAGTGGGACAAGTCGGTTTCTTTACGTTTTCCTTCACGGCTTTGAGAAGCAATCGTGGTGATAAAAAATTATTTTTTTTAATAATTATTATTTTATGTCGTATATTCCAGCTACACTGGTCCAAACTGACAAGTGCGAGCCTCAGAGCGCCCCTGTTGTGAAGATCACCAAAGATGTCGTGGAGTTAGAACATGACATGCACGAATTCACGAAGATTGCCATAGACAACTATAAACAGGCGGCAAAGTTCTGTGTAGACTACAATAAGGCTTTATACAAGGTGAGCGATGTTTATGCGCAACTATGTTCTGTTCCAATGGTATCTGAAAATGTAAATAAATGGATCAGAAAATGTATCTGTGGATGCCAATTTGTAGTGCCACTTACAAATTCATTGCTTTGATTTGATTATTTAAATACTTAAACCCGAAATTCTAGTTTTAAATCACCATAAAGAGGTTTTCATGTCCCACTTGAGGTTCATTTTATAACCTGAATATTGTCGTCGATGATTTTTAGGGTTCCGTACCAAAATGGTAAAACGGAACCTATGGTGAGACTCAATCTGTCTGTCTGTCTGTCACAGCTAGATATCTCAAGAACTACAAATGCTATCAACTCGAAATTTGTAATAGTTTTAGATGACGTTTGCCCAACTATTTTGCAAATAAGAAAGAAATAAAAATGTATGTATATTTTTTGCAACAGGGACTGAAAGGGGTCTGAAAAATTCGAAGTGGGGCTACTAGGGCATATGAGGTATCATAATTATAAAAGAGCGCAGTTTGTACTATCTCAAACATTTTTTCTTTTTTTTTAGGTCGCATAGTTTTCGACTTTTGATGAAAAATGTAAAAAAAATACTGTTCCCCCCCTTATCTCCGAATTTGCGATGAGTAAAATCTGAAATAATTATATGTGATAGAAGTTTATGTAAAGATTACAGGAAAAATAAAACGAAGTCTCTAAATAGCACACTTTTTCAGAAATCTATACTAATAATAAAGCTGAAGAGTTTGTTTGTTTGAACGCGCTAAAATCTTTTTGCATTTGATAGCCCAATTCTTGAGGAAGGCTATAGGGTATTTAATATCACGCTATGACCCTTAGGAGCCGAGCAGCTAGAAATAATTTATATGGCAAAACAACGTTTGCCGGGTCAGCTAGTTTTATATATAAATGGGCACCTTTTATAATAACTTTACATTTTTGGACAATATTATTTGAGTTTTTAATGCACGCTATAATTTCAGATAGTAGAGGCATCCTATGAAGACTTGGACAAGAAAATTTTTACGACACTCAAAGGGACGCTACAACAGAGAGACATGTTTTACAAGAAAGGAAAAGAGGCCTCTGCTAAAGCTAAATGTGCTATTGGTATGTAAAGTTTATTTTAATTCTTCTTTCTAAATGACGTCATTTCACTCATATATGGATTTCGTTTTTTTACGAATCGGCATCTTATATTTGTTTATATCACATCTATTCAAAAAGAGCTAGTGTATTCTTCGTAAACTGGGACTAAAATGGCCCTAAGGACTAAAAGTGATTTGAATTTGGAATGTGGATATTGTAAGTAAAAGTTCCAATCACCAAAGAGATCTATGCGCTATGTCTAGCCGTCACACGCGAAAAGCATTCTGCCTTCGTTTGTAATTGTTTACTCAAATTAGGGTTTTACTTAGTTTTATAAAAAATTTGTATGTCTTCCTCTAGTAATTGTATGTAAATAAATAAACGTACTCTTCTTATTCATAAGTTGCGCTTACTTATTTTTTCATACAGTGATAAAAAGTATAAAAAGTAGAGTGCTACCTCTGGAGCAACACTATTTTAAGCTCGAGTAGCGTACTTTGAATCCCTCGCTGCGCACAGGATTCTACTTTAGAACCCCTCGCTGCCCTTGGGATTCTAATCTAGAATCCTTCCCTTCGCTCTGGATTCAAGGAAACACTCTCGCCTTCAAAAGAGTTGTTTGCTCCCTTGGCAAACAATCTACATATTAATAAATTTCTGAAAAGTCAGTCAAATTAATAAAAAAAAAGTAGAATCTATTCCAGTTGCCCGCTCTCAAAGGTAGTTTCGTATGGAGAAGAATGGGCAAGAAACTCCACTGTTCCAACTAAATTACGAATTCGGTATAGTGATGATGTTCCTACAGAGACACTGGACCGTATGATCAAGGAGGGCGGTCAGGTTAAGGCGCCACCCGAGAGCATTGCCACCACCAACCGATACATCAAGCAGTTGCGCACCGACCTCATCAACGCTGAAAACACCTACAACCAGGAGGTAGAAAAATCTGTGATCAGCGAGAAGTATTGGAATAAGGTAAGAACGCAGTTCTCAGTAGCAGTTCACGCAATAGACTCGGCCCCATTACGTGATGATTACGTGGGACCTAAACATAACTGGCGAAATGTGGGTGTACTATAGGTCAGCTCTGCCTAAGCCAGCAAGGGAAACAGGCGTGAACTTAAGTAGAAACACGTGTACAAGCTGTAATTGAAAATAACTCGAAACCCGAAAAGGTTTCATTGAACTCATTATTGTGAACAACTTTGACAATGGGACCAACCTTGGAATCGCGAGAAATTACATTTTATAGGTAACGTTTTTATCATGTACTACCTTAGAGCATTTAACCTATGGAGATGGCATAGCGACTTACGAGTTGTAGGTCGTAGGTTCGAACCCAGACAGGCGCTTTACTTTGTGTAAATTATTTCATCACCACTGCTCTCAAAACGGTGAAGGAAAACATCGTGAGGAAACCGGCATGTCCTAGAACCAAAAATTCGAAGACATGTGACATCTACCAATCCGCACTGGGCCCGCGTGGTGGATTACGGCCCACTCCCTCTCACCGAGAGGAGGCCTGTGTCCCAGCAGTGGGAACATTATAGGCTGATTATGGTTATGGTTATGGATGGCATAGCTGAGCGAACCCCTCTGCCAAAGTAGATTGGCCATATGACCATGCACGTTATATTCATTCGCCGACCGCTGCCATTGTGTATCGTATTGTGTCGCAAGTAAGTACTCCCAAAAAATGGTTAATTGTGCAGTTTCCTCGTACAAAAAGTGATCTGCCACTTCAAATTTGCGAAACCATGGTGTTTCCTACAACATGTAAGTATAAATTATACATTAAAATAGTTTTATCTAAGTACAATATCGAAGTAATTGTTATTGACGTAACGATAGAATACAGTGGTACGTTGGTTGCGCAAACGCAGTACAGGGGCTAACGTGGTAGGCATTTGGATAGTGCTGTGACAACGTGAGTAAATGATTGATAAAATAAATGATTTTTTTTCAGTTAATAGGTTCAGTTACCAGTTTTTTTGTATATGTATCTGGACCACAGCGGACAAGTCAGGTTGAATTAAAAAGATGATTTTTCAGTTCTTTGTGAATATATTTAAATTATTTTCTTTTGTAGGTTTAGGCTAATAAAAAATAACAGTTTGTTCGTTCCGTAGGTGAGTTTTTATAGCTCATGCAATTTGAAAAAGAAACAATAAATATAATAGGTAGGTAAATATGACGCCAAAATCTAATAATCCACCGCGTACCGTAGGTACTTAGGTTTTTCAAGGCTGTTACGAAAACGCAGTACCTACACTACATACACAATAAAATTAATGGACATCATTTTCGATTGATTTTGTTGGCACTTATTTAAACTGATTATTTCTATTCTATATAATTTTTCAACAGATTTCCAAAGAGATCCTGTAATAAGAGAAAAAAAATGGAGGATATTTTGCGGTAATACAGAAACTTGGGAACCCAAAAAACGGACGTGTAAAAGTGTATAACAAAATAATAAAAAAAGTATATCTGATTGATTGTATAATTTTATTATTTATATTCTAACCTTTCGTAGGACACGTTTACATTAAAAACCCGTACTATAGAATCCGACCCTAAATGCAGAATGATAGGAAAGCAATATAATATTATTGACTAATAAGAAAAGTAGTTTGACTTTTTAGATAAATACAATCGTTCTTTTTAAAGCACTATAAATTCTTTTGTGATTACTAGCTACCTACGTAGTTTCGCAGGCACTAATCATATTGCGTAATTTTTTGTACACATGAAAATAAAAGTATGAACTGTTTATTCACTCATTCATGCAATGAAATAAAACTATGAACTGTTTATTCACTCATTCATGCAATGAAATAAAACTATGAACTGTTTATTCATTGCTTGTGCCACAACACTAGCACTTTGTGTTTGTTGTCATAGGACAATTTGCATAGATACGCACAAATTTGTCAATGAGTGTGTGTGTTTTTTTTTTGTGTGGCTATTATTTTTACCCGACTGCGGCGAAGCCCAAAAGGAGGGTTATGTGTTTGACCTGTATGTATGTATGTATGTATGTATGTCCGATTCTTTGTTCCCTCGTAACTTCTAAACGAATGAACGGATTTGAATAAATTATACGTCTTTAGATTTGTCTTGGTAGCGCGAGTGTCACTGGCTACATTAAAATCAAAAACAAAGTAAAATGGCGGATTTAGGGTGCCATATTGTGGAGTTCGAATTTTTTTTTTTCTTCTAATACCATTGAGTGAAATATCAAAATTAAGGGTTTTAAAAGGTGATTACAAAAATATATACAACTTATATAGTTAAAAGTAATTCGAAGTGACAAATCGTAAAAAACACGTTAAATAAAATAATTATTTCTTGTTCCCTGTTGAGTGACTTTACGGGTCAGCTATTAATTAATACATAAGTAAATCGTCTGCGAAATCTTTCAAATTTGTAAACTAAAAGCTGGACAACTAAAAAACCCGACTGCGGTAAAAAAAATAGTTAAAAAAAAACTGAAAAGCTAAAAACAAGGTCATTTTAAATTAAATAAAAGTTGGAAGCAGGCGGGACCCATTTGAGTTTGAAAATATAATAAAAAAATGGTATGGGTCCCGCCTGCTTCCAACTTTTATTTAATTTAAAATGACCTTGTTTTTAGCTTTTCAGTTTTTTTTAAACTATTTTTTTTACCGCAGTCGGGTTTTTTAGTTTTTTTAATTACTTGTTTTTTATTTCGTGTGCGTTTGTAGCAATAGGAAGCTTATATCTGTGTGTGGTTGTCAAATTTAAGTAGTGTGCTGTATGTGTTTTCCTCGCCTCCCGCAGAAAGTGGCAGAAAAAATTGTTCGGTGATTCGCTACTTGTCATCTCCATAGGTTAAATGCTCTAGGTGTACTACACAATAAACTTACTTTTTTTTATTTCACTCGAATGAAACCGCGATGACTACAAAATATATGCCATGTTAGATAGGATAACAAAAACTCGCAAAATGAAAATTCTCTGGTACTTATGTTTTTTAACTTTTATGAAAAGTCGTAGAACTAAAGGTAAACAGTATGATGTTAAGAAGCTACCTGCGAGAGTTATTAATATAATTCTTCAATTGACTCTGTAGCTCTTTCTATAGATAACGAATAAATTGACTGCCCAGTTATTTTAGTGGCCGCAAGCGCTACTGCTGAGCATAAGGACCTGGGTTCCATTCCCAGCGCCGGCAAAGTGTTATTGAATTTTTCTATCAATAATATATCAGTAGCAGCCCGGAGTCTAACCTTCTGCCCTGTGGACCATTAAACGAGACTTATGCTGGATATAGAAGAATTACATTTTGCATAAGAGTTCCTTATAAGGAAAATGAGGGGCTTGTGGCTAAGTAATAACAGCCGCACAGGTCGATCGATTAGGTTAAGCTAAGCTTGCCCGGTTGGTCCGTGGATGGGTGACCATCTTTACATACCAAGACCCTTCCGTGCCTCGGAAAGCACGTTAAGCCGTTGGTCGCTGCTGTCATTCGTAGATCTTTGACAATTGTTCTCTCAGAAACCCGAAAGTCTGACAACCAGTCTTACCAAGGGGTGTATTACCCAGTAACTGGGTTGTGGAGGTCAGATAGGCAGTCGCTCCATGTAAAATACTGGTACTCAGCTGTATCCGGTTAGACTGGAACCCCAACATAGTTGGGAGAAGGCTAGGCAGATGATGAGTTCCTCATAAGGAAAGTAAGTAATAATAAATTCGTTGAGTCTCAAAAAGATCGCAAAGAATGTGCCTAATTGGGATGGAGTAATAGAACTGTGGAGTTAACGCTGTGTGAGCATGCGTGTTCCATCGCCGCCCGTTCGATGTCCACCGCGCACAGCATGGATGGAAAGCAGCCATTGACTTATATATTAAAGCAGCACATGAAGTAATTTTTCGCTCCGCCTGGTGTAATTGCTGTAAGGCGTACCAGTAGGAAGATAATTAAATAAATAAATTAAATAAATAAGCACTAAGGAAGAATTTTTGAAAGTTTGTATGAAATTTCCAAATTATTGCCGATGGGAAATCCTATCGGGCAAACGGCTTGTGTTATAATAATCTCTCCTATTTCAGGTGGAGGTAGCCCGTAACATGTTCAAGGACGAGCTTCAAGCGCTGTACCCCGGCATCGACCTCAGCGCACGCAAGCTAGACATCAAATCAGACGTAGACTTGCTGTTGGTGTACACACTCAAACGGGTAAGTCATTGACCTAAGGCTATCGGCATCGGCACTGCTGAGGATTTTTATGCGACGAATAAAAATGTAACTTAATTGTATGACGATAAAATTGAAATTTCAATGATAATAATCAGAAGGGCACATTGCTCGCAGAACAGATGGCCGATGGGGCCGAAAGGTTCTGGAGTGGCGACCACGTACCGGAAGACGTAGCGTTGGAAGGCCTCCCACAAGGTGGACCGACGACCTTGTGAAGGCTGCAGGAAACCGTTGTATGCGAGAAGCACAGAACCGGTCGAAGTGGAAGTGCTTGGGGGAGGCCTATGTCCAGCAGTGGACGTCTTTCGGCTGAAATGATGATGAATCATCGTAGGTGCAAAAATAAAGATAGGGTATCCGACATACCGTGTCATTGAAATTTAAATTTTATTGTCGTACTATTACGTTGTATTTCTATTCGTCGCATAAAAATCCTCAGCCGTGCCGATGCTGATAGTGGGCGCCGGGCCTATGGCGCCGTTATCATTTACAGGGAAGTTATGGAGGGATGCGCTAAGGTAGGCTGCGATATTCAGAATCTAGTCAGTAGCTTTTGCGTCAATCTGGAAAATACGTCTGGACGTATGTTGAAAATGTACTTATAACTATATTTTCGGTATTAGCCTCGTTCCCACACCTAGTAGCAATTACTTTAAAAAATGTACAGTCAACAGCAAAAGTAGATGATCTAAATCAGAAATTTAATACTAATGAACGGAGTTCGCGTCAGAACTGTGTGGCCTCGAAGTGATGCAAAAGTATGTGATTTGTAAAGTATACCAAACATTTACTACTAGTACAGCTGCCATATATTCGTGATCAGTTTTGACTCCTATTGAATTTCTGATTTTGATCATCTACTTTTGCTGTTGACTGTACTTCGTTACATTTTATTATACAGCGTGAAATTTTAATGGTTGTTTTCCCGCGGCAGAACAATTTGCACTCAGTAGTGCTACCGATTCATGGAGTTAAATTTCATTTTTTTTTTTGTTTTCAAATAATTATAAAAATATGATCTCAACTCGAAAGCGTGAGAATCAATAGTAACTCACGTGCGCTCGCCCGCTACATACCATCTTTGCAGGTAGCAGGACGACCACGCGCAGTCGTCCATTTGCGCTGTAGCTAAACTATTGGTTCGAGATCGCGTTCGAGTTTTGTTTTCACAATTGTAAATCTGTCATTTTTTAATACTCTATTTTTATTTTTTTATAAATCGATTGTACTATCAAGACAAAATCATTTCGCTTCGGGAAAACAACCATTAAAATTTCACGCTGTATAGGGTGTTTGGAAGCTGGATGTAAAGCCTTAAGGACCCCCTTAAGGCGAAGTATGTTTTTTTTATTTTTTTCCCAGTTAAAGTTGGTATGTTATTTTTGACTAAAAGTTTGTAGTTAAAAATTAAAAAAACATACTACTTCGTTTAAGACATGTATGGCTCAAAATGCTGTAAATGGTGTCAACTATCACTCACTTTAAACTTTGCACTCAGTTTCCAAACAGCCTGTATAGATTGTGTGTGCAATTTTGTCAACCATGTTTCAGGTGCAATACCTGATAAACCAAATAGCAGAGTTACAGACGGTCCGAGATCTTAAAATCAACAGGGCAATCGAGTGTGAGTATCTAAAATATATGAGACCTAATTTAATCGTAGTAATATCTCGAAATATAAAATGCATGCAATAAGGCATTCATTTTATAACTTTTACTTATAATTTACTAGCTGCGCCCCGCGGTTTCACCCGCGTAAGTGTCGATCCCTATATGTTAATCCAGGGTGTCGGCTACCTCCATACAAAATTTCATCAAAATTGGTCCAGCCGTTTGAGCGTGAAGAAGTAACAAACATATAAGCACACACACACACACTCACAAACTTTCGCCTTTATAATATTAGTGTGATAAAAAAAAAATGTTTATTGAAGAAAAGCCTAAGTACATTCTAAAGCAATGTTATATAACTGAGTGGCTATGCTAAGCACAATACATTGAAACCCTGATCTCCAAACTAGGGGTGACCCTGTATCTTAGAGTTCAGTGTCCCTCCGCAGCAAAGTCCCAAGCCAATATTTGTAACTCATTGGCACTTAAGTATTTCTTTACATAGTTAAATAAAAAGAGAAATAAAAATTCACATAACTTGGCAGAGAAGAGTGGCGTGCATTGCAGAATGGGATGCCTACACTCAGTATTGGGTGGCGAAAGGCTGAAGAAGAAGAGCAGATAACTCGGCAAAATGTATAGCAGAGCTGATTATTATTGCCAAGATTTGAATTGACCTTCTATTTTTATATTCCAGGCCACGATGAAAAATTAATTATTGAAGCTAAAGCGGAAGATATAGTCAGGACTGAGAGAATGGCAGCGGAAGTGGAATTCATGAAGAAGGTAGGGATTATGTTATTACGATCAAAGTATTTTCGAACCCATAGGTTTGTGTGAAATGTATTTCAACGTTGCGTTCGTTATTTCACCAAAAAAATCGCAATTGAAAGTTGCCAAGTGTTGACATATTAGTGCTCGTGTCTCTACATATTATTATGTTTTTTTTATGTATGTATATTCATCTGTTAACTTTAAAAGTACTTATAATAATTTGGTAAATGAGGTATCGTTAGAAGCGTCTTGACCGTCCACTGGTTATAGGCTATGTGACGTCACACTAAATTCAATATGGCGCCCTTTCTTGTTTCATTCTTTTCAGCAGTCGGGTTTTAGGTTATAAACTTTTTTTTTTATTTAAATATTTTGGGGCTTTTTTCAGTAATATTTATATTTTTGAAATGTGCTAATTAAACCCTTTCATTTGATACCCAACAAGGCACCATCTCAAAATATTTATTTTTATATTCTTAAAAAAAATATTTTTTTTTCACACTGGCAACAGTAAATAATATTCTATAATTGGTATTGTAATCGTATTCAGTAACTTGACAGTTTAAAACAAAATAATGCCCCTACACTATAAAGGATGATTTCCACCAAACGGCTCGCACCGCATCAGATCGGAAAGTATACGAGCGGATGCGGCGACAGCCGATCGCGTCCTGCAGCAGGTCGACGCATGCGATCAGCTCCGTACGTTGCTTGGGAACGTATCCGTTTCTGCGCCTAGTCAAATAGTTTCATTCCTACCGTGTTGACGTGTTCTAATTTTTAAAAATGGTTGAAGTTGACGTAGTATAGGCTATTGCATTAGAAGAGGACGAAAATAATCATAAAACACAGAAGAGGAAAAGTAAAATTAGGACGACAGCCGAAAGGATTAGATCGGATACGACGACAGGCGACCGGAGCCGTACGCGCGTCGGTCGCAGCATACTTTTGGCTACGATCGATCGCGTGTCGCGGAAGACGCCCGCGGTCAAGCTGCTGTGTGCGGCTTGGTAATATAGACTTTAAAAATACTGTGTACACCATTTAATTAATATCGTTTAAAGATTGTAAAATCCGTTCCGGTCCGATGCGATGCGAGCCGTTTGGTAGAATAGAAATCATCCTTAACAGGGGTAGTGAACGCATTTGCAAAAAGAAAGAATTTAAAAAATAAATGTCAAGAAATGTTCTAACGAAATATTGTAAAGAATTGATATTATATTATTTTAACTTTATAATACGATAGCATATCGCTTAAATTTTTAGGTTTACGTCTTCAATGGCGCCGATTCTGTTGTTCACAAACTAAACTAAATTTAAGTTCAGGCATCTTTTTCTTTCTATTTCATTAAGAAAAGGACAGAAGATAAATATTAGTTTAGTACTGTCAAATTAAGATACTCCATAGACAATTTAGACGAGATTAAAAAATTGCTTATTAAAAATACGTCAATTTACGTCAGGCGCTGACTAATTTGACAGGACTAAACTAATATTTATCTTCTGTCCTTTTCTTAATGAAATATAAAGAAAAAGATGCATGAACTTAAATTTAGTTTAGTTTGTGAACAACAGAATCGGCGCCATTGGCAAAATTACTTTCAGTTAATTTTAAAAACGTAAGATTGGTTATTCCTTTTTTTTTTAAACAAATATACCTAATGTGTTTCAAAGTTTCAAGTTATTAAATTCAAGAAAAGGTACAAATACATTTTAAAATTCTTTCATTTTCGCTCATTCTTTTTCTGCACCTCATCTTTTGTCAGAAACTGGTAGCGCTCCAACCGTCAACTCACTGGATACGATTTAGGTTAGGTCGGATTCTGGCGCTGTCAATTCTTGAACGCGATTTAGATGTACTGATCGTGTTCAGTTTCATGGGTGAAATTGGCACTTACATTTCTATTACAGTAGCGCCTCCAACTATCCATCAATTGTCTCTTAAGATACAGGTTTCTTCCTAGTTTAAGAGACAGGGTTCACTATTTCTTTGTATGCATAGACCTTTTTTGTAAAATCTAAATCTCCTGCTCACAAGCTGTTTTTTGCTTATTCTATTTTAAATATTGATTTGTTCTGAACTGTGTCTGTGTGTATTTATTTTGGATAAATAAACAAATTTATTATTTTATAATTTCTAATGGTGTCTTTTAAAAATTATACCTACGAGAGATAAAAAAAAAAATAAGTGGGCGTTGATCTTAATTTTTGCGTTGTTCCTAGACTTTACAAATCCAAGCGGAAGCGAACAGGCAGACGAGGGAGCAACTGAAGAAGCAGTGTGAGATCCAATCAGAAGCTCTACAGGACACGCTCGCCAGAAGAGAGAAGGCGGTATGCATATAACTGGGTATCCAGTGGCAGAATCCAAAGTTTGAAAAGTTGTAAAAATAATGTTTATTGTTATTTAAAAACAATCAATGCGGATTTAATTTTTTGAAAATCACGTTCTCCAAATGTTGACCATCGAATCTAGCACACTCGTCAAGTCTAGCACGCATGTTTTCAAAAACGCGTTTACAGAGCGACTGAATCGTGTAAATCTTGAACGCTTAAGAGTCCCTATCAATTTCGCGGACTAAAAACAAAAAAATCAGTTTTTTTCAGCGCAAATTTCTCAATATCTAGTTTTTTTTTGTTATCTAGTTTTTTTTTTTAAATACACAAATATTTATCACCAAGTGATAAATGGGGATTTTCAGTCACAGAAACCATAACACGTTCAACATTTTCATCCGTGGCTACCACTGGTATAGGTCTACCACCTAAGTTCACATGTGGAAGCAATAAATATATTGAGTATTGAGTATTGGTATATGTCCTGGTCTGGGGCTGTTTAATGTTGATCCTGTAGCTCTGAACTTTGCTTCCCAAGACTAAATAAGGTTGGTCGATGGTCCATCACGTAATCGATGAACATCGTAACGATTACTAAGTCGAGGACGTGTTCTCGTAAGGGAAAATGAACTTGAAATGTACGCCTCGATGGCAAAAGCGCGGTGCACTCCACACCACCGCTCCACGGCAGCAAAAAAATCCGCAGAGCTTATGCTTTCAACGACGCCCCCCGCGCCACTCTAACGTGTTGCATTCAGAAATTACGTTTGTTCATACTTTGAAATCTGCCACTGGGCACCCAGCTTCTGAAGGGCCTTAAGAACGGCTTTTTGGCGTGGCGCTGATCGTATTCCTAATCTGTCACACGTTAAGTTGCCAGTCTATCTCATTTATATATATTAGTTTATGGACTCCCGGCACAAGCGAATGCGCTCAGTTATAGAGGGTTTGTCCCCACCACGCATTCGCCCCACAACAACTCTGTCCGATGACGCACGGAAGTACGTCAACGTTTACTTGAGTTGATACAAAACACTAAAATGTGCTAAATCTAATAAGACTAACATTATAAGTAATCAAATAATACAAGAATAATTGACAGTAAAATCACATAAATTATTAATAATAAAAACGAATCATAACAAATTTTGTTGACTACCCACAATTGTAATAATTGAAGAACCAACTCCCGACATATTTATTTAACAGATAATGTCGAACTTCAACCGCGCGGTGTCCGAACAAGTGCAGGCGGAGAGGGTGGTGTTCAAGAAGGAGCTGGCAGCTATGGCCGGCAAGTTGCAGGCTATCGAGCAGACCTTGAAAAGTAAGTCATAAGAGCGCTTTCAGAATGTCAGCGCGGCGCGGCGAGCGGCGCGGCCGCGCGTGGTCGTGCCTGTTTGCAGTCGAGCGGGGCTTCGTTCTGAGTTTTGTCGTGTCCAGTGTTTGTCAAAATATAATTGATTGAAATATGATGCATCAGTTCACTTAATAATAATCAGTTTATATGGCTAATATAGCTTATGTTAAATCGAATGATGGGATATTCATGTTCTGTTTCTTTCCATTGTAAAATATACTGTATATAAGTATAAAAAAAATCAGCTGTTCCCTACATTTTGACGAGTTATACGAACATAAATGTAGGGAACAGCAGATTTTTTTTTTGCGATTTGAGGTTTGGTGCCATAGTAAAAGTTGTTTATAATGATGAGTACAATGGACAGTGTCATCTTGAAAGGCATTTCGTACGACGTTGTTCTACATCTCTAGGGTCACGTGCCGCGGGAAGCTTTATCCGCCCGAGCCTGTCGGACCGTGCACGATGCACGACGTAAAGCGTTAGGAGCCGTCCTTGTTCTCTCAATAACGATTTTCTTAACGGGCGAAAACCAACGCGACTACCTTTTATCTTAATTTCACCGAGAGTTATTTTTTTGACAGAATTTTTAAAAATGAACGCGAAGCCTAATTGCGACACCCAGTTTACGTGGAGTCGTAGCGTTCTGTAATTTCTGCCTAACTTCATGAGAAGAAGGCGTGAGTTTATGTATTACTACTAGGTTATTTTGGCGTGATGCCAAAATCGGAACTAACGCCGCTATCTTGTTTTTTGAATACATTTCATGTGACGTTTCACAAAACAATTGAACAATAATGTTTATCAACAGCGCCTCCCCTGTCAATGTCATTCGAGTGCCAAAAGATCCTTGTAGCAGTGTATGTATGTCTGTATTGTTGCAGAGCGTGCGGGGGCGGAAGCGGAAGCGCGTCGCTCTCAGTCGCTGTGGGCGGCGGCCGAGGCACTGCTGGCCGCCACGCGCCGCGCCGCGCCCGCCACCAAGCTCGACAACGAGCTGCGCGCGCTCGAGAAGGCTGGTGAGTGCACCTCACTATTAAGAGGGGTTTACACGGGTCGATTTTCGCCGTGCGGCTAGTCGCTTTACAAATAGCCTCACCAAGCCGCATCGCTAGCCCATTTACACAGGTGACTAAAATCGCATGCGGCTGGGTCATTTCCTTCGAAAATGTTGAGCATAGGTGTTCGTGCCGGAATTGAAATAGTTACTTACTCAATTATTTATTCGTTGTTGTTGCGCGTACCCCAAATAAATTGCGATGAGGGCAGGAGAATGATGAGTTATTCAATTACTAATTGCTTACCATAGTTTGATCGCCTCGGTCTTGAGGTTTGGAATAATTTTCTGGGGTAACTGTAGCCTAAGAGATAAGGTGTTTAAAGCTCAGAAACGCTGTGTCACAGCACATTGCGTGCTGTATTAAACCCACAGATAGTTGCAAACCTTTAAGTCTCTAAAAATTCTTCCCTTTCCGTCATTATTTATTATGGAAATGGCAATATTTGTTAAAACAAATGCTAACTTATTCACAAAGGTCTCGGACACCAGAAGGCCAATTCTCGTAATATAAAACTTTCAGAATCTAGTCGCAGTCTCATGTCGGCGCAAACAAATGTCAAAAACTTGTCAAAATGTAGGGAAATTAGAGGTATTTTTGACAGATTGACACTGAGATCAGACTGTGAACGTTCCTAAAATTACGAGAATTGCCCTCCAGAAAAGGCCCCGTGAGAAGCCAATTTTTTTTTAATGTCGGTGTCTATAAAACTGCGCTATTAAGGAAAAGTGTTATTTGTATGGGACCACCATGATTGGTGGTCCCATTTAATAAATTACCGGAATATATAAAAAAATGACACATTTCAAACACAAACTTAAGGCTTTTCTAGTGGAAAAATGTTATTACTCCATTAATGATTTTCTAAATGACCGATTATTATAGACTTTGAAATTCTGTTAATGAAATAAATTGAATTTTGAATATTTTGAAAGTTTCGACTAAAATTACTTTTTTTATTTTTTAATACTAAATTAAATGACTAACTACTTTTTATTGTATTTTGTTTGACATTGTAATTGTATTTTGACATTGGAATTGTATTTTGACATTTGAATTGTATTTTGACATTGTAATCGTATTTTGACATTTTAATCGTATTTTGACATTTTAATCGTATTTTGATCTAATTTTGACTATTCTCTTGTCGTCTATTTTTGCCGCTGATTGTGTATCTCGGTTCTTTATTAGTGATCGATGAGATTACCCTATTTTCAGGCACGGGCGACAAGCTGGTTGAGACGGTTCTAAAGGGCATTCCCCCTGAAGTCCGGGAAAAGGGCATCGCCACTGAGAAGTCACTGCGAGACAGGTTCGAAAAGGTATCCCCCATTATTTCCTTACTAATTTTAACCACTGCTTCGTTATACTGCCCAGGACGAGCAAAGTTTTGGAGGGCTGTAACATCAGGAATTTCAAATTCGAATCAATAATAGAGTCGATACGTAGCCAGCTCCAATGGCTGACGGCCCGTCTTGATGTAAAAGCTATTTATTTGGTTCCGATATATTATTCATTATATCAATCTACGGGCTTTAGAAAAAGGTTTTTTTTTAGACACAGGCCGTGTGTCTGATGGTATTTCCCGTCGACAAAAAATACGAATTTTCATTCAAATTTTCGTCTCTTATCGTCGTAAGCTTTGTATTAAGAATTTAACCGCAGTCTAAATAAAGTTCGGAATACAAATACTGCCTCGGAAGGTTTTATGTCGTCGGGCTAAAGGGAGATTTTGTTTTGTAATAAGATGGTACGTGTTTAATTTTCCGTAATATTTAGTATCCTGGGGGTCTACTCCGAAGCGGTTAACCACTGTATCGCCCGAATGTTCGGTCATTTTCTACTACCATTAATTTCCTATATTGACTATTGGTCCCGACCAAACTGTGCCAATCCGAACCTTTTTAGAATCCTTAACCCTTTTTTTACCTTTTTTTTTAATTCGTAGTAGGACAACAATATTCGTATCAGAAAATGACCGAACATTCGGCCGATACAGTGGTTAACCGCTTCGGAGTAGACCCCCTGATCTCTATAGCACTGAGTTGTGGAATCGTTCCAGATGGAGAAGACCGCGGTGAGGGTGGCGCTGATCGGGCGTGAGGGAGCCACGCTGCCGGTCTACTTTATGTCGTGGCTGCAGTCACTGTTGCTGTTCAAGAAGGTGAATCCACATGCTATTCAAATTCAAAATATTTTATTTCACATAAACCTACATGGGCACTTATGAAACGGCAGAAGCTAGGTGCAAGGTTCCAATTGGTCGTTCTCGTTTCCTATGGTGAAGAGCCGGTAAGAAACTCCACGGTTACTCTTTTTAAAAATAATTGGCTTTTACAATGTTTTCAAATACAGTAGGTATGGGAGGACAGCGTAGTCCTGTCAACAAGTACCAGGTACTTGTTAAAATAAAAATGGTCTACAGATATAAAGATTACAAGGCCTACCTAAAGTCCTCACATTTACAAAATAAGAATCTATCAAAAGGATAAATAAAATATAAAAACCAAGTGATATCATTGCCATTACAATCACTATTAAAGAGTTGAAAAATTAGAATTGTCTGTATATAATATCAAATAATAAAAGATTATGTCAAAGAAGTATGTAAAAAATAAACATCGTAATTTGAGAGCAGATAAAGGTATTCTATTTCAAGGTAAGTAAATCTCATTTTAAGGTAAGTAAATCTCATTTGATCGTATTTTTCTGTTAATTTTAGTTCGCTGGAATTCCTGAGGACGAATTGGCCAACCTTCCGACAGACTTCACCAAATTTGACACATTTGACATCATGCAGAGGGCAAGGTATGTAGCGCCATATTGGTTTTCAGAGGTTAATGAACCCACTTATAGAAATGTATTCCTAAACGATAAAAAATTGTAAAGTTTATTTTCACCCCTTGTCTAAGTTTTTCTTCAAATCATGATAAAATTGCTTAGCGACTATTACGAAAGAATATACAGGGTGGGTAATTAATGGATAACCTTGAATTGGCTTATAGCAGAACTTATGGCCGTTCAGAAAAAAATACAAAAAAAAATATCCTAATTGGTACCTAAGTTATGTTTTTTTTTTAAAAAGACTACAAATTTTTACCTTATTTTACATTATTGTACGCTACGACCACAAACGAATGAATGCCATCGGTTTTTTTGTTGTTGTATCATTGTACGCTAACTGTGCCGATAGATAAGCAGTAAATAGTATGACTAGCCACGGCAATTAAAAAAAAAAAACTAATTTTACAGTGAAAAAGTTTCAAATAATTTTTATTGACAAAGTTTAAACGTCTTTGGTATAAAAAAAAATGTATGAAAACATGAGTGACCAATAATTTTACAATACTGTCGGTTTCAAGTACATTTTATATAATGGTATAATTTATTATTGTATCTAATGTAAATAGTGAATTATTGCTATTTATGTAGAAAAGGAGAAATTTTGACTAAATAACAAAATTTGCAATCTTATTGGATTTTTTTTTACATTCAATTGCAAATGACCATTGGTGTTTAATAAAAAACAACATTTAACATTAATAATACTTTATTTGAGATTAATTCATAATAAATGTTCAAATTGTTTGCCATCCACTCTTATGCTGGCTCTACATTTGCGGATAAATGCTCTTCTGAGCAGTCTCGTATAGCGTTATTTTTGATGCGGCTGGCTGCCCTGACACGGCTACGTAAATCTTCTAAAGACCCGATTGGCTTACAGTACACCTCTTCTTTGAGGCAGAGAGAGAAATAAAAAAAAATCCAGTGGATTTAGGTCCGGTGAACGTGAAGGCCACAAAATCGGCCCCAGACGCGCGATCCATCTGTTTGTGTATCCACTATTTAAATATGGACGAACAGGTACAGCATAATGCGCAGGACGGCCGTCATTTTGCAACCGTTCCGTTTTAATTTTGATTTTATAAGTTTGCGATTTTATTTTGATTTGTTTTTATTTGATTTATATGGATATTTATCTGAAATAAATGATTTGATTTGATAAGTTCGGCTATTAAGCCATTTCAAGGTTATCCATTAATTACCGGACACCCTGTATATTCTAACAAAAAAAGTTCATCAAATTTTAAGGCTCGAAAACTGTAAGAAAATAAACGTCAGAAAGTTTGAATTTCGCTCGGCTACCTTAGCCATTTCGCCTCAAGTGGTCGCCGCATAAAGACATAATGCCAATACCAAAAGCATTGCTCAGTTTGTCTGTGGTACAGAATGTGCGTGTCGCCTGTGGCTTTTATTACAAAACCTCACTGAAGACTCCAGCATTACGTAAATCTTTGTAGTGCCACTTATAAATTGAGTGCTTTAATTTCGATTATTTGAACAATTAAACCTGATAGTCTCAAGTTCCGGAGTTTGATCGACCTTCACCTCTGTGTGGATGAAGATTATTTTTAAAATTTAATATGTTAACAAATATATTGCTGCTTATAAACAAATGAGTAGCCTACTCAATAATTAAAAATACTGTAAGTAATTAGTTAAAATTTTTTTTTACTTGTTTATCATTCGAATTCGATTCCAGTTGAAAGTATAAAGCCTACAGAACATGTAAAAGTTAGGTTGCCTATATTTTTCTGGTACCTATTACCGAGTTGACAGGTATAAACAGGTAATACGGTTAGGACCTATCACTGTGGGTACATTATGAAATAAATAAATATTACCGGGCTGTGCGTGGCAGGTACCACATGGACCACGGCAACCTGCCGGCGGCGCTGCGCTACGTGAACCTACTGCAGGGCGCGCCGCGCGCCGCCGCGCAGGCCTGGGCCACCGCCGCGCGCCGCCATCTGGAGGTGCGCCAGGCCGCCGAGACCGTCATGGCGCACGCCTCCGTGTCGGGCCTGCTGTACCTGTAGGCGCGGCCTGGGGACTGCCGCATGCCGCATGCCGGCCCGAGCTAGCAGCACACTGACCCACTTGTCCCACCGCCGGCGATTAGCGAGTACAGCTAGCTAGCAAGATGCTTATTTGACAGAGTTGTCGCTGGTGGTGTGAACAGTCAGCGAGCAACTATTAATATGTATCTCTATTACTGACGTAGGACCTACAATCTTTAGTACGTTTCTTGAGCGAGAAAATAGTCGTTAGCTAGTCGCTTCCGCGTCGGCGGTGGGACAGATGCGCCTACACAATGTTATCACACAGCATGTCAACTTTAATAAAGATTTGAGTAAACCTTAACTTTAGCATCAGTGCTGCTTTCGGATGTACAAATGAAGCATTTCAATTCATGTCCTCGTGATTAGAAAACTAATTATCATTCTTTTAATATGTTTTTTAAATCTGCAATTTGTACGATGCCCATGATTTCAGCATAAAATCAACTAAAAATCCAAAATACTAAGTTATTTTTTTAAATCCACAAACCATTTCACGTTGTTTTTACTGCTTATGCTGGTGGCGGCATCTATGCACATAGTTTTGCGAACACCATTGTCATGTCCTATTCTGAATCTTAGATAATTTACATTCATTGCCTCACTCAACTATCTACTCTATAATCTACCACGCGGGCCTACTGCAGGTTTGTGGATGTTACATGTCTTCAAAATGTTAGTAAAAAGGTCATTTATACATTTTTATTGCAATGTAATATGACATTTGAGTTTGTTGTTCCAAAACTTGATAATTATCTGAGATTCTGAATTTAAGTTGAGTGTGTGTCTATGAAGTAAAAACTTTGCTAGGTTTCGACGCGCTTGAAGCGTTTGTACAGTACGAATTGTAAAGAGCGGTAGTTCGCGTCAAATAACTTTGCCGCTCTGAAGTAGGCAACAAGTCACTGCGCAGTAGTTAATCCTATGAATACAACAGCAGCGCGCATGGTGCGGATTGGCGCGGCTAGGAAAGAGCCTAGCTTCAGGGCGGCAAAGTTATTTGACGCGAACTGTAAAAGAAATTGAAGTGTTAAGTTCTTAATCGCATGCAACGCCTCGACGCGTCGACTTAAAAAAACGTGACTCGGTTTAAATCATACCTTAGTCGGAATACACAGATAATAAAAATATAGGTTTCTAATTACTACAACCCAATTTTAAATTCGTTTCTCTTTAATCTAATGTGCTAAGATTTAAAATTACTAAATTATAGATTTCAGTAGTTGTGTATGGGCAACCGCAAGTAACACTTACTACAAAAATCGCCTTTACATCTACGAAATAAAGGCGCTGTCAAAGCAAACATGCGGTTGACTGTACTATGTTTGGAACATACTACCTAGTAATTTATGAAGTTCTATTACCACTCTGTGATTAGCATTGTAGTAATAGCATAGCATGTTTACCGACGATACAATAAGTATAGTCGACCAAAAAAATTGTTTATCACCAATGAGATAGTTTGTTTGCACATCGTAAATGAGTGAAGGTATTTTTTATGGGTTCGTAGTTTTAATTTCAAATCAATATTTTCTTTGCTATCAAAACTGTAAGACCGCTTTCCTGGCCGGCCGTACTTGCCATATAAACTCACATAAAACATAGAATGAATACGTTATTTTGTATGATAAAACTAGACGATTATCTATTTATGCCATTGAATATTTGTAGATAGTGAAGTATCATGTAGGTACATAAAAATGGAGAACTGTATTTATATAAAAATAATATTTACCCGAAAAAATATGAAGTTTCTTCAAAACCGTCGAATTTGTTTGTTTTGTTAGCACAAAATGTGTCTGCATTTATTCCAAAAATATAAGAACAATTACATTCAGGTAAATTATGGTGCCAGCGAAGTGAATTTGTGGAGGTTTCCTTTAATTTTAGTAATTTATGTAAATATAAAAATATTGTTTTAATAAATTAAAAGATGATTTTATGTCAATTTATTGTTTTATTGCATATTTACCAAACGCACACAGAGCTTGTGATCCGGAGTATCCTAAATGTTGCTCAGGCATATTTTATAAGCTATAACTGAATCTACGAAAACAATACTCGACCCCAGGGTAAGATTGCCTTTCCACCAGAGATGAGCGAGGATGCGTAACGAGGGATGTGTGAAACTAACCAATAACATCGCTTCATTTTTATAGCTTGAAGTAAGTTAGCGTTGGTATTAAGATAAGCAGTTGATTCCTGTGAAAATGCTGGCTGGTATTCAGCTGCATTCGGTTAGACTGGAGCCGAGCCCAACATAGTTGGTAAATGACTAGCAGATAGATTGATGGGAGCGCTATTAATGTATAGGGGAATAGCAGATTTCTTTTACCAAAATGGCGGATGTTTGCGGTCAAGCCCGGCCCACCCCATGTGGACGTCTAGCGTGACCTCTCAAGCTCCGCTAATGAGACAATTGATTTTCTATTGTATCGTATCTATGTTTCACAGAGGATACGCGCGGAGCTTGACGGGTTGCGACCCAATGCAGTATAAAGTACATACTAATTCCATAGTATAAATAATAAAGAGTTTTCAATCATAACTGGCAGCAAACATAGAGAATAATCTAACTAAGAAAAAAGTTAACAGTCAGAATCGGATTGGGAACTGTGATGAGAATTGTCGGATTATACAATATCCCAGCAAAATCAACAACACAGAGTAGTTTTGATAGACTGAACATCGACAACAAACAAATAAATAACCTAAATTAATAAAAAAAATCTTTAGCTATCCAAATACCTAAGATACATAATGTTAAGGTCATCGTCTCACGCAATATCAGTAAGGACACTTTTCGTAAGTACCTGCACACTTTTTGACTAGGTAGATAGTGCAGGGAGGGCATATTATGAGTATCAGCAGGAGCATACAGGTGATCAATATAAGCAACGTGACTTGGTCGCTAACGTTGGGAGAAATTGGTACTTGGTATAGGTAGTGCTTCCGAACTGTTTCAATTTCAAGTTCACACAAATCTAAAGCCGATACCAAACGTTTCACTTGAGTGAATGTTCATTTTTATTTTAAATTACGAGAATTGCCCATCTGATGTTTGACCCAACAGGTAAAGGCACCGCAGCCCTCGCACTTGCGACCAAGACGATCATGTATTCCTAGCCTATTCATCGTAAGTACGTACCAACTAAACTCAAATAAGTAATTATGAATGATAACATTTGTAAGAGTAGGTACACAACGATACAATATCAAGATTAAGTTCGGTTTTGTAGTGTCGTCTCTCACTCAATGTACACAGCCGATCTATTCTGTAGAACTCTCACCGTGAAAACGTAGGTGAAGTGAGCTGTCATTCAACCAGCAGTGCGACTCTGTAACCATCTCACCGTGAAAACTTAGGTGAAGTGAGCGTGGAGTGAGCTGTCAATTCCTAGCAAAAACTAACTCACTTCACCTAAGTTTTCACGGTGAGATTTTTACAGAATCGACCGGCTGATGCTAGAGATCGACACTATCGACAGTTCACTTCAAACTCACTCCACCTAAGTTTTCACGGTGAGATTTTTACAGAATGGCACGGCTGTTCTAGCTGTGTGCTTGATTTCAAGTGTTATGGCAATATCAGTCGTGACAGGTAAATACCTACTAGGGGAGATCCATGTGCAGCAGAGAACGTCTTTTCGCTTCAATAATCACGATGAAATAACGATGTATTTGGCATGTCTTTTCAGTACCGCCGTCATCCAACAGACTTTCAAATAGTGACATTCACCCGTTTCCCTACAAACTACAAGTACCAGGATCCTAAGGAGCGTGACCCGTGCCCGATTCCCCCGCCACCGCCACCGCCACCGCCCAAAGATGACAAGCTGGTCTGGAGTACCATTGCTTTGATGTTCCTGACCGGAGGTTTTATAGTATATGCAAAGTAAGTTGTGTTGTAGTTCTCCTTATCGATTTCGATACCAGCTTAGGTCTCCCTTTATGTTTTTCGCGGTTTCCGAAAGATAGGTAGATAAAGTTAGCTTCGTAAAGCAGTAAGTACCCTAGGTGGTAGAACTCTTTGTGAATAACCATACCTACATATTTCTGCATTCTGCAGCCAAGTTACTCCCGGTTTGATTGAAGGGTCAGGGACAGGGTTATGAGGCAGCTTTATCTTTGGGATGGGTACGCACCTGCGATGTTCGAATTTAAAACCGGGTTATTTTGATAATATCACCCTTGAAATGGTGATGATGGTATTAACTTCGATTGGTGGAAAATAATGAGTCGCCATGTCATGTGTAGGTATAGGTACCTTTTGTTGAAGATCCTTTAAATAAATAAATATGGGCACCAAATAGTTCCAGAAGGAGCCATGTCCAGCTGTGGACATCGATTACGTAAGTAACTAAACTGTACAATTTACTTTTCAGGGGTTCACCAGAAGTACGTGATTGGTTAACACTAAACGCACCATGGTTCGATGAGGTCATAGCTGTGGTGTACCAGGAGAACATGTCGTATGGAGAGTTTGTTTCTGCATGCATCGATTACACAAAGAGTTTCATCGACGACCTAAAAGGGGCCAACAAACCCAAGAAGTGCTCCATTGATGGTGGACCCGTAATTGGTAAGTTAACGTTTTCTCGGTATCACGGCAACTCGACCCCGAGACAATTCGACCCGGATAACTTGACCCCGCGACAATTATTCATCCCTAGGACAACTTGACCCCGACAACGACCCGATTTAATTCATAATAGATTTATTAGTAAAAAAAACTCTGCTCGAGTGTTTTGCTGGTCTATCTGCGCTGACGCTAAGCAGGCCCCGTCACAGCGGCATCATGGAAACATATCCCCTAAGAAGTTTCCGACGGAAAATCGCATCGGGCACACGGCTTGTCCCTCCTATAATTTTCTACATTTGACTCTAAATTTTCTAATCCAGATGTTCCTGAGGAACCAAAAGATGAAGGAACACCTAAAGAAAATGAAGGTAAGCGTTTATTGATCTCTTTGGAAGCATAACCTCGAGTTATGCTTCCAAAATGCTTTGTCTGCAGCTTCGAAACTTTCAACCAGGATTTAAAATGTACAACCCGATTGATCCGCAAGCGTTGGAAATTACGATATTAACCAAGTTACGACGGCGTGTCATACGCCCAGTTTCTCTTTTGTATGAAGTATTAGTTCTTTGTGTGTTAACACATTGAAACATTCGGGTATTAGTGGGGACAGCGAGAACGTGTTTATTTTGTTTCCTGTTGCCATTTATTCATAAAAACAATTCCGTTTGGATATTACATTTATTTTTATTATTGCACGCAGAAAAAGTTAAATTGATATAATAGTATATTCACTAAAGATAAAGCAGTGTTTTAATATTCGGGCGCTATTTTGAATCCCGAACGCAACGGAGAGTCCTATAGTAGTTATACTATGGCGGGGGTACGCGCCACAGCAACCAATCAGATCAGATGTTCCGGTGACATGCCGCCATTACCGCTACAGATGATGTATAAACAGCGGATGGGCGAGAATACGCACATACCTAGGTATTCGCCGGTTATTTAACACCTCGGGGATAAAGGTGTCTTCGTCTTGGGCGAGCTTGAATTCCTCGCACTGCACTCGGAATTCTAATCTTAACTCCCTCGCTTCGCCCAGGAGTTCACTCAAGGCCTCGCTGCGCTCGAGTGCCCTAGAATCCTTCGTTGCGTTCAGGACTCAAAATAGCGCCTGTGTAAGTCACTGCTTTATTATATCCCCTTAGTGAATAATTTTCTATTAAAAAAAAATTCATCGTTAGAAAAAGATAATTTATCTTTACACAATAAAATTCTAATTATCAAGTCATGGTGATTCAACTCGCGTTATCCCCACCAGTCACGGTCACGGCGGTGTGGACAACGGGAATGCGTATACGTTGACTGTGCGTATTTAACAATACGGGCTACTGTTTTAGAAGAAGGAGAAAAAGTATGCGTGAAGGAGTCGCCACCAGTCGTCACGCAAAGCATTTGTGACATAGAGAAGTGCATGCTCGAGCTGAGCGAGTGCGCGATCAACAACTATATCACTGCGAAGGACGCTTGCGCCTGTTACAACTTGGTATGTGCCATGGACGAGGTTCTTCTTATAGCCGATATCAGGCGTTTCACTTCGAGTGAAAGATGCCGAACGAAAAAAATTGCTGTTTCATACATTTCGTTAAGTCATGTCATGTGAAAATTAAGTGTATTTAACTGCCGATTTTTTTTTTCGCGATTTCAGTTTATTTCCCATAGTAAATGTTCTAATCATCATCATCATCATCATCATTCTCCTGCCCTTATCCCAATGTATTTGAGGTCGGCGCAACATGTCTTTTTCTTCCATGCTTCTCTATTAGTCGTTATCTCAGTAGTCACCCCCTTTCTAACCATATCATCATTCACACAGTCCATCTCATCGTTTCTTTGGTCTTCCCCTACTCTTACAGCCAACGACATTCATACTCAAAACATTACTCACGACATTTTCCCCATTCCTTCGTAACACATGCCCATACCATGACAACCGATTTCCACAAAATATAGTAAAAATTCTAATAATTCAAGTTAAAAAGTTCAGTGACCCCTTTTCGGGTTATTTCAGTTACACCCCACCACTTATCGTTTCAATGACGTTGAAAAATCGTCCTCAATTGTCAAATGAAAAACATCTTTAACATCTTATGCGTGCCACTCACGATCAAGTTCACCGTCAAGTTTGCAGCGGACTTGAAGCCGCGTCCAGTAAACTTGACGGTGTATGGCTAAGGTTATGCATGATAAGTAGCCATACACCGTCAAGTTTACTGGACGCGGCTTCAAGTCCGCTGCAAACTTGACAAGTGAACTTGATCGTAAGTGGCCCGCATAAGATAATCAAATCGAGGCACTCAATGTTGTAAATGGCACTCCAAATAGGCATTGACATTTTCAGATCCATTAGTTTATTTAGGCACTTTTGGAACAGACTATAGTTTGCCAATCTGATAAACAGTAATATATTCCTGACTCAACAATCGGTTGTATGTTGCAGCTGGTTGAAGAAACAATGGAAACGTTTTCGTTCAATGCCATGAAAACGTTACGTCACGCCATGGAGGAGCGAATTGAACTTGTCAAGACATCTCTAAACAACGCTTCTCATTGTATTGATAGACTCGGTGAGCAATATCTAGATAGATCGTGCTTTAGAAAGAGATTGTCGTACAAGTACACCGAGCGGGCACTTTACTGGCGACAGTAATTTAACACGTATACCTACGGTTTCGCGTTTTAGATTTATGAACATATTTTAATTTAATTATACGTTATTATTTATTTATTTACAATTTTCTAAAATAGCATCTTGGAGCAACCTGTAGGTACTTAAAGAACTGTAGCGCAGGTCTTTTGCCGGGGTCACGGATCCCAACATCGCACCAATGAAATTAAAACGAATAACATGCAAAGAGTAGGCGAATTGACGGAAGCCCTATGTCGGCGAGCGGTACAGGCGATAGTTTTTAAATTACTAATTTATTTATTTTGTTACTAGCAGCGCCCAGCGACCCGCACAAGGGTCAGTTCACACCGACACGCGACGCGACGCGCAGTTTTCAAGATAGAAATACAATTACAGACCTTATCTACTACACAAAAATGTACACGATTCAGTGAGCTACGCCGCGATTGTGTACCTTTTAGTATTGTACACCGTCTCGGTGTGAACTGACCCTAAGTGTCGATCCCGTGGGAATATCGGGATAAAAACTATCCCATGTCCTTCCCCGGGATGCAATCTATCTCTCTGCCAAATTTTATCGAAATCCGTTTAGTGGTTTAGGCGTGAAAAGGTTAACATACAGACAGACAGAGTTACTTTCGAATTTATAATATTAAGTGTGTATAATTTTTATGATTACTTACTGGTTTCCTAGCCCTACCCGTGTGTTAAATTAATGTCGCTATTGTAGCGGCACGTTGTAGAACGACAGAGATGTCATTAGGAGGGGTGTGTCACGTTTGATATACAAACAAAAGTTCTAACGATCATAAGACCTAATTTCGTTTGTTATAATTTTTATTTAATATAACGGTCAACGGTCATAATTAATTATTGATATAACTTCATTGTACCTAATTTCATATGGTATAATGAACATTTTACATAATTTCAAATGGTATAATGAACAGTTTATATAATGCACATTTGAAATAATATTCACGTAATATAATATTCAGTTGCTATAATATGCAAAATCTATAAGTAACGTTTAATACAAGAGCCAGAGAAGGGCACCCCGAGGTTCGGTTGTGTTAGGTTACTTTAAACCCTTTATACAGAAATAGGGGCCCCGCGGAGCGGGGCTCCGTCGACATAGGATGCAAGAGCGAGCGAAGGGCACCCCGAGGTTCGGTTGTGTTAGGTTACTTTAAACCCTTTACACAGAAATAGGGGCCCCGCGAAGCGGGGCTCCGTCGACATAGGATGCAAGAGCGAGCGAAGGGCACCCCGAGGTTCGGTTGTGTTAGGTTACTTTAAACCCTTTACACATAAATAGGGGCCCCGCGAAGCGGGGCTCCGTCGACATAGGATGCAAGAGCGAGCGAAGGGCACCCCGAGGTTCGGTTGTGTTAGGTTACTTTAAACCCTTTACACAGAAATAGGGGCCCCGCGAAGCGGGGCTCCGTCGACATAGGATGCAAGAGCGAGCGAAGGGCACCCCGAGGTTCGGTTATTTTAAACCCTTCACTCAGAAATAGAACACACACACATAGAAAACAAGAGCGATTCTTTACATAGAATGCTGGATCGAGCGAAGGGCAGAAAATTAGTTAATATGAATGTTAGGTCATATGAACGTTATATAAAAGGAGCATTATACAATATGAAAATTATATGAAATGAACGTTATACTAAATGAAATTAGAGAAAAAGAAAATTATATCAAATATAACATTCGATCATATGACATTAGGTTAAATGTTTTTATAGCATATGAAAATTATATCATATTATGAGAGTTATGTCAAACGAAATTAGACCATCTGTTGTTATACCAAACATTACACACCCCATTAGGAGAACTCAATGTGCTATAGATACTTACTATTATAGGTATACCTATACTGTGCGGTGACCCGCTGTTTCCATGGCGATGTTATAGTGAACGTCGTAATTTTTTTAGTAAGCAGTCTAATGTGATGTCCTTCTGGGTTTGTTGGTTCGAAGCTTCGCCGCGAGGTAGCTCTAAGTGTTTGTCCCTTGTCTTCAAAGTGATCTTGAATGAAAATCGGCGACTACGCAAAACACTGTATCAAAACAAAAATAGAGTCATACCTATCGCATAGGCTGCTGAATGAAAGTAACTGAAACTAAGCGCCATCTTCGGAGAACTAATCTGACAGTTTTCTTCCCCATTGAAAGCGAATACGTCGCGTCCTGAACAAAATGATCGTTGCGCAAACGCGACGGCCGCGCGTTTATTTGGTTAGACCGCGGGAGGGGGGGGGGGGGGGTTTACGCGACCGCTGCTAGTTCGCGCAAACTTTTTGTTTGTGAACTCGCGATTGAAATAGAGCAGGTCCCCTTTATTCATTTCACATATTTATATTATTATTATCTCGGTATGCGTCGCGTTTCTACAAGCATATAAATACAAATGAACTTATACCAACCTACATATTTTTTACAGATGAAATGACACGCTACCTGGACTGTGGAGTCCAAGCTACGAAAGATCAGATCAGGAACGTAAAGTTAATGCATGGAGACTTCCATGAGAAGTTCAAAGCTTCCTTCATGGCGTACCAGTGGGAGAACGACCGATCCATCGTGATGGACGCTCAGTGGCAGATGGTAAGGAAAAAAAGAAAGAAAAAAAGTTTTAGGTTTACTGGAGCAATTACGATATTGGGCATATTCCGTTGGATGATAATTTCTACCAAACGCAGTGCCATTTACAAATAGCAAAAGCGAAAAGGACGGCAGTCGCTAAAACGGCGTCTAATCAATATCTTTAAACATAAGAAAGTCGTGTTAGTTTCACTATTTATAACTCAAGAACGGCTGAACAGATTTGGCTGAAAATTGGTGGGGAAGTAGCTTAGAACCAGGAGACGGACTTTTTTAAAATACTTTTATTTACTTATAGGAGTAGGGTAGAAGTAGGGTAGGTAGGGGTAGGGTATGGTAAGGGGTAATACACCACGCGAACGAAGTAGCGCCGGGCAGCTAGAAATAATTTATATGGCAAAACAACGTTTGCCGGGTCAGCTAGTGTAGTATAAAAATGCCGCTGCATTTGGTAGAAATTATAATCCAACGGAATATACATACTATCGCAATTTCCCCAGTTCAATTTTAGATTTAATGCCTCCAACTGCACAAGTGATCTTGTTTTGAACTTTTTAGTTGCAATCGGGTGTTTTTTATTACGTACTAGCTGACCCGGCAAACTTCGTACCGCCTCAGAATTAAATCATGTGACAAAGTTCAATTGTAAATACACTAAACTATTTCACTACTTAATACAATAAACCACAAAAATGGTAAATTGCAGTACTTTCACAAAGTCTCAAAGGAAATAAATGACATATTTGTTTGATGTCAAATATTTATAGTGCGTTCAGCGTATTTTGTGCCTAAACTTAGAAAGATCTATCAAGCTACATTAAACAAAATTATATTAAACTAAAAAAAAAAAAAGAGTAAAGGACAGACCAAACAATTGAATAAATCAAACTATACAATCTTATTACCTCCGTATTATTTAATTTCTGACAGGTACGAACAGTTTGTATGGGATAATAAAATTGTTGCTTTTACTATTTTCCTTACAACTTCTTCATACTTTTTTGCTTTTACTATTTTCCTTATAACTTCTTCATTATATTTTCTCACCTTCTAAACCTTCCTTGGACTTCTACAAATATTTCAAAACCAAAATTTGCCAAATCGGTCCACCCGTTCTCGAGTTTTAGTGAGACTAACAAACATCATTTCATTTTTACCCGACCGCGTCAGAAGGAGGGTTATGTTTTTCGAGTGTATGTTTATATATGTTGTTGTGTCGGGTCTGTATTTTATAGTTTTAGTTTTTTGCCACCGACTTCCGAAATTAAAGTTATTTCATAATTTTGAGTTAATTTCTTTTTGAAGTCGGTTTAATTTTTATAAATTACTTTTTATTTCGTAATTTTTAGTTTTTGCACTAGAATTTGACCAAGGTTTTGAGATATTTTCTCTTTGATACTACACCCGTAGCTCATATCAGTAAGCCAGGCCGTCACACTTACACGTATTAGTCCATATCTTGAAAATTACTGAATCGATTTTGATGAAACTTGCACTGTTCCCTAAGTTGAAGTAAATGTAAGCTAATAAAAAAAGAATGGTCACGGTCCGATTAATAGTTACGGAGATATGCGTGGACAAACATACATACATACATACGTCTATGAAATTTTGTATATTTGTTTGGAAGCCCTAATAGATTTTCATATGTGAATATAATGCAATTCCAATAATATTACATACATACGTGTCGAATTGATAACCTCCTTTTTTTTGAAGTCGGTAAAAAAGGAGGTTATCAAAAAACTATAACTAAAATACAGATCCCAAGACACCGACTTCCGAAATTAAAGTTATTTCATAATTTTGAGTTAATTTCTTTTTGAAGTCGGTTAAATTTTTTTAAATTACTTTTTTTTTATTAAAAAATCTCAGGTAGAAGAAATTGTAGACAAGTTCACGTCGGAGAATGAATACGTGTTCACTGGCCTGAAGTACACTGCTAAGAGACCACATACATTTGGTGATTTGGATATACTGTTCACGAACAGCTTCCGTTACGTAAGTTTTCACACTATATTTCAATTATAAGGCTCGGGTCAAATTGAGGTGAATCCCGCGCGGGGTGCGGGACGCAATTGGCGCGCGCCAATTGTGCCAACTAACTTATATGGTTCAAGGTGGTGCGAATAGTCTCGTGACTTCCTAATCTTCAAACAATCGATGCGTCCAGTCGCATCCCGCATTCTGCGCGGGATTCGCCTCAGTTGGAACAGTCCTTTACGGTTGCCCGGAAAATGGGATAGGATAGAAAGTTATCATGCACATCATCATCGTCATCGTCATCATTCTCCTGCCTTTATTTATCCCAATTTATTTGGGGTCGGCGCAATTTTTTTTTCATACTTTTCTGTTATAGTCCGCGCGGGACTAGTTGGCCGCGTCTTAGGTATGTGAGCGGTGGGACGGAGGGGCGGGGCGCTTTGTCATTACTCAGTACGTGGGTTGCGAACATTAGGCAACCCCGCAGCCCTCACCCCCGTCAAGGCGCGGCCAACTAGTTCAGCGCGGACTATATATAGTCATCACAAAAAAAAATCATCCATCTTTCAGCTTTCTTGTGATATCGCATTTTCATAGCCTTAAGGTTTCTCCTTTAAACTGAACAGCTGCTGTGCTGCTGGGGAGTTTGTGGCGCCAATGCTTCTTCCCAGCTAAAGCGCAAGGAAGTGGTGTCGAGCGGGCGTTTTGGGGATTGTCTTATGCGTAGACAGAATAAACTATAGACTGCTGCATATCTTCTTTTTCATTCGCACAAGAAAAAGAGAAATATATTAACGACACGAGCAAAGAAAAGAGACAGAGTATGAATATTTCTGTCCCTTACTGCGTGTCGGGTAAGCACATCAATGTGCACAAGTTTGACGTTTATGAATGAAATAATAAAAACTGCACCGCGATTAAACGGAAATAAGATCTTTTTCGTGCATAATTTAATAATAGTGCATTTGCGCAACTGTGAAAATGGTAAGGTGCAGTGTAATAAGCTGTAAAAACGATAATATGATGAAGTTTGCCGGATTTTTTGTCCCTTTCGGTGACACGGATACTATGAATCTATAGATTACTCTGTCTACGGTCTTATGTATTTTTGACGTTCAAAAAGTGCTAATTGTCAGCCTTATTTGAATAAATGACTGTTTGTGATTTTGATTTTAATAGGCTTAAGTTAAAAAAAGTGATGTGTGCATATTCTTAATCCATCCTAGTTTATTTATATTTTAATTTTAAAATGTAATTCATTAATTACATTTTAAATTTTAAAGAATGAAATTCATGTTTTAACATTTTAAAACATGAATTTCATTCTTTATATTACTCATTATTGCTCAAATTTTTGTAGATTGAATATTTACAAGCACAGTTGAACGATGCCTCCGCTGGAATGACTGAGAGAGTCAGCCGTGCAGTAGAGGGTAAGTACCGTCACCAATCTGGAGCATTCTTTTTATATGGAATAGCTAGTTAGTTATTAATCTCTATATTAAGGGCGATGCGCTAAGGTAGCCAGCGAAAATATCATCAATTATGACGGCACGTTTAGCGCAGTGGTTAAGCGATTGACTGCTGCGCTGCCTGTCGCGGGTTCGATTCCCGCACGGGACAAATATTTGTAAGACCTACTAGTAGTTGTTCCTGGTCTGGCTGTTTGTGTATGTGAGTTTAAATGTTTGTAAACGCACCCAAAATACAGGAAAAATTCCTAGTGTGGAGCAAAGTTTAAAAAAAAAATCTTACGTTTTTTGTTCAAATTACCCCATTGAATAATTGTTTAATGAAATGAAACGATAATTGAGGTACTACAAGTACAGACCAAGCCGTTACCACAATAGTTCGTAAACTCCTGAATCCATAATGACGTGCCAGGTGGTCAAACTAGTCGCAGATTACGACTTATCATTAAGTACTAGAATTCTAGATTCCATTTTTTTTGTGTCCCACTGCTGGGCAAAGGCCTCCCCTTTTTCCTTCCAAACCTTCCCTGTCTTGTGCAATCTCTTGACCCTGCAAACTTTATCCCACACCACATTCGCCGTGGTCTACCTCGACGGCGATGACCTCCGTCAGGCGTCTTCTTTACAAGATACGAACAATTTCTCCAATAGTGTCCGTGGCACGCTATAGGGGGCGTTGTTGGTAAACATTTATGTTACTGTCGCAAAAATTGTACGAAAAAAAAATGGCGGTTTGAGGTACAATTAAAGCCACGCCCCCAAAGATCCGTGTACAATCACGAGCAAAAGTATGTATACACTTGGCTTTATTCAAAGGCGATTTTCTCCTTTATTTTTGGATGAAAGTTTGTATTAGTAGGAACATAGTATTTTCGAACCTATATTGTATATGTAAAGTGTCGTATTTCAACGTTGCATTCGTTATTTCGTAAAAAAAATCGCAATTTAAAGTTGCCAAGTGTTGACATATTGGTGCTCGTGACTGTACAACTAAAGGTGCAGATTTTAAACAATAAGTTAATGACTAATTTTCCAGATTTACCGCAAACCCCCGAATCTGCGAAAAATAGACCAATATTGCTGGCAAATGCCATCAAAGAGAAGAGAGCTGATTCTGAAAAGAATTACAAAAAAAGGGTTAGTTGCATATGTATTTCTTAATAGGCAAGATAAATATTGTTTTCAATACTTAAAAATTATTTTCGTAACTATGTACTTCCTATATTTTACTTTAAAACTATGTATAGTCGGTCTCAGAATTGCTTTAGCACCCTAAGGTTGATTGTCACTTGCACGTCGTGCACGTGCACGTTTTGGAACGAAGTTCCTTATCGCCCATTATAGGTACTCTACACACTTGGCGAATGCGAGCTAGACCGAAAAATATGTAACATTTTGACCTTCACGAAACTTCTGCTATACTTATAGTATGTTGTTTTTTCTGTTAGTTAGGTATTCTCAAACATTGTTAATTTATTTCATTGTACTTACCTGTTATTGTTTATTTTTGTGTTTTAAAACCTATGTGTAACCAGTTAGATAGTTTCAACCTTAGTGAAGTATAAAATGTACTTGTTTATGTCAAAAGTCGTAAAGCAAATCCGAGGTCGATTATAATTAAATAAGTAAATAGTTTTTAAATTATGTATTTATTAGCTATTTGTAACTAAATACAAGGTTCTTTATTTCATCATCTGTGCAGTTAGAAGAACAAAAAAAAGATAATGAAAAAGTCTTGAAGGATAGTATGAAAAAACTAAAAACCAAGTACGAGAAGGACATGCATACTAGACTGGGACAGATAGAGTCACAGGTTGGTACAAACTACAAATTTCTTACGGGGGATTTTATACCTAATTTTGTTTATTTTTAAGATAAATTTGGCTTGCACGTTCGTGATTTGTAGGTATTCGTGTAAGCGCTGGCTATGTATGTACAATCATTTACTCAGTGTACCAGTGTGTTTAATGATTTTGAAGCTGCTTATTATCCCCATTTGTTATAAAAGGCGGCGAAGACGAGCACTTACCCACTTATTTTGTTTGAATCCTAAAGGGTGTAGTTGCTAATTTTACCATCTAAGAGTAAGGTAGTTTAAAAACAGGGTATGCCTTATGCTTTTATTATGAGACCAACAATGAAAAACGAAAAAAAAAACATCTGGTCCATACATTTCATATTTCAGGTTTCCCTCTTGTTAAAAGTTGTTACTTGAGTACGGGAAGGGAGGGTTCTCTCTTAAAGTATGACACTGTATAGTGATAAGATTTTTGAATATTCTTCTAACTCAGGTAATGGAAAAATTCAATAAAATGGTTGCCGAGAAAGTCGCAGCTGAAAAGAGGATATTTGCTTTAGCACTTGAAGAAATGTCTCTGAAGCTCAAAGTAGTCGAAGCTAAACTCAACGGTATTTCTTGTCATATTGCTGCTTTGTTAACTAAAAAAAAAACAGTCACGGAAATTATTATTTTTTTTTTTTTTTTTTATTTGAAATGGGTTTGCTCTTGACTCTAGTCTAGGTCAGAGTTGACATAGACAAAGTCGACGATGGAGTGAGCTTACCCAGAAGAAGCCTGTTCACTCTTACTTTGAATAAGGACGTATAAATATCGCGGCGGGATTTTATCGCTCACTGGATTTTCAATGCTCGGTGTTGAGTCGAGCATGTATTATATATTTGTAGTATGTATTTACAGAATTTTTATTAAGTACCTATTAAAATCATCAATACCTCCTTATTGAATGACTATTTCATGAAATCATGACATTTTAGGCCAATTCTGACTTATAGGGTAGTATTTTTGATTTTAATGATTATAATTCTTTAAATACGTGCCTATTATTGGTTACGGTTGCGAATCACACTTTGATCAACATACAACCTGACATTGACCTGGACATTGCAAAGAAAGTAAGAAAATTTAAATTTCGCGGGTTACCTGTCCCCCTTGATATAAAAATGTTGAATGTTGAACTCTTCCAGTTCGACTCAAGGCGGAACGTGAGACTCGTCGTTCGCAAGAACTGTGGGCGGCCGGGGCGTCGCTCCTCGCAGCCACCAAGAAAGGAGACCCAGCTGTCAGGGTGGACAAAGAACTGAATGCTATTGAGAAGGCATCCGGTATTTAGTTTAGATTTTATTCTTAGCTCATATTAAGCTTTAGTATTGCTGATTGCAGAATATCGCTATGAGCCTTGCCTCCTTGACGTAGTAGTTAAATTACGGATCCGGGTCGCACTAAAACAAAGTTAAGTATAAAGAGTGTTTTTTGCCAGTTTTCACCAGCATCAGGACACTTAAATGAACGACTAAATATTATTGCAATGTTGGAGTTTAAACTCTCGGCGCTCAAAATCCAACGGTGTAGGTTCGCTTTTCTATGCTGCATTTCTATAGGTACAAGTACAGTCAACAAAGGAGTTAAGTATACAGGAGAGTCGGATATTGTTGAAGTTTACTAAGCAACCGATGGATATTCTCGAATAAAATTTTAGTTTATTAATAGAAAACAAACAGCTCATTTATTAAATTAAATTTCAGTCCAGAACATCCATCGGTTTCTTAGTAAACTTCAACTATATCCGACGCTCCTGTATACTTAACTCCTTTGTTGACTGTACCTAAACTTGAATTAAGAATCTGCTGTAACTATCATGTTTTGGAACCACAAACTAGTACATTACAATGCTCAAATTCTAGTGCATTTAAAGGGTGTGAGTGTGTCATCATTAGATTCTTTTTATTACCAATGACCATTTAATCTCTGAATATAATTATAACCCTAAAGTATATAGCAGAGTTAGTGGCAAATTAAAGGAGAATGGATAAGAGCGTAGACAGAGTAATCTATAGACTCATGGTATCCGTGTCACCGAAAGGGACAAAAAAATCCGGCAATCTTCATCATACTATAATTTTTACAGCTTATTACACTGCACCTTACCATTTTTACAGTTGCGCAAATGTACTATTATTGAATCATGCACGAAAAAGATCTTTTTTTTTTAGTTGTTCACATTAATGTGCTTAGCCGACACGCAGTAAGGGACAGAAATATTCTTACTCTGTCTCTTTTCTTTGCTAGTGACGTTAATATATTTCTCTTTTTCTTGTGCGAATGAAAAAGAAGATATGCAGCAGTCTTTAAGTACACACATCAAAAGTGTCTAGGGATCAAGCATTTTTATGCGGATTTCTTGAGATTGAGATGTGGCTTTGTAATAAATTTATGATTTTATAAATTTATATGGATCCTTTTTGGTGCATTTCATAATTTGAATCAGGAACTGTGAATCAAATTCGAGTAAAAGATGAAAATCAGCTGTCAATATTTTCCCTATAAAAACATACAACGCATTGAAGACATTATTAGTGCTACTGTTTCCCTACTACTGATTAAAACCAACGTTATTATGGAGCGGCGACGTCATTTAAGCAGGGAAGAAATGCTCAGAGCCGTGGGAATGATAGAAGCTGGTTCCCGGCAACGTACTGTGGCTTTAGCTCTGAATACAAGTCAGAGTGTTATCAGTCGACTTTGGACACGTTACCGAAGCACTGGTACCGTGGCTGAGCGCCATGGAGGACGGTATCGCTGCACCACACGGAGACAAGACCGATACATTCAAATCTTAACTCGAAGAGCTCCAACAATAACCGCCATGATGTTAGCCGTGAGGCTTCATCACTCTTCAGGGAACTTAATTAGCGACCAAACAGTCAGAAACCGCTTGCATGAAGTGAACCTTCATTCCCGAAGACCGCTACGGGTACCACCTATAGCAATGCACAATCGTAGGATTCGATATCAATGGGCTCTTGAACACAGAAATTGGGCAGAAGAACAATGGCGTTTCGTGTGCTTTTCTGATGAGTCTCGTTTTGGTATGAGACCGGATACAAGACGTATACGACACTGGAGAACCCCTGGACGCCAACAGCGATTTAAATCCTGCCAGGAAGTCCATCCTTATAGTGGTGGAACCATCATGGTATGGGCGGGTATTTGGATCGGCGGAAGAACTGAGTTGATTTGGATCAGAGGCAACCTCAACGCTCAAATTTATGCTGAGACGATTGTATCAGACGTCATCGTTCCTCTACAAGTGCAAATCGGTCCCTTATTTCAGTTAATGCATGATAATGCACGACCGCACACCGCAAGAGTTGTAAGACAGACTCTCGCCGCAGCTAACATCAATGTCCTGCCCTGGCCTGCTCAGTCGCCAGACTTGAACCCGATTGAGCATGCATGGGATATGCTACAGAGAAGAGCTCTGCCGAATATGGAGGGTATCCAGTCGCAAGAAGACCTTTTTTTGTTGTTGCAACGAACATGGGCGGCCATTCCACAGCGTGATTTGGATGAACTCATTTTGAGTATGCCAAACCGATGTTCTTGTGTTGTTAGTGTTCGCGGTAGAAACACGGATTATTAATTGTTTAAGTTACCCAATAAAATTTTAAAGAAAACTGTTATTTCAGTCTTTTTTTCGAACTTTTGTGTTAGTGGTTCAAATGTCAAAAATCCCTTTATTAGGAAAATGGCAAATTTCTTTATTAATGCAAAGGTGACTTGGTTTATCGTTACTGTGACAAACGAAAACACTTTATTTGATGAATCCTTAAAGAAAATTTTAATTAATATCAATCAGGAGAAAAGTTATTGCAAAAATATATGTTGATCCCTAGACACTTTTGATGTGTGTAGTTTACTCTGTCTACGGATAAGAGTGTACAGTCAACAGCAAAAGTAGATGATCAAAGTCAGAAATTCAATACTAATGAACGGAGTTCGCGTCAGAACTGTGTGGCGTCGAAGTGATTCAAAAGTATTCTACGTAGTAAGTATTCTAAGTAGTAGTACTTCGACGCCACACAGTTCTCAAATTGGCTTCAGCATTATGAACTATGATGATCTTTGTTGCCCTCATGGAGTAGTTTAATTAATCCTAAGATAGCATGTCTGCATTCACCTGGACAAAAAAAGATATGTGAGGAAATTATATTGATTTAGGGTTGATTTTTCAACCGATAGATAATTTATATTCATGAAATAAAATTGACGCACGAATTTTGTATGGAAGAACTGTCAAAAATTCAAAATTGTTCCTTGGATAAAATTATCTGGCGTTGGAAAAATCAGCCCTTAATAATAAGAAATGTTTAACTTATCCTCTCAAAACTTATTGACCTGCTAATGATGGACAATCAATCCTCACGTATCTTTTTTTCTCCAAGTAATTTTTTTATTTTTTGACATGCTTTCTTAGGATTAATTAAACTACTCCCTGAGGGCATAAAAGATACACATAGTTCATGAAGCTACAGTCAATTTTTTTTCGGGTATGGCCCATACAGAAGTATCCATTGTCTTACTGAATTCAAGCACCTATGGGTTCTCATTGAATGTTTTTATTTTATAGGCGACGACGATAAGCTAGTATTGACTGTCTTGAAGTCAATCCCTAAATCTGTCCGCGAAAATGGGATTGTTCCAGAAAGCGTCCTGCGAGACAATTTCCGCATAGTAAGTATTATATTTACTGAAGCGATACATGAACAAGACTAATGAATTATTAAAAACATTTATTTGTTAAACATAATATACAAACGGTCTTCAGCCGGTCGATTCTGTAAAAATCTCACAGTGAAAACTTAGGTGAAGTGAGTTTGTTTTTGCTAGGAATTGACACTATTGACAGCTCACTCCACGCTCACTTCACCTAAGTTTTCACGGTGAGATGGTTACAGAATAGCACCGCTGTAACGAAAAACAGAAAAAAAAAGAAAGTTCGGCTTGCTTACAGCGCTCTATAGACATCACAATGTGTGGATCAACTAACAGACGATGCCTACTAATTGCCTTATGTATGCTTATGTATAGGCTTGTTATTATTAATCTCCAAAGCTTTCGGTTGGTAGTTGGGACGTACAGCCTACTTCGCTCGTTAGCCAAGGCTGTGCGTAGTTTGTAATGTTCGTACGTGGCGGTATAATTGTCGCCACATTTATTTATTTCTAATCAGCTATTTTGAAGAAGGCGTCAAAATTATTGTGATTCGCCACACGGGAACGAACTCAAAAATCATTAATAAACATGCATGTAGAAATGTATAAGTGTGTTTTATGACAGAGAAGACGTCGCGTAGTGTTGCATTGATCGATCTATAGATCATATATGTGTAATGAATGTGACAGTTGGCAAAAGTGGTAAAGCAATTAAGAGGTCGACTTGACTTAAATAAGTTGAGAAAAATTTAATTATTTATTTATGTTCTGTTTTTGATATAAAAACATGCACGTAGAAATTTATGCTTGTCTATACCTACGTTTTTCTTTATAATATATTCTTTCAAAGACACTGTGGAACAAAGCAATTATACAGGCTTTAGGCTTATTTTATTTTATACGTGTATTTAGATGGAGAGGACTGCGCGAAGCGTTGCGTTGGTCGAGCAGGACGGCGCCCCGATGCCAGTCTACATGCTCTCCTGGCTGCAGGGATTGCTGCTTTTTATGAGGGTAGGCGTTTATATTTATTTAGGATCTCCAACACAACATTATAATGTCCTATTCCAAAAGTATCTGATAAAAAGTAAATCCGAAAACTTACCGGTGAATGGTAATTTGTAGTGCCACTTACAAATTGAGCGCTTTGATTTTATTATTTGAATACTTAAGCCAGAAATTCTAATTTAAAATCAATACGTTTTTCATTAATTGATAACTATTGAAGTGACATAAAATATAGTTGTAGATCTACTCCCTCACTTATAGGAGACCACAGCATGCACTATAAAGTTATCAATTACGCTAACGTAATTTAATATTTTCATTTTGTTTAGTTCTTAACTCCGAGGAGGACGGTGCCTAATGTAGGCACCATATGGAAAGGAGAATGGGCGTTCTTATATAAATTATTGTACACGACAAATGTCGACAAACGTCGACTTTGTCTCTGTCACCTCTGACCTAGACTAGAGTCAAGAGCAAACCCATTCCAAATAAAAAAATAAAAATAAATCTTGTGTTAGAGCTGTGCTGCAACATAAATTGAAAATGGTTTACTTCAAAGGGTGTTAAGACCTGTGACAAAAAATCTTCTATATTTAATAATAAGAGAACTGATGTTCTAAGATGAAGCTCTCACCGGCCGTAGCCAAATTTTTACAAAAGTTCGCACGTTCAAAACCCTGCCAATGCTCAATTTACTCCACAAGCAAGTAGCAAAACTGTTTAAAGTCGTTTTCTTTTTCTATCCAGATGTCGGGAATTCCTCAGAGAGAGTTTGAAAAACCGCCCCTGCAGCCCCCTACAAATTTAGATACTTTTGATTTGCTGCAAAGAGCTGGGTGAGTGGTTTTATACAGGCTGACTTGTTTTAACGTCGGTCATTTAAAGGGCTTATTCGGAAGACATGGTTCCAATTGCGAAAAAAAAAACAGTTACGTTTATAGGTACATACAGACACATTTTGTCGAGTTTTATGAACATAAATGTATGAAACAGTCGGTTTCTTTGTAGATTCCAGGTACAGAAACTAAAATATTTTCATAATCAAATTATTCAATAAAAATTCATCTGCTGTGATAAACATTCTCCTTTTGCCAGATAACAGATTAAAAATGTTTTCAAGCCTATTTTTGTCCAGCTGCGGCGGATTCTAAAAGGAGTTTAATCAATACCAGCCTATTATTATCCCACTTCTGGACAAAAGCCTCTTTTCATACAGAGAAGGCACAAGCATTGATCACCACGCTTGCTCAAAACGGGTTGGCGAAAAGGAGAGTCATATTTTGTTAATTTTGACAGCTTTTGGATGGACCGCGGTAACTTAGCGGTAGCGGTGCGCTATGTGGACTCATTGAAGGGTGCGTCACGCGCAGCCGCATCCAAATGGTTCGAAGAGGCGCGCGCCCACCTTGAGGTGAGGCAGGCGGCAGAGGCAATACTCGCACATGCCGCCGCTATGGGACTGCGGTATATCTGAATGAGGTACCTAAATGAATGCGCCAATCGCAGCCTTGTCGAACTTTAGCAGCGATGCGGGGCTCGAAATTCGAACTTCCGAGCCCCGCTCGCTTTTGCTACCAATGTGACAGTTATACAGGGTTATTTTTAAAACACCAGCAACCTCTTAAGAGGTCATTGTACTCATCATTATGAACAACTTTTACTATGGGACGAAACCTGAAATCGCGAAAAAAAAATCAGCTGTTCCCTACATTTTGACGAGTTATACGAACATAAATGTAGGGAACAGCTGATTTTTTTTTTCGCGATTTCAGGTTTGGTCCCATAGTAAAAGTTGTTCATAATGATGAGTACAATGACCTCTTAAGAGGTTGCTGGTGTTTTACAAATAACCCTGTATAGTTTTAATCTTAAACGTCAAATTAACGACCGTCCGATCGTCGACAAATGTTTAGAGTCTAATTACATTTGTTAAGTAGTGAGTTTGGTTTGAAAAGTGTCATAAATAGACTTTAAGAGCCTATACTACCTCAAATGGCTTAGCGTGATCCTCCGTTATGTCGAAAATACTGCAGCATTAATTTTGAAATAAATATATGCTAAAGTTGAGGATTAATGTAAGGTCTTATGTTAGACGAAAACACGATTCCATAAAATTTTCTCGATCGAAAAAAATTCCAAAGTTACCTCCAAACCGAACAATAAACCGCTGGTATTCAAAAAATACTTCAAATTAGATCATGAAACTTTGCATACTAACTAAACTAACTATAAAGCAGGTCTTATGTTAGTTAGTTTTTTTGAATTACCTTTATTTTCACCGTAAAAAGCAAATACCTAAACTATTGGCGCTGCCTCCCGCCCAGCACCGCACTCTGTCTCGCTTTCACACAGTCCGCGAGCAGTATCGTGCGAGCGAGATAAAGAGTGAATTTTAGCTGAGGTAGTATAGGCTCTTAAGGGGGTTATTAAAGTTAAGTGACGTTCAAACGTCAAAAATATATGGTTAAACAGTCGCTAATCACTACTTAACTTTATGCAACGTTTATGAATAAAGGGACAAGTTTCTGTTGGGATCAGCGAGATGCGCATGTATGGTGCACCTGCACTTGACTGGCCGCAAAAATGTGTTAATTTATTTTTCTTACAACTGTATTCGCTACTTAACAAATGTAAATCAGCCTTTTAAGTGTTAATTTACTGAGAGTTTGGTCAAAAGTGGTAAACGAATTACAAGATCCACTAAACAGTAGAACAAAACACACCGTAATATATTGGTCATCTTCTTTCAGTTAAGCAGTTCTTAAAGAGTTGTGGTGGATGTTATGAGTCAAGTAGAAAATTAAAGTCATTTTGCGAATATTTTACCATATTAAGCTTTTAAATTATTTTGGTACCTACTTATATTAAAAAATATTGTAAATAGTATTATGTTTTTTTTTTGTGTAGAGAATCCCACTCCATACCCCCACGATTTTCTAAAGTACGTACGACTTTGATGTCGCACACCTAGATCTAAACAGCGATTAACTCAAAAAAACACTTTTTTCAGAAAAGTTGAAAAACTGATTACTATGTCCCTGTGCACTGCAGGAGTTTGCTGTATTGATCAATACTTTTTAAGTGCAGATAGAACAATGATGTTTTATGAGTCTTGTGGTTTAATCGTATAATGGGGCTGAAAATTGAATTCTTGTAGTTATTTCCCTATTGATGTCCGGGATGTTTTGGTGGGGGAGGAGCGCGGCTCGCTCGTTCAACAATAAGGGCTTCCGGCGTCATCTAGCGTTGAGTAATGGAACTATTTTTGAATGTTTTGTTGGTCGCTAGGTAGTGAGTTAGGGATGGTATGCATACCTACCTCAAAAATTGAGATTTTAGAGTTAGCTCTCTTTAGATCTAGGTGTGCGATGTATCGTGTCGGTTAGTTTTTATTTATTAAACAGGGACAAACCAGCTCTCACGGTACGCGTCCAGGTCATCTCGCCACCTCTTTCTGGGCCGGCCTCGGCTGCGCCTTTCATCTTCAGGTACTCATTGTGTTCCCTAGCGGCGGTCAAGGTGCATGCGGGCTGATGTGACCCGCCGAATCCCAGTGCAACTAAAATCCTAAGCTGCTTAATTAATTTAAAAAAATTCTACACTAGGTATTATAGACGCTATTTCACGAACGCGCTTCAATTATTCAAATTCATACTTTGTTACAATTGTTACGCGCTCGTATGATATGATCGTGTGACTACGAGTTGGCAATCATAAACAGCCTATAATGTTCCCACTGCTGGGACACAGGCCTCCTCTTTGTGAGAGGGAGTGGGCCGTAATCCACCACGCGGGCCCAGTGCGGGTTGGTAGATGCATGTCTTCGAATTTTTGGTTCTAGGACATGCCGGTTTTCTCACGATATTTTCCTTCACCGTTTTGAGAGCAGTGGTGATGAAATAATTTACACAAAGTAAAGCGCCTGTCTGGGTTCGAATCTACGACCTACAACTCGTAAGTCGCGGCCATTACCACTTGGCCACCACTGCTCTCCTTGGCTCGAGTTGGCAATGGTAATAGCTAATAAGTAGTTAATAGATACACTACTCAACAAAGTCTATTCCCTAGACTTTGTTGAGTACTACCACTACCACTAACTGTATCAATTTATCTAAGAAAAAGTACCTACCTACCTACAGGCCACCGCTGCACCGTTTAGCCACCCCAAAAAATCCACCCTCAGGTGGATATGCGGAAACTCGTGCCAAGAATCCACCCCAAACTTATAAATTCCGTTTATCCAACTAGGCCTAGGATGGATTCTTGGACATACGTTTCCGCGTATCCACCTAGGCTGGATTTTTAGGGTTCCGTACCAAAATGGTAAAACGGAACCCTTATGGTGCGACTCAGTCTGTCTGTTACAGTTGGATATCTCAAGAACTACTAATGCTATCAACTTAAAATTTGGAATGGTTTTAGATGACGTTTGCCCAACTATTTTCCAAATAAGAAAGAAATAAAAATTCAGGTAGGTATGTAGGTATATTTTTTCCAACAGGGACTAGGGGGTCTGAAAAATTCGTTGGGCTACTAGGGCATGTGGGGTATCATATGAAAAGAGCGTAGTTTGCACATTCTCAAACATTTTTTTTTTGGCCCCATAGTTATTGACTTTTGATGAAAAATGTAAAATAAAATACCGTTCCCCCCTTATCTCCGAAGTTTGCAAAGAGAAAAATCTAAAATAATTCTATGTGATAGAAGTTTATGTAAAGATTACAGGAAAAATATAATTAAGTCTCTAAATAGCACACTTTTTCAGAAATCATCAACAAAAGTTACATTAGTTCCACTATCGGTCAAGAGATGACGCTGACATAAAACTAGAATATTGCAGTTTTAAAAAATACAAGACTAAGATTTTTTAAATATTTTTCCGGTAACTATTATGATTTTATTTTATTCTGTTCGGGAAACTTACAGCTAAATTAAACAATGAATGCTCTTAAACAATATGCATCTGAAGGCCATTTACAAGTTTCCACTAATAAACATTATATTTGTCCTATCACCCAATTCCGGCTTGACGTCAACTTCTGGGACACCCTGTATATCTATCATTTATGGTTGACTCACTATAACCTTATCCATATCAATCCTTAACCAAATAAATAAGTTATTCATCGCCCAGTACCTATTTAATTTTGAACAAAATTGCCCATGACATCATTTGATTTCAATGAATATCTTAGGATATATCATAGTTTGTTATTAACGCGGGTGAAACCGCGGGGCACAGCTAGTAACTTAATAATATTGATAATGTTATCTTATAACGTATTATAAGTAAATAATTAAACTATATCCTGCATTCAAATCATGTACAGGATGGAATTTTCGAAGCGTACCTGGAGGGAAAGTACTCTAAATATTGAAGACAGCAAATTTTACTCAAATCAGGAAACATTCCTTTATTTTTAAATAGAAACAAAACTGCATTTAAAGATTTTTGAAAATAGGCTTGCTACACCCGGGAATCGAACCAACTAAAATCCGAAAAAATAGCATCCTTTACTTTTATGGCACCAATCGATAAGGTCAATCATAAGGATCAAATCTCGGGGCAATCAGATGACCTGCGAGATCTCCAGATCTCACCACTTTAGATTTTTTAATGGGACACTGCGGTGATTTTAATTGGTAAGAGTCGGCATGCCCCTCTGTCACCGTCAGGATGGAGGAAATCCACGAGGATTTCGACAGGACACCAAAAAAAATGTCTGCCCTGTACTAGGACAATAATAGGCTGGCATTATTAATTAATTATATCATTTACTACTAATGATTTCACATACAGAAACTAAGGGGAATTACTTAATTCTGATCCACTTAATTATATAAAATAAATTGTCTTTTCCTAAGCACATAAGTAGTAAGTTTTGGCTTGACAAACAGTTGAAACAGTTGCATTCAGTTTCAAGACAATTCAATGTATAGCAATGCAAACACTACCAGACAGTATCACTGAATTTATTGCTTATACACATTGATGTATAAAATACATCAATGCTTATACATTATCCAGTTTCATGAAACCATTCACAAGCCTTGGCTGGTTAACTCCTAGGAGCCACGTGGCTGTCAGGATGGGTCATCATCGGAGTCCAGCTCATCTGAAGAATCATCACTGCTATCAGATGAATCTGATTCATCTTCACTTTCATCATTAATGTAGACTTGATTACTTCTATGTAACCCAGTTAATAATGAGATGGAGGCCATTTTAACAGCCACTTCATTCTCCATAATGCTATCAACCTCTTCCTGCTTCACTAGTTCTGCAGCTGCCTCTAATTCTTCAAGGTCTAAGTCTAAATCATTTTTTGAGATTTCGATATTCGCAATATTATTGTACAGCTCATCTAGCTCCTCGTTTCTACATTTCTGCAGGAAAACTAAATAATCCTTGATATATAACTGATTCAGAATATACCTTGCATCGTTACTTGCATTAAACATTTGATATATTTCAATCAAACATTTTACTACGAATTTCTTTCCTTTTCTAAACAGAGCTACCAGATCATTTTTTACTTTAATGCATAGTTTATAGTTCCTGAATATTGGATAAATTAATGCACGTCTATAAGAGGCGATGAGAACCTGTGCCATATCATTAAATGTGCAGAACCAACTTAAGGTTGAAGAGAGTTTATTTATAGTCCATCCTGATTCCACAGTGCTTTCATTTAAAGTAGTACGTTTATCATAACAATATCCATAGAGAATATCAACCAATCCATAAAGAACTTGCTTGTACTCAGTCTTACTCAGTAAATAGTGTTTGTTTGGTAGCTCCTTCAGTACACCCACTTCTTCTTCAGAAAATTCAATCTCTTTATTAAAATTTTGATTACACCAAGGTGCTATAGCTGTCAGGAATGGCTCAAGTAGTTCATCATCATAAAAGTCGGCCAGGTAATGGTCTGTGGAAAATTTAACATCTTCATGTTGTATCCTCTTAGTTTGACGCTCTTCAATTGACACCGTTTCAGGAACTCTTAATTCAAAAATCTGTGGGAATTCAATACCAATGTTACTGAATTCAGTTGTGAGTTTGTTTGCAAATCCATAGGTGTACTTATTAGAATAATCATTGTCTTCATTATTTCCATTTTCCACAGTGATTCCATCTTCTAACATTTCAACTAAATCTGGATTCATGTCAGGGATATCTGCTGGAGCCAGTAAACTTGTGATCATATCAAGATTTTCGAAATGTTCACCTGTGGTCTCCTTGTCAAAGGTTAAATTGAAGTCCCCTGAATCACACAAGTACGACCCTTTGGAGCTGTCATTATCGACGATTCTGCCCGGCAGGCGTAGTCGCAGGAAGTACGGACTGGACACAAATAGAAAATTTTCTCCATCAACGTCAATTTCTGTATCACCTATGTTTGTATAGGGTGCGTGCACGTTTATATATACGTGATTATCGTCCTGAGTTAACTTGAAACGTGGAGTCAACATTTTGGTTTCACTTTAATCAAACTTATAATCACAGAGTACTGCTTATAATGCACATAAGGTTACGATGCTTTTCAAAATATAGCTTAGGTACATTCAGTAAATTGTAAGCAAGTAATACCGTGCAGGAGTGCACATAGTAATACAGACAGACGAGCGCAGCACAGAACAACCGCAGCAGAAACTACAGTTACAGTAGTAGACGACCCCTCACTCCTCAGTCATAGCAAGAGCATCAAAAGCATGCTCAATATTGCTTTGCTTTGGCATGCTCGCTTGGCTCGATGCTCGCTCGATGCCTTGCCTTGACAAGTTATGAATGACGTTAACTTGAAAACTTGACATTAACATTTGACAAGAATGACAAACAAAACACAGGCCGCTTTCCGAATTAGCTAAAGTCTGTTTCATGAAAGAAGTCTCGTAGAAATGGCGCCACTGTCGTGCGACGGAATCCTAAATATTGATTGGTTTATTTATCTCGACGTCTTAGTAGAGGCACTGGTTAATAAAATGAACAATCTTAAATAGAAAAAAGTGTCTGAGGTAGGAGGATGGTGTAGGAATGTTGCTAACTCAATAATTATTAGTTCCACTTATCGCCGCGGGACTTCTTTCGTGAAACGGACTCTATAATCGCTCACAGCACTCACACACATTCACATGATCTCACATGCGTTCCGATTTAGATAGAGTCTGTCTATTGAAAGCTGAGAGTGAAAATGAGCGGCAAATTTAAAAAAAATAGGTCGTGTATCCCCGGATCAACTAGGAAAAAACATATTTGATACTTGAATATCTTAAAATTTCTTGAATATCTTAAAATATATGAAAATTTCTATCAAATATGTTTTTTCCTAGTCTCAGCTTTCAATAGACAGACTCTATTACGATTATGACAGCTGAGAGCTGTCAACAATTCGGAACACTCGTGAACGCGCTCACAGTGCTTACTCATTGTAAGAACGATATTATTACAGTATTTCTTTGTATAAATACCACATTTCTTCTTCAGTTCTTCTTCTTTGGTAAGGTGGCGACTGTCAGCCAGAAGCACAATTTCGACAATGCCACGTTAGTTTAATTTAAAGATGATGCAACTCAAAACAAAACACACACTGACACATCCTCACACACACACTGTCATTTTTGACAGCGCTCACCACAGAGTACTTTTATATCTATGGCGCTCACGGTGATATTATTTTAAGGCATGGTCGGCGTTATCGCAAGATGGCGCATGTCATGACGTCATCTATGACAATTCACGGGACATCGTTATCGTGCTCACGCTAATTCGGTATGGGTTTAAGCACGCTCAAATTGATTATTTCCCAACTCGGAACGCAGGGACAACACTAACTTACCATTAAAGTCCGTTTCACGAAGAAGTCCCACGGCAATAAGTGGAACTAATTATCATTATCTAGTTAGCAACATTCCTACTACAACCCTCCTACCTCATACACCTTTCTTTATTTAGGATTGTGCATTTTATTAGGCAGTGCCTGTAATATGATGTCGAGATAAATACATAAATAAATGTTTATGATTCCGTCGCGCGACGGTGGCGCCGCGTCTACGAGCCTTCTTTCATGAAACAGACTTTACATAGAAGTTCTAGTCCCAAATAGGGCTGCCAACATAAAAAAACCCTTCATATTATAAGCCCTTCGTATTATATTATAACCTAAAAACGTTACACCTGATAAAATAGGTAGATTGAGAAAAATAAATAATAAAACGTGTGCGGTCGGCGGTGCCCCCTTGACGGCGGTGTCACTGTCGGATGGTGAACAATTAATAAGAGTGATTTATTTCGTTAGTTCCAAGTAAAACACCGGGCCAGATAAGCTAGCTCTGCGCACTTTAATAAGAATGGAACGAAGTTCCATAACGCTTCTTGCGGTAGGAGTTGACTGATAGAAATCGTCACGTAAGGAAAAAGCGTTATGCAACTTTCCCTTCTGCGACTTTTTAAACTATCGAACTAATCAGAAAAAATCCAGTACTATTGATTTCAAAGAACTAGCCGAAAAGAGTCTCAAGGAAATGAGACTTACGAGGATAATTTATAATTTGATTAGGTGAAGAGATTACAAGATTGTATCTGTGTCAATCATTCGATATCCGTGGTGTCAATTATATTTTAAAGGAAAGATACGCTACGTTCATACAGAGCGACGTTCTGTATTGTTGCATTGTTATTACAACAAAGTACTTACTGCGCTATAAAATACGGAACGTATGACACAGAAAGAGATAGCTATCTGTAGTGTGTTGGTCGCTGCTATTAGCGGATTAAATGAAACTACAATTATTGTCTGAATTTGTCTGCAACAATTTGCGCCTGGTAGTGCCTTAACTACCTCTTTAATATAATATCATTGGTCTGTATAACATAAATCTAAGATCTTTATTACATTATGTATGTAAACTATTTATAACAAAATAAAATTAAAAAAAACCTAAGTAGGTAGGTAGTAAAACTTATGTTATACCTAATTATTAGTTTTCCAACGAGAAAACAGATACGAATCAGAATTATCTGATGTTTAAACTCACTGAAACTGCTGAAACATTATAAATAGCTGTCTATGTACCCCTCTTTTCAATTTTTATTTTGATCTCCACAGGAAATCCTTTTAAAAAGCGAACTATTTTAGGAAACCGACCGTATTTGTGTGGGTGGAACATGTAGGCGGACGTTGTGAGTTGTCACAGATCGAATTGGTGCCTACTTTCTTTTCTTTTACGTTTATATTTTTACTTTGTTGATATTTTCTGAATCTTAACGTGGAGTGGCAGTTAAATTTTTATCTATTCTTTTTAAATATTTTTTAAAAGTCACATTTGTTTCTGTGTGTGAGTGCTCTTAGTTCTTTTAAACTACAGTTTTCACCATTGTTTAGAGAATTTATTCCGGAAAAGATCTGTTTAATATCTACAATAATATTTAACTTAGGTATAGTTCAGAAAGAAATCTCGATGTTTTGAGATTTCGCTACATCATTCGAACCCGTGCGAAACTAACGGGACAGGAGTAATCCATATATTATTATACTCTTTGATCCATACGATAACTTGTTTGCATTAAATTAGTACTTAAAAAAATTGCAATATTGCTTTTTTGTTGTCACTGTCAAGCAATCATCATTGACATTGACATATTGACAAATCAAAAGGAAGAACATTAGAATTTTTTATTGTGTCTGTAAAATAATCAAAACATGAAGTCGATTTAGTTAGACGCACCAATAGTTTTTATCAAATTCCAAATTATTTTCTTACAATATACCTACCGTGTTTGAAAATAATTATTTATGTACGGATATCGATTTTATAGGTTTAGAATAAGTGATGCCCAGTGATGCCAGTCGGTCGGAAACGTTGGAATCTACATGGTAAGTCTCATAATTACGGCTTTTGTTCGATCTGCTTCTGTATTTTGATTCTCTAACCTTAAATCTGTGATGTACACATATCAGGTTATGTTTCTGCTGGATGGCAATTCCAGGTTTTGTAGAATAAAGGTGTGCCTTGGCTTTTAAACTTCTCATTTTTTTTCATTTGGATCGGTTGGTAGTTAAGAGCGATAATGCCGGTCTGACTGTCTAACAGATAATTAGATATGCATCTATAATGATTCCAGACATTCAGTTATCCAAATTAGTGATGAATATAGGTAGTAAACTAGTTACCTACTTATGGTACTGTTGTAGGTAGTAGGTATCAAATATAGTTGCTATTGACACCGTATTTGGTAGCAACTATATCAAACATAACATCATGCCTGTGTCATTGTGTTGTTTGACCAACTGTTATATCTTTTTTGATGAATCATCAATCCCTCCTTGTAGGTGATGAGGTAAGGTAACCAAATTGTTAATTAAAAAAATGGTTGCCTGTAAAGTCGGTTTTACGGGCGAAGATTTTACGTGACAACGTCTTTTTCTCGGTAGAATAGTTGAGTGGGAGAGAGACGCAAGGCATTCAGCGGGCCTCTCTCTCGTTCGGTGACTCATCGTAACGTTACCGAGCGTTACACTTTTTCATAAGTGACTCCCAGCCGCAACCTAATTTAAGACGTTGTCACGTCAAAAAAAAACAACCAGAGAAAGATAAACATTATGGTCCTATAATAAAATGCAGTCCCCCTCTGTTTCTTAATATTCTTTGGCTAGGTATGTAATGAATCATGACAGTGAAATTTGGGTATACCTAGACCATCTCATAAAAAACTATCTGCATGGTCCACATATGGCCTGACCTAAATTCATTATCATCTGCCTAGCCTTTTCCCAACCATCTTGGGGTCGGCTTTCAGTCTAACAGTAACCGGATGCAGATGAATACCAGTATTTTACATGGAGCAACTGCCTATCCGACCTCCACAGCCCAGTTACTGGGTAATACAATACCCTTTGGTAAGACTGGTTGTCAGAGTTTCAGGCTACTGATGACTTGTAACGACTGTCAAAGATCCAGGAATGACAGCCGGGACCAAAGGCTTAACGTGCTTTCCGAGGCATGGAGGGGTCTTGGTATGTGAAAATGGTCACCCATCCACTGAGCAACCGCGGCAAGCGTATCTTAACCTAATCGAGCGACCTGTGCAGCTGTTATTACTTAGCCACAAGTACCAGACCAAGATTATGTTTGGAATTAACATGTTGACTGCCAGACCACAGATACAATAGAAAATCTATTGTTCGCGGTCACCGCTGACCGCGCTAGCAGTCAATGCATTAAAAGAGACTGTGACCTCTGAGTTTATTTTTTCTCAGAGTAGTCCGATAGGTAACACCAACCTCATCTTGTTTTAAAACAACAGATTCACACAACAGTATAAGCTATTGATGCCTTTGTATATGTAGTATACTTTCTGAGGTTTCTCTTGCTCCAGATGGACCACAAGGATCTCTGAGAAGATTGCGCAACCAACTTGCTGAGGATGGCTGTGCTGAATCACAAGTGGTTCTTGCTAAACAACTTTTGGAAGAGAAATGTGGTATGTTAACAACTTCAAATTCTCATTCTGTAACCAAATGTAAGTACTTATAATTTTTTTGCCTTGACACTGTTCAAATGCTCTTGGTTCCTGTACAATCTTCATATTTTATAGACAAATTCAAGACAATATTTTTTTTTCAAGTTCAATTACTATGGTGAATGATGTTATTGATTGTAATAATGATGGTAGTTAATGTTTTTAAAAGCAGTTTTAAACAAAGATCAACACTTGAGATAATACGGACCATAATTTTTCCTTTATGTTAAATTAATGCATATTTGTTGCAGAGCTAGAAGCAGACAAAATATGTAATTTCAAACAAGCCCTGGAATGGTTGATCTGTGCAACTGAACAAGCGCACCCAGAAGCCAGGAGAATGTTGAGAAGGTATTCAAGCATTTCTAATATTTGAAACTTTTTACAAAAAAAACCAAGTGCCTTACAAAAATAAAATCACTAGTGGCCTTTTCGTTCTAAATCAGCTTTTAAAAAAATGGAGGAAGTTCTCAGTTTGAGCTCTGTTTTTAGGGTTCCGTACCTAAAGGGTAAAAACGGGACAATATTACTAAGACTTCGCTGTCTGTCCGTCCGTCCGTCTGTCTGTCACCAGGCTCAAGAACCGCGATAGCTAGACAGTTGAAATTTTCACAAATTATGTATTTCTGTTGCCGCTATAACAACAAATACTAAAAACAAAATAAAATAAATATTTAAGGGGGGCTCCCATACAACAAACGTGTTTTTTTCGGTGTTTTTGCCTTGTGGTACGGAACCCTTCGTGTGCAAGTCCGACTCGCACTTGGCCAGTTTTTATTCTTAGTTTGATGTCCACAGACATTAAAAACTTTATTCTATTTGAAATATATATTTATACAAGCCCATATTGTCACATTGTTTACTGCTGTGCAAAGGCCTCCCTTTTCTCCTTTTACTTCTCTCTGTCGAGGGCTGCTACGGATCAGTCTTTATTAACAGGATTAATAGCGAGTATCAAGGATAACATTTAACAAGTCCTGCTTAATGTTACCAACAAGTCCTGTTAAATGTTACCAACAAGTCCTGTTAAATGTTACCATCAAGGCCTGTTAAATGTTACCCTTGATACTCACAGGACTATTTAAAAAATATAGGCTGTGCAGAATGTTAACTGTTAGGTAGTGTGTAGAGAGATCTCTCTACACACCAGGAAACCAGCTGATTAAGATAATACAATATTAAGTCAATCTTACGCTGGTGCACCTCGACACTGGGCTGCAGGCCGTCAATGGAAGCCATGCTTCTTCTCAACTACGCCTGGACAGGAACGGCCTGCGCCTGGTGACGGGGGACCATCACGGGACACTGCTCTCTAAACAAACACTTCCACACAATAGGCATAACGGACAGTCTCCTATGCAGGGCTTGCATGGAGGCTGAGGAAACCGTTGCGCATGTGCTCTTTGGGTGCACAGGCGTCATCCAGATTAGGTCAGAAACCCTCGGGACACCCAGATCTTCACAGATTTTCTCAACAGGCCAGGAGACGTAATCAGCTTTGTTAACAACTAGTTAGGCTGGTTGGAATAACCGGCGATGACGGCCGCCATGGCCCACGCACAAAGGTACTTGAAGGACTAAGTGCGGAAACCATTATGATTTAAGAATACGTCTGTAATAATAATTAAATCCCCCTTTCTTCATCATCTTTTCTCTGAAGTGAGCAAAATCGAAAGTTCCGTTTGGGTATATTTGAGTATGCCGAAAGAGTACTTACATCAAAACCGACATCGCCCAACCGTTGAAAAGGTTGGAGACCTAAAATTCGGAGTAAAAATATTTTTCACACTGATTGATATAAAACCTCTATTCCGATTTAATAGACAGTGAGAAACGTCAAAAATATGCAGAAAAATGTTTTTCCTAACGTCATTAACATTATGTCATAAAATATTTTAACAAAACGTGTAGGTAAATCGTCTCGTCTTCTAAGCAATTGTTCCATTATCCTATATTCCGCGAAAGGCAATAGCATCGGATTCCCGATAATGATATGAGGTAATACCGTAAATACGCTATTGTCACGAATTACCGACATACCGTGTGCACGTAAACATAAACACTAGTAGATACAATCTGACCTGCATTATGTCTGTGGACGCGCAGAGCGACAGTTTTTCCGACTTGTATTTTTTTAGAATTTTTAAATGTAAGCGTGTTTCAATGAATGGTAATTTAAATGATTTCGCTCTATGGAAGATCAGATGGGATAGAGTACGCGATGAGTTGAATCATTCTATGTAAGAAAGTTTTTAAACAGGGCGGTAGTTCTTGTGACTATCTTCTTCTTCTTCTTCTGGTGCTTCTGCAATTATTGAAGGTTGGCCATCAATTCTAAATATTTCTCCTTAACCTTTGCACGGATATTCCGTTGATCCACCTCAAAAAATTGCGTTTATCCAACTAAGCCTAGGGTGGATTCTCGGACATGCGTTCCCGTGTATCCACCTTAAGGTGGATTTTTTGGGGTGAATAAACAGAATTTGCGAGGTGGAACAGCTCAGCAACACTCGTGACTCCGCACCATTCGCGAAGGTTTCTCAACTGAGACTTTTTTCTTCGGCCAACACGGCAACACTGCTTATCCCCGCTAAAACTATAATCTTCCAATATATTCTAATGTGTTCCCCCGTCCAATAAGTTCTCAGTTATCTCAAAAATGTATGGGGTAGGGAATCTTGCTAAGGTCCGTAATCCTCACTCAAGATTCTCGATTCCGATCGATTCGTTTTTTTTTTCGATTTTTCGGTTCTTGATTTTTTAATTACTTGAAAGTGAAACTAGTTTCAAGTAATTAAATGGCTTAAGACTAGTTTTGCGTTATGCTTGAGTCTTAAGTGAGTTTTTGTATTACTGGCCTTAGTATCCCTATTCACCTGTACCTGTCGTAAGGTCAAAAATATTTTTCCCTTTTATTTTTTTAAAATAAAAGGAGATGCCTTATGGCAAAATTCACAGAGAGCACTTTGAATGTATTTTAAGTAAAGTTACCGTCATAAACAAATATGAACTTTGTTGTATAAGTATAATGTTGATATTCGTACAAAACGCTTACTCACATTTGCTTATACGTTTAAGAACATTATAAACATGAGAATAATGTTCATATTCGTATGAGTCGCTTGTATTACTAAAAAAAGTGCGATCTGTAAGTCTTTTTCCGTGTTGGTCAGGTGCATCCGCAGTGGAGTGATCGACGAAGACAGCGCGGCCATCATTCGGGCGAAGTCGTGCCTCGCCGCCAGCCGACAGGAGACAGTCGCCAGGAAAGCTGCTAGAGATCTGTTCGCCAGGTAAGAACTTGTCTTAACTTGATAACTATGAACTGAACGGACATGGTTGTGGTTGTTCGTATCTACTGACACTGACTTTACAGGTCCAATCAAATCTCTGTGATTATTTCTTTAAAAAAACATTTCAAACACTAATGGTCCTCACATGATCTGACCAAGATAATGTCTTGAGTTTAAAAGAGACTGTGACCTCTGAGTTTGTTTCGGTGTGTCTTATTAGAGTAGTCGAACTAAGAAACACCGACCCCATCTAGTTTTAAAATATTATTATTTCTTTTAAAGTGTAAAAGTGTTGTACAACTAATTTACAGAAATAAAATATCATAATTATACCTATCATATCATATACCTAGTTTTTTTTTTAGTTTCTTTTTTTATCGGTTTGGTTTTATCGGTTTTTGATATCGGTTTCATTCACTCAGCCTGTCGAACGGCGAGCAGTACATCACTACGGCGCAGTTGGAGCGACGCATCCGTGAGATATGTAGCACCACGCTACGGAAGCAGCCCAACGATAGCGACTCGCCGGACGATGACTCCTCAGGTAAGAGAAAAAAAGAAAATACATCTATTTAAGCACTCGATCTCGCTTCACTCGATTGAATTATTTTCATTTTTGTTTCATTCCACGTGCGCACTACACCAACAAAATTATATATGACAAAATGATATATGTACATAGATATGAACGTTCATCTCATTTTCGTTTTTTCCATTTCATTTTCGACCATTCGGTAGGAGAGTGAAAGAACCGATCTACGATCTAATTAATTCATTTTTTCATTTTTGATTCATACTGCGTTCAGACGTTTCAATTCGACTGGAAGGCAAAATAATTATAACTACCAACGATCTGGTATTTGGCTGATAAAAAAATTGTACTTTGGTTTAAATTTAATAAAATAATCACGAACACCCACTGCAAATGCGACGTTGTCAGCCCGCGCGGGATGAACGCTCTTAAGCCTTACTTGCTATTGCCATCAACCGGGCACAAATCCAGCCTGCTACTGACAAAAATTGGATAACAATAACACTGCCTGATGTGGGAATTGATCACAGGACCTCTTGCTCAGCAGTAGCTACCACTTGACCTACGAGGCAGTCACCAACTATACAGTACAGCAGGGTCTTTTTAGGGTTCCCTACCAAAATGGTAAAAAAGGAAAACTTAGGCTGCGACTTCGCCTATCTGTCTGTCACAGCTCTTTATTTCATGAACGACTTCTATCGACCACCGATTTTTATTATTTTTTAATTTTTTAAACGTGTTGTTTTTCTATTATTTACGTTTATTTTTTATAAAATACTGTATTAATATAATTTGCAGAAGAGGCGCGCGCCCTCGACGACGGCCAGGCTCTGCAGCCGTCGCAGCTTCACGCTGGCGACCAGGTACACAGCAATGGTACCATGCGCACTGCCGACACGCCAGATGAAGGTAATTTCTAAATTACATTTTAACCGATGACCGCGGCACTGGTACAAAGACTTGACCCGCGTCCTAACCGATAGCGATTGTCGCGCGAGCAAGCGGTCGTCGTGTTCTTTTATACTATAAATACTAGTAGCGCCCCCCGATCTCACCTGCGTAAGTGTCGATCCCGTGAGAATATCGGGATAAAAAGTAGCCTATATGTTAATCCATGGTGTCAGCTACCTCCATACAAAATTTTATCAAAATTGGTCCAGCCGTTTGAGCGTGAAGAAGTAACAAACATAAATACACACTCACAAACTTTCGTCTTTATAATATTAATGTGAACGTCAGAATTCAGATTGACGATCGCGTACCTATGCGCCCGACAGTCGCTTTCGGTTAGAAGTCTTAGGAAGTTAGGACACAAGGCAAGGCCCGTTTCCACCACAAATTATTAAATACATCTATTGTCATCTTCAAACGGTTGTCAGACACAGAATGATGTTTATTTTATTTTATTAGGATCTCCAACAAAGAATTCACCTTACATGCTATATTATAAAGTACAAGAACAAAAATTTACGTACTCCCTAAAAATAAAATCTATGTGTGTGTTTAGCGATAAATGTATTTAGTGGTATGTACCCTTAGGTACATCGGGTATCCTTACATACTCCTTTTGCCTCGTTTGTTTTCTACAAACGAGGCAAAAGGAGTATGTAAGGATCGCAGCAGGTGGCATTCTGTAGTTTCTGCCCCCATGGGAAGAAGGTGTGAGTTTTAGTATGTATGTGTATTTAGTGGCATATTATGCCACTGAATATTTATATCATGTGTCCACGCCGAACGAGCTACATTTCTGAAGGCCTCGCATACTTCTCGCGCCGAAAGAGTCTTGGTAGATATGTCGTGCGTTGCCTGTGGAATGCGGGTGCATCGGTTGCTTCGTTCACATTATCCGTTCCGAATCTGATTTATTTATTTATTAAACATACACACACTATCTTTACAGGATGACCCCAATACAATATTAATAAATACTGATGACGACATCAGAGTTCGTCTGGGGTTTGGGTATCTTCCAAATTCTTCTGGCGATTCGTACGATATGATGCGTATTGGTATGCGAGGTTTCATGGGATTTCTTAATAAAGAAATCTAAAATTTGACTCGTTCGACGGGACAAATGTATCCTTAAACCTGAATAACGTTTTTGCCTTCATGCGGATTTCGTCATGTAAACGGATCTGAGAAGTCGCTTGTCCAGATTTTATATTGTTTCCAAATATTTAATAGTCAACATTAAACTTCAACATGGCTCGAATATGGGCTAATTTAAACCAGGGTATTGCATAGGTTTTATATTATGCTAGCTATAAAATGCCCCAAGCGTGGCAGTAGTTTGGTGACCGGGATAACTGCTACGAAATAAATACGTTTAAGTTTAACAAACTCTTTATTCTTTTTTCAGAATACCCAGAAAGATGTGGGCCCAACGAGGAAATACGGAACCTTACCGTCGATAACTTAGTATCTGCCGCCGTAGACTACTGCCAAGGAGAACTGCCCCTAGTCAGCTACGAACTGACCCTAACAGACCCTAGTGTAAAAGCCCTAGACCATATACCCTTACTACACCAAGCGTTTCTACATCCCATCGTCTTCTTACAAGTGCTATACCTAAAATTACTATATCATTTCGGTACTTTTACTTTCCGACTGTCGAATGTTGAGCTATCTCTTCTCCTAATAGCCTATTTGTCAGCCAGTGCGGATAGTCTGTATCACTTAGTCCCCCTAGCCATATACTATGTGAGTTTCGTCGCCATGGTTATTTGTACGTTCAAAATGTTGCATGCCAAAAGACAGTTCATTGACTTCCGGAAGTGGTCGGGATTATTTCTTAGATACAGCGATGGGAATTTACAGCCAGACGAGTCTGAGAATCTGTTTGTTCGAAACAATCTCGGTCCTTTTGTTCAATTCTTTTCCGCTCTGTTTATAAATCTATTCTTGTATCCGTTCATAGCGATTCAATGGGTTCCCTTCTCGGAGTTCTGTGTGTTATCATTCTTTTTAATGTTCCTCACGTTGATTTCATTCGGAAGTAGCGGGAAGTCGTATCCGGATCTGCTTGCCCTCTTATCTTTTGGAATCAACGTGTTAGCCAAATATCCTTACGAAAAAGATACAGTCGTGCACCAAGGCTGGCGATTTCTCGATTTGCAAGTGTCGAATTATCCGTCTTATATACTGGGGAATAGCATTGAGTTTTGCTTGAACGCGCGGGTGTTCTTTTCCTTGATGGTGCCTGTTATATTGATGGGTATGGCTAGACGTAGCAGCTGGCAGGGTGTGTTCAAGTACGCGTTGCCTCACTGTGTGACGTTGAGTTGGCTACAGATGTTTATTACTTGTTCTCACGGGTGTACCACATACGGGTTGATAAGAGGCACGTTGGCTCTTGTTTGCTCATTCCTCTTCCTGCCTCTCGTCGGCGTGGTGACGGTGACGTTGCCTATATTCGCATTCCTCCAATACATCACGATGTCCCGTGTCTTCTACACTGTGTCTGTTCTGGTCGGCTTCGGACTGAGTTTTGGCGCGACCTGCGTTCTGGCGAAGTCAGACACCACAAAGAAGTTTGTTACCCCGTTTCAGGTTTGTGTGTTTTTTTGTTAATATTTTTATTTGAAATAATATGAATTGATAACATTTCAAAATTATAAACCCCTATTATAATATTTTCCTAATTAAAATCACTGTTTCTGCGTACGGGTTATGTCAAATTGTTATTCAACAGTAGTTAAGTGCGTAGATATTGAATCAAATCGAAACATGAAATAATAAACTTAGATAATTATCATGTTTTGGAACCACAATTTGAACGTCATGATAAATTTCAAATTCCATTGTAACCAATTTCTTTTTGTATTCTAATACAAACGGTCAATCAAAAAGCAACTTAGATCACATACCGATTAAGTAGATAATTGATCATGTGGCAATACATGTAACTTATCCAAGATTCGGAATTCCGATTCTCCGAGCCGAACTCTCGCCGAGTTCCACAACTCTTTAACAGAGTTGAGTTTCGTCGTCGCCGCCAAATCGGCGTCGCCGCCAAATCGGCGTCGGCGCTTCAACGCCATGAATTTGGCCTGGGGTTCCCGTTACACGGATGTGCGGGGCAGGATGGTGGAGGATTAGGCTCTGGAAACAAGCCTGGTCGTCCTAAATCGGGGTTCTGTTCCCACGTGTGTGCGGATGCGGATGTGAGTCCATGGTGGACATATCGTTCACCAGCCCCGCTGTCACAGCGTGTCATTGACTGGCGCGTCCTACTCCGATAATCGATATATCCGGTTCGACGTCTCCGCCCAGACCTCTAGCGCGCTGGTCCAACAGGCCCCGAGTGGTCTGCGGTGGGCGCTGAAGCAGCTGGACCGGGAGCTCCTCCTGGAAGCCTCGATCGTGCAGGCCTAAGTGTCATCACCGGACCTGCCGATATTGACGATGAGGCGGAGTGGTTCCGGGAGGCCATGTCTGAGATATGTGACGTGGCAATGCCTCGAGTCCGGCCAGGACGCGCTCGACGTCAGGTGTACTGGTAGTCGCAGGAGGTGGAGACGCTACGCAAGGCGTGTGTCGACGCGCGACACCTGTACACCAGGCACCGCAGGCTCCGCATCCGCCCCCGGATGCGGAAGCCACGGAGGCGGAGCTGTACGAGGGGTACAGAGCGGCGAAGACCGCCCTCCAAGAGGCTGTCCAGCGGCCCAAGGTTATGGCCCGCGAGGAGATGGTGGAGACTGAACAGAGATCCATGGGGGCGCCCTTACAAAATAGTGCGGAATAAACTTCGCACCCGGGCCCCCCGCTGACGCAGCGTCTCCGCCCCCAGCTGGTGGAAGAAGTGGTGAACGCTCTGTTCCCTTCACGGGGGGAGCACACTCCCCCGCCCATGGCTCTTCATGCTTGAAGCGGACCACGTGGACGAAGACGACATCCCTGAAGTGACCGGGGTAGATCTGAGAGTAGCGCTAGGAAGGCTGAAGGCCAAAAATACCGCCCCAGGTCCCGACGGTTTGCCAGTTAAAGCCTGGTTCCTGGCCTCGAGGGCTCTCGGGCCCCGACTGGAGGTGCTCTTAAGCGCATGTATAGAGAGAGGCCAGTTTCCACTCCGTTGGAAGACGGGGAAGTTGGTCCTCATTCAGAAGCCAGGGCAGGCCTTGCGGACTCTCCGTCTGCATACCGGCCTATCGTGTTGCTCGACGAGGTCGGCAAGCTCTTTGAGAGAGTGATTGGCCGCCTCGCACCTGGTGAGGACGGGGCCGGATCTTGCGGACAGCCAGTTTGGCTCTGTTGTGTTTTATCGCCACTATCGTGGCGTGCCCTGCGCTGGGTTGCGACAGTCGTTCTTTCCATGCCGCCATGAGACCGCCGCTTTGCCGCGGAAGCGGATCTTCTCCCCGGCGTAGTGCCTCCGCGCGCCACTCACACAGGCGCGCGAGGACTATCGCCTCCAGATCCCATGGCGGCAGTCCGGCAATGAGGCTTGCCGCCTCGTCCGAGATCGTGCGGTAGCCCCGGATAAGACTTACGGCTACCACCTTCTGGGGCGGCGCCCTCACCTACCGCCTGACGCAGGTCCAGGTCCTAAGCCGGGTCAGCGGGATTGACCGAAAGGGTTACCGCTGGCCCGGAACATAAAGGGCTAAGAAAGGAACACGGGTGGGTTTTAGCCAGTAAGAGTCTGACACTCCCTTCTGCCCCACCCAGAGCGGGATTTTTTTTTTTCATGGTGAGATATCATCAAATGACCCCCATTTGATGATTTCTCACCATGAAAAAAAAAAAAAAGTGTAGCACAGCAACTTTCACTTCATAAAAGCATTTCACTTTAATGTTATATTTCGTGTTTCATGAACGGTTGCCAATATAATATGTTATTCTTTCTTTCTTTTATTATATTGTATTATTTGTGTTGTCTACAGCTCACAATCGGCCTAATAACACTGGCCTACTTAGGCAACCAGTTCGTAATGAACCTTCAAGACGACGGCCTCCCCTCCGGACTCATCGAATTAATAGGTGACGATAAATCTAGCATCAAGAACCTTCTGAAAAACGAATTCATAACTGACTATGAAGATAACACATATCATATCAACTGGGACGATTACTACAACCAATGTAACACTCCATCTTGGTCGGATTATAACACGGCGGCCACGCAAATTAAATGTTCCATACTCGATGGCGCTAACGTAAATTGGGAGGGTTATGTCAAAGACGTTCAACTCAAAAACGTGAGGAATCGATTTAGGGACATTGTGGCTTGGTTACCAAGCTTCCTTCAAGAATACTTCAGGTGCTACTACGGTGAAGAATATTCGACTTTATGTCAAGGGGGTGAGAGCTTGCAGTCCGTTAAAGAATGCGAATTTGTCAGGAGCGTCGCGCGCCAAAGTGGGAAGAGCTGCCATTTAAATAATTTGAATGAGTAAGTTTATTTTTATATTTTTAGAGGTATATTTTTAGGGATGGCAATGTAAAATAAGAGGAAGTGTGAAAGTGGCACCGGTAACTTAGAAGTTAGAAGTGGTGTGGAAGTCGGTTGCTGTGGCATATGGGCATGTGATGCGGAAGAACGAGGAAGGTTTTGAATATGAATGTGGATGGCTTTATGAGTAGACGAAGACCAAAGGAACGATGGATGGACTGTGTGAAAGATGATTTGGCTAAAAAGGAGGTGGGACTAATAGAGAAGTATCAAAGAAAGATGTTGTGCCGACCCCAAATAAATTGGGATAAGTACAAGAGAATGATGACTAAATAAATGTTTTAGATAGGAAATATCTACGCAATGCGCAGACTCAGTACATAGACCTAGACCCCTAACGTAGACGTTTTTCGTTGGTAATCAAAGCATGGGGTCCTGGGTTCGAATCCCAAGTAGGACAATGTTATTGGGTTTTAGCATTACGAATATTCCGGTAGTGTCCCGGTGTCTGCATTTGTGCCCAGTTTTGCTTGCAGAACTTAATGTTTATAAGGAAAAAAAATAGTATAGTAAAGCTCTGTCTAATCTTCCGGGGGATACTATAATAATAAAAATAAAAAAGTTTTATTGACATAAAAAAATTGTATTACATTTTAATTTGAAGCCCTGACTGCTGAGGTAGGTAGTACCTGTGTTACAGCAGTCAGTGTCTTCACACCTGTTTTTGAAATATTAACAATTTATGCTATTATATTAAAACAACGTAAAATTAAAGTAATTTAGAATACTGTCGCATGTCGTGATGAAATTGTTTATTTATAATTTATTATAGTATAGATTTACTTAGGTATATTTATAACTAGCTGACCCGGCAAACGTTGTTTTGCTCCTACACTACTCCTACCCAACTCCTACCCTACTCCCACACTACTCCTACCCTACTCCTACACTACTCCTACCCTACTTCTACCCTACTCCTACCCTACTCCTACCCTACTCCCACACTACTCCTACCCTACTCCTACACTACTCCTACCCTACTTCTACCCTACCCCTACCCTACCCTACTCCTACCCTACCCTACTCCTACCCTACTCCTACACTACTCCTACCCTACTTCTACCCTACCCCTACCCTACCCTACTCCTACCCTACTCCTACACTACTCCTACCCTACTCCTACACTACTCCTACACTACTCCTACCCTACTTCTACCCTACTCCTACCCTACTCCGACTATAAAAAAAAAAAAAAAAAAAAAAAGTATCCTATGTCCGTCTCCTGGTCCTAAGCTACCTCCCCACCAATTTTCAGCCAAATCGGTTCAGCCGTTCTCGAGTTATAAGTGGTGTAACTAACAGACTAACTTTTATATATATAGATTTACTTACTTCTTTTCAGATACACATATGAAATTAAAGTTGTAATGGAAGCGAGCGGTGGTTTACTAAAACGCCATTCCGAAATATCGATAGTCTTCGACCACTGCTTCAGTAACTTCACCAGAATGTTACGCGCCGATGACAAGATACGATTCAAAGGCGTGCTGTCAAACGAAAATGTACCTTATAATATTGGCACTAAGGACCTAAACATTAAAGGATATGAAATAAACTGCCTAGAATGCAAGGAGGCTCAAGGTACGGTCAGGTCAAAAGCGCCCTCTGTATCTAAATTCTCAGAACTATGTAAAACTATTGTAAATGATTGTGTTGTGTCTACAAAGTATATTTTAAATTTCCTGTTGAATCCCGTGGTTGTTTTTAAATAAATGATATATTATGTGTTTTAATGTGTTTTAGTTTTTCTGTGTTAAACGTTAAAACATTTATCACGTGGAATTTGCGTGGAATTTTGATATTTTTTCTTGAAATTGTTGGCATTAATGTTCCGTTATATTCTGTACTAGCTTCTACCCACGACTACGTTCGCGTGAAATTTCTTGTTTCCCAGACCCACCGAGTCGCATCCATCGCGTCACGCGCCCGCGCTATTACGTCGTTTACGCTTAGCGTACTTTCAGATATTTTTTTTCTTTTTGCTCGTCTCCTAAGGGTCGCAAAGTGATGTCAAACAGCATATAACCTTCCTCAAGAATTAGGCTATCAAATGCAAAAATAAATTTTCAAATCCGACTGGTAGTTTCAGACAGGGACTTGAAACGTTACTCAAAATAACGTTACGCGTAGTTCCGGTACCGATAAATTTGTACCGTTCCACCAGGATCGTAACAAAATTAATTCGTTGGCTATAACGATACTGACAAACGGAACGAAATCTTAAACTGTTCACTAACAATATTATCAATATATCGTTATTAGTATAACGATATAATAACGTTATTCATTTCGAAACTCAAACGAATACAGCGGTGGCTTGTCCCGGGCGACGACGCGACGGGCGGTGGTCAGCGGGAAAGTTCTTAAGAATAACGTTACAAATGAATCTGTAACGTTTCACCTGTAACGTTATTACCAGCGGATTAGGGTAAATTTTACTGATACATATAACGTTACTTATAATATTGTTCTACTAAATGATATTCTATAAAGATTTTTTTTAGGTTTTAGAGTCGTTACAAATTTTGGAATGTTATACGTTAACATTAGAATAGAATAGAATACTCTTTATTATGTACACCATATAAATTACAGACACAATTATAGAAACTGTACAAAGGGCATGGCTGTACTGGGTTGGGCCTTTGTGGTAACGGAACGAAATTCATTTCGTTTTCAAGTCCCTGGTTCCAGAGATTAGCGCGTTCAAACAAACAAACTCTTCAGCTTTATTTTTAGTATAGATTAGTATGGATTTTAGAAAATATTCGAATACTGCCTGTAAAAACATCGAATATTCGAATATCTAAAAACTTCGAATATTTACAAGCCCTACGTACGAGAGCGCATGACCAACATTTTTGCCTCACCGGTTTACGACCAAAACCGTATTAAAACGATAGATTTGGTTATTCTGAATCCAAAAATACTAATTTCAGAAATTGTCCGGGCCACGTCTGATATATAAAAGATTTGCAATATCTCTGAAAACAAACTTTTTCGTAATACAATGACGAAACATGTATATTTTTAATATCAGATATATTGTGCTGCCTATTTTTTTGACATAACTGAAATGGGGCCGCTTTTAAAACTGCGACGTTGACCAGTACTGCCTTTATACGGTTTTGCCCGTAAAACGATACGAACATGGTTTTGGTCGTGGGCTCTCGTACTATTTTTCCCATTCGTGCTCAGTGGGGACGACCGGGAATAAACCCTGTGCGTTGATGTCACTGTCAGTGAATGAATTTAAGATTTTGATTAAGTAATAAATTAATTTTCATTCAAGATAATATTTGTATAATACTTAGAGCTAACAGGCTTAAAATAATATATACTTGTATATAAGTTTTAGGTACTACGGGGCAGGAGTAGATGAGCTCTTGAACCCTTCGTATCGTGAAACGTGGATTCACGCGAGAAATAATGAAATTACGGCATTAAACCGGTTAAAGGTGTTTTTCTCCGACTCACAACCTATATTACTGGACGTAGGTAGGTATATTAAACTACATCGCACGGGCACAGTACCCCCGACCCGGTTGCCCAATCAACTGGCTAAGCCGCGGCGGCCCACAGCTACTATATTTAGCATTACGCAACCCGCGCGCCGCCGCGGTCCGCCCATCGTGACATATTATTAACATCAATAGACCGCGAGCTTCTTTAAAACGTATTTTTGCCTAAGTCATGTCCCGGGTAAGCCGGGCTAAGGAAAGAAAAGAAAGAATAACACTTATTTGGCAACAGGCAACTTCTCATATAGAGAGGGAACGGACGGATCACCGCGCTTGCTCACTGCGGTTTGGTAATTTCAGACCGGAATTGGAAGTCCAGGGCTGTGGTGTCTAAGGATAAGCGACTTGGAAAGTACCTACTTATAACTCTGAAAAGCCATATTGGTATTTGCTGGGTTTGAACTCGCAACTTGAGGCGTAAGAAGCGGATCAGATAATGACGGGCCACCACGACGAACTGTACTTATATTTTATTTATTTTATATTTAAATCGTTAGATTCACCCTACTGCGCCAAAGGATAGTCGCGTTTCAGTTTCGTTTTGACATCTCTGACACACAATGAAGCTACTTGATTTGATTTTCATGAAAACGCTAAACAATGAACTTACCTATCAGTATGGAAAATATTGGCGTGACTATCTACGGTGAGGGCAAATCTAGCGATTTAAGTAGGTAAAGACTTGACAGCAGGGTTTGACTTTACTGTGTCAAAAACGCTCTCTAGGAAAACCCACCAGCTTACTTTCATGATAACGTTTCAGTGACGTCATTGGCCCTTAAATTGCGGAGGCAATGTGGGCGGCCACCGAATTTATAAAAAAAAAAATCTACCTCAAGGTGGATATGCGGACACGCATGTCCGAGAATCCACCCTAGGCCTAGTTGAGTAAACAGAATTTATAGGTTAAGGTGGATTCTCGGACATGCGTCTCCGCGTATCCACCTTGAGGTAGATTTTTTGGGGATAAACGGAATAACCAACGATTATGACTAAATTCGAAATCAAAGAATAAGTTAACTTTTCAATTCACATGTCCAAATTAATAATTTAAATACTATATTTTTTTATTAAATTAGCTTAGATACATTTAGTAACGACAAAAATATATATTAGCCACTCATGCGTCCAGCGTCCCAAGGTTACGTCTACAGTAGGTATGTTACAACGTCCCAAAAAAAAAACTACCGGGGGTAGTTTTTTTTTTAATTTATTTGGGTAGCTACAGGTGACACTGGGTATTGTGTAAAGTTAAGACACATGCGATTTCTATTATTCTTTCGGTAGGAATAAAACGTCAGCTTTATTATAATAATATTAAAATAAAACACTTAAAAAATAGGAACACTTATTTATTGTGAAAGGTGTACAGTCACGAGCAATAATATGTCAACACTTGGCAACTTTCAATTGCGATTTTTTCGTGAAATGACGAATGCAGCGTTGAAATACGACACTTTACATAAACCTATGGGTTCGAAAATACTATGTTCGTAATAACATAAAATTTCATTCAAAGATATAGAAGAAAAATGCCTTTGAATAAAGCCAAGTGTATACATACTTATGCTCGTGACTGTACCAACACTTTAGATGCAAACCGATATTGCATTAATTGGTACATATTTTTCTAGTGCGTTGCTGACAAAGTCCGCATCTTCGTTGAGAGCAGTCACTACATAAAAATAAGATCAAATGTAACTAACAGTAAGTTATTGCTTAGAATGAATTTAGAAGAATTATTATATTGCCCAGTGTCACCCACACACAGGTGCCACGGCCAATGATTTCAAAAGTAAGGATACGCCCGTCTGAACATTTTACATAGAAGTTCTTCGTTCGAAGTTCGAAGTTCGCGCGCACCACTGTCAACTGAGTCGCGTTGGCCCTAAAACAGTCATTTTAGGGCCAGCGCGTTGGTGCCATTTAGTCGCGCCGTTAGCCCGGTCCTTACGCTAGTAATATATCTGTCAATGGCCACGGCTTATTTATAACGTTGTAGAATGATGCTATAAGTTATTTTGATCGTAAAATACGTTTTTATTTTAGCATATACATTCATTTATTACATGTAAGAAGAAAAAAAAATACTCTGGACATTTTTATTCCACTTTTTGTCGCAAGAAATCACACAAACTCACACTGCTCCAATTACGCGCGAAACAACCGAATGTTTTTGATAAATGAATTATGGCTAGCGTTGCCGGAAAAACAAAATAAAAAGTGTCACTAATTTGGCTTTGTTACAATAGTGGTATAAATAAAAAATTAAATTGCCTTGTGGTAGGTAGTAAAAAAAATAAAAAACTTCTGTCTTCAGTGACACTGGGAATTGAAGAGTTAATGACTTTCTTTCACTTCCTTTCACTTCCTAAAGGAAAAGGTTAGGAAGCAACGGAAATTTGAAGTGATTTTATCTTTTTAGAATTATTACCTATGATTTACCTATATTTGAGTAGTAGGTAAAGCCATGGTAGCTGGACGAAAGTAGCCGAGCATCGAGTGAAATGACGTGTGAATGGAGAGTCTAGCAGTGGACTGATGATGATGATCATTAGCTGTAGGTACCACGGCAAAAGATTTTATAACGAGATCTACGTAACTAAATCACTTCAATAATTTGAAAAAAGTGTTTCTAAAACTCTAAAAACCAGTTTTTGCAGTGATTCAGTAGCGCGTTTTGGTCAACGCGCGACTGCATCTCTAAGTTTGGCCGTTTGTCGCATTTGCAACGCGCGACAGAAGCGATTCAGTAGTGATACAGTATCGCTTTTGCATCGATGCAAACGCACGACTGTTTCGGGCGACATCTGAGCGAAATGTTGAATATGACGTTCTCTAGCATTTTTTACATTTTTTTTCTTTGTAAGTAGGTACTTTACTAGTTTTTGAAACGTACCTGATGTCCACCACGTACGTTTTCTTTATTTATTATATGGGTGCGCCAACGGATATCGAGGTGCGCCCAATATTTACGTTGCCCACGCCTACGCTGTGGCTGCTTCCGTAAAAACAGCAACAAAGACCGGGCGAGAAACGTTTTCTCGATCGAGTCCATCTTACAACTGTAGCGTCCACAGCCATTCACAGGTAAGTCACTACAGCGTATGACTGGATCGATGCTGCATCGCAACTGTATCGATGCTGAATCGGGACTTCGTAGATGCTGCATCGCGATAGTCACGATGAAAAATCGTAATGGATGAACGTAGGTATACGACCAGCGACAGCTGCAGCATCGCAACTATATTGCGGTGTTTTTGCGACTGTATCGCTACTGAATAGCTGCAAAAATTCGCAGTGGTTGACCTTCCTTATTGTTCCTTACCTACCCTATCTATAGGTACCTACTAAATGCGATTATTCTTTACAAGTTTTTTTTTTCTTCTTAGTTGTCAATAGCTAGTAGGCACAAATCTAGAATTAATTTATTCTCTGTGAACAAAAACCATACATTAGTAAACAGTCTGCGTAGGCGACCCTTGTTTGTAAAATAATTAATTGGACTAATAAGGGATTTCGATTTAATTATCGTGAGGGCTAACAAAGCGGATTCTGATGAGATTATCTGTTGTAAGATGTCGAAGAGATCCTTACAAGGACTCCCTTTGACATCTAGTTGTAGGTATTCATTGTTTGTTTATTTATTTAAAGGTAGGTAGGTACTCCAACGACTTGTTCGCTAATAACATAATTATTAAGTATATAAAATAACTTATTATCTATGAATATTTGTCACTTATAGAAGTACACAGCTTAGCTTTAAATAAAAAATACATACAAATTAAAAGAATTACCTAAGTGACATAATTGTAAACATTCGGCCAAACAATAATTATCTATACATATAATAAATCTGTAGACGAGGCGTTTCTGTACATTGAAAATAAAAAATAGTTGGGCTGTTATAGGATAACCAACAGATGCCATTTCTTCAATTTTTGGAATTTTTGTCTGTTTGTCTGTTTGGATGTGACAGATTTTGAACAGGCTCAACGTAAAAAGTACCAAACCAATATGGTTCATATTTATACTCAAATATAGTGAAGAACTCGAAGCAGTGATTAGTCTTTGTTTCATCGCAATCGCTTCAGTCTATCAAAAGATAAAAACAAATTTTTATTGCAATAAGTGGAAACATGTAACGACATCTATTGGCGCGATATAGTACTAACGAAATCATATTGTTATCTTTAAAACATTATTATGTGTTTAATCACGTCGTAAAGGCTTGCCTTTATGACGAAATAATTCTGATCCTTATGTCTGGGTTATTTAAAAAAAAAATTATGATAATGTTTAAATAAATAATATAAACATATATAATAAAATCGTAGGAAAGGCAAAACTGTACATAGAATATATAAAAAAAAATACTTGGGGCGTGATCTACAATCGATATCGAACCCAAAAATATAGTTTTTAGAATTTTTGTCTGTTTGTTTGTATATATGTCCGGGCTAAACTCAAAAAGTACTGCATGGATTTACTTCAAATTTTGCATGAATATTATTAAGAGGTCGGGTCAACATATAGGCTACATATTATCACGCTATCACCTACGAGGAGGACCTGTGAATCTTTATTTTTCTTACGCATTCTGTGACAGCGTGTAATCTAACGACGCATATTTAAATGTTGTTTTTGAGTAAGTCATGCTATTATCTAGCTTTACACTATAAAAACTTTTACGCCATTTAAGTAACTTGGGCCGAGAAACATAGTTTAATTAATGTTAGTAGTATAAGACAATTTTGAAGCAGCGCCATCTATGAGATTTCATAAAAATCAAATCAAGTTACATGTCAACACTTTTTGGAAATTAATAATTTAAATTTGATCATGTTGGTGAGGTTAGTAGTTAGTTATTCTTAAAATTCATAGATGGTAATGTGCATTTTCTTCATAAAAGTTGTATCGTATAGTTCGTTTTGACAAATTCAAGTTCCAACAAAACCCTCAAAATCTTGAGCCGAGTTGAGGAAGACAATTTAAAAAAAATGCGGTGTTAAGTATTACAAAAAAGTTATGTTCATTGATGATGATCATTTCTTCATCAATTTCATGTTGTTAGTACAAAATAAACATTGACTGTTAATACTTTTGTTCGGTATTTATCTGTGTGATTATTGCTTGGTAATTAATATATTTTCATGTCGTATACCTAATTATAAACTTAAATTATACCGTGCATCCGAATAATGGCGAATGCGATTTTCTGCGGTTGTTACTTCACACTGTCCGAGGCAAAGTCTTTCGCCTTTCTGAGGACATTTGATGGCGTGGAGTTTCCCACTTACCGCGCAGCCTGCGTAGCACGTCACCTTCTCGACGGTGACCAAAATTAGGCTGACACCCTCGCGGAGGCGAGCGTCAGTGACAGTCCCAGCCGCATGCGTCATCTGTTTGCCGTCATCTTGGTGTTTTGTGGAGTCGCGAACCCGGTAGCTTTGTGGGAGAAGTATCGCCATCATCTGTCTGAAGATTTTCTACGAGCTTTGAGGCGTGCTACTGGAGACGAAGTCGGAGACGGCGAAATGACCACCATACGAAATGACCATGTCGCTTTGTTCTCTTCAGAGCAAAGACAAATTTATGACACCGTCCTTGAAAGCGTTTGGCAAAACCAGGGTAAAATGTTTTTCTTGGATGCTCCTGGTGGTACAGGAAAAACATTTGTTACCACTGGCATACTTTCAGAGGTCAGGAGGCAAGGCAAAATTGCTATTGCTGTAGCGTCGTCGGGAATCGCTGCCACACTGCTTCCGGGACTGCAAGACAGCACATGCCATGTTTAAAATTCCCATCGATTTAGAGAGCGCCGAAACGCCTGTTTGTGGTGTGTCACGTAACAGCGATAAGGGACACGTGCTCAAGGATTGCTCTCTGATCGTATGGGATGAGTGTACGATGGCCGAGGATCGAGGGCTGACGAGGTGAATGCTTCGTTGAAACGATCTTCGTTGTGGTCACGAGTTCGTACGCTGCGCTTGACCATTAATATGAGAGCTCGGCTTGGCGGCAATGCACGCGCTCAAGAATTCTCCGATGTCCTTCTAAGTCTTGGCGAAGGCACTCTACCAGAAGAGAGAGGTAGACAGGTGGTGCTTCCAGAGTCTCTCGGTAGAGTGGTTTCCAGCTTAGAAGAACTCATTCGCTGTGTGTACGGGGACATTCAGTCGTATACCGCACCAGCAGAATTCTTGGGTGTGTGAGCGGGCCATTTTGACGCCCAAAAATGATCAGGCTGCAGCAATTAACGAATGCATTCTCTCGGAAATTGAAGGGAATGAAGTGGTCTACACCTCGATAAACACTGTTGTCAAGCAAGATGACGCCACACATTATCCCGTGGAATTTCTGAGCTGGGATGTCAGCAAGTGGACTTCCAGCGCATTCAAGCTGAAGCGGTGTCCCGGTTATGCTTCTTCGGAACCTATCTCCTCCGAAGTTGTGTAACGGGACCCGCCTTAAAGTCATCTCGCTCCACAGACACACCATTGAGGCGGAAATTCTTACGGGTTGTGACGTCGGCGAGGCAGTATTTATACCACGCATTCCCCTCATACCTCATAACTTCCCGTTCCAGTTCAAGCGCGTACAGCTCCCCGTGAGTGTTTGCTTCGCGATGACCATCAATAAGTCGCAGGGGCAGACACTGAGGGCAGTGGGTGTCGACGTCAGGACGAGTTGCTTCTCACACGGGCAACTGTACGTCGTCGCTTGCTCCCGCGTCATCACACATTTTGGCTCCTGGGAGCATAACTACCAACGTAGTTTATAGGGAAGTGTTGTAAGGTATATATGATACCTTTGAACGTATTTTTACTTTTTTGTGTCCTAGAATGTATTCCTGCATTATTTTCTCTATTTCCTTCAGTCACCTCTTATGACTGAACTCAGCAGGATTCCCATATAACTCTTTTCACTTGCTTCGCTTGCAAAAAAAAACTTATATTTTAATTCTATTTTAAAAGTTGTTTACTTTATAATGCTATAGCGACACTGGCATCTTAGGTGTTTTTGGTGCTGTAGAGCCTTCACGCAGACGACGTCGCGGGCAGCAGCTAGTGTTAAATAATTTTTATGCCTTAAAAATATTCCTTTAAAGAAGATTATGCCAAGTGTGTTAAGCCAAATAAATTTCGGAGCATCAATATTCTGCCAGATAGAAGGAACCCGATTATTATACAAAGACTACTGCAATAAACGTGATCAAATGTTATGAACAGTTGAGGATCATAAGTTTTTTTACGGAATTGGTAAAAAGTGTCTGCAAATATGTCAATGTTGCTGCTATTGTGGATTATATTATAATTAGCTATAAATCGGATGGACAAAACGAAGGTCATGTCAAATGCCCATGTAGGTAGGTAACACCCACTCTCTTAAAGATGGGAGACGCTACACTCGAAGTCGTGAAAGATTATGTTTACCAAGGACAAATTGTCCAGTTAGGATAGGTATAACTTCGAGAAAGAGGTCAATTGTCGAATCCGACTCGGCTGGGCAGCGTTCGGGAAGCTACACAATATCTTCTCGTCCCTCATACAGCAGTGTCTCAAGACGTTCACGATCACGTTTGGGGTAGAAATATACACTGACTGAAAGAAATAAGCAGTAAATAAAAATGGAAAAACATTTATTTGAACTGCTATAAACAGTTCCCTAAGAACCTAATGTTCAAAACAGTATTTTATATCTACTGATCCGAAAACAGTTAAAGCTTGAGGCAAAATGTTACCGTCATGACAGTAAACTTTAACGTTTTAAGTAGCTAAAAGGTCACAAAATTAACTGTTTTATTCATTTGGTGATAACATTCAAACCATTACATTACAGTAATGGTGGTTTTCCTTTTTTTTTTTGGTGTTTTTTTCAGTAAATAGTATGTTCAATCATTAAAAGTTACTGTTTTGTCTTTTACTGTTTTACAAACATTTCTTCTTACTGTATAAAGTCAGTACCTAAGTCTTAATGAAATAGTTTTAATGTGCTGTAGTAAGAAAAATTTTTTTTTCAGTGTATGCAGCAGTGGATGTCTTTCGGCTGAAATGAATGAATTTGTCATAAAGTTTTCATATCCACTTCGGAGCTACGGCTGCGACGAGACTACAATGTGCACTATTGCATCGGACAAGACTACGGTTTTTTTTAATTTCAGCCCTTTGTGCCAATGATCCTTTGGATCCATTCAGATAATTTTTTTTTATCAATACCATAATTATCAAGCTAGGGTCTCCCAGAAAAGCGGAGACCGCACATAACGGCATCATGAAAATGATGACAGCGGCAAAGATTTAAATCGCTAGTAAGTAGTGACGCCCCACCGCGTCAAAAGGTAGTCGCGTTTCCATTGACTTATAATGTAGGTATTAGGTACTAGCGCTTCCGTTTCGTTTTGACACCTCTGCTGACGCACAATGAAGCAGTGACTTGACTTGATTGTCATGGAAAGGCTATACAATAATGAGCTTATCAGTATAGACACTTTTTCGCGTGACTAAGTACGGTGAGGGAAAATCTAGCGATTTAAGTCATTGGGCAGCAGGGTTTGACTTTACTGTGTCAAAAACGCTCTCTAGGAAAACCCACCAGCTTACTTTCATAACGTTTCAGTGACGTCATTGACCCGTAAATTGCGGACGATATGTGGGTGGTCACCGCTTTTCTAGGAAAGCCTACCTTTAGCTGGATACGCGGAAACGCATGTCCGAGAATCCACCTTAAGCCTATAAATTCTGTTGGACATTTCCATCGAATGAAATGGTTGAGTCTGTTATCCTCAAAGACTCAACCATATCATTTTTGTTTCATTGGTGTGTCGATCGCAACTAGAACATCTGAAACGCAGATACCTGGTGAAGGCCTTCTGTAGGTATACGTTCTATCACGGATATCGAATATATATGCGTTATATGCTATTGACATGGACGCGATATGAAGAATTCCATGCCGGAGATGCGAAATCCAGTACCCATATGTATGTACTTCAAACAAGCATGCTTAAAAGAAGTTTTAGGGTCGATAAGGACCAAAACTCCCAGCAAGTTCACTTCACAAAACCTGCCATTTTTGTCGTTTGTAGTGTGTACCAAATATTCAAATGTCTAAAAACATTTAGCGGCTATCTATTTTGTGGTAACTTAACACTAACATTGCAGCTAGGAGTCAAAAATTACTTACAAAGCTAAGAAATACATACAAACTTCTAACTCTTATATCTCGTTTCGGACTGAGTTTAGAGATATGCATGTCAAATAAGTTTGGTTTGTTACACTATTCTGTACTAGAAAAACAAGATTTGGTGGATGGCCGCGCAAAAAAAAAAAGACGCCACCTTCCGTACTAAAATCGCCATTGTCCTTTACCCCACATACAATATTAAGATAATTTTGTGTTAGGAACATGATAAATAGCTTTTAACGTTTTGTGAACACATCAAAAAGTTCAACATAAGACTTTTGTAAGTAGACGTGTGACGTCGGTCATTAATTATTTGAACAATATGTACTACCTACGCATACCTATTACGAAAGATTTTTGGCTTGAAAATAATTAGGTAGTTAATGTATGGCCCTAATTATCAGTAGGCAGGTGTTTTAGATTGTTTAGGTACGCAGTGTAGATTAATTAATTTCACTTTATAAACGATGAAGGAAAACATCGCGAGAAAATCGGCATATCGGGTGTCCTATAAGGCTAAGCGCGCACTGCGATGCGATTTTATTAATCGCATGTTCATGTGAAATAAATTCCCGAACGCTAATATATTTTTTCAAGTGATTAGTTACCGCAGTGCGCAAACTGTAGTATATTGGTATTGTTCACAGATCACAGATCGATTATTTTCCGCAACGATTAAATTTCGTGGTGCGCACTTAGCCTAATTCTAGGACATATGTGTCATGTTGTATCCACCAACCCGCAGTCCAGAGAAAACACATATGGCCCAGCGATCCAATCAGGTCCCTGAGATCCTGGGGTCAATAAGCAGATCGGGCTAAGTATTAATTGGTTTTTCCATATCTCAATAGAAGCCCATATTCAGATAGCTGACGAAACATGGATGTTCTTTTGATACACCTCTGCTTAACTCTTCGGGGAATATAATTATGCGTGATGCTGTGTTGTGTCGGGACCCTATCCTATAGCTTTACAAACAGTGGAGTATCGACGCCTGCCCTGGTCCTCGGAGATAGACGCACAATGACGCATTGTTCGCGCCGTGTCTATTGTGTGACGCGAAAATAGGTGCGAACGGTATGGTACGGGCGAGCGTTCGCGATTCTGTCGATGCGATTTGTCGTGTGTTTCTAAACTGATAAACGAGAATTTTGATGATTTTTAATTTTTTGTCCTTTTTATTTGCTTCACAAAATAGGGAGAGCTTTACTAAGATTCTTTAGATTTTATCCTAGTCAAGGAAGTGTCATTTGTAACACCATTTTGTTTTTTACGTGGTAGGGACTGTTCCGTCTTCCGCGGTCGAACACCAAGTCGCCGCCACAAACTTATATGATCCAGTGGCCAAAAGTGGAACTAACGATATCACTGACAGGAATTCAAAAACGTCAGTTAGGTATCTTATACTTACCTATCTGAACTTCAGATGAAAGTTATTTGAAGACACAGCCACAATAAATTCTGCAGATTTTGAAGAGTTTCTAAACAAAACCAGTCAAATGTATTCCTCAGCCAGCAGCATACAAGAGATTGCCTATAAAAGTCGTAAACAATGCTTAGTGGAAAGATTGTTGCCGATGTTAAAACCGTAATGGTTAACTGTTATTAATATTTTGTATAGGTATTTAAATATTATTCAGTACCTTCCTGTATGTATAACACAGCTCAACTTAAAGGCTCGTATTCATGGCAAGAAAAAAGTTGCGTAGCATTGTTTCAACAAACATGTTTTTGTTGCGAGCTAGGTTCTGCTAGCAACAAAATTCGACTGACGCTTCAGTTTTTAAATCTTAATGATTGAACTAAATATGTATTTATTATTTTATTAAAATCGGAACAGAAGTAAAATTAAAAGAATACTTGCGCCTAGCAACATAACATTTTGTGTTAATATTGTACGACAATTATATAAAAGTGACTTGTTTTGTTGACCGTACTTGTTTTTGCATTGCAGGCAATATTTATTTTCTTGTAGCCAGTTGGCGAGTGTAATCATCTGTTTAGTAACAATTTGTTTTCGTGTGTGGTAAGGACGGGATTTACGATGTCGATAAACATGTTGGTACTTACTTGGTAGTGTGTTAGTTGCAATTTTCCTCGTCATATATCTTTCAATTATCTTCATCTTTCTGACTGACCGACCCCTTGACAATTCAAAAGTGCCTCTAATTGGTTTATTTGAAATAAATGCTTTGAGTATGAGTTTGAGTTTTCTTAGCGCAGACTTTATACATCGGATAGGAAGTGTTGCTGTACTTAAACACTACTTGCAGGAGCGTTTGATGTTGTGAAAACAATGTTTAGGCACCTAGGGAGCTAATGTTGCTGAACTTTTATTCACCATCAACACGAGGTTTTATCTTTGATTTATTCCGGTCTGATCTTGTGATAAAGCCTTGGAAGAGTAACCATTGTTGGTACGGTGTCCGTAACAGGATATTTTTAGCTTTATTCTTTGGTAACGTTATAAAAATGAGCGCTATTATTCTTTGATGAAAGTGATCATTAGTTGATACCTAAAGAAAAGAGAATTTGGCTGTTCCATCGGAGATTATAATAATTAGTATTCCTTCATTATTTTCAGTTTTATGAGAGTTTTAGTAAATCTGTTGTGTAATATGATAATATTAACATGTTACAGTATTTTTGTGGTAACCAAGTGTACTGAAGTGGAAGGACTTGGGGGAGGCCTTTGCCCAGCAGTGGGACAGTATAGGCTGAATAAAAAAAAAAAAAAAACAAGTGTACAAGCAACACGTGACGATGAGTAGCGACAGCACACATTTCCGACTTCGCTGTTGTCTCGGACGGTGCCGAGAGCTCCTGCACGTACACACTTGGAAACCACAAATAGGTAAAGCGCGCGTCGCTTCGTAAGATAAAGGCTCCTACAAACAGGCGCGACATGCGATAAAATCGCGCGCGACACAAAGGCACCGCTCGTTGCGCGACTTGCGGTAGCTTTCTGTCGCGCGCGATTTTATCGTGTGTCGCGCCTGTTTGAAGGAGCCTTAGAGATAGGTACTATAGCATTGGTAGCTGCTGCAATAGGATAAGTTACCGAAATATTATCTACATTTAAATAATTTATCTATCTAGGTATATAAATAAAACATAGTCGGGTTAGTATCACCATTTTATAAGTAATTAACTCAAAAACGGCTGAACCGATTTTTATGATTTGTCTCAGAATAGCAGAATAACTATTAAAACAAGGGAAAATTTCGCGAAAAAACAAATCAATGAAAATAATTTATTTTCTCATACCTACATTAATTCTTATTGATTCTGATGCGGTACGAAGTTCGCCGGGGTCAGTTTACTCTTAAAGAACATAGTTGGCTTAAAACGTCCAAAGAGTTTCTTCCCCGTTCTTCTCCATACCTACTACGCTTTTAAATGGACAACTTCATATTTTCTGGTTGACCGACTACTTGAAGAGCAGTGGTGGCCCAGTGGTATCGGCTCCGACTTACGAGTGATAGGTCGTGAGTTCCACTTCGATCCCAGACAGGCACTTTACTTTGTGTATTTAATTTCTTCACCGCTGCTCTCAAACGGTGAAGGAAAACATCGTGAGGAAACCGGCATGTCGTTGAACCAAAAATCGAAGACATGTGACATCGACCAACCCGTTATGGGTGGTGGATTATGGCCCACTCCCTCTCACAGAGAGGATGTCTGTCCCAGTAGTGGGTACGATATAGGCTGATTACGTTTATGCTATGCTTATGCGAGTGCTTGAAAATTCAAAAGTAAATGGTTAAAAAAAAAAAAATAAAAAAAAAGATGAAAAAAAAAATGAAAATGGTAAATGATTTAATTGAAATAAATGCTTTGAGTTTGAGTTTCAGGAGTTAACATGGATAAATAGGTCATTATTTAAAGTGTATCTAATAAATTAGTGTGAGATGGTTTTCTTTTTATTACTTTCCAACACATTTTTGAAGTGAAAACTTCTTAGGCACGTTGGGCATTTTTTGAGATGGGAAAAAACCATTGAACTCGCGCCACTGTTACCGTAAGCGACACCGCGCGTGTTTTGTTTATAAGACGATTAAAAAAATACCCGCTTCGGATGTATTCGGTTGCCCTCGGGATAATCCGATATGTCAGTGAGTGATGGCAAAGTATTCTGTTAGTGTTTTGTTTTCACTTCTGTCGGCACTCCCGGAGTGCCACTGTTTTTTTTTAAGCATATTATTCTATTAACATGAGGAACTTGTCTACAACAATTGTAGCTTTGTGTAACGATGTCCCTTACACCGTCTATATACCTACGTACATAGGTATCATTAAAATTACATTAATTTCACAACTCGATAAAAAATCCTCTCAAACCAAACAAAATTTAGTTCACCAATTTGTTATAAATTACCACAATAAAAGTGAGTAGGGTCGGCTAAAAGTTAAATTGAGAGCCTGATGTGATTTCCAAGCACTCGTTATTTCGAATTACGAGTTTCGGAAAATTTTGATTTGGACTCCTTTTGGTCTTTTTCCCCGAAGTCCTTGCTAAATTGATCTGGAAAGGACCATTGTAACGACATCAAGTAATTTAATGTGTACTTGGTATAGGTACCTACCTAATTATTTATTGTAAACTAGCTGTTGCCCGCGATTTCGTCTGCGTGTATTTTGTATTAGATTAGAAAAGAATAGAACTTTTATTTCAGACAGGAGTCCATAGGGTTAGTAACAATTATACTTAACTTCTAGTGTTAGTAGGTTATAGACACAAATTACCATACTTAAATACAATTAAAATTCATCGTGGAGCTGCACCCACCTCCGCAACACCGGGGAATCCCACCGATCTGCGAACCTACCGCGCGTATTACCTACCTACAGATTTGTTTAATACAACTATCCGGGTAGAAAATTAGCCTCCCTATATCTTTCGTCTGATCAAACTACCTTTTTGTCAAACTTCGAAACGATGGGTTCAATGTAGCGTAACGTTCAAGCAAATAGCAATTATGTAGGCATCTGAAAACACTGAAAATTTAATGATACTGTCACATAACTCGCTTAAACTAATCAAAGTATTTTTTTACTAAAACAAACTCTAAACTTTAATAATCTAACTTAAACACAATTTAAAATATGTATGATTTAAGTACACGCTTATGATCGTAGTTTTAATTGGGCGTGGCTATGTAGTATGTACAGTCAACAAAGGAGTTAAGTATACAGGAGCGTCGGATATTGTTGAAGTTTACTAAGAAACCGATGGATATTCTCGAATAAAATTTTAGTTTATTAATAGAAAACAAACAGCTCATTTATTAAATTAAATTTCAGTCCAGAACATCCATCGGTTTCTTAGTAAACTTCAACTATATCCGACGCTCCTGTATACTTAACTCCTTTGTTGACTGTACACCTACGAGTACCAAAATATTATATAAGTGAATGTCCTGCCGTTCCGATTTCAATTTGACAGTGTAACATATCAAAACATATTTTACTAGTAGTAAATTCTCAATCATTTTGCAAGGTAGGTAAATGAACCATTAAATTCAATTCAAATACCCAAAACTCATCACACTTTGCGAGTTCGCGACAAAAACGTTGGTAAATGATTCGGAACGGGCGCCCGAAAATTGTTTCACAAATCAAATGGCTATTAGAAAGTTCCCGTAAGAAAATACTTCCCTTGTTCGTATTACCTACCTACGTAAATTAGATTCAAAGAACTTGGGTCTGTGTGTTGTGTGTGTGTGTGTGGACTTTTAACCTTTTTTTTCCGTTACCCTTTTTCTATCTCCTAAACTCCTCGTAGGTCCAAAAGTCCCGACGAAGTTCGGATCGAGACGAGAAGCGGGACATGTCTGACAAATCCGGATGGATGGTAACCCTGCGTGGGATGCATTCCAATTCCCATTATGTTGCTTAACGTTACATCTACAGTTACATCCAATGTCTCGGATTACGAATTTTGGAATATTGGCCCATACCTTCCGTACCTACCTCTACAATTGTGTGTTTAGCAAATGTACGTTTGGACCTAATATAGTTATTTCTAGGATCCTGATTCGACTGGAGACATATCTCCAGTCGAATCAGGAACTTAAATTTAACCTGCTACTTGTTTTAAGCTTTGGTTTCCTAAGAAAGTGGTGAACGACAGTGGCGGACTTTGCCTGTCTGGGGGGGCCCGGGGCGGCAACACAAAATGAGTCCCCCAATTGGTCTTCTCAGTTTTGTTTTCATAGGAGCTGCTTTGTCGACGAATGCAGAAAAGTTAGAGAAATCGCAGAATACAGGATGCAAGAGCGATCGAAGTAAGCTCGAAAAATTTTCCACCCCGTGACCCCGCCTCGGAAAGGTTCGGTTTTCTTTTGAACATTTATAGATAAATAGGGGTTGCTTGACTTATGCAGAAACATAAAGACATAAGAATGAACTGAATTAAGGCTGCAAGAACGAAGCGAAGTCAAAAATTTGCTAACCGGGTTGTGTAGGTTAGGTTTTCTTTTGACTATACATATAGAAATAGGAGTTACTTTGTCGATTTAGGTGTGCAGAAAAGTCTTACAATCAAAGCATTGTTGAAAAGAGCGAGCAAAAAGAGTTCAAAAATTGTATTTTGCACATGTAAGGGGCCTCCAACCACTTCTTACTGAACTTATTTGTGGGATTTGATTAAAAAGTAATTCTAAACATTTGTGCCCCCCCGGGACCAGGGGCCCGGGATGGACCGCTTAGTCCGTCCGCCAGTGGTAAACGTTCACGCAATAACGGCTGTTCAAATACAGAGCGTTTGTTGACACCTTAAATGGCAATATGACGGAACCCCTTTTCGAGTAAACCAAAGCTTTAGTGAAGATTAAAGAGTGTAGACGTAGCATCGGAACGAGTTATAAAAGAATGGCTCATCCCGTGCTACAAATATTCGTTTGTTCTCACTAGTTCGATTCTTTAGTTCAATTGTTTGAGTGATTAGCTGGCGAAACTTCACAAACTTGGTTAAGATAGAGCCATCACCTAAATTATTGACGCCGTCGCGTCGCCGGGCAAAAACTTTAAAAATCCCGAACATTTTATAAAAAATCCGCCATAATGCCCTGGGTGCCGTCCAAATTAGGACAAATCCGGGGAAAACCCGGACGGATCCATAGGTACCCTTGGGTTAGATACCTAATCATGGCAAAAAAGTTTTTCTAAACTCGCCTTAACCCGTTTCTGAGAAAAAGATCTTGATGGCGAAGAAATTCTTTAATGAGATTCTTAGGGTTCCGTGCCTCAATAGGAAAAATGAAACCCTAAAAGTATAATATTTTGCCGCATCACTACAGTTTCATACGTAACTAAAATGCATTTCATTCAAGCCTCGTATATCTTTTGTGCATCCGTGGCCACATGATTAAATGTACGGAGACAACAGTGTTAAGGTTTCCTTCATCCGGTGCAGGGATCAGTTCACTGTATCGTAGTATAGTCGACCTTGTAATTACTTTACCACTTATGACAACAATTATCACTAAAATAAAAAAAATATTGAGTTTGTAACTATCTAACTGTATATGTACCTACTAACTATCACATATACCAACCGGTCTATCCTGTAAGAATCTTACCGTGAAAACTAAGGTGAAGTGATTTTGAAGTGAACTGCCATTCCACCTGCCGTGCTATTCTGTAAAAAAATACTTTGAACCCTTAGGTGAAGTCAGCTGTCAATAGTGTCATCCCCTAGCATATGGTGGAACAACAGCTCACTTCACCTAAGTTTTCTCGGTGTGGTTTGTACAGAATAGGTCGGCTGTAATAGGACTTTTTGCCGCAAGGTCAAAATCGAAACTAACTTCTTTTAATACATTTCACAAAACAATTTACACAAATGTTTACCAACAGCGCAACTCTGTCAACAGTAGTGTAATCAAACAGAACTTGTTGTTTTATGACGTGCAAGTTACATTCAAACTTAGGATGGTAAAGCTATTACAAGGTTGACTATACCTAGCTACTCTAAATAAGATACAAGGCTTTCTACGGCATTATCTTTCAGATTTTATTCTTCGAAGTATGGTAGACAGAACTGTAGTTCAGTTCTACAGTGAGAAAATAATGGAAAGAAAGGAATTGGAAGGATTTGATGTTTTTAACAAATGCATTACTGATTATGAGTTAATGACCATAATTATGGAGAGAAAAAAATTAAAAATAAAAATTGTTTAAAGCAGATGGTGGCAAAACGCTGTTTTACTTGCAGGAAAATCGTTTTTTCCCTTGCCCTTTACATTTTGAAACGTCTAAATTTAACAGCAGTGGTGGCCAAGTGGTAATGGCTGCGACTTACGAGTTGTAGGTCGCAGGTTCGAACCCAGACAGGCGCTTTACTTTGTGTAAATTATTTCATCACCACTGCTCTCAAAACGGTGAAGGAAAACATCGTGAGGAAACCGGCATGTCCTAGAACCAAAAATTCGAAGACATGTGACATCTGCCAACCCGCACTGGGCCCGCGTGGTGGATTACGGCCCACTACCTCTCACAGAGAAGAGGCCTGTGTCCCAGCAGTGGGAACATTATAGGCTGTTTATGAAATTTAACTGAAATAAAATGCGCAGCTATTTCTGCAAAAATGAAAAATGAACGAAATAGCACGACGATATCCGTAAAAAATAGCTCGAGCATGTTCGGGTTTCAGTTGCGTTTAGAGATATATCGCACGCGATTAATCGTAGCACGTATGCTCTATGTCGTGTCGCAAAACTTTGGACTTTTTTCTGCTGAAATATTTTTTGTTGTTAGAATTTTCGTGATATTACGGTATTGTAATCAGAAGATTTATTGACTAAGTCTTAAATAACTCTCGATAATGCTTAAGTATTCGGATACCTTAGTAATATCAAACTATTCTATAATGAGACTATCTCCGAAACATTACTTTTGCACTACCTATTAAATAGTCAAATAGTAATTGGGTCATATTCAAAATAATTGTATATTTACTACTGTCTTAATGTCCAACCCAATTATTTTCATAACGAGATGCAACTGACTAGAATTTCATAAACAAACAGATAAAATATTTATTTGAGCTTAATAAAAAACAACGAAACATTTGGTAAACCTAAACAATTCATTAAAAAAAATTAAACCAAACATTGCGTAGGATCCGTTTCATACAAGTATTCTATGTCCACGTCTTTAATGGTAAACTAAAAAAAATAATATTATTAACCATTCCTACACAAAAGTTAAAAAAAAAATATATTCAGAGAATATTGTTTAAACTTTCAACACTTTACTAAACAAAATATAAAATACTAATTAGTGTACTCCAAATTTAATTTATTAATGAGTGTCCTGATTTTGCACATATCTGTTATTCTTCTCTGTTATGCTATTTTAACATTATTTCCATGGCAATAAAGAAATTTGAAATACTGGCAAAATTAGTTCACTAGCTGTTACTACACGACGCGTAAGAATAAACGCTTTGCCATTTTGTTCAATATAGTTTTTAGCTCGTTTCGTTGTCGAAGAAAATTAGACTTTTAAAAGTAAATATTCAATGTGAGTCGTTTACAGTAGCGGTAAGTACTTACTGTTTTATTACTTATACTAGGAAAGGGCTGTATTGTGATATTTGTTATAACTATAAAATATTCGTATAATCATGTGAATTGGTGTGGAAATAAATAGATTTGTAGGATAGACACGTGCAATTAATTCATATACGTTATTTTATCTGTCACTTTTTTCCGTTACGTAACAGATATGAATGATTAGGCGTTATTCACATTGTCTCATGTATGAATTAATGAAAATAAAATATTAATAGGTACTTAGTGCACCGCAGGTTAGCCAAAACATTTTTTTTTACTTACTTAAATTTATTTGAAGTATGTAAAGTTTGCGTATATTGTGCCATGTATTGCATTGCTGTGCCATGTATTGTCTGTGTGTGCATGTTTTACTGCGTATCCTCAGTCCTCACTGCTTGAGCCTTTTATACTAACCGCGCAGCCTCGCCGAGGCGTACCCAGCCTCTCGTCGGCCGTCTCAGTATCAGTTAAGGGGGATGCGCCAAGGTAGCCCGCGAAATTCAAATTGACTCAGGTTTTTTGCAATTTACAGGTCAGTGTAAAGTTGTATGTTGATTAAAATATGATTCACGACCGTAACAAATATGGCTTTACATAATTCTAATCATTAGAATCCTTTTGCCTTAATATTAATATCAAAATTTTAGGCTCGGTAGTTTCGGAGATAAGGCATTATGGCAATGATGATGATGAATTTATGGCAATTATACCAACTAAAATACGATCACCAAAATGTTATTTCATTATGTACCCACCTAGTGACCCACACCGACTTCGCACTCGTAGCCTGTTATAAACGTGTGCTATTTAAACTTGCCCTAATAATTCCTTTCTGTTATTTTTCTGTTACAATCAAATAATATTCATATCTGTTTCCTATCCGTAACTTACAATTATTTTGAATATGACCCAATTATGTATACCTATTTCAAGACACATAAAAGGCACTTCTGAATGTCAAAATTTTCTAGAAAATAGAAGTTTCTAGTGACCTCTTCAAAAATGTAGTTTCGTATGGATGAGAATGGGAAGAAAAGTTCATAGTTAGTTATTTATTTATTTAATACCTCAAGCACATAAATGTACAGAGGCGGACTTAATGCCATAGACATTTTCTACCAGTTACACTTTTAAAATGTTTTACAATATTTTGTACAGGCGCCAGCACATCAAGCTACTGCAATCTGTCAAATTTCTTTAACAGATTTTCAACTTTATCGCTAAAGCATAAGGTTCAAAGGTGATTGGGAAAATTTTACAGTTTCAGGTAGCTTGATGTGCTGGCGTCTGTACATAATATGCATGCTTGATATAATTTAATGTGAATACTATGAACCTGGGATAAAAGTAAAATGGGACAAGGGCAGGAAGATGATGATGATGCAATATACCAGGAATAAAATTACTATACATAACAATATGTAACGTATGCGATCAGTGGTTGTTCGTATTAATTTACTTTAATTTTCCTGACTGTAACACATTGGCGCGGCGTCGTGTGGCTTGTGTTGTGGTCTGCGGTCGCTCCCTGACGGCTCATGTCGCCGGGATGTGGTTGCAGCCTTATGACAGTGTTTGTGATTTAGGTTGCAAACACACTGGCGTGTCCTAAGAGGCCACACCGTTTGTCGTACGTCGCATTATGGTAACGTACAATGAGCGTATAGCTGACACTAAGAAAGAAAGATGGAATAGATATAAGTATATATAATATTTTGATGCTAGTGAGCATAGTATGTCATTGCACCCGAGGTGGGATTACGGCCCGAGCTGAAGGCGAGGCCAAAATGGAGACGAGAGTGCAATGAAACTTACGTTGGAGCGCAGTATCCTTGGAGTTCGCCTTATCGACCGGCAGGGTAATTGCATAACACACTATCAGTAGCAATGGGTTTCATTTTGACAGTTCAACAATATTCATTGCGTGATTTACGTTGTTGAGCAGACACATTTTTCGAACTTATGGAGCAATGGATTAGTAATATGCTTGAAAATGATTCAAATTGAGAGTAATAGTGTGTTACGCAATTAGGGTGCTGATATGGATAACGATACTGCGCTCCAAAACACAAAACGTCAAAGTCAGCGTAAAAGCAGCAAAGCTCAAGTGGGACTGGGCCGGACATGTCTGTCTGATGCATTGCATTGTGGGTTCACAACATGGGTTCCTGAGAACGTCTAACGGCATCGCGGCAGACCCAGTCGTAGATGGCGGGTCGAACTTGAGGCTTATAGGCGGGATTGGTCCAGATTGGCGTAGGATCGTGTTGAGTAGAAAAAAGAAAAGCCTTTTGCCCTGCAGTGGGACAACACAGGCTGATTAATTTATTATCAAACGACGGTTTTCAATACACAGGTATTTATTTGGCTGAAATCCTACTAAATATTATAAATGTGAAAGTTTGTGAAGATGTTTGGATGTTTGCTACTCAATCACGCGTAAACCGTTGAACAGATTTGGATGAAAATTGGCACATAGATAGACCATTTCCTGGATTAACACAAAGAATTCTAACGAAACTTTTTATCCCGAAATTCCCACGGAATCGAATCTTACGCGGGTGAAACCACGGGGCGCTGCTAGTACGACATATCGCACACCTAGATCTAAACATCGATTAACTCGAAAAAACACTTTTTTCAGGAAAGTTGAAAAACTGATTACTATGTCCATATGCACTGCAGGAGTTTGCTGTATTGATCAATACTTTTTATTTTTGTATCTGTTTTGTTGGTCGCTAGGTAGTGAGTTAGGGAATCTGATGGTATGCATACTTACCTACCTCAAAAATTGAGATTTTAGAGTTAGCTCTCTTTAGATGTAGGTGTGCGATATATGATATCTAAAACTAGGAGATAATGTTCAGTATTATAATAGACTAAAGGATTATACAGCGTGCCGTTTTAATGTCGACATTAATTTAAAACACATATACGGTTCCCGCGTTTTCGTTTTATGACCATTTATTTTAATTTCATTAAACGTTATTATTTATTTACAATTTTCTAAAACACGAGTAGCATTTTGGAGCAACCTGTACTTAAAGAAATTTAGCGCAGAGGTCATTTGCCGAGGTCACGGATCATAACCTCGCATCAATGAAATTTAAATGAATAACGTGCAAATTCTCTTCTTAGTCTGTGGTAGGAGTATTGAAGGAAAGAGAGACTTTCAGTCTATCAAAAAGTACTCTGTGAGTCCTATGTCGGCGAGCGGCGCAGGCAGTAGTTTTCAAATTCCGAATTATTTTATGTTGTTGTTTTATGATTACTGGCCACTAGCCCTAGCACTACCCGTGAATGTCGCCATTGTAGCGGCACGTTGTATGTACAGTCACGAGCAAAAGTATGTATACACTTGGCTTTATTCAAAGGCGATTTTCTCCTTTATTTTTGAATGAAATTTTATATTAGTAGGACCATAGTATTTTCGAACCCATAGATATACGAGTATGTAAAGTGTCGTATTTCAACGTTGCATTCGTTATTTCGTGGCAAAATCGTAATTTAAAGTTGCCAAGTGTTGACATATTGGTGCTCGTGACTGTACATAATCTGGATCAAATATCTAGAAAACTGACAGTCCAAAATAAAAGTTTTGAAAATGAAGTTATACGAAAAAATACTTTACAAAGTTTTTTTTGTATAACGTTGCCAATTATTGCAGGAATCAATCTGAAACATCAACATGGAAAGTAAAAAAAAAAAACAAATTTTGATGCTTGAATTTGAAATACATTTTCAATATTAGTTTACTATTTGAAGGTTTCTGTAAATAGTATTTATTTTATAACGAATCACGTTTTGTGGAATAAAGTACAATAACATTATTACTCTTAATTTTTTAACTTTTTTGGCCATAGTACCTAGTACACACTTTGTGAAAATTTCAAGTGTGTATCTATTATGGTTAAATACCAGGGGACCTAAAAAGGCCACTTTGGAGAATCATAAAAGGATAACATTATGAATTATAACATGGCGAAGACAGTCAGTGTTTTCTTTTTTTCGCTGCACTACGTAGGTACAATCAAAGAGATTGGGATTGGATTTGGATTAGATTGATTGGTATTTTAGCACAGACAAAAAAAAAAATAACTGAAAAATGCTTCACCATTTTGATACGATTTGATACGATTAACTTAACAGTTAACTGTCCATTATGTTATCCTTTTATGATTCTGCCAAAGTGGCCTTTTTAGCCCCCCTCTATTTTACATGGAGCTATTGCCAAAAACACTACATATATACTTACATAGGTACGCTTTTATACACCTTGTATAAACACATAAATTGAAATAAATAACTACATACATTTTTCTTCAATAAACCAAGTCAATCTATAGATTGGCATCACCGGCAATTATTAATTGCTCGTAAGTCACGTTACTGCAGGCGACTTGTGTTCATTAAACGACTTAATTGACTCTGATACACCTCGACGACAGTTCGATCGGAAGTGACGGGCCTTTGCAATTACCTCTGACCTCTATAACTTGCGTCAAGTGCGATGGCTTGATATTTTCTTGTTTCTCTTTTGTGTACGATAACCTTACGACAAGAAAGAAAAAGATAGAAAGAAAAATTGGTTTATTTATCACATTAACACGTGCATATAAAAAAGATAATTTATCTCGAATGAAAACAAAACATAAGTATCTATAATATTTGGAGCACGTAACTGCCGATCTCTTCTGTAAAAATCTCTCCGTGAAAACTTAGGTAAAGTAAACGTAAGTTTTCATGTCGAGATTTTTTTGATTGTGATTGAAAGTGTCACACACTTTCAATTTTCATTTCGACCATCTTTGTAAATATGTGAGCACCATGTATCTATCAGATAATAAATTTATATGTCATGGTTTCATTTTTAATTCTTTTACCTATTGTGGTATACCTAGTTATTTTATTTTAGGTGTATCGTCTTCACATATAATATTAATTAATAATAATATAAATATTTTGCATTTATATTAGTATGCAAATTATTGTAAAACATTTTAAAAGAGTGACGGTGGAGTTTCTTGCCCATTCTTCTGCAAATTAAAACTACCTTTTGGAAGGGACGACTAGAATCAATTCTATTTTATTGTAATTTTTGACCTTCAAAAGTGCTTTTTAAGTGTCTTTTTGAAATAAATGCTTTGACTTTGTTACGCCATTAGCGGGCCGGACCCAAATTGGGTAACACACTTTCAATCATAATTCGAGAGTTTTGAAGGATATTTCTAATTCATTGCTTCATAGGTATCATAAATCCATGTCCTCAACAACGTCAACAACGCAACGAACGTGAGTGAACTGTCAAAATGAAAGAAATTGCGATCAATTGTCATTTTATGTGTGTTGCGTAATTATCCCGCTGCACAAATAGAAGCGTTGATCACTGTTGTTCTTTTGTACTTTATCATAATATTTAACTCGTTCATCATTCCTTATTTGCATCGTAAGTATAATATGATATGATGCGGTTCTTCCTTTCTTAAATCAGTGTGGTACTTTCCTCAAAAGACTATGTCGGACAATAATCTGCATGGTCCTCATAATAAGATCTGACTTAGATAATGTCTGGACTTTAAAAGAGACCTCTGAGTTTGTATCGGTGTTTCTCCTCAGAGTAATTAAAAACAAAACAATTTTTTTTTTGACGTTTATAGCAAAACAACATCACGCTTTGTTTCCCCGAAGGATTTGGTAGAGTTGTAAACGAGGAGGAGGAGGGAGGGAGGTATGGTACGTGTAAAATATTTGACAGAAATAAATGTAATTTATTTATTTTCTGTTCGCGACTTCGTCTGCGTGAAATTTATGTTCCCCCGATCCACCCTGTCGCATCGCATCGCCTACCCGCGTTATTACTTCGTTATCGCTTAGTGTTCTTTCTGACTCTTTTTCTTTTTGCTCGGCTCCTAAGGGTCCTAGCGTGATATTAAATACCTAGCCTATAGCCTTCCTCAAGAATACGGCTTCATTATTTGTATAAATAATTAAGGTGTTCGGAAGTCCACCGTACATATTATTGTGACAGTTCAGGTCAGCCGGTAAAATATTTACTATAGGTACCTACCTACAAAGGATATAAATTGTTACAACAGCCAACCTTCATAATGAAATAATGTTTGAACGAGCCTGCAGTATCGTTAGGCAAACTCGTTTTTCTTATCATCGTTTTGAGCCAAATTCCATTAATATTGATTTGACGCCATCTCGTTTGCGTCGGATGGGTGATTCAAAAATGTGGCAATAATGAATGGGCGTGCTCGGATGCGGCATAGCGATGAGCTAGGCGATTTTTATCACTTAAGAGATTTTTTTGAGGTCAAAGGTAAAATAAAGAATGAAAAACGTGACGCCATTCGAAGCTACTACTTACTTTACTAAAGAACGAAATGTTATTTTTGTTTTGGGTTTTACTTATTTTATAGCATTGTGTGACCTAAACCCACATTTAAGTCACGCTTTTCTGTGACTTAAGTGGTCCATTTTTTAAACAGAAAAGCGTGACTTAAGTACGGGTGTAGGTTATACGAACTATAAATTAGTATACGATACATTTCACTTAAGTAGTCTATTAATGCAGGGCGTTTAGTATTTCTCGCTGTGCAATAATGGACTACTCACACATTTAAGTCACACGTATCGTAACGTACCTACTATTCTAATTGAAAACTGATAAAACATTTTTCAACGGAAACTGGCTAGTATATTTTATGTAAATATATTAATTTGTATATTTTTTAAGTTAATAATTAGAGTATTTAATTTACGCAAATTATAATAGGTTAACAATCGCAACGTAATGTTTCTCATTACTCAAGTAAATACGCTAACTTGCTAATGACTTTAGCTAACATTTTCTGAAAACCGATCAAAGAGAATACATTTAATTTGTTATTAATTAAAACGTTATGCACTAGTATAAATAACTGGATACAGGCGGACTTAATGCCTTTTAATATAATTAAAAGGCATCCAGTCTCTATTAAATTAAATTTTCTAATTAGATAATTTTCTTAACTCACTATTCAAAAAGTGTATAAGCATAACCAGCCTATATTGTTCCCACTGCTGGGACTCAGGCCTCGTCTCTGTGAGAGGGAGTGGGCCGTAATCTACCATGCGGGCTCAGTGTGGGTTAATAGATGCCACATGTCTTCGAACTTTCGAAAAAAAGTGTAAGTATGTCTGAAGAAAATTAAATTATCTTCGAGTAAAGGCAGTTATTACCAGGCGCAGGCGAGGAAAATACAGAGTGTATGAATTTAAATTAGAACCCGGCACTGTTTGCACCTCGGATGTGCCAACGCTTTTGTAGCATTATGATGGTGTTAATTTACGATAGGGTTGCCATGCACTGATGTACAGTCAACAAAAGAGATAAGTATGCAGGATCGTCGTATATAGATGAAGTTTAGTAAGAAACCATTGGATGCTGTTGACTGAAATTTAATTTGATAAATGAGCTGTTTGTTTTGTATTAATAAAATTAAATTTTATTCAAGAACATCCATCAGTTTCTTACAAACTTCAACTATATCCGACGATCCTGCATACTTATCTCTTTTGTTGACTGTACCTACAATCGGGACACTACAGCAATTAATTTCCTTGACAATACAACGAATAATAGAATAGAATACTCTTCAGTATGACTCATTGACATACAGCAAAGTTATAACGAATCGAATGAATATATTCTAGTTTTGTTTTATAACACAACTTAAATATTTATCTGCATTAAAATATATGGATGTAAATGTATAGGATGAATGAAATAAAAACAGAGAGAATAACTGTTAGAAAAAATATAATATGAAATAACTATTGCTGTTGTTATTAAAACGTCATAAATATACATCTAAATCATCTATTCACATAGAAATAGTATGAATTCCTTGATTTCAGAGCTAGGTTTAAAAAAAAGCATCAAAATAAAAAGAAGTGTTAAAATAGTAAAAACAATTTAAATAACAATAGGCTATTTGACTGGTTTCTGATAAACATCTCAGATTATTTAATGGTGTCTAACGAGCCCACAAAAACCTATTACTTCAAATTGCATAATGTATTTCTTTTAGAAAACAGTAAATAAAAATGTACTGTTTAAATAAGCCGCCAAAACGCTATCTTTAACAATATGGCGTCGTGACGTCACAATACACGTAAACAAACGTTGAAACGGTCGAGATATTAGACAAAAGTCATCTGTTCTGTCAACGATAGACAGAAATTGACTATATCATGACGTCATCATAAGTTCAGCCAATCCAGACCGTTTTCGATTACGTGGCGCCAGATTTAAAAAGATGAAGTTTTTTCGGGATTTTTTTAATAAATAATACATTGTTTTGTATTAAAATTAATGCAAATCGATTTTAAAAGCGATAATCTATACGAGTGTCAATAATTATGACCTTATTTTTTACATTGTCAAATAGCCTATTATGTTGCTTTCAACTGGCAACCCTATGCACACTGAGGCACAGGCACGGTCGGTTGTACCTGACTGTAATCGTATTTACTGAACCGTAGGCATATTACGGCTCTTCCCCAAATATTCCTATAATGATGGATAGTAGGGAAATGGATACGCTAAGGATTACAACATTATAATGCACAGTTTCTCTCTGTTTGTTTGCGCTAGCTTATAATTGGAGAATCATGTAAACTGATATTATAGAGGTATTTTACCTTACCTCTATGTTTGTTTGTTATGGGATCAGTAGAGGGAGCTGAACCCAAACAGGATCTTTACTTTGTGTGAATTATTTCATCACCACTGCCCTCAAAACGATGAAGGAAAACATCGTGAGGAAACAATCATGTCCCAAACCCAAAAATTCGAAGACAAATGAAATCTACCAACCCGCGCTGGGCCCGCGTGGTGGATTACGGCCCACTTCCTATAACAGAGAGGAGGCCTCTGTCCCAGCAGTGGGAACATTATAAGCTGATTATGATGATGACTACTAGAGATTACCTGTTAAAAAATAATCCTCGGAAGAGTACTTCCGGAGATTATCGATTATTCCGGATTATTCCGGGGATTCAAAATTCTTTCACATATTGAAAGCTACGCTGTTGCCGAGTGCCATAGGATCATAATCATCATAATCAGCCTATATTGTTCCCACTGCTGGGACACAGGCTCACTGCACAGGCTCCTCTCTTCGAGAGGGAGTGGGCTATAATCTACCACGCGGGCCCAGTGCGGGTTGGTAGATGTCACATGTCTTCGAATTTTTGGTTCTAGAACATTCCGGTTTCCTCACTATGTTTTCCTTCACCGTTTTGAGAGCAGTGGTGATGAAATAATTTATACATAGTAAAGCGCCTGTCTGGGTTCGAACCTAAGATCTACAACTCGTAAGTCGCGACCATTACCACTGGGCCACCACTGCTCAAGTGCCATTGGATGAAAGGGTGTTTTATACACGCGGACTTAGTCGCAAGCAGAAACAAATCAGTTTATAAAGAAAAATTGCACGTGTGCTATCTAAGTTAAAATAGCACTTGTACACAGTTGTTCCTACGTCATGAAACAAAAATTATCACACTAATAATAGAAAGGCGAAAGTTTGCGAGTGTGTGTGTGTGTGTTTATATGTTTGTTACTTCTTCACGCTGAAACGGCTGGACCAATTTTGATAAAATTTTGTATGGAGGTATCTGACACCCTGGATTAACATATAGGCTACTTTTTATCCCGATAGTCCTAAGGGATCGACAATTACGCGGGTGAAACCGCGGGGCGCAGCAAGTCTTCAAATAAATGTCTTATTTTAATCTGGGGGCACGGGAGTGCCCCCGCCAAGACGAGCCAAGCGAAGCGCAAGGGCACTACCTACCTTTTCTCGAAGCACTTCGTCGTATTTTTGAACCTTCATAACTTAAGTTTGGATTATACCAGATAAATAAAATTTTCGAGATATGATGTCAGTGGTTGACTTATTAAACCTATAAAGTTTCAATTGCATAGCTCTTATACTTTAGATTTTATTGATATCTAAAATACCCCGATTTCGTCACTGACTCACTTACTCACTGACTCACTTACTCACTGATGATCATCAATATTCTAAGGGTCTTCCTGAAGTCCTAGAAAGCTGAAATTTGGTATGTAAGCTAGTAATCGTACACAAACAACAAAAAAACTCTAAAACTTGGAACTTTTACCCTCCAACCCCTTAAAATAGGGGATGAAAGTTTGTACGAGACTTCCGCAGATTTTGATGCTAGAGTTCTGAAAATTGATATTGGGACTCCTTGTTATAAATAATAAAATACGTATTTCAGGATTATCAGTAAATAACCCCCCAACCCCCCAAAAAAATATTTTTTTATTTCATAAGCATCAATATTCTAAGGTTCTTCCTGAAGTCCTAGAAAGCTGAAATTTGGTATGTACGCTAGTAATAGTACACAAACAACAAAACAACTCTAAAACTTGGAACTTTTACCCTCCAACCCCTTAAAATAGGGGATGGAAGTTTGTACGAGACTTCCGCAGATTTTGATGCTAGAGTTCTGAAAATTGATATAGGGACTCCTTGTTATAAATAATAAAATACTTATTTCAGGATTTTCAGTAAATAACCCCCCAACCCCCCAAAAAAATATTTTTTTATTTCATAAGCATCAATATTCTAAGGTTCTTCCTGAAGTCCTAGAAAGCTGAAATTTGGTATGTACGCTAGTAATAGTACACAAACAACAAAACAACTCTAAAACTTGGAACTTTTACCCTCCAACCCCTTAAAATAGGGGATGGAAGTTTGTACGAGACTTCCGCAGATTTTGATGCTAGAGTTCTGAAAATTGATATAGGGACTCCTTGTTATAAATAATAAAATACGTATTTCAGGATTTTCAGTAAATAACCCCCCAACCCCCCAACAAAATATTTTTTTATTTCATAAGCATCAATATTTTAAGGTTCTTCCTGAAGTCCTAGAAAGCTGTTTGGTATGTAAGCTAGTAATAGTACACAAACAACAAAACAATTCTAAAACTTGGAACTTTTACCCTCCAACCCCTTGAACTAGGGGATGGAAGTTTGTACGAGACTTCCGCAAATTTTGATGCTAGAGTTCTGAAAATTGATATAGGGACTCCTTGTAATAAATAATAAAATCGGGGGGCACGGCAGTGCCCCCGCCAAGTCGAGCGCGAAGCAAACACTGCCGTACCATCCTTTACAGGAACCATTTCGCCGCATTTTCAGGCCCCTATTTGAGAACCTCTGGATAAGACCAGAACGCAGAAACTTTCGTCATCCAGTAAGCTATAATCACATACTTATAATCCAAAACTTCAAGTCTGTAGGTTATTTAGTTCCGAAGTTAAGCGAAAGCAAAGTTTCGCATTTTAGACACTCACTCACTCATCATCAAAATAGAACTAGTACTTCCCATAAACTCAGAGTGCTGAAATTTGGTACAGAGGTAGGGTTTAATGGCCACGTAAAGGGAAAACTATAAAAATTAGGATAATCGAAGATCTGAAGTACCTGGTGGGTGACTTTTTAGAGATAAACAGGCAGCTCCATTGAGACTTGGCTAGTTTTTTACAGAATGTTTTTGGTGGGATTACTTTTATATGAAACTGCAAATTTTTGTTTTTGATGACTGACATGAATTTTCTACTCTACCCCGGGGTCTAGAATCATATATGTATATAAGCGAATTTTTTTGCAATTTTGAGTAATATTGCAAAAAATGGCGCTTAGACCAATTAGCCTTTCAATCGTCGATTGTGCTGAAGGCTACAGTTTGCGCGTATTTTACAAGCGCTCGCAAAGTATAAAACAATGTTACAAATCGTTTCTTTCTTTCGCATGCGATATTAAAAATGGATTCCCCGTTGACCCCGTGACGTCGCACAAAAGGTGAGTTAGCATTGTACGTCAAGTCATCAATCATTAGATAAATGATCAACACTGCCTGATATCAGGCATCGCCCTTCACCTTCAACATGATAGCTGCCTACTGATAACGCTGCCTCATTCATTTTCATCAGAGAATAGAAAGTACGAACTTTGAAATGTTTTAGCAGTTTTTTTAGGGTTCCGTGCATAAAAGGTGCCAAATTAATAAGCCTACGCTGTCTGCTTGTCTGTCATAGGGCTGTATTTTTATAACCGTGCAGCCAAATTTTCACTGAGCCCGGGTGATGAAAAAAAAAAAAAAAAAAATGAAAAAGTTTTTATTCACAGAAACAATTTTTTACATATTATATTTACCTCCGCCAAACTGCAAAACAGTTTGTTGGCAGACGTAGCTCCTTTTTTTTTTGTTGTAACTATTAACATATTTAATTTTTTACTGACACTTTTTCACATACATGTAATTAAAACTATTTCTTTATTTCTTAAATTAAAAAAACAGACATTTTTATTTTATGTTTAGTTATTCTCTATAGTGAGGCTTTGACAAAAAACATTAAAGAGGTACTTATGTATTTTTTTTCTTTTTCTTTTTTTCACTTTATAATATTATAATAGAATAGTTGGATTTCCATTCCTAAGAATGGAAATCCAACTATTCTATTATAATATTATAAAGTGAAAGTTTGTATATCTGGAAGTTTGTTACTCAATCACACAAAAACGGCTAAACGGATTTGGATGAAACTTGGCACACAGTTGTTTATCACATGATTGTTTTTATTCCGGTAGTATGTTCCCGTAGGATAATTTACGACTTGCATGCGGGTGAAGCCGCAGGCAAAAGCTAGGTAAACATAACTGGCGAAATGTGTATTACGCCTCTGCCTAATCCTTCTAATCCGCATTCGTGATTTATTTGCCAAAATTGTAAACAAATATGAGTTTAAATCAACAATAAAGTTCAGTTTACGCTTGTAGCGTAAACTGAACAAGCATTTTTATAACTTTTTCAATAGTGCTGTCACTCTGAAATCAACTTAATTACTATTAGAATAAAGTTGATATTTGTTTAACTTGAAATAATATTAAATTAAAACATAAGTTTGAATAGACTTTAGGAATATGGGCTTGATGTTATGTTATTAAGTATAATTATGTGTCGTGAAATTAACAGTATCGCAGAGTTTATGGCCATCGCATCGAAGATTTATCGAAAATATCCTAATGTTTAAGTTGCAACACTAGTTTCACGTCGTGTTTCCATTACAATTTTGAAAAGAAGTTTCATGCAGCACGAAACGATTTACATATCGTGTACTTAATGTATGCGTAGTAATAGGGCCTCATTGACACCCTTTGAATACAGAACCCAAACAGAAATTCAAAGGCACACCCGTCACTCCACTTATCGGTGCGCCAATTGTGCTACGCGTCGTGCAACGAACGTAGCTCTATGCTACGGCGTAGCTCAGTGCTACGATCTCTACGCTATCAGTAGTAACACTTGAAGTATGAAAACCGCACTTACTGCAACGAAATAAAGGCGTTGTGAAACTTAAATTGTCATGGTCGAGCAGTTAGCTATACGACTTGCATAAAGGTACGTTTAGACTACGACAGAATTCTGACATAAATGTCAGACATTAATGTCTGTACTGTTTACACTTGTACGGATTTTTTGTGTCTGAGTAGTATCTATTTGCAAGTGTACGGAAATTGTGTCCGAGCTATTCACACGCTAACTAGTTAGTGATGCTCGGTCAGCATTGGTACGTCGAGCAGCCGCTATTGCTATTATTGTGATACTGACAAAAAATCATAAAAAAACTGACCAAGTGCGAGTCGGACTCGCACACGAAGGGTTCCGTACCACAAGGCAAAAACGCAGAAAAAAACACGTTTGTTGTATGGGAGCCCCCCTTAAATATTTATTTTATTTTGTTTTTAGTATTTGTTGTTATAGCGGCAACAGAAATACATAATTTGTGAAAATTTCAACTGTCTAGCTATCGCGGTTCTTGAGATACAGCCTGGTGACAGACAGACGGACGGACGGACAGCGAAGTCTTAGTAATAGGGTTCCGTTTTTACCCTTTGGGTACGGAACCCTAAAAACGACAACGCAAAAGAAGTATTTGGGTACCTACACCAGTGGATTCAAAAAAGGCAAGAATTAGAAGTTTACCATAGATTGCTGAATGAGTTACGCACAGAAAATCATCAAGGTTATGAAAACTTCTGTCGAATGAAATATGAAGATTTATTAGAAAAAGTTCCTCTTTCAATAAAAAAAAGATACGAGAATGAAATCGTCTATCACACCAGGTGAACGATTGGCACTAACATTGAGATTTTTAGCATCAGGTACGTGAATAAATGATTTGCAATAATGTAATGCGTTTATTGTATATTTATTGTATTATGTACTCTATTTTTATAATCACTGGATAAAACATTCCAAAGCTCAGGTAGCCCTTCTATAAATATGAAAAGGCTCTTTGTGGTCTCCTTGCTCCACGTAAAACTCATTTGTGACGCAACGCGGTGCGGTGTATTAAAAATGTCAAACATGTTCGAAAATGTTTCAACTACACTAGACACTTGGACACAACGTGTTCACACAGCGGCTGATGCGACACTAATTATCGTGTCACAATAAATTTTGCAATTAGAGACACTCGTGTTCATACAGAGACACTAGATGTATACACTGAGTGTATCGTGTATAGTATCGTAGTCTAAACGTACCATTATAATATCAAGATAAAAACCTTTTAGTCAAAAATAACATTAAGGTAAGTATATTTTCTACGAATTTTAATGGCCCTATATACCTAAGTATTTGATCTTGAGGCAAAGAGCCAAAATGATTGCCGTTTTTTTTATATCAGCGTTTTTATAAATTAGGGGCGCCATCACGCAATTGGATTTTTATTTGATGTTAACGGGCCTTCTCCAGATGCCAGCAAATATTGGAAACCAATATTCATTAGGAAGGGACGTTCCCTTAAACGACCGCAAATTCAGTAAAATGCGTTAAATGTAACTTTGTTTTAGAGATTAGAAATCATTGTTTTGGCTTTTTTTAAACTCAGTTTTAACGATAGTTAGCGAAGTCAATCATAACAATGATTTGAATTATTTTTTATTTTTTAATATAACCAGGCGGGGGATTTCGTTACACACTTACAAAGCTAAGGCATTGCCTTACATTTTGACAGTTCATCAACATTCATTGCTTTTTGTACGTTGTTGAGCAGACAAACGTTTCAAACTAATGAAGTAATGGATTAGAAATTTCCTTCAAAATCTTTCTATAAGCCCTGGTACCAACCTTGGTTTTTGTGGCAATAAGAGAGAAGAAATTATAATTCTAGAAAGCGAAAATTAATTAATTGAATAAACAGTAAAGGTAAATACGTAGGAACGATGATGACCCTCCTGAAAAGTGATGACCCAGTGGTAACGACTCCGACTTACGAGTTCGAGGTCATGGGTTCCAACCCAGGCAGGCACTTTACTTTGTGTACCTAAATAATTTCATCACCACTGCTCACAGACGGAGAAGGAAAACATCTTAAGGGAACCGGCATGTCCTAGAACTAAAGATTCCGAATCATGTGACCTCTACCAACCTGCACTGGACACGCGTGGTGAATTACGGCCCGGTCCCGCTCACAGAAAGGTGTACAGTCACGAGCACTAATATGTCAACAGGTGGCAACTTTCAATTGCGATTTTTTCTAGAAATAATGAATGCAACGTTAAAACACGACACTTTACATAAACCTATGGGTTCGGAAATACTATGGTCCTACTAATATACAATTTCATTCAAAAATAAAGGAGAAAATTTTCTTTGAATAAAGCCAAGTGTATACATACTTATGCTTGTGACTGTACCAGCAGTGGGCACATTTATTTATTTATTTAGATTTACCAACGTTTGCATCATCATCATCATCATCATTTCAGCCAAAAGACGTCCACTGCTGGACATAGGCCTCCCCCAAGCACTTCCACTTCGACCGGTTCAACGTTCGCATACAATACAGAAATTACAGGAAGCAACAGAGAATAAAGAACTAAAGGTAAATAATTATAGGTAATAAAGCATTTTGTTATTATTACCTACTAGGTGAACAATCTCAAAACAGAGCAGCTCAATTATTTTAATCAAACAAATAAGCTTCAGAAAAAGCCGAACAAACAAATTTTAAGGCAAAAACACGACCCAAAAATTCAAATAGCTATGGGTATAAAACACGATGAATTTATATGAGAAACATTTATAATGTAAAGCCTTTTCAGACAAGCTCGTAACAAAGACTTGATGTCCTGAATTTGTTTGCGGTACGTACATGAACAATATAAGGCATCTTCACGCATATATTATCGTACCTTCAGTCTGGTTTAGAAGATTTTCTTCTCCTTTATATAAGTCGTTGATCTTCACTTATAAATGTGTAGGTATGAGTTATTCTGTGCGTATCATTGCTTGTCGAGATGTTGTCTGGCGTGAATTTTATTGTTCACTTTATTTTGTTATTTATTTAATGATTTAACTTAACATAACATCACGACTGTCTTCCCCAAAGGAATATGCAGAGGTGTACCTAAAGTACACACATATAACAGGTATGTTTAATCCTAATGTAATACCGGCAAGTCTATTGCCATCAACCGGGCACAAATCCGGAATCCGGGCTGTTACTAAGAAATTCCGTACAGAAAAACCCAATAACCCTTTGCTCGACCCGGGAATCGAACCCAGGATCTCATGCTCAGCATTAGCGCTTGCGACCACTACACCTACGAAGCAGTCGAGGATTAACTTTGTGTTAAAATTGTATTTAAACTAATGTTGTGTAATGTATTTTTTTAAATAGAGCCCCAGATTTATGTAACACAAAAATAGCAACAACACAAGCTATTGCAAGAAAAATATTAAATACTAGCTTCTGCTCACGACTTCGTCCGCGTGAAATTTCTTGTACCCCCACCCCGTCGCAACACTTCGTATTCGCTTAGCATTCATTCTGACTTTTTTTCTTTTTGCTCGGCTCCTAAGGGTCATAGCGTGATATTAAATAGCCTATAGCCTTCCTCAAGAATTGGGCTATCAAATGCAAAAAGTTTTTTTCAAATCTGACCGTTAATTCCAGAGATTATTGCGTTCAAACAAACAAACTCTTCACCTTTATTATTAGTATAATATAGATATATAGATTGCAGTGTTGTTGAGTGTCTATAAGTGACATTCTATAAGTGATAACGGTGATGGAAGACTGAAAAATAATATGGGATTGATGTAAGCTACCGATTAGCTTAAGAAGTTATGACAATCTCGTTGAAGTCAGCGTAGAAAGACGAAACGCTTTGAAAACAATTGCTACTTGTATAGGCTCTGGTAACCTGTCATCATTTCAGACGAATGAAGTCAGTGGACTTCATTCTGGACATAAGCCTCCTCTTTACAACAGTGTTTCCAGCAACAGTTACTGTTGCGAAAGAAAATGTTCAGCAACTGTTTCCTCTACCCACGCGAGGGTTTACCTTCAACTCATCAGTAAATAATAACGAATATATGTGCACGAATTTCTCACGGTAAGAGCGAAGTGCCCCAAATTTTACGACGAACATAAAATTCCCGTGACGGCGAATACTCAGGTAAAAGGTGACACGTCATGTAAGAGTTGCCATGATGGTAAAAGTACCAGTATTTTACCAAAGATATGAGACTTCCTGCTCACTCTACTTCAAATAATTATGATATTATGGGAGGCTTTTACCCAGGAGTGGAAGAGCGTAGGCTAAAAAAAAAACAAATTTTAATTGCATATTTTTGACTGACAGCGTTCTAATTAATATCTACTTGTGATTGGTTTATGTACTTTAAGTAACGACTCTGTGTAAAGAGGTCAGACTCAGAACATTAAGTTAACCTGAATACCGTCATTAAAAGTTGTTGCTAGTTACCTATAGTGCTTTTTATGTTCCAGCAATTCTATTGTTCGAAATGTTTTGTTACTATACGATTACATGTCATGTACATTGAAATAGAATAACAGTTGTTAATGTATTGACTGGACCCTGGCCAATTTGCCATACTTAGCTGGCTCCTAGAATTTCCGCATAATGTGAGCTTAGGTGACACTTCCCGTTTCATTTTTGGTAGGCGTTGATTTTTGGTAATTTTGGTAGTTGTGTACCTATGTGTGCATCCAAATTTCGCTAGTTAAGTTTCATATATTTATAGCATGGGATTTAAACTTAGATATAACTTTATAGCGTTAAAATTAAGCTATTCAATTATTTTTTTAATTTTTAGAATTATCAATTCTTCGATGCCTAGTATGATGCCATATGTAGAAAATGTAAAGAATTTATTTTTAATAAACCTTTATGCACAAGTAAACAAACAATTTGTACAAAGGCGGATTTAATGCCTGAGGCATTTTCTACCAGTCAACCTCAGGGTGATGCAGAGAAAAATATATAACAAGAATATTGAAAGACCGCTCTTTTGTATAACGTAGCAACTCTTGACTTACATATTATTATTATGTAATTTGGTGAAACATAAGTGCATTTTATATGTCTGAAGCTCATATAAAGCAGTGTAAGGGTTCCCCCACATTGACCATTTTGCGGCAAGGAGAACTTTATAGGCCATCTTCTCATGAATGTCTTGAACCAACATTGTAAGTTTATGTTTGGTGATGTCAGCAACGTTGAATGTGCTTGAATATAACGGCAAATACTGTGATAAGGTTTTATAAAATTGTACTGTTTGCCATAAAATTGTGGAAAGCACAACTGATAGTCGACCTTGTAGTTGCTTTATCACTCTGTGTGTGTAAGTAAGTTTTAGGTCGAATTTCACTAGTGAAACTGAACGCCATTAGCACATCTCTAAGCCGCGTTCAAGAGCTGTCACTGTCATAATTGTTGTGGAATGTGGACGTGCTAATCGTGTTCAGTTTCATTGGTGAAATTAATCTGAAGTGATATTCATCACTTGTACGTCATAAAACGACAAGACCAATTTTGTCTATGTGACTGTTTATTATTGTCGAAAGTGATTAAGCACTTATGAGGTCGACTATACCTAGTACGCATTGGGACCTATATTCGTTGTATGTTTTAATCTCTTAGTAAGCGCTCAGTATGTGAGCAACCTAAGTCTTAATACAATTTCAGTGCATTTCTACATCCGCAAGACAGATGTTTAGCTCATAATTGTAGATTGCAGTCGGGAGTCGGGTTTTCTCAATTAGTGTTCATTATGTAAGGTCTATTGTAAATGTTTCCTCCGAAACATCTGCTCTGCTTTGATACAGCTTGAATATTATGTTTATAATGAGACTTGAACCTTAATTAGTATTACTTATTAGCAAACTATTAGCCAATTAGCTAAGAGTTTTCGAATAATGGTGTAATTTTATGTTCGGAACACACCGAAAATAGAAAGTTTCTTGGGCGAGTTGTCCAGCAGGAGAAGTCTTTTGGTTGAAATGATGGTGTTCTTTTTCTTCTGTTGGCCCAAAACTTCGCTACTTCCACGGCATCGTCGGTGGCAGCGCACAGGTCACTTTAACTGCATGTTTTGGGACACAGAGGGCAGGATAGTGGTGATTGGTGGCGCATAGTGATGATGATAATGAGGTTCGGAGCATTGTACCTACTCGCAACTGCTTCTCCTGCACGACCATGTGTGAACGTGGACGAAGCGAAGAGAGTACGTGAGGGTAAAGTGGCATTCTGTTGTTTTTTGTTTCCCTATGGCGAAAATGCGTGAGCTTATGTGTATTTGAAAATCAAATAAATTACTAATCCCAGTATTAATAAGGGTCCTTTTAGCCTGAACATACATAACATACTGATATGTGTTTATTTAACCCTCGAACATCCTCGCAGCTCTGCGGTGTAATACCGTTTGGAGAGCTTAGTTTGTCCAACATGACGCGTCGCAACTCTGATGTCATAAAACCCTCCGTTCAAGTGACACTCAAGCAGATTTTATTGTCATCGGTGTTACCCCGTGACCACGAGCTGCACGCTCAAGGGTCACACGTCTCATGCGACAGCGACTGCGACTGTGGAGAAAACAAATGAAAGAAGTTAGCATCAGCCATTGTTCCCACTACTGGGACACAGGCTTTCTCTCTGTGAGAGGGAGTGGGCCGTAATGCACCACGCGAACCTAGCGCGGGTTGGTAGATGTCACATGACTTCGAATTTTTCTCACGATGTTTCACCTTCACCGTTTTGAGAGCAATGCGTGGTGATGTAATATTTTACAAAAAGTAAAGCGCCTGTCTGGGTTCGAACCTACGACCTACAACTTGTAAGTCGTGGGCATTTCCACTGGGCCGCCACTGCTCACAATGAAAGAAGATGCTTAAGCCGACATCAGACTCTTTAATCGAGAGAATGCTTCACTCGAACGAAGGTTCATTTTTGTTGCATTTCACGTTTAGACGACACTGACAAAATTATATAAGAATGAACATTCATCTGCCCCTTTCATTTCATTTTTCGATCATTCGGTAGGCGAGTAAAATATAACGATTGCCGAAATCGAACATCGTTGGATCGGTTCAAAAATGAATTTATTTTTCACTTTGTGTTCAGAGGAATGGCTAGCAAAAATTAATAAAAGTGAAGGGTCTGCTATCGGCTTTAGAACATGCCACGAATCAACGCGACGCGACTTGGACGTGGAGCGACAGATGGGAGTGACTAAAGCCGGATTCATATTACTGTGTTGTATCGTGTCGTGACGCCTTCTGACGCAGTGTTAGCCAATCAAAACTCGTTGTGATTTGACGTAGTCCAGAACAGATTAGTATGATTGGTGTATCCCGAGTCACGACACAGTAATGTGCCGCGCGCGTGACGCAAGTCGCATCGCCCGTGGTCGTGAACGGGATGATTCGATCCCTGAGTTGCTGACGGGTTTCTTATTGATTTTCGGATGTCGGTCAGTGTTATTATGATATTTTTGTCTGATAATAAGTGAGGGCGGACAAAAACAGTAATGTTTGTAGATATGTTTTCCATAGAATAGTTTTTGGAAGACACAAAAAGTGAGGAATGACTATCTTCTCTATCTATACATACCTACCATACCTACATATACCAAAATATTTTTTTTTTTAATTTTTGCCTCTCAGGCGGTCCGTTTGTTCCGGCTAATCTCTAAAACGGCTGGACCTATTTTGACGGGACTTTCACTAGATAGCTGATGTAATAAAGAGTAACTTAGGCTACTTTTATTTTAGAAAGATAACATAAGGTCCCACCATCCGTGGGTCCCACGAAAAAAAATTTAAACCAATAAATTAAATAATATCCGATTCAAATAGGGAAGTTGTATTATAGGTACTCCGTTTATTTAGGTACTTAACCAAATGTAAACAAATCATAATAAAAAAACGGAGTATAGTTATGTTTATAAGTGAAGATTTCCTAATCTCCATAGAAATTTATTGAATAAATAATATATAGTACTCTATACTCTGTATATAGTAACTCGTAGTCTGGATTCTAATCTCGAGATGAGACTTTTATTTTTATCTTTTCAACAATAATCTTTATCGTTTTTTCTATTATTTGATAGATTTCCCTAAAAAACGCCCGCCCTTCAGCACTTCTTAGTGCTTTAGCCGGGAAGAAGAAGTAGCGCAACGAACTCCCCAACAGTACGGCGAAGAACTTAATACTAAAGATGTATTGTGTGTGTAAAATATTAATAACTAGCTTCTGCCCGCGACTTCGTCCCCATCGCGACACTTCGTATTCGCTTAGCGTTCTTTTTTTTTTTCTTTTTAAAATTTCATTCTGATTTTTTTCTTTTTGCTGGGCTCCTAAGGGTCATAGCGTGATATTAAATAGCCTATAGCCTTCCTCAAGAATTGGGCTATCAAATGCAAAAAGATTTTTTCAAATCTGATCGGTAGTTCCAGAGATTATCGCGTTCAAACAAACAAATTCTTCAGCTTTATTATTAGTAGGTATATATATATATAGATTACGATCCACATTGTCCCGTACATGTCATAAACTATTGTTCTCTTTATCTAACATGTCTCTTGCTCTTACACATTGGCAAAGAGCGAGATGAATATAGTTGGGGTGTAAGTTCTAATCTTGTTATTTCATTCAAACTGTTATTAGTTTCAGTTTTAAAGCCTTAATGGCCTAAAAGCTTATCTGTTAGCAAGCTTTGTTATTATTAATGGAACTCCCATTTATTTGTCTATTTATATTAATAATAACTAAAGACTTTGTTTTTTTGTTTGAACGCGGTAATCTCTGGAACTAAAAGTCGGATTTGAAAAAATATTTTTGCACTTGGTAGGCCAAATCCTGAGGAAGGCTTTAAGCTATTTAACATCGCTAAGCTCCTAAGGGTAGGAGTCGAGCATAAAGAAAAAAAGTCAGAAAAAACGCTAAGTGAGACCGAAGTAATAACGTGGGCGGCGATGCGATGCGATGGGGTGGGTCGGCGGACCAAGAAATTTCACGGGGACAAAGTCGCAAACAGAAGCTAGTTAGTTATGTAGGTAGTAAGGGAATTTACTTACTTGCTTAATTTACGCAAATTGACACAATACCTCATTTTTTCAATGCAACAGACTGTCAAAGAATGAATGTCGTGGAATGATTGATTGGAATGGATGTTGTGGATGTTGTGAATTAATGTTACGGTCAATTTAAAGTTGGTAGTCAATTTGCTTCACAATTAATTTCCCTGATTTCACTTCACAGATAGGACAAAAATCAGTCATGCAATCATGAAGAATAGCTCCGTCTAAGTTCGAAATGAGGCGGTCAAACCAGAAATAAACTGGAGGTAAAACAGAAAAACTACGTAAAAGAGAAAAAAACTCTGCTTGAAAAACTCTCTACTTAGACTTTTTTTATTCTTCGTAAAAAATTTGAAGTAAATCAGTTGAACAAAGTATTTCCTTGTTTCCCACGCCAAGGAATGCGGAACAATGGTACTAGTAGGGTTGCCAACTTTTTTTGAGAAAAATAACGTATCAAATTCTTTGAATAACAAAAAAAAATATATTTCGAAAAAAAATTTTTTCAAAAATTTAAAATATATTCTATTACTATTCCCATATATAACACATATTTTTGGATGCTTTTAGCAAGCGCTAACAATTTTTTGTTGTCTTTGAAAGTTTCAAAGCTACTTAGTTTTACAATCGAAATTTTGATTTCAATAAATAAATAACTCGTTTAAATCTATGGATAACCTGTTCTCTCTTCTCGCCACTGCAGATTCATTACCGAAAAAACTCAGTGAACTTTACAACCTGTTCTTCATACCACTATAGTATAAAAAATATTTATCGAAAATAAAGTAAAATACGTTATTTTAAAGTATGGTTGGCGACCCTAGGGTACTACGTACTTAACTTTGTAGTAAACATTCTTTAGGAAACTGTTCATGCAGGAATGTTCTTTCGCTCATCGATTGAGTTTTATAGCTTTTACATTTTGAATTGTTTGCGGCCCCGTTATAATTGGATCAATGTTCCCTAAAAATGTTGCCAGCAACATTTGATGTTGCAAGAAAAAGCTCTTTCCATTGGTGTATATCTTATGGCTATTGGACGCCAAGAATTCATTAACTTCGGTGTCCAAGTTTTCACCTAGTTAGGTCATTAACTCCGAACTAACAATTGGTATCGGTCGGTGCCCATTCTCTTTGACATATTTTTAGAACGTATAGCCAGGTGTTTAGAATTTTATGTTCTTGAAAGTGAGGCTTTTTTTTTTTTTTTTTTTTTTTTTGCGGATGGGAAATCATCAAATGACCCCTCCCGCTCTGGGTGGAGCGGAAGGGAGTGTCAGACTCTTACTGACTAAAACCCACCCGTGTTCCTTCCTTAGCCCTTTATGTTCCGGGCCAGCGGTAACCCTTTCGGACAATCCCGCTGACCCGGCAGGCTTCGGCCCTATGGGGCCCCTCCTCGATGCTGACATCTCTTTGAGGCGCGCGTGGAACACGTACGCGCCGTCCGGCACGGGCCTGGTCCTGATCGGACGGTGAGCTACCCATTACTCTCCGCCCGCAGGCCCGCGCCTACGGTGGCCGGGAGTAGTCGCGCGGCTCCCGACGCCCGGAGCGTCTCCCGCGGCGGCTGGGACGGGAGGCTCTCTCCCTGAGCCGTCCCGCCACCTCCTTCGCTAGCATGACTGCTTCGCAGAAGGAGGTGACTGCTTCCCACTCCCTCTCGCCCCGGACCATGGCTTGCACCAGGGCCGGGCGCGAGAGGTCGCCGCCGCTGCCGATCGCCTCTACGAGAACACGGCGGTGCTCCGCCCAAGCGGGGCAGACCTCCACCGTGTGTGAAAGTGAGGCTTACATCTGCCGGGTTTCTTCTATATTTAATAGGATTCTTATTAGTATTATTTTACATAATAAGCAATAGATTATGAATTTCCTTAAAAATCCTTTGGATTGTGACTAAGTAAGTGTGATACGCAATTGGGAAATCTGTATTACGATTCACGATTACCTGTCACTCCTTCCATCTTTCGCGAATTAAACACTTGAAACACACACATTGAAATTCAATAAATACATATAAGTACTAAGAAGCTATTTCACACACAATTTGACACCCAAAAATACTAAATAATTTTCTTCATTTCACCGACGACCCAGTTACCGAAATTCGATAGCATTCCTCTATTGGTATTCCACAAGTATTTGCGAACCGATAACTATGTACAGTTATTGTTAAGGCGAGGTTCTGTTCGGATGTGCGACAATAGTAGGTATTATGTGGGAACTGGGATTATTACTTTTTTAATTACATTGAAGCTACAATGTTTTCAGGTTTCACACTTGATTGACGGGATTTTTTTTGAAACATTTTGTTTTTTTTTTTCTCGTTCTACAAATTACCCTACTGCATTAAATACATTTTTGAAAAGTACGGAAATAATCTCCATTAAATTTATCTATACAATGGTATGTCAATTTAGTAGTTTCTGTGTACTAGCAGGAGTATAACAATAGAAACAGTAGCAGAAAGGAGGCAAATAACATTTTTCGATCGTAAAGCACTCTAATGCTTGGCATTATGAGTCGTGCAATAACAGCACACTGTGAGAACGCAACTTTATAAAACCTTTAAACTTTCCTTGTTTACTTACTTCAGGCACCGGCGACACGCGAACTAAAAGGTCAAAGGAGTAGTAGGACACAACTCAAGGGTTACATTGAGTTCGCCCGTTTACGTTTGCGTCTTTGTGATCGCGAACGCTCGCGCATGAGGATTCAATGCGCGCTTCGGCGTCGTCACCTAGTGTGTCGGTGTGCGGGGCGCGTGTAGTTCTCTTATAACGAAGCTCAGCGGGATTGTCCGAAAGGGTTACCGCTGGCCCGGAACATAAAAGGCTAAGGAAGGAACACGGGTGGGTTTTAGTCAGTAAGAGTCTGACACTCCCTTCCGCTCCACCCAGAGCGGGAGGGGTCATCTGATGATTTCCTATCCGAAAAAAAAAAGGGTTACATTGACATACCTAATCTAACGACTAAAACTAATATTAACAATCGTTTATTTTCGCTCCACACACGAAGTCACGTCTAATGAAACGTTATTGACACTGCCAAATTCCTGCCTGAAGTGTAATCGTGTTTGACAAATTTTGCCGAAGGCACTTCTAAGTTGGGTCGTACTGTAACTTGTAAGTAATAAGGCTTATCTGTGGTATTTTATTGGTTTCTGCGTATTTAGTAAGGATCTTGTTAATTAGAAAGTTGCAACTACCTAAGCAAGTAACTGTTAGGATTAATCTTTAATTTTCAATATAATTGTTACCCAAAGATTAATTTATCTTCGAAATTATTTTTGTATTTTTTAATTTGTAATTTATTTTTTCGGAACTGTGTTAATTCTTGCCCACTTTTCGATTGGTGGACTTGAGACATTTCGCCAGTTATGGGCGAGACGATTGCCATAGTACAGAGTCACAGGACTCAATTAATCCTGACTCCGGGTTCCTACTGAGAAATTTCTAATGGAATATTGGTGTTGATAACATATTATAACAAACACTATGCATAACAGAAAACGTATTAGAGCCCTTAAAAAACCCAATCCTGGTCGACGCCAGCAGTCAGCCTCAACCCGGCGCTGTACCGCATCCGACGCACTGGAGCATGACGCAGCGCCACGCCGACTCACTAGGCATCTTCGCAGACAGTTTCGACTCACCGTAAACTATGCGGCAACCCGTTCTAACTCACTGGAACCCCAGCTAGTCTAGCAAGCATCGCAAGATACTAGACTCAGCCTACTGTCGACTTCCGGTCTCCGGAGGGGAGTAATGTAGCAGTATCTACAATGCCACATGCGAACTACGCGTCATACTGACGTTACGCAAACTCCTGCATCTCACAAGCAGAGTTTACCGCGCAACTAGCATATATACAATGGCTCGATATGAATCATCGGGAAGCTGCCCACCAGACACATCACTCGTCTAGTCAGAGAATCCTCCTTTTTCTATTATATTGAGGATGAGTGAACTTTACACCCCGTTCCTCATACCTCTATACATTAAAGTAAACAAATTCTGTCATTTGTTTTCTCCGCAGTCACTGTCGTAAGACGCGTGGCGCTTGAGCGTGTAGCTCGGTGGCCACGGGGTAAGGCGGGTCATTGGTCTGTCGTAAACCTTACAATAGAATATTGACCTACTAATTAGTGTTATCTTGGTTTTTAATTAAGGCAATTGTTTTTGCATGACATCAGTCAGTTACTGCTGACCTGTAATTCCCCCATTTCAGGGCAAAGGCCTCTTCTTCTTCTCGGAGATTTATTACCCCGCTTGCTCAATGTATTTTATCGATTTTGGACATTTAAGTTTGGCATAACTTTACTGCGAGGTTATTCATCAGCATAATCATATCATAAGTTATGATGTTCCCACTATTGGGATACAGGCCGCAGCCAGTGTTGCATGCCAGCCTATACCTATCGCGTCTCGCAGCCAATTAAACCACCAATAGCCAGTTAAATTAGCTAATAGTATTAATTAGCTAGCTAATGTAATTTAGGTATTAATAGAAGGTGCAACTTTACACTTTCTAAATCTCGAACCCAATTCCTCATGTTTGAGAAGCTGTCAGGAAAATTATTCGTCGAAAATATCTTATTTCTATTTACATAAATGTCAACCGTTTTTCGTAAATAACCATAACAGACTCGCTTTGATAGTTTATTCACAGTTGTTGAGTTATTTGCTAAGTAGCACTTAATAAATCAAATGAAAGACTAAAAAGTTGGTTCATTGAATTTTAGTTTTTTAATTGATTCGTTCTTGAAATAACTTGGACACCTTTGACTTATTAGTTTTTTTTATTGCTTTGCTGTTTATTCGGCTATAATTATTGTGAATTTTCGTTGGGACTCCTCGAAATCGATTTTAGGGTGTGTTTGTATTTTTTTATTTGCTCTCTAGAAACGTTCATTAAAAAAGAAACTTTTTTCCAAAAAAGAAAAACAACCAACTTCCAAAAACACACTACAAAGTGAAAAATAACTTTAATTTCGGAAGTTGGTGTCTTTGGATCTGTATTTTAGTTTTTTGCCATCGACTTCCAGTATTTCTCACTTTTTGGTGGGTCAGTTTCTAATTTATCTAAGTTACAATAACCTGATGTCAACTGCTCATCACCTTTTACAAAATATTGTTTTTCCCGATGCAGAGACGTTAATTGTTGAGGAGTTCTCCTAGTAAGAACCAGGAGAACTGGAGCTGATTGAGAAGTCACTATCAGCTTAACTTCACCATACGCATTGTGACGAGCATAAATTGCTTAGCAACCACATTAAAGTACCTAATCGAATCGCAACCCGTAAAATACTTATTATTGAGTAGTTCCGATGACCATCTGTGGTCAACACCATCAGTTCCACTTCGCCAAATGGTGCTTGCAGAGAACAAATGCACGAGTTACTATAAAAAATACCCAAATCGCTATAGGTGTGATTATAAAATTTGAGGGTTTCCCTCATCAGGTTCGAACTTAGTGACAATGGGACCACCTTGAGAGCATATCCTTTCAAATAATAAAATAATTTTTAAAATAGGTCCACAATTGACGGAAAAATCGGTGAACATACATTAAAAAAAAACATACAATAAAGTCGAACATATAACCTCCTCCTTTTTGGAAGTCGGTTTAAAAAGAGCAATATTAGTAACATGTTACGTGTATGTACGAAAAAAAAAAGGTTGGTGGCCAGCCCTCCCCCCCACCCCTCCGAAAAAGGTTCATTCATTTCGAAAAACAAGGGCTTGAAAGTTTGTATGAAATGCCGTACGGCGTAAACGCTCCTAAGAGGTAAAAAAATTCTTATTGTGTGACCGTTTAAATCCGTGTCGCCATCAGTGATTTTGACCACGAATCGAGATCGAGATTGAACGTGTAATGTTCATCAAATACGACGTATTTTAGAGATAAACATGCAAGACAAAAATATCAAAAGGCATGTTTGCTGTTATTTAATCGCTATTCAAACATAAATATTAGAAAATTTCCCTAGCGACGAATTATTACCCACCATCTGCAAACTCAAATATCAATTTCGTTTTTATATATTTTTTCACTGATGTCTGTTCACATTCCATGTCCATTTATTTTCAGTGCCTCTATGCACGTTTGAAAATGCATATTTCAATTGAAATGTTGTCTGTTGAAAAATGGAGAGCCCTTGATTTTTTTCTGAAAATGTACCGTTTAATTTATTTCATTTCGAATTTAACATGACGACCTTTTTGCTTTCGAAATGTGTTTCGATATTATATTGTATGTTATGGAATGTATTTTTTCACAATCTACTCCACTTTAGATAATGAAACAAAAGGTCTGTTCTACACTTCGATCAATAATAGTACTAGATGAATGATTAGGAACAAAAATAAGTCGCTAAAGTGGCCACGTTTGCACACACATAAACATTTATATTTCTTACTAGGAACTATAGAAAAAAGTTTAATAATATAAACAACTTCAGATTATTATAATCCTTAACACACTATCATAAAGTTTAATTACGATTGCAAACGATTAATATTTAAGTCCTTCTGTCATCGAAGCAATAAATTTAAAATGTCACTTGAAAATAAAAAGTCATTTTTATAATAAGTACAAAAATATTTATTCTAAAATGAAACTTAACGTCTAAGCAATAAGGTTAAAAACATTTTGTTGACTATTTTGTACTTACTCGAATTTGGAACTAGACGTAGTTCTTGGAATTACATTTCAATTCTTCAATGTTTGTTAGAATAGTTGGCGCGTTGTCGCAAACATTGGCCAAACAATCATAATAACTATTTGCTAATTGATTTTTTACTATTTAATTATGTTACTATTTTATGAAAAACATTTAATGATAAAAACTTACCGAAAAAACGATATTCCTTCCAAAATCTTGGTGTTACGGTGGTTATTTACACAACTTTTGAACGCACGCTGAGGCATTTTGACGTCTTAATATTGGCTATGATTGGACCATACTAATTTGAAATAAGAGCACAAATGTATTCGTGCTCGTATTTTTCGGGCCGTTTTTGAAGCGCTTATCGGGCATCTAGTACTATTATTGATCGAAGGTTCTACAGTAGAAACTGAAACTAAACAAATAACAATAATAATTTAATAAGCAGGTACTAACCGACACAAAAGATTTGATATGAAAAGATCACAATAAAACCAGGTAAATAATTTTAATATAATTTATTTTCTGACTAGAAATCCTTAATTATACCAAATACCAGCTTTGGCCTCATCCCTTCAAGGGTGCCTATGACAAGCCGTCAGAAACATTAAGATCATAGAAAATATTATTTACAATAATGAATGAAAACTAACATCGCTTCTCTTACATTAAATATTAACTAAGTATTTGAATTTATATTACAAAGATTATCTTGATAAGCTCTTATATATTGCGTAGAGATCGACCTTGAAAGTAAACATTTTGATACACGTATACTTATACAAACATTGGTTCGTGTGAGCCAATGATTGTGCCAATAAACAATTATTCATAATCTATCCATCCATCCCCGACATTTATCTTATTTAGTGGATGGCCCAAACGTTGGCTTTTCCACGAAATAAGATATAGGGACTATCTACAGGGTGAAAGGAAAATTCATTTTAAACGCTTATAACTTCTATGTTTTTCAGACTATAAGTAACAGTGACTTATTATAATGGCTATTTATAATAATTGCGGTCTCAGCCAAAATTAAATACCTACCTAATGGAATATTATGTTTATAGTATTTCGGCTATGACATTATGTTGAAAGCTATCTACATTATCTGTGTCAAATCGATCGAAGTAATTATTGCAGAGTTAATAATACTAACGCCTAATTACAAATTATTATATTACAGTTCCCTAATTAACGATAAAATTGAGTGAGTACGTTCTATTTTGCAACCAGATTTTATCCAGACTTCGAAATTTACACATTTATCTAAAATTAATATCTAATACCTGATATACATAGCGTGCTGCCAGCATAACTTATCTAATAATTTATTAGCACATTATTCCTGATAGCTTAGCGACTACTAAAACTTGTATAAATAATAATGACGGATTATTTTTAAAGAACGCATTACTTATTCTTAGTACTCGTAGGTACACTAACTTAAATAGGTACCTACTTAAGTAAAAATAATATGACCGTAGTGTGTTTGCTTTTTTTAATATGAGGTTCTGTATACCTACCATAACCATCACTAAGTGCATTTAGCGCTAAACGTATTTATTTAAAACATCACTCTGTCAACATCAAGCTATTTGACCGGGATGCAATTAAGTTAAGGGGCTTACAGGACCTAAACGCAAAAAACGCAAGTTTTAGAAACAATAAAAGTATATGATCGACTACAGTAAACAAAATCAGAAAAATATAATATGATATTCTTCAGGATATATGCTAGGTAGATAGTGTGTTGAAAACATAATACAACTAATTTGATACGATAGAAAAAAAACCATGAAGATCTAAAAACTTTCTTTTTAAAATAAAAACCATAATAATATAAACATCATTCTGATTTTTTGTCAGATTATTCTACAAGCAACATACTAAATCACTAGTGTTTTAATTTTTCAGTCCAAACAATAGTAGGTAATTGCTTCATATTTTGCAATAAATTATCAGCGTTGTGTCATCGCGCTTCTCTTTCTTTTCTATGCAGTCCGACAAAGAGCGCGCTTTAGGTCATGTAGTCGCCTTAAAATACGGTTAACGGTGAATACATTCAAGCACACTTGCACTACCTATAACTAAATACATTTAGAGCTCAACGTATTTAAAACAACTTTTTCTCTCTGTCACTTTCTAGCGATTGACAGAAATGGAACGATATTTTAATAACGTTTAGTGCTAAATACATTCAATGATTTGTGGTGCGGGGCTTGAGTGTTTTAATGGTGCAAATGGTCCTCTAAATGTCTACTTAAATAAAATGTTGTAATCTTTAAAAGGTCCGTCAACTTTCTATTTACATTGTAGAAAACTAACTACCGTATCACAACATCGAACAGTACATGAAATGTTTACTAAAGGGGCAATTTTTTACTGCAATGCCAGTCTGCAGTATTATAGAATGGCCCTGGCCACTCTGGCCTATTATTTATGCAACACTTTGTATGTTTCGACATTGATAACATAACATACTAAGTATTGCTGTTTCACTTTATTGATGCACATCTCTTTCTGGAGTTACTTGACTTTTACCGACCGACGGACGATAAGATCCAATGTTGTATTAATTTAATTCGGTATCATAACCCAATGTTGACCCGATTGTAGTTCTTCAGAAAAGTAAAGCAAAGTATACAAGACTACCGGCCATAGGTACTCTGCAATAGTAATGTTGCCGCGATGCATGGCCGGGTACATGAAAATAAAAATAATAGCAGCCACCTCTTGCGAATGCCGCCTTAAATGCTATGTATGACATCGATTTAGACCTGCTCGCATCACAAATCACTTAATACGTTTAGCGCTAAACGAATTTAAATCATCTGTCAAGCATTTGAAGATTACAGGGAGTCTACGATTTAAGCACGAAAACCGTAGTTTAGGTCGTAGTTACGGACGTTTCCTAATAGATACGTATCACCTACGGACATAAGATTAGTTTGGGGTATGAACTAAGAATTAATGACAACCCAATTTGACAGTTGTCCTTACTCCTGATGTGTTTTTACCCTTTCGAACTAATCGTTAATTAATTGGGAGTAGGTTTCTACTTTCGGACGGCTTCGAATCTTCGTTGACAGACTTAGAGAGTAGGCCCCCTAGAGACGGAGACATGTTTTAAATATATTTAGCGCTAAACGCGTTTAGTAATTTGTGATGCAAGAGATCCTTATAAGTAAAATATTATGTACACTATATATATAATGATAAATTAATTTAACGTGATATGTTCTAAGATATAATACTGCCATTCATGACTATTATATACATTTGTACCTAACTAATAAAGATCATTAGCGCTTTTCCCCATTTAGTATTACTTTATCGTAATACTGCTTAAATGTATAATTTCAATGGAAGGGAAAGTACTAAAATAGGTCGACTTTGATAGACGTTTTTGGGTTTTTCGATTCTGTAGTTAATAACAGACTGAGAGTATTAGGATATTTTTGAACTAAACATTTCTATAGGTGATTTTGAAAAAGCTATTAAATTTGAAAGACCTTTACATGAACATGAATTAATAGAAACTGTATTGAGTTTTAGTGAGTTAGAACCCAAAGGATAATGAGTACTTACGTCCACATTGTCAGCTTCAGTGCAAACTAAAGGATGTAGCTCCAGAGTATTAGTACATTTCTAGATATATTTAAAGGCCGTTTTTTACGGTGGGTGCAATTTACAATCCCTTTGATTATTACGTACCTAATGGGAAATCATGTAACATATATCTTACTATTTCCCTTTCAGTCTTAGGCGGGATTCACAGCGATATTAGCTTAAGCCGCCTCACTTGATGTAATGCATATCAATAAGGTGTCCTATTTCCTTTTTATTTGAGATTTCCCCAAAAACGTATTACCTCAAAGCCGGCCAATATAAAAATATTACAACGAGGCCGCCATCTTTAAATCGAATGTGATTGCGAAATGTCACACAAAACCTTCTTTGTAATTTTATTTTATTTTGTTTATTAATGAAATCATCATCATCATTCTCCTGCCCTTATCCCAATTTATTTAGGGTCGGCGCAACATGTCTTTTTCTTCCATACTTCTCTATTAGTCGTCATCTCGGTAGTTGGTTTCCTCTCTCCTAAAACATCATCATTATATTTTCTTTGCTCCTGTTTCATGTTTATTCTTATATGTATATATTTATTTAGATTAGTATAATAGAATTTATGTATGTATTTATTGTATTATGTAAATGGTACACCACCTACAGTATTTATCTGTCCTTCCCCTTTTCAATCCATTCAAAGGTTGTCCGCCATAAGACCGCCCATTGTGTCACTCTTTGTACAGTTTCTATATTTATGTCTGTAATTTATATGGTGTACATAATAGAGAGTATTCTATTCTAGTTACCCCCTTTTCTCACCATATTATCATCATTCACACAGACCATACATTTCTCAAGGTTGTTTGGTCTTCTACTGTTATAGCTTCTCATACATTCATACTCAAAATTTTCTTCACGACATTTTCTGATTTCTCCGTATCACATGCCTGCACCATGACAACCGCTTTCCACACAACTTTTCAGTTACCGGTGCCATTTTCAGACTTTTTATTTATGAAATATTTTATTACTCTGATGTTTAATACCTACTGTTCATTTTGTAACGAGTAGGTATCCATAAAAAACATTTTATATTCACAAAATAGTATTCCGATTTGACGAGTCAATTTGAAATAAGAATCGATATATTCCAGTTCACCTGACTTAAATCCATTTTGCTAAAATTGTTTAAATTCTGCGATTTGTCGTAGGTACGATTAGATTTTCAGCGACACACAGCAATAACGTCGCATTCGATCAAATATCCGGTATTCAGCTGCATCCGGTTAGACTGGAAGCTGACCCCAAACATAGTTGGGAAAAGGCTGGGCAGAATGATGATGCAATTTAGTGCGATTTTAATTGGCAGGCAATTTCTTTGGTATTTTTGGAAAATGCCTAACAATTAAGGTACCTATTAGTACGATTCTTTTGACCTCTTTGTAATATTTTCATACAAAAAACTGAAGAATGTTCGATGAATTTATTTACACAACAGTGCGAGGTTGATTATGAAAAATGATTTATTTAAAGTGCTTGAAAAATTATAGTTTTTTAAAGAGATCTATTTATAATTTCTAAGCTCTACCTTAGGTGGTTTTTAACCGTCTTCATCTATTTCAATATGTTTTTGTATCTGTAAACCTATTTAGTACATTTTAATAAATAAATAATCTTTCTCTGTTTATTTAAAAATGTATGATGACTAAAAATGTCCATGATATTTTATACCTAATGAATAATTATAGTAAATACAAGATCATAGGCGATTAACAAAAATAAAAGCATCTACTGCTCTACAATTCAAAGGTGTAGATACAACTGAAGTTCTTAAAATAAAATAAATTTTCGAAAAAGTAAAAAAAAAATGTAAAAAAATCTTCATCAACTTCAGGATTTTTAAAATTTATAATTCAGAGACAACTTGATTTTTAAAACAAGGTCCTGTCTACCTGCCTACAAGTCATATTTTAATTATAATTTAATTTAATATTATTATTCTGTATAGTTTCCTAACGATATATTTTACAAAACATTTTTACACTAACATTTATTTACAGAAGTATCACAGGAATTTGTAAACGAATAAGTATATTATGTAACCGGTGGGTTATGTCTTGTTTTGATAAGCTTGACTAGACAAGTGGAGTATTGATTTATTAATCAATACTCGCAAACCTAAATAATTTATACATAATAGACGTACTAATGTAACTTAAAGACAAATACGTCAGGTAAATTGTAAGCCCGAGTGTCGAAAGACAATGATTAGTTTATACTTTATGTTTAAATTTGTTCTCATGTAAGTGAAATGTAAATTTGGTCTCATGTAAGTGAAATGTAAATTTGTTCTCATGTAAGTGAAATGTAAATTTGTTCTCATGTAAGTGAAATGTAAATTTGTTCTCATGTAAGTGAAATGTAAATTTCTTTATGAGAAATAAATGTCTTTAACCAGAATCTAAGGCTGGTTTATCAGTTGCCAAATAATTTTTATTTGACGAATAAGTTTCACTTTTTTTATACGTAAAAGCTGCTCAGATAAAAGTTATCAGACTAATGAAAAATCTGCCCAAAAATTACAAAAACAATTTTATGACAGATTTCGAGATTTCTATTTAGGGCATCATGATACCTAGTAAATATGTACCTATATTAAGTTGATGGCTACTATTTAGTAATCTCAGTGTTTGCTTTTAGTTATAAACAAAGTGATGCTTAGTACCGTAGACAGAGTAATCTATAGACTCATGGTATCCGTGTCACCGAAAGGGACAAAAAAATCCGGCAATCTTCATTTTTACAGCTTATTACTGTAAAAATGATTCTGAACCTTACCATTTTCACAGTTGCGCAAATGTACTATTATTGAATTATGCACGAAAACGATCTTATTTTACGTTTAATCGCGGTGTAGTTTTTATTATTTCATTCATAAACGTCAAACTTGTTGTGTACATTGATGTGCTTAGCCGACACGCAGTAAGGGACAGAAATATTCTTACTCTGTCTCTTTTCTTTGGTAGTGACGTTAATATATTTCTCTTTTTCTTGTGCGAATGAAAAAGAAGATATGCAGCAGTCAATAGTTTACTCTGTCTACGATCAGTACAGTTTTAAGAAATAAACATATTGTTTTCTTGTGTCAAATTGTAATCTGTTTTTTTTTTTATATTTTTCGTAAGGTACCAACAGGATGGCAAGACATGGAACGACAAACACATTTCGTAAGTTGAAATGATTTTGAATTTTATTTTTATACGCTTAGCAGTACATTTCTATGTAAGACTTGAGCATTCCGTGGAATGCTTTGGAAACCCGAACGATCCCTTGATATGCCAATTAATACTTTGATGTGCTATGTCATGCTGGCCCGTTGGTAGTACCGGCCTTTAGAAAACATATTTGAAACCAAAAGTAGCAATTTCTTTCATTTCACTCCTACAATGGAACAAAAAGAAACAAAGAAAATAATGTGCCCTGATTTAATTATTCAAATGTATTTTTCTTCCACGAAGTTAATGAAATTGTACACTGCGTAGATAGCATCTCTTTTATAATACAAACGAATTAAGAAAGTAATGAGGAAATTCTTTGTTAGAAAATATTAATATTTGTTACTACTCCACCCATAAAATGTACATGTCCAGTTTGAATTAGGGGAAAATCTACAAAGGACTTTTAAATTCATCTATGTATATTCATTATTTCTTACGACAATTTGAATTTTTGTTATTAATTTCGTAAATTTATTCTCTATTACAAATGTAAATATTTGATTCCACGACAATGATATGACGGTATATTGAACTTATGAATGTATTGATGATAGATAATTGCTATGACACGTAAAGCAGAATTTCACACAACTAGTTGCGGAAACTTAGTTACTCTTTGATAGTTTCACGCGTAAATAGATACACACACGCGATACTATACATTAATAACTAAGTTTGGGCAACTGATTTCGTAATGTAAATCCGGCTTAATAATCTAATTCCTTGGCAACGAAGCGCAGGCTCTAATAAGCCTTTGTAAGGCTAATTTACATTTTCATCATATTTATTTTCTATTTCTAATATCACAATTCACACAAAAGACGGCGCATAGTATTTTTTACAAGACTTGTAAAAAATTAAGAATTATAATGAGCAAACGCTTTTCGCGTAGAACTTGCGGTACGTCTTTGCACAATGAGTAGCAATGCAAGACTGACAAGTCCGCTTACTTTTCCCTCAATCGTGCAAAGTAACTTTATCATTCAGCGCGTCGCTTACGTCATTCATACTGAGACTGCCTTTTGTATGTATTGTGTCAATACTGTTTGTATCCCATACCAGTCTTCGGGCGTTCAAACCACGTCACTCTTGTCAAGCAGCCCGTTATTGCTGTTGCCGTCTTCTTGTCAAATGTGATACTCTCGGAGCGGCCGTACTGACTCAGCCGAAGACCTTGGAGTGGGGTCCACTCCTGACAGGCCTAGAGAACCGCTCCGACGCACCACCAAGGTTTTGGTCCCGTAGTCAGTGACGAAGTTTTCGTTCCGTGTCGGTGTGTTTGCCCTGACGCTTTGGTACCCGCAGCAAGGAGGATACCTTGAAGTCAGGATCTTTTTAAAGGCTTCCCGAAACTCCGTATTGAATATTGAATATATGATAGGGTTAAACGCCGAGTTAGAGTAGCCAAGCCACGTCAGGATTTTGAAAGCCAAATCTGTAACAAATTGATAATATTATACTGTCTGCTTCTGTTAATAAAACACGTTAGAGCTCGAAGTACTTTGAAGTACGGCGGGCGGGCGGCGGCGTTATTTCAATAAGGATTTTAAAATGTTTCAGAAAGTCTATTAAAGTTGGTCTCAAAGTTTTATTTTCATAATTTTATTTGATGTCTGGTAATATTGTCATCTAAAAAGTCTACGAGTTACAAAGAAAGTTTTAAAAGTACCTATCTATGACGAAGTAGGTATATTGGTATCGAACTTCGTTAAATTGATTCAAATAGAATAGAATAGAATAGAATACTCTTTATTATGTACACCATATAATTAGAACAATTATAATTATACTTCGTTAAGTAGGATTCCGAATATTGTATGTTTTGTGTTATGCCTGATTTACAAATAAAATATGACTAATGAATGTGCAGCTATTAATAGCAACCCATGTGCGCTGATTAAACAGAATACGTATATAATTTGCAGAATTAATTTGGATTTAAACCTAACGTTTGTACGTAGAATTGCAAGTTTAATTATAATTATTGTTCATTAGCTATTCAGCTCGATCCCTCTTGCAAACAAATGACTAAATCAAATAATATATTAACTTAAAACTTGTTGTAAATGTCACTAACTTCTGCTGAAATTATCATTATACATATAACGTTATTCTGAGTACATATATGAAAACCTAGTGAATATCTAGTTTTACCTAATGTCTAATGTAGGTAACCTTTTTGTTGACAAAGTTAATTTTGAGTGAGTTGAGACCATTCGTTTCGCACATTATTATTTATTTAAATTAATTTTATTCATAGTGTGTACAAATTGTGCATGTCCAATAATAGATGCCGTAATGATAAATATTTAAAGGGGTGTGAGCCTGGAGATCTGTCATACAGGTCCCGAACCTAGTTCAGACTCCAGCTCTCACAAAGGTCCTAGCATACCTAAGGCAAAATTTGTATATACACACTGCTATAACAATGTACCTTTATGAGAGAAATAAACTGTATTATTATTATTATATTATTATTATAATAATATAAAGGGTGATCAGTTGAGTTCGTTGAGTGTGGTTGGTACATATTGGTCTCTATAAAAAATAATTTCACCATATTAAATCTGCATATTATTAACTATTGAAGAGCAAAAAGAAAAATGCAATACAGGTTCTGACGTTTATAATCCCCCTTTCATCAGCGTTTAATGGAAGCGTATTATGAGATTAATTATTTACTTTGGACCGAGAATGGCATACTGCCCGTTCAAGGAATTATAATAAAAATACAGGAGAAAATATGAGCTTCACCTCTATTCACCTATTCACGTAAATAATTTTATCTTCTAATAGTCTGTGAGGTTTATTATTTTATTTTCTTGTTTAAAATAAAGATCGCTTTTATTATATTGCTGCTGCTTTTTTAATTGGCGTAACTTCATTGAGGTTATGTGTATCGGTAGATATCAAATAACAATGACAAGAATAAACATAATTCACGGTACAGTCAACAGCAAAAGTAGATGATCTAAATCAGAAATTCAATACTATGATCGGAGTTCGCGTCAGAACTGTGTGGCGTCGAAGTGATTCAAAAGTATGTGATTGTAAATTATACCAAACATTTACTACTAGTACAGCTGCCATATATTCGTGATCAGTTTTGACTCCTATTGAATTTATGATTTTGATCATCTACTTTTGCTGTTGACTGTACCAACGGCTTGTCGCGAGGACTCGCGCGTACTAATCATGAGTTTTAGAAAACGTTTATCTTTTGTTCTAATTGCTATTGTTCTGAGTGCCGTGGTGTAAACGCGGGATTACTTCCTGCGTTTACACCACGCCACGGTATAAAACATGTATAGATTCTACATGTACTATAACAGTCAGAAGTCGACTAGCAATCTCACAAAACTATGGCATAAGAATATTAGTTGTACTTATGACCTTCTTCTATAAGAACGTTTGACAACACTACACATTGGCAACTTGTTGCCCGCTTATGATTGTTATTAAAAATTTCAATAAGTGAGCGTTACGGTGGCCAAAGTAGTTAGCATTGTGCCTCGCATGGCGAACGTTCGGGTTCGAGTTTCACATCAAATATGAAAAATACTTTTGACGTCACAACGTCTTAAATTAGGTTGCGGCTGGGAGTCACTTATGAAAAAGTGTAACGCTCGGTAACGTTACGATGAGTCACCGAACGAGAGAGAGGCCCGCCGAATGCCTTGCGTCTCTCTCCCACTCAACTATTCTACCGAGAAAAAGACGTTGTCACGTAAAATTTTCGCCCGTAAAACCGACTTTACAGGCAACCATTTTTTTTAAGTATTACAATCATATGAAATAAGAATGCCGAGTTTCTAACAAATATTTTAAATATTCCACAACTAAACGAATATTCTTTCGTTTTACAATTATAATCTTAGCGTCGTTATTAAAATATGAGGGTAGATTTGAAACAAAGTGATAAGTTCACTTTGTAAATCTACCCTCATATTTTAACTACTTTACTAGTTTACCTAAATTATTCCACTATTCGCTATTGTTGGTTGGTGAACATAGTTACGAACGTTTGTGTTATCTTGTTGTTGCTATTTTAGTATTCTTCTGAATTCAATATGCAGGCTAATATTAGTATTGAAGCCAAGGCAAATATTGTGGCCCTATAATAACATAAATAAGTGTAAAGGATTTCTTTTGTATAAAAAATATTACAATGTTACCATATCAATTTATTTATTTATAAATTTGTTTCATTTATTATCATATTATAATAATAAATTACCTTTATTGTAATATCTATTTGTTCAAAGTAATTTACTAAAATAAATTACTAAAACATACAAATAACAATAATTATATAAAACATAAAAAAAAAACGGGCCCAACTAGGATTCGAACCTACACCTATCCCGTAGCGAGTGCAGCCTCGTTACCGATCTAGCTAATGTTAACTTATATTCACTTGTTGAAATTTTGCATTACTATGAAAAAATAATCAGACCGCGATAAAGAAACAAGTTACTGATATTGTCATCCTTGTCTAGCATTGACCACATCTATGACTACTCGTAGCGCGATGCTACACGACATGTTAGTTTGTTAGCGTTGGAACATCACTCACACGGATAAAAATGCGTATGTGTGTATAGGCGCCGCTGCCCGTATAGCGCAGGCGATAATGGTCATTGCGGTGTAAGTGGACTTCTGGCCGTGACTGTACCTACAGTTACTGTTTCCGTTTGTCGTTTACTGTTGACCCCAAAAAATATCATCATTTTTTTTTATTGTGGTGTTATGTTTAGATTTCGATACCCATCACGTCTGCGGAGTTTCGGTACCTAATTTAATTTGACCCTGTTAATAAAATAGAAAACTTCTCAAAAATTTGAAAAAGGTGAACTTAATAGTTAACGATATGTCAGGCACAGCATCAAATCATGCATGTTTTAAACATGCCATACCCACACGTATCAAAACTTGTATACGGGTTTAAACGTAAGATTAGGTAGACAGAAACGCAAGATTAGGTACAGTCAACAAAGGAGTTAAGTATACAGGAGCGTCGGATATAGTTGAAGTTTACTAAGAAACCGATGGATGTTCTGGACTGAAATTTAATTTAATAAATGGAGCTGTTTGTTTTCTATTAATAAACTAAACTTTTATTCGAGAATACCCATCGGTTTCTTAGTAAACTTCAACTATATCCAACGCTCCTGTATACTTAACTCCTTTGTTGACTGTACACAGAAACGCTAGGTTAGGTACACAGAAACTACTTACCCGGTATACACGTTTTACAAAACGCAGCGACGATGTTGACACAGAAGAATGGCACCCAGCACAAGAGGAACACTCCCATGATGATACCCACGGTGATGGCCGCCTTGTGATCGGACACGTGGTACGGCGACGAGTGGACGTGGGTGTGCACGCGGGTTCGGACGGACTTTGTCCGGTTGTCCGGCATCTGAACCGTCCGGGTGACGGCCCGGATCGACTTCACGTGTTTTTGGGCGTAGCAGTATAGTCTGTGGAAGAAGGTCGTTGTTAGTAAGTGTTGCCAATAGAGGTAGAGGAGTGTGAGAGTATATTTATTTAATCGTATGGCAAAATATTAGGCAAAATTGTATTATAATAATCACGAAGGCTTTGGACAGTTGAGGGGCGTAATCGTTAGGTTCTTAACAGAAATGCTACTCGATCGATACGCGATCATCAATTTTGGAACTTCATCAATCCTTGTGTCGTCCTTGCAATTCCTCCATGTTCTACCGTTACAAGGGCATGCAAAACATATGTAATTGAAAAAATATACATAAATAAAATTAGGCAATGCGTTCAGCCGCGTATACAAAACCTCACGCTTCGATGCTGCATCGCTTTTTGGCGACTCGCTGTGATTGAACGCGGTATCAAAATTGTACGTTTTCAATCTGTCACTTTCCTGTCAGTCGCTGCATCGAGCTTCAGAAGAACAAAGTAGCATGTCTGCTAAGTTCCTTAAATCAGCCATTGCTGCAAGTACGTTTGCCTAGTGTGAGACTACGAGCATTTACTTTCACTTTGGGAAGAAACGTCGAAAAATATTTTTTTCAGGAATCACCCTATAATGTTTCCACTGCTGGGATACAAGCCTCCTCCCTGGGAAGGAGCGGGCAGTAATCCAGCACGTGGGCCCAGTGCAGGTTGGTCACATGTCTTCGAAGTTTTGGTTCTAGTACCAACATGCCGGTTTCCTCACGATGTTTTCCTTCACCATTTTGAGAGCAGTGGTGAAGAAATAATTTACAGAGTAAAGTGCCTCCCTGGCTTCGAACCTACGACCTACAACTCGTAAGTCGCGGCCGTAACCACTGGGCCGCCGTCGCTGCTTGACTCAATTTCTCGTAGTTCATTTGAGACAAAGACTTTGGTCTTTGCCTCAAATGAACCCAAACCAACCAAGAAATACCAGGCAAATTATTCGTTTTCAAGCGAAAATCTTTTCTAGAAGACTTTTTTAATAATCTCATGGTAATTTACTCGTTACGAGTGAGTCGACTGACGTAACTGTTCCTGTTCATTAGAAAACTTTTAACGAACTTTAAAACTTCAGCTTGTATCTTGATAATAAGCCTGCGAAATGCCAAAATAAAAAAGTTTACTTTGTATTAATGTCTCGTTAATATTTATCAAAAGAACTATGTAAGTATAATAATAAGTTATTTTCGTCGTTGTCCCTTACGCTGTGACTTATTTATATCTCCCTAGACGACGATAAAAATGTTATTTATGTACCTCTGCACATATGTATATAACACCTATATAGTTATGCTGAGGCTACGCAGATGTTGGGCCCTTTGACAAAAACGTATGTGTTGTACAGTCAACAGCAAAAGTAGATGATCAAAATCAGAAATTCAATACTAATGAACGGAGTTCGCATCAGAACTGTGTGGCGTCGAAGTGTTTTAAAAGTATGTGATTGTAAATTATACCAAACATTTACTACTAGTACAGCTGCCATATATTCGTGATCAGTTTTGACTCCTAATGAATTTCTGATTTTGATCATCTACTTTTGTTGTTGACTGTACACACACTTTTTTTGCCGTGAAAAACTATGGTTACGGTTATTTCGAGTAACGGTTTATTCGCCGAGTGTAGGCACGGTCGTCAATATTGTATGGATCACTATGGAAGCTTGTTGGTAGACACGTTTTTTCTACGGAGCGGTTTATACGCCGTACCGTAATAGAACCGTCCTGTGTACAAAGGGCCAGGCTACGTCGATGTGAGGCCTTGAGTACACACACGTTTTTCTTTCCGTTAAAAACTACGGTATTTTCACCGTGTGATCCCTATGGAAGCTTGTTGACAGACACGGCGGCACTATGGCATCGCGCCGTCGCTATACCATAGAACCAGCATACAAAGACCGATCGTATATCAAGGTCACACGATACCGTAAAGAAACAGTGGCGAAACGCTTTCAATATAAAATAATCTGTCTATTATTTTACCGTAAACGAAAACAATGTACATTATTTTAGTTCTAAGTAAGCGTAATGTATTCATTCGTCTATTATCACCCTACAAATTTTACCAAGTACAGTCACGAGCACTAATATGTCAACACTTGGCAACTTTCAATTGCGATTTTTTCACGAAATAACGAATGCAAAGTTGAAATACGACACTTTACATAAACCTAGGTTCGAAAGTACTATGTTCGTAATAACATAAAATTTCATTCAAAATAAAGGAGAAAATCGTCTTTGAATAAAGCCAAGTGCCAAGCCATACTTATGCTCGTGACTGTACCCAAACAAAATTACTGCTATATATAATTTGCCTCTCACAATATCATTAACTAAAATTTTGATGAAATCTCGTCAAAACCTGCTCATGAGTAATCCTCTTTAACTAATAGGTAGGTATATGAATGTAATATATTTAGTTCAAACCAGTCTAGTTATTACCGACTTTACAAAAAGGAGGAGGTACTATGTTCGGGTGATTGTATGTTTTTTTTTTTTTTGTATGTTTGTTCATCGAATACGCCGCCAATTGTCGACGGATTTTCAAAATTCTTTTTTTGTTCGAAAGTAGATAGTTCTGAGGTGGTCCCATTGTCACCAAGTTAGGATCTGATGATGGGATCTTAGAGAAATCGAGGGCAACCCTCAAATTTTATAGGCTCACTTATTGTTTTTCGCATATTTTATGAAGTATCTTGTGTATTTGTGTATGGTTGTCACCATCTCAGGTAGCTGGGCTGATGATGGAAGGTACAACTCCTTAACAGTAAGAAGTTACTCGAACAGGCAAGGACTGTTTTAGTATGATGTTTGATAGGGCATTTGCCACATTTGGTCTCATGATCATCAAGTCATGACCTGATGCTGCAGTCAGGATAGTCTGCAGAGTACCTAACTCCTCGACAACTAACAGCAGATATATCGTGTTTAGGCTCATTGAAAAGGGCTCGATGTGTGGATAAACGTACTGTTACTGAGGAACACCGAAGACCTGATGCTGAAGCCAGGAGCATCAGAAAAAGTACAAACCTTTAAATTACAGCACCGTAGTCGTGTTTGGGCTCATTTTAAACAGGACTAATTTTAAGTTCAATGCAATGTTGATATAAGTCTGGCTGATGCTGCAGCCAGGATTATCAGCATCTAATCTAAAAACTAATAAAAGGAGAACTCTTCAACAATTAACGTCCCTGCATCGAGAAAAGGAATATTTTATAAAAAGGCGATGGGCAAGTTGACATTAGGCTATTGTAACTTAGATAAATTATAAATAGACCCACTAAAAAGCGAGAAATAAAAACTTTTTAACAAAAAAAAAAACCGACTTCCAAAAAAAATACTACAAACTGAAAAAAAAAACACTACAAACTGAAAAATAACTTTAATTTCGGAAGTCGGTGGCAAAAACTAAAATACTGATCCCTAAGACACCGACTTCCGAAATTAAAGTTATTTTTCAGTTTGTAGTGTTTTTTTTTTCAGTTTGTAGTATTTTTTTTGGAAGTCGGTTTTTTTTTTTGTTAAAAAGTTTTTATTTGACAAATCGTCGTTCGAATCGTAATCGTATCGTCGTCGTCGTGTAGTGGAATGTGTAGCTCCACAGAGCACGGAATCGCCGTGCCTGCCGGAGCCGAGTAACGACAATGGTACTAATAATCTGCACGGTCCTCACATGATCTGATCAAGACAAGGGGGGCCTAAAAAGGCCACTTTGGCAGAATCATAAAAGGATAACATTATGAATCATAATATGGTGAAGACAGTCCGTGTTTTTCTTTTTTTCGCTGCACTACGTAGGTATAATAACAGAGATTGGGATTGGATTTGGATTGGATTGATTAGTATTTTAGCACAGACAAAAAAAAAATAACTGAAAAAACTCAAACTCAAAGCATTTATTTCAATTAAACCTTGTACAGGCATTTTTGAATTGTTAAAATTAAATAGTCCATCAGTTAGTCAGAAAGTTGAAGCTAATTGCCTAAAAATCCTTCACCAATGGGATTTGATACAGTTAACTGTCCATTATGATTCATAATGTTATCCTTTTATGATTCTGCCAAAGTGGCCTTTTTAGGCCCCAAGGTCTGAGGGGTAGACCACTAGCAGTGGGAATGGCTTTCATTTTGAGAGTTCATCAACATTCATTGCGTTATTTAGGTTGTTGTGCAAACAAATTTTTCGAACATATGAAGCAATGGATTAGCAATATCCTTCAAAATTATTTAGATTGTGATTACGCAATTAGGATGCAGGACTTAAAAGAGCCTGTGACTATTGAGTTGGTGTCAGTGTTTCTTCTCAGAGTAGTCAGGAAACACTGAATTAGGAAATCAAGTTTAGAAAAAAAAAATGTCGTGTAAAAGTGAGTGGACAAGCCTTCTTACAGAAATAAATATCAGTTACAATTCGTTGCGCCGAAGGTGTGTTGAGCGCACCACTTCTATCATTGTTGCCATTCAAAGCCGTAAGTTTCTATACGTCATTTGTGTCGTAAATGGCACGCTTGGTTTGTATGGATAGTATAGAGACAGTGCCGCCTCTAGCTGAAGCCAAACATCTCCGTGCTCTGTTTGTAGCTCTATAGCAGTGCGGCAAATAGTTGTGGTGTCTGAAACCGCCTTTAATTAGGCTGTAGGCTGTGCTCTGTTTGTGTTTCGATGACATTCTACATGGGCCTAATTTCGCTCCAAAGCCTGGAGGCAACACGTTCTGATTGCTTTGAGAAGACGGTCTTTGAAAGGATGAGGAACAGGAGGTTTATTGACGAATCTTAATGGTGCCAATAAATTTTTTGGTGGAAAGCAGAAAAATGTCACACTCACAAGGTGAGGGTGGTGTTCAAGGTTCACTTTATCCTACTGTAATGAGACCGTTTAAGTAATAGGCCGAAAGCCAAGGGCTTCTGATTCAGTTTCATTCCTAGAAATAATACCATCGTCTTGTCTTTAGTATAGTATGTGTATGTATATTATGTACCTATAGTGCCTATTAGGTATGTTTTATTTATTACGACCATGAACATATCTGCGGTTACCTAACAAATAGTTTTCAATTACATTTAAGGGACTTTAAACAGATAACAAGGTAGAATAATGTTAAATATATCGTTTTCTAACGATATTTAGATCTTTTGAATTGTAGCAGAGTTTAATTTTAAAGTTTCGTCGAGTGCGACGGATCTCTCAAGGTCTCAGGTCTAGATATTAAAATAGCCTTCCTGAGTGGTGTTGGCCCACACTGAGAAGTCGGCTTTAAATACTCGTACCAACGAATGAACTAGGTGTACGGTGCCCATTCCGGTGCGACAAAAGAAGAAAAAATAAAAAAAGAAAAAAGAAAAAAAAAAAGAAAAGAAAAAAGAAAAAAAAGAGAAAAAAAAATAAAAAAAAGAGAGAAAAGATTGTACGTATTAAACTGAATGTCACGTGATTTTAGCGAATCTTTTCGAGCGGCTTGACTTACAGTCAAGTTACGGTTTCCTAGAAGAGTGGTGCCACTGATACCGTAATCAACGTGACCACCTACTGGGCTCAAACAATTTAAAATATCGTAGAAGAGTACCATCGACACGAAAAGAAGAAGAAGAAGAGTGGTGGCCGCAGTGACAGCGTGTCTTGGTAAGTTTCACAACATAAGCGCGCACCCACTCGTACGCGTGTACGCGCGCTTTACAAAAAATACTACATCAGAAGGCCAATTCCCGTAATTAAAAACGTTCAAAATCTAGTCGCAATCTCATCTCAGTGACAATCAATGCCAGAAACTTGTCAAAAATGTAGGGAAATTAGAGGTATTTTTGACAGATTGCGACTGAAATCAGACTGTGAACGTTCTGATCGAACGACTCTGATCTCCTGTCAAAAGCTATTGTGTTTTCATTCATAATTTTAAAAGGTTACAAGTATAGATATAAGAAAGAAGGTTACAAGACTCCTTTTTCTAAAGCTTAAGAACTCAATAGAATGAACACCAATGTGCAAATAGGCGACAAAACATAACATTGTAAATGATGATAGATTATAAATAAACTGTGTCAGTCCGTCGGTCCCGTACCCTTGGGAATAAAACCTTGATTGATGAGTTTCGGTAGCTATACAAAACTTTGGATACAAAATTGTTCCTTGTCATGTGCTCGTTTTTAGTTGCTGTTTTTTTTGTTTTCTTTCTGTGCCCTAGATTTTACTTTAAGAAGTATTTGTAGTACCTAGTTTGAGGGAAAGATGTCGTGAGGAAAGTTTTGAGTCTGAATGAGGATGACTATAAGAGTAGGGGAACACAAAGGAAACGATCAATTAACCGCCGCTGCCGCTGTATTAGTTACCTTTGGATTTGTATAAACCCCTTACACATGGCGACGCGGCGGTGGCGGCGAGTTTTGATAGGTCTTATCAAAATCTGCCGCCGCCGCGCCGCATGGGTTTATACAAAGATTAAACAACGGATTGTAGTACGATTTCTACGGCGTGGTGTCAAACATGAAGAAAAGTCACTTTGTCTTCGTAGAGTAGAGATAGAAGCGGTCTTGCTTAGCGTGCAGGGATGTATGTACAGTCATGGAAATTCATTGTTAAATAAATTGACACCCTACGTCAATTTTCCGTGATATAGTCCTTTCCTACAACCGACAATTTGAGTTCTTAGTGAATTTGATAAACAATTTATTTCCCTGACTTTACCTATGTAATATCAAACCATGAATTTTTATTAACTTAAATTGTATAGTCCCCTGCCTGTCATCGACGTCGCGTCGTTGCGAATAGACATTTTATTAGCTACACAAAATTAAATAACTTTGGAAGTATATTGGATACCTATACCCTGAATAGCTTTGAATTATCAAAGAGAAGCGAAAACGTAATGAAATTCTCGTTTATTTCGATGAAAATTTGCGAAACTCTTATTGAAGCAACTCCAAAAAACGTTCTATTTCCTGTCTATTATTTTACTTAAACATAGGAGGGGTGCTCCTTCGACTTCATTATTGCAAAATAATAATAAAAAAAATCAGTTCGTTTTACAGAACACAGTTTTCACACAGTTTTCCTTGAAAATTATTGTATAATCTAAGTGTTGCCAAGACTAGGCATATCTCTTTCGTAACCTTTTGACCGCCACAGACGTGTATAGACGTCAAACCAAAATGTGCCCAGCACGCCACGGTTCGATTACATGACAGATTTTGACGCCGAGGGCACGTTTTTGATTTTTTGACGTGTGGCGGTCAATAGGTTAAATGAGTTTAGATACCCTTTTTTAAGGGCACCTGTATAAAAAAATAGTTTTCATAGTGATTACTTTGTTTGTGTAACTACGTTTGCTGTAGACATTTTTATCAACGGCTGTGACGCCGATAGAGCCTCTAGCTTACTATATGGTTTTGGGGTCCAATTTCAAACAATAGGCACCCCTAACACAGCCTAGGCTGCGCCACAACATCCTATCCTCCGCCTTCCGCATCCAGTCTGTTCTAGCCACCCTTTTAAGGTCGTCGGTCCATTAAGCTGGGGGGCGTCCCACACTACGCACTATTGCTTATAGATAGATTATTTTAGAAATCACGGACTCATGGCTGCCGATCTGAATCGTTAATATGGAGCTTGATCGCAGATTGCGATCAAGATTGAGCGTTTAATAGGTGCCATTCGATTAAAAACAAATGATATTAAAATTAATAATTAATAGTTCAAAAAACACTAGAAAAACACGCTTTTATAAATGCACGTAAAAACAAAAAAATTCTACAAGTGCAAACACGACCATGATACGATATTCTATCAAAGAATGCCAGTGCCTATCTTCCGGCTTCATCATCAGACCTTGAAACCTAATCGTGGTCAAAGTTCATTACAAGACTTTTCTAAGAAATCCAAAACAGCTATGATACGATTTTCCATCATGAAGTTCCAGTTCATATCTTCCGGCTCCATCATCAGATCAGTTCGACAGTACCATATTATTGTATTGTCATCAGAACTACATACAGCTGCCAATTTTCATTACGCTACGACCCTTAGAAGATGGTTAAATTGGTTACCTTAGATTCCATTACATAGTTACATACAAGTCGACCTAATAAAAGCGTGTTAAAAAGAGGTATATAGGTTATACGCGCTGCGTGAGCACGTCAAAACTTAGTTAGTTAGCCAAGTTTTCTTTGTTTTGTCTCTTTTTTGCTCCCGATAATTACAACATACCGTCCTACTTCTACGTGTCTTCTAATAGTGTGACTTTGTGCCGTTTTTGAAGATCGAATGTTGGTGACAATCCTTTCACAGTTATTTTAATTCTGACTAGCTTCTGCCCGCGGCTTCGTCCGCGTGGATATCGGAAATTATCCCACGGGAACGTGCTACCAGGACAAAAGGTATCTCATGTGTTACAGCTGTCTGCCAGTGAAAGTCCCGTCAAAATCTGTCCAGACGTTTTAAACAGATAACAGACAAAAAAAATTTTTTTTTTAAGCTTTTATTTTATTTATTAGTATTGAGAATTGATGTTGCATCACTCTTCTTTATTCTCATTCTATTACCTAAGGTTTCTTCTGTTGGGATGCTGTCAGAAGTAAAATAACAGTGAACGGATTGTACAGACGCCAGCACATCCAGCTACCCGAAACTGTCAAATTTTCCCAATCAACTTTGAACCTTAGGGTTTAGCAATAAAGTTGAAAATCTATTAAAGAAATTTGACAGATTGTAGTAGCTTGATGTGCTGGCGTCTGTACGTAACCTATATATTACTTGTAATATCATTGACAGAAACAAAATAATAAATAAGAAACCCACCTGCAGTATATACTTATCATAACAATACACGGTAGAATGAAGGATATACAGCTGGAGAGGACCGCATACGTCGGCGTCAGGACAAGCGCGCACGTGGGGTATCTCGGCGGCTTCTGAGTAGCCAGGGCTTCTTCATCAGGCCTGTGGAGCCCTAGCGAGATGGGCAGGAAGCTGACCAGGCCGGCTAGCAGCCAGATCATGGCGATGGTCGCTACGGCGACCTTTCGAGTCACCCAGCGACCGTATCTGGGAAGAAAGTGGCTGTTACTGCATTGTGTTATGTTATATTTTTTCTAAGACATTTTAAGCTCGTAATTTTTTATTTTTATACACATGATATAAAAACTAATAAAACTAAAACAATTGGTATTGTAGCGACTTTAAACATTCAGGGGATTCACGAAACTTTTATACCCAGAATAAGTCTTACCCCTTTTTTTTTTGGGTGGGGAAATCATCAAAGACCCCTACCGCTCTGGGCGGAGCGAAAGGGAGTCTCAGTCTCTTACTGACTAAAACCCACCCGTGTTCCTTCAGTTGCCTGTGCCAGGGGCCACGGTATCTCTTTCGAACAACCCGCGACCCTGGCGGGCATCGGCCCCAGCGGACACCGTCCGTCAGTGCTGGCATCTCCTTGAGGCGCGCGTGGAATACAACGCGCCGTCGACCCGGGCCTGGTCTTTACCGGACGGCGAGCTGCCCATTGCTCGCCGTCCGCAAGCCCGCGCCTACGGTGGCCGGGAATCAGCTATTGATTCCCGACGGACGCCCAGGGCGTCTCCTGCGGCGACTAGGGGCGTGAGTGAGGGCGCAATAATTGCCTCTTCCTCACGCGCTCCGCCTCCTCCTTCGCGAGAATTACTGCTTCGCAGAAGGAGGCGACAGCCTTCCATGCACTCTCGCTCCGTACCATGGCCTGGACTAGGGCCGGACGCGAGAGATCGCCGCCGCCGATCGCCGCCGCTGATCGCCGCCGTGTGGACACGGCGGTGCTCTGCCCAAGCTGGGCAGATCTCCTCCGTATGCTCCACCGTGTCCTCCGGGCGATCCACACAATGGTGACACCCGGGCGTTTCCTCCCGCCTTATTCTGAACAGGAACCTCCCGAAGCAGCCGTGCCCGGTGAGGACCTGCGTAAGGCGGAAGGTGAGGACGCCGTGGCGCCTCTCTAGCCACTCCTCAATGAGTTGAATTATCGCCGCAATTGTGGCGTGCCCAGCACTGGGTTGCGACAGTCGCACTCTCCATGTCGCCATGAGATCCCGCCGGAGCTCTGTCCGCTGCACCGCGATTTCTCGCGGCTGCGGAGTTACGCCCCGGCGTTTTACCTCCTCGATAAGTCTTACCCTAAGAATAAATTTTGAATTTTTAACAGTTTTTCCACACTAGAACTGTCAGACGTCAATTTTATTCCACGAATAATATATATTATTATAATAGACTTTGGTAAAATCAGCCCTAAGTCATACAATTCCAAACACAACAATTTAAATGTGAACGCATGTATACCTTCTAAATAAAATAATTCTTATTAAATAACGTGGCCCGAAATATTCACTCTAGCTCCATTGTAACAGTGATCAAAGTTGCGTGAAAATATTTGACGTAAATTATGACAGAGTCGTTGTAAGCTCCAGAAAACTGGAGTTGACGGATAAGAAACGACAAAAGCACTTCAGTATCACTTTTGCGTTGTCCCAAGTTATTGAATACGCGTATTATTATGATCAACTTGGGAATATTATTTCAGGTTTCCAAGAAAATGCGTACTTAATAATTATTTATAATAAATGTGAGACTTATTTTAATAACTTTTTCCACTTATTTCTTAGGCGTTCTTATCACACAACCTTTGGGTGAAGGCTCTTTAGATTCAGAAGTAGCTACTTATCTTTAAATAACCGTATACCAGGTAGAATTTAATAGGCCAATCTTATATGGGACTTTTGCTTAGGGGAGGCCTATGTCCAGCAGAGGACGTCTATCGGCTGAAATGATCATGATGATGATTTTGACTTAACAGCAAAATATAATGTTAACAGTTACACCCTATTGAGTGACATGAAGCAACTTCATACTGCGATACATAGTGGGGGAAGGTTATGCAGATGATGGAAATTTTAACTATACAGGGTGGCCGGGACATCGACGAGCAACCTATTACCATGGATTCAGTAGATGAACACCCCTGTGTGGAAACTTTTCGTCGGTTATTTAAAAAAAAAATAAGATATTCCATACAATTTGAACGCGTAGATACGTATTGCACTTTTCTATAAAACAGCAGATTTTAAGGGGTTCCGTACCTCAAAAGGAAAAAATGGAACCCTTATCATCACTTTGTTGTCCGTCTGTCTGGCTGTCAAGACCTTTTATCTCGGGAACGCGTGGAGGTACCTATCGAGTTGAATTAAAACCATATACTCAAGTCTGCACTCCCTTGAAGCTGTGAAAAAATCAAACTTCTAGGTTAACGTTAAAAAAAGATACGGCCGTTTATGCCGCAAAAACGTATATTTCGACACTCTCAAGGGAACCAAAATTTATAGGGTTGACCTAGAATCATGAAATTTGGCAAAAAGCAAGGTCATGTAGCACAATTAAAGGAAAAAATCCGAGAGTCAGACTCGCACTTGGCCGGTTTTTTTTTTTAATAACCGACGAAAAATTACTAAGCTGGGGGGTATAGAATCATGTGTTGAATTCATGGTTTCAGTTTGCCCGTCAATGGTCTTTCCACCCTGCATTGCTACACTACCTCCGACCACCATTACCGGCAATAATTGCTGAAACAATTTCCCGTGTAAGAGGAGATAAAGAACAGACGACACTAAAAATATCCCAAGCCAGCTAACATGTTCTGATGGGTCGTCAATAGAATTATATGACCGTCACTTATTGGCATAGGTTTAATACGTTTTTCCTGACCTCTTATCAATTTATCACCGTACCAGGTCCAGTCACTGACGCACCATTTAACATTTGACTTGGGTCAACTTTATGTATTGTAAACTTATTATCTTTTAAAGGTTTTTTTTTAGACAAGAATGGTTCGAAGTTTCATAACGTAGGTTTAAGCAAATTCACAAATGTTTATCAGTAATTAGAATTGTCGACATCAGCACTAATAGCCAAAAAGACAAATACTTATAATAGGAATATAATAACCTCAGAAACTTGTCCTTCTAAAGGACAATGACCAAAAGTCGCTAGGAAAGAATAGAATAGTAGGAAAGAATAGAATAGTAATACTCTTTATTATGTACACCAAAAATACCGTCCGTAGTCGTACCAAAAAGTCTCATGCAAGATCAAAATATGTAAGTAATTATTTTTATAATTTTTACGACATTACGCGTCGGGGATTTGATTATTGAACAGGGAATTTAATTTAAAGTAAAAAAGTAATGATATTGTTTTATTTCTAAATGACGTTCCTTTTCATAACCTTGAATGGAGATAGGTACTTTTGTTTTGGGCCCACTGTATTGTAACGTTTTTTTAATCATATTATACTTAAAAAACGTTACCAATTTATCATATCAAATGGTGGATTTTTTCAATAACTGGGATCACGAAATCGTAATAAAAAGAAAATATTTTGATAATGCACTCAATTGATTCAATTCCAGTTATGGTCGTCATACATATTGTATTGAAACGTTTTTTTATTAAAAAAAAAAAACAAAGTTGCAATAAAATAATTAAAAATTAGTTACATTAATTAGAAATAACTAGAATAGAATAGAATAATATAATACTTTTATAGCAATAATGGCCGTTCGTGTATGACATGATGACATGTCAAACAAAATAAAGTATGTACCTAGTTTTTAGGTTATTTCGATTTTTTTGAAAATCTCCGAAACCTGGGTTTTGTTAACAAAAATAACTTTTGCAGGAGTTAATATTATAAGTGTGCATGGTACGGGATACATCCATGAGCGTTATTCTTTGTGCTGCCTTTTCCCAACTATATTAGGGTCGGCTTCCAGTCTAACCGGATGCAGTTGAATACCAGTATTTTACATGGAGCGACTACCTTTTTTTTTTTTTTTTTTTTTTCGCTTAGGAATGACGTTACGCATCTCCGCTCGTCGGGGGAAGAGACGGAGTATGTGGGACTCCCTGCCAGGGTGGCAGTATACCCATTAAAACTCAGCGGTGTTCCCTCATCGCCTTGATGGGGAGGTCATGGGAATCCGGCTCAGCCTTTGCATCCACAACCCCCCCGGCGCATGCCCGCCTAGCTGGCGGGCCCCGCATGTCCCCCCGTCTGGGGGGCTACGGGAATGGCCGGGAACACCTGGCCATTCCCGTCCGGCACTGGTGGAAGCCTGTGCAATACAGGCGAGGGTGCCCCCACACCCGTCGCCTGCTGGCTTGCACCTGGGAGGAGTCGGAGATGACTGTCATACTGACGTCTTCTTCGACCCCTCCTCCGCCTTCGGAGCGGCGGCGCCGCGAGAGGGTCTTCCATCTAACCTCCACAACCCAGTTACTAGGTAATACAATACCCTTGGTAAGATTGGTGGTCAGACTTTCAGGCTTTTGACTACCCTTAACGACTGTCAAAGATTCACGAATGACGGCCGGGACCTTACTTTCCGAGGTACGGAGGGGTCTTGGTATGTAGGAAAAGGCGGTCACCCATTCGCGGACCAACCGTGGCAAGCGTAACTTAACTTGATCGATCGACCCCTGCGGCTGTTATTACTTAGGTATGAGCCCCCAATAAAAGTTTTATTACTATTGTGACATAAATCAGCATCATATAAATTTTACACAGTAATTCTATCTAAGTAGTTAATTATGTACAGGTCAAGATAGTCAAGTTGACTATCAAGTTAAATTGACCGTATATTCAAGTCACATTAACTGTTATTCTCTATCAACCGGAATGGAACGGCTATGAGATAACCTATTTACGTAGTATGTCACTAAGTAAATCTAGACATTTTTATCAACTATAAAAAAGTCGGACAAGATTTTTTGTATACAGGCCAAAGTATTCATATTTTACTCTACATTGCTAAAATTCATTATAAGTTTGTGCGATATAACTTTTCTCGCTTAAGACACAATTTTATAAGAGTGATTGTACTCACCTAAAATACTTGTCTACTCACACTCAAAACATTGTTTTAAAGTAGGTGCAAGTTAAGCGGCCTGTATACCTACTGAATAGCTTGTTCGGTACTGTACCTAATGGCACATATACAATGTGTTTCAGAGGGGGGTGAAACTTGGGGGTGTGGCACAGGCCTTCCAACTAAGCAACTTTGTTGGTTTGTGTTTTTTTTAAAAAAATTGTTGTTCCATACAATTTGAACGCGTCGGTATTGCGCTTTTGTATAAAAACAGCAGTTTTTTTTTTATAATCGACGAAACGTTTTTACGCCAGAATGTAGAATCATGTGCTGAATTCATGGTTACAGTTTGCGAGTCGTCATCCCTGCCATCCTGTATATACTTCGCTTTAATTACGCCTTTCAATAAGATAAACATCTGTTATCTTCACCCAAAACCACTGAACTAAGTCGTTAACGTGATAGCTCTCACCTCAAAGGGTCTTTGATGTGTATGTATCTGTCGAGCGAGATGGCACACAAGTTGAGTATGGAGGCTGTTGAGCACATGACGTCACAGGCCACCCAGGTGTCGCAGAACTGCTCGCCAAATACCCAGTATCTGGGAATAGAAACTAGTGTTAATATGAGAAGAAACGGAGAATTAAGCGTTTTTCTTTCTGTCCGTCTATTGGCGCGCTTAATGGTATCCATTAGGTAATTCTGGGTGAAAATAGGGATCGCTTTAAAAAAAAATGTTTAATCACAAATAAAAAACCTGTATCATTTGACTAACATCGTCACATCATTTCAAGTCAAGTATCAACTTCCCCCACTCCCTTCCGCTCCACCCAGAGCGGGAGGGGGGGTCATTTGATGATTTCCCATCCGAAAAAAAAAAAAAGTATCAACTTATTTAGATCCGCTGATAAAAATGTCACGATGAAAGTCTGATACACCTTAGCCCTTTAAACCTTATGAAATGCTACAGGGGTCACTTAGTTTTATGCCTCGACTGTGTTTCATGTGTTATCCTAAGTTGACAGCAGCCCTCGAACATGCGGGGAGAAAGATTGTTCGCGGTCGAACTTTAGGAGATATGCGTATTCTATGAGGCAATTTCTGCACCACCCGTTTTACGGTCTGGTAGCGGCGGTTCGATATTCAAGCAAATGTCATGTGTTCATCCGGCAAATGAATGGAGATTTCAAGTCACAAGCGGCTATGAGTTGACAGTGTGGTAAGCTTACCCGAGCAAGTCATTGACTCCAGCAAAGGTCATGACTGCTGCAGCAACCAGCATGTCAGCGATCGCCAGCGATGCTAGAAAGAGGTTGCCGATGCGTCGCAGCCCTCGATCTGTGTATATTGCGATGCAGACCAGTATGTTTCCTGCTACGCTGAGGAAGATCAGCAGCGACAGGAAAATACCTGGTGACAACAGATTGGAATGTTTATAAAGAGTGGCGATTAGATTATCACATTAAATAGTACAACAGTTATTACATCAGTCGGTTTAAATAATAAAATAAACAATTTTACTAAAAATAGAAAACGGAATTTTTCAAACAAAGTAAATAGTAGCTTAAAAATTGGGTCAACATAAACTACCCATAATAATAAGGCACTAGACACGCGTGGGGCAATGGTATTAACAATTCAACAAAAACTTTATGGTATTGTTAAAACGAAAAACAAGATCTCACGGCTAGAAAGTTAATTGTTATTAATTATTTCAATTGATTTGTCAATTTCATTGAATTGACAAAAAATTGTGAACTGCAACAAACCATTTATAATTTGTACATAGCAATCCGACAAATTGTACACTGGTATCAATCTTGCATGCGACGGATCGCACTTTGCGCTAACACTAAATAGCTAAGTAACTGCGACTAATTCGGCTACCGCCAAGACCTACAAATCAGGGACGGTTCACAATTTCATGGGCAATAAAATCGGACCGATTGTGAACCCTGCTGGTTCGTTCACAATTTGGCGGTTTGACATGGATAGATTATAAACTATCGAAAATGAATACGTTATATTGTAAGTAGTATGGTACAGTTCACAATTTATCGACAGTTTACAATCTCGCGAGAAAAATTATAAAAAAAAAACAAAATAAAAAAAAAATATGCAAGAAAAAAAAAAAACAATATCATACGGTGATAGGTATACCACGGTATATATGTTGCCGCCAACTTTAATTAGCCATTCAGTTAAGTGCTTAAGCTTTTTAATAACTAAACGGCGTCGTTCAACTAGCGGCCTGTATGATATTCAGCCAATGCGTCTAATACAACATTTAATGAATTGGCTGGCTGAATCTTTGGCCATTTATATAACAGGGTGAATAATCATTTTAACAACTGTTATTTTGATATGATCAGTTGAAAAAAATTACGGGAAAGTCATTATATTTTTGGTGGTGGTTGTATTAAAATTCTACAATGTCAGTATAACGCATACTCAAATAGTGTAATAAATGAACGACTAGTAGGTAAAAATGTTGGAATGGGCAGTTGGGTAAATAGTTCGGCAGTTCATAGGTTAGGTTGAAACTGTGATCAACCATGCGCGAGCCGAATTATTGGTCGCAGTAAGTAAGCCAGGCCACCCCGACCAAATGGGTTACGTTAGGTTAAAACTGTGACCAAAAAAGCGCGAGCCGAGCGAGCTGAGCGAGCGGTGCCGCCGCAGCGGCCGGCGAGCGCCACTTCCAAGTTAGATTTCTTACAGACTATTTCCGATTTGTTGTCCAAAAATGTAAAAAAATATGAATTAATGGAAAAATAACTTTAATTCCTACACAATAAAATTCAGTTTACGCTACAACTTCAAACATTTTTGTAACTTTTTCAATAGTGCTAGTTACTCTGAAATCAACTTAATTGTCATTGAAATAAAGTTGATATTGTTTTACCTTGAATTAGGGTGGGGGTGTGCAGCACTGCGCAGTTTTACATTTTACTTTAGATCGAAGTCAGAAAAGAGCTATTTAATCAGACTATTATTTCAGCTTGATAAAATAGGTACTTGTTAAAAGTTATTTAAACTTCACTACGAGAACCCAAGAAACATCTGCGAAAGTTTCTAAGTTTTGTTCACTAAGTATTGCAAAATTTAATATGGCACTCTTTAAATACCTTGTGAAATATAAAGTATTTGAAGATAATAGATAATATTAAGTTTATTGAAGTACCTACTTACCTCGGTATATGTTTTTGTTTTGTGTAGGCGTTTTTGCATTCGATTTTACTTTGTATTATTAGTAAAACATGGTGGAATCGATATAACTCAAAACTAATCAGCTGTTTCATTCTGTTTAGATAGCTCGACATTTGGAACAGCAGATTTTTTTTTCTATTACAATGAGATTAAAACCTTGTATAACGAGTTTTCTTACGTCTATCTGCTCTTTAACAAATAATATTATTGTCTTTTGGGACACTCAAGAGGGCCATGATCAATAGGTAGGTAATTTACGATACCTATCTCATTGGACAGGAAATGATGTAGTTATAACACTAATTTTTGAGACAATAATCTCGAGATTATACCACCTCTCCACGACACGACACTCGCTGATCTCTATTGGAATCTCTCGTTGGCAGGTTGTTACCCCGCGGCCACGAGCTACACGCTCAAGCGACACGGGTCTCGCATCAGCGATTGCGAAGACAATAAATGAGTGACTTGCGGAGCGATGACGGACGGAAACAGGTGAAGGACGCGCGTTTCGCTTGTCGCAAGTCGTATCACTCGAGGTGAACCTGCCTGTCCACCGGAGCGGAGCGAGGCAGCTGAGCGGAGAAACGGAGAAGTATTAAGCAATAGGATTGCACAAAATCTCCGCTCCTCTTTTGTCCAATTTTTTTATTGGTTAATATTTCTCCGTTTCTCCGCTCCGCAGCTTCGTTCCACTCCGGTGGACAGGCAGCCTAAGGCACCTGTTCAACCGCCGACGAGGAAGCGACTAGCTATCAAACATTTTCTCGATTAGCGAGCAACAACTTGAAATTTCATTACATTAAATTTCTACCCAAAATTTACTTGCAAATTAATATTATGATAATGCGTGAAATATTGAACCTAGGCTTTTCAATTAACATGACTGCGATAGAGTTTTGTAACATTAAAGTTCTTGTGATAAATTAAGTATTAAACTGTTAACAATAACAAGGTTCCAGTAGATACGACAAAGGCGGCTGTAACAAAATTTTGGGTTTGCGTTTTCGTGTTATTATAAAACGAAGAGCGAAGTCAGATTATCAGACTAAGTTAGATCGGAAGTTCAGAGGTCTGTTTAAGGTAGTGGAAGTTTTGACAAGTGATCGCTATAAGTTAAAAGCTTTAAATTGTAACCGTACTTACAAGTTTAGTATGCTCACGATCGCATACAAAAGATGCCTCTAAGTAGTGTTCCTAACGAGTTAAACGTAGATGATGGTGACGAGAGTTCCTCCACCGAGTAGTTAGAGCACATACCATGGCTAGGTCGCACTGTACGCACTTGTCTGTAGTCGTAACTGTAACTCACTTGTGAGTTGGTAAGGGCGCGATGGGCAGCTGGTGGTGCAGCGGGGACCAGGATCTCAAAGGAGACTATTGTTATGTTGGTCGTATCACTTTAGGTGATGACGATATGGGTGGCATGAATGTCACTAGCTGCTGCGGCAGCAGGGCCATGAGCTTGTATGTGATCTAAGTTGATATAGTTCCTGACCAATTATTACCATGGCTTAAAGGAATCTTTTGTTATCGATCATTGTTATTGTTTTTATTCAATTTTTACCGACTTCAAAAAAAGGAGGTTATCAATTCGATACGTATGTATGTAATATTATTGGATTTGCATTATATTCACATATGATGATCTATTAGGGCTTCCAAACAAATATACAAAATTTCATAGACGTATGTATGTATGTATGTATGTATGTATGTTTGTCCACGCATATCTCCGGAACTATTAATCGGATCGTGACCATTTTTTTTTTATTGGCTTACATTTTCTTCAACTTAGGGAACAGTGCAAGTTTCATCAAGATCGATTCAGTAATTTTCAAGATATGCACTAATACGTGTAAGTGTGACGGCCTGGCTTATTGATAAGAGCTACGGGTGTAGTGTTAAAGGGAAAACATCTCAAAACCTTGGTCAAATACTAGTGCAAAAACTAAAAATTACGAAATAAAAAGTAATTTAAAAAAATTAAACGGACTTCAAAAAGAAATTAACTCAAAATTATGAAATAACTTTAATTTCGGAAGTCGGTGGCATAAAACTAAAATACAGATCCCAAGACACCGACTTCCGAAATTAAAGTTATTTCATAATTTTGAGTTAATTTCTTTTTGAAGTCGGTTTAATTTTTTTAAATTACTTTTTTTGTTAAGTAATGTTTCCATAACATTGTGGTCAGAATTGGCCGAGTGGAACATACACTGCTGTTGATTTTTTTTTGGTTACAGGTTAACACACAAGGACGTGTGCAAGCAGGATGGCAGTGTTGGACAGTGCTGTACTCTTTGGATCTCCTGTACGAATAATTGCTGATCAAAGATGGTGCTTTTCAAGCAAGGATTTTCTCGACTTCTGCCAAATAAATAGAGGATTGCAACCGGCCAAAGACATCGTCTCAGAGAAAGCATCGGCTCCAGTGACCTGTATCCTTTTTTGGTGGCGAGCTACGTCATATCACCACAAGCTGAAGAAACTAACTGCGGTAACGGCCGAGTTGAGAAGCGAGTGCATGTCTGTACCATTAAGCCAGCTACAGATCTATTGTCTACGGAATCTGGTGAGTCGTTTTCATTTTGTTTTGACTCGGGTACGGAGTGCTTCCCTGATAAACAACAACAAAAAAAACGGTCCTACAGTGTTAGGTATAGTCCAATCTAGTTTACAATGCAATTATGAATGATGCTAGTAGGTCATGTACCAGTGGAAGTAGATGGTGATCACAGTGGTGATAAGCAAGCCTACATTATTGGAAGCACGCGAGTAGGGGTTCTCTATCGGCCGTAGTAAAAGGGTAATGCACATAGACGCATGCGCTGGATGTGTGAGAACAATGCGATTGCTAGTCGGCCGGAGAGCCGTGGCGTTAGAGTGGTTTATTCTTATGTGGGTTTCCAGGTGTCTAAGGCTCTAAATGAAAAAGATTTTTGCTGTAATGTGGATAACGATGGTACATGGCTCTGGTTGATAATCTTTGTTTTGATTAGATAATCAGAGTTTGTTTACATGGCTCTGGTTGATGACCCTTACTTTGATTAGATGATAATCAAAGTTTGTTTACATGGCTCTGGTTGAATCAAGCACGCTCATGAGGCTAAGGCGCTTGCCAAGGGATCAGAGTATTACTGACGAATTTGAGGAAAGTCAAGTAATAGCCTTGTTGATGGAACAGAGTAGAGATTAAGTTGTGTGTATGTTATGTGTGCCTGACAGACAGATGAAGGTTGTCTTGAAGGACAGATTGACTATCAGACTCCGGATTGAGGATGTCTAGATAGAGATGGAGGTTGTCTTGAAGGGTAGACTAATCAGACGCCGGATGTAGGTTGTCTTGAACAGGTCTACATGCTATCACTGTTGATGAATTGAGAAACTAACATGATTGTGTTGAATTTTTTTTGTTAATAAGATTTTAGATGTAACATTTGATAGTGTGTGTACCTATTACTTACTCGTGACTATACATACGCATACCAGCGAGTAATCGCTTGTCGCCGTCGCGCACTCTTGTTCGCTCGCCAGCTCGTTTTTAGTTGCTAGCTCTAATCGCTTCTCGTTAATCGCTAGCGGTGGGACAGGTGCCTAACACTAATTATTAAGACAATAATCTTGAGATTATAACACCTATCCGGGAATCTCGCTAATCTTATTGCAATCTCACGTTGACACGTTTAAGTGGCACTCTAGTATACTCACGTGTGATAATAATACCGATGTAACTAAGCCTCTTCCACAAGAACATATGTAACGATACATCTACGTCGTGCTCGAGAAAATCAGTTCCTGACACCTGTCGTTGCGACAATTCTAGTAACCAGTAAAGATCAAATTCGCAAAACATGTATTCGTTTGTATGCAACTGACAGGTGTCAAGAACGCATTCTTTCGACGGCCGGACTATAAGTCAAGAGGTAAAATTGTTTGTTTGTTTGTAACAGGTAAACTCTAAAACTAATACTGATTCGATTATAAAAATCCTTTCGTTGATAGAAAGCTACACTATTGTTGAGTTCCACAAGATATGATTTATGGTGTAGTCTTAGATAGTTGACTTCTACACGGGTGAAGTCTCGGGCATATATAGATAGTCCATAATAATTATCGTCACTTATTTGTTCTGAATGTGTTTGCATTTTGTTTGGCACCCACACTACGACTCGGCACAGTTGGAAATGCCAATTAGTAGTTATGAAACAAAGCGTATTTCTGTAACCTACTACATAGTTGCAAAGCTCATTAATTTACACGAGCATGTTGAAATCGTCCAAAATAATGCCACGTTTCGCCATGCCAGCAGAATGTGAAAACGGAAACTTTAGCCCTCTTTATAACTGCAATAAAAAACTTATAACAATTTTCAATAATGTACTCGTATAGTCAGCATTCTAGTAGGTATTTTCTACATTACCGATTCCCAAACTTCTTTCGAAATACCACTTTTCCTGTATTCATCTTTTAGCGCCGAGCACCTATCATCGACACGTCCACACTTACGAAGATCTGCGCGATACGAACATCGGCGCCTCCACCAGTTTGTTACCATCAGGAAATTGAACCGCTTAGCGCCGAACGAGGCGCGAAATAGACTGAGCCCGGTCCCACTGCAAACGGAGCGGGCTCCGTACAGACTCCGTTTAACGTTAGACTAGTATGAAAAAAATGACGAAACTTTTCTTACGGCCGGACCTATCTATAACCAGTTTTGGAATAATGGAGGTAGAAAAACTTATCTATCTCTGGTTTTAACGCGCCTATAATCTAATCTTACCGGCCCACGCTATCTATCGATGGGAGGTTATACTATGGATAGCTATTTGTATGAAAAAAAAAGGCGTTCCTATAACATGTTGACAGCTATTTGTTTGACAGGACGGTTACTACAGAATGACAAATAGGTCTATTCGCCGAATTGCACGGATAAACATGTCTACCTAAGAAATATTTACTTGTGGAAAGTAAAAGCTATTTTAGCTAGTTGGACTCCGCTCCGTTCAGCTAGTTCTCGCTCCTTAACTTTTTGCAGTACAAACCGGGCTTTCCTATTTGCTCACTCCACCAGATAGAGGTGTATATAAATGTTATGTAATTTCCTTCATTTTCGATGTGAGTGAGAAAAATGGGCCAGGTTATGGGTAAAAAGATGTTTCTTTTGATTTCGGCGAAGAATGCCCACTTCTCAAAATGGCAACTGAGTCTCTAATGGACTAATTCTCAAAATGGCTAATTCTATAAATGACTAATTCTCGCATTAGGAAAATGCGATTCATTTTCTGTACTACCAAAAGGTGTTACCACACCTTTTGAACACCTTTTGGTAGTTCAAACACTGCTTCAAAATTAACATAATAATGTAGATTGTGAAAATACCTTAGTTTGTACGCACTGACTGACATTCTATGAAATGTTGTTTTAGTTGAAGCTAAACGGGGATTAAACTCTTCCTACTTATAAGTATAGTAGCTTCTACCCGCGACTACGTCCGCGTGAAATTTCTTGTTCCCCCGACCCACCCCGTCGCATCGCATCGCCTGACCGCGCTGTTACTTCGTTTCCGCTTTTCTTACTTTATTTTGTCTCGGCTTCTAGCGTTTCTCAAGAATTATTTGGGCTATCAAATACAAAAAATATTTTTAAAATCCTACTCATAGTTTCAGAGATTAGTGCGTTCCAACAAACATACAGAAGCCAAACAAATTCTTCAGTTTTATTATTACTAATACTAATAATGCGTTTTGGGGGACTGTCATATGTAATTATGATGTTCGAAAAGTGCTGATTCTCAGCCTAAATTGAGCAAATGAGTGTATTGATTTTTTATACAGATCATTATCATCATCTGCCTAGCTTTTTATACAGATCATCATCATCGTCTGTCTAGCTTTTTATACAGATCATCATCTGTCTAGCTTTTTATACAGATCATCATCATCATCTGCCTAGCTTTTTATACAGATCATCATCTGTCTAGCTTTTTATACAGATCATCATCATCATCTGCCTAGCTTTTTATACAGATCATCATCTGTCTAGCTTTTTATACAGATCATCATCATCATCTGCCTAGCTTTTTATACAGATCATCATCTGTCTAGCTTTTTATACAGATCATCATCATCATCTGCCTAGCTTTTTATACAGATCATCATCATCATCTGCCTAGCTTTCTATACAGATCATCATCATCATCTGCCTAGCTTTTTATACAGATCATCATCATCATCTGCCTAGCTTTTTATACAGATCATCATCATCATCTGTCTAGCTTTTTATACAGATCATCATCATCATCTGCCTAGCTTTTTATACAGATCATCATCATCATCTGCCTAGCTTTTTATACAGATCATCATCATCATCATCTGCCTAGCTTTTTATACAGATCATCACCATCATCTGCCTAGCTTTTCATACAGATCATCATCATCATCATCATCTGCCTAGCTTTTTATACAGATCATCATCATCATCATCTGCCTAGCTTTTTATACAGATCATCATCATCATCATCTGCCTAGCTTTTTATACAGATCATCATCATCATCTGCCTAGCTTTTTATACAGATCATCATCATCATCATCTGCCTAGCTTTTTATACAGATCATCATCATCATCATCTGCCTAGCTTTTTATACAGATCATCATCATCATCTGCCTAGCTTTTTATACAGATCATCATCATCATCATCTGCCTAGCTTTTTATACAGATCATCATCATCATCTGCCTAGCTTTTCATACAGATCATCATCATCATCATCATCTGCCTAGCTTTTTATACAGATCATCATCATCATCATCTGCCTAGCTTTTTATACAGATCATCATCATCATCATCTGCCTAGCTTTTTATACAGATCATCATCATCATCATCTGCCTAGCTTTTTATACAGATCATCATCATCATCTGCCTAGCTTTTTATACAGATCATCATCATCATCATCTGCCTAGCTTTTTATACAGATCATCATCATCATCTATCTGCCTAGCTTTTTATACAGATCATCATCATCATCTGCCTAGCTTTTTATACAGATCATCATCATCATCTGCCTAGCTTTTTCCCAACTAAGTTGGGATCGGCTTCCAGTCTAAGGATGCAGCTGAATACAAGTATTTTACATGAAGCGACTGCCAGTAATTGGGTTGTGGTGGTCAGATACCACCACAACCCAATTACTGGGTAACTCGAAACCCGCTGTACCCACTATTCAAATACTCAATGAGGACAGCGACTTCCAATAAGGATTTGGGATATCTCGGGAGTACGTTGGAATCTTATTTCCATACTGAACCAGGGTTTAATGTATTTTAGCGGTCGCTTATCATTTTAGGGATACTTTGGAAACAGGAAATCACTCTCTAGAGATCGATCATATATTGTGGGATTGTTTTTACACGAGGAAGCACGAATTTATTTCCTGATCCTAGAATTATACTTGTAGGTAGGACATATTGTTTCTAATGTCATTAATGACATGTATCAAAACGGGGTACGGTTTCTTAACATGACCTAACATCACGTAATTATTCCGAAAGGGTGGCAGATGTGTATAATTCACCTACATTTCATTGGTTGTGTTATACATGTGGAAGTGGTGGCCCAGTGGTTATGGCCTCGACTTACGAATTGTAGGTCGTGGGTTCGAACTCAGGCAGGCGATTTGCTTTGTGTAAATAATTCTTTCACCGTTTTGGTGACAATGCGGGCTGTCGCATAGGGTTGAAGCATTAAGGCTCCTTCGAACAGGCGCGACACGCGATATAATCGCGCGCGACACAAAGGCACCGCTCGTTACGCAACTTGCGGTGCCTTTGTGTCGCGCGCGATTTTATCGCGTGTCGCGCGCGATTTTATCGCGTGTCGCGCCTGTTTGAAGGAGTCTTTATGTTGTGCGATGGGCGTTTTGTGTGGATGCGACGCATATTTTCCCCCCACTTGTTCTTTTTTGTGTTTGTGTTATTTCTCTACGTTATGTTTACCACAAATAAAAGTGTTTTCTTTGTTTTGTTTGTCATATGGAAACCTCGGTACGTGACTCCTTCTCGTATTTGACCCAGTTTTTTGAGAATCAATGAGTCAGACCTACGCTACGTAAGATGTTTAAAAGGTACTTACTTATAATAAACATGTTAATTCGACAAGACTTACCGTTCACTGATTTGGAAACACGTCTCACTGAGTACTTGCTCGAGGGAAAAACAGGCTTTATAACAAAATTGTAATACAAGTCTATTGTTTATTATTAGCTTTGTTAGGTTATTTTATTTTATTCGGGAAACTTACAGCTAACATAAACAGTGTTCTTATAAATAAACAATATAAAATTGAAGGCCATTTACTAGTTTCCACTGAAAAACACTCAAAATAAAAACGAAAAAAAAAGGTCGGTTCAAAATACCTTTAACGTAAATTAGGAAATGCACGATCGACTAATAAAAGAGACCGTGTGACCTCTGAGTTTGATTCGGCCTTTCTTCTCGGAGTAGTCAGATAGGAAACGCGACATCATCTAGTTTTTAAAATATGACTTTTAGTACAAACCTACTAAGGGCTGATTTTTCCAACGCCAGAAAACTTTTATTTGAGGAATAAAATTGACGTTTGACAGTTTTTGTATGAAACAACTGTCAAAATTTCAAAATTATTTCTCGAATAAAGTTATCAGATGATTGAAAAATCAGCCCTTACTGGAATAAGATTATATTATTTATCATTTAAGTATCCAGGCATGTAAGTATCCAAGTAGTCAAATTGTTGTCGCCGATCTTGAGTGTGACCTAGAAGCAATTACGCAAAAAAAAACTTGTTAACATAACGGAAAGATTTTTATTTTTCGCCGGTATATTGAATCTATTGTTGACTGTACAAGTTAGTGGTAACAATTGAACTACGAAAACCGCTTAGCATAAGCATGATCAGCCTATATTGTTCCGACCAGGGCTCTGAACCGGTTTAAAAAGAGCGGTTAATTTCGATTAAGTACCGGTAAATATATCGTTCCTTCATTAACCGGTTAAACAAGTGAACTGTTCTTATGAAACCCAAATGATAAAGGTTACCGGTTACTTAAGCACAAACGGTTTGACACCCAAATTAACCGTAATAAAATTTTGTAACTAAATGAAATCGCAACGTCCAGACCGTGCTCGCGAGAGTAGCGGGGGCCGGGGGGTTCAAACTTGGTTTTAACCGGTTCATTTCCACTATCAAAACCAAAATTCATGAAGTAGACCGGAAAACCGGTTTCCCGCATAAACCGGTAAAAATCGGTAAAGTGCAAACCTTATCCTAAATCGATTTCGGTTTGGGGTCAATGACCGTAACCGGTTAAGAATTTCAACCGGTTTCACTGCTGGGAGACAGGCCTCCTCTCTTCAAGAGGGAATGGGCTATAATCTACCACACGGGCCCAGTGCGGCTTTGTAGATATCATATGTCTTCGAATTTTTGATTCTATGACATGCCGGTTTCCTAAAAATGTTTTCCTTCACCGTTTTGAGAACAGTGGCGATGAAATTATTTACATAAAGCGCCTGTCTCGGTTCCAACCAACCTAGGTACAGCTCGTAAGTCGCGGCCGTTACCTCTGGGTCACCGCTGCTCAAAAAACCGCTTTCTGCTACGAAATAAAGGCGCTGTTATGTCAAATTGTAAAAAAAACAGTGGCACTCCGGGAGTGCCGACAGAAGTGAAAACAAAACACAAACAGAATACTTTGCCATCACTCACTGACATATTAAAACCGAGTACATCTCGAGGACAGCCGAACACATCTGAAGCGGGTATTTTTTTAATCGTTTTATAAACAAAAGACGCGGTGTCGCTTACGGTAGCAGTGGCGCGAGTTCAATGGTTTTTTACCATATAAAAAAATGCCCAAGGCGCCTAAAGAAGTTTTCACTTCAAAAAAATGTGTTTGTTAATTGTTAAATATTGTTCGCTGTTACTGTGTCGTGCGGTTGACTGTACCTATTATTTCAGTACTAACCGACAAGTAGTATGGACAGCAACGTGACAGCATCCGGGTCATCTCCCTCGTCATACACCACCGTCGTCTCGTTGAACTGAAGCGCCACCTACGACAACACATGAATTATTCATATGGCAACATTCTTGGGAGACGGTAGGACATACATAACAAGAAATAGCCGCGACGCACACTGGATCGAAAATGAGCGTTTCGGAAGTTTTAAGTGTCGTTTTTTGGGCTTGAAATGGTTTCTATTTAGTATTACTATGGTCTAATATGGCACATGAACTAATTTGGCTTGAAAACTGAGGAATTATATTATTTTTTTTACGAAAAAAGAAATATGGAATAGGTATGAAAAATCAAGATATCTCTGAAATTGCAAAAATTTTCCGTTATATATCTCTACAGAAGATTTATGCTGCAATATTTATTGAAATCATCGTAAATAAAATATTTGTTTTCGTTTCGCGCTCTGAGGTAGGGAATCATTATTGAGCTGGCAACATTCTTGTGGGGTGGCGTGATGTCAAGTATGTAATTGACGGATGTTTGGTTTATCGATGTGTTTGTGAGGGAAAAAGTCCGCGTTTTATTTTCGTAAACATCCTTTTAATCATGAAATTAATATGAAGAGTCGGGACTTACATACATAACTCGCGCCTTCTTCCCATATGGGTAGGCTGACGCTACATATCGAAACCTACGTAGATTACTACTCCTTACTTACTTACAACGCCTATAGAGGTATGAGGAACAGGGTGTAAAGTTCACTCAACCTCCATAGAAAAGGGAGGATCCTCCGACCAGACGGGTGTTGTGTCTGGCGGGCAAATGCCCAATGATTCATGTCGGGCCGTTGCGTTGTATCTATGCTAGTTGCGCGGTAAACTCTGCTTGCGCGATGTAGGATTTGCGTGACGTAGTATGACGCGTTGTTCGCATGTGGCGTTGTTACCGCTACACGCCTTACATACTCCTTTTGCCTCGTTTAATCAGTCATTATGCAACAAAATCAACCCGCGTAGGCACGAACGTTTCTTAACGCGATGTTTATTTATTATGTTAATTAGTACCACCATGTTTAAACATAAGGTATGAGAATTACAGGAAACCAAAATATTTACACCAGGATATCAAACTTCAGATAACGACGTCTTTTAATTACTCAGAACTCTACCAAAGATAGTTCCACAACTACTTACTCCTGATGAAGCAATTTAACCACATATTGCTGCGATGGTACTCGTATTACCCATCAAATGTTATTAAACTTAAATAAGTTAAGTTAGTTCGATGATTTCAGTCAGGGAACTCGTAACTTGTTAGAGGGGCGATGCCTTAATACCTTACCGGTACAGAACTTAATGTGCCAGTGTGTCTGTTATGCGCCTTAAAAGCGTTTACGCCGTACAGCATTTCATACAAACTTTCAAGCCCTTATTTTTCGAAATGAATGAACCGATTTTAATGAAACTTAATACGCATAAGCAGAATACAAAGGTCTAAAAAGTTAGTAGAGAACAATAGCCAAATTAGACCAATTTTAATTTTTTCATAGAAACAGAGATTTCCAGTTATCTTTTTTTTAAATAAGGCATTTTATGTTATGCAATGCTACATAAATATGTAAGCTGTCACGCCCTTTATGTCTGGAAGCTTTTAATTAGGGATTAAGTTTTGTTTACATTTTTAGTTAATTTTTAGTTATTATTTTTAGCTTGATTTTTCATTATATTTGTTGGTATATTGGAGTGTCTAACTGACATATGGCAAATAATTCAAAAACGCAAAAAAAAAAACTTTGAAGATTAACGAAGTGATGTGCACATGATAGAACTCGACATAGATATAGCTATTAGGCAGTCCGCTACGATAGGCGTATCAACTACGCAATCCCCTACGACATAGACAGACAATACGTGATACACGACAGCGACGCGATATGCGCGCTATACGCGATATGCTACGGCATAGCTACTACGCAATCAGCTACGGCGTAGCTACTACGCATTTCGCTACACCAAACTTTAATATCGTCAGATGTGTTGTGTCATGCACTTCTATGTTTTTGTCATTGTCTATTTCTTTAATGACATCTAGTTTTCTATTGCCTAGTTCTATAGTTTTGTTTCAGAAATGATTTGAGAGAACGAATTTAACAAATAATTACACAATCAATTACACCTGATGTGTGGATATGTGTTCGGCATACGAAATAAAATTGTGGTATTTTGCTCCACACATACAGGAAAAAAAATAACTAGTACACAAACTGTAACCATGAATTCAGCATATGGTTCTAGACTCCTTAGTGCAGAAATGTTTCGTCGGTTATAAAATAAAAATTATTGTTGTTATTAACATACATTTTAACCGTATACGTATAGGTTTTTCCATGAAACGAAGGATTTTTACCGACTTAAAAAAAAGGAGGTTATCAATTCGACACGTACAAAATATTATTGGAACTGCATTATATTCACATATGACAATCTATTAGGGCTTCCAAACAAATATACAAAATTTTAGAGATGTATGTATGTTTGTCCACGCATTTCTCCGCGACTGTTAATCGGATCGTGACCATTTTGTTTTATTAGCTTACATTTACTTCAACTTAGGGAACAGTACAACTTTAATCAAAATCGATTCAGTAATTTTCAAGATATGGACTAATACGTGTAAGTGTGACGGCCTGGCTTATTGATACGAGCTACGGGTGTAGTGTCAAAGGGAAAACATTTCAAAACCTTGGTCAAATTCTAAACAAAACTATTACCTACTTATTACAAACAAATATTCCAGTTTTTACTTAAAACTAAAAATTACGATAAAAAAAAGTAATTTTAAAAAACTAAACCGCCTTCAAAAAGAAATTAACTTAAAATTATGAAATAACTTTAATCTCGGAAGTCGGTGGCAAAAAAGTAAAACTAAAATACAGATCCCAAGACACAGACTTCCGAAATTAAAGTTATTTCATTAAATTTTTTAAATTACTTTTTTTTTGATAACCGACGAATCTACGCTCTTGGGTCTACAATCATAATTATGCTGAATTCATAGTTACAGTTTCATCACTGGTTATTTTTTTTTCCTGTGTACATGATATGCATTGAAACAGTGTGAAGAGAATTACTTTGATACCATACAAACGTTAATGAGAACATGAAATTATTGTGATATATCCTTGAGTTGGAAACTTACATTGGTAGGTAAAACAGAGGCGAACTCCATTTTATAGAAGTTGGCTCCAACGGTGCTTGTTCATCCTCAGGTCTTGGTGTCGACCTTCATCAGGAAGCTGTCCAGCTGGCTGTGAACCCTCGGCGCTACGTGCAGAGATGCCATTGTGGTCTGTCTCACATATCTGGAATAAGTAGAAAATGCTGTTATCACTTCATATATTCATTCTACTACTAGATAAAGTGGTTATGACATAGATTAAAACAGAAGGTGAACTAGCAGGGGATCGAGAAGTTTTGTTCAGGTTATCAGACCGGACACACAGCCTTAACCGCAGGTCCTAGAGACATGAAATTTGGAGGGTGTGTTATTTGTGTAGAGTAGTTATCCATTAAGAAAGGATTTTTCTAAATTTCACCCCTAAGAGGGTGATTGAGGGGAGGGTGAAATTTCACGCAGACGAAGTCGCGGGCAGAAGCTAGTATTACATATAATTGTCATTTCCCAAATCTAAATTCTTGAAAAAATCGTGTAATTATCGTCTTAGATAGTGCAAACTAAGTTATTGCCTTCAGGTAGACATGAATGATCATCGTCGTCGTATAGTTCCAGATTTTTTTTTTCCAAAATTATGAAAACATAAAAGAAAATTATAAGTACTATCAATTTTAGTGCGCGCCCGATATGCAATCCATTCATTGCTGAGTTCACGACATGAAGCAAGTTGGCAAAGCGTTGAACTGGCAGTATTTACCTAATTTTGACCGTTCCTACGAAAAAAAGGGCGCGCGACGACGTTGCCAAATCGTTCGCCCACGGGCACGTCAGCGTGCCCGTGGGCGAACGATTTCCTTAATGACATGCTCTAAATTTATTTTATAACACGTTCAATTAAGGACGACCGCTTCACTAGGACGTTGCCTGAGGTAGCAGCGTGGTGCGGGAGGGGTGTGGTGACGCGATGCGAGAGCTCAGTGATTCGTCAACTTGTGACAACTATCACCCCTCCCGCACCGCGCAGCTACCTCAGGCAACGTCTCAGTTAGGCGGTCGGCCTATAGATATTTTGATTTTTCGTACCTATTTAATTTCATCCTGTATATTATAAGACATTTATAAAACATTAATAAAAATTGGTATCCACGTGGTTACGGTTCCAGATACAGGAACCTCCTCAGAATGCATGCCGTGTTGTGGATACAGCCTTCTGAATCAGGGTCTTGTGCCAACCGCCTAGCGAGAGCCTCGAGAGATGTTGATTGAAGCTTTCGGCCATTACGCCATTGGCCGTTATGACAATCTGCACAATGACAGCCGAGTTCACATTTCATATGTAATCGAGAAGGATTATTGTAAATCATAATGTGGCATCACAGTTGAAGTAGAAAAATGTCAACTAACTTTTGAAGGACACTGTATTTAAAGCTATGTTTTGACAAAAAATTGTAAGTATAAATATTTCATAGAATCTATGCCGTTTTAAATTAAATTGTACGAGAGTCATATCAGTGTAGACCTGTCGTACGATTTCATTTCACCAATGAATGCCTCATATTTGCCCAAACATCAATAATCCATACTAGTGACGACAGGCGCGAGTGGAAGCCTTTTATTGCAATTGGTTCGGCGACTCCTTTGATTGAAAGTTCATATTATTTCATACATATCAGAAGTTCCATTTGGTAAAACAGAAGACGAACAAGCAGGGGATCGAGGAGGAGGGGGTGGAGGGGGGGTTCAGGGGATCAGACCGGAATAACTCCCATTTGGGAATGATTTCATGACATATTGTTTTTCTAGTTATTATTACCTATTGCCTCTGTTTGTAAATAGTTTGCTGGTTACGTTTTTGGAAATAACTTTGTACCTTGAAAAGAAAACTATCTATCGGGAAAGTTTTACGTAATGTTTGTGAAAATAATGTGTTTCTGTATTGTGACGATACAAAAATTGACAGAATAAAACTTTTTACAACTGACTTTAAAAAAAACACTACTATGTAAAAAAAACAACTGTAATTTATCGGAAGTCGTCGGAGTGTTTTATTTTGTAATTTTTAGTTATGGTAGTTACGTCACTCCAATTCGTATACTTAATAGTACTTTCTATATAAACAAAATTGACAACATCATCAAAATACACAAAGTGGATGAAATACGTATTATCGAAGCTAACTCAAAAATAGCCGACCAACATCTTCTACAAAATAAAAAATAATTAAAAAAATCGGTCCACAATTGACGAAAATATCGATGAACATACATAAAAAAAAACATATATGTATAAGGAACATACAACCTCCTCCTTTTTTGAAGTCGTTTAATAATTACATAACTGACAGAAAAAAGAAACCTGTTTTATTAAAATACGCATTCGTAGGTATCCCTCCTGGGCTATTATCATTTAAGTTTCCTCAAAACGGGTAGTTAGTAGCATTACATGTAGCATTAAGTACAAACCTTAGTGGTTTAAAAATGCTATTCTGCTGAAACAAATGAAATTAATTGTATGGTAAATAAAAAAACGGTATAGGTAGTTTGACATTGTTTTTATTAAGGGTTCCATCGCTTATATTCGGCAGAGCCAGGTGAATAAAATGACTACAACTTACTTACCATAATCAGCCTATAATGTTCCCACTGCTGGGACACAGGGCTCCTCTCGGTGAGAGGGAGTGGGCCGTAATCCACCACGCGGGCCCAGTGCGGATTGGCAGATGTCACATGTCTTCGAATTTTTGGTTCTAGGACATGCCGGTTTCCTCACGATGTTTTCCTTCACCGTTTTGAGAGCAGTCGTGATGAAATAATTTACACAAAGTAAAGCGCCTGTCTGGGTTCGAACCTACGACCTACAACTCGTAAGTCGCGGCCGTTATCACTTGGCCACCACTGCTCTCTCTTACTTATTATTAGAAAATATGTGACAATACAATAGGTACCTATCTAACTTATATTATGTATCTCATATCATCATCTGCCTAGCCTTTTCCCAACTATATTGGGGTCGGCTTCCAGTCTAACCTGATGCAGCTGAATACCAGTGCTTTACATGGAGCGACTGCCTATCTGACCTCCACAACCCAGTTACTGGGTAATACGATACCCCTTGCTAAGACTGGTTGTCAGACTTTCGGGCTTCTGACTACCCGTAACGACTGTCAAAGATCCACGAATGACTGCCGGGACCAACGGCTTAACGTGCTTTCCGAGGCACGGAGGGGTCACGGTATGTAAAGATGGTCACCCATCCACAGACCAACCGCGGCAAGCGTAGCTTAACCTGATCGATCGGCCTGTGCGGCTGTTGTTATTTAGCCACGGGCCCCTCCGTATTATGTATCTCATATCTCAGCATATTAAAAGTCTTTGTCATAAAAATCAACTGTGTCAGCAAGTTTGTTAAGAGTTTTTTTTTTTCTCAACTTTGCTTCTTCATTACAGGACATGGATGACGAGACACGTCCCATTTTTTTGCAACTTTATTAATTTGTCAAACTTGGTCTGTTTGGAAGTACCAAATTATTTGGCATGGATTTGTTCGTTAATTCTTTGTAAAACGATTTTGGTCAAAAATCTTTTGGGTAAAATAAGTTTGAGTTTTGCGAAAATTGTCTGTACTTCAGTGTTAAACAAATATCTATGGCATATTTATTTCTAAGAATTTTCAAGTTACCTTTTAATAGTATTGAATACTAATATAATTTAATAGAATTGGAGGGGCCCGTGGCTAAATAATAACAGCCGCACAGGTCGATCGATCAGGTTAAGCTACGCTTGCCGGGGTTGGTCTGTGGATGGGTGACCATCTTTACATACCGTGACCTCGCCGTGCTTCGGAAAGCACGTTAAGCCGTTGGTCCCGGCTGTCATTCGTGGATCTTTGACAGTCGTTACGGGTAGTCAGAAGCCTGAAAGTCTGACAACCGGTCTTACCAAGGGGTATCGTATTATTCAGTACCTGGGTTGTGGAGGTCTGATAGGCAGTCGCTCCATGTAAAATACTGGTATTCAGCTGCATCCGGTTAGACTGGAAGCCGACCCCAACACAGTTGGGAAAAGGCTAGGCAGATGAATATAATTTAATATCTAAAATAGATTTTATTTTATTATGTAGGTACTCCATACATATTACAGCTATGAGTGTAAAATTTTTACAAGGGGTGACTTATGGGGCGGTCAAAAAAAGGTATTTTATGGTATAGATAGAGTTGTAAGTACATACATATATCACATTTCGCCACAACTACAAAAAGTTGAACTTTATAAATTACTAGCTGCGCCACGCGGTTTTACCCGCGTAAATATCGATCCCGTGGGAATATCGGTTAGCCTATATGTTAATCCAGGGTGTCAGCTATTATACAAAATTTTATCAAAATTGGTCCAGCTGTTTGAACGTGAAGAACAAACATATAAACACACACACATACACACACCCCCACACTCACCCCCTCACACACTCACAAACTTTCGCCTTTATAATATTAGTGTGTTATAAAATAAAACAATAGAAACAAGTTGTTAGTTGTTCTAATAATTGTATGTAAGTAATTTTCCCCTCGCCTGCTTAAGCAAGCTCATTAAGTTAGGGAACAATAGAAAAAGTAATTGTGTCTCATTAGTGACAGTTGAGCTCTTCACTAGCTTTTGCCCGCGGCTTAGCCCGCGAGGATTTTGGTAAATATCCCAAGGGAACTTACTACCGTACTACATTTTGAGAGCAGTAGTGGACCAGTGGCAACGACTTACGAGTTTTTACTTTGTGTAAATAATTTTGTCACCACTGCTCTCAAAACGGTGAAGGAAAACACCGTGAGGAAACCGGCTTAGAACCAAAAATACGAAGACATGTGACATATAACAACCCGCAGTGGGCCCGCGCGTGGTAGATTATAGCCCACTCCCTTTCGAAGAGAGAAGGCCTGTGTCCCAGCAGTGGGAACATTATAGGCTGATACTTAAGTTCTACCGGGATTAAAAGTACCCTATGTTTTAATCCAGGTTATAAACTATCTGTGAGCCAAACTTCATACAAATCCATTCTGCCGTTTTTGCGCCAATCCAGAACATACATCAGACAAACACAAGAATTCTAAAAACTATATTTTCGGCATCAGACTCGTTCCCACACTCCGTAGCAATTACTTTTTTTTTTTAAATATTGAATGTACTGTTTTGACTTTGTTATTATTTTATTATAAAGTATACAGATAGTCGTCGTTGGTCTAGTGGTCGCAAGCGCTACTTTTAAGCATGAGGTCTTGGGTACGATTCCCGGGTCGGACAAAATGTTTATTAATTAATTAATTTATATATACTTTATTGTAGGTACACCAGAAATTACATAACAAAAAAAATACGAAATAAAAAAATAAAAATTGTGTAGTGTGTGTGTGTGTGTGTGTGGGGGTGTGTGTGTGTTGTGGGGGTGTGTGTGTGTATATATAATGTTATTAGGTTTTTCTTTCTGGAATTTCTCAGTAGCAGCCCGGTGTCTAGATTTGTGCCCGGTTGATGGCAATACGCTCGCCCCTATTAGATGGGATCACATGGGACGTAAACATAACAAGCGAAATGTGGGTGTACTGTAGGTATACCTTATACCTACCTCTGCCCAACTCTTCGGGGAAACAAGGCATGATATAAAATAAAAAAAAATACAAAATCTAAAGCAAAAGCTTGTAAACTGATAACTTTAATACACCTCATCTACACCCGAACCTCAATTCGTTCTATTAATTAGTGAACATTTAGCGCCGTCACGTTCCCATTTAACGCACCAAAGAAAACGCCTGAAACTGTTTGAGCAATCAGTTATGTTTACGGTGTTAATGTAAAATAAACAGCTTTAGTAATTAGTATAACCGACGCTGGCTGGCTAAGTGGCTGCGCACGTAACGATGAAAGTTAGCGATTTCGAACTCCACAAATTAATCGAACGCTAATACCAGTAAATGCACACGCCATCAATATGAATATAAATCATTACAATGAGTAATACAACTTCTTAAGTTAATATAATCATAAAATGTCAAGATTTCATGAAATAGTCATTCAGTAGGATTACTTGGTCTTAGAGAGTTGTGTGTTGATGACTTTAATGATTATAATTCTGTAAATTTTATACATATTTGTTACGGCCGCGAATCATATTTTGATCAACGTACAACTTAATACTGACCAGCAAATTACAAAAAACGTAAAAAAAAATGAATTTCGCGGGCTACCCTGGCGCTTTCGCCTTAAATTAAATTAAAATTCATTTGTTTCAGACAACAGTGATCCATATTGTATTGTGTTAGTATTATAAAACAACTTATATATATTCTAGTGTAAGGAGTAGGTACTGATACAAGTTAAAATAATGCACACTCCATGCAGAGGACGACCAGACAAGAAAACATGTTTCCTACCAGATCAACCTCTGCATAAAAAGCCTTTTTTTTATTTATTTTTTTATTACTAAATGGGCCCGCTCTTGACCTCGATCACGCCTGATGGTAAGCGATAGATGAGGTCTATGATGTAACGAGCGTGCCCAGAAGATGCCTGTTCACTCTTGCTTTATTTGGTGTATAGCTCTCCGCCACAGCTTTCAGGATATACATAGTTGCGACTACACCGCACTGTGCTGTGCTCAGTAGCAACGCGGTTTTTTTAGCTTTTGGTTTTAATGTAACTACTAGGTAATATTGTTGACTGGGTGCAGATTATTTTGTAAATGTTTTATTTAATTATTTCAGACTTTCTGCAACCGACTTCCAGTGCTAAAAATATACTGTCTCCGGTTAGAGACAGTAAACGAAGCTGATTGCAAACTGGATTATAATATTTTCCGGATAATAATATTTTATTTCCGTAAGTACCTTAGCACGCCACGTATTCTCCGTTTTTAGATGTAGAAAGGTATAAAAGCACAAGTCAGTCAGTTCCGTGTGGAATAAAGAGCTATAATGTTATGCTCCACGTTTTCTTGTCCCAATCCGTTCTGATTGCATGGTTGATGATGCACTTGTGATTTTGGACTTGTGTAAGTATGTGTGTAAAGAAAAAATTGGATTACTCTGTAAAAAGTTATGCGTGGTCGTACATAAAAAAAAAATACGCGTCGACTTGAGAACCTCCTCCGTTTTTTCGTCGGTTAAAAAAACAATCATCAGATGCCACTACGATAACTCTACTCACTGGATTGCCGCCTTATCGGGCTATGAGAGTGAAGGAAGAGAGAGTGCACCGGTGTCTGCGCGCCTACACTTGTGCACTATACCTACATAATATCTCCCGCGTAGATGGTTAGGTCTCCGTTGAGATTGGCCGCCATGGCTGTATAGAGGTACGAGGAACAGGGTGTAAAGTTCACTCATACTCTACAAAAAAGGGAGGATCCTCCGACCAGACGGGTGTTGTGTCTGGCGGGCAACTACCCAATGATTCATGTCGGGCCGTTGTGTCTATGCTAGTTGCGCGGTAAACTCTGCTTGCGAGATGCAGGATTTCGTGACGTCAGTATGACGTTTATAGATACCGCTACAGCTGAAATACGGTCTGGAGGCCAAAGAAACGATAGATGGACTGTGTGAAAGATAATATGGCTAGAAAGGGGATAACTACCGAGATGACGACTACCAGAGAAGTATGGAAGAAAAACATAAGTTGCGCCGACCTCAAATTAATTGGGGAAAGGGAAGAGAATGATGATATCGATACGATAATTATTAAAATGTCGGTACGTGTGCAGCTGGCATTAGTTACCGTGTCAATTATTTCAATTACAGTTGCGGTGGTTGGCTGCTATTTCGTTGTTGTTTACGATTAATTTACCTACGCATTGTCGAAATTCATGTTGAATTTTCGGTGTATTGTTAATATGCTGGGCTTGGTCATCATCATCATCATCATCATCATTTCAGCCGAAAGACGTCCACTGCTGGACATAGACTTCCCTCAAGCACCTCCACTTCGACCGGTTCTGCGGTTCTCGCATCCAACGGGTTCCTGCGGCCTTGTCAAGGTCGTCGGACCACCTTGTGGGGAGGCCTTCCAACGCTACATCTTCCGGTACGCGGTCGCCACTCCAGAACCTTTCGGCCCCATCGGCCATCTGTTCTGCGAGCAATGTGCCCTGCCCACTGCCACTTAAGTTTAGCAATTCTTCGGACTTGGTATTAATAGATAATAACTGTAAACTAGCAGCGCCCCGCGGTTTCACCCGCATAAGTTTCGATTTCGTGGTGATATCGGGATAAAAAGTATCCTTCGTGTTAATCCTGGTCCTGTAAGCCCATTAAACGAACTACCAACAAAACGGTTTAATTTTGATAGCGTGCGAGGTCATCATTCTCATCAATCTCCTACCCTTATCCCAATTAATTTGGGGTCGGCGCAACATTTCTTTTTCTTCCATAATTCTCTATTAGCCGCCATCTCGACAGTCACGAGTCGATAGTTAGCGGGATATCTGCAGAAATGATCCGAATGAGAATATCTCGCCAATTTATTTTTGTGTAAAATACTAATATCTTTTAAAAGGAACAAATCTAAATATTTTATTTCACATAAACCTACATGGGCACTTATGAAACGTCAGAAGCTAGGTGCACGGTTCCAATTGGTCGTTTCCTATGGAGAAGAGCCGGCAAGTAACTCCACAGTTACTCTTTCAAAAATAATTCGCTTTTACAATATTTTCAAATTACAGTAGGTATGAGAGGATAGCGTAGGCCTGTCAACAAGTACCAGGAACTTAAAAAAAAAATGGTCTACAGATCTAAAGTCTTCAAAGCAAAAATTATTAATTTTTTGTGTGTTATTTCTTCATAAAATATTACGTGTAGGCACTCACGGCGCCCAAAATTAATATAATCTTTTTTTGTTTGAGATAATTGAAGAGAAAACAAAATAGTACTCTTAAACTAAACCCTAAACATTACATCAACTAGCTTCTGCCCGCGACTTCATCCGCGTGAAATTTCACCCTCTCCCCATTCACTCCCTTAGGGGTTGAATTTCGAAAAATCCTTCCTTATTCCTTGTCTACATTATAAAGGGGACCTCTGTGCAAAATTTCAGCTCTCTAGGTCCAAGGGTTTGGGCTGGGCGTTGATGAGTCAGTCAATCAGTCAGTCAGGACTTTTCTTTTTATTTATATACATAAATAAAGTAGTGGTTACTCATCATCATCATCTGCCTAGCCTTCTCCCAACTATATTGGGGTCGGCTTCCAATCTAACCGGATGCATCTTAATACCAGTATTTTACACGGTGCGACTGCCTATCTGACCTCCACAGCCCAGTTACTGAGTAATACAATAAAAAAAGTCTGACAACGAGTCTTACCCCTTGGTAAGACTGGTTGTCAGACTTTCGGGCTTCTGACGACTTGTAATGTCTGTCAAAGATTCACGAATGACGGCCGGGACCAGCGGCTTAACGTACTTTCCGAGGTACGGAGGGGTCTTGTCTTGGTATGTAAAGACGGTCACCCATTCAGGGACCAACCGCAGGAAGCGTAGCCTAACTTGATCGATCGACCCGTGCGGCTGTTATTGCTTAGCCACAAGCTCCCCAAGTAGGAGTTACTATTAATATAAATAACCTACTATTATTACAGGTGCTATCAAATAAACCTTTTTTCACACATTCCACCTTTACAAACTCGAATCCTATTTGTCTATACTTGAAAGCCTCATAAGCCACATTCGAAAGATGCACCTGATGCATAGAATGTTGACTACAATGATTAGATATACTACCTACACAAATAGACTATTTTGTGTTTGTGGACTGCATTTGACCCTACCGATCTGTTTCAAAGGTATCTGATGAAAATGTAATAAATGGATCCGAAAACGTTACCGTGGATGCCAATTAGTAGCGTCACTTAAAATTTGAGTGCTTTGATTTGATTGTTTCAATATTTAAACTTGTACTTAATTCTAATTTTAAACCACCTTAAAGATGTTTTTCATTTGACGATTGAGGTTAATTCACTGACCTCTATAATACAATGTATACAATGTGTATACAATGTATTATAGAGGTCAGTGGGTTAATTCCATAACTTTCTTTCTTTCCTATCTGGCAATATCGGCTGGGTACTGTTTTAGATCTCATTTCCAAGATTCTCAATACGCGGGACTGTGATAAATGTCAATATTAATAAAAAATGGACTCGTAATAGTACACCTATATCATTAACAGATACATTACTAACTATAGATATATTCCTAATTAGTGTGGGTGTGCACCGTTCGTCATGACAGTAATTTTCCCATAATTGGTCTATACGCTCCGCAGAGCACGCTGATCGATTGCGATGGATTCTTGTTACGAGATGGTATTTGCATCGTAAATTTCTGCTTTCCTGGTAGTTATTTCAATATATTATTATACAGTGTGAGTCTTCATAATGTGCACATATCGAAATGAGGGAAACTAAGCTTAATTTTATGGACGGAAAAAATATTTGAAAAAATAAAAAATAATTAAAAGGATCTTTATCTGCTAAAGTATGGTGATTGCAAGGCCTTTCTTTAACAGTTGATAGGAAATGTTGTGATTGAGTTATAAACATGGTATTTTTACGTTTAGAAATCTGATACGATGGAGAATAATTTAAAGTAATAAAAAAGGGTACGTAATCGGGGCTTTTATTGAGTAATTTTACAATTATTGTAAAAATTGATGAAAAAATATCCAGATTTTTGTAAAAAAAAAAACCATAATTCTCAATTGAGGGGTGATTGTTTACACAGGGGTCACAGCAGCCAACAAGAATTTTAAAAATGCTACAATTTTTTTTTTTTGGTTTTTTTGAATATTTTTTCCGTCGATAAAATTAAGCTTAGTTTCCCTCATTTCGATATGTGCACATTATGAAGACTCACACTGTATTATAATTACAGTGTTATTGGTACAGCATTAACAACCTCTAAGAGGTCATTGTACTAGTCATTATGAACAACTTTTACTATGGGATCAAACCTGAAATTGCGAAAAAAAATCAGCTGTTCCCTACATTTACCTATGTTCGTAGGTATAGCTCGTCAAATGTAGGGAACAGCTGATTTCTTTTCGCGCAGGTTTGGTCCCATAGTAAAAGTTGTTCATAATGATGAGCCTCTTAAAAGTTTGTTAATGTTTTACCAATAACCCTATATCGCCCTAATTTTATTGTGTATCACACTGTTAGTCGTAATCTAAATCATTTTGAAGGATATTGCTGATACATACATTGCTTCATATGTTCGAAAAATTTGTCTGCTCCACAACAAAATCACGCAATGAATTCAATTCTTGAACTGTCAAAAAGGAGTCATCTTTTATGATCATTTAACTAAGAAAATATACTTACATACAACCACGGATATCTATGCATACAACCAACTGTTTATACAAGGTAGCGGTGACAATAAGACAATATTATAAATTAAATTGCTTATATAATGACGTTGCCAGCCTGCATACAAAAATTGTATCAAAGATATCCAATAGTTGAGTCACTATAGCTAGTCAGTAGTCAAATATAGGCAAAACCCATAGGAGGCCCATCACTACTATTTAGTTTGTTTGAAAAAACCACTTCTTTAATTTCAATTCAAGAATTAGCTAGATTAGAATTTATTTGATAGTTCCAAAATACTGATTTATTCCGTTCCCACCACCCACAAATATTACCACTGGTATTTGTTTCAACTCATATTTATTTTCTATTCCCAACGGATACCAATTCATATTGCCACTATTTTTTTTGATTTATGGTCGTATTTTTTTTATTTTTTTTTTGCGGATGGGAAATCATCAAATTAATCCCGCTCTGGGTGGAGCGGAAGGGAGTGTGAGACTCTTACTAACTAAAACCCACCCGTGTTCCTTCCTTTGCCCTTTATGTTCCGGGCCAGCGGTAACCCTTTCGGACAATCCCGCTGACCCGGTAAAAAAATCTTCTCAAACGCGGATTTGAACTCGTGACCATCGCATTGCCAAGCCGCAGTGTTAACCATGAGACCAACACGCCACTTATTTATGGTCGTATTGTTGTCTCTATATTGTACCTATGTTTTTTTAATTTTTTTATTGGATTTAGAAATTGAATCTTAAATACTGTCAATACGCAACACTGCGCTACATACACAACAAACACACCCTGCCAAACACACTTATATTTCAAACACGCAACACGCACACACACACACCTCAAGTAAAAACCCTCAGACATAAAGAAATAAACCATTGAAATAAAATCCAAATTCCGGAAACATCACGGCTTCAACACCAGATTTCGGAAGTTCTTTACATTACCCGGTGAAGAGGCAAAGCAATTTGACTCGAGTGGGAGTGATAATGCCATCCAGTGGTATTATTGGGCGATCACAATTTGCATGAGCCTTGAAGGATTCCGACTTAATATTTTATTAACAGGTTATTGTTTATTCACGTTTTTTGACAGGTTTTTGCAGACGTCAGTAGTTTGGAAAAGAGAATTTTATCATTATCAGAATATTGATTCTGTTCGAATTCCGAACTGGTACTGTGGCCACTCCGTCCCCGTTGTTTCCAACGAACAGGAGACATCTTTTCCTCCAATTTTCTAATTTTGCGACTAAATAGTAGGTACTTCTCGTCGTAGCGTTTTCCTTTCTCCATGATCAACACTAAGAAATACACTAAAATACCACTTGAAAAGTCTACAAAACTCAATAAACTAATTTACGATTAGACAATTAAAGTTGTCTTTACTACTTTCATTGTAATTTCTATTTCTTTATATTTTCTCACCTTTTAATCCTTCTTTGTACTTCAACAAATATTTCAAAACCAAAATTAGGCAAATCGGTTCAGCCGTTCTCGAGTTTTTGTGAGACTAACAAATGTCAATTCATTTTTTTAAACTTATATAAACAGATTAAGTTAAAATTATTATTATGTTGCCGTGTCCTAACCGGGTTTCATGTTGGAACTTACTCATAATGTAACAACGAAATGTAGGTACACATGAATGCAATAAAGAGTTTAAGTTTGAATAATTTGCACGGTACAACCAATCAAAACGTGAATGAGATACAAACAAAAGGGCGCACAAAATGTTTTTTTTGAATTGTTGCTCTAAAATAGTCTAAGACATACATACAGCATATGTCCGTGCTACTACAAGTTAATTTAAATCATTTATTTTATTAAAGCACGTTGTTCCATACTGTAGGTACAAATGATAGTAAAGGGTGTTGGTGTAAGAAAATCTCAGTAACCGTAATTTGGAAATATGGCAAAGATATTCCGATCCTTATTGCATAAGACTTTTATTATTATCGGAAAAATGGAAGAGTGTATCTGCTTACTTATTAAATAAAAATATTCATGGTCCGGGAGGAGCTGTATCCAAGTCTGTATAATGTATAACTTTATTCAATATTTTTTTACTACAGAATACAAGATTCTGAAGAGCTAGTAAAAAATATATATACCTACGCAGTGTCAACTACGTATACCTCGGCTACGGGGAAAATAAATTGCGAAGCCAAATTTCCATATTATGAGATTCAGGGCGCAAATTATGCATAAATATAAGATTTATCGATAGCAGGCCTTTTCCCGATATTTATTTCCCATAGGATATTATTTAAATTATTTTAAAGGTCAACGGAATAGGGATACATAGATATCCGGACATGATCTCAGTCTCAATTTGTCAAAATACCTCTAATTTCCCAAAATTTTTGACAAGTTTTTGACATTGATTGGCGCTGAGATGAGATTGCGAGTAGACTTTGACCGTATTTAATTACGGAAATTGGCCTTCTGATGTCATCTCTTGGGATATTGGAGGTTAATCATAATTGATCAAAGATTAACTTTACCGAAAACCTTTTTTTTATCCTTCGGGTTATTTTGACCAACGCACTGGGCCCGCGTGTTGGATTACGGCCCAATCCCTCTCACCGAGAGGAGGCCTGTGTCCCAGCTGTGGGGGACATGATTTTGATTATTATATAAATTATATAATAAGGAATGCGAAAGGAATGCGACATACTTTGCATGATCATTTAGCAGGTTTGAACGAATCATCATCATCATCATTTTAGCCGAAAGGTGTCCACTGCTGGACATAGGCCTCCCCCAAGCACCGAATACATTACTATAAATTGTCAAAGAATGTAAAAGAAAGAAGCACTAAAATATTTACTATCTAAAAGTTCAGGTAGGTACTTGTATACTCCAGTGTACAATTTGTTAGGCAAAAGGAAAACAAAAAGGTAGTACGTATATTAGAAATAAATGGAAATAACTTCAAGCATAATAATTAAGAACGGAACACTAAAAGTACCAATTAAAACAATATTACGCTACGTTAAGTGCGAAACTCCTAAAACAGCCTTTCAAACATAAAATCACTTATCTTAAAGTAACCCTTGACTAAAACAACACATTTGCGTTTTATTTCGAGCACTTTTAAATTTTATTTGAAGCACTTTCAGGGCTCCACTTAATTGAAACGATTACAGAGTAATATCGCATTTTATTGTCCCAGGGGTCGTTTATAGGTTGTTAAATTTAACATTTGGAAATAACTGTAATGGTGATATCAGGGAGTTGGTAATTGCTGTTACAAGATAACGTTCTGCGATGAATATGGTTGCTGAATACAAATGAGTTTGGAATATTGTACTTAGTACGTACCGTGGGTAAAGCCAGGGAAATTCATTATAAAGCAAAATTACTATATCTATATGTACTTATAATTTGAACATGGAAGATGTAACCAAATACATATATTATGTACATGAACTCGTGTCAATCACTCACCTTATTCCCATGGGGGTAGAAACTACAGAACGCTACCTACTACAATCCTTACATACTTCTTTTGCCTCGTGTACGTTCATACATCAGAAAGCCAATAATTCTCGTAATTTAAAACGTTCAAAATCACAGCAGTCTCATCTCGGCGACAAACAAATGTCAAAAACTTGTCAAAATGTACAGAAATTCGAGGTTTTTTTGACAGATTGAGACTGAGATCAGACTGTGAACGTTCTTAAAATTACGAGAACTGCCCCTCTGGTCATTTATGCGCGACCTGACCTTTCTAATGAACATCACCAATAAGGTCATTAAATGTCCTCCTAGGGTGGCGTTTCCACTCCCTGCGTTTCCACTCACATCTGCCTGTGTAACGATATTTGTAATATAAAAGAATGTCTATGGAGTTTCTTGCCCTTTCTTCTCCATAAGAACATAATTACGCTTTTGAATGGGCAACTTCATCTTTTTGATTGACCGACTCCTTGACAGTTCAAAAGTACCTGTAAATGGTTATGCTTTGAGCTTGAGTAACCAACTTAAATTGTCCGAATACTCAAATCACAACTATCATTCTTTGTCAGTTGTGAGAAATGGCTATAATACCTACTGCAAATTGAAACAGGTTTTCAATTGGCTGAACAATTAATAAGCAGAAATGTACTTTGCAATATTTACTGTAGTTTAGTGAAATAAACTTACTAACTTTAGTAATTATCATTAATAATATAAAAAAGTATTTATGAAGATACATAGCGTATTCTATTGAGATAATATTCGCCTTCAATCAATCTGCCTTGGCTTTTCCCAACTATGCTGGGGTCGGCTTCCAGTCTAACCAGATGCAGCTGCCTCCACAACCTATAGGTATTTGCCTACTTATGCTATACTTATATTACTTATGCTATTCATATTTACGCACTGACGAACCCATTGTTGCAAAAGGGTAATAATTTCTGTAGATATATTTGTGATCGTAGTTTTATCATTATCACTTAGCAGGGTCGAGGACGTCCCTGCGTAGCCTTTGGCATAATCCCTTTGTTGTTTGAAAGACACCTGCGGCTCCCATCAGTTTTGACCTTGGTCTTTAAGACGACGTGGCAACGTTATTTCACCGAGGTTTACGATTTTCCATCGTTTTAATTACAGGGTGGCAATAAAAATTAAGAAAAAATAAATTCAGCACATGATTCTAACGTAGAATATTTATCAGAATCATGTACTGAATCTATCGTAACAGGCGCGTCGATGTTCCTGCCAACCCTGCATTTGACAAATTCATATTTGAGTGTCTAAACACTCAAATACGAATTTGTAAAGTGATGTCAGAACACAGTGCTACCAAGGATCTTTTGGCGCTCACGAATGACATTGACATAGATAGGGTGGTTGGAAAACATTTTTGAAATTGTTTCGAGAAGTTGTATTGAAAATACAAGATGGCAGCGTTAGTTCCGATTTTGGCCACGCGCCAAAAGGTCCTTGTAGGTACCTACAAATGTACTTACAATACATCTATCATTTATTTGTAACCACAGAGCAAAAAACGAATGGAGGGTTTATAGCAACTAGTAATTAATAATGAATTGTTTACAAACAGTGGTTGGAGAATAATGTGAAACTAAATTTAATTCATATTGAATGAATGGAGTTCATTAGTTAGGCTGGGGTGTTAGAATTATAAACTGGTATTAGAGTTAATAGTAGCTATGAGTAAGTTTTGAATTATGTTGGCACTTGAGAACTGTTGACTTCAAGTATTAGACGTCGTTTGTCGAATGTTTAATTAAAATTTTCGTTTGTTTTTGCGCTTGGCGACACTCTGGCGTCTCTCGTGCGTAACACGGAACGCAACTCGCGCGTTCATTGTTTTAATGATTAGAAAATCACGCGATCATTCGTGCCTGTATAAAAACTTCCATACAAGTTACTTGACACAATTGGCGAGACCGAATTTTGTCCCGCATCCCGCGCGGGATTCGTTTCAGTTCAATCAAAACATCAACTCACCCAATCGCAGTCTACTATTGGACATACTTAATTATATCTCTCCCATGTTGCGCCAACACACCCGTCCTCCGTTTTTGTTTCAGTTAGGTAAGAACTTTACAGCAATATTGAATACAAAACAAAACCAATGCAACTAACAAAACTTTTTTCAATTTCCCTTTGAATGAAACGAGTTGATAACAAAAATGCTATTTCATTTAAAGGCAACAACAACTTTTGTCATTCCGCGAGACGGACGGTTTGTTATTCATTAAAAAAAGTACTTTTCAGTTAACTTTCAGAAATAAAGCTAGGCTTAATTAAAACTAAAGAAAAAGGCAACAACTTGATACGAAAAGTTACCTCGTTTGTGTTTGTACGTCCATTTTTTGAAACCAACTCTTTGGAGTCCTCTTTAATTGCCACTCTGAAGTTTTCGTCTGTGGGATAGTTAGATTTTACTGTTGTATACTAGATACGTTGTATGTAAAACTTCGTACATTCTGAATATTGCGTAATACATATTTTGACTACCTATAAGAACTCAAAATTAAATAAGCGTATCATTTTAATGTTGAATGTCACCCCGTAGTGTAAGTGACATACGTTATTGAGCACTATGTATATATATAATAGTCCTACAGACCGTATTTCGGCCACGGCAGCCAATCTCAACGGAGACTAGCCTTCGGCGCGAGAGATAATATCTATTATATTGCACATGTGTGTGCGTACTTGCATAGATACAGGTGCAGTCTCTCTTCCTTCACTCGCATAGTCTGGTGGGGCGAATGTATTATATACTTAGTATACATGCTTAGTGCTCCTTTCAACCGTATAATGTATAACTTTAAAACTATCAGTAAGTTTTGATTCAGTATACTTCCTTTCAAGTAGGTATTGGTGAATGCAAAAAATGCGCAGAATCACAATGAAAAAAAAATTTTTTAACTATAGCACATTATAGCGATTTCATTATCTAAGACCTACTGACTTTATACAGTAAGAAGGAATGTTTGTAAAACAGTAACTTTTAATGATTGGACATAGGTACTATATACTGAAAAAAACAAAAAAAAAGGTACATTACTGTAATGTAAGTGAATTTCAATGGTTTGAACGACATCACCATTGAATAAAACAGTTAATTTTGTGACCTTTTAGCTACTTAAAACGTTAAAGTTTACTGTCATGACGGTAACATTTTGCCTCAAAGATCAGTAAAAAATACTGTTATGAACGTTAGGCTCATATGGAACTGTAAAGCAGTTCAGATTAATATTTTTTAATTTTTATTTACTGCTTATTTCTTTCAGTGCAACCACAAGAATTTACACACGAAAAATTTATTAGTTTATTTCAAGCAAGTAAATCATCATGTCTTACCCTTTTCCAACTATGTTGGGGTCGACTTCCAGTCTAACCGTATGCTACTAAATACCAGTATTTTACATGGAGCGACTGCCTATCTGACATCCACGACCCAGGTACTTGGTAACACGACACCCGTGGGTAAGAGTGGTTATCGTTTTTAATTTCAAACAAGTTACGAGTAGCTTATGGTTATTATTGTAAGCCTACATAAAGGCAGAATATAAACTGGTCCTCCGTAGATATATAGGTAAGCCTTACCTAATAAAAAAAGAAATGCTAAAGTTTTTGCATCTTCCTCTCTGAAGATTTCTTTAATCTAGCCGGTCTTTGTAATTGCTTTGAGCTAGAGTCGAGTCGACCCAAGGGACGCTAATTTTCTCACAAAGTCTATAAGAAATGGTGTGAAAAAAGATTTTTGTTAAGCCACTTTCATTTTTAAGGTCAGCCCTGATTCTTAGGTGGATTGTCTAAAGGCAGCTTAACAAAGTTGTATGGTACACGAATGTTAAAATGGCACATCGAGTTTTTGAGAGAGACGACATACTATTTCGTCTCTACTGTGCTACAGATATTATCTATGATTATTTATTCATGTACAGAAAAACACTTATTAGAGAAAAAACATAAAGATAGAAGAGCACAAAGGTCCTGCTCATTTCATTAAAAACTTTTCCAGCGAACCTGCGACAGGAGAGTTATATGAGAGATGTGGACACAGTGTGTGAAAGAGATGAAGTTTTACATACCATACTAACTTTTCTAAAACTCAATTATAATTATGAATGTATGTTGTGCGAAAATGACTACATCCTACATACTAATTAACATCTAACTACTCGTATGCTGCGCTGATGTATTGTGCTTTGTTAGCTAATTTGCTGTTCACAGATTATGATGAGGAAACACAATAAAAAGAGCATAGCTATTAGCAAAGTTAGCTTAGTTAGTAGTCACAGCTTCAGCTAAATATTGTGAAACCCTAGACAAATTTTTATCTCATAATACATTTGTAGGTTTATTTTTAAGTTACCTACCTACAATTGTTTAGTTGACTTCATCATCGTTTCTTTGGTCTTCCTCAACTCTTATACCATCCACATTCATACTCAAAACCTTCCTCATGACATTTTCCTCACTCCTCCACATTACATGAACATACCATGACAACAGATTTTCACATAATAAGTAGAGTTACAGCAAAAATACAATACATTCAACGAAATCCACCGCGCGAGGTGTACACTACAGTGCAAATAAAAGACTCACCGATGTCCATTTACGACCATTACGGTCGACTGACCTTTCCCTACAACTTTGGCAACAGAACTAATGAATATGTAGGCCTGTATAAATGGAACTAAATATTTTAGGATCAACTATGTTTATGGGATAAAGGATTTAAAGATAACAAATTGTGGTGGGACTAAAAGAAAGATAAGTCTTCTTCTTGGTATCGACGATGGCATAAAGTTCAAACATCTTTGGCCCGAAATTTGGCTGCGCGAACTCTGCTCACTGACGCAGTCATCATTATCGAAGGCTCTCAGATGATTCGATAAAATGGAAAATAAATAGGTAGTATTGTGCAATCAAATAAGATAGGTCAAATATATAAAATAAAGAAAGTTATAGATGTGTAGATGTGTGAGTGTGTGTGATGTGTAGATGTGTGTGTGTGATGTGTGTGTGTGTGTGTGTGTGTGATGTGTGTGGGGGTGTGTGTGTGTGTAGAGGGTGTATGTGTGTGTTAGATGTTATAGTTTTCGCCCATGTTTGCATGTACGATTTGCTAGCGTAGTTGTGACGAATAATTATGAGTTTCATATTACTCCCCATTATCATGATATTTTTTTTATACTGGACCATACCTGGGGCACATTCCTCGCAGAACAGATGGCCGATGGGGCCGAAAGGTTCTGGAGTGGCGACCGCGTACCGGAAGACGTAGCGTTGGAAAGATTCCCACAAGGTGGTCCGACGACCTTGTGAAGGCCGCAGGAACCCGTTGGATGCGAGAAGCATAGAACCGGTCGAAGTGGCGGTGCTTGGGGAGGCCTATGTCCAGCAGTGGACGTCTTTCGGCTGAAGTGATTATGATGATGATGATGATGATGATACCTGGGAACCTTCTGGTTACGGAGATATTGAAGGTAAATATTCCTGCTTTTTTACTGTTTCTCACGAAAACAAGTTTTAAATGTTATAACGTAACTTTACCCCCACAACTCCTGTGCCTTCGCATGTACCATAAGCACAATGTTTTGCCTACGTTACAGTGCGTGCTGTCGTAAACAGCGATGTTTTACACCAAAAATAAAAGTTGTTTGTTTCCTAGCAATGATTTTTATTCAAAGTTACTTAGTTTCATGTTATCTATTTTTAAAACTTAAGTAAGTTTTTGAAGGTTATTGTTTTATTGACCCAATATTAATAATGTAATGTTTTTATACTGTGTTTTAACATTTTTTAATGACTATAATTTAATTTTAATGTAATGATGACCCATAATTTTACAAACCATATTTGTACGCCGGAAACGGCAGAATATTATGATCGTAATACATAATGCAGGCTAAATGCACATAACAACTTTGTACAATATTCTGACAAATAAATGCATTCTATTCTATTCTATTGAATAATACAATCATTTATCTAAGATTACTTACTACTATTTAATCAATTGTTAGCAGAACTCTCAAGTCGCATTGTTGGACAGCCTCAAGTATGATAATGGCATTAAAATAAGCACACAATTTTGGTTACTTCGTTTCAATTAAATTATGAGGACAAAGCTTCGTTTACACAAGGAGAGTTACTCGACCGTCGCGGCTTAAGGCAAGTTCTAAGTCAGGTAATAAAGGAGTTACTTTGATTGACCTTTATAACTAAGCGGGGTAAGTTAGCAAGGCTATGTGCAACTTTCAGTTCTTGATTAACCCGGAAATTAACTTTTAAAGAACTTAAATGGCAAGTTTTCTGTTGTAGGAAAATGTGAAATTGTGTCTTGGTAACATAATCAGCCTATAATGTTCCCACTGCTGGGACACAGGCCTCTTCTTGGTGAAAGGGAGTTGGCCCTAATCCACCACGCGGGCCCATTGTGGCTTTGTAGATGTCACATGTCTTCGAATTCTTGGTTCTATGAATTAATTGACACAAAGTAAAACGGCTTCTGGATTCGAACCTACAACCAACACAAACAACTCGTAAGTCGCGGCTTTACCATTGGGCCACTACTGCTCTGTGTGTCTCGGTGTTGAGAGGTAGCGGCTAGGCTATATGTAGGTACTGTCACTAGCTCAACTACTCGTTTATAACAGTAAATGAACTCATGAACAACTCATGATGTAACTCGTGTAACTCGTGTTTCATAATTTATTCATCATCATCATTTCAGCCGAAAGACTTCCACTGCTGGACATAAGCTTTTTCCAAGCATCGCTAGCATTTCGATCGGTTTTTTGCTTCTCGCATCCAGCAGATTCCTGCGGCATTCACCAGATCATCGGTCCATCGGAGGCCTTCCAACGCTACGGCTTTTAGTACGCGGACGCCACTCAAGAATTTTTCGGTCCCATTGGCCATCATATGTCTGTTTTCTTAGTTCTACTACGGATCTCTACATTTCTGATTCGATCACGTAGGGAAACTCCAAGCCTAGCCTTCTCTATCGCCCTTTGGGTGAGTTTTAGCCATCTAATGAGGCCCATTACATTAGATAATTTATTAACTCACATGTATTTTGGGAAATTAAATGGAAATATTTTAAGCTTAAGCCATGGGAAGAGTGCCACTAGCTTTTCTGTATGATTAAGAAAAACGGCGATGTTAGCTGTTGGTTTATGTCTAAAACAATAAATTAAGGAGTGTACATATACTAAACATGTCCAAGCTTCGCCATTTGTTTTAGAAGGCCTGATTTTTCAATAGTATAGAAATTATGTCAAACTGTCATATTTATCCTTCAGATATAAAGTTATCTGATTATTGAAAAATAAGCCCTAAGTTGAAAAAAATCTTTAATGGTAGACAAATTTTCCTGACTACTAACTAACCTTTTCCAATCAAATTCTGTAATATCTAACAGGATCCCGGGTGTCAGTTGTCATTTTACGCGCAAAATCTCCGCCATTTTGTCCGACTTTATGAACCCCCGGTAATAGGATTACTCCTCTCACCGTGTTCATGTCACTGGCGCTAACTTCGTTCCCTTCATTATTTATGTTCAAAATTGCGTTGCATCGAAGGTGAGTTGATTTTATGCAATTTAGGTGAAGTGGAAGGAAATTGGATGGCTCCTACATGTTGAAGATTGAAGAGACAGCTGGAAAGTTACACTGTAGCCGCAAGATGAATTCTTGATGTTCCAGAATTTTATATGGACTAGGTATGCTCTCCTAAGTGTGCGGTTCAGACCTGGCTAGAAATTACAAAATAAGGAGAGGTTAGGAATGAGACAGGAGAGGTATTTAATCAACAGCGAGAAAATATACAAGCTAGCAAAAAAAAAAACTGTTCTTTTTATGTTGGTTTATCGTGTGCTTTAAGTTAAAGCATGGTTGTGATGATATCAGGTTCTTCATAAAACCCTTTATTCTATAAATTCCTTGCAGACACTCAAGATTTGGGAACAATTACCTACCTACCTATTACAACGCGAATGAATTGTTACAAGTTCTTAAAACACATCGAAATTATTGTATCCATTTTTATGTATTGGCTCAAAAGCAATTACATCAGCTAGAAATGTACGTTTTCTTTAGAAACGTAAGCTGCTTATTGTTGCTGTGTTGTCGTTGCCAGAGCTACAAAATGATAACTTGTGTATTTTGCTCGTTACAGAAAAGCTTTGTACTTCTGCGGAAATAGAAATGCAGGTCCTTGATACCGACCAGAACTTTGCTAACTTACGACAAAGATAATAATATTTGATTCATGTATATTTTATGTTCACCATTGTCGGGTTCTCTGATTTGATATTCGTGCCAATTTGAATTTGAGAATTTTTCAAGGTCTGTTATAGTGGAACCCTTAGCTAACGAGAGCTAAGCGTTCCACTATAACAGACCTTGAAAAATTCTGTTGACTTTTAACAGAAGCTAATTAGGTGAATCAGGGTAATCAAATTGACACTCTACGTCAATTTGCCGTGTTCTAGCCATTCCATCGGGGGGCACGGCAGTGCCCCCGCCAAGTCGAGCAAAAAGCGGCACGGCCGTACCATCCTTTTCTCGAAGCAGTTCAAGCCATTTTCGACCCCCTATAACTTCGTTGTGGATAAAACTAGAGACCTGAATTTTCAGTAATCAAGCAGGTATTGTATAAACACGGTATATTTCAAATTTCATTCAATTTGAACCAGTAGTTTAAGAATTATAACTAGTCAAAGTTTCTTAATTTTGTCACTCACTGACTGACTGACTGACTGACCGATCATCAAAACTCTAAGGCACTTCTAGCAGACATAGAAGCTTCAAATTTAGAACACAATTAGCGTTTAGTGTATAAATCAAGGAAAAACTAAAATATTTTGCAATTTCGTTCCAGTTTTCTAGATACACCAACTGCATAAATAACTTCGTAATCCCATATAAATATATAGAATTACAAAGTTACATTTGCAGTTAATGAATCAGTGTACCTGAACAAAGTCGCTTCCTGCTGTCTGTCTGTCCCTATGGATGCTTAGATCTTTAAAACTGCGCAACGCATTTTGATGCAGTTTTTTTTAATAGATAGAATGATTCAAAAGGAAGGTTTTTTTTTTTTTTTTAATGGCATACAGTTGTATGGAATGGTTGCTGTATGGATACTTAAATTACAACTGTGCCCAACGTGGGGCCACATGTCATTCTTTGAGTTGTAATTTGAGTATAGGTACGAAAAATTTAAGCTGACAGGCAATTTGCTTTACAATTAATCTTCAATATAATATATATTTTTTGTGTTATTATGATTCGATATCGATACCGTTCACGTTTATCACGTCTTCAATAATAAATTAAGTTTAATCCTGTATAAACGTTTTTTAAAATATAGCCAAAGAGCCTACATGTCAAACTTGGTCATATACCAATTTTCCTTCCATTAAAGGCGCCGTCTTTTCCCCTCATACTTGACTTAACACCAATTTTCTTCCCCCTTTACATAACACGTTTGATCATCCAAAGTGCTATATCATACGATCCCAGGCCATTATTATTTTCAGGTTAGGTACTCCATCCTTTGTTCGTTGGGTGTAACTCTGTGTAAAAATAAGTAATTTGGGAACACTGATTGTAGAAATATGATGGATGTGATGTGACACAGTAACATTTTATTAATAACTAGCTTCTGCCCGCGACTTCGTCCGCGTGAAATTTCTTGTACCCCCACCCCGTCGCAACACTTCGTATTCGCTTAGCGTTCATTCTGACTTTTTTTCTTTTTGCTCGGCTCCTAAGGGTCATAGCGTGATATTAAATAGCCTCCTCAACAATTGGGCTATCCAATGCAAAAAGATTTTTTCAAATCTGACCAGAGATTGTCGCGTTCAAACAAACAAACTCTTCAGCTTTATTATTAGTATAGATTTTGGCGAAAAAGTCAAAAATGTATTAGTGTGTGTTATGAAATGTATGTGTTCCTGCGGGGTACATGCGTAACACACATAAAATGGCAATTGATCATAATGCCTTACATTTTGACAGTTCTGCCACATTCATTGTGGTTCTTTACGTTGTTTAGCAGACAAAGGAAAATGGCCAAAAAGTATGGAACATACATGTATGTGGATAGACCTTTTTATTTGGAACAAAACGTTCTGTGGTGCATGACTGAAATGTTTATCCGTCCCGAGTAATAGGTACCAATAAGAATGATAAACTTAGTTTTTACTTTTTTTAACACGTATCTTAACATCACGCTGTTTGCCCTGAAGGATTAGATAGAGTGTACAGAATACAGGGCAGCAGGGACATCGACGGGCATCCTGTTACCCTGGATTCAGTACATGATTCTGGATCCCTCTGTGGTGAAAATTTACGTAGGTTATTTAAAAAATAATTGCTGTTCCATACTGTTTGACCGCGTAGCTTTTGGGATTGCATTTTTCTATTAAACAGTAGATTTTGTTAGATAACCGACGAAATGTTTCTATTTATATGTCTAGAATCATGTGCTGCATTCATGGTTACAGTTTGCGTGTCGATATCCCTGTCACCTTCCTTGTATAAGTACACCCACGCTTTTTTTTTATTATGGGAACTCATCAAATGAACCCCTCCCGCTCTTACTGACTAAAACCCACCCGTGTTCCTTCCTTAGCCCTTTATGTTCCGGGCCAGCGGTAACCCTTTCGGACAATCCCGCTGACCCGGCAGGCTTCGGCCCTAGCCTCTTCTCTGTTGAATCGTCACGCGGCTCCCGACGCGCGGAGCGTCTCCCGCGGCGGCTGGGTCGTGAGGCTCTGTCCCTCAGCCATCCCGCTACCCACGCCGTACACCCACGGTTGTTTTCGTTTTATGCACATTTTGCACTTGATAAAGCGACATAGCATAATTTTGGCATATCTTCCTTTCTTTATGATTTACGCGAAGGCTTGAAAAGTAATCGTTCCCCTCTCGAGTGTCTTGAAAATCGGCTTTGTAAAATGAGTTTGTAAGTCAATAGATTTTGTTGCCTCACTGATTTCCTATTTGCCGGGATCTATCTATGGCTTTATAAATGTGATGTTTTATAAGTGTTTTAAAATAAATAAAAAAAAATCTGTGGGATTGGTTCTGTATCATAATGATTTTAAGTAGGTTTTGTGTGCAAAGTGAATTAGTATCTAATGGGGCTCGTGGCTATAATAACAGCCGCACGGGTCGATCGATCAGGTTAAGCTACGCTTGCCGCGGTTGGTCCGTGGATAGGTAGGTAATCATCTTTACATATCAGGATCCCTCCGTGCCTCTGAATCGGAAAGCACGTTAAGCCGTTGGTCCCGGCTGTCATTCGTGGATCTTTGACAGTCATTACCGGTCGTCAGAAACCCAAAAAGTCTAACAACCAGTCTTACTTTGTGGGGTAAGATAGGCAGTCACTCCATGTAAAATACTTGTGGTATTCAGCTGCATCTAGTTAAGACTGGCAGCCGACCAATTTATAAGGTTCATTTGTATTTCGACCCTTATCAAAGGTCAACTTAAACTAAATAAACTATCGGTTAACTATCATCCATCACCAGGTGTTTCACTTTGAACCTTGCCAATAAATTTAACTGCGGTCTTATAACCCTAAAACAGATTTAAGTTTAAACTGGACATTGAAATACAGTGGAAGGTTAATTATGATGGCTATAAAGTGTTTTAGAACACTCTAAAATACTTAATAAATCATCATTTAGTGCAAAATATGATGTGTTCCATAAGTCTTTATGAGTACCTATATTTATAAGTACTTTATGTTTTAAATTATCTATACATATAATAAAACAGTAACGAAAGAAAAACTGTACATTGAGAATTTTCGAGAAAAAATAAGTGGCTTTTGTTAGAAAAACGTAACTGATGACAAAAAGTGACTTTTTAGAATTTTTGTCTGTTTGTCTGTTTGTCTGTTTGTCTGTGTGTATGGTACGGCTTCACGCCAAAACTACTGGATAGATTGAATTGAAATTCAGCAAAAATGTTCTTTGTAAACCAAGGAAGGCTTTAGGCTACATATTATCACGCCGTATGTTATGGGAGGTAAGCAATATTGATTTTAAAAGGTTTTGGTTCGTAATTGAATGCACAAAATAATTGAATGCCCAAAATGACATGTTATTTATTTAGTTAATAAAAATTTTACCCTGGAAACATAACAATCACGCTATTTTTATAAAGGAGCGGGGCAGTAATATTATAAATTGCAAGGGAACAGCTATTTCAACAATATGTCAACAGGGAATATAGCGGTATGGTCAGGCGACCGTTTACCGCACTAAATGGTGCGAGTTCAAATCCCGTATTATTATTTTTTTTTAATCGTAAAATTCTTTTTTTTTTAGTTTTTGCATTTTTTGTGTGCATTAGGAACGATACTGTTATGAAATCTGAGAACTATACATGTCCTATCTAATTGTATGGGGAGTTTCACACCAATGTTACTAAACAGATTGATTGGTGGTACAATAAGCTACACTATCATAAAGTCAAGTCAAACTTTTGGTTCTAAGTTATATCTTACCAAGCACAATTGTTGTTTGTGGAGTTGACACTCCAAACGCAACAGCAACAGCGACAAAGGGCGCGTGCTTAAAGATTGCTCTTTAATCGTGTGGGATGAATGCACTATGGCGAACAGAAAAGCAGTAGAGGCGGTAAACAGGACTTTGCAGGACATCCGCAGGAACCAGCAAATGATGGGTGGCGTTACAGTTCTGTTAAGCGGCGATTTACGACAAACGCTGCCTGTGGTGACGCGAGGAACTAGGGCTGATGAGGTGAATGCTTTGTTGAAATGCTCTTTCTTATGGCCACATATTCATAGGTTGCGCTTAACGATGAATATGAGAGCATAGCTTGGCGGGAATATACACGCCCAAGAATTTTCTGATGTTCTCTTAAAATTGGGTGAGGGAACGCTACCAGTAGACGGTGGTCAGGCTCTACCTGAGATACTTGGGAGAGTGGTGTCCACCTTAAAAGATTTGATACGCCTGGTAAACGGGGACATCAATAGGATACCGCACCAAGATAATTCTTGGGTGTGTGAACGAGCCATTTTAACACCCAGAAACGACCAACCTTCAGCGATCAGTGAATGCATTCTCGCGGAAATTGAGGGAAATGAAGTGATCTACACCTCGATAAACACTGTTGTCGACCAAGATGACGCTACACATTACCCTGTAGAATTTCTCAATTTCCTCAGTGCAATTGAACTACCAGCTCACACCATTAAGCTAAAGGTCGGTGTCCCAATTATGTTTCTTCGGAATCTCACTCCGCCGAAACTGTGCAATGGGACCCGGCTCAAAGTCGTCTCGCTGCAGAGACATATCATTGAGGCGGAAATTCTAACGGGTTGTAGTGTCGGCGAGACAGTGTTTATACCACGTATACCACCGATTCCCCACAATTACCCCTTTTTTTTCGGATGGGAAGTCATCAAATGACCCCTCCCGCTCTGGGTGGAGCGGAAGGGAGTGTCAGACTCTTACTGACTAAAACCCACCCGTGTTCCTTCCTTAGCCCTTTATGTTCCGGGCCAGCGGTAACCCTTTCGGACAATGCCGCTGACCCGGCAGGCTTCGGCCCTATGGGGCCCCTCCTCGATGCTGACATCTCTTTGAGGCGCGCGTAGAACACGTACGCGCCGTCCGGCACGGGCCTGGTCCTGATCGAACGGTGAGCTACCATTACTCTCCGCCCGCAGGCCCGCGCCTACGGTGGCCGGGAGTCGTCCCGTGGCTCCCGACGCCCGGAGCATCTCCTGCGGCGGCTGGGACGGGAGGCTCTCTCCCTCATCCGTCCCGCCACCTCCTTCGCTAGCATGACTGCTTCGCAGAAGGAGGTGACTGCCTCCCACTCCCTCTCGGCCCGGACCATGGCTTGCACCAGGGCCGGACGCGAGAGGTCGCCGCCGCTGCCGATCGCCTCTACGACGACACGGCGGTGCTCCGCCCAAGCGGGGCAGACCTCCACCGTGTGCTCCATCGTGTCTTCTGGGCGATCCTGGCAATGGTGACACCAGGCCACAATTACCCCTATCAATTCAAGCGGGTGCAGTTTCCTGTGAGCGTGTGCTTCGCAATGACAATAAATAAGTCACAGGGGCAGACATCATATTGAAGGCTGCGGGTGTCGACCTCAGGACGAGCTGCATCTCACACGGACAACTGTACGTCGCTTGCTCTCGCGTCACCAGTCCTGACTCGCTGTACTTACATATTGAATGAGACCGAGGGAAAAACAACGAACGTTGTTTACACAGAAGTGTTACAGTAAATTATAACACTTCTGTTATTCGACGTCTCCTAAATTTCCTTATTAACCTGACTTCTCTTACCAGTAAATTAACTACATAACTTTTAAATTTTGAGTTTACTAAGCCAAATAGTTTTTGAGGGATCTAAGCTATAGTACAGTATGAGACGCATCTTTTGAGTGTTTCTGTAAATCAACAAACTATCACTAATTTATTTTGGAAAATGGAACACCTGATACAGAACCGCAACAGATCAGCTAAAATATAGGAGATATAAAAATGGTGCCATAGCAAAAAATATTCCACGTGAAGAGCATTTTCTGCTGTGAGAATAAATTTGAAGATCTGGAATACCTGTTGTGGAACTCCAAAGCCCAGCAACACTATAACATATAGGAATGACGTCTTATACTGGTTTTAGAGTCGCGCTGACCGCACGCTGATCGTCGGCGCGGACAGCGAAACGTATGAGCCGTCAGCGCTGAGCGGTCAGCATTACTCAGAAACGCTACCTTACTACATAGCATATCGACCCATCAGCGCTGACCATCAGCGTGCGGTCAGTGCGACTCTAAAACCCGCCTTAGCAAAAGTTGTTTAGTCTGATGGGCATTTCCTGTTGACTTACAAAAATGAAAGATCTGAAATGTCTCGAATCGTCTCGCGCATCACGCTGTTTTCCCGTCCCCGGGCTCTTAGAATTCGACATCAGACGTTTCAGATCTTCGATTTTGACGACCATGTTGTCGCTGGCATAAGCAACAGGATCCGCGTACGAAGTCGCGGGCAGAAGCTAGTTTAAAATAAAAATAGTGGATTCATTCTAGAAGTTTCTTCGACGTTGACATTTTACAACTAATTATTATAACGTCACGAACGGTATTAAGTTATTTATTTGTGGTTTTCGCTTGTATTTATGATTGATCAACTAATGAAAATTATTTAAATTAAAATGCTTTACAAAGTCCGACAGTGACCGCGCTTTAGGTCATGGGACTACATGACCTAAAGCGCGGTCACTGTCGGACTGCATAGAAAAGATAGAGAAGCGCGATGACACAATGCTGGTAATTTGTTGCAAAATATGAAGCAATTATCTATTTACCAAAAATCTATTGTTTGGACTAAAAAATTACATAATACACACATAATTACATAATGGACAGTTAACTGTTAAGTTAATCGTATCAAATCCCATTTGTGAAGCATTTTTCAGCTATTTTTTTTGTCTGTGCTAGAATACCAATCAATCCAATCCAAATCCAATCCCAATCTCTTTGATTATACCTACGTAAAGCAGCGAAAAGAAAAACACGGACTGTCTTCTTCATATTACTATTCATAATGTTATCCTTTTATGATTCTCCAAAGTGGCCTTTTTAGGACCCCTGGTCATACACGCACACCTTCTTACCTTTCTGAAGAACATCACCAATAGGACATCTGCCTTATAAATACCTTTTTTAGTCGCCGTTCCTTCATCCTCTCAACATATCTAGGAAAACTCTGTTAAATTTTTGTCACTACATCTTCTTTTAAACCGCACCGTTGCCGAAAATGATATATGATAGTGTATTTTATTACAGGTAAACGCTACACCCTCACAGTTTTTCCAACCATGAAAAACAACAAAAGTACTTATAAAGACATAACATTACAAATATTCATTACATGAACACATTAACTGGGTCGTTTATCTGTTCTATTATTCAAATAATAAGAATCAGGTCAAAACACTGAAAATGATGTATGGCTGAACGTAGTAGGTAATTAATATGAAAATCATTTAGATATATACTAATGATAAAGCTGAAGAGTTTGTTTAAATTTTTATGACATTGATTTTTACATTCTGTAACTGACACACTTGTTAAAATTCTAGTAAAATCATCTACTTTTAGAATATTTGTAAATGTGCGCACCATGTATCTATCTCATAATTGATTCACCTGTCATTGCTTTATTTTTAATTCTTGTAACCTTTTGTGGTAGACTAATTTTATTTTAGGAGCATCGTCTTCACATATACCTAATTATATAATAAATTTATACAAAACCTTGTAAAACATTTTTCAATCAATTCTATTTTATTGTAATTTTTGACGTTCAAAAGTGTCTTTTATGTGCCTATTTCAAATAAATGATTTGACTTTGACTTTGTTTGAATGCGCTAATATCTGGAACTGCCTGTCAGATTAATAAAATCTTTTGTGTTTTATAGCCCAATTCTTGAGCCGAGCAAAAAGAAAAAAGTATGAAAGAAGGCTAAGCGAAAACGAAGTAATATCGCGGACATGGATGCGATGTGACGGGGTGGGTCGGGGGAACAAAAAATTTCACGTCGCGAGCAGAAGTCCTTTAAAAACGTTTATTCGTTTTCTTAAGGGGCTTACAGGACCTTAACACAAAAAACTCAAGTTTAAGAAACAATAAAAGTACATGATGATATTTTTCAGGATATATGCTAGGTAGATAGTGTGTTGAAAACTTAATACAACTAATTTGATACGATAGAAAAAAGTCATCAAGATACCTCTATAAACTTTCTTTTTACAATAAAAATCATACTAATATACATACAATCATTATGATTTTTAAAACACTGGTATTTTAGTCCAAACAATAGATTTTGTTGTAATAAAATAATTGCTTCATATTTTGCAATAAATTACCAGCGTTGTGTCATTGCGCTTCTCTTTCTTTTCTATGCAATTCGACAGTGACCGCGCTTTAGGTCATGTAAGCCCCTTAGCTAATAATTTACATTTATATCGGGAACTGGTTCCAATACGAGCCGTGTCCAGGAGCACCCCTTTCCCAACCCTTGATCCAACTGCCTAACGAGAGCTTCCTCAGGTGTAGGACGAGGCTCTTCGCTATGCCATTGGCTTTTACGACTAGGTATCGGGCACAATGATCGGTGAGGCTACATCCCACAACACTGGCCTGTACAATCACGAGCATAAGTATGTATACACTTGGCTTTATTCAATGGCGATTTTCTCCTTTAATTTTGAATGAAATTTTATGTTATTAGGAACATAGTATTTTCGAACCCACAGGTTTATGTAAAGTGTCGTATTTCAAGGTTGCACTCGTTATTTCACGAAAAAACCGCAGTTGAAAGTTGCCAAGTGTTGACATATTAGTGCTCGGGACTGTACATCCCTATCTAAAGTGTCATACTAACACTCGGGTAGGTAGTATACATCTAAAAAATAGATTAGGAGATAGAAACACAACTCCCGCCCATCTTCAAATCTTAGTGTAAGAGATAGCCACTAATGATAACATTTTCTACTAATGTACATAATTAAGCCAAATGTTTTCGAGATGTTGTTTTCTACAAGCAATTTGGGTTCTGAAAATCACCTTTTAACCTTTAATCGCCTACTTCAAACGTTCATTAAGGTTAAGACTATGTTCGTTAGTGAATATTTTTCATTAATGCTTAGCTTGGGATTCCTTTGTTGTTGTGTTTTTAAGGAGTCTGCGGAGCATGCGTAGTTCATACAAGCGTAATACCAAAATAATTTGTAAATCAAACATATTCTTAATGTAGTGTGTATTTATTCTGATTGGATTACAGAATATCAAGGTTTCCAAATATATATTTTAAATGGACACTGATTTATAGAAATTTGAAATTCCTCATATTATTTCTTCTTTAAATTAGAGTCTAATACTGCCGCCATTGGCTGTCAAAGATACCTTTCTTTGACAGCCAATGGCGGCAGTATTAGATTGTCTATGGCACGAATTTTTGACAGATGAGTCATTAAACGTTCGGCATTTATCAAGATGAGTCGCTATACAGTTGAACAGCGCGCTAAAATTATTAAAATGTATTATCAAACCGGCATGTGGCAGTTCAATTGGTCAACCGTTTCGTTCGATATCAGAAATTTATGCCGTTAAGTAACTTATACAAGACATGGCCTCCAAGATCATGTGATTTTACGCCCTATTTATTATTAAAAAATACAGCAGACATAGGTACGCCAAGCGAGCCAAGAACTGTCGAAGACCTAAAGAGTAACATTACACGCGTCATCAATGAGATAGTGGTGTCATTATATCAAAAAGTGATGGAAAATTGGACCTATCGTTTTCATGCTACTATACGAAGTCGAGGTGGTCATTAATGATAAGGTATTCCATACATAATGCCAAAACTTAAGCCTTCAAAAAAGAAAATATAATTTCATTGTAAAAATCAATGTGTTTTTATTGAATTCAAATAACCCAGTCCCTATTGAAAACCCCTTTATTTATTTCGTAGGAAATGGAGAACAAATGAATCGATAACACTTGACAGAAAACGGAAATGTTCACATTGCAATGCGAACTGCAATAACTTTATTAAGCCAGACACGAACGCTGGCGGAGATAGCCGACCGTGCTCGAATGCAATGGCTTTGAAAAGCATTCGCACATTCTTTCGCTACCAAACATGCGCGGAATCCCAAGCACGGATAGATACGAGTACGTATTATATACAGTTTGAACGTCAAATATAGATCGGAAAGAATTTGAGTACTATTAACTACATAATAAAATGCGCTGGTTCTTAGTAGTAAAACAAAAGTATAATGTCAATCAGAAGTAGAAACCAAAAGGTAGAAAAAACATAGACAAAATTAATAAAAAGGTAAAATATCAAAAGGAAGAAAAGGCTTGCACAAGTACAGTTAGGAGTTTTGGAAATCTGTATGAAGTCGGAATGTTGGGTTACTCCTTAACATCTCCTTTATGCATTGAAAAGGTACAGACTACAGCATATGATGTATAGGCTGCGTCTGCAAATTAGGTATAAAACGCTTTTAATTTTGCGAAACTAACCCGTCGCACACATCAATTCGGAGTACCTTAAAACTAATAAGGCATTCTGAACAAAACCATTCAAAAGTTGCAGTTGTCTTCTCGAATTTTGCGGCCGTCAAAATAATTGTTATCCGTGTTAATTCACGATTTTTTGCCACTAAGCGACATAAATATGATTTCCCTAAGCTCACAAAGTTTCTGGGTCTCTCCACTAATCGAGTCGCAGTAATCCACAAAATATTTTTATGTTTTTTAAAGGAGTACCTGACGTTTCAACCTCCTTAGGGAGTAAAGCTTCTGATGAATGTTGCTGGCCGAATATCTGCATAAAATTTTTGGTAGGGTAAAAATGTGTCTGAATTTTGACGTTCACGGGAAACGGAAGGTTGTATTCTTATTTGCAATGCCCACAGAGGCAATTCCTTACTGAACTGAATATCTGAGAAGGCAGGTAACGTCTGTATGTTAATAATTTTATGCTTGACGAAAGTTCTGCATCACTTGTTAATTTCGTTCCATTACTTTGGTACATAATATGTGTATTTTATGTACATAGAGTACATAAAATACATTTACTGCTTGTACACTACTTTAATTATAAAATCAGCCGGTCCTACATAACGTTGGGCTGTAATTGTTTGGTAGAAAGTTCGAGTATATTTTTTTTACTGAACCAGCAAAATAATAATTAAGTAATTGAGAAAGGACATCATTCATTTCGTACGCAAAAAAATAAAGTACCGAAAAAAAGAAAAAAAGACATAAAGTACAGAAAAAAAGTTACTGTTTTCTTATGGTAAATAACATCTTGAGCATTTTTAACTATTACAACGAAAGTCTACAATTATCCCATAATAAAAACATTTCCATCAATCTTTTTGTAGTAATTTTTTAATACATTATGTAAACCTACCGCTCATGTCCATTTTTACCATGGAATAACAGGCTTAGGACTGAAAACCAGCGAATTAATAACTGTCTGCGTCTTTAAACGAATGTCCCAAATATTGGTTGCAAAAATATGATTTTTGGTACTTTCAACTCAAATAGCAGCCAGTGGGTTAATTAATTGAAGATCTATGTTGTTATACATAGTTAAAAAATATGCACGGGATGTTATATTCGATTAAAAGTTCGTATTTTTATAATTTTTAAAACTTAACATTGTAACTGAACATTGTAAAGAATAGAATAAAAAAAGGAAATTAAAAAAAGTAGGTATTAATTGAGATTCGCACAGGAGTATCACAAACTAAACACATTCATAGAAACATGAAATATAAAAAAAACAAAAGTAAAATGAAAATAAAAACAGAAAGTCCCGTATGCGGCCAAAAGGCATGATGCTACGACATAGCAGATCATCCACAGCCCGACTGCCCACTGCTGGGCATATGTGGTCTCTTTTCTTGTGCCAATCCCCACGTTTTCTCTTCGTATAGCTCATACTCTCAGTGTAATAAATATTCCGAGCATCCATGCGAATTTTACACTTTATGAGCCCGAACAATTGTACAACGATAAGTTTTGCCGAGCAAACTATCGCTGATAAAAGAAATAGTGCCCGCTTTGTAAAGAAAGGATATTATAATTTTTTTGTTTTAGTTTCAAATCACGAAAATGTCTCATGTTTTTGAAGTAGGTCACGAAAAATAAAGGTTTTAATATAATATAACAGAGTCGAAGCTCCTTGTGAAAAATGACATCTGGAAATGTTATGTTATTGGGTTACATGGGTAGGTGTTCCATTTTTACTGTCAAGAGGATTAACGTATACTGTTTTGAGAACATCTTACTGGTAGGTTTACTTATAATACTGGCTGATTTTATCAAATTTAGATATCTTTTATTCGTGGAATAAAATTGACGTCTGACAGTTCTAGTATGGGAAAACTGTCAAAAATTCTAAATTTATTCTCAGGATAAGACCTATTCTAGGTATCAAATGTTGGTGGAATGCGCCCTTAGTAATATAACTTATCATCACGCCTGTATTTCCCGACGTATTAGGCAGACTGTAGGTGTCTCTACAGCCATTAAAAACACCATTTAAAGTATGTCAAAGTTCTTTTGAAATGGTATCTCCCTGTTCAACCTATGAGGCTTAACCGGTCTCTTACTCTCTTTAAGTATGTTTTCATTTTTATTTTTTGTATGTTGGCACCTTGTTTTTATATGTTCATGTAATTTGTTATCTTAAAATTGTGGTTTTTGTGTTGTGCTATGTCTTTTGTGTCCACTAAATAATTTTTTTTTTATTAAACATTGCCCCACACTACGAATTTCTCCTGTGTTGTGGGTGCGTTTACAAACATTTAAACTCACATACACAAAAAGCCAGTCCAGGAACAACTACTTGTAGGAGTTGTAGGTCATACAAATATTTGTTCCGTCCGGGAATCGAACCCGCGACACGCAGCGCAGCAGTCAATCGCTTAACCACTGCGCCAACCATGCCGTCAAATAAATGGTTTATCTATCTGTCTAATTTATGTACACACAGATAAATATATAGAAATACGACATATTATAACATAAAAGCAGAAAGATGCTGCTGTTATGTTAAAGTTCCAAGTAATACCCGGGCATTTATCCAGACACCGAGCTGCTACTAAGAAATTCCTGGTGGAAAAACCCAATAGCACTTTGCCCAACTTAGGAATCTCGACCTCTAGACCAACGAGGTCTTTTGAGACTTATATGTGAACCTTAATATTTAGACTGTCATTTGCCAACTTCGCAGGTGACTGTGTTATGAGCATTGATCGGAATGGGTAGAGCGATTTCGCCTGACGATATTGCTGAACTAAAATGGATCCACTGTCGTGTCTTGTAGTTCTTGTACCTACAAATCACCAAAGGAAAACAATGACTGCAGACACAGCAGTAGGTACTGTCAACCACATGTCCATGTTAACATCTTGACTTTATCAGCGCTAAAGAGACGGACGGAGTCGCGGGCAACAGCTGCTTAAGGTACAAATAAACAAACAAAGAAAAAATAGTCTTAACTTTATTCAATCTCAACCAAATACCAATCTGTTACCCGAGCTCTAATACTCCAGATAATGTACATCCAAAAGGTTGAACGGTCGAGCAAATACAGCCTGAAGCTACATTTTATAGGTAGTACATGTGGCACCTAAACGCTTGACCGATTTGAGTGTATTGCCGAACAAAAATACAGACTAAAAATATAGTACCTACGAGTATATCGAGATGATATCGAGGCTTCAGTTGTATTCTGTTATTCTTTGGTGCTGATATCATATTTATTTTAAGTTTGAACTGAACATATTTACTCGCGCGTTTCGGCATGGAATCGATATTTCTGGACTTGTTTGCATGAGTTAGTCACCTCCCGGTAAAAATCTCACCGTGAACCGTGACCGTGAAGTGAGCCTGAAGTGAGCTGTATTTCTACCTAATCTTGATTGACTCTATTGACAGCTCATTTCAAGGTCACTTTAACTAAGTTCTCATGGTGAGATTTTTACAGAATAGATCGGAACTTCATTTAAGCTCACCTCACCTAAGTTTTTACGGTAATATTTTTACAGAATACATCGGAACGTCATTTAAGCTAACCTCACCTAAGTTTTTACGGTAATATTTTTACAAAATACATCGGAACTTCATTTAAGCTCACCTCACCTAAGTTTTTACGGTAATATTTTTACAGAATACATCGGAACGTCATTTAAGCTAACGTCACCTAAGTTTTTACGGTAATATTTTTACAAAATACATCGGAACATCATTTAAGCTAACCTCATCTTAGTTTTTACGGTAATATTTTTACAGAATACATCGGAACGTCATTTAAGATAACCTCATCTAAGTTTTTACGGTAATATTTTTACAAAATACATCGGAACGTCATTTAAGCTCACCTCACCTATGTTTTTACGGTAATATTTTTACAGAATACATCGGAACGTCATTTAAGCTCACCTCACTTAAGTTTTTATGGTAATATTTTTACAGAATAGTTCGGCTGGAGTTAGAAACTTATTTCTAAAATTAGTCGGACTGGTCCTCGTAATTAATGCAAGAAAATGCAGGATGTCTACACTAGTGATGGGTCCAGCAAAATGTTCTTGCTCATTTTTATCTACTGTTATCTACCTAATGAGTTTTGAAAGCTATTATTACGAGTTATTATTATTATTTACGAATATGATGATGATTACATGGTTCTTCGAAAGCCTTCCTTAATATATCGCCATTACAGCGGTGCCGTAATAAATAATTTAATCGGTAATGGAAACCGAAAATATATCCCCCTCAACAAATATACGGGACCAGCGGCAGCATTGCTAATAACAGTACGATATTATCTAAGTAAAACGTATCGGAAAAGTTAGTAGACTAAGTAGACTCTTATACGTTAGGCCAAAACTTATCGGTAGTTATATCGAGTTTGAGAATTATTGTTTCTTGACAAAATAAGAGAACAAAATATTTTCTTGGGACAACATTACTTTTCCTTAGAAAGAAAACTTTCTTCAACAATACCTACGATCCAGTACTTTAAAATAATGAGCGGAAAATTTTCTTTTTCTAGCATTCAACCCAACTCGTCAAAATTTTAATGTAGGGAACAGCAGATATTTTTTTTCGCGATTTAAGGTCTGGTCCCATAGTAAAAGTTGTTCGTAATGATGAGTACAATGACCTCTTAAGAGGTTGTTAATGGTTTTACCGATAACCCTGTATAAGCAATGCAGACAATGTACAACCGTAGCCATTAGATTTGGGCTTTTCTAAAAATACTCGTATCAACCAGACACTTACTTTGAGAAATTTATTGATTAGTAGATTGAAACATTTCGTCAAATGGCCGCGTTAGGCCATTTGTGGCCATTTCATAAAATTTTTATATACCCAATGACAGTTTTGATTTGAACTAAGTACCTATACGGACAATTTAAGTTGATAATAGTCAATTTGCCTACCAACCAAGCTCCCTGATTAAGTATAAAACGGCTATCGCATCTTGTTCGAAGACTAAAAGACAAAAGAAGAAGAATAATAGAAAAAAACCGCAAAGGTCTTGTAGATACAAAACGTAACCACTTCTTCTTCTTACAAGTATCGTGTCAATGGCAAAAATATAGTTCTTTTTTTATGACGTAGGTACCGTCTATTCAGTTCCTTCTTCCCAATTGATGTTATTTCCACTTAACTAAATATCAACTTTAACTAAGTGTAATTAAAGTTGATCGTAGAATGACTAGTGCTATTGAAAATGTCATAAAAAATTTAAGTTGTAGCGCAAACTGACCTGTATGAAATAGGTAGCGAAGTTATTTTATCTAAAAACTCATATTTGTTTACAGGTGAGGAAACTAAATTGTGAACGCAGTTTAATTCTACTACCGCACCTATAAACGTTGCTTGGGGCGATATCGACCCCAAGATGCCAGTGATATCCGAGGCCAGTCCGTTTGCCAAACACAATTTATAAGCCTACTATTGGTGAATTATAACCTCACGCTACTGTGGAATCTCGATAGTTTATCGACAATTCCAGCTAAATTGTTGATTTAGATTTTGCATGCATTACCTATTCATTTCTAACACTGAGTGAATTTCGATAAATCCTGCTGAATTCGAGTTTTTCATGATTGTAATCTTGTAATAAAAACATTAATGATTTGTATATTTATTGTGACTCGCACAGGAAGATCATAAACTAAACTAAACACTATCATAAAAAAAAGTCATAAAGTCTAACCCTTTTCTCAATAGAAAAGGGTCAGACTTAATGACTGATTAAACTTCTTACTAATATCAAAGGTTTGCAGATGAAAGGCCTGCAATTACCCTTTGTGTACATCGATTCATCAATTATTAATAATAATGTTTGTAACTACCTCGTTGGGCTCAGTAGATGCGATGGGATGATGGGAAATTCTCTGTAGCAGCTTTTAGCTTGAATTTTTGACAGGTTTATAATAATATATAATAAGTATCTCCCGGCCCCCAACTTATGGTACTAGAAGGAAGAGTGGGGTTTTAGTCGGTAGGAGTCCGACATAACCCTCCGTTCTTCCCAGACGGACGGTTCGGAGGGACGGATAGGGTGTGTATGTGGAGCTGTGTCACAAATTATGCTTCACTTCCTGTCCTACCTTTTGTGCTCCAAACATGCAACCGAAGTGACCTCTGCGCTACCACCGACAGTGCCGTAGAAGTGACGAAGTTTTGGGTCAACAAAATTTAAATAACTATCGTACAGTCAACAGCAAAAGTAGATGATCAAAATCAGAAATTCAATAGGAGTCAAAACTGATCACGAATATATGGCAGCTGTACTAGTAGTAAATGTTTGGTATAATTTACAATCACATGCTTTTGAATCACTTCGACGCCACACAGTTCTGACGCGAACTCCGTTCATTAGTATTGAATTTCTGATTTCGATCATCTACTTTTGCTGTTGACTGTACCAGCGTGAAAAAGAAGAATAGCAATAAGTCAGCCCTACATTACACAGAACTTAAAAATGTAAAGTGTTACTGCATATATAACTGTTGTAAAAACTAATAACCCTAAAAAGTAATTGGCAAAATGTTGGCGTACAAAACTCTTCTATCTACGAGAAAAACAGGCGTGATGAAATGTGGTTTTTCATATAGCTTCGAAACAGTCACTTGTTTTAGCCAGGTGGGTACTTCAGGGCACAGAAACCGAATTTCAATTAAGCTAATCTCTCATTGCATCAGAGTCTAAGCTTCACACCCGCTGATAGTACCGGCTATCAGCGGGTGTGAGCTGGGAAGCGTAGACTCCCACGGAACTAAATAAATAATGTTCAGAGTTCCCTAGACAAACGTAATATGTTACTTCACCAAAGCGGCGATGCAACGTTAAATAAAATATTAAAGATCTTTTCAAGTAAGAGAAGAAAATGGCGACTTTTAAAAGATGAAGATGGGTAAAAAACAACTGATCTAAAGTATACTGATGAGCGAACTTTTGCTTAAAACCACTTTATTCTCAACTTTAATGTTGGAGCGAAAAAAATATTATAATTATTTTGTGAGATCAACTTACGGCTTCCTCTATTATTCAAAGAATAATCTTGTAATTTTTTACAGAATAGACCAGCTCGACCAGAGCTGGTCTATTCTGTAAAAATCTCAGCGTGAAAAGATAGGAGACGTGAGCTTGAAGTGAGTTGTCAATCCACCTGATTCTTGGGATTGACACTATTGACAGCAGTACATACATAAAGTATTGCACTATTACGTACAGAAATACTATCGAACATTTTAATCAATAATAAGGAGCCTTTATTTGGGTTTATATTTTATATTATAAAATATAAACCCAAATAAAGGCTCCGGGATGCAGAGAGTGGCGCGACACGACAGCGTAACGCGAACAATTTCTATGAAAACTTTGTGGAAATTGTTTTACCAGAATCGCGTCGCACCGTCGCGTCGCGCCTATCTGTACGAGCCTTGAAGAATTAAATTCACAAAAAACCGTTGAACTTACAGAGAGTGTCAAACTTTTTAAAGTCACCTAAAAAGTATAACATATTTTTATTAACAGCCAGCAACGAACGGCCGTTCGCATTTACCCTCAACCTATAAATAAAAATAAATATTCCTTTAACTTCGCCCGTGTTATGAATGAGAACCCCTGGTATCTTCTCGGGCTCCCTCCAGCCGCTCTTGTGGAAACTGTTTCCATTCCACTGGCTTTTCTCGCCCAAGCATACGAGACTCGCTTTGAACTTATTTTCCACTTTAAGCATTTGTTTTCTTTCTCTGTCACCCGTTTTTCGTTCATATTCAAATGTATGGATCGTCAGTTTATTAAGTAGTGTGAAAAATTTAAATATTTCGTTTTTTTTTCAAGTGTTTGAATTTGTTGAAGTTTTCAAAGAAAAAAAATGTATGTTTATGTATATGTTTTTGTATATATGTGTATTCTAGTATATTATTTATTTTGAGGTAAAATTATATTTGAATTACCGTCGTTTATTTGTTTTTGAATAGAATTGGTATTACTCACGGAGTCTATGGCATGATATATTTATGTTATTATTGACTACGTTTTGGGAACCAGCGGTGCTATTCTGTAAAAATCTCACCGTGAAAACTTAGGTGAAGTGAGCGTGGAGTGAGCTGTCAATAGTGTCAATTCCTAGCAAAAACAAACTCACTTCACCTAAGTTTTTACGGTGAGATTTTTACAGAATCGACCGGCTGGTGTTACTTTTATATGTATAGATAAAGAAGAATAATTTAATAACTTTACTCTCCGTTTCCTCACCGGTCTACTTTCATCTGTTGACCTGCACCCTAATTGCGTACCACACTATTACTCTCAATTTGAATAATTTTGAAGCATATTGCTGATCTATTGCTCCATATGTTCGAAAAATGTGTTCGCTCAACAACGTAAATAATGCAATGAATGTTGTTCAACTGTCAAAATTAAACTCATGGTTATTGATAGTGTTTTACGCAATTACCCTGCTGGTAGTCATGGCTAACATAACATAACATTACGCCTGTTTACCCAAAGGGTTGAGCAGAGGTGTACATACCTATAGTATACCCATAATTCGCCAGTTGTGTTTAATCCCCATGTACTTGCATCACTACTAATTAAACTTCTTGTTTACATTATAAGCCAAAAGTGTAACTAAACTCCTACCGGGAGCCTGACACCAATAGGTAAATAATTAATTAATTGTCTCATTAGCCGACGCTCGTTATGTTAAACTAACAGCATATTTTTTTTAAAATTTACTTATATGGCAGCAGTTTTTCAAACCTACATTACGAGAAATTCAAATCCTAAAATCCAAAGCATTAACGGTACACGTGTGGGTTCTAACGATGCTAAAGTAATTCGTATTCAGCCTACTGCACTGGCGGGGAAAATATTCCTACATGATAGAAAATCGAGCGCGGGTAGCGGGCGTCTGCTTTTGGCAATAGAAGTACTACCTACATATTGTAAAGTACTGGCGGTTTATTCTGTATAAATCTCACCGTGAAAACTTAGGTGAAGTGAGTTTGTATTCTATCTGCCGGTATATTCTATAAAAATATCACTGAAAACTTAGGTGAAGTGAGCTTGAAGTGGACTGTCATCTTACCTGACGTTAGAGAATCTAGGGATTGACATCTCACTTCACCTAAGTTTTCACAGTGAGATTTTTACAGAATAGCTCTGCTGATGCTAGGCATTGACACTATTGAAAGTTCACCTCACGCTCACTTCACCTCAGTTTTTACAGAATAGCACTGCGGATGCTAGGGATTGACACTATTGACAACTCACCTCACGCTCACTTCATCTAAGTTTTTACAGAATAGCACTGCGGATGCTAGGGATTGACACTATTGACAGCTCACCTCACGCTCACTTCACCTCAGTTTTTACAGAATAGCACTGCGGATGCTAGGGATTGACACTATTGACAGCTCACCTCACGCTCACTTCACCTAAGTTTTTACAGAATAGCACTGCGGATGCTAGGGATTGACACTATTGACAGCTCACCTCACGCTCACTTCACCTAAGTTTTTACAGAATAGCACTGCGGATGCTAGGGATTGACACTATTGACAGCACACCTCACGTTCACTTCACCTAAGTTTTTACAGAATAGCACTGCGGATGCTAGGGATTGACACTATTGACAGCTCACCTCACGCTCACTTCACCTAAGTTTTTACAGAATAGCACTGCGGATGCTAGGGATTGACACTATTGACAGCTCACCTCACGCTCACTTCACCTAAGTTTTCACAGTGAGATTAATACATAATAGCGCTGCTGGCCTGTGCATATGGTACAGGAGTTTTAAAAAGTTAGGCGTTGTAGAACGTCGACTTTGACACTAAAATCTGTGTAGTAGTTTCTTCCTGAAATTCGTTAAGCCATATAGCGCCTGGGTAGGTATTGTACTAGCTGTAATAGTACCTATCATAAAAGTTTTGGTATCAAAGTTGCTGTGACAAAAAAAATATGTATTGAAATAATAATAATCCAAGGGCACTGCAATTTTGCTAAGAGATATCTGTAGGACCTATCTAGTACCTACTTCCATTTTTATTGTACCTTACATGTGACTTATAAAATAACACGCACGACACGCCAAGCCACACATGCACGCACGCACGTTAAGCCGTTGGTCCCGGCTGTCATTCGTGGATCTTTGACAGTCGTTACGGGTAGTCAGAAGCCCGAAAGTCTGACAACCAGTCTTACCAAGGGGTATCGTATTACCCAGTAACTGGGTTGTGGAGGTCAGATAGGCAGTCGCTCCATGTAAAATACTGATATTCAGCTGCATCCGGTTAGACTGGAAGCCGACCCCAACATAGTTGGGAAAAGGCTAGGCAGATGATGATGATGATGTGTGACATAAAATGTGACACTAACTCTTACGACCCTTTGCTTACTGCACAACAAAAAATAAATAAACGGCATATTATTTTCATTACAAAGATTTTTGCACATCCAGCGCAAACAACCGGAACAAAAACTCGTGCACAGCCGATTGTATTGCAGTCTGCATATGATTTGTTTACAAATTCCAAATACTAGTGCCAGCTACGAGTGTGTTACACCAAAAAACAATTTAAGCGAAACTCCGTTTACAGTACGGAATATATTAACGCTGTATTCAGCGACTCGGCGAGTTGGTGAGATTAAAATCTGTTTTCCCAACTCAGTGTTTTCCAGTTTGTTGAGTATATTGTTAACGTGAATGCTGTATACAGCGGTATCTTTGCTGATTCTGCTGTATGATTTAATTTTGTTTTCATGACAGCATAAACGTGTTTGAAATTGGAAGCATAAAAAGGTAAGAGAGCTTTTGTTTTTAATTTGTAGTGGTTTTATGAAAGAGGTTTTGTCTAGACGAAACAAACACGTGAAGGATGTTTCTGAATAAGAATTTGCTCATAATATCAAACATATGGAGAGACATTTCATTTAATAATATGCAAGGATAAATTAAATATTCTCCTACATCATTTCTCCAACATATTGGATGGATTCCATTTTCTCTAGAAGATACGGTTCAGTACCAGCACAATTGATTAATTCATAATACATGGAATTACCCTAGTTTCACATGAGAGCACCCAGGTGGCTACACACCCAGGTGGCACACTGCCCAGACATTAAAATGTTTCATGAATTTGGTTAAATCTCATAATTTTATCGCAAATTGGACAAAATCTTCTTTTTCTTCAAATTCTTTTTATGTTTGTGTTTTTTGCGCCTGTGGCTGTTTGCTTGTGGCTAAGAAATAACAGCCGCATGGTTCGATCGATCAGGTTAAGCTATGCTTACCGCGGTTGGTCATCTTTACAAAACAAAACCCCTCTGTGGCTCGGTCCCGGCTGTCATTCATGGATCTTTGACAGTCGTTACGGGTTGTCAGAAGCCCGAAAGTCTGACAACCAGTCTTACCAAGGGGTATCATATTACCCAATAACTGGATTGTGGAGGTCAGATAGGCAGTCGCTCCATGTAAAATACTGGTATTCCGCTGCATCCGGTTAGACTGGAAGCCGACCCCAACATAGTTGGGAAATCATCTGCCTAGCCTAGGCAGATGATGTTTTTTGCGCCATGTTTAAACGAAAGTAAACGTATTTTCTTTCTTTTAATTTTCTCTTCTTCTAAATTTAAATTCCACCTAGTTTGCAGATAGCCTAAGGGCTGATTTAAAAAAAAAGTCCTTCTTTGTGAAAAAACTGACAAAAATCTCAGGATAATGATTATTCTAGGTATAAAAATTTGGTGAAATTCGTCCGTAGAGTCGACTAGTATCGTAAAACATGGAGTAGAGATGACTTCTTTTATTTATTTATTAAAACTTTATGCACAAGTAAAAACTGTACAAAGGCCGACTTAAGAGCGTTTACGCCGAATGGTATTTCATACAAACTTTCAAGCCCTTATTTTACGAAATGAATGAACCGATTTCAATGAAACTTCATACGCATAAGCAGGATACAAATGTCTAAAAAGTTAGCAGAGAACATTTTCGAAAAATAGTGTTACAGCCAAATTAGACCGATTTTAAATTTTCCATAGAAACAGAGATTTCCAATTATCTTTTTTTAAATGAGACATTTGAGCAGTGGTGGCCAAGTGGTAACGGCCGCGACTTACGAGTTGTAGGTCGTAGGTTCGAACCCAGACAGGCGCTTTACTTTGTGTAAATTATTTCATCACCACTGCTCTCAAAACGGTGAAGGAAAACATCGTGAGGAAACCGGCATGTCCTAGAACCAAAAGTTCGAAGACATGTGACATCTACCAATCCGCACTGGGCCCGCGTGGTGGATTACGGCCCACTCCCTCTCACTGTCCCAGCAGTGGGAACATTATAGGCTGATTATGGTATGGTATGGTAAATGAGACATTTGAGATAAAAATTATAGTCACGCCTTTAACATAAAGTATCAAACTATTCTTAACTGCCAAGCAAGCAAGTAATTGATGGAACTAAATAGTATACCGATAGGTGTAGATCCAGGATAGATTTAACTTTAACCTTACAGAACCCTTTACCCAAATAATCACATCTATTCACATAGTAGGTCCCACAGCCCACAGCTCAACCATATCCAAATGATTTCCAGTATTGCACGCCCAATTAACTCATAGAAGGTTCGCTAACGGGATTTGGGCAAGATTTCAGAAGCCTCGCCCAAGGTCCTACCTCTCTAATCAGATAAGCTTATCACACTTGCCCGTATTTTGCCGTATATGGTGTAACCACTAGTTTGATTTGATTAATTCCATGTGGAGTTTATTTATATTCATTAGGACTTTCAGTTGGATTCAGAAGACATTTGGTTTGGTGTCCATTTTTATGTAATTTGGAAAATGCTGTTGGGAAATGGAGCCCAATGCTTATGGTTTAGCCATAGACATGAATTTTTTCTCTTTTTTTTCTGATGTGTTGATTGAAAGATAAAGAAAGAAATTCCTTTTTTTTGCGGCAAACATGACGCAGAGAAAAAGAACAAGGTACTCTGTTCATTTTATGATAATAAATAAACAAACTTGTACGTCTTTTTTAACATACTAAGTACATAAGGCAAGTAGCTAGCGTACAAAAGCGATACGGCACCTAATAATTGACTATTTTAAAGAACCAAGTAACAAATGGCGCAGTTTTAAAATAAGAATTTACTCGTAGTAAGTGTCTGAAAAATCATCCTACAACTGCACAAAAAAATCCGATTACAATTAAGAAGACCCAACAAGCCAAGATGAAAGACTAATAACATAAAAAAGATTTTATCTCATAATAAATTAATCCTGTCGCCATAAACGACTTAGCCGTCGGAGTTTTAATTATCCAGTTCCCTTGATGGCACTAATTAGAATTTTAATAAGACCTCGTAATGACGTGATTAGTGCTTCCGTATCACTTGCCTATGCCAGGATGCCTGACTTGCTAGTTAGAGACGGCCGCATTATCCTAATTAGCGAACGTTAGGACAATGTTATATGCTCGAGTTGGTAATCTGATACTGTCCATAGTTAGGTAGACGCGTACACCTAAGGCCCCCGGCGCCCACTATCGGCATCGGCACGGCTGAGGATTTTTATGCGACAAATAGAAATATAACTTAATAGTATGATAATAAAATTTAAATTTCATTGACACGGTATGTCAAATACCCTATCTTTATTTTTGCACCTACGATGATTATTATCATTGAAATTTCAATTTTATCGTCATACAATTAAGTTACATTTTTATTCGTCGCATAAAATCCTCTGCCGTGCTGATGCCGATAGTGGGCGCCGGGCCTAATCCGTCGTCGGCCGAACTACTTCGGTACTTCTACTGGTTTGTACTTCGTCGGCCGACCTCGGGCGATCGCACCAAACATACTTTAACCACATGAGTAGACAAACGGAACAGAGGCAAAGCTTCATACAACTGCGCGAATCGGTTGCACTACTACAAGCACGCGGGGCATGTGTGCGTGACCACTGGCCGCTTGTCGCGTACGCGGCGAGACTGGAAAAAACCGGTTTACGCTGATACAGCCAGTTGACAATCTCAGGGTTGCGAATTGCGACGAACGTTGTTTGTTTTTTTAGTTGCAAGTTAGCCATAGCAATCGCTCTTCTTTTGCCTTTCAAAATTAATTAAATCACTTTCGCTCGCTTAGTAGGTTTTCGAGGATTTTAGATTTTCGAGGTAGCGCTATAATAATGGTTGTTTATTGTACTAGAAAAAATTAAAATATATCATACTTTAACCGGTTGAATGCCGTAATTACAGAAACAATTAAAAAGCCATTATGTCTCGCGTGGATCTACGTTCTAGATACTAGGGGTTAACTATCCCAAGGAGTACTTACAATAGGTAAGTAAATATTTGATTAATACTTTTTCAAGTAAGTTTATTTTATTAATATTATGATAAAGAAAACCATATCCCACCAAAAACATTCTGTAAAAAACTAGCCAAGTCTCAATGGAGCTGCCTGTTTATCTCTAAAAAGTAATGAAATCTAGACAAAGTCGTACCAAGTGTAAGGTTCCTTACTGCGATTTCTTTATTATTATAGTTAATGTTGTGTGACTTGGCCGTTGAACATTCTTTATACGTTAGTGTACAAGTCAATTTTGTTTACACGTAATGTTATATCTGTTGTAACTACCTATGTTTGTTAAGCGAGATAATAGCCCATACCGGTATTGGTAATTGGACGCTAGTGTCTCATTTTAGGCTGTTGTTGATTGGTCAACACATGCATTCAGCATCGACAATGCTGACTTCTGCTCTCTTCTTTTTGGAGCGTCAAATCGACCACCGATCTAACATAAAATAGACGTACAGACGGACTTCTAATCAATGATTATAAGTCCGTCTGTACTGGAAATAATTTTTGATACTGTTTGTTTCAGGCTCGCTTAAACATAAGTATTATTGAAATACGCAGCTTTATCAAGCCTACAATTGACTAGTTATTAAATCAACGTTTTCCAAGTGGCAATTTTCCATCGTCAATGGGTAGCGGTTATGGCGACAGATTGGTGCAATGGTGTCATGGAGCACCTGGGTTTGTACCCTTGTGTACCCTTCAACGGCCAAGTCACACAACATTAACTATAATAATAAAGAAATCGCAGTAAGGAACCTTACACTTGGTACGACTTTGTCTAGATTTCATTACTTTTTAGAGATAAACAGGCAGCTCCATTGAGACTTGGCTAGTTTTTTACAGAATGTTTTTGGTGGGATTTCACTTCTTTTTGTAGAAACGTATACGTACGGACGTATTCTTTTTGTATTGCATTATATTTTGACCAAATTTTGAGCGAAATTAATATTTTAGTGTAAGGAGGATGGGCGTTTTGGTACCCGAAAACTAATTACATCCAAACAAAATAATTTATATACAGATTGAAAGGCCTAATTATGTAGAACAATAGTTGATATGGGGGATAGTCCCAGTTCGCTGTCCGTTCAGAGATATACAACCTTTAACACTATACATTTATGTTAGGTTTAGGTTAGGTTAGGGCGTTTTGGTACCGGAAAACTAATTACATCCAATCAAAATAATTTATATACAGATTGAAAGGTCTAATTATGTAGAACAATAGTTGTTATGGAGGATAGTCCCAGTTCGCTGTCCGTTCAGAGATATACAACCTTTAACACTATACATTTATGTTAGGTTAGGTTATGGCGTTTTGGTACCCGAAAACTAATTACATCTAAACAAAATAATTTTTATACAGATTGAAAGGTCTAATTATGTAGAACAATAGTTGTTAGGGGGATAGTCCCAGTTCGCTGTCCGTTCAGAGATATACAACCTTTAACACTATAAATTTAAGTTAGGTTTAGGTTAGGTTAGGTTAGGGCGTTTTGGTACCGGAAAACTAATTACATCCAATCAAAATAATTTATATACAGATTGAAAGGTCTAACTAAGTAGAACAATAGTTCTTAAGGAGGATAGTCGCAGTTCGCTGTCCGTTCAGAGATATACAACCTTTAACATTATGTAGGTTAGGTTAAGGTTAGGTTATAGGTTAGGGCGTTGTGGAAGGATTTTACGTTCCCGCGTCCCCAAGCGTAGTGTAAATGGAAAAACGGGGTAAAAAAAAGGTAGATAAAATTCAGTCACGTCACGATAAAGCAAGAGTCTATTATTGTTACTTATGACCTAACCTAACGATAACCTAACCTAACCTTTAAAGGTTGTATATCTCTGAACGGACAGCGAACTGAGACTATCCCCCCTAACGACTATTGCTCTATCTAATTAGACCTTTAAAACTGTATATAATTTATTTTGTTTGGTTGCCATGTTTTTCGGGTACCAGCTTCCATACATTTTTGCCCATCCTCCTTTGTTTATTTAATTTGTGTAATGTTCGACATCAAATGAAGCGGCCCACCAAGTTAAATATTTTTTGTAAAGGCGGTATGTCGATCTCTAATAGTTTGGTTGGGCTCTTGTGTTTTCTAATCAGGGTCACCCACCAGGTACTTCAGATCTTCGATTATCCTAATTTTTATAGTTTTCCCTTTATGTGGCCATTAAACCCTAACTCTGTACCAAATTTCAGCACTCTGAGTTTATGGGAAGTACTAGTTCTATTTTGATGATGAGTGAGTGAGTGTCTAAAATGCGAAACTTTGCTTTCGCTTAACTTCGGAACTAAATAACCTACAGACTTGAAGTTTTGGATTATAAGTATGTGATTATAGCTTACTGGATGACGAAAGTTTCTGCGTTCTGGTCTTATCCAGAGGTTCTCAAATAGGGGCCTGAAAATGCGGCGAAATGGTTCCTGTAAAGGATGGTACGGCAGTGTTTGCTTCGCGCTCGACTTGGCGGGGGCACTGCCGTGCCCCCCGATTTTATTATTTATTACAAGGAGTCCCTATATCAATTTTCAGAACTCTAGCATCAAAATTTGCGGAAGTCTCGTACAAACTTCCATCCTCTAGTTCAAGGGGTTGGAGGGTAAAAGTTCCAAGTTTTAGAATTGTTTTGTTGTTTGTGTACTATTACTAGCTTACATACCAAACAGCTTTCTAGGACTTCAGGAAGAACCTTAGAATATTGATGCTTATGAAATAAAAAAATATTTTTTTGGGGGGTTGGGGGGTTATTTACTGAAAATCCTGAAATACGTATTTTATTATTTATAACAAGGAGTCCCTATATCAATTTTCAGAACTCTAGCATCAAAATCTGCGGAAGTCTCGTACAAACTTCCATCCCCTATTTTAAGGGGTTGGAGGGTAAAAGTTCCAAGTTTTAGAGTTGTTTTGTTGTTTGTGTACTATTACTAGCGTACATACTAAATTTCAGCTTTCTAGGACTTCAGGAAGAACCTTAGAATATTGATGCTTATGAAATAAAAAAATATTTTTTTGGGGGGTTGGGGGGTTATTTACTGATAATCCTGAAATACGTATTTTATTATTTATAACAAGGAGTCCCAATATCAATTTTCAGAACTCTAGCATCAAAATCTGCGGAAGTCTCGTACAAACTTTCATCCCCTATTTTAAGGGGTTGGAGGGTAAAAGTTCCAAGTTTTAGAGTTTTTTTGTTGTTTGTGTACGATTACTAGCTTACATACCAAATTTCAGCTTTCTAGGACTTCAGGAAGACCCTTAGAATATTGATGATCATCAGTGAGTAAGTGAGTCAGTGAGTAAGTGAGTCAGTGACGAAATCGGGGTATTTTAGATATCAATAAAATCTAAAGTATAAGAGCTATGCAATTGAAACTTTATAGGTTTAATAAGTCAACCACTGACATCATATCTCGAAAATTTTATTTATCTGGTATAATCCAAACCCAAGTTATGAAGGTTCAAAAATACGACGAAGTGCTTCGAGAAAAGGTAGGTAGTGCCCTTGCGCTTCGCTTGGCTCGTCTTGGCGGGGGCACTCCCGTGCCCCCAGATTTTAAATTTCTTTTAATTTGTATTTATTTATCTGACGTTTTGTCAATAAGCTCAAATATCCATAGCAACCACATGCAGATGAAATGTAAATGAATAAACGGTAATGGTATTAAAAGAAAAATTATACCTCCTTTTTTTGAAGTCGGTAAAAATAAAATTATTAGAGTAAGTAACTTGTAAAGTATTCTATTATACTGAATAACAAATAATTTGTTTAATTTGTCTTAACCTAATTGTGACAACCCTACCAAAATAGGTAACAATTTTGCACGTTCTTAAGAAGCTTTGCCTCTGTTCCGTTTGTCTACTCATGTGCTTTAACAGTCCGTTCACGGTTATTTTTTTAGAGTTTGAATCTTTGTGATCTTTACTGCCATTGTAATAAGGTTGCTGAAGGGTTCCTGGCTTTGACAAGTTTGTCAAATCCATAAACATCTTTATTATCGTTGCAAAAAGCTTGCTATTACGTTGCTGCTCTCGAAGGTAAAATAACTGTGAAAGTGAGTGAGTACACCTTTTCAACCGACATCGTCCGATGACGACCGATATTAGGTGTACGCACTCCCTTTATTTTAGGTACATAATGTATTGTTTAGAACGGAGTAGGTGTATCCGAGCTGCCGTTCGATTCTGTAAAAATCTCACCGTGAAAACTTAGGTAAAGTGAGTTTGTTTTTGCTAGGAGTTGACAATATTGACAGCTCACTCCACGCTCACTTCACCTAAGTTATCACGGTGAGATTTTTACAGAATATCACCGCTGTAAGAGCATTAGCGCACTGCATCGGATCCGAATCCGACAAAATAATGATAACTTTTGATGATAGATTTCTCGTTCCAAAGTGCCTTTTATGTGCCTATTTAAATGATAGAAAGAAATAAAATTAATTTATGTACCTAAAAATAAAATAGGTAGGTATTAAATAAATTATTTAACTTTGACTTTATACACAAAGTGTCGATAGTATATTTATATGACGGATTACGCAATAGATCCGAATTCCATTCGTCCGAATTTTCATTTGTCGGATTCGGATCGAATGAAATTCGCAAAGTACCAAAATCCTTAGGTACAGTCCCGAGCAAAAGTATGTACCTATATACACTTAACTTTATTCAAAGTCGATTTTCTCCTTTATTTTTGAATGAAATATTATTTTAGTAGGAACATAGTATTTTCGAACCCAGAGGTATATATAAAGTGTCGTATTTCAACGTTGCATTCGTTATTTCGTGAAAAAATCACAATTTAAAGTTGCCAAGTGTTGACATATCGGTGCTCGTGACTATACTATCCATACTTATTTTGCTTATATTAATAAGCTGCTGTAGCTAAGGTACTAAGATTGTTTTCACCTTTCTACAAGTACGCGGCGGTCTCGTCTAGTCGGGCCAATTCAGTAGGCTGGCCGGCTGCCGAGCACCGGGTGCGTCAGATCGGTCGCACGTCAGTTCAATACTCACTCACGTGCCGCGTGGCGTCGGCCGTTCGTAGCTATAACTAAAAAACTGGCCATGTGCGAGTCGGACTCGCACATGAAGGGTTCCGTACCACAAGGCAAAAACGCCGAAAAAACACGTTTGTTGTTAAATATTTATTTTATTTTAATTTTATTATTTATCATTAAAGTAAAAATACTACTGAGTATTTTGTGAATATTTCAAGTGCCTACCGGTTGCCATTATTGATATCGAGCAAAAAAGGGCAAAAAAAATCGCGTTTGTTGTATGGGAGCCCCCCTTTAAATATTAATTTTATTTTGTTTTTAGTATTTGTTGATAAAGCGGCAACAGAAATACATAATTTGTTAAAAATTTTAAATGTCTAGCTATCGCGGTTCTTGAGATATAGCCTGATGACAGACAGACGGACAGACAGCGAAGTCTTAGTAATAGGGTTCCGTTTTTACCCTTTGGGTACGGAACCCTAAAAATGAAGGCAAACGCATATTGCTCACATTTTCAAAGGAAATCGAAAGGTAAAGAAATGGTAATTAGGTAGACCTACCAAATCTTTACATTTGTTATTTTTATTTATGTCACTTGTGTTTACGTAGTTACAATATTAATTATCTGGGGGCACGGGAGTGCCCCCGCCAAGACGAGCCAAGCGAAGCGCAAGGGCACTACCTACCTTTTCTCGAAGCACTTCGTCGTATTTTTGAACCTTCATAACTTGGGTTTGGATTATACCAGATAAATAAAATTTTCGAGATATGATGTCAGTGGTTGACTTATTAAACCTATAAAGTTTCAATTGCATAGCTCTTATACTTTAGATTTTATTGATATCTAAAATACCCCGATTTCGTCACTGACTCACTTACTCACTGACTCACTTACTCACTGATGATCATCAATATTCTAAGGGTCTTCCTGAAGTCCTAGAAAGCTGAAATTTGGTATGTAAGCTAGTAATCGTACACAAACAACAAAAAAACTCTAAAACTTGGAACTTTTACCCTCCAACCCCTTAAAATAGGGGATGAAAGTTTGTACGAGACTTCCGCAGATTTTGATGCTAGAGTTCTGAAAATTGATATTGGGACTCCTTGTTATAAATAATAAAATACGTATTTTAGGATTATCAGTAAATAACCCCCCAACCCCCCAAAAAAATATTTTTTTATTTCATAAGCATCAATATTCTAAGGTTCTTCCTGAAGTCCTAGAAAGCTGAAATTTGGTATGTACGCTAGTAATAGTACACAAACAACAAAACAACTCTAAAACTTGGAACTTTTACCCTCCAACCCCTTAAAATAGGGGATGGAAGTTTGTACGAGACTTCCGCAGATTTTGATGCTAGAGTTCTGAAAATTGATATAGGGACTCCTTGTTATAAATAATAAAATACGTATTTCAGGATTTTCAGTAAATAACCCCCCAACCCCCAAAAAAAATATTTTTTTATTTCATAAGCATCAATATTCTAAGGTTCTTCCTGAAGTCCTAGAAAGCTGTTTGGTATGTAAGCTAGTAATAGTACACAAACAACAAAACAATTCTAAAACTTGGAACTTTTACCCTCCAACCCCTTGAACTAGGGGATGGAAGTTTGTACGAGACTTCCGCAAATTTTGATGCTAGAGTTCTGAAAATTGATATAGGGACTCCTTGTAATAAATAATAAAATCGGGGGGCACGGCAGTGCCCCCGCCAAGTCGAGCGCGAAGCAAACACTGCCGTACCATCCTTTACAGGAACCATTTCGCCGCATTTTCAGGCCCCTATTTGAGAACCTCTGGATAAGACCAGAACGCAGAAACTTTCGTCATCCAGTAAGCTATAATCACATACTTATAATCCAAAACTTCAAGTCTGTAGGTTATTTAGTTCCGAAGTTAAGCGAAAGCAAAGTTTCGCATTTTAGACACTCACTCACTCATCATCAAAATAGAACTAGTACTTCCCATAAACTCAGAGTGCTGAAATTTGGTACAGAGTTAGGGTTTAATGGCCACGTAAAGGGAAAACTATAAAAATTAGGATAATCGAAGATCTGAAGTACCTGGTGGGTGACCCTGATTAGAAAACACAAGAGCCCAACCAAACTATTAGAGATCGACATACCGCCTTTACAAAAAATATTTAACTTGGTGGGCCGCTTCATTTGATGTCGAACATTACACAAATTAAATAAACAAAGGAGGATGGGCCAAAATGTATGGAAGCTGGTACCCGAAAAACATGGCAACCAAACAAAATAAATTATATACAGTTTTAAAGGTCTAATTACATAGAGCAATAGTCGTTAGGGGGGATAGTCTCAGTTCGCTGTCCGTTCAGAGATATACAACCTTTAAAGGTTAGGTTAGGTTATCGTTAGGTTAGGTCATAAGTAACAATAATAGACTCTTGCTTTATCGTGACGTGACTGAATTTTATCTACCTTTTTTTTACCCCGTTTTTCCATTTACACTACGCTTGGGGACGCGGGAACGTAAAATCCTTCCACAACGCCCTAACCTATAACCTAACCTTAACCTAACCTACATAATGTTAAAGGTTGTTTATCTCTGAACGGACAGCGAACTGCGACTATCCTCCTTAAGAACTATTGTTCTACTTAGTTAGACCTTTCAATCTGTATATAAATTATTTTGATTGGATGTAATTAGTTTTCCGGTACCAAAACGCCCTAACCTAACCTAACCTAAACCTAACTTAAATTTATAGTGTTAAAGGTTGTATATCTCTGAACGGACAGCGAACTGGGACTATCCCCCTAACAACTATTGTTCTACATAATTAGACCTTTCAATCTGTATAAAAATTATTTTGTTTAGATGTAATTAGTTTTCGGGTACCAAAACGCCATAACCTAACCTAACATAAATGTATAGTGTTAAAGGTTGTATATCTCTGAACGGACAGCGAACTGGGACTATCCTCCATAACAACTATTGTTCTACATAATTAGACCTTTCAATCTGTATATAAATTATTTTGATTGGATGTAATTAGTTTTCCGGTACCAAAACGCCCTAACCTAACCTAAACCTAACATAAATGTATAGTGTTAAAGGTTGTATATCTCTGAACGGACAGCGAACTGGGACTATCCCCCATATCAACTATTGTTCTACATAATTAGGCCTTTCAATCTGTATATAAATTATTTTGTTTGGATGTAATTAGTTTTCGGGTACCAAAACGCCCATCCTCCTTACACTAAAATATTAATTTCGCTCAAAATATAATGCAATACAAAAAGAATACGTCCGTACGTATACGTTTCTACAAAAAGAAGTGAAATCCCACCAAAAACATTCTGTAAAAAACTAGCCAAGTCTCAATGGAGCTGCCTGTTTATCTCTAAAAAGTAATGAAATCTAGACAAAGTCGTACCAAGTGTAAGGTTCCTTACTGCGATTTCTTTATTATTATAGTTAATGTTGTGTGACTTGGCCGTTGAAGGGTACACAAGGGTACAAACCCAGGTGCTCCATGACACCATTGCACCAATCTGTCGCCATAACCGCTACCCATTGACGATGGAAAATTGCCACTTGGAAAACGTTGATTTAATAACTAGTCAATTGTAGGCTTGATAAAGCTGCGTATTTCAATAATACTAATTATTTCCAGTACAGACGGACTTATAATCATTGATTAGAAGTCCGTCTGTACGTCTATTTTATGTTAGATCGGTGGTCGATTTGACGCTCCAAAAAGAAGAGAGCAGAAGTCAGCATTGTCGATGCTGAATGCATGTGTTGACCAATCAACAACAGCCTAAAATGAGACACTAGCGTCCAATTACCAATACCGGTATGGGCTATTATCTCGCTTAACAAACATAGGTAGTTACAACAGATATAACATTACGTGTAAACAAAATTGACTTGTACACTAACGTATAAAGAATGTTCAACGGCCAAGTCACACAACATTAACTATAATAATAAAGAAATCGCAGTAAGGAACCTTACACTTGGTACGACTTTGTCTAGATTTCATTACTTTTTAGAGATAAACAGGCAGCTCCATTGAGACTTGGCTAGTTTTTTACAGAATGTTTTTGGTGGGATTATTATTATAGTATAGTACAAGTTCTGTTTGTAGTTGTGTTTTGTTCCGTTGCGCGTACTAAGTCCCCAGTACCACGTACCCTGGCCGCACTTAATGATCTCTAGGACTCTAATCCAACAAACGATCTGTTTGCGGACGAATGGACGAAGATTTTGTCTTCATGTTAGAAGTACTATTACTGTGACTGGCCTGTTGGTCTAGTGGTCAGTGACTATGACTGCTATGCCGGAGGTCGTGGGTTCGATTCCCACCCAGGACAAATGTTTGTGTGATGAGCATGATCATTTGTTCTGTGTCTGGGTGTAATTTATCTATATATGTATGTATTTAGAAATATATAAGTATGTTTATCAGTTGTCTAGTACTCATAACACAAGCTCTGCTTAGCTTGAGACTAGACGGCGTTGTGTGATAGTTGTGGAATATTATTATTATTATTTACTAGCTTCTGCCCGCGACTTCGTACGCGGATCCTGTTGCTTATGCCAGCGACAACATGGTCGTCAAAATCGAAGATCTGAAACGTCTGATGTCGAATTCTAAGAGCCCGGGGACGGGAAAACAGCGTGATGCGCGAGACGATTCGAGACATTTCAGATCTTTCATTTTTGTAAGTCAACAGGAAATGCCCATCAGACTAAACAACTTTTGCTAAGGCGGGTTTTAGAGTCGCACTGACCGCACGCTGATGGTCAGCGCTGATGGGTCGATATGCTATGTAGTAAGGTAGCGTTTCTGAGTAATGCTGACCGCTCAGCGCTGACGGCTCATACGTTTCGCTGTCCGCGCCGACGATCAGCGTGCGGTCAGCGCGACTCTAAAACCAGTATAAGACGTCATTCCTATATGTTATAGTGTTGCTGGGCTTTGGAGTTCCACAACAGGTATTCCAGATCTTCAAATTTATTCTCACAGCAGAAAATGCTCTTCACGTGGAATATTTTTTGCTATGGCACCATTTTTATATCTCCTATATTTTAGCTGATCTGTTGCGGTTCTGTATCAGGTGTTCCATTTTCCAAAATAAATTAGTGATAGTTTGTTGATTTACAGAAACACTCAAAAGATGCGTCTCATACTGTACTATAGCTTAGATCCCTCAAAAACTATTTGGCTTAGTAAACTCAAAATTTAAAAGTTATGTAGTTAATTTACTGGTAAGAGAAGTCAGGTTAATAAGGAAATTTAGGAGACGTCGAATAACAGAAGTGTTATAATTTACTGTAACACTTCTGTGTAAACAACGTTCGTTGTTTTTCCCTCGGTCTCATTCAATATGTAAGTACAGCGAGTCAGGACTGGTGACGCGAGAGCAAGCGACGTACAGTTGTCCGTGTGAGATGCAGCTCGTCCTGAGGTCGACACCCGCAGCCTTCAATATGATGTCTGCCCCTGTGACTTATTTATTGTCATTGCGAAGCACACGCTCACAGGAAACTGCACCCGCTTGAATTGATAGGGGTAATTGTGGCCTGGTGTCACCATTGCCAGGATCGCCCAGAAGACACGATGGAGCACACGGTGGAGGTCTGCCCCGCTTGGGCGGAGCACCGCCGTGTCGTCGTAGAGGCGATCGGCAGCGGCGGCGACCTCTCGCGTCCGGCCCTGGTGCAAGCCATGGTCCGGGCCGAGAGGGAGTGGGAGGCAGTCACCTCCTTCTGCGAAGCAGTCATGCTAGCGAAGGAGGTGGCGGGACGGATGAGGGAGAGAGCCTCCCGTCCCAGCCGCCGCAGGAGATGCTCCGGGCGTCGGGAGCCACGGGACGACTCCCGGCCACCGTAGGCGCGGGCCTGCGGGCGGAGAGTAATGGTAGCTCACCGTTCGATCAGGACCAGGCCCGTGCCGGACGGCGCGTACGTGTTCTACGCGCGCCTCAAAGAGATGTCAGCATCGAGGAGGGGCCCCATAGGGCCGAAGCCTGCCGGGTCAGCGGCATTGTCCGAAAGGGTTACCGCTGGCCCGGAACATAAAGGGCTAAGGAAGGAACACGGGTGGGTTTTAGTCAGTAAGAGTCTGACACTCCCTTCCGCTCCACCCAGAGCGGGAGGGGTCATTTGATGACTTCCCATCCGAAAAAAAAGGGGTAATTGTGGGGAATCGGTGGTATACGTGGTATAAACACTGTCTCGCCGACACTACAACCCGTTAGAATTTCCGCCTCAATGATATGTCTCTGCAGCGAGACGACTTTGAGCCGGGTCCCATTGCACAGTTTCGGCGGAGTGAGATTCCGAAGAAACATAATTGGGACACCGACCTTTAGCTTAATGGTGTGAGCTGGTAGTTCAATTGCACTGAGGAAATTGAGAAATTCTACAGGGTAATGTGTAGCGTCATCTTGGTCGACAACAGTGTTTATCGAGGTGTAGATCACTTCATTTCCCTCAATTTCCGCGAGAATGCATTCACTGATCGCTGAAGGTTGGTCGTTTCTGGGTGTTAAAATGGCTCGTTCACACACCCAAGAATTATCTTGGTGCGGTATCCTATTGATGTCCCCGTTTACCAGGCGTATCAAATCTTTTAAGGTGGACACCACTCTCCCAAGTATCTCAGGTAGAGCCTGACCACCGTCTACTGGTAGCGTTCCCTCACCCAATTTTAAGAGAACATCAGAAAATTCTTGGGCGTGTATATTCCCGCCAAGCTATGCTCTCATATTCATCGTTAAGCGCAACCTATGAATATGTGGCCATAAGAAAGAGCATTTCAACAAAGCATTCACCTCATCAGCCCTAGTTCCTCGCGTCACCACAGGCAGCGTTTGTCGTAAATCGCCGCTTAACAGAACTGTAACGCCACCCATCATTTGCTGGTTCCTGCGGATGTCCTGCAAAGTCCTGTTTACCGCCTCTACTGCTTTTCTGTTCGCCATAGTGCATTCATCCCACACGATTAAAGAGCAATCTTTAAGCACGCGCCCTTTGTCGCTGTTGCTGTTGCGTTTGGAGTGTCAACTCCACAAACAACAATTGTGCTTGGTAAGATATAACTTAGAACCAAAAGTTTGACTTGACTTTATGATAGTGTAGCTTATTGTACCACCAATCAATCTGTTTAGTAACATTGGTGTGAAACTCCCCATACAATTAGATAGGACATGTATAGTTCTCAGATTTCATAACAGTATCGTTCCTAATGCACACAAAAAATGCAAAAACTAAAAAAAAAAGAATTTTACGATTAAAAAAAAATAATAATACGGGATTTGAACTCGCACCATTTAGTGCGGTAAACGGTCGCCTGACCATACCGCTATATTCCCTGTTGACATATTGTTGAAATAGCTGTTCCCTTGCAATTTATAATATTACTGCCCCGCTCCTTTATAAAAATAGCGTGATTGTTATGTTTCCAGGGTAAAATTTTTATTAACTAAATAAATAACATGTCATTTTGGGCATTCAATTATTTTGTGCATTCAATTACGAACCAAAACCTTTTAAAATCAATATTGCTTACCTCCCATAACATACGGCGTGATAATATGTAGCCTAAAGCCTTCCTTGGTTTACAAAGAACATTTTTGCTGAATTTCAATTCAATCTATCCAGTAGTTTTGGCGTGAAGCCGTACCATACACACAGACAAACAGACAAACAGACAAACAGACAAAAATTCTAAAAAGTCACTTTTTGTCATCAGTTACGTTTTTCTAACAAAAGCCACTTATTTTTTCTCGAAAATTCTCAATGTACAGTTTTTCTTTCGTTACTGTTTTATTATATGTATAGATGAAAGTGTTGAACTAACTTTTTACTAGATGATTTTATATTTTATGTGTACGTGTATTTACAAACTGTGTCTTTACTTTTGTAATTGGTTTAAACCCGTTTTAATTAAGGAAATAAATAAATAAGGCTTGGTTTAGCTTTACTGGGTACCTGTAGGTAGGAAAGTACCAATTTAAATTCTATTTTAGTATTTTTGTTTTGGTGAGTACCTACCATGGAATAACTATAACTAAATATTAATATGTAGTAAGATTTTGATTGTAGACAAGAGGGTACTCGGACATATTTTTTTATTTACCCAATTAGGTACGTAGGTACTTAAGACTCAAATACCTAGCCTAGGTTTATTTGAAACGTCATTTGTTCACAAAAGTAGAGTAAGAGGCACATAGCTAACTGGTAATTAAATATTCAGATTAATTACTCTTTAACAGAAGACAACCCTAATATAGTCAGAAGAGATAAGAGTTACGCGATAGAAAGAGAGGCAACTTCTAGGTGAATATAACTAGGCAATAAGAGCTGTGCGACCTGAATTGCACTTTATTGTGTCGTAGCAAGAGTAGCTATTTATTTAAATGATTTTGCGGAGTAAATCTTTTGTACTATTATGTGTTATGTGTTCCAACTAAAGGTATAATTACTGGGTGTACGTGATAACAGGCAGTATTTCTTTGCCCTGATGAATGTTGCTGTAACAATGATTTAGTGATAGCGCCGGGATAATAACAAACACGCTGTTACGAATTGTTGTGTGTTAATTTGTTAATAAAGTAAATACTTATTGTCATATTGTATTAGGTCAATGACGTTATGGATAACGTCTTGATCTACACATATGTAATTGTCTTTCTTTGCTCACTACCTGTTTATTTCGATGTTTGTGTAACTGTTTGCTTTCCCGAATTAAATAAATAAATGACGGGTATGTTTGCACTTACATTGGAACTAACTAGCTTTTGTTGGTTTCATCTGTGTGCATCGGAATCCCTTCAGCCGGTAAGGCGGGAAAAAATGACAGACAGACTGAAAGGCGGAGTTATTTTTGGCTTTTTGTTTTTTTGAATGGATTGTAGATAGGTCCTCCTTTTTGGTCTTGGCACCAATCTATATACCTACAGAACCTTCCAAAAGTTAGTAGACATTTTTCTACTTTAGTTGTGATGCCACAATATGATTAAAAAAAAAACAGCTACCTACTCCTTAGGTATTACCTACTTGACTAGGTATTGTTTATGATAACTCAAAGGTAGTTGAATTAGTCAGTAAAAACGTTATAGCAGTTCAAACATTTGGATCACCAGAATTTTTAACCGACTTCAAAAAAGGAGGTTTCTCAATTCGACCGTATATATATATATTTTTTTTTTATGTGTGTTCGCGGATAACTTCGTCGTTTATGAACCAATTTTGATTATTCTTTTTTTGTTGGAAAGGAGATATGCCAAGGGTGGTCCCATGATAAGGAAACCAGGATCTGATGATGGCATCCCAGTGAAATCGAGGGGAACATTCGAAAATCGTAGGAGCGACTAGTGCGTTTGTTAATTTTTTCATTAGGTATTTTAAAGCACTACAATGTAATGAAGGCCTGGAGTCGATCTGATGATGGAATCGAAAGACAGTCGAGGGGACTCCTCAACGATTTACAGCAGTTACCTTGTGTTTGGGCTTGATTAATTTGTATTGATATGAACTTTACACCTACATGGTTGTGACTGTCATTCGGGTCTGATTATGAAGACGAAGGACAGTTAAGGGAACTCCTCAACAGTTTACAGTAGCTACCTTGTGTTTGGAGTTGAGTTGAGTAATCACGTCATTTCTAGCAATGCTCTTTCGTCGTGTGGCCTACTCAATAATTAAAGTAACTTGAGCATTTGCTCTCGGAAATCATCATTTGGTAAAGTGGAGCTGATGATGAAGACCACAGATGGCCATCGGAACTACTCAATGACAAATATTTCACGGGTTGCGATTCGATTACTTCAATATGGTTGCTAAGCAATTTATGCTCGTTACAATGCGTATGGTGAGTGGTTGTTAAGGAGTTCTCCTGGCGTTCTCCTGGCTCTTACCAGGAGAACTCCTCAACAATAAACGTCCCAGCATCGGGAAAAGCAATATTTTGTAACATGTGATGAGCAGTTGGCATTAGGCTATTATAACTTAGATAAAAAAAGTTTGTAATTACAAACTGACCCACTAAAAAGTGAAAAATAAAAACTTTTTACAAAAAAAAACAACCGACTTCCAAAAAATACACTACAAATTGAAAAATAACTTTAATTTCGGAAGTCGGTGTCCTTAAACGAAAATGCGGAACCAAAGACACCGACTTCCGAAATTAAAGTTATTTTTCAATTTGTAGTGTATTTTTTGGAAGTCGGTTGTTTTTTTTTGTAAAAAGTTTTTTCATTGTCAAAGCTGAAGTTGAAAAATGTCAACTAACTTGTGCCGACAGAAGTGAAAACAAAACACAAACAGAATACTTTGCCATCACTCACTGACATATCGGATATACCTACATTAAAACCGAGTACCGACGGAAGACGTCCACTGATGGACATAAGACTCCCCCGTCCTACGTCCAGCAGTGGACATCTTACGGCTGAAATGATGATGATGATGAAGTTAAGATGAAGCATCTCACTTAAGTTATAAGATTATCGTGCTCCTCTAATATTGTAAGTCTTAGGGCCTGTGCACACCACGTTTTTTAAACGCGCCGTTGACGCGCGTTTTAAAAGCGCGCGTCAACGGCGCGCTTTTATCTACAGAAGGTCTACAGGCTGCGTCTGACTCGCGTGCGTATCGCTACAAACGCGCGTTAACGGCGCGTTTAAAAACGTGGTGTGCACAGGCCTTTACTAAGTCATTATGAATATGTAATCCGAACTTGATGTTAATTTTAAGGCTGATATGACGTTAATTCCGTTTTGCTTCAGAGAAAACGTTAAATTTTCAAAGCAATGTAATAAGCAGCTTTAGAAGTAAATACCTACCTTGATATTAATCACTGACATAAAGCTTAACACAAACTCCGTTATTTACATGTCAAACAGGCAATGTTATTTCTATGGCCATCTTATGTATGCCTTTTAGTTACTCTTTATTTGTCCAATATCAATAAATAATGATGCTCCTACGCCTTCCACAAATGATCACATACATTTGCCGTCATTTTGACGACAGATAGGTATATTAATATCTGTCTTGGCAATAATATTTGACATAGACACACAGACACACAGATTGAGTCAGATATTATTGCCGAGCTGTCCATAGTAATATATTTATGCTCGAGACTGTACAGTCTACTCATCATCTTCATCATTTCAGCCGGAAGACCAACTGAACTGACCAAGCGTCGCCACATCGACTGGTCCTATACTTCTCGCATCCAGCGGATTTCTGCGACATGCACCAGGTCCACCTTGTCGGAGGCTTACCAATGCTGCAACTTTCGGTACAGTCTACTAGTCATACATAACTAGTTTTTGTTTGCAATTTACTCCCGAGTGGAGGTTTGAGATTATCTACTATCGGGATAAAAAGTTCGAACCCAGATTATGGTTTATCTGTGCGCCGATTTTCATAAATCCGGTTAGCCGTTAAGGCGTGAAAAGGTAACAAGTAGAGTTACTTTCGGATTTATAATATTTATTATTGAATATGGACATTAGTATGGAATACTACTAGATATTTAACATTGGCTTTGGCTAAGCAATATTCTTGTCACTGTCGCACAACTGTCAAACTAAAAGAGCAAGATATAGACGGAAATATCCGGTTATACGGAAATATACTGGAAGCTAACCCCAACATAGTTGAGAAAAAGCTAGGCTGATGATGATGATGACTACTAGATATTTTCATCATCAGCCTATAGCAGTCCATTGCTGGACATAGATTAGACATTTTCATAAATAAAGATATAAAAATACAAGTATTTATAGGTATAAAGTAAACAACTACGCGTATATAAAGACAAGAAACACTAGACCGCGCAAAGTGGCCATTAGCAGGGCGATGAGCTATAAAACTGCGTGCGATAAAACGTGTTATAGCTTGCTATGGAGTAATTGCTTTACACTACCGAACGTGTACTCTTGTTCATGGGCTTCTGAGTATCTTTGTAGTCAAGTTGGGTCTGTAGTGGTAAAACTGTACTTGAATGGCATTATTTTACGCGTTTTCTATCGGAAAGAACAGCAGCAGAGTCATGATCATCATCATTTCAGCCGAAAGACGTCCAGGCCAGGACAGCCACCCCCAAGCGTTGCCACTTACTAGTTAAGCGACTGTTTTATATACCCTATGGTGTTTTGTGCACTGAGGGGTCCTAAGGCTAAGTACCTCATAACAGCCGCACGGGTCTATCGATCAGGTTAAGCTGCTCTTGGTCCCTGGATAGGTGACCACTTTTACATACCAAGACCCCTCCGTACCTCGGAATGCACGTTAAGCCGTTTGTCTCGGCTGTCATTCGTGGATCTATGACAGTCGTTACGGGTGGTTAGAAATCCGAAAGTCTGACAACCAGTCTTACCAAGGGGTATCGTATTACCCAGTAACAGGGTTGTGGAGGTCAGACAGGCAGTTGCTTTATCCATACTAATCACACTAATGTTATAAAGGCGAAAGTTTGTGAGTGTGTGTGTGTGTGTGGGGGTGTGTTTATATGTTTGTTACTTCTTCACGCTCAAACGGCTGGACCAATTTTGATGATATTTTGTATGGAGGTAGCTGACACTCTGGATTAACATATAGGCTACTTTTTATCCCGATATTCACACGGGATCGACATTTACGCGGGTAAAACCGCGGGGCGCAGCTAGTATATTATAAATGCGAAAGTGTGTCTGTCTGTTACGATTTAGATGAAATAGAGATAGTTTGAGTATCGGGAAAGGACATAAGGTAGTTTTTATCCTGATATTCCCACGGGATCGACACTTATGCGGGTGAGACCGCGGGGCGCTGCTAGTATAAAAAATAATACTCAGATGCAACTGATTAGACTAGAAAGCCGATCTCAACAAGTTGGGAAAAAGCAAATGATGATGAGGAAATGGATTACAGTATTTCGTGAACAAGGAAACCAATGTAATGTAGGATTGTTTCGCATGCGTGCTGTATAGTCTTTTAGTCTCTTTAACTATTCAAAAGTGCTACATTTCTTAATGTTACCATTCACGCAAAATATGGAGAAAACGTCGTTTATAAAACAGTGAACGTGTTTAACGCTGTCAGTTATACCGGCCATGTTGGATAGATAAGTGACGTTACGACGTGAAGCAATCTATCATCGTTCATAATGTTTGGCATATTTATTTTAAAGAAATTCTCGGAAGCAGCCTGAAGCCAGGGTTTGTGCCGGGTTGATGGCCATAGACTCGCCCCCCTTATTCCATGGGACTTAGGTAAACATAACTGGTGAAATGTGAGTATAACTTATACCTACGGCGACATAGCACACCCACATTTCGCCATTTGCCTAACCCTACGTAAAACAGATGTGATGTCATGTTATGTTTTTATTTAAGGAGGTTCTTTTATGTCTTATGTATGCGCCCTTATGCTTTTCTCTTGTTAGTAAGAGTGTTTTTAACTTGACAGTTATGTTTACGGGATTTATGAGTAAGTGTACCTAATGTACCACCTGCTTTTGGAGTGTAGGAAGTACTTCCAATATAACTATTTCTGCTTTTACTTTTGCTGCGTTGTGATATGAAAGGTTACGTTACTACGCAACAGTAAAATACTGTCACTCAGGTACAGTCACGAGCATAAGTATGTATACACTTGGCTTTATTCAAAGACGATTTTCTCCTTTATTTTTTAATCAAATTTTATATTATTAGGAACATAGTATTTTCGAACCCATAGGTTTATGTAAAATGTCGTATTTCAACGTTGCATTCGTTATTTCGTGAAAAAATCGCAATTTAAAGTTGCCAAATGTTGACGTATTAGTGCTCGTGACTGTACAGACGCCAGCACATTAAGCTACTACAATCTGTCAAATTTCTTTAATAGATTTTCAACTTTATTGCTAACTCATAAGGTTCAATGTTGATTGAGAAAATTTGACAGTTTCGGGTAGCTTGATGTGCTGGCGTCTGTACCAATGGGTTACAGAGATGACGTTTTACAAAGCCGAAAATATTTCTTATGACCTGTTACGGGATCTCCTGTAAAAGTAAATGCCAAATCTGTCTAACTTATCCAAATCTTCAATTATGTTGCTTTCATCAATAGAAATCCGTATGCTATCACAGGTATAATCATTACTTATGCCTTTTCCCTGTTAAGTAGTTAGAAAATGGGGGTGTACTATTAATAGGTATACCTCTGTCTAACCCTTTGGGGAGAATAGGCGTTATTTTATGTTATTAATAGGATTATCTTTTCTTTTCTTTTTCGGAAGCGAAGTCATCAAATGACCCCTCTCGCTCTGGGTGGAGCGGAAGGGAGTGTCAGACTCTTACTGACTAAAACCCACCCGTGTTCCTTTATGTTCCGGGCCAGCGGTAACCCTTTCGGACAATCCCGCTGACCCGGCAGGCTTCGGCCCTATGGGGCCCCTCCTCGATGCTAATAGGATTATCTTGCAGTGTTTCTCGTGTGACGGTGTATCATTATACTGTTCCATATATTTCTGATAACTGCGATATCGACACTCTAGTTTAAAAGTTTCCCCGTATTAATAAACGATGGGAATCCGCTAGACTTATAGCTGTAGGCAGTAGTAAAGGAACCTACATTAATCGCTCCTGTCCTGAGGTACCTAGGTACTTCATTGCCTTAATTTATAAAGGTTGAGATTTATACTTTGTAGTATGTATAAAGGTGTTATAATAATATTGTCTAGAATGGTTTGTTGTTAATTGCTGGTTAACCTGTAATTGGTGACTGTGTAAGTCCGAGTCTATTTTTACATCACACTAATATTATAAAGGCGAAAGTTTGTGTGCGTGTGTTTTTATGTTTGTTACTTCTTCACGCTCAAACGGCTGGACCAATTTTGATAAAATTTAGTATGGAAATATCTGATATAGGCTACTTTTAATCCCGATATTCCCACGGGATCGAAACTTATGCGGGTGAAACCGTGGCGCGCAGCTAGTATATAATAATACTTTTAAGTTATAAAAAACACAGAAGCTGTTGGTTTACCTTAATAAATAAATAAAAATAAAATGCTTGTTTTTGAAATGGTTTTAATTTGACAAACTTAAATCCAAGTTTACAGTTGTATAACGTAAGCACAGCAGTTTAACACAAATACGGATTTGTATAACATAAGTTACTATAATTTTAATGAGATCAAATCTATCTACAAAATAAAGGTCTTTCAAACACTTCTCAAACAACACTAACTTCAATCTTATACAATTTGAATTACGCCATTAAAAATATATTTTATTTATTTAATTCCAACCACGAACATGGAAGGTGTCAGTTCCATAATAATGTATATTTTTGGTGAAATAACCCGATGCGACGAATTGCGCGACTGTGTCCCTGGAGGATTTGACGTACCGCAATGAGATTTCATTTCAAAATATAATATGAAAAATATTCTAGATGTTTCATACCTATAGTTATTTGGATATTTTTCTAGAGTGCAAACAAAAAAAAAACAAAAACAAAAAAAAACAAATAAACAAAAAAAAAACAAAACAAAAAAAAAAAAACAAACAAAAATAAATAAACAAGTTTGTTTTTGTATAAACAAATTTGTCGAAATGAGAATCCATGATGATTAACTAAAATGTTAATTTAAATATGAAACAAATAAGTTCGTTTTAGAATTCTGTTCAGTCTCTTAATTGAGATTTTTAGCGCAAATGCAACCTGAATAGTAGGTTCATACAGTTGGACTTTGTTCCCTTTGTCCAATTCATTGGAAAATCACGAAGCAAAAATACCAATGTTCTATTGTATAACAACGAGCATTGAACTGCCTATTTAAAGTACCAATGACTCATGAACCTACTTTAATTCAATTATGCTTGACATCATTATCTCCAATGTTGCTAGAAAACAACAGTCAGATATAAATCTCATTTTTACGAGCCTTACAATAAAATACTAGGTACGTATTCAACAGTGTTTCTTTTAGTGGATTAAAGTTGCATTGTGTGGCATCTCTGAGGAATATCTAACATGGAGTCATAATAAAATAAAGTAAAATCTTTTTAAAAACAAATATAAATTTCTAGATAAGCTTGTTTTCGCTGCCGCGGCACCGCTCGCTTCGCTCGCTCGGCTCGTGCGTAGGGGTCACAGTTTTAACCTAACCTAACCATTTAAAAAAAATATTTAACCTAATCTAACTAGTTCGGTTCCGGGTAGCCTCAGCCACGCCGGCGAGCGTTAAAACCACCTGCTCCTTAGCTCACGGGTCGCCTCGCCCCACCGCGCCTACGCGGTCTTAAATTACACTCTAGGGGTAGGGCAGACAATTCTGCCATCTTCATAGTATGCCAAGTGAAATTATACCAAATAATCGTCGTTCTAAAACGAAATTATGGGGAATTTTAACTTTGCCAAAAGTAATTATGCCAAATAAAATTCTGCCATTTTAAAGGTATGCCATTGTAAATTCGGACATATAAACATTCGGCCAAACAATATTTATGTTAAATAATTTTTATGCTTATTATAGTAATCCAAATATTCGTTTAAAGAAGATTATGCCAAATAAATTTCAAAGCATCCAGATTCTGCCAGATAGTAACCCAATCTGTAGTCGTCATTTAGTTTCTTTGTTTTTATGTATCGTAGCATGTACATATTTATTTATGCATCTATTGTACAACATTCATGCATTGCATTGTCTTCGGTTAATATAACCATATAAGGTTTAAAAGTTAGTTATAATATAACAGTTATGTGAGTTGTAACGTGAAACCAGGGCACATAAAATGTTCACAAACAAAATCGTAAAAATAATAACATGTTGCTCCACTACGCAAGCGTGGAATACAAACAAGTTTAAAAAAACTAGGTAGATGTTTTTAGATTAACAATCCCTTTTAATTGATAAAGAGTAGGTAATTTTAAACAAAAGTGATTATTAGGCTAGGTTTTTAGATGGAAAGACTTTCCAGAATAATTGAAGATATCTAATATTGTTTCTGGGGGTCTTCTCTCCAAGTCCCAACGAAGATACGAGCCCGTCCGAAAGTAGTTGATCCGTCAAAACGAGTGACAAATTCAATTTATCGAACGGGTTTAAACACGTCGCGAGTAGGGACTACTTCTTAGGATGTAGACCCTCAGAATACTGATATCTTAAGTTTTCAAAGCTTCCTCTCCTCTACTATATCGTTGTACGCGACAAGGTCCACAATCAAGACATAAAATTTTAAGTTACCACCTCAGGGCCGTAATTCTCTATGACAGAATGGACGATACCGCGCGAAATTGTCGGGATTAGCTGAGAAATTTACGTGGTTTCGGTAAGGAATCGTTAAGTGGTCAATAGTGAATTAGGGCCCAGTACACATTGTGGAATGCAATAAACTTTGAGTAGGTATTGAATTTAATGCCGTATGTTTAATATCAACCAGACTGATAGCTGCAGACCATATTTTATCAAATATAATATTTTAACATTGCCGTGTGTCTACATTTATGAGGTTGCTAGCTTCGCAAGAACTAACAAACATCTTTTTGATAAGTACAGAAGTAAGCGGCATAGTGAAAAAAATTGTTGCAAATCTAACAAGACGGCCTTATATAGCAGAAGCATTTTCAGTATGGCACCGTGTATATACAATCACCTACCAAAGTCTATGCTAGAACCTTCATCCATCGATGAATTTAAAAAGAAATTAAAAAGATTCTTGCTATTTAAATGTTATTATAGTATTCAGGATTATTTAACAGAGGATGTAAGGACATATTGTTCTCAGAAATATTGTTGTTGATGTGACATGTGAATATTGCACTAATTAATTACCTATCTATTATTATTATTTTTAACATTTATTTACAAATATATCTTGACATTCTCATTTAATACCTGACATTTTAATTTATTCTTGTGACATTAATATTTGCTCATATTGCATTGTTATTTGCCACGGTGAAATTAACAAAATTGTGTCAATAAATTATTAAATTAGTGTTGTAAGTAATTGTATAACAAGGCTGTGAATGTGATCCAGCAAAAGCTTGAGATTTGCATGCCTCAAGGCGTAATATGGTTGAACTATGCTCTATTTCTTTTAACAACTCTATGTAATTACCCATATGGGTAATTACATAGAGCAATAAATTTAGCAAATAAATGATTTCGAATTTGAATTTGATTTATTAAGGTGTGTGTGACAATACGCTTTTCGAAAACTTTTGTAGTGTAGGTATGCATTTGGGAGTTGAAACATTACGGTACGGTCGCATACGGGAATCTGGGTCTGTATGTCAAAATAAAGGACAATGGACAAATTGGGCCTAATGACCAATACACATGAGATATTATTTTTGTGATAGGTCATAACACACAACTAACGAGAAAAATAATTAAAAAAAAAAATGTACCGGGGTTCTTGTACAGCTACGTCGAAAAGTTTTATTTAATTATGTCAAATATTTTTAACCGACTTCAAAAAGGAGGAGGTTCTCAATTCGTCGGAACCTTTTTTTTTTTTTTTTTTATTTTTTTTTTTTATGTATGTTCCCCGATTACTCGGAGACGGATAGACCGATTTCAAAAATTATTTTTTTGCTTGAAAGGGTATACTTTCCAGGTGGTCCCATTGTCATCAGGTCAGGATCTGATGATGGGATCCTGGAGAAATCGAAGGAACTCTTCAAGTATTATAGGCACACCTATAGCGATTTGGGTATTTTTTATAGTAACTCGTGCATTTGCTCTCGGAAAGCATCATTTGGTGAAGTGGAACCGATGATGAAGACCACAGATGGCCACCGGAACTACTCAATAATAAATATTTCCCGGTTTGCGATTCGATTACTTACTTTAATATGGTTGCTAAGCAAGTTATGCTCGTCACAATGCGAATGGTGAAATGGAGCTGATGGTGGAATACCAGGAGAACTCTTCAACAATTAACGTCCCTGCATCGGGAAAAGCAATATTTTGTAAAAGGCGATGAGCAAGTTGGCATTAGGCTATTGTAACTTAGATACATTATAAACAGACACACTAAAAAGCGAGAAATAAAAACTTTTTAACAAAAAAAAACCGACTTCCAAAAAAACACTACAAAGTGAAAAATAACTTTTATTTCGGAAGTCGGTGGCAAAAAACAAAAATACAGATCCAAAGACCGACTTCCGAAATAAAAGTTATTTTTCACTTTGTAGTGTTTTTTTTCAATTATTAAATGTTTTTCAATAGGAGTGAAAGAATATTACTTTAAAATATTACTAAAGTCACTAATTCTAACCACATGGAGCCACATGGGATTATAATAACACAATATACCTGTTACAAAAATAATAATAAGTGTATTTCGACTATTAGAGGGCGTAATAAAAGTTCTATGTACCTATGCGAGAGTGAATTGCAGACCGTTGCTTATTATATTGGCATTGTGTGCGATTAGTCTTCAAGCAAGATAACACGCGAATGCTAACGGGGCGCGTGAAAGAGAGAGAAACATGTTGACCTTGGACAAGCCCCCGCGCATAGCAGGTAAGTAAATCGTTTCATTCGACTGTTTTATGCAGTGATCAGTCGGTATTCTCCGCTTCTGACTGTGCAGTGCTCCTGTTATTCTTACTTTTAACGTATTTCTATTACGACGACCCTGCTTGTTTATGGACTCTGGTGATATTCTTACATGAACTGACTTTGGCTACCTTTACGTACTTGAATTCTGTTCTTAAAAATGCAGGAAGAACGTTTGTGTGTTCTGTGTCCACGTTCTGTTCATAGACGTAGACAAAATCATATTTTGCAAGCAAGCTTGTTACATACGCATCCTGCGCATGTTTCCTATATACAGGAAAACACTATAAGACAGGTGAGTTTTATACCGTTTATTATTATTAATATCAGTTATTTAAATAATGTTTATCTAACGCATGTAAGTATATTTAATACATGTAAAGCGCAGGCTAGGTATACATAAAGTGCGATCCATATGAAATCTACAAGGTGTTACAAAAAACATAATTATACAGGCTGTAAGGGTAAACACCGTTGTCACTAAAACCATAGGTAGTTGATTTAATTATAAAAATGTTTCTCTGAATTTAAAAACAAATAAACGAATTTTTCTTTCAAAAATTCAAAAATGTTTCTGTCCGACACCGTCCGTAAATTCATGGATATTATGCGCCCGAGTTACGTAATCACTGCAAAGGGCGTTGACCTGCTGCACTGGCCGTCCGTTATAACTACCTACATAACTTTTAACTAACTACATCATTGTAATAAAAACACAATACCTACACGTAACCTGTGATGTAACTTTCCCTTCGTACTCTCCTCTGGGTACTCCGCGAAGAAATCCAGTATGCGTTCCTGAAGGTCAACTGGCAGCTGCTGGTTGCCACGCCCCTGAGCATGGGCCGGCACGGTGAACTGGCCATAGGTACGTAACCTTTGAGTAGCCGCCAACATCGTTTCACGGTTTGGCACAGGTTGTCCAGGGAATAACTCTGCGTACATTCTTCGAGCCTCGTTCAGGTTATCACCCGACGCGGCGTAAACCCGAACCATTTCGGTCCACTGTACGTTTGTGTACGACATAATCACTAAAATACTAACTACCTACACACTTGAGCGAAAAATGAGCGGTGGTGCGCGATCGATAGCGCGGCTGCGAACGGACTAAGGGATGTGGACGGTGTGGGAGGGGTCGCGCCCCGTCGCACGCGCTGCTTACGGCTTGTTTGATCAAGCGCCGTGTTCCCGCGCTCCGTCCTCTTTGCCCTTGCGTATAGGGTGAAATAATTTTGAGGAAAAATGGAGATTTTACTTAAAAAAAAAAATTTTTTTTTTTCATTGAATTTACGTTCTATAAGTGAAACCAAACCACTGGTTTCAAGGATAACGGTGTTTACACTAACAGCCTGTATGTTACACAACCCGTGTTGCCGATTTCGGTGATGTGGTGCCAGTTTCGAATAGTACCACGATCTCTAATCCCTCTCTATTAACTTCTCTATGAACCATATGTTCTTCGGTGGGAACTCGTATAGGCTGCTTGCTTAGAATACCTTCTTAATCCTTTAGAAAGTGTATAACAGGTAATCTAAGTTGTGAATTATTTTATTTGCAGGTATCATTCAACAGCACACAATCTGTCTGTCATCGTTGTTGGCAAAGAGTCGACCACAATGTTTTAAATCCAGTACAAAATCCAGTAGAACATGAACCAGAAGTTCCACCACCAGTACCAGTTCCAATACCAGTTCCACCTTTGCAAAATGATGTACAGGGTTCCAATGATGGCGAACTTTATGTGCCTTCATATAAAAGAGCACCAAACACATCAAGCCACTGCATATTTGGCGCTTGTGGTAACGATAACCGCCGGCGTATACCGAAAACAATCAAGCTGTATATGATGACTACACATCAGTTGTATATTCCTCAACATGCACGAGTATGCAGGGAACATTTAGAAAGTAATATGTGGGATGAATTGGAGAACCACTGCACAATTTCTCATTACTTTACAGCAGAACATTTCACAGACGTATGTAACATCTTCACTGAAGGAATCATTAGTAACAAGCAGTATGATTTCGAAACTATGGTCGGTCTCAATGACGACAGTCTTCATTTTTGGGTTGGACTCAATGGAAGTGAGTTTCGCTCCATAATATTGCAAACACCATCGCTACGTGCATACAGCGATAATAGAACCATACTCGGTCTTTACCTCGCTAAGCTACGGACTGGTGAGAGCAATGAAAGGCTTGCGAACCTATTTAAAATGTCTCGACGAACATTAGAGAGGAAGCTGGCGATTGCAAGGCAATGTTTGATTGATGAATATGTTCCTCAGCATTTAGGTATTGACCACATAACCAGAGAAGATGCACTACAAAGAAATCTGGCAATACCTAAATATCTCTTCGGAAATCATGAAAACACGAAGTTGATTGTGATTTGCGATGGAACATATGTCTATATACAAAAAAGTTCCAACTTCTTATTCCAGAGACTGAGTTATAGCTTGCATAAGTTTTCCAATTTATTGAAACCGTTCATAATTACAACTAGTGATGGATACATAATAGATATTTTGGGTCCATATGCTGCAACAACAAGTGATGCGACCATATTGAATTCCATTTTGGAAAACGAAGAACACCCGCTGCACGTATTTCTTGTCCCGAACGATGTGTTTATTTTAGATAGAGGATTTCGTGATGCCATCGAAAATCTTGGAATGTATGACTATGAAGGTCATATCCCTCCTACAAAAGATAGAAGTGCCACACAATTAACGACTACCCAAGCCAACAAGTCTCGACAAGTAACAATTTGTCGTTGGGAAATCGAAGTAGTCAACGGGCGTTTTAAGCGTGACTATAAACTTTTACGCCAGGAATATTTCAACAAAGCACTTTTACACATGTTTGATGATTTTAAGGTGTGCGGAGCATTAATTAACCATTTTCATCCTGTAATCAGTGATAGTGAACGCTCTCCTGCGATAATAAACCGCATACAGGAAAGGATACACACACCTAACATTTTGCAAGAATATGTGGAGCGAAAGCATCTTAACAGACAAAGGATTTCTTTCGTGAGAATAGATGAAAATCAAATAGAGGACTTTCCACATTTGACTGAGGAAGAAATAATCCTTTTCGCGCTGGGCACATATCAATTGAAACTGGCAAGGTCTTACTGCAGTGAACATTTACGGAATGGCGTTTACATAATTGAGGTTTATCGAGACGAGCAATTAGAAGATTTGACAGATTTTAATATCTTTCAAACGAATGTATTTTTGATTAGAATTCATATTCAATCACGACATGCGAGGGCACGCGAGTATCGTAGCTACATATTAATTGACAGAGACCAAACTGGCATCAGCTCTATTTTACAATATTATTGTACTTGTTTGACCGGAAGTCGTACGCTGGGAAGCTGTGCGCACATTTTATCCGTAGTTTGGTATATGGGCTTAGCTAGATACGAAGGTTTTAACCCTCCAGCCGCATTTTTAGATTCTATTATTTTGGATATAGACTAATGTAAAGAAAAATAAACAAATGCGTAAAAGGAAACTTGTTGTTTCATTTCTTGTATTTATTATTATACGTACCTAGTTGTCGATGGATGTCATAAGAGGCGTTTTAACAGCATTTGGGAGTGGCTCCAGTGCTATTTTAGGGTAATATGCCTTCATTCGTATTAAAAAACAATTATTAATTGCAAAATATTTAACATAAATAAATAATACTTTTCGACGTGACTGTACAACAACCCGGTACATTTAATTTTTATTTTTATTTTTCTCGTTAGTTGTGTGTTATGACCTATCACAAAAACAATATCTCATGTGTATTGGTCAGCAGGCCCAACTCCCATAGTGTTTTGCCCATTCCATTTTAAAGTTTATTCAGTTGCGTTTACATAATGGATACGGAAGTGGAGAAATCCATAATTTAATGTTATAAGTGCGAAAGTTAGTCAGGTTTTCACACTGTAACATCAGAACCGATTTCAATGAAATTTGGCGTACCATGTACCACGAATTAGGCATTCTATGACCTAGGTCAAAACATACTTTATTCCGGTAGTACGTTCCCTTGGGATAATTTCCGACCTTCAAAAGAGCAGAAGCTAGTAAGCCATAGCAATGTTGACAGCATATTTTTATTAGTTATGTAATAGATTTTTATTTTATGCGGTACGCCATCTTGTCCGTAATCGACTCAAAATTTTAATCTCATGTTTTATGCAATCTTTGGGAGTTGAGAGTTGGGAGTTGAACTTTGTAAAAATTTACTTAGTGAATTTTATTTTCGTCGCACATTGTTAAACAAATCAAAGTGTCGACAAAACAGCCGCCATGCATGCATCATTACCGCTCTTCGCTCATGGGATCAAGGTACGTTGTCTAAACAGAGTGTTTATTTTAATTGAATTTATTTTGTTTGAGAATTTAGCTTTTTTCATTTACTGCTTTTAATTTAATATTTAATTTTGCTATATTTATTGCATATAAGTGAGTTCCATACTGTATAACGTTATTACTATTGGTTTCCATACATTTTTGTGCATTGTCCTTTACTATCAATTTATAATATTTTTACATTCTAGTATAAAATAATAATTATTGACGTTTTACAAATCTTTAGGCTTCATGTACATGAAGTTGTACTTGTCTTGTATTTTCAAAGTGCATAGAATGTGTAGTGGTCTATGCGGTCTTTCAAAATGCATAGAACTTGTAGAGGGAGTAATAAAATACTTTATTCTTCCACTCGGCTGCGTACTTAGCAAATCGTAAAGCAGCCATTAAAGGGAAGCTTCTCCCATAAATTGCAATAGTTGGGCTAGAAAAAGTTCACGGTTTTAAGTGAGCAGGATTTAGTAGCCTTAATTGCCAGTACACACAGATTTAGCACTTTGATTTGAATTTATGATGCCTTTTAGCATTATAAATAGTATGTACACACGGAAACTGTTGTGGTTTTTATGTTCTTGGTACTATTAGTACCTACTGGTGGTGGTGGTGGTGGTGAAAAAGTAATGTTAAACCGGGTGAAAATCATGCCAAAAATAGTTTTTCCTTAGTGCATGTAAAAGAAATTGTCAGGTGCAAGGGGTGCTACTACAAAAGCTACTAAAAGCTAAAAGCTTTTTATTTTTTTAAAGGAAAAAAGGGAAAACCTCATTAAGCATCAACAAATTTTCCGCGTCGCTGTCAGTGGGAAAAGTGCCCAAAAGGGTGGGGAGGGGGGTCATTTGATAATTTCCCATCCGCAAAAAAAGGGTTGCAGCAAAAGATTTTTAATAACTGATTGTGAAAACTCCATGACAATCTATTGTGTAGTTTAGAAGAACTTTGCGGTCACACTGTCAGATACGAAAACGCGTCTTGATTTTGTTTAAAGATTGGAAAAAATTTCGAAATATCTGCCTAACATACAATTTTCGATTTGCCCTGTGAAAAAAACCGATCGACTGTGTAATACACAATATTGCAAAGTGTTTATTTGGAACTAGCTTTGTCCGCGTGAAATTTCTTGTTCTCCCGACCCACCCCGTCGTATCGCATTACTTTGTTTTCGCTCACCGTTCTTTCTTACTTTTTTTTGCTTGGCTTTTAACAGCCGTAGCGTGAATTAAATAGCCTATATCCTTCCTCAAGAATTGGGCTATCAAATGCTAAAGATTTTTTTTTAATCCGACAACAACATAATCTTCAGTTTTATATAGATTAAAATTATATGTACAGTCAACAAAGGAGTTAAGTATACAGGAGCGTCGGATATAGTTGAAGTTTACTAAGAAACCGATGGATGTTATGGACTGAAATTTAATTTAATAAATGAGCTGTTTGTTTTCTATTAATAAACTAAAATTTTATTCGAGAATATCCATCGATTTCTTAGTAAACTTCAACAATATCCGACGCTCCTGTATACTTCACTCCTTTGTTGACTGTACATAAACAACAACTTACGGTACATAAGATATAGGTATATGAGATTTAAAAGTGAAAGAAACATGAGGTCGTTTGGCCAGGTCCGACGTCTCAAATCTTCAAGGGAACTTTGTGACATTTGGCATCCGAATAGCTTGTGACATGCCGGACATAGGCTTGGCTTACTAAGCATTATTGACGGGAGTGGAGCCAAGGGCAAAGCAGGCAGAGCCTAGTGTCGTATGTAATTGAAGACAACACTTGCAGCTTTGTGTCCAAGATAAATAGGATTGGATTTCAATACTGAGTACCGAGAAACATGCCTGTGCTTCGAACATTTTAGTTTAATATTAACAATGATTCGTTATTACGTTAATTTATAAGAAGACTGGCATAACTTTTAAAACAATTTACTTAAAGTTTTTCTGTTGCCACTAAAGTGGGAGCTAGAGGCAAATTAGCGATCTAAAATTGATTTGTGTTCGAGAATTTGGCCGTTAGGTGATGAATTGAGGATATACCTTCGTATAAATTTTAATACTTAAGTACAATTCTAACATTTTGACGTCATTATAATTATGTCTGTAATAATATAATTATGTACCTTGAGTAACGTATGAGAGGCCAATGTTTAAATTACCCTCCATTCGTGCTCACTGTCGGGTAAAAACGTTATCCTGATAATTCCTGAATTTACCTTTCCTGAAATTACGCATATTTTCATTAATCTTCCTAATATTCACAAGACCAGTCCAATTAGTAAAATATGACCAATTTATATTTATATATTTACTAATAATAAAGCTGAAGAGTTTGTTTGTTCGTTTTAACGCGCTAATCTCTGAAACTACCCGTCGGATTTGAAAAATCTTTTTGCATTTGGTAGCCTTACTTGAGGAAGGTTTTAGGCTATTTAACATCTCGCTACGACCTTTGGGTGCCGAGCAGAAAGAAAGCGAATTGAAAACAAAGTAATAGCGCGGGCAGGCAATGGAATGCGACGCGGTGGGTCGCGGGCCGACATTTCACACGGAAGAAGTCGCGAGCAGAAGTTAGTTATGAAATATAATAACATTGGTCACATTAAACCTTTTCGACCCTCCAAATGACTTGCATATTTTAACGTAATGGATTTTATTTCTGTACTATTATCCGCGGGGACAATAACCGTGCTGCTAAATGGACTGTCATTTGCTTATAATAGAACTATTAGGCTTTATATAACTTTTTAACACTGAGGTATCAGATGACTTGAGTTTTTATATATTCATTTTGGACATTCGTCAATAATAAAATAATATTAATTAATCAGCCTTTTTACGTTCCTCTGCTGGGACACAGGCTCTCTCTCTCTTCGTCAGGGAGGGAGCTATAATCCACCGCGTGGGCCCAGTGAGGGTTGGTAGATGTCACATGTCTTCGAATTTCAGGTTCTAGGACATGCCGGTTTTCTCACGACGTTTTTCTTCACCGTTTTGAGAGCAGTGTTGATTAAACTATTAACACCTTAATATGCGTTACCCAGCCGGGCGTTTTATTATGGTAAAGCGTCTGGTTGAGTTTGAACCCACGATATGTAAGTCGGAAATCGGGGCCGATACCCAATGGTAGCGGCTCCGATATAGAGATGTAGAGCCACTGCTCTACGTTACTCTCTACGTCAATGTTCAAAATTAATGAAGTACTTATTGTGTTGTGGAACATGGGTGGGTTTTAGTCAGTAAGAGTCTGACACTCGCTTCCGCTCCACCCAGAGCGGGAGGGGTCATTTGATGATTTCCGACCATAAAAAAAAAAGTATTTATTATGTAGATGGTGTTGGCGATGAAAAATAAACTATTCAGTATCAGTCTGTCTTACTGTTCTTCAGAGAATTTTCATTCAGAGAAAAAACGACCTTATTAATTTGAACGCTTTAAACTCTTGCTCGCTAAGTGTTGACGATTCATTTTAGGTTAATTTTATCACGACGTTTTCCTTAGTCGTGCATGTAGGTGCTGTCAAGATGATGAACTTAATGATAATCATTTTTATGTGGGAATATGGTACATTATATGGTCTTAAGTTAAGTCAATGGTATTGCCAAATTCTGCCAAGTGTGGCGTGAAGGTAGATCAGTTGGAGAACTAGACACAGGATAAGCAAATAGCAAATAGACTACCAACTTAATTTATCCGTAAATTCAAATCACAACTGTTATGCATTGTCAGTCGTAATAATTATATCAATATGCTCAACAATCAATTTCCCTGACTGGGTACGATACGAGCATATTGGAACCGCAGTATTATTTGAAGCGATTTCAATAATAAAATTATGCGCATTTTGTCACCAATAATAAACCACATATTCACATATTTGACAACTTCAACCACAGAGCTGTAGCCGCTTTGCCTTTCAATAAAGTATCGTTATTATTATTGGCCTGTGACAAATCTGTTAATATGATCGGATGATGTGGTTTTAAATTATCCATTGTGGAAATTAAACTTTAAGGTGAATGCGCGTGGTATGCCGCAAAATTCCAATTTTCATTTGCAGGTCAGTGTCAGGATGTATCTTTATCAAAATATGATTCGCGACTATAACAGGTACGTAATTACTGAATTATAATCATTAGAATCAATAATACATCTTTCTAAGTTAGATTTGAACCTTATGAACAAATCTCTTAGGGAAAAGTGCTTACGGTACAAATCTAACTTAAAGAGATATTTTAATGACTATAATTCTGTAAATACATATGTATCTATTATAGTCGCGAATCATATTTGACACTGACATGCAAATTGCAAAAAACGTAATAAATTTGAATTTCGCGGTAGGTATACCACTTTATAAAGTAAAGACTTATTCACCTTAAAAAGTAAAGACTGTTCTCAAAATATTTTCACACTAATATTATAAAGGCGAAAGTTTGTGAGTGTGTGTGTGTGTGGGTATGTGTGTGTGTTTATATGTTTGTTACTTCTTCACGCTCAAACGGCTGGACCAATTTTGATGAAATTTTGTATGGAGGTAGCTGACACCCTGGATTAACATATAGGCTACTTTTTTATCCCGATATTCCCACGGGATCGACATTTACTCGGGTAAAACCGCGGGGCGCAGCTAGAATTTTAATAAACGTCAGTCAGTTTTGGAATTCGGCGCCTTTGATTTATAAGTATTTCATGGGAATAACCTTGTTCCCATCAAATACTAACGTCACACCTGTGACGACGACGGTGAAAAAATCATTCGCACCGAATCCAGATGATTTTCCTTTCCTTTCGAACCCTGTTAACAATCTACCCCGACCTCCCTCCCCGGAGGTCGGGTGCCTTTTGAAGGTTTCCACGCGACAACAAAAAAAAAAAGTTATCTAGGTAGTAACATCTAAGGGTGCTTACATAAAGAATCAGGTTTCCGGTGCGGGCGAGTCTGTGCGGGTCGGTACCGATCGGTGCGGGTAAAATAGTCCCACATTAACTTAAGCGCTCACACATAAAGAAAAAATTAAAACATGTAACCGTTTCCTTCCGAAAATCAACCTGCAGAGATCTGTACCGGGAGTCGGGACCGAAAACCCGCTTCTTTATGTGAGCATCCTAATATTCGAAGACGACTTAATTTACTTAAAACGTAAGCACCTAATGGAATCGAGGAGGGGCCCCATAGGGCCGAAGCCTGCCGGGTCAGCGGGATTGTCCGAAAGGGTTACCGCTGGCCCGGAACATAAAGGGCTAAGGAAGGAACACGGGTGGGTTTTAGTCAGTAAGAGTCTGACACTCCCTTCCGCTCCACCCAGAGCGGGAGGGGTCATTTGATGATTTCCCATCCGCAAAAAAAAAAAAAAAAAAAAAAAAGCACCTAATGGACAACGTTACGTGTAGCTGCTAAGTAATAGGTTTTCCACAAAAAATTTCCTGATTTTATTGCCGTTCGATGAGTTTTTTATACTATAGTTTTTACTGTTTTTTTTAAATCTACCCATTTCTTTTCGTTTTTTAGGGTTCCGTAGTACCTACAAGGAACTCTTATAGTTTCATCATGTCCGTCCGTCTGTCTGTCGGAGGTTTTGCTAAGAGACCGTTAGTACTAGAAAGCTGTAATTTTGTAGGAGTGTGTATAGCAATTACGCCGACAAAGTGGTAAAATAAAATTTTGGAAAATAAGTGAGAAGACCCTCATGTGAAATGGAGATGATTTTTTTTTCGTATCGTTGAATAATTTTTCGATTTAATGTTCCATTTACGAAATATTAAACTTTAAAGTGCACATTTTTGTTCCAGTAGGGCGTCCCCCCCCCCTCTAAAACCTAAATTGCGGGCTTGAAAAATCTGGAAAAATTCACAATGATGTGCATTTCATGAACTTTAAAGGAAAATTATAGCTGTTAAGATAACTTTATTAGTTTAGCAGTAATAGTTGTTGAACTTGGGTGTTGGATAATTTTGTACCAAATACAAAATCTAAGATGAAGTAGTTGCTTATTTATAACGAGTAAAGACTTGCATTGAAAAACAAAATATGTTTTTTTTTATGTTCAGAATAAAGAACAACAGAATCGTACTACATTGTGATAGCGGGCTACTACGGAACCCTACACTGCGCGTGGCCCGACACGCACTTGGCCAGTTTTTTTTAATCTTTATATTTTAATTTTCTTTCCCGAATGTTCCATTTGTTTACCTAAGAAAGTTTATATAAGTCTTTATCCTGATGGAAACAACAATAAGATAAGTTGAGTATGATTGAATTTCAATCGACAATCAAAGACACAGTATCTATTGTTGTTTCCATCAGGATAAAGACTACTATTGTAGGGAAGCAAGCCGAAACAATATTACTTCAGTAGGTAAAAGTACCTATGGGTATGAGCAAGTTTTCGAACAAACCATTCAGAAAACGACAAAAATCAACATTTTATTAAAAGAAGTGCCTATCCAGCCAAAATATACGGAACAGTTGACTTTTTTTTTCAATTCTTCGTAACCCGCAAAAAGTTGTTCATATTCATGAATGCTTTTAGGCATTTTAACCGAATATTATTTCTACCTTTTTGTGCTTACAAAGTGTAATAAAAAGAAATTATATTTTCAGCTGTTTCATAAAGTTATTATGTGGGTCCATTTATACGCATAATGTAAGCACGTAAGTTAGGCTGGGTGCAGACCGTCTGTCGTCTGGCGCCCATGTGCTGGTTCGGTCCCTGGGGTAGTCACGGCGTGCTAGGTATGTGTTCTGGTGCGCCGGTGATAGGGAGTACTCCCCAGAGGAGGGTCCGGTGACGGACAGCCGCAGCGGGTGAGAGCTAACGCGCGCCCGTGTTCCCACTGTAAGCGGCAGAGGAGCACACCGTGGAGTTTTAGTGGGTTAGAGTCTCACCATGCCAAGTGTACAGGGTATGTACCGATAACAATAGAATTTCTATTGTGTCTGCTAATTGGACATGCGACGGGATAACTGCACTATCTCCCCGTGGTAGTGCAGAATGCATGTGCATTTCTCCATGATAACAAAAAAAAGGTGCAGACCGACTACCAGGCAGTCTGTCGTTCTATGAAAACAACGATGGCACCTAGAGTAGCTACAATATTCAGTCAGCTTCAGGCCGAGTTCTGTAAACGTTACCTAACATGTACTTTGGGTTAGAATTATTTTGTCACTGTCGCACTACTGTCAATCTTCAAGTGCAAGATAAAGATGACATAGATAATATATCTAAAGGCTGATTTATATGTACATTACTTAAGTTAAGTTTCTTGACGTCGAGGTAAGTAACACTTCACAATGAAAACTGACACTTTTAGACTTACTTACTACTTTTGGAGATAACTTTTCCTACTTCAACTTAATTCACTACTCAACTAAAGAATAATAAATTTCGGCCTCAGCCTCAACATCAAAAGTCTTAACTTAAAAATAGACTGAAAAGGTGTTTCGAAACTCTTCTGTTTCTAGTGTGAGCACTGTCTAACGTCGTGTATTCGACAAGCCTTGTTAAAGACGTGTCGAAAACATGCCATGTATAAAACATGTATTAACGTTGTTTCAGACATGTATTGTTAACTATTTTGCCCACTTTTTTACATTTTTGATAATTCTTCTATACTACTAGTCTTTACAACTGAAGTCGTAGTCTTTTCAAGGTGTAAACTATAACCGAAAACAGCACCCATATTTGCGTAATACACTATCAATCTCAATTTGAATCATTTTGAAGGATATTGCTAATAAAAAAAAGAACAATTTTCTCCTCGACAACGTAAAGAACGCAATGAATGTTGTTGAACTTTCAAAGTGAAAGCCATTGCTACTGATAGTGTGTTACGCAATTGCCCTGCCGTCGACGCAACTTTTAGAATACAAATGTTTTAGACTTAGGTATAAATGCAGGGGACCAACAACCAACCCGCACTGGGCCCGTACACGGGCCTCACCTCTGTGAGAGGAAGTGAAGTTCAAGTCAAAGACTCTTTTATTAAATAAAAGAGTCTTTGACTTGAACTCTATATATTTGCATAGATAATCTTACTCAACAATTGTAATATAAAAATTACGTCTATAGTCTTGTTATGTATGCCAACCTCAAAGTAGCACTGGCTGTTAATATTATTATTGGGTATAGATTAAAAAGTTAAGACGTTATGTCAGAGAGATAAAATATGACCATTGAATAGTATAGACGTAATTTTTATAATACAATTATTGAGTAAGATTATCTATTCAAATATATAGAGTTCAAGTCAAAGACTCTTTTATTAAATGTGACGCCCCGGATTACGGCCCACTTCCTCTCACAGAGATGAGGCCCGTGTCCCATCAGTGGGAACATTAGAGGCTTCTTCTTCTTCGTGTCGCTGGCACAGGTGGATTTTATTAAATATTGTTTTCCCAAAACTTTGCCACTTCCCGGTGGCAGCGCAGAGGTCACTTTGACTGCATGTTTTGGGACACAGAGGGCAGGATAGGAGGTGGAGCATGGTTTGTGACATAGCTCTATAATCACACCCTTCTGCCGTTCCGTCAAGGTAGCCCCCACTTTACCAGGTTGGACTTACATCTTCCCACTTGTGTCCGGAGACGGTTTCGAGACTTCCACTTCCACTTCTATTGACTAAAACCCACCCGTGATCCTTCAGTTGCCCGTGACAGGGGCCAGATGAAAGGGAAATCTATACATATAATAAAACAGTAACGAAAGAAAAACTGTACATTGAGAATTTTCGAGAAAAAATAAGTGGCTTTTGTTAGAAAAACGTAACTGATGACAAAAAGTGACTTTTTAGAATTTTTGTCTGTTTGTCTGTTTGTCTGTTTGTCTGTGTGTATGGTACGGCTTCACGCCAAAACTACTGGATAGATTAAATTGAAATTCAGCAAAAATGTTCTTTGTAAACCAAGGAAGGCTTTAGGCTACATATTATCACGCCGTATGTTATGGGAGGTAAGCAATATTGATTTTAAAAGGTTTTGGTTCGTAATTGAATGCACAAAATAATTGAATGCTCAAAATGACATGTTATTTATTTAGTTAATAAAAATTTAACCCTGGAAACATAACAATCACGCTATTTTTATAAAGGAGCGGGGCAGTAATATTATAAATTGCAAGGGAACAGCTATTTCAACAATATGTCAACAGGGAATATAGCGGTATGGTCAGGCGACCGTTTACCGCACTAAATGGTGCGAGTTCAAATCCCGTATTATTATTTTTTTTAAATCGTAAAATTCTTTTTTTTTTAGTTTTTGCATTTTTTATGTGCATTAGGAACGATACTGTTATGAAATCTGAGAACTATACATGTCCTATCTAATTGTATGGGAAGTTTCACACCAATGTTACTAAACAGATTGATTGGTGGTACAACAAGCTACACTATCATAAAGTCAAGTCAAACTTTTGGTTCTAAGTTATATCTTACCAAGCACATTTGTTGTTTGTGGAGTTGACACTCCAAACGTAACAGTAACAGCGACAAAGGGCGCGTGCTTAAAGATTGCTCTTTAATCGTGTGGGATGAATGCACTATGGCGAACAGAAAAGCAGTAGAGGCGGTAAACAGGACTTTGCAGGACATCCGCAGGAACCAGCAAATGATGGTTGGCGTTACAGTTCTGTTAAGCGGCGATTTCCGACAAACGCTGCCTGTGGTGACGCGAGGAACTAGGGCTGATGAGGTGAATGCTTTGTTGAAATGCTCTTTCTTATGGCCACATATTCATAGGTTGCGCTTAACGATGAATATGAGAGCACAGCTTGGCGGGAATGTACACGCCCAAGAATTTTCTGATGTTCTCTTAAAATTGGGTGAGGGAACGCTACCAGTGGACGGTGGCCAGGTGGTTCTACCTGAGATACTTGGGAGAGTGGTGTCCACCTTAGAAGATTTGATACGCCTGGTGTACGGGGACATCAATAGGATACCGCACCAAGATAATTCTTGGGTGTGTGAACGAGCCATTTTAACACCTAGAAACGACCAACTTTCAGCGATCAATGAATGCATTCTCGCGGAAATTGAGGGAAATGAAGTGATCTACACTTCAATAAACACTGTTGTCGACCAAGATGACGCTACACATTACCCCGTAGAATTTCTGAATTTCCTCAGTGCAAGTGAACTACCAGCGCACACCATTAAGCTAAAGGTCGGTGTTCCAATTATGCTTCTTCGGAATCTCACTCCGCCGAAACTGTGCAATGGGACCCGGCTCAAAGTCGTCTCGCTGCAGAGAAATATCATTGAGGCGGAAATTCTAACAGGTTGTGGTGTCGGCGAGACAGTGTAGTACACACGTATACCACCGATTCCCCACAATTACCCCTTTTTTTTTTCGGATGAGAAGTCATCAAATGACCCCTCCCGCTCTGGGTGAGCGGAAGGGAGTGTCAGACTCTTACTGACTAAAACCCACCCGTGTTCCTTCCTTAGCCCTTTATGTTCCGGGCCAGCGGTAACCCTTTCGGACAATCCCGCTGACCCGGCAGGCTTCGGCGCTATGGGGCCCCTCCTCGATGCTGACATCTCTTTGAGGCGCGCGTGGAACACGTACGCGCCGTCCGGCACGGGCCTGGTCCTGATCGGACGGTGAGCTACCCATTACTCTACGCCCGCAGGCCCGCGCCTACTGTGGCCGGGAGTACTCCCTTGGCTCCCGACGCCCGGAGCGTCTCCCGCGGCGGCTGGGACGGGAGGCTCTCTTCCTCATCCGTCCCGCCACCTCCTTCGCTAGCATGACTGCTTCGCAGAAGGAGGTGACTGCCTCCCACTCCCTCTCGCCCCGGACCATGGCTTGCACCAGGGCCGGACGCGAGAGGTCGCCGCCGCTGCCGATCGCCTCTACGGGGACACGGCGGTGCTCCGCCCAAGCGGGGCAGACCTCCACCGTGTGCTCCATCGTGTCTTATGGGCGATCCTGGCAATGGTGACACCCGGCCACAATTACCCCTTTCAATTCAAGCGCGTGCAGTTTCCTGTGAGCGTGTGCTTCGCAATGACAAGAAATAAGTCACAGGGGCAGATACTGAAGGCTACGGGTGTCGGCTCAGGCTCAGGACGAGCTGCATCTCACACGGACAACTGTACGTCCCTTGCTCCCGCGTCACCAGTCCTGACTCGCTGTACTTACATATTGAATGAGACCGAGGGAAAAACAACGAACGTTTTACACAGAAGTGTAACTTCTGTTATTCGACGTCTCCTAAATTTCCTTATTAACCTGACGTCTCTTACCAGTAAATTAACTACATAACTATCAAATTTTGAGTTTACTAAGCCAAATAGTTTTTGAGGGATCTAAGCTATAGTACAGTATGAGACGCATCTTTTGAGTGTTTCTGTAAATCAACAAACTATCACTAATTTATTTTGGAAAATGGAACACCTGATGCAGAACCGCAACAGATCAGCTAAAGTATACCTAAGAGATATAAAAATGGTGCCATAGCAAAAAATATTCCACGTGAAGAGCATTTTCTGCTGTGAGAATAAATTTGAAGATCTGGAACACCTGTTGTGGAACTCCAAAACCCAGCGACACTATAACATATAGGAATGACGTCTTAGCAAAAGTTGTTTAGTCTGATGGGCATTTCCTGTTGACTTACAAAAATGAAAGATCTGAAACGTCTCGAATCGTCTCGCGCATCACGCTGTTTTCCCGTCCCCGGGCTCTTAGAATTCAGAAATCAGACGTTTCAGATCTTCGATTTTGACGACCCCGTTGTCGCTGGCATAAGCAACAGGATACGCGTACGAAGTCGCGGGCAGAAGCTAGTATCTAAATAAAATAATAAATACATAAAAAATAAAATAATAAATATACCTATAAAGAAGCTTTTTGATGTTCATTTCTTTCGCTGGCTCGCTACAATTTCACAATAATGTATCTGTAATATTGCAGATGAGTTCTGTCTAGATTTATATTATTTTTTTAATTACGTAATTTGTTGCGTGTGCTGTTTAGGGCTTCATTCTTATTTGGTTTGGTGTGGAAACGCTGGCATATTGATTTATATTTAGTCTATGCTTCATCCTCGTATATTATTTACTTAGTCTTAGTTTTTGTTGTTGTGTTTTAGTGTTGTTCATCTTTTTATTTTAGTTTTTAATCTTAAGTTTAAGAAGTATCTTGCCATATTTTTTTTAAGTTCTAGCTTTTAGTTTTGTTATTGTTATGTGTGACCACTTATTCTGAGATTGCTGGTAAACCTGCAATTGGCGACTGTGTAAGACCGAGACTTTTATAACGATAAATTATACATAGAAACTGTTGGTGTACCTTAATCACACTAATATTATAAAGGCGAAATTTTGTGAGTGTGTGTGTGTTTATATGTTTGTTACTTCTTCACGCTCAAACGGCTGGACCAATTTTGATAAAATTTTGTATGGAGGTAGCCGACACCCTGGATTAACATATAGGCTATCCCGATATTCCCACGGGATCGACACTTACGCGGGTGAAACCGCTGGGCACAGCTAGTAAATAAACAAAAATAAAACATCTGCCTAGCCTCACCTGCCAACTTTGTTGGGGTTGGCTTCCAGTCTAACCGGATACATCTGCTGAATACCGGTACTTTACATGGAGCGTCTGCTTATCTAACTTATTTTATCGGTGCTTATTGGTATAAATTACCTATTGCATAATCAGCTATAATGCTGTGACACAGACCTCCTCTCTATGAAAAGGGAGTGGGTCGTAATCCACCACGCGGGCCCAGTGCGGGTTGGTAGATGTCACATGTCTTCGAATTTTTGGTTCTAAGACAGTTTTCTAACGATGTTTTCTTTGACAGTTTTGCTGTCTGGGTTTGAACCTACGACTTACACTGGGCCACCACTGCTCTTATTACCTATTGATATAAATCCTTCTATAAATTTAATTAAAATATTAATTTAGTAACAAGAAATCCATGAAAGTTTCACAGATGATTCGACTGCTCTGTCAAAGAAACAAAATAACAAACAACGTTTTCAAAATATGTAAAATTAGCCGTTCTAAACAAAACCGGCCTTACTCCAGCCGCAAAAGCGCCCAAATGAACACAACCATTTTATTGCAATTTCCCTGAACATGCACCTGCAATTCCGCTTAACATTCACGGCTAGTATGAAGGCTGTCAGACTCAAACAAGAACTTGTAAACTTTAATTGCAATTTAACTAGCAACGCTCTGAAAATTGCAGCTGGGTTTAGTGAAAATCTATTACTCCGTTGCCATGGTAACCCGCAGGTAATCCGGATTTAATTGGCTGGTACAGGCGGTCGTGAGTCACGTAGGGCTGCGATTAACGCGGTTTGTAGGGGTGTCAGTAAAAAGTTTGAGTTACGACGGATTGATGTGAAGCTTTGCATTTGCAACTATGAATGTTGGTATAAACAACACGGAGTTGTGTTTTTGGTTTGACACTGGATGTGTCGGATATTTTGCTAATTGAAAAATTAAGGAGTAAATTATGTTTATGTACTTTACGGAATCTGTGTAGGTACATTTTTAAAAGTTCTAAAAAGACAATTTAAAAAGTTTGTAAGCAAATAATTCACTACTGTTTCATGATGGTAGTTGCAGTAGCTAATGTCAGCGAACTTCATTGTTTAGCAAATTGACTACCGGCTCAGATCACAACTGTCATTCTTTGACGTTTGTATGAAATAGCTATAACACAACAATTTGGCGTAGTGTTTTCTATTGTCAATTTGTTAAACAATTTTCCTGATTGTCTCGTGGCTAAGTTATAACAGCTGCACGGTTCGACCCAACGGTTTCCCAACTACTTATGTTGGGGTCGGCTTCCAGTCTAACCATCCGGTTAGAACTGCCGCTGAATACCAGTATTTTACATGAAGTGACTGCCTTTCTGACCTCCACAACCCAGTTACTGGGTAATACGATACCCCTTAGTAAGACTGGTTGTCAGACTTTCGGGCTTCTGACGACCCGTAACGAATTTATGAATTAATCGGGAGTAGTATCTACTCCAAAATATTGAACTTCTTTTGGTAGGGCCCGTAACTTTGTTGACGATGAAAAGAGAAGGCCCCTGTAGTCAATAACTTTTTAAAAATTCTGTGCTCGTCGAAAAAGGGTCTAAAATTGAAAGATGAAAATTTATCTTCTAAAATTTTATCAATATTTATGTAGGTAAGTACTTTTGGCAGCCCTAACAGAGCACATTTCGCTCCGTTATAGACGTATAATAATACGAATAAGCAACAACTACGGAATTCTTTCTAAAGCTTAAGTTGTATAAAGTTTTCTAAAGATTTGAAGGAATAAAACTGGATGGATGTATTATGTCCTATAGCTCTATGATTTCCTGGTAGTAATGACATTTTATTTAGCAATAAGACTGATGTTGGTATTGTTTTGAATTAGCGAATATCTAGTAATCCTCCTGTAACTAAAAGTGCAAATAAAGCGCAAGAAATTCTTCCCAAAGCACTTTTATTTTCTTTTAAAGAAAAACCGTTTTCTCGAACTAAGATTGGTTCAGTACCACAAATGTTTACATGATACAAACAACTGCTTCTACGTCTACCACAAATATTTGCAACGGTGCCAAAGAAAAAGAGGTCTCAGAAATCAGAACAGACAGAAACTGGTACCTAACTTTTTGTTCTCAGTAGAAAGTAAATACCAACAGAGCTTGAGGTTAACATTATCCTTTTTACAACAAAATAGAACAGTAATAATAGATTCACTGCCTCATATATACTCTTAGTGAATGCCCAGTCGTAATGGCCGCCATTTACGACTTGTAAGTCGTGGGTTCGAACGCAGACAGGCTTTAAGGGGCTTACAGGACCTAAACGCAAAAAACGCAAGTTTTAGAAACAATAAAAGTATATGATCGACTACAGTAAACAAAATCAGAAAAATATATGATATTCTTCAGGATATGTGCTAGGTAGATAGTGTGTTGAAAACATAATACAACTAATTTGATATGATAGAAAAAAATAATGAAAGTACCTCTTAAAACTTTTTTTTCATTGGTCGCCAGGCTTGCTCAATACGGGTTTGCGATTTCTGAATTATGTTAATTACCAGCGACCCGCGCCTGCTTCACACGGGTGCAATTGGTGAGTTATAAAACATTGGGTTTGCTGTCTTAGTTAGTTGCTGTATTCTACATAATTATAAACTTTCCGGAATAAATGCTCTAAATGATGGGGTTGTGTAGTTCAGAAGATCGAAGCGGTCACAAAGACAGACACGAAAAATGACTTGTTTTGTACGATTTAATGATTATAGAAGATAAGTCCAGGTTTTCCCTTAATATTTTCCCTAGTGATGTCCTAGATAAACTTAAAAATAACTTATCTAGCGCAATATCTGCACAACAAAACAAAGTGTTACACAAAGATGGATTGTTTCAAATAACATGATAGCTACAGGTTGGAAGCACGTTAAGCCGTCAGTTTAGTTAAATGACACGTGACTCGGGTAAGGCGCGCGCGTAAGACGTCACGCCGCGTTGAAACCGAGATCTCCTTTAATAGAACGTGGGAACAGGGCTTTATGTGATTACTGTTTGATATTTGTTGTTTGTAAGTGTAGGGTTATTTGAGAATTAAGGGCGTAAGGAGCTTTGGCATAAGATATGAGCTGTGTTTGAATGTGTGGTGAGACTTGACGTAAGCACGGATAAAAAGTGACAGACATTATCAGTCTAACTTTAACTCGAGTCTCGGCTACTCTTATCCAGCTGCTATCAGCTGAAGATCGTCGATCCACCTAGTCTGAAGGCGTTCTACCTTACGTTTGCCGATTCCTGCCGCCCAGCGGTCATCAGTTTTACGACTAAAACGGCTAGCCCCTTTGTTTCTTTAGCTTGCTTCTTCCGTGAGCTATGTCCACAAAAATGGGACAGATCTCTTAGTTATAACATCTTCTGATATGAAAAGAGCTTGGAGTCTGGATTCGTGCCCATTTGATGGCAATATACTCATCTTCTTATATATGAGGCGGCCTAGAAAATTCGGAAAAATACTAGGCATAATTTTATTCGTGTGTTAGAAAAAGAGCCTTATTTACATGTGCCTTCCTAAAGGTGGGCAATGCCAATCTTCTGAACAGAGCTTCAGTCAAATCTATTTTGGAGAAAATCAATAATGATCCAGCGGCTGAAGCTGAGCTTGAATTATTTCGAGGTCTGACCACTGAAAATATACCTCCACTGTTGACTTTTCAACAGACTGAATTTTCAGTTAAATTAATAGGTGCTACGTGAATAGTTTTAAAATCTCTATTTTAATTGATTTAAAATCACAATTCTCGTGTGAAAAGCGGGATCCTGCCGTTTTGCCAAAACTATATTGACAAAATTTCATTATCCAAACTTTTAGCAACCTTTTTTATACCAATGCAATATTTAGAATGATTTTAGTACGCACATCTTCATTTTCTAATATTGCTAAGGATAATGTCATTAAGGCATTTAGTCTTTAATCAAATGATTAATTACAGCAAACAATCTTTAGACAATGAACATTTAGGTAGTCAAATGATTTGTTAGGAAAAAATATATAAAATGAAACTCATTCTTTCATCGACTTGCTCTAATAGAAAAATATATTTTTAGTAGGCTACCCGGAACTGAACTAGTTAGATTATGTTAATTATTTATTAAAAAATGGTTAGTTTAGATTAGGTTGAAACTGTGACCCCTACGCACGAGCCGAGCGAGCTAAGCGAGCGGTGCCGCGGTAGCGGCCGGCGAGTGGCAGAAACTACGAGATTATATATAAAAAAATTACTTTTACATAAATTTATATGTCAGAAACTACTTGCGCTAATAGAAAAAAAGTGATTATTTTTAATAGGCTACCCGAAACTGAACTAGTTAGATTAGGTTAATTATTAAAAAAAATGGTTAGGTTAGGTTAATACTGTGCTGTGACCCCTATACGCACGAACCGAGCGAACGAAGCGAGCGGTGCCGCGGCAGCGGCCGGCGAGTGCCAGAAACGAGTAGATTATAAAGAAAAAAATACTATTATTAGTAAAGAACTATAACTAGTAGGTACTTGCCTGTAAATCATTTGACCTAAATGGAAAATACCGTCATGATCACTTTGTGACTGGTTTAGAAAATGTATTTTAAAATGATTTATTCTTACGTGATTTTTTATGTATAATATATAATGTATGATTAAATGTATAAATGATTAAATATTACCCGAAACATTTGTAAAATATGTTATACCAACTGAAGTATTTGACTACATTAAAATTCGTAAAAGTACTAGTTGGTAAGCAAGTTATTGTTTAAACGTTCACTTGGCAAACAATATGTTTGCGTTACAATTATTTGTGAAGAGTTTATTTGCTAAGTAATGATTTTGCAAATGAAATTATGCGGAAAATTGTTTGGGAAGTGATAATTTGTCAATTTTTTTTTTGATGAAACAACTGTGACCTAGCAAAACCTTTTAATAATTTTTCGCTTTATAATTTTGTAACAGAATTCGATTTTGCGAGAACATTTTGGTACATTTTTTTAAATTTCTTCTTGATCAATTAATTACTTATTTTGACAGAAGAAAAGAAATTATTTATTTTGACAGTGAAAATACCTAACTGAATATAAGGTGAACCGACGACGCGCCTTCAAACCTCATCCATTGTAAGACTATTTACGTGAACCTGCACTCTCTCTCTTTAAGCTCCTTTTAACAAGTTTAGTAGTTAAATCCATAAATACATTAATGTTTTGTTTAAAAAAATCTCTCAGTTCTCACTCATTTAATTGAAAGCGTCTAAAAGGCCTCTGCGAGTTGGCTTCGGCCTCTCGTACACCTTCCAACGGGGTACCGAACCCAGGGTCCCGGGATAATGTCAAAGACACAATTATGAGTATCAAAAGTTATCTCATAATAATAATTATGAACTCTTTTCTTAAGAATCCGATCATCATTTCAGTCTTTAATCTATTCAAACAAAACTGACCCTTAGAACCTAGTATCAACAATACGAATAAAAGCAGATTGCCCTCTTAGAAGTAAGCAAACAATAGGAAAAACCGTATTAACACGGATAATGTAGGCGCCACTTAAGACACTGCCGGCTACCGTAAGAGTAATAGAATTAGGCTCGAGGATTACTTCATTAGTAGTAGCTGTTGTGTTTCTTATTTCCTTCTCGTTAGATACTGTTTTCCTTTATGATCTTAATGATCGTCTCTTGTTTGTAGAGGATTCGTGATTAATGTTTGTGTATATTAATTTCTTCCTGATCTAGTACTAAGTTTTTTTTTAACCTGATAAGCACGTACAGAATTTGTTACGTATGAAATTAAATAGTTTATGAGGATATTCTAAATCTAAAAGCAAATAATGAATTCAGTAAATTCACTATTCACTATTTTTATTCTGAAGGCTAATTCTCCTAATTTAAAACGTTCAAAATCTAGTCGCAGTCTCATCTCGGCGACAAACAAAATGTCAAAAACTTGTCAAAAATGTAGATTAAGTAAACGTATTTTTGACAGGTTGAGACTGATTTCAGACTGTGAACGTTCTCAAAATTACGAGAATTGCCCCTCTGTTCATTGTTATCAATGAGTACCGTTACCTATAGTTATAAATTTTTTATCACGTACCAAATAAGATTTAGGTACTTATTTTCTATTTATTTTGAAAAAAAACCTTATGTGATTTAAAAACTTAAAAGAAGAAGAAAAGAAAGTAAAAGGCAAAGACAAACCATTAACTATTCCTACGTGACAAACTAAACTTACAACTAATACAACAGAAAATAAGGTCAAGGGAAAAATCTTTAGGAGAGACACACCGATCATTTTTAAAGCAAACGAGCTCACTAAGACCAGTCATAGGAACAGAACAGTTTGACTATCTTGTCTTCTGTCAAAATAGGTATTTCAACCGGTTTCGATAACTTTGATTATGAGACTGCTTTTTGCGAGTCATTGTTTATAATAATAATAATAAATCATTTATTTTCAGGTAACAAAGACCCATAGATACATACCTTAACCTAAGCATACATAATAATATAGTAACAATTTTGTTAGTAAATAAAACTTAATAACTATGTTAGTATCACTATAGTTGCACTAAGTCTTTGTGCGTTCCGGTGGCACTTGTCCACGAAAGCGGCGGAAACCCTGCGGCCAAAAGCTTTCTTCCATCACCAGGTGCAGGAAGCATGTTGGTATGCGCACCACAAACGCCTTAAAGTTGACGTTGCGATGCGACTCCAGCAGCTGCACTCTCGGCGCGTACTTCAACCTTTGGCGCACGTACGTCACGATGTCTTCCGCGTCAGTGGTGTAGTGGAGGCGGGAAATATACACCGGAGTATTCGGCTTCGCAGCACGCAGTTTATCAGTTTTATAAATAAAGATCTAAATCTAAAGCTATTGCTCTGCGCAGACCCACTCAAAACATTTCCGCAAGTGTCGTCCATTGTTCACAAAACACTGTTCAGCCGGTCAATTCTGTAAAAATCTCAACATGAACGAAACCAAGTACCTATAGAGACAGTCTTACCTGCGCTCAGGCTAAAACATTCGCGTTCCTGAATTTTTGGGCCAAACTAATTTAAAATAGTAGATTGTACAATTGGTGCATAAAAGAAATCGAGTGTGGATAGTTAAGTCTAGGGGTAAAATGGCTCGTTTATGCCCGAATTATACACTCTGCTTTTCACTTTGATTTCGAGAAAATGAAACAGGCATAAAGTATATAACAGTATTTTCACTGTTCAAAAGTGTTGCAAAATTGAAGATGAGAATATTCCCGCCACGAAACTTTTTAAAAGTTTTATTTTTTATTTTTCAACATGTGTCAGTCGACTTGGGTACCTACTTCATACTGCCAAGTCATAAAAACGTTTCTTTCCGTGTTTAAATAATAAATGTCAATATTTTATATGGTTTTATTAAATTAACGATAGAAAACACAGAAGTGACATAAATTAAAGCAAATGAAATAAAATAACGACTTTAATCTGCGACGTTTTATTGTGCGTGTGGCTGTTGGGCCTAATTATCTTAGTCTTAAAAAAATAAAAAATAATTATGCACTAGAGCATAAAAAGCGACTTTATGTCGCCTACGCATAACATAAAGACGAACTTTTAGAGCATCAGAAGTGGATAAAACTATTTATTTATTTTACTCTGCTAATTTGTTAGTGTTATTTTTGCCATCAACACGATGAAGAAGCCTAAAACATAGTTTAGACTCAATCTGCGCTCATCGTTACGATAGACACACGGAAAATGTTCAAAGCAAAAGCGAAACACTAGGCTTTTATTAAGTTAAAAGTGCTGTTTGGTAGCAAGGCGAGCTCTGATCAAATATTTGATATTCCTATTCCTTAACGAACGCTTTAAATTATTAACTCAACTTGTTTGTATTAACCGGCTTTATAAATGGAGATATTTTGATCGGAGAGTTAAGAATTAAATTATGAAGGAAGTAGGAGCGGATAGGAAAATGTGAAATTGAATAATGAACTGTTAGCATCCTATATACGATGGTAATTAAGAGTTTTAAAATCATTTAGCTAATTTTGAATTTTTTAAGTAAATTTTTTAATTCTCTTTTTGTGTTTATTAAATTATTTATTTTTTTGATATATTTTTTTGTGGGGGAAAGTAGACTAGTAAACGTCGGTTCTTGTAATTGTTTTAAAGCATAGAATTAAATAGGTATAGGTTATTGGTTGGGTATTTTAGAGAATAGAGGTTTTTTGGTGATCTTAAACGTTTTTGTAAGGATCGTAGCATGGCGTTCTGTACTTTCTGCCTACCGACTTAAGACAAAGGCGTGAGTTTATGTATGTATGTGTTCTATTTTCACAACCAAGATTGCCTAATTAATTAATAACAATAACCAAAATTAAATCCTTATTTAACTAAAACTATACATATAGAAACTAAAAAATAGCGTCGAAAAATTCATCCGTATCGCTGTCGACGGGTAATGTACCTACCCAAGAGACTGGCGGCATTACCACGTTGTATGGCATAGATTGCTTTAGTAAAAATCGATTCTTAAAATCGATTATTAAAAAGCCTAAACCCAGTTAGGTTTTTCTATACTTTCAAACCTTACTCGTTAGGTATTTTTCCAACGACTATAGAATCTCCAAAGCAATTATGATTAAATTCATATACAGTTAATTTCAGTAATATAGATAAGTAGGTACTGATTGAAGCAACTAGTTAACTTCAGTTGCTACTTTACCAGTAAGCGAGTTAGAATTTGGCTCCATGTTATCAATTATTCAAAGTTGTGGTGTTCCAACTAACATCAGTGCGTGGTTTGGAATTATAATTCTCTGTTGGTTTATCGCTACTTGGCATTTTGTATTCTAGGAGTGTGCATGCTTTCATATAGTTTTCGTAAAATATTTTTCGACATTTTTTTTTAAACACGAACAAGTAAAGTTTACATAAGTCCTTTTTTTAGGGAATATGCGACCCTGTTACTCAGCAAACTCCACACCGTCTGTGTGTCGGTCTGTCTGTTACAGGACTGTATTATTTTAACCATAATACATAGCTAGTTGGAATTTTCAGATAGTAGGTACCTACTTGTTACTATTGCATCATCATATAATTCAAAATAATCTAAACGTAGTTTTCTATAAATCATTTTGGTGGTAAAACGCTTAGTGCGCTATTGTTTGTTTACGTAGTATTAATGCATTTACTACTAAATGTAGACCTTCATACATGGGCCATACACCCGCATGGGCCATATACCTACGTCATTTCAAATTTTCAAGAATCCATAAGATTGTGGAAACTGCAAGCGCGGTGTCTGCACTATCTTTAAGTCCGAGTAACTTTCCTTACACCAAAACTTCCTTTGTTCATAACAATAAACTAACACGGCCATTGCAGACAGCTCAAACTTTTACCATTTTATGACGTCATAAGTGAAAAGTTTCACCCCGCATGCAGCTGTTGCAACAAGTCCTACATGTCTCGACATGTTCAAACATTAGCCATGTTTCAAAACATCAGCCACGCGGCCATGTGGCCACGTAACCACGTTTAGAATTTATTAAACGGACATGTTTCAAGTGTTCTCCCCTGATGTTAACGTGGCGTTTTATCAATATTTAAGGTGAATTGTAGGTGCCTTGCCGGTGCCGTGCCGGTGCCCAAGTAGCGCTGGAAAGTTTTAATAACACGCCTTGTTTCCCCGACGGGTAAGGCAGAGGTGTACTCATAGTAAGTACACCCATATTTCACCCTGTAATCAATTGTCGTGCGTTAGTCTCGCAAAAACTCGAAAATGGCTCGTGCGATTGTGATGAAACTTTGGCAAGTTCTTGTGTGTGCGCCGGAGAAGGTTCCTAACAAAAGAAAAAGGCATTGCTACGCATATTTATACATTACTAGCATTAGCTAGTAATGTATAAATATCAATTAAGAACACTTATATACTATTTGTACTAGATTGAGATTGTGTTACCTAAAATAACGTGAATTAAATTTACTTAATATAAATTTACTTAATATAAAAATAAAAAAACCTAAAATAACGTGAATTAAATTTACTTTAATTAAAATTCCAATTTACTTGTGGTTGGCGCATCATTTCTTCTTTCTGTAAACATCTCTATTACCTGTCATCTCAATAGTCACCCCCTTTTTAGCCGTATTATGATCTTTCACACAATCTATTCATCGTTTTTTCAATCTTCCTCTACTCTTTACGCCATCCACATTCATATTCAATTTTTTTCTCTTTCCTGTGTTCCTCATTCCTCCTCTTTTTGTAAACTAAGGCCAATCGTCTATGTCGTCACTCAAAAGTAACCAGTTATAAAAAATAAGTAGCCAAAATGTCACAGCACTAGTATTTCAATGGCGGCCCGTACATGATGCAAACAATAAAAAAAATTATAACTCGTTAGTAAATCTCATCGTGTTCAGAGCAAGATTTTGATGATCCTCTAAAAACTTATTGATCTTCTAATGATAGACACTTTTTTTAAATTAATGAACCTCTAAAATCGTTTTGCTCCATTTAATGATCCCGACTTTTTAAATTACAGAGCCTATTTTTAACTTTCTACCCTTTCTCACAATTGGTCGCAGTAATTAAGCTAGGGTACCCCGACCAAACGGGTAAGGTTAGCTTGGAACTGTGACTAAGCACGCGCGAGCCGAATTGGTCGCAGTAACTAGGCTAGGGCACCCCGACCAAACGGGTTAGGTTAGCTTGGTGCTGTGACCAAGCACGCGCGAGCCGAATTGGTCGCAGTAACTAGGCTAGGACACCCCGACCAAACGGGTTAGGTTAGCTTGGTGCTGTGACCAAGCACGCGCGAGCCGAATTGGTCGCAGTAACTAGGCTAGGGCACCCCGACCAAACGGGTTAGGTTAGCTTGGTTCTGTGACCAAGCTCGCGCGAGCCGAATTGGTCGCAGTAACTAGGCTAGGGTACCCCGACCAAACGGGTGACGTTAGCTTGGAACTGTGACCAAGCACGCGCGAGCCGAATTGGTCGCAGTAACTAGGCTAGGGCACCCCGACCAAACGGGTTAGGTTTTTTTTCCTTTTTAATACATTTACCTCGCACGCGTGCCGAGAGAGCAGAGCGAGCGGTTCCGCGACAGCGGCCGGCGCGAGCTACATCCAAGTTGGTAGCAGGTCCTCAAAATAGGAATTATTAGAGGTTCGCAATCATTGTATTAGTGTTAAATAATATTTTTAGGAGCGCGAGATAGACATTTTCAACTTTTTTTTTATTGATCGCTTGAGTCGATTAAATAAATACATGCTGATTTTAATTAATAAATCGGAAATCCCCGCACAAATATGTGCTTAATATTGGCCCTAGCGCCTGTCGTATTGTTGTCATAGTGATTAATCAGGGAACGCGTTAATTGGACTATAAATCCGAAGAGCAACCAAGTAACCGCCAATCTTGTGTAAGAAGCCCTTCTTCTTAAGACCGTATTACCGTAGACAGAATTCACGCTAATATATGGTCAATTGTATGCTTAGATCTAGTGTCATTCGTGCACATTGTTCTAGAATAAGAGTCTCAGTCCTTTGACATTAAAATGCCTTTCAAAAAAATCCATAAAAATATACATATTATTTTTTATGGATTGTCATAAATGAAGATAAATATGTACTGAGCTCTCAGATATAATATTTAACAACTTAAAATGCAGTGGACCTGTGGTGGCCAAGTGGTAACGGCCGCGACTTACGAGTTGTAGGTCGTAGGTTCGAACCCAGACAGGCGCTTTACTTTGTGTAAATTATTTCATCACCACTGCTCTCAAAACGGTGAAGGAAAACATCGTGAGGAAACCGGCATGTCCTAGAACCAAAAATTCGAAGACATGTGACATCTGCCAACCTGCATTGGGCCCGCGTGGTGGATTACGGCCCACTCCCTCTCACCAAGAGGAGTCCTGTGTCCCAGCAGTGGGAACATTATAGACTGATTATGTATGTATGTAAAATGCAGTGAATGAGGACATTACCTACCATGAACACATAAAATTGCTTACAATAAACTGCACTGTGTCATAGTAACCACGATCACCGTCAAGTCGCAACCAGGGCGGTAGCGGGCGCGATTTGTGGTTTAAAGCTACAATAGGTATTCCTAGAAGAACGTCGTATTTATAACGGACGTCATGAAAACCTGTCATTTCTACCAGTATTTAACATTAAGGTGTCAAACTATCTGTATTTGGATATTACGGCCGCATGTGACGGTCATCGCTCTTCTCGGAAGCCGTAGTTTTAGTGCATCCCGAGTTATTGTAGTGTGCGCAGCTGGGTAGGTGTTCCACACGGTAAAATAATAGACGGTCGCTCGCAAGCCGACTCGTTCAGTCCCGTCGGGCGCCCGCTATGGTCACTACACTATGGACACAGACGGTGGTTTCAAACGTTTTCCTAAGCACGCGCAGAAGCTCCGAGATCTATGGTCTGGTCCAGAGTGAAGGGGTGTTTGCGGGCGAGGCAGCGGGCTCCAGAAGCATCCCAAAATGAATAATTAACGTGTCTTAATTCCATAATTCCGATCTTTGATTGCTGCATATCTTTCGAAAGATATAGGGAACTAATAACTCAACTAAGCATGTCGGAATGTCGTCGAAGTTAACTTAGGAAATTATAGGGTTTTAATATGCGCGAAACGTCTTTTGCGAACAGAGGGCGATCCCTAATCCGTAATCCGCCGTCTCTCAATGATTAAAACTGGTATACTCAATCCACGGATAAGATTAGCAAATTTCACTCAAAAAATTGGATTAAAATGTCAATCTTTGATGTAAAAAAATAAGTCAATCCCTTTGCAAGAAGTCCGTAGTTTCGATCGAAATTACGGTCGTATTACTACGGCGTATCACTTACGGACATATGATTAGTATAGGGTACGAACTAAGAATGAATGACAATATGATTTGACAGCTGTCCCAACTCCCGATGTGTTTCCGAGAAACTGAATATACCTGACACTGTTTTGACGGATCAACTACTTTTCGATATCCATGAACAGGCCCATATTATCGGCAACGGACTTAGAGCGTAGACGCCCAGGTTTAATGATTAATTTCGGACGTTGGTCACTTTATTGTAGACTAGGTTCTGCCCGCGAGCCCCTCCCCGTGGAAGCCAACTATGTATATCATAAAATATATCCAATAGCACTTGGCAATGGTGTAGCTTTATGTCAGAGAAAGAAAAAGTACCCATTTTTTACGACTCGTACAGGAACATCAAAATCTAAACTAAACACAGTCATAAATAAAAATAAGCAACGAAATTATATATAAAAAAAACTCTTCTCTTCTTTATTTTCTATTAGTGAAAGAATGATTGAAATCGGATGAATGTTTTCAGAGTTTACCTCCTACATCCAATCTTACAGACATACAAACTTTTCCCCTTTATAATATTAGTGTTGATAGAGGCATACGGTGGATTAATAATGAATAATGTATGATATAAACGCCACGCGCTTCAGTTTATTACTCTGGATGAGCTCTAACGTCTTCACAAGTTTCATACCCGACCACATAAAATTGAGAAATCTGTTGTTCACGACACCTTAAGATTGAAAACTGTTTGAGATCGAAATAACCAAAGTAATGGATCCTGTTGTTTTATTCTTTTCAAGCATAATAATCATAAAGAATTCTTATATTCTTTAAATAGGAAATCTTTGTTCACGTTACAATCATTATAATCATAAAGATCGTGACGTCTAATTTTAATCTAGCTGTTTGTACATATGTACCTACTTTAATTTCTAGGTATAGTGATTTTCTCATAAATTGGGATATACATTCGGACAAAAAACTTGGCAATCTCTATAGAATCTGCAAAGAATGTATTCAGAGTGCTATTTATAGGTAACGAAACGCTGAACAATGTAATATCGTATCAATAAAATGTTCCAATAAAACCGTAAAACAATATAGCACATAAGTCATAAAACAACTGACTATCATATAAAACCATAACACAGTACGTAGCAACATAAAATGTGCAATTTTTATCACACATATCTGTCGGGATACGCGCGAGGTGGCTTTTAGAGCAACCACAGCCATAAAGTGGCATATACGTGGTCTTTATATGACTCACAAAAATCTGTGCTACTTTGAAATATTACATGAAGTCCTGCTCTTTTGTTTTGAAGGTTATAAAGTTTTACTTGGGCATAAGAATGTGTGACGTACTGATTTAAAAGTAGGATGTGTTTCAATTTTAAAACTTGTGTTGTAGAGGAATGCGTTTATACTTTAGAAAATCTTAAACATAAGAGACGGAAAGGATTTACGCGTTTTTTTTTTTAGTCTGCTCTGTCTGACAGTTCTCCCTCATTAGTTTTTCCGATGAATGGTTCGCCGAAAGAACGAATCACCTTTTAGAATTTCATCGATATAAATTTTCACCGGCGAATGTTATGCCGACACGACTATCCCCATGTTTACACCAAGGTATAAAAGATGTATTCTACGAGTACGTGTAGTACTATTTTCGTTTATCGTTTATACCTAAAACAAGTGCGCACAAGTGCTTCAGAAAGCACGTTAGCCTGCAACCCTGGTTAGAATAACATATCGGAGTTAAACCCAATGTTCTATGAAACGTAGATCAAATCTCAGAATTTCCCTTACAATATCAGTTTCCTTCAGTAATTCGGTTATGGAGAATCCGGTTGTAGCAGTCCCATGTTCAATAATATTATTCAGCTGTATTTGTCGGAGTGTAAGTATGACCTATCATACAACAAAAGGGACAGAATGAACCTGATAATATATAAGGTTATTTATTCTTACCTGACTTACCTGATTTTTTTATGACTGGGCAATATGTACATCGTAGCTCGTACACATTTATGCACAACAATATTGTTTACCTTTGCATTTATTTAACATAGCATTTAAGCGTAATAATTGTGTAATTATATTTTAGTAGCAATAAATTCATCAAGAGAATCGTTCGTCTACTCATTTACATAATAGACCATAACATACCTAAGAAGTTTGCATAACAAGTACATAAATAACACTTTCACTATTGGATAATACACCCCAACAAAAGTTTTGCCCATTTTTTCTTAATTCGATAATGTATATTACCTGTTCTTTTAAAGACTAGATGGTATGCCTTGAAAAACCACAAAATCTTGTTACATAATACTTAGCTTTATGTAAAAGAAAAAATAAGCTAAGTATGCGGGATCTCGTCTTGCTGTGCTTAAATAATCCAAAATTACTTTTGTAGTGAAAATACCGTACTGTCTTCATACAAATGTGCTTTAATACTAAAGAACTGATGAAAGAAATAAAAAATTCCATGAATAGATCAACGACAACTAAGTAGTTCAGACTTCTATGAAATATACACCTATATAAACCTAAAGCACCACATCTTGAAAGATTCCTCTCGATTTTGAATCAATCACCTATGTATATAAAAAGTCAGTATTATTTCTTTGTTTTGTTTATTTGCTTCTACTACATTAAATTATTACTTATTTATATACATAAAAACTAGGCACTAAACTATATTATAATTTTGAAACATTAACAAATTAAAAATATTATCAACTTGCTACTATTAACAATGTGTAATTGCTATTGACTTGCTGTCAAGAAACGATTATTGTAATGGTACACTAACTTTTTCTTGTTACCCACAGTTTTATAAGAAAAATATCTGCGCATCTACTAAATTTACTAGTTTATTTATGAGTACTTACCTACCGTTCTTCATAAGTTTGTGTATCGAGTATTATGTAAGATTAACTTGTATTTCTCATGATAAGTGAATTGTATTCTTTTTGAGAAATAAATATCTTAAACCGTATATTGTATGTTGTAAAATAAATGTAGGCATATACATACACAAACCCTCACTCACCCTTACACACACGTACACACACGTACACTCACACACACCATCAATCACTTGTAATTGTACCACATTGGCAACCTTTACTATGCGATACAATGGGACCTGGAGTTCTAAAATACAGGCCTAGACTTAGTTTAGACTCCAGATCTCCCACATATTACAAAATTTGGTCGACTTGTCAACTTAATAAGAATGTAATTTGTGGAGATAAATAAACATATTTTTTACTGGCTGCGCCCCGCGGTTTCACCTGCGTAAATGTCGATCCCGGGGGAATATCGGTATAAAAAGCAGGGTGTCAGCTACCTCCATACAAAATTTTATCAAAATTGGTCCAGCCGTTTGAGCGTGAAGAAGTAACAAACATATAAACACACACTTTCACCAACTTTCGCCTTTATAATATTAGTGTGATTTATTTCTTTACTTATCTTACAGTATTCAAAGCCGCTATAGGTAGTTACTCATACTACGGCTAAGGCACATAGCTGTAATGCCTGAAGTTTATCCCTTCTCACATTAAAGTTGTTAAGACGTTACACGAACTTCTTGGTTAAGTTGACGTCGGCGACGACACACAGAAAGACTTTGAAACAACGTGAGACTTGTCCGTATTCACTAACACTAGATGGCACAAGTAAAAGCGCGCTGTTGGATTTTCGACTTTCGGCTTAGCGCCAAAAGTTGAAAATCCAATACCGAGTTTTTATTTAAGTGTCGCCTAGTATAGGTGAAACCGGCATTACCCAAGCCAAGTTAATTCTGAGACCAAAATGTTAATTCTAGCGGTGTTTTAATATTAAGGTGTACAACCTTATCATGTTACCTTGTAGCTTCTAGGTAACGACAAATGGACTTCTACTAAGTGATTGCGTGCTTGACGTAAAATGAATTTATAAAGGCTGAAACAAAGTATCGCAGGCGAACTAAGTGCAGCTGTAAGTTGCGGCCATTATACTTAAAAAAAAAATTGACAGTCGAACCAAGAAAAAGTACAAAAAGTCGATTGAAAGATTGTTCGAATGGAATTTATTGTGAAACAACCTTTTATCGCCAAACGCTACTTCGACTGAACGATTCATCGAATATTTATTAATCGATGGACTGCTCTTTCGAATGAGTTTTAGTTATTATATAGGTTAATTATACTGTAAAAGACTATATTGAGGACAAAAAGGCTTGGGATTGAGCTGCTCCAATAGGTTTAGAATTTTGTTTTTATTTTGCTATTTTACACTTTAATAATTTTCTTTTTTTTTTAAGTATCTATTTACTTAAATAATGACATGTACATTTACTGTATAAAGTATTATATGATTTTAATTATTGTGAATGTCAGGACTATGTGGGTAATTTTTTGTTTTTTCTCTCTTCGTTTTAAACATGATCTGGCAGTTTGAGTAGTTTATGCGGCCTACCCAAATGTCCTGTCTTTGGTATTGTTCGTCGAATCGTTGAGCTCCTTAAGTTCTGAGTTGAGCTGCACGGTTACTGACAAATGCGTGCACTGACTGGACAGGTCCGCTCAATCTGTGTGGTTCTTTCCTCAAAAGACCATTTCAGACACTAATCTACATGGTCCTCAAAGATTATGCCCGGATTTTTTATATACACATTGACATTGATGAATTTTATTTAGACAATGACATGAATATTTACTTTGTAAGTAATTTTTATTATTTTTTTTTTATTTAATTATTGTGACTATTTGGGTCATTTCTTTTTTTCCTTCTTAGTTTTAATCATGATCTGGCAGTTTGAGTAGTTTATGCGGCCTACCCAAATGTCCTGTCTTTGGTATTGTTAGTCGAAACGTTGAGCTCCTCAAGTTCTGAGTTGAGCTGCACGATTTTTGACAAATGCGTGCACTGATTGGACAGGTCCGCTCAATCTGTGTGGTTCTTTCCTCAAAAGACCATTTCAGACACCAATCTACATGGTCTTCACACGATCTGACCAAGATTTTGTCTGGACTTTAAAAGAGACTGTGACTTCTGAGTTTGTTTCGGCCTTTCTTCTCAGAATAGTCAGTTAGGAAACGCCGACCACATCTAGTTTAAAAAAAAAAATATGATTGACGTGTAAAAGTGTTTGTACAAACCTACTTAAAGAAATAAAAATCATTTATCATCATTTATCATTTAATAATTGAAATAAATTTATAAAAAAAAGATTTTTCGTCACATATTATTTCATACTTAATCGAGGAAATCAAACACTTTTAAGATATATCGTACGTTCTTCCCGTAGATTTAAAAACATGAAATTTGGTAATAATGGAATTTTATAGTTAAAATTATATATTTTATAGTTAGTTAAAAGGCTAGGCAGATGATGGTAGATGATGACATCAGTATTAAACTTACTTATAACGAAAGAAATCGATCTTTTGACAAGTTGCTAAACCCGTGCGAAGCAGGGGCCGGTTGCTAATCTATAATAGTACAATGTGCCTGTAGTTAAACTCGAATACTATAATGATATTCATAGATACAACAAAAGGTGAAGACACCCTCTCACCACCCACCTCGGTCCTCGTTCTCTTTACCTCTGCCTTGTGCTTGCACAACAAAAGGTAACAGGTAGAGGTTGCAATTCGAAATTGGAATACAAAACAATTTTCGTCTCAAACAACGATGACAGTATGAAATTGTCGGTCGACCGCGCTCGAAATAACCTGATCAAACGGCGTATGATCGAGAGCAACTGAATGTAATTTTAGAGTCATTCGTTCTTTAACACAGCTGTCATCAACATGAGCAATGATGTATTGTAAGTATTTAGGGCACTGCCGTGGTCTCTATAGAAATATAATATGGTTATGGTATCGGTAAGAGCGAATACTGCCCATTTTGTCACCCTTTGTAAAATGTCTAGGTACATTTATATCTGTAATTTAAGGTGTTTATTACCATGGTCAAAGTTAAGTGACGTTCAAACGTCAAAAAATTATGATGAAACAGTAGCTAATCGCATAACTTTATGCAACTTTTATAAATAAAAGGGTGGTTTACATAATAAAGGGTATTTGATAAACCTATTCTACATAATTTATCATTCTGTTGATATGTAACACAACGCATCGTAATAATTATGGAATTGTAAAAATAATACTAGCCCCAGGCTACAAAATGGTAGCGGGGCTGACAGGTCACCGCCAGACACAAGTACGCGTTTTGTCTACTCGTGGAGATTATAATTTATGAGGGTACATTCGGTAAGTTGGCTACGTCGCAAATAGCTCCCAAATATGTGGTTGTTTTGATTAATTTGTCCATAAAATGTGGAAAATCCACAAGTGCACGACTCTTAATGCTCATTTGATCGTATAAAAAAGAGTACATTCTACATGTTACTTCTTATTTTTTATTAATTACATATTATTAAACTACTTTGAATAAAACAGCCATTTTCAATAGGGTTCCTCCTAATCAATTAATAATAAATTGAGTAAAAAAAAAATTATACTCTTTTTGATTTTTTCGCAATCTACAATGTTTTCAGGTTTCATACTTCATTGACGGGAATTTCTTTAGAAATATTTTGACGTTTTTTTTCGTTTCTACTGCAATAAATCAATTTTTGAAAGAGTACAGAATTAATCTCTATTAAATTATCTTATACAATGGTATATAAATTAAGTAGGTTCTGTGTACAGGAGTATAACAATAAAAACAGATGCAGAAAGGAGGCAAAATTTATTATTATTATTAAAAAAAAAAAAAAATATTTCGATCGTTAATGCTTCGCAATATGAGTCGGCAATTACTAAATGAAGTTACGAAATATCGCTCTGTGGTAACGCTGAATGGTGTTGTAACAGTATTTTATACAAAATATTCAGTGAGTGAATAGTGAGGAAACCGGCATGTCCTAGAACCAAAAATTCGAGGACATGTGACAACTGCCAACCCGCACTGGGCTCGCGTGGTGGTTTACGGCCCACTCCTTCTCTCCGAGAGGAGGCCTGTGTCCCAGCAGTGGAAACATTATAGGCTGATTATGTATGTATGCATATCGAGGCGTGAGGGTGACTCTATAGAGCGTCTTGTCGTGCAGGGTAGAGTGGAAGGTACTAGACCACGCGGACGCTCACCATGAGAGCACTAAAAATACAAAGAACCCGTAGACGTCGAGAAATCGTGAGGCGAATCACATCAGCCCCTAGACAAGAAGCTACATGAAGACCACGACCGCTCTGACGAGAGTGCTACGAAGAAGAAGATTTTATTGCAACAGAGCGTTTCATAATATTGCATTTAGTAATGTTGATAAATAAATCGGACCGAGTGATGTTTCAGATTGACAAACTCTCCTGTGTACTTACTACTAACTTTTAATTGCACCCTATTGACTGTGTCGATATTTCCTAATTGAATTGTTTGTTTAAAGGTTTCTAGAAAATTGTATGTTCAGCAAAGGGTTTACGACTTTAGTAAACACAGTAATTACTCACGAAGAGTGAAATTCCATTAAGAATTGTGAACTGTTTACTTTGAAGTACAAATGAGGTCGTGTGAATCAGGTAATTGATTCTGTATAAATCGAATACTGACTTATTTTTCAAAGGATTTTTTTACGTATGAAGTAAGGAATGAGGGTTTGCCTGAAAACATGTTTTTTTTAAATTGGGTTGTTGCTGTTGTTCGCGTTTGTAAGCACCGTAATGTTACTTATAGAAAAGAACATAAAAGTGTTAGAAATCTTTTTTGTACTCACGTAGAAGTATCGTAAATATACTAAATGCGTAAATATATTGTGATACCACGTAACGTGTTGTTTGTGTTCGCGAGTTTAGGTTTCCATTTCTGGGCCTGACAAAATAACAGTGAAATGTTCCTCTATTGGTTTTCAGATAAATGAAATTCCGCTTTGAAAATTGTGAAATGCCAAGGTCCTATTTAATGTACTTAAATGTTAATGCGACATAATTAACAAAACATAACAAAATTGACACATTTTCATAAAAAAATGATAAAAGGTAAAATTGTCGGATTGTAATACAGGCGGCTAGGTAATACAGGCCACCTAGCCTCGGCTGCCCGTTGGTTTTATTAAATAGGCCCCTGGTCTATTACTTACCAGTCATTACGAAACCATTGCGATGACTGGACAGAACCATATTACTTTCTTAAAATGCCATTCAAGCATTAACATGAATGGGCACGCCACAATTGCGGCGATAAGTCCCCTCTTTGAGGAGTGGCTGGAGAGACGCCACGGCGTCCTCACCTTCCGCCTAACGCAGGTCCTCACCGGGCACGGCTGCTTCGGGAGGTTCCTGTTTCGGATAAGGCGGGAGGTTTCGCCCGGGTGTCACCATTGTGTAGATCGCCCGGAGGACACGGTGGAGCATATGGTGGATGTCTGCCCAGCTTGGGCAGAGCACCGCCGCGCGCCGCGTCCTTACGGCGGCGATCGGTGGCGGCGATCTCTCGCGTCCGGCCCTAGTCCAGGTCATGGTACGGAGCGATAGTGCATGGGAAGCCGTTGCCTCCTTCTGCGAAGCAGTAATACTCGCGAAGGAGGAGGCGGAGCGCGCGAGTTAGAGGCAATCTTTGCGCCCTTACGCGCCTAGTCGCCGCAAGAGTCACGCTGGCCGTCGGGAATCGACAGCCGATTCCCGGCCACTGTAGGCGCGGGCTTGCGGCGAACAATGGGCAGCTCGCCGTCCGGTAAGGACCAGGCCCGGGTCGACGGCGCATTGTGTTCCACGCGCGCCTCAAAGAGATGTCAGCACTATCAGACGAGGTTCGCTAGGGCCGATGCCTGCCAGGGTCGCGGGTTGTTCGAAAGAGATACCGTGGCCCCTGGCACAGGCAACTGAAGGAACACGGGTGGGTTTTAGTCAGTAAAAGTCTGACACGCCCTCCCCTCCGCCCAGAGTGGGAGAAGTTACTTGATATTTCCCACCCAAAAAAGAGGGACAGGTGAAGGTGTCTGTCATAATCATGAATGTTAATGTAGCAGATACCTGAAGGCCAATTCCCGTAATTAAAAACGTTCAAAATCTAGTCGCAGTTAAATCTCGGCGAAAAACAAATGTCATAAAGCTGTCAGAATTCGTGTTCACTCGTTTGAATTCGGCAATTTTGTATCTAGACAGGTCGAAGAAATGTGAATGATATATGCGGGTCATTCATTCATTCGTTTCATCCCGGAAACACCCACTGCTGGGTGATCCCCTTTTTTCTGCCATACTTCCCGGTTCCGTGCGTCCCTCGTTCAGGTGTTTCCCACGGGTAATATAAACGGGTAATAAATAATGATCGGTTGATAGTATATAAAAAACACATTTTCTTGCCCTTTTGTAAAAATGTTATAAATATTTACGAATCTACTGTACCTGTAAATTATTACGTATAGTAGTTTACGTGAAAGGATTTTGAAGATCAATTTTTTTCAGTATTCTGCTTGCGTGTGCCTACCTAATACCGGGGACCATAACAATGACTTTAAAGTGCATTCAAAGGACCGCTCCAGATCTGCATACATAATTAAAGCAAGACTACTATGTATGTGTCTGCATAGATTATCTTCAAGCGATCGTTACTTAACAACATTTTTACCAAGAACCTCTTATAATCATGTAATAGAAAGAAATGCAACATAATTTTTACAACCTTTATTGTACGCTGGAACCCAGGCCTCCTCTCTGCGAGAGTGAGTGGGCCGAACTTCACCACGCGAGTCCAATGCAGTTTATTATGAAAGGAGGTGATAAAGAGGTGGACTAAAACACTTCCACACAATAGGCATATCGGACAGTCCCTTGTGCAGGGCTTGCATGGAGGCTGATGAAACCGTTGCGCATGTGCTCGTTGTGGATGTCGCCTGTGCACTCAGCACAGGCGACATCCAGATTAGGTCAGGATCCCTCGGAACACCCAGATCTTTCACAGGTGTTCTCAACAGACCAGGAGACTTAATCAGCTTTTGGAGGGAGGTGGGCTGGTTGGAATAACCACGCCATGGCCCAAGCACAATGGTCTACTTGAAGGACGGACTTAAGTGCGGAAACCAAACCCCATAACATAGAACATAGAGGTAGACTAAAAAACCCTTTTTTGTGACCAGCTTTGTGCAGGTCAAACAGGGCTAAAACTTATATGCGAGCGAAGTCTCGGACAATAACTAGTACTTTACCATAATGCGTTTAGCAACGTACCTATGTAGTTACTACATATATTTATAGGTGTTAGAAGAAGGTATTATGACCATCTATTTATATAAACCGAGGAATCGATCGATGGCCCCGAGTTGGGATTATATCGTGAATAAATTAGCCCTCTATTTAAATGATCGGACCATGGACAAGCTTGAGTTTGTTAGTATTTGGTTTTGATTAATTGAGACGGTTTGTAGCTGGACGGCGAAATAATCGAGCCGTAACGGCGGTGACCACGAAATGCTGAGTTTGAAGGTATTCAAATTACAAGCCCAGCCCAGCTCAAGTACTGAGAATGCTATTGACAGCTCGGCAATATAATATCCGATTTCATGATTCATCCATAAATATCTGTCGTCAAGATGACTACTAATATGTGTGATCAATTGAAGAAGGAATTTACAGTAGCACCACAAATAATATGTGACATCGAAGAAACACCAAAACTATCTGATCAAAATAATCGGATTCAAAAATATGTGTCACCTCTTAAAATGCAGTAATATCGGGCATGTCTTGCATTATAAATATCTACCTACTCAGTTTAATTGAGAAGAATGTGATACCTTCATTTATTCATTGAGATAAAAAAAAAATTACTAACATCACTTTAGCAACATGGAATCCCGACAGAATATTAATCGAGTTTTCTTCTAAATCGCAATAATGTAAAGTATACGGTAGTTACATTAAGCTTATCTGGTAGATAGTGCCTATCCGGAAACCATGAAACAGGTACTTACTACCATAATCGTCTTACATCTTTCAACACAGATGTGAAAGATTTCCTCCCCTCTTGGTGTAAGAAAAATGCACATTATATTTGTGTAAATAAGATTTATCGCGTTGTCGAAGAATTATTTATGAATGTTCGCAACATGTTTTCACATTTATATCTTGCAAAGTGAGAGATCAATGTTGTTCTTGAATGTACAAGTGATTTTCTGGGAACTTTCCGAGTTGCAATTTAAGTAAGATGAGTGAGGCCTACCACATACACGAGTAACGTAAATAAGAACGATTTTAAAATTGAAAATACTGGTTTCGGTACTATAATGTTAACTTAGTTTTAGGAATTTATTCGTATCTGGTGAGATACTATTTAAAATCAACAAAAATGCTATAGAATGGTTGTATTTTCGACAAATAATCGTTCGAATTAAAGTTTCGTTTATTTATAAATATACTTTATTCTACGGACGGCAGCACATTAAGCTACCCGAAACTGTCAAATTTTCCTAATCAACTTTGAACTTTAACCTTAAGCTTTAGCGATAAAGTTGAAAATCGTCTGTACACCAGAAAATACATAGGTACCAAAAAAATACGATTATCACTACCACGCAATACATAACATACAATGGGCGACTTTATCGCTTTCTGCGATCTCTATTTCATCGATTCATGCTAAAAAAACTCTGGTTTATATTTTGACGAAGGTACGAGTATAATAGCTAATTATTCCTATAAAGTCTATACGACGAGAGAATAATTATGTACCTACTAACAATTGTTTTCGCTGCTATCTTTTCTCAGCATAATGGTGGACATTATATAGGTAAGTAGCTATAACACAGATAAACATTTGTTCCATTCTTCTTTGTTTCACAAACTTTCAAACAAAAGCTTTATCGAGCAACTCAACAAGTTTGTTTTCTTGTTAGCAATGTCGTTTAGTAGGTTTATATTTTCTTATGCGACAACCCTTGTCCCAATGGGATTTCCCATCCATGAAAATGACCAACTTCCATACAAACTTTCGTTACCTTTAGGGGATGAATTGTTAAAAATCTTTCCTTAGTGCTCACTTTCGTTATACAACGTATCGCTACAATGACGACATAACACATTAGTAGAGCTAGTGGCTAGTAATCATAAAAATTATCACACTAATATTATAAAGGCGAAAGTTTGTGAGTGTGTGGGGGTGTGTTTATATGTTTGTTACTTCTTCACGCTCAAACGGCTGGACCCATTTTGATAAAATTTGGTATGGAGGTAGCTGACACTCTGGATTAACATATAGGCTACTTTTTATCCCGATATTCCCACGGGATCGACATTTACGCGGGTGAAACCGCTGGGCGCAGCTAGTAACAACATAAGTAATTCGTAAAATTAAAACTACCGCGCGCTTTCGCCGCCGCCGCTCGCCGATATAAGGGAATAGAACAGAATAGAATACTCTTTATTATGTACACCATACAAATTACAGACATAAATATAGAAACTATACAAAGGGTGACACAGTGGGCGGTCTTATCGCTAAAAGCGATCTTTTAAAGACAACCTTTGTATGGGCCTTTGGAGGGCTCTCCCTCTTTCCGTCAATTCGCCTCCCCTTTGCACGTTATTCGTTTTAATTTCATTGATGCGATGTTATGATTGCGCTGCTTCTTTCAGTGCAGGTTGCTCTAAAGTGCTATTTTAAAATATTGTAAATAACAACGTTTATTGAAATTAACATTCGTTCATAAAACGAAGACTCGAAACCGTATACGTATCTTAAATTAATGTCGCCATTATAGCGGCACGCTCATAGATATAACAACATTTCTATGGGCACGCTGTATATGGAATTCTTGTGCAAAATTACATGCTAGTGAAAGAATGAATTAATTCTATTACGATATTTACCCCGCGTACCAATGCGATCGGTCGTGCAAATACGCGAACGTCGTCGACCGCGTTCGAATTCGTCGAACAAAATAAACGCGACGATCGCTTAGGTTAGATAACTGTCATAGACGCTATACCATACTACTATACTAGGTATCATAGAAACTATGTACATAAAAATACAGTTATACGAACGAATTTTACCAATGGATATGATTAATTGTCTGGTTGGACGATTGTATCGCAATATCGATTCCCGCGCGAAACAGAAATTATTTAATCGGCCTACCAAACTTTTTCCTAACACTGCTGCACTGTAACAAAGGGTAAAATAGCATAATCGGATCTTTTCACTCAGAATATTAAATTAAACATTCACACATGCAAAACTTTATGTAGCCATTTGAATGAATATGTTTACGTATGTGAACTGTTTATATTCAATGAACTGGAGTTCTGCATGGTTCTCCTCTGAAATCTTTCCATATGAACACATTCACACGTTGAATTTTTCAGTAGCAACAGAAATAAGTGGACTACCTTTAGTAGTTTTATTTGATTGACGCTTGGTTCTGCTTTTTATTCCCAAATTTATTCCTCATGTTATTTGCGTTCCCTTTTTAACTAATTGTGTAACAAAGATCTCATATTTTATTTAGAATAGTTGAGTAGGTGTAAACTATCGTTAATCGGATCCTTTGCCTCCTAGTTATGCCCTCAATTCAATTTCTGTACAACAAGCGTCACCAATGGTCACCAAACTAATGTTAAAAGCGACTAATATATCAAACTGACATCTAAATAGTCACCCATTGTGTGTTATCGGCTCTTAGGAAGCTTTCGACCGGTAATAATGTTATTTATTGACTGTTAGCGACTTTTCACTTAGTTGTGACGTTATTAAGTTGTTCTTTTAAATGTGTAGTGGCTTGTACATTCAAATGGACCTGTCCACAATAAATATTGTACGATTACAAGTCATCCACCAGAATCGTGGCACTTCCCTAGGGTCGTGTACAGTTTAATGGGTTAATCCATCAGAAATTTGTCAGTAGCAGCCTGGAGTCTGAGTTGGGCCTTGGGCAGTAGGTTTACCCTGTTTTTTAAGACAAGTAAACATAAATGGTAAAATGTGGGTTTAGCTGTCACCTCTGCGAAACTCTCTTCGGAAGAGACGCGTGATGTTATGTTACGTATTTAGTTACTGCCGTCAATCGTCACTGGGGCAGAGATAAAAATATACATATTGCATTTCTGTGTACATCACTACGGGTATCGTATTACCCAGTAACTGGGTTGTGGAGGTCAGATAGGCAGTCGCTCCAGGTAAAATACTGGTATTCAGCTGCATCCGGTTAGACTGGAAGCCGACCCCAACATAGTTGGGAAAAGGCTAGGCAGATGATGACATGAACTCACGCCTTTCCCAAGGGGGTAGGCAAGAACGCCACTCCTTTTGCTTCTGTTCCGTGCTTTGCAGTTTAGCAGAGGTAAACAATGTATTTCTGTGAATAACTTCGATCAAGAATAGTACTAGATGCCCGATAAGCGCTTCAAAAACGGCCCGAAAAATACAAGCACGAATACTTTTGTGCTCTTATTTCAAATTAGTATGGTCCAATCATAGCCAATGTTAAGACGTCAAAATGCCTCAGTGCGCGTTCAAAAGTTGTGTAAATAACCACCGTAACACCAAGATTTTGGAAGGAATATCTTTTTTTTGGTAAGTTTTTATCATTAAATGTTTTTCATAAAATAATAACGCAATTAAATAGTAAATATAAATCAATTATCAAATATTATGATTGTTTGGCCAATGTTTGCGACAACGCGCCAACTACCACCAAACGGGGTGAATAGGGATGCAGGGGTGAATCGGGACAAAACTTTAAAATAGATTTTAGCATTGAAATAATACAGTTTGTTGCCGAAAAGGACACTTAATCGTTAATTATAATACAATAAACACATTAGACACCTTTTTGGCAACAAACTATATTATTTCAATGTTAAAATCGCTTTTAAAGTTTCGTCCCGATTCACCCCTGCATCCCTATTCACCCCGTTTGACGTACTCTAACAAACATTGAAGCATTGAAACGTAATTCCAAGAACTACGTCTAGTTCCAAATTCGAGTAAGTACGAAATTGTCAACAAAATGTTTTTAACCTTATTGCTTAGACGTTAAGTTTCATTTTAGAATAAATATTTTTGTACTTATTATAAAAATGACTTTTTATTTTCAAGTGACATTTTAAATTTATTGCTTCGATGACAGAAGGACTTAAATATTAATCATTTGCAATCGTAATTAAACTTTATGTTAGAGTGTTAAGGTTTATAATAATCTGAAGTTGTTAATATTATTAAACTTTTTTCTATAGTTCGTAGTAAGAAATATAAATGTTTATCTGTGTGCAAACGTGGCCACTTTAGCGACTTATTTTTGTTCCTAATCATTCATCTAGTACTATTATTGATCGAAGGTGAATAAAGATTTTTTAAATTTTTTTTTTAAACGCACAACGTTTTTAGACTCAATAGTCTACCCATGTCGGATATGCAATAGTATTAAAAGGTAAACCAACGTAATTTTTTACGCAAAAAAACTCATGCAGATTATTGTCAGCACACAGTGAAAACGGTGCCTGAGAGAAAACGACGAATTATTCATTCTGAACGGTATCGTATTTCGTAAGTAAAGTCCATATTTATGATTCTTCTATTTCCTAATATTAATGTCGGCTTATTATTTTTAGGAAGTAAATATTTTTGTTAAGTGTTTTTACTCGGAATTGTATCTTTCACCCACATTGAGGATGATAAATATAATATTGGAATATGTTTTTAGGGTTCCGTACCTCAAAAGGAAAAACGGAAACCTTATAAGATCACTTCGTTGTCCGTCTGTCCGTCCGTCTGTCAAGACCCTTTTTCTCAGGAACGCATGGATTTATCAAGTTGAAATTATTATCAAATACTCAGGGCTGTAGGTAGGTAATCCCTTGAAGCAGTGAAAAAATCAAACTTCTAAGTGCTTGACCAGATTGCAAACGCGGGCGCGGGGCGGGCGCGGCGCGGCGTACTCAAACATAAGAACTTCATTTGAGCGTTGGGCGGACGCGGGCGCGGTGAGCGGCGCGGTGAGCGCGGGCAACTCACGCCATAGCTCATTACTATAAGTGGCCGCAGTGAGTGTGTGGGCGGCCCGCGCGTGGATCGGGGTTCTCAAACTAGTTCGAGCTAAGTCTAGTCAAAATAATTCTTCTTTATCCATGTTATATTTTGACAAACACTGGTCACGACAACACTCAGAACGAAGCCGCGCTCGACTGCGGACAGGCAGAAAGCGCGCGTTCCCGCCCGCGCGCCGCTCGCCGCCCCGCGCTGCCAGTCTAGCCACGCACTAAGTCAACGCAATCAAAAGATATGGGCGTTTTTGTTCCTTTTATGCCGCATATTTTGACACTCGCAAGGGAATCAAAACCTATAGGGTACTTCCCGTTGACCTAAAATCATGAAATTTAGCAAGAAGCAACGTCATGTAGCACAAGTAAAGGAAGTCATCTGAAAACCGTACATTTGTAGTTACATACCTATAAAGTACGGAACCCTCGGTGCGCGAGCCCGACTCGCACTTGACTGGTATTATTTGTCTTTGTGTCAATATGGCTTGTTTTAATTAGCTTTATCTTGGTCAGAGGAGGAGGAATATCTAGATTAGTTTTGGGCTGTCACGTAAGCAATAATTTGATTGTTTTAGCACATTATGTGTTTACTCTATTCTCACGGAACCACGGGTCGCACAACAAGTCCTGCCAAATTGACAAATGCGTATTTTAGAGCTGAGTTGCAACATTTATCTTCTGTTTTATTGCTTTTATTTTTAGAAGGGCAATTCCCGTAATTAAAAACTTTCAAAATCTAGTCGCAGTCTCATCTCAGCGACAATCAATGTCAAAAACTTATCAAAGGTGAAAGTATTTTAATTACGAGAATAATGTCCCACAGATCTAATTATTATCGATACCTTTTGAACGGTATAGTAAAGAGGTATTTGTTGGGGTTTTCTCGTCGTTGACAGAGACCCCGGTAGTAGTTGTAGGTAGCAAGTTAAGTTGAGCTCCTCAAGTTCTGAGTTGAGCTGCACGATTTTTGACAAATGCGTGCACTGATTGGACAGGTCCGCTCAATCTGTGTGGTTCTTTCCTCAAAAGACCATTTCAGACACCAATCTACATGGTCTTTACACGATCTGACCAAGATTTTGTCTGGACTTTAAAAGAGACTGTGACCTCTGAGTTTGTTTCGGCCTTTCTTCTCAGAATAGTCAGATGGGAAACGCCGACCTCATCTAGTTTAAAAAAATATGATTGACGTGTAAAAGTATTTGCATAAACCTACTTACAGAAAATAAATCATTTATCATTATCATTTACCAAACCACGGATAAGTTTAATAGCTTATTTGTGGAAACAGTTTAAAGCGTTCGCTTAGTTATCTGAGCCGCACTTAATATATTATGGTTATTAGGTAGTTACCCGCACATTAGCGCGTGACCGAGTTTTAGTGACTACTGACTCGACTTTTGGTATAGAGATAGTTTGACTCACGGCAAAGGACATATGATAGTTTCCATCTCGATATTCCCACGGGATCGACACTTATGCGGGTGAAACCGCATGGCGCTGCTAGTGTGTTATGTTACCAACACCGACCACCATCGAATTAATAAATTAAATCTCAACATGGTGCAAACACCAACATCACGACTACTTGAAGCGTCCCTACGTCAAGTTGTCACAACAACGTGCTGATTTATGTAACTACAGCCTAGCAACATTCCTGAAGTGCGCGATATGGTGTGAATAATTACTGCTAAGATACTGTAAACTCGATCTAATTGGCACTATCGTGAACGTGTGTGGGGATCATGGGACCTGAGACGTGTATTTATGCTACTTCAGTGACCGATAGAGTTATTATCTTTACCCTAGTCCCTAGTTTGTAGCGTGTTTTGAAACGTAAGTGTGAAATGGTATAAAAACATCTTTTATTCAATAGGTACTCTATCTGTCAGTTTCACGATACCTTTTCACGCCTTAAGGGCTAAACGGATTTCGATGAAAGGCACACATATAACGTGGCCTGGGTTAGGATATAGAATACTTTTGATACCGGTACTGAGTTCCCGTTGTATATTTTCTGCGACCTCCACGCGGGCCACGCCGCCGCGGTAAAAAACTATAAGTGACTAAATTAAAAGGTACCACCCAAAGGGCAATGGAGAGGGCTATGCTTGGAGTTTCCCTGCGTGATCGAATCAGGAATGAGGAGATCCGCAGGAGAACCAAGGTAACCGACATAGCCCGAAGAATTGCCAAACATAAGTGGCAGTGGGCAAGGCACATTGCTCACAGAACAGATGGCCAATGGGGCCGATAGGTTCTGGAGTGGCGACCGCGTACCGGAAGACGTAGCGTTGGAGGTGGTCCGACGACCTTGTGAAGGCCGCAGGAACCCGTTGGATGCGAGAAGCGCAGAACCGGTCGAAGTGGAGGTGCTTGGGGGAGACCTATGCCCAGCAGTGGACGTCTTTCGGCTGAAATGATGATGATGATGATAATTAAATTAAAAGTATGTTTTTAGGCGTCAAAGTACAGTATGCGGCTGTAAATAGAGCACATCGATTTTGTGAAAGAGACACAAAAAACGAAGCTGAATGAATTCGTTGATGAAAGAAGTAAAGCTAGCCTTTGAATTATCAGGCTTTTCAATTATCGGGCTTGTGGCTACTCGAACTTGAGCGGAGTTCGCGCAGCTGAATTTTCGGCTTTTTGAACTTTTTGCCATCGACACGCAAAAAAGAAGAAGTCTACTCGAAAAAAATAATTATAACTGATGAATGTTCTCGAACTGCGAAATGAAAGCCTTGCTATTGTTCGTGTGTTACCCAATTACCCCGCTGATTCCACTAATTTTTAGCGGTCTGCCAATTATGTGTTTGACACATTCAACCTTAAAAACCGCAAGTCTCTTTTAAGGCTCCTTCAAACAGGCGCGACACGCGATAAAATCGCGCGCGACACAAAGGCACCGTAAGTCGCGCAACGAGCGGTGCCTTTGTGTCGCGGTTTGTTGGAGCATTTAATCTATTCTGCAAATCATTAAAATAAATTACAAAACAATAAAGGAAAAAAACAGTAGGTAATGGCAGTGTCGATTGTGAAAAACTTTAAAGCGAACTCTTGTCGAAAATATTCCCAACAATTGTCGCGCGACAAAACCGCGGAAAAGAGATTAAGGCTTTTCCGCGGTTTTGAAGATTCGGTTTCCGGATCAGGAATTCAGATTCGGAATTCCGTGTGCCTAGCGCAAACATCCGTTTTTTTGTATTAGAATGAATTCCGAAACGAACGTGGGGTTTTTTTCCGTTCGGAAATAGTAAGGACGTGTGCGCCTTGTTGAACATTTTGTATGTAAATGAAGCATTCAGGTTTCCGAATCTGAATTCCTGATCCGAAAACCGAATCAGGAAACCGAGCGTATGTGCCCAGCCTAAACCACTTCTGTCACTCTGAACCCGTTTGTCAATGTTATTGTTTTGTTTTATTTTTCAGGAGAACTCGAATTGAATGTTTCAAAACATTTGCTGTTGTTAATTGAACTGTGGTTGGTAGCTTGCTGTATGTGGTTTTGCATGACGACAAAATTATTTAATCAATATTTTTTATGTCTAAACTAATATTATAAAGAGAAAATATTAGATTTTTTGTGAGTTGTTTTTTTACGCTTTCACGCTAGAACATTAATGGGTAGACTATGACCTGGAGGCCGACTTCTTTTCATCCTAAATAGCAGACAGAGTTGCGGGCAACAGCTAGTCTTTAAGTACATAAAATTCAAAGTCCTGACTGACTGATATATCAACGCACAGCCTGAACCACTAGTCCTAGAGACATATAATTTGGCGGGTGTGTTCCTTGTGAAGAGAAGGTATCTATTAAGAAAGGGTTTTTCGAAATTCCACCCCGAAGAGGGTGAATGGGGGGAGGGTGAAATTTCACGCGGATGAAGTCGCGGGCCTTCTGCCCGCGACTTCATCCGCGTGAAATTTAGGAATAGGAAGTAATAAAATCACGGCTGCCTATCGTTTGATGACCTAAAGAATGCCCATTCATTTCCATTCCATTCTTTAGTCCATTCTTTAGGGTTCTTTAGGTGCTGTAATACCAATAAACGCATTTTTCTTTCTTTCCAAGTTGTTGCTGCAACCTACTTGGAAAGAAAGAAAGAAAGAAAAATGCGTTTATTGGCATTATAAATAAAAAAAAAGCCTTTTATTTCTTGCATTATTGGCATTACGTCAAAATAAATACACCTTATAAAACAGAAAACAAAGATTATTATGCCAAAAGGGCCTCAGCTCAGCATAATGTCATAATGACAACACAAGGCGTATCTACCACCTGACGCTGATTTTTAGCTGCAACCCACGAGTGTCATACGCTGGAATAACCAACATTTATATAGAAGTGTCTCCCCATTACTTATAATAAATAATGAGAATTAATTATATGTGATAATATAGAAAAGCTCATACAAAATCAAATAAAATGTTGTGACAAACATGTGTGTATGTGTGTGTGATTAATGAAAAACTAAAATAAATAGGTAACCAATATGTGCGTATTACCATAAAAAATTAATAAATCTAGAATAGAAAGTACCTATAAGACAAAATCGTGTGACAGCATTAAACACTGTGATTAAACTTAGCTTTCGACTGGGGTCAAACTATACAAGGTGCCAGGGAAAACGACGTGCAAGCTGTAACCAAAACAAGATAGGGGCCCCTTAGGGCCGAAGCCTGCCGGGTCAGCGGGATTGTCCGAAAGGGTTACCGCTGGCCCGGAACATAAAGGGCTAAGGAAGTAACACGGGTGGGTTTTAGTCAGTAAGAGTCTGATACTCCCTTCCGCTCCACCCAGAGCGGGAGGGGTCATTTAATGATTTCTCAACCGCAAAAAAATAAAAAAAAACTGTGACCAGTAATTCAGCACATGATTCTAGACCCTCTAAATTAGAACCCTTTCTTCGGTTATCAAAAAAAAAAATTGCCGTTTCATAGAAAAGTGCAATACCTACGTACGACGTACGACGACTACGTACTTGTACGTTTAAATACACGGAACAGCATTTTTTTTTAATAACCGTCATAGAATGTCAACGCTGAGGGGTTCCGAATCATGTACAGACAGCACATCAAGCTAAATACCCGCAAAATGTAAAATTTTTCCAATCAACTTTGTACCTTATGCTTTAGCGATAACGTTTGAAATGACCTCTTCATTTGATGATTTCCTATCAACAAAAAAAAAAGTACCGTCGACATGAAAAGAAGAATGAATGGCCTATGTCACAATGTCACCTATTTCTGCCGCCAAACAGCGTACCGCCGCCGGTGTAATTACAGGCACATAAAACATTAACAACAACCGCAATAACTTGGATTTATGTCTACAAGGTTCTGCATGTTTTTCCCAAATAAATAAATAGACATTTCAACTTTTACCGGAGAACAATGGAAACCTGTGATGAGTGGTATTGCAGATGGGATATATCTACAGTGCTAATTATCACACCGGCTGCGGTAACCACTAACCGTTTGCTTGTTTTACAGACAATATCCTTAAAAATTACCATTTCGTTTTTATCGAATTGAGTAGTGGTGGCTCAGTGGTAACGGCTGTGACTTACGATCGTAGGTTCGAACCCAGACAGGTGCCTATACTTTGCGTTAATTATTTTATCACCACTGCTGTCAATGGTGAAGGAAAACATCGTGAAGTAACCGGCATATCCTAGAGTCATCGAGTTGTGAGATCTACCAACACGCACTGGGTACGCGTGGTGGATTACGGCCCATTCCCTCTCACTGAGAAGAGGCCTGTCTCCCAGCAGTTGGGATGTGCTTATGCCAGTATCGAATTCAAGGATTTGCAGTTCGTGTCCATTTTGTTTATTACTTACTTACTGGTAGTAATGTAACTTGAAATTGCTTTCACAAAATTGCAAAAGCATAACGTAGCAAACGTAGACTTTCTTTTAAATTTGAAATTGTGCAAACAATATTTTTCACAATCAAAACAGCTTTCTTATTTCCGGAATGAAATCTGGAACATATTGTATATCCCAGATTTATTTTGGAGAAAAAGTTTCCTCTGAAAGCCGGGTTTAGTTTTATTAGAAATTATATATTTTCTAAAGTTTGATATTTTTATGCCGGCTTGTTTCTAGAGGATTTGATGTACCAATGCGTTTTAAATTACCATCCTCATTTATATAAGGTTGAAATTACGACTCATTTTCACGTTAGCGTGATAATCTGAAGGGTAGCAAAAACGCCTTCTATAGCCGTGTTAATAATCTCAGATAGTTTGCATTCCATCGCCACTTAATTAGTTATCTCCTTTAGTGAAATGTATTCTAAGTTGATTGTTAGTTGACTATTTGTAACAAAAAGGTTTATTTTGGTTGCAATGGAATTTAAACTTTGTTATGTATCATATTCAGCTTGTTGTTCCATAACTTGAAATTTATCTCAAATTCTTAATTCAAATATAGGTATAGGACGCATCATTGTTGACATGGGGTTACCTAGCTCCTGTTTGCTACAAAAGCGTGTCAGTCATATTTTTAACGGGCGTCATGAAAATTTGTCATTTTCACCAGTATTTGACATTAATTCGTCAAAAAACGCTCTGTACAAGCGAAAGGGGTATCGTGTTAAGTAATGGGTTGTGGACTTTGTGGAGGTCAGATAGGCAGTCGCTTCACGTAAAATACCGGTATTCAGTTGCATTCGGAATACTGAAAGCCGACTCCAACTTAGTTGGGAATAGTCAGATAATGAGTATTAACATGGTGTGTCCTAGCAACTGAATTCGTAGAGACAAATATTTTTGTGACTGTATTTTCCGCGAGTGCATCCTAACACTTCTCTAGCCACAGTTTCATAAGTACTAATCGCGTGATTGCACATCGGAGCGCTTCGGTAAAGTTCGGTAATCTTGTTGCATGCTGCGGTTAAAGTCAGTCTCGCCAATAACGGGTTACTGGCACTGGGAATAACGTCGGTTGTTTCATGAAAAATGTTAGTTGTTCCGTGAAATGGACGACTGCAAGCTTTTAAGTGTAATTGTTTCGTGGGCTGTATTTTTGTTGGAATACGTGTTCAAATATTTTGTAAAGGCATGCTGTAACTTTTTTCCGGACAATTTTTTTATGTGTGAGATATCAATGTATGTACGTCGTCTGTATTCAGTACTAAGTGATTAATTGTGATCTCTATAACATAACTTGACAACAACCTGTAATGCCCGAAGCGTTAGGCAGAGGTGTACCTGTATTACACCCTCATTCAAGTCCCATGTAAGCAACGCAGCATGTCTGGGCGAGCATATTGACATCAACTGGGCACAAATCCAGACTACGGGCTGTTACTGAGAAATTCCTAAAAGAAAAACCGAATATCACTTTGTTCGACCTGGGAGTATATCCCAGGACCTCATGCTCGGCAGTAGTGCTTGCGACCACTATACCAACGAGGTAGACAAAGGTGTCAAGTTTACCAGAGATTGATGGTTATAAATAACACCTCTGGTCAACAAAATACCCTACCCTGGCCTATTTCCTAATTCCTAGCGCTCAACTGTTGAAAAATCAAAATTTGATTTATAACAATAGAAATTCAATTGTGTCTCATTAGCCACAGTTGAGCTAGCATGTCACAAAAATTCGTTATCCGATTTGTGGCATTTCATTTAGCATATAAGCGTTTTACTATAGGTAAGTTTAATTTGTATTTAAAATAAATATAAATACATTTTTGAGAATGACAAAACATTTTAAATTGATAATGGCTTAAACTATGTCTAATCATAGACATTTTCGTTTTTTAAACTGAACATTTGAAACAATATTATTATCGCGATGATTTTTGTCCGCGCTTTCTCCCATGCGTATGTGGCCTTATCTCAATTTTATTTATTTGAGGTCGGCCTATAATGTCTTTTTCTTCCAAAATTCTCTATAAGTCCTCTATTAGTGAGCTTAAAAACTTTAAGCTTATGTTACCTACTAATTATTCAACCAGATTCATAACGTTTATTTTTCATACCCAATAAGTAAGTATGCTAATAATTCTCAACCTTCAGCAAATAATGACTAATATTATATAAAATGAATTACGTGGTTACAATGTATATCATGCTGCTAAGCGTTTATATTTTGTCTCTGGTATTGTTATTATATAATTCGGTTGAGTGGCTTATAATTGCGATTCTAGGGCACGCGCGACTGTATAATTGTTTTAATGGTAGGTATTTACTTACCAAACTAAAACAAGCTTGAGTATAAGTATAATTTGTGTGACGAGAATGTATAAGTTAAGAAATGTCACAAAGCAACTCCGGTGACAGAAAAGTCGCATAGTAGTAGCCGAAGGTCTTGACAAACTTAATACATATGTATTTTCGACAACACTATTTTGATTTCAGAGGTCCTGCCACGAACGCGAATGTCCTAATAAAAGATGTATTTTCGACAAAACTATTTTCATCTCAGAGGCCCTGCCCCGAACGCGCGAAATAAACGTAACATTACTTCGGACGATATTTTATCATCACCCATGAACACTGGTAAAAGTAAAATATGAAGTGCGTAATGAGTATTTTCAATTTTAAAATCGTTAGCGTATTTACGTCGTTCCTCGTTCTAGCCCACAGATGGATCGACGATTACAAAATGTATTCATCAGTTCTAATTAAAACTTACCCAATAAACAACACAGCTTCAGCTTAATACTCAATACGAATTTACAAATTCCTCAGAATTAAGACTTTGAATCGGCTTTATTTACTTAATAAACAACACTGGAATTACAGTGTTATTTATATTAACTACCTAAGCTTCAATTAATGCCATGGACCTTGAAATGTCACCAAAACTTTGCTTTTGATACTCAATTGTTTCAGTAACTAGTAAAGGATTAAAGTTAGAGATGTTAATCTTTATTAAGTAGAATTGCAGCTGCCCCTAATATAAACTAATAACTTTCAACTAATACAATGTTAAACGACATAACATCACGCCTGTAATCCCCTTAGGGTTAGGCAGAGGCAACTGAAGGAACACGGGTGTGTTTTAGTGAGTAAAAGTCTGACACGTAGAGCGGGAGAAGTTATTTGATAATTTCACACCCAAATAAAAAAAAAAAGGTTTAGGCAGAGGTACACCCTCATTTCGCCAGTTATGTTTAAGGGCCATGTAATAGGGGGCGAGCCTATGGCCATTAACCGGGCATAAATCCAGACAGAAATGACAGGAATAGGAGGGAGGACAAGGATTTCTCAGTAGGAGCTCGGAGCTCTTATTGAGAAATTCCTAATGGAAAAACCCAATAACACTTTGTCCGACGTTGGAATCAAACCCAGGACCTCATGCTTAGCACACTAGACCAACAAGGCAGTCAATACAATTTTACGGGCTTAGGTACTTATAAGTTACTAGCAGCGCCCCTGTGTTTCACCCGCATAAGTGTCGATCCCGTGGGAATATCGGGATAAAAAGTATCCTATGTCCTTTCCCAGGACTCAAACTATCTCTGTACCAAATTTTATCTAAATCGGTTCAGCGGTTTAAGCGTGAAGAGGTAACAGAGAGACACCCTTTCCATTTATATTATTAGGTATGGACTATGTAATCAATCAATTAAGCCAACATTTTGCTGAAATTATTTATAGATTCATTATTTACTAGGTAAGTACTTACACCATTAATATTTTCAGATATATCATACTTAGCAATTTGCAGTTCACAATTTACAGCCAGAATAAATGTTCGATCAATTAATTATTTCTGAGATAAAAATCTGAACAAATTTTTACATATTTTTTATCGCGGTTTATCAGCTTTTGTATAGAAAATATTGTATGTCTAAGCACTCATTATACAGCGTACCGATTTAATGGCGACATTAATTTAATACACGTCTACGGTTTCGCGTTTTCATTTCATGAACATAATTATTTAAATTTCATTAAACCTTTTTATTTATTTATTTACAATTTTCTATAATAGCGTCTTGGAGCAACCTTTACTTAAAGAACTGTAGCGCAGGGGTCATTTGCTGAGGTCACAGATCATAACATTCGCATCAATGAAATTAACGTGCAAAGAGTAGGCGAATTGAAGAAAAGAGAAAGAGGTGTCGGCAAGCGGAGTAGGCGGTAGTTTTCAAATTAAAAATAATTTTATGGTGTTATAATTTTTATGATTACTGGCCACTGCCCTAACCATGTGTTAAATTAATGTCACCATTGCAGCGGCACGTTGCTAGCGACAGAGGCAATTGCAGCCGTCGCGTCGACGCAGCAACGTGCTGCTCGTGTATATTAGCACAAACGGCTATTCTTCAGATGAAAGTTAGATTTATGACGATTGAAAAATCGGCCATAAAATGGTTTATAATTATTATCTAAGCTCAATACGACAAAAGAACAATGAAGATACGATAGAATAGAACAATGTCTGGCCGCCCATTCATACCTAATAACCGCCGAGAGGACATTTTGCTAAGTAAAGCAATAAAGGTACCTACATTAAATACTGCACGAGCAAAAGTAGTCTCCTAGAATACGGTACCTACTAGCTAGCGCCACCTATGGACTACTAAAGTAATTAATCGGGTAGAATGGTAAGTTTTTAGGTTTTTTTTTATTTAGTACCTACGCAATACAGGAGTGCCGTCAATTTTTTAGACATAAAAGCCAATGCACGGCAAAACTGCAAAACTGGTTTGGCATCACTTTGGCGTTGGATCCGATTCAATTTGGAAAGGAATAAAAAAAAGACCTGAGTGTTTGGAAAAGTCATGTCGATTTTAAACGGGAGTTGTGAGTCTGCTCATATTGTGATACATTTTGAGATTTTTATTTCACTTTCTGTTTTTATATGAAGAAAATACTTGTCTTGACAACTTTTACCAGTATACCAGTATAAAATACAGCATTTAAACCATATAAGTATTTGTACAAGAAACTTTTGGTGCTTGGCCGAAATCGGAAAGAGCGCCGCCATCTTGTTTTCTCAATACATTTCACAACACAATGAGGATAAAAACTGCCACTTACTTCAGATGTCTTTACTACTGCGTGTTTAAGAATTTGACAGCTAGATGTCACTATCCATTTTTTTTTTAAAGAAGCGTCTTCTTTTACGCATATGTAGGTACTTAATAAATATGCCCCTTTTACGCAGCTGTTGACTGCAAAAATACGGGGACCCATGTGTTTGCCAAAGACGTTAGAAGACGAAAACTATGGGAGAAAAAATTTGGAAATTCAATATTTCGTCGAGACTACTAAAATATCGCGACAATCGCGTACTCGTGCGATAACACACCGATGTAAAAAACTGTTAGTATTTTACATTGTTGAAACAAAAACTCTTAAAAAGGTTGGCGGTCTTCAATAATTTCGGTATCCATTCATAAGACCAACAAACGACATCCTAATAGATACATTAGGTAGGTAGGTAAGTACTAGTAATATAAATAACTACCGACTTCCAATGACTACCCAAAATAAACGGAAAACAAAAGACGCGAGTTCAATAAGAGCACTTCTCCACTATATCACTAAGTATATAAACGTGGACATTATTAACAGTGACCAGTGACAGAGCGAAACGAATGGGCCACATTAATCTGAGACTAGGGAACGAGAAAAGGTATTGAAACAAATTCGTGGGTGATATGTTATGTACCTAGTATAAGAACGGAATTTATTGTCTGTGTGAATCTTGGAATGTTATAGTGTGTGTGTGTGGTCCACCAGAAGTGTGGGGGTGTGTGTGTGTCTGAGCGTGAGATCAGAGGGGCACTTCTCGTAATTTCAAGAGCGTTCACAGCCTGGGGGCCTAAAAAGGCCACTTTGGCAGAATCATAGAAGGATAACATAATAGTTAATCGTATGAAATCCCATTGGTGAAGCATTTTTCAGTTATTTTTTTTTGTCTGTGCTAAAATACCAATCAATCCGATCCAAATCCAATCCCAATCTCTTTGATTATACCTACGTAGTGAAGCGAAAAAAAGAAAAACACGGACTGTCTTCGCCATATTACGATTCATAATGTTATCCTTTTATGATTCTCCAAAGTGACCTTTTAGGCCCCCTGATCTCAGCCTCAATCTATCAAAAATACCTTTAATTATTTTTTGAACTTCTCTCTGAAATAAAAGTTTTCTATTCTATTCTATATCCCAACATTTTTAACAAGTTTTTTACTCTGATTGTCCCTGAGGTGAGATTGCGACTAGATTTAGAACGTTTTTAATCACGGGGGCCTTCAGGGGGTCTAGCAGGTAATTTCCTGGGGGTCGTTCCTGCTCCGTATCACTTACGGACACATGATCCGTTCGGGGCCCAAAATAAGAATGAATGATAACATGATTTGACAGTTGTCCCTACGCCCGACATGAGCTCAACGGTTACTAATGAGACACATTTGCTTTTTCCATTGTTTGCGCACTTAATACGCTTGCCTAACAGACGAGAAAATTATTTGACACTAAGTATGACGAATCATCTACGTCAGACCGGCCCGTATCTTTGTTGACCGACTTAGAGAGTAGACCCCTGGCTAAACAGGAATCTGTGTACAATGAAGATTTAGTAGGTAAAGTAACCGTATGTTGCGATTGCCTCGTTGCTTCGTACGTCTTTGGATACTACACCATTTATAGCGAGGGGTCGTCATTAGTTCCATCTAGTTTTAAAATACGGAACTATTTGGTGAGTTTGATGGATTATATGGATAGCCGATGAAATAATCCGAAAAAAAAAACACGAGATGTAAGATGTCTTAACAACTGAATGAGTTTTTTTATCTTTAGTTGACTCGAGTAACGCGAGTGATGTGAAGTGTTTTTCCGAGTGTCAGGAAATATGTCGTAAGTACTTACTTTATTTTAGTTTTATTTATCTTACGAGTGTATCAAAATAAACTAGAAGATTTGTGCTTTACAATGATGTTTAAATTTGTTTAGCCTATCTATCTCTGGATTTAACGTCCCAATAATCTATATCAGTAGCGATCTGTATAATTATATGATACTGGCAATTATGATTAGACAGGCTACCATCAGTAGCGATCTGTCTTTAACTGAAAGTAGGTTATTGGGTTCGGCCGTTAGTCAATAATTATCGACATTATTTCTTTCTTCGTTTTTGGTAATCATTCATTATGGCACACGCTAGACACATTAATACGAGTACACAATATTAGGTAAGTACTTTCCGTGTCAGAAAGCTCCTTGGGTAGATAATAATTTTATCTTTAACTAGCTGTTCCCCGCGGTGTCACATGCTGCGCGGCTCCTAAGGGTCGTAGCGTGATGTTATATAGCCTATAGCCTTCCTCGATAAATGGACTACCCAACACTAAAAGAATCATTCAAATCGGACCAGTAGTTCCAGAGATTAGCGCGTTCAAACAAACAAACAAACAAACTCTGCAGCTTTATAATATTACTAGCTTCTGTCCGCGACTTCGTCCGCGTGAAATTTCTTGTACCCCCATCCCGTCGCAATACTTCGTATTCGCTTAGCGTTCTTTTTTCTTTTTTTTTTTTCTTTTTATAATTTCATTCTGACTTTTTTTCTTTTTGCTCGGCTCCTAAGGGTCATAGCGTGATATTAAATAGCCTATAGCCTTCCTCGATAAATGGACTACCCAACACTAAAAGAATCATTCAAATCGGACCAGTAGTTCCAGAGATTAGCGCGTTCAAACAAACAAACAAACTCTGCAGCTTTATAATATTAGTATAGATTAATTATTTTTACAACTGCTTACAATCAATCAGCTACAATAATTATTTAAAATTCGAAACAACTCTAGTTCAGTCAACCGTCACCGCTTGGTGTTGCCACATATTAGTTGAATTAAAAAATAGGTACAGATAATGAACCTAATATGTGTTTACTTTAAACCCCACTAATATATTTTTGTTTTGTTCTTCTCTTTGTTCGTATACACGTCATGTATTTTTTAGTAATGAGGAAACATATTAAACGCGAAATTGGTATGGCAACCAAATTCTGCCATTCTATCTGTTTCAGAAAATCTGAAATATTTATTTCCGTACAAACTCGAGCTTGAAAGGTTACCTACTCGTATACAAACAGAACAAAGTCATCGAAATGAAAACAAAACTTCAGAATTGCCTTTATGAAATATATCTTTTTGGTAGATCTAAAAACAATTAACTTCATGCCAACGAGGCTTATATACTCGTATGTATGAAAAGAGATTAAAATTTCGATTAATGTCCTACTGGGATATTGTAGCTTAGTAGTGACAGGTTTGAGCCACGCTCGTGTCAGTTGTTTTTAAATCTTTAACAAAAAATATGTCATATTGTTTTTGATATTTTTACCCGACTGCGCAACGCAAAGGAGTGGTAATGTGTTCATCAGCCTATGTATGTATGTTTGTATGTTCCTTTGAAGCACTATACAGACCAAACGCCTGGGCCGATTTTTATGATTCACACGTCAATCGATTCCTCTTAGTCCGGCGAGTGTCACTAAAGACATGACGTTAGTGAAAATTCAATATGGCGACTACTATGTATGGATGTGTCTTCAAAAGAAAATTTTTTTTTCAAAACCTATCGAGTGGGGTATCAAAATAAAGGGCTTTAAAAGACGATTACAAAAATATAAACAACTTATATGGTTAAAAGTAATTCGAAGTGACAAATCGTAAAAAACACGTACCAAGAACTAAATCGTCAGCGAAATATTTCACATTTAATTTTGTAAACTAAAAAGCTGGAAATAAAAATAAGTTATTAAAAAAAATAAAAACCCGACTGCGGTAAAAAACTTAAGTTAAAAGAACTGAAAAGCTAAAAACAAGCCCATTTTAAATTAAATAAAAGTTGGAAGCAGGCGGGACCCATTTGAATTTGAAAATATAATAAAAATGGTATGGGTCCCGCCTGCTTCCAACTTTTATTTAATTTAAAATGGGCTTGTTTTTAGCTTTTCAGTTCTTTTAACTTAAGTTTTTTACCGCAGTCGGGTTTTTATTTTTTTTAATAACTTTTTTATTAGCTTTGTCTCTGGTTTAGCTCTGGTTCGAACTAAGGCCACTTTACTTTGTGAACTCATCACTATTCTCAAAACATTGTGAGGAATCCGGCATGTCGTAGACCAAAAAAAAAATCGAACACATGTCACACACAACCCGCACTTAATCCACGTGGTGGATTATGGCCCACTGCCTCTCACAGACAGGAGGCCTGTGTCCCTGTTGTGAAAACTTATAGGCAGATTAAGCTCTGGTAGTTATTGCAGATGTCTATAGTCGTCGGGGACCACATAACATCAAGGGCCCAGGCAGTAGGTAGTGACTTTCAGCCATTCGGTAGCTTATGTGTTAATCCAATTTTTTTTGACATTTCCATCATCCTTATCGCTTATAGAATGTCACTTTATCTGGTGGCCATCGCTTTGTTTACCATCGAATAACATTGTAACATTCTTACAACAACTTTTAGGTTTTTCTTTTATCACACTAGTAGTCACACTAATCCATACTAATAGTAGTAGTTATTATAAAGGCAAAAGTTTGTGAGTATGTGTGTGTGTGTGTTTATATGTTTGTTACTTCTTCACGCTCAAACGGCTGGACCAATTTTGATAAAATTGTATGTGGGTGTAGCTGACACTCTGGATTAACATATAGGCTACTTTTTATTCCGATATTCCTACGGGATCGACATTTACGCGGGTGAAACCGCGGGACGCAGCTAGTAAAATATAAATGTAAGTTGCAAGCAAGTCCTTTTAAATTACCTGGTGACGTAGCCTAGTGCCATTTTTTTTTTTTTTTTTTTGTTCTTCATATAGTACGGTACGGTGTTGGATACCTGGACGTGTCAAGGAGCTTTACCCTTGGAAAATAATAAAGTCGAAGCTAGAAGGCATGATGAAGACTCTGTCGTGGCTCTACTTTAACAAATAATATTACAAGACAACATTGTGTTATTATTTACTTGGAGATAACGTCGTTTTTACTGTTAAAAGTAATGTTACCGAAATAATTAGAAACAAAAATAAAACAACCAACTGTGGCTTTGAATCTGCTGTGAAATTAGTAAAACGACTTCGTTGGAAAGTTTTCACATTGTTATTCAGATGGTGACATTAAAACATTTTATTTTTCTTTTAAACTTTCATCTTGTGGAAAACGTTATCCTGTATGAGGAAGGAAAGACAAAAAAATATATAATTTCATTCAAAATGTAATGATAAAAAACCGGGCAAGAGCGAGTCGGACTCGCGCACCGAGGGTTCCGTACCATCATATGTTTTTAAATTTTCACCGACGAGCTACTTACTAGATCTCGTTCAAATAAATAATAATAATAATAATAATAATAATAAGCTGGCAACACCAATGTCAACAGGTCCAACAATTTACAGTTTAAGTAATTTATTTTATAAAAGCAGTTTTGATAATCATTTGGAATTACTACAGCCATAGCCCTATAACTTTTCAATTTTAATATAAATCTTATAAAGAAATAGTACTTCAATGGACCATATTTTGATAATATTATACCAAAAATTGCCGAACCGGAGGAGGTGACATCTGTCATGTCACCTTCAACAAAGATTACAATATAATGCTGTATAAAAACGAACAAGAAGACAAAATAGGATAAATGTTGACAAGATCTGCCGCTAGACTTCTCGCACGCCTACCACCTCCGGATTCTTCGCTCAGCTCCGCCTCGCCGCCGCCGGTACCCAGCCCCACTGTGAGCGCTGTGACGACACCGGCCGCGGCAGTTGCGTCGAGCTCGAGCGACGAGTATTTCTCCCCGCCCACGACGCCACCACCTGCTCGTCGACGGGGAGGACGCCGGCCGCCGGACGGCTTAGGACTTCGAGGCCCACCGGCCTCTGATAGGGTCCCAGCTCCCGGCGGTAGTGTGCAGCGCATGAGATGGACACGATCCATCAATGAAAATGTCATGCGCTCATACTATGGGGCTACAGAGGGGGGAAACATTCTGACCGCGTACCGTGTTCGGATGCTCTCTCTTTTTCAGGTGCTTGAACCAGATGTCAACGTTTCGGCACAACGACTGTCGGATCAGGTGCGGGTCATCCAGCGTAATCATATGTTGGATGACACTGTACTTGATCGCCTGCGAAATGAAATGCAGAGTAGCCATGTCATCGCCCCCCTGTCGCAGACTGCTGTAATATTACCGCAGTCTAATAGAAGTCATGATGACGAGGGGAGTAATAATATGGATACAAATGTAAGTACCCAGTGCAATGAGGAATTGAGGAGTGCTTTGGAGGATGCGATTCAGGAATATCGCTTCATGTCGCCCGAACTTAGGCCACGCTTACCTCGTTTGCCCATGCATAACAAAAATAGGGCGCTGGTGGCGGTCCTGGATTCGCAGTTGTCAAAATATTTTGATACCTGCGAAGACCTCACCGATACTCATTCGATTCTGTACTGCGCGGCTGTAGCGGCATGTCGTGTTGCTCACGTCAAATTTGCCAATGATTCTAGAGCTACACGACCGAAACCAGCCGTACCAGCTTGGCAATGCAGGATTGAACGCCGTATTGGTGAGGCCAGAACGCTCATCGGCAAACTAATCTGCTTCAGGGAGGGCAATACTCGCCCTAGAGTGATGCGCTTTGTGAGGCGGGCGTTCTTGGGGACTGATATCAGTCCTCAAGACTATATGTCTTGTGTCACAGAGCGCATCGACTTCCTGAAGCAGAAAGTGTATGCATGGGCGAATCGTATTCGTAGGTATAAGCGGCGAGTAGAGCGATATACTCAGAATCGCACCTTCCAGAGCGATGAAAGGTGGGTTTATAGGGGTTGGGAACGACCGGACCAAGGTGTGGCTGAGACGTGCCTGCCGGATGATGATGCCATGTGTTCCTTCTGGCGCAGTATCTGGTCGGTGCCTGTCAGTCACACCGAAGGTGATTGGGCTCGGGAAGTCGAGCGAGCTTGCGATCCAATACTAGAAATGGGGGCTATCACCATCTGCCCCCAAGATGTAGCTTGTGCAGTTCGTCCGTTGCCTAACTGGAAGTCTCCAGGGCCGGACGGGCTGCATAACTTTTGGATCAAATGGTTTTCAAGGTCGCACGCTCGTTTGGCATCTCAGTTTCAGACTGCTTTGGAGTCTGGTTCGCTACCCCAGTTCCTTACGACAGGAATTACCCACCTGCTCCATAAATCAGGTAGCACCGCGGAACCCAAAAATTATAGGCCGATCACGTGTTTACCGACGGTCTATAAAGTTCTTACATCCATTTTGAGAACTAAAATTAACAAACATATAAACACCAACTCCATCATGTCTGTCTCTCAGAATGGATGTAGGAATGGGTCCCGCGGTACTAAGGAGCTACTCCTCATTGATATGGCCATTAGCCAACAGGTTCGTCGTTCCCGAAAGGATCTGTCGACATGTTGGATAGATTATAAGAAGGCTTATGACTCGGTGCCACATACATGGCTCATGAGGGTGTTAGAGTTGTATAAAGTAGATGCAACTCTGCGCACCTTCCTGATGTCGTGTATGGGGCAATGGAGGACGGTCCTTCGCTATCCAGGATGTCGAAATATTCAGAGGAATAGCGAACCGATAAGGATTGAGCGAGGCATATTTCAGGGTGACAGTTTGAGTCCACTTTGGTTCTGCTTAGCCTTGAATCCTCTAAGCACACTGTTGGAGGATTCAAGTCTAGGCTATCGGCTGAGGAGAGGAGGTCAGGTTATATCGCACCTCCTCTACATGGATGACCTAAAACTCTTTGCCCCCAACAAATTGCAACTGATGGAACTACTGAAAGTAACTCAAACTTTCAGTAGCGCCATTAGGATGGAATTTGGTGTGGACAAATGTGCGGTCATGCATGTAAAGCGAGGGGAGATTGTGGAATCCGTGGGAATTCAACTCTCGGATTCCACAAACCTTAGAGCCCTCTCTGCATTCGAAACCTATAAGTATTTGGGTATGTCGGAAGCGTTAGGGATCAATGTTACTGACATGAAGCAATCGTTGAAGGAGCGCTTCTTTGGTCGCCTGAAAAAAGTACTTAATAGTCTTCTATCAGGCGGAAACAAGGTGCGCGCCTTCAACGGCTGGGTCATGCCAGTTTTGATGTACTCTTTCGGCATACTCAAATGGACTCAGACCGAACTCGATGCCCTGGATAGGAAGGTCCGTACACTGCTGACTGCAAATCGAATGCATCACCCACGGTCATCGGTAATGAGGCTGTATATCCCGCGAAAATGTGGAGGTCGAGGGTTTTTAAATGCTAAGACCCTCCACAATCGTGAGATATGCAGTCTCAGGGAATATTTCCTGGAAACCGACGTGGGAATGCATCGAGATGTAGTCATAGTGGACAAGGGCCTTACCCCGCTCTCCTTGGCTAAAGAGAACTGGCGCAAACCAGTAGTGCTTGACACTAATGATCGCATGGAGGTATGGCAGAGTAAGGAGCTTCACGGACGCTTTCTCCGGGCCCTACATGGACCCGATGTAGATTTACTAGCGTCCGTAGCCTGGCTGCGTTTCGGTGACCTCTTTGGAGAAACCGAAGGTTTTGTTTGTGCAATTATGGACGAAGTTATGATGACGAACAATTACCGGAGATTTATTGTGAAAGACGGCACGGTTGACATCTGTCGGGCATGTCACCGGCCGGGGGAATCAATCAGACATATCATCTCCGGGTGTTCTCGTCTGGCTAACGGAGAGTACTTGCATAGACACAACCTTGTAGCCAGGATAATCCATCAGCAGCTTGCTTTGAAATACAGCCTTGTGGAATCGGAGGTGCCGTACTACAGGTATGTGCCCGACCCAGTTCTCGAAAATGGTAATATCACATTGTACTGGGATCGATCCATCATCACTGACAGGACTATTGTTGCCAATAAGCCTGATATAGTGGTGGTGGATCGATCAGAGCGGCGCGCAATGATTGTTGACATAACCGTCCCGCATGATGAGAACCTCGTGAAAGCCGAGAAAGATAAACAGATCAAGTATCTTGACTTGGCTCGCGAGGTTGTCGACATGTGGGATGTGGACTCAGCAACCATTGTGCCGATAGTCGTGACAGCCAATGGGTTAATAGCCAAGAGCCTCGACCAACACCTAAAGAGGCTCTCGTTGGGCAGCTGGATCAAGGGCTTGATTCAGAAAGCGGTACTTCTGGACACGGCCCGCATTGTTAGGAGGTTCCTCTCTCTGGAGCCCTGACCGCCGGTAGCTTGGACCCTGTTCCCGATACCGGTGGGCTACTATTTTTTATATTTTTAAATGTTTTTATATTTTTTATATTCTAATATTTAAAAATATAATTTACATGTGATTTAATGAAATAAAGGAAATAATAATAATCTTTATTTTCTCTCTTCACAAAGGTTCACATAGTTATAAACAGAGATAAGAATTTAGCGTTTTGACAAAGATGCATAAAATATGATCCTTTGTGAGAGACTGGCGTCCATACTAGGATACCCTGTGTGACGGATCACCAGGCTCTCACCCCGAATTAAACCTAATGAACATTAACATTACAACCGGTAATTTTATAACTCTAGTAGACAAATTATGAAGGATAAAAAAAAGAAAACATGTACATATGACTTTAAAAAATTAAACAAAAGAAAGAAAGAAAATAGAGCAATAATAAAAAAAAAATTTTCGGTAGAAGTTTACATGATAATGTACGACATATATTTTTTTTAGTTTTATCATTCTCTTATTTTAGAAGTTACAGGGGGGGTGACACATTTTACCACTTTGGAAGTGTCTCTCGCGCAAACTATTCAGTTTAGAAAAAAATTATATTAGATACCTCAATATCATTTTTGAAGACCTATCCATAGATACCCCATAGGTATGGGTTTGATGAAAAAAAAAAATTGTTTCAGTTCTAAGTATGGGAAACCCCCATAATTTATTGTTTTTTTTCTATTTTTTTGTGAAAATCTTAATGCGGTCCACAGAAAACATCTACTTACCAAGTTTCAACAGTGTAGTTCTTATAGTTTCGGAAAAAAGTGGCTGTGACATACGGACGGACAGACAGGCTGACAGACAGACAGACAGACATGACGAATCCATAAGGGTTCCGTTTTTGCCATTTGGCTACGGAACCCTAAAAAACTCTCTCCTAATTTCGACCACAAACATTCAAAACAATTCCTAAACAAGCTATCTTCAGCATGAAAACCTGGTATCTGTCCGGGCAACAGGAACGCGACCGCCACATGTGACCGCCACACAACCGCAGTCATTTGCAGCAAACATTTCGCCATGTGGGTCGCTTCCGGCAAACTTTGCCAATAATGTTATTGAACACGTATGAAAGTTGGCAGGTATTGTGTTATTGCTCGGTTCAGCCGAAGTAGAGCGTTTTGGCTGGAGACCATCTGTTTCTAGTGTCATCTTAGTTGGTGTACAACTTGGTTGTTTCTTGAAAGTTGAAAGTGGTTGTGAATTTTTAATGTCTTTGCAAGTTTGTTTAGCCTGTACTTGTATTTTTCTTGAGGATTAATGCAACTAATATAGGTATGGGAATAAAGAAGGTGTGTAATTCACTTTGTTCATTTCGGAAACTCCTCAGATTTAGTAATAATAAGTTACCGAAACACAAGAGATTCTTCATCACTGAACATTTAGAAAAATATATTTGGCTAACCAACAATAATAAACCATTACTCACTGTATGTACTCGATAGATCGAACGACTATGTAAATAGGACAGTTACACCCGACCGACGCTTTATTTGACTGGCCAATTCTTCCCGTGCGGTGCGGTGGTAGGGCTAACGCCCGCTTGGTTTGCAACCACCCAACAGCTTGCTGTGTTTCGTCGATGCGTGGGAGTACCAGTGCTTTAGGCATCTTCTAGGCACGCTCAGTCCATCATAGACCTCATCCATCGCTTTCCATCAGGCGTGATCGAAGTTAAGAGGCCCTCTTGAATTCGATCACGTCATTCAGCAATAAAAAGAAAAAAATCACACTAATACTAGAAAGGCGAAAGTTTGTGAGTGTATGTGTGTGTGTTTATATGTTTGTTACTTCTTCACGCTCAAACGGCTGGACCAATTTTGATGAAATTTTGTATAGAGGTAGCTGACACCTTAGATTAACATATAGGCTACTTTTTATCCCGATATTCCCAAGGGATCGACATTTACGCGGGTAAAACCGCGGGGCGCAGCTAGTATAAAATAAATTAACTAAGATATTTTGTCCAGTTTCTCATATTTAAGTGAACTATGTCAGAAATAGATTTCTTTAAACCGATTTGACAAAAAAGCGGCAAAATTATGAGACCTTTGTATGATGATGATGATAAACAGCCTATAATGTTCCCACTGCTGGGACACAGGCCTCCTCTCTGTGAGAGGGAGTGGGCCGTAATCCACCACGCGGGCCCAGTGCGGGTTGGTAGATGTCACATGTCTTCGAATTTTTGGTTCTAGGACATGCCGGTTCCCTCACGATGTTTTCCTTCACCGTTTTGAGAGCCGTGGTGATGAAATAATTTACCTTTGTATAGCATAGCGTAATGAGCCAATAACGTTTCCACTGCTGGGACACAGGCCTCCTCTTTGTGGGAGGGAGGGGACCCTTTGAACTTTGTATACCTACCTACATACAAGAAAACTTGTTAGTTCTTAAAATAATGATTCTTTTTTGACATAAGAAAAAGAAGGTAGGTATTTACAGAACAAAAAACTTTTGTTATAAAACAAGCCATGTTACTCAGGAAAGTAAAAGACTTAATTAAATACAGCCATGTTCCTAAGCTCACAATAGCAGGTCAAATACCTCTGCTTTTTATTACATAAGATATCGACTCCATCGCAATTCCTTTGAACTTCAACAAAAATAAAAACATTAACATAGGTCCGAAACTTCTTTTAGGAATCCATATATACGCTGAGTTAAAATTGCAAATATTTCATAAATATTTTCAAGTTTCAGGTATATTGAAATACTTGTGCTATGAGAAGTATTTCAACTCCTGGAAAAGTTCTTCGCATGGAGTAAAAATAAACAGATATTTGTGAAAAAGTAAAAGACATGAGTGATGACAGAAATATGTTTCGTGACTCGTGTTGGGACTTCGTTTCGCTGGGCACACGTATCTGAAATATTTCGTTTCCTTCTTATTTGTCTTCGATTTACGATTTCTAATTTTATTTGTGTCAAACAAAATAAAGAAAAACAAACGAAATAATAAATTGTATGTGTGCAACTCACTGGTAGAAAATGCCTATGGCATTAAGTCCGCCTCTGTACATTTATGTACTTGAAGTATTAAATAAATAAATAAATAAAGTTGTAGTAGGAAAAAAGTTGTTTTACTTCGATTAACTAAAATTACTAACTTGGTTAGTACCTAATTTAGTTTTAACCATATATGAAATAAAATTTATTGTCGTATTGCCCTTTCTTGATTTTTATGTAGGTATTGTTGTTATAGATATTTTCAAAGAAGTGCCCTACGCTTAAGCCGCTTTCCACTAGGCAACATTTGGCACGCGACACGTGACGCTCAACATGTACGGCAACGCTGCACAACAGCGTGCGACGTTGCCAGCTGGCGCGCAACATGACGCGCGGCTTGTTGTTTGTTTTAAGAGCATCGTTAGTTGAGCATCAATTGTTGTCGAGTGGAGACGTGACGCGCAACAATTTTCTATAAAATTATGATGCATTTTGCGATAAAATTATAACCACTGCCGCTGAAATCAACACAAGTTCCTCTGGCGTCTCATGTTGTCGACGACTGACGTAAAGTAGTAGATGCGTAGACAGACAACGTTGTTTAACAAAAGTTCCGCGCTGACTTTCAACATGTTGGGCAACTTGTTGTGCAACATGTTGCGCGTCAATTGTTGTCTAGTGGAAACGCGGCTTTAGTCTCAATTGTTTGTTATTAGGTCTAATATTTTTAGTTAAAATTCGAACTAAAAAATATTATGGATGTACTAACACTAGTGTTTAAGTTGTGTATGTACGTAATTAATAATAACATATTGGATTTTATGATCTCAAAACAAATAAAGGAATGAATGAATGAATATTGCCCATTAAAAAGTTTTACCTCATTATTAAATCACACTTAATTTCAGGTTGAAACACTCTAAGAAAAGTAACAACAACAACAAATAAAGAAAAGTAAACCACACATTACGGTCGGAACTACGCCATTTATTTCGGCTATTATCTGAAATCCAAGAAAATATTTTTCCGAGTATTATAAACCTCAAAAGATACGAATTACATCAATTTATTATATTGTTTAATAAAGTATACACATCTGTATTCTGAGAGAGAAACATTTTCCGTATATTATATCTTTTGTATTGTTACTTTACTATTACTTTACTATATTAAATTGTTTGAGCAGATGAAAATAGAAAGTTACAATAATTTGTAAGTACCTACCGACATCGATTTACTATTTAAGTATTTACTAAATATAATATTAGGTAAATTTTTATTTGTGTCAAAAAATATTTAGGTCATAATTATCGTAGCGTCGTATTAATTTGAATTATTATTTTGGAATACATTTTTAGTATTTAATAAAGAGATCAGAGCCGATTAAAAAAAAAAAAAAAAATATTGTGACGTATTGCATTTGTTCTGTTGCGCCGTGACGGATGACGTTACTTTAAATATTGGTTTCATCTGAACTATTTAAATATAATTAAAATCCTTATTAACGAAAACATTCAGGTGCTTTTTCATAAGGTAGTCTTTGTGTGATAAATGTGATAATCCTTAGCGATGCCTCCATCACTCATCGTCATCATTCATTCATCCGATTTGACGGCATTTTCCTTTGAAGTTCAGCAAACTAGGTTTATTATTTCTTATTCCATAATGTATGCAGTAAGTATTACAAATTGTTACAAGGATAAAAGCAAGTATAGAGGCGAGCATTAAGTACTTCTAATAAAATAAAAGCATATCTACAGTATCTGTTACGATAGCAAATACTTACAACGAAGCTATTCTGATATTAACACCAGAAAATGCCAATAACACTGTCTCTGTCTTCGCTCTTCAAGAAAATAATAAACATGAAAGGCATTTCTGATCGGTATTTTCATATCCCCGATAGATTTTATGGCAGTCCATCTTCTATCTATAAATATAAAATTCAAACTCCTGACTGATATATCAACGCACAGCCTAAACCGCTGGTCCTAGAGACCCGAAATTTGGAGGGTGTGTTCTTTATCCAATAAGAAAGAGTTTTTTGAAATTCCACTCTAAAGAGAGTGAATGGGAGGAGGGTGAAATTTCACGCGGACGAAGTTGCGGGCAGAAGCTAGTTAATATACAGTGCGAGTCTTCATAATGTGCACATATCGAAATGAGGGAAACTAAGCTTAATTTTACCAAAGGAAAAAAAAAAAAAAAAAAAAAAATTGTGGAATTTTTAAAATTCCTTATCGCTGCTGTGACCCCTGTGTAAACATCGCCCCTCAATTGAGAATTATGGTTTTTTTTTAACAAAAATCTAATATTTTTTCATAAATTTTTACAATAATTTTAAAATGACTCAATAAGAGCCCTGATTATCTACCCTTTTTGATTACTTTAAATTGTTCTCCATCGTATCAGATTTCTTACGTAAAAATACCATGTTTACAACTCAATCCCAACATTTCCTATCAACTGTTAAAGAAAGGCCTTGCAATCACCATACTTTAGCAGTTAAAGATCCTTTTAAATATCTTTTTATTTTTTCAAATATTTTTTTCGTCGATACAATTAAGCTATGTTTCCCTCATTTCGTTAAGTGGACATTATGAAGACTCACACTGTATAAAGTAGCAGATTTTCACCGATTTGTGTCATCAAGAGGATTCTGGCGGCTTTTTATCAAATTCGGAAGCTAGTACCTACATATACGAAAACGGTAAATTGAAAATCAATGTTTTCCGCAACGGTTCGTAGTCAGTTATACCACAGAATAGTACAGAAAGTCAACGCTAAACAACGAGCGCAAATAGTCGCAAGCACACATAGACGCGTACGTACGGCGATCTCAAAGAATACCAGTCGCGAGTGCACCTGCACTCGCTTTACGTGGGGCGTTTCTATGTGTTCTTGCACCTTGTATGGAGTCAACCTTCTGTAACTATCTGTTCCGTGGTCATACGAACATATTGGCACTTTATGTCTTTTGTTGTTCTGACCATTGTGATACACAGGATTTGTAGGGAAACGGATTGAAGCTCGTATTTTATAAATATGTATGTGAGTCAAACAGGGATTCGAATTGTATGTACCTACTGGTCAGGGATTTTGTTACTAAAATGTAGGATACCAAATCTGACTTGATTCATGTAGGTGCCTTTTTATGTCTTTAAGTTGAAAGTAAAAGTTTTATTTTAGTTACCTGGAAGATGGACAAATGAAATTAATTTAAAGTTGGGATGCATGAAGAAACCTCCTTGAGTAGCACAATTTGTTACACCAGTTACTCAACTGAACCGAGCGCTCGGCGCATCCTGGATAGCCAATTCTTCCCTTGCGGTGGTACGACTAACGCCCGCCTGGTTTGCAACCACCCTAGATCTATCATCATAGACCTATTCAGCAATAAAAAGAAAAAAAATCACACTAATATAATAAAGACGAAGGTTTGTGAGTGTGTGTGTTTATATGTTTGTTACTTCTTCACGCTCAAACGGCTAGACCAATTTTGATAAAATTTTGTATGGAGGTAGCTGACACCTTGGATTAACATATAGGCTAAAATATACGTTTTATCTCGATATTCCCACGGGATCGACATGTAATATAAATAAAAATATAGAAATAAAAATAAAAAAAATCTGCCAATACAATGCTGGATTTAAGAGATCTTCAAGTAGTACATAAATCTCCTTTCAAGACAAATGGATCTCAGCGGGATTGTCCGAAAGGGTTACCGCTGGCCCGGAACATAAAGGGCTAAGGAAGGAACACGGGTGGGTTTAAGTCAGTAAGAGTCTGACACTCCCTTCCGCTCCGAGCGGGAGAGGTCATTTGATGATTTCCCATCCGCAAAAAAAAAAAAGACAAATGGATCCAGTTGTTTTCTTCAGAGGTTTTCTTTCCACTCAGAGCACTGATTTGAACCGCACTTGGACGAACGGCACCTGAGCACTTCCACTAACCGCACTGAAACAAAATTTCGTAACGTGCGGTTCGTTGGAAAATCTGTCATAATTATTGTTTTTCGAGTTTTATATAAAAAACAGGTATGAGTGATGACAGAGACGATGCTCGACAAAGTCAAACTTTTTAAAAACCCGATGTGCCATAGTAACGCCCGCTTACTTTAACAATATTGGGAGTAAGCAGGCGTGTTTTGTAGGTACTTATCGTGCACCGCCGCTTCTCGCATCCAGCGGATTCCTACGGCATTCACGAGGTCATCGGTCCACCTTGTGGTCTTCCCGTGCGCGGTCGCCACTCCAGAACGTTTTGGCACTATCGGCCATCTGTTCTGCGAGCAAATTGCCCTGCCCACTGCCATAGGTACTCCCGTACGAAAAATATGCGTATTGGCGTACAGTTGGGTTTATTCAATAAAACAAATTACGTAAAACATTGTTCACATCTTCAATAGTTAACAGTACCCAGAAATGTCGCAACAACTTACTTTTGCAACCATAAAAGTGTCACGAAAAAACCTTGGAATAAGATATTATAATGATAAATGTGCGTGTCTAAACGCTCTTACAGCCCCAAGGAGACGAAGTGTCCAACTGCACCCCGTAATGATATCGTTTCGTGTCTCAGATAGATTTCCAAGTAAATTGGGCCACTTGTTACATTCGAACTGAATGATTTTAATATTTGAACCGTGCTGTCGATGTCGTGCTGAACGATTCGAAGCTCGTTTTGATTATGATAAATTGAAATTCTGCGAAGTAAGAAAATATACATGATTTTTTTTATTGCTTAAAAATAATTTTGGCTTATCGTCCACAATGCTACTCAAAAGCAACGTGTTGCAAACTCAAATCACTGAGTGAAATACTAGTGCCGAGTCATTCTGGCTGGAATGACTCGGCACTAGTATTTCAATGGCGGTCCGTAAGCGTTAAATGTATTACGGACGTAATGAAAATCAGTAATTATCACCAGTATTTGACATTAAAAAGTCAAAAAACGCTGTGTATTAGGACATTTACGGCCACATGTGGCGGTCACCGCTCTTCTGGAAAAAAAACCGCACCATTAATAACGCTATAATAAGTCGCGTCGTCGACGGCCATTGAAATACTAGAGCTGTGGAAATTCTGGCTACTCATTAGTGAGTTGAGTTTGTAACATGTTACTTGTAAGTAGCCTCGTGGAAAACTGGCCTTAACGCTTTATTAGATCAGATTTTACATATGAAACTTCCTCCAAAATATTTACTTGTGTCTTTATAGATAGAAGTAACAAATCATTTCATTTATCAAAATAAAGCGTTGGTTGGAGTGTCGTTAAAACCTTCGGAAAGTTCGAAATAATAAAAGATTAATATTTTCTTTTAAGACTACACTAAATGCGACAGTTTTATTTTACAACTTTGGAACGAAGCAAAAAATTGGAGTTGAACCTACTAATAAAAATTAAACGACAGGGCTTTCAAAAGTTTGATAACATTATTTCAGGCGGCTCTAAGGTGATTACGGAGATTATACTAACTCCACGAGAACTTGCGTTTTTGTTTATTTATGCGGGTACAAGCCTGATAAATGAAAAGGGTGAAATAGTCAATTCGTGATCAAAATTTAAAGGAAACGCGGGGGAAATGAAGCAATCAAATTTAAACACTTGACTCTGCCTTTGAATATTTTAAAGTACACAGATGCAGTAAAAGTTTTGAAAATATTAACGTAAAAGTTGTACAAAATATTCTTTAAAAGAGGGCAAGTTAGGAGAGTTCAAATAAAAACAAAATATCAAGTCCCTTTAGAAAATGTAGAAATACTTCGCGATGTTGTCTTTCCTGCTATTCTTCGAACTATGAAATAGAGTAAAAATTCTTAATTTTTATGAAAAATTCTAAAGTCATTCTAACAATTTGTCAGGTAATCACACTATCCTTTGGTTCAGGAATAAATAAAACCAGATAAGCGAGCGCGTCTTTGTCTAATTTAAATAAAATTATATTTTTATTTCACCATTTTGTTGGACTAGTGGTCGCAAGCGCGACTGTTGAGCGTGTGGTCCTGTAGATCATACCCAGGTTGAGCTAATTGTTTTTATAGTAATACTACCAGCTTGTTACGGAAGTGACAGTGGGCCGGCCATGTTTGTCAAAGGACCGATGGCCGGTGGAGATTACCAGTCCTTGAGTAACGCGTAACGGCAAGCGTAATCTGGGACGCCCTCCAGCTAGATGTACCGGGAACCTCAAAAAGGTGGCTGGGGCAGACTGGATGCGGAAGACGGAAAACAGAGTGTTGTGGCACACCTATGTCCAGAAGTGGACTGCGATAGGTTGAGTTGATTGACTGCCACTGCACAGCAAAGGTGTCTTCTCATACAGAGAAGGTATGAGCATTGTCACCATGCTTGATCAGGACAGGTTGCCGATAGCTAACAACTATAAGTCCAGGTGTCCTCACGGTGTTTTCCTTCACGAATGTCAGTACCTAATGTTCAAGATAAATTGATGTTTTTTCATTATGAAATTCTCAGTACTTAGCAACCTAAAATCAGAATTTCTGACATTTAACAGCACTGGTCTCATCCCCTATTTCTTGGAACTATAACTTAACAGTTGAACAGTGTTTTATATGCATAGATACATCTGCCTATCCTCATCGGGGAATATCGGCGATACGTGGCCGTGAGTCGTATAACATATGGGTGAAATATTGTGAGTATAGTTGCTATACCTACAGCTCTGCCTTCGTCCTCAGAGAACAAAAGCAAAAACTAATTAAATAATATAATAGTAAAGTAGTAGTGTGTAGTGTGTGTGTGTGTAGTATATTACACAATGTGTCCGGTCATGGACTAGCCGTATAGCAACTAACACAAATACACTATATATATTATATATACGAGGGTCCAATTCACTAGAAAATTAATGTTCATTTAAATTTGTACCTATTGTAGCTTAGCTCAAAATCTGTCGATCTAGGAAAAAAAAAAAAAGTGTCCTAGGGGTGGTTTTTACAGTAATTTACAATAATTTGTTGATTGGCATAATTTTTTTATCTTTTTTTTGGAGTTTTTTTTTATAGTTACGAAAATGTGAATCCATTGGGTCGTAATGTAAACGATAGACAATTTATAGTTGCCCTTCGAATAAGCCTACTTTTACCTCAGTAGGACCGAAACATTGAGAGATATGACATTTTTTGTACACACGTAGAGAACATCTCAACAAAAAAAAAACAAAATGGCTGCCAAATAGCGGGGAAGTGGATTGGACCCTAGTATGTAATGAATTTGTGTACTAGAATAGTTGCTATATAAGTATAGCTAGTCCATGACCGGACACATTGTATAATACTAGCTGACCTTGCAAACTTTGTACCACCATCGAAGTCAGTCAATCCGTTCTCGAGATATCTTCAAAAAAGCCGTTCCATACAAAATGTAGACGAAAATCTATGATTTTTTTCGATGTTTTATTAGTTATTTTGCTATTCAGGGTAGAGACAAATCCAATAAATCAAAAATCGTAAAAATCGGTCCAGCCGTTCTTGACTTATAAATGCACTAAATAACCCGACTTTGTTTAATTTATATAAATTACTATAATATTATAATAGGTATCATAATATTAATTACGTCATCTTTTCGTTGACAACCTTCAATTCAGTTAAGTTCTTATAATAATATTGCTAACTTTAATTAAGTCTTTCAGCACTAATGAACTGTCCTCAATCTATTAAGCGATAGAATTGAATGCTTAGAGGAATGCTGACAAGTCTTCGTAACAACTAGTTAATAAAAAGATCTAGCTTTTATAGCTTGTATTTTGGTATACAAAGGAGTTCTTAAATTAGTCTGTCGTATTTATGGTTGATATAAAAATAAAGAAAGCACGAACAAATGTCAGTTTGATTGACAGAAAAACTTTGTTTCCGTAGGAGATACAGAAGTGAATTTGTTAATTATAGATCGTTTAGCAAATCGATAGTAAGCTATGACCATTTTACTTGTAGACTAGCTGCGCCTCGCGGTTTCACCTGCATAAGTCATGACCCCGTAGAAATATCGAGTAAAAAGTATCCCCTGTCCTAATCCAGATCATGGTCTACCCATGTGTCAAATTTTATCCAAATCTGTTTATCCGTTTTAGCGTGAAAGCGTAACAAACAAAGATACAAGAGATGAAATCTTTTCACTTTATAATATTAAACTTTTTAGATAGCATTATCCTTAAACATGAACAGTGAATAACTTCTTGGCAATTATACAGGTAACAACAACATAGGTAATATCAGCGAATGCTATCCGTATTGCGGGGCCAAACAACTTTAAGAAAAAAAATACTGTATTTAAAAAGCATTACCTTTTCTCTTTAATATGAGAATAAAATTCATATTTATAAGTATGTTTATTTATTTTAGCATTATATATTTATTTAAGTATAATGTAACTTTTTGCATTATATATGTCGCAGCTAACTGGTTAAATTAGTCGTTTAGTTAAACGCCTGGCCTTGGCCTTTGGAACTAGTGCTCGTCTCGCTTCGCTCTCTCGGTTCGCAGGCGGTTGATCACAGTTCTAACTTAACCCATTTGCCCGCGGGGTGCCCCCGAGGTGCCCTGGCTACTGCGACCAATTCGGCTCGCGCGTGATTGGTTACAGTTCTAACCTAAACTATAATTGAATATCATTTAGGCTGTTAGTTGAACGGCCGCCGTTAAGTTAAAAGGCTGGGCGGTTAACTAAAAACGCCTAATTAAACCAGTTGGCTGCGACATATATATAATATAGGTTTAATTAATATTTTAGTTTAAGAAACCACAAATCAAATTCTTCTCTTCTTGTTCTACACACTATTTCTGACCTCCACGTGGGCGAAGGCGCGGGCAAAAGATAGTGATAATAATAAAGTTTATTCATTAAAAAGTATTAATACAATGTGACATGTTCGGTGAACCACAAACGAAGCGTCGTCGCTTGTATTTTATGGATCAGACTGATTTGCAAGATAATAAAGCTAATTTAATTATATTCTAGAATCTGAATGAGTAAGGGTTTCCAGGCTCAGAATAAATACCTGTAACTTATAATTAATTGATTGAAACATTTGTTGCAACTTGTAGTCTTGTAGTCCTGATGAGGCTAACTAGCTTAACTGTAGCCAATCTCAACTTTACTATACTTATTTTGTTCAAAATTATCAAAATATTTTACTTATGTAATGTTGCCCAAGACACAGGCCGTGCCTAGTTGGAGACCAACGATACCTCCGTATTGTATTTTTTTATTAAGAAATAAACGACTATTATTATTTAACTAGTTTTGTTTGATTAAGGGCTGATTTTTCCAACGTCAGATAATTTTATCCGAGGAATACTTTTTAATTTTCGACAGTTCTTCTGTTATACGGGGACAACGGGAATACAGGGTCAATTTTATTTTACGAATAAAAATTATCTGTGGATTGAAAAATCAGCCCTAACAGTTTCAAACAAGGATTATGAAGAATTAAACATTTTAATCACTGATTTATGAAAAGATTAATTAACTCGGAACTTTGAATGTTCGCAGAAAATTTTCTATTTGTATTTAAGTGTTATTTACATTCATATTTTACATTAATTTTCACAAGATTGAAAGTTAATTTAAATTGAATATTTTGGGTAGGATGCGGGAAGCACAGAACCGGTCGAAATGGCGGGCTTGGGGGAGGCCTATGTCCAGCAGTGGACATCTTTCGGTTGAAATGATGATGATAATGATGATTTTAGGTAGATACTACAGATGTTGGAAAGATATGAAAAGAGTGATAGTTCAGTGTACGAGTATTTTTTTATTTATTAAAACTTTATGCACAAAGCCGCTTTGTGCTCGACTTGGCGGAGGCACTACCGTGCCTCCAGATACTGTACAAAGGCGGGCTTAATGCCTGAGGCATTTTGTACCAGTAAACCTTAGGGTGATGCAGAGACAAAACGTGGCAGGTGCAACATACGGGATAAATTGTTAGGAAATGACTATAAAATACAACAATAATTTTTATAGTACGAGTACCACGTCACAAACTCCCAACACAAAAAAAAAATATGATCATATTTCTACCGTTATGTTTCTTGTTCGAAATATCAAAATAATAAAATGAATTTCACATATGCACGCTTAATTTAAAAGTAGATTAAAAAACGTGTCTTCATGTGTATTTTAACCTACATTTATTCTTCTATCTTTTAAGGTTATATCTAGCATCTAAGCGGAGCTAATCTCCAAGATAAGTGTCAGCTTCCACGACATGTGTGGCGTCGTTAAAGAGCTTTGACATATCGCTAAAAACACCAAGCAACCTTGGCATTCAAGGTTTTACACTATTCACGCAAAAAAATTGGATATCGTGTTACCCAGTAACTGGATTGTGAAGGTCAGATAGGAAGTCGCTCCATGTAAAATACAGATTCAGCTGCATCTGGTTAGACTGAAAGCTGACCAAGCTGGGAAAAGGCATATGCAGGTAACTCAAAAAAAATACAAAGTTGGTATTACTTACCTATGGAGGTTTTATTTGCATAATACATTAAAGCCCGGTGTACCTATGCCTGGAACTTGCATAAAAATATGCAAGTAGCTTGCATGCCGTGTGCCATAACAACTTCTGATTGGTGAATACCATACTGGTATGCCAGCTACCTACTTGCATACTTTTGTGCAAGTTACAGGCATGTGTATTCCTAGCGTAATGTTAAACTGTCATATGAAAAGGAATCTCCATGTTTTGTCAAGTCGTAAACACCGTGCGAAGCAAGGGCGGGTGGCTAGTATATAATAAAATCACACGAGTAAAATAACTGTTCTAAAATGAATTGTCATTGAATATCTGAAGTCCAGACTGTAAACATATTCGTTTAGTATTAATTTGTTGCGACATGTGTCAACTACGGCGACAAGAATAGGTTTATTTTATTACGATCCTATATCGCAAAACGTTTACGATACAATTTTATATTACGATTTTAGAAACCTCTATATCATTTTTGAAGACCAATCCTATCCATCGATCCCCACACGTATGGGATTGATGAAAAAAAAATTGAGTTTCAGTTCTAAGTATGGGGAAACCCCCAAAAAATTACCAAGTTTCGGAAAAAAGTGGCTGTGACTTACGGACGAACAGACAGACATGATGAATCCATAAGGGTTCCGTTTTTTGCCATTTGGCTACGGAACCCTAAAAAGGGTTAACTCCACTGTATGCTCCAGAAAAGTGTGCCTAAAACTATTTTCTAGTTCAGTGATCAATGATTTTAGTTGAAAAAAGCGGTGTATTTTTTAACCCTGTTGCGTAGACGCTTTTTACTGTAAAAACATTGGAACGAAGTAGCTTTACCATACAAGTGAAACTACGAACTATAAATATAGAACTTGCATTGTATAAATTGAATTTATTTGGTTCTAACTCTAGGCCTTAAAAATAATCTGGTTTGAGAAGTGGGCCCTACAACCACTGGCCACCGCGACACTTTTAAGAAAACTAAACTATATTATGAAGAAGCGTCAAATGAAACGCCGCCGACCTAGGAGGACACATAGTGACTTTATTGGTGAGGTTTGCAGAAAGGCCAGGGATTTGCAACAGGCGTGCGTGTATGACCTGATGTAAGACCGTAAACATGGCAAAAGGAAAGGATCGTACAAGGTGGTGTTTTGTAGTTTCTGCCTACCCCCATGCGAAGAAGTCTGGTCTGATTCGGAATGCGTACCGTAGCTGATACGGCCTCGAGATCGATCACCTACTACCGGAATGGAGGAACAAATCGTTTGAACTAATCAGTCTGATCACTTCGTATATGTTTGTGTATATGTACTGCACGCATACGGTCAGAATGATCGGAGCGTTCGTTTTATCTCTCCGTAGATAGTGGTCGATATGGTGACCTTTAAATATATTGCAAGGAGAATGAAACCCATTATTTATGATGACAGGCACCATATCCGACACAATATGTCAATATGTCAATTGAGCCGCGATTACCGAGTCGGCGAGTCAGCGTGAACTTTAAGTTGAACCCAAAAATAGAACAAAACCAACCTTTGTGCAATAATTTCTTTGTATTAATGTATTCTATTGTTAACACCACAATAGAGGAGAAGCCTTGAACTTTTTTTAGCTAAAGAAAAAAATACGAAGATGACAGAATTATATTTAGGCATCTTTTACATAAGAACAGGCTACGGATTTTGACAAATGACAATCACTTTCAAAACATTTCTATTCCTACAGCACTTTTGATTGACATAAACATTTCGGTAGCAAATGTTGGTCCCAAACATTTATGAGTTTTCCGTCATCGTCATCACTGATTGAATATTCCTTGGTCTAGGCCCTCTGATACATTACTATCGTAATATACTCGTATATTGCTCTGTGAAAACAACGGGCAACGCCTACACGAATAAAAACGGTCTCGCAGCCAAAGTCGTATTTAATGACAGTCATGCTACGGCCGCGTAGCAGGCGCGGTGTAGACAGCTGCGTAGCAGCTACGCCGTAGCTGACATACATTTATGTTGAATATTGTGTGTTATACCTACTTATAAAAATTCTATATTGCTAGGATTCCTAAGAAAGCGTCACTGTAATGTTATAAAAATATTTCATAGTGCATACAGAGGTAATCGTCGATAGGTATATCTCATTTCATTAAGGTACTTAGAGTGGTATATGGGCCCGTTTCGAGTTGGCTTCGGCTCCTTGCACGCCTCTCAAAGATTTGGGACCCGATGGTCCCGACATAGGCTGAAGGGACCCGATGGTCCCGAGATAGGCCGAACTTATTACGCGTGACGTAATAATTTTGGCCTTTAACAGTCCTACTGCAAGGTAAATGAGAAGAGGTCAAATTGAAAAGACATGGACATTAATCACCACACTTGCTCAATACGGATTGGTGATTTCTGATTTATTCTTTTCACTTCATGTTTCATCACGATGTTATTTCTTCACCGTATGTCAAAGTACTACCGTTTGTAAAAGTTTAGATAAAAAAATATGATATCGCGTTTAGTAAATATTATATTGCATTTCCTATCATCCATGCAACCAACCTCACTGACAATAACCTTTTTGCCAGAGCGTAAACTAAACTACTTACTCAAACAAAACAAAATAGGGCCCACCCTAAGTTAATTTAGAATTTTGTCTAAAAATAAAAAATTAGGTAAGCATTTATGAAATAAAGCATTAAACTTTGTTCTTGACATGTTTATGGCTCCTTATCAATTTTCTGAGCGTCAATTTTAGCGTCGAATTTAAGTGGGTAGACACAAAATGTGAAGTACTTGAAAAAACAGTTGTTGTACGAATTCTGTCACTTGTATTCTCAGTCCGGTTCAAAGCGTTGACATTACCTGTCACTTTCGGTCACAGCTTTTTTTATTTCGGTGTTAATCGTAATTACTTTGCCTGGTTTTCGTCGTCATATGGACATGGAAAGCTCAGCAAGAGTTGTAGCTATGCTTCAGGAGGGAGGCCCTCAGAGATCTGTACCAATACGTCTTGGTGTGTCGCGACGTGCTATCCGAATCATGTGGGAACATTTTTAGGAGACCGGGAGTGTAGCTTGGAGGCCTGAATCGGGAAGAATTAGGCGTACCGTAACATCAAATGACCCCTCCCGCTCTGGGTGGAGCGGAAGGGAGTGTCAGACTCTTACTGACTAAAACCCACCCGTGTTCCTTCCTTAGCCCTTTATGTTCCGGGCCAGCGGTAACCTTTTCGGACAATCCCGCTGACCCGGCAGACTTCGGCCCTATGGGGCCCTTCCTCGATGCTGAAATCTCTTTGAGGCGCGCGTGGAACACGTACGCGCCGTCCGGCACGGGCCTGGTCCTGATTGGACGGTGAGCTACCCATTACCAACTACTCTCTGCCGGCACGCCTTACAAAACCGGCGGCGGCAATCTACTGGTACCAGAGTCTGTGATCAAACCTTTCGTAATCGTCTCCTCAACTGTTGGTCAACGTTCCCGAGTGCGTGTTGTTTGACTCAATCCGACAAAATCCGGCCGAGCAGCGCGCTTAAGTCGCGAGTATTTCAACTAGGCAATGGAAAACTGGAGTGCTGTATTCTTTACAGACGACTGTAGGGTCAAGTTTTTCAGTGATGATAAACGAGTCCGCGTGTAGAGAAAACAAGGTGATCATCAAACAGTTACAGGAAATGGGCGATAGACTAAGTTTATTTTTCAAGTTAATTTGAGGTTTAGAAGTGCTTCTTTTGTGTAAATCGATCAAAATAAACAAATTTCACCATTAACTATGTTTTAACGAATTTTTAAATCTCTACTCTAAACCTTTCTATTCATAAAAAGTACTTAATCATTCATATTTTTATTAAATAACAGCCTAAAACCTGGGTGGGCCCTATTTTCTTTTGAGTAGTTTATATTCGTGCAAAACTGGCTTCACGACAGGGAAAGACTCGTTTATAAAAATTTGCGAGGGCTGTGCCCATCAGAATGTGATTTAAAAGTAATTAAGGATTTGCAAGCTTTTCCTCGATTTGTAGAGAATTTTATTTTAATTGGATTTTCGAATTGATTGAAAAGATAATGTCATTCAGCGACGTATGAAATTGTATTCCGATCTACACGAAACTTGGAAAAATTCAAGAATTCCCAATTATAATTTTTTTCAAACCTTTTTCATGACATCCCGATAAAAGCTCTTAATAAACATATATGGCACATTATTTGTACAGTTACAAACAAAAATGATTATCCAGTTTCATACACAACGGTTTTTTGGTGAAAATATTAAAAAAATATGCTATGATTACCTGTTATCTTAATGTGACCGAAATCCATCTTTTGAGAGTATTTTTTACGAATGCAGGTACGCGTCTAAGTAAGGGATGATTTCACCAATGAAACTGAACGCGATACGCACATCTAAACTACGTTCAAGAGCTGTCAGTGTCAATATTCCCCAACTAATAGCAGTTGACACGCAGTTTATATGTATGTATATATGAAATTCACCCTTATTTGTACGTCTAAATGCGACAACCAGATTACAAGGAGTTCTTCCACTCAACCTCCCGTTAAGTGTAGGTAGTGCCTATCCGGAAATTGAAAAGTCAGTGGGTCATTTTACTGAAACCATTTCCCTTACATACACTCACTACCTGCTAATTTTTCTCATATTTCATTGAAACTGAAATCTTTGTAAACATAAGTTAAAAAAACCCTTATCCCGTTTTTCTTAATTTACCCAAAAAATTTTACATACATATTAGGTAACCGTACTCCAAAGTAAAAAGCCAGAAGAAGAAAGAAAATTATTATAATGATTACGTGGAATTTATTATTACTCTTACTTGTAAATGGTATAAGAGAACAAAAAAAACCTAATGGAGAGTAGGTTCCTAACCTCTTTAGTATTACATATATGTTTTCCTTTTTATGTCATTGCTTTGGTAAGTTAAGATATTGCGGGCAAGTTCTTTCGGTAGGGCCGTAATGGCAATAGACAGACGTGTTTAGAAAAGGGAAGGAGAGGCCTTTGCTCGGCAGTGAGACATTACGGGATAAGTAGATAGAAAGATAGATGTTAAGAGATGAGCAAGTGGTGTTTCACAAAACGTTAAAAACAGGACAATTTTCTGTGACTACCTACAAACATTTTTTAAGTACTTTCTTTCGCTCCAGTCTTTTTTCTACCTTAAGTATTGGAGTAGGTAAAGTCTTTGTAGGTATTAGTTTTAAGTGTATGTAATTGTATATATTATGTGAATTTTACTACTTCTTACTATTTTAACTTCGTTTAAGTAGGTAGGTATGCAATAGTTTAGGGGAGTTACTTAGTTTTATTACTTACTAGCTGTTGCCTGCGACTTTGTCTGCGATCCAGAATGCAAAGTAGCCTATGTCCTTACTCATGTCATGGTCTATCTGTGTGCCAAATTTCATCCAAATCCGTTTAGTCGTTTTAGCGTGAAAGTTTAACAAACAAACTTACTTTCGCATTTATAATATTAGTTGGGATTAGGATTTTGAAGTATAATAATCTGTGTATTGTATATATAATCGTTGGTCAGGCAGGGGACATAGTTTTAGGTAACCAGTCCATCTTAGCCACCCAAACCTTTAGTTCAATAATTATTAATGTTGCCATATTTTCAATAGTCTTACACCATCCGGGTACACTTGCAAAATGCATACAGTGATAATCGTTAGTTGGTGCGTGCCTCTGCTAGTTGGCTTCGGCTCCTCGTATGCCCATTAAAGGTCCGGGACCCTATGATATCGAGATATGCGAAAAGCAAAAAAAAATAAGTTAACGGTGTCCTGTTGCAGGTACAGAAACGTTAATACAACTCGTTTTAATAACTTTTATGCTATGTTCACATGCACGCCGTGCAGCCCGGCGGGCTGCCTGGCGGGCTGCGCGGCATGCAGCCCGCCCCAGGTCGGCGAAAATTCAAGCTGTTCACACGCACGCCGTCGTGTCAGTCAGCACGCCCGGTTCGCGGCATTCACGTTCACAGGCGCGTTTACGGGCTCGGGCGTACCGTTTACACGCTCGTGAATGTGAATGTGCACGTTGAATGTCGAGTTGAACGCGCGCGTGTGAACATAGCATCAGGTAATAAGGTACTCAAAGGGCTCGGTAATACATAAAAATTTCAAAGCATTTCTATGTCAACATATTTCTGCAAGAAGTACACAGTAATGCTATGTTCACATGCACGCCGTGCAGCCCGGCGGGCTGCCTGGCGGGCTGCGCGGCATGCAGCCCGCCCCAGGTCGGCGAACATTCAAGCTGTTCACACGCACGCCGTCGTGTCAGTCAGCACGCCCGGTTCGCGGCATTCACGTTCACAGGCGCGTTTACGGGCTCGGGCGTACCGTTTACACGCTCGTGAATGTGAATGTGCACGTTGAATGTCGAGTTGAACGCGCGCGTGTGAACATAGCATTACGTTGAGCCTCTTATCGCAACACTCGAGCTGCATCGGGACACGAAGAGAAATAGGTTAGTGTGTTGTGCTGAAGTTCTAACTTATTACTCATGCATAGCCATCGTCAAGTCGATAGGTACAGATAACAAAAGAGATAAGTATGCAGGATCGTCAGACATAGTTGAAGTTTGGTAAGAAACCGATGGATGTTCTCGAATAAAATTTAATTTTATTAATAGAAAAAAAAACAGCTGATTTATCAAATTAAATTTCAGGCGACAACATCCATCGGTTTCTTACTAAACTTCAACTATATTCGACGATCTTGCTTACCTATCTCTTTTGTTGACTGTACCTCGGTAGCCTACTTTTGTTTAGTACTAGGAAAATAGTAATAGTGCCTACTCGTTGTCTGAAAACACATTTCTATAATTAACTCTATTATTTTGATATTCTCCAGAAAGAGATGGAAATAAACAGTCGAGAGGTGTCGTGGTAAATCCGATTAGAACGACATTCCTTTCGCTTTTGGACACCTGGCGAATGAGAGCTTAACCGAAACAAGTGTAACATTGTAACATTTTTATTACGTAACAAAATTACGATGAGGAACTTCGCTCCAAAATTCTGTCTTAAAAATGCACTTCTATACAACGGGTGTAAAAGTCACTTGTACAGTCAACAGCAAAAGTAGATGATCAAAATCAGAAATTCAATACTAATTAACGGAGTTCGCGTCAGAACTGTGTGGCAGAGCTGTTGCTGTTGTTGTTGTTGAGCTGTGTGCAGAGACTGTGTGGCTGTGTGGCAGAGTTCTGACGCGTACTCCGTTCATTAGTACCTATTGAATTTCTGATTTTGGTCATCTTCTTTTGCTGTTGACTGTACTCACCGTCATTGTAATATTTTTTTGTACTGGACCATACCTGGGAGTCTTCTGGTTACGAAAATAATATTGACTGTTGAAATTCCAACTTTTACCGACATTTTTTACGGAAACAAGTGTTTAATGTTGTAACACAACTTTAAATACCCCGACGACCCCTGTACCGTTGCATGCACCCATGAGCACAATGTTTTGCGTGTGTTACATTGCGCACTACCACAAAGATAAATTTTTCACACCAAAAATAAAAGTGGTTTCCCAGCAATTATTTTTGTGCAATATTATTTAGTTTGATGTACCTACAGAATGCGTAGTTGACGGCTATGAGATGTGTCTTTTTACACTCTGTATATATTTTTATGTTTCAGTAGTTTAATCTAAGCGTTGTCTGTCAAACAATCAGTTGTAAAGGAACTCGTTCAGAGACGTAGCTACCCCTAATTTTTTCCAATCTAAAAACAAAAAAAAAATGTCGTGAACCTACTTCATTTAAACACAAAGGCTTAAATAATAACCCAATTATTAATTATTGAAAACGAAAATTCAATTGACAGTTCTTCGATTCTTTGAAGACAAACTATTGGTTGTTAATACTCGCGTCTTCTTACGAGATTACTTCAGCTTTTAAAAGCGTTCAGAAGGGAAAATTATTTCCAGAATGTTTTTTAAGACAAATTAAGTCCATCTATAACAATGAGAAACCAATAATATCACAATTTATCTACTATTACTACAGATAAAAAAGCTATCTGTGATCAATATTCATCAAAATATAATATTTTTTGGACAACCAAGGAATAGATATAAGATTGGCTCATTCAGTATTTACAAACAAATGTTAGGAGGGAAAACATCACAGAATCGAAATAAGCTATCTATTTCTTCATTGTTATGGCTTGTTGACCAAAATAGCAAGTAATAATAATATTGATGGACGTAACATAAAACATTACCTACCACAGATTTCGATACTGGTCACCGCCTTTAATAAGCTTTCAACAATCTGGGTTTTAGTCACGCGTTAGTTATTGGCTGGGTATCTATTTTATTAAAAACATGATTAATTTACACATTTAATATCAAATCAATTACTAGAGCATTCACAAAATTTTATTTTAAAAGTTATTCATAGCGATCCTTATTTAAAATGAATATTGTATATTTTACAGAAACACAGATTAATGTTTTAATTGATTAATCTCTTTAATTGCATAAATAACTTTAAAGCATAATTAATGTCAAATTAAATCACCGTAAAACGACAAATGCGACGCCATTTTCTACGAACTCTAGACGGTATATTATTATTCATGGCGTATCGCGGTAATGGTAAACGTTTTCCCGAATTTTTTCTTTTAATATTTCTTGATAAAATAGTTAACAATTCAATGACCCTTAGGTATTGTAATCGATTTAATATTTCTGAAGAAAATTGAGAATCCATTTAGAACAAGGCTGAGTAAAATTAGGCGTAGCTTAGGGTTTCTCCGTGAGATACCTACCTTTTTGTGTGTTATTTGTGTTAAAAGAAAAAAATGTAAATAAACGTCTTCTGTCAATTTCCCTTCGCTCAAGCGACCTCACATAATTCACATACGAACTCATTTGGTTTTAAAGTTAATCGTCGCGGTTTCAACATCGTTTCAATTTTGAAGTGTGATGTTTTGTTTCAAATTCGTAGTGAACAACCGAACCTACTTTTTGAGAAAGGTACGTTTTGAGAAAGGTGCATTTTGAGAATTGTACGTTTTGTGTATGGGGTGCATTTTGCGAAAGGTACATTCTGCGACTGAACGTTTCAAACGTCGTTCTTTCTCTGTATGAAAAGAGGTTTACCTTACATAGTAACAGTAGTACAGGCTGGTAATAAGATGAAAGGTAGTTAACAGCATTATGCTTAGCCAACATACTGGACACACTAATCCGTCTGCCAATCGTGCTGAGTGCTCCATATTCCTTCTTGTACAATTATTGTAACCGTCTTTAAGGCAAGGCCTATGGTCAACAATGGATATATTCAGACCTATCATACATTTTCTCATTGCAAATGAAAATGAGAAGGAAACTAGCCACGGCAAGATGTAAGAGAAAATAATACTTGAGTATTATGGTTGTTGTCGTAATTATTTAAAGTCTGTTTGAAAGCTGTTGAGACAAACAAACTTAATTGGTTTTATGACAACTTTCAAGAATCGGATAATCCTGATTAGATAAAAAAAAATCGCAGTAGTCGCTAAATTATAATTATTAGATAATAGTTAGATTATACATTAGTAATTTTTTTATAGAAATAAAGAATAAAATAGAAATTAATGCCTTGCATTATGCAGAAAGAAAGGGTCCGCTTATAATTACAAATCCTTAGTAGTTACAGGCCGAATATAATATATAGCCCACACCCCCTTTTACAGAAAGGAGGTCTGTGTGTATGATAAAACAAATGCCGAAATAATCGTCAATTCCGCAATTAAATCGGAGTCGCATTCCATTTTTAATTTCATTAATAGCGTGGATTACACGTAGTTCTGTGTTGTGATAAATTTATTATATTAATCATTCTATCAGTAATTAGAATTCAGCCAGTTTGGCTTCCGGGAAATCGTGTTAAAGCTTTACGTGTTTGGCCGAAATAATTGAATAGCGTAATTTAATTGTTTGGTGGTTAATGCAATATACATGTATGTTCGACTGGTTGATTTGTTGATTTTAAAATTAGCAGCAATGGTTTGTTAAAAAGAAAATATTTTCGTCGTAATTTTAATTTTTTTAAGCCACGCTGATTAAAATCTAAGAAAACACGTAAATGTAGCTTATTGAAATGCTACTTAATTTGGCCCTTTAGGCAATTCCGAAAATACGGATCTCATAAATTGAAAAGTTGCCCTTAATTTAATTCCTTAAACAAGATTAGATTTACCTGCAAACTGCCAAATTCGTCCAAGCTTACAAAACTTCGCGGTGAACTGAAAAAAAAAAGTTTTCTAACACTTTTTCGTAACCGTCACTAAAACACACTCACGAATTTCGCGTCAACAAAACAAAAATGAAGATGCGATTCTACGATTAAAAGTTCGAATTTAAAATTGAATTTCGAATAATGTTTATTCGAACTTGAACTTGCGTTCGCACTCAACTGGTGGGCGTTCTGTTCGGCGCCTTTCTGTCTACTGACGGTCAGGAGGGCGCGCGTCGAACAACGCGCCGCAAAAGTTTCAGCTGCAACACCCGTGTGCTACTTGCATTGTAGTCCCTAACTATTATTGCGGGTCTACTGATTGTGATGAGCAATTTCAGTAGCCTTGTATTGAGGTGCGCGTCGATTTTAGGTCGTATTTCAGCGGTTAATGCGGTAAAGCGGCTTAATTGTACCGTCGTTTTGTTCTTCCAGTGAAAGCTGTGACGTTGAAAGTGAATTCCTTGTGTTGTGTAAGGAATTAGATCGGGTTAGAGTTTAACTGAAAGTAAATTAGTTTATTATATCTATTTGCATTTTACGACTTCAGTATTTAGTTATTTCGTAAATCGGATATTGCCTATTATAACTGGGGTTCTTCTCCTTACAAAATAATGATAGATATTATTTTTGATTCAGAGGAACGTGGGTTTTATCGAGACTACCTAATCTAATTAGAGGCTCAGGTGGACACTTGGACAGGTCAACAAAGGAAAATATTTTCAGATGGTTTCAACAAAGGTCTGCGTGATGAAAAGGTTATGAATATTTACTTTTATAGTAAAACTAGCTGCGCCCCGCGGTTTTACCCGCGTAAATGTCGATCCCGGGGTAATATCGGGATAAAAAGCCTTTATGTTAATCCAGGGTGTCGGCTACCTCCATACAAAATTTTAGCAAAATTGGTTCAGCCGTTTGAACGTGAACAAACATATAAACACACCCCCACACCCCCCCACACACACACACTCACAAACTTTCTCCTTTATAATATTAGTGTGATTATTGTAGATTGTTGTTTTCGCATACCTAATGAAATTTAGGTTTATTTGTCTACATGCTTATAGCAATAAATTATTCTTATCATAGGATCGGATTACTATTTTAATCTTGTTTTCTTTTTATCGCAAAGTATTACCAATTATAGGTACTTACCTAGTTATAATTTTATGCTTACCGTGGTTTTAGGTGGCGCAGAAAAAGAGATCCTAGAAGAACTTGAGGAGGCTTTTGTCTACAAAAGACAAAAGTTTTGTTTTGGACAGTATATAATAGGCTAAATAATAATTTAAAAAAATATGTTTACTGCGGTTGATCAGTGGATGGGTGACCATCTCAAATTGTGACTTCTTCGCATCTCGGAAAGCACGTCAAGCCGCGCGTTTATTGAAAAGTAATAACTGGCGTCGGAAAAACATTTTTTTTTTACCTAAAATTTTAAACAAAACGATCACCGAAATCGAATGAATGGTATCGTGCCAAAATATATTTTTTATGAAACGATTCGACGAAATATTTGTTTCGACACCCTTACAATTTGTTCAGACATAAATGACGATTCGATAAAATATTTTGTTAATGAAAAATACCTACACGTTAAAATTTATACCCCAAATAAAATGTGTACACATTTATTTTAAAACCTAATTGTACGATTCGTGCATGTAAATACGATAATAAATAGGAGTTTAAGGGATATGAAAATAATTAACAAAACGTTTCATCCATGTGTAAGTGTAGGCTGTTATTAGAAAAATAAAATAAGTTAAGTAAGGGTTCCGTACCACAAGGCAAAAACGCCGAAAAAAACACGTTTGTTGTATGGGAGCCCCCCTTAAATATTTATTTTATTCTGTTTTTAGTATTTGTTGTTATAGCGGCAACAGAAATACATCATCTGTGAAAATTTCAACAGTCCTAGCTATCGCGGTTGTTGAGATACAGCCTGGTGACAGACAGACGGACGGACGGACAGACAGCGAAGTCTCAGTAATAGGGTCCCGTTTTTACCCTTTGGGTACGGAACCCTAAAAACACGGACACAGACAGACACCAAAAGCGACTTTAATCCTATCTTTTATATTATAAATGCGAAAGTGAGTTTGTTTGTTACGCTTTCACGCTAAAACGGCTGAACAGAGTTGGATGAGATTTGGCACATCGGTAGACCATGACCTGGGTTAGGACATAGGACTTTTTGTCCCGGTAGTACGTTCCCGTGGGATAATTTCCGAACTTCATCTGTGCGTAGCCGCGTGCAAAGACAAGTTTATAATATGTACTAGCGGCGCCCCACGCTTTCACCGGCCATAAGTGTCGATCCAATGGGAATATCGGGATAAAAACTATCCTATGTCCTTTCCCGGGACTAAAACTATCTCTATACCAAATTTTATCTAAATCGGTTCAGCGGTTTAAGCGTGAAGAGGTAACAGACAGACAGACACACTTTCACATTTATAATATTAGTAATTTAGTATGGATAGTATGGATGTAGGTACAAGTAAAGATTAGATTCCTATATAATAATTTTTGAAGTCAAGGCAATTTTATTAGTAATTTTAGTTAAATTCCCCGGGATTTACGAATTAGATTTGTAGAAAATAGGTCTTCTTATCTAGTGTCGATCTTTGTAAGGGAAGGTTCACACAAAAAAAACCTACGTAAGCAGTTCATTTGTATGTATGTGGGGAAGGCATTTAATGCTTGTAAAGTGGTTCGATCTAGATTAAAGAATAGATTTCATTGACTTTTTCTTTTTCTTTTAGTTTCTTGTTTTGAATGGATATTGCAGCACGTTTGGTGGTAAATCTGAGCCTCTGAGGGGCAATTCTCGTAATTTTGAGAACGTTCACAGTCTGACCTCAGTCTCAATCTGTCAAAAATACCTCTAATTTCCCTACATTTTTGACAGGTTTTTGACATTTATTGTCGCTGAGATGAAATTGCAACTACCTACTCGTAGATTTTGAACGTTTTTAATTACGGGAATTGGCCTTCAGTTTATAGGACAGGGCATGACAGTAGTTTCCTAGATTCACAAACAGAGAACAGACGACCGATGGCGTAGATCTTTACCCTGTAGCATTCCACTGTTGGCTATCGGCGTTTCCAAAATGGTGCCGATTTTATGTGGTTCGTGTATGACCATCTTTATATTCCACAGGCTGTCATTGGTGGATCTTTGATAGCCGTTACAGGTCGTTAGAAGTCCGAAAGTGTGACAGCCAGTCTTACTAAGGCATATCGTATTACCCAGTAACTGTGTTATGGATTTCAGATAGGCAGTCGTTCCATATAAAATACTGGTATTCAGCTGCATCCGGTTCGACTGGAAGCCAACCCCAGCATAGTTAGTAAAAGGATAGGCAGATAATGCTGTATGTGTTACTGTATTTTATCTCATGATGACAAGCTTAACTTGTGGTAAAAAAAAAGCACAGTACCTCTCAGTACAAAAGTACTACCTATATTCAAAGCCAAACTTAAAGCATTCCTGTTGAATAAATGTTTATATTCTATATCTGATTTGGTGACAAATGATGGTGAATAGTTTTTATTAATTAGTAATTTACCTTTTTGACATTAAATATTTAGTCAAGACATTGTTAGATTTTTTACATTTTAGAGAATAGGTTTATACCTAAGTATCGACATGATAATATTTACAATAGTTAATATAATTACTTTTTTGACATAATATTTATCATATGTTATTGATTTTATTTTTAGTGAAATTTACTGTTTAATATTCATTATTTATTGTTTTTAGCTGTAAGATATTAATTAATGTACTACATAATTTCAAACACAATGTAAATTGTTTTATGAATAAATAAATAAAAGTACCGTCCGCTACACGAGCAAAGTTGGAAGTGTGTGTTACATGCTGACGCTAGTTGTATTCACGCACACATTCACAGCGTGTTTGTATACTTGGTGAAAGCGCGTGTGGTTTCGTTGGGTAAAAATACTTTAAGCATGGTACTTGAAGTTCACACCCTTTTGTAAAGGGTCGATGACAGATTTCTGTAGTAATTGTTTTAATATACCGCTATTACCAAACAGTTAATTTTTCTTGCTTTTCATGCAAACGCAGAAAACTACACGAAATAAAAGTAAAGTTGTTGAAGTTTCTTTTAATTATCTTATTGCCGAGAATCGATCTGAATGGCGTGCAATTGGAGAGTCCTATGTCCAGCAGTGGACTGCTGTAGGCTGATTATGATGATGATGATTTGCAAAAATGGATCAGCTAGTACAGTACCTCGGCGTTAAATTTGAAATGGTTGTATTTCTGTAAGTCAGTTTGTACAAACACTTTTACACGGATTTATCTGTGAGTGATAAATACGATACTCTACCTACAAAGCGAACTTATTTTTAAACTTGTCTTGTCTTGTTGTTGTCTTGTGTGTGTTGCTGTGTTGTTGGTCTTTTTAACATATTTCTAGATTATCATGTAAAACTTCAAAGTTACATTAATCATCATCATCATTTCAGCCGAAAGACGTCCACTGCTGGACATAGGCCTCCCCCAAGCACCTCCACTTCGACCGGTTTTGTGCTTCTCGCATCCAACGGGTTCCTGCGGCTTTCAAAAGGTCATCGGTCCTCGGTCAGCCTTCCAATGCTACGTCTTCCGGTACGCGGTCGCCACTCCAGAACCTTTCATAGGGAAAATTACATTGCGTAAGCTTTATTAATTCCGTGTAGTACGAATAAACTGTCGGTTTCGGCTAATTATTCAATCGGATGCTAATATTATGCGCATAAGTAATGTCGTACGCGTAAGTTAGCACCATTCGAGCGTATGGTCAGAATTAATGGACGGACAACTTTATAAATTGTACGCAATCATGGCCTGTTTAAGATGTTTCTTGGTGTGGGATGGTGAAATCTTTTCAGAACTATATGTCATATTAGTCTACCGCCGTCTACTGTGAGACTCAGGTGAATTTAAAACAATATATAATAACAGTCTTTTTTTTTTGGGTGAGAAATTAACAAATAACTTCTCCCGCCCCGGAGTGGGAGGGCGTGTCAGTCTTTCACTGACCCCACCCGTGTTCCTTCAGTTACCTGACGGTATCTCTTTCGAACAACCCGCGACCCTGGCAGGCATCGGCCCTAGCGGACCCCGTCAGTTAGGGCTGACATCTCTTTGAGGCACGCGTAGAACATAACGCGCCATCGACCCGGGCATGGTCCTTACCGGACGGTGAGCTGCCCATTGCTCGCCGTCCGCAAGCCCGCGCCTACGGTGACCGGGAATCGGCTGTCGATTCCCGACGCCCAGGATGTCTCCTGCACTGCACTCTCGAGCCGTACCATGGCCTGGACTAGGGCCGCACGCGAGAGATTACCGCAGCCGATCTCCGCCCTGACGACGCGGCGATACTCTGACGAAGCTGGGTAGACTTCCACCGTACGCTCCACCATGTCTTCCGGATGATCCACACAATTGTGACACCTGGGCGTTTCCTCCCGCCTTATCCGGAACAGGAACCTCCCGAAGCAGCCGTGTCTGGTGAGGACTTCCGTTAGGTGGAAGGTGAGGACGCCGTGGCGCCTCTCCAGCCACTCCTCAAAGAGGAGAATTATCGCCGAAATTGTGGCGTGCCCAAATAATAAAAGCCTCATGGGTCGATTGAAGGTTAAGCTACGCTTGATGCGGTCAGTTCGTGGATGGGTGACCATTTTTAACATATCGAAACCCCCGAACGTCTTAACGTGCCTTAGAAAACACGTTAAGACATTGGTCCCGGCTGTCATTCGTAGATCATTGACAGTAGTTTTGGGTACAACCAGTCTTACCAAGGAGAAGCGTGTTACATAACTGGGTTGAGGAGGTCAGATAGGCACTCGCTCCATGTAAAATACTAGTATTCAGCTGCATCCGGTTAGACTGGAAGCCGACCCCAATATAGGAAAAGGTTAGGCAGAGAAAGGTAAAACTAAGGTACTCGCAGGGTAGCTTTTATCAATATAATTATCCAACTCCTATGTTTGTTTGTTGATTTTTCCTTTTATCTCGTAGCAACAGAGCAATGGATCGACGTATTTCAGCCTAAAGATAGCTTATGGGCTAGAAAGTGACATTAGCTCTTATCGCGAAAAAATACACTGTAGCACTGCTTCAATGACAAGGAAATGTAAATAAATCGTCCAATTTCGTACGAAAATCAATACCGTGAAGAGAATTTAGTATCGCGTGTCACAGGTTCACCGTCCCTGTTCTACATTGATTGTGTATGTACAGTCAACAAAGGAGATAAGTATACAGGAGCGTCGGATATTGTTGAAGTTTACTAAGAAACCGATGGATATTCTCGAATAAAATTTTAGTTTATTAATAGAAAACAAACAGCTCATTTATTAAATTAAATTTCAGTCCAGAACATCCATCGGTTTCTTAGTAAACTTCAACTATATCCGACGCTCCTGTATACTTAACTCCTATGTTGACTGTACATAAGGGAAGTAGGTACATTGTATGGTGCGTGTGAACCTTTCATTCCATTTCTATTTAGTTAATACTTGCCACTTGGTAACTTTAGTGGGTGATGTTGATTGCGTGTTACGTTTGTCGCTTTTTGTTAATAAATGAATTGTGTAGTACTGTAATGCGCTCCAAAAATATACGTGTGAAAGTTCATTTAAAATTCGTAATTCGTATGCTAATTAAGTACTAGGTTAAAATGTATGCAAGGTAATTTTCCATGCACGCAATATCGTTCGTACTCCTTCATGTTTTGGCTAGTTTTTATAGACGCCAGCACACCAAGCTACTACAATCTGTCAAATTTCTTTAATAGATTTTCAACTTTATCGCTGAAGCATAAGGTTCAAAGTTGATTAGTAAAATTTGACAGTTTCGGGTAGCTTGATGTGCTGGTGTTTGTACATTTACACAATTACTGCCGCGGCAGAAAGCACAGGCTATTTGCTGTGCCTCCATGTGGCACCGTTGCGCGCGTTAAGTCCCCAGTACCACGTACCCTCTTGGACTCTAATCCAACAAACTGTTTGCGGACGAATGGACGAAGATTTTGTCGGCATGTTAGAAGTACTGTGAGAGGGATTTATGTAAGTGTTGTTAACTTTTTACCTGAACTTTATGATTTTATATTTTCTCTATTATGTACAAAAAAACTGTTAACAATTAAATAAATAAACTTTATTCTCTCATTTTGACAATGTTGCCGTTGGCTTTTCTCAGTAGCATTCTGGCAAGAATGGGTGTAGGTATTATTATTATTTTTTTTTTTTGTTAAAAAAACGTTGCCTCACACTAGGAATTTCTCCTGTATTGTGGGTGCGTTTACAAACATTTAAACTCACATACACAAACACCCAGACCCGGAACAACTACTTGTAGGTCATACAAATATTTGTTCCGTGCGGGAATCGAACCCGCGACACGCAGCGCAGCAGGATTATGTTTGTACTGTAGAGTGAATAGAGTGATATAGTATGCCTCATGACAATCTTGACTCCGTTCATACAGCTTTAGTGTGCATTTCCACTAAAGCGGAGACGAGCGGAGCGGAGACATTTAGAAATTGATCAATCAAAGACGCGATGTGGGCTTTAAGCAGTGTGATTGGTAGATTCCTGCACGTCTCATATTTCCTTCAGTAAGACGCACCCTTGAACATCAGCTGCACACTGCTTTATGTAACCGGATACCTGCCGCTACTAAATAACTATATTGTTGTTCCTACCTCAAACTCGGACCGTTCGAGTTAACGTGAATAATTTCTGAAACTTATCTTAAGAGGAAACTAAGGAAGCTTCTGTTTTGGAATTGTGGTAGTTAAAGCTGGTAAAAAAAAATATAATTTAAAAGTGTCCATGCAGTTTCTTGCCCGTTCTTCTCCATAGAATGGGCAACTAGCTTCATATTTTCTGACTGACCGACTTCTTGACAATTAAAAGTGGCTGTAAATCATAATCAGCCTATAATGTTCCCACTGCTGGGACACACGCCTCCTCTCGGTGAGAGGGAGTGGGCCGTAATCCACCACGCGGGCCCAGTGCGGGTTGGCAGATGTCACATGTCTTCGAATTTTTGGTTCTAGGACATGCCGGTTTCCTCACGATGTTGAGAGCAGTGGTGGCCAAGTGGTAACGGCCGCGACTTACGCCTGTAAATAGTTTAATTGAAATAAATGCTAATAGTTTGAGTTTTACGGTAAAAACATTTTCATTTTTCTTGGTAGCGACTAAAGTAATTGTATACCTAATATACCTATCCTTCTAATAATACAGGGTGACATCCATCGGGGATTCTAATTTGTAGTGTTACTTACAAATCGAGTGCTTTGATTTCAATATTATAACCCGAAATTCTAATTATAAATCACCATAAAGTTTTTTTTTACAATAAAATTAAGATTAATTTGTTAACCTCAATTTTCGTAGATGATGTTTCAATTACAAATGATTAATGTTATTCAAACAATAATTGTAGAAAAAGTAGTAAAAACCTTTTGATGTGTGTTTTTATAATGTTTTACTAATTCTCTTTAGTGTTTGCATATGAATTTAACCTGAACCGGGTTTGTTTATACTTTCATCAGATACTTTTTGAACAGACCATATAGCTATTTCCAGGGGCCGTATTAAGAAGTATTAATGTCATCATGATTCCAGTCAGAATAAGGGATGGTGCTATCGGTTATGTATTGCTCCATCTCTCTCTCGCACTGGAATCATGATGGCATTACAACGTCATAATACGGCACCAGAGGGACTCGTAATTTTAAGAACGTTCACAGTCTGATCTCAGTCTGAATCTGTCAAAAATACCTCTAATTTCCCTACAATTTTGACAAGTTTATGACTTTGATTGTGGCTGAGATAAGATTGCGAATGGATTTTGAACGTTTTTAATTAATGTTGTTTGTCATGTTTCATGTCATAAACAGAGAGAAAAGGCTGTTGTATGAAAACAGTTCTAAGCACCCTTGAAACATTGACGCAATGTAGACGACTTAATACTCCATTACCCGAACTACGAGCGTCTTATCATTTATGCACCGCTGCACTTTACACGCGACAGACATTAGCGCTTAGTGCCTAGGGAATAATGTGAGAAGCATTAATATTAGGGTTTCGTATTACTAATTAAGTACATAAATACTAATACTGTACTTAAGTACCTATATATTTGATAAGGAGATGATGAGGGGCCCGTGGCTAAATAATAACAGCCGCACAGGTCGATCGTTGAGGTGCTTATGCTATGCTACGCTTGCTGCGGTTGGACTGTGGATGGGTGGCCATCTTTATGTACCGAGATCCCTCCGTGCCTCGGAAAGCACATTAAGCCGTTGGTCCCGGCTGTCATTCATTCATCTTTGACAGTCGTTACGGGTCGTCAGAAGCCCGAATGTCTGACAACCAGTCTTACCAAGGGGTATCGTATTACCTAGTAATTTGGTTGTGGAGGTTAGATAAGCATAGGAGCCGTGCCGTGGTTACCGTGCTTTCCGAGGCTCGGAGGGGTTTTGTTACGTAAAGATGATCACCCATCCACGGACCAACCGCGGCAAGCGTAGCTTACGCTGATCGATCAACCCTTGCGGCTGTTATTACTTAGCTACAGGCCTCTCAAAGATCTACTAACTGTACATTAATATAGGTATTCTTATTCCCCAGTGTGCTTAATGGTATTTTTCTAGCAATATTTTGCCAACCATACTACATTTACTACGAGTAATTACTGCGATAAAGTAAAGGCATCTCTAAGAAGATGTAGGTTTTCCCGGTGGTATTATGTATAGGTATGTATAATACCTAGAATAGACCACCTTTTAGGGTTCTGTTACCAAATGGCAAAAAACGGAACCCTTATGGATTCGTCATGTCTGTCTGTCTGTCTGTCCGTCCGTATGTCACAGCCACTTTTTCCGAAACTATAAGAGCTACACTATTGAAACTTGGTAAGTAGATGTATTCTGTGAACCGCATTAAGATTTTTACAAAAAAATATAAAAATACAATAAATAATGGGGGTTCCCCATACTTAGAACTGAAACTCATTTTTTTTTTTATCAAATTTATACGTGTGGGGTATCTATGGATAGGTCTTAAAAAAATGATAGTGAGGTTTCTAATATAATTTTTTTCTAAACTGATAGTTTGCGCGAGAGACACTTCCAAAGTGGTAAAATGTGTCCCCCCCCCTGTAACTTCTAAAATAAGAGAATGATAAAACTAAAAAAAATATATGATGTACATTATCATGTAAACTTCCACCAAAAATTGGTTTGAACGAGATCTAGTAAGTAGCTCGTTGGTGAAAATTAAAAAACATATGATGGTACGGAACCCTCGGTGTTCGAGTCCGACTCGCTCTTGCCCGGTTTTTTTGTTGTTAGTAAGTATGGAATACTGTTCTTGTCGACATAAGTTCTCAAATTAATTCTTCTTGTACTGAGATCTCTCTCAGTCGTTGCTCACATAGTTAAACCTTCCTGTACAAAATTCTACAAATTCGAGAAGATAAAATTACAGCCGAATGTAGGTCACGACACGAATCACATAACCATCCAAATATGATCCAACCAAAATATTGCCCAAAAAACCCCACCGTATTGACAAATGAAATTCAATCCCAATTCACTTCTTTACAACTAACCATAGACTCTCATTCGATTCGCCCTTAGGGGTTGAACAGCTCTAGCCTAAACGTAACTTAAAATATCTTGTTACTCCGAAACTAACGAAAACAAAACTGGAATATTGGTTTTAGAGTTCGGGTTCTGTAGGATATAAATAGATTTTATATAGAAGGGTTGTGTTTTGAATTCTATAAACTGAAGACAATTTAGTTGGGAAGAACTGACAAAAACAAATAAGAACTGAAACGATTTTGATTGATTGATTGGCGGGCTCATTAGTTGATTCGCACTAATTATTTCGCACCAAACGGGCTAATCGACACCATTCAACTAGATTTTTGTTCTTGTAGGCGATTCGCTTGAAGTTAATTTATTACTGTGCGAATCAACAACTCCAGATTTACGTACCTATTAGGCAATTGGCACACATTCTGTTTTATGCGAAAATGTAATACTGCGCTAGTGTACTTTTTTACAGAATTGTAAGAGTACCTAATTGTAATTTTAATTTAATTTATTAGTTTATTTTATTTTGAAATGAAATGAAACACATTAAGTTATAAAATTAATCAAAGATGGCTATAATAAAATATAATGTTAAGATAACAATCGCGCTTTTTTCGAGATCCGTGGTAAATATAGGTACGTGAAAATTGAGGATTTTGAGGTTAATAAATATTTGGTACGTTTTCTTGTTTCTCTTTTTGTCGATTTACTCACCACAAAGAAGTTAATTCCATGCGAATCGCTTACAGAAAAAATAATATTATTTAAACGTGTCGATTCGCCCAATTCAGGTGAGATGATTCATGTGAATCAACTAATGAGTCATTTACCGTTATAGCTCATTAATTCATTTTTGCGTAACGGGCAGTATTTTTTTATTTTTAGTCCCACTTGCAGCACAGATCACTAAATTAAAACACGTTCTGTGGGGTCTAACCATTTTCCGCATAATGTCATTTGCCAAATCATTACTTAGCAAATAAACTTTTCACAAAAAATTGTAACGCAAACCTAATGTTTGGCAAGTGAACGTTTAAACAATAACTTGCTTACCAACTAGTACTTTTACCATTTTTAATTTAGTCAAATATTTCAGTTGGTACAACATATTTTACGCAAAATAAAATAAGCCAAATATTTAGTACCGTTGGGGCCCCTATTTCTGTCTGCCTATGATTTCAATTGGCCCTGTTTAATAAGATATGAGGTAAAGGTATTTGTATTCTCATTCGCTCGCTCTTGCATCCAATTTCGACTATTTCTGTGAAAATTGTTTCAAGTAACCTAAAAAAACCGAACCCGGGGTGCCCTTCGCTCGCTCTCGCATCCTACTAAAATTCTGTAATTAAAAAAGTAATTATGTATGTAAAACCACGTAATTCCCAAAAATAAAAAAAATGTTTATATATTTAATAACAAATCATTTGACTAAATGTTTATTGTCTAAAGATTGTTTGCTGTAATAAATCATTTGATTAAAGACCAAATGCCTAAATGACATTATCCTTGTTAATATACTGCCAAGTGAAAATTTTACCAAATGAAAATGTGCGTACTAAAATCATTCCAAACATTGCATTTGTATAAAAAAAGGTTTCTAAAATTGGTTTGGGTAGTGAAATTTTGGCAAAATCTTTTCGGCAAAACGGCAGGATCCCCGTTCTGTGTCTGTCAATCGTTGGAAAAAGGTAGTGACAGAATGTATTTTAGTGATTTGTGGATCTTTGACAGTCGTTTCGGGTAGTCAGAAGCCCGAAAGTCTGACAACCAGTCTTACCAGAGGGTGTTACCCAGTAACTGGGTTGTGGAGGTCACATAGGCAGTCGCAACATGTAAAATACTGGTATTCGGCTGCATCCAGTTAGACTGGAAGCCGACTCCAACATAGTTGGGAAACCTGAGGAAACCGGCATGTCCTAGAACCAAAAATTCAAAGACATGTGATATCTACCAACCCGCACTGGGCCTGCGTGGTAGATTACAGGCCACTCCTTCTCGAAGAGAGGAGGCCTGTTTCCTAGCAGTGCACAGTGGGAACATTATAAGCTGATTGTACCTACTAGGTATAAAGAAACATTGTTCAATCTCAAGGAACACGTTTTATTAATAGAGTTATACTTTTATTTATTTATTCTCAGTCTACCCGCTATAATAATGATTTGTTGTGAGTTTAACCTAATTTGCAACTCGTCAACTAGAGTATGTTCCTACGTTCTGTTCTGTTGCAGCCATAGAAGTTTATTTTCAAAAGCACTTCAACCAATCAATTGGAAACGCATTGAGTTCGAGTTGTTTTTAAATTCAAAGGGACATGTTGAATTTTGTTTTCCTTTAGAAGTAGGAAAAGTGCGTTTTGTTGTGTTATTTCATTGTTGTCTCCGACTTCAAACGTTTCCAATCCCCTTTTATACGAAGTACACCCATATTATTCCACCCTAAATCTTCCATCTTAACTTTAGTTATTCAGTCAGAATATCAGTCTTAGCTTTATTATTATAAGGATATAAATTAGTTGTTACTAAGTTACCCTAAAATCCAACTATTTTTTAAATATTTACCTCATACCAGTTTTTTATACCTATAGAGCGACTGCCTATTAATTGACGTCCACAACCCAGTTACTGGATATTACGATACCCCTTAGTAAGACCGGTTGTCAAACTTTCGGGCTTCTGACGACCCGTAACGACTATCAAAGATCTACGAATGACAGCCGGGACCAACAGCTTAACATGGTTTCCGAGACACGGAGGGGTCCTGGTATGTAAAGATGGTCACCCATCCACGGACCAACCGCGGCAAATCGATCGACCCGTGTGGCTGTTATTTCTTAGCCACAAGACATTTTGCTTTTTATAATGTGTAAGGTAGATTTCCATGCCCAAAAGGAACCCTAAAAGGTATAAAAACGGTGTATTCCCTAAAGAAGACCCTTGTTTCGGTCAACTATCCCCTTAGGTACTAACTTGGCATTCAAACACACTTACTCTAATTGTATCCGAGATCTTGTGAGACCTAATAAATCAGAAGAGATTTAGGCTTTCTTAAAAACCCATTATTTAATAAGATTAATTGTTTTCTATCTTTAAAACGATTTTATGATCAAAATTTTGGTAATTAAAAGGAAGTTTTCTGTTCCAGGAAGAAAGTTTGAAGAAAATATTTATGGTTTCCTTGAAAGTTAAGTTTATTGTCAGTTTAGTTTTGTTAAGCATTGCTTTTGTGGTGTCTTATTAAAATTGAAACATATTTTTTAAGTTATTATTTTGAAAAACTATCAAGGTCTGGGCTATGATGCCTGATGCATGAAATTGCCGTTTTTTATGGAAAAAACAGTGTTTTTTTTTTAAAGAAAATTATATATTTCATTAGTGAAGATGTACTTTTGCCATTTTAGTGGAAGTTTGTTGATGGCTCTGCTATAAAAATCCTGGGGACGGGAATCGATGAACTCTTTAGAGGTGTTTTTCACCACCATGTTGGATTAGTTTTGCTCCCTTGGCAAACAATGTACTATTTTTGCTCTGTAGAAAGTTATCCAAATTCCGAATAAAAATGGAAATTACTTGGAGTAAGGTCTCGTGAGTACCCCCTCGGTGGGTTCTCGCATTGTCGAGACAGGAGGGCTCAGTAGCCGTGGCTTGGTCACCCACGGTAAAGCAAAGAAGAACCCGAGGAATGAAGGGTTCCGCAGTTGCAATTAATTTATCCCAAGTAAGTTAAGTTTAAGTAGTTAACTTTAAACGTCCCTTAACTTCAATCATGGTTAATAAATAAACACCTTTTAGTGTATTTCGACCATTGCGCGTTGGTGATAAAACAACAAAAAACAAAATTACCTCCTAAAAGAGACCGCCATTTCCTTCTGAAGATGCTTGCTCCCTCTAAGTTGATTAAATCAAGTAGGTATTATTCATCTTACTTATATTGCACTCGCTTCTGTCCACTTTGATCCCAAGTCCGATCTCCGTGTTCAATAAATATTAGCATAGCCGATAGGTATTTGTTCGGAGTCTAGTTTCCAATGTTTGTCTGTATAATGACACTCCTAGGGAATTCTGTGTAGAATCTGAATATTATTTTATAAACCGTGAGCTGTTTTTGTTTTTTTTTTTTCATTTATTATCATCTACATGGTAAACTTATTTACATATTTCAACAGACACAATGTTGATTTCAAATATAAAATGTCGGAATAAAAAATGTAGGCTATTTTGTAAATATAGGCAGGATTATTTTAATTTTACTGTAGGCTATTACAATCATATCAGCCTATCGCAGTTCACTGCTGGAGCTAGCCACCACCACCGGCACTAGGCCTCTCCTATACTGTGCCACCGCCTTTCGCCTTCCGCATCCAGTCCCAGCCAGCTTTTAGAGGAGGTATTTAACTGGATTGAAAACACTGATTTATCCAAATCCGCCAGTTTTCCAATATTGCAACAGTCACTCCACCTGCCATACGCAGCCAAACGAACCTAAAGATGTTATGTACGTAAATAAACAGTTTCTGTAATTTCGGCCTGTCCGTCAGTCGGTCAGTTCATATGTCAGACCCATTCTCTCGTTTTTAAACAAATCAAAAAGTTCCTGACGTGCAACGGTTGCAGTCGCTCCGTGGTTCGCTGTTTCAGGGGAACTAATAAGGCAGCCTAACGAACTATCGGATTACAGAAGTTTTGCTTTGTAACAAGCTTTTGTATGTTCAGAAACATGGAGTGCAGGACTTTGGCAAGATGCCGTTCACGTGGACCGCTTTACTGTGGCAAAAAGTGTTATAATATCGCATTTTAGGCCTCCTACGTAGCGACAATCACGCTTTAATGGCTGAATGATTCCATGTTAGGCACATCACATAGACGCATCCTGTTGATCCAGCAGTTGATTATATCACTACATTGACGACCATATGGGTTAAGTTAGGTTAGAACTGTGACCAACCCCGCGCGAGCCTAGCGAGCGGTGCCGCGGCAGCGGCCGGCGAGTGCTACTTCCAAGTTAGTAGCAGTTACTTGGCTATTTAGTATTAGCGCAAGGTACGATCCGTTGCGTACAAGTTTGATACCAATTCTCAATTTGTCGGTTTGCCATGGACAGATAATGGTAAATGGTTTGTTGCAGTTCACAAGTTTGCGATGGTTTATAATCTCGCGAGATAGATTATAAACTCATAATTATACGGTGACATACTCGTATACATTTCAAGTGACATTTCACACAACATTTGTTCAAATGCTTACCAGCGCCCCCCTGTCAACGTCACTACAACTTGAATCAAGATTCTGGATATGATTTTTATTCCGGTACATATTCTACACATACTGATCATTTGGATCTCGATCCTGCAACGACCGATCGGAGCACACTGGATCTCCGGTGTGGACCTAGCTCATAACATAAAAAACCACGTAACCAAAATCTATTTTATATTCGCAGTTTTAATACGTACTGTAACATAAACTACCTACAAAATAATTTGTTTTGCTCACCACCCGAATCATTATAAATTGAACCCTGTAACACCTACCTAGAGGAAATTATATCGATAGGTATCACTCATCTTTGTGTGGGTTGACAGCTGTCAAATTAATGATTTATTGCCGAGATAATAATCTAAAGTGACTCGGTTTTCTTTTAGTCTCTGAAAATATAAAACAGGATAATTTTGTCCCCATCGATCATATTAGGAGGGACATGGTATGTTTTGTGGGCTTTATTTTTTTATTCAATAATAGTCTTTACTAGCTGTGCCCCGCGGTGTCACACGCTGCGCGGCTTCTAAGGGTCGTAGCGTGATGTTATATAGCCTATAGCCTTCCTCGATAAATGGATTACCCAACACTAAAAGAATCATTCAAATCGGACCAGTAGTTCCAGAGATTAGCGCGTTCAAACAAACAAACAAACAAACTCTGCAGCTTTATAATATTAGTATAGATTATAATATTAGTATAGATTAGTTACTTGCAGGGCAGGGTCCAGATGTCCCTTCTTATACAGAGAAAATGAGTATGAATCACTACAATAAGTAATTCAAACTAGTTATATAGTTCATAATTCTTCACGATGTTTTATGACAACGTAAATTACGGGTGAATTCTTCACGAGGCTTCACGAGGTACAATACTTAAAATACTTACAATGCATGGGGCACCCAGACAGACTGACAGACAGCAGGCAAACATCTATCATCTTGCTGGCGGGCTAATATTTTAGCATGAAATGAATTCTTATTAATATAAAATGAAATACTGTCTAGGGAGAACTTAAAAAATAGCTATATGGTACATTAAGTGCGAAAAAATGTTGTAACAGTTTTGAAATAGCAAACTTATCATTATACAAACTTTGATCAATATCTCAAAGTAAAACAAAAAATACAATACAAAGAATACAAAATAGATCTTTTGTGTATATTTATGTTAATTAGAGCTAACTTAAAAAGTTCGTGTAAATTCTCAGACATGTTTAGACGTAACCTGACAATACTCAGAACTAGTCTGAACTTTATATTGTGTACTTATGATAAACTATGTTTAAGGTCCGCTTAAAATATCATTCCGTTTAGCAGAAGAACCATTTACTTCTAAAGCTTGTTATTTCTGTTTATTCTTTTAAAGGGTGGTACTCACGTAAGCATTCGAATTTGTTTTGCTAAAAGTTACTGCGCGACGAAAAGTCATTCGTAAAGGCGCTTCACTAACGGAAGCATTCCACCGTAACGGCTAGGGCTTTGTAAGTAGACTGCGCAGGCTGGTAACTGGTAGGTAGTGGAGAGAGATAATTAAAACCAGCATAATTCTAGGTCGCAGGTAAAAGGCTACATTATTATGTATAACTAGCTTCTGAAATTTCACCTTCCCCCCATTCACCCTCTTAGGGGTGGAATTTCGAAAAACCCTTTCTTAGTGGATACCTACTCTTCACAAAGAACACACCCTCCGAATTTCATGTCTCTAGGACCAGCGGTTTAGGCTGTGCGTTGATATATCAGTCAGTGAGGACTTTGAATTTTATACATGAAATATAGATAGACTTATCCTCCCGATGAGGGAGCGCCTTATAACAGTTTGGTGAGAACGTGAATCCAAACACAAAAAAACAAAAAACAAATGTTATTAGCTGTTCTCGCAAACGAATGTTCGATTTGCGAATAAATGCTCGTTGGAAACGCTGAGCTCGCGCAGCGAATGTTACTTGCGGTCGGATATCTATGCTTGCGGTAGTACTCTTCATGTCTAATCTAAATTTTTTTTTGTACTAGAACTAGGTTCACGTCAAAAGTGCTTATTCAGAACACTTTATTCATTGGGTTTTAACTACCTATGCCTTATGTACGCTTGGGGAAGGCGTATGCCCAGCAGTGGACGTCTTTCGGCTAAAATGTGAATTATTTATTTATTAAGGTACACACATAGCTTCTATGTATAATTTATCTTAAGTGCTATAGATCACAAAAGTCTTGGTCTTACACAGATGATGTGATGGGGAAGCCTTATGCTGCGAGCGATACCTAATGTTTGAAGCGCTAGTAATATGACTACAAATAATTCTATCATCATTACGGAAACAAACTCAACGTACCAAAATGAAGACGAACAAATGTTTTTGTAAGTTCAACTAACAGCCTACAAAATGATTAATTGGAATTCAAGACAATACTGCGTTTATAGCGGAGGCGTCGAACTGTTTTAAGAAAATTCATTCAGAAGCTTCACTCGTAACAATACATAGGTACATACATAATCAGCCTATAATGTTCCCACTGCTGGGACACGGGCCTCCTGTCGGTGAGAGGGAGTGGGCCATAATCCACCACGCGAACCCAGTGCGGGTTGGTAGATGTCACATGTCTTCGAATTTTTGGTTCTAGGACATGCCGGTTTCCTCACGATGTTTTCCTTCACCGTTTTGAGAGCAGTGGTGATGAAATAATTTACACAAAGTAAATTGCCTGTCTGGGTTCGAACCTACGACCTACAACTCGTAAGTCGCGGCCGCTACCACTTGGCCACCACTGCTCTCATACTCGTAACAATACTGGCTGAATATACTCGTAAAAGAAAAAAAAAAATCAAATTAACTTATAATAACATTAACATCGGGAATATTGACAGCCATAGACAGATAAATAATTAGCTTCATATAATGGTTTTCCCTCTCACAGAGAGGAGGCCTGTGTCCCAGCAGTGGGAACGTTAAAGGCTTATTATGCTGCTTATGAATGGCTCTCAATATTCTATTGTCGGGGCATGTAGCCGGCTCATAAATGAGGCCCCCGCTACACGCAATACAGAAAAGAAGTCATTTACTTTGTTCTTCGCAAAAATGTGCAATATAGTTACTTAGATTAATTCATTCTACTTAACGTACCTACATATTTTGTTCTCCGCGTGTCGTAGTACTAACTGTACCCGCGACTTTGTTCGCGTGGATGTCGGAAAACAGTAATGTTTCTCTATATTCATTCTTTTTTTTTTTGTAAAAGTAGCCTATTCGTACTGTTACTATTTGTAACATTAGCTATCTGCCAGTGAATGTCCTGCCAAAATCAATCCAGCCGTTTCGGAGATTAGCTGGAACAAACAGACAGACAAAGACAAACATTAAAAAAAAATGTTTTTTTGTTACAAGTACCGTATATACCTACTTTCATATAATATGCATTTAGTAAACAGCTGTTAGTTTGACATTACAAACAGACACTTAAATTTTATTTCTTTGTATTTGTATGTACGTCCATATCCGATTCGTGAAATAAATTGTTAATTCTTTTTTATCAAACAGTAGTCGCATTAGGTATATCTGAACAAAAGTGCATTTATACTGGTATTATTGATAATGTATAATTATTATCACACTAATATTATAAAGGCGAAAGTTTGTGAGTGTGTGCGCGTGTGTGTGTGTGTGTGTTTATATATTTGTTACTTCTTCACGCTCAAACGGCTGGACCAATTTTGTTAAATTTTGTATGGAGGTAGCTGACACCCTGCATTAACATATGGGCTGCTTTTTATCCCGATATTCCCACGAGATCGACATTTACGCGGGTAAAACCTCGGGGCGCAGCTAGTTACTAATAAAATTGACTTGACTTCAAAAATTATTATATAGGAATCTAATCTTTACTTGTACCTACATCCATACTTTTTATCCCGATATTCTCACGGGACTGACATTTACGCGTGTGAAACCGCGGGGCAGGTAGCTTCATTATAATTATTTGACAATTGATCTTCTGCTCTCATCCGTCTTGTGGTAGGTACGTGCAATAACGTGCCTTGTCTTTCAGGACTTGCTGGAGAAAACATTACTTACTGTTTAGACTACCATACAAAATCGTTCTTATACGTGACATAGAGTAACGTTGTTCTTTATAAAATATAGCACTTATTTGTAGACACATAATCTAAATTCAATGTCCTGAATGACTGATATATCAACGCACAGCCTAAACCACTGGTCCTAGAGACATGCAATTTGGAGGGTGTGTTCTTTGTGAAGAGTAGATATCCAATAAGGAAGGGTTTTTCGAAAATCCACCTCTCAGAGGGCGAATGGGGGGAGGGTGAAATTTCACGCGGACGAAGTTGCACATCATCACACCATATTTATAACATCGGTTCGTCTAACTATACCAATATATTTTGAGTATTTCGTACATCGTCTCTATTGGTAGAAAATTATTGCATTGATGTGTGAATATGATAATTACTTCACCCCATCTAATTTTGTACATAGGTAGGCTTATTGTTGAATAAATAATAATCATTAAATCTGAATCTGTTGATTCATTCCTCTACTGTCTAACGCCAAAGTCAGCCAGTCTCATAAGAGGCATGGGTTCGAATCCCACCGCTATCTAGTATGTATATATGTGTAAATAAAGTCGCTTTTCGCACCTGTCTTTATTCTATACAATGGACTTTGATGCGGTGTAAAATAAATTAATAATTGACCTAGACGTACTTACTGCCCTGTTTGTCAAGTGGTCGCAATCGCTACTGCTGCGCACGAGGTCTTTTCAACAGAAATTTCTCGATAGCAGCTCGGAATCTGAATTTGTGCCCGGTTGATGGCAATAGGCTCGCCCTCTATTACATTTGAATTAAAAATTATATGGTGAAATGTGTGTATACTATGAATACACCTCTGCCTAGCCCTTCAAAGAATACAGGCGTGATGTTATGTAAAGTTAACCTAGATATTATAACACATAAATCTCTACGTAGACTTGTCGGCACATTATTAGATGGCACCCGTGCGAAGCAAGGGAGGGTCACTAATTCCGATATGAATATTAAAAGATTTAGAAGATAATTTATTGGTTGGTACTGTAATGTGTATATAAAGAGGTATGAGGAGCAGGGTGTAAAGTTCACTCATTCTCCATAGAAAAGAGAGGAACCTCTGACCAGACGGGTGTCGTGTCTGGCGGTCAACAGCCCGATGATTCATGTCGGACCATTGTATATTTATGCTAGTGCGCGGTAAACTCTGCTTGCGAGATGCAGGATTTTGTGTGACGTCAGTATGAAGCGTAGTTTACATGTGGCTTTTGTATATACCACTACATGTATGTTGTTATATTGTGTGGGGGCGTTAAAATCATACGTATATATTATATTTAGTGCGTTTATTTCAAGCGAAAGTGTTTACATGAGAACGCGCTTAAACCCTCACTGGTTCTTCCAAATAAAAATACAAAATTTGAAAGCTCATTCTATATTCGCTTGACTGTTCTAATGTAACCAGAGTTATTTTACTGGCAGTCTGCACTTCATAAGGTCGACTTTTGCAGACAACCTTTACAGTACTGTACAAATAACACTAAAGTAAAGCCTCAAACATATTCAATATAAAAGACGCCTTAGCCCATACATTTAGAAAAAAACTCATAACAAAAATGGTATGAATTAACTGGTTACGTGTTACTTTATTTACATAAAAAGCAGAACAATTGGGAGCGTTTATAAAACGCGCGTGTACGTCATATATTTATAAAATGCGCGTGTACGTCATATATTATCTACACCAGTTTTTATGCTCAAATAACTTGCTCCTCCTTAGTATCCACGACGAATATAAAGCTATGATTTTCCAGTGTAAGCTGACCTGGCATTGCTTTCCGTTCCATAAGCAGTTTATACTGGAAATGTATATTGTACAGGCTGGTATATACTTGAATACCGTTTGTCCACCCACCACCGTCAACGGGACGTCAACGAGAAACGAGATTCTTCGATCCGAGCGTGACGTCCCGGTGACGGCGTGCGACACACTCGGCATGGTAAATAAATGTATCCCTACTTCGGCGCCGTCATCTCGTTCTCGTTGACGTCCCGTTGATGTGGTGGTGGACTAACGGCCTTAGTTATGCTACTTTATGTTGATTTTAATGATAAATGACTTCAAAACGCAAAAGGCAGACATTTAAAGGATTATAATGACTTATCCATTTACATCGTAGACAGCCGATAAAGGTGCACGCTCGATCGGCCTGCATCGTCGTATCAAGGTCAGTCCAATTTTATCCTGTGTTAATTATTGCGCTATCACCACTTGAGATAAATATATTGTACTAGATATATGTAATGTACCTCCCAATAAAAGTGGATTTGAAACCATTTTGTATGATAATAGTCGGTCATTCAATGAAACGTGGGTGTTCGGGGTATAAATTATTTTAACAAGAGATAAGATAATGCGCTTCCATTCATCTAATTGTTTATTTTGGGTAAATACAACTTGAATACGTTCATTGTGCAAAACGGCTACGAGCTACGGCGTAGGCGCTACGACGTAGCAGCTACGACATTCGTAGCTGACTGTGTAGAATATAATTTTTCCTCTGTTAATGCTTCACTGTCAATATAACCGTGATCTTTATTCTCGTTAAATTAAGGTTGCTATTAGTTGACTGCTGTCAATGGTAACATAACTGTGAAAGGAGTACACATGGATTTGTAGCTGTATTTTGAAGGGATCGCTCGACTCATTAATTTTGTATACTTCGGAAGTGAATATAACAATGGTAGACCCAAATTCCATGATCAACCTTCCAATTGAAAGGCCGCGTGAGTAATTTATCACTATTTTTCATTATTGGGACGGATCTGACCTTGGGTTCTATATTGTCATGATTTTAATTAATGGCTGGTGCAATCATGTAAAGATATATGATTTGAGTTGATGTCATTCTTCGACGATCGATCATGCTTTGATCAAATTGGATGAGGTTGATGTGATTATTATTTTTTAAATTTAAAACTAGGTTTTCCCCGCGACTTTGCCTGCGCGGAAATTATGCCTCGGGAACGTACCGCATCGGGATATAAGACTCCTATATCCTAACCCAGGTCAACAGGTCAGGCCTTTCTGTGTTTCATCAAAATACATTTAGCCGTTCAGGGGTGAAAAGGTTACAAACACCTACATTCCTACATTCTATAATATTGATATCTGTGCCTTATGTTAAACCAATCAAAGGTTTACTTTAACCAAACCAGGGACTATGAATTAAAAAAACTGGCCAAGTGCGAATCGGACTCGCACACGAAGAATTCCATGAGGCAGAATACGCCGAAATTTTTTTGTTATTGCGGCAAAAAAAAACACTGAAAATCAACTGTCTACCTATTACAGTTCATGAGATACAGCCCGCTGACAGATAGACGGATGGACAGCGAAGTAATAGGGTTCAGTTGGCTCCCGTTGGATACGGAATCCAAAAAGCTAATAATTCTTACTCGAGTTATAAAAAGCACTAATAGAAGACAGACTGAGAATATTTCACTCAAAAAGAACAGATCACCCAATCATTGTTAACGTTACTTTGTAACTATAAAGTAACAAGTTACACTGCAAGTTAAGACAACTTATGCCTTTGAGCAACTTTGCTTAAAAACTCTTTCTTTGTTAAGAAGTTTTAACCAATGCGAATGGTTCAAAAATTCAGGTAAAGTATAGAGAATTTCGCTAAGTAGTAGTTTTCCAAGTAAAATCGCGAATGTTTCCGATGTTTCTGGGAACGGTCCCGAACGGCGCTTCGATTTCGTTCGGTAGGATTAACAAATCCGATTCAAGGCAAAGCTAAAAGTTTAGTAAAGTCAACACTTCACTTATTTAGTTTATTGAGTAAAACATTTTGTTAAAATCGGAACAGAAGTAAAATTTAAGAAATATTATGCCGTAGCCCATGTTCTATGTTAGAGGGTTTGGTTTCCGCACTTAGACCTTCAGGTGGACCATGGAACGTGGCCCATGGCGGCCGTCGGTGGTCGTGTGATCATGTTGTGTATATTTTAATTATAGTTATGTCAAAGCGATCGTGTTAATGGACTTTTCTTGTTCACCGTGTCTGCTTGAAGGAAGTAATTAGATTATTATCAGTAGTAGTATTCAAGTACGTAGTTTTTATCCATTTGTTAACCTTAACAAATGGATAAAAACTACGTACTTTACGCACTGTACCTACTGTACGCACACCTGTGCGTAATCTGCTTCGGTTCAGAATATGAATATGACTTACTCGCGTGATTAATCAAGTCGTGTTTCTACGTCATCTATACATATAATAAATCTGTAGACGAGGCGTTTCTGTACATTGAAAATAAAAATAAAAAAAATAGTTGGGCTGTTATAGGATAACCAACAGATGCCATTTCTTCAATTTTTGGAATTTTTGTCTGTTTGTCTGTTTGGATGTGACAGATTTTGAACAGGCTCAACGTAAAAAGTACCAAACCAATATGGTTCATATTTATACTCAAATATAGTGTAGAACTCGGAGCAGTGATTAGTCTTTGTTTCATCGCAATCGCTTCAGTCTATCAAAAGATATAATCAATTTACAGCATTCTATAACAATTTTTATTGCAATAAGTGGAAACATGTAACGACATCTATTGGCGCGATATAGTACTAACGAAATCATATTGTGATCATTATTATGTGTTTAATCACGTCGTAAAGGCTTGCCTTTATGACGAAATAATTCTGCTCCTTATGTCTGTGTTATTTAAAAAATAAATAATGATAATGTTTAAATAAATAATATAAACATATATAATAAAATCGTATATAATAAAATCGTAGGAAAGGCAAAACTGTACATAGAATATATAAAAAAAAATACTTGGGGCGTGATCTACAATCGATATCGAAGCCAAAAATATAGTTTTTAGAATTTTTGTCTGTTTGTCTGTATTGTATATGTCCGGGCTAAACTCAAAAAGTACTGCATGGATTTACTTCAAATTTTGTATGAATATTACTAAGAGGTCAGGTCAACATATAGGCTACATATTATCACGCTATCACCTACGAGGAGGAGCTGTGAATCTTTATTTTTCTTACGCATTCTGTGACAGCGTGTAATCTAACGACGCATATTTAAATGTTGTTTTTGAGTAAGTCATGCTATTATCTAGCTTTACACTATAAAAACTTTTACGCCACTTAAGTAACTTGGGCAGAGAAACATAGTTTAATGAATGTTAGTAGTGTAAGACAATTTTGAAGCAGCGCCATCTATGAGATTTCATAAAAATCAAATCAAATTACATGTCAACACTTTTTGGAAATTAATAGTTTAAATTTGATCATGTTGGTGAGGTTAGTAGTTAGTTATTCTTAAAATTCATAGATGGTAATGTGCATTTTCTTCATAAAAGTTGTATCGTATACTTCGTTTTGACAAATTCAAGTTCCAACAAAACCCTCAAAATCTTGAGCAGAGTTGAGGAAGACAATTTAAAAAAAATGCGGTGTTAAGTATTACAAAAAAGTTATGTTCATTGATGATGATCATTTCTTCATCAATTTCATGTTGTTAGTACAAAATAAACATTGACTGTTAATACTTTTGTTCGGTATTTATCTGTGTGATTATTGCTTGGTAACTAATATATTTTCATGTCGTATACCTAATTATAAACTTAAATTATACCGTTCATCCGAATAATGGCGAATGCGATTTTCTGCGGTTGTTATTTCACACTGTCCGAGGCAAAGTCTTTCGCCTTTCTGAGGACATTTGATGGCGTGGAGTTTCCCACTTACCGCGCAGCCAGCGTAGCACGTCACCTTCTCAAGCAAGGCAAGGCAAAATTGCTATTGCTGTAGCGTCGTCAGGAATCGCTGCCACACTGCTTCCGGGACTGCAAGACAGCACATGCCATGGTTAAAATTCCCATCGATTTAGAGAGCGCCGAAACGCCTGTTTGTGGTGTGTCACGTAACAGCGATAAGGGACACGTGCTCAAGGATTGCTCTCTGATCGTATGGGATGAGTGTACGATGGCCGAGGATCGAGGGCTGACGAGGTGAATGCTTCGTTGAAACGATCTTCGTTGTGGTCACGAGTTCGTACGCTGCGCTTGACCATTAATATGAGAGCTCGGCTCGGCGGCAATGCACGCGCTCAAGAATTCTCCGATGTCCTTCTAAGTCTTGGCGAAGGCACTCTACCAGAAGAGAGAGGTAGGCAGGTGGTGCTTCCAGAGTCTCTCGGTAGAGTGGTTTCCAGCTTAGAAGAACTCATTCGCTGTGTGTACGGGGACATTCAGTCGTATACCGCACCAGCAGAATTCTTGGGTGTGTGAGCGGGCCATTTTGACGCCCAAAAATGATCAGGCTGCAGCAATTAACGAATGCATTCTCTCGGAAATTGAGGGGAATGAAGTGGTCTACACCTCGATAAACACTGTTGTCAAGCAAGATGACGCCACACATTATCCCGTGGAATTTCTGAACTCCCTGTCAGCAAGTGGACTTCCAGCGCATACCATCAAGCTGAAGCGGTGTCCCGGTTATGCTTCTTCGGAACCTATCTCCTCCGAAGTTGTGTAACGGGACCCGCCTTAAAGTCATCTCGCTCCACAGACACACCATTGAGGCGGAAATTCTTACGGGTTATGGCGTCGGCGAGGCAGTATTTATACCACGCATTCCCCTCATACCTCATAACTTCCCGTTCCAGTTCAAGCGCGTACAGTTCCCCGTGAGTGTTTGCTTTGCGATGACCATCAATAAGTCGCAGGGGCAGACACTGAGGGCAGTGGGTGTCGACGTCAGGACGAGTTGCTTCTCACACGGGCAACTGTACGTCGTCGCTTGCTCCCGCGTCATCACACATTTTGGCTCCTGGCAGCATAACTACCAACGTAGTTTATAGGGAAGTGTTGTAAGGTATATATGATACCTTTGAACGTATTTTGGAATGTATTCCTGCATTATTTTCTCTATTTCCTTCAGTCACCTCTTATGACTGAACTCAGCAGGATTCCCATATAACTCTCTTCACTTGCTTCGCTTGCGAAAAAAAAACTTATATTTTAATGCTATTTTAAAAGTTGTTTACTTTATAATGCTATAGCGACACTGGCATCTTAGGTATTTTTGGTGCTGTAGAGCCTTCACGCAGACGACGTCGCGGGCAGCAGCTAGTAATGAATAAAAACGATCGCATAACCGCGTATTCGCTCGACGGAAGCTTTCGGTTAGGACACAGACGAAGACGAGGCGAGTTCTTAGTAGTACCTACATAATGTAAGATATCTTCCTAAGTTTATCTTTTTCAAGATATATACAACTTTACTTTATTTATTTTATTTATTTATCCAGTTTAGGACAAAAATACAGTCCATCTTGTTAGTGAAAAAATACCTTATAACTAATGTTAGTAATACAAAACAAAACACACAATCAACACCGAGACAAGTTGCTCAAAGAACTACTTTAACCAAATCTAAAATTAACAAAAATAATTCCTAACTTAACTAACACTATACAGAAACTAAAAAAATATATGTAAGATATTAAGCTTCTACCCCAAACGTCTCTTAGATTTGTTGATAAAACAAATCCTCGGGTGTTATTTCTAGTCTGGTCCCCCCCACACATAAATCTTACCCAAACATCGGTTGTTATCTCGTAAATCCATCTAATTCGAGGACTTTGAAGTTCAGACTTTAATTTTATGAGTTAGGTGAGGGACTAAAGAACTGGATAGCTGAATTATTGACCAGGGTGAGCAGCCCTGTCGTAGGGTATTGGCGAGTAATTTCAATGTTTAAATAAACTTTGTACTTATGATATTATAGAGGTATGAGGAACAGGGTGTAAAGTTCACTCATCCTCCATAGAAAAGGGAGGATCCTCCGACCAGACGGGTGTTGTGTCTGGCGGGCAACTGCCCGATGATTCATGTCGGGCCGTTGTATCTATGTTAATTGCGCGGTAAACTCTGCTTGCGCGATGCAGGATTTTGCGTGACGTAGTATGACGCGTTGTTCGCATGTGGCGTTGTAGATACCGCTACAATATAATTTGGTCGTAATGGCTTCAACATTTTATACCGATTTATATTTCACAGCTGGCACGTAGAGTTTCTAGTTCGCCATTGTGTCCGTATAAATAAATTTCAATGATAGCTATGTAATTATTACAATAATATTTGAAGCTGTATAGATACTAGCTTATTCTGAATAGCATTTAATTAATAATTAAAATTAATTGGCCGTTATAGATATTATTAATTGCCTATTATTAAGAGGCCTTTGATTTTAGCAGTGGTGAACAGTGGTAACTGCCCTGACTGACTGTCTCTTGATGAGAGGAGGCATTATGTCCCAGCAGTGGGAATGTTATAAGCTGGTTACTGTTATTGTTATCTTCTCATGTAGAGAAGATGTTTTACTTTTATAATAAAAAAAAAACTTTAATTTTTTTATCAAAAGGAAAGCTTAGCGTCTGTACATAAATCCAAAACATTTAAGTACAGACTCATGTCTATTCCTTTACAACACAAAGTTGGTCAGACCATTAGCCGTTTCACCCTATATAGATTGTATCCTGCTACCTAACTTTCTAATCCCAGCGAATTCACGTCTGAGACAAAGTTCATAGTTTTGGTCCAAGTTCAGTTTGTTTTACTTGCTACATCAAAACCGCTGTCTAACAAAGTGCATGTAAAGTGAACGATGGTGAAGTTTCAATGAGAGTGTATGAAGTAGTGAGCTTGGTTAAAGACCAATACTAGGGGTCCCCCGAGATTTCGATTTCATAATATGTACTGTCTGAGAGTCGCAATTGTACCTTAAGTGATTCACCACACTTATCAACGCGAATCGATTTAAGCCGATCACATAAAACCACACTTCAGTCACTTCGGAAATTCGGCACTATGCAAATTCGTTTCCGATCGGTGTCGAGTCGCGTCACTCGAACCAAAACGAGCCGCAGGGCTTCTTATAATTTTTATTCCATAGAAATAAACTCTTTCTGACCAGCTTGCACGTCCGTAAATATGGTCAAAAGTCTTGCAAACTCTTGTCCTAGCCCATAAAAGAAAAAAAAAGTTGTTTATTCTGCACAAACAAGACACACGTTATAAAAATATGACATGAAATACACACACTAATACAAAGCAGCCAAAAGCCTCGCATTCAACAAATAATATTTAAAAAAAAATTACAATGTTGTCGGTACTTTACGTAAATTCTATAGGTCTGCAATTGTATTCTTGCAGGACAAAAGCCCTTATCTCATACAAGCAAGGAACATGGAGGCAAGCTTAAAGTGAACTGGTGAGTTTAGACTATTCTAAGGCCAGGTTTCCTTGCCAGGGTCGCTGGTTCTCCGAAAGAGTTACCGTGGCCCTGGCACAGGCAACTGAAGGAACATGGGTGGGTTTTGGTCAGTAAAAGTCTGACACGCCCTCCTGCTCCTCCCAGAGCGGGAGAAGTTATTTGATAATTTTCCAACAAAAAAAAAGTTAGGTTTCCTAATGACATTTCCTTCAAAGCTTGTCAGTGAGGCATCCGCTTACCCCGCGTCCTATTTAAAAGCAATCACGAATACACGAATACGTGTCATGTATATATACATGTCACTTTTTGTTCGGAAAACCGGAAAACGCCCTCGGTCGGCGCGACCACGCGTTTAGGTTCACTAAGCAACTAGTGACATATGCACGCAACGATCTCGCATTCGCGCGATGATCGCTTTTAAATAGGTCGCAGCCTTATACTAGGAGCCGAACCCAACATAGGAAAAGGCTCGGCAAATGATTGATGAATGGGGTCAACTTAAAAGCTCCTGCATAATGAATTTAGGGTAAATTCTTACTCCAGAAGCGAGTCTCTTAACCACAGAGCCACACGGCATTCCAAACTTACATTATCTACGTGTATTATTTTCTTATACAGAAAAATATCGTGAAACATTCCATACTACTTATTCCGCACATAAGTACGTAATCCTGCAAAAAATGGGTCATATTACGGCCGCCTTATATCCCGTTCCTAAGGTCTCAAAACGGATCGGTGTGCTTACAAACCGTAATCTTTCCAAATGTTAGGGAAAACATTTTGAATGCTTATCTTACCTGTATACCTCTCTGTAGGGTGCTAAAAACTAAGCTTTGATTATCTATTTATTTACGTACACGCAAAAAGCCCTGACGGCAGACTTTTTGCCTGTACCTACCAAACAAAAAATGCTTTTAGTTCTAAATTCTGGTCTCAGGGGCTATCATTACACTACCGATATACGAAAGAAACAAAGAAAGCTCAGTTCATTTGTTAGAATATACATAGGTAACTAACTACCTCACATTCTACGATTTGATGGTATACAAATCTTTCTTCACCTTATGAAAAATATAACACAACCATTTTTAATACATCTATTATTAATTAATTAATACTAATAATAAAGCTGAAGAGTTCATTTGTTTGTTTTAACGCGGATCTCTGGAACTACCAGTCGGATTTGAAAAATCCTTACGCATTTGATAACCCAATTCTTGAGGAAGGCTATAGGCCATTTACCATCACGCTAGGATTCTTAAGAGCTAAGCGGAAACGAAGTAATAGCGCGCAGCCGAAGAGATGCGACGTTGTGGATCGGGGAACAAGAACTTTACGCGGACCAAGTCGCAGGCCAGTAGTTTATTATAAAACATGTTTTTAGGATATGCGGCCTCGTAATTACTTTACTTTCTTTTTTTTTTTTAATGTCACTTGTTTGTCAAATTTAAAAAAACGTCAAGGTCTATTTAGGTCTATTTTACCGTCCGATTAAGACCAGGCCCCTGTCGGACGGCGCGTACGTGTTCCACGCGCGCCTCAAAGAGATGTCAGTATCAAGGAAGGGGGCCCCTTAGGGCCGAAGCCTGCCGGGTCAGCGGGATTGTCCGAAAGGGTTACCGCTGCCCCGGAACATAAAGGGCTAAGGAAGGAACACTGGTGAGTTTTAGTCAGTAAGAGTCTGACACCCAAAGCGGGAGGGGGTCATTTGATTATTTCCAATCCGCAAAAAAAAAAGTCTATTTTTGTCTATTGTGCGAATTAGATAGTTTCAAGGTTAGTGAAGTTTCAATTTACTGGGAATTGTTGAAAAAAAGTAGTAAGGCAATTACCAGGTTGACTATAGCGAAGTAAATACATACAATGAAAACTAACATATTCCCGTGACCCAAGGGCTGGCTATTACCTCGGCCAGAAGCTGTGCATTGCCATACAACGTGGTAATGCCGCCAGTCTCTTGGGTACATTACCACTCGACAGCGATGCGGATGATTTTTTCGACGCTATACTTTTAATTTATTTATAGTTTTAGTTAAGCTAGGATTTAATTTTGTTATTTTTATTAATTAATTAATTAGGTATTAGTTGTTATTTGCTTACTCACTATTTTAATTTACAGAAAGAAATAGTCAACATTTTGTTTACATCAAACCTCATCGCGTTTTTTGTTACTGAACCGTTGTTTTTGAATATTAATATTCTAAACACACGAGTCCAAAGGATTATCAACTCTAAGTACGCTATTTACGATTGAGTTTTCAGCTAATCTCGATGTGGACGTGGAGACTAAGTAAAAAACTTTAAAATTGCTTTTCAATTAAAAAGTTCAAGCGGACGGTACGGAGTGTATGCCACACACATACACTCAACATTTAACTAGTAGAGCTGTTTAGACGATCGACAACTCGATTAAAGTTTTATTTTCCATCGGGCTGTATAAACTAACTGCCGCGTTGGTTTAGTGGTCGCTAGCACTACTGCTGAGCGTGTGTGGTTCGATTCCCAGGTTGAGCAAAGGCGAATTTCTTAGTAGCAGCTTAGACTCCGGATTTGTGCCCGATTGATGACAATAGACTTGACTTATATAACATACATAACTGGCAAAGTGTGGGTGTTCTATCTACCTAACCTTTCGTGAATAACAGTGATGTTATTTATGAATTACCTACTTGATTATAACCTGGAACAACATAGAATTTTATCTATGACTCTACTTTTGTCAAACCATAGTTTTTCTGAAATAACAAGCCAATGTTTTGCACATTATACAGGCCTATTTAAACAAAGAACAGCTATGAGTACATCTGATGCAAAGTTAAGTTTTTCTAAATAAACTATGTTATGAAACTGGCACGTTTGAAAACACCGTTAGGTTTGTTTGTGTATCAAAACATTCCACTAGGCGGTCACCTTAAAAAAGAGGGTGTTTGTTAAGATCACACGGTAGAAGTGAAAAGTTACGACTGGAGCCGCATACGCAATTCAGCGTCATCGACCCAGTGCCGTAACTAGGGCGGTGCCAGCGGTGCCCAGGCACAGGGCGCAGACTCTGGAGGGGCGCAGAAATGACCAGACCAGGGCCACATTCACCAGTTCTTTAATTTTTTGACAGAAGAACACATTACCAAGTAGCCTTGGATCTTGACTATCTGTACTGATCAGTATTTGGTGTCATTTGTGTATTGTCTAATTGTGAATTTTGACACATATTTTCGATAAGACATTTTTTCACCTAATTTTAAACGCAATTTATTTGAACTTCTCAAAACTTTACCAAGTACTTAAAATTAAGTTTACAAAAACTTAGTTTTTGGATGATAGATTTATTTTTGTAGACAATCCATTTTATTGTCAGGACCGGTTATGATTAGAAAATATTTCAAGGGCGCGGTTATAGCAGCTAGCACCGGGCGCATATAAGGCTAATTACGGCACTGCATCGACCGACCCGAGCGTGACGGTTCAGTTTCAATCAGGAGAAGAAGTGTTCATTGGCGCCGATTCTGTTGTTCACAAACTAAACTAAATTTAAGTTCAGGCATCTTTTTCTTTATATTTCATTAAGAAAAGGACAGAAGATAAATTTTAGTTTAGTCCTGTCAAATTAGTCAGCGCCTGACGTAAATTGACGTTTTTTTAATCTCGTCTAAATTGTCTATGGAATATCTTAATTTGACAGGACTAAACTAATATTTATCTTCTGTCCTTTTCTTAATGAAATAGAAAGAAACAGATGCATGAACTTAAATTTAGTTTAGTTTGTGAACAACAGAATCGGCGGCATTATTTATTAAAAGACATAGACATTACGTCAGTGTTGTTTCAATAAGGGAGGGTATGACTGACTATTACAAATGAGTGTAAGACCCTTAAACTAGAAAAATCCTGCATCTTGAAGGACAGAACAGTAGGTACTTTAGAGGGATTGACACGTTTTACAAAATAGTATTCATAATCAGTTATAGAGCTGCACAAGCATGTTATTGCTGTAGATGGTAGTGGGATTACGACCCAGAAAACACTATTTTATAAACAACTACCACTAAAACAAACTGCGCAATATAAAAACGATTGTCCCAGAACCGCGAGGTTAAGTGATCCAGTTATCTCCCCAACTGTAACCGGAGATATAAATAGAATCCATTCAGTGCAACATTTTATCGATAGGTACGGTTCTTGGATTCTTAAGTAATATTGTTATGGGTGAAGTTATCGAATCAAGCTCAGACGCAATTGGTTAGCTTTGATTTTCTGTGCTAAGACTGGGTTTGATGCTGGTGTACAGTCACGAGTAAAAGTATATATACACTTGGCTTTATTCAAAGGCGATTTTCTCCTTTATTTTTAAATTAAATTTTATATATTATTATATATACTATTTTCGAACCCATAGTTTTATGTAAAGTGTCGTGTTTTAACGTTGCATTCGTTATTTCACGAAAAAATCGCAATTGAAAGTTGCCAAGTGTTGACATATTAGTGCTCGTGACTGTACGACAAATTTTTTAAATGGACTATGTTGTACACGTGGTTGTGGGTTCAATTCCAGGCAAGTACCATTGTGATTTTTTTTATTTCATTTGATTTATCTTGGATATTAGTGACGTCGGTGCAAGAAACGTTTTTTTTTGTTGTCGGGGGGAATCCTTCAAAAGGCACCCGACCTCCGGGGAGGGAGGTCGGGGAGTGTGGGGTTTTTACCTCACTAAAACCACCCCGGTGATCACCATCAGCACATAGGATAGGATCGTATTATTATTATTATGTCTAGGAGACTATTGTTATTATTATGTTTAGGAGATTACTATTATTATAAGCCTGTGATGTCCCACTGCAGGCCAAAGGCCTCCCTACTCTCTTTTCATTTCTCTCTTGTTGAAGGAGTCCAGCTCATCCCGCCATCTCCGTCTGGGCCTGCCACGATGTCGTTTGCCATTAAGTGGGACCCATTGAGTCGTAAGTTTGGCCCATTGTTCGTCTGACATGCGGCAGATGAATCCAGCCCAGTTCCATTTTAGCGTGGTAGAATTTGTGAGGAGAAAATAAAGGAGACTATTATCTCATTTATTTCATTAATCACGTTTTTACGTATTTATTTTATAAAAAACATAAAAAAATATAAAAATATTAGCCCACCGGCATTAGGAACGCTTTTAGAAAGGCTTTAAGCTGCCAGTGGTCAAGGCTTTAGAGAGACATAGCTCCTCACTATGAGTACCATGTCCAGGAATACCGCTTTCTGCATCGAGTCCTGCAGGGTTATTCAGAAAGCTTTCATTACCTAGCTGCACAATGAGAGCCTTCTGAGGTGTTGGTTGAGAGATTGTTATTGATAGTAAATTTAATTGTAAATAAGCTATTCTATACTATATCATACAATACAATAGTTTATTTATTTTTTTAAGACAAACACTAATGGACTTAATTACCAAACCAAAATAGATACCCTCTGTATCTAGAAAAGTAGGCACCTATTCAAAAAGGGCTTTGATGCTCCGTAGTATACATACCATAACGTCATTTAGATTTTTTTCAAAATAGTGACCACGCATGAAACCAGTATAAATAGATAAATGCTAACAGAAAACATAATAGCACCGTTAGACCCGTAAAGTGTCACGTTTCCGAAATATTAACGTTCGAAGTTGATCACGCGACATCCATATATTTCTTGAACTTCAGTTCAAAATTAAAGAGAGCAGTGGTGGCCCAGTGGTCACGGACATGACTTACGAGTTGTAGGTCGTAGGTTCGAACCCAGACAGGCGCTTTACTTTGTGTAAATTATTTCATCACCACTACTCTCAAAACTATGAAGGAAAACATCGTGAGGAAACCGGCATGTCCTAGAACCAAAAATTCGAAGACATGTGACATCCACCAACCCGCACTGGGCCCGCGTGGTGGATTACGGCCCACTCCCTCTCATTGAGAGGAGGCCTGTGTCCCAGCAGTGGGAACATTATAGGCTGATTATATAGTAAGTTCAAAATGATGATGATGTCATCTTGTTGCATACATAGATGTTTGAAAGAGTAGAGGCTAGAAAGATTGATTGAGTAACCTCACAAATTCCGCCTTCTTTTTTTATTGCTAAATGGATCAGGAATGAGGAGATCCGCAGGAGAACCAAGGTAACCGACAGGGCACATTGCTCGCAGAACAGATGGCCGATGGGTCCGAAAGGTTCTGGAGTGGCGACCGCGTACCGGAAGACGTAGCGTTGGAAGGCCTCCCACAAGGTGGGCCGACGACCTTGTGAAGGCCGCAGGAACCCGTTGGATGCGAGAAGCACAGAACCGGTCGAAGTGGAAGTGCTTGGGGGAGGCCTATGTCCAGCAGTGGACGTCTTTCGGCTGAAATGATGATGATGATGATGATGGACCTGTTCTTGACCTCGATTACGCCTGATAGAAAGCGATGCTTCGCTACATTTATGTCAAAACAAACAACGCTTTCGTGTTACCATGCTCACAGTTATTAATTGTGTGCGAATAATGTGATTTAACCAAAATAAATTCGTTTTTCCGATGACCAGAACAAGCCTTGACACAAATTCCTATTCCTTTATTGTTAAGTAACCTATATTTTTTACACTGTTGTGAAAAGTCTTTTGTAATAAACTTTTTTCATGTTGCAAGATTGTCGTTATAAATTGTTTTTGTGGAAGGCAAACATAATTCTTTCCGATATGTATAGGTATAAAAGAAAGAAAAATACTGGTATTCAGCTGCATCCAGTTAGACTGGAAGCCTATAGCAATAGTTGGGAAAAGGCTAGGCAGATGAGATGATTTATAGGTATAAGAAGTCATACTATGACAATCAAGGGACAGTAGAATCCTTTTGTAGGGCCATCGTATCATCGTAATGTCTTGACTCCATCGTATATTAATACTTTTTCATCTTTTCCTGGTGCGTCTCTTATTACTTAAGGTTTTACTTCAACTCCAAACATTTCCCTCGCGAGGTGCAACAGCTCAGCAAGACAAAGTAAAAAAAAAAGGAATTTCTTGCGCTGTCATTGCCTGGGTGTTGCTCAGCCTATCCAGATATGATAAGGATGATTAATTTTTTCATTAGAACTCCTTTGTAATATTTAATAATATAACCAAAAAGAAGCCAAGCAAGAAGGAGTGCACTCTGAACCCGAACTACGCTATCAACTACTACCAAATGTTTCACAAATAATTTCCATAAAACTCGTCAACAGAAAAAAAATGCCTTTCATTTCGAGTTTCACTGGAAATTCCTTTATCCTGTTGGCATTTCCATTTTATTAAAATGTTCATGATAAATCAAAGTGAAATAAAGTGCATGTTTATTCAAATAACAGCGGCAGACTTTAATTTATTACAGAACTAGCTGCGCCCCGCGGTTCCACCCGCATAAGTTTCGATCCCGTGGTAATATCGGGATAAAAAGTAGCCTATATGTTAATTCAAGGTGTCAGCTACCTCCATACCGAATTTTATCAAAATTGGTCCAGCGGTTTGAGTGTGAAGAAGCAACAAACATATAAACACACACTCACAAACTTTCGCCTTTATAATATTAGTGTGATGTTTAAAAATTCATACAGTATGATAATATTAATGGTGGTTGTGCCAATTAACTTTAATTTAAACTTTCAATGACTAATTTGTTTGTTTATGCAAAGGATTAATTATTTTTCGTATTATGATGGATGAGAATTGCTATTCTCACTACCTACTCAGAAATGATATCAACAATTCACACCAGAGGGGGACCGGACCCGCGGGTCCAGTTCCAATGACCAAAGACCTTGAGAAAACAGCAGGAATGCGTTGGTGGCAAGAAGCACAAAACCGGTCGAAGTGGCAATGCTTGGTGCAGGGCTATGTCGGTGGACGTCTTCTGCCTGAAATGAGGACACCAAGAGTTACATTGGGTAAAAACATGTTAATAATTGTCTTCTGCTCAAATCAAATCAAATAATTTATTTGCATAATACATGTGAAAAAGGTGTTACAGGTATAAAAGGTACATTGTATTATTACCTCAGTTATAATACAATGTGCAAATTAATATATTAGGTACTAATAGCAACATTAAATATACAGAATAAATTTTAAATTTAATTACATAAAAAAATAGAAATGTTAAATTAAAAAAATTAAAATACCTATGTCAAATTATTATACACAAGTCAGATCAAAATTTCAACAGGTAATCATTATGTTTGTGGTGCCATTTCATATAAAACCGACTCACCTTTCATTTAAATAATCATTAATTGAATAGTAACATTTTGTAACTAAGAATTCGTGCAAACGTAATTTGAATTGGTTCATTTTGTGTAGGTCTGTGATACTTTTTGGCAACTTATTGTATACTTTGGGTGCCATACCCGAAACGTTCTTATTAAATACTGCTTTTTTATGACGTCCTACGCATATTTTATTTTTGTGTCGTATGCTTCTTGGATGGGTATAAAGATGTAGATTCGCTTTGACAAAGATCGCCACTTCATGCTAAATAGCAAACAGAAAACTCAGTGCGTTGTGTTGAAAGAAGTGAAAAATCCTGCACAGAAAATCTCGTAAGAAAAGAAAATAACAAAATAAAAGAATTTTCGTTAGGAACGCGGAAATAGTAATCACGCACACAAATTAACTATTAACTTCAGTGTCTGCTCCTCATACGAACAAAAGCCAATACATGAGCCCTTGTATATACACATTCACATAATATAATTAACATTCCAGGACAGGATGGCTTCGACTGACGAGTTAATTAGCCCTAATTCTGTTCCGTTAATGACGGACGAAACAATTTAAAACATTTTCCTTTCACTCCTGTTGTTTTTTGTTTTTCTTTTGATCATATTAGTTATTTATTTTTGTGGAGATGTGGATTCATTTTTGTGGTTTGAACTGTAGAAGCCTAATAAAGAATATTGTACCATTCGTATTTACATTTGCTTTAAGACTGCTGTTACAAAATAGTTTTTTTTAACACTTTCTCATTTGGAGCTTGTCGGGGAAGTACTTACTAACGCCACACCTATTTTTAATTTTATTTTTTTTAAACGTTGCCCCACTAGGGATTTCTCCTGTATTGTGGGTGCGATTACAAACATTTAAACTCACATACACCAACAGCCAGACCCGGAACAACTACTTGTAGGTCATACAAATATTTGTTCCGTGCGGGAATCGCTCGCGACACGCAGCGCAGCAGCGCTAACCGTACCGTCAATTTCTGTCGCCGAGAAGCGTTGCTTTATTCCAGTTTGAAGGATTTTAGGTATAGGTGTAATTACAGGCATAACCGACATTGCTACTTTGTATCACATCACGCCTGTAATCTCCGCGGGGTTACGCAGAGGTGTAAATATAGTAACGATGATGTAGTGTTATGTTAACTCGGATGGCAAAAATGGCAAGATATCTGTGAGGCATCGCAGGTGTGTTGCCATTTTTGCCATCGTACCAGAGGCATCTGGTATTGCAGATGCACATACTCCATAGACGATAGTTACTACCAGGAGGTCACGTGTTTTTTTTTTGCCAACACAGCGACTTTCTTCTTCTTTGTGGCTGGCACAGGACAGTAATTCCGATCTTGTTGGCTCAAAACTTCGTTGCTTCCACGGCATAGTAACATTAAAAAAAAGTTACGTTTTGAAAGAGAAATAACTCATGAACCCAAATTACAGAAATGTTCGTAGAAATAATTGTTTAAAAAATATGTCTTATTTTTAATTATTACTTTGTTTTCAATCAAAATTAATATAAAGAAGGGACGGGTCGCCTGTGTAATTAAAATTTCAAAGGACAAAGAATATATAAAGGACATCGTTAAGGACAGGCCCGATATTAATATCCTGCGATATTTTTGGAATATTTTTCAGATGGTAACGAAGTATTCATAACCTACACGTGACAGGATTAGAATTTATTTTTATCACATCACGATAAACTACATCCCACGCTTCTAAACGGCATCCCACGCTTCGTAGGCGAATTGGTTAAATTGGATTAATTATTTTTCATCTTATTTACTTCAGTCGAAAGAGGTCCACCCATAGGACAAACGCCTCATGTATTGCCGATACTTCACAGAGCCCTCGGCCGGCAGATATTATTGGTTCACCGTAGTTTGTAGGTACGTCACACATACCTCTTCTAAGACAGTCTTTCTGACCATATTTTTTAACAACGGTCACTACTAACAAGCGAGTACAGGAAAATCTCTTTTCTTTTGTCTTTCCTGTAGTGCGCAAAAATCCCACCGTGAAAACTTAGGTGAAGTGAACTTAAAGTGAACTGCTGAGCTATTCTGTAAAAATCTCACCGTGAAAACTTAGGTGAAGTGAGCTGTCAATAATGTCAATTCCTAGCAAAAACAAACACACTTCACCTAAGTTTTCACGGTGAGATTTTTACAGAATCGACCGGCTGTCAATAGTGCATCAGGTGGAATAACAGCTCACTTCACCTACGTTTTCACGGTGAGAGTTCTACAGAATAGATCGGCTGCAATACATACGCCGTCATTGATGACATTCACAAATTGGGAAAGCGTGGCTTATCTAGCGAGTCACAGGGATGAACACGAATCCAGCTTAAATCTGTAGAGCTTTAAGTCTTTTTCAGGCTAACTGTGTTTTTGTACGATCCGTGAAACTAGGCCGAAAGTAAATTGCCTGTCAGTCACTTTTCAGTGATAGCTCGTCTTTTTCTTGTCAAGTTGTTTGAGAGGCAAGATCAAGTTACACTGATGTAATTTTTGGTAAAAAAAAATATGAAGGTAACGTCAAAATTGATGATGGACTTGGGGAACCGCCATAATTATTTGTAGGGCGATTTAAGTGCAGGGCAAGTCAAGGTAAAAGTTAATAGCAGCAACACATAGTAGGTATAAAATCGCTTGGCACTTCACGTAGAACTGCACTGTTTTCCGACAATTTGACTACTTCTAATGGCTGATTTCCATTTGCTTTCGATAAGAAGCCAGTTTAGTTCTAGTAGCAAGTTACGTGTTCGAACGTCACGTCAGTCCAACAGTGACAATTTTTCATTAGGTATAAGGAGTCACGTGTGTTTACACACGACATTTCACAAGGAAAAATCTTTTCTTTGAACATTTTCTGGCTTGTAATATGTATGTACCAATAAGCCTGACTAACTGTGCGACAAAAAACGAAGCATTTTATACTGTCCTACGTTTGGGCAGCTCCTTAAGTCCCTTGACAGACGTCAAATAATAATAGCAATATTACAAGCCAGAAAATGTTCAAAGAAAAGATTTATTTTAAAATATTTCTTATTAATAAAATAGTAACATGATGAAAAACTGGCCAAGTGCGAGTCGGACTCGCACTCGAAGGGTTCCGTACCACAAGGCAAAAACGCCGAAAAAAACACGTTCGCTGTATGGGAGCCCCCCTTAAATATTTATTTTATTTTGTTTTTAGTATTCGTTGTTACAGCGGCAACAGAAATACATAATTTGTGAAAATTTTAACTGTCTAGCTAGCGCGGTTCTTGAGATACAGCCTGGTGACAGACAGACAGACGGACGGACGGACGGACGGACAGACAGCGAAGTCTTAGTAATAGGGTTCCGTTTTTACCCTATGGGTACGGAACCCTAAAAATCGTAAAACAGAGATAAAAAAAAATTTTTCGTCGTATAATTTTGAGCGATAACTATCATATTTTATGTTCTTAATCAATGATAATATTATAAGTAAAATATCATTGTTATTAATGATAATAAAGGGAATTCAACAATCTAAAGAAATAATAATAATAATATAATAATATTCCACAACTATCACACAACGCCGTCTAGTCTCAAGCTAAGCAGAGCTTGTGTTATGAGTACTAGACAACTGATAAACATACTTATATATTTCTAAATACATACATATATAGATAAATTACACCCAGACACAGAACAAATGATCATGCTCATCACACAAACATTTGTCCTGGGTGGGAATCGAACCCACGACCTCCGGCATAGCAGTCATAGTCACTGACCACTAGACCAACAGGCCAGTCAAAAAAATATTCCAGTGAGCCGTGCGTTTTTAAAATTTAATTAAAACTGCAAAATTACTCTTCATTTGGTGGTCATTCAATAATTCAACTAACATCAAAAGCATCATGTTTGAACCTGAACCTTAGTTGTTGGTGCGACGCGCTATTGTCAATTACCTAAAAATTTACTTCTTACCGCTACTTAACTAAAGCAAATGTAAATCAGCCTAAAGAGATCCTTTCTTGCCTCTTTCTAGTATTTCTGAACAATCTAACACCTGATTGATCCCTATGATATTAATTCCATTTAGAACCTTTTCACGTGAACCAATCAATACTAGGGCTACACCTGTTACCTCTTTCCCTAATAAGTCTTATGAAAAATGTTTCGTTTCATTGATTTGACGTAGACAAATCATTGAGTCAAAGTTCATTACGGCAGCGGGAACTCTTGTGTCATAATTTGGAGGTCATAATTTGATGGATAGTTAACGATGTTTTGGGGAGAACGTAATGGATTATGTTCTGTTCTGTTGTGGTGGTCTTTGTTACTGGTTGTTCGTTTATAATGTCATGTGATCGAACCCGGCAGGAATTAATGACAGTCATCAAGGCATACCGGGTACCGTTAGGGAAATTAAAAATTAAATTAAATGAATAACTATTATTTATTATCCTTACATCAAATAACCGTGTTATAGCCAATTTATACAACTATTAAGGAATGCTAACTGTGATTTGAATATACGGACAATTTAAGGGCGTTCACGACGTACGACATTTCATACAAACTTTCAAGCCATTGTTTTTAGAAATGAATCAACCGATTTTAAAGAAACTACATACGCTTAAGCAGGATACAAAGGTCTTAAAAGTTACTTAAGAACATTTTCGAAATATTTTATTTAAAAAAAAGATAATTAGAGTCTCTGTTTCTATGGAAAATTTAAAATCGGTCTAATTAATAAAATAATTAAAAAAAAAAAAAAAAAAAAAAAATTTGGCTGTAACACTATTTTTCAAAAATGTTCTTAAGTAACTTTTTAGACCTTTGTATCCTGCTTACGCATATGAAGTTTCATATAAATCGACGTCCGACTCGCTCTTGCCCGGTTGTTTATTATTTTAGTGTATGCACTTACCGAAACGGGCTTGTGGCTAAGTAATAACAGCCGCACGGGTTGATCGATCAGTTGAAGCTACGCTTGCCGCGGTTGGTCTGTGGATGGGTGACCATCTTTACATACCGAGACTCCTCCGTGCCTCGGAAAGCACGTAAAGCCGTTGGTCCTGGCTGTCATTCGTGGTTCTTTGACAGTCGTTACGGGTAGTCAAAATCTCGAAAGTCTGACAACCAGTGGTTATCGTATTACCCAGTGACTGGGTTGTGGAGGTCAGATAGGCAGTCGCTCCATGTAAAATACTGGTATTCACCTGCATCCGGTTGGACTGGAAGCCGACCGTAACATAGTTGAGAAAAGGCAGCCAGATTTTTTTTGGTCCTACTAATCTACATTATCTGTCCAAAAAGCAAGTGTCCGAAGGAAAATATTACATACAAAACAGCTTATATGCTATACCTAACTCTGTATTTCAATAAGGGTCCGGTAAATGTGATATGATTTGACACACGTATTTTATCAATAATTTGCCTAATAGGAGCAAACTCATTTGAGCAAATGAGTTTGCCCCTATTAGGCAAATTATTGATAAAATGTCGACATACAAAGATTGGAATAATAAACAAGTGAGTAGGTACTTGTTTATTATTCCAATGTTTATATGTCGACTGACGATTAAATGTGTAATCCTGTGAACGTTTGGATCTAAAGAGATTTTTTTTTTACGAATTCCAGGGAGGTGGGGCCCCATAGGGCCGAAGCCTGCTGGGTCAGCAGGATTGTCCGAAAGGGTTACCGCTGGCCCCGAACATTAAAGAAAGAAAGAAACACGGGTGGGTTTTAGTCAGTAAGAGTCTGACACTCCCTTCCGCTCCACCAAGAGCGGGAGGGGTCATTTGATGATTTCCCATCCAAAAAAAAAGGACCGATTTTTACAACAACGCGATGTTATCATTATTTGTGAACAGAAATTACCTGTTAGTTGAACGATTCTAAACAAATTGAAGTAAGTTCGGTATAGGACCTACATTAAAATTCCAATGAAGTAAAATACCCTCCTACTTATTATATTTTTTCGTACGCTAGCTACAGTAAGTATTATAAAATATTGTGAACATGTAAACAATAGCCAGACAGATGAAATTAACAGGAATACTTGCAAAGAACAGTCAAGGCAAGTGTTTCCGCGACCACGACCACACAATAAATAAAAGACACTTCATAAACAAACTTTACATAAAACAATAAAGAACTCGCAACAAATTGTGTCCTTTTAGTCAGATACCGCTAGTTTGTACCGAAGCGCAGTTCTAAAGCGATTATTTGGTTGCCCGCCATCCCCGAAGCGCTTTACAAAGCGTGAAATACTACATTTTAGCGCTCTTTTGTATGTACATTTCGAATGCGGTTGCAGCATTTTAGCGATCGTGTTCTGAGATAAGATTTTAATTTGAGTTTACAGTGGAGCTTAATATGCGTTTATTCGCACCGGCGCAAATGTAAATTGTGAATTTACAGTAGGATTCATCGGTTTGCTTGTTGTTTTTAATTTTTAGTTTAGTAGAAACTGAAAATGTTGTTGCATTTCTATAGATTATTGAAAATTGGATACATACTTAGATCAACAAGATGTTAAACCTACAACTTACTATATAAACGTTATTTTTAATTACCAATATTATAGAAAACAAGGACCAATATTTGATTTTTTTTATCAAGTGCATACTTTAGATAAATGATTGTATTTCTGTAATTAGGTTTGTACAAACACTTTTACACGTCAACTATATTTTAAAAATTTAGATGAGTTCGTCGTTTCCCATCTGCCTACTCTGAGAACAAAGATAGAAACAAACTCGGAGGTCAGATTACAATATGATCAATGATCATGCAATTCACCTGATAAAGAATAATAGGACTAGAATATACAAGAGATAAGTCTTTTTTTCTGAATTTTTCAGGCCTTTAACAACAAGCAGTGTTATCAAAATAAAAATCCCAACTACACACAAATATTATTCTTATTTAACGAGTACATCCCTGAATTTATTTGAGGCCGTTTTTTGTAAAGCAAAGAGAAATAGGACCACGCACAGAGCACGGAATCTCCGCGACGGCAGCGTCTAGGGTCTATAAAATTCGTGACGCCGAAAGTGCGTTGAGCGAGCGAATGACGTATAGAAACTACACTTATGACGTCACGAATTTTATTCCAAGGGCTGGCTTTTACCTTAGCCGGAGGCAAGGTATTGCCATACAAAGTGGCAATACCGCCAGTCTCTTGGGTACATTACCAGTCGACAGAGATGCGGAGGAATATTTCACGCCATATTTTAGTTCGTTAATACATAGTTTTAGTTAGGTTAGGATATTAGGTACCTATAGGTATTTTAATTTTAATCGTCAGTAATCATTAATTAAATAAAACTTCTAGCATCCTACGGATAGTGTTGACAATGTCGACTAGCAGTGGTCACCTAGACGTCTCTTTTTTTTTTTTTTTTTTTTTTAACGTCTGTGCTCCGTGGGACCCAGCGTTGGACTTTAAATCAGGTAGAGGGAGTTTATATTTGTCCCAGTTATGCGCTCACACATAAAGAAACAGGTAAAATATTTAACTGTTTCTTTCTGAAGATCGATCAACCAGTAGCGATCGGCATAGCTATTTACAACCACTCGATACGCTTCCGTACCGTATCGAACATCAATCAATGTTTTTGTAGGAGTCCTTTACCTTTTGTTAGTTTAAATCGATAATTTTGTCAGTTTAAATCAAATAGATATTCTTTGCCTTGCCCCCGACAGCATATAGGGTTATCAAAATCTGTCATTTTCGATACGATAGCCTGTCGGATAGTTGTGGATAGCTATGCTGTACCGGGAATCGGGCCCGAAAGCCCGTTTCTTTTTAAGCAAGCACCCTATGCATAGTGTTGACAATGCCGATGCCGCCTCTATCAGCGGTCCCCAAGGTGTCTCCGTGCTCTGTGTGAGCCAGCTTCGGACTTCAAATCACGTAGAGGGAGTTTATATTTGTCCCGAGCGTTTATATAATTTAGTTATGCAAGTAAAATTGTTTAGTTTGCAGTCGTAATATTCTCAAAATGAAACTGCATATCTTTGTAGAGAAATAATATTTGTGCGGTGATGTTTGTGAATCAATTTAGTCAGATTTTGTGGTGAATATTTATAAGAAGTTTTTGGTTGCTTACTATGAATTTAAACATTTGTTGCACGCAGCTGCATTAGGAGATCTCCCACTTAGCAGTCAATACTTTTATTATAGAAACACGCTGCAAATTTAACGAACGACGGAAAGGGCGAGCTGAGATAGCACTTTGTGATGCACGGACCTAGTTTACCCAATTATTGTAAAATAAATTGTAAAATTCCATTCCATATTCTTATTTCGAATTTAAGATATAATTAATGTAATTCTTTTATTTTAAATAAATTAAGTAAAATATTTTTTTTTTTTTTTTTAAATCCTCCGATTGCAGCTAACGTAATTCATTGTGAATAGAGATAAATACAGAGTAAATATTTTGTAAGGAAAAAAAATGTGTAATAAGTTGTAGATCGGCAATGGGAAACTTTGAAAATCACATCTCTCGATTGACGGTATCTACATCGCCACATGCGCACTACGCACCACATTCAAGTCCTGCATCGCGCAAGCAGAGTTTACCGACGAGAATATATACAACGTCCTGACATCAATCGTCGGAAAGTAGAATACCCGACACAACACCTATCTGGGCGGTGGATCATTACTTTTCTAAGGAGGATGAGTAAACCGGATCCGGTTCCGAATATGTATTAATAATAAGCTTACTTCTGACTATTTCGAATATTTATTCAACTGTTTTTAGTTTTAGAGGATACCTAAAAACAGTTGAATAAATATTCAAAATAGTCAGAAGTAAGCTTTAACATAATCCAACTATTCTGACTTTCCTTGAATTAAAACAGAACTCCTACCCAACAAAATGCAGCTGCATTTACGACTCCTAGTAATGGAATTTAAATGATCATTCCTTTAATTAAATAGTATTTCTCCAACAATTAATGTGCATAGAAGCAGCGGATGTTAGAACCAAATTATTCAGTATGAATATAATTCATGACCAAACTACTACCATTCGTTCAGTTTCGAAAACTAGAACTAGAAATGTAAAATACTAAGAACTACAGAACTTGGTTAAGTATATAAAGCGAATTTTCTTATCTACGAGTGAGTTTTAATTCAGCGGTTCAAGTTAGGGGATCGATTGGATCGCAAAGAGTTAAGTTTTCGAGATAACACTTAGAAGGGAACGATTGTTGGTAACTTTGTTGTTTGTAAGCTATGTTAAGTGAACGGGTATATTGGTTGATTAGATATTTAGTTAATTTTATACGGTTCGAGCTCTGATAGGCTATTTTATTCGGAATAAGTATCACACTAATATTATAAAGGCGAAAGTTTGTGAGTATATGTGAGTGTGTGTGTTTATATGTTTGTTACTTCTTCACGCTCAAACGGCTGGACCTATTTTGATAAAAATTTGTATGGAGGTAGCTGACACCCTGGATTAACATATAGGCTACTTTTTATCTCAATATTCCCACGGGATCGACACTTACGCGGGTGAAACTGCGGGGCGCAGCTAGTATTTAATAAGTTGTGTTCGAGGTTTACTGTTAAATGAAATAAATCTATAGAGACGTGAACATATGCAGGCCGAAAAAACAATTAGAACAGGATAAACATCTGCCTAAGCATACCTGTGAAAATAAATGCTAATATAAATAATAATTATGTATTATTCAGAAATACTTAATATACAAAATTTCGATAGCTTCACCGTATGTGCATAATTCAAGAACGTTCGACTATCTATTTTTTTTTATTCAACCTTTATATTCTATTATTCTGTACGTGACGATATCACAGGCCAAGCAAGTAAACAGAGTATACACTACAAAATTACTACATTAAACATAACCAATTTCTCATGTTTTTCCCATACTCCATAATTTTCGCAGTCCTAGTCTCAATACAAAGGCGGTAAAACATTAAATTAAGCAAGAGCATCTAGTTTGTGATTGCGCGCGCCATTGTTTAGTGAGCCTGCTATGACAAATAGAAATAATGAATGTTTGACTGAATTACTTAAACAACCTTTTATTTATAACCTCCTCCTTACTAAGCAGTCCTTAGGTACATGCCATATATATAACGGCTCTTGATATCGCCATGGCGATACGAGCTAAGAAACTACTTAATATGCACACTACAAAGTTGAAGATACCATAACCAATTGCTCATGTATTTCCCAAGTATTTCTCCATATTTAGACAAGACAATGGGAGGGATAAATTGCCTAAGAGCCTCAAGTTTGGGATCCATGCATCGCAACAGTGATTCACTGACACTGGAATACAGTACCCGGTCGAGATGGCACGTGGCATTCTTTAGTGGGCTCACAGTGACAAATATAAATACTGCAAGTTTCAGAATGTTTGACTAGATTACTTCATCATAATCATCATCATCTATAATGTTCCCACTGCTGGGACACAGGCCTTCTAAGAGGGAGCGAGCCGCTATCCATCACGCGGGCCCGGTGCGGGTTGGTAGATGTCACATATCTTCGATATTTTGGTTCTAGGACATGCCGGTTTCCTCACGATATATTTTTCCTTCACCGTTTTGAGAGCGGTTGTAATGAAATAATTTACACCAAGTAAAGCGCCTGACTGGGTTCGAACCTACTACCTACAACTAAGTGGGTCGCTGGATTACTTATCCAAACTCTAATTTATAAGCTTAATATATAGGCGTCAAGTACCTAAGAATACCTCTCACGCGATATCAGGAGCCAAGCAACTTATTATAGTGCACACTATACAATTACCTACTATACCGTATATTTTCACAAGACAAAAGGGATGGCCAATAAATTGCCTGCTAGCCTCAAGTTTGGGAGCTATTTCATCGCAGCAGTGATTCACACTGCCTTACAATTCCCAGTCGAGATGGCACGCGGTACTGTTTCGTGAGCTCGCTATGACAAATGTTGGCTGCAATTGCTGAGCTGAGACCTTGTCAGTTTATAGACTGGTTTTGGTGAACACTGTCTTCGCTTTGAGAGGTGTTTTGGTTATGTTTGGTCATTTTATGACTGGAAGTGTTATATATCAATAAAATTGTAATTTCTGTCTGTAATATGTATGTAAATTTGAAAATGCAGATTAAATAGTTTATTCTATTCATTAGGTAATAAGTTACGTTACGATTTTTCATTAAAACTAGGTGCACTGCATAAAAATAAAGTTTTATAGCTCCCTACAGTGTTCATCTTGATGCTATCTACATACAGAACACACATAATCAGCCTATAGTGTTCCCACTGCTGGGACACAGGCCTCCTCTCAGTGAGGGGGCTATCTACATATTTTACACTTATTCAAACGAATAAATTTCTAAACAGGGAATTTTTAATTCATTTTCACGTCTGAGATTATAATAATTAAAAGCCCTGTAAATTTGAAACAAAACGATGATGTAGTAAGTGGGTGCGTCCCACTGACCTGTAGTTTAATAGAGGTCAGTGGTGCTTCCTAATATAAATGTCGTATTAACAATATACTAGTCAGTATTTCTTTCTTATAACCTGAGCTAAACACAATTTCACAGGCCACTGGGCGAAAATCTATCCCCATAAACAACTATTTAACCGATTTATTCAAACTATTACAAAACTTTAAACTTGTATTCTTTATATACACAATTCTGTATCTATTGTATGGCATGTCCAAATCCCGAGGGCACAGTTGTTATGTTATTCGTGGAAAGTGTTGTAATTTAGACCAACAATAAGTTGGTTGGGTGTAAAAGTATTAGCACCCTTTGTGTTTACTTGGCACAGAAATGTACGGATTAGGACCAGACATTGCCAATTAGTGCTATTGTTTTGTCTGGCAAGTTTCACAAGTAGAAAATGGCATGTTTTGGCTGTATCTTTATGAAGCTGTCTGCAGGAGATTGCCTAAACCAATAACACTTTCCATTGTGTATTATTTGCTTTGTTTAGTCCTGACGAATATTTTTTCTGTTTTTTATACTGAGTATTTTTAGATTTGTGCGTAAATTATAATAACTATGGTTGATTTCTATTTATTGCTTGTTGTAGAGCTTACATGAACGTAATTTTATATTAAAAAAAACACTGGCACTCCGGAAGTGCCAACAAAAGTGAAAACTTGAACAAATACCTGTGTATTTTTTTAATCGTCTTATAAACAAAACACAAACAGAATACTTTGCCATCACTCACTGACTTATCGAATATACATTAAAAACGAGTACATCCCGAGGACAGCCGAGCACATCCGAATAGTAGCGCAGTGTCGGTTACGGTAACAGTGTCCCGAGTTCAATGGTTTTTTCCCATCTCAAAAAACCCCAACGCGCCTAAACAAGTTTTCACTTCAGAAATTACTTGCGTAGATTTACTATAGCAACAAACTGATTAACTGAATTTCTTCCAATCTCAGAATTATAAATGTAGTCCTGTCAACATTACAGTGTATAAAACAATTATTTAGTCTTAACAAAACGAGACTTGGGCGGCGAGGCGCATTTCAATAAATGTAAAAGTCACTGCAAAAATTCTCGACAGCCAGGAAATATTTTATGCAGACTTTATACTAATCACATCGCACAGACGAGATACGAAGTAAGCAACCGCATGCAGGGAAAAAAACCCGTGTTCCTTTTTCAAATATTTGTCCAATTTACATTCCATTAGGCGAGACGCGGATATTAGGACCGAATAATTTCACTCGTATCCAACCAAAGACGTATAAACTTGACGTAATTTTTAAAATTTTCTTATTTACTCCATTAGCTTATTATCGGAAATGTGGTAAAGGAATTGCATGTTTAGAGTCTAAGAAAAAGATTTTAAGTTAAAATAATAACAATGCTTCTTTCAAGGGTACTGTTGATAAACGTCAAGCTTGTCGAATAGAGTTGTAATGATGCTAATAATGTCAACAAGCATTTCAATCAAGTCATATTTATGTAGTTTATCGTTCACTTTTAAAAAACAGTAATTCGGGATACCTACCCACTTATTCTTACAATGAAATGAACAGTCATTTCATTGTCAGTTGCAAAAGTTACAAATTCGATTACTTAAGAGAAGAAGCACATTACTGCAATTCAGCTGTAGTTGGATCGAGAAGCTAAAAAAAAAAATATACGGTCGAATTGAGAAACCTCCTCCTTTTTTGAAGTCGGTTAAAAATATAGTGCTTAACTTCGTAAAAGTACTTTACTTTTTCCGGTCCTCATACTAGACAGGCAAATCAAACACTAAAATATAGAATAAGAGTATCTACACAAAGGTGTAGGAGCAAAACGTAATTTGTTATCCTGTTGACAGTCTTTTGTTATTTTGGGCACATTCATAAGGTGTTAACCGCATCAGTAGTAACAGATGAGGTGCCTTCGGAAACACGTGTTGCCTATCCATCTGGAATGCCGCGCGCACAGAGCACGGAATCTTGGCAGCCGGTGCTAGAGGCGGTATTGTCAACATTTTCCATACAAAACAAGCGTGTCAGTAAGCGGTATCGTTTACTGATAGGAACTGACGGCCCGTAACAATTCTGACGATGCGTGTGTCAGCCGAAACTTGCGCTCAGCGCTAATTATTAGTAACATACTGCCACAAGGATCTTTTGACGCCCGAATGACGTTGACAGAGGGGCGCTGATGGTAAACCTTAGTGCAATATTGTTTTGTGCAATGTATTGAAAAAACAAGATGGCGCCGTTAGTTCCGATTTTGGTCACGCGCCAAAAGAACCTTGTAGCGCTTTATTGACGTCTCCGGTCGCGGTCGGTGCGGCGATTCCGTGATCTGTGGCCGCGCGTATCAACTATTTGTCTTACTGACACTTATGTCACGGGAGAGTATTTTGTGTTGACGTGTGTAAGTCATTGCCAGTCATGGCAGCTTTGTGTCATAGGAGATAAGAGTGGGTTACAGTGTCAGAGTTCATTGTTGAAATTTATCACTTGTGAGTTTATGAGTGAGGTCAACTTCTGAAAGTAAAGCTTTTTTGTAATACATAAGCAGCCTATAACGTTCCCACTGCTGGGACACAGGCCTCCTCTCTGCGGGAGAGAGTGTTTTGTGTAATACGATAACTTAAATGGGTACATAAATGCCTGTTAATCGCTGAAAATAAATTTGTTTCCTTTCTGATAAGTCTTAGACTCCTTTAATATGAACTGGTCCTTATCAAGTTTAAAAAGAGGATGGTCTCATTTCTCTTTCCACTTCTCTCAATTTAACCTTAGTAAATGTACTAAATTGTGGTAAATGGTGTCTTAATTCATTGGTTTTTAATAGGTTGGGTTGTAATTGTAAGATAGGACCATGTTCTATATTTCAAAATGAGTCGTAATAAGGAACAGAGTATTTTATTAAACTTTGGATTTAATATCGAGTTTCTCAAATCTTTTATTAAGTCTTCCGAAAAAAAGTTAATTTCGAACATCAGTAAACACCTCTTTGCACAATGTCGACGAACTCATAAACATCGACTTGGAGCTCATATTCAAACATCGTATCAAAAAAGCTACGAGGAAAACTCTTCCAGTATAATACCTCAAAAGGATCTAAAACATTCTTCAAAAAGATATTACTCGTCTAAATGTTCCTCATCTATAAGTTTTAACCTATCATTTCAAACACTTGTGCAGTCACGAGCAAAAAGATGGACACACTCGGTGAATTTCGACAATGATTTTTCAAAACATAGGTTTGGGGTCGGCTTCCAGTCTAACCGGATGCAGCTGAATACCAGTATTTTACATGGAGTGACTGCCTATCTGTCTTCCACAACTCAGTTACTAGGTAATACGAAACCCCTTGGTAAGACTGGATGTCAGACTTTCGGGCTTCTGACGACCCGTAACGAATGTAAAAGATCCACGAATGACAACCGGGACCTGCTTTCCGAGACATGGAAGGATCTTGGTATATAAAGATGGTCACCCATCCACGGACCAGCCATGGCAAGCGTAGCTTAACCTGATCGATCGACCCGTGCGGCTGTTATTACTATCCAGAAGCCCCTAACAGCAGCATTTCTAACGTAAAAATAATAGGTTGTGGTTAAACTTACTCAAATACCCGCGCTTTTGATGACGACTTTGTGGGTATTTGCGCATTTGATACTTATTACATATTGTCTAGTGCTGGGGTTATAATTTTATCAAAGACCCGTTTATGATTTACCTATTATTTCTGTCAATGCTCTTAGGGAAAAACTATTCTCTGTCTGTGTTTCCCGATAGCTATAACGCGGGAATGTTCAAGTCGAGAGTGAATAGGTTACTCTTCACCATCGTCGACCACATCCTCGATTCCTATCAGGTGAGACAAAAAGACGTATGTATGAATGTTGATAAGTGCTTACATATTTTTGCTCGTAACTGTACGTCTCCAACTATCCGACTCGTGCTGGTGCATCCCACAATTTACTACTGAAAAATGTAAGAGCACGGAATGAAAAGGAATTTGTAGATTAAACTTTCAAGTTTGGTTTCATAGCTGAGAATCTGAAAGCGTTTCGTGGGTGTTATGTGTTATGAAATCCGCTTTTAAAATAAAATTCATGTCTTTAGGTTCTTCATTTTAGAATAGAACGTTTTTATTTGCATTAAAACATCTCTTCTATGTGTTTTTACTTAGATTTATAATTACAATAAAATGGTAACGAAGTTAGTTTTTCTGTTTAGAGAGTATTTAAAAAAAAAAAAAATTGCTACGAGTTGTGGGGGGGAAATAAAATGCTTGTTTGGATTTATGTTCCGGAATGGTGCAAAACAGCTGAACGGAGTTTATAACTTGGATTACCACATAGGGTTACATTATTTTATTTACTTTGCTCAAATAAATAAAGCATAAAAAAATTATAAAATTGTATCGATTCGTATTCTAAAAAATCTTAACCATTTATGCAAAGGTGGGTCATCAACTCAGCCTATCGCAGTCCACTGCTGGACATAGGCCTCTCCCAGACTGCGCCACAGCACCCTGTCCTCCGCCTTCCACATCCAGTCTACCCCAGCCACCTTCTTTAGGTCATCCGTCCATCTAGCTGGGGGGGGGTCCCACACTACGCTTGCCGATACGCGGTAAGGTAGGTCAGCTCATTGCTAACTGACTGTACATGCCATTCGTAAATATGGCATTTTTGAAGCCCTTATCCAGCACACAGAATTAGAGTAGTAAGAATAGTAATTGTGTTTACATTCCCAAACGTCAGCACGCAATATTTTGCCATTTCCAACATTCAAATTAGCTCTAAATATTTTAAACAGCGTTGCCCACATTTCCACCAAAGTAAAGCGTAGTATTTTGAAAGGTTAATCAATAATAAGGGAGTGACGTCACGAGTCGCGGGCCGTGTAAGCAATAATAGCGGTCGGGTGAGCATTCATTGATTTTAAAGATATATTAATTACGTCCGGTCCCTTGAAAGGTAAACAAAAGGGAATAAAGCGATGATAGGCACTGTTTTAAACAGTTTTGGTTGTAGTTTATATTTGCTTAAAACGTTTTTGGATAAATAATAGTTAATTGAATATTTACGGGGAATTAGGAAAATGTCGTGGAAAGAAATGTTTTGAGTATGAATGGCTATAATAATAGGGGAAAACCAAAGAATCAATGAATGGACTGTGTGAAAGATGGTATGGCTTGAATGAAAGGGACGACTACCGAGATGACGACTAACAGAGAAGTATGGAAGAAAAACACATGTTGCGTCGACCTCAAACAAATCGGGATAAAGGCAGGAGAATGATGATGAGTTAATTGAAGATCTATAGCAGGGGTGGCCAATGTGCGACTATTAGTCGAGTCGATCGTGGCAAGGATATAAAAAAATATAAATACGTAGAACAGACTGCGCAACGTAATTAATCACTAACTGCTGCACGCATCATCTTGTATCATTTTTCAATCGCCGTTCCGTCACGTTATTTATCCTCACTTCTATGCAGTATAGCTCTCTTTTGTTTTCGGTGCGCGATAAACGGGAAGCGTGTGGGACGCGGGCGGTTGTCAATCCGTCAGTCAGTTGTCGACAGACTAGCGGAGTTACGAGTTATATAATACTTCATAATTGTTTACTGAACTATGCTGTTTCATTTAAGATTTCAAGAAGTACGTAATTGGTAGATCGCACAGGGTGTCGTCAGTGAACAGTAGATCTTGGGTCTAACCAAGTTTTCCACCCCTGATCTATAGCATAATTTTGTTTAAGTCAATGTTTGAAACACTTGATTTAAAAAGAATGTAAAACTATGGAGTTTCGTGATCGCTCTTCTCCTTAAGAATCTACGTTTCGGAATGGGCAACTTTCTGATTTCAAAATTCTGATTAGTTTGACATCACTTTGACAAGTCAAAAGTTTTGAGTTTGACTTCACAACTTATGAAACACCTATTTAATTTAGAAAATAATTATGTCATAATGAAGGGCGTAATAAGCGATAAGGCATTTTTGTTATGTATTTTTGTGGTGTAAAATAAAGTTGATATAAATAAATAAATAAAACAGAAAAAAATTATTTCTAACAGCCAACAATTAAAAACAAACCGGGCAAGAGCGAGTTGGTCTCGCGCACCGAGGGATCCGTACCATCATGTTTTTAAATTTTCACCGACGAGCTACTCACTAGATCTCGTTCAAACCAATTTTCGGTGGAAGTTTACATGGTAATGTACATCATATTATTTTTTTTTTAGTTTATAAAAAAATTATATTAGAAACTTCAATATCATTTTTGAAGACCTATCCAAAAATACGGACACGTATGGGTTTGATGAAATAAAAAATTTGAGTTTCAGTTCTAAGTATGGGGAAACCCCCAACATTTATCGTTTTTTTTCTATTTTTGTGTAAATATCTTAATGCGGTTCACAAAATACATCTACTTACAAAGTTTCAACAGTATAAGTAGTTCTTATAGTTTCGGAAAAAGTGGCTGGACGGACAGACTGACAGACAGACAGACATGACGAATCCATAAGGGTTCCGTTTTTTGCCATTTGACTACGGAACTCTAAAAAGCCAACTATTAAAACAGGTTTATGTGTTTATTTAGAGAGAGTCCACATGTGCTAACAATATACTGCGATCACTAATCCCTTTGAAAAGCGAGTAAGTATAAAAACTTTTTTTACAACTGCAAATCAGTTTTATAAAGAAAAAGTCCACGTAAAGCTTTGGACGTGTTATATGAGATTCATCTTGCAGTAAGCTTCGAAATAAACTTATTATTTTGGCATTAGAGAAGAAATAATGCCAAAATAAATATAAGCATAAGTTTTGTATACGGTCAGGGAAATTAGTTGTTAAGCGAATTGACACCCTATCTCAATTTGCCATATTATAACCCTTTTATACATCTGCCAAAGAATAACGGGTGTGACTTGAGTATACGGACAATTTAAGTTGATAATCTATTTGCTTAACAATTAATTTCCCTGACTTTGCCTGACTTTGAATTTGACTTAGGTTGAAGACTCGTAGGTCTAAACTTTAGACCCTTCTCAATATCTGACACTGAAACCAGTCACAGGTGTGAAACAGTGACTATTAGCGATGTAACTAAATCGAAGCCTAGGTTCTAGGTTACTTATGTTTTAATTAAATAAGGCAAATTACAAAATGTCTCGCTGACGGTGGCGTGTGTGTTGGATCATTTAGCTCCCTTCAAAATGGTTGAGCTAAACAGTGCTGATCTATGCGTCATGTTCGTGAACGGGCGCCGTCAGTTGGAGCTGCCTCGGCTTATTATTATTTTTGGATTGTTACTATTTATTGTACTCTGGACGCTTTTAACGCGTACGTCATTTTTATTTTTTACATCGTTCTCATATTAGATAATTATAAATTCAAAAGTAATGATGTAACTAATATTTTTGTAAAATGTAATTTAAAAAGAGTGTCCATGGAGTTTCTTGCCCGTTCTTCTCCATAGGTACCTACGCTTTGGAATGGGAAACTAGCTTCATATTTTCTGACTGACCAACTTCTTGACAATTCAAAAGTGCCTTTTAATGGTTTAATTGAAATAAATGATTTGAGTTTGAGTTACCGTCGCAAAACTAAAAGCTGTAGGTACTTTATTATTTGTTTCTATAAGAAAATGGTGAATATTGTGCTATAATTAGATTAAATCATATAGTCACAGACCATAAAAGTAATACCAAAACTATTTGAATATAGGAGGCAACATCGGCTTTTTGACGTCACTTGTCTCGACATAGTTTTGGTGTTTCTTCGATATCACTTATTTGTGATGCCACTTTTACATGCCTTACACCAATGATCACAATAATATATTTACTGTCATCTTGACGACGACTAATGGTTGACTCATGAAGTCAGATACTATGTCAGATAATATAATTAATTATGCTCGTGACTGTATACTAGCTATATTACTCGATGGCACGAACTCCTTATAAATACATAATTATGCATAAGAATAACTCATTCCATGGTTCAAATATTAGCCAATCAGCAAGGTTGCAGTAGGGCTGACGTTCTTTTAAATGTAAGCTTACAGTTTCTACATCACCTTTTCTTTTTTGCCATTAAACCATTTTGTATTTTTGATAAGTATCACCGCTCGTAGAGACTATTTTACCATAACCATAATCATCCTATAACGTTAACTGTTGAGACTGACAAGAGGAGGCCTGTGTCCGTGCAGTGGGAACGTTATAGGCTTACCTATTATGCTGAGACACAGGCGTCTTCTCCGTGAGAGGGAGTGGGCCGTAATCCACCACGCGGGTCCGTACATGTCACATATCTTCGAATTTTTGGTTTTAGAACATACCGGTTTCCTCACGATGTTTTCCTTCACCGTTTTGAGAGCAATCGTGATGAAATTATTTACACAAAGTAAAGCGTCTGTCTGGGTTCAAACCTCTTTTCCCTTCTGGTGAGCTACATGATATGACCAAGGTAATGTAACTAGAGTGCCTAGTGTCCACGGTAGAATATAATAGACTTTAGACTTTAGTTGTAGGATCTAGGAAATATTTCAAAAGACTGCAATGAAGCCTTAGTTATAGAGATCTCGTTACATCGACTACGGAGTAAATGGCTCTCAAGACGCTTCATTTGAAATTAGTTTCTCTCGGACGAGGCATATGCGTCTAAGAGCAATTACTATCAAGGAAAACGTATAGTATTTAAAGTAAATTGACGAGTCATAGTATATTTATTTAAATTTTTTCTGGTTGATATTAGCTACCTGTCTGGTCACTATTAAACAAGCCTTTTTCTCTCTTAGCAGTTCGTCTAATAATATTTTTAAATTAAATCACTAATTTAAGAACGTTTAAGCATCATGATCATCCTCTAGCATTTTTCCAAATTTCTTGGGGTCCAGTCAAATTGGATGCAGCTTAATACCAGCCGGTCGATTCTGTAAAAATCTCACCGTGAAAACTTAGGTGAATTGAGTTTGTTTTTGCTAGCAATTGACACTATTGACAGCTCACTCCACCTAAGTTTTCACGGTGAGATGGTTACAGAATCGCACTGCTGTAGCTTACATGAAGTGACTATCTGAGCTCCACAACACAGTTTATAGCAATATAAAAATACTTCCATACAAAAGTTAGCAACGCGAACGTCTCAAAACATTATATTCTTACCTTGCACCAAGCACTCTTCCGCGGGCACTTTAATAAATATCCCACCTTCACTTACCTCACCGTAATATTTCTTTAGAAATAACAACTTAAGTTCTTGCAATAGTAAACAGGACGTAATAAAAGCGATTAGGTTTGCCTAGACCAGCGCAATGGAATAATTTACGAGCCAAAGTGGTGGAAAATGGTTATGCAAAGGCATTATGTGTGGAATGTACTGCGATATGGGCACTTAGGGTAAGGCGTTGGCTGAATGGACCGACTTTTCGGGACAATATTTTATTTTTAGAGGCTTTGGGTAAAGAACACGATTTGACAAGATTCTTTTGAATCCTTCTTTTAAAACTAACTTGGGTCATTATTATCTACAATCTGGTGCTTTCTGATTGAATTATGAAAAGCAAATTGTTATAGTTTTCTGGTCAAATACCGCATTTATTTAAAACACGTATTATGTGGGTGGCATTATGTGTGTGTAATTATTTTTCATAATGTCGGTGTGTGAAAATTATAACACATAAAACGGACCGCAACGTTTAGTGACATTATCGCCCCATTCAGTGAATCGTCGAGTTGTGGAAGGGACCGGCTTTTATGTCATGTTGGGGACAGTCCAATTCTAGTCCACAACTCTAATTATAGTTATCAAAACGTTTTATTGTTAATTAATCAATTTAATCATCAAATTTTTGCGTTAATTATTGATTTTCTTATAAATAATGGCGAATGGAAACCCTCAAGACTACGTGGGCCTTGTAATGTAGGTATCCTTCAACAATACTTCAATCTGTCATCTTCCACCGAAATACACGTTAATAATTTCCGAAATACCACAAAAATAAAAACCAAACAAAACTTTAGGTACTAACACCGTAACAACGGTTCCTTATGTTGGTCCTTTTGTCCAAAGTCGTAATAAACTTAAGATTTTTGTGTAGCTTGGTCTGTTTACAGCCTACAATGTAATATATACGACAAAGTATGTAGCTAAGGTTCAAATTTTCTATTCGGCGAACCGTTTATATGTGAACGGTATTCTCAAACGCTTAGACGGAAAAACGCTTGCTAGCATTTTTGCCTTATTTCCATACTAAGCTAGGTTTTTTTTAAATATGGAATGGGTTAATTACAGAATGGAGCTTTTATGAGCTTAGTTCTTTTTTTTAAATTATGTATTCTGGTTTTAAATGAGCAGAGAAAAAACACGATTGCTTGATTGAGGCAGATGTGAGTGGAAAAACCAGGAGGGGACGGACGCCCTAGAACGACCAAGTGACCTTATTGGTGATGTTTTTCAGAGAGATCAGGTGCGTAGTTCTCGCAACCGGCGTGCCTGTATGTCCAGATGTACAGTCACGAGCACCAATATCAATACTTGGCAACTTTAAATTACGAATTTTTCACGAAATAACGAATGCAACGTTCAAATACGACACTTTACACAAACCTATGGGTTCGAAAATAATTTGTTCGTAATAACATAAAATTTCATTCACAAAATGAAGGAGAAAATCGTCTTTGAATAAAGCCAAGTGTGTACATACTTAAGCTCGTAACTGTACGACCGTAAACGAAGCAAAAGGTGTATGTAAAGATTGTAGCAGGTGGTGTTCTATAGTTTCTGCCACATTTTATGCAAATAAATATTATTTGTGTTATGTACTTTATTAATTGCAGAACTCTTACATCTCCCTGCAGGGTGTAACCTTTCGTGGCTCACTTGGAAATTTCTGAACCGTCTCCGGACACAAGTGGGAAGATGTAAGTCCAACCTGGTAAAATGGAGCTACCTTGACGCAACGGCATAAGGGTGTGATTGCGGAGCTATGTCACAAACTATGCTCCACCTCCTATCCTGCCCTCTATGTCCCAAAACATGCAGTCAAAGTGACCTCTGCGCTGCCACGGACAACGCCGTGGAAGTGGCAAAGTTTTGGGAAAACAAGATTTGAAATACAGTCGTGCCAGCCACACGAAGAAGAAGAAGAAGATTGCACAACTTACGATATTAATATAATAGGATCATGTTCTGACTGATAACAGAAAATCCGATTTGGAGCAATCGAATGAAACTCGTGACAAAAAATTCAGGTAATTAGTTCGCATGACTGGCTTGCTGAAATTACTTATTGCTTGTTTGGGTTTCCGAGCTGTAATTTTAATTTATCTATTCTTATCTTTATTTATTGTCACTGGTCAAAGGACCAAATGCCTTTTATCTTTTCTAGCTAGTGGCAAAGTTAATTTCTAAGTGTCGCCAACAACTGGGGAAGAACACTGTTTTCTGTTATACAGATATTTATTATGGTACAGACGCCAGCACATCAATCTGCCCGAAACTGTCAAATTTTCCCAATCAACTTTGAACCTTATGCTTTAGCGATAAAATTGAAAATCTACTAAAGAAATTTGACAGATGGCATGACTTTAACGCGCAAACCCTAACCATGAATTCAGAAGTTTAGGGCAGAAAAGTCCCGCAGGTTATAAAAAAAAAACTGCTGTTTCTTGTATGCAACATTTCATTTCATCGCAGGAGGGTTCAGAATCATGTTTTGAATCCATGGTAAAAGGTAAAAGGTCGGTGTCCCCTGCAACCTTGTATAAATGTCTGTACATTTTTTAACAAATAAATTATTCTTATTTTTATTGAGGCCTTTCTCCAACTACGTCAACTCAGCCTATCGCAGTCCACTGCTGGACATAGGCCTCTCGCACGATGCACTACAACACCCTGTCCTCCGCCTTCCGCATCCAGCCTGTCCCAGCCACTCTTTTGGGGTCGTCTGTCCATCTAGCTGGGTCGTCCCATACTAACTACATAGGTATAAATAGGTTATCGGTTTATTTCACTTTTCAAACTTGATTATTAACCACTTAACTTTATTAGACTCGATTCTGATCTGCTTCAAAATAACGAAGAGATTAAATTCAAGTGCAATTTTAATAAAATATTTTATTTTAATATTACTTCTCCTTTGGGAATTTTAACTTTTCTTTATACTTATTTTTAGATTCAAATATCGGACGGGACGTATAAACTTCATTTAATCACGGGAACGTTAGAAATTCGAACCAAACTGAACATTTTTATTAAGTTTCCAGTACTTCCTAGCTTCTTTCAGAAAGTTTTAAAAACTGGATTGTTGGACTCGAGCTTACTCCTCGGACGTTCTTTAAGCCTTTTCTTGACAGATTTCACTTTAACAGTATAAAAGTTGGTGTAGAAACACTGTCTTAAGTTCCAGTGATTTTTATTTTGTCTATTATGAACTGACAAAGATTCAAACTAAGTGAAACTTGTCACTTGTCAGGAGAATTATCATAAGAATTGCAGCCAAAATGTATTACCTAGTAGTATAGTTTTAAACTACAGAAGATGGTCTTTTGTCTCTGAAATACAAACCTTAACGTTACTGATTTCAAATAATTCGAAACAAAAAAATTAAATAAAAATGTTTATTGCAAACCACATGATCCCTAAAAGTTTAGGTATGGTCTTTCTTTTTAATATATATAATATATAAATATAATTATAAACGATTTAATAATAAAAAAATATATATATATAATAAATTAATAAAAAAAAATACTATTAAACGACATACCTACATACACACGAATATAAATTTACTCCTTTCTTCTCTTGCACTTTAAAATAAGTACCTACAGACGCCATCACATCAAGCTACAACAATCTGTAAAACATTAAAAAATTTTCAACTTTATCCCTAAAGCATAAGGTTCAATGTTGATAGGGAAAATTTTACAGTTTCGGGTAGCTTGATGTGCAGGCGTCGTTATAATACTTATTATTCAACAACGAACGCATTAATAAAACGCCCACAAAACATAAAGCCGACACATAATAAATCAATTCCACACACTTTATTTACCTATTCACAATAATGAGCGACAATAGCCAGAGAATTATTTGATGCTGCTTCAATTAAGTGGGTAATCGTTATGCAATCGCATCGCAAACAGACTCGTTAATAATCGTCGAAAAGGAACTTACAGTTCCGAAGCAGGGCTGTTTACTTGTGCCGAAAACGTTTCGCTTTATACAAACGACAGTTTCGTTCAAAATATAGGGCTGGTGCTTTCACATTTTAGTAAAGAAATTGTGCTATTTTTTAACCGACTTAAAAATAAGGAGGAGGTTATCAATTCGGTTGATTTTTTATTTTTATGTTTGTTACCTCATAACTCCATTATTTAAAAGCCGATTTGCAAAATTATTTTATTATTTGAAAGGATAATAGGTATGTACATTCAGATTGGTCCAATAGAAACATCAAAATCGGTTCAAAATTACTGGTAATAAAAAATAGATTAAACGAAATTGTTTTTGTCTGTTACGTGATATCTCCGGCAATTGTAAATCGATTTCAAAAAATATTTTTTAAAGGATAGAGGGTATGCCTCAGGGGTGGTCCCATATACATTTTTTTTAATTTTGCTTGGGTAGATTTTTGGAGTTAGCTTCAATAATAGGTATTTTTGCCACAAAATGGTATGTATATTGATGATGTTATAATAACTTCCTGTCCCTGATATTTACATAGCAAGTAGTGTTATACGAATTTGTGTGGGAAAAGTACAACTTAAAAGTGAAAAATAAAAACTTTTTTACAAAAAAAAAACAACCGACTTCTAAAAAAGACACTGTAAAGTGAAAAATAATACAGTGTCTTTTTTGGAAGTCGGTTGTTTTTATTATTAACGAATCAACACATTACATCACATCACGCCTGTAGTCCCTGAAGGGTTAGGCAGAGGTTTATCTATAGTACACCCAATTGCATTAGATTTGTTTAAGTCCCATGTAATAGGTGGCGAGCTTATTGCCATCAACCAGCAACACAATTTAGACTCCAGGCTGCTACGGAAACAACAGAAAAACGCGGTCTATACATGCTGTTCGTGTTTAGAATCGAAAGTGAATAGGCATATTCTCGGCACGGTCGTTCCATCGTCGTAGGCTTTTCATCAGGCAAGACCGAAGTCAAGAGTTTTCAATTAAAAAAAGTAAAATTTTAAAAAATGCTATAAGATGGCGGAAAAATCTCTCGGTTCGAAGCAAGATAAAATATTGCTGATTACTATGGTCAGCAATCTTTTAGCTGTTTCTTTTTTATTTAGGTAATGGTGTTAAAAATATTTTTTGTAGGTGTACAACAAAATCTTAGGCGTAAACTAAATAAACACAGAGAGGTGTTTTTGTGTGACGTGTGTAAATCGCGAAAAAAGAATCAGCTGTTCCCTACATTTATGTTCGTATAACTCGTCAAAATGTAGGGAACAACTGATTTATTTTTCGAGATTTCAGGTTTGGTCCCATAGTAAAAGTTGTTCATAATGATGACTACAATGACCTCTTAAGAGGTTGTTAATGTTTTGCCAAGAACCCTGTATATATGAAAGCAGTAAAAAAGAAAATAATCAAGTTAGAAGCAAAGTTTAGTAATAAATGACATGTAGCTTCATCACTATCATATTATAAATCATAGATACCAGGTCCCTAGTTGGTATTCAATAAATTTACGTTACAAGAGCATGCTCGTCTATATAGTGATGCATCGGGCTATCTATGTTGTGGTTTCGGGACAAATGCTAGCGATAGCGCTATTATTGAATTTCTGCACTTTACCCTGTGTATATAAATTACAGTCTATTTTAAACAATTGCTCGATAAAGCGAGGAAACCACACGAATTAAGTATAGCTATTTATAAAAAGGAGATAGCTGTTATTTTCGACTTCGACTTTAGCCTGAGATAGAATATAAAACCCTTTATTATATACACTATTAAGTTTCAGACATAAATACCTATGTAAAAAAATACATAGGGTGACACAGTCGGCGGTCTTAAAAGTGATATTTTAATGCAAAATCTTTCTTTTGTTAAAACCTTTCGAGGCAGCATAATCTAAAGTAACATAATTATACTTTGTAAAATAGGCAACCCTACTTTAAAGCAACGCGAAAATAACACCAAACTCTATGTAATATGAAACAGAGACTAAATGCTCGGCTGTCATTCCGTTTTAATTTTAAACTGGTATTTCGTTCACAGTTTTAAACGACATGCCGGCTATAACGGAACAATTAATAATTTTAGAGCAAATTTTTGGCAGTTAACTTGATAAGCAGAGTTTTGCAGAGTTTTAATTAGGGTCAGTTCACACCGAGACGCGACGCGACGCGACGCTGCACGCACACTTTTAAAAGAGTGACTCAAAATATACTTTATTTTCTACACGAAAAGGTACACATTGCATTGTGAGAGTTCAGAATACGTTGCGCGGCGTCGCGCTGCACCGCGCGGCATCGCGCTGCGCCTCGCGGCGTAGAGCGGCAGCGCGCGGCGTGCGAGAGCGGCGCTGCGCAGCGCGACGCCGCGCGGCGCAGCCGAGGCCGCCGTGGCGACTTGTCTCCACTGCGCCACGCGGCGTCTAGCTGCACCGGGCGGCGTCTACCTGCGCCGCGCGGCGTCGACCTCGCGACCTTGGGATGCGTCTCGCGGCGGCGCGCGGCGCAGCGCGACGTCACTGGCCTCTTCTAGTATCGTCACGTCGCGTCGCGTCTCGGTGTGAACTGACCCTTAACCATCATCTGCCTAGCCTTTTCCCAACTTTGACGGCACGGTTGGCGCAGTGGTTAAGCGATTGACTTCTGCGCTGCGTGTCGCGGGTTCGATTCCCGCACGGAACAAATATTTGTATGACCTACAAGTAGTTGTTCCGGGTCTGGCTGTTTGTGTATGTGACTTTAAATGTTTGTAAACGCACCCACAATACAGGAGAAATTCCTAGTGTGGGGCAACGTTTAAAAAAAAAAAAAAAAAAAAACTATGTTGGGGTCGGGTTCCAGTCTAACCGGAAGCAGCTGAATATCAGTATATTACATGGAGCGACTGCCTATCTGACCTCCATAACCAGTTAATTAAATAATTATAATTAATTATTATTTAATTATCACCACAGTTTTAATTAACCACGGACAGAATTTTTTGTGACTAAAAATACTCCTTCAAGTCTATTGATCGGTTGATTTCTAGTGGGCCACTCCACTTAATGAAAAGCTGGTCCTTGAAGGATGTACAGTTTAATCTTCGTATTACAATATTTGCAAATAATAATTTTGAAAGTTTGAAGAAATAAAAAAGGCTCATCACTGTGCAGTAGCTGTCAACGCAATGACCACAGATAAAATATACTTCGCGCTCCCGCGCTCCAGTTGACATTAGTTTTGTTCGGATACGGCTTCCACATCTATAATTATAAAATAAGGCATATATTAGGATGTATCATCCGGAAATTAAAAAAAAAAAATGTTCTTTTGAAAATCAGTGTCTGACAACATTTGCCTTTGGCATTATTTCTGAAATGTATGTTATTTGGCGTCACCGTGAGGCACAGATAATTCTGTTTTTGATATTATGTTAGTTTTTAATTTTATTCAAATGTTTTCCTTGCATAGGTACATAGTATTTTTTCGGTGTAAGGTTAATTGTCGTATGGCTTTCTTTCACTGTGTGGCATTATCAGCCTTTAATTTTCCCACTGCTGGACACAGGCCTTCCCTTTTCGAGAGAGAGTGGGCCGTCATCACGAGCCCAGTGCGGTTGGTAGATGTCACATGTCTTCGAATTTTTGTTTCTAGGACATGCCGCTTACCTCATGATGTTTTCCTTCACCGTTTTAAGAGCAGCTGTGATAAAATAATAGCGCCTGCTTTATTGCTGCCAGCCTTTTGGGCACTTATGCCATTGACAGCGATGCGGACGAATTTTTTGATGCCCAATGAACTCGTCTTTTTCTTTTCCTTTTTTTTAATATACTTGTATATACTATATAATATGTATATTTTAGTGTTAAATTGTAAAATAGTAACATTATAAACTTAATAAATAAAATATTTCTGTACAGCAATAGTGTAATTTTTCAATAGTCAGATAACTTTTATCTGAGGAATCAATTATTTAGCTTTTGTGTGGAAAATATGTCAAACTGTCATTTTTATTATTTATATAAAAGATGTCTGACTATTGAAAAATCAGCCGTAAGACAAAGTTGTTACTGAAATTTAATGAACATTAAATCCCTAAAGAAAACAAGATACATAAAAAAAGATTATCCAATGTTCAATTTAAACCAACTGACAGAGTCAGTCACGTAGAAAAGAGGCAATCTGGTGGCGGTAGCGAAGTGTTTTATATAGTTCCATATATACGTCACACAGAAAGGGGCCCGTCAGGGGGTCGTCAGGGGCCCGTGGCTAAATAATAACAGCCGCACAGGTCGATCGAACAGGTTAAGCTACGCTTGCCGCGGTTGGTCTGTGGATGGGTGACCATCTTTATATACCGTGACCCCTCCATGCCTCGAAAACCACGTTAAGCCGTTGGTTCCGGCTGTCATTCGTGGATCTTTGACAGTCGTTACGGATAGTCAGAAGCCCGAAAGTCTGACAACCAGTCTTACCAAGGGGTATCGTATTACCCTGTAACTTGGGTTGTGGAGGTCAGATAGGCAGTCGCTCCATGTAAAATACTGGTATTCAGCTGCATCAGGTTAGACTGGAAGCCGACCCCAATATAGTTGAGAAAAGGCTAGGCAGATGATGATATACGTCACACAGAAACCTAACCGGTAAACCCGACCGTAGCCGGTAGCTCGCAGGTTCGAAACGTATGGAAATTATTTAAGTTCAAGAATTTCTTCATACTCGTAAAAGGTCTTCTACTCTTTCTCGTTATTTTTTTTTTAAGTAAGAGCTTCTTTAGGCTCGTTGGTTGGGCATTTTTTGAAATGGGAAAAAACTATTGAACTCGCGCCTCTGGTACCGTAACCGGCACCGCTTCGGATGTGTTCGGCTGTTTTAATGTATGTATATCCGATAAGTCAGTGAGTGATGGCAAATTATACTGTTTGTGTTTTGTTTTCTCTTCTGTCGACACTTCTGGAGTGCCACTTTTTTATATAGTTTGCGCCCAGTATGGCGCGGTGAATGCGGCATCAGTGGCATCCTTTAGGTTATCCGAGGTGCAGGTGAATGGGCACTTAGGACACTCCAACAAGTGGGGCATGATCTGATCTGAAGCACCGCACTCGCATTGGGTGTTGGATGGGACAGTAATCCCCCACTTGGGCCAATTGTGTTTGTAGCAGCCTACTTGGGTACGCAATCGATTGAAACCTTTCATATAGGCCACTACAGATCACAAGTGGGAGGCAAATGTTTCTGGACTAACTTGAGACATTATTACGAAGGAATTTTTGAAGAGAGAGTTAAACAAATTTTTTTGTATACCTATAGTTACCTTTACCTATAATTATTAATAAGTTATTTTAATAAGTTGACTGCTATACAAGTGATGTGGCGAAATGTCAAAACATTGAGATTTCTGTGTTATATCTAAGTTAAATATAATAATAATCAGCCTATATGGTCCCACTGCGAGGCAAAGGCCTCCCTTTCCTTTTTTTCCACTCAACTCGATCCGGAGCCAATATGGACTAATCCCTGGCATCAAGTTCGTCCCGCTACTCCGCCAGGGTCTTCCGCGATGCCATTGGACGATTTCAGGAGCCCATGCTGTGGTGGCCCACAATGCTTCCGACATGCGGCAAACGTGCTAACGTGTAACTTGGAAGTAGCGCTCGCGCATTAGCTCATTTAGTTGGGGTGCCCGAGTTCAGTTATTCTGTAACAACGCGCGAGCCGAATTGTTCGCAATAATTCAGTTCGCGGTTCGTGGTTACAGAACCAGTTAATTATTAGCCGTTAAATATTAATGTATTATACTCATAAATCTTCCGGAATAAATCTAAATGATGGTGAGGCCGTATCAAAATGTGTAACCAATTAGTTCTTCTTAACTACAGAATGAGGTAAAGAAGAACTAAGTGATCACACAGACAGACACGTTCTATAATAGCTATATTTAGACAGATAAATGAAAACGATGATGGCACGCACACTCGCAACTAAACAATATCTGATAAGTTGCCAAATTGTTCTCAAGAACATGTTTTGACACAAAACTATTCTGTCTGTTATAGAGAAAACTGTTTTGTTTCCAGTGCACGCACCAAAGGGGAGCCCAGAGGGGTTTTGTAAACCCTCTGGGCTTCACTATTGGGTAGTTCTTCGAAATTTGATTCTTTGACTGATCCATATGGCCAAAATTTAATTTCACTTTCAGCTCTGTAACACATGTTCATATGAAAATAGGTATACCAAATAACATATATTTGAATGAGGGACTCGTTTTTATAAAGTAGTTTTCAAGATATTAATTTTGTGCCCAGATGAATCAGAATGTGTTACATATTAATCAGAAACAGAAATAAAAAGTAATAAATACACCGTTAGTTATGAATGTAAATTCTAAACAATAATTATTAATTATTAAATAGGACTAAGACATATCAAAAGTATCATATTTAGAACAAGATTATACTACTATTAAGTAAATAATAATTAATAAGATTAAAACTACTGACTTGTACACGGTCAAACATTGGACACGGAGAATTACGCAACAAAAGCGCTCCTATCGTGCTGGAGAGGGGAAAACTAATTTATTTTATTATTCATATGGGGTTTTGACCATACGAATCAGGCACAGATGAATCAGGATTTTGCCTACAATCATGCATAACTCATCGTACATACAGACTTCATTATTTTCATTTTTCTACACGAATCTATAACCCAAAAGCATCACACGAAACACAGATTGAAGTTTTAAAACAATAAAATAAATTTTATAAAGTAGGCATTGTAATCAGGATGCCACCTGAACCAAACACAGATGAATCAGGTATTTTCCTTCGTAACACCGGATCTAAGCCAACCAGCCGCACGTCCACCTTCTAGGTCGTCCGTTGCACGACTGCCTTCCCCCCGCGCTGGAAGCCAGACTCTCATTATTATTACCCGACCAAGTACGGTCAAGCGCAGCTTACGCCACATTAATCAGTATTATACGCCGGACACTTCTTTTTTACTTATTTATAAACAGACTAACGTAGTTATAAATAATACACATTTTTTTTGTAAGAGGACAATTCATTTCCTTTCGATATAATTATAATTTATATTGATGTATCAAAGGGAAAATGCGACATCGACCATTTTGTTCCGGAAAATGGCAAACGGACGCGCTATATGAATCAGAAGAACGACCTTCAAATATTTTTATTTTGTACCTAGACAGCAATTATTAAAAAAAAATCATTTGTCCCAGTAAGGGATAAAGCTAAACTGTACAAAAAAAAATATTACATGCCGTTTTTTTAGTTGGTTACAGAAATATACCCACAGACATCGAAAATTTTGTCCCTGAAGAATTACCCATTATAGTCGTCAGATTTAGCGAAAGCTCACAATTTCTTCATCAAATTATGGCTTTGGCCGCACACAATCATACAAAAATCAACGGTTCTGAAGATCACTTTATTTTTGGTCCATTTTCTAAATCTGAAAGTGGACTAGGGGGTAAGTAGGGGAGCTCCTTCCTATGTAAAACTTTTTAAACATATTTTCGGTGTTCTCTCATCATGAAGCACCTACTCAGCTATCAACTTATCGCCTTGATATGCTTGCTTAAAAACCCTCTGGACCCCAAACCACTAACTTAAAAATTCAAAAATGCCTTTTTGTTGCCAAACAAAAGCCCTCTATTGGAAATTCAACACTCAGATTAGCGCCGAAAGTTAAAATTACAACAGCACGCTTTTATTTAGGTGTCTCTTATTGTTAATGTAAACGGGCATAAAACATTTTATTCTAAACTAACTCATGGAGGCTGTGATTTATAAATAGTCTAACAATATTCCAAAACTAATTGGCGATCACGAACGAAAGCCCAAATGGTCTAACTTGGGACAAAATAACGTAACCTGTGAAGTAAAATATAGTTTCTAGGGAACCCACGATGACGCCCAGGGGAGGAATTTATCAATTGAGAGCTAGCCTTCGAGGGCACTGGATATAACGGGTATAGCGTGAAATGTTTGATTGTTGTATCGTATTATGTATGTTAGGAAGATTTGTGAGTGTGATGGCGGCGGCGACCTCTCGCGCCCGGCCCTGGTGCAAGCCATGGTCCGGGGCGAGAGGGAGTGGGAGGCAGTCACCTCCTTCTGCGAAGCAGTCATGCTAGCGAAGGAGGTGGCGGGACGGCTCAGGGAGAGAGCCTCCCGTCCCAGCCGCCGCGGGAGACGCTCCGGGCGTCGGGAGCCGCGCAACGACTCCCGGCCACCGTAGGCGCGGGCCTGCGGGCGGAGAGTAATGGGTAGCTCACCGTCCGATCAGGACCAGGCCCGTGCCGGACGGCGCGTACGTGTTCCACGCGCGCCTCAAAGAGATGTCAGCATCGAGGAGGGGGGGGGGGGGAGGGGGCCCCATAGGGCCGAAGCCTGCCGGGTCAGCGGGATTGTCCGAAAGGGTTACCGCTGGCCCGGAACATAAAGGGCTAAGGAAGGAACACGGGTGGGTTTTAGTCAGTAAGAGTCTGACACTCCCTTTCGCTCCACCCAGAGCGGGAGGGGTCAATTGATGATTTCCCATCCGAAAAAAAAAAAAAAAAAAAAGTATCTACATATAGTTGTAAATATTATGGTGCATCGTTCGAAAAAGTTAGTTTTTTATAACTTGACAATCCATGCGCCTGATGGTATTTCCTATCCGTAAAAAACCCAAACTCATATTTAAATTTTCATCCTCCATTAAACCCCTAGTAATCAATTTTCAAAAATCCTTCCTTGGCGCTCAATTTCGTTATATTTTAAGGAACTCTTGTACTGAATTACATGCTTTTTAGACCCAGCGGTACAGACTGTGCGTAGTCTGTTACTAAATGAATTTATGATTTTTATTATGTAGAAGAATGTATAAGATACGTAATATATAGTTAGAACCATGCGGTCTTGAAATAATCTGACCAAGATAACGTCTGGACTTTTAAAGAGATGACATCTCAGTTTGTTTCGGCGGTTCTTGTCAGAGTGTTCGAATAGGAAACACCGACCTAATAAAGTTAAAATATAAATTACAAGTAGGTAAATGTGTTTGTTACAACCAATTTACAGAATAATGTTGCACCTACTGATCAGCCTCAAGAATCGACCTTCGTCGATACATTACTGACTGGCACAAATGCTTCTCGTAACTTAATTTTGCTTCACTTTAAGGAACCAAATGGGAACAGCTAGTAAGTAGAGGCTGCTGTGCACATCTGTAACAAGTAATTACTGGGCATGACTGGTCAGTTGCCAGGGGACTTGTTTCACTAGCCAGAAAAATGTACAAGGTTCACGGCATCCTTCTAATATTATAAATGTGGAAGTTTGTGAAGATGTTTGGATGTTTGTTTTTTCAATCACGCGTAAACCGTTAAACAGATTTGGATGAAAATTGGCGGGTACGTATTTGAATATCGAAAATTAAAATATCGACTGTTAAAATATCGATGTTCAAAACATCGAAAATTTAAATATCGATTGTATCAAAATGTCGAAAATTGTTATACCTACGCTTAAAACGTCGAAGATTGAAATGCCGAGTGATTAAAATTTCGAATGATTCAAAATATCGAATGACATTATGCCTAAGTTCAAAATATCAACATTTAATACATCGAAGTTCATAATATCTACATTACGTTACGTTTGGGTTTTTATTATGTAAAAATAATTAAAGTACCTACATTACATGAGGTTTTCCTTGTTTTTTTTTTTGTAACCCACCTAGTAACTGATTACCATCTAGCAAACAAGCATGCAGCAATCAAGCAACATGCAAGCAAGCATGGCTTCTGTCACGGCTCCGGCGCTGCAGGGCTCCGGCAGTCCCACGCGAGCTTAACGTCGCAGATGGTCTAAACGCTCACCACCGCAGCTTCGGCTTGTTGGCCGGCTTCGCCGGCCAGCCTCAGCTGCGGCGGCGGGTGTTAAAACCACCTGCTCCTCAGCTCGCGGGCTGCCTCGCCCCTCCGCGCCTACGCGATTCTAAATTACACTCTAGGGGTAGGGCAGACAAGACTACGTGGAGTCGGTTTTGCAGCGATACGTTTCTGTCACTAACTTTAGTAGCACAACCTGCACAACATATTGACTTTCAAGAAAATATTTAAATAATACCTTCACGATTGACCTAGGCTTGTACACTGGACACTGATTTTCATGGATAAAATAGGTCGAAATTGTTCCAAAACAGAATTGGGGTACCCCGAATTTACGTAGTCTTTTGGCTGTTACCGTAGCAGCTGAGGCTGGTCGCCGGAGGCGACCAGCAAGCCGAAGCTGCGGAGGTGAACGTGGGTGCCTATCCTTTGTTACGCAAGGGCGAAGGGGTTGCACTTCCCGTAGCGCCGGAGACGTTGCAGAAGCAACCTTTTTCCACTCATACTACTTATATCAAAATTTGTTCGATATTTTAACTTGTACGTATTTTAGGGTGAATTAATAAATTTATTAAATGTTGAAAATTAACCCATTTTTACACGTAGGTATATTAATTTTCGATGTTCAAATAATATATGTACCCATCGATATTTAGGACGTTCGATAATCTGTATTTCGATATTTAGATCTTTCGATGTAACTTTTGTAGATATTTAGATTTTAGATATATTGGACGTAGGATATTTAACCATTCGATAATATAAACTTTCGATATTTTAATTTTCGGTTATATGATCGTTCGATATTTTCATTTTCGATGTTTCGAACATCGATATTTTAACAGTCGGTATTTTAATCTTCGATATTCAAATACGTACCCAAATTGGCACACAGATAGACCAATTCCTAGATTAACACAGGATACTTTTTATCCCGATATTCCCACGGGATCGAAACTTACGCGGGTGAAACCGCGGGGCGCTGCTATTAAGTAACGTAAGTAAGTAAGTAACTGCTAACGTATTTTTTTTAAAGGTGCCATGTTCTTTCTTATATCATAGTATAATCAGTCAAGCCTATAATGTTCTCACTGCTGAGACACAGGCTTCCTCTCTGTTCGAGGAAATAATAAAAAGACCTTTATTTTCAGGCTACTTTGGCCCATAGATAAATACCTAAATAGACTTTAATCACCACGGGGGCACATTGCGGATTAGTAGATGTCACATGTCTTCGAAATATTGGTTGCTAGAACATGCCGTTTTATGTTTTCCATCACCGTTATACGAGCAGTAGTGATCAAATAAATTACACAAAATAACGCACCTGGATTCGAACCCACGACCTCTAATTCGTATTTGGGGCGACAACAGGGCTTTGTAGTTTGTTGAAATAAAGGGGTTTTAACCCTTCATATTGAATGTGAATCCACGCGATACACAATGACTTCTTAATTGTTTCTGTAATTTACCGTTTAATGGGATTGAATACGAACCGCAATGCGTGGTTTATTTCATACCCCCGCTTATAAATTACCCATTCCCAGCCTACCCAAGCTTCTGTTTAGGCCTCTCCTAGGCTATGCCACAACACCTTGTCCTACGCCATCCGCATCCAGTCTTTCCCAGCCACTTTCTTAAGGTCGTCGGTCCATTTAGCTGGGAAACGTCCCACACTACGCTTATTTATTATTTTTACAAGTTTATAAAATAATCTTAACTTATTAACTATGCTCCACAAAACCGATACGCGGTCTATACTCTAGGACTCATCTGCACTACCGGCCATCGATCCTTTGATAAACATGGCCAGCCCACTGTCACTTTTTTTTTTTTTTCGGGTGGGATATCATCAAATGACCCCTCCCGCTCTGGGTGGAGCGGAAGGGAGTGTCAGACTCTTACTGACTAAAACCCACACGTGTTCCTTCCTTAGCCCTTTATGTTCCGGGCTAGCGGTCACCCTTTCGGAAAATCCCGCTGACCAGCCCACTGTCACTTCAGTTTGCTTCCTCTGCAAGCTATGTCAGTTAGTTACTACAATAACTAATGCAAATGTAAATCATCTACTAAGAGAACTGAACCTTTTGGTTTTTCTTCCAACGTTCTTGTACGGTTTCTCGAAGACAAATTAAAAAGTAGTATCCGTTGTAGTAATTTGTCTCTTGTACCTTACTTAAAGAGATTCACTTTCTCTTTTAAAGTTTTAAGGATCATTTGAAGTATTAAGGGTTTAAACCACACAAGTTTTGTATTAGAAATTGGTGCTTTTGTAATGCTGTTTTATACATTTACTGGTGCTCCCTTTCTTCTACACATTGTTTGTCCGAAAATCATTATCCATAACACGTTTGCTATATAAACTTCAGTAACCATAATGTTCAATAATTCGAAATTTGGTTCACATAATTATCTTTACCTCTAAAACTATTCTGTCATAATATCGAGTACTATAATAATTGAATCTCTTAATTTTTCATGAAATAAAGTCTTAAGTCCTAAGTATTGAATAATAAATAATGTGTATTGTTCATTTATAATTAAATTGTTATTCCCAACACATTTGCTAAAACTTTTTAACAAAAAAAAAAACCGACTTCCAAAAAAAACACTACAAACTGAAAAAAAAAACACTACAAACTGAAAAATAACTTTAATTTCGGAAGTCGGTGTCTTAGGATCAGTATTTTAGTTTTTGCCACCGACTTCCGAAATTAAAGTTATTTTTCAGTTTGTAGTGTTTTTTTTTTCAGTTTGTAGTGTTTTTTTTGGAAGTCGGTTTTTTTTTTTGTTAAAAAGTTTTTATTTCTCGCTTTTTAGTGGGTCTATTTATAATTTATCTAAGTTACAATAGCCTAAAGTCAACTTGCCCACCGCCTTTTTATAAAATATTCCTTTTCTCGATGCAGGGACGTTAATTGTTGAGGAGTTCTCCTTTTATTAGTTTTTAGATTAGATGCTGATAATCCTGGCTGCAACATCAGGCCAGACTTATGTCAACATTGCATTGAACTTAAAATTAGTCCTGTTTAAAATGAGCCCAAACACGACTACGGTGCTGTAATTTAAAGGTTTGTACTTTTTCTGATGCTCCTGGCGTCAGCATCAGGTCTTCGGTGTTCCTCAGTAACAGTACGTTTATCCACACATCGAGCCCTTTTCTATGAGCCTAAACACGATATATCTGCTGTTAGTTGTCGAGGAGTTAGGTAGCATCAGGTCATGACTTGATGATCATGAGACCAAATGTGGCAAATGCCCTATCAAACATCAAAACAATTTACTAAAACAGTCCTTGCCTGTTCGAGTAACTTCTTACTGTTAAGGAGTTGTACCTTCCATCATCAGCCCAGCTACCTGAGATGGTGACAACCATACACAAATACACAAGATACTTCATAAAATATGCGAAAAACAATAAGTGAGCCTATAAAATTTGAGGGTTGCCCTCGATTTCTCTAAGATCCCATCATCAGATCCTAACTTGGTGACAATGGGACCACCTCAGAACTATCTACTTTCGAACAAAAAAAGAATTTTGAAAATCCGTCGATAATTGGCGGCGTATTCGATGAACAAACATACAAAAAAAAAAAAAAAAAAAAAAAAAAAACATACAAACATCCGAACATAGTACCTCCTCCTTTTTGTAAAGTCGGTAAAAAATAATTAGGTTTTAGTGACAGAAACGAATCGCTTTAAATCCAACCCCACGCAGTCATGTCTGCCCTACCCCTAGAGTGTAATTTAGAATCGCGTAGGCGCGTAGGGGCGAGGCGGCCCGTGAGGTGAGGAGCAGGAGGAGGAGGAGGGCCAGGAGGAGTGAGGCGCTGTGGCCGGCCAACAAGCCGAAGCAGCGGTGGTGAGCGCGTGGGACTGCCGGACACCTGCAACGACGGAGTCGTGACAGAAACCATGCCTGCTGCATGTTGCATGCTGCATGTTTGCTTGCTGCATGTTTGCTTGCATGCTGCATGCATGTATTACAAATTTGTTCTAAAAACATTATTAGGATAAATAAACATTAAATAATTTGATTTTAGGACTTTTAACAATTATTTTTTTTTATTAATAGCAGTTTTAAATGGGTACGTATTTGAATATCGAAGATTAAAATACCGACCCGTTTTAAATCTTTTGTGTATTATTGATTGTAATATTTATGACATAGGGCATATTGTATTTAGGGATTTCAATTTTATCGCATGTGATATTATGTGACATTAAGTTCGGGCAAGTTATCATTCGGACAAATGATGATTAGGACAAAAAACATTATGGCACTTTAGATTATGGATAAAAAAGTTAGGTAACACAATAGAGAACCACATTTACTACTAAGAAGCATTTATTTTTGGTGAAAATGGATTTGATAAAAGCTCGAATAATAAAACATTTTATTTAATGTGACTTACATTTGACTTAGGTACATCAATCTTCTGCGATCTTTCTCAACATAAGTACCACTTAAGAAGTCACGAAAACATATTTAGGTCGTGGGAGGTTATTTCTTTTACATTAATTAAAACTGAGGACTAATAGATTCAGAAGAATACCTAAAAACAAAAAAATACTAACAAACTTGGGATACGAATAGCATCTTAGTTTATTATTGTCTCCATCATCATCAACTATCTAGACTCTTCCCAACTAATTAATAACTCTTCTCCTCTTCTTCTTCTTCATCATCTTTCTGTCTAACCGAATGCAGCTGAACACCAGTATTTGACATGAAGCGACTGCCCATCTGATCTCCACAACCCAGTTGCAGGGTAGCACGATACCCCTTGGCAAGACTTTCGGGCTACCGTAAGCCGTTACGGCTATCAAAGATCTAGAAACGACAGCTACTGTTTAATGTGCGTGTCCGATGCACGGAGGGGTCTTGGTATGTAATGACTTCACGGACTGACCTCGGCAAGCATTGCTTAAACTTAAAGATGGACCCTTGGGGCTGATATAATTTAGCCACGAGCCTTTCGCCCTTCAAATTTTAAACTTCATCAAAGCTATTAAATGAAACATAAATCAATTAATACACTATCAATTAAATATCCAAACCAGAAGTTAAAATAAGTTCAGTTATCGGTTATAACCAAAGTACCTACGACAGTTTCCCGACTTTCATTGGTCCCTAAAGACAAACTTTATTCTGTAACTTTTCTTCAAAATAAGTAGGTACATCATTTGACCAAACTTTTTGTTTATCTGCCTTCGGGCTCTTAAGGAGTTTCATATTACTTTTTGATAGATAAAATGTTGTATGACTTTATGTGGGAGAGGATACGTAAAACTTGGCCACTTATGAAAATGGCCCACAAGGCCTATTCTCATAAGTGGCACAAGCAAGTGCAAGTGGTACTTACACAAGTAAATATACCTATACGATGTAAAATAAGAGCGCTGATCTTGTTCTTCAATGATTGTATAATTATTTCTATTGCATTTAGATACGCTCCACTTTTTTGTCTTTACTGCACTTCTTTAGACTATTGCTGTAAGTATTTGGCCATTGCAATCACTTTCAAGAAGTCTTCCATTTTTTATCTGATAGACCGACGACCTAAAGAAGGTGGCTGGGACCGACTGGATGCGGAAGGCGGAGGACAGGGTGTTGTGGCGCAGCATTGGAGAGGCCTATGTCCAGCAGTGGAGTGGAGTGGTTATCTGGAGGTTCGGGAACCTTTTTGTAAGTGCCAATAAGTGCTCACTGCTGACGAGTTTTAAATAACCCCAGAAATCGATATATTTGTTTGCTTACATAATCAGCCTATAATATTCCCACTGCTGGGACACAGGCCTCCTCTCGGTGAGAGGGAGTGGGCCGTAATCCACCACGCGGGCCCAGTGCGGGTTGGCAGATGTCACATGTCTTCGAATTTTTCGTTCTAGGACATGCCGGTTTCCTCACGATGTTTTCCTTCACCGTTTTGAGAGCAGTGGTGATGAAATAATTTACACAAAGTAAAGCGCTTGTCTGGGTTCGAACCTACGACCTACAACTCCTAAGTCGCGGCCGTTACCACTGGGCCACCACTGCTCTCTTTTGCTTTGTTTGCTTATTTAGGAGGAATTAAACATGCACTAAGCGTTGTCATTTAAACAGGTTTAAATTAATCGCTATATTGGAACCCCTTTTGTGTACCTTTTCTCCCAAAAAATCGGATTAAAAAAAAGGAATATACTCATAGATACTCATATTATACCTTAAATTTATTAAATGCATGAAATTAAGGGAAACTAGCGATGCCCACGACTTCGCCTATGTGTATTTTGTTTATATTTTTTAATATAAAAGTCCCAAGCTATCCTATTTCTCAAATTTCATAACGATCGGTTTAGTGGTTTAGGCGTGAAAAGGTAATAGACAGACAGACTGGCAGATTTTCTTTTGCATTTATAATATTAGTATGAATAGTATGGTATGGATTACGATGACGTCAAAGTTTAGTTTTTTTTTTAATGAAAAAGTAACGCTAGACCTAAGCTTAATGATGACGCTTACACCTTTTGCTTCCGGAATTATAGACTTGTATATGTACTTACTACTATTAGCTGTAAGTATTATTGGAGACAATAAACGTTATATATTACTACTCTATTCTAATTCTTTAAATTTCTCTCCTAAGAAAAGTGTATTTTACAAGCTTTTATTTAACTTGCAATGTAACTATGTTTGTTCGGGTCGACTCTTGCAACTCAATTTTGAAGAAGATATCTTCAACTGATTGAGCTAAAATTTTGCATACACGTTTAGTTTGGATGACAATGCATAATTTGCTATGTGACGTCATTCTAAATCCAACATGGTGGAACACCCAAGATAGCGGACTAGTTATTTTTTAATGCACTCCTACAATATGGGTATAAAATGAGAGGGCTTGCTGAGAATAAATAACTCGAAAAATAAAGTGACGTCACTCTAAATCCAATATGGCGGAACACCCAAGAATGAATGCGAGTTAAACTCCGTTGCTCTAATTCGTCTGGAATTTTGGTGTACTGGGGTTTTTGGAGTCCTCTATTATGATACTGAGGTCGAATTGTTCGAGTCTGTAGCATCGGTTGGTTAACTTTGACTTGTGTAATTTGGTGAGATAGGCGTTGTTGACGCATTGGTTTGCAACCTGTCTAGGAGAAGGATAACTCCAAAATCAAACCCGGAACTGTGTTTCGTAAGGTACAAGTAAGCTTCAAGCTGAAATAAGTGGCGCATTCTTCCAAACACCCAAGTCAAGGGTAGGCCGTGCCGAGGACTGAGTGGCATCAGGGTGTAACATGATGTCGTGAACGAGATGAACAGACTGAGAAACCTGTCCAGCGATAACTAAAAAATAAATAAAAAATAAAACTTTTTTTAAAAACAAGCTTTTATAATGCGCTAAAAAGAATCCCACCAAAAACATTCTGTAAAAAACTAGCCAAGTCTCAATGGAGCTGCCTGTTTATCTCTAAAAAGTAATGAAATCTAGACAAAGTCGTACCAAGTGTAAGGTTCCTTACTGCGATTTCTTTATTATTATAGTTAATGTTGTGTGACTTGGCCGTTGAACATTCTTTATACGTTAGTGTACAAGTCAATTTTGTTTACACGTAATGTTATATCTGTTGTAACTACCTATGTTTGTTAAGCGAGATAATAGCCCATACCGGTATTGGTAATTGGACGCTAGTGTCTCATTTTAGGCTGTTGTTGATTGGTCAACACATGCATTCAGCATCGACAATGCTGACTTCTGCTCTCTTCTTTTTGGAGCGTCAAATCGACCACCGATCTAACATAAAATAGACGTACAGACGGACTTCTAATCAATGATTATAAGTCCGTCTGTACTGGAAATAATTTTTGATACTGTTTGTTTCAGGCTCGCTTAAACATAAGTATTATTGAAATACGCAGCTTTATCAAGCCTACAATTGACTAGTTATTAAATCAACGTTTTCCAAGTGGCAATTTTCCATCGTCAATGGGTAGCGGTTATGGCGACAGATTGGTGCAATGGTGTCATGGAGCACCTGGGTTTGTACCCTTGTGTACCCTTCAACGGCCAAGTCACACAACATTAACTATAATAATAAAGAAATCGCAGTAAGGAACCTTACACTTGGTACGACTTTGTCTAGATTTCATTACTTTTTAGAGATAAACAGGCAGCTCCATTGAGACTTGGCTAGTTTTTTACAGAATGTTTTTGGTGGGATTTCACTTCTTTTTGTAGAAACGTATACGTACGGACGTATTCTTTTTGTATTGCATTATATTTTGACCAAATTTTGAGCGAAATTAATATTTTAGTGTAAGGAGGATGGGCGTTTTGGTACCCGAAAACTAATTACATCCAAACAAAATAATTTATATACAGATTGAAAGGCCTAATTATGTAGAACAATAGTTGATATGGGGGATAGTCCCAGTTCGCTGTCCGTTCAGAGATATACAACCTTTAACACTATACATTTATGTTAGGTTTAGGTTAGGTTAGGGCGTTTTGGTACCGGAAAACTAATTACATCCAATCAAAATAATTTATATACAGATTGAAAGGTCTAATTATGTAGAACAATAGTTGTTATGGAGGATAGTCCCAGTTCGCTGTCCGTTCAGAGATATACAACCTTTAACACTATACATTTATGTTAGGTTAGGTTATGGCGTTTTGGTACCCGAAAACTAATTACATCTAAACAAAATAATTTTTATACAGATTGAAAGGTCTAATTATGTAGAACAATAGTTGTTAGGGGGATAGTCCCAGTTCGCTGTCCGTTCAGAGATATACAACCTTTAACACTATAAATTTAAGTTAGGTTTAGGTTAGGTTAGGTTAGGGCGTTTTGGTACCGGAAAACTAATTACATCCAATCAAAATAATTTATATACAGATTGAAAGGTCTAACTAAGTAGAACAATAGTTCTTAAGGAGGATAGTCGCAGTTCGCTGTCCGTTCAGAGATAAACAACCTTTAACATTATGTAGGTTAGGTTAAGGTTAGGTTATAGGTTAGGGCGTTGTGGAAGGATTTTACGTTCCCGCGTCCCCAAGCGTAGTGTAAATGGAAAAACGGGGTAAAAAAAAGGTAGATAAAATTCAGTCACGTCACGATAAAGCAAGAGTCTATTATTGTTACTTATGACCTAACCTAACGATAACCTAACCTAACCTTTAAAGGTTGTATATCTCTGAACGGACAGCGAACTGAGACTATCCCCCCTAACGACTATTGCTCTATCTAATTAGACCTTTAAAACTGTATATAATTTATTTTGTTTGGTTGCCATGTTTTTCGGGTACCAGCTTCCATACATTTTGGCCCATCCTCCTTTGTTTATTTAATTTGTGTAATGTTCGACATCAAATGAAGCGGCCCACCAAGTTAAATATTTTTTGTAAAGGCGGTATGTCGATCTCTAATAGTTTGGTTGGGCTCTTGTGTTTTCTAATCAGGGTCACCCACCAGGTACTTCAGATCTTCGATTATCCTAATTTTTATAGTTTTCCCTTTACGTGGCCATTAAACCCTACCTCTGTACCAAATTTCAGCACTCTGAGTTTATGGGAAGTACTAGTTCTATTTTGATGATGAGTGAGTGAGTGTCTAAAATGCGAAACTTTGCTTTCGCTTAACTTCGGAACTAAATAACCTACAGACTTGAAGTTTTGGATTATAAGTATGTGATTATAGCTTACTGGATGACGAAAGTTTCTGCGTTCTGGTCTTATCCAGAGGTTCTCAAATAGGGGCCTGAAAATGCGGCGAAATGGTTCCTGTAAAGGATGGTACGGCAGTGTTTGCTTCGCGCTCGACTTGGCGGGGGCACTGCCGTGCCCCCCGATTTTATTATTTATTACAAGGAGTCCCTATATCAATTTTCAGAACTCTAGCATCAAAATTTGCGGAAGTCTCGTACAAACTTCCATCCCCTAGTTCAAGGGGTTGGAGGGTAAAAGTTCCAAGTTTTAGAATTGTTTTGTTGTTTGTGTACTATTACTAGCTTACATACCAAACAGCTTTCTAGGACTTCAGGAAGAACCTTAGAATATTGATGCTTATGAAATAAAAAAATATTTTTTTGGGGGGTTGGGGGGTTATTTACTGAAAATCCTGAAATACGTATTTTATTATTTATAACAAGGAGTCCCTATATCAATTTTCAGAACTCTAGCATCAAAATCTGCGGAAGTCTCGTACAAACTTCCATCCCCTATTTTAAGGGGTTGGAGGGTAAAAGTTCCAAGTTTTAGAGTTGTTTTGTTGTTTGTGTACTATTACTAGCGTACATACCAAATTTCAGCTTTCTAGGACTTCAGGAAGAACCTTAGAATATTGATGCTTATGAAATAAAAAAATATTTTTTTGGGGGGTTGGGGGGTTATTTACTGATAATCCTGAAATACGTATTTTATTATTTATAACAAGGAGTCCCAATATCAATTTTCAGAACTCTAGCATCAAAATCTGCGGAAGTCTCGTACAAACTTTCATCCCCTATTTTAAGGGGTTGGAGGGTAAAAGTTCCAAGTTTTAGAGTTTTTTTGTTGTTTGTGTACGATTACTAGCTTACATACCAAATTTCAGCTTTCTAGGACTTCAGGAAGACCCTTAGAATATTGATGATCATCAGTGAGTAAGTGAGTCAGTGAGTAAGTGAGTCAGTGACGAAATCGGGGTATTTTAGATATCAATAAAATCTAAAGTATAAGAGCTATGCAATTGAAACTTTATAGGTTTAATAAGTCAACCACTGACATCATATCTCGAAAATTTTATTTATCTGGTATAATCCAAACCCAAGTTATGAAGGTTCAAAAATACGACGAAGTGCTTCGAGAAAAGGTAGGTAGTGCCCTTGCGCTTCGCTTGGCTCGTCTTGGCGGGGGCACTCCCGTGCCCCCAGATAAAATAAACTTTTCCTTTAAAACTTTTACTTTAAACTTCTAACGTCATTACTTACACAATTTATATGATATAAAAGATTGTCGCGAGATTTACCGGGGTAGATAAAAAAGTAAATTAAATAACATGATCTGATTGATTTTATTATTTTAAATTTTCAAACTAAGTAAATACGAGTAGGTTTAATTGAAAATATAATTTATATACCACTTAAATCTCGCGACAAGCTTTCGCTTTTCTCTATAGCGTTTAACATTTTATATCACTATAAAGAAAAGTGTATTTTTATAGTGATATAAAATGTTCTCTATAGCGAAAATAGAGAAATTTATGTTTAACAGTGGACGTTAACAAGGTCATAAGATAAGGAATAATACCTCTGTTCACAGCAGTAAGTACACCTCTTTGTTTATTAAAATTTCACATTCCAAGTTCCAGTAAGAACCGTCGCAAAGGGATTTATATTGTCCCGACCGTTGTTATTTCAATTAGTAATGAAAATTGTATGTTTTCTCTTCTAATTAACTTTCATTTTGGTTTGATTTACTTTGAATGAGCTCGTATAATTTATAGGATTTATTATATTAATAAGAATGGTATTTGCGTGTTTAATTTTATTTTTGTTCGCGCGGGAATTCTTTAATAATAATAATAAACCATTTATTATCAGGTAACAAAGACCCATAGATACATACCTTAACCTAAGTATACATAATTATAGTAACAATTTTGTTAGTAAATAAAACTTAATAACTATGTTAGTATCAGAGCTTTTCGTCTCGATCAGTAAAGTACACAACAACCCAACGGGCACGTCCAGTCGCCATGGCGGGTAAACCATGACAGCTCGAGCAGTGTTGCCATTTAGTTGTGTGCTATATTTGTATTTATTTGTATACCACAATGACTAACAAAGATTACACGATATAAAGTATTTTAATTATTTTTACTTTTAATAATCTTTTGTCTTAGTTGTATTCTGTGACAAATAGTGCATTCCCGTGCTCTTTGATTTACATACAAACCGTGCATCATTTTTGTTTTCACCTTAGGACAATAATAAAACTAACTAATTAACTTAAGACGGCACGGTTGGAGCAGTGGTTAAGCGATTGACTGCTGCGCAGCATGTCGCGGGTTCGATTCCCGCACGGAACAAATATTTGTATGACCTACAAGTAGTTGTTCCGGGTCTGGCTGTTTGTGTTGTTGGAGAAATTCCTAGTGTGGGCCAATGTTTATTTGTTTATGTTTATCCAGTATCAACACTACAGTATCTAGTTTTATGTGATAGTTTATAGTGTAATATGGCTGTCTAGTTTTAATATGCCTGGATATAAATATTTTTGGACATGCTCAGGTTTTCGTTTTAAATGGTTCTTCTCGCTGTGTGAGTCATCATATCTTAATTTCTATCTGTTAACCTGCTTCCCCTTGAATCTTCCTCTGTATGTACCTGTCTATTATCTTCATCATCAGTTAGTTACATTATCACGTAAAGGCGATGCCTCACAACTACAAAAGTTTGCAATATTTATCAAAACACGTCACAGTTATAATTCAAAACTTCCATTATTATGTACAGGGTGGGTAAAAAATCGTGGGTCAAACGAAACAGGGCGATAGTTGGGCTTATTTACAGTAAAAAAAATATTTTTAAATGTTTTTATATTTTTTTAACAAAAAAAAAGTATCATCACTACAACAGTGCTTTCATGACAGTGGGTGGCATGATTTATCAGTATTGGCACTATTTTCAATATCTTTTAAGGCTCACGAAAAATTATTTGTAACTTTAGAACCTTACTGTAAACACTCAAGTTGTCGTAACTTTTAAGGAGATCAAGTTAGGGCTCTGACACACAGATATTTTTTACTGCAAATAACCCCAAATATCGCCCTGTTTCGTTTGATCCACGATTTTTTGCCCACCCTGTATATATTCACGCTCGCACAGTTAATATTTACAAAGTACTCGTGCATCCATTAAATAATTTATCTTTATATACCTTTTAATGACATAATGTGCTGTTAAATACGTAATGGGCAACACACATGATTCGCTGAATTGCCTAAAAACGAACAAAATGATTTAATAACCTATATCTCACTTTTATGCTTTTACGGCAAGCACCTAAGCCGTTGGTCCCGGCTGTCATTCAGAGATCTTTGACAGTCGCTACGGGTAGACAGTAGCCTAAGTCTGTCCAGCAGTCTTAGGTACCTAGGTGTATTGTGTTACCCAGTTACTGGGTTGTGGAGGTCAGATAGGCAGTAGCTTTATGTAAAATACTGGTATTTAGGTGCATCCTGTTAGACTGGAAGCCGACCCCAATATAGATGGGAAAAAGCAGATTGATTTTGTTGCATTTACGACGCCAAGTACTTCCAAGTCTATTGTTTTCGTATACAAATTTATGGATTTATTAGAGGCCTTTGTTTGATAGTGGAATTTTCTGATAATGGAGTGTGCACTCCATGCAGAGAACAATCAGACAAGAAAACATGTTTCCTACCTGAGAAACCTCCGTATAAATACGGGGTCTTACCTACATAATTAATATCTAACAAAAGGATACATCAACGTGAGAGAAAACTTAAACAATAACTTCCTTTCCTTTCCGCAACAGAACAATGTTGACATACTTCATTATACGGCTTCTAGTACGCAGGAAGTACTTACTTAGAACTGGGGCCCCTGGGGTACGTGTCCCTGGACAGAGACACGTACTCCTTGTACGTACGGCTTAGTATTTGGCCAGACTGGGGCACGGGCGCGGGTGTGGGCGCGGGGCGGGCGCGGTCTGCCTGTCCGCACTTGAGTGCGTCTGCGTTCTGCGGTTCTGCGTGTTGTCGTATCCAGTGTTTGTCAAAATATAATATGGATGAAGAAAACTTATTTTTACTAGAAAAAAGCTCAAACTAGTTTGAGAACCCCGGTCCCCGCGCGGGCCACCCGCGACCGCGCCGCACACCCACTGCAGCCACTTGTATGAACGAGCTATGGCGTGAGTTGCCCTCGCGCTCCCCGCGCCGAGCAGCCCGCGCTACTCACCGCGCCCGCGGGCCCACTATGGATACTCAAAGGAAGTTCATATGTTTGAGTTCGCCGCGCCGCGCCCGCCCCGCGTCCGCGCTGCTAATCTGACCAAACACTTAGAGTATCAGCCTCACATACTCGTTTCACCATTACTCACCCGGCCACCAATGCTTTGTTATATAATAATACCTACCTATCTTCACTCCGTTCCTTCGCGTATTCCGTCACCTCGTTTAATTTTAGCATCCAGAGTAAAGCACCTCTATCAGCAGTGCTTACACTTAATGCCTAAGTGTTACACCTTGTCACGTACTGTATAACCGTGTTTACAACCATACTAATATTATAAATGCGAAAGTGTTTGTCTGTCTGTTACCTCTTCACGCTTAAACCGCAGAACCGATTTGGATGAAATTTGGTATAGAGATGATTTGAGTCCCGGCAAAGGACATAGAATAGTTTTTATCCCGATATTCCCACGGAATCGATACTTATGCGGGTGAAACTGCGGAGCGCTGCTAGTACCTACTTAATAATATGCGAAATAATAGCGTGGCAGTATCGGTGCTGTGTTAATCAACAATAAGTTTAGTTATCAATAACTAATGATAACTCTCAAGGAAATTAAAAAGAATGGAAGCATTTTCTTCATTTAATTTTTTAACTTGGCTTTATTTTAAAATAATTTTCCTAACTTTTGCAGTAGATTATTATACACTCGTATAATCCAGAACTTGTTCTTATATTTTGGATAACGTGAATAACTTTTATAATTTCTGTGTGCAATATATTTCCAGATAATTAATTTACTTCCCTGTGTTATAGTCATCGATTACCAATGATTCGAAGACATGTGACATCTACCAACCCGCACTGGGCCCGCGTGGTGGTTTACGGTCCACTCCCTCTCAGCGTGAGGATGCCTGTGTCCCAGCAGTGGGAACATTATAGGCTGATTATATTATGTATATTATGTTATCGTGATGCCGTGGACGTCGTGACGATAGTATCGTCACGTTAGACATTATAAAAGCGCACATTGTCATCCAACCTTGAATCATCAGCAACCATCAAGCATGTCTGCATCTGCAATGAAATTGTAACAGAATTAAACGTAACATTTAAAAAAACACATTTATTTTTATACCATTAAACAAAACAGCGATACTGCACGACACGACATAAAAACAGCGCTTAAAGCAGCTTAATCATAAATAAAGTGGACAAAGTAGGAGCGCTTTAAACTGAAGAATAAATTAATTAGAGGCGCTTGAACCACCATATCGGGCTCAGTTTAATGAGGTGGCCTCGTGTTTATTCAATGAGCTTACTTTGTTTAACTTTACTACTATGACTGGTTTATTTACAAAACTACTCGTAGTTGATAGTTAGCCTTCCTGCGGTTTCATCATCATCGTATCAATGCATTTTCTGTATACCGTTAATAAACGCATAACGCTAATACCTAAACTAAAAGTAAAAGTTTTATGTAAAGTTAAATTGAAATTCAAAATATTTTATTTTACATAAACCTATATGGACACTTAAGGAACGTCAGAAGCTAGGTGCAGGGTTCCAATTGGTCGCTTTCTTTGGAGAAGAGCCGGAACAAAAACTCCATGGTTACTTTTTTTAAAATAATAGGTTTTTACAATGTTTTCAAATGACACTGTTAATAGGTGTGGGAGGACAGTGAAGGCCTGTCAGTTGCTGGGTTTTAAGGTAAAAATGTGGTCTCAAATGTTGACACATTGTTGCAACCCCGAGGGTCAGGCAAATCATAGGGAACAGTAAAATCGTATTTCTTTTTCTCAGTTAGTTGTAATGATAATCTGGCAGTACTTTATGCCGCCTACCCAAATGTAATTTCTTTGGTATTGTTCGCCGCGAGTTATTCCGGTCTCGGTGTTGAGCTCTTTATGTTCTGTTGAGCTACAGCATTAGGTACTGACAAATGCGTGCATTGAGTGGACAGATCCACTCATATCTGTATGGTTCTTTCCTCAAAAGACCATCTTAGCCGTTAACCTGCATGGTCCTTATACGGCCTGACCAAGATTATGTCTGGACATCAAAAGAGACTGACCTTTAAGTATGTTGCGGTCTTTCTTTTTATAGTAGTCAGATAGGAAACACCAAACTAGTCTAGTTTTAAAACAATTAAATTTTGATGAGTAAAAGTGTTTTTTGACCCAATTTTAAGAAATAAATACCATTTATCTAAACAAAGATAGTTACTTACAAATGAATATAACATAGTGAACGCGTTATTCACAAAATCAAACTATTTCTAGTAAAGCTGAAACATTAATTTAATTTATAGAATCTGCAGTTCCCAAACATGTAGAGGGTAGTTTGAAAGAAAAGCAATCCGGAAAGTTTTGGAGAAAACATACGCTTGGCTGAAATCAATTTATATTGCAAGACGGAGATAAGAAAATGTTATTGTAATATGGTTCGCCCATAAAATGGATTAATGTGGTTTTTTCAGTAAGGAGAGGAATTCATTTATACAGATGTACTACTACTACACAACCGCAAAAATATGTAAACCTACATCGACAGGAATTTATTTAATTTTCACTGTCTATGTCTGTCTGTAATATAAATATTTGCACACCTTAATAGGTAATGATACAGTGTACTTTATATTTATTTGTAACATCTGTTTATACCTACCTGTATTAAGCAAATAAATGTGCGGCTGTTATTATTTAGTTACGAGCCCCTCATCTCTTGTTCACAATATTAAAAGAAGTTTTATTTTTAACCAATGAACTTGCACAATTGAACTTGGGATTTAATTAACTTGTGAACCTTAGTGCTTGGCCAGACTGCAGCGGGTGCAGGGCGGGCGCGGTGCGGCGTACTCAAATATAAGAACTTCATTTGAGTGTCCATAGCAGGGACCGGGGTTCTCAAAACTAGTTCGAGCTTTTTTCTAGTAAAAATAAGTCTTCTTCATTCAGATTATATTTTGACAAACACTGGACACGAAAACACTCTGAACGAAGCCACGATCCACTGCGGACAGGCAGATCGTGCGCGTTCCCGCTCCCGCGCCGCCGCGCTGTCTGGCCAAGCACTTACTGTGAATTTGAAAAAACGCAATGTTTATATATTTAAATTGCAATCCCGAAAAAAACAATTGAAAACGCAGTGAAAAAACCAAACAGACTCTATTTGAATCACAGTAATTCGATTGTACGTGCAAAACTCAGTTAACAGGGGCTTAAAATGAAACTAACAAACTCAAACTGTCCCCATAATTTCAAACATAAACATAAACACTGGTAGGTATAAATATAAACATTAAACAGTGGTTGAAAACGCGAGAATTTTCAAGTTTTCGATCCTTAATACTTTGTAGACTCAGAACTTGTAAAGCCGTGTATGCACTGTCGAATAAGAAAATTTTGAACTCGTATTCCGTGGTTGACTCGACTATCTGTGCCTCAACATATCGACGATCCCGAAAGTCAAGCCGAAGTCCGAAGTCATAAGAATACCTGCTATCATAAATTGTTACTGGCAATTTTAAAGCCCAAAAGTTTGATTTATTGGTATAATTTTATCTCATTGGTGCCCACTAAATTATGTTGGGACTTCAAATTACAGTTGCTCCATCTACAGTAATATTTCAAAGAGGTGAAATTGTTTGTTTGTTAGTAAAAGGTAAGGTAAGATGTAGAAGTTGGTACTGATTTGATTACAAACATTCTTTCACTATATGATAAACATAATCAGTCTATGATGTTCCCACTGCTGGGACTCAAGCCTCCTCTCTACGAGAGGGGGGGGGGTGCTTTACTCTACCCCGCGGGACCAGTGCAGTTTGCTAGATATCACATGTCTTAGAATTTTTGGTTTTCTCACGATGGTTTCCTTCACCGTTTTGAGAGCAGTTGTGATGAAATTATTTACACAAAGTAAAGCGCCTGCCTAGGTTCGAATTCCCGAACCTACAACTTGTAAGTCGGGGCCGTTACCACTGGGCCCATTACGAAGCATATTGACTATCACGCATTATAACCAATGATTGTTACCGTCATAAATACGCCAAATGACCAATCGCTAAATGACCAACATGGTAAATGACCCACACGTGATATGACAAGCGAAACGACTAACTAAGCTAGAATATATATAGAAGCTAGATTTGATGGGGAACACAACATAATGCAGTTGGGAAGTGGTGAGAGGGATGTTCTGCTCAACGTTTGTGTTTTAAAATATAACATAACATTATGTCAAGACTGTATACCCTGAAAGGTTAGGCAGAGGTGTACGTATAGTACACCCACATTTCACCTGGTATGTTTAAGTCCTATGTAACAGGGAGCGAGCCTATATTTATTTGAAATTCAGAATCGGGACTGCTACTGAGAAATTGCAGATAGTAAAAACCAATAACACCTTGGCCAACCCAAGACTCGAAACCAGGACCTTTTTTTTTTTTGTGGATGGGAAATCATCAAATGACCCCGCCCGCTCTGGGTGGAGCGGAAGGGAGTGTCAGACTCTTACTGACTAAAACCCACCCGTGTTCCTTCCTTAGCCCTTTATGTTCCGGGCCAGCGGTAACCCTTTCGGACAATCCCGCTGACCCGGCTGAAATTGCAGATAGTAAAAACCAATAACACCTTGGCCAACCCAGGACTCGAACCCAGGACCTCATGTTCAGCTGTAGCATTTACGACCACTAGACCAACGGAGCAGTTCCAAATAAAGACCCAGACCGATAGTGCGAACACATCCTAACGATGTTTCACATTAAATTAAATAATGTTTCAAAAGAAGTTGATGCAGCCCAGATCCGACGGAATTCATTTAATACTTCATCAGTGAACTCAGTTTGTAGAACGCGAAGACTCCGGCTCTTCTACGTTGCATTTTCTCTCGTAATTTCACTATTTTAAGTCTACATTTGGTGTGGTACAAATGACAAGTTTTTTTTTTTTTTGCGAATTTAATTAAACATGAGCGTGATGCCTACAGATAAGATTGGTCCACACTAGCTCAAGACAGAGAAGAGTGGAAAGAAGGTAGGGAGGCCCAAAGGATTCCCTTTCTTCTTTGCACACCTTTCTATGTTGCCCCACTCGGTCTACGAGTATAATAGTCATACAACATAGATTAAAAATAATATTAATTAAACATCGTTAGAAATTCTTAAGTTTGGCATTATGTACGGTCTACTGACAGTACGCTGCACGTGAGTTGTAACATAACCACTATAAGTTAGCCTCTTAACTCCGTACTATGCTTAGCAAGGTCAAAATGTTACCAGTAACGAGCGCTCTACTTTAGAGGTATCTACAACGCCACATGGGAACTACGCGTCATATTGACGTCACACAAAATCCTGCATCTCGCAAGCAGAGTTTACCGTGCAACTAACATAATATGTATATATAGAACGGCCCGAAATAAAACATCCGGCAGTTGCCCGTCAGACACGACACCCGTCTGGTCGGAGTGTCTATTCTGGTACAGCTAGATATAGTAGTATAGAGGACTATACTACTATGCCCAGCTGTACCAGATAGACACTGTTTTTTTTTGTGTATTTAATATTATTTTCAAATAAGAGGAAAATAGATCGTCATTTAATTTAGCCTAATATGGTTTGAAATCGTCAAGATAATGAGCGAACATTATAATCAGTACTCTTTCTTCTCTGCTTAAAGCAGCAGCTGAAGTGGAACCTATATGAGTCACCGCTCGAATTAAAGTTTTTGCATTTGAATTTGGAACAATACACATGGGCAGGGCTAGTGGCCAGTAATCATAAAAATTATAACAACATAAAATACGCTCCTCTTTACTTCAATTAGCCTATTTTTTGCACGTTAATCGTTTTAATTTCATTGATGCGATGCGTGACTCCGGTAAATGACATCTGTACTACAGTTCTTTAAGTACAGCGTGCTCCAAGATGTTATTGTAGAAAATAGAAAATAATTAACGTGATGTGATTAAATTGTCTCTTTCTCAATCCCGATGTGCCACGCAGCATTGATTAGAACATGTCGTAATTCGGCTGATTGCGTGATTGCCAAATATTGGGCTTTATGCTACGCCAATTTTACACGCCCAGTGGAATTTGCTAATTAGCGAATAGTACATACATTAAATCTAATTATCTAATGCTACAGACACGAATATGATTATATTCTATAAATGATTTTATTTCTGTAAGTAGGTTTTTACAATCCGTGACTCGGAAAGCACGTTAAGCCGTTGGTCCCGGCTGTCATTCGTGGATCTTTGACAGTCGTTACGCTTACGGGTAGTCAGAAGCCCGAAAGTCTGACAACCAGTCTTACCAAGGGGTATTGTATTACACAGTAACTGGGTTGTGGAGGTCAGATAGGCAGTCGCTCCATGTAAAATATTCAGCTGCATCCGGTTAGACTGGAAGCCGACCCCAACACAGTTGGGAAAAGGCTAGGCAGATGATGAAGTAAGTTTTCACAAACATTTTTACACGCCAATCAAATTTTTTAAAGTAGATGAGGTCGGCGTTTGCTATGTGATTATTCTGAGAAGAGAGGTTAAAATAAACTTACAGGTCACAGTCTCTTTTACAGTCCAGACATAATCTTGGTCAGATCTTGTGAAGACCATGTAGATTGGTGTCTGGTCTTTTGAGGAAAGCTACACAGATTGAGTGGACCTGCCCAGTCAGTGCACGCATTTGTCAGTAATCATGCAGCTCAACTCAGAACTTAAGAAGCTCAACGATGCAATGATTCTAAGTCTTTAACTGTTTAATAGGACGTCAAATATGCCTCGTGAAATGACAATTACAGGCTAGGATTATGCGCTACTAGGTTATTTTGGCGCGTGGACAAAATAGGAACTAACGCCGCCATCTTGTTTCAAACATTTTAAGTGACATTTCACAAAACTATTGTCATTCGAGCGCTAAAACTTCCTTGTAGCAGTGTATTAATGTATTTTTCAATTGTTTTTCCATGTCACGAATTAATACTAATGCTGGAAATACTGTTACGCGACGTCGGTCGCTGACATCGGTCGCGTACCGATTTATAAGGACTCGCGCTCGCTGACCGTCGCGCGGTGCTACAGTAAACATGTCCATTTATCGTCAGCGTCTTGGTACCGAGGTCAGCGTAAGAGGAATTCAGGCCTTACTATTATGGCTGCCTCGTTGGTCTTGTCACAAGCGCTACTGCTGAGCGCCCCGGGTCTGAATTTGTGTCCAGATAATGACAATAGGCTCGACCCCTATTACCTCTGCCTAACCCTTAGAGGACTGCAGGCGTGATGTTATGTTATGGGAATTAGATACTCACACCAAAGTATCCACTCATAATACATGCAGAAACTCTTGCTCTTAACCAATGATGGTAGGCAGATACCAGAGAACGCCACATGCTACGATCCTGTCGATCATTCTACTCTGTCAACGCTAATAATAATGATCTCACAGCCACACAATTTAAAGTCCCTATCAGCATAATTCAATCAGTCTGTCAGTACCCCAATATTGTCGCTAATGAGATTCATTAAGTGCCATGCACCTCATTACGGAGCATCGTGTTACGTGACGTTATTGCACGTATTGGCTCGCCCGGCGGCCTATCACGTTGATTGTATATTATGTCAATAGCGCGGTGTTTGAACGGGAAATGACGTTTTAATTGGGTTCTAAGCGAGGTGTAAAGCTTGGGATTTATGGTTGTACACACCACACACCTTCTTCGAATGGGAGGAGGCAGAAACTACAGAACGTCACCTGTAATACTATCATATTCCTTTTGCTATAAGTTCTTACTTATGGATGGATTATGAGCATAAAAGAAAAGTACCTACTATTAAGAGCGTTTACGCCGTACGGCATTTCATACAAACATTTAAGCCCTTGATTTTAGAAATGAATGAACCGATTTTAATGAAACTTCATACGCATAAGCAGGATACTTCTCACATAATTCTCAAAGGACATCGGCGAATCCTTCGATAGCCAATTTTCAGACACCTGAATAAAAAATAATTATACTTTTAAACTATTTATTCCACAATCGTTCTCCTGTCCTAACTTGGACCATTCTGAGGAAACAGACCTCGCTAAAATCCTGTACAACAAATATAAACAGATTATTTAATAAAGTCAGGTATTCACTATGTATTCCAAAAGTACTTCAAATGTGCTTGTGATTTATTTTTAGTTTCTGCTTTCTTTGATTTTTATGTTAATTTTGTTTGAATTCCGGATCGCATCATTCATCAAGGTTCCTGCAGTAATGTCATATTATAAAATATTCAAGTCTGGATTTCTGAATTTAAAGCTAAATAATGAGACGGTAAAGTACTATGTAACCACGAACCTTATTATTTTATTCCTGAAGGTACGTACTGTAAAACTTATTTAAACTCACTTTTATTTGCTACAAAACTGATTTTTAACACGCGAATTTCGAGTTTTTTTTTACAAAACTGCCCAGTAAGGGGCAATGTTCTATGGGCTTTTTGAATATTGTTCGACATAGACCAATTATTATATTGTCAGACTTGTCAGGTAGGATTACTTCAATGCTACGGCGACGATATCACCGCTATGCCAGCAACGTTTGTGTAGCAGATAACCGTATTGACGTTTTCACCTTTTCAGTGCGTCGAAACTGTGGGGAATTTCGTGATGGTTTTAACATTTTGCATTTTTTATAGATAGACAAAATGGTCATTTCCTTAAAATAAAAACAAAAACTGTTACGGGTGTTCAAAGTAGTTTTTTAAGCTAAAATTACTACACACCTATCAAATAGGAAATTAAAAAAAAAACTATACCTGGTATTTACTACCATACAACTGAGCAAACTCTAAAACTGTGTCATTTTAACACTCCTTATTTCACTTAAAATTTGGTGCTCGTTGCACAGATTTTAGTTTTTAAATGTGTCATGCGTTTTTCGTTTTTTGTCACTGAAATATTCCTTTGACCCAAAATGCGGGTTCTACAAAAACTGCTGAATTCAACACCTTCAATTTGTGTTTCGCATTTTTATTCACTGTCTAATGGACTACAAAAAGATATTAAAGCTAATTAAAATTCTTACTAAGATTCAGCAAGTGCTTGAAAGCGGATTTAAAATTCCGTACCGGAAAATAAATTGGTAAAAAAAGATTAAATGATAAAAAAAAATCATATGCAATTAACTGATAGACAACGTTTAGCCCAATTCTGAAAAAATAGAAAATTAAATATTATAAAAAACAATGAAAAACGTCATTGCCTTGAAGATACTAAAACTTCGGTTAGGTACTTATTAAACTTTTTTGGTTTTTAGTAAACAAAAAAAAAAAAAAAACTTTTTGAGATTTACGTACGGTACGGTAGTTGATCAAACATTTAATTTTTTTGTTTTTACCAACTATGTACCTATTCAAAAATCAAATTAATTATTTTATTGGAAGAAAAAACAGGTACTTACTCAAATTTTATAGTACGTTAGCAGCTACATTAGTATAAAAAAAAAACTGTATTGCAGCCATTAGTGCCCACCTCCGAGACGGACGGACGTTGGCGGCGTTGCAACATATAAAATTAAAAAATGACACAAAAAATAAAAATTTATAAAATTGTTATTTATAGTTCCTAAAGTAAAAGTGGATAATGCTTGCATAAAAACATGTAGGTCTTTAGTATGACAATTGTATTGTCTACTAGCTGCGCCCCGCGGTTTCACCCGCATAAGTTTCGATCCCGTGGGAATATCGGGATAAAAAGTAGTCTTTATGTTAATCCAGGGTGTCTACCTATCTCCTCTAGCTACCTCCATACTAAATTTTATCAAAATTGGTCCAGCCGTTTGAGCGTGAAGAAGTAACAAACATATAAACACACCCCCACACTCCCACACACTCACAAACTGTCGCCTTTATAATATTAGTGTGATTTATATGTCGTGTCCTCTATTCATAAAATCTGGGGGCACGGGAGTGCCCCCGCCAAGACGAGCCAAGCGAAGCGCAAGGGCACTACCTACCTTTTCTCGAAGCACTTCGTCGTATTTTTGAACCTTCATAACTTGGGTTTGGATTATACCAGATAAATAAAATTTTCGAGATATGATGTCAGTGGTTGACTTATTAAACCTATAAAGTTTCAATTGCATAGCTCTTATACTTTAGATTTTATTGATATCTAAAATACCCCGATTTCGTCACTGACTCACTTACTCACTGACTCACTTACTCACTGATGATCATCAATATTCTAAGGGTCTTCCTGAAGTCCTAGAAAGCTGAAATTTGGTATGTAAGCTAGTAATCGTACACAAACAACAAAAAAACTCTAAAACTTGGAACTTTTACCCTCCAACCCCTTAAAATAGGGGATGAAAGTTTGTACGAGACTTCCGCAGATTTTGATGCTAGAGTTCTGAAAATTGATATTGGGACTCCTTGTTATAAATAATAAAATACGTATTTCAGGATTATCAGTAAATAACCCCCCAACCCCCCAAAAAAATATTTTTTTATTTCATAAGCATCAATATTCTAAGGTTCTTCCTGAAGTCCTAGAAAGCTGAAATTTGGTATGTACGCTAGTAATAGTACACAAACAACAAAACAACTCTAAAACTTGGAACTTTTACCCTCCAACCCCTTAAAATAGGGGATGGAAGTTTGTACGAGACTTCCGCAGATTTTGATGCTAGAGTTCTGAAAATTGATATAGGGACTCCTTGTTATAAATAATAAAATACGTATTTCAGGATTTTCAGTAAATAACCCCCCAACCCCCCAAAAAAATATTTTTTTATTTCATAAGCATCAATATTCTAAGGTTCTTCCTGAAGTCCTAGAAAGCTGTTTGGTATGTAAGCTAGTAATAGTACACAAACAACAAAACAATTCTAAAACTTGGAACTTTTACCCTCCAACCCCTTGAACTAGGGGATGGAAGTTTGTACGAGACTTCCGCAAATTTTGATGCTAGAGTTCTGAAAATTGATATAGGGACTCCTTGTAATAAATAATAAAATCGGGGGGCACGGCAGTGCCCCCGCCAAGTCGAGCGGGAAGCAAACACTGCCGTACCATCCTTTACAGGAACCATTTCGCCGCATTTTCAGGCCCCTATTTGAGAACCTCTGGAAAAGACCAGAACGCAGAAACTTTCGTCATCCAGTAAGCTATAATCACATACTTATAATCCAAAACTTCAAGTCTGTAGGTTATTTAGTTCCGAAGTTAAGCGAAAGCAAAGTTTCGCATTTTAGACACTCACTCACTCATCATCAAAATAGAACTAGTACTTCCCATAAACTCAGAGTGCTGAAATTTGGTACAGAGTTAGGGTTTAATGGCCACATAAAGGGAAAACTATAAAAATTAGGATAATCGAAGATCTGAAGTACCTGGTGGGTGACCCTGATTAGAAAACACAAGAGCCCAACCAAACTATTAGAGATCGACATACCGCCTTTACAAAAAATATTTAACTTGGTGGGCCGCTTCATTTGATGTCGAACATTACACAAATTAAATAAACAAAGGAGGATGGGCAAAAATGTATGGAAGCTGGTACCCGAAAAACATGGCAACCAAACAAAATAAATTATATACAGTTTTAAAGGTCTAATTAGATAGAGCAATAGTCGTTAGGGGGGATAGTCTCAGTTCGCTGTCCGTTCAGAGATATACAACCTTTAAAGGTTAGGTTAGGTTATCGTTAGGTTAGGTCATAAGTAACAATAATAGACTCTTGCTTTATCGTGACGTGACTGAATTTTATCTACCTTTTTTTTACCCCGTTTTTCCATTTACACTACGCTTGGGGACGCGGGAACGTAAAATCCTTCCACAACGCCCTAACCTATAACCTAACCTTAACCTAACCTACATAATGTTAAAGGTTGTTTATCTCTGAACGGACAGCGAACTGCGACTATCCTCCTTAAGAACTATTGTTCTACTTAGTTAGACCTTTCAATCTGTATATAAATTATTTTGATTGGATGTAATTAGTTTTCCGGTACCAAAATGCCCTAACCTAACCTAACCTAAACCTAACTTAAATTTATAGTGTTAAAGGTTGTATATCTCTGAACGGACAGCGAACTGGGACTATCCCCCTAACAACTATTGTTCTACATAATTAGACCTTTCAATCTGTATAAAAATTATTTTGTTTAGATGTAATTAGTTTTCGGGTACCAAAACGCCATAACCTAACCTAACATAAATGTATAGTGTTAAAGGTTGTATATCTCTGAACGGACAGCGAACTGGGACTATCCTCCATAACAACTATTGTTCTACATAATTAGACCTTTCAATCTGTATATAAATTATTTTGATTGGATGTAATTAGTTTTCCGGTACCAAAACGCCCTAACCTAACCTAAACCTAACATAAATGTATAGTGTTAAAGGTTGTATATCTCTGAACGGACAGCGAACTGGGACTATCCCCCATATCAACTATTGTTCTACATAATTAGGCCTTTCAATCTGTATATAAATTATTTTGTTTGGATGTAATTAGTTTTCGGGTACCAAAACGCCCATCCTCCTTACACTAAAATATTAATTTCGCTCAAAATTTGGTCAAAATATAATGCAATACAAAAAGAATACGTCCGTACGTATACGTTTCTACAAAAAGAAGTGAAATCCCACCAAAAACATTCTGTAAAAAACTAGCCAAGTCTCAATGGAGCTGCCTGTTTATCTCTAAAAAGTAATGAAATCTAGACAAAGTCGTACCAAGTGTAAGGTTCCTTACTGCGATTTCTTTATTATTATAGTTAATGTTGTGTGACTTGGCCGTTGAAGGGTACACAAGGGTACAAACCCAGGTGCTCCATGACACCATTGCACCAATCTGTCGCCATAACCGCTACCCATTGACGATGGAAAATTGCCACTTGGAAAACGTTGATTTAATAACTAGTCAATTGTAGGCTTGATAAAGCTGCGTATTTCAATAATACTTATGTTTAAGCGAGCCTGAAACAAACAGTATCAAAAATTATTTCTAGTACAGACGGACTTATAATCATTGATTAGAAGTCCGTCTGTACGTCTATTTTATGTTAGATCGGTGGTCGATTTGACGCTCCAAAAAGAAGAGAGCAGAAGTCAGCATTGTCGATGCTGAATGCATGTGTTGACCAATCAACAACAGCCTAAAATGAGACACTAGCGTCCAATTACCAATACCGGTATGGGCTATTATCTCGCTTAACAAACATAGGTAGTTACAACAGATATAACATTACGTGTAAACAAAATTGACTTGTACACTAACGTATAAAGAATGTTCAACGGCCAAGTCACACAACATTAACTATAATAATAAAGAAATCGCAGTAAGGAACCTTACACTTGGTACGACTTTGTCTAGATTTCATTACTTTTTAGAGATAAACAGGCAGCTCCATTGAGACTTGGCTAGTTTTTTACAGAATGTTTTTGGTGGGATAATTATGTCTATAAAGTAAAACAATGCACTGCAATTCTGTCCTAGCATTTTCCAATAATGCATTTTTCTCATTGACACAAAGATCTGAACTGAGTTCAACACAGTTTTTATTTGTCCTCCCCCGAGAACAATTAGTTCTTTTGTTCGTTGACAATTAGTGAGGAGTAAGAAAAAAATGCGAATCGTTCCTTTGAGGCCGCCATTTTGCATTCGAATCAAGGCAGTTTTGAATCGCTCTGTTGCCTTTTTATACAGGTTAATTTTAGAGTAGCTGCTGAACTTTTGAACAATTTGGTTTTAGAGCTTCCTGCTAAATGAGAGGTAAAGTGAATAATTTAAACCAATCAAAAAAACCCAGCACTGAGCCCAAATAAATTGGGATAAAGATCTCAAGTAGGTAGAAATGTTTGAAAACATAATAGGTATACAATAACTCCTGTATTCCAATTGGTTAGGCAAAGTTGTATTATATATTGTTATAGATTTAGACTAGGCACGCACCGCGAAATTTAATCGTTGCGGAAAATAATCGCCAATCTGTGAACCAATATTCTAGAGTCCGCACAATGCGCTGAATAATCGCTTGAAAAATTATATTAGCTTTCGCAATTTTACTTCGCATGACCGTGAGATTTAAAAAAACAGCATCTAGTGCATACTTAGCCTTTTTTTTTTTTTTTGAGGATGGGAAATCATCAAATGACCCCCTCCCTCCACTAAACGCACGACGCCATCGCGGCAGGCCAAGATGAAGATGGCGGGACGAGCTTGACTCCTACCGTAAGGACTGGCCGGCACTAGCAAAAGACAGAATTGTGTGGAAAAGGGAGAGGGAGGCCTTTGCCCTGCAGTGGGACAGTTCAGGCTAGTTAGATAGATAGACCCCCTCCCGCTCTGGTTAAGCGGAAGGGAGTGTCAGACTCTTGCTGACTAAAACCCACCAGTGTTCCTTCCTTAGCCCTTTATATTCCGGGGCAGCGGTAACTCTTTCGGACAATCCCTTACTGAAAGTTTTTATATTAATATATTATTGCCAATAAGCCAATCATTGTTGGGATTTTTTTTTACTTTTTTTTTTTGCTAACTTGGCCTGATCTTTACCTCGATGACGCCTGGTGGAACGGCGGATGACGGATGACGGGACGAGTCGAGCGTGATTACAGTCACAAAACGCGTTTGGTGAACTGAGATCTAGACAACATAAAAAAAACAACAACAATCAACAACAACAACAATCAACAACAACAACAATTTTATTTTACGTCGGGATAGAATTTTACGTCCGCAGTCGATAGTTTTAAAATAGATGAAAAAAAAAGGTTTGTCAAAATTTTTACTTCCGCTTTTATGACGAAAACACCATGTTTATATTCCATAAACTTCTTGTTTTCTATAAGAACTTGTTACTGCATCCAAGAGTATCTAAATTAATTTGGGCGGCTTCCAACTAGTGGTTGTAAACTTGTGAGCTGGCCATGGGCCACCAGATGGCAGCACAAGACACAATATTGCATTCTATTAGTTGCAGATGGAACATTTTAAAGATGTTTAAAAGTTTTTCTTGACTTTAAACATTTTTGTTAAGTTTTAATCGTAACTTGTTAACTTCGTGAGGAGACCTGAACTTAAAAAAATAATATAATTCTGAATCAGCCAATCCGCCTTGAGTGATGCTTCTAAGTGCTCATGCCTTCTCCGTATGAGAAGACGCCTTTACCCTGCAGTGGGTATTATGTAGTTTTCAATTTTATTACGATTTGTTTAAAGAGTAACCTCTTTCTTGACGTGAATAGGTAAAATAATACATTTCTCTGCCATCCTAGCCTGATTCTATTTTTTTATATGACTAAGCCAGGCTAATCGCTTCTGCCGAACAAAACATACAGAAATTCAAACTCAAAGCATTTATTTCAATTAAACCTTGTACAGGCACTTATGAATTGTCAAAATTAAATAGTCTGTCAGTTAGTCAGAAAGTTGAAGCTAGTTGCCCATTCCAAAACGTAGATCTCTATGGTGAAGAACGGGCAAGAAACTCTATGGACACTATTTTAAATCAGAACTTCGCATATCCCGTGTCTTCTACAGCAGTTTTCCGCCTTTCTCATACCGACATCTCTGAACCCTAAGGGCCGCCGATTAGGATGCTAATCAACGCGGTCGTCGCGAGAGTATTTAATTGTCGCGTTAATTTTGTTCGGCGAACCCGTACAAGTGGTCACGTCCACAAAGGGCGCCTTCTGTTTTTCTGAGTAACATAATAATGTGAACGCGACGATCGCATATTCACGCGCATTATCTTTTAGGTTAGGACGCGGAGTACGACTGTTTTTTTGTTGATTTTACGCGGCAATAAGATAGTTCCTACTTTACTTGCCGCGTCATACCAATGTTGCTTTTTTTCGTGCATGGGTAAAAATACGTTAGCTGGCCCTGACACTATGGCTGGCCACAGCACATTTAAAGTCGGGATTTTCGTGCCCACTTTTTAACCATCTGTAAAAAAAATACATTTTAACAGATAATGTTTTTATTTTTACCCACAGCACTTGTTACGCTAGCAATGTAGTGTACAAATTCTATTCGGGCGGTTAACCCCCGAATTTTACGCTAGCGATGTTAACCCCCGAAAGAATTTGTACATTACAAACATTTCGAAAGTGAAAAATCTAGCTAGGCTATCTTGCTGGATATTTCGGATATAACCGGAGAAAAGAACAGGTTGCCTAGGAGAGGCCAATGTCCAGCAGTACACTGCGATTGGCTGAATTGATAAAACCGAAACCGAATAATATTCTAGCTAGATTTTTCTGTATTAGTGTATAAATTCTATTCGTGCGAAATCACTGGTATCCGCGAGTAAACACAAACAGTTTGTTTTAGTTACAACATACGCTTCGTTAACTATGTATGAAGAGAATAGTGTTTTTCCTTAAAATAAGTTGTGTTTACAAAGCAATTTATTTTTTTATTTTGCTTAGTTAACAATGAAATAAATTACGATACATTTGTCAGGTGGCACTGTTTACTTTAAGGGCTACTACACACAGTTTCACTATATAATATCGTGTAGAGACTGTACGACTTGACAATGTATAAAGATAAAGCCCGCCGCTGTGATGATCGTTTGACACTCCCTACTACCTGAGGGAAGAGAGAGTGCACCTGTGTCTGTGCACACACTTGTGCGCAATAATATCTCCCGCGTAGATGGCTAGTCTCTGTTGAGATTGACTGCCATGGCCGTAATTCGGTCTGGAGGAAACCTACTAGGAATTGAAGCGTGAAGTCGCGTCGCGTCTGTTTGGTGGAACCCTTACCGAAAGCGACCGTTCCACGAGTACGCGATCGATTTGATCATCTGTATAAATTATGAAGTACAAAAGCGACTTGATTGATCGCGCGACTATGTGATATTCATATAAAGCGCGACGATCGCGTACTTGCGCGATAATCGCTTTTGGTTAGGACGCAGCCTAAATCTTTATTATTTTAAGCAAAAAGTAAGATGCCAATTTTCATCAGATACTTAAAAGTATGGCATGTCTTATTAGTTTGTAGAATGAGTGATATTAAACTCATGTGAGTTTAGTATCACTTAGTCTACAAAGTCTTCATTTTACTCAGAAGTGCGTGAAGTCAGGAGTGTGTGATCAAAATGTCAAGTTTTTGGATAAGATAAACACATGAAACTCTCTCCAAAGAGGTATCTTCTTGTAGTCAAATTGTTAATGTTGATTAATAGGTACAACTTTTATCTTTAGGGATTACAAAGCTACGAGTGCCTTAGCTGAATTGATGAACAGAACTTAATGTTTTTAGTTTCTTATAAAGGGTTTTTTTAAAATTTATGTACTCACGTGTAGCATGACTTCTGACTCTACGAAGAAAAAACTTTACAGGTAACATTTGTTCTCTTCAGTTTTAACATCAGGCCGCCGTAGAAATATTTCTGCAAGCTGCCATTTTTCAACTGTGGGCAGATGTCACCAATAAAACTGAACGCAATCAGTAAATTTAAACCGGGTTTAAAAGATGCTGTAAGTATCATAATTTGTGGAATATTGGCACTGACAGCTCTTCAGCATATAGTTATGATGTACTGATTGCGTTCAGTTCGTGAAATTGGCACTTAGTCTTTTCATCAAATTACAGAAAGCAAGCTTTACTTAAAAACGATCTCTAGTGCAGTGGACACGCTACGGATGCGGATGCTGGTATCAACAAAACGGGTGCCTAACTTTTTAATTTAAATCAACAATTTTAATTATAAAGTTTATTCGCTTTCCTTACACAAACACAGCATCATTCTTCCTATTGAGCCTGAAAGGATAATTATTGTTATATTTAGACATTCACTGGGTTGAGTTTCTAAAACGGATTTCATTGAGGAAAAGAAATTGCTTAAATCAACTTTCAAAGCCCGACAAAAGGGTGTAGCTATATGCTATAATATGTAAATGAGAACAACTAAAGAAGAGATTTTTGGTGATTAAAGTTAAAAATTGTAAATCTACGTTACGCTCACGCTATTTTCAACTTTAGCCATCCATCGTATAACTATAACATTTGTTTAGATAATGTACGTTATACATCTATTTATGCTTTATCCCAAAGTAGCGACCCGTCTCTGGGGCCTACTTAGCCAAAGTTACGGACGTTTCTTATACCCCTACGGACTGGGCCCAACCTAATAATGAACGACAACACGATTTGGCAGTTGTTTCTACACACGATGTGTTAATACCCGCCCGAACAAACACCGTACCTACACTACTTTTGGACGTCTTCGTTAAAGGACTTGGAGTGTACTTCGCACGACTTGACAAAACATCGAAAATTCTTTATTAAATTTAATTTTAATATGATTAATTAATTATTCATTAATTACCAACCCGCACTGGGCCCGCGTTGTTGATTACGGCCCACTCCCTCTCACAGAGAGGAGGCCTGTGTCCTAGCAGTGGGAACATTATAGGTTGATTATGCTATGATTATTATCAATGTATGCTATAATATGTATATTAATCTCGCGGAACAAATTCTCAAAACTATGGAGAAAACCGCATCTAAATTCAATGTGTAGTTAAGAAAAATTAAGCAGTCACACAATCAGACACGAAAAGCGAATATTTGATATTGATATCTGTGTGTGTTAAACCAAACCTACTAGAAATCTGGAAAGGAGAACAAGACATTTAGAACCTACAAGGTTCCAAACGTGTTCGGGTAACACAATGAGGTTTTACTTTATCCCTTTTGTCGTCCCCCGACGCAGGGTATTAATTAAGACTTCCCCACGTCAGAAATAATTGGGTTCATGTCAATAATGCAACAATAGATCTGCCTATCAGATAGTCATCTATAGGAGCACCAAGTTCGCTACTTGGAACAATATTTAGGAATTCTCGTAATTTTAAGAAGTTTCAGTCTGATCTGTTTCAATCTGCCAAAAATACCTTTAATTTTCCTACATTTTTGACAAGTTTTTGGCATTGATTGTCACTGAGATGAGATTGCGATTAGATTTTTAATTACAGGAAACGGCCTTCAGAAGTTTAATAAAATAATAGTTTTTTTTTTTTAAACACATACAACTACCATCACAGGCTTACCTCATACAATAGTGTAGGTATAATAGCTTACAATTATGTAGGTATTATTATTAACCAACTCTTGTTTTTTTTTTTACAAAATGCGGCCTGTATGAATTCACTCAGAGTACCTACAGTTGAAGCAGTCAATCTGTTGTGACACCGTATTAAGTGTACCTACGCAGTGCGCGCGTCAGCGGCGCGTGCTGCAGCAGGTTGGTGCGAGCGGGCGGCACCCACAGCAGCGGCGCGCGGCGGCCGGCTCCACCGCCTCACGTGCCCATCAGGTAAGTACACACAACCCAACTGTGTGTAGAACACCTGGTTGTGTATACTACGCATGTGGCGAGAGCTTCTTCCCTTCTTACTTCAAGTCGGTCGATTCTGTAAAAATGTCACCGTGAAAACTTAGGTGAAGTGAGTTTGTTTTTTTTAGGAATTGACACTATTGACAGCTCACTCCACGCTCACTTCACCTAAGTTTTCACGGTGAGATTTTTACAGAATAGCACCGCAATTATAATAAACTCTAAAAAATATCGAAAATCTTTCACAACTCGTGAATCACATTTTCGAGTTCAAAATGTTTTATAAAGACTTCATAAATTTTATACATAAGTAATAATAAATTTTACTGCTAAATTATGTGAGCAGTGGTAACGGCCCCGACTTACCGAGTCGTAGGTTGTGGGTTGAAACCCACGCAGGCCCTTTACTTTGTGTAAATAATTTCACCACCACTGCTTTCAAAATGGTGCAAGAAAACATTGTGAGAAAACCGGCATGTCCTATAACCAAAAAATCGAAGACATGTGACATCTACCAACCCGCACTGGGCCCGCGTAGTAGATTACAGTCCACTCTCTCTCGAAGAGAGGAGGCCTGTGTCCCAGCAGTGGGAACAGTATAGGCTGATTATGCTTAGCTACACTATGTATTTAGTTACGTTAGCTAACATAGGTTCAAACCTAGTTTATTTATTTTATGCCGAAACTTAATAAACCGAAACGTATTTTGTAAACAAACAGAATGTTCCCAACAAAAATAAAGAGTAATTATAGCAAAGTATGGAGTAAATAGCAAAAATTCATTCTGTGTTTCAATATTTGTTGAGCTGCCTTGATACAAGTGTTTGTACAGTGTACCCCGCCTCAGTCGTAAGATGTCTTATAAACATTTAAAAAGTGTCGAGTTTTTTATTTAGCTTATGTATTTGTTGCCTTTAGAGATGGATTTTTTTAGCTGAGATAAACTTGCTTTTTATAATTTGATGAGAAGGCTAAGGCCCGTTTGCATCACAAAATGACGTAATTAAACCTAATACTACATCGTTCTGTATCTGTCAAGAAAGAAATGTTTAAGTTTAAACGCAGTTAGTGATTTGTGGTGCAAACAGGCCTAAATGTAAATCGACTAAACACAGTTAGAATCTGTAAGCAAATAGCAGAATTTTGAGCCAAATGCGTCTCGTAGGTACATTCTGAAGTTGTCGCAAGTATCACTCAAATCTAAGTGTGGGGTGTGGGGTGTGGGTGTGTGTGTGGGTGTGGGGCAAAGTTTCTAAAAAAAAAAAAAAAAGTAAAGTAACAGGGCGATTTACTACTCATTTGAAACTCGGTCTTATTTCTATATTAAAAGCATATAAAAAACAAACGTAATCTATGTTTGTTTTTATATACTTTTGTATACAGTATAAACTTTGTCTTTGAGTTTTTTAGCGGTCACCCATTTGCACTATTGGCATGAAACCACAAACAATGAAAATGCCAGTTCCCTTAATTAAAAACGTTCACAATTTGGTCGCAATTTCACCTCAGCGACAATCAATATCAAAAACTTTTCATGAAATTAGAGGTATTTTTGACGGTTGAGACTGAGATCAGACTGTGAACATTCTTAAAATAGGCTATTTGACAATGTAAAAAATAAGGTCATAATTATTGACACTCGTATAGATTATCGCTTTTAAAATCGATTTCCATTAATTTTACTACAAAACAATGTATTATTTATTAAAAAAATCCCGAAAAAACTTCATCTTTTTAAATCTGGCGCCACGTAATCGAAAACGGTCTGGATTGGCTGAACTTATGATGACGTCATGATATAGTCAATTTCTGTCTATCGTTGACAGAACAGATGACTTTTGTCTAGTATCTCGACCGTTTCAACGTTTGTTTACGTGTATTGTGACGTCCCGACGCCATATTGTTAAATATAGCGTTTTGGCGGCAGTACATTTTTATTTACTATTTTCTAAAAGAAATACATTATGCAATTTGAAGTAATAGGTTTTTGTGGGCTCGTTAGACACCATTAAATAATCTGAGATGTTTATCAGAAACCAGTCAAATAGCCTATTACGAGAATTGCCTCGCAGGGTTACTGTACCTAGTAAAACGTGTACCGCATTTTTAGCACGCATTATTAAAAATAGTAAAAATATGATATAAGCAATGCAATGTTAATAATAATTTTGTAATAAACCCGAAACTTGCCAAAAATATGTGTTCGTAAAACCTTTTGCAAAAATATTTTACAAACTAAAATATTTTCAGTATAAAACCTTGTAAAAAGTAAAATAATGTTTCATGCGTAACATGAGATATTTTGATTCGAACATTTTTTATTACTCAACTTCGAATATCTATTTTAAAATAAATCAAATAGGTATAGATTTATTGAGGAACCTACATTTTTGGTTGTTTCTAAGTTACATTCTAAAATGAAGCAAGTAAAAGTATAATAACTATTGCTTTTAGGAAAATGAATGAAAATACTGGCCTATTTCAAAACAATCTTGTTTTTCAAATATTTTGTCACCTTAAAGTTAAACTGCTTACGCGTATGAAGTTTCATTAAAATCGGTGCATTCATTTCGAAAAACAAGGGCTTGAAAGTTTGTATGAAATTAACTGCCCTAAAACAAGTAGCTGTCAACAGGTTATTGACAAACAAACTTTGGTTGTCTCATAGAAATGGCTATCCGTAGTGAGCGGTAGACCCTCCAATCGATAGATAGTGGGCCAGTAAGATTCAATTATCTCTGATAGATTATTGAGACGTTATAACCAGAGATAGCTATAGGTTTTTCTATCCCAAAATTGGTGGTTTGTTATTGCCTCTCTCTACGAGAAGAAACCAGTAGGATAATACTACGCCGGTATTATTTGTTTACCTATTTATAACTAACTTCTGCCCGCAACTTCGTCTGCGTGATGTTTGTTGTTGTTGTTGTTTAATTTATTTGGTGTACAACATAATAAAGAGTATTTCTATTCTATTCTATCCCCCGACCCACCCGTCGCATCGCATGGCCTCCCCGCGCTAGTGCTTCGAATTGGGCTTTCAAATGCAAAAGAGTTTTTAAATTCGACTAGTTCCAGAGATTAGTGCATTCAAACAAACAAACTCTTTCGCTTTGTTATTAGTATATAGATAAGCTATGCTCGCGCCTTCGTCCAAATAACTTTGTATTCATTTGACTTACCAAATCAATGTAATTCACTCACACAATCAAAAGGCTGGACCCCATTCACAAAAAGACTAATCATAACAAGCCAAATGTGATTAAACTATACACCTCTGACGATCCCTTTGGGGAATACAGCCATGAGGCTATGTTTAATAAATTGTTAACTACACTCTAACGAGTTTCGGACCGTCCGTACCGACCGTTCGAGCGTCCGTACATTTGCCACACTCAAACAGGACCCAAACTGTCAAGCTGAACGATATCTAGCAAACTCTTGAAACTGCTGTTTCGTGTGTAGTTTCAGTGTGTAAAGTACTATGCTATTATAGAAGTATAAGGAACAGGGTGTGAATTTCACTCATCCTCCATAGAAATGGGAGGATCCTCCGACCAGACGGGTGTTGTGTCTGGCGGGCAACTGCCCGATGATTCATGTCGGGCCGTTGTATATATACTAGTTGCACGGTAAACTCTGCTTGCGAGATGTAGGATTTTTTTTGACGTCGTTCTCATGTGGCGTTGTAGATACCGCTACACTATGTTCAAGAGACTTTCGTTTGTTGTAACTAGCTTGAACTGAGAAACTTCGATCTTATTAAATTAGTAAGTAAGTAATAATTTATTTACTCAATGACTTAGTGTAACATTAGTTTCAATAAGGGATGGGTATGGCTAGGTATTATAGATGAGTAAGACCCCTACCCTTCAAACTAAGAAAATCTTGTATCTTGACAGACATTTTACTTTACTTTAGTGGGATTGACACGTTTTACAAAATATGCATAATTGCGTAATATATCTGATGTTAACATAGGTACTTACATATATAATGAATGGGCTTAAAAGTTGATTGATAAGTGTTTGTGTGTGTGTTGCTGTGGAGTTAAGCTGGTTCTTTATGGTTTATGTGTGGGTATAATTAGTAAATATCTGTCAAAGAAATGTAAAGTTAAATATTTTAGTTGTTAATTCGTAGAACAAAACGAGTTCCTCTGTATTGCAATAATTTAAATTTAAGAGGTTTGAAAGGTTCAAAGCGGTTCCATCTATGTTATGGGTTTGGTTTCCGCACTTAGTCCTTCAGTGGACCATTGTGTGTGGGTTCAAAGCGGTTACCTCTAGGTACGGTCAAGGTCTGAAAATTTAATCTATTTTCAATCGCATTCCTTTTCCACAAAAGTGATGGACGCTTGTCAACTTTTTGGTGTTATTTTCATCCAAATAGCTGGCAATACGTAGGTATACGTAGGTTAGGTGGGGGGCTTGTGGCTAAGTATAACAGCCGCACGGTTCAATCGATCAGGTTAAGCTATGCCGCGGTTTGTCTGTAGATGGGTGACCGACCATATTGACATACCAAACCCTCCGTCGTCGCTCGGAATGCACGTTAAGTCGTTAGTCGCGGCGGTTATTTGTGGATCTTTGACAGTCGTTACGGGTCTTTAGAAGCCCGAAAGTCTTACAAACAGATTTACCAAGGGGTATCGTATTACCCAGTAACTGGGTTGTGGAGGTCAGATAGGCAGTCGGTCCATGTATAATACTGGTATTCAGATGCATCTGGGTAGACTGGAAGCCGACCCCAACATGGTTGGGGATAGACTTAGTCTCTCTCTCTTTTCTTTCATATCATTCCTCACACACATACTACATAATCAGCATATAATGTTCCCACTGCTGGGACACAGGCCTCCTCTCGGTGAGAGGGAGTGGGCCGTAATCCACCACGCGGGCCCAGTGCGGGTTGGCAGATGTCACATGTCTTCGAATTTTTGGTTCTAGGACATGCCGGTTTCCTCACGATGTTTTCCTTCACCGTTTTGAGAGCAGTGGTGATGAACTAATTCACACAAAGTAAAGCGCCTGTCTGGGTTCGAACCTACGACCTACAATTCGTAAGTCGCGGCCGTTAGCACTTGGCCACCATACCACTGCTCCCAGTCAGAATCCTTTGTCCTCACACAGAATTACCTGAATTGCTGAACATTTTAATTGCTGTGTACATACAGTGGCCTCCAAAAGTAATGCTGTGATGCCACATTATGATTTAAAATTAAAAATAATCAGGTACTCCACAGGGATTACTTGATTATTTTTTATGATAAGTCAAAGGTAGTTGAAATAGTCAATAAAAACGTTATAGCAGTGCAAACATTTGGATCACTAGAATTTTAAATCATAATGTGTGTCACAGCTAAAGTGGAAAAATATCAACTAACATTTGGATGCCACTGTAGGTGTTCTGTGCCATTTTTAAAGAATTTTGTATCAGCATTTAAAAAAATAAAACACATTACGTTATCTATGAATATTTCCACACGAACGTAGATGCTACTCAAAAGCAGAAAATTAAAATGCCTTTAAAATTAAGCTCAGTGTAACCTCAGTTTTATTTATGTCAAGAATATGCTTTAGACTTTAATTTTAAATGAACTTAACTTTACTCAAACTCATAAATTGCACATAACTTCTCCACATTTACTTTGTATTAAAACGTTCTGTATTATAACTTTGGAATAAAGTGGGTAGGTACACTCGAATCCGACATTTTCAAATGGTGTGCCCAAATAAACGCGTACACTTTTCATGGCGCACGCTGTCAAGCCAAGTGTTCTGTGACATGGCCCATTTTGGGTACACTGGGGTGCCGCACCTTGGGTAGTGCAAGGCAGATACTTGAGGCGATTAATAACAGGTATAGTGAAGAGTGAGTAGTAGAGACAGCGAGAGTGTGTAGTAGAGTGAGTGTGTAGTGTGTGTGTTGAGGGATATTATCTATCAGCTATAGTCTAGCATAATCACCCTACCGCTCTCACAGAGAGGAGGCCTGTGCCCCAGCAGTGAGAACGTTATAGGCTGATTATGCTACATTTTAGGCATCATCAAATTGAAAATCAGTAATTACGTTAGATAGATACTTCATATTACATCGGTATTACGTGCATCGTCAGGGGACTAAATTGTCATATTTAACAAAAAAAAAAACTAAACTTATAACTTCAAGTACGACGTCAACGTCGACGTGTGGTCGATGGTCGCTGTTGGCTTAAAATTATGAGTACAGTTTTTTTATCGTATAGTTTTATCGATACCCATCACGTCTTTGGGATTTCACAAGTAAACACAAATTTCTCCAGTAAAGAAAAAAAAAGTGTGCGGTCGGGGGGGAACCCCCATCTCGAACGAAGTTCCTTTTGCAATACTGGCAAGCACACAGTCTTGTATATATATAAGAAAGGGACAGGCAGAGAAAAAGAGGGATAGTTTTCATGGTTGTCAAGGGTGCTGAAGAATGCATAACGCATGTTCATTACGTGACGATTTCTACCTGTTGACTCATACCGCAAGCCGCGATAAAGAACTTCGTTCCAAAAAACAAAATCAAAACCATCTGGTAGAAACACCAATACACTGGAGCAATGTCCCAAAAGGAATACAAAGCTGCTCATAATAGGTACTTAAAAGATTTTCTTTATTACTCTAAGAAGTAAAAGTAACTTAATTATAAAGATAATTAAATTACTGTTTGTTTAAAGATCGTTTCCTCTTATAACTTGCACCACACAACAAACGTCACACGTCCACATAACCGTTCAATTTGGCGCCGAGCCGCAACTCTGAGACGTGATACAGTAACGTTATGACGAATTTAAACCAAAACTTCAGCAAACTTGTTACTGAAACAAAACGTGTACCTTAACGAGGTTTAACAAACGTAAGCAACGATAGAATCTATATCTTCTACATCTATATAATTATTACTACTAATAATAAAGCTGAAGAGTTTGTTTGTTTGACCGCGTTAATCTCTGGAACTGCCGGTTGGATTTGAAAAATTCTGTTTGTATTTCATAGCCCAATTATTGAGGAAGGCTATAGGCTATTTAACATCACGCTAGGACCCTTAGGAGTCGAGCAAAATGAAAAAAATAACGCTAAGCGAAAACGAAGTAATAGCGCGGGCAGGCGATGCGTCGCGACGGTGTGGGTCGGGGGAAGAAGAAATCTCACGCGGACGAAGTCGCGGGGAGAAGCTAGTCTTCCTATATAATTCCCACTGCTGCGACACAGGCCTCCTCTCTTCGAGAGGGAGTGGGCTATAATCTACCACGCGGGCCCAGTGCGGGTTGGTAGATGACACATGTCTTCGAATTTTTGGTTCTAGGACATGCCGGTTTCCTCACGATGTTTTCCTTCACCGTTTCGAGAGCAGTAGTGATGATATAATTTACACAAAGTAAAGCGCCTGTCTGGGTTCGAACCTACGACCTACACCTACTCGTAAGTAGCGGCCGTTACCACTGGGCCACCACTGCTCTCAATATACCTAATAAAAGAAAACGTATCTAACTGAATTTAAAATAACATAAAAATAAAAGTCAAAGGGTACTCTGTAGTAACTTTCTGCAATAACTAAGTACTTATCTAGTTAAGAGAGTTAGCCTTGTTGGTTTAGTGGTCGCAAGCGCTACTGCTGAATGGTCCTGGGTTTAATGCCCAGGTCGGGTAAAGTGTTATCGAGTTTTTCCATCAGGAATTTCTCAGTAGCAGCCCGGAGTCTGGATTTGTGTCCGGTTGATGGCAATAGGCTTGTCCTCTATTGCATGGGACTAAAACATTACTGGCGAAGTGTGGATGTTACTATTACGCCCTTTGCCTAAATCTAAGCAAGGCGCAAATGTAACGTTTTGTAAAAAAACCCTTTTTCATCTGTAGTTGGTACCTATACAAAAAAACTGCGATGAAAATATTACCCAATCGGTCGGTAAGTAAGTAGCTGGTATGACTGCCAAAGATGCATTTTTCATAATTCGTAGAATATATAGGGTGACTGGTAATTAGTGACCGATACTTAAACACGTGATTTTACTCATCATTATGGACAACTTTTACTATGGGACCAAACCTGAAATCGCGAAAAAGAAAATCAGCTGTTCTATGTTCGTCTAACTCGTCAAAATGTAGGGAACAGCTGATTTTTTTTTCGCGATTTCAGGTTTGGTCCCATAGTAAAAGTTGTTCATAATGATGAGTAAAATCACGTGTTTAAGTATCGGTCACTAATTACCAGTCACCCTATATTCTTTGAATACTATTAAGCCATTAAAGTTCTTGAATTAAAGAAAGGATACAAAAGAACGTACAACAGGTGTTTTCCCATTTATTGTGCATGCTCTGGTCCCCTGTAATTGAAGGAGTATACCTACCAAATACTTTTCGTCCATCCATACTAATAATATAAATGCGAAAGTGTGTCTGTCTGTCTGTCTGTTACCTCTTCACGCTTAAACCGCTGAACCGATTTAGATTAAATTTTGGTACAGAGCTTTTTTATCCAAATATACCCACGCGATCGACACTTATGCGGGTGAAACCGCGGGGTGCTGCTAGTTAACTATACATATGTAATGTTTAGTGTATATCTTTTGTTGGCGATCCTAAAATAAATAAATAAAATCTCAAATCTTAGCAGATGTTCATAAAATACTAGAGTATTTGAGACTAGATGTTACCCTCTAGTCTAGAATATCAGCCTATTCTTTACCAGAAACATTACATTATAAATCATAATTTTCTTGGCCTTGTTACAATGTTTTTGGGGTCTCACAGCATGTTTTCTTCTTCTATACTTCTCTATTAGTCATCACCTCAGTAGTCACCTCCTTTCTGGCTAGAAAGGAGGTAAACGCTAGTATAGCTATACCAGCTTACACTCAGTCCATCGAGCGTTACTTTGGTCTTTCACTACTCTTAAAGCCATCCACAATCCACATGGATACTCAAAACTTTCCTCATGACATTTTCCTCATTCCTCCAACCATTAAAAGATAATATGAAGAGAAAATTTTGCTCTATTACAGACTTAGCTCAAGTAATACATACCTATACTCTGTGGACTCAAGTTGGTAGTACCCACTCAGCTAAGTACATAAACGTATGTGTACTCAAATTAAATACCTGCAAGCCTTTGACGACGTATTCAATATAAGTTAAAAACCTATTTCCCTGGCCTCCCACTGCTCCTCAATTTATTTCACATTCAAAGTAAAAACCTTTGATTTCTTTTCCATATTCTTTGTTGAAAGATCGAGTTTTCTTTCCAACACGATTTTGTATTTTATCTGAATCGATTGAAGAAAATTACAAAAACAATTTTCGTTTTGATTTAGAAATAAATGAAACATTGATGCGATTATTAAAGTTGTTACCTTTTCTTTTGTGAAAATATTGGATTTTGATTATGGATAAGATGGAATTGACGACGATATAATTATTGTTTATTTTTGTAACAGATGTTTGTTTTAAATATTAAGTAGTTACTGCTAAGATTGAGATGTAATGAGATTTCCAAAAAATTAAGCTCGTCGGTATTTTAAGGAGAACTTAGTTCTTAAGCTATAGATTTTCAGAAAAGAAAATACACATGAATTAGATATTTTGCAATCTTCTCCGAAAAATAGAAGCAAAAGTTTCGCGAAAATTTCTTGTAAGTCTTTTATTTGAACAAAAGCTTATCCAAATGTTTTATGACAAAGTTTTATATAAACAAATGACAAGGTAAATCAAGACAATAATAACAAATAAAGATCTATAAAATAAACAACTAAAAGTAAATCTTTATAGAACACTTAAAATTTTAATACATTTTATATTGTCGTTATGTAGTGAAATCTCGTTGAACCGTTTTAAATCTCATCCCTGCATTGGCTTCAAGTTATTAAAGTTTTATTATTACGTCTGGATGTAGCTTATAACCATGGTTGTAAATTCCTTAGAATATGTATATAGGATAGCCGTTTTTGTTACTGCATGGCAAACAAGACGACGGCCCACCTTTTTTTTTTTTTTTTCGGATGGGAAATCATCAATGACTCCTCCCGCTCTGGGTGGAGCGGAAGGGAGTGTCAGACTCTTACTGACGACGACCCACCTGATGTTAAGCTTTTATTGCTATATTGGCGTGTGCTAGCTGAAATGTGGCAAATAATTTAATTTAATGTTTTGTGTTTCGTAATGTTACATACTGGAAACGAACCCCAACATAGCTGGGAAAAGGCTCGCCAGATTGATTGAATGTCAAGTAGTTAATATTGTATAGAATCAAGTTCTTCTAGAGAAATGGTGGCCAAGTGGTGAAGGCCGCGACTTACGAGTTGTAGGTCGTAGGTTCGAACCTAGACAGGCGCTTTACTTTGTGTAAATTATATCATCACCACTGCTCTCAAAACGGTGAAGGAAAACATCGTGAGGAAACCGGCATGTCCTAGAATCAAAAAATTCGAAGACATGTGACATCTACCAACCCGCACTGGGCCCGCGTGGTGGATTACGGCCCATTCCCTCTCACAGAGAGGAGGCCTGTGTCCCAGCAGTGGGAACATTATAGGCTGATTATGTAAGTTCTTCTAACTGTACATGACAGCTGTCAGTGCTGCTGGGGAGTTTGTTGCGTCACTTCTTCTTCACAACTAAAGCAGTAGGAAGTGGTGAAAGGCGTGTGTTTTGGGACTGTCTTGTGTAATTTTGACGTATAAAAAAGTGCCGATTCGATTTATTTCCGCCTACGCACATTTAAATACCAGTGGCATGCCAGGTGCGTTGCCGTCCCAGCGGCAAAGCTGAAATGTCTCATGTAATTACACCAGCAACCAATCCTTTAAACCGGAACACAGCTAAGCTTCTTGCATGGTGGTAATCTCAGACATCCTTCACTAATGGCCAATTCCTATAATTTAAATCCTATCCAGTTATAACCTGAATCCTGATATCCGAGCTCACCAAAAAACGGAGGTAAGAACCTATACCTACCTATTGCATAGTACCTAAGTCGATAATGTTCCGACTGCTGGGACTGTAGTCTACCACGCAGGTCCAGTGCGAGTTGGTAGATGTCTTCGAATTTTTGGTCCTAGGACATTCATGGTTTCTCACAATGTTTTCCTTCACCGTTTTGAGAGCAGTAGTCACCACTGCTCTCAAAACGGTGAAGGAAATCATCAGTGACGAAATAATTTACACAAAGTAAAGCGCCTGCTTGGGATTTACCGACCACCCTACTAGAAGTACGCTCTTATTTAAAAGTTGCCAGTTCAGCTCTGAAAAAATGATAAGCATTCTTACCGGTGACATTAAGGTCGGGTTTTTCACACCCAGCCCATGTTCTAAATATAAATACGAGCCCATACTACATACCCCCACACACATCCTGCGTCATGTAATAACAACTCTTATGTCCTCAGAATTACGGTCGGGTATCTCGTACCCAACAATAACAATAGCAACGTGCCAGTATACTTGTCTTCTATCATGCAATAATCATTCCAAATGCAGTGAAGTTAAGGTTGGGTATTAGATACCCAGCCTCAAGATGCAACGATCGTTCATTATGCCGGTGTCGGTGACCTTGGAGTGACGCGCAGCTCAAGTCCCCCTCGCTTGCTCCCAATCCCCTCAGTGTTACTGCGCACGCAGCAAAAGTAGGACGAGCGCAGTGTGGTGGGTAATTTATACCCGAGTGACTTATGTTACAGTTTCGTATAAAACGTATACCTATAAATTGGTGACGTAATCTCTTAGCTTCGTCTTCTATACGACTATTATAAGTACTTAAGGTTAAAGTTTACCTTTGAAAAGGTTTTCCAATTCAATGCGTTTAGTGTATTGTAGGCATAGACGAGTGTAGGTATATCATTACGCAGGCGCGGAGTGTTTAATTGTGTGAGTTTGCATTGGTACGTACCTATCTACACGTGTTTGTTTTGTTTTGTTTATAAGCGGCCAGTTACATTGGTGGAGGGGCTTGTGGCTAAGTAATAACAGCCGCACGGGTCGATGGATCATGTTAAGCTACGCTTGCCGCGGTTGGTCCATGGATGGGAGATCATCTTTACATACCAAGACCCCTTCGTGCCTCGGAAAGCACGTTAAGCCGTTGGTCCCGGGTATCATTCGTAAATCTTTGACAGTCGTTAGGGGTTGCCAGAAGTCAGAAAATCTGACAACCAGTTACCAAGGGGTGTCGTATTACCCAGTAACTGGGTTGTGGAGGTCAGATAGGCAGTCGCGCCATATAAAATACTGGTATTCAGCTGCATCTGGTTAGACCGGAAGCCGACTTCGACATAGTTGGGAAAAGGCTAGGCAGATGCTGAGTTACATTGGTAGCATGAATAGATATTAGGTAGGTATAGTGGATGTCAGCTGGTGAAATTTATGACATAATAATGTAGAGATGGCTATGGATAGATATATGGTTGTCGTTTTTAGGTGAAAGTGTCAAGATAGCCCGCGATATTCGTTTTTTTGCAATTTGCAGGGCAGTACAAGATTGTATGCATAGAGTAAGATTGTATGTTGATCTGAATATAATTCAGGGTATAAAAAAATCTTCAATACAACTCTCAAGTTCATATCGAATGATAATTTCGTGAAATCATGTTTTAATCTTAATCAGCCTATAATGTTCACACTGCTGGGACACAGGCCTCCTCTCTGTAAGAGGGAGTGGGCCGTAATCCACCACGCGGGCCCGGTGCGGGTTGGTAGATGTCACATGCCTTCGAATTTTTGGTTCTAGGATATGTCGGTTTCCTCACGATGTTTTCCTTCACCGTTTTGAGAGCAGTGGTGATGAAATAATTTACACAAAGTAAAGTGCCTGTCTGGGTTCGAACCTACGACTTACAACTCGTAAGTCGCAGCCGTTACCACTGGGCCACCACTGCTCTCAAAATAATGTCATTTGAGGCCAATTCTAACTTAAGGAGTTGTATTGCTGATTCTAGTGATTATATGATGCCAATGTATACGCTTTTATAATAAACTTCAAAGCCACACGTTCAAGTTCAAATCATTCATTAAACGTAACTTGTCTTATGTTGTCATAGCCTTTTATACCGTTAAAGATTATATTGGGAACAAAAAGGCTTAGGATTGAGCTGGTTCCAATTTCTACATAATGAATGTTATTTTTTTTTTGTTGTGATTTTTTTTTAATATTATGCACATTGATAATAATTAATTTTATTGAAACAATGACATTTGCTTACTTTGTAAAGTATTATATTATTGTGAATTAATGTGATTTTTTAACCGACTTCTTTTTCTATCTGTTCTGTTAGTTTTTGTCATGGTCTGGCAGTTTGAGTAGGTAGGTACGTGGCGTACCCAAATGTCCTTTCTTTGGTATTGATTTCTTTACTGGTATCGCTCGGGCATCATAACAAACTCTAAGCTGCTGTTATTAAGGGTCCTTACAGAAAAATGCAAGAAGTTAACCTCATTTAGAGCGAATTACACCAAACTTTTATATCTAGAATAAGTCTTATCCTGAGAATAAATTTTGAATTTTTGACGGTTTTTCCATTCTAGAACTGTCAGACGTCAATTTTATTCCACGGATAAAAGATATCCAACTTTGGTAAAATCGGCCCTTAAACTGGGATTCGAACTCCAGCGTAAGGTTAAAGATTACGCCTTCTAGATAATCTTTTGTTTTACGATTGAATATGAATATTCTAAGATTATATCAGTTAATTGGTGTCAACAACTTTATTTTATTAAGTACTAATGAACAATATGAACATTGTACAGTCAACTGTACTTAACAATTTGACAATAACAACGCCTTTATAATTTAGCACTAACTGCGGTTTTGGTAGTACAGGTGTTACCATTGACGTATGTGGTTGGATATACACCAATTTATGATATTTTGATGATGCTCGGTTTAGCTAGTTATAAAGCGTTCTAGCGTATTTCATTAAAACGTTCCAAATGGTTATTCTATATATTTCAAAGTCCAGACTGACTGATACATCAACGCACAGCCTTAACCGCTGGTCCTAGAAACATGACATTTGGAGGGCGTGTTCTTTGTGAAGATTAGGTATCCACCAAGAAAGGGTTTTCCGAAATTCCAACCCTAAGAGGGTGAATGTGTGGAGGGTGAAATTTCGCGCGGACGAAGTCGCGGACAGAAGCTAGTTTATTAAATTTCACTATGATTTTACCACACTAACAATACCAATTTGAATGAAAGCTAACGCTTTGGAATAGGAATAAATCAATATGACAATGCGCCGCGTATATTATGGAATAGTGTTGAATTATCCAAAATCTAATTTACTGTTATCCTTACTGTTTATTTTTCATTGTTTTTTAGATTCAAATTATTACCCATATCTATCCATTCTTTACAGATCTCATCAACATGGCAAATACGGACCAGACGATGATGTTCGATTTCTGTGATGCGTTGTTAGGAGACGAATTTGGTAGCGACGAAGAAAATGATAATCTTACCATAATAACCGCAGGCAGTGACACAGAACAGGAAATAAGTGATGAAGAAGGACACGCAGTTCCAGAGAGCGAGAAAGAAGATACCACTTACACGGGTAAAGATGAGACAAGTATATGGCATGCTAATCCAATTCAAGCTACAAAAAAGCCTGACGAACTAATCCAACCCGCTGCAAAATCTTGTGCTCAGAAAGCTAAAACAGAACTGGAATGTTGGAATTTGTTCTTCAATGATGACATGATTGAAGAAATACTACATCATACTAACGTTGAAATACAATCAAAAATGTCTCCTGATATTAATCCTACTAGTAAACCTATTAATACAAGAACAACAAGAACTCATATTGTCAAAGAGACAACTAAAGAAGAACTGATGGCTTTATTCGGGTTAATGTATATAGCTGGAATAAATAATCCTACCGGATACAATTTGACTGACTTGTGGAGATCCGATGGAACTGGCGTTGACATTTTTAGGATGACCATGTCAATACAACGGTTTAATTTCATACATAGTTGCTTGCGTTTTGATGACGCTTCTACTCGACAAGAAAGAAATAAGTTAGATAATATTGCTCCAGTGAGACGGATATTTAATACATTCATTAAAAATTGTCAGGAAGCTTATACACCCAGCCAATTTCTTTCACTCGATCAAAAATATATACCATTCCGTGGTGACTGTCCTTTCCGACAATTTATGCCAAACACATCTGCTGCGTATGGAATAAAAATGTATGCGTTAGTAGATACTAAAGTATTTTACACAGTTAACTTCGAAATACATGCAGGTGATCAACCTGATGGACCGTATGCTACCAGCTACCAACCAGCTGACATAGTTGAAAGATTGGTGAAGCCGGTCAGCAAAACAAATAGAAATGTGACCTTTGATAACCGGTTCACAAGTTTCCCTCTAGTCCAACATTTACTGAAGGAACACGGGTTGACGTCTACAGGAGCCCTTACAAAAAACAAAAGTGGGATCCCGCACAGTTTCTTGACTACGCGTGGAAGGACGGTGCATAGCTCACGATTTGGATTCCAGAAAGACATGACACTTGTATCGTACATGCCGAAAAAATCGAATGTTGTCCTTTTGGTATCCTCTTTCCATCATGACGCGACTATGGACCTTAAATGCAATGAAAAGCCAAAGCCAGAAATGGTATCATTTTACAATTCCACAAAAACAGGTGTGCAATTTGTTGATAAACTCAGCAAAATGTACGATGTCCGGAATTATTGTAGGAGCTGGCCCCATATAATACTTTACACTATGATGAATGTCGCTGCTATAAACGGCTTTATAATTTATCGTGAAAATAACAACTGTAGTAGAAAAGAACGAAGATGCGAGTTTAATAGAAAGCTAGGCTTAGCGTTACTTGAACCTCACCTTAGAATGAGGAAGGATAAAAATAACTTGCCTCGTGAACTGCGCAAACGAATCTTTGAACAAATGGGAGAGTCGCTGATCGATCCACCACCCAATCCATCTGATCCCAAACCATACAAGCGGTGCAGAGACTGTCCTTCGTCCAAAGACAGGAAAACAAAATACTGTTGTTTTGAGTGCAAGAAGCCTATATGCTTGCAGCATGTCGTTGCGATGTGTGAAAATTGTATTTCACTCACGATTGAATAATTTTTAGTTTAATCGAGTCAGTATGCTTATATAGTATATAATTATAATGTAAATATTTAAGATAATTGAGGGCTGATTTTACCAAAGTCAGATAAATTTTTCCGTGGAATAAAATCGACGTCTAGTATGTAAAACTGTCAAAAATGCAAAAATTATTCTCAAGTTTAAGACTTTTTGTGGGTATAAAAGTTTGATGGCATGAAATTCGCCATGAATGTAATGAATACTACAGCAAATATTAAAAAGGTTTTAGTTCTAATTATTATAATTATTAAGATCAAAAGCCGATTAGATGTTTTGAAAAGAGTTAAATATTCAAAACTACTAATCGGCTTTCATCATAGGACCTTCTTAATTATAAATATTTCAGCCTTTAACGTTCACTTACAAGATCAAAAGACACCACTTAAACCTCCTTTCATTTTGCCTAAACTTTTCACAACTGTGTTTTGTCGGCTTCCAGTCTAAACGGATACAGCTGAATATCAGTATTTCACATGGTGCGACTGCCTATCTGACTTTCACGAACGTAGCTATCTACGTTTGGTTAATGTGTTTTACTTACAGTTTATGCAGTACTGCCGAATCCCAGACTCTGTAAAGGTCTGCAAAGTTAGACTATGCGGGTTGTCCATGACTAAATTAAAGCATTAAGTGCATACCTCATAATACAAACCCCATTTCTTGTTTTCAACTAGATAATTTTCAAACTAACACAGCTATAGCTTCTAAAATATAATTCGTTAGATCCAGGAACAGTTTCAGACTAATTTGCATCGATAGCGGGGACTGTGTGACAAAGGTAGTTCTGTTCTGTAGAAGTTTCTAGTTATCTAGTGTCGCCTTTGAGTTGCGGCTTCATTTGAACACTTGATATTTGTAAGTTAGGTGTGCTGAAGGTATTGTTAGTTGCTGCACATGAATAAAATTCATAACGAAGTCTAGTTGTCTATTACACTGAAAAAAATAATTTCTTCCTACACTACATTAAAACGATTTTGCTAAGGCTTACTGACTATATTCAATAAGAAGAAATGTTTGTAAAACAGTAAAAGACAAAACAGTAACTTTTAATGATTGAACAGACTATCTGTAAAAAACAAAAAAAAAAAGAAAACCACCATTATTGTAATGTAAGTAAATTTGAATGGTTTGAACGATATTACCAAATAAATAAAACAGTAAATTTTGTGACCTTTTAGCTACTTAAAACGTTAAAATTTACTGTCATGACGATGACGGTAACATTTTGGTAAAAAATACTGTTTTGAACGCTCATATGGAACAGTTTAAAGCAGTTCAGATCAATGCTTTTTCATTTTTATTTACTGATTATTTCTTTCAGTGTAGAAACTAGCTTAAACCCGCGGCTTCGCTCGCGTGGAGGTCCGAAATTATCCCACGTGAATGTAACTTAAGTCCTAACTCAGACCCTGATCTATCTGTGAGCCTCATTCAAATCCATTCAGCCGCTAAGGCGTGGTAAAGTAACAGACAGACAGAGTTACTTTCGCATTTATAATATTATATTTATCATAGTGTGTAAAATAATATTCTTATAGATAAAATAAATAATAATCACTATTCTTTTATTCTATTATGTACTAGCTCCTGCTCATGATTTCGTCCGCGTGTTTTAACATGTCTATAGACTGCTCTAAAAGTATCTGATGAAAGTCAAAATAAACCCTAATCAGGTTCTTACGCAATCACTCACTAAGGACATCTGTAGGTATTTATAAGATTTAAACTTTATATCTCACCAGTTTTTCCAGAAAATATAGTTTAAAATAGGTAACAGGTAATACGGGCTGATGTCCGCAACTCCACGTCAATGCGCGTATTTTGCGTACATTTATTTGCGTATATTTTTAGTTTAAAATAAGTACATGATTAAATTGTAATTGTAAAAGCGTCGACGAAAACGAATTATAAAATTAACCTAGTTGTCAAACGAAAAACATCTTTAAGGGGATTTAAAATTAGATTATCGGGTTTAATTAAATCAAAGCACTCAGTTTGTAAGTGGTGCTTACTATAAATTGTCAGCCATTGGTACGTTTTCTGATCCATTTGTTTATATTTTCACCAGATTATTTATAAAACACCACAATAGAACCTCCCATGGAACTTGGCAGAATTGTAGCTTTCTATCACTGAAAGTGTTTTTTTTTTGTGGCATCAGTACCTACTTCAGAGAGAGGAGAGCTCTTTATTTACAAACCTAATTCTAAATTTTATCTTTTTACTAGCTTCTGCCCGCGACTTCGACGCGTGTAATTTCTTGTTTAATATTAAATATGACAATTATGTTCTATCACACAAGGCAATACGGTAGCTTCCCATTAGTAAAATAATTTTCGGAATTGGATCAGTAGTTTTAAGGTTACACTCTACATACAAACTAACAAATTTTACCTCTTTTTAGGGTTCCGTACCCAAAGGGTAAAAACGGAACCCTATTACTAAGACTCCACTGTCCGTCTGTCCGTCTATCATCAGGCTATATCTCATGAACCGTGATGGCTAGACAGTTGAAATTTTCACAGATGATGTATTTCTGTTGCCGCTATACCAACAAATACTAAAAACAGAATAAAATAAATATTTAAGGGGGCTCCCATACAACAAATTTGATTTTTTCGGCGTTTTTTTTTCGGCGTTTTTCCCTGTGTTACGGAAACCTTAGTGTGCGAGTCCGGCTCGCACTTGGCCAGTTTTTTCTTTTAGTATAGATAATATAAGTTTAGATTTGTATCGGCATGAGAGTAGAAGACACGCAAAGCTTTATTTATTTATTTTATTTACAATGATTTGTAACTTGTTTTTGATTAATAAAAAATAAAAAAAACACGTTCATGTAGTATGCTAATATTTACTTAGTCCCTTTGACGTTTATAATTATCAAACAAACCTTACTCAAAGGCTTCTTTGTCAAAGGTCAATAATCTTAGTTCATTTGTAAACTATTGACGTACAACGAGGCGCTCGTGGCTACATAATGACAGCCGCACTGATCGATTGAAGGTTTAGCTACGTTTGCCGAGGTTGGCTCATGGATGGGTGACCATCCATTACATATCGAAACCCCTCCGAGTCTCTAAAAGCTCTTGGTCCCGGCTGTCATTCGTAGATCTTTGACACTCGTTAAGCGCAAGCAGAAGATCAAAAAGTCTTACCATGGGGTTTCGTGTTACCCAGTAACTGGATTGTGGAAGTCAGGTAGGAAGTCGCTCCTTGAATAATACTAGTATTCACCTGCATCCGATTAGACTGGAAGCTGACCCCAACATAGTTGGGAAAAGGCTAGGCAGATTGATTACATATGACTTATTGTAATAAATTCTAAATACTCTACACGAAAAATACTTTACATGCAAAAGGTGTAATTGAATTTTTTTCAAACCTCAGATTCCACTCTAAACGCTTGCTCACCTCGAGAATTCCCACCTACTAAATGCGGTTAGAATTCATGAACAGGTGATTTGCATACCCCAAAACTCTCACGTGCGACCCTTTAGTAGTTGTTAACTTCCTACCGCACCTGTACCTACCAAAGTGAAACTTACAGAGCTACAACAGACTGCTTTTGGCACGTGGCCAAAATCGCAACACCACCATCTTTTTATCAAATACAATGCCATAAAACAATTTCACGACTAAACGCTTCCATGTAGTTTTTTTTCTGTTTTGCTTAAAGTCTATTATAATTTTTTTTTTCTGTTTCATAATGATTTTAATACTACACGTGGAAACTTGTAATTGGCCTTATTTTGTATAAATTATTACTTACTGTATTTGTTTAGCTGTAAGTTTTCCTAAAATAAATGTCAGTGTCATTCAAGTACCTTCCAAAAGATCCTTGAATACATTACACAGGAACTAAAAAATTTCAACCTGAGTACTTATGTCTCGAATAGCAATTTTTCAGGTCGGGACATTATACTCTACCCATAACCCCGAACCCTTCGCACCCCCGCAGTTTTCGTTGAACCACTGTAAGTAATTACACTGTGCCCTGAGTACGCTAAACTTGCAGTTACCAGTTTCAATATAGAATTGAAACTGGTGACATAATGCAAGTTTAGACTCAAAACTAAGCCAAATGCATCAGACAGACTGATGATTTAGCTCAATTCATTTCAGCTTCAAATTAACAGGCTAGCTTTCCACGACGAGATATAGCCTGACAACTATAATGAGACCACTGCCCTGGCGTTCTCAATTTTTATGATTAGGGCTGCGGTCATCCTTTCTACCCACATTTTTATATTAATAAAATAAAAAATATTCATGAGTTTGGTCCCACTTTTCTTCAACAAAGGTTATTTCTTTTTATTCAAATTTTCATAAACGATAGGCTAGGGGTGCCGAGACTAAGAAAATGAACCTTTTACATTATGGCAGTGTTCGATTGTGTTGCCAACAACAAAGGGTAGATAATCGAAATAGACCAATACAAAATGCAAAGAAACTGCCAACCCTAGACAACGATGAACTCATAAAAAGGTAGTGCTGCTTCACCCCAATAAATTGTGACGTCATCAAAATTTCAACACTATCCAGTTTAGTCGGAACAAGCCTAGGATTTACGTCCAGCCATTTAAACTACCTACGTTTGAGTGGTAACTTGTGCATTCAATAAAATATTGATGCGTTAGCTATATTTGAGACTTTGCTCTCTGTTGGGGTGGAGCGAGTAAGCAGAGAAGAGTGAGGGTGCAGAGTAATGTCCCTGTCCGCTGAAGCAGAGCGAACGGCAATGTGGTCGAAGCGAAGAATGTAAGCGGATTCAGTATGCTCGTCATACATTTTGCGATCGAAAGGTATTTTTATTATTAAATGCCTGTGGTGTCCCATTACAGGGCAAACGCCTTCGATTAAAAGTTATTTATGAAACTAATCGCCGCTCCTGTTACCATGTTGAATGAACCAGGGCGGAGTAGTTACGCGATTTTACTTAGTGATATTTTTTAGGTACCTAAATGTTTTTCATACTCAAGCCCAATGGACTGGCAGCTTTACAACCTATTCAATTTCATTTGATGCCCATACTCGTAAGTTTTATTGGGTCAATCGTAGTATTGGTCTGAAAACAAAAGCACAGCTCTTACGAAATCACAGTCCTCTTTATTCATGTTATTATAAGGTTGGTTTTTGGTTGCAGCTACTGGCACTGGTAACTCTGTCAAAATCACAGTGATCTTTATTCTCGGTATAATAGAGTTGCTGTTAGGTTAGAAAAAAAGAACTGTATCTGTAATATTGAGTCATTTCGGACAAACCCTTTCACAAAATGTGTATGAATTCTTGTGAATGATTTTTTGTGTAGCGTTAGCAGTAGCTTTATTCTAAAACATTGAGATTAAAAAACTGATCAACTCCTAAAGGGACCCATTTATCTATTGTCATGTCAGTCACAAATCTTGTTAACGTAAACACAAAAGGTAATGGCAACACGTTCATTCGGATAGACAAGATAAATTGTAATTTATGATCAAATTCCATGTATTGCTGCCATTTATCATTCTATCTGTTTTGTTATATTTTGAAGGAGAGAACGATTTTAGGGCAGTTTTCACCTTTTTTTTCGGATGGGTTATCATCAAATGACCCCCTCCCGCTCTGGGTGGAGCGAAAGGGAATGTCAGACTCTTACTGACTAAAACCCACCCGTGTTCCTTCCTTAGCCCTTTATGTGCCGGGCCAGCGGTAACCCTTTCGGACAATCCCGCTGAACCATTTTCTTCGCTGCAGTTTTTAGGGCATTTTTCACCTTTAGACGGTTTAATTCTGCTATATCTACCACATCATAGTAACGCATCAACGGCCAACGTAACTAACTCAAAAAGAATTAAGATCTAAATGGGTGCCAAGTTTTATGCAGTTGAAAGAAAGTTCGTTCGTTGCTAACTTGGCCTGTTTCCAAAGAAAATCATATTGTTAGCCTCGTTGGTCTAGTGGTCGCAAACGCTACTGCGAAGCATAAGGTCCTGGGTTCAATACCCAAGTCAGGCAAAGCGTTATGTGCGCATTTGTATAAAATAAGGCTTTATCTGTCAGAGGAACTGCGGATCCAGCTGGCTGAGTCTCTCGTGTTGTCTAATCTGAACTTTGCGGACGTAGTAATTGGCCCTTGACTACTGGCAAGAACTGATCGACTGATCCAGAGAGTGCAAAACGCCTGCGCTCGATTCTGCTTCTCAATCCCACCAAGAAGTCACGTAACGCCAATTTTAAATAACCACTCAATCCTCAAGAAGAAATCACGTCGTAAGTTGTATTTGGCATGCCTATTTTTTGGAGTAATAAAGTACAAACAGTCGTCTTACCTGTACCTGTGTGTGTGTGTGTGTGTAACTGAGCTGGATCGCTAGTAGAAAAGAATGCGCAAGTAGACAGTGCTCGCAGCAACTCTCTACTCAATCACACAAGACAGCTGCTTTTAGGGGAAGTTTTAGGTATGCTGCATCTAAATGCTGGAACAATATTCCCCCGGCGATAAGGAATCTTAAATTTCTTGGTACCTTCAGAGTTCGACTACGGCAGTTTCTTATCGTCTCGCAGAAAAATCTAGGGTTGACTGCTTCGAACACGTCCATTAGTACCAATAATACGTAGTTACAAAAAGCCTATTGAGCACGGTTGAGTCACAAACAAAAGAGCCAATAATAAGTGTCAATAAAGTTTAACTTTGTAAACTTGCCAAGTTACATATTATTTAGTACCAAGGAGCAAACTTCATTTCACCTGCCTTTCTGAATTTGGTACCCATTGAGATTATTTAACTGCAAAGCTGACAATCCTATATTTTCTTCGCACTGAACTTGGTCCCTTTTTAGGGTTCCGTACCCAAAGGGTAAAAACGGGACGGTATTACTAAGACTCCACCGTCCGTCTGTCTGTCTGTCACCAGGCTGTATCTCATGAACCGTGATAGCTAGACAGTTAAAATTTTCACTGATGATGTATTTCTGTTGCCGCTAAAACAAAAAATAGTAAAAACAGAATAAAATAAATATTTAAGGGGCTCCCATACAGCAAACGTGTGTTTTTCGGCGCTTTTGCCTTGTGGTACGGAACCGTCCAACGCGAATTTGGCCCGTTTTTTCACATTTGTTTTTGGTGGGTTACGTAATAACTTAACAAGCGTCCGTCGCCAAAATAGACGCAATAATAATCTCTTGTAATGTGACACCCGGGAGTCGTGGGGGGTTTTGTGAATTAAGCAACCGGATAACGTGATCCCCAAAGGGTAAGGCAGTGGTGTACCTATAGTACACAACACACACATTTCACCAGATATGTTTCCCTAATCCTTAATCAGCCTATAACGTTCCCACTGCTGGGACACAGGCCTCCTCTCAATGAGAGGGAGTGGGCCGTAATCCACCACGCGAGCCCAGTGCGGATTGGCAGATGTCACATGTCTTCGAATTTTTGTTCTAGGACATGCCGGTTTCCTCACGATGTTTTCCTTCACCGTTTTGAGAGCAGTGGTGATGAAATAATTTACACAAAGTAAAGCGCCTGTCTGGGTTCGAACCTACGACCTCCAACTCGTAAGTCGCGGCCGCTACCACTTGGCCACCACTGCTTTCAGTTATGTTTAAGTCCCATGTAATAGGGGGCGAGCCTATTGCCAACAACCGGGCACAAATCCAGACTCCAGGCTGCTACTGAGAAATTCTAGATGGCAAAACCCAATAACACTTTCCTCGACCTGGGCATTGAACCCAGGACCACATACTCAGCACTAACACTTGCGACCACTAAACCAACAAGGCAGTCTCTTAAATGTATTATGTACAGACGCCAGCACATCAAGCTACCCGAAACTGTCAAATTTTCCCAATCAACTTTGAGCCTTATGCTTTAGCGATAAAATTGAAAATCTATTAAAGAAATTTGACAGATTGTAATAACTTGATGTGCTGGCGTCTGTACGTGTACAGTAAACAAAGGAATTAAGTATACAGGAACGTCGTCGGATATAGTTGAAGTTTACTAAGAAACCGATGGATGTTCTGGACTGCAATTTAATTTAATATATGAGCTGTTTGTTTTCTATTAATAAACTAAAATTTTATTCGAAAATATCCATCGGTTTCTTAGTAAACTTCAACAATATCCGACGCTCCTGTATACTTAACTCCTTTGTTGACTGTACCTAGTTATTGCAAAAAGTTACTACAGGGTACTTTTTGTCACGGATCCTTGTTGATATTATGAAAGCATCTTCCTCAAATCTTTTTATGATATGCCATCTTCCATCTAGTTTAAATCCATGCATGCATAAAAAGTAATTTAAAAAAATTAAACCGACTTCAAAAAGAAATGAACTCAAAATTATGAAATAACTTTAATTTCGGAAGTCGGTGGCAAAAAACTAAAATACAGATCCCAAGACACCGTTAATTACTTTTTATTTGGTAATTTTTAGTTGTTGCACTAGAATTTGACCAAGGTTTTGAGATGTTTTCGCTTTGACACTACACCCGTAGCTCGTATCAATAAGCCAGGCCGTCACACTTTCACGTCTTAGTCCATATCTTGAAAATTACTGAATCGATTTTGATGAAACTTGCACTGTTCCCTAAGTTGAAGTAAATGTAAGCCAATAAAAAAAGAATGGTCACGATCCGATTAATATTTACGGAGATATGCGTGGACAAACATACATACATACATACATACATACATACATACATACATACGTCTATAAAATTGGTATATTTGTTTGGAAGCCCTAATAGATTGTCATATGTGAATATAATGCAATTCCAATAATATTACATACATACGTATCGAATTGATAACCTCCTTTTTTTGAAGTCGGTAATAAATGAACTAGCTTCCAAGTAAAACCTATTTGAATGCAAAGAGAACTATTTGTCAGTGGTCACGGCATTTATAACGATGACTTCCCTTTGGTATCGGAGCCTTTGTTACGTATCTCGACCTGACTTTTAAATCTTATCCCACAATCCGAATAACAGTCGACCGTAACAAAAATCTAGTATAAAACAGCTAACAACATTTAAATAAGAACTATTTCTTAAACTAAAGTTAACTATTATAAAGTACACATAATCCATATTTTATTAGTAACAACGGCTTAAAAACTATGTCAGTAAGACTTACGAACTGACTTAACATCAACTAATAAATACGTGGCTCAACATGTCGGCACGTGCCTCCGAACCCAGTGCCCAATAAAAGGGCTGTCAACCTTTTCAAACAATGTTGTAAGGATTCTCTTGGGGCGCAACGTACCCATTATTGACACCGTCCTCTTTTTGATTATGGCATGGAAATCGTCAACACGGGCTTTCGCGAACATCTGCGAAGCGCTGCAGAAGCGCGGAAGCCCCATGAACATCCATCCATGAACATCCTAAATCCATTATCATACTGAACGTGACGTCGTAAGCCCTCTACGTATACTTCACCCACAAACACACTGACCTACAGTTTAACTCTAGTTTTAAGAAATAGTTGTTTAAATGTTGATTGTTTAGGTCGTAAGTTAGATCAATCTTTTGGGCCTATTTTGCGACAATTCGATAAAGTAGAATAAATGCTGTGGAAATGCGTTCCTTGCGAAGTATGTGTGGTGTAACTATGAATAGTAAGCTGAGGAATAATGTAATAAGGCAACGGTGCGGTTTAAAAGAAGATGTAGCGACAACATTTTTAAAGATTTCTTAATGTTACATCATACTGAATGGAGAAAACCTGGAATTTGTTGATCGAACGGTTTTTCTGGGAATCACGCTAGACGAGAAATTACAATGGCGACCTCACATAACATCTCTTGCGGGGGCGGCTTAGCTCGGCCGTTTATTTATTTTAGGTGCATCGTCTTCACGTATTATTATTATATAATTAATGAATGTAAAATATTGTAAAACATTTTATAAGAGTAACTCTTCTCCATACGAAAACTACCTTTTGCAAGGGGCGACTAGAATCAATTCTATTTTATTGTAAGTTTTGACGTTCAAAAGTGCCTTTTATGTACCTATTTGAAATAAATTACTTTGTTTATGTGGATAGGTCATAAGGTACAATGCGGATGCGAGGAAACACCGGTAGGGGACGCCCTGGGAGGACATTTACATTATCATTATATTATCATTATAGGACCCGTAGGATACAATTTACACAAACAAGAGTTTTGTTTTGCTAATTTAGTTTATTTTGTTCATACGAGTATCATTAATTTTGCCCTGACTACAGTTAGGTACGTTTGCCATCAGTTTGTAAACATCTAGTTTTAATCTGTGGAAAATATAGTGGATAATATATTTGTTAAAATTGTTAAGTTATTTTTGTTTTTTTTTAAATACTACTGCTTACCTTACAAAAAAAAAAATATGTACAGACTTTATTGGTGATGTACTTCAGAAATATCAGGTGAGTAGTACTCGCAACCGGCGTGCGTGTATGCCCAGATGCATGAACGTTAACGAAGCAAAAGGAGTATGTAAGACTCGTTACAGGTTGGTCAGCGGGATTGTCCGAAAGGGTTACCGCTGGCCCGGAACATAAAGAGCTAAGGAAGGAACATGGGTGGGTTTTACTCAGTAAGAGTCTGAAACTCCCTTCCGCTCCACCCAGAGCGGGAGGGGTCATTTGATGATTTCCCATCCGGAAAAAAGAAAGACTCGTTACAGGTGGTGTTCTGTAGTTCTTTCCTACCCATGGAAAGAAGGCGTAAGTTTGTAGCGGTATCTACAACGCCACATGAGAACAACGCGTCATACTGACGTCACGCGAAATCCTGCATCAGCAGCGTTTACCGCGCAACTAGCATAGATACAACGGCCCGACATGAATCATCGGGCAGTTGCCCGCCAGACACAACATCCGTCTGGTCGGAGGATCCTCCCTTTTCTATAGAGTTTGAGTGAACTTTACACTCTGTTCCTCATACCTCTATAAGTTTATATGTATGTACGACAAAGTGGTTTTCCATTTACGTTGATGGTTTTGTGAATTTAAAGCTGCCCGCCCTTAAATTATTTCTTGCTCATTTTTTTTCACTGCTTCTTACCTATCTAACAGACAAATCTATGTAAATTGTTGGGTCGCCTTTCAACCTGATTCTTTCTTCATTTTTCTTCGCTTTCTGTTTTTTATCGTATTTCATCATTTTATAGCAGTTCACTGCTGGATTAAGCTTGTTCTAAAATCGACACTATTTTTTAATTTTTTTTTGTATATTAAAGGCTAAAAAATTTCAAATTTTAACTTGAAATTATTTCGGCATTAAAATTTCATAGCCGTAACAGTAAACTAATGAAGCCGGCACCCAATTAATAAACATTGAAACAACAAACATGTTTGTTTAAAATTAATATTAACCCCGATAGGAGTACAAGTTACTAAGTAGGTACAGTGCAAAGTTACTTACGAGTATTACAAAAGCTTTCCGAACCATTATAGACCAAAACTTTTTAATTGTTCATCAATATGAAAAGTGGTATGAATTAGAAAGCATAATTATTCTTTGATATTAATTTCAACTTGATGATGGACGGTCAGCGAAGTGATCTTAAAAGGGTCCCGTTTTTCGTTTTGAGATACGGAACCCTAAAACAGAATTAAAGTTAAGATAAACACGGAATCCTACCAAATTAAACAAACCAGAAATCGGACAGTACGATTTTACTTAAGTACCGAATTCAACTAAGTAATCTGATTTTATTCGAAACATTAAATCGATATGCGTCGAAGATTAAATGTCAAGTGGGGACTCGACCAAGTCAGAGTAAACTCCAGAATCGAGAAATCGAGCTAAGAACACTCGAGCGATTGCGAGCGACAATCTAATACCAACAGTCGTCGCAGAGTTGGGTCTATTCAAATAGTTTTGATACTTGACGTCAGAGGCAGGAGCTGTGATTTAAACAAGGTTTATAGTTAGTTTGATTAGTTTTAATGTTCGAGATTTTGGGCGCGCTATACGATGAATGGCGGTTTATTTGAGTTTTTGGAACGCGAGAGTCCTTTGTTTTTGTTTATCCATAATTTATGTTATGTTGCCTTATAAACGTATTTTAGCGGTTGAGTATTTACACACCGATTTCTCTCCTTCAGTAGTAAGTAATTTGACTTCCGAGAGAAAAAGACAAAGCGTTGTGTAACTATACAGCCGCTATAAAACGTTTATTAGTAAGGGGGTTAGTGTTCATGATTTCAATACGTATGTGTACATAAGACATGATTGTATGTATGGTTTGCCATTGAAATTTTTATTGCTTTGAAAATGGTACAAAGGCCCACAATTTCAATGTTAGACTATAATAGGTACTTAACCAATAAAATAGCCAAACATTTTATTTTAAAAAAAGGTAGATTGGTACTTTACGAAGATAAAAGAAAACAAATCATTACGTCAGCCTAAGGGCGTTTGTGCACTAAGTACAAGGAATTTTACTGTCCGGCAGTCCGATTTTTTACGGTCCCTTATAGGGCGTTTGTGCACTACAAGGAATTTTACAGTCCGGCGCGGTGGTCCGATTTTATTTTTTTATTAAAGCATGCGTATAAGGGACCGTAAAAAATCGGACTGCCGGACAGTAAAATTCCTTGTAGTGCACAAACGCCCGATTCCGACGCTCGGCTCGTAAAAAACACAGTATTTATTTTTTGTTTCGAACTATTGGAATCCATTTAATCAACCATTTCTTTGATCTTAAACTTGTAACTTAAACTTGATCTTTCTGTTTTTTGTATTTGATCTTTTTACAACGCAAATTGTTGTGAAACTTATCACTCATGTAAAGGTGTATCCAGACAGAGCGAGACATGTTGTTGAAGTGTTTCTTTTATATGTTAGATTTCTCAGCCTGAGGCAACCGTACATATATATTATAAAAAAATCATTTGCAGCGCATGCCTCGCTCTGTCTGAATGCACCTAAAGATTTATTCATAATATTTTTTATTTATAAATAAAAATAAATAAATCGTTTATTTATTAATTCAAAATTACAATATGGAGGTATCGTTGGTCCCAAACTAATCACGGCCTATGTCTTGGGCGCCATTAAAATTCATTCATTTTAAGTATTTTTTTTATCTTTAAGTTGTAGGTATTTCATGTTATTTTAGATCTAAATGTAGGTAATACATTTCGAGACAATGTAAAAATTGTTAATGAAATAAATAAACAAATTGTCTTTATCTGTGTCCGTAAACAATTAATTTCATAGATATCAATATTCATTCTTCTTTTGGCTCATCGCGTCAAAATATTCTAAAAGTAATAATAATAATATGCAAATTAAATCCAGCGGTGAGGCAAGCAAAATTGAATTAAACCACAACGTGGTTATCTAATTTGACTAGGTACCAACATTTTCTTAGAACTATTGTTACTTTGTTACACAGATACCTACCCATTCATTTTAAACTTGAAATTCAATTATCCTTGCAAATAATTTCTTTAGACCTTTCAAACTGTCTAAAGCAATCAGTTTTAAGAAGAGACAAGAAAAAAAGAAAGTAAAAGAATCTACAGGGAAATCAAGTTCAGCAAAGTAATAATAGGCTTGGTTGAAAAGTTTTCAGTGAAAAAATACTTATCATTCAACTTTTCAAACAGTCGTGAACTAACAAAAAGGAAGAAAATGTTCCTACTCTGGTAACAGTTACGTACAGACGCCAGCACATCAATCTACTACAAACTGTCAAATTTCTTTAATACTTACATTTTTATCGCTAAAGTAAAGATGCTATGATGAAGCTATGGTTCAAAGTTGATTGGGAAAATTTGACGTTTCGCTTGGTGTGCTGGCGACCTGTACAGTCACGAGCAAAAGTATGTATACACTTGGCTTTATTCAAAGGCGATTTTCTCCTTTATTTTTGAATGAAATTTTATATTATTAGGAACGTAGTATTTTCGAACCAATAGGTTTATGTAAAGTGGCGTATTTCAACATTGCATTCGTTATTTCGAGAAAAAATCGCAATTGAAAGTTGCCAAGTGTTGACATATTAGTGCTCGTGACTGTACATAAAATGAGGCAATTATATTTTCTTGTTACAAACATTCTTGATCTGTTGGTAAATTGGTAAAAAATTACTAATTGTTTGAAAAATAGACACATAACATAATATCACGCCTGTATGCAGTGTGTGTACTACAAGCAGTTGTGTGGAGCGAGCCTAGTGCTATCAACCTGGCAAAAACATAAAACGAGTAATATTTTGATGACCTCAAAACAACACGCAATCAGCTCTTTATGCAGGGCGTCCGGTAATTAATGAATAACTTCTTAAGGGGTCATTGTACGAACAAAAAATCTGGTCCTACATTTATGTTCGCATAACTCGTCAAAATGTAGGAAACAGCTGATTCTTTTTTCGCGATTTCAGGTGTGGTCCCTTAGAGTAATAGTTGTTCATAATGATAAGTACAATGACCCCTTAAGAGGTTATATCCATTAATTACCGGACACCCTGCATATGGAAATGTTTGAGAGCAGTGGTGATGAAATAATTTACAAAAAGTAAAGTGCCTGTCTGGATTCGAACCTACGACCTACAACTCGTAAGTCGCGGCCATTACCACATGGCCACCACTACTCTGTAGGTAGGTAGATAGGTAGTTGACTTGTAATAATTTTCAATTAAAAAAACGGTTTAGTCCCATCTTCCCCTCATCCCCTTCCCATCTCTTCCCCTATGCGTTTATACCAACAAAAAGGAAATGTTTGTAGTATAAACGCATAGGGGAAGAGATGAGAAGGGGGAGAGATGGGACTAAACCAAAAAAACAGACAAAGGCTTTATACTTAGTATTCTTTCTACTTTCCAATGCTATTTACTGTTGTGGTTCAATATAAAATGTTCACGAAACGTCTATTTCATCTTACAATCTTCGCGTGAGCTTACTGCGACGGGCAATGTCACTATTACATAAATATTTACTTTATTTTGCTTAAAATAAGAGAGATTTGGAGCAGTAATGGCCCAGTGGTATCGACCCCGACTACGGTCGTGAATTCAAACCCAAGCAGGTACTTTACTTTTTGTATTTAATTTCATCATCACTGCTCTAAAACTGCGCTGCCACTGCGCTAAAACTGTGAAGGAAAACATCGTAAGGAAACCGGCATGTCCTAGTACCAAACAACCGAAGACATGTGACATCCACCAACCCGCACTGAACCTGCGTGGTGGATTATGGCCCACTCCCTCTCTCAGAGAGGAGGCCCGTGTCCCAGCAGTGGGAATAGTAATAGGCTGGTTATGCTATGCTGAAGAGAGAATTGAATTATTCATAAACGAAAGCAATTGCTTCAACTTAAAATTCCTCCATCTGTCTCCAGCAAATTATTAAAATAATTGAACGCAACTAACAATATTATTCGAAGCTGCAGGCCAGCTGCATAAAGTCATGCTTCATTTTAATATCAATTTAGAATTACAGAAACTACATTTGCATTTTGGGTGGCGAATGGAAATTGCTCCTTAGGCGTGAACATTGAACGTGCGCGTCTATGCGCGGGATAGCGCTTTGTTGGTATTTAAATAGCAAATCAGCAATAGCAGGCGCTTTTTAGATAAATATTAGTTTATTTATCTTTTTTTTTTTTAATGGGTCATTTTATTTTATTTTGTAACTATAATATTTACATAATTTATGCTAATACCTATTTAAAATAATAATATGTACATTTATATGAAAAAAATAAGCAAAATGATCATAGGGCATCAAAAAATTATTTATCTATCTAGGTAAATTTACACTTATTCTGGTTTATACAGCCTTAGTTTTGTTTACTAAACCCTAGACCTGAAAAGGGCTTTTACTGAGATACCAATATCTAAATAGAGAATCGCGAAAAAAATCTGCTGTTCCCAACATTTTGTCGAGTTACCGCGGACATACGTAAAGGTATGTACGGAGCAGCTGATCCGATAGTAAAAGTTCTTCATAATGATGAGTGAAATGTCATATTTTCATGTTTTCAGTTATTTCAACAACACCTTGTATGTCTAAAGATCTCGAGAAGAGCTCTGAGTATAAAGTCACTTTGCACATTTTATTCTGGTTCATTTTTTATGTAGCTTTAAATATTGACTTACCTTTCTTCAATAATATTTTACCCCGGGAATGTCGAATGTAATAAATGTCGTGATGGCTCAGTGTTTAAGACCACGCCTCTCATGCACGAAGTTGTGGGTTCAATTCCGGGCAAGTACCAATGTAAATATTTCAATTCATATGTACTTTCTAAGTTTATCTTGGACATTACTGACGTCGGTGAAGGGAAACGTCGTGAGGAAACCTGGACTTATAATTCATATAAGCCTGAAATCAATGGTCCATTGAAGGACTAAGTGCGGAAACCAAACCCATAACATAGAAGCCTGAAATCACCGCAAGCGTGGTGATCAATGGACATGCCTTCTCTGTACAAGAAGAGGCTTTTGCCCTGCAGTGAGGTAATCTTTTTCTTAGCATAACGATGGCAAAAAGTTCAAACAACTCTGGCCCAAAATTGAACCGCGTGAACTCCGCTGACTGACGCAGTCATAAGATCATCAAGTGCACAGGTGACAGGGCATGCGGCGCTGGTGGCTCATTGTCTGTGGAGAAGTGCCGCATACGCATTTGAGATCTGACCGTCCGTGAACCGCCATCTGTGGAGGTTTTCGAAATTCTTCTTAGAGATTGCCACGGTAACGTGTGCCCACGCAACGTGCAAGAAACGTGCAGGAAGGCTCTCAGATGATTTGATAAAATTGTTAGGGGGCTTATACAACTCTCGCCATAGATTATATCTTGCTATAGAGGCGTTACTATTGGCTGGACTAGCTAGACTACGCACCCAAGAAAACATTTTCGGCTCTTCAACCTCCAAGCAGGTCTCACATTCCTGGAATGTCACTTGTCACCGAGACCTGTCATCCAAAGCCGGGTAACGCAATGTTCGCTGCTCCCGGCGTAAGCATCTTCTCATCAAAATAAATGGGGTAGTAATAGGCTGATATTATTACCCCCAGGCCCCAGGGAATGCAGGCGTAACATAATGTCACTTGATCACATTCAAATACCGCAGGGAACGACATCATTTACGGTAAACTTAAACAATATTGAACATGAGCCACTAAATTCCCAACTCATGTATATACTTTTTGGTGTGAAAATATTTGTCAGAATAAATAAGCAAGCTAGATATTTGCGCATCATATTTCGAGAAAAGGTCCACAACAACGTAATTCCACGAAAACTGCAAGTACTTTCAGAAAGGGATATGGGGTATTTTTATTCAATTCGATTGGCAAATAATATATTCGGTATGTTAGTAAATAGACTTTCCCTAGATATTGAAAAGTGATCACATTTTGCTGTAAACTAGTGAATGGTTTTTATAACTGTTCGATATTGTTGGGAACTATTAAGTTTTAAGCGTTTAGGCGAGAAGTTAAGGTAATTTTGAATTCTTAATTACATTGCTATTAGTTGTTAGCCATCATCACCGAGAGCAGTGGTGGCCAGGGGAGAGCAGTATTAATGATTCTAATTCTCTAAATATGTACCTGTTGTCGCGAATCATATTTTAATCAAGATACAATCTGACACTGACCTGCAAATTGCAAAAAACGTAAGAAAATTTGAATTTCACGGTCTACCATGACTATCCATTCACTTTAATCGGATCTGTTAACTTTCTATGATTATTTTCCACTTCCTCATCATCATCATATTTTCAGCCGAAAGACTGTTGGACAAAGCCTCGAACAAACGTCGCCACTTGGACCAGTTTTGTGCTTCTCACATCCAGCGGATTCCTGCGGTCTTTGTATGAAGTTCGGTGGGTCGAATTACGTGCCGTCCCATCGAACTATGAAAGTGAGGGAAGAGAGAGTGCACTTGAGTCTGCGCAAACTCTAGTGCACTATAATATTATCTCCTGCGCCGAGGGCTGGTTTGCGTTGAGATTGGCGGCCATGACCGAAATACGGTCTGGAGGACTGTTTATTAATATAAAGTGGAAAAAGTAAATTATTCTACAGATTTTTAAGAGAATTTATAATTGAGGCCGTGCGTGGTAGCATTTTTTTTAATTAACTTGACAAGATGAATCGCAAAAAATAATAATTACTCAAAATGAATTCAGACGTAAAATTAAACCTGTCAAATTTTTCAATTTTGATTTCACAATTATCGCCTTAGATTGTGTTTTCATTAATAAAAAAGAGACACACAGTTCACTTTATATTAAAACAAGATAATCTGTAGTAAGTAACGTTTTCGCAGTTAATTACTATATCGTCGTTAATATTCTAGCGTCTTAGATATAACTAGCTTCTGCCCGCGACTTCGTACGCGGATCCTGTTGCTTATGCCAGCGACAACGGGGTCGTCAAAATCGAAGATCTGAAACGTCTGATGTCTGAATTCTAAGAGCCCGGGGACGGGAAAACAGCGTGATGCGCGAGACGATTCGAGACGTTTCAGATCTTTCATTTTTGTAAGTCAACAGGAAATGCCCATCAGACTAAACAACTTTTGCTAAGACGTCATTCCTATATGTTATAGTGTCGCTGGGCTTTGGAGTTCCACAACAGGTGTTCCAGATCTTCAAATTTATTCTCACAGCAGAAAATGCTCTTCACGTGGAATATTTTTTGCTATGGCACTATTTTTATATCTCTTAGGTATACTTTAGCTGATCTGTTGCGGTTCTGCATCAGGTGTCCCATTTTCCAAAATAAATTAGTGATAGTTTGTTGATTTACAGAAACACTCAAAAAATGCGTCTCATACTGTACTATAGCTTAGATCCCTCAAAAACTATTTGGCATAATAAACTCAAAATTTGAAAGTTATGTAGTTAATTTACTGGTAAGAGACGTCAGGTTAATAAGGAAATTTAGGAGACGTCGAATAACAGAAGTGTTATAATTTACTGTAACACTTCTGTGTAAAACGTTCGTTGTTTTTCCCTCGGTCTCATTCAATATGTAAGTACAGCGAGTCAGGACTGGTGACGCGGGAGCAAGCGACGTACAGTTGTCCGTGTGAGATGCAGCTCATCCTGAGGTCGACACCCGTAGCCTTCAGTGTCTGCCCCTGTGACTTATTTCTTGTCATTGCGAAGCACACGCTCACAGGAAACTGCACGCGCTTGAATTGAAAGGGGTAATTGTGGCCGGGTGTCACCATTGCCAGGATCGTCCAGAAGACACGATGGAGCACACGGTGGAGGTCTGCCCCGCTTGGGCGGAGCACCGCCGTGTCCCCGTAGAGGCGATCGGCAGCGGCGGCGACCTCTCGCGTCCGGCCCTGGTGCAAGCCATGGTCCGGGGCGAGAGGGAGTGGGAGGCAGTCACCTCCTTCTGCGAAGCAGTCATGCTAGCGAAGGAGGTGGCGGGATGGATGAGGGAGAGTGCCTCCCGTCCCAGCCGCCGCGGGAGACGCTCCGGGCGTCGGGAGCCACAGGAGTACTCCCGGCCACCGTAGGCGCGGGCCTGCGGGCGTAGAGTAATGGGTAGCTCACCGTCCGATCAGGCCCAGGCCCGTGCCGGACGGCGCGTACGTGTTCCACGCGCGCCTCAAAGAGATGTCAGCATCGAGGAGGGGCCCCATAGGGCCGAAGCCTGCCGGGTCAGCGGGATTGTCCGAAAGGGTTACCGCTGGCCCGGAACATAAAGGGCTAAGGAAGGAACACGGGTGGGTTTTAGTCAGTAAGAGTCTGACACTCCCTTCCGCTCACCCAGAGCGGGAGGGGTCATTTGATGACTTCTCATCCGAAAAAAAAAAGGGATAATTGTGGGGAATCGGTGTAATACGTGGTATAAACACTGTCTCGCCGACACCACAACCCGTTAGAATTTCCGCCTCAATGATATTTCTCTGCAGCGAGACAACTTTGAGCCGGGTCCCATTGCACAGTTTCGGCGGAGTGAGATTCCGAAGAAGCATATTTGGGACACCGACCTTTAGCTTAATGGTGTGCGTTGGTAGTTTACTTGCACTGAGGAAATTCAGAATTTCTACGGGGTAATGTGTAGCGTCATCTTGGTCGACAACAGTGTTTATTGAAGTGTAGATCACTTCATTTCCCTCAATTTCCGCGAGAATGCATTCATTGATCGCTGAAAGTTGGTCGTTTCTGGGTGTTAAAATGGCTCGTTCACACACCCAAGAATTACCTTGGTGCGGTATCCTATTGATGTCCCCGTACACCAGGCGTATCAAATCTTCTAAGGTGGACACCACTCTCCCAAGTATCTCAGGTAGAACCACCTGGCCACCGTCTACTGGTAGCGTTCCCTCACCCAATTTTAAGAGAACATCAGAAAATTCTTGGGCGTGTACATTCCCTCCAAGCTGTGCTCTCATATTCATCGTTAAGCGCAACCTATGAATATGTGGCCATAAGAAAGAGAATTTCAACAAAGCATTCACCTCATCAGCCCTAATTCCTCGCGTCACCACAGGCAGCGTTTGTCGGAAATGGCCGCTTAACAGAACTGTAACGCCACCCATCATTTGCTGGTTCCTGCGGATGTCCTGCAAAGTCCTGTTTACCGCCTCTACTGCTTTTCTGTTCGCCATAGTGCATTCATCCCACACGATTAAAAAGCAATCTTTAAGCACGCGCCCTTTGTCGCTGTTGCTGTTGCGTTTGGAGTGTCAACTCCACAAACAACAAATGTGCTTGGTAAGATATAACTTAGAACCAAAAGTTTGACTTGACTTTATGATAGTGTAGCTTGTTGTACCACCAATCAATCTGTTTAGTAACATTGGTGTGAAACTTCCCATACAATTAGATAGGACATGTATAGTTCTCAGATTTCATAACAGTATCGTTCCTAATGCACATAAAAAATGCAAAAACTAAAAAAAAAAGAATTTTACGATTTAAAAAAAATAATAATACGGGATTTGAACTCGCACCATTTAGAGCTGTAAACGGTCGCCTGACCATACCGCTATATTCCCTGTTGACATATTGTTGAAATAGCTGTTCCCTTGCAATTTATAATATTACTGCCCCGCTCCTTTATAAAAATAGCGTGATTGTTATGTTTCCAGGGTTAAATTTTTATTAAGTAAATAAATAACATGTCATTTTGGGCATTCAATTATTTTGTGCATTCAATTAGGAACCAAAACCTTTTAAAATCAATATTGCTTACCTCCCATAACATACGGCGTGATAATATGTAGCCTAAAGCCTTCCTTGGTTTACAAAGAACATTTTTGCTGAATTTCAATTCAATCTATCCAGTAGTTTTGGCGTGAAGCCGTACCATACACACAGACAAACAGACAAACAGACAAAAATTCTAAAAAGTCACTTTTTGTCATCAGTTACGTTTTTCTAACAAAAGCCACTTATTTTTAGTTTTTCTTTCGTTACTGTTTTATTATATGTATAGATTAGTGTCGCAGGCACTAATAGACAATACAAATACCTACTGAAGCAATTATTACTAATCAAGTGTTTGGCGTGACAATAATCATTTGGTAGGTGTTAAACGTATTTGGTATGACTTTAGTGGTATATTGGGCAATTATAGATAACAACACAATATCTACATAATTGTAGCTTATAATATCTACATAAATAGTTTATAATACCTACATAACCCACTAATATTATAAAGGCGAAAGTTTGTGAGTGTGTGTGGGGGTGTGTTTATATGTTTGTTACTTCTTCACGCTCAAACGGCTGTACCAATTTTGATTAAATTTTGTATGGAGGTAGCTGACACCCTGGGTTAACATATAGGCTACTTTTTATCCCAATATTCTTACGGGATCAACATTTACGCGGGTGAAACCGTGGGGCGCAGCTAGTAGCTTATAATATCAACATATACAATATCAGCCTATTAGTGTTCCAATGCAGGACAAAGGCCTATTCTCATACAGAGAAGACACTTGGCAATTTCAGACTTATATTAACTACTAGCAGCGCCCCACGGTTTCACCAGCGTAAGTTTTGATCCCGTGGGAATATCGGGATAAAAACTATCCTATGTCCTTTCCCGAGACTCAAACTATTTCTATACCAAATGTCATCTAAATCGGTTCAGTGGTATAGGCGTGAAGTGTTATTGTTAACACTTGCTTTTTAAAATATCGTAGGTACTGATCATAAAAAACATAGGTAGGTAATGGTTTTCCATTACCTATGTTTTTTATGATCAATACGATATTTTGATACTTACATGGTGACAATTTCTGGCATGGTTTTCCACCACCAAAAATATGTAAGTATCAAAACTCTTTAAACTAAGCTCTCTTAACATTAAACAAATTATACGATTTTCACAGAAAATGAATAATATTTCACCAACTGCAGTAGTACTTTAGTAGACGAAAAGTAAACAAACACTGGATTTAGGACAAGAATTTATTACTAACTCAAACTGCCAAAATGTAGACTTTTCCATTATATACCGAATTCAGTCAACGATTTGTTAGTTACCATTAAATAATTAGGTTACTTATTTATTTATTCATTTATTTCAGGCTTATAAGTCCATATAAACACATACAATACAATAATAAAACTACAAACATAAAATTACAACACAACAACAACAAACATAAAGACACGAGACACGAAAAGGGACACAAAGGGTTACTATAAATACATACATACTATTAATACAAAAATACATATTTATAAGGTCACTGAGTAAAATACTTCAGGTGCATTGTATAAATGAGAGCCATTTACGGTAACGGAGGTACGGTTGGTTCTTACCCACCATAAGCCTATGGAAAGGTACTTTATGTTATGGCAGCCCTTTACTTATGATCACCATTAGCTTTCCGAGTTATTTCTATATGTTTTCTTTCATCTGATTTATTAAACAAAAAGCGATTGGTATTCTGGTAAAGTTTGTTTCGAACCTTACCTACTTACTTTTCGACTTACGGAGTCATTATGTTACCTTATAACTACATGATTTATTTGTATTATTATCTCATATTTTAGATGAACTATTTATGTCTTTCATAGGAATATTTTTTTAGATCGATACCGACCTAAGTGACTGTCAAATTCACTTATCTATTTTTAAAAGTTATTAATTACTGATTTAGGTAACACCTCGATACCCGTTTAGATTCTATTACAAGTGCTTGTTAGAAAATAACACTGCCCATAACGGTGTTAAAATTAAAGAAAAGTTCATAACAAACAGGTTGTCACTACCTTTTTCTGGTCCTTACCTAACTCACCGGTTTATACCTGGCAACCCAGTAATAGGCACTATACTAATATGCTTTATACTTTTAATTGGAATCTAGCCCGTTTGATAAACAAGTCAGTGAAAATTTAAATAAATTCTTAGAGTATTTTGAGTGAATTATAGCCATGAACATATTTAAGTAGGCAACCCAATATAATTATTAATAGCAATATATTTGTAAACCTATGGCACTGAAACGTAGTCGCTCACAATGGGCCTTATAAGAAGGCTAAAAGTCACCCAAAGGGCAATGGAGAGGGCTATGCTTGGAGTTTCCCTAAGTGATCGAATCAGAAATGAAGAGATCCGCAGGAGAACCAAGGTAACCGGCATAACCCGAAGAATTGCCAAACTTAAGTGGCAGTGGGACCAGTGGGACAGGGCACATTGCTCGCAGAACAGATGGTCGATGGGGATGGCTATATGTAATTTTCATGTAAATACATTTTGGTAGAGATACATCGCTATAACGAATAAACGAACAGGCCGTTTATTTACCTTATCATCAGCCGAAAGACGTCCACTGCTGGACATAGGCCTCCCCCGAGCACCTCCACTTCGACTGGTTCCGTTCAGTTTATTTACCTAAATCGAGTACCTATTTTATTTAATGAAACTATAACAAGTTAAAAAAAATAAAAATACTCAATTTCGGTTTGTGTTTGGATGAGCAAAAGATATTTTTCCTTTGTCCAATTCCTTTCCTTCTCACATTTCCAGCGTATCGGTTTACCATCACTATCTACGGAGCCAGTTTATTTACCGAAACAATTATTTCCCCCTCGACCCACCCTTTTACTCCTGGATCCCCATAATGGCCGCCGTAAGTTCCCCAAATTCTCCTTATTTTTGTCAGTGACATCTGATCGTTGCGTGTCCGAACTGTCTTGAAATGGAAATTAGTTTTTTTTTAACCGACTTCAAAAAAAGGAGGAGGTTTCTCAATTCGACCGTATATTTTTTTTGTCATGTATCAAATTTTGGTTCATTTTAGTTTTTCTTTTGTTTTAACAACAATGTTTTGAATTAAGAACATCAATTTGTCTTTTGTTTTCAGACAGCGTTTCTTGAACCAAAATAAAACACGATCGTATTTTGTCATAATTCTTTAGTTCAAATTAATTCACAAATAGTGCGCCAGATAGGATTTTCTATAATTTTCACTTTCATCCCCTATTTAAAGGGTATATGAAATGAAATGAAATTGTTTATTCTGTAAATAGGATATCGGATTCACTTTAAAAAAAAATTAGATGAGGTCGGTCTTTCCTATCCTGACTACTCTGAGAAGAAAGGCCGAAACAAACTCACTCTTCACATAATTTTGGTCAGATCATGTGAAGACCATGTAGATTGATGTCTGAAATGGTATTTTAAGGGAAGCAGCAACATTTAAACTAACAGAGAAAGGAAAATAAATTCACAATGATAGTAAAATAATACTTTGGAAAGTAAAGGGTGGTAAATGTTCAAAAATCCTTCCTTCTCCCCTCTCTCTCACTCTTGCGCAAAACTTGCTTCTTAACCCAGCGATTATGGTTATGCATTGTCTGTCAATGAGTAAAATTCGAATTTTGACAGTTTGCCAGTGAAGTTACTGAAAACTGTCTTAGAACCTATTTGCAGCTGACAAAGTACCAAAAGAGGTCCACCACAAACATTTAGCTTCTACCGAATAGAGTTAGTAGTGTGGGCTTCCTAGATTAGTCGAGTTAGCATTGTAATCCGGCGTTCTGACGATGCAATCTAGAATACAATGGGTTCTAAGCTTAGGTACACGTATGGTATGTTTGGTCAGCATCTGCTAATACATGTATGTATTGGATTTGCATGAATAGATTGCTGTTTGAATACGTCAGATCGTAATTATGTGAGTATTGTGACCTTGCAGGCTTTGTGTTTGTCTTTCGGTATGTAATTATGAACATAGGACATTAAAATGCTTATAAACAATATATATTATAGGATAGCAGGGACATCTACGTGCAACCTGTTACTATGGATTCAGTACATGATTCTGATCCCCCCTACATTGAAATTACACGTCGATTATTTAAAAATAATTGATAACCGACGAAAAATCTATTCTCTAGAATCGCACAAATTCATGAATTCATCATTCCAGTTACTGGGGAACACGATATCCCTTGGTAAGTCTGTCTTTCGGGTTTTCTGACTCGATCAACCAATTATTTTAGCCTATCGCAGTCCACTGCTGGACATAGACCTCTCCCAGGCTGCGCCACAACACCCTGTCCTCCGCCTTCCGAATCCTGTCTGTCCCAGCGACATCCATAAGGTTTGTGAAGGGCTTTTGACTACCCCAGCTCAAGCCAGCTTCTTCTGGCTTTTTTTGGCTGTGTCTAATCGGGTACACCCGTAGATTTATAACTATAATTATCACAATAGGACATTCATAATTTAATTTGAAACATTTTAATATTCTTGTGCTATAATTATAAGGTATCCTACTGTTCGTTATCATGTATTTTAAATTGTGGTCCCAAAATGTATTAACAAAGCAGAAATAAAATCAATACCATTCAGTGAAACCTCATTCATGTAATGTTCAGTATATATTATTGTGAATGTCCACCGAGCTAGTCAACCGTCTTGCTCAGAATGATACAGCCTAATACACAGAACCACAGCTCTAGTTATACCTTTTGTGTCGCGTATGCTTTCATCTCTAATATCTCCAATGATATAAACTAATATTATTATGCTAACTTAATAACTTTAATAACATAAGTAGGTAATGACGAACATTTTGTGCTTTACTTATTCGTAATACCATTCTGTAAGTAGGTATTTCCCGAAATCATAAGCAGTTGGTGAGCAGACTTAATTAAGAAATTATTTAATTATACACTTTATTGTATGCAAATTATTATTAAAAAACCGGTCAAGTGCGAGTCGGATTTGCGCACTGAGGGTTCAGTACTTTGTAGGTATGTAAATAGTTTATCACGTGTTTTTTTTAATGTACCTACAAATTTACGGTTTCCAGATTTTTTCCTTTACTTGTGCTACATGATCTTGCTTCTTGCCAAATTTCATGATTCTAGGTCAACGGGAAGTAGTACCCTTTAAATTTTAATTCCCTTGAGAGTGTCGAAGTATACGTTTTTTGTGGCATAAACGACCGTATTTTTTTTTACGTTAACTAGAAGTTAAAAAAATTTCACAGCTTCAAGGGATTGTAGACCTGAGTATATAGTTTTAATTTCAACTCGATATCTCCACGCGTTCCCGAGATAAAGGGTCTTGACAGACAGACGGACGGACGGACAAAAAAGTGATCCTATAAGGGTACCGTTTTTTCCTTTTGTGGTACGGAATCCTAAAAAAGAAAAAAAAAATGGTTGCCTGTAAAGTCGGTTTTACGGGCGAAGATTTTACGTGACAACGTCTTTTTCTCGGTAGAATATTTATTGATATGAATATAATTAAATTGCACAATAGGAACAAGGAATTAAATGAAAATAAGAACGTAACGTTACCGAGCGTTACACTTTTTCATAAGTGACTCCCAGCCGCAACCTAATTTAAGACGTTGTCACGTCAAAAAATGTGGGTGTACCAAAGGTTCACCTTTGCTTAACTAATCGGAGAAACAAGGGTGTGTTATGTTATCAAATTAAGGACAATACTAATAATTTTATAAGTGTACAGACGCCAGCACATCAAGCTACCCGAAACTGTCAAATTTTCCCAATCAACTTTGAACCTTATGGTTAAGCGATAAAGTTGAAAATTTTTATGTATTTGAAAAGCGTGTAGTTGTTTACTTACCTCTCGTTACTTATTAACAACCGTATTGTACTACAAAGTTACTCTACATAAAAAACTTTCAACATAATAATATCCGCTTTAAAAATTCCATTATTACTTTTAAATGAAGCTCCAACCAGAGCAACACTCATAAAACCATGTCATTGCGTCATAAAACGTTACATGCAAACACAAACTCGCATAAAGTCCCATGTTTACTGTTTATTCCGTGCAATACTGGCTAGTAATTCTGTAGCAGGAAATTATACGAAGCTAGTGCTAGAATGCTAGCATTTTAATTGCTGGATGCCGTCACCGAGTAGCTGGTTATTAAAAGTAATAAGTCGGAACGAGGCCCACCATCGACTGGGTTGATTGAAGAGTGCACGAGACGGCGCGCGGCGTTTATTTGTCGTAAGGATTTACGTTTTAAAATTGCTCCTATTATTTTAAAGGGAGTTTAAAATGATTTGTTTTAAAAACGGATAAAACATAATACCTACTATACAAAAAAAATAATAAACTATCATAATAAAAGTTACTGGAATATGTGTGCCGTAATGCTTTTGGCGAAGCCAATTTGGTTCACCGTAATTTGAAATTTTAGGAGCAACAAGCTTTAGCAAAATAATAAGATTTTTACACCTGAGGGGCAATTCTCGTAATTTTAAGAACGTTCACAGTCTTATCTTAGTCTCAATCTGTCAAAAATACCTCTAATTTCCATACATTTTTGGCAAGTTTTTGAGATTGATTGTCGCTGAAATGAGATTGCGACTAGATTTTGAACGTTTTTAACCTTAGCCGCTACAGTCATGTATAGATGACAAACCAAAATGTGCCCAGCACGCCACGGTTCGACTACATGACAGACTTTGACGCTGAGGGCACGTTTTTGATTTTTTGACCTGTGGCGGTCAAAAGGTTAACTACGGGAATAGGCCTTCAGCTCTCACTTAGGTACATAATTATTTATATTCAATTGTATCATTTCGTATCAAACAGAATCTCAACAAAAATGCAGTGTTTTTTTGCAAACAAGTCCAACCATAATCAGCGTTTTTATTGCTTGTTCCCACTGTTGGGACACAGGCCTTTCACTGTGAGAGAGAGTGGGCTGTAATTCACCACGCGGGCCCAGTGCGGGTTGGTAGATAGGTTGGTAGATGTCACATGTCTTCGAACTTTTGATTCTAGGACATACCGGTTTCCTTACGATTTTTCCTTCGCCGGTTTTAGAGCAGTGGTGATGAAATAATTTACACAAAGTAAAGCGCCTATCTGGGTTCGAACCTACGACCTACAACTCGTAAGTCGCGGCCTTTACCACTTGGCCACCACTGCTCTTATAGAAGGATACTATTATTAGATGCTATTTATAATGACATTCTGGATAATATAAGTTTACAACAAACAGAAACAGCCGTTTTTAGAGCGGTGGTGATGAAATAAATGAAGAAACATGTCCAAACGATATCTTTTATAGCTTCACAAGTTATAGAACCTATTAGCTTATTATACCGGGCGCTAAAGAGAGTAATTACGTTACATTCTGCCTCCTTTCTGTTTTCTCGATAATGTTGTTCCACTTTTCTTAAACGATGACAAGGGTTTGACGCTCGTTTCATTAACGCGAGGTTAAAATGTTCACAAAGTAATATTGTTATGTCATCGCCTAATTAGCTCTGCAAAACATAAGATGCCAGGCTGTGAGCTTTTGGTTGGCCTATTTATTATGAAACTAAGCTTTTTCTCGAACTTTGTTTACGTTGATTTAAGATATACCTAAAGGTATATATTTAGCACATACAAAACTTATTTTAGTGGATTCGTTTAAACTGGTGGTTCATGTCTGCTTGTAGACGCGGAGCTGTTTAATAGCTCCGTTCGCGTGGATTTTTATACTGAATGTACTAAAATCATAGATTAGGTTCATTTATGAATCGTATTGAAAGCAAAATGACAGAAAACGGAAAAATAATTTCGTTTTATGTATTGAAATAAGGAAAGCAGAGAAATTCTTCAATGAAAAGTATCTCGTGTACGTTAGAAATATAAGACCATAGGCACACTTGCGTGTTTTAAGTCTTTCGTACACGAAATCTTTGAGGATGGATATTACCTTTGCCGATACAATATTAAAAATCGGTCGACTAAAGTTTCTAGTGTGTGCTAGCCCTAAAGATTATTGAGCGATTGCCGTCTGGCAGTTATTTCGATGCACTTAGCTCAGTTGATTGGAGAGGACAAGAAATAGCTTTTAAAAATTGTTATGAACCTTTTAATTTCGTTCTGAGGATATTAAAACGTGGCTGCCAGTGAAATGCAGCGGTACGATTTGGTAATAATGAAGGGAACTAAACATTTATCCGATTATTACTTTCGAACGAAGATGTTATTATCTACTAGCGATCCGAACCTGCTCCGCACGGATTTTATGAATTGACAAAACATTGAGATTTCTTTACTGTGTAAGTTCATGTTTTAAACACATTTCGAAATAAATTCTCAAAATTATGGTGCAAATCGCATTAAAATTCGTTGCGTAGTTTAAAAGAACAATGCGGTCTCACAGGTAGACATGAAAAGCGATTTTAATTTGTAATATGTTTATATTTGTCAGTTATAACGTTATTGTTGTTAGGCCTGCAAGTTGACAGAGACAGAAATATGTTTACCTTAATAATGTTAAACCCTAATTTGTATAATGAGCAAACCCTAGTTTTGCTGATCATACAAATTAGGGTATATGGCAATTACCATTATTGAAATTTATCAACAGCCAGCCAGCTATGATTGCTGTACAAATTGGCACAATGTATTTGCTTCATTCTACATTAATTAAAGGAGAACAGGTAAATAGGCAACCTCTATGTTTAATAACAGTATATTAATATCTGGTAACTAAATCTAAAATTTGAAATAAACTAGACTTTGCACTGAAAAAAACAAAGTAAATTCAAAACTTAATATATTTAATTAAATCGTTAGGAGTTAAGTACTGTTTTGAGGCTCTTCGAGTGGCGATAGGTAGTTAGCGGCTAATCTATCGGACCGAGGGAAAAGAGCCCTGCTACCATCCTTACTGATTGACTAATCATTCAAAGTCAAACTTACAGCATTTATTTCAATTAAACCAATTACAGGCACTTTTGAACTGTCAAGGGGTCGGTCAGTCAGAAAGATGGAGATAGTTGTCCATTCCAAAGCGTAGTAGATTCCTGTGGAGAAGAACGGGCAAGAAACTCCACGGACATGGCACTAACACCCGGTTTCTGATTTTAGAACTTGAAGTTGAGAACTTGTAAAACTCCTAACATAAGAATTCAGCTGGGCTGGGCAGCGTTAATTTAGGTCGCAGCCAACTGGTTAAATTAGCCGTTTAGTTAACCGCCTGGCTTTTGGAAGTAGTGCTCGCCTCGCTTCACTCTCTCGGCTCGCACGCGGTTGATCACAGTTCTTACCTAACCCATTTGGTCGGGGTGCCCTGGCTTAGTTACTGAAACCAATTCGGCTCGCGCGTGATTGGTTACAGACTTCCAACCTAAACTATAATTGATTATCATTCAGGCCGTTAGTTGAACGGCCGCCGTTTAGTTAAAAGGCTAGGCGGTTAACTAAACGGCTAATTAAACCAGTTGGCGGCGACATATATATTGTATAGCTTTATGGTAGTTTTTCGCGTTGGTTTATCTCCGGCCTACAGAAGTGAAGATAAAAGAACAAAAATCAAAGAGTTCTCGATTTGAGACGATCTTTTTTTTGTGTTGCAACCACATACGCGCTTCAATTTGGTCACGTATGTACTGTCAACCACGCATTCATTGCAATAGTTTGCATTTGACACCAGCCAACAGCTTCTTACCATTAAAGCTACGTTACCTAGAAGAGCGGTGGCCACTACATAATGGTGCCGAATCCCTTGTTCCAAACTAAACTAAATTTAAGTGTAATTATCTTACAATTTAACTCTAAAATATACATATTATATAGTATATACAAGTATATAAAAAAAGAAGGGAAAAGAAAAAGAGAGGAGCTCATTGGCCATCAAAAAATTCGTCCGCATCGCTGTCAATGGCATAAGTGCCCAAAAGGCTGGCAGCATTACCACGTTGGATGGCAATGCTTATTCTTTGGGCTAAAAATAGGCCAGCCCTCTGGTCACGTGATGAGTCAACCAACCGCTTGGCGATGTCCCGATATATTTGATGAGCACTCGGACCCCAAGGCCCTAGTGTTTCAACCCCAAACGGCTCAAACATATAGCTCCCAATAAGGTTGTTATATTTGCGCCGTTTGAGGTTTTCTGCTCCTGCAGCAGCCGCCCCAGCACAGCCCACCGTGCTAGGAAGATGGGATGGCGCGAGGGTGTCGACACAGGTAGCATCCCACACCAAAGGCAAATTTAAGTTCAGTGCATCTTTTTCTATCTATTTAATTAACAAAAGGACAGAAGATAAATTTTAGCTTATTCCTGTCAAATTAATCACCATGTTTTTAATCACATCTAAACTTGTATGGAGTAGTGTCAGGCGCCGATTAATTTGACAGGACTAAAGTAAAATTTCTAAAGTCCTTTTTTTAATGAAATAGAAACAAAAAGATACATTGAACTTAAATTTAGTTTAGTTTGTGAACAAGGGATTCGGCACCAGTGTCTGCCGTGACGGCTGTTATGAAAATGATAGCAGGAGTTGGACTTCACAGTGTTGAAAATCGCTCCATAGGAAAACACCAGCTTATTTTCATAAATAACGTTTTAGTGACGTCAATCGCCGGAAAATTTTAGACGCCATCCGCCCCCACTATTTTAGGAAATCGAGGTTTTCGTACTACAAGTGTACAGACGTGTTGTTAACTGTACTATCGGTCAGAGGTAAATATTTGCATGTGTATTGAAGGTTCCAATCAGAGCCCCTTTGTGCAAGATGTAACACACAGATATGCCAACAGTACTTGTGGGTTAAAGCTTGCTAAAGTGATTGGGGCTGGAAGATAGCAGGGTATGTTGTTAGAGAAAGCTGTTGGTTGGGTAGACAAGAGGTTGTCAAAGATATAGATAGATTAACCTTGTGTAGACTATAGGCACAGAAGGCACTGAAGTTGGTATTGATTAGCTTTGAGTCGAATGCATGAGGGAAACGACATATGACATACCATTACACAAATAAGAGTCGAAAGAAATGATAGTTTCTTAACGTTTTAAGGACAACGCATATATATTTCTGCTTACGATGTTTTCCTTCGTCGTTTTGAGAGCAGTGGTGACGAAATAATTTACACAAAGAAAGCGCCTGTCTGGGTTCGAACCTATGACCTACAATTCGTAAGTCACAGGTCTTTTCTAGAGAACTTTTAATGTAACCCCCTTACTAATAAACTTTGTATAGCGTCTGCAAAGTTACACAACGTTTTGACTTCTTCTTACGATAGTCAAATTACTGACGACTGAAAGAGAGAAATCGGTTTTTCAATGAAGCAATAACTAGTTACACCTGCTTTTATCATTTTAGAGGAGTATAAAATAAACTGTTGATTAAACGCAAACTCGGTACTATCATCAACCAAATATGCGAGCCAATGTTGGCCCATCAGCAGACGAAATGATGTTTGTTTGTTTTTAGATTAACCATTGAATATTCAATTAATTGACTGAGTTTGATTAAAAAGCCTTTAGTTTGTGCAATTGATTAATTATTACTCTGATTCGTTCAAAATTAACGTTTTCAGCTTGAAATGTTTTACAGAAACATTTATTTATATTTCTAAAATAAAAATTTAACGTGATTATGACTTGTTTCTGAATGCATTAGTACAGGTTGGTGGATGTCACATGTCTTCAAATTTTTGGTTCTAAGACATGCCGGTTTCCTTACGATATTTTCCTTCACCGTTTTGAGAGCAGTGGTGATGAAATTAAATACACAAAGTAAAGTGCCTGCCTGGGTTCGAACTCACGACCTAGGACTTGAAAGTCGGGGCCAATACCACTGGGCCACCACTGCTCTCAACGATATTTATAATCCATTCTAAATTCAATTCCAAGTTGTACGTAATAATCAGACGTTTGAAACACCACATCTCTCAGAGTTTTATCGAGAACTTTTACTCGCAGGAGCTCGGCAAGTGACAAGTTCTTCTGTAAAACTAACATTACACAGTTTTCATGTCAACTTCCTACTTGGAATGGAAGTTTGTTTTAAATACGATAAACACTGAATAAGAACGGACTGAATAAGAACTTTCGCGTGTGCTGTCTTTCCTCTCGGGTATTTGTTTTACTTCAGCCGATTTAAATAAAGGCAACAAAAGAGATACGTTAGGTAAACAATCAAGAAATTAATATCAGACTATGTATGTGAAAAAAATCAGAAAGGAAACCTCTAATCCGTCTGTCAGAGAATACTTCCGTAGGCAATTTTCCATAGATCTGCATTTGTACTGCTCAATTAAAAAAATGTCCCACACCGCCGGAGTTTATACAATCTGTTTTTATGTACCGCAAGACGCACACAGACCAGGGAAGCATGGAACAATAGAGGGGAGACACTATAATACTCATCAGTGGATAGAACAATAAGGCTGCTAATGATGATGATGATATGAAGAAACCTCGAATCAAAGATAAGTCCTGGCCCTGGCTTGGCCTGGCCTGGCCTGGCCTGGCCCTGGCCTTAAGAAGTCCATATTTAAGTTTTTTGTCTTTATTATGGTTTTGCATGTACCCTTTGCCATTTTATTGTATACTAGCTGCGCCCCGCGGTTTCACCCGCGTAAATGTCGATCCCGTGGGAATATCGGGATAAAAAGTAGCCTATATGTTAATCCAGGGTGTCAGCTGCCTCCATACAACATTTTATCAAAATTGGTCCAGCCGTTTGAGCGTGAAGAAGTAACAAACATATAAACACACACACACCCCCACTCACAAACTTACGCCTTTATAATATTAGTGTGACTACTAGTGATATTGGGTTTTTCCATCTAGAATTACTTAAGCCGGAGTCTGTTTTGTGCCCTGTTGATGGCAATAGGCTCGCCCCCTATCACATGGGACTTAAACATAACTGGTGAAATGTGTGTGAACTATAGGTACACCTCTGCCTGATCCTTCGGGGAATACAGACGTGATGATGGTCCTTAAATGCAAGAGAGCGCCTTACTTCCATAATACCTACTTGTTCAACGTAGTTTCAAAGTCAGCAGTTTCATCACAAACATGTACAGACGCCAGCACATCAAGCTAACCGAAACTGTCAAATTTTCCCAATCAACCTTGAGCCTTATGATTTAGCGATAAAGATGAAAATCTATTGAAAGAAATTTGACAGATTGTAGTAGCTTGATGAGCTGGCGCGTGGCGTCTGTACATTGAATGTGCAATAAACAATTTTAATTTATTTTTACATATAATTCAAAAGAAGTAAATAAATTGTAACACCTTATTGGAGCCAGGCGAATGAATAAAACTGTCAGGAAGATGTCCAATAACAGAAAGTTTCCATTTGCAATGAAACTTTGTTACGACTTAATGTCTCACGGTGAGTTTATTGTGTTTTATAACGGAATTCGCTGCTGTGTGACCTGTTTTTGTTAGTGTTTAATTCAGATTATTTTGTTTTTATTGTTACCTACTTAATCTTCTTCGTCTGTTGATGGCACGACAGTGCATTAAATTCCAATTCGGGCCAAAACTTTGCCACTTCCAGCTTCCAGGGCATCGTCGGCGGCAGCAAAGAGATGATGGCTGCATTTTTTGGGGCACAGAGGGCAGGATAGGAGGTGGGACATATTTTGCGCCACAGATCCACATCCACACTGCTGCCGTACCTTCAAGGCAGCCCCCACTTTGCGTGGTTGTAGTTGAATTATTCCGCTTGGCGGTTCAAAAGTTTAAAAATCTTTGGCAAAAAGTTAGTTGCGCGAATTCTGCTCACTGACGCAGTCAAAAAATCATCACCTTGAATAACTTTTAATAAGTAGGTTCTTCCCACAGGATCCAACCTTCCGTGGCCCACTTGGAAGGCTCTGAACTTCCAGCGGGAATCTCCTTTCAATAATTTCAGAATTTGTGATGATGGGTTGTTATATGAATCATTACATATAATTATTTGTAATTAAATTCTCATTCCCATTCCATTACATAATTGTAATTTTCTCCAAACTGTTAATTATTACTACTAGTTACTCTGTAGATGTTTAATTTGACAGGTACCTAAGTTGTAAGAAAGAATCAATATTATTTAAAATTGTAATTTATCGTTAAGGTATTTATCGTTCTTCCATTTCTGTTTGAATATTACCCAACCAACCTAGTATTTTTATTTATTACAATATTGTCGCAAAGGGACAGAAAATCAACCGCAACAAGTTTCGACGTAAAACCGTATAAAACTGACAACATACAGCAACATCCGACAACTTGCCAGCATTTCCATTTGCTATGAAAGTTACTTTTGTTTAACTGAGCGTGAGTTAACCGTATGTTACTCCGGCGTCGCAGAATTGATGCAGTTTGACAGAAGTGGGACTTAAATTATTGTAACTGTGATGAATTTACTCAATATTTTAGGTACTGTTAGCTTTTAGGATCCTACTACTGGGCAAAGGCCCCATAACTTCCAGCTCTTTCGATCCAGGGCTAATGTGGGGATCCACTTTAGTGGGTTCCCGCATTGTAGAGGCGAGGGGGCTCAGTAGCCGTGGCTTGGTCACCCACGGTGAAGCGAAGAGGAACCCGAGGAGGGGCCGCTCGTCAGGGCTTTTGCCGGTAAGCCGACGACGTAGCGGCCAACAAGTAGGTTGCGGTGCCGCTTGCATGGCTCCCATACGACATCGCAACTGAGGCGCGATGTCGTATGGGAGGCATCGCGGCTGAGGGTTGGAGGCCGCAGTGGGAGAGAAGTGCCGGTATTGCGGTGCGCCGCTCTCCCTACCTTCCGCGCCTTTGACGGGGTCGCCACCGTCTGATACACCACATTAAAGCGATTTAATTAAGACTACTGCCTTTAAGAAGAAATGTTTGTTTTTGTTGTTGTTGTGTTTCTGTAGGAAGAAATGTTTGTAAAACAGTAAAAGACAAAACAGTAACTTTTAATGATTGAACATACTATTTGCTGAAAAAAACCACAAAAAAAAAGGAAAACCACCATTACTGTAATGTAAGTGAATTTCAATGGTTTGAACGATATCACTATCAATAAAACAGTTAATTTTGTGACCTTTTAGCTACTTCAAACTTTAAAGTTTACTGTCATGACGGTAACATTTTGCCTCAAGCTTTAACTTTTTTCGGATCAGTAAAAAATACTGTTTTGAACGTTAGGCTCATATGAAACTGTTTAAAGCAGCTCAGATAAATGATTTTTCATTTTTATTTACTGATTATTTATTTCAGTGGAGGATCGGTTGATGTGGCGACGCTTGTGGGAGGCCTATGTCCAGCAATGGACATCTTTCGGCTGAGATAGGTAATGATAATGATGAAACTTGTTTCTACTGTCTGAATGCCTCATTGGTCTAGTTGGTGAAAGCGTTATTGCTAACCATGAGGTTCTGGGTTCGTAACACAGGTCGGTCGAAGTGACAGAACATCACGCCCATATTCCCCTAAGGGTTGGACAGGAGTGTATTGTACACAAATATTTCTTAACTTATGTTTAAATCCAATGTAACACGGGCGAAACTTCATTGAATTTTTCGAACGAATTTCTTAGTGACAGACAGCCCCCGGGGTCTGGATTTGTGGTTAGCTCACCCCCTTTTACATTAGACTTAAACGTAATTGGCAAAATGTAGGTTTACTAGCCCTTTGAGAATACAAGTGTAATGTTATGTGATTTTCTTCTTGTGTGACGTCATGAGTTTTACAAGAAAAGCTTACAATGTGGTGAAAGAAAATAGCGAGTCAGCAAGGCTGTTAGCGGGGTGAGTTCCCTTCGCACCGGAAGTAATTATGACATCGTCTCGTGGGGGCGTGTAAAGTCTTAGAAATAAAAATGCTTATCATTGAGTATATTACTATTATTATTTTCAGGAGTGTCCTTTTTTCAGCTCTTAGGCTGGTTTTAGCTACATTTACGGGCCAAAGCCAAGTAACTGCAGCGTGTGGTGCGTATTTAAGATGAGGGTGTATTATTATTATTTTGTTTTGGTAAATTTATTTTCTCAGGTTTCTAGAACCTGGTATTTATTAAAATCTCACGGGTGTATTATTATTACTTTTTCGTCTTATGATATTTATCGGGACCCTGGGGTCCCGGACCTTTGAAAGGCGTACGAGGGACCAAAGCCAAGACCCGTTAGACATTTTTACTGAAGTGAGGCGCCAACCGACGACGATTATACCTGTTCGCACTATGCAAGTACACCCAAGGACTATGGAAAGTCTATAGCCCCTGCGTGACCAATGTATATACCAATAAATTACACAGATAAAAGGCAGGGGGTGACTTGCACATTCAATAATGGGATCCCAAAAACGGTCGCTAGCACATAGTGTCGTAGCGACAAGGGGGCAACATGTCTTGAGGTGCTTATGAAGAGTGGAGAGGTATTCCACGGCTATCAAGATAATCCCGGAAGTACGGTCAAGATCCCTATCAGCATCTTACTGGAATACTTCCTTCCTTCGAGGACGTTTCCTCTTGCGGATCTCCACTCGAGCCGGCCAATGAAGGTAAGAATGAGGTGGGAGCTCTGTTCCTCATCATTGTTCACTCCAGCCGGTCAATATAGGCAAGCCAGAGGTGAAGAACAATAGATACGTCTCCTGGGAGATAGGGTCCGTAGGGTCGCTACTGCCCAACAGCTCGCCACATGCTGCCTGCGAGTTTCTATCTCTCTTGGTCTGGCTCCTCACCCTAGACCTGTTCCGGCAAAGTAAACTCTTCCAGCACAGGCCTAGAGTTCGGAGCGCGCATGACCACGACGACGGCGTTATAGGCTGATTATGATGATGATGATGACCACGACGCGGTCAACGTAGAGATACGGCGGTGGGATTATTATTATTGATTGACTGGTTTTAAACTGTATTAAAACCTTTTCAATATTTATTGCTAGCTCTTGCGTGACTTCGACTACGTGTAATTTGTATTTCATTGTTTTTAATCCTTAGCTTAGGAAGGTGTGTTCAAAATTGAGATGAGATGAGATTTGCAGCCTTTTGGGCACGTTTCCCATGGACAGCGATGCAGACGGATTTTTTGACGCCCAATGACCTCTTCTCTTTTTAATTTTTTTAATTATACATACTTGTACATAATATGTATATTTCAGTATTAGCTTGTTTATCTAACTATAAAACTCTACAAACTAACAAAAACAAGCTAATCAACAAACTTTAAACCAAAACTACGCAGAAACTGTATATAAATGAAAACCGCTCAAACGTCTTGCATCTGTTCGTCCAAAACTCATTATTAGGGTTCCGTAGCGTTTCGGGAGCCATTCCAATAAACCTGAGCTTTTTGTGGCAATAAATTATTTGCAGTCGCCGAGACTTGAATATTCACTAAGGAACAAACTTGGAACAAACATTTTATATTAGAATCGTGTTGCAAGGCTGGAGATGTTTCAAAGAGAAGTTTTCATTGGAACGGCTAATTGCACGAATAAGTACTACCAGATGAAATAATTGAAATGTACACACACACCGTTCTGCGAACAATATGCGGTGTGAAATATCTTTGATTACAGAGACAGATTCTTTTATTTGTTATCATTAACCCGTAGTATGTCGGAACGTAGATCCACGCGAGACACAATGGCTTTTTAATTGTTTCTGTAATTACGACATTCAACCGGTTAATAACAAAGCACATGCAGCTTAATACCAGTATTTTAAAAGGAGCGACTGCACTGACTAACAGACGCGAGCAATCGAGTCCCGCATACCGCGCGGGATTCGCCTCAATGTTACCAGACCTTAAAATATGTATTGTTCAGACAAAATATGAGCCATCGACACGAGACCTACCAGAAAAATAGCACGAGAGGCAGTACCGACCTACCAATTTGCAACGATGCTATTAACACCGAGAACTCGCTTTATTCTGAAATGAAATTCATTTTACAATTTAAATTTTTCAAAGTATATTTTGTAACAATCCTTATATGCAGAACCTGCCATATCCAGTGTTAAAATTGGTGAGCTTTTCCGTAATCCCTCCCGCTGTGTGCACGGATTTCCGCTTGTGCTTTAAGTCTTTATAAGACCCGGGATTGCTCTCAAAATACTTTTTAAAATATCGGCTTCAGTCATTTGTTTCAGGAAATGTATTTTCCGTCACTTTTGTGTGTAAACTCGTACGTTGTGAGGGTTAAAATATTAATCTGGAAATCCGAAAAACATTACTTATTGAAAAATGTAAGAACTTTTTTAAAAGTTGGTTTTAAGATGCTTTATTAATTAAGAAACTCAGTTTTATTTAATAAAATAATAAGTCGGTACGTAAATAACAAACAATACCTAATTAATTAATAAAATTATCAAAATTGTATCCTAACTTAACTAAAACTATTCACAAACTAAACTATAGCGTCGAAAAATTCATCCGCTATATGGCACTGCTTAGCCACAGGAAGGTCAAGTGAAGTATCAACCAGCCGTTTCAAGAGATTATAAGCACTCGGACCCCTCCCCCGGTTTCAACCCGAAACAGCTTTAGAAGCTTAAAGGTGAAAATACAACGCATCTCAAATGACACTAAGTAGTCTCAAAAGTTCATAATTCTAGAACGATGCTATTTGAATATGCCTTATAAGCCAAAAAATTTAAAGCGTTAAGTTTCACACCCAATGTACAGACGCCAGCACATCAAGCTACTACAATCTGTCAAATTTCTTTAATAGATTTTCAACTTTATCGCATATGTATTAGGTTCAAAGTTGATTGGGAAAATTTGTCAGTTTTGGGTAGCTTGATGTGCTGGCGTCTGTACATACATATAATGAAACATTGGGCTCTCATATAAAAACTTCTCATATTCATACACAGTGCAATACATTCTACTAAAATCTTGTTTTTATTTTAATACTAGCTGTACCCGTGACTTCGTTCGCGTGCATGTCAAAAAGAAAAACAAATTTGATTTCATGGGCTTTATTTTTTTGCGCGGAACTCTAATAGCCCGTCGCATGTCCAATTAGCAGACACAATAGAAATTCTATTGTTATCGGTACACACCCTGTACACGCGACATGCGCCGGGATAGGTTAAGTACTCATTATAACACTAGTCAGTGAAAGTCCCGTCAAAATCGGTCCAGCCGTATCGGAGGTTAGCCGGAAAAAACGGACAAAAATTATAAAAATTGTTTTTTTTTTGTAAGTTACCGTATATACTTTCGGCATTTAGTAAAAAGCTGTTATTTTGACATTACAAACGGACACTTCAATTTTATTTATTTGTATAGATAAGCAACATAATAATAGAGATAGGTCTTTTTTTTAATTAGCCTGCTGCGTTGTCCCACTCCTGGGCCTCCCTGCACTCCTTCCATCTTTCGCAAGCCCGCGCGTCCTCCTTCCAGGAGGAGATAGGTCTATGAAACAAAAATGCAAACTTTTACTTCTAAGAACAAGTTACTTACACCCAATTAAAATGCTCTCCAGCAGCCTACAACCAAAGATCGGATACAGCCTTCAAAAGCAAGATTTCCACTAGGAGAGGCACACAATCGTATCCATTGTCGTTCAGCATCCATTGATAATAGCCAGCCATTGTTCCAACACAGATGAACGAGCTTCAAATGCATTGCATTGAGATGAAATGCAAAATATTCTATTTGCTTTGACATTAATAATGCTTTTATAGCGATTATGGACTTGTATGAAGAGCATAATTATGCTCATCTGTCTATACTTAAAAGGCTACTGTATACTGTCGAAAGTTTGTGGGGGTGTGTGTGTGTGTTTATATATTTGTTACTTCTTCACGCTCAAACAGCTTTACCAATTTTGATAAAATTTAGTATGGAGGTAGCTGACACCCTGAATTAACATATAGGCTATTTTATCCCGATATTCCCACGGGATCGACACTTATGCGGGTGAAACCGCGAGGCGCAGTTAGTAAATAATAAACCTGCGCTTATCTCTGGGTAGTTCCAGTCAGATTTGAAAAATTATTTTTACATTTGATAGCCTAATTCTTGAAGAATACCCGAAGACCCTAGGAGCCAAAATTTGACAGGGTAACTTGATGTGCTTGGCGTACCACCTATATGGTAAGCATTTTGCGCTTTCATATTGTGGTAGCCCAGTGTTATGGACCCAGACTTACAAGTTGTAGGTCATATTAGGTTCGAACTCAGTCAGGCGCTTTACTTTGGGTAAATAATATATTCACCACTGCTCTCAAAACGGTGAAGGCAAAACTTCGTGAGGAAACCGGAAATGTCCTAGAACCAAAAATAACAAGACATGTGACATCTACCAAGCCACTCTGGGCCCGCGTGATGGATTACAGCCCAGTCCCTCTCAAAGAGAGGAGACCTGTGTTCCAGCTGTAGGAACATAATAGGCTGATTATACTATATATAATATATTTAAATTAAAATGTTCAATTCGGATTTAGGAAAGTAATTTGAAAGATGTATAGAGGTATGAGGAACAGGGTGTAAAGTTCACTCATCCTCCATAGAAAAGGGAGGATCCTCCGACCAGACGGGTGTTGTGTCTGGCGGGCAACTGCCCGATGATTCATGTCGGGTCGTTGTATCTATGTTAATTGTGCGGTAAACTCTGCTTGCGCGATGCAGGATTTGCGTGACGTAGTATGACGCGTTGTTCGCATGTGGCGTTGTAGATACCGCTACAGATGTATATGCTTTGTGAAAGCAGTCGGCCCAGAAAGAGGTCGTAAGACAATCTGAACCTTTAGGGCTGGTTCAAGGTGGCACGGGAAATGAGTTTCTGCACCCTGATTGCGTAACACACTCTCAATCGCAGTCTGAATAATTTTGAAGGATATTGTTAATCCATTGTTTCATAATATTATGTTCGATAAATGTGTTTGCTCAACAAAGTAAATCATCTGCCTAGCCTTTTCCCAACTATGTTGGGGTCGGCTTCCAGTCTAACCGGATGCAGCTGAATACCAGTATTTTACATGGAGCGACTGCCTATCTGACCTCCACAACCCAGTTACTGGGTAATACGATACCCCTTGGTAAAACTGGTTGTCAGACTTTCGGGCTTCTGACTACCCGTAACGACTGTCAAAGATCCACGAATGACAGCCGGGACCAACGGCCTAATGTGCTTTCCGAGGCACGGAGGGGTCTCGGTATGTAAAGATGGTCACCCATCCACAGACCAACCGCGGCAAGCGTAGCTTAACCTGACCGATCGACCTGTGCGGCTGTTATTATTTAGCCTCACTCAACAAAGTAAATAACGCAAAGAATGTTGTTGAACTGTCATAGTGAAACCCAATGCTACTGATAGCGTGTTACGCAATTACGTACACACCAAAAACCTCAAAAAAAAAATTAAAAAAGATATGTTTGTAATTAAATCTAATCCGATCACTGATGTGATGACAAAACAGTAATTAGACATTGCTCAATGTTTTTGTTGTAAACTTATATTATCCTGAATGTCATTATAAATATCATCTAATAATAGTATCTTTCTATAAGAGCAGTGGTGGTCAAGTGGTAAAGGCCGCGACTTACGAGTTGTAGGTCGTAGGTTCAAACCCAGACAGGCGCTTTACTTTGTGTAAATTATTTCATCACCACTGCTCTCAAAACGGTGAAGGAAAACATCGTGAGGAAACCGGCATGTCCTAGAACCAAAAATTCGAAGACATGTGACATCTGCCAATCCGCACTGGGCCCGCGTGGTGGATTACGGCCCACTCCCTCTCACCGAGAGGAGGCCTGTGTTCCAGCAGTGGGAACATTATAGGCTGATTATCATGATGATATTATCCTCCTTCATAAAATCAATTTAACATGGATCGATTTTGAACTGAATGCTACTTGAATGAATCGATTATTTTGTGACATCACTATTTAAATTTAGTTAAAAAGTGATAACACATAAGTTGTCATTTTACTGCAGCTAAATAAAAGTCCAACTATAGGTAAAAAGTAACAAAAATCCTGTGCGCGTAAATAAAATTACAACGAGTATTAGCGAAATATTATCTAATACTAACCAGTGGAGTAAGTGCGTAACACACTATCAGTAGCAATGGGTTTCATTTTGACAATTCAACAAGATTCATTGCGTTATTTACGTTGTTGAGCAGACACATTTTTCGAACATTATAAAGCAATGGATTAGCAATATCCTTTCAAACTCAAACTCAAACTCAAATCATTTATTTCAATTAAACCTTGTACAGGCACTTTTGAATTGTCAAAATTAAATAGTCTGTCAGTTAGTCAGAAAGTTGAAGCTAGTTGCCCATTCCAAAGCGTAGATCTCTATGGAGAAGAACGGGCAAGAAACTCCATGGACACTCTTTTAAATCAAGATATTACAAAATCCTGGGTACATTATTCTTGATGCTTCTATATGTGAGAACAATGTAAAAAAGACAGAAATGAAGAAAGAATTCAAGACATAAGATTAAAAATAAGCCTTGGCAGTTAAGAGATGACCAGTCTCAACCGACGGCGCCCGTTCACGAACATGACGCGTGGATCAGCACCATCCAGCTCAACCATTTTGTAGGGAACCGAATGATCCAACACACTTCAAAATGATACAGATTGACATAGATAGTGTGTTACGCAATTTGGGTACAGTTCACATCAGTGACCAAACAGGTCGTCCACCCTGCCCTTAAAACAAATGTGGTGGACGGTACGCACCCACGCCGGTAGCGAGTACTACGTACCTGACCTTTCCGAAGATCATCACCATTATGGAATGTATGTCCTTCTAGGGCGTCCCCCCTCGGCGTTTCCACTCACATCTGCCTGGTAACGTATATATAGTTACAGCTTATAGCTTATGGCTTTTGCTCATGACTGTCCGCGTGGATTTCAGTTTTCCCTGTACTAACCTCAACACCCCATTTCACTCCTTTAGGGGTTGTCTCTATCGCTACGTGAAAGAAGGATAATAATCTAACAAATACCTATAATTTCGAATCTATAATTAGTATATTTCTATAGAGCTGGCAACTGGCAAACAGGCTTTGTACAAGCTTCAAGTTAATGAGTCAGCATGTTTTATGCAAATTTTGCCAAACGCGACTCACTGAAGTTTCTAAAGCACCACAATATGGCGAAATGGTCGATACCTACCTATGATTTGATGCTTATTTTAATCCTACTAATATTATAAATGCGAAAGTTTGTGAAGATGGATGGATGTTCGTTACTCTTTCCCGCAAAAACTACTGAACGGATTTGGATGAAATTTGCACACAGCAACATAGTTTATAACCGGGATTAACACATAGGATAATTTAACCCCGATATTCCCATGGGATTGAAACTTATGCGGGTGAAACCGCGGGCCGCTGCTAGTAGGAAAAAAATATATAATTTATCATTGCAGGAGTCTGAAATTATTTGCAGGAGCTTAATTAATTAGCATTTTATAAAGGCACTCCTATTTTGCCTCCTAAACTTTCCTTCTCAATTTTTTTTTGTAACAATGTATTTGTACATTACCACATTCGACAGCGATGCGGAGGAATATTTCGAGGGCATATTTTAGATTGTTAATAGTTTAAGTTAGTTTAGGATATATTTTATTTTAATACCTAGTTAGTTTTTTATAAACCACATTAGTTTGGATCTTTGTACAATGATCATAACGTATTTTTAATGCTTACTGTAAAAATAACCTCGTCCTATGTAAGTCGGTTAGAAATAGCTGCGTTCAGTATGCCACGTAGACGAAATTCTTGGAATACCGTCGAGGTTTATTCGTTTCGGATAGAAAACGTATGTAAATTCCTGTGTTCTCGTGTTTCAGTGGGGCAGCTAGTGTTCGGGACTGGATATTTGCATATTTTTGGTTCACAATGTGTAGGGACTGGCACTGTGTAGTAGTTTTGTTGAGGTTAGAAAGTTGGCTTTTCGTAAATATCTTTCATGGCCCCCTTAAGTTAAGCATTTAAGATAAGAAGCTTTACATTGAAACTTCAAAGCTTTAAACTTAACCTCGACTCAAGATTATAAACTAATCTTCTTGCCCTTGCATTTTTTATCAATTAAACAAAACACTATACCTAAACGTACACCTCTGCCTAACCGGAGTGTGATGTTATATTATATTTTATGTTAAACAAAACTATCAGTTGCTTGCTGTTTCACTCGCATCCTAGGGAAACTGGTACTTAACTACATTCCAATTAGTGAAAACGTATCTTCATGACTTCCCCAAATATCGATAAAACTACCCTTCTTGCGCTACCCCTATTAAATGTATAATTTACTTATGTGTTCACTCAGGACAACCCGTATCTCTGTTACAAATATCCAAATACAATCAGCCGTAGATGCGTAGGTAATTGAGCAACAAACACGTTTACAAACTTTCACATATCAAAAAACTCAACACAAAAAAAATATAATAATAAGCATTTATTTCAAATCGGCAGGCACCGAATTATCAAGAGGTCAGTCAGAAAGATGAATCAAGTTGCCCATTTCAAAGAGTAAAATAAAAGTTCTCCAGACCGTATTTCGGCCACGGCGGCCAATCTCAACGGAGACTAGCCTTCGGCGCGGGAGATATTATAGTGCACAATAAGTGTGCGCGCAGACACAGGTGCACTCCCTCTTCCCTCACTCTCATTGTCCGATGGGACGGCAATCCGACACGACCGGAGAGAGATCAGGCGCAGGACCAACGGCTTAACGTGCTTTCCGAGGCACGGGGGTATCACACCGCCAACTTCCAAACTCCGGGCTGCTACTAAGAAATTCCTAATGGAAAAACTCAATAACACTTTGCCCGACCCGGGAATCGAACCCGGGACCCCACGCTCAGCAGTCGCACAAGAAACTCCACAGAGACTCTTTTAAATCATAAAATTGTTACAAATATGAGATGTAACCAACATTATTCATGTTGAAATTGTACATGTGAACGATGTTGAAGGACGTGCACGTTATAATATTAACCAGATCTTGTGATATCACGTAAAGCTTTGGTTTCGTAAGAAAAGTTTGTGAACGGTCACACAATAACGGCTGTCCAAATGCAAAGCAGTTTTTTTTGACAACTAAATGGAAAATAATAATAATTTTATTTCAGACATAAGTAATTCTAGTCCATAGTTTCAAATTCATACATTAAAATTACTAATAAAATATAATATTAAATTCAAAACAGGTAAAAACCCAAATCAAAATTGTGATCATTTAAAAATAATAAGTTAGTTAAAAAATGCCAGAATCGAATAAAAATAAATAAAATGTCAAATAAATGTTAAATAGGTACTGGTGAACATTATAGATTTTCATGACGTCCGATATGATATGACGGTACCGTTTTCCTAGGAAACTTAGCAAACGTGCCACTTCACCCTCACTTTAGCAATAGCTTATTTTGGATCCGACATACTAGTTTCAGGAACTTTAAATTCTACATAGTTCAAGCCATGTAGGTAGGTACCTACTTGTCTTAAAACTGCGAAAGAGACTTGCTCACAGATTTCCTTTAACATTTTTCCTTTTACTATTACTAGCAGCGCCCCGTTGTTTCACCCGCGTAAGTTTCGACCTCGTTTGAATATCGGGATAAAAAGTACCCTATGTGTTAATCCAGGAAATGGTCTATCTATGTGCCAATTTTTATCCAAATCTATTCAACAGTTTACGCGTGATTTAGTAACAAACATCCAAACATCTTCACAAACTTTCACATTTATAATATTAACTAGCTTCTGCCCGCGACTTCGTCCGCGTGAAATTTCACCCTCTTAGGGGTGGAATTTCGAAAAACCCTTTCTTAGTGGATACCTACTCTTCACAAAGAACACACCCTCCAAATTTCATGTCTCTAGGAGCAGCGGTTTAGACTGTGCGTTGATATATCAACAATCAGTCAGTCAGTCAGTTTACTATTTTATATATATAGATTATGTAGAATACAGTGTGATCAAAAACTTTCACTTTGTTCTTGCTTGATTTTGTAGGCCCTTTATTCAACTTTGCCCACAGCTGGACGTAGACCTTTTTAATGTAAAATTGTGACACAGCACCCGAATTTCCTCCTTTCGAACCTGGGCGTTGAATGAATGGTTACATGTATTAAGTAATAAATTATAAGGTAAAAAAAATACTGAAGTATTTCAAAGACAATGCTTTAATAGCACATAAAAAGTTAATTTCGCTGAAATAAAATTTTAAAGAGCTGAAGACGAGCTTCAGCTCTTTAAATAAACATTCGAGATCGTAAACTGAATGTTTTACAATGTGCGGATGTTAAGTATTAAGGTACTGAAATAAAGCAGTTTGAAGGTTTTTTTAACATAGCATTCAGGGGTAGGCAGGCAGAGGGATGTCTAGGGATGTCCTGCCTATCTATATCACGTCACACTAATATTATATAGGCGAAAGTTTGTGTGTGTGTGTGTTTATATGTTTGTTACTTCTTCACCCTCAAACGGCTAGACGAATTTTGATAAAATTTTGTATGGAGGTAGCTGACACCCTGGATTACATATAGGCTACTTTTTATCCCGATATTCCCACGGGATCAAAACTTCTGCGGGTGAAACTGCGGGGCGATGCTAGTACAAAATATAATATATTACGTAAAACCAGTCGTACAATTGAATGTTTCTAACACACACCATCCTGAAACCTTATAACACCCATTACCTAATGATTTCACTACAAATAATAAGATTATGATATTTTTTTTTAATTCTCGACATTTTTCCGAAAATTACACCCGCGCTGTGATTGCGGTTAGAGTCGTAAAAGTATTTCACATTTCAAAATATTTTAACCTCAAAATAATATCATAAACCTTGAGCTGCAACCACTAACAAACGTGCACATAACCCTGTACCAGCTCAAAGGGAAATTTTAAAAGTCGCCCCGATCGCCGGAACGACGCAAATTACATTTGTGCTCGCCCCGCTTCGTATGCTCCGTCCGCTCACTCTGCTCCGGCCGCCGGGAATCACATTCGTTTGCCACCTAGCCGATAGATTCAATTTGACAACGCTTTTATATTTACACAACTTTTCCACATTATCGGCAAATCGGTTGAGATTGCAGTCTCTCTAATCTGTAAAAATGACTAAGTTTTGAAATGAGCTCAAATATTTATTCATTAGCCTGGTTAAAGTGAATAATCTTTTTTATTACCTAACTTTTTAATTCTATTAACCTTGATTCTTTCGCATTCATCCTCGCGGCTTAAGAGTTAAGACTGATGATTTTTAAATATCTTTTCGTAGTTTACTTTACCTTATAACAGTGACTTATACATAGATACACATACATACCTACATTAAGTAGGTACTTAGTATTTTTGTGTCCGTCTATCTAACGATAAAAACCACCACATTGGATTATGTATATTTACATAAAAGCGATAAGGTACTGTGAAGATCCAGACGGGACGGGACTCCACAGTTTTAACTAAAACACATTCAACTTTGAACTAATATATTGTTAAAAGGAACATTACAGCTTCACCGTAAACATATCAATCTTATTCTATTCAACGAAAAACCCCATCTTCAAATATTTGACGTTCGTCTCAACTTTCGAATGTATCCATCAACAAATATTACCAGCCTGTATTACTTTCAAGGTTGGATTACAAACCAATGGCCCGAAAGCAACTTAGCGCTCATATTAGGAGCATACTTACGAGGTCCCGCGCTCGCATATTTTAAACTTATTTATAAAGAGGATCTAGAATTATAAGCGATTTGCCATCTTTTGAGAGCGGAATTTCCAGCGAGTATAGATTATGTGGAAAAAATTTACAACGCAAGACAAAGAGCCGATGAAGACATCAAGTCATTCTACTATAGTTTGGTAGACCTCGCTCTAAAAGCGAACATCTCAGATGAGAAAATTTTCATAATTTTTTTTTTAAAAGGGGTAATAACAAATTATAAGTTAAAATTGGGGACACAGACTCAGCAAATATTACCAGCCTGTATTACTTTAAGGTCGGATTACAGAGCCAGCCTCTACAGTACTAACAGTATTCTAGTTTGTGTATGTAGGTATGTATTTACTGTGATGGTGAATAAATTTCCATGGTGATTTATTATATTATCACGGCGCATATTATTCATCCGTTGATCCAATGAATTAAAAGATGACGTAAATTAAACGAACGTGAAGGCGTATAATCCCTCAATGTGAAAATTCACCCGTCTACCTGTACCCACGCTATAAATATTCATCAGATTAATAATATCTGCGCCGCATCTATGCTAATTGTCTGGCGACGGATTAAATGAGCGTTTCCCCTTTAAAATAATACAGAGAATTTATTTAATTAATTAGAGTCGTTTTTTTAAATGATTTATGTGGGTATGGGTCTGGAATTCTGAGTATTCCTGTAAGCTGAATGTTCAGCTTAGTTAGTGAAACTTAGCTTATTGTGCTCATGTTAGGAATTTGTTAATAGTAGTGCAACGGGAAGCAAAATGCAGATAAAGTCTGAAATTACTGGAGGAGGCCTATTAGGTGTTATGTGCATCGGAAGGGAATCTAACTTAAATGTTCTGGAGCGCCAGCTACGCTAAGCGTTGTAGTATTGCGTCTATTTTACCCGTCCTCCGAGGCGTAGCAAAAAAAGAAAATGAAAATAGACTGTTGAACACAGTCTATTTTATGTTAATCATGGGAAAAAAATAAGTTTACTATGATATTTCCAGTATTATTTTAATGATTAAAAACTCTTTGCTGTTTAATATTTTGAGGAACCTCAGTGCAGCCTAAGGATTATAACTATGAAATTTCACGGTTTGAGTCATGTCATTTTGAGATTTTCCAACTGAATCTGGACTCAACGACGAAGCTCCTAATCATTATCAACATACCGAGGTCTCAAATACTCAAAATAAACATTTATAAACACACTAAAGAGTAAAAAGGTCTGTATACCTCATACTTGTGCTATAATTGCATTCCAGAAAATATTTTCCAGTGCAGCAAGTGGCGCCGTCTGGGTTTGTTATGAAAATACTGAAATCACCGAAAAGTCACTGGCTGGCCACAGTAACTCTAGCGGAGCATCGCACCCCGATGGTTGCGTGGCGGCTGTCTTCTGATGACATGATGTCCGGGGAACCGCAGTCTAACCACGTCCACGATGAACTGGTATATCCGGCACAATCCTGATGATATTGAAGCTGCTGAGCCACTAATACGATGACTACTTCTGTTAAAGGCTATGCCGCGCCGTTATACTTAATATTCCTGCTATTCATAGAACACCCTCCGGGTGGCATGTCAACAAGTCTAAAATAAACCCCTTAAAAGTAAAAAGGTCACCAGTAGGTCAACTAAAAATAATAAAGAAAAAAGGAACGTGAAAATATTACGCGAGGGAATTACTAAGCCTTGGTTAAAGGAAATAAAAAGAATTTTAGTCATGATATCTTTTTTCAGAAAGATATCAAATGATAAAAGTAATATCCGTTGAGTCTAATGAATGGATTAAGATTAGATCTTACATAATCTTTTACTGGAATACACTGCTAAAATTGAAAAATAACCCTCGTTTTTTAATTTAATTCCCTCGATGTTATATGGGAGGTTTTAAAATGCGTAGAAAGGCTATTTGGGTCGCTATCAAGTAACAATTTTTAATGGGCGGAAAAGCGGTGCAAAATGTAAATACTATTTTCATTACGGGTGTTGGAAACAGGTTACATTTTTTTTAATTGAATCCGACTTTTAATTTTTTTTTTCGGATATGTTTCAGCTGTGTTATACATTACTTAATTAAGTACACAAGATGATTGTTTGGAATTTCAGGGTCAAAACTACAGCTTCGATAAAATCAGTTAGTCTCTTAGTGCAATAAAACTGTTTTTTTTTTTTTTTTTTGTAAAAATGAAATTCTGACTAAACTGGGACCTGGGATATTTTTCAAAAACTATAAAATTCCGTTTTAGCTTTCTCGAAAATCGAGCTCCTAGGATCTCGTAAAGGTGTATCAAGGTCGTGTCTTACGCCTGCTCGGGTACAGTTCAATAAGATTACGGACTCAACACCATTCTCCAAACAATACTTTATTTAAATCTTTACTCTACTGAACCTTTTTACCATTTCCTGAATTCGTATGACAGCGATGCATCAATCGTTTGTCAAACAAACGACGGTCCGCTGTCACGTCGCGTTGAGTAATGTAGAAGTTCCTATTGTAAATTATTGTATCATTTATGTGCTTTACTTTGGCTCGTTTTCTTGCTCATTTGTAGCATCGTTGTCGTACCTCAAAAATAAGGAAACAAGCTTCTTTGGCGTGTTGGTGATAATTGTTAATACGGGCTGATGTCCGCAACTCCACGTCAATGCGCGTATTTTGCGTATGCGTGTTGGTCTTCTATCTTCTGTCGGTATGCGCTATACGAAAATAACTTGTGGATCAATTCAGACTTGGAGCAGTGGAGGACCAGCTGTTACGGGCCTGACTTTACGAGGTCGTGGATTCGAACTCTGGCAGGCGCTTTACTTTGTGTAAATAATTTAATCGCGAAGGAAAATATCTTGAAAAATGTCCTAGAACCTATAGAACCAAAACTTTGGAGACATGATTGTGCTATCAACCTGCTCTGGGCCCACGTGGTTGATTATAGCCTCTCTCTCTCACAACTCACAACACCCGGTTCTCCGTGCCCTGCACCCAGCCTCTCGTCTTTTAAGGTTGTCAATTCAACTGAGTGGCCATGGTCCACTAGTCAAGACAAGACCATCGTTCCTTCTATGGGTAGATATGGCAATCCTACTGTTACTTCAGTTTTCGGCAAGTTATGAATGTAAGTCATCATCTGCCTAGCCTTTTCCCAACTATTTTGGGGTCGGCTTTTAGTCTAACCGGGTGCAGCTGAATACCAGTATTTTGCATGGAGCGACTGCCCATCTGACCTCAACAACCCAGTTACTGGGTAATACGATACCCCTTGGTAAGACTGGTTGTCAGACTTTCGGGCTTGTGACTACCCGTAACGACTGTCAAAGATCCACAAATGACAGCCGGGGCCTACGGCTTAACGTGCTTTCTGAGGCACGGAGGGGTCTCGGTATGTAAAGATGGTCACCCATCTATAGACCAACCGCGGCAAGCGTAGTTTAACCTAATCGCTCGACCCGTGCGGCTGTTATTACTTAGCCACGAATGTAATGTGATAAGAATGTAAGTACTCAGTTCTTTATCAGATAATTTCCTTCGATACCTACGGGTAAAAAAATTTCAAAATAGCCCACCTTACCCACCTCTGATGATACATTTGCTGCAATTGGCAAACATAAACAAATTTGCTACTAATAATATTATGATGCGTTATACAATCACGCTAATTCAACCAATCATGCTAATGCCCTTGTGCTGATGCGGTTAACCGATGTGGTTTATTCGATTAATGTATAGCACTTGATTTGTAATCGGTAAACTATGCTTTGACGTCGGTGCATACCGTGGGTTCACAATGTAATACGTGATGTATATGCACCTAGTTTATCAGTAGTTATTGCTACCGTTTATGCTGAGATCTTGGTATTGTACGGTACGGGTTGCCGGGTTACTGCCCCGTTGGTCTCGTGGTTGCAAGCGCGATTGCTGAGCGTGGGGTCCCGGGTTCGATTCCCGGGTCGGACAAAGTTCTATTGGGTTTTCCATTAGGAATTTCTTAGTAACAGTCCGGAGTTTGGAAGTTGGCGGTTTAAAACCCCCATGCCTCGGAAAGCACGTAAAGCCGTTGGTCCTGCGCCTGATCTCTCCCCGGTCATGTCGGATTGCTGTCCCATCGGACTATGAGAATAAAGGAACAGAGAGTGTACCTGTGTTTGCGCACACACTTGTGCACTATCTCCTACGTACCTGGCTAATCTCCGTTGAGATTGGCCACCGTGACCGATATCGGTCGGGAAGCTATTATTATTGTACGGGTTTCTGAATAACATTTCGTGTGTTTTGTTAAAACTAAGTGATTTTTAATCAGTAGGTACGAGAAAAATATTAACATTTTTTTCACACCCAAACATTACGCTTTTAAAGATTCCTCAAGACCAACACGAATAAACGGAGCAGGCACTGGACGGCTTTCGTACAAACCCGTTAATAATACCAAATATATTGCTAAATTTCTCCAAGAATGATAAGAATAGATTGCGATAAAAGTCATTAAAAAAATCATAAGATGATGTATGAGCACAAAACAAAGAAACAGTCATATGATCAGTAAAATGATCAACTAGATCATTTTGAGCGATTATAAGACTGTTTCTGTGTTTTGTATGTCTGTACCAATTAACCTTTATTTAATTGATTGACCGGCCAAAAAATTTTAATTTGGTTATTATTTCAAATAGTTCAAACTACGCAAAATACGCGCATTGACGTGGAATTGCGGAAACCAGCCCTATTAGTATTACCTACCTATTACGTATTAGTTCAAACTAAAATTATAGAATAACATGAACTAATATTGGTAGCACGCAGTGGCACGACACAGACAAGAATGAAAAGTAAAACTTGCCTAAATAATTAGTTTTGTCACGATCTATCACGAAACAATATCCCTCTACTTATAAATTAGTACGCTCACTCACGCACATAACATCGTAAAAGCAAATAATATCAAAACTAACTAACTTTCGCAGAATGGAACAACCCTTTTACAAAAAGATACCAATAACATACAATATTACCAGGTAACAGGAAAATGGCTTATTTCATATTAAACGGCTTTCAAATCCGACAACAAAAAATCATATACCCTCCGTTGTAGTCGGGTAAATAAACTTTTATCTCTATTCGATCTCGATTCGTGCGTAAACACTTTTTATTTGAAAATTACGGGTATCAGAATAAGTAGCTGGAGTCCGCGTAAGCGTTTTTTACGTGAATATTTCTTGCACCAAAAATGGGGTAAAGGCGACTATTGTCGTCCGTGTTTATTGTTGTTACCACGAGATTTTCATTAGGGATAAGACAAAATGGGTGACGTATTTAGGGAAAATGTATTTAGACAATTAACCTAATTTACTTCGTGAATACCGTACTTTTGTATTGGAATAATAAAGTGGCAGTATTGTTTAAAGGAAATTGAAATAAGATTATTTTTACGTTGCTCAAAAAAATATCGGAGCTATTAAGAAGGTACCATAATAAATCCACGACATGTTCCAAAATTACGCATTAACGTAGCATGGAACATAATTGGTGTCTCTACCCACATCATTCCAGTAATCGGCTTTCACAAATGGCTGTTATATAAAGCTGAAATCGTTTACACGGTTCAAAGTATGTAACAGGCTCTAACATTACATCCTTATATGTAGTCGAAATGACTGTTTTCTCAAATGACTTTACCATTGCCGAGTTTGTAGCCTTTAGAAGACTCAATTGGGTCGGTTTTATTTGAGAATATTTTCTATATAAAATTGGTTTCTGTGTAGTAAGTAGGTAGGTAGTAAGTAGTGCCTACTACTTACTTTGGTCTGTATTCTTTTTGTTTTTTGGTGATTTTTGGGTTTAGTTTTAATTTTTTTTTGTAATCTAATAATTTTATCCATATTTTTGAACATCGCACACTTTAATCGGTCAAGCTCCGCGCGTACCCTATGTAGTACGATACAATAGAAAATCAATTGTGTCTCAATAGCGGAGCTTGAGAGGTCATGTCCTTTGTAACATCTTTATGGAATGCAATAAATAAATATGAATAAAGGAATATATTCATAAATTACCTAGCTCTTCGACTAGGTCGTGGACTAAAGGAGTTTTCAGAATTAAAAATATAAGCCTACACCATTCTTTCTCATGGGGGTAGGCAGAACCTCAGAACGACACGAGCTACGATATACATCTAGTCACAGGTGTCATTTATTCACTGAAACTATATAATATATATTTATAATTTAGTTTAAGACACAACAAAAACTTCTCAGGGTTTCTCTGAGTGATGGCGAGCCGTTTATTTAAATCTTCAAACAATGATGATTCGACTGACCATTCGACTAGATATTTTATATACCTTTTTTTCCTTCCAGGCGGTAAAAACCTGAAGAAGACAATAAATACATATTAAGACTACCAATTAATTAGGCCCAATATTGATCGCGGCCGATAAAATGTAAAACATTAAGGTAACGAGGGTAGCCATTAAAAGTGTGTTCCCACTTTGTCACCTCATTATGTACGATGTTCGGCTTTCCTGATTCAATAATGGTTTTAAAAGATACTTCAATTTTGTTTGAGAGGGGAATCGGCCACGTAAGAGGTCGTTTTAAGAGGCTCTCTTTTCTTTATAAGAGGTTAGGTATAAGAACCTTGTGCATTCTGTGAAATAAAAGTTCTAGTGAAGTTATTTTTGTCAGTTTCTTCATGTTATCACACACAAACAGTGTATACAGGGTGAATTTTTCAAGTGGGCGTGGATGGCCAAATCCGAAACTATGAGGAATATCGAAAAGTACTCAAAGGAGTCGCTGGCTCTATTTTGATGAAAACTAAAACTGCATCATTGGATTTTTGAAAAATCAATATTTCTAGCCAGGAATTGAACCCGATGATTTTGATTCGCAGGAGAACCAATCCGTTACGTATTCTAAACATACTAGTAGATAATCGTCTGAACTCGCTTTGTAATTGGACGATTGTTTTCTGTATGCCTTTGAGCTGCAGTGGGATAGACAGATTGGTAGAATTATTAAGTAATATATGAAGAGCAGTGGTGACCCCGACTTACGAGTTGTTAGTCGGTAGTTCGGACCCAGGTGGGCACTTTACTTTGTGTTATTTTTTGTGTATTTGTTTCATAACCATTGCTCTCAAATCGGTGTAGGAAAAACATCGTGAGGAAACCGGCATGTCCTAGAACCAAAAAATCGAAGACATGTGACATCCGCCAACCCACACTGGGACCGCGTGGTAGATTATGACTCACTTCCTTTCCCAAGGAAGAGGCATGTGTCCCAGCTGTTATGTTATAGGCTGATTATGCTTATACGGTCGTATTTCACCGCTATCGCATCTACAATGCCGCACGCTGGCGTATAAAGGACCTATCCAATGTTAATAATGATTGATGACTTAATAGTAAAGTAAGAGTTTCCTAAAAGTCAGCGAGATTGTCCGAAAGGGTTACCGCTGGCCCGGAACATAAAGGGCTAAGGAAGCAACACGGGTGGGTTTTAATCAGTAAAAGTCTGACACTCCCTTCCGCTCCACCCAGAGCGGGAGGGGTCATTTGATGATTTCCCATCCGAAAAGAAAAAAAAAATTAAGAGTTTCCTAGAAGAGTGATGGCCGCCTCATAACGGCTGCAGTGACGGCTGTCATGAAAATAATGTCACCGCGGTTTGACTTTACAGTGTCAAATAACGATCTTTAGGAAAACCGTAGACAGAATAAACTATAGACTGCTGCATATCTTCTTTTTCATTCGCACAAGAAAAAGAGAAATATAACAAAGAAAAGAGACGGAGTAAGAATATTTCTGTCCCTTACTGAGTGTCGGCTAAGCACATCAATGTGCACAACAAGTTTGACGTTTATGAAGGAAATAATAATAAAAACTACACCGTGATTAAACTGAAAATAAGATCTTTTTCGTGCATAATTCAATAATAATACATTTGCGCAACTGTGAAAATGGTAAGGTGCAGTGTAATAACCTGTAAAAAAAAATTATACTCTGATGAAGATTGTCGGAATTGTTTCTCCCTTTCGGTGACACGGATACCATGAGTCTATAGATTACTCTGTCTACGAGGAAAACACACCAACTTACTGTTATAAATAACGTTATACCTAAATTGCGTACGCTATGAGGCGGTCACCGCCTTTGGAAATCGTAGCTTAACCATACGACAGAACCTCTTTGAATATAACAAAAAAATATGTTAATTTCAGTCCCTATTTACATACCGATTTTATGCAAACACGCGATGAAAAGGTTTCCATAACATGATGTAATTAAATCGGGTTTTCGTTTCATGTTAAATCGAGTGTGTAAACAAAAGAGGTACTTTGTCTGTGACTGGCATTGCGGGTAGTCAGATAAAATGTTACGATCTGTTTACATATCATTCAGGGTGACTTGTTAAACGAATGACATATAGCTCTAGAAGATTTTTTTGGCGGAAGAACGCCGCCATCTTGTTTTTTCAACACATTTCAAGTGACATTTCACTATTTGCCCAAATGCCTGTCAATGTCATTCGAGCGTCAAAATAAATTCTTTGTGGCAGTGTGCTAAAGGACATGATAGTACTTACAGGTCTATCGTTTAACCGAGATGGTGATGCCGGACGGGATAATAGCTACGCCTGACAGGAGAAGGATTGCGCATTTGCGTCACGTCACCACACCTCCCCCGCACCGCGCAGATACCTCAGCCTCCGTCTGTTGCTAAGCGCTCCGCAGGCGGCGGTAATTTTGTCTGTGAATGACCGCGACAGACAATCTGGCAAGCATCGGCGGTGCGGTCGTTTTACCCTCTGTCTGCGTTAAACTACGGTTTTGTAAGACTGTGGTAGTCACCAAATAGCGTCCTCAATTTACCGTCGAATGACGTCATAGAAACGTCATTCCTAAAAGGTTGATAGATTAGAAAGGTTGAGATAGAGTGTTTTTTAAACCCCGTTCTTCAAACAGCGGTGCCATCATTCTCATGACAGCCGTCACTGCGGCTGTTTTCTAGGAAACCGTAGCTTCATTGCATAGATTTCCAAACATTATTTCATCGCAGACAATTCTTTTGTCCATTGTCTGCTCAGCGCCTTAAGCGGAAAGACTGCAGTAAACAGAAAAGCTCTTTATAAAAGAATTCGTCCAGACTAGTGCGACTAACCACCCTGTCAGATTCCCGTTGTCCCCGTAATCTAACACCGATATCAGCAGACATGCAGTGTTGTATTCCATCTTGAGAGGTTGAGTGCCGGATTAATTACAAGCACTTTCCTGCTAATTTCTCACAACGAGTATACGAATATACTCGTATACTACTCTATAATTTTTTTTTACTTGTAGTAGGTATCTATAGGTATGAGGAAGGGAATAAAATTCACTTATCCTCTATAGAAAAGGGAGGATCCTCTGACCGGACGGAACACCCGTCTGGTGGGCTACTGCCCGACGATAGATACCGGGACTTTGTGTACAGGGCTATTGGTAAAATATTAACAACCTCGTAAGAGGTCATTGTACTCATCATTATGAACAACATTTACTATGAGACCAAACCAGAAATCGCGAAAAAAAAATATCTGCTGTTCCCTACATTTATGTTCGTATAACTCGTCAAAACGTAGGGAACAGCTGATTTTTTTTCGCGTTTCACGTTTGCTAAACGTTTTTCATAATGATGAGTACAATGACCCCTTAAGAGGTTCTTAATGTTTTACCAATAACCCTGTAGGTATATGCTATTTGCGCGATTAACTCTGCTTGCGTGATGCAGGATTTTGCCTGACGTCAGAGAGGCAATTCTTCACAGTCTGATCTCAGTCTCAATCTGTAAAAAATACCTCTATTTTCTCTACATTTTGACATTTTTTGTCGCTGAGATGAGACTGCGACTAGATTGTGAACGTTTTGAATTACGAGATTTGGCCTTCAGTTCTTTAAGTCTGAGCTAAATAAATGTATTTTGTTAACTGCCCTCACGTAACTACCCGTTCAGTCATGTTACGACTTTATTATTTATTTAATTACCCATTTAAATATTTTGTTATGACTCTTATTTATGTAGTTTACTGCACGGTTTTTACGGCCAAACTTTTTAATTTACCAAAACTACAATAAACAATTTGCGCTCTAAATAAATGTCTTAAAATTATAAATGTCCATTGTTTACCCAGTCAACCTGTATTCAGATGAAACGTCGACATTGATACAGCAATTTGATTTTGGTCTGTCAGTGGCGTTTAGATTATATGGAGTTATATAAAGAGAAATACGATGAAACGTTTCAAAATTAATGCTAATCGAATAAGGACCTGTTTCACCACTTTGTTTATAAGTTCATGTTAAATTATCTGACGAATTCAAACTCAAACTCAAAGCATTTATTTCAATTAAACCTTGTACAGGCTCTTTTGAATTGTCAAAATTAAATAGTCTGTCAGTTGGTCAGACAGTTGAAGCTAGTTGCCCATTCCAAAACGAAAAATTTCCCATTCCAAAATTCTTCTCCATAGAGATCTACTCTATGGAGAAGAACGGGCAAGAAACTCCACGGACACTCTTTTAAATCAAGATTTTACAAAATCCTGGGTACATTATTCTTGTTGCTTCTATATGTGAGAACAATGTAAAAAAAGACACAAATGAAGAAACAATTCAAAATATAAGATTAAAAATAGGTCTTGGCAGTTAATAGATGACCAGTCTCAACCGACGGCGCCCGTTCACGAACATGACGCGTGGATTAGCACCATCCAGCTCGACCATTTTGTAGGGAACCAAATGATCCAACACACGCGCCACCATCGGTGAGACATTTAAGTGAGCATGACACGTTCTCAACTGCCATGCTCTTTCAAGTCAACATCAAAAAATCATAATAAACGGAAACATGGTTCTTACATTTAAAAAATTAAAAAAAAATGCATCTAAATTATACAAAACTAGTTTGCAATTTATTTAAGAGATTAATAGAATTTTACTATCAAACAGGTAATGTTTTCACATACCATGCCCCCAACATCTCAATTAGTCATTTTCTCAGTATTCACCTCTTTACTTCTATAAATCAACTTTTACACAAAATATCCATCATTTACGAGTATATGGTATTCAAATCCTCTACTCTAATAGCCAATATTCATACTCTAAACGCTTACTTAAAATTAAAAAAAATCTCGAAATAAATCGGGCGATAAACGCTTATACAGAAACTGGGACTCGACATATTAATCCAATACTTAAGAGACTTCAATAAAGAAATAAATATGCTTTCATGGTACGATTCCTGATTTCCCTCGACTCGTTCGTTATTTACTTTTATTTTTTTTCCTCAAGAATTTTGAGACATTTTTTATATCCTTTTCGATTCCATTGAAGCAAATTTTAAGAGTTGGGGAATTAAAGGCCAAAGTATTTTAAGCATTTAAAAAAAACATCATTACTGGTTCATTAGTTTTTGTGAAAATCGCGGACAAACAAACATACATACATAAGGGTCGAATACAGAACCCCCTTTTTTGAAATCAGTTAAAAAGCTTCGCGGCATTGTTTGTATTGACGTTCAGAATACCAAAAAGTTACCTCATAATGTTAAAAAGAATGTTCTGTTATTATATTTTGGTGATGTTTGACTAAAAAGGTTTTAAGGGTAAATTTTACCAATGAAGCAGCTGACCGTGACAGCTTTCAACACGGCTTAGATGTGCCAATCATGTTTAGTTTTATTGGCGAAATTCGCCCTAAGTATTGGTAATGGTGGGTGCCGTTTTATATTATGAGACTTTATTTTCAGCTTTGTCTCTGGAATGGTTATTATTACTCACATTCGATGTCTTTGGTATCGCAAATGTCAATAATCTGCAAAGACTACTTGCTATCACGATGGCTACTAGTTTGTTTACCTCCCAGATACAAAAAGGATTATGTTTTAATTGTATTTAAAACATAATCTTAACATAACACAGAGAGCAGTGGTGGCCCAGTGGTCACGGACACGACTTACGAGTTGTAGGTCGTAGGTTCGAACCCAGACAGGCGCTTTACTTTGTGTAAATTATTTCATCACCACTGCTCTCAAACATTTCCATATGCAGGGTGTCCGGTAATTAATGGATATAACCTCTTAAGGGGTCATTGTACTTATCATTACGGCCCACTCCCTCTCATTGAGAGGAGGCCTGTGTCCCAGCAGTGGGAACATTATAGGCTGATTATGACTCTTATATGTATTTAAAAATGCAGCAAAGTGTCCTCTGCGCTGCCAATGACGACGTTGTGGAAGTGACGAAGATTGGGGCCAAAAAAAATTTAAAACTGTTCTATCATCGAAACGAATAAGAAGAACTTGCCATAAAACTTACAAAGAGTTTGTTACAGCACAAGCAAAAAAAAATATTTTTTGAAGTGAAAACTTATTTAGGCGCGTCGGACATTTTTTGAGATGGGGAAAAAACCATTGAACTCGCGCCACTGTTACCGTAAGCGGCACCGCGCGTGTTTTGTTTATAAGTCGATTAAAAAAATACCCGCTTCGGATGTGTTCGGCTGTCCTCGGGATGTAGGTACTTGGTTTTAATGTATATCCAATATGTCAGTGAGTGATAGCAAAGTATTTTGTTTGTGTTTTGTTTTCACTTCTGTCGGCACTCCCGGAGTGCCACTGATTTTATTAAATTCTTTGACATAGTATGAAATTCCACGGAAAATCAATTTGGTCCTGACCTGTCAGTAATTCAATATTTTTTATCAAATTGCGCGGACCCATGCGAGAACAGGAGCGGCAGGTATCAGACTTGAATTAGCTAGATATTATGCGATCTGGTAAGATATTATTATAGTTACCGAAAATTGCACCTTTTGAATTTAAATATTTTTTAGTAGTCCGTTCGCATGTTTTATACATATCCTAGTAATACAGGGAAACTTATTATTAGCCATACAATACTGTAAAATACTTAAGTTGATATAGTTGAAGTTTACTTCAACTGAAGTTTACTTCAACTATATCCGACGACCGTAATTTCATTTGTAATTGTATTGATTGTGTTGTGTTTCTGTGACAAATAAACATATTATTCTTTCTTTCTATTGTTATTTTAGTGTTTTTGTGGACTCCATATTACACATAACATCACGCTAGTTTCCCCGAACGGTTAGGACAGAGGAGAGAGAGGAAAGTCTCGATATTATCTATTACCTATATTAACCACCTTCTGCCCGCGGCTTCACCCACGTAAATGCCATGTCTTGGAACTTTACTATATCTACATACCTACTTTCATATACATTTAGTAAAAAGCTGTTATTTTGACATTACAATCAGACTCTTCAATTAAATTTATTTTAATAAATAGATTATACCAATAATTATTATTAATTATTCTAAATGACGTAATAAATAAAATACACTGAAAAGCTGTTAAGCCCAAACTCTAAATAAATACAACCTCTCGACACTATGTTTATGACCGTTCGACCTACTTCCGAGCGATTAATAAATTAAGCAAAATGGCGTCGGTAGCGCCCCAAACAAAGTTATCGGAGCTTGAAATTATAGCCCGTACAGTTACTGCTGATATTGAAATACAGGTAATTTTACGTTCAGACCGTAAAATTGTTTCAACGTGAAAGCTATATTTTTCCCATGAATATAAAAATTACCTCACTTCTTAGGTACCTAATATAATTTAATCTTCCATAATAATTGACAAGCATAATATTTACGTGTGGCGAAAATATATAAAAAATGAGTCGCCGACATTACAATTAATATAATACTTAACACTGATTATTTCGTTTCAGGAGTGACTACACTAATTTTTTTGTTTTAATTTAAATTCGTAATCAGTGAAAACACTGAATTAGGTGGAATTTTAGTACAGTGCAAAGTAATATTTAACAAATAAATCGGCAAAATATTTGCAGCTGTCTGCGTCGCTGCAACTTTCAGAATACACTCTCGCAGTTATTGCAAAGTTACTCTCATACTCATTCCTAAAATTAAGAAAAATACCCAAAAATAATATTATTAGTACCTTTTAAATTCCAAGTACCTACCTACTTACTCGGATCGATCAAGAATTCCAAAGAAATCTATTAATTTCAATACGCAAATATTTATACATATGTTTCGTAGACCCAATATTCATCTAATTACACGAGTTTCGATTTCACCGCAGAACGGGTTAAACAAAAATATGTTTTCGACATACCGCCTCTAAGTTTGAAAAACGTTTGTGGAGTTATATTACTGAAATTGGGCCAGATACCCCTATCTGACCCAATTTAGTGTTATAACATTCCTTTGAACATGTAACTTTGTATTTTAAAATAAATTACAGATTATTTTATCAATTAAAGGGTTAAGTTTGAAGTACCTACAGCCACCTATAGACAGATACACAGGTAAACAATTACATTGATAATATCAAGACATGAAATACTTGTATTTTATTTGAAATTCTATAAGTATTTGTTGTAGTTTTTAAAAAGTCTTCTAGACTATTTACGAATTTATTCTAAGTTATTTTTTTTAGACAGCGTCTCCTTTTTTTTTTTCTTTTTTTTTTTTTGCGGATGGGAAATCATCAAATGACCCCTCCCGCTCTGGGTGGAGCGGAAGGGAGTGTCAGACTCTTACTGACTAAAACCCACCCGTGTTCCTTCCTTAGCCCTTTATGTTCCGGGCCAGCGGTAACCCTTTCGGACAATCCCGCTGAAGACAGCGTCTCCTTCTGTGCAATTATGTTCGTCGTAGACACCACGTTGTCTCCGCGTAGCTTATTCAGGCACTCTAAAAAATATTTAATTTTTTATCTTTATCTACTGCAATACAAAGTTCTTACCGATATGAAGTCAGTTGTATTCTGTCATCCTGCCATGACAAAGCATGTATAGTAAAGCGGGTATCACATCTCCGCCACGAAACAATAGCAGTGAAACCGCAGTAGTTCCGCCATAACTTGTCCGTTGTACGACAAACAAAACAGAATCGAAACTACCTGTTCTAACGCACAGATTTGATTACGATTCTATTTGTATCCCGCGTGACTTTACCGATATGCTCGGAAGCCAGTTACACTTTTGCGCTCAGCCCACTATCCTGTTGCGGTATCGCGTTTGTTTCGCACTTATCTGTGGCAGACGACCAGTTTATAAAGCGAAACTTTTTTTTTTGGTGAAATGGATGTTAATTTTAGGGAAAAACTAATCTAAGAGGTCTGGAGGAGACATATACTGTATTTACTATATCGAAAGCGATGACATTTTGCTCCGATTGCTAAAATTTTACTGACTCTCATGATGTACCGCTACTCGAATCCCGACCTAATGGAGTCATGTATAGGTATTAGCGGAATTAGTTAAGCGTTTTCCCATTATTATTTTCGCGGCGGAGGTGTACTGAGGCCCTAAATTCCATGATAATAATCGTTTGACCTAGTTCTCATTCGGAATTCAAAAGTAGGTACATAATTTAAATTATTTAAGTACCAGGTGAATATATCGGTCAACTCCTCCAAAATACACCAAAATCATGAAACGTTAACAGCATCATTTCGGACATTTGTTTTTTTTTCTGTTTTTTATTGCTATTATGTTTATTTTTGTATGGGCCTGCACTTGACCTCGATCACGCCCGATGGAAAGCGATGGATGAGGTCTATGATGGAACGAGCGTGCCCAGAAGACGCCTAAGGCACTGGAACTCCCACGCATTAACGAAACACAGCAGGCTGCTTGACGGCGGACTCCGGTAGGATGGGAGGTCGCAAACCAGACGGGCGTTAGCCTTACAACCGCAAGGGACGAATTGGCCAGTCAAATAAGGTGTTGGATATGACTGTCCAGGATGCTCCGAGCGCTCGGTTCAGTTGAGTAACTGGCGGAACAAACTGCGCTACACGAGGAGGCTTCTTCATGCATCCCTAAAATATAATATGTTCACTGTATTTATAGGGGTGGTTTCAAATGAGCACGTATACGGAATAAGCAATCTTTTCATGCTTCACTACTCACCCCAGAAATAAGCAACCTGTGAACAATTCCCGGTAATTTACGTTCGAACCATCAAACGTTTCGGGATTGTCCGATTTCACGTCGATTTTGTCAATAATCGTAATATTGTATACGGTTTTCTGGGATAATTCTTTGCTTTGATTGAATGTACAGGTTTTGATTTTGATGTATATGTCTGTAGGCATTTTTAACAAGTATGTTTGTTAAGATTTTCTGTATATTTTCTTTGTGTTACTTGAAATTTTCGTCTCAAAAAAAGTATTATCTTTTACAAAAACGTAACAAACGTAATTAGCCAAATTTGATATGACCTATTCTGAGAATACGTCTTAACCACAATCAAACACTAATTAGACTCGATTATTGGAAATTCCGAATTTCGATTTCAGTGATTCCAATTTTGCACTAACGCAAAACTGAAACGTTAGGAATGGGGTGAAACCCTTTGCCTAAGGATTATTACAAGCTCTTATTAAACTTGCAATGTTTGTATGTATGTTTGTATGTGTGTTCGGGTTCAATTTTGCTACTGAATTTTAATACAGATACCTAAATCCTCTTTTACAAACTTTTTTTCATTATCCCTTTCGGGAATTCCAGCCACGATGAGTGTAAGTATAACTCCAAATAATAACTACTAAAAGTACATTATAATAATAATAATTTCATTTATTTCAGGTAGGTACCACATAACCCATATCAGAAAACATCTTTAAATTCAATTCAATTACATTGCATTATTCAATATTAAATACAAAAACACATAAATCAATAAATACAAACGAATACATACAATATAAATACAACATTGAAAAATAACTCGTCATTATATTGAACCAGTACAAAATATTCTGAAAAAACACAATTCTCTGCATCGCGCACTCACTTTGAGCGTGTACGTTCGGATTCCGGCTATTATTTCCAACTATAATAATGCACTTCGACGCTTTGACGTCACAGCTCGAGCTTTTTGCAACTTAAACTATCAGTTAGAGAATCTTACACCTTTAATGTACTTAGCTCCGCTAATGAGACACAATTGATTTTCTATTGTATCGTATGACATAGGATACGCGCAGTGCTTGACGGGTTAACCTTAGACTTACTAGGAAAGTCTGAAACGTTACCTGCAATAGACCTGGGTCTATAGATTTAATGGTGCCTTTAGAGGTTGCATGAGGGACGATACTTAACTACGTCCGGTGAATCCTTGCCAACTAACTGGCTTCTTTACTAGCATAAGTTTTAACTTGCGACACGAGTTATAAAGAAGTTTTATTGTCTAACTCATCATCTGACTAGCCTTTCTCAATTATTTTTGGGTCGGCTTCCAGTCTAACCAGATGCAGCTGAATACTAGTATTTTACGTAGAGCTGGTCTCCACAACCCATGTTACTGGGTAACACTATACCCTTTGGTAGGGCTGGTTGTCAGACTTTCGGGCTTTTGACGGCTCGTAACGACTGTCAAAGATCCACGAATGACAGCCGGGACCAACAGCTTAAAATGCTTTCTGAAGCAGGGACAGGTCTCGGTATGTAAATATGGTCACCCATGCACAGACCGACTGCGGCAGTCGTAGCTTAACCTGATCGATTGACCCTTGCGGCTGTTATTATGTAACCACGAACACCTTTTTTTATTGTCTAACTGATATAGAAAAATGTTGTTAACTCTGATAAATACTACATCCATACTCCATAGGTATCTATTTTATATTATATTATTATAAATTCGAAAGTAACTCTGTTTATCGGTCTGTTGATTACCTTTTCACACCGTAATGGCTGAACGGATTTTTTACACACAATTGGATTGAAAATTTCGGCACACAGATATGACCTGAGTGAGGACATAGGATACTCTGGTATATAGATAGGATTATCCTGGTACGTAGTAGTTTCCGTTGGGATAATTTCCGACCTCCACGCGAGCGAAGCCACGAGCAGAAACTAGTATTTCATATCGCTTATCAACAAACCTACCTTATTGTGAAGAAATAAAACGAAAATCATCAACTCAAATAATATTATCCAAGGTAGGTATCTGGGGGCACGGGAGTGCCCCCGCCAAGACGAGCCAAGCGAAGCGCAAGGGCACTACCTACCTTTTCTCGAAGCACTTCGTCGTATTTTTGAACCTTCATAACTTGGGTTTGGATTATACCAGATAAATAAAATTTTCGAGATATGATGTCAGTGGTTGACTTATTAAACCTATAAAGTTTCAATTGCATAGCTCTTATACTTTAGATTTTATTGATATCTAAAATACCCCGATTTCGTCACTGACTCACTTACTCACTGACTCACTTACTCACTGATGATCATCAATATTCTAAGGGTCTTCCTGAAGTCCTAGAAAGCTGAAATTTGGTATGTAAGCTAGTAATCGTACACAAACAACAAAAAAACTCTAAAACTTGGAACTTTTACCCTCCAACCCCTTAAAATAGGGGATGAAAGTTTGTACGAGACTTCCGCAGATTTTGATGCTAGAGTTCTGAAAATTGATATTGGGACTCCTTGTTATAAATAATAAAATACGTATTTCAGGATTATCAGTAAATAACCCCCCAACCCCCCAAAAAAATATTTTTTTATTTCATAAGCATCAATATTCTAAGGTTCTTCCTGAAGTCCTAGAAAGCTGAAATTTGGTATGTACGCTAGTAATAGTACACAAACAACAAAACAACTCTAAAACTTGGAACTTTTACCCTCCAACCCCTTAAAATAGGGGATGGAAGTTTGTACGAGACTTCCGCAGATTTTGATGCTAGAGTTCTGAAAATTGATATAGGGACTCCTTGTTATAAATAATAAAATACGTATTTCAGGATTTTCAGTAAATAACCCCCCAACCCCCCAAAAAAATATTTTTTTATTTCATAAGCATCAATATTCTAAGGTTCTTCCTGAAGTCCTAGAAAGCTGTTTGGTATGTAAGCTAGTAATAGTACACAAACAACAAAACAATTCTAAAACTTGGAACTTTTACCCTCCAACCCCTTGAACTAGGGGATGGAAGTTTGTACGAGACTTCCGCAAATTTTGATGCTAGAGTTCTGAAAATTGATATAGGGACTCCTTGTAATAAATAATAAAATCGGGGGGCACGGCAGTGCCCCCGCCAAGTCGAGCGCGAAGCAAACACTGCCGTACCATCCTTTACAGGAACCATTTCGCCGCATTTTCAGGCCCCTATTTGAGAACCTCTGGATAAGACCAGAACGCAGAAACTTTCGTCATCCAGTAAGCTATAATCACATATTTATAATCCAAAACTTCAAGTCTGTAGGTTATTTAGTTCCGAAGTTAAGCGAAAGCAAAGTTTCGCATTTTAGACACTCACTCACTCATCATCAAAATAGAACTAGTACTTCCCATAAACTCAGAGTGCTGAAATTTGGTACAGAGTTAGGGTTTAATGGCCACATAAAGGGAAAACTATAAAAATTAGGATAATCGAAGATCTGAAGTACCTGGTGGGTGACCCTGATTAGAAAACACAAGAGCCCAACCAAACTATTAGAGATCGACATACCGCCTTTACAAAAAATATTTAACTTGGTGGGCCGCTTCATTTGATGTCGAACATTACACAAATTAAATAAACAAAGGAGGATGGGCAAAAATGTATGGAAGCTGGTACCCGAAAAACATGGCAACCAAACAAAATAAATTATATACAGTTTTAAAGGTCTAATTAGATAGAGCAATAGTCGTTAGGGGGGATAGTCTCAGTTCGCTGTCCGTTCAGAGATATACAACCTTTAAAGGTTAGGTTAGGTTATCGTTAGGTTAGGTCATAAGTAACAATAATAGACTCTTGCTTTATCGTGACGTGACTGAATTTTATCTACCTTTTTTTTACCCCGTTTTTCCATTTACACTACGCTTGGGGACGCGGGAACGTAAAATCCTTCCACAACGCCCTAACCTATAACCTAACCTTAACCTAACCTACATAATGTTAAAGGTTGTATATCTCTGAACGGACAGCGAACTGCGACTATCCTCCTTAAGAACTATTGTTCTACTTAGTTAGACCTTTCAATCTGTATATAAATTATTTTGATTGGATGTAATTAGTTTTCCGGTACCAAAACGCCCTAACGTAACCTAACCTAAACCTAACTTAAATTTATAGTGTTAAAGGTTGTATATCTCTGAACGGACAGCGAACTGGGACTATCCCCCTAACAACTATTGTTCTACATAATTAGACCTTTCAATCTGTATAAAAATTATTTTGTTTAGATGTAATTAGTTTTCGGGTACCAAAACGCCATAACCTAACCTAACATAAATGTATAGTGTTAAAGGTTGTATATCTCTGAACGGACAGCGAACTGGGACTATCCTCCATAACAACTATTGTTCTACATAATTAGACCTTTCAATCTGTATATAAATTATTTTGATTGGATGTAATTAGTTTTCCGGTACCAAAACGCCCTAACCTAACCTAAACCTAACATAAATGTATAGTGTTAAAGGTTGTATATCTCTGAACGGACAGCGAACTGGGACTATCCCCCATATCAACTATTGTTCTACATAATTAGGCCTTTCAATCTGTATATAAATTATTTTGTTTGGATGTAATTAGTTTTCGGGTACCAAAACGCCCATCCTCCTTACACTAAAATATTAATTTCGCTCAAAATTTGGTCAAAATATAATGCAATACAAAAAGAATACGTCCGTACGTATACGTTTCTACAAAAAGAAGTGAAATCCCACCAAAAACATTCTGTAAAAAACTAGCCAAGTCTCAATGGAGCTGCCTGTTTATCTCTAAAAAGTAATGAAATCTAGACAAAGTCGTACCAAGTGTAAGGTTCCTTACTGCGATTTCTTTATTATTATAGTTAATGTTGTGTGACTTGGCCGTTGAAGGGTACACAAGGGTACAAACCCAGGTGCTCCATGACACCATTGCACCAATCTGTCGCCATAACCGCTACCCATTGACGATGGAAAATTGCCACTTGGAAAACGTTGATTTAATAACTAGTCAATTGTAGGCTTGATAAAGCTGCGTATTTCAATAATACTTATGTTTAAGCGAGCCTGAAACAAACAGTATCAAAAATTATTTCCAGTACAGACGGACTTATAATCATTGATTAGAAGTCCGTCTGTACGTCTATTTTATGTTAGATCGGTGGTCGATTTGACGCTCCAAAAAGAAGAGAGCAGAAGTCAGCATTGTCGATGCTGAATGCATGTGTTGACCAAACAACAACAGCCTAAAATGAGACACTAGCGTCCAATTACCAATACCGGTATGGGCTATTATCTCGCTTAACAAACATAGGTAGTTACAACAGATATAACATTACGTGTAAACAAAATTGACTTGTACACTAACGTATAAAGAATGTTCAACGGCCAAGTCACACAACATTAACTATAATAATAAAGAAATCGCAGTAAGGAACCTTACACTTGGTACGACTTTGTCTAGATTTCATTACTTTTTAGAGATAAACAGGCAGCTCCATTGAGACTTGGCTAGTTTTTTACAGAATGTTTTTGGTGGGATACAATATTCAAGAAAAAATTGAATCCGCCTATTTAAAACAAAGTGTTCCATTATTTAAACCAACAGCTGTACTGTAAGTAGCTGTTCTAAAAAAACATGAAAACTATTTTTCATTTGTTTCGTTTCGACTTTTTGCTATAGTATTTTTAAGATAATCTATTTATTATGACTATATTATGAGTGAAATGCGAATCGTTGGTAAGCGCATCACTCTAGAACTGCGGGACAGATTTGGCAAAATTGTGTTTTAAAATGTTCGTAATAGTCCGCATCAAGTTTTTAAGGAAAGAACTTTTTTTTTAAAGTTGCCAGGAAAATCTGAAAACTAAAGTCCTGATATCCTGTAATAAACCAACGAGCTAACTGACCTGACAGACGATACACATGATCTGACCAAGATTATGTCTGGACTGTGACCTCTGAGTTTGTTTTGGCCTTTCTTCTCAGAGTAGTCGGATAGCAAACGCCGACCTCAAATAGCTTATTTTTTTAATAATAAGACGTGTAAAAGTTATTCCGATAATCTATTTAAAGAATAAATAATTTCATTTCATTTCATAGTCTGTCAGGTCATCTAGCTTGTTGGCTAGTATTAGGAATTCACTTTTCTATTATGTCTTGCATTATTTTCCATTTTGCTATCAAATAGCAGTTTGGGAACGTGTGCATAAAAATTTTAAACTCCACTTTTCTCGTTCAAACAAAGACCAATATTTCTAACATAGAAATTTCTTTTAAAGCACATTGTGCATAGCAAAAATTTCTCACGGAGTTTGCTTAGTTTTCTTTTATATTCTTGGCTTTTACCTATTCTAGGAAGTATCTCATACCTGAAGGTATTGTTTTTACAATGTTGTAGACTTAAATATGTAGTGGTAATAAGTCAATCATTATTTTATCGCAACCCAAAGGCTTAGCCCATGTTCGCACGGGTGTGTTTATCTCGCGGCGATTTTCTTTCGCGCACTGGATTGGAACAGAACACTGGAGTGGAACACACTGCGCATGAAACGGCCAGTTAAAAGTGACCATATCGTTTAAAGTCAACGTTTAATGATATTTCAGTCGACATTTGGCCATATCATTAATGTAGGCATGGTTTAAGATGTTGTAAAAATCCATACTTATAGATGCGAAAGTGTGTCTGTCTGATATCTCTTCACGCTTATACCGCTGAACCGATTTAGAAAAAAATTGGTATAAAGATAGTTTGAGTCCCGAGAAGGGACATAGTATAGTTTTTATCCCGATATTCCCACCAGATATAAAGATGGAACTTCTGTATTGCTCTTTTAAGTACAAACAATAGCTTAAAAATTAAATAAAAATCTTAGAAAGGTATTATTTTAAATACTTTAAAAAGCGAAATCAGCGCCTCTACCGGTGGATAACTTCCGGTGTATTTTCGATATGATCACTAAAGTTTGGCCAAATTATGAAGTAGTCGTGCATATAACTGTTCATATCGTCAAACGTTGAGTATTCAATTATCTGGCCAGACCATATCATGATGTGACAGTGGTCGATGTTCTATTTCATGAAATACAACCATTTTATTAAATGATCGAACAAATCATGAATGGATCAATTCTAAGATCTCGCCACGACATATACATCTTTTTGAGAATGACTGCACTTAAAATGTCGTCGTAACTTTTTAATTCAGTGGCTTAAAAACACGTTATCAGTCGCCGAATTATCCAGCTGCATGAACACAAGCTTACACTTTTAAAAGTTTCTTCACATGCCCTTCAAAAACTATCAAAGAAAATGAAAAGCGCTTCTCCAAACTCATTTAAATTATCTAGACTGAAGAAATTCAACTGGAATTTAAAGAGATAAGTGCATTTTGTTGAGCGACCAGAAATCGTTGTTGAATTTATGAAAATCCGTCTAAATCCAGTTTGGACCGGTGTTTATTATCACTTAAGATTAAGTAGATAAGGGGAGAAGGAATAACAAAACTGGGGATTTGACTTCTGCGAAAGTTAATTTAGTTTAGCTGCTTCTTTGTGTTTTGCGGGACTGTCAATGGATTTACACTGAGATAAAATTGTGAAAAAAGTGAGGCGTGGTTTTGTTGGCTTAACGCAACTTGGCGTACGATTTATTTGTTCTTAAGTTGCTGAAATCAGCTTAGCATAATATATAGCGGAAGAATTATGAACCAATTGTGTTGCGTTCCTTTTAATATAGTATTGTATCCATCACCACCATCATTTCAGCCCGGAAGCACCCACAGCTGGGTACAAGACTCCCCTTTCTTCTGCCCTACTTCCCGGTTCCGTGCGTGCATCCAGATGTTTCCTGCGACTTTGAAGATATTGTATTGTATCCATACTTCCATACTAATATTTTAAATGCCAAAGTAACTCTGTATGTCTGGTACCTTTTCACGCCTAAACCACTGAACTGAACTGATCGATAATTATGAAATTAGACAGATAGGTAGCCTATCTCTATCATATCTACCAGGTCATAACTGTTGTTCATCCTGGATTTTAGCATTAAAAAACGGTGAAATTCAAAATGTGCACAGAGGAAATCGCGGGCAAGAGCTAGTTCTACTTACGGTTAAAATACATGCCATTGAGATTTTTGTAGGCACCTTTATCAACGATAACGTCCACATAACCAAATTTTTTTTTGTCAACCTAGCCAAACAAAACAAACTCTTTTGTCAAAAACACTCCAGCTGTTTTACCTTTTTATAACTCTATATCGAAGGGAAAGTCCATCTGTAACATCTCACTATCAGCTCCACAGGAAAGTGTCTGAAGACTAAGTTGTACGTCACCGCGCCACCGCTGGAGGAGTATTAATAATTCTGGCGAACGGCGCCGTTTGCAACCGCCGTGCATCGGTGTTGGGTTACACTGACAGCGGGATATTAATACCTACCAATAACAATAATGGTAGCCTATTATTGTCTCATTGCAGGCCTTGTAGCGATATCTACAACGCCACATGCGGACAACGCGTCATACTGACGTCACGCAAAATCCTGCATCTCGCAAGCAGAGTTTGCAGCGCAACTAGCATAGATACAACGGTCCGACATGAATCATCGGGCAGTTGCCCGCAAGACACAACACCCGTCTAGTCAGAGAATCCTCTTTTCTATGGAATATGACCGAACTTTATTATTATACTCCAACACCCGTCTGGTCAGAGGATCCTCTCTTTTCTATGGAATATGACCGAACTTTATTATTATTATGAGCGAACTTTACACTCTGTTCCTCATACCTCTACAGCCTCTTCTCATACAGAGAAGGTATCAGCATTAATCACCACGCTTGCACAAGGCGGGTTGGCGATATCTATTTAAATCTATACAAAAATAAAAGGAAGTGTCTGGTCAAAATAACAGCTTTTTACTAAATGCTTATGAAAGTATATAGAACAAAATCTGGTACTTAGATTTTTTTTTTTAATTGTCTGTTCCAACAACGAAAACGACCGCGCGGCAGGCCCAGAAAGAGATGGCGGGATGAGCTGGAGTCCTTCTTAAAGGATCGGCCCACAATCGCAGTAGACCGGGAAAAGTGGAAAGAAGGACGGGCAGGCCTTAGCTCTGCAGTGGGACAACACGGGCTCATAATAGTAATTGTCTGTTCCGGTTAATCTCTGAAACGGCTGACCGATTTTGATGGGACTTGCACTGGCAGAAAGCTGATGATATGAGGGGTAACATAGGCTACATTTAATTGGGGTTCCGCGCGACAAAACTACTGTCTGTCCCGGTAGCACGTTCCCGACATCCACGCGGGCGAAACCGCGGGCAGAAGCTAGTTAATTATAAGTCCAGGTTTCCTCACTATATTTTTCTTCGCTGATGTCAGTGTTGTCCAAGATAAACTTAGAAAGTGCTTATGAATTGAAAAGACACAGTGGTACTTGTCCAGGTACCCCCACAGTGGTATTTGACCGGTATAAAGAGTAGGTATGGGTATTTCTGTTTTGTAGCGTGGCATCAACCCATTTAGAAGGACTGACGACTGAAATAAAAAAACCCTGAAATGTGTGCCATGTGCAGCAGTGGATTGCGATAATCTGAGATATTGGGTTGAGGAATCTACTTAACTAATAAAAATCTTAAAGGAGGATGGGCAAAAATGTATGGAAGCTGTTACCCGAAAAACAGAAAACAAAAACCGACAAAAAACTGCTGGGTTTAGAACGAGTTTGCACGAAATTTAGCATAAGAATTCCTTTTTAACAATTCTACCCCTAAAGGGATGAATATAATAGGGGATGAAGTATGTAAGTTCTTCATTTTTGCCGACGAGAAATGTCATCGAACACGTGGCTTGTTACTTAAGAACACATTTGAAGTCAAGGTAAACTAAGGGCAATATCAAATACCGCTTACACTCAATCATAACCGAGTGCTCTCACGTAAGGCAGTTTTTGGAAAACCCTTTTTCGTATATTGATTTCAATTCCATGTAACATTTTTTATATGGGGTTCTTGATCTGAGGCAGGAGGCATGTAATATGAAGTTACATTGACCTACAATAAATGCAAAAAAATCATTGGTTGATTTTTTTGCATTTATTTTGTTCTAAGCGGCTCAATCTGTTGCTTTTGAAGTTTAGATAGTAAATTTTTGTAAGCAGAGGACAGTTAATTTCAAAATTTTGTTTGAAGTTCAATATAGAATCAAATACATATTCAATGAGGGCTTTGCTAACCCAATCTACCTACTCTAATATTCTAATCCGTAACGTCAAACTGCAAATATTTATCGAAACTGAATACTCAAAATAATCCTCAATTCGGACCACACCCCAAAACAGTACTTTATTTTCTGTCTTTATTTAACTTGCGTTAAAACTAAGAGAACGAAAAAGACGAATGGTGTAAGAAGGCAGGAATTTTTCAGTACACTGAGAATTGCTAATGCAGTTATAAAGTGGTATACCCAACTAAACTTTGCACTGTGAGGAAGACCCGATCGAAGAATGGTTCACTAAAATTGAAATTTTGAACAAACATAGGTTGATATATTATTATAAGAATTTAAATATCGATCTTTACGAGCTTGAATAGACAACCTGAAGTAAATGGAATGTTATTTTTAAATAAAATTCTGTGCGGAACGGACTCCTACTGAATTAAGCCAAGGCTAGTAATATTATGGAGCGAGGAACGTACTTACTCGTTTCCGTCACATTTTTTGCTTTAAATTTTATCTAGCAACTAGTGTGCTTAAATGTTATTTATAGCACTGTGTGACATAAACCCGCACAGTCACTGAAAAGTGTGACTTAAGGAGTCCATTTTTATACAGAAAAGCCTGACTTAAGTGCGGGTTTAGGTCACACGACTACGTAAGTCACACGTATCGTAATGTACTATTACTATAAAAACAAAAAAATATATTTTATAAAACTTCAGCATTTGTTCAAAATAACTAAATCTTTCCACAAATCAAACATTCATTTTCTGCATTACCAGACAATTTTGATAGTTATACCTATAGTAAATCAAGGTCAAACCTTGTTGGGTGAAACGTCTCGTCCCGGTTTGAAAATTACATCCAAAACCGATCCCTTGGGTCAAACGGTGTTAGTTGGGACGTTATAAAGGTTATCAAAACATTTTGCAGTTGGGTTGACATGGGACGTAAGAATATTGGGTATTTGGTGATATAAGTAAACTATGCAAGCAATATACTCGTAAATAGGTAGATTGTCTGAGTATTTTTGAGTACAGTCTACTTATAATAAGTACCTAAATCTCATACTAATGATTTTATTTTGCTTTGTTTGATCTCACGCTGATGGCAATGTATAGTTTATGTGTTTTATTTTAATTCATTTTAGTTTAGTTTAATTTTAGTTTGTCTTTTCCTGTTCCATGCAATAATCACTATGTATGTACCTCACTCTAAAAATATAGTTGAAATAGGCTATTTGACAATGTAAAAAATAAGGTCATAATTATTGACACTCGTATAGATTATCGCTTTTAAAATAGATTTGCATTAATTTTACTACAAAACAATGTATTATTTATTAAAAAAATCCCGAAAAAAAATCCCGAAAAAACTTCATCTTTTTAAATCTGGCGCCACGTAATCGAAAACGGTCTGGATTGGCTGAACTTATGATGACGTCATGATATAGTCAATTTCTGTCTATCGTTGACAGAACAGATGACTTTTGTCAAGTATCTCGACCGTTTCAACGTTTGTTTACGTGTATTGTGACGTCACGACGCCATATTGTTAAAGATAGCGTTTTGGCGGCTTATTTAAACAGTACATTTTTATTTACTATTTTCTAAAAGAAATACATTATGCAATTTGAAGTAATAGGTTTTTGTGGGCTCGTTAGACACCATTAAATAATCTGAGATGTTTATCAGAAACCAGTCAAATAGCCTATTGTTTATTGAAATAATTGATTTACATAAATATTTACAAAATAGGGCCTTATACTAGACGTAGGTAAAAATAATTGGATTATTAAAATGCCACAATTCCGATCCCCAAGGTACATAACATACTAGCAAATGCCTAGTTTGAGGGTCACTGTCCAATATATTCTTGTACAATATCACTTTCCGGCGCGGACCTTTATTAGGGAAAGACAGTAGAATTTTTCATACAAATTCACAATACCTACTGTCACAACCGCAACCGTCCCAATAATATCACGGAAAATTAAATCGTTTACCTAGGGCGGTAGACAGCTATTACCATATACTTACGTATAGAGCGAAATGTGTTTACGTGTGGGTATGGCACACATTGAGAGCTCGTACACCACTTGTTTTTTTACAGTAAATTAACGTGATCTCAACCATACAAAAAGCAATTAAATTTTACACTGCGGTAGCCGTGTTTGACATAGAGAAAGTACCAAATTATACTGCTGTTGCCGTACTGTCATTCCATGCACTTTTAAAATACCGCGCCGGTATTATTAAAAAAAGTTTAGTTTGAAATCTAAAGCTACACGTGAAATACCAGACGCGATTAAAATTATAAGTAGGTACCTACCTACTGAAAACTAAGAAGACCTATCATCTCAAAATGATACCACTTCAGGAAACGATAGTGCGAGGGAAGAAGAAAAAAACCGGCCAAGTGCGTGTCGTACCACGCACAATGAAGGGTTCCGTAATTGGGAAGAATTTGTCTCAAGAACAAACTTAACTTTGTACTAAGTTGAACAAATGTTCTTCCATACATCGATATAATATATCACAGTAAATTCTCCTGGAATGTAAGTTTGTAATCGCAAAAAAAAAATATAATTTAAGATGAAACTACAAATTAACGATTTTCGGACTTGTGCTGTGAGACCTTACTTCTTGTCCATAAGTCTAGGTCAACTGGAGGTACCCTATAGGTTCTGAATTATTTGCGACTTAGAAGCTTGATTTTTTTATTGCTCCAAGGTACTACACAGTGTTACGTATTCGATATTAATTTCAACTTGATACCTTCACACGTTCCTGAGAGAAAGCCTCTTGACAGACAGAAAGACGAATAAACGAACGAACAACGAAGTAATGCTATAAGGGTTCCATTTTTTCCTTATAAGGTACGGAACCCTAAAAATTAACTGTGTCTATACATGTGTGCAACGAATATGGTTATTGCGATTTGCAAATCACTTTATTTTTATCAGTTTAAATTATTTATCAGCAAATAACGTTAGATTGTATTGTGAAGAAAGCATCACTCGCCGGCCGTGACACTTTTTAAGGGGGGAAAAACTTAATTTAAATAATTAATTATCGTTCTCAGTAATGTGGATGGCCAATAAACAATGACATGTAATACAATATCCAATCAAAACTGACATGAATAAACAAAGGTACATTCTATATTCCCGGACATTTCCGAACCAAAAACAAAACAGCAACACAGTACACTTCCACAAGAGAAGTTTGGAGCGCACTTAATGAACTTTTAAATTCCAGTGGCCGCGACTTTGTACCATAACTAACGGAAAGTGCTCATACTGTAAAACACTGTGCCATTTTATCCGACTGTGGTTGGAAAGAGGATGATGCTTTGAAACTGTGAATGTTTTTGTTTGTATCACTTTAGAAGTTTAGACTAATTGCGTCAGATAAGAATATAATAATTTAGATTAGCAACAAATTTATTCCCAATGTATATATAGCTTATCTTTGATATATATTATGTTGTAAAGGTTTAACCAATTTTGTTCGGCGACTTGGTATAAAAAGTAAAAAGTAGGCGGCCAGAAATTTATATTATATATTTTATTGTTAGTATTAGAAACATTTATTTGTATGACGACAACGCAGTAATGAATTTGAGAACAATGATATAAGTAAGTACAACGATTTTATCTTTCGATCCGTCTCTATTGTAATTGTTCTTGACTTTAACGCCTTAGTAAAAAATAATGGGTTCTATGTGTACTGTAAAAATACGTAATTATTATTGATGGCTACCAAAATATGTATATCCCAGAGTGGGTGAACCTGGTTTATTTGAGAATTCCGTGTGCTAAGTTTTGTTTGTGGGTTGTCGACAAAAATCTCAACACAACACAGATCAAGACAACAAAGTTAGAGTGATTTGTCGAGTTATTCCTCTTTCTGAAACTCTTTATGACTGAACTTTTTATCTCTTCGTAGCAACATCATAGTACATACTTAGTTACTAACTTAATTACTATGATGTAGCAACAGCATAGTAATTAAGTTTAATTGCTTCTCTTTAGAGTTATGACTGTGAAAACAAAACAGAATAGTACACTGTCTATACATATTTTTGATTTAGAAACTTGAGCTAAGATGCAAGTATGAGGTATGAACATATCGCTTCACATTATTTAAATTTGTACCTGGATCATTATGTTACATTAGGTTAAAAATTAAATCTCTTCTACATAGCCTTTTCTGCTGGGACACAGGCCTCCTCTCTGTGAGAGTGGAGGGCCCAGTGCGGGTTGGTAGATGTCACATGTCTTCGAATTTTTGGTCCTATGTATCTATCACGATGTTTTTCTTCACCGTTTTTGAAAAAAATGGTGATGAAATAAATCACACAAAGTAAAGTGCCTGCCGGGGTTTGAACCCACGATCTAAAACTCGTAAGTCTTGTAATCACTTGTAATAAATATTTGTACACCATAAGTAGTTCTTCTTACAAACTTCTTACAAACAAATAAATTCTGATTCTGAAGATATTCTAAAACTTTAATAAAGAAAATTCAAATAACATTTTCGTAAAGCGCGAAGTTTGTGGAAACAAATCTCCAAAGCGAGGTGACAGGTGCGGAAACAGAACCAACATGACGGCTAATTATAATTGTTTATTCTTATAACGCTGTACAATTAATTTGTAGTCCTGCTGTTTTTGTAATTTATAGATAACGGATTATTCTACGTAGTCGGTTTAGATCTCGCAAAATGGCTGGAAGACGTCCACTGCTGGACATATTCCTTCCCAAGCACCGCCATTTCGACCGGTTCTGTGCTTTTCCCATCCAACCGATTTCTGCGGCCTTCACCAGGTCAACGGTTCACTTTGTGGGAGGCCTTCAAACGATATGACTTCCGGTACGCGGTCGCCACTCCAGAACCTTTCGGCCCCAGCAGCAATCTGTTCTGCGAGCAATGTGCCCTGCCTAGTGCCACTTAAGTTTAGCAATTCTTCGGGATATGTAGTTACCTTGGTTCTCCTACGGATATCTTCATTTGTAATTCGATCGCGTAGGATATTTCCATTGCCTTTTGGGTGACTTTCAGCCACAGCCTTCTAATGAGACTGAAAGTTTCTAATTGTTACAGTTTGTAATGGCAATCATGTCACTTGGTTTTCGAAATTACTTTGATGAAACTAACGCCCGGATTCAGGGACGAAAATTTATTGAAGCGTCAAAACGCGCAAGTCAAGAGCCTAAGTGATTCCATTGGCTGTTGCTAATTCAGTCAGCAAATCACAGCAGGTTACGCGCGCTTGAAAATTTGTTAGCTAATATTTGTTTATTTTCGTTCCAGAAGCTAAGCGTAAGTTTCATCATTATAATTTTTCATTCATTAATTGCCTTATAGAGGATTTAAGACACATAATTGAAACCTGTTTCTGTGTGGAAATCCTCCTGGATCCGCGTACGTCTTGCGTACATCTTGTTGCTTAGATGTTTGAAATAATCACTGAAAGTTTAAAGTAATCAAACATTTATGCAACAACACGTAAGCAAGTTATAAATTAATGAATGTCACGTGATCAACTTAGAACATTAATATTTCGGAAACGTGACACTTTACTGGGTTTGGTCTGAGTATGTTTTCTGTTTGCGTTCATGTCAGCTATAGATTTACACAAGGTGGTCCGACGACCTCGTGAAGGCCGTAGGAACCCGTTGGATGCAAGAAGCGCAGAACCGGTCGAGTTGAGGTGCCTATGTCCAGCAGTGGATGTCTTTCGGCTGAAATGATGATGATGATGATAGATTTACATAAGTGTCATGTGTGACCGCCATTTTGTGAAAAAAAAAACAAAATGGCGGACAGGTTAGTATTCCACGGACCTTCAAAGTTCTTTTATACCTACTACATATATTTAAAAAATATTTTATTTTTATTTTTTTAAACATAAGTTAAAGTAGGAACATAATATCTAGAGCATATTTCCGCAGATAGTAGGTACCTACCCTTATCTAAAAGCATCACTAACAGCATCCTAAAGGTCATTGCTCATAAACAGGACTCAAATATCCTGAAAGAATTTATTCGGGTGCAAATTTTATAATTTTAATTTTATAACTCTCTGTATATATAATATGTAATAGCTATGGACTTAGTCTGAAATAAAGATTTTATTATTATATCCTTTATTTCATTAAATAACACATATAAATTATATTTTTAAATATTAGAATATAAAAAATATAAAAACATTTAAAAATATAAAAAATAGTAGCCCACCGGTATCGGGAACAGGGTCCAAGCTACCGGCGGTCAGGGCTCCAGAGAGAGGAACCTCCTAACAATGCGGGCCGTGTCCAGAAGTACCGCTTTCTGAATCAAGCCCTTGATCCAGCTGCCCAACGAGAGCCTCCTTAGGTGTTGGTCGAGGCTCTTGGCTATTAAACCATTGGCTGTCACGACTATCGGCACAATGATTGCTGAGTCCACATCCCACATGTCGACAACCTCGCGAGCCAAGTCAAGATACTTGATCTGTTTATCTTTCTCGGCTTTCACGAGGTTCTCATCATGCGGGACGGTTATGTCAACAATCATTGCGCGCCGCTCTGATCGATCCACCACCACTATATCAGGCTTATTGGCAACAATAGTCCTGTCAGTGATGATGGATCGATCCCAATATAATGTGATATTACCATTTTCGAGAACTGGGTCGGGCACATACCTGTAGTACGGCACCTCCGATTCCACAAGGCTGTATTTCAGAGCAAGTTGCTGATGGATTATCCTGGCTACAAGGTTGTGTCTATGCAAGTACTCTCCGTTAGCTAGACGAGAACACCCGGAGATAATATGCCTGATTGATTCTCCCGGCCGGTGGCATGCCCGACAGATGTCAACCGTGCCGTCTTTCACAATAAATCTCCGGTAATTGTTCGTCATCATAACTTCGTCCATAATTGCACAGACAAAACCTTCGGTTTCTCCAAAGAGATCACCGAAACGCAGCCAGGCTACGGACGCTAGTAGATCTACATCGGGTCCATGTAGGGCCCGGAAAAAGCGTCCGTGAAGCTCCTTACTCTGCCATACCTCCATGCGATCATTGGTGTCAAGCACTACTGGCTTGCGCCAGTTCTCTTTAGCTAAGGAGAGCGGGGTGAGGCCCTTGTCCACGGCGACTACATCTCGATGCATCCCCACGTCGGTTTCTAGGAAATATTCCCTGAGACTGCATATCTCGCGATTGTGGAGGGTCTTAGCGTTTAAAAACCCTCGACCTCCACACTTTCGCGGGATATACAGCCTCATTACCGATGACCGTGGGTGATGCATTCGATTTGCAGTCAGCAGCGTACGGACCCTCCTATCCAGGGCGTCGAGTTCGGTCTGAGTCCATTTGAGTATGCCGAAAGAGTACATCAAAACCGGCATGACCCAACCGTTGAAGGCGCGCACCTTGTTTCCGCCTGATAGAAGACTATTATGTACTTTTTTCAAGCGACCAAAGAAGCGCTCCTTCAACGATTGCTTCATGTCAGTAACATTGATCCCTAACGCTTCCGACATACCCAAATACTTATAGGTTTCGGATGCGAAGAGGGCTCTAAGGTTTGTGGAAGCCGAGAGTTGGGTTCCCACGGATTCCACAATCTCCCCTCGCTTTACATGCATGACCGCACATTTGTCCACACCAAATTACATCCTGATGGCGTTACTGAAAGTTTCAGTAATTTTCAGTAGCTCCATCAGTTGCAAATTGTTAGGAGCAAAGAGTTTTAGGTCATCCATGTAAAGGAGGTGAGATATAACCTGACTACCTCTCCTCAACCGATAGCCTAGACCAGAATCCTCCAGCAGTGTGCTTAGAGGATTCAAGGCTAAACAGAACCAAAGCGGACTCAAACTGTCGCCCTGGAATATGCCTCGCTCGATCCTTATCGGCTCGCTATTCCTCTGGATATTTCGACATCCTGGATAGCGAAGGACCGTCCTCCATTGCCCCATACACGACATCAGGAAGGTTCGCAGAGTTGTATCTACTTTATACAACTCCAGCACCCTCATGAGCCATGTATGTGGCACCGAGTCATAGGCCTTCTTGTAATCTATCCAACATGTCGACAGATCCTTTCGGGAACGACGAACCTGTTGGCTAATGGCCATATCAATGAGGAGCAGCTCCTTAGTACCCCGGGACCCGTTCTTACATCCATTTTGAGAGACAGACATGATGGAGTTGGTGTCTATATGTTTGTTAATTTTAGTTCTCAAAATGGATGTAAGAACTTTATAGACCGTCGGTAAACAAGTGATCGGTCTATAATTTTTGGGATCCGCGGTACTACCTGATTTATGGAGCAGGTGGGTTATTCCTGTCGTTAGGAACTGGGGTAGCGACCCTGACTCTAAGGCTGACTGGAACTGGGATGCCAAGCAGGCGTGCGACCCTTGGAACCATTTTATCCAAAAGTTGTGCAGCCCGTCCGGCCCTGGAGATTTCCAGTTAGGCAACGGTCGGACTGCACGAGCAACATCTTGGGGGCTGATGGTAAGTACCCCCATTTCTGGTATTAGATCGCACGCTCGCTCAATCTTCCCAGTCCAATCACCCTCGGTGTGACTGACAGGCACCGACCAGATGTTTCGCCAGAACGAGCACATGGCGTCATCATCCGGTAGGCACGTGTCAGTAACACCTTGGTCCGGTCGCTCCCAAGCCCTATAAACCCACCTTTCATCACTCTGGAATGTGCGATTCTGAGTGTATCGCTCCACTCGCCGCCTGTACCGACGAATACGGTTCGCCCATGCATACACTTTCTGCTTCAGGAAGTCGATGCGCTCCGTGACACAAGACATATAGTCTTGAGGACTGATATCTGACTTATTATTATTATTATTATCTAAAACCTCACATTCACTTATTTTTTAATAAGTATATACTTCTTCGCCACGTGATTGACAAGTCTAGAAATCCCAAAATATGCACCAATAACATTAACAAACATAACTTAAAAATGTTATCAGTGTTAATCTTCCTGGACAAGATGAAAGGTCAGTGTGGGAAATTAGGTCAAGGAGATGAGTGGATTTCTCCCTCTGTAAGGTTGGTATGCAATCAGGCCATCGCCCCGTAACCTGCCTGACCTTAGGCCTGGGTGCCACTGTAATCTGTTCATTGAATTACCCGAGAGAGAGGCGAAAATCGTATATCTACGTCTTGTTTTTAGGGTTCTGTACCTCAAAATTCCGTTGTCCGTCAGTCTATCCATCTATCACGACCCTTTTTCTCAGGAACGCGTGGAGTTATTACGTTGAAATTAATATCAAATATTCAATCCCTTGAAGCAGTGACACAACCAAACTTCAAAGTCAAAGCAATCAAAAGATACCTACAGACGTTTATGTTCCGGAATCAAAAACTATAGGGTACTTCCCGTTGACCTAGAATCATGAAATTTGGCAGAAAGCAATGTCATGTAGCACAAGTAATGGAAAATATCTGAAAACGGTAAATTTGTAGATGAATTACAAAAAAAAATCCCATGATAAACTATTTACATACCTACTTTGTACCGAACCCTCGGTGCGCGAGTTTTCTTTTATGTTGTAAACTGGCTACTACGTATCTGGTGCATAATAATATGATCTATTCTTATATAGATAAAAACTATTAATTAGTAGTAGTTTAAATATTCACCAGGCAAGTGTTACGTCATCACGTCAACGCCAGCTGTCTCTGAAAACCAGCGCTGCGGCTCTGTCTCGCAGTGTCGCAATCGCAACTATAGGTTTAGGTACAAGAATTCAGAAAAAGAAGGTTCAGAATGGTCAGATACGTTGTACTTGCAGCCGGTGTGCATGTAAGACCAGTAGGTACCCTAATTGCGTAATACACTTTCAATCACAGTCTGAAACATTTTGAAGGATATTGCTAATCCATTGCTTCATATCTTCGAAAAAATTATCTGCTCATTAACGTAAATAACGCAATGAATGATGTTGAACTGTCAAAATGAAAGCCATTGCTACTGTTATTGTGTTACGCAATTACCGCCGATGTAGAAACGTAAACAAAGAGGGGCCCATGGCTAATTAATAACAGCCGCACAGGTCGATCAATCAGGTTAAGCTACGCTTGCCGCGGTTGGTCTGTGGATAGGTGACCATCTTTACATACCTTGACCCCTCCGTGCCTCGGAAAGCACGTTAAGCCGTTGGTCCCGGCTGTCATTCGTGGATCTTTAACAGTCGTTACGGGGAGTCAGAAGCCCGAAAGTATGACAACCAGTCTTACCAACGGGTATCTTTTTACCCAGTAACTGGGTTGTGGAGGTCAGATAGGCAGTCGCTCCATGTAAAATGCTGGTATTCAGCTGCATGCGGTTAGACTGGAAGCCCACCCCAACATAGTTGGGAAAATGCTAGGCAGATGATGATGAAGACGAACGTAAACAAAGCAAAATGAGTATGTAAGAATCGTAGCAGATGGAGCTCTGTAGTTTCTGCCTGCCCCCATAGCAAGAAGGCTTGAGTTCATGTAGGTATGTATTTACAAGATTTCCAAAGTTTATTACTACTTTATGCAACAGTCATTAACATCCTCGATTATCGTTTACTAAATCGCACAGCAATTCACTTTGAGGCTTAAGCGGCGTCCATTTGATGGTCCGCATTAAAATGGCGGCCATTCGCATTCAATTCCACTGATTGATTGACGAATCTGGTTTATAGACTTTTAGTATTATAGGTCCATTAAACGGTGAATTGCAATATTGATAATACTGTTGTGAGATGGTAAACTTTACGAATAATGGAGTATTATTTGAAGTCTGCTCAATCGTCTTTTCATCCTCATAATGTTTTATTTTTGTAGTAAGCGTGTGTTGGATTATGAAGATGATGATCATCTGCCTAGCCTTTTCCCAACTATGTTGGGCTCGGCTTCCAGTCTAACCGGATGCAGCTGAATACCAGTATTTTACATGGAGCGACTGCCAATCTGACCTCCACAACCCAGTTACTGGGTAATACGATACCCCTTGGTAAGACTGGTTGTCAGACTTTCGGGCTTCTGTCTACCCGTAACGACTGTTAAAGATCCACGAATGACAGCCGGGATCAACGGCTTAACGTGCTTTCAGAGGCACGGAGGGTTCACGGTATGTAAAGGTCAGCCATCCACAGACCAACCGCGACAAGCGTAGCTTAACCTGATCGATCAACATGTGCGGCTGATCGATCAGGTTAAGTCATAAACTTAAATCCATACTAATATTTATGTGTGTCTGTTACCCTTTCATGCCTTAACGGCTGAGCGGATGTGGATGTAATTTGGCACACGAATAGACCATAACCAGCGGTGTTATTCTGTAAAAAGATCACCGTGATAACTTAGGTGAAGTGAGCTTAAAGTGAGGTCATTCCACATGCTAGGGATTGACACTATTGACAGCTCACTTTAAGCTCACTTAACCTAAGTTTTCACGGTGGTATTTTTACAGAATTGCATTACTGTTATAGGACTTATGATACTTTTTGTACCGGTAGTAAGTTCCCGTGGTATAATGTCAGACCTCCACACAGGCGAAGCCGCGCGTTAAAGCTAGTTCTGTAGAATCAAGTGCTTTACATCGCTGAAGCTTGCTTCACATTAGAATGCAGCATCAACAATTTAGTTTAGTTAGACCAAACATGAATCGCATTTTGCGTTATTGATTCTCTATACAAACTAGCCGCTGGAGCAGAAGTTTTAACTTAAAGCTGAACCTAGCTTGGAGTTGTGCAACTCAATGAGGAACTTCTTGAATAGAGGCGAATGGGGAATGAAGGATGAGTCATGGGGCATGTAGAAATTCGTAACAAAGTTTATTGATATTTATTTTGTTTATTTAAAGCAAATAAAACAAAGTCGGCCCGCGCTTTTTCTAAATATTACATCTGGGAGCACGGTAGTGCCCCTGCCAAGACGAGCCAAGCGAAGCGCAAGGGCACTACCTATCTTTTCTCGAAGCGCTTCGTCGTTTTTTTGAATCCTCATAACTTGGGTTTGGATTATACCAGATAAACAAAATTCTCGTGATATGATGTCAATAGTAGACTTATTAAACATATAAAGTTTCAATTGCATAGCTCATAAACTATATAAATGATATTATTGATATCTAAAAAACCCCGATTTCATCACTGACTTACTGATTTACATTGATTTATTTATTTATTTAATTATCCTCCTACTGGTACGCCTTACAGCAATTACACCAGGCGGAGCGAAAAATTACTTCATGTGCTGCTTTAATAATATAAGTCAATGGCTGCTTTCCATCCTTCCTGTGCGCGGTGGACATCGAACGGGCGGCGATGGAACACGCATGCTCACACAGCGTTAACTCCACAGTTCCATTACTCCATCCCAATTGGGCACATTCTTTGCGATTTTTTTTGAGACTCAACGAATTTTTCAAAATAAATACATTGAAATTGTAAAAACGGAAAATTTTGATGTGCCGTCTTGCCTGACAGGTGTCAGGTGTGACTGATGATCATCAAAATTCTTAGGGTACTTCCTGAAGTCCTAGAAAGCTGGAATTTGGTATGTAAGCAAATATTAGTACACAAACAACACTAAAACTAAAACTAGGAAAAAAATGGTCATAAGCAACTTGCATTTATGGTATGTAAGAAAAAGTGAAATCCCACCAAAAACATTTTCATGTAGAATGTTGCCAAGACGAGACCATAAATATGGCTCGCATTGTCAAAATGTAATCAGATCTCATGTTCCACGTGCCGCTAGCACGACTGTATTTTGCTAAATCCAAGGCCTTGCCGCTGGCAGAGGTCACTTTGACTTTGATTTTTTTAAATCAGCAGAGGCACTTGTCTGAAAAATGAATTCAGATTTCTCTTCAAATAAAATCACTCCTTCAGTGTGTACTAGACCAATTTCCCCCAGCCTCCTCATATAATAACAATTGCTGGTTGAACAAGTTATTCCAAGGGGTTGTTATAATTCAAGTCTTGCATAACGTTCTGTTAAGTTTCTTCTGTCGATCTTGAACGATTTCCTACGAGGAGGATGAGTGCGCGTCTACGAGTGTAGGGCTAGAAAAATAATTCAGACAAAAATAAAATGCGATGATATAATCCCAGCCTATTTCTGTCCCATTGCAGGGCAAACAGCTCTTCTCATACAAATAAATAAAATAAAATTCATTTAATTCAGGCAAGACCCATATTTACACACAATTAAAATATTACAACGCTTACGCCACAGAATAAAATTTCTCTAAAAAAAATGCCTTTGATTAAACAAATAAAATAAATCAACGAATACAAATTAAAAAGGACATGGAATTAAAAATTAAATCAAAAGTAATAAAAAATAAAATACATTCAAAATATAAAAAGAATACAAAACCAGTCACTTTAAATATAATATGTCAATGTCAATTAAAACTAAGTGCACAGGCTATACATGTCTGCCACAGCATTTCCTAATGAAGGGGCAGTCAATTTGTTCAGCGATCATCACCAGGACAGTATTGGAGCTGGCCTGCACCCTGCGCACTAAGGACGCGCACTGCCATGCTTGCTCAAGACGGGTTAAATATTAGCTTCTGCCTAGGACTCCGTCCGCATGAAATTTCTTGTTCCCCGACACACCCCGTGGCATCGCATCGCCTGCCCGCGCTATTACTTCGCAATCTTTCTGACCTTTTTTCGTTTTGTTCGGTTCCTTAGAGGGGTTAACGTGATGTTAAATAACCTGCCTCAAAAACTGGGCTAACAAATAATTTTTTCAAATCCGACTGGTAGTTTTAGATTTCAGCGCGTTCAAACAAACTCTTCAGCTATAAGTTCAGGTTTCCTCAAAATATTTTCCCTTCACCGATATCAGAAATGTCCAAGATAAACTCATAAAGTCCATATGAATTGAAAAAGCGACATTGTTACTTGCCCGGATTTGAACTTTGCATGAGAGGCGAGACCTTAACCACTGCGCCATTATGAAAATGCGATGTGGTGAATGGTATTTAAAAACTTGCACAGGCAAACAGGCAATTTTGAATTGTCAAGGAGTCGTTCAGTTAGTCAAAAATCCAAAACGTAGATCTCTATGGACAATAGCAGGCTAACAAAATTCATTAACACTCTTGCCAGATAACTTTATCGGAGAAATATTTTTGAATTTTTGACAGTTCTTCCATACAAAAACTGTCAGCCGTCAATTTTATTCCACGAATAAAAATTATCGGTCGATTGAAAAATCGGCCCTAAATCAAATTAGGTTGGTATTACAAAACTTGGTCTCATTATCCATGTGAGCATATTGTAAAAGAAAACAATAAAATATTAGTGATTATGTGAAGGATAAATTAGGTAAGACAGAGTAATTTTTTGAAAGCCAAAAAGTATGTACTAATTCTGAGCCTAAGTGAGGAGCCAGACCAAGAGAGATACATAAACCCGCAGGGCAGCAAGTAGCGAGCTATTGGGCAGTAGCAACTCCACGGACCCTGTCTCCCGAGAGAATTCTTGTTCCTCACCTCTGGCTTGACTTTATTAAATAAATAAATATATCCTTTATTTCACCAAAAGCAACAGCAGTACAATATCCAAAGACAAGAGAGCGTAAAGGCTTATAACTAGGTCACAATAATTTTAGTACTCTGACTCCTAAACTAGGTGTCGGTGCCTGTGTCTTAGGAGTCAGTGATTCTTCGTTACAAACAAAGCCATATTATACTAAAACGGGACGTTTCAACAATAAGCAAATGGTGTAAAAGAAAAAAGGATATAATGTAAGGGAAACACAAAAGTAAGACGTTTAACTGTGTGGAGTGGTGAATTAATGTAAGGTCTGAGTGTGTGTGTGTGTAGTGAGTAAGTGTAGGATGTGTGTGTGTAAATGTAGTGAGTAGGTGTAGGGTGGGTGTAGTGAGAAGAGTGGGGTGTAGTCAGTGCACATCCGTTTATGGTTAGAATTAGATTTATGTAGTTCATTTTCATTGTAAATTACCCAGTAGAAGATCCTCAGTGTTATCATAGCTTAGTGTTTGGAGATAATCTCTAAGGAAGTTTTTGCATTAGTATTTAAGGCACAAATAAGTTTTTAACTTTTTATTTAGGAAGTTGTACATTTTAATGCTAATAACGTAGAATTGGCGTTTGGCAAAGGCAGTTCTGTGGCGTTCGTGAGGGAAAATGTTATGCTTAAGTCTGCCAGTCGGTTCCTTTGGAGGGCGAACAGAGTGTTTGCGTAGGGTCGCCAGGAGCACATAAAGTTGCCTTACTGTGAGTATCTTGCAATCGGAATAGAGCTGCACAGTGGGGTATGTACGTGGGCGAGAGAGCATTACCTTAAGGACAGACAGCTCTCTGGGCTCTCTCAAGGCGGATAAATACATTTTGGGTGGCACCACCCCAAAATTTATTGACCGGCCGAAGTGAAAACTAACGAGGAACAGAGCTTCCGCCTTTTTCTTGCCTTTATTGTCCGGCTTGAGTGGATTCGTTAGATGAAACGTGCTCGGAGGAAGGAAGTATTCCAGTAAGATGCTGATAGGGATCTTGTCCGTATTTTCGGGATTGTACTGATAGCCGTGGAATACCTCTCCACTCCTAATAAGTACCTCAAGACATGTTGCCCCCTTGTCGCTAAGTCATTATGTGCCAGCGACAGTTTCCGGAGGCCCATTATTAAGTGTGGAAGTCACCCCCTGCCATCTTAACCGTGTTTATTATAATAAACACGGTTAAAATTGCAGAGGGTGACTTGACTTGTTATAGGTATATAACATTGGTCAGGCAGGGTCCATAGTTCAAGGTACCCAATCCACTTTAGCCGCCGAAACCCATAGCTCAATATGTTTTGTTTCCACGTTCTACAATAATATTGCACCAAACGGGTGTTGTTCTTGGGTGCACATGACATGCAAAGTGAATACAGGGATAATCGTCGGTAGGTGCCTCCTAATCATAAAAAATTAAATGTCTATATACAGGGCCTCTAAAGGCCTTTAAATGTTTCGGGATACTAGGGTCCCGATATACGTGTCAAATACATTTTTAAAATAATATTGAAGAATTTATTTCCAAAATCATGGCAAGGCCAGTAAGTTGGTATCCCTTAGAGAAAATTAAGTGAATTATATAATATAACTTTTTGAGTCTGGTTATGCTGTCTGTACTATCGTAACAATGTCAAACGCAGTGATTGCCACCACTCCGGTTTAACAGAATAACAAGCACTCACGAGTTGCTGCTGTCAAAGACATCTCGAACACTTTTAAATTGTAGCTTTTAGATTATCTTGTTAGACTATTTTTTTTAATAAAAGTGTTATCTTATTGTTAAAGGTGTTTATTTTTATGTAAGTTTGTTTTGATAGAAACATTCATTTTAATTAATGTTTTAGCTTAACTGTGTTTTTAGCTGTCTGCGGTGGAGCTCAAAAACTGTGTTTTTACCTGTCTGCGGTGGAGCTCAAAAACTGTGTTTTTATCTGTCTGCGGTGGAGCTCAAAAACTGTGTTTTTACCTGTCTGCGGTGGTGCTCAAAAGGAGGGAAATATTTTATCAGGTTAACCTGACTACATAGTTTCGAACTCGAACGGAGCTCTTGGTTACTCAGAGTACTCAGACGATTTCTTCGAAACTATTCGAGCAACACACTTGTTCACACATTATGATTAGGGAATTTTCCCAAAGAATTAAGAATATTCCATACGCCATATTATACCTAGTTCATCATCTAGCAATGAATATAGTCGATGCAATTATTTTATTGCGGGGTAAAGGATTAATGTTGGTGGTAATGGGAGTGCCCTCAACGCTCAAAAATAAAATAGTCGTTCCTATAATAAGATTGCATTCAGCCGTGTTGAACGTCAAACTTTATTCTTTCTACATTTATCCACATCGTGACGATGTGGCAGATGTAGATAACTATTCATTCATACACGCTGGACATAGGCCTCGCCCAAGCACCGCCACTTCGACCGGTTCTGTGCTTCCGCATAAAGCGGATTTCTGCGGCCTTCTTAAGGTCGTCGGTCCACCTTGTGGGGCCTTCCAACGCTACGTCTTCCGATACGTGATCACCACTCCAGAACCTTTCAGCCCCACCGGCCAACTATTCTGTGAGCAAGGTGGCTGCCCACTGCCACTTAAGTTTCGCATTTCTTCGGACTATGTGAGTTACCTTGGTTCTCCTGCGGATCTCTTCATTTCTGATTCGATCACGTAGAGAAAGTCCAAGCATAGACCTCTCCATTGCCCTTTGGGTGACTTTTAGTCTTCTAATAAGACCCATAGTGAGCGACTACGTTTCAGTGCATAGGTCATCACTGGCAACACGCAGTGCTCCAAAACTTTCGCCTTGTGAAACTGCGGTATGTGGGACGAGAACACGGACACGAGAGTGGGTTTTCATTACCTACCACAGGCACCAGTGATTCACAAATGTTTGTATACTGTATACTTATGATACCAAATAAATAAATAAAAATATTGCGCAGCTTCCTGAACACTGCCCAGCCGAGTCAAATTCGACGATTGACCTCATTCTCAAAGTTGGATCTCCCTAACTGGACAGTTTGTCTTAGGTAAACATACTCGTTCACTATCTCGAATATCGCGTTTCCGATCTTCATAAGAGAGGGTGTTACATGGGCATTTGACATGATCTCTGTCTTGTCTATGTTCATTTTAAGACTCGCTCTTTTGGAACCTCTACTGAGGCCATATTCTGCGGAGAATATAACTATAATATCTTAAAATTACATTTTGATATCATTTTTAAAAGTAAAACGAGAACTAATTTTTTATAACCCGCATCAGGGAATATTTGCAAATGAATGAGCCGACAACTGTGTGTGTTTGTATTTTTGTTACTTCTTCGTGCACAAACGGCTGGACAAATTTTGATAAAATTTGGTACGGAGGTAGCTGACACCCTTGATTAATTCATAGGATACTTTTTATCCCGAAATTCCCACGGAATCGAAACTTATGCGGGTGAAACCGCGGGGCGCAGCTAGTGAGCTATAAAATGAACAATTTGAAGCAATCATTTGACTAATAAAAAAACATTTTAAAGGACAAAAGAAAACGAAAATGAGTTAGGTTTGTGTGGTTTAATCATTTTTTTTAACAATAGTACTTTTTTATGTAGTAAAAGGTCTGAACAGAATAAAATATTTATAAAATTGAATATCTTGGATACAATAATATTTTATGAAAGCTATAGTTGCTACTTTTATAAGGTCGTTTTAGTTGCTAGTTTTTAGTAGTAGTTTATTTCGTTCTTAATAGTTTGACGTTTTATTAAACCCTTTAGTGTCGATCTTAGGGAGATCCCTAAGTTTTAGTTGCAACTTTTGTCTCAGCAACTAACTTGTCGCTCACGTCAAGTCTAGGGACTGAAAGGGCATAGATGTTAGTATATCAGTTGCTTTAACTATGTTATTATTATACCTACGTTTTCTATCAGTAAGGCTGTCAGCCCAGGTACGCTGAGAATTTAAAATTGTAAGTATGATAAGTTACAAAAAATGTACGAAATCGTGCGATTTGGTCGATAAAATAATACCATTATTCCGTTTATTTTAATGTTTATTTCAACACTCAATTATAATCATCATAGACTTCAGAGGTGCCAGTATAACGTAGTTAGTGCAAATCTAGCCGACACGTCTACCTACGCAATTACGAGCGACGGCGGAATCCATTATTGGTAGTCTCCGTTCCAATCAAGACAGCGAATAGTTGCATAGAGGTAACATTCTAGAAGTGAATGCTTACCACCACATTCAAAAAAGTTTAATTCATTATGTGTTTCTCTTCATTGAAAAGTGACATTTTTTGCGTGTAGGTAAACCTTCCGTTCCTTCCTACTTCGTTGTGGATAGATAAATTAGCCCTAGAATTGAAATATTTATCTGTTAAAATAGTTGTGCCTGGACAAAAAGCCTTGCCTTGATTGCCTTGTTTACACGTAACGGAGAACGTGTTAAGAAGGCATATATAGCGCTACAAGGTTCTTTTGGCGCGTGGCCAAAATCGGAACTATCGTCGCCATATTGTTTTTCTGATACATCTCACAAAACACTAACAGCACCTCCTTGTCAACGTCATTTGAGCGCCATTAGATCCTTGTAGCAGTGTAGGTAGGTAAGTCAAATGAAGTCGCGATGGACAGAAGAGGGAACAGGGTATGGCAGGGCTTCTCAAAGTGGGACAAGATTTACGTAATGGCGGCTGGATGGCTGACAAGCAATAGGAGGCATTATTAGAAATGTCCACAGATGAAACTCTTCAAGCAGATTTGAAAAGGATCTCTTTATTTGATTTTTGGGCAGCTAGACAGTAAGACTATCCCATGCACGGTTAAACTCACTTCTATTCATTTGTAACAAACACATACTTGTTAGTCTGTCGCGCAGAGACACCAGACTATGCTATTTTATCAGTATAATTCTTAATTATGCATCAACAGTATAGCTCAGTCCTCTTAGAGAATGTATTTAGATATTATTAGAATTGTATTTTTGGCTTACTTTACGAAGACGGAAATATTTTTTTACATTTAATTGACGAATGATTTAACTTCACTTTATTATGCAGAGTAAAATTATTCCCCAATTGAATTAAATATTCTTTACCTGCCTACTGTAACAAAATAATTCCTACATAATTACCGCTAATTATCAGGTAAGAGAAGGGTCCTTATATTTGTTTCGTGTACATGATTATGGTAGAAGTAGAACATGATCCTAATGTATATAATATAATACTTCTGCATGAAATATTTTGTGAGTGGGTCCTTGGATGGTTTAGATTCACAATTGGACCCGATAGGAGGCGCTGCGATCCAATTTTAGGATACAGGACAAGGTCTGTCTGGTCAGCTAGTTTCTCACACCTACCTATATAATAAGTGTTATTACATAAAAGAATATATCTTTACAAATGATAACATTAGTATTCAGAGCTTGGTACTTTCGTTTTTTGCCATTATTTGTATTGCGTTATTTTTATATCATAATAATTTTAATTTTTAGTATTTTTATTAAAATATGTTTTTTATGAGGAAAATTTTAATACCTGAAATAAGTAAAATAATTGAACTTAAAAACAATTTTTTTAAATTTTCAATCAATTCAATTTATTTATTTATCAGATCATAAAATCCAATTTGTTAGTAGATGCATATACAACTTAAACACTAGTGTTAGTACATCCATAACAATTGTTAGTTACAAAGGTCTTAAAAACGATATTAGTTTTACACTACAAACTAAGATAACAAAACAATGAGCATAGAGCATTTTCTTAAAAAAATATGTATTTGTAATAAATATAACAACAATAATAATTAATATTGAATCGTACTAAAATAGGAACCTACTCCTAGACCTTGCCAGAAAATTTGTAAATCAATTTTTCCAGTTAAAATAAAATCCGATTGAGTTCTGAGTCTGACCTTTAAATAGAAATATTGGTTTTCAACCAGCGATTTCTAATACGTTTACGTTAGCAATTTTATCTGAAATTGAAATCCTAACAGCTCGCGCCGTCCAATACGATTTAATTGTAGTTTGAGTTTCACGACTCCGGAATATACATAAATTATTATTCTTTGGTTTTTTGTAGTAATGGTAGATATTTCAGCAGCTGTTTCCGTAATAATCTATAAGATGAAGTTATCGCTAGGTATAGATAGTTTTTCTAAATGTGGTTATTTCTGTATGTCAGATTGTTGTTTGAAAACGCACCCTCAAGTAGACTTAACATAAGAAGATCTCACATGCAAGTCGTTTTCTACCACTTTCTGGACAGGCCTCGGCCTCGCCGTACCGTGGGGGCAACGGTAATGAAATTTTATGACGTCCCGTTGTCTCCGTGACGGGGACACAGATTACGGGGACAACGGGAATACAGGGAACGTGAAACCATACTTGTCCGTTGCCCCATATGTCATAAGGGGGTCAATGGTAAGGACATTTTATGACGTCCTGTTGTCCCCGTTACGGTGACAAAGATTACGGGGACAACAGGAATACAGGATCTCAGGCACCCATTGTGTGGAGACTTTTGCACAGCGGTTATCGTGCATGCAGCTGATGTGACCTGCCTAATCTCATTTGAGCCTAACAACCTTCTTGCCTACATCCGTTATACTCGCTTTAGAACGCAGCGTGGTGTTCTGAATTTTATCCTGTCTTTTTACACCCAAAATGATGCTTTGCATTGATCATTGGCAAACTACGAATCTGGTTCGAGGGGGAGCGAGAAAACAGTTACTGGAAGGATGGTATAAAAGGTGTAGGGCCTCCCCCCAGCACATTTAGTACGATAGCTTTTTATAACTTTGACAAGCTAACACTAACATATATTATATTATTATACAAGTATATAATCACACTAATATTGTAAAGGCGAAAATTTGTGAGTGTGTGTGTGTGTGTGTGTGTATTTATATGTTTGTTAATTCTTCACGCTCCTGGATTAAGATAACATTTGGTATGGAGGTAGCTGACACCCTGGATTAACATAGGCTACTTTTTATCCCGATATTCCCACGGGATCGACATTTACGTGGGTGAAACAGCTAGTAAATCCTAGTAAAGGAAAAAGGTAGAAGCTCATTGGTCATCAAAGAATTAGTCCGTCTCGCTGTCAATGGGATAAGTGCCCAAAAGGCTGGCAGCATTACCACGTTAAATAGCAATGCTGATTCTTTTGGCATAAAATAAATTTCGTACCTTTCTACCATATTGTCAGAAAAGCGAAACACCGTTGCTACGGCGTAGCCATCGGCTACGCATGCTACGCGGTCGTAGCAAATAATTTTGCTTAGAAATCTACGGTGTGTCCGACACTTATTAAAAGTATATTTCTGTACGGCCTTAGTCTTACTGAGTATCGAAGCTGTTTGGATCATAATGATTTATAAAAATACTTTGAAATTATTAAAGAAGAGGATATTAATTAACAACTGCCAATACCAGCCGCTGGAAGAAAACAACAATTATTATCGCAATTAAGGGGTATCGGGATTAAACTAGGAACTCTTTTAAAAAAGGTTAATTTAAATGAATAAATCTTGTTATTATTTAGTATATTTTTGCAGTCTTTCGGGTACTATTAAATGAGCGGTTTTAATTTATTGATTTTATAGCACTGTGTGATGTAAACCCATGAAGTCACGCTTTTCTGTGACGTAAGTAGTTCATTTTTACACAGAAAATATTGTATACTATACATATGATTTAGTAGTCTATTAATGCACGGCGTTTAGCACCCTCGCTATTAAGTCACACGTATCGTAATGTACTAATGGGGGTAACTCATCATTTCAGCCGAAAGACGTCCACTGCTGGACATAGGCCTCCCCCAAGCACCTCCACTATATGGGGGTAACTGCCAATTCATAATTAACTGTATCTTAATCTGAGTTTTTCGCCTTAAGTAATCTTAACTTAACTGCACGTTCGTGAGTGTGAGTGTTACTAATTGAAATGGAAGTATAAATAGGTAAAACGAAAAATATTTCATTCGGTTTCATCGTATTCCACAAAAATACATTTCTTTATATGTTCTACATAATCATCCGCGTAGCCTTTTCCTAACTATGTTGGGGTCGGCTTCCAGTCTAATCGGATGCAGCTGGATACCAGTATTTTACATGGAGCGACTGCCTATCTGACCTTGTGGTGGTCAGATAGGCAGTCGCTCCTATTACTGCATAATACGATATTCCTTAGTCCTTGGTAAGACGGGTTGTCAGACTTTCGGGCACGGCTAGTTCTGTAATAAAATCCCAACTAAAATGTTGCATAAAAATCAAAATGAATGCTTCAAAATAAGTACTACTGCTAACAGGTACAAATAATGGTACTTATTCAAACAGGATCGTTACCCGACCAAATTAGAGAGACCTCCGGCATATCTTCAGCGTTCTGTTAGAAAAAGGGAGACTGGTAAGCAGACGGGTCTATGTAAATTGGTCGCCTAATGTAAAGGAGACTTCCCTGTGGAGTTTCGTATAATGCGATCCATTAAACTTATAAAGTCAAGTACGATGTGCTCTCCAATTTACCAATTGCAAGTTGGTACATACGAGTGACAAAGTTAGAAGTGTACGCGAGTGTGGTAACGGTAATTGCTAATTGAATTAATGTTTTAGAGAAATGTGGTTTGGTAATTCAATTAGTGTCTGTCTCGTTGGTCTAGTGGCCGCAAGCGCTACTGAGCATTAGGTCTCGGGTTCGATTCCCGGGTCGGGCAAAGTGTTATTGGGTTTTTTTATCTAGAATTTCTCAGTAGCAGCCCGGAGTCTGGATTTGTGCCCGGTTGATGGCAATAGGCTAACTTAGCAGGCACGACGTAACAAATTTTATAATAAGAAAACTAAACTAAACGTGGGTGTACTATACGTACAGACGCCAGCACATCAAGTTACTACAATCTGTCAGATTTCTTTAATAGATTTTCGACTTTATTGCTGAAACATAAGGTTCAAGGTTGATTGGGAAAATCTGACAGTTTCGGGTAGGTTGACCTGCTGGCGTCTGTACCATCGCGGCCTTTTCCGCCTGATCACTTAAAAATGTTTTCACCTACATCCTACGGCTGCGCCAAGCTACGCCTCCTAGTTTTCGGCTATTAGGAACGCGATAGCGCCATTAGTTGCAACCTGCACTAACCAGCACCCAGCTGGCTGGCTGGTTGTAGCTTAGTAACCCATCACGTGTGAATTTTGTGAATTATACGGACGAACTATTTGACCTTGGCGCGGGGCTAGAGAGCGCTTCTATTTTTGAGTGCAAGTAAAAATGAATTTAGTGGTGGTCAGGCGGGAGTGTCCGCGATAGTACATATCTGCCTTCGGGGATTACGAGTACAAGCGTGAGGTATTTTTATGTTAATGGAAATACCCATTCTTTTTGTTTTTCAATACTCAATGGAACACCTACGTTCTGGTCTGATGCTTATTTTCACTAACACGCCACACTACGCCACACCTAAATGTTATGCCTAATATTTAGATCCACAGAGAGATCCGCATGATTGTTAAAAAAATATATTTTAAGTAACTTAAGCATTGGCTGCATATGTATTTCTGGTAATCCATCGACTATAGAGCAGTGGAGCAGTGGTGGCCAAGTGGTAACGGCCGCGACTTACGAGTTGCAGGTCGTAGGTTCGAACCCAGACAGGCGCTTTACTTTTTGTAAATTATTTCATCACCACTGCTCTCAAAACGGTGAAGGAAAACATCGTGAGGAAACCGGCATGTCCTAGAACCAAAAATTCGAAGACATGTGACATCTGCCAACCCGCACTGGGCCCGCGTGGTAGATTACGGCCCACTCCCTCTCACCAAGAGGAGGCCTGTGTCCCAGCAGTGGGAACATTATAGGCAGATTATGTATGTTATGTATAGAGCAGTGGTGGCCCAGTGGAATCAGCCCCGACTTACCGAGTTGTAGGTCGTGAGTTCGAACCCAGGCACTTCGTGTATTTAATTTCATCACCACTGCTCTCAAAACGGCGAAGGAAAACATCGTGAGGAAACCGGGATGTCTCAGAACCAACGCCCATATGGCCCACCCCTCTCATAGAGAGGAGGCCGGTGTCCCAGCAGTAGGAACATTATAAACTGACTATGCTCATGTAATGGCAATAACCTCGAACAACTAATGGTTACCGGCAAGTTGGGTGGTAAACGATCAACCTTTGCGATGGTCCGACTAGAAATTTCATGATACGCTTCACTTGTCCAAGGATAGACAGAGATGGCGAAACATCGTCAGGGAAAAGATGATTTCAAGGGAGGATCACAACCCTCAGTAATGAGGAGTACAACTTGAGGAGGAGGGAGGATGCTTATGATTATGCATCGACTATAATGTAAATGCATAAGCGTTTTTGTATGTTCAAAAACAATCACTGTTTACTGTCTAGTCTATGAACTTGACTTTGTTTTTATTTTTCTCAAGTCAGACATAAAAAATAAGGTATTGTTAAAAATTTGGTTCTCAAATATTTAATCTTATTAATATTTTCTACAACAAAACCATTTTAAATTTTCCAACAAACAAATTAGTTTTCTCATTATAATAACTAGTAATTAAATTTTATTTCGGCGGTCCCCAAACAATTTGTTTTGTTGTGTCTTGTTGAAGGCGCTCTTGACTCATAAATAATTGAAACTTTTTAAAGAAGAACCTAACTCATTAATCAAGCATTTCGTTTTATTTTCAATTCAATTAAAGTATTTGTTAAGAAAAGAAAAACAAATAATTATATATTATTGTAGAACGAAGTTTCTCAGTAAAATCGAATGCAACTTAATATTGCAAATAAGTAAGAACACGACGTATGTACACATGCCTGGGCCTTAGTTGCGTAACACACTTTCAATCTCAATCAGAATCATTTTGAAGGATACCTACGTCCCAACCGCCGCGGGAGACGCTCCGGGCGTCACGTCGTGAGACGCGGCTCACGACGACTTCCGGCCACCCGTAGGCGCGGGCCTGCGGACGGAGAGTCATGGGTAGCTCACCGTCCGATCAGGACCAGGCCCGTGCCGGACGGCGCTACGTGTTCCACGCGCGCCTCAAAGAGATGTCAGCACTAGTGAAGGGGCCCGTTAGGGCCGAATCATGCTGGGTCAGTGGGATTGTCCGAAAGAGTTACCGCTACCCCGAAACATAAAGGACTAAGGAAGGAACATGGATGGGTTTTAGTCAGTAAGAGTCTGTCACTCCCTTCCGCTCCACCCAGAGCGGGAGGAGTCAATTGATGATTTTCCCACCCTCAAAGAAAAAAGGTATCTATTGCTATTCCATTGCTTCATATGTTAGAAAAATTGGTCTGCTCAGCAACGTAAATAACGCAGTTAATGTTGTTGAACTGTCAAAATCAAATCCATTGCTACTGTTAGTGTGTAACGCAATTACCCCACTGATGCCTGTAACTCGCACGAAAGTATGCAGGTAGGTGGCCATGCCATTTTGAGTGTGTGACAGTCTTCAATCAGAAGTTTTTTTTTATGGTTTATTAAGAAAAACACGGCCAAGTGCGAGTCGGACTCTTACACAAAGGGTTCCGTACCACAGTATAATATTTAATACTACAAATAAAAATAAACGTTTTTTTTGTATCGGGAACCCCTTTTAATTTTTTAACCTTATTTTATTTTTATTGTTTGTTATTATAGTGCCAGAGACGGGCAGAGGAGGCTTAGTAATAGGGTTCCGTTAGCACCCTTTAGCTACGGAACCCAAAAAATACAGGGTTGTGTAGAATCCCGTTGGTTCCAATGCACATATTCCGAGTTGAATATATCACTACATTGGCCCATCACCACACCAAAGCCAGTCGTCAGACACGCTTCACATTGAACTCTGTCCCGCCATTCGTGGAGAACTGACAGTTGACATTAGTGACCTCGCTCTGAAGGCCACTTCCCGTAATTAAAATCGTTCAGCGACAATCAGTGTCAAAAACTTGTCAAAAATTTAAGGAATTATAGAGGTATTTTTGACAGATTGAGGCTGTGATCAGACTGTGAACGTTCTAAAAATTACAAGAATTTCTCCACTGGTGTGCATGAGATATTGTTTACATATCCATACTGTTTACATATAGATACTTATATTATAAATGCGAAAGTGTGTCTGTCTGTCTGTCTGATACCTCTTCACACTTAAACCGCTGAACCGATTTAGATAAAATTTGGTATAGAGATAGTTTGAGTCCCGGCAAAAGACATAGGATAGTTTTTATCCCGATATTCCCATGAGATCGACACTTGTGCGGGTGAAACCGTGGGGCGCTTCTAGTATCTAATAAATAAATACACTACAGGTCTTAATAATTAATTACAATCTAGCCCATGAGATTAATATGCATTTTAATCTAACATAACCTCCTTACTAATAGATAAACGTTGTACAGCGTCTGTTTAGTTACACAACGCTTTGTCTTCTTCTTTCAAAAGTCAGGTTACTGCCGACTGAAAAAAGAAATCGGTTTGTAACTATTCACCTGATATAATACGTTTATTAGTAAGGAGGTAAAATGTTTACGTGATAATTATTTAAAAACTTTGGAATAGTGTTGATTGTACTTAACACAAGTCCGTCCGTCACTTTCTTAGAGTCTGATAAAATGATGTACCTAAATACTTTGTTCATGTGTTATAATAAGTGTGTCATTGTCACTATTATTTCTACACTACACTAACTCAAAGAATTTATTCGTGTTGTTCTGTCATTATGTTTGTGATTGCCTCGACATTCAAATGTTGGTGGGCCTCAGCAAATTTTTCAATTTTGTTGGTGTTGGGTTCCATTTTGAGGTCACGGTAGAGGTCTTAATGTCTTATATACCATAGCGCGTTATCAATACTCAGGAGTATTGGACCTTATTCTTATATTTTTCTTCTCTACTTCTCTTCTTCTTGTTCTTTTCTTTTACCTTATTTTAGAATGTTTTTATTATTTTGATGTCGGTGTTGGTACAGCCCCACATTTGGATGTCATGCGTCCATATCGGCAACACAAAATATGCTAAATTACCATACTGTGATGTATCGATATTAGGTAGGAATTCCGTCCAACCAACCAATATCAGATGTTGTTAAGCCACAATGACATGCAAAGCTACTTGCATGCTTTTCTGCAAGTTAAAGTCATGCGTATTTGCGAATTTAATCCAGCCATACGTTAAAGCCCAAAGTTAACTTATAAAATGCAGGTGAACCAGTCTTATTCAATAGAATATACCATTTTTATTTCTTGAGTGACTGTCGTTTGGCGAGTGTGAGTAGCTCGTTGAATATCGAAAGGATTGGCAAGGGAAAATCGTTACCTGCGACGTTGAATAGTGATGTGACTTATATCGATATAAAGTCTATCGATGATAATTCTGGTGTTTATATTTTTCAAATTCTATTAAGGTTGTAATTAGTGGAAATCTTTTAGTTTAACGTGTGTTATAGAGTGTGTGTTTATTGCGACCGTGACCCTATAAGTTCTTAATACTTAACCCTATTGAATGACTATTTAATCGAAATGGTTATACAATAAGGTTAGATGAACTATGAGGGATATATTGATTGATGATTTCATTCAAATTCAAATTAATTGATTTGCTAGAATTTAGGTATAAATTAAGAACTTAAGACTACGTACGTGGCCCAATTACATTCTACCATTAGGAACATAATGGTGTGCAAATGTGTCTTATTGACATTGATTGTAATTCTGTAAATACATACGTTACGGTCGCGAATCATATTTTGTTCAACCTGACACTGACCTGCAAATTACAAAAACGTAAGAAAATTTTAATTTCGCGGATGATTATGATGATTGATGCTTCCCCATTATGAACTATTTTCGTCTGCTCATTGCACGATGGAATCTGCTGTACCAACTCACATATACCTACAGGGTTATTGGTAAAACATTAACAACCTCTTAAGAGGTCATTGTACTCATCATTATGAACAACTTTTACTGAACCAAACTTAAAATCGCGAAAAAAATCAGCTGTTCCCTACATTTTGACGAGTTATAAGTACGAACATAAATGTAGGGAACAGCTGATTAATACTGTATTGTCTGCTTAATGCCATAGTTTCAAAAGGTATTATGTGTCCTAACTGGATAGAAGAAATAGTTTGAAAACTGACGAAGAAATGAAAGACTCGACTTTACTTAGGTCGATACGCACATCACTACGCAAGAAGCAGTCCCTAACCTAGTTATGGAGCGATCTCGTTCGGTCAGATCTTCAATCTCCTGTATAAATCTAGATCCTAGCTTGTTTGTGCTAGCATTGGTCATAGACAACTGTTAGTCTAGACCACACAGCTTTTGTTGCCTACACACTTGTCTGTGGTTCACAAACAAACAGAATCTCAAAAGGCTATCGATAGATGACGGGAATTGAATGGCTAGGGATTTATGTGTAGTCATACCTACATGATCGTGTTTGATAAGGCGCCTGTATTTTAAAGAAATAACAGTTGTTCATTTATGTTTAGAATAAAACGTTAAACGGAACATCAAATCAATGTTATTTTTAGGGATCCGTACCCAAAAGGGACTTCTGTCTGTCTTCTGTCTGAAGGACTTCTGTACTATCCGTATTTTGTGATTTAGGTCAACTGTAGCATCGTAGATTTTTATCGTTTTAACTTTTAATTTAACTATAATAATGCACACTTGCTTTTCCAGTTCACTTTTGACATTGACAGAATAGTCGACATCGGCTTTACTTGCCATAAATAAAAATAGAATAGAATACAAAGGATTATTTCAATACGATTTAGTTAGTAATCATGCGAGAAGTCGACGGCCATTTTCTTATTATTAACCTTTATTTTTAGTTATCTGTCGTATGTTCGTACAAAAGATGTTGGCCTACAAAAGGTTTTTTGCTCACCCTCGTCACGTTATCGACACTCGTCGATTTTATTGTCGGCCCTCTCATCAATCATGTGTGAGGAAAACGATGATTTACGCTTCAGTCAAGTGTTTAAGGACTTGGGAAGATACACGGTATAATAATATAGGTAGGTAGGAGATACAAGTCGACGTTATCACCGCTGTTACCACATCCGATAAAATAATGTTACAACTCGAAAAAGGAATTTTCATGTTCTTTTTCAGTAAAATTTAAAAACAGCGTACCTAAGCCACTGAAACATGTTTTTTGTAAGCTTTTCAAGTAAGTATGTATAATTTTGATCACATAATAAAATAGTTTAAGAATTAAGACTGATGAACAAATCCGTGAGTTTATTTTCGCTTTTCTAAAAATCCAGGTTTTTCGAGTTGTTTCTATTTTATCGAAATAGAGTGTGATAATAACTCGCCCACCACCTGTAATACCTGTGCGAATCCGATAAAATAATGAGTGAGTTTGAATTAACGATAACTTTGGTAGGTAGGTATCTGTTTAAATACCTAACACATACACATAATGTGTGGTGTGTAATTTCCAAATCATAATAATTACTAATAAATATGATTAGAAGAACGAAACGACAATTTAAAATGCTTTACAATATTTTATCAGAATGGTAGCTAAGAATGTTTCCATAATTTAGTTTTGTTACAATAAAGTCACAACTGTATAGTGAAGTGAGGATGTAAGTACTCCCGTAATGCGCCACCTTGTTTTTTAGACCACGGGAAGATTTTCATCGTTCTAGTCTAGTGACAAACAGGGTTGATTCTGGTCTAACCTAGATAGAAAGGATTTTTTTATTATTATTACTTATTTTAAGATACGCAGTGCGATTCTGTAACCATCTCACCGTGAAAACTTAGGTGAAGTGAGCGTGGAGTGAGCTGTCAATAGTGTCAATTCCTAGCAAAAACAAATACACTTCACCTAAGTTTTCACGGTGAGATTTTTACAGAATCGACCGGCCGATGTCGTTTTGCAGATGTTTGTGGTAACACCAGGAAGTGGCATCCTAGAAGGACATAGCTAATGATATTATTGGTGACTAGCTGCGCCCCGCGGTTTCACCCGCGTAAATGTCGACCCTGTGGATATCGGGATATAAGGTAGCCTATATATTAATCCAGGGTGTCGGCTACATCCATACAAAATTTTATCAAAATTGGTCCAGCCGTTTGAGCGTGAAGACGTAACAAACATATTGTTGCGCGCCACAATTAATGCCTGGTACATGGTGACATTAGTTACCACTAGCGCCATCTAGTATCGAGTAGCAGAACTAGTCGAGTCACGATCGTTCTAGAAAATTCGATACTAGAACTTTGTAGAACTTTCTCGAACTATCGACACCTAGTCGGTCGGGGCCGGTATGTACTCGAACATTCTAGATGTTTCTACAATGGAAGGTTCTCGAACTATCTGCGGCACTATATAAGGCCGGGATGCGCGACGACCGACACAGTTTGGATAAAGCGACAAGAGCGAAAACATTTAAGCGATCTTCAAGTGCGAATTAAGAGTGATCAGTAGTGTGATTGTGTTCTTTTAATTAGTGTTTTGAGTTGTAATTAGTGTTGTAAAATAAATTGTTATTTTTGGTTATTAAATCGACAGTTTTTATTGTCACGAACCCGAAGCTCGTAACAATATAAACACACCCCCACACACTCACAAACTTTCGCCTTTATAATATTAGTGTGATGTTCTTCAGAAAGGTCAGGTTCGACGTACTCGTAACCGGCGTGCGTGTATGACTAAATGTATGAACGCAAACGAAGCAAAAGGAATAAAGAAAGAAGTAAGGATCAAAGAAAGCCTCTACTGTCATAATTTCATGGAATAGTCATTTAAGGCGACTACATGAAAGGGTTACCGCTGCCCCGGAACATAAAGGGCTAACGAAGGAACACGGGTGGGTTTTAGTCAGTAAAAGTCTGACAATGGCGCCGATTCTGTTGTTCACAAACTAAACTAAATTTAAGTTCATGTATCTTTTTCCTTATATTTCATTATGAAAAGGACAGAAGATAAATATTAGTTTAGTCCTGTCAAATTAAGATACTCCATAGATAACTTAGACGAGATTAAAAAATTGGCTATTAAAAATACGTCAATTTACGTCAGGTGCTGACTAATTTGACAGGACTAAACTAATATTTATCTTCTGTCCTTTTCTTAATGAAATAGAAAGAAAAAGATGCATGAACTTAAATTTAGTTTAGTTTGTGAAGAACAGAATCGGCGCCACTCCCTTCCGTTTCACCCAGAGCGGGAGGGGTCACTTGATGATTTCCCAGCCGCAAAAAAAAAAAAGTATCAAAGCAGGTGACGTTCTGTAGTCCTCTGAAGAAGGCGTGAGTTTATGTATGTAGGTATGTAAACTCTATTCAAACCAAAGTCTCAAATTAATATTATTTCAAGTTAAACCAAATATCATCTTTATTGTAATGGAAATTATGTTGATTTTAGAGGGACTATTGAAAAAGTTATAAAAATGTTTGAAGTTGTAGCGTAAACTGAACTTTATTGTGTAGGATTTAAAGTCATTTTTCCATAAACTTATATTTGTTTACATTTTTGGCAAATACATCGCGAATGTAGATTATAATATGAATTTTCCCAATAAATCATACAATATCCATCTCCGGATACGTAGACAGCTAGGTAATCGAAATTAAAATGTTTTATTTATCACACCAAAACTACTTATTCCCTATGTACCTAATTATAATAATGATGAATTAGTATTTTTTATAGAAACTTGGAGTATTTTCATCACTTCCGACTACTCGAGTTAATTATCTTTTCGTACGAATATGCATTTGTTTCTGTGACATATAAACCAATTTTTCTTTCAATACTCAATACTCAATCATTTATTGCATTCCACAATGTATATGCTTAGGTGGTAGGTAACATTTGTTGTAACAATCGTGGACCCTGTCGGGCACAGCAAAACAAAACATTTTTAGGAAGAGGACTTATTTGAACATGCAAACTAACTTAATCTAAGTACAATTAATAATCAAACTATTATTAAACTATGAATTAAAGGTAACATTTTATTAATTATTAACTAAATAAAAAAAAAAACTATTAATTTATATTATTATGTCAGTTTATATTAATTTATTTTATTATGTCAATTTATATTAATTTATATTATTATGTCAATTTATATTACTATGTCAATTCTATGGATTTGTCAATTAAATATTCATTTATGCTATAATAACATTTATTTAGTAATATGTTTTTTAATTTATTTGTAAAAATAGCAATCTTTGTCTCATTTCTAAGTACCTCGGGTAGTTTATTATATATTTTTATCGACATAACTAGTGGACTAGATGAGTGCATTTTCAATCGGGATTGCGGTCGGTTTAATCGTGTTTTGTGTCGGAGTGTGTATCTTGTTTGTATGTCTTCTCGTTTAGTGTAAAAGTCTTGGTGTGTGTGTGCGAATTTACAGATTTCCAGTATGTATATAGAAGGAAGAGTAAGAATGTTTAGTTTTTTAAAATGGGGTTTGCAGCTTTCCGTTTGTTTTAAATTAACTAAGATACGAAGTAACTTTTTTTGAGTTGTGAACAGCGCCGGTGCGTCTGTGCTATTTCCCCACATTATTACACCGTAGCTAAGCCATGCATGAGCATAGGCATAGTAGGTGACCAGAGCAGTTTGCAAGTTTGTGGTCTTTTTTATTTCTCGAAAAGCGTACAAAAATTTGGAAAGTTTGGATTTTATTTTCTGTACGTGTGGTTTCCAGTTGATGTTTGAATCTATAGTTAAGCCTAATAGTGGGAATTCATTTATTGATTCTATTTTGTGATCATTGAAAGAGAAATTTACATAAAGAGGTTTTTTTTGGTGGGGGTGGAAGGTTATTAATTTAGTTTTAGCATAATCGATTTCCAGATTATGTTTCTATCTTTTTACAGTAAAATGTGTAACTTTGTCGCATGTATCAATATAGGACGCGATGTCAATGTTAGTGATATTTATGATGCAGAGGAAATCATAAAGTTATGAAAAATATTTCCGTGAACTTACATCTCGATATTACTCGTAGCATGATGTTAGACAAAACGTAGATGTCTTTTCGTAGAAACTTCTGCCCGCGACATCCACTTCTATCTTCCCATCAACTTTGAACCTTATGCTTTAGCGATAAAGTTGAAAATATAGGTATTTTTTTATCACATCTATTGTAACATAATATTAAGAGTGTGGATCAAGTGAATGAGTTTCTATATTTGGGAAGTCTGTTTACAAGACATAGGATGATTGACGAAAATGTGGAAAGGAGAGTGAATACGGTAAAAAGTGAATGGTGCTATAGAAATATGAGAAACCGGATGTAAAGTTCAATCAACTTCGAAAGAAAACGTAGGATTCTATAACCAGACTGGTGTCGCGTCTGGTGGTCGACTGCCCGACGATTTACAATGTCGAGACGTTGTATTTGTATATACTGGTTGCGCGGGAAACTCTGCTTGCGCGATGCTTGATTTTGTTTGACGTCAGCACGGATATCGACGTCAGTGTGATGCTTAGTTCGTATGTAGCGGTGTAAATGCCGCCACAGTGCTATACATACGACTGTGACCACAGATATAGTATGGATACACCTAGATAACGAACACGCTATCGCATTAGTTATACACCTGTAATGATAGTGGTAGGGAGATTTTAATAAATAAATAAATAACGCAAGAGCAACTACTTCGCGCGCCAAAAATCGCACCAGCTTACGTACAAAAATCGTAAGCCGCCACTTTCGCGCTCAGTCCTGTGTACTGCTGGGTGAACGTGAGCACTGGCGCTAGGCCCCAGGGGTGGGGCAAGACGGATGCCGCACGCGGTGGAGTCTTAGAATCGATTTGATTTTCCCATCACTATTAAATAGTGCTTGTGACGTCATGGCATGTAGTCAAAAAATGGCACGCTCGGTTTTCATACAGATCGTAATATTTGCGTTATCTACGTTTATCTATATCTGTGATTATAAGCCTGTGTTGTTCCACTGCAGGGCAAAGGAATGAATGTAAAATAAAAATAAAGTGACGGAAAAATCAGTCAAACAATTTATTTTCAAGGTCCCTTCCCGTCCTTTATACGTATTAAGTATACAGTGACCTTTCCCAAAGGAATGTTAAAAAATCTGGAGTCACAAGACGGATTGACCTGACGGTCCAACACCTGTCTAGTTCCGTACTTCATTTGACGAGGGTAACTCCGTGATAGAAAATATTTTTTATTCGTCATGCCCCTTTGTTGGACTGTGTCCTTTGCTTTCGAAGCGAGATCTGATTGGGGATAAAATGCAAATTATTAGGTACCCATTTAATTTTATATAAACCTACATGGGCGCTCATGAAACGTCAGAAGCTAGGTGCACGCTTCCTATCAGTCGTTTCCTTTGGAGAAGAGCCAGCAATAAACTCCATGGTTTCTTCTTCTTCTTCGCTTCGCTCTTGACATAGCGGACTTCTTTCTGTTTTCGTTTTATAACTTCTAAAAGGTGCATCCTACGGTAAAATCACTTTAACAACATTTTGAAAATATACAACAAACATAAACACAAAAATACAACTCACGCACAACACAACACTTTTTTCAGGTGCACTATTCACCAGTCAAAAACACTTAAAAGGCTGTGAAACACTTACACACATTATCTTAGGTCAGACAAAAGTAAAATAGCCCACGTTCATACAGGTCAACCTATAATTTCCCGACATTTTCCATAATTCTATCCACAGAACAAACTTCATTTCCGACATGCATCAATATAAGCCAAGGGTCGGCGATAATCACCTGTTTCACACCATTACTTTCACAAAAGAATTTGAGGTCTTTGTTCTTAGTCACAAGGTACAAAGTCGATTGTTTTGTGACACTGAAAAGCTTGCAGCGCTGCTACAGTAATGCGCGATGCAATTTATTTGACACTAATTCCTTGTATGAATAGCTTATAATCGCATTAGTAAATAGTACCTAGTCTAAGTCATGAATTTAGGTATGTCAGTCTTTTCCGACTAATGCAACCTCGATTCACATTCCTATTAAAATAATATTTATAGTACTGTGTGACCTAAACCCACTTTTATACATAAATAAGCGCGGATTTATGTCACTCGAGCTCTGAAATAGTACTTATTCGATACGTGTGACTGAAGTGATGACGGCACGGTTGGCGTAGTGGTTAAGCCATTAACTGCTGCGCTGCGTGTCGCGGGTTCGATTCCCGCACGGAACAAATATTTGTATGACCTACAAGTAGTTGTTCCGGGTCTGGGTGTTTGTGTATGTGAGTTTAAATGTTTGTAACCGCACCCACAATACAGGAGAAATTCCTAGTGTGGGGCAACGTTTAAAAAAAAAACTGAAGTGTCTATTGCACAGCGTTCAGCCCTGCAATAATGAACTACTTAAGTCACACGTATCGTAATATACTATTAGCGTATGGCCTGGTATTAAAAGTACGAGGCTGCGGGTTCAAAATGTAGCAGGCATAGATAGTCGACATCGTACTTGCTAAATCACCCTAAGGTTGAATGTCGCTTGCACGTCATAAAACAACAATGTCTATTTGTCTATGTGACAGTACGATAATTTCAAGCTTATGTAGGTACTGAAGTTTCAATTTACTGGGAATTGTTGTCAAAAGTGGTATAGCTGTTACGAGGTGGACTATACCTATCTAAAAATAAAGAAACAAAATAATGCCCTCCCTTTTCCCTCATTCTTGGGTATAATCCGATGGGGTGGCAATCCGATACGACCAGAGAAATCTGGCGCAGGACCAACGGCTGTAGGTATGTACAGTCAACAGCAAAAGTAGATGATCAAAATCAGAAATTCAATACTAATTAACGGAGTTCGCGTCAGAACTGGGTGGCGTCGAAGTGATTCAAAAGTATTCTACGTAGTAAGTATTAGTATCTACTTTTGCTGTTGACTGTACCTACCTAGTTATGTGCTCTCCGACACAAGAGAGTATCACACAGCGAACTTCCTAACCCCAGCCTGCTACACAGTTTTTGTCAGCAAAACAGAATAAGCCCTCGTACCCTCATCATTTGATGATTTCCCATCCGAAAAAAAAAAAGCTCTCGCACCCTCGGGCGATTTTTTATCGCGCAGCGGATTTTCAATAAGTCCTTGAGGGGCTTACAGGACCTAAACCTAAAAAAATATATGATATTTTTCAATATATATGCTAGGTAGATAGTGTGATGAAAACATAATACAATTATTTTGATACGATAGAAAAAAAACATGAAGATACCTCTTAAAACTTTATTTTTACAATAAAAACCATACTAATATACATACAATCATTCTGATTTTTGTACGATTATTCTTCAAGCAATATACTAAAACACTACTCTTTTAAGTTTTTAGTCCAAAGAATAGATTTTTTAAAATTAATAATTGCTTCATATTTCCCAATAAATTACCAGGGTTGTGTCATCGCGCTTCTCTTTCTTTTCTATGCAGTCCGACAGTGACCGCGCTTTAGCTCATGTAAGCCCCATAACCTCATGATCCACAGCCGTATTCGCTAGTCACTATGACTAGACCAACAATAGTTTAGCAATAGTACGTAGCACAGTAATGATGTAACTAATAACAATAAAATTTAAAAGAGTGTCCGTGGAGTTTCTTAACCGTTCTTCTCCATAGAACCTACTAGGCTTTTTTTTTTTTGTCGGGTGGAAACCTTCAAAAGGCACCCGACCTCCGGGGAGGGAAGTCGGGGAGTATGGGATTTTTACCCCACTAAACCACCCCGGTGATCACCATCAGCACATAGGGGTGGTCCCGGTTCCTCTTAAAAGACCAATTCCGGAACCCCCCCGTGCAACGCCTGAAAGGCACATCCCTGGGGAGACTGTAAAGGGGCCTACCCTGAGCCTCGCTATGCACGGCGGCACGCGATCACTGTGCCACCGTCTTCCCTGAGGTTACTTGGTGGGTGGACAGAGTCCCCAGAACCTACTACCCTATGGAATAGGCAACTAAGTAGTTTTATTTTTCTGAATGATTGACTTTCACAGTCCAAAAGTGACTGTAAATGGTTTAATTTAAATATATGCTGCGAGTTTGAGTTTGTGGTTTGAAAAAAGAAAACGATTATTCAATGTAAAGAAACAATCACATTAGCTGAGTATTGTATGGCTAGGTCAAACATTGGCCGTAAGTAGGTCCCCTGACAAACACGCAACCGGGTGAGTGAAGTCAATCCGGTTACGTTTCTATTTCCTTTTGCGAATGACCGTTGCGCTAACGTTTTCGATTGCGTTTTGTCCGTTTTATTTTCAGACTCGCTCCGCTTGTTTTATGTGGTAGCTTTATTGAGATTTACGTGCGTTGCGTAATAACTTGTTGGTTTTTAAACAAAATTGTGGGTAGTGGTGTAAATCACTGTTGTTTTTAGTGGTTTTAAACTTTGCTGTACCGTATTCTATGCAATATGAACGTATTTATTTTTAGTGAATTCGCATTGCGAGTCCACACTTGATTTGTCGCTGAAAGAACGAGGTATCCAAAACTATTTTTGTATGATGTGCAGGCAGCAACGTTTGCATGTTGCATACAATGTAACTGAAGCAATATAGGCCTTGCATCGTCTGTGCACAAACGATTAAATTCATTTGTTGCTTGAATGTTCAGACAGTGCAACTTTTGTCGTTTCCCCAAATAAAGGCTCCTACAAGCAGGCGCGACACGCGACGCGAATCGCGCGCGACACAAAGGCACCGCTCGTTGCGCGACATGCGGTACCTTTGTGTCGCGCGCGATTCGTGTCGCGTGTCGCGACTGTTTGTAGGAGCCTTTATGGTATGCCACAAGCAATTTAATTCCACCTTGTTAATGAAACATTACTTTGCAGGTTCCCATACGTTATAAATGAATCTACAAGTCCTTTTAAAGGCTCAATTTGTCAAAAAAGTTAACAAAACTGTGACTATGACAGGAAACCCCGTAACTCAACGGAATTCCAATTCAAAATCATATGACTTAACTCAAACTCAAAGCATTTATTTCTTCTAAACTAAATTACAGGCACTTTTCAATCGTCAAGGAACCGTACAGTCATATAGATGAAGCTATTTGCCCATTCCACAGCGTAGTAGTTCATCCCACCCCAGAAATAAAATTTTCTGTCCCAAAAGTATATGATGAAAGTCAAAACAAACCCTGTTCTGGTTAAATTCTTACCAATCACCCACATGGGAATAACTAACATATTCATCTGTGTTAAGAAAGTTTTTCTTCCCACTTTTTCCAACAATTGTTTGATTAACATTAAATCATCGACGAAAATTGACGTAATAAAATTTTAATAACCTCAATTATTGTCAAATGAAAAACATTAAAATTAGAATTTCGGGTCTAAGTATTCAAAATGTGTAATGTGCCATTAAGCTCGTCAAACATTTACCTGAAAGCTTCTTCCTCTTTAAAAACTCCGCAAATCCAAATTATACGCCGCAGGTGCGCAGGGAACTATTAAAAAGGATTTTTCTCTAATTGGGGATGAACCGGCAGATTTATGAATGAATGCAAATTACGTAGACATGCTGACACGACATTTAAAATATGAGAACTTTTATGCTCGAGAGATAAATTCAAGGCTTTGTGCGGTTTGCATTGGTTTTAGGGTTCCGTACCAAAATGGTACGGAACCCTTTGGTGAGACTAAGTCGGTCTGTCTGTCTGTCGGTCACAGCTGGATATCTCAAGAACTACTAATGCTATCAACTTGAAATTTGGAATAGTTTTAGATGACGTTTGCCCAACTATTTTGCAAATAAGAATATATGTATATTTTTTGCAACAGGGACTTAAGGGGGGTCTGAAAAATTCGAAGTGAGGCTACTAGGACATGTGGGGTATCATATGAAAGAGCGCACTTTGCACATTCTCAAACATTTTTTCTTTTTTTTTTAGGCTGCAGCCTAAAAAAAAAGTTGTCGACTTTTGATGAAAAATGTAAAAAAATACCGTTCTCCCCCTTATCTCCGAAGTTTGCAAAGAGAAGAATCTGAAATTATTCTATGTGATAAAAGTTTTATGTTAAGATTACAGGAAAAATAAAACGAAGTCTCTAAATAGCACACTTTTTCAGAAATCATCAACAAAAGTTACATTAGTTCCACTATCGGTCAAGAGATGGCGCTGATATAAAACTGCAATACACAGTTACACAATACAATACACACACAATACACAGAACAATACACAATACAACAACAATACAACAACAACAACACTACAATACGAACACTGTACAATACTACTGTACTGTACTGTACAATATACAGTTATTGAGCAAAATATTTGTTCAAAATTGCATTGTACTTCTGCTGCAATTTTGAACAAATATTTTGCTCATTAACTGAGATTAAAAAAACTGAAGTGTTAATCGACTTTTTTTGCTGACCATACATACCTACCTAAGTTATATTATACTACTGGTGTATTATCGTGGATCTATTTCAGAAATTATATAGTGGTTTGTACAACATGTTTTCCTAAAAAAGATGTTCCGGCTATAGGCACCTGGTTTAATTAATAAAACAACTTACGTTACGTATTGAACATTTGCAACAATCACATCAGGCTTTCTCGTCCAATCAGTGCTGAGTAAACTACACACCGATACACAAACAGCGAGACCAACTGGGGCTGCTTTGTTTGTGTCTGGACACAAATCCAATTTAAATTGTCCTAGCATTTCGTGAAAATAATATTGTCTGGTTTAAACTTAAACTAATATAAAATTAATTTGACACTAAAGGATCGATCCAAATATGATGTATGTGTGTGATGATATGGCTAAAAAGGGGATGAATACCGAGATGACGATTAATAGAAGAAGTATGGAAGAAAAAGACAAATGTTGCGCCGATCCCAAATAAATTGGGATAAGAGCAAGAGAACGATGATGATGTATTGGTTTTCACCTTATGATTGAATGTTATTTGCACGTGATAAAACGTCAAGAGTGGAGAGCAGTGGTAGCCAATTGGTAATGGCCGCGACTTACGAGTTGTAGGTCGTAGGTTCGAACCCAGACAGCCGCTTTACTTTGTGTAAATTATTTCATCACCACTGCTCTCAAAACGGTGAAGGAAAACATCGTGAGGAAACCGGCATGTCCTAGAACCAAAAATTCGAAGACATGTGACATCTACCAACCCGCACTGGGCCTGCGTGGTGGATTACGGCCCACTCACTCTCACAGAGAGGAGGCCTGTGTCCCAGCAGTGGGAACATTATAAGCTGTTTATGACATATGATGATGAAACGTCAAGGAATATTTGATTTTAAGATCAATGTAAAAACCATAATAAAGTGACAAAGCAAACAACAAGATTGACTATACTTCAGTTTGAAAACAAAATAGCACGTAGTTTGTAGTCTGGCGAGGTCCCAAAACTTCACAAAGGAGTTAGCGGGATGAAATAAATATACTTACTTCATGAACGATATATCGCGGCCACGTGATATAAATTGTTCAGGAGCAGGACAAACTAGGCTAGCCAAAAAAAACTGTATACCATTCATTACTTAGGGCTGATTTTATCAAAGTCAGATATCTTTTATCCTTGGAATAAATTGACGTCTGACAGTTCTCCACTCACGGGTACGCCGTCATAAACTAACGCAACCTAAAATACGCCTCAATGACATCTGGATAAAACTCACATATCATAAAACTGTGACAGCAAGCCCTCAGTATTTATTTTTTTGTAATTTTGTCTATGGGAGTATTGCTTGCGTTCCATTTTCTTTAGTCGAGTGGTTAGATGTAGTACATGTGTGCCAAAAACCGTGAGTTCGTAGCAGCATTACGAAATTAGTTATCTGTAGTTGAAAATCATAAAAAAAACAAATGACGGCGATGACGGGTGCGGTAATAGGATACTCGCGTGATATAAATGTTATTGTTTATATAAACTTTGAAACTACAATGGTATGTATTATATGTCATTCGATTCGGTATGAATGGGGCTATTTTTTAGGTAAATAAAAAAATAGGGTCATCGCTTTCGATTTTGAATGAAAATTACTTTAATTTTTAATTTTCGTAATGTAAACAAACATTAAAAATAAGCAATTATTAAAAAAAATCAAAGTCTCTTAAAGTTACGAAACAAGTTTTGTAATCTACCCTGGTCTATCCACTTGAAGAAACAGCCATTAGTTTAACAGCGGTCCATAGATTTTTTTTCTGTACGAGTCGTGTATAAGTGGCGCGGCCCAAAATAAAAAATGTATGGGCATAACAATGCCCCTCGCGCGGGAAGCGTACATGTGAGTGGGTAGGTATGGAAAAACTGTCAAAAATCCAAAATTTATTCTAAGGATAAGACTTATTCTAGGTATAAAAGATTGGCGAAATTCGCCCTTAACCGCTGGTTCACAGGTCACCGTGACGTAGAATTTTCCACCCGCTATCGGCGGCGGCATTTAGCAAAAGATTTAAACCACAGTTAAACTTCTACTTGCCTTCTGCAAGCCTTGTTCAGTATCTACGCATCCGGGTTATCATGTTTTTTATTGAATTTGTATTCAATCTCAACTTTATCAGATTATGTATATTTTTATCGAGGCATCGTTACCGATAGGCTCGACGGTAAACTCAGTTCCAATAGCGACACAAAGTTTGATGGATTTTATTTTGATTTTAAAATGTTCAACACAGAGCACCGAGAAGCCTCGGCAGCCTCTGCTAGAGGCAGCACTATGAAGACTTTCCATACAAACCAAGCGTGTCATCGTTTAGAAACTAACGGCTTTGACGGCGGTCCGTGACAAAAGTAGTGCGCTCAACGCGCTTTTATCGCCACGAATTTTAATAGTAGGTATCTACTGCCGTCTCTAGAACGGCGCGCCGATTCTGCGCTGATGTTGAAGTAGAAAAACGGGTTGTGGTGTCCTGGCACAAAAACAGGCACACCTTACGGAATTTTACTATGCACCTACTTAATAAAATCTTAAATACACTGACAGACAATGCACAGCCTAACTCACTGGGTCTAGAAACATGTTTTGCATAAGGGTTCCTAAGGTTTATTTATTTATCCGCTAAATAGCCGATAAAAGTTTGTGCTTATGGAATTCGTAATTTTTTTCTGGTGGGAAATCTCATCAGACTCAAGGCTTGTAATAAATATTTCTTCTTTTACTGAGTTAAGGTATGTTCTCATACAGAGAAGGAATGCTGAAGGAGCTCCGATCTCCTCGCTTGCTCATAGTGGGTTGACAATTTCAGAACAAGTTTGGGTTTGTCCTAGGTGCTTTTCTTTAAGTATTGTAAATCAGCAATCTCTTACTACAAAAAAAAGTGTACTAATGGCGAGTAAAACCTTAAGGCCAAGTGAACTCAACTTCTCTATAGTAAGTTACCAATCATAACCCTTCGTTTGTGAAAAACTAAACCGAACAATTTAAAAGTACAAACAACTTCGCTAGATCAAACGAAATATACAGGGTAATTCATTTATCGCAAGAAAAAATACAGGTTAACGAGAAAATATTTTTGCGTTTTTTGGTGGCAATGTCGTTAAAAGTTACGTAGGTGGTTCCAGTCCAATTAGTGGACACCCCGGGGGTCCCGAACTTTTGTGAAACGGTTTGTTTTAACATACAACTCACTTGGTACCCAACTTTGTGAATGCAATTAACAAATAAAAAGTTTATTTATAAACTATGATTAAAGTTAAGTGACGTTCAAACGTCAAAAATGTATGGTTAAAAAGTCACTAATCACTACTTAACTGGAACGTTTATGAATAAAGGGGTACATTTCTTTGGTTTATTTGTGATGCTTCATCCAAATTAATGAAGGCACAATAATCGTAGGAAACCGTTGATCACTTTTAAAATTTGTGATCGATAGCTGTATATTACGTCGTTTAGGCGTCATTTTGAAATAGAGGGACTATTTCAAAATGACGCCTAAACGACGTAATATCCTACGAAAGTTTGTAATGATGGATGGATGGATGTTTGAAACTCTTTCACGCAAAAACTACGAAACGGATTTGGACGAAATTTGGTACACAGATAGTTTATAATAAGGATTAACAAATAAGACAATTTTTATCCCGATATTCCCACAGGATCGAGACCAATGCAGGTGAAACCCGTGGCGCTGCTAGTCCTATAATAAAATCATGACAAGGTTCTAAGTCAGCCTATAAAAACCTTAATAATATTAAAAAGTTATTTCATTTATTACTAGGCTTCAAAAATATACAAAAGAATCGTGTCCTATCATCTTTCTGACCCAATTTTCCAGATAAAACGTGGCGTAGATCTTCAATCAATTTTACTATGAAATTTCTGAAGGCCTGTAATAACTTCGGCAAGCATCTTAAATAGCTTATCTGTTATTAACTTAGTACTGACGATGACGGCAGAATTATAAGTTTTTGACAGGACCATTAATTGTTGACAGAAAACAATCGGAAACTTAAGAGGACGCTCCTTTGATCTCTCGAATTTCAATCAAAATTTCAACCAGCGTAGGTATGTTTTGATTGCGATTTTTTTGTTTCCTTTTCAAGATGAAATATGATGGTCAAAATATATTGTATCATTAGTAATTACACCATTTTATCTTACCATTTTAATTTGTTGTTGACTTATTTAAATCATCAATCAGTAAGCTGATTCTTAATAAATATTTTAAACTTAAGTAGATACTGGTCTTTTTTCGAAGTTGGTCGCAGCAAGTAAGCTAGGAACCCCAACCAAATGAGTTAGGTTAGAACTGTAATCACCGCGTGCTAGCAGCGGCAGTGTCCGGCGAGCGCTACATACAAGTTGGTCGCTGTTAATTGGCTGTTCAGTCATTTTTACAACAGCATAAGAATTATTTAGGGTGTCATTAAATACATACCTTTACTTAATTCATTTTAACACTGGAGATTTGGAATTAAGACGCTCAACAGTCGCACCACATACACCAACGAAGCAGTCAACACGACACAAATCACAACCGACTAATTCCGTCCTAAAGGGACAACCGACATTAGAATGTTTTGGGACTTCATGTTAGTTTGGGACGAAATCCACGTGTTTTACTTGGTATTTAAGCAGTTTGAACATAATGCTTTCGCTTCCTAAGTTGTTTCGAACTTTGTTCTTTAAGTCTCATTGTGAAAACGAGCAAAATTTAAGAAGTAAAATACACTTTTGAAGACGGGTCTTTCCCGATAACAGAAAAAATAGACAAAATAGTATCAAAACATTATAATTTACGTTTGCGACAGCAGGAGGGTCGAAAAAATACCGAAATTATTTTTAGGTATAACTTGTGCATAATGAATAAAAATAATTATCTAACGAATATTTCATCGACGTAAGAATATAGAATGCCTATTCTTACAAAAATAATGATTAAAATAATCATAGGGTATCAAAAAATTCGTCCGCATCGCTGTCAACAGGAACAGTGCCCAAAAGGCTGGCAGCATTGCCACGTTGTGTGATTAAAATTAAATTGCACCATCGATTGACGTCAATGCTGCATTGGCGATTTAATGTTGTCAAAAACTATTGGCGTAGGTATTGCAACGTCAGCGATCATCCTATAGTATAGCGCTACGTAATTCTTTTAGTGTGAATGTGACTATAAAGGTGAGTACTGCGAAGTTGGTACTTTAGGCAAATGAAAGGCGTGAGTCGATAGCAAGCGTATAATATAAACGAGCGACACCCGTCGACGACAGAGGCAACTGCAACCGTCGACGCGTGTCGTCGACAGCCGTCAACGCGTGTCGGCGGCTGCCGTCGACAACGTATCGCTCGTTTATTGATATATGAGTACGGTGCTCAAATACACGAGTGACACGCGTCGACGGTTGCGTTGCTTGTGTTGCTGGTGTGTATGCACACTTATTCAATTTCAGAATTGATTTTTCAACAATAGAATCTATAAAGATTAATTTGAAAGCTTAGAGTATTCTAATCATGTTCCTAAAAGATTAAGATAGACCATTTTTATACCGCCTGGATCTCGATTTAGGATCTGTATTCTATGCACGTAATCGAGAACTTGATGATTGATTTTGGCAGACGGAAATTGACGGAAATTTCGGTACCTTTTTACACATCACTTGTCATTTAAGAAATTCTCCCGTTTGACCACGATCTGCTCTAAGGAAAAGATGCTTCAGAGGTATGAAGAACGGGAAAGAGATCCTCATCCTCCTTTAAAGAGGCGGGGTTCTCCGACCAGTCAGGTACAGCCAGGTTCCATCCAGGGTGATGTGTCTGGTGAGCTATCGCCCGATAGTTGTTGTCGGGATGTTGTACAGCGTGTATCAGAAAGGTGTAATATTTTATTTAAGGTACTGACCATGAAACTGAACCTCTATGGGACCAGTATCGTAATAGCGAAAAAAATATCAACTGTCCCTTACATAAGTAACTTCAACACCTACATAGTCGATTATGGGATGGCTGATTATTTTTTATAGCAGTGGCAACGGACGAAAACTTGTATGCATTTTACGTAAATCACGAAAAATACCTTTTAGACAAGTCCTCTCATTTAAAACTAGCTTCTGCCCGCGACTTCCTTGGCGTGGAAGTCGTAAGACACCGCAATTTAATTTTAAAATTTAAATTTTATTCAATTTAAATAGCCACATTTCTATTAAATTTCCCGGTATACTACGTTGGTAGTTTTGGTCTCAGCAGCCAAAATATGAAGAGAGTCAGGACTGGTGACACGGGAGCAAGTGACGTACAGTCTTCCATGTGAGAAGTATCTCGTCCTCAGGTCGCCACCCGCATTCTTCAGTAGTAATTTCCCAATGGTTGCAAAGTTTTTAGTGAATTAATGAACGGATGTGTTCCTGTATATACTTCATAATGGCACAACACTGATACATTGACTGATGCTTTCTTACTGATTATTCCCAACGCACGGCTATCACTAAAATATTATAACAGTAGATTGTAAACATACTGGATTTCTCTCTCTGACCAAAGATATCTAGATGAAAGAAGAGGCCTAAACTTTATGTTTTTCTGTGTACGTTTTAGGAACTATCATTATCTATAATATCTATGTATTAGGTATATTATTTTATCTATACATATAATAAAACAGTAACGAAAGAAAAACTGTACATTGAGAATTTTCGAGAAAAAATAAGTGGCTTTTGTTAGAAAAACGTAACTGATGACAAAAAGTGACTTTTTAGAATTTTTGTCTGTTTGTCTGTTTGTCTGTGTGTATGGTAAGGCTTCACGCCAAAACTACTGGATAGATTGAATTGAAATTCAGCAAAAATGTTCTTTGTAAACCAAGGAAGAAGGCTTTAGGCTACATATTATCACGCCGTATGTTATGGGAGGTAAGCAATATTGATTTTAAAAGGTTTTGGTTCGTAATTGAATGCACAAAATAATTGAATGCCCAAAATGACATGTTATTTATTTAGTTAATAAAAATTTAACCCTGGAAACATAACAATCACGCTATTTTTATAAAGGAGCGGGGCAGTAATATTATAAATTGCAAGGGAACAGCTATTTCAGCAATATGTCAACAGGGAATATAGCGGTATGGTCAGGCGACCGTTTACCGCACTAAATGGTGCGAGTTCAAATCCCGTATTATTATTTTTTTTAAATCGTAAAATTCTCTTTTTTTTAGTTTTTGCATTTTTTATGTGCATTAGGAACGATACTGTTATGAAATCTGAGAACTATACATGTCCTATCTAATTGTATGGGAAGTTTCACACCAATGTTACTAAACAGATTGATTGGTGGTACAACAAGCTACACTATCATAAAGTCAAGTCAAACTTTTGGTTCTAAGTTATATCTTACCAAGCACATTTGTTGTTTGTAGAGTTGACACTCCAAACGCAACAGCAACAGCGACAAAGGGCGCGTGCTTAAAGATTGCTCTTTAATCGTGTGGGATGAATGCACTATGGCGAACAGAAAAGCAGTAGAGGCGGTAAACAGGACTTTGCAGGACATCCGCAGGAACCAGCAAATGATGGGTGGCGTTACAGTTCTGTTAAGCGGCGATTTCCGACAAACGCTGCCTGTGGTGACGCGAGGAACTAGGGCTGATGAGGTGAATGCTTTGTTGAAATGCTCTTTCTTATGGCCACATATTCATAGGTTGCGCTTAACGATGAATATGAGAGCACAGCTTGGCGGGAATGTACACGCCCAAGAATTTTCTGATGTTCTCTTAAAATTGGGTGAGGGAACGCTACCAGTAGACGGTGGCCAGGTGGTTCTACCTGGGTACCTAATACTTGGGAGAGTGGTGTCCACCTTAGAAGATTTGATACGCCTGGTGTACGGGGACATCAATAGGATACCGCACCAAGATAATTCTTGGGTGTGTGAACGAGCCATTTTAACACCCAGAAACGACCAACTTTCAGCGATCAATGAATGCATTCTCGCGGAAATTGAGGGAAATGAAGTGATCTACACTTCATTAAACACTGTTGTCGACCAAGATGACGCTACACATTACCCCGTAGAATTTCTGAATTTCCTCAGTGCAAGTGAACTACCAGCGCACACCATTAAGCTAAAGGTCGGTGTCCCAATTATGCTTCTTCGGAATCTCACTCCGCCGAAACTGTGCAATGGGACCCGGCTCAAAGTCGTCTCGCTGCAGAGAAATATCATTGAGGCGGAAATTCTAACGGGTTGTGGTGTCGGCGAGATAGTGTTTATACCACGTATACCACGGATTCCCCACAATTACCCCTTTTTTTTTTCGGATGAGAAGTCATCAAATGACCCCTCCCGCTCTGGGTGAGCGGAAGGGAGTGTCAGACTCTTACTGACTAAAACCCACCCGTGTTCCTTCCTTAGCCCTTTATGTTCCGGGCCAGCGGTAACCCTTTCGGACAATCCCGCTGACCTGGCAGGCTTCGGCCCTATGGGGCCCCTCCTCGATGCTGACATCTCTTTGAGGCGCGCGTGGAACACGTACGCGCCGTCCGGCACGGGCCTGGTCCTGATCGGACGGTGAGCTACCCATTACTCTACGCCCGCAGGCCCGCGCCTACGGTGGCCGGGAGTACTCCCGTGGCTCCCGACGCCCGGAGCCGCCGCCGCTGCCGATCGCCTCTACGGGGACACGGCGGTGCTCCGCCCAAACGGGGCAGACCTCCACCGTGTGCTCCATCGTGTCTTATGGGCGATCCTGGCAATGGTGACACCCGGTCACAATTACCCCTTTCAATTCAAGCGCGTGCAGTTTCCTGTGAGCGTGTGCTTCGCAATGACAAGAAATAAGTCACAGGGGCAGACACTGAAGGCTACGGGTGTCGACCTCAGGACGAGCTGCATCTCACACGGACAACTGTACGTCGCTTGCTCCCGCGTCACCAGTCCTGACTCGCTGTACTTACATATTGAATGAGACGGAATAGAAAAACAACGAACGTTTTACACAGAAGTGTTACAGTAAATTATAACACTTCTGTTATTCGACGTCTCCTAAATTTCCTTATTAACCTGACGTCTCTTACCAGTAAATTAACTACATAACTTTCAAATTTTGAGTTTACTAAGCCAAATAGTTTTTGAGGGATCTAAGCTATAGTACAGTATGAGACGCATCTTTTGAGTGTTTCTGTAAATCAACAAACTATCACTAATTTATTTTGGAAAATGGAACACCTGATGCAAAACCGCAACAGATCAGCTAAAGTATACCTAAGAGATATAAAATTGGTGCCATAGCAAAAAATAATCCACGTGAAGAGCATTTTCTGCTGTGAGAATAAATTTGAAGATCTGGAACACCTGTTGTGGAACTCCAAAGCCCAGCGACACTATTTAGGAATGACGTCTTAGCAAAAGTTGTTTAGTCTGCTGGGCATTTTCTGTTGACTTACAAAAATGAAAGATCTGAAACGTCTCGAATCGTCTTGCGCATCACGCTGTTTTCCCGTCCCCGGGCTCTTAGAATTCAGACATCAGACGTTTCAGATCTTCGATTTTGACGACCCCGTTGTCGCTGGCATAAGCAACAGGATACGCGTACGAAGTCGCGGGCAGAAGCTAGTTTCAAAATAAAACAAAGTCGGGTTAGTTACACCATTTATAACTTAAGAACGGCTGGACAGATTTTTATGACCTTTGATTGATTGGATTTGTCTCCACCCCGAAGAGCAGAATAACTAATACAACATGGGAAAAATTCACAAAAACATTTTTTTTTTTGCTGCTCATAGTGCCCCTAAGCGTATACTCCAACTGCTAAAACTCCGCTTCTAAGACGACCCACTAAACGATCATTCCTTTTCTCATACATTTTCCAATTTATTGATTCTGAGGCGATACGAAGTGCACCGGATCAACTAGTAATTATATAAAACAGAGTATAAAAAAAAATAAAAAATAAAACAACATAGTAGAAAAATAATAGAACATAGGTTTGCAAAGCATTCGTCAGAAGCTAAGCTATTTGTTTTTTTTTAAGTTGCCTTATAAGCGGTCTGTCATGATTTCCTGCATAGCTCCTCAAAGGTATAACGGTTTTTATTACACTAGCGGGACATTTAAAAAATATGTGATGGTCGATGAAAGAATCCTTCCATAGGCGATGATAAAAGACGTGACGCTACAGGAGACATTAAGAATAAAACAGTAAGAAATAAAATACAAGTTTTTTCCTACTTATAATAATACTTTATGTATTTAAAAATGGTAGCGACAAGTCGTTTACAACGTCAGTGGCAGTAACCGGGGCACAATGGCACATTGCTCGGAAAGCCGATGACCGCTTAGCCGAAAAGGCGCAGTGTTGGTAGGCACCGATGGCCTGTTGAAGGTTGCAGGAATCCACTGGATGCGAGAAGCACAGGACCAGTTGATGTGGCGACACTTGCGGGAAGCCTATATAATGTCCAGTAGTGGACGTCTTTCGATTGATGGAGTCGTTGAGGAATCTGTTTTATTGTGATTAATTCTTGATTTATCGCTTGCTGGACATATAATCAGCGTTATCAACATTAATTCAGACAGATGCTATCTGCATCTGTCTGAAATAGAGCTTTTTGGTGCAGGCGCGAGACACAGACTGTTGTTTTTAAAACATTTCTTTTATTTTTTATACTTTGTGCTTGAATAGTTGCCAAATAAATGTTATTCTTTATATGCAGTTTTCTTCTACCTTTGAAAAGCAGCGCTAGTTGCAAATACACACGGCACGTAAAGGAAATGCTGAGTGCATAGGGCCCTTAGTATTCGTTTAATTCACTGTTGTAGTATTGGCTTGATTTCTTGCTTCACTATTACTATTTTGTTTAATTCTTTGTCGTAGTGTCAACTAGATTAATGGGTGTTTGGGTTGTGTTTTTAATGAGATTCGTATTTGTAGTTTCTAAATTTAAGTTTGTTGTTGTAGTACTTCTGAAATTTGTGTTAGTAGTATTCCTGTCATTTGTAATTGCATTGTTTATTAAAATTGTATTTATTGAGTTTTCAATAGTTAAAGTCGTAAATGTATTGTTAATTAGATTTGTTGAATTGCCACTAGTTAAATTTACAGATGCAGATTTTTTTAAATTTGTAGAATTAATATTTATTAAATTCATAGGTGTACTATCACCTTCATTTACAGCTTTAGTAATTTTTGTTAAGTTTGTATCTATAATGGAATGTGTAGTTGTAGTGTAATTTGTGTTAGTAATATTAACAAATTTTGTAGCGTTGTGTTCTTGATATGTTTTGTGTATTTCTTCCTTGGAGGTCATTAGTTTTACTGTTACATTATTGGTGTCTGTGTTTACAGCAAAAACGGGTGCAGTTCCATTTTTTTCATTTTCTGCAGGTCTGTAATAAAAACGGTCTCAACTGTAATGCCGCTTTTTTACATTATGCGTCTATAAAGGCAAAGTTTGTGAATGAACATACCCATCAGGATGATCTTTCCATGAAATGTGTTGCTCAACTAATTTAAATCCCTGTTCCTTAAGAAGACTGCTGCAAAAATTACGCCTGTTGGAAGAAAATTAATAATAATTAATCACAGATATACAGAGTTAAATTAAATTGACTAGCTAAACTCCGCAGATGCGATGGGTATCGATATCTAAACACGATAAAATAAAAAGATTTGATGTTTTTTTGGGAGACCCACATCCGCTATATCGCTCGAACGACACCCATTACATATGAGAAGTTCAAAAACCACGCAAAACTACGACCAATTTGTTGAGATTTTGTCAACTACTTCCTGAACACACATACCAAGGGTCTGCAGGACTTCCTACATCCCAGGGTCATCGACAGAGTCCAGTGAACTACTGAGGACATATGAATCACTGTATCACACTGACCCTTTCTAAACCACGCTAGCCGGAGAAATGCTGATATCGAAAGTAGATATGACTAATAACAGTTATAAGGCTTGGAGTACAATACGAAAGCTGACCAGCGAGTCCCCTACACCCGACAAACAGATAGCTCACCAACTGCTTGTTAGTTGTTTGTGGGACAGCACCACATTTACACTCCAAGGCGGACTCATGTGTAGATCTCCACTTGAGCAGTTTTTCTTTGCGTCGGCCTAGTTGAGTTCGGAGTATTTAAGAATTTCTAGGTAAGCCAAGGGAACTCATGTCTAGGTGGGAGATTTTCAGCAGGTGGGATGAATGGGTTGGGTAGGGAAGCACTATCTCGCCACAGTTTTAGCCTTTCCTAAGACCATTCGCCAGTAAGTGGGAGGCCACACTTTAAAAAACTGTTGAGGCTTTTCAGCCTTTTTGACACGAGGATGTTATGGTGCATAGGGTGTCGTGTATCGGAAACCCTTTCCACGCTTAAGGCAACTGTTATATACCGATGAGGAAGCGAAAGAAACGTACAAAAGACTGTAGGTAGTTCCCGTGTAAGTAAAAGAGATACATATATAAATAATAATTGATGCTGACTGTTCACACCACCGGCGAGTATTCGTTTGTCGCAGCAATCAGAGCTAAAAAAGAGAGTACTAACTCAGCGACACGCGCTTGGCGGGCAGAACCTTTGCTGAGAGACTCACGCATAGAACATTCGCATACCAGAACCCTTGCTGAGAGACTCACGCATGGAACATTCGCATACCAGCGAGTAATTGCTCGTTGCTGCCGCGCACTCCCTGGTCGTTGCTCGCCAACTCGTTTTTAGTTGCTAAGCACTAATAGCTTCTCGATAATCACCGGCGGTGCGACAGGTACCCAATTAGTACATATTTTGTAATCAACACTTGCCTCATAGGATCAGATGCCGGATCACCTTTTAATATACAATCTAGAAAGGCTCCGTTACACTGTGTGCTTGTGTACAAATATGGTCCAATGCACTCTCGATTTTCTGTGATTTTATATGCAGAAGCAACTCCTATGAGCTTTTCGTGAGCTCCAACCCAAGTGACGAGCGGTCCGCCGTGATCATTCTGAAATAAACTAAATTATATTATATTGATTAATTTACAGGGAGACCGTATGTACAAATACAAGGCTATATCACTTATACTGTGACCATATTTTAATTGTGTATGTTTGAAATACGTACTCGTAATGTATAATACGTGGTTTCAATTAATTAATCGCCACACGTACCATGCGTCTGAGTTTATATACCAGGACCCTCATGCCAAACTTTATCAAAAGGTTGCGTGACATTTATGAATACGGTGGCGCAGACTTGCTTGTTTTCGAGTGTTTTTTCAATAATGTTTGTTTATTTTATTTAATTTATTTATCTAAGGAACGAGATACATTACAATTATCTTTTACCATTATAGAACTTACACACTCAATTACAGTATAGTACAGTTAATCTGTGTATCTGGTCTATCGTAGAGTGTTTTTCTGTGTGAAAATTTTCTATCATTCAAACATGAGCGAACGAAACAAGTTTAAAAATAATCTTGAGAAGATGTTCAATAAAATTGAATGAAATATTTTGCAGCGCAAATACAAGCAATATTTGAATCAATTGTACAAGGATGTCAAACTCTTGTCCCACAGGGATTGGTCCTGGGGCCGCATCTGTGGAACATCGGGTACGACTGGGTGCTGCGCGCCGACCTCCCTAGCGGCGTCAGCGTAGTTTGCTACGCTGACGACACGCTGGTCCTGGGGCAGGGGAGGGTGGCACCAGGCGGCGGCGGAAATAGCGCCACAATTGCGGCGATAAGTCCCCTCTTTGAGGAGTGGCTAGACCGGCGCCACGGCGTCCTCACCTTCCGCTTAACGCAGTACCTCACCGGGCCCGGCTTTTTCGGGAGGTTCCTGTTCAGAATAAGGCGGGAGGAAACGCCCGGGTGTCACCATCGTGTGGATCGCCCGGAGGACACGGTGGAGCATACGGTAGAGATCTGCCCAGCTTGGGCAGAGCACCGCCGTGTCCTCACGGCGGCGATCGGCGGCGGCGATCTCTCGCGTCCGGCCCTAGACCAGGCCATGGTATGGAGCGAGAGTGCATGGGAGGCTGTCGCCTCCTTCTGCGAAGCAGTAATGCTCGCGAAGGAGGAGGCGGAGCGCGTGAGGGAGAGGCAATCCTTGCGCCCTCACGCCCCTAGCAGGAGATGCCCCGGGCGTCGGGAATCAATAGCTGATTACCGGCCACCGTAGGCTCGCCTTCCGGTAAGGACCAGGCCCGGGTCGATGGCGCGTTGTGCTCCACGCGCGCCTCAAGGAGATCTCAGCACTAACTGACGGGGTCCGCTAGGGCCGATGCCCGCCAGGGTCGCGGGTTGTTCGAAAGAGATACCGTGGCCCCTGGCACAGGCAACTGAAGGGACATGGGTGGGTTTTAGTCAGTAAGAGTCTGACACTCCCTTCCGCTCCGCCCAGAGCGGTCATTTGATGATTTCCCACCCAAATAAAAAAAACTAACGTCAAACTCTGTGTTTAGACGAGGCAAAACTTGCATACAATAATTGGGCTTATTAGTCGATTCGCGCGAATTTACTATTAGACACTATTAAAATTGGCAAATTGTATGCACTAAATAAAGAAAAAACACTAGACACTAACAGAGAAGTGAGAATAGAAAACGTATACTTTTTTTCTGAACTTCATTGTATAAAATTCAAAATGTGCCAATTCGTGCGAGTCCCATAAAGAAAAAATAATATTATTTAAAATTGACGATTCTCCCGATTCGGGAGAGTAAATTCTTGCGAATCGACTAATAAGGCAATAATTGCCTTGGTGTGAACAGAAGTCGCATGTAATTATTTAATGGTAAAACTTGCATTCAATTATTGTATGCAATTTTATGGAAATCGCATGCTTATAAACACTTAAGGGGCCCGTGGCTAAATAATAACAGCCGCACAGATCGATCGATCAGGTTAAGCTACGCTTGCCGCGGTTGGTCTGTGGATGGGTGATCTTTACATACCGTGACCCCTCCGTGCCGCGGAAAGCACTTTAAGCAGTTGGTCCCAGCTGTCATTCGTGGATCTTTGACAGTCGAAAGTCTGACAACCAGTCTTATCAAGGGGTATCGTATTACCCAGTAACTGGGTTGTGGAGGTCAGATAGGCAGTCGCTCCATGTAAAATACTGGTATTGAGCTGCATCCTGTTAGACGGGTAGCCGACTCCAACATAGGAAAAGGCTAGACAGATGATGAAGCATGCTTATAAACACTTGCATGCAATTCTTAAACGGCAAAATTGAACGTACTTTAAACTTGCACCGTGTAAATGGGGCTTGACTGTTATTTCACCGTGTATTATAAATTGACACTAAGGCGTAGGCCTTAGTGTCAAACGTATATGTGTTAAACGTAGCGTTAAACGTATTTAGTGGTTTGTGGTGCAACTACTTGCACCACAAACCACTAAATACGTTTAACGCTAAACATTAAAATCATCATTCAGTCTGTGATCTTGAAACGACTGTCAGAAATAGAACGATATTTCAAATTCTTTTAGCGATCAACATAATTAGGGATTTGTGGTGCCAGTGAGAATAAGTATCAATAATTCCCTAGAGTTGCTTTTGCACATTATGTACAAAGCATTGCGTGTGCAGGTGTTAAAGACACCTTAGCTTATTTACCGAAATATTTAACCAAGTAAACTATACCTGACAAATTCCATTTCTTCTAGTATTAGATCTTCTTGAATGTAAAACAGTTTTCTTAATTTTATTAATTAGGGAGGAATTATGTGTGTTGTAAGAGACTACGTTGCTATTTATTTCACGATTTAGTTTAGATTTTTGGTCAGCATTATTCCTTGAAACGTTGGTAGGTGTTATAAATTTCCTTGCATTTTCTATTAAAACTACCTCCTGGTCTTCTGGAACGCCCGCATTTTCACACTGTAAAAGAGTTTTTTATTTTTTATGAATACAGCTGGTGCAAACCACAAGTGCGCGTCATAAGAGACTTTTCACACCACCTGCTCGAAAATGTCAAATTATATGTCAAGCAACCTTAACCTAAAGTGAGTCATTAGTGGCCGGGGGCACAGCCGGTAAATAATGTTGTACTGGATTTCATTATGACCTGCTGGTCAATAATTTGATTTGAATTTGGAATCTCAAATGCTCAGCTAAATTGGCAGTATAGTACTAACAAACACCCTTTGGTGCCAGAAAGAGGAAAGCTATTCTCGATACCCTTACTACGCGTGGATGATATTCTCGATTTCCTACAAAATCATAACGACTGCTTCTTCATATCGTTGCCATGTTTTCGAAGATATAATATTGTAAGAATAATTAGACAACTACGAACAATTTTTTAAAAGGAATGGAATCACATTAAAACTGGCATTAATAATAACAAATACCGTACCGCGCCGTAATACCGTAATAGTAATTGGCTGTAACATTAGGTAATTAATTTTAAGTAAACTGCGCAAAGATTGCTATGGATTTTGTGAATAAATAAATAAATAATAAAACCTATCTATACTACAGTCGATTTATCACATTTTATCAAAAATACTCTATTTTCACGAGCGTCTCCAATGACGTTCTAAATTCAAAATGCATACAGCCAATCATCCAAAACCATTCTACCAGCCCTGTATAAAGCTTAGTTTACACAAACGCCACTTCCATGAGAGTCATATCAATATATAGACACACGCGACAAAACCGTAGAAGAGACTTTTTTTTTTTGAAAATCGAATTGATCGTGTCTTGGCTACTTATTGGTAGACGCAATAAAGGCGCGAACTTTTGGCATTTAAACTTTAAATTTATCAACAAATATGTTATTCTTACTGTTTGTTTATTTAATAAATATAAATACTTTGGTTTTCGTACTATGGCTATTATTTTCTCACAGTAGGTGTAAAAAGTAGAGTATCCTCCTCTGAGCTAAAGGTGTCTTTGCCTTGGGCTAGCTTGAATCCCTCGCTGCATTCAGGATTCTTGTATAAACTCCCTCGCTTCGCTCGTGAGTTAAATCCCGAATCCTTCATTGCGCTCGAGATTCAATATGACGCCCGTGACATAAGACACAACTTTAGCCCCTCGGTGCATAATCTACTATTATGTCACATGGCCGCGCGTAATGTTCTAAGGCTGCGGACACGAATTTAGCGGGCGTGGCGCGGCGGCGGTAGCGGGGGCGTGGGGAGCGCGAGCGGCGCGTTTCAATGCACAGATTTATATGGAACTGGCCTCGAAGGCAGCGGCGCGGGGAGCGGCATACGAGCGGTGCGCACCAGTCTGTCTAGCGGTGCCCGCGCGTCTGCATTGACGTAGTGTTGTGCATTTTATTTTTTGCTTTTTAATGACCGACGCGGCGACGTTTCAAAATGTTGTATCAAAAAGATGTTTTCGGCGCTGTTTAGACATTTCGTTCGCGAAAAAAGAAACTAATTTCTCATAATACAACACTACGCCGTTCTAGCGCCGCGCGATCTGGCCGCTGACTTCGAGACCCAGTCTGCGTCGCCGCGCCGCTTCCCGCGCCGCCGCCGTCCCGCAATCGCTGTCTTCGTGGCCTTAAGGCGAGTAATGTCCGTAAAGTTCATATTTCGCATGCTTAATGGAACATTAACCAATTTTTTTTTTATTAAAATTCTGACCTATCTATTAGGTCAGAGATTATTATTTTTTTTTTTTTGTAAAAAAAAATAAAATTACGTTCAAAATACAAGCATTTGTGTCAACAAGCAGGATAAGTCCTCATAGCAAGATTTTCTTTTACCATTTCCCAAAAAAAATATTTTTTGAGTTAAGTCAGTATTCCATTAAGCATGCGATTTATTACAATTATTTTAATAATAATAATAAATCTTTTTATTTCAGGCATTGTGTGTATTGTGTGCATTGTGTGTGTGTGAATTGCTAGATTGATAAGGTAAGGCTTATCGTTAGGTACACATTCATTGCAATTATTGATGCGCGCTCGTGATTTGCAACAAGTATATCTACCAGTTTCTGGTTTTGTGTTATTTGCGCCCACGGTTTATTTTACTATAGGTACTTATTGATATTTTAAAATGGGTAAAAATATGTCCTTTACTTACCGAAATCTCTCCACGAAGTCTTGCTGGCTGAGACAAACACCCTTGCGCTGTGGGTGCAGATAAAATTATCGTCGCTCCTTCATCGTTCAAGTTACCTTTGTCCAAAGTACAAATCATAAATTGATCTATTACTTTGTCCATGCCAGTATAAACTTCATATTCTCTTTTACACTCCTCCTTGTCTTCTATCAATGTCGGAGCATAGTTTAACATTACCTCATTGAGGTCGACAGGATCCATTTCCTAGAGATAAGAAAGTACAGTCAACAAAAGAGATAAGTATGCAGAATCGTCGGATATAGTTGAAGTGTAGTAAGAAACCGATGGATGTTAACAATTATTAATGTGTGTTGTCTTTGGTCTCTGGCCCTGACATCAAGCAATGGACAAAATTGTCAACATTTTTTAAGCTTGAGTACGAGGCTTTTGACTACTTTGTGTGTGTATAATGTCAAATTAGTCAGCGCCTGACGTAAATTGACGTAATTATAATAGCCAATTTTTTTATCTCGTCTAAAGTTGTCTATGGAGTATCTTAATTTGACAGGACTAAACTAATATTTATCTTCTGTCCTTTTCTTAATGAAATAGAAAGAAAAAGATGCATGAACTTAAATTTAGTTTAGTTTGTGAACAAACAGAATCGGCGCCATTGTGCGTTCTGTTTGTGCAGAATAAACAATTTTTCTTTCTTTCTTTTTATCTTTCTATGTTATCGACTGAAATTTAATTTGATTAATGAGCTGTTTGTTTTCTATTAATTAAATTTTATTCCAGAATATCCATCGGTTTTTTACTAAACTTCAACTAGGTATATCCGACGATCCTTATCTCCTTTGTTGACTTGACTGTACCTACACTACATGATGAAAAAATTAAGCGCCAATTTATATATGGTGTATACATTTTAAGAGACGAGGCATAGCTGGTAAAGAATAAATAGAAAGGATTTTTTTTATCGAAGTGTTTCATTTATTTTACGTACACAATTATGTAAAACTGCTGAGAAAAAATATACGATAGCGATACAGCTATCTGTCTTTTGTGATAGTTCGAAAGATAGTATATATAACAATATTATATACTCGTATGTCGGAGTTGGATCTTAATTATTACAATTGTAGGTAGTCCACATAATTTGTTATGATTTGTTGTTCTTATTATGAATTTAAGTGATTTTACTATCCATTATTGTCTAACAAATTAGAACATAATTTATTGAGTATTCGGTGTAATTGTAACCGATGGTTTTGTTCAAAACAATTGATGACATTTTATTTTGACTTTAAAATGATTTACTTTGTGAAATCACTTATTGTTTGTTTACGACAATTATTCTTGTATTATTTGATTACTTATAATGTAAATCTTATTACATTTATCACATTTTAGTGTTTTGTATCAACTCAAGTTTGACGTAGGTAATTCCGTGCGTCATCGGACAGAGTTGTTGTGGGGCGAATGCGTGGTGGGGACAAACCCTTTATAACTGAACGCATTCGTTTGTGCTAACAGTAGGGTATATATGTTCTGTGGCTAACAGAGACGGTCTTCGGACTCGACTCCTTACAGAGTACTAGCTCCCGATAAACCTGTCGGTTTGCTAAAGTTCAGACTTTTAACTGTATTGTAAATGCGCTATATTTGGGTGACTCTGTCACTATACGAACAGTAATCGATCCTACGATTTGTTCGCAATTACTTTACATAATTATTTTACTGTGTATCTAGTTGTGTCATGTACCTACAGTGTGTGGTTTGCTAGTGTGATTAATTGTTAATAAAATTATAATCTGATTTGAACTGTAAACCGTTTTTCTATCGCGCAATAACCAACACTACACACACTACGCCCACAGTAGTCATTGTAATATACCTGATATCGAGACGCACTAAACCTACCTGCTCCGATATATATACAATATATTAACAAATATAAATGATTACCAACATAATGAACATTTCCACTATAACCCAAAAAAAAAGTAATTGTGTCCTGGTTAAATTACACGAAATGTCAAATCAACACAAGGCTGCGGTAAGGTGGTATTGCATGGTTTCAATGGATAGTCTCGGTTAAATAGGTAAGTACCTACATTGGATGGTGTTTGATAATGGCCACGGTTGTTTGTTTGTGAGTTAACCAGCTCATTCACTGCCAACACATACTCCTTCATAAGATCTTCAGAGGTATTATATTTGTTAGTCATTGAACTAAGTTTCTCTCGTAAATGGTCAAGTTCAGATTGCAAGTACTCTGTGTCGATGTTGTTCTTCCTAGTACTTTGTTAAGGTAGTTAAATGTTTAAGAGTTCCTTTTTAGTAGTGAGCAGTTACAAAGGAGTTTTAAAATTTTTTTGTGGATGAAAGTTTTATGGAAATTCGTCACTTGCCGATAGGATGAACTATCGGGCGCAACAACAACATAACAAAAAAAACATACCTGTCGATAACTAGTACGGTGACCCCACCCTAACACTATAGCATCGATTCCAGACTCCTGATATTTCGGATCGAAATTAATTTCTATTGTAGTAGGCGTGTAAGAACAAAATTGCGAGTAAGAAGTGTCCGTGAAATCGTAAGGCGACTCCACTTTTACCATAGCTATGTCTATATTTGACCATTTATCTGGACGTTCGTACACCAGCTCATAATCTGTAATGATTTAAATAAAATATGATACACACCATATTTTTGTAATGTGTATTTTATTTATTTCTTATTTTGGTTGTTGTTTTTATTTATATCTAATCGTATGCTGCACTGGTTGACGTCATCACATCAACGCCGCCCGGCTGTCGCTGAAAACCAGCGCTGGGGCTCTGTCTCGTATAGGGTCTTAGCATTATGCTGAACGATGGCTGTTTTGCGTAGATGTGACGCATATTTTCTCCCAAATTGTTATTTTGTTTTTTTTTGTTTGTGTTTTTTTTAATTTTTATGCGTCATGTTTGCCGCAATTAAACGTATTTTCTTTCTTTCTTCTTTCTTTCACACCCGTTTGAAGAAATCGGAAAACAAACTTAGACTAAGATATTGTTTATTGTTTTTGTAGGTGGTTAACAAACAAACTTGGTCATAACATAACATGCCTCACAACCAAAAGTGTTAACTCTAGGTCTGCCAAAAATAAAAGTTATAACTTACCCTTAGGTGTGCATATAAAGACAATTTTCTTTTTCTTGTCTTTGGTACATGGATCGGTGTAAATATCAGTTTCGGATATGTATCTATTGTATCCTGCTATGGCATATAGATGTCTGACGTCTGTTACGCACGCTGCTGACGTTACGATGTAATCTCTTGAGACTAACGCTCCTCCACAAACCCAGCCTTCGTAGTCTTTTACCGATATCTGGGCTTTGAGCAGGTATACCTAGAAAATATCGTGGTGTATACACTGTGTACTCAAGGACTGTTGACTGTATTAGTCAGTGGGCATAATAATATCAAAACAATGTAGCTTGAATCAAAAGCCAAATCTGGTTTGTAGCAAGGGGGCTTGCCTTCAATTTTTAACCCCCGACGCAAAAACGACGGGGTGTTATAAGTTTGACGTGTTTGTGTGTGTGGGGGTGTGTGTGTGGGGGTGTGTGTGTGTGTGGGGGTGTGTGTGTGTGTGTTTGTTTTAAGTACCATCCGAGGACGTGCGTATGAATACACAAGGCACGACCGAGGACCTTTTCAAAGCGAGGACCTTTTCGAGGGTCCTCGGTTTGACTTGACCAAAGATTCGTATTCTGCAAGCGATTTTGAGTCTTTCTATATACTTAATACGAAAAAGTTGTCTGAACCTCGGTTTGATCAAGATTATTCATAATCTTACACAGACATTGTGTATCCACCAGATGGTGCCACTGTCGCCTCATACACAGACTCTTTACACTCATTTCACGTCTGTTGTATTATCCGAGGACCTATGTGTTAACTTTAACACAAAAGACCTCGGTTAGGTAGCTTTTCCAGACAATGTGTATTTAAGACCTCGGTTTGCTAGATTTTCCGAACAGTGTGTATTCTAGTCCTCGTTTCGACAGTTTTCCTTGTGTGTAGAAGACAAATTATATGCTATCATTTAAATAAAATTATGAAGGAGAAAATCGAAGGTAGACTGAATCCTTAAACAAATCGTTGGTAGCTACTAGGTGGACGAGGAATAATCAGGCTTTTTCTGCAGCATGTGCTAAGTACCTAGGCCCGCTTATATTATACAACATTATGATTTGCACCATAAAATATTGTATTGTCATAGGAGCTAAATACGTGTGCTTTTCATAAAGAAAATAAACGCCTTCCTAGGTGAAATGTCTGCAGCAAGATTTGAAACAAATATAAAGTACAAAGAAATACAGAACATGAACATACTAAAGGAAACCACGTCATAAACTTTACTGAAATAAAAGTAAGTAGGTTTATTTTAAAATGGAACAAATTATTTAACAAACTTTTACCAACGATCTACTTATAAAAATAATCATCAAGTTGCAATAACATCTTTGAGAAGCATGATTATAAAACTTACATAACAGTTAATAGAAAACGACTCAAACATAGAAACCATAATTAAAAGAAATCGACATAAATTGGGCTAAAAACTTGACATAAAATTTCATAACACAATGCTTATTTAGAAAACAACAAAGAAATATTATCAAGCGAGATCAAAATAATTTGGGACGCATGCAAACTTAATAACTTAATAGCGCCGATTCCCTTGTTCACAAACTAAACAAAATTTAAGTTCAGTGCATCTTTTTCTTTATATTTAAAAGGACAGAAGATAAATATTAGTTTAGTCCTGTCAAATTAAAATACTCCATAGCAAGTTTAGACGTGATTATAAACATGGCTATTAAAAATATTTTATCCCCATAGGGGTGTAGTTTTGAAAAATCGTCTGGGATGTTTCTATAGCTTGACTTAAATATTATGACCAATTATCATATCAAGCCACGTAATAAAATACTCCCCTAAGAAATTGACTATCCCTCTTCACCCCGTTACGGGTAGATTTTTTAAAAAACCTGATATACTTACTTTATTATTTATTTTCGTCTTACATACTGAGTTTCGAATTAATTGGACCACGCGTTAAAATTCTTCCATACAAAATTTACACCCCACAATCCCCCTTTAGGGGGTAGTATAAAAAAACAAAAAATGCCAAACTTCATAATTTACTTATCATCCAAGTAAATTATGAAGTTTGGCATTTTTTGTATTAGTGCCAAGTTTTTTAACTCAAGGAATAAGATTTTTCATACAAACAAAAAACAAGGGGGTAAAAAGGGGGGATCCCATTTCACCCCCTTAAAGGTTGAATTTCCAAAAACCCCTTCTTAGTGCTCCCCTACATTATAAAAGGAAGCCGTGTGCAAAATTTCACAATCTCAAACTCAACTCAAACTCAACAGGCACTTTTGAATTGTCAAGGGGTCGGTCAGCTCAGGGAGAGAGCCTCCCGTCCCAGCCGCCGCGGGAGACGCTCCGGGCGTCGGGAGCCGCGCGACGACTCCCGGCCACCGTAAGCGCGGGCCTGCGGGCGGAGAGTAATGGGTAGCTCACCATCCGGTCCGATCAGGACCAGGCCCGTGCCGGACGGCGCGTACGTGTTCCACGCGCACCTCAAAGAGATGTCAGGCCCCATAGGGCCGAAGCCTGCCGGGTCAGCGGGATTGTCCGAAAGGGTTACCGCTGGCCCGGAACATAAAGGGCTAAGGAAGGAACACGGGTGGGTTTTAGTCAGTAAGAGTCTGACACTCCCTTCCGCTCCATCAGAGCGGGAGGGGTCCTTTGATGACTTCCCATCCGCAAAAAAAAAAAAAAGGGGTCGGTCAGTCAGAAAGATGAAGCTAGTTGCCCATTCCAAAGCGCAGGTACCTATGGAGAAGAACGGGCAAGAAACTCCATGGACACTCTTTTAAATCAAAATAATATGGTTACAAAATCTTGTTTAGATCATTCATGTTAAAAATTATGCATGTGAGAACAATGTAGAACGTTAAAAGCGTCCGTAACGTCTAAAATCACATTCCTAGACCCAGTAGTTGCGGCTGTGCGTTGATATGTCAGTCTGTCAGTCAGTTTCTCCTTTTATATATACAGGATGAATTTTCGGAGTGAGCGTGGATGGCCAAATCCGAAACTATGAGGAATAGCGAAAAGTACTCAAAAGAGTCGCGGCCTCGATTTTGGTGAAAACTAAAACTGCATCATTGGATTTTTGAAAAATCAATATTTCTAGCCAGGAATCGAACCCGTTGATTTTGAAAAAAAACACTGTATTTATTACACCATTCGATAGTGTCGCTGATAAGGATCGATTTCTGGGTTTTTGTTTACGTTATAAGCAACAATCACGAGTGTTTAACAAAATAAAGCCGTTACTGTCGGCTCTCTTTGATAAATAATCCTTTGAGAAGCGCTGACAAACGTAAAGACATTGACTCGTCCTCGCTTGGTACTTCATTTTAAAAAAAGTGTGTAAGAAATAAATCGGAACATTGATTATTATCTTACACGTAAAATGTTTTAGGTAGGTAGGTAGGTATTTTCCAGGTCCTCGGTTTGTACAAGTTCTACGCGAAAAACTGTCCTCGGTTTAGTGATATAAAGTCTAACACAACGTCCGCACTTTGTACAAGCTATAAGAAATATTGTGTAAAAATACGTCCTCGGAAGGACGTCGCAGGGCTTACGTAAGAGGTCCTCGGTTGGCTTACACAAAGTCCTCGTATGTGCATCGTTGGTCACATTTAGCTGTGTATTTCAGGTCCTCAGTATGATAGCCGAAATTCATACAGAAAAATGTTGAGATAGCATTATCCCAATAAGCTCATCACTATAGATTTACTCACCTGTCTCTTTCTATCTTATTCTAAAAGGCCAACGAGGTATTTAAACCAGTTTTTTGGAGGGTCCTCGGTTCGTTCTAGGACTAACAAGGTCCTCGTAAGGGTGTCTGTACAAACAGGGGTGTGTGTGTGTGTGTCTGTGGCATCGTAGCTCCCGAACGGATGAACCGATTTTGATTTTCTTTTTTTTGTTTGAAAGGTGAATTAGTCGGGAGTGTTCTTAGCTATGTTTGATGAAAATCGGTCCAAGATGGCCGCCGCCACAAAATGGCGGATTACAAGTTTTTTTCACAACATCCTCAATATGGGTATCAAATGAAAGGGCTTGACTAGTAGAATGCTATACACTATGATAAATTTCAAATCCAAGATGGAAAAAATAAATTTTAAATTTTAAAACCGCCGACACAAAATAAAAAAAAATGAAGGTATCCCTACAAAAAGCATGAAATAAAATTTGATTTAAATAGAAATTCATAAAAGAAATCGAGGGACCTCTTAGAATAGAAGGTGTTCCACAGAACGGTCCCCCAACTTCCATATGAATTTCTATTTAAATAAAATTTTATTTCATGCTTTTTGTAGGGATACCTTAATTTTTTTTTATTTTGTGTCGGCGGTTTTTAAATTTTAAATTTATTTTTCTATAAGGCATAAAGATATTCTTGACTCAGGTCTGAGCACAGCCTTGATAATTCAGTATCCTATTGTCCAATTTATTAAAAAAGTCCTTTAGTATCAATTCGATTTATTAATCGTACGTAAATACACCGCAATTTTTTAATATATTCTGACTATAGAAAAGTTGGCAGATTTGTAACAATTATATAGGGTGACTGGTAATTAGTGACCGATACTTAAACACGTGAGTTTACTCATCATTATGAACAACTTTTACTATGGGTACAAACCTGAAATCGTTAAAAAAAAAACAGCTGCTCTCTACATTTTGACGAGTTAGACGAACATAAATGTAGGGAACAGCTGATTTTTTTTTCGCGATTAGCGATAGGTGGTCCCATTGTCACCAAGTTAGGATCTGATGATGGGATCTTAGAGAAATCGAGGGCAACCCTCAAATTTTATAGGCTCACTTATTGTTTTTCGCATATTTTATGAAGTATCTTGTGTATTTGTGTATGGTTGTCACCATCTCAGGTAGCTGGGCTGATGATGGAAGGTACAACTCCTTAACAGTAAGAAGTTACTCGAACAGGCAAGGACTGTTTTAGTAAATTGTTTTGATGTTTGATAGGGCATTTGCCACATTTGGTCTCATGATGATCAAGTCATGATGCTGCAGTCAGGATAGTCTGCAGAGTACCTAACTCCTCGACAACTAACAGCAGATATATCGTGTTTAGGCTCATTGAAAAGGGCTCGATGTGTAGATAAACGTACTGTTACTGAGGAACACCGAAGACCTGATGCTGAAGCCAGGAGCATCAGAAAAAGTACAAACCTTTAAATTACAGCACCGTAGTCGTGTTTGGGCTCATTTTAAACAGGACTAATTTTAAGTTCAATGCAATGTTGACATAAGTCTGGCCTGATGCTGCAGCCAGGATTATCAGCATCTAATCTAAAAACTAATAAAAGGAGAACTCCTCAACAATTAACGTCCCTGCATCGAGAAAAGGAATATTTTATAAAAAGGCGGTGGGCAAGTTGACTTTAGGCTATTGTAACTTAGATAAATTATAAATAGACCCACTAAAAAGCGAGAAATAAAAACTTTTTAACAAAAAAAAAACCGACTTCCAAAAAAAACACTACAAACTGAAAAAAAAAACACTACAAACTGAAAAATAACTTTAATTTCGGAAGTCGGTGGCAAAAACTAAAATACTGATCCCTAAGACACCGACTTCCGAAATTAAAGTTATTTTTCAGTTTGTAGTGTTTTTTTTTTCAGTTTGTAGTGTTTTTTTTGGAAGTCGGTTTTCAGATATAATGCTATGTCGGTAACATAGCTGTTTAGAAAATATGACTCGCTTGGAAAATACTGGTTTCAATACAAATAATAGTTTAGGGTACAAAACATATATAATTTACAATAAAAATTTTAAAACTCCTCATTTTTGCCATTTAATTGACGACATTAATTTCGGTTAATTTCCCACAATTTGCAAAAATTGCAATTTATTATGTTGTTAACTTAAACATAGGAAGTAAAGTAAGAAGTCAGTCTGGAAGTTTGGTAAATATTAATTGGATAATTTTTTATAGTTAAAAATATACTTGATCCCTAGACACTTTTGATGTGTGTATATTCTGAAAATTAAATCGGTTTTTAGGGTTCTGTACCCAAAGGGTAAAAATGGGATCCTATTACTAAGACTTCGCTGTCTGTCCGTCTGTCCGTCCGTCCGTCTGTCTGTCACCAGGCTGTATCTCATGAACTGCGATAGCTAGACAGTTGAAATTTTCACAAATTATGTATTTCTGTTGCCGCTATAACAACAAATACTGAAAACAAAATAAAATAGATATTTAAGGGGGGCTCCCATACAACAAACGTGTTTATTTCAGCAGAATAGCATACATACACTTCATTAGTATACTTTGCTTATTTCCACAGTATTATGTCTTATGGTGTTCTTCTGTGGGGATCGGCAGCTGACGTAGATTCAATTTCCATTTTACAAAAGAGGGCAAAACTCGCAATCTATGAAATGGGTCCTCGCGAGTCTCTTAGAAACAAATTCAAAGAAATTGATATACTAACTCTGCCTTCTATGTTTTAGAAAGTATTTTGTATGTTCGCAAAAACTTAGGACTCTTCAAAATAAGAAGCGATTTCCATAATATAAATACACGTAGTAAAAATGAAATTGTGTTACCTAAATTTAGATATACTAAAACTAGCAAGTCATTTCTTGTAAACAGCAACAACATCCGTTTTTATAACAAGTTGCCAAAGCCGGTTACAGAACTTAGCGATGGAAAATTCAAAACCCTCATCAAACGTGTCCTTATCAAAAAAGCATAATATTATAAGATTAAATACTACGTTGAAGACAAGGTAGTTTGACAATCATTCCTTCTGCACATGTGGCTTCCCTGGCTCCTCATTAACGGCATAACTAGGTATGTAAGGCTCAACACACACCAAAAGGGCGTCGAAGCGCGGCGAAGCGGAACGCAGTTTCAGTGTCATATGAATATTAACTTTATTTTCATTACTATAATACTTATTATCGCATGAGAAACTCGAACGAGCCGCGCGGATGCCAGCGGCGCCGCTGGAATTCCAGCGAATAGCCGTGCGACTGCGCGAGAAGTCGCGGAAAGTCCCGAGAATGCTCGAGCAGTCGCGAGCGGCCGCTGGCAATATCCCGCCCCTCGCGCCCGCTCCCCGCGCGCGTCTGTTGCGCGCGAGCATTCGCATTCATTCCTTGCAGTGCAACGAATACAGAAGTGATGGAAATGGATGAAGAAAAGCTTATTTATTTGGTGCAAATGTACGACTGCCTATACAATATCAAATCAAGGCATTACAGCGATAAACACATGAAAGAAGAAGAGAAGGCGCGCGGAGTCCCGCGACTTCTCGAGCATTCCAGCGACATCTCGGGCAGTCGCTGGAATCCGCGCGCCTTCTCTACCGAGCGGGTCGCGGCGCTTCGCTGCCCTTCGCCGCTCTTTTGGTGTGAGTTGAGCCTAAATGTCTAATAACTGCACTCTCAAATAACGATGTTTATTTTTTATCTATTTTTTTTTACATACTTTTTTGACATAATCTCTTTATTTGACATTATATACAGACAATTCAAATTTTTCATCTCTTTATTAGTGGTTGCAATGGGAATCATATCACTTGGTTTTAGTAGGTTTTTATTTTTTAATTATCCTTTTGATGGATTCTTATTTTGTAAATGTGAGGACTTTGTAGGCCTTGTAAACTTTAGATCCGTAGACCATTTATTATATCAAGTACCTGGTACTTGTTGACAGGCCTACGCTGTCCCATACCTACTGTAATTTGGAAACATTGTAAAAGCCAATTATTTTTAAAAAGAGTAACCGTGGAGTTTCTTGCCGGTTCTTTTCCATATGAAACGACCAATTGGAACCGTGCACCTAGCTTCTGACGTTTCATAAGTGCCCATGTAGGTTTATGTGAAATAAAATATTTTGATTTTTGATTTTCTTCGGAGACCAGAAGCCCAATATTGTCTCGCAATTAAAAACGTTCAAAATCTTATAGTCTCAATGTCAAAAATGTAGGGAAATTAGTGGTATTCTTGACCGGGAATTGCCCTCAGGTGTAATGTTAACAATCAAATATGTATTCTTGAGATAGCGCCATCTATTGTGCTTACTGGTACCTATTAGATATAAGATATTAAAGAATTCTGGTTTCAGTGCCTTTAATCCACAGACATATTATTCACTAGCTTCTGCCCGCGACTTCGTACGCGGATCCTGTTGGTTATACCAGCGACAACGGGGTAGTCAAAATCGAAGATCTGAAACGTCCGATGTCGACTTCTAAGAACCCGGGGACTGGATAACAACGGGATGCGCGAGACGATTCGAGACGTCATTTCCAGGCAATAATGAACCAATAGGGTGGTAAACTTGGCCTTGCACTTTGAATGTTGGCATAAATGGGCCTTCTGAAATCTGTTTCGCAACAAAAGATGTCATTTGAAAGGCATTATTGTACGAACGTATGTTGTCCAAGAAATGTTTTGACTGTGATGGTCACCGATTAGCAGTGATCTTAATATTTCTGGAGGATTTTGTAATATTTCAATATGTACTTTCCCACCTGAGAAACACATACCGTTTGTTTCTTTTTGCTATTTAACAGCTTCACAAAAAGTAAAATTTTTAACCATACCTCCGATGGCGGAATATATGTCAATCATAGGAGTATACGTAAATGCACTCCGTTCCTTATCAACCCAAGGAAGGTCGCCATGCCCTACGGCTATATCTTGAGACACATCCGATTCTTCAGATGATATCGACATTCTGTTCAGAGAATGTCGAAGTCGATCAGAATTCAAACGTTCGTTGCGCTCTTCTTAATCTGTCTCTTCATGCCGTACTCCAGCAATTCTTTCTTTCTCACTTTCTGATTATGAATATTTTGTTGTGTGCGTGTTCGGAACAATGTATGATAATCTCACCGTATCAGCGGTCAGTCGCGCATCATATTCTTCACTGGTCTCTAGAGATCTGGATGTAGATGCGTAAATACGCTGAGAACGCAGGCGTGCTTCGCGATCCGAAGAGGTTTCCACGGAGCGAGTTGCAGCCTGATGTTCTCAAACAGCATCAAGTCTCTCCTGACGCTCTTCGGTAGATTCTTGGGATCTTATGATCCTCAATCTTTTAGCTCCTTTGGAACATTGGGAAAGATTTGACCTCTTTCTAGGCATGGTTATAGTTTTATTATGAAGATACCTGACCAATTAAAATCTAAGTGACTGCTCCCCTACCAAGGGTGCCCAGACACGGGATCGTCTGGCGCCCATGTGCTGGTTTGGTCCCTGGGGTGGTCACGGCGTGCTATGTGTTCTGGTGCGCCGGTGATGGGGAGTACTCCCCAGCGGAGGGTCCGGTGACGGACAGCCGCGGCGGGTTCACGGTTGAGTGCTAACGCGTGCCCATGTTCCCGCCGTAAGCGGCAGAGGAGGACACAGTGGAGTTTTAGTGGGTTAGAGTCCCACATAACTGCACTATCTCCCCGTGGTAGTGCAGAATGCATGAGCATTGCTTCACGTTAAAAAAAATAAATGGGAGTTTTGGCCAGTAGAGTCAAATTTTCAATGATATACCATCGTCATGGAAAATCAGTCCTAAACTGTTACCGCCTTCACCGCGTGGAGGTGAAATTAGTGATAGCTTAGATTTCCGCATCAGATGTTTCTGATCTTCGATTTTTATAAGTCAACAGGAAATGCCCATCAGACCGAATAACTTTTACTAAGACGTCATTCCTTTAAGTGTTATGGTGTAGCTGGGCTCTTGGAGTTCCCCATCAGGTGTTCCAGATCTTCAAATTTATTCTCTCAGCAGAAAATCCTCATCACGTGGAACAATTTTTGCTATGGTACCATTTTTGTATCTCTTATAGTTAAGCTGGTCTGTTTCGGTTCTGCATCAGGTGTTCAAGTTTCCAAGAAAAATTATAGCCTGAATGTTGTCCAGACATATAATAACTATACAACAAAAAAAAAAACATTCAAATCCGTCCAGTAGTTCCGAAGATCGGACGCGCAGGCCCGAGGCGTGTACGTACTCTGATAGAATACCTTAACAAATGTTCGCCGTGATTCTTTAAATTGACATAACTTTTTTATTTATGAACCGATTGACATGAAATAAACACTAAATGTTAAGTTAAGCCTACTACAATATATTAGTGAAAACCGCATCTAAATCGAATAAGCCGTTTCTGATATTAGCGTGCACAAACAAACAGACAAACAGACAAACAGACAAAAAAAAAATTAATTACAATTTCGGGTTCGGAATCGATATAATAACAACCCCTGCTAATTTTTTTTTATATATTTCCATTGTACAGACACCACTTTTCTACAAATTTATTATATGTATAGATTCAGTCCCCAGTCGGGGTACGGTGGTATCTAGTTTCCTCATAAAAGGACAGATGGCGTTACGTGCTACCATAAATAGTATACCTACCTACCTAATGACGCGGTACAGAATTTAATGTCACTTTTTGTTTGAAAAACCGGAAGGCGCCCTCTCCACGCAAACGTAACAATCGCTTTTGGTTAGAAGACGCGGCCATTCAGTCATAGAAAAAACAAATATTCAGTGATTCGACCTTAGGTAGGTACTATGGGCCTAAAACTTCTGCATGCTAACCTTTAAGGCGATAATCGCATAGCACGGCTTTATTTTATTTTTTTTGCGGATGGGTCAAATGATCCCTCCTGCTCTGGGTGGAGCGGAAGGGAGTGTCAGACTCTTACTGACTAAAACCCACCCGTGTTCCTTCATTAGCCCTTTATGTTCCGGCCCAGCGGTAACCCTAAGGACAATCCCGCTGACCCGGCAGATCCCGCTGACCCGGCGAGCATAGCATGACTTACGAATTCATCCCCTAATCCATGTATGGAGGTTATTCATATACTTATTAGGAAAATAAGGATCTTATTCTGATAATTATTAATCCACCCTTGTACAACAATAAATCACAATAAGAACGTCAGCTGTCAGATGGTAATTTTGACGTATGGAAAATAAAAAAAATTGAAAAAAATAAAAAATTAAAGATTTTGACGTATGGTAAAGTTCAATTTCAACAAGCCATACTATTATTATAAATGCCAAAGTGTGTCTGTCTGTCTGTCTTGGTATAGAGACAGTTTGAGTCCCAGGAAAGGACATAGGATAGTTTTTATCCCGATAATCCCACGGCATCGACACTTATGCGGGTGAAACCGTGGGGCGCTGCTAGTATCTTATAAAAGGGGAAGCCTCAGGGTTGCCCACGAAATTCAAGTTTATTGCAATTTGTAGGTCACACTCGCGAATCATATTTTAATCAACATTCAACATGACTGACACTGACCTGCAAATTGCAAAAAACGCAAGAAAATTTTAATTTCGCGGGCTACCTAGCTCATCCCCCATAAAAGTAAAATATATTATGTCATTTGCAATATCTTTAATTGATATTTCATAAACAGACTTATTTTATGTAAAGCAATATTTACTTTTAAAAATAGAATTTATACATAATCATTTAAAATTTTAAAATATATCCGATTCAAGTAAAAGTACGTTAAAAGTTCGTGAAAGTGGTTTTGAAATTGTAACAGAGTTATCCGATTGGAAATGAGTCCAAAAGGACTAAAAAAATCATGAAAAAATAGCAGTAAAGATCCTCATTTCATGCAGGCGCCAAAGATCTTTGTGCACTACCACTTAGGTAAGTGACCGACCGGTTAGTTAGATGAAACGAATTATTCTAAGTTCTTACCACGTATCTTTTGTCTTCGGTAACGGGAGTGCCATCTTTAATTCTTCTTTGACAATCATATCCTAAAATATTATATGAAATTAATTTCAACTTTATCTTTACACTAGCTTCTGTCCGCGACTTCATTTGCGTGAAATTTCTATAGAGCTATGTTGGGGTGGGCTACCGGTCTAACCTGATACAGTTGATAACCAGTGTTTTATTTAAATCTGTCTACTATTCTGTTCCATAAACCACCATCATTATATTCATAGGGTGACAACCAGGCTTACGTATGTTTTATCTAGATTTACGCATAGCCTTGCACAATTTTTACATTGAAATCACTTAATTATTCTTTACAAAATCTACTGCTTACCGTGAAAAATTAGTAAAAATATAACTTGATTCAGTTTAAATGAAAACATTTTCAATTCCTTCCATCGCCTGGATTTATAGGAAAGTAGAAATCACAATTTTGCGATGGATAACACCGTAATTTATTGATTGCAAAATAGTTTTTTTTAATTGTTTTCGATTACCTGGAAAATAACAGTTGATTTTTATGTCCATCTAGATAGGTACCAAGATTGACATTATTCAAAGTATTCAAACATCGAGCATAGGCTTAAAAAAATTAGTACAGACATCAAGCGATGAAGCATGTTTTTGCTAGTTACTAAACATCTTTTTGGAAAAGAGAATAGTTTTTGAATTTCGGTCAAAGGATATTCTGCCAAGTCGTAGTTGTCCTATATAATCCTGCAACGGGTTTGAGGCCAAATCTGTCAAATTTCGGCCATACTTCTGAGTGGAATCAATACAAAAGAACGTTATTATGGAGAGAATACGTCATTTGAGCCGTCAAAAAATTATTTAAGTCGTTGGAATGTTGGAAGCTGGTTCTCGGCATCGTGCAATGGCAATTGCTCTGGGTACTACGCAGAATATTATAAGTTGACTTTGGACACGTTACCGCATTACTGGCAGCGTGGCAGAGCGACATGGAGGACGAGCTCGCATCACCACACTCCGACAATATCGAACAACTTTCTCGCATCTTCTGAGCTCGGCTTAGACAGTATTTGGTGGAATGTACCTATGTCGTTCTTGTTCAACTTCAAAGCCCCGATCAACTTACTCCTATCTGCCTCAAAGCGAACACATTCCATCAACAAGTGATGCATGTCCTCCACAACTCCACATTGTATGTTTTTCTGACGAATCTTGCTTTGGTATGAGGCCAGATACTAGACGTACATGGACGCCAAGAACGCTAAAATCATGACAGGAAGTCTATGCATACAGTGGTGGAACAATCATGGTATGGGCGGGTATTTGAATCGGGCGGAACAACCGAACTGATTTGCATTAGAGGTAATCTCAATGCACAGATTTACGCTGAAACGATTGTATCAGATGTTGTCATTCTTTTGCGGACCCAATTTAGTGATTAATTTCTTCTTATGCATGATAATTTTATAAACACACATTTGTAGTAAGTGTGTTTTTCTTCGAAGTAAGGTAATTTTAGTTTTAAATGAAATACCTGGGATTAAGGATGAGATAATACAACAAAACAATTTAATTCATAAAAACATTACTTATTTAATTTGCACAAGTAGGTAACATCGACAACCGAAAGTTAAAAATTTATAAAACTTTCACTAAACGCGTTGGCGCGCCTGCGCCTGTCGTAAAATTGCCGTCGATTAATTTTCCCATTTTTACCAACATATTAAATCGCAATAATCTTTGCAATTCCCCGATACTTTTCACGTCTCTTGTTTCTTTTTCATGTTCTGCGTTTGAATTCCTTTCATTATCTGCAGGCCTGCCAAAATTACAAGTTTTAAAATCATCTAACTGACCCTAATATAAAAGGAAATTGTGTATTCCATAAATAGGATATCGTACGTCATACGTCATCTTTTAAAAAATAACTATTAATCCTAAAAAAATGGCTAACAATCTCAGGGGTCAAAAGACTCTTTTAAAGTTCAAACATAATTTTATTTAAATCACAACAATGTAGATTAATGCCTGAAATGAACTTTTTAGGAAAGAACCACATAGATTTGAGAAAAAGTGTTCACTCAACAGAGTCCAATTAATTTTGGTAGTTAGCTGCCTAAAAAGTGTTGAACAGGACATCATTAAGGTTCCGAAGACAAAAAAATACGGTTTTCTTATGGGAAAAACACCCTCAACATTTTTTACTATTACAACGAGGGTGTACAATTAACCCCATATTTGGCCATAAAATATTTCGGCATTACATTCATGTTTAAAACGAGAAACAGCCTAGTTGCCTCATCATCATCATCATTTTAGCCAGACGTCCACTGCTCAACATAGGCCTACCCAAAGAATGCAGTATTAAAAAAAAAATCGAATGCTAAATGTAAGGCGTATCAAACTTTCTCTGGCTGATTGTTTCAGCTTAAAAAAAATTGTGTTGTGGAAAAGGTTTGTTATGGTTTTTGTAAGAAGCACGTTTTTTTTTTTCTGACCCAACTGCATTTTGATTATTACAAGTAGACTTTCACTATTCTCTTGACTTTATATTCACATTTTTTTGCGTGTAAATGACGCATATTTTCCTAAAGCTTGTTTTTTTGTATTTGTTGTTCTTTGTCTACGTCATATTAACCGCAGAGAAACGTATTTAATTTCTTTCAAACTAACTTACTCAGAAGGATAGTCTTCCCAAGATATGTATCTCTCAACTGTATCGTAGCCCCGTTGGATCGGTGGACTGTCGCATAAGTCCCGTCTGTTGTATTAAATGATTAGTAAGTATCCAGTGTATTCAAAATTGCAAACCGAATTCGTATAGTAGGTAACTGCATATTTGTTATAATTCTAAGAGGTTAAAAGCAAAATAAACTATTTAATGACTTAGTGATAGGTACTGGTACTCGTCATTGTAGTAAAAAGAGGCAATTTATATAATAAGGCTTAAAGGCGTATAGCCCCAATATACCCTGGAGTATACTTCAAGTTCGCAGTAGTGAACTTTGCCAACAATACTTTTAAACCTCTAGATAAGCTACACTTAAACTATGTAGAGTACCTGTTTAAAACGAATTGATAATATGAGGCAGTATGTAGGGACCAAAGTCAAAGGTCATGTCACATGCCCATGTAACACCCACTCTCATAAAGATCGGAGACGCTACACTCGAAGTCGTGGACAAGTATGTTTTCCTGGGACAAACTGTCCAGTTAGGTAGGTCTAACTTCGAGAAAGAGGTGAATCGTCGAATCCGACTCGGCTGGGCAGCGTTCGGAAAGCTACGCAATATCTTCTCGTCTCACATACCGCAGTGTCTCAAGACGAAAGTCTTTGACCAGTGCGTGTTGCCAGTGATGACTTATGGCACTGAAACTTGGTTGCTCACAATGGAAGGCCCATTGAGATAAGAAGGCTAAAAGTCACCCAAAGGGAAATGGAGAGGGCTATGCTTGGAGTTTCCCTGCGTGATCGAATTAGGAATGAGGAGATCCACAGGAGAACCAAGGTAACCGACATAGCCCGAAGAATTTCCAAACTTAAGTGGCAGTGGGCCGAAGGGGCCGAAAGGTTCTGGAGCGGCGACCGCGTACCGGAAGACGTAGCGTTGGAAGGCGTCCCACAAGGTGGTCCGACGACCTTGTGAAGGCCGCAGGAACCCGTTGGATATGAGAAGCGCAGAACCGGTCGAAGTGGAGGTGCTTGGGGGAGGCCTATGTCCAGCAGTGGACGTCTTTCAGATGAAATGATGATGATGATGCAGATGATGTAGGGACCAACAATTGGCGTTGGTTTCATAAATCACTGCTGGACAAATGCCCCTCTCAAGTTACGCAGCTCTTGACCAAAAATCATCATCTACCTAGCCTTTACCCTAATATATATGTTAGGGTCGGCTTTCAGACTAACCGGATGCAGCTGAATTCCAGTATTTTACGTGAAGTGCCTATCTGACCTCCGCAACCCGTTTATTGGGTATTACGATACCACTTGGTAAGACTGTTTGTCAGACTTAAGGGCTTCTGACTACCCGTAATGACGACATGTCAACGATCTACAAATGACAGCCGGGACCAACGGCTCAAACATGCTTTCTGAGGCACAGGGTGGCTCTCGGTATGACCTATACGTAACAGTAAAATTTACGACTCACCTGCTTTTGGTGGATGAATTGTTTAATATGCAATGTATAAACGCTCCATTACATTGTGTGCTCGTATATAAATAGGGCCCATTGCATCTTAAATCGTCCTCTACTCTGAATACAGAAGCAACACCGATGAGAATCTCATTGCCTCCAACCCAAGTGACAAGTGGTCCTCCGTGGTCGTTCTGAAGACGTTTAAATAGATCAGGCAAATACATTTTTAGCACAGATAATCTATCTCACGGAGTCCGCTCAGCCTTGGTTGTAGTAGTGACGTGTTCCGATATACGTATTTGTGTGCGTGAACCTAGGTAGCGTTAGCAATAAAAACGTAACGTGGATTTAATTTATATTGATTTGGAGAACGAAAATAATTGTTTAAAATATAATTATTATTACAAAGAGAAAAATATGAAAGAAAGGCAATAAAAAAAACAAAATAAATTAAATACAGAGTCGCTGTTGCTGTCGTCGGAATCATCTTTTATTTTTTTATTAACCTATACTGTCTCACTGCTGGGCAAAGGCCAAATCCTTCCAGGAACTCTTTTCTCGGGTGACCTCGAACCAGCCCTCGCGGTACTCGCCTAGGTCATCACGCCATCTCTTTCTGGGCCGGCCTCGGCGGCGCCGTCTATCTTCAGGCTATTGTGTGGAAACTTCCACACTCACCCCACAACACCACCCCACCACCACTCCCACCACTTCCCAGCAGTCATCCTGCATGCGGCTGAAGTGACCCGCCCAATCCCAATTGAGCCTGGGAGCTTTCTTTCCTACATATCGGATGTATGCCCGTTTTGGAACGCAGCGTGGTGTTCCGAATCCTGTGCTATCTTTTTACACCCAGAACAGAATGCTGCGGTCCATAGCTCTTTTGCAAACTTCAAGGCAAAACTGTTGCGACCCGGTAAGAGACAGAAGGCCAATTCTCGTAATTTAAAACGTACAAAATCTAGTCGCAGTCTCATCGGTAATTAGAGGTATTTTTGACAAATTGAGACTGAAATTAGTCTGTGAATGGCCTTAAAATTACGAGAACTGCTCTTCCGGTCTGAGCACCGTAGGTTAGGACGGAATCATCTTGCAAAATAATTATTAATTCAAAATCTAGGTTCATATATTTTAAATATTCTTTTTTAATATTTTTGGCATTTTCACATGGTTTGTGCCATGTTTTGCTGCCAATGATAATAGGTTCAAGCTTTCACTTATTAGATTTTCAGTGCTAAAAAGATTGCAATATATATTATAATATCCGTTGCACAGTTTTTGTTGAGGTGTTGCTGCGCTGGGCGCTGCGAAATATTTCTTAAATGATTCAAATTTACTAAGATTCACAGTTAGGCTCTGCATGTGATACGGTAAATTCATATTCGTTCTTAAAAATGATGAATGCTAGCTACCATGCTTCGACCCTGTAACAAATCTAATTTTTTATTGTTAATAAAATAATAATAAAAAAAATGCCAAAAACCTAGTATTCTAAAAAAGTTTAGGTACTTTTTTAGAATACTAGGTTTTTGGCATTTTTTTTATTATTATTTTATTAACAATAAAAAATTAAAAAAAATTAAAATTTAAATGTCTGCTGATGTATATAATCTTATCTCACTATGAAAGTTTTCGCTTATTTTATATGTTGTCGGTACTCGGTGAAAAAATGTGACGTGAAAACAATAAGCACTAGTGACCGACCGCGTCCCGGTCACGACTGAGAGCTCCTGAGCTTACGCACACAAAAACAATGTGCATGTACATCACTGACCTCTGTCATACATAACATAATACAGCCAGTCAATTCTGTAAAAATCTCACCGTGAAAACTTAGGTGAAGTGAGTTTGTTTTTGCTAGGAATTGACACTATTGACAGCTCACTCCACGCTCACTTCACCTAAGTTTTCACGGTGAGATTTTTACAGAATAGCACCGCAGGTCAGTGATATGCATGCAAGACTACAAACATACTCAAACGGACTTCGTGAAATAGAATACCTATAAAGGGTTTCATCCGGTAAAGCCCTTCACATTCATACTTTTTACCTTATTGTTTACTTTGACCACCTTAAAATTCACGGTAGTTCTCTATCGTGAATTGAAAAAAATGTAAAAAATAACATCAATTCAATACAAAAGTTCGATTATAATGTATTATAATCGAATTTTTTTACGGAATTGTTGGTGTTTTTTAATACTACATGAACAATTTCAACGCTCTCACTATATTGCTATCGCTATCAGTTATTATTAATAACCAAGGCCCGACAGCGTTGAAATTTTGTGACCTGATAGTGGCATTTTAAGGAGGCCAAAAAAAAGCAATTAGGTAATTGCACAATTTGCAGCTGACTGCTGTATAAATAAACTTCTACGCTTCTACCAAGGCGCGCCACTCTGGTTTCCCGCCTTATGGTGGATAGTGAAAAATTAGTATATTAGTTTTTAATGTTTTCAAAAATTCTTTACAAAAAGTGCTACGTGGCCACCACCACGAGTGGTTTCAAGACCGGCCGCGATCTTGGCCGCTGAAGCTCCGACCAAGAAGAAAGTTTGGTCGGACGGGTGCACCACTTGACTCACTACCAACCTGACAAATTCCATGTTTCCTTGCGGTGGTTCTGTTAAAAACAGTTGTGTTCTTGTTTTGTAATGAATCACTAGAAGTTTGATTTGTCTTCCCATCCCCTCTGCGTGTGATGTCTGACAGGATATCTTTATAAGTAGTGTTGTCATCTTCACACTTAAAAAGACATAATATTTTAAAACATTAGCTAGTGTATGTGCTACGTCAACGATTCGATACTAATTGGTGCCCAAAGGGCAATGAGGCTGATATTTAGAACAGTGTTATTAAATACATCGCACAGGGTTCAAAATCATGACACTTGTCGAGAACAAGTGTCCAAAATTCTAATTCTTATGTTGCCTATCCGCTTTGTGTCAAGTATTAAGTGCGCCACTCCCTTTTAACCCCCGTTTTAACTGGTAACAGCACGCGTAGCATGACCACTTCTCCCCAGAAGTAGGTCACCTCACAAGTTTACACACTGAATTTAGATTATAATAATACTGCTTCATGAAATGGTAGTAAGTGTGTTCTCTATTCTACGAAGAATAGACATACTCGTATGTCTTTATATGCAACGTGTTATTTATTTTCTTCATTTTATACGTCGCGCCATAGAAATTTTCCTGCAATCATTTTTCCTGTATTATGTTTCGTTTTTTTTGTTTCTACGTTGCGAGTTTGTCAAACTACGCGTGCTGGCTTTGAAGCTCAGTAAAATCGTTTTGTAAAAATTACTTACGACTAAACCATCATTGGTCACGGAGGTATTCGGTGACCGTACTATTTCACCGTTTAAAATCACAGAGTTATTATTTAGTAATCGTTTTTTACTACATCCCTGTAATTTTGGTGGTTCATCGCCGCTCATTAAAAAATCTCCTTTATCATTAAATTCGCCATGATTTAAAGTACAAATCATGTAATTATCTATTAATTCATTCATATTGGCATACTTTTCATAGTGTCTTTTGCACTCCGTTTTGTCAATTATTTTGGCGGCAGCATATTGCATTTCCTTTTGGTTGAGATTGTCCGTTTTATCTTGCTGGAATCATGAAAGCATTTTAATATTGGTGCTACATATTTATTTCTGAACTACCTTTATGGTAAGGATCATTACCTGATGTTGCGGTGTCAGTGTTCGGTATGTTTCACTTTTTAACTAGCTGTTGCCATGGTTTCATTAGTAGTAAGTTAGGTTACAATTTATTTACCTATGCATTATTGGCAACATTAAAGCAGCTATAAGTATTTAAGGCGAAAGCGCCAGGGTAGCCCGCGAAATTAATTTTTTTTTTACGTTTTTTTCAAATTTGCTGGTCAGTGATAAGTTGTAGGTAGGTACCTACGTTGATTAAAATATGATTGGCGGCCGTAACAAATATGTATTTACAGAATTATAATCATTAAAGTCATCAACACAACTCTCTAAGACCAAGTAATCCCCAAGAATTACTATTTCATGAAATCTTGACATTTGGGGATTCTACTAACTTAACAAGTTGTATTACTAAGAACGCGAAAAAAAAATCAGGTTTGGCCCCATAGTAAAACTTGTTCATAATGATGAGTACAATGACCTCTTAAGAGGTTGTTGGTGTTTTTCCTATAACCCTGTATAAGTCTTAAACAAAAACTTATAAATAAAAGAACTTCTTACCTGCCGCCAATGTGTAGCATGTCCCCAACCATATACCAAAGTATCAGTACCAGGTTTTTGAAATTTTTGTTCGAAGTTAATATTAATCACAGCTGGTGTGTACGAACAGAAATAGTTGAACTTAACATCGCCGAGGTCATACTCCGATTCTACCTTGGCCAAAGCTATATCTATAAATGACCACTTTTCCACTTTATGATAATCCAATTCATATTCTACAAAACAATAAGCCAAAATATTATAATGTCAGTCTTTCTTCACCCTTAATTCTACGACCACCTGCGATATATTCATAAAATCTCATTCTCTTGATAATATAACATCAGCTGGTGTGGAACGACTTGCTCAAATGTAGCGTAAGTAACTTCTCGTAAGTAGGTAGGTACTTATTAATGGGGGTGACCAAGTATTTTTAATTTTTTGTTACTCGCATCAAAAGCCGAACAGACGAATAATTTACTTAGTCGACCAAAACACACTCTTCAGTAGGCCGCAACAATGTAGTCACTCGTTATTAGTCTATCACCTACTTACTTCTAGGAACACACGTATATATCACTTTCTTTTTCATTTCTTTTGTACATTGATTGACTTCTATTTCGTCGTCCCGGACGTAGTGACTGTATCCTGCTATAGCGTACATGTATTCAACATCAGCGACACAGGCTGCGGATGTGATTATGAACCACTTGGATACTAAGGCACCGCCGCACAACCATTCGTCGTAAATTCTAATTGATTTTGGTGCTTTAACCAAGTACACCTGCAAATATATGGTAATTTAGGAAACAAAGTAGCTAACTGCGACGGTGATGGCTTAGACAGTTGACAGTTGCAGTACCATGTGTCAAGATTACTTTCAGACGGTAAGTAGGTACAACATATTTTTTATCACCTAGTCACAAATCCCGCGGAGAGATAATTTTACGGTTTTCTTAAAATATTTTGAATGGGTCTTATCATATATAGTCACTACCGCTAAATGTACCTATTGAAAAGTAGGAAAAGCGCCACAAGCGGCTATCGGGAGCACGGAATAGATAATATTTATCTATTCCGTGATCGGGAGTGTATAAATGGGAAACATCAAATCAACCCTAGGTTATCGGTCAGACGGCGGGACGGCGGGGTAGAGTTGCCTGTGTTTTAATTGTTTTTTCACTATTAATTTCTTAGTTTCTTACGTGCTCTTACCACGTATTTTTTATCCGCTTCCACCTTTTTGCCATCCGTAATTCGTCTCACGCCATCAGTCACTGAAATAAAATGTTCGTGGCACAATTCAAATTCTGGCCAAGTGGCTCCGTCCTGGCTCTGTCTCACCACTGTACTCGTTAATTGTAAACTAGGCATATTTATGTCTAGAGTGGGTACTCACCATACAAAATATTTAAAAATAACAAAAGCTCTAGCTTTATCGCACCCATTATAAAAACATTGTAAAACGAAACAATTGTACTTCGATGGACTGTGACATGGTTATAATGGAATTTTAGATGAATGATTACTTTTATTGTTTTCATTATTTTTCTCCATTTTCTGATAAACTATTCAAGTATGTTCTGTCATAGCTAGGTCCTACCGATTGATTGAAATGTGGATTGGTTCAAAATAACACTTTTACACGTCAAAACTTAAATTATATTTTTGGTGTTTCCTATCCGACTACTCTGAGGCGAAGGCTTATTAGTCGAGACTCGCACGAAGTTCATTTATTTGTGGGTGAGTCGATAATTCCAGAAATATTATGTATAGCAAAAAAGACAAGCGCACAGAAGTGTTAAGAGTTAAATATTATAAAACGTGTACTTTTTTTATCTTAATTTCAATGCATAAAAATCTAAATGTGCCGAAACAGACTCGCGCGGGAGGTTCGTAATGAATGCGGCGAACAAATGCAGCGAACATGCAATGAAAGGCAGAATGCATACATTTCATGTTACGTTTCACCAGTCTGTACGCATCATTACAGTGACACAGAATGTAAGTCTTGTATTGTAGTACCTACTGTGTTAGCAAATGCCAGAGTGAGTGTATGAGAAAGAAAGAAGTACCTAAGGGGTGGTGGTGTGTACGTTGCTGTGGTAAGATGTTCAGAGTTTGTAATCTATATACAACGAAATGAAATAGTTACGTTACCCATTCTGGTGTTTTTCCCACAATTCATTTTATACAAACCTTACATATACGTGCAGAGCTATAATTTTGCAATGTTCTTAATAATTTCAGGAGGTACCAAGTAATGACATAGACCAAAAATGAATTTGCGAAACCAAGTTTCCTCAAATGGACTCTTAAGGTGAGGGAAACCTCTATGGGAAAAAAATATACATATATTATTTTATATGTCATAAAATGGCCAGGCCATTTAAAAAGGTTTCAAGTTGACGCCGACTCGATATTGTTTATAGTGCATACTTTTTTATTTATTAGAATCCTTCTAAAAACTATCATTACATTATTTTTTACAAATCTATAGTGACTTATCTTAAAATCGTTCCTACATTTGGTGATCTCATGGTCCAGCGACTGGGCTATTATTTCTGTAGAAAACAATATTTCTCTACGAAAGCTTATCGTCGAGTACAATTATTAGTCGAAGAAAAAACACACTCTACCCTAATTTTACAGGTCCTTGTTGCAAATGAGCTCCCAGTATAGTTATAATAAACCAATTAAAATTTAAATGCCAACTGAGAGAGAATGATTAACTTATTTTATTTAATCAGGTTACGCCATCCGACAATAGAAACATGACAAAAATGGAGTTTTCATTCTTCGAGAGGCTGCTGCAGATGAATCGCAGTAATTTGTTCATTATTTAGGTATATATTATATTTTATTTAGGCGAAAGCGCTGGGTTCACTCGCGAAATTCAAAGGAGATGGTGTAATTTTTATCCCAGTCATCGATTCGAACAAACAATGCAACGTATTTACTATAGATTCCTTATAATTTATAACATAATTTAAAATATAAGGAATCTATTATAGTACTCGTAAATACGCTTCCTAGGTTGCAACCCCCAAATTCATGGGGGATGGGAGATAGGGACAAAGTTTGTATGAAAAATCTAAATGCGCGATCCGCTTAACCATAATCATTACTGGTTTTTTGGTACGTATACATAATGGACCTTCTCCTTCAGTTATGTTTTTTTGCAACTCAGTGTAAGGTTGTTTGATTACTGAAAATAATATATGTGATGGTAACGAATATGTATCTATACTGGATGACTATATTACCGACCGGAAAATAATAAGGAGTGTTGTATAATCGGTAACAGCAATCTATTTGCTTACACAACACACCATAACGCACCTCCGATAAAATAGGGTTACAACTCGAAACACCAGGATTTTTAAGAAAAGCGAAAATAAACTCACGGATTTGTTAATCAGTCTTTATTCTTACACTATTATTATTATGTGATCAAAATTATACATACTTGAAAAGCTTACAAAAAAATATGTTTTAATACGTTTTGGGCATATACGTTTTACGCTGTTTTTCAACAACCTAAAATTCCTATTTCGAGTTGCAACCCTATTTTATCGGAGGTGCGATATTATTTTCCAGATAATATTTTTTTTATTACCAAAAAACTTTACTAGACCTGTAAATGGCAAAAAGTTAAGGAAAATTTGGATTTCGTGGGGTACTCGAGCGCATCCCCCTTTATTTAATTATTCAAATAAATAAATAAATAAATTCTTGTGTTTTTAAATGTTGTTCCCAAAACGTTTCAAGTCGTATTAACTCGTTAAATGCCTTGGAACTGTTTGTGGTCGCGTTTGTTTCATGTTTAGTGTATCGCCTACGTATTTTATCTTAGCTACGGCATTATCTGCAGCCCTGTAAAAGTAAAAATAAATATTAAAAACTACTCATTGGTTTTATTGAAAATCGCTATGAAAGAAGATGAAAGATCAAATAGGTACCTACTTGACGAACGATCAGGGGGCCTAAAAAGGCCACTTTGGAGAATAATAAAAGGATAACATTATGAATCGTAATATGGCGGAGACAGTCCGTGTTTTTCTTTTTTTCGCTGCACTACGTAGGTATAATCAAAGTGGAATTGGATTTGGATCGGATTGATTGGTATTTTAGCACAGACAAAAAAAAAAAATGTTTCACCAATGGGATTTGATACGATTAGCTGTCCATTTGTTATCCTTTTATGATTCTGCCAAAGTGGCCGCACCAGACGCCGGACGCGAGAGGTCGCCGCCGCTGCCGATCGCCTCTACGAGGACACGGCGGTGATCCGCCCAAGCGGGGCAGACCTCCACCATACTAATCTACTTCTTTAACAAAATGATCTTATCAAAACACTTGCTATGCACTTTTCTTCGTAGTTGCTGACTTGATAAGCCGAATACATGGTTATTTCTCTTGCCGCTTCGGTCATCATGGCCAGGAAAGTCCTCATACTCTCACACAGCATGGCCGTTTCGCAAGCGCTGAACAGTCACACCATAGTCACACAGTTGATTCTGGGCTAATATACGAGTGCCACCAGCGCCTCAACCAGGTGGGTAACCTCAATAACATAACCATTCAATGGATCAAAGGACTCAGCGGTTCGCTAGGTAACGATGCAGCCGACTAACTTGCCAGAAGGGAATCGAGCATGGCACTAGTGGGATCTGAGACCATCGCGTCACTCCCCTTCGGGTACCTACGTACTCTGGTAAGGAAACACACCAAGGACCAACCTCACAAACTATGGGGGGACCAAGGTGAGTGTAGGCAGGCTAAGGAAGCACTCCCTACAATTGATGGCCGCCTCACGAAATAGGATCTCCGAGTAACTAAGCAACAACTGCGTAGAGTGACGGCAGCTGTAACTATCCACGGGTCATTTAATAAATACATCTTTGTCAAAGGAGTCACAGACAATGCGCTGTACAGAGCCTGCATGGAGAACGACGAGACAGCAGCTCGTGTGCTTCTAAACTGCCCGGTGGTCGCCACGTACAGGGCAAAGTACGTGAGACGGTCAGTAACATCAAGGCGTTGCTGGCCTTCCTTGTAGAGCAGGGGTGGACCGAGTAATCGACATTCCCACCCGTACGCAAATCATAAGATTTTGGAATATCTAGATTTATCTTGAGTGTGCTTGCAGTTTCTTGCCCGTTCTTCTTCGTAACCACTCACACGTCCCGTGTCCCAAGGTTACGTCATCTAAAATGTCAATTTTTGTCCCAGTACATTTTTTTCGACGGGCTGCGGGGCGCCCTCGCCACTTATATACGACTCGTACAGAAAAAAAAATTGTAGGTACATGCTTTAAGTTTAAGTTTTGAGGCAATTTACCCACCTGCATCCGTCCAGGGAGTGATTAGAGTAATAAAAAGCCTTTTCATACATGCTTCTAAATAGTTTGTCTACTGCTGTACAAAATTCTTTTTTTACGAATCAGAGTAAACTAAAAAAAAAAAACCATTTAGTACAACGAGTAGAATTACCCCCTTGAAGGATGCAGGTGACTAAATCACCACCATCAGTACCAATTAAAAAAACAAATGGCAACTGATAATAATAAACTTATTTAATTTGAACAAGTGATAACATTGGCAACTTAATTTTTCTTTTCTTTTATTGTTTGAGAGGCCGCTGCGGTCGAACTGCAATCGTTTCATTTTCAAGTTGTATGACCCCTTCTAATACTTTGGATAGTCCTGCCTTTGTGCCGTGTCTATTAACTACAAACTTTTCTTTACTGACCAAGACTTCATTTTCAGCAGCCCTAAAATTAAATAAAAGTCTCACTGTCGATGAGTCGCCTCTTCTATAAAAGTCCTTTCACAGTTATTTAACTTCTGACATCAGCGACCCAACAGCACATAAAGTGTAACGAGTATACAGATAACTGTGATTTTGACAGACTTGTCAATGCCAGCAACTGAACAGCACCCTTATTGTAACGAGAATAAAGATCACTGTGATTTTGACAGAGATGCAAAATCAGAGGTAAAATAACTGAAAGGACTGTAGTGGCCCCATGTCAAACTTAATCAAACCGGCATTTGATTCAGTGTTGCCCGCACATAAAATTAATTTATTACTTCTGTCGGAATATTACAATATGTCAGTAGTCTTATACACAAACAACGTTTCTAAATATAGAATAAAATAATATTTTTTTTGGAATAGGTAAACATTGCCCCACACTAGGAATTTCTCCTGTATTGTGGGTACGTTTACAAACATTTAAACTCACATACACAAACAGCCAGACCCGAAATAACTACTTGTAGGTCATACAAATATTTGTTCCGTGCGGGAATCGAACCCGCGACAAGGGACAAAAGATACTTGAGAAATCATGTTTTAAGTTGCTGTGAGATAAGCTTTTGTTGCTTTAGATGTCTCCTTACATTAAGCATCATCTAACTAGACATTGCTTAACTTGACGTAAGTGCAACATAGGATTATCAACTAACAAGAGTGCAAAATTAAGCTTGTTTATTTATTACTGTAATAGGTGGCTCACACTACCCTTAGGGAACGATAGATACGATTTTTAGTATGAGCGAGTGAGACAATACTATTTCAACGAAACAAACTTTACCATCTTTTGACACGGTAGAGCGAATTTAACGATAAAAATTTTTGATGTATAATACCAGAGGCATCGCAGGTTTTGCTGCCATCCTAGAAACAAATCTGAGATATCTTATGTGCTTGTAATAGTCCACTAGCTATCAACTTACCCAGCGGGATGATCTTTCCAAGATATGTGTGTCTCAATTGTATCGTAGCCCCGTTGGGCCGGAGGACCGTCGCATATGGATCGGCTGTTGCATTGAATTATTAGAATGTATCCAGTCTGTTCATAAATTAGCTCCTTTAGTGAACTCGTAGTGCACTATCTTACAACTCGAAAATTGTATGACTCTATTGAAATACTGTCTCAGAACATCCCATCAAATCCAGCGCTCAGAAGGTGTTAGTAGGTATGTTACAAACACATAATTTTACATTATGATATTCATTTTGTGATATTTTCGGACAACCACGCAGACGGCGTTACCTGCCAACTAGTAGGTCCCCAACATTTTTAATTCCTTCATGCCCCCTCGACAAAAGCCTTTCTCAACTTGATAGTTCTTCGCTTAGACCCACTTACACCACTAATAACTAAATGCGTTTAACACTTTGAAATGATTTTATTTTGTAAGTAGGTTTGTACAAACACTTTTACACGTCAATCATGTTTTTTTTAAACTAGATGAAGTCGGCGTTTCCTATCTGACTACTCTGAGAAGAAAGGCCGAAACAAACTCAGAGGTCACAGTCTCTTTTAAAGTCCAGACATAATCTTGGTCAGGTTATATGAAGACCATATAGATCGATGTCTGAGGTGATCTTTTGAGGAAAGAACCACACAGATTGAGAGGACCTGTCCAGTCTTTAAAACATCGTTCCATCTCCGTCATTTTCGAAAGGGTGACAGAAACAGTACGGCGTTTTAAATTCGTATTAGTGGTGCAAGCCGGCCTTAGAATAAAACAAATCAAGAATATTATTCATCATCATCTGCCTAGCCTTTTCCCAACTATGTTGAGGTCAGTTTCCAGTCTAACCGGATGCAGCTGAGTACCAGTATTTTATATGGAGAGACTGCCTATCTGACCTCCACACACAACCCAGTTACTGGGTAATACGAAACCCTTTGGTAAGACTGGTTGTCAGACGTAACGGCTGTCAAAGATTCACGAATGACAGCCAGGACCAACGGCTTAACGTGTTTTCCGAGGCACAGAGGGGTATTGGTATGTAAATATGATTACCCATCCATGGACCAACCGCGGCAAGCGTAGCTTAACCTGATCGATCGACCCGTGCAGCTGTTATTCCTTAGCTACAAGCCCCTCTCTAAATCAAGAATATCTTTATATAATAAATATAAATTCGTCTCACCTTCTTGTCTGATTTGGCAAATCTGAATCATTTAACATACAATATAGAAAGACACCATTACACAGCGTGCTCGTATATAAATAGGGTCCCGTGCATTTTGAATCATACGTCTCATCGAATTGTGAAGCAACTCCGATGAGAACCTCGTGACCACCGGCCCAAGTAACAAGTGGTCCTCCTTGGTCATTCTGAAGACGTTAAAATGCACTTATTCCAACATACTGTAAAGTTTTCGTAAGAATTCCAAAGTGTTTTTTTTTTAACTCAAAACATACACACAACACATTTTACATGATTTGCATACAAAATGTACGGTCTGCAGGTCCGTTCTAAAAGTTTATTTTATAAGCAAACTGACTGGACCAGCACCTCTTGCTGCGGTGGTGTGGTGCGTAGTCGAGTGGATAAAAATCTCGTACTCTAGGTCGTTTAAAACTGCTAACATTTAATAGAAACATTTGAAAGATCTGTGCAAGCAGCTGTATAGGGGCGTGCAATGTTAAATTAAATGATCTCTACCCTCTTAGCTCTCGTACCCATAGGCGATTTTTACCCGTACTGCATTATTTACTGTCGGTGAGAATCAAAAAAGCGCGTCAAAAAATACCTTGTAGGATTTTCAACTCTCGGCGCTAAGTAGTGCGTTGAAAATCTGGTGCGCGACAAAAAAAATCGCCGAGGTTAAAAATCGGCCGTGGGTTAGGAGGGTAAGGAAGGCTTAGTTTATCAGTAGAATTTCGACAAACTGCACAGTTAATCCAATAGCTTAAGCATAATCAGCACATAATGTTCTCACTGCTAGGACACAGGCCTCCTCTCTGTGAGAGGAGGTGGGCTGTAATTCACCACATGCGCCCAGTTGGTGGAAATCACGTCTTCGAACTTTTGGTTCAGTTCCGAGATTATTGTATGATCTACTCGACCGCACACAGTGTTTGGTATAGGCCAAAATGTTCTACCTACCTGACATATTCCAAATTTGCGTGATTCATTTGTCTGGTTGAAGAGAAGAGTTTGGTTTTTCGTTTCAATATTGGAACCATTTATGTTAATACTGGAATCATTAGTTGAGTTTGAACCCAAAACCTCTTTACTTGTCAGGTCCTCGTCGCACTTTAAAAATAATAGATTTAAATAAATAACTTGGACGAATGGTTCATTAGATGACAAAGAAAATGAATGAAATGTATAATATCATCGTAATTCCTATTTCAAAACTTTCTTCACGACATTTTCCTCATTCCTCCGCACCAGATACCCATACCATGACAACCGATTTCTACACAACTTTTCAGTTACCGGATCCACTTTCAGATTTCCTCGTACTATTTTTTTATTCTATCCATTCGTGTAAAACTCCACAAGGGATGTGGGGGTTGTTAGCATTCTCATCTCAGCTGTATGCAATTGCCTTTCATTATTCATTCCTTTTGTGGCCCAACATTCTGATACATAAAAGACAGCAAGTCTAACCATTTTTAGAGTTCCGTACCCAAAGGGTAAAAACGGTAAAAAAGACTGACTGACTGACTGTATCTCATGAACCATGATAGCTAGACAGTTGAAATTTTCACAGACGATGTATTTCTGTTGCCGCTATAACAACAAATACTAAAAACAGAATAAAATAAATATTTAAGGGGGTTCCCATACAATAAACGTGTTTTTTTTCGGCGTTTCTGCCTTGTGATACGGAACCCTTCGTGTGAGAGTGCGACTCGCACTTGGACAGTTTTTGTTTTAAACTATCGTCTATTTAATATAACTTGATTAAAGTGACTCAGCAAATTGACATCTTCGAATGAGATTTTATATCTCCTTGTCCTTTTCAGTTGAACTAGGGACTAGTTAACCAGAAATCAGGGACTGCCGATAATTAAAAACAAAAATTTCATCCATTGAAGCGTATAAGTATTCCATGTATAAAAATTACTTACAGGCACATTGCCGTTGCTTAACAATCTGAGTCCTCCTCCACATCCATTTAGTTTCGGGGGTGGTTTGTCAACCAAGACAGTTTTCCCATTTTCATCAAGCTCACCTTTCTCGAAAGAACATATCATATACTTCCTGATAATGTTGATTTCCATATTACTAATATATTGTTTATAGTATTTTATGCAGGCCTCTTTGTCCATTATTTTAATGGATGCATATCGCAACAGTTTTTGATTATAATGGACTTTATCATCTTCCTGGAAACATATTCCAAACTGGTTCAGGCCATTCACACAAGGGGGTTTTTTCTTTAGCCTATGCTCATACAGAAAGGTTTGGGAGAGACCTTTGTCCAACAGTTTGACAGAATCATCATTACTGCCGAAAGATGTCCACTGCTGGACATAGACATCCTTCAAGCATCGCCACTTCGATCAGTTTTGTGCTTTCGCATCCAGCAGATTCCTGCGGCCTTCACTAGATCATCAGTCCATCTTGTGGAAGGCCTTCCAACGCAACATCATCCAGGGCGACACTCCAGAACCTTTCGGTCCCATTGGCCATCCGTTTCATCACTGCCACTTATATTTGGCAATTCTTCGAGCTATGTCGGTTACCTTGGTTACAACGTTGAGACGATGTCGAGTCGATGTTGAAACGAAAAGATATTACGCAGCTTCCCGAACGCTGCCCAGCCGAGTCGGATTCGACTTTATCATCTTTCTCGAAGTTAGACCTACCTAACTGGACAGTTTTTTAAGTAAACATAATCGTCCCCAACTTCGAGTGTAGAGTTTCCGATCTTCATGAGGGTGGGTGTTACATGGGCATTTGACATAACCTTCGTTTCGTCCATGTTCATTTTAAGACCCACTCTTTCGGAAGCTCTACTAAGGTCATCGAGCATTGTAATCAATTCAATTCAATTCATTTATTTTTCGGATCATAAAATCCAACTTGTTAGTAGACTAGTGTTAGTCAACAAACGAGATAAGTATGCTGGATCGTCGGATATAGTTGAAGTTTAGTAAGAAACCGATGGATGTTCTCGAATAAAATAATAATTATTTCAATAAACAATATACAAAATCAAGAAAGGGCAATACGACACTATATTGACATCATGTTCCCCGGCCGAGTCACCGAGCTACTACACTCGCTTTCGACTACTACATCGTCGGTAAACCGAAGATCGTACACCGAGATCGTTCCAGCTTGATATTTAGATTTAATAAGCCTCTTACATAACATACATACATAATCAGCCTATAATGTTCCCACTGCTGGGACACAGGCCTCCTCTCTGTGAGAGGGAGCCTGCCCTGATGGGGGAATAAGCCTCTTACCTTGCGGTGATCACTTGCGGTTTTCAACGCAATGATCACCGAGACATCATTTAATATTTGCCTCTTCGTCGACATAACGGACCCGTTCCCCAAAACAACATTCATTAGGTATTTTCCTTACTGTCAACTTGCATATTGTACCCTGGTATTGTAGTAGTCTACGTATTGTTTGTTTTATTTCGTAGCTTCTCCTGGCTTACTTTAGTAAATTATGTTACTACTACTGTGCTAGTTGATTCGAAGTTTCCTACATTGGGCACAACTGGCTTATAATATCCAAACACAAGGATAAATACATTCTTAACATAGCCGGCGAAGGGTCAAAAAGGTAACTACTTATATTTAAATGATTAGGTACCTGTTGCCACAGATCAGTATGCCCCCAACCTAGTACAAAGCCGTCCGTACCTGACTCTTGAAATCTCGGTTCGTAGTTAATAGGTATCGTAGATGGTATGTACGAACACAACGTTTTATACGATTGGTCTTCGAAATCATACGGCGATTCTACCTTCACCAAAGCCATGTCTATCACTGACCACTTGTTAATATCTTCTTCGTATTCTGTAAGCAAATACGTATACATTTTAGTGTGTGGTTATATTTTTAAAATTCAAACACCCACGTTTCACCAGCTATGTTTGAGTCCCTTGTAATAAGGTAAATAGAAGGTGAGCCTACTGCTATCAACCGCGCACAAATAAGCGAACAGAAGTAATCATTTTTTTATTCAATGCTTTTAGCCTGCCCGCACTGTTACTTCGTTTTCGCATAGTGATTTTTCTGACTTTTTTTTTGTTTGCTGGGCTTCTAAGGGTCCTAGCGTGATGTTAAATAGCCTTCCTCAAGAATCAAATGAAAAATATTTTTTGAAATACGACTTGTAGTTTTAGAGATTGATAGCAAACAGCTGATGAGACTTAAGCAAGAAATTGAGAAAAACGGACGGAATTGATCAACAGAAACGGTGTGGTCTTTCATCATGATAACGCCAGACCACACACATCTTTAGCCACTCATCAAAAATTAAGAGAGCTTGGTTGAGAAGTGTTAATAAATGCATCCACCGTATAGTCCTGACCTTGCACCTTCAGACTACCACCTGTTTCGGTCTCTTCAGAATTCTTTAGGTAATGTTAGGTTAATATCAAGAGAGGACTGTCAAAACTACTTGTCGCAATTTTTTTTTTTTGACTGTGTTCGGTACGAATCTGGTAGAAAATGATTTGTTTAGGGTCTTGAGGTTGAACAAACTTGAAGTAGGCACATTCCATAAAATCCTTTCCTTTCCATTCCATAAAATCCAAAAACAAATTGCAGGGTTATGTGATTCTTTACTTACCTTCTGGAACACAAACGTAAACCACTTTTTTCTTTTTTTCTTTTGTACATTGATTTTTTTCAATCTCTGTATCCGGAACGTATGTATTGTATCCTGCTATAGCGTACGTGTGCTCAATATTAACCACACAGTGTTGTGCCGTGATGATGAACCAAGGAGTTACTAAGGCTCCACCACACAACCAATCCTTATAAGGTTTGCGTGACATTGGTGCTTTAACCAGGTATACCTACAAATAAAGAGAGCTTACACACCGTTGACAGTATCGCGAGCAACTTGTGGCGTTCTCGAGTTTCCCATTTGTAACAGCATAAGCATACGAATAAAGCGGCCTATAACGGTCCATCTGCTGAGACCAGCTGGTCTCCTCTCAGCGAAAGGCCGTAATCCACATGCCGCTATCCTCACGTTTTGTTCTTTCAACGTTATGAAATTAATCACACAAAGTAAAGGGCCAGGGGTTCTACTCCGAAGCGGTTAACCACTGTATCGGCCGAAGCGGTTAACCACTGTATCGGCCGAATGTTCGGTCATTTTCTACTACCATTAATTTCCTATATTGACTATTGGTCCCGACCAAACTGTGCCAATCCGAACCTTTTTAGAACCGTTAACCCTTTTTTTACCTTTTTTTTATAATTCGTAGTAGGACAACAATATTCGAATCAGAAAATGACCGAACATTCGGCCGATACAGTGGTTAACCGCTTCGGAGTAGACCCCCTGCGTTCGGTGCACAGAACCTGTAAGTAAGGCCATTACCACTAGTCTACCATCGCTCTCCGAAGCGAGAAAAGGCGCGGTAATTAAGATCCCACCAAAAACATTCTGTAAAAAACTAGCCAAGTCTCAATGGAGCTGCCTGTTTATCTCTAAAAAGTAATGAAATCTAGACAAAGTCGTACCAAGTGTAAGGTTCCTTACTGCGATTTCTTTATTATTATAGTTAATGTTGTGTGACTTGGCCGTTGAACATTCTTTATACGTTAGTGTACAAGTCAATTTTGTTTACACGTAATGTTATATCTGTTGTAACTACCTATGTTTGTTAAGCGAGATAATAGCCCATACCGGTATTGGTAATTGGACGCTAGTGTCTCATTTTAGGCTGTTGTTGATTGGTCAACACATGCATTCAGCATCGACAATGCTGACTTCTGCTCTCTTCTTTTTGGAGCGTCAAATCGACCACCGATCTAACATAAAATAGACGTACAGACGGACTTCTAATCAATGATTATAAGTCCGTCTGTACTGGAAATAATTTTTGATACTGTTTGTTTCAGGCTCGCTTAAACATAAGTATTATTGAAATACGCAGCTTTATCAAGCCTACAATTGACTAGTTATTAAATCAACGTTTTCCAAGTGGCAATTTTCCATCGTCAATGGGTAGCGGTTATGGCGACAGATTGGTGCAATGGTGTCATGGAGCACCTGGGTTTGTACCCTTGTGTACCCTTCAACGGCCAAGTCACACAACATTAACTATAATAATAAAGAAATCGCAGTAAGGAACCTTACACTTGGTACGACTTTGTCTAGATTTCATTACTTTTTAGAGATAAACAGGCAGCTCCATTGAGACTTGGCTAGTTTTTTACAGAATGTTTTTGGTGGGATTTCACTTCTTTTTGTAGAAACGTATACGTACGGACGTATTCTTTTTGTATTGCATTATATTTTGACCAAATTTTGAGCGAAATTAATATTTTAGTGTAAGGAGGATGGGCGTTTTGGTACCCGAAAACTAATTACATCCAAACAAAATAATTTATATACAGATTGAAAGGCCTAATTATGTAGAACAATAGTTGATATGGGGGATAGTCCCAGTTCGCTGTCCGTTCAGAGATATACAACCTTTAACACTATACATTTATGTTAGGTTTAGGTTAGGTTAGGGCGTTTTGGTACCGGAAAACTAATTACATCCAATCAAAATAATTTATATACAGATTGAAAGGTCTAATTATGTAGAACAATAGTTGTTATGGAGGATAGTCCCAGTTCGCTGTCCGTTCAGAGATATACAACCTTTAACACTATACATTTATGTTAGGTTAGGTTATGGCGTTTTGGTACCCGAAAACTAATTACATCTAAACAAAATAATTTTTATACAGATTGAAAGGTCTAATTATGTAGAACAATAGTTGTTAGGGGGATAGTCCCAGTTCGCTGTCCGTTCAGAGATATACAACCTTTAACACTATAAATTTAAGTTAGGTTTAGGTTAGGTTAGGTTAGGGCGTTTTGGTACCGGAAAACTAATTACATCCAATCAAAATAATTTATATACAGATTGAAAGGTCTAACTAAGTAGAACAATAGTTCTTAAGGAGGATAGTCGCAGTTCGCTGTCCGTTCAGAGATAAACAACCTTTAACATTATGTAGGTTAGGTTAAGGTTAGGTTATAGGTTAGGGCGTTGTGGAAGGATTTTACGTTCCCGCGTCCCCAAGCGTAGTGTAAATGGAAAAACGGGGTAAAAAAAAGGTAGATAAAATTCAGTCACGTCACGATAAAGCAAGAGTCTATTATTGTTACTTATGACCTAACCTAACGATAACCTAACCTAACCTTTAAAGGTTGTATATCTCTGAACGGACAGCGAACTGAGACTATCCCCCCTAACGACTATTGCTCTATCTAATTAGACCTTTAAAACTGTATATAATTTATTTTGTTTGGTTGCCATGTTTTTCGGGTACCAGCTTCCATACATTTTGGCCCATCCTCCTTTGTTTATTTAATTTGTGTAATGTTCGACATCAAATGAAGCGGCCCACCAAGTTAAATATTTTTTGTAAAGGCGGTATGTCGATCTCTAATAGTTTGGTTGGGCTCTTGTGTTTTCTAATCAGGGTCACCCACCAGGTACTTCAGATCTTCGATTATCCTAATTTTTATAGTTTTCCCTTTACGTGGCCATTAAACCCTACCTCTGTACCAAATTTCAGCACTCTGAGTTTATGGGAAGTACTAGTTCTATTTTGATGATGAGTGAGTGAGTGTCTAAAATGCGAAACTTTGCTTTCGCTTAACTTCGGAACTAAATAACCTACAGACTTGAAGTTTTGGATTATAAGTATGTGATTATAGCTTACTGGATGACGAAAGTTTCTGCGTTCTGGTCTTATCCAGAGGTTCTCAAATAGGGGCCTGAAAATGCGGCGAAATGGTTCCTGTAAAGGATGGTACGGCAGTGTTTGCTTCGCGCTCGACTTGGCGGGGGCACTGCCGTGCCCCCCGATTTATTATTTATTACAAGGAGTCCCTATATCAATTTTCAGAACTCTAGCATCAAAATTTGCGGAAGTCTCGTACAAACTTCCATCCCCTAGTTCAAGGGGTTGGAGGGTAAAAGTTCCAAGTTTTAGAATTGTTTTGTTGTTTGTGTACTATTACTAGCTTACATACCAAACAGCTTTCTAGGACTTCAGGAAGAACCTTAGAATATTGATGCTTATGAAATAAAAAAATATTTTTTTGGGGGGTTGGGGGGTTATTTACTGAAAATCCTGAAATACGTATTTTATTATTTATAACAAGGAGTCCCTATATCAATTTTCAGAACTCTAGCATCAAAATCTGCGGAAGTCTCGTACAAACTTCCATCCCCTATTTTAAGGGGTTGGAGGGTAAAAGTTCCAAGTTTTAGAGTTGTTTTGTTGTTTGTGTACTATTACTAGCGTACATACCAAATTTCAGCTTTCTAGGACTTCAGGAAGAACCTTAGAATATTGATGCTTATGAAATAAAAAAATATTTTTTTGGGGGGTTGGGGGGTTATTTACTGATAATCCTGAAATACGTATTTTATTATTTATAACAAGGAGTCCCAATATCAATTTTCAGAACTCTAGCATCAAAATCTGCGGAAGTCTCGTACAAACTTTCATCCCCTATTTTAAGGGGTTGGAGGGTAAAAGTTCCAAGTTTTAGAGTTTTTTTGTTGTTTGTGTACGATTACTAGCTTACATACCAAATTTCAGCTTTCTAGGACTTCAGGAAGACCCTTAGAATATTGATGATCATCAGTGAGTAAGTGAGTCAGTGAGTAAGTGAGTCAGTGACGAAATCGGGGTATTTTAGATATCAATAAAATCTAAAGTATAAGAGCTATGCAATTGAAACTTTATAGGTTTAATAAGTCAACCACTGACATCATATCTCGAAAATTTTATTTATCTGGTATAATCCAAACCCAAGTTATGAAGGTTCAAAAATACGACGAAGTGCTTCGAGAAAAGGTAGGTAGTGCCCTTGCGCTTCGCTTGGCTCGTCTTGGCGGGGGCACTCCCGTGCCCCCAGATGCAGTGAATTAGGCCTTTTTCATCGTTCAAGAGTTAGGTCCCACCCTGCCGCCTACGTTTTACTGAATCATTTATAAGGGTCTTACCATAGATATCCGGGTCTTACCATATAACTTTTCTTAGAATAAACCTGCTCGCCACGATGAATTCTTCTTCCGCAATCAGACACTTAAATAAAATGTTAGTAATTTTATCAAGTGTCAATAAAATTGAGAAATGAATATGTAAAGAGTGTAACTAGTGGCAATCCAGAACTTGAACTTGTTACTCACCACAAAAAATATTAAATAACAAAAAAAGCTGTAACTTTATGGCATTCATTGGTAAATCGTTGTAAATCCAAATCATTTTACTTTGATGGAATGTAACGTAATCACGTTACAGTCCATCGAAGCATAATAATTATTTGGTTAGGTACGGTCAGCAATAAAAGTCGATTAACACTTCAGTTTTTTTAATCTCAGTTATTGAGCAAAATATTTGTTGAAAATTGCAGCAGAAGTACAAAGCAAATGAACAAATATTTTGCTCATTAACTGTGATTACAAAAACTGAGTGTTAATATTTTGCTAAATAACTGTGATTAAAAAAACTGAAGTGTTAATATTTTGCTAAATAACTGTGATTAAAAAAACTGAAGTGTTAATCGACTTTTGTTGCTGACCGTACAGTTTCTTAGAATTTTCGTTGAATGGATATTTTTATTGTTTTAATTATTATTTTTGATGATTAATCAAGAATTATGGGTTTGTAATCTACAAGACCGCGGCCGCGGGACCGCGAACCGCGCTGACACGATCTGTTCTGCAAAAAAAGTTTTTTAAACATATCATTGTATTAATAATAACCACTTTAGTAGGTAATAGTGGCCACTTTTTTCCGTTTTAGTGATTATAATAAAACTAAACAACGTAAAACTACCGTTTATAATAATATTAACGTATAATCTTGTGGAGCACAACTTAACGTGCTTATTTTTCTGCATTTTCATTCTAAAAAGAAATAACCAAACGATGAGGGTGCCACTGCGCGGTCGGCGCAGCCTTAATGAGTTAAACAGTAGTCTCATAGTTTAGCCTGTCTGAAACCTGGTTGAACTAATACATTAACAACCTCTTAGGAGGTCATTAAACTAATCATTATGAACAACTTTTACTATGGGACCAAACCTAAAATCGCGGAAAAAAAATCTGCTGTTCCCTACATTTTGACGCGTTATACGAAAATAAATGTAGGGAAAACTGATTTTATTATCGCAATTTCAGGTTTGGTCCCATAGTAAAAGTTGTTCATAATCATGCGTACAATGACCTCTTAAGAGGTTGTTAATGTTTTACGAATAACCCTGTATAGTATTGTTACGTGTCTTTCACCTGTTTTACTAAACAAATATAGATTTGTCTAATGCACATGATGTTAATATCCTTAAGGATATTAACATTAACAATTCCCAAAAAGAATCGCGACTGTGGAGATTATTATAGGTATGGCTCTGATGGCTCTTTTCTGCAGAATAAAAGTAGACTCACTGTCTGAAGCAAAGTAAAATACCGTAAGTGTCCAAACACACTATGCCGAAGGTACGCGACCGAAGTTCCGTGGCTGATTTTACGTTCCGACGTATTCGGCTGATATGACACACTATAATAATAAATTCAGTTGCGCAACTTTGTGTGTATTCAGTATCTCGAGCGCTGTCGTAGCTTCGTCTCGTGTTATCTAAACAGCCGGACAGACAGACGCAAAATAAAGTAATCCTGTTAGGGATCCGTTATTACTTTTGAGATGCGAAACACGAAAACTATTTTTTAAACTATTTTTTTACAGTAATAGCAATCGCAGAGGCTTTAGAAGACTCGAACCGAACCGACCTTCAGTCGCGTAAAATATGTGCTTTACAGAATACGTTGCCGCCGAATGCCGCTGAACATACGCCCGACTGAAGTTCAGCTGTACACTATAACGCACCGTAATTTCGACATAATGTGTCGTCAGTAATTCAAATAGCATTGCAGGCGTAATCATGCCGAACTTCGGTCGTGTACCTTCGGCATAGTGTGTTTAGACAGACTTGATACTATGACAGTAACTAAAATCGGAGTAGGATATGAGTAGGTGGTTTAGTATGACGGGTAGAATCACCCCTTAGCAGATGCACAGATGACTAAACACAACTCTTTATAGTGACAATTAGAAAGAAAAATGCCAACTGATAATAATAAACTTATTTAATTTGAACAGGTGATAACATTGGCAACTTAAAGTAACACACAAGAAGTCAATTTTGTTCGAGAGGCCGCTGCGGTCGAATAGCGACCGTTTCATTTCCCCAAAACTTTCCAAGTTTCATGAGCCGTTCTAATGCTTTGGGTGGTCCTGCCTTCGTGTTGAGTCTGTCGACTAATCCTTGCTTCGGACTGAGTGTATCGACTTCGAACTTTTTTTCACTGACCGAAACTTCATTATCAGCAGGCCTAAAATAATTAAAAAAATCTCGTTGTCGAAGAGTTTTCTCTTCTTTAAGAATGGTGCAATCGTTTCACAGTTATCTACTTTACTCCTGATAACAGCAACCCAACAGCAACATTATTGTAATGGCAATAAAGATCACTTTCGGTTCCCTACAAAATGGTTGAGCTGGATGGTGCTGATCCACGCGTCATGTTCGTGAACGGGCGCCGTCGGTTGAGACTGGTCATCTCTTAACTGCCAAGGCCTATTTTTAATCTTATGTCTTGAATTGTTTCTTCATTTGTGTCTTTTTTACATTGTTCTCACATATAGAAGCAACAAGAATAATGTACCCAGGATTTTGTAATATCTTGATTTAAAAGAGTGTCCATGGAGTTTCTTGCCCGTTCTTCTCCATAGAGATCTACGTTTTGGAATGGGCAACTAGCTTCAACTTTCTGACTAACTGATAGACTATTTAATTTTGACAATTCAAAAGTGCCTGTACAAGGTTTAATTGAAATAAATGCTTTGAGTTTGAGTTTGAGACTGTGATTTTGACAGTGATACAGAATCAGAGGTAAAATATTTTTGAATGGACTGTAGCGCTCCATGTTAATTAAATGGACATTTCATTCAGTGTTGCCCGCACACAAAGTTAATTTATTACTTCTGTCGGAATATTATAATATCATTATTATAATTTATTAATTTTTTTTTATATATTTTACATAACTCGGGACCATGCGGTCCCGGTCCTTTGGAAGGCGTACGAGGGGCCGAAGCCAACTCGCAGAGGCCCCTTACGAAATTTTAAAGAAATGTGGCACCAACCGACGATTATCCCTGTATGCACTATGCAAGTGCACCCAAGGATAACCCCCGGTTGGTGTAGGACTATTGTAGGATATGGAAAAATAAAAAGTTGGACTATTGGTTTGGGTGGCTAAAGTGGACCGGTTTCCAGGAACTATGGTAAAACTATGACCCCTGCCTGATCAATGCTTTATATATACACAGATAAAATAGCAGGGGGTGACTTGCACACTCAATAATGGGCCCCCGAAAACGGCCGCTAGCACATAGTGACGTAGCGACAAGGGGGCAACACGTCCTGAGGTGCTTATGAGGAGTGGAGAGGTATTCCACGGCTATCAGGACAATCCCGGAAGTACGGTCAAGATCCCTACCAGCATCTTACTGGAATACTTCCTTCCTCCGAGCACGTTTGCTCTTGCGAATCTCCACTCAAGCCGGCCAATAAAGGCAAGAATGAGGTGGGAGCTCTGTTCCTCGTCATTGTTCACTCCAGCCGGCCAATAAAGGCAAGCCAGAGGTGAGGAACAAGACTTCTCCCGGGAGATAGGGTCCGTGGGGTCGCTACTGCCCAACAGCTCGCCACATGCTGCCCTGCGGGTTATATATATATATTGTATATCATTAGTATTATTATAAAGAAAATAAAATTCAAAGCAGACAATTATTGATGTGAAAATGGAAATGAAATAAGTACTTGGCAAATAATGTTTTTATTTGCTATGAGAATAGTGTTTGTTGCTTTAGTTGACTCCTAACGCTAACATTTACTTACTTGAGATTAGTGCAAAAGGGGATTATTCAACTATCAAGCACTAAGGTGTATGAGGGCAGAATTGAGGTTGTTTATTTGTTACTTTATTAGGTGAGAATCAAGCAAAGCTTCAGCAGTTGTTAAGTGCCCATTTTCGGTATGAGTGAGCAAGACAATACTATTCAAATGTCAATGTCAGTGAAACAAACTTGACCATCTTTTGTCGCGGTCGGGCCATTTAAATGTTTGATCTACAATACCAGAGGCATCGCAAATTTGTTGCCATCACAGAGAAACAGCTGAGATGTTTTAAGTATATAATGTCGCAGCCAAATGGTTTAGTTAACCACCTAGCCTTTAAACTAAACGGCGGCCGTTCAACTAACTGCCTGAATGATATTCAATTATAATTTAGGTTGGAACTGTAACCAATCACCCGCGAACCGAATTGGTCGCAGTAACTAAGCCAGGGCACCGATCAAATGGGTTAGGCTTGGTTAGAACTGTGATCAACCGCGTGCGAATTGAGAGAGCGAAGCTAGGCGAGCACTACCTCCAGGCCAGGCGGTTAACGAAACGGATAATTTAACCAGTTGGCTGCAACATATACATATTCCGCCTATAATGTTCCCACTACTAAGACACAGGCCTCCTCTCGGCGAGAGGGAGTGGGCCGTAATCAACCACGCAGGCCCAGTGCGGGTTAGTAGTTATCATGTCTTCGGATTTTTGGTTCTAGGATATGCCGGTTTCCTCACTATGTTTTCCTTCACCGTTTTGAGAGCAGTGGTGATGTTACACAAAGTAAAAGGCCTGTCTGGGTTCGAACCAACGACTTACAAATCGTAAGTCGTCTTGTATGCCTAATATAATTACAAACACATAAGACAGCTTGATAGACAAATTATTAGTCTACTAACTATCAACTTACCCAGCGGGATGATGTATCCAAGATATGTTTCTCTCAACTGTATCAAAGCCCCTTTGGATCGGTGGACTGTCGCATATGGCCCGTCTGTTGTATTGAATTATTAGTATATATCCAGTCCGTTCATAAATTAGCCCCTATACTCGTTGTGCTCAATATTTTAACTCAAACATTGTATGACTCAACTGAGTTACAACATAGAAATCCAGCTTCCAGATAGCGTTAGTAGGTTTAGGTAATAATATAAAGTCCGGCCAAGCTAGCCTGCGCTTTCACCTGAGTGGAGATCGGGTTCCCACGGGCGCGTGTTACCGGGATAAAAATTTCCCTGTGTTAATCCAGATTATTAACTATCTGTGTGCCTTTCACCTCTAACCTAGTTATGGAGCCAGGGTCTGAAATTTTTCTATAATCTGTTTATATATCTAATAATTATATGGATACGGATTTTATAAATAATTGCTGATATCTGGTTTTGTGGTTCGTGCATCGATATACTCATATATCGAGGTCCTCTTGTTGGTTGCAAGAGCATCGCGGTCAGATCGCTATTACAACTATATTTGCATTATGATATTCATTTTGCTCCTCCTCGACAAATGCCCTTCTCAACTTTGTTTTATTCTACACTTAGAACAAGAGCAGAAAGCAAGTATAATCATAAATACGTCTCACCTGTTTCTCTCATTTGGCAAAGCTGAATTACTTAATATACAATCTAGAAAGGCACCATTACACTGCGTGCTCGTATATAAATAGGGTCCCATGCATCTACGATCATCCGATACTCGGAATACTGAAGCAATTCCGATGAGAACCTCTCTGGCACCTACCCAAGTGACAAGTGGTCCTCCGTGGTCGTTCTGAAGACATTCAAATGGGCTAATATGCCTATGAATTCCAAAAATTTTACATGGTTTGCATACAATATATACCTACAGCGGTGCTATTCTGTAAAAATCTCATCGTGAAAACTTAGGTGAAGTGAGCATGGAGTGAGCTGTCAATAGTGTCTTCCTAGCAAAAACAAACTTACTTGACCTAAGTTTTCACGGTGAGATTTTTACAAAATCGACCGGCTGGTTCGTAACAAAAGTTTATTATTGTAATTTATTATTAATTATTTATATTATTAATAATTATTGCAAACTGAGCGATGCGCAGATCTTCTTGCTGCGGCAGTGCTCAGTCGATTAGATCAATACCTACCCTCTAAGGTTATCTGTTAGTTATCTGTTGGAAAGGGGGTAACTACAGCGATAACAACTAATAGAGAAGTATGGAAGAAAAAGACATGTTGTGCCGACCGAATAGGTTGAGATAAAATTATTTACTTACCTGACAAATTCCACTCTTGCGTGATTCATTTGTCTGGTTCAAAAGAGTTTGGTTTTTCGTTTCAATAATGAAATCATTTTTATTAATATTGGAATCCTTAGTTTTGTTATTAGTTTCAATATTGGTATCATTTTTGTTAAAAATGGAATCATTACTTGGGTTTGACCTTATAACCTCTCTTCGCGTCAGGGCGTGGTAGCACTTTAAAAAGAACATAATATTTTAATAACTAACATGTACAAAATATTTATAGGTAAATAAGATAAACAAATAGAAATGGAAAATTTATATTATTCAGATATTTTATTTTAAACTGGAAACACTATTTGTAGACTGGTATTTATTATTAAAGGTTGTCTAGTAAAGGTTTTCAATAAATATGTTGATAATTATTTCACCAATTCGTATGAATATAACATGAATAAAATAAAGATAGATCTGGGTAAAATACTCTTTATTATATTACCATAAAATTACAGATTACTAATGTAGAAACTTGAAAAGAAAACATTAAAAAATATGAAAATAGTAGCCCACCGGTATCGGGAACAGGTCCTAGCTACCGGTAGTCAGAGCTCCTGAGAGAGGAACCTCCTAACGATGCGCACCGTGTCCAGAAGTACCGCTCTCTAGTTAAAGCCCTTGATCCAGCTGTCTAACGAGAGCCTCGTCAGGTGTTGGTCGAGGCTTTTGCTTTTGGCTATTATGTCATTGGCCGTCACGACTATCGGCACAACTACTGCTGTATCCACATTCCATATGTCGACAACCTCGCGAGCCAGATCAAGATACTTAATCTCCTTATCTTTTTCAGCTTTCACGAGGTTCTCGTCGTGCGGGACCGCTATATCAATAATCATTGTACGACGCTGTAATCGATCTATCACCATTATATCTGGCTTATTGGCAACAATAGTCTGGTTAATTATTGGCATCAGTATGCGTCGTACTGCAAAAATGGTGGGTGTGACGTTACGAATGGTCCAGAAGGTGAAGCGAAGGTACAAAGAGACTGGAAACCATCTGAGGAGACCTTGTAATGGCAGACCCAGGTGTACCAGTGCCCGAGAAGACCGTTATATTGTTTCCACTGTGTTGAGAAATTGTCACCTTAATGCAGTTGAATCCAGCAACAGCTTCTTCAGACCCGAAGGGACTACAGTGAGAAGAAGACTTGCCGAAGCAAATCTGAAACCCCGAAGACCAGCGAGTGGCCCCAAACTCAAGAGAGAGCATTGAGTAGCGAGACTGCGATACGCCCGTGAACACATGGAATGAAGAAGAGTGGTCAAGAATTTTATTCACAGATGAGTCTCGATTCTCACTTTGTACTTCTGATGGAAGGCGAAGTGTCTACAGGCGGCCTAGTGAGCGATACCTTCAAGACTGCTTCTCAGAAATAGTCCAGTACAGTGGAGGCAGTGTACATGTATGGGCTGGCATATCTTCAGAAGGTCGCACAGAGTTATTGGTCATGGAAAATGGCACTCTGACTGGGGAAAGATATGCCCAAGATATTCTCAACGAGTATGCAGGGCCGTATTTAGCAAATATGAGTGATGGATCGATGCTGATGCATGATAATGCCCGACCATACACGGCTCAGGTCGTGCAAGAGTATATTCAGGAGGATGGTATCAGCGTGATGGCTTGGCCATCAAGAAGTCCTGATCTCAACCCGATTGAGCATGCCTGGGATGAGCCTGGGAGCCTAGTCAGAAGCCGCAGACCACCACCCTCAGGGCACTAAAACAATGATTTGAATGAAACAATGATTGAATAATAATAATAATAATAATGTATTTAGAATGGGATAATATTCCCCAACATCGGCTCCGAAACCTCGTGTTCAGTATGCCAAAACGGCTCGAAGCTGTAGTCAGAGCCCGAGGAGGCAATACCAGTTATTAAAAACTAAATAACATGTAAAACATACTTATAAATGTTAATTGAATTTTTGGAAACTAAGTTTTTTTTTTTTACCTCTAACTTCTATAGTTTAGACAAAATTGAAATTTCAAAAGTGTAGTATCTACTTAGTTTTGCAGGCCAGTGTACTAATTCACCAGAAATTAGGGTTATGCCGATGATTCAAAATAAAAATTTCACTCGTTTAAGCGGATAAGTATTCTATGCATAAAAGTTACTTACAAGTTCGTTATCGTAGCTTAACAATTTAAGTCCTCCTTCACATCCTTCTAGTTTGGGTGGTGGTGTGCCAACGTAGACAATTTGCCCTTTTTCATCGAGCTCCCCTTTTTCTAAAGTACATATCATATATTTGTCAATAATCTTGCCCATATTTTGAAATTTCGCATAGTTTGCTTTGCATCTCTCCTTGTCCAATATTCTAGTGGATGCATATCGCAACCTGTATGCGTTATAATTGGTTGAATCACTTGGCTGGAAACATTAAGAAATGTGGCTGACACGGGAGGCCCGGCAGATGTGAAACATGGCGGGATTGGAGCGCCATAGCGTTTAAATTAAGGGTTTTCTGCATATTCAAAATAAGGTAACTTATATTTACCTCTCTCCACTTATTGGTATGACCCCAACCTAGTACCAAGCCATCCGTACCCGGCTCTTGAAATCTGTCTTCGTAGTTAATAGGTATCCAAGTTGGTATGTACGAACACAACGTTTTATACGATTGGTCTGCGAAATCATATGGCGATTCTACCTTCGCCAAAGCGATGTCTATGAGCGACCATTTGGCCAGTTTGTCATATTCTAATTCATATGCTGTAAGCAAATATGTATACATTTTGTTGTGTGCTTTTATTTTTAATAGTTCAAACACCCACATTTCGCCAGCTATGTTTGAGGCCCTTGTAATAGTTAAATAGAGGGTGAGCCTACTGCTATCAACCGTGCACAAACCAGACTCTAGGCTGCTACTGAGAATTTAAGGGAAACCCCTGTAAACATTTTTTATTAACTTCAATTATTGGCATTTTAGTTCGTATCGACTTAACTACTCTAATTTCTTACTTACACCGAGGAACACAAACGTATATAATTTTCTTTTTCTTTGCTTTCGTACATTTATTTCTTTCAAGCTCATTATCCTTAACGTAGTAATTGTATCCTGCTATAGCGTACATATATTCAACATCATCTACGCAGGCTGCTGATGTGATAATAAAATAAGAATTTACTATGGCGCCACCACAAACCCAGGCATCATACAATTTATCTGACTTTGGTGCTTTAACTAAATACACCTAAAAAAATCATCGGCATTATTATTACTCTGAAAATTTGGTAGAAGGTATACGAAAACAGGCTTAAGAATTGGACACATAATGAGATTTCACAGTAGAATGCGGAAGAATACTATATCGATGCTGTATTTAGTTTATAATTTTAAGTTATTGGGCTAAATTACAGGACTTATTCTAAATATTATTTGCTTTTGTGAATATTGTTTGTGAAAATAATAAATTTATGGTTTGTTACTATATATCTTTTATCCGTAGACACTTCGGAGCCATCTTTTATTCTCCTTGCGCAATAAGACCCTGAAATTAATAAAAGTAGCATAGTCATACATAATATTATTTGAATTCTATCAATTGATAATTAATAAATAGGCATTGCAATGTATTGAAATACTAACATACATTGTGATAAGACTCCTATTTCCCAGCAAATGATTGAGTGGGTATATCACAAGCTGGACCGTCGACTTGATGAAGGTTGCGGGAATTGGCTGAATGCAGGAGTTACAGAATCAGTCGTTATCGCGATGCTTGAGGCAGGCCTATGTCCAACAGTAGTGTACAGTAGTGTGTGTAGTGTGTGTGTGTTGTGTGTAGTGTGTCTACTTTCTTCTAAATTATGATGGTAATGGCAACTACTACTTGTTAGCAGAGTTTATTGATTGATTAATAATGCTACTCACCATAAAAAATATTTAAAAATAACACAAGATCTAAGGTTATAGTAACCATTGAAAAATCTAACTTTAACGAAGTATACAACCGAGTAAATTGTATCTAATCTTAATTGTATCCTTGAAATACTGAAACGGAATAATGAAGTTGCACTTGGGTGAAAAACTTTTATTGATTCAATTATTTTCCTTCATTTTCTGATAAACTAATCAAGAATTTGAATACTTGGTCAGCTGTAATAATGGTTTGTATATATTTTGCCTTTATACTGGAATTGTGACTCACTGACTTTAAATGTAAACTTTAAATGTGACTTTTAATGTAATGTAAAAAAAAAAAAAAATTTAGGTATTTGATTTCCTGAAAAACTATTAATATTTTTATTGATGATTTCGGGCTACTTTCTATAAAAGTAGCCAGATAACACACCCGGGCGCGTCGTCGAATTTGGCTTGACACACTTCCATGTATCTAGAGAAATGTGAAATGTAGAAACGAAATGAACTAAATGAACAAACTATTTCTACAGCGCAAAATGTCCAACATAAATGTCAATTTGTGTAAAAAAGAGCTATGTCTAATTGTCTATTCCCCGTAGAGTAGAAATAGAAGTGGTCATACTATATGTGCTGGTTTTAAATAATGCTTTCAGATTTACTGTTGTAAAATTGAGTATTTTTCAGGCAGTGGGCCTATCGTGTTAACCAAATGTAATACATTGTAATAAATGGACATCACCTTGACAAAAGTAGCACGGATAGGTTAGAAGGTTTTGAAAAAATATATCTAAACACATACAGTTCTGGTACAAAAATGACATTTAATTACATTAACTCTTTACAAATGTGAAAATAAAACTGAAAATAACTGACTTTAAAATAATAGAAAAGTTTAGAGATAGCTTTCAAATATGGATACGAAATTGCGGTCGCATTCGAAGCTTTCCTTCTTTATTTTGAGTAATCTTTATTTCTCTAGTTGCCTACTTGTTGTTTGGTTCGGGCCTGTAATTTGGTGCAGGCCTGTTGTTTTGTGCAAGCCCGTTGTTTTGTGCTGGCTCGTTGTTTTGTGCAGACCCGTTGTTATGTGCGGGCCCATTTTTTTGTGCAGGTCCGTATTTCTGTACAGGGCCGTAGTCCAATGCAGGTTTTTTCACTTATTTGTTGTTCTGTGCAGGTTTGTTGTTTGGTGCAGGCCCGTTGTATGACGCAGGTCCGCTGTTTGATACAGGTATGTTGTATGGTCTTTATTTATTACTAGCTTCTGCCCGCGACTTCGTACGCGTATCCTGTTGCTTATGCCAGCGACAACGGGGTCGTCAAAATCGAAGATCTGAAATGTCTGATGTCTGAATTCTAAGAGCCCGGGGACGGGAAAACAGCGTGATGCGCGAGACGATTCGAGACGTTTCAGATCTTTCATTTTTGTAAGTCAACAGGAAATGCCCATCAGACTAAACAACTTTTGCTAAGACGTCATTCCTATATGTTATAGTGTCGCTGGGCTTTGGAGTTCCACAACAGGTGTTCCAGATCTTCAAATTTATTTACACAGCAGAAAATGCTCTTCACGTGGAATATTTTTTGCTATGGCACCATTTTTATATCTCTTAGGTATACTTTAGCTGATCTGTTGCGGTTCTGCATCAGGTGTTCCATTTTCCAAAATAAATTAGTGATAGTTTGTTGATTTACAGAAACACTCAAAAGATGCGTCTCATACTGTACTACAGCTTAGATCCCTCAAAAACTATTTGGCTTAGTAAACTCAAAATTTTAAAGTTATGTAGTTAATTTACTGGTAAGAGACGTCAGGTTACTAAGGAAATTTAGGAGACGTCGAATAACAGAAGTGTTATAATTTACTGTAACACTTCTGTGTAAAACGTCCGTTGTTTTTCCCGCGGTCTCATTCAATATGTAAGTACAGCGAGTCAGGACTGGTGACGCGGGAGCAAGAGACGTACAGTTGTCCGTGTGAGATGCAGCTCGTCCTGAGGTCGACACCCGTAGCCTTCAGTGTCTGCCCCTGTGACTTATTTCTTGTCATTGCGAAGCACACGCTCACAGGAAACTGCACGCGCTTGAATTGAAAGGGGTAATTGTGGCCGGGTGTCACCATTGCCAGGATCGCCCATAAGACACGATGGAGCACACGGTGGAGGTCTGCCCCGCTTGGGCGGAGCACCGCCGTGTCCCCGTAGAGGCGATCGGCAGCGGCGGCGACCTCTCGCGTCCGGCCCTGGTGCAAGCCATGGTCCGGGGCGAGAGGGAGTGGGAGGCAGTCACCTCCTTCTGCGAAGCAGTCATGCTAGCGAAGGAGGTGGCGGGACGGATGAGGGAGAGAGCCTCCCGTCCCAGCCGCCGCGGGAGACGCTCCGGGCGTCGGGAGCCACGGGAGTACTCCCGGCCACCGTAGGCGCGGGCCTGCGGGCGTAGAGTAATGGGTAGCTCACCGTCCGATCAGGACCAGGCCCGTGCCGGACGGCGCGTACGTGTTCCACGCGCGCCTCAAAGAGATGTCAGCATCGAGGAGGAGCCCCATAGGGCCGAAGCCTGCCAGGTCAGCAGGATTGTCCGAAAGGGTTACCGCTGGCCCGGAACATAAAGGGCTAAGGAAGGAACACGGGTCGGTTTTAGTCAGTAAGAGTCTGACACTCCCTTCCGCTCACCCAGAGCGGGAGAAGTCATTTGATGACTTCTCATCCGAAAAAAAAGGGGTAATTGTGGGGAATCGGTGGTATACGTGGTATAAACACTGTCTCGCCGACACCACAACCCGTTAGAATTTCCGCCTCAATGATATTTCTCTGCAGCGAGACGACTTTGAGCCGGGTCCCATTGCACAGTTTCGGCGGAGTGAGATTCCGAAGAAGCATAATTGGGACACCGACCTTTAGCTTAATGGTGTGCGCTGGTAGTTCACTTGCACTGAGGAAATTCAGAAATTCTACGGGGTAATGTGTAGCGTCATCTTGGTCGACAACAGTGTTTATTGAAGTGTAGATCACTTCATTTCCCTCAATTTCCGCGAGAATGCATTCATTGATCGCTGAAAGTTGGTCGTTTCTGGGTGTTAAAATGGCTCGTTCACACACCCAAGAATTATCTTGTCGCGGTATCCTATTGATGTCCCCGTACACCAGGCGTATCAAATCTTCTAAGGTGGACACCACTCTCCCAAGTATCTCAGGTAGAACCACCTGGCCACCGTCTACTGGTAGCGTTCCCTCACCCAATTTTAAGAGAACATCAGAAAATTCTTGGGCGTGTACATTCCCGCCAAGCTGTGCTCTCATATTCATCGTTAAGCGCAACCTATGAATATGTGGCCATAAGAAAGAGCATTTCAACAAAGCATTCACCTCATCAGCCCTAGTTCCTCGCGTCACCACAGGCGCAGCGTTTGTCGGAAATTGCCGCTTAACAGAACTGTAACGCCACCCATCATTTGCTGGTTCCTGCGGATGTCCTGCAAAGTCCTGTTTACCGCCTCTACTGCTTTTCTGTTCGCCATAGTGCATTCATCCCACACGATTAAAGAGCAATCTTTAAGCACGCGCCCTTTGTCGCTGTTGCTGTTGCGTTTGGAGTGTCAACTCCACAAACAACAAATGTGCTTGGTAAGATATAACTTAGAACCAAAAGTTTGACTTGACTTTATGATAGTGTAGCTTGTTGTACCACCAATCAATCTGTTTAGTAACATTGGTGTGAAACTTCCCATACAATTAGATAGGACATGTATAGTTCTCAGATTTCATAACAGTATCGTTCCTAATGCACATAAAAAATGCAAAAACTAAAAAAAAAAGAATTTTACGATTAAAAAAAAATAATAATACGGGATTTGAACTCGCACCATTTAGTGCGGTAAACGGTCGCCTGACCATACCGCTACATTCCCTGTTGACATATTGTTGAAATAGCTGTTCCCTTGCAATTTATAATATTACTGCCCCGCTCCTTTATAAAAATAGCGTGATTGTTATGTTTCCAGGGTTAAATTTTTATTAACTAAATAAATAACATGTCATTTTGGGCATTCAATTATTTTGTGCATTCAATTACGAACCAAAACCTTTTAAAATCAATATTGCTTACCTCCCATAACATACGGCGTGATAATATGTAGCCTAAAGCCTTCCTTGGTTTACAAAGAACATTTTTGCTGAATTTCAATTCAATCTATCCAGTAGTTTTGGCGTGAAGCCGTACCATACACACAGACAAACAGACAAACAGACAAAAATTCTAAAAAGTCACTTTTTGTCATCAGTTACGTTTTTCTAACAAAAGCCACTTATTTTTTCTCGAAAATTCTCAATGTACAGTTTTTCTTTCGTTACTGTTTTATTATATGTATAGATTGGCTACCATAGGTGGTGCAAACTGGTAATTCGCCACATACTTTTTCATTGGAGCTCCATTCTCATTAATATTTGGAGCGACATTCTTATTGCTATTTAGGGCACCATTTCCATTGATGTTTAGAGCACCGTTCTCATTGATATTTGGAGCACCATTCTCATTAATATTTGGAGCACCATTCTCATTGATATTTGGAGCATTATTCTCATTTGGTGGACGCTTGTTATTTGCAGTATATCTCTCATTTGGTGCATTGTTAACATTTACTGAAAATTTCTCATTTAATGGATACCTATTGTTTGGTGGATTCATCTTATTTGCTCGATTTATACTGTTCTCATTTTCATTAACTTCTTCATTCAATGCAGGTATTCGTTCATTTACGTCCGGACTATTTCTTTCGGGGTTTAAATGCCTTTCATGGTCTGCAGCCCTGCAAGTAATTGCATGTAAACAATTTATTATTTTTACTATTGATTACATGCTATATTCAAATTGTAATGATATTGAATTTAATAATTTTCGCACATCCTCTGATAAAATCCATACTAATATTATAAATTTGAAAGTAACTCTGTATGTCAGTATGTTACCTTTTCACGCCTAAACCACTGAACGGATTTCGATAAAATTTGGCAGAGAGATAGATTGCATCTCGGGGAAGGACATAGGTGGTTTTTATCCCGATATTCTCACGGGATCGACACTTACGCGGGTGAAACCGCGGGGCGCAGCTAGTAAGTAATAAATTCGAAAAAAAACTTACCCAGCCGGATGATATAACCACGATATATGTCTCTCAACCGTAGGATGGCGTTCATCATCCATAGATTTTCTGCAGAACGACCGTCTGTTTAGAAGAAAATTAAAGTATTATTGTTCAATATCGTTAGTACCTCGTTAATCTACTGGTTGCAAGAACAAGTGCTGACAAAAATTATATAACGTATACTGTTTCATTGTACGGCGTTTACCTACGTGTTTTACATTTATTGTACGCTTTTATAATTCTACACGTCACGTTATCGTGGACGTCCACGGCATCACGATAACTAAGTGAACTAAAATATATGGAAATATCTAAAGACGATTTTAAAGTTTCGTCCATGATAACATGCACGTCTACGTCATAACGTGACGGTATCGTAGCACACCAAACTTTTCGAAACCCTGTTCAATTGGCACCTAATGTCTATGAAATGTAAATGAAAAACAACCGGTTAACCTGTGCTTTAGAACCGGGATATTTCCAGCTGCTTCTAAGCGATCTATGGTTACGCCTGTGCATACGGGGGGGGGGGACCGGAACGATGTCAATAACTACCTACCGCCCTCTACCGGTTATATCATGCATCGCAATTTTTTTTTTAAATATTGTTATATAATAGACTAATCAGTTATCTTAAAACCGGGCAAGAGCGAGTCGGAGCGTAATATCATATGTTTTTAAATTTTCATCGGCGAGGCCTATATTCGTCAGAGAATTTTAACACGGTGCACCGTGGTATATTGCAGTTTTATGTCAGCACCATCTCTTGACCGATAGTGGAACTAATGTGTCTTTTGTTGATGATTTCTCAAAAAGTGTGCTATTTAGAGACTTCGTTTTATTTTTTCTGTAATTTTTATATAAATTTCTATCACATACAATTATTTCAGATTTTTCTCTTTGCAAACTTCGGAGATAAGGGGGGGCAACGGTTTTTTTTTTACATTTTTCATCAAAAGTCCAAAACTAAGCGGCCTAAAAAAAAAGAAAAAATGTTTGAGAATTTGCAAACTGCGCTCTTTCATGTGATACCCCACATGCCCTAGTAGCCCCACTTCGAATTTTTCAGACCCCTTTCAGTCCCTGTTGCAAAAAATATACATATCTTTTTATTTCTTTCTTATTTGCAAAATAGTTGGGCAAACGTCATCTAAAACTATTCCAAATTTCACGTTGATAGCATTAGTAGTTCTTGAGATATCTAGCTGCGACAGACAGACAGACTGAGTCTCACCATAAGGGTTCCGTTTTTACCATTTTGGTACGAAACCCTAAAAAAGTGATCAATAGTGGATGTTAATACCAACGGTAAAATCGCAGACGTCAACTTCCACGATAACGTATCGTGAATTATAAAACCACACATTGGAGAAAATCTAAAAAGCAAATAACTCACCTACTGTTATTAAAAACAATCTCAGCGTCTGATGACCTTCGAAAGTTAAATTCTGCTTTCGTCAATATACAATCCAGAAACGCACCGTTACACTGCGTGCTGGTATATAAATAGGGTCCCGTGCATTTATAAGTCTCCGACACTTTAAACACAGAAGCCACTCCAATGAGAATCTCATTGCCGCCAACCCAAGTGACTAATGGTCCTCCGTGGTCGTTCTGTAGACGTTAACATAAAAAGCTGAATATATATCATTAGATAGGACTCGGTTTCAATCATAGTCGCCTTGCTTTAAAACGTGATTTATCTCGTGGGTAATACCAACGCTATTGTCAAGCCACGTTTCGAATAAGAAATGGGGAATGGGGTTTTAGTACAAATGAAAGAACATAAATTGAAGACATTAACGAAGTATAATAGTCTCAATTTATCAGTTAAAACTGCCCATCACTTTACCCATGAGCAATTTAAACAGAAAACAGTTATGAAATACTATATATAATATATACATAAATTCCAAATATACGAGTGACTCTATTAGAGCACATACCTGGCAAATTCCATACCTTCGTGTATCTCTGACGGTTTCGTTAAAAACAACAGTTTTATTTGATATAAAAGGTTTCTCAAATGAAGCAGTTCTATTGATCGATGCAATTCTATTGATTGAAGCAGTTTTATTTGTCAATGCTGATCTATTAGTCAAACCAGCTATATTAGACACAGTAGTGTTATTATCAGCTCTTGTTTTGTTACCATTATTTTTATTTCTTATTTCAATCATTGAGTTATTACTAGAATAGTTGGATTTCTTTATTTGTCTACGCGTATCATCATATTGAACATCTTCATCACAGTCCTTAAACAAATACAGCGGTGCTATTCTGTAAAAATCTCACCGTGAAAACTTAGGTGAAGTGAGCGTGGAGGGAGCTGTCAATAGTGTCAATTCCTAGCAAACACAAACTCACTTCACCTAAGTTTTCACGGTGAGATTTTCACAGAATCGACCGGCAGAATGTTATTTTTCGCTTTTGTGACGTTTCATTTCGGAAAGGATCTAGCGACTTTAAAAACAACATAATAATTATATACTTTTATAATAATGAACTTTACAAATGTTGTCGGGACAGTAGTACCTATAATCACAGAACACATATACTCCTAGCTATAGATATAGATTATACTACTGTAATCTTACATCTTAAACTAATCAGTTTATGATTTAGGTAAATACACAAAATAAAATTCTGTATGTGTATAAAAGGTAATCTGTGGAAGTACGGATCCGATAACAAAAATTATTTCACAGACAGAATATCGGCTAGTGCCATTGAATATGACATTATGTTGTAGTCTTTGAATATGACATATATATGTGGGCAAGCTCGTGAGTACTCGTGACTCGTCACAGATTTTTTATAATTATATAGAAGTATAAATAACTATAAAAAGTCTATGTCACAGCTTTTTATAGGTATATACTTATATTATCCCTATAAAAAGCTGTGACATAGACAATGCAGTGCTAAACAACATTATAATTAGTCACTGGCTGTCACTCCAACCACAAATCACTTACCTCTATACCTTCATCTGGATTCAATGCCAATGAAATTCTTTTAGCACAACCATTAACTAACGGTAACTTTTCTTGTTCTCCCGATACCTCCAGTCGCTCCCCAAAGTCATCCAAGCTGCCACCTTCTAACGTACATATCATGTAAGTGTCTATCACATCACGCATTTGTCCATAATCTGCATAATGGCTTTTGCACTCCTTTTTATCTATTATCATCACGGGGGCATAATTTAATTTTTCTTGATTGTAATTTGCTCTATCTTCTTGCTGAAAACGTGAAATATGCTTATCATATTGTTAAGAAATATCGTTTTATTTGAATAGCTAGTTAAGTTATTGTAATATTTTGTAGGATTCTAGCAACAATCAAAGTGCTTTTCTCCATTCAATATTAGTTTTTTAGATAATCTTAGACTTTACTGACAGCTAATGAAGTATAACATTGTAAGAAATGGCCAACCTCACACTGCAAAAGTGTTTCAGATGAAACCGCTTTTCCGTTTTATTTTATTTATTTATTAAGGTACACCAACAGTTTCTGTGTATAATATAATTTAAGTACTGTAGGTAATAATAGGACTCGGACTTAAACAGTCGCCAATTACAGGTTTACCATTAATCGTAGAAAGAGGTGAAAACACATAATAATAAAAGGAAAATAAAATTAAAGCCAAACAATATTGCAATTTTTTCCACTTACTTAAAACTAAGACATAAACAACATAAATAGAAATAAGAACGAGATCATAATGAAAAGTATGTATAACTTCTAAAATAAAGTTTAACCAGGTGAAGATTCTCCAAAATCACTAACTAAAACAACAGAGATAAATGATTATAAATAAGTTTATTATAATCCTACCTTTCGCCATTCAAATTGATGTCCCCATCCAAATACAACAGCATCGATCCCAGACTCTTGATATTTAGCATCGTAACTAATTGGTATCATACCAGGTATGTAAGAACATAACGTCCTATACGATTGGTCATTAAAATCGTACGGTGATTCCACTTTGGCTACACCTATATCTATTAGTGACCAAACATCTAGTTGTTCATACCTCAGTTCGTATCCTGAAAATAGGTAAGACATTTATAGATATAGTGCCCCAGACCGTATTTGGGCCATGACGGCCAATTTCAAAGGAGACTAGCCTTACAGTGCACAAGCGTGCGCGCAGACACAGGTGCACTCCCTCTTCCCTTGCTTGTGCTTTCCGAGTCACACCGCCAACTTCCGAACTGCTGTTACTGAGAAATTCCTAATGCAATAACCAAATATAAATTTACCCGACCCAGGAATTGAGCCCCGCTCAGCAGTGGCGCTTGCGGTCATAGATACAGATATTAGAATAACGCGTCCAGATGCACGCTGGTTTATTAGTAGAACGAAGAAATCTTGTCACCAAGCAGCGTAGCTGCGTTCCAATTACGGTACATAATTAGGGTACGGGTGTGGTACGGTTTTTTCAGGTAGGTACAGTGTCGATCAAAAGTCCTTAAGCAAATTCGCAAAGTTATAGTTTGAAGTTTAGTTAGTGACTTACGACCTTCTTTTAATGAGTAATTTGACACACACACCCGCATATTACTCGAATAATCACGCTATTGAATATAGTTCCGTGTCATGTTCGTCTTGTTCACATAGTTCGTAAAACTTTATGATTATACCCACAGAAATCTTAATAAATAAATTAATTATAAGGTGGACAGATGCACCATTCACCGCGAAAGAATGTTGTGGTTCTTTGTTGGTTGATAATAATTTGATATTGTGGGTTAGTGAAGTGTGTTTAATCTATTAGAGGTGTTAATAATTTTGAAACGCAAGCAAATTTAAATATTGAGATGAAAGCGGATATTATCGCGCTGCGTAAAAGTGGACTTAATATTATACCACAAATATTTGATGAAACCGGACTGACTGTGAGTATTATGATTTAATTCTTTTATCGAACATTTATTTAATTAATATATAACTGCTGATCCTTGTAGTTATTTTATTAAACGTTTTATATTTATAGGGTCTAAATAGAAGAAAAAATATATATTTCCAAGAGTTTATTTATTTACTTTTGGAATGATGAATATAACATTAAGTATAAATTATAATCTTATCATTTGAACTATTTTCAAATTTTTTTTTTTTCAAAATAGTAGTTAATAATATTTTATCATTTTGCTAGTAGCCTTACAATATTCCTTTTTTGTTTTAGAGAAATTACCTACCTACTGTGAGTAGGAAGGTCAAAAGGTCGGAGGGTCCGTGCCAGTCGAACGCGATCGACAGTGGAAGGCCCCAGCTGGTCAGTGAATAAGAAAGAAATGTTGTTTTAACCAACCAGTTACCAGATGAAGTTGCATTGCAAAGAAATATGCAGAAATATGTTTAAATATTATAGGATCCATACGCCAGCGTTTACTTGATAGCATGGATAATAATGGGGGTTATACAACGTATTAAGTTATAAATTACAAATTGATTTTAGTAATATTAAAATAATATTGTGTCTTAACCGTATTAAGGATTATTTTGAGGTTTATAGTTTCAATCTTCTTTTCATAATGAAAATGAATACTTAAGCTATAACCGCAATATATATATATAGAACAATATTATTTTATTAAAGATACTTACAATATTTTAAGTCTAATGGTAGTAGTTCACATGCTTTACTTCAATAAATTGTTCTTTATGAGAAAATAAACTGTTTTAAAAGTTTATTTATAAAATTATAACGAATAAAATTTTGGAAATCACTTAAAAATCTTTTTTTTTTATCCCATATTTCAATAAAAATATAATAATACAAATAAAATAAATATTACATTATTATTCTCGTGTATTAATTAATCGAATAATAATAAAAAAAGATAAGAATATTGTTGAAAAGATAAATTAAAGTTTCATCTCGAGATTCGAACCTAGGCCAACTTGTTTAATAATCCAATACGCAACGCTATCCGCTAGCGGTACTTGTTATGAAGATGTGAATTTTAGCAATCGTATGAACCAACCAAGGTCATACGTAATTACGCCGCGCGTGTGAAAAAGCGACGGTATAATTATTTTTTTTTTCGTTCGACGTTAGCCAGTGTACACACACAGATGTAGGTACGGGCCTGCGCGGCGCGGGCGCGTGTTCACAGAAATTTCAACTTTATTGTGCCTATGCAAATTTGTTGTAGACCGTACATGAAAACAACTGTTTTCTGGGATGGTAATTTTATAGAGGTATGAGGAACAGAGTGTAAAATTCACTCATCCTCCATAGAAAAGGGAGGATCCTCCGACCAGTCGGGTGTCGTGTCTGGTGGGCAACACATCAATAGTCGCGCTATTGATGTCTGCGCTGTAGGTAATTATGCTAGGCGCACGGTAAACTCTGCTTGCGCGATGCAGGATTTTGTGTGACGTCAGTGTCAGACGTAGGTCGCATATGGCGCAAACGCACAATCTGTTAATCAAGTCAAAGTTGGGAAAACTTTAGGGAAGCGAAGGATTCGTGGAAAATGGCAGAAAAGAACGAAAGGTCACTCAGCAGTGGGTGATTTTGGCCAGAAATTATTTTCACATAACTTTTTGTACTCACCTTGAGGATAACAAGTGTATATAACTTTTTTTTTCTTCTTGCTGGTGCACTGGTCAAGCTCGATATCAGCGTCAGTAACGTATTTATTATATCCTGCTATGACATAAAGGTAATCAACATCTTTGATGCAGGCGGCCGAAGTCACCACAAACTCACTTGTGACTAACGCGCCACCACATAACCAGTAGTCATAACCAACTTTAGATACTGGTGCTTTCACTAAGTACACCTGCAAAGTTATATTTAATCAAACTAATATTATAAAGACAAAATTTTAGAATTATTGTATGTTTCGCTATAATGCTAAAACAGCTAAACGGATTTGGGTGAAATTCAGCACATGGGTAGACCATGATCTAGAGGAGGGCTTAGGCTACCTGTCCTGCCCTGGATCGCAGACGAAGTCGCGGACAACAGCTAGTGTTATATAATTTATTCCTTAAACAAGCCATACGACCGATGGAATTTCCAAAACTATTTGACCCATTTAGGGGATGAAATATCAAAAAGCTTTTCTTAGTGCTTACTATCTATAGTTACAGGAACTCTTGTGCAAAATTACATGCATCTCGACTGAGAAGCAATGGTTGAGCCTGTGCGTTGTCTGCGAGTGATTGAATGAATTTAAGATTACTAATCTTCTATCTATCTTTATATATAAAATTCAAAGTCCTGACTGACTGACTGATATATCAACGCACAGCCTAAACCGCTGGTCCTAGAGACATGAAATTTGGAGGGCGTGTTCTTTGTGAAGAGTAGGTATCCACTAAGAAAGGGTTTTTGTAAATTCCACCCCTAAGAGGGTGAATGGGGGGAGGGTGAAATTTCACGCGGACGAAGTCGCGGGCGGAAGCTAGTGCACTATACAACGTGCCACTACAATGGCGACATTAAACACATGGGTAGGGCTATGGCCAGTAATCATAAAAATTATAACAGCATGAAATAATTCGTAATTTACCGCCTGCGCCACTCGCCAGCATAGGGTCCTCTCTCTTTCCTTCAATTCGCCTACCCTTTGCACGGTATTCATTTTAATGTCATTGATGCGATCTTAAGATCCGTAACCCCGGCAAATGACCCCTGCGCTACAGTTCTTTAAGTAAAGGTTGTTCCAAGATGCTATTTTAGAAAATTTTAATTAAATAAATAAACTATAACGTTTAATGAAATTAAAATATTTTCATAAAACGAAAACGTGAAACCGTATAGGTCATCATCTGCTTAGCCTTTTCCCAACTATGTTGTGGTCGGCTTCCAGTCTAACCGGATGCAGCTGAATACCAGTATTTTACATGGAGCGACTGCCTATCTGACCTCCACAACCCAGTTACTGGGTAATACGATACCCCTTGGTAAGACTGGTTGTCAGATTTTCGGGCTTCTTTCTGACTACCCGTAACGACTGTCAAAGATCCATGAATAACTGCGGCTTAACGTGCTTTCCAAGGCACGGAGGGGTCACGGTATCTAAAGATCACCCATCCACCCATCCACAGACCAACCGCGGCAAGCGTAGCTTAACCTGATCGATCGGCCTGTGCGGGTGTTATTAATTAGCCACGGGCCCCTCCGTAAACTGAAACCGTATAGGTACGTGTGTTAAATAAGGGGCACATTGTGTTTCTCATGAACTTACCACGTAGGGTTTCTCAGCTTTCGCTTTTATACCGTCTTGAATTCTTCTTTCGCACTTAGACACTAAAATCATAAAAATAATCTTTAGAAAAGCTTCAACAAACTACGACTGCACCTAAGTCAAAGTCAAATCATTTATTTCAAATACGCACAATATAATAGCACATAAAAGGCACTGTTGGACGTAAAAATATAAAAAAGAATTGATTTTTTTTTTTTTCCAAATGGCAGTTTCGTATGGAGAAGAACGGGCAAAAAACTGCACAAAAACAAAAAAAAACCCACAGGTGTAGTTTTAGTGTCTTCGCTCTCTTAGTTTTAGGTTTTGAAGATAAAGGATAAACATTACTTAGCTCCGACTTGTTTATGATGCTTGACACTCAGAAATCTCGCTTTGTTTACCAATCGCACAATAGGGAGATCAACATGAATAAGTTCTAAAAACGATGTTTACTTTCAAAAGTTGTACATACCATGTATAAAAATGTAAAACCACACAATAACTGACTTTATCGCGAACATTTTAAAAAACTGTCCTTGAATTATCGTAACGAGATTATAAAATGTAATTTTAATTTAGCGGACCGCGTAAATTTTGTAATTTTATTGAGTTTTGACGATTGCTTGATTTTCTGATAAACGAGATTTCTATGTTACGTAAAACTAATTGTACTATTTGCTTCCATTTTGCTGTTATTTGCTGTCTTGTTTAGCAGATTGACATAATACGTTTTGCGTGTTACAGCCATTTAATATGCTTGAGAAAGTAATAAATAATAAAATAATTAAAATAAAAACAGCATGTTATAAACCACTTCTTGAAAATAACCGTAATTATCACGTCGTACTAGGATCGGTCCATCATTACTGACCGGACTATTGTCGCCAATAGACCTGATAAAGTGGTGATAGATCGATTAGCGTGCCGAACAATGATTGTGGATGACATTCCACATGACGAGAAACTCGTGAAAGCTGAGAAAGAGGAACAAATTAAATATCTTGACTTAGTACACGAGGTTGTTGACATGTGGAATGTGGGCTCGGCTGTCTTTGCCGATTGACGTATCGGCCAATGGCCTGATGGCCAAAAGCCTCGGTCAATATCTCTCGAGGCTCTCGTTAGGCGGTTGGATCACGGGCTTGATTCAGAAGGCAGTACTCCTTGATACGGCTGGTGTTGTGAGGTTCCTGTCTCTGGAGCCCTAACCATAGGTAGCTTGGACCCTGCTCCAGATACCCGGCGTACTATTATTTTTTTATATATTTAAATTATTATTTTTTTATTATTTTTTTATATAAATATTTAGAAATGTATTTAATAAGTAAATAAATAAACGAAATATATAATAATAATAAAATATTTTGTTTCGTCCTGTCGTATAGTCTTGCACCAACCGAGGGTTCTCGGTCCACTTACATAGTGCATACAGGGATAGTCGTCGATTGGTGCCTGCAGTGCGATTCTGTAATCATCTCACCGTGAAAACTTTGGTGAAGTGAGCGTGGAGTGAGCTGTCAATAGTGTCAATTCCTAGCAAAAACAAACTCACTTCACCTAAGTTTTCACGGTGAGATTTTTACAGAATCGACCGGCTGATTCCAATAAAAAATATCTAAGTGGCCGCCGCCGTCAAGTGGCCGGTGCGGGTTGGCTTCGGGCCCTCGTACACCTTCCAAAGGACTGAAACCCCGTGATCCCGAGATAAAAAATAATAATCATTTATAAATAATTGTATCTATGTTTTATTACAAAATAATTATTTAATTTATACAAATAAAAACGTCAGGTAACGTTGCGCAGCCTGATTAACCGTAAAGAGGCCTTTGAGGTCGTCTTTGTATCTGGCTCTCTCTCTTTGGCTGAACAACAGAGCTTGATTGGTTGGCTTTAGGGATTGGTTTACTTTCGAATTTTTTCTTCACAAATAATTCATCACTTTTAAAATTTAGAATTTCATCTAATGCTGGAGGTTCCATTTGGGGTGGAAGCCTTATTTTCGGTGGGGGCCCCATTATCGGTTGAGGCCTCATTATTAGTGAACGCCCCATTTCTGGCGGACGCTTCATTATTGGTGTAGGCCCTATTTTCAGTGGAGGCCTTATTATTGGTGGAGGTCTTCTTATTGGTGGAGGTCTTCTTATTGGTGGAGGTCTTCTTATTGGTGGCGGTTCCATTTCAGGTAAAGGCTGTGTGGTGATTGTGATTGGTGGTGCAGCCAGTTCTGGTGGCGGACTGTATATTGGTAGAGACTGCATTTCTTGTGGAGACCCAACGATTGGTGGTTGCTCCTGTTTTGGTGGAGATCTAATTCTTGGTAAAGGTCTTTTTCTTAGAGGGTGCCTCTTTCTTGGTGGAGGCGTTATTCCTGGTGGAAGGCCTATGTTTAATGAAAACCTATCGTTTGTTTCCTGCTCGTCTTTTTTTGGTCGAAAGTTGCGAATGATTTTATGTTGCGTATTTATATCACTTAATGGATTGACATCTTCTTCTGAATCTTCTTTTACATTTGTTGCGTACCGGTCTCTCTTCACATTCGGTACTAGTCTACCATGCAAATGATTTTCATTATCTGCAGGCCTGTAATATGTAAACATTTACAATTAAAAATGAGGCCCTTGCCCAGCAATGGGACATTACGGGCTAATTGCATAATCAGCCTATAATGTTCCCAATGCTGGGACATAGGGCTCCTCTCTTCGAGAGGAAGTAGGCTATAATCTACCACGCGGTCCCAGTGCTGGGTTAGTAGATGTCACATGTCTTCAGATTTTTGGTTCTAGGACATGCCGGTTTCCTCACTATTGTTTCCTTCACCGTTTTGAGAGCAGTGGTGATGAAATTATTTACACAAAGAAAAATGCCTGCCTGGAGCGGAGAGTGCTGCTGGAGAGCAGTGGTAGCCCAGTGGGAACGGTCCATACTTACGAATTGAAGGTCGTAAGTTCGAACGCGCTAATATAGGTAGAATTATGAATTCTATTTTACAATCTTTCATTACTTGACTTAATTTACCTAATGTTTTTTTTATTTTTGGCAGCGTGAACACCGATAGGAATATTATCAAACTGAAGTTAAATTAGTTTGGCATCCGCAAAATTTCTAGTATTAGTTTACCAGCTTTCATATCCTCGGTTCACGGCACTGATAAATTAATCAGGAAAATCCTAGCCTCCACACTGATTAATTCTGATGTACCGTGGTTCACCGATGCTATGGATGCCTGGACACTCGTTTGCCCGAATACAGATCCACCCAACAATCCATCTTCCCAGAGCCAGTGGGATGAGCCGCTCTGCAAAGTTACTACTCTGCGACTAGGCACTCCCCATCGCTGTCACTACGGCGAAGATGTCAATAATAATGTGAAGTGAAATAATGTGAAGTCGGTTTAATTTTTTTAGTTTCTGTATAGTTTTATAAAGTTAAGTTAGGATTTAATTTTTGGATTTATATTAATTAATTAATTCTGTAAATAATGTAATAAAATATTTATCTTTAAGTTTGGCATTTTATTTAGGGCTGTTTTTTCCATCGCCAGATAACTTTTATTCGAGGAATCATTCGAGGAAAAAATCAGCCTAGTCAAATATTTCCTAAAAATATGAAAGAAAACTCTAACATGATTAATTATTTTCTTTAAAAACTCTTTTTTTTTTTTTCTTTTTTTTCTTTCTTTTTTTTTTTTTTTTTTAATTCAATTTCAGTGCCCAAAAAATCCTGAATAGCCTAACTGCAACTTGATTGTAGATGGTCACAGTTTTGACCTAAGCTAGGGTATCCTGACCAAGAGGGTTAGCTTAGTTACCAACTGCGAGAAAAGGACAGAAAGTTGAAAAGAGGTACCAAAACAGTTTTTAAAACCAAAAAAGTTTTTACAGGTTCATTAATTTATGAAAGCGTACACCATTAGAAAGTCAATACGTTTTTACAGCATCAATTAAATATTTCCCAATTATATTTTGCTATAATCACTCAAATGACAATATTTCAACTCGGAAAAATATACCAGATTCATCGTCTTTGACCGCATCTATTTTTTTATTTAAATGAACTTACCCAGCAGGGTGGTCCTTCCACGATACATAACTTTCAATTGTATCAAAGCCCTTTACGCTAGGAGGACTGTCGCAAAACAGTGCCTGTCTGTAAAACAAAAGTTTTACAAGTTAGCTTTATGTCTAGTAGTAGTAATTAGGTATTGCTAATAATGAGTAACTGCTCATATACACGAACGACACGCGTCGACGACAGAGGCAACTGCATCGGCTCATACTCGCCGACAGCAGCCGTCGACACCAGTCGACGCCCGCTGTCGACAACGTGTCGCTCGTGTATTGAGTACGGTGCTCAAATACAAGAACGTTATGTTGTCGACGGTGTACGGATCAATGTATCAAGCAATACCACATACAATATTATGTGACTCACCTAGTACTTAAACTCGTATCTTTCCCTCTTAAAACATTTGCTTTTCTATCGCCTAATAAACAACCTATAAAGGCTCCGTTACACACTGTACTGGTATACAAAAAAGGTCCAACGCATTTATTTTCCTCTGTAATTTTGAAAACTGAAGCTACACCAATGAGAACCTCTCTTTTTCCCACCCAAGTGACAAGTGGGCCTCCATGGTCGTTCTGAGAATGAAAAGATTGATTGGGACTAAAATATTTTATAGCAGTGTAAACGATAAGTACATAATTATGTCAAATAGCGAATAAGCTTTATTGATTCTAGGTAATTTTACTTTTCCTGACAGGCTGATCAACAAAAAACACAGAACACGCTGCCAAATCTATTGTCAAGTGCTGTGATCGATTTTCCAAATATCTACAGGCAATAGGCTATTTGACAATGTAAAAAATAAGGTCATAATTATTGACACTCGTATAGATTATCGCTTTTAAAACCGATTTGCATTAATTTTACTACAAAACAATGTATTATTTATTAAAAAAATCCCGAAAAAACTTCATCTTTTTAAATCTGGCGCCACGTAATCGAAAACGGTCTGGATTGGCTGAACTTATGATGACGTCATGATATAGTCAATTTCTGTCTATCGTTGACAGAACAGATGACTTTTGTCTAGTATCTCGACCGTTTCAACGTTTGTTTACGTGTATTGTGACGTCACAACGCCATATTGTTAAAGATAGCGTTTTGGCGGCTTATTTAAACAGTACATTTTTATTTACTATTTTCTAAAAGAAATACATTATGCAATTTGAAGTAATAGGTTTTTGTGGGCTCGTTAGACACCATTAAATAATCTGAGATGTTTATCAGAAACCAGTCAAATAGCCTATTAAATTACTTGGCATGGTTTTTACGAGTACAACAGAAGGCCAATTCCCGTAATTTAAAACTTTCAAAATCTAGTCGCAGTCTCATCTCGGCGACAAAGAAATGTCAAAATGTAGGTAAATTCGAGGGTTTTTTGACAGATTGAGACTGAGATCAGACTGCACGCTCTTAAAATTACGAGAACTGCACTGATTAAATTCAATGGACTTACAGAAATCGGCTTAGTGTGTCTTAACCTAATTTAAACAACATCTTATGAAGATCTTACTTGACAAATACCGTTTCTTCGAGTGAAAGTTCTGTTAAAGTAACCACTAATGTTTCCAAAACCAGGTTTATAAATGAAATCAGCTCCGCCAAAAGAATCAGTTTCATTAACAATATCAGTTCCGTTAGCAATATCAGTTCCGTTTACGATAGCAGCTTCTTTAGCAGTATCAGTTCCGTTCACAATATCAGTTCCGTTATCATTATCAGTACCATTTGCAATATCAGTTCCGCTCGCAATAACACTTCCGTTCACAATATCAGTTCCGTTTACAATAACAGTTCCGTTATCATTATCAGTTCCTTTCACAAAACCTGTTCTATTTACATTGATATTTGTTATTTTATTGCTTTTTTCGTTTAAGTTCATACGTTTACGTGTTTCATCTCCATCGTGCACCAGGTGGCTTATTAGTGCTTGTTCTGGTTTGTCTGATGTAATTTTAACTTTACACTAAACAGAGAATTGATTTCATTACAAAACATTTTTAGAAGACTGTAGCGGTATCTACAACGGCACATGCGAACAACGCGTCATACTGACGTCACGCAAAATCCCGCATCGCGCAAACAGAGTTTACCGCGCAACTAGCATAGATACAACGGCCCGACATGAATCATCGGGCAGTTGCCCGCCAGACATTACACTCGTCTGGTCGGAGGATCCTCCCTTTTCTATAGAGTATGAGTAAGCTTTACACCCTGTTCCTCATACCTCTATAAGATCATCGCGATCACAAAGACAGACTCGAAAAGCGACATTGCTTTCTTTAGATATAGATTACTTACGAGTACACCTTGATGACCCATTGACTTCTGTTTCTCAGTGATACATCTAGTCCTCCCGGGATTTTGATTCATCGAATATGGCACCCCGTGGTCATTTAAGTGACCAGGTTCCATAGAACATATCATGTATTTCTCTATAACTTTTGTCAAGTCCGCATAATCTCTATATTCTTGTTGACACTTATTTTTATCGAATATCGTTGTGGCACCAAAGCGTAAGTAATCCTGGTTGTAATTTGCGAGATCCCCTTGCTAAAAATATATACGGTGAATAGATTGTGGTAAAGTAAAAAAAATAAGACAATAAAAACGAACAGGTTACGCTACGCTTGCCGCGGTTGGTGTGTAGATGGGTGACCATCTTTACATACCGAGACCCCTCCATGCCTCAAAAAGCACGTTAAGCCGTTGATCCCGGCTATCATTCTTGGATCTTATACAGTCGTTACAGGTAGTCAGAAGCCCGAAAGTCTGACAACCAGTCTTACCAAGGGGTATCGTATTACCCATTAACTGGGTTGTGAAGGTCAGATAAGCAGTCGCTCCACGTAAAATACCAGTATTCAGCTGGCTCAGGTTAGACTGGAAGCCGACCCCAACATAGTTAGGAAAAGGCTAGGCAAATGATGAATTCTCTAGCTATCATGTCAGTAGTCATCCCCTTTTTAACCTTTGAAATCATCTTATCATCTTTCACACAATCCACCGACAGTTTCTTTGGTCTTTCCGTACACTTCCAGCAACATTCATACTCTGATTTATTACCAACACCCCCGTTACCAACTGCCCCGTCGGGTCCTGGGTTCGTTTCCCAGGTCGGAGAAGTTTATTGGGTCTTTCCATTAGGAATTTCTTAATAACAGTGTGATCCCCCGTGCTTTGGAAAGCACGTTAAGCCGTTGGTCCTGCGCCTGATCTCTCTCCGGTCGTATCGGATTGCCGTCCTATCACCTGTGTCTGCGCACACTCTAGCTTATGCACTATAATATCTACCACGCCGAGAGAAAAAAAAAAAAAAAAAAAAAAAAAAAAAATTGGCCGCCACGGCCGAAATATTATATATTACCAACCCAATAATTGTAAATTAGAGAAAAAATATATTACCTGTCGCCAGTATTCCGTATGTCCCCATCCTAATACCATAGCATCCACATTGGTTGCCTGACGTTTAAGATCATAGTTTATAGGTATTATACTTGGTACGTACGAGCACATTAATTGAAATCTAGCGTCATCAAAATCGTACGGTGATTCCACTTTGACCAACGCTATATCTATGTACGCCCACTTCTCTATTTTGTTGAAGTCGAATTCGTAGGCTGTAAAATAGAATTACTGTAGTACCCTAATATACAGCGTGTGTTAGAAATGTGTGGTATGTATATTTAAATACTGAGAGCAGTGGTGGTCACGTGGTAACGGCCACGACTTACGCGTTGTAGGTCGTAGGTTCGTACCCAGACTGGCGACTGACTGGTTTTTCTTTGTGTAAATTATTTCATCACCACTACTCTCAAAACGTTGAACGAAAACATCGTGAGGAAACCAGCATGTCCTAGAACCAAAAACAGTCGTAAAAACTTAGGTGAATTAGTGAGCTATCATTCTACCTCATGCTTAAGATTGACGCTATTGACAGCGGCTGCTCACTCCACCTAAGCTTTCACGGTGAGATTTTTACAGAATAGCCCGGTTTGTGGGCCGTCAGTTTATTTGTCATCCAATAAAAACAGGTATGACTAGCAAAGACGCTTTAAAATGCCAATTTTTTAAACTTGATGTGCTATACTGACATTAACGGCCGCTTACATGCACAGGTACTGCAGCGGCATCTACACCATAGTAAAAACATATGTTTTTACGATGTCTACACCGCCACATGCAAACTACGCATCATACTGACGTCACGCAAAATCCTGCATCGCGCAAGCAGGTTTTACCGCGCCACTAGTAATCGTTGGGCAGTTGCCCACCAAACACGACACCCGTATGGTCGGAGGATCCTCCCTTTTATATGGAGGATGAGTGAACGTTACACCCTGTTCCTTATTCCTTTATAGTACTATTAGTTGCTATATACTTACAGACCGGAACACATGTATACACAATTTTCTTTTTCATTTGTTTGGTACAATCATCATTTTCTAGGTTTTTATCATTCACGTATTTCCTGTACCCTGCGATCGCGTACATATAGTGCACGTCTTCAACACAAGCCGCAGATGTGATGATAAACTCTCTGGAGACTAAGGCACCACCACACAGCCAAGAGTCGTACGTTCTGTCTGATATTGTTGCTTTTACTAAGTACACCTGCAGTCATAAAAAATTACGTATTTATAATGCTACTTTTTTGTTAAGGAGTCCAGGAGGAATTATTGCAGATGATTCCCCATATGCATATGAGGACCTCATCCTCATATGGCCTGACAAAGATTATGTCTGGACTATAAAAGAAACTGTGACCTCTGAGTTTATTTCGGGCTTTCGTTCTTTCTTCTCAGAGAAATCATCTAGTTTTATAAACACAATTTAATGTATTAGTGTTTTCTTCAACTAAGTTACAGAAATAAATAAAATTTACCATCATTTAGCATTTACCAACAGCGCCCCCCATTTTTAATCGTATTCAATTAACAGAATACCTACGTGTTACCTACAGTATGATCTCTGTCAAGGCGAATAATAAAACAAAACGCTATTTTGCTAGATGTTACAAAAGAAGACTGACACTTACCACGTACGATTTTTCTGAAGTTACTTGTTCGCCGTCTACTATTCTTCTTTCGCAATGAGACACTAAAATTATATTAACTCACTTTATTGATATCATAATATCTACCGCACTTAGACACGTCACTTAAAAATAATTTATCATTATCTTTAACTGGCCAGTATATCTTAGCCCATGTCAACAAAATGTAATGCTCCATAATTTTGACTGCCTGCGTTCCAACTTATCAATTAATGCTAATGATTGATTGTTTTTAAGTGACGTCTGTGAGTGTGATAGTAAATTTACTTACAGCACTAACGAATCCTACAAAAAAACTGTAAGTATGGCACTTCAAATCCAAAAATAAAGAGGCCTTTGTCACAACTAATTTGAACTATTAATTATTTGTTTTATCCTTCATTTTACTACAACTTGTTATTATTATGTCACTAACTTACCATGAAAAATTGTTATTAATAACAAAAGATCAAACTTTGTTATAACCATTTTTAAATCTACCCTTGGTCATAAAACATTGTCAACACTAGAATTTTTAATTTGACGGTCTGTAACTGCGTATTGAAATGGCAAATGAATAATATTTTTATTGTATTTGGGTTTCTTGATTGTGGTGAATGCTGTTTTTTAATACTAACTAGACAATTATACTTACAACGATTTTTCTTGATGTTGAAAATAATTTGAATAACACACAACAAAATACATCAGGGACACGACGCGCAACCTGTTATCTTGGATTCAGACATGATTCGATTGGATTAAACTTTCGAACCAAAGTTCAAAAGAGTAAAAAAAAATTCTACGCAGGAGGGTTAAATCATGTGCAGGAGCAGGAGGGTTAAATCATTCATTGTAACAGTTTGCACGTCGATTTAAATGAGTTGGTGCCACCCTGTATAATGTAATTTTTTTTTTCTGGAAAAAATGCGTAAAGGTATGAGGAACAGGGTGTAAAGTTCACTCATCCTCCATTGAAAAGGGAGGATCCTCCGACCAGACGGATGGGTGTGTCTGGTGGGCAAATGCCCAAAGATTGATGTCGGGACGTTATACTAGTTGCGCGGTAAACTATGCTTGCGCGATACAGGATTTTGCGTGACGTCAAAAAAAATAAAACAAATGTACAAATGTATGATGCGTAGTTTGCGTGTGGCGATGTAGACGCCGCCACACAGTCGTTGCGCTGAATTAAAAAAGACATATTTTCAGATGTTTTTAGCGTTTGCTAACTGCTGGCAATATATCATTCTCTTTTGAAACAAAACTTTTTCTAATAATTCATTATGATTTTATTTATTTATCTTTATGCGACTAATAAATACAACCAAGAGCAGTGAAAAAAATGATTTATTCCGCAGATGTAACAAGTCTGAACGAAAGTAAGAGAAAAAGGGTTTAAAAATTATATTTTACGCCGCACAGAGGCAGAACTTATAAATAGCAATTTTATTATAAAATGTATTTTAACAATAAACGTATACAGATCTGTTGCGCTTATATTTTCGTTTACAATCGATACGTGTACAGAGAGCTTGGTGCTAACACTATCACCGTTGAGTTTCGTTAATATGGTCCAAACCTTGCTTCAAGCAGTTCATTTTCTGCAGGACTGAAAATAAAACTTAATTATTACTTAAACCCACAGCATTTATTTCAAACTAGCAGCACCCCGCGGTTTCACCCGCACAAGTGTCGATCCCGTGGGAATATCGGGATAAAAACTATCCTATGACCTTCCCCGGAATGAAATCTATCTCTCTGCAAAATTTTATCGAAATCCGTTCAGTGGTTTAGGCGTGAAAAGGTAACATACAGACAGACAGACAGAGTTACTTTAGAATTTATAATATTAGTATGGATAAACCAATTACATGCACTTTTGAATGGTCAAGGTCTCGGTCAGTCAGAAATATGAAGCTAGTTGTCCATTCCAAACCTATAGAGAAGAACAACCGGTCGATTCTGTAAAAATCTCACCGTGAAAACTTAGGTGAAGTGAGTTTGTTTTTGCCAGGAATTGACACTTTTGACAGCTCACTCCACGCTCACTTCACCTAAGTTTTCACTGTGAGATTTTTACAGAATAGCACCGCAGGTAAGTAACACCACTTTTTTTTTATTTTCTTTTAAAATGGTGGTTACATCATTTATGTTGAAATTATACATGTGAAAACGAGATAGAAACACGTTAGAAGCATCCGTAATAAAATAAATACAATTCAGTGTGGCAGCTAACAGATGGGCAGTAGGCAGCTGACGGCGCCCGCCCAAAGACATGGTAGGTAAACTATAAATAGATCTGGGGGCACGGGAGTGCCCCCGCCAAGACGAGCCAAGCGAAGCGCAAGGGCACTACCTACCTTTTCTCGAAGCACTTCGTCGTATTTTTGAACCTTCATAACTTGGGTTTGGATTATACCAGATAAATAAAATTTTCGAGATATGATGTCAGTGGTTGACTTATTAAACCTATAAAGTTTCAATTGCATAGCTCTTATACTTTAGATTTTATTGATATCTAAAATACCCCGATTTCGTCACTGACTCACTTACTCACTGACTCACTTACTCACTGATGATCATCAATATTCTAAGGGTCTTCCTGAAGTCCTAGAAAGCTGAAATTTGGTATGTAAGCTAGTAATCGTACACAAACAACAAAAAAACTCTAAAACTTGGAACTTTTACCCTCCAACCCCTTAAAATAGGGGATGAAAGTTTGTACGAGACTTCCGCAGATTTTGATGCTAGAGTTCTGAAAATTGATATTGGGACTCCTTGTTATAAATAATAAAATACGTATTTCAGGATTATCAGTAAATAACCCCCCAACCCCCCAAAAAAATTTTTTTTTATTTCATAAGCATCAATATTCTAAGGTTCTTCCTGAAGTCCTAGAAAGCTGAAATTTGGTATGTACGCTAGTAATAGTACACAAACAACAAAACAACTCTAAAACTTGGAACTTTTACCCTCCAACCCCTTAAAATAGGGGATGGAAGTTTGTACGAGACTTCCGCAGATTTTGATGCTAGAGTTCTGAAAATTGATATAGGGACTCCTTGTTATAAATAATAAAATACGTATTTCAGGATTTTCAGTAAATAACCCCCCAACCCCCCAAAAAAATATTTTTTTATTTCATAAGCATCAATATTCTAAGGTTCTTCCTGAAGTCCTAGAAAGCTGTTTGGTATGTAAGCTAGTAATAGTACACAAACAACAAAACAATTCTAAAACTTGGAACTTTTACCCTCCAACCCCTTGAACTAGGGGATGGAAGTTTGTACGAGACTTCCGCAAATTTTGATGCTAGAGTTCTGAAAATTGATATAGGGACTCCTTGTAATAAATAATAAAATCGGGGGGCACGGCAGTGCCCCCGCCAAGTCGAGCGGGAAGCAAACACTGCCGTACCATCCTTTACAGGAACCATTTCGCCGCATTTTCAGGCCCCTATTTGAGAACCTCTGGAAAAGACCAGAACGCAGAAACTTTCGTCATCCAGTAAGCTATAATCACATACTTATAATCCAAAACTTCAAGTCTGTAGGTTATTTAGTTCCGAAGTTAAGCGAAAGCAAAGTTTCGCATTTTAGACACTCACTCACTCATCATCAAAATAGAACTAGTACTTCCCATAAACTCAGAGTGCTGAAATTTGGTACAGAGTTAGGGTTTAATGGCCACATAAAGGGAAAACTATAAAAATTAGGATAATCGAAGATCTGAAGTACCTGGTGGGTGACCCTGATTAGAAAACACAAGAGCCCAACCAAACTATTAGAGATCGACATACCGCCTTTACAAAAAATATTTAACTTGGTGGGCCGCTTCATTTGATGTCGAACATTACACAAATTAAATAAACAAAGGAGGATGGGCAAAAATGTATGGAAGCTGGTACCCGAAAAACATGGCAACCAAACAAAATAAATTATATACAGTTTTAAAGGTCTAATTAGATAGAGCAATAGTCGTTAGGGGGGATAGTCTCAGTTCGCTGTCCGTTCAGAGATATACAACCTTTAAAGGTTAGGTTAGGTTATCGTTAGGTTAGGTCATAAGTAACAATAATAGACTCTTGCTTTATCGTGACGTGACTGAATTTTATCTACCTTTTTTTTACCCCGTTTTTCCATTTACACTACGCTTGGGGACGCGGGAACGTAAAATCCTTCCACAACGCCCTAACCTATAACCTAACCTTAACCTAACCTACATAATGTTAAAGGTTGTTTATCTCTGAACGGACAGCGAACTGCGACTATCCTCCTTAAGAACTATTGTTCTACTTAGTTAGACCTTTCAATCTGTATATAAATTATTTTGATTGGATGTAATTAGTTTTCCGGTACCAAAACGCCCTAACCTAACCTAACCTAAACCTAACTTAAATTTATAGTGTTAAAGGTTGTATATCTCTGAACGGACAGCGAACTGGGACTATCCCCCTAACAACTATTGTTCTACATAATTAGACCTTTCAATCTGTATAAAAATTATTTTGTATAGATGTAATTAGTTTTCGGGTACCAAAACGCCATAACCTAACCTAACATAAATGTATAGTGTTAAAGGTTGTATATCTCTGAACGGACAGCGAACTGGGACTATCCTCCATAACAACTATTGTTCTACATAATTAGACCTTTCAATCTGTATATAAATTATTTTGATTGGATGTAATTAGTTTTCCGGTACCAAAACGCCCTAACCTAACCTAAACCTAACATAAATGTATAGTGTTAAAGGTTGTATATCTCTGAACGGACAGCGAACTGGGACTATCCCCCATATCAACTATTGTTCTACATAATTAGGCCTTTCAATCTGTATATAAATTATTTTGTTTGGATGTAATTAGTTTTCGGGTACCAAAACGCCCATCCTCCTTACACTAAAATATTAATTTCGCTCAAAATTTGGTCAAAATATAATGCAATACAAAAAGAATACGTCCGTACGTATACGTTTCTACAAAAAGAAGTGAAATCCCACCAAAAACATTCTGTAAAAAACTAGCCAAGTCTCAATGGAGCTGCCTGTTTATCTCTAAAAAGTAATGAAATCTAGACAAAGTCGTACCAAGTGTAAGGTTCCTTACTGCGATTTCTTTATTATTATAGTTAATGTTGTGTGACTTGGCCGTTGAAGGGTACACAAGGGTACAAACCCAGGTGCTCCATGACACCATTGCACCAATCTGTCGCCATAACCGCTACCCATTGACGATGGAAAATTGCCACTTGGAAAACGTTGATTTAATAACTAGTCAATTGTAGGCTTGATAAAGCTGCGTATTTCAATAATACTTATGTTTAAGCGAGCCTGAAACAAACAGTATCAAAAATTATTTCTAGTACAGACGGACTTATAATCATTGATTAGAAGTCCGTCTGTACGTCTATTTTATGTTAGATCGGTGGTCGATTTGACGCTCCAAAAAGAAGAGAGCAGAAGTCAGCATTGTCGATGCTGAATGCATGTGTTGACCAATCAACAACAGCCTAAAATGAGACACTAGCGTCCAATTACCAATACCGGTATGGGCTATTATCTCGCTTAACAAACATAGGTAGTTACAACAGATATAACATTACGTGTAAACAAAATTGACTTGTACACTAACGTATAAAGAATGTTCAACGGCCAAGTCACACAACATTAACTATAATAATAAAGAAATCGCAGTAAGGAACCTTACACTTGGTACGACTTTGTCTAGATTTCATTACTTTTTAGAGATAAACAGGCAGCTCCATTGAGACTTGGCTAGTTTTTTACAGAATGTTTTTGGTGGGATATAGATTACTATCAAGTGTTTCGATTGGTTACCGTGTGTTATAGTTTTTTCTGTTCACATGGTTTGACAAAATTACCTTAAAAATTCCGCCTGATCCAGTAACTCTTTATAGCAAATATTACTTACCCCGCTGGGTGGTTTTTCCAGGATATGTGATTCTCAACCATATCAAAACCCCTCACGTTTGGTGGACTGTCGCATAGCGCACTTCGCCTAGAAAAAATATAATTTATGCCGGTGTAAAAAGTCCTATCTCAGAGCCGTTATCACATAAAACTAAGTAGGTAATGAGCAAAACTTATTGCTGGGAAACGACTTTTGACCATATGTACATTTAAATTTAAGTTATAACATTGAAAACTGGTTTTCGTGAAAAAGTAACCAAAAAGTTCACATGTTCACCAAAGTACAAAAAATATCACAACTGCGAGGAGTATAACTGACTCCCGCCATCGTACCACTACCTACTACAAGATTTCTTGTGCTTGTAAAACGCCTTCTGGTTGGCAATTTCTTCTTCTTTTATTCTCCCGGTCATCACGCACCTATAGCGCAACAAAATTTTAAGGGCGTGCGGCCAGATTCTAAACTAACGTCGCCATCTTGCTTTTCAAGTGACATTTCACAAAACAATTGCACAAAATGTTTGCCAACAGCGCCCTCTTTCAACGTCATTCGAGCGCCAAAAGATCCTTGTACCTACTATTATTTTAAGAACTTCTTACCTTCCTTTATTTTTGCCCGAATCATGTAAAACACAATCTATGAAGGCTGCATTACTCTGAGTACTGGTATGTAAGAAAGGTCCAATGCAGTTATAGTCCTCATCTATTTGGAATACCGAAGCAACACCGATAAGGACCTCGCTGGTCCCGACCCAAGTGACTAGTGGCCCACCGTGATCATTCTGAAAACAAGCTCAAAATAATATTTAATTATAATAGTAATAATAACATTTTATTCAAGTATAAAGTAAAGTAAATTAAACTTTATGCAACTTTAAGTGTACAAAGGTGGACTCAAAGCCTTAGGCATTCGCCACCAGTCAATCAAGGGTGGTCGAGAGAGCATAGCAGTTGCATATGGCCTAATAGCGGAGAGCCTCAACCAACGACGATATAAATTCTCTTTGGCCTCAACCAACACAGGAAGCTCTCATTGTTCTCAGCTGGGTGACTGGCTTGATTCAGAAAGCAGTACTCCTCGAAACGGCACGCATAGTGAGGAGCTTCCTCTCTGTAGAGCCCTGACCACCGGCAGCTCGGACCCTATCTCTAATGCCGATGGGTCACTATTATTTTTTAATATTTATAAATGTTTTTTTTTTACAAAAATATTTAAAATTATATACCTAATGAATATGTTTGTAACGAATAAAAATAGTTTATTTATATAATAGCTTAACTATTCAAATAGAGCACAGTTCTATTTGCATTATTTATCGACTCCATTGTCGATGTGCAAAAATGGACCGAAATAAATTAACGTTACTTAGCGTGCACATTTTTCTTAGATATTATTATGTTTCCATCTTTATCTTGCACTTTTAGTTTCACAGTTGTGCGACAGTGACAAGAATAATGCTTAGTCAAAGCCAATGCTAAGTACAATACGACAGACGTAACTTGGCGGGCCTGAACATAGGCACTAAGAACTTTCGCGCATGTTCTCTCACTCGCCTCATGTCACGAAACCACATTTCTAAGAACTAAAAACACCTACCTGGCAAATTCCGTTCCTTCGTGTTCGGTTAGCACTTCTTTTACGAGCAGCATTTTTTATATATTCACGCGTTGTATAATTGTAATATGTTCTATTAGTCTTTGGAAGCTCTCTTCGTGAATTCATATAGTCTGTATTTTGGTTACCATTGCTTTGTTCATAGCACTGAAAAGGACTGATATAATTAATGCATAGTTCACGCGAGCGTGGTAAATAATGCTTGGTATTTGTGACTTGGAACGTGTTAGCATGCTGCATATGGGCTTCTCCCACAGCCGCCCACGGTTAGGGCAGTAAAGGCTACGGTCTCTTTATTAAACTGTCACACGCTACCGACAGCGAGCCGCGCCGCCTGTTGTCCAAACTTTCGATGCCGCCGTCGCACCTGGGGGTCGGGGGGGTCGTGTATTTACGAACACAGGATTCGGCTATCGTCAATCAGTAACGGACGGCTACACGTCGTCGGTTGCGGTCGGCGTGAGGTCAGATAGACCCCAGGCTAAGCTACGCACGTGTACTCCGCCATGTATAAAAATGTAGCCATGATCGTCCACTGTGACCCACGCGGCGCCACGCCCACACCACACACGTATTCTCTACAAACAATTAATGAACCGCGCAGCTAACGTGGCAACCCTCTCCGTGCACATCCTACGAAGCAGTGGATGGTCAACTATAAAGCCTAGAACATACTTACAGATGAATTCTGCTGATCCATTCTCCTTCCGGGTACACATCCGTCTAGCAATGTATACTTAGATGGATCTAAAACCTCTTCTTTAGGCTGTCCTGCATCATCTATGGCGCTCACACCTAAAGTGCATATCATGTATTGCTCTATGATCGGTGTCATTTTGGGATAGTACATATATTCCCTGATACATTTACTCTTGTCTATGACTAGTGTGGATGTATACTTTAATATTTCAGAATTGTAATTAGTTTTATCACTTCTCTGAAAACATGAAACATTTCGGCTTTACATGGTGTTTAGGCTGCCCATTGAAAGTATCATAAGTATAACTCCTGTAGATATATTCTGATCAGACCATGCCCCACTTACTGGAGTGTTTGTCTTTTACACAAAGTAAAGAGCCTGTCTGGTTTAAAACCTACGACCTCCAACTTGTATGTCGCGGCCGTTACCTCTGGGCCACCACTGCTCAAAATTTTTTTTTTATTAGCTAATTGTGATTAATTAAATAGTCATGCCTCTGCCTACCAGTTCGGGGAATACAAACGTCATTCATCATCATCATTTCAGCCGAAATACGTCCACTCCTGGGAATAGGGCCCAAGCACCTCGACCGATTATGTGTGTCCACGTAATCTATTTCTATAAAAGAAAGTCGGGTTGGGTACACTATTTATAATAAGAACGGCTGGACCGATTTTTATAATCTTTGATTTCTTGGATTTGTCTCCGCCTCGAATAGCAGAATCAGTATTAAAACATGAAAAAAATTCATTAAAATATATAATGAAGATAATAATTTTCTCACACATTTTGTAGTTGATTCTGAGGCGGTACGAAGTTCGCTGGGGTCAGCTAGACTAATAATTCTAAGGGCTGATTTTTCAATCGACCGATAATTTGTATTTGTGGAATAAAATTGACGTCTGACAGTTTATGAATGCACGAACTGTCAAAAATTCAAAATTATTCCTCCGATAAAGATAAGAGGCGTTGGAAATATCAGCCCTAAGTCTATTAAAATGTTACCTGCCGCCATTTTTTATCATGTCCCCATCCCATCACCATACAATCAGTGTCAGGTATCTGATATTTAGCATCGTAGTTAATAGGTATTTTAGTCGGTATGTATGAGCATATGTTCTCGTAAGCCGTGTCCTCGAAGTTGTAAGACGATTCCACCCTGGCCAAAGCTATGTCTATCTGCGACCATTTCTCTACTTGATCGAAGTCAAAGTTGTAGGCTGGAAATAATCAAATGTAATGTCAAAAAAGAAAAAAATACTATTAAAAAACACAAACTACTACATACTATTACTTTTATTGAAGTAAACACATTTTCTGTTAAAGTAACAGAAGATGTGTGTGTCCAAATTATTATTTTAGGAAATCTATTAAGGGATAGATATTAATTTAATTCTAAATCCATAACATGATAATATTTACATAATCTATGCTAACATTTAAAATAATAATAATGTGTACAATATGGAAAAATAAGCAAAATCATAGGGCATCAAAAAATTCGTATTATTTTTTGATATTACCTGGTTACCGGTATTTCTGTGAAGTTTCCCTAATTTATTACAATATACTACCCCGTATATCTAACTTGTGAGCAGTGGTGGCCAAGTGGTAACGGCCGCGACTTACGAGTTATAGGTCGTAGGTTCGAACCCAGACAGGCGCTTTACTTTGTGTAAATTATTTCATCACTACTGCTCTCAAAACGGTGAAGGAAAACATCGTGAGGAAACCGGCATGTCCTAGAACCAAAAATTCGAAGACATGTGACATCTGCCAATCCGCACTGGGCCCGCGTGGTGGATTACGGCCCACTCCCTCTCATCGAGAGGAGGCCTGTGTCCCAGCAGTGGGAACATTATAGGCTGATTATGTATGTGATTATGTATATCTAACTTGTTTTCCTCCCCTCTCTCTAATGCACAACTATCTAAGTAACGAAGAATCACTGACTCCTAAGACACAGGCAGTTATACAGTTTAGGAGTCAGAGTATTAAAATTATTGTGACCTAGTTATAAGCCCACTATGCTCTTAGTCTTTGGATATTGTAATGTGATGGCTTTTGGTGAAATAAAGGATTTATTTAAATATTTATTTAACCCTCTCTTGCTCTTGGGGGTTGGCGCAGAATGTCTTCTTCCATACTGCTCTATTAGTCACACATCAGTGCAGCGCATCAGTGCTGGTAGTCTGACATTATGCTGAGCTGAGGCCCTTTTGCACTAAAATCTTTGTTTTCTTTTTTTATAGTTTTAAGGTGTATTTATTTTGCTGTAATGCCAATAAACGCATTTTTCTTTCTTTTAGTCGTCATCTCAGTAGTAAATCCCTTTCTTTCATCTCTTACACAGTCCATCCCAAAATATCTTTGATTTCCCCTACTCTTATAGATAACCATCACTATTCATATTCAAAACTTTCCTCACGACATTAGAACATGTAGATAGGTTACTTACATATGGGCACACAGGTGAATACAACTTTCTTCTTCATTCTACTAGTACATCGATCTTCTTCAAGGTTCTTGTCAGTGACGTATTTATTGTACCCTGCTATCACATACAGGTACTCCACATCTTCAACGCAAGCTGCTGATGTGATTATGAAGTCTCTGGTTACTATAGCACCGCCACACATCCAGTAGTCGTAATTTCTTTCTGATAATGATGCTTTCACTAAATACACCTAAAAATAAAGCATAACATCATACCATTATCCCTCGAAAATGAGGTTTTTGCCATTTTGCTAGCTATGTACATAGCTAGCAAAATGGCAAAAACCTCATTTTCAGTCAACAAAAGAGTTAAGTATACAGGAGCGTCGGATATTGTTGAAGTTTACTAAGAAACCGATGGATATTCTCGAATAAAATTTTAGTTTATTAAAAGAAAACAAACAGCTCATTTATTAAATTAAATTTCAGTCCAGAACATCCATCGGCTTCTTAGTAAACTTCAACTATATCCGACGCTCCTGTATACTTAACTCCTTTGTTGATTGTACCTAATAAGTCTGAATTTATAATATAACTGTAGTCAATAGGGGACTAAGTTGTTGCCACAAATCCAGAAATGAAGTTGTATTTGATTTAAAAAAAAGGAAGTAAAGGTATATATAAGCTAAAATTGATGTCCGCAAAAGGTTATTGATAAAATTATCATTAGCATTATCAGCTTATAACTGTTCCTACTGGTGGGACACAAGCCTCCCTTCGAGAGGGAGTGGGCTGTAATCTTCCACGCGGGCCCAGTACGGGTTGGCAGATGTCATATGTCTTCGAATTTAAGGTTCTAGGACATGCCGGTTTCCTTGTTTTCCTCCATCGTTTTGAGAGCAGTGGTTATAAAATTATTTACACAAAAAACAACTCGTAAGTAGGAGTCGGTACAACTTAACCACCACTGCTCTCGATAAAACTAGGCACGTGAATAAATAATTTGACATAATTACCAATTATTTTTAAACAGTTTAACCACTTACGACATATGGTTTATTCGCTGTCACTTTAAAGCCACCTTCGATTCTTCTTTGGCAATATGACACTAACAAAAAAAAAGTATAAACTTTTATTTAAAAAAATTCTGGGGCGTGTGGCTAAGTAATAACAGCCGAACTGGTCGATCGATCAGGTTAAGCTAAGCATGCCGCGGTTGGTCCGTGGATAGTCACCCATCTTCACATACCAAGACCCCTCCGTGCCTCGGAAAGCACGTTAAGTCATTGGTCCCGGCTGTCATTCGTGGACCTTTGACAGTCCTCAGTAGCCCGAAAGTCTGACAACCAGTCTTAACAAGGGGTATCGTATTACCCGGTAACTAGATTGTGGAGGTCAGATAGGCAATCGCTCCATGTAAAATACTGGTATTTAGCTGCATCAGGTTAGACTGAAAACCGACCCCAACATAGTTGGGAAAAGGCTAGGGCAGATGATGTTGTTAAATTCTTGAAACAACTTTAAGTAATGATTGCAACTAATTTTACGGACAGACTCTAGACCCAGGTTGGCCGAAGCAAGGAAAACCTGTTCAGGTGGAGGCAGTGCCGGATTAGCCCATAAGCAAATTAAGCAATTGCTTAGGGCATCACGTCTCGGGGGCACCTTAAGGCAGAAACAGCACCGAAACAGTATTTGCTAGCACATGAATGGCAAGGCTGTATATCAGCAAGATATTACAAGACCCAAAAGTCACTCTAGAGATGTGCGCCAATCTTCACAAATGGCTCGTCGATGTTTTGGAAAAATACGAGGCGACTAGTGGATAGCCCTCCTATCCACTAGTCGCCTCGGCATCAAGTAGTCTTAATCCGGCACTAGGTGGAGATTTATAGATGATTCCGCCTTGGAATCTAAATGTATTGCTGTTCTGTTGACAAACGCTGGGACACTTAATATCATGTCTTACGTGTCCTGTCAGCTGCACGGTACAGGAACTGATGGACGCTAGTGATGGTGCCAAATACGTAGCTGTATTCTGATTTAGATTCCCATCGACACGCTAAGAGGAAGAAGATTGCAACTAACTTTATTTAAAACTAGCTGTGCCCCGCGGTTTCACCCGCGTAAATGTCGATCCCATGGGAATATCAGGATAAAAAGTAGTCTATATGTTAATCCAGGGTGTCAGCTACCTCCATACCAAATTTTATCTAAATTGGTCCAGCCGTTTGAGCGTGAAGAAGTAACAGACATATAAACACACACACACACCCCCACACACTCACAAACTTTCGCCTTTATAATATTAGTGTGATTTGCTCTTTCTTTCTATCAAGAGTAGACCCCATTCCGTAATAAAAATAACAAAAAATCTGATCGCAGATGATTGTCCTTCAATTTATGAGCACTAACACTGAATTACCTACTTACCATGACAAATCATTAAAAACAAAAGGAGATTTAATTTTTTAGCAAACATTTTGAATTCGAGCATTGATTTTTAACCACAAACCAAAAATAATTGTGATTTGATGGTGTGTAACAGAGTAATAGAATTTCAGTTTAATTATGTTTATTTTATTGTTTTCATTAATTCCTACGATTCTAATAAACTTGTGGCGGCACCTATATCGCCACTTGCGAACTACATATCACACTGACGTCGCGTAAAATCCTGCGTCGCGCATGCAGAGTTTACCACGCAACTAGCATACTCGTAATTATATTTAGGTACAACGTCCGACCATCAACCGTCGGGCAGTTGCCCACCAGACACGACACCCGTCTGGACGAAGGATCCTCTCTTTTCTATGTAGGATGAGTGAACTTAGCACCCTGTTCCTCCTACCTCTATAAACTCATCTAGAATGATGCTTTCAGTTTAATAATAATGAATCTAATAGGATCAAAACAATCTTCCTAGCCTATTATACTTACTATGTTGAGGTCGGCTTCCAGTCTAACCGGATGCAGCTGAACCAGTATTTTACATGGAGCGACTAGGTAGTCGGTCCATTGTAGACTCCTAGGTAGTCGTTGCGGGTTGTGGAGGTCAGATGCCTATCTGAGTAGTGAGTAAAACAATACCCCTTGGTAAGACTGGTTGTCAGACTTTCGGATTTGTCGACTGTCAAAGATCTACGAATTACAGCAGGGACCAGCGGTTTATCATGCTTTTCGAGGCATGGAGGGGTTTCGGTATGTACCTAATAGATGGTCACCATATCCACGGACCGATCGCGGCAAACGTAGCTTATCCCTTCGATCGACCAGTGCGGCTTTAATCATTTAGCAACAAGTGAAAATAATAAATCTAATAGGATATTAACAGAAACCAAACGCATTTTAATAAAAGAACTTCGTCGTGAAAGTCTTTTGGTTTATGTAACAGAGAAAATTAACTGAATCGTCTCAAAGTTGTCTCAAGCGATTTAGGTCCTTGCATAGCATAAAAAACAAAGTCACTTTTCGTGGCGGTGTGAACATTGTTGGACCAGTGGTATCGGCCTCGACCACTTCGAAGACATGTGACATCTCCCATGCTTCACTCAGCACGCACGGTGGATTATAGACCACTCCCTCTCAAAGAGAAGAGACTTGTGTGGAGGTCCAGCAGTGGGAACATTATAGGCTGATTATGTGTATGTGCTTTTCGTGTCTGTCTGTGTGACCGCTTTGATCTTGAGAACTACACAATGGATTATGATGCGGTTTTTACCATTATTTAGAGCATTTTTTCCGGGAGGTTGAGAATTGGTAGTAAAGTGGTAACGGCCGCGACTTACGAGTTGTAGGTCGAAGGTTCAAGCCCAGACGGGCGCATTACTTTGCGAAAATTATTTCATCACCACTGCTCTCAAAACGGTGAAGGAAAATATCGTGAGGAAACCGGCATGTCCTAGAACCAAAAATCCGAAGACATGTGACATCTACCAACCCGCACTGGGCCCGCTTGGTGGACTACGGCCCACTCCCTCTCACAGAGAGGAGGCCTGTGCCAGTAGTGGAAACATTATACGCTGCTTATGTGTTCCGGGAGGTTTATGTTTAAATTACACTAGCAGCACCACACGGTTTCACCCGCAAATGTTTCGATTCCGTAGGAATATCGGGATAAAAAGTATCCTATATGTTAATTCTGGTTATAAACTATCTGTGTGCCAAATTTCATCCAAATCGGTGCAGTAGTTTTTGCGTGAAAAAGTAACAAACATCCATCCTCACAAACTCGGTTTTATAATATTAATAGGATTTATGTTCAAATTAGTTATAGCACATAAATCCAGATGTTATGTAAAGTCGTAGTTTTGTAATATCTGTACGAAGCAGGGGTGGGTCGTTAGTTGTTTATAAAATAATAACTTTAAAGCATTCAGTAAAAACTTATCTATTTAACATAAACAATAACACAATCTTGTATAAAAGTGTTCAATTTCGCCGCAATGATATTCTTAATGGAACTTGCATTGGATTTTTAAGAGGTCCCACACTAACCGGATACCTTACAGTTACTGGGTATCTTCCAGTTACTGGGTAGCCTCCAGTTACTGGGTACCTTTGATTTACTGGGTGCCTTTGATTTGCTGAAGGGCTTTGAATTGCTGAAGGACTTTGAATTACTAGATACCCGTCACTTGATGGGTACAATTGGTTTCCTGGGGATGGGTCATTAACTGGGAAACTTTGCATTCCTGGGGACCGGTCATTTATTGGGAAACTTTACTTTTCTGGGGACCGGTCACTAACTGGGAAAGTTTCCTTTCCTGAAATACTTTTATTTTCTGGATACCTTCCCTTTATTTTAAACCTTGCTTTATGTGCATAACTAACAATTGCTGGACTTTTATTAGCTAGATACATTTTATTTGATTCTTCTTGATGCCCCTTACTTACGGGGTCATTTTCTACGACAGATACCCTTTTATTTTCTGGATACTTTTCCTCTATTTTAAACCTTTCTTTCGGTGCGTTACTTATTGCTGGATTGTTATTAGCTAAATACATGTTATTTGATTCATATTTCCTTTCTTCTTGATTTCTTGCGTTTCCTACATTCATTATATTTTTCGCATAACTCTGTTGCGGTGGTTGATTATTATTAGTTAAATACTTTAGACCTGCTGAAATTTTTGCTTTAGGCATCCTTTCGATGTTTTCACTCTTTGCAGGTCTGTAAAATTCAGTTTTATTAGTTAGTAGTACCATAAAAGTTTATATAAATAGAGATTATATTTGAATTAAAAATTTGAGATAATTTTCAAGTTGTGGAACAACCAACTGAATGTCATAACTTAACAAAGTTAAAATCCATTGCAACCAAAAACGTATTAGGACCTTTTTGTTACAAATGGTCACTGAAAAATTAGAATATATTTCACTAAGGGCTGATATTTCAATCGACAGATAATTTTTATTCGTGGAATAAAATTGACGTCTGGCAGCTTTTGTGTAGAAGAACTGTCAAAAATTCAAAAGTATTCCTCGGATAAAATTAACTGTCGTTGGAAAAATCAGCCCTAAAGTGGATAACTGAGTGCGGACGAATTCCACAAAACATTTAAGCTAGGAATAAATTTAGAAATTTTTAACGTTTTTCTACACTAGAACTGTCAGACGTCTATTTTATAACACGGATAAAAGATATCTGACTTTGACTAAGTGGCGATGGGATTAAATTATCTGAGATGAGGAACACCGCTATATATTATTATTATATATTGTTATTACCTGCCAGGATAATCGTCCCACGATATTGTTCGTTCGATAAGATCATAGCCTCTTTCACTGGCTGGGCTGTCACATAGATCCCGTCTGTTGAATAAAATCATAGGTTTTATTTACCTATTTATTTAATTCTTTAAGCACACGAATGTACAGAGGCGAACCTAATGCCATAGGCATTTTCAACGTTCAAATTTTTTTCAACCTTTGGGTGATGCACAGACAAACAGTGATAGGTGCAAATTTGAAAATTGAGGAATGAATATTTTTAAATATAGAGATACGCAAAAACCTTTTAATACCTAATTATTACTATGTGTAACCTAAAAAAAATATAAATTTATTACTACTTCGAGCTGTGGTGGCCCAGTGGTATAGGCCGCGACTTACTAGTTGTAGGTCGTAGGTTCAAACCCAGACAGGCGCTTTACTTTGTGTAAATTATTTTCATCACCGCTGCTCTCAAAACGGTGAAGGAAAACATCGTGAGGAAATCGACATATCCTGGAACCAAAAATTCGAAGACATGTGACATCTACCAACCCGCATTGGGCCCGCGTGGTGAATTACGGCCCACACCCTCTCACAGAGAGGAGGCCTGTGTCCCAGCAGTGGGAACATTATAGGCTGATTATGATGATGATATGATGACTACTTCGTTGGTCTAGCGGTCGCAGACGCTATTGCTGAGTATGAGGTCAGTTATTGGGTTTTTCCATCAGGAATTTCTCAGCAGCCCGGAGTCTGAATTTGTGCCCGGTTGATATCAATAAGCTCGTCCCCCATTAAATGGAAGTTAAACACAACTGGCGAATTGTAGGTGAACTGCTATTGGTTAATACACCTCTGCATAACCCTTCGGTGAAAAAAGGCGTGATACACATGTAAAAAACTATTTATTTAATAAAAGCAACCCGGGGTACTCGGGCATCAAAGTACCTTCTCCACCAAAATTCATGAAATTAAATAGTGTACTTTGAAAATTCAAAATTAAGAACCTACAGTCTACAATTCATATGACTACCGTACCTGTACGTACCATACACAGTACCCATAAATAGAAAAGAAATAAAATTATCAACTCGCCTGCGACTCGGAAATTCCGAGTTCAATATACAATCCAAAAACAATCCCGTACATAAGGTGCTTGTATATAAGTATGGCCCCATGCATTCATATTGATCTGACACTTTGAATACGGATGCAATCCCGATGAGGATCTCACGAGCACCAGCCCATGTGACAAGCGGCCCACCGTGGTCGTTCTGAAGATGTAAAAAAGTGTCACAAAATATCTAACTATTTTATATAACTCAAAGTTAAAAAAAAAACTGCTTTGTCTATTTTACCATTTATAATGTTAGTAGGATTATTTTAGATAGGTTATCTCCAAGAAAATGAGGCAACAAAAGAACTACAGATAAGAGGAGGCTTTAGAAGAATCTTGGGTTTTTTTAACAATAGGCTATTTGACAATGTAAAAAATAAGGTCATAATTATTGACACTCGTATAGATTATCGCTTTTAAAATCGATTTGCATTAATTTTACTACAAAACAATGTATTATTTATAAAAAAAATCCCGAAAAAACTTCATCTTTTTAAATCTGGCGCCACGTAATCGAAAACGGTCTGGATTGGCTGAACTTAAGATGACGTCATGATTTAGTAAATTTCTGTCTATCGTTGACAGAACAGATGACTTTTGTCTAGTATCTCTACCTTTTCAACGTTTGTTTACGTGAATCGTGACGTCACGACGCCATATTGTTAAAGATAGCGTTTTGGCGGCTTATTTAAACAGTACATTTTTATTTACTATTTTTTAAAAGAAATACATTATGCAATTTGAAGTAATAGGTTTTTGTGGGCTCGTTAGACACCATTAAATAATCTGAGATGTTTATCAGAAACCAGTCAAATAGCCTATTGTGTCTTTTCCTTGCTACCTATTTTCAGACGCTAAAATAAATTGACCAACAATTTTAGCATAAAAATGGTAAGTAGGTAGTTTTTTCGCAATACCTACCTGGCAAATACCGCTTCTTCTCGCCTGTGTCTCATTGAAGTCACTCACAGAGACATTATTCGTTTTGTTAGACCCGCTGTTGTGCCTCCGTGTTTCATCATCATCATAACTTTCTTCTGAACTCCGTTCTTCACACTAAAAGGGGGCTAATTTTATTTTAATGTTTGTTTCTGTATTCACAGAAGGAAGAAGTAGTTAAATAGTAACAGAATGCGACCACAGATAGGCCGCAGAAGTCAACTTGGCCTCTACTAGTGGGACGGCCCTCGTACGGCCGCGGAGCTACTGCAGTCAACATTGTGGCCGTTCGTGCAGCTACTTGTGGTCGTGACTGCGTAGTGGTTTACCACATTTTCTTCACTTTTTTTTTTTATTTGTATTTTCTGCTTCACGGACTGTTGCCGAAAAATGTTATTCTTTCTTTCTTAGTGCGCAAAATCCTTAAGTAAATCCTGACTTGAAATAGACGCCTGTTCGTATAAAGAACGAAGGAAGAAGAAGTGATGGCTGACGTCACGCTGACATAGTTACAGGAAGGCTGCGCTGACGTTCATGTTTAGGGTCACCAGTATAGAAGAATGAGGAACAGGGGGTCAAGTTCACTCATCCTCCATAGAAAAGGGAGGATCCTCCAACCAGACGGGTGTGATCTCGGGATGGTGTATTTATGCTGTTGCGCGGTAAACTTCACTTGCGCGATGCAGGATTTTCGCGTGACGGCGGTGATATGCGTAGTTCGCATGCAACGTTGTAGATGGTGCCACATGATCAAGTATATTTTAGTGATGGCTTCCAATAACGGTTAAAACATGACTAAAAAAGCAACACTTACTGAAACACCTTCAAAACCTAATAACTTTTGTTGTTGCGACGTACATCCATTTTGTATCGGTAGACTCTGCTGTATAGTATTCCCAGTATCATCTATGTTGCCTTTCCCTAACGAGCAGATCATGTAAGTTTTGATGACCCTGCTCATGTTCTTATAATCTTCATAATGCTCAATGCAAGTAGTTTTATTCAGTAACAGCGTTGGAGCGTATCTTAATCTCTCTTGATTGTAATTGGCATGGTCTCCTGGCTGGAAACATGGAACATTTCAAGTTATTAGTAAATAATAAAAATAACAATACAGGGTCAAATTAAATTAGCTAGCGAAACTCTGCAGACGTGATGGATATCGATATTTAAACAGGACAAAGTAAAAATGATTTGTTGATATTTTTTTACTTGAAGTGCGAGTTGATAAAATCTGTTTAAACATGTTGAGATATCGATACGCATCACGTCTGTTGAGTTTACAAAACAAATTGACGGCACGGTTGGCGCAGTGGTTAAGCGATTGACTGCTGCGCTGCGTGTCGCGGGTGCGATTCCCGCACGGAACAAATATTTGTATGACCTACAAGTAGTTGTTCCGGGTCTGGCTGTTTGTGTATGTGAGTTTAAATGTTTGTAAACGCACCCACGACACAGGAGAAATTCCTAGGGGCAACGTTTAAAAAAAAAAAAAAAAAAAAAATACTGTGACGCGTTGCGTTCCACGCGCGCCTCAAAGACATGTCAGCACTAACTGACAGGGTCCGCTAGGGCCGATGCCTGCCAGGATTGCGGGTTGTTCGAAAGAGATACCGTGGCCCCTGGCACAGGCAACTTAAGGAACACGGGTGGGTTTTAGTCAGTAAGAGTCTGACACTCCCTTCCGCACCGCCCAGAGCGGGAGGGATAATTTTATGATTTCCCACCAAAAAAAAAAAAAGTACGCGTACTAGCTCTCTCGTCTATCGCCCACTAAAATATTCTCACCGTACGCCAACTTGTCTTGTGACCCCATCCCAGCACCAAAGCATCAGTACCAGGCTCTTGGTATTTCTCCTCATAGTTGATAGCTATCGTAGCAGGCCTGTACGAACATAATGTTTCGTACGTCGGGTCATCGAAGTCAAACGGAGAGTCCACCTTGACCAGAGCAATGTCTATGAATGACCAGTAATCTAATTCTGCATACTTCAGTTCGTAACCTGAAATCAAATCAATGTTAATTAGAGCAGGTTTTTTGTTAACACTTTAGTTACTTCGCGGATCTAGCTATTTAGTGATCGCAAGCGCAACTGCTGTGCTAGTTCTGAGTTTGAACGCCAAATCGATAACTACTAAGCAATTTTCAATGGAAAAACCTAATAAGGTTTTTCCATTGAAAATTGCTTAGTAGCAAGCAGCCCGTAGTCGGATTGAGTCCGGTTGATGGCAATACGTCCGCCTGTCACCCGTTATAACATAGGACTTAAGCTTACAAAATGGCTAATGCTAATGCTTTAGCGAAATGGGGAGGTACAGACGCCAGCAAGCTACTACAATCTGTCAAATTTATTTAATAGATTTAATAGTGTTTTTTTTGGAAGTCGGTTTTTTTTTTGTTAAAAAGTTTTTATTTCTCGCTTTTTAGTGGGTCTATTTATAATTTATCTAAGTTACAATAGCCTAATGTCAACTTGCCCATCGCCTTTTTATAAAATATTCCTTTTCTCGATGCAGGTACGTTAATTGTTGAGGAGTTCTCCTTTTATTAGTTTTTAGATTAGATGCTGATAATCCTGGCTGCAGCATCAGGCCAGACTTATGTCAACATTGCATTGAACTTAAAATTAGTCCTGTTTAAAATGAGCCCAAACACGACTACGGTGCTGTAATTTAAAGGTTTGTACTTTTTCTGATGCTCCTGGCTTTAGCATCAGGTCTTCGAAATTCATCAGTAACAGTACGTTTATCCACACATCGAGCCCTTTTCAATGAGCCTAAACACGATATATCTGCTGTTAGTTGTCGAGGACTTAGGTTCTCTGCAGACTATCCTGACTGCAGCATCAGGTCATGACTTGATGATCATGAGACCAAATGTGGTCGTTAAAAACAGTCCTTGCCTGTTCGAGTAACTTCTTACTGTTAAGGAGTTGTACCTTCCATCATCAGCCCAGCTACCTGAGATGGTGACAACCATACACAAATACACAAGATACTTCATAAAATATGCGAAAAACAATAAGTGAGCCTATAAAATTTGAGGGTTGCCCTCGATTTCTCTAAGATCCCATCATCAGATCCTAACTTGGTGACAATGGGACCACCTCAGAACTATCTACTTTCGAACAAAAAAAGAATTTTGAAAATCAATTGGCGGCGTATTCGATGAACAAACATACAAAAAAAAAATAAAAAAAAAAAAACATACAAACACCCGAACATAGTACCTCCTCCTTTTTGTAAAGTCGGTAAATACATGGTTCAAGTTGATTGGGAAAATTTGACAGTTTCGGGTAGCTTGATGTGCTTGGTGTCGCGCGTCCCGATCAGACAAACGAATGACAGATGCATTTCCCACATTTATTTATAAAATAATAATCATAAGAATCATCAATACAACTCTCTAAGTTTATATTACCATATTGAATTTGATGAAATCATGACATTTGAGGCGAATTCTAACTCAAGGAGTTGTATTGCTAGTTCTAATGATTATAATTCTGTAAAGTCATATTTGTTACGGTCGCGAATCATATCTTAACCTACATACAACCTGACACAGACATGCAAATTGCAAAAACGTAAGAACATTTTAATTTCGCGGGCTACCTTAGTGCATCCATCATAGATTTTTGGATACTTACCCTTAGGGGAACAAGTATAAACGGCTCTCTTTTTCATTGCTGCGGTACACCTATCTGTTTCGATGTCATTGTCAGCAACATAGTTCCTGTATCCAGCTATGATGTATAAGTGATCTACATCATTAACGCATGCTGCCGATGTCACGACAAACTCGCTACTGACGATCGCACCTCCACACAGCCAGTTGACATAACCTGCTTCTGAGATGGGTGCTTTGACTAAATATACCTGGAAATATTATTTACAGAAGTAGGATTGTCAATTAAGGTGGCACTTGTGGCTAAGTAATAACAGCCGCACGGGTCGATCGATCAGGTTAACCTACGCTTATCACGGTTGGTCCGTGGATGGGTGACCATCAGTAGATAACAAGACCCCTCCGTGTCTCGGAAAGCACGTAAAGCCGTTGGTCCCAGCCGTCATTCGTGAATATTTGACAGTCGTTACGGGTCGTCAGAAACCCGAAAGTCTGACATCCAGTCTTACTAAGGGGTAGGTATATTACCCAGTAACTGGGTGGTGGTGGTGATATAGGCAGTCGCACCATGTAAAATACTGGTATTCAGCGGCATCTGGTTGGACTGGAAGTCGACCCTAAAATAGTTGAGAAAAGGCTATCCTATTCTCAACTATTTTGAGGTCGACTTCCAACAGCAATCGTAATTAACAATCAATTAGAAACAATCAGTTAATTAAGATTGTTAGGTAATGTTTTGCAAGCGCGATGCAGTAAAGGCGGCCATGTTCCTCCCTAAAAAATAATTTTCAATGGTTCTCTTCTTGTGGAATATTTATATCACTATTTGTTCATATTATTAAAAGTTAGTATCTTACCACATATCTTCTGTCTTTTGTTACTACTTCACCATCTTTTATTCTTCTTTGGCAATGAGACACTAAAATAACAAAATGTTTTAATAGCAATTGTATTAGGGGTAGATTTTTCCAACGCCAGATAACTTTATCCGAGGAATAATTTTGAATTTTTGACAGTTCTTCCATACAAAAACTGTCAGACGTCAATTTTATTCCACGAATAAAAATTATCGGACGATTGAAACATCAGCCCTAAATTATCATGATTCGTGTACGAATAAATCAGCAATGTGTATAGACGAGCTTTGATAGCTGCGACACAGTTATTAACCTTTGTAGTTGTCATCGTTTCTATTGTAATTATGCCAATTTCTTGTTGTTCCAAATAAAAACTTTAACTTTCAATGTCACAGTTATCATCATCCACAGCCCAACATCACCCACATCTTAGCATAGGGCTCCCTCTTCTTGTGCCAACCTCCATAGTCCTGTTCCAGCCTCGACCAGTACCCTAATTGCGTAACACACTATCAATTTGTAATTTTTGAAGGATTTTGCTAATCCATTGTTTTGTATATTCGAAAAATTAGTCTGCTCAACAACGTAAATAACGCAATGAATGTTGTTGAACTGTCATGAAAGCCATTGCTACTGATAGTGTGTTACGCAATTACCCCGCTGGTTCTACCCGCGATGACAACAATATCGTCACACTAACATCACAGTACACAATGCTTGCGTATAATGGTTTTAGTCACAAGCCGAAAAGACACAACTAAAGAGACCGAAAGAGAGAGAGAGACGGAGAGACCGTACATAATAAAGAGTATTCTATTCTAATTCTATTCTATATTTTTGTTTTTAAAAATCGATGGCATAACGTATAACAATTCAATCTTCTTCGTCGTATCGATGATTCCCTTGTAGTATTTTATATAAGCTTCGACAGCATTAGCGTTTGCCTCGCAAAGGTCTTCGTCTTCCACAATCCAATGAAGTTTATATTCATCAACAGAAATTATAAATGATCGCATTGTCTGGAATAAAGTGGTCACTATCTCCAAAGGATTAACTAAGTTTTAATTAAGTTCACTCAATTATTTCAATTATGCTACTTACCAGAAATAATCATAAAAAATAACACTGTAACTGACTTTATTGCAAACATTTTAAACCCTAGTCATGATTGAGGAAGAGTATAGCTAACAATTTGACGGTATGTTTCAGAATAATTGAATTACAGTTGGACGATTATTTTTTATTGTATTTCATTATTTTGTAGCGTTTTCTCAGAACAAATCTTGAATGTGTTTTCTGGGTTGGCTATTTTTAATGTATATTTATTTTGATGGTTAAATGTCTTTAGGAAACGTATCTAGTGCTTTTAGAAGGCTAAGAACTGATAACACTATTTTACGCTCTGGCGCCACTTTTCAAAATCCTATTAAGTAATGCTTTAGGGTTGTTATCAATCGAATTGACAACGACAAAAAAGAAAGCAAGCGCCAATTATTAAACGCATACAGTCCAGCTATGTTACTGCCGAAAGTCAGATGAAAATGTTTGTCTTGATGACGATTTTTTTTCACACTGTGTATTCTTATTGTGTTTTAAAACTGTAGTCTGTTCGAAGGTTCGAAATTGCTAAATATATTAAATGGTGTCTTAAAGCCACTTTTCAAATAAATATTTATGATGGTCATTTGTCAAGTTTAGGACAGTACAACGCACAAAAAATATCGTAAATATACAATAACGTAAATATTATGTCGAGACCACGCGCGAAGCGACCTACGCCGTAGCTCCGTAGCTGTGTCCGAGCTACGCCGTAGCTATGCGTAGCTGTGATTTGCTAGCTAAGCAAATAACAAAACTAGCTATGAAATCCTTTCCGTTTGTGCAATCAAGTCTTTATTTATCGATCAATCAATTCAACGGTTGACGGCTCGCCCGAAATTGTGCCTGAAATTTTATTTAATGGTAAAATGATTCAATGTCGCTACGATGCTGAAGTGTTTTTACATATTGATTTGGATAACTGTTTTCAAGTGTTAGTAGTCTTTATTTTAAAATGATTAATGACTGTGCCGTGTTTGTTATTATTTTTAAAAATAATTCCTTCTTTTGTTTTAACAGTTTTGGGACGAAAGTTTACATCGTGTTCATTCAACCCTTTCTGGCCTAAAAGGACGGATAATTATGTAAACTTTCGATCCATACGTTATCATCGATTCAGCTTTATCCCATTTTATTACCGGTCAGCACAACATGTCTCCTTCTTCTGCACATCTCACGATACAGAAAATATTGTAACAATCACCTCATTAATACCTTTCTCATTACTGATACATGTAAGTAAGTTAGTGTGTCACTTTAACCTGATTTCATTTTAGTTATAATAATCAATGTTTATCAGGCGCCTTGAATCCTGGGATACAAGTATTTTTTACTGAGTTCAGGAGTCAGTTGTTCAAATTGCTTTGACCACCACTTGGACAATCATTTTTAGTGTATGACTAATTTTCAGCATGTACAATAAAGTTATTATTTATTTTATTATCTCTATTAATCGTCATCTTTGTATTCACCCCTTCTCTAGCCATATCATCTTTCACGCAATCCATCCGTCATATCATTGGTCTTCCTACTCTTATATAATATTGCAACCCACATTAATAGGAACTCAAATCTTTCATAAAATAAATTATAAGCTGATAATATAATAAATTGAATTGTTCACTTCAGTGCGTTTGTGTCAACTAAAGATGCTACTCGGGAATGAAAGTGTGTTGGGAAAAAAATACTTGGTAAGTATCCTGCCATCTGAGATGAATTGCAACTGATAAGGGTTAGCGAAATTTACCAAACACCTTTGCAAACCGGTTCATTTAACTAGTGAAGGTCATAGGAATTCGCTGGATGCAAGACACAACCAGAAGTGTAGCGATATTTGGGGGAGACCTATGTCCAGCAGTTGTCGTCTTAAGGTTTAATGATGATGATGATAAACCTCTGCCTACCTACTTGGACATACGGCTTGATGTTATGTAATGTTTTCAGGTATACTTTGTCAAATCTCCATATTCAAATTCCGATGACAACTCATGGCTATGCGCGGGCGCCATTGTAACGCCGACACAGATACTGACGGCGGCTGCCTGTCTTGTCGAGATGAATAGAATCTATGCAATAGCTGGCTATAAAAAGTATGTCCACGCCAGAGATATAGAGAAGGATAACTGTGCCAATACGTGGAAGAAAAAAGTTGTCATAATTTCTGTCCCGAAAGGTAACTATTTGGCAATAGGATTATACACAATTATACGCGGGCGTTGAAAAGGCACATCAACCTTCAGAAGGAGACTGTCACACAGGTATATACAGTGGCCTGCAAAAGTTACAAGTTAGGTCCCACTTTAGCTGTGATGATATGATATGATTTAAAATAAAAAAATAACCAGATACCCCTAAGGGAATACTTGTTTGTTCTTTATCATAAGTCAAAGGTAGTTGAATTAGTCAATAACAACTTTACAGCAGTTCAAACATTTGGTTCACCAGAATTTTAAATCATAATAATTATGGTGTGTCACAGCTGAAGTGGAAAAATCTCAACTAACTTTTGGAGACCACTGTAGGTTTATACCTGAGAGGACGCTCTACAGCTTGTTCTAAAACTCAATGTCCCATTAACTGGTACAAATTCGGAAATAATGACAATTAGGTTAGTGAAGAGAGGAATGTGGCTAAGTACCTAATAGTAGCCCCACGAGTCGATCGATCAAGTTAAGCTACGCTTGCCGCGGGTGGTCCGTAGATGGGTGATCATCTTTACATACCAAGACCTTCGTGCCTCAGCTGTTGGTCCCGGCAGTCATTCGTGGATCTTTGACAGTCGTTACAGGTCATCAGAGGCCCGCAAGTCTGACAACCAGTTTTACTATCGGGTGTCATATTACCCAGTAACTGAGTTGTGGATATCAGATAGGCAGTCACTCCATGTAAAATACTTGTACTCAGCTGCGTCCGGTTAGACTGGAAGCCGACTCCAACATATTTGTGAAGTGAAGATAAATGTATAATATTAAGTGTATTTGTTGCAGAATACACAACATCTACCAACAAGGAGCTAGAATGGATGAATGTAGATATTGGTGTAGCGACTGTTCAGGAACCATACGATTTCAATGACCAATCATATCTCACCCATTGTTCTTATGTACCGGAGACCATTATGATAAATTACGACAAGAATAATGAAGTGGAGAATACTCGTACTATAGCATTAGGATGGGGAGGAAAGAAAGTCAAAGGCGTAAGGAAACTTTATCTTTTGTTTTTTAACGAAGGTTTACACGAATTTGGACTATCTTATACCGATAAGTATGTGTCCCTCAATCCAATTTAGGACCAGCACTATAATTACGTAACACACTATCAGTAGCAATGGGTTTCATTTTGACACTTCAACAACATTCATTGCGTTATTTGCGTTGCTGAGCAGACACATTTTTCGAACGTATGGAGTAATGGATTAGAAATATGCTTAAAAATTATTCAAATTGAGAATAAATGTGTTAGGCTATTATGGTGCACGTACTATGTTTTAAAAACCCATTATCTACTCTTAATGAATCCACCTGGATACATTAACTTCATATTTTAGATCAATATATCCGGTCTCTATAGTTTGAGTTTACAGAGTGGCAATATAAGAATCGGTCCTAACAGACCGCAAGCGGTCGGTTCAGTACATCATTCTCAACCTCCGCTTCGTTGATAATTTTCGCCAGTATCAAAACAAAATCAGCTGTTTCATAGAAAAGTGCAATAAGGACGTAAGCGTTCAAAATGTATGGACAAGCTTTTTTTTCTACGCTAAGGGATCTGGAATCAGGTGCTGAATTCCTGGGGGCCTAAAAAGGCAAGTTTGGAGAATCACAAAAGGATAACATCATGAATTATAATAAGGCGAAGACAGTCCATGTTTTTCTTTTTTTCGCTGCACTACGTAGGTACAATCAAAGAGATTGGGATTGGATTGATTGATATTTTAGCACAGACAAAAAAAAGAACTGAAAAAGGCTTCACCAATGGAATTTGATACGATTAACTTAACAGTTAACTGTCCATTATGTGATTCTGCCAAAGTGGCCTTTTTAGGCCCCCTGGTTACAGTTTGTTCGTCAATGTCCTTGCCACCCTGTATGTAGCAGCATGTAATGGGAAATTATTAGTACTTATCAACAATTACTGTTTTATTGTTATCATGCGAGGTAGATGCAATTTTTATAATGACTTTTTTATTTCACATATTATGTAAATCGCTCAGCCCAAAGAGTTACCAGAAGAGACACTAAGCCCGAAATTACTTCAAGAAGCTACAACGACTATAATCGAAAAAACATTTTGTGCCAATCTCGTGCCAAAAAACGGATCGAAAGAAATCGTAAATAAATATCTACTGTGTGCATCTGGGAATGGTTTTTTGGGGGAAGACGTTGAAGAAACTACATTGGACCCCATCTTGGAAAAGCAGTCAACGAATACAAAAAACCAAAATAACGAGATGAGTTCAAGAAAGTCAGCACTTGTAGAAACATGTCAGGTAATTAAAAGTAAAAGAGGATATACAAGGTGAAGACGATAACACGACATTAAATTAAACTGCGTATATCTAATGCCGTTCTCAGGCTGCATATGAAAATTCAATCAAATATATCTCATAGTATAGTAACTATAGCTAGTCAAAGATTGGTAAAACCCATAGTCGGCGCATCACTACTATTTAGTTTGGAAAAATCACTTTTTAGGGTTCCGTACCTCGAAAGGAAAAAACCCTACGAAACGAAGGAACCCTTATAGGATCACTTTGTTGTCCGTCCGTCTGTCTGTCACGACCCTTTTTCTCAGGAACGCGTGGAGGTATCAAGCTGGAATTTATATCAAATACTCAGGTCTATTGTCCCTTAGAGCTGTGAAATAATCAAACTTCTAAGCCAACGCAATCAAAAGATACAACCGTTTATGCCGCAAATTTCCGCAAATTTTCGACACTCGCAAGGGAATCAAAACCTACAGGGTACTTCCCGTATACTCAGAATCTTGAAAGTCTTATAGCACAGATAAAGGAAAAATTGCGAAAACCGTAATTTTATAGTTACATCATCTATTAAAAATGTTTTTAACAATTTTAAACTTACCACCCTTTCACCATGAACGCGTAGAAGTATTAAATTGAATTCATATCAAATACTCAGGTCTATAATACCTTTAAGCTGTAACAAAGTCAAACTTCTATGTCAACGCAATCAAAAGAAACAGCAATTTAAGCCGCATATTTTCAAACTCGCAACTACTCGCAAGGGAATCAAAACCTAAAGGGTACTTCCAGTCGACCCAGAATCTTGAAATTTGGCATGAAGCAATGTTTTATAGCACATATAAAGGAAAAATTCCGAAAACCTTAAATTTTTAGTTACATTACATATATATTTTTTTTATAATTATAAACTTATTACCCTTTTCCTCGTGAACGCGTAGAGATATCAAGTTGAAAATCATATCAAATACTTAGGTCTAAAATAAAACAAATTTCTAAGTCAACGCAAAAACGCAAAGATACAAATATTTATACCGCATATTTTGAAACTCACATCTGTTGTGATCATAAACATAATTGTAGTTAGGTACCGCAATGACCGCGACTTATCTCTATGTATGGGTGGGGACAAAAAAAAATCAAACAGCTTGTCATATTATATTATTATATTGTCAAACATTATTATGAGACAACTTGCTTGTATTGTTCCTACCTGGCGAAGTGGGATGGGGTCTTCCTAAGAACTTGTTTTTATAAGTAGGTGCACGTTATATGGTAACTGTGAATATTGACACTACGGATGACCTTGTGAATGGTGCTACAGGAGTATTGAAGACTATAGATTATGGTCGACACAAGGAGACAAGTGAAAAGCGGCCTTTACGTATTTGGGTTCTGTTCGATAAAAGTACCTACGGTAATAGCTACAAGAAGTAAATGTCAAGTAACTTCTCGGAAACATAGTCAATATCTCAATTCGTATTGGACGCCATTAGATGCTGTAAAAAAGGTGGAAATCTTCAAATCTTGTAGTGCAGCGTACTCAGTTTCCAATAGTACCAGCAGAAGATATTACAATTCACAAGTCGCAAGGTGCAACCTTAGAAAAGTTGTGGTTCATATTTCTAAAAATGTAAAAAGATCGATGTTATATGTAGCTTGTTCTAGAGCAACGTCATCGTCTGGACTGTTTTTAGTCGTGAATTCTGGTATATTTAAACCTCCCTCTGAAATATTAGAATCGAGTGCTGTAAGTACAGAAATGAAAAGACTAGAGCAAAACAAATTGGTATCATATTTTAAATTTTTGCAAACACCTGAAGATAATGCAGTTCAAATCGTATTTCTAACGTGCAATCATTGCCCAAACATTTTTCAGACGTCAACATAGATCCTATTATTCATTCCTCCCATGCAGCATTGTTTGTTGAAACCCGGGGGTGTCTTAAAGACACTTTTGAACTTGATGGGTTTTATGAGGTGTGCAGAGTAGATGGTCCAGCTATATCTAATACAAATCCAGGTTGGGGATCTATCGCGTATGTACGTCGCAATCTTAAGGATGCAGTGACAGATGGATCAAGTCAGTCACCATTTACAGATCTGGTTCAAATTTAATACTTAATCAGTATTTTGTACCAGATTTCTAAATAGTGACTAAAAAACCTTGTAAATAAATAACTTTGATAAAAAAGCTTGCCATCATTCATCAGCAGATTTTTGCAAGGCTGCTGCACGGCTAGTGTAGGTATTTCAGTTATATTATAAAATAAATGATATGTGTTATTATAAAATAAAGGATTACTGAAACGATAAAGAGACCTTTGTCTTTAATTTATGCTCCTCCAGCTTTCCATAATGTAATGTTATGGATTTCATTTTGCGATTGTCGTGATGGGTGAACTATTACTTATATTACCTACAGGTTTGTACGGAACCCTCGGTGCGCGAGTACGACTCGCACTTGGCCGGTTTTTTTTTAATCCTAGCATGGAAATTTAAAAAGTGATTTTAGTAATAATAAACTCTTAGTCATTAGTATTGCCAGTGTTTTCATTTTATTGTCGTATTGTTATCTTCACATCGTATAAGCAATACGCATCATAATAATTATGTAGTTTACACAATAAATCCGCCCGAGATATTGCAATGAATTCAAAGTCAATCCGTATATTTCGTAATATTTATGTAGTTTTCTGTGCCAACTTTTCAATCAAAGGAGGACCTCGGGCGTTCGTCAGTTCAATGTAGTCAATCTGATTGAGACAAATCAAGATTTTTTTTTGTTTTTTTATCTAAGATACATGAAAGCTAATATTAACAATAACTCAATATTTTTAAGAATGATCATGGAGGTCCTCTCGTCTCGTGGGTCGGCAACCAAGAGATGATCTTAGGAGTGGCGCTGAACGGCATTTGCAACCCAAACTTTGACTGCGTGGGTCCCCGTATTTATGTCAGTACAGCAGCAACAACCCAAATAATCAAATGCCTATTGGAAACTAACGACACAAGGTTAGTTTTACATGATTGGTTGATTCCTCATCTGACATGGGTTGGCCTATACAGGGTGGCCCGTGAAACGTAGTCCAAAGCAAAATTTTAGAAGACTCTTCTTCTTCTAAAATTTTGCTTTGTTCAACGATTATTTATAGTTTAGGAGCTAGACGGTTTTTAATATTTTTAGGGCAACTCTCACTTGACTTTAGACTTTTTGGGTTTTCTGTTTCTGTGCGCCCTTGGAGAGAGGCTTCTAGAATTATGCTTTAGACTTCGTATCACGGGCCACCCTGTATTTTATCCAATGAATCTGCTTTACTATTCAACAAGGCTATTTTAAACTAGACACACGTATGCTATTAGAGAGGCTTTACTGCAGCAGTGGACTGCTGCTGCTACATTGAAGTAACAAAACAGGTAATATATGAACGGGACGAGAGTTAATAAAGCTAACATATAAAACATTTCACAGGCGTAAAACATGCAATGACCAAATGGGTGATAAACAATATCAAGTCAACAATATAGAAATTAAATGGCCCAAAGACGTAAAATACAATTCAACATCCTCAATAAATATCCAACAAAAAGCAACAGGTCCGTTTCGACCGTTTCGACGACAAAATGAAGAAGATACCTTTTACATGCGACCAACAAAGGATCTAAGGACCTTTAATGAGCCACAGGATAACCCATATGAGAAACTGAAAGAGAATCCACGTGAGAACCGACAAGAGAACCGAAATCAACATCCCTATAATGAGCAACAGAATCCACCGCAGGAGGACCAAACTCAAGGGAATGTAAATGAGGAACTTAAAACTCAACCTAGGAAAGCACATCAAAGATACACGATTCAACAACGAATAGAATCACAAAATCAACCAGAAATAGACAGTTTTAATCAACCACAAATGGAATCATATAATCAACCCCCAATGGATCCTTATTATAATCAACCACCAATAGATTCTTATTATAATCAACCAAGAATGGAGTCAAAATATGCACCAGAATCAGAGTCGTATAATCAGCCTCAAACACAATCAAATAATCAACCACCTCTCAAACCAAATAATCAAAAACCAATGGCTCCATATCAACCACAAATGGATTCGTTTAATAAACTGCATATGGCATCACAAAATCACCCTGAACGACCAAAAAACAAAGACAAATCAAAATCAAATCAACCACTACGCCCAATCAATAATCCAAAACCGTCTCAAATGGAATCATTAATGACATCGCCAGTACATTTATATAATCAACCTCAAATAGAATCATTTCAGCAACCACAAGCAGACTCATTCAATGAGGGACTAACAGATCAATATCAAATTTCACCATTTAAAAAACCAGCGGGTAAACCGTTCAATAAGCCTCAATCAAAATCATTAAATGATTCAGAATTAGGATCACTGAAATTACAGCAATCAAATGTAGATCCTTTAAGTCAATCACAATATTCATTTATGGAGCCACAAACATCATATCTAAGTCATTCAAAAATAGAATCATTTGAAAAGAAACCGACAAAAGCATATAATCCGCTGGATATTATCATGGCAGATGACGAAGTCGCATTTAAACGTCCGATGGAGGAACCTTATATGTCACCGCATGCAGCACTACGTAAACAGCCAAGTGTTGAAGACATGCCACAACCGTTTAAGCCAGAGCTGGATAAGCCATTTGAGCAACCACATTTGAGTCAAAAATATCAACCACAGTCACCGCAGCACGAGAAACCTTTAGGGCAGCCCGTCGAACAGGCTTCAGCGCAACCATTCGATCCAAGTCACCCGCTGAACGCATTGCGTATCCGGCCGCAGGATCCTGCATCGAACCCCTTACAAGGCGACTCACAAACATTCGAGCTAATGTTTTCACAACTTCATGCAGGACCTGACCCCTCAGCTTCAGCCCCGCCACCAAAGGAAGAAACATTTGACGAAATTTATAGAAATCTTCATGATGGGGGACTTGAGGAACCTCAAGATCAAGGATTTGGGACGCGACTTGAACATCCAATTGAGCAGGAGGTTGAACAAACAGACACCACGATAGTGGATGAACCTCCGGCAAATGAACCACAGTAAGTACTATTATGAAGAATGAACATTAGCCTGATCCTCTGCATTTTTATCGATGCATTAAGTTCTACAAAACTCAAAATATTTTTTTTTTTCATTGCTGACTTCTACAATTCGCCTGATTATAAGTAAAATAAGTTTCTTTTTCAGAAATTACGTTCAGGTGCGTCATCAGGTGCCTTTTTATTATCCAGATTATTCACACCAAAGAACCATTTAATCATAAACTGGTTTTACTTTAGTCTTTTAGTATTTTATACGGTTATAGATAGACACCTGCTTACACAATATTTGACTTAACATATACAACGTCTTAATTGAAGCCCTAAAACGAATAAAGATATTATGTTATTCAACTGTATCGGCATCTACACCGCCACATGCGAACTACCCACGAAACGCAAAATCCTGCATCGCGCCAGCAGAGTTGACCACGCAAACTAGCATATTAACAACGTCCTGACATCAACCGTTGGGCAGTAGCCCACCAGACACGACACCCGTCTGGTCGGAGGATCCTCCCTTTTCTAAGGAGGATGAGTGAACTTTACAAACAGTTTCTATAAAAAGATTTAAAAAAAAATGTAATGTCATGATTTTGATATTTAATCATTAGGCTAACTTGCAGTGGAATAAACTGCATGCATCTTTTGTCTAAATGCTATGTTTTTTAGATCTGCAAGCATCAAGGGATTGTATTATTATGTTTATTGTTGTATAATAAAATTCAAATTTGTACATTATCTTTATTTTAAACTTTCGTATCTCTTTAGTTAAAGACCCCAAATGTGACCAACATTACAAAAGTTACAGATCGGCGATCTTCGATGCAGTAGGACAGGCCTATGTCCAGCAGTGGACTACCTACTTTAAGCTGATGTTGAACACAGAATCCACAAACTCATGACACAATTATGTTGCCGTGTTTAGACATTTATCAAATCATTTTGTGTCATTATATACATATTTTAATTTTTGCGCCAAATTAAAATATCTGATTCAACGTATTATTAAGTAAATTAGAGCATGTCAGATGCACATATTATGTGCGCGTACGCAAGCGATTTAGCAACGTCGTCGCGCGCCCTTTTTTTGTAGGAACGGTCAAAATTAGGCAAATACCGGTAGTTCAACGCATTGCCAACTTGCTTCATATTGTGAACTCTGCGATGATTGGATTGCTTAACATGCGCGCGCTAAAATATGATATGATACTTTAATTTTCTTATTTTTTTGATATATTTTTTTTTTTGTTTTACTGGAACGACGATAATTCATATCTAGTTGAAGGCGATTTTTATTCAAGAATTTTGGTTTGGGAAATGACAATTTATAATGATTATGTCATAATTACGGCACGTCCTAATTCAATTTAGCGCAAGTTTTCAATTTTATCCTGTAGAACACACAAAGCAGTAACATCAGAATGCCCAAACCTACATTGGCATTCTTCTTTTGTGCATAACTAGCTTTTGCCCGCGGCTGCGCCAACGTGGATGTCGGAATATATCCCACGGGAACGTACTACCGGGACTAAAGTACCCTAACTGTTAATCCAGTTCAACGATGTATTAAACCCGTAATACATTGTCTTCATATAACTTTACTAGCTTCTGCCCGCGACTTCGTCCGCGTGAAATTTCTTGTACCCCCACCCCGTCGCAACACTTCGTATTCGCTTAGCGTTCATTCTGACTTTTTTTCTTTTTGCTCGGCTCCTAAGGGTCATAGCGTGATATTAAATAGCCTATAGCCTTCCTCAAGAATTGGGCTATCAAATGCAAAAATATTTTTTCAAATCTGACCGGTAGTTCCAGAGATTATCGCGTTCAAACAAACAAACTCTTCAGCTTTATTATTAGTATATAGATAGATTGGTTTACGCGGCGCACGCCAGTAGGTAAAGCTCCCAGTTGGCATGATTTTTTTCGACATCTTCAACAATCATTATCATATTTTAGCGAATTTACACTAAACTGTAATAAATACAAGGAGTATTAACCTTCGTCATAAACGTATGAAGAACCGCTTGGTAGTTTTTGAGGTTATTGCGTTCAGACAGACGGTGGTGGACTTTGTTTTATAACATATAGTACCTACTGATAATAGTGTGTTATTTCCAAAGAAACAATAATAAAAGTTTTATACAATTCATTTTTAAAACGTTTAATGGAAAATATTATTATAGGATAAAATTACGATATTCACAATAATAAATAACAAAATCGTCGTAATAAAAAGTGCTATAAGTTCTAAAAATTTCAATGCAAATGCTTCAAATCTCGATCGGAGTCGAGATGTGAAAGTAGTAATATGACAGAGCACGGAAACATCTCGGTTGCCGCGAAAAACGCGACAAAAAACGCGACACAAAGAAAAACGGTGACTCAGAAAACGACGGCCTGTGACAGCTGAATTTACGCTCTGTGCTACAGTCCGTTCACAGTTATTTTACTTCTGATAGCAGCAACCTAACAGCAACCTTATTAGAATCAGAATTAAGATCACTGTGATTTAGACAATGATGCAAAATCAGAGGCAAAATAACTGTGAAAGTTCTATAAGCTCAGGTTGCACGGGCGCGTTATTCCCGCGGCGATGTTTTACGCGCACTGGATTTTCAAACCACTGCTTAGCCTCGAGAGTTGAAAATCCAACAGTGTATTTTTTTGATGCGCTGGGATGCGCTCTGTTGGATTCTCAATGCTCGGCTCAACACAAAGAGTTGAAAATTCAGGGCGCGATAAAATCCTGCCGCAATATTTTTACGGCAAAAATTATTAGTGATGACGTCTTTAGTCGCTTCCGGCGCGGCGATTCCATGCTCTGTGTGGATGTGTAGATTATAGACAAATTAGTTTCGAATTCGCTTTCGAATTTTTGTGCGGTCACTTGGAGGCTCGGAGCCCCGGCCTCGGCCCCAGTCCCAGTTGGTCCCTGCTCATCCCCTCCCTCGGTCCCTGGTCATTTGTAGATCTTAGACAGTCTTTTCGGGTTGTCAGAAGCCCGAAAGACTGACAAACAGTCTTACTAATAGGTATCGTATTACACAGTAACTGGATTGCGGAGTTCAGATAAGCAGTCGCTCCATGTAAAATACTGGTATTCAGCTGCATCCGGTTAGACTGGAAGCCGACCCCAACATAGTTGTAGTAGCTAGGCAGATGATGACTTGGAGAATCGGAGCGAATTTTTCGAATCGGAGTGAAAAAAGCACAAGTGTTTTCTTATCACGACCACACCTACGGCACTTTTGTGCTTGGCACTCAGTATAGCAGTCCCATATTATTATATTTTGGTCTTTTATATGCCAGTCCAATATTATAAGTTGGTCGTTTATACTGTCCCATATTGAAATTTGGCCGTTGCCGGACTGATATCGGCCGTACCGGTTGCACGGTCTGCACCGGCCGTACCGGTTGCACGGTCTGCACCGGCCGTACCGGTTGCACGGTCTGCACCGGCCGTACCGTGCTTTGACGCTGTCTGAAATAGAAAATCGATTATGTTAGATACGACATACATACATTTAAAAGCTTGCTTTTTGTAAACTGTATGTCGTACAGTTTACAAAAAGCAAGCTTTTAAATCACAGCTCGAGAAAAACTCCTGACAAGTCTTGTATGACGTTACCGTTACGTTGTTTTGTTTTCTTTAACTGTCCCCTTCTTCTATATTTTAACACACATGGGAGCAGTGGTGACCCTGTAGTAGCAGCACATAAGTAGATAAACCGTATAACTACTCATGTGGTAGCAGCCTCGATTTACGAGTTGCAGGTCGCGTTTTCGAATTTACATTATCTTTTTTCATCACCAATGCTCTCAAAATGACGAAGGAAACCATCGTGAGGAAAAAAAATGACCTAAGACCAAAAATTCGAAGCCATGTTACATTCACCAACCCGCTTTTACTCCGCGTGATGAATTACGGCCCACTCCCTCTCAAAGAAGGAGGCCTTTGTCCCAGCAGTGAGAACAAGCTGATTATGATATGCGTATGTGACGGATCGCTTACACGGGCAAATCGAATTGCACAATAATTTTTGGCGTTAAACTATGACGTCATGGCAATTGATGCTTTAAGTCACGACTGGAAAGTGACTAGCTATCAACGTTTTTCTTGCTCATGAAACGTACAAGAGGTTGTAGGTCCCGTGCAACTAAAAGAATATGTATTAATAGTTATATGACTAACTGTTCACACCGCCCGGGGAGTACTTGTTTGTTGCAACGACAAGAGCTATCAAAGAGAGTAATCGCTCAGCGACACTCGCTTGGCTAGCAGAACACTCGTTTGAGAGACTCACGCTTGGTATATACGCATCATCAGCTAGTAACCGCTCGTCGCCGTCGCGAAATCGCTGCTCGTTACTTTCCAACTCGTTTTTATTTGGCCGCTCTACTCGATTCTCGTTATTCGCTGGCAGCGGGATAAGTGCTCAAGCCTTATCATGTCTGCACTATGGCTTTAAAGACGACATTAAACCAAACCTAAACTCTTACCCATGTTCTTGTTCGGACGGCCAGGTGACATGATATTCTAGTCTGTCATAATTCAGTGAGTTGCATTTTTTGCGCCTGTAAAGGCACATCAAATATCATCTTACGGCTAAAATTAACATGATATAAATGTCGAGCCTGATTTTTTCCAGGTATGATTAAGTTTCATGAAAAGGTTAACGCACACGGTTCTTGCACGGGATCAGCAACTCGAGCTGTTCAGCAGGGTTAACATGATAAGCGCGAGAACACTCTTCCTCACGATTTCTCGAAAGGAGAATGGACACCGTATAGCCATAACATATATACCAATAGAAAGAGCTTTTCAAGTAGAACTTTTGCTTTTAACACGACTTTTGCCAATTGTTAGTTAGTTCGGAGTTATTAATGACCTAAATAGGTGACAACTTGGGCACCGAAGTTAAGACGTTCTTGTGCCCAATAGACATAAAATGTACATCAATAGAAAAAGCTTTTTAAGGAGAACCTTTGCTGCCACCACGACGTCTCATCTTCACAAGCACAACCCAATTACTGGGGAACACGGTACTCCTTGATAAGACTTGTTACTGGTTATTGTTGGTTGATAAGTAACAGTTAATTATTCTGTACTACGTTAAAAAAAAAATGCACTTACTTTTCCTTATCAGAAGTAAATAAACATTTAATTAGATTTACGGATCGAGCCGTGCTGAGGTACAAGAAAGGACCTTCACATTCGTATTTTTTATCATAAACGCTGTTTAGAGCAATTCCGATAACTACTTCCAGCTTGCCTGCAAATGCAATTAAGGGTCCACCGTGGTCATTCTGCAATGTTAAAATTCTGCAGTAAAAATAAATACAAGGTGTAAAAAGATCAGGTGGAATTTTAGGTTTTTTTTATGGTAGGGAAATACCGTCCATCTGGGGAGATTGGAGGGTTATATCGGACTTCTACCGACTATAACCCCAAGGATTGGTTCCACTACACTTGAGTCGGGGGTACTATTTATCTCACCAAGGTCATCACCCTAGCCTTTTCCCAACTATGTTGGGGTCGGCTTCCAGTCTAACCGGATGCAACTGAATACCAGTATTTTACATGGAGCGACTGCCTATCTGACCTCCACCACCCTGTTACTGGGTAATACGATACCCCTTGGTAAGACTGGAAGGACTGAAGGTATCTAGGCAAAAATAACTACCTACCTAAAACAATGTTTTGAAAGAAGTGGTGGCCCAGTGATAACGGCCTTGACTTACGAATTGTCGGTCGTGGGTTCGAACCCAGGCGGGCGCTTTACATTGTGTAAATAATTTCATCACCAGTGCTCTCAAAACGGTAAAGGAAAACATCGTGAGGAAACCGGTATATCCTAGAACTCATCATCTGCCTAGCCTTTTCCCAACTATGTTGGGGTCGGCTTCCAGTCTAACCGGATGCAGCTGAATACCAGTATTTTACATGGAGCGACTGCCTATCTGACCTCCACAACCTATCATATATAACCGGTATATCCTAGAACTAAAAATTCGATAACATGTGACATCTACCAACACGCACTGGATCCGCGTGATGGATTACGGGCCACTTCTTCCCACAGAAAGGCCTGTGTCTCGGCTATGGAAACATTAATGCTGATTATGGTAAAACAAATATCTTACCTGACATATACCTCCAATATACTTTCCTTGCCTTAGAAACATTGAATAATTTATATCCGATGTACTCTCATTAAACGTTTCATTATTATCATTAATATTGTCTAAGGACGTACCAGAGCCATTCGAGATCAAAGCTTCTTGGCTATTTGATAATTCGGTGTAATCCATGTCCACGCACTGAAATCAAATCCTGCGGTGTTATTCTGTAAAAATCTCACCGTGAAAACTTAGGTGAAGTGAGCTGTTAATAGTGTCAATTCCTAGCAAAAACAACCGGCTGTTAGCAGTTTTAGCTGAAGCTTAATAGGTTGATCAAAAGAACATTATAATAAAACCTAGCATCACGCCTGTATGTAATTCTCTGAAATGGTTAGGCAGGGGTATGTTAGCCACCCACATTTCATCACTTAAGTTTAAGTCCCATGTAATAGGGGGGAGTCTATTGCCACCAACAGCCCCACAAATCGTCGCTAGCATGACTAAAAGTCCTATCTCATTTTTTAGCCAATTTGGGTCACGACAACTACACTACATTTTGTCGCCTTTCAAAATGGTTATATTTTGAGATCCAAATAACCACTGGGATGTCCCGCACCATGTGATTACGTCATATGTATTGTTCCCGAACATTTTTTATTTTGGGCCGCGGGGCGCCCTTGCCACATATAGGTACACGACTCGTACAGAAAAAAATTCTATAAGTATAAAGAATCACGAATAGAAAAATATAGCTGTCCCAACCCAAATCAGCCAAAAATGTGTAAAATGAGATAGGACTTTTAGTCATGCGAGCGACGAAATCCAGACTGCTACTGATGGAAAACCCAATAACACTTTGCTCAACCTGGGGATCGAACCTCTCAGCTCAGCATTTGCGACCACTAGACAGACGAAGGCAGCTAAAAGAACAAAATCAATAGAGCATGATTCTATTACTATAAATGTACCTAAATGTTTGGATGTTTGTGAGTTTAAATGTTTATTATGTTTATGTTTATTACGCCTTCGCGGCTAAACGAATTTAGATGAAGATTGGCATACGAGTAGATCATGGCCTGGATTAAGATATAGGATATTTTTTAGGGTTCCGTACCTCAAAAGGAAAAAACGGAACCCTTATAGGATCACTCGTGTGTCTGTCCGTCCGTCTGTCACAGCCAATTTGCACCGAATCTAATGGACCGATTAAGTTGAAATTTGGTACACATATGAAAATCTGTGACCCAAACACAGACGTCTAACGTAAATAAATGAATTTTGAATAAGGAGGGCAAATAGAAAATATTTTTAAAAAGTTTCGCAATCGTGTGACATCAAATGAAATCTCAAATATATTTTTTTATAATTTTAAAGTAAATTGTATTGAAGTTATTTAAGAAGATAGACGAAAATTTACCATTCTACTCTTATCTCCGAAACTACTGAGCCTAAAAAATTGAAAAAAAAATACAGAAAATAGTTCTATACCTATATTATAGATTACAGGAAAACCTATAAGAAGTCTGTGGTCTTAAAACAACATCGTAAATCTCTCAATATTGTGCGTACAAATTGACATTTTCAGTTGGAATGTATGGGAGAACATGTTTTCAACTACAATGTTAAGTTTGTTCTTGGGATAAATTCATTCTAACTACGGAACCCTTCATTGTGCGTGGTCCGACACGCACTTGGCCGGTTTTTATCCCGGTAGGTAGTAGGTTCGTTACCCTAGGACATTTTTTTTCGACTTCCTTGTGAGTAAAACCACGGGCAAAGGCTAGTTATAAATTTTTTTTACTGACCTCAGGACGTGTGTCTTTCGAACTAATTTCCTTGAGACCGTCTCCACCACATCTCCACCCAGTCGACATTCCCTTTTTATATCGTACCGGCATTCTGGTTGAGGAAATTCTTGATAAAATATTTCTTTGTTTCTTTGTGGTAGTTGATGAAATAATTATTCTCTTTTGCTCTAAAACTCTTGTATTAATATCGTCATTCAGCCCGTGGGTGCACAAAAATAAATATTCTACATTCTTTGGAAATTGTTTTCGACAATATGAAGTATTCGTTATTAATGCGTGCGCTTGCATTAGGTATTCCGAATTTATGTCCGCAACCACTCCTGGCTGGAAATATTAAAACTTACTTTGAATTCAAATGCATTATTTTAGCAACTATAACTAGTATTGAAGCCGACAAAAAGATCCAGTTGGAACTAAATCCAAATGCTGCCTGCATTTGGATTTAGCTTGTTCAAGTCCTAGTGCGTCCTGTCCGTTATGACAAACAGCGCCGTAACGTGGACACTGACAGTCGGGTTGGTCCAGAAATTCAAGGTCGCTCAGCGCACTATGTTGCGCGCAGTTTCTTTTTGGATAAAATCAGAAATGAAGTTATCCGGAAAAGAACCGGAGTAAAATAGCTTGCAGAGTCAGCAAACTGAAGTGGTAGTGGGCTAGCTGGCCATGTTTATCGAAGGACCGAAAGCTGGTAGAGCAGACGAGCCCAGAGTGGAGACCGCGTCTAGGCAAGCGTAGTGTAGGACGCCCCCAGCTAGATGGACGGACGACCTTAAGAAAGTGGCTGGAACGGACTGGATGCGGAAGGCGGAGGACAGGGTGTTGTGTCGCAGCCTGGGAGGGGGCTATATCCAACAGTGGATTGCGATAGGCTGTTGAACTAACTATGTATGTATGAATTCGCAGAGGGGCAATTCCCATACCTAGGTATTTTATAAACGGCCGCTTCCTAATCTCAGTCTCAATCTGCCAAAAAAACCTCTCCGATCTCCAATTTTATGTCTAAGCACCCACATTTTTGACATATTTTGGCATTGATTATCGCTCAACTTATAAGTTTTTTTTAATAGGAATTGGCCACGAGATGGCCCGCAGAGTGTTTTGCCACCAAATAAAAGCATACTTACTTCACGAGCTTTAGCTGCCCCCCAACCAAGAGCTACGACATAAGAATAAGGTTTTTCCCTTCTTCCATTATAATTAATAGAAATAGCCTCCGGCTCGTAGGAGCAAATTGTACGGTAAGACACGTCAAGGAAGTTATACGGTTTCTCTACAACCCCAAGGCCGACGTCATATTGCATCCACGTTGATTGACTGTACGCTGTGAACGAAATGAGGTTATTTTGATACAGATGTACGCCACACACGCTACGGTCCACCGGAGGGGTCTATCTGTGTAGGTGTGCCAGTGCAGGTCAACCACGCCTTTCTTTCATTAGGTTCGTCAGCGCTTGTCTTCGTAGTCATTAATTTATTCATTTAGCGCCGTTAGTCTGTGATGTTACAAAAAACTGCACAGTTCTCACAGGTATGTGTTCTAATACAGCTTGGACTCGACCCAGAATTCATCTACGTTTTTGGCGGCGCCATCACTAGCGTCCATCAGTAGGTATATTACTATCAGTAATTACATTTAATACAGGTATTTAATTTAGATATAGCACAAGCACAGTTCAATGTTTTGTCATGTCTTCATTGCACTCGTGTGAAGCAGTAGTATTAGCAGTAGGGGGTTAGGGCATATTAATGTGCAGCAAATAAATGATGTGCTCACCTTTTGGAATAACAATCTTGACAATTCTTTGTTTCCTCGTCGAAGTGCACTCGTCATTCTGAATTTTTTCGCCACTAACATACTTTTTGTACCCAGCTATCACATAGATGTGGCTGACTTCAGTCAGACACGCTGCTGACGTTAGGACATGTTTCGTGGAAACCAGAACTCCACCACATAACCAAGCATTTGGTTGATTTTTAGAATAACGTGAGTTGAGGAGGTACACCTGTGTAAAACAATACTTAGTTAGACCGGCTTTCTTGTATGGATCAGAACGTATTTTTTATTTTATTTATTTTTATTCAAGAGGCAACAAACAGCTACATATAAAACATAGGAACATTATACAGCCATATACAGCATTATATTGTAGTCTTTGCAAGAAATACACAAAACATAGGTATAGACAATATTGCAGCCCACAACGCTGTTCACAGATTAACGATAGGTTCAAAGACTACAATATAATGCTGTTTACAATACCTACAGTGAAAATAATCGCTAGGGTTACAAATTAAATTTTTTTTACTAACTTGGTAAATTAACTTTCGTGTTTAAGATGTTTATAATACTTACATATATATTAGTAGATACATAATATAGAGCTACAAAAGGGATTAAGGAAAGGCAATTACATGCAGCTGAGATGAGAATGCTAAGAGTGATGTTTGGTGGTCGGTAGGTAGGACCTACGCGTAAGGATAGACTAAGAAATGAGTATATATGAGGATAAGAGTTAGGCTGAGGTGTGCACTAGGTATAGGTAATACACCACATTTCGCCGGTTATGTTTTAGTCCCATGTAGGGGCGCGGCTATTGCCATCAACCAAGCACAAATGACTCCGGGCTGCCACTGAAAAATTCCTGATGGATAGTTTTAGCAATTGACTAGTAGTATTGTAAAACAAATTCAATTTCTGAAAGAGTACGTAAGCTGTAACCATGCCAAAATAGGTAAGTATGAAGACATCCCTGAACACTTGAACCTTTCCAAAACAAGAAAAACTAAATTATGACGAAACCTTATGATCACAAAATAAAATAGACACAACAACTACAACAACACACAACAACACCTACAACCACACCACACCGCACAACAAGTGCCAACTTACCATATATTTTTTGCCGTTGTCAATCCTTCCGTTTGTTATTCTTCGATCACACAGACAAACTGTACGGTATGCGGTAGTAAAAATAAGTTAACTAATTTTTTTTTAAATAGAGCTGTTTTTTTTTATAACTAAATGGGCCCGCTTTGACCCCGATCACGCCTGATGGTAAGCGATAGATGAGGTCTAAGGTTTTAAGCATATCTCTCTCATTTACTTTTTACATGGCATGGTTGATGCTATTGCTGATGGTACCTACATGACCTCTGACCGAGACTAGAATCAAGAGCAAACCCATTTCAAATAAAAAAATGGTGCACAACAGAACTAGCTAGACAGTTTAAGTACCTACTTAAACTTAGCCCAAGGCATTGGTTTCATCATCGGCCTTTGGCAGTTCACTGCTGAACTAAGGCCTCTGCAATTGCACACCATTCAACTCAGTCCCAGCTGCTTTCATATTTTTTTACCAAATCGCATTAACACTTCGTTTTCTTTGATCTTCCATCATGGCCAAGATCACTTGATAGATACAACAGTCCGCCTAAGTTCACGGTCTCGAACGATGCGGCTTGGGTCAAGCGACACGCGGGAGCGTCACCTATTTACGTTCGTCACTCTGGTCACCCCGCAAGTCGCGTCGTGGTGACTCGTGGTATGACAACAACAGAACAACTTCTTTTATTTGTTTTATCAGCAGTCGCTCTCGCAAGATGCGTACGAGTCGCTTGAGCGTGTAGTATTTAGGTATTTTTAAATTCAAATGTAAAATAATAAATTTCATAAAATTCATAAATTCAAATAATACTTAACTTTAGAGCTAACTACACAAATGACGAAGTAAATAAAACATTTAAACAGCATGACTTTTTCCAATAATTGCAGCACAGTCACATAAAAACTTTATTGGTGAGATATTTCTAAACTCAATTTAACAGTGCAGTCAACCAAAGCATGAAGTGATTACATTCAAACACATTTAAATTTTCTATTTGTTACTTTGGTGACTTGTTGGGGCGACAAATCGCTTAAATATTTATGTAATGATAAAGCTATCAGATATCACTGTGTTCCAATAATGCAAAGATAATCAAATATATTTATGTACTAGCAGCGCCCCGCGATTTCACCCGCGTAAGTGTCGATCCCGTGGGAATATCGGGATAAATACTTATGTCCTTCTCCGGGATGCAATCTATCTCTGCCAAATTTTATCGAAATCCGTTCAGTGGTTTAGGCGTGAAAAGGTAACATACAGATAGACAGACAGACAGAGTTACTTTCGAATTTATAGTATTAGTAAGGATGAATGGTGAAAAGAAAACCTAGCTCGTTTGAGGCAGGGTGCTAAAAATTTCGACCTCTCTCTTGTAACAAACATTCTACTACTTCTTAAATTTTTCTGAATGACATGGGGATATAGTTTTGCTGCCCGGGTCCCTGACAGATTTAGCATATACTCTTTGAGGTTTAGTACCTACGCCACTGCACACAACATAGACAACAGTCAGAAAGAGAATATATATAGTCACAATAAACACGGTACAATAGATTACAAATAGTACGGAAACCACACGCCAGCACATCAAGCTACCCTAAACGGTCAAATTTTCCCAATCAACTTTGAACCTTATGCTTTAGCGATAAAGTTAAAAGTCTATTAAATACATTTGACAGACTGTAGTAGCTTGATGTGCTGGCGTCTGTACATTTTATTCACAAACACGTACTATTCGCAAGCACCATAAGGCTCAACTCACACCAAAAGAGCGGCGAAGCGCCCTGTAGAGAAGGCGCGCGGATTCCAGCGACTGCCCAAGAAGTCGCTGGAATGCTCGAGAAGTCGCGGGAATCCGCGCGCCTTCTCTTCTTCTTTCATGTGTTTATCGCTGTAATGCCTTGATTTGATATTGTATAGGCAGTCGTACATTTGCACCAAATAAATAAACTTTTCTTCATCCATTTCCATCACTTTTGTATTCGTTGCACTGCAAGGAATGAATGCGAATGCTAGCGCGCAACAGACGCGCGCGGGTGCGAGGGGCGGGATATTGCCAGCGGCCGCTCGCGACTGCTCGAGCATTCTCGTGACTTCCCGCGCCTTCTCGCGCAGTCGCACGGCTAATTCGCTGGAATTCCAGCGGCGCCGCTGGCATCCGCGCGACTCGTTCGATTTCTCATGCGATAATAAGTATTATAGTAATGAAAATAAAGTTAAAATTCATATGACACTGAAACTGCGATCCGCTTCGCCGCGCTTCGACGCTCTTTCGGTGTGTGTTGAGCCTTAAGAAAATGACGAGAGGGAAATCGCCGGCCGGGTCACGACGGTTTAAGCATTGAGCACTTGCAGCAGGCCGGTCCTCACTTGGCTAGAGTGCTCGCTATGTTTTACTCGCTATGTATGTGTCACTCGTACATTCCCTGTGACCTCTTGCAAACTATTGTCGTGCCTATTGTTAAGAATAAAACGGGTGACGTTTCTGATAAGTGTAATTATCGACTCATCTCCCTGTCGGTAACTCATCTATTACACATACATAATTGTTTTCAGGCAGGAGAATGATAATGAAAAAATTAAACGATTGATAGCTAATAACGAAATTTATTTACACGTTAAAATATCATATACCTATCACTTATAACATTTTTTGAAAATAGCTATCATAATAATTCACCATTTGCAATATACAAAATCTATGGGTATGTGGGTACACTCATTACCTTTACAAAATTTACAAACATTCAACGTTATACCTTAATAATAAAAGAATGCTTAAAAATCTAAAGTGTTGGATATAAAAATTATGGAATCTTTTTAAAGTTTTATTTTTTATTTAAAGTCATAGATTAATATTAAGATCGTAAACCGTAGGGTGGGGACAGAGACGTGGCATAGACAAAACAGCGAATTGTCATTGTCATAGACTATTTCTGTCACAACACTACGCAGTACTCAATAAAGTAATGACCTAAAAATTCAATCAGACATAGTATTCTTAAAAATATACATTTCAAATGTCCCTAATCTATAAACGAAAAAATTTCCATTATTTATTTTGGGGCGTCGAAGTTTTGCTTGCAGACGCCAATAACGTTAATAAAACGCCACAATTATTTAATATTATTAATAAAAATGCCATGTTTATTTAACAATTAAAATATATCATGGACGAGGCGGATTGTGATGGTCAAGTCTTTTAAAAAGTATGAGGAATTAGGAAGACAATGTTTTTTATAACTCAGAAATATATGTATTTGATGCGACGTGGTGGTAATTATAATACGATCAAAATGGGACATTGAGCTCCTAAGAACAGGCCAACATTTTCAAAAATTATAGACACTACATTAAATTTGTTATTTTAAATCGACGTATACTCTGCGAATGGAAGACAGATTATTCGATGACATAATTGCTTCCTACCGATAAAAAAGCCAGTTTTCTTTATTCAAAATGGCGTCTGCAAGCATTAAAACATGTTATATATAATAAAACATGTAGCAACAACATTAATATTTAGAGAGCTACCTAACAAAATATGGAAATTCCTTACACGAAAATTTATATCAGTCATTATGAAACAAACCATACATATTTTTATTTTAATATAACTCTGCTATCAACAAGTTTGGGGTATGTACGCATCGTATATTTAAATTCAGAGCAATTTAATATAAGGTTTAAATTCCAAAAACAAACGATTTACCTGGCAAAACATCGATACTGTTAAAAGATATTAAACAAAAAAGTATGCCTATTTAAATATAAACCTTGTACGAATATTATAAAGTATATTTTGGAATAACATTTCAAGTATAACACGGATGATTATAAAAATACATTATAGTGGACGAAAAATTAAATATAAAGGGAGAATGTTAATGTCATAATATATTTCGAACACAATAACACATTTTGTCTTATATATAAATTGCTATAAGTATAAAACAAATCAGACGACGAAGTTCACTTTATATGTAAGAATATAGAAATTTCTGGTGTTAACTTCGTTTCTATAGCGGACAGAGTCAACTGCTGCAGATTGCTCGATTCCTGCACGTCTCAGTTTCTCTGGTCTCCGCTTCGGTGGTAACACACCCTTAGGGTCAGTTCACACCGAGACGCGACGCGACGCACAGTTTTCAAGATAGAAATACAATTACAGACCTTATCTACTACAATAAAAGACACACAATTATATTCAGTGTCTACTACGTCGAGCTACACAGCGCGGCGCCGCGGGGCGTAACTCACTGAATCGTGTACCTTTTTGTGTAGTAGATAAGGTCTGTAATTGTATTTCTATCTTGAAAACTGTGCGTCGCGTCGCGTCTCGGTGTGAACTGACCCTTACGCGATCTGATCTAATACCCCATAATCGACTACTGAACAACTTTCACTATGGGACCAACTCTGAAATCACGAAAAATTCAGCTGTTTCATACATTTTGGTCAAGTAGGTATTAAACTTTTGTATGAAACAGCCGATTTTTTTTTTCGAGATTTCCGAGTTGGTCCCATAGCGAAAGTTGTTCAGTTCGATGGTCTAAAACACCTCCTGTCAGGGTAATTTTTTAACACCTTATATACATACTTGCCATGTCGTTATATGAAGAAGTGAACACCAGAATATGTATTGTGATAACAACTTGTGTTACTATAGTATGTTCTTAGATGCACTGGATGCATAGCTATGGAAAAGTGGGAGCAAGACAGAATACATTAGAACATGCCTTTCGAACTACTTACCGGTTTCTGAATAGCCAAATCTCATGTTAAATAATACCAGCCAATTTTACTTGACATGAAATTTCACAACAGCTTATATTAAACAGGCTTTTAAAAACAACTCATTTTTATAAAAAATCTACAATTTCATTAAAAATCTGACTCGAATCCGGCTTTTTCTGTCTTACTCCATTTTTGCTACACAAACAGCAAGTCACAGACTACACTATAGTAAAAGATTATTGTACAGATCAACACCAGCTACCCTAAACAAATTAACTTACTGTGGCCATTAAAGAGTATAAACGTCAATTTGTATGATATTCATCATAATTTTTATTTATCACGTATTTTTTTAATCAAGTATATTGGCAATTGGCATAGCGAAGAAATTTTATTTATTATAATAAGTTGGCAAAGGTCTGACCCCTGATTTCTGAAAGACTAAACAGTAATTCTGCCACTAAGTCCCATGTAAGCTGTTGTGATAGCTTGATCAAAGTTACCTCACGAAATTGAATCTAATTTCATAGACAGTAGGTTTTTTTTTTGCCAAATTATCTCGCGCCGCAAAGATTACATCATGATTATGCGTACCTCGTTCGCGTTTCGGCGAGACAAAAGTTTATCGCGTTCCGACTCTCTATTAATACTTTCACACAGTCAAAAACATATGAAGTACAGTATATTTTAGAGACCCTATTTCGCTGAGAACTCGTCAATCACATACACTGACGTTTCTACTCGTTAACGACACCCACAAGTAACTTCGTACAGGGTAAGCGAGTATAGTACAAAGTTTCACCGGAGTTGTTGTGAGGTCTGCGGCCGGCGACAGTGGTTGGCAATAGATCGGAAGCACTCGTCACAAACACGCACGGGCTTGAGTTGACCGTAGCGCGGCAGTGGGATTGAGTTTGAGCTGCATGATGCACAGAATACTTTGCCTGTGGAAGGTAAATGTTTGGTGTTAGTTTAGTTGTATGAAGGCGATTGTAAACGGGACATATTTATACTGCATTTTTTGGCTGCCTTTGGTAGCTATATTTCTAATATGGTTGGGCTACTCTGGTCAAATATCGCAAGTACTACTGCTTGCTCGCTGTCGTAACATTGAAAATGTGTCCCGGTCATATTACTACTGATTCACTTTACGGCATTTGCAGGTATTTTAGTAATGTATGACCCGTTCAAAAGCCGGGGTTATGGAAAATGTTGCTATTGAAACACGAGTTCACGGTTTAGTATGGCACGGCTACGTGTACTGACCACAGTTGCGACAGTGATGCCTGCGCCGGAAGGCCGTGAAGTGCGCGGCGCAGCGCATGCAGGCGGGCGCGGCGATGTCCGGCACCCACTCGGGCGCGCGCTCCGGGCCCGGCGCGCGCGTAGAGCTGCTGGGACATTGTAACAAGGGTTAGATATTACTTGTATTCGATTAATTATAGTCGGCTAGAGATGTATGAATAAGTGTAATAGTTCAATACTTGGCGTTTGAGGGCTCTATTTTGTAACTTTTGTCTTTCAAAAAATGCTGATTCAATATTTTTTTGAATAAATGAGTTTTATTTATTTATTTCGACAACGACATATAGTACACCATACCTATAGGTGAGGTCCCCTGTGGACACGGACGCCTGCAGACTGCCGGGCGCGTCGCGCGGCTTGCGCGTCCCGTCGGGCGCGGCGGGCTGCTCGCGCGCGCTCACCGTGTTCCGCCGCGCCAGCCGCGCGCTGCCGTCTGACGTAGTGTCCGACGTACTGTCTGCGTACACTTCCTCTGCCGAATACACGCTGTCGAATGAGCTGCCTGCAAATGTTACATCACTTTTGAGGACCACTACTTATTAATTTTATCCATAAAAAAATGACGATATAATGACTAAATAGATGCTCTAATCAAAGCTTGGTTCTTTAAGAGCTACCAAGCTTCGTTTATTGTTCTCTTTTTAAAAATTTTAACAATAGTGATACCGAAATTATAGCGAGTAAGTCAGCTCCAAAACTGCACAAAAACTTTTTCACTGACTTATCATTATTTTGATGTTTTAGTTCTTTAAACATAAAAATGCAGGGTGGCTTGATTCGGATGTCCGGAAGTGTATAGCAGTAAATCAATAGTTAATGTTTGCATGAAGTTTTTTAGTTACCACAACTTACCGTTCTGTATAACCTGATCCTCAGTCACCTCATACTCGATCGAAGGCGGTTTATCTTCAACAGGCTCTGGCGGGTCGGGCGACTGGTTCATAAGGAATACGGACTTCAGAATGTTTCGGAGATCTGCTGCGAAGTTCGTCTGTAGCTGGTCCGCTACCCCGGCGATGCAGACGAATAGACGGTGGATTAGGTCTTCGCTTGACCTGGAAGGTTTTTAAGTATGTATTAACATTGATTAATGGCACGAGGCACATAAATTCCAGAAATTATTATTTTAATTTGATGATGGGGTATAGGGCTTATAACCGCTAAACTGTACTTAATATACATAACACCAAAAGTAGCATGCTTTTTTTTTTGTGGATTGGAAATCATCCCGCTCGGAAGGGAGTGTCAGACTCTTACTGACTAAAACCTTCCCGTGTTCCTTCCTTAGCCCTTTAAGGTACAATTCTGACAGAGATGGGTTGCAGACTGCAACCGCAGGCGAAAAAGCGGAAAAAGCGACTAGCGGCTGCGGTTGACCGCAGTTTTCATAGAGATACATAGAAACCAATAGTGTCGCTTGAACCTGCAGCTGCAGTTTGTGGCCTGCGGTCAATCTTGGAATTGCACCTTTATGTTCCGGGCCAGTGGTAACCCTTTCGGACAATCCCGCTGACTGACAAAAAGTAGCCTGCTAAGGTAGGAATATATTTGTACTTTTTCTTTAGGTATAGTTTCAGCTCATTTTGATCGCCCATTTCTTCTACATATTTCCTTCCGAATATGGGTCTAACTTATTTAAGAGACACGATACTATCAATAGACTAAAGGTTGGCACAACAGGAAGGTACATGCAAATTCGGTTTCATTAAATTATGAAATCTTAGTTGTAAAATGTACTGAAATCGAAGCTTTCTGGCTTAATTTGAGTGATAAAATAAAATGCGTACTTGAACTTCCCGCGCGCATGTTGCCTAGCCGCTAACTCCTGCGCCTGTAACGCGAGCGCTATTTGTTCGTCGTCCGCGCATTCTGACGCGCCGCATGATGTGCCACTGAAAACACATAATGTTATCCTTCAATATACAAATAATAAAAAAAGCTCGTGTCATTATAGAACAGACATTTCGGTGAAGAAATGGAGAAACAAAGTGGTAGCGTACGGCATGTAAAGGCCATATTGGTGAAGTATTTGCACAACCAGTAACCATGGAGTTTCTTGCCGGCTTTTCTCCATAGGAAACAACTAATTGGAACCGTGCACCTAGCTTCTGACTTTCATAAGTCCCCATGTAGGTATAAGTGAATTAAAATATTTTTATGTGATTTGAACAGATATTCGTTTGAATTCGTTATCATCGAAATACTTTTTTCGATTTTAAATAGAGTATGTGGCATAAATTCGTAATTCTACCACCGTAATTCTACTCTGTCACGAGATTTTGCGAAAACATTCTTTTGGCGGTTTAGTTAAATTGCAAATGGATTATAATTAATTTTGAAAATGACAATCTCGTTGGCATTCATACAATTTAAATAAAATGTAAGTAAAAACTCACCTCTCATCAACAAAATGATCCAAATTCAACCTCAACGGACTATTCTGGTTCTGCGACGACCGGTTATCCAAAATCACCATACCAGGCGACCATATCTTACTCTTTTTCTTTTTACTCTTAGTAGTGGTCTTCCTGCTTTTCTTCGGCCGGGACTGCGACGGCCCCACATCGGCGTTAGTACTAACATTATTGTCTTCTTCAACTAGCGAACTAATTTTCTTATCAGCTTCTCTATGCCTTCTCAGCTCAGTGATGACTTCGTCAATAGTTCTGTACTCCTCATCGCCAGCATTCGCTCCCCAGTCTTGCAACACGCGCCTCGCTTCACTATTTACATTGGTCGCCTCATTCAACCCTTCCTCGTCAGAACTTAACCTATTTATAACCTTATCCATAACGGACGACGATCCCGCCTCACTCTTCGTACTATCATCTTCTACGTAATTAATATTTACAGTAACGTCATTATTTACATCGGAAAAGGAACTTTCTAGAGTGTTTTTGGTGTGTTTATCGTCGTCTGTTTCCGCATCTGGACTTTTTAGTACCCTGTTTTGTTGCATAAAGTGATTGTCTCTGATTTCTTTGATGTCTTTGTTTTGGTCGGAATCGGGCGATCTATCTAAGCTAGTGTTTTCAGTACTGACTCCCGAGTCGACCGCGGATTCATGCTCGCTTTCATAACCTAACATAAACTTAACTCTCTCGTCCTCTCTATCTAGCGTCATTTTTGCCGAATGGAAACTTGTGTTATCACAGTCTGCTGTTTCTTCTGCTAAATTATTGTATTCCTCATTGGTTAGTAGCAGTGAGCTTAGATTGGCGTTAGCTATTGATATATTAGTGTTTACTATGTCCGCGTCAATATTGTCGGGGATAATGAGCGGGAGATCTGTTGAGTTGAGCATTGCACTGTTGATGTCACTTCCTGCATCGTCTTCTTGGTTGAAGACAGCAGAATTATTGTGTGATAAAGAGGACAGTACTGCAGGGTCGTGACTAATCGCGTTGGGTATCAAATACCCGTGACTTGTTGAAGGCAGACAACTTAACTGTTCATTCCTTGGTCCTGAAAACCCGTACGCTTCCGGATCTTCAGTCGATATCAACGTGGGCACATCGTTGGTTGAGAACGAGTGTATTTGATGATCCATGATATCCACATCGCTGACGGCAATAGACGAAAGACGATCGGCAATTTCCGTGACTTGTTCGTTCAGTGACGTCACTAGATCCTGATCAGGTATCTGTCTATTTGAGTCACTTGTTGAGGCATTGATGACAAGCGGATCGAACATCATCAAACCGTTAGTCGATAAGTTTCTCAAAGACGAAAGGTCAGAACTCTCAGTTTTGCTTGTTTTTCTAGCTCTTTCAATGTATTCCCTGCTGTCATTGGTCTGGAATGTGTCAGTGCTTGCCGTGTCTGTGGAGTAGTGTCGGGAGGTCGTCTTAATGGTGTCGTGTTCGGATTCGTGGCCTTCGGTGTCGACCGTCCCCTCGGATAAACGACGCAGTCCGTCTATTATCGGAGTCATCACTTCTATGTTGTCTGGCAGGTAATCGCCGTCTGTTATTACTGGTTCTGTTGAACTGTGGGGAGGAAAATGTAAGATTTTAATGTCAAATTAACTTCAAGGTAATCAATTTATCTGAAGGCAGATATTTGAATCTTCAGATATTTTTTTTATCTTTTGTAAAGTATCACGGATAGTGATAGTTTATTCACATAACAATCTAGTCTATTCGCTAATAAGTAATTTAAATATAACATAAAATTAAGAAATCTTCCTTATATAATAGTCAGCACTTGCACTGCAGTTTATGTTCACCCACACCGCACTAAACTAACTCGAAAAGTTTACCGTATGAGTTACATATAAGTTAGCAATAAAACTTGCAGTTTGACAGGTTTGTAATGAAAATATATGTCAGTCATATTTTTTACTTCAATAAAAATTTACCTACTACTGGAAAATCGGCCCTAAAAGGCTAAAATCTGTTGTATTTATGTAACACAGTGTCTTGATAAGCAGTATTTCCTTTTATCTACTAAATAAAATATAAGAAAATCAAATTTTTGAGTAGTTATCTGCCTGGTAAGTTCACTAACAATATCAAATCAATGTTCAGGCCTGTTTCACCCAGGCAACAAAGATTTCTGTTCTAAATATTTATAAAAAACTTAAATTTTTAAACAATCTTATTTATTATTTAATTAACCATTTATGTAGGTACACATATATAAAGGTGAGGCTTATTTCTACATAAATCTCTTCCAGCAAACCTGCCCCTGCTTCATATTGTTTTAGTATAAGTTGTTTTTAATCGTTGATGAATTACCTTTGGTGTAAGTATAAATCCCTGCAGTTGGCATGGTCCGCGTAGAATCTCGACACAAACTCTCCCAGGTCTGGGTACGGACACGACCAGTCGTTTGGCGATTCATTCGTATCTGAAAATAAAAACAACCTTATGTTTATTCCTAGAAATAATTTCGTATGAAGTATTAAACAAAATCGCTTTTTGTGTCTGTATTTGAATTTTTTTTTCTTTCTTTATTTGTACTCAATCTATCTTTCTTTCCTTACGTACCAGCGGGCAGGTGTCGCGTGAGGTTGGAGATGTCCTCGTTGGTGCACAGGAGCCGCTCGAGCGCCATCAGCTCGCGCCGGTCGAGCGTCCACAGGAGGGAGCGAATCTTGTGCAGTAACGTGCGGAACGGACGGAACATGTCCGACATCTCTTCTGTGGATCATCAAAGAGAACTGGTAAATATCAGCCATAGAAGCACGGAGTCGTACCGTAACGTATATTGCAAATAATGTGGCCGTCACGGGACGCCCGGCAGATGTGAAACATGGCATAGAGCGTCATGTCGTTTGCAGTCACTACATACGACTCGACCTTACCCCCAAGACGCGTCAATAGATGTTACCAACAATAATTAATATCGTAACACTGAACATTTAGTTTTGGGTGTAAATAAAGGATAATTTTCCAAATGCTCCACCTAATAATTAGGTGGAGCATTTTGTTGTTATAGCCATTCCTAATCAATATTTGTGGGGGTTCCGCGAAATTCAAATATACTTACGTTTTTTGCAATTTGCAAGTCAGTGTCAGGTTGTATGTTGATTAAAATATGATTCGCGACCGTAACAAATATGAGTTTACAGAATTCTATTCATCACGCTACGACCCTTAGGAGCCGAGCACAAAGAAAAAAAACTCAGAAAAAACGGTAAGCGAAAACGAATTAATAGCGCGGGCGGGGGATAATTTCATGTGGAAGAAGTCGCGGGCAGAAGCTAGTAAAAAATAATAAAGTACCAGGTGGCTTATCAATGCTGAGTGGTCCGCTGGAGTATATCAGCAATCCGCTGACTATAGCCAGCCGCGGCACCGCGAACATTAGCGCCGGGTCGTAGGAGTCCACCTGGAATTATACAAAGGGTATATTTAGAAGATATTTACTTCTACATTTCAGTGTGCCAAGAATTGTATATACATCCTAGCAGCGCCCCGCGGTTTCACCACCGTAAGTTTCGAGCCCATAGGAATATATGGATAAAAACTATCCTATGTCCTTTCCCGGGACTCAAACTATCTCCATACTAAATTTCATCAAAATCGGTTCAGCGGTTTAAGCGTGAAGAGGTAGCAGACAGACACACTTTCACATTTATAATATTATAGTATGGATAGAATGATGGGTAAACAAATAACGTTATGTTTCATACTTTCATAAGGTACTCATTAATTCCGGGTTAATTTATCAACAAGAATTTCAGGTTGTAAATAACATTTTACGAATTTACATTCGAGGCTGTAGCCCGGGAGCCCCGTATCGTATCATTGAAACGGCTAGTGCCGGATTAGCCCTTAGCAAATCTTAGGGCATAACGTCGCGAGGGGCACCATATGGCAGAAATAGCACCGAAACAGTACCTATTTGCTAGCACATGAAAGGCAAGGCTGTTTATCAGCAAGATATTACAAGACCCAAAAGTCACTCTAGAGATGTGCATTTATCAAATCGCTCATCGATGTTTTGGAAAAATACGAGGCGACTAGTGGAGGCCTCTCCGGGCGTGGATTGCTTAGGGCATCAAGTAGTCATAATCTAGCACTGGATACGACTAAAGCTACGTCTCTAGGCATGCCAATATAGGCCATTGGTCATCAAACGAATTAAAAGATGATGACGTAAACAAAATACGCTTTGGCTTGAGGAGCTCCTCATTTTCGTCGTTTATTAATGGTAGATATTATGGAGTATTTAATATTTTAGAAATCTATATAAAAGGAAAGTAGGTAATGATTTTATTAATTTAGAAATTATTCGTTATGCGATTGTAACTTTATAATCATGAATTATAATTTTGCTATTTTATGCATGCACATTTATGTAATAGTCATCTTTTGTTTTTTTTTTAGTCATTCATTATGGAAATAAAGAGGCTATAATAATAATAATTAGAGCAGTGGTGGCCAAGTGGTAACGGCCGCGACTTACGAGTTGTAGGTCGTAGGTTCGAACCCAGACAGGCACTTTACTTGGTATAAATTATTTCATCACCACTGCTCTCAAAACGGTGAAGGAAAACATCGTGAGGAAACCGGCATGTCCTAGAACGAAATATTCGAAGACATGTGACATCTGCCAACCCGCACTGGGCCCGCGTGGTGGATTACGGCCCACTCCCTGTCACCGAGAGGAGGTCTGTGTCCCAGCAGTGGGAACATTATAGGCTGGTTATGTAATAATAATAATTAATGGTACGAGCAAGAGAACACTACTGACCTGTTCCTGTGTGAGCAAGTTCTGTTTGAGCGCCCTCCACAAACTCTCCGAGAACAGCACGCAGATGAGTTGTTGAGCTTCGAACTCATGCGGCGTCTTCACGTTCACCATAGCACTGACATAGCATAGCTCGAACTCTGCGAACAGCCTGTAATGAAAGCAAATGTATGTTTAGACCAGGTTTACTTTAACTAGTTACAGGAAAAAGGAGGGGTGGTACTGTAGAACGACCTCCACGTTGTCTGCCGAATGTTCCAGAAGTTAATAGCATGTTTTAGACATAAATACTTTTTCATATTAAGAAAAAAAAACTGGCCAAGTGCAAATCGGACTCGCACACGAAGGGTTTCGTACCACAAGGCAAAAACGCCGAAAAAAACACGTTTGTTGTATGGGAGCCCCCCTTAAATATTTATTATTTTATTATAAAATTAAAAATACAACTGAGTATTTTGTGAATATTTCAAGTGTCTACCTGTTACCATTATTGATATCGAAAAAAAAAGGGCAACAAAATCGCGTTTGTTGTATGGGAGCCCCCCTTAAATATTTCGGTTCTTGAGATACAGCGAAGTCTTAGTAATAGGGTCCCGTTTTTACCCTTTGGATACGGAACCCTAAAAAGTAATCATTTAGGAGTATTTTATGTTTTTAAAGCCTTTCTTCATTTATTTAGTTTACGCTTCTTATAGTATGTATTTACGAATCACTTAGATAGACTAGCGAACTAGAGGCCTATCTCTAATCCCGTGGCCTCGGGTTATGCTAACATATTTTATTTTTTTGGTGAATTAAAAAGGATAATATTTTTGTGTTCACCAAAAATCTAAAGGTACATCTATGTATGCATTTCTAAAATATTGATCTTCCCCGAAAAATACTGATCGTGCACCAAATATTACAAAATATTTGTAACTTACTATTTTAATTTTTTTGAAATGGACATTATCCAGAACCGAATTAGTTACGAGGTTAATTATTTTTAAAAAAATGCTTAGGTTAGGTTAGGTTAAAACTGTGACCTCCTACGCACGAGCCGACCGAGCGAAGCGAGCGGTGCCGCGGCAGCGGCCGGCGAGTGCCAGAAACGACTAAATTTTAAAGAAAAAAAATATGGAAAAAGAGATTATTTTTAACAGGCTATCGAGAACCGAATTTGGACATTAATTGGTGTTTGATTCAAATACATTTTGCAGTGCATTATCTGAAGTAAAACTAAAAAAATAAATGCTTGTTTTTAAAATTAGGTGTATTACTATTTTTACAAATTTGCAACAGTTGTTAAATAGATGCTCGTTATGACATATTTTAATGAACATATTTTGGTGCACATTCAGTATATTTGGTGGAACACAGGCAAAATTAGGTAAATGAAATGGGAATAAATTGAAGTACTTTTAAATACCATCCAATTAAAAATACAAAAACAGAGCTGTAATTTTGTATTTTCCACTGTGTGAAGGTTATATTCACGCGATGTATTAATAGGTGTTGAAACACCGTCTAACTAAGCAGATTCTAGGCGGTTCAATATCAAGTAAACACTACTTTGTTTTGAAATCCTTGTTTACTTATATCCCTTAGTAACTAAGGGACGTAGTCAACGCGGCGGGATCTTAACATGGATGTCAATCAAGTGTCTTCGCCTTAACATAAAATGATGGACTTTATCGGACGATTTTTGAATTAGCAGTTTTATTTATATTCAAATTACTTAATAGCTAATAGACTGTAATGTGATTGTAATGTGACAATTTATGAAAAATAAAAAAAAACAGGAAGCAGTTTATTGACTCTGCTGTACAGAAAAAAACTGGCCAAGTGCGAGTCGGACTCGCGCACGAAGGGTTCCGTACCACAAGGCAAAAACGCCGAAAAAAACACGTTTGTTGTATGGGAGCCCCCCTTAAATATCTATTTTATTTTAATTTTAGTATTTGTTGTTATAACGGCAACAGAAATACATAATTTGTGAAAATTTCAACTGTCTAGCTACCACGGTTCTTGAGATACAGCCTGGTGACAGACTGACGGACGGACGGACGGACGGACTGACGAACAGACAGCGAAGTCTTAGTAATAGGGTTCCGTTTTTACCCTTTGGGTACGGAACCCTAATAAAAATATAAAGCACTTAGCACGGGTCAAAAAGATGCGACCAAGTTAAAGGGTATACATCCGAGTCTCCCATACATACTGTTGATAATTCTTTTGCAATTACGATATTTGTCCCACGGAGAAAGTTGTTCAGTTCGATGGTCTCTACCAGACCCTTAAATTTGATCACACCTTTCTGATACATGCTGTAGAGTATGTCCAGTATAACTTTCGCTATGAACTAAGTAGTAGGTACTGCGACACCGCCATGCCTCGCAGTCTGAGGCACTGCTCCCGTAGCAACGAGCGAAGTATCTACACCACGTGAGTACTATAACTAAGTAGTAATTGACGTCATCACCTGTCGAATATCCGGAGACTCTCGTGTAGCATGTCGTCGTGCTGCGACAGCGCCATGCCTCGCGGTCTGAGGCACTGCTCCCGTAGCAACGAGCGGACAGTCTCGAGGCTGCGTGTGAGCGCCTTAGCTAGCGGACGCATGGCCGCCGATTCCTCCTCGCGATTCATTATCGAGGAGCCCGCGGCTAGGCACTGAAAAAGTAGAAAAGACACGTTGTACTCAACTACTCAACCATATCAAGCAATATTTGTATCTTTCTAGCTATAACTGCAGGACGAAGGCCTTTCTCTCATTTTATCACATTAGCAGAGGACAGAGGTCGGAGATAAACTATCACACTAATATTACAAAGGCGAAAGTTTGTGAGTGTGTATGTGTTTATATGTTTGTTACTTCTTCACACTCAAGCGGCTGAACCAATTTTGATAAAATTTTGTATGTAAAATATGTTAATCCAGGGTGTCAGCTACCTGCTGACACCCTGGATTAACGATATTCCCACGGGATCAAAACTTAGGCCAGTTGCCCCCTAACCCGAAACCGCGGGGCGCAGCTAGTTCAAATATAATACTACTAGCTTCAGCCCGCGACTTCGTCCGCGTGAATTCCCCTAACCCACCCCGTCGCATTGCATCGCCTGCCCGCGCTATTATTTCGTTTTTGCTTTCGTTCTGGCTTCTTTGTTTTGCTCAGCTCCTAAGGGTCATAGCGACGACCTATAGCGTTCCTCAAGATTTGGGCTATCGAATGCAAAAATAATTTTTCAAATCCGACCGGTTCAAACCAACATTAATAAATTCTCAGCTTTATTAATAGTATAGATGTCAAGAGAAAATATACGCGAGAGCGACTGGTTGAAAATTGAAATCGTTTTCATGAATCATCTTTCTTTCAGAAAATTCTAGCTACCGAGACTTTTAATGTGAGCTAGGATGAGTTGCCATACCTACGCGTTTAAAGAAATTATTTATAGCGTCATGTCCATAAATGTAAAACATTATAACCGTCTAAGTATGTTGTTCTTGTTACGAACATTTTCAAAAGGCTTAACGATCACATTGTGCCTAGATCTATTGATTTTATAGAACACGCACAGCTGTTTTACTCACATGTACAGTCACGAGCATAAGTATGTATACACTTGGCTTTATTCAAAGACGATTTTCTCCTTTATTTTTGAATCAAATTTTATATTATTAGGAACATAGTATTTTCGAACCCCTAGGTTTATGTAGAGTGTCGTATTTGAACTATTTTTTTCGTTATTTCGTGAAAAAAATCGCAATTTAAAGTTGCCAAGTGTTGACATATTATTGCTCGTGACTGTACAATGTTAATAATGATAATGTTTGACACATTAATAAGTAGGTTATTAATGTCTGTCAAACATTATCATAGCAAATATTCTGCAAACAGTGTTTTATGAAGCCCGATTTTCGGACATCCCATTTTTATTGACAAACCTGACAGAAATAATCATTTAAATGCAAGATTTCGTATTCCCATTTAGCTGCCAAGTCTAGTTTCGGAGTTATAATTTTTTGAAAATCGTAATTTTTCCATCCGGATATTAAGAAAAAAATTAATTAAGCTTAAACTAAGCGTGATACGAAAAAAATATGTGAGGTACATTGATGGCGTATCTTATGCAGAGTATTTTAGTCCATAAATGAACCTCGCACCATTGTTAGATCCAGATTTATGCGAGTATTTCGGTTTTTAGTTTTTCTTCATTTTCTCGGAAATTCCGCGCTTTCGGGAAAAGTTATTTATACAGAAATAATTCTATTTACGTCCCCAATACACCACATAATTATTACATCCCGAATCCATGGAACTCAGAAGTTATTCCAATTTAACTATTTTTGTTAGGGTTGTCAATTTTTTTATCCTTATTTTGTGAAATTTTTTCGCAAAAGTAAAAGTTTCGTAGTCAGAATGAGAAAAAGAACGTGCACCAGTTTACTAGTATCCTACCGAGGCCTTTCGAAAATATTTATTTATTTATTATTATTTACTAAAAACTATGCACAAGTAAAAAACATTGTACAAAGGCGGACTTAATGCATTAGGCATTTTCTAACAGTTGACCTTAGGGTGGTCCAGAAACAACATGGCGGATGCAATTTATAAGAGAGAAACGGAAAGGAATTCCTATATAATACAGGCTGAATTTTCCAAGTGGGCGTGGATGGCCAAATCCGAAACTACGAGGAATAGCGAAAAGTACTCAAAGGAGTCGCGGGCTCGATTTTGATGAAAACTAAAACTGCATCATTGGATTTTAAAAAAATCAACATTTCTAGCCAGGAATCGTACCGGTTGATTTTGAAAAAAAAAAAAACCACACTGTATTATTACCCCATTCGATAGTGTCGCTGATAAGGATTGCATTCTGGGAAGTAACAATGACATACGGGAAACTAAAGAAAAGAGCTCATTTTTAACAAAATACTTTTTTATTTATCTTATGTTACCTACCTATTAAACCTTAACTGTTTAATTGTTCAAAATGTGATGACCATTGTTTTCAATACATAGCTGGATTCAACGTCTCAAGGATTGTACTGCATTTAACATTTGAATTTAGATCATAATGTTGTGAAGGTGACTGCGCTGCGGGTGTATTGAGCATCATTTCAAACAAGGTACAGGTAATGTCGGTATGAATACCTACTCTAAAATAAGAAGCAGTTTTAATAAAATCCAAAATTTTCCTTAAGTTAGGCTTATGTCATTACTTCCCAGAATTTGATCCTTATTAGGGACACTATCGAGTGGCGTAATAATACAGTGTGTGTTTTTTAAATTAAAATCAACGGGTTCGATCCCTGGCTAAAAATATTGATTTTTCAAAAATCCAATGATGCAGTTTTAGTTTTCATCAAAATCGAGCCCGCGACTTCTTTAAGCACTTTTCGCTATTCCTCATAGTTTCGGATTTGGCAATCCACGCCCACTTGAAAAAAGCACCCTGTGTAGGTATACATATATTGATAAATACATAGATACATATGAACAATATTGTTAAGAAAAAAGTATTTGATACGTACTACAAAAATACTTAAATAACACAAAATGCCTGAATCTGCCTTTTAACATACATCGGTAAACAATATTGTATTTAGGTACCAAGCTGGTATCCTGGCGTCTTCACGTCAGATAATCCAAACCACCGATTTTACTACAAGGTAGATATATTTTTTGACAAAGTTATATAAAATCCGGATATAAATAATTATCTGAGATTTTGACAACCCTGACGACGTAAAATCCGGATAAAACTTAAAATCGTTGTGGTTTCTAAGTTCCATGGAATTGGGATGTGAAATTTATGTGGTGTGTAGAAAAAGTTATTTAGATCATTTCAGTATAAATAACTTTTCCCGAAATGGCGGAATTTTCGAGAAAATTAAGAAAAACTAAAAACCGAAAAAGTCTTATATTTCTGGATCTAGCAAAGTTACGAGGTTCATTTGTGCACTAAAATACTCGGCATAAAATACACCATCAATGTACTTAGCATCAATATTTCTATCACGCGTAGTTTAAATGTAATAATTTTTTTTCTGAATATCGAGATAGAATTTGGTCGATTTTCAAAAAATTATAACTCCGAAACTAGACTTGGTAGCTAAATGGGGATACGAAATCTTGCATTCAAATGATTATTTCTGTCAAGTTTTTCAATAAAAATTAAATTTAAAATTTAAAAAACCCCCGACAAAAATAAAATTAAGGAATCCCTACAAAAAGCATGAAATAAAAAAATCTTATGGAAGTCGGGGGACCGTTCTGCATGTGGAACAGCTTCTATTCTGAGGTCCCCCGACTTCCATAAGATTTTTTTATTTCATGCTTTTTGTAGGGATTCCTTAATTTTATTTTTGTCGGGGGTTTTTTAAATTTTAAATTTAATTTTTTATTTCATGCTTTTTGTAGGGACTCCTTAATTTTTGTATTTCATTTATTTTATTTTCTTCCGTTTTAAGATTCTAGTAATTTGGTGTTTAATCAGGTTTTTTATCCGTCAAAAAATATTGATTAAGTAATTTATAGTTGAAGAATAATTTTTAAGACTAAACAGTTTTTTTTTTGTTTGATTATATTTTTCAAGTTTTTAGTTTTCATTTCGTTAGGTAGTTAATATTCCTCATTCCCTTTCAATAAGTATAGTGTACATTATTCTACTTGTCAAGCCCTTGCATTTGATACCTATTATATATTGAAGGAGTTGTGAAAAAAAAATGTAATTCGCCATTTTGTGGTGGCGGCCATCTTGGATTTGAAATTTTCAATAGTGTATAGTATTCTACTAGTCAAGCCCTTTCATTTGATATCCATATTGAGGGAGTTGAGAAAAAAAAATGTAATTCGCCACTTTGTTGTGGCGGCCATCTTGGATTTGAAATTTGTTATAGTGTATAGTATTCTACTATTGAAGCCCTTTCATTTGATACCCATATTGAGGGAATTGTGAAAAAATATGTTATCCGCCATTTTGTAGCGGCGGCCATCTTGGACCGATTTTCATCAAACATAGCTAAGAACACTCCCGACTAATACACCTTTCAAACAAAAAAAACTAAATCAAAATCGGTTCATCCGTTCGGGAGCTACGATGCCACAGACAGACACACACACACACACACACACACACACACACACACATACACACACACACACACACACAGACACGTCAAACTTATAACACCCCGTCGTTTTTGCGTCGGGGGTTAAAAATGGGATGTCCGAAAATAGGGCTTCATAAAACACTGTGTAAACGGTCTGAGTCACGTTCGTCCTAAAAATAGATGTATTTACTCAAAAATGTGAGGAAACCGGCATGTCTTAGAACGAAAAAATGCACCCGAGCGAAGCTGGGGCGGGCCATTAGTTGTACATATTTTCGACGGCCGTACCTACCATACCGTGTTAGCAGGTAGTTTAAATATTATATAAAATATTAGAACTGCGTGTTTGTATACCTAGCCTATTCGTTAAAAAGCTTGCGTGACTCATATATTAATTACCTACTTACCTACCTACAAATCAACTTATTTATAATTCCGCTGCCATTCTCTTGCAGCGTAAAAGAATAGGAAGCCTATAAGGTTAAGCAGCGTTCCAGTTGATGGGTCATCAATGTTATGGTTATAATAATATGACTAGTTTCTGCCGGCGACTTCGTCCGCGTGAAATTTCTTGTTCCCCCGACCCACCCCGTGTCGCATCGCATCGCTTCGTTTTCGCTTAGCGTTATTTCTGTCATTTTTTCTTTTTGCTCGTCTGCTAAGAGTCTTAGCGTGATGTTAAATAGCCTATAGCCTTCCTCAAGAATTTGGCTATCTAATGCAAAAATAATTTTTCAAATCCGACTGTCAGTTCCAGAGTTTACAGTGTTCAAACAAACAAAAAACTCTTCAGCTTTATTTTATTATAGTATACATATAAGTAATTGTATAGATAGTACAAGACACAACATTACATCTAACCTTGGATATAATATGTACAGATGCCAGCAGGTCAACCTACCCGAAACTGTCAGATTTTCCCAATCAACCTTGAACCTTATGCTTTAGCAATAAAGTCGAAAATCTATTAAAGAAATCTGACAGATTGTAGTAACTTGATGTGCTGGCGTCTATACAATCGATGCCTGTTCACCTCCACAATCAGCCTTTAATGTTCCCACTGCTGGGACACTGGCCTCCTCTCGGTGAGAGGGAGTGGGCCGTAATCCACCACGCGGGCCCAGTGCGGATTGGCAGATGTCACATGTCTTCGAATTTTTGGTTCTAGGACATGCCGGTTTCCTCACGATGTTTTCCTTCACCGTTTTGAGAGCAGTGGTGATGAAATAATTTACACAAAGTAAAGCGCCTGTCTGGGTTCGAACCTACGACCTACAACTCGTAAGTCGCGGCCGTTACCACTTGGCCACCACTGCTCAATTACCTGTTCACCTACCGGTCATTAACCAAAAAATTTTTCTACAGCATCGTTATTTTTATTTGTTAGTGTAAATGGTAATCGATATTTACATAGAAACTAAGTGTGATTATTGTTAAGAGCCTATACTACCTCAGCTAAAATTCACTCTTTATCTCTCTCGCACGATACTGCTCGTGGACTGTGTGAAAGCGACACAGAGTGCGGTGCTGGGCGGGAGGCAGCGCCAATAGTTTAGGTATTTGCTTTTTACGGTGAAAATAAAGGTAATTATAAAAAACTAACTAACATAAGACCTGCTTTATTGTTAGTTCAGTTAGTATGCAAAGTTTCATGATCTAATTGGAAGTATTTTTTGAATACCAGCGGTTTATTGTTCGGTTTGGAGGTAACTTTGGATTTTTTTTCTATCGAGAAAATTTTATGGAATCGTGTTTTCGTCTAACATAAGACCTTACATTAATCCTCAACTTTAGCATATATTTATTTCAAAATTAATGCTGCAGTATTTTCGACATAACGGAGGATCATGCTAAGCCATTTGAGGTAGTATAGGCTCTTAATGTAAATATGTATTGTGTTTTCGACCATTTGATTTGACTAAAGGCCGCCGTACATGGAATGGCTGACCTGCCGCAATTTGGCCTGAATGGTTACGTTACATACATTATGTCGATACAATAATCATTAAAGTGACTGACTTAACTGACACATAAAATTTAGTGGCGTTTGAGACTTCAGTCGTTAAAGGTTTATTATGGATTTTTATCCACAAAGAACAAAACATCGTAAATGCCACCATTTATGATCTTTACTGAAACCAGTCGTCATAAATTGCTTGCTTAACTGGCCTGCAGTTTAGTTACCACAACTAAACTAAATTCAAATCCAAAATATTTAGTAAGGACATAATATGAATAACCTAACTGTTAGAAATTCATATTACTAAATATTTAGGATACTCGTATAAGTAAACCTTAACAGGTTTTAGGTTTCAGAAACCAATATATCTAGCTTCAAATTATGCCCTGCCTTTCGGTCCCTCTTGAACACCATAATTTTCAGAAAATGAAGGAGGAATAAAACTTCCATGATACTAAGTTACCAACCTCAGCACCGAACCAGAGCTGTCCTGCCAGGTTATCTTGCAGCACATCCTCGGGAAACTTGACCCTGAAGCCGCGCGCCACTCGCTCGTCACCCAGCAACTGGTCCATTATCTGACTTGTGATGTTCAGTACGCGGTCCTGCAAAAAAAAAGAGAGAAGATCAAAACAACTGGGACACTAGAGCTAAGCCTATCGTCCGCGATGCTACTCAAAAGTAACATGTTACAAACTCAAATCACCAACACATAACCATAATCAACCTATAATATTCCCACTGCTGGGACACAGGCCTCCTCTCTCCGAGAGGGAGTGGGGTGTAATCTACCAGTGCGGATTGGTAGATGTCTCATGTCTTCGAATTTATAGTTCTAGGACATGCGTTTCCTCACGATGTTTTCCTTTACCGTTATGAGAGCAGCGGTGATGATATTAATTACACAAAGTAAAGCGCCTACATGGGTTCGAATTGAACTACAACTAGAAAGTCGAGACCGTTACCACTGGGCCACCACCCACCACTGCTCTGACTAGCCAGAATGTCACAGCACTAGTATTTCAATGGCAGTCGGTACACGAAGCGAATTACAAAAGCGTTATTAACCATCAAGCGTAGCATGGCCGCCGTAGAAACGGGTTTTGTCGACGGAAGAATAGACAAAATGACAGATTGTAGAAATATTTGTACGCGTTCTACGCGTCTAAGCATAGCAATGTGTCATTTTGTCTATTCTTCCGTCGACAAAACGTCGTCATGCTACGCGTGCAGTTGTAAATACTTGTGAATCTTGTGATTGGTTGCGTCGTGACTTTTGAGTAGCGTCGTGGACGATAGACCTTATGGTTGGTTGGGTTTGTTTATTTCTTTATGAGGCAGCAAACTTCCCATCGTGAAAGTTCGACTCAAATATTTTTGCCTCTCGGGAAAAACCTACACGGTATATTCTACTAAGGTTTAAGGGCCGAAACACATTACCGCGTTGCGGCGCCGCGCGCCGCAACGCCGAAATCTGGAAGAAAAGTCCGAACATGTTATCTCGAACTTTCGCCGCAACACGGTTGTGTGTTTAGGCCCTACACGACATGAAAACAAAAGACAGTTGATTCCCAATGTTGGACACGGTGAGTAAGTGAAATATAGGTAAGGTAATACTTGTGTGTGATTAAAAAGAGGAAAAAGTTAGAAAGCAATACCACTAGACACGCGAATAAAGTGACGTTTATCGGTCAAATAAAATGAAGTGCTAAGGTTACACCGAAGGTATTAAGTCTAGGTGGTAGGGTAATAACCTGTCACCACGCAGTGTGCACGCGACATTAGCACCGATAGGGCGTCTCGGTAAAGGTCAGGCGTCAAATCCGGTCACACGTGGAATGGTATGTGTTTTAGGCTTAACAGTTATTTGATAGAAAGTGATAAACAGTTTTAAAATGTTTCCATTGAACACGATAGAAACTCATTTTGGCGTAGCACCGAGGACCTTTCTAAAAATTCGTAAATGAAAGAAAAAGTACTTTCCATGAATGTGGTGTGACTGGTATCTGTGTGGTGTGAATAGTCGATTCAATATTAAATATTAAGTTTTTTTTTTTATTAAGAATTTTAGAAATAAGTGCTTGGAATGGAGAGGCTTGTGGCTAAGAAAAACAGCCGCACGGTTCGACCGATCAGGTTAAGCTACGCTTGCCGCTGTTGTTGTTGCCGTGGATGGGTGACCATCTTTACATAACAAGACCCCTCCGTGCCTCGGAAAGCACGTTAAGCCGTTGGTCCCGGCTGTCATTCGTGGATGACAGCCGGGACCAACTGGGTTGTGGAGGTCAAATAGGCAGTCACTCTATGTAAAATACTGGTATTCAGCCGCATCTGGTTAGATTGGAAGCAGACTCCAACACAGTTGGGAAAACGCTAGGCAGATGATGAAGTGCTTAGAATGGATAGATCTACTTTTTGAGGTTATCAACTACTTTCAGGAATTGCGTTTATTCTGTTACACGTTGTATAAATAACAACTAGCTTCTGCCAGCGAATTCATCCGCGTGAAATTTCTTGTTTTAACATTCCATATTAAACGAATATTCGGAATCAGATCAGTAGCTCCGAAGATTACGTCTACATAAAAACTCACCAATTAAGTATACCTCTTTCTAATATTAGTAGTAGGTAGGTATAGATGCAGCCCCAAGGAGGAACTGTGGCTGGATACTACTATAAAGGTTAATGTTTATGTAAAGGTTTATGAACTAACCCACCCTCTCAAAGAGAGGAGGCCTGTGTCCCAGCAGTGGTAACATTATAGGCTGATTATGCTTTATGAACTAACACTGAAAGTATAATATCACCATCTACATCAGCCATAAGTAATTACAAAAAAAACGAAGCGTGTTAAAAATAATCTTTTTTGACGTGACAACGTCTTAAATTAGGTTGCGGCTGGGAGTCACTTATGAAAAAGTGTAACGCTCGGTAACGTTACGATGAGTCACCGAACGAGAGAGAGGCCCGCCGAATGCCTTGCGTCTCTCTCCCACTCAACTATCATTCAATTCCTTGTTCCTATTGTGCAATTTAATTATATTCATATCAATAAATATTCTACCGAGAAAAAGACGTTGTCACGTAAAATCTTCGCCCGTAAAACCGACTTTACAGGCAACCATTTTTTTTTTTTTTTAAACGTTGCCCCACACTAGGAATTTCTCCTGTATCGTGGGTGCGTTTACAAACATTTAAACTCACATACACAAACAGCCAGACCCGGAACAACTACTTGTAGGCCATACAAATATTTGTTCCGTGCGGGAATCGAACCCGCGACACGCAGCGCAGCAGTCAATCGCCTAACCACTGCGCCAACCGTGCCGCCAAATCTGCATGAAACACGGGGCTAAAGAAAACTGGAGAGAACTAATGAGCACGAAATCTTACCCGTTGCAATCAAGACTAGCAACAAGAATGTCAGAATACTCAGAATAAAGCATGCAGACGTACATTTCCACTTCACGCGATACATTTTATAGTTATACAGCATGTATCAGATCAGAAAGGTCAAAGTTGTGTGCAAATTTAAGGTGATATAATTATATTGAAAACAAATTTGGTCTTTCTATTTCGTGTAACTTGTTGAGTATGTGGAATAAGGATTTAACATTTTGGTATATGTTTTTTGACTCTTTGGTCAAGGATCATGTAAAAGGAATACCTACACGATTCAATGAATTTTTCTCGTTACAAAAGATTGCAAAGTTACACGCTATTTTTTTACTTTTTTCAACATCTCAGCGTGCAGCGTAACGCTTAGAGTTCATGGAATTTACTTTAAAACATAGAGAATTATCATATCAAAGTTTACTCAAAGTAGTTTTATTTATTTTGTTAAAAAAGGAGTAAATTAGTTTTGGCACATACGTCGTTTTATTCCGAGCGTACGCACAATGCACAATATAGCCATCACTCTTCTTTAGCGTTTCAAAAGTAATTGAATCACTTTCGCTCGCTAAGTAGGTTTTCGAGGATTTTAGATTTTCGAGGTAGTCATAGTCACTAAGTGGTGTGGTACACAGACCATCAAACTGAACAACTTTTTTCCATGCTACACAAGGCTACACATCAAGATATACATTTCCAGCTTTTTTAGCTGACCTCGCATTGTATAGATTTTTCGTACAATCAGAAGTCAGCTTATACTGGTTATTACAGCTTGCTGTGTAGCCGTGCGTACCAACATCGTAATCGCGAAAAAAATATGATCGGCCCCATACAAAACTTCAAACAGGTCCACTCGACCCCAATGTATGGGACGGTTGATTATTTTTCTCGATTACGACGTTGGTCCCATTGAGAAATTTGTTCTGTTTGATGGTCTGTACCACATCCACACCATTCTGATACACGCTGTATAAACAATATACAATGCAGCTGCAATGCCGTAAAGTTATTTTCTGAAGTACTTAGTTTTATAACTAAAACTGGCGCGATGCCGTCATGTTTACTTGGACTAAGAAGGTTAAAATAACTTTTAAAACGTCAGAGTTTTATCCTGTAACGACACTGGGTTACTTTGGAAAAACACTTGGATACTCGCTGTTTACTTGGACTTCGAAGGTCAGAAGAAGTTTTAAAATGTAAGACTTTTATCCTGCAACCACACTGGTAACCCAGTTTGGAAAATACTGGAATAAAAACTCCTATCACACATTATGTAATGCATAAATACAGTTTAAAAATAGAGCAATGTAAAATGTTAATTTAGCTCGCCAATTACAGCAATGTACAGTCAAGAAATTAAAAGGTTAAGCACTGGCTACTGGCTGACTGGCTGACATTTGAATATTTGTAGGTACACCATATGTTATGGTAGAGTGTATAGAACTTAAAAAATATTTAACACCATACTATGTAAAACTACATTCTTACAAATAAATAAATTCTATTCTATTCTACTGTTATGGCGGCACAGGCACTTTATTTTTTCTGTTTTTACTTGCACCTTATTATTTTCTTTATCTTTATTATTTTGTGTCTGACTTAATAGCCGTAACAAATAATGAAACAATATTATCGTTGTCAAGTACGTTTCGCCCGGTGCCCGTGATCTAAAGTATTCGATTGAAACTAAGCAGAGGAACAATTTTATTGCGTGTCTAGTATCAATAGCAACGGCTTTCATTTTGACAGTTCCACAACATTCATTGCGTTATTTACGTTGTAGAGCGGACAAATGTTTCGAACATATCAAGCATTGGTTTTGGATTAGCCATGTCCTTCAAAATGATTCGGATCGTGATTGAAAGTGTGTTACGCAATTAGGTGGCAGGAAAACGAAACACAAAGAAATCGAACTAATAACTGACATAATCAAGGAAGTGTAATTAATATGCACAACATAGATACACAAGCAAACACTACTTAGTCATACAAACACGTGTTTTGTGAACCGAATCCTACACAGATTACTTTAAAGACCTGTCCGACGCAAACGGATTAGCAACAGTCGATAAAATGAACATAACACAAAGCCTAACTAACATTATTATGGTTTGTCCTTTCCGGAGTACATTCAAACTACTTAGAATATTATCTAAATGTTAAGGACAAACGTGGACACCACTTACTTAATATTATAATTGGATAGATAACAACAGTGTGTTGCGGGCATGTACAGACAGCGAATGTGATTGGTATGCAGGCAGACAGTGCATTTAAGTATTAATCGCTTGTCCGAGTGTTTATAATATTAGTAAGGACATACTTTTTAAATATGAGACTAGGGAATGCAAATCCGTTCTGTTTTGAAATCCGGATTTTTAAGAACGGATTTTTGGTCCAATCCGGATTATCCGGATATTACGGATTTTTCATGAAAATAAAAAAAATCTACCCATATTAGTTTGTTAATATGATGTTTCTTATATTTATGTAAATGGATTAAAATAAAAGCACACGAAAATCACATCAAACAATTTTTTAAACTATCATCATTAAATACCGTAATTATGATGTTATTGCTATAATAATATGTACTTATTCTTATTAAAATAATCATTCTCTCCGTCTTCATTCTTTCCGTCTCGCGCGCAGGTTTGACGACTTTGAGCCTCCCGAACAAGCTGGATTCCGTAAAGGCTTTAGCACCGTAGACCACATCGCTGCTATAGGTTATACAGAAGACCGAAGAATATAACCTGCCTCTCTGCTTAGCGTTTGTGGACTATGAGAAAGCCTTTGATTCGATCGAGACATGGGCTGTACTGCAGTCTCCTCAACGGTGCCAGATCGACTATCGGTTTCGGTACATCTAGGTGCTGAAGTGTCTGTACGAAAACGCTACTATACTACGCTACTATACTATGTCAGTCCGATTCCAGGATCAGACCTCGAAACCTATCCTTCTGCAGCGAGGTGTGAGATAGGGTGACTTTATCTCTCCAAAACTGTTCACCGGTGCACTGGAGGATGTCTTCAAGGTTCTGTACTGGAAAGGGGCTGGCATTAACATCAATGGCAAGTACGTAACTCACCTTCGGTTTACCACCGATATCGTAGTCATGGCTGGGACCATGGAGGACCTCGGTACAATGCTCGATGACCTCAGTAAAGCCTCCGAAGGAGTAGGTCTTAAAATGAACTTGTACAAAACGAAGGTCTTGTCAAATGCCCATGTAACACTCGAACACTCGAAGTCGGAGACGCTACACTCGAAATCGTGGACGAATATGTTTACCTAGGACAAACTGTCCAGTTAGGTAGGTCCAACTTCGGGAAGCTACGCAATATCTTCCCGTCCCACATACCGCAGTGTCTCAAGACGAAAGTCTTTGCCCGTGCCCAGTGCGTGTTGTCAGTGATGACATAAGGCACTTTCTGAAACGTGGTCGCTCACAATGGGTATTATTAGAAGGCTAAAAGTCATTCAAAGAGCAATGGAGATGGCAATGGATGGAGGATCGAATTGGAAATGAGGAGATAAAATAATTAATAGGTACAAATTAAAAGAAACTCCGAAGAACAAAAATAAAGACAAATAGACTCCTTGTCTAATTATTAAATATAACATGCAAAAGTAACAAAATAATAATTTAACTTCACTTAAATCAACATAAATTTATCAACGTTTTTTTACGTACGAATGTAATTTTTGGGACATTAAATGTGTCCTCAAAAATAATAAAGTATCTAAAGTGCTGTCGTTTAGAGCCTGTCCAGATGAGGCGTTTTACGCGCGAGCGGACTCGCGCGTTTCAATTTATATTGCGTCCAGATAGCACGCTTTACGCGCGTTCCTTTGCTGGGAGGGATTTGCTATTTTTTTTTTCGCTTCGAATTCGCGCGTAGTACTGGATGCAGAAATGGCGCCCGAGTATCTCGACACGCGCGGCGCTCGCGCGTTAAATGCGCGGTCGAGAGTCTTGCTCATTACCAGCGTTTTACGCGTGTGTGAGGAAACGCGCGGCTTCATCTGGACGGAATATTTATGTAGCTCTAGTATCTCGGGAACGCGCGAGTGTCTACGCGCGAGTCGACTCGCGCATAAAACGCCTCATCTGGACAGGCTCCTGCTGCGAATTGGGTTGCACATAATTCTTGCTGCGGAAAAAGCACGCTCTGATTCGACGCTTGTAGGTGGAATGCACTGAAGACACTTGTAAGCGGAATGAACGGAACGATCAAGGACGCCTCACACACTTTCTCGACCCGCGTCCCGCGCCCTGCTCGCTTCCCCCAGAGCTGATAGACTCAACACACGCGCGAGACGCGACGCGCGAACAGCAAACTCGCTCGTTTCGATTTTTTTTGTTACAATTTCTTAAAAATTTAATTATTCAAAAAATCCGGATTCGATTTTCAAATCCGGATTTGGAAGTCCAGGAAAAATGTGCGGATATCCGGATATTTCGGATTACGGATAATCCGGATTGCATTCCCTATATGAGACACCCAGTTGAGTGGTCAGAAACTGGTCACTAGGCATACGCGCCACACAAAGACAACTGTGGCCTTAGTGTAAGTTTTTTCACTCACGTTCGGTTGCGAGCGCGTTATAATTTTATATGGAAAAACGTTATAGTGCCACCTGGTGGTCACTAGGAGAAACCTAATTTCCCATACAAAATTCTAACGCGCTCCCAATCGAACGTGAGTTTACGTGAGTCTAAAAAACTCACACTAAGGCCACTGTACATAAACAAACGTACAACTAAGGCACCTGTCCCACACCGCCGCCGATGAGAAAGCGATGATGAGCTATCAATGACACTAGTTAACAGAATTTAATTTTCGTTGTGCCACATGAACTTTTTTAGTGTTTGTACTACGTATTAGGTGGTGTGAATAAAAATACGCAGTTTTTTTTTTTTTGTCATGTATCAATTTTATTTGGTGAAGAGCTATTTAATATTTTCTTTGTAATTTTACAAAGAAAATATTAAATAGCTCTCCAGAAATATGTGAATAATGTGGTTTGTAAAGAGAAGGCCTACGATTTTCTGGAATATTTGGATCCCGGTTGGTCCCTTTTGATCGTCCAGCAGTAGTCAGCCAACATCCTTGTACTCCATCTACCCTGGCAACGCTTCTCCATCTTTGAAATGTCCTGATGGAACCTTTCTCCATGCTCATCACTTACGACCCCTAAATTTTCTGGGAAAAATCCAGATATGATCCCAGTGTCATTTAGATCTCCTTGAGTTATCAGATGTGGCTTATTTTGAATTTCTTCAAACTCGGAATCATCATTGTCGTTAGTACTCAATGGGCTTGAATTGGAGGGTTGTGATTCGTCAACCTTAAACGATGTAGACGGAACTGGTATAGGTAGGTAAAGAGTATTGAATTGTGTGTTTTGCCTTTTGATTTATGCCCTTTATTGGAGTATGACAAAAATAGCAGTCTGAGTCTCTACACGGTTCTCATTAATCGCAGGCGGTGAGACAGGTGCCATAGTCTAAAATTGGTTGTAGCAAGCTGCCTGCATTCCAATTTGTTTAGTCTACTGTACCCACATGACACACGCATAGTAATTATATGCTAGAACACACGTGGTCGCAGATAACAGCTGTACTGATAAACATTGTAAGTATTTGTTTTGTCCTAAAATACAGCGTTATTTTCCACGTTCGTCTGTTCGGTGATACAATTACTGTCTGATATAGTGTAATAGTCTTTGTAAATTATTTTAACGTGCAGATAGCGAGTCGGGCGAGCGTTCCAGATCGTAAGTGCTGCTAATCACGCAGCAAATAACTTCATTTGGCTATTCAGTTCGTGATCTAACCGCAGTTTCTAATAGATTCGTGTTAATGTTATAGAATTATGGAATTAGTTGAGCCCAGTTGTATAAAGTGAGAATAACTGAACGAGAATTACCTGTTTACCTAAGGATATAAACAGGTAAAACAGTGCGATATACATGGTGGAATGCAGCACGTATCTAGGCTAAAATAAATAAAATTTAAGTGTCTGTTTGTAATGTCAAAATAACAGCTTTTTACTAAATGCAAAAAAAAAAACCATGTTTAAAATATTTGTCTGTCAGTATGTCTATCTGTTTGTTCCGAGTAATCTCCGAAACGGCTGGACTAATTTTGACGGGACTTACACTGGCAGATAGCTGATGTTATAAGGTATAACCTGGGCTACTTTTATTTTAGAAAATGAATTAGGGATCCGTGAAATTCGGAAATGCACGCGAACGAAACTATTCTTTATTTTCAGTGGTCCTAGGATCTTCTCCAACCCGTATCTAAATAGGATATGATTTTTTTTTAATTATAATAAATAAAAATTACCTTTGATCGTAATACTTCTTTCGTCAAAACACAACTTTGTCGTGCCAATTAGGGTAAATGCGCAGTGGTAGACCGCGAAAATCAAATTTTCTTACGTTTTTTGCAATTTACAGGTAATCAAATGGAACAAATCTAACTTAGAAAGACGTAATAATGATTCTAATCTTCTAATTTTAATTCTGTAAATACGTACAGTCAGCAAAAGAGTTAGGTTTGCAGGATCGTCGGATATAGTTGAAGTTTAGTAACAAACCGATGGATGTTGTCGAATAAAATTTAATTTTAATAATAGAAAACACACAGCTCATTTATCAAATTAAATTTCAGTCGACAACATCCATTGGTTTATTACTAAACTTCAACTATATCCGACGATCCTGCATACTTAACTCTTTTGCTGACTGTACGTATTTACAGAATTAAAATTCGGGGGGAATTAAAATGTCGGGGGTTCATTCATTACTTTCAAAAACATTTTTGCACGCTAATGGGTGCACGTAAACCTTTAAATTATTACTATTTGGCTTTGGTGAAAAGGAGAAATAGGTATCCAAAAGAAAAATCCTACTTGACATGCACAAAAGGAACTTCTTGTTATACTTTTTGAAAATGAAGGAATTCCATTTAAAACTCCACTTCAGCAAGTCCCAGAAAATGTCCCGCTAGTTAATTACCTTGCAAATCAAAACGATCTCCATATTTAAATTGATTGGCAGCAATTAAAGCCAAACATAGTGGCATAGTCGTGTGTCCACAACACAAAATAAAGGGGGAAGAGAAGGTTAATTCTGTAACGTTCCCGACATACCTAGTTATTAAATTGATTGGTAAAGGGCGGACTGTTTTATGTAATTTTGTTGTTCAGAAAGTGCCGATTCTCAGCCTAATTTGAATACATAACTTTTTATTTGATTTATTCAAGATTTGTGGTGTAAATAAAGTCCAACCAGGTTTTCCAACAGCTTATACTGTCTTATAAGCCGGGGATACACATGCCAGTAACTTGCACACTAGCATACCAGCTCCTTGCACGTGCCAGCTACTGTGTACCTATATGTGTATACGCTAACTGGCACGCCTGTAACTGGCATAAAAGTAGCTAGCACAACATTTGATTTACTTGCGGGGGGTTACCAAAGCATACTTTTGTGCGACGCGATGGTAATACTGGCATACAATACAAGGGCACAACTTGCATGCCAGTATTACTTGCAAATGTATCCGCAGTGTGCCAGTTACTCGAACATGCCAGTAACTGTTATGCCAGCTACTTTCCCGATTTAATGGCATGCGTATACCCGGCTATATGGCCAGTGGCCACTGTATGAGCTGTTCTTATACATATATTCCATAGGTTCTCAACGTGGGCGATAAGGCCCTCTCGTGGGCGTTTAAGACTTTCAGGGCGGCATGCAGTACAAGACTCGCAACTGGATCGGTGCTTGACTTGCAATACCAGCCGTATCATACTTCACATGTGATGCCCAGCATCAATCCTTCGTTGGATCAGTACTACCTACATAGCATAATGTTCAGATCAGAATGAAGTAAGAGCTTACTCACACTAGATGTTTGTTACACCAAAGTTGAGTGTGCATATACACAAGCGACACGCGTCGACGACAGAGGCAACTGCGTCGACGCGTGTCGCTCGTCGTCGTTGGTTGTCTCCGATACGCGTCGGCAGCTGTCGCCGACACGCGTCGAAGCTTACAGCATATGCACACTTAGTTGTTTTATCTGTTAATTAGAATTTCAGATGCATTCACAACTGCAGAGGAGTGATTTTGGGTAAGTTTGTCTTTCCACGATTGCACATTCAGGCATTGTATTTGTATGGAGCCAACAGTCCTTCTGTGTCAATCTATTTAGTGACGCTCCATCGCGGTCACGTTGCTATTCGATCGGTTTTTGTAACAACTAATTAGGTCTGAACCCGCCTGTTACGCATGCACATTTACTTGACCGAGATTGTGTTTATGAAATTATGATTTGGGCTAAATATTGGCGCCGATTCTGTTGTGTCACAAACTAAACTAAATTTAAGTTCAGGCATCTTTTTCTTTCTATTTCATTAAGAAAAGGACAGAAGATAAATATTAGTTTAGTCCTGTCAAATTAGTCAGCGCCTGACGTAAATTGACGTATTTTTAATAGCCATTTTTTTAATCTCGTCTAAATTGCCTATGGAGTATCTTAATTTAACAGGACTAAACTAATATTTATCTTCTGTCCTTTTCATAATGAAATAAAAAGAAAAGATGCATGAACTTAAATTTAGTTTAGTTTGTGAACAACAGAATCGGCGCCATTGTGTGTTTCTATTATAATTAATTAATATATTGGTTTAATTATCACTTCGTGGTATTATATTACCATTATTATAAACTGTGTACTTATGCATAATTTAGTATTGATTTCCTCGATAGATCCACAAGGCCAAAATTGGTAACCAAGTTATCGTATACCTGTAGACAGAAAGGTTAAAATTACCGATACAAATTACATTAGTATATTTCTGTGTGATTTACGTTACAATCTCGTTGGTGCCATGACGTCAAATGAAGGGAAGTATACCATAACCTACACAATAAATAGATAAGTAAATATACACCTTTCGAGTTCTTCACCACTTCACAAAAAAAAACATGTGTTTACTCAAGGTCCATAAACGTGTCACTAAAGTAATCTAAATAGTGTCAAAACTGACAAGTAAAATGAAGTGTAAACTAAACGGTTTATTTTACGTGAACTACTTAGGTATGTTTCTTTACACTTCTAACAATATTAGGAGGAAGAGTGGCAAATAAATGATGAGAGGAAATCAGTTAAGGTCGAGTTGCTCGTCTTGGCCTTAATTAGGTAAGTAACTAAGTGGTATGTCCTTACTAGCGTTGAACGAAATATAATAATCGGCTGATGGCAATAGGCTCGCACCCTATTAAGTACAGCCGCCAGCACATCAAGCTACCTGGAACTGTCAAAGTTCCCCAATCAACCTTGAACCTTATGCTTCAGCGATAAAGTTGAAAATCTATTAAAGAAATTTGACAGATTGTAGTAGCTTGATGTGCTGGCGTCTGTACAATTGGACTTAGATAACTGGCGAAATGTGGGTGTACTCGATATCCGTGGGGTGTACGATAGGTACCTACATCTCTGCCCCAACCCTTCGGAGATTACAGGCGTGATGTTATGTTATGTTTTGGTATATTGATCTGATGCTGAGCATGAGAAAAATTATAAAAGCTGACTGCCTTCAACTATAGACATGCTTGCCAAAATGCCAATCTTCGTAACAACCTGTCTGTATGGATAAAGAAGTGTAATATAGTCCAAGTTATTAGAAAGGGCAAGATTAGAATGAAATAATGAACTTTCTACACAAGGAAGGCTAGTAAGTAGTTATATAGTACTCGGACTCGTTGCAACTTAAAGTGATAAGACCAGAAAATCTACTCCATGCAAAACACTGGACTCAACTAAACTGATGTTTTCTCTGATGGTATACTATTAGGAATCATCCTGAACAGTTCGAAATATAATCAACAGTGAAGTATAACTATTGACTTATACATACCAGTCATAACAACATTACACATTCACGCCTGTATTCCCCACAGGGTTACGGGCAGAGTAGAGGTGTACCTATAGTACACCCACAATCCGCCACCATGGACTTGTGATTCCATATTGCCATAAATGATCACGTTTGGGGAATGGATTTCTGTCATCAAGTTTTCAGCACAAGGGACAAATGCTTTTGCGAATTCTCTTGACATTGGTAGTGTTTTAATACTCTTTGACAACCCTAACAGGGTTTGGATTTAAACAAGGCCAGGGGTGTGTGCTTATTGAATGTCGTAACCTCAAGATTGTTTTTAAGGCCTTTTTTACCTTCTGCCTCTTCTCTGTGCTCGACATCAACCAGAAAGCTGATACACAGTGGTCTATTTGTCGCCGTCGAAAGTGGCGCAACAAGACAAGTCTATAAAGCGTAAATTGTAGTTAAGTTCACTCCTACAATCGCTAAGTCGATACCTGGAATTAGATCAATTTTCTGCGCTATGAATATTTTAGCAATAATGTTAATTGAATTCAAGTACAGACATGGTGAGGTTATTATTTACATGGCTTGGAAGGAGTTTAGTTAAAATTATACCGCGACTTCGTCCGCGTGAAATGTATTGTTCCCCTGTCCCACTCCGTCGCATTGCATCACCCGCCCGCGCTATTTATTTTATTTTGTTTCGTTTTCGCTAGCGTTCTTTCTGACTTTTTTTCTTTCTGCTCTGCTCCTAAGGGTCGCAGCGTGATGTTAAATTGCTTATAAGTTATAACCTTTCGCAAGAATTGCTCTATCAAATGCAAAAAAAGTTTTTTCAAATCCTACTGGTAGTTCCAGAGATGAGCGCGTACAAACAAACAAACTCTTGAAAGATGCAGATTATTACACTAAATAGATGAGGGTTGTGTGCCTCTTTGCAAACCACGTTCAGAACACGCCGTTAATAAAAACATGGCGTCTAATAAAATATTTCCTTATTGGCTAAACAAAAAAGTCTAACGTTCCATTAGGCTAGAATACTAAATGATGTGCATGTGCAACAACATCCTATCGGGGAAGCACATTCTAAACCACAAACATGGGAAAATCGTTCGGAAAATTATTTGCCCATTTCGCATTTCCCTATGTATTGCATCAATCGTTGTAGCGTCTGCAATCCGGTAATGGAATCTCGATGTCCTAGTGACCGAACTGTGCAGTCCACTGCATGAATTGCTCAAGGAACTAGCCTTTCCTGTTATAAGGTATAAGGACTTTAATCCTATAATGTAGTCATACGTACTTGTTCTGATAGGTATTGCCAGGATTATGCATTAAGTAATGCTGGGCATGTTAGTTAAAGATCCAATGACAGTCGTACGTGGGAGTGTTTAAAAACTGCTCAACCTCCTCGACTGCATATTTATCTTAAATTTAAAGGTAGTTTAAACTGAATTTACTACTGATTTTTGTAGGTAAGGTTACACAAATAAAATCAGTAGAATAATCTCGCACTTAGATACCAATTCCAAGTAAGTAAGTACAACAGGTTTCCGTAGCTTGCAATCAAACAATTAAAATGTTCTTAATAGATATATGGAATTATCCCAAGGAACATACATTATAATTATATTATACTAGCTGTTCCCCGCGGTGTCACACGCTGCGCGGCTCCTAAGGGTCGTAGCGTGATGTTATATAGCCTATAGCCTTCCTCGATAAATGGACTATCCAACACAAAAATAATTTTTCAATTCGAACCAGCAGTTCCTGAGATTAGTGCGTTCAAACAAACAAACTCTTCAGCTTTATAATATTAGTATAGATTACAGAACATTGTTAATAATTGTTTTATAGCCTGACTGAGTTCAGAAGGCCAATTCTTGTAATTTAAAACGTTCAGAATCTAGTCGCAGTCTCATTTCGGCGACAAACAAATGTCCAAAAATATATGGAAATTAGAGGTATTTTTGACAGATTGGGACTGAGATCAGGCTGTGGACGTTTTTAAAATTACGAGAATCGCAGCTCTTTTATTTAAAACTTTTATATTATCTTAGGGCGAATATCATCAAACAACTAAACGCGATCAGCACATCTAAACCGTGTTCAGTAGCTGTCAGTGTCAATATTCCACAACAAAGATGACAGTGACAGCTTTTGAACGCGGTTTAGATGTGCCGACCGCGATCAGTTCTATTGGTGAAATTCGCTCTCAGTCATGTTAACAAAAATATGCAAACTTATTACGTAGGCCTTGGCAAAACAATTTAAATATTGACACGGTAACAAGGTGTGTTTTTGCCTGTATCCCTAACAATTTTAACGACCGGAACCGGACTTTCTTCATAATACAGGTGGCAGGATTCAGTACATGATTATGAACAGATCATAATTTTACGTCTGCTACCAAAAAATCTGCAAACAACAGCACCACAACAAACAGACAACGAACACCAACTTCAATAGCACTTTTTCTTTAAATGTACAGACGCCAGCACATCAAGCTACTCAAAACTGTCAAATTTTCCCAATCAAATTTGAACCTTATGTTTCAGCGATAAAGTTGAAAATCTATTAAAGAAATTGGACATATTGTAGTAGCTTTATGTGCTGGCCGTCTGTAAGAATTATTTATTTTTTTCGTTTTCCAGCCATTATCAACGTCAAAAATGTCAAAATTCCTTGTAAGGTGTGTAACTTAAGTAAAGTACCTATACCGAACTCTTTCACAAATGAGTTATTTGGGTCAGCAGACACTCATTATAATTGACTTGTTTGTTGTCCTTGAATGAATCATACTTGCACCGAGACCGCAGAAAGATGAACCTCCTTTTTTTTTAAGTCGGTAAAAAACTGGATTTCAAATGAGTCCACATGGCTATTGTTAACTCAAAATAATAATTTACTTACTACGTAGAAACTTAAATGTTGTAACATCATTAATATGTATAATGCAGACGAAATATATACGATCATAGAAATGTAAAAAATATCTATGCATATCTATCTATACTTACTTACATCAACATAAATACAATATCTTGAAAATTACTGACTCGATTTTGATGAAACTTGCACGGTTCCTTAAGTTGAAGTAAATGTAAGCCAATACAAAAAAAATGGTCAGTTGCGGAGAAATGCGTGGACAAACATACATATACATCTATAAAATTTTGTATACGGTATTTGTTTGTTTGGAAGCCCTAACAGGTTGTCATATTTGTGAATATAATGCAGTTCCAATAATATTAAATACATTACATACTCGTGTCGAAATGATAACCTCCTTTTTTATGTCAGTAATAACAGCTTTTATTAAATGCATAATTATTATTATAAGTATGTATAATATACGTTAGGTAGGTACTTATAATTTTTTTGTCTGTCTGTCTTTTTGTTCCGGCTAATCTCCGAAACAGCTAGAGCGATTTTGACGGGAGTTTCTCTGGCGGATAGCTGATTTTATAGAGTAACATAATATGCTTCTTTAATATTATAAAAATAAAGAAAATCAAAAGGAAAGTATTTTAATGTCAAGCGAAGGAAGTCGCGGGCAGCAGCTAGAGTAAAATAAAATTTTACCAGGACTAACACGCAACAAAATATTGTGAAAGAGGAAAAAGAGATATTAAAAAGATAACACACATTGAAAAACCAGATAAAGCTCGTTCAGTAGCGAATTTAAATGAACAATGAACTAAAAACGCTCTAAATATTCAAAGGTTAGTAAATACTAGTTCAAGGCTTCAAAAACCTGAATTCAATAGAGCAGTTGCTCATTAAAATTCACCCAAACAATGTTACTGAAACAAAACAATGAAATACTTGTATTTACAGTTTTATCAAATTCCGGTAACAGCCGACAGAACCTATGTAAATAATACTTGAGAGTTGATAATAAATCTGCACCCAAGTCCTCTCATTTCTATAGTATATTCAGTCTAGGTATAATGTTTGAACTGCTGAGACACAGGCCTCCTCCCCGCGAGATGGAATTGGACCATAGTCCACCAGGTCTGGCAAAGTGTTATTCAGTTTCTTTACTGGTAATTTTTCAGGCTAGTAGCATCAGCTTATATCGTTCTCACTGCTGGGACCTCCTCTCTGTGAGAAAGAAAAGAAGTCCTCTCTGTGGGAAGTGGGCCATAGTCCACCACACGGGCCGATTGCAAGTTGGTGTACGTCACATGTCTTCTAATTCTAGGACATGCCGGTTTCGTTACGGTGTTCTCTTCACCGTTTTGAGAGTGGGGTGATGAAATTAATGACACAAAGTAAAGTGCCTGCCTGGGTTTCCAGTTCGAACCCGAACGAACGACGAACGACCCGGGCACGTAACTCGGAAACGTCAGCTCTCATTTCTATGCAAATACAGACATTGACATTCGAAAATTGACGGCACGGTTGGCGCAGTGGTTAAGCGATTGACTGCTGCGCTGCGTGTCGCGGGTTCGATTCCCGCACGGAACAAATATTTGTATGACCTACAAGTAGTTGTTCCGGGTCTGGCTGTTTGTGTATGTGAGTTTAAATGTTTGTAAACGCACCCACGATACAGGAGAAATTCCTAGAGTGGGGCAACGTTTAAAAAAAAAAAAATGTATATACATATATATATTTGAACTGTAGAACCAGATTGTGAAAATTGATAGTTGCCAAACTATACTTAAAATGCCTATCTGATCCATTTAGGATAATAACAGAGTAATTCGCATGATAACTTATTTAGGTTGTGCAAACACTGTTTTAACTTGAATGGTTCATTGAATGTCAATTACGGTTATAGTTATGATGGTTCATGAACATATTGTATCTATAATATAGACTATAATATACCTAGAACGAGCCGAGCGCTGACATAACGAGGAAAATAGTTGAAGATTTTAATATTACATTAACATTTTATTCGAATAATCTGAAACCGAGTTATTTATGACATATGGGGAAAAATAATATTCACCATTTAGGTAGGTACATATACTTAAAACTTTTGCAAAAATATCGTGGTATCCTCATGGCAATGCGTAGAACAATGACGCTATTATAGGCCTCCATGCACAGTGCGCGTGAGTCATATGATTCATGCACACAACAAAAACTACGCAAAACCCCACTCGGAGCGCTCAAGGTACAAACGGTTGCGTATCACACCGTAGCGTAATTATAATAATTGTAACAATTTATGGTAATTGTCTTAGATACTTACCGAGTTCTCTGTATTTGATGCGTATTGGTTTTACGACTTGGAAAATGATTGGTTTATTTCAAATCATTAACAGGAAATAATTATTTCCGCGATGGAATTGCTAATTAGTGCATAATTCATTCTGATATTAATATTAAATGAATAACTGTAAAATGCCTCACCTTGAAGAGAAAGGTTATGATGAAAGTCAATCAAGTCAATAATAATAGGAAACGAATGATTTATTTGGAACTGTATTTCATTAAACGTTTTTGCCGTGGGTATTATATTTTGTTATCTCACTTGTCTTGACAATATAGCCGATCTATTTTGAAAAAAAAAAATCTGAAATTCTGAACTTAGTTGAAGTGAGCTGTCAATCTGTCATTCCACCTGATGCTAGAGACTGACACTATTGACAGCTCACATTAAGCCCAAGCCCCCAAGCCGAAGTTTTTGCGGTGAGATTTACAGAATAGATTGGCTGATTGAAAAGTGAGATCATTTTGTTTCTTATTATGTCAAATGAACAAAACAAAACTAGACATAATCTCTGACCGTCGTGAGTCATATTTTTATTGAGTCTTCATGTTTATTTTTATAAGTATTATTATATTACTATTATACGGTGTGACGAGCACCTTCAGAGTCAACGTAAGACATCGGCAGCTTTTGGAAATGAGCGAACGTCTTAAACATTTTGTGTTTATTTATAAATATGAAGTTATGTTTTGAATTGATGAATTTATTTATGTAATGACACCAGCATTTAAACAAAAATAACATAAGCTTAATTAAAAAGCATTTAATGTTCTCTGTGTTATCAGAATCATGAATACCTAATTTTGGTCTGTAAGCTTATTTTAACAACATTTTATTAATTGCTTGCCTTTGTAAAATATTTCTTGTGGTCAGTTACATACTGGTATTCAGCTGCATCCGGTTAGACTGGAAGCCGACTCCAACATTGGACATGCGACGGGTTAAAGCTTTATATTGGAATTAAAAATCTAAGTGAATATAAATGGTTTTCTCATTATGCAAGCCATGTGCCTGATGGGATTTACCATGGGCATCGACAAAAATGACGAACTTCCATGCAAACTTTCATCCCCTAATTATAGCCCCTTTAGTGGATGAATTTTCAAAAATTATTCCTTTCAGTGTAAAAAAAATATCTCATAAGTAAGTCATACCTAGATATAAATATGAAAGAAGTGTTTGTGAACTGTTTTTACATTTCTTTGTCTTAGGTACTACTAGACTAGACACAGTGGTTTAGGCTGTGCGTTGTCTGTCAATGAATTTTAGATTTTTGTTAAGTACCTACCTAAGTTTCTAGATCAGAATGTATTTTCAGCCTGACTTATTTATTTATTTATCCAAATATTTCAGGCATCAAGGCACAACACACACACAAAACACATACCTACAATACAAAATTAACTTAACTTAAAAATACTATAAATACATATACAACATTATAATTAGGTAATTTCAAACGAACGCTCACGAAGTGTCTCCGTCGTGTTTCGCTGACTGGTGTCATGTAGCCGGCCACGAAACAGGCGGTACACAACACCCTTCGGCCAGAACTCTTCCTTGAGGACCTTGAAGTTCGTGTTGTGTTCGTCAATCAATCAATCACACTCACAACTAAAGAAAATATAGTCGCTTTGACACTTTTGACAGGTGCCCGGACCTGAAGTCGCAGTGCTGCCACTAGTGAACGCCATTTCAGAACAGTCATTCTATGTTCTGAAAAACGTATCACACTGCACAGCCGTCAATCTAATAATACACTTGTAATTTTATTTTCCTTGACGTCGATTCCCGTCAATAAAATTAAATATCATAAGTAAATTATAAATGTGATAATTGTATGTAGGTTTTTATATCATTATTAAATTACCAAATAGGTTCCTATGATGGCATAGGAACCTATTTGGTTATTTAATTAATTTTAATTTTGTAATTCAACTGTGGAGTTGCCATTGCCACACTCTATCTCGCAGTGTAATTTATTCGTATTAAAATTATGAGAAATTAATTTATAACAGCAAGACCTCAACATTAATAATTTGTCCTTGAAATCCGTTAAGTAATATTATAAACGCACATGCAAGTATAAATGTACTTAAACCACAAACACATTTATTTAATTCAATAAAATGCTATTTAAACTAGTTACGAAAATAAAATTTATTATTTCCCACCATTTTATTTTCTGGGTTAACGATTGTTTCTTATTATAATAATAATTGTGTATTACTATTACGTCACGGCACAATGCTTAACTTAATAATGCTCGGTTATGGACATTTTTACGTCACACTTGTTATGAGAACCACTACCGGCACACTATTACTATCAAATTGAATCATTTTGAAGCATATTGCTAATCGATTGCTCCATATGTTCGAAAAATGTATTTGCTCAACAACGGCAACGTAAATAACGCAATGGATGTTGTTCAACTGTCAAATGAAACCCATTGCTACTGATAGTGTTACGCAATTACCCTGCTGGTACAGTTGATAAATAAAAAAATAGATAAAAAATAACAACTTAACGCCTAGTTAACATTGCTACTACTGCTTACTTTAGAAAACAATAACAGTGTAAAATATGTTAAGGGTTAATGGAACTCATGATTCATAAAATATGGAACACTATTATCACAACGAAAATAAAAAACCAGACGATGCATTCTGTAAAAACCAGTCGATGTATTATGTAAAAACCAGCCGATGTATTATGTAAAAACCAGCCGATGTATTATGTAAAAACCAGCCGATGTATTATGTAAAAACCAGTCGATGTATTATGTAAAAACCAGCCGATGTATTCGGTAAATTCGGTAAAATCTCACCGTGAAAACTAAACTAAGGTGAAGTGAGCTGTCCATAGTTTCAATCCCTAGCATCGGTGGTCAAAATCAATGATTTAAATCAATACTTTTTTACTGCGACCAAATCAGCCAAAATGTGTCAAGGGACTTCCCCCGACATAACCTGCAGCGCGCACACACGTGTCCAATGCTGTTTATACAGGGTTATTGGTAAAACATTAACAACCTCTGAGCCTCTGAGGTCATTGTACATCACTATGAACAACTTTTACTATGGGACCAAACCTGAAATCGCGAAAAAAAGAAATCAGCTGTTCCCTACATTTTGACGAGTTATACGAACATAAATGTAGGGAACAGCTGATTTTTTTTCGCGATTTCAGGTTTGGTCCCATTGTAAAAGTTGTTCATAATGATGAGTACAATGACCTCATAATAGGTAGTTAATGTTTTACCAATAACCCTGTATATGTAGTGTTATTATTTAATTAATAACTGACTTCCAAATTAAGAAAGATCAGAATGAAAAAAAAAAAAAAAATTCCGATTTAAATCAAATAAATCCGATTTAAATCAAATAAATCCGATTTTTTTTTTTAAATCATGATTTTTATCAACCCTGGTGGTTAAGACAGCTGACAAATAAAATCAACTGTTCAATGATGAATAACGTTCATGAACATCTCAATTCTAAGACTCAGCTCACATAACCGAAAGAAGATCTTTGCGCGTTTAAAATAGCGCCGACAATCCATACTAATATTCTAAATAGATCGAAAGTAACTCTGTCTGTCTGTATGTTACCTTTTCACGCCTAAACCACTGCACGGATTTCGATAAAATTTGGCAGAGAGATGGATTGCACCCCGGGGAAGGACAAGGATAGTTTTTATCGACATACCGCGCGGGCGAAGCCGCGGGCGGAAACTAGTAAGTATGACATAAATTCACAATTTCTCAGCAATTATTTTGAGCAGTTTGCTCTTATAACAGTTAGCAAGTTAATAATTAACGTTGGATACATAGATATCACGAACATAATAAGTACCTGTGATATGTTATTAACTTCTATTACGAATCGCATGTATCACGGCATAGCGCGTCACGATTACATTATTAAAAAAATAGGTAGCAACGAGCTCAAATTCATAAAACAGATATAACTTACATACTTAATTAACTCATTAAGAAACTCAGTAGAAAGAAGTGAACCCATTCAAGCTAATACACTAATCAAATAAAGTGATCATTCCAGTACATAATAATGACTTGAACTTCTTATCAGTTGTACCGAAATGGTAGCAGGTTAATGACTTGAACTTCTTATCAGTTGTACCGAAATGGTAGCAGGTAGGTATATACATATATGTATAATATTATGACATGTATATGTCTACGCGAAAAGATCCAAAGTTGATTAGGTTTTGGATAACATAAATTATTATGTAATGTATGGAACCCCGCAGTGATGTTAGATAATCAGCATAGATATGGTAGCGTCTATGGATCGATAAATTCGGGCTGTTCAATAACTATTATTTTAAGGAATAAGTATAGCAAAAACAATTCGATCCTACTTCAACACCTAAAGTAGTAATAAGGAGGAGGTTCCTCTCTTTAGAGCCCTGACCACCGGCAGCTTGTACCACGTATTATTCCACGTATTATTATTAGTGAAACACACCTTCCAAAACATAAAGAAAAAGATAACAAACTTATTATTGAAATCCTTAGAACGGCCTTTCTTCCCCTAACATTTAGGCACAGTAAAGATATTTATACTGTGATTTAGGTCTGTTCAAATATCACATACTTACCACTAAAATAATAAACAACGTTCCGAGTAGGTGTAGGTACTAAGGAACTGATAATGCAGCAATCAAATCGCTATTGTTCCTTCTGATAGTGGGAACTTCTTGTAGAATATCATATTTATCAATCACAAATAGTTAAGTATGTTTACAAATTGTAACCGTCTATTAGGATTACTTACTTGACTGTCTGTAATATCCTACTCAACCCATTCAACTTTATGCTCATGCAGGTAAGAGTGACTATGCAGTGCATACTGTGCATACCTTTGGGCTGTTACCAGTTCGATACATCTAATTTGCACAGATGCACTGATATAGTCGAACTAGGTAAATGCTTTCACCGAGCACCTGTTGATTTAATTCGTACAACAACTACATCATAGTCTTTTCCTACTCCTCCGCAGTCCTTTTCTGATTTATTTCGTTGCGGGTTCTAAGACAGTTGAATCATTACCTACTCCTAAACTCGTCAGGGTTCAATTTCTCCCGCAGAATCAACAGTGGCGACCACTACAAGTCTTTTAGGAGTTTTTGGAGGCTTTCAGGGGTTACAGCGTTTGGGAAGAGTGGCTAATAAATATGGTCACAAATAAACTACAATAACAAACAAACCTGTGCATGTCTAAGCTGGTTGACGAGCGTGGAGCACCTCTCCGGGTCTTTCCGGCCGTCAAACGAGTCCAATTCAGCCGCGACCATGTTGAGTGCGTCGTCGGCGAAGAAGAACTGCGCAAGAAGCGACCGGTCGTCCCTCTGTAACAAGAGAAAACAGTTTTATTAGGATTTTTCTAACAACACAATCACTGAGGAGCTTGAGCAGTCCAACTGCGCAAACTAGCGAAAAAAATTTGTTATTTCTAACTGGTTTTCAGCAAAACGGGTTTTAAGCGCAGACATCTGAACGCAGCCTTAGCATGCATATAATGTCTGCATAGTTATAGGTACTTTCTCAATTTATGGGACAGTAGGCAACCGATACAAAGAGGTACTTAGATTTATTTTTCTATTATCAAGGGAATACCAACACGTTTCAATTACTTATCACGCGCAAGTAATGTCTACTAATGACATACAATAGTCTCTCGTCTACTAATGACAGACAGTAGTCAACTTCTTTGACTAATGGCAGACAATAGTCTCTCGTCATTGGCGTATTGCAACTGCAGAAACATACACCCATCCCATCGGGGAAGTACAAACGTGACGACCCTGCTTTACGATATTAATCTTTAAAGACAGGTCTGAAGATTTGTTAACAATGAACACATAATCCATGGTTCGCATCACGTCATTAAAGCACCATTCATGTAAATAAGCATTATAGCTAAGTGTAGTAACAACAATGTGTAGTAATAAATGAATGAGTTGACAGCTAAATTACGGTCTTAGCAGCCAGGTGTTTACGTTGGCCAGTCATTGTGTTAAACTTACAAGTCATGGTACGTTAATAGCTACAAAGTGTACATAAAAATGTAGACAAACATTTTCGATTCCCAGTTTATGTTAGTCGACTTCGTAATTACTTTACCATTTTTGACAAAAACAGGCCGAGATCTATCAACGGTTACCACGTACTTAGGCATAGCCTTAGCCTTAAGCGTTATTCCTGTCACCAATCTCAAGATCAACTACAATTTTGAACAAGTTGCGCCACAAAGTCGCGTCGCGCCTGTATATGTTAGCCTTAGACAAGAAAACTGAGACCAATGGCTGGTGGACAATACACCATCGTCTTTAGCCATAGAGGATCGTACGGCAAAGGTTGTTGTTGTTTCGGCAACTTTAGTGTCCACAATTTATGGTCGCAGAATAAAAAGGTAAAACAAGTATGGCGTTATACTTAGTATTCATTAGTTTTGACTCCATGGTTAATGGGTGCAAAGACCTTATCACGTTGGCGCAGTACATAAATAAACTTAAATGAAAACACAATTTTGGGCTCATTTAATAGGTTCTAAATTTAGATGAAAATACATATTATACACCAGTTGGTTTTATAAAAACTTGTAACAACAGGCCTTCGGTAGGACAAAGCTAGGACATTTGCGTCACAGTCCGAACTCAGAACCCAAGTTCGAATTCGTTTGGACGTCCCAGCACTCCCAGCGGACTTGCTAGAGTACTGGCGGAGAATTGAAAACTTTAAATAATAAGTACAACGCTACAAGATTATATTGGTGACGAATGTATATGTTGATAGATGGAGGAGTGGAAGGCCAAAGGAAACTTGGATGGATTCTGTGAAGAATTATATGAAAAAAAGGGAGTGAATGAAAACGTGACGGTTAACAGGGGAGAATGGGAGAAAAAAACGTGTTCGCCGACCCAAGTAACACGGGACAAGGGCAGGCAACACAACCTACATAAGGACAGTGACAATTTTGGGGGTTTATTTTAAGATTATTAAAGTTAAGTCATGTTTAAACGTCAAAAATATTTGGTTAGATAGTCGCTAATCACTATAATGAACTATAAGCAACATTTATGAATAAAGATTTTACCTGTATTCATAAATGTTGCTTGCCAAAAACGCCCCCCGCACAATGTCATTTAGGCACCAAAAGTAGCACTCTATCTACCTATTTGAACGCGTTATTGATTAAAATGTTAATGAAAAATAACGTTAAACTTATTAAGAAGTAAGTAAAAAAATTACTTATATTTTTCTTGATAATTTCAAAGGTCAATTAAGTAAACATTATTCATCTTCTATAAGTATTAAAAGCTAGCCATATTGCGGATATTTCCTTGAGAACATTACGAAACAAAATATTATGACGCTATGTTCTACGTATTTTAAGCGACTACCGGATCATTAATATGATATATTCTCATACTTCTGACTTTGTTCATTCTTCCTTTCATATTCAATCCATTCTTCTTTGGAATGCACTTCCTCTTGATATCAGGACGGCCACCAGTCGGTATGCATTTAAGCGGAAATTGCAGAGTTATTTTCGAAACAAATAGCGTAGAGTCATCTCAACACCTCTCTCCCTTGAATTTGTATGTATATATATATATATTATAAGTATATATTAGAGTAAATAGTATGTATGTGTATATAACCTATTTATGTATTTGTGTACCTAGTTTTAATAGTATTTTTTTTTAATTTATATCATTGTTCCTCTCAACCAAAGCACCTACCATTTAATCTCTTCACCACCCTTGGTTGACTGGTAGAGAATGCCTAAGGCATTAAGTCCGCCTTTGTACCTTTTTGTGCGAAAAGTTTAAATAAATAAATAAATAAATATAAGTAATATAAACAATTTAAAACCCACTTAGAAAAATCGTAATAGAATCTATATTTACTTCAATGACGATAATACCTACAAGATGAAGTATGAATGCTTTTAGAAAATTAAATCGTTCCAGTTACTCAGAGGCGTCTCTAGCCCATGTTGCGCCCGTGTGCAAACATTACCCAAGCGCCCCCTAGTAAGCGCGCGGTCAAAATGGATGGGTATATAGTACAAGTAACAGCACATCAAGTTACCACAAACTGTCAAATTTCCCCAATGGATAATAAACTCTATTGTTTGGAGATGAAGAAGAAATTCGTCGGTTTTGGTGCTGTTGAATGTATTTAGAATTATACAGGGTGTTCTGGTGTTTACCCTAACAAGCCAAAACGTACCCATGTTAACATGTCTATTTATAGATGTTATGTTACACCCAAATTTTGAAATTTCTTCATTCTAATTACGACCTCAGATCAAACAAAGTTCAATATCAATTGGGAACATTTGACAAATTTGGGAAGCTCACTGCGAGCGAGGCTCACTGTAAAAGCCGCAAATATGAAGTAAACATATTTACATGTTTACTCAAATATAAAACTTAATCCATTGCGCCAAGGCTTATTTCGCAAAATTACGTGTAGCGAGCGGTAGAACACAAAGTGCGACACGCGACACGCTTTTTTTTTTTTTCTGATTGGAAATCATCGTTCCGGGCCAGCGATAACCCTTTCGGACAATCTCGCTGACCCCGAGGCTTCGGCCCTATGGGGCCCCTCCTCGATGCTGACATCTTTTTGAGGCGCGCGTGGAACACCTACGCGCCGTCCGGCACGGGCCTGGTCCTGATCGGACGGTGAGTTACCCATTACTCTCCGCCCGCAGGCCCGCACCTACCGTGGCCGGGAGTCGTCCCGTGGCTCCCGACGCCCGGAGCGTCTCCCGCGGCGGCTGGGACGGGAGGCTCTCTCCCTCATCCGTCCCGCCACCTCCTTCGCTAGCATGACTGCTTCGCAGAAGGAGGTGGCTGCCTCCCACTCCCTCTCGCCCCGGACCATGGCTTGCACCAGGGCTGGACGCGACAGGTCGCCGCCGCTGCCGATCGCCTCAACGAGGACACGGCGGTGCTCCGCCCAAGCGGGGCAGACCTCCACCGTGTGCTCCACCGTGTCCTCTGGGCGATCCTGGCAATGGTGACACCCGGGCGTTTCCTCCCGCCTGATGATGTGCAGGGACCTCCCGAAACTTCCGTGTCCGGTGAGGACCTGCGTCAGGCGGTAGGTGAGGGCGCCGTGGCGCCTCTCTAGCCACTCCTCAAAGAGGGGTCTTATCGCCGCTTACGCGGCGTGCCCTGCGCTGGTTTGCGACAGTCGCTCCTTCCATGCCGCTATGAGATCGCGCCGGAGATCCGTCCGCTCCACAGCGATTTTCCGCGGAAGCGGAACTTCCCCCCGGCGGCGTAGTGCCTCCGCGCACCACTCATATACGCGCGCGAGGACTATCGCCTCCAGATCCCATGGCGGTAGTCCGGCAATGAGGCTTGCCGCCTCGCCCGAGATCGTGCGGTAGCCCCGGATGAGCCTTATGGCTACCACCTTCTGGGGCGCTTACTCACGCTTTTGAGAAATGCCGCGCGCTTGACGTTCGTCCATGGTAATTAGTACTTTATTTTATATCCCAAAACTGTTGAATTCGCATTATTCGCAATATGATTGTCGGCGTGTTTTCAAACTAATCATTGAAACAGGTGCCACCGAGCGATGCGACACTCGCTACTACACCAAATATAATCGTTAATAATGTTCATTTCATGTTGAAAAAAAAGTTAATATTGTAAAAGCCGCTCGCGCGCTCGTGGCGCGACTTGCTTTGGTGTAACTCGACAAATATAAGAAGAGCTCCAGATGCTATGCAAAATGTATGCAAAGCGGAGCTCTTTTTACGATTGTGGGGCTCCGTAGCGAGCGGCGCTCGGCGCCCCCTAGGACCGCTGCGCCCGTGTGCAACGCACACCCTGCACAATAGGTAAAGACGGCCCTGCAGTTACTTGCCAACATTCAACGGTCTGATGTAAAGAACTTCGGACCTTAGAAGACGGACGGAAGACCGTTGGAAGTTGGGGCTTGTAGAGTCAGAAGCTTGGCTCTACATGAGATCTGATATTTTTTTGACAGTGCGAGCCATATGGTCTCGTCCTGCCAACATTTTACATGAAAATGTTTTTGGTGGGATTTCACTTCTTTATGTAGGTAGACTAAGAAAAATTAATTTGTTCTTTTTTTGGGTGTTTTACTAAAAATCCTGAAATACGGTAGGGTTAGGGGTTAGGGTTAGGGGGGGTAAGGGTTAGGGTTAGGGTTTAGGGGTAGAGGGGTGGGGTTAGGGTGGGGGTTCGCTGATATTTATCAGCGAACCCTAGTTTCAATACACGCTCACCGACTTTCAGGTCACCAGTGAACGAAGCATCAGAATAGTTTTTAATTCACAAATTCAACTTAAAATTAAGAGTCAAAATTTTTCATATTATGTTGATTATATGTTGAATTTTAATACCAAAATACACATCTTAGCACTAAAATTCAACTTAGTATCTAGGATATGAATGAATTTCAGTTTCCACGGATGTACTTAACTACTTAAGTAATAAATTGTGAGACCAACACTTATAATCACATTAATTAACGTTTTTGTTGCCTAGCCTGAGGCTGTTATGTAAGATGACAAGTTATCTAACCACATTATCTCAATTAGCTGTCAGTCTCTATTAAGTGAAAAGAATTCTCTATGTATAAATAAACCAAAGACTAGGATTAAGTGAATGGCGTGAGTCAAGGTGACAGACGTCACACCAAGCTGGGCTTGTCGCCTCCTTCACTTTCATCAACCCGATTTATGTAATCGAAACATATGCCAATGTGAACCTTAACCACCTTGTAATAAGAGTCCTAAAAATAAACAAAATTGATGTTTATAAAATGCAAATTAGGTTCGATAAACAAAAAACTGCAAATAAACAAACTTGTTTCAGTTGAATAGTCTCTCTGACGCAAGCTTCGTATTTTATTAAGATAAAATTGAATGCAATAATAGTCGCCGAAACTTAAAAGGTTAGATTCGTTTATTTCTAAAACTGTATAAGTGTATATACGATAACGAAAATCTGATAATGTCATCATCATCATTGAGATATGAACATGACAATCATAGTGGCAATTCTTGTCACGTTTTTATCATTGTATTTTTATGACTGTTTTGAAAACGTAGGTAATAGATAGGAAATAACAATGCAGAATAGAATTTTAAAAAACACAATGGAAACATAATGCGCGCAATATGTAAAGTATGTAAACACAAGTACTTCTACTTAATGTCCAAAACAAACGGGAAAATAAATACTTTTCCTTGTAATTATACTAAATACTTCAATCAGCTGCGAACGCCGTTTTCAAGTTTCAATAAATCAAATATTAGGTACATCTTGAGATCGAAACTTGAGTCGACTATAAATCTGCTGCTGTATTATCAGTTATCGAGCATCATTCGACAAGGGCTCCATACTAGGTCAAGCCGATTGGACCGCAGCCAAGCGAGTCAGCATCGGAAAATTGAGAAAATCGAATATAATTATGCCCAAACTAGAACTGCACCAAACAAATATTTTAGATGAAATTGACCGCGAAACGGATTTAATTAGAGTCAATTATATATGAATTGGAGCAAATCATCGTCATCAGTATCTGTGCCGATTCAATGCAATGACTCATTTCAGTTGTAAACACACACATTGGTGTCGAAACACGCAGACCGAGCCAGCTTGTTGAAACTGACATCTGCCAGCAGACAGGTTTTTGTTGTGTGAAATCTTGCAAATATGGCAACTTGTCCATAATTAAGTTTGGCATTGAGAAGATCGGTTAACACATTAGTCGAAGAATTTTTCAAGCTGAAAGAAATAGCCAATAGGAGTGAAAGAAACATTCGACTGCTTATCAGCCTGCGCAGGCGCAACTATTTTACGGGTTCTTGCTCAACTGCTCAAAATGGGTCATGGTTTTGTTGCGTGCTGTGAACAATCGGATTTTACTGTAACTGGCTTCTTTTTAGTGTTAGGGTAACCGTATATCGTGTCACTGAATTTCATTTCGGCTCTTTTAATAGTACACTTTTATTATGTAGCGGACAAAGTAAATAATTATCTATTACAGACCTGCAGCCCGAAAGTCGGACAACCAGTCTTACCAAGGGGCATCGTGTTACCCAGTAACTGGGTTGTGGAAGTCAGATAGGCAGACGCTCCTTGTAAAATACTGGTATTCAGCTGCATCCGGTTAGACTGGAGGCCGACCCCAAACATAGTTGGGAAAAGGCTAGGCAGATGATGAGTTCTCTATTAGTAATATTTTTTCTTTAGGTTATTCAACAATTGTTTACCAGATAATTTCCTAAATAGTACATTTTATAAGTGCAACAATTACATGCAGGCTAACACAACATGTACCATTTATGGTTTTACTTAATAATCATCATCATCATTTCAGCCAAAAGACGTCCACTGCTGGACATAGGCCTCCCCCAAGCACTTCCACTTCGACCGGTTCTGTGCTTCTCGCATCCAACGGGTTCCTGCGGCCTTCACAAGGTCGTCGGTCCACCTTGTGGGAGGCCTTCCAACGCTACGTCTTCCGGTACGTGGTCGCCACTCCAGAACCTTTCGGCCCCATCGGCCATCTGTTCTGCGAGCAATGTGCCCTGCCCACTGCCACTTAAGTTTGGCAATTCTGCGGGCTAATACAAAGCCAAAAAGGATATTTACAACTCGGAGTTATCCCCTTTCAGGCCATATAATCTCTCACACAGTTCATCCAACGTTTCTTTGGTCTTCCCCTTCTCATAGACATCCACATTCACACTGAAAACTTTCCTCGCGACTTTGTCCTCATTTTTCAGCACCCTAATTGCATAACTCACTATTCCTCTCAATTTGAATCATTTTGAAGCATATTTCTAATCCATTGCTCCATATGTTCGAAAAATGTGTGTGCTCAACAACGCAAATAACGCAATGAATGTTGTTAAACTGTCAAAATGAAACCCATTGCTACTGATAGTGTGCTGGATGTGTAACAGCAATTTTCCGGTATGCAGTTAAGAGTTAACAACGACACCTTGAATCAGCCAGCCCCGCAGATGTAGTCGCAGATAGCTCTATTGTGATTTGTGTCTATTAAATTCATTGCAATTTACCAATTTGTGACGTAGTTCTGTCGTTGGGGTTCGAGAGTGGCTGGATGCATGAGTTACACAATGCAGCATAGATGCAATCATTTTGTTGAGTGGCTAAGACGTAAGTATACTTTTCAGTCTGGTATTATAAAGTTTCAAGAAACCACCGAAAACTTCCTTGCTTTTAAAATAATATTCAAATTGTGAGAAAAGTATTGGTCATCGTCAACACGCATTTTGTTAGTGGGAAAGTTTGTTGGCAACCTAAACAAAGATTCTGTACCTATTGCATTTTGTGTTCTAAATAGATTTATGGCACGACTCTATAGCGATGAGGAAAAACGCTTGGTATTCCCCCATCCAACCGTATGAGGTAAAGATATAAACATTCAATGTTTTAAAGAGTAATAAGCTACGAGGTGGATTCGACTAATTTATGAGTTTCCACGCATAGCAACTCCATTATTAATTATTATCCTTAGGTAAATAATCTACATTGTTAAACGCTGTCTCACCACCAAAATCCTACGCCCAATCAGTCAAAGCCAAAGTATTTATTAGTGCGATTTTTGGTGATATAACAGGTCTTACAGATATTTTATAGAATCTCAAAAATCTACCCTTTAGGGGGCATACACTATTAATTTAACAATATTAGAAATTAATTAAAACATTATATGAGTATGATACAATTCTAATAAAATTAAAAGTCTGATAGGAATATTAGGTACATCATAAATCATAAATACAGGATCATGCGCAAGAAATTTTGTCAGCAAGAAATTCGTCAATGGTATAGTAGCATTTGTCTAATAAAAATGTATTTAGGCTGCGTTTAAATTGAGTCAAGTTTAAATCTTTTATGTCATTTGGTAGCTTATTAAAAATTTCTCAGTCTACATTTGGCTCCAAAATAAATGGAAAAGGACCAACTGAACTTACTGAAAATAATCATGAATATTGACAAATATTGGGACCAGCACCCTAATTGCGTAACACAATCACAATCTGAATCACTTTTAAGGATATTGCTAATCCATTGCTTCATAATGATTTTGTCTACTCCTCCTCCCCAAAGCAAATAACGCAATGAATGTTTTTGAACTGTCAAAATGAAAGCCATTGCTACAGTTACTGTGTTACGCTATTATCCCGCTGGAGAAGGATATAGGCTACTGTTACTGTTAGCCTGAATTATCCCCCTGCTGGGCAAAGGCCTCTCCCCATGACTTCCAGCTCTTTCGATCCAGGGCTAAAGGGGACCATTGGTCGTTTGTTTTGTCCAGCTCGTCCCGCCACGGGGTCTGCCACGACGCCTTCTACCTGTCAGGGCTCCACGTGGTGATTTTGGCCCACAGTCCCACTTGAGCTTAGCAACGTCAGTAATCTGTGTTTTGGAGCGCAATGTGATGTTGCGAATATGGTCTGTCGAATTTGACGCCTAGAATACTGCGCTCGTTGGCAAACCTTGAGTTTGGACTTTTGAATGTTTGTCAAAGACCAAGTCTGGGATCCAGAGGTAAGAATGGGAAGGATGCACATATCCATAATTTTTCGCTTTAGTATCAAAGGCAGCCTGTCGGTATGGCTTTGACATAGACTCATTAAATATTAAATACACGCAGACGAAATCGCGACAACGGCTAGTAAAGAATAAGTAAAAGAACGCCTAGAGAACGAATCATTGGCCTCGACATTGGCATTCACTATTTTAAAGCACCTACATTAGTTTCGAAATCAGTTTTTTTTTTTTATAATCATTCGGCTTCGGCTCAGACAAACATACAGTGAGTCATACCATAATTGAATCGATTACAGACAAGTCGGCTAAGTATCTATATCTTCTAGATTCGTCTTTGATGGGTTAGTAAGGGTCTAAACAGACGGACTGCATTTCGGCTGCAACATCGCAGTTTGGATGCAGTTGACTCAACTGCTTCGAAACCTAGTTATGTCAACTGCATCCAAACTGCGACGTTGCAGCTGGCATGCAGTTCAAATGCAGTCCGTCTGTTTAGACCATAAGTCGTATAGTTTAGTTTATGGGGTTAATTTAAGACAAAAGATTATTTCGAACCAGTCCATGAAACCGCATAAAAACGTAATAAATGAATGAGATAGTGGTTAAGTTACTGATATGGTATGGAATATTAGGTCATGCACGACGGTGGCCTAGATCCTGAACAATATGTCATATTTTCAGTAAGTAATAAGTCTCCTTGATTCGGGATCTTTAATAAAATATAAGTACTGTATCTAATAAAAACATGTGGAAACAATATTAAACGAAATATCACAGGGTGTTAGGCAAAGGGTTAGCCAAACAGGGGTTCGTAGCTAGATCCATTTAGGAAATACATGTTTAGTTAGTTGGTCTACCTACGAACCCCCCTTGTATGGCTAACACTCCGTCTAGCACCCTGAATAAAATAAAATCTTAAGCTAGGCCTCACATTACTGGGTTTTCATGATACCTACCCTATTAACGTGTATTTTATTGCAAAGTACATTAAACCCGAACCGTATTTCTATAAAATCTAAGCCTTGCTTTAGTACATTCGTCTTTTATGTAAAATAACGTATTTCTTTGGCACGGTTTACTGAACGTTACCAAGCGATACTTAGTCATACAGAGACCGTTTTTTATACGTCTCAGGCGAATTCTATTTAGAGGAAATTTCAAATATCATGTCTCGTCATCGATATCTTGATTCTGACACAGTGACCTAGGGACTTTCAAAACTTAGATTGGACCGATTTCACTATCTATAAAAGAAGAATGAACGGTACGTAATAGTAGCTTTAAAAGTTTAAACAACACTGCTTCTAGGGTTCACTTTAACTTACACAAGACAAGACTTACATTCAAGGAGTGAATTATTTACCTATACCTTGACATATTGATTCATGCTTATAGGAACCATAAATAAAGTAAACAACATTATTGTCATAAATTTTCCATGTACAAACATTTATTTCTGTCAACGTCATTCCGGCATTGAAATCCATCGGAACTTCGCAACACAGGGCCAACATTTTTATTTTGCCAACCGTGAAACATCGCCCTCATTTCCAGCTATTTACGAAACAAACTGACATGCACATCTTATCTTAATAAAACATGGAAAGCAATGAAATAGCGACGACAATGAGATCACATGACGGTTCGGGTTCGGCTCTGAACGAAGACCTTGACGAATTACAAATAGTGGGCAACGGCCGACAATCTGCATTGAAGATTAATTCTTCCGGCAATTAGATCCTAATAAGTACCCGACTCATCAATTAGATGCTCTTGGAGATCATAAAACATCGGAAACGGAAAATTTACATCTAAATAATATCATCGAGGTTACAAGGAATGAGGTGCCGACGTCATACGACTCAATTGTCAATATCACTCTCTCGACAAACAGTTTATGAAAGCAATGACACTTCAGTTCAGGACAATCTTAGGGCATTACTCCTAGACACAAAAGGTGTGGGAGAATCATAGTGGTCGTTCAATGTCAACAGACTGTAGCCAAATTACAGAATGACATAATATATAGTTCAACAAAACTTGGCGAAAATGACAGTCATGCGAAGTCTTGATGAATCCATAGAACACCGATGAATCCTTGGAATACTGAAACTAACATGCCTAATCTCTTTCCCGATGACTTTTAAAGGGGTTACAGTCGGATAAAATCAGTAGTTTAGCAGTTTCCTCCTAGGTGCTAATAACAAACATATTATCTTACCACAATAAATTATCATATCGGTCATTATGGATATTTATCCCTATTTAAATATCGATACAAAAATCGTTTTGGGAGCACCATGTTAAGGAGTACTCAAGAGCTGAAAATCGTAATCGTTAACCACTTCCACCCATAACGAGTTGCAACAATACACAAACGTTTCTACTTGCAATAATATTATGTATCCTACCTAGAAAAACATTATGATACGAGTATACGTAGAATTTAATTCAATTTCCGACTATTACCTACGAGTCGATGACATAACAGGCGCAATGGATGCACGTGACAGCTGTGGCATTCCTTTATTACTCACAACACATAACGACTAGCATTGAAGCAAATAACTGTACCGCTAGGCAAGGCATTCATTGCGCATGGTATACGATGCAGAAACTTATCGCACTATAAATAAGAAACTTAATAAAGGAAGTAAATAATTGGTTAGTTTACAACGACTTCATCTCGTGGGCATTCTAGGAGATTTTAATCTGAATCAGATTGTACAATTCGAGACCTTATAATTGTTTCATTTCCTGGCACAACCATTCATTATTATTGCAGTCTAAAGACTGTATTCATCACCACCATCATCAGCCTCTCCGCTTGCACGCCATTCAACTCGACCCTGCGAAGATCGTCGCTCTAGCTAGCCTGAGGGCGTCCTACCATACGTAAGCCAAGAACTTAATTTTGGTGCTTCATTCACCTTGAATCTCGAGAGCTGTCAATATAAATACATACGTGTCGAATTGATAACCTCCTTTTTTTGAAGTCTGTAAAAATCACTGTGATTTGGACAATGATGCAAATAAAAGGTAAAATAACTGAGAACAGACTGTAGTAATAGGTATCACCATTTAAGTATCTTCTTTCAATGCTTTAGGGTGCTTACATAAAGAAACAGGGGGTCTACTCCGAAGCGGTTAACCACTGTATCGGCCGAATGTTCGGTCATTTTCTACTACCATTAATTTCCTATATTTACTATTGGTCCCGACCAAACTGTGCCAATCCGAACCTTTTTAGAACCTTAAACCCTTTTTTTACCTTTTTTTTTAATTCGTAGTAGGACAACAATATTCGAATCAGAAAATGACCAAACATTCGGCCGATACAGTGCTTAACCGCTGCGGAGTAGACCCCCTGGTTTCCGGTGCAGGCGAAATAGTCCCACAAGAAACAGGTAAAACATGTAGGTAACCGTTTCCTTCCGTAGATCAACCTGCAGAGACCTACCTGTACCGGGAGTCAGGACCGAAAACTCGCTTCTTTATGTGAGCACCCTTTGTCTAGACACTCGCTAGCCAGCAGCAGGTTTTCTGAAAGGCTATTCAATGTCTTTCTGTTTTGAAATCTCATTGAAAGTTATAATTTTGATGGGTATTTATGGTTGACTTATGATTAATCATTTCATTTGGGTTTCAGCAGTTTTCAAAAACCGCGGACAAGGTTTAAAAAAGAAGAATTTTGCAAATCCGTCTGTTTTTATATGACGGAGTTATGCCCGAACATACATAAAAAAATTAATGTATATAAACATCCGAATTGAGAACCTCCTCCTTTTTTTTGAAGTGGGTTAATTAAAGACATTTAATTGTTTTACAAAGTTAAGATCGACTAACACTGATAATGTCTAAATACTTTCAAACAAAATTAAATAAACATTCGTGCCAAGTATTTCGGTACGAGATTAAAGGCAAATGAACTTAGCACATTATTAGAGACAGTTCATTTGTATTCAAGGAAAACAACATTATCTTATCAATATTACAAACGGATGTCTATGGTCAACCATCCGTATTCAACTCACGCATTTTTTTTTTGTCAATGCATCGGTATGTTAATAATTAGGATAGGTATTTGAGGTTTTATTCAGTGTTTTTAATAAGATAAGGAAAATTATGTACCTAGTCAGATTGTACGTTTGTTGAATAAATAAGAGACACAATATATATATATATATTTAGTCTTAAAATATTAAACCTTTAGGTAGCTAATTCTAGGCCAAATCTATAAAAAACTAAAATTCTAAGAACTTGCGAAACTAGTTCTCCCAGGAAACTGATAAGACTTTAAAATCTAGGTAGGTACTTTAATAATAATAAATAATAATATTTATTTTATTTTATAAGTAGTTTGTACAGACGCCAGCACATCAAGCTACTACAATCTGTCAAATTTCTTCAATAGATTTTCAACTTTATCGCTAAAGCATAAGGTTCAAAGTTGAGTGGGAAATTTTTACAGTTTCGGGTACCTTGATGTGCTGGCGTCTGTACATGGCATACAACGTTGTCTTATAAACTAAAATGTTATGAAGTAAATTACCTACAAACAACAGGCGTCATAGGACTCCCTTTTCCTAAACTGGGCAGAAAAACCTGTCTGTATCAAGAGTATCCATTAAATAGGTCTTAGTGGCGGTTACAAAATAATTGGTACGTGCAGTACTGTAGGTAGGTAGATTGTAAATATTCTGTAGAACGTTTAGAATTGATGGAAGACTCCCTCTGTGTCATTATAAATACGAGTTTTAACTTTGGCCCAAGTTTTTGTAATTCGAACTTTATTCCGACAGAATTGACAACTTAGACTAGGGTTTAAAATCAGTTTTTGTATGGGTGATCAGGGTGATCGCTCATCTGACGGAAGATGAGTATGTGTAACACCATTGCCACGTTTTTAGTCATCTTTCATTCGTGGAACCACTACCTATACCCACTGATGGTAAATAGCACTCTAGTACCTAGAGTGCTATTTTACGTCCAAGCTTAGGTCCATCTAGAGTCTAGATGGACCATGGACATAAGTATGTATATGGAAACTTAGAACAACGTCAGTTCCAGTAAGCTTTTTCCAAAAAGATCGTAAGCATGAATAATGAAAGTCATGGACAAACTTTTTTGCAAGTAACAAATGACGGCACAAAGTTCATGCGTGACAAGTTACCAGCTAGTTGCCTGTCTGCCAGACAAGGGACCTGTGACCTTTCCGTAGTTTTGCGAACTTTTACGAAGTAGAACAGCTGAAATAACGACCTTGTATGCATAGATCATGACAATGTGTGTCTAGGAATGTGTTTAGCTACTATTTTACAGCTGAAAAATCTTGATGCAATAGGATAGGTATCGTTGACAAAAGTTAATAAATGTAGAAATATTATGAAATCTTTCGTAGGTATATCCATAAATCTAATCAAATCAGCACTGACGAGATACCACCTTGCTGACTGGCTAATATTCTTATAACGACATGAGCTTTTGTTAATGGTGCGAAAACATGAGAAAAGAAGTATCAAAGTAGGTACAATTGTTTGTTAGGGATCTGAAGCGACCTGAGCTGATGGGCACACGACGTGGTAAGTAAAGGTCGCAAGTGGTCCCAATATTGTCCCTTGTGGAAATCTATGAGAAGTATCCTAGAAATTATGATGATAATGATGAATTAAATCCAGAAGGTGGGTCATCTCTGTGTTAACAACTAAAAGTTAAGAAGATGCACTACTGTACTGCAATAGTATGACCGCATTAGCAATGTTTACTAATAGTGCACATGCAAGTTTAACTAGAGTTGACTAGAGTGTAATGTGATGACCCACAGCCAGCGGGCGTGGTATTTACGTCAGTTATCTCTCGAACTGATAACCGTAATGACCATACCAGAACAGGTCATGTCATTTACAAGGATTTTATTAGATTGATGATTTACTTACGTACTTTACCAATTATACAGAGTTAAATGGCAATAGAACGGTTTGCATCAGCGACATAGAGTCTTGCGAATAGCGAAGAAACGTGACTCGGAAATATTTTTAGAAATGCTGAGTTCTACTTGTAATATAAATCTAGAGCATGGATCAAAATACAGTCACAGTCCTAGTAGAACATTCTCTAAAATGAGCTTACGGTAATAAGTTTTGTGCCAAAAATTTACTATTTACCAACAACACAATACTTAACGGTTGCCACGATCAAGAACAATGGACCTAAAAAAGTCAAAACAATGCAAAAAGAAATCCGTTCTATGATTAAGACACCCACAAACTTTATTCGTTGAATGGGCAACAGACTGCATCCATTCGCGAAACATTTGGCAAAGACGACCGAGTTTCGCCATTGGGAAAGCGGTGAAAAAAAAGTGAAAGTGTGCAAGCGAGACGAAGGAACAAGTTGGCCTTGTTAAAACGAGACGCAAGATGTGACGTCAGAATCCGATAACGCGGATTAAGGATGTCAATATTATAATAAATCTATCGTGGATAAAATTGTATAAGCTTGCAAAACTGTTGTTATTGATAACTGTGGAGTTCTTGGGGTCTGCGATAAGCTGTTATGAAATTACTTGTTCAATTGAATGATGGAGTCTCTCTTCTTTATTCGTTGCTGTTCTCCGTAGAAACATTTACATTGTTATTGGACGTTTATTATATTAATACTAGGTATTGCATGCAGCTCTTCTCCTGTACTTCCTTGTGTTCGACACAATACAACATCTGTCTTATCTTTGATGTCCATGTAAGCACTGCGATTTCTTTTAAATCATCCTACACCCTAATTGCGCAACATACCGGTCAACTGTGGCATCTTTACCTTCCATAGGTATCTTTACCTATACTAGTTAAACTTATTTTTTGTTTTGTCTGTGGCAGTTTATGTTATTTCGCAGATATTGGTAGATTTTGTAATAAATTGTGTTAACCCAAAAAGTTTTTTAGGCTAGTAACTTCGTTAACTGTCAAAATAGAGTGCTTTTTCGTTATATGCGGTCAATGCGCTTTTTTAGCGCCTGGACCTTTGGCAACTTTACATTTCATGCACTTTGGAACACACATTCGATAAAAACTGTACGCTGGGTAAAGTTGCCAAATTTATTATCGCTCATATTTTTGGCTTTTTTAGCGATTCTATGTGAAATTTAGTAGAATTCATTGGTTCAACCAAAAGAGACACATATTTTTTACAAAATAAATCAATAAATGTTGTGGTAAATAGTAAAAATGTGAAAAAATACGGTAAAGTTGCCACAGTTGACGTACTGTCAATTACAATATGAATAATTTTGAAGGATATTGCTAATCCATCACACTAATATTATAAAGGCGAAAACGAAAGTTTGTGAGTGTGTTTTTATATGTTTGTTCACGCTCAGACGGCTGGACCAATTTTGATAAAATTTTGTGTGAAGGTAGCTGACACCCTTGATTAACATATAGGCTACTTTTTATCCCGATATTTCTACGGGATCGACAATTGTGAGGGTGAAACCACGGGGCGCAGCTAGTAAAATATAATAAAAGAAAAAGTAGGAGCTCATTGGTCATCAAAGAAATTCGTCCGTCTCGCTGTCAATGGGATAAGTGCCCATATTATGTTCGAATTTATCTACTCAACAACGTAAATAAGGCAATGAATGTTGTTGAATTATGCAATTACCCCGCTGCAGTGTACAAACTTTACCATGTAAGAAACTTATTAAAAGGCAAATTCTAAGCATGTAGGAGATGGTCATTTACATTTGATTAAAAGATTGGCGTAAAAGGGAGGAGGGGGCGCCCAGCGATAGGACAAAAAGTATGTGGATAATGATGATTCAATTTTAATTGACCAAAAACAAGCTTATACCTAGCCATGTTGGTTCTCTACCACCTATGACGTCATTTAACCGAATAGAAGCAAAACCCACAACGCAACGGCTTGAATGGTACCGGTGTGAATCGGTCCACTAATCCGTATTCGTCATCTAATTGTACTATAATTGTGTCACGGTGGGACAAAGGCCTTTGTGTAGGAGCAATTCGTCAATACTTAAAGGAACTTAACTGTACTTATAAAATACTAGTTCCTAGCGTCCTCATGGAAGAAACCACACTAATATTATAAAGGCGAAACTTTGTGAGTGTGTGTGTTTATGTTTGTTACTTCTACACGCTCAAACGGCTGTACGAATTTTGATAAAATTTTGTACAGAGGTAGCTGACACCCTGGATTAACATAATAAAGGCTACTTTTTACAAGCTTTTAATTATCCCGATATTCCCACGGGATCCATACTTATGCGGGTGAAACCGCGGGGCGCAGCTAGTATATAATTAGGTTTTCGGCAATAAATAATACTTAATAATTATTTTCTAAAAAATAAAAGTACTTAAGTCTAAGTTACTCCTTATAACATCAGCTATCTGCCAGTGAAAGTCCCGTCAAAATCGGTCCAGCCGTTTCGGAGATTAGCCGGAACAAACAGACGGACAGACAAAAAAAAATCAGAAATTGTATTTTTGTTAGGCATAAGTACCGTAGGTATTTACTTCCATTATGCATTTAGTAAATAGCTGTTTTTTGACATTGCAAACAGACACATCAAATTTATTTGTATGTTGTACCTACCTATAGATTAGTGTTTCTAAGATAGATTGAAGTAGGTAACCGCCCAATGATTCAGTGGTTGGCCAACAGAAATTGAGAAGCTACTATGGCACCTTTTCAATCAATCAAGTCATCCAAACTATTCAACAGGTGAAAACAAGCAGCATGCGGTTTCGAGCGTGGAACCACAGTAAAGATATGAACAGTAGTACAGAACAGTAGATGCGCGCGTCTGTGTGAGTGTGCCGTTTCGAACGTTAGTACGTAGTTTCCGTACTGTTCATATCTTTACTGTGGTGGAACTCCCCCGGTTTTCCCACAAATCACTAAATTATGCGTTTAGCGCTAAACGTATTCGAAACATCGTTCTCTTTCTGTAAATCGTTTGAAGATGACGGAGACACAATGCTGCTTTTTATTAATTAATCTTAAATATCTCTTTACTTCATTATATTTTAAATAATCTAAACAAGGACAAAACTCTATAAATAAATCATCATGATTAGAAATGGAAATTAACTTTATGACAACATGAATCATTTCAAAGATAACTTATCAAAAACAAAGATAAAGGCAATACATTTAAGTAGAATGAAGTTATAATACATGCTTACCTTCTGATAAAGGGGACAATCGTAAACAATGCTATTTATTACAAAGAGATATTTTAACTCAAGCCTGAACAGCTTTATTGTAGTGAGGAATTTATATCCCAAAAATTATACAACAGAATTCCATCTAGCTTTTTCCCAAATGTTTTGGGGTCGGCTTCCAGTCTAAACAGACCGACTGCCTGTCTCGATCGATGAACTCATCACAACCCAGCTACTGGGTAACACAATATCGCTTGGTAAAACTGGTTGTCAGACTTTCGGAATTCTGAGTAGGTATAAGAAAATGTATGTTGCTTAGGATAGTTTTTTTTTGGTGGCTAACAAATGGATTTAATTATAAATAGTCACATTAACATTATTTTTGCCAAAACAAAACAATTAAGTAATTGGTAAATGGGTAATTAATATAGAAGTTAAGTGAAAACTTCATAAAGCAGACATCTGAAGAAAAAAAAAATAAACTAGTTCTAGACCTACTTACTTTTAAAAATTCACACCTGCAAAGGGTAGTTATAAATAAACATTACACATAACATCACACCTGCAAAGAAGAATATCGCAGACTATGAAAACGCGTAAATAAATAAAACTCAGTAGCACACTGCTAAATTTGCCACAATTAATATGCAAAAGTGGGTTTAAAATGATCCTTTTAAGGTAAACCAGCCATTTGTTTCATAATTTATGCATACAAAATGATTGATAACAGCACATTACCTGATACATAACATGTATGACAATAACATATTACGCAAGTAATGACAATGAATAAATAGTATTAATAATAATTCATGCCTCTATATGTTACTCAGCGCTCATAATGTCTTATTAATTATGGTTTACTACTTTTGAACGAACAATCAGGATAAGCTACGCATTCCGCGGTTGGTCTGTGGATCTTTACATACCAAGACCTCTACGTGCCTTGGAAAGCTCGTTAAACCGTGGGTCCCGGCTGTCATTTGTGGATCTTTGACAGTTGTTACAGGTAGTTAGAAACCAGAAAGTCTGAAAACCAGTCTTAGCAAGGGGTATTGTATTACAATACCCCTTGCACATCCTGCGGTTTCTTACTAAACTTCAAATATATCCGACGATCCTGCATACTTATCGCTTTTGTTGACTGTACCATTTACGCTCTTTTATTATTTTTGGTATTTTGCAATTAGTTTTATACTTTTAGTGGATGAGTTGGAGGTAAACATTGGTTTACATCTTGACCAACATCTAACATGGAATTTACAATATAAATCATATTTCTAAATAAACCAGAAGAAGACCTGGAACAAGACTATGTGTAAAAACTCACCTGTATTATACCTTCAGTTGATGCAAATAACCTATTTCAATTTTTAATTTTTGACTAAGTACTGACAGGTATGTTAAATACATAATACACATACATAATCAGCCTATAATGTTCCCACTGCTGGGACACAGGCCTCCTCTCGATGAGAGGGAGTGGGCCGTAATCCACCACGCGGGCCCAGTGCGGATTGGCAGATGTCACATGTCTTCGAATTTTTGGTTCTAGGACATGCCGGTTTCCTCACAATGTTTTCCTTCACCATTTTGAGAGCAGTAGTGATGAAATAATTTACACAAAGTAAAGCGCCTGTCTGGGTTCGAACCTACGACCTATAACTCGTAAGTCGCGGCCGTTACCACTTGGCCACCACTGCTCATATGCTGCTGGTATGTTAAATAATGCGGTCAAAGTACAGCTAAGAATGTATTTGCCTTTAAAAACCTTAATTTTAAAATTAACCTTTAACAAATGGACTTCCCTACAATTACTTTTGATACCACCATACTATACAATAACAGTAATGGGTTTTGTACTTACTAATATTCATAATGATTCTCTGGTATTTTTATCAATATAACTAGGCATACAAAGCATTTAAACATTATGAGGAAAATCATTAGGAAATACCAAAAGATTGCTGATATGAGATGTAAGAAAATGTTATGTTATAATTTTTATTCGTGGAATAAAACTGATGTCTGACAGTCTTTGACTGTCTTTGTATGGAAGAACTGTCAAAAATTCAAAATTATTCCTCCGATAAGGTTATCTGGCATTGGAAAAATCAGCCCTTAATCGTAGAATAAAATTGACGTCTGACAGTTCTAGTATGGAAAAACTTTCAAAAATTCAAAATTTATTCTCAGGATAAGACTTATTCTAGGTATAAACTTTGGTGGAATGCGCGGTAAATAGTATAATATTACAGGTATTATACATACTCAATTACTTAATACGCCTCACCTGTCTCTGTCTTTCATATAAAATAATATGAGACAGTAATAGTAGTACTAACAAAACAAATTTTATGATGAGTAAGTTTTGCTATGATCAAGCAAGTCTGTCTATTTTGAATACTTCAATGTTGACTATCAAGTATGATATCAAGTCATGAATATAAAGTTTTACAACACATGCTTACATTATCAATTTATTAGTGACCAATGAATTGCTCTCTATAAGTCACAGTATCATAAAGTAAATGACCTTCACTAGTTCAATTCTGATATGGATTCAAAGAATAACATCAAAACTTAATAATTTATTAACCTAAAGACTGACAACAAATCAAAAACTTGACAGATGGCAAACATTATACAACAAAAAACCAAAGTAATTATTTTATGACGACGTCTTTACGACTGTGAAGATCAAAACAGACGGCGCAAAACAAACCAGTATGGCAAGCTAATCTAGCAACTATTTAACATAACAACTCTGTTTGCTACAGCATCACATTATGCGCGGCCACCGAGGCGTTCACTACATAACATTTTCATACCAACTATTACCAACATATGTATTTACTATTGTACACTGATTTGCATGTCGCTCTGACCAGACAATGCAAAACTTCGAGTAATGTGACGTAAGGACCAACAATCGTGCCCTAGTGATTTAATATGACCACTAGAGTAATAGGAAATAGTACTGGAGGCTTTAACAATCCGAACAATGGTAGGTAGAAGGAAAATCAAACAGAAACAGTGACTGAATCATCCCATTACATGCCAACAAAGAATGAAAACTTCTACAACGCGATTGATAAATACCACGCCTACAGAACAGGTATTCACCATCTGTTTATCGTTAAATATACATAATAGCAGACCCAAGTTATAATATCAAGTAAATTAGCACAGCTAAAAGGAATATTAACGAAATATGCTGTTGACGTACCTTCGGTTTATAGAACCACTTTCTTAGGGACTCCATTGGACCTGTCTTGTATAGCAGCCTCATATGAACGGATCACTGCACATCCACACACATTATAAAAATGAAATAGCACCAATAATCACTACGCAAATGAAAACAGAAACTTGATTTTCGTCAATATTTACGTCAAATAACACAAACGGCAGACATGTTGCCACTAGCCGCGTTCCGTTCACTTCACGTTACGGAGTGAATGACTTGACGAAAGCGAAACCACAGCGAAACTATTTGGGTAAAGTGAATGAATGAAATAATAGTGCTGTCCGCTACAAATGATACTATACCCATTTAGTAACTTCATTACGATTAGCGATTCTTCATTTTAAAAAACTTTATTTTTTCGTAAATACGTTGTTTGTATTTACAAACAACCACCTTGTAAAAATAACTGCATTTTTTAAAGTGTACCAATCTTAAACTTATTTTATTTGAATTAAATTTTTGGTTTCCTTTCCGCTTTTGACACGGATATCAAGTTTGTCAAGATTAATAGTGGAAAATATTTACTTATTAGATATATTTCCATTTTATTTATTCAATGTTTCAAATTCCTACCTATTTCCACGTATAACGTTTGTACTAAACCTCTTGAACAGTGACGCTCACTTCGCTCAGTCAACTATTCAAACATATTGCCTACTAATCTGCCACATGAGCTTGTGGAAGGGTTCTCTTTCTACTACTTTCAATATTACACTAAACTTATTTGTAAAAACACCATTTTGTGACACAAATTAAATTAATGAAGAATAATTTAGTCAACTAGCTGGATTTTGTAACTATTAACATTCATTCATACCTCATTCGATTAAACATTTATAAGCTGTGGTGATAAACGACAGTCACAGTCAGAATGAGTAAGATCTAAAACGCGGGAAATACAAGTGATACAAGTTAGAAAAGAAAACTAGAAAGTGAATGTTTGTTCTTGTCTTCTTGGTATCATGGGTAGCACGTAGCACGGTACAATCAACCGCACGTCCATGGTTAGTGATAGATCGCCCGGAGTCCTGCTAGGACTTAAGTACTTCCGGCTTCCGGTCGGACGCAACTTTTTTCGGCCACGCACCGTGGCGTCGTATTGGTGTAGGTATACAACATTATTTTTAGTTTAAGGTTTCACTGTGGTATATGCGAAACCCGAAACACGTGTCTAGTATTTTTATGTACTTAAAGAATATTAGGTACAAAATTTCAAAACTAGGGGTAGGCGCTCAAGCAACTTTTTTCGACGCCCGCCCCGCACCGCCCGGGGCCCGAAAACGCATGGAGTGATAAATGATGATAAATGATTTTTATTTCCGTAAGTAGGTTTGTACAAACACTTTTACACGTCAATCATATTTTTTTTTAAACTAGATGTCGGCGTTTCCTAACTGACTATTCTGAGAAGAAAGGCCGAAACAAACTCAGAAGTCACAGTCTCTTTAAGGCCCTGCGCAGACGGCACACTTTTTGTGCGATCGAGTCTGCGGCGCACAAAAAGTCTGCATGGCGCGCAAAAAGTCGGTCGCGGATTTTTCACAGACTCAACGCACACGACGCACATCTTCGATCATTTTGTCGGCAGAACTGTAGGGACGTAGACGCTATGGAAATCGTGCAGAGATGATATTCTGCCTTAGAAGTATCATAAATTGCTGGTCTGTTTTGTATTTCTTGAATTAACATAGTTACATCGACCTCTGGCGCCATGATAATAGATCGCGTGCGTTACGTCCACCCCTAGCAAATGCAGATTGCCGACTAAAGTGTGCGCCGTCTGCGTTAGCGCGCGTTGAAGCAAACGTTCAATTTTTTTCACACACTTTTTGTGCGGAGCGGCGCGCCGCGGCGCGGTGCGGTCTGCCCGAATTACACGGATTTTTTGTGCGCCGGACTTTTTGCGCGTCGTGTGCGTTACTGCATATAATTACATAGGTTCTATTTTCACAGACTAAAAAGTGCGTCACGGATAGTCTGTCGTCTGCGCAGGGCCTTAAAGTCCAGACAAAATCTTGGTCAGATCGTGTGAAGACCATGTAGGTTGGTGTCTGAAATGGTCTTTTGAGGAAAGAACCACACAGATTGAGCGGACCTGTCCAATCAGTGCAAGCATTTGCCAAAAATCGTGCAGCTCAACTCAGAACTTGAGGAGCTCAACGATTCGACGAACAATACCAAAGACAGGACATTTGGGTAGGCCGCATAAACTACTCAAACTGCCAGATCATGATTAAAACTAAGAAGGAAAAAAGAAATGACCCACATAGTCCTCACATTCACAATAATTAAATAAAAAATAATAATAAAAATTACTTACAAAGTAAATATTCATGTCATTGTCTAAATAAAATTCATCAATGTCAATGTGTATATAAAAAATCGTCATCATTTTGGTATTCCAGCGTAATCAAGTTTTTTTACTTCCTTTGATTTTCATTTGTATATGAGTACCGCGACACTCGCTCGTTTTTTATTCATTGTTAATTATACAGGCACATTTTTTTTTAAATGCCTTACTTTATTCACCTATTATAATATGAAATCTTTAGGCACTAAAGTTTAGTGCCTAAAGTGACATACTTAATTATATTTCATATAATAGGTTATTTCCTACAAGGATCTGTGACAGTCGTTACGGGTAGGTAGTCAGAAGCCCGAAAGTCTGACACCCAGTCTTACCAAAGGGGTATCGTGTTACCCAGTAACTGGGTTGTGGAGGTCAGATAGGCAGTCGCTCCATGTAAAATACTAAACCTATAGGTACCGGTTAGACTGGAACTGGAAGCCGACCCCAACATAGTTGGGAAAAGGCTAGGCAGATGAAATTATTTTCTTTAAATAATATTAGATAATGCGCTCCTGTAACAAAAATTTCCTCAATAAATCAAGTTCGAATACCTACTTCTATTATATGATTAGTATGAAAGTTTTATTTTAACCCTTCGCATGTCGCATGTACAGGGTATGTACCGATAACAATAGAATTTCTATTGTGTCTGCTAATTGGACATGCGACGGGCAATGTTTTAAGGTCTCTGCACACAGCGGGCGCGGCGATAAAAAATAATCATAAATGTGTATAAATCATTTATGATTATTTTTTAAATGTAATCAGCACATCCCAAAAAAAGCTGTTATAAAAAGATGGTAGAGTCCCACAAATGAGATGAAATTCATAATACCCCGTAGACAGAGTAAACTATAGACTGCTGCATATCTTCTTTTTCATTCGCACAAGAAAAAGAGAAAAATATTAACGTGACTAGCGAAGAAAAGAGACAGAGTAAGAATATTTCTGTCCCTTACTGCGTGTCGGCTAAGCACATCAATGTGCACAACAAGTTTGACGTTTATGAATGAAATATTAAAAATTATGAATGAATTAGTAAAAACTACATCGCGATTAAACGGAAAATAAGATCTTTTTTGTGCATAATTAAATAATAGTACATTTGCGCAACTATGAAAATGGTTAGGTGCAGTGTAATAAGCTGTATAAATCATAGTATGATGAAGATTGCCGGAATTTTTTGTCCCTTTCGGTGACACGGATACCATGAGTCTATAGATTACTCTGTCTACGTAATACCCACTCCTGGTAGCGCCATCTGTGACCGCGTGAATGAACTATGTGTTTTAAGCTGTGGTTTAGGCTGTATGCGATTGGAGACCGTTTGAAAGTTCTTCTTTTAGCCTGTTTAAAGTTCTTACGGCGGCCACGAGGATTTATGGCGTTGGGAAAAATACGTAGGTACCTAAAAGTTTTAGGACAGTAAAAATATATTTCTGGAATTATTTCTCATTAAAATTATAATTATTTACCTTCTTGCCTGTTAAAAATGTGATCTCGTTAGGTTAGAAGTTTTATACCGAGAGGTACCTCAGTACCACCAATGAAGAGATAATGTAGGTACTCTTACATTATCTTTTCATTAGTTTAAGTACTTACTACCTACCTTATTACCTACTTATAAATTCTTACCTATGCTATACTAGGATAATACCTACTTAGGTACATTGCAGTTGAGTTGTATAGGTACTATTAGCTGTGCTATTTGGTTCATCTCTGCCCAACCATTCGGTGAAAACATACGAGTACAGTCACGAGCACTAATATGTCAACACTTGCCAACTTTCAATTGCGATTTTTTCACGAAATAACGAATGCAAAGTTGAAATACGGCACTTTACATAAACCTATAGGTTCGGAAATACTATGTTCGTAATAACATAAAATTTCATTCAAAAATAAAGGAGAAAAACGCCTTTGAATAAAGCCAAGTGTATACATACTTATGCTCGTGACTGTACCTAGTGTACCTACGTGATTTTATGAAGTTAAAACTTGAAATGTTTGATTATAAAGATCCAAGTGTCGGACTTGGAACTTTCTGCGCAAGAAGCATTTCGCAACTCCAGAAATACGGCGAATATCTACGAAATACTCTTGAACCGTTGCCGCGTTGATGCAAAAGGTTACATGCTCTGTGGTTGATGCGCTACACGAGTTGCTTTCAAGACGGATTACCTTAGTAGGTATGACTTCTTACTTCTTCAAAATATTTTTTTTTTTAATAAAATTTAAAATACCTACCACATCTTTCGTTTAAGCACGAGCCTTACCTATGGAAATATTAGCTAGCGAGCTAGTTCTAAGGACTTATGAGGGTAGGTAGGTACTGCAACAGCTTAGGGCTCAAAGGCGTTACAATATTCTTAAATCTCTTGCTATTAGGTACTGGGTCAAAAAAGGGGTACCTACCTACCTAGGTATTTTAACACCTATAGGTAATAGGTACGTTGGCTTATTCCTAGCGTTAAAACTACTTCGTTCACACCCAGACAAGCGCTGTCACCTCTCCAAGCAGTCCGAGACAGGTCCGAGCTTACCTACGAGCTGACTCTCTATATTCTTTTCCTATCCTTCATAATATAAAATATCGTTTGTCTCATACATTCAATTTACTTCGTGAAGGCTGGAGAGGATCATCGAGCCATCCATTTTATTAAAACCTCTACAGAACCTTTCTAATTCTATGGATAAGTGGGTCTACCTAAATACCAGATCGCCAGCCACCTACCCTTATCCCAAAGTTTTTTCTTCAGATCCATACAAAACACATAGGTACTTACTTTTTTTTTGGGGATATCTACCTATTCTTACCTAAGTTTGTAGGTTGACTGATTGACCCTTATTATAAGCAGCGATGGGCAAAAAGTAATTAGATTAATAATTACAAATTACAGTTACATAATACTTTGGAACAGATTACATAAGTAACGAATTGCAAAAGTTGAGTACTTACTGTAATTAAATACAAAGTAATTTAATTGCAAGTTAATCTAATTACATTACATATTATAAGTAATCTGATAAAATGTAATTATACATTTATATTAGCTAATGGCCGTAATGGGACACCTGCATCTTACAAAAAATTTATACATATTTGACAAATACGAAAATGAAAAACATAATACCTACTTATAATTGAAATACAAATAATATGAAACACATAATATATAATTATAATTGAATACTATGTAATTAGGTTACATTGTAATCAAATTATTTTGTAATTAAATACATTGTTATTAATTTCATAGCACACCAAAGTAATCTAATTACAATGAATATATAAATATTATTGACTAAATAAATGGTCATAAGACTGAGCGAAGAGTTTACGGTCGCACATCATTCAGTATATCCCTCAAAGGACTACTGTAGGCTGAGTCAAGTCCACGGAATATCATTAGTTAGTGTTGGTTAGTCTTACATGTGTGTGGGTATAGAGTAGCTAGTATTACACGGAATTGATAAATAAGGTATTTACCTTATTTATTTATTTACTTAGGTACCTTATTTATCTATTCCGTGTAGTATTACATACGTGACGCCTAAAACAAGCAAAAAAAATCCTTCCTAGCTTCACGTCAATTTAGATTACAAAAGATATCTCGAAACTTAACTTTTTTGTTGTAAATGGTATTCAGTGTTATGTGTTTGTATGTCCTGTAACTATATTTGCCTGAAATAAATTATTTTTCTCTGACTCTACTATGGATTAGGAAAAGTCTGCACTCCTACAGATCATAAAATTGAAGTAGCATACAGTGGCGCATTACATACCAGTTGACCCCATTCAGGTGCATTCTGTTAGACAGGAAGCCTACCCCAATATAGTTGGAAAAAGCTAGGCAGATTGATACCAGTTGAGGGCTAAACTTAGATAACATTTAATTCGTGGAATTGCACCCGAGGACCACATTTAACAAAGCTGAGAGCTAGGTAATTGCACTAATTAGGGTTTCCTATTACTGAAGACGCATTCTATCAGTCCTCGGGACCAAGTTTCATTCTATCACGTGTTTACAGGTTGGTTAGTAGGTCAATGAAACATAGTTTCTTACTTTTGAGATTCAAGTAATGACAATACAGCTGTTGTAATTATGTTGAAATTAGTGTTTAGGTCGGCTTCTCCCTTAATCTTTGAGTGATTTTGAGGAATACTTTGAACCCTTCTAAAAAGTTTCGGTTAGGTATGTGTGAATTTGAAAGTACTATTTTTCAGCGGTTAGGGGAAGTGCTACAACCGCAGTTGACCAGCTTTTTCAACAAAGCAGCGTGCTGTGCCTGTGGCTGTGTGTGTATGTGATACAGATTTTCTCCTAAATTTTTCTTTTTTATGTTTGTGTTTTTTCTCTGAGTCATGTTTGCGGCAAATAAGCGTGTTTTCTTTCTTTCTGTTGACACTCGTATCACATGGCACATGATGCCTTGATTTGTATCTAGTAACGCATCCGCGATGACTCGGGTATCGGGGACCACTTAACGTCAGGACAGATATTTCCATTCGCTTTCAATCCAATATCATAAAAATAACTACATTCTTCATTAAAAAAACCGACCAAATGCGAGTCGGAAGCGATTCCGACTCGCATTTGGTTTGACGATGTTCTCGAATAAAATTTAATTTTGTTAATAGAAAACAATCAGCTCATTTATCAAATTAAATTTCAGTCGACAACATCCATCGGTTTCTTACTAAACTTCAACTATATCCGACGATCCTGCATACTTATCTCTTTTGTTGACTGTGCCTATAGTACTGTTAGCATTGTCGTTGCTAACGGTACCCGGATAAAACCTTTTTATTATTGCTAGAATCGGTTCTATGTTTAACATCATGACATCCACATGTCAGTCCGCCCTCCAGCCGACTCCTACTGTTTTTCTAATCTATAAACTACGAAATAATGTTTGTATCGTAATAATATACCATTAACTTATAAATACAGACGCGCAGTCGTTGCCTGCAAAAACCATGCAGGTTTTACCTAGTACTTACCTACCCACATTTCACCAGTTATTATTATTATTTATTATAATTTCACATGATGCAAAAAAAAGGTTACAAACTAAGCCCCACAAAACCGTAGCGTACCCGTACCGTTATTTTTTAGTCGCATTCAAAAAGTGTGATATTTGATGCTGTGTTATTTTATTCTAAACTGTAATAACGTCACTAGGTATCAATGATCTGTGGGAGTACAAACAGAAACTCGATGGAGGGGCAAAATATTTATGCTCAACGTAAAGGGACATCTACACCTGATGATATTATAATACTCCCACACATGCCAACGTGTAGGTGTCTTTTGCATTATGCGAATGGGTTTTTAACACATATTGGAAAAAATGGGTCGTTTAACGACCGTTTTTGTTCTACTACCTTCGACGGCTCTTTTTATTTTGTTAACGCAGTTCTTCCATTATGTTTGTCTAAAAGTCTTTTACAAATTTTGTATGTTGGTCTAAGAATGGGCTTGTGGCTAAATGATAACAGCCGCACGGGTCGATCGCTTGTCGCGGTCGGCTCGTGGATGGGTGACCATTCATATCGAGACCCCTCCGTGCCTCGGAAAGAACGTTAAGCTGTTGATCTCGTCCGACATTCGTATATCTTTGACAGTCGTTACGGGTAGTCAGAAGCCTAAAAGTCTGATAACCAGTCTTTCCAAGAGGATAAAGGTTAGTGAAAGTCAAATAGGCAGTCACTCTTTGTAAAATACTGTTATCAGTTGCATTCGGTTAGACTGGAAGCCGAACCCAACATCGTATAAAAACCTTTAGCAAATTATGAATGTTGGTTTATATCTACAACGTTCTACGGTCTTAAAGCTCGTGTGTTCTCTGCAACTAGATATTTACTATAACGTAGGTGGTAGACGCCAAAATAATGACAACAGATTTAGCCAATACGAAGCCTAGAGATTCGATGCTGCCTTTGAACATTACAGCCGTATCTATTTCAAATAGACGATCATTTCTCTCGTTTGTCATCGTCTAAGTATGTTTCTCTTTTATTGCTGAATTGTTTCGTTCGTTTGACTAGCTTAAAATGACGCTATTCTGGGAGAGCATCAAACAAAACATACCTATTAGATCATTCAATTTGTTCGTCATGTGGTTTACGCTAATAATTAATTATCTCACTTAAAAGTAATATGTTTGATTTGATTTTCCAGATTTTAGGTTATGCTAAAATCTTAATCTTCAAATGTTTGACAGAAAGAGATCGATGTTTTAAATTAATTTAACGCTAAATGCATTAGTGGTTTGTGGTGCAAGTGAGCCTTAATAACTTAATTAGTCTTTGACTGCCCCACTGGTCTAGTGGTCGAAACCGCTACTGCCGAGCATGAGGTCCTGGGTTCGATTACCGGTCGGGCAAAGTGTTAGGTATTGGGTTTTCCTACCTGGAATTTCTCAGTAGCAGCCCGGAGTCTGGATTTGTGTCCGGTTGATGGTAATAGGCTCGCCCCCTATTACATGGGACAAAAACATAACTGGTGAAATGTGGGTGTACTATACGTAGTTAGGTTCACCTCTGCTTAACCCTTTGGGGATTAGGTACAGGCCTGCACCCTAATTGCGTAACACACTATCAATCGGAATCTGAATAATTTTGAAGCAAATTGCTAATCCATTGCTTCATAAGTTCGAGAAATTTGTCTGCTCAACACGTAAATAACGCAATGAATGTTGTTGAGCTGTCAAAATGAAACAGATTCCCATTGATAATGTGTTACTGTGTTACGCAATTTCCCCGCTGATGTTAAGTTTTTAACTAACAACACATTGAGATCACACCGAAACTACAAAATAAGAATTAGGCGTGTCTCGCAATATCGTAATCCATTGTTTCTTGGACAGACTTATCTTGAATTATACCTACTTAGCAAAACATTTTTCTACTAGGTAGGTGCTATAAAACACCAGATAAAATGTTCCAGGAAGAATTATGAATAATAATAGGCAGACCTTTTGCGTCCCACAAAGTGACGAACCAGCCCATAAGGATTAAAACAACAATAACAGTTAAGGGAATGAGCCGAAATTCAATGTAAATTGATCGACGAATTAGCGTGTAATTCGCTAGAGAACGAAGATTATTTTTCTACTCATTTAACTTTTTTTCAAAATGCAAACGTTACGTGGTTCTTCGCCCACTTCAAATGGAATTAAATTATACTGGTATGCTAGCGAACTTCTGTTTCCCTGGGGTTCTTAAATGGAGAAGTTTTTAGTAAGGTGTTGTGTTTAAGGTTGGTCATTAGCGAAGTTTGAGGTAACTACTTTTTGTGTGTGTGCTCGTGGGGATATTAAAATGTGGCTCAATGAACTGGCTAAGAGTGGCTCATGACGTGGTAAGAATATTAGCCAGTCAGCAAGGTGGTATACAGGGTGCCAGGGACATCGACGAGCAGTTACCGAAAATTTAAATGGTTCAAAATCATGTTACTTACTGACATGATTTTGAACCATTAAAATTTTTTGGCGGTTATTTTGAAATAAATTGGCAGTTCCATACATTTTGACCGCGTAGGTATTGCACTTTTCTATGAAAGAACAGTAATTTTTTTCCTAATTTACGAAATATTTCTCGAATCGAAATGATACCTACAAAGTTATAATTACTGCGCGAACGTGTTTACATGAACGCGCCTCTATTTGGTTATTCCAAACAAAAACCTAATTGAAAACTCATTCTAAACTCGCTTGACTGTTCGAATGCAACCAAAGTTATTTTACTGCTAGCATGCACATCATAAGGTCGACTTTTACATACAACCTTTACAGTACCATGGTTTTGCATCTTCTTGATGTGACGTATCTTGTCTTCTAGTCTAAGATCTGAAAAGAAATATTCCCATTATGGTTCCAATGTTACAGCCACTTGATAATTATCATCATCAGCCTATAGCAGTCGACTGCTGGACAAGTGGACAAAGGCTAATCGCACGTCATTCAACTCGATACTAAAAAAAAATACACTTGAATAAAGAATTTGAGATAATTTTCAAGTTTATGGAACAACAAACTGAATATCATACTTAACAAAGTTCCAATTCCATTGCAACCAAAAATTATTAGGACCTTTTTGTTACAAATGGTTACTCAAAAATCAACCTAAAAGACATTTGATTAAAGTAGATAACTGATTAAGTGGCGATGGAGTGTAAATTATCTGAGATTATGAACACTGCTAATTACGCCGAAGTAAAAAATGTTAAAGGGTTGTAAAAGAGTTAATTCATGGTTACAAAACAGTTTACGGATGAGATATTTCGAAAGCAACGATTTGTCAATTAATTTTTAGCCAAAGGCACTAATTGGGGAAATAATGGGTTACTTAAATGTCGAAGAGCTCTGAAATTCTTTTGAGGAAACCCTCCCACGAAATACTTTTCCGGTGGACCGAAATATCGCTGCTAAAAAGTTCATCTTTCTTTTTGGTTTATCGTTCTACTCCACCCGATTTGATTAAATAGTTGTTTTAAATCAAATTTTAAAAAAAACTTTGTTATTTATACTGTGTCAAGGTTTTTTTAAGTGAACGAAAGTTAAACTCATTTTTGGGACAATAATATTTGGGTGCATTAAAATAGATCTTTTTCACAAAAGTGGATATGTCGCAATAAGATGGTTGCAGCCGTGATATAGTTTATCCTTAGGGACAACCAGAACCAGGGGGAACCAGGTGTGCAAATCAAAGAAAATATATAAGTACTTATAATTATTTCACTAGATTAGTCTAGTAAGACAGTTGCATTACTAAAGTGCTCATATCATTGTAATATTCCTAGTAAAACAGTAAAGTTATGAACCGCTTCCGTATAACTATATTACGGTATATAGCTGTGTCCCTAGGGATCATCATCTGCTTAGCCTTTTCCCAACTATGTTGGGGTCGGCTTCCAGTCTAACCGGATACAGCTGAATACCAGTATTTTACAGAGCGCGACTGCGTATCTGACCTCTAATAACCCAGTTACTGGATAATACGATACCCCTTGATAAGAATGGTTCTCAGACTTTCGAACTTCTAACGACGGGTTCTTGTTATATAAAGATGGTTACATAATTCACATAATTATCCATGGACAAACCATAATCCGATCCAGCCTGTCCCTTACTGCCTTCCCCCAGCGATTCCCTAAGCCGAGGTCCGTAGTCGCTTAGTTTTTCAGCCTTGGCTGAAGGTCTTTATTTATTGAGGCACCCACAGGCAAGCCCGGGGTAAACAGCCGACAACCATGTGGTCAACTGGACCCGCGGGTATAGAAGCGACCGGGTCCAGCTGACCGAAGACTCGTAGAGACGAGATGCTATTAAAAAAAAACACGGACTAACCGCGGCAAGCGTAGCGGCAAACATCACTTACAAAGATAGTTTATTATGCTAAACCGTCCTAATACAATTACACTTACTTGCCTACGAAATGGGCCATTCAAATAAACACCCATGAAACTACATGCACCCAAAAGTTGTGCCTACCTCACAGTGTATATAAGATGGTACCTACAACAACTTTAAAGTAATTCCCAGTTTCTTACGTACTCTCTGTAGGGATATCAACCCCACCACAGTTATTAATTAATATAACGCGTACAATGTCACTAATTATACTCCGCGGAATGATTAGAAGATTAGAAGCTATCCCTGTAGATCATTAAAAACCTCTTCATTTTGTATATAGATGTTTTTCTAGAAGGGGTAAGAGCGCAGTTGAATGTCGCGAAATTTCGAAGTTCTGTTTGACAATCAGTTTGAAAATTAATTGCATAACACGCTATCAAAAATTTTGAAGGATATTGCTAATCCATTGCTTCTTATGTTCGAAAAAATTGTCTGGCAATTAATAAAATTTTAACCTCTCTTCTTGTAACTTTTGCAACATATTTTTATATTTTGCTAGCCCCCATGCAAGAAAAATGATATGTAAATCATTTATTTTGTATCAGGCTATTTGCACTCTTGAATGATGGGTTACCCTTTACCCCATGTATCTGTATAATTCTTAAGGTCAAGCCAATATTTCTTTGCTCCTTATAAGAAAGCCGGTGTTTTTTTTTACCATCCGTAAGTTAATTCCTTTGATCAGGGTTGACGCAGAACCAAAAGCTACCTTGCCTTAAAAAATATTTAGACACTTCAATAAAAATGAATGACTTACCTTCAGTCATTATCACATCTTACACCTTTGACCTTAACGCTGAAAAAATAAGAATTGTAAACAAATACAGCTTGTTTTTCATCTCTACTAATCATGCTAAAATTCGTGAGTAGGTGAAACCAGAATTAAGTAGGCGCCGCGTAGCAGCGTAGGCTTGGCGTAGCAGCGTAGGCTTGGCGTAGTAGCGTAGAGAGTAGTCGCTACGTGTGGCGTAGCACAGTGAATTTAGTGTAGTAATATTATTTTTGTCACATCTATTCAAAAAGAGATAGTGTATTCTTCGTAAACAGGGACTAAAACAGCTCTTTAATCCCTAGGGACTAAAAGTGATTTGAATTTGGAATGTAGATATTGTTAGTAAAAGTTCCAATCACCAAAGAGATAAATCACGAACATTGTATGAACAAGTAACAGGCTGTATGATAAAGTAACACGCGCGCGAGACAAATTAAATAAAAAAAGTTGGTAAAAAAATAAAAAACGTGAAAATCATTCTGCCTTCGTTCGTAATTGTTTACACAAAATTGTACGTAAATTAATAAACGTATACTATTCTTATTCATAAGTTGCACTTATTTTTTCATAGAGGGTGATAAAAAGTAGAGTGTCCACCTCGGGAGCAACACTATCTATACTAATATTATAAAGCTGCAGAGTTTGTTTGTTTGTTTGAACGCGCTAATCTCTGGAACTACTGGTCCGATTTGAATGATTCTTTTAGTGTTGGGTAGTCCATTTATCGAGGAAGGCTATAGGCTATATAACATCACGCTACGACCCTTAGGAGCCGCGCAGCGTGTGACACCGCGGGGAACAGCTAGTTTTAAGCTAAAGTGACTGTTAAATCATCAGTTAACTATGCGCAATTTGTAGACAGTAAGACATTAGCTATAAGTATTTTATCAGGCGTTAATCTTTCTGTCCTTGAATTATTTTTCAATGTCATTGTCGTCAAATATAAAAGTTGAATCACTGCGTGCTACATCCTGAGTTTTTTAATTCCCTAAATTCCCAAGAAGTTCCTCCAGTTTTTATACATGGTCCTTCGAGCCGGATTATTATTATCAACATACTAGCAAAGTGGAATAAACTAGAATTGGATATTCTGGAAATTGGATATTTAATGAGTACCGGAGTGACGAGGTGACAAAACACGTGTTTGGAAGAAAAGTGGATCGGACATTAAGTGAAATAAAACAGGAAGTGTTTAAGCATTATATTATTAATTAAATTCACCCAACACTCATTAATATTAAATCAGGTAAAATAAAATATAGGTAATAAGAACTTAATTAAGGTTAGTAACATATTTTACATTTACAAAGTTATGTATTTACTTGTTTCTATTCTTTTGTTTATACATATTTACAAGGAATTATTTACAGAGCATTAGGTTAAATTACAGTTGTAAAATATAGTCAACGTGTACTTAAAATACAGTACAGTAGTGTTATAATTGTTAACCTACATTAGTTAGCTATTTATTTTCATTATACAACTATTATTTTCTAATTTAAACCTTTTAAATTAATTGTTGCTTTGTAAACCTTATAACAGGCAGATAATTAATTTGTTTGTTACATTATTTCTTTGGAATAGTAAACCTTTCATAGTTTCCTTAATATTAATATTATTTGTAGTGATACAACTTATAAGTCAAACTTGTACAATTAATAACTTGGGCTAGGTTTTGCTGACAGACTCATTAGTCATTACGATAGGTATTTTTTGTTACAGTTTCGTTATTTAACATTATAATTGTATAATTACAGGTCTACGACACTCTCCATTCAAAATGACTGATATTAAAGAACTTAAAAAGAAGCGAAGCAGTTATAAAGGAAGATTAACAGTATTCGGAACTTATTTAAGTAATCTAAAAGATTCCGAGATAACCCCCTTTCAGGTAATGGAGTTGCAATTGCGAGTCACCAAATTAGATGATCTTTATAATGAATTTAACGAGGTTCAACTTAAATTAGAATGCTTGTGTGACAATGTTGATGCTGAGACACTTGAAAGAACTACAGTTGAATCTCAATATTATGGGTTGGTAGCTCAAGCTAAAATTATGTTAGGTAACTTGTCAAAATCTGAGCAAGATGAAGTAAAATCGAATTGCAGTAATGGTAAGCGTCAGTTCGTCAAGTTGCCTACAATCCAATTACCCAAATTCACAGGATCATATGATAATTGGCTCGAATTTCGCGATACCTTCGCAAGTCTCATTCATGGCAATGACGATATAGACGAGATTAATAAATTCCACTACCTCAGGTCATCATTAGCGGAATCTGCTGCTGTCGTGATCCAGTCAATTGAGTTTTCTGCTCAAAACTACAGTGTGGCATGGGAGCTTCTTTGTGAGCGATTCGATAATGAAAGATTATTAATTGAGAATCATGTTACGGCGTTGTTCAATGTCGAGTCGATCACTAAGGAGTCCTCAACTGCATTAAAAGGTATTGTAGACAATGTAAACAAAAATATCAGAGCGTTAAAAACATTAGGCGAACCTGTTTATAGTTGGGACACATTACTCATCCATATAATTCGACAAAAACTTGATACTACAACATTCCGAGAATGGGAGGAATACAAAGGGCGTCTCGATAAATCAAAACGAATCACTTTTGATCAGTTCATTGAATTTTTGCGCAATCGCGCTGATTTAATAGAAACACTGGAAAAGTCACGTCATTCTACAACTAACACAAAACATAACACTAAAATAAAAGCCTTGGTTACAACACAAAACACTAGTAGTTCTTCATCACATAGTTGTCCAAAATGTAAAAGCGATCACAATCTTAATTTATGTCCACAGTTTCTATCATTAAGCGTCAACGATAGAATGTCTTTACTACCTAGCTATAAGGTATGTTATAATTGTTTGCGTCACGGTCACTATCCCAATAATTGCAAGAAACCAGGGTGTAAAATATGTAAACGCAAGCACCATACGCTTATTCATAACACAGATTTCAAACCAAAACCTGTTTCAAGCAAATCAGCTGACGGTACGACCGATAAGGCTAAGGTTGAGTCATCCTCCACTGTTGACACAAACAATAGTCACGTTGCGCTCTCAGCTAATATCTCTGCGCATTCGCATACGAGCAGCACAGGCGACATCCTGTTGTCAACTGCGTTAGTTAGGTGCTACGATGTCAATAACAAAGAACACATCGCTCGAGCTCTTCTCGATTCTGGTAGTTCGTCGTGTTTAATGACACAGAATTTATTTAATAAGCTTAATCTGCCACATTTAAACACAGACAAATCTGTACAAGGTATAAATAAGTCTATATCGCATGTGGAGAAAATGTGTCGTGTGCACATTAAATCGTTGCATGAATCGTACGCTAATGATTTAATATGTTTTGTCTTACCCACTATAACTGATAACGTTCCCGCTAGACAGGTACATGTGAATATACCGTCAAATATTCACTTAGCTGATCCGTATTTCCACACACCGGCTTCTATTGACATTATTATAGGAGCAGACGTATTCTGGAGTTTATTAGGATCTAATAAGATTTTACTAGGTGATGGGAAACCAACACTTTATCAAACTAGACTTGGTTGGCTAGTTTGCGGCCCAATTAACGGCGGCTGTAGTAATTATTCATCTCAACTTTCATCAATTAAATGTAATTTCACTAATGTTAATGATTATTATGAAAGTTCTTCCAGTTCGATTGAGTTAGATGACATCCGAAACCAATTGTCGCGTTTCTGGCAGCTCGAGGAAGTTTGTCATGAGTCATCGACTTATTCAGCTGAGGAGAAGATGTGTGAAGAACACTTTATAAAAAACACAACGCGATTGGCAGATGGCCGCTTTAGCGTTAAAATACCGTTGAAGGAATCTTCGAATAGTTTAGGCGATTCGTATCATCGTGCAAAACGATGTTTTCTGTCATTGGAGCGCAGAAATCTCAGCCAACCCTCACTCGATAAAATGTATAAAGACTTCATGACTGAGTACATTTCTTTAGGTCATATGTTCGAGTGTACTATTCATGAAGATCAGCGTTCATATTTTATTCCTCATCACGGAGTGCTGCGCGAGAGTAGTAGTACAACTAAATTACGGGTGGTTTTTAATGCTAGTGCACCCACTACCTCTGGTCTTTCTTTAAATACAATACAGATGGTGGGGCCTACCGTCCAGGATGATCTGACTGCAATCCTTCTTAGATTTAGAATGCATAAGTACGTTCTCTCTGCTGACGTAGAGAAAATGTACAGGCAGGTGTCTGTACATCCTTCAGATAGGCACCTGCAGCAAATTATTTGGCGTGATGATGCTTCTAGTCCACTTAAAACCTACCAATTGCATACAGTAACTTACGGTACGGCTAGCGCACCATTTCTCGCTACAAGGTGCCTCAAACAGGTCGGTCTTGAATGTCAGGATCAAAAGGTCGCAGATGTTATCCTTCATGATTTTTACGTGGATGACCTTTTGACCGGTGCAGACGTGTTTGAGGAGGCTCGAATGTTGCGTGATAAGGTGACTGATGCTCTTGCTTCTGCTTGCATGCCATTAAGGAAGTGGAAATCTAACGAACCCAGTTTAATTTCAGAACCATCTGGTGATTCTTATTTTGATTTCCACAAGGAAAGTTATGTTGTTAATAAGACACTCGGTCTTAGTTGGCAAACTCACACAGATGATCTGTGTTTTCCTATAAATGTCCCTGAATGTAAAGAAAATACTAAGCGTGGCATGTTAGCAGTAATCGCGCGAATATTTGATCCTCTAGGGTTGTTAGCACCGTGTGTCGTGAGCATGAAGATGTTGCTTCAGAAACTTTGGCTGGACGGGCTAAAGTGGGATGACCAGTTATCACCTGAGGTTGGAACAATATGGGCGAACATAATTAAAGCCTTGCCTTGCCTTCATAACTTACGTGTTTCACGTCGTGTGGTCTGTGACGCTTACAAACAGGTTGAATTTCATATTTTTACGGACGCTTCGGAGCGAGCTTACGGCGCTTGTTTGTATATTCGCAGTATCAATGAGCAGGGTGACGTCGAAGTGCGATTATTAATAGCTAAAAGTCGTGTAACTCCTATTAAACCATTGACAATACCGCGACTTGAGCTCTGTGCTGCTGTGCTTGGTGCACGTTTATATCAAAAGGTTGCTAGTTCCCTTCGCATTAAACCCTTTAGTATAGTTTTTTGGACTGACTCCATGATAGTGCTGGGTTGGTTAAAAATGTTACCTATTAAATTAAATACTTTTGTTCGCAACCGTGTTGCCGAGATATTAGAATTATCCGTTGCAGGCACCTGGAGACATGTGTCGACACACGACAATCCAGCTGATTTAATAACCCGCGGAGCGGAACCTACCGCTATGCAATCATTGGATTTGTGGTGGTTCGGTCCATGTTTCTTAAAGCATGACAGTGCTACATGGCCACATCCTGTTGAGAATCCAGGAATCTTACCAGAGATTAAATCTAGTATTTTAATCAATTTGGCCCATGATCATGCTAATGACAATTTATTTAAAGCATTCATCGAGTTTAATCGTTTCTCCAATTTTAATAGATTGCAGCGTTCTATTTGTTACGTTTTTCGTTTTATTAATGCCTGTAAAAGGCGTTCAACAAATACGTCTTATTTAAATACTCACGAATTACAAAATTCGTTAAACTTTATTATTATTCAATCTCAAAGGGAATCTTTCCCTGAATACAACTTACTGTTAAATAATAAAAAGTTACCACATAAAAACCAATTATTAGGTTTAAGTGTGTTTCTAGATAAAAATAGAATTATTCGTATAGGTGGTAGATTACACAATTCCGAATATTCATTTGAAAAGAAACACCCAATCTTATTACAGTCCACTCATCACTTTGTGAAACTTTTATTTAGATTTGAGCATATCAGATTAATGCACGCAGGTCCTCAGTTATTATTAAGTACAATTAGAGAGACTTACTGGCCACTGGGTGGTCGCAATTTAGCCAGAGCCTGTTATCGTCAGTGCGTTCGATGTCAGCGTCTAAAACCACAGGCTATTGTCCCTCAGATGGGTAATCTTCCATTGAGTAGACTTTCACCAGCCGACTTTCCTTTTCAAAGCGTAGGAGTTGACTACGCAGGCCCTATAACCTCGTCTAGTCGTCAAGGTCGTGGATGTAGATTGGTTAAGGTATACATCGTTATTTTCGTGTGCTTTACTACAAAGGCCATTCATTTAGAGTTGGTAGGTGACTTGACGAGCAGTAATTATTTACAGGTTTTACGCCGGTTTATGTCTCGAAGAGGAAAACCTCTCAACATCTACTCCGATAACGGAACGTCGTTTGTAGGAGCCTACAATGAGATAGCTGATTTCTTGAAACGCAATTGTGACTCCATAACTGATAGTGCGGCTCAAGATGGTATTAAATTCCATTTTATTCCTGCTTACGCTCCACATTTTGGTGGTCTTTGGGAGGCGGGTGTCAAATCGACCAAATTTCATTTGTTGCGAGTGTTGGGCAATTGTCATTTAACATACGAGGAGCTTAACTCCGTTTTGATTCAAATTGAAGGAATTTTAAATTCTCGGCCGCTCACACCATTATCGTCAAATCCAGAAGATCTGTTGCCTCTCACTCCAGGTCATTTTTTAATTGGAAGACCTCTCACATCTCTTCCTGTGAAGGATATCCGGGACTACTCCACTCATCACTTGACGCGCCATCAACGCATCGAGCAGCTGCGGCAGCATTTCTGGTCGAGATGGAGCAAGGAATATGTCTCCGAGCTTCAGCAGCGAGTAAAGTGGCGTACCGGCAACGACAGCCTGAAACTGGACTCCCTCGTTGTCATAAAAGAGGATAACCAGCCACCGCTGAAGTGGAAGTTGGGCCGCATTGTTGGTCTTCATCCTGGCACAGATGGCATAAGCAGAGTTGCCGACATCAGGACTCAAAATGGGACTATCAGACGGGCGTTCTCCAAAATTTGCCCGTTATTGGAAGAAAACTGTTGAAAGGCGAGCTTTCAACGGCCGGGGGCATGTTAAATCATCAGTTAACTATGCGCAATTTGTAGACAGTAAGACATTAGCTATAAGTATTTTATCAGGCGTTAATCTTTCTGTCCTTGAATTATTTTTCAATGTCATTGTCGTCAAATATAAAAGTTGAATCACTGCGTGCTACATCCTGAGTTTTTTAATTCCCTAAATTCCCAAGAAGTTCCTCCAGTTTTTATACAGTGACGTACTTTGAATCCCTCGCTGCGCTCAGGATTCAAAGAAACAAAATAGTGTTTGCTCCCTTGGCAAACAATCTACTATTTTGAACTATCTTTAAAAAAATGTTGACGCACAACTTACATACTTACATACGAACAGTGCAAGCTAAATAAAAGCTTGTAAAAAGAAATACATTCTCAATTCGTCACAATTATTTTAATGTATGTTCAGTGATAATTCTTTACCACGTGAACCAATTTTAAGTCTTCTTTTTTATTGGAAAGGTGGGTACAGTAAGGTTTGGTCCCATACAATAGGTATGATAAAAAGATTTTGAAAAAAAAATAACAAACTGGAGCGACAGTAGGTAGGGACTCCTAAAAGTCATCCATCCCCTTTATGAATAATTTACCATAACCATACCATAATCAGCCTATAATATTCCCACTGCTGGGACACAGGCCTCCTCTCGATGAGAGGGAGTGGGCCGTAATCCACCACGCGGGCCCAGTGCGGATTGGCAGATGTCACATGTCTTCGAATTTTTGGTTCTAGGACATGCCGGTTTCCTCACGATGTTTTCCTTCACCGTTTTGAGAGCAGTGGTGATGAAAATAATTTACACAAAGTAAAGCGCCTGTCTGGGTTCGAACCTACGACCTACAACTCGTAAGTCGCGGCCGTTACCACTTGGCCACCACTGCTCTCGAATAATTTGAATAGAAATAAAAACTTTTTATTTTACTTTGTAAACAATTTTTTTCTTTATATAGTTCTAAAACTTGAAACACTAATAAAATAGCCCTCCCCCCTCGGTCACGGTGGCCAATCTCAACGGAGATTAGCCAGGTACGCAGGAGATATTATAGTACACATGTGTGTGCGTAAACACGGGTACACTCTCTGTTTCTTTACTCTAAGGCTGCCTTTCCACCAGAGATGAGCGAGGATGCGTAGCGAGGGATGTGTGTGAACCCAACCAATAACATCGCTTCGTTTTCATAGCTTGAACTAAGTTAGCGTTGGTATTGATTGGTTTTACACACTTCCCTCGCTACGCATCCTCGCTCATCTGTGGTGGAAAGGCAGCCTTATAGTCCGATGGGACAGCAATCCGACACGACCGGGGAGAGCTCAGGCGTAGGTCAACGGCTTTAGGTGCTTTCCGAGGCACGGGAACACTACAAATACAAACACTATAGATATACCATCAATGTTTAGTTTTGCATTTATAATTAAAACTTTCCATGTCTCATTTAGTTTAACATTAACATCTATGTATATATACAAATATATATTTATATATCCCTATACATATCCTAGAAATAGTCATAATTATAACATCTATGTAATTATCAATTTCATGAGAATAACTAATTATAAGGCAGAGTAGTTCGCTATGGGTAAATTAATTTGGATCTCTTTGATGACGTTAACTAATTAGAAATGTGTGGCTGACGTCTGTAGATCATGTGTGTCAACAAATTAATAATTTTCAATTTCGTAGGAAGTATCGATAATATATTAATCGAAAGATGTTGAATAGTTATAGTGCAATTTTTATTGTATGTACTCGTATGTAACTAACTACATATTTATACTTGGTACAAAAATGACTAACTAACAAACTATACAAATAAATATAAAAACAAAAGGACATGACGCGATCGCTGTTGCTGGCGTGCCATGCTATGCGAACTGCGGTCTTGGAGCAGGACAGGCCACGGTGTCCGATACTTGACAGCTTCACCGTAGTGACACCAATACGGAGAAACACAAGGTGCGCCTAAGTGGAGACACGTAGCGAGCCATTTCAAGTAAGTTTTCACGGTGAGATTTTTACAGAATCACCGCGGTTTTTTTTTGTTAGTCTATACTGTCCCACTGCTGGGCAAAGGCCTCCCCCAATTCCTTCCAGGAACTCTTTTTCTTCCTTCCAGGAACTCTTTTTCTTCCTTCCAGGAACTCTTTTTCTTCGCCACCTCGTGCCGACGTGGTACGCGTCCAGATCATCCGGCCATCTTCTTTTTATTTTTTTAACCAAAAGAATGTAGGTACATCATAGTTACTCCAGCCAATCATACCCGATGACTCTTAAAAGTCCAACTGTTTATAAACAACATCATAATTTATGATTGCTCCCAACTCGAAAACTGGTGCACGGCATTGTGGGGTTTCTTCTGGTAACAGGTGATATAATTAACGCCACACACTCGCGTTTTGTTACCAGTCACGTTCGATGTTTATTGAAATAATTAATTAGTAAGACTTTACTGAATTTGGTTCACAACTTGTGTTTTGATGAGGAAAGGTTAGTAATGAATGTTGTTTTACAATTCTTGTGGAAAAAGGGAGAAAGGCAGCATAGGGCAAAAAATTCGGACATATCGCTGAAAACAGGAAAAGTACCCAAAAGGCTGACAGCATTGCTACGTTGAATGGCAACATGCTGATTTTTTGGATAAAAAATTACGCCAGCTCTCTGGTCGTGTGAAGAGAGGCCAACCGCTTGGTTATCTCGAAATACTAGACGCGCACTCGCCTGCGACCCTGGCAGGTCGGGTCATTGGGTCCGCAACGACCCGACCTGCGAGGGTCGCAGGTTGTTCGAAAGAGTTACCGTGGCCCTGGCACAGGTAAATGAACGAACACGGTTGGGTTTTAGTCAGTAAAAGTCTGACACGCCCTCCTGCTCCGCCCAGAGCGGGAGAAGTTATTTGATAATTTCCCAACAAAAAAAAAGAAAAAAAAACCCTTGTAGGTATAAAATTCCAGTATTAACGCATTTTTTTTACATTATTCACATCCTCATTTCACCCGAAAGACGTCCACTGCTGAACAAAGGCCTCCCTAAGCATCGCTATCTCGACCGGTTCTATGCTTCTTCACAAGGTTATCGGTCCACCTTATGGGAGGCTTTCCAACGCTACGTCTTCCGTCGTTACATTTGTTTATTCGAAAACAAGTAGCGTCCAAGGACTGGAAGATAAGGTGACGTAAAGCATTGCTTTCAGAACACCTGGCAAGGCGCAGCGATGACAGGTGGAGTAAGGCTGTGACAGAGTGGCGTCCAAGGACTGGAAGATGAGATGTATGTATATATGTGTGGCGAGATGGGCGGACGACATTGTTGCCATCGTGGGCCAAACCTGGATGTGGCTGGCACAGAAGCGTGCGGATTGGCACAAGAAAAGAGAGTCTTATGCCCAGCAGTTGAAGTCAAGCTGCTGCTGGTGATGATTCAAAAACAAAATTATGTTAACAATTTTATGAGTCCGTGAAGTTTCTTTCCCGTTCTTCTCCATAGGTACCTACCTACTACGCTTTGGAACGGGCAACAAGCTTCATCTTTCTGACTGACCGACCCCTTGACAATTCAAAAGTGCCTTTATATATAGGTACTATTTATTGACTAAATTAATAATTATAAAATAAATGCATATGAGGTATAGTGCAAACTCAGCAGTTGACTACATGATCAGTTAGATAGGAGTGTACTTACTTACTAAAGTAAGGGAACATACCTACATATTATATTAAAAATATTATCTCTCTAACAGGAAGCAAAGGGTTAAGTTGGAACAATACGTCAGTGATGGTGCAGAAGTGTTATACGGCGTGCCTCAGGGTAGTGTTTTGGGCCCCACACTCGTTTTAACATACTTACATCAATGACCTCTATAATTTAAAAATGAATAAAGCCAAAGTCTTTTCTTATGCCGACGACACGGCTGTTGTTTTCTCTGGAAGCTCCTGGGATGACGTGGAGCAAAGTGCTTCATGTGGCACGGCCCAAATTGCTAAATGGCTAAATAATAATCTACTGACATTGAACACCTCAAAAACAAATTATATATGTTTTAGTATCTGTAATCGCACACAACCTAACAAGAACTTCACAATCAAAGATCACAAATGTGGTGACTTTAAAAACAAAAACTGTATGTGCCCTACCATTAATAAGGTCACAAATATTTAGGGGTCATGATTGACCAGAGATTATTATGGTACCCTCACCTTGAGCAGGTCACAAACAGGGTTCGGAAACTAAGCTGGATTTTCAAAACATTGAGACATATTGCTCCGAAAAATACTACCAATTCTAGAGACCCATTTAGAAAAACCTACTAAGGGATATATATTATATCGCTTTGGTGCAGTCTGTCTTGGTGTACTTGCATATGAGGACACTGAGGACACTGAGGACACTGCCCTCCTGCACCACAACATAATTCACTCATTCATGTGTACACACCACACACACACACACCCCCCCACACCACACACACATATACACCTCATACACACTTATCACACCCCACCTCACATTAAAATATACACAATAAACACACCCATTAGTATAAGCTGATATAAGGTAATTAGTCTTCTGTAATTCTCTTTTGCCTCAATTAATTTTCTCAAAATTATATAAATAGTAAATACTGACATAATGTTTTGTTTATAAGAATGTACATTACGTAAATTTAAGTTGCTGAAGAGTGGAGTGTCCTAATACAGGCATTTAATTGCGTAAAAGGACGCTTCTATCACTAGCTATGTAGTACAGCTTGTTAAAGAAATAAACTATTTTGTATTTTGTATAATTATGTATTCTTACACTTCATGAGTCTATCACCCTAATATTATAAAGGCGAAAGTTTGTGAGTGTGTGAGTGTGAGGGGGTGTGGGTGGTGTGTATGTGTGTTTATATGTTTGTTACTTCTTCACGCTCTATCGGCTGGACCAATTTTGGTAAAATTTTGCATGGAGGTAGCTGGTCCCTGGATTAACATATAGGCTACTTTTTATCCCGATATTCCCACGGGATCGACATTTACGAGGGTGAAACCTTGGGGCGCAGCTAGTGTCACATATTTAAAAAAAAATACCAAATAAATTAAGTTAAAATTATTATTCAGGTACCTACTTCAGGTTTCGCCACTTAAAATCTAAGCATCTGTTTTAGTTTACCTACACGAAAAATGAGAAGGAAAGAATTTCCTTGTAACCTCTAAATTAAACAAAAACAATGAGTACACGTGATTTTAATTCTAATCACGTTGTAAAGCGCAGGTCTCACTGCGAGCTAACAAACTTACCTACAACTAACTTATCTACTAACTTAAACTTACTTACTTTAACTTAATTACTTTACAATATTGAATCTTAACGCGTGCGTTTAAAGTTTAGATTCCATCATCGGCCAGGTAAGCTATGAGCTAGGTAGTCTAAGCCTAACGACAATACAATTTTGGACATAGTTTCAAGTATGTACAGACGCCAGCACATCAAGCTACTATAATCTGTCGAATTTCTTTAATAGATTTTAAACTTTATCTCTAAAGCATAAGGTTCAAAGTTGATTGGGAAAATTTGACAGTTTCGGGTAGCTTGATACTGTTATTAATATTAAATCTGCCTGTGATGTCCCACTGAGGGCAAAGGCCTCCCGTCCTCCCACGTCTCTCTGTTTAAAGCTGCTAAGGACCAGTTTCGTTGTTGAAGAAGTTCAGCTCATCTGTTATACACATTTTCGTTGTTGAAGAAGTTCAGCTCATCTGTTATACACATTGACATATATATTACTAGCGTAAGGACCGGGCTAACGGCGCGACTAAATGGCACCAACGCGCTGGCCCTAAAATGACGGTTTTAGGGCCAACGCGACTCAGTTGACAGTGGTGCGCGCGAACTTCGAACTTCGAACGAAGAACTTCTATGTAAAATGTTCAGACGGGCGTATCCTTACTTTTGAAATCATTGGTTATACATAAATAATAATAATGTCATATTTTTTGGCAATGAACAAAGCTAAATTAGATTAGTTTAGTCCATGGTGTTACCTGTGCCTTAGAGCAAACTTACATAATAAATCTGGCTGACTTTTTCCTTGAAATATAAATAGGGCAACCAAGTTGATGACCCCAGAAAGGAGCCTACCTATTCATGACAATTAAAATTCAGAAGCACCTGTATTTTCTCATTGATAAGGTAGCAAGTTGCGTAATGAAAAGAGATACTTAAAAATAAGTTTCGTTAATACATGAACGGTTCACTGAAAAAAAAAAGCAAGAACGTACTGTTTTTATCTCTAGGATTCATGAATGTCTCCTATTTGAATGTCGTCTGTTTCACTTAATATCACAAAAAACGCAAACATTTTTGTTTCCTTAATAAATACTGATAAGGCCCCGCAAAATGATTCTACAGAGAATACGTTTTGGGGTTTTTTTCATGATAAATAAATAGCCCTAATAGAGCAGGCGCTTTACTTTGTGTAAATTATATCGTCACCACTGCTCTCAAAACGGTGAAGGTAAACATCGTGAGGAAACCGGCATGTCCTAGATCCAAAAATTCATTCGAAGACATGTGACATCTACGAACCCGCACTGGGCCCGCGTGGTAGATTATAGCCCACTCCCTCTCGAAGAGAGGAGGCCGGAGCGGTGGGAACATTGTAGGCTGAGTAGGTATGCTATAAGCTATACATGTCATGAAAATCTGTTAAAAATAGTAGGTATAATATCGCTCACTGAATGCAAAAGGGCCACAAATCAAAATGCATATTTTTTAAACGACGAAAAAATTGCATCTTTTTTTTTATTTCTAAGTAATAATAAAACATGTTAATATTATTAACATGTTTTATTATTACTTAAGAAATGACGAAATATTTGAAAAAATTCTTTTCTAAATTTTGTTTTGGCCGTCGTATAAAAAAGATGCATTTTGATTTGTGGCCCTTTTGCATTCAGTGAGCGATATATACCTACCTATTTTCGAATTGGTGTACAACAAATTGAACGACATACCTATAATGAGCAGATATGATTTCTTTCTATAATTTTTCCAGTGCTGGGGCAGAGATAAGAGGGTACGCCGTAATGCACCACGCGGGCCCAGTACGCGTTGGTGGATGTCACAAATGGGTGAAGGAAAACATTCGTGAGGAAACCGGCACCTCATTGAACCAAAAAATTGAAGAAAGATATGATAGTCTCATAACGTTATTCATTTGTCATCATTTTCCCAACTATGTTGGGGTCGGCTTCCAGTTTAACGGGATGCAGCCGAGTAAGTACCAGTATTTTACACGGAGCGACTGCCTATCTGACCTCCACAATCCAGTTACTGGGTAATACGAAACCCCTTGTTAAGACTGGTTGTCAGACTTTCGGGCATCTGACGATCCGTACGGACTGTCAAAGATCCACGAATGACAGCCGGGACCTACATATAAATGTACGTAGATACAAATATGAAAGAAAAACCGCATGACCCGTAAAAATAAAACCGGAAAATAAAATAAAGAATACGAAAATATGCGTCACATCACATCAAAACCGAGGGAACATTTCAGAGGTTATGCGTAGGTACAATCATAGCTGTTGTAACCCCCTAATTTTTTATTGGAACAAGGCCAATTTCCCGTGATTATGCAAATGTTCTAGTATTAGAAAGTAGAAAGGGCATCTTTATGGCTGTCATTAGTGTAGGAATTCTAAAAACATCTAGCTATGAACTAAAATGTTCTGAGAGCTTCGAATATAAATGACTTGATTGGTTGCCCACCCACTAGGTAAGTACCTTCTTACTCTGACAGTAAACAAGTGCATAATTATCACTTAAACCTTCTATTTACGCTAATATTTTGAATATTTTCGAATCTCTATGAGAAGAGAGGGTTTAAAAACCCGCTTCTTATGCTATTTGTGGGATTTTAAGAATCTTATCAAGGTGACATTTGCATAATCAGCCTGTAATGTTCCTATTCCCACTGCTGTAACACAGGCCTCCTCTCTGTGAGAGGGAGTGGGCCGTTATCCGCCACCCGGGCCCGTTGCGGGTTGGTAGATATCACATGTCTTCGAATTTTTGGTTCTAGGACATGCCGGTTCCCTCACGATGTTTTTCTTTTTGAGAGTAATGATGATGAAATAATTTACTCAAAGTAAAGCGCCTGTCAGGGTTCGAACCCACGACTCGTAAGTCGCCTCCGTTACCATTGCAGCTCTTAAGGTGAATTTAAACTTCATATAATAAGAACCTTACAGATCCAGGTAGGACCTAGGACAGGACACTGACTTAAGTAAGTACCGCGGAAGTTTTAGGTCGTAGGAAGAGATAAGGCTATCTTGTTCATAAGTGGAACCTGGGTTAAAATCATATTTTTTTTCTTTAATAAAAGATGCGTAGTGGTTGTAGTTGGTGTGTGTGGTTAATCACAGATCAAACCGTGTTAATTTGCGGAAAATTACCTGTTAATATAGCGTAAGGACCAAATTCTTAGTTCGTATTCATATCATTCGTTCAACGTAATACCTTAATCATTCCGTTCATTCAACTGTCAATTTTAAGATTTAAAATTAAAGGCTTCGGGTTGAGAGTCCCCGAAAGTTCCCGACGTTTCGGGAAAATTCGGGGATATTTTGTTTCTTTACCTCTTTCATTTGATCTGTAGCAAATGCAATGGGAAAGAAAACAAAAGCAGTTTTTTTTTAATGCGGTGTATTAATTTCTCGTCATACTTCGCATAATTTAAAGACCGTATCTATTTATTATGCTAAATGCATTTATGCTAAATGTAGGTAGGACATACTTTTGACAGCCCTTGTTGAAGCTACTAGATATTGGCTGAAAAATAAGTGAATTTATTGAAAGCTACATTTAACATCAAAAATACTGTCTCTAATAGCCTACCCAATGAAAAAAACGCATTTTCTATTTTGTCTAAGTTATTTACGGAGTTTAAACCTACAACGGGAATTTTACGGAAACAAAAAGGCTTTCCACTTTCTTTCTTTCCAAATTGCGTGTATTTCTACACTCAGGGTAAAATCAGTCTTTAATACGACTTACGAGTTATTATTTCACGTTTAGGCGCGCGGTGCGATGCTAACCGCATACTCGCGACGCGTTCCACAATGGTGTCTAAAACGCGCGAATATTATTTTATATTGGTTTTTTTTCTAGATAGCACGTCGGCTGGGGATTGGTTTAAATGCCTTTATGTGAGAAAAACAAGACTTTTCGTCGGTGTTAATAGAGCGCTAAAATGTTTACATACATTCGTTACTATCTACTTTTCAAGTGACAATTGAAAGTTTAATTTTAAACCGTAAAAAGTACGTGTAATTAAACTACAAAGAAGATTCTCTGTAGGATAGCAAGTTCAAGGACACAATCATAAATTAAGTTATGGGCATGCTCGCTTAAAAATTAAGCGACGAACACTTACTGCTGTATTACTTTACTCATTACATTAAATTCAAATGCTTTAGGTGGTTGTCATGTCACAATGACAAGAGAAAATTTACAATTCGTAAACTTGATTTCAAAGCTGTTACTTAATTACTTATTATTTTACAGTAAAGTACCCCTAGAGTGCCATGAACTACCTACACACAGGAAATCAAAACTACCATTTAAGTTATAAATTGAAGCAGATAAAAACTGTCTTAGTGTGATTTTGGCTTTTAAGCCGGTCACGGCTTAGTCTTTTACATTCAGATTCACGATGGCGTGATCGAATACATAATTATCTTACTGACTGATATTACTTAAAAATTATCCATTTATAAATCAGATTTCAGGACAACAGCGGGTCCCTACCCCAGCCCTTCATTATACAATGCTCCTAAATCAAACCCATCCCAGCTTTACTTATATTGCCAAAACATGGCGCAAGCGTTGCCATTTGATTGGATGTAACTATGATAAGAACATGTTCGAATAACTACCATAATACACACACTTACATTTTCCCGCTATTTCGTCCGTGTGCGTTTTTTCAGAATCTGTTGCACAGTGGATACTTGTTTGTTTTGAAAGTGCGACTTTTGTGCGAGATATTAAGAAGCCTGAAACAAAATAAAATTGATCATAATTTAATAAACTACCTAAGTACTTTAAAAAACTCGCAAACCGGTTACAAAACAACCATACCTAAATTTTTAACACCCCTTTCAATAAACCATAGACAACACAACTAAAGTTATAAACATTAAATGTGTAAAACATTCACGGCCAAATTATAACGCTGCCAACCTACGCTCATTGTATAACAGCCCCCGTTCATATAAAAGGGGGCGACGGACTAGAGAGGATCACAGTTAAGCAATACCTTCCAAGGAAACGAACGGTCTAAGGACAAGGAATCCCCGAAATCATTTTGATTTTGGAACACCATTTGCAGTATTTGTTTTTAAATTACATTTCATTCTGTGGGGTTTGTGACGTCGACGGTCTTAATTGGTCACCTGTAATTAAACGGTGAGTGGTTTTTTCGTATTTTTGCATTTCGAAAGAATTATTTTATACACTGATTGAATTGTTGGCGGGTTTTTGTTTTCTTTTTTTTTACTTTTTTTCTATTAGGGCTGATTTTTAACCGACTTCAAAAAAGGAGGAGGTTTCTCAATTCGACCGTATATTTTTTTCAATCATCTGATAACTTTATTCGAGGAATAATTTTTAATAAAATTAAAATTAAATCCATGGCTTCAGTCAATTTTTAATTGAAGTTTAGTTACGAAGAAGGAAAATCGATAAATTGCGCATAACTTTTAGCTTGACTCTAAATTACAAAATGCAGCTAAATGAAAATAATTGAGTTGCAAGTTGATCCACCGAATAGTGAAATCATGCACCCGATTTATTTAACATCACTTAGCATATGTAGTAAAAAAAAAACTAATATTAAAAAAAACTTATATTTTATAATAATACAAAACTGTGCAACATAAATACAGGGTGTACATAAATACAACACCCTTCACGAAGCCATTATCTACGCGTTCTGTACATCAAACTAACTAACTTTGGGCAAAAACTAATTTCTGGGAAACGACTTTTGTTTTTGGTGTGGAAAATTCGCTGTTTACGGTAGTGCGCAACGTAACGCACGCAAAACATTGTGCTTATGGGTGCATGCAACGGTAAAGGGATCGGGGGCTATTTAAATTTAAGTTACAATTATAACATTTAAAAGTGGTTTTCGAAAAAAAAGTTGGAACTTTGACCTTCATATCTCTGTAACCAGAGGGTTCCTAGTTTTGATCCAGTACAAAAAATTTTAAACCCGTTATTGTAGCAATAGACTCGCCTCCTGTTGCTTTGGCAAAATGTGGATCCACTTTAGGTAGGTACCTATACCTCTGTCTTACCCTTCAGGCGTACCGGCGTGATGTAATGTAAGGCGATGCATCCGCAAAAACGAATGCAATACATCCAAATGTAACGAAACTGATTTAAATATTTGCATTCCGTAATCTTAACATTACAAAAACAAAACAAACGGAGGAAACAACAAATAACAGCGTGTTTTAAACTTAAATATATATGTTACCGGAAATGTATGAAACCTAGGAATTTTACACAATTCCCAGGAAATATATGCAATTCCGAGCCTACTTAGGAAACGTGTAAAATAATCTTTCAACGATTCTTTAATACACACATTTCCTGTGAAATGTATGTATTTCCTAGGAATTGTATGCAATTCCAAGATGATACTAGGAAATATATAAAAAGTAATGCTTTCTGTGACTAAAAGAAATAAAACACGTTTGTAATCATAATAATGATTAAGCATAACATTCTAAAGCATAAATTTAGCATGCTGCATGTTTTATTTCTAACGTCGACATCGTCGACGTCGACGTTAGGTCGACGGAGCTGTCTGCAGGGATTAAAGGAACCTGACCAAACCGAACCTCGGGGTGCCCTTCGCTCGCTCTTGCATCCACGTCGTCTAGTAGCACAACATATTGAATTTTTAAGATTTCCGATTGCTATTTAGGAAATATATAGATTTCCTAGGCAAAGTGCATATTAAAAAATATATGATAGATTTCCTATCTATTTTAGGAATTGTACACATTTCCTAGGAATTGTATAGAATGACGGATTGCACACTTTTCTACTAAACACACTATACAAATAAATGCATTACTGTCTTTCACAAACAAACCTAAACAACACTTTTTATGCAGACAGTACAACTACACACAAAGTTCTATCCCTAAATCCTCCTTTTGCTTTCTCAATGTTCATTTATACTTCTTGTCATGGTTAGCAAAATCAGCCTATAATGTACCCACTGCTGGGACACAGGCCTCCTCCCTTCGAGATTGAATAGGCTATAATGTACCACGCGAGCCCATTGCGGGTTAGTATATGTCACATATCTGACTTTGGTTCTAGGACATGCTAATTTCCTCACAGTGTTTTCCTTCACCGTTTTGAGAGCAGTGGTGATGAAATGTATTATACAAAGTAAAGCCTGTCTGGGTTCGAAACCCACGACCTACAACTCGTAAGTCGCGGCCGTTACCACTTGGCCACCACTGCTCACTTGGCCACCACTGCTGCGTGACTAACTGTGCTCTAAGTCACAACTTTTAGCATTAGCACTAAATCTAATATTCGTGTACATCACTACAAGTTATGTTTAGATTAGAGTGGTCATTTATGAAAGTTAGTACACTGCCCAGACTTGGGACAAACTACTGATTGAGTACATTATGTTTAATTACTATATTGTACAAGCTGCGTACTATTTTTGTCCATTTTTGGATTCTTCTTTTCTTTTCGACGAATCTCTGTGAATTTTATATTGTTTGGGCCCAGCGGTGCTATTCTGTAAAAATCTCACCGTGAAAACTTAGGTGAAGTGAGCGTGGAGTGGAAAAACAAACTCACTTCACCTAAGTTTTCACGGTGAGATTTTTACAGAATCAACCGGCTGGTAGGTGGCCACATTTTTTTCGGCTGCCCCTCTGCCTATCATAATCTGTGTGATAGTTTATCAAACTCACTTATAATTGGCTTTTTTTCTTTCGGTTGTCGAAATAACGTCTACCACATTTTTCGCTACGCGACCCTCTCAATGAACTGTGTACCTTTTTGTGTAGTAGATAAGGTCTATAATTGTATTGCTATCTTGAAAACTGCGCGCTGTGTTACGTCATTGCGTCGCGGTGTGAAGTGACTCTAATTCTTTGCTACAAGTAGACCACACCAAATCTTTAAAAGTTATTCAATCCTATAGCATAATCAACCTATAATGTTCCCATTGCTGGGATACAAGCCTACTCTCTGTGACAGGGAGTGGGCCATAATCCACCATGCGGGCCCAGTGCGGGTTTGCGGATGTCGCATGTCTTCGAATTTTTGGTTGTTTTCTCCTAAGTCCTACGAAGTCGGCAGAAATAACCACAAACAAAATTACGTTACCAAAAATCGGCGTTTTCGACGTCACGTCGCCTGCCACGACATATTCGACCAAACTCCACATTCCATACAACACATTAGGGGCTAGGATTGCCTGAGCTAATAATAAAGAGCTATAGAACATCCAAAGCGTTCGCAATACCGTAGCCAGTCGGCCTCCCGGTCGGAAATATGATCACTTCATTGCTCCTTGGATGTCCGGAAGAAATAGGTAATTGTATGTCCACCCGGGAAGTACTTACACCCGATTACATTTTTTTTTTATAATGACAATCAAAGTTGATGTCGACAAATCTGCCAATGTTTAAAGTGAATTGGAAAAGCAAGTGAGCAAAAAATTAAAAAAAAAACTGCGAGGTGGACAAAGGGTTCCGTACTACAAGTCCTCCATAACCATAATCAGCCTATAATGTTCCCACTGCTGGGACACAGGCCTCCTCTCGGTGAAAGGGAGTGGGCCGTAATCCACCACGCGGGCCCAGTGCGGACTGGCAGATGTCACATGTCTTCGATTTTTTTTTGGTTCTAGGACATGCCGGTTTCCTCACGATGTTTTCCTTCACCGTTTTGAGAACAGTGGTGATGAAATAATTTACATAAAGTAAAGCGCCTGTCTGGGTTCAAACCTACGACCTACAACACGTAAGTCGCGGCCGTTACCACTTGGCCACCACTGCTCAAGTCCTACCCCATAGATTTGTTTAGCTGCAATAAAAATTTGTACTCTGTGAAAATTTCAACTAATTTCAACCTATTACGGTTCATGAGATGCAGCCCGCTGACAGACAAACGGACGGACGAACAATTGAGGCTTAGTAGTAGGGTTCCGTTGGCACCCTTTGGATACGGAACCCTAAAAACATGTAGTATCTTTGTAGTAAAGATGTAGATCTTATTGGGTTAAGTTTGGTCAATCGACAAAAAATTGCAGAGAGAGATACTGGCGCCGATTCCCTTGTTCACACACTAAATTAAATTTAAGTTCAGTGCATCTTTTTCTTTCTTTTTTATTAAGAAAAGGACAGAAGATAAATATTAGTTTAGTCCTGTCAAATTAGTCAGCGCCTGGCGTAAATTGACGTATTTTTAGTAGCCAATTTTTTAATCTCGTCTAAAGTTGTCTATGGAGTATCTTAATTTGACAGGACTAAACTAATATTTATCTTCTGTCCTTCTCTTAATGAAATAGAAAGAAAAAGATGCATGAACTTAAATTTAGTTTAGTTTGTGAACAACAGAATCGGCGCCACTATCTATTAAATTCTCCTGCAATATAATGAAGACAATGACGAGAAATCAATCAGAATACTTTACAATGGACATTCATTAGAGGTTTATTTTTAGAGGTATAAACGTCGTAAATAAATAAATAAACGTCAAAAATGTATGGATAAACTGTTGCTAATCAGTATTTAACTTTAAGCAACGTTTATAAATAAACCCCTAAATGAATGTCCATTGCAAAGTCTTCCGATTAAATATAAAGGGAAAATTAAGATAAAGGGGTGTAAGGCTGTTTGTGATGATGATGATGACAATAGTCTCGAAACCAATTAATTAAATTGCCATCCATCAAATAATAAACGAAGCGAAGCCTATAAACATTTTACCTGTAATATGGGATGCCATGAAATTAAGCCGCGTTAAATGTTAATTTCATTTCCTGTTTCATTTCCTATGTCATTCATATACACCACTGTCTTGGAAATGAAATCAAGGTATGTCAAAAGACATAATTATGCAACAAACGTCTTGTCGTAATTGTAACTGTTCACTTAGCTCAGCTAATGAAAATCTTCGGTACCTTAGATATCAATTGTATACATTTGCACCCTTGTCTTCCTGTAATTGTGTAGCATCCTATTGTCTTGTTTAATTACCTTGTTTAATTATAACTTCAGTTCAAATAGGTAATATGAAGTTGACATGTTTACAGCATATATTCTTGACGTCATCGTCTTCATAACTGGCAGGCTTTCTTCCATCCACTACAGGGTGACCGGGACAACGCTGAGAAACCTGTACCCATTCAGTACATTATTCTGAAACCCTTGCGTTGAAATTTTTCGTCGGAAAAAAAAATTCTGTTCCGTACATTTTGACCACGTAGGTGTGTACTTGTCTATGAAACAGCAGCTTTTTTTTATAATCGATGAAAATTTTTCAAGCTATATAGGTAAGTCTAGAATTTTGTGCTGAATTCTTTCAGTTTGCGTGTCGAGGTCTCTGCAATCCTGTAAAATAGGCTTGCTCTCTCTTGAGCCATATTTCCCTGGTATGTGCCAGTCTTATTTACCCCTCATATCAATGTAATAATTAAGTGTTAACCGTGTGTGTGTGTGTACACCGAGGGTCGAAAGTGTTCGCTCAGCAATTAGGGAGGTCCCATCTGACGAAACTAAAGAACTGCGGATGGCAGAATCGTGACTTCGAAGTCCGAGATTCTCGAGGAAGTCGAGGATTATACTCAACACGGACGATGAAACCAGCGGGGCATAGTGCAGATGACCATCGAGCCGAATTAACACGCCACTACACGGAGGACATCCCGGATATCGACCAATGCGAGATTAGGGCGGCTCTCGAGCAGCTAAAGAACAACAAGGCACCTGGGGATGACGGAATAATGACGGCCCCAGTCCTGAAAGAGCTATAGCGAGTCTCTTTAATTCCGTTATCCAAGAGGGTACAACGCCCGAGGCGTGGAGCAGAGGTGCGGTGGTTCTGTTCTTCAAAAAAGGTGATAAATCCTTGCTGAAGAACAATAGACCCATCTCACTTTTGAGCCACGTATACCACGTATGCTGTTCTCGAGGGTCGTCACGAACCGTCTCGCCAGGAGACTTAAGCGAATACGTCTGTGGGATGCAAGTCACACATACGTATTCGGTTTGAGAATGACCCAACTTTCCCACCATATTAGCCCGTGCTTTTGCGAGGTCACCTCGCACAATAGTTTTAGTGTTAAAATCTTTGATGAGAGAATCTCTAGTTTCGTATGTAGTCGTATAATTTAGTTCAGTACAGAACAATTTAACTTTCAACATTCCGATTGTCAGCAGTTGTCAGTCGTGAGCAGTGGTGGTCTAATGGTAACAGCTGCGACTTCCAAACTCAAACTCAAAGCATTTATTTCAATTAAACCTTTTTCAAACAAACTGAATAGTAGTGATAGGCCCATTTTGACGAACTTGTGCCAATCTTTGACTTGCTAAAGTGTCTGAACTATTTGATATCTTTGATTGAATTTTGGCATCCATACTGGGAACGCAATTAGATATACGAAGCTTAATTAACTGTCGTCTCTAGGTCTTGTTATGTGCTGAAAGTTGTCCAAGCCACTCTAAATATACAAAGTATCACTGATGTATCTAGATATCGTATTGTACAGAGCAATATATATTAGGACTTTCTGAGTTTGACCGTTGATTGGAACCTCTATGTTCCGAATAGTGACGAATTACTTTGCAACTAATATGGACAGGGGATTTAGCAGATCCTACTTTCATGAGAATATAGGTACTTACTACTAGTTCTTTTTTTTTTCAATGATGTGAGCTAATGAGAGCAGTGGTTTGGCGCCGTGACTTACGAATTGTAGGTCGTGGGTTCAAACCTGAGCAGGCCACTTTGTGTCAATTATTTCAATATCACACTGCTCTCAAAACGGTGAAGGAAAACATCGTGACGAAACCGGCATGTCCTAGAACCACAAATTCGAAGACATGTGACATCTACCAGCCCGCACTGGGTACGCGTGGTAGATTACGGCCTAACTCCCTCTCATAGAGAGGAGGCCTGTGTCCCAGCAGTGGGAAAATTATAGGCTGATTATGATGATGATATTTGCTATCGTTTTTATGTTTTGCCGAGTTGCTAATAAGCTTCATTCAGTTTCGTTACAACAATGACAAATCGATAAGCAATTTAAGTCTGGGCTTATCTATATTTTCAAAGCTGACTCTGATATAATTGAGTATTTAAATTTCAGTAGGCCATAAACAATAACATTGTATTTCACTAGATTTTGAAATGTAAGAAATCAGCTGCTATACTTATGTACGTCAAGTGGATGTAAAACAACCCGCCCATAATTCTTTACATTTACGCAATGTGCAAAAGCGATTTTCTCAGAAAGTATTGAGTAGTTATACAGGGTGTTACAAAACTACCCGTAAAGCCGAAAGGAGGTAAAATGGGGCCTTATAACGAGTCCATTCACAATATTTAAGAACCGTAGTAACGCTGTATAACATACCCCAAAAAAATAAAAAAATATCATTATTTTCACTGATGTGCAAACCCTATTTCAGTAAAATTAAAGAGTAAACTACGCAGAATTTAGGTACCTACATTTCTACCTAATTCGCGGAACGACAAAATTCGAAACAGTTGTAGGATATCGATTAGAAGATTTGAAATTGACAACATATTTTTTTTTCCAACTTGACATATTTTGAAGCCAGTACTTGCAAATATTTATGTTGTATGTGTGTTATGTTGTATTGAGGTAGCAAACATTTATGAATGAAAAATAGAAAAACTATTAAAGTAGACGATTATTAAGTAAAATAGGTACGTAGGCCTTTCTGTTAAATAATCTGGTTCCCTGACATGACAGCTTACTAAGGGTTAACAAAATTTTTTACTTTGATAATTAGGTACCTACCTACTTATATTTTTACGGGGTATTTTGTAACACGTTGTATAACTAAAACTAGACTAGACTAGTGACTAGTGTGTGTGACTTGACTAGTGGTATAACTAGCTGCGCCCCGCAGTTTCACCCGCCTAAATTTCGATTCCAAAAAAATTCTGGAGAGGGCCACCCTTATTACCTAGGGGAATAAAAAATAGCCAAAATAAAATACCAAAAATACACAAAAAAAATCATAAAAATCGGTCAAGCCGTTTCAGAGGAGAACGATAACAAACAATGTGACATGAGATTTTTATATACCTATCCTTTGCTTGGGAACCCGTATCGTATAGTGTATTACCTCTGTCTAGCCCTTCAGGAAGTACAAGCGTGATGGTTATTATGTTTGCCATTATGTTTTATCAAGAAAATTGCGTCCTACTTTTCATGAAAATTGAATTGAGAGCAAATTCAAGAGTGTCGCCTTAGATCAGGTGGCAACGAGCAAATAACTCGTAGAAAAGCCATAATCCTTGATTATGGAACGCTGTAATATCAGGCGTAGGAGGAGATATTTTTGTTGAAAAACAATAACGTAGCTAAGTGATGTTTTTACTGCCCCCGTAAACCTCCAAAGCAAGAGTGAACAGGCAACTTCCAAGTTCCAGCGTTAACCTTATCCAGACCTAGCCCATTTATAAGGGAAAAGAAGTCCTTCGGCTTCCCAAATAGTTGTGGCGGCACCTACATCGCCACTTGCGAACTAGGCATGACATCGACGGCACACAAAATCCTGCATCGCGCAAGCAGAGTTTACCGTGCAACTAGCATAATTATGTACAACGTCCTGACATGAATCGTCGCGCAGTTGCCCGACGAAAAATAGTTTACAGCCAAATTAGACCGATTTTAAATTTTCCATAGAGACAGAGATTTCCAGTTATCTTTTTTTAAATAAGACATTTCGAAAATGTTCTCTACTAACTTTTTAGACCTTTGTATCCTGCTTATGCGTATGAAGTTTCATTAAAATCATCATCAGGTTCATTCATTTCGAAAAATAAGGGCTTCAAAGTTTGTATGAAATGCCGTAAACGGTCTTAAATGCCATTCACAAAAAAATCTAGTAAATTACAAAAAACCAATCCATCAAATCGGAAAACTCTTTTCACCATTGCAATTTCAACTTTCAGTTTATTGCATCACGGTTTCAAATACATTATCGGGTATCGAGGTTATATCCACATTACCCAATGCCCTAGAAGATTTCCCAGCTAGTACTGTGTCTATGGTCTGTGAAATAGCATGCAATAGATATTCTTCTTTATGGGTTGTATAGCCCTCAAAGTTGTTGGTGCAATTCTTTCGTTATTCTCTAGCAGCATTTTTAAATATCAGTAGGTACCAGTAAGATAGGGGTTTGGGATAAAGGTTCATTTATTATGCTTGTCTGCTTTGTTGGTGTAATGGCCGCAAGACGAATGTTCAGTATGTGGTCTTTAGGTTCGATTCCCAGGTCGGTAAAAGTATCATAGGATTTTATCCATTTAGAATTGCTCACTATCAGCCCTGAGTTAAGATTTGTGGGAAACCTGTTGATGAAAAGAAGGCTTGCCCTCTATTTACGTAGACGTTATACCTCTGCCTGCCCCTTTGGTGAATACAGGCGTGATATTATGAAATTTTAATCAACTCACTTTTATTTGTTGTGTCATTAAAGGATTTTAAAATCGTACTTCCTGTTCGTATTGCATTGTGCAATCTTCTTTGGAGAGCTATGGATGTAGACTTCAAACCGGATAAAGAAAATCTTTCAGGAATCATCGCTAAAAAGAATCTTTTTCATAAGTCACTTTGGAAAGAGACTCTCTACAAAGTGGAGCGTAACTTAAAGTGGGGGTTGTATTCTGGTGCAATAAACCTAGAGTGTCATAAATCTGTGTGTGAAAACAAAAGTTGAGAAACATTTAATCATAATCAGCCTTAAATGTTCCCACTGCTGGGACACAGGCCTCCTCTCGGTGAGAGGGAGTGGGCCGTAATCCACTACGCGGGCCCAGCGCGGGTTGGTAGAGAAACATATGCTAAACATTAATGTATTTCTAGAGTAGTGGCCCAGTGGTAACGGCCGCAACTTACGAGTTGTAGGTCGTAGGTTCGAACCCAGACTTTACTTTGTGTAAATTATTTCATCACCACTGCTCTCAAAACGGTGAAGGAAAACATCGTGAGGAAACCGGCATGTCCTAGAACAAAAAATTCGAAGACATGTGACATCTACCAAGCCGCACTGGGCCCGCGTGGTGGATAACGGCCCACTCCCTCTCACAGAGAGGAGGCCTGTGTCCCAGCAGTGGGAACATTATAGGCTGATTAGGCTTAATGAATTACTGCAACATCGTACAGTGTTGCGCAATTGTTGATTCATCACCATTTCAGCCAAATGACTGAGTTGAATTGACTATGTTGTCGGCTGCAACATCCATGTTGCGAGCAATATGACAGTACATGTTTCCGCAATACTAATTCATGTTGTAGTTTACTAAAAAAATATATCCAACTTTTGTTTCTTTTCTCTACGTAATAAACCGTTTTTCATTCTCAAGTTTCAGTTCCGGGACTCAAATTGTGACCGGTAATAGGCTCAATCACTTGTACTTCAATCAAACAGGAGCTGACATTAAAAACATTCAATTAATCGAACTGAACGGACTTAAAATTGCTTCCATAAAATCAGTTTGCAGCTGTTAACTATTGCTTGCAGCGAGGTTGTACGAAAGACGCGAGGTTTTATTACGATTCCTACGATGTTTAATAAAAATAATAAACCTACAAAACGAGTAGGTACATAAAAATATTACGCATCCTATTTTCATAGTTCCACTTTTTCCTTTGTTAAGAATTTTATTTATTATGAAACTTTATGCACTAGTCTAAAGAACTTTCTCAACGGTTTACACCGTTCAGTTTAAAATTACTTACAATCAGAGTTCCTATAATCTTACCTACATATACATATCTGCAGATCTACAATGTGGCGATTAGGTTATCACATTACTCTAAAGAGATCATTATGAACAACTTTTACTATAGGACTAAACCTGAAATCGCGAAAAAAAAATCAGCTGTTCCCTACATTTTGACGAGTTATACGAACATAAATGTAGGGAACAGCTGATTTTTTGCAAAAACCTCACCGTGAAAACTTAGGCGAAGTGAGCTTGGAGTGAGCTGTTAATAGTGTCAATCCCTCGCACAAAAACTTTTTTACAAGAAAAACAACCGACTTGAAAAAAATACACTATAAAGTGAAAAATAACTTTAATGTCGGTGTCGTTTCGTGGTTCCGCATTTTCGGTTTTTGACTCCGACTTCCAAAATTAAAGCTATTTTTCACATTGTAGTGTTTAGTGTCGATCTCGTGGGAATATCAGGATAAAAACGATCCTATGTCCTTCCCCGGGATGCAATCTATATCTCTGCCAAATTTTATCGAAATCCGTTCAGTGGTTTAGGCGTGAAACGGTAACAGACAGACAGACAGAGTTACTTTCGAATTTCTAATATATTAGTATTTGATATAGGTACAAATATCCTAGGTAAAAATTTGACAGTTTCGGGTAGCTTGATATCAAGCTACCCGAAACTGTCAAATTTTTCCAATCAACTTTGAGCCTTAGGCTTTAGCGATAAAGTTGAAAACTATTAAAGAAATTTGACAGATTGTAGTAGCTTGATGTGCTGGCGTCTGTACCTCCTGCGATGATTGCCTTTGATACTGAACTCTTTCCTTATGTTATTTAGTAAAAATAGCGTAACAGTATTTCAACTCAAAATCTAATCAATCATTAATTGGATGGATTTCCTGTGAATCCTTTAACTCTAACAGGTTAACTTTTTAACCCAATTACCTAATCGGCATTTGATTCAATGGAATTATCTCATCTTCCATCGTCTATTGGACTAACTTTTACCGTGAGATATCTTATTTGAATAGCCCTAGGGATTAGGGATCAACCATGCACAAGATTTCAAGCTAAAGGATAATTCTGTATTTAAATGAAAACAGCAGAATATTTAAATTAATTGTCTGTACCTATATGCCTTCCACAAATTATCACATATCATGCAGTATAATATTGCCTGCATTCTAAACTTCTTCGTGTAAACAAAACGTGTGCATTCCCGCCAAAACTTTTCTTTCGGAGTTTTTATTTTTGTGTTGTCTTGGAAAATCGAATCATCTTGGAAAATCAATTGAACATTAAGAATCCTAATGGACAGTTAACTGTTTAGTTAACCGTATCAAATCCCATCGATGAAGGATTTTTCAGTTATTTTTTTTGTCTGTGCTAAAATACCAATCAATCCAATCCAAATCCAATCCCAATCTTTTTGATTGTACCTACGTAGTGCAGCGAAAAAAAGAAAAACACGGACAGTCTTCGCCATATTATGATTCATAATGTTATCCTTTTATCATTCTGCCAAAGTGGCCTTTTTAGGCCCCCAGTATTCACCACGATTTCTAGTTCTAAATTCGATTCTGGATCGGGAGCCTAAGTGCTCATATACACGAACGGTGCTTTGTCGACGGCAGCCGAAGACGTGACGGCGGCTGCAGTTGCGTTTGGCGCTGACCACGGATATCTATGGCGCTGACGCATGTTGCTCGTGTGTATGCACACTAATGTGGCACACAACTCAAGAGACTTTTTATTTTCAGCAACATTAAATGAAATTAAGCTGTTCATTCTGTAAATAGGATTTCGGAATCACTTCATGCCATAGGTATAAAAAAAAGCTTTTTTACCCGACTCAATTTATTGATTAATCTAATACGTCACTCCCTTGTTCCAGCCACCGCAATGTCAGCCAACGTGACCCTACTCCTCATCTTCGTGACCCTGGCCTCAGTAACAGCGCAGACCTTCCAGTACTCCCGCGGCTGGACGAACGGCAAAAGGGACGGCCATATGAGGCCTGAATTGAAGGAACTCATCAACAATCTGGACAAGATTCTTTCACCGTGCCAGAAAACCAAGCTGAAAGTCATCTTAGAAGGAAAGCCGGTTACTGAGAGGGTTGGTATTACATCACTTTTGAAGTAGGTAGTCCTAAAGTTACATTTACACGATGCAACTTTCTTACCTGTGGCTCAGACCACAAAAAAGTCAAGACATAGCGCTGCGAACAATACAGTGAAGCATGCAAAAAGTGAAGACATAGCGCTGCGAACAATACAGTGAAGCATGCAAAAACTACACCTCCGTTCTGTGCATACACGCACACACGCACACATTTATAACCATTTACAATCAAACTACACCTCACTATGTGCACACATGTTTACGAAACTGGCCTCACTTTACTGTTGACAGCCCTCTGTCTTGGTTTTTTATTTGGTCTAAGCCTGTGGCATACAATAAAATTGAAGCAGCCACTAAACTAAAGACAGTGTAGACGGTGCAATTTTTATTATAACTTATTGCATGCCTCTGGCAATTCAATCGCATCGTGTAAATCAATCTTTAGACCTGCGAGGTGATCGCGACAGCAGATATCAAATAGCTTTAATTTTGACAGTTCAACAACATTCATTGTGTTATTAACGTTGTTGAGCAGACAAATTTTTCGAACATACGAGTATGAAGCAATGGTTTAGCAATATCCTTCAAAATGATTCAAATCGAGATTGTGATTCAATTAAGGGTGCTGGAGTTATTTCCTTGGGCTTTATCATTTGCAGGGCAATTTGTCCATGTGGCAGTGTACTTGCTATCGTAATTGACCTGTGCTCTAAGAGAGTATCGTGGTCCATTTCTGATATTTTGGCTGTCTCAAACAGACCGACAGAGATACCTGGTAAACTTCCAAGACTAATCCGAATAGGAAATACGTACGGAGCTACAAAAGTCATATAAGTAAAGTGTAAAGTGAAGTGCGTTTCGTTTGTCTAAGGCGCTCCAATTTTCCACAGTGATGTAAGGATAACATAGCTAGGTAACACGCATGCACGATGTATGTAAGCAATTGTAGGAACCAAACAGAGGGGGTGAAAACTATTTTACTAACTTTAATAAAATGACTGACGGCGTTCCTTAACCTGTACCTACCTACCTATATTGAGATTACAGCCGATTTTTTTTCGAAGGGCAATTTAGTCCATAGTCCAATGTAGTAGTAATTGGGGCAATCTTATTGCCTTTAACAGAGGACAAATCTAGACTCGGGGCAACTTCTGTGAAAATTTTTAGTCACTAAGAATGATTATGTACCTATGCAAATACATACCTAATCAGCCTATAATGTTCCCACTGCTGGGACACGGGCCTCCTCTCTGTGAAAGAGGGTGGGCCGTAATCCACCACGCGGGCCCAGTGCGGGTTGGTAGATGTCACATGTCTTCGAATTTTTGGTTCTAGGACATGCCGGTTTCCTCACGATGTTTTCCTTCACCGTTTTGAGAGCAGTGTTGATGATATAATTTACACAAAGTAAAGCGCCTGTCTGGGTTCGAACCTACGACCTACAAACTCGTAAGTCGCGGCCGTCACAACTTGGCCACCACAGCTCTCGACTTTGACTGACCTGCCCTAATTACGTAACACACTATCAGTAGGAATGGGTTTCATTTTGACAGTTCAACAACATTCATTGCGTTATTTACGTAGCTGAACTGACAAATTTTTCGTACTTAGGTGAGAGCGTCCACGATTCTGCCTCGTGTGCACATCCGCTTTTTGAGCCCGTCCTGAATTAGACCCGGAAAAAATTGTGACAGCAAGCACGTTCCACGGCTCAGTATTTTATTTTTCGTAATTTTGTCTATGGGAGTATTGCTTGCGTTCCATGTTCTTTAGTCGAGTTACTAAATAGAGTACATCTGTGCCAAAAACCGTGTGTGCGTAGCATTATTACGAAATTAGTTATCTGTAGTTGATCAAACAAATGACGGCGATGACGGGTGCGTAATAGGAAGTCCCGCGTGATGTCAATGTTATTGTTTATAAAAACTTTGAAACTACAATGGTATGTATTATATGTCATTCGATTCGGTATGAATGGGGCTATTTTTTAGGTAAATAAAAAAATAGGGTCATCGCTTTCGATTTTGAATGAAAATTATTTTAATTTTTAATTTTCGTAATGTAAACAAACATTAAAAATAAATGATTATTTTAATAAATCTAAGTCTCTTAAAGTTACGAAACAAGTTTTATAATCTACCCTGGTCTATCCACTTAAAGAAACAGCCATTAGTTTAACAGCGGTCCATAGAATTTTTTTCTGTACGAGTCGTGTATGAGTGGCGAGGGCGCCCCGCGGCGCGTCGAAAAAAATGTAGGCACACTTGTGATGACGTAACCTTGGGACGCGGGACACCCAACCGGATATCCGCTCACATGAATATGTCCGAGATTCTGCCTCGTGTGCGCATTTACTTAGAGAGGTTGTTTTTAAGCGCACTACACACCAAAGCCGCCGACCCGCCGACACAGCCCGCCGACACAACAAAAGAATCATGTGGCAACATAAGCCGCAGCTTATGTTACCACATGATTCTTTTGTTAGAAAGCCGCCGACATCAAGTCTGTGTCGACCGGGCTGTGTCGGCGGGTCGGCGGCTTTGGTGTGTAGTGCGCTTTACGTTATAAACAAGGAATAAGGCCGATTTATTCGAAATTCTCACTTGGTATAGAATATGGTGGACAATGAATAGCGGATAATTAAAAGGGCTGACGAAGTGACTAGCAAAGTGTTCGTTATTAATAAATTAGCAAATTATATGCATCGAATTTCCTAGTAAATTTAATAGATATAATTAATATGTTTTCTAGCTAATGCTGCCCTGTGACATCTTAGACACCGAAGAATCCCCGCGAGCACTCACCGAAAGAAACCTCAACGCGTTCATGGATGGTTTTTATTGAAAATATTTTAAATTTACTTAAATAATGTGCCAACAGAAAAGTTTGAAGTTATTGATACTTTTTATCTTATAGTTAGGTAATAGGTACAAGGACCATATTGATAGATTTTATTGTTGTAATAATGTTTACGTCCGAGTAAGAAATTATTTTTTAAGTAATGCATTCATGGCTGGATTGGTGCATTACTAAACCAAAGACAATGTGTGTTAGTTTTTTTTAGAAACTCGATTTATGGCAACGGTATTTTTTTTTTTTTCTTAGTTATATCGTTAAGTAAATAATGCAAATTAATATTAACTGTTTACATGTATGTATAGTGATTTCAATATACCTTTGGCTTACCATTTAATTATTGTAATTTGTGCTATTTCAAGGTGCAGTCTTACTAAAAAAATAAAAGTATAGTGTTTAACGATGTTAAAATGTTGACAACAATATTGTATTGTAACTTATATTGAAAATAAAAATGTGAAAAGGGCTTGTCTTTATTTTGGACCGACTTCAAAAAGGATATTTTCTGTATTCTGTAATTACATGCATTCTTTCTCATTGAGATAATATAATACTTTGAGAAGGTTGAGAAATTCTCAACCTTCTCAAAGTATTATATTATTTTACGTATTGTTGTTCGAAATGAAATGCGTTAATTTTGAAGATAAAATCTTTTTAGGTACTTCTATATTTTAAAGGAGCACAACGTAGCTTGACAAATTTTCTAGGAAAAAATAAGGATACAGGAAGTCTCAAAATAATGGTGCCAGTTTATGAAAACTAGAGATGAAACATAAGAACACGAATATTGGCTATTGTTACCAACTAAAAAAATTATAAACTAATTACAATAATTATGTTCAATTAAACTTTCTTTTGTCTTTTTTTTTCTCAGTTAGTTTAAGTCATGGTCTGGCAGTTTGAGTAATTTATGCGGCCCAACCTTAATGTCCATTCTTTGATATTTTTCGTCGAATCGTTGAGCTCCAGTTTTGAGTTGAGCTGCTTGATTACTGATAAATGCGTGCACTGGCTAGACAGGTCCACTCAATCTGTGTGTTTCTTCCCTCAAAAGACCATTTCAAACACTAATCTAAATGGTCTTCACATGATCTGACCAAGATTATGTCTGGACTTTAAAAGAGACTGCAACCTCTGAGTTTATTTCGGCCTTTCTTTTCAGAGTAGTCAGATAGGAAACGCCGACCTCATCTAGTTTAAAAAAAATATTAAGTATTGACATTTAAAAGTGTCCCGCCGCCGACCCAAACATAGTTGGAAAAAGGCTAGGCAGATGACGAGGCTTGACTTTCTTCAATTACCTACTTAGTAGGTGATTCTGTAAAGGTAGTGTATGCTTCATGCAGTGGCGTAACTACAGAGTGGCATTGGGGCAAAATGCCACGGGACACCAGCCAGAGCTGGCCCCGCGCCCGAGAGGGCCATGAGCACAGGATCAGCCTAACATAAGTTTATAGGTAAATGCAAACTTTTTCTTGAAAATATGCAACAAAGGACATCATTCAGGTTTCGAAGATTTTGTACCTTTTTCCCAATGTTTATCAAATTTTTTTGGACAGGACCTCATGCTCAGCAGTAGCGTTTGCGACCACTAGACCAACGAAGCAGTCAGGTGTTAAATGTTGTAGGGGAAAATATGAAATCTACGCGGAAGAAGTCACGGAAAAGTGCTAGTATAGCTTCTTTACATTGAGGGAGGGCTCCATCCCTTGAATTTGCCATGGGCCCCAAACGGTATAGTTACGCCACTGGCTTCATGATTGATGATGACAGAATATATAAGCCAGCATACCTAATAGGTAAGTACCTAGGTATTCACTACTATTGTGATTTAATAATAGCTGATTATTCTGTTTAAATAATTCTTTACTGTTTGCACCTACAGTAGGTAACTAGGAATGGTGGAGCTGGTCAAGTTCTAAATTTTGTCATAAGCACCGACATTCCTAAGTAACACACTGTTACAATCCGAATGATTTTGAAGGAATTTCATAATCCATTGCTTCATTCATTCGTAAATTCGCCTGCTCGAAACGTAGGTAAATAACGCAATCAATAGATATTATTGAATTGTCAATGAATGGCATTGGGATTGGGAGTGTGTTACGCAATTACCCCACTGTACATACCTACTCAGTCAAGTTGTCGCAAGTGTCGACTTTTGAACCCATGCTCAAACCCCATGGTTTGATTCTCAGGAGGGGCAAAGCAGTAAGTACCTATCAAAATCTAAGTATATGCCCGATTGAAGACAACAGCTTTGCTGTCTATTACCTACATGGGCCTATCACATAGTAAGTAGATACATAACTGAAGAGTGAAATGCAATTTTCGGACTAAATTACATCGTAATAAATTAGCAACTGTATTATAATATTGGCAAAATTTAAAGGGAATTACCGAAAGCGCCATCTAGTACTCTAAGAGAAAAGTAATTTATAAAAACTATTTTAGTGCCCTCTGTGTGCACAGAATAGAACTAAATGGTTTGAACTTTATTAAAGCGCCATCTAATGAGGAAGAGCAATACTTCTGTAAACGTTACTTTACCACTTGGAATTTTAGTTTTGCTACCCGACGCAAGATGGCAAATATGCATTTAAAATACTGCTATCTATAATCAAAGCTCATGTTTTGCACTTCGTTGTTAATATTATTGTTAAAATTACATACAATAAAATATTACCTTGCAAAAATACGAAAGGCGCTTTTGTACTCTACATAAGTATAAACCAACAATTAAAACACAGCCCGCCGGAAAAGCAATTTTCTTTAGATAAAAGCCTTACACCAAACTACAATAAAGTTTAATATCGTATGACATCTCAACAGCTAATTCATGCTTCATCTATCATTTGTACCTAACAAGCATCATTAGACTTTAGTGGGCTACAACTTGTTACCGACTTCAAAAAAAAGGAGGTTATCAATTCGATACGTATGTATGTAATATTATTGGAATTGCATTATATTCACATATGATGATCTATTAGGGCTTCCAAACAAATATACAAAATTTCATAGACGTATGTATGTATGTATGTATGTATGTATGTATGTATGTATGTTTGTCCACGCATATCTCCGGAAGTATTAATCGGATCGTGACCATTTTTTTTTTATTGGCTTACATTTTCTTCAACTTAGGGAACAGTGCAAGTTTCATCAAGATCGATTCAGTAATTTTCAAGATATGGACTAATACGTGTAAGTGTGACGGCCTGGCTTATTGAAGAGCTACGGGTGTAGTGTCAAAGGGAAAACATCTCAAAACCTTGGTCAAATACTAGTGCAAAAACTAAAAATTACGAAATAAAAAGTAATTTAAAAAAATTAAACCGACTTCAAAAAGAAATTAACTCAAAATTATGAAATAACTTTAATTTCGGAAGTCGGTGGCATAAAACTAAAATACAGATCCCAAGACACCGACTTCCGAAATTAAAGTTATTTCATAATTTTGAGTTAATTTCTTTTTGAAGTCGGTTTAATTTTTTTAAATTACTTTTTTGTATGGAGCCATTTAAAAGTAAATTAACTTGAACTAACGTTCATCGTAGATATTTAATGGTTTTCTTTTTTGTATGTAGGATATAATTATGTTTAAATATACCTAGGTATATATAACATAAAATAAGACATAGGTACAGTCAATAAAGGAGTTAAGTATACAGGAGCGTCGGATATTGTTGAAGTTTACTAAGAAACCGATGGATATTCTCGAATAAAATTTTAGTTTATTAATAGAAAACAAACAGCTCATTTATTAAATTAAATTTCAGTCCAGAACATCCATCGGTTTCTTAGTAAACTTCAACTATATCCGACGCTCCTGTATACTTAACTCCTTTGTTGACTGTACATGATAGATATAAAGTAGGACTGGGGGGTAACCTTAATGGATTTTTGCAATAAGTAGGTAGGTGGCTACCACGTAACGTAAAAATTATGTTCCTTACATTTTAAAGACTAACTAAGTAGGTAAGTACCTACATGTCTAGGAAAATACGTGGAAAACGTTCCATAATCGAGAATCTACATAAATACGTTTTCAGTTTCATAATTTATTAGGTGTCTAATTAGGTATATAAAAAATTTAGGTACCTATGTATGTAGGTATCTAATTGTTTTCCCTAGCTAAATAAATAAGTTAATCAATAATGAATGAGATGAGAAGACCTTTGCCACTTAGGTAATTTTTCGTACCTAATTAAATTAAAACATTCCAAACATCAAAGTGAAAACATTAAATTAAAGTTACTATTTAAAATACTATTTAGCTGCCCACTACCTACCTATTTATCATATTTTCGGCTGATACAGTAACGATAAAAAGATCGTGCAATCGCTAATCAACTTAATTCATAATTACCTAAACACTGTTTTTATTTGCTAGACCATAAATTACAGTAAATATATTAATACTAAATGGCGCCGATTCTGTTGTTCACAAACTAAACTAAATTTAAGTTCATGCATCTTTTTCTTTCTATTTCACTATGAAAAGGACGGAAGATAAATATTAGTTTAGTTCTGTCAAATTAAGATACTCCATAGCAAGTTTAGACGTGATTAAAAACATGGCTACTAAGAATACGTCAATTTACGTTAGGCGCTGTCTAATTTGACAGGACCAAACTAATATTTATCTTCTGTCCTTTTCATAATGAAATAGATAGAAAAAGATGTACTGAACTTAAATTTAGTTTAGTTTGTGAACAAGGGAATCGGCGCCAATGTCATGTTGACAAAAGAGGTCGATCGCTGCTGTCAATTTAGTTTAGCATCAGAGCATACCTATAAGTTAGTAGATACCTACCTAGGTACTAAATAAAAAAACTAGTCCTAGGTCCACCGAACATTATATCTATTACCATCGATTTACATCTCTGGAAGTAGGTAAATAATAATAACATACCTATCTGCTTATATATGTATAAAAAGCCAACATCAAAACCTATTTAGTATAAAACTACTTAAACCATAATTACTTGAGATCCAATTACGTTGTTCGATGTTATGCGTGATCTATACATATAATAAATCTGTAGACGAGGCGTTTCTGTACATTGAAAATAAAAAAATAAAAAATAGTTGGGCTGTTAAAGGATAACCAACAGATGCCATTTCTTCAATTTTTGGAATTTTTGTCTGTTTGTCTGTTTGTCTGTTTGTCTGTTTGGATGTGACAGATTTTGAACAAGCTCAACGTAAAAAGTACCAAACCAATATGGTTCATATTTATACTCAAATATAGTGTAGAACTCGGAGCAGTGATTAGTCTTTGTTTCATCGCAATCGCTTCAGTCTATCAAAAGATAAAAAAAAAATTTTATTGCAATAAGTGGAAACATGTAACGACATCTATTGGCGCGATATAGTACTAACGAAATCATATTGTTATCTTTAAAACATTATTATGTGTTTAATCACGTCGTAAAGGCTTGCCTTTATGACGAAATAATTCTGATCCTTATGTCTGTGTTATTTAAAAAAAAAAAAAATGATAATGTTTAAATAAATAATATAAACATATAAGTATAATAAAATCGTAGGAACAAAACTGTACATAGAATATATAAAAAAAAAATACTTGGGGCGTGATCTACAATCGATATCGAAGCCAAAAATATAGTTTTTAGAATTTTTGTCTGTTTGTCTGTATATATGTCCGGGCTAAACTCAAAAAGTACTGCATGGATTTACTTCAAATTTTGCATGAATATTATTAAGAGGTCGGGTCAACATATAGGCTACATATTATCACGCTATCACCTACGAGGAGGAGCTGTGAATCTTTATTTTTCTTACGCATTCTGTGACAGCGTGTAATCTTACGACGCATATTTAAATGTTGTTTTTGAGTAAGTCATGCTATTATCTAGCTTTACACTATAAAAACTTTTACGCCATTTAAGTAACTTGGGCAGAGAAACATAGTTTAATTAATGTTAGTAGTATAAGACAATTTTGAAGCAGCGCCATCTATGAGATTTCATAAAAATCAAATCAAGTTACATGTCAACACTTTTTGGAAATTAATAATTTAAATTTGATCATGTTGGTGAGGTTAGTAGTTAGTTATTCTTAAAATTCATAGATGGTAATGTGCATTTTCTTCATAAAAGTTGTATCGTATAGTTCGTTTTGACAAATTCAAGTTCCAACAAAACCCTCAAAATCTTGAGCCGAGTTGAGGAAGACAATTTAAAAAAAATGCGGTGTTAAGTATTACAAAAAAGTTATGTTCATTGATGATGATCATTTCTTCATCAATTTCATGTTGTTAGTACAAAATAAACATTGACTGTTAATACTTTTGTTCGGTATTTATCTGTGTGATTATTGCTTGGTAATTAATATATTTTCATGTCGTATACCTAATTATAAACTTAAATTATACCGTGCATCCGAATAATGGCGAATGCGATTTTCTGCGGTTGTTACTTCACACTGTCCGAGGCAAAGTCTTTCGCCTTTCTGAGGACATTTGATGGCGTGGAGTTTCCCACTTACCGCGCAGCCTGCGTAGCACGTCACCTTCTCGACGGTGACCAAAATTGGGCTGACACCCTCGCGGAGGCGAGCGTCAGTGACAGTCCCAGCCGCATGCATCATCTGTTTGCCGTCATCTTGGTGTTTTGTGGAGTCGCGAACCCGGTAGCTTTGTGGGAGAAGTATCGCCATCATCTGTCTGAAGATTTTCTACGAGCTTTGAGGCGTGCTACTGGAGACGAAGTCGGAGACGGCGAAATGACCACCATACGAAATGACCATGTCGCTTTGTTCTCTTCAGAGCAAAAACAAATTTATGACACCGTCCTTGAAAGCGTTTGGCAAAACCAGGGTAAAATGTTTTTCTTGGATGCTCCTGGTGGTACAGGAAAAACATTTGTTACCACTGGCATACTTGCAGAGGTCAGGAGGCAAGGCAAAATTGCTATTGCTGTAGCGTCGTCGGGAATCGCTGCCACACTGCTTCCGGGACTGCAAGACAGCACATGCCATGTTTAAAATTCCCATCGATTTAGAGAGCGCCGAAACGCCTGTTTGTGGTGTCTCACGTAACAGCGATAAGGGACACGTGCTCAAGGATTGCTCTCTGATTGTATGGGATGAGTGTACGATGGCCGAGGATCGAGGGCTGACGAGGTGAATGCTTCGTTGAAACGATCTTCGTTGTGGTCACGAGTTCGTACGCTGCGCTTGACCATTAATATGAGAGCTCGGCTTGGCGGCAATGCACGCGCTCAAGAATTCTCCGATGTCCTTCTAAGTCTTGGCGAAGGCACTCTACCAGAAGAGAGAGGTAGACAGGTGGTGCTTCCAGAGTCTCTCGGTAGAGTGGTTTCCAGCTTAGAAGAACTCATTCGCTGTGTGTACGGGGACATTCAGTCGTATACCGCACCAGCAGAATTCTTGGGTGTGTGAGCGGGCCATTTTGACGCCCAAAAATGATCAGGCTGCAGCAATTAACGAATGCATTCTCTCGGAAATTGAAGGGAATGAAGTGGTCTACACCTCGATAAACACTGTTGTCAAGCAAGATGACGCCACACATTATCCCGTGGAATTTCTGAACTCCCTGTCAGCAAGTGGACTTCCAGCGCATTCAAGCTGAAGCGGTGTCCCGGTTATGCTTCTTCGGAACCTATCTCCTCCGAAGTTGTGTAACGGGACCCGCCTTAAAGTCATCTCGCTCCACAGACACACCATTGAGGCGGAAATTCTTACGGGTTGTGACGTCGGCGAGGCAGTATTTATACCACGCATTCCCCTCATACCTCATAACTTCCCGTTCCAGTTCAAGCGCGTACAGCTCCCCGTGAGTGTTTGCTTCGCGATGACCATCAATAAGTCGCAGGGGCAGACACTGAGGGGCTGGGTGTCGACGTCAGGACGAGTTGCTTCTCACACGGGCAACTGTACGTCGTCGCTTGCTCCCGCGTCATCACACATTTTGGCTCCTGGCAGCATAACTACCAACGTAGTTTATAGGGAAGTGTTGTAAGGTATATATGATACCTTTGAACGTATTTTTACTCTTTTGTGTCCTAGAATGTATTCCTGCATTATTTTCTCTATTTCCTTCAGTCACCTCTTATGACTGAACTCAGCAGGATTCCCATATAACTCTTTTCACTTGCTTCGCTTGCAAAAAAAAACTTATATTTTAATTCTATTTTAAAAGTTGTTTACTTTATAATTCTATAGCGACACTGGCATCTTAGGTGTTTTTGGTGCTGTAGAGCCTTCACGCAGACGACGTCGCGGGCAGCAGCTAGTTACAAGTAAATTACAACGATTCGGTCTCAACGAGCAGTAATGATGAGTTGATGGCAGCCACAATGTATAGCTGATGAAATTGGTCGTCTGCGTGAAGACTACGCTCGAGACGTTTAGTTCACTAGTGAGGGGAAGGTGTCGATAAAATTAAATTTCGGATGAGGTTTATGTTTTGACGAGTTGCTCGTTTTTGTTGATTGGGAAGAATGATTTGTCTATAGAATAAAACTTTAATTAATTGCCTTTTTCTTCACTGGGAAGAAAGTTTAATCTTTAATTGACGCTTTTTTTCGTATGGACTTTCTTTTGGTTGAAAAAAAGGGATTTTACATTCTTATCTACACGGTACCAACCTATTGTCTTGTTATTTAAAAAAAAATGTCCTGTAATGATTTTTTTAGGGGCAAAAGGGGATGCTGATTGTACAATTCCAGCAACATTAATTATTTATCAAAACTTTATGTAACTTTGTGTAATTTTATGTCGTTATGTATGTTATGTTTTTTATGTACAGACACACACAACCAGCACATCAACCTACTACAACCTGTCAAATGTCTTTAATAGATTTTCAACTTTATCGCTGAAGCATAAGGTTCAAAGTTGATAGGGAAAATTTGACAGTTTCGGGTAGCTTGATGTGCTGGCGTCTGTACAAGTAAAAAAAATACTGTACAAAGGCCAATGCCTGAATGCCTGCCTGTATGGTTAATGCCTGAGGCATGCTTCACCTGCGAAACATTTCAATCCAATATCTCTCTGAACTCATAACTGGAGTTAATATCTTTATTCAATTACATACTTCTACATAATCAAGTGTTCTGACTTTTTTCTATAACTGAGAGAAGAAAAGCATTATAAAACTAGTTATTATGTATTTATTACGCACGAAAGGACTAACCAGGAATTCGTCGTAACTTACGGAATCAGAGAATAAATACGATTAAACTAATCGATATCGATACTGGATCTGCCGCACTGCCCTGTCGATTGTAAGAATGAGATGCCATAGACTTAAATCCGTTTCCCGCCATCGCACAATCTGTACCGCTCACCGACCAATCGCGAGTGCGGAGGGCGTTGCGCGACCACCAACCGCCGCCGCTGATTGGCCGAAAATATTAAACTGGCTGCTCATAATAAAAAAGAAAAAAAATTGTATCGCAGCGTAAACCTTACAATTGAGTGCCACTTTTTGCTCGTGTTAAATTGATGAAAAAAGACTAGGAAAAAAAATTGGTACAGAGATGTACAAAATGATTTATTATAGCCGTCGCTCAACTTTTTAACTTATTGGACATTAATGACTTTTGATTTTCCACGTTATTTTTGAAATTCGTTGTTCTTTTTTTATTTATAGATACTGTGTTGCCAGTTATTTGGATATCTAATTTGGTAGATTTAATGCAACGACGGATTGCAAAAATAACTTTTTATTGTTCCGTTTCAACGGTGTAAGTGTGTCGTCATTTTTCTGTCAATTTAACTAATTTTACGGCGTAGTGATTGAAATTGAAGCTGGAAATATTACATTTTATGCACTTTTCTGTAACGTGACTTTTCTGTGATGTCAAATTCTATTCGCAGAATGAACGGCACGGACCTATATTCATGAATATTTAATTCTTGATTGACGAAGGGAATAGATGTTTCGATCTTTGTTAGGTTAAAGTAGAAGTAACAACTATTTAAGGTGAATGGATAGTGGTAGACCGCGAAATTCAAATTTTCTTACGTTTTTTGCAATTTGCAGGTCAGTGTCAGATTGTATCTTGATCAAAATATGATTCGCGACAATAACAGGTACATATTTAGAGAATTTTAGTCATTAGAATCATTAATACATCTTTTTAAGTTAGATTTCTACCATTAACACTTTTCCTTAAGATAATTCTCTAAATATGTACCTGTCATTTTCGCGAATCATATTTTGATCAAGATACAACCTGACACTGACCTGCAAATTGCAAAAACGTAAGAAAATTTGAATTTCGCGGTCTCAACTACCCATATTCACCTTAACTGAAAGTCTCTTTAACTAGAATTGTAGGTATTGCTTTTCATTTGGCATTTAAAATATTCATGAAAATTAAAGGCACACTTAAATTAGTTCTAGGTACCTTTTAGGTACTTACTAATCGCCAAATAAATAGTTTAATAGTTCATAGTTCCTACGAAGAATCTATAGCCAAAATATCGGTCGTCTAATGCGGGCCAGTCACGATCAAGTTCACCGTCAAGATTGCAGCGGACTTGAAGCCGCGTCCAGTAAACTTGTCCGTGTATTTACCATACTCCGTCAAGTTTACTGGACGCGGCTTCAAGTCCGCTGCAAACTTGACGGTGAACTTGATCGTGAGTGGCCCGCTTTAAGCCCCGTTCAGATCGATACAATTGTGATAGTTAGTAGCGTTTAAGCTGACACCTTGTCCGCACGACATTCGGTGATTTGGTGGCCGGTCGGGAGCCGGTCGGTGGCCGTTACGGACCGTATATTAGGGCACTTAGGCACATGTCCCACTGCGGCTGAAAAAGCGTCTACTCACACTCACTTCACCTAAGTTTTCACGGTGAGATTTTTACAGAATAGCACCGCTGTACTGTGTGTGCTAATTTGTAGTAATCTTACAAATTGAGTGCTTAAATTTCATTATTTGAATACTTGAAATCTTTAATGATGTTTTTCATTTGACAATTGAGGTTAATTTGATAACATCAATTTTCGTCGAGGATTTTTCAATCACAATTTAATAATGTCATAATTCAAATAATATTTTTTGGAAAAAGTGATATTTAAAATTTTAACCTTTTAAAGAATACAATAACATAAATACAGATTAATATGTTACAAATTCGCTTTAACAAGTGCTTGCGTAAGAATTTCACCTGAACAGGATTTGTTTATATTTTCATCAGATGCTTTTGGAAGAGTCTATAACTAAGTACTTCTTTTGTCGCTGGCGATCGCACAAAGACGTTCCTGACAAATTATAGTAAGAGGCCTAATAATCATAGAAAATAAAAACGAAACCGCAAGTTTTAGCTTCTACTTAACCTTAACTTGAACACTATCTTAAAGGTCTAAGAATGTCACTTGAACAATAGCGAACTGGACAAAAAGTAACATAACACGAGACATAACAATTCTCTCTAACATTTGATTACTTGCGCAATTTATTTTGGCGAGATAAGCGTCGCCGTGAACTTGCGCCTAACTTACCACAGCGGATAACTTGAATACAGACGTTGAGCGGTTAGGTTGGTGGCACACCGGGGGAGGTGAATGGTTCACCGACAGAACTATTCACTTTTCCATATCTGAAGGTCATAAAATTACATTTTGTTTTGTAATTAATTTAATGCCATTCCACAATTAACAAGAAGAAACAGTTCTGCAATAATAAACCACTCGGCCAATGGACTATTTTAATGGCTTTCTGATAGACCGAGTGATTCTATTACCGACCTGCTTTGTTAATTGGAGATTATCATCTTGATTTACATGGGAATATAATATTTTTGCGATATCCCCAAACAAACAAATTTTGCTGTTCGTACAATGCAAAAGCCTGGCTTTCACAATTAAGATACTGATTTTAAAAAATCAAGTATTTTGACTTATCACATGAGGTTGTCGAATGTGGGACAGGGACTCTGCAATCATTGTACCGATAATCGTTACAGTAAATGGCCATAAAGCGGAGAGCCTTGACCATCACCTCAGAAGGCTCTCATTGCGCGGCCAGGGCAAAGGCTTGATTCAGAAAGCAGTAATCCTGGACACGGCACGCATAGAAAGGAGGTTTCTTTCTCTAGAGCCCTGCAGGGCAGCCTGGACCCTGTTCCTGATGCCGATAGGCCACATTTTTTTATATTTTAAAATGTTTTTTATAAAAATATTTAAAAGTGTAAATATTAATAATAATGTATTATAGGAATAATAATATAACAAAAATTAATATTTTTTTAAAAGGGATTTCTTTCGCCCAGAAAGAAGCATTATACATTCATACCCGAGTACACCACAGACCTAACACGGAATACCCGTGCCTCGTATACCAGTCGTCCGTGAGTCGTGGGCGCAGTGATACCGATACGATATAGTGACGACTTTATTCTGCGACGAGCCGTGCGATTTATTGTCGGATGTCGCAGATAGCTAATCTGAAATTGAACGTGTAGGATTCAGATTGAGTTGGGTTTTGAAAGCAATCTCTATGAGGTCCTCCGATGATATTGAATTTTGTAGTTCGTGTAAATTCTTCCTTATTTGCTGTATTGTTTTGTTTAAAATGCTTATTTTTATTCTGTTTTTTTTTGTCTCTGGTCTATGATAAGAAATTCTCCTGTAGACATCGGATGTGGGTTTACGCTTTGCATATCTTGCATACACAGACTAGATTCAGAATAACAATCTGTGGGCTACGCAAATGATAAAATGAAATTGATAAAGAATTTGTAAAACCTATGTATTCTTGTAGGTTATGTATTCTTGTAGGGTAGGTCTTCGATCAATAATAGTATCGAAGAGGTACATGGTAACTTTGATAAAAGTATTCTCTATAAAATTGATTACCTACCCATCTATATATAAACTAGTAATGAAGCTAAAGAGTTTGTTTCTTTGTTTGAACTCGCTAATCTCTGGACCTACCAGTCGAATGTGAAGGCATTCGTTAGCCAAATTTTTGAGGAAGGCTATATAACAACACTGCAATTTTTTCATCGAACTTCGGAAGCCTTCAATGTACATATTTAAAGCGAAACAAAGATACGTTATTTAAGACACACACTTTGTATTTTTTTACTTTTATGGGATGGTCCATTTGCGTTTCAAATGCCTGTAGATAATTTTATCAAGTAAGTACAAGTACTAACAGCAGCATGTCTTAGGCTTTGTGGAACAATACACTGAAACCATTTTTCAGAAAAGATATATAATAGAGGTATTCTATAGGCTTACCTATTTGTATTAATGATTTTCCACCATAAAAGTCACTATCATATAGTTCAGTATAGCTTAAAGACATATGTTTCGTATACTTTCAGTATAATATGCTAGTGTAGGCGTGGTGCTCAAAGCACATTCATTAATACAGGGCCTGGTTATCGCGCTTTCATTTAAATGCCTTCGACTTGTAAGAGACGATCCACTGCATGGCTGGACGAAAGTACTACGGATAAATAATTATGAGATGTCCAATTTGGGTAAAGCATTTTTTTTGGTGGGGATTATTAGAATAAGCATAGTTAAGCAAAGAAACAATTGCATATTGCAACTCAACAGTAACCTTATTGTTATGATCATGAAGAACACTGTGATTTTGACTGTCTTGTCAGTGGCAGCAAGTCAACATCAACCTTAGTGTAAAAAAATACTGTGAAGGGACTATTAATATGACATCACCCCCATCTACAAAATTCCCCAATATTTTTCTAAATACGGCGCCAATACTGTGCCAGTACTTTCGACATCCCGACCAAAAGTCCATAATAAAGTTCGGACAGAACATAATATTAAATAGCTTTTAACATTCCACTCGCTATCTTAATGTTCTCTTGAGACATTTATATTTAGTCTCCTACGTGTTCAATGTTTACCTCTCTGCCTCTTTATCTGTGCCTTCTTTTATTTTTTATGCCGTGTTTTGGGATCTGTGGCGAAAAAAAGGAACAACGTTTGTTTGCAAGCAGGAATTCGGCGAGAATTTTTTTTGGTTCGAAAGGATTTTGGTATCTCGGGTATGGATTGTTGGGATTTGATCTGGAAATTTTGTGTTTCAGCGATAGAGGAGTTGATAGGTGCCTATTTTCTTGCGTGTTAAAACAAATATTGTTCTTTGTTGAAAATGTTGTGTTTATTATTAAGCTCTCAGGAATGTAATGCGTCTTCACCTCGTTGTAAATAAGTTTTTTTTTAGTATTTACATGACTATTGAGAAATTAGGTATCTACCTTTTTTTTCTTAATATTTTGCTATAAAAAATCTTTAGGATTTTCATGGCTATAATTTTTAATGACTTTTCTGATCCAGGGGAGTAATTGCGTAACACAACAATGGCTTTCATTTTGACAGTTCAACAACATTAATTGTGATATTTACTTTGTTGAAATCATTCAGATTGAATTTGATAGTGTGTAACGCAATTAGGGTGCAGTTCTATTGTTTGAATTATTACGACGATGAAGTTAACAGTATCTATTAAGTCTCTTACAATAATAACATTTTCATCCATACCAAAATCAGGACCAATTTCTCAAGCAAAACTAAAGTTTCTACCAAAATGATGACCTACAGAACCCATACAGTCATGTGCACTTAATACATTCTCAACGGCCAAGTGATTTGTGAGTGCATGCCTCACATATTGAATGTTTTAAAACCTTTTAAGTTGGATACGAGGTTTGATAAAATTGTTATAAACTTGTAATTAATTGAACATATTAAATAGACTCATTTTTTTGTCGTTAGATTAGTAGTTTTATGTTCTTTATGATTTGTGAGCGTGTCAATTGTTTAATGAGTTCTTATTGAGTTTTAGGACACCCTTCACACCCTTGACACCCTTCTCTCACGTCATATATGTAGCGAGGTGAGTTACAATTTCCATCCGACATTTAGGTATTCAAACTCAAACTCAAAGCATTTATTTCAATTAAACCTTGTACAGGCACTTTTGAATTGTCAAAATTAAATAGTCTGTCAGTTAGTCAGAAAGTTGAAGCTAGTTGCCCATGTATTTATTTCTTTTTCTAACAGTACTAAGTACTTATCTCAAGAATTGGTTTTCTTTAAGTTTTTGTTCTATAAGTATTTCTCAATTTTTTTAAAATATTTTTTTTTTATTTCATTGAATACAGTACGCAACAACCTTCTTAGATAGGATCTATCGTTACTTTTTCAGCCAACAAGATTTTATCGATAAAATTTTGCGACTCTATGCTTGGTATACCGAAGCAATTGTACAGAAAAGCGAAGTGCTGTGCTCAATATCGATATGACACTCGTACCTAAACGTGGTGCCCACTTCGATATAATTTTTATGAGATCTCTCATCTTTCTTCTTAGGAGGATGCTTAGGTTTTGATACTTTTGTGAACTTCTTCGGAATTTCTGGTTACTTTGGCAATTTGGCATAATGGGCTTCCAAGCTAGCGTCTAAAGAACTTTATGCGACTGTTTTTGTTTTTTTACTGTTATGCCAGTAGTTTTTGTGATTCGAAATCCGAAAGTTCCACATACAATTCTTGTTTATTGCATTGGTCACAAGCCTTATCTAATAAGAATCTGATTTACTTATTTTTCCTTACCTGACGTTTGTCCCAGCATTTCGATAATCGTCATTATGCACTGAGAAAGTCAAATACATAATTTGAATTTAATAACAGGGCTCATTTCTACCCATGTTCGCATGACAATATATCAAGCTATACATTTCCAGTATAAGCTGACTTCTTATTGTACGAAAAGCCTATACAATGCGAGGTCAGCTAAAACTGGAAATTAATATTATAACTTCAAACAGAATTCGATTTTTTTTCAAGTAAGTGTGATTTTCCAACCAGCCAAGGCTGCGAAGTACTTTAATTTTCCACCGACTAAGTTCACATTTTGGCTTCTTTTACATAACGACGAAAAAACACACACAAACACCTACCTCCTATTCAAAAGCAGCAAGTATCAAAACCGCTCACCGTACAAAGATCACCCGAAACGCAATAGGAACGTGACCGGTTTGCAAACGGCGCCGTATCCGGATCGCGTGTGCTGTTGTTATTGTTATGTAATTTGTCAGGGACGTTTACGGCTCTGCGGTAACCATTCCTTATGCGATATATGTACTTACATGCTCTTCGAAGTTTCAGAAGCTGGTGTATACGGTTTTGTATGGGAGTCTTTTGCTTGTGTTTTTTAGAGTTGAATTTCATTGAGTAGTACCTACTTTAATACGCTTTTATTTATTTCTTTATTTTATTATTTATGTACACACAGTAAAGTACATGGAGAAACGACATTTAAGTATATTTTTTAAGTACAAAGGTGACAAATGCCGGCGACAAATGACAGTCCTGCCGGTCGATTCTGTAAAAATCTCACCGTGAAAACAAGGTGAAGTGAGTTGGTTTTTGCTAGGAATTGACACTATTGACAGCTCACTCCACGCTCACTTCACCTAAGTTTTCACGGTGAGATTTTTACAGAATAGCACCGCAGGAATGTGAAGCCTGCTTTGGGTGGAATCCCGATTGGTGTCTTTAAAACATAAAATACAATGTGTCTTGCGTGATAATTCAGAAATAATTTCTGAGTTATTCTGAGAGAACCCTTCGATGTTAATCAAGATTACACGCAAGGCACGTTTGGTCAGTGGGCTGTTTGGCCCTGAGGAGGACCGATTAGGACTTATATGCCATCGTGGTGAAAGGATTAATTAGCCAATCGACAGAAGTCATTTGACCAGGGTGCGCCGCATGTAACAGAAGATCGGAGGGTATGTCGCTCGGGGAGGCTCGGGGAGGGGGGGGGGCTGTGCACTTGATGATTTTATGACTCCGTCAGTGAGCGGAAAGATGTTTAAACTTATTGCCATTGATAAGCTAAGAAGAAAAAGTTAGTACAAACGTACTATACTGTACGCTTTCTGAAAAATCCTATTGTCGATTCATTACGAAAATAATGCGTCGAATTTCCACCTAGATTTGTATTTTTTTTTTCTTATCTTTGTCATTACCACATTTGCTAATTTAGCTAATGGATTATTCATAGCATAATCAGCCTATTGAGCCTAAAAAGTTCCCACTGCTGGGACACAGGCCTCGTCTCTGTGAGAGGGAGTGGGCCGTTATCCACCACGCGGCCCGCGTGCACTGCACTGCATGTTGGTGGATGTCACATGTTTACGAATTTTTGGTTCTAGGAATTTTACATGGAACGACTGCCTATCTGACCTTCACAACCCAGTTACCGGGTAATACGATACTCCTTGGACTGGTTTTCAGACTTTGTGTCGAGTCGACTGTCATAGATCAACGAATGACAGCCGGTAACCAACAACTTAACGTGCTTTCCGAGGTACGGAGGGATCTTGGTATGAGAAGATGGTCACCCATCGACGGACCAACCGCGGCAAGCGTAGCTTCACCTGATCGCTCGACCCGTGCGGCTGTTATTACTTAGCCACAAGCCCAGACGGAAAATCATAACAAAAGGTCAGTTGAAATGATTACAACTTATTATTATGCTCACAACTCAGGCCGCCATTTTGTTTCTAATCCTATTTATTCCACCAATCCCATCAAATATCGTCCACAGACAGTTACACTAAATATTCTAGAATAGAATACTAATACACGAATTGATATTCAGTTGCAGGTCCGTGTTATGAAATATTGATGAGAACAACGCGATGCAGTGATTTCGATTGGTTCCGTACGTGCCAGCGACCGAGGGGTTTTTCCTGCATTTTATTGGAACCCTGATTTTATATGACCGACGCCTGGTGTGGGAGTTATAAGAAATGATGTTACTTCAAATTTTATTTGGACAGACAAATTTATTCTTTGCTAGTATATCTTTGAGATGTCTTCGAACCAAATGGAATATTGGTATTGAAGTTCTGTTATGTTTACCGATGTGTTCATCGCATTTGTTTTGGAGAACTATCTTCGGATTCTTTACTGTTTATTTTTATTTTTGTTTCTTTATTAAAAAAGTACCTAATTATTTTTTCCACTCTGCAATTGGCTTTTTGTTTTGATTGTTTGTTGTCATTTGTTTATTGTCTGTGGTCCCTGGCCCTGACATCAAGCAATAGACAAAATTGGCAACTTTTTATTGCGTGAGTACGAGGCTTTTGGCTACTTTGTATGTGTATATGTTATGTCATTTTTAGGGTTCCGTACCCAAAGGGAAAAAACGGGACCTATTAGTAAGACCTATTACTAAGACTCCATTGTCCGTCTGTCACCAGGCTGTATCTCATGAACCGTGATACCTAGCTAGACAGTTGAAATTTTCATAGATGATGTATTGCTTGATGTATTTTCACAAATTATGTATTTCTGTTGCCACTATTACAAAAACCCTTCTTCGAAAACCCTTCTTTTAGGCTTCACCGCCATCGGGTCAAAAAAATGGCTGTTTGCAGAAACCGCAGTCTAAAATCTAGAAAAAGAAAGAAAGAAAATACATTCATTTAGCACAGACTAAACTACACACAATAGGTACACCAGAGATAAAAACAAATTAAAAAAAAAAAGTGTGAAGTCCGAAGTAAGAAATTGGGTGCCAAGAAAGTGTGCCTCAGTGCTGCGCCAAAAAGGCCCAGTTAAGCAAAAATGCCAGACAACGACCATACGCCCTTCACGGCTGTTATATTATCAAGACCAAGTATTTTTATGTTTTACGGCCAATCGAAATAAAAATGGCCACACGATAGCCGCAGATATGATTGTAGCAAAAACAATACGCAACCACGTTTAATGGAACCGAGATTGTGAAAAAAAAACCGGGCATGAGCGAGTCGGACTTGCGCACCGAGGCGACCCATCAATATGTTTTTAAATTTTAGACGAGGCCTACATTCGTCAGAGAATTTTAACTCTATGCACTGCGATGTAGAATATTGCAATTTTATGTCAGCGCCATCTCTTAACCGATAGTGGAGCTAATGTTACTTTTGTTGATGATTTATGAAAAAGTGTGCTATTTAGAGACTTCGTTTTATTTTTCCTGTAATCTTTACATAAACTTCTATCCCATACAATAATTTTAGATTTTTCTCTTTGCAAACTTTCAGAGATAAGGGGGGGGACTCCTCCACCCCCTCCCCCATCCCCTGCTAGTCCAGTTAGGATTAGGTCCTATGTGATCATTATCTGCCTAGCCTTTTCCCAACTATATTGCGGTCAGTTTCCAGTCTAACCAGATGCAGCTTAATATTATCACTATTTAACATGGAGTGGTCTATCTGACCTCCGCCACCCCGTTAAGTACTGGGTAATACGATACCCCTTGGTAAGACTTGTTGTCAGACTTTCGGGCTTCTGACGACCCTAATAATCAAGTCACATGTAATTTGACGAAAAGCCTCGGAGTTGGTTCCAAATGGAAAATGCAACAACAGTTTGACGGACCTGAGTATTGAAATTATATGATAACTAGCTGCGCCCCGCGGTTTCACCCGCATAAGTGTCGATCTCGTGGGAATATCGGGATAAAAACTATCCTGTGTCCTTTCCCGGGACTTAAACTAAAAAAAAAGGAAAAAAAATCATCTAACTCGGTTTAGCGGTTTAAGCGTGAAGAGGTAACAAACAGTCACACTTTCGCATTTATAATATTAGTATGGATTGACATTAACTACTTAGTCGCACTTTCTGCAATTAGAACAAATTTTCGCTTTACTTTTACAGACAGTATAAGTACGAAGTAATTATTAATTACCAAATCATCAAAACCATTTTCTGTATCCACTTAACTATCCAGAAATTAAATTATAACCAAACATAATAACTATGTCCCAAATATCCTCAAACAGTTAATGCAATAGTTTGCCAAACTGCGGGACATTCGATGATACAATACCAATGTCCAATGTCCCGCTAAGTAATTAACTGTAGTGGTTTCTATTAATAGCTGTATTAAATTTAGTATTACTGGACAGCATCATATACGACGCTGCCCAAATTGGCAGTGAGATGTTTAAAATATAATGCAGGTGCTTTTGTTAATTTACGTAGGTACTTTTTGGGCTTATTTAGTAAAGTTAATGTTTTTTTTATTGTAAGGGATTTTGGAGCAAGCCTTGGCCTAGCAGAGGACGAATTTCAACTGATGTGGGACAGCTATTACCTACTATTACTTTTGTTTTTTAACCCCACTCAACACATTAAACTGAACCTCACTCAAGACTCAAGCATTACTTAAAACTAGTTTCAACCAGTCAAATGGCTTTAAAGTCTCCGATTGAGGGGCTTTAATGGCCGTTTCACTTTTCAATGCGAACGAGCCTTAGATATTAGTTTCTGAATGACATATGGTCATGTCACGAAAAGGCTATGCTTTCTTTGAAGCGCAAAATAGACCGAAATCGGGATTTTTTACTGCTGTCTAGAACCTCTTTTATATAATTCCATAGCATAGTTATTCAAAATCTAAATGAAGTATGTATCTTAAAATGGCTAAACTATGACGACATCGGTAATTTTTCCTATCAGTAACCCCATAATCGCCACCCCTTGACGTGCTCAATTCGAAGTCGTCTACCTATACCGCCCACTCATCTTGCTAACGTCACATGATCCGAATACAATTACCGCGCAATTTGGCGCGTGTCGCACAATAGCAGTACAACCGCCGCGCCGGGGTCCGGACTCCACCTAACGAGATTAACTGTTGCAGAATTATTGATTTTTGAGTCGATGGTTAAAGATGATGGGTTGTTTGGGTTTTGTAGCTAGTTAAAAGAAGCTTTTACCAAAAATTTGTACTTTTAGGTGTGTTAAAAGTGTGCTTGTTTGCAATGGTGTATCATAAAAGACGTATCTAAAATAATCTATAAAATATATCAGTTTTTTTTTTAAATATAGCATTCAAAATCTGAAGGTTTAAATTCCGCAACGTACTAATCTTCCTAATATAGCAACCTCTAGGTGTACCTACATGAAAAAATGCATGTTTTAGAAAGTGCGTGTGTAGTCGGTTATCTATGGTGTGTAGCATCTCGTAGCGATTAAGACTAAGCCGCTACGCCGTAGATTGCGGCTACGCGGCGGTATCTGTATGATAACTACGCAAATAAAAAAAAAAAAGAAATAGATAGATGTAATAGAGTACTTCATAAATTATTTAAAAAATACAGTATTTATAGGTTTAATGAATTTTATTTATTCATAAATAACTTATCTAAAAGTGTTATATCAAATTAATTATGTAGAAATACTATACTATAATGTTGGTATACTTCATTAAAATGCAGAAGATGATGTGAGAAAACATAATTATTCCGATAGCCACCCTCAAAAACATAGAACAAAATTTGGGCCAAGATAGCACGTTCTTCTAATCTAAAAATTCTAATATAGCAAATATCCTACCGTAAAAGTACCTATTGGTAATGTCCTTCAGGAAGGTCAGCACCCTAATAATTGCGTAACACATCATCAATCTCAATCTGAATATTTTTAAAGGATATTGCAAATCCATTGCTTCATATGTTAAAAAAAATTGTCTGCTCACCAACGTAAATAACGCAATGAATGTTGTTGAACTGTCAAAATGAGAGCCATTGCTACTGATAGTGTGTTACGCAATTACCCCGCAGATGTATGAACGTCATCATCAGCCTACAGCAGTCCACTGCTGGACATAGGCCTCTCCTATTGCACGCCATTCAACTTGATTTTCGGCAACTCTCATCCAGCTGCTACCAGCCAAGATCCGAGATCATCGCTCCACCTAGCCTGAGGGCGTCCTACCTTACGTTTGCCGATTCGCGGTCTCCATTCAGGAATACGTTTACCCCAACGGCCATCGGTTCTACGGCTAATATGGCCGGCCCATTGCCACTTCAGCTTGCTCATTCTTTGAGCTATGTCGTCAACTTTGGTTTTCTGCCGTATCACCTCGTTGTCGATTCGATCCCCCAGAGAGACTCCAAGCATAGCCGGTTCCATAGCTCGCTGAGTGACTTTGAATGTCATAACTGGCAAGACGCACTGATTGAATAACTTAGTCTCTAGGCTCCGTGGAATACGCGACGAGAAGACTCGACGAAGCTTTCCAAACGCAGCCCAGCCTAGCTGAATCCACCCAGAGCGGCAGGGGTAATTTTATGAATTCCCCAAAAAAAAAAAGAACAGCCTAGCTGAATTCTTATTAACCAGAGCAAAAGGAGTTCGTATGGATCATAGCAGGTAATGTTCTGCCTACACACATGGGAATAAGGCTTTAGTTTACCTACGGATGTATGAGTTTAACAGTAAAAATAGGCACAATTATTAAAATTCAGTCATTATCATCTGCCTAGCCTTTTCCCAACTATGTTGGGGTCGGCTTCCAATCTAACCGGATGCAGCTGAATACCAGTATTTTACATGGAGCAACTGCCTATCTGACCTCCACAACCCAGTTACTAGGAAATACGATACCCCTTGGTAAGACTGGTTGTCAGACTTTCGGGCTTCTGACTACCCTAATTATTAAAATTCAGTAGAATGATGATTAATAGATTCATTCCGTTCTCGTATAAATCTCAAACGAGCATGTAACCCGTCAATCGCCACACAATCGATTAATCGTTACAATCGTCAAACACGGCATCGATAGCGTGCGACTAATTAATCGCTTCATCTCTCGCATAATGAGCTGATAACCTGTCGTACGGTCGTGGTGTGAACAGAATTATTTATATGACGTCATTTTATAGGTTTTATAATGTTTGTGAGTGTTTTACAATGTGCTGAAATTGTGTTGTATAGATTTTTAATGTAGTAAATCATATTTTCTTGTTAGTATAGTACCTAATGATTTCTCCCTCTCACCGAGAACTCCAGATTAAGGTTGAATATTACGCTCTGTAAATATCGTGAGGAAACCGGCATGTCCTAGAACCAAAAATTCGAAGACATATGAAGCCATACATGTCTTAGACGTAGTGTGTTTTTTAATTTTTAACTACAAACTTTTCAAACTTTTAGTCAAAAATATCATACTAACTTGACCGGCTCAAAATGCTCTAAGTGGTGTCAACTATCACCCCCATAGATATCCGTGATCACCCCCTTAAGGCTTTGCATTCAGCTTCCAAACATCCTATATTATATTATGTACATAGAAGCTATATTGATGTAAATAAAATACTTACTGTAAATAATATGTAGGTGCTAACTAGCGTAGTCCAGACATTATGATTAATTCAGTTACTATTTAAGTTAACACGATGTTAAATATACATTCTGAAATGATACCTAAATTGTTTTATGAACACTTTTACACGTTCACCATATTTTAAAAACTAGATGATGTCGGCGTTTCCTATCTGACAACTCCGAGAAGAAAGCCCCAAGTAAACTTAGAGGTAACAGTTTCTTTTAAAGTTCAGACATAATCTTGGTCAGATCATGTGAAGACTGTGTAGATTGATGTCTGAAATGTTCTTTTGAGGAAAGAACCACACAGAATTAGTTGACCTGTCCTGTCAGAGCACGCATTTGTCAGCAATCGTGCAGCTCAACTCAAAACATAAGGAGCTCAACGATTCGACGAACAATAACAAAGAGACGACATTTAGGTAGGCCGCATGAATTACTCCAACTGCCAGACCATGATTAAGATTAAAAGTGAGATGCCTATACATTTTCATCCAACCAAATTACCACCAGACAACTATTTCAGTTCCTAAACGAAAAACCAAAAATAGACAATTCTGAACCGTCTAGTCACCGCAGACTATTGATTAATGAACTTTGTCTTACAGTTACCCAGTAGGGCTGTTGAGCTATTTGCGAACAATCACCGGCGAAACTCGATAATTGGGCAAAGTGGATATTGAACATAATTAAATATTCATCTCGATTTAGGCGCGTGTTAGGTACAGTCAACAAAGGAGTTAAGTATACAGGAGCGTCGGATATTGTTGAAGTTTACTAAGAAACCGATGGATATTCTCGAATAAAATTTTAGTTTATTAATAGAAAACAAACAGCTCATCTATTAAATTAAATTTCAGTCCAGAACATCCATCGGTTTCTTAGTAAACTTCAACTATATCTGACGCTCCTGTATACTTAACTCCTTTGTTGACTGTACGTCTTTCTACCGAGGGGTTATTTATGCTATATGATTATTTCGCACACCCAGAACAACACTGCACACACACACACTGCTGCACTGCTGCTGCTGCATTTGATTCTTTACATGCAATGTGCAGGACATTCGCAATAACTGTCACAATCAATATGAGATAACGGTTTTTCGTCGATTCTGAAAAATGAGCTACGAGTATTTAGACTTAGTGCAGTTCTGGGTGTGCGATTTGTAAATGAAATGGTATTTGTGTAGAAATGGATTTATTTGTAACATCTCTTGTCGGATTCACTCAAACAACTATACCTACCACTTGTTTTCTGACAACGAAAAGATAGATAAACTACACATTTATCTGGATATATTTTCGTGTATGATATATTAACACAACACGACGCCAACACAGTCATCACTTCGTGCACAATAGTTAGTTTTTTTTATAATTATTATTAAGCTATACAATTCCAGTATAAGGGTCATATTCAAAATAATTGTAAGTTACGGATAGGAAACAGATATGAATATTATTTGATTGTAACAGAAAAATAACAGAAAGGAATTATTAGGGCAAGTTTAAATAGCACACGTTTATAACAGGCTACGAGTGCGAAGTCGGTGTGGGTCACTAGGTGGGTACATAATGAAATAACATTTTGGTGATCGTATTTTAGTTGGTATAATTGCCATAAATTCATCATCATCATTGCCATAATGCCTTATCTCCGAAACTACCGAGCCTAAAATTTTGATATTAATAATAAGGCAAAAGGATTCTAATGATTAGAATTATGTAAAGCCATATTTGTTACGGTCGTGAATCATATTTTAAACAACATACAACTTTACACTGACCTGTAAATTGCAAAAAACCTGAGTCAATTTGAATTTCGCGGGCTACCTTGGCGCATCCCCCTTAACTGATACTGAGACGGCCGACGAGAGGCTGGGTACGCCTCGGCGAGGCTGCGCGGTTAGTATAAAAGGCTCAAGCAGTGAGGACTGAGGATACGCAGTAAAACATGTACACACAGACAATACATGGCACAGCAATGCAATACATGGCACAATATACGCAAACTTTACATACTTCAAATAAATTTAAGTAAGTAAAAAAAAATGTTTTGGCTAACCTGCGGTGCACTAAGTACCTATTAATATTTTATTTTCATTAATTCATACATGAGACAATGTGAATAACGCCTAATCATTCATATCTGTTACGTAACGGAAAAAAGTGACAGATAAAATAACGTATATGAATTAATTGCACGTGTCTATCCTACAAATCTATTTATTTCCACACCAATTCACATGATTATACGAATATTTTATAGTTATAACAAATATCACAATACAGCCCTTTCCTAGTATGAGTAATAAAACAGTAAGTACTTACCGCTACTGTAAACGACTCACATTGAATATTTACTTTTAAAAGTCTAATTTTCTTCGACAACGAAACGAGCTAAAAACTATATTGAACAAAATGGCAAAGCGTTTATTCTTACGCGTCGTGTAGTAACAGCTAGTGAACTAATTTTGCCAGTATTTCAAATTTCTTTATTGCCATGGAAATAATGTTAAAATAGCATAACAGAGAAGAATAACAGATATGTGCAAAATCAGGACACTCATTAATAAATTAAATTTGGAGTACACTAATTAGTATTTTATATTTTGTTTAGTAAAGTGTTGAAAGTTTAAACAATATTCTCTGAATATATTTTTTTTTTAACTTTTGTGTAGGAATGGTTAATAATATTATTTTTTTTAGTTTACCATTAAAGACGTGGACATAGAATACTTGTATGAAACGGATCCTACGCAATGTCTGGTTTAATTTTTTTAAATGAATTGTTTAGGTTTACCAAATGTTTCGTTGTTTTTTATTAAGCTCAAATAAATATTTTATCTGTTTGTTTATGAAATTCTAGTCAGTTGCATCTCGTTATGAAAATAATTGGGTTGGACATTAAGACAGTAGTAAATATACAATTATTTTGAATATGACCCATAAGCTGACTTCTCATTGTACGAAAACCCTATAAAATGCGAGGTCAGCTTAAACTGGATAGGTATAGCTTGATGTGTCGAACATTTTTTAAATCTGAATTTTATTTTTTTTAAACTGTATCTGTGACGTGACAAATAGCCCATTTCTCTTCCTATTTTAAGTAGATGATGTTTTTCTTTAGGTTCATTAGGTTTTTAATAGCGAGATTTAACTTCCGTTACTATTCTTTGACCATCACCTGCCTAGCCTTTTCCCAACTATGTTGGGATCGGCTTTCAGTGTAACAGGATGCAGCTGAATACAAATATTTTAAAAAGTAAGAAGTAAGAAAAAAAGTTTATTTGGACACAGTTCGTGAAATACAAAATACAAAATTAGCAAAATAAAAATTATGTTTTAACAACAATAGTGTGTGCCTCACGGCTGCGCCAAAAAGGTTAATTTCAGCATTAATGCCAGACAGATGCTGTCTGACTCTGGTTTTCTGGTTTTTTACGCGGAGCGACTGCCTATCTGACCTCCATATTAACTGGGCAACACGATACCACCCTTAGTAAGACTGGGTTTATGCTACTGATTACCCAGCACGACTGTCAAAGATTTACAAATTACAGCTCATACCTTGACCGTACCACAGTAAAGATATGAACAGTACGGAAACTACGTACTAACGTTCGAAGCGGCTCACTCATACAGACGCGCGCATCTACGGTACCCCTAGCGATAGTCGCGGTGCTCTCAGTCACGGGTGCCGCTTAGGGGTACCGAAGATGCGCGCGTCTGTGTGAGTGTGCCGTTTCGAACGTTAGTACGTAGTTTCCGTACTGTTCATATCTTTACTGTGACCGTACAACAGAAATGAACTAATCTACCGCACACGTACAAAGTCGCATCTAACCCAGGCACACAGGCTGGCTACACGCGACCAATCTCTCACAGCCAGGCACTCGTGTCCAGCCCCTTTTTAATTCGTCAAACATAAGTCAGACAGCAATAAAGCCGCCCCCTCACTCGCAGTATTAACTCAATTACTGATGCGATTTTTTTGTCGCATTGTCACTAGGGAAGCGGATGAGTTAAAATTATCTGTGGGTCTGTAAGTTTTTTTTTATTGAGTTTTTCACGGGATTTGTGTGTTCCGAATAGGAGGAAAAGTGTTGTATATGTAGTAAATGGTAATTAATATTATTATGTTCTATATGCAGGTAGTTTACAGTCGCCAGCGATTACTTAGTCTATACATATAATAAAACAGTAACGAAAGAAAAACTGTACATTGAGAATTTTCGAGAAAAAATAAGTGGCTTTTGTTAGAAAAACGTAACTGATGACAAAAAGTGACTTTTTAGAATTTTTGTCTGTTTGTCTGTTTGTCTGTTTGTCTGTGTGTATGGTACGGCTTCACGCCAAAACTACTGGATAGATTGAATTGAAATTCAGCAAAAATGTTCTTTGTAAACCAAGGAAGGCTTTAGGCTACATATTATCACGCCGTATGTTATGGGAGGTAAGCAATATTGATTTTAAAAGGTTTTGGTTCCTAATTGAATGCACAAAATAATTGAATGCCCAAAATGACATGTTATTTATTTAGTTAATAAAAATTTAACCCTGGAAACATAACAATCACGCTATTTTTATAAAGGAGCGGGGCAGTAATATTATAAATTGCAAGGGAACAGCTATTTCAACAATATGTCAACAGGGAATATAGCGGTATGGTCAGGCGACCGTTTACAGCTCTAAATGGTGCGAGTTCAAATCCCGTATTATTTTTTTTTTTTAATCGTAAAATTCTTTTTTTTTTAGTTTTTGCATTTTTTATGTGCATTAGGAACGATACTGTTATGAAATCTGAGAACTATACATGTCCTATCTAATTGTATGGGAAGTTTCACACCAATGTTACTAAACAGATTGATTGGTGGTACAACAAGCTACACTATCATAAAGTCAAGTCAAACTTTTGGTTCTAAGTTATATCTTACCAAGCACATTTGTTGTTTGTGGAGTTGACACTCCAAACGCAACAGCAACAGCGACAAAGGGCGCGTGCTTAAAGATTGCTTTTTAATCGTGTGGGATGAATGCACTATGGCGAACAGAAAAGCAGTAGAGGCGGTAAACAGGACTTTGCAGGACATCCGCAGGAACCAGCAAATGATGGGTGGCGTTACAGTTCTGTTAAGCGGCCATTTCCGACAAACGCTGCCTGTGGTGACGCGAGGAATTAGGGCTGATGAGGTGAATGCTTTGTTGAAATGCTCTTTCTTATGGCCACATATTCATAGGTTGCGCTTAACGATGAATATGAGAGCACAGCTTGGAGGGAATGTACACGCCCAAGAATTTTCTGATGTTCTCTTAAAATTGGGTGAGGGAACGCTACCAGTAGACGGTGGCCAGGTGGTTCTACCTGAGATACTTGGGAGAGTGGTGTCCACCTTAGAAGATTTGATACGCCTGGTGTACGGGGACATCAATAGGATACCGCACCAAGATAATTCTTGGGTGTGTGAACGAGCCATTTTAACACCCAGAAACGACCAACTTTCAGCGATCAATGAATGCATTCTCGCGGAAATTGAGGGAAATGAAGTGATCTACACTTCAATAAACACTGTTGTCGACCAAGATGACGCTACACATTACCCCGTAGAAATTCTGAATTTGCTCAGTGCAAGTAAACTACCAACGCACACCATTAAGCTAAAGGTCGGTGTCCCAAATATGCTTCTTCGGAATCTCACTCCGCCGAAACTGTGCAATGGGACCCGGCTCAAAGTTGTCTCGCTGCAGAGAAATATCATTGAGGCGGAAATTCTAACGGGTTGTGGTGTCGGCGAGACAGTGTTTATACCACGTATTACACCGATTCCCCACAATTATCCCTTTTTTTTTTCGGATGAGAAATCATCAAATGACCCCTCCCGCTCTGGGTGAGCGGAAGGGAGTGTCAGACTCTTACTGACTAAAACCCACCCGTGTTCCTTCCTTAGCCCTTTATGTTCCGGGCCAGCGGTAACCCTTTCGGACAATCCCGCTGACCCGGCAGGCTTCGGCCCTATGGGGCCCCTCCTCGATGCTGACATCTCTTTGAGGCGCGCGTGGAACACGTACGCGCCGTCCGGCACGGGCCTGGGCCTGATCGGACGGTGAGCTACCCATTACTCTACGCCCGCAGGCCCGCGCCTACGGTGGCCGGGAGTACTCCTGTGGCTCCCGACGGCCGGAGCGTCTCCCGCGGCGGCTGGGACGGGAGGCTCTCTCCCTCATCCATCCCGCCACCTCCTTCGCTAGCATGCCTGCTTCGCAGAAGGAGGTGACTGCCTCCCACTCCCTCTCGCCCCGGACCATGGCTTGCACCAGGGCCGGACGCGAGAGGTCGCCGCCGCTGCCGATCGCCTCTACGGGGACACGGCGGTGCTCCGCCCAAGCGGGGCAGACCTCCACCGTGTGCTCCATCGTGTCTTCTGGACGATCCTGGCAATGGTGACACCCGGCCACAATTACCCCTTTCAATTCAAGCGCGTGCAGTTTCCTGTGAGCGTGTGCTTCGCAATGACAAGAAATAAGTCACAGGGGCAGACACTGAAGGCTACGGGTGTCGACCTCAGGATGAGCTGCATCTCACACGGACAACTGTACGTCGCTTGCTCCCGCGTCACCAGTCCTGACTCGCTGTACTTACATATTGAATGAGACCGAGGGAAAAACAACGAACGTTTTACACAGAAGTGTTACAGTAAATTATAACACTTCTGTTATTCGACGTCTCCTAAATTTCCTTATTAACCTGACGTCTCTTACCAGTAAATTAACTACATAACTTTCAAATTTTGAGTTTATTATGCCAAATAGTTTTTGAGGGATCTAAGCTATAGTACAGTATGAGACGCATCTTTTGAGTGTTTCTGTAAATCAACAAACTATCACTAATTTATTTTGGAAAATGGGACACCTGATGCAGAACCGCAACAGATCAGCTAAAGTATACCTAAGAGATATAAAAATAGTGCCATAGCAAAAAATATTCCACGTGAAGAGCATTTTCTGCTGTGAGAATAAATTTGAAGATCTGGAACACCTGTTGTGGAACTCCAAAGCCCAGCGATACTATAACATATAGGAATGACGTCTTAGCAAAAGTTGTTTAGTCTGATGGGCATTTCCTGTTGACTTACAAAAATGAAAGATCTGAAACGTCTCGAATCGTCTCGCGCATCACGCTGTTTTCCCGTCCCCGGGCTCTTAGAATTCAGACATCAGACGTTTCAGATATCTTCGATTTTGACGACCCCGTTGTCGCTGGCATAAGCAACAGGATCCGCGTACGAAGTCGCGGGCAGAAGCTAGTTATTAATAAAGACTTTACTGTAGACTTGTACTTAAAATAACAAACATAAATAATAATAATAAAAAACATTTATTTTCTCTACCACATAATGAAAAGTTAGTAATTGTTTATCACATCATCATCATCATTTTCAGCCGAAAGACGTCCACTGCTGGACATAGGCCTCCCCCAAGCACCTCCACTTCGACCGGTGCTGTGCTTCTCGCATCCAACGAGTTTCTGCGGCCTTCACAAGGTCGTCGGTCCGCCTAGGCTTTCCAACGCTACGTCTTCCGTTACGCGGTCGCCACTCCAGAACCTTTCGGCCCCATCGGCCATCTGTATAAATATAAACATTCAAAATCCAAATAGACAACCTCCTCCTTTTTAGAAGTCGGTTAAAAATACATTGATGTTGTGGAGACTGGAGCCTGTACTAGGAATGGCGTTACACATCTGCGTAACCTTTCGTGTAAACAAGGCGTGATGTTAATGTGTTGTACTTACCTGTCAAAAAGAGTAGGTAAATTTACAGAATGTGGATAAGACAGAGATCAAAACAGAAGATGAACTAGCAGGGGATCAAGGAGGGGTGGAGGGGGGGTTCAGGGGATCAGACCGTAGTAACTCCTTAAAACTATGCCCCACAAAATTGTTTTCATGGTCTGTCCGTGAGAACGGATCATACAAACATCGCACTTGGCCCTCGTCGGTATTATTATACCTACCCCTTGCGATGTGGAGCCGTCCTCCGGGGACGCGAGCTGTCAGTCGTCCGCTGTGGAGCCGTCCCGGGAGGACGCATTCACATTCGTATGTTTGACGTCTTTTCCCTCATAACTACTTATTCTATCTTGCTCAAACTTGCACAGAGTGTACTAAACAGAACAAGAAAGATATATAATCCTTGTCAAGTACTTCAAACGAATGAACGACGATTCTACAGACGCCTCAGTAGTCCCGCGCCCGCGCGTCCTCACGGACCCATAACGGAAGACGGTAGTGATTTGTGAAAATGTGTTTTGTGAGTGTATAAGTGAGAAAACCAGCAAAAAAACACCATTTCGTCGTGAAGGGGTAAGTACTTTAGAGTTTTTAATGCATAGGCATTGAATTTAAGCAAAAAAATTGTTATTTCACGAATATCGAAAATATTTTTTGCACGCGACGCGCGTCATGGCCGCCGCTTGGCGCGGGTTTTACAATAATAATTAAACGAATTGTATCTAACTGTTGTTATTACGTATGTTTTTACGTATAGAATTATTGTTAATTAGCAACTAATTAAAAAATTACCGTTAGGAATTTGCGTAACACTGAAATTAGAAATTTGCGAACAAACTACAGGTGACTGTTGACCTCGAATGACCCTTTAACAATAACAAGTTTTTGTAAGGTCCTGGTGTAAAAAAAATGTATGGGGAGGTGTGTTATTTTTATTGATTAATGTGAAATAATGTATACTTACGTAATTAAAATAATAATATTTTGAAATAATGGTATTTTTTTTTAATTATAACGACCATTGTACAATAAACTGGAAAAAAGTCGCTCCTATTGGATTCCAATTAGATTCTATCTAGAATGAATAATACATTACACTGTGTTATATTTTTTAATATTAGCTTGTTTTATAACGATTCCAACGACATAACTTTTATATACAGCTCCCATACAAAACTTCAGAGATATCGTCGTTTTAATCAGCCGCGGCGTATTCGCGCGGGAAAGCGCGGAAGTACTCACGCATGCGCAAAATTGCGCAAAAATGGCGCCACCGACAAGGGGCTACCTAAGCCTTTGGTAAAAACGTATAATGTTAAAAAAAAACACCGATAACAAAAATAACTGGAAACCACAGAATCAATTGCCTAAGACTACAACTTGGCAGTGGTAGAATATCTTTTCCTACCAAAATAAGCCATTTACCCCTGAAACTCCCACCAACAATTACTACCGCGCATCATAAAATAATCATACAACTATAATCTATAAGCCATAACCCTGCAAATGCAGCACCCGGTCGCAATAACCGTAATAAGTGGGACACTAAAACAAAACCGTACTTAACGATATCCCGATAACAATATAACGGGCCGGTCGTAACCCTCGCCCCTTTGTTAACAATTAACTTATTGCAACACTTGGGGGGTTAAATGGAGAGTAAGTTTGGGACCTATAGATGTGACAGTCTTTTGTGGGGACTGATGTCGATTTTTCCCCACGCGAATTTGCTAAATTATGAATACTGAATGTAAACTTTTCCTTACAGTGTTTTTCGGCTTACAACTATGGTTGTGACCTCTGAGTTTGTTTCGACCTTTCTTCTCAGAGTAGTCAGATAGGAAACGCTGAACAAATCTAGTTTTTAAAACATGATTGACGTGTGAAAGTATTTGTACAAACCTACTAATAGAATTATAATCATTTCTCATTTATGATTACATTAGCTGCGCCCCATGGTTTTACCCGCGTAAATGTCGATCCCTTGGGAACATCGGGATAAAAAGTAGCCTATATTAATCCAGGGTGTCAGCTACCTCCATACAAAATTTTATTTAAATTGGTCCCGCCGTTTGAGCGTGAAGAAGTAACAAACATATAAACACACACTCACAAACTTTCGCCTTTATAATATTAGTGTGATTGTCCAAGATCTACTTTAAAAATATATATATTTATTCAGTTATTTACTTGCGCAAAATATTGACGTGTCATACTTAATAACAATATTTAAAAGAGTATAATTCCAATTTATTCAAAGATTTGTAGTGTTCCAATTTTACCGAAGAGTATTTTGCCTTCCGCTCCCTCTGTCATTTAGAGATAATCCCAAGTTTATAGACAGACGCTGTCAGATACCGCCCTATTGAGTTTTAACGCGCTTTTGAGGGTTAAATAATGTGGCCACTTTATCCCGACCCATAATACCCGAACTTTTTGTTTGAGTGCCTCTAATGGTGAGAGGTCAAAATAAAATGGTGATGGGGATAAAATTTATTTGTTTGTGATTGGATTATAATCGATCAAAGATAAGCATCTTAGTTGGAATTATTGCGGTTTATTGTTAAGTGATTGCTCTGGAAAAATAATCTTCTTATAATTAGATTTATTTAAAATGATTAATTTTATTAATTAGTGGGGTCGTATGAAGTAATGTTATGAAATAGTTTGATTAACTTCATTTTGGCACTTATCATAAAGTCGTGCTTGGATGTAGGTACCTAATGCACGTATAATTTAGTTATATATTTTTGTTACTATAATGTTATTAGTCTGTAAGCTTTCCTAAAATAAAATAAATAAATAAATAATTATGCATGCGTTGTCTTCTACGCGACAACAAAACACAAGAACATGAGCAATACAATAACGGCCCGTCAAAAACTAGTGACATTGATGGGCTAAATATAAATAAATAACAATTACTATTTATTCAATTATTTTTTTTCTTTTAAGTAATTTTTTTTTATATTATATTTTTTATTATAATTATTTTATTATGTTCTTATATTAATATGTAATAACATCATAAAACGTCTTACTTTCTATGCTTGTGATTTAAACGGCTTTTAAAAATAGCTTTAATTAATTGTTGGTCCTGAAAGCAGGCATCATCATTCACAGCTCGACTTCACTCACTGTTGGGCATCGGACTCTCTTTTCTTGTGCCAATCTCCACTCTCCAGTGCCAGCCTCATCCGGGTTTGGCCCGCGATGGCAACAATGTCGTCTGCACATCTCGCCGCCGCCGCCGCATGACCGACATCCTAATCTTCCAGTCCTTGGACGCCACTCTGTCACAGCCTTACTCCACCTGTCATCACTGCGCCTTGCCAGGTGTTCTGAAAGCAGTGCTTAACTTCTATTTAAAAAAATAAGTCAGTTTGATTTAGTTATCTTTCTGGTTGGTTTTATTATGAAGTCGGTTAATCCCAAACCTCTGAACTCGTTGGTTCTGTACGGATGGTTGGGTCGCGTCCCAACGATCCGTACAGAACCACATGTTACAACAACAACAATTATTTTTAACAACAAAACAATATTAAAATTTCTTTTAATATTTATTTGTAAATCAATGAGACGTGAAACGTGAACACAGTGAGTAGTTGAAGCACTTGCTTGTAAAACAATCTGTTGTCTAAACAAACAACTGTAACTGCCTGGCTGTCGCTGTGTGATGAATTAAAAAAGTAAGCCGGCAGGGTTGTCACGTGCGCGAATAGAGAGAGTTAAATCTAAATTTTTGGCTTTATTTAGAGTGAGAGAGAATGTGTTTAAGGATGAATTAGTTGCATACAAAACTTGAAAGTAGGTATGTATGAAAAAGCTTTCAAAAAGCTAACAACAACGATAATTACGATGACGACGACGCTGTTGTTGTAACAGTAATATATCGCCAACGAGTTTAAGTGATAGTTTAAATAGACTCTTAGTAAACTAATTTTAAAACGAAATATACGGACATAGTGAAACATTTGAGCGCCGACTTGAATTTTCAACAGGTAACAGCACAAACAAGACGTTCACTAATTCAAAAAACAAATTCAAATAAATTGTTCTATTACGATAAAGCCATGCAAAACAGTGTTTTGGTACATTGCGAATAAGTACTTCATCATCTGCCTAGCCTTTTCCCAACTATGTTGGGGTCGGCTTCCAGTCTAACCGGATGCAGCTGATTACCAGTATTTTACATGGAGCGACTGCCTATCTGACCTCCACAAGCCAGTTACTAAGTAATACGATACCCCTTGGTAAGACTGGCTGTCAGATTTTCGGGCTTCTGACGACCCGTAACGACTGTCAAAGATCCACGAATGACAGCCGGGACCAACGGCTTAACGTGCTTTCCGAGGCACAAAGGGGGGTCTTGGTATGTAAAGATAGTCATCCATCCACGGACCAACCGCGGCAAGCGTAGCTTAACCTGATCGATCGACCGGTGTGGCCGTTAATGTTTTAGAATTGGAACCTAACGGTTCCAATTATTCAACCATCTATTAAAATCTCAGGAGTCCAAAATTCAGAATTCCAGAAGTCCGCTAGCACCACAAATGAATAAATGCATTAAGTAAAGTAAAGTTTTTTTTTTTTTGCGGTAAACGTAAATATTTAAAACATCGTTCTGTTTCTATCAATCGTTTAAAGATGACAAACACACAATGGGAATAACTCGAAGTTTTTAAAAATAAGGCCTAAGAATTGTCAGAAATTCCAAACCAAAAATAAAATAAATAAGTGATATCATTTCTGCTCCGTACAGCCCTGTATCCCAGCATCGCCCTACACCACTCATAGCCGGGACAATAAAAACTGCGAAGGGGCATGTGCCGTGTGCGCAGTGATCAAATTATCCCATTATATAATAGGCGCGATATGCAAGGACCATCTGATATCATTGTGAGGGTAGCACCAGAATTTTATTATATTTATTATTTACGTGTTATTGATTGCTTTGTTTTGGTGTCGTTATTTTTAGGTATTCGCAGCAAATTAATTTTCTTACGACATTGAATTACAGAATAAGTAGAACCACTTATTTTTTGGAGATCTGCTAATCGTATTCCATATGCTTATTGGTCCTGACTATCAAAAATTCTAGCCTAATTACCTAAGGCTCATATTTTTACTGCCCAAAATTCTTTGACAGTGCATGCTCTTGCTACAGAATAGGTGAATTATAGTACTCTCTGGCTGCCTGGCTATGGCAATGTATTAGAAGGCCTAAGGCGTATGACCAGCTCTCCATCTATTGAAAGGTTAAAGAGTAACCTCTGTTACTAAAATATCACCCTATTTGAATTTCAATTATCTATGATTTATAGCACCAATTGCCAAAGTTCAAATTGAAAGCAGATACAAAATAAACTCCACAAAACCAAATGAAATTTCGCATCGCATTAACTTTTAATCTAACAAAATAAACGTACCGTGAGAAATTCACAAATATGATATAGACATCAGAGGACTTGACGCTATGGGACCATCACTATCACCCTTTGTATGGTGAACAAGATGTTATCCATACATTCTGTACTAGAGTCAAGTGCAAAATTCGCTACTGCACTAACGCGTTACATATTATGGGAATCACGCCTTGGTATACATGTTAAAACGGCTCTAGGACCTGCAGCTGTTGTACCCGAATTTGTGTTTTAATAGGAAAGATTCAAAGTTGCATTTGCATTGAAAATGGAGCGTGTTACAGCAATTACTTCATCTAAATAACAAACATCGTAAATCAAATCTGCAACGTTTTCAATTTCAAATTCTATTTCTTCAAGTTTAGGGTATGTTTTAGAATGTTTTGCTATATCAATATCAAATGCCAGTTAACACGGTTAATCCCCATGGGGTACAACAAACCCCAAAGCTTTGCAGGGTACAGATGGAAAGTTTATGAAGGCGCACTTGTTAGCCAAGGGAATTACAAAAACCGTGTTATTGTTTTATATGGAGGGCTGGGAGATTTTATGTGTTAATAAAAAGTGGGTGGAAATTGGCGTCTGAATTGTGATTCTCATATCTAACATTTGAGTGATAAATGGGAGTGCTTTGTTTGATGTTTCTGGATGATTTGAATGTTATTTGATTGGTTTATTGATGTTCTGTTGCTATTGAGTTACGTAAGGAACTACATATAGCACACCCACATTTTGTTAGTTATGTAATAGACAGCGAGCCTGGCTCCGGGCTGCTACTGAAATTCCAGTTGTAACAACCCAATAACACTTTCCTCGACCTGGGAATCGAACCCAGGACCTCATGCTCAGCATTAGTACTTGCGACCACTAGACCAACGAAGCAGTCTGCTATTTATTTATCAATATGAATTTGTCTTTCACCGCTAGGTACGCTTTGCTTTTAAAGCTAGTTGCTTGTTACCCCTAAAACGGAATGTTACGATATTTTCAGCTGCTTCTAGTAAATTAAAGATTATCGACAGCGGCTGGAAATATATCAACCCAGCAACTGTGTAATACGAAGCACGAAGAAAATCAATAATGCAGCTATCTACAATTATAGGCTTAATTGTATGTCAATTCACACTCACAGACTCATTATCAGATTTACCAAATCCTTTCAGCACGTCCTAACACGTTTAAAATTTCGTTAATCTGTCACTAAATATCATGTCCATCAAATATATGATCGCTATCATCACCGAAGCGTGGGACTGTATCAAATTCATGTGACGATCTCCAAACATTTGTAACTTCTCTCTTGAGAATATCATTAGTTGGGGCTGTTTTGTCTCCCGTAACTTGATCTACCCCGCCCTCCTCTTCTTCTATATTAATGGGAGCATCAGGAATTAATGTTTTGAAAGTAGGGGTCATCTTATAGTGGACAATTTGGACTTGGCTAGTTGAATTCGCACGGGTTTGCGATTACAGTATTAAATAAGTGAGAGAGAATTTTCTGATGTTATTTAGGGTCAAATATTATTTTGGTGTCTATCTGTTTGATATGAATCTATTTGAAGTTAGAGTAATTGAGATAAACAAATTGTTTTTTTTTTGTTTTCTTTATCGCCAATTGAATTGAATTGAATATTTGAATTAGTTATGCATGTCTGTTTGCTTGCCAACCAGAAATCACTTGGACCAATTTTCATTTCAATGATGCCGTGGAAGGTTAAGCTGCGCTTGCCGCGATCGGTTCGTAGATGGGTGACCATCCAGCACGTTAAGTCGTTGGTTGGTCCAAAAGTCTGACAACCAGTCTCACCAAGGGGTATCGTGTTACTCAGTAACTGTGTTGTGGAGGTCAGACAGGCAGTCGCTCTATGTAAAATACTGGTATTCAACTGCATTCGGTTAGACTGACAGCCGACCACAAGATACGAGTAGTTGGGAAAAGGCTAGGCAGATTGCAATGATAATGTAAAAAAAAAAATAAAGAACAAGTAAGTAGGTGCATATTATATAGTTTGAGATGAGTACAAGTAACATATCCGGTAATAAAATACATAGCGTGCATAATTTACCCTTTAACCTTTCCTATAATAAAGCCACAAATACAACTTTCTAATGACACACGTACTGTAACAGAAGAACATCTATGTATGTAGAATCAGTGATAACCTTTGGGTTATATGTATACACACGGTACTTTTGGCGTTCAACGAGTGTTTAGTAACAGACTTAAAATGAATCGGGATCGTTTTAAATAGACGTTTCATTGGAAAGGCATTATGTTCGTCAATGAACTTCTAGAGGCTGATGATGATGATGATGAGGACTCATTTAAAAAGTACGGCTTGTAGTGTTAACACTTCTACATATGATATAGAACTTTCGTCTAGTATTAAAAAAAGATATATAATTGGCAAGTTCTTGACAAAAGATCCAGACGATTTCCCAGCGTAGTAAGGTTACTATAACCATTGTTTACCTTACTTTGTTTGAAAAAACTCAACAGCTATATAAAAATTTCTTTGAACTCAAAAGATTTATTTTGAGGTTTAAGAACCTATTGAAGTCATTTCAAAAATTGACAAGACCAAAAACGGACCAGGCTCCTGAGCCCTTATATCTTAACAACTGAACATCAACGTACAGTCGCGTCCACAAGTGTACCGAACTCTATCACCGTTGACACATCGTGAATATTGTAGCACAAGACGGTGCGGGTCAGCCATCATCCGTCAAAGTCCATTTTAACTTAAAATTTACTCTTTATTTCATTTTTTTTTTCTTTCAGGGGGAACATAAAAGCGTTATCGAGTAAGGGTGTTGAAAATAATAGGGGGGAACGTAGAATTTTTAACACTGAAAAGTTGCCTGATAAAATATTAAATGACTTTCGTTTTGACTGTACTTTGCTGTGAGTCTAGGCTTTGTATGTCTGTTCTGGTTTTTGCGATTAAATTGTTAATGTAATTAATGGTGGTTTTGAGTGTGTTGTCCCTACTACCTATCTACTAAAAGAGAAAACTTATTGTGAATGTGAGTACAATGCAGGCTAGAATGAATACGATAATAATACTTTATGACCAACTGTTTTGAGTATTTTGTATATGACTTGCAAATGTCCTGCAGATCTGAATTCTTGAAAGGGACCTTCCAGATATGGCCCTGCATTGTTGGACTCACTTATAATCCTAATTTTAATGTTTGGATTTTTTTTTGTCTGTGCTAAAATACCAATCAATCCAAATCCAAACCCAATCTCTTTGATTATACCGCGTAGGTATAATCAAAGAGATTGGGATTAGATTTGATTTGGAACTGAAAAATCCTTCACCAATGGGATTTGATACGATTCCATTATGATTAATAATGTTATCCTTTTATGATTCTGCCAAAGTGGCCTTTTTAGGCCCCCTGGTGTAGTGTGTCTTTTAGTCTGTGCTAAATAAATGTATTTTCTTTCTTTCTTTCAATACTTACAGTTGCTATTTCATTTTGTTCATTTTAGGAAAACTTACAGCTAAACAAATACAGTAAGTAATAAATTTATACAAAATAAGGTCAATTAAAAGTTTCCACGTGTAGTATTTAATTCATTATGAAACAGAAAAATTTATAATAGACTACATGGCAAAACAGAAAAAAAACTACTATTTAAGCTCGGAGAAGTAATTAGATAAAATTTCCTCGTCACTGTCGTAAAATAAAAATTAGTAGAAACGACAATAATCCATATTATTATAATGATCAATATTAATTCCCTACTCTTTACAACACAGTTCTCATTACCTACATTCGTTCTAAATTGATTGTATCGCAGTGTCGTATGAATTAACAGCGTCGGTCGCACAGTGCAAGGCTGTGCACTGTGGTTTGATAATGAGCTCATGTCAAGCGGAAAATTGTGTGCTGAGCTAGTAAGGGAGATAGAAGGAGCGAAAATTAGAACTATTCTGGTCGATGTGAACTTTGAGATGAAGTACCATAACATCAGAGGGGCAATTCCCGTAATTTTAAGAACGGTCCTGTTCCAATCTGTCAAAAAGAACTATAATTTCTCTACATTTTTGACAAGTTTTGACATTGATTGTCGCTGAGATGAGATGTCGACTAGATTTTGAGCGTTTTTAATTACGGGAATTGGCCTTCAGGTCTAGATTTTCAGAGGTATGTTCCTAAAGCGCGGTCTTTGTCGGACTGCATAGAAAAGAAAGAGAAGCGTGATAACCGAACACTGGTAATTTATTGCAAAATATGAAGCAATTATCTATTTACAAAAAATGTATTGTTTGGATTAAAAAAATAAAACAGTAGTCCTTTAGTATGTTGCTTGTAGAATAATCTTACAAAAAATCAAAATGATTGTATGTATATTAGTATGGTTTTTATTGTAAAAAGAAAGTTTTTAGAGGAATCTTCATAATTTTTTTCTATCGTATAAAATTAGTTGTATTATGTTTTCAACACAATATCTGCCTAGCATATATCCTGAAGAATATCATATATTTTTCTGATTTTGTTTACTGTTGTCGATCATATACTTTTATTGTTTCTAAAACTTGCGTTTTTTGTATTTAGGTCCTGTAAGCCCCTTAATGACGGGCAATAGAGTGCGTGCCTATTGCTATCAACTGGCACAATAACAATTTCAATGCCTTTCATTTTGACAATTCGACAGCATTCATTGCCTTATTTATGCTATCGAGAAAACGAATTTTCCAAACATATGAAGCAATAGATTAGGAATTTCCTTAAAAACCCATCGGATTGTGGATGAAAGTGTATTACGTAATTAGAGTGCAGGATAATAGCTACTACTCAGGAACTTCTAATGGGAAAAACCATAACTTTGCCTGACCTGAGTGTCGAACTCCATGTTAAGTAGTTTAGTGTATTAAGGAGAAAATGTTACAGTACATGTTACACAACCCGTCAAGCATGTCAGACGATGTCAATTAAGACAACAGATTATTTTCTTTTATTGTATTAAATCAGCTAAAGATTCCTGAGTGCATGTTGTCGGCACATGTACGGCAATGCATTGACCAACGATAAAATTCATACATTTTCTGCCAAGCCTTCCTTTTCGTCAATCTAATTTTGACAAAGAGAAGCAACTTCTCAATATACATTAATCTATATATATAAAATGGTAAACTGACTGACTGATTGTTGATATATCAACGCACAGTCTAAGCCGCTGCTCCTAGAGACATGAAATTTGGAGGGTGTGTTCTTTGTGAAGAGTAGGTATCCACTAAGAAAGGGTTTTTCGAAATTCCACCCCTAAGAGGATGAAATTTGACGCGGACGAAGTCGCGGGCAGAAGCTAGTTATACATAAACTCACGCTTTTTTCCCATGGGGGTAGGCAGAAACTACAGAACGTCACCTGCTGCGGTCCTTACATACTCCTTTTGCTTCGTTTGCGTTCTACAATATTAATAAATACTGCATGTTAATTTTTCGACATTCAGCCTTCTTTAAGATTATATTCAACCTCATCTTTGGTACTTTACTTAACCAGAAACTTTATTTTCGTAATTTTTAAATTATGAATTGTTTATTCGCCAGATGAGATTTTTTCTTTGAAACGTGTTTAGTTGCGGAAAGAGATTATTTATTTATTTATTTAATACTTCAAGCACATAAATGTACAGAGGCGGACTTAATGCCATAGGCATTTTCTACCAGTCAACCTTTGGGTGATGCAGAGACAAACCGTGGTAGGTGCAATCATGAAAATAGAGGAATAAATATTTTACGTATAAAGATACGCATAACCTAGATATATTCCCTGATCCCCCTGATTCTCTGTTTTCCCTAGATTCCCTGTATTTTGTTTATTTCGCTACAGTTCATACATCTGCAAATAATAGTTTCTTATTCATTAATTCTTCTCAACATAATTAGTCCAAAAATACCCACTCTGTACCAATTCTAACTCCATGCTCCCCTCACCTCAAATTGCACGCCAACCCGAGATTATATTTGATGCAGTCCTAATCAGTCTCACTTACCGGCTAATTGCTTTCCACTATTGTGCTAAATATGCGAGTACGGGCACTCGCCTACTTAAGGACGGTAATAATTAAGCTTTTGAAAGGTTTATTTTATAATGTTTTAATTGGTGTGGGTTGATTTGGTCTTTGTGAAAAATTAGGGCAAGATTTATAAGCAGGTGAGCTTAGAGGAATGATGCGATAAAGCACCGGTGCGGCTTAAAAGATGTAGTGACATAAATTGATAAGAGTATGATTTGATGCTTTGGTCATGTCACGTTGATGGGATGAATGAAAGGCGACTGACAAAAGGAACACACTTCCAAGGCAGATGTGAGTGGAACCGCCGGGAGTAGCCGCCCTGGAAGGACTTATACCTACTACTTAGGAATTATACCTGCCCACTGCCACCTTTGGCAGTTCTTCGGTCTCTGTCGGTTACCTTGGTTCTCCTGCGGATCTTTTCATTTCCGATGAAATCTTCAGGAAAACCAAGGTATATTTTTAAAATGTTTTAATTGGATTAGCTTTGGGTAAATTAGGGCCAGATTTATATGCTTGGGGTGTTTAAAAAAAAGTGAAATCAAGTTATAGATAAGTAATGACGGTGCAGCAAGTGGCGCCGTCTAGTTATGTTACGAAGTTACTGCAATCACCGAAAAGGTCGGATAACATTAGTGTCACTGGCTGGTGACAGTCACTCTAGCAGAGCGTCGCGATCGATGGGTACGTGGCTGCTGTCTTCTGATGTCAGAGGAACCGCAGTTGTGCCACGTGCATGACGGACTGCTACGTTCCGGCATAATCCTGATGATATTCAAGCTGCTGAACCACTTGTACAATGACCACTTCTGGTAAAAGCCTATCCTGCGCCGATAGGTATTATCAAGGATTCATCTTACCTACACACGACAGAGTATTTCTATTTCAACTCGTTTAAAAAACTTAATATAACAAACTATCGGTAGTTAGTGAAACTAGTCAAATTATGTTGTCGTGTTACGATATGACATCGAATTAGCTGCGGCTCTAGCGACTCGCAAAGAAGCGCATGTCAAACTGTCACGTTCATTTGTATAGTGGGGGTGTTGTGGATTGATGCATTTGGTCCATAATTATTCTTATCACTTTTCTAAAAAGTACGTAAATATAATCAAGTTGATAACAATAGTGGCCAAGTGGTAACGGCTTACGAGTTGTAGGTCAAAATCAAAATATTTTATTTCACATAAACCTACATGGGCACTTATGAAACGTCAGAAGCTACTGCACGGTTCCAATTGGTCTTTTCCAAAGGAGAAGAACCGGCAAGAAATTCCACTCTTTATCGTCGTGTCGAACCCATTGGCAGTTTCATTAACACTGCTCTCAAAACGGTGAAGGGGTACCTTACATCGTGAGGAAACCTATGTCCTAGAACCAAAAATTCAAAGACATTTGACATCTACCATACCAACCCGCACTAGGCCCGCGTGGTAGATTACAGCCCACTCTCTCTCAAAGAGACGAGACCTATGTCCCAGTAGTGGGAACATTATAGGCTGATTAAGTACGCTACGTAAGTATAAAATTGCCGAAATTGATGAATTGAATGCATTGCGAATGCCGGTATCAAGGGCAGCATGGTATTTCCAAGCCGTCTGCCCGATGGAATTTCCCATCGGCAAAACTAACGAACCACTATACAAACTTTCAACCCTCATTGAGGGGCTGAATTTTGGGGGATTACTTCGGACTCAATCAAAGATGAAAATGAATTAGCGATTTAACCTGAAGCTTTTGGTTCTGCAACGTTTTGCCACTAAAACGAGTACACCTACCCCTCAGTTTTTACAACCAGTAACAGCAGTCTTACCTCACACAACACACAAGCAGCAGTTAGTGCTCCTTTTTTACTATTTGTGTTTCCCGTTTGTGTCCCAAGTAAAATATTTTTCTTTATTTCACATTTGATACAACGATTCTCTTTTGAATAATTCTTCGTTGAATATAACCGAAGCAAAAGGAGTATGTAAGGATCTCCCATGGGAAGAACGTCTGAGTTTATGTGAGATGTAATTCTTCATTAAACTTTTAACTATAACAAATGACGATCGAAACAAATGCCAACCCAAGCCACCATCACTACATTCTCTAGTAGCACAGTTGGCACGCTACACCTATTATAATGGTCCCTGCTTCGATTCCCGTCAGCGGTGCCCTTGCGACTTTTGTAAACTAATTTGAGACAAAACGTCACGCGATACAGAAAAAAAAACAGCTTTGAAACTTTTTTGAGGGCCCATTATTTTAATACGGCTGTTTTAGATGGATACCGGCAATTTGAATTTGGAGACAAAATTGTAGAACTTGACTGCTGTTTGAGATTTTCGTGTTATCAAATACAATGGTGTCTGCAGGAGTATTCTCTGAAGGGTTAGACAGAGGTGTATCTATAGTACACTATAGTGTATCTAGGTATAGTACACCATCTTTACATAGTATAAAACAAAGTCACTCCCGCTCCCTGTTAACTTAGATCTTTATAACTACGCAACGGATTTTGGAATTGGTTATTAATAACCAATTCATATACGTTTTTCTTGCCGTGAAAAACGATGGTTTATTCGCCGTGTGTAGTCGTTAGTGTTGTATGGAAGCTTGTTGACGGACACATTTTTTTATAAGGCGCGGTTTATATGCCGTACCGTAAAGAAACTGTGCCATGTACAAAGGGAAGGTCCTTTGTATCCGGCACGGTTTCAAGCTGCGGTTTCCTAAAAAGGCGATGGCCGCCACTTAAGTCGAAAGCGCCAGGGTAGCCCGCGAAATTCATTTTTTTTTAGGTTTTTTGCAATTTGCTGGTCAGTATTAAGTTGTACGTTGATTAAAATATGATTCGCGGTCGTAACAAATATGTATTTACAGAATACTGACCAGCAAATTGCAAAAAACTTAAGAAAATTAGAATTTCGCGGGCCACCTTAGAGCTTCCCCAGTGACGGCATGAAAATGATGGCAGCGTGGTTAGACTACCTATAAAGTGTAAAAAACCATCTCTCACCAACTTACTTTCTTAAATATCATTTCAATGGCGTCATTTGACGGTCGGCGGTCGCTATGTGGCAGACGCCACAGTCTTAGGAAACCCTAGCTTTACAAACCTACACTAAACCACCATTATTTTACGTAGAACTTAAACAGTTAAACGAAGATAATTGTGCAACCTTTAATGAAAATAATGATCCATCATATCGACATTGAGGTGACTTATAATAAACGACGCCGAATAATTTTCATCGCTAAACATCGATTATGTGGAGACATCCTTTAAAATATCATTTGGACTAACCTTGATATGCACCCAATACTTTGTAACTCTTTAACGTGAACTGCTGTTTCAAATAATATGAAATTCATTGCTGGTTATGTTGAGCATCGTATTATATTTATTTTTATTATTTATACTGAAGCGTCAATGGATTTGAAACTAAGTAATATGTTGGGTAGAGTTGAACGTAATGTGGTAAAAGAGTATTAGGGTTAACAAAAACAATCGGTTTAGTATTTTTTCCGCTTCATAAAACAAAACGTTATAATAATAGCACAGGAGTCACGTTCCATATAATGTTTCGTTATTATATCAAACCTTCTTGGTATTAAAATTGTATTAAATTTTTCAAAATGGAGGTCTAATTGTCGTTAAATCGTTCGTTTGAGGACGGAAATGTGGGCATTTTTTTGTTTAAAATCGATTTCGTTTAGTAGTTTTGTGGACAATTGTTTTCCGTTTGCAGTGTGTAATTTGGTTGAGCGCCGCTTTTTTGTGCTTACTTCAAATATGATGGATTTACCTACTGTATTTTGTTTGATTGGTCGGTTTCTTTTAAGTCTGGCAATGATTCTATGATTACAGGCCTCATCTATTTTACTACGTTTGAGGAGTATGAGGAAAACCATAGATATTTTGAGGGTGTATTATTTATTTTGTGATTACAACTAGGTCTTTTGGCAACTGTGGCAATATGGCTTTTTCTTACAGAATATTTACGATGAATATGATCTCACGTTGTGGGCTCGCTGATATAATGAGGTTCTTCTTCTTCGAGTTGCTAGCACGACTTTGCTCAGATCTTCTTGGCCCAAAACTTCGCCTCTTCCACGGCGTCGTCGGTGGCAGCGCAAAGATCACTTTGACTGCAAGTTTTGGGACACAGAGGGCAGGATAGAAGGTGGAGCATAGTTTGCGACACACCTCCACATCCACACCCTGCTGCCGTTCCAAAGAGGTATCCCCACTTTATCAGGTTGGGGTTACATCTTCCCACTTGTGTCCGAAGACGGTTCAAGGACACGAAAGGTTCACCGTGTCATCTAATAGTACGACATTGTGCCATTTTTGACGATCAAATGTTGGGTAGCTACCAGGTAGCCCATCTACTTCTTTTTCTCTCTTAAAATATCATTGATTTTAGGTTCGTAAGTACCTATAAGACCGTATGAAGATTGCAGCTGGTCAGGTGTTCTTTAGAAAAAGGTATAAGTTAGGTACGCACGACGACAAGTGGAAGTAGGACGGCGTGTCGTAATTATCGGGAGCGAAAAGGACACAAGACGATACGGACTCGTATGTAGGCTAATTAGCCAAGTTTTGACGTGCCACTTGCGGAGCGTGTATACCTATAACCTATCTACTTATCTCTTTTTACTTATAATGTCATTGCTTGAAACGCCTATAGTTGATCCCTTAAGTTGACCTACCATATTTTGTCTCTGCATCACCCTAAGGTTGACTGATAGTAAATGCCTTTGGCATTAAGTCAGCCCGTGTACAGTTTTTTTTACGTGTGCATAAAGTTTTAATACATTAACTAAATAGATAATCATCATTCTCTCTAATTATCTTAGATATAATTTGCAAAAAAATATATATTATCTTTTTCAAAAAAGTATGACAACTTTGAAGACATCTTTGGCTTCAAAGTCGTAGCAGAAATCTTGATTTGGGAATTGTAGTTAGGTATACTTACTAATATATAGTTCTGCCACAACCAGCAGATATTGCTAAGCCATTGATTCATAGGTTTGAAAAATTCGTCGGCTCAAATGAACGTCGGTGAACTGTCAAAATGAAACCCATTGCGATCAATTATCTTTTTATGTGTGCCAAGCAATTGCCCTGTTGCTCAATAGCAGCTTTACCACAGGATCATGGTTATATTGGGTAAAACCATTTATCTTCTTTTCTTTTTAAAATAATATCATATACTAGGTTTTGCCCACGGCTTCGCCCGCGTGGATGTCTGAAAATATCCCATTGGGAACGTACAACCGGGATTAAAAGTAATTTTAATTCATGTTTTCACCTGAATTAAAATTGCACTTTAGTGCGCCCAGCCGTTTTTGTTAAAAATTCTAAAAAGTTCTATATTTCGGCATCAGACTCATTCTGATGCCGAAATATAACTCACGGCAATTACTTTTTATAAAAACATTAAAATAAATGTATAGTTTTGACTTCGTTACTATTTTGTTACCTATATGTAGGTAATAAAATAGATTATATAGATTCTTCTGTACGTCTGTATGTCACTGAGCTCCTCCTAAACGGCTGGATCGATTTTGATGATTTTTTTTTGTGAGCCTTTGAGTGGGTAGTGGTTTTATTAAATGTATTGATAATAAGCATGTGAAATTCGGTTGTTAAGGTTGTGCATTCCGCGGTGGGATTTTATCGCGCACTGGATTTTCAACTGTCGGTATTGAGCCGAGCATTGAGAATCCAACTGTGCGCATCCCAGCGCGTCAAAAAACACATTATTGGATTTTCAACTCTCGGCACTGAACAGTGCTTAGAAAATCCAGAGCGCCAAAAAAAATCTCCGCCGGAAAAACGCGCCAGTGTGAACCTAGGCTAAGTACTGAAACTTTTTATATTCATGATTGATAGATTTATCCACATTTCTAGGAAGAATTGAAAATAAAACAAAAACATATGGATATCTCAATATTTTATTAAAACGTCCACCTCGTGTGTGTAGCCAACGCAATGAAAATTCGACAATTATACAATAATTTACATTTCTAATACATTAACGCAATTTAAGACAGATTTCACAGTGAATTGAGCTACTTTACAACCTATTACACTTTAATATTTACAAGTGTCTACTTGGAATGCACATTTTAATAACTTACATTTAAAAGCCGTTAATTTACTTACATTTAAAAACCTTATTTTAAAATGAGAGATGGCTAAATACAAATAAGATACGAAATAAGGCATCGTGATTATTTGATGAAACTTTTTTTTAGAGTACCTACATATTTTCTTACTTTTATTTTTTTTTGCAAAAGTTAGATATTGAGATCCGAGTGAAAAATAAAAAATAAATACGAAGAGTATTTTGTTATTATAAACTTACATAAATATTTACAATATTTTTACAGCGTATCTTTATAATATTGCTAACATTCATAAAATATGGAACTGACTAAGCTGTTATCATTTCTCACAATAGAAGGCAGAATAAATTCAGACATAATTATATGATCACTGAAAATCCATGAAAAATACGTAAATACGCATAAATAATGCCCAGGCATACAATCCTCTTGCAAAATATTATCACATATTATGATTGGATAAAGTACAATCGTGCACACAATTTATACGACAAATCACCATTTTTAAAACTGTGGTTTAGATATAATTTGTAATCAAGGTGTACATTTTATATGGGCATTTTATATGGTTGTATTCCTGAAATAAAAAAGATTTTTTTATTTATTTAAAAAATCAAAAAACTTTTCTATTAAACAAGTGTTATATGGTACAAACAGTTCATTAACTATTTAATTATTCATTTATTCATTATTTTAAATCGATTATTAATTTACAAATTTTTTGCTACATTTCAAATAAGCAGACTTAAAGAATATATTCTATTACACAATATTTATCATAGAAATAACTATAATTATAATACTGATAAAGTTTATTTACAAATATCTATATTTATTTATTGCTACTTACATAATACAAAAGAGCTTCGAATATCAGTAGTTCGGTATTTTTTATTGTAGGTAATTAATATGGACTAGAGGCGAATTTCAATAATAAAATGAGTAGATACTAGTATAGGTTACTACAAGAATTTATCGGTATGTTAATTTTATTACATTTGATGCTTATCATCACGCAAAATTAGTTCCAAGACAGACTTTGAATAGCAAGCTCATTAAATCATAATAATTGATGTATTGCATGTATTCCGTTGTCTTCAGTTTCTAGGCTGATTATAATAACAGTGGAATAGCAGAACGGCAAGCGTTAGAATTTGTTTCGCATTTTAATTTTTTGTTTCAGTTGCACTTTTGGCAACGCCTGTACTGTACCTACTTTTATTTCTTAAGGAGCTTTATATATAATGAGCTGATAGTAGCAATGGCTTTCATTTTGACAATCTGAAGGATATTGTTAATCCATTGCTTCCAAAGAGAATATAATCAGTCTTTGATTGCTTCATATGTTCGATAAATGTGTCTGCTCAACAACGTAAATGACTCAATGAATGTTGTCGAATTGTCAAAATGAAACGCATTGTCATTTTAACCGTGTTACGCAATTACGCCGCTGTTTTTTATACCAACGCAAATAAGATGGACAACTGGGGGCCTAAAAAGGCCACTTTGGCAGAATCATAAAAGCATAACATTATGAATCATAATATGGCGAAGACAGTCCGTGTTTTTCTTTTTATCGCTGTACTACGTAGGTATAATCAAAGAGATTGGGATTGGATTAGGATTGGATTTGGATTGGATTGATTGATGTTTTAGCACAGACAAAAAAAATAACTGAAAATCCTTTACCAATGGGATTTGATACGATTAACTTAACAGTTAACTGTCCATTATGATTCATAATATTATCATTTTATGATTCTGCCAAAGTGACCTTTTAAGGCCCCCAGATCTATGTACAAAAGAAAAGAAAAAGATTTTCTAGAAGCTTGCAAATGTTTTAAAAAGCTTACAACTTTCAACACTGCATTTAACATCTCTAGTACAAAAAGCACTATACACTCCTAGTACATGATTCCTTCACAAAAAACCTAATCTAATTCAGATCAACATATAGGGGAGGCGACTGGTGGGGGGTGAGGGGGCGGGGCGGTCGCCGCTTGCGCATTCATAAAGTTACTTTGATTGCCTGCCCATGGCTGGAGGTTCTGTAAAGCGCTTAAAGCGGTATTTGACGGCTGCCCTTGCGCTGCATTTGCAGAGTTCTGGTAGTGTAAAGCGGAGAGTTGCGCTGAACCGGGTGGTGCTTCGGGCATGTAGCCCTTGCTCAGAGCTTCGGCTTGCAGGGAGAGCATCAAGCGGTTCGCTGCTTGTCGTTCTGCCTCGCGTTCTTCTGCTGTTTGGCGTCTGTAACAAGAGATTTTGGGTTAGTGGTTTTGTTGGTGAGTGAACCTGTACAGGTTACAGGAATTAAGTTGCTGGTCACGTAAACATATTTTTATACGTTTGAATTTATTGAAGGTAAAAATGACCTTACAATCTGGTTCGATGAAATGACAAATAATGACATACAACAGTCTTCCATGTTAAGAGGGGCCCGTGGCTAAATAATAACAGCCGCACAGGTTGATCGATCAGGTTAAACTATGCTACGTCTGTAGATGGATGACCATCTATATATACCGAGACCCCTCCGTGCCTCGGAAAGCACGTTAAGCCGTTGGTCCCAGCTGTCATTCCCGGATCTTTGACAGTCGTTACGGGTACGGGTCAGAAGCCCGAAAGTCTGACAACCAGTCTTACCAAGGGGCATCGTATTACCCAGTAACTGGGTTGTGGAGGTCAGATAAGCAGTCGCTCCATGTAAAATACTGGTATTCAGCTGCATCCGGTTAGACTGGAAGCCGACCCCAACAGAGTTGGGAAAAGGCTAGGCAGATGATCAGTCTTCCATATTAAAACGCTATCATTTATTAGGTACCAAAGCATGAACGGCAACTTCTCTCGATAGGATTGCAAGCTCTCAATCTTGAGTTAGAATTGAAACCAAGACAGCACTAGAATGGTTTTACTGGACCTAAAACCCAAAGTACCTATTTCTTTACGACACTTAGGACCAGACCTTATATCATTATAATTAATCATAATTATGAAGATCTGCAACCATACGATCTGTAAATAGCAGATAAAACTGATTAAAACCATTGATCATTTTGGCAGATTCTACCCAACAACACATCTCTCTCGAGCTCTCGTAATAGGTAATACAATTAACTATTTTTATCCTTCTCATCAATAAGTCAGTTTAATTACAGCAGTACCACGTGTAAACAGACCAGTTCGGCCAATGGACAGCTCACTAATGGGCAGGCAGAATAATTCACGAATCAGGACTCAGGCCAGCTTACTATAGTAAATATTAAATTATATATGACTGCGATAATAAGATCCGTGTAGATATGACAGGGTAATAAGATCCGTGTAGATATGACAGTGTAATAAGACTGTTTTGTACTGTTTGAATATTGGGAATTATGTATTGGAGTTATTGTTATTGGTTTGCATGATTTATGGTTGAATGTTAATATTGGTAATGTCGTGTTGGTTGGGGTTTAAGAGCTTTCGTATACCGTCGGAACGTAGGTCTACGCAATACACGAATCAAAGTTCTTCAAGGTTCCTCTTAACTACTATTTTGCTGTGCCCTATAGGGTCCAAAACCCCCACCTAGGTAGTTCAAAGTCAAAGTCAAAGTCAAATCATTTATTTCAAATAGGCACATTAAAGGCACTTTTGAACGTCAAAAAAAAACGAAATAGAAATGATTCTAGTCGCCCATTCCAAAAGGTAGTTTTCGTATGGAGAAGAATGGGCAAGAAACTCCACCGTTACTCTTTTAAAAATGTTTTACAAGGTCTTGTATACATAATAAAAATTACATGTGAACACGATGCACCCATAATAAAATTAGTCTACCACAAAAGGTAAAAAGAATTAAAAATTAAGCAATGACAGGTAAATCAAATAAGTGATAGATACATGGTGCTCACATATTTACAAGTTATTAAAAAAAAATAAAATGCAAAAGTAGTTGAACTTTAACAAGTGTGTGAGTTATGTACTTAGGTGGTAACTCAATATGTAATGAATGAATAAATGAAAAAAAAAATGGTCTCTAATAAATGATTGAGTATTGCGAAGTTGCATTTATTTTGGTTATTGGGTTTCAACTACTACTGTCTTCGATTAACAATACCAGCACTACCCTAATTAAACTAGGACGACTAAGAACACATCGCAAGGAATTCTAGTACTTGGGAATTTTCTTTTTCTTGTTTATTTTCATAAAATTATGGGGAGGTAGCATATTTGTCTATTTGTGCCTAATCTGTAGAAATGTTGTGAGACTGGGTGCATATTATGTCACATTACAAAAAAACAAAATATAACAACATTAGCAGCGCCCCGCGGTTTCGCCTGCATATGTGTCGATCCCGTAGGAATATCGGAATATCGGGATAAAAGCTATCCTATGTGCTTTCCCAGGACTCAAACTAGCTCTATACCAAATTTCATCTAAATTCGTTCAGCGGTTTAAGCATGAAGAGGTAACAGACAGACAGACACACTTTCGCATTTTTAATATTACGAATATGGATATTTAAGTATTTAAGTTGAAACTTTTTTGTAATGAATGGGCTTTAAGTACCATGATTTCGCCAGATGGAAAGCGATGCTTGAGTTCTACGATGGAACGAAATCACGCAGAAGATGACAATTTCGGGGTCATGAGGAAAATCAAATTAATTTCATCCTTACTGTAGACTCTCCGAATTAATTAAACATAGACACAAAATATCGCCAACACAAACTAATTATGATCACCGCCCACAGCTTTCAACGCCCACGTAAATAATACATGAGTTGGTTCTGAGGACGAGGGCCGTGACGTCAGCACTGTCAATTAAATGCGACTATCTAAATGGCGACAGGCGAATTAGTTTTACGCGTAAGTTAGATGGCGGGTTTAGTTTAGAGTAGAGTACATGAAATAGATGTGGGTTTCAAGGGTTCAAATAGGCAAGTCCGTTTAACTGAACAACTGGTATAAGTGGTATTTTGCTCTTATAGTACTTATACTGTGGTACTAGGCCCGCGTGGTGGGCCGTGGTCTCTAGGAGGCCTGTGTCCCAGCAGTGGGAACGTTATAGGCTGATTATGTATGTACTGCAAGGACCTCTAACTGAACAGACAGCTGTGCTGGAGTTTGTTGCGCTACTTCTTCACAGTGAATGCAATAGGAAGTGGTGAAGGGCGAGCGTTTTGTGATGTTTATGTCATTGTGACGTACAAAAAGAATTGATTCTCAGCTTAGTTTCAATAAATGACTTTTGATTTGGTTTAACACAAGAACTTTTCCGTGCCCAGTTTAATGGACATCTTATGCTCTCTAGAGCGATCATAGAGTGAACCTCCGTTTATAACTTTAAAGTAAACTTTAGTATCTTAAAACTCTAACATCAGAACATTGTTCGTGCTATAATCTCTCTCTGTAGTCGGTCCCCATATCTGAGGATCGTGGTCAGCTTCGGAGTTGCACCTGGAGTTGCATCTGGTTGCACTGGTTTCTGTTCAGCGCATCCCTTACCACCGTGTAGAATTTAGAGGACGATGATGATGATTCCTTCACCTGATCGGTCCACTGTGTTCGTGAACGACCGCGCGATCGTTTGCCTTCGGTGTTCCCAACCACAAACAGTTTTTCCGAACTTTCATCGCCTCTGCGTACTATGTGGCCGAAATAGGAGAGAATGCGTTGTTGACTTAGTAGTGTCGTGCTATAAATAGTTACCCATCCTTCCTTAATATCGAAAATTTTCACGTTTTCTTCATATCGATAATGCCCATCTTATTACTATAAACCGTATTGTAGACCAATTCTTTGTAGGGATCTACGCGGCATTTACGGTTACTCCATCATAATTTTATTCACGACAATTAAACCATGAAGCTTATAAGACTTCAAAAATAAGCCTTTGTTTGGGTATCACACAACCGCATCGCAAACCTTGGTGAACCGAGCTTTGAGTGTCATCTGTGTACCTGAATAATTATATAATAATAATTATAATGCTATATGATGCTTATGATGTAGATAATAAGTTTGAGTTTTGAGTATTTACTAGGCTATGTTACAGGAAAGTTACAGGTACTGACGTTTAAATCTACGTTGAATCATGGTGGACTTTTCATAGCGAAAAAATAGTGAGACAAGATTTCAACAAAGACGTCATAAACAAATAACTATTTCCAAAGATTCACTACTAACTAAATTTACAAGACATTGCAGGAAATCAAACAGTCCATGCTTTACTACGCCTACGTATTTGCCTCCTTCAAATAACTCAGTTCATATCTTTAGCAAGTCGCATACAATCTCATTAGCAGTTCCAACGGCATCACTGCGCTCTCTGAGTGAGCAGTTGATCTCCAGAGTCAAGTACACCGTCTGATAACTTCCGAGCCAACCCTCTTAACACGGAGCCTTGTATTTGCATAATTTATTCGTCGACTTCTCGCTAGATTTGTTTGGAAGACTAGTTGGACGATTAGTTGGGTCCTGTAGCTATTGATTGTGGTTATTATGGTTACATTTTGATAAGGAAATTTTGGACTAACAATAGCAAGATTACGTGAAAATATTTCCGAAATTTGAAGACATCTAGTAGGATTATATCGTAGTCTGATTGAGAGATACGGAGAAGGATATTCAGTGCAGATAAAAACAAACAATAAGAAAATAAATGAATTCCTATCTATACGAAAAACTATTGACCAAAGTCAGGGGGCCTAAAAATGCCACTTTGGCAGAATCATAAAAGGATAACATTATATGAATCATAATATGGCGAAGACAGTCCGTGTTTTTCGCTGCACTACGTAGGTATAATCAAAGAGATTGGAATTGGATTGGATGGATTGGTATTTTAGCACAGACAAAAAACAATAACTGAAAAATAAAATCCTTTACCAATCGGATTTGATACGATTAACTTAACAGTTAATAGTCCATTATGATTCATAATGTTATCCTTTTATGATTCTGCCAAAGTGGCCTTTTTAGGCCTCCAGAAATATTTTATTCGTGGAATAAAATAGACATCTGTCAGTTCTAGTACCTATGGGAAAACTGACAAAAATTCTAAATTTATTTTCAGGATAAGACAAATACTAAAAACAGAATAAAATAAATATTTAAAGGGGGCTCCCATACAACTAACGTGTTTTTTTCGGCGTTTTTGCCTTGTGTACGAGTCAGACTCGCACTTGGCCATTTTTTTAAACTAGGAACAAACCAAAGGTACATTTGTTGTAGTACCTTCAACACTTGTATAATTTTTCTTTGTTTTCAATACTATCACGTTCATTTGTTTTTCTAACAAATAACAACAGCGTTGCTATTCTGTAAAAATCTCACCGTGAAAACTTAGGTGAAGTGAGCGTGGAGTGTGCTGTCAATAGTGTCATTTCCTATACTTAGCAAAAACAAACTCACATCACCTAAATTTTCACGGTGAGATTTTTACAGAATCGACCGGCAGTTGCCATATTATTTTCTCCTTGAACCAGCCAGTAATGACGGACACCACCGCAGTCTGCGACCACAACCCAAACTTGGATGTGTTGCACAATCGATCGGGTCGTCGTAATTTTAAGGCATCCTTAACGAGAGATTAAGATTTACTGGAAACGACAGAACTTTTGTTGTTTATTTCGGTACTGTGATGAGGATGACTTTAGTCTTTTTGTTTACGTTACATATCAAGTACTTCCTTGTATGTTCATTTCTTTTTTGTAACTTTGAAGCCGATTTCAATGGATTTCGTCTGTACAGAAATAGATTGCGACTCTTTCACAGAATAATTTTATGTAAACCTTTCGCGTCGAGTCGAATTAGTGTAATAAGTAAAAAGTGATATTTCATATTTAATGAGCATCTCTCAAAATGGAAACAAATCTGACTGAAAATCAAATCTTCTTTAAGTTATACTTACAGAAGTTAAGATGTGTGTTCCTAGATAAAATAAGATAGTAAGTTCAGGATCCTGTTTAAAGGCTCACCCTTCCAAAATTTTTCTTATTAATCTGAGCATTATAAAGTGTAAAGGCGAATTTGCACAAAAACCGTGAACACTCGCTATATGGCGGATCTTGAAACCACAGCTACGCCTCAACCGTATCCATGAAACTATATCGGTGTTAATAAGTAAACAAGTACTTAGATAATACAGCCACAACTTAACTCTTAGCGGTCTTTACTTAAAAGGGGTGAACACACTTTAGTGTTAACGATACGACGCGCTTAAAATATTTATAAGATTCAGTATGAGACTTTTTGAACTTGTGAGTTTGGCGATTTAATTCATGAGGATTTACGAAGAATTCTGAAGCATGTTTTCAGAAACCATTCCAGAAGAGGGCGAAAGAACTCTCATCATCATCTTAATCAGCCTATTAATGTTTCCACTGCTGGGACACAGGCCTTCTCTCGGTGAGATCCAAGTGGGTCGTAATCTACCACGCGGGCCCAGTGCGGGATGGCGGATGTCACATGTCTTCGAATTTTTGGTTCTAGAACATCGGTATCCTCACGATGTTTTCCTTCACAGTTTTGAGAGCAGTGGTGATGAAATTATTTACACAAAGTAAAGCGCCTGTCTGGGTTCGAACCTACGACCAACTCGTAAGTCGCGGCAGTTACCACTGGACCATTATAGTTCAAAGTGATTAGAGCAATGGTATTATACAGGTATGAGGAACAGGGTGTAAAGTTCACTCATCCTCCATAGAAAAGGGAGGATCCTCCGACCAGATGGGTGTTCAGTCTGGCGGGCAACTGCCCGACGATTCATGTCGGGCCGTTGTATCTATGCTAGTTGCGCGGTAAACTCTGCTTGCGAGATGCAGGATTTTGCGTGACGTTAGTCTAACGCGTTGTAGATACCGCTACAGTGTCTGTAGCACCATGAAACATGAGGCTTCAGGAGCTATAGTTAGGGCGTTTTGAACTAAGTCGTTGGGCCATTAATATTTTTTGTCATCTTTCTCGCTCGCACGCATTTGGCTTACGGAGCGCGCTAGTGATGTAGCAATTGTTTTGTTACTGAAGTTGACCCGACGACTCGGTTCAAAATGGCACAACTATAGTGCAAATCTTGGGGTTCATTCGATTAATCGAGTCTGGTCAAACCATGCTGGGGTCGGTGTCGATAAATGCACACAACCTTCCCATAGACATAATAACTACCTATAGATATAGAACGATTTTGTTTATATTTTTAGTAGCAGTAGTTAATGTTCAAGTATAATATTTTTTGCGGTGCTACCAAATTCAATGGTATCTAAAAGATTTCGATAAGTTAATACCATATCAAATTCTTTCAAAATATAATATAAAATGCCAAAAACACTTCCGAAAAAGAATTTTAAGATTCACTTATGATTATGACTCCTTCAAGCTAACTCGCGAACTGACGATTCCGATTAACCGAATCTCCATTTTACGTTACATTAAATACTCTTAAAAACGCTGGTTAACCATTCAACCATAACATAAAACCTGGTGCACACTAATGAACACTTGAAACTTAATCGTTATTAAGTACGCAGACAAGAATATCGGGACGAAAAATTTTCAATTACGATAAAGCCCTTACATAATTGAGACTCTTAACTTAACAGCGTTCGCGATATCGTGTGGACTCCGCTTAAAAGCTTTATTCATCTATAAAACGAATCCTTCTCAAGTATACAAATGAAAATATACTTTATCGTATTTGTATTAAAGTTCATGTTTGGTCATTGTGTTATATGGTTCTTTTACATGCAAATTAATGTTGGGTGCATTGGAAAAGTTTAATGGTATCTTAATTAGTCGATACAAGGAGGTTGGTGCTTAAATTTAGTGGTGGCCAGTATCAAATTTATATCTTCTCTAATAGGTAATGTGCAGGGCAAAGTTGGGAAGATTTCTTGTACCTATGTGTTTCTTGTAGGAGAACATAGAAGTTACGTTGTCTTTAGTTTCAGAGGTTTCTATGGGGAATTGTTTATGAAAGCGAAAGTTTGTGGGGGTGTGTGTGTGTGTGTTTATATGTTTGTTACTTCTTCACGCTCAAACGGCTAGACCAATTTTTATAAAATTTTGTATGGAGGTAGCTAACACCCTGGATTAACGTATAGGCTACTTTTTATCTCGATATTTCCACAGGGTCGCCATTTACGCGGGTGAAACCGCGGGGCGTAGCTAGTATTACCACAGTCTATACATCATAAGTCACTTGGTTGGTAACCCACAACCTCGTGCATGAAAGGCGAGGCCTTAACCACTGCCACTGAGTACAGGGCTATCACGACAAAGTTAATTAAAATTGAATTATTATGTTCATCATCATCATCTGCCTAGCCTTTTCCCAACTATGTTGGGGTCGGCTTCCAGTCTAACCGGATGCAGCTGAATACCTATCAGTATTTCACATGGAGCGATTGCCTATCTGATCCCCACAACCCAGTTACTGGGTAATACGGTATACACTAATACGATACCCCTTGATAAGATTGGCTGTCAGACGTTCGGGCTTCTGACGACCCGTAACGACTGTCAAAGATCCGCGAATGACAGCCGGGACCAACTGCGTAACGTGTTTTCCGAGGCACAGAGGGCTCTTGGTAAGTAAAGATGGTCACCCATCCACGAACCAACCGCGGCAAGCGTAGCTTAACCTGATCGATCGACCCGTGCGGCTGTTATTACTTAACCACAAGCCCCTGCAAATTTAATTATTATGTTATAATTCAAAATATCAAAGTTCTATGGTACTTAGAAACAAATAACTTTGATGGGTCGTTTTATCAATTACCTAATTCAGTCTACCCTATCTTGTTTTAGGCCAAGATTGAGCTGGCAGTTTATTGATATTTAAAGTTAATCTACATAATGGCGCCGATTCTGTTGTTCACAAACTAAACTAAATTTAAGTTCATGCATCTTTTTCTTTCTATTTCATTAAGAAAAGGACAGAAGATAAATATTAGTTTAGTCCTGTCAAATTAGTCAGCGCCTGACGTAAATTGACGTATTTTTAATACGCAATTTTTTAATCTCGTCTAAATTGTCTATGGAGTACCTTAATTTGACAGGACTAAACTAATATTTATCTTCTGTCCTTTTCTTAATGAAATAGAAAGAAAAAGATGCCTGAACTTAAATTTAGTTTAGTTTGTGAACAACAGAATCGGCGCCACTATCACTAAAATCTTTATCTCTCGATCAGAAAAAGGTATCTTTCGGTGTAGCAAACTATATCTGCCTAGCCTTTTCCCAACTATTTTTAAGGTCAGATTCCAGTCTAACCAGGTGCAGTTGAATACTAGTATTTTACATGGAACGACTGCATATCTGACTTCCATAACCCAGTTACTGGGTAACACGATACCCCTTGGTAAGCAGACTACAGTAGGATGAATTAGCAAATTAATTTAGTTGTTTAATTACCAAAACGGCTAAAAAGATACATATCAAACATACAAAACTACATTAACTTATAAGCGAAGAAAGTTCCACAATAATTCACGTTTCATTAAAACTGACGTGCAAATGAATATAAAGTTAATTCATTCGTTGAATTCAAACTTTAGACTGATATATGACCACCCTGAAGTGGAACCTCAAACAGCCATTTTCCCCTGATCTCCCCCACCGTCCTCAGTTATGAAGATTCTAATGAGGAAAGGGGAGATCTGGGATGTTTAGAGGGTTCTCCTTATCCTGGTCTATGTGTAGCGCGATAATGAATGATTGAACAAAGCGTTAAGTCTATTATAACGTTGCAAGAACTTTATTAGACCGGTTAATGTACGAGGTGAAGGGATGTGCTTATATCGATAAGTTTTTGTCGATGTTTTTGTAAAGGTTCAATTGACTAATGGCTATTGCATATAAAGGGACAACAAATTAACATCACAAAAACCTGTGCTCATTATTTTCATTAAACAATCCTTGCAATTGTAGTTTTACGACATCGATAATGCTAAAAAAGTAAAAACTTAATTGCTATACAAAAACAGAAAATAATTGGCGCATTCTTTTCTATTTATCTTTCAATTTGAAAAAGAAACAACCAATTAATTTATTTAAAACTATAGTTTTCCATTCTGCATTAATCTCAAAGATAAAATATAACAATTAAAAAGTAATTAAAACTACACAATATCGCAATTAATATTATCGAGTAAAATTTTATCGATTTGGCACACCACTAGCTACCGCGTCTCGAGTTGAGTTCGCGTCTTTATAATTAGATAAAGCGGCTAACAATTAAACTTCCCTTAAATAAGCCAAACGTGGAGGGTAGCAATTAGCATTTTCAGGCTGATTATTTTATAAGTATAACAAGGATGGTGCATTTGCTGGATGTGGCAACGGTAATAGTATGATTGTATGTATATTTGACAAATTAAAATGAGAATGTTCAAAAGATGTCATCAATATCATTCTCCTGTAAATTCCAATTTATTTGGGATCGGCGCAACATGTCTTTTTCTTTCTTACTTCTCTACAAGTTGTCATATCCGTAGTCCCCAGTTCAAAAGAAGTATTACTTATTATTACATCATGTCAGCCAGTGAGTGTTTGCTTCTAAAGAAACAGCGGATATTTGTTTTGTGTGCGTTCAGTATGAAGTCAAATACGTTTGAAAAACTCTAGCTCACTTACATTTTCTTTTATTTAACTTTGCCAATAGTTGCTGCACAAATAGCTTACAAAACATTTACAATTATAGTCAGGATCACATACTAGAACAGTTACACAAAGACAAATGAACTGCTATACAAACGTAGGTTTTTCCTCCTCTCCTAAAAGCTCTTTCAGTTCCTCCTCTACATCGGTGTTCTCTCATCCCGCCAGCGCGGTCTGTTCTAACAAATTTATGCTAGCTAATTAAGATCTGCTTTATTAATTACTTTGGCCAACTCTCTACAGTTTTTCCCTTTTTTCTCTCTTCAAAATCGTGTCTAATAATCTGTTTAGCGGCTATGAATTTTTGGGGTTAAATAAGCTGATTTGACGTTACGTTTTGAGTCTGTTTTTAACGTTACGGTAGGTAATTAATTTTAGAGTAATTTTATGTCGGCTGTTTGGATGTATTTTTATCGGTAATTTTTCGAGTTCTGTTAAATCACGTCGATTATAAGGTACGCCATTTTAATTTGTGTATCTGTTGTAGTTATAATCATACAGCGGATACTTTGCTTACTGATTTTGAATAGCAGTCGATAAACTAAGAAATTCACAATCGTTTTTTTGTTAATGCTATGTTTCAAAGTTCCATCCTTTAAACATTATTTATTCTACATTTAATTACATGTTACTTCCTCCTTACTGAATCGTCCATTATATCAAAAGCTTTACTCTATAACGAGCTAAAGCTTCCTAGAAAACCGGTACCGCCGCCATGAAAAGCGGTCATGTTCACCCGTATTTGGCATTAAAGTGTCATAAAACGCTTTGTATTTCGACAGCCGTTATTGTGTGACCGTACACCGCTTTCTTAGGTAACCAAAGCTTTACTCTTTAATATAAAGGCGTATTTCAATTTTATAAAATCACTTATTGAAATTTTCAGTACGCCAAAAAATGCCCCCAACAATTTCCGAAACTCAAAACACACGAACAATAAAAATGTTCTAACGATAAAACTTTACAACTTTGCCCTCAGCAGTTATCAAAACAGTCAAATAAATCCGGGGAACGTTTTAAAACTTCAAGATGTTCTCGTAAAAACGCCCTGCATAATGTATCGGCTTTTGAATTTGTTATTATTTCGTTCCTTAAATTCTTTGGATCTTAATCATGGTTTCTATCAGGTGGAAATGACTTTGTTAAGTTTTCTAACTTTGGAGCTTATGGAGTAAGAACACTATGTGTATTGGCATCGTAAATATCTTTACTGCTTTTGTTATTAACATAAAAAGATGATTTCTAAGGAAAGATATTTACCTACATTGTTAGACTTTATAATGTCAATTTTACATGGATGACTTGTTAGTTTTTTTTTTTGTTGACGAGTTGTTGCATCTTGCAAGATAAGATACATATTTGTGTGTTACATTAAGTGCTCTTTACTAACGACTGTTCTGTAATTGAAAAAAGTATGAAAATACGAATACGTCTTTAAGGTTAACAGCTGCTGTCACCTGAGGGCCAATTCTTGTAAGTTTAAGAACGTTCAGTCTGCTCTCAGTCTCAATCTGTCAAAAACACCTCTAATTACCTTACGTTTTTGACAAGTTTTTGACATTGATTGTCGCTGAGATAAGATTGCGACTAGATTTTGAACGTTTTTCATTATGAGAATTGGCCTTCTGCTGTCTGCTGCTTCATTTGCATCATTTGACAGCATCAGTGCATCTTCTTCTTCCCCTAATCGTACGGGGATATAAGAAAAGACGATGTGCAATAAAAATTAACAACTGACTGTGGAACACATCACTCCCCTTCCTAGAACCCTCGTATCAATCGGCAAACGGATTTGTTTCCTAATTCCTAAGGAGACAACCTACAAGCAGCAATTATACAAGAGACAACCGACATAGCTTCTAAGAAACGCCACGAAACAAACACAAGCCATTTAGAACTGTATGCGAAGAAAAATACAATTCATTATCCTTTGCGAATAATGTATTCGCGAAATTAAATCGCAGGAAATAATCTTATACGAAAACACACCCTTAACGGTTGAGATAAGACGTTCTTTCAAGAAACGGACCTAAACACCCTGATTCGGGGAGTTTTAATATTCACTTATACAAGGGAAAAGAATTACAGGAAGAAAATGAAACAGGGCGAGTAAATAAATAAAGAAAACGAGACGCCTAGGGCGGCCATGTTGCTACGTGGGTAACATTACGTGTTAGATCGTGCAACGATTCCAATTCGATTTGTCGATAGTCGAACACGATTCCAGGGAAATGACCATCGACCTTTAGAATGTGTAAATAGTTTGAGGAAATTGGCTTACGATACTTTACTTCTAATAGAAAGAAAACTACGTAATAAGGCTCCAAAAGCAATCGACTTTTGAATGCTGAGAACTAAAATGACTTTAGTGCTGTACCCACAAATTATAGATAAGTATACCGATATCGTCTAAATGGAAAAGCTACAAAAAGATTAAGATGTAAAACAGCCTACTAAGTAGCTGTAAAGTAGTTCACAACAGGGAAATAATTTACTTTAATATGTACGTAAAATTTAATGCTTTGTAATGACTTTATCAATATTCATGAATACTGTTGCAAACTGTGTTGATATTATTCCATTACATCTCCATAGAACTACTTTACATGAACAGTAAACACGATAAAAACCGTCGAAAAATAATTAAAAAGCTACGCGGTATCATTAATTGTAAAATAACTAGTAGTACCGCTTATCCAAGACGAGTTGCGCATAAGAATAACGTTAAAACGCCGGTAAAAGTCACAAAAATAGGCTATAAACCAAACAAACGGGTACAATACATGTAAAAAGTCGAGCGTTCGTCTTTTCCACCGCAGTTAATAATTGATGCCTCAAACTGCCGAGTTGTGTTGCTCATACAAAATGTATGTCCCTAGCTACCCCATGTTACCGCCTGCTTGATGTTGTGTACATAGCATATGTATAGTTAGTACGTCCACTTAACTGCTTCTCTCTAACCTTTGTTATAGCAATTTAGATCGGTTTGGGGAACGAATTGATTGGGTGTACGCGGAGATATATTGTTTCACTTGTAATTTATTGTATAGGTGGATTTAGATGTGGTATAATGTAATTTTTCAAGATTCTCTTTGTAAAAGTAGGGTTTCAATTGGTAATAATAGCAACAGGACAATATATTTTAGCTCGTTCTTCGGTTCAGCAACGTGAACTTAGCCATGGTTTTTATTTAACAGCATTTTCTCATAAATTACCACAAAAAAATACAGCAATCCCATGAATAATGTAAATATTATACTTATAAGTAGATGTCAACAGGATTTTATCTTTTTAGTAAGTAAATAACTAACACCTTTTTCGATATCCAATTGGTGATATATTATACCTGTTTGCTGTATTAACGCATATTTGATAAGTTGTTCCTTAATAAATAACCAACGCTTTCTACACTTTAAAAGAACGACAAATTACAATACCAAAACTATTAGGTATCGATAATTCAAACTGATATACCTACATAATTCTAGTATTGAAAAAACCTACACATAATACAACTACTATTCATTTCAAATATAGAAATCATTACACAAGAATCGACTGTCAATAAAATCGATAGTTTAAATATATTCGTTTGTCACATCCTTATCTGAGTACACAGATAATCAATGAAGGCACAGATCATAATGCATTGGGCCATTGTTTATGGATGAGTTTAAACTATTACTTACGCGAGAGGTGTAATTTATTGTGTTTCATTCATGTATTGTTTTCATTGTTGACAGATGAACGCTGATTGCATGCATATGAATGATTGCATGTTTTATTTAGCACACGTTTAGTTTATGAATTGGTGAAATTAAAATGTTATTCGTCATCGAGGTTTCAGAATGTTCGGTGAAAATTGTTGTCATTTTCTCGCTGTCAAATATTTCAATTTGGAATTTCAAAGCGATCTTGAGAAGTCCAATTCCCGTAATAAAAAAAAAACGTTCAAAATCTAGGTGCCATCTCATCCCAGCGAAGATGTCAAAATGTTGGTAAATTAATTAGATTTTTGTCCGATGTCGACTGAGATTAGAGTGCGAACGCTCCTAAAAATTCGGGATATGCCCCTCAGCTCTAAAAAGTAAGTAAACGTCGATAATCTGATTGCTTGGAGGAGCACTGGTGGTCCAGTGGTAACTTAAGAATTGTAGGTCCTTGGTTCGAACCTAGGTAGGCGTTTTATTTCTTGTAAATAATTTCATCACCACTCCTCTCAAAACGATGAAGGAAAAGAACGTTAGGAAACCAGCATGTCCTAGAACCAAAAATTTTAAGACATGTGACATCAGCTATCAACACGCACTGGGCCTGCGTGGTAGACGAGTCCCAGTAGTGGGAACATTATAGGCTGATTAAGCTAAATTGCTTATAAGAGTCTTATAGGCCTATTTCTTACAAGGACCAGATAAAAAGGAACTTTTAATATATCGTATCGCGTAGTAAAAGAAATATTTCAGGTTTAATCCTAAATCAATGTCAAATAATAACTAATTATCATGGGATTCTGTACGGTAGCCCAATATTTGTATTAACGAGCAGCATCCTCCGACGCAGCCACAGATAAAGCACACCCATTTGTCATAGATAAAATGCCACTTCATTTAATTTATGTCTCCTATATCAGTTATAAGGATATTAAGTTGAAATCATACTGATTCAGATGATTTAGGAGCATCGTTAAGTCTCATAACTTCTCTCAAAATACAGCGTGTTTCAGAAATGTGTGGCCATATAAGGTTGTGGCACAGACCTTAGGAGGTTATCACACAGCACCGGATACCGCTCCGGTGTGCGGTGCTGCGGTTTTTAACTTTGTCTGTAGAATCCTGATTTGTATGCAAAAACCGCAGGGTTTATCACACACCGCACCTCCGTACGGTCTACAGTCAAAGTTAAAAACCGCAGCACCGCACATCGCAGCGGTGTCCGGTGATAAATATGACCATACATTTCTGATACACGCTGTAGACAGGTTATCTATGGACCGTATTTTTAACTACTTAAAAAGTTTTTCGTAAGGAAACCGCCAAATTCTGTATCATGAAAATAAATAGTTGGTGATACAAAACGTTAAAATGCAAATTTTTACTTAAGCTAATCTTATTGCTAAACAGCACAGACACAAGAGAAGTAGCAACGAGTAAAACTACCTTTATAGCTACGCCTATGCAGTAATAACCATTTTGCTGAACATAAAGATTTGTACAGGACAATGGTACTCTACATTGGTGAATGCTATTTCACCAATGTAGAGAACCATTGAACCTTAAATGGTTATCTATATTGGTGAATAGCCATGGACGTAATATATATTACGTCCATGTGAATAGCACATCTATGCTACTACAATATCGAATTGATCGAAACTCATTCCACAAATCCTTTTTAAAACAATAAACACAGGCACAAAACAAGAAATTCGATATTCAAAACTGCGAGACAATGCACGAGGTGCGTTCCGAAGTTGTGTTGGTGGCATCACAACCGATTACGTTCTAATGGACAAGCGGTGTTTGTGTTCGATACTGATAACGCATGCTCGATACGCGCGGCGCCATGCCACTGATTTTATTATAATAAAACAAAAAAGACTATTGGCCAGGCACTCACGGCCAATGTTCGTGATCTACTGTCTGATACAGGATTTTATTTCGCCTTTGTAATCGTACTTTGATTGTGTTTCGAAACGTATGTTTGTGAAGTTGGTAGCGTTAGTATTGTTGGTTTGAATTTCGAATATAGAACTAAAGATTGAATGTAGGCAACAAAGGTGTTTGTTAAATAGTTACTCATATACTTATACCATCGTACACGGAAGGGTCTCCTTCATAGAATTAAATGGTTTCATGTACTGGTAAATATTCAAAAGTAGGTAATAAATAAGCCACTATCAGTGAAGTGTCCTAAGTATTTTCTTTTGTAAGCTTATAGCTTTTGCTCGCGTGCTCGCAAAGTTGCAAGGTGCGCAGCCGAAATTCCTTTCTGTGGCTAAATATATTATCTGTGTGCCAAAAACGACCCAAGTTATAATTATTAGAAGTTTTATGAGGTTCTTACTTCTTGGGTTTCAAATTTTTTGAGGCAGTTCTCGGAGCTTTAGAAATTCGAACACATCTGAAGATGGCGCCTAAAAAGACCGGATTAATCCGTTCCTATTTTGAAATCTGTCGTACAAAGGGCATTAGTATTCCGATTCGGTCGATTTAGCCGACGTCTCTTTGTATTAACCGGCTAAGTTAATGGTGTCTTATCTCTAGCTCCTTGTTTTTGTCCTGTTGTGTATTATTAAAAGTCGGGTTATCTGCTAACGAGGGGCGACGTGGCTAGGACCAATAATGATAGGATTTGTTTCCAGTTTACTTGATTAATTTACCGCCTAATATTTTTGACGGAGTAAGTAACCGAAGGACTTAGTAAAAAGTGACTTTAAACATAAATAATGATAAAGTTTAAAGAGCTTCGTTTTAAATAATTTATAGCGGACGCTTTACAGAATTAATCAAAAGATTCCATAAACTAGTTTTGGGGCTGAATTTAAATGAAAAAGCTTTTTGGTTACGTGGTCCTTTCTGGTCTTTTTCAATAAATTACATTTTAAAACGTGTTAACACATTGTAAAACCTTTTAAATCGTTAAATAGGACATGTATTCAAATTAATCTTATTTAATGTTACTTTCAAATTTGAAAAACGAATTAAGTATTCTAAAATATTTGAAACAATACCACAAAGAAACGACATCGTTTTAAAATACCAACATATAAATACGATGTAAACTGGGCAAAGGAATTTTGGGTTCAGCTGCACTTTACCGTGTTTCCGAGCGGACATTTGAAATAAAAGACTCATTTAAAAAAGATTAGGATAAAGTACGTTCGATTTATTATGAGGCTCTCAATATATTTTTAAACTGGGTTAGGGTTAAGTTATGGGCTGATTGGAACGTGGACGTTGGCCTGAAAAAAAAATGAGGCCCAGCACTATTATAAATAAAAGTAAAAGTATTGTTTTATACTCACTGGGAGTTCAAATAAGGAATGCGAATGTCATACAGACGCTAACCGTTAGTTTATTAATCTGTGAGTGTAAAATGGAGTGTAATGGATTTTCATGCACTTTTTCGACGAAATGACGTACTTTTAAAAAAAATAATAAGGTAGGTACATGCCGAGCAGCTTAAAGCATAAATTATGTTAATTTATCAATTTATCATTCATTGCAATGAGTATAAGTTTTATTTCGACGTTTTCTGGTTTCAAAATCGTCGGGTTCAACGAAACAGTAACAAGTTGCTTTTTATAAATATATCGAACGGAAGAGGGACCTACAAATCCTACCTACTAACATCATTCATAGGTGAAATTTTATCAGACAACATTTGTATCTCAACAGTATAATTGCGCATTTTGTTTACACTGACTGCCGTATTAGGTTGTTGACTCTTGACTGTTGACAGGTGGGGTTTTGTCTTGAAGTCATTCGATGCACAGCACCCTAATTGCGTAACACGCTATCAATCAGAATCTAAATCATTTTGATGGATATTGCTAATCCATTGCTTCACATGTTCGAAAAATGTGTGTGCTAAACAACGTAAATAATGCAATGAATGTTGTTGAACTGTCAAAATGCCAAAAATCATATTTTTATTATAACATGTGTTTTAAGCACAACATTAAAAAATACCAACTTTTAATCAAATATAACATTTCAAGATGTTATTTCCCGTGAGAAAATATTACTTTTTTTTCTGCGGCACTTTAATTTTTGGGTATAAAATGTTCGACACTTAAATGATGTCCTTTTCCCAATCAACTTTGAACCTTATGCTTTACCATAAAGTTGAAAATCTATTAAAGTTTAACATATTGTAGTAGTTTGATGTACTGGCGTCTATACAACTCTATAATTAAATTGAGCTTCAATCGATCAATATTCAAACAAGAATCTCAACATTATCTATGGTAAAAGATGATTTCAAAATTTATGGTCAAGCTAATGTTGCCATAAATAAAATGACAGTGTTGCCAGCTAAAAGCATTTACAAAACACGTGTAGTTCTATTGATTGAATGGTTTTGATTAATTTATGTTTATCGTCGACTTCAATATAAGATGCGAGGCATGGGAATTGATTAAAATTATCGCTAAAGACTTGTTTCCTACTTATCACCAGATAGATGAAGGTTAATATGTTGTAGGTTACTGGAGATATAAAGTGGTACACTTTGTATTGTATCCAAACCTTAGTCTGTAAACCGGTTAGAATGTATTTTCTATATTCGTGGTGGTGGTGTTCGTTCGTGGTGGTGGTTCAGAATTCGTGGTTTCAGTTCGTTTCAGCAAACAAACTGAAACCACGAATTCTGCTTAAGATTCTAAACCCCGAACGTAGAATTTTTTTGTCGGTTATTAAAAAAAATCTGCTGTTTCATAAAATATTGCAGGATTATACCTAAGCGGTCAAAATGTACGGAAAAGCTCATATATTCTTTTAAATAACCGACGAAAAATTTCAATGCAGTGGGGAATATTATACTGAAATGTATATGCGAGAAAAAAGCAAATGTACAGTCAGCTTCCTAATAATATGGGAAATTAAAGAATTAACTTTTTGGTCACACCACCCACACTGCGCTCAAAAACACATATCACTGACGTTGCTCAAACAGCCGCTAAGCTGAAGACTGGGCCGGCCACGTCTACCGTGTGTCCAATGAGCTATCGTGTGTCCAATTTGACGGCACGGTTGGCGCAGTGGTTAAGCGATTGACTGCTGCGCTGCGTGTCGCGGGTTCGATTCCCGCACGGAACAAATATTTGTGTATGACCTACAAGTAGTTGTTCCGGGTCTGGCTGTTTGTGTAGGTATGTGAGTTTAAATGTTTGTAAACGCACCCACAATACAGGAAAAATTCCTAGTGTGGGGCAACGTTTAAAAAAAAAAAAAAAATATAAATACATAAAAAAAAAAAAAATGAGCTGTGGGCCAAAGAGCGCTGTGTAGTCCCCTGGGGGACTGGGCTAGGATTTTGGGATTTTAGTGGAACAAGCGAAAATAACCACCACAGCTAGAAGGCGTCGCGGCAGGCCCCGTAGAAGATGGCAGGACGAGCTGGACAAAACTAACGACCAGTGGTCCACTTTAGCCCTGGATCGAAAGAGCTGGAAGTCGTGGGGAGAGGCCATTGTCCAGCAGTGGGATGATGCAGGTTAAGAGTAACTTTTGGTCGAGTGATTGAAATGCAGCTGTGTGTGCCTAATTATTTCATTTACAGTAGGTACAGGTACCTATTTGTCTATGTGCTTTAACAACTATCTGTCTTCATTAGTCGCAAAATCACATCACACTAACATTATAAAGGCGAAAGTTTGTGAGTGGTTGTGTGTGTTTATATGTTTGTTACTTCTTCACGCTCAAACGGCTGGACCAATTTTTGATAAAAAAAAAATATGGAGGTAGCTGACACCTTGGATTAACATATAGGCTACTTTTAATCCCGATATTCCCACGGGATCGAAACTTTTGCAGGTGAAACCGCGGGGCGCAGCTAGTTAAAAAAAATAACGTTAAGTAAGTAAAATTTTACTACATGCCAATTTGCCTTCATGAAACACTTCCTTTTAATATCTCTTAACACGTTATTATAAAGTAAAATTTCACGTAAAACATGCCATTCAGTTTTACGATTTGTAATTAAAACAAATACTCAACTGACCGTATCATACTCTTCTACTTAACATTTTACTATCCAACACTCTTAGGGAAGAAGTAAACACCAGTTTTTGAAGACCCTCAACTGTTAAGGGCATGTAGGAAAACAGGGGTCATGTTATTTGGACGTTAGAAACTTGTCTCTGGTTATCTTAATGAGGACAAGCAAGCCAAGAATGTTGACGCTTCTACTAAAATAATTACAAGTATTTTAAGTGTAGATATTGTAATCGAGTGTAGATGTATTTTGTTATCAACAAAATCGTCTGAGTAAATGCTGAGAACATGCACTTTAAGGAAAATTAAGCTATTTTCATGTAAATGTCTAGAATGTATTGGATGTATCGATAAATGAAATGAAACTTATGTAACTATAACTTATTTTGATAACAAAGATAGCACCTACTTATTTTATTTTAAATAGTTTTGTTTCAATTATATTAAACTAGCTGCGACTTGACCCGAAGAATAATTTCAGATGTTTTACTACCAATTCAGTGCCATTTGTACAGTCAGGCAAAGTGATATTTTAATTCTACATAACTTATCCTACATAGATAACTGTGTTCTCTTCAAACAAAAGAGCATCACATCTATAGAAGATAATGAATAAAATCTCTTTATTACTTGACATTATATACAGAAAATTCAAATTTTTTCCATCTCTTTATTAGTGGTTGTAATGGGAATCATATCACTAGGTTTTATTAGGTTTTTATTTTTTATTTATCCTTTTGATAGATTCTTATTTTGTAAATGTGAGGACTTTGTAGGCCTTGTAGACTTTAGATCTGTAGACCATTTTTTATTTTATCAAGTACCTGATACTTGTTGACAGGCCTACGCTATCCTCCCATACCTACTGTAATTTGAAAATATTGTAAAAGCCAATTATTTTTAAAAAGAGTAACCGTGGAGTTTCTTGCCGGTTCTTCTCCATAGGAAACGACCAATTGGAACCGTGCACCTAGCTTCTGACGTTTCATAAGTGCCCATGTAGGCTTATGTGAAATAAAATATTTTGATTTTGATTTTGAATGATCAAACAAAAGAGCATCGGCTCACTCACCTCCACTTCGTCCGTCTATTCTGGAACCACGTCTTGACCTGCGCGTCAGTCATCTTCAAGGTCTTCGCCAGGCTTGCCCTCTCAGCAGACGCCAGATACTTCTGCTTGTGGAACCGTTTCTCCAGCTCAGCGATTTGCAAACGAGTGAATGATGTTCGGGGCTTCTTCCGCTTCGGTGGTGTTCGGTTTTGGTAGGGGTGACCAATCCGCCTTGTGATTGGGAAGGATGCTGAAATGAGAGGTTTGAAAATTGTTAGTTATTTGGCAAAAGGAGGTAGCGCAGGAAAGAGTTCCTGGAAGGACTTGGGGGAGGCATTTGCCCAGTAGTGGGACAGAATAGACTAAAAAAATCAAGTGCAAAAGACTGTTGGAGTTTTGAAGGGGTGTTCTAGTATGAAAGCCCCTGAAAAATACTTATCACACTGAATTCATTTCTCACAAACTATTTTATTATGAAAACTACCTTTTTTTTTCTATTCAGGACCCTATATCTGAAAATTGCAGATGATTATATCCAGAAAATAAGCAATCAAAATCTAAAATAAAAGAGAATACGAAGCCATGAATAGTTTTATAATGAAACAATAAAAAATCAAATGAATGAAAAGTAATTTAAGAAGCGTATTATTACTTCCATTCATTGTTCCTTTTATGACTCAATGTTTATTAAAAACAAAACCCTCAAGAACTAGGTTAAACTGTCTCCGTAATAGGTTCTATTCAAATTCTGTTACGTTACGTTTATATCAGACTGAAGCCATCAAACAATTACAACGATTACGACTCTTAACGTACATTTACATCTTATCTTAGTAATTGAAATCACGATTTAATCCTTATGAACAATACAGACCGAGAATATGAAAAAAAAAAATGTTATGAATAAATAATAATCTCATTAAAATACGCATTCATAGGTCTATGAAGTTTTGATTACATCGGATAATCAAATAAAATTACATGTTCATAATCATTCATGCAACACACACCTTAAAAGATTGGCCATACACAAACCGCAAGCTTTATTACTTTTAAATAAAAAAGGAAGCGGTAATCGTTACAAATCGTTTCAAAGTAGCTGTTGCACGTTCTCTTTTCAAAATTACATCCAAGATGGCGGGCGTAATCACGTTTTAAAAATTCGAAACTCAATAAATTACTATTTAAATGGCGCGTTGCTATTGGTCGGGCGGTCGGTAATAGCCGGTGTTTTCCGTAATAGATCGATTTGCATTAAATGATCCGTGAGATGAGATCATGTTGTCTATAACTATATTGTTTTCAATGTCATATCCATATTATGGTACAATCAACGTAATAGCGTATTTATGTCCATTTACTTCTATAATTTCGTAGCAATCTATCTGTCTGTCTATTTACTAGACCGTAAATAAGCTGGGCATTTATGATAAAAAAAACAAGTTTAATTCCGAGCATTAGTTGAAATTGGTTGCTGTTAAATTATCTGTGCAAAAAAATACAGGCTTGAGTGCGAGTAATAAAGTATTGGGACATCATATAACGCATTAGTAGCCATTTATTTCAGTTTATCAAAGCTTTCTTTTCTACAATTATAAACCTTTTACTGACCTTTAATTAACTGGCCATTAAATTCAGGCCTGTCAAGGTTTTAACACTTTTTTGTGGCATTTAAACACCTCGCGACATACATACAAACCGCAATAAATTCATAGCACTAAGGACTATATCACTACTGCCCTATTCTGAATTAAAAATACATTCATAAATTATTTTCAAATATGGAAACGTATTAAACGGCGCGCTCTCATTGGTCGGTCGACAGCGTAATGGCCGCCTCACGTGACCGCAAATTATGTAGCAATTGCTGGGGAGTAACTTGGTCGTAGTTTAAGATTGTTAGTGACTTTTGTTCCCCCTGCAATTTAAGTTTAAAGGTAAGGCTTTCGGTTTATTCATTTCCCAGTGCACGAAGTACTTGTGCTTACGTTTTGACTTTTAGAACGCATTTTTTATAGGTTTTGTTAAGCTTTTTATTTGTTGTTTTAGTCATTATATCTTGGCACAACTAAATACTAAACAAATAGTGTTACTGTTGTGTGGTAAATTACATAATATACCCCAAAACTTCTGGGGCATAGAGATTTTTAAAACACGTAGCGGGCATCTCGTAGCACTTTGCTACGAAACTTTAAAAGACGTTATAAAATTAGTTTTTTTACTAATATTTATCACAGAATTTCCACCCAGATCAGCGCCAAAAATTAAGCTAGTTACTATACAATATATCTTTTAAAACACTGCCAATACCATTAAAACAACCCATCCGTCTTAAACCCGCCTTCAATATTCAGCACAACGTAACAACATGACCCACAGCCGCCACAGAACTATATAAAAACGATTAGCTACATAGTAAAACGAATTTCCCGTCCGTTGGTATCAGGGTGGAAAAGGGTGCGGTAACAAGATTCCGCGGGCCGTAATCCGGTTAAGGGTGGTATGATTCATGCGTGCGCCCGAAATGGCGTGGTTTGTGTTCCGTGAGAGTTGCAGAATAACTACGTTTTGAGGTGGGTGTACATATTTGTAGCGTTTGGGTAAGAATGTGCACCTAGCTTTATTTTTTTTATCTATGCTCGTCTTATTATGTTTCGTTAGAGTGTTTTTATTTTGCTGTTTATCTATATCTACTAATAATAAAGCTGAAGAGTTTGTTTGTTTTTTTGAACGCGTTAATCTCTAGAACTACCAGTCGGATTTGAAAAATTCTTTTTTGCATTTGATAGACCAATTCTTGAGCAAGGCTATATTCACGCTAGGACCCTTAGAAGTGGAGCAAAACAAAGAAAAGTTAGAAAGAACGCTAAGCGAAAACGAAGTAATAGGGCGGGCAGGCGATGCGATGCGACGGGGTGAATTAGGGAACAAAACATTTCACGTGCACGAAGTCACGGGCTAGTGATTAATGTATCAGATCCTAACAATTATATTAAGGTTTAAGATAATTCATACTAATATTATAAATGCGAAAGTGTGTCTGTCTATCTGTCTGTTACCTCTTCACGCTTAAACCGCTGAACCGATTTAGATGAGTTCCGGGAAAGAACATAGCATAGTTTTTATCCCAATATTCCCGCGGGATCGTCACTTATGCGGGTGAACCCGCGGGGCGCTGCTAGGCACACTAATTAAAGGCGAAAGTTTGCGAGTGTGTATGTATGTTTGTTACTTCTTTACGCTCAAACGGTTTGACCAATTTTGATAAGATTTGGTATGGAGGTAGTCGATATTCTGGATTAACACGTAGGATACTTTCTATCTCGATATTCGCGCTGGATCGAAACTTATGCGAGTGAAACCGCAGAGCGCTAAATATAAGGATAATTTCTCTAATATTTACAGAAAACTGAAATAACAGAATTATGGACTGTTTTTGTAACTGACTTTATATTATCATTACCCACATAAAGGAATAAAGCTTTTAATTATAATATTAGCAACTACAAATAAATAGAGTTTATGTATGGCTGAATAATAACCAATGATGAATCATAACTAACCAATTTTATTGCACCCTAAGTGACTTACACTAAGCATTGAAATAAAACCTAGATATTAGTATAATTTCATCACGTTTTAACTGCCATTATTGTCGTTATGACAACTTATTTAAATGAACTTCAGTTATTATAGCTGTCAACTCCTACGCAGTACAAATTGCTAATGCATTGGTGTGTCAACTGTCAGTTTAATCAATAATGTAATGCATGACTTAAAGGATACCATTTTGTGCGAATGATATCAGCCTGTATTATTTTACTGTAGTTTCATTGATCTATGTAATAAATAAACCTTACCCAGCACTAATTGCGTAACACACAATCTGAATAATTTTGACGGATGGTGCTAATCCATTGCTTCATTAGTTCGAAAAATTTGTTTGCTCGCCAGCGTAAATAACGCAGTGAATTTTGTTGAACTGTCAAAATGAAAGCCATTGCTACTGGTAGTGTGTTACGCAACCCCGCTTGCGTAATACACTAGTATGGCCTGGGTAAGGACCCAGCTCTATCTCCTCTATCTGTGTGCTAAATTTCATTTAAATCCGTAACAAACAAACTCACTTTTGATACCTAGCTTTCTAGGGGAAAACTATTCATGCTCTTTTCAAACTTGATGACTAGATTTGTTTTTCCAAATTACTAATAAGCTCACACTACTCGTTCAAATAAAATTGAACCATAACAGGAATATTTGGCTAGTTGGTCTGATTTATTCCGGTCTGATCCCCTGAACCCCCCTCCACCCCCCCCTCCTCGATCCCCTGCTAGTTCGTCTTCTGTTTTAATCTCTGTCTTATCCACATTATCTAGGTTTACTCTTTTTGACAGGTAAGTACAGTCAAGAGAAAATAAAAGTTTCATGATTTACCTCATACAGAGAAGGAACTCCACCTTCATTCACTGCGTGATGGTGTATTCCGTGTGATACAAGATAAGTGAACTTTTTGTCATCACTGCTCTCAAAAACGGTAAAGGAATACATCATGAGGAAACCGGCATGTCCTAGAACCAAAAATTCGAAGACATGTGACATCTACCAACCCGCACTGGGTCCACGTGGTGGATTACAGCCCACTCCCTCTCACATAGAGGAGGCCCGTGTCCCAGCAGTGGGAACATTATAGGCTGATTATGTGTGTTATGTTATGTGAACTTTTTGTTGCTGAATGAGCCCGCTCTTGACCTCATCACGCCTGATGGATAGCGACGGATAAAGTCTATGATGGAACGAGCGTGCCCAGAAGATGCCTAAGGCACTGGAACGCATCGACGAAACACAGCAGGCTGCTTGACGCTGGACTCCGGTGGGAGGGGTTGTCGCAAACCAGGCGGGCGTTAGCTCTACCATCGCAAAAAAAATTGAGAACTACCAGGCGGACTGTTGTTTTACTCGAAAATAATCTAGCTTCTTGTTGTTGTTAAACCTAGTACTAATGCCTGTCCACATTTGCCCCTTTTACTGTTTTACCAGATACCCGCATTGCAAACATATGCATATCTCTCGTACATACATATAATGTTATGTAGATACTACCTACACATACTAGCGGTAAATACGCTGTAGCACGCGGTGGCAGCATCCAAGAAAACAGTTTCATTTTACTTAGAGAGAAATATAAACTAAGTAGATATGTCTTATTTGGGTTTTCGAAAACCCTCAAGCAAGCTTCCTTCTATTTCTAAACGAATAAATATTTAAAATAATGTAAAAAACATTTTTCACAACGATAAAGATTTCCACGGTAATTTTTCTCAAGACAAAACAATAAAAAATCATAACCCTTTATTTTAAAACGAAAACCCTAATTACGTCTGTTATAAAGGCAGAGAAAAATTAACAAACAAATTAACATTGAAGGGTTTAACCGTCTGTCTGGGGCGAACCCTTTATGATATTACCGTGTAACCCAACCCTGCGCGCCCGGGCAGCCCACTCACCGTGAATCACATTTATTTATGTTGGTTTTATTGAAACCTACAGTTTTGTTACAGATGCTTCAGTGAAAAGGTATTTCAAAGGTTTAATAATATTTGAATATTTAAGCCTGGCTAAAAGAATCTGGATAATGGATATATCCAATCAGTTGGATTGATAAGGTCATGCGTCAAACCTAGCCTAGCATAATATTGAGAAATGGAAATTATGATGGATATCAGTTTAAGACTCTCGCAGACAGACGCGACGAGACGGTGCGACGCGATTCTGGTAGAACATTCATAGAAATCGTTCTACTAGACACGTTGCGCTGCGGGAGCCTTTAATTCGTGTGACGTAGATACCTATTGCTTTACATCGTCCGGCTTATTGAATCCATAGCTGGATCTACCCCTAGTGCCTAAGATTAGTATACAATTTACCTAGTGTGTTTCCATACATATTCTGAGAGCAAAAAGTCCTTTCAAGATGTATGTAAATACATACTGCCATACACAACACCTCAGAGCGCTGCTTTCACTTATAGTGAGACAAATTCTCGCTCATATTTTCGTACAAATCCGCCCCCAAGTGAGGGAAGTGAAAAAGTAAGGACGGGAAGACGAATGCCTGACGCCTAATTGGACGCAGCCGTCACGAGGGATTACATGGAGTCGCTCCATCACTCCTACACTCGCATTTGTCCGCGCCTCCACCATTTTAATACACTGTGCACCAAAAATTCGAGTAGACAACGAAAAAATTTAACAGCATCCATTATTTACTGATTGAAATGTTCCCGCCATCTGCATACCAAATGTATGTACTGGATCGAAAAAATAAAAAGCTTAAATTTTTCGGCAATTTTTTGCAAATCAATTTGCGCTGCGATCATAAATATGCAATTACCAGGTCCACTGCAGGACCGCCAATGTGCACCGAGAGTAAACATTTCTCAATTACACCGGACAGTGGTGCGGAGCGAAAAAAATGGTGGACAAAATCTCATATATATTGTACGCAACAAGCGAATACCAATTCCCACTAGTTACGTTGCCAAACGAACGGGAATCGGGGAGGTACGACCTCATGGAAAATTCATGGGTTGAAATGCAATCGGGAAACGGGATAGCAGGTTTAGGTTGCATTTTCAAACGTTGCACTCGTTCGCCGGAACAAAAGGCAGGCTTTATGACGTTGTGCTTTTAGTGCCTTTGTTCGTGTGTTGTATTCCGTGTACGATACGTGTTCGATGTGTTTGGAACATTGTTTGTGCAGGTTTTGTTTTTTTTTTTGTTATGTAGTGTATAGGTTGAATGGTTGGCCATTTTATGTTTATTTATAAAGGTACACCAACCGCTTCTGTGTGCAATATAAGTATCTTAAGTACTTATAACTTTATCCTCGGACTTACACATTCGCCAATTATAGGTTGACCAGCAATCTCAGAAGTAGATGAAAAATTAATAACACATAATAATATTAAAAATTAAAGTTCTAGAATTTAGAAATTATGGCAAAATACTTCTTTAGCTTAATATTAATAAAATAAAGGAAAATAAAAAATGTTATGTTAGAAATTAAGCCATCCATCCCAACTTTTTATCATAACTTTGTTTTATTTAATTCTAAAAAAACTAACAAGCTACTTATACTTATAATATAAAAAAAATAACAATTAATCATATCTTAACTAAACTAAAACTATTAACGAACTAAAATATGGCGTCGAAAAACTCCTCCCCATTTTTAAATTGACCAGAGCCATCCGTACTATATTAGTATCACTTTCGCTTTTGTAATTTATAATATTTATAAAAGCGAAAGGGTGTCTGTCTGTTACCTCTTCACGCTTAATCCGCTGAACCGATTTAGATGAAATTTCGTATTATCCCGATATTCCCACGGGATCGACAATTATGCAGGTGAAACCGCGGGGCGCTGCTAGTAGTCAATAAATGATTATTTTAAAACATACAATTGTGAAGTAAATATTTGATTATAAATGTTACATAGATAAAATCATTCAACATATTGTATGCAGTTTGCATTATCGTAAAGTACCAACAATGATAGGTATAATTCAACTAATTTTATATATATTTGCGGAAAATCTCTATATGTTATTAGCGTAAATTGGTTCTACGGTTATATTGTATTATTATTGCTCAAAGTACATTACGATTTCAATGTAAATCTTACCTTATTTAATCATAATATTATCATCTTACACGCATAAAGATATGCAAAGTTAAGTTAACACTATCTTTCGTTGCCTAGGCAAATGTAATTTATAATATTGCCAATACCTACATAATGGCGGTATTATAAATTGCATGATATAATGTAATACTCAATATTTATTTATATTCTACCATGTGAACTTAGGTCGCCGATTTTTACTAAGACATGATCTTTAACGGACCCTGTCGGGCACAGCGGAGAAGTAGCGAGAAAGAGAGCTTTAATCTAATGAATTAATTGGTAAACAGCAACAACAGGGGCCCGTGGCTAAATAATAACAGCCGCATAGATCGATCGATCAGGTTAAGCTACGCTTGCCGCGGTTGGTCGTAGATGGGTGACCATCTTTACATACCGTGACCCCTCCGTGCCTCGGAAAGCACTTTAAGCCGTTGGTCCCGGCTGTTTGACAGGATCGTTATGGGTAGTCAGAAGTCCGAAAGTCTGACAACCAGTCTTACCAAGGGGTATTGTATTACCCAGTAACTGGGTCGTGGAGGTCAGATAGGCAGTCTCTCCATGTAAAATACTGGTATTCAGCTGCATCTGGTTAGACTGGAAGCCGACCCCAACATAGTTGGGAAAATGCTAGGCAGTTGATGATGAGTTGGTACACACCAGCAACAGTACCCTAATTGCGTAAAACACTATCAATCTGCATTTGAATCATATTGAAGGATATTGTCAATCCATTGCTTCATATGTTCGAAAAATTTGTCTGCTCAACAACGCAATGAATGTTGTGGAACTGTCAAAAGGCAAGCCATAACTACTAATAGTGTGTTACGCATTACCCCGTTGGTTGGTTGGTTGGTTTGTGGTAGTTGAGTTTTTTAATATCTATAAATTGTTGTCCTGATTTGCGTTTTATAAAAGTAGCGAATACCAAGTAAGTATCTATTGTTAACAAAAACACAATTTGAAGAAGGTAATTCTAATTTACAGTTAATTAAGAGTGATAAATTGAGATCAGTTGTGACTCCCCCTAGCAACAATCTGTTTCTCAGTAGGTAATAGATAATTTCAATCGCCTAGTTTTATTCTTGAGTCTAAATCTTTCTGGTCACATCTAATTTTTCACACATCTAAGTTTCATTCATCAGAAGACCAAGTAATCGAGTTTTCAAATTCACATAGACGTTCCAAAAATTTTTTTTTCTATCCTACGCTGTCCCAGTGCTGGGCAAAGGACTCCCTCCATTTCTTCCATCTTTCGAGAGCCCGTGCGTCCTCCTTCCAGTTTTGACGGAACTCAACTCGTCCCAAATAGTGCCGTCCAATAAATTATACTACAAAAAATTAAAATGACTATTAGATAAAACGGCTATCCGCCAATTACAAAAGAAAATTAGACAAAATTCATACTCCCATCTCACAGAGCTCCAGACATACTGACATAGTCGTTTTCCATTCGTCCGCGAACACGTCACAGTACTTGCAACAACATACAACTCTCAACACTAAGAGGAAACTAAGTTTTCAACAAAAAAATAGAAAACCTACTCTTCACTGACATCTAGTGTTATCTCATCTCTTACCTAGGTACCTACAAAAAACAAAAGCACGTCACAACATTTTCATAGCGGCCTTATTTTTTCCACGACATCACTATGATTTGTAACACAAGGAAATACCTCGGCAAATGCTCCCACGTTCGTGGGACAGTCACATAGCACACTATGTGATTACACGCACGCTCGCTCATTTTGTGCTCATTAAAATTTTGTCTCCACTTTCGTCGAGGCGACCACTGGGGTTACGTGTCACAGCCTAATTGCGGTAAATCTAGCATCCGTTGGTCATGTATGGGAATTTTAGAGTTGAATCTTTTGAGAGGAAATGAGGCCGCGGTGGTCGAAATAGATTTTTTGATATCATATGGTAATTCTGTATTGCTGGACCGCAAAAGAGAATTATTGAAAGTTTTGCATGCAGTTTAAATCTGAATGTTACTACGGATATGAGTTAAGCAAATGGATAGAGTTGGAAATGAGGAAGATTAAAGAAAACACATGGAAATTCTGGATAGCAGACAATACCTATGGGAATTCTGGTTAGTAGCGGCGGAAAGTTAGTAAGAAAGTTAGTTAGGTATTGAAGAAAAATCTGTTGATACATCGAGATGAGAGCAAAAAGATGATGTATCCTCCCTCTAAGATGATCATGGACACCACTGACTGAAGTCACTGACTGAGTGAAGTCTGACGGAGTCGGAAAACATTCAACGGCATTAATTGTCAACATGCAGTCAACAAGCGATCAATGCTCACGGTGACGGCACGGTTGGCGCAGTAGTTAAACGATTGACTGCTGCGCTGCGTGTCGCGGGTTCGATTCCCGCACGGAACAAATATTTGTATGACCTACAAGTAGTTGTTCCGGGCTGTTTGTGTATGTGAGTTTAAATGTTTGTAAACGCACCCACAATACAGGAGAAATTCCTAGTGTTAGTTAAAAAAAAAAGAAAAAAAAAAAAAAGAAAAAAAAAAGATCATTCCCCATTTATGAAAATAGGTCGTTGCGTTGCAGTAAGATAATAGTAATAAATTAATGTTTCATGTTTTCTGTGTCCAAAATTATTTTATTTATCTAATGTCAGATATATATGAGAATAAATGAGAATCATAAATGAGAATCTGGCGATGTACAGTCTCGATTGTTCCGAAAAAGCCTTAAACCCTATAGAAGAATAAACGTTTATATTATCAGTCATTAGCTGCGCCCCGCGGTTTTACCCACATAAGTCTCGACCCCAATGGGATTATCGGCATAAAATTCCCTAATCCAGGTCATGGTCTACCCATGTGCCATTCGTTTCATTCATTAATTTCATCCAAATTTCATTTCATTTCATCATTCATTCATTTCATCCAAATCTATTCAGCCGTTTTAACGTGAAAGCGTAACAGACTAACATACAAACATACGAAAAATCAAATATTTTCTCTTTATTATTTATATGGTGTACATAATAAAGAGTATTCTATTCTATTCTATATTAGTTTAGTCGAAGCATTGTTTTCTGGTAAAGTATATGTAGAGTAATTTGTGATTTGGGCTGTAAGCACATTAACCTTTTGACCGCCACGTCAATAACGAAAATCCGTGTTCTCTACGCCAAGCGATAAATTCCTTCTTTCATACCTACAAAATAATAGTCACGGCACATGTTTATTTTGAACTGTAAAAAAAAGGGTTATTTTCGACGTGCCATGCCGTCCGTGGCGTCGTGAACACTTTTTGATTTGACGTCCATAGACGTCTGTGGCGGTCAAAAGGTTAAAAGCTTGTGAACGTTTGCTCGACATCATTTTCTAGGCTGTTGAAGAAATAATTTCGTAGGTTAATAGCATGTGGCTAACAGTACCTTTAACCACAGTTTATGTAAAGAAAGACATTGTTTGTTCGTCAGAGCTTGACAAAAGACACGTACTTAAATGATTAGATGTGCATTCAAAGAAGCTGCACGAGTGGTTACTTATGATTAATTATAATCTAGCGAATCCTTGGCAGCAGAACGGTTAGTAATCTGTGATTTAGTTGAGAGTTTGTTGCCTGTTGCATGCAATGAAATGCAACAAAAAATTACTTCGAATAGTCTGAACACTGTCAGTTTAGACGGTGCAACCAGGCCCCTATTTTCCATTGGACTCTCTGGGCAAGTGCTTAGGGCCCCGCGATGATCGGGGGCCCCGGCCTGCTCTCATAAAAAAAAATTGCAGCCGCCGTTCCATTCTACGCATTATTAGTATCTACCCGATTAAATTACAAAATATAATAAGTGATTTGCAGTGCGATTTACAACAAGTTTCTAGCCCCCCGGATAAGAAATATTAGTATATTTCTCTTATTATCTCTTATCTACACAGGGGCCCCGTGATCCTTATGTGCCCAGGGCTTCCAATAGGTTAAAGACGGCCCTGTGCAATGGCAGCGCGATGGTGGCTTCAACTTACTGTATGCCGTGGACAATTAAATCGCACCATGTAAATAACCGGGGTAATTGCGACACACACTAACAGTAGGAGTGAATTTCATTTTGACAGTTCAACAAAATTCATTGCCTTATTTACGTTGTTGAGCAGACAATTTTTTCGAACATATGAAGCAATGGATTGGCAATATCCTTCAAAACTATTCAGGTAATAGTGTGTTACGCAATTAAGGCGTAGGCATTAAATGCTGCATTGCATTAGTAAAAGGTAATAAATAACCATAAAACCTATAAAGGATGACACGGAAATCGACGCGTAACCTGCAACCATGAATCCAGCACATGTCTCCCGATGTAGATTTTTTTTCCTGTACCATATAGAGAGCATACATACATAATCAGCTTAGACTGTTCCCACTGCTGGGACACAGGCCTCCTCTCTGTGAGAGGGAATGGGCCGTAATCCACCATGCGGGCTCAGTGCGTTTTGGTAGATGTCACATGTCTTCGAATTTTTGTTTCTAGGACATGCCGGTTTCCTCACGATGTTTTCCTTCACCGTTTAGAGAGCAGTGGTGATGAAATAATTTACACAAAGTAAAGCGCCTGTCTGGGTTCGAACCTATAACTCTTAAGTCGCGGCTGTTACCACTGGTCGACCACTGCACTGCACCTATTCAGCAATCAGCTATCAAATAGTAGGTATCTCGTTTTATCTATAGCAACATAAATCACTACACGTCATATTAAATTGCATAATTGGGTCTTACTTTTTCAGTCACGATAAATCGTGTCCGATAAATTCATTTGCTTATGCACATTCGTTTTCGGTCAATAATAATATAAATAAATCTGATTATAGTCTATCCAAAAAGTTTCTGATGAAAATGTAAACAAATGGATCGGAAAACGTACCTGTGGATGCCAATTTGTAGTGCCACTTACAATTCGGGTACTTCGATCAGATTATTTGAAAATTTAAACCTGACATTCTAATTTATTATTAGAGAGCAGTGGTGGTCAAGTGGTAACGGCCGCGACTTACGAGTTGTAGGTCGTAGGTTCGAACCCAGACAGGCGCTTTACTTTGTGTAAATTATTTCATCACCACTGCTCTCAAAACGGTGAAGGAAAACATCGTGAGGAAACCGGCATGTCCTAGAACCAAAAATTCGAAGACATGTGACATCTGCCAACCCGCACTGGGCCCGCGTGGTGGATTACGGCCCACTCCCTCTCACTGAGAGGAGGCCAGTGTCCCAGCAGTGGGAATATTATAGGCTGATTATGGTTATGGTATGGTATTCTAATTTATAATCATCATAAACTTAGATGTCTTTCATTTGACAATTGAGGTTAATTTTAATTAATATGCTTTTTCTACAAGAAATGGTCCTTAACAGCTTTGAACAGAGAGAAGTGAAAAGAGAGTAGGGAGGCCTTTGCCCTGCAGTGGGACATCACAGGCTAATAATAATAATGCTTTTTCAAGTTTTTACTTCTGTCGGCACTCCTGGAGTGCCACTGTTTTTTTTTTAAGAACGATCACAGTCTAAGTCTGTTAAAAATACCTTTAATTTCTCTGGAGTTTTGACAAGTTTTTGACATTAGTTTGTAGACTGCGACTAGATTTTGAAGGTTTTATATTACGAGAATTGACCTTCAGAACAATACTAACAGATGCAGATTGAGTGGCTATAATATACTTAGCCGATTGTTCTATAATCTTGATAAAAGACATTCTAAGCTGTTTCGTCATGACTATGATTGATTTAAGTAATAAAAAACACGTCTATGCAAAAGCACATAAACATACATGCAATACCACTTAACATAAACGGGGATTCTTCTAATCTTTCTGAAGCGAAAAATATAAACGGCAATATAATATTTTATGTACTCGGGTCCACGTCTCGGGGGGGAGGCGCGGGGAGTTCGCTCACATATATTTACACATTTGAAATATGGCCGGGTTTATGGCATCGCGCGTTATGGATTGGCGATAAAACGTATCAACTTGAGGCTTACTTTACTTATACTTAAGGTTATGGATCTTGGGGGGCCTTTTTTGGCGTTTTACTATGGTACTGAACACAAGAAATTTCTAGAGATATGGACTAATTAGATTAGATAATCTAACTAGGCTGTATTGTCCCACTGCAGGGCAAAATCTCCCTCTCCTTTTTTATTTATTTATTAATTTTTGTTTTTTTTATTTATTTATTTATTAAAATTTCTAGAGATACAGATTAGATTAGATAATTCTAATTAGATAAGCCTAATTAGATTAGATAATCTAACTAGGCTGTATTGTCTCACTGCAGGGCAAAGTCCTCTCTCACCGTTTCCTTCTTTTGCTACTGCCGGCCAGTCCTTTCGGTAGGAGTCAAGCTCGTCCCGCCATCTTCGTCTCGTGATTATTGTGGTCACAGCAAAGAAGGTGAGAGGTCAGAACAGATCAACAAAAATTAAAGCCCTCTATATATCTCCTACTTTGCTATACCCACAATGAGCAAGTCTTTGTAAAACCTGCCACCTAAGTTCACATTGTGGAAAGTAAGAAATAATATATATTGAGTATGAAATAATTAGGTATTATTTCTTGGTTGAATTTAGTTGGGAAAACTTATTACATAAAAATTATATAATTATATGATCTGCTGGAAGGCTGTTGAATTTTATACCCTAGGAGGGTCGAAATTCTACGTTATTTTCTTCTTCAGATAATGCTTATTCGATAATAACTATTTGCTATTTTCATTTTATTTGATGTAGTAATTTATTTCATAATTGACGAAATGTGGGTACTACTTAGTACCACCTATAGATAAGCCTCTCAGCCTACCTTACCCTTAGGGGATTACAAGCGTGATATTATGTTATGTTTTAGTTTATTACTTACTATAGTTTATTCATTACAGGTATTACGAGAGTTAAGCCCAAATTAATATGCAAAGCGTTAAGATATCCCCGGCCGCAATAATTTCAACGCACCATAAACAATTACTGAACTAAAGCCCCATCTTACCCACGAGGGGAGGTCGGGCAATTTCACACATGTAAAATAATATACGAAACGTAACCCCTGAACGTATCATCGCATATTGGTTCACGTCAAATTTTCATAACGCCAACGATCCCGCGTCTCCCCGCGGGAAATGAGGGCGAAGAGGCTTTTGAGGGGAGGTTGGGGATATTAGACATGTGTATTAGTGTATCGATGATTTTGTGGCACGTTTGAAAGGTAAGAATGGTGCGATAAAGTTCGGGTGGAGTGACGACGAAATAAAATTGTGGTGACGTGTCGTCAAATGTTATGCTTTTGGTAAATTGTAAGTGCAGCTGTGAATGTTTTTCTTTATGATAGCAGATAACTGAATTTTAACTTATTACACAAGTTATCGCTCAATATGTAGAAGCATTTCACAAATAAATTAAAGACATCTATAAAAAAAACGTACCTTACCTAATTTAAATATAGGTTTTTATGAAGGTATTACCTCCATTTTGACTACAGTTATATTAATTAAGCCTTTAGTTAGAAATAAAAAATAAACAGCTGTGCACACTTTTATATGATAATTTAGATACTTATCTATATATCAACGGCCAATAACTTTTTTATAGTTTTATTTTTCATATTTTTATTTATAGGTAGAAACATTTAAAGCACCCATATCCGCATAATTATTATTTGAAATTCAAAATACAAACCTACTTAAAATAAACTAGAACATCACAAGTTTTCCTATGAATAAACTGTTAAATAACCTAATTCAAAATTAAAATTAAGTAATAAACACAGCTATAAAACTAAAAACATTGACAAACACTTCAAACACTTCAAACAACCACATATCTGAAGTTTTATAGTTTTTTTACGTTCGATACGTAGTCTCGTCTTTACTTTATTGATCTCCGGATAAAGAAGTGTTTAAAATGTCGTTATCTATATTTTCACTTGAAAATAGTGGATAATAAGATGCTAAACAGACTACTGAGGGGCAATTCTCTCAGCGATCTCAGTCTCAATCTGTCAAAAATACCTCTAATTTCCCTACATTTTTGACAAGTTTTTGACATTTCTTTGTCGCCGAGATGAGACTGCGACTAGATTTTGAACGTTTTAAATAACTTGAGAATTGGCCTTCTGTTAGTAACTAGGTATAGCTTGAAGTAGGATATCAATAGATTACCTATAAGTAAACCATAAACAATTTCATAGTTAGAGAAAACGTATCTACATGACGTTCGCGCGGTTGACGGATTGCCATATACATATATGTATTTTAAAGTAAAAGGTTTTCTACGTAGGTACCTATATAAAATCAATAAGGTGAATAAAGTAAGACCAAATCAATATTAATTAAAAAAAATAAAACCGTTACCTAAAATAAAAATGAATATTTTGACAACGTGGTCCAGTTTTGCCGACGGGGACACTATTTCGTAAATTTTAAAACAATGTTTTTAACATTTTCTAACTGATGTTGATACCTTAATCCAATCTGCTTTAACTATTTAATATTTAACAAACACCTCTTCATATCTTAGACAAACTAAAGTCCGACTTTGAATGAGATGCAGTAAATGACACTTCTTAGTAACTCATTTCGGACTGATGTTAGAGATATGCATGTCAAATAAGTTTCGTTTGTTACACTATGCTCTATTAAAAAAACAAGATTTGGTTGATGGCCGCGAAAAAACAAAATGACGCCAATTTCAGTCATTTAAGTAACACATAAGCTGTCATTTTACTGCAGCTAATTAAAAGTCCGACTATAAGTAAGTACTGAAACTGGAAAAAACCTATAAAGACCTCATTCTCACGGCTTCAAGTAACTAGCTACTTACATAATGTTATAAAATAATGATGATGATGATCTCATCATCTTAGCAATCACTTTGGGTGCCTTGACCCAATTTAAGGCACAGTGTTCATTAAACAAAATAATGGAATCAAGCAAATTCGTGCCGACACTACAACTGGGCAAAATTACTATGAATTAATGTTTAGACTTTTGGAAGGTCTGTGGTTTAGCCTCCGTCAGTTGAAACTAGTATCTGAATCATCGCGATTCTATGTTTTTGTAGTTTTCAAGGGCAGTAGCGTTATAACGTTGGTATAACAGTTTTAATGACAATCTCTTTCATTTTGATAGTTCAACGACTTTTTTTTGCAATGACTTGGGTACCTTGAACGCGGGTTCGAAAACCTACGTCACCAATGACGAAAGGCATTGCCATAACGAGTGTGTTTCGCAATAATAGCACTCGTAATGACAACTCCTACAGTTTGGTCTTCCTAGAAAAGCGGTTCCGTTATATTATAAAAACTTAAAAATGAAAAAAAAAAAAACAAATTTGTAATTTTCATTTTTTTTTTACATTAAGGTATCAAAAAGCAGAGAGAGAGTAGTGGTGGCCCAGTGGTAATGGCCGCGACTTACGAGTTGTAGGTCGTAGGTTCGAACCCAGACAGGCGCTTTACTTTGTGTAAATAATTTCATCACCACTGCTCTCAAAACGGTGAAGGAAAACATCGTGAGGAAACCGTCATGTCCTAGAACCAAAAATTTGAAGACATGTGGCATCTGCCATCCCGCACTGGGCCCGCGTGGTGGATTACGGCCCACTCCCTCTCACCAAGAGGAGGCCTGTGTCCCAGCAGTGGGAACATTATAGGCTGATTATGTATCAAAAAACTATCTGTATTTATTTAGACAGCAGCTGTTGTGCGACTTTTCACGGCTATCTTAGGAAACCAAAGCTTTACAGCCCTATCTCTTTCATTTTGACAGTTCAACGACTTTTCTTGCATTGACTTGGATATCTTGAACACGGATTTGAAAACATACGGCACGAACTGTATTGCCGTTACAAGGGTGTTATGTACGCAAAATTGATCATCTTAGTTAAAACTGAACCCTATGTTTAATTAAGTGAAGTCTTAAGATTGATTTTCCACCTATTTTGCATTTTTTTATTGGTTTTAAACCTTTTTAAATTAAACAAATGTGCAGTAACAGCGCGTGTGTGTTCTAGGCCTAAAAATCACGGAAGCGGTCGTTGATGTCTTTCGTATAGGAGTATTAAATTTCATTCTTTTTTTTTGCTGAAAACTTAAGTTTTAACGTAGAGACTTATGAAAACTCATACAACCTGAGTTCACATTACTAGGTTTGATAACCATTATATTTTTATGTACAGTCAACAAAGGAGTTAAGTATACAGGAGCGTCGGATATAGTTGAAGTTTACTAAGAAACCGATGGATGTTCTGGACTGAAATTTAATTTAATAAATGAGCTGTTTGTTTTCTACTAATAAACTAAAATTTTATTCGAGAACATCCATCGGTTTCTTAGTAAACTTCAACAATATCCGACGCTCCTGTATACTTAACTCCTTTGTTGACTGTACATTAAATATGAGAAATAATTTTTATAAAAAATAAAATAAAATGTATTTATTTCAGACCATTTAAAATGTCCATATTTTGTTAGTATTAAGATAATTTAAAACTATGTTAGTCACGAGGAGATCAAATAATAATATGTATTAAAGTACCTAGTTAATATAAAAATGGAAACAACAGACTGACTAAAAAATTAAAATTATACTTAAATAAATAAACAATTGGAAATAAATTAAAGTTAAATTGAACTAGAAATTGAAATAAATAATTTTAAATGTACTAGACTGTTTTAGATTTAAAGAATTCCTATTTCGTTGGTCTTTCTCTATAAGGACATCCATGTTATTGTAATAGGTGCCAAAAGATGTGATTGCTTACACTTTTCTCAGTTTACCAACATCAACCTACAAGTTAACTTCGCAATCCTTTTCCCAGCTCTTCGGAACCCAAACTAACAAGTTTTGTAGCTTCTCAGTATATATGTTACTAGCAGCGCCCCGCGGTTTCACCCGCATAAGTGTCGATCCCATTTGGATATCGGGATAAAAACTATCCTACGTCCTTCCCCGCGATGCAATCTATCTCTCTGCCAAATTTCATCGAAATCCGTTCAGTGGTTTAGGTAGAGTTACTTTCGAATTTATAATATTAGTATGGATATGTTACAAGTAACGCTGCTTAAGCATACTATCAGTAGATTGATATTTAAGAGTAAGCTCACCTCCTTATCTTACTTAAAGATAAGTTAAACCTGTTCTATCGACGATTAACTTGGTCCAGTATAGATTATGTTTAACTGTTTTATTAATTTTCTACGTGTGCTTCTTTGAGAGTCTTGTTTTTTACCCGATGGTTAGATGATTATATAATTCTAAAAGCATTAAGCCAACAATCATTTGTGTCCGAAATCAGCAATGCAATTTTCACGAAATTCTAGAATTTCTCAATGATAAAAATTTTATGCTTTTCCTATAGTGGGATAAAATAAAATACTCCGGAGCCTTCGATGATCGACATTTTGAATAGGAGTTGTTAAAAAACTATGATCGTTTTTTTTTTAAATCCTTCTATTTTACAAAAACTGACAGTTTTATTCAGGCACTGCAAAACTTCCGTTTTCAAATAAGAATTATAAAAATATTTTTACTGCAACTTGTGACTGCGACAATTATGTTCCCAGCTTATTTTTAGTATGACCCAGCAGTATACCTTGCAACAATTATTCATCAATATTTTCAGTACGGCCTGGCTACTACATATAGGAAGGAACTTGCAATGTTTGGGACATTGCAAGTTCAGTTATTGTTGCATAATCTCCAAGTATTGCCGAACTATTGATATTTTTTTTGTGAAAACTTGTTCTACATAATTTTACTACACACTCAAATGTGCAAGCTGTAAGTTTTCTTAAAATTTATAAAAATATTTCCAAGTCATAATTTCCTTCGCCAACAACTTTCGCCGCAAACCCCTAAACAAAAAAAAAATCTCAAACTATTGCAAGGAACAGGCAAAACGATTGGTAAATATAAAAAAGATATAATAAAACAGCTCGATGCTCACTAATAGATGCAAAAAGGTGGATTAGGTAAAATTGTGCGGTATAATAATGAGAACTGTAGCGGAAATCGGTTACCACCATTAGGTTGGTAAGTACCTACTAGAAATACCGCGGTGAGACTGATTCCACTCTCTATTGATTTCACAAAGCGATCACCGTTTTTGTTTAACTGGCTTGCCTTTCTAAACGGTTGACAATCAACTAAGGCTGTTGCTTCAGAAAAAAAAACACGTTTTTTTTGTTTTTGTGTAATGATGTCGTTAAATAACCGTTGTTCAACAGTTTTTAGGCTGTCACCCGATGTTGGTAAGATTTTGCTAGAAGCTGGAGTTTTAAGATATTAGGTGTTAATCCCTATCTTCGGTGTAATAGCGTAACACACTATCAGTAGCAATGGCTTTCATTTTGACAGTTCAACAACATTCATTGCGTTATTTACGTGTTGATCAGACAAATTTTTCGAACTTATGAAGCAATGGATGTCATTCAAAATTATTCAGATTCTGATTAATAGTGTACGCAATCAGGGTGCAGCCGGTCGATTCTGTAAAAATCTCACCGTGAAAACTTAGGTGAAGTGAGTTTGTTTTTGCTAGGAATTGACACTATTGACAGCTCACTCCACGCTCACCTCACCTAAGTTTTCACTTTGAGATTTTTACAGATTAGCATCGCTGGTGTAAGTACGGTCAGGGAAATTATTTCAGGAGCAAAAACCAAACCATAACCATAATCAGCCTATAATGTTCCCACTGCTGGGACACTGGCCTCCTCTCAGTGAGAGGGAGTGGGCCGTAATCCACCACGCGGGCCCAGTGCGGGTTGGCAGATGTCACATGTCTTCGAATTTTTGGTTCAAGGACATGCCGGTTTCCTCACGATGTTTTCCTTCACCGTTTTGAGAGCAGTGGTGATGAAATAATTTACACAAAGTAAAGCGCCTGTCTGGGTTCGAACCTACGACCTACAACTCGTAAGTCGCGGCCGTTACCACTTGGCCACCACTGCTCTCTTGGAGCAAAAACACCTTACGTCAATTCATAAAACTGTCAAAGTATGACAGTTGTGACTTAATATAGGTATGTACAATTTAAGTTGGTAGTCAATTTGCTTGCTTTTACCTGACTTAACCTGCCTGCTAGATATAGTTAGATAGGAATCGGCTTTTAGCATCAGCATAATATATTTAGCTAACTTAGAGATAAAACTACCAAGTTGCAGGTAATAGGATTAACACGTCACATGCTAATGCAGCGAAAAATAACACAATTGCTTGGCAATTTAAATTCTTTTATTATTTATTTTATTTTTAAGAAGGCTTACAGACTAACAAACCAATGAAATAAACAATATAATATTTAAGAAAAATAGCTAATAACAAGCCTCCACATATAGTTAAAGAAATAGTCGATAAAAAAGAAAGTACATACAAGTTAATATAATTAGTAAGAGAATAGTAATGAATAATTAGTAGATAAGTTAACTATCCATGAAAAAATACTGTGCCAAAAGCCGCCTTAAGGCTGAATTTATAGGAAAGCTAACGAGTTTAATAATTACCAATGATGTATTGAATAGGCATACTTACCCAGTCATTTGATAAGTATCTAACAATCTTTAAGACAGAAAACTCTCAAGAAAAGACTCCGTAACATAAATCCCCGCGCTCCGTCGGTAAGCAAAGCGCAATAACCGCAAATCGACGGAAACTGTTCCAGACGACACGCTTCAAATAGCTCGGTTATACAACTATTATACAGCTACGTTACTGAGCACATAACCATGTCATAATCACGCTTACAGTTATAAGAACTGTATTTATGGTGAAAATATTGACGAGGCCACGTTTAAGGAAAACGTGTGCTTCTAAGGAGCTAAGGAAAGGAAAACAGCGTGATGGTACAAGTGATTAACAAAAATTGTCATGAGGATGTTGTGAGGATTTAGAAAGCTTAATTCGTGTATAAAATAAATCATACAGGGTGGCCGGACATCGACGCGCACACTGTAACCATGAATCCAGGACATGATTGTAGACCTCCTAGCGTAGAAATTTGCCGCGGGAGACGCTCCGGGCGTCGGGAGCCGCGTGACGACTCCCGGCCACCGTAGGCGCGGGCCTGCGGGCGGAGAGTAATGGGTAGCTCACCGTCCGATCAGGACCAGGCCCGTGCCGGACGGCGCGTACGTGTTCCACGCGCGCGTCATAGAGATGTCAGCATCGAGGAGGGGCCCCATAGGGCCGAAGCCTGCCGTGTCAGCGGGATTGTCCGAAAGGGTTACCGCTGGCCCGGAACATAAAGGGCTAAGGAAGGAACATGGGTGGGTTTTAGTCAGTAAGAGACACTCCCTTCCGCTCCACACAGAGCGGGAAGGGTAAAAAAAAAAAAGCGTAGAAATTATTCATCGGTTATCAAAAAAAAACAGCTTCTTCGTAGGTTTTTATTTTATTTTGTACGACTTGTGTAAAGTTTGCCTATGGATATTTATCTGAAATAAATGATTTGATTTGATAGTAAAGTGCAATACCTACGCTGTCAAAATGTGTGAGAAGCTAATTTTTTTTTTTAATATCTCACGAAAAATTTCAACATCAATTGGTAACTGGTTGCGCGTCAATGTCCCTATCATCTTGTCTATCTTTTTTTTAAGAATGACTAAAACTGTGAGTAAAAAAATAATAATTTATTTAAAAAAAATAAAGAGAATAATAAAAACTGTGGGAACATTTCTAAAATATCTTCATATTCGTGCAAATTATTTCGAAAACAGCAGTCTATTTTGTTTTTCAAGGATTTTTATGTAATTTTATGTGGTTTATTAACCTCTGAATATTTATATTATTCCAAAAACCACTTCAATAAAACTTTAAACACGTAAAAGTAAACGCTTTCTATAGTTTTAATTACCATTTTCCTAAATTTGACCCACTGTAAATTTAACTCTTTGACAACTACAGAAGACAGAAAATCGCTCTACTTGGCATTTTTAAATACAAAACTGATTAATTAACCGCGAACTATTTACATAATTATACCTACTGTTAATCAAAGATTATGTTGATCTACGTTTAACGACCCTATAATACTCAAATGGTGTAACGACAAAAGTATTTCAGTGTTTTAAAAAGCCATAAAAAGTTTAATAGTGTAATAAAAAAAAAAAATAACGGCGCCGACGATTTTTTTTTTGTTTCTTTTTTCTCGTTTGTTAAGTATTTCCGATGCACGTACGGATCTGAGGATTCCGAGTAGCTATTGTCTCAATTATATAGTGTAACCCTGTAACCGCTTCCTCTTTGCCGGTGGTCGCAAAAACCTGAGGGTCCTGCACGCGTCGGGTTGTGGATCGGTTTTTTTTGAATTTGTTTTGAGCGAATTGACCGAGATGAGGTGAAAAAATGAAAGTGGTGTTCTAGCTTTGGTTTTATCTGTTACAGGAGATATTGTTGGATTTTCCCACAATCTAGCAAAAACATAAGTTAATAAAAATATGAATAAAGTGAGTTTGAAAGAAAATATTTTTCGCCAAAATTGAAAATTTCGGCTTAGCAAAACCTAGGTAGGTATACCTTATTAGTTTGTTACTTCTTGTTAGGTCTCTTGGACTAACAAAAACGACAAACATGTCAAACTTTTTCGTAATCCCAATCTGTGTTTACTCGCATAAAAAAGCAAATAACCAAAGCATCCGGTTCAATACGAAAAAGTTCCCAACTCCAATTACAGCGACACCAAACGTGCAACTTAACAACCAATTTTGTGTCAGGATGAGTAACATAACAAAAAAAAGCAGTGTCCCCAACCTGACCGGCGGCCGACGCGACAAATTACAGAACGGGGCGCCTTCAATCTCGCCTCGAAGGACCAAAAAAAAAGGGAAAAAAAGAAATAGTTCTCTAGGTGTGTCATCGGTTCGCACGCGAGAGTAATTGGCTCAGAGGCCGTTGGCACCCGATTTGGACCCTTTTTTATAAAACAAAGAAGGAAAAAGTCGTGTCTCAAATATTACAACTTTCGATGCTTATTTTTTTTTTGGGGAATTTTAGATTTGGTTTGGTCGGAGAAAACGATAGGTTTGTAGAATAAGCTGTTTACTTTTGAAAACTTTATCTATTTGAAAAGTATGTCATCATAATCAGCCTATAATATTCCCACTGCTGGGAGACAGGTCTTCTCTCGGTGACAGGGAGTGGGCCGTAATCCACCACGCGGGCCCAGTGCGCGTTGGCAGATGTCACAAATGTCTTCGAATGTTTGGTTCTAGCACATGCCGGTTTCCTCACGATGTTTCCTTCACGGTTTTGAGAACAGTGGTGATTAAGTAATTCACACAAAGTAAAGCGCCTATGTCCAGCAGTGGACTGCTATAGGCTGATGATGATGACGATGATGAAAGCGCCTGTCTGGGTTCGAACCTACGACCTACAGCTCGTAAGACGCGGCCGTTACTACTTGACCACCACTGCTAAGGAAATAAAAAGTATATAGATACTTGGAAAACAATGCCAATTGCAAGAAAGTCAAAAAACTTAATACCTAATCATATTTTGACACTAAATCACGGAACATCGGAAACGCTAAAGCTTAAACAAAAGTAAATAAATAGGCTATACGAGCAACCAATAAATTGTGTATAAGAACTGGAATAATCAGTACTTATAACTAACAGCAGTAATCGATCCAGGTCAACATTATTGATAAACAGAAGCATATTAATTAACTAGGAAAATATTTATTACAACTTGTACATTACAGGGAATTTATATGCGACAGTTCAATTTATTTATTATCAGTCTCATTAACCCGTTTAACTGATCTGACATTTGACATTTCGTCTATCATAGATTATAATTAATTAACGCTAATGTAACGTCGATCAGATATCTTAGGACCATTTATTAGACAAGATGTTGCTATACATTTTCGCACCGTACCTGACCTTAATTAAAAATGTTATTAGAATAGAAATATTTCAAAACTGTCAACAGCGCATTTACTGGGTGCTTTATAATTAATGGAGAACCTTAAATAAAACGAATTTATTAAAACATCTCTATGGTGGATAGAGACATTATTGTTTGGGTTTTTTTAACGCCCTTAAGTTCTGCTATAAAATCCATTCCAACGTAATCCAATACAACTGGACACCCTATTAGCAAATTCACAAAAGATATTATCGGAGCTTGATGTTTTCATTAAAATAATGACAAAGTTCTTACCGTTCAATCTATCCTTAACAATTTGATGTGCGAATGCCGCCGCTGCTGCTTGTCGCATCGGATCCATGGTGACTCCCCAGGCACCCAACGCCCCCAGAGCCCTATGAGCGGGCACTCGAACAACCCCAGGGTTACTCGAGAACCCATACCCGCCACCGATACCCAACCCAGGTCTCAATAACAGTCCCGAATTTGGATATAAACCTGGCGTATGCGAAAAGTTCAAAGGCAAACCAGAATTGTCCTTCCCGTCATCTTTAGCACTCTCCGATTCAGTGTCCTGATCACTTCTGTCGTCACTTTCCCCGGAATTTCGACGCTTATCTATATCTTCGAATTGTTTCCCTAAAAGCCGAGATATGCTGAAAGGTAGGTTCACCCTCGGTTGGGTGTCAGTCATATGCTCGTTCGGTGAATCACGATATCTGTCGTGGTAACTGTGTTCTGAATCTCGATCCTCTGACGCTATGCTTCTGTCGCAATGCCCCGATAGCCTGCTGTCAGAGTCCACGTTGATCTCCTCTTGGTCATCATCAGAGTGCACCGACGACATTTTTAAAAAGATTTTGTAACAGTTTATCAAAACACTGACACTAGATTTTAGTCTTCACCGATACTTTTCGCAACAAACATTTTTTTTAGGAAACACCAATTTTAAATTAGACCAATGCTATTTGAAATCCGAAATAAGAATGGAACATACGAACTCGAGTTTCTTATTTGAAAAAAGCTCAGTTGGCGCGCTACGCTCGACCGCACGCGACCGAATCGTTACACAGTGTATCGGCCAAAACGAGCCAATCAGCAGTATCCCCACCGCTTTTCGAAATTCAAACGCGATAGTTTGACCGCACAAACGCCTCAACTATGCCCGTTGAGTGGAACAGTTTCCAACAAAAGCTTAATACGATTTCCAAACATAAAAACTCGTTTGGACTCACTAACTTAAACAGAACGATTCGCTGCGTCCCTTTCGTGGATCGTCTCGCTTCAATTGAGTCCCCCCATGATACCATTAACAAAGAGTTTGCGACTTTAACTCCAGTCGCATAAGGCTTACAATCTTGAAGCAAATGTTGGTCTTTGGCACGTTTTTAGCGGTCTTGTAACAAGGTAAATACCACCAAGAATATTTGTGCGATAGAGACAGATAGAAACTTTAGCGAAGCCTTTCAGTGGGTTAGAGGGGGCGGGCTATATGTCTATCAGAGGGCGTGGCCTTTTTCTTGTAACGCGTCGTTTAAATCCAGTTATGGCCTGACAAATGGTGTACATATTAAGGGGGGCAATGTTAGGAAACTATTTTTGAATCTTTTAAGACAGTTAAATTATTTACGTTCGGCGGTCGACCGACCTCCTCTATAGTAGACAATGCACTTTATAATAAAATAGATCCCAAGTTTCATGTTATGGCCATAGATAAGTAAGGATAATGTATTGCTGAAGATAGCTACTTTATAGTATTGTATCCGACAGTTGGAGTGGTAAAGGGTGTTAGATTATGGTTTTCTATGATACTGGAATGCTTATTCCTTTTGCTGTTATGGTTGATCACGGTAAAAGGGATGACGTAATGGAATGTGTATTGAATTCGCAATTTCATAAATATTTGAGTTGTGTTTTTGTGAAACGGACGGTTTATGGAATTTATTTTGAAAAACGCGATCGTGGTCATAATTATCTATAAGTTATATATTACAATATATTCTTAATAAAATTAATGAATAATAATAGAGTAGGAAATCGATGTTCTATTTTTCTTTATTGCAACGTTAGCACTTTCTCATTTTCCGAGAAATAAAACTTGAGTGCTCAGCAATCCTGCTTTAACCAAATCATTCATAGAGGATTGTTCTTGCTTGACTATTTGATTAACAATACTAGTGATAGATATATTACTTAGATACAATTCCAAAATATATAAGCACAAGTTATTGTATGTATTGGAGTTTAACTGATCACGATTTTTTGCACTGGTCCTATGACAGACCCTTGCGGAACTCCACCCTCAATATTCTATAAAGAATGATGGGCATTTTTGTATGGAGCCTGGCCTGATTACCAATAGAGTTAGACAGTAACGACTGTCGAAGATCCACGAATGACAGCCGGGACCAACGGCTTAACGTGCTTTCCGAGACACGGAGGGGTCTTGGTATCACCCATCCAGGGATCAACCGCGGCAAGCGCAGCTTAACCTGATCGTTCGACCCGTGCGACTGTTATTACCTCAATGTTATGAGTCAATAACCAATATTTTTGTTTATAACTATGGGAATCATGAGTATTCTGTGCGCTAACTATAAAATCGTGATCTCGAATCGCTTTTGCTCAGTGTGGTGATTACACCAGTACCTAGGTACCACTCCACTTACAGCTGTTACGAACCTACTATCAGCTTCTGGTGGCGATTCATGCTTGGCTGAGACCGTTCTGTTGTCTCTCTTTAGTCCTGCCTTAATCCATCCCAAGGTTGTCTTATAGATATCGCTCTTAGCGATAAGACCGCCCATTGTGTCACCACTTGTAAAATATCTTCATTTATAACTGAAATTTTTACACATTATCCATTAGACATTACTTAATATTCTATCTACATATCTATTATATTTATCTTCACGGGCTCTTTCTATTTTTTGGTCAAGACTTCTGCTTGGATTTTTGAAATGTTGTTTACATGGGAAAACGTGATTCCCTGATCACATAATTATGCCGGCCATACAAACATCAACTCCCCGTTTCGCAATTTCTATGAAACCCTAAGGTACTTTCCTGTTTGAAAATATCTCTATGCCTACCTACTTAGTCTATAAAATAAAAGTGTATTTATTAGGTATCCGTAAGACAAGTCTAGTCTAGAATTTTGTAGAACTTGTTACTTAGACAATAAGTTAATTGAAAAGTTTATTTTTGTAGGAAATTGCTTTTGAAGTCCTAGATTTTAAAGGATTATAGGATATATTTTATTGTAAGTAGGTACCTACCTACAGTAAAAAGATAACTACTTTATTCTGAAAACCTCAAGTATTCAAACATCTTCGCTGTCTAAAAGTACCTACTAAACCTTTTTCATTTGATTTTCTCGCCAACTTGGATCGTTTTTCGGTAAAAAGAGATGATTTAACTTTACTTAGGTAGGTCCCTGGTGGGGCTCGTGGGTGAGTAAAAACAGCCGCACGGGTCGATCGATCAGATTAAGCTACGCTTGCCGCGGTCGGTCCATGGATGGGCAATCTTTACATACCGAGACCCCTACATGCCTCGGACATCACATTAAGCTGTTGGTCTCGGCTGTCATTCGTAGATCTTTGACAAACGTTACGGGTCGTCAGAAGCCCGAAAGTCTAACAAGCAGTCTTACCATGGGGCAGGTCCCGTCTTACCTAGTAACTGGGTTTTGGAGGTCAGATAGGCAGTCCCTCCATATAAAATACCAATGATGTGATGAGGTAACTACAAAGGAATAGGTAGGTAGATAATTATGAAGACTCTGGGAAAACTTAAATTAATAGTAGGTACCTAGGTAGGTACCGTTGTGGTGCGATTTTGGCGGTCTCTCCAGTCCTGTGCCCATATCTCTCGCTGGAACGCCCTTATCGATCTGCTCCGACTTTCAGTACCTCGAGTCGCTTGTCCAAGGAGATGGCAAAGTAGACCGAGACGTAACGCACCGGATCAACTCAGGATAGATGAAATGGCGACAGGTCACAAGAACAACTTGCGACCCACGGATGCCCCTCAAGTTAAAGGGGAAAATTTATAAGTCCGTGATAAGGCCTGTCGTACTTTATGGGTCTGAATGCTGGACTGTGAAGAAGACGGATGAAAAAAGATTGCATGCAGCGGAGATGAGAATGTTGAGATGGATGTGTGGAGTGACGAGAATGGATAAAGTAAGAAATGAGTAGGTATATAAGAGGAAGTTTGAAAGTGGCGCCAGTGACAGAAAAGTTGAAAGAAAATCGTTTGGCTTGATATGGGCATCTGATGAGAAGAGATGAAACGCATGTGACTAAAAGAGTGATGAATATACATGTTGATGGATGGAGAGGGAGAGGAAGGCCGAAGAAAAGATGGATGGATTGTGTGGGGAATGATATGAAAGAGAAGGGAGTTAATGATAGCGTGACGGTTACAGGGGAGAATGGAAGAAGAAAACGTGTTGCGCCGACCCCAAGTAACATGAGATAAGGGCAGGTAGATGATGACCTAGGTAGGTACCTGTATTATAAATATCTAAATATATAAAACTCAAAGGTGACTGACTGACATAGTGATCTATCAACGCACAGCCCAAACCCCTGGAGGGATCGGGCTGAAATTTGGCATGCAGGTAGATGTTATGACGTAGGCATCCGCTAAAAAAGGATTTTTCGAAATTCCACCCCTAAGAGGGTGAATGGGGGAGGGTGAAATTTCACGCTGACGAAGTCGCGGGCGGAAGCTAGTACATTATAATAATCGTATTTCTCGTAACTAGCGCTTACGTAGGTATATTGCACAAAATAATTATTGATGATTGTAATAATTACAAGATATTTTCAACGACATTAGTTTCGCAATGTCTTATCATAAGTTTCCTTGTTTAGCTAGTCATCAAAATTATACTAAAATCATCTTTTTTTTTCTATTTAATTTCAGTTTATAGCCCCCTGAATTGTACTACAATCTATGATATATTTTGTAATGACGTCATTTGACGAGAGATGACCTATTCCTAAATTTGAACAAATGATTTATTATCTGCAGAATTTACCAAATTGAGACTGTACTGATCGTCTAGCTAACGTAGCATAAGTCCTGGGTTCAGTCCCGAGGTCGGGCAAAGATTGGACTGGGTTTAATCATTAAAAAAAATATGAATAAGTAGCAGCTTTTATGCGCGGTTAATAGTCGGTACTAGGCCTTTATAGTCGCCTCCTGACACATAGATACAGCTTGTGGCGTTGTATTCTTTAAGATTACGAATCTATTTACTCTATTAGAACCAGAAAAAAAATCCATAATGAAACATAACATCGACATCCAGACAGAAAATAAAAAACGACTTCGAAAATACATGCTAGTCTGAATTGCAGCGCCATCTAGTGATGAGCAGCGAATTTAGAGGATAAGTTGGACACAACGCCATCTAGGGTCGAGTAGCTGAAATGCTCCGCATTACATTCTCTCATGTCTGTAAAAAAACTGGCCAAGTTTCGTAGATCGGATGAATATTTACGCATTCACAGTATTATAATTTTATCAACCGCACAAATAAGTCTGTATTTCAATACCTATCATGTCTTGATACTTTCAAAATTTATTCGACTGCGGCAGTTTATTATCGCCTCGCAGAATAAACTGGGTATGACTGTTTCAAACACATCCATAATATCTGGGCATGAAAAGTAGGTAGGTATATGGTTCTAGAAATAGAATTCGAGGAGACCAAAAATAAAATTAAAAAACTTTTTACCAATATCTATATATATAAAAGAAGAAACTGACTGACTGAATGACTGACTGAATGACTGACTGACTGACTGACATATCAACGTACAGCCGAAACTACTGGGTCTAGGAATGTGAAATTTTGCACACGGCTTCCTTTTATAATGTAGGGGAGCACTAAGAAGGGGATTTTGGAAATTCAACCTTTAAGGGGGTGAAAAGGGGGGATTTCGTTTGTATAAAAAATCTTATTCCTTGAGTTAATAAACTTGAAACTTGGCACGAATACTTATCTAACTAAATTATTAAGTTTGGCATTTTTTGTTTTTCTTAACTACCCCCTAAAGGGGGATTGGGGGGTGTCAAAGTTTGTATGGAAGAATTTTAACGGGCTTTCCGATTAACTCGAAACTCAGTATTTATACTTAAGACCAAAAATAGAGAATAACGTGTATCAGGGTTTTTCGAAAATGTACCCCTAACGGGGTGAAAAGGGGAGGTTAATTTTACAGGGGAGGATTTTACTGCGTGGCTTGATTTACTCGAAAATTGGTATAAATAATCTTTGAGTCAAGTAATGAACACATCACAAACTATTTTTCGAAATTCCACCCCTGTGGGGGTGAAAAGCGGGGATACAGTTTATATGAAAAATCTTATTCATTTGGTTAATAAACTTTAAACTTGGCACGAAAGTAAATTATGAAGATTGGCACTTTTTGTTTTTCTAAACTACCCCTAAAAGGGATTTGGGGGTGTCAAAATTTATGTGGATGAATTTTAACGCGCGGTCCGATTAACTCGAAACTCGGTATTTATACTTAAGACCAAAAATAGAGAATAACGTGTATCAGGGTTTTTCGAAAATGTACCCCTAACGGGGTGAAAAGGGGTGGTTAATTTTACAGGGGAGGATTTTACTGCGTGACTTGATTTACTCGAAAATTGGTATAAATAATCTTTGAGTCAAGTAATGAACACATCACAAACTATTTTTCGAAATTCCACCCCTGTGTGAGGGGGAAAAGCGAGGATACAGTTAATATCAAAAATCTTATTCATTTGGTTAATAAACTTGAAACTTGGTACGAATACTTATCTAAGTAAATTACGAAGTTTGGCATTTTTTGTTTTTCTAAACTACCCCCTAAAAGGGGATTGGAGGGTGTTAAAATTTGTATGGAAGAATTTTACGGGCGGTCCGATTAACTCGAAACTCGGTATTTATACTTAAGACCAAAAATAAAAAATAACATGTATCAGGGTTTTCCGAAAATGTGTGTGAGGGGGAAAAGCGAGGATACAGTTAATTTGATTAATAAACTTGAAACTTGGCACGAATACTTATCTAAGTAAATAACGAAGTTTGGCATTTTTTGTTTTTCTAAACTACCCCCTAATTGGGGGGTTTAAATTTTTTTGGATTGGGGGGTGTTAAAATTTGTATGGAAGAATTTTAACGGGCGGTCCGATTAACTCGAAACTCGGTATTTATACTTAAGACCAAAAATAAAAAATAACATGTATCAGGGTTTTCCGAAAATGTACCCCTAACGGGGTGAAAAGGTGTAGTTAATTTTACAGGGGAGGATTTTCTTCGTGGCTTGATTAAGTCGAAAATTGGTATCAATAAATCTTCGAGTCAAGTAATAAACACATCCTAAATTTTTCGAAATTCCACCCCTGTGTGGGGGAAGGGGAAAGCGAGGATACAGTTTATATGAAAATCTTATTCATTTGGTTAATGAATTTAAAACTAAAGGGGTGTAAAATTTTGTATGGAAGAACCCAAACCGTTCGTTTCACCCGCTGAAGACCTCCCACCTGGACATGAGTAACCTTGGGTAACCTGGAAGTCTTTAAACAGACTCCGGACCCAGGTTAGCTGAAGCAAGGAAAACCTGTTCAGGTGGAGATTCATAGACGACTCCGCCTTGGAGTGTAAATGTGGTGCTGTTCCACAAACGATGGGACACTTAATATCGTGTCCTGCATGTCCTGTCAGCTGCACGTTATAGGAACTGGTGGACGCTGGTAATGGCGCCAAACAAGTAGCCGAATTCTGGGCCGAGTCCATTTAGATTGCTATCGACACGCTAAGAAGGAGGGGTGGATTTTACTGCTTGCTTCTATTAACTCGAAAATGCGTAGGTATCGGTCTTCGAGTCAGGTTATGGACACGTCATCCCAAACGATTTTTCAGATATTCCACCCTTGTGGGGGTGAAAAGCGAGGATCCTGTTTACCTATTTGAAAAATCTGATTCTTTTGATCTACAAACTTAAAAATTGGCCCGAATACTTATTAATCTAAATAAATGATAAAGATCATAAACATACATATTCGAAATTTTTAGAGGAAAGTACGAAATACACGCGGACGAAGTCGCGGGCAAAGTGCTAGTTTATTAATAAAACAATGAAATTGAACTGTTTTTGTAACATATACCTATTTATGGTAACCATTTTTACCTTTTATTTTTTTATAATATCTACCTAAGACTAATCTTAACCTCAATTTTTGTTCAAATTAAGATTGCATTTTTTCGCTTATTTCCTACTACTTAAATGCCTGAAATAATGTAGTTTATGATAGACTCTGCGAACATTACCTACCTTAGATACATTATAGATACTTACTTAATCGGCATTTTTTATGAATAAACTGTAATTTTATTAGAACACTCTCAATGCATAATTTATGTCGAATTATATCCCCTAAAGGTATTACATATTTATTTATGGAAGAAAGGTATAAATAGAAATAAGGCTACATGTTGTTTATATATTTCGGATAAACATCAAATCAGATTTTAAAATACAAGCGTTAGTTTGGCAGAAAGAGAAAAAAAAACTTTAGATAGGTAGGTACTCTTGTGATGTTATGATTTTATTTTTATTGAAATGATTTTTTTTTTTTTGTAAGTAGGTGTGTACAAACACTTTTACACGTCAATCGTGTTAAAAAGTAGTTTTGGACTTTGGGTGGATCTTTAGATCCGATCATGCTAATTCATGACCAGCGGGGTAGGTACCTAATTGCAATGGCTTTTATTTTAACAGTTCAACAATAATTCATTGCGTTATAGTGGTTGAGCAGAATTTTTTTTCGAACATGTGAAGCAAGGGATTAGCAATATCCTTAAAAATTTATTTATTTATTTTATTTTTATTTATTTTTTTATTTTTTTTTTATTTTTTTTACCAAAAAAAAATTGTTCGGATTGTGTTTGATAGTGTATTACGCAATTAAGGTGAAGATACATAACTGGCTGTTGTAGGTATTCCTCTCGCGTCAACCTGCCTATTTAGCGTAACTAGTACCTAGTCAAACATATTTTTTATGTAAAAACTATGAAAAACAAAGTTATTTCTGCGGTTTATAAAGGAAACATTCCTTATCTCACAAACTATTGACTTAATATAAAAGTTACTTAGAAACATCATAATCTTTTTAAGGGTATCCAACTATACCCTAGGGTTTTTTTTACATCCCTCCGTTACAAGTATGTGGAGTGGCACCCATTTTTTTCGAAATTTTGAACTTTTAAAAAACAGAATTATTACACCTTCTTTCCAATTTTCATCGATATAGTGTAAATAGACTCCGAGTAAATGGCAAATGGCTAATAGTAATGACTTCCGGACGGACAGACGAACATAATATTATATACCTATACAGATTTGACGAAATTATTGTATCTAAGGGTTCCGTTTTTGCCATTTTGGTTACCTACGGACCCTAAAAACCGATGATAAAGTTCTTTCAGATTTTGATTAAAACAGATTGGACAAAATTGTGGTTGTTTGTAGCACGGAACACGGTTATAGGAACCTTCAGAAAAAAAGGCAAAAGCCGCGGCTTTCAAGTTGCAGGTCTTAAGTTCGATTACAGACAGGCATGCACATTATAATACCAGCCTATTATTGTCAGACAGGCAGGATAACATTATGAATCATAATGGACTGTTAAGTTAATTGTATCAAATCCCATTGGTGAAGGATTTTTCAGTTATTTTTTTTAGATGCCTGTACTACCTTAATGATCAAAATAACAAAAAGTCTTATTGTATACGAATTATTGAGTCAGCGTAAAAATAGTTTTGACGAAAAACAAAACAATGACGGAAGACAGTATTATGTGACATTCAGCAACCCTCAGTGGGCCCGAACTGGGACTACAGCCTACTCCCTCTTGCAGAGTACCTATGCTATAAGTATAGTCTATTGCTATGGTAACACAAACGTCAAATCTTTCGCCTTCGTTTCTTCTCAATTAAAAACTGTTCATAAACTCAATCAGGCATGTTATCGAATTGATTAGTGACGCCGCACACTAGAGGACTCGTTATAGCATTCAACATTTTTATATATTAAGTACAATAGTGCCCGATATCCCGTCGGGCACTATTGTCATCATCGGCAAAAATGACGAATGAATGAATAAGTAGGTAGTTATTTTCAGAATTCATGCCGTCTGTGTTATCCTAGCACAGGCATCATATTTTGTAACACCTATATTTCTAATGCGGGCCACTCACGATCAAGTTCACCGTCAAGTTTGCAGCGGACTTGGTGTGTGGGTATGGGTATGCATGACAAGTCGACTTATCATGCATGTACCCATACCCATACACCGTCAAGTTTAGGTAGGTACTGGACGCGGCTTCAAGTCCGCTGCAAACTTGGCGGTGAACTTGATTGTGAGTGGCCCGCATAAGATTTACCTATACTTAATGTACTTTACTCATTTTTATTTTTGAATATTTTTTTATTATTGTAAAAATATAACACACTTAAAGGAGTAAGGTAAATATGTTTATAAAGTATCACGGTTCTTTTTTGTACTTTTTACGCTACATGCTGAGGGAAAATGCTTAAAAAGCGACGATCACTAGTCGCGGCGACTGGTGGTCGCCGTTAGTCGCTTACAAGTTAGTCGACGAACACGTGCGTTCCTTGAAAATTGACGAAGTTAATCATTCTAAATTATTATGTAACGTAGGGAAGTTATTTTGGCGATAAAAATGTTGCTTTTAATTAATTTAATGATGTGCGTCATGACCGTGACTTTAGTCGGTAAGTTTAATAGTTTGAGATTGAATGAATGCACGTACTTAGGTACATAACGATGAGCAAATACTCAGGTAGATCAGCAGGGTGATTGCGTAACACACTAACAGTAACAATGGCTTTAATTTTGACAGTTCAACCACATTCATTGCGTTATTTACTTTGTCGAGCCACACATTTTTCGAACTAATGAAACAATGGATTAGCAATATCCTTCAAAATTATTCAAATTGAGATTGATAGTGTGTTACACAATTAGGGTGCAGATTACACACAGCGAAACACTAAGCAGACACTTCGTGTGCGTTAGTTTGTTAGTTTTTTAGTGTAATAGGCTATTTGACAATGTAAAACTTAAGGTCATAATTATTGACACTTGTATAGATTATCGCTTTTAAAATCGATTTGCATTAATTTTACTACAAAACAATGTATTATTTACAAAAAAAATCCCGAAAAAACTTCATCTTTTTAAATCTGGCGCCACGTAATCGAAAACGGTCTGGATTGGCTGAACTTAAGATGACGTCATGATTTAGTAAATTTCTGTCTATCGTTGACAGAACAGATGACTTTTGTCTAGTATCTCGACCATTTCAACGTTTGTTTATGTGAATCGTGACGTCACGACGTCATATTGTTAAAGATAGCGTTTTGGCGGCTTATTTAAACAGTACATTTTTATTTACTATTTTTTAAAAGAAATACATTATGCAATTTGAAGTAATAGGTTTTTGTGGGCTCGTTAGACACCATTAAATAATCTGAGATGTTTATCAGAAACCAGTCAAATAGCCTATTATAATGTTGTTGTTGTTATTAAGCAGCGAGTTGTGCAACTCTTTATAAGTCTTGCAACAGTGGTGGCCAAGCGATAACGGCCGCGACTTACGAGTTGTAGGTCGTAGGTTCGAACCCAGACAGGCGCTTTATTTTGTTTAAATTATTTCATCACCACCGCTCTCAAAACGGTGAAGAAAAACATCGTGAGGAAACCGACATGTCTAGAACCAAAAAAATCGAAGACATGTGACATCAGAATCAGCCAAACCGCACTGGGCCCGCGTGGATTACGGCCCACTCCCTCCGAGAGGAGGCCTGCGTCCTAGCAGTGGAAACATTATAGGCTGATCATCAGATTAAAGCCCTCTTCCTGTCTCCAACTTTGCAGAGCCCGACAGGGTCTACGATGATCATGTTTTGTAAAACTACCTAAGTTCACATTGTGGAATGTAAATAAATATTGAGTATTGCCTGAAGGAGGAGGCTCCAGCAGTGAGACCTGAGACCATAGGCTGATTATGCTTACAAGTCTTAAACTTATGGTCCATAAGAAATACCTAGCAGGTGATGGCTTCACATTTGATTACATTCTAACCGATATTGATCGTACTGGAAAGTACGATAAGCCGTTGGTTCCGGCTGTCATAGTGGATCTTTGACAGTCGTTACTTGTCGTCAGTAGCCCGAAAGTCTGACAACCAGTCTTACCAAGGTTATCGTATTACCCAGTAAATGGGTTTTGGAGGTCAGATAGGCAGTCAGTCCATGTAAAATACTACGGCATTCAACTGCATCCGGTTAGACTGGAAGCCGACTCCAACATATTTGGGGAAAGGCTAGGCAGGTGATAATGATTGATCGTACTGGAAGGCGTGGCGTGGGTAGGGACAAGGTTGGCCAATGATCTGGCCGATGGTGAAGGTAGCAGATCTCAGCTGAATGCGATGCGGCAAGCAGAGGACCGGTTGTTCTGGCAATGCTTGAGGACAAAGCAGCGTGTCTATTGGCTGAATGACGATGATAAACACTTCAACAGATCGAGGGAAAATGTCAGGTTGTCGATAATGAACACATGTTAAATAAAGAATTTGTTCTCTCCAAATATTTCAGGTCCTATAGAAAGTATAGACACAAATGACACAGTACCTTACAATGTGAATGATACTTTAAAGCCATCAAGAAGAATATTACAGGGACGTCAAGTAGGAGACACGAGACCATATATGGTAGGACTTCTTTATATTAAACTGTTGGTCTAAGTTCCAGAGCTATTCTGTAAAGTTGGTTTCGAACCTCAGTCAAGTACCAGAGGGGCGATTCTCATATTTTTAAGAACGCTCACAGTCTGATCTCAGTCTCGATCTGTCAAAAATACCACTAAGTAGTTTCCCTACGTTTTTGACAAGTATTTGACATTGATTGTCGCTGAGATGAGATTGCGACTAGATTTTGAACGTTTTAAATTACGGGAATTGGGACTCGGGTAGGTATGAATTGGGACTCGGGTAGGTATGAAAAAAATCACAGTAATGTTATTGTCGTTGGTACCTACCATTGTCTGTTATACGATACCATACGATTGCTATGGGTTGCTGTTATCAGAGGTAAATATCTGTGAAAGGACTGTTCTCGACATCTTTCCAATTTCGGAGGCATAGTAGCGAGTAACCACTGTCTGTCTTACACCTAATGGGCGTCGGACACAAGCCTAGTTCCCGAGTCAGTTTAGTTCTCTGGCTTTTCATTGACCTCATGAACGAACACATTTGAAGACAGTTCCGAGTTCTGTGAGTGGGCCAGTCATTGAGAAGTCTTCGCGACTGAACTGACTACTTAAAAAATGGTGTATTATATAAAAAAATCCCCGTGAAATCTTAGGGAAGTGGCCTGGACCGGCTGGTATGGTGTTCGGCACGCATCAAGGCGCCGCTCTACAGCATCCCACATCTAAGCTACGCACGTACCTACAGCTATGCACGAATGCGTGACTGAAAAACAAATCAACTGCGCAGCTAACGTGGCATCCTCTCCGTGCACATCCTACATAGCAATGAAAGGTCGACTTTACATTCAAAACTTTGTTTTGTGCAGGTGTACTTAAGATCAGCTCCGAACACGGACCCCAAGTTTACGGGTTCAGATTGGATCTGCGGAGGAGTGATCATCCATGATAGATACATCCTCACGTCAGCAGCCTGCATCGAGGACGTCAAACATTTCTACGTTGTCTCCGGAACACATAAGTATGTAAGGCTATGCATGCAGCGGCTATAATGGAAGCCATACACGTTACGATATACTTGCGCAAGTTTAGACTTGCACCAGTATGCAATGAAATGAAAATGCAATGTTTATGTATGTTTACAACATTAACTGTACTGTATTGCGCAAGTCTAAACTAAAGCCTAATTCTGGGTTAAGCTTGCCGTTGTATATCCACGTAACATTCTATTCTTAATATAAATTCTTCATTCATTCATTCACTGTCAGAAATGAATGCACTGCCTAAACCGCTGGATCTAGAATCATGAAATTTGACAAAAGTGTCTGTATAGCGAAATTAAGGATTTTTGAAAGTTCATTGAACGGGGTTGGTAAAGGCGTGATAGTTTGTGTAGTGTATCTATTTAATAGATCTCATTCACACAAGCGGGGTAGCTCCTGTCACTAATGTCATCTGTCAGGAATGGCGGGAAACAGACAAAATTAAAGCAGGCTAAATACGATAGCGCTTGGTGTGTGTTCAACTTAAATACGAAATGAACAGGATTCTTCAGTTTGTATGAAAGTTAGTTTTTTTTTTTTTAATCCTATCGGGGATATGGGATGTCTATAATAATTTTATGTTTAGGTACACCTACGAGGCTACGACAGAATTTAATTTCGACGATACTTTTTGAAGTGAAAACTTCTTAAGGCGCGTTGGTCATTTTTTGAGATGGGAAAAATCTAAAAAAAAAAAAAAAAAACAACCAACCAGCCAACCAGTTTTGGCCAATTGTTCGGAATATTAATGAAAGTGACTCGATTGTTACATATGTAGGTACTTATTTAATTCCGATAATTTACAATAAGAAATATAACTAGTAGATCGCACGGCCCCGGTACGTCCGCCGATGACCGAATCTGTAGACGAGTGGTGGAAGCGCGGCCGCAGCTGGATCAGCTGTGTGGCCCCTCAACCCGCGCGTCCCCCCCCCCATCGCTGCTGGGTCACGCGTATTAAATCTATTCAACTCGCGACACTATTACCGTAACCGACACCTCTGTTTTAAGTTTTGGCCAATATAAAGACATCAACGCGCGGTACATTTTCTTTGGGAAGAATGACCTTCAAACATATTTATAAAATTACTACGCTTTTTCAAGTTTCCACTTCTGTCGGCACTCCTGGAGTGGCAGTTTTTTTTTTGTATGCGCATGCGCATTGCCTCTAAGCGGGCCTTATTCTATGAACCGGGCTTCTGACCGTTTAAATTGTTGTTAAACTTACAGATGGGTCCCATTATCAGATACAAATAATGAGTGTATTAAAAATGGAGCTAAGAAGGCCATATGGAAATGTGTGCCAAAATGTAAGTACCTACATATTTATCTTTGACCATTTAACCGAGGTATTCCACTCAGAGCACTTATTTCAACAGCAGTTGATCGAACCCTATGGTCTGAGGTGCCTAATTATAGATCTTACTTAAGTTCTTGCTTTACCTTCGAGCCAGTTATTAAATTTTAAACTTTATTCCTACAACCAATGATATTTTAGTAAACAGATATGTTATGAGCGCGCAAATCGTGAAGACTAGAAAACGTCCTAATTGGGACGTATTGCCTTTAGTCTGACAATGACGAAATAAATGACGCAATTGACAACATCTAGCTGTCACTTTTTTTCTTATTGGTTTTATCAAGCTATCCTTTTTCTATCCTTTTTACTTGTAGTGAAATGTAAAATTAATGAAAAGTGTGAAGTACGTGTGCTGCCTCTCGGCGCGGAACACTATTTTCTGTTGTTTTGTAAGTGTATAACATATCTGTTTATTAGAATATCATTGCCTACAACCTTAAAGTTCTTAGTAGGTACAAAATTGACGACTACTCGGGTTTGACGTCAGTTTTTACCGACTTCATTGTAATTCGAATTTTTACTTTGGCGAAAAGTTCGAAATAAAAACTGGCTCGCAGCCGGGTCGGAGGTAAAGATGAGTCTTGTTTTGTAATAAAGTCGAAAATAATTAAAAAAAAACCTTTCAAATCAATAAGCTTACGTCTACGACGGTGGCGAATTCGACAACATTCGCTGGATGATCGGCGACATAGCTGTAGTGAAAGTAGAAGAGAACTTCAACTTCGAGAAGCGTGTCAGGGGCTGCGACTTCATTCCGAAGAAGGTGGCCTATAACAACCGTTCTGCTGATCTGGAGAAGCAACGTACTTACGGTTCCATTGCTGGTTGGGGATCATCCGATACATTTAGAGATGTAAGGAAGCCTCATTTATTTTCCTTATTTCCCTACTCAGGGAGATAGATTAAATTACATACATACATAAAGTTAAGCCTTTTTCTCATGGGGATAGACAGAAACTATAGGAACGCCACCTTCTACGATAGATTAAATTGTCTGTAGGTATTTTATTCAAATCATAACTTTAATTTTTTACAGTCATTCCCGATTAGTAACACCTGGTCGTCAACACTGTTGACGATCGGGAAAATAAATCATTCGTTTACAGTATGGGCAAACGGGTTTTTTTTTGCTTTTTTTCAATTATTCCCTACCTACGATTGGGAAAAAAGTTTCGTTCGTCAACACTGTGAACGCCAGAAAGAATGAAACTTTTTTGCCCGATCGTCAACAGTGTTGACGATAAGGTGTTACTGATCGGGAATATTCAGTATGAAATGGCTTTACGTATTGTGTCCTGTACCATTATCCGTAGGCAGAGGTGTGTAATATATAGGTACCTACACATTTGACTAATTAAAAACCAGGGCTAAAATCCAGAATCCCTGCTGCTATTAAGATTTTATTGATGGAAAACCCAATAACTTAACACAATACTAACCTAACTTGAACCCTAAGACTTATTTCAAATAAACCAATTACTGGCACTTTTGAATTGTCAAGGGGTCGGGCAGTCAGTCAGACAGATGAAGCTAGTTGCCCATTTCGAAGCGTAGTAATTACCTATGGAGAAGAACGGGCAAGAAACTAATAATAACTAATTGATGTGTCACACTTTTAGGTAGATCAAGATCAGTCCGTAAGTACCTATTTACTTATTACTTACTAGCTTCTTCCCGCGACTTCGCCCGCGTGAAATTTCTTGTTCCCCCGACCCACCGCGTCGCGTCTCATCGCCTGCCCGCACTATTACCTACTTCGTTTTTGCTTAGCGTTCTTCAGTCATAGCGTGATGTTAAATAGCCTGTAGCCTTTCTCAAGAATTGGGCTATCAAATACAAAAAGATTTTTTCAAATCCGACAGGTAATTCCAGACATACAAACTTTACCATAATATTAGTATAGACATTCTAATATAATTTGTTGTTTTATTAAGATATTAACAACATCGTCGTGGAACAAAATTGTATTTAAATCAAAGTGTCTTCACCTCCCTGGATAAGTAGGTCTAACTAAAATAATCATAAACATCATCAAAATTTGCCTAGCCTTTTCTCAACTAAGCGTTAACAGGGCCAACATCCAGAATCCGGGCTGCTATGCTACTAATGCGGGTCATACACGATCAAGTTCACCTTCACGTTTGCAGCGGACTTGAAGCCGCGTCCAGTAAACTTGACGGTGTATGGCTACTTGTCATGCATACCCATAGCCATACACGGTCAAGTTTACTGGACGCGACTTCAAGACCGCTGCAAACTTGACGGTGAACTTGATCGTGTATGGCCCGCATAAGAATTCATTGATGGAAAACCCAAAAACTTAACACAATCCTAAAATCCTAACCTACGAGGGGCGTTCAATGTATTCTCGGTACCAGGGTGAATAACCTACTAATGCTTGTCCTCCTTTGACTAATTCATTAATTAATGACATAATCTAAGGGTTTATAGGTAACATTTCATATAGTTGTGATCATTAGTTTGCTAGTTATCCTTATTCAATGACAACTGGAATGGCTAACGTGACATGTCGAAGAAAATCGAGCACCGCGCTGTTATTAAATTCCTTACCAAACGAGGAAAAAGTCAAAAATCTATTCACGAAGAGATGGTGGCTGTTTTCCAAGATTCTGCACCTTCGTTATCTACGGTTCAAAAGTGGTCAAGTGAATTTAAAAGGGGCAGAGAGAGTATTGAAGACGACACTCGCTCGGGCGGCCTGGTTACTGCCTCTACGGAAGAAAACAAAAAAAAAACGACCAAAACGAACGAACGAAACGACGTTCGACGGAACGATCAAAATAATACGAGTAGCAGAGATGACCCACCCACCAAGAAAGACGGGGTAAACCGACCACTGGTGTATTGCTTCTTCAGGACAACGCCCCGGTCCACAAGGCGCGTGTTTCGAAAAAATTAACCACCCACTGTTTAGCCCGGACCTAGCTCCTAGTGATTACCTATTATTTGTTCCCTAATTTGAAAAAATACCTTCGTGGAAAACGATTTTCCAACGATGAAGAGCTCAAGGCGGCAATAAATGCGCACTTTTCAGAGAAAAAAGAATGTTATTTTTTACAGGGTACTTAGTTACTTTCGACATGTAATAAATGCATTTTGGGGTAATGGGGGATTACATTGAAAAATAACAATTATTTTAATTGAATCTAGGTACGTCTTTTTTTCATGGTGATACCGAGAATACGTTGAACGCTTCTCGTAACTAATTGCTGTGTCACACTTTTAGATAGTTCAAGATCTGACCGTAAGTACCTACTTATACAGGGTCAAATTAAATTAATATCATTAAATCATTTTTATTTTGTCGTGTTTAGATATTGATACCCATCACGTCTGCGGAGTTTCGCTAGCTAATTTAATTTTACTCTATACCTACCTCCTTCCCTTCCTTCTTATCTAATCCTCTTTTTTTTCTCTTTTTTTTTCTCTTTTTTTTTATTTATCTCTCTTTCTTAGTTGTTCTAATACTTACTAGCGGCCCGTCCCAGCTTGGCACGGGTGCAATTTTTTATTTGAATTTCCGAAATAATCTTTCATACAAACCTTGTCCTTTCAATACCGAACACAACAAAAAAAAAATATTATCCAATTTGGTGCAGTCATTCGGAAGTTATCGTACAGACATTTCGGCAACTTTGTTTTATACTATATGAGGATACTAACAACTTCGTCGTGAAACGAAATTGTATTTAAATCAAAGTTATAGTTAGTTATAGTTTTTAGTTATACCTAGGTCTAACTAAAAAAATCATCAACATCCTCAAAATCTGCCTAGCCTTTTCTTAACAATTTTGGAGTCGACTTCTAGTCTAACCGGATGCAGCTGAATACCATCCATCTATTTAACATGGAGCGACTGCCCATCTGACCTCCATAAACTACTTACTGCTTAACACGATAGACCCCTTTGGTAAGACAGGTAATCATCACCATCATCATCAGCCAGTTAAATTCTGCGACTGCACGCACTATCACGGGTGATTCAACACGACCCATTATCTACTCTTCGACTTTTCATTACTCCTCTTATTTTATTTATGTCCTTTCCTCAGTCATTCTCACCCAGACACTTCGGAGTAGATTGTCGAGGAGGTCCTTCCATGCTTATCGATTCGCGTTTTTCACATTAACAAAGTAAAATCTTAGGTAGACCTTCAAATGGTAGCCTCCCGACCGAATTTTGGGTCACGGCGGCCAGTCTCAACCGAGTAGAAAAGTGCGCAGGAGATATCTGCTACAGTCCTTTCACAATTAGTTTGCACTCTGATTTTGCATCACTGTCAAAAGCACCAATTATGCATCTCGGGATAGCCGATCATTGACATCGTAGGTAATGGTGGATTTTTACAGTTTTGGTAACCACTAACCTCATAATTGAAAGCCACTCCATTGAAAAATTTGTTCGTATAGGAATCTTTTGGTGCGTGGCCAAAATCGGAAGTAACGCCGCCATCTTGATTTTTCAATTCATTTAACAAAACAATTGCACAGATTTTTACCAACAGTGCCCCCATTTCAACGTTGTTCGAGGGCCAAAATATACTAATAGGTACCTCAGTATATTTGTTAATCTCGTACATTATCAACTTCAATTTTATTATTGTCTAATCTCAGTAATCTCCTCATAGGTAAGTACTATTTATATTTAACCTCCTTGAATCTCCCTTTATTTTGACTATTGCATTGAGACGCCATTGTTGAGGCTATTAGATACTAACCAAGGAACTTATAGGTACCTAACCAACATCATCATCATTATCATATCACCATCATCATTACCATCATCATCATATACCATCATTCACGTATCATTGTACCTAACGTATAAGTTCCTTGATACTAACTTTGGGCACAAAGATAATGACGCTACCACAGAGCATGTAACCTTCTGACGGTTGTCATAATGAAAATACCAGAGGGCCAATTCTCGTAATTTAAAACGTTCAAAATCTAGTCGCAATCAAAGACTACAATATGATGTGGTCGCAATCTCGTCTCAGCGACAAAAAAATGTCAAAAACTTGTCAAAATGTCGGGAAATTAATGGTATTTTCGACATATTGAGAATGAGATCAGATTGTGAACGTTCTTAAAATTACAAGAATTGCCCTTCAGGTTTGGCTCCCTGGTGCACTCCATACTTCTTGCCCTTGCCTCATAATGCTTGTCCTAATAGATGTTAAGAACCTCACCGAACTCACCGGAGCTGATGGAAACAGATGTGAAGCTGATCGCCGGTAAGAACTGCAAGAAGCGCTGGGAGCCTCGCTACCACTTCATCATAGATGAACACATGGTCTGCACTAAAGATGTAGCTGATGATGAGAAAATGAGTGAACTGTGTATGGTCAGTATTACAATTTATGATATGAAACATCTAATGCGGCGGGTCAGACCAGCTGTCGGCGTGGCCATGCCAACAGCTGGTCTGACCCTTGACCAATTCTTACACTTTATTATGTAACAGTTTTATAACCTAGGTACTATTAGTTTGCGAATAAACCTAAGTCTGAATACTTACTCAAGCCAGGCGATCAATGTATGAACATTTACATAACGACATTTAAATTGCTTTTGACCAGCCGTCTCTGTATAAGAAAAGGGCTTTGCCCTGCAGGAGGATAATAAGGCTAGTTTTTGGTATTTTTTTAGTACCTATTTCAATATTCGTTAGATTGTCCAGCATCTGAGATGCAGGCTCAGTTATGCTGGTTACTGATGCCAAGTACTTACCAACATTTTTCTCGTGCCCACTTTGTTGACAGAAACCAAAGATAATCATTACTTATTAATTAAAATCGACGTACTACATGTTATGAACGATGTTAATGGTGTTTTAAAAAAATTCAAATTCCATCCACAAATCCATAATCAGCCTAAAATTCTAATGTCCAATCCTAAGGTTCCCACTGCTGGGACACAGCGACTGGAGGCCTGTGTCCCAGTCTTCGAAAGGGGGTAGGGTACAATCAACCACGCGGGCCCAGTGCGGGTTGGTAGATGTCAAAATTGTCACATGTCTTCGAATTCTTAGTTCTAGGACATGCCGGTTTCCTCACGATGTTTTCCTCCACCGTTTTGAGAGCAGTGGTGATGAAATTATTTACACAAAGTAAAGCGCCTGCGTGGGATCGAACCCACTACGGTATTCGTAAGTCGGGGCCGTTACCATTGGGCAACCACTGCCCACGCACTGTAAATTTGAAATTATGTTTACCAATTGTTATAGAATCGCGAAGTCAACTGCAAGGAGTTGGAAGACAGTGATGACGACTACGAATATGATGATGAAGACCCCAATGCGCCCAATCCTCCTGAACCTGTTCCTAGAAGGATGATGGCAGAGCCAGGGCAGCTGCAGGTTCACACCGGTGTCAACTTTCACGATACCAGAAGAGAGAATACAGTTCATATCGGCGGGTTTTGTGAGGTATTTGAAAAGGCTTTGAAGGTCCGTGGCATACTCACCTGTCCGCCATTTTGTTTTTGTTTCAAAATGGCGGCCACGCATGAAACCTATGTAAATCGATAGCTGACATCAATGCAAACAGAAAACTTTCGAACAGTGCAAGCTAAATAAAAGCTTGTAAAAATCTGCTGTTTCACGCAAAAGTTCAACGAATGGCTTTCATTTTGACAGTTCAATAACATTCACTGCGTAATTTACATTGTTGAGCAAACAAATTTTTCGAACATTATGAAGCAATGGATTAGCAATATCCTTCAAAATTATTCAGGTTATGACTGAAAATGTGTTACGCAATTAGGGTGCCGATGCCAGTCAGAATATATGAAAGGACCTGAAACATCCGATTTTTTTTAATAACCGCGGATTTTTTTTCCCTACACCGCTTATATAGAAAGTGATGTATGGATGATTAAATTATTGATATGGCGTGTTTTTCATACCTACTTCAATTTGTTAATTTCTTATAGAACGACCACGGAGGGCCTCTGATCGTCGGTCAAGGCAAGTCCGCCGTGGTTATAGGAGTAATGTCTGCCTGCCTCACCCGAGCGGTCAGCAGGAAATGCTATGGACCCTTCCTCTTCACCAGCGTGTATCGCTACAGGAACCTCATCACCTGTGCCATTAATAAGGATCTTGGGTTCGTGTATTTATAGTCTGTTCCGAAATTGTCTAATGACAATGTAAGCAAATGGATCAGAGAACGTAAGGTCACCAAAAGAGATAAATAACAAGGGTCGTCGGATATAGTCGATGTTTAGTAAGAAACCGATGGATGTTTTCGAATAAAATTTAATTTAGTTAATAGAAAACAAATAGTTCATTTATCAAATTAAATTACATTCGAAAACATCCATCAGTTCTAGGACCACTTACAAATTGCATGCTTTGATTAGATTATGTGCATACCTACTTCAAACCGAAATTCTAATTTTAAATCACCATAAAAAGATGTTTTTCATTTTATAACCTCAATTTTCGTGATGGACATCGGGTGATTTTACAATTTGATAATTTTATTCAAACAATAATTTGTTGGAAAAAGTGGTGTTATATAAAGTTGACACCTTCTAAATATAGACGAATTTGTTACTAATTCCCATAAAAGAGTGAATTCGTAAGAATTTAACCTAACTAAACAAGGCTTGTTTACACTTTCATCAGATACGAACAGACATTCGTTTCTGATTAGTGGGATAGCTACTGATATAGCTTGCAGAGTTAGCAAGCTAGAGTGGTAGCGGATCGGCCATGACTGTCGAATATACGTTGGAGCAGATGAATCCTCGAGCGGAAATTAAGTATCAGCAAGCGTAGCATGGGCTGTCTCCCTGCTAGATGGACCGACAACGTCATAAAGACGGCTGGGATAGGTATTGGAGGCGAGAGTGCAAGACCCAGGTCAGGTATAATGGCGTAACTTGTGAGAGGCTCATGTTCAGCAGAAGATTATTAGACGTAGCCGAGTTGATTGAATGAACTGTTTATTACATTATCATCAAGATGAAATAGTATTTTCAAAGGAAACGAGGATGGCAAATAGCTCTTTTCCTTGTCCTTTTAATATTTCCTTTGTACTAGCTTTGACGAACATGTCCTAGAGGAATAGTGTTTTCTGAGGATTAGAGACGAAATTGCAAACAAAAAAAATTTTACACATTTAACATTTAATAACGTAACTCTTATTGAAGCTGTAGAACCGATGACCGTTGGGGTAGACGTGTTCTTAAGTGGAGACCGGAAATCGGCAGACGTTAGGTAGGAAACATGAGGTCCGCTGATTTGCTGGAGCAACGATCTTCGAAGGTTGCCGAGAGTAGAGCTGAATGGTGAACAATTGGAGAGGTCTATGTCCAGAAGTGGAGTGCTGTACGCGGATGATGATGATGATGAAGTCTGTTATATATGACAACAATAACTTGAAGGAAAATATTTTTGTTTAACCACAGGGCTGCATGCAGGCTGTTGTTAAGGACATCTAAGACTTCAATGGCCGAAACTAATTTTGATTGGCCCAACCATAACGATGAGCAAAAACGTTCGTTCGGGTACGTTACTTTCAAAATACAACTCATCATGATCATTCTCCCGCCCTTATCCCAATCCATTTGGGGTCGGCGCAGCATGTATTCTTTTTCCATACTTCTTTATTAGTCGTCATCTCGGAAGACATCCCCTTTCTAGCCTTATCATCTTTCACACAGTACATATACGGCTTTTTAGGTCTTCCTCTACTCTTATAGCTATCCACATTCAAGTGCAAAATACAGCTCGTCACAAGCATTAATTTAATAGCCAGTACAGTGAGGCCGCACGTCAGTGTTCCCACTTACGTGCGGCCTTGAGCTTGTCTATAATGTTCCCATTGCTGGGACACAGGCCTCTCTGTGAGAGAGAGTGGGCCGTAATCCACCACGTAGGCCTAGTAAGGTTTGGTAGATGTCACATGTCTTCGAAGTTTTGGTTATGGTTCCTCACGATGTTTTCCTTCACCGTTTTGAGAGCAGTGGTGATGAAATAATTTATACAAAGTAAAGCGCCTGCCACCAACCCGCACTGGGCCCGCGTGGTGGATTACGGCCCACTCCCTCTGACAGAGAGGAGGCCTGTGTCCCAGCAGTGGAAACATTATAGGCTGATTATGTAAGCCTGCCGAGGTTCGAACCTACGCCCTAAAACTCGTAAGTAGCGGCCATAGAAATCTTTCTTATACTTATCTGTGGTTGCGATCAGTACCACTGGCTGGATCACAACTGCCTGCCTAGCGTATGGAGTTTCAACAGAATAAGAGGCCTGCAGCTTTTACCGGTTTTGTTGCGACTGACATGCGGCCTACTGTTGCTACGTTGTTAAATCAAGAAAAGATTTAAAGCACAGACGCCAGCACATCAATATACCCGAAGCTGTAAAATTTTCCAATCAACTTCGAACCTTAGGCTTAAGCGATAAAGCTGAAAATCTATTAAATAATTTGGTATAGAGATGGTTTGAGTCCCAGGAAAGGTCATAGGATAGTTTTTATCCCGATATTCCCACGGGATCGACACTTATGCGGGTGAAATCGCGGGGCGCTGCTAGTAGAGTCATAATTTTAGAGTTTATGCTTCATAAACATTTTTTGTAATTCTAAAGGTACGATTCCACCAAAATAGTGTGCAGCACATTTGTTCACAAACATTTTGTGCAGAACTCCAACAGTGCACGTACTGAGCTGCTCCGAGATCCGATAGTCTCTGTTTCCACCGGCAAAGCTGTGCGTAACTTTTGTTCGCGCACAGTGTAGCACACTTGTGCGCGAACATGATGAAACAGAAAAAATAAATGTTTTCACTCCGGTAGCGGAAGCAAGACTGAGTTCGCGAACAACAAGTGTGTACGCATCGACGCGAGTCCACTGCTTGCACATGTGCGCGCACAAAAGTATGCAGACGTGCGCGAACATTTCTCATGTTCGCGCACTAGGTATTTATTATTGTTTGCTTAAATGACCAGAATAAATATTTGTGTCGTACACTGTGCCGCACAGTGCCGCACACTGGTGGAATTGCGCCTTAATATACCTAATGATTTTGGGTGCACATCTCTTCTATCTCTTCGGGGAATACAAACTAGGTAGTAGGTACAGACGCCAGCACATCAAGCTTCCCGAAACTGTAAAATTTTCCCAATCAACTTTGAACTTTATACTTTAGCGATACAGTTGAAAATCTATTAAAGAAAGTTGACAGATTGCAGCAGCTTGATGTGCTGGCGTCTACCGTCTGTACAATTTATGTTTCAAATATTTCGTTTTTAGAGAGAAAAATATAGCACCAGAGAAGAACGCAAAGAAAATATTGGAAGTGTATATAGACACTCAAAAAGATAAACCAATACCATCGCATTTTATACATCCGACAAAATAGACGAAAAACTTCCCGAAAACTGGGCTTCTTTCTACACCAAACTAAACTTTACATTAACATAAACGAAGAAAACAATCACAATTTGATTATGAATTAAATAAATTATGGATAACTTGTTGTTGTTGTTTTATTAATTTTAAATTTAATTTAATTAAAAACATAATTTTATGTAGCCCATGTCCATCTGCATTGTGTACCTTTCAAAAGCTGAAAGAGCTTTGGTTCCAGAGATTACCCTACACATATACACAAACTCACAAAATTCGCTCTCTCTTTATAATATTAGTATAGATTACTGGGCAAGAAGCACAGCACCGGTTGATGCGGCGACGCCTGGGGGAGGCTTATGTCTAGGGGCCCAAGTATGCTATTTTTATAAATTCGTCATTCCAACACGAATGTGCATATGGATTGAGGGCCTGTTTTTTGAACCCTTACGAAACGAAATAAGACTTATAGGGAAATTAGTTAAAAATAGTAAAAACTTAAAGCAAAGGGCCATGAATTTCTTAAACGTGAATTAAAACTGTTATGATTAAATAACTTGGGCCCTCAATCCAGACGCGTGCATACAGTGGCATAGCCTAAATCTCAATAAGTAGGTACTATCTCTGGGTTAATATTTTTTATGTAAAAATTAGTTAAGAATTTCTTAAATATACACACATCAAAAGTGTCTAGGGATCAAGCATTTTTATGCGGATTTCTTGAGATTGAGATGTGGCTTTGTAATAAATTTATGATTTTATAAATTTATATGGATCCTTTTTGGTGCATTTCATAATTTGAATCAGGAACTGTGAATCAAATTCGAGTAAAAGATGAAAATCAGCTGTCAATATTTTCCCTATAAAAACATACAACGCATTGAAGACATTATTAGTGCTACTGTTTCCCTACTACTGATTAAAACCAACGTTATTATGGAGCGGCGACGTCATTTAAGCAGGGAAGAAATGCTCAGAGCCGTGGGAATGATAGAAGCTGGTTCCCGGCAACGTACTGTGGCTTTAGCTCTGAATACAAGTCAGAGTGTTATCAGTCGACTTTGGACACGTTACCGAAGCACTGGTACCGTGTCTGAGCGCCATGGAGGACGGTATCGCTGCACCACACGGAGACAAGACCGATACATTCAAATCTTAACTCGAAGAGCTCCAACAATAACCGCCATGATGTTAGCCGTGAGGCTTCATCACTCTTCAGGGAACTTAATTAGCGACCAAACAGTCAGAAACCGCTTGCATGAAGTGAACCTTCATTCCCGAAGACCGCTACGGGTACCACCTATAGCAATGCACAATCGTAGGATTCGATATCAATGGGCTCTTGAACACAGAAATTGAGCAGAAGAACAATGGCGTTTCGTGTGCTTTTCTGATGAGTCTCGTTTTGGTATGAGACCGGATACAAGACGTATACGACACTGGAGAACCCCTGGACGCCAACAGCGATTAAAATCCTGCCAGGAAGTCCATCCTTATAGTGGTGGAACCATCATGGTATTGACGGGTATTTGGATCGGCGGAAGAACTGAGTTGATTTGGATCAGAGGCAACCTCAACGCTCAAATTTATGCTGAGACGATTGTATCAGACGTCATCGTTCCTCTACAAGTGCAAATCGGTCCCTTATTTCAGTTAATGCATGATAATGCACGACCGCACACCGCAAGAGTTGTAAGACAGACTCTCGCCGCAGCTAACATCAATGTCCTGCCCTGGCCTGCTCAGTCGCCAGACTTGAACCCGATTGAGCATGCATGGGATATGCTACAGAGAAGAGCTCTGCCGAATATGGAGGGTATCCAGTCGCAAGAAGACCTTTTCTTGTTGTTGCAACGAACATGGGCGGCCATTCCACAGCGTGATTTGGATGAACTCATTTTGAGTATGCCAAACCGATGTTCTTGTGTTGTTAGTGTTCGCGGTAGAAACACGGATTATTAATTGTTTAAGTTACCCAATAAAATTTTAAAGAAAACTGTTATTTCAGTCTTTTTTTCGAACTTTTGTGTTAGTGGTTCAAATGTCAAAAATCCCTTTATTAGGAAAATGGCAAATTTCTTTATTAATGCAAAGGTGACTTGGTTTATCGTTACTGTGACAAACGAAAACACTTTATTTGATGAATCCTTAAAGAAAATTTTAATTAATATCAATCAGGAGAAAAGTTATTGCAAAAATATATGTTGATCCCTAGACACTTTTGATGTGTGTATTAAGAAATTCCCAAATCTGTAGAATAGGACATTACAGATTTATGGAAGTATATCTAGGGCCCTCGCTTCATTAATGTCTGTACTGAGGAATCTGCAAAACATTAATTTATCTGAAGAAATACATAAATACGACTTTAACATATTTTACTTAGATACCTATGTGAATTAGTTAAAAAGAAATAATGACACAAAAGTTAATTGTTAAGAAGTAAATGAAAGTCGAATTTGACTAAAACGTCTGAACTGAGAGCCCAATATTTTCAGCTTTATTGACTAGGCTCAACCTCATAGATTAACGCAAATTAGAATAAGATTTTTAACCATTTCTTAACTAAATTGTAACATATCGTCCGTTCTTCTAAATGAGAAAATTGATTTTCAACTTTTTATAAGAGAAAAATTTGTAGGGTAGATACGATTTGAAGAAATTCATTCACGTTTAAGAAATTCATGGCCCATTGCTTTAAGTTTTTACTATTTTTAACTAATTTCCCTATAAGTCTTATTTCGTTCCGTAAGGGTTCAAAAAATAGGCCCTCAATTCAGATGCACATCCAACACGATCCCATTGTCATTTTGCTAAAAGTTCGTAATCTGCTAAATTCATAATGGTCGATCATTGGTCGGTCCATGGCACATAACTTATTACGATACCTACTCGTAAAGTCGTAACGAATTAAAAGCAATGACTGCACAATGACGTTTTAATGGTAGGTCACTGATCAAAGGAACTGTCAAAATTTTAGAAAATTACCGCCCGAGTCAGTAATTCATTTGTCACTAAGTACGAGATTACCATTCTATGCCATTTCTTTCGGAGTGTCAGTGGTTGACCATTGGAAAGTCATGATGACGCCATTAGATATATTAGTAGATTACCAAACTTGTCAAAATCAACAATTATGAAAATCAATGATAGACCATTCTGACACTATTGTAATAGCAGACTTGAGGCCCAGAAGTGGAAGACTTTCGACTGAAATGATGATGATAAAGAGGGTATATATTGACCAAACGGCTTTAGAGTACGGATGTGGTACAAACCATGTCTAAACTGGCCTTTGCCCCCAATACCTTTAAACGACCTCTGTACTACCACTGAAGTTTACTTAGCTAAGTAAGCATACGAATGTGACCATTTTTAGGGTTCCGTACCAAAATGGTAAAAACGGAACCCTTAAGGTGAGACTAAGTCTGTCTGTCACAGCTGGATATCTCAAGAACTACTAATGCTATCAACTTGATATTTGGAACAGATTTAGATGACGTTTGCCCAACTATTTTTCAAATAAGAAAGAAATAAAAATATATGTATATTTTTTGCAACAGGGTTTGAAAGGGGGTCTGAAAAATTCGAAGTGGGGCTACTAGGCCATGTGGGGTATCATATGAAAGAGCTCAGTTTGCACATTCTCAAAAAAATTTTTTTTAGGCCGCATAGTTTTCGACTTTTGATGAAAAATGTAAAAAAAAAAATACCGTTCCTTATCTCTGAAGTTTGCAAAGAGAAAAATCTGAAATAATTCTATGTGATAGAAATTTGTGTAAAGATTACAGGAAAAATAAAACGGAAGTTTCTAAATAGGTAGCAACTTTTTTAGAAATCATCAACAAAAGTTACATTAGTTCCACTATCGGTCAAAAGATAGCTCGGACATAAAACTGCAACACCGCAGTGCACAGTGTTAAGATTCTCTGATGAATATACCTAGGCCTCGCCGATGAAAATTTAAAAACATATGATGGTACGGAACGCTCGGTACACGAGTCCGACTAGCTCTTGCCCGGTTTTTTTTTTATGGCAGTAATGTCCATATTTAAGCGAAATGCTTGCTGAAAAAAAAACATATTCGAATGGAACGCATACTTTACTCAGTAAAATCAAAGTGCGATCTGTTAATCTTGCCCTGAGAAACGCTTTAAAAGTGGCAGGTAATGTTAGAATATGAAGTTTAAAATTCGTCGTACTACATTCTAACGAAGAATGTACGAATACATAGTACCTACTACTTAAAACAGAACACAGCAGTTCATGAAAGCTTTAAAATGAAGCAAGATACCTCTCACTTAAAAACAGTACCCGGGCGTTAAAAGCAGCATAATTATGTATCATGAGCATATCTAGTTTACAAAGTTTGTCACATACGAGTAGGTACCTCGCTACTGCTCCGCAATCTGCGCGACAGTTAACATCAACTTGTAAATGATAGCTGCCAGGGCAGATAGCCCGCTAGCATGGATGATAGCTGCCAGGGCAGACAGCCCGCTATAAATGATAAATGATTTTTATTTCTGTAAGTAGGTTTGTACAAACACTTTTACACGTCAATCATATTTTTTTTTTTTAAACTAGATGAGGTCGGCGTTTCCTAACTGACTATTCTGAGAAGAAAGGCCGAAACAAACTCAGAAGTCACAGTCTCTTTTAAAGTCCAGACAAAATCTTGGTCAGATCGTGTGAAGACCATGTAGATTGGTGTCTGAAATGGTCTTTTGAGGAAAGAACCACACAGATTGAGCGGACCTGTCCAATCAGTGCACGCATTTGCCAAAAATCGTGCAGCTCAACTCAGAACTTGAGGAGCTCAACGATTCGACGAACAATACCAAAGACAGGACATTTGGGTAGGCCGCATAAACTACTCAAACTGCCAGATCATGATTAAAACTAAGAAGGAAAAAAGAAATGACCCACATAGTCCTCACATTCACAATAATTAAATAAAAAATAATAATAAAAATTACTTACAAAGTAAATATTCATGTCATTGTCTAAATAAAATTCATCAATGTCAATGTGTATATAAAAAATCCGGACATAATCTTTGAGGACCATGTAGATTAGTGTCTGAAATGGTCTTTTGAGGAAAGAACCACACAGATTGAGCGGACCTGTCCAGTCAGTGCACGCATTTGTCAGTAACCGTGCAGCTCAACTCAGAACTTAAGGAGCTCAACGATTCGACGAACAATACCAAAGACAGGACATTTGGGTAGGCCGCATAAACTACTCAAACTGCCAGATCATGATTAAAACGAAGAGAGAAAAAAACAAAAAAAAATTACCCACATAGTCCTCACATTCACAATAATTAAAATCATATAATACTTTATACAGTAAATGTACATGTCATTATTTAAGTAAATAGATACTTAAATAGCTAGCATGGGTGATAGCTGCCAGGGCAGACAGCCCGCTAGCATGGGTGATAGCTGTCAGGGCAGACAGCCCGCTAGCATGGGTGATAGCTGCCAGGGCAGACAGCCCGCTAGCATGGGTGATAGCTGCCAGGGCAGACAGCCCGCTAGCATGGGTGATAGCTGCCAGGGCAGACAGCCCGCTAGCATGGGTGATAGCTGCCAGGGCAGACAGCCCGCTACATTGGGTGATAGCTGCCAGGGTAGACAGCCCGCTAGCATGGGTGATAGCTGCCAGGGTAGACAGCCCGCTAGCATGGGTGATAGCTGCCAGGGCAGACAGCCCGCTAGCATGGGTGATAGCTGCCAGGCCAGACAGCCGGCTAGCATGGGTGATAGCTGCCAGGGCAGACAGCCCGCTAGCATGGGCCATAGCTGCCAGGGCAGACAGCCCGCTAGCATGGGTGATAGCTGCCAGGGCAGACAGCCCGCTAGCATGGGTGATAGCTGCCAGGGCAGACAGCCCGCTAGCATGGGTGCTTACAAGCCGGACCGCTGGGGTCCGGCTTCATAATGATTGAGATTCTGCTAGTGAGTGTGTTACCCTAATTGCGTAACACACTCACTAGCAGAATCTCAATCATTATGAAGGATATTGGTCACATTCGTTTGCTTTATATGTTCGAAAATCTTGTCTGCTCAACAACGTAAATAACGCAATAAATATTATTAAACTGTCAAAATGAAAGCCATTGCTATTAGTGTATTATGCAATTGCCTGCCGATCTGTTTTAGTTATCAAGTACTTGCTTAAATAGGCTAAGTTATTTTCCTAGTAACCCGGGGACCCCTATTACCTATATGGGACTTACACAACTGTCGAAATGAGGGTGTAGTATAGGTTCACCTCTGCCCTGCCCTTTGGGGAAACGAGGCGTGATGTTATCTATGGGATCTCATTGTAGTCTGATTAAAAACAGTGCATTTCAGCGAATCAAAAAAATAAGAAGACTTTAATAGGTAGAGTACTGTATGTTCAGTAGTTAACATCAAATTGAGTCATTCAATTACGCCTGAAAGCGAATAAAATAATTCTATCAAGACTGATAAAATCTTGCTCGTTCGGAAGCAGTAAATATGCATTTGGAATAAATAAATAAAAATCTCAAAGTAATTATACAAAGTTTAGGTACTCTTAAGACAAAACCAATTACTTCGCTCATTCAATTAACTTGAACAAAATTAATTATATTGTACGTAACATACGATTTCCGGATAACGTATAAATAATTGGGTTCAACAAAGCGTTACTTTTGGGAAATTGACCACAAAATTAACAACCTCAATCTCATTTTGAGATCGAACAAATAAATTTTTCGATCCTTATTGGATCGGGCCGTGACTGAAAATGACGAATTTTTGCCTGCTCCTGGCGACGAGTTTCCTCCTTTCAGGTAAGATTTAGTTGATATTCTTCATCTCCAAATCGATTTCTATATAAAAATATATTCTTTCATCGTATTTTTTTTTGTATCCAGGTCCTGTATTAGCGCACTCATCAGAAAAAGAAAAGGAGAACGACGGCACGACTTCGAAGCCACACCACCATTCGAGGCACCATACAAAAAGTAACGACACGTCTCTGAACGAAATAGAAGAAATACCAGATGACGGTTGGGAGTACGAGAACACCACACACGTAGACTCCAGGAGGATCCTGTTCAGTAAGAGAACCGAAAAGGGGAAAAGGCCTTACATGGTAAGTATGCATCGACGACGAGAGACCTTGCAAGAGGATGAGAGAATAAAAAAAATACTTATTTAAACTTTTTCAAATCACTTTTTGTATCGTAACATGATAGAAGGGAGAGTAAGATGCCATTAAGTAATATTTGACATGAAATGAATACAGCAGGTATTACTTAGGTACTCGTGTATCGCGGAATTTTAAATATCGATGACGTCACCATGCCGTAGGTTTTTTTTTATTTTTATTGTTTATTAATTAAGAAACTAAACAAAAACAAACATAAACATCACAAAAACCTCAATAGGTTTGTCCGGAGGTAGATAGGTACACCGTAGATACCAATATGCTGCCACGTGTCAACATCGGTTACCATGGGACATTTAGATTGGTCTTTGAAACAAATTTACAATAGGTATCACAGGAGTTATTCGGAAGTAGAATAGTTATGTATATCATAGAAGTAGGTACATGGAATAACATCAAATTCCAACTAAAACATTTAAATAGCTGGAAACAGGCTTCTCAAAAATCGTGTTACGGAAAATCGTGTCACGGCGGAATATCGTATTAAGAATTTATGATCATGCTTTTATGAGAGCTGAATCATTTAATTATTTCAATCCCGTCTCGTCTATATTTATGCCGTGCCTAAACTTCATCAAATCACATTTTGAAACTTAAACGGAGAAGGGAGTTAAATTTAACTCCCTTTTCTTATGCAAACACAATTGTTTATCATCAAATTAATACGGTAGGTAAGGGTAGCATAAGTACCTACTACCAACTCACGTATCGCGGAATTTCAAATATCAATGACGTCACTATGCCGTAGGTACCAATATGCTGCCACGTGTCAACATCAGTTGCCGTGGGACATTGAGATTGGCCTTTTAAACAAATCAACAAAATCAGTCCTACTAAAATTAATAAAAGCTTGAATCGGTGCTTCTCCAAAATCGCTGTACGGAATATCGTATCAAGAATGGTCAAGCTTTTATTGGCGCTGAACCAATTATTTAATCCTAACTCGTCTTTATTTATCCCGTGCCTTAAACATCTTCAAATCACTTGTTGAATTAAAACATGGGAGAAAGGAGTTAAATGAAAAAACAATTATTTGTCATCACATTAATACGGAAGGGAGACCTATATATCTACTACCCGTATCGCGGAGTTTCAAATATCGATGACGACAACAACCTCCGGCATGTAGGTATGATATGAATATGCTGCCAGTGCCACGTGTTAACATTGGTTACCATTGGACGTTGAGACCACGGAATAGATTTATTTATTTATTCTGTGGTTGAGACTACACTTTGGGACAAGTTAGCAATTTCATTGTCCCACTAAAATTTTAACAGCTGAAACCGATACTTCTCAAAAATCGCGTTACGGAATAGTATCAAAAATTATTTTAGTTTTTTTTTTATTAGCGCTGACATTTAGGCCAAATTCTATCGCATCATTATTTGTCCCGCGCTTAGGAGAGTAGGCACTAAAGCGGTCGGTCCTGCCCTTGATCTCTCTCCGATATTGTCGAATTGGCATCCAATCGCACCATGCGAAAGAAAAGGAAGAGAGAAGAAGAAAAATATTTTATTTAGGACACGCATAGGAAATACAAACAGTAAAAAGGGAGCATTTAAAACTAACAAAATTACATTAAAAACAACCAAACAAAAAAAACAAGGAAAAATAAAACCTGTGCGAGGCCAAAAAGGCCTGCCTCAGCATAATGCTCCGATATTTAAAAAATAAATATCGCAGCGCCTCATCAGTATCGCCTTATCAGAATACCAATTCTGATAGGGTGATACTGATGAGGGTGAGGGCAGAGATAGCGCTCCTGTGTTTGCGCACATGCTTTTACAGTATAATGTACCTAATTGGCTAGACTTTTTTGAGAAGTTCTAGCTTTGATTGTCAAAAACCAGAAAAATACCAAGTAAAGTCAGGCTGACATTGTTTCCATTACGCAGGTATACCTCCAACTGACAAAAGAATCTGCCAAAGCCCACAAATACCGTGGCTGGTTATGCGGTGGAGTCATCGTCGACCCCTACTATGTGCTGACATCAGCAGCGTGCGTGGAAGACGCCGACAGATTCTACATTGTCTCTGGCACCACCAAATTTATTGACAGCTTCGATTATAAGACCGACGAGTGTGTCTGCAAACATCGGCGCAAAGTTGTATGGAAATGTATTCCTAAGAGTAAGTTTTTTCTGACTACCCGCATTTATTAACAAATAATGAACACCTGAGAATTTTGTTAAATTTTTTTTTTTCGATAAATATCTGCCCAGTTTTGACTACAAAAGTTACACGAAAAAAACGATTTCTACTATTTTCTAGACTACAAATTCGACTTCCAAGACAGCATCAAATGGTCATCGAACGATATCGCAATAGTCAAAGTAGACAGAGCTTTCAAACTCGGAGTCCAGGAGAAGGGCTGTGAATTCGCTGCCGAATGCATTCAGTATAACAACATAAGTAGGGACATGGAGAAGCCAGGGACTAAGGGATGGATCGCTGGGTGGGGAAGCGGCAATAACTTTAGAGAGGTAAGGTTTTTATTGTCAGGTAAAACTAATATTTTTACGTGAGACATCTGCCTACCCTATTCCCAGCTATGTTGGTGTAGGCTTCCAGTCTAACCGGATGCAACTGAATACCAGATGAGGCGACTGGTTATCTAAACTCCACGACCCAGTTACTAGGTAATACGATAACCCTTGGTAAGACTGGCAGTCAGATTTGCGGACTTCTGACTGCCCGTAACGACGGGGATTTCTTTTCTAAGTGTCTAGTATTTTTACTGTATAATTAATTTCAATTATTTTACTAGGGTGTATACCGTCGTCAAGGCCAGCACATACCCAAGAACAGCAGATGCCTCCAAGAAGCCAAAGTGTGCATAATGGACAATGAACAATGCGCTAAGAAATGGGCACAGAGGTTCAGGGAAATTATCACCCAGTACATGATCTGCACCAAAGATGTCATGAAGAGACTTAGTGAACTGTGCGAGGTAAGTAGGTATACAGCATACGGAGGGTTTGATAATTGCGTTATAATTAATTATTTATGATAGACAAAAGCAGCACTACAAGAAAAACGCCGTCATTCTGTATATATGAACCATAGGTAATCATTTCGCGTCCAACATAAGAAAGTCCGATTCGTTCGATAAGGACAAAATCTCTTCCCTCTGTCGATTTTTGTTAATATTGACTTCTTTGCATAATTTTATTGAAATGAGATAGAATTCTTTAAAAGTAACCAATACTTTACTACTACCAACAGTACCTACCCACATATGGCACGCGTGGTGGATAACGGCCCATTCCCCTTTTACAGAGAATCTATGATGTTCCAGCCGGTCGATTCTGTAAAAATCTCACCGTGAAAACTTAGGTGAAATGAGTTTGTTATTGCTAGGAATTGACACTATTGACAGCTCACTCCACGCTCACTTCACCTAAGTTTTCACGGTGAGATTTTTACAGAAGAGCCCCGCGTTAGTTGGAACATTACACGCCAAGTACCTATGCTAATAGCTAATACATTATTATTTATAGAAAAAATACGCTAACTGCACGGATGTAGATTCGAGACGACAAACCGATGTAGAAATTCCAACTAAGACATATAATGTAGACTTGGGTAGACATTTGAAGGATCCTAATGATTACACAGCGAGAAGATCTTCTATGCAAGGAGGTTTCTGTGAGGTTAGTGAACAATTTCTGATTAATAGTATTTTACATGCCTTACCGAATACTGAATGTCGGGTAATTTGTATGCCAGAACGTTTCATACAAATTCTAATTTGTGCCTATCAGGACATGGCATGTGTAGTGAAAGTGGCAGTAGGTGTAATCAATTTAGATCAAGTAGATAGATAGACGAAAAAAAAGACGACGAAAACGATAAACGTAATGGACGCCTTCAACCTTCAAGCTAGGTGGAGCGACGATCTTCGCAGGGTGGCTGGTAGCAGCTGGATGAGAGTTGCCCAGAATTGAGCTGAATGGCGTGCAAGCGGAGAGGTTTATATGTAGGCTGATGATGAGATAGATAGAATATGCTATGCTATACGCCGACATTTTACGAAAGCGCTTTTACAAAACCATATAAGTATATCTGGGTACATCGGCCGTCTTATCGCTAAATAGAGAAACTGTATTAAAGGCATTCAACTTGCAGATACCTTAATCAGCGTAATTGTGTAACACACTATTACTCTCAATTTGAATCATTTTGAAGCTAATCCATTGCTCCTTATATTCGAAAAATGTGTCTGCTCAACAACGTAAATAACGCAATGAATGTTGTTGAACTGTCAAAATGAAACCCATTGCTACTGATAGTGTGTTACGCAATTACCCTGCAGTTCCTAAGTATCAACAATATTATTGCCTATTTTCAGAATGACCACGGCGGACCCTTGATAGTGAGATACCAAGGAAAAGAGCGGGTGATTGGAGTCATATCAGCTTGCAAAATTGACCCCAAAACTCACAGCTGTCATGGACCTTTCTTGTATACCTCAATCTATAGGAACCGTCAATTTATCTCTTGTGCTATTCATAAGGATGTCGAGTGAGTATTTGGAGGATTTTTTAATATTGTTTAGCCTCCTAAACCTACAGGTTAGGTTAGTTTAGAAATATTACCGCAACTAACGCTGGAAGCAATGTTCAGAATTTTGTGTTGCCAGCCAGTTGTGTTAGTATTGCCAGCAACACAACAACATTCTATGTTGCCAACATGAGTTCCACAACACAAAAATAATATTGCTGAAAAAATATTGTGCAACTTTTGTATTCCATACCAATGTACAGTGAGCATGATAGTTAAATACATCTATATTTCTGTGTTCAGGGAGAACTGCAGAAGAGTATTTCGGTCAGGTATAACTCACGAAGAATGGTCGGTTTCTTGGGAAAATGTGAAGTAAGTATTTTAAAATTCGTCCATTAGGTTTCTATAAAATTCAGTATTTTAATCTGTTGACATTTATTTGCAGTGACAGCGGCGAAACCAAAACTGATGCTAATAATAGGTGAATAACAAATATTTTACTAAATTTTCCAAATAATTTGTATATTTATAGCAATTGATAGGTTTCTAGATGACCCATTTACTGTTACTGTTCGCCTGCATGATCCCACTGCTGGGCCATGGCCTCTCCCCATGATTTCCAGCTCTTTCGATACAGGGTTAAAGTGGACCACTGCTCATTCATTTTCTCCAGATGAGCCATTTAATTCTTTTTTTTAATATTTTTTCAGAGCCGAGAAAACTGAAACAGCAGCGGCGGCAGAAGGGTTTGAATAAAATTATTTGGTTTATTATTTTTATATAGTCCTAAAAGCGATATCAGATATTAAGAATATTTTCTCTGATTGCAGTGATGATAAGTCATCGGACGAGAGGTAAGCTACGGTCATAGCACAAGGCAACATTTTTCAGAAAAAAAAAACTAGTATAAATACTAATTATCATTTATCATTGCCAGTGATACAAAGGAAGAAAAAGGCGCCCTGAGACAACTTGAGTATACATCACATATTTTTTAAATAAACATTTAACCAATTTGTAATTCAGCACCAATATATTTTATGAATCATAACATTTATTACAGCGAAAGTAAAGCAAAGAAGGAAGAAAAAGTAGAAGACGAAAAACATTCAGGCTCGGAGGCAGAAGATGACAAAACAGCCACTGAAAAGCCTAAGAAAGAAAAAGCAGTAAAACACAAGAAGAAGTCCAAGTCCAAGAAACATAAAGTCAAAGAAGAGAAATCAGAAAGTAATAGTTCGAAGGCTAAAGACGGTTCCGGTGAACCCCAAGGTGGAGGCAAAAAGGACCCTGTCTCCTATGAGTCCAGTAAAGATGAAAATGTAAATGAACCAGACAATGAATAGATCCTGGGTCAATATATCATGTAAGATAAATAATAAGAATGGCGTTTCATTTTAGAATTAGATTAGTCCTCAAAGGTGGCATAAAATAATGTAGGTAACCTATTTAATTAACCATAGTATAAAACAAAGTCGCTGAAGTGTCTGTACGCGCATAACTTCCGAATGACTGCACCAAATCGTATAATTATTTTTTTGTTGTGTTCGGTACTGCCAGGACAAGGTTTGTATGAAAGAAAATTTGGGAAATTGGCAAAAAAATTGCACACGTGTGAATCTGGGGCGGGCCGCTAGTATAATAAACATGAAAGTCGCGTTTTCGTGTCTCCCTGTGTGACCGCGTTGTTGTTTTAAAATAAGGTCCTGCACATCATCAGGCGGGAGGAAACGCCCGGGTGTCACCATTGCTAGGATCGCCCAGAGGACACGGTGGAGCACACGGTGGAGGTCTGCTCCGCTTGTGCGGAGCACCGCCGTGTCCTCGTAGAGGCGATCGGCAGCGGCGGCGACCTCTCGCGTCCGGCCCTGGTGCAAGCCATGGTCCAGGGCGAGAGGGAGTGGGAGGCAGTCACCTCATTCTGCGAAGCAGTCATGCTAGCGAAGGAGGTGGCGGGACGGCTCAGGGAGAGAGCCTCCCGGCCCTGCCGCCGCGGAAGACGCTCCGGGCGTCGGGAGCCTCGTGACGACTCCCGGCCACCGTAGCCGCGGGCCTGCGGGCGGAGAGTAATGGGTAGCTCACCGTCCGATCAGGACCAGGCCCGTGCCGGACGGCGCGTACGTGTTCCACGCGCGCCTCAAAGAGATGTCAGCATCGAGGAGGGGCCCCATAGGGCCGAAGCCTGCCGGGTCAGCGGGATTGTCCGAAAGGGTTACCACTGGCCCGGAACATAAAGGGCTAAGGAAGGAACATGGGTGGGTTTTAGTCAGTAAGAGTCTGACACTCCCTTCCGCTCCACCCAGAGCAGGAGGGGTCATTTGATGATTTCCCATCCGGAAAAAAAAAAGGTACCGATTTTTATGAGATATATACTACATTAATGTTATTAAACTCATACATATGATAAAGAAATCTCGATGTTTTGTCAAGTCGTAAAACTGTCTAAAGGAGGAAATTCGTCTCGAAGCTAAGTACAAATAATACAGTCGACCAGACCTATGCGCTCGTCATTTGTTTCTCAGTTTCCAATTCCTGCGTAGCGCGGCCTGTTGGTCGCAGTGGACAATCCCGCCTACATTTTCATACAAAGTGAAGCTAAGCTCACTGGCGTGGTTTAGCCGTGGGCTGCTGTGGGCGTATAGAGCATAGGTACTATGATTTAGAGAGAATGGGATTAATACACATTTTTTCTTCGGGAAAGGCCGTAAGTTTTATTATGTACTTTTCTAGACAACAACTTCTTTTTAAATTACTCACAGAGTTCTTACAAGGCGAAATATTTTTTTGATGTTAAACAATTTCGATAAGTAACTTGAGATTTAGGCAGCACATGAATTCCTTGTTAGTCTTGCAATCTCCATCTGGATTCTTGTACAGAGTCAAAAGTGCTTGGTATCTGCCTGCAGTGTTGCTGTTCCGTGGCAAATCGTCGGTATCCATTATGAACTCTTTGATTGGATAGTTGCCCTGTGTAAATGTACAAAAACATAGCTATAAAAGTCTAAAAGAGATGCCCATGCTGTGAATTTAAAATAGACTGGCAAAATAAAAATGATCCCATGGCAAAGTACTACCGGGATTAAGAGCCTATACTACCTCAAATGGCTTAACATGATCCTCCGTTATGTCGAAAATTCTGCAGCATTAATTTTGAAATAAATATATGCTTAAGTTGAGGATTAATGTAAGGTCTTATGTTAGACGAAAACACGATTACATAAAATTTTCTCGATAGAAAAAAATTCCAAAGTTACTTCCAAACCGAACAATAAACCGCTGGTATTCAAAAAATACTTCAAATTAGATCATGAAACTTTGCATACTAACTGAACTAACTATAAAGCAGGTCTTATGTTAGTTAGTTTTTTTGAAATACCTTTATTTTCACCGTAAAAAGCAAATACCTAAACTATTGGCGCTGCCTCCCGCCCAGCACCGCACTCTGTCTCGCTTTCACACAGTCCGCGAGCAGTATCGTGCGAGTGAGATAAAGAGTGAACTTTAGCTGAGGTAGTATAGGCTCTTAAAAGTATCATTATTATATCCTAACCCAGCGGGCTAATTATTACTTAGTAGCAATGGGTTTCTTTTTTACAGTTCATCAACATACATTGCGTTGTTTACGTTGTACAGCAGACACATTTTATTATGAAGTAATGGATTAGCAATATCCTTCAAAATGATTCTGATTTAGATTAATAGTGTGTTAGGCAATTAGGGTGGTAGTCATGGTCTACCCTTGTGTCGATCTCATTCAAATCCATTCAGCCGTTACAGCGTAGAATAGGATAGGTACGTGCAGCCTTTTAAAAAATATATTGTGAGGTGTGAATGGTTATTTATACAGGGTTATTTGTAAAACACCAGCAACCTCTTAAGAGGTCATTGTACTCATCATTATGAACAATTTTTACTATGGGACCAAACCTGAAATCGCGAAAAAAAAATCAGCTGTTCCCTACATTTTGACGAGTTATACGAACATAAATGTAGGGAACAGCTGATTTTTTTTTCGCGATTTCAGGTTTGCTCCCATAGTAAAAGTTGTTCATAATGATGAGTACAATGACCTCTTAAGAGGTTGCTGGTGTTTTACAAATAACCCTGTATATATGAAGCTTGTTTGCCATACTTACCGCTGGAAAAGGACACTCCTCGGGTATTACAAAGTATTTAATATACCCATAATAGTCGCTGTCTGGCCCCAATGCCACCTCAGCGCAAAAGTCGCATATCTCGTGCGTAAACAATAGTTCGTACTTTCCAGATACCTCCTTTTGCAGAATTATTTCTACCTGAAAAACCATTATTTTTGTACTGGTAACAATAAACCGAACGTGTTGCTGGCAACACTTTTGTGTCTTTTTGGTATGATATTTGGTTTAATAGTTGGCGGAGGGGTATACTTTAACATCTTTTTGGCAAATAGTAGGTATCCGAGTCCCAAAGTCGGTATGTAGGAATTAGGTAAGTAATTTTCTATGCCCTAGCCTATAATCTACCTACATATTATGAGCAGTGGTAACGGCCCTGACTTATGAGTTGTAGGTCGTGGGTTCGAACCCAGACCGGCGCTTTATTTTGTGTAAATAATTTCATCACCACTGCTCTCAAAATGGTGAAGGAGAACATCGTGAGGAAACCGGCATGCCCTCTAGAGCCAAAAATTCGAAGAAATGTGGATGTCACATATCGTATCGTCTTTCGAGTGTCGGTTGATAGATGTACCAACCCGCCCTGGCCCCCGTCGGCGTGGTAGTTTACAGCCCTCTTCCTTTCGAAGAGGATATCTGTATCGCACACCTGACCTACATAAATATTTCTGGCGTTCTACACACTTGTTCCTTGTTCGGGTCGGCATGATTCGGCACAGCCGGCCGGGCGGCGAAATATATATTCGATTTTGTCGGGGGCCTGTGCCGAATTGTGTGCGTCACCTCTTACTTTTTACACGTGTTTTTATAATTAAGTACACTAGCAGAAGGAAACGGTTATGCAATTTCGAAACACGTTGCTTTTCCGCATGGCGGACACTTACCATAAAATTGAAACTTGTAAGTACTTATATTATCTAAATAAAGCTGTAGGTAAGGTGCCTACACATTTTAGGCGATCGGTATTGTCCCTCGATATGCTGTCTTTTGACTATCAATAAGATTTAATAGCTTCTTACAGATTTGCTCCATTTTTAGGGTTCCGTACCAAAATGGTAAAAACGGAACCCTTATGGTGAGACTAAGTCTGTCTGTCTGTATGTCACAGCTCGATATCTCAAGAACTACTAATGCTATCTACTTGAAATTTGGAATAGTTTTAGATGACGTTTGCCCAACTATTTTGCAAATAAAAATATATGTACCTACCTACCTATATTTCTTGCAACAGGGACTGAAAGGGGGCCTGAAAAATTCGAAGTGGGGCTACTAGGGCACGTGGGGTATCATATAAAAGAGCGCAGTTTGCACGTTCTCAAACATTTTTTCTTTTTTTTTTTAAATACCGTTCCCCCTACCGTATCTCCGAAGTTTGCAAAGAGAAATATCTGAAATAATTCTATGTGATAGAAGTTTATGTAAAGATTACAGGAAAAATAAAAAGAAGTCTCTAAATAGCACACTTTTTCAGAAATCATCAATAAAAGTTACATTAGTTCCACTATCAGTCAAGAGATGGCGCTGATATAAAACTGTAATATTCGACACTGTTAAAATTCTCTGACGAATATAGGCCACCCCGATGAAAATTTAAAAACATATGATGGTACGGAACCCTCGGTGCGCGAGGCCGACTTGCTCTTGCCCGGTTTTTTAATCGATCGTTACTGTCGGCTGTTAACAATCGATAAATATCAAGGTTAAAATAGAGACAGACGTGGACATTATTTATTAATTTAGCGATCGACAATAATGATCCAGTGTCGATCGCCTGTTGTTTACACATTTACTCGATTTTATTTAATCATACGAATTGGTGGTAAAAAATCGATCAAATTTTTACAGCTGCCCAATGTCAAAGTCCAGGGCCTGCAGTCTCGACATAGATAGCGACGCTGTCGCAAACTACCGATCGCTAAATAATACCGACAATAATCGCTAGCCGTAACGATCCTTACGACAAACGCAAGTCTCTACATCTGTCAAAAATGCTCGCAAAATATATTCGTAAACATTACGAAAATCGTAAAGTTTGCGACAAACTTCGGTAAGATACCGATGACAATCGATAACTTTTAGAGTCGAGACTACCAAATATCGCTAAATCCGGATCGATAGGACTTTGCGACCGAATTCGGTCGTAAAGCGATTGCTATCTATGTCGAGACTGCAGGCCCAGTAAGGGACAAATAAAAATGAATGTTTTTTCACTAAGCTTTACTTGAGTTTTCATATTAAGTCCCATCTAATTGTAAAAACACTGCGTTTAAATTTTAGCAATAACGGAGATGTTAATACCAATAAAACGTAAGTAGGTATAGGTACCATCATTATGCCTACTATCTAAAAACCATTAAAATTATAGTAAATCACTTTGACTTTTACAAAACCTAGCAAACAAAAAATTTGCTAGGTTTTGAAAGTGTTCTAAAACTTACTAGGTTTTTTAACTGGTTAATTGTCTTGATAATGTAACGCACTTACAGGTATAGGAAAATTAATCATTAAACCCTAGTAAGCTGTTTTGCTAATGTCTTGGAAAATTTTGTTTAAATATAGCCCAGGGTAGCCGTTGCACCTTAAAATATTTTTTTTTTTTTATAATAATAAAGGCTCACCATCGTATCAGGTCCGACGTCCTTCAGGAATTTGACATTTCCGTGCATAAAAGCAATGGTCTCGTTGTAGCGTCCCACGATAACTCCCGAAGTGTCCACGAATTGTTTGCTCTCTTCGTCACAGCACTCCATTTGAGAGTCCATGTTCACTACATAGTTCTTGGGAAGGAAAATTATTTAAGCAATTTAGTATAAAACCACGAAATGTGGGTGTACTTCTAGTATACTTATTGCGCTTCGGCAATCATCATGTAGCTGTGGCTGACTGCCTCGCTGGTCTAGTGGTCCGCGAGTGTTGTACTGGGTTCGTTTCACGGTTAGGACAGTTATTGAAGTCCGCGCCCAATTTAATTGATTAATTGCTCCACATTTACACAGGTATAAACACACCTGTGCCTACTCGGGAAATAATACAGGTACCTATGTTGGTTCTTAATGGAAAACCCAAACACTTCCTGCCCCAATGATCGAACCTTGGACCATATTATGCTCCGCTATTGTGCCTAACAACCACTGGATCAAATAGGCAGTTTTCATAAAAACTACTAAATAAAAAAGAAAACTTAAAGGTTGACTAGTAGAAAATGCCTATGGCATTAAGTCCGCCTCTGTCCAATGTGCTTGAAGTATTAAATAAATAAATAAAACTTACAACTCCAGGCGATTGAGCACCACAAAACCGTAACAAATAAATCAGTATAATAGGAATCATTACAGCAGCTCATCAGTATCTTGCAATGCAAAATGAGCTGTATTAAATCCTCGCCTCATTTAATATATTGCTAAAATCGCGTGCACCATCAGATATGGTGGGACATGTCACTTTATTTGTCTGTTGTGATACCATCGCACGGGAAGTGTTTTTTAAACATGTTATAAGTTGTTAATTAGGTAGAGTATGTATTGTAGTATAATTATGTATAGTCGGCTGAAAAAGTTTATTTTTGACCATTGATTTGTTATAAAGTGTGATGTGTTTCAATTAAGTTTCAAAGAGGAATATTTTCTCACTTTGCCTAGACCCCATTTCATTTGGAGCCGGCTCTCCTCTATCTTCGCCAATGTTTCGGTTCTGGGTCGTCGAGTCATTCACTCAGGCTTCCTTCAGGTCGTTGTTGACTACAGACATCCAAGTGAGATGGCGTCTACCTCGCTTTTTTCCTACATAGGGGAGTATTTTGCTATCAATAAAACAGTAAATCGGCTAGAAAAATAGAATTTAATTTACCCTCAACCTCTAAGCGGCGAAATATTAAAGTACATACAATCACAACATTAAAGTTTTCGAATGTAAACGACTATTAATGAATTATATTCATATAATATCTAGCTACCAGGATCCATGAAGTAATAACAAGAATAAACTCCACAAGCGTTGCAAAATAAAAATAAAAAGCCAAAAATAAAGTGTTTAATAAATTTATTAAAAAAAAATACAAAACAAAAAAACGCTCGTCCATGCTTGCTACCCAACATTATAAAATTACAAAATAAACTAGTAAATAGCGTTATGTGTTAACAAGTTATATACATAAATATATATTTTATAGTGCATAAACTTGCAAAGTGAGGAATAACAATAACGTAAGCACACAAGCACTTGTGTGTCCAAGTGTACATACGCTAACGGTTACGAGAAATGCTTGTAAATGTAATCAACAAAGCCTTTAAATATTATGCAACCCGATATAACAAACAATTTCGAAAAATACATCAATAAAGTTCCTCTTTCTATATAAAATACATTTCATTTACGCTAAAGGAGACCAATGCGGCGCGAACGTCTAGTTCGCTAACTCTAATAGAAATATAGTTTAAATACATCTTAAATGTCAATAATATATTACTTTTCAAGTCTTAAATTACAGATAACCTAATACTGAAAAAGTAACTGACATCCACAGAGGTTCAAAATATTTATACCAACTTACGCTCACTCGATATGTTAAATGTAAATATATTATTCTCGAGACAAACGTTAAAACGCTGCGATGTGCAGCCTACAGATCAAAATTACGCCAAATTTTCTATAACAAGTTGGATTCAATTCAAACAAAGTTGGCACAAATATACAACTAGATGAAAAACAGAGCCCCAAAATTCGTAATAAAATAAATACGCTTAACACTAATCAAATCCTTCCAAACTAATTTCTAAACAAAGTTCGGGACTCCATTCTTACAAGCACCTTACAATATTAAATATAGACTTTTTAGTTTTAGTTCATTCTATACTATATACTAAAAATATAGCTTCTTTTTCTCGTAATATAATTATGGAAGAATGCTTAAAATGTAACTGCATTGAAAAAACGTGGAACCATAAAAATTTATAGTAACAACGTTCAATTATATGCTAACATTAGACTAGAGACAACTAAAACATTCATAAAGATATAATTTTCGTTAAGTGTATAAATATAGTTCACTCTAGTGGCCGGCCCATACAAACAAGAACAAAAAACCATCGAGCGAACACACGTTCGAACAATCGACAAACTAAAATCGAACCTTCTCGCTTCCACTTCGGTTAGAGCGAACGCGCTGCCTACTGCACAATTACAACTAACTTAGCAAGACGAAATATTACAGAAGTGTGGTCTCATGACGAGGCAACATTTACAAACAGTTTTTTAGCACACTACATGAAAACAAAGTATACACTCCAAGAAGACACTGCGGCGAAACATTCCATAGTGATGGATGCAACTATACGAAAAATGCAGTAAGCAGTGCGCGCGCTAGCGTTAACTCGGGCCGGCGCAAAGAAAAATGTACCTTAACGTTAAACAAATTAGTGTCGGAATGCGACAGGGAACCCGTCAGTCCGTGTGCAACCAAGCGATCAACGATATATGCGTGTTTTAGAAATAATTATAAGGTAGTCGTTAACAAAATATCGAGAGATATAGGTTGGTGTCCATCGTCTTGGGAAGTCAATGAACCTGGAAAGAGAATGTTTATTGTTACTTATTTTGACTACGTGTAAAGCGAGTGTTATTCTGTGTATATAACATTATTTGAGATCACGATGACGCGTATGTACGCATACCATAATTATATGCTACGTATGCACCTCATAGGCGACAGCAGAAGTCGACACCCGTAATATCCGATAAATCACAATGCCTTAAATGCAATCTGATGTATCTAGTTTTCTTTTGAAACAGCTGGACCTAAGGTCGTAAACTCATTGACGATCAAGGCTTTTAAAACCATGACTAGCAGCGCATCATTTCACGTTGCGACTGGTGTTTAGCCAAGCAAAATTATTGTATTGAATTTTATTGTAAGATAATATGATTTGAATTTAGAACTTCAGCTGAAAATTCGCATAAAAAATTCAAAAAAAAAAAACTTATTCGAAAATCAATTTTCTTCTTATTATCTTGCAGAGAGGTGTGAAAACTAGAGTATTCACTTCGGGGATAAGGTATTGGGCGAGCTTAAAACCCTGGCTGTACTCAGGATTGTATTCCTCGTTTCGATCATGAGTTAACTCTGAAATAGAGAGCCCTAGAATCCTTCGGTACCGCTCGGGATTCAATATAGCGTCCGTGACTTTTGTCCCTTTGATGAATAATCTACTAAAAGCTAGTACCTCAGCCGCAGCGGGCGCGTTGCGCGGCGGCGCGGGCTCCACACACAGCAGGCGCGGCTTGTCGTCGCGCGCCTCCTCGCCCGGCGCGGCCCCGCCCGGCGCGGCCTCGCCCGGCGCGCCCGGCGCGGCCCCGCCGCTGCCGCCCAGCGACATCTCCGCGAGCGCGCTGAGGACGCTGTCCATGCTCACAGCTGATCCGCTGTCGCCCTCGCCCTGGACAATACAATGTTCATTTTGAAAAATGTCAACTTTATTCGCGTTCAATAATGTGATCGAGATCTTACAATAGCATAATTAAAGTTAAGGTACAATTGCGAACCTACAAAAAAAAAAATAAGCCATTCCATACATTTGGGTCGAGTTATGTTTTCTATGGGACAGTTAATATTTTTTTCGCAATTGCGATGTTAGTTCCATGGAGAAAATTGTTCAATATAATGGTCTGTACAGTACACCCTAAATATGACCACATCTTTCTGTGCAATAACAACTCTATGCATTAGGCTAGCTGCACCATAAGAAAAACAGTTTATGAATTTTGTATTGTGAGCTAAAAACAAAAAACCCACTTAAATTTTGTAAATTATCACAATCATCATAGGAAAGAATCTTTAACTCACCTTTTGCGGACTAGGCTTGAAGAAATGTAAATAACAGAAGCCACGGAATCCCTGAAAAATTTACAGAAATTAAAACTGGGAAGTTCTCAATCAATATCTCTAAGGTTCAAAATTGGATAGTACAGTAGGACGCACGTAAAATCAGTGTAAATTGGCCTCACATCCTATTGAAACTTGCTTGCCAGCTCAAGGCCAAAGTGTAACACCGACTTGCGGTCTCCTGTATTTTTTCTTAATTAATTTAAAAACACTTATTACCTTCCAGACCATGATCTGTGGCTTGACTCCGCGTTCAGACAGCGCCTGCTTCAGATCACGCACTCTTGTATTCGGACTGATGTTAGATATCTGGATCAAAACGAAATATCAAAGATTAATTTAATCTACAGTTACACAGATCTTTTGGCGCTCGAATAACGTTGACAGGGGGCGCTGTTGGTAAACATGGCGGCGTTAGTTCCGATTTTAGCCACGCACTAAAAGACCCTTGTAGCGCTATACGATCCCTTTTTCTTGCCTTGGCATCCTTGCCCTGTCGCGTTGTGAGGATACGTCATTACATAATGTCATAAATAAATAATGCACTCCCTTCACAGTTGTTTTACCTGATTTTGCATCACTGTAAATATAACAGCGATCTTTAATCTCGTGACAAAAAAGTTGCTGTTGGGTTTTTGCTCCAACTGTCAAGTCTGTCACAATTAAAGTGATCTTTATTGTTATTGTAATAAGGTTGCAGTTGGGTTGCAGCTGTTAGAGGTACAAGAACTGTGACAGGACTGTAGTTACCTTAACAGAGAAGTCGATGTCAGGCCTCTGTCGCTTGGGGCGGCGCGGCTTTTCCTCCTTGTCCTTGCTGGCAGACTTGTGACTGTTGCGCCGCCGCGCCGAGCGACGCGCCTTGCCGCCGCCCTTGCCTTCCTCGCCCTCTGTCGTGTTGCCCTGGGGAATAAGATGCGATTATTATGTGCCTACTGATGGTGTACGACAAATGAGTTCCAGCAAAAAGAAGTATAACTAGTACAGTCGTTCGTCATGCGACTTTTATGCCATTGAGATTAAGCATTCTGAAAGTTGGCAACGTCGCAAATACGTTCATAACATAAGGTTTAAATTGACGTGAAATGCAACAACTCTAACAATGAAACGCTATGTATAGTTACACCTAGAAAGGCGCGGTGATAACAGGTGGAGTAAGGCCGAGTGACCGTCTAAGGACTAGAAAAATAATTGTTGGTAGACGACATCGTTGCCATCGGGGTCAAACCAGGATGAGGCTGGCACAGGAGCGTGGGAATTGACATAAGGAAAGAGAGGCGTGTGTCCAGCAGTGGGTGAAGTCGGTGTGTCGATGCTGATAGTTACCTCTCCCTCGCTATGGCTCTTGTGCGAGCGCGTGCGTCTCCGCAGGCGGCGCGGGCGCTGCGCCGCTCGCTCCTCCACGTCCGTGTCCACTTCCTTCAGGGTGCATGCACGACCCGCACTGTGGACATAAATGAGTTATATAGAGTTATAATTATTGATCTTTTTTGTGTACATGTTTTGTTCAGTGATCCCATGAAAAACATTATAACCATTTGCCTGTGACATGATTAGACAATGTGCAAATTGTATCAAATTTCTTCTTTCCTTGAAAATTGAGATTGACGGCAGTTTAGTTTTTAGAGAAATAATTCAGGACCAGAATCTAGACTTGTACAAACGACAATTCATAGACGAAAGCATACCCTGCAACTCGCGTCATCCATCGTACCATATCGCACGACGTGAACGAAAATAGTCGCGCGATTTTGTAGGCAGTCGCAAGACATTTGTGACCTAGTAAATACAAGGTATTCAATCATAATGAATTCAAAGTAATGAGTACTTACAGCATCTCGATCTCGCGCAGTTGTCCCAATATAGGCATGAGTTCGAGGCGGCGGTTGGACAGCAGATGCCAAAGAATGCCCACCGGTCGCTGGCTCATGCGTTGAGTTGATATCACCTGGATAGATACACTTTCATTAATGGTCTGCGAGCCTGGTGATTTCAATTTTGAGTAGTCATAGTTTTTTTTTTTTTAATATTGCCCCACACACACAGATACTAAAAGATAGTAGACGTACTTCGGGAATCATATCACTTGGTTTTAGTAGGTTTTTATTTTTTATTTATCCTTTTGATAGATTCTTATTTTGTAAATGTGAGCACTTTGTAGGCCTTGTAGACTTTAGATCTGTAGATCATTTTTTTATTTTATCAAGTACCTGGTACTTGTTGACAGGCCTACGCTGTCCTCCCATACCTACTGTAATTTGGAAACATTGTAAAAGCCAATTATTTTTAAAAAGAGTAACCATGGAGTTTCTCGCAGATTCTTCTCCATAGGAAACCACCAATTGGAACTGTGCACCTAGCTTCTGACGTTTCATAAGTGCCATGTAGGTTTATGTGACTTAAAATATTTTGATTTTGAACTGAAAATATTGTAATATCTATGTAATTGGAAAAGAGTTTTTTTGTGCAATTTAAGTTTTGTTTACTTCTACTTTTTTTTAAATTATTGCTTTGTAAAGTTTAAGCTTACTAAAGAGGTACATTATGTTTATAGACACGAACAAACAAAAACTTCAAAGCACTTATTTTTGTTACTAATGTTTTGCATGATTAATTTAGAAAACTGATATTGTACTAATTAAATCCTTCAATATTTTTCGGATATATTCTAAGACATAAACCACAAGTCAAGAGTTTAAAACACTTATCACACTAATATTATAAACGCGAAAGTTTGTGAGTGTGTTTGTTACTACTTCACGCAAAAACTACTGAACGGATTTGGATGAAATTTGGCACACAGACAGTTAATAACCAGGATTAACACATATGATACTTTTTATCCCGAGAATCCCACGGAATCGACACTTATGCGGGTGAAACCGCGGGGCGCAGCTAGTGGCAATGTATAAAAAAAAATACATAAAACTTCTAGACATACCTGAGTTGGTGTGATAATGATATCGATGGGTACATCATGCGGCCCAAACAGATCGGCGGGCAGTGTTTCAAACACCTATAATAGAACAATACAAATTATTATGACGTCAAAAACAATGATCGATAGACCTTTAGGTACACCTGTTTACACAAACGCTAGGCCGACACCTAAATGTAAAGGCAAAATAAACAGCTCTGGGGCCGTATTTCCAGTGTGAGAGAGAGAGAGAGAGACGGAGCTATAGAAGGCTGATAGCACCATCCCTTTTTTGCAATGGAATGGAATAATGATGGCATTAATATTTCATAATACGGCCCCAGTTGGATTTTCAAAGCTCGGCTTAGTGCAGAGAGTTGAAAATCCAACAACGCAATCATATTTTGGCTTTACATTTAGGGGGTCGCCTGGTGTGAGTGAAAGCGGGCATTACAGTAATATAATAATAAAATACAGGTGCAGGGCTTTTATTAATTACTTGGCGATTCTTCACAGACATTATGTGTATCGGTATTCAATGACAACCATTTTTTATTTCTCTCTAAAATCGTCATTTAACCGCAGTCCTCGCGACTCGCGACTCGCGGATGTTGACCCCGTGCCCCCTAAATGACTTGATAGTTTGTTTTATTATACAAATATTCATTATGTATGGAAGAAAAATACACTTTCGCCGATCCCAAATATGTGATAAGGATAAGGGCAGGAGAATAACTATGATGATAATTTATATTATAGATTTTATTTATTACGCCTATGAAGTTTCGCTAAAGAATTTAAAAAGGCGTGTTAAATGGAAGATATATTAGGGGGCTGCATGTTCTATAGGGCGTTATTAATTATCTAGGTTAATGTTAATAGTGAATTAATATACCAAACATAACAAATTAATGTTTATTATACGTGTTATTTATACAGGGTTATTGGTAAAACATTAAGAATCTCTTAAGAACTACACTCATTATGAACAATTTTTATTAAGGGACCAAACCTGAAATCGCGAAAAAAAAACCCCAGCTGTTCCCTACGTTTTGACGAGTTATACGAACATAAATATAGGGAACAGCAGATTTTTTTTTGCGATTTCAGGTTTGGTCATAGTAACAGTTGGTCTAAATGATAAGTACAATGACCTCTAAGAGTTTGTTAATGTTTTAAGAATAACCCTGTACAGTCACGAGCATAAGTATGTCTACACTTGGCTTTATTCAAAGGCAATTTCCTCCTTTATTTGTGAATGAAATTGTATGTTATTACGAACATAGTATTTCCGAACCTATAGGATTATGTAAAGTGTCGTATTTCAACTTTGCATTCATTATTTCGTGAAAAAATCGCAATTGAAAGTTGCCAAGTGTTGACATATTACTATGTATATGGCTCGTGACTGTACCTATACGACGCCTTCCGGTGCAAGTAACTACATCACACTTACACACACTATACTATGGAGAAGTTTACTAAAGGAATACATAGATGGAGTGCTACAAGGATCTTCTGGCGCTTAAATGAGATTGACTGGGGTACGTTGCTGGTAAACATTGTGAAACTGTCACAGACATTGTATTGACAACAAGATGGCGGCATCAGTTTCGATTTCAGCGACGTGGCAAAAGATCTTTGTAGCGTTGTAAGTTAGTACCATGCAGACACAGTCCTGTTAGCAGCGCTATCGGTTATTTGGGGACTGCATGATCGCTTGCATCGTGTTCTGTAAACACTTTGCAAAAAAAAAGAAATTGCATCGACCCGTATTCCGCAAATGAATGCATAATTACCTACAGATGCTACTAACGCGGGGTGCCTTCACACCCATTTCCCAAGTTTTCTACAACTTGTATACAACAATCCTCTTACTAGAAAAGCTTAAAAGAATTTCTATAGTATTAAGGAGTTTTTAGAACACTAACGTTGACAGCACAATTTTGCATGCTTTAATTATAAGCAAAACATGTATGATCTCATTTTGTATTGTAACACCTTTTTATACCGTGTTTTAAGCAAATAAATATTATTATTATTATTACTAATAAAAGTTGTATAGCGTCTGTATAGTTACACTTTGTATTCTTCTTTCGAAAGTCAAATTACTAACGACTGAAAGAGAAATCGGTGTGTAACTATTCATCTGATATAATAAGTTTATTAGTAAGGGGTTAGTCTTCACAACTTGTTTTAGGTATAAACGCTAAACGACAAATCTTTTACCAGGCTTGTTGAAAACTGGTATCACAGCTTGTATATGGATGTTAATGTTTTTATACTTTGGTGTAAACGCGAAGTAAGAGTACCGTGTCTGTGATGGTATTTGTTACATTTGTTTGTGCAATACAGATATTTAGTGAGAGATTGGGTGCATAAACTTCTCCATAATATGATCTTTACCTGGCAATCGTGCACAGTAGTGGCGACCACTGTGTTAGGCTTGATGGCTTTCATGTGCATCATCAGACCGAACTCCAGGTCGCCATAGCCTACACAATACATATAATAAGATACAGTCTATAGAGAAATAACATAAAAAGGGAGCTTTGTTTTTTTTCTGAACCCTAGTAGATTTTTTAATAAGAATTGTATTGAGTCATGACTGAATGATGAGTGAATCGTCCCCTTGTCTTTTTTTTTTTCATTTGGATTTTGACAAAGGCTGGGACGTCCATATTCTCTCACTATTAAATGAGAATTTCATGAGGGATAATGTATTTTGTTACATACCTACACAATTCATTGGAATAAAATAAATAAATACAACAATAATTTAAACCAATAAATTATGAATGTATTGCAAATTCTTAGAGATTTTAAAAGTTAAATAAATACATATAAATTATGCTAAAATCAGATAAAAGAATAAAATAAAACTAGGTTTAAAAATAATCTCTCACCTCTTCCTTTGCCGATGCGGTATCCCTCCTTGGACACGGCGACCGATCCCATGACGACCAAGTCAAGCGAAACGGAATCTTCTATGCCTGATGATAAAAACGTTATTTTATTCATTATGAACAAAGAACAGTTACGTGTCTTCCCTGACAATCTAATCCTTTATAAAGTATATTTTTTATTTCACAAAAAATAGCACTTTGCACTGTATACATTGTTTGATATGATATTTACATTATTATGCAATTGTAGACTCTATCTTTTAAACTAGGACTAGCCTGTATCTTAAAAGATAGGGTTCAGCCAAATGGATTCTGTTAATTTCACAACAAAGACAGGTGCAGACAGTGTCAATGATTTGTACTAACAGGTGTACAGAAAGAAAATGAAAATCCTTGACAATGGAAACTCGTAGAAAACAGCAGTAGCCATCTCCCATTAAGAGATGTTAGATTTATGTCCAGTTTATGAAGTGCTGTGCGTAAGGAACATATCACGGTATCGTTTCTAAATTTTATACATGCTAAAGAAAATACAGGAAATCCCTTCGTATATTCATTTATGCTGCCAAACATGGCGTAGAATATAAGAATCTTCTTCTCAAATTATCTTTTTCTATACCCAACTGGGTTTGAATTTATTGGCATCTATCCAGGGGGTGAAATTACTCATTAAAACTTATGAAAAAAACACTCTCAAAATAGCGAAAACAAGCCTATGTTTTACAAATTTCGATTATAGGATGTATGTAACAAACAGCATATTTTTCCTATTCCGTTTAGTCCGTTGCATAGTAGGTAAAAGGTATTCTCATATTCATGAGAACTTTCACCCTCTGGAAAGATGCCAATTTGATTTAAGGTCAGTTTTCCATAACACTAGCGCGCTTATGTAATACTGAGAAAATCCACATTTGCTGTCTTCTCTTTTAGTATCAGACATCGAACAGTTATAATACTATACGCCTTATACGCGTTTATAGGTAGGCGTTATAATGCAGCTTAGCAAGGTCGCCATCTCTCGCAATATCGCCAAAGAACTATGCGTGAAAAAGTCGTTCTGAAACCTTTCTTGGAAGGCCAAATCGTTTCAAATCCCACACACATTAAGGCTCAAATCACACCGAGATGGAAGCGAAGCGGCGAGCAGTTTCAGTGTCATAAAATTTTAAACTTTATCTTCATTCATATAATACATAGTATCGCTTGAGAAACTTGAAAGGTCGTGCGGCCGCCCGCGGCGCCGCGTGCACTTCAATGACTCAAGTTTCTCATGCGAGTATTATAGTAATGAAAATAAAGTTAAAATTCATAATGACACTGAAACTGCGCTCCGCTTCGCTTCCATCTCGGTGTGATTTGAGCCTTACAAGAGAATGTAAGTAAGTTGTTTCACACTCATTAGTAGCAAAGAACTTTTTTTTTTTCATTTATACGGATCAAAAGAGTTTCACAATTGTCAACATTACAATTTATAATTGACTAGCAGCGCTTCGCGGTTTCACCCAAGTGTCGATACCGTGGGAATATCGAGATAAAAACTATCCTATGTCCTTCCCCTGGATGAAATCTCTCTGCTAAATTTTATCGGAATCCGTTGTGGTTTAGGCGTGAAAAGGTAACAGACAGACAGACAGACAGACAGACAGAGTTACTTTCGAATTTATAATATTAGTATGGATACATGAAGTATAGCATAGTATAACCTTACGAGTCAATGAATCTTGGATAAAATAACTAATAAACAGAATTTTTTTGCTAGTGCAAGGTCAAGCCTGAACAAAAGACCAGTCGATACCTGTTTACTGATGATGTCATACTAGTACTACAATAAGTCTGTTGGCAAGACCGAATATAGGACAATCTTGAATATTTTTGGTGACAAGGAGTAAGCTGCGATGAAGGCGTATGAGGAGAGGAAAGCAATATCCTTTTTTAGGGTTCCGTACCCAAAGGGTAAAATCGGGACCCTGTTACTAAGACTCCACTCTCCGTCTGTCTGTCACCAGGCTGTATCTCATGAACCGTGATAGCTAGACGGTTGAAATTTTCACTGATGATGTATTTCTGTTGCCGCTATAACAACAAATTATAAAAATAAAATAAATTTAAAATAAAAGTTAAAAAAACGTTTTTTCGGTGTTTTAATATGCCTTGTGGTACGGAACCCTTCGTGTGCGAGTCCGACTCGCACTTGGCCGGTTTTTTTTACTGCGGTTACTAATCCGACTACAGAAGGTGTGGCCATCTTTTAGCGTTCGCACGGACGTATTATCGCTGCGGGATTTTATCGCGCACTGGATTTTCAACTCTCGGTGTTGAGCCGAGCATTGAGAATCCAATAGAGCGCATCCCAGCGCGACAAAAAAAATACACTGTTAGATTTTCAAGTCTCGGCACTAAGCAGTGCGTTGAAAATCCAGTGAGAGGAAAAATCGCCGCGCGAAAAAAAAGATTCCACACACCAGAGGGGCAATTCTCGTAATTTTAAGAACGTTCACAGTCTGATCTCAGTCTCAATCTGTCAAAAATACTTCTAATTTCCATACATTTTGACAAGTTTTTGACATTTGTTTGCCGCCGAGATGAGACTGCGACTAGATTTTTAACGTTTTAAATTACGAGAATTGGCCTTCTGGTCATAGTTATGGAATGATGAAGTCCTTCTAAAAAAAAAAAGGCTTTTGTGCTGCGAGAGAAGAATTGACTTCTATAAACACTGACATAAGGTTCAAATTGAAATAAATCGGCAACGAATTACTACTGTATTTTCCAAGTAATGTACTTACCAATTGGTTTCCCATAGGACTCCATTCCGTTACGCGAGACGGCCTTCCTGATGGCTGCCGGGCCGGTCTCTCCCTCAGGCAGCTCGAGGCGGTTGAGGAACCCTTTCTGCAGACGAGGCACCGGCACGTAGAGGGTCTTTTGTTGCTCCAGGCACAGCACCCTGGGGATTACAGGTTCTTTATACATTTTGCACGACGACAGCTCAGTACAACGTAAGGTTCTTTTGGCGTGTGGTCAAAATCAGAACTTCCATCATGCCATCTTGTTTTGTCAATACAATTTCTGTGATAATTTCACTTATGATCTCGCTTAGTGGAAAGCGATGAATGAGGTCTATGATTGAACAAGCAAGTACAAAAGATTGTTTACTAACAATTGCTTGTTCACCCTTGTTTACTAACAATTCCCCTGACCTTGACCCTGTCAATGTCATTTAGGCGCCAAAAGATCCTAGACGCACCTCTCAAATTACTGCTAATTCTACCTTCATCGGCATTTATTGACACTGTTTTGGATGCTTAAACTACCCTGCTTATTTGCTCGTGGGTGTCTAAAAAGACGAAGGGCATTTCGAGAAAGTGTTCCGTTTATAAGTTCCCTATAAGTGCCCATTAGATGTCTTTTTAGATTCCGAGATTATTTATTTAATTAATACTTCAAGCACAAATGTACAGAGGCGGACTTAATGCCATTGGCATTTTCTACCAGTCAACCTTTGGGTGATGCAGAGACAAACAGTGGTAGTTGCAATCATGAAAATTGAGGAATACATATTTTAAATATAAAGATAAACCTATTAAAAACTAGATTTCCTTCTACCATGCAGTTTCTTAAATAGTGAACTTTTATAAGGATGTTTTTGGGGGAATATAGTGCTAAGTACTCTATCTTTTATTTACATCATATTAATCGAAATGAATCCGTAATCCAGCAAAACTAATCGAAGGAGGAACTAGGTTAAATGAACAGTGGCATCTAGCGTATTGAACTGTTTATGCTAATATATTGAGAGATACATAGATGAGAACAGAATCTACACGAACAAAGTGATCGAGAATTAAATCAACTGTTTGCAAATTGGTCCCACTCTGCACTGCATAATTAGCCTATACTGTTTCCACTGCTGGGACACATGCCTCTTTGGAGAGGGTGCGCCATAATCCACCACGCGGGCCCAGGCCCAATGCCGGTTGGTGGATGACACATGTCTTTGATATTTTGGGTCTAGCTAGGATAATGCCGGTTTTCTCACGATGTTTTCCTTCACCGTTTTGAGAGCAGTGGTGATGAAATTAAATTCACAAAGTGCCTGCCTGGGTTCGAACTCACGACCTACAACTCCGCACGGAGTGTTATAAAGGTGATTACATGTACAGTCACGAGCATAAGTATGTATACACTTGGCTTTATTCAAAGACGATTTTCTCACAGTATTTTCGAACCCATAGGTTTGTGTAAAGTGTCGTATTTCAACGTTGCATTCGTTATTTCACGAAAAAATCGCAATTGCAAGTTGCCAAGTGTTGACATATTAGTGCGCTTCCACCGATCGATTATTGTCGTCTCAATTGTTTCGATTTTTATTCGAATAAGTAACTATCTCACAAAATAAAACATATTGAGCCCATTTTGACGCATTATTGTTATTAACCTAACAAGTACAGACGCCAGCAGGTCAACCTACCCGAAACTGTCAGATTTTCCCAATCAACCTTGAACCTTATGCTTTAGCAATAAAGTCGAAAATCTATTAAAGAAATCTGACAGATTGTAGTAACTTGATGTGCTGGCGTCTGTACATGACATCATTATAAGACAATAAAAGAGTTACGATCACGACTCGAAACTGCATGAACTAACTTATCGTACATCGTGTCGCGTGAACAAATAAATTGAGATTGTTAAACGACTGTCACCTAGAGCAAGCACAGTGCCTGATCTACGAGTGAAAGTTAATAGTGAATCATATAATTACTATATGTATTTTATTTAGTTAAAGTAGCTAATACTTAGTTTACTATCTCGAGTGATAAGCATGTCTAGCTCCGCATGTGAACTTATGATCTTTAAACTGCCATGAACTGCACGTGACACAATTGTGTCTGGGAGTGCCCACAGGGGTGTCCGTGGCATCACAGCGGGCCCTATCAGAATAGGTACCAGCGCTGCGGTTTTTTTTTTAATATAATTTTGTTAGTTTAAAATGCTCCTTTTTTACTGTTTGTACTTCCAATAAATAAGGTCGAAAACTGATTGACTTTGGCACGACTCATAATGCGAAGCATTAGTGCTTGCTTTACGATGGAAAAATTTTGTTTGCCTCCTTTCTGCAATTGTTTCTAATGTTATACTCCTGCTAGTACACATAACCTACTTATTTAATGGAGATTAATCCTGTACAAAAAGTGAAAACATCAAAATATTTCTAAAAAATTCTCGTCAATGAAGTATGAAACCTGAAAACATTGTAACTTGCGAAAAAATCAATTTTAATTGAGTCAAATTAGTATGCCTTGCCCAGTCCGGGGCGTAGTATCACCGGTGTAACACAAAAAGTGTAAGGTCACTTTTTACAGTACATACCGATTAACCAACGCGTTACATATTCATGCCGCGGATCAATGATAAAGCAATCATCAGGATACACTTAGTTAAATACCGATTGTGTAAGCGGTAAGTTACCATATTTTAACAGCTATTTATAAATAGGAACTATGATTGCTTCACACCCCCACGCGAGTTCACTAAACTGTTTAAGTAAGTACCTACTTTACAAAAAATCTAAATTGAGAAAAAGCCTAATTATATTAATAAATACGACTAAGTACCTACTATTAATAATTATTTGATAATTTCAAAATTCATATTGTTTAGAAAACTTTAAATTAGCTGTAGTTTCCCGAAAAGAATAATATAAATACAACTTCTCAACGTTTTTTGAAAGCCTGATCAAGTAGATCGGAGTCTCATACTAATTGGCGTACCCATATAAAACACCATTATTATCTAGAAAAATACACATAGCTATGTTCTATGTTATGGGTTTGGTTTCCGCACTTAGTCCTTCAGTGGACGATTGTGCGTGGGCCATGGCGGCCGTCGGTGGTTATTCCAACCAGCCCACCTCCCTTCAGAAGCTGATCAAATCTCCTGGTCTGTTAAGAACATCTGTGTACGATCTGGGTGTCCCGAGGGTTTCTGACCTTATCTGGGTGACGCCTGTGCACTCAAAGAGCACATGTGCAATGGTTTCATCAGCCTCATGTAAGCCCTGCACAGGGGACTGTCACATACACATAGCGCTACAAAGTTATTTTGGTGCGTGGCCAAAATCGGAACTAACGCCGTCATCTTGTTTTTTCAAGAATTTTTACAAATGTTCACCAACAACGTCAACGTCAGTCGAGCGCTACATGATCCTTTTGTACGTTATTATGGGATTTGACAACCGAAACGTTAAATAGGCTTTCAACAACCCGAAGATCAGACAAGTTGCAGCGTGGTAAAACTTTTGAGATTTCAGAAGCATAACCCGCGAAAGCCTACTGAATTGAATATGTTGCCAAATCTCACGTAAATTGATATGACTGGCTTTTAATTGCGTTACACACTAACGGTAGCAATGGCTTTAATTTTGACAGTTCAACAACATTCATTGCGTAAATTCACGTTGTTGAGCAGGCAAATTATTAAATTTTTCGAATATAATATGTAGCAACTAGCAACGCCCCGCGGTTTCACCCGCATAAGTGTCGATGCCGTGGGAATATCAGGATAAAAACTATCCTATGTCCTTTTCCGAGATTCAAAGTATCTCTGTACTAAATCTCATCTAAATCGGTTCAGCTGTTTAAACATGAAGAGGTAACAGACACGACACACTTTCGAATTTATAATATTAGTATGGATGGATTAGCAATATCTTTCAAAATTATTCAGACTGTGATCGATATTGTGTTATGCAATCAGGGTGAAGAGTTCAGCGTCTTAGAAAATTGCCTTAAGGGGGAAGCTCTAAGGTGGCCCGCGAAATTCAAATTTTTTTTTCTTTTTCTCACGCACAAAAACACCGTTCCGAACTGAAAGGCGCGTAAAAAAAATCGAAAAGTGCTCTGGAAGATCGAGTTTTATGAAAAAACCACTGCATAAATTAAAGTTATATTGTTTTAAAGATTTTACAGTTCTTTTATTACTTATTTACACCAAAAGTTACGTTAAAAATAGCAAGAAAAACTAATCTTTGTTGGCTCATAACTTTTTAATGGCTTTTTATTTTACTATTCTGTTTCCGTACAGACAAAATTAATAATAAGTCAAAACAATATCATGTTTAACTTTGGATGCACAATGTCAAACAATGGAGCAATACTCTCCAGAAATTTCTATGGAAAAAAATATCGACTAGTGGCACCTTAAGCTGCCTTTCAGAAATCGGGTACTAGTTAGCTGCCAGTCAAGTAAATAGCCAAGCTACTGTTTCACGACACTAGTTTCATAATGCAAACCCCGCTTAATCGTACTGGATATAACTAATACTTACGTGAAAGTGGATACGCCTTGTTGAGTAAGATTAACTATCGTATTAACAAAAACACACGAAATTATTGTACCTTCCAGCTGTTGATTTACGATTATGATTTCAGGACGGTAAATAATAAAAAGCAACATGCCAAAAGTAATAATTTTCTCTTTTCTTTTCTGTATATTTCTCGCCTTGACAATAAACTCAAAAGTATTTATTTTTATTTCAGCATTTATTTTAGTTCTTTTAACTTAACAGCTGTGTTGCTTGAAAGTCTGACAACCAGTCTTACCAAGGGGTATCGTATTACCCAGTAACTGGGTTGTGGAGGTCAGATAGGCAGTCGCTCTAATTGCGAATTGGACTAATGGCGAACTGGACCAATTGCGAACTAGACCAATTGCGAACTGGACAAATTACGAACTGGAACAATTGCGAACTGGACCAATTGAGAATTGGACAGTTGGACATTTTGCGAATTGGACATAATGCGCCCAAAGGGTAAGTAAGGGGTATCGTATTACCCAGTAACTGGGTTGTGGAGGTCAGATAGGCAGTCGCTCTAATTGCGAATTGGACTAATGGCGAACTGGACCAATTGCGAACTAGACCAATTGCGAACTGGACAAATTACGAACTGGAACAATTGCGAACTGGACCAATTGAGAATTGGACAGTTGGACATTTTGCGAATTGGACATAATGCGCCCAAAGGGTAAGTATCACGATCTGCGGGGCAATTGCCTAACACATTATCGATCGGATTCGGTTTCATTTTGACAGTTCAACAACATTCATTGCATTATTTACGTGTTGAGCAGACAAATTTTTCGAATTTATGAAGCAATGGATTAGCAATTTGCTTCAAAATGATTCAGATTCCGATTGATAGTGTATTACGCAATTAGGGTGATGTATAAAAACCAAGCGTGCCATTTTTTGACTAGGTAGGTATACTATGACGTCACAATCACTATTTAGTGATGGGAAAATCAAATCGATTCAAAGACGCATTACGCAATTAGGGTGATGTATGAAAACCAAGCGTGCCATTTTTTGACTAAGTAGGTATACTATGACGTCACAATCACTATTTAGTGATGGGAAAATCAAATCGATTCAAAGACGCCGCCGCGTGCGGCACTCGTCTCGCCCCACCCCCGCGGGACCTAGCGCCAGCGCTCACGCTCACCCAGGCCAGGCAGCAGTATACAGGACTGAGCGCGAAAGTGGCGGCTTACGATTTTTGTACGTAAGCTGGGCTCGCGAAGTAGTTGCTCTTGCGTTATCTAAGTGCATATTATATCTCGATGCTCGTGCCTTCTCTGTATGAGAATAGAACTCTGCAGTGGGACAATAAGAGGCTGGTATTATTTTATTGTAAAAATATGTTGGTTTAATAGAAATAAATGCTTCTAGTTTTATATCTTATGACGATAGATAATGTTCAAGAAACTTGAGCAAGGAGATCGATATCGTTGTACCTAATAAGATTTCGATCAAGATACAAAGAACCGAGAGCGATTGGGATCGATCAACGTTATCGAACCTGCAGGCACCTTTAAGGCGTGAATTCGAAGTACTTACTTACAAATTATTTAAAAGCCTGGAGACATTCTTGACATTTTTATCAATTCTAGAACAATATAGAAAATATGGGTAAACGTTATTTCATTTTTAGGGTTCCGTACCTCAAAAGGAAAAACTAAACTTTTATAAGATATCACTTCATTGTCCGTCTGTCCCTCGACTGTAAACTCCACAGTTATTAAGTTGAAATTAACATCAAATACTCAGGGCAGTGAAAAAATCAAATTTCTATGTCAACGCAATCAAAAGATACGGGCGTTTACGTTCCGAAATCAAAACCTATAGGGCGATTGTGCACTACAAGGAATTTTACTGTCCGGCAGTCAGATTTTTTACGGTCCCCTATACGCACGCCATAATAAAAAAATAAAATCGGACCAGCCGGACAGTAAAATTCCTTGTAGTGCACAAACACCCATAGGGTACTTCCCGTTGACCTAGAATCATGAAATTTGGCAAGAAGCAATGTCAGGTAGCACAAGTAAAGGAAAAAATCCGAAAACCGTAAATGGTAGTTACATTACAAAAAAAAAAAACCCGTGATAATCTATTTACATACAAACTTGGACGGAACCCTCGGTGCGCGAGTCCGACTCGCACTTGACCGGTTTTTATTTGTATTCTGAGCTGGCCTGGTCTTGACCTCGAACACGCCCATAGATATAATGATCACGCCTGATGGAAAGCGATGGATGAGGTCTATGAATCATAGACCTCATCCATCGCTTTCCATCAGAGTGAACAGGCATATTCTGGGCACGCTCCACACTTTGGCTGTGCGCATAATAAATGTGAACGTCAAAATTACATAAGACAGGCTGAATGTTTTGAAATAAACATCCCTACCTCTAAAACGTAACATACAGTTTAGCTTACATAGTAGGCAATGAGTTATCACAGTGATTACAGGGTCAAAATATACAAGAAATTCATTAGGTATGTGATTATGTAGTATCAGATTAACCAAAAAATATTTACAGAATTCACGGAACTGTGAAACCTAAAAGATATCGCTTATCATTGGGTTTCAGTAGCAAATGTTTGCGTTGTGTTGTGTTCAGTTTTTTTATTTATTCTGCTAAGTTACTAAGTTTTATTCGGAACGAAATTAATCAATTTTTAAGTTCATAACAACATAATTATTGTAAACATAATAATTGTTTCTGTAACTTATCATTTTGCACCATTTCTATTGCCTATTTTATAATTGCTGTTAACCGGCGCGTACGCAGAAAATATCACAACATTTTTTTCAAGATAATACATATAAATGTGTCACGGTTATTAGGGAAACCAATAATGATTTTTCATTAAACCCGAATTGAGTTTATCTACACGTTACAAGTTTTGCAAAAAAAAAATAGTAATTAAAAAAAATAAAAAACCCGACTGCGATAAAACTTGATTTAAAAAAAACTTAAAAGCTAAAAACAAGCAACAACATTTTAAATTAAAAGTTGGAAGCAGACGGGACGGGACCCCCATTTTGAAAATATAATAAAAGTTGGAAGGAGGCGGCACCCATACCAGATGGGTGCCGCCTCCTTCCAACTTTTATTTAATTTAAAATGGGCTTGTTTTTACCTTTTCAGTTTTTTTTAACTTAAGTTTTTTAGCGCAGTCGGGTATATATTTTTTTTTTAATAACTTTTTTTTTATATTTCCAGCTTTTTAGTTTACAAATGTGAAAGATTTCGCAGACAATTTAAGTAGTTCTTTTCTTGGAACGTGTTTTTTACGATTTGTCACTTCGAGTTACTTTTAACCGTAAAAGTTGTATAATAAATATATATTTTTGTAATCACCTTTTAAAACCCTTTATTTTGATACCCCACTTGACAGGTCTTGAGAAAAAAAATATTTTTTTGAAGACCTAACCGTAAAAGTTGTATAAATATATATTTTTGTAATCACCTTTTAAAACCCTTTATTTTGATACCCCACTTGACAGGTCTTGAGGAAAAAAAAATTTTTTTGAAGACCATAATCGCGCCGAAAATCGGCCATTTCATTTTTTTTTTCAATTTTGATATAAGTAGCCAGTGTCACGCTCACAATTAAAACGCTAACGGCACATCTCAAGCTGAACTCGATAAAGCCGTTTAGGCTACAGAGCGTGCCAAAGAAATATACATACCTACATACACTCGAAAAACATAACCCTCCTTCTGGCGCAGTGGGGTAAAAATAACGGTCTTTTTATTTTAAATTACAATCATTCAAAAATATAAGACGGTGAAATATTTTCACGGAATATGTTAACGAACTAATTATATTTGAAAAATAAAATCGCAAGTCACACCAATACCGTAACATGCTCATTAGGTATAAGAAAATTAAATTAAAGTTAGCAGAACGTATAAATTTTCAGCGGCTTGCAGCGATTTATGTAATAAAGCAGAAAGTTATAAAACACTGAGTAGGTATGGAATGCGTTACCCAAGATATCGGTCATGGGTTGCGTAAGTAATCAATGTACTTGGGCACTCTGGTTTTCCACTGGCTTTGTCTATACATATAATAAATCTGTAGACGAGGCGTTTCTGTACATTGAAAATATTAAAAAAAAAAATAGTTGGGGTGTTATAGGATAACCAACAGATGCCATTTCATCAATTTTTAGAATTTTTGTCTGTTTGTCTGTTTGTCGGTTTGTCTGTTTGGATGTGACAAAATTTCATTTGAACAGGTGCAACGTAAAAAGTACCAAACCAATATGGTTAATTTTTATACTCAAATATAGTGTAGAACTCGGAGTAGTGTTTAGTTTTTGTTTCATCGCAATCGGTTTACTGTATCAAAAGATATAATCAATTTAAAGTATTCTACAACAACTTTCATTACGTAAGTTGGATACACGTAATGACATCTATTGGCGCTTTATAGTACTAACGAAAACATAATTATTGTGTTTATAACATTATTATGTGAATAATCACGTCATGCAGGCTTACCTATAAGATGACTATCACAGTCACTTCTGCCTGTGTTATTTGAAAAAGTAATGATAATGATTACATAATGTTGGTTGATTAGTGGCGCTAAAAGAATTTCAAATAAAAAGTTAGGATAATGTAAGATAATATTATGTGATGTGGTGTTCTGAGTGATAAAGATTGCAATGATAAATGATAAATGATTTTATTTTTGTAAGTAGGTTTGTACAAACACTTTTACACGTCAATCATGTTTTTTTTTTAAACTAGATGAAGTCGGCGTTTCCTATCTGACTACTCTGAGAAGAAAGGCCGAAACAAACACACACACGGGCAACATTATGTAGGTGCTCTTTCGAGGGGCAAGCAACCTTTCTAACATTGTTAATAGAGAAGCATTTTCTTAGTGACATAAGGTTTTAAGATCATATCACAGTTTCATAGTTTTTGCCTTTTTTCTCGAATTTTTTAAAATTTCTTTACCATGATAACGCTTCAACGCACACCTCCAGACGGGCTGTTGATTTATTGAGTAAAGGTTCGGCAGATGCACACCCTTTTTTTTTGTTTTCGGGGTGGAAAATCTTCATGGATGTTCGCCGCCCTGGGGCGGGCGGCGAGGTCTGTCAGGCTCTTACTGACTAAAAATCATCCCAGTGTTCCGTCTCACACCTACGCCGGGGGTTGCGGGACCGTACGATCCTTCCGCAACCCCCGACTGGTGACGGCAAAGAGGGGCGCGCGTGGGACACTACGCGCCGCCAGCTCAAGTCCTGATGTGTTGGCGGTGACAGACGTCCCTGAATTCGTCGCCCCTGGACCCGTTTAGTGGGCTGGAAGAGGGCGTTGTCCGCCCTCCGCCGACGCCCGATGCGCCTACTGCGGGCCGGGTGAGGTGAGGTGAGGTGAGGTGATCTCTCTCTCCCTTTCCACAGCCTTTCGAGACAACCGTTTCGCAGAAGGAAACCACCGCGTCCCAGGACTCTTCGCTGCCGTCGACTCGACTACGGCCGGCAGCGATACGTCAAGGTGCACACCCAATACAAGTAGCACTGCCATGTCGTAAAAAGGTATTGTAAATTATGTTTTCGAGACAATAACTAAATTTTTAGCCATTGTCTTGGTTAAAACCATATCGACCCCTTTTTTTTTTGGATGGGAAATCATCAAATGACCCCTCCCGCTCTGGGTGGAGCGGAAGGGAGTGTCAGACTCTTACTGACTAAAACCCAGCTACCCATTACTCTCCGCTCGCAGGCCCGCGCCTACGGTGGCCGGGAGTCGTCACGCGGCTCCCGACGCCCGGAGCGTCTCCCACGGTGGCTGGGACGGGAGGCTCTCTCCCTGAGCCATCCCGCCACCTCCTTTGCTAGCATGACTGCTTCGCAGAAGGAGGTGACTGCCTCCCACTCCCTCTCGCCCCGGACCATGACTCGCACCAGGGCCGGACGCGAGAGGTCGCCGCCGCTGCCGATCGCCTCTACGAGGACACGGCGGTGCTCCGCACAAGCGGGGCAGACCTCCACCGTGTGCTCCACCGTGTCCTCTGGGCGATCCTAGCAATGGTGACACCCGGGCGTTTCCTCCCGCCTGATGATGTGCAGGAACCTCCCGAAACTTCCGTGTCCGGTGAGGACCTGCGTCAGGCGGTAGGTGAGAGCGCCGTGGCGCCTCTCTAGCCACTCCTTAAAGAGGGGTCTTATCGCCGCTATCGCGGCGTGCCCTGCGCTGGGTAGCGACAGTCGCTCTTTCCATGCCGCCATGAGATCGCGCCGGAGATCTGTCCGCTCCGCACCGATTTGCCGCGGAAGCGAATCTTCCCCCCGGCGTAGTGCGTAGTTAGCAAATGTGGGCACAGGTTTACAGAATAAGTTAAGAAAGACTTCAAACTACTTTTCAGATAAACTTCAGTAGGTACGATTTAAGAGTAACACCATTGATGTATTCTTCTTTTTATCTTCTAGATATCTCGACGCTATGATAAAGTCTTAATATTGGTATGTAAGATATCTACAATACCAAGTTAAGAATTTCTAAATTTATCGCAGAGCGGCAGAGAAGAAGACAAGACTTATAAAAACTAACTTCAAACTTCACCTACTAATCTCAGATATACTTTAGATAAAATGGTGGTATGATTTTACGATTTATTCCGGTCTAACTTAGTATTCTAAAACAAATGCAAAATAAAATGGACATAATATGGCTATTTGGTCAGACAATCAGCCTCGAGCAGGCGCTTTCATTTTTATTTATCCTCAAAAATCAAAGTGACACTTCGTCGCATTGTCATTATGAACCCTGAAGACGCAGTGACTGCTGTACAGTCGAAAGGGCTATGGTTGAGAACCCCAGGCAAGGGAAGCGTTACCAGACAAGATCGGAAGATTCTTCCTTTTACACCTTTCCTAAGCGACACATTATTGTGTTCCGACATCCACGTGAACGAAGTCGCGGGCACAGCTAGTATAATAATAACACAAAAAATATTGATATAATATATATTTTTATATTGTATTTTATGTGTTTCTAATTAAGTGCCTTGATGCCTGAAATAAAGGGATAAATAAATAATAAATTACAATGTTGGTATAATTAAAATGTAATTTATACACTGTGGTAGGTACGTCGACGCGCACCCTGTTACCATGGATACAGTACATGATAGATATACATGACAGAATATTCTTTATTAAATACACCAAAAAGTTACAGATATAAATGTAGACATTAATTTACAAGGGGTGACACAATGGGCGGTCTGAAACATTTACCTAGTCGGTTATTACAAAAAAAAATTGTTGCTCCATACATTTTGACCGCGTGCGGTATTGCACTTTTCTATGAAAAGCAGTTATTTTTTTGATAACCGGGAACTATTTTTACGCTAACGCTGGGGCGTCTAGAATATAATTATATGCCCCCTCTGAAATTATGTGTTGCAGTAACTCGACAGTAGCCACTTACAGGTGTCAACGAGACAAATCAGTTATGTCGTAGACATTCAGAGACCTATTCGATAAAGAATCGATTACCTTTACAGCGCGGCGATACTACAAGATGACAATCGCTTGGAATTTCGTTGATGAAGTTAAATGCGGTGTTCATGTGACCCGACTGACAAAATGACAAACCCATCATCGTTAGGTCCTTAATCAGAGAAAATCTACGGCAAATAAATTGATACATTCATTAAGGCCGGTCGATGATAGGGAGAGTACGTGCAAGTAGAGAAATTCTGCACTCTCAAATCATTTTAGCAGGAAAGGACACTCGGGATTTGAGTAGAAGTCCGAAACAACCTATTCTCACCTCAAAGCACCCATTGTAAGCAAAAATTACGATAAAGCGTAGATGCAAGATATTTCTTCACATTCGATTGCTTATTCTCTTCTAGAACAATATGAAACCGTTGCTTGGAAATGAGTCGAGGAATTCGACTGTTCCATCGGATATAATATACAGATAGTTCGCCGCCTGTCACCATTATTCTGTAGCAGAGTTTCAATCTCGCGCTCCATTGGGAAATTTATTGGCTATTAGAGAAATCCAATCAGAGCTCTCGGCTTGGATTTTAAACGTTAGTTTTGTATGTCGGTGTTTGTTGCCGCTACGACAAATTGGGAAACAAAGAAAACATATTCGAGCAGTTTAAACTCCAAATTCCACAGAGACACTACACCAAAACCAATCCGGACAGACACCAGTTTGTACTGATTAAAATGGTTAACGTATTGTCCCTTCTAAATCTATTTTTTGTATTGTACTAAAATGTTCATTTCCTAACCCCTTACGTTACCAACGCAGAGGGCGTTGACTCTGATTGAAGAAACAAAGTAATGGTATGTGAAATATTACGTTTCTTCATAGCAAACAGTGAGAGTAAATAGCATGCTAATGTCAGTATCTTTTTATTATTTCTTTTAGTCACTTTCTGCTAATTAAAACTGCAAAACCAGCTGAAAACTAAATATAATTCTTTCAGTAACGACTATTTAGGCGTTTCGGTGAGACACCTCTATGCTATGGTCTAAAATTAGCCCTGTATTATTCGAGTTCTGGAATGTGTCCCGTGCTCGCCGGCTACCTCGAATCAACTGTGCACGATGCGAGATAAAGGTTTCGCTTTAAATTCGCGAGTCTGGTGCGATTCTAAGCTGCGAGCCGTCAATCAGCTAGCGGCGCGGAACGCACCAACTGCACGAAAGGATGATATAAGAGGTACAAATGCGAGCGCTATGTACACTCTAATTCGTGCAGTGCTGGACTTTCTTCGCGTTTAAATACTTATATTTTATATTTCTTAATGTCGCAATTAGTTAATAATAAATTAGATTCCAGTTGAAACGGGTAAAGCCCCTATGCTTGGAAGATCGATAAAACAAATTATTCAGCAATCTATCGATCAATCTACTCGTGATTATCTGATACTACTATTGGCTCGTTCTTGGAAATTGTCAATTAAACAAACCGCATATTTTATTCAGTCACTTTTCAAGGCCGATGCATACTGAATTGTGTATCAGTTTGTATTTTATGTTTTTCCAACAACACCATGTCTTGAGTTTCTTAGTAAGACTTAAGTACTTCAAGATGATTATAAATTTAAAAATTTTAATTCTCATGAAGGTATTTTCTTTATAGGGTTAGGTACTGTATCGTTTACCGTTGGAGAATTTGTCAATCAACGACTACTGAATGGTCAAAAACGAAGTGTACTCCGTGATAAAGCGCCTTGATGTCTTCTAACTTGTGTACAGTCGGTTACACATCACCAGCAAAACGAAAATCACCCTTTCTACTACGACATAAGGGTGCTGTCAATGTCAAATTGTTATCACTGATGTGCATGAATTGAATGTACCTATGTCACCTCAACAAACGTAAGTTAGAGCCTTGCGAGTTCTTTAGAACTTTCGAAGACCACGACAATTGGTAGGTAGTCCTATATCATACAAGATCTAGGCGATAGTCACTTACCTCACGGCCTCCTGCGGCTTATCAGGGTTGACTTTCACGGTGCTGGCATTCTTGAACACGTCCAGCTCAGCAAGTTTGGCGGCAGCCTCCGGAGCCCCCTTGAAGTTGGGGATGCGATTGTACACGGGGCGCGGGAACATGGCCAGCCCGTTGGTCTCCAGATGACGCCATACCTTCAGCCGGAACGAATGCTTCGTTATCTCCTCCAGCACCGCTTTCTTGGCTGAAAGTGTGTAGACAGTAATTTAATTGCGGGTCATTGAACCTTTTTTAATTTTGTTATGTTAGTGAGTATACGCGGAGCGTAGGATGATTGTTGGCAAGATGTGTCGATGACTAGGTTTGTAGAAAGACCTAGACAAGAATAGCGTTAAATAATCGATAAAATAACGCCAATCTGATCCTGGTCTTTGCATCCCGGTTTTGGCCTGCAGTGGTGTTGCAAACGCTGTCATGTCTTTGATTTACTATTATGAATGAAGTTACTATCAATAAATTAACGACGAGAAAAAAGTTTTTTTTTTACTTTTCTTAGTAAACGCTCAAAAATGTTTTCAATTGAGATTTCCATCAACGAATAAATCGCAATTTCAAAATTAGGTCACAGCGATAAGTAAATAAAACCGAATATAATAGTATATTTATGAAACCAATGTATAAACTAAGGTAAATGACCGTTATATTCAACAGTTGGTATGTTATACGTCGAGTAGTAAAACCGTAAATTGCTTAAGCGGGTTTTGTAGTAAAATAAACGTTATTATACCGGTGGATAAACTTTATGTGCGACATAATAATGGTCAGTGTGTTACTTATAGTTATTGAAGTGAAGTTCGATATGTTTATAAAAGCAATGCTACTGATTATTTTATCGATAGTTATTATTCACTGCTCGAATCGCGGTAAAATACTTTCTCAAGACGTTTGGCAACCCCGCATTGTCGATCACATATTTTCTCTTGGGAATAATAGTGTTGTCCCTTATACGGGTAGTCACAGGAAGAGACGATGAATAAATATAGTCCGACAAACGTCGTGAATGAAATGGCGCTGCTTGTCAAGGGCACATGTCAAAAATCTGTCAAACCCGGTACATTTCATGTTAGTTCTATATTTCGTCACGTTCATTACGATACGTGTCCACTATAGATCCCCAACAATGCGCGTGAGTGGCAAAGGTGACACCCAATAAAACGTAGACGGTGAACTTATTGAAGTCCGAAATCGAAATAGGAATAAATGTAAATTATTAGCAAGTTGATGCCAAAAAAATATTTGTTGGCCGTGATATTTTATTTGTCATACTTATTTGTTTTTTGTGGGCCGCGTCATGGCCGCTTAAAATGTCTTTAGAATATTTTTTTTTCTATAAGCAGATTATCTGGTGTTGGTAAGGTATAGAAGTGTAGATTTACCAGGTCGTTACTAGCCAGTACGTGAGCTTACGCAGCCGACCTGTGGCCGCCAAATTGATTAATACGTCACCCTGCAGTCTATGAATGAACAGCGCGTTATACGGCTCAGATACTTGTCATGAAGAGATAATAGATGTACCTACCTACGAAAATTATCTCTTCATGACATGTAAACAAAAACCCTTCTAAGGGCCGACTGATTTTAGAATTCACCTAAGTTTTTTCAAATATCTTTGAAAAATCTTATGTAAATTCTACTTACTTAATAAAATCAGCATCTTGTATTTTCTCAAAGCCACTCACTCATACTCCGTATATATATATATATAGCAGTTGCCATCAAATCAAATAAATAAGCACTTTGCCATAAAATCAAATAAATATACAGAACGGCATGTAAAATACGGGTATTCAGCTGCATCCGGTTAGACTGGAAGCCGACCCCAACATAGTTGGGAAAAAGCTAGGCAAATGATGAACTGCACATAATCGTGAAATAACAAGAAAAACAAACTACTCAGTATTTTTATGTCCCTATAAAATTATAGCCATTATAGGTACATAGAAAGTTTTATTGATCATAGCATACGACTTATATTGCGCGGCCTTGCTAACAGCGGCACAGTTCAGTCGATGTTCAAGTGCAAAAAAAAAAAGACGCCATGTCCCATATTAAGGCCTTTAATTGCCTTTGTAAGGTTCCGTACCCTAAGGGTGCAGTGTGTAGGTACTACTCATCATTCTCCTGCCCTTACGCCAATTTATTTGGGGTCGGCACAACATGTATTTTTCTTTCCATAGTTCTTATTATTAGTTATCATCTTATTAGTCACCCCTTTTCTAGCCATATTATCTTTCACATAGTCCATCTCTTTTCTTTGGTCCTCCCCTACTCTTAAAGCCATCCAAATTCATACTAAAAACTTCCTCACGAATTTCTATTATAGTCGCTATAACAACAAAAAATAAAGTTAAAAATTAAGGGGGGTCCCCATACAAGGAACGTGTTTTCTTCGGTGTAATAATGCCAATGTCTCTAAATATTGTTGATTTTCTTAAAGAACTATAAAAATAAATACATAAAAAAAATTTGTCCAACATAATGGCTGAAATCTCTTTAGATACAGGCCAGACCTATAGCATAGTAAAAACATATTTTTACTATATAGCATAGGAGTATATATTTTTACTATATACTCCTATGCTAAACTCACGGCTAAAGTTGTATTGAATTATGTCAGTTGAATGTAGGTATGCAGTGCAATGTGTATTTTGTTATGCAATATTTTTTTTCCTCAATCAAAAATATCATACCAATATAACTTCAATGACTTACCAAATAATATGTAGGGGAGATTAGTCCAAAGCCGGTATGGGAGTAAACTCGGGACAAGGTACCCGACGCAGCTGGCCATTCGGATAAGTTTGTCAACAAACATTCAAAGGCGATATTGCACGCTCCACGAAAATAAATAAGAACAATATTTTTACGGTGAATTGAAGTTATATATCTAGGATTAAAACAAAATGTTTCATTATACTCGTAAATTGATGAAACTGATGTAAGTGAAAATTGTTTTCTAGTAAAGATTAAGCATGCTTTTAAATGTAATAAAAGTAAAGTTTGGGTACTTATAATCCGCGCGGAACTAGTTGGCCGCGCTTTGGGTGGGGACGGGGGGTGAGGGCGGCGGGGTTGCCTATTGTTTGCAACGCACGTACTGAGTAGGTAATGACAAAGCGCCCTCGCCCCTCCATCCCACCGCTCACATACCAAAGCGGCCAACTAGTTCTAGACTGTACCTAGTATGTTAGACTATACCTAGTATGTTTATTATTATTTTATTTGAAAAATACGCAAAAGAGCCATGCATGGGTTTCTTGCCTTCAAAAGTTCAAGACAGCAATGTCTTGAAGACAAGAATTGCGCCCATGCAGTGTTACCAACCCACAAAAGAATTTGCCCCCAAGATTTTTTAAAAATCCCCCTAAAAAACCCTAAGTATCGGTTCACATAAGGTAAATTTCTTTGATGCAGTGCCCAACTCCCTAAGTCGTTCGTAACTCACAAAATAAAACGCATAGGTACATAGTTTGTGAGAAAAAAAGACTAGGTACCTAAATACCTATTGCTAAACTATTATCTAAATTGTAATATTGTTGATCACTTCCAGAACGGCATCATCATCATCGCCATCGGTGCTACTGTTTAAGGTCGATGTATTTTTGAAACCATACATTCGTACGCTAAAGGCTTCTAACATACATATTTGCCGTTGGTTCAAACTTAACGCAAGACCCATATTCTCTGATCAGGTAAAATCTTATCATCATTATGCTCTGAAGCCTATACAGGGATAAACGATTCCTAATCCTAAGTATTTTTAAATAATGTCATAAATAGAAAAGGCACGCTCCACGGAGGCGTTGGATACTTGGATACGGGCAGTGTCAATAACGCCACAGCAAACTTTTAGCAAGCCCCTAAAAATAACCCCAAAAAAAATCTGTCCCTAAAAATACCCCTTTTAAGACTTCTTCCCCCTAAATTTAGGGGGAAAACCCCAAAGTTGGCACCACTGCGCCCATGAAGGTTGCACAAGTGGGCAAGTTGAGAACCCAAAGAACTTGGCGAGTTATATTGTTAGCGGTGTTGATTTGGGTTTTGGACAAGCCACGGGGCAAAACTATAAAAAACATCACAAAACAACTTTTATATTATAGGTAATGATTATTTTCCGTTACCTATTCAGAAAAATGTGATTTCAAGTGAAACATATGTGATTTATAAAACAAACTGAATATAGCTCATTAAAGTTTATTTACATTCTTAAATAGACTATTTCCTATTTCTATACTTTAAAAATTTAGTTTTATTAAATCTTAGCTGACCCAGCAAACTTTGTACCGCCTCAGATTTAATAAAAAAGAATGCATGAGAAAATGAGTTATTCTGCTATTTGGGGCGTACAGAAATCCAACAAATCAAAGATCATCAAAATCGGTCCAGCCGTTCTTGAGTTACAAATGGTGTTACCGATTTTGTTTTATTCATATTATTACTACCAGCGCCCCGCGGTTTCACCCGCGAAAGTTTAGACCTTGTGGGAATATCGGGATAAAAACTATCCTATGTCCTTTACAGGGACTAAATATCTCTATACCAAATTTCATTCAAATCGGTTCAGCGATTTAAGCGTGAAGAGGTAACAGACAGACACAGTCAGACAGACACACTTTCACATTTATAATATTAGTATAGATATAGATTTGCTTTAGCATCCCGATTTTATCCTACTTTCCCAATACCTACCTATATTCTCAAATTATGAAAATTAAAGCAAGTTAAACAAGCATAAAGCCTGATGACTATATTGTATGCTCAGTAAACAAGTGGCAAAGAAAACTTAGTGGCATCCAAGGTGAGGACATTACATGGATGAAATACAACACCTGTGCTTCACACACAGAACATGTTTACTTTAATAGAGTTTTGTTACCAAGATTGAAATACTTGTTCATGTGCAATGTGATAAGGATTAGGATTTGTTTTGCTTACTGTGATTTTAGCTTAGTTTTTTTTTTCAACCTGTATTTTTTTTTCTGTGGCATATCTGCAAATTCCCATAATTAAAAACATTTAAAATTTAGTCACTATCTTAGCAACAATCAATGTCAAAAACCAAAGCTGGGCATTAACTCGTTAATCCATTAATCGTTAATAATGGATTATCTCTTAAGTTTACTTAAAAATATGTTAACGGACTCGTTACCTTCCATTAAATTTCCAAAATTCCGTTACTCGTTAATCCAGCACAGATTCAGACGAGAACGTCAACATATTAATGTTCATGAAGGGGAATATTCATATTATGCCAGATCACAGATGACTAAATTGACAGATAAATTGGACAGGTTAGTTAGTATCGTTGTGTCTTATGTAAGTGGTATATGTAGCAATTCGTCTAAATAGTGTTTCGTCCGGAACGCAACTAGTCTATCAATTCTAAGTCTTAATACAAATGAATGAAAAAACAATGTTTGCCAACATGCCTATATTACACTAATAATTATACGTCTTTTTTTGTTAATAACCTGTTAACTCCCAGAACCAACAGTTTTTATAAGAAGATGCAATTTTTATCACGTACTAACGGATTAACGTTAACTTGCATTAAATTTTCTGAAATGTAATGCATTAACTTTTAACAAAGTTAACTTTTTCAGTAACGGATTAGCGATTAACGAAGTTAACATTTGATTTACGGTGCCCAGCTATGTCTAAAAACTAGTTAAAAATGTAGGGAAATTAGAGGTATTTTTGACAGATTGACATGGAGATCAAACTGTGAACATTCTTAAAATTACGAGAATTACCCCTCTGCTTCTCACTACATGTATGAACAATCCATGGAGAATGATTTATTAAAAGTTTAGTGTAGTTTAGCAAAATGAAGATAACCTTGTATTATGGTGAGAATGATTTCTTCAAAATCCAGTGATACTTTAGCAAACTGAAGAAAGACTTGTGTGTTATGATCAAATTATGCAGTCATGTTTTATATCCATGTTGAAGAGTGTCATCAAATTTTATTGTATGTAAATTCTGGATAGCATATTGCTTAAAATTATATCGACAATGTCTACAACTCCAATCGGACATTATACCGAATGCACGTGATAAACTAATGCTCAAACTTATTACTTTTAATAACATAAGTTTGTATACACATTAAGATAAATACTTAACAATAAACATACTCAGAATTAACAAGTAAATAATCAGGAAAGCTGACAAACTGATAAATAATTCAACCATGACCTATGCAGCCCACACTTAAATAAACTGTCCCCGATAATCTATAATATGTAGGTAGATACAAAAAGATATGCTAAAATAAAAAGATTTACCTAAAAGTAAATAATTTGTTGCACACTCATATCTATAAAGATAGATGAGGCAACTACCTGCATAAGCAGACCTTCAAACCGATGATTCAATGCAAATAGAAAAACTAAAATGACCTCACACATGAACAGCAAAGGTACTACATAGGTTAATTAAATTTTATATTAATTACTGCAGCGGTCCAACTTTCTTGCGTTTTTTAATGTGACATACCGCCGTCAATTGCGAGTACATTGTACTCCGCGCTATGCGACTTCCTAATAAAATAAATCAGTTGCATTTTTACAAAAGAGGTGGGCAGACCAGAAGAATGTGAGTCATGCTTCACACTCCAATTAAGCTACCCACAGTATCAATAATTACAAGCCGAGGAAACAACCCAAATCGCGGTAATCGATGCACGAAACACTCAAACGCAAGTGAAATTACAGCTGCAATCCGATTTTACAATATATTTTAACAGCAGCGTCGAAGAAACTTCGCAGTTTTCATCATCGATTGTATGCGGGTATTTCGAAATACACGCGCTTCTTTGCAACGAAAACATTTTTCAAGCATTTTTACACACATTTCAAATAGAATTTTCTCTAAATGAGTAAATAAAACAGTGGAATAATGATTGTTATTCCATTATTTTCAACAACAAAATGGAAAACTTACTGTTATCCGCGGCCGTTGGCGTACCGTCTCCGTTCTGCATTTTGATAATTTACCGCAATCGGGAGCTCTTCTGCAGGTATTTCGATGATCTAAACGAAAACCATCAAAATTATTTGCAAAATTAAATTCTTCTTCGCCGGACGGAACCGTCACACACAAAAATAGAACGCGAAGTCGCGAATAAAAAACAAATGCCACCAACCTGCCAACAAAAACGTTTTAGAGTTGCACGTACGTTACTAAAACGTTTTGTTACTTAAATCGACTACTCACATTATTTGTAAAAAAAAAACGTAGGTGGTGTCTACAATCTCACATCAGATGAAAACCACGGAACTAATTAATGTGCATTATAAATCGCAACAAAACTGTATAAATATTTTTTTTTGTTTGATAGTTAAGCTGTTTTGACAGTAACAAAAAACATTATTTTGACAGCCGTCTTTACTCTTTCTCTATTCACAGGTAAGCCAACCTTATCAAAATAGTATCAAGTATGTTCTCATTTACCAAATATTGCAAGATGAAAAAAAAAAACTTAAACGAAAGAAATAAATGAAATAGGTATGGGTCGTTACGTGATTTTCGCGAAACGTAACGTAACTAGTTACTTTAAAGGCGTAACCTGTTTTGAAAACTAGTGATTTTTGTAACTAGTTATTTGTCATATTCTATTCAGTGATTCAAAATGGTGTTACCGAAGTATTTGCGAAACGAACATTTACCTGTTTTGAAAACTAGTGATTTTTGTAACTAGTTATTTGTCATATTCTATTCAGTGATTCAAAATGGTGTTACCGAAGTATTTGCGAAACGAACATTTATATGGTTACCTACGTAATCGTTACATGTCACAAGCTGTAGGTTTTTTGAACGAATTAGTTTTTGTAGTTATCTTAAGCAGTTACATCATTAATGCTATAACGTAATACGAGATGTTTCCTCTTCAAATGCGTTTTTAAATTGGCGGTTGAGGATTTGAAGCTATATAATTCACCACACTTGTTGCATATTTTTTTTTCTTGTTATTTTTGTTTTGTTTTTTTTTTTTGCTTTTTTTTCAATACGTAGTTTTTGGAAGAACTTCCACAGGACACTCGAATTGCATCGAGACATGACGAAAAAGTTATTTATTCACAGTTTTTTTTTATACGTAGGTACTACACTATTCACAATTTATTCAAAAATATTACGAAAACATGCATGGAAGTCTCTTTCACAATAAATGCAACAAACATAGGTACATACTTGTGCAATATTCACCAACGAACTAAACAAGGTTTACTTGTCAAAGTAATCATAAACAAATACTAATACAATTTCAAATTTGTGTTCGTACGCCGCCCGTCGAAGGTTAAAAATAATGACCAATCTAAATTAATCTCTAAGTCCTAAGTACCTAATACGTATGAAAATTATACGCGTCATTTTCGTAGTTGGCGACTTGGTGTGTGCATGTTCGGATTTCATCGTGTCATCACTCGTGATTTCGGGAAGTCTCGGCTCGCTTTGCCGGTCAGTACAAAGAAGTAGGCACACAGGCACAGAGTAGTAACCATGTAGAAACGACTCGCAACGTACTTTTGTTTCGTGTCTCGCTTTTCATTCGATCACTGCATTGGTAATGTAACTAGTTACAAAAATCACTAGTTTATGTGTGACTCGAAACTAGTGATTCGGTTACATGCCCCATAATCAGTTATTGTAACTAGTGACGTGAAATAACGCTCATACCTAAAATGAAAACAATCTAATGAACCATATTTATTTATTTTATTTCCTCTTTGTCTTTGTGCCAACGCACAAAGACAAAGAGGAAATAAAACTAGGACAAAATCGGATAAATTGTTCCTAGGTTGCAACTCTTCCTCATTACTACATATTCTTTAGTCTTGACTACGCAACATGCTTCTTTCTAGAACTTTGGGACGTCATGCTCTTGATAGCGTAGGTATTGGATGTATCCACGGAAGAGATAAATAAGATCTATTCCGTGGATGTATCTATGGTTTCCAAGCTGTTTCAATAATAGTTAAAATTAATCAGCGTTTCAATCAGGCCCATTTATATTCAAAGGTTACTAACCTTCATAAACTGTATCGTTTACAAAACACCGTTTTCTTTCGGAGTTAACTCACATAATTTACGAGAGACATGCAACAGCTGTTGGCCCAAATTTCTCCCATTATCTATTCATGTTTTTTGGTAAAACTATTGGGATTAAATGAAACCAGAGAGTCAACATAAACATTTATTAAAAGCGTAGAATAAATAATTATCTGATAGTTTGGGACATATGGAGTGGGGTAAGCATCAGCTCGAAAGCCGCGTCTTTAAGATTGGCACCACGGAGATTTGCTTCATGAAGATCACTGCCTGATAAGTCACAACACTGAAAACAAAAAAGATTTGAGGTTAATTTCTAATTTTTAAAAATTTAAAAGAAATGAAGGGCTGTAGTACTTAGGTACGCACACTATTTAGATAGTGTGTTTATCAAAACAAGTACAAACCTTCTTACAGAAATAAAATAATTTATCATTTCTGAAGGTGTAGTGGAGTATCAAGTACCTACCATGGTGCTTGCAACAATGCGTTAGGAAGGTCTGGAAGTAAAAGGCGGTACGACCTCTACGCCTTATGAGTTTCTATCCAGCGGGGCCCCGCGAGCTAGGCTCATAAAACTAGTGGCAATGCTTTGTTTGTTCAATCTACCTACCTCATGAATTTATTAACAAGGTCTAATGTACTCCGATCATTTTGATAGAAATCACGATAAATCGCCTCATCTATCCAGCGGGGCCCTTGGCTGTATTGCGCTCGTAATACCTACATAAGTAACGAAAAATATTGATCGCATCTACTCCTAATGTAGGTACCTACTTACCTCTCGATTCATGTATTAAATTCAAGGAATTTTTATAGAACAGGAGAAATTTAGCATGAAAGTTTTGTCTTTCCCAGGGCCCTTTGTAATTAGAACGAATACAATCAGAAAAAACATAGGTATAATTTTTATGTAGGTATTACCAACGTAAGTACCTCAAAGTTCTTCACGTTTTACCAAGTTTTGATACAAAATTATGCCTAATAGTAAATAGTAGTAGGTATTCGCTTGATAAGGTAAGGTCAACAAAACAGATAATATGCTAAATGAAACATAACAATTTTATTGCTAGGAACACGTTTTAATTAAATAAACTAAGCAGATCTTAATTCATATAAATGAAAACACAATAACAATATCGTAAGACGGAACAAATTATTGTAATAAACAACAATATTAAATACCTAAATGTAATTATTGTCTGACATAGATTATGAAATGTGCTACGATTTTTCTTGTTATTATTTAGTTTAACGGTTGTACATAAATCCTTAAAACATTCCAACTTGTCATTTTTTTCTTCGCTAACAATGAGCTTTGTATCTAATACATAATATCCGAGCTATAATATTTTTAATGTATATGATATAATCTATGAACCCCAGTACATTCACTGTAATTACAACCGTGTAATACTCCACCACAACATTTATTTATATTTTTAACCCAGTGTTTTGTTTCCAACTGATAAAAATCAATAGTTTAGTACACCCAGTGCCGTAATTAGCCTTTTATGCGCCCGGTGCGAGCTGCTATAACCGCGCCCTTTTTTTTTTTTTTTTTTGCGGATCGGAAATCATCTAATGACCCTCCCGCTCTGGATGGAGCGGAAGGGAGTGTCAGACTCTTACTGACTAAAACCACCCGTGTTCCTTCCTTAGCCCTTTATGTTCCGGGCCAGCGGTAACCCTTTGGCACAATCCCGCTGACCCGGCAGGCTTCGGTCCAAAGGGGCCCCTTCCTCGATGCTGACATCTCTTTGAGGCGCCCGTGGAACAAGTACGCGCCGTCCGGCATGGGCCTGGTCCTGATCGGACGGTGAGCTACCCATTACTCTCCGCCCGCAGGCCCGCGCCTACGGAGGCCGGGAGTCGTCACGCGGCTCCTGACGCCCGGAGCGTCTCCCGCGGCGGCTGGGACGGGAGGCTCTCTCCCTGAGCCGTCCCGCCACCTCCTTTGCTAGCATGACTGCTTCGCAGAAGGAAGTGACTGCCTCCCACTCCCTCTCGCCCCAGACCATGGCTTGCACCAGGGCCGGACGCGAGAGGTCGCCGCCGCTGCCGATCGCCTCTATGAGGACATGGCGGTGCTCCGCCCAAGCGGGGCAGACCTCCACCGTGTACTCCACCGTGTGCTCTGGGCGATCCTGGCTATGGTGACATCGTGGCGTTTCCTCCCGCCTGATGATGTGCAGGAACCTCCCGAAACTGCCGTGTCCAGTGAGGACCTGCGTCAGGCGGTAGGTGAGGGCGCCGTGGCGCCTCTCTAGCCACTCCTCAAAGAGGGGTCTTATCGCCGCTATCATGGCGTGCCCTGCGCTGGGTTGCGACAGTCGCTCTTTCCATGTCGCCATGAGATCACGCCGGAGTTCCATCCAGTCCGCCGTGATTTGCCGCGGAAGCGGATTTTCCCCCCGGCGTAGTGCCTCCGCGCGCCACTCATATAGGCGCGCGAGGACTATCGCCTCCAGATCCCATGGCGGCAAACCGGCAAGGAGGCTTGCCGCATCGCCCGAGATCGTGCGGTAGCCCCAGATAAGCCTTACGGCTACCACCTTCTGGGGCGCGGTCAGGTAGTAGGCGGCTCGCCGCCGCAGTGAACGCGCCCACACCGGAGCCCCGTATAGGGCTATGGACCGCACGACCCCCGCGTAAAGCCTCCGGCAGGAGGCGTTTGGCCCCCTCAGGTTGGGCAAGAGCCGCTTGAAGGCGGCCCCGGCCCGTTCCAGTTTGGGGGCCAAACGTCGGAAGTGCTCGACGAAGTTCCACCGGCTGTCGAGGACGAGACCCACGTAAGTTTCATCGTGGTCTCGACGTCGATGTGAACTCCTCCTACCGTTAGTTGGGATCCCGATGGTGGCGCGTTCCGGGGCCCATGAAACGACATGGCCTCGGACTTGTGCAATGCCACCTCGAGACCCAACTGCCGGATCCTCTCCACGACTATCGCAACCCCGCGTGTCATCGCGTCGGCCGCCACCTGATGCGACCTCCCATGCGCCAGGACCAGCGTGTCGTCAGCGTAGCAAACCACGCTGACTTCATCAGGGAGGTCGGCCCGCAGCACCCAGTCGTAGCCGATGTCCCACAGGAACGGCCCCAGAACCGATCCCTGCGGGACACCGCACGACATCTCTCGCCGGTTCCACTCCCCGTCGCGACGGGATAGATGACGACTCTGTCCGTCAAATACGGCTCGACTATTCGACGGAGGTAGGTCGGCACCCGGTGATACCGGAGTGCCTCCAAAATGCAGCTCCAGGGCAGGGTGTTAAACGCGTTGGCTATGTCGAGTGACACCGCCAAGACGCCCCAACCCCGGGATACCGCGTCCCCCGTCGTGAGGGCTCTCACGCGTATGATGGCGTCCACGGTCGAGCGCCCCTTGCGGAAGCCAAACTGGCTCTTCGCAAGAACCGGCCCCGTCTCACCAGGTGCCCGACGAGGCGGCCCGCAATCACTCTCTCAAAGAGCTTGCCGACCTCGTCGAGCAGCACGATGGGCCGGCAGGGCGCCCTGGCTTCCGAATGAGGACCAGCTTCCCCGTCTTTCAACGGAGTGGAAACTGGCCTCTCTCCAAACATGCGCTTAAGAGCGCCTCTAGTCAAGGCCCGAGAACCCTCGAGGCCAGGACCCAGGCTTTACCTGGCAAGCCGTCGGGTCCTGCTGGGGTAACATTTGCATTTATAAATTAGGTGAAAAAACGTTTATTCGAACATTCGAATTCAGAAATTATTTTATCAATAAATTGCTTCATTTAATATGAATTTTAAAAATTTGTCGTGGTGTAAGATCGTAGCTGGCGTCTGAACTTTCTCTCAAGTCGTGTCTCTTTACTCGCTTTTTACGCTTTTCAGGAAAATCGTCTTCGATATCACATTCTTCACAAACTTTTACGATTATTATTACGATCTCATCGTCTTTAATATTGATAATATTATTTATTTGTAAGAAGAATATACGCGGATGACGCGAATCCACACGTATAAATAAATAAATAATAGGTATTGTTAGTAGCCCAGGTCTGGTCATTTCTGCGCCCCTCCAGGGTCTGCGCCCTGTGCCTGGGCACCGCTGGCACCGCCCTATTTACGGCACTGAGTACACCTACCCTCATTTCGGAAAATACCCATTTTCTTGACCTTACCAAGCGAATACTACTATTATAAATTATAAATTTTGTATCAAAACTTGGTAAAGCGTGAAGAACTTCAAAGTACATTAGTAATACATAAAAAAGATATGCTTTTTCTGTTCGTATTCGTTCTAATTACTATAGAGGTATGAGAAACAGAGTGTAAAGTTCACTCATACTCATACATACATAGAAAAGGGAGGATCCTCCGACCAGACGGGTGTTGTGTCTGGCGGGCCACTGCCCCATGCTTCATGTCGGGCCGTTGTATCTATGCTAGTTGCGCGGTAAACTCTGCTTGCGAGATGCAGGATTTTGCGTGGCGTCAGTATGACGTGTTGTTCTCATGTGGCGTTGTAGATATCGCTACATTACAAAGGGCCCTGTTTTATCAAAAATTCCTTGAATTTAATATATGAATCGAGAGGTATATTAGGAGTAGATGCAATCAATATTTTTTAAATGTATTACGAGCGCAATACAGCCGAGGGCCCCGAGAATAGAGTAGAATAGATTTCTATTCTTACCAGAAATTACAGCTTAAAGTTAAGTTAGTCTACAGATACAATTTTGTACTTAATTTGTGGCAGACTGGCGCCTAAACTAAGCTATTTACAAAATCTGTAAGTCAGGTAATTTCAAGTATTTTACTGAAGACGTTTGTTTGAAATCACAGTAATATCATTCATTATTATGTCATTTGTTAAACATTATTTAATTTATTTAAAGTATTTAGTTTAATAATAGAAATATTGCAAATATGCAAAGGATGTATGAGAGTGTAGGGTGTATATATGTGTATGTGGGAGTAGTGTGTATGAGGTTGCGTGCGTTATTTTGGGAATACTAAAACTAGGATATGGTAGTGAAAAGATCTTCAGTTTGGGCGAATTCTAAGGAAAGAAGCCATTCAGTCAATGCTCTTTTAAACGTTGTTTTGCTTAGGATATGTGTTGAAAGTAGGTTATTTAGTTTTTAAAAAGAAATAAATTCCGAGCAAATTTATTTCTGACATATCATAATGCACAGCGTATAATACTAGGCTGATACTATTATTTTATACAATACCTCTAAATCAGCCCCAGCAAGGACGGCGGCCCTTAGATCACAGTTCTGTAGGTTGGCATTCTTCAATGTTGCCACCCGTAAGTTGACGCCCGTCATGTTGCTTCCCTCTAGGTTAGCACCTGCAAAAAGTATTTATGTTAAATTGTGAGTTGTAACACTGATGATTGAACATAAATGTAGGGAACAGCTGATTTATTTTTCGCGATTTCAGGTTTGGTCCCATAGTAAAAGTTATTCATAATGACGAGTACAATGACCTCTTAAGAGGTTGTTAATGTTTTACCAATAACCTTGTATAGTGTAACATCCGACATCGACGCGCAAACTGAAACCACGAATTGTGCAATTGATACCCCCTAGCGCAGAAATGTTTAGTCGGTTATTTAAAAAAAAAACAAAAAACTGGCCAAGTGCGAGTCGGACTCGCACACGAAGGGTTCCGTACCACAAGGCAAAAACGTTTGTTGTATGGGATGGGAGCCCCCCTTAAATATTTATTTTATTCTGTTTTTAGTATTTGTTGTTATAGCGGCAACAGAAATACATCATTTGTGAAAATTTCAACTGTCTAGCTGTCACGGTTCATGTGATACAGCCTCGTGACAGACAGACAGACGGACAGTGGATTCTTAGGAATAGGGTCCCGTTTTTACCCTTTGGGTACGGAACCCAAAAAGACCAGCTGTTTCATAGAAACGTGCAATACCTTCGCGGTCAAAATGTATGGAACAGCCATTTTTTTTTTATAACCGACGTAAAATTTCAACACAAGGGAGGTTCAGAATCATGTACTGAATACATGGTAACAGGTTTCGCGTCAATGTCCCTGCCAGCGCGCAGCGTGTATACCATAGTCAGCCTATAATGTTCCCACTGCTGGGACACTGGCCTCCTCTCGGTGAGAGGGAGTGGGCCGTAATCCACCACGCGGGCCCAGTGCGGGTTGGCAGATGTCACATGTCTTCGAATTTTTGGTTCTAGGACATGCCGGTTTCCTCACGATGTTTTCCTTCACCGTTTTGAGAGCAGTGGTGATGAAATAATTTACACAGAGTAAAGCGCCTGTCTGGGTTCGAACCTACGACCTGCAACTCGTAAGTCGCGGCCGTTACCACTTGGCCACCACTGCTCCGTGCATCGCTGCAGCGTGTACCTATAGTACTTATTAATTTACCTTTTAAGTTGACACCTTCCATCAAGGCTCTTGATCCAGTTGGATCATCCATATTACAACCTTTCAAATTGGCACCTGTAATCGTAAACGATAAATTGTAAGTAAAGTCATCTGGATATTTAATCTGACAATGATGGCCAAGAGAATTCTATTCATCTATGCCCGCAAATCAACCGACAATTTAACAAGATAAAGATTCAATCAAACAATATAATATGGAAAGAAAAACCGGCCAAGTGCGAGTCGGACTCGACAACGAAGGGTTCCGTACCACAATGCACAAAACGCCGAAAAAAACGTTTATTTTATTTTTATTATTTGTTATAGCGGCTACAGAAATACATCATCTGTGAAAATTTCAACTGTCTAGCTATCACGGTTCATGAGATACAGCATGGTGACTGACAGACAGACAGACGGACAGTGGAGTCTTAGTAATAGGGCCCTGTTTTTACCCTTTGGGTACGGAACCCTAAAAATGGAAAACAAAATCCCGAATGTGCAGGACAGCCGATACCATAGTTTACATACCATATCTTTAGAGTGAAAATATTTTTTGGGACGTGTCATTTTTATTTTTGGGAAAACAATAATAACATTTAGATAATAACCATTTTAGAAAGTAGCCAGATGTTAGAGACCCTATGGCGCTCGGGAACTTTGGGTCACGTATTGTGTTTGCTTATATCCAAGCGTCGTAGTCAAGTCGCCAGCAATCACCACTGCATCCTGGCACTGACTATTTTCACTCTAAAGCTTAACCTAAGTATGAGATTGAATTGGGTATCACAGTACCCTTAGTAATACAACAAAAAAGTGATAAATCTTACCTTCCATATTGGCACATAAAGCTTTAACACCCAGCAGTTGGGCTCCCTCTAAGTTCGCATGTGACAAGTCAGCGCGCTCCAAACAGCAGTGCGATAAGTTAGCTCCGTTCAAGTTGCATCGGGACAAGCAAGCATACTGGAACACAGGAAAATTATAATAAGTACATGTTTATTATTTTATCTTATGACTGCGTAAGACTGTTAATATGAATATATCTTTCTGAGAATTAAATATAATTAAAAAATAAAACCATCTTTTATTTTAATACAGGCATTTTAGTTCTCAAGCGTAACCAAAATCTCGTATATGTGTTGACTGAACTTGTTTTTTTAATACATTTCTATTTTTCGTTTCATTTCATCTGACAAATTTCAAAGTAAAAAGCAGGAAGTCATATGGCTGTTACCTATAGTTTTGATGTAGTTGGTTTCATTATATTTTTTTCAGGTACTTAGTTGTTTTTATAGATTTACTCGTAAGTCGTTTTAACATTTGATGTCTTAGTCCAGGACGATTTGTATTAAATCGTACTGATATGGAACATTGTCAAGTGTATTTATTGCATAGCATTCCCAAAATTGAAATTTATTTTCATCCAGATATAAGAAAATGGGAACTGGGCGCAAAAGGCAAAGTTTAGTATTAGCTTTAATAGCTTAGCTTAATGTAGTTTTCAGTTTTTGAGAGCCTGATGAAGTTCCTTATTAGTAAATCTGCTAATTAGTAATCTAAGTAACAAATCTAAAGTTAGCTTCTGGGCTTGGTTGATCAAATATTACAAACTAGCAGCGCCCCGCGGTTTCACCCGCATAAGTGTCGATCCTGTGGGAATATTGGGATAAAAACTATCCTATATCCTTCCCCTGGGATGCAATCTATCTCTCTGCCAAATTTTATCGAAATCGATCCGTTTCGGTTTAGGCGTGAAAAAATTTCGTATTTATAATATTAGTATGGACTAACATCAGCCAATCAAAAAACCTGACGCAAGATTTAGCATCAGTTTTTTAAATTAAATACTGTCAGTAAAGGATATATTAGCATTATGTATGCATAAGTAAACATATTTTCAGAGGATCTCTAAGTCCACCATTTTCTAAAAACCAATTAATTTAGAATTATCAATCTTTAGTTTTTTTGGATTTATCTTAGCTGGTCATGAGATTTGTGTAGTTGGGTGTAAATCAGTGATTTATACCCAACTACACAAATCTTATATATAACAAGTTAATATTTTGCATTTTAGTTAAGACGTCTTAGAATCATACTTCTATCTTCTTGATCTCACACACTATTTTCTACTACATGGAAGAAATTTCACAAGAAATAAGCAGTACCTTTGTACACACAACAACATATTAAGCTATACATTTCCAGTTTTAGCTGACCTCGCATTGTATAGGCTTTTCGGACAATGAAAAGTCAGCTTATACTGGAAATGTATTGCTTGACAAATGTCATCATGCTTACTATGCTTACTTCAAAGTTATATGTCGCTTCTCAATGTATTTTACCTAAATAAAAGTGCAGGATTATCTTTAGCTTTCAAATAAAAACATATTGTTAAACATACCTTAAAATTGATATACCTAAGGTCTAGCCTATTAAGGTCAGCTCCCGACAGGTTGACACCTTGGAACCTTAACTCCCAAGTATTAGGGGTCATTATTATAGAGCGCACAACATCCATCCGTGTCAGAGCGTGGTTGATACCACAACTGCTCTCCGACTCCTCAATTAGAAGGTTTAATTGCGGTATCATCGAATCAATACCTGGAATCAGATTAAATGAGTAGAATTAGTGTTTATTGTCATGATCATTTTAGTGACCGATTTTAGATCAGGTTGACCAAAGCAAGGAAAACCAGTTTAGGTGGAGATTCATAGACATCTCTGCCTTAGATTGCAAATATGGTGCTGGTCCACAAACAGTGGGAGACTTCATATCATATCCAACGTATCCTGTCAGCTGCATGTTACAGGAACTGATAGACTCTAGTAATGGCGCCAGACATGAAGCCGAATTCTGGGCCGACTCCATTTATAATGCCATAGACACGCTAAGAGACAAGTTCACCACCTACATCAACTGGTCCAGTGCTTCGTGAATCAAATAATTTGTTTTACATAAATACTAATTTCAAAGTGCATTCACTTCTTTATAGGGCATAATGTCAGAGAGTCTTAAATTGTTTTTAGAGCCACACAACACCACATCAAGGTATTGATTTCCAGTCTTAGGTGACCTTGCATTGTATAGGATTTTCGTACAATGAGAAGTCACCTTATATTGGAAATGTATATCTTGATGTCATTGTGCGAACAAAAATATTTAATATTAAAACCATTCCTTTTATGGCATGGATGAGTCAATAGATATTGGCTACTTAGATGAGGAAAATATGAATTACCTATTATTGAAAGCGACAATACTAATTAATAAAACGAACAATAGTTTCCTGTCCTTGGAATTGCCAGTGGTGTAGCATTTGTGCTAATGTAGAACCAATTTTATGATTCAAAACTAACTTATGTATGTTGTTCATAAAATATTAATTTGTACGTAGGTATTTTTTTTTTCTTTTTAAATCTTTCAAATCATCAACATTTTACCGAATCTACAAAGACCTCTAACAGTGTAGTTTCCTCATAACATTTTCCTAGTAAAAGGACAAAAGTCAAAATAAATAAAATATATGCACCATAAAACACAGCCTCTTCCATGACACCTTTTGGGTTAACATGCTTATCTATTATCACATCACCGTGCCTCAAATAATTCAGAATAGGCTCAAAGTACTCTGGGCTACGGTCTATCAGGAATGCTCCAACGGAATCTGTAGCACTCGGAGTCATTAAGTACACATTATTGTCATCAGCAAACATTCGCGCCAACATTGACAAAGGTTCTTTGGCCAACAGTGTGGATCGAGATGTAGTATAATGCTTGCCACCAACATTTAAAGTTATCCAATCAGACACAGCCTTGCCTGGTTTAATGCCATCGCCCAAGCCCAAATTTTGCATTGAATTTGCTATATTATCACAATTTTTCGATTCTCCGTCGCCGTCAACACATAAATATATCTTGTCATCGTCTCTAAGTACTCTCACATCTACAATTTCACAGCCATTTGACGAATACAATCTCAAGTTTTCCTGACTTTCTTCGAATTGTTTTGATATTTCTGATTTAAGTGCTTCAATCGTGTTTTCCACGGCCACAACTTTTCCATTTTGTTCAGACTTATTTCTGTAAATGTACACTCGTTTCATAATAGGCGTCTCCTTTGTTCTCTGAATTTTAAATGCTTGGCAAAATCAATAATATTTAGGAAAAACTTAGGAACTTGGCGAAAAAAACCAAGTTCGAAATCACGAAATGTCAAATTCAAATGACAACAGCTGTCAAAATGTATTTGCAGAAATGTTAACAAACAGTGCGAAAAATCGACTAAAGTGTTCGCAGTTTTTGATGAAGTCTACAATATTGTGTGATTTACAATTATACCGCATTTACACAATCGTGCTCGCTATTCGCCTCGTGGCTCGACGAACGATTCGACGAACCATGGGCCTTCGCGAACTACTGTTCACACATTCGCGGGGTGAAGTATTTTTACAACGCGAGCCACAAGCCACAACGCGAGCACGCGAATCGCGAGGCGAGCCACGAGGCGAATAGCGAGCCCACTGTTTACACATGCGGGTTCGTGATTCGGCTCGTGGTTCGCCTCGCGGTTCGCGCGATTGTGTAAATGCGGCATTAAACACAAAATATATGTGTGTTTCACTTCGATCAACATGTTGATCGAAGGTGTTTCAACAGTAAGGTGTATTTAATAATTTGGCTTCTGAGTTTTTGAAGTGAAAATTTCTTTAGACGCGTTTGGCATTTTTTGAGATGGGAAAAAACCATTGAACTCGCGCCACTGTTACCGTAAGCGACACTGCGCGTGTTTTCTTTAAAATACGGCTAGCTTCCACCCGCGGCTTCGCCCGCGAGGTATCCTATGTCCTTCCCCGGGATGCAATCTATCTCTCTGCCAAATTTTAGCGAAATCAAATAAAATTAAATGGAATTTTATTAATTTTATTATTAGTGGATTAATTCCGCTTCTGATGTGTTCGGCTGTCCTCACTCCTCGGGATGTACCTCTTACATCCCGAGGACAACCGAACACATTTTACTATTTGGTATATCTATCATACAATACTAAACCAAATAGTAAAATCCGTTAAGTCAGTGAGTGATGGCAAATATTCTGTTTCTGTTTTTGTTTTCACTTCTGTCGGAACTCCCGGAGTGCCACTTTTTTTAAAAAATAATTAGCATCAACATACTGACACATGCTGTAGCAACGAGCCATCATGCGACGGCCGTGCGCCATTGCCACAGCTTTGTAAATAATAGATAGGTGGCGCTGTTAGTTTTGTTGCTTATACAGGGTGGCATCGACGCGCAACCTGTTATGGATACAGTAGGTACATGATTCTGAGCCTTGGAAAAATTTTAACGCAGGTTTTCATCGAGCATTAAAAAAATTTTTTGCTGTTCCATCAATGTTCCATACATTTTGACCGAGTAGATTACCGCGTAAGCACTTTTTAAGGTTCCGTAGCCAAATGGCAAAAACGGAACCCTTATGGATTCGCCATGTCTGTCTGTCTGTCCGTCCGTCTGTCCGTCCGTATGTCACAGCCACTTTTTTCCGAAACTATAAGAACTACACTGTTGAAACTTGGTAAGTGTAAGATGTATTCTGTGAACCGCATTAAGATTTTCACAAAAAATAGAAAAAAACAATAAATTATGGGGGTTCCCCATACTTAGAACTGAAACTCAAAACTTTTTTTTTTATCAAACCCATACGTGTGGATAGGTCTATGGATAGGTCTTCAAAAATGATATTGAGGTTTCTAATATCATTTTTTTCTAAACTGAATGGTTTGCGCAAGAGACAAATTGCCAAATTGGTAAAATGTGTGTCCCCCCCTGTAACTTCTAAAATAAAATCATGTAAACTTCCACCGAAAATTGGTTTGAACGAGATCTAGTAAGTAGCTCGCCGGTGAAAATTTAAAAACATATGATGGTATGGAACCCTCGGTGCGCGAGTCCGACTCGCTCTTGCCCGGTTTTTTATTTTTTTATTTCTGGATAACCGACAAAAATTTTCTTCGCCAGGGTGTCTAATAGCACGTGTTGTATTTTATGGTTACCTACTACAGTTTGCGCGTCGATGTAGTCCCTGCACTCTTTATTTATTATTTTGTCTTAACTCCCCTTGGTTAGCCTTCAAAGTCGTAGCTCCTATAATAACTAGGTTTGTCACTTTAGCTCCATGACTATTTGGTCACCAGCTATTTAACCTTTTGAACGCCAGAGCATAAACGCACGCGCGTGCCCTCCACGCCAAGCCACAATTTTAAATATTTAAGGTACCTATATACAAATAAAAACAATAAATGATTTAATTGTTTATTTCGTGATAAAATGCACCGCATTTTTTGTCACATATTTGTGTCGCTCGTAATAGGATAGGCGACACACGACTGGCGTACAGGGCACGCGCTTGCTTGTCACGTATATGTGACAATGGCGTTCAAAGGGTTAAACAATGCAAGCCATAAAAAAAAATTGTTTTGTTGTTTTAGGTATCCTAGGCCAGTAGGCTTCGTTTTAGTATCCGAATCTATATGGCTAGTAGCCTAGCCTTTATAATGTTAATAAAGACGTAGACCTGCTACTAAAAGTTAATGGTGTGTGTGGTGTGAGCTCTTTCCGCTACCGGTTTTAACCCGTAGCGGAAAGAGCTAAATGGCTCATGTGTGTGTATAGCAGGTAATGTATCCGGTCTGTAAAGGCCCTAAAAATGTACCTACTATATTCTGAAACTTCACATGTTGTGCATGCAAAAAGCGGAAAATGGGCGTACCTACCTAGGTAATAACGGAAAGGTAAATACCTACTAATAGAAGTCACCTTTAGGTACTAATTTACTTACGCCATTCTCCTTTTTAACAGAAAGGTTAAACAAGGAGATGAATCTCATCTCATCACCCTTGTCGTACTTAAGTGTAAAAAATTGTACAAATGTATGTACAGTCCGGTACAGTCGAGACTCGAGAAAATGCGTTCCTAACACCTGTAAATGCGACAAATCGTTTGACCTATTCGTTTGTATGAAAGTGACAGGTGTCAAGAATGTATTTTCCCGTCGGCCGCACAGTAACCGTATTTTTCGTTAGCTTTCATTACGTAGAAGATATTTTATCTCTACGACGCGACGCACCGTTTTAAAGAACTTTTATCCCCCCACACTCCGGCGCACCTCCTAGACGCGGGGACTTTTAGTATGTTTACTCCCTAAGCACCCTGAACAACTTTCTGAACAAATTGCTTAGGGCCTAGCTCACGCACTCTACACCTCCTTTTGGGTCATTCGTTGACTGGACTAGTAACATTTTAAGCTACTCATGTCGTCATAACATACTGTTATCCACGCTTACTGTATTACCGACATTAAATATTTTCTATTTCTATATAAGTAGGTACCTATCCCCGTTTTCCACAATGTGTGACGAAATACCTATCAATAAGCTAGGTACGGAGCTAACAAGCAGTAGGTACTTCACGGCAATTTTATTAATAGTGCCATAAACAGTCAGATAACTATAGATTGATCGCTCAGTAAACCCAGATGGCTGTCGTTAAATCCGTCAGTCTGTGATCTTGATCGATTGTATTGACGGAAGGTATGACAACATTGTTACGTTGTGAGTAATACGTGGGTTTTCGTCTTGAGATTCCTGGATCTAGGTTAAGGACATGCCTAGCTATTGTTTTGGGTCGAAAATGACCTTGTCGTGGAGGGGGTGAGATGATGTTATTGTTTTATCCTTGAGATCCTTGGTTTCTTTATATATAACTTCCTCATTGATCCGGTGTTTGCACGAGCGATTACTGAGCGTGAGGTTCCGGGTTCAATTCTCTGGTTCAAGAACTTGTTCAGGAGCTTATTCAAGAATTTATCAGTAGCAGCTCTGAGTCTGGATGTGTGCACAGTTAATTTTGCCATTAAATTTTCTGTTGCTTAGGATCTGCTCATAAATGGTGAAATGTGGGTATAGATACCTAGGTAATATTGAAAAGAACTGGTGCATAAACGCACCAACTCGCACCGGGTCCGCGCCGCGTGGTGGAATACGCTGAGAGGAGGTCTGTGTTGCACCAATGAGAAAATGATATAAGTACCTTTTTTTTTTTGCGGATGGGAAATCATCAAATGACCCCTCCCACCCTGCGGGCGGAGAGTAATGGCTAGCTCACCGTCCGATCAGGACCAGGCCCGTGCCGGACGGCGCGTACGTGTTTCACGCGCGCCTCAAAGAGATGTCAGCATCGAGGAGGGGCCACATAGGGCCGAAGCCTGCCGGGTCAGCGGGATTGTCCGAAAGGTTTACCGCTGGCCCGGAACATAAAGGGCTAAGGAAGGAACACGGGTGGGTTTTAGTCAGTAAGAGTCTGACACCCCCTTCCGCTCCACCCAGAGCGGGAGGGGTCATTTGATGACTTCCAAACCAAAAAAAAAAACCCCCCTCGCTCCGGCCCAGCGGTAACCCTTTCGGACAATCCCGCTGACCCGGCAGGCTTCGGCCCTAAGGGGGCCCCTCTTAGATGCTGACATCTCTTTGAGGCGCGCGTGGAACACGTCCCTACGCGCCGTCCGGCAAAATGATATACTTACCTTCATAGGCTGATTATGTACCTATAGCATCTACCACCACTTTACATTATCCACGCTAACGACACGAGCGGTTTATCACCTTCTCATACCCATTGTAATCCCGTAACAAACACTAATAGAATAGATTACAGTAGTTACCTAGTTGTAAATTGTAATTCAAGTAGTATGCGCTGCATTATGGAAATGATCGGTCGGCACGGGCTCGGACTGACTTGGATATATGATTCGTGTTCGTGTATGTATTTGTACCGAGTTAAGTGAACTGTGTAATGGACCTACAACCAATCTGGGTACAGTCATCCACATTTGCCAATATAGCCTTCAGTTCAGAGAAGGCTCAAGGTTGGCCCCACCAACCATCTGACCACCATCCTGGGGCCAGTTTCCGGGCCTTGACCGTAACTGACCTACTGTCTGAAGATGGCCGAGGGATAATGCCGTATGTCTACTAACAAAACCCGCTTAAACAATATCTAACTATGGTACTTATACCTATCCATCATAAAAGAATCATATAAGGATCATATAATAATTATAATATGGCGAAGACAGTCCGTGTTTTTCTTTTTTTCGCTGCACGACGTAGGTATAATCAAAGAGATTGGGATTGGATTTGGATTGGATTGATTGGTATTTTAGCACAGACAAAAAAAAACTGAAAAATGCTTCCACCACAACCAATAGGATTTGATACGATTAACATAACAGTTAACTGTCCATTATGTTATCCTTTTATTTATGATTCAGCCAAAGTGTCCTTTTTAGGCCCCCTTGTTGTCATGGATTCAGTAAGTAGGTACATGATTCTGAACCCCCTGCGTCAATATTTTTTGTCGGTGATTTAAAAAAAATTCTTGTTCAGTACATTTTCAACAGATTTTTTTTAATAACCGACGAAATATAAATACGTTAGGGGATCTAGAATAACGTGATGAATCCATGGTTACAGTTTGCCCGTCTGCCAGGCTGTAATAGGCCCACCGCCCTCTTACTAAGTCCTACAGAACCTGAAGATAACTGGAGAAATATGGGTGTTATATACCTCCCTAATATGTATAAGCCAGCTCCTTCGGAGTACACGCGCGTGACATTAGCTATGTTAGGACTCTTACACATAAACACGATACAACGTCGCGTCGTGCTATGACGTATATATGACGTTAAATTATGATTGTAGTGACGTATCATTCAAACGATGAAACGATACCGCCTCGTATAGCTCGACGCGACGTCGTCGTATCGTGTTTATGTGTAAGAGCCCTTATGTTAATATGCTAATGCTAATATGTATAAGCCAGCTCCTTCGGAGTACACGCGCGTGACATTAGCTATGTTAGGACTCTTACACATAAACACGATACAACGTCGCGTCGTGCTATGACGTATATATGACGTTAAATTATGATTGTAGTGACGTATCATTCAAACGATGAAACGATACCGCCTCGTATAGCTCGACGCGACGTCGTCGTATCGTGTTTATGTGTAAGAGCCCTTATGTTAATATGCTAATGCTAATATGTATAAGCCAGCTCCTTCGGAGTACACGCGCGTGACATTAGCTATGTTAGGACTCTTACACATAAACACGATACAACGTCGCGTCGTGCTATGACGTATATATGACGTTAAATTATGATTGTAGTGACGTATCATTCAAACGATGAAACGATACCGCCTCGTATAGCTCGACGCGACGTCGTCGTATCGTGTTTATGTGTAAGAGCCCTTATGTTAATATGCTAATGCTAATATGTATAAGCCAGCTCCTTCGGAGTACACGCGCGTGACATTAGCTATGTTAGGACTCTTACACATAAACACGATACAACGTCGCGTCGTGCTATGACGTATATATGACGTTAAATTATGATTGTAGTGACGTATCATTCAAACGATGAAACGATACCGCCTCGTATAGCTCGACGCGACGTCGTCGTATCGTGTTTATGTGTAAGAGCCCTTATGTTTCATCGAATACCGTAAGAACGAGAAACGTAACTACGTGACAGTTACATAATTTAGTATTTATGCTAAAATATTCCAATTCTATTGAAGTATGATAACAGGGACATTACAATAATTATACCTACCTGCTTTAATACCTATTCTACACTCAGCTTGGCAAGACGTATGAATTATGAGTTCACAGGTAATCCTACGAGGGACCGAGGAAGACATTAATAGGTCAAATAATTTATTGCACTTATTTTTAGGTGTGTTAGAATAATAATGGCGGCATAGGAATTCGTCTAGACTTGTTACGTCATTTGAGTACCTATCTCGTAACAATTTATTTTATTATTTTGCTTAGTTTTAAAGCCATTTAAAACCCTTTACGAGTATCATGGTTACTGGACACTAATAACCTGCATCTGCACTGCTGGGATAATAATATTATAATGTTTGGACTTTAAAAGACACCATAACCTCTGAGTTTGTTTCGGCATTTCTACTCAGGGATTAGGTAGCCTAGGAAATGCTGGCGTTATTTAGCTTTTAAAATATAGACAAACAAAATATTGACGTGTAAAAATGTGTCTAGTTATATAAATAATCATTTAATTTAATACCCATCGATATACCCTTACGTTTTTTTTTCCTGTAAAATGGTTGTAAAACCCCTTTTACACGTCAAAACAAATACTTACCTAATATCTAGTATGTATTTCAAAACTAGATGAGGCCGGATATTATCTTGGTCAGATCATGTGAGAACCAGATTGACTGGACCTAGGGCTGTGTCAGCAAAGACTCTTCTCTTCTTCTTTGACTTAGTTATTTTGGTTCAGGGGTTATATGGACCGCTGCTTGTTAGTTCTGTCCAGCTCGTTCCGCCATTTTGTCCGTGGTCAGCCGCGACGCCTTCTGAATATGTCAGGGCTCTACAGTTGATTTAGGAGCTACAAAGAATGTAGGTCATGAAATTATGACAAGTGAACGAGAAGCATCCTCCTGAGCCTCAATTAAGTAAGGCTGGTTGCGTCAGTTGTTTGACATGCCTATGGTTTGTTGAAGTCCGAGTTGTGAGTGTGGAATCTTTTCAGCAATCATTAGTGTCAAAAACCAGTTGATGCCGCTATCTTAGATCAACAGGCCCGATTTTAAGCCCGTTTTTAGAATTTCTTTTTTAAATGATGCTATTCGATAGAAGTCCAAGCATTTTGGACCATACTTCCACGAACTGCGAACTAAATCTAGTATTTTTGTCATAGCATAATCAGCCTATAATGTTCCCACTGCTGGGACACAGGCCTCCTCTCGTTGAGAGGGAGTGGGCGTAATCCACCACGCGGGCCTAGTGTGGGTTGGTAGATATCACATGTCTTCGAATTTTTGGTCCTGGGACATTTTCCTCATAATATTTTTCTTCACCGTTTTGATTTTTGTCATACGTAGCGTTAGGTAATCCCTCGATTGAACACTGCTTATGTAATTTGTCACGATTCCTAATGAGTAATCAGATAGTTGGCACGGCAAGCGACAATCACGTGAATTGTTGATTAAGCATCGGAACTTCTTGTAATTTTGACCACTTATTTTAGGTCAGGGAAGGCGGACTTTGTTTAGGAAATTGGCCTCAGCGCACGGCATTTGTGGCCTGGTATTATGCTAGAAACACATTTGTGTGTTGTGGTGTGACGCGTCAGAGCCCCCACCACCGCTGTTGCGGGATCTGCACACTAATTGCGTAACACACTATCAATCTCAATCTGAATCATTTTGAAGTATTATATTGCTATTGCTTCACATGCAATATATTCTGGATATTGCTTCCTATGTTCGAAAAATTTGTAACGTAAATAACGCAATGAATGTTGTTGAACTGTCAAAATGACATGTTATGCAATTACAATTATCCCGCGGGATCGAGCAGTCGTCGCCACGACAGATTGCGTTGTGACACAAAACACTAATACCTAATGTGTTTCTAACCATACCTATAGTGAATGTATGAAACTCATATGCTTCTGACACAACACGACACAGTAATGTTTCTAGCTTTATTTAGGCTTTAAGTGTGCTTTACAGTATAGCGCAGTTATGAAACACGTAGGTACGGTTTAATTTTGAGTCCTGTTTTGGTTAATTTAAGGTATAATTTTATTTTCTCGCGTGTGCTACAAAAAAAAGAAACTGTCTTTCTTCCAAAATACCTCAACAGTAATTCCATATTATGGCGCAAGTTACAAAACAGCCCACTATCCCCCTTTTCGTGGATGTCGATCACCAAGGAACACCCAATGCACCAGCAGAATCCGAATGCGAATAAATTATTCTGAGATCACTTTAATCAGCCTATAATGTTCCCACTGCTGGGCCACAGGCCTCTCTGTGAGAGGGAGTGGGCCGTAATCTACCACGCGGGGCTAGTGCAGGTTGGTAGATGTCACAATGTCTTAAAATTTTTGGTTCTAGGACATGTCGGTTTCCTCACGATGTTTATTAAAAATAAATACTAATACATAGATAGATACATACATACATACTAAACAAAATGAACTGTGAGGAGAAAAAAAAATATCGTGGCAGATCTAGATAATAATGGAAGAAATCCAGGCAGATTAAATGGTGATGACGTTTACATAACAGACCTATTTCTAACACCCAACAAACACGACTATTATTAAATAACTAATTAGTTTAAATAACATCATCCATAGTCGCGTTCCAAAAGCGCTTTCACATTCCAAAATATTTTCAGCTGGATCGATGTCACTAATTTTGGCGCGGCGCCATGTTAGGCGAGGTAAAGGACAGTTTGTGAAGGCGAACACCCAACTAATAGATGTTTTAACTGTTAGATAAGCTGTGTTGAATGAGGGATTTTCCTTTTTTTTTTTAACTCTTCCCTAATCGCTGGATAGATGGCGCTGACCTTGGTAAGTTACTGCAAGAAACGGAACTTCACATATTTTTTTTTATTGTTTCACTTGGATGTAATTTTGAGATCGAAAAACGAAAGCAAACGAAAGTGTCAGTCAACGAGCGTATGTGACGTGACGCAATGATTTTTTTCTAAGCGTTTTTGCTTTGTCACCTAGTAACATAGTCAGTACAACGCCATCTACAGAGTTCTTGGAAACTATTTTTTTTTTAATACTCAAAAAGAAAACCTCTCATTGTAAAAACTGTGTTTTTTTTCATGTCTGACGAGAACTGATACCTAACAACAACAGGCGGAGAAACGAGCGGAATTTTACGATTTTTTTTTATTTTACGAATTTACTCGCCCGAAACGCGCTAGTCGTCACTTTTAAATTTAAAAAAACTATATAATATTTTTTTTTCGTATTATTATGTTTAGATATTGATAGGGATACCCATCACGTCTTTCGAGTTTCGTTAGCTAATTTAACTTGACCTTGTAAATGTGAGAGGCAAAATTTTTTAGGTTTCAACATGACACTACTGTCTGTGCTTACATACCGAGACCCCTCCGTGCCTCGGAATGCACGTTAAGCCGTTGGTCCCGGCTGTCATTCGTGGATCTTTGACAGTCGTTACGGGTAGTCAGAAGCCCGAAAGTCTGACAACCAGTCTTACTTATCGTATTACCCAGTAACTGGGTTGTGTGGATAGGCAGTCGCTCCATGTAAAATACTGGTATTCAGCTGCATCCGGTTAGACTGGAAGCCGACCCCAACATAGTTGGGAAAAGGCTAGGCAGATGATGAATACTGTCTGTTCTACTGTTTAGAATAAAAACTGCATTTTTGTGTGTGTGTTATTCAATTTGGTTCCACGAATAGATTTGGCTAAAGGCTTAAGGCTCTTACACACAGGCGCGACGCGACAGTGCGACGCGATTCTGCGATATATATCCATAGAACAATTTCTATGGAAACGCGCGCGACACTTCACGTGTCGCGGCGCGACGAGTAGCGCGACACCGTGTAGCCGCGATATCGCCGCGACACCATACTAAATGTTCATTTTGTATGGTGTCGCGGCGATATCGCGGCTACACGGTGTAGCGCTTGTGTGAAAGGTGTTGCGGCGCGATAATATCGCAGAATCGCCAGGCGACACGTCGCGCGACAAGTCGCGCCGGTGTGTTTACACGGTGTCGCGCTACTCGTCGCGCCGCGACACCGTCGCGGCGCGACAAGTCGCCCCTGTGTGAAGTGTCGCGCGCGTTTCCATAAAAATTGTTCTATGGATATATATCGCAGAATCGCGTCGCACTGTCGCGTCGCGCCTGTGTGTAAGAGCCTTAAGAGCCTTTACTTGTATTATCATTATTAGATAATTTTACTGAAAGTGATGGCCATTCGTTTTAATATTATGTCGTCGCCAAAACACTGAACATGTTTCGTTTGTAATTTTCTATTTAGGTTAGTTATAAAGACGCAGTAAATATAGAAATACAAATAGTAAGAGTTAATTTATTTGTCAAACTCAAACTTAAGGCATTTTCATTCAAATCATCATCATCATTTCAACCGAAACACGTCCACTGCTGGACATAGGCCTCCAATTCGACCGGTTCTGTGCTTCTCGAATCCAACGGGTTTCTGCGGCCTTCACAAGGTCGTCGGACCACCTTGTGGCAGGCCTTCCAACGCCAAGTCTTCCAGTACGCGGTCGCCACTCCAGAACCTTTCGGTCCCATCGGCCATCTGTTCTGCGAGCAATGAGCCCTGCCCACTGCTACTTAAGTTTGGCAATTCTTCGGGCTATGTCGGTTACCTTGGTTCTCCTGCGGATCTCTTCATTTCTGATTCGATCACGCAGGGAAACTTCAAGCATAGCCCTCTCCATTGCCCTTTGGGTAACTTTTAGCCTTCTTATATAAGGCCCATGTTGAGCGACCACGTTTTAGTGCCATAAGGCATCACTGGCAACACGCATTGGTCAAAGAGTTTCGGCTTGAGACACTGCGGTATGTGGGACGAGAACATATTGCGTAGGTTACAGGCACTTTTGAATCGTCAAGGGGTCGGTCAGTCAGAAAGATGAAGCGAGTTGCCAATTCTACACAATGAACGGAACCGCGCGAAATCAACGCGAGATTGGCAGGATTACAAATTGACCTGGTATTGAAAGTGAAAAAAAAATGTTCATCGTGATAACTTAGGTGAAGTGAGCTGAGCTGTTGATTGACACCATTGACAGCTCACTTCAGGCTCACTTCACCTACGTTTTCGCACTGAGTATTTTACAGAATAGATCGGGAGAAGCCTAATGTCCAGCATTAAATTGTTAAGTATCTAAGGCCATAGTATAGGCTGATAATGATGACTGTGGCATTATCCGATCCCTGTAAATTATTAACTTAAATGACGTATTAAATCTAGAATCACCTTCTAAATCTTTCTGGATGAATCATTGATCCAGTTATGAAATTCGTTGCCAAGATGGTAACAGTATAATAATCATGAATTTGTGTGACGTAACACTTCGTGTACGCAGAAAAAAAATGTACCTATATCTCAATTTAATTTCTCATTCTTAAGTATATGATGTTGCCAAATCATTGACTATGAGTGAAGTGTTTTTATTTTTTTTATTTGAAATGGGTTTGCTCTTGACTCTAGTCTAGGTCAGAGGTGATAGAAACAAAGTCGACGATGGAGTGAGCTTACCAAGAAGAAGCCTGTTCACCATTACTTTGAAGAGATTTGGGTTGTATGCGCTCGGAAACACAAACGCAGGTAGAGAGTTCCACTTTTTTAGTTTACTTAACTGTTACTCATAAGATTTTGGTATGTAGTTTTTAAGTGCGTTGCCAGTGTGTAAAGTGTAGTGTGTAAATAACTTATTAGCGTTGAATGAAACAAATGATCGGTTAATCGGAACTACTTATAAAATGCGACGTTTTTTCATTTTACTGAATCTATGATAGAAATAGAATAGAAAATATTTATTGTCCAGGTAATACAGTAAGCAGGTTCACTGGTTAACAGCAAATTAAGACGACATGAGTAGCTTAAAATATTAGCTATAGCTAGGTTACAATTTATTTATTTGTGTGTGTGTGTGTGTGTGTGTGTGTGTGTGTGAGTGGTGTGTGTGTGTTCGTGTTTGTTCCATTGTGCTTCGTTTGATTTGGTGTCAGGTCAGGGTTTTTATATTAGTTGTTCCGAGTCATCATAGCCAGTGTTATGCAAAATGTTATTTCACATGTTCTTTTTTGCATTTGTCCATAAAAAAGTGATGGAGTAGGTAACCTACCCATCTATCAAAATGTCTATGAACGATGTATCGGTTCACAAAAATCGGGCATAGTCGATAGTACTAGTAGATTCTGCTTATTTTTACCTCTATGCTTAAATTAAAAAGCGTCACCACTCTCCTGCCTCAAAAAAGTGGCACTCCGGGAGTGCCGACAGAAGTGAAAACTTGAACAATTAGGTACGTGTGTAGTTTTTGTCTTATAAACAAAACACGCGCGGTGTCGGTTACGGTCACAGTGTCGCGAGTGCAATGGTTTTTTCCCATCTCAAAAATGCCCAACGCGGCTAAAGAAGTTTTCACTTCAAAAATTTACTTGGAATAGGTAGGTAGGTACCGAACTACCTTATCCAATTTTTTTTAAGATCGGTAACATCCTTCCCTTGAATAATGCATAATCAGCCTATAATGTTCCCACTGCTGGGATACAGGCCTACTCTCTGTGAGAGGTAGTGGGCTGTAATCTACCACGCGGGCCCAGTGCGGGTTGGTAGATGTCACATGTCTTTGAATTTTTGTTTCTAGGACATGTCGGTTTCTTCACAATGTTTTTCTCCTCCTTCTCTTCCAAGGGTCGACGCAGCACGTCTTTAAGTTAGAAGGCGATTTACGTACTTACAGGAAACCAAGTTCATCTTCATAATGATTCAGACATTGTGTATAAGAGAAAATGACAAAATTCAGGCGCCACGCCAAAAATAGGTACCTACCTACTACAGCATTTGGTTTGTCATAAAAATGTTGGTGACAAATGTCCAAGAATAGACCATCTTCTTGGTATATCTTAGTATACAAATGATTTTATGTAGTTATGAGAAACTTTGTATAGCAGGAACCTTGTTTACGCAGAAAAACTTCTTTACTTAGAAATCAGAAATCAGGGAAATTCAGTGTTAATGAAATTGACACATATAAATTTGCTGTGTTACAGCTATTTATACAACTGTAAAAGAATGACAGTTGTGTTTTGAAATACGAACAAATAAAGTTGGTAGTCAATTTGCTTAGCAATGTATTTCCCTGACTTTACATACGTATTATACCTACCTATAATGTTAGACATATTCCTTCGAATTACTTCACCAGCCTTCAAGAACAAAGACATTTTTATTTTTCTTCAACTTGGGGTTTTCCACGAAGTTATTTATAAGGGTAGTAAGCAATGAAAATTATTATAAGTAGCCCAGATTTCCACGAAAAATCACATAAGAAATCTGTAGTCGGTGAGTCATCCAATTTACATCTAGAGGTCGTTGACAAAATCCTTTGTAGGTACAGTGTGTAAGAAATAGGCACTAAAGAAATTAAAATCTTTGACTATTCTCTTTTCCAAAAGTACTGTAGGTAGGTTTCCAATCTTTTAGAAGTAAAAACAAACCCTGTTTACAGCAGTGTTCATAAGATCAGAATTAAAACATAATGGTTACCTATCTATTATGTTTTAATTATTACGTCACTCTCTTTGTCCTAAAATGAAAACCTATAAAGTCTAGATACCTACCTAGTCTTTTTAAGGTTTTAATTTAATTTTGAACTATTTGTTAAATAGTTTGGCATCTTTATAAAGGTCGGCCATTGTGCCTTTAGAGATAATCATAATGACCAATTTTGGTAAATTTTAGGATTCTGTCCCCAAGGGGTGCCAATAGGACCCTAGTACTAAGCTTCCTCTGCCCGTCCGTCCGTCTGTCCGGCATCGGGCTATATCTCATGAACCGTAATAGGTAGAGAGTTGAAAGGAGTTTGAAGCTCCGTGGCATAACTTGGCCACGCCATTTTGAAAATGATGGCCACGCATGAGACCTAGGATATTGCAAGTGGCAAGATAAGTTAAATTAGCCCCTTTTGTTCTTGCGGATCTATCGTAGAGAAGCAGTTCGTATACCTAGTTACTTTTTATGGTTCCGTACCCAAAGGGTAAAAACGGGACACTATTACTAAGACTTCGCTGTCACCAGGCTGTATCTCAAGAACCGCGATAGCTAGACAGTTGAAATTTTCACAAATTATGTATTTCTGTTGCCGCTATAACAACAAATACTAAAAACAAAATAAAATAAATAGTTAAGGGGGCTCCCATACAACAGACGTGTTTTTTTTCGGTGTTTTTGCCTTGTGGTACGGAACCCTTCGTGTGCGAGTCCGACTTGCACTTGGCCTTGGATTCAGAACCATAGCACTGAATCCATAACAGCACCCTAATTGCGTAACACACTATCAGTCGGAATCTGAATCATTTTGAAGCAAATTGCTAATCCATTGCTTCATAAGTTCGAAAAATTTGTCTGCTCAACACGTAAATAACGCAATGATATTGTTGAACTGTCAAAATGAAACCGATTCCGATTGATAATGTGTTACGCAATTGCCCCGCAGGTTGCACGTCGGTGTACCTACTACTCTGTATGCATTTTTTTCAACAATCTTAATTGCCGTTTCAAGCATCAATTCCAAACACGAGTTCGAAGTACAGGAAAACTCGCGTAAAGTTTATAAACGCACGCTTAAATATAATTGAAATGGAAGTGAGTGATATTAAACGTAAAGCGAAAGAAGTGAAGCGAACTTTTTCCTCAGAATCCGCCCGAGTGCTTTCTCAAACACACTTCATTCGGGGAAAACGGATTCAGTGCGTTACGCATGAAAAGTTCACGGAACCAAATCGTATTGGCAATGATTACAACTCGGAGATAACCGACAGACAAGCGCCGATGACACAACGGGAAGCACTCGCTAACTCCCGTTTTATTTATAAAATCAGTGTCCAGTCAGTTCGAGCCCGAGCACGGCTGCAGCCAAATCCTCACGCCGCGAAAAATATTCAGATAATGTCAATGAAAGTTACAATTTAGACGCCGGCGCTAAAACAAACATTGCGCGAGATCGCACGCGCACTGCAGTCAATAAACAGTGAACTGTTATTAAAAGCTCTATAAACATTGAAGATGGCCAGTTTGGAAATCCCGCCTACTTCCCCGCCGCCGCCTCCGCCGTCGAGGCCGGTGAGGCCCAAAATCACGTTGCAGATACCTGACTCAACTTTGCTGATGGCACCTAGGGGGCCTACGACAGGATCCTCGGTCTACTGGGGGCAGCCGAGGTTTCATGGAAAACCTCCGGGGACTGCTGCGTCTCACATCTCAGACCCCCATGGAAACCCTTACTTCAATCCTTTCATGCACATGTACCAAAATAAAGCCTCGGGGTTTATGTTCAAACAGTTCGAAGGCTTTAAAGACTTTACTATAAATACGACGAAGCATGGATTAAGTGCTGGTGAAAAGACCGCGTTCTGGTTCTACAATAAATTAAAGTTGCTCTCAAGAAGGTGGTTCACTCATCTCTGCTTGAGTTTGTGTTTGGTGTTGTACAGTTTTATTGGTGCTGCTACATTTATGGCTATTGAGGGTGAGTAGAAGAATTTTTTTGTAATACTATAAGTAGGATTAATAAACCAGGGCCGTACAAAAGCGCGTTGGGTTGATGATATCGTCAGTCGCGGGAAACACCTGGATGTGAGACGCACGGAACAGGGAAGTGTGGCAGAAAAAGGGGAGGCTTAGGTATGTCCAGCAGTGGGTGATTCTGGGCTGAAATGATTTATTTATGCACTCCAAACATACAAATATCCTTAAAGCTAGACCCAATGCGATATTGTAGTACACTTAAAAATTAAATAGTTCCACTGCTTGTACCATGACAAATTCTATAGGTAGCTATTCTTTCAAATTCCCCCAAAGTGCAACAGAATATGTTTACGTACCCAGCAATGAGGTTGAGAGTGCAGATTATGATGAGGATTAATAAAATTATCGGTACATTTTCAGTCCATTCATTATGCAACTCCACGCAAAATATAATAATCTCTATATAAATAAAACAAAGTTGAGTTATTTACCTACACCATTTATATCTGAAGAACGGCGGGACCGATTTTTGTGATATTTAATTTGTCGGATTTGTCTCCGCTCCGAAAAGCAGAATAACTATTAAAAACACGGGAAAAATCCACGAAAACAAAATTATGAAAATAATTCATTTTCAACTGAATTTAATTCAGCTAATAAGACACAACATTTAATTATTCTGAGGCGGTACGAAGTTCGCAGGGACAGTTAATTGGTAAGAAAATAGGAGATTTAATTAATATTTGGTCATTATTATAATGAAATGGTTGTTTTCATGCAAAATATGACAACAATAGTAATCCCTTTTGATTAGCACCATTTACAAATGAATTTGTGGTTTGTGGCCGGATTAATGCAAAACAAAATATGAACATGATTGCAGCATATTTTCACATAATTTTGAAAAATATGGATGCCAACTTTATTGAGCGCTTAAAAAGTATTCTCTCAAAAATAATCAAAGAGAACGTATTCTGATATTTATTTAAACCATATATATTGATGATTATAATCTGATATTTCAACATAATTTATTAACAAAAGCTGTGAAACCAGATAAGATCAGAAAGATAACCAAATATTATATTGGAAAGGTTATTTCAATATCATAATGTCCTTCGCGTTGACACCTAATATTTTAAATCCACTATAGACCTATTTTCTTATATTATTGATTGATCCAATATATCATGCAATAAGAGCTAATAAAATATCATAACACATATATTATTTAAATCTGCCTGTAATGTGTCTGCCTGGTGGGACTCAAGCCTTCTCCCTGTGAGAGGTTGTCCATTGCCCTCCACGACCACCACGAAGGTTCAGTGCGGGCAACATAACAATATTTTTATGGTATAATATTTTATAGATGACCTGCATCCTAATTCCGGAACACACTTTCAATCTCAATCTGAATCATTCCGAAGGATATTGCTAACCCATTGCTTCTTATGTTCGAAAAATTTGTCTACTGAACAACGTAAATAACGCAATGAATGTTGTTAAACTGTCAAAATGTGAGCCATTGCTACTGATAGTGTGTTACTCAATTACCCCGCTGTTTCAAAAGTTTCTGATGTCAGTGTAAACCAAAGAGATTTACGACACCTACTTACAAAAATAATTTAATGTCTTTGGTGTAAACAAGCCCTGTTCAGCTTAAATTCCTACGCAATCACTCACTAATGGGAATTAGTACCACATTCATTCAATGTACGTATATTTAAAAGGTTATAACTTTATATTTCACCAATTTTTTTCCAACAATATTTAAAAAAATAACATTATTAAATCGTAATTGCAAAACCATCGAAGAACATTGAGGTTATAAAATCAACCTCAAATTGTCAAATGAAAAACATCTTTAAGGAGATTTTAAATTAGAATTTCGGGTTTAAGTATTCAAAAAAATCAAAGCACTGAATTTGTAAGTGACAAACACACAGGTAGGTCGTGGTGGTGGAGGTGGGTGGTAGTGTGTGTCACATCCACAGTTAGGTACGATTTTTGATGCATTTGTTTACACTTTAAACAGATAATTTTGGAATAGACTATCATTACCACAACAATAAAGTACCATAGCCAACTCAGTTCCTTATTGAAGAACTTTGCTTCAGAAACCTATAGGTCAAAATTGATTGAACACATAAATTAATTCCAATTAATGCCAGGACATTTTGGAAACTCACGATCTCAGTTCTGAAACTCATAGATACTGGGGATTGGTAACTAAGTTAAACATCTCTCGATCTGTCAATAGGGTCTGCAAATTGATTTGCAATAGTTTCGTAGGATGTACCTCGAGATGGCACGTGTCTGTATAAAATAGACCTATGATCCAGCTGGTCAATTCTGGAAAATGTCACCGTGAAAACTTAGGTGAAGTGAGCTTGGAGTGAGCGGTGATTCCAGATGCTAGGGATTGTAACTAATGAAAGCTCACTTCGAACTCACTTCACCTTAGTTTTTAGGGTAAGATTTTTACAGAATAGATCGGCGTTGGCAGAAAACCCTGTATATGTATATTTTGTTGCTGACGATCCTTCAGGAATATAAACAAAAGAAAAAGCGGATCAAACCGGAACGAGAAAGTTTATAGTGGATAAGACAGAGATTAAAACAGAAGAAGAACTAGCAGGGGATCGAGAAGGGGGGGGGGTGGAGGGGGGTTCAGGGGCAGACCGGAATAACTCGAATTAATGTTAGTCTATTTGTCGCAAGCATTGGTGATCATGGGGGTAATGGGTTTATTCACAGATTCTGGATTTGTACCCAGTTAATGGCAATAGGCTCGCCCCTATTAAATTGGACTATGGGTACACCTCTGCCCATCCCTTTGGGGGGAACCGGCATGATGTCAATTTGACCGTCTGTTACTAGTTTTCAACTAACACTCATTTTGTTTAATTCTGTATGTCTCTCCGACCGCATTTCCTCTAAAGTGCCGAAGTTCTGAACGGATATATTTTCTGGAATGCGATGTGTTTTACGAACTAGTTTTTTATCTGGACAATAAAACCTGTAGAATACCTAAGTCCGGAACGACTACAGTTTTAGATCTCTTTGGGAAAAATATCTGTTCTGTATCCGATTTGATCATTTGATAGTGTTAGTACTAGTCTATATTCTACTAAGTAACTGAACAAATTAAATAGTTTTTTTTTTTTTAATTAATTTCTTTATCACAATCCTCATACAAAAAGCAGTGGTGGCCCAGTGATAACGGCCGCAACTTACGAGTTGTATGTAGGTCGTTGGTTCGAAGTTCGAACCCTACTTTGTGCAAAACATTTCATCACCACTGCTCTCAAAATAGTGAAGGAAAACATTGTGAGGAAACAGGTATGTCTTAGAACCAAAAATTCGAAGACATGTGACATCTACCAACCCGCAATGGGCCCGCGTGGTGGCCCTCTCCCTTTCACCGAGAGTAGGCCTGTGGCCCAGCAGTAGGAATATTATGGGGTGATTATACTTGTGCTGTGCCAGTATCTAGTCTTTATTCTATTGATTTACACATTAAATAAAAGTAAAAAAGTATTTAATTGTTTTCTATAATCGTTATCACCCACAAATCTCACCCAAATCCAAATTCAAACATAATTCGTTCTTATTATGATTCTTAAAAAAGGTATATTGCAGCTGAAAGTTTCGAAATTGCAGTGTGACTAAATTTTCGAATAGCGAACCGATATTCGGTGCGAAAATCGAATCGTAGGCAGAGCATTACAAGGTTAGCGAGAGGATGGGTCGACGGCACGGATATCGAGGGTTTAAAAAGTTAAAGTCTCACATTCGCTGCCATGCAATTTGGTTTGCTGCTGTCGGAAACGGATTAAGTTTTCGTGATTTCAGCTCGAACTTGTTTGTATTTACATGTTCGTGATCTGAGTATTTAGGAGCTTTACCAGGGAAAATATAAACATGCAGAGAAGTCTCTTAAAATGAAACAGCATTTTGATTCTGTAAGAGATTTACCAATGAATATCGTGTTACCCATAACTGGGTTGTGGAAGTCAGATAGGCAGTCGCTCCATGAGAAATACTGGTATTCAGCTGCAGCCGGTTAGATTAGAAGGCGATGCAAGCAAAAGGCTAGGCAAATTTATTGAAGAGATTAATTTAACGAGATTTTAAAACTAGAGAAATTATTACAAAATTTAACCTTAAAAAAATGGAATCTACAGGCACTTTTGGCGTCACTTGGGACAGGCCGATGACTACTACGCTGGCAGAGTGTACCGTTTGTGAGGAGCGGCGCCGTGCCCTCATCTCTGAAGTAGGCAGTGACCTGTCGCTGCCGGCCGTGGTCGAGTCGATGGTCGGCAGCGAAGAATCCTGGGACGCGGTGGTTTCATTCTGCGAAACGGTCGTCTCGCAGAAGGAGGCTGCGGGAAGGACTCGTTCACTCACCCGGCCCGCAGCAGGCGCACCGGGTGTCGGCCTCGGGCGGATAACTCCGTCTTCCAGCTTCCCTAAATGGTCCCCACATGTCAGGATCCGAGGTGGCGGCGCGTAGTGTTCCACGCGCGCCCCTCTTAGACGTCGCTGGGGGAGTCAAACACCTTACTCCTCCCCCTGACCCGATGAGGCCCGCAGCAGCGGGCCGACACTAGTTGGGGGTCGCGGAAAGATCGTACGTTCCCGCGACCCCCGGCGTAGGTGTGAGATAGAACACCGGGGTGGTTTTTAGTCAGTAAGAGTCTGACAAACCCCGCCGCCCGCCCCAGGGCGGCGGACATCCATGATGATTTTCCACCCTGTAAAGAAAAAAAAAAGGGCTACAGTCATCAGCCTTTTTTTTTTTGTGTAAGAGGTGTACATCTAAACCGCGTTCAAGACTATTATAACAGACTGTGATACTTGCGGAATATTGAAACTTGTCTTGTCTTGATGTGTATGTCGGCGGCCTGTCCCAAGTGACGCCAAAACTGCCTCTCTCAATTTACATTGCAGAAGACGAAGTTGTGTTAATTGATAACTAAGGTAACCCCTAGGTATCAATCAACATCTTCGTCTTCTGCAAAGTAAATTGAATTCAATTACCTTTAAGACATTGATTTTTATGCATAAGCAGTTAATTTTTCAAACCGTGTTTTCAAGGGATTTACTTTTAATAAAAGCAAGTATTTTTCTTCAAATACTCCGCATTAAAAGCCATATTGCTTGGTAACTTTAATAAGAAATATAAAGTCTCGTAAAAGCGAAACCAACAAACAACACAACACAAAAATAACTCATATTTATTCCTTCCTCCCTTTTCAAGAATAAACGAAAGTTTCTCACAATTCGCATGGAGCCATTATTACACTAGATTAAACTTTACACTAGTTCAAGAAGCACAAACTTCTTCAGAGCACTTCAGTTTTAACGTTCTGAAAGCTATAGAAGTTGAACTACCCACTAAATCTAAAGGGAGTAGTTGAGAACTAAAGACTACCTAGGTATCCGGTTCTAAAGTTATGGAATTCGTTTTCATATTGTACTTTTTTAATTTTTATAAATGATACTTTATTTCAATTAAATATTAAACAAATACAAACTATACAATAGATACTAAATTAAAAGACTAATTAACTTACTATACAAATAAATACAAAAACAAAGGACACTTATGCGTCGAAGTACTCGTCCGCATCGCTGCCATCCGAAAACGTGTCCAGAAGACTGGCAGCATTGCCACGTTGAATAGCAATGCTAATTCTTTGGCCAAAGAACGACCCAGCCCTCTGGTCACGTGAAGTGTCGACCATCCGGCGAGAAATTTCCTTAAAAAGGAGACGCACACTCGGGCCCCATGACCCGAGCGTTTCGACCCCAAACGGCTCAAAGCTGTAGTTGCCCTTAAGGTTACAGTATTTGCGCCGCTTGAGGGTCTCAGCAGCCGCAGCAGCGGCGCCAGCACAGCCCGCCGTGCTAGGAACATGAGATGGCGCAAGGGTACCGACACACGGTGCGTCCCACACCAGAGGCCTCCCCACCTTCCAAGGCAACAACGTCATGCCGTCTGGTCTCTTCCCATCGTCACGTACCAAGCCGTATTGTATACTTGATAATAAGACGTTATTTTGGGAACGTTATAGGCGGATTATGATATACTTAATTAAGATTTTGATGATCTTCACTAGGTTCGATGAGTATACCTATTACATAAGTATCTCCCTCTCTCTAGCCCTCAATACTTGTAATGTAGTCGTTACTCCTACCTAAGTACCTACCCATAATTCACTTGCCTGCATTTTATCCAAGCCGATATTTAAAAAGTTTTTATATCTCAACCACATGATGCGAGACGAAACTTAAACTTTGAAGCACCTAAACGTGTGGCCACAAGAAAAGCGAAACCAAAATAATACGATACACGAATCAGAATTCCGATGAAATTTTTACATGTGTAAATTATTCAGGCTTGTGGCGATCGCCGGAAACCGCAAACTTTGATGAGGCGGACGTTATGGCCGCAACATGTGGAATAGTCATAGTAAAAGTTTGTGTTCATGAATTTTAATAAAAGAGAAGCCAACTAATACATTTATTGGTGTCCAATGTTTATATGTTAAATTAGTTTTTCGTAATTAATCGGTCTATGTATCAATCTGCCAGCCTTTTCCAAACAGAAACTTTGCTGAGGTCGGCTTTCAGTCTAACCGGATGCAGTTGAATAGGACCAGTATTTTACATGGAGCGACTGTCTATCTGACCTCAACAACCCAGCTACTGGGTAACATGATACCTCGGTAATCAGTTTGTGTACCTATGTGCCTCAAAATTCAAGCTAAGTCTATATCTATACCTATACTAATAATAAAGCAGAAGTGTTTGTTTGAGCGCACTAATCTCTGGAACTGCCAGTCGGATTAAAAAAAAATCCTTCTGTATTTGATAGCCCGATTCATGGGGAAGGCTGTATTTTAACTTCACGTTAGGACCCTTAGGAGTCGAGCAAAAAGATAAAAGTCAGAAAGAACGGGAAGCGAAAATGAAGTAAGAGCGCGTACGGGCAATGCGATGCGACGCGGTGGGACGGTCCCCCGTCCAAGAAATTGCGGGCAGAAGCTAGTATTTAACATGAAGTTATAGTACCTGGTCCTCACATCTCCCTCAGTAACAATCTTTTTCGTTGTTTTTCAATGTCGATATAAAGCTTTTATCCAATATTTGTCACGCTGTTATAAATTCCTTCACAAGCATTTTCCAAGGCGACACGATTTATCGTCTAGCGAGTAGGTTCAAACAAGCGAAACAAGTTCTTGTTCACGGTATTGCCCCTGTTCATAAGTTGGGACTAAGTTCACAACTCTCCCATGCGTGAGCGAGACAGCGATGTAGTTTCAATAACTACTGCGAACTGTTGTCATTCCAATTGCAGTTCCGTAGATGAAACTCCTGATATCCTTGTTACACACATGTTTCATACGTGTGTGCAACCAACATCGTTCTCGCTCAGCGAAACAGTCTGTATTCTCAAAACTTTCCAACAAGAACGATCTAGACACGAACGTTAAACTTACGTCCAAAGTTTAATTCGTTCACGCCATTTTCTGTTAATATAATAAACTTTTAATATCGAAAGCCTCATAGTACGCCGATTCAATGTGTTAACAGCTTCGAAACTTTACAAGCGTTTTAATAATACTAAAGATTGCTGAAAACTGCTCATTTTATGTTCTAAACTTTACGTGGGTACGGTACGGCTAATAGAATTCGCAATTTGATGCTGAAACCTCAACGTTCAAGTTCATAACTTAATTTAACTTGGTGGGACATAAAGATCATCTGTCAAAACCGCTTATTCAGAGTCATTTCAAGAATGAATGACGAATGTCTTCCAAAAGCGCGGGAAGGTAAAATTTTAACCTTATTGTCGTTTTAATTTTCGCGGGAACGGATAAAGGGGAAAGGGATAAATTATTGAGTTATTATAAGTAACAGAAAAGGATAAAGCTATACTATTTCCGTCTCTCAGTGCGTGCCCGTTTTTTCAAGGCATACATAAGTAGCCAATGTTTAATTTAAGTTAGTTTTTTGTCTCATGTGTGGCCACGCTACCTGATGCTCTATAGCTTTACTTACTCTAAGTATAGTGGCATAATTTTGACAGGCATTTCTGAGTGATGTTACGCGTAGGTAGTCCTCCATTTTTTTTTAAATTGCGGCACGTCGTAAGATTAATCCTTCGATTAGTGAAGAAATTTCTTACATCTTAAAATCATTCAGTTAAAATCTTAAAAATAAACTATTTCTCGTATCTATTTACGTAGATATGAATAGTTTCTCGACATTCTTTTTATATATCGAGTTCGAAAATATACTGGAGAAACTGAAATTATTTTTGTGTTAATAATTTATGTTTCCCTTTTGACTAACACCTACTGGATTCGTCAGTAGTTACATTTATTGGTGTCCAATGTCACCTTACCTTGTCGAAAAATAACAACAAAATGTTATTTTTGGACGTTTTGTAAACTGTTGATTTTAGTCACGGGAGTATCTCCACGAACTCGGATAGTTGACAAGTGACGAAACGAGTAAAAAAAAACTAAGAAAAAATAACGTAAAATGTCGGCTAGAGTGTGGTTCCTGAATTCACGAAGCGATGTCGCCAATTGTCATCTGGGAAATCTAACAGCCTCTGGTTTGGTTATTCTAATTATTGATGTAGATAATTATATACCGACTAGAGCAAATTCGCTACGAAAAAAATGACACTAAAGCCTAATTTACATGGTACAAGTTTCTGGAACGAGCAATAATACAAGTGTATACACGCGTGCGATTTCCATAAAATGGCATACAATAAATGAACGCAAGTTTTCATTCAATCATTAAATGCAGCTCACACACGCCAAGTTTACACCAAGGCAATTATTGGAAGGCGATTATCCAGTTTTGCCTCGTATAAACACAGAGTTGTATGTACTTGTTCCATTTTATGACGCGTTGATTTAATTATTGCACGTGCTGCCAAATTTTTCATTCAATTTTATTGAACTTCTTCACAAGATTTTTTTGTATGTGAGATTACTAGCACTTTCTGGCATGCAATTGAGCTGAAACTTGGCATACCTGTGTGCCAACGGTGATATTGTAATAATTTTTATCATAGAGCTGGTCAGATGATGCAACCAGAAGGTGGCCATAGAAATTCCTCAAATATGCAAGATAGCCCTGTTGTGATTGGGCTCGTTGGATTAATAATGTTTTAATAAGTACGGGAAGAAAATATTCTTTCCAGAATTGCCTCAGCGATTTTATTGTACGTGCTTTTTGCAGTAATACTAGTGTGGAACCGTAACTTGCCCGTATTGGGCAACAATTCTACGTGTTGTTTAGAGGGTGCCACTCAAATGTTGCTTCAATTTTATGGTACGCTACAGCAATAAGCTTGGACCGCTGGACCGTGTAAATGGGTTTTAACTTTCCAGTATTGGGCAACAAATGTACGTGTTGTTTAAATGGTGCCAGTCAATTGTTGCTTCAATTTTATTGTGTGCTGTAGTCAATAAACTTGCACCGTGAAAAGGGGGTTTAAATGGCACCCATTAGATCCCTTGTCTGTCGGTGATAACATTAAAATGGGGGAACAATTTGACTTTGACAGCACCTTTAAACGAAGGCGCTGTTCAATTGAAAAAAAAACTGGCCAAGTGCGAGTCGGACTCGTACACGAAGGGTTCCGTACCACAAGGCAAAAACGCCGAAAAAAAAAACACGTTTTTTGTATGGGAGCCCCCCTTAAATATTTATTTTATTTTGTTTTTAGTATTTGTTGTTATAGCGGCAACAGAAATACATCATCTGTGAAAATTTGAACTGTCTAGCTATCACGGTTCATGAGATACAGCCAGTTGATAGACAGACGGACGGACGGACAGACAGCGAAGTCATAGTAATAGGGTCCCGTTTTTACCCTTTGGATACGGAACCCTAAAAAGACTTAGAAAGAAAATACGCGGTAAACATGACACAAAGAAAGAACAAAAACTCATAAAAGAACAAGTTGGGGAATATATATATGCGTCACATCCACGCAAATTGGCTATAGTTCGCCATAATGCTGCGACCCTGTGCTGGTTCAATGCCGCAACGTTCAAGGTTTCACCACCATATAAATATTATCTACTAGCTACGCCCCGCGGTTTCACCCGCGTAAATATCGGTCCCGTGGGAATATCGGGATAAAATGTAGCGTATATGTTAATCCAGGGTGTCAGCTACCTCCATACAAAATTTTATTAAAATTGGTCCAGCCGTTTGAGCGTGAAGAAGTGACAAACATATAAACACACACACACACACACAAAACTCGCCTTTATAATATTAGTGTGATGGTCTCCACGGACTTGCCGCTGTCCCGTTGATCGTAACTACCTATACCCTTTTCAGAAATACAAACAAGTTGATAATAAATTGTTTCTATTTCAGATGGAACTTCATAGAAATTACAGTTTATCGTTCAATTTGCTATAAATACATAAGTAGGTTATATTATCGTTGACATTAACTGCCTAAAAGCTTTAGATATTGGCCTGGCATTAGTTTACTGATAACATAAACAAAGTTTATTACTATGGCGCTGAGATTATAAGTAGGTATCGTAACGTGGTATGTAGTTTACTTTCGTATAAAGGCTTATCAGTGTGTTACCTATACAGTATAATCAGCCAATAATGTTCCCACTGCTGGGACACAGGCCTCCTCTCTGTGAGAGGGAGTGGGCCGTAACCACGGAATAGAAAAAACAAGGCCGTAACCCACCACGCAAGCCCAGTGCGGATTGGAGGATGTCACATGCCTTCGAATTTTTGGTTCTAGGATATGCCATTTCCTCACGATGTTTTCCTTCACCGTTTCGATAGCAGTGGTGATGAAATTAAATACGCTAAGTGAAGTGCGTGTCTGGGTTCGAACCTACTGCCTGCAACTCGTAAGTCGCGGCCATTTCCACTGGCGATCACTGCTCTACTGCACCTATATATGTTTTAGAAAGATCTTTCTTCATGGCACTAACATCATAATCACGAAAAAATTATCAACTGTCCTATACACACTAACTAAACTGTACCAAAAATTCAAAATTCGAAGACATGTGACATCTACCAACCCGCACTGGGCCCGAGTGGTGGATTACGGCTCACTCCCTCTCACAGAGAGGAGGCCCGTGTCCCAGCAGTGGGAACATTATAGGCTGATTATGTATGTATGTATGTCCCATACAAAACTTCAATACCTACTTGACTCAAATGTACGGGACAACTGATATTTTTTTCGTGATCGTAATGTTGGTCCCACGGAGAAAGTGGTTCAGGTTGGTGGTCTGTACCACACAATTAAATATGACCACAACTTTCATGTTAGGTATGTTTTGTGGGACAAAGAAAATTCTAGTAATCTATACTATTACATAAGATAACGCCGAAGACTGTTTGAACGAGGTAATCTCTGGAACTACCAGTCGGATTTGTTTTTTTTTTAATTTTTTTTTCGAGTGGAAATTAATATTTTTTTGCATTTGATTCTTGAGGAAGAGGTTTTGTTAACATCACGCTAGGACCCTTTTGTTTCCGGATGGGAAATCATCACATGACCCCTCCCGCTCTGGGTGGAGCGGGAGGGAGTGTCAGACTCTTACTGACTAAAACCCACCCGTGTTCCTTCCTTAGCCCTTTATGTTCCGGGCCAGCGGTAACCCTTTCGGACAATCCCGCTGACCCGGACGCTAGGACCCTTAGGAACAAAAAGAAAAAAAATAAAAAAGAACGTCGGTTGAGACTGGTCATAACTGCCACTTAACTGCCAAGGCTTATTTTTAATCTTATGTCTTGAATTGTTTCTTCATTTGTGTCTTTTTTACATTGTTCTCACATACAGAAGCAACAAGAATAATGTACTATAACAGTCAGAAGTCGACTAGCAATCTCACAAAACTATGGCATATGAATATTGTTGTACTTATGACCTTCTTCTATAAGAACGTTTGACAACACTACACATTGGCAACTTGTTGCCCGTTTATGATTGTTATTACAAATTTCAATAAGTTAAGTGAGCGTTACGGTGGCCAAAGTAGTTAGCATTGTGCCTCGCATGGCGAACGTTCGGGTTCGAGTCTCACATCAAACATGAAAAATACTTTTTAAGTATTACAATCATATGAAATAAGAATGCCGAGTTTCTAACAAATATTTTAAATATTCCACAACTAAACGAATATTCTTTCGTTTTACAATTATAATCTTAGCGTCGTTATTAAAATATGAGGGTAGATTTGAAACAAAGTGATAAGTTCACTTTGTAAATCTACCCTCATATTTTAACTACTTTACTAGTTTACCTAAATTATTCCACTATTCGCTATTGTTGGTTGGTGAACATAGTTACGAACGTTTGTGTTATCTTGTTGTTGCTATTTTGGTATTCTTCTGAATTCAATATGCAGGCTAATATTAGCATTGAAGCCAAGGCAAATATTGTGGCCCTATAATAACATAAATAAGTGTAAAGGATTTATTTTGTATAAAAAATATTACAATGTTACCATATCAATTTATTTATTTATTTATTTATAAATTTGTTTCATTTATTATCATATTATAATAATAAATTACCTTTATTGTAATATCTATTTGTTCAAAGTAATTTACTAAAATAAATTACTAAAACATACAAATAATAATAATTATATAAAACATCAAAAAAAAACTGGCCCAACTAGGATTCGAACCTACACCTATCCCGTAGCGAGTGCAGCCTCGTTACCGATCTAGCTAATGTTAACTTGTATTCACTTGTTGAAATTTTGCATTACTATGAAAAAAATAATCAGACTGCGATAAAGAAACAAGTTACTGATATTGTCATCCTTGTCTAGCATTGACCACATCATGACTACTCGTAGCGCGATGCTACACGACATGTTAGTTTGTTAGCGTTGGAACATCACTCACACGGATAAAAATGCGTATGTGTGTATAGGCGCCGCTGCCCGTATAGCGCAGGCGATAATGGTCATTGCGGTGTAAGTGGACTTCTGGCCGTGACTGTACACAGGATTTTGTTATATCTTGATTTAAAAGAGTGTCCATGGAGTTTCTTGGCCGTTCTTCTCCATAGAGATCTACGCTTTGGAATGGGCAACTAGCTTCAACTTTCTAACTATTTTGACAATTCAAAAGTGCCTGTACAAGGTTTAATTGAAATAAATGATTTGAGTTTGAGTTTGAAACGCTAAGCGAAAATGATGTAATAGCGCGGGCAAGTGATGCGATGCGTCGGGGTGGGTTGTACGAGTAAGAAATTTCATGCGGACGAAGTCGTGGGCAGAAGCTAGTAGAAGTATCTATAATGACGTAATAACGCATGAGAATTATTAGTAGAGAGATAATGTAATCTAATTGCCTATAAAACTGAAAAGCTTTCTTATGTAAATGTGAAATTATTGTGACGCTAATTATAAAACCTCCCTGTCTTGTGCGATCTCCGGCCATCTTGGCCCTGCGAATGATATTAGATCGTCACGCCACCTTCCCCTTGGTCTACCTCGACGGCGATGTCCTGCCTCAGGCGTCCAGTGAGTGACGATCTTTGCCCATCTCTCCGGGTGCATTCGTGAGACGTGTCCGGCCACTTCCAAGACAGGGAGGTTTGGAAGGAACCTTTGCCCAGCAGTGGGACACAAACTAGGCTAACAAAAAAAAAAAAATATATATATAAAACACAATTGCACTACTGATCGAATTGAAGATCGCTTCGATTTTATTCGCTTGTATCGTTTTATGCAATCTGACCTATTCAGCCATTTGCACCTGGGATGAATGACCTTATATTTATTTTAAATCTGGAGTAAATAAAAAACAAACGATTTTTTTTTCACAAGTGTTTGTCACGCACCGTGACTCAGAAATCATAAGATATTTAGGGGAGACCGGGTACAAAAGTAACGGCGGGTCGAAAGTAACAAATGCTCTCTAGATTTATCCAATGGGCGAACACCGCTTTGCCGCTGTCAGGCGATAGCCGGGAGCGCCTCCCTCAATTGTATTTAGTCGCCGCGTACGCCACGCGCTGTTAGGCTGTGTGACAGGGCGCTACGTGAATTTGCAAACCAAAAGTAAGTTTTTTGACGTTTTCTTATTCAATGTTTTGATAGGCTTAAAAGCATGATAGTAATCTGAATGTTTGCATACCTATTCTGTATTAAAGTGATTGTACATTGCGTAAATTCATTTTTGTGTAGCACGTTCCTATTAAAGGTTATGATGCACGTTTTTACAAAAATGTGGACGGGTACAAAAGTAACATAGCCCTATGGGTACAAAAGTAACATTTTTATATGTATTTTTTTTTAACAGAATGCCGCGACAACGCATAAGAACAACTGAACGAGGAACTACCGACACGGAAGTGTATCAAAAAGCGGCTGAAGAGCATTTTAAAGATGCTGCAACAATTAGAGGCCTGGCAAAGAAATATAATGTTTGCCATGTAACATTATATAGATTTATAATTATTTATATATTATAAATTATGTGTGCCATCATTGCGATTCTGATTATAATTAATGACTGAATTATAAAAGATTATAATACTAAATTGATATCATTACTTAAACTAAGAATTTTATTGATTTGTTATTATCTTAACATTTATAGTTTTTGAACATTTATAATATAGAAGTTAATTTGTGTTATTAGTATAAAGACTTTAAATAAATAATTTGTTGATTTACCTTGTATAATATTATATTCATTACCAACCCCTGTGTCTTGTTACTTTCGACCCACAACGTGTTACTTTCGACCTGCCTACGTGGTCGAAAGTAACAAGTAACGATTTTTTTTTAAATTTCTTTAATTCATATAAAACGCACTATAATGTAATAAATCGAGTTGCTAGAGTAAAGAACATAAACTGAATTTTCATATAGTTATATTAATTTAATGGCAACAGTAACACCTATCCAGAAATCAAGGTAAAAGTACAAAGTGTTACTTTTGTACCCGGTCTCCCCTATTAATAAACAGTTAAAAATACGATACTATATTTAAACTAGTATCTAATGCCAATATTTTTATTACAACGTGGGCGAATCACTGCCACAGAAGTCACTAAGTACTTTTTTCTACGAAATTTTTAAAGAGTTATTCACATAATTCATCTTAAGAGCCTATACTACCTCAAATGGCTTAGCATGATCCTCCGTTATGTCGAAAATTCCGCAGCATTAATTTTGAAATAAATATATGATAAAGTTGAGGATTAATGTAAGGTCTTATGTTAGACGAAAACACGATTCCATAAAATTTGCTCGATAGAAAAAAATTCCAAAGTTACCTCCAAACCGAAGAATAAACCGCTGGTATTACAAAAATACTTCAAATTAGATCATGAAACTTTGCATACTAACTGAACTAACTATAAAGCAGGTCTTATGTTAGTTAGTTTTTTTTAATTACCTTTATTTTCACCGTAAAAAGCAAATACCTAAACTATTGGCGCTGCCTCCCGCCCAGCACCACACTCTGTCTCGCTTTCACACAGTCCGCGAGCAGTATCGTGCGAGCGAGATAAAGAGTGAATTTTAGCTGAGGTAGTATAGGCTCTTAATATGAGTGGTTTATTCTAAGAATTATTGAAGTGAATCAGAGCTTTCATGATTTTAAATACGAATAATACGTAATGATATAAACATGAGCATTTTTTTATATTTTAGTTGAAAAGGTTTATTTGAAAAAAAGAAACATAATTTTAACTTAGCCTATTCAAATCGGCTTCTTCCGAAAACTACATAAACTCAAAAACATTACTCTCATTCTGGAGCAGTCGGGTAAAAATAAAATAGAGTACGGTCAACAAAAGAGATAATTAAGCAGGATCGTCGGATATAGTTGAAGTTTAGTAAGAAACCGATAGATGTTGTCGACTGAAATTTAATTTGATAAATGAGCTGTTTGTTTTCTATTAATAAAATAAAATTTTATTCGAGAACTTCCATCGGTTACTTACTAAACTTCAACTATATCCGACGATCCTGCATATTTATCTCTTCTGTTGACTGTACCTACCGTGACTCCAAGTTCAATATAAAATGTAAGTGGGAAAGTATATTATTTGGGAGCAGTGATCGCCCAGTAGAAACTGCCGCGACTTACGTGTTTTTTATGTCGTAGGTTTGAATTCAGGCATTTAGGCACTTTACTTTGTGTAAATTATTTCATCACCAAAACGGTGAAGGAAAACATCGTGAGTGGAGTGCTTGGGGGAGGGCGGGGGCCTACTTATGTCCAGAAGTGGACGCCTTTCGGCTGAAATGATGATGATAATTTTATTTACATTTCCCTAACGTCTGGTTTGTTCTAAAACTTGGTGGCCATAATGATTGACAGTAGGTCACCCAAAGATTTCTGATTAACGAGATTTTCCTGCTTTAACACTGCTCAGGCTGTCCCTCTATTATCTATCTCCTTACTCTCAAGATTCTGTAGAACTTATTAAACACAGGTCACGTATGTGCAGTAATTTCAATTAACTAGAAGCACGTTTGGCCATTACTTTCAAGCTAAGCTTTCAGGTTTATAGGTCTTAATTTAATTTTATTTTATTCTATTCGGGAAACATACAGGTAATTTATAGAGTGTACTTAAACCAATTGAAGGACATTTACAAGCTACAGCCCGATTCAAACTTTATGGCAGCTCGGAACATGAGGCGAGTCGCTGTGCAGCAGTGCTATACTGTAAAAATCTCACCGTGAAAACTTAGGTGAAGTGAGCGTGAAGTGAGCTGTCAATAGTGTCAATTCCTAGCAAAAACAAACTCACTTTACCTAAGTTTTCACGTTGAGATTTTTACAGAATAGCACCGCTGCACAGCGACTCGCCGCAAAAAAAAAAATCAAATCAATAATTAAACTTTATTCTTCGAAATAGGCATTTGTGATGATTCTAATGTGAATTTTGAAATCTCCGTTGATTTATCATCTGTTGTCCCACTGCAGGGCAAAGGCCTTCCTCTCGTTTTTCCGCAATACTTCTGTCCTCGGCTAATAAAATAAAAGGAACGGAGATTAACATAACATGACGCCTGCTATCCCAGAAGGGCTAGGCAGAGGTGTACATACCTTGTAGTACACCCACATTTAATTTTCGTCAGGAGATTATTTCTTTATAGTCTGGCCGTTGAGAGAATGCATTTTTGACACTCGTCAGTTTCATACACACGAAAACGTTTTTTGCGAATTTGGTGTTTATTACTTACTAAAATTTTATTGTCGCACGGTGAAGGAAAATATCGTGAGGAATCAGAGAAAATGTCCTAGAACCAAAAAAAAATCGAAGGCATGTGACATCTGCCAATCCGCACTGGGCCCGCGTGGTGGATTACGGCCTACTCCCTCTCACCGAGAGGAGGCCTGTGTCCCAGCAGTGGGAACATTATAGGCTGCTTAAGTATGTATGTATATATTGTCGCACTGACAGGTGTGAGGAATGCATTCTCTCGACGTCTGGACTATAGTATTTTTGTTGTACAGACGCCAGCACATCAAGCTACTACAATCTGTCAAAATTCTTTAATATATTTTCAACTTTATCGCTAAAGCATAAGTTTCAAAGTTGATTGGGAAAATTTGACAGTTTCGGGTAGCTTGATGTAGGTACTGGCGTCTGTACCTATTACTGGTACATTATTGGATAACTACAATGTTTTTGCTACATTATTTCTTCATTTTCCCTTGCCCTACATATAGATTATTCAATGCCAAAGTAAAAAATAACCGCGTAGGTACCGCGATCTTGAAAAATAAACGACATTGAGTGAGAGGTATTTATGTCTTTATGTAAACAATTCCGCTTCATAAGCGATTGTATTCTTTTTGAGACTAAAAATAAGTTAACCATTAACCTACTGATGACGTAACCTTGAGACGCGGGACACGTGAGTGGCCTAACCTTCCACTTCCCCGACTAAAGGTATCTACATAAGGTTTTACATTTACACCATCAACCCTATAAGCGTGCGGCGATAAGACCCCTCTTTGAGGAGTGGCTAGGGAGGCGCCACGGCGCCCTCACCTACCGCCTGACGCAGGTCCTCACCGGACACGGATGTTTCGGGAGGTTCCTGCACATCATCAGGCGGGAGGAAACGCCCGGGTGTCACCATTGCCAGGATCGCCCAGAGGACACGGTGGAGCACACGGTGGAGGTCTGCCCCGCTTGGGCGGAGCACCGCCGTGTCCTCGTAGAGGCGATCGGCAGCGGCGGCGACCTCTCGCGCCCGGCCCTGGTGCAAGCCATGGTCCGGGGCGAGAGGGAGTGGGAGGCAGTCACCTCCTTCTGCGAAGCAGTCATGCTAGCGAAGGAGGTGGCGGGACGGCTCAGGGAGAGAGCCTCCCGTCCCAGCCGCCGCGGGAGACGCTCCGGGCGTCGGGAGCCGCGCGACGACTCCCGGCCACCGTAGGCGCGGGCCTGCGGGCGGAGAGTAATGGGTAGCTCACCGTCCGATCAGGACCAGGCCCGTGCCGGACGGCGCGTACGTGTTCCACGCGCGCCTCAAAGAGATGTCAGCATCGAGGAGGGGCCCCATAGGGCCGAAGCCTGCCGGGTCAGCGGGATTGTCCGAAAGGGTTACCGCTGGCCCGGAACATAAAGGGCTAAGGAAGGAACACGGGTGGGTTTTAGTCAGTAAGAGTCTGACACTCCCTTCCGCTCCACCCAGAGCGGGAGGGGTCATTTGATGATTTCCCATCCGCAAAAAAAAAAAAAAAAAAAAAAAAAACCCTATAAGCGTCTGTATGCTCAAAAGGGGTGAAAGAAAAGAGAGAAAGAAGAAGTATTTATTGGGACTCGCACAGGAATACATACTAAATCTAAAACACTCATAGAAACTGAAAAAAAAAAAACAAAAGTAAAATGAAAATAAAAAGAAAGTCTTGTACGAGGCTAAAAGCCCCCCCCCCCTATCTTAGCATGATGATTGCCAAATGGAAAACCACTACAATGCCTATATACTGCGGTCCATCTTTATAAATGTGTAATGGGTCCTTGAAAAGGTCCGCGACAACACTGCCCATTTTAGCAACAAAAGCGTAGATTATGTAACAGCAGTCTGATTTTAAACTTATTACGCCCCGTGGTTCCACTCACGTAAGTCTCATTCCCGTGGAAATTTTGGGTTCAAAAAGTATCCTATGTCTTAATTCAGTTCATGGTCTACCCATGTGCCAAATTTCATTCAAATCCATTGAGCTGTTTTAGCGTGAAAGTGTAACAAACAAACATACAAAAAATCTAAATTTTTGTCTTTTTATTATTAGTTTAAATTACACAAAACCTTGTGAAGGCCGCAGGAACCCGTTGGATGCGAGAAGCACAGAACCGGTCGAAGTGGAAGTGCTTGGGGGAGGCCTATGTCCAGCAGTGGACGTCTTTCGGCTGAAATGATGATGATGATGATGACACAAAACTGCGAAATTACTTTGCAATAGTTTGTACGTTTAATAGGAGCAGTTCCGCGTATAAATCTGTTGCTTGCCTAATTTATTCAAGAAGGAAATAATCCTGCACTTCATTAATGAGCTCCTGTGATGCAAAGCCGATTTTGGCAACAGGCCGGGCAAACGATAGAATTATAAATACGGAATTAATTCTAGAACTGAGGATAACGTATCTACTGGAAATCTTACTTACTTAGACAGTGTTACTATTTGATATCAATGATTATTTTGGATATCCAAGATTTGCAGTGAATGAAAACATTAAGAGGAAATCTGCCGGTCTGCCGATAGATTCTGTAAAAATCTCACCGTGAAAACATATTTGAAGTGAGTTTGTTTTTGCTAGGAATTGACACTATTGACAGCTCACTCCACGCCCACTTCACCTAAGTTTTCACGGTGAGATTTTTACAGAATAGCACCGCTGTTCTGTAAAAATCTCTCCGTGAAAACTTAGGTGAAGTGAGCTGTCAATCACTAGCATCAAGTGGAAGGGGCTTACATGATCTAAAGCGCGGTCTCTGTCGGAATGCATAGAAAAGAAAGAGGAGCGCGATGCCACAACGCTGGTAATTTATTGCAAAATATGAAGCATTTATTTAATTACAATAAATCTATTGTTTGGACTAAAAAATTAAAACAGTAGTGTTTTAGTATGTTGCTTGTAGAATAATCTGACAAAAAATCAGAATGATTGTATGTATATTATTATGGTTTTTATTGTAAAAAGAACGTTTTTAGAGGTATCTTCATGATTTTTTTTCTATCTTATCAAATTAGTTGTATTATGTTTTCAACATACTATCTACCTAACATATATCCTGAAGAATATCATATATTTTTCAAATTTTGTTAACTGTAGTCGATCATATACTTTTATGGTTTTTAAAACTTGCGTTTTTTGCGTTTAGGTCCCATAAGCTCACAACACCTAAGTTATCACGGTGAACTTTTTACAGAATAGCACGGCTGAAGCTAGGGATTGACACTGCACACATACAACACTCGTGAAATTCTTACAGAATAGGCCGGCCGGACTTTTACTACCAGCAGTGCTATTCAGTAAAAATCTCGCCGTAAAAACTTAGGTGAAGTGACATCTCACTCTCTCTATTGACAGCTCACTCCACGGTGAGCTGTCAATAGTGTCAATTCCTAGTAAAAACAAACTCAATTCACCTAAGTTTTCACGGTGAGATTTTTACAGAATCGACCGGCAGTAACACTTTGGTTAAACCATAATTTTTTTAAGGTATATCTTTTGGATAATCTAAACCTTTACTCGGGTTTATTAATAAGGCGATAAATGTTCTGGAAGGACCAACACGCAGTGAGCAAAGAGACGATCAATGTTCAATGCATCATGTCTTTTCTGTATGAGAGAAAGCTTTTACCTTGTAGGTACTGGACATTAATTTACAGGTTGATAAAGATACATATATAAGTCGGTGGGTTACGTCGACTCGCAAACTGAAACCATGAATTCAGCACATCATTCTAGACGTGACGTAGCGTAGAAATATTTAATCGGTTATCAAAAACAAAATTCCTATAGAAAAGTGCAATACCTACGATAAGCTGGCCAAATATATGGAACAGCATTTTTTTTTAGTAACTTGGTTCAGAACTATGTATGGTAACAAGTTCCGCGTCGGTAGCGCGTTGCTGTTTCACAGAAAAGTGCAATACCTACGCGGTCAAAATATATGTAACAGCATTTTTTTTTTAATAACTTGGTCCAGAATCATGTACTGAACCCATGGTAACAATTTCCGCGTCGGTGGCGCGTTGCTGTTTCAAAGAAAAATGCAATACCTGTCAAAATCTAAGGAACAGCATTTTTTTTTTAATAACTTGTTCCAGAATCATGTACTGAACCCATGGTACAAGTTCCGCGTCGGTGGAGCGCCTGCCATCCTCTAGAGTAGTCTCGTAAAACCGAGAACTTTAATAAAATCAAAGATTTAAAGTCTCTACATAAACGTCTCTATAAAAATATTCTAAAATACGACGCTTTCAAACATTCTAGTTATTAACGAAGCTAGAAAAACAAGAAAACCGATGGAGTTAGTCTTTATTTTTATTTAGAAGTCAGTAATAGTGATTTATGTGTCCTACACAATGTTTGTGAGTTCCTAATCAGCTTAACTAATTATATACGGTGTAATTTGCTTCATGGTCATTGGTTTCTAGAATGTTAGTTGAGTACTGTATGATTGATGAGAGATGGAAACTTAGAAATAAAGAAAAACAGTGTACAGAAGCCAGCACATTTAAGCTACCCGAAACTGTAAAATTTTCCCAATCAACTTTGAACCTTATGCTTTAGCGATAAAGTTGAAAATCTATTAAAGAAATTTGACAGATTTTAGTAGCTTGATCTGCTTTCTGTACATAAAACAAATTAATCAAAGAGGTTGGCATCGCCGAACCAATTCTCTAGACGCGCCGACAGACTTATCAAAAGATAAGTCTGTCGGCGCGTCTAGAGAATTACGCGGTATTTAGCGGTTTAAATCTTTTCTGCTGTCATAATTTTCATGACAGCTGTCACTGGGGCCGTTATGTGCGGTCACCACTCTTCTTTCTTCTGCTTTACCGAGATTTTTTTATAAAAAATGGTAAAGCAATACGAGGCCGACTGTATTACGTACAACTAATACATTGTTCTCTTCCAACTTAGGACAGACACTTCTTCCTTAGTTTAACACGACATCTTGACAGACGCCCACACTTGCGGTGTAGAATATACCTTGAGGAAACTATTATCTATGTCCGTTCCTTCTCTGTAAAACAAGAAGCCTTGCAGTAGGATTATTATTCTCCGCAAGGTTAAGCAAAGGTACAGACACCAGCAGCATCAAGCTACTACAATCTGTCGAATTTCTTTAATAGATTTTCAACTTTATCGTTAAAGCATAAGGTTCAAAGTTGATTGGGAAAATTTTACAGTTCCGAGTAGCTTGATGTGCTGGTCTGTACCTGTCGTCTCGCTATATTTCGCCAATATGTTTAAGTCCCATTTAATAGGCAAATATGTTATGTTGGGCAAGCGCAAGCGCTACTGCTGAGCATGCAATCCTAGGTGTGCATAGGATTTTCCATCAGGAATTTCTTAGTAGCAGCCCGGAGTTTGGATTCATGCCCGGTTGATGGCAATACGCCCCCCTAATACACGGGACTTAAATATAACTGGCGAAGAGTGGGTGTACTATTTAGTTACACAAGGTCAAAGTCAAAGTCAAAGCATTTACTTCAAATAGGCACATAAAAGGCACTTTTGAACGTCAAAAATTACAACTAAATAGAATTGATTCTAGTCGCCCATTCCAAAAGGTAGTTTTCGTATGGAGAAGAATAGGCAAGAAACTCCACCGTTACTCTTTTAAAATGTTTTACAATATTTTGCATACATTAATTATTATAATAATAATATGTGAAGATGATGCACCTAAAATAAAATTACTATATCACAATAGGTAAAAGAATTAAAAATGAAACCATGACATATAAATTAATTATCTGTTAGATACATGGTGCTCACATATTAACAAACATGGTAAGAGTAAACGATGTTCAATAAAAAAACTAAAAAAAAAAAATAACAGGTAATAAGTTAGGGTGTGAGTTAAAGTAATTATAGAATGTAAATCCATGTCAAAAAAAGAATAAATTTTACAATTAAATTAGCAACCAGTTTGATTTTGTCTAGACACCTCTGTCTAACCCTTTGGGATTACAGGAGTGCTCTTATAGCGGTATCTACAACGCCACATGCGAACAACGCATCATACTGACCTCACGCAAAATCCTGCATCTCGCAAGCAGTGTTTACCGCGCAACTAGCACACTATACAACGGCCCGACATGAATCATTGGGCAGTTGCCTGCCAGACACAACACCCGTCTGGTCGTAGGATCCTCCCTTTTCTATAGAGTATGAGTGAACTTTACACCCTGTTCCTCATATTTCTATACTCTTATACTAATATTTATTTATATTGAGGTATCATCGTTTTAGTATGACTGTGACACATTCTTCATAACGAAGTGTGTTCGTGAAAACTGACTCGATTTTTATATTTGTCAGTAGATGACGCAATAAAGTAAAATTATTATTATAAACCATTTTTTCAGGGCTCACGAGAAACATGATGTATTTTTATACGGCCCGTAGGCACCTAACTGTTGACAGTTCATGTAATGAAGATTTGTCGATCTTTGGATTTTCCTTATCATCGGGAGTGTTTATGAAATGGTTTAGGGGAAGTCCCGTAGCGCCGGACGGCACCTAGCGTCGGACACTCGTACTATCTCGACAAACGACAACGCGATCTATTCAAATATTGGTGAAAGGGGCGCGGGGGAACGTAGCGATACAGGATCACGCGACGCGTTTTGCCAGTGAGGCGTACAGCCGCGGTGGGAGAGGTGAATTGCTGTTTTTGGCGGGAAAGCGTTGCGTCTCGTAAATTTCAAGTGAGTATTACTGCTATGGTTTTGTGTTTAATCGTTTTGTTATTTGTTAATAAAGACAGTGTTCCATAATAATTCGTAAATTGTGAAAGTTTTTATTAATTACTTAAACAGTTTTAGTATGAAATACGTAATTTTGGACATTCCCTGTCCCCTACCTCCGGATACAAAGTTGTCCCTTACCACCGGACAGTTTATAGGTTGACTTTTTTACTAAGCATGTATACTTATCATAATAATGATTGTTTGTTGTTTTACAGGATAGAAGGAGGGAGATATTTCAACATGGAAGAGACAAAAAAGATAGGAAAATGGGATCAGCAAAGTTTGAAAACTGTAATATCTAATATGGAAAAAACTACTTGTGGTGTGTTTAGAGGACCACGACGAGAACTGGAAACAATGCTCCAGCTGCCAAGAATGGGCCCATGAAGCATGTGCAGACCTATATATGTGATAGATGCACAATGTTTTAAGAATTTCTGGCGCTTGGGGTTTGAAGATTAACCCGTCCGGTACTAGGTGCCAATGTTAAAGACTAACTTTTTTCTACCAACATTTAATTAACGTTTCAAGATTATGTTTACGCAGAGGTTGTATTTTTGTTAATTGATTTTGATTTTATATTTTGTTCACTTAACTAATTCATGAATAAATACATATTAAATTTCTTTAAATCTCTTTTTTTTGGAGCAGTGGTGGCCAAGTGGTAACGGCCGCGACTTACGAGTTGTAGGTCGTAGGTTCGAACCCAGTCAGGCGCTTTACTTTGTGTAAATTATTTCATCACCACTGCTCTCAAAACGGTGAAGGAAAACATCGTGAGGAAACCGGCATGTCCTAGAACCAAAAATTCGAAGACATGTGACATCTGCCAATCCGCACTGGGCCCGCGCGGTGGATTACGGCCCACTCCCTCTCACCGAGAGGAGGCCTGTGTCCCAGCAGTGGGAACATTATAGGCTGATGATGATGATGATGATGAAATTTCTCGAAGTAGTTTTAATTTTATTTTCGGAAAACCTTATGTGTCCGTCACTAGGGGACTTCCCCCTATATTTCAGAATAATTAGGGACAATATGAAAAAAAAAACTTCACAGACTGACAGCCAAGCGGACAAAAAGTTTATTAGTGCTACGAAAAGAAAGAAAAAAATGTTTAATCTGCACACATTACAAATGCACATTACAAAAAAAGACATAAAATGCACACATAAAAATAAGATGCTAAAAGCCTCGTATAAAATATTTTTAACAGGTCCCCTTCATGTTAAATTAGACTTAGCAATTATGTTTTTAAACTATAACATATGAATTGAAACTTGTTGTGGTTGATGTGAATGCTTTTTACCGACTTCAAAAAAAAGGAGGTTATCAATTCGACACGTATGTGTGTAATATTATTGGAATTGCATTAAATTCACATATGACAATCTATTAGGGATTCCAAACATATATACAAAATTTTATAGACGTATGTATGTATGTTTGTCCACGCATTTCTCCGCAACTATTAATCGGATCGTGACCATTCTTTTTTTATTGGCTTACATTTACCTACTTCAACTTAGGGAACAGTGTAAGTTTCATCAAAATCGATTCAGTAATTTTAAAGATATGGACTAATACGTGTAAGTGTGACGGACTGGCTTATTGATACGAGCTACGGGTGTAGTGTCAAAGGGAAAACATCTCAAAACCTTGGTCAAATTCTAGTACAACAACTAAAAATGACGAAATAAAAAGTAATTTAAAAAAATTCAACCGACTTCAAAAAGAAATTAACTCAAAATTATGAAATAACTTTAATTTCGGAAGTCGGTGTCTTTGGGATCTGTATTTTATATAGTTTTTTGCCACCGACTTCCGAAATTAAAGTTATTTCATAATTTTGAGTTAATTTCTTTTTGAAGTCGGTTTCATTTTTTTTAATTAGGTACTTTTTTGATTATATAAAAATCATCTTTCCGATTTGGTATACTTCTAAAACTGGCCATTATTTTCTTTGCGCCCATTTTAACTTTCATATTAATCAGCATGCTACAGGCTATATTGTACCAAAATTTCAGCCAAATTCACCGAACGGCTTTTCCTAACATTTTGTGCGAGGTTCTGTCAAAGCTGATGGATCTAAAATCATGAAACTACTACACACTGTATACAACGTTATTTTTAGTATAAGCGAAACTTTTTTGTCAATAAAATCTGAGTGCGGATAAATTTTATTGACAAAAAAAGTGACTTTTTTCTAATAAGCCAATATTAGAAAAAAGTCACTGTAAAATTTTATAATTTTGTTTAGTAACGGTTTTAGGTACTTTAAAGATGCGGTTTGTTCAGAATAAGTTACTTCTTCCTTGATTCCAATAATTTTTACCCTATGTTATATTTTGTCCCAAAAATATTTAAAAAAGTTAAAAGTTGGAAACCAAACGGCATTATGTAGGTTATTCAATCTCCGCGCCGAACGGTTAGGTACCTAGGTACTATTATCAATGAGCGCGAGACGGCGCGGCGCGGGTAAACATGTTTTTGTACGGACAAACAGGTAACTTAACAAGCTTAAAACTTTGTGATTTTTCATGATACAGTTTTGAAATTTTGCACCTAGATTCTTTACATAAAAATGCTAGACACGTGTTTCGGGTTTCGCATAAACTAAAAATAATGTTGTATTTCTGCTGAAGAAAACTGTCTGCCGCCTACATTTATTAAATACATTTATACAATACATTGCGAACTGCACAACCATCTGCAGTTTTTTGGTTGTGCATTGTCTGTCAGTCAATCAATCAGGGATTTTAAGTAGCAGTCGTGGAGTACAGCTGATCTGATGCATTAGAATCGTGCTGAAATGTTATGAAATCCCCTGACCATCGGATAGTCATTAATCCTTACCTACTTCAAGCGTGGGAAGCGATCAAAATAGTTTCTAACTGACAGACGGATTGCATTAGCTGGATTACAGTCTCAGTGCTGTCTTGTGAACGTACTTTTTAGGGTTCTATACCTCAAAAGGAAAAAACGGAACCCAGGATAACTTTGTTGTCCATCTATCTGTCTGTCTGTCAAGACCGTTTATCGAGTTGAAAGTAAAACAATATAAATACCCAGGTCTACAATCCCTTGAAGCTGTGAAAAAATCAAACTTCTAAGTTAAGGTGAATGGATAGTGGTAGACCTCGAAATTCAAAATTTCGTACACTTTTTGCAATTTGCAGGTCAGTGTCAGTGTCAGGTTGTATCTTGATCAAAATATGATTCGCGACATAAACAGGTAGGTACATATTTAGAGAATTATAATCATTAGAATCATTAATATATCTTTCTAAGTTAGATTTCTACCACCAACCACCAATCTCTTATGGAAAAGTGTTAATGGTATAATGGTATAAATGTATAAGTAGTGGAAGAGCTTCGGAAAGAGATTGTCTACAGTTGAGTAATGAATACACTAAGTTCTTAGTAAATAGGTACTGTACGCACTGGGCTTCACAGCTTAGTACGGCCGTTATCCCAATTGCGTACACTGTGGCTAAGTTTAAAACAATGGAGCCTGGTACCTATGATCACCTAAGACCCTACTGAATAGAAACCTAGCCCTACAGCAACTACCTAGCACCCTAGCGCCCTACCCTATCATACAAACCACACCAAACGTGAGTTACGTTGGTTTACGCGAGGGAAGTCTGTTACCAAGAGACCTACGGGCACAGACGGAATTTGGGTAGGAAATAGGGTTTGTGTACGTCGTGCAATGTACACAGGAAATGGTTTTCTCACTGCCGATCCCACAGACTCATAGGACCGATGATGGCTAAAGGTGTCTTGGCCACAGTGAGAGGAGTTATGGAAGGTGAATCAAACTCGATTCCAGCTTGATGACTGATTTATTACAATAATTAACTTAATTATATACAATTTCAGTGCTCAATACACATTGATACCTATTTACATGTGTGTTGTGTGTGTATTGAGCCGATGAAGCGAAGATCTCAGTAGGTCACTTCTTAGCGCTGACGGTGTGCTTGTATGTGAAACGAATTTTGCTCTGATGCTGACGCTGCTGCGATGCTGTTGCTGGCGCATCCGCGTGTAACTTCTGTTTGTTCATGGTTGAACAGGTACCTACATAATTCTAGATATAGTCTGAATTCCAGGCGTGCAGATGAAATGTCTGTCGTGTTTAAACCTTAGTTAACTGGTCATAATTTTAAGCTCGTTGATAGACAATAAAGATCAAGACAAGGATCAAGAATACGTGATTATTCGATCATTCACCTGAAAAATGACGTAGGTACATATGCTACTTTATTAATCGCGCGACTATGTCATCTATCTATCTATAATAATATAAACTAGCTTCTGCCCGCGACTTCGTCCGTGTGAAATTTCGCCCTCCCCCATTCACCCGCTTAGGGGTGGAATTTCGAAATACCCTTTCTTACCCACTCTTCACAAAGAACACACCCTCCAAATTTCATGTCTCTACGACCAACGGTTTAGGCTGTCCGTTGATATAATATCAGTCAGTCAGGACTTCGAATTTGAATTTTACCTACATACGGCTAATAGCGAGCATGTCATGATAGTCAAACAATAAATAAAAATCTTTATAGGGTATCAATCAGCTGAGTAATAATGTACACACGCCAGCTGCACATCAAGCTACTACAATCTGTCAAACTTATTTAATAGATTTTAAACTTTATTGCTAAAGCATAAGGTTCAAAGTTGGTTGGGAAAATTTGACAGTTTCGAGTAGCTTGATAAGCCAGCTGGCGTCTGTACTAACACAAACACCAGAAAGTCATCGATCTTCTTTAAAAGTGAGGCGCACGATCAAAATACCTACATGCACATATGCAGACAGACGCATCGGCTAAACTACATATAAAGCTAGGCACCCATTAGCTCACCGTCCGATCATTACCAGGCCCGTGCCGGACGGCGCGTACGTGTTCCACGCGCGCCTCAAAGAGATGTCAGCATCGAGGAGGGGCCCCCTTAGGGCTGAAGCCTGCCGGATCAGCGGGATTGTCCGAAAGGGTTACCGCTGGCCCGGAACATAAAGGGCTAAGGAATGAACACGGGTGGGTTTTTATTCAGCAAGGGTCTGACATTCCCTTCCGCTCCACCCAGAGCGGGAGGGGTCATTTGATGATTTCCCATCCGCAAAAAAAGAAAAAAAAAGCTTGGCAACCATTAGCCCCGTGGAAATGGTCGCGACTTACGATCCGTAGGTCGTGGGTTTCTAACCCAAGCTGATACTTTACTCCATGTACCTACATGTATGTTACATGTATGTTATGTTGGGCAAGCGCAAGCGCTACTGCTGAGCATGCAATCCTAGGTGTGCATAGGATTTTCCATCAGGAATTTCTTAGTAGCAGCCCGGAGTTTGGATTCATGCCCGGTTGATGGCAATACGCCCCCCTAATACACGGGACTTAAATATAACTGGCGAAGAGTGGGTGTACTATTTAGTTACACAAGGTCAAAGTCAAAGTCAAAGCATTTACTTCAAATAGGCACATAAAAGGCACTTTTGAACGTCAAAAATTACAACTAAATAGAATTGATTCTAGTCGCCCATTCCAAAAGGTAGTTTTCGTATGGAGAAGAATAGGCAAGAAACTCCACCGTTACTCTTTTAAAATGTTTTACAATATTTTGCATACATTAATTATTATAATAATAATATGTGAAGATGATGCACCTAAAATAAAATTACTATATCACAATAGGTAAAAGAATTAAAAATGAAACCATGACATATAAATTAATTATCTGTTAGATACATGGTGCTCACATATTAACAAACATGGTAAGAGTAAACGATGTTCAATAAAAAAACTAAAAAAAAAAAATAACAGGTAATAAGTTAGGGTGTGAGTTAAAGTAATTATAGAATGTAAATCCATGTCAAAAAAAGAATAAATTTTACAATTAAATTAGCAACCAGTTTGATTTTGTCTAGACACCTCTGTCTAACCCTTTGGGATTACAGGAGTGCTCTTATAGCGGTATCTACAACGCCACATGCGAACAACGCATCATACTGACCTCACGCAAAATCCTGCATCTCGCAAGCAGTGTTTACCGCGCAACTAGCACACTATACAACGGCCCGACATGAATCATTGGGCAGTTGCCTGCCAGACACAACACCCGTCTGGTCGTAGGATCCTCCCTTTTCTATAGAGTATGAGTGAACTTTACACCCTGTTCCTCATATTTCTATACTCTTATACTAATATTTATTTATATTGAGGTATCATCGTTTTAGTATGACTGTGACACATTCTTCATACCGAAGTGTGTTCGTGAAAACTGACTCGATTTTTATATTTGTCAGTAGATGACGCAATAAAGTAAAATTATTATTATAAACCATTTTTTCAGGGCTCACGAGAAACATGATGTATTTTTATACGGCCCGTAGGCACCTAACTGTTGACAGTTCATGTAATGAAGATTTGTCGATCTTTGGATTTTCCTTATCATCGGGAGTGTTTATGAAATGGTTTAGGGGAAGTCCCGTAGCGCCGGACGGCACCTAGCGTCGGACACTCGTACTATCTCGACAAACGACAACGCGATCTATTCAAATATTGGTGAAAGGGGCGCGGGGGAACGTAGCGATACAGGATCACGCGACGCGTTTTGCCAGTGAGGCGTACAGCCGCGGTGGGAGAGGTGAATTGCTGTTTTTGGCGGGAAAGCGTTGCGTCTCGTAAATTTCAAGTGAGTATTACTGCTATGGTTTTGTGTTTAATCGTTTTGTTATTTGTTAATAAAGACAGTGTTCCATAATAATTCGTAAATTGTGAAAGTTTTTATTAATTACTTAAACAGTTTTAGTATGAAATACGTAATTTTGGACATTCCCTGTCCCCTACCTCCGGATACAAAGTTGTCCCTTACCACCGGACAGTTTATAGGTTGACTTTTTTACTAAGCATGTATACTTATCATAATAATGATTGTTTGTTGTTTTACAGGATAGAAGGAGGGAGATATTTCAACATGGAAGAGACAAAAAAGATAGGAAAATGGGATCAGCAAAGTTTGAAAACTGTAATATCTAATATGGAAAAAACTACTTGTGGTGTGTTTAGAGGACCACGACGAGAACTGGAAACAATGCTCCAGCTGCCAAGAATGGGCCCATGAAGCATGTGCAGACCTATATATGTGATAGATGCACAATGTTTTAAGAATTTCTGGCGCTTGGGGTTTGAAGATTAACCCGTCCGGTACTAGGTGCCAATGTTAAAGACTAACTTTTTTCTACCAACATTTAATTAACGTTTCAAGATTATGTTTACGCAGAGGTTGTATTTTTGTTAATTGATTTTGATTTTATATTTTGTTCACTTAACTAATTCATGAATAAATACATATTAAATTTCTTTAAATCTCTTTTTTTTGGAGCAGTGGTGGCCAAGTGGTAACGGCCGCGACTTACGAGTTGTAGGTCGTAGGTTCGAACCCAGTCAGGCGCTTTACTTTGTGTAAATTATTTCATCACCACTGCTCTCAAAACGGTGAAGGAAAACATCGTGAGGAAACCGGCATGTCCTAGAACCAAAAATTCGAAGACATGTGACATCTGCCAATCCGCACTGGGCCCGCGCGGTGGATTACGGCCCACTCCCTCTCACCGAGAGGAGGCCTGTGTCCCAGCAGTGGGAACATTATAGGCTGATGATGATGATGATGATGAAATTTCTCGAAGTAGTTTTAATTTTATTTTCGGAAAACCTTATGTGTCCGTCACTAGGGGACTTCCCCCTATATTTCAGAATAATTAGGGACAATATGAAAAAAAAAACTTCACAGACTGACAGCCAAGCGGACAAAAAGTTTATTAGTGCTACGAAAAGAAAGAAAAAAATGTTTAATCTGCACACATTACAAATGCACATTACAAAAAAAGACATAAAATGCACACATAAAAATAAGATGCTAAAAGCCTCGTATAAAATATTTTTAACAGGTCCCCTTCATGTTAAATTAGACTTAGCAATTATGTTTTTAAACTATAACATATGAATTGAAACTTGTTGTGGTTGATGTGAATGCTTTTTACCGACTTCAAAAAAAAGGAGGTTATCAATTCGACACGTATGTGTGTAATATTATTGGAATTGCATTAAATTCACATATGACAATCTATTAGGGATTCCAAACATATATACAAAATTTTATAGACGTATGTATGTATGTTTGTCCACGCATTTCTCCGCAACTATTAATCGGATCGTGACCATTCTTTTTTTATTGGCTTACATTTACCTACTTCAACTTAGGGAACAGTGTAAGTTTCATCAAAATCGATTCAGTAATTTTAAAGATATGGACTAATACGTGTAAGTGTGACGGACTGGCTTATTGATACGAGCTACGGGTGTAGTGTCAAAGGGAAAACATCTCAAAACCTTGGTCAAATTCTAGTACAACAACTAAAAATGACGAAATAAAAAGTAATTTAAAAAAATTCAACCGACTTCAAAAAGAAATTAACTCAAAATTATGAAATAACTTTAATTTCGGAAGTCGGTGTCTTTGGGATCTGTATTTTATATAGTTTTTTGCCACCGACTTCCGAAATTAAAGTTATTTCATAATTTTGAGTTAATTTCTTTTTGAAGTCGGTTTCATTTTTTTTAATTAGGTACTTTTTTGATTATATAAAAATCATCTTTCCGATTTGGTATACTTCTAAAACTGGCCATTATTTTCTTTGCGCCCATTTTAACTTTCATATTAATCAGCATGCTACAGGCTATATTGTACCAAAATTTCAGCCAAATTCACCGAACGGCTTTTCCTAACATTTTGTGCGAGGTTCTGTCAAAGCTGATGGATCTAAAATCATGAAACTACTACACACTGTATACAACGTTATTTTTAGTATAAGCGAAACTTTTTTGTCAATAAAATCTGAGTGCGGATAAATTTTATTGACAAAAAAAGTGACTTTTTTCTAATAAGCCAATATTAGAAAAAAGTCACTGTAAAATTTTATAATTTTGTTTAGTAACGGTTTTAGGTACTTTAAAGATGCGGTTTGTTCAGAATAAGTTACTTCTTCCTTGATTCCAATAATTTTTACCCTATGTTATATTTTGTCCCAAAAATATTTAAAAAAGTTAAAAGTTGGAAACCAAACGGCATTATGTAGGTTATTCAATCTCCGCGCCGAACGGTTAGGTACCTAGGTACTATTATCAATGAGCGCGAGACGGCGCGGCGCGGGTAAACATGTTTTTGTACGGACAAACAGGTAACTTAACAAGCTTAAAACTTTGTGATTTTTCATGATACAGTTTTGAAATTTTGCACCTAGATTCTTTACATAAAAATGCTAGACACGTGTTTCGGGTTTCGCATAAACTAAAAATAATGTTGTATTTCTGCTGAAGAAAACTGTCTGCCGCCTACATTTATTAAATACATTTATACAATACATTGCGAACTGCACAACCATCTGCAGTTTTTTGGTTGTGCATTGTCTGTCAGTCAATCAATCAGGGATTTTAAGTAGCAGTCGTGGGGTCAGCTGATCTGATGCATTAAAATCGTGCAGAAATGTTATGAAATCCCCTGTGGGTGTCGATCAATCGCCGTAATACCATCGGATAGTCATTAATCCTTACTTCAAGCGTGGGAAGCGATCAAAATAGTTTCTAACTGACAGACGGATTGCATTAGCTGGATTACAGTCTCAGTGCTGTCTTGTGAACGTACTTTTTAGGGTTCTGTACCTCAAAAGGAAAAAACGGAACCCAGGATCACTTTGTTGTCCATCTGTCTGTCTGTCTGTCAAGACCCTTTATCGAGTTGAAAGTAAAACAATATAAATACCCAGGTCTACAATCCCTTGAAGCTGTGAAAAAATCAAACTTCTAAGTTAAGGTGAATGGATAGTGGTAGACCTCGAAATTCAAAATTTCGTACACTTTTTGCAATTTGCAGGTCAGTGTCAGTGTCAGGTTTTATCTTGATCAAAATATGATTCGCGACATAAACAGGTACATATTTAGAGAATTATAATCATTAGAATCATTAATATATCTTTCTAAGTTAGATTTCTACCACCAATCTCTTATTGAAAAGTGTTAATGGTATAATGGTATAGGTAAATGTATAGTGGAAGAGCTTCGGAAAGAGATTGTCTACAGTTGAGTAATGAAAACACTAAGTTCTTAGTAAATAGGTACTGTACGCACTGGGCTTCACAGCTTAGTACGGCCGTTATCCCAATTGCGTACACTGTGGCTAAGTTTAAAACAATGGAGCCTGGTACCTATGATCACCTAAGACCCTACTGAATAGAAACCTAGCCCTACAGCAACTACCTAGCACCCTAGCACCCTACCCTATCATACAAACCACACCAAACGTGAGTTACGTTGGTTTACGTGAGGGAAGTCTGTTACCAAGAGACCTACGGGCACAGACGGAATTTGGGTAGGAAATAGGGTTTGTGTACGTCGTGCAATGTACACAGGAAATGGTTTTCTCACTGCCGATCCCACAGACTCATAGGACCGATGATGGCTAAAGGTGTCTTGGCCACAGTGAGAGGAGTTATGGAAGGTGAATCAAACTCGATTCCAGCTTGATGACTGATTTATTACAATAATTAACTTAATTATATACAATTTTAGTGCTCAATACACATTGATACCTATTTACATGTGTGTTGTGTGTGTATTGAGCCGATGAAGCGAAGATCTCAGTAGGTCACTTCTTAGCGCTGACGGTGTGCTTGTATGTGAAACGAATTTTGCTCTGATGCTGACGCTGCTGCGATGCTGTTGCTGGCGCGTGTAACTTCTGTTTGTTCATGGTTGAACAGGTACCTACATAATTCTAGATATAGTCTGAATTCCAGGCGTGCAGATGAAATGTCTGTCGTGTTTAAACCTTAGTTAATTGGTCATAATTTTAAGCTCGTTGATAGACAATAAAGATCAAGACAAGGATCAAGAATACGTGATTATTCGATCGTTCACCTGAAAAATGACGTAGGTACATACGCTACTTTATTAATCGCGCGACTATGTCGTATCTATCTATAATATGTAAACTAGCTTCTGCCCGCGACTTCGTCCGTGTGAAATTTCGCCCTCCCCCCATTCACCCGCTTAGGGGTGGAATTTCGAAATACCCTTTCTTACCCACTCTTCACAAAGAACACACCCTCCAAATTTCATGTCTCTACGACCAACGGTTTAGGCTGTCCGTTGATATAATATCAGTCAGTCAGGACTTCGAATTTGAATTTTACCTATATACGGCTAATAGCGAGCATGTCATGATAGCCAAACAATAAATAAAAATCTTTATAGGGTATCAATCAGCTGAGTAATAATGTACACACGCCAGCACATCAAGCTACTACAATCTGTCAAACTTCTTTAATAGATTTTAAACTTTATTGCTAAAGCATAAGGTTCAAAGTTGGTTAGGAAAATTTGACAGTATCGAGTAGCTTGATAAGCCAGCTGGCGTCTGTACTAACGCAAACACAAGAAAGTCATCGATCTTCTTTAAAAGTGAGGCGCACGATCAAAATACCTACATGCACATATGCTGACAGACGCATCGGCTAAACTACATATAAAGCTAGGCACCCATTAGCTCACCGTCCGATCAGGACCAGGCCCGTGCCGGACGGCGCGTACGTGTTCCACGCGCGCCTCAAAGAGATGTCAGCATCGAGGAGGGCCCCCTTAGGGCCGAAGCCTGCCGGATCAGCGGGATTGTCCGAAAGGGTTAGCGCTGGCCCGGAACATAAATGGCTAAGGAAGGAACACGGGTGGGTTTTTATTCAGTAAGAGTCTGACATTCCCTTCCGCTCCACCCAGAGCGGGAGGGGTCATTTGATGATTTCCAATCCGCAAAAAAAGAAAAAAAAAAAGCTAGGCAACCATTAGCCCCGTGGAAATGGTCGCGACTTACGATCCGTAGGTCGTGGGTTCTAACCCAAGCTGATACTTTACTCCATGTAAAGTATTTCGCCACCACTACTCTCAAAACGGCAATGAAAAATATCGTGAGGAAGCCGGTATATCCTAGAACTAAAAAATCAAAGACATGTGACATCCACCAACCCACACTGGGTTGCCTGGTGGATTAAGGCCTATTCCCTCGTATAAAGAAAAGGCTTGTGTCCCAGCAGTGGGAACATTATGGGCTGATTATACTGAGCAGTGGACGTGTTTCGGCTGAAATGATGATGATGAGTATGCACATTATCTACTTGTTAGCCGCATCGGGCTTACCAAAAAGCGCGATGCAGCCCGCCAGTACTGTGCGATGGTTCATACAAAATGAACGAAAGTGTTGTAGAAGCATGTTTGCAATGCGGTGCGGCCAAGTCTGCGTCAACCTTTAAACTAAACTACTAGTTTGGCCTCTAAACTAAACATGTTTATACTAAAACTGTTAACTATAGTTTTTTATAGAATGCTTTTACGGAAACCGGTAATGAAACTAATTGGAGAAACGTCATTTTATTTGAGATTTATAATCCTGTGCGTTTGTTTGGAAATGTCTGTTCATTAGTAAGTCAGTTTGTTGAAAATGCGATCAAAAATACATACATAATAATTGATCGCGAATCGATTATAGAGAAATCAAAATGGACAGATGGAACTAAGTGTAATTTCGCGTTATACAGGCTGTTTGATAGAAGGACCGACACAATTTTTTGGGGGATTGGGGATGTCATTTACTAGCCCAAAATTGTTTTATTTTTCATTTGTATTAAGAGTTTTAAATTGACATTTTTCTTTCCTTCAAAAAATAACTTGAGTGCTTCCAAAGTCGTAAAATAATGTGTTAAACATTATTTTACGACTTTGGAAGCACTCAAGTTATTTTTTATTAACACCTGTATAAAGGCTTTTTACAACTTTTTATTGGTTTACAACAATTTAAAAGATGTTTTCTTTTGATTTGCCTAGTCTCTTTATTATGGGTTTGCTATCTATTCTGTGCCATGCTTTTACGTATTGAGTTGTCGGTTTTAGATTTGATTCTTGCCATTTGGTCACTTAAACCCTTGAACCAAAAATGTATTTTAATATTCCATCATAATATGACCTACTTCTTAAAAAAAGGTTAATTTAGCAAAATACGAGATTAGAAAAAAACATTTCTTGCTACGTTGAAGGTAACTTCTCTTCCACAGAGTACTTTTTGATAGTTCTCTTCTTAATCTGTGCTACGTTGCTAAGCAACGTAATAGAAGATAAAACAAAACCAAAGACTACAATATAATGCTGTACCTATAAAACAAAACCTCCTGTCAACGTTGCATCAAATCACCACACAAATAATGGAATCCCATTAACAATAAAGAAAATTGTGGCAAAATAGCCACAAAGCATGAAAACAAATAACTAAAAGTAGTAAGAAATACTTCAAACGGACCAAATTTTCGCATCAAGTTGTAACATAATTTTCTGAAACTATGGCTAAAAGTAAGTTTCCTTTCTTCTATCTATATTGTGCTACTTAGTAACACCTACTAAGTAGTTATTTTTCTGTACGAGTCGTGTATAAGTGGCGAGGGCGCCCCGCGGCCCGTCGAAAAAAATGTACTGGCTGGGACAATGTACATCCTGATGACGTAACCGCGGGCGAGGGACGTGTGGGTGGTTAGTTACTGACGTGTCGAGGAACAGGCGGGACATAATAAGGCATCCCCTTTTAGTCAAAAACTTCAGTAAGAGGGTCGATTTTAAGGTCGTGAGTAGAGCGATGACTCAAAGACGTCCATTGCTGGACACAAGCCTCCCCTAAGCAAGGCCACTTCGACCGCTTTTGTGCTTCTCACATCCAGCGGATTCCTGCGGCCTTCACTAGGTCATCCGTCCATCTTGTGGGAGGCCTTCCAACGCTACGTCTTCCGGGTCGCGGTCGACACTCCTTTTGGCGCCATGGGCCATCTGTTTTGCGAGCAATGCATGCCCTGCTCACTGCCACTTAAGTTTGGTCATTCTTAGAGCGGTGGCTATACTCAGACCTTAAGCCCTGCTTTTCAGCAAAAATAGGTAAGTAGAATGATGAAAATCAAAATCAAAATATTTTATTTCACATAAGCCTACATGGGCACTTATGAAACGTCAGAAGCTAGGTGCACGGTTCCAATTGGTCGTTTCCTATGGAGAAGAACCGGCAAGAAACTCCACGGTTACTCTTTTTAAAAATAATTGGCTTTTACAATATTTTCAAATTACAGTAGGTATGGGAGGATAGCGTAGGCCTGTCAACAAGTATCAGGTACTTGATAAAATAAAAAATGGTTACAGATCTAAAGTCTACAAGGCCTACAAAGTCCTCACATTTACAAAATAAGAATCTATCAAAAGGATAAATAAAAAATAAAAACCTAATAAAACCTAGTGATATGATTCCCATTACAACCACTAATAAAGAGATGGAAAAAATTTGAATTTTCTGTAGGTATATAATGTCAAGTAATAAAGAGATTATGTCAAAAAAGTAAATAAAGTAAAGTAATGAAAGATGGTGACCTTACCTACCTATTTCTGCCGAAAAGTATTGCAGTTGGGGTAAATGCAGGCATGACGTGGCATGGTGCCATGACATGACAGCACGCGTAGCATGACCGCCGTAGAAACGGGTTTTGTTGACGGAAGAATAGACAAAATAACAGATTGTAGAAATATTTGTACGCATTCTACGCGTCTAAGCATGGCAATGTGTCATTTTGTCTATTCTTCCGTCGACAAAACGTCACTGAGAGAGCAACGCATCTGCGATGCCTCTGGCATTCTAGATGTCCATAGGCTGCGTCGCGTCGCCCACACGTGTTCAGTCATCCAAAAAAATTACTTGACACCTTTTTCCAATTTTTTTAGCTCACAAGAAGGACTATTGTGATCCACCCAGGCCACCCGGGACGAAGTTTTCATGGCGTGGGTTAATGGAATTTGTGTGCCTTTCCTGTTTTTACTACGTGTTTAGACTTATACCTGAAATTGCTTACTGTTTGATGTGGTTAGGCTACCTTATATGCACGAGTAGTTTGTGTTTCATGTTCTGTCTTTAAGAGACCGCGATGTCAGTTAGAAAATGCGAGCTCTTTAGTGACATGTTACGTGATTATTTGGTCCCTTCTGTTGACTGTTTTGTTTGCAATGTCTAGATTATGGTCGACAGAAGTTTTATAGCTGTCTGAAAAAAAAAAAAAACTGAAAAGCAATCCAATTGCATTTTGTAAATTTTTCGCTACTGGTAATCGTGAACTGAATATTACTGATGTGTATTTTCTATACTCCAAATGTCTGCAATTTTTTTATGATGTTTGTAGTTAATTACACATTTAACTACGAATTGTTAATTTTGTTTTATTTTTCATTTCTCATCATAGTTTTCAGAGACAATTGGCAAAATAAATCTAATATAGAAAGTTCAAGGTTACTTATGATGTGTGAGGAGGAAATACTCAATGGTCAGTACCTAGAAAATAGCTAAAAATATTGTAGATCCCGGTATTTGATTTGATTTTATTATCACTACACTGGCTCATCAGCACAAGCCAGTGGCAGTGGCGTGTAGCGGCCAAGTCTTTCGTGCAGGCACCGCTTCACTGTTTACTGTTTACCACGAGTTATTCCGTTTATCAACATCAAAATATCCACCCTAAGATGGATATGCACATGTCCGAGAATCCACCCTAGGCCTATTTGGATAAACGGAATTTATAGGGTCTTAGGGTGAATTTTTGGGGTGGATAAACGGAATAACCGTTTCCCGCCATTCGTGGTGACTTACAGGTTATATTAGTGACAGCTACCGCACATCACTTATGATCTGCATGAGAAAATGTTCACATATCTAATAAAATAGATAGGTACACTACAAATAAAAAAACATAAAAGTTATCAACTTTTATTAAACACACAGCAAGCGCATCCTACATTACCTGGTAGTTAACAAAGAACATCGAGTAAAAAAAAAAAAAAAAACTTGACAAAGTGTGTTCTCTCTGTCACTCATATCTGTGTGACAGCCACTTTCTAAAGTTCACTCATCAATTTCATCGCCTTCCTTCCAACGACTTTCCTCAACCCTCCGGGGTAAAATAAAACTCTGATCGAGCGTACAAGTATTAAATATCGTGGAGTCGGTACATGTCATCGCAAATGATATCGATCACGCGGAGGAAGCTACAAAAATGTGTTTATTCGCTCATGATTTATGGCCATCAGACATGTTACCAAGACGTGAACTTGGCTGACATTGGCATTGATCACTGTCAGGCTCCGTTAGGGCTGGGAAAAGATAAATCGATAAGGGTGACGTGTCTGTAAAGGGGGCTTTCTGTAGTTTGGCCACTGACTTATATATTACTAGCGGAAATCATTGAGTTTGGCTGTTGAAAACATGTTCTACGATATACATAGGCTGGGTATAAGTATAGGTCGATGGAAGTTTTAGGTTCGCACGTCATATTATGGTGTTTTAATTTCTATATTTACGCCATAAAGTGGCAAGTAAGTCTGCAATAGGAAAGTGCATTGCCAATCCTTTCGAATAGGCCCCTCTTAATTTTTTTTTATGCGGTCCTTAGTTCCATATTTAGTTAGTTTTGTTAGCTCCGGGAAAATCTTTCTAGGAGAAATCCATTCAATAATTTTCTTTTCGCTTTTCTCAACCTGTTTCTCTGAAAATTATTCTATTAAAAGGGATGCACTAAGGTAGCTCGCGAAATTCAAAGTTCTGACGTTTTTTGCAATTTGCAGGTCATGATTTTTCTGATTATAATTCTATAAATAAATATTTGTTACGGCCGCGAATCATAATTTAGATCAACATGCAACCTGATAATGACCGGCAAATTGAAAAAAAATTAAGTAAATTTGAATTTCGCGGGCTACCCTGACCCTTTCGCTTAACAAAAATCATATTTACTGACAGACAACGAGGCAACGCACAACCTAAGCCGCTGGGTCTAGTTTAGACTAATAAAATTTTGCACAAGACTTCCTTTTGTAACGAAGGAGAGCACTAAAGAAGGATATTTGAAAAATCACGTCATTTTGTTGGTGAGAAATCCCACTTGCTTGTCAAATCATGCAAGTATACAAATAAAATTACGTTCCGCAAGAATGAGGCTCTGCACCACAGACTTACAATATAAGTCTGTGCTCTGCACTCTGAAATTCGAAATCAAAATTACCATTTTAGCCGAAAGACGTGAACTGCTTAAAGACACAACAGCCACTCTGGCGCTTCCCGCATTCATCGGATTACCGCGACCTTCACAATCAAGGGACCTAAGTCTACTAATTTACAAACGTTGCACATGGTCTTGCAATTGTGAGTTTTTGACATATTATTATTTTGTATTGCAAATCTGTCAATAACTCAATGTAGAGACCATTTCAAGGTTTATAAATTGCTAGACTTAGGGCTGATTTTACCAAAGCAATTACCTTCTGACAGGAGCTGTACCATTTTGGCCGGTTTAACAACGTAAGGGATAATCCGCGGAATAAAATTGACGTTGACAGTTCTAGTATGCAAAAACTGTCGAAGATTCAAAATTTGTTCTCAGGCTATGACTAATTCTAGGTATAAAAGTTTCGTGAAATTCACCCTTAGCCCCCAAATATACGGCGCGTACGTGTTCCACGCGCGCCGCAAAGAGATGTCAGCATCGAGGAGGGGCCCCATAGGGCCGAAGCCTGCCGGGTCAGCGGGATTGTCCGAAAGGGTTACCGCTGGCCCGGAACATAAAGGGCTAAGGAAGGAACACGGGTGGGTTTTAGTCAGTAAGAGTCCTTCCGCTCCACCCAGAGCGGGAGGGGTCATTTGATGATTTCCCATCCGAAAAAAAAAGCCCCCAAATATTTTGTAAGAAGTAGCAGCACATCCCTTTTCTAAATCAGCCCCCAATAAATAATCTGGCAACACCAATGTCAACGAGTCGTCATTTTTAACCATTTTCCGAAATTAATTTATAAAAGCAGTTTTTAGAAGTATTTTAAAATACTACAGCCATAGCCCAAATACCATATATATATATACCAAAATAGTACTTACAATGACCATAATTTTGATAAATTTAAATAAAAAATTGCCGAACCAGAGGAGGTGACATTTGAAATGTCACCTCCGATAAAAACGAAGAAGGACACAAAATAGAAAATACGAAAATGTTGACAAGATCTGCCGCCGCTAGACGTCTCGCACGCCTACCACCTCCGGACTCTTCGCTCAGCTCCGCCTCGCCGCCGCCGGTACCCAGCCCCACTGTGAGCGCTGTGACGACACCGACCGCGGCAGTTGCGTCGAGCTCGAGCGACGAGTACTTCTCTCCGCCCACGACGCCACCACCTGCTCGTCGACGGGGAGGACGCCGGCCGCCGGACGGCTTAGGACCTCGAGGCCCACCGGCCTCTGATAGGGTCCCAGCTCCCGGCGGAAGTGTGCAGCGCATGAGATGGACACGATCCATCAATGAAAATGTCATGCGCTCATACTATGGGGCTACAGAGGGGGGAAACAATCTGACCGCGTACCGTGTTCGGATGCTCTCTCTGTTTCAGGTGCTTGAACCAGCTGTCAACGTTTCGGCACAACGATTATCGGATCAGGTGCGTGTCATTCAGCGTAACCATATGTTGGATGACACTGTACTTGATCGCCTGCGAATTGAAATGCAGAGTAGCCATGTCATCACCCCCCAGTTGCAGACTGCTGTACTACTACCGCAGTCTGATACAAGTCATGCTGACGAGGGGAGTAATGACAGGGCTACAAACGTAAGTACCCAATGTAATGAGGAATTGAGGAGTGCTTTGGAGGATGCGATTCAGGAATATCGCTTCATGTCACCCGAACTTAGGCCACGCTTACCTCGTTTGCCCATGCATAACAAAAATAGGGCGCTGGTGGCGGTTCTGGATTCGCAGTTGTCAAACTATTTTGATGGCTGCGAAGACCTCACCGATGCTCATTCGATTCTGTACTGCGCGGCTGCAGCGGCATGTCGTGTGGCTCACGTCAAATTTGCCAATGACTCTAGAGCTACACGACCGAAACCAGCCGTACCAGCTTGGCAGTGCAGAATTGAACGCCGTATTGGTGGGGCCAGAGCGCTCATTGGCAAACTAATCTGCTTCAGGGAGGGCAATACTCGCCCTAGAGTGATGCGCTTTGTGAGACGGGCATTCTTGGGGACTGATATCAGTCCTCAAGACTATATGTCTTGTGTCACGGAGCGCATCGACTTCCTGAAGCAGAAAGTGTATGCATGGGCGAACCGTATTCGTCGGTACAGGCGGCGAGTGGAGCGATACACTCAGAATCGCACATTCCAGAGTGATGAAAGGTGGGTTTATAGGGCTTGGGAGCGACCGGACCAAGGTGTTACTAACACGTGCCTACCGGATGATGACGCCATGTGCTCGTTCTGGCGAAACATCTGGTCGGTGCCTGTCAGTCACACCGAGGGTGATTGGACTGGGAAGATTGAGCGAGCGTGCGATCTAATATCAGAAATGGGGGTACTTACCATCAGCCCCCAAGATGTTGCTCGTGCAGTCCGACCGTTGCCTAACTGGAAATCTCCAGGGCCGGACGGGCTGCACAACTTTTGGATAAAATGGTTCCAAGGGTCGCACGCCTGCTTGGCATCCCAGTTCCAGTCAGCCTTAGAGTCAGGGTCGCTACCCCAGTTCCTAACGACAGGAATAACCCACCTGCTCCATAAATCAGGTAGTACCGCGGATCCCAAAAATTATAGACCGATCACTTGTTTACCGACGGTCTATAAAGTTCTTACATCCATTTTGAGAACTAAAATTAACAAACATATAGACACCAACTCCATCATGTCTGTCTCTCAAAATGGATGTAAGAACGGGTCCCGGGGTACTAAGGAGCTGCTCCTCATTGATATCGCCATTAGCCAACAGGTTCGTCGTTCCCGAAAGGATCTGTCGACATGTTGGATAGATTACAAGAAGGCCTATGACTCGGTGCCACATACATGGCTCATGAGGGTGCTGGAGTTGTATAAAGTAGATACAACTCTGCGAACCTTCCTGATGTCGTGTATGGGGCAATGGAGGACGGTCCTTCGCTATCCAGGATGTCGAAATATCCAGAGGAATAGCGAGCCGATAAGGATCGAGCGAGGCATATTCCAGGGCGACAGTTTGAGTCCGCTTTGGTTCTGTTTAGCCTTGAATCCTCTAAGCACACTGCTGGAGGATTCTGGTCTAGGCTATCGGTTGAGGAGAGGTAGTCAGGTTATATCTCACCTCCTTTACATGGATGACCTAAAACTCTTTGCTCCTAACAATTTGCAACTGATGGAGCTACTGAAAATTACTGAAACTTTCAGTAACGCCATCAGGATGGAATTTGGTATGGACAAATGTGCGGTCATGCATGTAAAGCGAGGGGAGATTGTGGAATCCGTGGGAACCCAACTCTCGGATTCCACAAACCTTAGAGCCCTCTCCGCATCCGAAACCTATAAGTATTTGGGTATGTCGGAAGCGTTAGGGATCAATGTTACTGACATGAAGCAATCGTTGAAGGAGCGCTTCTTTGGTCGCTTGAAAAAAGTACTTAATAGTCTTCTATCAGGCGGAAACAAGGTGCGCGCCTTCAACGGTTGGGTCATGCCGGTTTTGATGTACTCTTTCGGCATACTCAAATGGACTCAGACCGAACTCGACGCCCTGGATAGGAGGGTCCGTACGCTGCTGACTGCAAATCGAATGCATCACCCACGGTCATCGGTAATGAGGCTGTATATCCCGCGAAAGTGTGGAGGTCGAGGGTTTTTAAACGCTAAGACCCTCCACAATCGCGAGATATGCAGTCTCAGGGAATATTTCCTAGAAACCGACGTGGGGATGCATCGAGATGTAGTCGCCGTGGACAAGGGCCTCACCCCGCTCTCCTTAGCTAAAGAGAACTGGCGCAAGCCAGTAGTGCTTGACACCAATGATCGCATGGAGGTATGGCAGAGTAAGGAGCTTCACGGACGCTTTTTCCGGGCCCTACATGGACCCGATGTAGATCTGCTAGCGTCCGTAGCCTGGCTGCGTTTCGGTGATCTCTTTGGAGAAACCGAAGGTTTTGTCTGTGCAATTATGGACGAAGTTATGATGACGAACAATTACCGGAGATTTATTGTGAAAGACGGCACGGTTGACATCTGTCGGGCATGCCACCGGCCGGGAGAATCAATCAGGCATATTATCTCCGGGTGTTCTCGTCTAGCTAACGGAGAGTACTTGCATAGACACAACCTTGTAGCCAGGATAATCCATCAGCAACTTGCTCTGAAATACAGCCTTGTGGAATCGGAGGTGCCGTACTACAGGTATGTGCCCGACCCAGTTCTCGAAAATGGTAATATCACATTATATTGGGATCGATCCATCATCACTGACAGGACTATTGTTGCCAATAAGCCTGATATAGTGGTGGTGGATCGATCAGAGCGGCGCGCAATGATTGTTGACATAACCGTCCCGCATGATGAGAACCTCGTGAAAGCCGAGAAAGATAAACAGATCAAGTATCTTGACTTGGCTCGCGAGGTTGTCGACATGTGGGATGTGGACTCAGCAATCATTGTGCCGATAGTCGTGACAGCCAATGGTTTAATAGCCAAGAGCCTCGACCAACACCTAAGGAGGCTCTCGTTGGGCAGCTGGATCAAGGGCTTGATTCAGAAAGCGGTACTTCTGGACACGGCCCGCATTGTTAGGAGGTTCCTCTCTCTGGAGCCCTGACCGCCGGTAGCTTGGACCCTGTTCCCGATACCGGTGGGCTACTATTTTTTATATTTTTAAATGTTTTTATATTTTTTATATTCTAATATTTAAAAATGTAATTTATATGTGTTATTTAATGAAATAAAGGAGATAATAATAATAATAAATCTTTATTTTTCCAATATCTGTACTTTTCACCTTTCGTATGACTCCGCTTGTTTTTATACTTTCCCTGTTTGTTCAGGAAGCCATTAGTTAACCATAAAAACAGCCGATAAAAAATAAAACGGTAGATAAAGCTAAGATAAATAAAATTGTGTTACATACTTTGGATTGCAGACTGTCGTTGTAAATCAGCTGGTAAATGGAACAGCTATTTTAGATTGTGAATGTCTGGATAAATTAGTTTGAGAATAAAGAGCGCAACTAATGGAAATTGGGATTGTCTTGATAAGAATGAGAGCAATTTACATGTTGTGAAATTATGCGATAAATAAAGAAAATATTTAGAAAATCATTTTTATATAGTTTTCTAAATTACATACACCTAAGGCCTGCTTCTCGACATTTCGGACAAAGTCGTTGATTCTTGGTAAAGTGCTTCATTGACGAACTAGTTCCTGCCCGCGGCTTCGTCCGCGTTAAAATTGATTCCCTGCCCGTGCTATCACTTCATTTTCGCTTAGCGTTCTTTCCGACGCTTTTTTTCTTTTTGCTCAGCTCCTAGTGTCGTAGCGTGATGTTATTTATAGCCTTCCTCCAGAATTGGGCTTTTAAATGCAAAAATAATGATTCAAATCCGACTAGTAGTTCCAAAGATTAGCGCGTCCAAACAAACAAACAAAAAAAAAACTCTTTAGCTTTATTATTAGTATACTAGCTTCCGCCCGCGGCTGCGCCCGCGAGGTATGTCGATAAAAACTATCCTATGTCCTGGATGCAATCTATCTCTCTCCCAAGTTTAGGCGTGAAAAGGTAACATACAGACAGACAGACAGAGTTACTTTCGTATTTATAATATTAGTATGGATTAGTAGATTCGAGAAAAACTGATCATCTCTGAGTCGAGAACTTGACCTCGATCTATCAGGCTTGTCAGACAGAAAAATGAACTGGTTCCTTTTTTCCGGATTTGACTAGTTGGAGCGCAATCAACCGAATTGTCCGTAGAGGTTTTACATTGACAGAAACCCTACCCCGTACAGCGAATGAAAAAAAGGAAAGTAACCATTGGTGGCTTTGTACCGCTGGCTTTCACATTGATTGCGCAAAACCTGCAATGGAACAGCTACTAGTTATTTGAAGGAGAAGGAATGTCGTGGTAATTGATGGAGCTTTTGTATGTACTTTCTACGGATTTGGATATTAGTTTTTTTTTTTAATAGAGCGGTGAGAGTGCCTGTTTTTGAATAAACGTTAAGAACTTAAGACGAAGGGCCAGAAATATGTAAAGTCGACCCTAAGCTTGAACGTTACTTGCATTTCAGAAAGCGGCAAGGTCTATTCTATAGGTGACAGTTTAATATTTTCAACCCTATTGAATATTTCAATGTACTGGGAATTGTTGTTCAAAGTGGTAAAGCAGTTACAATGTCGACAATACCTCTGCACCATTAAAAAAACCTATTTAATATGAAGACGTAGTATACTTTTTATAGTAAGTGTGCATACACACGAGCGACACGCGTCGACGACAGAGGCAACGGAATACCGACGACGTGTGTCGACGACAGGACGCGACGCGTGTGCTGCAGTCGGAAGACGCGTGTCGGCGGCAGTCGAAAGACGTGTATTGGCAGCAACAGCAGTCGGAAGACGCGTTGTCGTCAGTTATTGTTGCCTCTGTCGTCGACGCGTGTCGCTCGTGTATGCACACAAAGCCTCTAAGCAGATACAAAAAACAAACAATACATATGGTATATGTATTGAATTTTCTGTCTCGTTTCTGTGAAGTTTGTTTTCGTTTTATTGGTTTGTAACAGGGCAGAGATTCTAGATAAAAGGTAAGTTTAGTTGTAAAGTTCCCGGAAAACTCTTGACATAATTATAAACCAGCCAATGTCATATCAGACCACACACAATGAAAGGTTCCGTAGTTGGGATGTATTTATCCCAAGAACAAACTTAACTTTCAAATTATGTTTCCATAAATAAAAAAAATACTTTCAGTTGAAAAAAAAGTCACCCATACATCGATACACGTCACGGTTAATTCTCCAATTGCAAATGTAAGTTTGTAATCGCAAAAATCGTTAATTTGTAGTTTTATCACATAATAAAAATATTTAATGGGTAAGTGATAAAACTACAAATTATGCGTGCACCTAGCTTCTGACGTTTCATAAGTGCCCGTGTAGGTTTATGTGAAATAAAATATTTTGATTTTATCAATTTTCGGACATTTTTTTTACTTCTGCAGTAAAGCCTTGCTTCTTACTGGATTTATGTTTCTAGGCCAACGGGAAGTACCCCGAGAAGGACGGGGTTTTGTTTTATTTGTGAGTATCAAAATATGGCCGTATTTTTTTTATCGACTTCAAAAAAAGTAGGAGGTTCTCAATTCGGTTGTATTTTTTTTATGTTTCTTACCTCAGTACACCGTCATTTATTTATAAACCGGTTTGGAAAATTCTTTTTTTATTTAATAGGATATACGTCCAGATTGGTCCCATTTTTATCAAAATCCAGTTCTGATGATGGGATCCATGAGGAATTGAGGTAGCGATTTGGGTATTTTTTATAGTAATTCGTGCATTTGCTCTCGGAAACAACCTTTTGGTGAAGTGGAACTGATGAATAAGACCACAGATACTCGTAGCCACCGGAACTACTCAATAATAAGTATTTCACGGGTTGCGATTCGATTACTTTAATATGGTTGCTAAGCAATTTATGCTCGTCACAATGCAAATGGTGAAATAGAGTTGATGGAGGAATACCAGGAGAACTCCTCAACAATTAACGTCCCTGCATCGGGTAAAGCAATATTTTGGCGATAGGCAAACTGACATTAGGCTATTGTAACATAGATACATTATAAACAGACCCACTAAAAAGCAAGAAATAAAAATCCGAAAGTGTTTTTGTTTTGTTAAAAAGTTTTTTTAGAGCTCTAAATGATGCTAAGAGGGTTCTTCTGCTTTTTCCTTTTGAAATACGGAACCCTAAAAAGCAAATTTTACCTGAATCGCTAGTTAAAATAATTATGTTTATTATGTATTTGTCCCTTTGTACCTACAGTTTCTATAATTATGTCTGTAATTTATATGGTGTACATAATAAAGAGTATTCTATTCTATTATAAATACCTTGAGGATTAGGTGATTGTACAGTACACAAACACAATCAGGGAAATTCATTGTTATGCAAATTGACCCCCTACGCCAATTTGCCGTGCTATAAATAATTCCATACAACTGTCAATCTTTGACAGTTGTATGAAATGATTGAATTGCATACAATTTAAGTTGGTAATCAAATACTAATCAGCCTATAATGTTCTCACTGCTGAGACTCAGGCCATCTCTCGGCGAGAGGGAGTGGACTGTAATCCACCACTCGGGCCCGGTGTGGGTTGGTAGTTGTCACATGTCTTCAAATATTTGGTTCTAGGACATCCTCACGATGTAAATTTCTTCACCTTTTTGAGTCAGCTTGAGTCAGCTTAACCATCAAAATCCCTGAATTTACCTACTTAATACCAATAAAAGTGCCTAAAATTATAAGGCAAAAAGATTCTTAGAAAATAAATAAAAGCTCAAAACATCGACCATAATATTATATTTATGTTGTAAGTTTAACCCATCTATACTAATAATAATCTATACTAATAATAATCTATATCTATACTAATAATAAAGCTGAAGAGTTTGTTTGTTTGAACGCGATAATCTCTGGAACTACCAGTCAGATTTGAAAAAATCTTTTTGCATTTGATAGCCCAATTCTTGAGGAAGGCTATAGGCTATTTAATATCACGCTATGACCCTTAGGAACCGAGCAGAAAGAAAAAAAGTTAGAATGAACGCTAAGCGAATACGAAGTGTTGCGACGGGGTGGGGGTACAAGAAATTTCACGCGGACGAAGTCGCGGGCAGAAGCTAGTCCTTAATAAAATATTAATGTTTTTGTTTAAACCGACGTTTACTGGGTTCACTCAGTTTGCCCAAACTATCAAACCAAACCATCAACCAATGTGCGTTTTGTTTGTGCAGAATAAACAATTTTTCTTTCTTTTCTTTCTTCAAACTATAGTTAAAACCATCAAAACTGGTGAATGAACATCGGGTATCTCATGTGTGAAGTTGTAAACTAAACACAAGTGAAAATGAACTCAATCGTTAGGATAACAATTTATTTTGTGTTGTGTAAATAAACAGTGATTATAATCACATCAGCTGTAATTAAAAACAGATCACTTCAGTTTATACACCATAAAAGTATAATTATGATGAGTTTTTGATTATTTTGAAAGGAATTGAAATTATTATTTCTGTATTAGGTATATCTTTAAGTTTAAAGACATGTAGCGGTATCTACAACGCCACATGAGAACAACGCGTCATACTGACGTCACGCAAATCCTCCATCGCGCAAGCAGAGTTTACCGCGCAATTAGCATAAATACAACGGCCCGACATGAATCTTCGGGCAGTTGCCCGCCAGACATAACACCCGTCTGGTCGGAGGAGCCTCCCTTTTCTATAGAGTATGAGTGAACTTTACACCCTGTTCTTCATACCTCTATACTGGTGACCCCGAACATGAACGTCAGCGCATCCTTCGTGCACCTACTCTAGCGTGCTTTAAAACGTTACTTTTTGGTCAATATTTTAAAACTAGACGGCGCAATTTCCTAGCTGACTGGTCTCTGAGAAGAAATTTAGAAACAAACTCAGAGGTCTTTTTAACTATTTTTTATGTATCACGCATAACTTTTTACAGAGTAGTCCGATTTTGATAATTCTTTTTTCGTTTGAAAGGGGTATACCCTTTAAGGTTTAAGAACTTAGTTATTAAGGTTCAATAAAAAAGGTTTATTAATTTTTGCTTTTCAGTTTTTTCGGCGGTTTAATTTTTTTGTTAAAAAGTTTTTTAAAGTTCAAATATTATATTAAAAACATTTTATGTGAATGCAGGGCCATGTCTGGAAGGCCTTTTCGAAGATAGATGCTTTCTACATTATGCTTTCTCACTTTCTATTCAATAAATTCTCCAAAATGATAACGGCAGTCTTATCTGATGATCGGAAGAAAAGTTTTAGTCTCTCCAGCATCATAATATGTTTATCATCATCACACTAATATTATAAAGGCGAAAGTTTGTGAGTGTGTGTGTGTGGGGGTGAAACCGCAGGGAGCAGCTAGTAATTTATATTCTCACTAGCAGCGCCCGCGATTTCACCCGCATAAGTGTCGATCGCGTAGGAATATCGGGATAAAAAGTAGCCTGTAAGTTAATCCAGGGTGTCAGCTACCTCCATACAAAATTTTATCAAAATTGGTCCAGCCGTTTGAGCGTGAAAAAGTAACAAACATATACACACACATACGCATACAAACTTTCGCCTTTATAATATTAGTGTGATATAAATTATAAACATACGATGTTCGTAAAAATTAGCAGCACATCCTCATGTGCTACTAACTTTTACGAACGTTTGGGGCTCAATTACCTAGTACACGAATTGTAAACAAGTATTTAAGAGTCTATATTTTTCTACAGATCAGTCTGCTAGCTATAAAAAAAATAGTTTTCCCGACCAGCTGTAACAGTGAGGTACCTACTTATCACTCATCACTTTATAAATGGTGCTTAAAACTATTCTGATTTTCAGTCTGCATTTCCAAGGCAGACAAACATCGGTATGTCCGTGGATGGGTGACCATCATTACATACCGAGACCTCTTCGTGCCTCAGAAAGCATGTTAAGCCGTTGGTACCTGCTGACATTAATGGATCTTTGACAGTCGTTCAGGAGCCCGAAAGATTTGAGGGTATCGTATTACCCAGTAAATGGGTTGTAGAGGTCCAGCCGGTCGATTCTGTAAAAATCTCACCGTGAAAACTTAGGTGAAGTGAGTTTGTTTTTGCTAGGAATTGACACTATTGACAGCTCACTCCACGCTCACTTCACCTTAGTTTTCACGGTGAGATGGTTACAGAATCGCACTGCTGCTCCATGTAAAAAGTAGTATTCAGCTGTTCAGCTGCATCCGGTTAGACCTCAACATAGTTGGGAAAAGGCTAGGCAGAGGATAACAAACACCTATTAAGGTCTATTCAGACGTGCCACAACTGCACCACAGTGACCAAAAATATAGCCGGTTATTATAAAAATTTATTACTAAAAGAAACATCACATGAACATACGAATATAATATTAATAAACTCCAGTTAACAATCACTTAGCACTGCACTCAAAATAGTCCAGTCCGTGTTATGTGAACCAGATGATCTCGTTACATGCATTCTTACCGAGTTAATAGGTTAGTTCTAATTCAGTGCTATTTTACACGGACTTACATAAATATGTTTGATAATGTACATTATTTATTAAGCTTCTTGTATTATGAACAGAGCACGTTGTATAGACGCCGCTGCATTAGTAATTAGCAGTTCAGAATGTATCACGCTTAAACCGCAGACCGCAGACTTTTGGGCATCATGGTTGTTAAAGATGTAGGTAGATACATATTTATGTACCTATATTTTGATCATTAATGGTCTGCCGGTCTATGCTGTGAAATCTTACCAGTGAGCTTGAAGTGAGCAGTCAATAGTGTTATTCACTTCACCTAAGTGTTCACGGTGAGATACTTACAGAATATATCGGCTGGGAGAATGACAGTTCACTTCAACTAAGTTTTCACGGTGAGATATTTACAGAATATATCGGCTGGTAGAATGACAGTTCATTTCACCTAAGTTTTAACGGTGAGATATTTACAGAATATATCGGCTGGTCACTTCACCTAATTTTTCACGGTGAGATATTTACAGAATATATCGGCTGGTAGAATGACAGTTCACTTCACCTAAGTTTTCACGGTGAGATATTTACAGAATATATCGGCTGGTAGAATGACAGTTCACTTCACCTAAGTTTTCATGGTGAGATATTTACAGAATTTATATCGGCTGGTAGAATGACAGTTCACTTCACCTAAGTTTTCACGGTGAGATTTTTAGAGAAAGCATCGTCTGTTCTAAACATTTTTGAATTGTAACAAATAAATTAGTATAAAAAGTTTTTTTCACCTAAAATTTATCATTGTTTACAAATTAATATTTTTATGAATCATAGTGAAATGTATTTTTTATTGGGTTTTTAAAACTAAATTTATAGAACATTGTCATAATAAAAGCAAAAAAAAAACATGCTACTCTTTATCATTTTGTTTAGGTACATTCGTTTTCTTATTTTTTCACGTTGACGTTGCTCAAGTTTTGATTTGTGGCATCGAGTTTAGACTCGCTGACTTATTACAAAGAAAAAGCTTTTTATTTACGTTACGGCCCCTTCACAACAGATGTAATTCTTTTAACATTCTCTTTGAAAAGTTGATGCGTTCTTTGAGAATAGAATACAATAACGTTGTCATGTTTCGATGTGGATTTAATATAAAGGTGTATTCATTTACCGTTAAATCATTGTGATAGGCAATCAATCATCTATTGTAATATAGCAATTTGATATCGAAGAAATATTTGACACGTCACGTTCCTTTGAAATGTTATCACCAAATTCACGAGATTTATTTAGTTGTACGTTCTATTTTTACTGAAAAATATTTATGTGTGAAAATAGATGAGATTAATTTTCTAACTACAGCATGGCCGTCGTCGAGAATGCGTTCAACACCTGTGAGTGCGACAATTCTAGTACCTAAATTCGCAATTGTATTCATTTGTATGAAATGAGTGTTCTACGTGAGCTCGACAAATGGATGTGCGAATAACACTTGTGCGACAAAACTGTACAGCGACTCACCATAGTTCGAATGCACGCTTGTGCGACACACTGAAGCTCGACATCACGCTAGTGCGATAAACGATTGTGCGACAGTACCTAGTTCGACACTACGGTAGTGCGACACTACGGAAGTGCGACAAACAATTGTGTGACAGTCCTGTGATTCGACAGTACTTTGGTACACTATTACAGTAGTATGACACTATTACAGTGTTACAATTTTTTTTTTTTTAATTGTAGTTAGTTTTAGTAGTAGGTGTAGGTATAGTTGTGGTTGTGGTTGTAGTAGTACTTGTAGTTTTACTTGTAGTTGATTTTTTTATTGCAACACCAGTAGTTTAGATCACTACGTTGTTTGTTTTACAGTATATGTAGCCATCAATTTCCAAAATGTCCTTTCCTGTTCTTGATTGATTTATTTATGTTAAGCATATTAATTTTCGTAAAGGTACGTTTTTATAAAGATACGGGACGGAAAATCACGAACAATCTCACTACGATACTAAATGAAATGAAAGTAGTCGTTAAAAGCAAATTTTATTATGAAGGTATTTGTGAAAAAATAAATTAACTAACTTTATTAGCGTATTCGGACGTAATTCGGACGGATAGAGTTCGGATCTAGTGCGCAACCTCTCATACAAATAGGACTATGGTCAGTTCGGACCGGCATTTCTCGGATTCGGATCGGATGTAGTGCAGAACCGCTCTAAGGGTTCGGTTTTTACTTTTGAGGTACGGAACCCTAAAAATAAGTTTTTATATATAAAAAATTCTTTATATTCTGCCGATATCATAGTGCGTCAGTCACGACTGCAAGCCGACTCCAATTTGGAAAAGGCTTGTAATTGAGCGGGTGAAGCCATAGGCAAAAGTTAGCTCGAAATAATCCGCTACAGTTAATTGTATACATGTTCAGACCTATTACCGTTCGGAGAAATGTAATTATGTTGTATAACGTTGAAACATTATCCTTTATTTTGTTGTAGGCTGTGTACAAAGTCTCTTTGGTTTAATTTCGTTTGTGGAGTTCTAAGACACGCGTTGCTTAAAACTTGAAATTAACGCTCATAAAATCTGCTTTAAGTGACAAGATAAAATTTAAAAAAAATATGGTTTCACTGACGTTGAATCATTGCTTAAATTTAAATGACGTTTGTGAATAAGGGGAAGTCGACAGCTGGGTCCTGTACCACAAAATTTTTCAATTTTTGTAACTCATACCAAATGTGCGTACCACAAAAAGCCCATGCAAAGCCCATGAAAAGAATAGGAAGTTAAAAATTGAAATGGCTCAGATATATAATCAATACACTGATGCCATAGAAGAACGGGATAGACTTCAACTTGTTGTGGACGGGTTTAGCCAGTGTAGCACAGAGTATGAACAAGCTCTTAGTCAAAAACATATATTACAACAGCAGCTACATGAGGCTCAAAGTCAAATAACACAACTTGAGACAACCAATCTTAACATCACCGCCTCGCTGAACCAAAGTCTGTTCAATGAGTTGATGCCTATTGCCCCGTCAATGGTTTCTACCATAAACCCCACATACACTATGGATTTGACAGCTGATGATGAATCAAAATCATATAATTCAGTGAGGGTAGTAAGCAGTAAAAATAAACTTAAAAAATACATTAAAATTAATAAATACATTGTTAAAACACAAAAAATGGTAAAAAGACAAAAGTTCTTTATCAAAAACGTTAAATTGAATAGAGAAAGGTTGAATTTAATTAAACAATTAGACATGTATTCTTATAATTTGGAGCAGAGTACTAGGAAGTACAACATTGACACAGAGACCTTGCAATCTGAACTTGACCATCTACAGGAGAAACTTAGTTCAATGACCAACAAATATAATACCTCTGAAGACCTAATGAGGGAATATGTGTTGGCAATGAATGAGCTGGTAAACTCACAAAAAACCAACTGTGAGCATTGTCAAACACCAACCAATGTCACACCGGACCATTCATTGACAACTTGTAATACCACCTTAGTGCAGCCCTGTGTTGATTTGATAATTCCTTCTACTAATAGTTCGTATAAACAGTGTAAACAAACTTTAAATAATGATATTGTGTTATTTTGTGATGAGATCGGTAAGGACTTAGGACACTTGTTAACAGCTGAATATCCGGGACACTCAATAATAAATTACTGTATGCCTGGTTGTTCTTTGTTTCATATTATGAAAAAAATTATTAAATGTAACTTTACCCAGGATACAACTTTATTAATTTTTATAGGTAATAGGGGAAATGTAAACAAAGGAGAACTGCTCCAGTATCATAGAACATTATGCAATCTTAGTTTAAGAAAAGTTGTATTGTTTACATTCCCTTATAGTAACAGTTTGCCACAGGAAGAAAATAGCTTAAGATTTGAATTGAATATGACAATGCATAACTTGACATTTAATAATAACATGTTCCATTTAGTTGATATTAACAATTATGTTAGTAATAATTTCTATTTGACAAAAGATAGATATAACATTGTTATGTACTATCTTTCTGACTATTATAAAAGACAGATAGCTGTGTCGCTATCTTATTTTTTTTCTATTACAGCCAAAAATTTGGCTAAACAACTTGCTTCTTTTGAGCAATGCAATGACATTATAAATAATTCTGCCAATAATTTGGTCTCTATTAATGACATTGCTAATAATTTAAATTAGAAATTAAGACAATAGAGGCAACCTCTAGCTATAATGTACGCAAAAAAAGCTTAAAATCAGTCAATAGTATCAACCTAGTGCATCAAAATATTCAAGGATTTATGAACAAAGAATTAGAAGTAGAATTATTTATGAATTTTAATAGTATTGACATACTTTGTATAACAGAACATTGGCTGAAAAGCCACCAGTTCTTGTTCAATTTTAATAATCACCAGGTTGGTAGTTCGTTTAGCAGAATAAATGCTATACATGGTGGCTCATTAATTTTAGTAAGTAACCAGCTCAAATTTAAAGATCGTATAGATATTGTGAGCCTATCAGTTGAGCGTACGGTTGAAATTGCCTGTGTAGAATTGGAGCACTCTATTGTATTAAGTGTGTATAGACCCCCTTCAGGATTGTATGACTGCTTTGAAAAGGTAATGGATGAAGTGTTACACAGGATTTGTAACTCAAACAAGTCCGTTATCATTTGCGGTGATTTTAATGTCAATTTATTAGAAAACTCAGGTTCTTGTAGTAAAATTTTAAGTCTGTTTCAGTCCTACAATCTTCTAAACCTATTTTTGGAGCCCACAAGAATAACCCCTACTAGTGCCACATGCCTAGATAATATATATACAGATATTATACCAAGCCACAAAGAAATTATAACTTTACTAGATTCTGATCATTGCGGGCAAAGGATTACTATTCAAAATCAAAACAAAAAAGTGGCTAAAAAGGATATCACTGTTAACCCCAAAACTGCAAGTCGCTTGGAGGCTTTTAAAGTTAAACTCATTGATAAATTACCAGTTTTGTCTATTCAGGCTGATCCTAATCATCTTTATGATAATTTTTTCAATGTATACTGTAAACAATTTGATTCCACCTTTATTCCCAAGACTATTTCGGTTAATAGTAATGCATCGTTCAGTGATTGGGCTACCATTGGTATTCATAAAAGTAGAACACGGCTTTATGAACTGTACAATGAAAGGACTTATATTAACACTGATGAATTTAATTTGTATGTTAAAAATTATTCAAAATTATTTAAAAAAGTTTGTTATATGGCCAAGTCACGTTATTTGGGTTCAAAGATTAAAAACAGCAGTAATGTAATTAAAACGACTTGGAATATTATTAATAGTGAAACGGGAAGATCTAGTAACCGAAATACTGACTACAGCCTGTCTATTAATGACAACATAATAAAATCAGACACACAAGTCGCCGAGGCATTTGAAAATTTCTTTTCGGATATTCCCGTTTCAACTACTAAATCACTAAACTCATCACCTTCTGTTGCTGAGTCTTTGCTTAAGGAAAATGTTAATGGTTGCGATTCGGAATTTCGTTTTGAATATATTACCTGTAGAGATATAATTAAAACCTTTCACACTTTAAATGTAAAAAAGACTGCAGATCTGTGGGGTAATTCTGTAGAAGTAGCCAAGTCTATTATTGACATTGTAGCGCCTACTCTAGCTATTATCTTTAATAGTTGTATTGACAATGGGGAGTTTCCTGACCTTATGAAAAATAGTAAAATAATACCTTTGTTTAAATCAGGTAGTACATCAGACCCCACAAATTATAGACCTATTTCTGTACTACCTACCTTTAGTAAAATTTTTGAGAAATTAATTTTAGACCAAATGCAAAGATTTTTTAATAAACATAAATTATTACATAGCAAACAGTTTGGTTTTACAAGGGGTCGTTCAACTACTGATGCCGGCGTTGAACTATTAGGACATATTTATAATGCATGGGAAGATAAATGCGATGCCTTGGGCATTTTTTGTGATTTGTCCAAGGCATTCGATTGCGTTCTTCACGAAACGTTAATCAGGAAACTCCGCCACTACGGGATCCGAAACACTGCTCTGGATCTTCTTATTTCATACTTGAGTAAAAGGATTCAGAGCGTTGACGTTAATGGAAAAAGATCACCCGGATCTATAGTAACAATGGGAGTCCCACAGGGCTCAATTCTTGGTCCTTTCTTGTTTCTCATTTATATTAATGACTTGCCGTACCTCATAAAGGATCATCATGATATAGTGTTGTTTGCAGATGACACTTCTCTTTTGTTTAAACTTAAACGTCAGCAGTTGGTTACTGACGATGTAAATAGCGCGATCTCGAAAGTAGTCCACTGGTTCAATGTTAATAATTTGCTTCTAAACGAGAAGAAAACCAAATGCATTAAGTTTACGCTACCCCACGTAAGGCAGGTGAAAACTAATGTGTTGATAAGGGGCGAGGAATTGAATCCTGAAGACAACACAGTATTCCTGGGCATAACTTTGGATGCTAAGCTTCAGTGGGGTCCACATATAGATAAATTGTCAAAAAAGCTAAGTTCTGCAGCATACGCTGTTAGAAAAATTCGTAATTTAACTGATATAGAGACTGCTCGTTTAGTGTACTTTAGCTATTTTCATAGTGTAATGTCGTACGGTATTCTATTGTGGGGAAATGCCGCCGATATTCAGACTATCTTTGTTTTGCAGAAGCGAGCTGTTCGATCAATTTATAAATTAAGTCCGAGACACTCTCTCAGAGACAAATTTAAAGAGATTAATGTAATGACTGTGCCTTCTCAGTACATTTATGAAAATCTTTTATATGCCCATAAAAATATAAAATTGTTTAAAAAATACAGTGATATCCATAATATAAATACTAGAAACAAACACAAATATGTTGTACCTACAACCAGGCTCAAGAAAATAGGTGGCTCGTTCAGATGCCAATGTATACGCTTTTACAATAAACTACCAAGCCACGTTCAAGATCTAAGCCTTAATAAATTCAAATCTTTCATTAAACGTAAGTTGTGCCAGAAAGCCTTTTATACCGTTAAAGATTATATTGAGGACAAAAAGGCTTGGGATTGAGCTGCTTCCAATTTCTGCATTTTGAATGATTTTTTTTCTTTTTTATATACACATTGACATTGATGATTTTTTTTTTTTAAACAATGACATTTGCTTACTTTGTAAAGTATTATATTATTTTTTCATTGTGAATGTGAAGACGATGTGGGTCATTTTACATATATATTTCTCTCTGTTCTGTTTTTTTTTTCATGGTCTGGCAGTTTGAGTTATTTATGTGGCCTACCCAAATGTCCTTTCTTTGGTATTGTTCGTCGAATCGTTGAGCTCCTTAAGTCTTGAGTTGAGCTGCACGATTTTTGACAAATGCGTGCACTGACTGGACAGGTCCTCTCAATCTGTGTGGTTCTTTCCTCAAAAGACCACCTCAGACATCGATCTACATGGTCTTCATATAACCTGACCAAGATTATGTCTGGACTTTAAAAGAGACTGTGACCTCTGAGTTTGTTTCGGCCTTTCTTCTCAGAGTAGTCAGATAGGAAACGCCGACTTCATCTAGTTTTAAAAAAAAACATGATTGACGTGTAAAAGTGTTTGTACAAACCTACTTACAAAATAAAAAAATCATTTCATTTCAATCATTTCATCATTAAGCCACACAATTTACATATTTGTAAGCAGTGCCGGATTAAGCCAGCGCGGGGCCTGTAGCAAATTTTACCTAGGGGAAAATATGCTTAGTTTCTTTAAGGTTCTAAGGTTTACAAGATAAAAAAAAAGAAAATCAAAATCGGTTTATCCGTTCGGGAGCTACGATGCCACTGACAGACACACACACACACACACACCCCCACACACACACACACACAGACACGTCTAACTTATAACACCCCGTCGTTTTTGCGTTGGGGGTTAAAAACAGAACTTTTTCATAATAGTTTTAGTTGTGCAGTGATTTTTCACTAGTCATATCAATGTTTCATAACAAAACTCAAACTCAAACTCAAAGCATTTATTTCAATTAAACCATTTTACAGGCACTTTTGAATTGTCAAGAAGTAGGTCAGTCAGAAAAATGTGAAGCTAGTTGCCCATTCCAAAGCGTAGGTACCTATGGAGAAGAACGGACAAGAAACTCCATGGACACTCTTTTTAAATCATATTTTACAAAAATATTAGTTACATCATTACTTTTGAATTTATAATTAAATAATGTGAGAACGATGTAAAAATAAACAAGACGTATGTGTTAAAAGCGTCCAGAGTACAACAAATAGTACTAAAACAACAATCCAAAAATAAAAATAAAATAATTAAAAATAAGCCGAGGCAGCTAAGTGATGACCAGCCCCAACTGACGGCGCCCGTTCACGAACATGACGCATAGATCAGCACCATTCAGCTCAACCATTTTGAAGGGAGCTAAATGATCCAACATACACGCCACCGTCAGCGAGACATTTGTGTGAGCATGACATACTATCAGCCGCCAGGGCACATTCAAGTCAATGAAAGACATATTACCCGGTAAATGGTAAAATAAGGTATAGTACTTACATAGAACTCACATCTGTGCTATGCAATTATACAATACAAATGAAATTGAGTTTATACAATGCAAAGATAGTCTTACAATCTTCAGCAGCTCCAACAGTATTTTCAGGTGTTAATCAATTAGTTGTGGTTGTGGAGCAGGACCAGCATTGAGCCAGGCATTTTTATCAGCTATGTAATCCCCTAACTTATAATATGCCTGACTGCATAGTGTGCGTTTTATTCAAGACTTGAATTTTGTCTCATTCAGTTGAAGAATGTGGGGAGGTATTTTATTATAACATTTTAAACAGTACCCCATAAAAGATGAGTCTACTTTAGCCAGTCTGAAACCTGGTTGAACTAATAGGTCCCTATTTCTAGTACTATAATTATGTCTTTCACCTCTTTTACTAAAAAGATGTAAGTTTTTTCTTACATACATGATGTTTTCGTAGATATATTGACAAGGTACCGTCATGATGTTAATTTCCTTAAACAGTTCCCTCAGAGAATCGCGCCTGCGGAGGTTATATATGGCTCTGATGGCTCTTTTCTGCAGAATAAAAATAGAATCGATGTCTGCAGCCCGTCCCCAAAGTAAAATACCGTAAGACATGACACTATGAAAGTAACTAAAATAGACTAGTCTCGCGGTATCGACATCAGTAAATTGACGGATTTTTCTGACAGCATAAGCTGCTGAACTTAGCCGTCCTGCAAGAGATGTTAAATGAGGACCCCATTGTAGCCTTGAGTCGAGCGTGATTCCTAAGAAAACAGTTTTATCGACGAATTCTAGTTTCTCTTGATTCAATATTATCTCACAATCACTACCTTTGACATTTGGTAAAGAAAATCTTATGCACTTAGTTTTTTTTCCATTTAATACTAAATTATTAGCAGTGAACCAATTTTGGACCTGCAGAAGGGCGTTATTTACGTCGTCAAAATTTGTAGCACGTCTATTTACCTTAAAAATTAAGGAAGTGTCATCAGCAAATAACACCATTTGTGGTTGATTTTTTAATAAATGGATTAGATCATTAACATACACTAAAAAGAGGAAAGGACCCAATATCGAGCCTTGTGGCACACCCATTTTTACTTTTAAACCATATGAATTGACACCATTTATTTGGACTTGCTGTTGTCTATCATTTAAATAAGAACTAACTAAACTGAGCGCAAGTTTTCCAAGTCCGTAATGCTCAAGTTTCAAAAGCAAGGTTTCGTGATCGACGCAATCAAATGCCTTAGAGAGGTCACAAAAGATTCCAATGGCGTCTTGGGCCTCTTCCCACGCGTTAAAAATGTGTTTTAATAAGGTTACACCAGCGTCAGTCGTACAACGTCCTTTGGTGAAACCAAATTGCTGATCGTGAAGGATTTTATTCATGTTAAAATGATTGAGCATCTGATTAAGCATTATCTTTTCGAACACCTTACTGAAAACCGGCAACACGGATACGGGTCTATAATTATTGGTGTCTTTACTGTCCCCAGATTTGAAAAGTGGTATTACCTTACTGTATTTCATTAAATCGGGGAAGATTCCTTGATCAACACACAAATTAAATACTAAGGCTAAGTAAGGTGCAATAGTCTCAATTATGGAGGCACAGACTTTAATGGACATTCCCCAAAGATCTTCGGTCAATTTGATCTTAATTTGCTTAAAAGCTTTTATTATTGAAGCGGGGTTTATATGTTTAAATTGAAATTCAACCGGGCAGGCTGGAACGTTCGCTCTTAATAAATCAATTGATACGTCGGATGAGGAATTTAAGGCTTCCGTCGTTTTTGATGGTATATTAGTAAAGAAATTTACAAATTCCTGAGCTACTTCTAAGTTAGAGCTTATGGCACCACGTGAAGTCTCTAATGTGTAATCAGTGTTTCGTTTTTTATTCCTACTAGTTTCGTTATTTATAATTTTCCAAACTGTTTTTATCTTATTTTCTGCTGATTTGATTTTATTACTAATGGGCTTTGGCTATTTTGCAAGTATTTCTAAAAATTTTGGAATATGTAGCAACATACTTGCTGAAAGTTTCAGTATTGATGTAAGGCTTAAGGCCATACAGCTCGAAAAGTCTTTCCCTACTTATCCTAATACCTCTAGTTGCCCAGTCACTAAAAACAAAATTAGGGCAAATGTTTTTTGTTATCTTTTCAAAAGTTGTATTAAATTGAGTGTGCACTACTGAAAAGAAATCCTCGTAAAATTTATTAGCATCATCCCTATCATGGCCCAGATCATTTAACTTATTATTTAGGGTACTATTGAATCTATTTAGTTTACCAGTCGTTATTGGTCTAAATTGAATTTGCACTTTTTGCAAAGGTGTTTTAAACTTAAAAGATACCGTTTGTCCACTATGATCAGACGGCAGATAATTTACGATGGCTTTATCTAAATAATCACAATCGCAAAAGACATTATCAATACAAGTAGCAGAAGTTGGAGTTATTCTAGTAGGTTCTGCAAACACATTATATAAATTAAACGATTTAAAAAGGCTTAATAATCTACTGCTATTAGAATTATTTTCCAAAATATTAATATTAAAATCCCCACAAATAATTGCGGCTTTGTTATTGGATGCAAGTTTCGCTAAGACATCTTCCATTATTGACTCAAATAAAGAAAAGTTCTGATAATTAGGGGTTCTGTAAACGCACACTATGACATGCTTATCTAGCTCAACACAGGACAGTTCGATGCAATGTTCAACTGATAAACCCACTATGTCATTTCGTTGCTTGGATTTTAAACATTTTTTTATCAATATTAGAGAACCTCCACGCAGCATAGATTTACGGTTAAAACAACTGCCCACACTATAGTTCTCAAAATTAATTAACATTTGGTAATCCTTTAACCAATGTTCAGTACAACAAACAATGTCAAACTTTGTTTTTTCTAATACGTTCTTTTCCGTTCCATGTCAGTTGAAGTACTTGAGCCAAATTACTTTCTTCAAATAATGCTCAGTATAGTCGGTACTTTTGAAAAAACCTACGTACTTGCAAGTTTTGAGAGAATCTTGTATGCAAGAGCGAGCGGAGTTCGAAAATTTTTAGCTTCCCATCTCGGAGAACTTAGGATTCTTTTGACCATTCTTCCCTAATATTTCAATAAATCTAATGGTATAGGGTACCATGACTTCTTTTATGTACGTCCGAGCGCGGGGCCCCCAGAGCGCGCGGCTGTAGCATTTGCTACACCTGCTATGTGACTAATCCGGCACTGTTTGTAAGATATTTTCGTTACAAAACAAAAATTCTTTACAAATTTCGTATTTGTCATTTCTGTGTTACGTAGTTTTTTCTACAATTTCACAACTTTGAAGAATTGAGGACTTGTAAAGGTTTGTGGAATAGGGCCCTGCTATTTCACCACCCACCTAGCGTGTTTTTCAAGCAGGCTGATGCAGTTGATGGCATCAAATCTGAGATTGAACTAAAAGAACTGCCACCAACTGCGTTAGCATACCAAACTATGAAACTAACTTTTGGAATGGGAACTACAATCAATTCTATTTGCTTGTAAATGATGTCCAAACGTGTCTTTTATGTGCCTATTTGAAATAAATGATTTGACTTTGACTTTGAAAAGTAAGGTTCTTTTGAACGTTTTGGTTGCAGTCTTTTTTTATTTTTTTTATGTTTGTTTTGGGGTTCCGTATCTCAAAAGGAAAAAAACAGAACCCTAATAGGATCATTTTGTTGTCCGTCCTTCTATCTGTGTTTCTATACATTTTATGGACGTCCAATAATATGGTAACGTTAGAAATTATAAAAGAGCACAGTTGTATGCAATATTTGTGCATGCATAATAATGTACAAGTTACAGGCATGTATATTTGCGTCTTTAGTAGACATCGTGTTCGTACCCAACATTTTTGCGACTAACGTCACGGTTCAAACATGACTCAATCCACTCAAACTGATGAATATATACAGTATTTCTTTAGTAAGTTATTTCGTTTCACACCTACAGCTTTTGGCAATATACTAAAGAAAACTGTCCATTAAACCTAGGATTGACGTACCCGTCTAGTATTTCTTGCCCATATTTCATTATTATTCCAGAAAGAAACAATAACCGAAAGACGCCCACTGCTGGACATAGGCCTCCCCCAAGCACCTCCACTTCGACCGGTTCTGCGCTTCTCGCATCCGCCAATTGTTTCCAACAAACTACCTATCGGCTAGCTGTCACAGAAACCCTTGTTAAAAATCTCAATAACATTTCGCGACCTCAAACTGACATAACAATGCTCTAGACCATTCAAAACATCTGAAAAATCCTTGATTCTAAACTGACCTTCAACAGAAACCGTTACTCAACAGAGCTAGAATAACAAATCTTTCGGAAACAGAATTCTATTCTACAAACTTTACGACCGTTGCATATGCAGACTTTTGGAATACTGCTGCAGATTTATGAATTTCCAGCAGTATATGCGTTCTGCAATATCATCCAACTGTGCATATTTCGTATGAGTGACTTTGGTATTTCCTCAAATATTTGTAGACTAAACATACATACAAAATATGGGTTTTGTCTAGAATTTTGATGATATTGTATTAAAGCCAAACAGATTAAGCCTGCTCTTCGCGAAAGTACTCTTTTAAAATATAAGAGAATAGATGTTTAGTTTAATTAATCTTTAAACTTCATTCATGAGTTTTTAAGATCAAAGAAATGAACTGTTTATCAAATTGACTACTATCTAAAATCGTTCGCACATTCAAATAAAGAAAGAAAAATATTTTGTTTGGGACATGCACAGGACATGCAAACATTAAAAACGAGCATTGTATACCTATCATAGTCCCAAAAAAAAAAAACAAAAAAGATATGGGCGAGGCGAAAAAGTCTCCTATCACAGCATAATGATGACATATTTGAAAAAAAAAAATACCTCAGCGCTGGTATTCTCATAGGACCCAACAAAAACCACAATTGTCATTCTTTTACAGTTGTTTGAAATGGTTTTATCGCGGCAAATAGATTTAATAAACAATTAATTTCCTTGATTTCAAAATGAATATAATGTTAATGAATGAATCTAATAAATATATATCACTTACTATTAATACTTAGCAACAGCTTATTGTCGACTAGTCTATCATTACCTATTTTTCCTACTGGTACCTCTACCTATATCTTCAGGCTATTGAACCCTCGTAATTACCATTAAATTCTGTAATATAATAGAGTTGAACCTATTAATCATGTTATCCACCCCGACCCTTGCTCGAGCCAGCCCACGCCGCTGAGCCTGTAGCGTTAAATTCGTCCCCATTAAATAATTCCGATCCAGCCTGTCCCTTGCTGTCCTCTCCCAGCGACGCCCTAAGCCGAGGTCCGAACCCCACGGCGGGTGCCCTTAGCGTGTAGTCGCTTAGTTTTTAAGTTTTTATGCCCTGGCTGGAGGGACCAATTTATTGTGGCATCCACAGGAAAGTCCGGTTGAGCAGTCGACAACCCCTATGGTTGAACTGCGAGATGCCATTTAAAAAAGAAATAAAAAAAAATTAATCATGTTATGTATTGTAGTCTGAGTGAGGGGCCCGTAGCTAAATAATAACAGCCGCACAGGTCGATCGATCAGGTTAAGCTACGCTTGCCGCGGTTGGTCTGTGGATGGGTGACCATCTTTACATACCGTGACCCCTCCGTGCCTTGGAAAGCACGTTAAGCAGTGCGCAGTGCTCCGCAGTTTCACCCGCATAAGTGTCGATCCCAAGGGAACATCGGGATAAAAACTATCCTATGGCCTTTCCCGGGACTCAAACTATCTCGATACCGAATTTCATCTAAATCGGTGCAGCGGTTTAAGCGTGAAGAGGTAACGGACAGACAGACAGACTCTTCTCTTACCTTCTCTTCCTTCAGACGATTCTCTTACCGCGGACATGGCCGTCCGCGCCTTTTTTACTTCACAAATTTGTTTACAGGCTTTTATTTTTGGGTTACAGTTACAGTGCTCCTACGTCAGACACATAGGTATTGGTAAAGTTAAGTCTACGTGAGTCAATAAATTTTTTAGTTTTTAGCATGACGAGCTTAGGTTTTTACTCGGGCAGAGCGTTAAAGGATATTTTTTTCTTGTAAATTCTTTGTAGTAGAACAATTAGGATCATAATGGAAATATATACACGCTCTGCTTACCTCGTCAGTGAATACAGGCGTGATGATAAAAACGGAAGTAAAGTTCTACATTAATTCAGCTCATTCATATTTTACTTGAATTACACCCATTTTTCCACCGACCATCGTTATGCCGTATTATCTGATTACATTAGGACACGTACGTAAAATTAACGTGGAGTGTAAGTAATCTAGTAAGTGGTGCTATTCTGATGTTTTTTTAAGGTTCCGTAGAGTGCCAACGGAACCCTATTACTAAGGCTCTGCTGTCCGTCTGTCCTTCTGTCTGTCAGCGGGCTGTATCTCATGAATCGTAATAGTCAGTTAAAATTTTCACAGAGTGTGTATTTCTATTGCTGTGCCAGCTGCACGTCATGACTGTGACAAGAAGGCCTCCATTCAGCATGATGCTGTGCTATAGGGACCCACAGCTCAGCTCGGATTTTCAGTGGTTACCCGAATATATGTTTTTGCAGCTTATAAGCTGGAATAATACAGAGTTCCTCTGTATTTGCTGAAGACGGAAATCGAACGGTGTTTCTTGGGAAATATCCTTCAAAAGAGAACAACCGGCGTGCGTGTATGAGTATGTAAGGATCGTAGCAGGGGGTGTTGTGTAGTCTCTGCTTACCCCCATAGAAAGAAGGCGAGAGTTTATGTATGTGTGCGTGTATCCTTGAAAGACAATTGAATTGTAGTTTTATATAAGAATATTTTGAATACTACTCAGTGGTACTCCACCGCAAGTACTAGACTACTAGACTCTACCGATGTGAACGCTCGACAAAGCTTACTTTCTGCGTACCGTACCCATATTGTTAGAAAGTGTTGCAGTCCATATTGTGATGAAAACGGAAGTTGTTTCATAAGTTCTTGTTCACTGAAGAATATGAAACATGGAACGGTGCGTTGACTGAATACATGACACCGGCTGTAGTTTCCATGAGGAATATTCTTTTGACAAATTGAATAACGCACAAACTGCATTTACCTATGTATTTTTCATTGATATTTATCGGTAGGACGAGAACTCTAAACTCTGTAATTAATATGCTTTTAAACATTATGCTGACATTACGTGCACATGTCCCACTTTAGCTAAAATCGACCATATTAAATATCTAGGCGTCACCATTGACACAAATCTGAACTTCCGCATACACATCGATTTATTATGCACCAGAGTACGCAAACTAATATACATGTCGGATTGGCCCAGACATCAGAAGTAAAAGACAAGTTTATTCAATTGAACAATCAGTTATCTTAAATCTAGAAAATACAGAAATGAAATACTAAAACTAATAACGGCAAAAGGCGGTCACATAGGGCAGTACTGACTGTCAGGGACAGTGGTCCATGCACCCACCGCAATAAGGATAGTACTAATTGTCAGAGACAGCGTTCCACATCCAATAATCGGGCAGTACTGACTGTCGAGAGACAGTGGTCCGTGCACCACGACGCAACCGTTGGAAATGCGTACCCTAGTATATTACTTTACTCTATGTGCGTACCGATCAAACAGCGCAGCTCCTTATAAAGGCGATCGCTAGTGGGGGGGAAACCGTTACAATATTTTACTGGATTGGATACCAAGTCCTTTAGGCCAAATGATCGATAGAGTGAATGATTTGCGTCTGGTGCACGTTCCACTAGCGCCATCTAGTCGCCGTCTCTCACAGCTGCTAATCAATGTGTCTGCCGACACGGCCATCCTGATAAATCACTCGTTCTCGAGTGCATTCATTCGTCATCAATTCACATCGTCATCATCGTTACATATCAAATTAGCAAATATCACTGGTCTAGGTATTTCTTTACAATAGAAAACCCCTACAGTTCAAACATGCTGGTCTAAATCGTCACCCACTAAAGCAGGTGAGATTCCTGCAGCTACAACTGGACTAGGTCACAACTCTTGTAACCCCTACAGTGCATATTTGCTGGTCTAGATAATCATCCCATGGATGAGATCCCTGCAGCTCACTGGACTAGGTCACAATACTCTTGTAACCCCTACAGTACACATTTGCTGGTCTAGATAACCATCCCATGGATGAGATCCCTGCAGCTCACTGGACTAGGTCACAATACTCTTGCAACCCCTACAGTACATATTTGCTGGTCTAGATATCATCCCATTGATAATGACTGAGAGGCATCTAGATCAGTAATGTGGCTGCGCCGCCTCGAAGGCAAGGTCAGCTTCATGATTAAATTGACACCTTTCAAATTTTTGCTTTTAATTATGGTGTCTGACAGCCCTCTACGTATGAATTGGGGTAATCAGGATCAAATGGTACCAACACTGTGAATGGTTGTGGTGGCGCATTGGACCGGGTAGTAGAGCATCAGTTAATTATGAAAGAAATGCTTCTAAATTATTTGAGGGTAGCGGAATATTTTTCTGGCCATTTTGTGATAATGAAGTGCCAGAGGTGGGCGGACAATCCGATCCCACTTCTGATGTCGGATTGGCCCAGACATCAGAAGTAAAACACAAGTTTATTCAATTGAACAATCAGTTATCTTAAATCTAGAAAATACAGAAATGAAATACTAAAACTAATAACGGCAAAAGGCGGTCACATAGGGCAGTACTGACTGTCAGGGACAGTGGTCCATGCACCCACCGCAATAAGGATAGTACTAATTGTCAGAGACAGCGTTCCACATCCAATAATCGGGCAGTACTGACTGTCGAGAGACAGTGGTCCGTGCACCACGACGCAACCGTTGGAAATGCGTACCCTAGTATATTACTTTACTCTATGTGCGTACCGATCAAACAGCGCAGCTCCTTATAAAGGCGATCGCTAGTGGGGGGGAAACCGTTACAATATTTTACTGGATTGGATACCAAGTCCTTTAGGCCAAATGATCGATAGAGTGAATGATTTGCGTCTGGTGCACGTTCCACTAGCGCCATCTAGTCGCCGTCTCTCACAGCTGCTAATCAATGTGTCTGCCGACATACATTTTTAAAAATTTACGTAACATTGCTGACTTTAAATTAATTAGACAGGTTTATTTGGTTTTGTGTCAATCTATTATTACCTACTGTATAACGTCCTGGGGTGGTGCCGCTAAATCAATTTTACTGCACCTAGAACGCGCCAAAAGAGCAGTTTTAAAGGTTGCTACTTTTTGTCCATTCAGATTTCCTACACACCAGCTTTATTTTGCATGTAAGGTGCTAACAGTACGTCAATTATTTATTTTGAACGTAGTTTTATTCCAACACACTGAACTTTATTTTAACCCAGTACCTTCAGATAAGAGAAGAAAAGATTTGGTTTGTGCTAGCTCGCAGACTAAACATGCTTTTGCTAACCGATTTTATATATTTTTAGGACCCTACCTGTATAACCAGTTTAACAGAGTGCTAAAGATTTATAGTTTAAGTTATAATAGGTGTAATTTACTAGCACAGGAATATTTGGCAAAACTCAATTATGCAGACACGGAAAAACTACTAGAAATTTTAAAATAAAATCTATCTACCTAATCAAATATAAGTCTCTTCATTTACCTAATAAATAATAGTCTCCACTCTATCTACTTTAATATTATTCGGTAATTTATTTAAACATTATTCGTTAATTTATTTAAACATTATTTGTTAATTTATTTAAACATAATATTATCATACATAGGTAATCTAGTTTTAAAATAATATACCCAAATAGTAACTCTTTAGGACATTAAATATATTTTACTTTCTTTTTTATTTAGCTTCTAAGACATTTATTGTGTCTTCTTTTTTAAATGTTTGGTGTAAATTGATGGCCTGAAACACAGGTTTTCCATAAACCTAGATCAGGCAGGTCTACATTACAGTTAGAATTTAATTTTTCCTAGATTGTAATTACTGTAAATCCTATTTGTACTTTGTTTTATACTTGAATATTTTTTTTTTTAAACATAACGTTCCTTACTTCTTACCAAAGGCTTGTAAGCTATCGCATATAAATTCCATAGAATCAGTCATCAAAAAGATCAGCTATTCTTCAAAACCAGTTCTTAGGTCATCTATTTTCTAAAATATTATTGACGTGTTGACCTTTTGTATAATAGATAATAATGAATCCATTAGGCGGATCACATACTACAATGCGTCACGCGACGGGGCGCACGACGCGCCGCCGCGCGTCATTTTTAACATACGAATTCAATAAAAACGCATTTTCTAGCGAGGATTTGGCTCCGTTTCCCGCACCCCGTCGCGTGGCGCGTTGTAGTGTGTGGTCCGCCTTAGTCTTATATTTAGGGAGTCATTGCTTAGTGGTTCAGCATGATACGACGCTTTACTCACGAAAGTCCCATAAAATGGTTGTCGATATAGAAATATAAGCAATCCCGTTGTTATTACCGCTGCATATGCATTAATACCTGCCGCGAATGTTTCCGACGCCACCCAGGAAGCTTACATCTGGGCCAGCGGGGGCTGCACTTAGGGCTCATTCACGTGGACATAAGATACAAGTCCAAAACTTACTCTTTTCCCACAAGATTTCCTTAGAGCTGAACTTTTTTAGCTTACATAAGGTATTACTATTATTTATTTGCTAAAAGTGATCTTTAACAGACAATTTTGGGGGTCAAGTTATCAGGAATAAAAAAAAAAATTTTAAGCTTTTATTTTAAATAAACCAATTGCAGGCACTTCTGAATTGTCAAGGGGCAATCGGTCAGAAAGATGAAGCTAGTTGCCCCTACTAAAGCATAGAAGAACGGGCAAGAAACTCAGCGAACACTCTTTTAAATCAAAATAGGTATTACTTATTACAAAATATTGATTAGGTACATCACTCATGTTGAAATTATATATGTATTGTGAGAACAATATAGACAGACGACGTGCTCGTTAAAAGCGTCCGTAATAAAAAGACAAAAACAAAAAAAAAACAATTCGAAAATTAAAATAAGCCGTGGCAACTACGAGATGACCAGTCCCTACTGACGGCACCCGTTCACGAACATGACGTATGGATCAGCACCATTCAGCTCAACCATTTTGAGGGAACATAATGATCCAATACATACGCCACCACCAGCGAGACATTTGAATGAACATTACATACTATCAGCCGCCAAAGCAGTAATCTATGACATGAATTAAAACAAACGCCACGTTACAGTATGCCCATTCGTTATTCTAATTTCCATGGGTCCTATGTTTTTGTACCTACCTATTCATAACGTTATTTTAAAATAGTATGTTAAATTTACTCATCCATATTCTTCGTTTGGATTAGTTCACCAACATTGCTTTGATTTATTAATTCTAATCTAATCTAACTAGCCTGTACTGTCCCACTGCTGGGCAAAGTCCTCCCTTTCCCTTTTCCACACAATTCTGTCTTTTGCGAGTGCCAGCCAGTCCCTACGGTAGGAGTCATAGATATCCGTGGTAGGAGTCAAGCTCGTCCCGCCATCTTCGTACTGGCCTGCCGCGATGGCGTCGTGCGTTTAGTGGGACCCAATCGGTGGTTCTCTTAGCCCAATTGTCATCTGACATGCGGCAAACATGTCCGGCCCAATCCCACTTAAGTTTAGCGGCTTTTTGGGTAACGTCTGTTATCTTAGTTTTGGCGCGCAGTACCTATTGTGTTCCTTATACGGTCAGAAATTCGAATACTGCGCTCCATGGGCCGATTTATTAATTAACAAATTATTTTGCAGTAGATCAATTCGTGTTCTTATTAGCAAATCAACCCTTACCATACTTTGGCCCGTCATCAATACCAAATTAATAAACAATAATGGTACAGTTCAATCGACTAATTAATCTTTCACCGCGAATGACCCCCCCCGGCTTTTTGAAGGAGCTGTCACTTTGAACATTTATCGTTCTCATCTATACACATCTATCTACATATTTTATCTATAAGTATCTACTAATAATAAAGTTGAAGAGTTTGTTTGTTTGAACGCGCTAATCTTTGGAACTGCCAGTCATACTTGAGAAATTCTTTTTGCATTTGATAGCGCAATTCTTGAGAAAGGCTATAGGCTATTTAACATCACGCGAGACGAGCAAAAACAAAAAAAAAAGAACGCTGAGCGAAGTAGTAGCGCGGGCAGGCTATGCGATGCGACGGGGTGGGTCAGGGGAATAAGAAATATCACGCGGACGAAGTCGCGAGCAGAAGCTAGTTCAGTAAAATATTAACGAAGATTTTTTGTCCTTTTGCTGTTTGTCTGTATACAGGGTTATTGGTAAAACATTAACAACCTCTTAAGAGGTCATTGTACTCATCATTATGAACAACTTTTACTATGGGACCAAACCTGAAATTGTGAAAAAAAAATCAGCTGTTCCCTACATTGTGACTAGATAGACGAACATAAATGTAGGGAACAGCTGATTCTTTTTTTCGCGATTTCAGGTCCAGTCTAACCGGATGCAGATGAATACCAGTATTTTTCATGGAGCGACTGCCTATCTGACCTCCACAACCCAATTATTAGGTAATATTATGATACCCCTTGGTAAGACTGGTTGTCGACTTTCGGGCTTCTGACGACCCGTAACGACTGTCAAAGATCCACGAATGACAGCCGGGACCAACGGCTTGACGTGCTTTCTGAGGCACGGAGAGGTCTTGATATGTAAAGATGGTCACCCATCTACGGACCAACCGCGGCAAGCGTAGCTTAACCTTATCAATCGACCCGTGCGGCTGTTATTACTTAGATATAGATATTATCTTGAAACGTTGGATCAATCGTTACCCATCCCCGATACTAAATTATTAAATAATGGCGCCGATTCTGTTGTTCACAAACTAAACTAAATTTAAGTTCATGCATCTTTTTATTTCTATTTCATTATGAAAAGTACAGAAGATAAATTTTAGTTTAGTTCTGTCAAATTAAGATACTCCATAGACAATTTAGACGAGATTAAAAAATTGGCTATTAAAAATACGTCAATTTCGTCAGGCACTGACTAATTTGACAGGACTAAACTAATATTTATCTTCTGTCCTTTTCTTAATGAAATAGAAAGAAAAAGATGCCTGAAGTTAAATTTAGTTTAGTTTGTGAACAACAGAATCGGCACCAATGTTGATGGAGGTATATTGACAAATTAATCTTTAACTACGACGAAGATCCCCATGCCCCGAACTTGTCAAAGCCGCTATAACTTTTTACATCTCATGTATTATTTATACAAAGTCTGCTTTTAACATCTAATAAGAATTGAATTTCATTCATAATTGGTAATTCAAATAACGGGTAAGTTGGAAACTGCAATTGATTAATGAAAAGTTTGACTGAATGAAAAGTATTCAATCATTATGATGAATGAAAGTTTGAAGATATATTTTTCATTCAGTTTCAGTAATTCAATGATATTGAAATTTCTTTGTTGTAAAGAATAAAGTGCAACAAGACATAAAAAGTATAATGGGCATTCTTATCGCGGTCGTGATTTATCAGGCAATGTTAAGATACATTTTTATTGTAAACTAGCTGCGCCCCGCTATTATTTGTAAATCTTTGACAGTCCTAGTTACGGGTAGTGGGAAGCCTAGACAGTCTGACAACAAGTCTTACCAAGTATCGTGTTACCCAGTAACTGGGTTGTGGAGATCAGATAGGCAGTCGCTCCATGTAAAATACTGGTATTCAGCTGCATCCGGTTAGACTGGAAGCCAATCACAGCATAGCTGGGAAAAGGCTAGGCAGACAGACATGAGATCACAACGTTAACGAAGCAGTCAACAGTAGCCGTTTTTTAGATATTAAAATAAAACGATAAAAATATTAACCTTTATAATGGCAATATCGGGATAAAATGTATCCTATGTGTTAATCCTGATTATAAACTATATGTGTGCCAAATTTCATCCAAATCCGTTCAGCCATTTGTGAGTGAAGAAGTAAAAAACATACAAACACACTCACAAACTTTCGTCTTTATAATGTTAGTGTGATCACACCTTTCACCTTTTCTCGTAATCAATCCTAAGGGTAATTACATTGGCGGGATGGATGAGGGAGCCTCCCGTCCCAGCCGCCGCGGGAGACGCTCCGGGCGTCGCTCGGGAGCCACGGGACGACTCCCGGCCACCGTAGGCGCGGGCCTGCGGACGGAGAGTAATGGGTAGCTTACCGTCCGATCAGGACCAGGCCCGTGCCGGACGGCGCGTACATGTTCCACGCGCGCCATAAAGAGATGTCAGCATCACGTGAAGGGGCGTCAGGGCCGAAGCCTGCCGGGTCAGTGGGATTGTCCGAAAGGGCTACCGCTGACCTGGAACATAAAGGGCTAAGGAAGGAACACGGGTGGGTTTTAGTCAGTAAGAGTCTGACATTCCCTTCCACTCCGCCCAGAGCGGGAGGGGTCATTTGATGACTTCCGACCGAAAAAACAAAAGGGTAATTACATGCCGAAGATGCCTCACTGCGATACCTCGCGATCGCGGTTTAGTTCGCTACTTCGATGTCACCATATCCGTGATTCACCTATATGTAAAACAAATGCAGGTTAATAGATACGATACAAGCCGATGGATACCTCACTGCGATATAACGCGGGCAGCTTGGTTTTCCTCGATGCTTACGTGAAAACAAAATATTTTGTTTTTACATCGCGGTCGATGGTAAGCATCGATCTGGCTCGTGATTTGTCAAATCGGTTCCACTTGTTCTTCTCGATCTGGAATAGAGTGCAGCACAAATACGGGACTGGGCAACTGAGGTTTGAGGTGCGATAGAGCCAACGTGTTTGCACCGCCAACTAGCGAGCCAAATAACGAATATCAACATCGACGTATCAAGATAGTGAACGTCTTTAGCATGTAACGGTTGTCTGACAGAAATCTCTGATCGCGATAAATTGTATCACCCTTTTTTAACCCCCGACGCAAAAACGACGGGGTGTTATAAGTTTGACGTGTCTGTGTGAGTGTGTGTGTCTGTATCCGGATGAACCGATTTTGATTTTGTTTTTTTGTAAAATATTTTTTTTTTTCAACACAACCAGACTACCCATTGTGACTGAGTCCTATCTTAGTTCCCGCGCGAGCTGCGCTGAACGCATGCACTCGCTGCCGGCTTTAGCATTGCTTCATTTATTATCACAGCCTACGTGAGACAGGTTTAAATTGTACATTCTACATTGCGCTGCGGTTTTGTAGGTTCTTATAGCAACTTTTTGGTAACCAAAATATTTCTCCTGCACACATCTCTCTAGTCTAGTTTCAGTCAAGTAATTTCCATTTTATACTAAGTCCCTTAAGTTCTAATTTTCAGATAAGTCAGTCCCTTTGTCAGACATTTTAAGATTCTGTCCAATGATGTTCAAGATATCAATCTGCCTACCTTTTTCTCAACCTAGTTGGGGTCGGCTTCCAGTCCACATAATCAGATGCAGCTAAATACCAGTATTTCATATGGAGCGACTGCCTTTCTGACCTCCACAACCCAGTTACTGGGTAATACTATACCCAGATATACTGATGTTGTTCACATCTCAAATACATAGTTAGACCAATGATATTTTGTCTCTAAAATGAGTTGCAATATAAATTACTCGTTTTTAAAAACAACTCTGTTATTCCACAAAATGTGAGTTCCAAAAATTGCTTTTTTCACAGAAAACTCGCATGGAGGGATGAATTTTACATCGTCAGATAACATATAACTGGGAAATAAATAACAATAGCAAAATGTAAATCAATGGCAAAATGATACTTATTCAAATTATTGGCAGAATCAATGAAAGCCACTTTAAATAAAACACACTGCACTGCATTCAGGATAATATTTTCGAGATATCAAAACAGTCTTTGTTGCCCATTTTATTAAATGAATATTTCAGAATCCATTCAAGGTAACAAAAGAGACTTTCCCCTATTGTACAAAATGAGTTTAGAGATTACAATCGATAAAATACGTCGCATGATATTTTGTTGAACATAAAATAACTTTTGGTTTGAAATTGGTTTCTTAAGAGAAATATTGGTTACCAATTTGGCTCTCTTCGCATTTAACATAAGCTTCTGCCGAACGTATACCTACGCTGCTGAATCGCTGTCTGCGTGGCATTAATATGACGTCATCTAACGGATGCAAAAGCTAAATTAATGGTGTCGTGTTGGTGCGACAATCTTTACAGTTTCACAACGAATATTTTCATTCAGTACTTACCTATTTTCTATCTGCATAGGTCTACATTTCATTGTTGCCTGAGATAAATAACACATTTAATTAATTTACATCGATAAACTGTTATTGCGTAAGCTTCGAATAAACGTACAAATTTATAAACGTAAAGGTATCTGCTACAAATTCGTAGAGGCTACGGCTACGAGAATTCGTAGAGGAGCTACGTAGAACTTTTAGTTAATAGTTCTTTTAGTTCATTCCTATGGTTCATTCTAAGACTTCTCTGTACCTATAAAGAACTTTGAAGATTCCGCTTTGTATTGTATTGGTTCTTATTTACAAGAAAGCTATTTGAAGATTCCGCTTTGTATTGGTTCTTATTTACAAGAAAGCTATTTATGCAACTAGTAATCCCTGCTACGAAAATACGTAGAGGTTTCAGCTACGAATATTTGTAGCACTCTCGGTTGCGATATTCGTAGCTTTAGCGTAGGTTTACGAACACTCTGTTGCTGTCTCGGGTTTAATAAATTTAAAATACCCGTAAAAGTTTTTTAAACTTTACAAATGTTTACCTGTGAATTACACTTGCAAGTTACCTTAAATTTTTAACCGACTTCAAAAGAGGAGGTTCTGTATGTGTAGGATTATTTTGAGTTTTTTTAAAAGGGAGACTAGGAGTTTCTGCTATGACAGCTATACTCTTGTATAATGTCTGGAGCGCGAGCGTCTCCTACCTTAGTACCAAATACTTACAATAAAGTTGAACAGCTGAGTCTTGTCTGTTACCTAAAACTTCTGCTTGAATTTGTGATTGTACTCTGCAAAATTCAATTGGTTTTGAATTGAAACACCCTTTCTAACTTGAAACAGATTTTAAGACTATTTCCATTGAAAGTGTTATGAAAATTAGGACGAAGATTTTTATGAATATTTTCAGTATATTTTTTTGCTAACGCGCTCTGTTCTTCTCCTAGGCAAAGACCTTCCTCCATTCCTTCCTTTTAATTTAGTTAAGATTTAAAATAAGATTTTCGCATAAAAGTGCACACTAAACAAAGAAAAGGAAACGTGAGTGCTTTAAAAAATATCTATTATTTGTTCTAGCAAAACATTTGTTATTCAACAAAATTATTTGTTCTACCAAAATATTTATTGAATTTTTTTTTCGTTAGCCTATAATCATTGTGCCTGCTGGGCAAAAGCCTCCCCTTTTTCCTTCCAAACCTCCCTGACTTGAGCGATCTCTGGCCATGTTGGCCCTGCAAACCTCGTTAGCTCGAATTGAATTTTATTCAACTAAATTACGTTTTCTTTTATTGTGTTAGTGAGCTCCTCCTCAATCAAATAGAAGCATGAAACACTTCCTTCAAGGCACCTATAATATCCTTTATCGTGACAACAATGTACCCATTCACTTCGGAACACCATGTTCCCTATTCCAACAATTACAGTGTCTACCTGCCTAACATTTCAGATGCATTGTTTGGTAAACAATGTCGGTGGACATTGCAGATGTTAACTTACTCTTAAAGTGTATCCTGTACAGTATCTTCATCTTATTGTCTAGCTTCGGCTCGTTGCCATGGACTGAGATGAACTTGGTTGTAGTTTTACTCACTTATTTACCTTTGCTTATGTATATACAAGATGGCTGATGACTTTTTGTTATTCGATCTATTGAAACTCGGTATTTTGAGAATAGTAATTATAAACGTTAGGAATATTGAAATTTCGGAATTACAAAATAGGATGAATGATAAATCGGAGTTATATTAGGAATTTTGAACCATTCGGAATTATGAAAATCGGTATTTTGAAATTCGTATTTGTGACTGTCGGAATGAAGTTTTTCGTATTTATGTAGTGTACCCGACTGCCTTAGGTACGACAACTCTCGCTACTCGTGGAGATTACTCAAACGCATTAAAATAATACATAAACTTTTTAAATTAAAACCAAATGGCTTTTATTAAGCGAAGAGCCAAAAATGTGGAACTCTCTGAGGCGAGTTGGTGTTGACCTCGATGTCAACAGGCTTATAAACGAATGAAAGACGTTGCCTCCTGTGACACAGGTCCTTGAACCTAGCTCAGGAGTCAAGGACTTAGGTCTTGAGTATTTTTTTATGTGAATAAATTATTTATTATTCCTTTATTTCATTATAATTATACACATGCATTAGATGTTTAAATATTAGGATATAAAACATTTAAAAATATAAAAATAGTAGCCCACCGGTATCGGGAACAGGGTCCAATCTACCGGCGGTCAGAGCTCCAGAGAGAGGAACCTCTTAACAAAGCGGGCCGTGTCCAGACGCACCGCTTTCTGAATCAAGCTTTTGATCCAGCTACCCAACGAGAGTCCCCTTAGGTGTTGGTTGAGGCTCATGGCTATTAACCCATTGGCTGTCACGACTATCGGCACAATGATCACTGAGTCCACATCCCACATGTTGACAACCTCGCGAGCCAAGTCAAGATACTTGATTTGTTTATCCTTCTCGGCTTTCACGAGGTTCTCATCATGCGGGGCGGTTATGTCAGCAATCATTGCGCGCCGCTCTGACCGATCCACCACCACTATATCAGGCAGTCAGTGATGATGGATCGATCCCAGTTCAATGTGAAAATATACATAATATAAATATATTTATTATAAAGAAATCATAAGGAGCTCAATCAACCCACCTGAGACGTTTAACCGTAAATATCTAAGTACCAACTTACAAGTTTTCCTCATCTTATTTCCAGCAACATTCATATAGGGCAGTGGGTCGAACCTTTTATATTTTGAGCGCATTCTTTGTCAAGCATGGGACATTATGAGACCCTATTCACATGTCTTAAGGTGTGCCGAAAACAACTTTTATGATACCGAGGAAAAGGCTAGAGGGTGTGTTGGGTCAGGGTTATTAAACCTAGTGGTTGTTGTTAAGAACTAGGGGTTGTCTTACATTTTTATAGCAGGAAACTTTTGTCCATTATTGTACTTTGACGAAACGTCGAGTGTCTATGCGAGTGTGTTATGCGAAGCAACTGATTACTGATATGTCTCCTTGATTTGCCCTCCACATCACTTGTTCTTTAAATGATTAAAGTAAAACTGTTGAAGCTGTAATGTGTCTGTATTTTTGATGCGGATTTCGTTGGGTTGAAGACTCCCTACATGGCAGAGTATTCTTCTACGGCGTGACGATGATTCCATAAATTACAACCGAACAGCATTACCTCATACAGGTTTTTTATATAAAATTGCTTCTGGAAAATCCCTAGAACACTGCCTGATCTGCAAGTTGAACCCCGGACTCCACGTTCAGCAGTCGCGCTTGCAGACACTAAACCAATAATGAGGAAGTCAAATAATGGTATTTGTAAATTTTATCTAACATTATGTTTATTTCGTTTCAGGTCCAAATGAGGCCAAGTATGACCAGACCCTGACGGAGGTCCGGAAAGATGTAGCCAATAGGATACGTGATGTGATCCAGAATCAAACGTCTTCTCTTGTAAGTACATATTTATTTTTATTTTAGCCTGTATTGTTCCATTGCACGGCTATTATGACCTCCCTTTCCTTCCCACTCCTCTCTGTCTTGAGCTAGTGTGAACCAATCCTGTAAATCAAATGCTTTTTATGTTTGTGAAGCCAAAGGGTGTCATTGTCAACGGGATCTACGCCGTATGACGACAGATCGACCGTCTGCCTGTCACAGGAGTCGCAGGGCTTAATCGTTTTAACTGTTATACGTAGCTAGTTCAAATTGTCACAGAATTCTTATTCGTCCTCGACTATCATGACAAATTATAAAAAATAAAGTTATCTATAATAGTTTTGGTGTAACGGAGTTTAGTTCTAGTGCGTGAGTCCGGCTCTCACTTGGCCGGTTTTTTAAATACCTGTTCTATCAACTACACCCCATCATTTATCTACATAAGAGTATAATAAAAATCCACTCAAAATATAACCATTTAATGATGAAGAGATGTACATAAATTGAAACAAATTATTACATGTTTTAGAGAAGAAAGTACTAACAAAGTACACTATTAGGCACAATGCCATACTTTAAAACATGCTGTTGTATGTTTATCAGCTGCTTTTGCACCTACGCCAAGCAGTCCGCTGGAGAAAATAGGTTACTATAGGCCGACAGCTTAACTGAGACGTTGCCTGAGGTAGCTGCACGGTGGCGGTTTGAATTGAAGGATGTGGATGTGGCGGAAGGATCGTACGTTCCCGCGACCCCCGGCGTAGGTGTGGGATGGAACACCGGGGTGGTTTTTAGTCAGTAAGAGTCTGACAGACCCCGCCGCCCACCCCAGGGCGGCGGACATCCATGAGGATTTTCCACACCGGAACAAAAAAAAAAAAAAGGTTACGTAAAAGTTGACGAGTCACTGAGCTCTCGCTTCACGTCCCGCACCGCGCTGCTACCTCAGGCAACGTTATAGTTAAGCGGTCGACCTATAGTGTAAAAGGCGGACTATTTTGACGTGTAGTGTAGTGGTAAACGTGAGATGCGAAAAGATTGCGATGGATCTATGACGTCGACTGTTGCATGGCAGCCAGATTACAGTCGATTACAAATCGGGTCCTAGGTTAGAGTTGGGCAAAGAATTATTGGGTTTTGCCATCAGGGGGCCTAAAAAGGCCACATTGGCAAAATCATAAAAAGGATAACAGAATGGACAGCTAACTGTTAAGTTAATCGTATCAAATCCCATTGGTGAAGCATTTTTCAGTTTTTTTTTTGTCTGTGCTAAAATACCAATCAATCCAAATCCAAACAAAAAGAAAAACCTGGACTGTCTTCGCCATTTTATAATTCATAATGTTATCCTTTTATGATTCTCCAAAGTGGCCTTTTTAGGCCCCCGTAACGGTCAGCGGGATTGTCCCAAAGGGTTACCGCTGGCCCGGAACGTAAAGGGCTAAGCGGGAGGGGTCATTTGATGATTTCCCATCTCAGCAAAAAAAAAAAAAAAAAAAGGCCCCCGTAACTTTTTTAGTTGCAACCTGAGTTTTTGCTCCCTATCCTCTTTTTATTTTAGACCATGTTATCGATGACGTTAACAGAGACCCTTTGAAATTATTTCCTATCCGAGTGCTTTAATATTATGACTTGCCAAACCGAAGTTCGTTTTAAACATCTACACCCCAATTGCGTAACACAGTATTAATTTCACAGAATATTGTTAAAATGTCAAAATGAAAGCCATTGGTACTGATTGTGTATTACGCAATTACCCCGGCGGTCACAGCCCTCTTTTTACCGACTTCACAAAAAGGAGGAGGTACTATGTTCGGGTGTTTGTATGTTTTTTTTTTTTTTTTTTTTGTATGTTTGTTCATCGAATACTCCGCCAATTATCGACGGATTTTCAAAATTATTTTTTTGTTCGAAAGTAGATAGTTCTGAGGTGGTCCCATTGTCACCAAGTTAGGATCTGATGATGGGATCTTAGAGAAATCGAGGGCAACCCTCAAATTTTATAGGCTCACTTATTGTTTTTCGCATATTTTATGAAGTATCTTGTGTATTTGTGTATGGTTGTCACCATCTCAGGTAGCTGGGCTGATGATGGAAGGTTCAACTCCTTAACAGTAAGAAGTTACTCGAACAGGCAAGGACTGTTTTAGTAAATTGTTTTGATGTTTGATAGGGCATTTGCCACATTTGGTCTCATGATCATCAAGTCATGACCTGATGCTGCAGTCAGGATAGTCTGCAGAGTACCTAACTCCTCGACAACTAACAGCAGATATATCGTGTTTAGGCTTATTGAAAAGGGCTCGATGTGTGGATAAACGTACTGTTACTGAGATACACCGAAGACCTGATGCTGAAGCCAGGAGCATCAGAAAAAGTACAAACCTTGAAATTACAGCACCGTAGTCGTGTTTGGGCTCATTTTAAACAGGACTAAATTTTAAGTTCAATGCAATGTTGACATAAGTCTGGCCTGATGCTGCAGCCAGGATTATCAGCTAGGAGAGTGGAATACTAGGAGAACTCCTCAACAATTAACGTCCCTGCATCGGGAAAAGCAATATTTTGTAAAAGGTGATCAGCAGTTGACATTAGGCTATTGTAACTTAGATAAATTACAAACTGACCCACTAAAAAGTAAAAAATAAAAACTTTTTTACAAAAAAAACAACCGACTTCCAAAAAACACTATAAAGTGAAAAATAACTTTAATTTCGGAAGTCGGTGGCAAAAAACAAAAATACAAATCCAAAGACACCGACTTCCGAAATTAAAGTTATTTTTCACTTTATAGTGTTTTTTGGAAGTCGGTTGTTTTTTTTGTAAAAAAGTTTTATAAAACAACGAAATCATATGGGTGCAGTAAATAATAAAACTATAAAACCATGTGTTTAATTGATATCTCTTTTGTCACCAGAACAGTAACTTCGACCTGTTCCCGTTCATAGAAGACTACTTAGCCGAGTACGAGGCTAACTATACGGAGTGCATGAAGCATGTCAATGACAACAATACTAAGAAGGTGACTTGGACGTTCTGGAACTCCATGTTCTATTCTGGCACTATTTATACCACTATAGGTAAGGAAAATTATGTGGAAGGGGCACATTGTTTGCAGAACTGATGGCTGATGGGGCCGAAAGTTCTGGACTAGCGAAGAAGTACAAAACCATAATGGTATAGAGGTATGAGGAACAGGGTGTAAAGTTCACTCATACTCCATAGAAAAGGGAGGATCCTCCGACCGGACAGGTGTTGTGTCTGGCGGGCAACTGCCCGATGATTCATGTCGGGCCGTTTTACCTATGCTAGTTGCGCGGTAATATCTGCTTTCGCGATGCAGGATTTGCGTGACGTCAGTATGACGCGTTGTTTTGCATGTGGCGTTGTAGATACCGATACAATGGTATGGTATAGTAGTGGTTATGGTGATGCTGTTATGAGGTCTAGCAGCGTACGTCTTTTGACTGAATGATGCGGTAACAATGCAGTGAGAAACATAATCTGGCTATAAAGAGAATTGTTTCTGATAGAGATGTATGGAAAAAGTGGACATTCTGAGCGTGAGCCAATCCCAAATTAATTAGAATACTACGGTACTACGGTAACGGTACGGTACGGTTTTTACTAAGGTATGAAATAAGTAAGAAGACCCTAAACTAAGCTTGCCAGAATTTTAATACTTTATTCTGCTTAGATTTATCCCCAGTTTTAAGCAAACTATCTAGGTAAGTACTATCAATTAATTAGAGTTGAGTACTGCGATATCTTCAGTAGGTCCTATAGTCGGAGGTCTTGTTAAATTCTATGAGAAGTCCTAATGACTAGATAACGAGCAAGTTTGTTGTATACTTAGATAGCAGTAGGTACGTAGGAAATTACAAGTTTTAAGCGCCTGATAGTTTTATATGAGCAGTAATTTGTAAAACGCCGGAAAACAAAGCTTTCAGGCGCACGAATCCCGTTCACTACTGTTTCAGGAGAAATTAATAGAATTCACCAAAACAGAATAATAAATCTTCTCATAATTGGCTTAATTTAAAAAAAATATGTTCAAAGGTTTAAGAGGAACAATTTATATCCTTTTATAAAGGTAAACTAAAACACAGGGACCAAGAAACGCATTCTTTTATGTCGGTTCGAACGAGTTTACACAAAGTAGCTTATACACACATTAGGAAATAAATTCTTTATTCTAGCTAAACTCTCTTTACTAGAATCCTGTTATTTCTTTTGTTTTACGACCCACCATCCTACTATCTTTTATTTTCTTTCAAACATTTGTTTTCATTCAGCGTTATTTTAACTGAGCTTTGTTCTGACACTCTTTTAAATCGCAGGCTTTCTCAGAAACAAGTTAGCTCTGGATGATCTTCAGATGTTTTAATAAGTAAGTTCCTTGGATCATCCAACAATGCACTGTTTCTAAAAAAAGACAAGCGAACTGTTTTTAAGAGCTGCAAATTTACACACAATTTTTCAAGTTAAATGTGATATGCAAAAACAATACGTAATAAAATCTTACGTCAACAACTTCACATCTATCTATTTATATCCCACTTTAACGTGATACAGTACATATCTTATTCCAATTTAAATTGACCTTTTCCAATCGACATCTTCTTACAACTAGCCGTTAGAGTTTCTACGCAACGTGTCAAATAACGATGGTCGCTTATGTCGACAACATTTTCTAGAGTACGACTGCAAATACGAACTGGACTGAATTTAGGTGTAGTTGTTTTAAATTTGGAACGCCGCCCGGCTGGCTTGGCGCTCTTCCGCTCAGTATCCCGCGTCACAAACGCACGGCGTGTATCACGAAAACTGTGAAAACGTTTACCATTCAAAGTTCTACACAAAAGTCAGTGAAAATCATTTCAATTGCCTTTGCATCATAACCGTTCAAACTGTGACAATACTTCAACGAAAATGAATTGCAATTTCTTATCAACGGGCGTTTGTTTACGTCCGACACTGTGGGGCGGCCAAAATAGATTCTTTTATTAGATATCTGCTTCGACCCCGTTATAATAAAGAAGTTATGTTGTTGGGATCGTTAACGAGAGGTAAGTTTACACTTATTGAATTCTTATAGTTGTTGGCTTGCGTGATCTTATTTGTGTCATCATAATTATTGGCAGGAGATTGATTATTCACTGCCAAGCTTGATATCGCTCTGCCTCTTTTGATCGAGTTCAATTCCCTTAGTCTATTGTGAGCGGTTGTGATATCACAACTTTTTTTTTTCAGTTACGGTGTGAGTGAAAGTTGGCGGTGATGAGTGATAGCGAATCCCAAGGAGAAGAAGAAGAAGTAAAATTGAAATTGTCAATTCCAACAATAAGAGCAGAATCTGAAACACGAGGGACTAGTCAACCAGTGATAAAATCACCTGAAATAAGACTAAACGAAACAGAGATCATGGACGAAGACAGGCAAACTATGTCCATAAGAAAACGAAGAAACTTGTCCAAGAATAGAGGTCAAGCTGCAAGACAGAGAGAAAAGACTCCAGAACCTAGCAGAACTCTAAATCCTCATGAGGATACCCCGACTTCTGACGATGAAGAACCTAAACCACAATTACCACGCCCTAACTCTAGGGAAATGGAAGCTGACAGTACTTATGAAGAAATGAGACGTTTAGTGCAGGAAAAAGCAAATGTCAAAGATCCTGTATATGATTTAGACACAGAAGAAGTTCTCGAGCAAAGAGCAATGGCTGCTCAAGAGCGTAGACGTAGAAGTATTTCACCATTTGCTATACCAGATAAAGAGGAGCTTGCAAATTTTTTGCAGCGCAAAGGAAGCTTTGTAGATCCCACTAATAAACTTTTGTCGACTAATTACGCCTTGACTCGAAAAGACGAAGACAGTTCTCGACGTAATTCACTAACAATAGAACCTCCAACAGAAACTAAACATGTTCTTTCTACTCCTTCTCCTGTCAGCAGCTCACCAAAAGAGGTATTCCCTTTTGCTTTGTCCGGCTCCCAAAAAAAGGTTGAAGAAGTCGTTCATTCAGATGAAAAGAAACCAGAAGAAGCAACCAAGAAATTAAAAACACCAGTTAGAAATGAAGAGGTGTTCACGTTTGAAGATAAAGATATTAAAAGAACTGCTAAAACCACTACATCTAAACCAGAGACACCGGGTGAACTTGTAACAAAAGTGATCCAATTAGAAAGAACGCCAAGCAGGAAAGTGATACCGGAAAATAAACCTAATGTGGAAGTAAGAGAAAGGGTAGTTAGAACTCCCAGCAGGAGATTATCTACAGATATTAAACCGATTATTGTGAAACAGCAACCTCCTAAACAAGTAAAAGATGAAACACAAAGTCGTCCGCCACCCATCAAACCGGCCCGCAGCAAATCTGCTTCAAGATTTGGGGTCAGTTTTTTCATGAAACTATTTTTTATACTGTTTGTCGCTTTGTTAATAGCACTTTATTTCCAATTGACATAATCCCAAACCCTGCAATACAATGATCACAATGTAAATAGTTTGCCATAATTTTGTAGAATGAGAGAAGCAACTAATAATTTATACATAATAACATTTACAGAATAAAACTAGTGAAAGTGAGATGAGTGAGGATCAACATAATGCCAAAGTAGAAGCGCCAAAAAGTAGAATGATGCCTGTGCCACGACGATACACGAAGAACAAAATGTCACCAAAAGTAAACCGTTCGCAGTCGGTACATAGCACTGAAGTCGTAAGAGAGGTAGATAAAACTGGAACAGGTATGAGTCAGACTAGTCAAGAGATCATGGAGTTGATGGAAAAAGCCCGAGCAAGAAGCTTATCTATGCCTAAAGATGATCCCCGGCTTCCAACTGAGTACAAGCCCAGCCATAAAACTTTAAAGACTCCCAATAAGTCCCCAACCACCTTGAGGCAGTCTAGATCTCGAGGCGTGTCTTGTCCTAAAACTATTCAGATTATAAGTGAAAAAGAAATATTAGCTGGTTTGATGAAGACTCAGAAAACAGATCTGGATCAACGTAGCAGGCAAAGCTCCGGTTACATTGATGCCAGTCAGTCTGAGTATACGTCCAGTTGTTACTCATCATCCCCGAGTGAAAATGAGTTTGACTTTGATTTAAAAGAGCGAACAGCGGAGTTGACGCGCAAACTGAATGTATTAAGTCAAGAGGTTGATAGACGTAAAATGATGACGGGTATCATATTAGGAGCAGACGAGAATAATATTCCTAAAGTCGAAAGCGGTGAACAAAAGTCAGGGTTAAGGAAAAGATCTGTAGCCGATTCCAAAAACGCGACTAGAAAAGAAAGCAAGGAGTTTGCTCAAGAGAAAAAAGCAAGGAAAAAATCTCTAGAAGATGACAAAAACAAAAAAGTTGTTAGATCGAGATGGAAATTTATTGCAAATTGGCAAGAGTTTAAACAAGACCAACGTATTCATTGCGATAAAATAAGGGATTTGCGAAATAAATGTATTTGTGACCTGCTAATATTAATCATAATGTGTGGTCTAGGAGGAATGATGTTTAAAACATTAGAAGGATCATTTGAAAACGCTTATAAGTGTAGTACAAGGAATGTTAAAAGGGATTTTATCGAAAATCTTTGGCGAGGAAGTCATAATTTGAGGGAAGAAGATTGGAAGTCGATGGCAAGGAAGAAGTTGTTTGAATTTGAGAATCAGCTGCATACAGCACACGAAGCTGGAGTGACATCCTACAGCGGCCAGAGGTCTTGGAACTTTATGAACTCTTTCGTCTACTGCTTGACGTTAGTAACAACTGTCGGTAAGATTAAAAGAATATACTTACTCATACACAAAAAAGAACTCTCACCAATTTAACAAGTATTTAAGTTTTTATTGTACTTAAAACCTCCTTTACACCCCACAGTGTATTTTTTATGCAGTTATTTCAATTATTAAAACGGATGAACTTGCACAGTATTTTTTTTTATTTCGCTACATGCAATTTTTCAGCATTCATTTTTGTATTTCTCATAATTATGCCTGTCTCAGTACATATTTTTAAGTTCTTCAAATTTATTTTCCAGGTTATGGTCATATAGCTCCGAAGACAACATATGGTCGCGTGGCAACAATAGTGTATGCTACCATCGGGATCCCTCTGTTCTTGATTCTCTTAGCAGACTTCGGTAAACTCTTCACACGAATCATCAAATTCTTTTGGGCATACATCAGAAGGTTCTACTACACAAGGAGCTGTAGGAAAGTTAGAAGAACCGCTCCAATGCAGGTAATATTTCAAGTCTAGTCTAGTTTTGGAATACTCTAGATCAGGGATTGGGAATTTATGGCACGCGAGCTCTTGGTGACACGTTACTAGCTACAGAACATTCAGGACAGAGTATCAAATTTATGTTTCAAAATTCTTTTAAATTGTCTCTAAATCAATTTATGTTGAGAGCTAGTTCTGTTTTTATTATTAAACTATTTTTATTTTAACAGTTTTACTCAGATATTTATTATCTTGTTTTTTTTTAATGTTAAAATTCTGTTCTAATTATTATTAAAAAAATATTGTTTATTTATTTATAAGCGGGAACTTTATTAAACGAGAAAAAATCTTATATTTTATAGTACTTAAATAGTATGCTCAAAGAAGCACCATTTGCAAAAATCCTTTTATTACTCAGCTTCGAAGTTAAAATACAGTATTACAATATAAATTCAATTCTCTCTTGCTTGCTATCTCTCCCATACTTGATTTTAGTCATAATGACGTGGTACACCGCACGCTCCGCCGACGTGCACTACGCATTATAGCGCTCTAGCCGTATTATGTCTAATAAATCCTGTTACTGTAACAGGCTAAAATAGAATTAAACCAGTTTGACCAACGCTTGATATTGCAGCCTTGCCAATTCGTAATTTAATGATAACAACGAATGATTTTATTTCTATTAGTAGGGTTGTACAAACACAATCGCAAACCATTTAACACGATCCCCGGCTACTCTTATTTAACTACCAGTTAACAGTTGTTTACTAGATACCACTTTTTCAAAACAAAATAAATTTAAGAACGAAATATTAAATAAATAATATAAATAATAAATTGTTATATAAATAAATATATTATCAGTTATCACGAGAAACAAGAATTTTTATAAGTCTTTGTTGTTGATAACCACACCACAATCGAATTACCGCTGTACCCGAGAAACAAAGGGAATGTTTTCCTTTTAAAACAGAAATGAGTAATGATTACGCTTCGGGCTATTATGTAGTCTTACATTCTTATAAACTTTTGTTTTGTGTTCGCCGGTCGCTGAATCAAAGTTGAGAAAAGTAACATGGATATTGTTAAATTTCAGGAGGTAATGAAGGGACTGAACATCGTCTACGATGTCGTTCGTCGTCCGTCGCAGATATTCTCCGAAGAAGATATTCAAGAAAGTCCAGAGGGCCCGCGACCTCCACCGGTTGAGAGGAAGTCAAGTGACGTGCCTCCACCTCTGCCACCAAAACCTGGTACCTTACCAAGAGATATCGATCTCGAGACCGATATGGAAACTCCAGCTCCATCAGTCTTTGAAATAGATGACGAGTTCAACCTACCGATCTCCGTCGCTGTCGTAATTCTACTCACTTACATTAATATAGGAGCGTTCGTCTACAGTTTATGGGAGAAGTGGAATTTCTTTGAGTCTTTCTATTTTATCTTCATATCGATATCTACGATCGGACTTGGCGATTTGGTCCCCGACCACCCTATGTTCATGATGGCATCTATATTATACTTAGTTTTCGGATTTGCTCTTACTTCTATGTTCATCAATGTAGTTCAAGTGAAGTTGTCTAATACATTCAAACAGGCGAGTGCTAAGCTCGGTGCTACCATTGGTTTGAAGGTTGCTGATGAAGACGGTAGTCTTGTGCCCATAACACCGCCGCCTACAGAAATCGTCCCGGTACATAAACCAAAAAGTGACAAAACAGACGAAAGCAAAAGTAAAGAACCTGACGATAATGATACTAAAAATAGATAAATATCGTTTTGAAATTCACAAATAACTATCGAAATAATAATGTTTTAATTAAGCCCCGTTTGTCGGTTGACAAGAGCTCTTGAACCAATCAGAGTCAATCAATTATTTATCTATACTTATAATAAATCTGTAGAAGTCAAAATTCTGTACATTGAAAATATCAAAAAAATAAATGGCATGGTGTTACTAGACCGACACCGAAACCAAAAATGTGATTAAAAAAAAAATTGTCTGTCTGTCTGTCTGTTTGTTCAGGCATCACGCAAAAGCTACCGGTTCGATTACGATGAAACTTGGTATAATTATTCTTTAATATCCTGGGCACCACACTGGGTACTTTTTATCCCGGAAAAGTATCTATATATATATTTCAAAGTCCTGACTGATATATCAACGCACAGCCTAAACCGCGGGTCCTAGAGACATGAAATTTGGAGGGTGTGTTATTTGTGAAGAGTAGGTATCCACTAAGAAAGGGTTTTTCGAAATTCCACCCCTAAGAGGGTGAATGAGAGGAGACTGAAATTTCACGCGGACGAAGTCGCGGGCAGAAGCTAGTTTATAATATGTAGACTCTAATTTTTCCATTATGGAAATGGAATAATTCGTGATAACGCAGTGCTGGTAACATAACGTAGAAACCGTGGTATTATGTAATATCGTTGCTGTAAGCATGTAAAAGGTGATAAATTGTTACTAATTATTAAAAATTTAATTAAAACCGTAATGTGTTTGTTGCTGTGTGTGTAAATAAAGATTTTTTATATGTTGTTTTTGCTATATTATTGAAGTCTCCTTAAACACCACAAAACAAGTTAAAAAAAAGAAAAAAAAAGTTATCTACTTAATAAATATCTTAAAATCATTGACAGACAACACACACCTTAAACCGCTGGGTCCTAGAAGCATGAAATTTTGCACAAGGGTTCTCCATAGTATAGCATAATCAGCCTATAATGTTCTCACTGATGTAACACAGGCCACCTCTCGGTGAGATGGGGTGGGCCGTAATGCACCACGCGGGTACCAATTCGCGTTGTGAAAGAAAAAAAATTGAAACACACGTAACATCTACCAAGATGTCACATGTCTTTAAATTTTTGGTTCTATGACATGCTGGTTTCCTCACAATGTTTTCCTTCACCGTTTCGAGAGCAGTGGTGATGAAATACATAATTTAAACAACGTAAAGCGCCTGTATGAGGTCGTACCTACGACCTACAACTCATAAGTCGCGGCCGTTACCACTTAGCCACCACATATCCGTGGCCACCACTGTTGCAAGACTTGTAGGTAAAGAGTTTTTCTGTAATACGAATGAAATAGAGAATTAAAGTTAGTATGGAAGTTCGACATTATTGCCGATGATAACATTTCATCGGGTACAGTTCTTGTAATAATAGAAGACACTAATTACTGGACTAGTTGACAGCAAATAGAATGAATATGTAAAAGAAGCAGAGAAAGAACAGTCTCGTTACACAACAGTACCTACTCGTTTTTTTTGTACAAAGAATGAGGGACATACGAAGAAAGCGTCATTGTACCTATAGCCCATCGAACGAGTCGAATGAATGCTCGATATATATTATTTTTTTCCGAGTCATTGTAATCAGAAATGGAAGCGACTTCGAGTATCGTACGTTCAAAAGGTTTCAAGAATTTAATTATGGCCGCATGTAATCGAGTCGGCTCGATGGTTGAATTTGCTATGGTAACGAGAAATTACCTTTGAAAATGTTTCTTTGGGCTATTTTGCATTTCGAAATTGGTTTTTAGTGTTTTTCCATTCAATAAATACACATTATAAAGATACTTAATTATTTGACACACAAGTGATCTTTTCTACATCGGTTTTGGATTTTTTACTGGCGATTTTGACGTTGGTTCATGGTGTCTCATTTAGCGGCTCTATGGACTCACATGGCCAGGTGGTAGAGGCAGCGACTTACGAGTTGTAGGTCGTAGGTTCGAACCCAGACAGGCGCTTTACTTTGTGTAAATTATTTCATCACCACTGCTCTCAAAACGGTGGAAGGAAAGCATAGTGCGGAAACCGGCATGTCCTAGAACCAAAAATTCGAACACATGTGACATCTACCAACCCGCACTGCCGCGTGGTGGATTACGGCCCACTCCCTCTCACCGAGTGGGGGTCTGTTTCTCAACAGTGGGAACATTATAGGCTGATCATGCTGTATGCTGATGCTGGCCAATCTCAACGGAGACTTGCCAGGTACGCAGGAGATATTACAGTATACTCTCTACTCACAGTCCTCCCTACCCCATTCATAACTGGGGTGAGATCAGGCGCAGGACCGACGGCCTTACGTGCTTTCCGAGGCACAGGTTTTCAAACTCCGGGCTGTTGAGGAATTCCTAATGGAAAAAACCCAATAACACTTTGCCCGGCCTGGGAATCGAACCCAGGACCTCACGCTCAGTAGCCACGCTTGTGAACACGAGAACAACGAGGCAGTTAAAAAGGACTAAATACTAACGTTTCGTCCTGCTGATAACTTAATGTATTGTTTTCCAAATTCGCGCGGCGGCGTGCCAGCTTTTCGACGAAGGGCATTGTACTTTGATTGATTATGTCACTGTATTATGTATTGAACGCTTTCGATAGAATGCTCGTCAACCGATGAATAACATGGTTTGACACTTTAAGATTTTGGTACTGAAGTGAAATTTATTGTTAAATATTGTTTAAAGCTTTGTCACCTTACGAAGCGTTGTTCACACCTTAAGGTGCCAATAGTCGACATTTTTTCCAGACAAATTTCGGGAGAGTATTACTCCACTGCTTGACATTGAGCACCCAAAGTTAAGCATGTTATCGTTTTAACTTATTATTAATTGTGTCTGTACGGAAACAGAATAGTAAAATATAAAACCATTAAAAAGTTATGAGCCCACAAAGATGCTATTTTTAAGGTAACTTTGGGTGTAAATAAGTAATAAAAGAACTGTAAAATCTTAAAATCCAAGTCCGTACCGACAAAGATCAGTTATCGAAGAGTTCAATAAACTTTATTTTAAATTGGTTAATGCAGTGGTTTTTTTATAAAACTCGATTTTCCAAAGTACTTTTCGTTTTTTTTTACGCGCCTTTTAGTTCGGAACGGTGTTTCTGTGCGTGAGAACTAGACGTTGTGCCTGTAAACTAGCGTCTAACTGCTCATCACTGATACTAGCTCTGTCAGACATGAAGTCAGGTGAGACAGCGTGCTTTTTGGCCATGACCACCACTGAGTTCGAGCTCGCGACTAGTGTACTCTTAATGTCAAATACTGGGGAAAATTACAGATTTTCACGACGGTCGTTATAATTTGACGGAACCGCTTTCCTAGGGTACCAAAAAATTTATGAACGCGATAAGTTAAAATTCGTCACCGTTATTGGTGTAAGGGGGCCTACTCCCTAAGCCTGAAATTCGTAGTTTCAGACGAAGTTACGGACTTTTGCAAATCCGTATCACATACGGACATATTATTAGTTCGGGGCCTGAACTTAGAATGAATGACAACACGATTTGACAGTTCTCCCTACTGCCGAAATGTAATTACTCACCCGAAAAGTTTAATTTGTCACTTGTTTTGACGAATCAATTATTTTCAGATGGTCTCGTATCTTCGTTGACGGACTCAGAAAGTAGGCGCCTGTGACGGTTGTTGAATAATAATAATAATAATTTTATTTCGAGAAACAAGACTCATAGTGTTAGTAACAATATACTTACAAACTATGTTGGTAATACACTTACTTTCTACGCTCTTCCGCTTTATGGAAGCAGCCACACCTCTTGGACAAAATTGACCAAATTATTCGCAGTACACTAACATCCATTCTAAATGTGTGGTCTTGGACGACCGAGCGTGGCTGCAAGCCACACTACCCATCCGCTTTGGTGGCCTCGGCGTCCGCAAAATTACCAGTATTAGCTTACCGGCGTTCCTGTCCTCTGTCCACAGCACCGCAAAGTTGACCGGGAAGACTTTAGCCCCCTCCCTGGTTGACTCGGAAGTGCCGTGTTTGGCCGGCGCGGTGAACGCCTGGAAAATGGCTTGCCCGGATACAGATCGGCCCGCGAACCCATCTTCCCAGAGGCAGTGGGATGAGCCGCTCTGCAGGTTGGTACGGAATAATCTTATTAATACGTCCACCAATACTGCTGAGCGTGCCCGCCTACTGGCTGTGGGTGAGTGGGAGTCGGGCCTCTGGCTTCAGGCGCTACCGTCACCCAACATAGGCACTTTGCTGGGTGATTCCACTTTCCGGCTCGCTATTTGTCTGCGGCTGGGCGCGTGGCTCCGCATCGCTGCCAATGCGGTGAAAATGTCGACTGCCTCGGAAACCATGGCTTATCCTGCAGTAAAAGCGCAGGCCGGATATTACGTCATGCTAGCATCAATGACATCATCCGTCGTGCTCTTGTCACCGCCGGGCTGTTTTAGAACCTAATGGCTTGGCACGCGAAGATGGGAAGAGACCAGACGGAATGACCATAATGCCTTGGAAGGTTGGTAGGCCTTTGGTGTGGGATGCAACGTGTGTCGACACCCTTGTGCAATCCCATCTTCCAAGCACGGTGAGCTGTGCTGGGGCAGCTGCTGCAGGTGCGGAAAACCTCAAACGGCGCAAATACTCCAATCTCTTTGGAACGTATATGTTTGAACCGTTTGGGTTTGAAACTCTAGGGCCATGGAGCCCGAGTGCCCACATAGTATTTCGAGACATCGCCAAGCGGTTGGTCGACTCTACATGTGACCAGAGTGCTGGCCTATTTTTTGGCCAAAGAATCAGCAATGCCATACAACGTGGCATTGAAAGCTTACAAGGACAAAACAAAACCAAAAACAGAAAACAGATTGTGACATCACTGCTGCACGGTGACAGGCCCAGCGGAAACCTTGCAGCAGTGGTTCGCAAACGCACAATCAAGCCTGCTTGCTATCATAGACAGGTTGCTGTTGGCGCTGCCCCGCACCCTACGGACCAAGGATGCGCACCGCTTCCGCATCACCGTGTAGAAACAGTCCACGTGAGCTTCAGCGAACATCCCTGATACGTTGCAGTATCAGGGCAACCCCATCAACACCCTGAATGGATTATTGTATTGGACGCGAAGGGAGCCCTATGATTGACCAAGGACAGTGACCAATTTGAGGATATGGAATGAAACCTGTATGATAGAGGATCATACAGGTTTCACGATTAATATTGGTACAATAATTATAATTGTGAATAGCTTATATTTTTAGTGCCTTCTGTTCGAATGATTAGTGCATTTCTTTAAATAGTTCATTGTTCTCTTAATTTTCTTTGTAGGAACACGTACAATCTCATCAATGTAACTTTTGATAACATTATTTTCGTAATACTGCACCATAAATGATTTCAGCTCTGTTTTAGAGTCTGTTAATTGTTTGAGCGCGTTTGTACACTTTGTGAAATTAGTATCCAAAGTTGTCACATTCAATGATTTGCGACATCGTGATAAATCTTCTTGTAGATTAAAAAGGCAATCTAAAATTATTGCACTATTAAAAAGTTTTTCTTGGGCTTTAAGAAGGAGCGTGTTTTCAAAAGCGCACTTTTTATCAGTATCATCATAGCTTTGGAAGATTTCCCTAAAATCTTTACTTAAATATTTTGTGAAAAACTTGCAGTAAGGCAGATATATATCGCCTTGATCAATACCTTCCTTTAGGATTTTTATCAATAAGAGATTCAAGATCAAGCTTGGCATAGCTATTGGAAGAAGTTCACACTGTGGAGCCATGTGATTATACCTCGACCAGCCAGTTAGAATGATACCTTTGAAATTGTAAACTTTTTCTTCTCCTCCAAACTTGTAGTTTAATATAAACTTCAACCAGCTCAAATGATTGTTAAATCTGTTTTTAATATTAGGCATTGTTGCATTCATGCCATCAGCGCCTTTGAATGCGGAAGCTATCCAAATATTTTTGAAGTTTCTATGTAGAGTATAGAAATATTTATGAGAAAACCGTGGATGAGCGGCGTAGTTCCACGTTACTGCTTCAACATCATTTAAAGTAAACGTTTGCGGTACGGTATTGTCATTAAATAGCATGTCGTCCCACATAAGAGCGTTTGTCGCCGGACTTAATTCTTTTACTATAGAAGTAACTTTTTCCACGTGTTTGACGAATAAGTGACTGAAAACAGAAACGAAAATAAAGTGAATATCGTCGTTGTCAAACCAAAATCTGCTATGTGCCGTTTTTTGAGATTTCAAGATTTTGACCACAGCTTATAGATCACTGCCTTATTTCTCATATAAAATAACTGCTATGTGCTTATGACCACTGGTTGTGGAACTATGGCCTCAGAATAAAATGTGCTATGTGCAGCAGCTAAAACTAAATAAATTACTTTAATCTAAAAAATAAATTTATCATACAAACGAATTTAAGTATTATAGTGATAACTTTGAAATAAAATACTTAAAAAAATTTAACATGAAAATTTAACATGAGAGTTCTCATGTAAAATTTTTCAGGAAAACTTCTTTTGTCATCTCAAAAGTATACTTTTTGCACATAGCAGGTTTTGGTTTGACGACGACGATATGTAAGGAAAATCGAAATTTGTTTTGATACTAGACTAGGAATCAATACCAAGGACCTTCCTGTATAGGGCTTTAAGTTCTGTCTGAGTCAGTAAAATATAAAATACTAACGAAAATAAACAGTAGTTAAGTCCAGTAATTTTATCACTACGAGGTTTGCAATACCACTGTGTACAATTCGGCATATTTTCTTCGAAAATAATTTTCTTCGAAAATAATTTTCTTTTGCACGCAATGCGAGCTGTCATGTGGGCACGAGACATAGAACTAAACTGAGCGAGATGAGACCTGTTGATAATACCAACTAGAATTTGAATTTTACATGTAGCGACTGCCTATCTGACCTCCACAACCCTGTTACTGGGTAATATGATACTCCTTTGTCTCATCTATCGTAAGTATATTTAAATGTCTTTGTAAATAAGTAATTGATATGGTACTCACGTGGTTTTTATTTGCCTATCTCTACATTTTCGACACATATTTATATTTCTTACTTCATCGCAACCAATATGTATGTGCTTCAGCGGTTGTATTGTGGCATGAAGATCAATTACCTGAAATCAAGGTGAAAATGTTATTAAAGATAAAGCCATAAAACTTGCTAGGAATTATACAAGGTCAAATATAGTTAGCTAGAGAACTCCGTAGATGTGATCGGTATAGATATCTAAATACGACAAAAAAAAAGAAAGATTTGATGTGTATATTTGGGGTCAACGGCCGCTGGTTGCATGCTTGAAGTATCTTTTAAGGAAATCTTTCGTTTTTGTTTCGATGTAGCTATACCCAGTGTGACGCAACTCTCTAATAAAAAAAGAAACTATCGCAACTGTCTAATAAAAAAATAAACTATGAAACGTGCGCTAATCACAGATAAAATATGACAAATTTAGCGCACGTTTCATACAAGCGACGTGTTTCAACTTTTTCTATGGGAGTTCCGTCTCTTATATATGTTTATACATGTTTACTTACTCTATGGCTATACCCATCACGTTCGTGAAGTTAACACAAAATAAAAACTGATTTCTAAGCTGGTATTTTAAATATCTGTGACCCCAAAAAATATCAATATTGTATTTTTTATTTTCATTATTTCAGCTGAAATACTGCTTGACATAGGCCTCCCCCAAGCACCGCCACTTCGACCGGTCCTGGGTTTCTCGCTTCCAACGGATTCCTGCGGCCTTCGCCAGGTCATCGGTCCACCTTGCGGGAGGCCTTCCAGAGCTAAGTCTTTCGGTACGCGGTGTCGGTAACTCCTGCGGCTCTCTACTGTTATTTCGTACTATTAATTAATTAAAGAACATCACCTACTAACTTGTTTCAACATATTAGTAATTAATTCTCGGCTCAATGGGTTGCTGGGGCATATGTCCCCAGGAAATTCATTCTTCTCCCTGAGATGAGCAAACTCCTGCAGTTTTAAGACATACTCCATGTGCCCGAAAGTTTGAATCAAAGGTATTATTTCTATGTTTAGAATTCTGGCTTTGTAGAATAGCCTTATGAGCTGAAAATGTAAGATAATAGGCTATAATATTATTTTTTGTAAGTCTAAACAATGACATACTTACATATTTCTATATAAATTACTGGCTGCGCCCCGTGTCTCTGAGTCTCGGTCCCGTGGGAATATCCGGTTAAAAATTTCCTATTTGTTAAACCTGGTTGTGTAAACTATCTGTGTGCCAAATTTCATTTAAATCCGTTAGGTAGTGAAAGAGCGGCGTGAAAGAGTATGAAATATCCATTCATTCTCACAAACTTTCGCGCTTATAAATATTAATATACACGTCAATTCGAGCAGTGGTGGCCAAGTGGTGACGGCAGCGACTTACGAGTTGTAGGTCGTAGGTTCGAACCCAGACAGGCGCTTTACTTTGTGTAAATTAAATCATCACCACTGCTCTCAAAACGGTGAAGGAAAACATCGTGAGGAAACCGGCATGTCCTAGAACCAAAAATTCGAAGACATGTGACATCTACCAACCCACACTGGGCCCGCGTGGTGGATTACGGCCCACTCCCTCTCACAGAGAGGAGGCCCGTGTCCCAGCAGTGGGAACATTATAGGCTGATTATGTTATAATAATAATAATTTCATTATTTCGGACAGAGTCCATAAAAGTGTTAGTAACAATGTTCTTAAGATCTATGTTAGTAGGTATCTAATACAAAGTGAACTAAAATAAACATTACAATTTTCCCGTTACTATTCCCACCCAGTGTGCCTGTATGGGACAGTCATAACGGGACGCAATCATTTGCAAAATGCTGTTGGAGCTACCGCGCAGTCTTTGCAATGATGACGCCACTTTCTTACACGTCAATTATATTTTTTTAAACTAGATGAGGTCGGCGTTTCCTATCTGACTATTCTGAGAAGAAAGGCCGACACAAACTCAGAGGTCATAGTCTCTTTTGAAGTCCAGACAATATCTTTGTCAGATCGTATGAATACCATGTAGATTGTTTGGAATAGAAAAGTATTACGGCGTAAACAAGTCGTTAGTTTAATGTTTTCTATAGCTTTCAACCTTTTTTTTTTCTTTATCATCTTTATCTAACAATTGACGGAAACTAGAAAATAGCGTCGAAAAACTCATCCGCATCGCTGTCGACTGGTAATGTACCCAAGAGACTGGCGGCATTACCACGTTGTATGGCGATGCTTAGCCTCTGGCCAAGGTAAAAGCCAGCCCTTGGGTCACGGGAAGTGTCAACCAGCCGTTTCGAAATATCTTTAAAAAGACCAGGAGCACTCGGACCCCACGGCCCGAGGGTTTCAACCCCAAACGGCTCGAAAATATAATTTCCGATGAGGTTATAGTTTCTGTATAGTTTTAGTTATGTTAGAATTTAACTTTGTTATTTTTAACATCAGTTAATTATTATTATTTGGTATTCATTACAAATTGACAGTAGGTACTGCAAAAAAAAAAAAAAAATAGACGGAAAAAAAAACAATTGACGGGCATCTCTCAATATTTTTAAACGTTGCTAGCTCGTTAGATAACCCATAAGATGAGGATGTTTTTCAAATAATTGGTTTACTATAATGTCATAATGTTGAAATAATGAACTTTGTTTATTATGGTGTACTCCGACGAGGTTTTAATTTTGCTACTTATTTTTTAATCATTACGTTCAAGTGTTTAGTATTTTCAAACTTCTGAATATCGAGAAATCTTCACAAACGTGTCACCTTCCTTATTCAAATAGTAATCAAAGCTACTGTGTTCTTTGATTTAGGCTCAACTCACACCAAAAGAGCGGCGAAGGGCAGCGAAGCGCCGCGACCCGCTCGGTAGAGAAGGCTAGCGGAGTCCCGCGACTTCTCTTCTTCTTTCATGTGTTTATCGCTGTAATGCCTTGATTTGATATTGTGGCAGTCGTACATTTGCACCAAATAAATACGCTCTTCTTCATCCATTTCCATCACTTCTGTATTCGTTGCACTGCAAGGAATGAATGCGAATGCTCGCGCGCAACAGACGCGCGTGGGGAGCGGACGCGAGGGGCGGGATATTGCACATTGACTGCTCGAGCATTCTCGGGACTTCCCGCGACTTCTCGCGCAGTCGCACGGCTATTCGCTGGAATTCCAGCGGCGCCGCTGGCATCCGCGCGACTCGTTCGAGTTTCTCATGCGATAATAAGTATTATAGTAATGAAAATAAAGTTAAAATTCATATGACACTGAAACTGCGTTCCGCTTCGCCGCGCTTCGACGCTCTTTTGGTGTGTGTTGAGCCTTAAGGGTAAATGCAAAATTATGGCCACTTTTGGGTAATTTTCTGTATTGATGAAATTTCCTCATATTTGCCAAAAGGCTTCATAAATCCGTCAGATATTTATATATTTACTATCAGGATATGTTACACTATTGCACAGAATAACTTTTATTCGCCTTGAGTATCCTTTTAAAAATGGTCCAAATCTGAGTTTTCAGTCGTCAGATTTAGGGAAAGCCCACTATTTCTTCATCAGATTTGCCTATATAAGTCATTATGGGTTAGGCCACACCCGATCATGCCAAAATCAACGCCTCTGAAGATCGCTTTATTTTTGGCCCTTTTTTGAAATCTGAAAGTGGACTCCTGACCACAGGGCTCCTTTTTAAATATATTTTCGGTGTTCTCTCCTCACGCCACACCTACTCAGCTATCTTTTTGCCCCTGACTATGCTTGCTCAAAAACCCTCTGGGCCCTACCAATGGTATTTTCAAATACCAATTTTACGATGATACAAATCGGCCAATAGGCTGTATCTACATCAAAAAGTAGGGCCCACATGTAGAGTTTTATAGGAGGATTATCCAAATTACAAGGCCCAAATAATAATACTTTGACAAATTTTTACAGGTAGGTTAGGTTAGGTTAGGTTTTTAATCATGAATATGAACAACTTCATGCGCGAGTTGGTTGCTGTGACAGGCAGGGCACCCCGACCAAATGGGTTAGGTTAGGTTAGAACTATAAACAACCGCGTCATCTGGATGCATAAACATCCAAATTAGTCGCAGTTATTTGGCTATTTAGTGTTTTTAGGACCCCAAAATAGAAATGGTTGGAGGTGAAGAGGCGCAATCAGTATTAGAGTGTTCAATAATATTTTAGGACAGCAAAATGGAAATTATTGGTTTTATATTCGAAATGGAAACAACCAGAAAATTAAAAAAAATAATTTGCTGTTACACACAAACGGTGGTTGGAAATAGCCGATATTATTTTTATTGTGCAAGAGAAGAACAGCAGTTCATGTATGTGTAATGTGCTATTTTATTGTATTTTTTTATTATCTCGTTATTTTTTAAATTGTTTTTTTTTCATGGATCATGTGGTCGGCAACAAAGATTTTTTTTAATTATTGCACTTTTCTATGGAACAGCTGTGTTTTTATACCTTTCTGTAAATTGTTCATAAATAATAAGAAGGTATATATTATGACCGTAATATACTCGAAACTTACCTCATTCTTCTTGTAAGAATATTTAGAGCTGATGTTAACAATACTGCCTTCATACGGGAACATGTCTTCATATTCTACAAGGATTGAATTCACTCCGTAAATACTGAGTATGGGCAGGATAGTTTCCATATATGACAGTTTTGGAGGTGACCCCTTCAAATCGAAATGCACTGTCACATACTGCAAATTAACAGCAGATTTTTTGACTGGAATGTTTATACTAGTTTTACGTGCCAAAAAAATATACAATAAAATCAATAAACTCGAAAAAATAAGAGAATATTTAAATTTTCGCCACATATTCATGATGCAAGTTTTTAATACACGTTTTCGAAACATTTCATTTAAAATGAAATCAATAAACTCGAATAAATAAGAGAATATTTAAATTTTCACCACATATTCGTGATGCAAGTTTTTAATACACGTTTTCGATACATTTCATTTTTACGGATTTTATTAACGGTTTAAACTTTTTTTTTTAATTAATTCACTATCAAGTTGTATATTACTCGTAGTACTATAAAACTATGAAGGTTTTACGAGCTGAGCAAGTAGCCGACGTGAAAATGCGAGGTTAACTGAACGAAGAACGCTTTGCATATGTACGGTTTCAGTGTGTGCTATAATTTAATTTAACTTCAGGTATTTTAACGAATACGAAGAAAGTGTGTTAGAGATATAAGTATGTAGTTATTGCACGACTCATAATGCGAAGCATTAGAGAGTGCTTTACGATCGATTTTTTTTTGCCTCCTTTCTGCAACTGTTTCTATTGTTATACTCCTGTACACAGAACCTACTTAATTTATATGCCATTGTATTTAATCATTCATAATTCAAAAGTTGATTTAATGCACTAGAAACGAAAAAAACATCAAAATAAAAAATAAAAAATCCCGTTAATCAAGTGTGAAACCTGAAAACATTTAGCTTGCGAAAAAATCAATTAAATGAGTAATTTTTTTTTTAATAGATTTATTTCACCTATAGTATGTTGCGAATCGAACTCGTTACAGTGCAGCATATCACCTTCTTTCGGAACATTAATTGTATTCTAAATTCTAGTAGGTCTGTCAGGTTTGACACCTGGTTGATTTCACTTTTGGATTTTGCGACTGAATGGGAAAATAAACTGTGGTAACCTACCAGCGCGTTTTAGTTACATTATATTGTAGTCTTTGGTTACAGAACCCTATTGAAAATGGTTTTTTTATTCAAAGTAGTTTAATTATACTTAATTAATAAAAAAATAACTAATATAATATCTATATCTATGGTTTTTCAGAATTATGAGTCATACACTTTTAGATTTTCCAAAGTTTTTGTAATATAACAACACTTTATACCAGTAATAAACAAAAACATCACCGACACTAAACTATTACTTACAAAAATTAAAATATTGATTATATTAATCTAATTCGCAACATTTCTGCCTGGCCTTTTTTCAACTATGTTGGGGTCAGCTTCCAGTCTAACCAGATGCAGCTGAATACCAGTATTTTACATGGTGCGACTACCTATCTGACACGATACCCCTTGGTAAGACTGGTAGTCAAATTTTCGGGCTTCTTTCAGTTCACTCTAATGCCAACCATTTTTGAGATCTCATTTTGTAAAATGTATTTGTATCTTTATCAATACGATTACTACTACCCCATACATCTTCGAACGCGCGCGCTCCAACGGCGCTACCGAAACGCCTAACAATAAAACCAGCAACCTTGCTGAAGTAGGTAAGCTGTGGCAAATAGGCTTCCGATTATACCATTTTCTGAAAAACAAACAGCTTAGTCTCTTACAAAATAAACGGTCTTTACCATTTATTTTGTAAAAGATTAAGCTGATTAAAATATTACTCTTAAATATTGGACAGCATAATTATATTATAAACCGTACTACGTAACATTGTATAGTCAGCCTATAATGCCCCAATTCTGGGACACAGACCTCCTCTCTTAGAGAGGGAGGGGGCAGTAATCTACCACGCGGGCCCAGTGCGGGTTGGTAGATGTCACATTGTCTTCGAATTTTTGGTTCTATGACATGCCGGTTTTCTCAGCGTTTTTGAGAGCAGTGGTGATGAATTAATTTACCCAAAGTAAAGCGCCTGTCTGGATTCAAACCTACGCCCTTCAACTCGCAAGTCGCGGCCGTTGCCACTGGGCCACCACTGCTCTCTTCACACTAAATATCATAACAGCAACTAATAATCAAAAATAGATAGCGAAAGAACAGCTTACCGACACGGATGATGTCTGTAGCATTTGGACTTGAACCTTCTGGCTCGATGCCAAGATTTCTCAAAGGAGGATTTGGCAGAGCGCGGTATGAACGTATCACCTTGGCCTTGAACTGAAGCCTTTATTACCAAAGCTTTCACGGTTTTAAGACCACAAACGTATCCTAACGACTCGCATAATGTGGCTGTAACTGAAACGGTTTTAGCAAAGAGGTTGCGTTCAGTTAGAATGGGATTTGGAGAACAAAATTATTGGGCTGTGATTTTCCAAAAGCTGGCAGTTCCATTAAAGTTAATGCATGGAAAACATGTGAGTAACGTCTGTGTGTGTTACTATGTATCATCGTACTATCTGTTTTTTTTTTAATAAAGTTACCTGTATAAGTGTCAAAAAAACGGGCCTTAAATAAAAAGGAGGCAAGAGTTGGCTATTTTGAATTATGATTTTTTCTGTGTCCAATTTAGGGCTTTGTTAGATAGGCTTTTGTCTTTCGTAAAGTATAAGCGGCCATCAGTTTTTTTAACGCCCCGTTTTATAGTCCGCGCGGAACAAGTTGACCGCGCCTTAGGTATGTCAGCGGTGGGACGGAGGGGCGGGGGCGCTTTGTCATTACTCAGTACGTGTGTTGCGAACAATAGGCAAACCCGCCGCCCTCACTCCCGTCCCCACCCAAGGCGCGGCCAATTTGTTCCGCGCGGACTATAATCATGAAAGGTGATCAATGCTCATGCCTTCTCTGTAAGAGAAAAGACTTCTACCCTTCAGAGTGACAATAATAGGCGGGTATAATTATGTTCTTTTTGCATCAGTTATAATAGCAATACATATTTATTTTCCGTGTTGACTCTGATTGGGCAAAATATTTTCTACAACATTGCACCACAAACTATTGGCTAGAGTCCAGTTATTTTATGGCACAGGACATTTACGAGTGCAATAATGGAATTGTGGCAACACTGTCAAATTTCCCCCGACGCTACGGCAGTAACATACAATATTGATTTTTTATCTGGCCACATTGCAATTTTATTTTATTTCGCGCCTGTAGGTTAACCAGGTATTGGAAAAATAAATAGTATGAACATTTTTATTTACAATTTCAGCTTGCATAAGTATCATAAATTGAAGTCGAGTTTCGTGTCTGTCTGTGTGACCCCGTGGTTCCCCGTGGTTCTTCTAAACTGAGCATCGGATTTTGCTGCCGTTTTCAGTATTCTTTAGAGAATTTGTTTCGTTTTTAGGCCATTATAAGGATGGAAAAGGCAGAAATCTACACAATTTAAATGACTAAATCAGTATTTCTGTGGTACATATTTCACGAAAACAAAAAGTTATGTCTGCACAATTTCTGGAAAAAATATATTGATAAGGCTTTACAGTCAATTCAAATTTTTATAAATTACTAGCAGCGCCCTGCCGATTCACCCGCGTAAGTGTCGATCCCGTGGGAATATCGAGATAAAAACGTAATAACGGGATATGTCCGTTCCCGACTCAAGCTATCTCTATACAAAATGTCATCTAAATCGGTTCAGCGGTTTAAGCGTGAAGAGGTAACAGACAGACAGACAAACTTTCGTATTTATAATATTATTATGGATTGTACAAGCAGTGGACAAAGGCAGGTTAAACAGCTAGTTCCTGAGCTAAGTAAAAGTTAACAATTAACAAGCTAATAATTAAATATGCTTAGTCTTAGATAGTTTACTGTAAAGGCCAATAAGACCGTTCTAATTTCCATTTTAATTAGGCGCTATAGGTACACACAAGCCCTAAGCCCTAAGTATACATGTAGCCTATAGGTAGCCTAAAGCAATGTGCAGAGGAAGCACTTAGCGACAGTAACTCAAGTTGAGCGGCGATGGTCACTACCATCCTTGCGACTCCATTTTATGTTAAGGTCAAGTTTTACTCTGATCTCACAATATCTTGCTAAAATTATTAATTTATTTATTTTATTCTATTCGGGAAACTTACAGCTGGTTTATACAGAGTTCATAATTGAAGGCCATTTACAAGTTACATCTAAAAACACTAAAAATAAAAACGAAAACAAAACAAGTCGGTACAAAACGTAAATGTCGACCCCGTGGGAATATCGGGATAAAAAGTAGCTTATATGTTAATCCAGTGTGTCAGCTACCTCCATACAAAATTTTATCAAAATTGGTCAAGCCGTTTGAGCGTGAAGAAGTAACAAATATATAAACACACCCCCACACAAACATACACACCCCCACACTCACACACTCACAAACTTTCGGCTTTATAGTGTAATGTCAAGAACTTGTCAAGAAACGAGAACAATTATTTGATAAATCATGCGAGCGTTCTTAAGAATACCTACTGGAATGGCCCCCTCTTTTATTTATTTTTCATTCAAATCTAGTTTTCAGTAGGAGAAACACGGTTCAGCACTAATTACTACGAAATACGAACAGTCATAACTCTTTAGCTAAACTTAAACCCATTTAGGCGAAGCAAAACAATATTGTACAAATAATTACCTTATAAATTTGATATTTAGATGCTATTTATCTTACGAACAAGTCTGCGTTCAAAGTTTTAATTGGCCGCATTGTTAACTATTTATAAAGATTTATTTATTTAACAACGAATATAGGTACAATAGTAGTATTTATCTAAGAGGGATCCGTGGCTAAATTATAACAGCCGCACAGGTCGATCGATCAGGTTAAGCTACGCTTGCCGCGGTTGGTCTGTGGATGGGTGACTATCTTTACATACCGAGACCCCTCCGTGCCACGGAAAGCACGTTAAGCTGTTGGTCCCGGCTGTCATTCGTGGATCTTTGACAGTCGTTACGGGCAGTGAGAAGCCCAGAAGTCTGATAACCAGTCTTACCAAGGGGTATTAGGCAGTCGCTCCATGTAAAATACTGGTATTCAGCTGCATCCGGTTAGAGTGGAAGCCGATCCCAACATAGTTGGGAAAAGGCTAGGCAGATGATGATGACAGACTGTCTAGTTTGGGGCTCACTAGCAAATAATAAATGGTAACCTAGCTGTAGGTAGTATATTAAGCTACTCATGTCGTCTAAACTTGCTGTTAACCAGTGAACCTGCAGGGTAATTGCATAACACACTATCAGTAGCAAAAGGCAGTGGGAAAAGGCTAGGCAGATGATGATAAGTAGTATTTATCTATCGACAGACGGAGCACAACGATCTTATATTGTAGCCCCTTTGTTAGTTAACTGGATTCTTATTTCTTCTTGAAGCTTCGCGTACCTCTTTTTTTTTTTTGCGGATTTGAAATCGTCAAATTAATGACCCCTCCCGCTTTGGGTGGAGCGGAAGGGAGTGTCACACTCTTACTGACTAAACCCACCCGTGTTCCTTCCTTAGCCCTTTATGTTCCGGGCCAGCGGTAACCCTTTCGGACAACCCCGCTGACCCGGCAGGCTTCGGCCCTAAGGGGGTCCTCGATGCTGACATCTCTTTGAGGCGCGCGTGGAACACGTACGCGCCGTCCGGCACGGGCCTGGTCCTGATCGGACGGTGAGCTACCCATTAATCACCGCCCGCAGGCCCGCGCCTACGGTGGTTCGTGCGTGTACCTCCTTATTGACTGCCCCGTTAGTCTCGTGGTCGCAAGTGTGACTGCTGAGTGTGTGGCCCTGGGTTCGATTCCCAGATAGGGTAAAGTGTTATTGGGTTTTTCCATTAGGGATTCCTCAGTAGCAGTCCGGAGTTTTGAAGTTAGTGGTGTGATAACCCCCGTGCCTCAAAAAGCACGTGACCCGTTGGCCCTGCGCCTGATCTCTCTCTTAGTTAAATTATGTATGTCCATAGATATAAGATTTCACATTTCTATGTGTATTCCTATTTGATTTTTCTGTGATACTCGAAGTGATGATTTTAAATTATTAGGTTTATTTAGATTATATTGAATACTAACTGTGCCCCGCGGTTTCACCCGCGTAAATGTCGATCCCGTGGGAATATCGGGATAAAAAGTAGCTTATATGTTAATCCAGAGTTTCAGCTACCTCCTTACAAAACACACACACACACGCTCACAAACTTTCGCCTTTATAATATTAGTGTGATTTTCACGCTATTGTAATAAACGTACCTATAGCCTATAGGTAATCAATAAAAAGTAATATTAGCTAAGTATACTTGTATTCATTTTAATATTTCATCATATTATTTAATTGTTTTATTTAAAAAATTGTCTAATAAGGTTTTTCAAGCAAAAAAGTGAGGCAGCTTTTTCATGAAATCGCCTCTCGTTTATTAGTTCAATGAACGAGGCGATTATTAACTTGACTGTACCCTTTTTATTGCATAAATAAAATTGGTGTCCAGTTGGCGAAAACATAAAAGTGATTTAATTTAAATTTCACTTTGTAGACACGCTTAAAAATCTTGGCGTGTAAAATAAAAGTGATACTAATTTTGAGTTTCACCAACTGGACACACGTGTGTCCACTTTCTCGTGTCGAGTTGGTGAAAAACTCATAAAGACCACTATACAATCTTGAAAGTTCGGAATTTTGAAAACTTAGTTGTTTTTATTTTTTAAATGACCAGACCTAAGGTACAGAAAGCCTTCCCCTTAACACGTCATTTACCGGGCAAGATTAGAGCGAGCAAGCCGCAAGCTCTAAAATCTAATGCTTGTATCACCCCGCAACACATTAAATTAGGGTTTAGATTAGTTCTAGACTTGTCGCACTAACTTTTACTTAGGTATTACAACTTTTTCCTTCGGTACCTACGTCGCACGTCACACATCGTTAAAAGATGAACATGTTTTACAAACTCGTATTAGGAAAGTTTTAGTTGAAGAAGGCGGTAGAAGTTGCTGTATTGAAGGCTTCTTAGTTAAGTAGATACTCTTTACTTGGGTGGATTTTCAAAGGAGTATATACTTATCTGTTCTTGCGGCTCGTGGCTAAATGATATCAGTCGCACGGGTCGATTGGAGGTAAAGTTACGCTTGCCAGCCCTCCGAAAGCACTTTGAGCTATTGGTCAGGGTTGTCATTCGTAGATCTATTACAGTCGTTACGGGTTGTCAGAAGCCCAAAAGTCTACCAACCAGTCTTACCAAGGGTATCGTGTTACCCAGTTACTAGATTGTGGTGGTCCATGTAAAATACTGGTATTCAGCTGCATCCGATTAAATTGATATAATATCCGTTTCCATAGTTGGGTAAAGGCTAGGCAGAATCATTAACCTTTACCTTTTCTTGTGCATTCGTTTATCAATAACTCCAGATCAGCACAGGTTATTAGTTTATTAGAGGTATGGAGAACAGGGTGGAAAGTTCCTCATCCTCCTTTGAGAAGGGAGGATCCTCAGAACAGACGGGTGTTACCGGGCTGTTGTATAATTATAATAATTATGTTAATCGGAGGGGCTCGGGGCGCAATAATAACAGCCGCACGTTCCGACTGAAGGTTATCCTACGCCTGCTGCGTACGGCTCGTGGATGGGTGACCATCCACTACATATCGAGACTCCTCCGAGAGCCGACTGGTCCCGACTGCCATTCGTAAATCTTTGACAGTCTGCCAATCAGACTGACCTTGAAACTTTAGTAAGTTAACAAGTTAGAGTTCCTTGAAAATATCAATGTAAAAATGTTGTTCATACCTGATATTTTGTTAAAAGTAAGTAAGTTTCGTTTTCAAAACATTGAAAACTTTTAGTCGAATATTTTCAACTGAATTTAGCAGAGAACTCAACTGTCTAAGTTTCTAAGTTGTGTACCTAGCGGAAGGTACATAGATAGGGTTGTTACGTTGCGCAAATGCCGAGACCGAGGCTTGGGTATACTTTGAAAAGTGACTTATTCAGACACTGGTCTCTTTTGAACCATCTCTTCAAGTGAAGTTACAGATCAATTTGGTTGATTATAAATGATTAAAGTTCCTGAAAGCATTGTTTTTGTTATTAACTAGCTGTGCCCGCGACTTTGTTCGCGTGGATGTCCGAAAACAAATTATTTATTTATTTATTAAAACTTTATGCACAAGTAAAAACTTTATAAAGGCGGACTTAATGCCTTGGGCATTTTCTACCAGTCTACCTTAGGTCTACCTTAAATTATTTTAAGGAAGTTTTTTTTGCGCGGAACCATCATTTTTTTTTTTCCTAAAATAAAAGTAACCGTTTCGGAGATTAGCCGGATCATACAGACAGTCAGACTAAATAAAAAATAAATGTTTTTTTAGTTTTATGTACCGTACATATACAAGGTGTTGATTTGCATCCTCGTCAAATTTCAGGAGGTTGTCATAAAAGACATTTTAGTACCTACTTTAGTACTTAGTAAAGTAAAAGGCGTTTGTTTGTGTGTGAAAGCGCGGTTATAGGGCTAGTAACAGACGGGCCGCGTTTAAATACGGTTGGTTCACACTTACGGATTTCCGTAAATAAGAAAAAAAAAAAACCTACCCATTTTATTGTTGATTTGGGTCGAGAATCATTAGCATAATTACGTCCTTGAATTTTACTAGGATGCAAATCAACACCTTTTATACCTTCATATGCATTTAGTAAATAGCCGTTTCTCGGTTTCTGTTGTAATTTTGACATTCCTTAGAGACACAAATTATATTTATTTGTATTTAAATGTATTGTCTGTTAAAATATGCTTTATTATTGTACACCAAAAAACCTCTGTTTTCTCACTGCCAGAAGTCTCCGCCATATTGGCCCAGTTCTCTTTTTGCTTTGCTTTTTCCGGCCATTCTGGCAAGAACGAGACCAGATCGTCACGTCAGCATTTTTTGGGCTTGCCTCGGCGACGACGCCCGTCTCCAGGCACCTACTGTGGGACGATACGATCTATCCTCATGTCAAACTTATAGTCAACATCGACGCTGAAAGCTTGTATTATGTTACAAATCGCTGCAGGAAGAAAATATGTAGTTTGTTTCCACATTATAATGCTAAATCGAGTATGCATATGTTTAGATGCGCTGAACGAGAAATTTCAGGGATGGCAACATCTGCAAATATCCATGAGTGGCGGTGAAAACTCATCACCAGGTGGACCGCCTGTTTGATTGCTCCGCAGCTTTATAAACAGTTATTTAAATGTCAAAATATAATATCTATTCTAGTAACTGGTAGCCCTAATGTACGCCAGAACGTCGGCGGTTGCGTGACGTCATGGCCTCCCGAGTCACGACACCATAGCTAAGTACTTACCAAGATACTGAGTAACTTCGTAGACATTGTATCAAATGCACTGTATTAGCACATCGCAAATATGGGGCAAAGAAGAGGTTTTAATATAATCGGGTAATAAAAAAGCTAACTACGACCACATTGATACATGACGAGAACTGATATTTATTCTATAAATTGGTTAAAAAAGTTAAGTTTACACGTCAAAAATAAATTATGGTCATGATAGTACAAGTGGTCAGCGCCGCCTATGGTCATCCTTAATTCACAAAACTGTTATATTACATATCTAAACGGTTATAATTATGTTATTGTTATTTCTTTGATTTTATTTCTGAATTTTGTACTGTTACTTAATTGCATTTTTAACTTTCATTACATTATTATAATATCTTACCTAAAGGCGTTGTTGTGTAAAGTAAAATGTCCTATCCAAGAGAGCCGGATGAACTGTAACTCAGGACCCTCCTATCACAAACACGTTTCTCTATTTAAGATTATGCATTATATTCACATTAATCAGTGCCTGTATTAAGATGTTGAGATAAATAACAATTTATGATGATGACGAGAATGATGATACTACATAAATGTAGATAGATGATAGATGCGCCGCTATCTCAGAAAAAAAATGTAAAAGTTTCATGTCTGTAGGTATAACACGATTTTCTCTCCCTTTTTTTTTTTTTTGCGGATGGGAAATCATCAAATGACCCCTCCCGCTCTGGGTGGAGCGGAAGGGAGTGTCAGACTCTTACTGACTAAAACCCACCCGTGTTCCTTCCTTAGCCCTTTATGTTCCGGGCCAGCGGTAACCCTTTCGGACAATCCCGCTGACCCGGCAGGCTTCGGCCCTATGGGGCCCCTCCTCGATGCTGACATCTCTTTCTTTTCTTTTTTCTCTCCCTTCGAACTTGTTTTGAAAACCACTGAACAATTTTCAGTTTTACATTCTCAATAGTATCTATTCAATGCGGATAGAATCTGATTCCATTAAAATCGGCACAAGTAGATAGTAAAAGACGGTTCCTACGGTTCCTACTAATTAAAGACAAAAATATTATGTGAATTATGTTTTTCACAAAACTTTGGAAAACTAATTCGAATACGTGTGGGAAATACAGAAAGATAAACGTACACTGAAAACAATGTATTTTTACTTCGAATATCAACTTTCATGCATTCCAATTCTTTAAAGAGTTATTACACTTTGAATAAGTTTAATTCAAAGTGTGGGGGGAGAAAAGTCCTGTTGAAAATTTGATTGACCTGTTACAAAACTTTTCCTTAAGGATAAAAAATAAGTAGCCGTTAAAAACGCCTTCTGAGTTAGGTTGATAATTTATTTCAACACAAACCAACATAAACATAAAGAGAAAGAAACGGCCATTTCAACACAAATTATTCCGCCCCCATTTCAAGAGATTGACATGTAAAAAAGTTCTTTGTGCCTCTGAATTTCAGACGCCTCAATATCTATTCAAATTCAAATACTATTTGGCTTTATATCTTAGCTACACTTTTCCCAAAAGATTTCTATAACATTATCTCGTTGGTCTATTGGTCGCGCTACTGCTAAGCATGAAGTCCTGGGTTCGGAAGTGTTATTGGGTTATTCCATCCGGAATAATAATAACACAAGATAATTACACAAGTTGACGAATCACTGAGCTCTCGCATCACGTCACCACACCCCTCCCGCACCGCGCTGCTACCTCAGGCGACGTCTCAGTTAAGCGGTCGGCCAATACAGGGATAAGCCGTAAAACTTCCTTTGTCCAACTTGTTTGCAGCTGTCGTCTCCTCCAATTTTCAAGTTTATTTTCTGTGCCACGAAGATAGGAAGAAGATCAACTTATTAATATTAAAAAAGATAGTACAATTCAATGACTTGCAGTTGTAATAAGCGGATCTAATTCCGATATATCACGTCTACTGTGGAATGAATCTGTAGAATGAAATGATTTGTTTTAGTAAACTAGAACATCATTAGTTTTGATCTAGATAGGGTCTACATTTCTTTGCTAATCTATCCTAGGTATAGGTAAAGAAATGCCGAAACTTACCAAAAGTTTATGGTTTCTTTTAAATTCTATTAAGTACTCGTATGTTGAAATTATTATGCTAATCTCACAATTTAAAGTAATGTTTGGAATAAAAAATGAAGTGTGCTGTAATTCCATCTGACACTAGGCATTGGCAATGACTTGACTGATGACTGACTTGATTAGTAGGTACAAATATTACACATCAATCATATTTTAAAAACTAGACGAGGTCGGCGTTTCCTATCCGACTACTCTGAGAAGAAAGGCCGAAACAAACTCAGAGGTCACAGTCTATTTTAAAGTCCACACACAATCTTGGTCAGATCATGTGATCACATATTCGTATGTAAGTCTAAAACCAAACAAAAAAGCAGCAAATGTGAAAGGTCCCGGGACCCATAAAGGCTTCCCGTATTTAGTATCGATTTAGCTAAGATCCACTCAGTACAGCCATTGTTTCATCCCATGTGTTAGGGCAGGTCAGTATCGGGGCATCAATTCGAATTAACCGCGATAGCATCCCATTGTTCCCCGTAATCGGTCAGCGTGCATTTGACAAGTACATCATGAGAACAATTTACCGGCAATTTGATCTGGTGAATAAGATATTGTATGTATTTAACCTACAATGTTGTGTGTGGTGAATTAAATTAACTTGAAGGTAGTTGTGATTAAATACAATGTAAATAATTATGTAATGTAGAAAACGGTTTTGGTACCGGTTCCATGCCCTGTATGTGACTAAACTTAGGACAAAACAAATGTAAAACAAAATGTTAACAACTTAGAACACCTGTTAAAAAACTTACGTTATTGAAAAACTTACTAGGCTCGCCAGCTAGACTCAACACATATTTATAACCTAATAATGAGGACTTAAAATCATTCTTTAGGGAGGATTTTCCCATAGTCACAAAACGTAAATACCTAGCGTGACCTCTCAAGTTCCGCTAATGAGACACTATTGATTTTCTATTGTATCGTGCCACATGTACCTAGTACGCACGGGACATGACCGGTTAAAACTATGGAACCCAGTCTTACTGAAACGATACCAAAACTGTAATCAAGAATTATTCCTACAATAAAGGACATGATCATATAATTGACCGCCAGTTTAAAAATCGTTTAGCGTTTCAAAAACAAACGAATAATAAAAAAAAAACAAACGAAAAATGCTGGCATGAAACAAAGCAACACCGAATTTTAAAAAAAATCCGATGCCTAGCGCTTTTCTTATTGCAATATCTGACAGCTAGCCGTTTGAAAATGAAATCTAGACTAATTTTGTGTTCTCGTATTTAAAAAAATGCAAATGCAAAATAATTGGCAACATTTATTTCTTTAAACGAAAAAAAAATTATCTAAACGAGAATGAATGAAGAAATGTTTCGTCGGTTATTAAATAAAAAATCCGCTGCTTCATAGAAATGCGCAAAATCTACTACCGGTTAAAATGTATCAAACAGCTAATGTTTTTTTTGTAATTCAACGCATGGCGTTCAGAAGCATGTACTGGATCCATGGTAACAGGCGGCGGCGTCGTTGTCCCTGCCACCCTGTATACTAGTGACTTTGTTGGTGATGTCTTATATTACTTAATGCGGTGAAGGTGTCAACTGCCTCGGGCACCATGGCTTATCCTGCAGTAAAAGCGCAGGCCGGATAGCACGGCATGCCAGCATCAATGACATCATCCGTCGTGCTCTTGTCACCGCCGGGGTGCCAGCTGTTTTAGAACCCAATGGCTTGGCACGCGACGATGGGAACAGAGCAGACGGAATGACCATAATGGCTTGGAAGGTTGGTAGGCCTTTGGTGTGGGATGTAACGTGTGTCGACACCCTTGCGCCGTCCCATTTTCCAAGCACGGTGGGTTGTGCTGGGGCGGCTGCTGCAGGTGCGGAAAACCTCAAACGGCGCAAATACTTCAATCTCTTTGGAACTTATATGTTTGAGCCGTTTGGGGTTGAAACACTAGGGCCATGGGGCCCGAGTGCCCACTTAGTATTTCGAGACATCGCCAAGCGGTTGGTCGACTCTTCACGTGACCAGAGGGCTGGCTTATTTTTTGGCTAAAGTATATTTTATTTTTTGGCTATTTTTTGCTGGCAGCATTGCCATACAATGTGGCAATGCTGCCAGCCTTTTGGGCACGTTTCCTGTTGACAGCGATGCGGACGGATTTTTCGATGCCCTTATTTATCCTCCTTTATAAATAATTATTTCAAGACTGTTAGCTTTTTAAATTACTTCGTGGTTCTATGTTACTTTGTCCGGTTGTGTCCACATTAGCGGTTAACTTATTTATAGCAAAAGATAGAAAAAACATAATAAAAGAAAAATAAACTCCCTACTGACATTCAAACATATCTTTTGTACCCATTTTCGCTTATCATGAAGCCGCTGCCACAAGGTCATTTCATCCCATTCAAGCGGATCAAGGAAAATTCTAACGCGATATTCCTTAATTATCCATGATCAAGGTCAATTTGAGAGCTCTTACCAACAATGGACGGGTGTCGACCTCCAATACGTCAAATAATATCTAATGACCCGAAACAGACACGGATTTGGTTGAAAAGCGGAATTTCGTGGAACAATTCCAATTTGGCAAACGTTTCGCTATTGTGTTGAAGGCGGCTGATGCATTGTTATACAGTATGGATGCTCATTATTATGTAAAGCGATTTATTATATCGGCAGGAAATGGAGATCGTATTAAAATAAAATTTGGTTTAATATAGGGAGAAAATATTTTCAAACAACAACAGACTCGGTTCACTTCCCCGGTGTTTTGATTTTTCCTTCTGGAATTTTTTGTGGCTGCCTGGAGTCGGAATTTGTGCCAGATTTATGAAATAAACATTACAGGCTCATTATGCTACAGGAGAAAAATCAATCAATCAATCATGTTTGTTGTGGATCATAGGTACAGGGTTCATCAGCGCATAATGTTCCCATTGCTGGTTCACAGGCATCCTCTCTTCGAGAGGGAATGTGATGGAATCTACCACGCGGGCCCAGTGCGGGTTGGTAGATGTCACATGTCTACGAATTTTTGTTTCTAGGACATGGTTTTCTCACGATGCTTTCCTTAACCGTTTTGAAAACAACGGTGATGAAATTATTTACACAAGTTCAGCGCCTGCCTGGGTCGAACCCACGACAAACAACTCGTAAGTTGGGGCCGTCATCACTAGGCCATATTGTTATTAAGTAAACTTGTCCCTCCCCCCTCTTACGTGAGAATTTAACACAGCTGGAGAACTGTGGATGCTGGTACTATTATATATACTTTTGACCGGAGTTTGGAAGTTGGCGGTGTAATACCCCCGTGTCTCGGAAAGCACGTTAAGCCGTTGGTCCTGTGCCTGATCTCTCTCTGGTCGTGTCGGATTGCCGTCCCATCGGACAATGAGAGTGAGGGAAGAGAGAATCTATGATGTCCTCAAATCAAAAAATTTCACGCGGACGAAGTCACGGGCAGAAGCTAGTATCCTTATATAGCGGATGGAAGTTTGTATGGGAAACTCAAAATGTATATGAAAATTCAAATTTATGCTTTTGGTCAGAAATCATCCCCTAAGAAGGTAAAATTGGGGATGATTTAAAAATAAACATGTCTGTAAAATCGAAATTGTTGTGAATAATCTCTTTTTAAGCGATAAATATATATAGAAATTGGAAATATAGTCTATCAGTTAAATTTTTATGCCATAACATGGAAGTCCTGGATCGGTCATAACGGCAAAAATTCTTGGTGAAGACTGGAGGACAGTAGTGGAAGTCTTTCAGCTGAATGAGCTGATGACGATGACGACGAAAAATCCACAATGATCTAGTTTGAGAACAAAAGAGAATAAATATAAAATAATGCATATTGAGGTAAGGCTATTTATTTCTTTTTCCTCCACTTCTAAGATACTCAAGTCTTCAATTAGGTAGATTAAAAATCTTCATGAAGATGGCATAGGTACTTATGCCGAGGGTAGTAAAACTTAATGTAAATGCAAACTAAGAATGAAAATTCTTTACTTTGTTATTAAAAGCACGTACCAGCACTAAACCGCTCCATTAGAGTACCGGTAGAAAAAAAAATGTTGAAGACTTTGAATGGAGAAGCGAGATTTGACTGAGTTTCAAACTGATTCCACAATATGACCAAATTGAGCATATAGATTACAAGCAGAAGTAAACGTAAATTGCTGCAAGGATCTTTTGGCACCCGAATAACGTTGGAACGAGGGTGTTTTAGTAAATATTTGTGCAAATGTTTTGAAATGTATTGAAGAAACAAGATGGCAGAGATACTTCCGAAAAGTTAATTCCACATGTCAAAAGAACCTTGTAGGCTACAAGGTTCTTTTGACATGTGGCGTAACTATACCGTTTGGGGCCCGTGGCAAATTCAAGAGATGGGGCCTTCCCTCAATGTAAAGAAGCTCAACCAACGTTATAGTTTTCTACCCCGTACATTTCATATATTCCCCTACAAAATTTAACACCTGACTGCTTGTGTCCTTATGTTTGGATCCTCCTGTGCTCATGGCCCTCTTGGGCCGGGGGCCTCTCTGGCTGGGGGCACGTGGCATTTTGCCCCAATGCCACCATATAGTTACGCCACTGCTTGTAGCGGTATATGTAGACCAGGAACCCGCCCCTGCTTCCTTGCTTTGCTAGGTTTTAAGTAAGGAACTAAACTACCAACATAATTTTAATATGCGCACACGACTACAGATATTTTGACTCTGATTTTGAGTGATCTTTATTCTCATTCTAATAAGGCTGCTGGGTTGCTGCCATTGAAAATTCTGTCAAAATCATTAGGTATGATCTTTATTCTTGATAAGATAAGGTTGTTGTTAGGTTGCTGCTGTCAGGGTTAAAATAACTGTAAACGGACTGTATAGTATACTGCGTTTTGATAGTTTTTTTCAATCATAAACAGTATTTTCTGAAAACAGGTCATTTATTTATTTATAGAGCCCTACCACGTCATAAATATTTGATATAAATATTAAAAGAATTGCTTCGTAAAGAGCATCATCATCTGTCTAGCCTTTTCCCAGCTATGTTGGGGTCAGCTTCCAGTCTAACCGGATGCAGCTGAATACCAGTGTTTTACATGGAGCGACTGCCTATCTGACCTCCACAACCCAGTTACTGATTAATATGATACCCTTTGGTAAGACTGGTTGTCAGACTTTGCTTCGTAAAGAGCATCTTCAAGTATTTTGCATTCAATCTAGTTTGACAAACTTGTAATGTCTCCCTGCTTTCGACGTTCATGTCTCTCGCCACAGTCTCGTTAGCAGGGCGAGCGGGACATTAATCAGACACTCGTTTGTGCTCAGTCTACGTTTCTACACATTATTCATAGACTGATTTCGGTTTCATCTGTTACTTGGACGGATCTAAAAGTCATCCTGACTCGCTTGTTATGAGTAGACTTTTAGTTCCAGAGATTTCTTAGATTTAAACAATTTTATAATAGGATCATTAATTAGGAATTAATTTTCCAGAATAGTTGTAAAAAACTGGCCAAGTGCGAGTCGGACTCGCACACGAAGTGTAGTAAGGCAAAAACGCCGAAAAAAACACGTTTGTTGTATGGGAGCCCTTAATATTTTTTTTTATTCTGTTTTTAGTATTTGTTGTTATAGCGGCAACAGAAATACATCATCTGTGAAAATTTCAACTGTCTAACTATCACGGTTCATGAGATACAGCCCTGTGATAGACGGACAGACGGACAGCGGAGTCTTAGTAATAGGGTCCCGTTATACCCTTTTTTTTTTTTTTTTTTGCGGATGGGAAATCATCAAATGACCCCTCCCGCTCTGGGTGGAGCGGAAGGGAGTATCAGACTCTTACTGACTAAAACCCACCCGTGTTCCTTCCTTAGCCCTTTATGTTCCGGGCCAGCGGTAACCCTTTCGGACAATCCCGCTGACCCGGCAGGCTTCGGCCCTATGGGGCCCCTCCTCGATGCTGACATCTCTTTGAGGCGCACGTGGAACACGTACGCGCCGTCCGGCACGGGCCTGGTCCTGATCGGACGGTGAGCTACCCATTACTCTCCGCCCGCAGGCCCGCGCCTACGGTGGCCGGGAGTCGTCGCGCGGCTCCCGACGCCCGGAGCGTCTCCCGCGGCGGCTGGGACGGGAGGCTCTCTCCCTGAGTTCCCGTGAGTCCCGTTATACCCTTTGGGTACGGAACCTTAATACCTTAGTTACCTTAGTTTATTTTGCACATTTTGAGTTTTTTTTTTAGAGAAACGTAATTTGTTGATACCTATTAGATTTAGGAAAATCAAGTGTCCTAGTCGAAACGAAGTATCTATATTTTTATTTAAATAGAGAGGGACTTTCTTACCCGTTTTCTCCACAGGAACCTACTTTGGAATAGGCAATAAGCTTCACCTTTCTGGCTGACCGACTCCTTGACAATTATTCAGAAGTGTCTGTGTATGGTTTAATTTAAATAAATGCATTGGGTTTCCGTTTGAGGCTCCTGAGTATCTCGACATGAAAACACATCTGTTTTTGACAGCCATTATTCGGTACAATGCCGATGCACCGATATTCGTGTCCGATATTTGCTGATATTCGATAGTTGGCGGACACAGGAGATATTCGATTTTGAACTGGATATAGAGAGTTCGGATCTGTTCGGAAACAATATATGAAAACATTTGAATAACATGGAGTTAGTTATTGCTTTTTGTTGTTTGAATAATTTTTCAATATTGTTGGGTTGTAGAATTTATTGGGCGAGCAATTGCGTGCATATTATTAAAGTAACAGGTAGATATTATGAGTAGGTAGTGGTGGGTGGCCTATTAGTAATACCACTAGCTTACGAAAGGTGGTTACCCAGGCCTTGTGCTCTAACTTTGTGCAATTTATTTAAGGGGATTACAAGACCTTGCATGGGAAAGCCATCAAGCCTAAAACCTCTACAGTATGTACCTACTTATAGACTTAAGTGTAAATATATTTTTGATATGCATTTCATTGTTCTTGTTATTCCCCATATTTTCTCTACGAACATTAGACAGACTATTACTACAACAAGGCCCTTTGTACATGACACGGTTTCATTACGGTACATACAAGATTCTATAGTGATCCATACAGCACTGACGAACAGTGTCTATACACGGCGTATAAGGGTCAGTTCACACCGAGACGCGTAGTAGATAAGGTCTGTAATTGTATTTCTATCTTGAAAACTGCGCGTCGCGTCGCGTCTCGGTGTGAACTGACCCTTAACCATGCCATAGAAAAAACGTGTCCATGTACAGTCACGAGCATAAGTATGTATACACTTGGCTCTAATCAAAGACTTATTTTCTCCTTTATCTTTGAATGAAATTGTATGTTATTACGAACATAGTGTTTTCGAACCTATAGGCTTATGTAAAGTGTCGTATTTCAACTTTGAATTCGTTATTTCGTGAAAAAATCGCAATTAAAGTTGCCAAGTGTTGACACATTAGTGCTCGTGACTGTACAAGCTTCCGTAGTGATCCATACAACACTGACAAACTATGCCTTTTTTTTTTTTGTGCGCTGTGGAAATCCTCATGGACTTCCTCCATCGTGGGGGTGACAGAAGGGTATGCTGGACTCTTACCGGCTAAAACCACCGCGGTGTTCCACCTCTGCCCATGGGCGGGGGTGCGGGATTCGCATACGCATTCACCGCCCCGCATGGCCTCGACCCGCTGTTCCTCAGCGGGTCCCACGTCCCCGTGCGGCCATTATGGGTGGAACTCTGCAGCGCCAACTCGGGCCTGTCTGGTCGGACGACGGACGCCCCTAGTCCGCCGCCCGCAGGCCACCTCTCATGGAGGTCGCAGATCGTTTTGCGCCCTTCTCTGGTACCCGGTGCGTCTCCTGCGGGAGGGGAGAGAGGATGCGGCTTCTCTCTTCTGCTCGGCCGCCTACGTTGCAGATGCCTGCAAAGCGACAGCTTTTGCAGGATCTCATGTGAGATCCTCGCAAAAGGAGGCAACTCCGTCCCATGCGCTCCCGCTCTCGACCATTGATTGAACGACGGCCGGGAGCGAGAGATCGCTCCCGCCTATTACCGTGATGAGGTCACGGCGCAGCTCTGCCCAAGCTGGGCACTCCTCCAATGTGTGCTGTGCGGTATCCTCCGGGCAAGCCACATAGTAGTCACACACCGGTGTCTGCTCCCGACCTATACGACACAGGTACTTCCCAAAGCAGTCGTGGCCAGAGAGTACCTGCGTCAGCCGGAATCTGAGGGCGCCATGTCGTCTCTCGATGGACGCCTTTATGACGGGTCTTACCGCTGCTATAACGGCGTGTCCCGCAGTGGCCGTGACCGTGCCTACGGCGAATTTAATTTTTCACGGCAAGAAAAACGTGTGTGTACAAAGGGCCTAAGTGAAACCTTGCCTTTACTAAAACATCAGCTGTTTTTGCATAATATCTCTGTTTCTGTCGACAATAGCTAAAATATTCTTGGCTCAGTGCTCCAGCCAGAATGTTAGTGCATAATCTGTGAATACTAATGTGGGAGGACATTTGGGAAGGAAGATGATATCATTTGTGCATATTATGTAGGATTTACTGCGGCGGCGGTTTGTATTAGACTTGAACACAAAGGAAATAATTGTTTAATTGATGGCTAGAAAGTTTCAGATATGATTAAATATGGAATCGGGGCAGGCCAATGTATGTAAGCAGTGGTGGCCCAGTGGTAACGGTCGCGACTTAGAAGTTGTGTGGTAGTAGGTTCAAACCCAGACAGGCGCTTTACTTTGTGTAAATTATTTCAACACCACTGCTCTCAAAACGTTGAAGAAAACCGGCATGTTCTAGAACTAACATTTCGAAGACATGTGACATCTACCAACCCGCACTGGGCCCACGTGGTGGATTATGTCGGACTCGGGAGGGAGTGGGTCTGTTCCCACTGCTAGGGCACAGCCCTCCGCCTGTGTCCCAGCAGTGGGAACATTATAGTCTAATTATGCAATGTATGTAATGCAATGAACCGAAAATTCTTCAAGGAAAATCCCAATAACACTTCGTCCGACCTAGGAGTGAAACTCAGGACCCACGTTCAATAGTCGTGCTTGCGACCACTAGATCGACAAAGCAGTCAAATATGTAAATACAATTTATCCCTACCTAACACAGAACATCACGCCTGTAATCCTCGAAGGGTTATGCAGAGGTGTACTGTACACTATGTGTACACACTCACACCACACAAACATTACACATACACACGTATCATACCTCTGAAATCACCTCTCTAGTCTCCACTCGGTAATTCGTACCCCGAGCCCCAAGATACTCTAGTTTGGGGCTCACTGGCAAATAACAATAAATGGTGTAGTGTGGGACGCCCTCCGGCCAGGTGGGATGATGATCTGCGAAAGACTGCAGGCAGATGCTGGATGCGTCAAGCTGAAGACAGGGCGCTATGGCGCTCATTAGGGGAGGCCTATGTCCAGCAGTGGACTGCTATAGGCTGATGATGATGATGATGATGATGGCAAATAACATATTGTAACCTAGCTGTAGGTAGTATTTTAAGCTAGTCATGCCGTCTCAACTTGCTCTTAACCTGTGAACCTGCTTGCTGTATTACCTGGACGATAGAATATTTTCTATTTCTATTTTTCTACAGTACAGTCACATTTCGCCACTTATAAGTAAGTCACTTGTAATTGGGGGCAAGCCTATTGATCACATTAACAATAATTTGTTTTACAAGTAGGTTATGGTCATAATAGCCCACAGCTATTATTCACCGTTCCTGTAAACCCGTCAGTCACGCTGAGCGCCTCAGTGCGCAGTGTCATGCATATGTGTACAACTTTGATGTGATGCCAATGCCACTGGACGGCGGATGTTCCAAGAATGCTAATATAAGGGCCTGGCGATGACAGTTCGATGAATTGTAGTCGAGAGTGATGAAGAATTGTTTTGGTTGTTGGTAAATAAGGTGGTTTTTCCTGTGTCCTTAAATAATTGTTAGGATTAAAAGAAAGATGGAAAGAAAATAAAAATATTTGGGACACGCACAGGAAATACAAACAATAAAAAAGAACATAAAATATTAATATTAAGATTTCATTAGAGGAAATACCAGCCTACACATTTCTGATACATTGAAACATTATTGTGTGGTTGTACTGACTTTAAGATTGTGTCTGCTGATGAAGTTCTGGACCAGTGCAATGACCAGGAAGACTTAATTTACTTAGTATGTCGTAAAGCGTAAAGGAGTTTGGAAGTTGGCAGTGTGAAACCCCGTGCCTCGAAAAGCACGTTAAGCCGTTGGTCCTGCCCCTGTACTTTCTCTGGTCGTGTCGTATTGCCGTCCCATCGTAGTATGAGAGTGAGGGAAGAGAGAGTGCACCATGTCTGCACACACACTTGTGCACTATAATATCTCCCGCGCCAAAGGCTGGTCTCCGCTGAGATTGACCGAAATTGGTCGAAATTCGGCCTAGAGGACTCTATTTTTTGTTCTTCATCGTAAATACTAGTGGGTAGTGGGCAGGTGACTTGTCAGGTTGGAGCAAATGTAATGCTGCTAACAGATACTTCACTTGAGCGAATGTTCATTTTTGTTTTTTCATTCCACGTTCACAAGAGACCGACAAAATTCCATAGCAATGAACGTTCATCTGTTTTATTTCATTTTTCGATTATTCGGTAGGCGAGTGAGTGCCCAAGCCCAACATCATTACACCATCATCGTTTCACTAATGAATTGATTTTTCAGTTTTGATTTATTTTGTGTTCAGACGTTTCAGTTCGAGTGACAGATGCCAAATCATCATCTACCTAGCCTTTTCACAACTATGTTGGGGTCGGCTTCCAGTGTAACCGGATTCAGCTGCATACCAGTATTTTACATGGAGCGACTGCCTATATGACCTCCACAACCCGGTTACTGGCTAATACGATACCCCTTGGGAAGACTGGTTGTCAGACTTTCGGGCTTCTGACAACCCTTAACGACTGTCAAAGATCCTCGAATGACAGCTGGGACTTTCCGAGACACGGACAGATGCTTAATGAATGACAAAAAGTGAAACGTCTGACACTTGCGAAAACAGGTTCAAGCTTAAAACAATACCTAGTTTTAAAAAAGATTTTTCGAAATTATCTAACCAACAGACCCAAGCTAACACGTACAAATGTATTTTGCTAAAAAAAACTGTTACATATAGCAAAGCAACTTTTTCTTAATTTTACCCGCAAAAAGAAACAAAAATCCTACATGGTATCAAATACACGAACCATCTATTATTAGAACGGTTGTAATGATGGATTTTTCCCTAAAACCTGACTCTCATAACGAGAGCGCTGCGGGGAAACAGCGCCGAAATCTTGTAAGTATTCTGTATTTATTTTTGGAAAGCCTTGGGATTATTATAGGTATATGTAGGTTGCTTTGATGGAGGTTGTGTAGGAGTGTTAGCGATACTATATTTATATACTAGCTTTGCCTGCGGCTTCACTTGCGTAGAGGTAAGGTAAGAAAGAACACAGAAACACACCCCGACACAAACACAGAAACACACACACACATATTTGTCACAGAAACATGTGAATACAATAATACAATTAATAATAAAGAACTAATTAATAATAAAGAAAAATTAGAACAAAACCTACTATCAGGATATAAAGTATGTATATATTTCGTCCTATCCTAACCCAGGTAACGATTTACATGTGTGCCAAATTTCATTTAAGGCGTGAATAGGAAACAGCCAGACATACACGAGTTAGTTTCGCCTTTATAATGTTAGTAAGTAAGGTTAGTATGGATTAAAACGATTGCTTTTTAAAGAAGTTACAAAAATCCTCCATCTTTTCTAATTTCAGAACGAACAGGTACAAAGAAATAAAACAATATGAATGCATCTCTTCGTAATATTTACCTCAATGTTTGCCGAAGCTCTTATGAAAACTAACAAACTGGGATATATTTCCACCTGCGACCGCAGTTGCCGCTGACGGTTTCAGATGTTGGAAAATAACATTGCAATGATAAATGTTAAGTAAAGTTCGGTTTGAGAGGAATTGTATAAAGTTGCTTTTGGACATTGAAGCTTAATATAATAAAGACACAAGTTGTGACCATAAATGGCTTTCTAATTTGGTTTATATCATCGGCATCACAGTTTCCAAATAATCTGCAAGTTATCCGGAATAGAATACTCCATTATGTACACCATATAAATTACAGACATAAATATAGAAATTTTACAAAGGGTGACACAAAAGGCGGTCTTATCGCTAAGAGCGTCTTTTAAAGACAACCTTTGGATGGATTAAAAAGGGTAAGTAAAAAAAAAATTAGTTTAAAAAAAAACCCGACTACTGAAAAGGATGAAACAAGAAAGTATCTTCCCGTGGTCGCATGCTACCATAGCTTTCTATGTTAGTACAGGCATTATTAAAGAAAAATTCTTTTAGGTCATGACTTTATGTCCGCTAGGCACCATATTCAATTTATTGTGACGTCACAGCCTATAACTAGCGGTCGATCAAGACGCTTCGAACGACACCGCATTTGTCCAATTATGACCAAAAGTAAACGCGGTAGCCACCAAAAAAAAAAAACAAAATAAAATAAAGAATTTGCAAAAAATTGCAGTGGGGCAGGCAAAAGCAAAAAATTACAAACCTAATCACCGTTTTGCGTATGTAGTGCAGTTCACCCGTTCAAACTATCGCTTTTACATATGTGGCAGCCAAGTGCATAATTATTATCATAGAACGCTTGTCCAGTAAATAGGGCTATTACACACGATATATGAAGTTGTCGCTCCATGTAAAATACTGGTATTCAGCTGCATCCGGTTAGACTGGAAGCCGTCCCCAACATAGTTGGGAAAAGGCTAGGCAGATGATGATATGAAGTTTTCGAGACAGTACATCTCTCACATATTTTGGAACGGAGACGTGGCCGTCAAATGAATATTTGAATAGAAATATGAGGAACTAGCTTCTGCCCACGACTTCGTCCGCGTGAAATTTCACCCTCTTAGGGGTGGAATTTCTTAGTGGATACCTACTCCTCACAAAGAACACACCCTCCAAATGTCATGTCCCTAGGACCAGCAGTTTAGGCTGTGCGTTGATATATCAGTCAGTCAGGACTATAAATTTTATTTAAGTAATATAGTTCGTTTGTTTTCGTTTATCGACTATCAGAAAGCATTATAGATGAGGATTATTATCTATAGATAATTACTAGCTGCCCGACGCTACTTTTTTCGCGTGGTGTCCTACCCCTTACCCTACCCTACCCTACTCCTACCCTACCCCTACCCTACTACTACCCTACTCCTACACTACTCCTACACTACTCCTACCCTACTTCTACCGTACTCTTACCCTACTCCTACCCTACTTCTACCCTACTCCTAACCTACTCCTACCCTACCCTACTCCTACACTACAAAAAAAAAAGTCCTATGTCCGTTTCCTGGTTCTAAGCTACCTCCCCACCAATTTTCAGCCAAATCGGTTCAGCCGTTCTTGAGTTATAAATAGTGTAACTAACACGACTTTCTTTTATACGTATAGATGTAAATGTTTTCAAAGACATAACAACCCGTTAGGATACTCCTAAGAGCAGTGGTGGCCCAGTGGTAACGGCCCGACTTACGAGTCGTAGGTCGTGGGTTCGAACCCACACAGGCGGTTTACTTTGTGAAAATCATTTTCATCACCACTGCTCCTAAAACGGTGAAGAAAAACATTGTGAGGAAACCGGCATGTCCTAGAAACCAAATTTTGAAGACATGTGGCGCACTGGGCCGGCTTGGTAGATTACAGCCCACTTCCTCTCGAAGAGAAGAGGCCTGTGTCCCATCAATGGAAGAATTATAGGCTGATTATGCATGATACCTACTCCGGAGGCATAGACTTCTTATCTGAGGACTGGTTGTCAGACTTTCGGGCTTCTGACGACCCGTAACGACTGTCAAAGATCCACGAATATATCATTCATGCTATTCACAATTTAATTTTATTTACCTCTTAGGAAAATTACATTATACAACAATCTAGTTAAAAACCGTGGAGTGATTAGTAGTGTTGTAGCTAAAACGAGGCGGTGTAATTGGTTACCCTTCTCGATTTATATTCATAAGCCCGGCCACCTCTATCAACGTGTAGATTGGATACAGCAAACACCGCTACTCAGGTCCCTGTCTCCGTTCAACGTAGTTGGTTTAAACTTTAGTACCTAGTACGAGTATGAGGAATTAATTCAAGTATCTTAAAATAAAAGCAATAATTAAAAATTCAAATTATTATAATATTATTGTTATATTTTAATTATTATTAATATTTTTAATTTATTTTTCTAAATAATTTGAAACTGCACTGACCTATCTGGCCAAAGAATTACCATTGCCATACACATAAAACATACATACATAATCAGCCTATAATGTTCCCACTGCTGGGACACAGGCCTCCTCTCGGTGAGAGGGAATGGGCCGTAATCCACCACGCGGGCCCAGTGCGGGTTGGCAGATGTCACATGTCTTCGAATTTTTGGTTCTAGGACATGCCGGTTTCCTCACGATGTTTTCCTTCACCGCGACTTACGAGTTGTAGGTCGTAGGTTCGAACCCAGACAGGCGCTTTACTTTGTGTAATTATTTCATTGCCATACAACGTGGTAATGCTGCCAGCCTTTTGGATACTTATCCTGTTGACAACGATGCGAACGAATTTTTTGGTGCCCTATAATTCTTTCCTTTTTTTTATACATTATATTATTTTTCTGCCTATTAATATTGCTGTATTCCCTTTTAAAGGTTGTAGACGTTGTAGTTGATGGCTAAATATACTTTTCACACTACCAGCTCCAACTCCATTTCTTAAGTCAATAATGTGATTTGATTTCGGAATCTTAATTAAACATTCTATAAAAAAAAAACTTATATTCGTACATCGAATTGCTTTTTATTACCTCCCAGAAGATGTGAAAAGTGTATTATACTCCTCGGGCATAAAGATGTCCTTATCTTGGGCGAGTTTCAAACTAGGGCCGTGACATTAGACACTGCTTTGTCCTCTTAGTAAATAATCTAATAATACGTTCTCCCAAAGGCGTACGTTATACCATTGAAAACCCATTATGGAGTTAAAAACGTTTTTAGGTGGTCGTTATATTAGGTGGACTGTCAGCGTGCTTTGCAATATCACACTAATATTATAAAGGCGAAAGTTTGTGAGTGTGTGTGTGTGGGGGGGTGTGGGGATGTGTTAATATGTTTGTTACTTCTTCACGCTCAAACGGCAGGACCAATTTTGATGAAATTTTGTATGGAGGTAGCTGACATCCTGGATTAACGTATAGGCTACTTTTTATCCCGATATTCCCATGGGATCGACATTTACGCGGGTGAAACCGCTGGGCGCAGCTAGTGTTGTATAAATAAATCTTATCGCATTAATGTGACGACTAAGAAAAAAAACACACCAGTTTAATTATGAAGGTACATTTTTCTGCTTTAATTCCAACCAACGCATTTTTCTTTCTTTCTTTATCATTAAGAATTACTTTCGCTTACCAATAATAATTTATCTTCGAATGGGTTTTGTGGGCTGGTGAAAATGTAGGTAAGTTCCGTCTGTGAAAAGGATCGTAGTAATCAAGCGCTGCACAGCAAAATGCAACGTTATAGCTCTCTAAAGAGTTGTCGAGATGGCGTTCTCAAAATATACGCCACATAAAATTTTATGACCTGATATAATATCACATTTATAGCATGAATATAACGTCAGAAGCAGGTGTGCTCTCTATTTATTTATATTTTCATTTTATTTTTAGTTATTATTTATTTATTTTATTATTTATGTACACACAGTAAAACGGATATAGATACGACATATTATGTCCTTTATTTCATTAAATATCACATATAAATTATATATTTAAATATTAGAATATAGAAAATATAAAAACATTTAAAAATATAAAAAATAGTAGCCCACCGGTATCGGGAACAGGGTCCAAGCTACCGGCGGTCAGGGCTCCAGAGAGAGGAACCTCCTAACAATGCAGGCCGTGTCCAGAAGTACCGCTTTCTGAATCAAGCCCTTGATCCAGCTGCCCAACGAGAGCCTCCTTAGGTGTTGGTCGAGGCTCTTGGCTATTAACCCATTGGCTGTCACGACTATCGGCACAATTATTGCTGAGTCCACATCCACATCCCACATGTCGACTACCTCGCGAGCCAAGTCAAGATACTTGATCTGTTTATCTTTCTCGGCTTTCACGAGGTTCCCATCATGCGGGACGGTTACGACATACCTATTATTATTATTATGGTATTGGGATTTTTCGCCGCGAATTTCTCGGTAGCATCGTGGTGTTTGTAGTATTTAGGCACAGTTCATAGTAATGGACTTGCCTCTATTACGTGGAACTTATACATAACTGGCGAAATGTGGGTTTTATTTATGCGCTTCCAGTATTGCAAACCATACATAGGAAAAATATAAAAAAATGTTTTTTCCGCACAAACAAGGCGCACTTATAGAATACACATAAAAATACAAAGCGGCCAAAAGGCTCGCATTCAAATTGTAAAAAAAAGAAATACGAGACATAAACAATGCAGTCAAAAGGAGGATCGTCTTCTTTTTTGAAGGCCGCAAAGGCGCAAACTGTCTTCTTTTGACATGAATTTTTATTGTCTCTTTATTCAAACTTGGTCAGTGCTCGATGTAGTGGTAAATAACATTCGGATGTAGCGCTCAAGTTGTAGTCTAATATTTGCACAGAGCCCCACTATTTGCTCCACCCACCAGCCTTGTGTTGCGAGCTCACTCGTCTGCTTGTATTTGTACTGAGACAAATAAGTGAAAATGAGTTAAAGTGCCAATAGTGCACCGGTACTACCTCTTAATTATAAGAAGTTATTTATTGACCTCCTTTTCAGCACCACCAAAACGCATGGCTTCCCAAAACATTGTGGGTAGCATAGTTCTCCAAAATACCCTTACCCCTAACCCTTTTCACGGGTCTTATCGTGGGGTCAAACCCTGACCAAAGTGAAGACCCAATATCCTGTAATCGGCTCTGAGAAACCGCAGCCTACGCAACCGACCAGCAAAAACAGTAAATGTTAATTTACTTGACAGACAAATGGTTTTAAGTAAAACTGGCCAAGTGCGAGTCGGACTCGCACACGAAGGGTTCCGTACCACAAGCAACAACACGTTTGTTGTATGGGAGCCCCTTAAATATTTATTTTATTCTGTTTTTATGTTGTTGTTATAGCGGCAACAGAATACATCAACTGTGAAAATTTCAACTGTCTAGCTATCACGGTGCATGAGATACAGCCTAGTGGCAGACGGACAGTGGAGTCTTAGTAGGGTCCCGTTTTTACCCCTTGGGTACGGAACCCTAAAAAACGGGTGTAGTCAAACAATTCCGAGAATATCACTTGTTTGGTTGTGTAATTTATACTTTCGGGATAAAAATTCGCATCAAAATCCATTGTGAAGCTTAGAAGAACAAACTGGTCACACAGCTGTTATGAAAAACATTGAGTTATAATGTACTACGTAATACATTACTCGTATAACTCAATGATGAAAAGCGACTTTTATTTATAATAATACTAGCGGCGCTCGGCGGTTTCACCCGCATAAGTGTAAAATATTCTTTGTGTTATTCTAATGTTTATAAGCTACATTACTGTAAATTTTCATGAAAATCCGTTCAGTAGTTTTTGCGTGAAAGAGTGACAAACATCCATCCATCCTCAATAATCCTGGTTATTCACTATCTGTGTGCCAAATTTCATCCAAATCTGTTCAGCCGTTTGTGCGTGAAGAAGTAACAAACACAAATGCACTCACAAACTTTCGCCTTTATAATATTAGTGTGACATAATATACTCCGCCGGCGGCTTCGCCCGCAAGGTATGTCGATAAAAACTATCCTATGTCCTTCCCCGGGATGCAATCTATCTCTCTGCCAAATTTTATCGAAATCCGTCAGTGGTATATGCGTGAAAAGGTAACAAACAGACAGACAGATAGAGTTACTTTCCAATTTATAATATTAGTTAGTATGGATAAATAAGTAGGAAGTAGGATTACCAGCCAGCAATAAACAATATCGACTCTAGACAAAACAACTCTTTCAGGAGACACATTCAGTATTAATTCAAACGTGTCAGATTTAAACGCCCTACACATTAGTTACAGCATTTACTATTTCATGCGAACTCCACACAAAGTAATGAACTTATATGAAGAGCATTTTCTGCTGTGAGAATAAATTTGAAGATCTGGAACACCTGTTGTGGAACTCCAAAGCCCAGCGACACTATAACATATAGGAATGACGTCTTAGCAAAAGTTGTTTAGTCTGATGTCGCGGGCAGAAGCTAGTGAACTTATACAGTCACAAGAAATTTCTACCGCTTGCAAATTATGAACTCGACAAGCATGCAAATATTATGTTCATGTATTCATGCATACTTTGCAACATTCAAAACTTGCATATTTGTTTTAATTTAAAACATCGAGGGGTAAAATTAATAAGTGCTAGTTTTAAACCATGGAGTAGGACAAAAATGGAGTGCTGAGATGGATAAAAGTGGTTTAGGTAATGCTGAGGACAGATAACCTGTGTTTGTTATTTACTAACATTTGGATGTCTATTCTAATTCCAGTAAGACTGAATTACACTGCAACTTTTTTTCCTTTTTCCTTTTAATTTGGATGCAGCAACCTAATTCTATAATTGTGTGTAAATCATACAATATCAGACATTCACTTTACTTCTGCACCTGTCAATCAAAGCGAATCAGTTTGGTAAGTCCTGAGCAGTATTAACGAAAACGATAAAGGTAAATCTTTGGAAAGTCTGTCCTTTATGCAAAACTGAAAAAAGGACTATAAATGCGGACTTAATGTCTGTGGTATTTTGTAGCTGTCAACTTTAGGGTAGTGCCGAGACATAATATGGCAGTTGTAACATGTGGTATAGATTGTTTATACGTGTAAACAAAAGGAGACAGGATAAATAACAATATGTAGAGGAGAAAACGACGATACAGTCCAAACAAGAATAGAATAGAATACTCTTTAATGTACACCGTATAAATTACAGATATAAATATAGAAATTTTACAAAGGGTGACACAATGGGCGGTCTTATCCCTAAGAGCGATCTTCACACACAAAACAACAAGTCTTGAGCTTTCCATTTACTTAATACTCTGTGTTACAATTCAAACTTGAGACGCTTGTGCGGAATGTAACTGCTCGAGTTGAAGTCAGATTAAATTAGCGTGTGTTTCACTACTTAAGTAAACATTTTGTTACTTACAAGGAAGTTGCTTGTTTGTTGGCTTTCGTGTTGATTTTAACACGTTCTCGTACATATTCTTACGTAGGTAAATAGGAGCATTTTTTTTACTAATCTACATTCTTGTACACAGGGTGGTAGGGACACCGACGCGCAACTTGTTACCCTGGATTCAGTAGATGATTATGAACCTTTCAACGTTTACCATTTCAACGCAGGGGACATTGAAATTAATCGCGGGTTATTAAAAAAAAAATTTCTTCCATACATTTTGACAGCGTAGTCATTGTTGCACTTTTCTCTGAAACAGCTGATTTCTTTTTTGATAACCAACTTAAATTTTCTACGTTTAGTTCAGAATCACGTGATGGTTGATTCTTGAAAGATGCTATTAAAAATATGTTCGATTCAAAACTAAAGTAAATTGATGGGCAAGTTAGATGGCACCTTTTCTGAAAAAGACTATAACACACATTCATAGTTTCATTTTCATAATCAGCCTATAATATTCCCACTGCTGGAACACAAGCGTCAACTTTATAAGAGGCAGTGGGCCATAATCCGCCACGCAGCCCCAATGGGGGTTGGTGGATGTCACATGTCTTCGAATTTTTGGTTTTAAGTCATGCCATTTCCCTCACGATGTTTTCCTTCACCGTTTTGAGAGCAGCGGTAATGAAATTAAGTACAGACGCCAGCACATCAAGCTACTACAATCTGTCAAATTTCTTTAATAGATTTTGTACTTTATCGCTAAAGCATAAGGTTCAAAGTTGATTGGGAAAATTTGACAGTTTCGGGTCGGTAGGTACATAAAATAAAGTGCCTGCCTGGGTTCGAACCCACCACCTACAACTCGTGACTCGCGGTTGATACCACTGCGTTACCCCTGCTCTTGCTCCATATTTAATCATTGATAGCTCTAATGCATTTGATGTAAACTGGCTCCAAAGAATGTTGCACCATATCATATTATTCTATCATCATATTCATCATCGAGGTAACTACGCCACCACACTGTAATTCATCTTCATTTATTCCGTGTCATCTCTAAACTTTGATATTTTATCCCTTCCCTCACTTTTCACCTCACAAGCTCTTTTACACCAATGATTAATATCCATACTTCTGATATTTTATCAGGTTCCCGTCCAGAAAGTACGTGACAGCTTCCTCTTATAATATCGTGCAACTCTAGATGGATTTATGGTAGATGTCTCAGTAAAGTGTGTTTGGTTTTACTCGTCCGTTTTATAAACAAACATGTCATGGCAAAAAGCGATAAAGACTTTGTAAAGTAGTGTTTGATTTATTTTTTGTTATGTATTTTTGTGGTGTACAGTATAAATAAATAAATAGCGGACTGAAATTACGTTTTATGAAAAGCTGTGTTTATAGCTATCTATAGTTATTTAATTCGAAGCGGTTTTTATTGTTATTTATAATTATCATCTGTGTTGTTTACAAAGATCTAGATATTCATGCCAAAGTTAGGCATGAATATATATCTTTAAAAAGTGTGTTTAGTTTTCCTTCCGTGTTTGTTTACAAAATTGTACATGACAAATAAAATGCACTGTACGCGATCGTTGGTTCAACGATGTAATTTGAAACTGAATACTAGTTATGGCTGACAGCCGATCTTTTGTTGAATACAGTTTTGTTGAATATAGAACTTAATATTATTATTAAAAGTTAGCCCACTCTCGAACACAAATCAAGTGGTTTGATTAGCGGTTCTTATTTCAGCTAGACAATTATAGCAGTTTAGATACATAGGCATATTTGTGTGCGTGTTTTAATATATTTTTTTTGTTAGCCTAGTTTGTGTCCCACTGCTGGGCAAAGGCCTCCCCTTTTTCCTTCCAAACCTCTGTCTTGTGCGATGGCCAGAGATCGCGAAATATGGAACTGATGCTCTCAAGCTTATTGACAATCTAATGATCGATACTTTTAATTTCTGTTTAACTTTCTGGCCTCTTTTCACAGTTGGTCGCAGTAACTAAGCAAGAGTATCCCGATCAAATGGATTAGGTTATTAAAACTGTGACCAAACGCGCGCGAGCCAAGCGAGCGAAGCGAGTGGTGCCACGGCAGCGGCCGGCGAGCGCTACATCCAAGTTGGTGGCAGTTACTTGGCTATAGTGTTTTTTGGAAAACAAAATGGGAATTTTTTGAGTTTCAATTTTACATTTCATAATGTTCAATAATATTTTTAGGAGAGTAAAATGAGAATGATTATAGGTTACATTTAATATATATTATGCCATTAAAAAATTACGTATAAAGTACATTTTTTACTCGAATGGAGTATATTTAGTTTTATATCATGAATGAAAGCTAGCACAAAATAAATATTCGTAGCAACGTTTAAAATTCTATTCATTTTTATCGTAAAGGTTGCACGTAGAGAATAAATTCGGAAAATGTCGTCGGCTGATTCATGGACTACAATTCGATTTAATGTTGCAATTTCTTATTTTTAAAGAAATATCTGAAATGAAAATAGTAAATTGATCGCGCGTAGTATAGAGGGAGAATTCTAGAAAAGTAAATATTTTCAAAATGAAAATTCTGCAATCACATGTACTAAAAGTAATACATTTTATTATTATTGTGCAAAGTGAAGAAGGGAATGTGGCTAAAAGAGGGGCCTGTGGCTAAATAATAAAAACCGCACAGGTCGATCGAACAGGTTAAGCTACGCTTGCCGCGATTGGTCTGTGGATGGGTGACCATCTTTACATACCGTGACCCCTCCGTGCCTCGGAAAGCACGTTAAGCCGTTGGTCCCGGCTGTCATTCGTGGATCTTTGACAGTCGTTATGGGTAGTCAGAAGCCCGAAAGTCTGACAACCAGTCTTACCAAGGGGTATCGTATTACCCAGTAACTGGGTTGTGGAGGTCAGATAGGCAGTCCCGCATTCGCTCCATGTAAAATACTGGTATTCAGCTGCATCCAGATAGACTAGAAGCCGACCCCAACATAGCTGGGAAAAGGCTCGGCAGATGATGATTCTGCAAAGTGAGTGAATTTTTTTTTTTTTGCTTTCTTTTATTGAATTATTTTGTATTTAAGCGATGACTTAGGTACACTAGAACTTAGGTACCTACTGCTTTTCATACTGCTCGTTAATAATCACTAAGTTAACTGATATTAATCAATTGAAATAATTACATCCAGTAATGAAACTTCAACCCATTAATTTCGATCATAATCATTTAAAATAACTGCACATTAAACAAATGATACAAATAAATCGTAGCTCATTTGTTTATCACCTGGGATACCTACAGTACAGATTAGTCGGTACAGAAGGTCGGATCCATACAAAGATATTTCAAATACGGAGAGTAGGCTATCAGAACAAAGAAGAAATGTCACAGAAAAAGTGAGTCCCATGGCTCAGTGACGCTAGTGTCATCACAATCTTCATTTCAGCCGAAAGACGTCCACGGCTAGACATAGGCCTCCCTCAAGCACCGCCATCTAGCGTAATATACCAAAATTACATAATAGACAAGTTTGACACGACACACTTTTACCAACTTTTTACCTTTGATTACCTACCGTCAGATATACCGTCGTTTGTCTATGAAAATTGTTTATTTTGTCTAAATACTGGGTAAATCCTGCGGCCTTCACAAGGTCGTCGGCTCACTTTGTGGGACGCCTTCCAATGCTACGTCTTGCGGTACGCGGTCGCCACTCCAGAACCTTTCGGCCCCATTGGCTATCTGTTTTGCGAGCAATGTGCCCTGCCCACTGCCACATAAGTTTGGCAATTCTTCGGGCTATGTCGGTTACCTTGGTTCTCCTGCGGATCTCTTCATTTCTGATTCGATCACGCAGGGAAACTCCTAGCATAGCCCTCTGCATTGGCCTTTGGCTGACTTTTAGCCTTCTAATAAGGCCCATTGTGAGCGACCACGTTTCAGTGCCAAAAGTCATCACTGGCAACACGCACTGGTCAAAGACTTTCCTCTTGAGACAGATAGGTGGACTGCCGACCTTGTGAAGGCCGCAGGAACCCGTTGGATGTGAGAAACACAGAACCGGTCGAAGTGGAGGTGCTTGGGGGAGGCCTATGTCCAGCAGTGGACGTGTTTCGGCTGAAATGATGATGATGACTGGATAAATTACAATACACTAACAAAAATAAAACGTGGTAAGGCCCAGTCGCTTTATCACCACGAAATTTGCGATACTAAAAAATTGTACAATTTGGCTTAGTTATTATTTTGTTTTACGAGTACTACACAATGCGACCGACAGGTCAGAACATGACAATGTGGAGTGTATGACACGAGACATAGAACTAGGCTGAGCGAGGTTCGCTCAACTGGTAATTGCGAGCACTTACTATGTTATTCGATTGGTCCCGTCTATCGTAAGTGTAATTAAATGGCTTTGACTCCATTCGTCGATCGTAAACGTTCGCACGCATATGTAAACGACTATGTACGCCGATCTCAGTGTATCTTTGACGAATACCACTGCCAGTCGCGAGTGCGCTTGCACTTACTGTACGTGAAGCGATTATAGCGCGCGTGAAGCGTGTCTAGCACGCGTGAAGCGTGTCGTTCGCGTGTGTGCGTACGTTTTCGCTCACTGTATGGAGCCGACATTCTGTACTATTTATTTTGTGCCTACCTAGAGTGCCAGTTGCGTTGTCAATATTCATTATCTCTAATCTGATTAATACTGATTATTTCGCGCTGCGAAATTGTTAACGTATTAATCGTTTGTAATGTTATTAGTGTCTACATAGTTTTGTTTTAATAGTTTTTGTTATTAACACAGACTTAATTGTATATTGATCCTCCTTTTATCTAAAGAAGACTTAAAATTATGGATAGAAATAGGCAGCATTGATCTATACAGGGGTCAAATTACATTAGCTAGGGAAACTGCAGCGGTGATGGGTTCGATAACGGTTTTAGATATCGATATCCATCACGTCTGCGGAGTTTCGCTAACTAATTTAATTTGACCCTCTATTTATTTATGAAAATAAAATGCTAAATACCAATTTGTCCTGTGATGAATAAAAACGTAGACAGAGTAATCTATAGACTCATGGTATCCGTGTCACCGAAAGGGGCAACAAATTCCGGCATCATTCATTACTATCATTTTTACAGCTTATTACACTACACCTACAGTTGCGCAAATGTACTATTATTGAATTATGCACGAAAAAGATCTTATTTTCTGTTTAATCGCTGTTTAGTTTTTATTATTTCATTCAAAAAAATTATTATTTCATTCATAAACGTCAAACTTGTTGTGCACATTGATGTGCTTAGCCGACACGCAGTAAGGGACAGAAATATTCTTACTCTGTCTCTTTTCTTTGCTAGTGACGGTGACGCGTCTTATATTTCTCTTTTTCTTGTGCGAATGAAAAAGAAGTTATGCAGCAGTCTATAGTTTACTCTGTCTACGAATAAAAATAACATTCAGAAACCAATTTCTATTCAGACTTGAAAAAACAAAACTCATATCTCAACATTTTAGCACATTTTCTCTTAGACAAACATCTGTTACTCGACATAAAAAGTTTTTTACTCAAAACTCATACAAGTAACTATTAGGTATCCTTAACCGACTGTGAAACTAGGAAAAATGTTCAGAAACAAAGAACAAACGGCGGTCAATGATGTGCTAGCCTTATTAATAATTCTTAGGGTCAGACTAACGGTTTCACAAAGTGTCGGAGCTTTCACCGCCGTCTTGAATTTTTGATGTACGCACTATGCGTAAAACTAATGGTGGGTGCCCTGTTTAAGTGATTTGAGGAGAACTTGGATTTTGGACTTTGTTTTTGAGTATATAAAGGTGAGTTTTGGTTGTCGGTAATGCTGTTCAGGCTAAGTCATAATTTTATGGAACGTTTGCTAACTTTGTCTGTCTTTTATGTTGAGTTGCTTTGTTGTGAAGTGACGTAACTTCACTACAAGACATCAGGGTATGAGACCGGAATAACTCAGTTATTCGGATTTTGTCAAAAATGTTTAACATATTTTATTAAATACTTGCGTGTAATATTGTAAAGAGTGTGAAGATTGCGCGCAAGATAAGTCTGCGAGCGACGTTTGACTTCAAAATGATATCCCTGCTAGCACTTTTAATCATTTTCGACTTAATGATGGCAGATATGGACAGTCTAGATCGGACGTAACCTTGGGACGCGAGACGTGTGAGTGGATATGCAGCCATCGTCATTATGGGGACCTGAAAAGCACATAATCAAGTTATCCAACAACGAGTTAGATGCCATAATATCTTTTTATGTAGTTTTCATTCCAAGTATTTTATAAGTAAGTAAGCCTGTTTAAAAAAAAAACAGGCAAGAGCGAGTCAGACTCGCGCACAGAGGGTTCCGTACCATCATAATTATGTTTTTAAATTTTCATCGGCGAGGCCTATATTAATCAGAGAATTTTAACACTGTGCACTGCGGTGTAGAATATTGCAGTTTAATGTCAGCGACATCTCTTGACCGATAGTGGAACTAATGTAACTTTTATTGATGATTTCTGTAAAAGTGTGCCATTTAGAGATTTCGTTTTATTTTTCCTGTAATCTTTACATAAAGTTCTATCAGATAGAATTATTTCAGATTTTTCTCTTTGCAAACTTAAGGGTTCCGTTTTACCATTTTGGTACGGAACCCTAATAGAAACCTAGGTGTGTCTAAGGTACGAGGCAAAAGTTGTATTTTGTGATACTCTCTTAAACTATGTCAACATTAAAAAAATACTTGGTTCCTCAAAAGGTTGAAACCCTAATTTTGTACGAGAAAATGCTCTTCTATCCTAAGCAGCTTTTAATGTTCCTGTCAATCCCCATATGTATACACGTTCTGATACTCTTGTTTTCAACAAGTCCTCTATAAGTCTTGTTAAAACCAAGTCGTGTATAAAACATGATGTATTGACATTGTTTCAGACGTGTTGTTTACAATTTCGTTCAACTTCTCGAATTTTTTTACAAGTTTTGTATAAATCTAGTCTTTTTATCGTGTTTTATGTGTAAAAGAGAAACGAAACAGTAGACACAACATATGGAATAAAATATTGTTTTAACCTTTTAGCCTTGGTTTACACCGCGCGTTTACACGCGGCGTTAAAATGCCTTAAAAAGCACCTTCAACATAAATAATGCTATTCAGGTATACCTACTAGAAAGTATTTCTGAAAAACTAACAATCATACAGTATTTATGCTGTTGTGGCAACATAAATATTTTCTTCAATTTAATCAACCACAATTTTAAATTACCTGAAAATGAAAATATGTTTGAAGAAGACAAAACATTTCTTGTTTTAGGCATCTGTTTAGATTTATACTGAGAAATGAAAACAATTGAATACAGATACGTCCAATGTATCTTGAGATTGAATGGTGGCGCTGCGCGCTGCTGACTAAGGAATATTTTACAAAGTTTTTAGTCCAGTACATTTTTATATAGTTCCCAATTTCGCCATGAGTCAAAATAAACTGTGGTCTGTAAGCTCTAAGTATCGTTAATCATAAGTCATTTAACTAGAATGACTTACAACTTCTCATTCATTTGAACCGAAATGTAAAGTTGATGAATCATTTTGAATAACGAAAATAAATGATATTTTTAAGCGAGTTTCGAACACTTTCGTTTTAGTGTCTGGGTACACTCAGTATTTTTTCGACTGTCGAAGGTGTTATGTATTTTTCCAACTGTCAGTATTTTTGCTTCAATTGCGTGTCGATTTTACTAGATGGATGCTTACATAAAGTTTCTAATTTTTGGCAATAATTGCAAACACTTGATATTTTATAGTTAAGTAAAGCTATTGCAGCAGTGGTGGCCCAATGGTAATTGCCGCGACTTACGAGTTGTAGGTCGTAGGCTCGAACCCAGATAGGCGCTTTAATTTGTGTAATTTATTTCATTACTACTGCTCTCAAAAACGGTGAAGGAAAACATTGTGAGGAAACCGGCATGTCCTAGAACCAAAAAATTCGAAGACATGTGACATCTACCAACTCGCATTGGGCCCGCGTGGTGGATTACGGCCCACTTCCTCTCACAAAGAGGAGGCCTGTGTCCCAGCAGTGGGAACGTTATAGGCTGATTATGCTGAAGTTATTGGTAGATACTAACAACTACTGAATAGTCTGTTATTCATTTCTTGTTTCCTTTCACTAGAATAAACTTGGTTCAGTAGTTAGATACCTAATTGGTTTCGACGAAATATATATAACGCTAGATTAAATACCTACATACACAACCTAGGGACAGGGTCTGTCTTTTCACTGTGTGAGCCAATCTAGTAAAAGTAAGGGCTGCCAGACAATATGACCTGTCTGGTAGGAGGATTCTCAATTTGCGTCACAAGAATATCAAGCCTCATTTCTCAAGATCTTAAAGATACTGATTTTTTTTCTAAGCGAATATGTGCACTAGATATTTATTTATATTCATAGTAGGTATCTATTTAAATAAAACAGAAGTCGTGTTAGTTACACCATTTATAACTTAAGAACGGGTGGACCGATTTTTATAATCTTAAATTTGTTGGATTTGGCTCCGCCTCAAATAGCAGAATAACTAATAAAACATGGGAAAAATTCCCAAAAAAAAAATTAACATAATTCATGTTCTCATACATTCGTTCCTATTGATTCTGAGGCGATCGTCGGGTCAGCTGGTATGTACAATCGTGGATACAAGATCCTTAGTCAAAATGAGTTAAATACAAGCTCAAGCGACACGTGTCTTGCGACAACGACTGCGATGAAAACCAATGAAATAAGTTGTTTAGAGCATGCCACGAGTTACCGCGACGCGACATGACGCGTGCGACTCGTTTTTCAACTCTCGACGCTCAGCAGTGCGTTGAAAATCTAGCGCGCGAAAAAAAATCGCGCTCGATTAGTAGGTAATCGAAAACGCGCCCGTGCGAACCTGGGCTAAGAGTTGCGTTATTATGTCCTTTTTTTGTAAATAATATTAATATTTATTTATTTATTAAGATAAAAAGAACATAAAGCCAAATATGAGTTAATTCAACTAATGAATTGAAATTGGTGTGCCCCAGTCTTTATGCTTTGAAGGCATTGACATTAAGATCCAAAGTTTCGAAATGACAGCGGAATAATAAATTGTATTAAGTTATGATAACGTTTTATTCATCGTTTGAATAAATGGGGATTAGTAAATTGGTCTGAAAAGGTGTCAAATCGTCAATGTGTTAATTCTGTTGAAAGGCACAGACGCCAACACATCAAGGTACCCGAAACTGTCAAAGTTTTCCCAATCAACTTTGAACCTTATGCTTCATCGATAAAGTTGAAATGTATTAAAGAAATTTGACGGATTGTAGTAGCTTGTGCATAATAATTGTGATTTCTGATATTCCTAAATAACTTCGCGCCTGTTTCATCCGAAGGGTGGAGCAGAGGTGTATAGACCCACATTTCTCCAGTTATGTAGTAAATAATTCCCACCCATACGCAAAATACGCGCATTGACGTGGAGTTGCGGGCACCAGCCCGTATTACCTATTATATAATAATTTAAATCGAGAATAATAGATATGGTAACACCATAACGGTTGGGTGCGTACGTGCGTCACTTCCTACCATACCATTTCCAGGTGCTTCACGTCCCAAATGGAGGTATAATATATATTTTTTGTAACCTCGCACCTCGGCATTATTATAACATGAGAATAATTAAATGTTAATGTTTTTAAAAGAACACACTAATAATAATAATATGTATATATTAATATACACAAAGGAATAAGGATGTTGACATTGTTATGCAAACTTTTAGGGAATTATACAATGTTTTTGATAGGTTGTCAAACTGCTGTCAGAAGCACAAGTGCTCTCCAAGTATTTAATAATAACTGTGCAAAAACCGTGAATAATACCCTAAAACTGTTATCAAAGTGAAGTTAAGGTGTTTATTTTGCTGTGAAGGTGTTATCTCGTGCTAATATTCGATAAAACATCGAAAATTAAAGATTGAAAAGTTTAAAAAACCACTAAAAAACAATTCTACCCTCTCGATTTCCGAAAAGAAAGACGACATTGAGTGAACATCTGCCACCTGCCACTGTCAAGTCTGACATTTTGCAACATCTGTCACGTAGACAGTGTCGACGATCTGTCACAACCACAAGCTCAGTGTTGCCAGAACTCTGAAGAAAAATTCTCCCAGTTTTTCGTTCGGAAACACTACTAAAAGACTTCTATTCAAACCATGGATGAACAATTCAAAATATTTATGGAACAAATCAAAACCCAAACGGACGAACAAACTAAAGTATTACTTTCAAGCATTGATGAGAAACTAGAACCACTTATAAGCGAAACCAAGAAACTGAAAATAGAAAATGAGCAATTAAAAGAAAGAATCCATAAACTTGAATACTTGAACCGTAAAAACAATATAATGGTATTTGGGCTTGAAGAGACGGAAAAAAACAACATGGAACTACTAAATAACGTAACAAAAACGTTGCAGCTGAACTCTGAAGAACTGTCAGTCTATAAAAGCGACATTAACGCTGTCTATCGAGTGGGGAAAAAAGTTGATAATAGCAAAAAGCCAAGACCTGTCAAAATATCGCTCCTTAACTACTGGAAAAAAGAACAAATTATGAAAAACAAAAAACAATATGCGAAGATCTATATAACTGAAGACTATCCAAAAGAGGTAGTAGACAAAAGAAAATCTCTCCAAGATCAAATGCAAGAAGAAAGAAAAAAAGGTAACTTTGCTATTATCAAATATGATCAACTCATAATAAAAAGTGGAGGAAAAAGTGAAAGTGAAAAAAGAAAACGAGAGCTGTCCACCACACCGGAAGAGAATGCCCAAACACGGAAACAATATGTACCCAACCCTGCTAAAGTAGGTAAAATGAATGCATTTGATTTAATGAGAACAAGAAGCAACCCAACCAACAACATACCAACAATCTCGGAGACGCAATAGGAAATAGGTGCCAGCCGAAAGAAGAACAGAATAACATACATAGAAGAACAACTAAAAACATTCCCCAAGCCGGCTGGTCACCGTGGGGATTACGACCACCACCCTCACCCGTCATCAAACAGAAATCAACAGCTAAAAATTTGCACCTACAACGTAAGGTCACTGTCATCAGCAGAAAGACTGTTAGAACTAACAGAAGCTCTTAAGAAAATTAATTTCGACATACTAGGCCTAAGCGAAGTAAGAAAGCTAGGTTCCAAAATTGAAGAACATCAAGACTATGTATTATGTTATACAGGAGAAACAAAAGGGCTATATGGAGTGGGATTTCTGGTTAAGAAGGCCTATAAACAAAATATTTTAAACTACATAGGAATATCAGAACGAGTAGCTGTCTTGAAATTGAAATTTGAAGAAGAACTACTATCGGTAATACAAGCTTACGCTCCCACTGAGAAAGCGAATGACGATGAAATTAATAAGTTCTACAACGACCTGAGAGCAGCCCACGAAATCCAAGATAAAACAGTTATAGTAATAGGAGATTTTAATGCCAAGATCGGACAACCAAGGAAATATGAAAGCTTAGTAATGGGAAGTTATGGATATGGAAAACGAAATGAAAGAGGTGAAAGGCTGATTCAATATGCCAGCGAAAATAAATTATCCATAATGAACACCTACTTTAAAAAGAAACAAAGCCACAGATGGACTTGGATGGCCCCAGATCAAAAAAACAAAGAACGAGATAGATTTTATTCTGTGCAATAAACCTAAAAGAATAACAAACGTAGAAATACTTAATAATGTACAATTCCCATCAGACCATAGGTTAATAAGAGCAACACTAACAATGAAGTCTCATAAACTGAGCAGAGGAACATTTAAGACCCTTTCCAAAACACTTAAAACAGACAGCGAAAAGTCAGTATACCTAGGAAACTTGAAAGAAAATACCAAACAGCTCCCAGAACATACTAACGAGGTACAAACCTATTACGACAAGTTAGAGAACATAATTACGATCAGCTTGAAAATAAAACAGGAAACCAACGAAAGAAAGGGCTCAGGAATACTAAGTGAATCAACATCAAAATTAATAAGAAGACGTACAGAATTAATCGCAACTAAAAACAAAAGCAAAGATACAAAGCAAGAGCTAAAAAGCGTTTTCAAAACAACAAAGAAGGCCATAAAAGAAGATTACAATAACCACAGACAAAGAATAATAGAGAAAAACTTAAACTGCTACAGAAGCTCCAAGCGGGCCAACAAAGAACTAAACACACATAAAGACTGGATTCAGAAACTTAACAAAGGAAATTATGAAACGAAATCCAGAAAGGACATTATAGAACATGCAACTGAATTCTACAAGGAGCTGTATAAAAAACCACCAGAAGACCCCTGCGATAAAAAGCTAATCATTTCCGAGATAAACGAGCAAGAAGAATTAGAACCTATAAACAGCGATGAAGTATCAAGACATATAAAAAAGTTAAAACCTGACAAAAGTCCTGGACCAGATAACATAAGCAACGAAGCAATAAAAATAGGAGCCCCAGTCCTAACACCATGCTTAGCAAAACTATTCAACATGGCACTCGAAACAGGAAAAGCTCCTAAGCAGTGGTGCGACTCTGACATAATACTTCTTTACAAAAAAGGTGATCCAGCAGACATCGGAAACTACAGACCAATAAGTTTACTGTCGAGCATTTACAAACTTTTTTCCTCTATACTACTGAGCCGGATAACATCAAGAATAGACAACAAACAACCAAGAGAACAAGCCGGTTTCCGCCAAGGATTCTCCACCATTGATCATATACACACACTAGACCAAATAATTGAGAAATATATAGAATATAATCGACCTCTTTATGTAGCCTTTATTGACTACGCAAAGGCATTTGACAGTATAACACATGCCTCGATCTGGAAAGCACTTGCTTGTTGCGGAATAAACAGAACTTATATAGATGTGTGCTCAAATAACTATGATGTTATATGTTTAACAGAGACGTGGTTAAAAGAGGGCTTTAACGATAGTGAATTATTTGATGACCGCTATATTGTTTGGAGACGTGACAGAGATTACTTGGATAGAGATCAGACACTTGGTGGTGGTGTTATTATTGCTGTTCGACGTGAGTTCGTTGCGGAGGAGCGCTCTGATTGGCGCTCGTCCGCGGAGGACCTATGGGTTACTCTAACTCTGAAGCGTTCCAGACCCTTAGTATCATATAAATTGCATATTTGTACAATTTATCTTTGCAAGCAAAACAGAGGATATTCATTGACTACACAGCTTACACATTTTTATACTAAGTTAAATGATATTATATTGAATAACTTAACGGACACTTTTATTATCTTAGGGGATTTTAATTTGCCAAACTTAACGTGGCAACTAACTGATGATGAATGTTCTTTTCGGCCGGATAATATTCATGGTTCTATACAGACAGATTTTTTTGATATCTTAAATACATTTGATCTTGTCCAGTACAATGGTCATAGGAATCTTAATGAACGGGTGTTGGACCTAATTTTTTGTAATAATCACCTTACTGTTGATAAATGCTCTGACCCTCTTGTTCCTGAAGACCCTCACCATATAGCTCTTAGTATTTTTGTAGATTTTGTTGAGTATCATGAGCTCCCATCACAGCAAAGAAAAAAGTTTGTTTATCTATCGGCCGATTTTCCTTCTATAATGAAAGAACTTGATGAGTTCGACTGGCGCTGTGATCTCGCCAAAGGGTCAGTGGAGGATGCCTTGTCATTGTTGTATGTCAGACTAAATAAAATTTGTGAAACTTTCGTACCAACTAAAATCGTCAAATCTATGTCTAATTATCCCCCTTGGTATAAAACCCCTCTAATCAAAATTCTTAAAGAAAAATTTAAATATCACTCCAAGTATAAGAAATATGGCAATTTATCAGACTATGAGTCATTTTTAACTTTGCGTAGCCGTGCTAAATTATTAGAAAAAGAAATGTTCGACAGTTACATTGAGGTTATAGAAAATAGTATAAATAAATCGCCTAAAGCTTTCTGGTCTTTCGTCAAAAGCAAGCAAAAGTCTTCATGTACGTTTCCATCGGTTATGAAGTATGGACAGAGGTCGTCAGGACAGGGTGATGAAATATGCAACATGTTTAGCGAAGTTTTTCAGTTTAACTTTCTCCAGAACACTATCCCCGGTGTAACTCAGTTAGATAGCAACATGCACTGTCTTTATCAAACGACCGCCTCTGATATATGCTCTATTGAAGTTTGCGAAACTGAAGTATTGAAACTGCTCAAGGCTATTGACGTGGATAAGTCAGCGGGGCCTGATGGTATTCCTGCTATACTAATAATTAGGTGCGCACAAAGCTTAACCTTACCTCTTACCCTAATATTTCGTCGGTCCCTTAGTGAGGGAGTGGTGCCGCATGTTTGGAAGACAGCTTTTATTACCCCCGTGCATAAAAAAGGCCCTAAAGACAATGTAGAAAACTACAGGCCAATATCTAAGCTGTGCTTGTTTGCGAAGGTTTTAGAAAAAATAGTTTATGCTTCAGTTTATAGTGCTGTTAAACAATCACTTAATGACTATCAACATGGCTTTCTAAAAAACAGGTCTATTGTGTCGAATTTGCTTATCTGTTCCGACTACTTGTCCTCCACCATGTCTGAACCCTCTCAAGTGGATGTGGTCTATACTGATTATAGCAAGGCATTTGACCGTATAGACCACGGCGTCCTTTTGCGTAAGCTGCTTGCAGTTGGTATCAGAGGCGATTTATTCAGATGGTTTAAATCTTATATTGAGAATCGCTGTCAAACAGTTGTACTGAATGGATATAGTTCTGTAACTGTTAAAATACCCTCAGGAATACCACAAGGATCCCTTTTGGGCCCTTTACTTTTTATAATTTTTATAAATGACATTGGTTCGTGCTTTACCCGTTCCAAGATAATTCTTTATGCCGATGATATGAAAATTTTATGCCCTATATCAGAACTTTCCGACTGTTTTAGTTTACAGCGGGACTTAGATGGACTTCAAGATTATTGTCTCCTTAATAAACTCGAACTGAATGTCTCTAAATGTTTTGTTAGTACCTACACACGCAAACCACATCCAATCACGTTTCAGTATAAGTTACACAATACTAATATAAACAGGATAAGTGTCATTAGGGACCTGGGTGTAACATTTGACTCTAAGTTACTCTTTGATGCACACATCGAAAGCATTGTTAATAAAGCTTCCAAAGCACTTGGATTTATACTGAGGTTATCAGCGGATTTTAAAAACGTTAAAACGTATAAAATCCTTTATTGTGCTTTTGTCCGCAGCCATTTGGAGTACGCCTCACAAGTGTGGAACCCTAGTTATAATATTTATATAGACAGAATTGAGGGAATTCAAAAACGGTTTCTTCGTTTCTTACAGTACAAGACTAGGAAATATACTCCCAATTATGTAGCTCGATGTAAGAGGTTTCATATCTTGCCACTGCACGAGCGCAGACGCATTGCTGATATGACGTATTTATTTAAAATCGCAAATGGTACTATAGATTGTCCTGAGCTGTTAGGCAGTTTAGGGTTAGTTACACACTGCAAAATATTTCGCAAACCTAGCTTGTTGCATGTCCCTCATTCCAAGTCCGCGTACAGGCAGAATTCGTTTCTAATTCGTGCGAGCAGAAGTTTTAATGAACTTATTAGTGAACATGATTTGGACATTTTCAATACCAGTGTTTCTCGGCTTAAGCATTTGTTGGTGAAAAGCTTCTTTACGGATAAGTAATATTGTTAGCGTCTAAGTGGTTTCTAGTTTATACCTATTAATCGATCGTGTTATTTTATTATGTTATTTTTGTTATTTTGTTTCCTAATTTATGTTAGAGGTATTTTGTACCGACCTTTTTTGTTGTCTTTTTTGTTTTAAGTGTTTATTAGTGGAAACTTGTAAATGGCCTTCAGATTTATATTGTTTAAGAGCATTGTTTAATTTAGCTGTAAGTATCCCGAACAGAATAAAATAAAATAAATATTATAAAGAACATCTACTCACAAAGCAGAAGCAGAGTAAGATTAGAAACTAAAGGTGAAAAGATAGTAATAGGAAAGGGAGTCAGACAGGGGGATCCCATGTCACCGAAACTTTTCATAGCAGTGTTAGAAGGAATATTTCAAGAAATAAACTGGAGAAATAAAGGACTCAGAATGCAAGGTCAATACCTAAGCCACCTCAGATTTGCTGACGATATCATCCTCTTCGCGGAATCAGCAACTGAGCTAGAACAAATGGTACAAACACTGGACATAAATAGTAAAAAAGTGGGGTTACACATGAACACAAGCAAAACAAAAATCATGACGAACCATACGGAAAAGGAAATATACGTGTCGGGATACCAGATCGAATATGTAAAGGAATATATCTACCTTGGAAAACAAATATCATTTGATACAAGAAATAACGAAACTGAAGTAGATAGAAGGATCAACTGCACTTGGAAGAAATTTTGGTTACAAAAGGAAGTACTAAAAGGGGATTACCACATGAAGTTCAAAAGAATAATAATGGACACCTGTATTTTACCAAGTATAACATATGGAAGCCAAACATGGACATATACTAACAAAATAAAAAATAAAATCTTATCATGCCAACATTCGATGGAAAGGAGTATATTAAAACTCAGGAAGATACAGAAAACCCGAAACGAGGAGATAAGGAAAAGAACCAAACTAACAGACGCCCTCCAGCACGCTCTACGACTAAAATGGAAATGGGCAGGCCACATTTCGAGATGTAGAGACCAAAGGTGGTCATTGGTGTCAACGGAGTGGTCTGGACCGGGAGGCAAGAGGAACAGAGGCAGACCACGCAAGAGATGGGCGGATGACATCGCTGAGGTAGCTGGTCCGAGTTGGATGGAGTTGGCCCAAAACAGGAAAAATTGGCACGGGATGGAGGAGGCTTTTACCCAAAAGGGATCCATACCCAAATAAAATTAACACAAACTATTTAATTTGTAATTGTATAATTGTAAAGTATGGAATAAATGAGCTTTATTATTATTATTATTATTACAATGTTTTTGCAACCGTGCTTAGAGATTATACCTGCTGCAACGATGAAAGTAGGTACTGTTAGGATCTGATGAGGTCTAAGAAATCAAACAACGTTACGATTTCTTCACGTTTATTTTGACTGAACGTCTGTAATGACGTTTTTCGGACGGAAAAGAGACGGAATTTTCCCGACTAAACTATCACTGTTTTATTCTAAACAAAAAAACCTAATACAAAATATAACCACCTCGTTCTAAACTTGCTTGACTGTTCGAATATGACCAGAGGTAGTCTATTGCCAGCCTGCATTACATAAGGTCGAAATTATCGGACAACCTTTACAGTAGGTACCCACGCTGGTGGCAAAACATAGAATCTACTGAATTGTTACTGACATTTGAATACGTACATTTTATTTAATTTACGTACTTTAATACTACCTATAGTTGGGAAAAGGCTAGCCAGGTGATGATAACATTAGGCTAATATTTCAGAGGCTAACAACACATAGGTACTATATTGCAAGAGCTATCTTCAACCTAGCCCCTTTCGTCAGACAATAGGCGTCTCTACAATCCATAGAGCTCACTCTCATGACACCGGTCAGGTGAATGTAGTGCGACGTGTCGGCACGTGTGGGAGCGACGTCCGACACGTTCACGAATGTAACGACGTGTGTTCTGGACTGCTTCGGAGATTTGTGGAGCTAGGAAATTAGGGAGAGAGTAGGTTTAAGGGGCTAACATGACATAAAGCGCGGTCTTTGTCGGACTGCATAGAAAAGAAAGAGAACCGCGATAACACAACACTGGTAATTTATTGCAAAATATGAAAGAATTATTTAATTACAAAAAATCTATTATTTGGACTAATAAATTAAAACACTAGTATTTTAGTATGTTGCTTGTAGAATAATTTGACAAAAAATCAGAATGATTGTATGTATATTAAGTAGTATGGTTTTTATTGTAAAAATAAAGTTTTTAGAGGTATCTTCATGATTTTTTTCTATCGTGTTAAATTAGTTGTATTATGTTTTCAACACACTATCTACCTAGCATATATCCTGAAGAATATCATATATTTTTCTGATTTTGTACACTGTAGTCGATCATATACTTTTATTGTTTCTAAAACTTGCGTTTTTTGTGTCTAGGTCCTGTAAGAAAATATTAACTGAAAGAGTTATGCGTTGCGTTCTTATTTTTATCTAATCGTATGCTGCTCCGGTTGCCGTCATCATGTCAACGCCGCCGGCTGTCACTGAGCGTTGGAGCTCTGTCTCGTATAGGGTCGTAGCATTATGCTGAGCGATGGCCGTTTTGCGTATTAGTAAATATGTGACGCATATTTTTCCCAAACTTGTTTTTTTTTTGTGTTTGAGTTCTTTCTCTGCGTCATTTTTACCGCAAGTAATCATAGTAAAAAAAAATATTTTTGAGTGACCATTTGCAACAAAAAGATCCTAATAAGTTTTTTGTTGTGGTTGCAATCGAATTTGAACTTTGTAATGTATGACATTCAGTTTGTTGTTCCATAACTTGAAAATTATCTCAAATTTCGGTCTCTAATATACTCATCTTGGAAGTCACCTTTTCTATAATTTCTTTGGTCTTCTCCTACTTTTATAGCCAAACAACAGCCTAAATAGTCTTATGGCATAAATCTTACCGACTCTATTCCATAATGTTTCATAGCTCTTGATGTGAATAACCCTAGTACCAACTGGTGTGAACTGGGTCGGGGGTAATACACAATACTATCGTCGATCTATAGCCGTTAGATCATATCTCTGTGTTAAACGTCTGCCTATTGAAATTCTAAAAGCGTTTCTCTGTAATGAATAGCTTCCAAGGAAGTGGTGGAACATGCAAACTGTATGGGGCAGGTAGCTTTATAGGTAGTGTAATAATAGTTGGGCCACTTAGGTCACTTAAGCTACATTAGGCCGATTCTCTCTGGAATCAAGGGGCCACAAAAACTTAGGGTGGAAATCAAAGGGGTTTTCGGGGGTGTGAGATCCCCTAGACGACCAAAGCATGCTTATAACACACATTTGAAAGTAGTTGTATTATTGTAGAAATATAAGTTTTGTTTAAAAACGATTGTGATTGGTCGCAGTCTTGCCCCCGACAGGTCGAAACAAGTCGGAACCTATCGGAGGCCGAACGCGAACAAAATAGTTGGATAGGTGGGCCGAGATGTCACATGTCTTCGAATTTTTGGTTCTAGGACATGCGGGTTTCCTCACGATGTTTTCCTTCACCGTTTTGAGAGCAGTGGTGATGAAACAATTTACACAAAGTACAGCGCCTGTCTGGGTTCGAACCTACGTCATCCACTTGTGTTTCACAAAGTGCTCTCATCGAACCCCCGAAAAAAGCCTAAAAATTCTCTTTTCAAAAATCCGTAATCCAAGATGGCGGATGTCCGTACGTTATCTTGCCGCGCCGCTTAGCACATTGTAAAGTTTGGAGTTCTGTGCCTCGGGCCAAGCCGAGTTTCTTCATCACCCTAATTACCTGTCTTAAGCATTGTCGTTCACCGACCTGTACAGCTTTTGCACAAACTAGTATTCTCTTACCTTACAAAGTATGATAATACTGCGGAGATAATATTTAAATTAAGCTTTGCAAATTTGCCTTTGCATTAAAAACTGGAAGAGGTTTTAGCATTGTAAATCATCTGTTCGTTTTTTCTTTGTTATTTCTATAGGTTGAATGAAATTAAGTAGAACGGTGAATGAGAAATCTTGTTAGAGTTAGCATAACATAGCATATTGAGCCTATAATGTTCCCACTGCTGGGACAGAGGCCTCTTCTCAGTGAAAGTAATCTACTTACTTATTTTCGACCTCGAAGTTACAGTTTTCCAAGCATCTATTTTCCCTTCAGACTTCATCCAACCTAACATATTCCCGACACGTCTCTTAAAACGAATTCAAAACAATGCATCCAGCAATTCGTTGCTTCAAAGTCAACAAATATTTCAAAGAGCAAACTCGATTTGGGATGCATCTAAAATTGTCTACCGAAAACTAGTGGGTAGGGTAGAAAGAGCGGATTTTTATGCATTTAAATATACAGGGAGATGCAATCTGCTGAACGTATCTCTTACAACGTGATGCCGTGGAACCAGGGGTGTCTAACGTTGAATTTATGAAGTCATTAAAAATACCTGGCTAAAAATAGGGTCGTACAGTTATAATAAAAATCTTGATTGATATTATTTTGTGAAAAACGCAATCTCTAGACTAATATGTGAAGCTCATTATTATTTATAGAAAGGTTTTCCACTCACCAACCTAACCACAGTCAGGCACTTTCCGTCGGGCACCTTTCTAAGATCTCAGATCTCAGTCAAAAACTACCTTAATCAGCTGGTATGGCATAACTACCATAATCAGCTATAATGCTGACACAACAGGCCTTCTCTCTGTGAGAGGGGATGGGCCGTCACACGTCTTCGCAGTTTTGGTTCTAAGACATGCCGGTTAGCTCACCTGTTCCTTCACAGTTTTGAGAGCAGTGGTGATGAAATAATTTACTTAAAGTAAAGTGCCTATCTTGGTTTGAACCTTCGACCCTACTCGTAAGTCACGGTCATTTCCACTGGGCCATACTGCTGCGGTTAGTTAGGAGCAAAGTTTAATCGCAAGGTACTAAGGTCCGTATTACAAATCCTCAAGTATTACGTACTTAAAAGTAGTTAAAAGCTATTTGATTGGTGAAACTAGTGAGGAAAACACTCCAGAAGTCCAACAGTCACTGTACCAGTATTGCTCTCAAGTCTCATAGATATTCAAATACTAGCTGCGCCCCGCGGTTTCACCCGCGTAAATGTCGATACCGTGGGAATATCGGGATAAAAAGCCTATATGTTAATCCAAGATATGAGCTACCTCCATACAAAATTTTATCAACATTGGTCAAGACGTTTGAGCGTGCAGAAGTAACAAACATATAATAGTAATAGCCTCCCCGACCGTTTTCGGTCATGGAGCCCAATCTCAATATAGATTAGCAGGGTAGGTACGCAGGAGATATTATAGTGCACAAGTGTGTGCGCAAACACAGGTGCACTCTCTGTTCCTTTACTCTCATAAGTCCGATAGGACGGCAATCCGACACGACCGGAGAGAGTTCAGGCGCGGGACCAACGGCTTTACGTGCTTTCCGAGGCACGGGGGTAACTTCCAAACTTCGGACTGTTACTAAGAAATTCCTAATGGAAAACCCAATAACACTTTGTCCGACCCAAGAATCGAATCCAGGACACCACGCTCAGCAGTCACGCTTGCAACCACGAGACCTACGGGGCAGTCACACAAAAAAAACAAACATTATAAACACACACACTCACAAACTTTCGCCTTTATAAGAATTGTGATTGCGTGTAGCAACCCTAACTCTATGGTAGGTACTAGTTCGAAATGGATGGATGCATCTACTGTTTTGCTTTACATTGGAACGCTGATGGATATTTCCTGTTATTATGCTAATTTGATTCGACTGCTGGCTGGTTTGTTAGGAGGATTAAAAGAAAATTCCAGTGGTTTAAACAGGAAATTCTTGCTTCATCCAGATAAATGATGGTACCCATTAGTAATTTTCCATCTGTGAAATACATTTTATTTTTTGCCTACGGATTTTTTTTATTAAACATTTACTTTATATGTAATACCTATATTGCATGGTCAAGGAGCTGCGATGATGTTAATGATTTTTCGAACAAATTGTTTTCCCACATAGTTGACACATGTCACCTTATCGAACTGTCATTTTCATTCAAAATGTTGGCTATGACGATATTAGACGCAACAACATGGTTGCAGTGGCGGTGCTTAGGGGAGGCCTAAGTCTGGACTTAGACCTCCCCTAAGCATCGCCACTGTAATCGGACAATCCCGCTGACCTGGGTCAGCGGGATTGTCCGAAAGGGTTACCGCTGGCCCGGAACATAAAGGGCTAAGGAAAGAACACGGGTGGGTTTTTATCAGTAAGAGTCTGACACTCCCTTCCACTCCACCCAGAGCGGGAGGGGTCATTTGATGATTAACCACCCAAAAAAAAAAAAAAGTTTTGTTGATGACTTTTATTTAAAACTAAACAACTGATAAACTGACTAAATTAATATTTTCATTTAGGTACTACCACGGATCTATGGGTACTACTGTGGCACAGAGAATGCTTACTTTGCATTTTGACTAGAAAACTCTCTTACAGTCCAGCCGTCGAAAAAATGCATTCCTGACATCTGTCAGTGTGACAATTAATTCTAGGCGATAAAGATCAAATTCACAAAACACGTATTCGTTCGTAGACAGAGTAAACTATAGACTGCTGCATATCTTCTTTTTCATTCGCACAAGACAAAGAGAAATATATTAACGTCACTAGCAAAGAAAAGAGACAGAGTAGGAATATTTCTGTCCCTTACTGCGTCTCGGCTAAGCACATCAATGTGCACAACAAGTTTGACGTTTATGAATGAAATAATTAAAATTATGAATGAATTAATAAAAACTACACGGCGATTAAACGGAAAATAAGATCTTGTAATAATAATAATAGTACTTTTGCGCAACTGTGAAAATGGTAAGGTGCAGTGTAATAAGCTGTAAAAATGATAGTATGATACACATTGCCGGAATTTTTTGTCCCTTTCGGTGACACGGATACCATGAGTCTATAGATTACTCTGTCTACGTATTCGTTTGTATGATACTGACAAGTGTTATGAACGCATTCTCTCGTAAGCCGCACGTAGTACGTAGTAGTCTTTATTACAAAAGAAAGTGTTACAAAATGTGTGAAGTCCTTGGCACTTGGCTACGATTCTTTGCTACGCGCTGTCTACGAAAAGTATTCGTAGAGGGTGCCGTAGCAAGTTATTGCCTACGAGTCTAAAATGACTCAGTGTAAACCACGTCATTAAAAAATTGACCCAAATAGCGTGCTATGATAATGAAATATGCACCAAATTATGGTAAAATCATAAAATGTTTCTCATTTTACGAAATTTCGAAACAGGATACAGACCGCAGGCAGAACCATATTGACACGAAATTAATAACTATGAAAGCAAAAGTAAAATTCACTAACCAAATTAAAAATGAACTCACAGTAAAAACCTAAAATATTAATTTAATTTAAGTGGCTCGTAACAAAATGATGGTGGCTTTAAATTATTTTTTTATTGGGTGCGAATGGTGACTGTTATTAATGTAATACATAATATGTCGGTTATTCTTTTCAGTCGGTATAGTGTGTTAGTCGGTTTTTTGTCTACCTGTGCATACATTATAATCAACTACCGAATCACTGTACAACTCAACGACGATACGAATGCTTGGACAATTTTGTTTCTCTCTAAATTACTTTGGCAGAATCATAAAAGGATAACATTATGAATCATAATGGACAGTTAAGTTAATCGTATCAAATCATATTGGTAAAGGATTTTTCAGTTATTTTTTTTGTCTGTGCTAAAATACCAATCAATCCAATCCAAATCCAATCCCAATCTCTTTGAATATACTCGTACCTAAGTAGTGCAGCGAAAAAAAGAAAAACACGTACTGTCTTCGCCATATTATGATTCATAATGTTATCCTTTCATGATTCTGTCAAAGTGGCCTTTTTAGGCCCCCTGCACCCTATTGCGTAGCACACTATCAATCTCAATCTGAATCATTTTGAAGGATATTGCTAATTCATTGCTCCATAAGTTCGAAAAATGTGTCTGCTTAACAACATAAATAACGCAATGAATGTTGTTGAACTGTCAAAATGAAACCGATTGCCGCACCAAATGAGTGTTATGATGACATGGGCGATTCATGGTAACTTCAAAAAAGTACCACACATCTAAGGACAGACATATTACTATATATAATATTATGTACCTAAGGTTAGTTTAAACGAATCTTTTATTTCCTTAGAGATGTAGCGAGTGAAACATTTTCTCACAAAGATACATTACCTTCACCTGGAAGCCTGCATTTTTCTTACAAATTGCTTGAACTCAGCTCTTGGCGCGTTCAAGTTAAATTATCTCTGGAATTATCATCTGATTTTCTTTCTTCTCTTCGGGCGATGTGGAAGGATTCTTTCACGACTGACTATTAATTTAAGAATTAGGTACGTACTGTATTTTATCATGAATGTGATTCGATTGCTGTGCGTTTTCATAGGTTTTTCAGAAGGATGTTGGAAAAAAGTAAAATGAGAGCAGGAAGTGATGGTGGAACAGGATCCTCCGCTATTCATTTATGGCACGCAGGGTCCTTGATTCTGCCGAACTATTCTGTAAAAACTGACCAAGAGCGAGTCGGACTTGCACACGAAGGGTTCCGTAACACAAAGCAAAAACGCCGAAAAAAACACGTTTGTTGTATGGGAGCCCCCCCTTAAATATTTATATGGAAAAATATAAATATTTAAGGGGTCTCCCATGTTTTTAGTATTTTTGTTGTTATAGTGGCAACAGAAATACATCATCTGTGAAAATTTTAACTGTCTAGCTATCACGGGTCATGAGATACAGCCTGGTGACAGACGGACAGACGGACAGCGGCGTCTTAGTAATAGGCTCCCGTTTTTACCCTTTGGGTACGGAACACTAAAAATCGAATTGTGAAAACTTAAGTGCATGAACTTGAACCGACCTGTCAATATCTAGCACCAGGTGGAATGACAGCTCACTTGCTTCCTTTACTTAAATTTTCACGGTGAGATTTTTACAGAACAGACCGGCTGAAGATTTAGTGAAGGGTCTACTTTATTCTTTTCTTTTTTCTTTATTTTTGAGAGCAGTGGTGGCTCAGTGGTAAACGGCCGCGACTTACGTGTTGTAGGTTCGAACCCAGACATTTCATCACCACTGCTCTCAAAACGGTGAAGGAAAACATCGTGAGGAAACCGGCATGTTCTAGAACCAAAAATTCGAAGACATGTGACATCTGCCAACCCGCACTGGGCCCTCGTGGTGGATTACGGCCCACTCCCTCTTACCGAGAGGAGGCCTGTGTCCCAGCAGTGGGAACATTATAGGCTGGTAATGTAATGTAATGTGATGTTATGTCTACTTTATTCACCTGCAGTCAGCTGTACATATTATGCAGTGAAAGCATTGCGGAAAGATCAAGATGCAATTTATATAACAGGCAAGCTCATAAGATATAGATGAGATCAATATCTTCAACAGTGGATTAAACATGGCTGTTTATTACGATAATAATGACACGTGCAATGTGCATGTTTTGAAATACCCTGCTACGATTCACGATCTCACCACGAGCATAGTTTATGATATGATAAAAACCAATTTATCTCGTCTTCTCGCCGCGCCGTCCGAATGTCACTGCAGGGATCCAGCCGAATACCAGCGTCAGGTATATTTGCCTGACACATGCTGAGCTCGACTCACACTCGGAGCAATCTTGAGACGCACACCGTACCTTGTATATTCGCTATTTGATTTGAAGTATGTCATAGTGTTACTATATTTTTTTAAGTATTTTTTTAAGTAAGTACCTATGTTTTTCTTTTTGTGCATTGGGACCTTGTTAATTTGTTATCATTGAATTGTACTTTTGTGTGTTGTGCGATGGCTTTTGTGTGCACTGAATAAGTATTTTATCTATTTATATGGAGCTCCATTTTCATCTGCACGTAGAGTAGATACATCATAAACATGAGTTGAACCGTCGCGCCCACTTTTTTTGAAAGATACTTGATCGCCTTTACCCGTGGGATGTTTTAAAAGATTATAGTATTATTGCCAAAGGGCACTGAACTAAGAAATACGATGAATGCCATCAGAACTATTTGTGACTGTCATCGCAAAGTTTCAGACGTTAGAACAAATGGGTGATTCCCTTGGAACATTCTCCGAGATATATTACTTTTACCTGTAGGTATGCCTGCATTTTTCAAACAAATTGCTTGAAGTCAGTGCTAGCGCATTAGGGGGGTGCACATTCATAGTTGATTATGATTGCTTTTTGATGTTTTTCAACTGGAAGGTATCAGTTAAAATTATAATTTCCAACACTGTGTTGGAAATTAGATTCAAACGTTGTTGAATTATATAATTAAAACATAATACTGTAGAGATTATGATCTGCATGGTTTGTGGCATGCGACCTTTTTGGTAATTATTAAATTTAGAAGGGTTATCTACTAGGTACCGAAACGTATTTATATTGAGAAGTCTACGAAAACCAGGTGTTGCCATAAGTGTGCGTGGGTGTTTGTGTAGGTACATGTGTGTGTTTGCGTGTTTGTGAAATTAACGTTCTAGAGTGTCCGCAATCGGCCGCACTGCGTGCTTGACGTCTTCGGTAGTTGCCTAGCGTGTATCGGAGGATATTAAGTCACTAGGTTCTAGGCGCTAAGCAAGCCAACTGTGAGAGCGTACGGAACCTTACACTTGCTGTGCTGCAGCCTTACACGTGTTGCAGCTACAAAATAAATAATAGAATACGACACCAAGACAGATTGAAATTACCCCAAATAAAATTAAAGTTATTTAAAAGAAATACATACTGTATGGCAATTATTATATATAATCATTTGCCAAATAATACTCAAGATCTGCCATTGCCGTTTTTCAAAAGGTCATTGTTCAGACTGTTATTAGGAAAAAAATATTATAGTGTTCAAGAATATTTAGAGGATAAGTCGTTAATAACACAATAAAATTAAAATAGCCTTTATTTTACCACATGCAACATTTACTTACATAATTCATTATTATTATTACAACAATACAATTTATTAATAATTAATTATCTTAAACAATTTAAATCTTTATTCATTGACTATTATTATTTTTCTAAGATTCATATTTTATTTTAATCATTATTATTAGGCTAGAAATATATGATGTGACTTTTTTTTATAAGAATATTTGTACGCCATAGTATGGCAGGATATGCTGGAACCAATATTGTAACATCTACATATTTTACCATATTCTAACAAATAAACATTTTTGATTTTTGATTTGATTTGATTGATTTGTGGCCGCAGCTTTGTTCACGTGACTGTAAACTTTTGATTTTATAATTCAGAAATCTGTTTATAAGTACAAAAGTGACCAAAAATTCTAGAAACTATATTTGTGGCATCAGAGCCGTTCCTAGAACATTTTAGACTTTGCTACATTTATTTATTTAAAGTCAAAGTCAAAGTCAAATCATTTATTTCAAATAGGCACATTAAAGGCACTTTTGAACGTCAAAAAAAAACTAAATAGAAATGATTCTAGTCGCCCATTCGAAAAGGTAGTTTTCGTATGGAGAAGAATGGGCAAGAAACTCCACCGTTACTCTTTTAAAAATGTTTTACAAGGTCTTGTATACATAATAAAAATTATATGTGAACACGATGCACCCATAATAAAATTAGTCTACCACAAAAGGTAAAAAGAATTAAAAATTAAGCAATGACAGGTAAATCAAATAAGTGATAGATACATGGAGCTCACATATTTACAAGTTATTTAAAAAAAAAAATGCAAAAGTAGTTGAACTTTAACAAGTGTGTGAGCCACTGTAGTCGCAGATTGTAAAAATGAATTAGAATAAGATGTCATAATTAAAAATATATATATAAATTAAATTAGGAACAAGTTTGATTTTGTCTAGACTTTTAGATTGTCCTATGGAGCAGGACCAGCATGTTTCCAAACATTCTTATCTTGGATATAATCCTCTAATTTGTAATATCCTTGTTTACAAAGTGTACTTTTAATATGAGTTTTAAATTTTCTTTCATTTAATTGCAATATGTCACAAGGTATTTTGTTGTAGCATTTAACACAGTACCCCATAAAAGATGTATGTACTTTAGATAATCTAAAAAAAGGTTGATCTAATTTATCTTTATTTCTAGTATTAAAATTATGCCTATCACTTATTTTATTAAAAAGATGTTGATTTTTTCTTACATACATAATATTTTCATAAATGAATTGGCAAGGTACCGTCATGATATTAACCTTTTTAAATAGTTCCCTAAGAGATTCGCGACGACGTAGATTGTAAATGGCTCTGACAGCTCTCTTTTGTAAAATAAAAATGGATTCAATGTCAGCAGCCCGACCCCATAGTAAAATGCCATATGACATAATACTGTGGAAGTAACTAAAATAGACCAAACGCGCGGTTTCTACATCTGTTAACTGTCTTATCTTTCTAACAGCATAAGCGGCGGAGCTTAGCCGCCCCGCAATAGATGTTATATGAGGTCCCCATTGTAATTTCTCGTCTAGCGTGATTCCTAGGAAAACTGTCTGATCAATAAATTCTAGTTTTTGGCCATTCAATATGATTTCACATTCGCTACTTCTAACATTCGGTAATTTAAATCTAATGCATTTGGTTTTTTTTTCATTAAGTACTAAATTATTTACCGTAAACCAATCTTGGACCTGAAGAATAGAGTTATTCACGTCGTCAAGATTTTGTGACCGTCGGTCTATTTTAAAGATTAACGATGTGTCATCTGCAAATAACACCATCTTCGGTTGATTTTGAAGTAATTGGGGTAAATCATTAATGTAAACTAAAAAGAGGAATGGACCCAATATCGAACCTTGAGGAACACCCATTGTCATTTCAGACCCTAATGAGTTTACGCCGTTTACTTGAACTTTAACCTTTCTATCTTTCAGGTATGATCTTAGCAAGTCAAGTGCTGCTTTTCTAATTCCATAGTGCTCCAGTTTCATCAGAAGTGTCTCGTGGTTTACGCAATCGAACGCCTTAGAGAGGTCGCAAAAGATTCCAATGGCATCTTGTGCTTCTTCCCAGGCGTTAAAAATGTTCTTTATTAGGGTAACACCGGCGTCAGTAGTGCAACGCCCTTTGGTGAAACCGTACTGGTGTTCATGAAAGATGGAATTTTTATTAAAGTGACGTAACATTTGATTGAGCATCAACTTTTCAAACACCTTACTGAGAACTGGTAGAATAAGTACTGGTAGAGTAAGTTTACATGCATCAAATTATAGAATATAATCCCAAGGAGTTGTACAGAGCAATTTACAAACTAAAAAGTGACACCCATTCAGATTTAAGTAGGTTAGGTAAATACAACACAAAAAAAAATAGAAATAGAAAAAATAAAAAAGAATTTCAAACTGTTTAGCACTTGTTAATAAACAAAATGCAATGAAGTGAAAAAAAAACATTATTTGTTTATACTTACTTATCTTCTCACAAAATCTTAAACATTCACGACAAGCATATAAGTATCCATTTCTCGGGAAACAAGTCTCACTCCGGTTTTATATATAGGAGATTCTTCCATACTGAGATGTACAGTCAACAAAAGAGATAAGTATGCAGGATCGTAGGATATAGTTGATGTTTAGTAAGAAATCGATGGATGTTGTCGACTGAAATTTAATTTGATAAATGAGCTGTTGTTTGTTTTCTATTAATAAAATTAAATTTCATTCGAGAACATCCATCGGTGTCTTACTAAACTTTAACTGTATCCAACGATCCTGCATACTTATCTCTTTTGTTGACTGTACCTTTAGATTCTAAAACTGAAATCACTTCAACACCACCCACTTCCCACATTAAAAACCACCTTACAACAGACTCAAGCATCAAATACGAAACATTTAAAGAGCTTCAAAAAATATTCAGCGGAGTGCCCGCTGAGTCGTAAAGGAGACAGATAAAACGTATAATTTACGAGGCTTTTAGTGCTAATAGCAAAAGGCTTTATTGCGAACCTATCATAAAGTTAAACAGAAGGTGCTACTCAAGTGGCATATCTCGAGAGACGTAAACTAGGAGACTGGGTATCGTTTATGACTCGGACGAACCGTGGCAACGTTATGACTGGGTGATATAGATCATGGTTTGATAAGAAAGGTAGATGAGTTCATTTTTTAGGTTGCATAAGTCTATAATATTCGCACTGCAGGAACACAGGCCTCCTCTCTGTGAGAGGGAGTGCCGTAATCCACCACGTGGGCCCAGCGCGGGTTGGTAGTCACATGTCTTCGAATTGTTGGTTCTGACATGCCGGTTTCCTCACGATGTTTTCCTTCACTGTTCTGAGGGCAGTGGTAATGAAATTAAATAAGTGCCTGCCTTTGTTCGAACTAACGACCTACAGCTCGTAAGTCGGGGCCGATACCACTGGGCCACCACCGCTCACCGGCCACCTCTGCTCACCGCTCGAACCTCCTCCACCGATCCAATATTAAAATTTAAAAAAATAGGTTAGTTTACATGCCATCTGTCATTTTATCATTAAAGTTCCTAGGTCAAACAATAAAGCCCAATTATTGCTTCCTATGCATCCCTCACCACTCACCAGAGATTTTTGAAGTGAAAACTTCTTTAGCGGCGTTGTACACTTTTTTTGTAATGGGTAAAAAATGTTAAACTCGCGTCAGGACACGTGACCTGATCAAAAATTCGTAAGACGGATGGAGAGTAGACAGCTGGCGTGGCGTAGGAGAGGGAGTATCCCCCTCTCTTTCTATGGCGCGGCGAAAATGTATGCCTGCGCCGGCTGTTTCGTTTAGGCGGCGCAGGGCGCTTGCGCGAATGTTCGTGTGTGTTTATGTTACAGCGTGCCACGCGCATCCATGGATGGTGACAGCTGATGGCTCGACCGTCTGTGTAGTGGCCACACTAGTCTTTATTAGACATTTAAATAGGTTCGAATCAAAACTGTTCGTTTCATACTTCAGCTATCATAAACCGATCGTATCAGTTTTAGAGATTGGCGATGATGGTTCTGGTAATAATGATAGTGAAAAAGTCGTCGAAATTATGGATGGAAGTTGATTTTTCTGAGGGATAAACTTTTTAATGTAATATAAATTGTCATGTTTGTGTACGATAGCGCAATAAATAAATATTGTATTCTACCCATAGATATCCGATTCTACCACATAAAAGATAGTACTTTTATTCTGATAATTAAAGCAATTCGTGCAAAATTATTCCATAACCATTCCAAAATATCCAAATACTTAAGTTTTCACTTCTGCCGGCACTCCCGGAGTGCAACCCGTCGTTTTTTATTATACAATAACATCGTCACAGACAGAGAGAGGTGGAAAGAGAGTTGGAAGGTCAAAGCCCAGCCGTGGGACATTAAGGGCAAAAAAAAACATCGTCATTGGCTATAATTTCCTGATTTAAGGGGCTTACATGACCTAAAGCGCGGTCACTGTCGGACTGCATAGAAAACAAAGAGAAGCGCGATGACACCACGCTGGTAATTTATTGCAAAATATGAAGCAATTATTTAATTACATAAAATCTATTGATTGGACTAAAAAATTAAAACACTAGTGTTTTAGTATGTTGCTTGTAGAATAATCTGACAAAATCAGAATGTATGTATATTAGTATGGTTTTTATTGTAAAAAGAAAGTTTGTACAAGTATCTTCATGGTTTTTTTCTATAGTATCAAATTAGTTGTATTAGGTTTTCAACACACTATCTACCTAGCATATATCCTGAAGAATATCATATATTTTTCTGATTTGTTTACTGTAGTCGATCATAAACTTTTAAGCATTATAAAACTTGCGTTTTTTGTATTTAGGTCTTGTAATACATTGCACTCTAACTTAAATTAAAGCTTTTAAACAGATCAGCCTTAATTATCAGCATTGTAACAATTCCTTTATACTATAGGTCCATATTATCTAACTGCTCAAACTCTGGCCAAACACTTGATTCGGCGGCTGTAACTCATCTAACATCGTTCCGTCCTGCTGGGTATTCTCGGCACGTCACTGCGCTGTCAGATCAATCACCCACTTTGATACCCGGTACATTTCCTGGCTAGAGTGCCGCTTTTGGTTACAGATTTCATACGTAATCTTAGGTAGGGTTATCATCCTTCCGGATAAATACGGTTTTTTTGTCCCCGTTCGGGCTTTGTCCGGACTTTTCGACTCTCAATATTGTGCGTACAACTTACATTTTCAGTTGGAATGTATGAGAGAATATGTTTTTCAACTAGGTACGTGAAAGTTTGTTCTTGGGATAAATTAATTCCAACTACGGAACCCTTCGTTGTGCGTGGTCCGACAAGCACTTGGCCGGTTTTTTTAGATATTACTGCACTTTACACTCCAAAAATTCCAAATGTACTCAATCAAAACTAAAAAACAGAAAAATAACCCTGTATTTTTATTCCCTTTCAGTGAGCGAGAAAGCAAACTACATACATTCATCTTCATTAGTCTATCAGTGTTGTATTCATAGTTTCTTTGAATTTCACAAAATTCATGTTGTGATATAGAATTCCCCAGTTATTTGCAAAAGTCTTTGTTAAATAATATGCAGAATGAAGCAAATCTTTCATATTTTTGTCTTTGAAAGAGAATCTGGATTTTGCGTGTAATTTTCTACGCTTGCCGATACGCGGCAAGCGTAGTGTGCATAGTATTTGATAGCCTTATTCTTAAAGAAGGCTATAATTTAACATCACGTGAGAACACTAAGTGAAAACGAAGTAATAAAGTGATGGGGTCGGTCGGGGAAACAAGAAAGTTCACGCGGACGAAGTCGCGGCCAGAAGCTAATTATATTAAAATCCTTTAATTTCCCTACATTTAAAAAAGTTTTTTAACCTTTTTTTTCCGGATGGGAAATCATCGAATGACCCCTCCCGCTCTGGGTGGAGCGGAAGGGAGTGTCAGACTCTTACTGACTAAAACCCAGCCATGTCCCTTCCTTAACCCTTTATGTTCCGGGCCAGCGGTAACCCTTTCAGACAATCCCGCTGACCCGGCAGGCTTCGGCCCTAAGGGGCCCCTTGCTCGATGCTGACATCTCTTTGAGGCGCGCATGGTACACGTACGCGCCGTCCGGCAAAGTTTTTGACCTTCATTGTAGTTTTTGAGTACAAGAATAAAATTGACCTTCTAAAGAAGTACTTAAAATAGTCTAGAACAATCCACTGTATTCTCTATAAATATTTGGAGTATTCAGGTCAACTAGACCGGAGCTCAAAGCCGTGTAGCTTAATTTTAGTGCAGCGTCCCTGTTGCATTTTAATCACAGACTTCGAGTGGCCACCCCTTTATGTACGAACTATAGATTCTGGGAAATAGTTTTATAGATACTTAGTAGGTGGAACTTGACACTGTCGTGATCTGAGGGAGTGTTTTATAGACAATTTTAACATACACTTATATGAGAACTGTAAGTGCTTTATTTCCATACCATAATCAGCCTATAATGTTCCCACTGCTGGGACACTGGCCTCCTCTCGGTGAGAGGGAGTGGGCCGTAATCCACCACGCGGGCCCAGTGCGGGTTGGCAGATGTCTTCGAACTTTTTGGTTCTAGGACATGCCGGTTTCCTCACGACGTTGTCCTTCACCGTTTTAAGAGCAGTGGTGATGAAATAATTTACACAAAGTAAAGTGCCTCCTTGAGTTCGAACCCCGTGCCCGGACCTCGCACCCTGTGACTTCTTTTTGTTTCCAAAAATTTAAGACAAAATTAGAGGCACACGGTTAACGAGCCCTGAATCGGCGGTGAATGCGATCCATGAAGCCATTGAAGAGTCTCTAAGGAAGACTGGTCCAACTGCTTTGTACAGTGGTTTCAGCAAATGCAAAAATGCATTAATTGCGAGGGAATATACTTTGAAAAACAATAAAGGTATCGTAAGTCTTATATCTAGTCTTATTTATCAGAATCCAGAAACTTTCAGTATGCCCTAAGTATTTGGTGTCAAACTCACAGATCGCATTAAGGCTACTCTTTAGAAAAAAGTTTAAAAACAGCGTGCAGATGAAGCAGCTTTTCTCCGGAACTTACAGAGAAATTACATCTGAAAAAATAGTTGGTAATCTACATGATATGAATCGTAATTTGGTTTAGTCATAATTTTTCTATCGATATCACCTATTAAGAAAAAAAACCACCAAATAACCTCCAAATCGTTGAGATGAAACCATTTTACTCCTTCATTTTTTATCAAAAGAATATAAAAAAATATCTACTGCTTTGCAATACAAACGAAAATGATTTGGTTTTGTTACTTTTTAAAAACATGAATATTTTTTAATATAATAAATTAAAAATGCGATCGTTTAAAGTCCGTGTCTATATCATCCCCGCACTCGTCCACGAATTCAGTGCGGGGCGACTCGTGTTGCTAGGCAACGCGACGCACGTCCACGTGCGTCGCGTTGCATGCCGGTGGCGGAGTGGCGCGGAGAGGGGTAGTTAGCTCCGCCCAAATGCACAAGGTCGTTGGCATGAATACAAGCCTTAAGAACTCTATAATTCGTTCCAAAACACAGTTAGCGGACGCTGACCTTACATCTGAAGTTGAACTGGGCTGGCCATATCTGTCGCAGTCAGTGCAGCCCTACGCAAAAACCACCACTCAGTGGATCCCAAACGGCAGGAAACGACCACGCGGCAGACTCAGAAAGAGATGGCGGGATGAGCGGGATTCCTTCTTAAAGAATTGGCCCACAATCGCTGTAGACCGGGAAAAGTGGAAAGAGGGAAGGGAGTTCTTTGTCCTGCAGCGGGACAACACAGACCCATAATAAAAATAATAATTAAATAAATCAAGCAATAGGTACAGTCATGGACTATGACATAGGGTGTTAGTAACAGGGAAATTCATTGTTAAATAAATTTACACCGCGTATGTCATGGATTAAACATTTTATACAACTATCAAATATTGACAGTTGGGATTTGAATATGCGGACAATTTATGATGGTAGTCAATTTGCTTAGAAAACATCCCTGATTAACACACAGTAATAAAAAGAACTTGTAAAAGAGCTAAATTAGAATATCTGAAACGGTATTCTTTGAGCGTTACAGCTTCTTTTACAAATTCTTTTTATTTTAGCTGTATATCTATGTAAGCTAAGATAGAAGATAGAATTATAGGGATTCCTCGCTCAACTACGGAACCCAACACCACAGTTTACCCAATAACTCTAGATTACACTGCACCACTGGGTTTTCTTGCGAAACTTTCGCATTAGCCGCTTAGATTTACTCCGCTCTAGAGAAACTAGTTTTCACTCAAGGGAATGCTCTAAGAGACTGGTTTATAGAATGCCTAAAGTGCGTCTTTTTACTTGTCATATTTTGTAAACAAATATGATAGACTGACATTTAGATTTCTTGCTCTGTGGGTGTCTTACAAAGATCAAGCTTTTTATATCTAAACTAAAGTGTGCGATTGAAGCGAAAACTCGTGACAATTCGACGTAAAGAAAATTAAAGTAGGTATTTAAATGGCAAGAGCAGTTCTTTAAATTAACGTACAGTATATTATATTATCTTTCTCAAAAAGATCTTAGTTATAACTAACGTTCGTAATACCGACCCTTAAGAGCGTTTACGCCGTACGGCATTTCATACAAACTTGCAAGGCCTTGTTTTTCAAAATTAATGAACTGATTATAATGAAACTTCATACGCATAAGCAGGATACAAAGGTCTAAAAAGTAACTCAAGAACATTTTCGAAAACTTTTTAACAAAAAAAAAAACCGACTTCCAAAAAAAACACTACAAACTGAAAAATAACTTTAATTTCGGAAGTCGGTGTCTTAGGGATCAGTATTTTAGTTTTTGCCACCGACTTCCGAAATTAAAGTTATTTTTCAGTTTGTAGTGTTTTTTTTGGAAGTCGGTTTTTTTTTATTTCTCGCTTTTTAGTGGGTCTATTTATAATTTATCTAAGTTACAATAGCCTAATGTCAACTTGCCCATCGCCTTTTTATAAAATATTCCTTTTCTCGATGCAGGGACGTTAATTGTTAAGGAGTTCTCCTTTTATTAGTTTTTAGATTAGATGCTGATAATCCTGGCTGCAGCATCAGGCCAAACTTATGTCAACATTGCATTGAACATAAAATAAAATTAGTCCTGTTTAAAATGAGCCCAAACACGACTACGGTGCTGTAATTTCAAGGTTTGTACTTTTTCTGATGCTCCTGGCTTCAGCATCAGGTCTTCGGTGTTCCTCAGTAACAGTACGTTTATCCACACATCGAGCCCTTTTCAATGAGCCTAAACACGATATATCTGCTGTTAGTTGTCGAGGAGTTAGGTACTCTGCAGACTATCCTGACTGCAGCATCAGGTCATGACTTGATGATCATGAGACCAAATGTGGCAAATGCCCTATCAAACATCAAAACAATTTACTAAAACAGTCCTTACCTGTTCGAGTAACTTCTTACTGTTAAGGAGTTGTACCTTCCATCATCAGCCCAGCTACCTGAGATGGTGACAACCATACACAAATACACAAGATACTTCATAAAATATGCGAATAAAACAATAAGTGAGCCTATAAAATTTGAGGATTGCCCTCGATTTCTCTAAGATCCCATCATCAGATCCTAACTTGGAGACAATGGGACCACCTCAGAACTATCTACTTTCGAACAAAAAAAGAATTTTGAAAATCCGTCGACAATTGGCGGAGTATTCGATGAACAAACATACAAAAAAAAAAAACATACAAACACCCGAACATAGTACCTCCTCCTTTTTGTGAAGTCGGTAAAAAATAGTGTTACAGCCAAATTAGACCGATTTTAAATTTTCCATAGAAACAGGGATTTCCAGTTATTTTAAATAAGACATTTCGAAAATATTCTTTTTTTTTTTTTTTTTTTTTGCGGATGGGAAATCATCAAATGACCCCTCCCGCTTAAGTAACTTTTTAGACCTTTGTATCCTGCTTATGCGTATGAAGTTTCAATAAAATCGGTTCATTCAATTCGAAAAACAATGGCTTGAAAGTTTGTATGAAATGCCGTACGGCGTAAACGCTCATAAGTGTGTGATTGATTCAATAACTCGTGATGTTCACACAATGTTTGTTTACAAAATTAGACAAATGAGGAAGAATATACTATAGTTTCTAGTTTTCATTGTAGTAGTAAATGTTTCGTAAGAGTAATATAAATTATCAAAAGTTTACACTATAGACGCGTTTGAATTGAGGTAGGTATGTTATGTTGCAAGTGTGCTCTGCGTAAGAGATTTACTAGCTGATGCGCAATTGTTCTAATTTTATCATCTATTTTGTGGAGGTCAAGATCATAATTTTGATTATAAACGAGAATAGATGGAAGACCTATTTTCCTTGACCAATATAGGGCCGGCAAACATGAATGAATGGTATAATAAAATTTACGTACCTACTCATATGAGACAGGAAAAAATGGAAAGACGGAAGGGAGGCCTTTGCCCTGCAGTGGGACATAACAGGCTCATAATAATAATAATAAAATTTTCATTGAAAATCTTTAACGGGCCTCTGCGAGTTGGCTTCGGCCCCTCGTACGCCTTCCAAAGGACCGGGACCCCATGGTCCCGAGATATGTTAAAATAATAATACTCATATGTTGCCTAGTGAACCAATATTTTGTAACCTAGTGAACCAATTTAAAAGAATTTCTATGAAATTTCTTACCCGTTCTTCTCCATAGGCACCTACTATGCTTTGGAATGGGCAACTAGCTTCATCATTCTAATGGTCAATCAGAATCTAATTTGACAATGCAAAAGTGGTTAATGGCTATAAATGGTTTATTTGAAAAAAAAAATGCTTTGAGTTTAAGTTCACCAGCTTCGAGCATATTTTTTTTCAAACGTAGCATTTGTGTGTGCTTCTTAGCCCGACTGCGGTGGAACCCAAAAGGAGGGTAATGATTTTAACAAGATATTACTGATATAAAAGCATAGCGTAATCAGCCTAAAATGTTCCCACACAGGCCTGCTCTCGGTGAGAGGGAGTGGGCCGTAATCCACCACGCGGGCCCAGCGCGGATTGGTAGACGTCACATGTCTCCGAATTTTGGTTCTAGGACATTCCAGTTTCCTCACGATGTTTTCCTTCTCCTTTTTGAGAGCAGTGGTCATGAAATAATTTACACAAAGTAAAATGCCTGCTTGAGTTCGAACCCACGACCTACAACTCGTAAGTCACCACTGCTCTGCAATAAAAGTTTAACCTTTATTCGTATAAAATGTTTGGGAGTTGGTTACGCATAATATCTTTTAGGGCATAACATCGAATTTTACGAAAGCCAGATATTGAAAATCACGTTACGATAACTTTATATGGATCCTTGTCCTTGCTAAGAATACGGAAGTCAGAACAATACCATAAATGAACGATTTGGTAACACAAACAAAGGGTACTAAAGAGGTTACTGTTCATGTCATATACACAGTAAAACAATACTGCGACTGCTTTTATTACAATACTAAAGCACAAACACTAACCTGAAATGTTTCTCATACCACTTTCAAATTCCAACCCTGAAGCTTGCCGGGCAGGGTTCAAAATCATTTGGTGAGTAACTTTTAAGTCTTGGATATTATACTGTCAACGACGATGCAGGTAGTTTCGTCAATGATAATAACATCAGGTTGGCTTGAAGGGTAGACAGAAATAAAGGATATATGGTGTTTGGAACGGACATTGCCTTTTCAGACATAGTTTGTGCTGAGTGCTGAGTCATGGTCGTTTTGCACGGAATACCTACACAATGTGGAAATCAACGGTTTTATTTTCCACAATTCATTTTTTTTTTGGTAGATTTGTTGTGGCCGGTGTCACAAATTGAGATATATTTTTTATCTTTTAACTAGGTTCTGCCCGCGACTTCTTCCACGTGAAATGTCGGTAACCGAACCACCGCGTCGCAGTGCATCTTCTTCCTGCGCTTTTACTTCATTTTTGCTTAGCGTTCCTTCTTTCTTTTTTTCTTTTTGCTCGCCTCCTAAGAGTCGTAGATTGGTGTTAATAGCCTAAAACCTTCCTCAAAAATTGGGCTATCAAATGCTAAAATATTTTTTTTAATCTGACAGGTATTTCCAGAGATTAGCGCGTTCAGACAGACGCAGAGGACTTTGCTTTATAATATGTAGTGATTACATTAATATGGAGGTATGTGGGCATTTTAAAGGAGATTACAACTACCTGTAACAAAATACATTAGGCTGTGTTATTAGGCAATCAACAGTTTTCTTGCAGAGATCCCAAATTACATAAATAGGTAGGTAAACTAGATTACTTTTGTATTAATTACATAATATCCACCACACATTAAGTAGTTTAAAAGTTCACCTGACTATTTTAACCTTGTCTACAGAAGCCATATTGCAAACAACTTCGTTACAAATTTATTTCCTACTAGCTTGCGCCCGCGGCTTCGCCTGCAAGGTATGTCGATAAAAACTATCCCATGTCCTTCCCCAGGATGCAATCTATCTCTCTGCCAAATTTTATCAAAATCCGTTCTGTGGTTTAGGCGTGAAAAGGTAACATACATACATACAGACAGACAGAGTTACTTTCGAACATATAATATTAGTATGGATTTTGGTAATTTTGGGCTAAGTTTACTTCGGGCTAAGAACAAAGGACTTTGAAAATCATTTTATTTTAATTTAACTACAACTGATAATTAATCTATTCCGAAACTTAGAAGGAATATAATAAATAGAATTTTAGACTTCAAAAGTCGTTCTTGAAAATAAAATGGACAAGGATGAAACATTGCTTCTTTGTATCTCAAATTTTGTAAATTGAACTAAATTAAAGGGAAAATCAAAACGGGAATATTCCAGTTCAGTAGCAGTAGCAGTCACCTAGTAGGGGGAGGGGTATGTCGGCCTCCTATCTACGTAAACCCCACTCTTCCTTCTACTTCGGGGTCCTGGGAGATACTTGCACATTCACCGTACCCCCGACTGGTATCAGTCCGCCATGCCGAGCGAGCCAACTACCAAGTACGGCCTATCCCACGACCGTACTCCCTCACATAATGGTGCGTATGGAACACTGCATGCCACCTCTTTGGTAGGTAAGTCCTCCAGACCGAATTTCGGCTATGGCAGCCAATTTCAATAGAGACCTTCTACGCGGGGGATATTAGAGCATATTCACAGGTGGACTCTTAGGATCAGAACACACCACGACGTGACGCAGTGCGCAATTTTCAAGATAGCAATACAATTATAGACCTTATCTACTACACAATGCATTGAGGTGGGCCGTGCAGCGCCGCGCGGTGTAGCTCTACGTAGTAGACACCACCTCACTGAATTGTTTGCCTTTTTCTGCCTGTCTTGCAGCTGAAGTGCGGGTCGCTTAGACATCATCCGACGAGCTCTTGTCACCGTCGGCGTTCCAGCTGTATTAGAACCCAATGGCTTGGCACGCGATGATGGCAAGAGACCGGACGGTATGTCTTTATTTCCATGGAAGGTGGGTAGGCCTTTAGTGTGGGACGCAACGTGTCGATACTCTTGCGTCATCTCATCTTCCTGGCTCGGCATGCTGTGCTGGCGCTGCTGCTACGGCTGCGGAAAACCTCAAGCGGCAAAAATATAATAACCTTATCGGAAATTATATTTTCGAGCCGTTTGGGGTTGAAATCCTCCGGCCCCACAGTCCGAGTGCTCAGGGTCTTTTTAAAGAAATTTCGAAATGCTGAGTTGGTTCACAGTTCCCGTAACCCAAGGGCTGGCTTTTACCTTGGCCAGAGGCTAAGCATTGCCATATTATTATAACGTGGTAATGCCGCCAGTCTCTTGGGTGCATTACCAGTCGACAACGATGCGGATGAATTTTTCGATGCTATTTTTTAGTTTCTGTTCCTATAGTTTTAGTTAAGTTAGGATTTAATTTTGTTATTTTTACTAACTAATTTAGTATATTATGTATACTAAAATAACAGCCATATTTTTATATTTTTTTTCCTGTATACTACGTTTTTAGTTTTGGCCTCACCAATCAAAATATGTTTATTTATGATCACCATTCACTCTATACCCACTTCTCCTACACATGTGACAATAACTATTCATTTATTGTTTTACTAGCAGCAGCCCGCGGTTTCACTCGCATAAGTGTCGATCCAGTGGGAATATCGGGATAAAAACTATACTATGTCCTTCCCCGGGATGCAATCTATCTCTCTGTCAAATTATATCGAAATCCATTCAGTGGTTTAGGCCTGAAAAGGTAACATACAGATGGACAGACAGAGAGTTACTTTCGAATTTATATTACTGGTATGGATTGTAGTCTCCATCTTGTATAAAGGAATTCATTCCCCAAAATTCATTGAATAGGTACCTCTGCCACATAATAATACTCAAGCGATCCAAGACGGATTCTATTTGCATATCGATTCAATTTATAAGTCCACCGTGGCATGTACCCGTATTTTTCCTTAAATAGGTCGGGGGTGCAAAGAAATTGAATTTGAATAAAAAATTGGCTTATTTAAGCTATTTTTACCGACTTAAAAAAAAAGAGGTTATTAATTCATTAGGCTTGATTGTTTTGAATTTTGTTATTGTCAGAATTCTGGGAAGAGAAGAATGTTTGGGTTATCTTTGTATGAAGGCTGTCGGGTTAAGTTTCTTTGTCATCAGAATGCTTTTTTTCTTAAGATAATTCAGTATCATAAATTCACGCCTTTTTCCCATCGGGATAGGTAACAACTACAGGACGCCGCCGCCATATGATCCTTACATAATTATGTTTTTACGTTCATACATCAGCTGATGTATTCTGTAAAAAATCGCACCGTGCAAACTTAGGTGAAGTGACCTTGAAGTTAGCTGTCAATAAGTAGTGTCAATCCCTAGCGTCAGGTGGAATGACAGCTCACATAAAGCTTACTTAATCTAAGTTATCACGGTGAGATTTCTGCAGAAAAGACCAGCTGGTCATACAAGCACGCTCCGTTGGGAGTACTATTTTCTTTAAAATGGATAAAATTAAATGCTTGCATTTTTCATAGTAAGTGGAAACCTGTTGCTTTACATTTGGACGAAATCCAGAGCTCTACAAAGCTTTCGATGTTTTTTGAACGGAATAATTAATCCTTATTTTTACACCTGGGAGGTTTCTCACGTTTATAATTTTGGCTGTTGTGCACAAAACTAATCTGAACTAATTGCATTTTTATGTAAGTTACTTTTGCGCAGTGGCGGCCCAGTCGCTCACAATAGGCCTTATCATCATCATCATTTCAGCCGAAAGACGCCCACTGCTAGACATAGGCCTCCCCCAAGCACCTCCACTTCGACCGGTTCTGTGCTTCTCGCATCCAACGGGCAATGGGCCTTATAAAAAGTCCCCCAAAGGGCAATGGAGAGGGCTATGCTTGGAGTTTCCCTGCGTGATCGAATCAGGAATGAGGAGATCCGCAGGAGAACCAAGGTAACCGACATAGCCCGAAGAATTGCAAACTTAAGTGGCAGTGGGCAGGCACAGGGAACAGATAGCCGATGGGGCCGAAAGGTTCTGGAGTGGCGACCGCGTACCGGAAGACGTAGGGTTGAAAGGCCTCCCACAAGGTGGTCCGACGACCTTGTGTAGGCCGCAGGAACCCGTTAAGAATATGAAGAATAAGAAAAGAAGAAGAAAAAAGAAAGAAGAATATGTATGTTTAGGTTAAGGTATGTGCCTGCATGTATGGGCATGCGTCGCCTGAAATAAATAAATAAATAAAAGGCTAGGCAGATGATGACTGTCGGTAAAGTAAAGGAACTGGCCACCTGGAAATCTTTTAACTGACTAAGACAGCAGGTGGGCCGCTACAGGTACAACATAGTCAGGTAAGGGTACTCCGGTCAGCCATAGTGCAATTCGCAAACGATGCCTCACCTCTTGTCGTGCTCCCTGTGAAAACACACCAGCACTATGAAATACCTTTGCAGGGCCAACGATAATGCTTTCGAAGTGGCCAAATTCTGGACGAAGCTTATTTAAAACAGATAAATGGAATTACCAATTGTTCGAAATTGTACCTACTTTATTGTCTCTGCATCACCCAAAGGTTGATTGGTCCGGCTTTTTTTTTATTTATTTGTGTGCGTAACGTATGAAATAAATAAATAAAGATGGGTAGGTAAAAGTTGTACACGTACAAAATGGCGGTAGCAGCGCAACAGAACGTCACCGCAACAGATAACGGTGACAAATGGCATCCTGTAATGATTAACATTACGTGAAATGACGCAAATGTTTCAGCGCTGAAACTTGTAAATGGGAGCTTTTAGTTCTTTTCTGGCCTTTCTGTGGATAAATTGTGGGTAGCTAGGTAGGACTTACTAACGCAACGGCAGTTCTTATTTTTTGGGTTCAGCAAAATTCAGAATTATGCTCACTATTTATTATAAGTTCATGTCGCAGATGGATTGTAGAATCCGCGGTTTTATAAAACCGCTAGTGGTTTTACAGACGACGATTTTAGACGACGACGTCAGATTCGTTGTTTTTTTATTTGGTAGATTATAGTTCAAAATTTTGTCGCGCTACGAGTATGTGTAAATGTATGGCTCTCGAAACAGAAATAACTAAATCGAGTAATACGAGTAAACTTTACCTTAATTCAAGTGAAAACAATGATTTTAAGGACAATATTGATTAAAACTTATCAGAGTTTTATGAAAGACGCTCATTGTGACTGCAGATAAGCCATTCTGCATTAAATCTAAACGTCGGTAGCAGTTTAGTAAAAACGTAAAACAATGGGCAATGACAATCCAGCTGAACGTTGTTCAGTTGTTTTACATAACGGAGCTGTTTTGTAAAACAATAGCTGGCGGTTTTCTAAAACAGCGGATTCTACAATGCATCTGCGACATTCACATAACTCTACTTTAAGAATTTCTTCTTTTTTGGTATTTTTAAGCACTGTCTATTCTAGGGACACACGATGTAAGAACCTAATTATCTTTTCCTGGATTATAATTTCAAACCCTCGTTCCTGTGACGTCAATGCAAAATGAATTTGCTTTTATCTGCTAGACTAGAATAATTGACAAATGAAAACCATTGTTAGCTTTTTTAACACGAAAAATTGAAACAATAAGGAAAAATTAACGTTACAAAGTTATTTTTCAATAAGTATTAATGTATTTTCATAAAGCAAAATTGAGATATCATCCACAATGAGCAACTGAATCTATCAATCCTCACGCAGACATAGAGATATACATTTTTACACGTCCCATTGAGTAACACACGCAAATCATTGCTAAAACATGCTATTAATACATCTTCAGAAACTCAAACAGCTATGACAAATGTTCTCCCAAACGATTTGCGTACAAAAAACTTGGCAAAATACGTACATTGCACATCAACACTATCCATCACAGACTAAATTTTACGTAATTATTCACTTCATACATAAATTAAATTCTGACTTTTTGTTTTGTCCACAGTTAAAATAGTGATAGGTAAATTAAGTGGGAGGTTTGAAAATTGTGGTCTAATAAAACCCACAATAAATTGTGATGACAATGACAATAGTAATTTATATCTAGTTGGTGAGACAAAACAATAAACCTGCGTTCGCGATTTAGTTGCCAAAAATGTAAACAAATATGAGTTTATGGAAAAATAACTTTAATTCCTACACAATACAGTTCAGGTTACGCTAAAATTTCAAAATTTTTTATAACTTTTTCAATACTCACTCTAAAATCAACTTAATTTCAATTAACATAAAGTTGATATTTATTTAACTTGAAATAAATCAATTGGAAACATACATTTGAATACGAGTAGACCTTAGATATTTTGTTAAACAATAATGTCTACAAAATATCGATTCCGTTATTAAACCAATGAAATCCAAGCGTAGATTTAAATTCATAGATGTAGTTATTCTAGGCAGATCTATGCGGCAGGAAAACTATATAATTTTGGATATGGTTTTAACGAATACCGAGAACAAAAATAAATATTGAGAAAGAGGCCAAAAGTAATTGGTGGTTTACAAAATATTGCATGAATGGACTCAAAAACAAGCTGCATACGATACCAAGAATAGACTCAATTAATTCAATATTTCTGGGAAAGTATTGAAATGGAAAAGTAGACATAATTAAAACTTTGTAGATTTTTAATTTTTATGTAATTTTTTCCATTATGGCCAAAGCAGAAAAATAGCCAAAAGGTGGATGAATTAATAATACAAATTACCATAAGCAGGATCTGGATAAGGGTCTAAAGGGGAAGCCTGACACTGATGCGGTGTCTACAACTCAACATGCGAACTACGCGTCATACTGATGTCACGCAAAATCCTGCATCTCGCAAGCAGAGTTTACCGCGTAACTAGCATTATACAACGGCCCGACTTGAATCATCGGGCGGTTGCCCGCCGGACAAGACACCCATCTGGTCGGAGGATCCTCCCTTTTCTATGGAGGATGAGTGAACTTTACCCTGTTCCTCATATAACACCAAAAGAAAAATACCTATAAACAGCAGTAGGTGAACATGACTGTAAAAAACATATAATGTATCATCACGCCTGTAATTCCCGAAGGGTTAGGCAGAGGTATACCAGTACAGTGTATACCCCTATTTTCAAAGTTTTGTTCAAGTCCCATGTAATTGGGGGAGCCTATTGTCATCAACTACTCAATTACTCAGAAATTTTTGATGGCAAAATCAATGACACTGCCCATCCTGGAAATCGCAGGACATCATGGAATCCCAGGACATCATGCTCAACAGTAGCGCTTGCGACCAATAGACAAACGAGGCTGAAAAAGAACACAAAAATCCGTTCACACCAAGTTGATTTTCTTCTCGATCTATCTTGCGAAATCTAACACATAAATTCACCATACCCTTGTTACTAGCGCTTGGTGTAATAAAATTTAACTTTCTGTTCTGCCATCAATCTTGTCCCAAATGATTAGGGCAAGGAGACGGATCGCCGCGGTCAATGAGGCTTGCAGATCGTGGTTATTTTGTAATCTTAGTAGTATTGTTACGGAAGATGATTTTCTGGATAATTTGAGGTGATTTTGGATGGATTATCATCCTCATTAATTTTAATCTTTAACAAATCTTTGTAGAGTCATGATTAACCCGAAACCCTAATTGCGTAACGCACCATCAATCTCAATCATTTTGAAGGATATTGTTAATCTATTGTTTCATAATATTTAATTGTTGTACAGCTTTGAGCCGTTTGGGGTCGAAACGCTCGGGTCATGGGGCCCGAGTGCGCGTCTAAAAATTTCTCGCCGGCTGGTCGACACTTCCCGTGACCAGAGGGCTGGGACGTTCTTTGGCCAAAGTATTAGCATTGCCATGCAACGTGGCAATTCTGCCAGTCTTCTGGACACGTTTCCGTATGACAGCGATGCGGACGAGTACTTCGACGCCTAAGTGTCCTTTGTTTTTGTATTTATTTGTATAGTATGTTAGTTAGTCATTTAATTTAGTATCTAGTGTAAATAGTTTGTATTTGTTTTATGTATGTAAGATAGTACAATAAATTGTTGTTATTAGTCTAAGTTTAATGTTAGTATTTATTATATATAGGTACTTCGATTTATGTAATTGGTTTGTTTAGCCGTGTAAATCAAATAAATAAATAATATTTTGTGCAATGCAATGAATGTTGTTGAACTGTCAACATTAAAGCCATTACTACTGATAGTGTGTTGTACGCAATTACCGCGCAGTTGAATGCCGTAATTACAGAAACAATTAAAAGATAAAGAGCAGAAGTTCCGGATACGAAGGGTTAATAAATTGTTCCGTGATCAAAAATACGGGCGTACGGTTTGAAAAGTCATATTTTTTAAATGCATGTTCCCAATTAATTATGTACCACAACAATGTTATTTCAAAATGAAAACATCAACGGAATGTTCAAGTCATTGCGTTTTTGTGGATGCTTGAAAACGCAAACAGCCATTAGCTTGCTTTCAGTTTTCACAATGTTTTAGGTACTTAACTATCCCTTTGATGAATCTGTTTTTATCTACATGTAATAAAAGATTAGGATGTTTCATCATTGTTATTGGCCCCAGATTTTCTGTAGGATATTTGGAAATGTGTAAATTTTACTTTAGATAAGTACCTTCTAAATAAAAACTTATCTCCTGTAATTGGCAGAAAAGATGGATCATTGTAGCTTATACATTGACTAGTTTCTGCTCGCGACGTACTTCGTACGCGTCAAATTTCTTGTTGCCCCGACCCACCGAGTCGTTACTTCGTTTCCGCTTATCTTTCTATTTTTTTTTGCCCGACCTCGGAGGATCTAGCGCGATGTTTAATAGTCTAAAGCCTTCCTGAAGAATTGGGCTAGAATTTCAAATCTGACAGTAGTTTCAGAGACTAGCGCGATCAAACAAAAAAACAAACAAACTCTTCAGCTTTATTAATACTCGTAGTATAGATTTTAACGAAGTTTCCAACGTTGTCTGCAAGCAAAACGAAGCAGGATTTTATTTCTGCGCTGTTAGAAAGAAAACGAGGGTAGACGAAACAAAAGGGGTTCATGGCATAGAACAATACCTACTTTGTTTTGATAGAACTTTTAATTTTTTTGCTGTGTCTTTGAAGCTCAATGTTTGGGAACTTTGAGAATTGGAATGTGTTCAATTTGTAGTTAAAATTACGTTTTGAGTAATTTTCTTCATAATGACGCACATCATGCAAGGTAGGGAAAATGTGAAAATAAATAAAAACAACATTTTCTCCGTATGTTTTATTTTGAAATGACATATCCATCCGTACTATCCATACTAATATTATAAATTCGAAAGTAACTCTGTCTGTCTGTCTGTATGTTACCTTTTCACGCCTAAACCACTGAACGGATTTCGATAAAAGGCAGAAAGATAGATTGCATCCCGGGGAAGGACATAGGATAGTTTTTATCGACATACCTCGTGGGCGAAGCCGCACGCGGGCGCAAGCTAGTACTATCATAAATGCGAATGTGTGTCTGTCTGTTACCTCTTCACGCTTAAACCGCTGAACCGATTTAGATGTAATTTGGTACAGAGATAGTTTGAGTCCCGGAAAAGGACATAGGATAGTTTTTATCCCCATATTCCCACGGGATCTACACTTATGCGGGTGAATCCGCGGGGCGCTGTTAGTATACATATACTCACGCCTTCTTCCCATGGGGATAAGCAGAAACTACAGAACGCCACCTGCAACGATACTTACATACCTCCTCTTCCTCTTTATTTTGAAATGACTCTTTTTTTGTCTTTTTTATGTCCCACTGCTGGGCAAAAACCTCCCTATCAAACATACAAAAATACAGTCTATTGACCGTATTCCTCAGAACTGACAGAATGTATTATTATCACCTTGGCTACTTTTCAACCAGTTGGTGATTCATTACAGAATATAATGAGTTCACCATAATTTATTATCATCATAGTTTCATGTTCTTAGTCAACACAGACTAATGATTTAAAGACCACATCAACCGACTCCTCTATCATAATTAATTCATGCATTTCAGTCTATAAATCTTATAGAAATAAAATGTAAATAATAATTTTATAGTGTAACAAAATTTCAGTCCGACAAGTCGACGGCCGAAGCCCTAACACTTGCATAACTGTAAACTGTAAACATTTTGCGACGCTTCGTGCGTTATGACCTTCAGCGCAAGTTATAGGCGGTGGTGAGGCGAATACATAAGCGGAACGGGGTTTTGATATATTATTTCATATAGCTAGAAAGGAGGTGTAATGAGGAGGTGACTGTAATGACGACTTTCAGAGAAGTATGGAAGAAGAACAAATTCAAGGCGCTATAGCTTGCAGAGTAAGCAAACTGAAGTGGCAGTGGGTTGGCCATGTTTGTCGAAGGACCGATGGCCGGTGAAGAAGACGAGTCCTACAGAGAGTATTGGCAAGCGTATTGTGGGACGCCCCCCAGCTATATGGACTGACGACCGTAACATCGTAAGAACGTGACTGGGGCAGATTGGATGCGGAAGGCAGAGGTCAGGGTGCGGTGGCGCAGACTGGGAGAGGCCTATGTCCAGCAGTGTCCCTATTATCCTGTGATAATAGATACTAATTAACTGACCATCGACAAAGACAATATTTCAGGCTAAAATATCGATGGTCATGATAGACCTGCGTCACTTGTACCTATAACAATAAACTCGTCTCGAAGGGTCGTGCGTTATAACCTTTACAGAAAGTCATAAGCGCCAGCGGAGCGATTATATTAGCGGGTCGGACACAGCTTGGATTATTCAATTTATAACTGAGGAATTGAGCATTGAGCACACCAGAGTCAAACAATGTCGTCTATCGTAGACAGGGTACAGAGGGGTTATTCCTGTATGTATTAGAACGTTCGCATGATAACAGTCCGACTGACTAGAGAATGCGTTCTTGATTCCTGTCAGTTACAGTCACCTACCTGTCACACAGTGACAGTACCTGTCAGTGCAAACGAATACGTGTTTTGCGAATTTGATCTTTATTAGCTACTAAACTAATACCACCACACACACTACAACGCACACCACCACACACACCACCACACACCACCACCACACCACATTCCACACCACACCACCACACCACACACCACACAAACACCACATTCCCACACATACCACACACCCACACACACCACACTACCACACCACACACACACACCACACCCACATTACCACATTCTCTCGACGGCGGGACTGTAATCAGTCTCAATGTGTCAAAAAACTTCTAATTTGCCTATATTTTTGACAAGACACACATTAATATTGTCACTGAGATAAAATTGCGACTTTATTTTGAACGTGTTTTTAAGTTCGAGATTTGGCCTTCAGACTTGTCACGACGAAACATGATTTTCATTAGATATCTGACAACTTAAAAAGGTTAAATCTTCATTAGGTTAGAGGTAAACGTTGTATAGCGTCTGTATAGTTACACAACGCTTTGTCTTCTTCTTTCGAAAGTCAAATTACTGACGACTGAAAGAGAGAAATCGGTGTGTAACTATTCGTCTGATATATAATACGTTTATTACTAAGGGGGTTAGTTTAAATAATTATTCATAATAATATATGAACGTTATAATTCTGATAGTACTATAGGATGTACCTATCTATGTATGGCGTTATAATGAACTACCCGATATCGGGGGGCACGGCAGTGCCCCCGCCAAGTCGAGCAAAAAGCGGCACGGCCGTACCATCCTTTTCTCGAAGCAGTTCAAGCCATTTTCGACCCCCTATAACTTCGTTGTGGATAAAACTAGAGACCTGAATTTTCAGTAATCAAGCAGGTATTGTATAAACACGGTATATTTCAAATTTCATTCAATTTGAACCAGTAGTTTAAGAATTATAACTAGTCAAAGTTTCTTAATTTTGTCACTCACTGACTGACTGACCGATCATCAAAATTCTAAGGCACTTCTAGCAGACATAGAAGCTTCAAATTTAGAATACAATTAGTGTTTAGTGTATAAATCAAGGAAAAACTAAAATATTTTGCAATTTCGGTCCGCTTTTCTAGATACACAAACTGCACAAATAACTTTGTAATCCCATATAAATATGTAGGATTACAAAGTTATATTTGCAGTTAATGAATCAGTGTACCTGTATAATTATGTACAATCTAATGGAATAATAGGTGTAGATAGGTACCTAGATATAATTATGTTCAAAGGTAACTTGTAAAATAGTCAATCAACGGATTATGTTCAAAGGTAAGTTTGGATTACCTATATTATTTGCCAACGATTTGGACGTTCTGACTGACCGATCATCAAAATTCTAAGGCACTTCTAGCAGACATAGAAGCTTCAAATTTAGAATACAATTAGTGTTTAGTGTATAAATCAAGGATAAACTAAAATATTTTGCAATTTCGGTCTGCTTTTCCAGATACACAAACTGCACAAATAACTTTGTAATCCCATATAAATATATAGGATTACAAAGTTACATTTGCAGTTAATGAATCAGTGTGCCTGTATAATTATGTACAATCTAATGGAATAATAGGTGTAGATAGGTACCTAGATATCTGGGGGCACGGCCGTGCCCCCGCCAATTCGAGCAAAAAGCGGCACGGCCGTACCATCCTTTTCTCGAAGCAGTTCAGGACATTTTCGACCCCCTATAACTTCGTTGTGGATAAAACTAGAGACCTGAATTTTCAGTAATCAAGCAGGTATTGTATAAACACGGTATATTTCAAATTTCATTCAACTTGAACCAGTAGTTTAAGAATTATAACTAGTCAAAGTTTCTTAATTTTGTCACTCACTGACTGACTGACCGATCATCAAAACTCTAAGGCACTTCTAGCAGACATAGAAGCTTCAAATTTAGAACACAATTAGCGTTTAGTGTATAAATCAAGGAAAAACTAAAATATTTTGCAATTTCGTTCCACTTTTCTAGATACACCAACTGCATAAATAACTTTGTAATCCCATATAAATATATAGAATTACAAAGTTACATTTGCAGTTAATGAATCAGTGTACCTGAACAAAGTCGCTTCCCGCTGTCTGTCTGTCCCTATGGATGATTGCGCAACGGATTTTGATGCAGTTTTTTTAATAGATAGAATGATTCAAAAGGAAGGATTATTTGTATAATACATGCATAATATAGTAGAGAAACACTGATAATTTTAGAGGTTTCTAATGTGATGTCGTAAATAAACAGATTTTCTTGCGCTTATATTGCAAAAGCTAGCTGAACCCTACGAGATAGATCAAAATAATGTACTACAGTATTGCACACCTTAAAAAGGTCTACAAAAAAGTCCGCGATGGTATATGTCTATCTGTTAGGGATAACCCACAATAACCATTTTTTATCCTTTACTTTTTACGAGAAATAGTGGCTTGTTTACGAAGCGATTTTAAGCAATACAGCATTAATCTATATCCAATTAGGTACCTTAAATACATTGTGCATTTACTATAGATCAATTTGGCCCTTTGAAGCATGTAATTTAAATGAATATTTTTGAAGATATTACAGATTTAAAAAGTAAGGAAATTGCGGTTGCGCTGGTGAGTTTACCTTAGGCAACGACAGGATAATACGGTTAAGTAGTCACGACCTCTCATCGTTTGGTGTGGGGTGTACCTCGAGCTCAGCAACTCCCCTAAATATCTTGGTATTACCCTGGACAGGTCTTTAACATTCAGCAAAAACTGCAAAAATATCAAGCAGAAGGTGCACACTCGCAACAGTCTTCTTCGTCGACTGGTCTCATCGAAATGGGGTGCTTCGCCTGAAGTTATGCAGACTACTGGACTGGCGCTATCTTTTTCTGCGGGAGAATTCGCGTGCCCTGTGTGGAGCCGTTCTGCCCATGCAAAGCTGGTACTTAATATCGTGTCCTGCGTGTCCTGTCAGCTGCACGTTACAGGAACTGATGGACGCTGGTGAAGTCGCCAAACAAGTAGCCGAATTCTGGGCCAAGTCCATTTAGATTGCTATCGACACGCTAAGAAGAAGAATAAGGTCAACTACGAGATGCCATAGTCAAAAAACAAAAACGCGCTTCGCCCTATTAGCACTTTAAGATTAGCAGCGATCGCACGCGTTTATCGGAGCTCTCTAGCGAGGAAAATAACAATTATCCATATTAATGTTATAAATTCGAAAGTAACTCTGTCTGTCTGTATGTTACCTTTTCACGCCTAAACCACTGAACGGATTTCGATAAAATTTGGCAGAGAGATAGATTGCATCCCGGGGAAGGACTTGCGGTAGTTTTTTTATCGAGCGAAGAAGCGGGCGGAAGCTAGTATATAATATAATGGAATAATAGGTGTAGATAGGTACCTAGATATAATTATGTTCAAAGGTAACTTGTAAAATGGTCAACGGATTATGTTAAAAATAAAAAGTTAAAAAGGTACCGGAAAGGAAAAAAAGTAGGACTATCTACAAAAAGAAGTGAGATGCCATCAAAAACATACCTTGTAAAAAAAGCCAAGTCTCGCAACTCAGTTCTTCTACCGTAAAAAGTTGTGAGATCCATGAAATACCAAGTCGGTTAATTTATTCACTCCCTACTTAAGGAACCTTCTGTCTTAAGTTATTACATAATTAGCTAACCTAACAACATCTTGTAGTGACCATCAATATTAAAAATCTTCTATGTTTTAAATAAATAAATTGACTTGGCTATCGCCATCGCATGAAAACACAATGTATCTCACAGTGCGATTGCCAAGTCAATCTGTTTAATTAAAACACAAAAGATTTCTAACATTGATGGTCACTACAAGATGTTGTTAGGTTAGCTAATTATGTAATAACTTAAGACAGAAGGTTCCTTAAGTAGGGAGTGAATAAATTAACCGACTTGGTATTTCATGGATCTCACAACTTTTTACGGTAGAAGAACTGAGTTGCGAGACTTGGCTTTTTTTACAAGGTATGTTTTTGATGGCATTATAATAATAGGTACTACCGTTGACCTGCATTTAATTACGGAAAAAAATATGGTCATTCACAGGAAACAACTTATAACATTCTATAGCATAGGTTTTCCTCGTATTGAAATACATACTACCGTAATAGTGCTAAATTGTTCTAGTATCAATCATACGGACTATTTATTTACTCAATCATAGTTTCCTCTTACAGTCATGTCATTGAACTTTGTATCACTTTTTTGTATTCATAGATTATAATTACTCAGCATTATGCTGAGATAGGAGTCTTTTTGACCTCGCATGGGTCCTTTTTATCATGTTTTTTTTTTTTTGGTGGTTTTTAATGTAATTTTGTAAGTTTTAAATGCTCCTTTTTTGCTTTATTTGTATTTCCTGTGCTTCTCTAAAATAAAATATTTTTCTTTATTTGTTACATAAGACTATTATATTTGCATAAGACCAAACTAAATATAAAATCTCAGTTAACATTACAATGACCAAACTCAGTCAAACGCTTATTTACGAAAATGTTTGCATTTACGACCCAAACGATGCCAACAACGACACCGCATACATAACATAACCTCACGTTTCTATTCCCCGGAGGGTTGGGCAGGCTTGTACCTTTTAGTACACCCACATTTCGCCAGTTATGTCTTGGTCCCATGTTATAAGGACAAACCTATTACCATCAAGCAGACACAAACCCAGACCCTGGGCTGCTACTGAGAAATTACAGATGGAAAAACCCAATAACACTTTACACTTTACCCGACCTGAGAACTTCATGCTCAGCAGTAGCGCCTGCGACCACTTTACGCCGTACGATGCCGTACGGGCGTACTGAAACTTCATACGCTTAAGCATGATACAAAGTTCTAAAAAGTTAGTAGAGAACATTTTCGAAAGGTCTTATTTAAAAAAATATAACTGGAAATCTCTGTTTCTATGGAAAATTTAAAATCGGTCTAATTTGGCTGTATCACTATTTTTCGAAAATGTTCTCTACTAACTTTTTAGACCATTGTATCCTGTTTATGCGTATGAAGTTTCATTAAAATCGGTTCATTCATTTCGAAAAATAAAGGCTTGAAAGTTTGTATGAAAATGCCGTACGGCGTAAACGCACTTACCGACCGCATCCTTAAAAACCTTATTTATGGAAGTAAGTAGGTGTGTTTTTCTGGAAAACGATTATATAGCGGCCACTGGTATTCTAGGAAAAGCTTTAGATTTCCACGCGTGTCAGAATTACTATCAAAATATTTTATTTCTTATTTATATACTTAAATAAAAGAAAGTCGGGTTAGTTACACCATTTATAAGAACCACGGGACCGATTGTTATGATCTTTGGTTTGTTGGATTTGTTTCCACCCCGTATAGCAGAATAACTGCTAAAATATGTAGAAAATTCACAAAGAAAAAATATATAATATTTTTTCATACATTTTGTATGGATTGGTTTTTCTGATTCTGAGGCGGTACAAAGGTCACCGGGTCAGCTAGTTTCAATAAACCTACATGGGCACTTATGAAACGTCAAAAGCTACTCGTAGGTGCACGGATCCAATTGGTCGTTTCCTATGGATAAGAACTAGCAAGAAACTTAACGGTTACCTACTCTTTTAAAAACAACTGGCTTTTATAATGTTTTCAATTACAGTGTTAATAGGTATGAGAAGACGGTGTAGACCTGTCAACAAATACAAGGTACTTAATAAAATAAACAATGGTCGACAAATCTACAAGACCTACAACGTTCTTACCGACGCTCACCACTCGCGACCGCTTATGAAACACGCCATACAACAGTACCACGGGCATAATTCAGCTAACACGATTAACTCTGTCGGCAGCAGATGCAAACGAGGCTTCAATGTTTGAACTTAATTACGCGATTGCCATGTCAGTCGGTACAACACTACATGCGGTGTGACGCTGGTGGTAATTTTAGGTGATTAGCTTCTAGCTCGGGAATGAAGGGTAATTAAGATGGCAAAGCAATCTAGAATGGTAATTTGATTTTAATTTCTCTAAAAAACTAAATTAAATAAATAAACTAATAGCATGCATATGTATTAAGCCGCAATTATATTTAGCCCGCGCCGCGTGTCGCCACGCGTGGGTAAGCTATCGGTTACATACATTTAGTATAGGATTGATTACATTAGTCCCGCCCCGCGTGTCGCCACGCCACGCACTAAATGTATGTAAGCGATAGCTTACCTACACGTGGCGACACGCGGCGCGGGCTAAATATAATTGCGGCTTTAGCCACATATCAACGAGTTCGAGCCGTCAAGAGAGAACAAAACAAAAGAGCCACAATAAAAGCCAGTATTGCAACCACTACGAAGTTACGAACTATCTCAGAATATTGGCTCTATTAAATCACAAAGGTCTAACTAAGTTGATCCTAAAGTGCTGAGTAGCCGTGATGAGCTCGATCGAGGTAGTTCTGAAGGTGCGATGGAGACTAAAACTTTAGAGACAGCTGAAGTTTGTTGCTGAAGATTCTCATAAAGGTGTCTAGTTATCTTTGTCTTGCGAAATTGGTTTAATAATTTTACATATTTATAGTAACAAAATTGTGGTATATGAAACTATTATATAACAGGGTTATTCAAACTCCAGAGTTTTAAAAACTTGTTATGTGTAGTTTCACACACAAATGTATCTAAGCTTTTGCAATGACGTACTTACATCAAAAACACAATAAATAATATCGTAAGTTATTACAGCGTTAAGTTATTACAGTTATTAATGGCGCCAAACAAGTAGCCGAATTCTGGCCCGAGTCCATTTAGATTGCTATCGATACGCTAAAAAGAAGATGGCGCCCAAATCTAATATTCTACTGTGGGACCCACACGCCCCAGTTTTCACCACGGATAACACTTAAATCATTGAAAACTGTACTTTAAAATAATATAAACAATGTTATGTGAAAATTAACAATACAACGGCCCTGTAAGTTCTCCTATTGAATGACTCATCATCATTTCAGCCGAAAGACGTAGGACATAGGCCTCCCCCAAGCACCTCGACCGGTTCTGTGCTTCTCGCATCTAACGGGTTCCTGCAGCGTTCACAAGGTCGTCGGACCACCTTGTGGCAGGCCTTCCAACGCTACGTCTTCCGATACGCGGTCGCCACTCCTGGGGGTCTACTCCGAAGCGGTTAACTGTATCGGCCGAATGTTCGGTCATTTTCTGATTCGAATATTGTTGTCCTACTACGAATTAAAAAAAAAAAGGTAAAAAAGGGTTAAGGGTTCTAAAAAGGTTCGGATTGGCACAGTTTGGTCGGGACCAATAGTCAATATAGGAAATTAATGGTAGTAGAAAATGACCGAACATTCGGCCGATACAGTGTTTAACCGCTTCGGAGTAGACCCCCAGAACCTTTCGGCCCCATCGGCCATCTGTACTGCGAACAATGTGCTCCTGCCCACCTGAATTACTATTTCAAGAAATATGAATCTATGACTATCATAAGGATTATATGAACTTAGAGAGCTGTATTGATGATTTTAATGATTATAATTCTGTAAATACATACCTACTTGTTACGGTCGCGAATCATATTTTGTTCAACATACAACCTGACACTGACCTGCGAATTGCAAAAAACGTAAGAAAATTTGAATTTTGCGGAGTACCTTATGCATTCCCCATTACAGCAAAAAAACGCAAGTTTTAGAAACAGTCAAAGTATATGATCGACTACAGTAAACAAAATCAGAAAAATATATGATATTCTTCAGGATATATGCTAGGTAGATAGTGTGTTGATGACATAATACAACTAGTTTGATACGTTATAAAAAAATCGTGAAAATACCTCTAATAACTTTCTTTTTACTATAAAAAACATACTAATATACATACAATCATTCTGATTTTTGTCAGATTATTCTACAAGCAATATACTAAAACACTAGTGTTTAAATTTTTTAGTCCAAACAACAGATTTCAATAGCTTGATGTGCTGGAGTCTGTCATTACATTATCTTGTCTAATAATGTTTTATCAGACCGCCATCCCTACATCAGAGAACATTCAGTGGTGTAGTTGTTACTAATGAAGGCTGGAGCAGATACCTATAGTAATTACATTCACAGCACAATGTTATGTTTCTAATGATTGATATGACATTTATTATCTACTAGCGATCCGCCCTTGCTTAGCACGCTTTTTTAACTTTACATATCATCGAGAATTCTTTATTATAATGTTCGTTTATATTTTATTTGGGGCACGCACAGGAAATACAAACAATAAAAACGAACATTAAATCCACATCGATCCAATTAAAAACTATAGTTAAATAATCAAGTTGAACCATATTATTATGTGGTTGATAGGACAGAGGAATGGGTTAATGTTATACCTACCACAAGTTTATAAAAAGCATTTAATATTGTTAAATAATTTAATTTGTTGCCTCTTACGGCAATCTATCCTAACTGTTACATTTATTAATTTGTAAGTAATAAGGTAAACTAGTTCTTAAGGTTCACCTTTTATTGTATTCGATTTGGCATAGTACACCCGTGGTAACGTAGTTGTAGGTTGTAAGTTCGAACTCAGACAGGCGCTTTATTTTGTGTCACATCACTACTGCTTTCAAAACAGGGAAGGAAAACATCAAACATTTTCCTCCGATGTTTTCGCTTCACCTAGAGTCAAAAATTCGGACACTTGTGACATCTACCAATCCGCACTGAGCCCGCATGGGGGCCTGTGTCCCAGTAGTGGGAACATTATAGGCTTATAATGTTTCACGGTGAGATTTTGACTGAGTTTACCAGATGTCATCATAAAATCGTGGGCTGGCCATATTTGTCAAAAGACCGATGGCCGGTGGAGCAGACGAGTCCTGGAGTGGAGGCCGCGTATCGGCAAGCGTAGTTTGGGACGCCCTCCAGCTAGATGGCCGACGACCTAAAGTAGGTGGCTGGGACAAACTGGATGCGGAAGGCAGAGGGCAGGGTGTTGTGGCGCAGCCTATGTCTAGCAGTGGACTGCGATACCTATATTATGCTGAGTTCATATCGTAAAGCAAATACGGTTTAGTCCGAAATCAAACCTATATTCGACAACTGAATTTATTTGACAATAGTCGCGTGCAATCGAAAACTGCGGAAGTATATTTTGATGTACAAACAAAACTGTATCTCCTGACAGCTGGCAGTCGTGCAATTTATTTCATTTTATCCAACACTGAATATTTCAGTTTTATATCAATTTTGTTTCATAGCCCCTGAATAGAATTTAAATGAAATATTCGAATTTCATATTGAATTCGAACAATCTCGCTTTAAAAATGGAACGATGGAAGAGGAAAATGGCTGCTAGACCATAAAAGAAGTGTGGAGTTTTATGAAAACAGAGCGTGGTTTATGAAGAAACCAAAACAAATTGTTTGCACCGATACCTAAATTAAAAATAGCCCCAATTAAAGAATCGCAACAATTTATAATAAATTACCAAATTATGTAAAAACTGACGAGAATACAAAATCATTCTGTAGCAAACTAATGCTTATTACCTGTGCTATTACACAGTAGACCAAATTCATGACGGATAAAACTTTTTATATCTATGACGCTTGTAGGTAGGTATTTAATTCGTTATTCTTTTCCTTTATTTTGTTAAATATAAGGTCGGAACAAAGACATAAATATTATATATCCCAGTGACATTAAAATTTTATTTTGTATTATAAAATGACATAACCTAATTCAATTAAATTACTAACAATAAATTGACATGACTTGATTGTAACTATTACCTATAATAATTATATTTTTTACTACCTACCTAACTACTAAACTAATACCATCTGACGTTAATATAACTAAATGTTTTATTGTTTTTTGTTTTAACGACATCTAGACTATTATTTCTGAGATTACTTATTTGTACTTATTTGAATTGTAATTTGTTGACTCAAATTATGTTATTATGACAACAAACCAACATTATTTTGCAGCGTCCTGACAGGGTTCATTATTCAAAAACCGATAGTAATTATTCTGTAAATATGTGTTGTACAGTCAACAAAAGAGATACGTATGCAGGATCGTCGGATATAGTTGAAGTTTAGTAAGAAACCGATGGATGTTGTCGACTGAAATTTAATTTGACAAATGAGCTGTTTGTTTTCTATTAATAAAATAAAATTATATTCGAGAACATCCATCGGTTTCTTAATAAACTTCAAATATATCCGACGATCCTGCATACTTATCTCTTTTGTTGACTGTACATGAGAGCAAAATATAAATAAATAACATCACAACCATAACGCGTCGAAAAAAACAAAAAAAAAAATTTGAAAGAACGCTAAGCGATAATGAAGCATGAGCGCAGGTAGGCGATGCGATGCGACGGGGTGGGTCGGGGGAGCAGGAAATTTCATGAGGACGAAGTCGCGGGCAGAAGCTAATAATTAATTAATAGGAAGGTAATAAATAATCTGTCGGTTGATTCCGATATTCTTATTTATAATCTATTTCTTTTGTTCCAGTGTTTTACGAGTATAAATACCTACATTAAAATTAATTTTGTAAAGCTATTTACTTGGAACCCCTTTTCCCAGCAGTGGGACAACATAGCATAACTAAAAACATCAGTAGGCATTCCAGAAAGACGACCATGTTTTCATTCTTTGGTATCTTCACTACTGCTTTTAAAATAACTTTTTTATGTGAACTGTTAAAGATGGTGACTGTTATACAAAAGCTGGAAACTCAGGGGTTTTGCAAGAAATATGGCTCAGCTGTACTTACAATAGAGCTTACATAACCCCAGCTACGCACGGGTATGTTTTTCCCGCGGCGATTATTTTTTCACGCACTGGATTTTCGACGCACTGCTCAGCGCCGAGAGTTGAAATTCCAACAATGTGTTTTTTTGACGCGCTGGGTTGCGCTCTGTTGGATTCTAAATGCTTGGCTCAGCACCGAGAATTGAAAATCCAGTGCACGATAAAATCTCGCCGCGATATTAGTCCGTGCGAACGTGGGCTTAGATACTAATGGGCGAAGACGAGGCTTGTTGCCAAAAATAAGCAGACAATTTACAAAAAGAATTCCAAGTACAATCCCATTCAAAAATTTAAACCATAAACATCAACATACTTACTCGGTACAGTCATGACGATTACGATTACGCGTTCCAAAGCGAGTGTACGTCATAAAACGCTTGTACAAATACATTCGCGTACAGAAGTGCTCGCGCCTTGAGTGCTTTATTTCTTTGTAAGAAAACTGCAATAAAGTAGAATCGTGGAACGTTTTCATGTTTTATAACGATGATACAACATCGTTTTCTGTAGTATGTTGTTTGTGAAATGTGTTTGGAGAATGTGTCTTTATATCATGGCTTTATTTTTTTTAAAGAACGTTTTTAGGGTTCCGTACCCAAAGGGTAAAAATGGGACCCTATTACTAAGACTCCACTGTCCGTCTTTCTGTCTGTCTGTCACCAGGCTGTATCTCATGAACCGTGATAGCTAGACAGTTGAAAATTTCACAGATGATGTATTTCTGTTGCCGATAAAACAAAAAATACTAAAAACAGAATAAAATAAATCTTTAAGCGGGGCTTCCATACAACAAACGTGTTTTTTTCGGCGTTTTTGCCTTGTGGTACGGAACCCTTCGTGTGCGAGTGTTGGCCAGTTTTTTTAAGTTTCTTTTTAACGACATTATACCCTACAGTATTTTGTTTGTACAGTATTTTGTTGAGCTGAACGTTCTTTAATAGTTATTTATGCAACTGTTGTATAATAGGGGCTATTAAAACACGAATGTGGGTTTATCTGTAATAATATGTAGTATCACGAGTGTTTTAATGACATAATTATAATTATACAGTTGCGTATTAAACTTTATCTACACCCATGATACGAATCCTCTATAAAAAGTTCTGAAACCATAGGGTGTTGTACAGTGTTGTAAGAACTCTATGTAACTTCATGGAAAGTTTATTACGATCTGAGTATCAAAGCTTGTATCCTAACCATTTTTGTAAACAAAAAAGTAATAATTTTTTGCAATACTGATATCGTGAATTCGAATAACCTTTAAGTTAATTTTTTTAATTACGGCGCTGTGGTAGTGTAACGCGCGTGCATGACAATGTTCTTTTTTTGAAATTCATAAAGATACCACGACTTGAGTAGTGAGAATATGGCTGTTTGATGAGTAAGGAAGGGATCGAACAAGCAAAGGAGTTGCATAATGAAATTTAGTACAACCTTATAATTATGGTTATTATGACACTGCACTGGTTGTTTTGACGTTGGCAATAAGCTAACTGTTTCAGAAACTTTTATACAAAATTTATAGCATGGGTGTAGATAAACCTACGTAAGTCATAGAATTATGAATAAGTAGTTACTTATCTTATAATTATTTTAAGTATGGTTCACACACTACTGTCACGCATCTGACAAGGAAGGAAGGAGTGGTGGATGTTTTGACCTACATTTTTGTTAGATATTTTAAGGCCGTCAAGATGTTTGGAACAAATTGTAAGGCTTTGATCACAGAATTTGTTGCAACAATGCCATCATCAGCCTTTTTTCAACTATGTTGGGGTCGGCTTCCAGTCTAACCGGATGCAGCTGAATACCAGTATTTTACATGAAGCGACTGCCTATCTGACCTGCATAACCCAGTTACTGAGTAATACGATACCCCTTGGCTTACCAAGGGGTATCGTATTACCCGTAACGACTGTCAAAGATCCACCAATGACAGCCGGGACCAACGGCATAAAGGCCTTTCCGAGGCACGGAGGGTATGCAAAGATGGTCACCCATCCACAGACCAACCGCGGCAAGCGTAGCTTAACCTGATCGATCGACCCGTGCGGCTGTTATTATTTAGCCACGGGTCACCCAAGTACACAACAATATATTTTCCATAATATTAGTTCGTCTTTGATGTCAGTCGCTCTTACCTTTTTCCCTGTAATCTGAAAAAAAAAAACGCTCAAAATGATTTCGGAACTTTAAGCTATAATTGAAATCCTAACTAATATTATTATTACTATATTATAATAATAATATTAGTTAGGATATTGTCAGGTGTACAGCAACGGACATAGGGTACCTTTAAATCCACAATAACGATATTATGATAATAGATGGCGCCACGTGTCTTTCGAATCATGATTGAACTCAGGGGGTCTACTCCGAAGCGGTTAACCACCATATTGGCTGAATGTTCGGTCATTTTCTACTACCTTTCATTTCCTATATTGACTATAGGTCCCGACCAAACTGTGCCAATCCCTTCGATCAAGAATAGTACAATCCGAACCTTTTTAGAACCCATATCCTTTTTTTACCTTTTTTTTTTTAATTCGTTGTAGGACAACAATATCCCACCAAAAACATTCTGTAAAAAACTAGCCAAGTCTCAATGGAGCTGCCTGTTTATCTCTAAAAAGTAATGAAATCTAGACAAAGTCGTACCAAGTGTAAGGTTCCTTACTGCGATTTCTTTATTATTATAGTTAATGTTGTGTGACTTGGCCGTTGAACATTCTTTATACGTTAGTGTACAAGTCAATTTTGTTTACACGTAATGTTATATCTGTTGTAACTACCTATGTTTGTTAAGCGAGATAATAGCCCATACCGGTATTGGTAATTGGACGCTAGTGTCTCATTTTAGGCTGTTGTTGATTGGTCAACACATGCATTCAGCATCGACAATGCTGACTTCTGCTCTCTTCTTTTTGGAGCGTCAAATCGACCACCGATCTAACATAAAATAGACGTACAGACGGACTTCTAATCAATGATTATAAGTCCGTCTGTACTGGAAATAATTTTTGATACTGTTTGTTTCAGGCTCGCTTAAACATAAGTATTATTGAAATACGCAGCTTTATCAAGCCTACAATTGACTAGTTATTAAATCAACGTTTTCCAAGTGGCAATTTTCCATCGTCAATGGGTAGCGGTTATGGCGACAGATTGGTGCAATGGTGTCATGGAGCACCTGGGTTTGTACCCTTGTGTACCCTTCAACGGCCAAGTCACACAACATTAACTATAATAATAAAGAAATCGCAGTAAGGAACCTTACACTTGGTACGACTTTGTCTAGATTTCATTACTTTTTAGAGATAAACAGGCAGCTCCATTGAGACTTGGCTAGTTTTTTACAGAATGTTTTTGGTGGGATTTCACTTCTTTTTGTAGAAACGTATACGTACGGACGTATTCTTTTTGTATTGCATTATATTTTGACCAAATTTTGAGCGAAATTAATATTTTAGTGTAAGGAGGATGGGCGTTTTGGTACCCGAAAACTAATTACATCCAAACAAAATAATTTATATACAGATTGAAAGGCCTAATTATGTAGAACAATAGTTGATATGGGGGATAGTCCCAGTTCGCTGTCCGTTCAGAGATATACAACCTTTAACACTATACATTTATGTTAGGTTTAGGTTAGGTTAGGGCGTTTTGGTACCGGAAAACTAATTACATCCAATCAAAATAATTTATATACAGATTGAAAGGTCTAATTATGTAGAACAATAGTTGTTATGGAGGATAGTCCCAGTTCGCTGTCCGTTCAGAGATATACAACCTTTAACACTATACATTTATGTTAGGTTAGGTTATGGCGTTTTGGTACCCGAAAACTAATTACATCTAAACAAAATAATTTTTATACAGATTGAAAGGTCTAATTATGTAGAACAATAGTTGTTAGGGGGATAGTCCCAGTTCGCTGTCCGTTCAGAGATATACAACCTTTAACACTATAAATTTAAGTTAGGTTTAGGTTAGGTTAGGTTAGGGCGTTTTGGTACCGGAAAACTAATTACATCCAATCAAAATAATTTATATACAGATTGAAAGGTCTAACTAAGTAGAACAATAGTTCTTAAGGAGGATAGTCGCAGTTCGCTGTCCGTTCAGAGATATACAACCTTTAACATTATGTAGGTTAGGTTAAGGTTAGGTTATAGGTTAGGGCGTTGTGGAAGGATTTTACGTTCCCGCGTCCCCAAGCGTAGTGTAAATGGGAAAACGGGGTAAAAAAAAGGTAGATAAAATTCAGTCACGTCACGATAAAGCAAGAGTCTATTATTGTTACTTATGACCTAACCTAACGATAACCTAACCTAACCTTTAAAGGTTGTATATCTCTGAACGGACAGCGAACTGAGACTATCCCCCCTAACGACTATTGCTCTATCTAATTAGACCTTTAAAACTGTATATAATTTATTTTGTTTGGTTGCCATGTTTTTCGGGTACCAGCTTCCATACATTTTTGCCCATCCTCCTTTGTTTATTTAATTTGTGTAATGTTCGACATCAAATGAAGCGGCCCACCAAGTTAAATATTTTTTGTAAAGGCGGTATGTCGATCTCTAATAGTTTGGTTGGGCTCTTGTGTTTTCTAATCAGGGTCACCCACCAGGTACTTCAGATCTTCGATTATCCTAATTTTTATAGTTTTCCCTTTATGTGGCCATTAAACCCTAACTCTGTACCAAATTTCAGCACTCTGAGTTTATGGGAAGTACTAGTTCTATTTTGATGATGAGTGAGTGAGTGTCTAAAATGCGAAACTTTGCTTTCGCTTAACTTCGGAACTAAATAACCTACAGACTTGAAGTTTTGGATTATAAGTATGTGATTATAGCTTACTGGATGACGAAAGTTTCTGCGTTCTGGTCTTATCCAGAGGTTCTCAAATAGGGGCCTGAAAATGCGGCGAAATGGTTCCTGTAAAGGATGGTACGGCAGTGTTTGCTTCGCGCTCGACTTGGCGGGGGCACTGCCGTGCCCCCCGATTTTATTATTTATTACAAGGAGTCCCTATATCAATTTTCAGAACTCTAGCATCAAAATTTGCGGAAGTCTCGTACAAACTTCCATCCTCTAGTTCAAGGGGTTGGAGGGTAAAAGTTCCAAGTTTTAGAATTGTTTTGTTGTTTGTGTACTATTACTAGCTTACATACCAAACAGCTTTCTAGGACTTCAGGAAGAACCTTAGAATATTGATGCTTATGAAATAAAAAAATATTTTTTTGGGGGGTTGGGGGGTTATTTACTGAAAATCCTGAAATACGTATATTATTATTTATAACAAGGAGTCCCTATATCAATTTTCAGAACTCTAGCATCAAAATCTGCGGAAGTCTCGTACAAACTTCCATCCCCTATTTTAAGGGGTTGGAGGGTAAAAGTTCCAAGTTTTAGAGTTGTTTTGTTGTTTGTGTACTATTACTAGCGTACATACTAAATTTCAGCTTTCTAGGACTTCAGGAAGAACCTTAGAATATTGATGCTTATGAAATAAAAAAATATTTTTTTGGGGGGTTGGGGGGTTATTTACTGATAATCCTGAAATACGTATTTTATTATTTATAACAAGGAGTCCCAATATCAATTTTCAGAACTCTAGCATCAAAATCTGCGGAAGTCTCGTACAAACTTTCATCCCCTATTTTAAGGGGTTGGAGGGTAAAAGTTCCAAGTTTTAGAGTTTTTTTGTTGTTTGTGTACGATTATTAGCTTACATACCAAATTTCAGCTTTCTAGGACTTCAGGAAGACCCTTAGAATATTGATGATCATCAGTGAGTAAGTGAGTCAGTGAGTAAGTGAGTCAGTGACGAAATCGGGGTATTTTAGATATCAATAAAATCTAAAGTATAAGAGCTATGCAATTGAAACTTTATAGGTTTAATAAGTCAACCACTGACATCATATCTCGAAAATTTTATTTATCTGGTATAATCCAAACCCAAGTTATGAAGGTTCAAAAATACGACGAAGTGCTTCGAGAAAAGGTAGGTAGTGCCCTTGCGCTTCGCTTGGCTCGTCTTGGCGGGGGCACTCCCGTGCCCCCAGATTCGAATCAGAAAATGACCGAACATTCGGCCGACACGACAATCAACCACTTCGGAGTAGACCCCCAGGCGGTACGAAGTTCGCCGGGTCAGCTAGTGTAATATATATATTACCTACTTGCTGCGCTCTAACGGGGTATTATACTCTTAAGTTTTAGCCTAGTCGTAGCCTGTAACTATGTGTAGGTACATTATACAAATAATTACGGGCTGATTTTTCAATAGTATCTTTTATCATCATCTACCTATGATGATCAGTTATCAAGTATCAGAGATCAGTTATCTTTTATCTGGGGAATAAATATTGCAGTTTGACAGTTTTTTTAATAGAAAATATGTCAAACTGTCATAATGATTCTTCAGATAAAAGTTATCCAACTGTTGAAAAATCTTCCCTAAATCGTTTATCAAAATCACTTCCGTACCCACCTATACACTATGAGTAGGTATGTTTATACAGATGTTTCCGTAAAACAGGAATGAAATAAGAATTTGACGCGTTACTGGAATCACTGGATCGAGTGAGACCTCTTTATTGGCTCATAAAAGATAAGACCTTTAGCGCCTTTCAGATTATATCAACATGAAGGAATAAAGATAATATGCTGTGTCGGAATAGGATTGTGTGAATAAATACTACAGTGCTTTCACGAAAGGGGTTCGTGGCTAAATGATAACAGTCGCACGGGTCGGTCGGAGGTTAAGCTACGCTTGCCGCGGTCGGTTGGAGGATGGGTGACCATCGAGACCCATCCGTGCCTAAGAAACCACGTTAAGCCAATAGTCTTGGCTGTCATTCTTAGATCTTTGACAGTTGTTGCGGGTAGTCAGAAGCCCAAAAGTCTGATAACAGTCTAACCAAGAGGAATCGTGTTACCCAGTAACTGGTTTGTGGAAGTCAGATAGGCAGTCGCTCCTTGTAAAATACTGGTACTCAGCTGCATGCGGTTGAAAAGAATAGGCGGATTGATTAGTTTCACAGAATTCTTTGTTAAAACTGTTGTGGTCATAGATATCCGTGGTTGTGGTTAATATTTCAGTAGGTAGGTACCTACCTACTTACTGAAATATAAATATTGACCACAACAGTTTGTTTATTTTTTTTAAATTGGCTCTTTTCCAACATAATGCTGTAGCAGTAGGTAGATACCTACCACTACAGCATTATGTTGGAAAGAGTAAATTTTTCGCCTTAAATAGTATATTCGGTATACCGTGCTATCTGCTGTGCCTACTACACATTTTACACAAACCGTTTTTTTTTGTTTAAAATAATCAATTGATTTTGTTTTAAATAACTTTCTCATAATGTTACGGGTAACGTGGATTGTAATCATTCAAAAACGAATTAAAAAACATTATGGGCAAAACTTCCAAAACCTTAGCAGATTTATGCAACTATTGAATTCCATAAAAAAAAACAGGCCAAGTGCATGTCAAACCACGCTCAATGAAGGGTTTTTTTTTTTTTTTTTTGCGGATGGGAAATCATCAAATGACCCCTCCCGCTCTGGGTGGAGCGGAAGGGAGTGTCAGACTCTTACTGACTAAAACCCACCCGTGTTCCTTCCTTAGCCCTTTATGTTCCGGGCCAGCGGTAACCCTTTCGGACAATCCCGCTGACCCGGCAGGCTTCGGCCCTATGGGGCCCCTCCTCGATGCTGACAAAAAAAAAAAAAAAAAATTAAATCCCAAGAACAAACATAACATTGTAGTTAAAAAAACATGTTCTCCCATACAATCCAACTGAAAATGTAAGTTTGTACGCACAATATTGAGAGATTTCCCATGTAGTTTTAAGACCACATACTTCTTACAGGTTTTCCTGTAATCTATTGATATAATAGAACTATTTTCTGTATTTTTTTTCAAAATTTTAGGCTCAGTAGCTTCGGAGATGAATTGAATGGTAAATTTTCGTCTATTTTCTTAAATATCTTCAATACAATTTACTTTAAAAATATGAAAAAAATATATTGAGATCCTCACAGTAAGCAATTTGATATTTCACACGGTATAGATTGCGAAACTTTTTTTTTTCTATCTGCCCCCAAAAATTACTCCCATTTTAAAAATTCATTTATTTACGTTACACGTCTGTGTTTGGGTCACAGAGATTCATAATGTGTACCAAATTTCAACTTAATCAGTCCATTGGATTCTGAGAAAATTGACTGTGACATACGGACGGACAGACACACGAGTGATCCTAAAAGGGTTCGGTTTTTTCCTTTTGAGGTAAAGTCATTACATCAAAGAGCGCAATGACTCAGCTGACAGTAATAGCAGAAAGTCAATGGAAGCAACGGAAATGACACTGCAAATACTACGTTCGCCAAATGCCGTTCAAATGTCGGACTAAAATCTTATTGTTACCCTAGAATTTGCACAGGAGTGCCTGACACTCTTAATTAGTGCCGAAGACAACTACATTGTGATTCCATTTGGGTATATGCTGAATAAGCGAAAGATTCTTCTTTCGCTAGTTATTCTTACCTCTTGCTAAAAGATAAGCCAGGCAGCGGGTTGGTAGGCGGACGGTCCAAGATCCGTTGGCAAGTATCGTCAAATCGTCATTTTTTTAATGTACAGTCAAGGACATATATTATTTAGCCAATTAACACCCTCCGTCAATTTGCCGTGTTATAGCCATTTCATACAACAGAACTGTCAAAGAATTATTAAATATACCTACGGATAATTTAAGTTGGTAGACAATTTTATGTAATACTAGCTTCTGCCCGCGACTTCGTCCGCGTCAAATTTCACCCCCTTAGGGGTGGAATTTCGAAAAACCCTTTCTTAGTGGATACCTACTCTTCACAAAGAACACACCCTCCAAATTTCATGTCTCTAGGAGCAGCGGTTTAGACTGTGCGTTGATATATCAACAATCAGTCAGTTTACCATTTTATATATATAATATATAGATAATTAATTTCCCTGACTTAACCACCATAGTAAGAGATGGATGGAGAAAGGAGGATAAAACAGAGAGTCTATTAATCTGTCAAAAATACCTCTAAACTCCCTAAATTTTTGACAAGTTTTTGGCATTGATTGTCTCTGGTCGCTGAGATGAGACTGCGACTAGATTTTGAACGTTTTTAATTACGGGAGTTGGCCTTCTGGTCAGACTCTTAGTCCAACCTATGTTATCCTTCATTCTATTTCTGATGAAGAGTTTTCTAAAAAGATTTTAACACCAAAAAAAGGATACTTAGTCGAAACGCCACTATCTCCATTAAAATCGCAACAGAATCCAAGCAAGAAAACGAACTGTAAACTGGAACACAGTGAAATTGAATAAGGCGTTAACTTGAAGAATTTACAAGGAAATGAAAGCCATTCCCTCGATTTAGCGCATCTAGTTACTTCCAGTCCACCCCGAAATGACTCGTTTAAAAAACAGTTTAAAATTTTGCTATTTCGCCTGCCTTTTCGCTGACAGTTCGGAGTTATTAGTCTCAGGTTTATTAAGAGGTATTTAAGAGTATATTTCGAGAAGAGAATTGGAAAAGGTATTGCTATTAAGGCGTTTGAAAACATACAGTGAGGAGATTTTAGAGAGAGGTCTATCGATTAGGTTTACACTACAACGCTACTTCTTTTGTTCAAGTTAGTGAATCCATGGGGTATGGAATTGGGTGCTCAAAAATTTTGCACTTAACAAATAAAGTCGATAAAAAGTTAGGTGTCTCTACTGAACAATTCTTGAGTTGGGAGCACTCTGCGCAGTACACTACCTGCGCCCGAAACCTTTGATATGTCATTGGTCCATCTAGTTGCGGGGCGTCACACGCGACGCAAGCCGATACTCTGCAGTCTCCACACCAGTACTCGTTTGCTCCACCGGACATTGGTTTTACGACAAACATGGTCAGCCCACCGCCACTTCAGCTTGGATGGTTGAGCTCAGTAGCGTCCAAATTTATAAGGCCTATGTTCAGTAGTAGACTGCTATAGGCTCAATGAGATGCTGATGAATCCATTGCTCAATTTTTATCGACACTTACGTCACGAAGAGGGCTGTTTTTTTTTTTAAACTGGGGATTACACCATTTTTTTATGTATTTGGGATCAGCTTGCTCTTGACTTTAACCTCCCCTGATGGAAAGGGATGGATGAGGTCTACTATGGAATGAAGAAGAAGTCCAGAAGATGCCTGTTCACTATTGCTTTATAGGTTGACGACAGGTCAACATGTCATAGTACCTAATGTCACGCGTAGTTAAAAAAAAACAATCTGCCAGCCTTTTCCCAATTATGTTGGAGTCAGCTTCCAGCCTAACCGGATGCAGCTGAATACGAGAGTTTTACATAAAGCGACTGCTTATCTGACCGCCACAACCCAAATACTGGGTAACACGATACCCATTAGCAAGACAGGTTGTCAGACTTTCGGGCATTTGACTAGCCATGACGACTGTCAAAGATTTACAAATGACGGCCGGGACGAAACGGCTTAACGTGCTTTCAAAGACTCAGAGGGGTCTCAATATGTAGATAATGGACGGTGACCCATCCACGAACCGATCGCGGTAAGCGTAGCTTAACTTTCGAACGACTCGTACGGCTGTTATTATTTAGCCACGCGTAGTCATAAATGGCAATTCCACACCTACGCAAATTGTCACCACAAACTGTAATCACGGCAGAAGCAAGCTCGTTGTTGCTAATCAACTACTTATCTATGTTATATAATATTCAATTACATCCCGTCGGTACAGAGGATGTCGGGACACCAACAAGATAATTACATATTCACTGTATTGAATAGCTTGTCGTGTGCGATCAGTGTATCTGAGTTTATGTGTAAACCCGTTGGAATAGATAGTGTGCAGTTATAATTAATGTACCTACAGACGCCAGCACGTCAACCTACTACAATCTGTCAAATTTCTTTCAATAGATTTTCAGCTCTAACGCTAAACCATAAGGTTCAAAGTTGATTGGGAAAATTTTACAGTTTCGGGTAACTTGATGTGCTGGTCAGTACATATGAATTGATTGAAAAAGTCACATTGGAACTTGCCCGAATTTGAACCCCAACCTCGTGCATGTTCTATGCTGTTGATGTGTCATCTAGTTTTTAAATCATGATTGACGTGTAAAAGTGTTTGTACAAACCTACTTACAAAAAATAAATCATTTATCATTCACTCGATAAATTAGTAATGCATGATGTGCTTACCTGTAAGAAATTGGTACACTAGTCTATAAGTCTATTGAATGTATCTCATATCTTTGTGTCAGTGTATTCAATTGTTGGTGAGCCAAATAAATAAAATAAATCATGAGAGACGAGGCCAATCAACATATTATTTAGTTTTATTTTGTGTATGTATAATAAATACTGATTCTCATGAAGTGTGTGAAGTTTCGCTATCTAATTAAAAATACTGTAGCGGTATCTACAACGAACCATGCGAACAACGCGTCATACTGACGTCACGCAAAATCCTGCATCTCGCAAGCAGAGTTTACCGCGTAACTAGCATTTATATACAACAGCGCTACATGAATCATTGGACAGTTGCCCGCCAGACATAACACCCGTCTGGTCGGAGGATTCTCCGTTTTCTATACAGTATGAGTGAACTTTACACCCTGTTCTTCAGACCTCTATAACACCATTTGATTGTAAATTGCCACCGGCACATACAAAACCAAAATGTAATTTAATTAATACAATCAAGTTAAGTTTTACCACCTTTCTTGTTCTTGCTACCAAGCAGTATTTCTTTGTTCCGGTTTGAAGTTGTGGTGGCAAGTTGCCGTGAAACTTACGACCACATGAGACGAGTAGGATGGCTATATTTAGGCTACGGTAACTCCTTTTTATAGGGTTCCGTACCCAAAGGGTAAAAACGGAACCCTATTACTAAGACTTCGCTGTCTGTCCGTCCGTCCGTCCGTCTGTCTGTCACCAGGCTATATCTCAAGAACCGCGGTAGCTAGACAGTTGAAATTTTCACAAATTATGTATTTCTGTTGCCGCTATAACAACAATTACTAAAAACAAAATAAAATAAATATTTAAGGGGGCTCGCATACAACAAACGTGTTTTTTTGTTGCTGTTGTAAATCCTCTTGGACTTCCTCCATCGTGGGGGTGACAGAGGAGCATGCCGGACTCTTACCGGCTAAAACCACCGCGGTGTTCCACCATGAATTATTAAGAACTAGCTTCGCCCCGTGGTTTCACCCGCGTAAGTGTCGATCCCGTGGGAATATCGGGATAAAAAGTAGCCTATATGTTAATCCACCCTGGATTAACATTTAGGCTACTTCCATACAAAATTTTATCAAAATTGGTCCAGCCGTTTGAGCGTGAAGAAGTAACAAACATATAAACACACCCCCACACCCCCACAAACTTTCGCCTTTATAATATTAGTGTGTTTATTGTGACGCATATTGCTAATACATTGCTTCATATATTCGAAAATTGTCTGCTCAACAACGAATGTTGTTGAACTGTAAAAAACTTTTTAACAAAAAAAAAACCGACTTCCAAAAAAAACACTACAAAGTGAAAAATAACTTTTATTTCGGAAGTCGGTGTCTTTGGATCTGTATTTTAGTTTTTTGCCACCGACTTCCGAAATAAAAGTTATTTTTCACTTTGTAGTGTTTTTTTTGGAAGTCGGTTTTTTTTTTTGTTAAAAAGTTTTTATTTCTCGCTTTTTAGTGTGTCTGTTTATAATGTATCTAAGTTACAATAGCCTAATGCCAACTTGCTCATCGCCTTTTACAAAATATTGCTTTTCCCGATGCAGGGACGTTAATCGTTGAGGAGTTCTCCTGGTATTCCACTATCAGCTCCATTTCACCATTCGCATTCGTGACGAGCATAACTTGCTTAGCAACCATATTAAAGTAAGTAATCGAATCGAAAACCGGGAAATACTTATTATTGAGTAGTTCCGGTGGCCATTTGTGGTCTTCATCATCAGTTCCACTTCACCAAATGATGCTTTCAGAGAGCAAATGCACGAGTTACTATAAAAAATACCCAAATCGCTATAGGTGTGCCTGTAATACTTGAAGAGTTCCTTCGATTTCTCCAGGATCCCATCATCAGATCCTGACCTGATGACAATGGGACCACCTGGAAAGTATACCCTTTCAAACAAAAAAATAATTTTTGAAATCGGTCTAGCCGTCTCCGAGTAATCGGGGAACATATCTACATAAAAAAAAAAATAAAAAAAAAAAAAAAGGTTCCGACGAATTGAGAACCTCCTCCTTTTTGAAGTCGGTTAAAAATGAAAGCTATTGCTACTGCTAATGTGTTACGCGACTACCGCGCTGGCGTAGGTAAAATCGGCCCTGAGATACAAGACTCTTTCTAATTCGTTACATTGTTCATCACATCTTTACGACGTAGTATTAAGAATTCTTTCAAGTCAAAGCATTTATTTCAAATAGGCACTTAAAAGGCACTTTTGAACGTTAAAAATTACAACAAAATTTAATTGATTCTAGTCGCCCACCACGTGGCGACTGTGGTCCATTGCAAAAGAATACGGTTACGACGATATCAGCCTATATGTTCCCACTGTTGGGACACAGGCCTTCTCTCAGTGAGAGGGAGTGGGTTGTAATCCACCACGCGGGATCAGTGCGGGTTGGTAGATGTCACATGTCTTGTTTCAAAAAAATTCGAAGACATGCTCAAAATTCTTAAATTTTTTCTCAACCGAGCTGAAGCTGAAAGCGAATGTTGACTTTGTAGAAAATCACAAAATCTAGTTACATCAAAGTCAACTTCGACAACATATTATTTGAGGACAAAACTTAGTTACAAAACCAGATCAGCCGGTCGATTCTGTAAAAATATCACCGTTTAAACTTAGGTGAAGTGAGTTTGTTTTTGTTAGGAATTTACACTATTGACAGCTCACTCCTCGCTCACTTCACCTAAGTTTTCACGGTGAGATTTTTACAGAATAGCAGCGCAGTTGCCATTCGGGAACATAACAAATGGTAGATTAGTTTGGCTCACTGCTTCGGCAGCTACTTTCGCTTTAAATCCCTGGGAATTAAAAGAAGTTAGGTCTCTAAAGGTATTTTTCAGCGTAATGGACGTGGAATTTTAAAGCTTGTTTTACGCTAACGACCCTTTAAGCATTGTTCGGCTATTAGGTAGTACTGTTTTAAGCGGAAAATCTGGTACTTTAAAACTGTATGACGCCCACGTTCGAGATTAATTCTCAGCAGATTTTCTAGTTTTGGGATTAAAAATAAATAGATTTTTGATGAAGTTTTCGTAAATTTTAGTCGTGTATTTCTCGGGTTGTTGAACTTATCTCAAGTAGGTATAGGTATTATACTTTATCAAATTATTTTTTGACTTTATGATAAATTATGTTTATAACTTCATCGGTTCTTTCAAAGGTTCATTGGCTGTACCTTCTTCCTTTTCAATTTGAGTTGTGTCATCTTATGTAATTTTTATTCATTTATATCTTTTATTTATACAAATAAAGTTGTACAAAAGATAGAGTATTTTATTAATCTATTTATATTTGTCCATCCTTATCACGGTGGATAGTGGCTAAATCTGCCTCAACACAAGGTTTGGTTTTGTCTGGTGTCCTAGTGTATTGTCAAGTCAATATTATTGTCAGCATTCAGGAAAATTAATTGTTAAACAAATTGACACACTACTTCAATTTGCAGTGTTAGAGCCATTTCATACAATTGTAGACACATCGAATGACAGTTATAAATTATGAATATTCGGACAATTTGAGTTGATAGTCAATGTGATTTATCAATTAAATTCCGCGGCCTCGCATTACCAATCAAGCCTGCGGACAATTAACTTGTAATTTATATGGTGTACGTAATAAAGAGCTATCTGTCTATCGTTGCGTTATGAAGAAGATTCACAGATTGATTTTGTGATTCCACTTCAAAAAAAATCTTTGTATCGTTTTTGTCATACAAAGAATGTTGAAATACTTCAGAATCATTTTTCTGAAATGGAACATTGAATAAAGTCTTAACACACTTGGCCATTCAAATAGGCTATTTCCTTTGGGAATATTCTTATCAGTGGGTGCATTGGGGAATATGTTCAGGAAATAAGCATGCAGTCCTCAGCTTAAGGGAATTGTACACTTTTAAAGTCGTACCTATTCATATTGAAATTGGTGTTTTGATGTTTTTGTTAAAAGTCGTTTTACAATTCAGTCTTACAGAAACTTGCTCATCATCTACTTCGTTGGTTTAGTCGTCACAAGCGCAAGGTTTTAGGTTCGATTCCCCGGTCGGGCAAAGTTACTGTTACTGTTAGCCTGCATCATCCCAATGCTGGGCAAAGGCCTCTCCCACGACTTTTAGCTCTTTCGATCCGGGGCTAAAGTGGACCACTGGTCGTTTGTTTTGTCCAGCTCGTCCCGCTATCTTCTACGGGGTTTGCCGCGAAGCCTTCTGTGTCAGGGCTCCACGTGGTGGTTTATTTTGGCCCACAGCTTATTGGGCATACGGCAGATGTGGCCAGCTCAGTTCTACTTCAGCAGCTTAGCGGCTTTTTGAGCAACGTCAGTAATCTTTGTTTTGGAGCCCAGTGTGGTGTTGCGAATATGGTCGGTCGGGCAAAGTATTATTGGGTTTTTCTATCTGGAATTTCTCAGTAGTAGCCCGAGATCTGGATTTGTTCCCGGTTAAACTCAAACTCTAGTTTTATTTCAAAGCATTTATTTCAATTAAACCATTTACAGGCACTTTTGAACTGTCAAGAAGTCGGTCAGTCAGAAAATATGAAGCTAACTGCCCATTCCAAAGCGTAGTAGGTACCTATGCAGAAGAACGGGCAAGAAATTCCATAGACGCTCTTTTAAATTATATTTTTACAAAAATAATACATCATTAATGTTGAATGTATAATTATATGTGAGAACGATGTAAAGCGTTCAGCGTAGGTACAGCAAATCGTAGTAAAACAATCCAAAAATAAATTAATTAAAAATAAGCCGAGGCAGCTAAGTGATGACCAGGTCAGGTTGATGGGACTTAAAAATAAGCCGAGGCAGCTAAGTGATGACCAGGTCAGGTTGATGGGACTTAAAAAAAAAATGAAAAAGTGTTTATTCACAGAAACAATTTTTTACATATTATATTTACCTCTGCCAAACTGCAAAACAGTTTGTTGGCAGACGTAGCTCCTTTTTTTGTAACTATTAACATATTTAATTTTTTTTTTACACTTTTTCACATACATGTAATTAAAACTATTCCTTTATTTCTTAAATTTAAAAAACAGACATTAAACATATGTAACTGGTGAAAATTGGGTGTACTATAGGAACCCGTTGGATGCGAGAAGCGTAGAACCGGTCGAAGTGGAGGTGCTGTGGGGAGGCCTATGTCTATGGACAGCAGTGAAGTTATGTTTATGTTACGAGGAAATGCGGGTGGTCTTTTTTCATAGATACGCTTTTGCCTGTTTTCTTTCTGGTTAATGACCATAAAGTAATGTTTTTTTTACAGAATAATTAATATTAACTAGGTACTTGTATGTCCCTATGTTTTCCTTTTTGATGATACATTATGCTTATAAGCACTAGAACCTTAAAAAAATGCTCAAAATTGCTGATTTAAACCGCTGTCAACAGATGCCTAGTGTACAAATTTTACAACTATTAATGAAAAAAAAACAGTATATAGGGACACAGTATAATGATCCTTCTTATTCATTTTATGATATATCTTTTAAATTGGAGGAGGAAACAGGCGAGAGCGAAACCTCGAATTATGACTTTTTATTTAGGCTTTTTCTAAAGTCTCTCCGACCGCATTTCCTCTTAAGACTCACTGTAAGTACTTTTAAAGTAAACTTGTTTCCATTTTAGGAGCCACTCAAAACTGTTGTTTCAAAACAACTGTGTTCTGCCTGTGTATAAACTTCGTGTTCACTGCTAATGTTTTAATGTTATAGACAACTGCTTTAAAATTCAATATATTTTATTTCACTTAAATCTACATGGGCACTGAAACATCAGAAGCTAGGTGCACGGTTCCAATTGGTCGTTTCATATGGAGAAGAGCCGGCAAGAAACTCCACGGTTACTCTTTAAAAAAAAAAAAAAACAGTGGCACTCCGGGAGTGCCGACAGAAGTGAAAACAAAACACAAAAAGAATACTTTGCCATCACTCACTGACATATCGGATATACATTAAAACCGAGTACATCCCGAGGACAGCCGAACACATCCGAAGCGGGTATTTTTTTTAATCGTCTTATAAACAAAACACGCGTGGTGTCGCTTACGGTAACAGTGGCGCGTGTTAGGCAGGATACAAAAGTCTAAAAAGTTAGTATTTTTAGACCTTTGTATCCTGCTTATGCGTATGAAGTTTCATTAAAATCGGTTCATTCATTTCGAAAAATAAGGGCTTGAAAGTTTGTATAAAATGCCGCACGGCGTAAACGCTCTTAACAAAATATCTATTTAAGATAGTTTGAGTCTAATTATAGAATCTAAAAAAAGCTTCAAAATGTCAAACGAAATATTTTATTCAAAAAACAGCCATATTCGCTGGTATGCTGGTATGGTGAACTACGCCGTAGCATAGTGTGAGCTACGCCGTAGCACAGTTTGACCTACGCCGTAGCACTCTCCATCCGTCTTACGAATTTTCGATCAGGTCACGTGTCCTGACGCGAGTTTAACATTTTTTACCCATTACAAAAAAAGTGTACAACGCCGCTAAAGAAGTTTTCACTTCAATAATTGACTTTCACTATGTTTTCAAATTTCACACTGTTATTAGGTATTGGAGGACAGTGACGGCCTGTCAACCGGCATGCCCTACTAGAACCAAAAAATCGAAGACATGTGACATCTGCCAACCCGCACTGTGGCCGCGTGGTGGATTACGGCTCACTCCTTCTTACTGGAAGAAACCTGGGTCCTAGCAGTGGGAACATTATAAGCCTATAATGTTCCCACTGCTGGGACACAGGCCTATACCAAATGGGGAATGGGGATTAAGTCTGGATTGTGTATTAGGTATCTAACAAAATAGAAAATGCTCAACAAAAGCTTAAGTAGGAAGTTTGAAAAATGGAAGCTAAATTTCCAATACGTTCTTCTTTTACTTCCAAAACTGAAATCGAAACTTCATCGCCAGAACTATTAAAAGCATTTCATTGAATTCTATCCGGCCAGCATGCAGTGTAAAAGAGTCTTCATATTTCACGTCCCAGATTCTGCGCTCCCTTTGATTCCTTCGTGGAAATGGAAGCGATTTCGTCCCATTCAGCCGGCATGTGTGGGCTATTCAGCAGCGTGCGTTCTAAAATACCCCTTTGGAGTAATGTTATAATATTTTAGAATTGCCTGCATTTGTATTGTGGCTGGTTCGGCGATGAAAGCACACGTTTGTTGATGGTTTGTGTTGAACTGAATTCATAATATTTTTTTTAGATAAAGCCACAAATAAGCGATGGTAATTTTTGTGACTTAAATCATAGCTTATTGAAAGAAAAAAATATAGATTTATTTAGTACAGATTAAAAGACACAATGTTATTTTACGAGGTAATAACAACCGCACAGGTCGATTGATCAGGTTAAGCTACGCTTGCCGACCATCTTTACATACCGGGAACCCTCCGTGCCGTCGTTGGACCCGGCTGGCATTCGTGGATCTTTGACAGTCGTTACGGGTAGTCAGAAGCCCGAAAGTTTGACAACCAGTATTACCAAGGGGTATCGTATTACCCAGTAACTGAGTTATGAAGATCAGATAGGCAGTTGCTCCATGTAAAATACTGGTTCCGCTGCATCCGGTTAGACTGGAAGCCGACCCCAATAGAGTTGAGAAAAGGCTCGGCAGATGATGAAATAACTAACGTAACTAATGAAAATTTCTTGATTTTTCACACTACATGGTTATTTTAGGCAAACGATAAATAATAAATGCTAAATACCTAAAAAAATACAACTAGTCTGAATCAATAAGGTTATGACTTAAATGTCTAACGTGCTATGCAATCGGACTTCAGCCAAAAGCTAAAAAGAACGTTACAAAAAGATGCAAAAATGCTATGAAATTAAATTACATTACAATTATGATGAGTTGAACGCATTAATTTCAAATTATTACATCGTACATCATCTCAAGATTTATTAATCTGGAGATGAAGTACGATGTGATCATTTACATGATTATATATCATTGTGTGAGGACATCGTTGTAAATCTTTCAACACTTGAATAGCTATGAGCTACTTTTATTAGCTGTTTATCTCTTCTAATGCTTTATTTTGCACTAGTTTAAGATTAATCATAAATGATCTGACCAAGATTATGTCTGGATTTTAAAAGACACGTTGATCCCTGAAGTCAGATAGGAAATGTCGACTCCATCTAGTTCTTTTTTTTTATGTGTCGTTTATAAGTGATTCCGATGGTGCCGCGGGGTGGTGGTGGGGTTTAGTGGTTCCGTGGGTGCCATGTAAAGAAGGCCTGTGTCCCAGCAGTGGGAACGTTGAAGGCTGATTATGTTAAATTAATCGTAGATTTTTGTGTCCATTACCCTCAATTAATATTAATCTACTCGTATCAGAACTTTACGCCGCGCCGTTCCTTTGGGGAGTAAAGATAATAACTTATCACATCTTTACACCTGTAGGTGTCCTCCCAAAGGGCACAGGTCGAGCACCCGCTTTTACCAGTTTTGTTTTATTTATATCCTACATATTACAAAAATGTTATGAAACCCTGAAAGTTAAAAAAAAAAACAGATTTTAAACTTCCTATTCTAATCGTTGTCGTATTACTAATATATATGAGCGACGAAACTATTGTTATTTATTGTGTCTGAATACATAATCCCACCAAAAACATTCTGTAAAAAACTAGCCAAGTCTCAATGGAGCTGCCTGTTTATCTCTAAAAAGTAATGAAATCTAGACAAAGTCGTACCAAGTGTAAGGTTCCTTACTGCGATTTCTTTATTATTATAGTTAATGTTGTGTGACTTGGCCGTTGAACATTCTTTATACGTTAGTGTACAAGTCAATTTTGTTTACACGTAATGTTATATCTGTTGTAACTACCTATGTTTGTTAAGCGAGATAATAGCCCATACCGGTATTGGTAATTGGACGCTAGTGTCTCATTTTAGGCTGTTGTTGATTGGTCAACACATGCATTCAGCATCGACAATGCTGACTTCTGCTCTCTTCTTTTTGGAGCGTCAAATCGACCACCGATCTAACATAAAATAGACGTACAGACGGACTTCTAATCAATGATTATAAGTCCGTCTGTACTGGAAATAATTTTTGATACTGTTTGTTTCAGGCTCGCTTAAACATAAGTATTATTGAAATACGCAGCTTTATCAAGCCTACAATTGACTAGTTATTAAATCAACGTTTTCCAAGTGGCAATTTTCCATCGTCAATGGGTAGCGGTTATGGCGACAGATTGGTGCAATGGTGTCATGGAGCACCTGGGTTTGTACCCTTGTGTACCCTTCAACGGCCAAGTCACACAACATTAACTATAATAATAAAGAAATCGCAGTAAGGAACCTTACACTTGGTACGACTTTGTCTAGATTTCATTACTTTTTAGAGATAAACAGGCAGCTCCATTGAGACTTGGCTAGTTTTTTACAGAATGTTTTTGGTGGGATTTCACTTCTTTTTGTAGAAACGTATACGTACGGACGTATTCTTTTTGTATTGCATTATATTTTGACCAAATTTTGAGCGAAATTAATATTTTAGTGTAAGGAGGATGGGCGTTTTGGTACCCGAAAACTAATTACATCCAAACAAAATAATTTATATACAGATTGAAAGGCCTAATTATGTAGAACAATAGTTGATATGGGGGATAGTCCCAGTTCGCTGTCCGTTCAGAGATATACAACCTTTAACACTATACATTTATGTTAGGTTTAGGTTAGGTTAGGGCGTTTTGGTACCGGAAAACTAATTACATCCAATCAAAATAATTTATATACAGATTGAAAGGTCTAATTATGTAGAACAATAGTTGTTATGGAGGATAGTCCCAGTTCGCTGTCCGTTCAGAGATATACAACCTTTAACACTATACATTTATGTTAGGTTAGGTTATGGCGTTTTGGTACCCGAAAACTAATTACATCTAAACAAAATAATTTTTATACAGATTGAAAGGTCTAATTATGTAGAACAATAGTTGTTAGGGGGATAGTCCCAGTTCGCTGTCCGTTCAGAGATATACAACCTTTAACACTATAAATTTAAGTTAGGTTTAGGTTAGGTTAGGTTAGGGCGTTTTGGTACCGGAAAACTAATTACATCCAATCAAAATAATTTATATACAGATTGAAAGGTCTAACTAAGTAGAACAATAGTTCTTAAGGAGGATAGTCGCAGTTCGCTGTCCGTTCAGAGATAAACAACCTTTAACATTATGTAGGTTAGGTTAAGGTTAGGTTATAGGTTAGGGCGTTTTGGAAGGATTTTACGTTCCCGCTTCCCCAAGCGTAGTGTAAATGGAAAAACGGGGTAAAAAAAAGGTAGATAAAATTCAGTCACGTCACGATAAAGCAAGAGTCTATTATTGTTACTTATGACCTAACCTAACGATAACCTAACCTAACCTTTAAAGGTTGTATATCTCTGAACGGACTGCGAACTGAGACTATCCCCCCTAACGACTATTGCTCTATCTAATTAGACCTTTAAAACTGTATATAATTTATTTTGTTTGGTTGCCATGTTTTTCGGGTACCAGCTTCCATACATTTTGGCCCATCCTCCTTTGTTTATTTAATTTGTGTAATGTTCGACATCAAATGAAGCGGCCCACCAAGTTAAATATTTTTTGTAAAGGCGGTATGTCGATCTCTAATAGTTTGGTTGGGCTCTTGTGTTTTCTAATCAGGGTCACCCACCAGGTACTTCAGATCTTCGATTATCCTAATTTTTATAGTTTTCCCTTTACGTGGCCATTAAACCCTAACTCTGTACCAAATTTCAGCACTCTGAGTTTATGGGAAGTACTAGTTCTATTTTGATGATGAGTGAGTGAGTGTCTAAAATGCGAAACTTTGCTTTCGCTTAACTTCGGAACTAAATAACCTACAGACTTGAAGTTTTGGATTATAAGTATGTGATTATAGCTTACTGGATGACGAAAGTTTCTGCGTTCTGGTCTTATCCAGAGGTTCTCAAATAGGGGCCTGAAAATGCGGCGAAATGGTTCCTGTAAAGGATGGTACGGCAGTGTTTGCTTCGCGCTCGACTTGGCGGGGGCACTGCCGTGCCCCCCGATTTTATTATTTATTACAAGGAGTCCCTATATCAATTTTCAGAACTCTAGCATCAAAATTTGCGGAAGTCTCGTACAAACTTCCATCCCCTAGTTCAAGGGGTTGGAGGGTAAAAGTTCCAAGTTTTAGAATTGTTTTGTTGTTTGTGTACTATTACTAGCTTACATACCAAACAGCTTTCTAGGACTTCAGGAAGAACCTTAGAATATTGATGCTTATGAAATAAAAAAATATTTTTTTGGGGGGTTGGGGGGTTATTTACTGAAAATCCTGAAATACGTATATTATTATTTATAACAAGGAGTCCCTATATCAATTTTCAGAACTCTAGCATCAAAATCTGCGGAAGTCTCGTACAAACTTCCATCCCCTATTTTAAGGGGTTGGAGGGTAAAAGTTCCAAGTTTTAGAGTTGTTTTGTTGTTTGTGTACTATTACTAGCGTACATACCAAATTTCAGCTTTCTAGGACTTCAGGAAGAACCTTAGAATATTGATGCTTATGAAATAAAAAAATATTTTTTTGGGGGGTTGGGGGGTTATTTACTGATAATCCTGAAATACGTATTTTATTATTTATAACAAGGAGTCCCAATATCAATTTTCAGAACTCTAGCATCAAAATCTGCGGAAGTCTCGTACAAACTTTCATCCCCTATTTTAAGGGGTTGGAGGGTAAAAGTTCCAAGTTTTAGAGTTTTTTTGTTGTTTGTGTACGATTACTAGCTTACATACCAAATTTCAGCTTTCTAGGACTTCAGGAAGACCCTTAGAATATTGATGATCATCAGTGAGTAAGTGAGTCAGTGAGTAAGTGAGTCAGTGACGAAATCGGGGTATTTTAGATATCAATAAAATCTAAAGTATAAGAGCTATGCAATTGAAACTTTATAGGTTTAATAAGTCAACCACTGACATCATATCTCGAAAATTTTATTTATCTGGTATAATCCAAACCCAAGTTATGAAGGTTCAAAAATACGACGAAGTGCTTCGAGAAAAGGTAGGTAGTGCCCTTGCGCTTCGCTTGGCTCGTCTTGGCGGGGGCACTCCCGTGCCCCCAGATCCACGCTGCTATTGAAATTTCTTAGTCGATAAACTCAACAACAATATTTTTCCTGATCCAGGTCAACCAAACCTGGAACCACCAGCAACTAGAGTCAGCTAACGACGCAGTCAAACGAATACACAAACAAAATGAATTAATTTTTATACTTTTGTGTACTTTGACAAGAAAACCCCAAACGATAATGTGGTGTTATAATTTAACATTAGGCATACTTTCAATTGATGTTATTTCCACGTAAACAAACTTTATGTTAATGAAAATTAAGTTGATTTCAGAATAACTATTACATGTGGAAAAAAGTCATAAAATACTTTGAAGTTGTAGCGCTAAACGACCTTTATGTGTAGAGTTAAAGTTGTTTTTCCAAAAACACACATTTGTTTGCATGTTTGGAAACTAGATCACGTCGCAGTATAGTATTAATTACTCTGCGGTACTTCCGAGCGAGCAGTCGTAATTGATTCATGTTTGTTTGACATCCCTGACAGGTGCTTAGGGATTTGTTCATAATGTTAGCTAATTGGACAAGTTAAGTGGTTTTGTTGGTAAATGGTGTATCAATATCATATTCAATGTTCTGAGTAATGAAATGTATTAGATCAAAGGAAAGATTTCATGCATCAAGGACTGAATATTATCCCGGGATTGGATACTAATAAATTATTGCCTCGTTGGTCTGGTAGACGCAAGCGCTACTGTTGAGCTTGAGGTCCTGTGTAGGAGTCCCAGGTCGGGTCAAGTGTTATTAGAATTATGTATATGGAACTTCTCAGTAGGGCCAGTACTGAGAAGTTCCATATCATCCTAATTCCGTAACACACTTTCAATCACAATCTGAATAATAGTTGATATGGGGGATAGTCCCAGTTCGCTGTCCGTTCAGAGATATACAACCTTTAACACTATACATTTATGTTAGGTTTAGGTTAGGTTAGGGCGTTTTGGTACCGGAAAACTAATTACATCCAATCAAAATAATTTATATACAGATTGAAAGGTCTAATTATGTAGAACAATAGTTGTTATGGAGGATAGTCCCAGTTCGCTGTCCGTTCAGAGATATACAACCTTTAACACTATACATTTATGTTAGGTTAGGTTATGGCGTTTTGGTACCCGAAAACTAATTACATCTAAACAAAATAATTTTTATACAGATTGAAAGGTCTAATTATGTAGAACAATAGTTGTTAGGGGGATAGTCCCAGTTCGCTGTCCGTTCAGAGATATACAACCTTTAACACTATAAATTTAAGTTAGGTTTAGGTTAGGTTAGGTTAGGGCGTTTTGGTACCGGAAAACTAATTACATCCAATCAAAATAATTTATATACAGATTGAAAGGTCTAACTAAGTAGAACAATAGTTCTTAAGGAGGATAGTCGCAGTTCGCTGTCCGTTCAGAGATAAACAACCTTTAACATTATGTAGGTTAGGTTAAGGTTAGGTTATAGGTTAGGGCGTTTTGGAAGGATTTTACGTTCCCGCTTCCCCAAGCGTAGTGTAAATGGAAAAACGGGGTAAAAAAAAGGTAGATAAAATTCAGTCACGTCACGATAAAGCAAGAGTCTATTATTGTTACTTATGACCTAACCTAACGATAACCTAACCTAACCTTTAAAGGTTGTATATCTCTGAACGGACTGCGAACTGAGACTATCCCCCCTAACGACTATTGCTCTATCTAATTAGACCTTTAAAACTGTATATAATTTATTTTGTTTGGTTGCCATGTTTTTCGGGTACCAGCTTCCATACATTTTGGCCCATCCTCCTTTGTTTATTTAATTTGTGTAATGTTCGACATCAAATGAAGCGGCCCACCAAGTTAAATATTTTTTGTAAAGGCGGTATGTCGATCTCTAATAGTTTGGTTGGGCTCTTGTGTTTTCTAATCAGGGTCACCAGGTACTTCAGATCTTCGATTATCCTAATTTTTATAGTTTTCCCTTTACGTGGCCATTAAACCCTAACTCTGTACCAAATTTCAGCACTCTGAGTTTATGGGAAGTACTAGTTCTATTTTGATGATGAGTGAGTGAGTGTCTAAAATGCGAAACTTTGCTTTCGCTTAACTTCGGAACTAAATAACCTACAGACTTGAAGTTTTGGATTATAAGTATGTGATTATAGCTTACTGGATGACGAAAGTTTCTGCGTTCTGGTCTTATCCAGAGGTTCTCAAATAGGGGCCTGAAAATGCGGCGAAATGGTTCCTGTAAAGGATGGTACGGCAGTGTTTGCTTCGCGCTCGACTTGGCGGGGGCACTGCCGTGCCCCCCGATTTTATTATTTATTACAAGGAGTCCCTATATCAATTTTCAGAACTCTAGCATCAAAATTTGCGGAAGTCTCGTACAAACTTCCATCCCCTAGTTCAAGGGGTTGGAGGGTAAAAGTTCCAAGTTTTAGAATTGTTTTGTTGTTTGTGTACTATTACTAGCTTACATACCAAACAGCTTTCTAGGACTTCAGGAAGAACCTTAGAATATTGATGCTTATGAAATAAAAAAATATTTTTTTGGGGGGTTGGGGGGTTATTTACTGAAAATCCTGAAATACGTATTTTATTATTTATAACAAGGAGTCCCTATATCAATTTTCAGAACTCTAGCATCAAAATCTGCGGAAGTCTCGTACAAACTTCCATCCCCTATTTTAAGGGGTTGGAGGGTAAAAGTTCCAAGTTTTAGAGTTGTTTTGTTGTTTGTGTACTATTACTAGCGTACATACCAAATTTCAGCTTTCTAGGACTTCAGGAAGAACCTTAGAATATTGATGCTTATGAAATAAAAAAATATTTTTTTGGGGGGTTGGGGGGTTATTTACTGATAATCCTGAAATACGTATTTTATTATTTATAACAAGGAGTCCCAATATCAATTTTCAGAACTCTAGCATCAAAATCTGCGGAAGTCTCGTACAAACTTTCATCCCCTATTTTAAGGGGTTGGAGGGTAAAAGTTCCAAGTTTTAGAGTTTTTTTGTTGTTTGTGTACGATTACTAGCTTACATACCAAATTTCAGCTTTCTAGGACTTCAGGAAGACCCTTAGAATATTGATGATCATCAGTGAGTAAGTGAGTCAGTGAGTAAGTGAGTCAGTGACGAAATCGGGGTATTTTAGATATCAATAAAATCTAAAGTATAAGAGCTATGCAATTGAAACTTTATAGGTTTAATAAGTCAACCACTGACATCATATCTCGAAAATTTTATTTATCTGGTATAATCCAAACCCAAGTTATGAAGGTTCAAAAATACGACGAAGTGCTTCGAGAAAAGGTAGGTAGTGCCCTTGCGCTTCGCTTGGCTCGTCTTGGCGGGGGCACTCCCGTGCCCCCAGATCCACGCTGCTATTGAAATTTCTTAGTCGATAAACTCAACAACAATATTTTTCCTGATCCAGGTCAACCAAACCTGGAACCACCAGCAACTAGAGTCAGCTAACGACGCAGTCAAACGAATACACAAACAAAATGAATTAATTTTTATACTTTTGTGTACTTTGACAAGAAAACCCCAAACGATAATGTGGTGTTATAATTTAACATTAGGCATACTTTCAATTGATGTTATTTCCACGTAAACAAACTTTATGTTAATGAAAATTAAGTTGATTTCAGAATAACTATTACATGTGGAAAAAAGTCATAAAATACTTTGAAGTTGTAGCGCTAAACGACCTTTATGTGTAGAGTTAAAGTTGTTTTTCCAAAAACACACATTTGTTTGCATGTTTGGAAACTAGATCACGTCGCAGTATAGTATTAATTACTCTGCGGTACTTCCGAGCGAGCAGTCGTAATTGATTCATGTTTGTTTGACATCCCTGACAGGTGCTTAGGGATTTGTTCATAATGTTAGCTAATTGGACAAGTTAAGTGGTTTTGTTGGTAAATGGTGTATCAATATCATATTCAATGTTCTGAGTAATGAAATGTATTAGATCAAAGGAAAGATTTCATGCATCAAGGACTGAATATTATCCCGGGATTGGATACTAATAAATTATTGCCTCGTTGGTCTGGTAGACGCAAGCGCTACTGTTGAGCTTGAGGTCCTGTGTAGGAGTCCCAGGTCGGGTCAAGTGTTATTAGAATTATGTATATGGAACTTCTCAGTAGGGCCAGTACTGAGAAGTTCCATATCATCCTAATTCCGTAACACACTTTCAATCACAATCTGAATAATTTTGAAAGATATTGCTAATCCATTGTTTCACATGTTTGAAAAAATTGTGTGATCAACAACGTAAATAACGCAATGAATGTTATTTAACTGTCCAAGTGAAAGCCATTGATACCGTTAGTGTGTAACGCAATTACCCGATTACTCCGCCAAGTCTAAATATGGGTTCGGTTGATGGCAATAGATTCGCCCCCTATGCCAATGTGGGTGTAGGTACTATAGGTACCATAGAGGAAATTTATATCTATACTCCGTACGGCCTATTCTTGCTTGCAGCCCTCGGCCGCTATAGTAGGTAACGTTTTCTATGAGATGCGGTCATCTTGTACCTACACGGGATGTTTTCAAATTGGGCAGATGTAAGTTTCGAAACTTACATGTATACACCGTAAGGGCTATTCTTGTTTGCAGCGCTCGGCCGCTATAGTAACGCTTTCTAAGACATGTGGTCATCGTGTACAAGGGATTTTGTTTTCAAATTGGGCAGATGTAAGTTTCCTCGATGGTACACCCCTTCTCAGCCCTTTGGGGAAAAAAGGCGTGATGTTATGTATACGAATAAGTAGTTCGAAAAGCATACTTCGAAGTTCTACTTAAAATTGACCTACTACGGTAGTGCGTTCATAATCGTATACACCAGTATGTAGGTATTTAGATGAAAAATAAATATTATAAAAAAAAGTCCTTCAGACCGTATTTCGGCCACGGCGGCCAATCTCAACGGAGACTAGCCTTCGGCGCGGGAGATATTATAGTGCACAAGTGTGCGCGCAGACATAGGTGCACTCCCTCTTCCCTCACTCTCATTGTCCGATGGGACGGCAATCCGACACGACCGGAGAGAGATCAGGCGCAGGACCAACGGCTTAACGTGCTTTCCGAGGCACGGGGGTATCACACCGCCAACTTCCAAACTCCGGGCTGCTACTAAGAAATTCCTAATGGAAAAACTCAATAACACTTTGCCCGACCCGGGAATCGAACCCGGGACCCCACGCTCAGCAGTCGCGCTTGCGACCACGAGACCAACGGGGCAGTCAAATATTATACATAACAATCAAAGGGGCTTGTGGCCAAGTAATAACAGCTGCACGGGTCGATCTATCGGTCGTGGATGGGTGACCATCTTTCATTCCAAGATCCCCGTGTATCGGAGAACACGTTAAGCCATTGGTCCCGGCTGTCATTCGTAGATCAGAAGCCCGAAAGTCTATCTTGGTGGCACTGGTTGTCAGACTTTCGGGTAACACGATAGTATTACCCAGTAACTGGGTTGTGGAGGTCAGGTAGGCAGTCGCTCCATGTAAAATATTGGTATTCAGCTGCATCCGGTTAGACTGAAAGCCGACCATAACCTAGTTGGGAAAAGGCTAGGCAGATTGCAGTTACGTTTTAACTTTAGTTTCCCAAAAGACATAGAAAGCGATTGCAGAAGAAAAGATATATACTTAAAGCTTGTATTCATGCCAACGACCTTGTGCATTTGGGCGTCGCGTTGCCTAGCAACACGAGGCGCCCCGCACTGAATTCGTGGACGAGTGCGGGGATGATATAGACACGGACTTTAAACGATCGCATTTTTAATTTATTATATTAAAAAATATACATGTTTTTAAAAAATGAAGGAGTAAAATGGTTTCATCTCAACGATTTGGAGGTGATTTGGTGGTTTTTTTTCTTAATAGGTGATATCGATAGAAAAATTATGGCTAAACCAAATTACGATTCATATCATGTAGATTACCAACTATTTTTTCCGATGTAATTTCTCTGTAAGTTCCGGAGAAAAGCTGCTTCATCTGCACGCTGTTTTTAAGCTTCTTTCGAAAGAGTAGCCTTAAACAAACATCGCTAAACAAAAGACGTATTCGACGGTCGCTGGCAAACGGTATGATTTACATAATACCTATTATTATACCTAGCTACGTGTAAGGCATAATACCGCACCGGAGGTGTTCGTAACCAAGATTTATGGGAGAGCTTATGTCCAGGAGCGGACGGCTGAGGCTGATAACATCACGATAGCAATGATGAATATCTTTCACGTCGGGTAGGTAAATAGAGAATGGGAAGCGAGATGCTTTTGAAAGTACACGTGGTAAGTAATGCAAGATTATTCTGAGATGCATCTTCTATATCTATAACTATCATACAGGGTGCCAGGGACATCGACGTCACTTACTTACAATAAAGAAATTTATTTTCTTTTAATATATTTAAAGAAAAATATTACGTAGTAACTGGGTTGTGGAGGTCAGATAAGCAGTCGCTCCATGTAAAATACTGGTATTCAGCTACATCCGGTTAGACTGGAAGCCGACCCCAACATAGTTGGGAAAAAGCTAGGCAGATGATAATGGGATAAGAAAATTAGGACAGGGAAGATAATGATGATGATGATGGTTGCAAAACATTCCAATTGCCAGTGAGTTCATTTATTGTTGTACTAACAGCGCCCTGCAGTTTCACCCACATAAGCTGCGATGCCGTGGGAATATCGGGATACAATGTATCCTATGTGTTAATCCTGGTTCTAAACTATCTGTGTACCAAATTTCATCTAAATCTGTTCAGTAGTTTTTGCGTGAAAGAGTAACAAACATCCATCCAGGGCTCGGAAACCGGTTGAAATTCTTAACCGGTTACGGTCATTGACCCCAAACCGAAATCGATTTAGGTTAAGGTTTGCACTTTACCGGTTTATGCGGGAAACCGGTTTTTCATGACTTTGGGTTTTGATAGTGGAAATTAACCGGTTAAAACCAAGTTTGAACCCCCCCCCCGGCCCCCGCCACTCTCGCGAGCACGGTCTGGACGTTGCGATATCATTTACTTACAAAATTTTATTACGGAATTAACCGGTTAATTTGGGTGTCAAAATCGTTTGTGCTTAAGTAACCGGTAACCTTTATCATTTGGGTTTCATAAGAACAGTTCACTTGTTTAACCGGTTAATGAAGGAACAATATATTTACCGGTACTTAATCGAAATTAACCGCTCTTTTTAAACCGGTTCAGAGCCCTGCATCCATCCATCCATCCTCACAAACTTTCGCTTTTATACTCGTAATATTAGTAGGATAGTAGGAATTAGGATATTAGTAGGATATGTAGTAGGATATTAGTAGGATTATCATTCCCACAATGTAAATATAGAACTCTTCAAACTAACAAACCTATCAGACTAATTGGCGAAGTGGTCAAGCAATTAGTTGCTAACACTACGTGTCGTGGTTTGGCGCTCGGCTCAAATATTAGTATAGGCTACAAATAGTTTGTTCCTGGTTTGGGTGGTGTTTGAATGGTTGTGTAGGTGAGATTTGTGCATGTACCTAAAGATATACACGATATTCGATACAGGAGAAATTCTAGTAGGATAACCCATCTACTGGTACAGTCAGCCACTGACTGTCAACGGCACATCAGTGGTGATAATAAGACATTGATAGCGCCTTTATGTTGTAGCAGTAAGGACGGTTTTCGTAGTGCAAGTTTGCAACCACTGTTCTGCGGTTGACCGTACCTATAACATTCTAAGTAACATAATGGTAATGAATGATATTTGTTGATCTATGCAGAAGACACAGTAATAATGTTTGTTGGCGCGGGGAGCGCGCTGGCAATTCACGCCATAACTTGTTCATATAAGTGGCCGCAGTGAGTGCGCAGGCGGCCCGCACGGAAACCGGGGTTCTCAAACTAGTTCGAACTTTATTCTAGTAAAAATAAGTCTTCTTCATTCATATTATATTTTTACAAACACTGGACACTACAACACCCAGAACGAAGCCGCCCGCGCTCGACTGCGGAAAGGCAGATTGCGCGCTTTCCCACGCCCGCTCCGCTCCCCGCGCCGCGTTGCCAGTCTGGCCAACACGTTGTCGACGGCAGCCGCCGACGCCTCGACGACAGGCGTCGTCGGGTGTCGACGACTACCATCGACGTGTGTCGACCGCTGCCGTTCACGCGTGTCGACGGATGCAGTTGCCTCTGTCGTCAACGCGTGTCGCGCGTGTATATGAGCAGTTAAGTATATTACTATTGTACCAAAACAAAAGACTTGACCTGATAAAATAAAATAGCTACCCAAAATTGATAATTATAACAAAGTTGTTATATCAGCACCTGTTTTATAGACTTCTAAATCACTCTAGCCCAATTTCACACTTCGATAATAAGAACGAATTATACCTACGACATAACTACATAAAAATACTCTAATAACCATGAAAACTGAAAACATGACAAATATATCAAATGGAAACTCAACACGGTTTATATCATCGGATTTGTAGAATTGTCATAGTTTATTTCCTGTATTTTATCATTCCGTGCATTTGGCTTGTGGCCACATTGGTGAATAGGTACATCACCACGTCGTTGATCCTTATTTATAGGATGTTAAGGTCTATAATGGGTGGTGTACCTAATGGCTTACATTGTAGGAAGTCAACACGAATAAGATTTAAGGCCAAGTAACGTTTGGATGTGGGTTTATATGGTTAATAGGTGTCGTGAATTAAGTGTTCTATGTTTTATTACTTATTAAAAATAAATTACTACATTTCGAACTAGATATAGGGAAGCACTTATTTATACCTAAAAACTTTCCTGAAAATAATCTAGACAATGTTCAATTCAAAGCATTAAATACAAAATTATTTAAAATTAAATTTCATAAGTGGTTACTTGAGTGTAGTTTTTATAGTATAAAAGAATTTATTGATAAAAAATGTTGATGTTTGTTAAAAAAAAAACGGTTGTTGTTGTTTAATTTAATTTATTTATTCAGTTTCGGACAACTAAACAGTCCATCTTAACTTGTTTTTAAAATTTTGCATGCTATGTTTTATCCTAGCTAAACATGCTTGTTCCTCAATTTGTATTTAACACCCTTGTATACCATGTTTTACGCAAATAAATATTCTATTCTATTCTATTCTATTCAATTTTCTGCCGTTTCTATCTATGTATGTATTTAATTTTGCAACAATGCATAATGCAATACCTGTGTACCTATACTTTTAAGTATAAAATATAAGCAATCATCTTTTTATAGGGGAACTTATAGGTACGGTCAAAGTAAAATAAACTTTAAGTACGCTATTATCAACTAATTATCTACCAATATAATTTTTAAAAGAATGGTGATTGGTATCTAAGTACCTTACAACCATAATTTTCGGTTCATGATCTGTAGTTATCAACCTACCATTTATTTTTTTTACTTAGGGCTGATTTTTCGATCGACCGATAATTTTTATTCGCAGAATAAAATTGACGTCTGACAGATTTTGAATAGAACAACTGTCAAAAATCAACTTTGAATCTTATGTTTTAGCGGTAAAGTTGAAAATGTATTAAATAAAGGAGACTGGTCATGACCCATAGAAAATTACCCCAGATCCGGCGCTAAAGAAAGTTATCTCAGAATTTTTGTTAAATCAGGTAAAATAAATCTAAATAGTCCTCAACTCCGAAATCAGAGGCAAACACTTTGAAAAACTGCTTACAGATTTTGTTTAGGCGACTTTTTTTTTCATTTTATCATATCTTTAGAAAAGGTTTTTTTTATAGATAATTATGCTCCATTTCGTAAACGCCAGTGCGTTTCAGATGCTCACTACAATAGGAGCACGCTATTTTTACCGACTTTTAACATGGTACGTACCAACCGAAAAGAGAATTAACTCCTCAATGGTGAGGCGAGGGAAATCTGCCACTTCTGGGCTATCGGCCACAAGTCTTGTGAATATTGTTCTCTGTCTATTCAAGTTATTATTCTTCTACAAAAAATAACAAAAACTTAAAAAATATAAGTTAGTATGCAAAATAAAATATTGCGCCTTATCATAAACACTGGGCAATTTTAATATGTTCGCCACTGATTTCGGACATGCGGACTTTTTACATTTACTTTACCTAATTTTACGAAAATTCTGATATAAGTTCATTTGTGCCGGGCCTGGGGCTCAGACGACCAGTCTCCTTTGACAGATTGTAGTAGCTTGATCTGCTGGCGTCGGTACTTCCTATCATCATCGTTCTCATCATTTGCGTTTACTCCATTTTATTTGGGGTCGGCACAACCTGTCTTTTTCTTCCATACTTCTCTATTAGTACTTCATAAGCTTTGGTACAATTTTAGTCTCAAAATGAAACTAATTAGTGACTAATACTCTATTAATACGTCTACCAAAGCGATACTTTATCCGATGCCGCGCTGCATCAGTTAGTACTGTGTGCAGTTGGCTAGAATTTGTGGCGGCCATCGATTTGTTAGGTCTATTAGATGTGTAAAATGTTTTGCTTGCAATGTTGCTAGTGTCTTTTTTACATCGTTCTCACATCATTATAATTATAAATTCAACATTAATGATGTAACTAATATTATTTTTGTAAAAATATAATTTAAAAGAGTGTCCATGGAATTTCTTGCCCGTTCTTCTCCATACTACGCTTTGGAATGGGCAATTAGTTTCACATTTTCTGACTGACCGACTTCTTGACAATTCAAAAGTGCCTGTAAATGGTTTAATTGAAATAAATGCTTTGAGTTTGAGTGTCGCTCCTTGGAAGTGTGTTAGTTACTCTGTGGTTTTAGTTTGTAAGTTTCTTGATTGCTTAAAGTTATGTGTATCCTTACACTTTGTAGCGTTCCACATAGCAATACGTTAATTATAACTTTCAACACATTTGATCTAAAAATGGTTTTTATTTCACCGCTTTATGGTTCACAATGCAGTGTATTGAACATGAACAAGTGTTATTTTTAATTTAGTGACCTTATTGGTGATGTACTTTAGAAAGGTCAGGTGGGTAGTTACTCGCAGAAGGCGTGGGTATATGACCAGATGCATAAACTTAAACTAAGTAAAAGAAGTAGATATGTATCTAAGGGTCGTAGCAGGTAGCGTTCTGTAGTTTCTGCCTACCCCCATGGAAGGCGTGTTGGCGATCGCCGCTCTACAAAGTTAAGAGTGACCTCACCGGAGCAGAATCGTGGCATGGCTCACGGCCAAGCGGTAAAAATCGATAAGATATAAGGGTCAAAATTCAGCATGGGAACATAAACAGGAGCGACCATTGTTATATTAAGAGTAGTCTTAGTGTTTATAGAGGGCACTTTACCGAAGACCTTTGTTAGAGGCAGTCGATTCATTATAAAAATATCCTATATCTTTATTCTATTGTGTGAAAATACAATATTGTATGCACAATGGTCCATTTGAAGGACTAAGTGCGGAAACCAAACCTATAACATAGAATATTATATTCTTAAACTATAAAGTTGTTTCAGATAATAGTCAGTGATCAAAGGCCTGAGTTTATGTATATTTAGCTTCTAAGGAACAGTTAACACCAATTGTTTTAGTCAACGAGATAAAAATAGAAATATCTCCTAAAGTCAGCATGAAACATGACTAAAATAATACAAGATGATGCCAAATTGTATACTCATTATAATATTGTTATTATTTCCGTATACATTTTAAATTACGATGGCGAACGGTCCAACATTTGAAGCCAAATTGCTTCGTTTATTATTTTAAATGTTTAAATTAGAACATTGTAAACACATTTTATTGCAAGACTTATTTATTTTCTTCTGTAATTTTATGTACCTACTTATATTAAATTAAATTAATTTCCATTTTGTAAAAAATGATTCATTTTGTAATCTATATATATAAAATGATAAACTGACTGATTGTTGATAATATCAACGCACAGTCTAAACCGCTGCTCCTAGAGACATGAAATTTGGAGGTTGTGTTCTTTTTGAAGAGTAGGTATCCACTAAGAAAGTGTTTTTCGAAATTCCACCCCTAAGATGGTGAAATTTCACGCGGACGAAGTCGCGGGCAGAAGCTAGTTCGTTATATAACTTTCGTAATTCGTAATTCATAAGATTAAAATCAAGTTTTTTCAAACACTAAAATTGTAACTTTATTAGATATAGTATAATCAGCCTTATAATGTCCCACTGCTGGGACACAGGCCTCCTCTTGGTGAGAGAGAGTCCTAATCCACCAAGCGGGCCCAGTGCGAGTTGGTCACATGTCTTCGAATTTTTGGCACTAGGATATTCACTCACTATGTTTTCCTTCACCATTTTGAGAGCAGGTGGTGATAAAATAATTTACCAGTGGCCCACCCTACTCCCAAATTTAGTATACCATACATTCGGTCGCCACTCCAGAACGTTTCGGCCTCATCGGCCATCTTGTACTGCCAGCAATGTGCCCTGCCCGCTGCCACTGTTTGGCAATTTTTCGGGCTATGTCGGTTACCTTGGTTCTCTTGCGGATCTCTTCATTTCTGATTCGATCACGCAGGGAAACTACAAACATAAAACAGCGCTAAATATACACTTCCAATTAAAAAAAACAAGGTGAATAAAATCCTAATTTTTCAAAGCAAACTTCAAACAGCACGTGTTCCCAAGCAAATAATAAAAGAACAAAATAATTGCCTCTAGTATTTGCGCACAAGCTTTGATCAAATACCTCGTGTTAGAAAAAGATTGCAATATTTTTACAGGTTGCCTTTTCTCTGCTCATAACCCTTCTTTATATTTATTCAGGACCTCTGGGGTTTCTCAACATTTGATAGAAGTCCATTTACATTTGGTAGGAAAAATATTACTTTAACAAATATTATTTGAACTTCATTTAATAATCGTTAAGTTCATAATTGATGTTGAAGATCGTGTTCATTTAAGAGAATTTAAGATTCTGTAGAATATTTTCTTGGATACTTGGTGTTAAAAATGATCACCGTTTTAACAATGTGTTGTTCTAAAAAAAATCTGCTGTTCCCTACATTTATGTTCGCATAACTCGTCAATATGTAGGAAACAGCTGATTCTTTTTTCGCAGTTTCAGGTTTGGTCCCATAGTAATAGTTGTTCATAATGATAAGACCGGACACCCTGTATAATATACTTAATAAAAAATATAGGTAACGTGACTCTTAATCACAGACTTGAACAGTACTTACATAAAAACGGAGAGGAAATAATCATAGGGCATTATCATAATATTATAATCAGATGAAAAACAATTACTGCCAGACATTTAGCCTTCCCCAAGCATCCCCAGTCGCCAAATAGGTATTTACTTTAGGGAGCTCACGAAAGGAAGGGAAAGTCTGGGTGGCTCTTACCGGATACAGTGAAGAGGACTATACATTTATTTTAATTAAGTATCTATTACAATGCTGTGTAGTACTTTACTTCATGGCATTACGAGGAAGAGAACAGCGTCAATTATCGGTAGATTGCGCGGAAGCTCCAACAGCATTCTGAAAATATGATTAGACAAAGTGGACAGTCCCTGTATAAGGCACTGGTTACGGAGGGACGTGCCAATGTGTGTAGAGCCACGTCATTTTTAGTTGTATAAGTTTGTAAAAGTTTACTAAGTTTTAAGTCATTATTACTAATACTATATGGATTGTGAGGAGTCCAAAATAAAGAATATATTATTTAAAATATTACCTACAGCTAGGTTACGATATAGTATTTTCCAGTGAGCCCCAAAGTAGACAGTCTGTCAGTCAGTTAGCCCCAAGATACAGACTGTCTAGCTTGGGGCTCACTGGTAAATATTATCCCACCAAAAACATTCTGTAAAAAACTAGCCAAGTCTCAATGGAGCTGCCTGTTTATCTCTAAAAAGTAATGAAATCTAGACAAAGTCGTACCAAGTGTAAGGTTCCTTACTGCGATTTCTTTATTATTATAGTTAATGTTGTGTGACTTGGCCGTTGAACATTCTTTATACGTTAGTGTACAAGTCAATTTTGTTTACACGTAATGTTATATCTGTTGTAACTACCTATGTTTGTTAAGCGAGATAATAGCCCATACCGGTATTGGTAATTGGACGCTAGTGTCTCATTTTAGGCTGTTGTTGATTGGTCAACACATGCATTCAGCATCGACAATGCTGACTTCTGCTCTCTTCTTTTTGGAGCGTCAAATCGACCACCGATCTAACATAAAATAGACGTACAGACGGACTTCTAATCAATGATTATAAGTCCGTCTGTACTGGAAATAATTTTTGATACTGTTTGTTTCAGGCTCGCTTAAACATAAGTATTATTGAAATACGCAGCTTTATCAAGCCTACAATTGACTAGTTATTAAATCAACGTTTTCCAAGTGGCAATTTTCCATCGTCAATGGGTAGCGGTTATGGCGACAGATTGGTGCAATGGTGTCATGGAGCACCTGGGTTTGTACCCTTGTGTACCCTTCAACGGCCAAGTCACACAACATTAACTATAATAATAAAGAAATCGCAGTAAGGAACCTTACACTTGGTACGACTTTGTCTAGATTTCATTACTTTTTAGAGATAAACAGGCAGCTCCATTGAGACTTGGCTAGTTTTTTACAGAATGTTTTTGGTGGGATTTCACTTCTTTTTGTAGAAACGTATACGTACGGACGTATTCTTTTTGTATTGCATTATATTTTGACCAAATTTTGAGCGAAATTAATATTTTAGTGTAAGGAGGATGGGCGTTTTGGTACCCGAAAACTAATTACATCCAAACAAAATAATTTATATACAGATTGAAAGGCCTAATTATGTAGAACAATAGTTGATATGGGGGATAGTCCCAGTTCGCTGTCCGTTCAGAGATATACAACCTTTAACACTATACATTTATGTTAGGTTTAGGTTAGGTTAGGGCGTTTTGGTACCGGAAAACTAATTACATCCAATCAAAATAATTTATATACAGATTGAAAGGTCTAATTATGTAGAACAATAGTTGTTATGGAGGATAGTCCCAGTTCGCTGTCCGTTCAGAGATATACAACCTTTAACACTATACATTTATGTTAGGTTAGGTTATGGCGTTTTGGTACCCGAAAACTAATTACATCTAAACAAAATAATTTTTATACAGATTGAAAGGTCTAATTATGTAGAACAATAGTTGTTAGGGGGATAGTCCCAGTTCGCTGTCCGTTCAGAGATATACAACCTTTAACACTATAAATTTAAGTTAGGTTTAGGTTAGGTTAGGTTAGGGCGTTTTGGTACCGGAAAACTAATTACATCCAATCAAAATAATTTATATACAGATTGAAAGGTCTAACTAAGTAGAACAATAGTTCTTAAGGAGGATAGTCGCAGTTCGCTGTCCGTTCAGAGATAAACAACCTTTAACATTATGTAGGTTAGGTTAAGGTTAGGTTATAGGTTAGGGCGTTGTGGAAGGATTTTACGTTCCCGCGTCCCCAAGCGTAGTGTAAATGGAAAAACGGGGTAAAAAAAAGGTAGATAAAATTCAGTCACGTCACGATAAAGCAAGAGTCTATTATTGTTACTTATGACCTAACCTAACGATAACCTAACCTAACCTTTAAAGGTTGTATATCTCTGAACGGACAGCGAACTGAGACTATCCCCCCTAACGACTATTGCTCTATCTAATTAGACCTTTAAAACTGTATATAATTTATTTTGTTTGGTTGCCATGTTTTTCGGGTACCAGCTTCCATACATTTTGGCCCATCCTCCTTTGTTTATTTAATTTGTGTAATGTTCGACATCAAATGAAGCGGCCCACCAAGTTAAATATTTTTTGTAAAGGCGGTATGTCGATCTCTAATAGTTTGGTTGGGCTCTTGTGTTTTCTAATCAGGGTCACCCACCAGGTACTTCAGATCTTCGATTATCCTAATTTTTATAGTTTTCCCTTTACGTGGCCATTAAACCCTAACTCTGTACCAAATTTCAGCACTCTGAGTTTATGGGAAGTACTAGTTCTATTTTGATGATGAGTGAGTGAGTGTCTAAAATGCGAAACTTTGCTTTCGCTTAACTTCGGAACTAAATAACCTACAGACTTGAAGTTTTGGATTATAAGTATGTGATTATAGCTTACTGGATGACGAAAGTTTCTGCGTTCTGGTCTTATCCAGAGGTTCTCAAATAGGGGCCTGAAAATGCGGCGAAATGGTTCCTGTAAAGGATGGTACGGCAGTGTTTGCTTCGCGCTCGACTTGGCGGGGGCACTGCCGTGCCCCCCGATTTTATTATTTATTACAAGGAGTCCCTATATCAATTTTCAGAACTCTAGCATCAAAATTTGCGGAAGTCTCGTACAAACTTCCATCCCCTAGTTCAAGGGGTTGGAGGGTAAAAGTTCCAAGTTTTAGAATTGTTTTGTTGTTTGTGTACTATTACTAGCTTACATACCAAACAGCTTTCTAGGACTTCAGGAAGAACCTTAGAATATTGATGCTTATGAAATAAAAAAATATTTTTTTGGGGGGTTGGGGGGTTATTTACTGAAAATCCTGAAATACGTATTTTATTATTTATAACAAGGAGTCCCTATATCAATTTTCAGAACTCTAGCATCAAAATCTGCGGAAGTCTCGTACAAACTTCCATCCCCTATTTTAAGGGGTTGGAGGGTAAAAGTTCCAAGTTTTAGAGTTGTTTTGTTGTTTGTGTACTATTACTAGCGTACATACCAAATTTCAGCTTTCTAGGACTTCAGGAAGAACCTTAGAATATTGATGCTTATGAAATAAAAAAATATTTTTTTGGGGGGTTGGGGGGTTATTTACTGATAATCCTGAAATACGTATTTTATTATTTATAACAAGGAGTCCCAATATCAATTTTCAGAACTCTAGCATCAAAATCTGCGGAAGTCTCGTACAAACTTTCATCCCCTATTTTAAGGGGTTGGAGGGTAAAAGTTCCAAGTTTTAGAGTTTTTTTGTTGTTTGTGTACGATTACTAGCTTACATACCAAATTTCAGCTTTCTAGGACTTCAGGAAGACCCTTAGAATATTGATGATCATCAGTGAGTAAGTGAGTCAGTGAGTAAGTGAGTCAGTGACGAAATCGGGGTATTTTAGATATCAATAAAATCTAAAGTATAAGAGCTATGCAATTGAAACTTTATAGGTTTAATAAGTCAACCACTGACATCATATCTCGAAAATTTTATTTATCTGGTATAATCCAAACCCAAGTTATGAAGGTTCAAAAATACGACGAAGTGCTTCGAGAAAAGGTAGGTAGTGCCCTTGCGCTTCGCTTGGCTCGTCTTGGCGGGGGCACTCCCGTGCCCCCAGACCAGATATTATAACCTAGCTGTAGGTAATATTTCGTTGTTAGCTAAACTCTAATTTTTAATTTGGTAGACAAATGACAGCTGCAATCATTATATTAATGTTATCATGAGAAAAAAGGTCGATCGCTGCTGTCATTTTAGTCAAGGAAATTAAAAATCTGAGTTAATAACAAAAATTGTCTTGTCCTTTCAGCTACTGGCTTTTATATCTAGATAACTACCACGGAGTGCAAAGTTCGAGGGCTCACCTCGCTTCGTTGCCGTCACCACATGACGCTGGCAGAATAGTCGACATCGGTTCAGTAGCCAAAGAAGAAAAACGAACAGAGTTTAGTTTGTGAGTGTACTTTAAGCATTATAGACCTATTCGGTTCGTTTAAGAATCATTGTAGACCGGTAGCTGTCTACAATGCTTCTTAAACGAACCCCGAAAAGTTGTTGAAAATACAAAATTATTTTATTTTAGTAAAGATTTAATTACTGACAACATTGGCTGTACTGTCACTCTCAGTTAGTCTCCAACGAAATAAATGTGCATGCATGCGTTAGAATAAATTTTCTAAAGTTTTAATTTTCACAAGCAATCAAAGTTTCCCACAAAAGGCCGCAAATGCCAAAATGTACGTAAAATGAATTCGTGCTAATTACCATCATTTACATATTAATTATGTAGTCACAACAAAACCTCTGTAGGTGCGACAAACAAATACAGGACTGTGCAAATATGTACAAGTTATGAAACTTCTCATTAGGGAGCTTAGGAGCTCAAGCGCGGTATCTATGGGCTCAAGGGTTGAGGTGAAATTCACAGGTGAATAAGCAAGATGGTTTGAGATGCGTGTTTTACTAAATATGTGGGTAGGGTTAGGTAGCTTTGAAATATTACTGGAACTAATCTTGGCAACCCTAATCTAAAATAGAATGTAATTAATCAATGAACTCAGCATAACAAAAGAAAGGAAGAAAAATTGTTTATTATACACAAATCGGACGCGCATAATAAAATACACGCTAAAGCAAAGTAGTCAATAGCTTTGTGTTCTACAAATAAAAACAAGAAAAAGAAAGAGGACGTAAAGTTAAAAAGTTCGCCGATTCCCGGCCACCGTAGGCGCGGGCTTGCGGGCGGCGAGCAATGGGCAGCTCGCCGTCCGGTAAGGACCAGGCCCGGGTCGACGGCGCGTTGTGTTCCACGCGCGCCTCAAGGAGATGTCAGCACCAACTGACGGGGTCAGCTAGGGCCGATGCCCGCCGGGGTCGCGGGTTGTTCGAAAGAGATACCGTGGCCCCTGGCACAGGCAAGTGAAGGAACACGGGTAAGAGTCTGACACTCCCTTCCGCTCCGCCCAGAGCGGGAGGGGTCATTTGATGATTTCCCACCCAAAAAAAAAAAAAAAAAAAGTTAAAAAGTTCATAGTCTACATAGAGTTTCACCACAACACACACTTTGCTGCGTTCCACAACCGGCCTGCTCTCATCGCCTTTTTGACTTCTTTTGAACCACCCATGCACCTGGGTGGGTGGATCCCACTCTCTCTAACGATCCCACGACTTACGACTCGTATGCGTTTATAAGTCGGGGCCTTTACCACTGGGCCTCAACAGCTTAAAAAAAAAAAACAGTGGCACTCCGGGAGTGCCGACAGAAGTGAAAACAAAACACAAACAGAATACTTTGCCATCACTCACTGACAAATCGTACATAGTCAAATTTTTAACTTAATTATTTTTATTTATTTGTCATTTCAATAATATCCTTTTGAAAGACAAGGTCCTTGGTTCACCAGCCAGTTGTGTAAAAAATAAACAACGTTTCCCAATACAACACACATCATTTCTTTTGACAGCTGTTCCACTAACGAACGAAAAACAAATAAATTCATGCACAAACAACAGTAAAATTTAACATGGCGTAGTTTTGACAGATAGCGATGAAGATACGCGTTGTACGAAATTGAAAACAAAACCGTCACGAGCAAGGGGGATGAAGAAACGGAGCGTTAATTGAAAGGTGGCAGCCATTAATCGTCGTCACATTGATTTCTTCTTCGCGTGGTCTTTGTCACTGGCTGGTAAGAATTTTGGTGCACTGCTCCGAAGCCAAACCCGAATATTGTATTTAGGGATTTCAATTTTATGGCATGTGATATTATGTGACATTAAGTTCGGGCAAGTTATCATTCGGACAAATGATTAGGACAAAAAATTATAGCACTTTAGATTATGTATAAAAAAGTTAGGGAACACAATAGAGAACCCTTACAACTTCATGCAATTAAGGATATACATTTCTCACTATCTAATCTATGTGCAGAGGCGGCGAAGGGCAAATAAAGCTGAAGTTTTGTTATAAATTACTAACCTCACATGCAGTGGGAACGTCCTTTACTATTAGTAACACGATAAAACATCACCTCACTTCTAAATACAAACAATAATACCAGCCAATTATTGTCTTCTGCAGGGCATAGGCCGCTTCTCATACACTGAAAAAAATAATTTCTTATTACAGCGCATTAAAGCCTTACTGACTTTATACGGTGAAGAAGAAATGTTTGTAAAACAGTAAAAGACAAAACAGTAACTTTTAATGATTGAACATACTATTTACTGAAAAAATAACAACAAATAAAAGGAAAACCACCATTACTGTAATGTAAGTAAATTTCAATGGTTTGGAAGATATCACCAAATGAATAAAACAGTTAATTTTGTGACCTTTTAGCTACTTAAAACGTTAAATTTTACTGTCATGACGGTAACATTTTGCCTCAAGCTTTAACTGTTTTCGGATCAGTAAATAATACTATTTTGAACGTTAGGCTCATATGGAACTGTTTAAAGCAGTTCAGATCAATGTTTTTTCATTTTTATTTACTGCTTATTTCTTTCAGTGTACGGAGAAGGCACGAGCATTTGATTGTTCACCACGCAGGCTCGAGACAGGTTCGTGTTTTGAGACTTATATTAACAGTAAGTCCAGGTTTCCTCACGATATTTCTCCTTTTAGAACACTCGTGAGCGTAAATTACTATGCACAGTGAGTTTCCTTAGTGAATACAGCGTAAGCTAAACTTTAAATCATTAATACATGAAAGTGTAGTGTGGCTTCAGTGTTCCAACGCGGCGTTAGAAATAATTAGAAGAGTATTAACGCTTTGAGAGTTCAGCTTTTAAAAGTTCCTCTACATATAACATGATGTAGGTGAAAGGGGAGGGAGAGAAAGGGAGGCTACTTTATTTTTATCTCACGAAGCGACGCGCGCTTTAGTTGTGGTCACCAAGCGTACAAACACGTTGTGAATGTGTGTGTAAGCGCAGGAGCTCTCGGTACCGTCCAAGACAATGGCGAAAACGGAATGTGTGTGTACGTGCTATGTGCTGTCACTACTCGTCTTCACGCACACCTTTACAGCGTGTTTTTACACTGTCTTGGTTACCACAAGTAAAGTGCGCGCCGTTCGTATTCAGTTAGATAAAAACTTCGTTAGATAGAAATCATTCACTCATGGTGACCAGCACATTCAAAATCCTACACCGAGCGTTCACTTGATCCAGAATCACATGTGACTTTACAACGTGGTCTTCACCATTTTAAAAGCCTAAATTGATTCATATTAGTCAGCCTATTAAAATCTGTGTTTTCGTAGCCCCATACTGGGTAAGTGTTGAACAGTTAATTAAGTTTTGTATTTTGTGTAGCTACTTATCTAGGTCAACTTAGGGCGTGTGCCTATTTCTTATTTGCTAATTAATTATTGTTATTTTAATCTTATTGTATTCATTTAAGTATGTCTTCTGCGTAATTATTTCAACTCCTATTTGCCTTCAGCTCTGTCCATTTAGTTATGTATGTTCTATACTTTCAAAATGTTTAAATCATGTGCTTCTCACCTCCATTTCCTTGTAAGCTCCGTACTGATTATAACAACCACACACCACCTTCATTAGGGCACCGTACATCTCACTTTGCTTATGCTTGGAGATGACCATTGGTCATCTTGTGACACGTAGGGCGTTATTTCCAGGGTCCGAAGTTGCGGCTCAAATGACCACTCTCAAGTTCCGACTGATTATTGGGACTCAATCCTGTCATATCGGCGGCATCCGGCCACCGAGTTCCGACCCGACAGCGTTCGTCAATTCCAGGCATCCACGTGCTCCATGCCTGGGACATATTTTACCTTTAAACCTATCAATCTTGCGTCCCTATTATTATTATCATTCGTTTTCTTGACGATACCTTTAACTTCCTTGCGCCCTTATAAAGACACCATATACGGGTTGGTACGAGCATAGACACACGCATCGCTCAAACTATTAGTTGCCAATTACTTCGTAACACGACACGGTCGTAACGTGACGCTACGTTTGAGGCGGAACTGAAACACCCCGGGGTAGGATCGACTGACATTTAGAAACATGCTGATCAAATTTACTAGAGCTACTTTGATATTTGATGACTGGCACTGGATGCTTGGGTTTTGAAGGTCAGAATTTACTGACAAAGGTTAAAGGTGAAGATTCTGTATTTCATATTATCACGTCTGTTTTCCTCTAAAGATTAGGCAGAGGTGACCTAGTACACCCACATTTCGTCCCATGTATTAAGGGACGAGCATACCACCAATTGGGCACGAACCTGTCGGTTTGAATTCTTCAGAATAAATTCGGTAGGCTCACGATAGCCCATTTTCCCGAATGGTCGTTTGGCCGACGAAAAGTTGGTCGTAAGAACTATTGGCCGAAGAACGTTTGTCCGAATGGTCGATTGACCGATGAACTTTTGACCGAAAAATAGACTTGAGAGCTCGGAACTTTTAGGAATAAAACAGTCACAAGAGTTGAAATGTTTTTTCGGATTGTATCTACAACTTTACTGGAAGTTAGAGTTAAACCACAGTTGCTCTCAGCACCTATAATTATTATGTCGGAGTCATTCGTTTGACTATTCGGAACGCCAGCGCCGCCCGGCGCTCGACAGGGTCTAGCCTGAGTTCGTGGGGAGTCGAGAAGAGCGAGCAGCGAGGTGGAACGGCATTCTTGGACATTGGACATCGTACGGATAACATTTGCTCAGAAACTGTCACGCGTTCCGTAGTATCTAGTTGTGTCGTGTACCTACAGTATGTGATTCGCTGGTGTGATTAATTTGTTCGTGAAATTATAATTTGATTTGAACTGTAAACAGTTTTTCTATTGCGCAATAACCAACACAACCCATAGTACGCCCACAGTAATTAAAATACGGCTGATAATAACGAGACACTCGTACCTTCCTTACACGTATATCTTCAGGACATTATCTTCATAATTTCCTTTTCAATTCTAGTTCTAGCAAGCTGTTGGACCAACTATAAACAATTTCCAGAAACCAGGTTTTTTTAGTGTTCTTTGTATCCAAGGTCTTTTTTTTGTACCACACCTCTGCTTACACTTTCTGAGATTATCTATACTTGTGACGTGTGCGAGTCTAATAATAGGCATGCAAAAACAGCTAATTATTCTCTGTCATTTCATTTTGTATTCATGCAGCAATATTACCTACTGCGCAGTTAATTATAGGTACGACGATTCCAAGTTGTTACCTACGCGATAATTACTGACCGATAAATAACATTAAAGTTAAAGTCAAAGTCAAATAATTTATTTCAAATAGGCACATTAAAGGCACTTTTGAACGTCAAAAACTACAACAAAATAGAATTGATTCTAGTCGCCCATTCCAAAAGGTACTTTTCGTATGGAGAAGAATGGGCAAGAAACTCCATCGTTACTCTTTTAAAATGTTTTACACTGATAGGTATAGCGGGTAAGCCGGCTGGACAACCTCCGGATTGGTGGTCTACCATTCCGGAGGCCTCCAGTCGGCTTACCCGGGCATTACAAAGCACAACTTGGGAAAGAGCCCCGCTGTGGCCTTCCACCACAGTATCGCAGCGAGGTAGATTTATGTAATTTTTACGATAAAATAACTCGTTTATTTTTTTTCCTTCATTTAATGTCGTTTGTTTTATTTTCTATGTAATAATCATTGCCATAACTATCGATGACAAATTGATGACCCCTTGCAAATAAAATGAATACAGTAAAATCGAAATGATTTATTTACAGTCAACACTCCATAGGTACAGGACCTACGCTTTGGAATGGGCAACTAGCTCCATATTTTTCTGACTGACCGACTTCTTGACAATTCAAAAGTGCCTGTTAATGGTTTAATTGAAATTATATGTAAGTAAATGGCCCTTGGAACATTATTGAAGTGCCCAAAACTTCTTCACTGTTTGGGTGATGATTGGAGTTAACATAATACCTACAATATTAATGAAGTCATTAGTAATACCTACTCATACATACCTGCCTAATATTTCAATAAATTGGTAGGCAAGACAAGTCATAATTAATCAAGATCTTAATATTAAGACTTCATTAGAGGCGTCTGCATTCCTATGCCATAATTAGATGCGTTTGAAAAGGTTGTCTTAATTGAAAATACCATAGAAGTGTCCAGACAAGACTATGGTCGATTAGAGAACTATGTAGGTAAAGCTAGTGATGACAATAGTTTGAAAAATGTTATCAGGTCGGGACCATTGTGCAATTATATAAGGAATTTTCTAACGTCCATTTATGTTCAGTGACTAGGTGACTCTATAGACGTTGTTCTGTCCTCATTAAATACAAAAATACCATTGAATAACCGGCCAAGTGCGAGTCGGACTGGCCCACAAAGGGTTCCGCACCACAAGGAAAAACACGTTTCTTGTATGGAGATCCCCTATAGTTAAGAACTTTATTTTATTTTTATTTTGTTTTGTTTTAGCGGCAATGGAAATACACATTGAACATTTTAACTGTCTACTTATTACGATTCATGAGATACAGCACGCTGATAGACAGACGGATAGCGGAGGCTTAGTAATAGGGTTCCGTTGGCACCCTTAGGGTACGGAATCCTAAAAAGAACGTTCGGTTTACCCGAATTACAAAGTTTTCTGGAAAACTTTTCCAATTTTACTTTCCATAAAAACCTAATTCAAACTATTACGAACATTTTCGAACAAAAAAGTAGCCAAATGGGTCTAGCCGTTCTCAAGTGATGCGCTCACCAACGAATAGCGTTTCATTTTTATTTATCTAGATTATGTACACGTCAAGTTCAAGTAATTTTTAGGGTTCCGTATCCAAAGGGTAAAAACGGGACCCTATTACTAAGACTTCGCTGTCTGTCCGTCCGTCCGTCTGTCTGTCACCAGGCTGTATCTCAAGAACCGCGATAGCTAGACAGTTGAAATTTTCACAAATTATGTATTTCTGTTGCCGCTATAACAACAAATACTAAAAAAAAAATGAAATAAATATTTAAGGAGGACTCCCATACAACAAACGTGTTTTTTTCCGACTCGCACTTGGCCAGTTTTGTTATTTTAGACCAATTTTAAGAACCAGAATGTGTGTTATTCCAAAACCCAGGATAAGAACTGACAGTTCTCGTAATGACGCTGGTCAAACATTGAGATATTTTAGGATTCTCTGACCATTGATGACGTCAAGATTCATGATATTTTCATCACCTCCAAGTAAATAGTAGTTCAGTAACAGCTAATTTAATCCGTGTGAGAATCGAACGTCATAATATTTTCACAAATAGATTCGAATCGATCTTTATTTAAATGCATTTCTATTCAAAATGAACCGTAAATAGAAATTCGTGTGCAGTTTATTACTTGTTGAAAGAATTCTGTGTAGAAAATGGCGGAATACATAGTTGAATTAAAATAAACAAAAGTCATAAAAGTGCCTAAAATAGCAAAATATATAAATAAACTCTTCATATAAAATGCCGAAAGACGTCCACTGCTGGACATAGGCCTCTGAATGATGATAAAATGTTGCTAAACGCTACAGGTAAGACCACGATATCTATCTCTAAAAGACGGTCATTTCCCAGACACTAGATTGGACTCCAAGTGTCAATTGTTCGTTTGTTTTTATTAGGGTTCCGTACCAAAATGGTAAAAACGGAACCCTTATGGTAAGACTAAGTCTGTCTGTCTGTCACAGCTGGATATCTCAAGAACTACTAATGCTATAACTTACAATTTGGAATAGTTTTAAGTGACTTTTGCCCAACTATTTTGCAAATAAAAATGAAATAAAGATATATGAATATTTTTTGCAACAGGGACTGAAAGGGGGTCTGAAAAATTTGAAGTGGGGCTACTAGGGCATGTGGGGTATCATATGAAAGAGCGTAGTTTTCACATTCTCAAACATTTTTCTTTTTTTTTAGGCCGCACAGTTTTCGACTTTTGATGAAAAATGTAAAAAAAAAACCGTTCCCCCCCCTTATCTCCGAAGTTTGCAAAGAGAAAAATCTGAAATTATTCTATGTGATAGAAGTTTATGTAAAGATTACAGGAAAAATAAAACAAAGCCTCTAAATAGCACACTTTTTTAGAAATCAACAACAACAGTTACATTAGTTCCACTATCGGTCAAGAGATGGCGCTGACATAAAACTTCAATATTCTACACCGCAGTGCACAGTGTTAAAATTCTCTGATGAATATAGGCCTCGCCGATGAAAATTTAGAAACATATGATGGTACGGAACCCTTGGTGTGCGAGTCCGACTCGCTCTTGCCCGGTTTTAATTTTTATACATATTTTGTTTACTACATTCCATTCACAGTTATTTTACCTGTGACAGCAGCATTCTAACAGCAACCTTAATGCAACGAAATAGAGATCCTAATGATTTTGACAGCCATGTCGGTGGCAGCAACCCAACAGCGACCTTACGAGAATGACAATAAAGATCACTGTGATTTGGACAGTGATGCAAAAACAGAGGTGAAATAACTGTGAAGGGACTGTAACATGGTTCTTAAGTACTTACTAACACAAATATAGATGTATCTGTGGTGGTCTGAAATAAAGTTATTATAAGTACTGTATATACAAATCGTTAGTCTAGTGATCGCAAGCGCTACTGGTAAGCATGAGTTCCTGGGTACGATTACCAGGTCGGACAAAGTGTTGTTTGTTTTTTTTTACATCTGGAATTTCTCAGTAGCAAGCAGCTCGGAATTTGTGTCCGTTTGATGGCAACAGGCTCGGTCTCTATTACATGGGACTTAAACACAACTGGCAAAATGTGGGTATCAGGCACACCTCTGGCTTTGCCTCTGCCTAACCCTTCGGGGCAACAAGCCGTCACGTTACGTAAAAATATTTTTTAATACAGTTGCTCAAAAAGTGGTGTATTGCAGGGACGTATAGCGTTCGGGATGTGGGCTATTACATACTAGTGCTTTTTTTTACCTTTCCCGAACAACCTGTCAAAATAATGTCTATTAAAAAGAAAAACCAACCATGAAGTTTTTACTAAAGAGTTTTTGTGATTCATACAAATACGTATATTTCTAAAAAGAAGCTACTAATTTATTTCAATATCAGATTTAATGATTTAATTGAATGAGTTAGGTTAGGTTTCATTTCATTTCATCTCATTAAATTTCATTTTCATTTCATATCAATAAAAAAAATATACTGAAGATTAAGCTGTGGATAGTTCCCTTTGCCTACCAAAATGGGTGAAGAAAAAAAAACTCTGCTTATATTCTACGGTTGGCGCCATTTTCCAGAAAAAATGATTAGTTAGTTGAGTTTATTGTGTTTTTATTAAATTGCTCAATTTTTTCGCAACTGTATTAAAAATAGTCGTTCAGTACACCTGCGGAACCGTCATTGCAACTTGTTCCGACTGTCAACCCTCGCCTTCGGCTGCGCCTCGGCTCGGGTAGACATTTGTCGGAACTCTTTGCAATGACAGCCTTTCCGCACTTGTAATGAAATATACTATTAACGCACAAACACGATCCAGACAAAGAATAAATACTTTCGATGAGGATGATGAAATTTTAAAACAGCCATATTACAGTCATTGCAGAACAAGGAAAACTAAATACAGCGGTGCTATTCTGTAAAAATCTCACCGTGAAAACTTAGAGATACTTACCCATCACATTTACGGACTTTCGATAGCTAATTTAATTTGACTCTGTATAAACAGAAAGTAATTAAAGTTTTAGAACTATTTCGTCAATCCGATGATACACAGCGATCCTAACCTTACCTACGTATAAAATAGGCAGCTAACATGGTTTCCACGCAGCAAGCACAATTACTTACTTTCGTGTAATTTTAAACAATAAAATATTAATAATAATATTTTAATGTGGTGTTATCGACTGAAATTCAATTTGATAAATTAGCTGTTTGTTTTCTGTTAATAAAATAATATTATATAATATATAATACCTATTCAAAAACATCCATCGGTTTCTTACTAAACTTCAACTATATCCGTCGATTCTGCATACTTGTCTCTTTTGTTGACTGTACACCACACAAATTACAGATATAAAATGTAATAGGAGGGGCCCGTGGCTAAATTAAAACAGCCGCATAGATCGATCGATCAGGTTAAGCTACGGTTGGTCTGTGGATGGGCGACCATCTTTACATACCGAGACCCCTCCGTGTTTCGGAAAGCACGTTAAGCAGTTGGTCCCGGCTGTTATTCGTGGATCTTTGACAGTTGTTATGGGTAGTCAAAAGCCCGAAAGTCTGATAACCAGTACCGGGTATCGTATTACACAGTAACCAGGTTGTAGAGGTCAGATTGACAGTCGCTCCATGAGAAATAGTGGTATTCAGCTGCATCCGGTTAGACTGGAAGCCGACCCAATCATTGGGAAAAGGCTAGGCAGATGAATGTAATTTTACACAGGGTGACCCTATGTTAAATTTCTGCAACAGGCCGCCTTATCGCTAAAAGTCATCTTTTAAAGGCAACCTTTGGATAGATTCGGAGGGAGAAGGAGAGACAATCTCTTATCATTAAAAAATTACATAATTCGCTAAGGGCTGATTTTTCTATTGCCAGATAAGTTTCATTCGAGGAATAAAACTGACTTTTGACAGTTTTTCTATGAAATACCTAAGTCTGTTTTCAAAATTATTCCTCGAATAAAGTTATCAGATGATTGAAAAATCTGCCCAAAGCCAATTTATAAACCTATGCAAACACCATTCAACTGTCATTTACATTTAATGGCAAATAATAATATATCTACTTATACATCACATTAAATGGTGTTTATTTGTTCAGTTGCTAAGTGAGGAAGATTAAAATAATACTTTTTGGGTTCGAAAAAAATAAGTCGTCATTCCGCGGCAGATGTTCACACGTCATTATTATATTGATGACGTTAGTAATAAAATTATTTCTTGCAAACATCTAGTAGGAACTTATGCAGGGTGGCGGTTCAGTCACCTGCATCCGTCAAGGTGGTGATTCTACACGTCATTCTAAACAACTTTCGCTATGAAACTGATTCCCGAATTGTAAAATTTTTTTTTTTTTAAAGTGCATACATAGGCAGGTATGTACTATCGCGGACACTCCCGCCTGATCACCACTAAGTTCATTTTTGCTTGCACTCAAAAAATAGAAGCGCTCTACATATAATAAGCGCGCCAAGGTCAAATAGTTCGTCCGTAAAATTCACAAAACGAGTACCTACACGTGATGCGTCACTAAGCTGCGCAATGCAGGTTGCAACTCGCTTTCCTAATAGGCGAAAACTTTATGGGGGCTTGGCTTGGCGCCGACGCAGGATTAAGGCGAATTTTTTTTAAGTGATCATGCGGAAAAGGCCTCGTTCGTCCACGAAATAATCTATTGACACTATTGTATAGAATATTTTTTTTTACGAATCGGATAAGAGTTTCGTAGGCGTAGATAGAAAAACCTCCTTGACGGATGCAGGTGACTTAATCGCCGCTGTTTAAGTAGCAGTATGACGTTGCGAGAACAAAAGCAATCACACGCATTTTTCCTTCTGAACTTGAAGCGAGTTGTCATTCCACCTGACGCTTTTTTTTTTTTTGGGGTGTTTTATCATCAAATCACCCCTAGTGTCAGACTCGTACTGACTAAAACCCACCCGTGTTCCTTCCTTAGCCCTTTATGTTCCGGGCCAGCGGGCCACCCTTTCGGACAATCCTGCTGACCCGGCAGGCCACCTGATGCTTGGGATTGACATCTCACTTCACCTAAGTTTTCACGTTGATATTTTTACAGAACAGACCGGCTGGTTACGATAATTTAGCCCGACCTTTGAATCGAACCCAGGACCCTAAGCTCAGCAGTGGCAAGCCACTCAGCCAATTAAACATAGGCCTTTTCAGCCAAAATATTATAAAAACTTAACAGGGTAATTTTCCCTATTCATGTTCTACAATGTTCCATTTATCTATACAGTTTAAATTAATTGCTTTTATAAACGCAACTGTAATAATTAATCCGACTATAAATAATAGGTACATTCAACTTACACAGATTACAGTCCAGTTGCGTTTAATAAAGCAATTATGTAGTTCAGAAAAATGTGGGAAAAACGTACCTAATTAGTACTTTCCTACCCATGGTTTGTGAAATTGTCACTGGGTACGCTGTTATTATTTTCAATTACTGTGTCAGAAAAAGACATACCTATTCATGGTCTTTGCTTGTCATAATTATGTTTTTAAACATAATTCATACTGGCATTTTTTGTGCTATTATTCGCCTCTAAGGCCTCGGTCTCGAAGTCAGCGATTGCTCGGCAGTGGCGGCGAGGGAGCGGGGAGCGGCGCGGCAACGCAGACCAGTGGCCTTAGTGTGAGTTTTTTCACTCACGTTCGATTGCGAGCGCGTTAGAATTTTATATGGGAAGAAGTTATAGCGCCACCTGGTGGTCACTAGGAGAAACCTAATTTCCCATATAAAATTCTAACGCGCTCGCAATCGAACGTGAGTCGAAAAATCTCACACTAAGGCCAATTCTCGTAATTTAAAACGTTCAAAATCTAGTCGCAGTCTCATCTCGGCGACAAACAAATGTCAAATACTTGTCAAAATGTAGGGAAATTAGAGGTATTTTTGACAGATTGAGACTGAGATCAGACTGTGAACGTTCTTAAAATTACGAGAATTGGGGGTCCCGGTCTCGAAGTCAGCGGGTAGGTCGCGTGGCGTTAGAGCGGCGGAGTGTTGTGTTATGAGAAATTTGTGTCTTTGTTGGCGAACGAAATGTCTAAACAGCGACGACAACATCTTTTTGATACAACATTTTGAAACGTCGTGAGTCGGTCGTTAAAAAGCAAAAAATTAAATCCACAACACTACGTCAATACAAACGCGCGGGCACCGCTAGACTGGTGCGCATCGCTCGTACGCCGCTCCTCGCGCCGCTGCCTTCGAGGCCAGTTCCATAATAAATGCGCTGCTCCCTGCGCCGTCCGCGACGCGCGCCGCTCCGCGCCTGCTGTCTTCGTGTCCGTAGCCTTATGCATGAAGTTGTGGTGGGTTCAATCCGGGCAGGTACGAATGTGATATTTTCAATTGCTACGTAGGTACTTTCTAAGTTTATCATGGACATCACTGACATCGGTGAAGGCAAATATCGTAGAGAAATCTGTAACCTGAAACCTTATAACGAACTATGTAGTTGCCACCGGCAATTCTCCAGGTTTAAAAGTATCTCCATCTCCTTATAAAATTTAATCAAAATCGGTCTAGCTGTTTCGGAGATTAGCCGGAACAAACAGATGGACAAAAAATTCAAAAACTGTTTTTGTTTTAGGTAGGTACCGTATTTTTGACATTACAAACGAAAACTCCAATTTGATTTATTTGTATATATACAAATATTAAGGATATAAGTCTGAAATCGCCAATCCGTCTTGAGCAATGGTAATTAACGCTACTGCCTTCTCTGTATGAGAAGAGGCCCTGCAGTGGGACAATAAAAGGCTGGTATTAATTAGTATTAGCCTTGCCATAAAAAAAAAAACATTGGCACTCCGAGAGTGCCGACAGAAGTGAAAACAAAACACAAACAGAATACTTATTATTATTTACTTTTAATTCTCGATTTGATTATTACGTTTTTCTTTCATTTTAATTTTAATTCTCAGATTTTGTTTAGTGTTTTTGTAATTTGAAGCAAACATATTTTATTTTTATTACCGAACATGTTATTAAAATAAATGTTTAAATGGTAAACCCTCCATATTGGTACCCAAGATACAGGCTTGCCTAGTTTGGGGCCAATGTAAAATCTTTGTAATCTTTTAAGCAATAAAGTTTTATTATTATTATACTTTGCCATCACTCACTGACATATCGGATATAGGTACATTAAAACCGAGTAGGTACATCCCGAGGAGAGCCGAACATATCCGAAGCGGGCATTTTTTTAATCGTCTTATAAACAAAACACGCGCGGTGTCGCTTACGGTAACAGTGGCGCGAAGTTCATTTTTTTCCCATCTCAAAAAAATGCCCAAAGCGCCAAAAGAAGTTTTCACTTCAAAAATTTAGATAGAAATTATCGGTTATGGGTCGTAGTTTGGACTAGGCTAAAGCTTATATAGACCGACCGCGTTGCCTGAGGTAGCTGCGCGGCGCGGGAGGGGTGATAGTTGTGACAAGTTGACGAATCACTGAGCTCTCGCATCACGTCACCACACCCCTCCCACACCGCGCTGCTACCTCAGGCAACGTCTCAGTTAAGCGCTCGGCCTATGAAAGTTGTGACAACGTCCAAAAAATAGGTGGGAAGTCACAACCCGGACAAAAACTCACCGGATATGATGCAGAACCAATATGTGTGAAAACACATTGCTTATTATTTCAGCCAGTTATTTGTGAGATGTCAGAACATGCGCGGTATGTAAAAGAGAATGTGTCATAACATTTCCTGTGTATTTTTAATGTGGCCTATAATTAGTTGGTATTAGATCATGTAGTTTGATATAGTAATCGGTAATTTTATTTATGTTTTGTTTGTCTTGGACATTACTAACATCGGTAAAGGAAAACATCGAGAGGCAATCTGGACTTATAGGCAATCATCATCTGCCTAGCCTTTTCCCAACTATATTGGGTTTGGCTTCCAGTCTAACCGGATGCAGCAGAATACCAGTATTTTACATGAAGCGACTGCCTATCTAAACGCCACAACCCAGTGACTGGGTAATACGATACCCCTTGGTAAGATTGGTGGTCAGACTTTCGGGTAGCCGTAAGGACTGTCAAAGATCCACGAATGACAGCCGGGACCAACAGCTTAACGTGCTTTCCGAGGCACGGAGGGATCTCGGTATGTAAAGATGGTCACCCATCCACAAACCAACCGCGGCAAGCATAGGCTAACCTGATCGATCGGCCTGTGCGGCTGTTATTATTCAGCCACGGGCCCCCTACGTATACATACTGTCATGAAATTAATTACTATTATTAAATTATTAAAAGCCTGTGATGTCCCTCTGCAGGGCAAAGCCCTCCCTACTCTCTTTCCACTTCTCTCTGTTTAAAGCTGCAAGCTCAAACTCAAACTAAAAGCATTTATTTCAAACTAGCTACGCCCCGCGGTTACACCCGCGTAAATGTCGATCCCGTAGTAATATCGGGATAAAAAGTAGCCTGTATGTTAATCCAGGGTGTCAACTACCTCCATACAAAATATTTTATCAAAATTGGTCCAGCCGTTTGAGCGTGAAGAAGTAACAAACATATATTATGAACACACACACCCCCACAAACATTCGCCTTTATAATATTAGTGTGATAAACCATTTACACGCACTTTTAAATTGTCAAGGGGTCGGTCAGTCAGTCTGCTAAGGAGTAAGGACCAGTTCTTGTTGAAGGAGCTCGGCTCATCCTGCCATCCCCGTTTGGGCCCGACGCGAACTTTTAATTCGTTCCCTGTAATTTGAAACTATAAACATTATTAAAAATTGTCCTAACCAGGGCTCTGAACCGGTTTAAAAGGAGCGGTTAATTTCGATTAAGTACCGGTAAATATATCGTTCCTTCATTAACCGGTTAAATAAGTGAACTGTTCTTATGAAACCCAAATGATAAAGGTTACCGGTTACTTAAGCACAAACGGTTTTGACACTCAAATTACCCGGTTAATTCCGTAAATCCGTAATAAAATTTTGTAACTAAATGATATCGCAACGTCCAGACCATGCTCGCGAGAGTGGCGGGGGCCGGGGGGGTTCAAACTTGGTCTTAGCCGGTTAATTTCCACTATCAAAACCAAAATTCATGAAAAACCGGTTTCCCGGATAAACCGGTAAAAACCGGTAAAGTGCAAACCTAATTTCCACTATCAAAACCAAAATTCATGAAAAACCGGTTTCCCGGATAAACCGGTAAAAACCGGTAAAGTGCAAACCTTAACCTAAATCGATTTCGGTTTGGGGTCAATGACCGTAACCGGTAAAGAATTTCAACCGGTTTCCGAGCCCTGTAACAATAAAAAATACCATTGACCTTTCAGCTAAAATGTAATATTTATTTCAGCTACGAGGCACTTTTTGAGTTAATAAAAAATAACTTGGACCGCTAAACGGTCTCCGAATTTAACGCGACACCCCTTAATAGCCACCCCTGGAGTGATATAAAAAAATAACTTTTAGTAATAATATTTTTAAAGGCGCCGTCGAAGTGTCGGTGAGATACACTGAATAATATACCTACATTGATGCGCTGAAAACTTTCAGTCATAAATATTCGTTATTTTTATTATATTTATAGGTACTTAGATATTTATATTTATAGGAGAACCAACAGCTATAACAGAAGCATAACAATTGTATGTGAGACATAAAGCCAATTACAGGTTCTCACGTGTAAAAACAGAAAATGTAGTAGAAATCTTAGGATCACTAACAAGCACGTCAGAAAATAATACTAATATAATATACAAAAGCATTATGCAAATTCCACATTCCTAGACCCAGCAGTTTCGGCTGTGCGTTGATATGTCAGTCAGTCATTCAGTCAGTCAGTTTCTCCTTTTATATATATAGATAGGGCGCGGCACGGGCGCGGCGCGGTGTACTCAAACATAACAACTTCATTTGAGCGTCCATAGTGGGCACGCGGGCGTGGTGAGCGGCGCTGGCTGCTTGGCGCGGGGAGCACGCGGGCAAGTCGTTCATACAAGTGGCCGCAGTGAGTGTGCGGGCGGCCCGCGCGGGGACCGGGGTTCTCAAACTAGTTCGAGTTTTTTTCTAGTAAAAAAAAGTCTTCTTCATCGCGCGCGTTCCCGCACCCGCGCCGCTACCCGCCCCGCGCTGCCAGTCTGGCCAAACACTGACATCATCATTCTTCTGCCCCATTGATATATAAAATATATCAATGTTCTGCCCTTATTCTTTATTTGGGGTCGGCGCAGCATGTCTTCTGCGTCCATATATCTCTATCAACCGTTATCTTAGTATTGAATCCCATTCAAGCCCATTCTACCCATATCAGACAATTCATCAATCGTTTCTTTAGCCTTCTCCTTTATCTTATAACTATTATTTATCCAATAGTCAATCTGTGAACAGCGTTGGGCTGCAATATTTCTATAAGTTTTGTATATTTCGTATTTTTATGTATATTTCGTATTTCTATATATGAATTCGTATTTTTATATTGTAGCTGTTTGTTGTTTCTTTGAAAAAAAAAAAAAAAAAAAACAAAATAATTCAACATTCACATTCAACTCGAAACATTCCTTATAAAATTCCCCTCATTCCTCCGCAAGACGTGTCCAGTATTGATTTGCCCATCCGCGCAACTTTCAGACTTTCTCTGACATACCTACTCATTGCTAATTACCTACTTTAAGTGACACATTGTCTTAACATTTTTATCTACATGAATGTGATTGCCTGACCAACGTATGTACAAATAATAAGTAATGATGCAAAGTCAAAGTGTGGAACTCTCTGCCAGTATCTATGTACCCTTCCACATTTAACCCATCTGCCTTCAAAGCAAGAGTGAACAGGCATCTCCTGGGGACGCTCGTTCCACCATAGACCTCATCTATCGCTTTCCATCAGGCGTGATCGAGGTGTAAAGCGGACCCATTCTGCATATTTTTTTAAATACCCGTACCTATTTAGTTCAGGACCTAGGTTTCAATCATACTAAATATTACTGAATATACACTTCGATCGCAGAGAACCAAATAAAATGGTTTACGATCGGAACATAATAGTAGATCATGAAAATCTGACGAGATCGATCATTTACTTTATTCTGTCGCTTTTCTCGTGAACTAGAGCGAAGCGGCACGCAAGATATGCAATATATACAACACATACTGCAATAATAGTCAGTAGAGTAAATAACCTTAATTTACTCTTTTATTTGTTACTAGCTGCGCCCCGCGGTTTCACCCGCATAAGTTTCGATCCTGTGGGAATATTGGGATAAAAAGTAGCCTATATGTTAATCCAGGGTGTCAGCTACCTCCATACCAAATTTTATCAAAATTGGTCTAGCCGTTTGAGCGTGAAGAAGTAACAAAAACACACACACATCCCCTCACACACTCACAAACTTTCGCCTTTATAATATTAGTGTGATTATTAGATATTAGGTTTTTCGTTCGGAATTTCTCAGTAGCATCCCGAAGTCTTGATATGTGCCCAATTCATGGTAATAGGCTCGCCCCCAATAACATGGTACTTAAACATAACTCGCGGATTGTTGGTGTGATGCTTTTTTGAGCTTCAGGGTCCTGGGAGGAATAAAGTAAACCACGGTTTATAACGTATGTTCAATAATTATTCCTAGAAAATATGCTACGTATTTTATCTTATTTCTTTTGCTTGTCTGCCAAATCTGACGCCTAATCTCTTCTAATCCTCAGACCAAATAAAAAGGGTCTGAGTTCTAATCTTTAATTATCCTCGTATTTCATGCCAATCACTTTTAACAAACTCGAAGAGGTTGCATGTAAGCACCAGACAGGCTACAGTCTTTACAGTACCTACTATATGTAGGTCCATAATCAGCCTATAATGTTCCCACTGCTGGGACACTGGCCTCCTCTCGGTGAGAGGGAGTGGGCTGTAATCCACCACGCGGGCCCAGTGCGGATTGGCAGATGTCACATGTCTTCGAATTTTTGGTTCTAGGACATGCCGGTTTCCTCACGATGTTTTCCTTCACCATTTTAAGAGCAGTGGTGATGATGTAGGTCATACTGACTATTAAGGACAAAATGTTAATGTTATGCTATGTTAAAATATATACCAAATCACATTCAATGTCCACTTAAATATTTTGGTTAAGCAATCATAGCAGAATTACATGTTCAGGTTATAAGTGGCAGGGGTTTAATGCATTCGTGGGCTTAACAGAAAATGACCAATCATGGTCCTGTCATGAGGATCGGTTGTGCCTACATTTTGAACATGACAGACACTTTGCCTGTTCGTACTAGCTTCAGGCTGCTTCATTTTAACGATTTAGCAGAGCATTTCAACACTCCACGATGCGCGGTGGGTCTGACGCGTTTCTAGTATGCAAATGGTTAGAGGAACCCATTCGGTGGACTCCTACTCCTACCCTACTCCTACCCTACTCCTACCCTACTCCTACCCTACTCCTACCCTACTTCTACCCTACTCCCATAGATATATTAAATTTTTCTCTGCGTAAGAACCATCCTCGTACTTCAAGGAATATTCTAAAAAAATAATTAGCGAAATCGGTTCAGCTGTTCTCGACATCTACGCTTAGCAACACATTCAGCAATTCATTTTTATATTATAGATAAGTTCAGGTTTTCTGAAGATGTTTACTGTCACCGATGGCAGTGATATCTATACTAATACTAATATACTAATATAATATTATAATTATAATATTATAATATATAATATTATAAAGATGCAGAGTTTGTTTGTTTGTTTGTTTGTTTGAACGCGCTAATCTCTGGAACTACTGGTCCGATTTGAATGATTCTTTTAGTGTTGGGTAGTCCATTTATCGAGGAAGGCTATAGGCTATATAACATCACGCTACGACCCTTAGGAGCCGCGCAGCGTGTGACACCGCGGGGAACAGTTAGTCCAAGATAAAATTAAAAAGAGACAATGCAAAGATACAAATAGGCACCTACTTTTAATTCAATCACACTGATCTGAGGGTTTTTGACACTGCTTCATTCATTGTTTCCTTTAACTGTAGTGTAGCTAAATTTTATTTTATTACTCTCCCAATTTATTCATTGACACGAAAATGACAAGGGAATTTTATACCCTGTGGTATAAAATGTATGTTTTGAAAGGGTTTTTTGATAGTTATTCCTTAACCTTTTAGGAGTCGGAGAACCCAAACGGGTTACCCAAAAATAAAAAATAAGAGCCCTATAATAAATTAAATCCGTTGCCAATCACCCAAAGTAACAGGGTCCTAAAAAGGCCACTTTGGCAGAATCATAAAAGGATAACCTATTGGACAGTTAACTGTTAAGTTAATCGTACCAAATCCCATTGGTGAAGCATTTTCAGTTTTTTTTTCTGTGCTAAAATACTAATCAATCTAATCCAAATCATCAATCTCTTTGATTGTACCTACGTAGTGCAGCGAAAAAAAGAAAAACACAATTCATAATGTTATCCTTTTATGATTCTCCAAAGTGGCCTTTTTAGGCCCCCTGATACCTCATACTATCTGTTTGATGTTACAATGGTGATCTTTAGTTACTTGTGTATATACATAGCTGGGGGTGGTCGTCTGTGAAATGTAATTTCATAGAAAATCCATCACGTCCGTGACTGCGCAATAATGGTCATGCTCAAAGCGTAGCCGCCATTTGCACACGCTTCCAACTTCGAGGTGGGAAATGATAGGGCAATAAATTGTGCAGTGTAAAAGGGAGTATGACATAACTGTGTAACAAAGTTTTTGTTATTGGTTTTCCTAGATAAGAAAGCGGCCACAACATTTCTGGGTAAAAGCAAGAAAATAGATCAAAGTCAAAGTCACATCATTCATATTAAGGAGGCCATTAAAAGGCATTATTGAACGTAACCATTAAGGTACAAGAAAATAAAAATGATTCTGGTTGCCCCTTCCAAAAGGTATTTATATGACTTTGGTTTTACCCTAAAACTTTTAGGTGCCACTCAGGTTGACTTGGGGAGTATTGAGTAAATAAATATGGCCACACATATTAGACTGGACCGGCCCACTCAAATCTCAAAGGGGTTCGAACCTTTGAGATAAATTGTCAAAAAAAATCTAAAATTTTGCGCACATTGAATTTAGTAGCTATGTCCTGTTTGTGTGTGTACCTTCAAATATATCAGAAACATGACACTTTCGGGTACCATTATTACTTGATTTTTTTTTGTTTATACAGGGTTATTGGTAAAACATTAACAACCTCTTAAGAGGTCATTGTACTCATCATTATGAACAACTATTACTATGGGACCAAACCTGAAATCGCGAAAAAAAATCAGCTATTCCCTATATTTTGACGAATTATTATACGAACATACCTAAATGTAGGGAACAGCTGATTTTTTTTCGCGATTTCAGGTTTGGTCCCATAGTACCAATAACCCTGTATGGGTGTCCCCTACCCATACCATACCCTAATTCCATTTTGCACGGAAACTTTGAAAAAATATCAAAATGGCGCCGAATGGATATGCCAGCCATAGGGTTCGAACCCCTCTCAGACACTACATGGACCTAACATAATTTGACCAAGTTTAAGTCTGTTCTTTAAAACAGACTTTGACCTCTTAGTTATTTTGTTTCGCCATTTCTTCTCAGGGGTGTCAGAAAGGAAATGTCGACTCCATCTAGCTTATTTTTTTATATGACTTGTAAAAGTCATTCCGATATCATTTAGGTACAGAAACAATTTCATTTCATTTCATTTTTTCATATTGGTGTCCCATTTTTGATGTAGGTAAATAGATTCTACTTTGTAAATCTTTAGATGAAAATTCCACACAAATATAAAATACTTAACGATATAAAAATATATATTTAAGTTTGATTTCAAACAGAATACAAATCTATTGGCTGCTTACTAAAGAAGCTACGTCTGTTGATAGTTATACGATTGTACAAGAATTACTGTATACACGTACCACGCTAGAAGATTTTAATCGTTTACATTACCTACGCGTATTTTCGACGAGAGTAAATTAAACAGTACTTATTGATTGTTATTTTCAACGTTTATGTGGTGAAAATATTTATAATCAGACAATGTGGGCTGACCGTACATACTGAAATCAGTATGTACGGTCAGCCCACATTGTCTGATTATAAATATTTTGTTTTCTGATTTGTGTACACATTTGTGTAGACTACTAAAGACTCATACGCACTTCGGCAAATGTCGTAAATGTTTTTACACATACCTATTTAGATTCACAACTTCCCATTGGGGCAGGCAGAAACTACAGAACGCCTGCTACGATACTTACGTACTTTTTTTGCTTCTTGTCACGAATAATACTGCCTTAGTTTTGCATTTAGAATGACCTGAATGAATGATGAATGAAATGAATGACTAGCGACCCGCGCGCTCCTACTTCGCACCATTTTTACGACTTAACAAAACATCGAGGATTCTTTATCGCATGTAACTTTAGGTAATATTAATGTATTATACTGCTAAGCCTTCGGAAGAAATTCTCTAACGGATAGTGAACTACGCATTTAAATCCGTAGTTTAATTAGTTTAATCCGTAGTTTAGTTTACACTAAAAGTAACTTTATTTTGTAACTAGCTGCGCCCCACGGTTTCACCCGCATAAGTTTCGATCCCGTGGCAATATCGGGATAAAAAAAGCCTATATGTTAATCCAGGATGCCAGCTACCTCCATACAAAATTTTATCAAAATTGGTCAAGCCGTTTGAGCGTGAAGAAGTAACAAACATATAAACACACCCCCACACGCACACACACACTCTCAAACTTTCGCCTTTATAATATTATAGTGTGATATGTATAGATGCCAAGATTGTTTCGATAACATGCCGAAACAAAAGTTCATCATTATTGAGCCCGTGTTCTTAGGTCATCCAAAATGAATGAGGAGGGTCGGGCAAAGATAATTGTAGATGGCGTCTAGAAACAATAAAGGTATATGATCGACTAGGTATAGTAAACAAAATCAGAAAAAATATATGATATTCTTCAGGATATATGCTAGGCAGATAGTGTGTTGAAAACATAATACAACTAATTTGATAAGATAGAAAAAAATCATGAAGATACCTCTAAAAACTTTCTTTTTTTACAATAAAAACCATACTAATGTACAGACGCCAGCAGGTCAACCTACCCGAAACTGTCAGATTTTCCCAATCAACCTTGAACCTTAAGCTTTAGCAATAAAGTCTAAATCTATTAAAGAAATCTGACAGATTGTAGTAACTTGATGTGCTGGCGTCCGTACATACAATCATTATGATTTTTTGTCAGATTATTCTACAAGCAACATACTGACAAACTATTGTTTAAATTATTAATTAAAACAATAGATTTTTTGTAAATAGATAATTGCTTCATATTTTGCAATAAATTACCAGCGTTGTGTCATCTCGCTTCTCTTTCTTTTCTATGCAGTCCGACAAAGACCGCGCTTTAGGTCATATAGTCGCCTTAAAGGGCATTGACACAGCTCATGGTTTAAATAACAGTGTTAATAAAAAGGTTTAATAATAGTGTATAAATAACAGTCTAACTTTGTTTCTCGCCTCATCGCGACTTTTACGAGACTATTTCCAGCTGTTTTACAAAAGATAAGCTAATATTGTCACCCCCGGCGCTTTTGAAATGCACACAAAAATTAAAGCTGACATAGTACCTAAAAAATGAGTACCTACTTTCAGTAGTAGCAGTTTTAGTGTATAGGTACTGCAATATGTTAAATATATTCAAAACAAAGTAACACAATGTCAGCACAATCCAGCTTTAAGAACTTACTGAAACGACAATGACAGAGTGCAACTATTTCGTTACTTTATTGTTCCGCCGAGCGTAAATTTCCAAGTGGTTTTTCACTGAAACAATGTTTGAATGTAATTGGTTCAGGGAGGGTTGGGGGCTATACGAATTGAAGAAGCAAATAAATGACTCGTTAAAGGGTTGCGATACTTCGATCTTGTTGTGAATCTACAATTTCAATGGCTATCATTATGGAGAACATTGAGTAAGTTTGCTGAATAAATCTTTTTCGATCTTATAACGAAGGCTTGGAAAGACTTTAATTCATCATCATCTGCGTAGCCTTTTCCCAACTATGTTAGGGTCGGCTTCCAGTCTAACCGGATGCAGCTGAATACCAGTATTTTACATGAAGCGACTGCCTATCTGCCCTCCACAACCCAGTTATTGGGTAATAAGATACCCCTTAGTAAGACTGGTTGTCAGATTTTCGGGCTTCTGACTACCCGTAATGACTGTCAAAGATCCACGAATGACAGCCGGGACCAACGGCTTAGCGTGCTTTCCAAGGTACGGAAGGGTCTCGGTATGTAAAGATGGTCACCCATCCACAGACGAACCGCGGCGAGTGTAGCTTAACCTGATCGATCGACCTGTGCGGCTGTTATTATTTAGCCACAGACCACTCTGGAAAGACTTTAATTAAGCATGATAAATGCGGAAAATAACGAAACGATGAAAAAGGAAATATGAGTTGTGGGCAGGTCATTCAAGGTTCATAGTAGATTCGAACCGCTAAACGCACTTCATCCTCAGCCCTACATCACCCACTGCTCGACATAGGCCTCTCTTTTCTTATGCCAATCTCCACACTCCTGTCCAGCTGCGTCCAGGTTTTTCACGCGATGGCAACAATGTCGTTCGCCCATCTCGCCGCCGGACGACCAAGTTATCGACTTCCAGTCCGTTATTTTGTGTAAATTATTTCATCACCACTGCTCTTAAAATGGCGAAGGAAAACATTGTTAGGAAACCGACATGTCCCGGAACAGAAAATTCACATGTGACATCTACTACCCCATTGTAGGCCCACATGGTGGATTACGGCCTAATCCCTCCCACAGAGGAGGCCTGATTATGCAATATGCAGTCACAATTAGTGTGCATAACTGCATATATTATACATGAGCGACAGTCGTCGGCTGTCATTGCCGTTTGCCGTACTTTGTTCTATTAGCACTTATTAGATTTATTTTTTTGTAAGCTGCTCTCAAATTCAGTCCACAGACTGCCCCAGGCTAGGTTGATTTTATACCTATAATCAATTTTGCAGTGAAACTGCAATAATTCGCTCAAAAACCAATCGCCAATCGCTCACAAGCTTACCTAGTTTTACCACACTAAGTATTTGTTGATCTTAGATCGAGCTACAACTGATTGAAGAAGATTGATGTACATCACACACACACGATCCTATAATACCCCACACGTGAATGAATCAGGCTGTTACATTTTAAACACTAAGTATTTGTAAATGTTTTTGATAAATTAAATTTGGTACAATATACAGGACGCCTACCGTAACCTAATGTGGTGTTTTAAGACTAAGCTAGTCATAATATTATTATGGTTAGCAGTGTCTGTACGAGCTATACTTGATGTTCTAATAAACGTCTGAAACTGTCACTCTGCAGAGGAAACAAAGGTTTCTTCAGATAAAGAGAGTGAATGAGCAAGCATTGATCACCACACTTTAAGATTTTTCTTTACGATGTTTTGGGAACGAAACTCCTCGGCATTCAGCCTATATCTAGTGTTCCCACTGCTGGGACACAAGCCTCCTCTGTTCGAGAGGGAGTAGGCTGTAATCTACCATGCGAGCGGGTTGGTAGATGCACAATCACATGTCTTCCAATTTTTGCTTCTAAGACAGGCCGGTTTCCTCACGATGTTTTCCTACACCGTTTTGTAGAAGTTCCTTATAACACTCTGCACACTTGGCGAATGACAGCTAATCTGAATAAAGAGTAACATTTTGACCATCATGACACTTTTTTCCTTTAGTTACTCGCAAACGTTTAATTTATTTCATTGTGTCTGTTATTTAAACTATACAAATTAAAAAAAAGTAAGTGTCTTTTTACTAAATGCATATGAAAATATATTATACGGTACCTATTTATAACTCTTTTTTTTCAATTTTTTGTTGATCTCTCTGTTCCGGCTAATCTTCGAAACAGCTGGACTGATTTTGACGGGACTTTCACTCGCAGATAGCTGATGTTCTAAGGAGTAACTTTTAGACTACTTTTTATATACAACAAAAAAGAAAGAAATTCAACAGGTATTAATGTCACGCGAACTATGTCGCGGGCAACAACTAGTATCTATCTATATAATATAGGTACAGTGGCCTCCAAAACTTAGTTGACATTTTTCCACTTCAGCTGTGACACACCACATAATGATTTAAATTTCTAGCGATTCAAATGTTTGAACTGGTAAAACGTTTTTATTGACGAATTCCCCTAGTTATTGACCTTTGGCTTATCATAAAAAATAATCAAGTTATTTCTTAGGAGTATCTGATTATCTTTTTATTTTAAATCATAATGTGGCATCAGAGCTGAAGTGGAAAAATGTCAACTAACTTTTGGAGGCCACTGTATATGTATACAGCGAAAGGAGTTACTTTCGTTCCTTTTGCAGAGGTGACGGGTGTCCCACGTCACATCTCGACTTTATATCACAGTAACTCAATATATTGTTCGAAATTAACTTGCCAGAGCCACCGTCTTATCAAGTTTCGGTAGTAGTGCCAACTGTTCACACGGAACACACTGTGGTTCTAAATAAGGTCATACCCAAAGGTTTAGCTTCAATCGTCAATATATTTGTTGTACAGCTGTTGAGAACATTTTATGGGACGTTGAAATTTTATATCGTAAACACATAATGCTACTAGGAATCACATTAGTTTACTTAGTTATAAGGCTTTTGAACGCACGTTGCAATAAGTAGTCGTGCCGTCGTAGGCGTATGGTACGCTACAACAATGTAAACAACAACAACAATGTAAACAAATGGATCAGAAAGTATACCTGCGGCTGCCAATATGTAGCGTCACTTATGAATAGAAATACAGATTTGAGATTGAAATAAAGGTGTGTTACTTACCCCTTAGTGACTTAGTTTCTTCATTTAATTTTAGTCGTGACACTACACTGAAATTCCTAACAATGTCTTCATTCAATTAAAGAATCATCTACGGAATTTCACAGCATCAATGGCATGAATTAAACAAGCTCCATTCTTTCAAAAAACAGTAAAAGAAAGAAAGAATCAGGGCACTTTGAGTATAACAACTCCTCCAAATCATGACAAATCATTCGGAATTAATGTTATTTAAAGTTAATTGAAGGCCGAAATACACGACCCCAAGTCACGCGTGCTCATTAGCCACATTGATGAAAGGTGAGTGGGCACGCGTCAATTTGTCACGTCATTGGTCGCGTATAAGGTGTTACAAATCTGTTTCCAGTTGAAAGCGGTTTCTGAACGTGAACCTCTCGAAATCATTGCAATTTACGATGTAAAGATATTATTTTAATGGTTTTTGGTGAGTTTTTCGATAGGTACACCTCTGCCTAATCCTTCGGAGATTACCTACTGGCGTGATGTTATGTTTTGTATAAGTTTGTAGATATTATTTAGATACTTTAGGACCTCCTTGAAACTAACTCCTACCTCTTTGAACTAAATTAACAAAAAAAAAACCGACTTCCAAAAAAAACACTACAAACTGAAAAATAACTTTAATTTAGGAAGTCGGTGTCTTAGGGATCAGTATTTTAGTTTTTGCCACCGACTTCCGAAATTAAAGTTATTTTTCAGTTTGTAGTGTTTTTTTTGGAAGTCGGTTTTTTTTTTGTTAAAAAGTTTTTATTTCTCGCTTTTTAGTGGGTCTATTTATAATTTATCTAAGTTACAATAGCCTAATGTCAACTTGCCCATCGCCTTTTTATAAAATATTCCTTTTCTCGATGCAGGGACGTTAATTATTGAGGAGTTCTCCTTTTATTAGTTTTTAGATTAGATGCTGATAATCCTGGCTGCAGCATCAGGCCAGACTTATGTCAACATTGCATTGAACATAAATGCAGTGCAGTATGCTGGAAGAGATTTCTTATGAAATAAGCATCACCTTTGTACCTATTTTTCTGTTCTGTTTTACTTGTCTGTTTATATGTGTGTACATAAATGGTTAAATAAATAAAATAAATAAATAAATAAATAAAATTAGTCCTGTTTAAAATGAGCCCAAACACGACTACGGTGCTGTAATTTCAAGGTTTGTACTTTTTCTGATGCTCCTCAGTAACAGTACGTTTATCCACACATCGAGCCCTTTTCAATGAGCCTAAACACGATATATCTGCTGTTAGTTGTCGAGGAGTTAGGTACTCTGCAGACTATCCTGACTGCAGCATCAGGTCATGACTTGATGATCATGAGACCAAATGTGGGAAATGCCCTATCAAACATCAAAACAATTTACTATAAAAACATTGCCTGTTCGAGTAACTTCTTACTGTTAAGGAGTTGTACCTTCCATCATCAGCCCAGCTACCTGAGATGGTGACAACCATACACAAATACACAAGATACTTCATAAAATATGCGAAAAACAATAAGTGAGCCTATAAAATTTGAGGGTTGCCCTCGATTTCTCTAAGATCCCATCATCAGATCCTAACTTGGTGACAATGGGACCACCTCAGAACTATCTACTTTCGAACAAAAAAAGAATTTTGAAAATCCGTCTACAATTGGCGGAGTATTCGATGAACAAACATACAAAAAAAAAAAAAAACATACAAACACCCGAACATAGTACCTCCTCCTTTTTGTGAAGTCGGTAAAAAATATCAAATGACGCCGTCTCGAACATTTAAAGGAAGAAATAGCAATGTCGTTAATAAAATAATTGTGGTTACTTATTGAAGATGTAGAAAATTATAGCAAAGTAAGATAAGTGCTCATATGTACACACGAGCGGCACACGTCAACGGCGAGGCAACTGAACTCCGAACTCTAAAACACGAGCAGACGGCAGTCGTAGACGTGTCGGCTGCTGCACACGTTACCTCTGCTGTTGACGCATGCTGCTCGTGTATATGAGCTAAAATTTTCATTTAAAAATGTCTAAATTCACAAAATTTATCTTTTGTGACGCTCGAATATTATAATAACAAACTTTTTCTCTTTTCGTTCCTACACTGATATCATAAAAACACCAAAAATAAATCATCTTCTCTGCCTCACAAAAACAGTAAACTATTTCATAACGAAGCAGTAACAAATACTCCCTAGAATACACAGATTATTCAGCAAATAAATCTAGGTAATAACGTCGAGACACAAAAAAGTCGTTTATGAAAAAGTGTTCCTTCGTTCCTGAAAGTTAGAACTTCGGCAAAGACCTATTAGTCTGCTATAAATGCTTTTGAGGTACCATAAATTTTGTTAACGTAGTCAAACACCTACTACTGCAAACATTTTCACAAAAAACTCGCTTTCAAAACTAATTTGCGCTAAGAGCCAATTTTCCTGTATGAATAGGTCTCGTTAGATGAAAATTGTCGCGAGATTTCATAATATATAATAGTTGTAGGGGCCATGTCGTTTTTCAGGACCGACTATAAATTTTTATGCCACAAGGTAAGCGGCGGAATGTCGGAAGAAATAACCGTTTATCAGTCTGATCGCGATTCGATTTCGGCTGGCGAAAGTGGCGAACTTGAACTTGAAATATTAATGGACCGTCTCGTAAATAGGAATGAAGGAACGCGTCACTTGTGCCCTTGGAAGCGGTTTTTGCTGTGCCCAAATGTAGGGTACATTAACCAGGGCACAGCAAAAACTGAGTCGACTAATCCATAATGTTCGCATAGATTTTACTTGCACAGTCCCAGCCAAAATATTATGGACGTCACCTTAAGGTGCCACTAGTCGATATTTTTTCCATACAAATTTCGGGAGAGTATTACTCCACTGTTTGACATTGTACATCCAAAGTTAAACATGATATCGTTTTGACTTATTATTTCAATACTATGGAATGACATTCAGCCATTTTCTTTACATGACAGACCGAATTAAAAATGAGACAATGACAGATTCTGACAATGATTTTTTTAATTCGTTCTGTCATGTAAAGAAAATGGCTGAATGTCATTCCATAGTATTGAAATTATGAAGTTTGGTAACAATAGAAAAAGTAATTATGTCTCATTAGCGACAGTTGAACTCTTAATAAATCGTCTGTGAAATCTTTCACATTTGTAAACTAAAAAGCTGTAAATAAAAAAAAGTAATAAAAAAAATAAAAAATCTGACTGCGGTAAAAAACTTAAGGTAAAAATAACTGAAAAACGAATAAAAACAAGCCCATTTTAAATTAAACAAAAGTTGGAAGCAGGCTCCCATTTTTACTACCTACTTTTTTTTTTGGGGACAACAAATTAACTTAACGAAATTACCAAACATGAAGCAATTGACACGCTTAGCAAACGAGATAATAGTACTAATGATTGCAGTCCTTTAACCTTAAATAAGTACAATAGAGTAATTTAGATAAAGGTAATATTTTGTTTGTCAGTCGTGTTTTGGATATCAAAGGACATACGGATATATTTCCGGTATGAGTCGGATAACACATTGGATGGAATTTTACGTAAATGATAACAGAATAACGAAATCCACAATCCATACTAATTTTATAAATTCGAAAGTAACTCTGTCTGTCTGTATGTTACCTTTTCACGTCTGAACTACTGAACGGATTTCGATAAAATTTGGCAGAGATTGCGTCCCGGAAAAGGACATAGGATAGTTTTTAGCGACATGACTCGCGGGCGAAGCCGCGGGCGGAAGCTAGTAACTAATAATAAAGCTGAAGAGTTTGTTTGTTTTCTTGTTTGTTTGAAGGCGCTAATCTCTGGAACAACGAGTCGGATTAAAAAAAAAACTATTTGCCTTTGATAGCCCAATTCTTGAGGAAGGCTATAGGCTAACAACATTTTTTGAAATTTTATTATAATCAGAAATTTTACGCGAAATGGTGGGCAGAAGCTAGTGTGCTATAAATGTCATAAATTATTTAGTTTTTGGGTAGTTGGATAAACTCTTGAATTTTCATTCGACTACGTTATCCCAAGTTTTTCAGAGTCCAGACGGTCTATTCCAGAGATTATCGCTATAATAATGATACTAGGCAAAACATTGCATAGTCAACTGTTTCAAAATGTACTATAGTACTTTTTTTGCCATTAAATGATAAAATGATAAATGATAAATGATTTTATTTCTGTAAGTAGGTTTGTACAAACACTTTTACACGTCAATCATATTTTTTTTTAAACTAGATGAGGTCGGCGTTTCCTAACTGACTATTCTGAGAAGAAAGGCCGAAACAAACTCAGAAGTCACAGTCTCTTTTAAAGTCCAGACAAAATCTTGGTCAGATCGTGTGAAGACCATGTAGATTGGTGTCTGAAATGGTCTTTTGAGGAAAGAACCACACAGATTGAGCGGACCTGTCCAATCAGTGCACGCATTTGTCAAAAATCGTGCAGCTCAACTCAGAACTTGAGGAGCTCAACGATTCGACGAACAATACCAAAGACAGGACATTTGGGTAGGCCGCATAAACTACTCAAACTGCCAGATCATGATTAAAACTAAGAAGGAAAAAAGAAATGACCCACATAGTCCTCACATTCACAATAATTAATTAAAAAAAAATAATAAAAATTACTTACAAAGTAAATATTCATGTCATTGTCTAAATAAAATTCATCAATGTCAATGTGTATATAAAAAATCCGGACATAATCTTTGAGGACCATGTAGATTAGTGTCTGAAATGGTCTTTTGAGGAAAGAACCACACAGATTGAGCGGACCTGTCCAGTCAGTGCACGCATTTGTCAGTAACCGTGCAGCTCAACTCAGAACTTAAGGAGCTCAACGATTCGACGAACAATACCAAAGACAGGACATTTGGGTAGGCCGCATAAACTACTCAAACTGCCAGATCATGATTAAAACGAAGAGAGAAAAAACAAAAAAAATTACCCACATAGTCCTCACATTCACAATAATTAAAATCATATAATACTTTATACAGTAAATGTACATGTCATTATTTAAGTAAAGAGATACTTAAAAAAAAAAAAAAAAAATTATTAAAGTGTAAAATAGCAAAAATAAAAACAACAATCTAAACCTATTGGAGCAGCTCAATCCCAAGCCTTTTTGTCCTCAATATAGTCTTTTACAGTATAATAGGCTTTCTGACATAGTTTTCGCTTTATAAAAGATTTGAATTTATTAAGGCTTAGTTCTTGAATGTGGCTAGGAAGTTTATTATAAAAACGTATACATTGGCATCTAAACGAGCCACCTATTTTTTTGAGCCTTGTTGTAGGAACAACAAATTTGTGTTTGTTCCTAGTATTTATGTTATGGATATCACTGTATTTTTTAAACAGATTAATATTTTTATGTGCATACAAAAGATTATCATAAATGTACTGAGAAGGCACAGTCATTATATTAATCTCTTTAAATTTGTCTCTGAGGGAGTGTCTGGGACTTAATTTATAAATGGAACGAATTGCCCTTTTTTGTAAAATAAAAATTGTCTGAATATCGGCGGCATTTCCCCACAACAGAATACCGTACGACATCACACTATGAAAATAACTAAAGTATACTAAACGGGCTGTCTCTAAGTCAGTTAAATCACGAATTTTCCTAACGGCGTATGCTGCAGAGCTAAGCTTTTTTGACAATTTATCTATATGGGGGCCCCATTGAAGCTTGGCATCCAACGTTATGCCTAGGAATACTGTGGTATCTTCAGGTTTCAACTCTTCATCCTTAATGAGAACACTAGTTTCTACTTGTCTAACGTGGGGTATGGTAAACTTAATACATTTAGTTTTTTTTCCGTTAAGAAGTAGGTTATTGACATTAAACCAGTTAACTACTTTTGCAAGGGCGTTATTTACATTGTCAGTAACCAGCTGCTGACGTTTGAGTTTAAATAAAAGTGAAGTGTCATCTGCAAACAACACTATATCATGTTCATCCCTTATGAGGTAAGGCAAGTCATTTATATAAATAATAAATAAAAATGGGCCGAGAATTGAGCCCTGGGGGACCCCCATTCTTACTACAGATCCGGGTGACCTTTTTCCGTTAACATCAACTCTCTGAATCCTATCACTCAAGTAAGAAGTAAGAAGATCCAGAGAGGCGTTCCGGATTCCGTAGTGGTGCAGTTTCCTGATTAATGTTTCATGAAGAACACAATCGAATGCCTTGGACAAATCGCAAAAGATGCCCAAAGCATCGCATTTGTCCTCCCATGCATTATAAATATGTCCTAAAAGTTCAACTCCTGCATCGGTAGTCGAACGACCCCTTGTAAATCCGAACTGTTTGTTATGTAGTAATTTATTATTATTAAAAAATCTTTGCAATTGATTTAAAATAAGTTTTTCAAAAATTTTACTAAAGGTAGGTAGTACTGAAATAGGTCTATAATTAGTAGGGTCTGATGTACTACCCGATTTAAACAACGGTATTATTTTACTGTTTTTCATAAGATCAGGAAACTCACCACGGTCAATACAATTATTAAATATAACAGCTAAAGTAGGTGCTACAATGTCTATAATCGACTTAGCAACATCCACAGAATTACCCCATAGATCTGCGGTCTTTTTAACATTTAACGTGTGAAAAGTTTTAATTATATCTTTACAGGTTACATATTGGAAGTGAAATTCAGAATCGCAAACTGGAACGTTTTCTTTAAGTAAAGACTCTGCAGCAATGGGTGATGAGTTAAGAGATTTAGTAGTTGATACGGGAATCTCTGCAAAGAAATTTTCAAAGGCCGCGGCGACTTGACAATCTGATTTAATTATATTGTCATCAATAACAAGGCTGTAGTCACTACTTCGGGTGCATGACCTTCCCGTTTCGCTATTAATGACATTCCAAGTCGTTTTAATAATGTTACTACTATTTTTAATTTTTGAACTCAAATAACGTGACTTGGCAATGCTACAAACTTTTTTAAATATTTTAGAATAATTCTTAACATATAAATTAAATTCAGCAGTGTTTATACAAATCCGTTCTTCATATAATTCATAAAGTCGTTTTCTACTTTTATGTATACCAATGGTGGCCCAGTCACTGAAGGAAGCAATACTATTAACCGATAATGTTTTTGGAATAAATGTGTTATCAAATTGTGTGCAATACATATTAAAAAAATCATTATATTGTTGATTAGGGTCATCATTAGTGAACAAAAGTGGTAATTTACCCATGAGTTTAGTTTTAAATGTTTCCAAGCGATTAGTTGTTTTTGGATTAACAGTGATATCTTTTTTAGTAACTTTTTTGTTTTTATTTGGAATAGTGATTAATTGTCCACAATGATCTGAGTCTATTAGGTTAATAATGTCTTTGTGGGTTGGTATAACATCTGTATAAATGTTATCTAGGCATGTGGCACTAGTAGGAGTTATTCTAGTGGGCTCCAAAAATTGGTGTGCAAGATTGTATGACTGAAACAAACTTATAATTTTAGTACTTAACCCAGAATTTTCTAACAAATTAACATTAAAATCACCACAAATGATGATGGACTTGTTTGTATTACAGATTTTGTGCAACACTTCATCCATAACTTTTTCAAAACAATCATACAATCCTGAAGGAGGTCTGTACACACTTAATATAATGAACTGCTCCAATTCTATACAGGCTATTTCAATTGTCCGTTCAACAGAGAGGCTCACAATATCCTTTCGGTCTTTAAACTTAAGCTGGTTATTTATTAAAATTAATGAGCCACCATGTATAGCATTTACTCTGCTGAATGAACTACCAACCTGGTGATTACTAAAATTGAACATGAACTGGTGACTTTTAAGCCAATGTTCTGTCATACAAAGAATATCTATATTGTAACAATTCAGGAATAATTCTACTTCTAAGTCTTTGTTTGAAAAACCTTGAATATTTTGATGCACCAGATTGATACTATTTAATTTTTTTACACTTTCATTTGACTTATTTACATTTTTGCAAGAGGTTGCCTCTATTGTCTTAAATTCTAATTTAAATGATTAATGTCAATAATTTCAACCAAATTATTACCAGAGTAATTTAAAAAGTCATTGCATTGCTCAATAATAACAGCCGCACAGGTCGATCGATCAGGTTAAGCTACGCTTGCCGCGGTTGGTCTGTGGATGGGTGATCTTTACATATCGTGACCCCTCCGTGTCCCGGCTGTCATTCGTGTGTCTTTGACAGACGTTACTTGTAGTCAGAAGCCCGAAAGTCTGACAACCAGTCTTACCAAGGGGTATCGTATTACCCAGTAACTGGGTTGTGGAGGTCAGATAGGCAGTCGCTCCATGTAAAATACTGGTATTCAGCTGTATCCAGTTAGACTGGAAGCCGACCCCAACATAGTTGGGAAAAGGCTAGGCAGAAGATGACTTTTTTAACATTGGACTCAATTGTTCTGTCTTTTAAAGACAACAATTGTTTTGTTTCTCCTGCGGACAATATGTTCGTAATTCGTATTTTTATCTCCAATAGTTTCGAGATTGTGTATATGTAGTTTTCGCATTATTTGCTGTTTGAAAATTGGCAGCCGTGAATTACTGGTCAACCTTGGACTAGCGAGATTAGAAACAATAAAAACATTCAATAAGCAGAGACAACGATGAATTCTTTCAAGAATAGGTATTTTTTCTATCGTAAGAATATCATCTTAAATGCGTAGACACGACCACATGCTACACATTTCCAGTATAAACTGACCTCGCATTAGATAGAATATAATAAAATACTCTTTTTACCTGTACACCCTTCGATCAAGAATAGTACTAGATGCCCGACAAGCGCTTCAAAAACGGCCCGAAAAATACGAGCACGAATACTTTTGTGCTTTTATTTCAAATTAGTATGGTCCAATCATAGCCAATGTTAAGACGTCAAAATGCCTCAGTGCGCGTTCAAAAGTTGTGTAAATAACCACCGTAACACCAAGATTTTGGAAGGAATATCTTTTTTTCGGTAAGTTTTTATCATTAAATGTTTTTCATAAAATAGTAACACAATTAAATAGTAAATATAAATCAATTAGCAAATATTATGATTGTTTGGCCAATGTTTGCAACAACGCGCCAACTACTCTAACAAACATTGAAGCATTGAAACGTAATTCCAAGAACTACGTCCAGTTCCAAATTCGAGTAAGTACGAAATTGTCAACAAAATGTTTTTAACCTTATTGCTTAGACGTTAAGTTTCATTTTAGAATAAATATTTTTGTACTTATTATAAAAATGACTATTTATTTTCAAGTGACATTTTAAATTTATTGCTTCGATGACAGAAGGACTTAAATATTAATCATTTGCAATCGTAATTAAACTTTATGTTAGAGTGTTAAGGTTTATAATAATCTGAAGTTGTTAATATTATTAAACTTTTTTCTATAGTTCGTAGTAAGAAATATAAATGTTTATCTGTGTGCAAACGTGGCCACTTTAGCGACTTATTTTTGTTCCTAATCATTCATCTAGTACTATTATTGATCGAAGTGTACACCCTATAAATTCAAGAAAAAAATTAGAAATTTTACATAATGATGCAAACAACTGAAAACAAAGAAATTAATAATAAAGAATAAATGATGAATGAAGAATCAAGAATGAAAAATAAAGAATGAAGAGTGAAGAAATGAAGAATAAGGAATTGAAGATGATTTCCGTACAGTAAGAGGTCAGCTTATACTGGAAACATAAGGCTGATGTATCGCCATAAACTAATATAGTATCGGCAAAAAGGAAATCGACATTAGCTTTCGTAGATAGATAAGATTTCAATCCCAAATCCCTATAGCAACATACAGTATCTATAAACATTTCTAATAAATCGTTCTACTTATCTTGAGTCGACGATAAAAATGATAAATTACTGTAAATATACGTTTCATTTGGTCTATAAAAAAATGGCGCCTAATTTTACTACCGAATATTTCTGTAGGGTAGGACGAAATTCTGTTTAACTGCCTGAGTATTATTACTAGAGATAGTAGAATTTTATAGGAGGAATTATGACCCGGTAGATAATTTTCATCTCAAATTTTACGCATCGAGGATCTTTGTAATGAAAACAGGTGAAACGACATTTAAAGTAAGTATAATATATTTTTATCTAGCCTAGTCCGCTTTAATGATAACTTAACCTATTCTGTAAAAATTTAATTGAGCCGTCATTCTACCTGATGCTAAATTGATACTATGTACAGATGCCAGCACATCAAGCTACTACAATCTGTCAAATTTCTTTAATAGATATTCAACTTTATCGGTAAAGCATAAGGTTCGAAGTTGATTGGGAAAATTTGACAGTTTCGGGTAGGTTGATATGCTGGCGTCTGTACATCTCACTATCCCTAAGTTTTCGTGGAGAGATTTTTACAGATTGTATTGCCAACAGACAGGCCTCAACCGAGTTGCACCTCAACACTTGGTTCTTCACCGCACATTCAGTCTGCCTCAGCTGTCGCAAGTCATCGATTCATGTAGCAGGGGGGTGTCTTAAGCTAAACTTGAAGATTCGCAGTCTCCACTCAACAACTTATTCGTTTTATCGGCGATCGATAGTTTGACAGACAATGGCAAGCTCACTACCACTTCAGTTTGCTAAAAGTCACGTCAATAATACTTGTTCATCAAACAAAAACGTTTACCATCTTTTCTTCTAATGAAGTCATAGAACTGAAGCGGTTTATTCTCAGACGACACGTCTATAGAAAAGTCCAATTCAATAAATTGAATGTCCAACCACAATAAAAATCATGGACTCATCAAAAGAAGCAACATAATTTACAATCATAGGCCCCAGAGATTGACCTGTATAAATCATTTAATCCACGTCGCGTGTTCACAGATAAATTCAAATTCATTGGTCTGATACATTCATTTTTCATGTTACCGGGCTCAGTTTGGAAAAACTAAATTTTATTATGTTGAGCACGCTTTGTTGGTGAATAATCAATTAAATTTTGAACGTATTGATTTTAATAATGAATTTCAATTCATTATTGCATACCAACCAAAAGATAATAAGTGGTACAAAAGAAGGTCTTATGGCTAACAGCAATCAAGATCAAAAGTAATTTATTGAAATTAGACTGAGAATCAGCACATTTTGAACGTCAAAATTACATTAGACAGTACCAAAACGCCCGCCCTTCACCACTTTCTAGTGCTTTAGCTTGGAAAAAGAAGAGGAGCAACAAATTCCCCAGCAGCACAGGTGTCTGTTAAGTCAGAAGAACTAAATAGAACCATTGGAATTGTGTTACCCAGTAACTGGATTGTAGAGGTCAGATCAGCAGTCGCGCCATGTAAAATACTGGCATTCAATTGCATCCGGTCAGACTGGAAAGCGACCGTAACATAGTTGGGAAAAGACTAGGCAGATGATAAGCCATTGGATGGAATCAATATGTCATCACGATTAATTATAGTTTCATACGTTATTAGTGTAATGCTTGTTTTGTGTTTGAGGGTAATTCCATTCATTGATAGCGTGTTCGACAGCTCTATAATTGGGTCCAATTCTTCAATGAACGATAAAGCGTAATTAGTTTTCCCTTTGGAGTATGATTTCAATAGTTACAATCAAACGTTATTGAAAAGCATTTGACTCGTTAAGCTGATACTAGATATTTCACTCAAGTTTTGTGTTTATTTACATGGAAATTAACGCTCATTTCATTTTTACCGATTTCAAAAAAAAGGAGGTTATCAATTCGATACGTATGTATGTAATACTATTGGAATTGCATTATATTCACATATGACAATCTATTAGGGCTTCCAAACAAATATACAAATTTTTATAGACGTATGTATGTATGTATGTATGTTTGTCCACGCATATCTCCGTAACTATTAATCGGATCGTGACCATTCCTTTTTTATTGGCTTACATTTACTTAAACTTAGGGAACAGTGCAAGTTTCATCAAAATCGATTAAGTCATTTTCAAGATGTGGACTAAGACGTGAAAGTGTGACGGCCTGGCTTATTGATACGAGCTACGGGTGTAGTGTCAAAGCGAAAACATCTCAAAACCTTGGTCAAATTCTAGTGCAACAACTAAAAATTACCAAATAAAAAGTAATTAAAAAAAAATTAAACCGACTTCAAAAAGAAATGAACTCAAAATTATGAAATAACTTTAATTTCGGAAGTCGGTGGCGAAAAACTAAAACTAAAATATCCCAAGACACGAGAATACGTTAGAATTTTGTAGGGAAAAAAGTTATAGCGCCACCTGGTGGTCACTAGGAGACACCTAATTTCCCATACAAAATTCTAACGCGCTCGTAATCGAACGTGAGTCTAAAAAACTTACACTAAGGCCACTGGACGACCCTCGCTCAAATTAGCTTTCACACCAGAGCATTTAGGATATAAGTTATCTTCCCTACACACCATTTTTTCCGATTGACGCGTAAACAAAACCGGACAAACAAAATCAAACTGATTCGTTTTGATTTTATTAAAAAAAAGATTCTAGATAAAATCGTTTCATCAACGTCGAAAATGTTGGTGACATGTAATAATCATACAGTTGAATTGGTCGCTCTTTTTATGGTGATTACAAAAGTTCAAATAGGTTTTGTATATTTAGGGAAACCTTAATCGTATGCTCGCTCAGAAGTCAAATGTTCCAAACATTAACGCTTACTGTTATTTATAATGAAAATCACTGATTTTATTTTGATAATAGAAGCTAACTGTGACTTAATATCGCTATTGCATGTCCATTGTTGTCGTTTCGTTTGGTCAACGCATAATTTAGTATTTTCACAAAAAAATCCCATTATAATCACTGCTCTGGTTGTTCGATTTACCTAAAGTTTCAAAATTGCGCAAACAAGGTTTTAAAATTCAGGGTCTGTAGACCAATTTTAGTCAAGATTGTCCTGAACAATAAATGAACAATGACACTTGTGCGAAGATGACGATAAGTATCTCCACATTTGAGAACAGCCTGGTTGAAAAATAATCCAACGGGCCGCAACGCTCAAGACGACCGCCACCAAAGCTAGAAAACCCTTACGTCACGGTCACGTACGTATTGTACAGCGGCAGGGAACTCCCACGCTTAGTCCTGGTTGGTCCTGCTTGACAGAGTCCCGATTCATCTTTTTGTAGTGCCTTAAGACTTTGAAGGACATTAGTTTTTCACAACAAACAATTTTTATTGAAGAGCCGATATAAAGCCTTTGTAAAGCTTAGATTACACAAATTTTTGCCTATTCTATATAGGTTGCTAATAATATATTATTATATTTAAGTACCCACTGCTTCATATTGCTAAAAGTGCGAAACACAATTACATTAAAATGAAACTCGTAAATGAAAAACGGTTCACACGGTACCTAAATGTTTTCCAACAACTTTTTCCATTTTTGTTTTAATTAGACATCGTCCGTGCCGTGCCGGGCAGAGGTCACTAGAGCCAAATGTAATACCTATAATATGGTTCAGGTTTCAGGTGATTTTTTTTGGAAGCTGCGTAGTAGTATATTTAAAGTTGGAATAGCTCATGTAGCACTGAACGTAGAGGTCACGTGCTGCCTTGCACTCTTGCACAGTTAGGTTTTGGGGAGACGCCACAGACTTATATATAAGTCTGTGGGTGACGCCTATTAGTCTCCCCAGGGATGTGCCCTAACAGGCGTTGCACAGAAGGGGTTTCAGACCGATCTTTTGATAGGTGACGGTGCTCCCTTTCATGTGCAGATGGGTGGTTTTAGTGAGGTAAAAATCCCACACTCTTCGGTCCTATCCTCAAAGCCCGGGCGCCTTTTGAAGGTGTTCTCCCGAAAACAAATAAAAGGCAGATGATGATGCCTTACCAAGGAATAGATTGGGTATAAAATCCTTATCCAAAAATTGTCTCACTCATTGGTAGAGTAAAAATCGCACACTCCGGGGTCTTATCCCCAAATCCCGGGTCCGCCTTCTGAACGACTCTCCCCGAAAAAAAAAAATCTACGCATTTGTTTTAAAGTGAGTTTATTGAACTCCTATTAAATCCTATACGTATCTAGATAATTGCAAGAATGTTCACACTTAACTATTAAAGTTCCATACACTCTGTAGGTGTCAAAGGTAAAATTTAATTGAAATTAACTCAAGACTAAACTTATAGTTAAACAAATTAAAGCCATTACTTGGATCATGTAGTGTCATTATAGAAACTTAATTAAATTTTAGAGATTCATAATGTAATTAGAAATCGCTAATATACCTAATTTAGAATATTATTTGCAAAACAAATGACTGAACTTCTTAACATTGTGCAGCAATTTGTAAAACAAAATGAAATATTTGATTAACATATACACCATTCAATTTAGAATTAATTTCGAAAAAATCATTTAAGAATCGATGGGACATTATCGCTGAAAGTAATTAGATAATAAAAAAAGAGCGAAAATATCATCGAAATCGAGTCGAGAGCTACAGGTGAAGAACGGTCGGCACGCATAGTCTACATTGGCGTCAGTTGGCCCGCGAACACTGTTTCGAACGGACGTCCCGCGGCCCGTCTCACGAATACTCCGACATGTTCACGAACACGAAGAATATAAGTGATTGTAAATAAAAAAAAACAACGTGAAGTGCTGTGGTCAAAACAGTGTTACAAAAAAATTTGTAGAACATAGTTTTTTTTTTCGTTGTTGTAGTATAGTTATCTTATCTATAAAGTGCGTCAGACGAACAAATTCGAAAGAATTGACATTGATAAGATTTAATAATAGTAAATTAAAATAAATTCGTTTTTCATTCATACGTGTGATTAGTTTTCATATTAGTGAGTTATCGAACGAATTTGTGGACAAAGAAATTCGGTTTGCTGCTAAACTGTAAGTAAGTACTAAGATTAAACTTTATAATTACTTCTCCGGTGGTCTTATTAGATACAAAATAGACAGAGAATATCATACAAAAACTAGGAGCAAAAAATACGTATTGAATGCTGAAACGGAATAGATAAAATTAAATCCAAATTCAAATATCAAGTAGCAACTACGTATATTCTTTCTAAAATGCAGCTTTAATAAATCATTCATGATAAATTCCATTTTTAAATTAATCTAGCTGATTAAATTATCGTAGTTCTAAATATTTCATTTCATGATAATTATGAAAAAATGCGAAAATTTCTATAGCATCATTATTACCTACAATCATCTGTTAAACTAACACTATCATGCTTCCAAATACATCCAAAATTCATAACGTTTCGTATTCGTAGTGTAATAGAACTGCAAATACTGGAACAGACGACGTTTGCTTTCGCATATATTTGTTAAGGATTTAAGCAAAGTTTGTCCCTTTTGCGCATTCGACACATCGCAAGAATTTTAAGTTTACAGTTATTATTGGAGGCGTACCTAGTAAAATCCCATTCTTGAAGTTCAATGATATGTGAGATCATGATAGTTTTTTTATGATGTAATGTTCTTACCAGAAATGTCGTCATAGTTAAATAAAAAAAGCGCTGAGACAGCGCTAATACAGCGGCACAAATGGTGTTCGAATCGATAATTTTATGTTCAGACATTTTGAGTATGGTGTCTCTCAAGGGTAAGATTTAGGTTCTGCTTTGTATAATCTAATCTTTTGATTCTTTGTTTAATTTTATCTAATTTTTTAATTATATTGTAAACTATAATAAATTATTTATTTAATAAAATTACTTTATGGAAGCTGAGTTCCCTAGCCGCTTCTGTTTTACGAAACTATATATATATTTATTTGAAAGGGTTTAAACGACATTGATTATATTATAAGGCAAATTGTTTGCAGTTTTAAGTTAAACTAATAACGTTGAGGCACATGTTGTAGCAGGTGTATAATATTCTATATTGTCTCATTGTCAAGTCCCAACAGATTTTTTATCTAATGACGCATTATTCAACTTGCCAATCTTATTCAAATATGAGAGAAAATCTAAGACGTTGTCAAACAAACTTCAATTTATATTAAAGATACTCAAACATTCTTATTATGTTCTCTTCTTCAAAACTTTTTAGGTCTCAATTCGTGTATGTATAAGATGTTGTTTTGTTTTTATCGTTATCATTATTTTTATCTTTAAAGTCTTCGTGTTTCTTGATTAAAGGATCGTTCTATTTTGTTGTTGTTGCTGCAATGACTAATCAATATTTTTTGGAGTGCAACAAAATTATTAGGTATATAAAAATTTTACTACAAAAGCTCCTTGGCCAATAATTCAATTAATTATCAACCCATTTTCTTTCAAAAGACTAGACGTCCATTATCGTTCGATAACTTCAGGCGTGACTGTCATTTTCTATTCAATAAGTAAATGGATTATCTAACATTTTAGAGCTTATGAAGTAGAAGTTCATTTTGATGGATTAAGAACAATCTGGTAGCCATAGTCTGGAAACCAGTCTCAGCAAAGGGGTAATGCGTATTACCGTAGTATTAATAGTGGTCAGGTAGGTAGTCGCACCATGAAAAATAATGGTATTAAGATGCATTCGGGGAGATTTGAAGCCGACCCCAATATACGTACATAGTTTAAAAAAACTTACCAACCCGCACTGCCACCGCACTCGCACTGTCTGGGCCCGTGTAGTGGATTACGACCCACTCCGTCTCACAGAGCGAAAGCCTGTGTCCCAGCAGTGGGAACGTTATAGACTTATTATGCTAACGTTTCTTTGGCTTGAATAATGAAACTGAAAATGTTACTGAATGTTCAGTAACATGAATGTTCAGTAGCATGAACATTATTTCTAATAACCAAGGTAAATTCCTAGTACAAAGAACATAGCAATATATTCTTGAAAGGTTTTGTCGTATCGGTGTAAAGGAAGTCCTTATGCACAGTTGTGAGCATGTCACGAAGTAAATTGTATGGAAATATAGAATACTTGGAATAGTAAGTGGTCTGTATTATATTCTCCTATTCTTTATCTTGTAGCACTTACCTTTCCTCGTTTAAATCTTACAGCGCAGTTTCTACGATAGTAAAAGCTGATAATGCACTTATCTCGTTTTGCTTCATCATCATCATTATCATCATCATCATCATCATCATCTGCAGCCCAAATTCACCCACTGCTGAGCATAGGTTTTATTGTGCCAATCTCCACGCTCCTGTGCCATCCACATCCAGGCGTTTTGCGTACTTCTTCTTATTACATGGTGATTTTTTATACAATTTTCATAAGTATTAAAAGAATTTCTTAACGGTTAAGGCCATGCAGGTTGTTGCCATTACTAAATCGGCTACTTACCTATATTATTCTTTTATTAGGCATATATTGTATGTAGTTAGCTAAAAGCAAATTGTAGTTCCTATTCGAGTTTTAATTAAAAGTGCAGACCATTTAAAACTTTGCCTCGGTTTCAACTGCAACATAATATGAAACGTAAATGAAGCGTAAAGTTGATTCGGAACAAAATTCGAGCTACTGACGGAGGCTAAACGAAAACTATATAGGTACCTACAGAACAGAATGTTTTATGCAGTTTAATTCAAAGAAATCAATCTAAAATATATCCTATTTTGTAGTTCAAAAATCATTTATTCAAATTAGGGTGAGTATCAGCACTTTTCAAACGTCAAAATTACATAAGGCAGTCCCCCAAAAGCCCATCCTTCACAATTTCTTAGTGCTTCCGCTGGGAAGAAGAAGTGGCAGAACAAACTCCCCAGCAGAACCGCTATCTGTTCACTTAGAAAGACTTGGTTGTATACAATAATAGTAGGTTGTAAGTTACACAGGACATTATTAAGGTTCTTAATAACTATCAATCATGAACATAAAAGCTACTGATAAAGATAAAATATCTCGTAAAGTGCAATGGTACAGCTAATCCCAGATCGATTTAGAATAGAGAGCTTTCATCAGGTCTGATACCTATTGAACTGCGCTAGATAAGTTTCAATCAAGAGAAAATAAAAGAACTAGGTCAAATGTAACCGTTTTCCGTCCCCATTATAACTTACATTTTAACACATATCTAGCTACCTATATTATCTGCTATTTTAACAATGATACAAGAATACTGTAAAATAATACAGGAAATGGCCCCATATAACACCTATTCACCCACATTTCGCCTGTTATGTTTAAGTCCCATGTAATATTGCCATCAACCGGATACAATCCAGAATCTGGGCTGCTCCAGAGAAATTCCAGATGGAAAAATTCAATAATGCTTTACCAGACCCGGGAATCGAACCTAGGAGCTTATGCTTGGCACTAGCGCTTGAGACCACTAGACCAACGAGGCAGTCGATTTTAACTCAACTTCTAGCTATATCCGTTATTTTAACAACGATACTTGAATACTTTAAAATAATAAAGGAAATTGCCACATCTGACTCAATAATTTGATGCAAACATAAAGACAAATAGACACCATCTCGGTCTACAAGCAAGGTCCGGTCGTAACATTATACTGTTAGGCATAACCATGAAAATCCATTACGAAGTTTAGTCAACAAAACAATAAAGTTCATTCAATCATTAGTAAAACAAACTATGATAAACAAACTATGGCTAAGTGACCATTTATAGATTCGAATTCATATTTTAAAGGGTTTTGACCTTAAAAGGAAAACGAAACCTTTCTAAGAAGGTCAATTCCTGTAATTAAAAACGTTCAAAAGCTAGTCGCAATCTCATCTCAGCGACAATCATTGTCAAAAAGTTGTCAAAAATGTAGGGAAATTAGAGGTATTTTTGACAGATTGAGACTGAGATCAGACTTTTAACGTTCTTAAAATTACGAGAATTGCCCCGCAGATCACTTTTTGTCCGTCTGTTACAGAGGATTTTCAATTCTGGAATTTTAATTCTGGCATATTGTTAGGTCTCGATGAAGCACATACAGATAGCTGGTACAAAACAAAATTAAGTTTAGGAGCTAGTGCAAGTTTATTAATTACGTGCAATATAGTTATTACGCCAGAACTACGATCGTTCTATAGACTGCTCGAGTGCTCAGTGTAGGATAAGGAGGGGTCCCTAATTTAGAGGCCCTGACTTCCCCTTGGTCGGTTTTTACTGTGTTAATACTTAGTTACACCTTGTTGAGGAGATTTCAATGCAATTATAACGTTTCCTTGATGATAGTTAGTTCGGACATATATCGTACAATGGGTGAGAAGATTATTTCATGTTCTTTGTCCCTTTAGTAGACGAAGTTCTGAGAAAATTCAATGCTATTTGCGTCATCGTCTTGTTGGGTACCACATCATTGTTCTATATGAGGGGCAATTTATTTTAAACTGTTCATACATAAATCTAAACGATGCTGAAGGTTTTCTTAGGAAGCATTTTTATTCTAACACTTTGCTACCATTACTTTCAAAATCTATGTTACAATTTTAGATATTGTTGCCCGTAATGCTGGAAATTACTTCGGTGAAATTCATAATGCTATACATGTATTTAGAAACCTACATTTATATGTCCACCACCATCGCTTAATTTCGAATAAAGCGCTGAGCCCATATCGATCTTAAAAAACCTATTAGTGGTTTTATTGGCTAGGAACAAAACAGCTGTGGCTTGATTTATAGCTTCAATAATTGGTAGTTTAATAGCTCTAAAAACATTTTGACAGCATTCTTACAAATGTCAAAGTTGTAATTGATTGATTTTAGTTTTTGTATCAGTAATAAAGTCTAGTCTACCTTATTACCTATTGTGGTTCTGCGTGATAGTTCATAGGATGTAAAAAAACTCTATTACAATCAATTTCTTCTTGATTATCAGTTTTTTGATTTACAGATATTTTTTTATCAAAAAGTGTAGTTAGTGCGCTGCTATCATTACTTTAATGTTATGTCATGTCCAAGCGGCTGGAGCGTGTGAAAAACGTACTACAATGCATTATGTATTGCGCAGAATGCCACAACAAACGTAATGTTGTTTTAATGGAAATGTGGTAAACTTTACAACATCTTCTACCTCGGGTTCGATAGACCTTTATTAGTGTATATCATTAAAGTGCCTAGGTATATTAAATGCTATCTCATTGTTTGGTCGATTGTCTTGAGTGGCTTTGTGTCTACCTATTTTAGCGACACATCACAACACACATTACACCAAGTAGTTATTTTTTTGGAATTGTCAATTACATCAATTACAAGTAATTGACAATTCCAAAAATAACTACTTGGACTTCCAAAAATACAGATGGAACAGATTCCATCTGTTATTCTGTATTTTTGGGTCATTTTTATCAGAGAGGCAATTCTCATCATTTTAAGAACGTTCACAGTATCAAACTTTCAAAAATACCTCTAAAATCCCTACATTTTTGACAAGTTTTTGCCATTGATTGTCGCTGAGATGAGATAGCGACTAGATTTGAACATTATAAATTGCAAGAATTGGCCTACAGGTGTCAAATAAATACATAATTATATTAGAGGGACCCAGCCAGCTGCCACTAGGCAGTAAAATTGAACCAAATAAATAGGTAATAATATTTTAGGGCAACAAGCTATAAAGTTACTACAAAAACAATACAACAATGGTTCCTTTTACTAGAAAATTAAGAGCTTAAATGAAAATCCAAACGGAAAAGGTATACCACGTTGACTGAAAAACAATAATTTAATAGACATAACCAAATAAAGATAGCTTCTTTTAAGAAACAAAGCGTCTGGTGACGTGACCCTGATCATAATTGAATATTAATTTTATGCCTCAAACAAAGCTGTCAAGCCGAAACGGAAACCTTTCATAATTTATTTAAACAACTGTTCAATGAGTTTCTATTTTGTATATATTTATTCTTCTTTTTTTTTCACAACTTGCGCTGCGAAGATTACGATTTTTTCCATGCAAACTATAGGGCCTATTTTCCGCCACTTGATCTGCGAAGATTTTTTTTTTTTACACAAAATACAACACTCCATTTCACCCCAATAGCAGCTGATTTAACTACGTTTGTTCTTTCTCAGACTTCAAACCAAGTCTAAAATACAAAACCAGTTCATCAGCGGTTTAAAACTAAATATACTCTAACTAAAGTAAGTATATAAGCGGGCATTAAGAATATTTTAATTGATGCTTTAAGGTAAACTTAATTAAAGACGAAATCAGAAGATACCAGTAATAACCTTTACCGAAAACAAGAATTTAATAAACGATAACAGTTGCGTAATATCGAAACTGCCAGAAAATTGAGAAATTCTGACAGGCATCAGTTCAATTACAGATAATTGATTAACATTTTGTAAATAAAACCCTCTTGATACAGCTCTTCAAAATTTAATATCGAATTTCCTTTTTCACCAAATGTTAATTTATTGAAATTAATCTAATCTTGGAAAGTCGCAATCTGTTCGAAGATTAGGCGACACCTCTTGCGTTGAAAATTGAATCTAAAAGTTGAAGAGTTAATTTGTTTGAATGCGCTTATCTCTATAACTACCCGTCGGATTCGAATAATTCTTTTTGCATTTGATAGCCTAATTCTTGAGGACGAATATAGATTATTTAACATCACGCTTACGAGCTGAGCAAATAGAAAAAAAACGTCAGAAAGAACGCTAAGCGAAAATGAAGAAATAGCGCGGGCGGGCAATGCGATGCGACTCGGTGGGTCGGTAGCCGAAGTTTCACTCAGACGAAGTCGCAGGCATCAAGTACCTAACAATTTTTTTTTTTTTTTCAATGTAATGTCTGTTTTTTTATTTATGGAAACATAATTTTAAAAGCTAACAGTATTAAAATAATAAAAATAATATGTACAAGTATATAAATTACAATTTATTGTAGATTGTTTCCTTAAACTTATCAATCAATAAATTATAGTTAAATCTAAAATAAAAGGAATATTTAAATAACCCAAGATTTTATTAGATTTTAGAAACCATAATTCACTATTGAAGAAATATAAAAAGTAATTTCTTCTTACTGAGTCAAAGAGAATGGTAATTTAAGTCATTTCAGCAAAGTCTTAAAACTGAAAAGATCCTAGTTTTCATTTCAATTCTTTATTCCTCACGACATTGAACATTTTCGGGAAAATTAGGTTTCATCAAAATGTCTTTTTCTAATTTTCTTCTCTTTAAAAGGAAAGGCTATTTCTATTCTTTACCAAACCATTTTATTTTGTGGAACAGATCTCCTCATAGGAATTCCATCTCTTTATCATCTCTTCATCCTCATAAAGGGATGAGTGAGGATCATCCCTTTGACTGATTTTGTTTTTACTTTTATTTTTCTTTTCATTTAATTTAAATTTTTAATTGTTTAGTAGAAATATATGTTACCTGCCTGTTAATTTGTATGAGGCCACTAAGTGGGGGGGGGGGGGCTGGTGACATGTAACACAGGTTTTTCCGAAGCCTACATCAGGCACTAGCTCTCACAATGTGAATTTATATACCTAGTTCAAAACCGTTAAGTGCTGCAAAACCACTGCGAGAGAAAATAAATAAACTTCATCATCATCATTAACATGTGACCACAAGTTCTTTATAACAATTGATTGTTCTCATACAAGTAGGGACCCATAACTATCCATCCAGTGTAATAGAAGCTGTAATAGTCAGCACCACGGTCGTCTAAATAGAGGAAGAGTCAATTGATCTGTTAAGATCTCGCAAATTGAAACAACTACATAACTGCGTTTGAGTTGCGCGTTTCCATCAATTCTGTGTACCGTGTTTGGTGCAGTCATGCTATGAACACGATAATAATGAACAGATGGTAATCGCTAACCATTTTATTGCGTTTTATGGGTGTCGTAATAACAGTATGACATTTCATGAAACAGATTTTGACATGGAATACGATGCGTCAACAGGGAATGCGGGCTTGGATTCAGGCGACATTTTGGTACTGTATCGTGAAATATTATTGGTATTGGTGGCGTCAATGTGACACCAAATCAGTTATTGTTTATTATTATAAGCCAGTGTTTGTACCAATGCAGGGCCTCGCTTCCCGCTTTCCACTTAGCGGTCTACTGCGACTGTGGGCCAATTCTTTAAGAAGGAGTCCAGCTGATACCGCCGTCTCTTTCTGGGCCTGCCGGTAATCTGTTCTTGATGTTTGAGATTCACTGAGTGATGGTTTTCGTATTGGTGCTCCGAAATACGACAAATGTGGACAGTCCAGTTCCAATTTAGTCCAGCAGCTGTCCGGCCAGCGTCCGCTATTTGTGTTTTGGAACGAAGTATAGAGTTCCTAATGCGGTCGGAAAATCAGTTAGATTATTATAATTTGTGGGTATACAATAGGTACACCTTTGCCCGATCCTTCGTGGAAACAAGGCGTTATGTTATGTAATGTTTATATAATTACTAGCGACTCACTCCGGCTCGCTCGGGTTCAATTTAGGTACATGTGATGTCATTTGTGGTAAAAAAAGACTTTATCTAACTTAAATATTTGGTTTAATAACTATACTAATCCTGTTGGTTTTAATTATAACTTCTTGGTAGGTACATTATTTGTTTAATTTTCCTGAGATTTTAAAATTATTGTATCAGTTTATATAGCTTACAACGGTAACAGAAAAGTTGTGTGGAAATCGGTTGTCATGAAGAAGTCGGTTGTCATCGGAGAAATGAGGAAAATGTCGTGGGGAGAGTTTTGAGTAAGAATGTCGATGGCTGTAAGAGTAGGGGAAAAGACCAAAGAAACAATGAATGGAATGAGTCAATGATGATGATTTTGGTAAGAAAAGGAGTGACTACCGAGATGACGACTGCTAAGAAGTATGGAAGAAAAAGACATGTTGCGCCGACCCCAAACATATTGGTATACCTAAGGGCTGGAGAATGATGAGTTGATATAGCTAAAAAGTAACGTAAACAATGAACAATCTAATGAAACAGGCAAAATGTGTGTTATGCTGGGGCCACATTAGCGGGCGCAGATTTGTGTCGAGTTGGCGCTATAAAACATCATGTATGAGCCATACGCGATGTTCTTGTCTACATTAGACGGGCGACTGAGACTTATTCAAAATGGAGGAAGTATTGGCGTTGCATTATACATATGTCGGTAAATTATTATTTATTACAATTGTACGAGCATCAGTTACAAAATAATATGATGAACTTGTACACTATGGAGTGTATAAAAAAACACAAACACGCCCGTCCCGCTACAAAGTCTGGACGACACTGACTGAAGTGTGTAGCCACTGTAGCCAGTTAGCCACCCAAGCGAATATAGTCGCGAAAAATCCCTTTGATGCGCGCCAGTTTACCAGCAGTGCCCCGATAGTACATCGTCTTCGCCCGAATACTACGCATTGGAACGATCTACCCGGCCACACTCATGCCGTAGCCCGCTAATGTAGCCCCAGCATTAGAGAGGGTCCAGAATTTTAAACTTGTAGTAAACCCACTACTAGTTTATTTAAACTATTTCGATTAGCCACACTCTCTACACACCACAGTTTATCTATAGACAAAGTTTTGGGGAATTATTAATTGAAAGGGGAACAACACGATGAGAAACTCTTTCATTAAGAGATTATGGTAATAAAAGCAATTAGAAGTAATTCCTATGCGAAGGCAATCCTTTGTCTTTTATATTACATGTCGCAACAGATAAACAATTAATAATATTACTACAACAAGTACTGATAAAGTGATAATTCCTTAAGGAAATATTTCCATAGAGTATAAAGACTTCGTATCATAAAAACATTACTTATCTGCGACATCGCAGTCTTGCGATAAGTGTGTTGATTTAATCGCATCCAATAGTAAGTGCTGTTTTCTAGTATCTATATGTATATCTTCTAATTATGCTGATTGTATCTTAACGGAGGTATGTTTTTAAAATAATGGTGTAGACGATAGTATTATGTTATGTTAGGTGTAGTTGTGTTCCACGCGCGTCTCAAGGAGATGTCAGCACCAACTGACGGGGTCCGCTAGGGCCGATGCCCGCCAGGGTCGCGGGTTGTTCGAGTGAGATACCGTGGCCCCTGGCACAGGCAACTGAAGGAACACGGGTGGGTTTTAGTCAGTAAGAGTCTGACACTCCCTTCCGCTACGCCCAGAGCGGGAGGGGTCATTTGATGATTTCCCACCAAAAAAAAACGTGGAACAGTAAATAAAATCATCTCTACCTAACTGCCTCGTTGGTTTAGTGCTACTGCTTAGCGTGTGGTCCTGGGTTCGATCCCTAGGTTGGGTAATGCGTTATTGGGTATTTCCATCTGGAATTTCTCAGTAACAGCCAATGGATGATGACAATAGGCTCGCCCCTATTATGCTATGGGAATTAAACATAGATATCCGGAGATATGCCTTCACTGCATATTTGTTTAAGTTCAAGTGTCGCCACATTTTCCTCGATATCCGTGGACTTAAACATAACTGTTTGTTTATAAAGGTACCTACACCTCTGCCTAACCCTACGGGGATTACAGGCGTGATATTATTTGTATACTACCAGCGCCCCGCGGTTTCACCCGCATAAGTGTCGATCCCGTGGGAATGCCGGGATAAAAACTATCCGATGTCCTTTCCCGGGACTCAAACTATCTCTATACCAAATTTCGTCTAAATCGGTTGAGCGGTTTAAGCGTGAAGAGGTAACAGACAGACAGACAGACAGACACACTTTCGCATTTATAACATTCCATAACTCCATAATCAGCCTATAATGTTCCCATTGCTGGGACACAGGCCTCCTCTCAATGAGAGGGAGTGGGCCGTAAACCACCACGCGGGCCCAGAGCGGGTTGGTGGATGTCACATGTCTTCGAATTTTTGGTTCTAGGACATGCCGGTTTCCTCACGATGTTTTCCTTCACCGTTTTTGAGAGCAGTGGTGATGAAATAATTTACACAAAGTAAAGCGCCTGTCTGGGTTCGAACCTACGACCTACAACTCGTAAGTCCTGTCCGTGACCACTGGGCCACCACTGCTCTCACTCTTTTTAACATTAGTATGGATTATATAAAATAATTTCTAATTTTGTACGAACTATTTTAGTTCATAACCTTTAACTGTGGCCTTATTTTCTAATTGCAGGTATTCTTGGATTAAATATTTGTTGGCAAACTAAATGTTGAGCTTCTCAGTGCCACAGTTGCCTTGGAGATTTATTAGAGTGACACTTCCTTCTGACTTATCTTTGAAAAATCTGTTATAAAATTGTTTTGTTTTTGTAGTGTCATTAGCATTGCTGTGGTTGGATTCACCTGGGTTTCTTTAAATATATTTAGAGCGTCGCTTTGTTATCTACAGTCACATATTTAGTAGTATATCTTTGAAGGCTATTGCCATTGACAAAGAATTAACACTTTATATTCATACAAGCGAATTAAGAAGCTAATCGCGATATAAACCTACAGTTTCTTAAGCTAATATTGCGATTAAGCATACATTAGAAACTGTAGTTTCGGATCCAGATACAAAGATTTTTTCTGTACTACCTAAGTATTCTTTTGATTTCAATATCAGCCGCACGGGTCGATCGAAGGTTCTGCGGTCGGTTTGTGGATGGGTCACCATCCATTACATACCGAGACCCCTCCGTACCTTGGAACGCACGTTAAGGGGATTACAGGACCCATGATTATGACCCTATTATATGATATGATTCGAGACCGTAACAAATATGTATTTACAGAATTATAATCATTAAAGTCATCAACAAAACTCTCTAAGACCAAGTAATCCTATTGAATGACTATTTCATGAAATCTTGACATTTAGGATTATACTAACTTAAAAAGTTGTAGTTATTACTGATTCTAATGATTATAATTCTGTAAATACATATTTGTTACGGTCGCGAATCATATTATAATCAACATGTACGTTGATTCTACGATTTTTGCAATTTGCCGCTCAGTGTCTGGGTGTAGGTACCCAGACACTGAGTTGCAAATTGCAAAAATCGTAAGAAAATTAGAATTTCGCGGGCTACCTTAGCGCTTCCCCTTTGAGCAGTTGGTCCTGGATGTCATTCATAGATCCTTGACAGAAGTTACGGGTAGTCTGAAGCCCGAAAGTCCGACAACCAGTCTTGCTAATGGATATCTTATTACCCAGTATCTGGGTTGTGGAGGCCAGATAGGCAGTCGTTCCATGTAAAATACTGATATTCTACTGCATCCGAGGAGACTGGAAGCTGACTCCAACATAGTTGGGAAAAGGCTAGGCAGATGATGATGGTTATTTATGCCATTAGAGGTTGAGTTGATTTAAATGACTCATGATATTAACTTCGCAGAGTGTTTTAACATCCTATCAACATTTTCTGATGTTGACTCAAGTAAATGATTGACAAGCGTTTACTACTCCTTTATAATATCTTTCGTGAAACTCATAACTCGCACATGATTAATTCAAATGTTTTATTTAAATATCATAAACAAACATCTTTTGATGTCTTTTAATAGTTTATTACTCTTTTTTAACAGATTAAATCCAATTTATGTTTAGCTTATGAGCATCTGTCAAACCACTTTATTTATTATTAATTCATTTAGGTATTACAGATAACTAGAATCCATATAATTTTACAGGGCCAAATTAAATTTGCTAGAGAAACTCCATAGATGAGGTGGGTATCGATATGTAATGATAGATCAAAAAAGAAATTTGTTTTTTAGGGGGGTCATCGACCGGAGTTAGTGTTGTCACTTGTAACATCAGTTTTTTTTTCTGTATGTTATGTTAAATAGCGTAATATTAAATGGCCTATAGCCTAGAGCCTTCCTCAAGAATTGGACTATTCAATGCGAAAATAATTTTTCAAATCCGACCGGTAGTTCAAGCAATAGGTAAGCGCGTTCAAACAAACATTTTTTTAATTAATAGTATAGATAGATTAATTCATTTAGATTACTGTTAACGATGATTTATAATAAACTAGCAGCGCCCCGCGGCTTCACCCGCGTAAATCCCGATCCCGTGGGAATATCGGGATAAAATATCCTATGTGTTAATCCAGGAAATGGTCTATCTATGTGCCAATTTTCATCCAAATATGTTCAACGGTTTACGCGTGATTGAGTAACAAACATCTAAACATCTTCACAAACTTTCACATTTATAATATTAGTTCTGTAAAGGTCAGATACAGTCTAGGTTGTTAATAATATTATTATATTGAAGACGATCAGATTTTTTTTTATATTATACAATAACTAGCTGCTCGCGACTTCGTCCGCGTGAAATTTCACCTTCTCCATTCACCTTCCTACAGGTGGAATTACGAAAAACCCTTTCTTATTGGATACTTACTCTTCACAAAGAACACACCTTCCAAATTTCATGTCTCTAGGACCAACGGTTTATTTCTGTACGAGTCGTGTATAAGTGGCGAGGGCGCCCAGCGGCGCGTCGAAAAAAATGTGCTAAGTACATAGGGACATCCTGATGACGTAACAGCGGAGTGCGGGACGTTTGAGTGGCTTAGGATAACTTTTACTATAGGACCAAACCTGACATCGCGAAAAAAAGAATCAGCTGTTCCCTACATTTATGTTCGTATAACTCGTCAAAGTGTAGGGAACAGCAGATTTTTTTTCGCGATTTCAGGTTTGGTCCCATAGTAAAAGCTGTTAATAATAATGAATACAATGACCTCTTAAGAGGTTGCTAATGTTTTACCAACAACGCTATATCATCATCATCATTTCAGCCGAAAAACTTCCACTGCTGGACATAGGCCTCCCCAAACACATCCACTTCGACCAGTTCTGTGCTTCTCGCATCCGTAACCCTGTATAGATAAAAATAATATCAGCCTATTACTGTCCCACTGCAAGGCAAAGGGCTCTTCTCATAGGTACAGAAAAGGTATGAGCATTGATCACCATGCTTGCTCAAGACGGATCGGTAATTTTAGACTTACTTCAGGGGCTCTGTCTCGCATAGGGCAGCACTATGCTGAGTGATGGCCGTTTTGCGTGAATGTGTCGCACGTTTTCCCCAACTTGTTTTTTTTTTTTTTTTGTGTTTTTGTTGTTTTTCTGCGTCATGTTTACCGCAACTTGACGTATTTTCTTCCTTTCTTTTCTTTATAGACTACCGCGCGATATTTTTCATTTTATAATTATTATCTCATATGCAATTTTTCAATATTATGTGATCCCTACCCTACATTAGGGTTTTATTCATGCATATTGTTGATGATTATTTGGACATTGTTTAGAAACCCTAAAATTTTTGTATATTAATGGTTCCAAGAACATATTCGTTGATTTCTTCTTCATCTTTTTCAAAGCCTTTTCTATGGTAAAAGCACAGTCTAAAACGTGTAATTTCACAATGTTTTTTTTCCAATAGATACCTACCTAAGTGTACTCTTAAGTGTATTTTTTTTTATTCTTAGTGCCATTCTATTATTTTTATTGGATAGTTACCGCATTCCTCTATTTGAACCCCAAACACGGCTTCGTTTACAAAATCTCTTTGCTTTTCAATATTAATCCGAAACGTCTTCAGTATTCCTTCAGTCAGATTCCTCGTTAAATCCAAGTTTATATTTTTCATTACGCTTGACATGATCACGATAACGAAGCTGTGAATCTCTAAGAACGTACTCATAAATTTATTTTCTGTGTATAAGACAGCTTTGCCTTGTGTGTAGCCTTAAGAGGGTAACGAACGAGGTCTAAATTAATTTAAAGGATGATCTTTTAGCACCACTTATTTAGTAAGTCCCCAGATATTTCTGTCCCAAAGTATATTTTATTCTTTATATTTGATTATATTTTATTAGCCTTTTTTTTTGTAGGTAATTAGAATTTATAATAACAGTTGAATAATAATCCTTAGAATCGGCCTGTAATGTTCCCACTGCTGGGACACAGGCCTCCTCTCTGTGAGAGGAAGTGGTCCGTAATCCACCACGCGGGTCCAGTGCGGATTGGCAGATGTCACATGTCTTCGAATTTTTTTTTTGGTTCTAGGACATGCCGGTTTCCTCTCGATGTTTTCCTTATCTTTTTCGAGAGCAGTGGTGATGAAATAGGTGATTTACATAAAGTAAAGCGCCTGTAAGGGTATTATATTATATTATTATTATTATTATTTGAACCTATTACCTACATCTTGTAATTCTTGGCCGTTACCACGTGGCCACCAATTATAGTAATTAACAAAATTATATTTTAGAAAGGGACCGAAGTCTCTTATGGCTTTGTAAAAATATAAAGAGTATGCAAAATATATAATGATCCGAAGTCTCTTTGGCTTGGATGTTTTCTCTCTCAACATTAGATGTGTACCTATGTATATTGCTCTACTTATTGTCTAATGATTTAATAAACCACCAAAGCGTAAATTTATAAGGCATCGCGCAAGGAATTCTCATTTAATTATGATTCCAACGTGTAGGAAACTATGCTAATATAATGGTTTCGAGCCGGATTCTAGATAATAATATTTAATTATCATGTTTAGTTTAACATTGTGTATTCAAATGTCATAAGCTAAGCAGTCCAATGCACACAAATCGGAAAGGGACCTCGCCGTCAAACAGGCGTCAACCTAACGTAAGCACGTAACCAAGCGGATCAGAAGCTCCGATACGTCGAATCGGCTACGGCTAGGCGACGCCGCGCTTACGGCTCGCCGACCGCTGGTTGATTGTGCAGCAGGCAGGCCGGCCGGGTGAGAGGGGCAAGGGCAGTAGACGAAGAGACGTAAGCTCGGGTACGGAGAGACGTAACATACCACACCGCGGTTCGTGAGCTTGTCCCGTGGCGAGGCGATTACGTTACGATTCCGGTTACGTTGCAGTAGGGAGTCATACAAAGAATACTGAACGGTTCGAGTTGATACGGTGCCGATCCCTTTCCGGTTTGATACGTGTGCTATGACCTTTAGGCGTAATTTACACTATGGTGCCGATTGCGATATTTGTTTACTGTACCGACAGTATACTTAATGGAAACAATGAAAATCATTATAGACAAGGAAAAGAGTGGCAAACCAATACAACGTAGGAGAACAGTTATTTATTTCTTATCTCTAACAAAAGAGATATTCACAAATGCATTATTATTATTATAAGCCTGAGTTGTCCCACTGTGGGGTAGAGGCCTCCACCTCTTTCCAAATTTCTCGAATAGGTAATAGTTGACCACATCTGAGCCGCAAATCTAAGAACGTTCACAATCAGTCTCGGTCTAAATATGTCAAAAATGCCTTTAATTTCCCTAAATTTTGTAAAATTTTTGACATTAGTTTGTCGCCGAGATGAGACTGCGACTATATTTTGAACGTTTTAAAGTACGATAATCGAACTTCAGGTATTAAGTAGGCGTACTCCTTCATTTATAGGAGACCACAGCATGCACAATAAAGTTACAAATAACAACTATCATTGCAAAGTTTCTTAATAATCATAGAGAAATCGAATCAAGTTTGGTAACAGGATAAGGGTTAAACTGGAAGAACGTTTCCGTTACATTTATAACCATAACCATAATCAGCCTATAATGTTCCCACTGCTGCTGCTGCCACCACGCGGGCCCAGTGCGGATTGGCAGATGTCACATGTCTTCGAATTTTTTTTTGGTTCTAGGACATGCCGGTTTCCTCTCGATGTTTTCCTTCACCGTTTTGAGAGCAGTGGTGATGAAATAATTTACACAAAGTAAAGCGCCTGTCTGGGTTCACGTCATTAAAATCTGTCATTTTCACCAGTATTTGCCATGATGTCAAAAAAATATCCGTACTTGAACATTACGGCCGCATGTGGCGGTTATCGCTCTTCAAGGAAACCGTAGCTTTAGAATTCGTTATACAGGCTGACTTACAATTCATTGACAATCTCTCAAGGGATGAAAAAACTCATGAATACGAACGACTTTTAGTATGGGATCAACTCGGATATGGACAAAAATAGCATCAGTTTCATACTTTTTTTTTTGTGTATTAAGAATGACTGTAAAATGTTTGTAAACTTACTAAAAGTTATAAATATTCTTGAATTTCAAGATTCTCAAAATTATGTGCCCAACATAATTTTGAGAATCTTGAAATTCAAGAAATAACATTAATTTTATTATTGCTCGACACCTTGGCCTTCAAACAGCTCGAATGTTCGTATGATTTGCTATTTAAATTTATTATAACACAAACCCACATTTGAAAGTGAAATCGTTTGTTATTGTCGTCTGGTTTGAGTTATTTCGTTAATAGTAAATCACGATATCATAAAAATGTCGGCCTAGTCATCAAATGTCAATATTTAATTTATTTCATATAGGCAGTTGATTGACCTTGTGAAGGCCGCAGAAATACGCTATGCGAAAAGCACAGAACCGGTCTAAGTCGCGGTCAAAGAGTATAACAACTAGTTATACTCGCGATGCTTGGGGTAGGTCTATGTCCAGCTGTGTACATACCTACGTATTTCGACTGAAGTGATGATGATAATGATAGTGGTTGAATCATTTGTTCATAATCATTATTTCTGTCGAGTCGGCTTGTGTGTGAAACAATACTGTTTTAACTGCTATCGAAACTGACAGAGTTGGGAGAATCATTGATCCATATTTTTTTGTATTGGAGCGATTTAGTGTTGTCCATTATTAAAAGCACCAAATTCATCTTGCACTATAATCAAAATAATTATTTCACACCTAACACGGTCCTCTACTGGACATAGAGCTTCATAAAGAGCTTCTTACTAGCTTCATATTTTTTGACTGACCGACTTCTTGACAATTCAAAAGTGCCTGTTAATGGTTTAATTGAAATAAATGCTTTTTTTTTTATAAAAAACGTTGCCCCACACTAGTAATTTCTCCTGTATTATTGTGGGTGCGTTTACAAACATTTAAACTCACATACACAAACAGCCAGACCCGGAACAACTACTTGTAGGTCATACAAATATTTGTTCCGTGCGGGAATCGAACCCGTGACACGCAGTGCAGCAGTCAATCGCTTAACCACTGCGCCAACCGTCGTGCCGCTTTGGGTTTGAATTTATAGACCAAATACCTACGTTCCTTCGCCTTCCGCCTCTAGTCCATTACAATGAGTTCATATTATTTTCTGTTTATGATGGTTTTTATTAATCTATTCTTTATTAATTATACAACAAAGTCCATCCTCAAGGTGCAACTTTACAGTAATGAATTCTTTGAATAAACTGTTATTTTTACAATTACTTACCTTTGGCCTCCTGTCTTATATGATTATTCATTATGCAATAGTTGTCTGATTTAAATTTACGTTACTACTAGGTATTTGTAAATGAATTAATCAAATCAAATAATGGTAGGTAATTGTTATAATGACGTGAGGTTAGCAAATTTTCCTTTGAACGAAAATATTAAAGCAAATACGTATACATATTTAAAAATATTTATTTCTCAATTTTCATGATTACCTATCAATCACCTACCATGACTGTTTGTCTCTGCATCACCCAAAGGTTGACTGGTAGACTGGTACCTCTATACATTAGTGTGCTTAAAGTATTAAATAAATAAAATACAGAGCCCAAATAATATATGGTAAAATCCATTAGAATTCGAAAACATTTTATCTTCCGATAACAAAACAGCTAATCTTAAAATCTGAAGCCTTGACAGAGTTGTGACGTCTCATAATATCCAAATCTATAACGCCACTTGTATCGATTTACATCAAATGTAGTAGAAGTAAACTTGTTTTCCCATGTTTGATTTGCATCTCAAAGATAAAACTTAGCTAGGTACCTGTCAATGGTTAGATTTTGATAAAATTCTTATTTTATTCTTGATGATTGATGAGTATTGATGACAGTCATTCGTAAATGTCGTCAATGAATTATATAATACTAGCTGCGCCAAGCGGTTACACCCGCATAAATTTTGATCCCGTGGGAATAAACTTGTTCCTAATTTAATTTATATATATATATTTTTTTTTTTTTTATTATTACTTCTTATTCTAATTCATTTTTACAATCTGCGACTACAGTGGCTCACACACTTGTTAAAGTTCAACTACTTTTGCATTTTTTTTTTTTTTAAATAACTTGTAAATATGTGAGCACCATGTATCTATCACTAATTTGATTTACCTGTCACTGCTTAATTTTTAATTCTTTTTACCTTTTGTGGTAGACTAATTTTATTATGGTGCATCGTGTTCACATATAATTTTTATTATGTATACAAGACCTTGTAAAACATTTTAAAAGAGTAACGGTGGAGTTTCTTGCCCATTCTTCTCCATACGAAAACTACCTTTTGGAATGGGCGACTAGAATCATTTCTATTTAGTTTTTTTTTTGACGTTCAAAAGTGCCTTTAATGTGCCTATTGGAAATAAATGATTTGACTTTGACTTTGACTTTATAAGAATAACTGGATAAAAAGCCTAGGTATAAGTATGTTAATCCAGGGTGTCAGCTACCTCCATACCAAATTTTATCAAAATTGGTCCAGCCGTTTGAGCGTGAAGAAGTAACAAACATAATAAACACACACACACACACCCCTTACACTCACAAACTTTCGCCTTTATAATATTAGTGTGATCATTGCGTAGATCAAACAGTCTAAGTATAAAGAAGCCTCCATGGCAAAACTTAAATGTTGGTCCCAGGCTCAGGGGCCCAGGGTTGGCTTCGTCCAGCTAAAACAACATAACATCACAAACCACACCTTGTTTCCCTAAAGGGTCAGGCAGAGTTAAATTTATAGTACACCCACATTTCGAAAAATTCTGTTAAGGACCCCTATAATATTGGGCGAGCCTATAATATTGTCATCAACCCGCGGGGGTAATTGCGTAACACACTTAACAGTAGCAATAAGTTTTCATCAATTATTATTATTTATTATTAAACATAAATATTTACCTACCTAAGTACGCACGACGCGACGCGACGGCATCGGCAGTATCAAGCTATACATTTCCAGTATAAGCCGACATAACATTATACGAAATACATTAACAATGCGAGACCAGCTAAAACTGGAAATGTATAGTTGGATACTCGTATGCCGTCGTGCATACCAGGAAATATGCATCAAGCGGATTGGTTGAATTTAATAAAAAACAGCGACAAATTATGTCGTTATCTTTAATAATTACAGCTGAGTTTATCATTGTTCTAAACAATAATAAAAAATATTATTTGAAACGCTCAATTTAAAATAATTCATTATTGTTATCATTACAGTACCTACATACCTGCGTTTCTTATCTTCTCCATAATCATTACATCAGACATGGACATGACATGATATGTCATGTCCATGTCTGATGGGCATTCTGTTCATAAATAGATAAATTAGACAAATGAAAAACATAAACAAATAGTATAAACACGACAATTACAAATATAGCGCTCGTGAGAATCTCAAGTTTGCCAAGGTCAAGTGCAGAAGCAAATCAATTGGTGATTCACGGTCCACAAATTACAAACTGTCTAATGTAATCTATGCTAATAATGGTGGAGTTAGTTGCTTAGCGAAATGTCAACGCAACTGTCAAATTCAGTACATTAAAATTTAGTTCCCTATTCTGCCGCATGCCAAGGTAAATTGGTAATTTTTACATCAATCATATGTCTGTTTTTTTTTATAACAGTGTTGTAACTACTTGTAATTACCTGATTATGGTCACAAAAGGTCATCGTTGAACGTGTTGGTGTAATCTAATCGAGTAATACTTTGTATAAATTTGTGGAATAAAGAAGTATCGTTAAATAATTGTTCAGTTGACCGTTGAATAGTTTCTTATGGCGAAAGCGCCAGGGTAGCCCGCGAAATTATTTTTTTTGCAAATTGCTGGTCAGTATTAAGTGGTAAGTTGATTAAAATATGATTCGCAGTCGTAACAAATGATGTATTTACATAATTATAATTTTAATCAACGTACAACTTAATACTGACCAGCAAATTGCAAAAGACCTTACCTTAGCGCTTCGCCCTTAAGGTAGGGCTAAAAAAAATCAGACTTTCAAAATTACAAGGATATAGCCAAATCTGATATTTTCTGTCAATGCTCATTTTTTTTTTTGCGTTAGATACGTTTTTGGTTTTACACATCATTGCAAAAGCACATGCAAGTAGGTTCATAGGATTTTATTAATGTTATTCGTCCATTATGTGTCAAAACAGGCAAAATGTTTTATTTTCATTCGGCATTTCTTGACCATCTGAGTAGGTAACTAGGTATTAATCAATTAAGTTGCTAAATGGCCTATGGTCAAAGATATCACTAGATATCTAGAATAGTAAAAATATATTACCTACATAATTGGTCAAGCAAGGATAGATGGGTCAGCATATTATTATTTTTATACCCAAGTAATATCGTTTTATACGTCACTGTATGATGGCTTATGGTTTTATCTGATTATTACAACGCCGTAAACCAAAATATGTTTACGTAGACAGATTAGTTCACATGTGACATTGTTCAGCACTTTTGTTTGTGACATACTCGTAAAGTATTGAACGGTTGGTGCTTGACATAAATTGTGTCTTTAGGGAATAACGTTACTACAAGTATTGTTTTACCATAGATTGTTTTGAGGTTTCGTAAAGGGATTTATAAGTGACACTTCATTTTTAGTTTTTGAACATGAAACAAGTCATAACATCACGCCTGTAATTCCCAAAGGGTTTGGCAGAAGTGTACCTATAGTACATACACCCCCCTTTCGCCAGTTATGTTTAAGTCCCATGTAGGTAAGAGGGCGAGTCTTTTGCCATCAACCGGATACAAATCCAGACTTTGTGTGCTACCTACTGAGAAATTCTTGATAGAAAAACCCGATAACATTTTTCCCGACATATAGGTACTCCATTTGAAATAAGATTAGACATTTAAATAAACCTTTTTTACAGTCCGTTCAACCGGTTTTGAATTCTATTGGGTTGCGTGGCATCACAATATGGCAGCTGCAGTCAACAGTTGCTATTGTAACCACTTTTTTGCTTTTAACACCATCCTTTTGCCTACGGTATAGAAGTCAAAATCGGCTTAACGGACCGTAAAAAAGGTTTATTTAAATGTCTAATCTTATGTCAAATGGAGTATAAGCAATATGATTTAAAAAAAAATAATTTTGAGAAACTGCAGTGTTTAAATAGTGTCTTAATTTTTGAGTTTTGTTATATTTGAGATTATACTTTTGAATTGTTCTTATTTTGTATCTACGAAAGGCTATTTTTGAAATCCATGTTTCGTTGCACAGAACATTAATTTATTAATACTAACAAATGCGACCTACAAAATAAAGTACTAAGTAACTACTTAAAATAAAAAGATTAATTACTTTGCCATTATCTTAAAAAAGCTTTTTCAAACACCCATTCCGCACCTACAAACTAAACTTAAAAAGTAGAAAGTTTAAAAGCATTCCTCTTACTGCGCTATCGTTCCACAAAACAAACACGACAACAAACTTGCTAGACAACAATATTTCTTTCAAATCTTCCTTCCTTTCTTTCAAATCCTTATCTGCATCAAATTTTCCTGCAAATCTTCACAGACAATGTGTCAAAAACCATGCATTTTATTGTGCATTTGTCAACACTGCACCTCCCTATTTACATGTGACAAACGTAACATGAATTGACTTTGCATTTGAAACAGTTCTCACACTTCTCTCAGTAATTTGCAGCATCTTGCTTGAGACATTTTGCATAATAATTGTTAGTGTCATGTGACTGTGGTGGTGATTTAAATAATGTCGTGTGGTTATATAAGTGTAAACGATTGTATGGGTGCATTTTAATTTTAATTACTTAGTACAAACCCGCACTGGGACTGGGTAGTGGATGGCCCACTCCTTCTCGAAGATAGGAGGCCTGTGTCGCAGCAGTGAGAACATTATGGGCTGATTATGTGATTATGCTCACATGAGTAGATATTCAATAGATATCAAATTCATAGTATTACGCTATAAAGCTACTGTTTGCTAGAAGAGCAATGGGCGCCACAAAATGGCCGCAGTGACAGCTGTCATGAAAATGATGGCAGCAGGGTTTGTCTCTACGGTGTCGAAAAACGCTAGGAAAACACACCAACTTACTTTCATAACAAGGAAGGCTACAGGAACCTGCTGAATGCGAAACGCACAGAACCGGTCAAAGAGGCAGTGCTTAAGGGAGGCCCGTGTTCAGCAGTGGACGCCTTTCGGCTTAAATGTTATGGATGAAAGTCAAACCCTGATAGCAGTTCCTTCATGATGGCCGTTATGTGTCGACCCTGAACTGAACCTTACCATAACCATAATCAGCCTATAATGTTCCCACTGCTGGGACACAGGCCTCCTCTCAATGAGGGAGTGGGCTGTAATCCACCACGCGGGCCCAGTGCGGGTTGGTGGATGTCACATGTCTTCGAATTTTTGGTTCTAGGACATGCCGGTTTCCTCACGATGTTTTCCTTCACCGTTTTGAGAGCAGTGGAAATAACTTACACAAAGTAAAGCGCCTGTCTGGGTTCGAACCTACAACCTACAACTCGTAAGTCGTGTCCGTGACCACTGGGCCACCACTGCTCTCACTGAACCTTACTGAGAGAGAACTGCACCTTAGCGATCGATTTTAATTAAGGCATAGACGACGTCGATCGCATAAGAGTACGATTTTATAAAGCATTGTCCCTGTAAGATATCTTACTCCTTTCTTACTTCATGACACAATGTAGAAAAGTTTAATATTAAGGGGGAGCAAACTTGCCTCTTGGTTTAACGAGAACAGTATTTAATTTCTGAACGTTGTCTCCTGTTCCTTGTCCTCATAATGCATACGTTTTAGTACGGAAAGTTTTTAATAAGTTTTCTTTGTGCTGGAAATAAAAGGCAAGGGGCAGCTGCGTTGTTAGGCCAGAATAAAATTGTGCTGAGGGTGTTTTGACCACAGCGAGCGGTTCAAAAAATAATAATTCTTATTACAGTACAGTAGGAGAATGGCTAAATAATAACAGCTGCACGGGTCGGTCGAAGGTTGTGCTACGTTTAAGACCGTCCGTTACACATCGACCCCTCCGTGCCTCGGAAAGCACGTTAAACCGTTGGTTCTGGCTGTCATTGGTAGATCTTTGACAGATTATCCAGTAACTGGGTTGTGGAGGTCAGACAGGCAGTCGTTTCATTTAAAATACTGCTATTCAGCTGCATCCGGTTAGACTGGAAACCGACCCCAACATAGACAACTTGGGAAAACGCTTGGCAGATGAAGGTGCAAAAAGAATAATTTTTGTCCGAGTAAAGTAACCCACTTCAGAGACTAGTAATTCGGCACCCTAATTGCGTAACACACTAGCAATCGGAATCTGAATAATTTTTAAGCAAATTGCTAATCCATTGCTTCATAAGTTCGAAAAATTTGTCTGCTCAACACGTAAATAACGCAATGAATGTTGTTGAACTGTCAAAATGAAACCGATTCCGATTGATAATGTGTTACGCAATTGCCCCGCTGGTCTCAGGTCTGCCCTTGAACAATCTTTTTGTTTGTGTTTAGATGATTAAAATTATAAATCATGTAGTTAGATGATTTTGGTTTCTTACAAAGCCTGTTATTGCGTTTACCTGCACCTTATTTTAAATAGGTATTGTAGAAAAAGAATAAAATAAATAATTTGCTATCACAAAAAAATTACTTCAAATCAGGTATTATTGCAATCAACAAGTATCTTGTTTGGCCTTAAACTGTCCATAATAATCCATTGAAGGACAAAATGACACAGAGTCAAATAAAGATTTGGCTGCGATTTCCTGGCGTCAATTGTCAGTAGAATGTTAGGTCAAACATCGTAATAATTAGATACTAATTGACATATTTTACGGATGTAAACTAAGTACTTAATACTACACTAATACTGTGGATTTATACGTGTAAAATAAATGAAAAGATCTTTGTACATTTTAACTTCCAATATATTTTTGTTTATTCAATAAAATTAAACATCAAATGATACAAAAAATATCGGTGTTTTTATTCATATGCAAAGAGTGTCTGTTATTTCTTGTTTACACACTAATATCACTTGGTGTGTTTATTTAATTATTATATTAAAACTTACAATAATGCCGCTAAATAATTATGTAGCGCGGAAATAACTACAAAAATATCAGGTTTTTTTATTCCTTCCTTATGTAAAGAAAAACTTAGTTTGGTAACATTTCGTGGGGCCATAGATATTTTAGGGTCTATAGGGAATCCTCCAATACGCTTCTGACATGAAACTCATTTTAAATGAGATAATTAGTAGACAGATCAATTAGGTAACCTACAGTTGTGGGTAACGACAAAAAATTTAAGAAATCGATCCTATGATAGGTATTTAATTTGATTCTAAACGAATGAACATAATATTATCATTATTACCTATTATTTGCTCAGTTATTTTTACACACCGTGCTAAGATGTTCATTAGCCGAACAAACATGAGATGTTTTTTCATGCTCTTCAATGACGCACTAAGAACTTTTTACACTTAAACACACACTTGATTGTCTCGCACTAAATGCGTTCCTATAAGTAGCAGAATAAGGTTAACCAAAGGTTTTTGAACTCGAAACTAAGTAATTAAGTGCATAAAATCACGCCTTGTTTCACCGAAGGGTTGGGCAGTGGTGTACAGTCACGAGCATAAGTATGTATACACTTGGCTTTATTCAAAGGCGATTTTCTCCGTTATTTTTGAATGAAATTTTATGTTATACGAACATAGTATTTTCGATCTTAAAGGTTTATGTAAAGTGTCGTATTTCAACTTTGCATTCGTTATTTCGTGAAAAAATAGCAATTAAAAGTTGACAAGTGTTGACATATTAGTGCTCGTGACTGTACCTATAGTAGCTACACCCACGTTTCGCCAGTTATGTTTAAGTCCCATGTGATAGGGGGCGAGCCTATTGCCATCAACCTGGCACAAACCCAGACTCTGGGCTGGTACTGTGAAATTCCAGATAGAAAAGCCTAAAAACACTCACCCCCTTATAATAAACGTATTATATCACATGAATAGTTACACACTGATTTCTCTCTCTCACTCGTCAGTAATTTGACTTTCGAAAGAAGAAGACAAAGCGTTGTGTAAGTATACAGACGCTATACAACGTTTATTAGTAAGGGGGTCAGAATGGAATCCTGAACCTTATCAGCAGTAGCGCTTGCGAGCACTAAACCTATGAGGCAGTAATTTATTTATTTATTTGTGCACAATTTATTACCTTAAGTATACTATACTGTTGACATTACAATTAAGGCCGCCATGCCAGTCACAATACAATTAAGTAGTTAAGAAATAAAACCCCATTTTTATCGTAAAAATGTATGCCGATAAACTTTATTTTTAACCAACTTCAATAACAGGAGAAGGTTCTCAGTTCGTCGGAATCTTTTTTATTTTTATTTACGTTCCCGATTACTCGAAGACGGCTAGACCGATTTCAAAAATTCTTTTTTTGTTTGAAAGGGTATACTTTCCAGGTGATCCTTTTGTCATCCGGTCAGGACCTGATGATGGGATCCTGGTGAAATCGAAGGAACTTTTCAAACATTATAGGCACGCCTATAGCCATTTGGGTATTTTTATAGTAATTCGTGCATTTGCTTTCGGAAAGCACCATTTGGTGAAGTGGAACTGATGACGAAGACCACAGATGGCGACCGGAACTACATAATAATAAGTATTTCACGGGTTGCGATTCGATTACTTTAATATGGTTGCTAAGCAATTTATGCTCGTCACAATGCGAATGGTGAAATGGAGCTGATGGTGGAATACCTGGAGAACTCTTCAAAAATTAACGTCTCTGCATCGGGAAAAGCAATATTTTGTAAAAGGCGATGAGCAAGTTGACATTAGGCTATTGTAACTTAGATACTTACATTATAAAGAGACCCACTAAAAACGAGAATTAAAAACTTTTTAACAATATAAAAACCGACTTCCAAAAAAAAACACTAGGTATTTAAAAGGGAAAAATAACTTTAATTTCGGAAGTTGGTAGCAAAAAACTAAAATACAGATCCAAAGACACCGACTTCCGAAATTAAGGGGGAAGCTCTAAGGTGGCCCGCGAAATTCAAATTTTCTTACGTTTTTTGCAATTTGCTGGTCAGTATTAAGTTGTACGTTGATTAAAATATGATTCACGGTCGTAACAAATATGTATTTACAGAATTATAATCATTAAAGTCATCAATACAACTCTCTAAGACCATGTAATCCCCAAATGTCAAGATTTCATGAAATAGTCATTCTTGGGGATTACATGGTCTTAGAGAGTTGTGTTGATGACTTTAATGATTATAATTCTGTAAATACATATTTGTTACGGCCGCGAATCATATTTTAATCATCGTACAACTTAATACTGACCAGCAAATTGCAAAAAACCTAAAAAAAATTGAAGTTCGCGGGCTACCCTGGCGCTTTCACCTTAAAGTTATTTTTCACTTTGTAGTAAGTATTTTTTTTTTGTTAAAAAGTTTTAGCAGTAGGTAATGAAAGATAGAAGCCAATCCTAAACCAAATCGATAAAATCTTCAGTTTAACAATCATTGATTAAAATAATTGATAGCTATTTGAATGAATGAATGAATAAAAGTCTCTGAAAAGGAAACTTGAACGAAATTCAAAGGCTTATCGTATTTCAAACTTTTAAACGTCTTATTCCACTCCATTGGTCAGGTCTGCGGTATTAATGATTTTTTCTGTTTAGGTCGAATTTTCCGAAAGGTTCTAAAGTGGCAACCGCGTACCGGAAGACGTAGTGTTAGAAGGCCTCCCACAAGGTGAACCGATGACCAGGAATGCAAAGGGAAGGATGCAAAAGCACAGAACTGGTCGAAGTGTCGATGCTTAGGGGAGGCCTATGTCCAGCAGTGGACGTGTTTCGTCTGAAATGATGATGATATCATTATCATTCTTATAATCATTTCAGCCAAAAGACGTCTATAAACCATACCATGCCTTGTACAGACGCCAGCAGGTCAACCTACCCGAAACTGTCAGATTTTCCCAATCAACCTTGAACCTTATGCTTTAGCAATAAAGTCGAAAATCTATTAAAGAAATCTGACAGATTGTAGTAACTTGATGTGCTGGCGTCTGTATCATACCATAAATAAAAAAAATACTGAGGAAATTATAATGTTTATTGAAAATTTAAAGGAAATTTATATTTAAAGGAATATTACATGATTTGATGGTGGACTTTTGTCAAATTTATAGCTGGACTATGAGTTAGTCCATAGTTTCATAATGAGTTTGCAAAATATACTACAGATACTACATACTGAGGTTGCAAAAGTTACTATAGATACTGAACACTGTTTATTTACAGTGATTTGCATAAAAACTACCTTTCAACTTGTTTTTACATCGTTCAATCTATTGAATGATCTCTAGATCGGAAAAGATAATATATTAATTCTATAAACAATAATTAATCCAATCGAACAACCATCGTTCATGATTACCGTATGACGTATCGTATTATATCAATCATCACACACATGCCAAACACACACCACACACACGCCATACAAACTTTACACATACACACAGCATACCATACCAGAAATCAGCTCTCTAGTCTCCACTCTGGAATTGGTACCCTGAGCCCCAAGATACAGGTCAGCGGGATTGTCCGAAAGGGTTACCGCTGGCCCGGAACATAAAGGGCTAAGTAAGGAACACGGGTGGGTTTTAGTCAGTAAGAGTCTGACACTCCCTTCCGCTCCACCCAGAGCGGGATGGGTCATTTGATGATTTCCCATCCGAAAAAAAAAAGCCCCAAGATACAGACTAGTTTTGGGGCCCACTGGCAAATAATATAATGTAGCTACTGTAACTAGCTGTAAGTAATATTATAAGCTACTCATGTCGTCTCAACTTTTAAACTCTGAACCTGCTTACTGTCTTACCTGGACAACAAAAAAAATGGTTGCCTGTAAAGTCGGTTTTACGGGCGAAGATTTTACGTGACAACGTCTTTTTCTCGGTAGAATATTTATTGATATGAATATAATTAAATTGCACAATAGGAACAAGGAATTGAATGATAGTTGAGTGGGAGAGAGACGCAAGGCATTCGGCGGGCCTCTCTCTCGTTCGGTGACTCATCGTAACGTTACCGAGCGTTACACTTTTTCATAAGTGACTCCCAGCCGCAACCTAATTTAAGACGTTGTCACGTCAAAAAAAACACTCTTTTTCTATCATAAAAATAAAATGAGCAAGTAAGTACCTATAAAAGCAACTTCCATCTTGAATCAGGTACGAGTAGGTACTATTGAAAGGTATTAGGTACCATTTATACGTTAAATCTATCCGCTAAGTAATCAGCGTTATTACCAATTTCCTAAATTTCATTAACAAACACCTACACTGATCCATTATGAAATACCTAAAGTTCTATATATTATAGCCCACAAGAAAAGCGGATTATATAATAAACCTTTTATTCCAAGCGCGATTATAAGGCATAAAATTATAATTTATAGTCAAAGTTCAGTAGCTCCGCAGTTTTTATAATGTCTACCTACGTCAGAGGCTATAAAGAATAAATACGGCTAGTTTATAGACGATCCTGTGGATGCCGTGTTTTTAGACTGGAAGTATCGTAAATTTTAGCCTACATTAGCATGGTACGGTTTCTTAATTAGCGCAGATTTGTTCTGTATCCGGCAATTTTGTCTAAACAAATCCTATTTTTAGAAACATTTGGATGGTATTTTGACAATAAAATGAGTCTTGATAAACATTTCCACGTATACCTGGTATCGGTTGCGATTAAGAGCTTGGTTGCCATAGCAAAAGTGCGTACAGAGATAGCAAAACAAAATAAGTTATACATTAAAACTAAGTGAACAGTTTGAGTTTGTATTCATACAGTCTTCCCAACTAGAATAGTATCCCTTTGAGAGTGGTGACCGCTGAGGCTGTTGTTGTTCACACTTCCCATAATAAACTAGCTTCTGCCCGCGACTTCGTCCGCGTGAAATTTCACCCTCCCCTCATTTACCCTCTTAGGGGTGGAATTTCGAAAAACCCTTTCTTAGTGGATACCTACTCTTCACAAATAACACACCCTCCAAGTTTCATGTCTCTAGGAGCAGCGGTTTGGGCTGTGTGTTGATATATCAACAATCAGTCAGTTTACCATTTTATATATATAGATAAGTTTTCTTTTTCTTTGATTTAGGTAATTATATTTTTGCATACTGTGTCACTCGCCTAATATTGTGCACTTGGCTTGTGTTAATTGGTTGAAGTAACGATTGTCGATAGACGAATAAAAAAATAAAACAAAACCGCCCAGTCTCCTTTATTATGCCTGGGGACCTATAATTATTTAATGACTACCTTTGCCCCCCAGTGCCACCCGCGTAAGTCTCTATGTCCTAATCCAGGTCATGATCTACCCATTTGTCAAAAGGGTTTGAAAATTTTTATATGGACCCGGCCTATACCAACTGTCGCGCCATTTTGAAAATGGCGGCCACGCATGAGACCTAATCGATTGCTGACATCAATGCAAACAGAAAACATAATAAGACCAAACGCCGTAAAGTGTCACGTAATCACATTTCCGAGATATTAACCCGTTCAAATTTGATCGTGTGACTCAATCATCAACTCGGTCAGCAACAGTAGGTAGGTATGGCACGAATCTTCAAAGCCCTTTCATTCATATCCGTTCAGCCGTTTTAGCGTGAAAGCGTAACAAACAAATTATACCAAAAATCTAATCTTTTATCTCTCTCTTTTCTCTCTTTCTATTTTCTCTCTCTCTTTTTTGTTTTTATTGGTTTAGAACTTTAGATGAATCATTCCTCTGCATCGTCATGAGATTTTAAATACTCAATACTCAATCATTTATTGCATTCCACAACGTGCTTAGGTGGTAAGTAAACATTTGTCGGGCACAGCAAAAGAAAAATTTGAAGGAAGAGAACTTATTTATACATGCAAACTAACTTATTCTAAGTAAAATTTAAGGAACATTTATTTACTATTAATTTAATCTTAAATTTAATATTCAATAAAAAAAATACATTCGTTACTTCACTTCTAAAATCGAAGTAAGCAATAAGTTTCTTAGTCTACTAGCTTTGTAAGAAAACTTGAAAAGACAAAGCTTGACATAGCAACATAATTAATCGATTACATTGATTAAAGAGAAACGGTGAAGTTTCTTGCCCATTCTTCTCCATACGAAACTACCTTTTGGAAGGCGCGACTAGAATCAATTCTATTCGAATTCTATTTAGACAATGACATGAATATTTACTTTGTAAGTAATTTATTTTTTATTTAATTATTGTGAATGTGAGGACTATGTGGGTCATTTCTTTTTTTCCTTCTTAGTTTTAATCATGATCTGGCAGTCTGAGTAGTTTATGCGGCCTACCCAAATGTCCTTTCTTTGGTATTGTTCGTCGAATCGTTGAGCTCCTTAAGTCTTGAGTTGAGCTGCACGGTTTTTGACAAATGCGTGCACTGACTGGACAGGTCCTCTCAATCTGTGTGGTTCTTTCCTCAAAAGACCACCTCAGACATCGATCTACATGGTCTTCATATAACCTGACCAAGATTATGTCTGGACTTTAAAAGAGACTGTGACCTCTGAGTTTGTTTCGGCCTTTCTTCTCAGAGTAGTCAGATAGGAAACGCCGACTTCATCTAGTTTTAAAAAAACATGATTGACGTGTAAAAGTGTTTGTACAAACCTACTTACAAAAAATAAAATCATTTCATTTCATTTCATTTCATTATAGCAAATGTTGACGTTCAAAAGTGGCTTTTAAAGGCGCTTTCAATTTAGACGTTTCGTGTCGGACCGCTTCGGCACCGCAGCGGTCCGACACGAAACGTCTAAACTGAAAGCGCCCTTAGTGCCTATTTGAAATAAATGATTTGACTTTGACTTTATTAAGTACATACATATTTTTGTTACAGTTTATTTTCAGCTTGATCGAATAAAATAGAGTAGAATTTGATGGAGAGATTTATTTTTATAACTAATCAAATTCCGTGTTTCTTTACAAACTCACGAACGGAAAGGAAAGGATAAGGTTTTGCTGGAAAAGATCGAATGTTTTGATGTGTAATCATGTTTTATTTATATTTATTTTTATCTATCGCAATCAGTTGCGAGTTCATAGCAAAAACTTCTATGTACAATACTGAAATGTTTCATTGTTATTAAGAGCCTATACTACCTCAAATGGCTTAGCATGATCCTCCGTTATGTCGAAAATACCGCAGCATTAATTTTGAAATAAATATATGCTAAAGTTGAGGATTAATGTAAGGTCTTATGTTAGACAAAAACACGATTCCATAAAATTTTCTCGATAGAAAAAAAATCCAAAGTTAGCTCCAAACCGAACAATAAACCGCTGGTGTTCAATAACTACTTCAAATTAGATCATGAAACTTTGCATACTAACTGAATTAACTATAAAGCAGGTCTTATGTTAGTTAGTTTTTTTGAATTACCTTTATTTTCACCGTAAAAAGCAAATACCTAAACTATTGGCGCTGCCTCCCGCCCAGCACCGCACTCTGTCTCGCTTTCACACAGTCCGCGAGCAGTATCGTGCGTGCGAGATAAAGAGTGAATTTTAGCTGAGGTAGTATAGGCTCTTAATGGTCTAACCATTTAAATTAATGATAACAATTTGTTTTGTAAAATGAATCTCTTCTATACTGCAAATTAAATGTGGGATGCAAAATGATTTAGAATCATTTGGGTATAACATATACATATATGTATTTTTTTATCAAGATACAGACTGTCTAGTTCAGAGGGGCCCGTTGCTAAATAATAACACCCGCACAGGTCGATCGATCAGGTTAAGTTACGCTTGCCGCGGTTGGTCTGAGGATGGGTGACCATCTTTAGATACCGTGAACCCTCCGTGCCTCGGAAAGCACGTTAAGCCGTTGGACTCGGCCGTCATTCCTGGATCTTTGACAGTCATTAAGGGTAGTCACAATAAGCCCGAAAGTCTGCCAACCAGTCTTACCAAGGAGTATCGTATTACCCAGTAACTGGGTTGTGGAGGTCAGATAGACAGTCGCTCCATGTAAAATACTGGTATCAGCTGCATCCGGTTAGACTGGAAGCCGACCCCAACATGGTTGGGAAAAGGCTAGGCAGAAGATGATGACAGACTGTCTAGTTTGGGGCTCACTAGCAAATAATAAATGGTAACCTAGCTGTAGGTAGTATTTTATGCTACTCATGTCGTCTCAACTTGCTGTTAAAGTGAACCTGCAGGGTAATTGCATAACACACTATCAGTAGCAATGGCTTTCAATTTGACATTTCAACAACAATCATTGCGTTATTTACGTTGTTGAGCAGACAAATTATTCGAACATTATGAAACTATGGATTAGCAATATCCTTCAAAATGATTCAGATTGAGATTGATAGTATGTCACGCCATGTACCTTTTTTTTTTGTGGATGGGAAATCATCAAATGACCCCTCCCGCTCTGGGTGGAGCGGAAAGGAGTGTCAGACTCTTACTGACTAAAACCCACCCGTGTTCTTTCCTTAGCCCTTTATGTTCCGGGCCAGCGGTAACCCTTACGGACAATCCCTAAGGGTATTTTTACACCCGTTAGATAGGTATAAGAATGGCTCATGTCGTGGTAAACTTATTAGGTATGCATCAAGGAGCCAAGATGCGCCGAATTAATTGCACAATTGAAAAAAAGAAAGCTACACACAATAGCTTGATGTGATGGCGTCTATACATAATTCTCCATTACAATGTATAAACATGAAAACAAAATAGCACCTAACTGCGCAGTCTCCCCAAGTTCACCTATTTCATTTAAAACAGCAATTGTCTGATCAAATGTACCAATGACGCACTTGGACAGTTAGACGTAAATTGGTCTTTTGTACCTAATACTAGGCAATAACATAAATATAATCTTAAGAACTAATTGCTAACTAAAAAGCGTGACAATTCTGTGACTACAATAAGTATAATGACTTTATTGTATTGTCTATTATTTTTCTATATAATTTTCTGTGTGTAGGTATGCTATGACGCTCTTATGCTGTTTTTCTTTTGTCATTGTTTTATAATATCTGTCCACTAGCTGTTGCCCGCGATTTCGTCTGCGATCCAGGATGAAAAGTAGCCTATGCTTCTCTAGGTCATGGTCTGCCCATGCGCCAAATTTCTTTCAAATCCGTTCTGTGAAAACATATCAAAAATCAAATCTTTTATCTTTTTTAGAATTTTAGTTTAGATAAATAATTTTATTAGCCATCAACAACCATCGTCATCAGTCTAGTCGATTTATAGTCTATAGGACATAATATCAATCAACTCAGCCTGTCGCATCGCAGTCCACTGTTGGAAATAGTCCTCTTCAGTCTTCCAGGCCGCACCACAACACCCTGTCCTCCGCCTTCCGCATCCAGTCGGTCCCAGCCACCTTTTTAAGGGGCATAGGACGTTCCAATCCCACACCATTTAACTCGAATGCTTGGCCACACTCATCCAGCTTCCACCAGCCACCCTGCACCCTAATTGAATAATTTTGAAGCATATTGCTAATCCATTGCTCCATATGTTCGAAAAATGTGTCTGCTCGACAACGTAAATAACGCAATGAACGCTGTTGAACTGTCAAAATGAAACCCATTGCTACTGATAGTGTGTTACGCAATTACCCTGCTGATCAACATGAATTGCGAGAGTATTCTTAAGATCGTTTTAATTAATATTATGGTCAAAAATATCGCAGTTTGTTTTTTTTAGCTGTCAGGATCTAGCGATTATTTTACCTTAACGCCTTTTATGACAGCTATTGGGAACGAGATAACTTTTTCTTGATTTATTTCGCATTCACCACACACTAAAATACCCTGTTCGCCACGCTTTTATTCATTCATCTGTTTTAAGTTGAGTTTAAACCCTGAAAGGAAATCTTTTGAAAGATCTAAACAGTCAGTCTTCTAGACTACCAATAAGACGAATATAATTGAGAGTATTCCTAAGATCGTTTTAATTAATATTATGGTCAAAAATATCGCAGTTTGTTTTTTTTAGCTGTCAGGATCTAGCGATTATTTTACCCTATCGCCTTTTACGACAGCTATTGGGAACGAGATAACTTTTTCTTGATTTATTTCGCATTCACCACACACTAAAATACCCTGTTCGCCACGCTTTTATTCATTCATCTGTTTTAAGTTGAGTTTAAACCCTGAAAGGAAATCTTTTGAAAGATCTAAACAGTCAGTCTTCTAGAATACCAATCAGACGAATATAATTATAATATCATCTCACCCTGACCTCGAGCTAATATCTACATAATAATAGCCCCAAGCTCATCGGAAGTTCAATATTGGCACCAAACTTCATAGATTAATATATAGTCACGTTTGTAGTGCAAGCATTCTTGATAATATAATCTAGTTTTATTAACTTCTTTGAAAAATTGCAGTTTCTTTTCTTAATAAAGACGGTTGTAGATGTTAAGCTTTTGAGATTAAAATTATCAAGTAATAGTGAACTCAAAAAGTCAATTTAGGTGCATTGATATTTATAATATCGCATAATCTTGCAAAACAGTAGTCAGTCGTTGCAATGCAACACAAATAAATAGTCATAACCCTGTCAATGTTTGGGGATGCTCAGTCCGCGTATCATAAACCCTCATTCTCTTCTCTACGAAGAATAGACATGATTATCTTTTTCTATAAAACGTGACATTCCATTTTTGACATTGCACTTTAGAAATCTTTCTACGAGTACAATCTGTTATTTTATCTTTCGTTTCTGCCAGTCATGCTACAACACGTGCTGGTCCAACAAATTTCGATATAATTTAATATCAGAATTGTGTTATCTATAGAAGTCACCAATTAAACGGGTCAACTATTATCTGAAGCGATAGTAAAACATAGAACATAAAGGCTGAACACCAAATGTGGCTATCGCAAAGTTCAAAGATAAGCGTCCCGACATAAATATTTAGATGAACGAATCGTCGTAGAAATACGAAATCGTCAAGAGACTAGGTTTTTCAACTTTAATGGCTAGATATTCGAATGATAGCGGAGATTAGGTGTTCTCCAAGGTAAATGCAGCGCTTAGAATAATATCATCCAACTTTGGTTAGCAAAAAGTTGACTTCAGTGACGAAACCAGTCGTATCTACTAAAAGCCTACGCAGACCTGGACGGCCGGACGGGATATAGAAATACGACATGCCAAGGACTCCGGCGCTCGTTGTGACATACCGCGGGGTGAGGCGGCGGGGGTTGAAATGCGGGGAAGCCGCTGGAATGCCGCGGTATCTAAGCGGCTAGTGTGCGCTGACTGACGGCAAAATCCCTTGCCATGCCGTCCCGGTCTGCGTAGGCCTTAAGGGGTATCGTATTATCCTGCGATTTGGACGTAAGATAAGCAGACGCTTTATGTAAAATAGGTACTAGTGTTAACAGGACGGGAAGCCAACCCCAACATAATTGGGAACAAGGTTAGGTAGAAGTTGATGAATCCCTTATGTTAATAAAAATATCCGATTAACAACTAAATTTCAAAGAAAGAAAAATAACCTAAGCGACGCGGACGTCGTGTGCTCCAAGTTTAATATCAGTAGCCGTTAAAGTCTGTAAAGGAAAGCGGAATATCTAATATGGATCTGAGTTCGATAGCTGAGCAGTTATTACTTAAAATTACTTATATAATGACTTCTCACCATTTAAGATTGAAACGTTGAATTTTCTCCAATAATCTCTCTTTTTTAATCGAACGGATTTAGATGTTCTCTTGTTTTAGATTTGTTTATTAGTACAACATGTGTTTGGAAAATCTCCATATTTATATTATTTATTTACTTAGAGATATTTACATAATTTGTAAACCAAAAAAATGTTTTCATTATCACTTGGTAAACAGCGCCTGCGTCAGAATATAAAATTGTATGCAGTTTCGTTCGATATTGAACGCGTCATTCAACCGATAGTGAACATTTGAGGACCACTTCACACCTTAGCCTGAACTTGAGAAAAGCAAACATAATACAGAAGGTCATGTCGAAGCAATAACAGTTCAAACTATAGCCGTTATTATTGACTAGATAGGTATTAAAAAGGGCTCTTCAAAACATAAGTACGTTAGACTGCCACTTCTGATACTAACCAATAGTGAAACACTATTTTCGTATAGCTTGTGGAAGAAAGCGACAGTAGGTACCTTACAGCATTGTCCTTATAATCATGATATAAAACAAAAAATATCGTGAGGAAACCGGCATGTCCTAGAACCAACATTTTGAGGACAAGTGACATCTGCCAACACGCATTGGGCCTGCGTTGTGGATTACGGCCCACTCCCTCTCACAGAGAGGAGGCCTGCGTCCCAGAAGTGGGAACATTATAGGCTGATTATGCTATCATGATATATGAATACCACCATTTTTGGTATGCTTTTGGTGCCATGTATCCACACTTGGTACAAAAATTTAATTAATTACCTATAGGTAGACATAACTGTTGTATACACATAACAACCCTTTTTTTTTTGGGTGGGAAATTATCAAAAAACTTCTCTCGCTCTGGCCGGAGCGGGAGGGCGTGTCAGACTTTTACTAACTAATACCCACCCATGTTCCTTCAGTTGCCTGTGCCAGGGGCTACGGTATCTCTTTCGAACAACCCGCAACCCTGCCAGGCATCGGCCCTAGCGGACCCCGTCAGTTAGTGCTGGCATCTCTTTGAGGCGCGCGTGGAACACAACGCGCCGTCGACCGGTCTTTACCGGACTGCGAGCTGCCCATTGCTTGCCGTCCGCAAGCCCGCGCCTACGGTGTTCGGGAATCGGCTGACGATTCCCGACACCCAGGGCGTCTCCTGCGGCGACTAGGGCTGTGAGGGCGCAAAGATTGGCTCTCCCTCACGCGCTCCGCCTCCTCCTTCGCGAGCATTACTGCTTCGCAGAAGGAGGCGACGGCCTCCCATGCAGTCTTGCTCCGTACCATGGCCTGGACTAGGGTCGGACGCGACAGATCGCCGCCGTCGATCGCCGCCATGACGCGGCGGTGCTCTGCCCAAGCTGGGCAGACCTCCACCGTATGCTCCATCGTGTCCTCCGGGTGATCCACACAATGGTGACAACCGGGCGTTTCCTCCCCCACAACACAACCCTGTGTTCACAAACTAAGTTGTTTGATTCACATTTTTCATATTGAACATTTGTTACTTAATTTATAATCATACATCGGGGTTCACGCAAAATCTAAATGAATTTAACAAATGATTATTCATGGCTGAGAAAGTAGTTCTCAGTTTATGTCAAGAATATTGACACTGATAAACGGGCTATCCGCTAACACCGACCGAGATCGTTAATTTCGACAGATGTTCCAATTCCTCATCTTATATATGAGAATAATAGCATTAATACATACTAAATCCCGCCAAATTGATCGCCTGGCCTTGGCATATTCGGTTTGAATCTGCATTTGCATATTATGCATAAATGTATAATATATATATAAATGGCGCTCGTATGTATATTATCTATGTAAACTGCATATTTGAATGCTTCATTTAAGATAACTTCACACTTGTAAACCCTGAAGGGTTAACCAGATGTGTATTAGTGCACCTATATTTCGCTAGTTCCTAATACTATAAAGTTCCGTGTAATCGGAGAAGAACTTGTTGCCATGGGCACCAAATCCAGGCTTCTACTGATAAATTTTCTACCTATACAAAAACACTCTCTAATACTTTATCCGACCCAGGATCAAACTCACGACTACTACAGGATCAAAGTGGTATTTGCTTAAAGATCTAGGGAATCTTTCCTCACACCAAGGTCACTTGTAACTTTTTTACGTGACCTTCAAAAAATCAGGACCCCTATCAAATTAGTCTTCCAAATTGGAGGTCTGTAAGGACTCTTAGACCTATAGATATGACCCAAGATTCCCTCGGGAGTGTCGCGAATGACTCTTGATGTATCCGCGACAGAATTCGCACCACTTATGTCACATCTCGACGTTTTATATTGTTTGATAGCACATCTTCGGACAACGAATATCTTCTTAGATTTATTTAGCAGACATAAATCTATATTATGTGTGTCCTAGATCATTTTTGGTAAACACTTTCGTGTGATGCTATATGGACTTAGAGATAATTGGCTTTTGTTTGTATAGTGTGAGAGTGGTAATTTCTTTATTCGGGTTGCAGCGTGGTTTAGAGAACCTCCTTTCTTATCCTTTTTTGATGGTTAAGTCGAAATTACAGTGGAAATAACCTCGACGGAACGGCGGTAGGATGTGGTTGTCGCAAACCATGCTCCACTTCCTATCCTGCCCTCTATATCCCAAAACATGCAGTCAAAGTGACCTCTGCGCTGCCACCGACAACGCCGCTGAAGTGGCGAAGATTTGGGCCAACAAGACATACAGTCGTGCCAGCGACACGAAGAAGAAAAAGAAGTGGAAAAATTGTGCATGTAATCATACAGATTACACACGTATATCTTCATGTTGAAACGAAAGGTTTGACATCTGAACTAGGATTATGTTATGAATTTAATCAGTTTCTAAAGAAGTACCGACCCATCGTAACAAAACGTTACAAGCTTATTCAATTTCCTGTCGCCTATATAAGCATTTCAAACAATTTCCAACATCGACCCCAAAAGTAACTTCCTTAATTGAACCCCTTTCAAAAACCATTAAAATACAAGAGCCCTAAACCACAATATCCATTTACGTCAAGTAATGTTTTCCGCTAATAAAACCTCAATCGATACTCCCGTCTTGTTTACAGTTTTTCTTCCCTTCTTGTTTATTAGTTCCTTTCTCTATGATCTGCAGTTTTTCTCAAAGTGGGGTTTGCGTACCCCCAATGGTCTGTCTGTTAGTTGTACAGGGTACATGACTAGATTTACTTTAAGGTGGCTTAGTTTCATAATTGATCATGATAAATTTACTTGATTCTGATTCAGAATTCACACTCATCAAAATTGCCAAATATCACGCGAAAAAAGCAAAGAAGCATCGATGACATTGATTTAAAAAAGCTTTGTATCAGCTTTTCTTTATTGACATAACAAAAAATATCAAAAGTACCTACGCACCCCGCACTTGCCCTTTTCGCAGATTGAATAGTGGAACGTGATCACGTGACACTAATAGTATAAGCTGACGTTCGCATGGACGTAAAAATATCGTATCGGACGTAAAAATCGGGGTGGGATTTTTTCGCTCACTGGCTTTTCAACGCACTGCTTAGCGCCGAAAGTTGAAAATCCAACAGTGGTTTGTTGACGTGCTGGTATGCGCTCTGTTGGATTCTCAATGCTTGGCTCAACACTGAGGGTTGAAATTCCAGTGCGCGATTAAATCCCGCCGGGCTATTTTACGTCCGTGCAACATCGGCTAAGTTTGAGCATCACTGTGCTATTGTTTACCATATTGTCTCGTTCCATGATCATATTTTACGTCATCATCCAATCTGCTCTTGACCGTGGTTTATTTTCGGTGCTGGTGGTATTTGTGGGTTTGGTTCACTTTGTTTGGGTTTCAGAGAACGCAGTGCTTTGATCTGGTGCAAGATTTTGATGTGTGGTGTTAGGTCCTGGGATAGTGTTTGTTAACAGATGGTTGAATTGTATGTTAGCTAGGTTTACATGATCTGCAAAATTAGACCTGAAAATATGCCATGCCGTTTGTCTACAATTTTTATGTGCGGCACTAAATACGGCTTTCTCGAAATCCAAATTTTCATAACAGATTCTATATCATTGAAATAAGTAGTAGTATAAGTAGTTCTACCTTTGGCTCATTGTAGAATAAAATTATAGAAATTACGTGAGGTATTAGGTATTTCAGCGGGATTGTCCGAAAGGGTTGGGGACCGCTAGCCCGAAACATAAGGGGCTAAGGAAGGAACACGGGTAGGGCACGCCGCGATAGCGGCGGTAAGACCCGTAATGAAGGAGTGGCTGGAGAGACGCCACGGCGCCCTCAGCTTCCGGCTGACGCAGGTGCTTACCGGACATGGGTGTTTCGGGAAGTACCTGTGTCGGATAGGCCGGGAGCCGACGCCCGAATGTCACCACTGTGACAGCTGCCGCGAGGACACTCCCGGCCCGCAGCAGACGCACCGGGCGTCGCAGGGTGGCGGACGACCTCCGGCCACCATAGGGCGCGACCTGCGGGCGACAGACTAGGGGCGTCTGTCGCCCGATCAGAAACAGGCCTCGAGGCGGCGGCGTAGTGTTCCGCGCGCGCCTCTTAATTGGAGTTCCAGCGGCCGCTGGGTGACGGTCGCAGAGGGTGACGGGGCCCGCCTACAAACATCTGGCGGGCCAATACCTGCCGGGGGCGCGGATGAATGCGCAAGCGATACCCGTACCCCCGGCAATAGGTACAGGAAGGGAACACCGGGGTGTCAGTAAGAGTGTCAGTAAGAGTCTGACAGACCCCGCCGCCCCCCCCAGGGCGGCGGACATCCATGAGGATTTTCCCCCCGCAAAAAAAAAAAAAAGGAACACGGGTGGGTTTTAGTCAGTAAGAGTCTGAAACTCCCTTCCGCTCCATCCAGAGCGGCAGGGGTCATTTGAAGATTTCACATCCTCAAAAAAAAAAAAAAATTAGATATTACAGGGTCGCAAAGACATCGACGCGCAACCTGGATTTAGTATAATAATTCTGAACCAAAAATTATTTTTTTGTCGGATATAAAAAAAAAGTCGACTGTTTTATACACAAGTGCAACACCAATGCGGTCAAAATGTATGCAACAGCAAATATTTTTTTTAATAACCTACTAAACATTTCTAGGGGTCTAGAATTATACAGTGCTAAATTCATGGTTTCAGTTTGCCCGTCGATGACTCTGCCACCCTGTTGTCTATCCCCTCAGCTATATGTATTTTATTTTTTTGTAAACATATAAATATATTTATCCGTCATTTGTCTGTTCATTAATGCAAAAATTGATGAATGATAATTCTCTTTTTTGTATCTAGGAATAGAACTATGATCTACGGGCATACTACATTGAAAGTCAAACTAAACTTACAAACCTACTTGCAATAATATCTGATACTTTACTCATCCATAACTCTTCACAGAATACAATTGTGAAGTGAATGCAGTTTTTCTTTGAGGAAAATTGTTATACGCGATTTGGCAAATCGTCTCTTCACAATGTTGACGTCATTGATTTTCGCTGTTGTTTTATTGAAGTTAAATAAAATTGCTTTTCTATGTCTCTTTTGTTTTAAGAAAGAATAGGAAATAGTTTTTCTCAGGAACATGCATTTTGATTTAAACGTTCTTGAAATCGCGAGTTTTGTAACACGTACAAATTGAAACCAAAATACCGCTGTCAAAATCAGACTGAATGATGATGAATCGAAAAGTAATCTGATTACGAATAAAACGTACAGCAAAGTAACACATGCAAATCATGATTTTGAATAGCCCAGCATTTCCCACAGTCACAATATTTCCAAAAATTGTCGAGGTAAAAAACCAACTTACAAATATTAATGTGTAGGTACAGCTCAAGCCAGTAAGATTCAAAAGCCTTCGGGCGATTTTGTCGGGTAAAGAAAAAAAAAACAATATTCCAATTACAAATTTGAATTCACCGAATCAAAGGAGGTGGTTTAACCTAAGGCGGGAACCAACCTTTCATAATTATTACAAGAAATTATAACCCTCCATAATATCGAAGGAAATTAAAAACGTAACAGAACATGGCAAAGATTTTCAATCATTGAGGTTATTACTTTCGTAAATTTTAATTCAATGCAGGATATTAAACATATTTGTTTCGAATCCCGTTTCAACTTTCGACAACGTCTTCGGGATTGAATTGGCTTAACACATGAACATTGCGCCTCTTTACTCGAAGAAGTAGACGGGCAGACGTGTACATATTTATTTAGGAAAGAACGAAAGAAAAAGTATTTATTTCGACTCGTACAGGAAGATCACAGACTAAACAGAGTAAAAAATAAAAAAAACAAATTATATTTTTTTAAAGCAACATAAAGAAAAATGAAACAAAGTCCTATATGAGGCCAAATGGCTCCTATCTCAGCATGATGCTGCGACATTTAAACGCTGGTAATGTGATAGGGCCCGCTGTTATGTCACGTACGCACATTTTGCCGGTTATTTTTCCAAGTCCCATATGAGGACCTGGCTAGTAATTATTGCCATCAATTGGGCACAAATCCAGACTTCGGGTTGTTAACAAGAAATTACTAACGGAATTTTTTTATACCATTGTTCGGTCCATTTAATAAAGCCAACAGGCGACACTTTTATTCATTGCTTAAATGCTTTTGTAAGATTGCCGTCGCATTGTCAGATAACTATACAAGTAAACTGTCGGTTTGTAATGTCAAAATAACAGCTTTTTATTAATGCATATGAAAGAATATGCGGTACTTCTAACAGAAAACAATTTTTAAAATGTTTGTCTGTCTGTGTGTCTGTTTGTTAAGGCTAGTCCCCTAGAAACTTGGTATGTGGATACGTTGAACCCAGGGAAGGGGCATAGGCTACTTTTTATTGACATACCATGCGGGTGAAGCCGCGGGCGGAAGCTAGTATAGGCCCCAAGGGATCCCCTTGCTCAGCAATCGTGCTTGCGACCATTAGACCAACGACGTAGTCAAAATTTGCATATTTTTACATACACACGTCGTATTAATGTGTGTAACATTGACATACAGTAACCAAAGTAGACACGAAGACAGTAGTGAATGTAATTGTTAAATATAATGGTACCAACGTGAGAGGAATAACTACTGAAGTCAATTATCGCCCGATCGTATCGATGGCTGCTGAGACTTTAAATGCCTCGTAAAATGTTGGGACTATGGTTTCCCTTCCAAAAAGTATTTGCGGCTCAATTTCTTTTCGTCTTTGTTTGAGCTTTGATGAGGTTTTAATGCCTTCTTTATGTTTATGGGATTATTTTATTTGAAAAGAATCGTAGGCGGAATAGAACTTTTTTTTTTTAAATATTGTCTATGGAATATTATAATTTTGTTTTGTCATAACCATCTTCATCATGGTACTAGAGCAGGATGATGAAGATGGTTTAAAAAAATTACTTGAATATATTGATATTCACGTTTTTTTGAATATATTGATATTAACTATTACCTGTGTTCTTAGTATTATATATATAATCTGTACTAGTAATTACAAATTAATAAACGATTAATATTCTAGTAAGACTGAAACCAATTTGTTGCAGAATATTGTTCGAAAATTTCACAATCTTTAGTGCCTACTTACCTTCTGAAGCGAAAATCTAGAACGTTCACCCCAGTAGAACGTTGCCTTAGTGAATATTAAATAAGCGCCAAATTCGTGAGATTTTGCTGACTTTCCAACCCTTGACGTCGGCCTATAAATTTTTATTAAGCCCAATTACTGTTGGAGGTCACCACTGAGGATTGCCGACTGGGTATCCAGATAAGTGCGCTATTGGACTGATTTTAACATGTTCGAATAAACTTTCGGATTCGACAATTGACCTCTTTCACAAAGTTGGACCTACCCAACTGGACAGTTTGTCCCAGGTAAACACACTCATCCACGACTTCGAGTGTAGCGTGTCGGATCTTCATGAGAGTGGGTGTATCATTTAACATGTCCACCACCACCACACCTTCGTTTTGTCCACGCTCATTTTAAGACCCACTCTTTAGGAGGCTCTACTGAGGCTCGGCTGGGCAGCGTTCGGGAAGCTACGCAATATTTTCTCATCCCACATACCGCAGTGTCTCAAGACGAAAGTCTTTGACCAGTTCATGATGCCAGTGATGACCTATGGCACTGCAACGTGGTCGCTAACAATGGGTCTTAATAAAAGGCAGAAATTCACCTAAAGGGCAATGGAGAGGGCTTTGCTTGGAGTTTCCCTGCGTGATCAAATCAGAAATAAAGAGATCCGCAGGAGAACCAAGGTAACCGACATAGCCCGAAGAATTGCCAAACTTAAGTGGCAGTGAGCAGGGCACATTGCTCGCAGAACAGATGGCCGATAGGGCCGAAAGTTCCTGGAGTGGCAACCGCGTACTGGAAGACGTAGAGTTGGAAGGCCTCACACAAGGTGGACCGACGACCTTGTGAAGGCCGCAGAAACCTGTTGGATGCGAGAAGCACAGAACCGGTCGAAGTGGAGGTCCTTGGGGGAGGCCTATGCCCAGCAGTGGACGTCTTTCGGCTGAAATGATGATGATGAACAAACCTTAAAACTTCAACTTCCTCAACTTCCAAAGTTTATTATTAAATATTAAAGCCACCTTATGGCGTATATTAAGCATTTTTGTTTAAAACAAATGCCTACTAAACGCCATAAGGTGACTTTGTTTTAAAATAGATACGTTTTAAAGCCCGCTTGTACAGTCACGAGCACCAATATGTCAACACTTGGCAACTTTCAATTGCGATTTTTTCACGAAATAACGAATGCAACGTTGGAATACGACACTTTACATAAAACTATTGGTTCGAAAATACTATGTTCCTAATAATATAAAATTTAATTCAAAAATAAAGGAGAAAATCGCCTTTGAATAAAGCCAAGTGTATACATTTACATACTTTTGCTCGTGACTGTACCATAATCAGCCTATAATGTTCCCACTGCTGAGATTTCTCTTCGAGAGGGAGTGGGCTGTAATCTACCACACGGGCCTAGTGCGGGTTGGTAGATGTCACACATCTTCGAATTTTTGGTTCTAGGACATCCTCACTATGTTCTTCGCCGTTTTGAGTGCAGTGGTAATGAAATTATTTACACAAAGTAAAGAGCATGTCTTGGTTCAAACTTAACCAGAAGGATTGTAAACAGTGTTTTGAACTGCGTAAACTAACCAATAACGCTATTAAGAGGGAACAGGGCGTATGATTCTCCATACAAATGTATTCCCCTTTTTTCTCCGTGAATCCTCTAGAGCAATTCTTTTTTTTTTTTCATAAAATCAAGGTCTGCTTTAAACACGTCCCTGTCATATTCTTTTTTTTCAGCAACTAATTAGTAAAGAAAATACGACCCTCTAAAAAATACAAAAAATGCCCTATTTTTATTACCGCCGTGATTAGAGGACTACCAGACCAATTAGAAAAGTTTTTAACATAAAAAAACTTAGGAACCTAAAAACTCTTTCTTAAAATGTTAATTTAAAAAAAAATTGAATCGGCTCAGTTTTATAGGAGAAAAAAAGGGAATACGAAACGTCGATCTCGTCATAATTTTTGTGATAATTTCGGTCTGAGCTACAGCTGTCCCTATCACACATTACGGGGGCAGACTTTAGGTAAGGCGACGGCAATAGTTTCTTCAAATACCTATTTCTCAAATTCCTCGCAGGCCCGTCCCTTCTTAAAAGCACGCATTTTGGATTGTAATTCAGTTCCACCCAAAATATTTCCTGGAACCGTAACTTATACACTTAAAGTCAAGTCGAGATTAATCAAACTCAACAAAGGAATTTACCACCAAAAATTGGAGCAGAAAAGTAGCCGAAAAACAATGTATTTTGCCTTGTTTTTAAACCAAACCAGCATGAATATGGTAATAGACTACTGAATATTAATTGGTGGTTGGTATAATTTATTAGTTAAGTTACTTAGATTAGCGATCTAAGTCTTAAAGCATTATGCTATGAGGAGAAATATTAGAAAGACCTTTATTAGTTTCAGTTAGATTAGATTACATCAGTATTTATTTATTCGCAAGGCAACGGGTAAACAATCACTGTATATCAATAGGTTCACATTATAGGTTTCGACCTGATTATTACCCAAAGCGTAATCGAACAACATGACTGTAGTCCGCGCGGAACTAGTTGGCCGCGCCTTGGGTGGGGACGGGGTGAGGGCGGCGGGGTTGCCTATTATTCGCAACGCACGTACTGAGTCATGACAAAGTGCCCCCGGCCCTCCGTCGCACCGCTCACTTACCTAAGGCGCGGCCAACTAGTTCTGCGCGGACTATAGCAACAACAATAGTAATGAAGACAACTATAGCAAAAACAACAGTAAAAAGCATAGTTCACAAAATTACAGCTCCAAGGTCTGTGCGTCAGCCCTCCGACACACTTCTACTTAGGCAGGGAATGTGTAGTAGAGTATAATTAACTTACGGTAAGTGTTAACGCGGTAGACGATAATGCACGGTTGCCTAGAAATAACCTTTTTCTCGGAAGAGGCAGAAGTTTCCTCGGAATACTCGCAGGTCATAGCTACCTAGAAGTTATAAGTTATCTATACCTCTGCGAGTCACACCGTCACGCAAGTCCATCTGCCTCTCGTACTCGGACTATAAACCAGCACTCTAATTTCATAACACACTTGCCATCTTAATGATTTTCAGTGATATTACTAATCCATTGCTTAATATGTTCGAAAAATTTGCCGCTCAGAAATGTAAATAACGCAATGAATGCTGTTGAACTGTCATAAATCATATTTTAATCAACATACAACCTGACACTGACCTGTAAATTTGAATATCGTGGGCTTAATGGCTTTACTTTTGAATAGCGAGCGTCGTGAACGTTCGGCCTAAGAGTTTAAAGGAGATTAGTTAATCTTTAAAAGTTTCCATTAAGTTTTCTGACGTAGCTATTTAGGCCGTCTGTGGCTTGGATAGAAACATTTAGGTAACTGGTATTATTACTTTTGTGACTGAAATTGTAAAAGCTAGGCCCTGACCAATTTATATTAACGTCGACGAATCTTCATGATTCCGTAATTTGATGATTTGATCTTTTAGTTCTTTGATAAATAAATATAATTATATTCAAGTGCACAATCATGCATATAGAGATGCGATAAAAATAGTACATGTTTTTATTTTAGAAAGCGAACCTGTCATGATCTTTTATTTATTTACTTTTGTTGCTATATTTTAAGATCCTTGAGAGTCTGAACGACAGTTGATTGCTTTCTGACAACCAAAAATGTTGAGGTTAACTCTCAAAAAATACCAAGTATACCCAATATCTCAAACTAAAGAACCGTTGCTAAGCAAATACCATTATTCAAACCAGTGCGCGGAACTTGCAATAAGTACAACAAGCGGAATTGCAACGATTGAAAAACACCGTTTCTTATCAAAAAAGGTTTAAAATTCAAATTAATTGCATAATATTGGCTTTTGGGTGACTATGATTTCCTTTTGTGTTTGTTATTATTAGCTGTAAGTCCTCCATGTACTAAAATAAATAAATAAATAAAATAAATAAAATAAATAAAATAAATAAAATAAATAAAATAAATAAAATAAATAAAATAAATAAAATAAATAAAATAAATAAAATAAATAAAATAAATAAAATAAATAAAATAAATAAAATAAATAAAATAAATAAATAAAATATTACTAGCTTCTGCCCGACTTCGTCTGCATGAAATTACCGCCCGAGCTATTACTTCGTTTTCGGTTCGCATTCTTTTCGACTTTTTTTCTTTTTGTTTAGCTCCAAAGAGTCATAGCGTGGTGTTAAATATCCTATAGCCTTTTGTCAAGAATTGGGCTATCAAATGTAAAAAAAAAATCAAATCCGACTGGTACTTCCAGTGATTAGCGCGTTCAAACAAACTCTTCAGCTTTATTATTAGTAGTATGTATATCTACATAAATAGATAAAACAATACAGGGTGTTCGTTTATAGAGAAACTAGCAGCGCCCCGCGGTTTCACCCGCATAAGTGTCGATCCCGTGGGAATATCGGGATAAAAGTAGCCTATGTGTTAATCCTAGTTATAACCTATCTTTGTGTAAAATTTCATTAAAATCCGTTCAGTAGTTTTTGCGTAAAAGAGTAACAAACATCCATCCATCCTCACAAACTTTCGCGTTTATAATTTTAGTAGGAAGTAGGATTTATAACCCCTTGGTATATTCTCCAAAGGCGCCATTCTAAAAAGGCCGTAACTACTTATTGCGAACATATAAAACCCCCTTAGTTACAAACCCATCAAATATTTTATATCTATTGATGACATAATTTACGTCCCTTCCTCCACAAACGGTTCCATTAACAACATGGTTTACGTGTAACATACATTATGATTTGCCTTACAAGCTAATACAGTTAATATAATAATGTAGGTATAGGTACTTAATATAGTTTTTATGGTTCACTAATGTTTGACAAAAAACGAATGATAAATAAATCATTTTAAAAATAACATTATTCTTTTTCTTCGTGTCGCTGGCACGACTGTATTTTAAATCTTGTTTTCCCAAAACTGCCACTTCCACGGCGTTTATAAACATTATAAAAACTAATAATTTGACAAACATCTCATTTCGCAAATTATTACTTTATAAATAATCACTTGACATAATACAGATATCGCAAATGTTTTACTATGCAAATATTCCAAAAATATTCATTTGATTTTACAAAAAACAACTAGCTTCATATTTTCTGACTGACCGACTTCTTGACAATTTAAAAGTGCCTGTAAATGGTTTAATTGAAATAAATGCTTTGAGTTTGAGTTTGAAAATGACGGTAGATAAAATGTTACTTAATAAAATTTATTGAAGTACCCACCTTTTGCCATAACTACTTAATTTTATTGCACTGTCATTTAAATAATATATGTTTTGTCAAACGTTATTTATGCTCTTGTTTTATCGATTAACATGATTATTAAAAGATTAGTAAGTACCTACTTAACGTAATTTTTAAAATGAAAATATGTAGGTGATTCGTTTTTTGTCAAATGACAGGACACCAGTTTTTACATATTATAGAATTTGACCCCGGATGTGTTTTTGTATTAGTGTTGCGTTTATCGAGAGTGAACTACCAGTACGATACTTTGTATCGGTATTATTAAAACGGGAATTTCAATTATAAAAAGACAAACTGGTTTAATTTCTATACGGCTACACATAACACAGCATAACATCAAGCCTGTATTCCCCAAAGGGTAAGACAGATCTTTAATATCTGTAATTTATGTGGTGTACATAATAAAGAGTATTCTATTCTGATTAGAATGCAATCTTGTAATCAAAATCAAGACGTCATTCAAATAAAAAGATCGTCATAAAACATGAACAAAAAAACCGGGCAAGAGCGAGTCGGACTCGCGCACCGAGGGTTCCGTACCATCATATGTTTTTAAATTTTCACCGGCAATATCATTTTTGAAGACCTATCCATAGATACACCACACGTATGGGTTTGATGAAAAAAAAATTGAGTTTCAGTTCTAAGTATGGGGAACCCCCAAAATTTATTGTTTTTTTTCTATTTTTTTGTGAAAATCTTAATGCGGTTCACAGAATACATCTACTTATCAAATTTCAACAGTATAGTTCTTATAGTTTCGGAAAAAAGTGGCTGTGACATACGTACGGACAGACAGACAGACAGACAGACATGACGAATCCATAAGGGTTCCGTTTTTGCCATTTGGCTACGCAACCCTAAAAACCCCCTTCCATCCGGTTAGCGACGAAGAAGTTGTTATAAAGGTTCTAAAATCTGTATCAATAAGTAAGTATAAGTAAGTAATCAATAAGCTATTGATTCGACAAAGTTAGGTACCCACGACGACATATCAAGCTATACATTTCCAGTATAAGCTAATGTCTCATTGTACAAGGTCAGTTAAAACTGGAAATGGATAATGTCGCCGTGTGTACCTACGTTCGGTACGGTATTTGAACGTCTATGTATAATCAAAGGTCAACAGGTTATTGTTTTTTTTAGGGTTCCGTACCCAAAGGCTAAAAACGGGACCCTGTCCGTCCGTCTGTCTGTCACCAGGCTGTGTCTCAAGAACCGCGATAGCTAGACAGTTAAAATTTTCACAAATTATGTATTTCTGTTGCCGCTATAACAACAAATACTAAAAACAAAATTAAATAAATATTTAAGGAGGGCTCCCATACAACAAACGTGTTTTTTTCGGTGGTTTTGCCTTGTGGTACGGAACATTTCGTGTGCGAGTCCGACTCGCACTTGGCCAGTTTTTTTTAGTTTGTTTCTCTCTCAATTTTGTCAATGTTTTAATACTATTAATGTAAGATATAGTACACACCTTTCCAGTATTATAGCAATTGAATAACCTATTTTTTTTCCACTTTCAGAACAGCATGGACACATTCTTCTCAAGCTCATCTGTAACCAACGTTTTATTTATATCAAGAACATAACCGTATGTATCTTTAGCATTTATATTTTGCAAATGAATATTACCTATTTGTCAAAGAGTTTTTCTGACTCCTATATATATACGTATAAAGTTTATTGCCAATGCGAATGCTACATATTTTACTTTGTTTTCTATGTCTTCACTTATCTTTTCAAAACGATTGTAAGAAACATGAAACTACGTAAAAGAGAATCGAGTTCTTCTTTCACAGAAACAATAATATTTACTACGCACTACCTAACCTGATAGATGTTGTCCTGTCATCTTGAGTTTATTTAAAAATCTCATAAAAAAAGTAATTAGTAAAAATAGCCAAATCGATCAAGCCATTCTCAAATGGTGCGCAGAAACAATAATATCTATTAGGTACGCACTAGCTAATCTGATAGATGTTGTCCTGTCATCTTCAGTTTATTCAAAAATCTCATAAAAAAGGTAGTTTTTAGTAGTTAGTGAAAATAGCCAAATCGATCAAGCCGTTCTCAAATGAAGCGCGCTTAGCAACGAACAGGATTTCATTTTTATTTATATAAAACATTAAACATTGACAACGTAGACTCGAAAATGTTTTATCGGTTTATCTCGTTGGGGTCAAGTTTAATTAATGTACCATTTTTTGCAATCAAACTTGTACCTTTATTAAAAATCAACGTAGGTACTAAAGGTGTCGACGAAGGTCGATAACCGCAAGTTTACTGAGTGTCATTCGTTTTGACGGCTTAATTTATATATATTTTAATTTATTTAAGGGTTCTGTATCTCAAAAGGAAAAACGGAACCCTTATAAGATCACTTCATTGTTCGTCTGTCTATCCGTCTACCAAGAACCTTTTTCTTAGGAACGCGTAGAGTTATCAAGTTGAAATGAATATCAAATATTTAGGGCTGCAATGCAATCCCTTGAAGCAGTGAAAAAATCAAACTTCTAAGTCAACGCAATAAAAAAAAACGGGCGTTTATATTCCATTTATGCCGCATACTTTGACACTCGCAAGGGAATTAAAACCTATAGTGTACTTACCGTAGAATCGTAGCACAAGTAAAGAAAATATCCGAAAACCGTAAATTTGTAGTTTCATACAGGACCTACAAATTTGTACGGAACCCTCGGTGCGCGGGTCCGAGTCGCACGCAGCAGTCTATTATAAATTTTGAATTTTATTCAATATAGTATAGAAAAAAGGCATACTAGCGCACAGAACTACTATTGCATAAAATTCGCCAAATCGTGCGAGTCACCTAAAAAAAAATATTATTTTAAAGTGACCATTTGCCCGTTTCGAACTAGTACCTAATATCGTGTGAATAGACCAATAAGTCGTTATGACGACCGTAGCTGCTGTTGTTTTTTTTATTAGAGGTGAAATTACGAGTTCTGTTTATGATTAGGTACGCCACAGGTAATAAAAACATGAAAGGCGATTAAAAATGTACTGCATGTTGTTCAACTGAATCTAGTTTTTTTTAGGGTTCCGTAGTTCTGACAAGGAATCCCTATAGTTTCGTCATGTCCGGCTGTCTGTCTGTCCGAGGTTTTGCTAAGAGACAGTTAGTACTAGAAAGCTGTAATTTATATAGCTATAGACAGATAGTGCACAGACAGACAGTGGATAGACAGATAGTGCATAGACAGACAGTGCATAGACAGATAGCGGATAGACAGATAGTTTATAGACAGACAGTGCATAGACAGATAGTGCATAGACAGAGAGCGCATAGACAGATAGCACATAGACAAATAGTGTATAGACAGACAGTGCATAGACAGATAGTGCATAGACAGATAGCGCATAGACAGATAGCGCATAGACAGATAGTGTATAGACAGATAGTGTATAGACAGACAGTGCATACTTGCATAGACAGATAGCGCATAGAAAGATAGCGCATAGACAGATAGTGCACAGACAGACAGTGGATAGACAGATAGTGCTTATACAGATGGCGCATGGACAGATAGCGCATAGACAGATAGTGCACAGACAGACAGTGGATAGACAGATAGTGCATAGACAGACACTCAGTCATAGACACACAGTCATAAACACACTGCATAGACAGACAGTGCATAGACAGACAGTACATAAACAGATAGTGCATAGACAGTAGATGCAAAGGTTGCATCCAAAAGTTGTCTTTAAAAGATCGCTCTTAGCGATAAGACCGCCCATTGTGTCACCCTTTGTACAGTTTCTATATTTATATCTGTAATTTATATGGTGTACATAATAAAGAGTATTCTATTATATTCTACAAAGTCACAGTCAGTTCGATAAAAACGACTCGTTTTGTCAAAATTCCTAGCCTGTATTTTCAGCTGATAAGGTATTCTTTACTGTTATTTGCATCGTTGTTCGATTTGGATAGAACTGTAAATAACATAAAAACGTAAACATTACATATCTGTATAATAATTAATTATACTTTTCTATAGGCTTTAGGCTTTTTTTTTTAGGCTTTTCTTTTTTGGGGGGGCCGGTCTTGAGATCTGAGCCATCTGTGGAGATTAACAAAAGAAAAAGCGGATCAAACCGGAATGAGAAAGTTTATAGTGGATAAGACAGAGATTAAAACAGAAGACGAACTTGCAGGGGATCGAGGAGGGAGGGGGGTGGAGGGGGTTCAGGGGATCAGAACGGAATAACTCCTCTTTGCACCGACCTCCGACCGACTTGGGTTCGAAGTTTTAGAAAATCAAATTATTTTTGTCGAACGTGGGAATGCTACCAGCTTTTTGGGCACTTTTCCAGTTGACAGCTATGATGCCCTATTATCCTTTCCCCTTCTTTTATATTTATGTAAATTTACAAAATAATAATTATTATTTTAAAACTGTTAGCGTAAATAATATCTTATATTCTTTTTCAAACGTATAGGTACTTTGCGATGTAGGACAGTATACGTTTTCTTCGGGCTGACTGTACCATCATGAGAACCAACATCTGGGTGAAAGGTTGGTCGGGAACAACCAATCATTAATCGATTCCCGAATGCAAAATTGATGAGTGTTTAGAAGACTAATTTAGATATAAGTTGAAATAAGTGTGAATGTTTAAAAAAATATTGGGCTATTTGTGTCTCTGCGTATTTTTGTTTTGTTTAGATCACTGCATTTGTGATCTAAACTCAAAGCTATAAAGTCATGAACGTAAACAGACTTTATTTATTTAATGGTTTGTGTACACACAAGTTATCATCATCTGCTTAGCCTTTTCCCAACTATGTTGGGGTCGGCTTCCAGTCTAACCGGATGCAGCTGAATACCAGTATTTTACATGGAGCGACTGCTTATCTGACCTCCACAACCCAGTTACTGGGTAATACGATACCCCTTGGTAAGACTGGTTGTCAGACGTTCGGGCTTCTGACTACCCGTAACGACTGTCAAAAATCTACGAATGACAGCCGGGACCAACAATTTAACGGGCTTTCCGAAGCACGGAGGGTTCACGGTATGTGAAGATGGTCATGACCCATCCACAGACCAACCGCGGCAAGAGTAGCTTAACCGGATGGATCGACCTGTGCGGCTGTTATTATTTAGCCACGGGCCCCTGTGTACACGCAAGTGTTTACAAATATTTAATACCTGTCTAAAGGTAATGTAGAGATAAACTAAGAGTACCTAATTTAATTATGATATGACACTGGTATGATTTAGTAATTATGATGGCGCAATTATGATGCACGTGTGTCGTCAATGTTTAAAATTTTGTGAGAAGATAAAAGAAAATATAATAATGAGATAATTATAATGTTAGTGTTATGTTAGGGCTTGTGGCTAAGTAATGAGGGACTTGTGGCTAAGTAATAATAGCCGCACGGGTCGATCGATCAGGTTAAGTTATGCTTGCCGCGGTTGGTCCGTGGATGGGTGACCATCGTTACATACCAAGACCTTCCGTGCCTCAGAAACCACGTTAAGCTGTTGGTCCCGGCAGTCATTCGTAGATCTTTGACAGTCGTTATGGGTAGTCAAAAGCCCTAAAGTCTGACAACCAGTCTTACTAAGGGGTATCGTATTACCCAGTAACTGGGTTGTTGAGATCAGATAGGCAGTCGCTCCATGAAAAATACAGGTATTCAGCTGAATCCGGTTAGACTGGAAGTCAACCCCAACTTGGTTGGGAAAAGGCTAGGCAGATTGATTTGACAAGTGTTACTTATTGTATTGTGTTTTGTTAAAATATGTTGTGCATGTAAACTTATAAATAAATAAAATGGCTTGTAACAAACACAATTAATGAATTTAACACACCGTAAAGGAAAATAAAACACATTGAAAATAAAACTAACTTTGACAATACAGAAAACTCATTAGATGTTGCAAATAGTACAAACACCGGCTGTTACCAGGCGATTTTTCTCTCATGCATTTTATTTGCAAAATATTCTAGAGAAAATATATTCGACAATGACAATAAGGTTGTCAACCCTCTGTATAAAAATAGGAAACAAAAAGCTGTGACGTAAACAAAGAGCCAACTGCCAATGAACGAACAGTAATTAATTACAGCGCTGGTTTTTTGTTTCGTTTTTATTTCTGTACTGTCACTTGAAACCGCCATTGCCAGTCTTTCACTATCCACCTTATAGTGTTTGGTAGGTATTGGAATTTGAATTTTGATTTATGAAAAATAGTTTGAATTTGAAATATCCGTTTTTCTTTTTAGGGTTCTGTACCCAAAGGGTAAAAACGGGACCCTATTACTAACACTCCACTGTCCGTCTGTCTGTCACTAGGCTGTATCTCATGAACCGTGATAGCTAGACAGTTGAAATTTTCACAGATTAAAGTTGAAATCTATTAAAGAAATTTGACAGATTGTAGTAGCTTGATGTGCTGGCGTCTGTACACCAGAAAATTCATCCAAAAAATAAAAAAACAATAAATTAACACTACAAAACATACAATGGGCGGCCTTATCGCTTTCTGCGATCTCTTCCAGGCAATCTTGGAATGGACAGTTATTGCATGGACATACAAATGGGGTTGTCATTGGTGCAAAATAATAAGTATATAAATAAAATATAATAGATAAATAAATATATACATAATCAGCCTATAATGTTCCCACTGCTGGGACATAGGCCTCCTTCCTTCGAGAGGGAGTGGGCTATAAGATATCTACCACGCGCATACCCAGTGCGAGTTGGTAGATGTCACATGTCTTCGAGTTTTTGGACATGCCGGTTCCCTCACGATGTTTTCCTTCACCGTTTTGAGAAAGTAATGTTCCTTCACGATACTCATCCATAAAACAAAAGACAACCAGTTCCGTCCTGCTTAATTATTAATGAATCGTAACACTGAAGTTAGTTCAAGTGTCCATCCACCGTAAGTCCGCGAAGACAGTCATAAAATTAAAAGCACTTAATAATTGAAGTAAATGGCACTTCGCACTTCGCACTTCTCTCAGAGTTCAGAAGTTTAGTATGTACCTACCAGATTAATAAACTATTTGGCACAAAAAGCGAAGTTGGCCGGACGAACTGGAGCGATTTCCACCAAGTCACTTCACTCCCACTCTCGGGTATATTTTACAAGTATACTTGAGGTACTTATGAAGTCCTTGCTAGGTTTTTGAGGGTACTTTGTAAAAGGAAACTAGAGTAAAATATATTGTTATGTATAGCAAGGTTTTTTGCGGATAAGTGAAATGTAAAACAGGTAGGGTAACGTTTATAATAATGTAGGCTGACATTTTGGAAGTGCCCTGAAAGTAAAAGTCAAAGTTTATCTTCAAACGTCGTTTTGATGAAGCTTTGTCTAACTACGTTAGATCACAAACTCACAAAGAAAATAATTATTAAATAAACAAGATGTCTGTTAAAGTTCATTCTGTCGTGTCACTTTGTATAGATGACCTTGTAACTGCTTCACCGTTTTTGACAACACATAAAATAACATAACGCCTCTATTCCCCGAAGGGGCAAGTCAGAGGTGTACCTATAGCACATCCAAATTTCGCCAGTTATGTTTAAGGCCCATGTAATAGGGGGCCTACATACAAGGTGGTCCGACGACCTTGTGAAGGCCGCAGGAACCCGTTGGATGCGAGAAGCGCAGAACCGGTTGAAGTGGAGGTGCTTGGGGGAGGCCTATGTCCAGCAGTGTACGTCTTTCGGCTGAAATGATGATTAGGGGGCGAGTATATTGCCATCAACCGGGCACATAGTAAAATCCAGACTCGAAGCTACTACTGAGAGAGACAAAAATTATTTTCATTCAATTAAAAACTTTAGTAAGGTTGAAACTGTCTAACTAACGTGAGGAAACCGGCCCAAAAATTCGAAGACATGTGACATCTACCAACCCGCACTGAGCCCGCGTGGTGGATTACGGTCCATTCCCCCTCATCGAGAGGTGGCCTGTGTCCCAGCAGTGGGAACATAGGCTGATAATGCTATTGCAAAGATAAACAAAAGAAATTTAACCAATCTATTAGGCTGTTTACACATTATGCATGAGTTTTGATAAGCCCTACCGAAACTCGCCGCCGTCACGGCCCCATGTGTAAGGGTTCATACAAATCCAAGGGTAACTAATACACAGCTACGGCATAATGTGTAAACGAATCCTTACTAACCAACTACTTTAAAATCAATACGTTGGAAAAATTAGGTCTGTCGCTTCCAAAGCGGCGATCAAAAGCAGTACCAATCTAAAAAAAATAAGCAAATACTTTCAGCCATTCGATTCCTTTTAACTTGCCACTGAGAGATTCAAGGCCACATAGTCAATTTCCTCGGTCATTTCCCCCAAATAGGGATGACAAAGCAATGAAAAAATTACTTTTTAACATCCCCCAAGTTTGAACGGAGAACCATCCGCGTAACTTATATAGTTCCAAAGTTTTTACGATCTCTTGGGGGGTAACAAATAATAATTGAAAAATTTCATTCCTTGAGTTCACGCTATGTGTATTGTATTAGTTTTATGATTTTGAAATGGTCTTAGGAAGAGCTTGCTCGTAAAAAAGATATAGCTGTTCAGTGGTTTAGTTATTTTTATTATTTTGCTTGTTTGACAAGCTGCTTGTTTGAAACTTAACTTTTAGTTAAGTTTTTATTTCCTTCAAAAGGAAATGTGGAGATTCATAATATAAAAAAGATAGAAAAATGCGTTTATTGGCATTGCAGATGAAAAATTTAAAAACACCATAAAACTATAAAAAAAAAATTATATACAATGTCAGAAGGGTCTCAGCTTAGCATAATAATAAACCATTTATTTTCAGGTAACAAACACCCATACACCTTAACCTAAGTATACATAATAATATAGTAACAATTCAGCATAATGTTAGATGACAACACAAGATATACGACCTGACGATGACGCTGATTTTTAGCTGCAGCCCACGAGGGCCATACGCTAGGATAATAAACACAAAGGGAAGTCCGTGTGTCCGTTTTAGTAAATTAACAAAATAAAATAAAATGTATAACATAAAACATCTCATACAAAAACATATTTAAATATTCACTCTTCTCAAAAAAAATTATGAACAATCCCCTTGATTTACTTGACCTGTTTTCATAACTTTACCTAAATTACAATAGAAATGAAAATGTATATTCCCCAAATCGCCATTTTTATAATACAAGGCGTCAAAATTCAAAAGCCCCAACGAATTTGATGGGGGCCTTTTACATAAATGACGAAACTCTGCAACATCCGTGTTCGGGGACTGATGGCAGAAGCTTTATTTTGCTCTTTTTTGTGGATATAAAAGGTGTACCTTCCTTAAAACGTGTGTCTCTTTGAATAATATTATTTTGTACGTTTTCATTTGCAATATTGTGAAACCTTTATGTTTGACTAGCTTCTGCCCGCGACTTTGTCGCGTTTGCGTGACATGTCTTATTGCCCCGACCCATCCCGTCGCATCGCATCGCCTGCCCACGCTATTACTTCGTTTTGTCTCAGCGTTCTTTCTGATTTTTTTTTTTGCTCGGCTCCTTACGGTTATTTTTTTTTTTTTGGTGGGAATACATCAAATGACCCCTCCCGCTCTAGGCGGAGCGGAAGGGAGTGTCAGACTCTTACTGACTAAAACCCACCCGTGTTCCTTCAGTTGCCTGTGCCAGGGGCTACGGTATCTCTTTCAAACAACCCGCGACCCTGGCGGGCATCGGCCCTAGCGGACCCCGTCAGTTGGTGCTGACATCTCCTTGAGGCGCGCGTGGAACACAACGCACCGTCGACCCGGGCCTGGTCCTTACCGGACGGCGAGCTGCCCATTGCTCGCCGTCCGCAAGCCCGCGCCTACGGCTGGGGCCCTAGCGTGTTAAGTGGCCTATAATAGCCTTCTTTATGAATTGAGCTATCAAATGCAAAAATAATTTATCAAATCCGACTGGCAGTTCCAGACCTTAGCGCGTTCAAACAAACAAACTCTTCAGCTTTATTATTAGTATATATAGATTACGAAAGCCACAGTAAAAATATTTCAACGATTTTTCGCTGCCTTTACGTATGTTTTTTATATCCAGTCTCCTTAATAAAATATGCAAAGTATGCATTATTTAACTTAGAGAATTTCAAATTGCAGAATGAAATTCTAGCAGCTTGAAATAAAAATATTTATCATGTTATAAAATGTTTTAATGTTGAATTTAGATGCGACATCTTTTATTTAAATATCAGAAGCAGTATCACACGTATAAAGGCGAAAGTTTGTGAGTGTGGGGGTGTGTGTGTGTGTTTATATGTTTGTTATTTCTTCACGCTCAAACGGCTGGACCAATTTTGATAAAATTGTATGGAGGTAGCTGACACCCTGGATTAACACATAGGCTTCTTTCTATCCCGATATTCCCACGGGTTCGACATTTACGCGGGTGAAACCGCGGGGCGCAGCTAGTTCTGATATAATTTTAAGTAGGTAACCCCATACTTATAAGAAACGTATTTAAAAAATATGTAATAGTATTAAATATTGTACGGTGGTACCTACACTTTCGTATGTTTTCTTTTCAATATCTTTTGTTATTCGTCTCGATACTTTTCTTTGTTTTTTCTCGTAATGAACGTGACTGAATTGCTAACTGTTTTTTTATTTAAAACGTTGGTCTTTTCGTTCGTTACTAAGGCAAATATTTTGTAAGAAATGTGTAATTATGCAGATAGTCTCTGATTTGTTTTAGCAGGTAGCTCTATTGCTTAAACAACCTTTTACCTTGTACAAAAAACCTAAGGGGCTGCCTCCACGAGCGAGAGAATCGCGGCGATAGTCTCGCCGCGCCAACAAATTTCCGCGGCGATGAAATCGCCGTGTGGAGACACGTTCTAAGAGAGTGTATAGAAATACGTGGCACGACGATAATATCGCCGCGATTCTCTCGCTCGTGGAGGCAACCCCTTAGGGGAAATTCTCGTAATTTTAAGAACGTTCACAGTCTGATATCAGTCTCAGTCTGTCAAAAATACCTCTAATTTCGCTAAATTTTTGACAAGTTTTTGACATTGATTTTTGCTGAGATGAGATTGCGACTAGATTTTGAACGTTTTTTATTACGGGGTGTAAACTGAATCGGGCTAAATACAGAGTCAGGTCTTTATTTTGATATGGTTTAAACCATCGAGCTGGTTTTTGTAATTAGAACGTAACTTTTATTGGAGATTATTGCATTGGTGGATTAGAGCAGTGGTAACCAAGTGGTAACGGCCGCGACTTACGAGTTGTAGGTCGTAGGTTCGAACCCAGACAGGCGCTTTACTTTGTGTAAATTATTTCATCACCACTGCTCTCAAAACGGTGAAGGAAAACATCGTGAGGAAACCGGCATGTCCTAGAACCAAAAATTCGAGGACATGTGACATCTGCCAATCCGCACTGGGCCCGCGTGGTGGATTACGGCCGAGAGGAGGCCTGTGTCCCAGCAGTGGGAACATTATAGGCTGATTATGGTTATGGTTTTATTGGAATACAGTTCTTTAAACAAAACTATCAAACTTATTCCGGCACTACGTTGTCAGTTTTGTATCTAAAGTACCTACACTTTATAATAGTGGGAATAAAGTTCGAAATAAAAAAATGACCCCATGGTTTAAACCTGCTGGGTCTGAAGATAAACCTTGTTTTGTAATAAGACGGAATTAGATTTTCTCGTAATCACTGCAGTTGCCGGTGCTAAATTAAATTCTTCCGGCAGCTTTAGGTCCGTTTGAGAAAAATAATCCCTCCCAGTGGAAGTCCTAGATCCGTTAATTGAAATTCTCTTGGAGACTAAACTATTTCCTTTTTTAATCCGTGTTACTCTTGTTTTATTTGGATTTCAATTGTAGTTATTTTTTTGTAGCCAAAAGTCGAATCCAAATTGTTACGGGAACTGGAAACTGGAGGAAACAAAATAAATATAAATATATCGGTTACAAATCAAGAGAAATCATAGACAAAGTTTTTTTCCCATGATCACTGTTTATTGGAATAGTTTTTGTAATTACTTTTCATTGATATTATACTTTGGTGACCCCTACTTACTTTACGCGTCCCAAACTAACTGAAATACAAACAATAAAATATATAACTGTTGTATCCTACTCTATTTGTGCTGGGCATGGTAGGCTATAGTAAGCTGGAAGTAAGAAGGGAAGTAGCTCTCGCCACTTACTTATTTAAGATTATGCGTGGTAAAATACACAACCCAGGCGTTCTACAAACAGTTGGGTTGTTTGTACCTGATGGGCACGCGGGGCGGCGGAGGCGGCCACCGCTGCTGTGGGTGCCGCCCGCTCGCACCAACCTGCTGCAGCACGCGCCGCTGACGCGCGCGCTGCGTACACTCAATGCGGTGTCGCAACAGATTGACTGCTTTAACTGTTCTCTGAGTGAATTCACACGGGCCGCATTTTGTAAGATTACTCTTGGTTAGGGCAACTACATGACCTAAGGCGCGGTCTTTGTCGGACTGCATAGAAAAGAAAGAGAAGCGCGATGACACAACGCTGGTAATTTATTGCAAAATGTGAAAAAATCTATCGTTTGGACTAATAAATTAAAACACTAGTGCTTTAGTAAGTTGTTTGTAGAATAATCTGACAAAAATCATAATGTTTGTATGTATATTGGTGTGTTTTATTGTAAAGGGATTTTTTTTTGTAGTATCTTCATGATTTTTTATTGTTATTTTTTTTTTTTTTTTTTTTTTTTTTCTATCGTAACAAATTAATTGTATTATGTTTTCAACACACTATCTACCTAGCATATGTCTTGAGGAATATCATGTATTTTTCTGAATTTGTTTACTGTAGTCGATCTTATGCCTTTATTGTTGCTAAAACTTGCGTTTTTTGCGTTTAGATCCTGTAAGTCCTTAAAAATAATACCTATATAATTGTAAGCCCAATTGTAAGCTAGTATTACTACACTATTGTATTAGGTAAGCCTGTGATGATAGTGTATGTGTTTTAAAATAAATAAATAAAAAAATAAATAAATAAAAAATAACAACAAATTAAATTCCTTATTATTTTAAAAAAATATTGCATAATTCAAAATGTGCTAATTGCTTAATTAATACATATTTCTGGAGTTGTTGACTCGCCCACAAATAAATTAACTTCATACGAGTCGCCTATAGAAGAAATATTATTATTTAAACGTGATGATTCACCCGTTTCGGGCGAGTGTATTGGTGCGAATCGACTAAGCGTCTTCTCAACGTCCGTGTGTCACAGCAGGGATCCAGCAGAATATCAGCGTCAGGTACATTTGCCTGACACATGCTGAGCTGGACTCCCATTTGGTGCAACCTTGAGACGCACACTGCACTGTGTACGTTTCGTTACCTACTTATTTTATTCGTCATAGTCAAGTGTCACTTTTATTTCGCTAAGTGTGTTTTTCATTTTGTTTTTTTTTTTTATCGGCACCTTGTTTTTATGTTTTATGTAGTTAGTTTGGTTATCATCTTATATTGTACTTTTGTGTGTTGTGCTGTCTTTTTGTGTGCGCCAAATAAATGGTTTATCTATCTATCTAATAAGCCGGATCAACTCTCAAGCTTAAAGAAATTCCTCCACAGAAAATCATAAACTAAACGTACCTCTATAAAATTTATGTTTTAAATCCACTAAGCTAAGTGAATATACCACAGTCCACAGGGGAGTGAATCAAATTTACCGACACCTCCTCGCCATGCGATGAGCGTCTTGAAGATTTAATATTAGAAGCTTCACTAAAACTGGACTGAAGCGATTTGCCTTTAAATTGAATGAGATCTTTCGCAAACTAAATTCGTTGACCTGTTTTAGGAATAAATTAAATCAAGAACTTATTGGTTCGGGCTTTGAGAAAGCTGTTGCATTTGAAGATGCAATAGGTTCTGAAGCTGAATCGAATTGATATAGCCTTGTTTAAATTAAGAATTCATTTGGTTGAGAGCCTGCCGTTTACAGTGAAGGTTATTCAAGCTATTTCTTTTGTTTTTGCAAGCTTTATTATTTTCAAGTCTGCCCACGTTTAGATGAGATAAGCGCGGGTTATAAAAGCATGCAGCATAATCAACCGATAATGTTCCCACTGCTGGGACACAGGCTTCCTCTCTTCGAGGGGAAGTGGACCGTAATCTACTACGCGGGCCCAGTGCGTGTTGGTAGATGTCACATGTCTTCGAATTTTTGATTCTAGGACATCTTAGGAATTTTCCCTTCACCATTTTAAGCGCGGCTTGTACTAACAAATATTATAAATGCGAAAGCAACTCTGTCTGTCTGCTACGTTTCACATCCTAATGGCTCCTCCACGCGGGTTATGCCGCGGGCAAAAGCTTGTTAGTTTATTCATAATATAGTCGTAGGTATCTACATGTTGACGCGTGTTTTTGTATCTACTTGGCGTGTGCGTCTATCATTTGAATGTAGCCTGAGTTTAACTAAGCGTTAAAAGCACATATTCAACTTCACAACTAATTAATTATCATAGTAAATTGACTGTGAGACAAAATTTCTCTTTTCCTCGAGAGTTTGACCTTCGCCAAACTTTTATTCTTCAACGCAATTTTCTTCGCACAAGAAAATTTTCATTTTTCTGTGAGTCACAATAATATCATCGAAAATAGGATCGAAGTGTTGATTGTTAATTATGTCTGTCTGTCATAGATATTCACGTTCTATTGGTTTTTTGAAAAATTTATCACATCTTTGCCAACATTACGAAGCGCAAACTATTTCAGTCATTAAATGAAGGCCAAATCTTTGTAGTAATTAACAGTTTTGGGGTTACTTGCTACGACTAAAAACCAAGCGCGATGTGACAAAATTTCGTGCAATTTTTTGGTAACTTTAAAATGTTTTATTTCACTCCCAAACACTTCGTGTTCCATTTAGTTTTATCAAATATTCCAATTTTCATACTCTAGAATTGTTTATTTTTTTCAATCATTTTTTGTATTCTCTTAGGGCATCAAAACGTAAATTATGTTAAAAACTGTCTGTGTTGTCTCTGTTTTGTTTTTATTAGCATAATATTCAAAGCATTCTAAAGATTTTAGCTTTACAAAGTTTTTTTTGTTATCTTTGTGTGTAGGCATATTTTATTCCGCTGTCATAACCATTTCTACAATGGCGGAGCGCTAAAACCGCTTACTTTCAGACTTACCTTTTACAATTTTCTTTTATAATTTATGTATGGTTTAATATTACCTACACAGACAGAAAATCTTGCCTTCCGTAGTTCAAAAACTCAAAAAAAAAAATCTTTTTTTTTTTTGTATGATTTAATAACACCTACACAGACAGAAAATCTTGCCTTCCGTAGTTCGTTTCCTTATAAAACATAAGACCCAATGGGTCCCACTTAATGGCAAGCGACATCGTGGTAGGTGCAGCCGGAGATAGCGGGATGAGCTGGACTCCTTCAACAAGAACTGGTCCTCAGCAGCTTTACACAAAATTAAGTAGAAATAGAGTAACGAGGCCTTTGCCCTGCAGTGGGACATCACATGCCTTTAATAATTATAAAACACTAGCAGCGCCCCGCAATTTCACCCGCATAAGTGGCGATCTCGTTCGAAAGACACGTGGTGCCATCTATTATCATGATAACGTAATTGTGGTTTTCCTCAGGAACAGCACTTATTTTCGAGATGAAAGGTACCCTATGTCCGTTTCTACACCTGACAACGTATATGCAAAATTTCAGGATGATCGGTTCAGTGGTTTAGGCGTGAAAAGGTAACAAACAAACTTACTTTCGCATTTATAATATTAATAGGATTAACTAAACCGCGTCTACAGTTCTCTACAACATTATTCAGACCAACTCTCTTATTAGCAACCCGCACCTGACCACTTGTAAAGCTGATTTATTTTATTACGTGCTCATTAGTTATGCGCACACGCTACAGCGGAAAGACCACTCGAACTTTATTAGAGACAGGCACGATACAGCGTAGAATTGCAGAAACTTTGTTAATAGGTGCGCTGGGTAACAATGTTGTAGATTCCTTAACTACGGGAGTGTGACATTATGAAACGCTGTATACAATGCGTAACATAATGAACGCAAGACCTCATACACCCCAATTAGAGTATTGAGTTAAAAGCATAATACAATGATCAAAACAATTTTTTTTTAAAGCTATTTTTATTAAGTAAATTGTGTTGACCCCACGATCTATGGTTGACCCTATCATTACTTTATGCATTCAAAATTGAGTCTTATTGCCTTGACATAAGATTTAATTATCTTTGGCTCAATCGGCGATCAGTATGGCAAAATACATAATAAAAAAAAAAATACCTATCTTAAATTTATACCTTGTATAATGCGCTTTTATAATTTCTAACGGTACGATATGACCGTGGCCGTCCACGTCCATAAAATGTATTGGAGATACGTGTTGTGGATTGTCTATGTTTTTATGATTAAAGCAGTTGTCATCCAGACTTATGTTTCATTACACTACATGGTGACAGCGGTGAAAATTTATTTGATTTAAATGATTTAAGTCGGTTAAAAAGGGCACGAGAAATTAATTTGAAGTTCAACAAAGATAAATGTCGAATATGTGTTGAGGAAGTGACTTATTTGGGTCATATTTTTAATAAAGATGGAATGAAAGTCGATTCTGAGAAAGTAAGAGCGATAAATAATATGCCGGAACCAACGGATCGGAAAAGCTTAGAAAGGTTTTTAGGGGCTGTAAATTATCTTTCTAAATTTATACCTAATTACTCAGACCATACTTTTCAATTAACTAGATTATTAAAGAAAGATATGATTTGGTGTTGGGAAGCTGGTCATAAGGACGCATTTAATAAATTAAAAGAATTGTTATGTGATGCACCAGTACTATCTTTGTACGATGTTAGTAGTCCGGTGGTGTTGTCAGTGGACGCAAGCAGTGTGGCACTGGGCGCTGTGCTCATGCAGGAGGGGCGTCCAGTAGAGTACGCGTCACGCACGCTCACTGACACACAACAAAGATACGCACAAATAGAAAAGGAAATGTTAGCAATAGTATTCGCTTGTGAAAAGTTTCATCAGTATATTTATGGAAAAAATAGTGTGGTCGTCGAATCGGATCATAAACCACTGGAGAGCATTTTTAGAAAATCTTTAGACTCTGTTCCAGCTCGCTTGCAGCGAATGATGTTAAAGGTTCAAGCTTATGAGTTGGTGGTCACTTATAAGCCTGGGAAATATATGTACATACCTGATACATTGTCGCGGGCACCTCTTCCGGATTTGTATGACGATAAAATTAGCAGAGCTATACTATGCCAAATTAAAATGATAGTCAATAATATACCCATGTCGCAAAATAAGTTTAGCCTCGTCAAGCGAGAAACTAGTAAGGATGAGTGTTTAAAATTGCTGCTAAAATATATTAATCAAGGGTGGCCAGATAAGTTTAACTTACACAATGATTTAAGATACTATTGGTCGATAAGAGATGAGCTGTACTGTGTAGATGGTGTCGTATTTAAAGACAAACAGGTTTTGATACCGCATTCTATGCAAAGGGACATGTTAAAGCTTATTCACGAAGGGCATTTAGGGATTGATCGTTGTAAGAGACGTGCTCGTGAAGTGATATTTTGGCCTGGTATAACAAGAGATATTGAGGATTATGTGAGAAGATGTAAAATATGTCAGGAAACAGCAAACAAACCGTGTAGGGAACCTATGATTCCGGTAGCTATACCAGAATTGCCATGGAATAAAATTGGAACAGATATATTTGAGTATGGAAAGCAAAGTTATTTAATATTAATTGATTATTATTCTGGTTTTATTGAGGTCGCATATTTGAAAGACACTACGTCAAACTCAATAATATGTATTATGAAAGAAAATTTTGCACGGTATGGTATACCGGATACAGTTATCAGTGATAATGGTCCACAATATTCATGTCGTAACTTTATTAATTTTTCTTTGGAATGGGGTTTTAAACACGTCACTTCATCTCCATATTATGCTCAATCTAATGGCAAGAGTGAAAGAGCAGTTCAAACCATTAAAAATATATTGAAAAAATCAGTAGACAGAAAATCTGATTTTTATTTAAATTTGCTAAGTTACAGGAATACATCGCGGGAAAATTTGAATTCACCTGCACAGTTAATGATGGGCCGGCGTTTAAATTGTAGACTACCAGTCCATCCAGATTTATTAAAACAAAGTAATTGTAATAACTTACAACATAAAAAAATGTTGGAAAAACAAATAAAAACTAAAAGTTTCTATGATCAGCATTGTAAACTGCTACCAGAATTGAATGTGGGTGACGAAGTTATAATGTTAGGATTAGGAAATACAAATAAAAGAAGTCGTGGCAAAATAATGGGAAAAGCGTCAACTCCACGTTCTTATATTGTTAAAAACAAAAAAGGTATATATCGCCGTAATCGTCGACATTTGATAAGGTCTGTAAAGGATCCTGCAGAAAATATTTTGTCTGATATTGATGATGAGTATTTTTCGGGGGATGATAAGGATGATGATTATGTGCCAAGTACTAAAATAAATGTATCGTCATCTTACTCGCCACCTCATACTCGTAGCAAGACTTAGAAACAATTTGTGTATACCTAAGAGTTTTTATAATGTACCTACAACTAAGTTGATTGATTTATTTTAAGTTTGTTCATTATTTTTAGTTTATCTGTTATGTGGAATTAATGGATTTTAAGTTTGTTCTTTATTTTTAGTTTATCTGTTATGTGGAATTAATGGATTTTAAGTTTGTTCTTTATTATTATTTTATCTTATTTAAGGGGAAGGTGTTGTGGATTGTCTATGTTTTTATGATTAAAGCAGTTGTCATCCAGACTTATGTTTCATTACACTACAATACGTGCACGTTATAACGTTATCGTGGACGGAAATTTAAAAGCGTCTTCATATATTTCTTATATCCTATCCTATTACCTACCTACTTAATATTCAGTAATATTCTTATTCATAATTCATTTATTTGTCAAATAAAAGCTAACAGTTTACACCATAGATATCCGAGTTAATACTCACATTAGGAAATAAGTAATTATAAGGTTTTTTTTTTTACTACTTACTTACACTGGTTTCATAAGTTTTACTGTACTTGCTAACATTCTATCGATTTAAAAGTCTGAATTAATTTTTTTTTTTATTAATTTATTAAAAAATCATAATAAATATTTTTCAAAAATTTCCTTTTGAAAACAAGTTTAATTTAAAATACTAATATATAGGGGACAAAGTAAAATATATTTTTTATGGGACTTTCACAGACAAGCCGTTGAATCGTAAAAATATAATTTAAAAGAGTGTCCATGGCGTTTCTTGCCCGTTCTTCTCCATACATACCTACGCTTAGGAATGGGCAACTAGCTTCATATTTTCTGACTGACCGACTTCTTGACAATTCAAAAGTGCCTGTAAGTGGTTTAATTGAAATAAATGCTTTGAGTTTGTGTTTGAATCGCTCTAATCAGAGGCGAGATCTCTGCCTTGGCGGTAACTTTAAAACTGATTATTTTTTTATATTAAGATATTATTCAGTACTACATACTTATGAAAATATACAATTCTGATTTATTATGATAATTTAAGACCGAAAATGAATGTACAGCGATTGCGTAATCAAGCGTACCATTCAGTATCAGTATGAAAGCCCTCAAAGTACGGACGCATAGGTACTTGCCTTCGTCCCGATTATACTGGTACTGTTATGCTGATTACATTAATTCATTCTAAGATTTTAAAATTATTATTCATACGAACCGTAGATTTTCATATTTGATTTGTCAAGTTACTGCCAAGGCAGAAGGCAGCTATAACCTGTTTTTTTTTTTTTTATCGTGTAGAAATTCTCATGCATTCTGCACTACCACGGGGAGATAGTGCAGTTATGTGGGACTCTAACCCACTAAAACTCCACGGTGTCCTCCTCTGCCGCTTATGGCGGGAACACGGGCACGCGTTAGCACCCATCCGTGAACCCGCCGCGGATCTCCGGTACCGGACCCTCCTCTGGGGAGTAATCCCCATCACCGGCGCACTAGAACACATAGCACGCCGTGACCACCCCAGGGACTAAACCAGCACATGGGCGCCAGACAACCCCGTGTCTGGGCACCCTTGGTCCCCCTGCGACGGGTCAGGTCATTGGCCCCGCCGCCAGGCAGCTAATAACATAACCTAACTCGTTTAGTCGGAGTGTTAACCGTGCATATTGTTTTCAAAATACCGGAAAGTTAAAAGAAGATCATTGAATAAGAAAGACGATCATCAAAAGAAAAAAACTGGCCAAGTGCGAGTCGGACTCGCACACGAAGGGTTCTGTACCACAAGGCAAAAACGCCGCAAAAAACACGTTTGTTGTATGGGAGCCCCCTTCAATATTTATTTTATTTTGTTTTTAGTATTTGTTGTTATAGCGGCAACAGAAATACATCATCTGTGAAAATTTCAACTGTCTAGCTATCACGGTTCATGAGATACAGCCTGGTGACAGACAGACGGACAGTGGAGTCTTAGTAATAGTTTTTACCCTTTGGTTACGGAACCCTAAAAATGGAGTATCAATTAAATATTCCATATTTATTCTTACGACATTCATCTACCGATTATGTGATCAAACAACATTGGTCAACACATTATTGAGTCGCGTAACTACTAACTACGTGCTTCAGCGAATAGTTTGACCGTTACTGTTTAGTTAGCTTTCAACACAACTTTGTTGACCAACATGTTGGACATAAGCAGGGTTTTATGGCTCCTGTTGGAATACATTATTGTATTAAATTGTTTTTTTGTTTTGAACTAAACGCTGTTTATTTTATTTCGCTTTGTATTTTATTGAATTTTCCGTTTATTATTTTATACCTTCGTTATAACATTATATTATTATATAACTTCTTTTGTTTAATCAGAATGGGTTGAAAAAATTGTTACGTACTATTTTTATAGCTAACAATGGAAGAAAAAGTAAAACATTAATTAACTTTTGCTTGGTCGTGTCCTTAAATAATAAAAAACCGGCCAAGTGTGAGTCGGACTCGCACACGAAGGCTTCCGTACCACAAGGCATAAAACGACGAAAACCTTTAAATTTTAACTTTAATTTCATTTTTGTATTTGTTGTTATAGTGGCAACAGAAATACATCATCTGTGAAAATTTCAACTGTCTAGCTATCACGGTTCATGAGATACAGCCTGGTGACAGACAGACAGACAGACGGACAGTGGAGTCTTAGTAATAGGGTCCGGTTTTTACCCTTTGGGTACGGAACCCTAAAAAAGGTATATGACCGAAGATATTTATTTAGGTTTGTTTATGTTGCTATATATCCTAAAATTACAATATAATATGATAAGTATTCTATGAAATCTCAAAACGGCTGGTTGACACTTCCCGTGACCCAAGGGCTGGCTCTTAGTTTGGCTAAGCATTGCCATACAACGTGGCAATGCCGCCAGTCTCTTAGGTACATTACCAGTCGACAGCGATGCGGAAGAATTTTTTCGACGCCATATTTTAGGTAGTTAATACTCGTAGTTTTAGTTAGGTTAGGTTATTGTATTTTTATTGTATTAGTTAACTAGCTGCGCTACGCGGTTTCACCCGCGTAAATGCCGATCCCGTGGGAATATCGGGATAAAAAGTAGCCTATATGTTAATCCAGGGTGTCAGCTACCTCCATACAAAATTTTATCAAAATTGGTCCCGCCGTTTGAGCGTGAAGAAGTAACAAACATATAAACACACATACACTCACAAACTCTCGCCTTTATAATATTAGTGTGATTTAGAATAAGAATTTTATCCAGTGTATAATATTTTTATCCTCTTTAGTAAATATTACGTTTTAGTAAAAGTTTCAATTTCAGAATTACTAATGGTCCTTCAAGTTATTTGCAACATAGGTTGTCTTTAACTTAGAATATAATGTCACATAAAGACGCAGTTTCACGTAGTTCGTAGACCAATTTAAACTTCTGTGCTACATAGTTCTCTGTTCCTATTGTGGATCTTGTTCCCAACTATAATTATTGTTTTGGCCAAAATTAATATACATTATACACATACAGGTATTCGTTAGTAGTTAGTATTAATTAGGAATTTCGCAGCGTCTGTGAATCAAAGTTTGTCAATTGTTATTGGGCAAGAAGTTAGGGCCATAATACACGGTTCAACCAAATTGCTTCATTTTAGTTGAAAGGTATAGAAATGAAGAGCATGACGGTATAGAAAGATTCACTTTGGTTGCTTCACCTAAATTTGAAGGCTATGTAAACAACTGTGTATTGTATCCGCGTATCACTGGTCAGTTTCCCTCAGTCGTCAGTTTATTTAATTCGCCAGTTTCGTTGATTAGTCAGTTTTACTGATTGGTCAGTTTGGCCGATTTGACAGTTGCGTTAACTCGACAGTTTCCAGTATTTGCCAGCTTTCGTCGATTCGTCAGTTTTGTACACTCAAGGGAATAAGTTTTTGCGTGTTGTAAAACACATATTGTGGATAATTTATGCTGCTGTAATGAATACCTAACCTTATTAATATCACACTTAATTGAAATCTAAATAATTATAACACCTAACGATACGTCGTTATTTCAAATAAAATAAAATAGAGTCATTTAAAAAGGAAATGAATGAAATCGAAGAATTTAAAAACATTTCAATTACTAACGAGGTTACTGTCAGTGAGTTTTTTACGAGTTCTTGTCAAGTTCGGATTATAGAAATTTCTGTATTTTCTACTAATATACCTAGCCAAATAAATAAAAAAAAACCTGTTATGTAGTTTGAAACAATGATTTTAATCTACCCAACAGGGTTCTTTTTTAATTAATTTTTATTGATGAATGGGTCCGCTCTTGACCTTGATCACGCCTGATGGAAAGCGATGGATGAGGTCTGTGATGCAATGAGCGTACCCAGAAGATGCCTAAGGCACTGGAACTCCCACGCATCGACGAAACATAGCAGGCTGTTTGACGCCGGACTGTGGTGTGTGGTGGGAGTGGTCGCAAACCAGGCGGGCGTTAGCTCTACCACCGCAAGGGAAAAATTGGCCAGTCAAATAAGGTGTTCGGTTTAGTTGAGTAACTAGTGGAACAAACTGCGCTACACAAGGAGCCTTCTTCATGCATCCCAAAATGGTTCACATTAATTATTTACCTTATCTAAACCAGCCTGAATATTACGGGACTATTTGGTATTATGAATGTACTTATATAATCAAGGTGAAGAAAAAAAATATATAAGTTATAATAACTGTGAGAAGTAGGTAATATTTTATAAAGAATGATTACTCACAGTTAAGCCAACAAGTCATTAATATAATATATTTTTATTTACTAAGGCTTTAACTATAATAAATGATTGTGCACCTACTTAGAAGGCGCGCAATAAAAAAGAGTTAATTACAATTTAACTTTGTAGCCGACTTTTATTAGTTAAATAAATCGTTTGGTTCATAATTTAGTAGCCCTTTTATTATAAAATTCTGTTCTTGTAACTTTATTATAGGGTCAGAGTTAAGAGTTACAGTGAGATATTTTGTCAAAAGCTGATAATAAGCCGCTGAGACCTAACATTATTTTTTGACGAATACAGTGAAGGAAAACTACACTATCTCTAGTATTTAGACACCTATACTTTCCCCAAGCCCAGGATACGGGCGCGTTTTACCCGCAGCGATTTTTTTTCGCGCACTGGATTTTCAACGCACTGCTTAGCGCCGAGAGTTAAAAATCCAACAGTGCGTTTTTTACGAGCTGGGATGCGCTCTGTTGGATGCTCAATGCTCGACTCAACACCAAGAATTCAAAATCCAGTGCGAAATAAAAACCCCGCTGCGATATTTTTCCGACCGTGCGTTTATCTAAAGCCGATAAAGAACCTTGGAGAAATAATTTTTAGCCGAATAATATATAATTGTAACTAAAGCAGCATTATAAACTTAGAGTAAGAAAGCTATAGAGCATCGGGTAGCGTGGCCACACATGAGACAAAAAACTAACTTAAATAACATTGACTACTTATGTAGCTGCCTTGAAAAAACGGGCACGCACTGAGAGACGGAAATAGTATAGCTTTATCCTTTTCTGTTGCTTATAATAACTCAATACTTTATCCCTTTCTTGTGGAAATGAAATGGCGCTACCCGCCGTCTATACTTTTCTTTGTCTAAGATTATAAATATGTTACTCAAAAATGCTGAAAAATGAGGTAAATCTAAAGCTTAAAGTAGGTAGACGTCATCTCTGATGGCACTTTAAAAAATCTGAAGTTTAAATTGTTTGTGGGTTAATGACGTGTGGTGAGACAACACACCTCGTACGAACACTTCAACGAAAGGAAAGAACATTAGTTTCTTTGGATTAGCGTGTTTGAATTTAAAAAAAATCAGTATTGCCTACTAAAATGCTTCACTTAAATTAAAAGTCGAAGAAATGATTGGACGATATTAAATAATTCCTTTTATATTTGCTCGATTAAATTTGGTTGATTCATTCAAAGTGAACCGTGTAATAACTTCATATTCGATAGGGTCCACAAAATTATCACTTGTTTTGAACTAATAAGTATATTTTATTGCTCCATCCTTCCATTCTCAATAAACCCATAAATAACTGTCTGCATAGAAGAGGTGCTATGTTATTATCTGCGTCAATGATAATAAAGTGTAGGTATCAAGTGTGTAAGTAAGTGTGTGTGTTTTATTACTGTAGTGTCACTGCAGTATATATTGGATGGATAAGTCCTCCACTTCACAAAGTAGGACACATGGTGCCGATTCTGTTGTTCACAAACTAAACAAAATTTAAGTTAAATGCATCTTTTTCTTTCGATTAAATTAAGAAAAGAACTGAAGATAAATTTTAGTTTAGTCCTGGCTGACGTAAATTGACGTAGGTAATTTTAGTAAGCAAGTATTTAATCATTTGTAAACTTGTATGGCGCTGATTAATTTGACAGGACTAAACTAAAATGTGTCTTCTGTCCTTTTCATAATGAAATAGACAGAAAAAATGCACTGAACTTAAATTTAGTTTAGTTTGTGAACAAGGAAATAGGCACCATTACCCAGAACAATCAAGCATTATTATTTTTGTACTTGAATTTAATATTTAGGTATTCCAACGAAAAAAAAAAATATCCAAAAAGAGAGAGACTTCCTGATACACAAAATAGGTAGGTACTCTCACCTACAACAGAAACATTTCAATTTAAAATTTTCCAATCAACGTTCAGTAATCTCTTTATAATTACAAACTGTCGATTGGAAAAGTTTCTCGTCTGGTTTCATGAGCCTTTGAAGTTTTGTTTTTCAATAAAAATAGCGTTTGCTCGTTGATACTTGACTTTTGAAACATGACAGAATATTAAGTAGGTAATCTTTTTTTTAATTATTTAATTATTTAAAAAATCACTACACTCTGATCTATGTAATTGGAGAATACAAATATTCGACCAACCCAGGCAGGAGCTTAATACTCAGCAATCACGTAAATCAACAAGGCAGTATTTTTTACGAAAAAGCAATATTATTTAGGGAAACACACAATATTCGCACTTATTAGCTAGCTTAACTAACTGAAATCAATACAGAAGTGTACATATTCTGAAGGGAAATGTGATTTGAAATTTCTTCCTTTACTTTCATTGAAAATTTCTTAGTGGTATGAAAAGTGCTAATCAGATATCTCCTCATTTATATACAAGAACAGACTCAACTACTTATTCATATCTCCTATTCAGTACTCACCTTCCCAAAATAATTTAAAGAACACATTTTATCTAAAAGAAGAAAATATTGCGTCAGTCTTTCCATGTTTACAAAGAAATAACTTAATCGATCTTTTCCCTTAACCAAACATAAAACGCCGTCATAGAGAAGACAGTTTGACAGCTGTCAAAATAAACGAATTCGAATCGAATAATAAAAATGCTGGCCGAAAACTCTTGCTTGTAGAACAACATTCAAACGATTGTCATTATGTCTGTCGCTATCGGCTTTCAATCGGCGCTACGTGGACACGATCGGATAGATAGATAACATACCATAATAAGTCATCTTCTGACAGTTAAATCCTATCGACAAAATGTTTGATTTTATTTTCCTAATAGCTACGTTTTCTATTTGCTTTTATTCTAAGAAATTTCGTTGACTCATTCATGTTAATTTCAACCTTTTCCAAATACCTATGTTGGGTTTGCCTTCAACAGCGTCTATTATAATCATATCCATTTGAATTACTTATTACTTTTTATTGAGCAATCCTAACTGTGAGGTGTGTGGTTAAATAGAGGATGCACAGCATGTGTTGGTGGAATGTGTCCGATATTCTAACAAAAGCAATGCACCTCCAACTCGTTGTAATGTTCCATGGTATTTTATATTTTGAATTTTTACTTGAATTAACGTCGTCAATCAATATTGTTATGCAATCAAAGTGGATTTGCATACTCAAACACAATTATTGGCCAAAGTGTCATAAAAGACAGTTCAGGAATTTACAGATTAGATTTCTCAAAAAAAAAACAATCTATGATCAGCAAAAAGAACTCACGGTTGTTATGATAACTTGTCAAAAGCCTCGTATTCACTAGGAGACAATTGTCCCGCAACATGTCGCTAGATGTCGCTAGACATTCTGTGAAAAAACCAAACACACTCGTCATACAGAGACACAACGAATCAAAAGAGCTAAAAGTGAAAGATAAAGACTGTCATATATCAAACGCAGGTAATATAGCGCATGTACTGCCTTATCATAAAACGCTATCTACCCGATATGCCGCTAACGTGATCGCGACTACTGAAGCTTATTAATCCGATAACATTACAAGCGACACTTGTTAATTAATATATTTTAATGCTCCATTGAGTAATACGCAGGTTAAATTCGTATTTTATACAGAAAATGGATTGATTTCCGTCATACCACAACGCAATGCTCTGGAATAAACTGCCAAAGAGCACTTCGGAATTCGAACGGTAACGGTATTTGAATCAATGATGATTTGGGTTAAAATAAAAAAAAAACAAATGAATTCGCTGTCAAATTGTGTGCAGTCAGTTGAGTGAGGTTTGGCGGGAACTTTGCAGAATAGCCCATATTCCAGTAAGAGAGTTAGTTAAATCCAACTCTAATAAATGGTGAGTGGATGTTACTTCGAATATTTCAACGAAACGTAATAATTGTACAAATTTCAAATTCTCATTGTTTGTAAAAATTATGGTCTTGTCCATTAAACTAAGTAAACTCCCATTAAAAACAAATTCTGCGAAGTTGAAAGCAGAGGGAAGCAACAAAATTCTGCAGAAATTATTTTATGATGAAAGAAAATAATATTGTCAGTCCATTTCTCACGAAATAATTAGGTTGTCTTGTATCTAGAAGTATTATTGTTCACATTATAAATCAAATAAAGCATGCCATAACAGTCATTGATGCACTATATGATGGCCATAGTAAGGTGCGGCGATACAACGTATAAAATACAATGCTAACGGATGCCATACAAAGAGGTGAAGGTCTATAGGCAATGTTATAGTTTATGTGATTAGTTTCACCTTTCTGAAGGACAATGTCAATGCCATGTGAACTATTTGTTGAGTTTATGTGATTAGTTTCACCTTTCTGAAGGACAATGTCAATGCCATGTGAACTATTTGTTGATAATTTTATCTACATATTCTTGGACGAAATTGATAACGTCCAATGATTTCCTGCCGTTGTTTTCGTCGATTTTATAAACATGTTTTAGCTAGCTTCTGCCGGCGGCTTCGCCCGCGTGAATGTCGGAAATTATACCACGGGAACGTGCTACCGTGACAAAAGTAGCCGGTGATACTCCTTGTAACATCAGCTATCAGCCAGTGAAAGTTCCTTCAAAATCTGTGTTTCGGAAATTAAAAATTTGTTTTTTTGTTAGTACCGTACCTACGAGTATATACTTTCATAAGCATTTAGTTAAAAGCTGTTATATTGACATTTAAATTTTTATTGATTTGTTAGATATAGTTTCTATTGTCAAAACAATAAGTATCGTCTTCCTTTAAAACTGTTTAGGCTCTTGATAATAATTCTGAGCATTCTGTATTGTATGCGTGATCCACCCTTTAAAGTCCACATTACTAGACGCTTTAATTATTCTCTCTCATTTTTGTTTTTTAATTTCTGATTCTCTCATTCAATCCCGGGCGTTGTATCTCGGTATTACTCATTAAGCCTATACTAATTTAAAATCTATCCGATACGATAATTAATCACTAGTTGACACTTTGTGGGCTCATTTGCTGCCTGAATTTGGTTTTGATTAAAGTTTGACACTAATTATCTACAATTCCAATTATCGAAATCACACAGTCAACAAATTAATTCAGTATTCATCATCAAACATAATTAATATGATTATTTTCATAAAGGGGCTCGTGGCTAAGTAATAACAGCGGCACGAGTCAATCGATCAGGTTAAGTTACACTTGCCGTGGTTGGTCCGTCAGTTGGTGACCATCTTCGTATACCAAGACCCCTCGGCTGTCAATCGTGGATCTTTGACAGTCGTTACGGGTCGTCAGAAGCCCGAAAGTCTGACAACCAGTCTTATCAAGGGGTATCGTATTACCTAGTAACTGGGTTGTGGAGGCATAGACAGTCGCTCCATGTAAACTACTAGCACTCAGCTGCATCCGGTTAGACTGGGAGCTGACCCCAATATAGTTGGGAAAAGGCTAGGCAGATGATGAGTTTCATAAAGCGACGTATAAATTAGAGTATAGAAATGTATGAATACCAATTTTCTCAAATAGTTACATTTTCTGTCAGAGTACGTCCAAAAATATATCATTCTCTTTATGTACTCTTTCGTGATCTGTGACGTAACTCAATACTTTATTTTCTTTGATCTTCCATTACTACAGCGCCTTTAATCATTATAACTGTAATCCCTAATTAGAAATGTTTCTCTTAACTCCTAATCTGTTGAACGTTATTTATTATTCAGTCCATCTCGCTTAGTTTGGCTCTGGTCCTTTGGTCATATTAGATAGGCTTGTCGTATAAGCAACACTATTTTATTCAACAAGTGGGCATTTCTTGTCCCCAATTCTAGCGAAAGCTGACCTGAATATTAAAGGATGAACCTTTAAGATTGGACGAATGAAATGATTTTTTCGTTACTTGAATTTATAAACAATTTTTTGGTAACCTTTGACGCATGTGAGTTTCAATGAATATGTAACCGACAAACACGTGTATGTTTTTTGTTAAAGATGGAAGATATTATGTACATAATTATGTCATATTCGCCTTACAAATTTTCCTCAACCAAAACAACACATATAACTATACATTCGCGAATTATTATTGAGTACCGAAGGACCAGACAAATGTCATGTCATTATTGAAGACAAAATAACTGGTCCACATCTAGTTAAGGGACACAATGACAACAATAATGAAGGTCATGGATGTAGTATTAAAATTGATAACAACACGGACACAATACGGATACGGATATTAATCAACACAGTTCAAAGCAAAATAATTCCCAACAATATTATCAACGACTAGCTGTTCCCCGCGGTGTCACACGCTGCGCGGCTCCTAAGGGTCGTAGCGTGATGTTATATAGCCTATAGCCTTCCTCGATAAATGGACTACCCAACACTAAAAGAATCATTCAAATCGGACCAGTAGTTCCAGAGATTAGCGCGTTCAAACAAACAAACAAACAAACAAACAAACTCTGCAGCTTTATAATATTAGTATAGATATGTCTAACGCTACAGCTGCTTCAGGAAACCGATAAGGAGTGTGAACATTATCGATTGTCATTTGTTCAATAAACGTTTGTTTGATGATTCAAACGTGAAGTATTTGCGAATCAGCTGATTGTCAGCGGGATTCAAATGTTTTGGAACATGGACCATAAATGTTTGGTATTACTTTACTGTTACATTTATCAGATTATTTTCACAAATAAAAGTAAGAACGTCTTTCTTGCGACTTTTTTGATTTATTAAAACATTATTTCCTTTTATAAATTGGGAAAATATTGTAGATGGAATAGTGTTCAGTACTAGAAACACAAGGAGAATCGTAACAATTTATAGCTAGAACTGCTAGCAGTGGTCAGTTTTCAATAATAAATTTCACTTGGAATTCAATGTCGTAAACAAGCATTCGGCAATAAATACAGTGAAGTGGACAAACAAACATGACACTCTGGAGTTTTACCAAAGCATTGTGAAAACATCATAAAATAGTACGGCCATGCGTTATCAAACAAACAAGGTCAAAGTTAAGGAGGAAGTGGTCATAAGCTAGTAAAGGAAATGGTTATGCAATCCGATACGGTATGATATGACAGTGTCTACGTCGAGTGTCATTAGCATATTGTTTTGACGATGCACAATACGAGGATAGAAAATACGTAGTACAAATATGACTGGAATAGTTTGCAAAGGCGCGCGTGTTTGACGAGATTCATGAATGTGGATGAAGCAAAAGGAATATGTACTCCTTTTGCAGTGTAGCTTTGTAAGTGGGCCGTTAAAAGATGCACGAGAAACTTAGTTTGTTTTAACTCAATGATTTCATTATTTCCTATTATGTGTGTGTTCCTATTGTGTGTGTGTACTTGCACGAACTATGACTTTAACTTTTTCTATTTTTGGTAAATCTTTTATACTCTAAGTTTGATTCTTTGCTACGTATATTTTTGTATTTAAGTGGAAACTTGTATTTGGCCATCTTCTACATAAAGTTACTGCATATTCAAACGTACTAGTTGAAAACTTACAGAGCTAGTACATTTGAATATGCAGTAACGAATGAAATAAACATTAGGATGAAACGTAGACAAAAAAAATCGTTGAGCCATAAGTAAGTACGCGTATTTGCTCGAACGAACAGTCACTTCAATATTCAAGCAGTTGGGGTTTAGTAGTTTTTGTCTGTATGCAAGTTTGGAACAGACTTCATGTTTAGTGGTCGCCGTCTTATTGCTTTTGTTATGTGACCCTGGCTAGCTAGTTTTTCTGATCATCCATTATACATCATCATATTAAGCAGCATGGCATGACTTCTCGCTTCCTGAGTTTTTGAAATTCTAATCTCATGTTCAATAAATTTTACGTAAACAAGCTTTAAGAATGTAAAATTTTTGCCAAACTTTTCTCACATTTTAAACCGAGCAACTTTTGTTAATATAAAGATAAAGAAGTGCCTTCAACTAAAGCCCTCCAGACCGTATTTCGGCCACGGCAGCCAATCTCAACGGAGACTAGCCTTCGGCGCGGGAGATATTATACTGCAAGTGTGCGCGCAGACACAGGTGCACTCCCTCTTCCCTCACTATCATAGTCCGATGGGATGGCAAACCGACACGACCGGAGAGAGACTTCAACTGCAATGTCCACAAAACTTCAGATTACATTTTGACGAAACAAAAGTTGAGATGAACGATAAATTAGGAGTCGAAAGAGAAAGTTTCTAACAAGGATTCTTGCGAAACAAACATGAATGATTTAGATCCCGCTTCAAAACTTGGTAACAAAGACTGACCGAGCGTGTAGCTGGCAATTTTAGTGGCGCAACTTTTTGTTGCGATTAATTTGATACAAAAAGTTGGTGCTGAAATGTTTCTGGTTTGTTTGATGTGGGATAGTCCTTTGTTTTTATTTTGCTTTTCTGTACTTTTAGAAATTGTACCCAACTTTAGTTCTTTCAACGACATATCATGACATTTGGCACTACCTTGATACGCACATCGCACTTTGTACATATTCGTCATTTTGAGTTGACACCACAGAGTACTTTTTGATAGACTGAAATTTGACACATTTGATTTGACACTTAATTTATTTTAGTACGTGTTCATTTTCTGTATGTTGAGTAAAAATACATTCATAAATTATAATTTGTTATCATTTATTTTTTTTGTGTATTTTGGCTGTCTTTTGTGTGTACTAAATAAATGGTTTATAGAATATATCTATCTATCTACAAGGTACATTAGCCATTTACTTTGCTTTTTTCTTTCATCATCATCGACACTGCTAGCTATACCTACATAGGTCTTTCTTTCTGCCATACTTTCCGGTTCTGTACGTTCCTCATCCATATGTTCATAGACCCAGGGCGTCTTTTTTTTCTTTTGTCACGTATCGCTATAATTATGGAGAATAGCGCCTGTTTCGAAATAATTAGACAGTCAGTAATGGTCCAGCTGTGTCCACGGTTTCGGAGTTCTTTAATATTTTCACTCATATATTTCAGTGTTTCATGGAGTGCAGCTTTATCATTATTTTGGCTCGGAAGTTGTGTGTACTCTGAAAACAAAAGACTGTAGACGATGATTAAATTTATCTTTGCGGTGCCTTCGGCCCACACTTTCGTGTTCGGTTAAAAGGCCGTAACTTTCAGTGTTAGACACGCAGCCAAAAGAATTCCGCTATAAAATTTATGTGGGTATTAAAAATTCTTCTTTTGGGTAAACCGCGGAGACTGAGAAGAACATATTTTTTGGGAAAGAAAAGCTGGTGGATTTCGGTCTTGTTTTAATTAAGAATTTAGTTACTATTATAATCCAAATTAATGCATAATAGGGTAAGCAGAAACTATGATTTTTGACATCATCTGTGTTTTGACCGATTTATTTTTCGCTGCCAGCGGTCAGTCGTTGCATCTCCGACGACACACTTCCATAGTGATAGTGATAACTATATTCATTGCAAATAACCAAATCATAAGTCTTTAGCATCGTCATGACTATGATATTATGACGTCATGATAAGGTAGCTCAATAGTCGTCAGTGAAATTATTTGCATAGCTGTGCAAATAATATTTTCATGTTTAGCTTATTGATATAGTTTTTCTTTCATTATGATTTTCGTAGTTCTTTTACAATAATAATAGTACCTACCTAAATATATTGGCACATGAGATATGCTAGCTTTGTCTCTGGGATAGTTACGCATCCTCTGGCATTGCGGATTTGCGTAGGCGGTGTTTACAACTTAGGCAGGTACCGATTATCTAGTAATGTCAGCTTGTTTGCACTCGCAAGGCGCAATTATACTTACCCCGTTACTAATAAACGTTGTATAGCGGCTGGCTGTATAGGTACACAATGCTTTGTCTTCTTCTTTCTAAAGTCAAATTGCTGACGACTGAAAGAGAGAAATAGCTGTGTAACTATTCATCGGATATAATACGTTTATTAGTAAGGGGGTAAGTCGTTAGCCCATTTTCGGTTGCTCGAAACACTTTACTCGAATTCGGGCACCCGATCCATTAATTACCAGTCTTTTCCAGTGTCATCGCACTGGAAGATGATACTGGTCTAGATTTTCCGAAGGCGGGCGTACTCGACCCCGTTCACTTACACTTGTCGTTTGCCTGAATTCCATAGGCAATCGAATTCGGGAGAACGACCAAGTGTAATTGCGGCATAACATACAAAATAGCAATATTATTGGTTCTCTCATGTAGTGGGTCTTTTAGTTGTCATGATAATTAATTGATTAGTAAAGTCTTGTTTCGGCCTGTCATCACGTCTCTCTGTTATCGCTTCGCTATATTACTCATCAACCAACCAACGAGCCTTGAATAATATATTATCTTAGATAATTTTCGACACAATTGTATTCGTACTTATCTTTTTAATTGGAATAATATTATTGTTATTCAATACTGTAATGGTTATAGCAGCATTCCATTAGACTGGAAGTGGACCCCAACATAGTTGAGAAAAGTCTCGACAGATAGATGCTGATGAGTTATCGTTTTGTTTTTGTCATAGATTTTAAAAGAAGAAATGTGTGTGTGTGTGTGTTATTTGTTAGTGTTTCATTGGGAATTTCTTAGTAACACCCCGGAGTTTGGAAGTTCGCGGTGTGATACCCCCGTGCCGTGGAAAGCACGGTCGTGTCGAATTGTCGCATGCCGTCCCATCGGACTATGAGAGTGAGGGAAGAGATACCTCCCGCGCCGCCGAAGGCTGGTCTTCACTGGGATTGGTCGCCCTGGGCGAAATTCGGTCAGGAGGACTGTTTTTGCTCAATATCTACACTGCTTTTCTCTCATAAAAATACCTACTCAACTCTAGCTTTTTCAAGGAAGTGGATTCTAATATAGTAATATGGGAATCATGTACCTAGAAAAAGCTGGAGTTCTAATAGAAATTAAAACTTCCTAGCAGGAGAATTCACAACTAATCGCCGGATAGAATGAATATTCATATTGCGTTTTAACAATAGAACTACAAACCTTTATGCTGTCATCCTTCACGCTATTGACTATATAGAGGTAGACAGTATTCATTGTTCATTGTTATTCGCAGCAACTAGATCGAGCATAGTACAAATGTTTCTGCAATTTAATCTCATACCTACCTACCTTTTATGCCATGATCTTATAAGTACTTCCTTGTAGTTACGTAAGAGCTAAGAGTAACAAACATCCGTGAATTTATCCATCCTCACGAAGTTTCGCAAATAGTAAGATAGGATAGCATGTATCATTAATCATCAATTATCAAAAACTGAAATTTTCATTGACTTTCGTTGCTAACTGTAAGTACCTACTGTTAGGTATCGTGACTCGTGCCACCTATTTTAAGCAAATAGTTACTAATAAAAAGGAATTCAAAAGCCAATTACCAACAATAATTATTATCATGATCCGTAGTTTAACGTTCTAAAAAAACAAGTAATTAAAAAAACTAAAAAACCCGACTGCGGTAAAAAAATTAAGTTAAAAAAAATTAAAAAGCTAAAAACAAGGCCATTTTAAATTAAATAAAAGTTGGAAGCAGGCGGGACCCATTTGAGTTTGAAAATATAATAAAAAAATGGGGTCCCGCCTGCTTCCAACTTTTATTTAATTTAAAATGGCCTTGTGGACTTTTATTTAATTTAAATTTACTATGTATTTTAATGTAGCCAGTAACACTCGCGCTACCAAGACAAATCTAAAGACGTATAATTTATCCAAATCCGTTCATCCGTTTAGAAGTTACGAGGGAACAAAGAAACGGACATACATACATACATACAGGTCAAACACATAACCCTCCTTTTGGGCTTCGCCGCAGTCGGGTAAAAAACCGATCAAACAAAATTCTACCTACTCTTGACAAAAAATTAATCTCCATCATTGTTTGTTTTTATAATCAAGCAAGAATAGGCGTTATAACAACATTAAAGATGATTTCCACCAAACGGCTCGTATCGCATCGGATCGAAAAGGATACGAACCGAACGGATGCGGCGACAGCCGACCACGTCCGACAGGATGACGACGTGTACGATCGGCTCTTGCGAACGTATCAATTTCTGCGCCTAGTCAAATAGTTTCATTTAAAAACTTTATTTATGAAATATCATAATTATGTATTTTTTTGTGTCATGTGTAATTTATGAAAAATACTTTAGCTTCTTTCTCGCCACAAAAATACTTTAGCTTCTTTCTCGCCACAAAAATACTTTAGCTTCTTTCTCGCCACAAAAATACTTTAGCTTCTTTCTCGCCACAAAAAACGAAAAGGTCCTCACAAGTTACACGGTTTAAGGCTCCGCAGACAGGCGTGACGCGACACGGCGACGCGATTCTGCTTTAAATCCCACCCATACATATAATTATTCAATCAACTCAGAATATCGCAGTCCACTGCTGGACATAGGCCTCCTACCGTGTTAACGTGTTCTAATTTTCGAAAACGGTTGAAGTTGACGTAGTATTGTTGGCTATTGCATTAGAAGCAGAAGAAAATAATCATAAAACACAGAAGAGGAAAAGAAAAATTTGGACGACAGACGAAAGGATTCGATCGGTTCGACGACAGGCGAACGGAGCTGTAAGCGCGTCGCATCATATTTTCGGCTACGATCGCGTGTCGCGGAAGACGCCCGTGGTCAAGCTGCTATGTGCGGCTTGGTAATATAGACTTTAAATACTGTGAACACCATTTAATATCGTTTAAAGATTTTAAAATCCGTTCCGATCCGATGCGATACGAGCCGTTTAGTGGAAATCATCCTTTAGTAAATCATTCATTCATATTACTAAGTGGCTTGGTAAAAAACATTGAATAAATTATCATTAATTTTATTTTTTTTTCATCTTGTAATTTGTCAAACAGCTGTTTTTGATACTGATTAATTTAATATCAAGTGGAATTTATTTATCGGCTTTCGTTAAAAAAGTACCGGTTTTGACATATTTTCTTATCGTTTTATCTTTTGATCCTGTTTGTAGGCTTAACCTCATTGTGATATAAATCATAACCTACAAAAATTTTATAATGATACAACGTTGATTTTTGTATTTTTTTCGTTAAAACTTTGTATGAATGCCAACAGCCGCAAAGTTACACATAGGAAGCTTTAAGGTAGCCCGCGAAATTCAAATTTTCTTACGTTTTTTGCAATTTGCTGGTCAGTATTAAGTTGTACGTTGATTAAAATATGATTCGCGGTCGTAACAAATATGTATTTACAGAATTATAATCATTACAATCAGTAATACAACTTGTTATGTTAGTATAATCCCCAAATGTCAAGATTTCATGAAATAATCATTCTTGGGGATTACATGGTCTTAGAGAGTTGTGTTGATGACTTTAATGATTATATGACTTTAATGACTTTAATGATGATCGACTGGTCGATCGCGATCGACCGGTTGGCCACCCCAGCTTTATACTATGTATTTAGCTAAACACGCTACAGTTACCTACAAAGAAAACTATTTAAAAGCATCATTAGTTTGCTCGGAATTTCATTAGTTAAGGAATATTTTGGCCGTGATCCGAAAACGCCTTGACAGGTGACCTGAAATAACGGCTCTGCTAATTGAGTGGAATGTGAAAAATTGTATTCGGGTCGTGTCAGTTAGGAATTTAGTTGCTTTATTTTATTATTTATTTACAACACGGTATTTTTTTAATATATTTTTTTAAATAGGTACGGAGCGGAGCTGGCGGGGTACATAATTGCGTAACACTCTGTAGCAATGTCTTTCATTTTGACAGTTCAACAACATTCATTGCGTTATTTACGTTGTTGAGCAGACAAATTTTTCGAACATAATATAAATCGGATTAGCAATATCCTCCAAAATTATTCAGATTGCGATTCATACTGTGTTAGGCAATAAGGGGAGCGGGTTACATTACAGTTTTCTGGTTTTTGGTACTCTTACCAACAACGTTGACAGAAGTGAAAAAATACCAAGGATTTTTGGTAAAAAAAACTGACTTTTACAGAAATATTCAACACGAAAGCTGGCGCCTTTAATTTTTTTCAATTCTCGTTGAAAATCAAGCAAAATAGCAAATCATTACAGTGTCATCATCATTTGAGCCAAAATACGTCCACTGCTGGACATAGCAAGCACCGTCACTTCAACCAGTTCTGTACTGCCTGCATCTAGCGGATTCCTGCTGTCTTCACAAGGTCATCGGTCCACCTTCGGTTTAAAGACATTTATTTCTCAAAAACAAATTACAGAGAAACTTAACAAAATTAACAATAAGTTGTGGTTTACATCCACGTTCAATCCATCCAAGAAACTGAACACCATAGTTTCATTCATAGAAAAAAAATAGCAAATTTGTCTTTGCCAAGATAATTTCATCGAAGGAACTCTCATTCAAATATTATTATTGTTATTTATATATATTAGTATAAGGAAGGAACAATTTTGAATTTTTGACAGTTCTTCCATACAAAAACTGTCAGACGTCAATTCTATTCCACGAATAAAAGCCACCTTGTGGGAGGCCTTCCAACGCTACCTACTTCTTCCGGTACGCGGTTTATAGCCACTACAAAAACTTTTGGCCCCAACGGCCATCTGTTCTGCGAGCAATGTGTCCTGCCCACTGCCACTTTGGTAATGGTTTGGGCTATGTCGAGTAGAAGCTTGTAGAAGAACGCTGAATACATAAATATTTTTTTCTTTTCTATCATTCTAATATTATAAAGGTGAAAGTTTGTGAGTGTGTGTGTGTGGGGGTGTGTTTATATGTTTGTTACTTCTTCAAGCTCAAACGGCTGGATCAATTTTGATAAAATTTTGTATGGAGGTAGCTGACACCCTGGATTAATATATAGGCTATTTTTTATCCCGAAATTCCCACGGGATCGAAACGCGGGGCGCAGCTAGTGTTTACCCGATATTCCAACGGGATCGAAACTTATGCGGGTGAAACCGCGGGGCGCAGCTAGTTTAATAAAAACAAACATGGTCCCTTAATCCCTATGCAAATCATGTCGTATTTCCATATATTGCGTGACGAAAAATAGCAGTATTACCGTACCGTGAAATAAGTTATGTAAAGTGTATTTAATAATAATTTTATGACCTAGCGTCGGCTAGGTCATAAAATTATTATTAAATACTATTTAATAATAATTTATGACCTAGCCGAATTAATGAATAAATAAATAATGTTTCGAGAAAGTTTTGTTTTTGAAACTGAAAATATGATCGAAGAAATAAAATTGAAAAGATCGTAAATATTATCATATTAATTCGTAAAGTATGGCCGGTTGTTTTAAACGGTTTGTTAGCGTAACATTCGTACGTCAAAATAATAACGATTACGTATTATTTGACGTACGACAAGGCCAAAATTTAGTAATTGTAATTTGAAACAACGCTTCTTTTAGTTTGACGATAGTTAGCGCCATTTTTGTCGTGTACGCGTGCGTCAAGTGGACGTGAAACAACGCCCTTAGTCATACAAAATCAATCTGATAGCCTTTTTCCAACTATGTTGAGATCGGCTTCCGGTCTATCCGGATGCAGTTGAATACCAGTATTTTACACTTTCTATCTGACCTCCACAACCCAGTTACTGGGTAACACATAGGTACACTCATATGATGAAACGTGAAGGACCAATAATTTTCATTAAAACCAAGAAATCTGAGAGAGAATGTCCCTGCTAATATTCACGGGAAGACCAATGTTCGTATTAGGTTAACGTGATCTTATCTCGAATTAAACATAATAATATGTACTGATAGGTAGTTCCATATTTTCTAATCTATACTATAGGCCGACCGCTTAACTGAGACGTAGCCTGAGGTAGCAGCGCGGTGCGGGAGGGGTGTGGTGACGTGATCCGAGAGCTCAGTGATTCGTCAACTTGTGACCACTATCACCCCTCCCGCACCGCGCAGCTACCTCAGGCAACGGCTCAGTTAAGGCTTGTATTCATGCCAACGACCTTGTGCATTTGGGCGGAGCTAACTACCCCTCTCCGCGCCACTCCGCCACCCGCATGCACCCGCATGCCAACGCGTTGCCTAGCAACACGAGGCGCCCCGCACTGAATTCGTGGACGAGTGCGGGGATGATATAGACACGGACTTTAAACGATCGCATTTTTAATTTATTATATAAAAAAATATACATGTTTTTAAAAAGTAACAAAACCAAATCATTTTCGTTTGTATTGCAAAGCACTAGATATTTTTTTTATATTCTTTTGATAAAAAATTAAGGAGTAAAATTGTTTCATCTCAACGATTTGGAGGTGATTTGGTGGTTTTTTTTTCTTAATAGGTGATATCGATAGAAAAATTATGGCTAAACCAAATTACGATTCATATCATGTAGATTACCAACTATTTTTTCAGATGTAATTTCTCTGTAAGTTCCGGAGAAAAGCTGCTTCATCTGCACGCTGTTTTTAAGCTTTTTTCGAAAGAGTAGCCTTAAGCGGTCGGCCTATAGTGTAAATTAGAAAATTATGAAGAGAATAATATTATTATGAAGTGAGTTTGTATGTAGGGGGTACTACTGATCCGATTCCGAATTCTTTTATTTAACTAATGGGAAGCCACAGTGTTGCCCAGTGCTATAGGATATATTTTATGTTTACTTATTTATTTCAAGCACATAAATGTACAGAGGCGGACATGCCATGGGCATTTTCTACCAGTCAACCTTTATGTCAAAACTAGAAATCGGACTCATGCGTCTCACGCATACTTAGTCGCGGGTAGAAACTAGTAAATTATAGTACCTATGGTGTGCAACAATTATAAGAGAGCAGTGGTTGACACCAAGGCTGGCACTTTGATTAGTGTATTTTTTTCATCTACACTGCTTTTTAAACGGTGAATGGACCGGAATGTCCTAGAATAAAAAAATCTAAGATATGTGACATTAACCAACCCACACTGGGCCCGCGTGGATTACGGCCCGCTCCTTCTCACAGAGAGGAGGCCTGTGTCCCAGCAGTGGGAACATTAAAGACTGATTATGCTATTTTATGTGCAACATATCATAGGTACCTAAGTACTCTTCTTGATTATCTCATGTCGGTACCTACATTGTACACGTATCTAATTTGTTTGTCAGTTTATATTTCATCAAAACAAAAACAAGGCATTATCGTCACAGCTATCAATAGGAATTTAAGGTTTAGTAAACTCAAGGCTTTGTAATAAAAACAACAGTAGATACATTATAGACGTAAAAGATTATCTATATAGAGGGATTCCCACAAAACATTGTGATAACTGTCGGCCAGTACATAAGGACTAAATTGTATTTGTAGGCGCTATTAGGTATACTTACTTTGTAAATCCAGTATGTCTTGAGCTCTATTTTTTGTACGAGGAAAATGTATCTTATAAATTACTTTAAGTGTCTTGAGTAATTTGATTTTAACACCTTGACCGCCAGCGCGGTCACCAGTGACCGCGAACAATAGATTTTCTATTGTGTCTGTGGTCTGGCAGTCAACGTGTTCAAAACAGTTCTCTATCTCTGTCACCTCTACAATTTATTTTGTCAACGGTCATGGTATAGCACGTCAGGGGTTACAAATCCGGTATAACCAACTCAGCTTATCTGACATAGGCCTCTCCCAGGCTGCGCCACAACACCCTGTCCTCCGCCTTCCGCATCCAGTCCAACCCAGTCACCTTCTTTAAGTCGTCCGTCCATCTAGCTGGGGAGTCAGTGTAAGCTGGCCTATAATTCTATTGAAACTCCGTACTACGGCTAGGTCAAGTTCAAAGTGTTACCTAATGTGCGGCTTACTGTACTAATAGATGGGTAACTTAACAGATACCTATATGTAATAACTATAGCGTCTGCCCGCGACTTCCTCCGCGTAAAATTTCTTGCTCTTGCCCCACCTCGTCGGATCGCATCGCCTGCCCGCGCTATTACTTCGTTTTCACAGACTTTTTCTTTTTGCTTAGCTCCTAAGGGTCGTAGTGTGATGTGAAATAGCCTATCTTTCCACGAAAATTGGGCTATCAAATGCAAAAATATTTTTTTAAATTCGACTCGACTGTTCTGTTCCAGAGATTTGCGTGTTCAAACTAACAAAGTCTTCAACTTTATTATTAGTATTATATATTCTTATATTATACAACATTATTTTTAGTATATGCGAAACCCAAAACACGTGTCACGTGACAAAATATAACATGGGGTAAAAATTATTGGAATCGATTCAGTTACTTATTCTGAACAAACTATATTCAGATTTCGCATATTATACTAAAATAACGTTGTATATTTATATATTAGATATACATTTATATATTAAAAGTGAGCATTTGTTTTTATCACAATGCTGACATAATGTATGTTTATTTATGTATTACGCAAGTGAAACCGTTCGTGACAGTTGACCCTGAAAAAAAAGTCACGGTCAAGCTGTCATTAGAATTTGAATTGATTAGATATTTAAATTGGTCGTGTGCCAATACATTGTTTATGAGAAACTAGTCGCGACCTGATACGCAAAGGTGGAATGCTACCTATTGATGTGGATGTTAAACAAAAACGATATTTTTGTGCTATACAGGGTTATTGGTAAAACAATAACAACCTCTTAAAAGGTCATTGTAATCATCATTATGAACAACTTTTACTATGGGAACAAACCTGAAATTGCGAAAAAAAATCAGCTGTTCCCTACGTTATGTTCATATAACTCGTCAAAATATGGGGAACAGCTGATTTTTTTTGATGTGAGTGGTGGGACGGAGGGGCGGGGGCGCTTTGTCATGACTCAGTACGTGTGTTGCGAATAATAGGCATCCCCGCCGCCCTCACCCCCGTCCCCACCGAAGGCGCGGCCAACTAGTTCCTCGCGGACTATACGCAGAGAGTCATAGTGTTGTAGTACACCCAAATTATTTATATTTTTTCTTAAATAATTTTTCTGTCTATACCTAAATCCTTAATCAACAAAACAAATAAATAAAATGGATCAGAAACAATATTTGTTTGTTAATTGAAACTTCTAAAACAAAACAGTCAATATACAAAGAAATGTATTTAACAGAAAAAAAAATACAATATCCTATAACAACAGATTTACTTTACCAAAAACAAAAATGAAAGAAACGAAAAGTTAGTGTTAATAGAATTACGCTTTGAAATTATGAATTAAAAAGGGTTATTCACTAAGAACTTCTTTTAATCTTCTTGGATAACAGAATAAATTGGAAAAATTTAATAATTATGATAACGCTCGTTGGCGTTGGATGTTCACAACTGGGCACATCCCAACCTTTGAAGTGATTTGCTATTGAAATTCTACCGTATCCTCCATTACTTTTGACCCGAGGCTTTATCTACGTGAAAAGGCTATTAGCACTTAGATTGCTGATATAAAAGTCTTGTAGCGGTATCTACAACGCCACATGCGAACAACGCGTCATACTGACGTCACGCAAAATCCTGCATCGCGCAAGCAGAGTTTACCGCGCAATTAGCATGGATACAACGGCCCGAAATGAATCATCGGGCAGTCGCCCACCAGACACAACACCAGTCTGGTCGGAGGTTCCTCCCTTTTCTATAGAGTATGAGTAACTTTACACCCTGTTCCTCATACCTCTATAGTCTAACCAAGGACAAATTCTTGGAATACAGGCGTTTTGTTTTTTTGTTACGATATGTTAAAAAACGCCACAAGCATTAACTTATTTCCTGTTAACCCCTACAGTTTTGCTAAAAGCTTCCGAATTGTATTAACAAAAGAGTTCATCGACCTTGCGACCTTTCTGTATCACTATGATTTATGCACGCTCATAAAATTTGCCATGAAATGTGCTACGTCATAGGAAAATGGGGTATGTATGGTTGTTAAAAGGAAGTTTGATTTATCGTCAAGGGGTTGATTGTTGAAATATTAGGATTTAATCTACAGCTAATGTCGATGGTATCTACATCGGTATTTGGCACTATAATCATGATAATAATTTATTTCAGACTTTTTGTCCATAGATTTGTTAGTAACAATGTTCTTAACCTAGTGAATACGAGTAAAAAAGTATTGATAAATTCAGGCGCATGCAGTTCTAAATGTTAAAGGGGTGAGAAAGGGTACGAAATCGAATAGGTATAAAGATCAAACAAGAGATGGGCCATTTTTCTTTGTGCTGCATAAAGACTGAGGCTAATAATATTTCTTAATAAAACTCTCCAAACAGTATAGGAGGTGGATCTATTTTTTTTAACCGACTTGAAATTAGGAGTTGTTATGTTCATTACCTCAGAACTCCGTCATTTATAAACCGATTTGAAAAATTATTTTGTTTGAAAGATTACCTATACCTACTTAGGTGTAGGGTGTTCCCCTGTTCCGTGGGTGTGTGTAGTCAAGTTTTGATGAGTCCTTTTAGAGTCAGCTTCAAAAATACGTACCGTATTATTGAAGCTGACTCTAATTTCCACTACTGTATTTTTTGATGATGATGATGTTACTCGTATAATAATTTCCTGTCACTGTTTTTTACTAGCAAGAGAAGGTATACGAATTTCTGTGGAGTAGATACCACAACTAAAAAGTTAAAAATAACAACTTTATTACCAAAAAAGCAACTGTCTTCCAAAAAAAAACAATACGAAGTGAATTGGCAAAAAATGTGTAAAGTAGCAAAAAATGAAACAGTGATTTTTTAACATGACCTAACGCTCCAAAAACTTTTAAAATAAGCACACTCATCAGATTAATCACGACAACCCTCTATATAATTGGTCAAAATCGCTCCATTCATCCTTATTTTCAAACCATCATAAGCAGGCTAGCCTCCCGACCTTCCCAACGACGGTGCACCTTTATTCATAAAAATACGTTAAAAAATCCGGCTGAATCATGGTACGTTATCAATCAAAATCTTGTGACATGGTAGCTGGTTCGAGCTGATGGATCTGACCTAAATATTACTAGTAGCTATTACGACTACACGGCATTTGGGTTAAGTTAATGGTCTGTAATGTTGGTGACGATTGGTGGATAAGGATAATGGATAAGCTCTTCGTATGTTTCGTTATTCGATTTAATTGTAGGAAGTGTGGATTTTGGGGGCTGGCTGAAAATGAGTGTTTTTAAAACAATGTTGGCAACCAATTTAGTTTAAAATAAATTAATAGTTTAAAAAACACTAGAAAAACACTCTTTTATAAATGCACGTAAAAACAAAAAACTAATCGTGGTCAAAGTTCATTACAAGACTTTTCTAAGAAATCCAAAACAGCTATGATACGATTTTCCATCATGAAGTTCCAATTCATATCTTCCGGCTCCATCATCAGATCAATTAGATAGTACCATATTATTGTATTGTCATCAGAACTACATACAGCTGCCAATTTTCATTACGCTACAACCATTGGAAGATGGTTAAATAAGTTACCTTAGATTCCATTACTTAATTAGTTACATACAGGTCGACCTAATAAAAGCGTGTTAAAAACACCATCTTTAAATCTCTTTTGTACGAAAGAGCTAGCCTTTTTTGTTTTTTTTGTGGATGGGAAATCATCAAATGACCCCTCCCACTCTGGGTGGAGCGGAAGGGAGTGTCAGACTCTTACTGACTAAAACCCACCCGTGTTCCTTCCTTAGCCCTTTATCTTCCGGGCCGGCGGTAACCCTTTCAGACAATCCCGCTGACCCGGCAAAGAGCTTGCCTTAGGTCGAATTAACTTCATGGAATTATTTTGGATTGCCATTTCAAATCTTTTTACTATGAACAAATGGTTAGGCAGCCAGCATTTCAGTAATTTTTGACCGACAGAGTCATCTTACATTGCGTTATCTTGGGTTGCTATTTATACACTTTACAGATAGACGAAGAGAGTCGTAAATTGGACTGGTCCACGAGGCACTAGAAGCAGAGGCAGGCCTACCGCTAGATTGATGATGGGTAGATGAGATAGTGGAGATGGCAGCACACAACACAGCCAGAAATAAAGACTACTGGCATTCCTTGGAGGAGGCTTTTACCCGAAGGGGGTCCGTACAAGCTACTATTTTATAATATTTTACTTATTACTTATTCTCTATATTAAAATAAAAAAAAACTGTACGGAATTAAATAAAGCTTTATTATTAGTATTATGTTTAAACACTTTCTTTTTAATATAAGCCAATGGAGCAGCGGGGTAATTGCGTAACACACTATCAGTAGCAATGGGTTTAATTTTGACAGTTCAACAACATTCATTGCGTTGTTTACGTTGTTAAGAAGACACGTTTTTCGAGCTTATGATGCAATGGATTAGCAATATCCTTCAAAATGATTCAGATTGAGATTGATAATGTGTTACGCAATTAGAGTACATGTCACTGCGGTCCAATAGCACTCTTACTTTTTGGTTTTCGTATGTTTGGTGAATTTAAACCCTGCTTCAAAAGTATTTGCTTATAAAAACACGATACATTTTCTATTCGATCAAATAACCCTTTCTGTGATCAAAGTCAAAATTCAACAGACCCAAATGAAATAGGCAACGCAATAAAACCTTTTCTGAATGATCTTTCCATTTATCTAGTCACTGTTATTAATGCTACTACTTTACGCTCCAGAAGATCCACAACGATGTTAATATACTCCATTGCTTTTATTTTATCGAAAATAAATGGCTTCTGATCTTCAAAGGATTGCACTTTCATGAATATATTTTAGCCCTCGTTACATTAGATAGCTTTTAGGCGCTGTCCAAACGTAGAACACCGTAAAACGTTTTTTTTTTGCGGTTTGGAAATCATCAAATGACCCCTCCCGCTCTGGGTGGAGCGGACGGGAGTGTCAGACTCTTACTGACTAAAACCCCACCCGTGTTCCTTCTTTAGCCCTTCATGTTCCGGGCCAGCGGTAACCCTTTCGGACAATCCCGCTGACCACCGTAAATCGCTCAGTTTTTTGTCGCACAGTTCTGTAATGGAAATTATTAAAAGCCAGAAAAAATTAAGTGTATTGTCAAATGTTCAATGTTCAAAGAAAAGACTTATTTAAAAATCACATCACACTAATATTATAAAGGTGAAAGTTTGTGAGTATGTTACTTCTTCACGGCTGGACAATTTTTTTAAAATTTGGTATGGAGCTAGCTGACACCCTGGATTAACACTGATACTTTTTATCCCGGTATGGGATCGCGACTTATGCGAGTGAAACCGGGGGGGTGCTGCTAGTGTTTCATAAAAATAAACTAGTATCATAAGAAAACAATCTTAAAGCAGCAAAATTTCTTTTTTTTTTTGGTGGTCATTTGGTTCTACTAACATCAAACGCGTCTGTTTTTAACCTTATCTATTGCCGTCAATTTGCTTCTAACCGCACCATAAAGCTTGTTCTCTAAAGTGTGTGGACTGGATCCTTTTTGTGTAACTACGTCCAATTTAACCACTCGCATTTAGTTGAATTTCAGCGACATATACAGGGTTATTGGTAAAACATTAACAACCTCTTAAGAGGTCGTTGTGGTCATTTACTATGGGACCAAACCTGAATTCGCGAAAAAAATCTGCTGTTTACATTTACGTTCGTATAACTCGTCAAAATGTAGGGAACAGCTGATTTCTTTTTTCAGCAAATTTCTAGCTAAATTTAGCCTTTTGTACTTTCAGGAACTGGTCCTTACAGAGGTCGTTTAATGACGTGTACAAAGAGTGGTCCTATTAGAGAAAAGATTTCAGTAATTGACTGCAGTGGAGCAACAAAGGAAGAAGACAATAGCTCAGGTAGCTTCGTTCGCACCCTGCAATATACGACGTACGTGATAAAAGTGACTGCAGAGGTACTAGGAATATGTGTTGAAAAAGGAGGATTTGTGTGTACAAAACTTTCGTCAATACATCAAAGGAAGATTTCGTACCAAAGGACTGGTTTGAATTTGAGTTTCTTGAAGCGTGCGATGGGGCTGTGGAGTTTATATACGTATATGAACAAGTAAAAACCTACACACTACGAAAATTCCTTTATCAAAATGTTATGAAATTTTATGTTCTGTAAATAGGGTATCGGAATCACTTTTACAAATCGTATTAAAAAACTGGCCAAGTGCGAGTCGGACTCGCAAACGAAGGGTTCCGTACCACAAGGCAAAAATACCGAAAAAAAACACGTTTGTTGTATGGGAGCCCCTTAAATATTTATTTTATTTTGTTTTTAGTATTTGTTGTTATAGCGGCAACATAAATATATAATTTGTGAAAATGTCAACTGTGTAGCTATCGCGGTTCTTGAGATACAGCCTGGTGACAGACAGACGGACGGACGGACAGACAGCGAAGTCTTAGTAATAGGGTCCCGTTTTTACCCTTTGGATACGGAACCCTAAAAAGCAAGATGGTATCTACATTTCCTATCTAACTATTTGTTTAATTAACATCAGTCTAATGTTTCAGAAAAGTTTTATAAATCAATACCTACCTATTTGCCATTTACTTTGTTGTTTAAAATATTGAAGAGCTTTTAACTTTTGACGGGTACTGTGTGTGTCTTTTTAAGACTAACTGTACTATTTTTTACTCAAAACTCGCAAGTCGCATATTACTGCAACGTGATCGAATCTCATTCATGCGTATATTTGTAAGCGCCAATATTGCGTTGCCATGACGTACAAAGCTAATTAAGGCAATGACGACAAACTAATCGTCTTGTTATCGTAGGTAATTACTGAATATTGCATCGATGACTCTGGCAATATCACTACTGATATTCATGAATAAATTTGCATGAATTATTATAGAGTCTTCTCTGTTCAAGCGCTACTGCTGAGCATAAGGTCCTGGGTTCAATTCCCATGTCGGGCAAAGTGATTTTGGGTTTTACCTTCTGGAATTTTTCAGTAGCAGGCCCGAGGTCTGGATTTCTGCCCCGTTGATGGCAATAGGCTCGCTCCCTATTTCTTGGGACTTAAATATAACTAGGCGAAACGTGGGTGTACACTTCTGCCTCACCTTTCGGAAATTACAGGCGTAATATTAAGTCATGACTCATGTTATGTAGTTAGGTAATAGGTAATACAGGCTGGTGTCCGCAACTCCACGTCAATGCGCGTATTTTGCGTACGGGTGGGAAAATCGATTATTTGATCCACCACAGCTCCTCACGGAAGGCCAGCAACGCCTTGACGTCACTGACCGTCTCACGTAGGGTACCTGGGTTACCGAAGTATGTACTTTGCCCTGTACGTGGCATCGGGCAGTGTAGAAACACATGTGCCGCTGTCTCGTCGTCCTCCATGCAGGCCCTGCACAGCGGACTGTCTGTTACTCCTATGACAAAGAGTTTTTTTATTAAATGTTCCGTGGCCAGTTAAAGCTGCAGTAATGTTATGTAGTTATAAGGTTGGTAGAGAAGTATGTAGTTACGTCAATCGATCGATATCTTCGTGTGGTTAAGCTGCCTTTGCAGCGGTCAGTTTATGGGTGATGATAATTCTTATCAAAAACCTAATTTTGTATAGATATCGCAGGCAATTTGTATGATTCCGCGTTTTACAAACGGCGTCGTCCGTTTAAAAACTCTCGCTGTTTTAAAACATACCGAACCCGGAGGATAGGTTTGGTTAGGTTGCTTTAAACCCTTTACACAGTAATAGGAGCCCCACGAAGTGGGCCTACGTCGACATAGGATGCAAGAGCGAGCAAAGGGCACCCCGAGGTTCAGTTTGGTTAGGTAAAATAGCGAGCGTTTGTAAACGGACGACGCAGTTTGTAAAACGCGGAATCAAACAAATTGCCTGCGACATAGACATGGTCATCAATAAAATTGTATTTACAGTGTTACTTTTACATACCACATAAATTGACACAATATTATTCGATACATTGCTCTGAAGCATTCATGTAATAATTAAGAAGTCTTTAAATTCTATATCACTTCTGATTTTTCATGTATTTTTGCTGAATAATTTAATACGATAAAAAAAAACTGCAGTGTAATACGACTTTTGCTGCTGGCCGTACCTACCTCAATATAATTCTGGCGTAAAAGGAGTATATAAGGAGCTGGGGGATGGAAGCGGTGTTGATGGGATGAAAGCGTAGACAGAGTAATCTACAGACTCATGGTATCCGTGTCACCGAAAGGGACAAATAATTACGGCAATCTTCACCATACTACTATTGAATTATGCACGAAAAAGATCTTATTTTCCGTTTAATCGCGGTGTAGTTTTTATAATTTCATTCATAAACGTCAAACTTGTGGTGCACATTGATGTGCTTAGCCGACACGCAGTAAGGGACAGAAATATTCTTACTCTGTCTCTTTTCTTTGCTAGTGACGTTAATATATTTCTCTTTTTCTTGTGCGAATGAAAAAGAAGATATGCAGCAGTCTATTGTTTGCTCTGTCTACGGATGAAAGCATGAGTTTACGTGTGTATAGTTTTGGTCCCATGATTTCAGTGATGTCAACTGATTAAACACGGATGTTAACTATTTAAACACTGTTTCTTGCAAGGTAGTGCCAAAGTATTGATATTTAAAGTGCTAGGTAAAGAACCTCAAGATACCTACAACATATTTCCATACTCTTCTAAGAACTTTTTGCTTGACAAACTCATGTTAATAATTTTTGAGTAGACTATTTACGAAGTTAAGCTAAAAAATTTGTAGTTATAGAACTTCATCGTTATTCTCTTGCCCTGATCAGAATTTTTATGAATTAATTAGAACGCAACTAAACAATTTATTTTAAATTAATGTATAATAATCAAAATACTTTACTTCACATAAACCTACATGGGCACTTGTGAAACGACAGAAGCTAGGTGCTCGGTCCCAATTGGTCGTTTCCTATGGAGAAGAACCGGCGAGAAACTCCACGGTTACTCTTTTAAAAATATTTAGCTTATACAATGTGTTAACAGGGATGGGATGACATACTTAGGCCTGTCAACAAGTACTCACAAAATAGAAAATTATCTACAAATCTGCAGTTTAATAAATTACGCTGTTATTTTTAAACAATCTAGGGTGACTTTCTAACTATAGGTAGGCACTTAATTACCTACTAGTCTATAATAAGACACGACGAATTTTGCCAATCAACTATGACTTGGCAACGTAACTAAAAACGTGCCACCCATCACGATGAGTTTGTTTTTGGTGTAAAATAGCACAGTATTTCATACTACAACGTCAAAATACCGGTTGTGATGAATTTCACGATATAATTTTTTTAAGGCCAATGTTTTGACTTCCACTGGCGTACAATCGAATTTAAACTAGAAATAAATAAAAGAAAGAAAATACTTTTATTTGCGAAAGAACATGACGCAAAGAGAAAAAGACAAACACAAAAAAAGAACATGTTGGGGGAAAATATGCGTCAGATCCACGCAAAACGGCACAGCGGAGACAGAGCCACTGCAACTAAAAATTATGTATTCTATTTCACCGTTTCCACCTATAATCTACCCTTATAGAAGCCCATATTTCTTGGTAAGGTAAAAATCCCTAACTACACGTCAAGCGTCTTTCCCTAAAATATAATTATTGAATAATAAATATTTCGATTATTCCAGGCGTCCACCCATTAAAGGGACGTTTATGGACATTTAAGGGATGTTTTTCTATGTTTCAGGACATAAATATCGTGTTTGGCCAAACGATATAACGAGTGTCGTCCCACGTTATTATTTATTAATATTTTATCGTGTTTAAGTAATGTTGATGTGTTTTATTTAACGACAGGGTATTTATGGTGGTTTGCTGTAGTAGGTACGTTCTGAGTTTATCTTGGACATCGTGAGAAAAGACCATGTACAGCTGGATACCAGTAACCATACTAGTATTATACATTCGAAAGTTACCTTTTCAGGCCTAAACCACTGGTTTAGGCCTGAAACCAGTGGTTATTAAATTATTATTAAGTTAACCAAATTTTTTCGAAAAACCTGATTTCGATAAAATTTGGCAGAGAGATAGATTGCATCCCGGGGAAGGACATAGGATAGTTTTTATCGACATACCTCGCGGGCGAAGCTGCGGACGGAAACTAGTTTTAAATGAAGCGACTGCCTTTCTGACCTTAACAAACCAGTGACTGGGTAACAGGATACCCCTTGGCAAGATTGGTGTTCAGATGTTCGGGCCGATTTTGGTCAGGGTGATTTCTTCAATTCCACAGTAAATAAAATATTAAAAAAAAAAGTAGTACGTAAGGTAGTAGGTGTAGTAGGTAAATATTATTATAATACACACATAATCAGCCTATAACGTTTCCACTGCGGGACACAGGCCTCCTTTCTGTGAGATGTGAGTGGCCGTACTCCAATGCACAAGCCCAGTGCGGGATGGTGGATGTCACCTCTTCGAATTTTTGGATCTAGGTTACCTCGCGATGTTTTCCATCACCGTTCTGAGAGCAGTGGTGATGAAATTATTAGCACAGTGTAACGTGCCTGCCTGGGTTCGAACCCACTATCTACAACTCGTAAGTCGAGGCCATTACCACTGGGCTACCATTGCTCTTTTAACAATGATACACACGACAAGGCTAAATATAAATGAAAATTCCAAAGCATATATTTTTAAGACCGCGACACGCCAACAACAGAAAAAGTTCTTGGCCTAACGTATCTCATTTCTCGCAGGCCAGTAGGTTTTGTGTCAAAACATGGCCATTACGAGGCTGTTTTTGACACTTTTTTGTCCAAGTGTAGCCTAAATTTGGTCTGCCGACTTGGCAAAAACTTGGCGAGGTCTGATTAGGCGTTTGCCAAGTTTCAATTAAATTTCTTCTAGGCAGCTGGAAAGCCTGTGTTTTATTATATTCGGGAAAACTTAACTGGTCTGTTTTTGGTACAGCTGATATTTTTTGTAATATTAAAGGATGGGTTATGAAACATGAGGTTTTTTGTGGAGACCTACTAATGTTAACAGATGTTACACGTTCTTTTGTACTTCGTACGTATAGGTCATCATCTGCTTAGCCTTTTCCCAACTATGTTGGGGTCGACTTTCAGTCTAACCGGATGCATCTAAATAAGTACCAGTATTTTACATGGAGCGACTGCTTATCTGACCTCCACAACACAGTTGCTGGGTAACACGGTACCCCGTCGTAAGACTGGTTGTCAGAATTTCGGGCTACTGACGACCCGTAACGACTGTCAAAGATCCACGAATGAACCGGGAACAACGGCTTAACGAGCTTTCCGAGGCACGGAGGGGTTATGGTATGTGAAGATGGTGATCCATCCACAGACCAACCGCGGCAAGCGTAGCTTAACCTGATCGATCGACCTGGGCGGCTGTTATTACTTAGCTACAGCTGTAGCCTCTGAGGTTGTTCTGGCATTTCATCTCAGAATAGTCAGATAGGAAAGGCTGACCTAATCTAGTTTTAAAAATATGATTGACGTGTAAAGGCTCCTTCAAACAGACACGACACGACACGCGACACAAAGGCACCGCAAGTCGCGCAACGAGCGGTGCCTTTGTGTCGCGCGCGATTATATCGCGTGTCGCGCTGTTTGTAGGAGCCTTTACAGTGTTTGTACAAACCTACTTACAGAAATAAAATCATTTATCATTAATGAAGACTACCATTCTGTTACACGTGGGCCTATAATTGTTTGAAATAAAGGCCAAATTAAGGCCATTATTAGGCTCATTAGATTGATGTTTCTTTGTTTTGATTGATGTTTCTTTCTTAATAATCACTGAAGGTCAAATCGCCGGTGAAAGTTTCATGCTGTCTCTTTCACTCTAAAATATATTGTAGCGACATAATACCTTTTAAGGATGTCTTAAAGTTAAGTAGGTAGTGTTCGAGTATTCGAAGCTACTTACAAATGATTTTGTTTTATTTGAAATGTGTTTTCAAATCAAAATCATTTATTTGCGTAAATAAGGTACAGAAATATTGATCTCTTATTCTGCCATTAATTTCGGCGTGCAAATTTTACATAACTATTAATTATATAAAGAAAAATTCATGAATTTGAATTGTGCATGTATTAAATAAATTAAAAGTAAGTAAATTGTATTAAATTCATTCTAATTTGGAAACAATTAATTAGTTATAATGTGACAATCTTAATACTACAATTCATGACTTACAGCTTATAATCTAGGAACTCAAGTACACTATAAAAGCATTTATCAATTAATATTTTTGTTAGAATACGCTTGAATTAAAAAAATGGTACTTGGAATTTTATTAAACAATTATAAACACATAATGTAACTGTTGTTCGATGTGAGTGTGAGATTCGTCTTGGGTTTATACAACTTGTTAGTATAATGAGATCGAGGGGCATAGTAGCTTGTCGCTTGCTGAAAAAGACACATGCTTGAAGACAAATATACAGGATTCCAAGATATAAATGCATGGTAAAATGAGTATCTTATATTTTCTAAAGTATGGGCGACAGGAATCTATTTGTTTCAACCCAAATATAGCCCTCAAACACTTTTTTTGCATTACAAATGCTTGATCAATTTCCACACAGCGACCCCAAAGAATGATACCATACCGCAAAATGGAGGATATAATCATAGCCGTGATATGCGGTAATTGCAGCGTTTCTAGATATCTCGCAGCTAATACGCCTCAGAGGGTAGACAAAACTATTCATTTTACCGCAAATGTCATTAACATGACTTTTCCAAGAGAAAAATGTATCTTATTATATATTTTTCAAGAAATTTAACTGAGTTAGTTTCTATCAGGGCGTTTCCTTTATATGCTACATTTAGATTCAACGATTTTGATCGGAAGGTGTGATATTGCATAAATTTTGTTTCAGTAATGTTGTCCTTTAGATTGTTAGCTTCTAACCACTCTATGGACGTTCAGAGAGCCGTGTTTATTTCCTGTTCATAGGTATTTTTATCGTTGCCTTTTAATATAATAGTGGTATCGTCCACAAATAGTATCCATTTATGATTCAAGATATTTACAAAATAATTAATGTAGAGTAAGAACAGTGGCGGACCTAAAATACTGCCTTGAGGCACGCCGTACCTATTTAACAAAAACGAATACTGTTTTAGATTGATCATTATAGCTTGACACTTCCACTGCCTGTACTCGATCACTTAGATATGACCTCAGCCAGTCTAATGCTTTTCCTCTGACTCCGTATCTGGAAACTTTTTCTAGCAACCGTTCATGACTGACATTATCAAATGCCTTACTCATGTCCTTATAGAGTACTGAAATAGGAATTTTATGACCAATAGACTCCGTAATTGATTTTATTAAATGAAAGGCTGCTAAATATGTGTTTCTATTCTTGCGAAAACCATTTTGTTCATCCTTTATAATTTGATGTTTTTCAATGAAGTTTGATAATATGTTACGAAAAACTTTCTCAAAAATTTTAGAAAATATAAGTATTAGTGCAACGGGCCTGTAATTGTCCATTTGTGTTTTATTTCCTTTTTTATAAAATGGTTTTACTACTGATCTCTTTAATAAATCAGGAAAAATTCCCGGTTCTAGTGAGAGGTTAATAACATATAAAAAAGGTTCCAAAATTATATTTACTGATTATTTTACAATGTCAATGCGAATTTCATCATAACCATTCATCACATCATAATCATTTATAGACATTACATTTTTTTTTTAAATCACTTGCCTTCCAATGGGTAGATAAATATAGAATTGCCGATCGATTCAATGCTTTCCATATGATTCAAGCCAGAATGAACTGACGTACTGTCTGGGCTATTCCTGGTAACCGAGTTAATAAAAAAAGTTATTATAATGATTTGCAATAGAGATTCTCTTGACTCTAGTCTAGGTCAGAGGTGAAAAAGGTTCGTTAAAAAAACATACAAACATCCGAACTTAGTACCTCCTCCTTTTTGTGAAGTCGGTAAAAAGGTCACTTGACCCAGTCTTGTAAAGAATGAGATTTGTACTGTTTCATTTCCTCCGTTCATTTGTTTCTCAAGGTTGGGTCTTTACCTCCTCAGGATATTAAATAGGTAATAGAAATGGACTAGACATCCGATTTTTATGGATTATGTATAGCTAAGATTTCTTAATTATCTTTGAGAGTTTATTGAGTTCAAAGATAAAATTAATATAGAGCCTATTGTATCCTATGTACATGTTGCTAAGATTTCTTAATTATCTTTGAGAATTTATGAAGTTCAAAGATTAATTAGGATTCTACTAACCTACTAATACCATAAAAGTTAAAGCTTGTATGTTTGTGAGTTAGTATGTTTGTTACTCAATCACGCTTTAAGGGCTGAACAGATTTGGATAAAAACTGGCACACAGGTAGACTGTTACTTGGATTGAAATATAAGAAACATTTTATCTGCGAATGGGAGTGAAACAGTTGCTAGGTACCTCTATAAATAGGGAAGTCATCTGCCTAGCCTTTTCCTAACTATGTTTAGGTCGGCGTCCAGTCTAACCGGATGTAGCTGCATATCAATATTTTCCACAAATCGACTGCCTATCTGACCTTCACAACCCAGTTACTGGGTAATAAGATGGGTATCTTATTACGGCAAGCGTAGCTTTTCCTGATATTATTATTACTTAGCCACAAGCCCCTCCTTTATAAAAACGGAAGTATCATTTCTAATTTGAATATTACTATCTTATATATTTATAAACATCCGAATTGAGAACCTCCTCCTTTTAGAAGTCAGTTAATAAATAAAAATTAATGTTTGTCCTCTGTGTTCCGAAACCATTGGTCAGATTGTGATGAAAATTTGGAAGGGTGTTCTGGGGGCGCCCGTGAGGCTTCGTAATTATTAAAATATGAGAAAAAAAAACATATCTGAGGCGGTACGAACTTTGCCGGGTCAGTTAGTATTAGGTAATATAAAAGCAACTTGATAATTATACATCCTACATAAGCACCTACGCTACCTACTCATATCTCTTAAATTTTCCTCATCGTACGTAATAAAATAACTGATGAAGACTCTTTTGATCCTTATTTTAATGAACCACCCATGAATTAATTATAAGAGCATAATTAGATTTAACTAACATGGAGAAATTCTTTGTAGAATGTTCGTTATTACTGAAATACAGGTTTGAATCAATTAAGGTTCGAAATGGAAAGAAAACAGAGAATACTGAGTACATTTCTTACGATTCGATAAAGTCAATTGAAGGAAGAGATTTATCGTAACTTAATTCAGGGATTCTAAGCAATTCGGTAGGAAAATGTCGTGGTAAGAACAAATATTGATTTACTGGGTGCCCTTGTTGGCAGGCAGTTATTTTCGTCCATTGTGTGGTTGGTTTTTAGGGTTCCGTACCCAAAGGGTAAAAACGGGACCCGATTACTAAGACTCCACTGTGCGTCTGTCTGTCTGTCAACAGGCTTTATCTCATGAACCGTGATAGCTAGACAGTTGAAATTTTCACAGATGATGTATTTCTCTTGCCGCTATAACAGTAAATACTAAAAACAGAATAAAATATATATTTAAGGGGGGCTCCCATACAACAAACGTGTTTTTTTCGGCGTTTTTGCCTTGTGGTATGGAACCCTTCGTATGCGAGTCCGGCTCACACGTGGCCTTTTATAAAGAAGTAGAACGTAAAAATAAAACATTGTACAACTTGATAAAACAGCGGTTGACCACTGCCTGAAAAATAATTTACAACTTACAACCAGTACTTTTTGACAACCAACTGATCAAAAACGTGGGACGACTTGCAGAATGAAAATATAATTTATTTTGATATTCTGCAAGTCGTCCTAAATGGGCCTTAGGCATGTAGGACGACTTGATGAATTACTCGATAAAACAGCAGTTGATGGCAACATTATTTCAGTAGACATTTAGACAAGAACCGTAGACAGAGTAAACTATAGACTGATGCATATCTTCTTTTTCATTTGCATAAGAAAAAGAGAAATATTAACGTCACTAGCAAAGAAAAGAGACAGAGTAAGAATATTTCTGTCACTTACTGCGTGTCGGCTAGGCACATTAATGTGCACAACAAGTTTGACGTTTATGAATAAAATAATAAAAATAATGAATGAATTAATAAAAACTACACCGCGATTAAACGGAAAATAAGACCTTTTTCGTGCATAATTCAACAATAGTACATTTGCGCAACTGTGGAAATGGTAAGGTGCAGTGTAATAAGCTGTAAAAATGATAGTATGATGAAGATTGCCGGAATTTTTTGTCCCTTTCGGTGACACGGATACCATGAGTCTATAGATTACTCTGTCTACGACAAGAACATTGAAGGCCAAGGCCAGTCCTGTTGGTATTATGTCTCATCAATTACGTAAGCGTCTTATTAGCTTTAAATTATGATTCAATTATCGATCTGTTGACGTTTTGTTTGTTTAGCTATGTTGTGTGAGATTTAACAAGTCAGTTCTAGTCCGGTTAAAAGAGCAATCAATTCTTTTTGCCAACCCACCTTGAGCAAGCGTGGGGATCGATGCTCGTGGATTCTCTGGAAGAGGAGCAAGATATAAACCATCAAAACAATGTCATTAAAAAGGTTACAAGCGTCGCAGCAACCGGTTTCCATCACTGCAATATTAATTGCTATCACGATGATAATGATGATGATGCATTTAATGTACCACACACTGTACTACAAAACAATTTATAATAATCGAATTCTATAAGTTTTTCATTCATTCATTCATTTACATCATAATAAAAAAGCAATATTAATAAAAATATCTGTTTACTACTATAATCAAAATAGTTTTTAGAATGCACATCTCTAATTTTAGATCAAGTAGGTACCTAAATATAATTACCTATTTAATTTCCAGGTAGGAGTCAATAAATTACTTTTGATTAATTACTTTAGAAGCGTGTTTTGATGAATACTTGCCAGAATATTTCACTTGATTAATTTAATATTCTAATATATTAGTTAATCACCTGTTCGGAATTACGCTGGAGTACAAGGTTGATAGGAGTTCAGGATCATTTCGAGTGCTATTATGGGATGCTTAAGTGACTAATAAATATGAAATATCTTCTATATAAAATTCAATGATCTGACTGAGATATCAACGCACAGCCTAAACCGCTGGTCCTAGAGACATGAAATTTGGAGGATGTGTTTTTTGTGAGGAGTAGGTATCCAATAAGAAAGGGTTTTTCGAAATTCCACCCCTAAGAGGATGAATGGGGTCCGATGACATTTCACGCGGACGAAGTCGCGGGCAGAAGCTAGTACATGTATAACATAACATCACGCCTATATTCCCCGTTGGATTAGGGAGAGATGTGCCTGTAGTACACCTTCATTTCGCCGGTTATGTTTAAGTCCTCCAAACGGCAGTTGGGCCATGGACCAGGGGCACTCGGACCCCAACGCAACCACAAACGTCTTGAAAATATAATTACCGATACTACTCTATCAATACTTATGCCGCTTAATAAACATTGCTTAGTTATCATACATCGTTTTCAAGGTGAAATGGAACGTAGTAACAGATAGGAAAGTGAGTATCGCTAAGTAATCTCCCCGTTATCAGTGCGACCCCTCAAATTGGAGGGTGAGTGTCAGAAGTCAGTGGTATCAACTTGATAAAATAAGGTCAGTCGCACTTGGGAACTACTCTATGTAATACAATTTATCCATTCTTCTATAGTGCGACATTTCTTGTATTATATCAGCCTATAGTTGACCCGTTTTAGCAAAGTAATAGCAGTAATTTTCCTTTCCCTAAAATCTCTCCGTAAGAACACAAACAATACACTATGTGTGGTTTTCGTTAAGAGCGTTTACGCCGTACGGCATTTCATACAAACTTAAAAGCCCTTGTTTTTCGAAATTAATGAACCAATTTTAATTAAACTTCATACGCATAAGCAGGATACAAAGGTCTAAAACGTTACTTAAGTACACACACACAGCCAAAAATAAAATTAATAAATAAAAATAAGAAACAATTAACATTTTTTCGATAATAGTATTCATATCATATTTTTGGAAGAGCAATGGTGGCCCAGTGGTAACTGCCCTGACTTACAAGTTTGTAGGTCGTGCGTTCGAACCCAGGCAGGCGCTTTACTTTGAGTAAATAATTTCATCACCACCGCTCTCAAAACGGTGAAGGAAAACATTGTGAGGAAACCGGCATGCATGTCCAAGTACCAGAAAGTGGAAGGCATGTGACATCTACTAACTAAAATCTAAAATCACCTGCCAATAAAACAAAGAAAGAAAATTAGATTTATTTGTCACAAAAACACAAAAAAGATAAGATAACTCGAATAAAGTAGATAAAAAACAAAATAGATTTGAACCAGATGTGAGTAAATAGGTTTCACAACAGATCCTCAAAATGATTGAATGAATTTCACAACAGATCTTGAAATGTAAGGAAAGAACAGACAACAGAGGCGGATCATATTGTTCTAAAGTTTCCAAGAAAAAATTAAATATCTGCTTGTATGTACCTCCCAATGCTACCAAGAAAAATATCAATTGAAAACATGGCGTAGGTCATATTGAAATTGAAAAGTAAGTCGGTAATATTTCTCTTTTCTAACTTATATAATGGTGTATCTACGTGGTTTCGAAGTTTTTCTTTGAGGTTTTCTGTTGGGAAATTGCGCTTTCGTATGTCCGTAACAGGACTCCACTTGGAAAGTTCGGGCCATTGAAAAGTTATTTGATGTAAATTATTTCGTATGCATACGTAGTGAAGTAAAGTTTGAAGTAACGAAAAGGTCAACTTTATCGCTCAATTAAAGTTGATATTTAAAGTGGTTTAATTTTTGACGTGACAACGTCTTAAATTAGGTTGCGGCTGGGAGTCACTTATGAAAAAGTGTAACGCTCGGTAACGTTACGATGAGTCACCGAACGAGAGAGAGGCCCGCCGAATGCCTTGCGTCTCTCTCCCACTCAACTATCATTCAATTCCTTGTTCCTATTGTGCAATTTAATTATATTCATATCAATAAATATTCTACCGAGAAAAAGACGTTGTCACGTAAAATCTTCGCCCGTAAAACCGACTTTACAGGCAACCATTTTTTTATAGGCGATCTTTTGGCCACTAATAATTATAACATTATGCATATACGATAATGGACTATCTGGTATTCATGTGTCAACTGACTTTCAATTATGTATTTTAATCTATAAATTAGGTATTATTGATTGGGAGAAGACACTGTCTCCTAAACACAGGTGTTTTTATCTAACGCAGAAGTCAGGGTTTCTTATTTGTTTGTACATATTTTTTAGGCCAAAAAAGATTTTTTTTTCTTTTGCACGAGATATTTAAAAATGTTTAAGTAAAGGAAGTAAATACTTATCGACATAATCAATCGATGAATTTCTTTACATTTTTAAAACTCAGAACCAATAACTCTAGGTTAATTCCAATCCACTGGAGATGGCCCCAAATAATTCCATAGACTATTTATTAATCATTTAACATAATTTATTCCACTTCGCGAATTATTTGCCAATAGACCTCATTTAATAGTTCAATGGTTTTTATCAATGGGTCACGAGGGCCAAAGTGCCAATTTAATATATTATTTCAACGCCGTGATTATTGTGGAGCGTCGAAATATTTGAACTTCAAAAATGAACTGACTGATTACACTGTAATTATTATTGAGAGTTGGTTAGTATAAATATTTTTAAGAAAATAAAAAAAAACATTCAATCCCAATGCTTATTATGTATTCGTTTTGAATTAAGTGCCTTTCCAATGTAATCTTAGGTGTAATATATTATAATGTACAATTGTTTGTTTTCCCTAACAAAATAAATAAATAAATAAGTGCCTTAGGCATCTTCAGGGCACGCTCGTTCCATCATAGACCTCATCCATCGCTTTCCATCAGGCGTGATCTTGGTCAAGAGCGGACCCATTCAAAAACTATAAAGTAAAAATACATTAAAACCGAGTACATCCCGAGGACAGCCGAACACATCCGAAGCGGGTATTTTTTTAATCGTCTTATAACAAACCACGCTCGGTGTCGCTTACGGTAACAGTGGCACGAGTTCAATAGTTTTCTCCTATCTCAAAAAATGCCCAAAGCATCTAAAGAAGTTTTCAATCAAAAAAAAAAAAATATTTTAATTAAGAATGTCCACTAGTTTTGTTGGTTATGAAACGTCGCGAAAACTTTTAATTTCATTATTTGGCTACTAGCCTGATATATATATAAACATTACAGATGAACTTGTACAAGTCAAGGATGTTTTTTTGAGACAATTTAATACATGACCATTTTCCTTCTGTTACAGGTAACATCAACACCACAATTACAGGAAATATAAGGTAAGAATCATATAACATTTAACGCTACAAAACTTACATAGGTATTTAGGTACTTATATTATATAGGTATATGTGCGAATCTTCACATAGGTTTTAAGATAACGATACGATCAACCCAATGCACAAGACAAATGATCGTCTTGACTGGTAATTTCAGCCTGTGAACTGGATTGAAATCCAGTTTACAGCCTGGAATTAATAACCAAATTAAATATCAATTAATTAGCCTTGGTTGTATTTATTGCTTCCTAAATTTAAATGTTGATTTTACGATGAATTTTGGGATGCATGAAGAAGCCTCCTCGTGTAGCGCAGTTTGTTCCACCAGTTACTCAACTGAACCGAGCGCTCGGAGCATCCTGGACAGTCACACCCAGTACCTTATTTGACTGGCCAGTTCTTCCCTTGCGGTGGTAGGCCTAAAGCCCGCCTGGTTTGCAACCACTCTTCCGCTCCGGTGGGAGGGTGGCCTCACTCCGGTCCGGCGCGGCGTCAAGCAACCTGCTGTGTTTCGTAGATGTGTGGCCTGAGGCATCTTCTGGGCACGCTCGTTCCATCATAGACCTCATCAGTCGCTTTCCATCAGGCGTGATAGAAGACAAGAGCGGGCCAATAAAGCAATAAAAAAAATGAAATAAAAATTAACTCTTAGTGCTTGGCGAGACTGCCAGCGCGGGCACGGGGCGGGCGCGGGGCGGGCGCGGCGCGGCGTACTCAAACATAAGAACTTCATTTGAGTATCCATAGGGGGCACGCGGGCGCAGTGAGCGGTGTGGGCTGCTCGGCCCGGGGAGTGCCGGGCTCATTCATACAAGTGGCCGCAGTGGGAGCGCGGGCGGCCCGCGCGGGGACCAGGGTTCTCAAACTAGTTCGAGATTTTTTTTCTAGTAAAAATAAGTCTTCTTCATTCATATTATATATTGACAAACACTGAACACGACAACACGCAGAACGCAGCCGCACTCCACTGCGGACAGGCATACCACGCGCGTCCCCGCATCCGCGCCGCTCCCCGCCCCGCGCTGCCGGTCTGGCCAAGCACTCACATTTCAAATGGACACACGTATCTCTAAGTCCATCCACATACACAAATACAGTTCAGGTGGAACATGTCCCACCGATATAGTTGAGATGTCATCTAGGAGACGTGTTCAATCAAACCCTACGACCCGTGACAACTCGACCTTTTGCATGTCAATGGTTAAGTGTGCAAACTTGCCTGGATCTAAACTTGTAGTTACCGACGCCAGGATTCGAGTATAATAATTATGGTTATAAGATTGTAATTAAACCTGTACAAGATTCGATTATGAGTTAAAAATTGAGATTTGTCGTACAGAAACATGCTACGATTTCTATAAATAGTTATATAATATCACTTTATTAACAAACTAAGGGCAAATTGGAATATTGACAGCTTTTGAACGCGATTGTTACTCGTGTAGTGACAGTTCAAGTACATACAGCCATTATGAAATGATAGACTGCCCCGTTGGTCTCGTAGTTGCATGCGCGACTGCTGAACGTGGGGTCCTGGGTTCGATTCCCGGGTCGGACAAAGTGTTATTGGGTTTTCCATTACGAATTTCTTAGTAACAGTCCGAAGTTTGGAAGTTGGCGGTATAATACCCCCGTGCCTCGGAAAGCACGTAAAGCCGTTGGTCCTGCGCCTGAACTCTCCCCGGTCATGTCGGATTGCCGTCCCATCGGACAATGAGAGTAAAGGAACAGAGAGTGCACCTGTGTTTGCGCACACACTTGTGCACTATAATATCTCCTGCGCACCCGGCTAATCTCCATTGAGATTGGCCACAGTGACCGAAAACGGTCGGGGAGGCTATTATTATTATTATGAAATGATCGAGCCCTTTTGATATTAGCCCAATCGGATGCTATGCGGCTACTCTTCCCTAAGTAAAATTACGTAGGTGTATTCATACGCTGCGCGTCAATATCAGCATTAAACTAATTCAATTCCTTTATATGTACGGGTTTTGCTCGTACATGTATTATGACACCAATATTTGTCACCAATCCACCTCCAAATAGTGCGCCCAACATTGGCTACCAACAAGCCAGTAATTTCGCACGAATTTGACGAATTACCTGTTGTGGTTTGGTTTTCTCGAACCCATTTCTCTAAAAAGGTACACATGTACTTACATAAAAAGCTACAGTTATCATGACCTTGTTCAGCCTTAGGGGTTGTTAGGAAAATCTAGATGTTTTGAAACACTCTCATTTCCATTATGAGTTGCGATGAATATTTGAGTGAATACTGAAAATTGTATACAATCACTGAATATTATGTCGGAGTATTTTTAGGTTAGGTCACAGACATTTAGGTAGAATCTATCACTTGGCTGGTTTTGAATTGCCACCTCGAATATATAAGCTTGAGTGAATTCTCTATTTAATCAGGCGTAGGTAAGTTTATTCGTGTAAAAATATGTTTTTTTTTAAACTCAGTCTCTGTAAACAACGATGGGCATTGACCGAATAAATTTCTTTGCCCAACTTTGGATACCAACTTTATTAAGTTTTGTTTTTATAAATAAAACTATAATGCTACGTAGGCACTGACAGCAGGTGGTTGCTTAGCACCTGTCAGACAATCAAATCCCTGTTTTTACGTCATTAATTCATTCAAACTAGGAAAAATTTAGTTTTTAGTTTCTCTCCTGTGTTCCAAAAGTAAGAACCATAATATATACTTTAAGACCCAAACAAGGTTGATAAACATCGAGATTAGAGAGAGATATATACGACACTAAAATTACTTACTAAAATACACAACATCATAAACCTTTTATATTGATTAAAGAAATGACTATGAAAGCCTTAGTGCTGTGTAGCAATGAGGTCAAGACGTAATACTATTGATTATATGACTTTATACGAACCGACGATGTATCGATTTGTCCTTGATAGACAAAACAGAGGCGTTTTTACAAAGTTACCGCATTAAAAATGCTAATCGTTTCATTTATACTCTTGAGAGCAGTGGTGGCTAAGTGGTAACGGCTGCGACTTACAAGTTGTAGGTGGTAGGTTCGAACCCAGACAGGCGCTTTACTTTGTGTAAATTATTTCATCACCACTGCTCTCAAAACGGTGAAGGAAAACATTGTGAGGAAACCGGCATGTCCTAGAACCAAAAATTCGAAGACATGTGACATCTGCCAACCCGCACTGGGCCCGCGTGGTGGTTTACGGCCCACTCCCTCTCACCGAGAGGAGGCATGTGTCCCAGCGGTGGGAACAATTATAGGCTGATTATGTATGTTATGTAAAGGTTTGTTTAAACCCAGGCTTTTAAATGCAAACTAGCTTTTGCCCTCGACTTGGAAGAAGTATATCCTATGGCACTAGGTAACTCTGTAAATTTCTATCAAGAATGTTTGAAAGAATTTTTGTTTTGTTTTTTTTTTGTGAATTTTATGCTTTCTAATCGTCAGCTCTGAGAAGAAACACAAAACAAAATCAGAGGTCACAGTCTCTTTTATAAAGTCCAGACATTATGTTGGCCAGATCATATGAGGTACACATGAAGTGGTTTGTTTTCTTTGTAGAGGAAATAACTATCTCTATTATTTATGGTGTTACCGCTCGCATGCCGCAATCATAGACACTATAATATTTCCGGTATGTCTTGCTTATAATCTACAACATACACGTAACAACAAACACGTGTCTAGTATTTTTATGTAAAGAATCTATGTACAAAATTTCAAAACTGTATCTTGAAAAATCACAAAGTTATAAGCTTGTTAAGTTACCTGTTTATCCGTACAAAAACACGCTCACCCGCGCCGCTCGCGGTGCGCCGTCTTGCGCTCATTGATAATAGTACCTAGGTACCTAACCGTTCGGCGCGGAGATTGGATAACCTACTTTGTGTCGCTCGGTGTTCAACTTTTAACCTTTTTTAAATATTTTTGGGACAAAATATAACATGGGGTAAAAATTATTGGAATCGATTCAGTTACTTATTCTGAACAAACTACCTATTCAGGTTTCGCATAAACTAAAAATAACGTTGTATGTAATAAAAAGAATAATAATATATTCTTTATTTCGGACTACACGTACAAGTACGAGATATAATGTTAGTAACAATGACTTAAAAAACTATGTTAGTAAACTTTTACAAAACTAAATAAATTCCTCCAGACCGTATTTCGGCCACGGCGGCCATTCTCAACGGAGACTAGCCTTCGGCGCGGGAGATATCATAGTGCACAAGTGTGCGCGCAGACACAGGTGCACTCCCTCTTCCCTCACTCTCATTGTCCGATGGGACGGCAATCCGACACGACCGGAGAGAGATCAGGCGCAGGACCAACGGCTTAACTTGCTTTCCGAGGCACGGGGGGTATCACACCGCCAACTTCCAACTCCGGGCTGTTAGTAAGAAATTCCTAATGGAAAAACTCAATAACACTTTACAAAACTAATACGATAATAAAGACGTGGCCCAACACACAATGGCACGTGCCTCCTCCGTACCCAGTGCCTTACAAAGGGACTGTCCACTTTGTTTAATAATGTTTGTTTGTTTTGTTGTTTTTTGTTGTTTGTTAACGTTCCGGTGATGCAAAGTTTTATAGATCATACAGGATTGATTTTATTTATTACACACATTTTTAACCGACTTCAAAAAAAGGAGGAGGTTCTCTGTTCGTCGGAATTAAAAAAAAAAAAAAATTATGTAAGTTCCCCGATTACTCGAAGACAGCTAGACCGATTTCAAAAATTATTTTTTTGCTTGAAAGGGTATACTTTCCAGGTGGTCCCAATGTCATCAGGTCAGGATCTAATGATGGGATCCTGGAGAAATCGAAGGATCTCTTCAAATATTATAGGCACACCAGCGATTTGGGTATTTTTTATAGTAACTCGTGCATTTGCTCTCGGAAAGTACCATTTGGTGAAGAAGAACTGATGATGACGACCACAGATGGCCACCGGAACTATTAAATAATAAGTATTTCACGGGTTACGATTCGATTACATTAATATGCTTGCTAAGCAATTTATGCTCGTCACAATGCGAATGGTGAAATGGAGCTGATGGTGGAATACCAGGAGAACTCCTCAACAATGAACGTCCCTGCATCGGGAAAAGCAATATTTTGTAAAAGGCGATGAGCAAGTTGACATTAGGCTATTGTAACGTAGATGCATTATAAACCGAATCACTAAAAAGCGAGAAATAAAAACTTTTTAACAAAAAAAACCGACTTTCAAAAAAAACACTACAAAGTGAAAAATAACTTTAATACAGATCCAAAGACACCAACTTCCGAAATTAAAGTTATTTTTCACTTTGTAATGTTTTTTTTTTGGAAGTCGGTTTTTTGTTAAAAAGTTTTTTTTACAATTGTTTTTAACATGCATGATTATTCTAAATGATAAACGAGAGAGATGAATGATCAAGAGGTATCTTTTACACAGAATATATCTCGCTGCGTCAATGGTGCTATATTAATGGTGCTAAATTAATGTTGCTATACTCTACTTGCGTTTGGCTCGTTTTTTTTATTCGTAATTTGAATAATGAAGTGATATTGTTTTTTTTTTTATTCCATTACAGGGCAATAAACAGCAAGAAAACTTATTTTAAAGATTATTTAACCCAATTATTATAAATTTTGCCGGGCACACTTATGAAGGTATGATGTTAAAGTGCCCCACTGTCACACGACCTTCTAAGCTTCCACAAAATTGATTTTCACCTCACGATATTGGTGATAAATAAAATTTAATTAACGCCATACGTTATTCGTCGCAGAATTCTGTCACGTATAAATTCTATCGTAGGATCGAGCTGAAGCTACTGGTAATGTTCTACGCTCTGTAATTCGATGCTCGTAAATCTCTCCGTATTGGCAAGTTGACACTACACGAAACTGGGTTTTGGTCTGGCTTTGAGGGTATTTGGTATATGAGGTGGAACGAAAATAACTAGGATATCGGAAACTATAGGTAATATCGTAAAATACTTTCTGGCACTATGCTTTTCAACGTAAGACTTGGCTTCTTTAACTAACTTACCGATGATACCGTGACGAAATTTGTACTCAATGGTGATGTGGTAGGATATACAGAATTCTAAAATATTAGGGTCTCCCTTGTTTCATCGAAAGGAAATTGCCAAATTATCACTTCCCAAACAATTTTCCGCATAATTTCATTTGCCAAATCATTACTTAACAAATAAACTTTTCACAAAAAATTGTAACGCAAACCTAATGTTTGGCAAGTCAACGTTTAAACAATAACTTTCTTAACAACTAGTACTTTTACCAATTTTTATTTAGTCAAATATTTCAGTTGGTATAACATATCTTACGACAAATAAAATAAGCCAAATATTTAGTACCGTCGGGGACCAAATGAAAATGTGCGTACTAAAATCATTCCAAACATTGCGTTGGTATAAAAAAGGTTGCTAAAATTTGTTTGGGTAGTGAAATTTTGGCAAAGTCTTTTCGGCAAAACGGCAGGATCCCAAAATATTAACATGTAAACCTACATTCTTACAAAATAATAAATTCCTTCTGATTCTGATTCTAAAACTTAATTTCGTAGGGAATTTAGTTAGTTTGAAAGGTGTCATGTTTAGACGTTAAGGAATGAACTTACGGATCGTGTCTATTCTAACTTCCAGAAAGGTAAAAATTGGCTTATTTTTCAGACGTCATAAATTGTTGGAACTCTTGCAAACATCAATTTTATACAGTTTCGTAGCAAACAGCTTAATAGGTGTGGTGGCAGGGTCTTCGACGTGCAAACTAAAACCATGATTCAGCACATGATTCGAAACACCCTGCGTAGAAATCTTCGTCACTTAAGGCTCCTACAAACAGGCGCGACGCGCGATATAATCGGCACCGCTCGTTGGGCGTCTTGCGGTGCCTTTGTGTCGCGCTCGATTTTATCGCGTGTCGCGAATGTTTGAAGGAGTCTTTGTAAAGAAACAAATCGGGTGTTCCATAGAATAGTGCGCGGTACTTACGCGGTCAAAATTTATGGTATTAAACGCCCCCTGTGTTGCAATGAGATGTACCGAATTCATGATAATAGGCTCTGCGTCGATGTCCCTGCCACTCTGTATATGAATCCAAGAGCGCCATTTGATAGCTATACTCGTATATTGTGGCTAAATAACAGCAGCCGCACAGGTCGATCGATCAGGTTAAGCTACGCTTGCCGCGGTTGGTCTGTGGATAGGTGACCATCTTTACATACCGAGACCCCTCCGTGCCTAGGAAAGCACGGTAAGCCGTTGGTTCCGGTTGTCATTCGTGGATCTTTGACAGTCGTTACGGTAGTCAGAAGCCCGAAAGTCTGGCAACCAGTCTTACCAAGGGGTATCGTATTACTCAGTAACTTGGTTATGGAGGTCAGATAGGCAGTCGCTCCATGTACCAAAATAGGCTGGTATTCAGCTGCATCCGGTTAGACTGGAAGCCGACCCCAACATAGTTGGGAAAAGGCTGGGCAGATGATGACTCGTATATTTCAATCTTTCATATTTTAATCAAAATAACTCTCTGACTATTGAGCCAGCATGAAATTATGAATTTTTCCGCGGTGATTAAAGTGTTCATTCGCAAAGCAGGGTGACAATTAGCGTTAAAGGTCTTAACACGGAGTTTTCAACACAAGTATGCTCGCACGGCGAAGCGAGCTGGCTGAGGCTACTAATTGACCCTTCATCACTTTTTCTCTCTTCCACATATATTTAACGAGCGTAGTATAATTAGGTCAGGTGCAAGGAGGAATATCAGTTAACCTTTTGACCGCACCTTTTGACACGTCAAAAAATAAAAAACTGGCCAAGCTCGAGTGACAGACAAGGCAAAACGCCGAAAAAAACACGTTTGTTGTATGGGAGCCCTCCTTAAATATTTATTTTATTCTGTTTTTAGTATTTGTTGTTATAGCGGCAACAGAAATACATCATCTGTGAAAATTTCAACTGTCTACTCTATCACGGTTCATGAGATACAGCCTGGTGAAACACGGACAGTGGAGTCTTAGTAATAGGGTCCCATTTTTACCCTTTGCGTACGGAACCCTAAAACAATTCAAAATATAACATTTAAAATAGGTCTTTGCACCTAGCACAGCATACATAATAGTACTCTGGCAGTTAAGAGGTGGCCAGTCTCAACTGACTCTCAATCTTTTATTTACAAAGAATCGTCATCGAATAAAAAGTTATCCGTAAAGTCCTTAACTTTACGGATAACTTTCCTTCGGTCAACATAAAATATTCAGAGTGGTATTACGATTGAATCTTTTTAACAATGAATCAAATCATTGTTACAAATCGCACCTTAAGCATAATACCATCGTATACGTTGACTCCATTTCACTTTAAACTTCACTATCAGGAGCAGACGCCATAATGACCACAGTAAAAGTGCTTGGCCAGACTGGCAGCGCGTGTCGGTGAGCAGCGCGGGTGCGGGAACGCGGGTATGGACGAGCTATGGCGTGAGTTGCCCGGGCGCTCCCCGCGCCGAGCAGCCGTCGCCGCTCACCGCGCCCGCGTGCCCACTATGGACATTCATCTTATGTCATCACTGCGCCACGCCTGCCCCGCGCCCACACTGCCAGTCTGGCCAAGCACCTAAGAATACCTATGTGGAATGCAATAAAAGTATTGAATATTGAGTAAAGATAACAGACGTTTGCTCTGTATTTACGTGTTTATCCTTCATAAATGGCTTTAGAGTTCTTTAGCTCCGTCAAATAAACAAAAACCTTTCATATTTGATGTTCTTTTATGTGAAGCCTGGAAGTCTGAATTTGATACCTCTTTTTTTATTATTTGTGAAGTTTTCTTTGATTCTTATGTATAGGAACCTAAATAGGTAGGTATGGATAGGCTGACAGTTTTGCTTTGCAAGTAAGTTATGATAAGCATTTCAGAAACGGGTTGTCAGTATCGCATTGACATCATGACACATACGTGTAGTATTATATCTAACGAAGCGACGGGCGCTTTACTTGTGATTAACAAGTGTATAGAGGTATCAGGAATAGGGTGTAAAGTTCACTCAACCTCCATAGCAAGCGAGGATCCTCCAACCAGACGGGGTGTTGTGGCTGGTGGGCAACTGCCCGATGATTCATGTCGGGCCGTTGTATCTATACTAGTTGCGCGGTAAACTCTGCTTGCGAGATGAAGGATTTGCGTGACGTCAGTATGACGCGTTGTTCGCATGTGGCGTTGTAGATACCGCTACAAGTGTATATACAAACTCCGGGAATGTGCGTTTGCGCAGGAGCTTTCGGTACCGTCCGAGACAATAGCGAAGTCGCCTCCTGCGCCACAGCGAGTTTATACACTGAGTAACCACAAGTAAAGCGCGAGCTTAAAATACTGTATCTCTGTGGTAAATACCTACATACAGTCACATTTCGGGACATGACTACACATAAAGAACAATATTAAAATTAGAAGCTTTCCCTGTGTTGTCAGATTGCTTACTCATGGTATAGTACCCATCGCGGAGCTCCTAATTGTCTCAACTACACTACATGAAATATAGTAGATACATAAATTTTATGTAAAATACTATCAATCATAATCATTAATCGAATTTATCATCATCATCATTTCAGCCAAAAGACGTCCACTGCTGGACATAGGCCTCCCCCAAGCACTTCCACTTCGACCGGTTCTGTGCTTCAATGTCGCTCACAATGGGCCTTATAAGAAGTCACCCAAAGGGCAATGGAGAGGGCTATGCTTGGAGTTTCCCTGCGTGATCGAATCAGGTATGAGGAGATCCGCAGGAGAACCAAGGTAATCGAATATATACAAAGAAATAAATGAAAACACTAACAATACTAATGCATAGGAGTATTTAGGAACCATCAAGTAAATCCCTTCAAAAGCATAACAATGAAAAATAGATCACAGACAACAAACTGGTCGATGTAAACGATCTGTTTTTGTTGATTACTCGATACAGGTGGCTAGAACAATATTGGTCAAATGTCGTTTAACCACAAACATTGACCACCCTGAATTCCTGAGCCATTTATACCCACGCGATCGAAGTTAAACGACGCATTTGTAGCTACTTCTTTCGTGTGGGTTTGAAAGAACCCCATATTAGCCGTAGCCGTATTTTAGTGTAGGCAAGGACCAATCTTTATTAAAGAAGTCCAGCTTATCCCACCATCTCCGTCTGGGCCTGCCGCGATGTCGCTTGCCATTAAGCGAGCTCCACTGGGTCGTAAGTTTGACCCATAGAAAACTACATATTATGTATTTAATTACTTGATAACAAAGATCAAAATTGCATATAATTTTGACCAATGTGGAGTTGCCATCAAACTAAAACATTTTAAAGGCCTGGTCATTTTTTGTATCTATTTATTTGTCAGAGTCTGTCGGTGTCACATTAAAAATTCGGTCTACATGCAAAGAAGGTGGCTTAATGGTATTCTGCGGCATTGACATTACGACGCGTGGTGGATTACGGCCCACTCCCTCGCACCGAGAGGAGGCCTGTGTCCTATCAGTGGGAAACTGGGAACATTATAGGCTGATTGTGTGTGACATTAGGACGTAATATCGACGGTTAACCGTCAAGACCTCCTATCTACAAATTCAGTCTTTTAAAAAAGTGTAAATTTCTTCTGTCTTACCTAACGAAGTACAGAAATAATTTATCTTAATATTGTAAGTAATTATATGTATTTAAAACTAACCGTATTTTTGGTTTACTCATAATTACATTCGAATCAAAGTTACAAGATTTTTTGCACCTCCTGTAAAATTTTGACATATTGAGTTAGGAGGTCTTGACGGTTAACCGTCGATAAGTAATGTTGAGTCGGTAAAGCCGATTTTATCGTACAATGAGCAGACAAAGGCTAACATATTTAGGCTATACCTACCTGTGAAAGCTAGATCGAATGAAGCTGGGTCTCTGTTGGATATCTATCTATTCTCGCGTTGTTGGCGGCGGTTCGAGTAAATTTTTAAACTGTCTGTTTCGCTGTCTATACAAGCTGAAATGTTTGTTTCTATTAGCCACATAGTTGTGTAGACGTCTGATATTATTAATAACGCTTTCAAAATCAAAATCAAAATCAAAATATTTTATTTCACATAAGCCTACATGGGCACTTATGAAACGTCAGAAGCTAGGTGCACGGTTCCAATTGGTCGTTTCCTATGGAGAAGAACCGGCAAGAAACTCCACGGTTACTCTTTTTAAAAATAATTGGCTTTTACAATATTTTCAAATTACAGTAGGTATGGGAGGATAGCGTAGGCTTTGTTTTCATTAGCTGAGAGAATTATTGGGTATTAAGTAGTGAGGTAAGATAATCGTTTTTTAGTTGAGTTGCTATTGTAATTTGTATTGGTAAAAGCTTTCGATGTATTGAGACAAATCGGGCAGCATTTACCGAATTTATTGAAATAGTCTTTTGGGAACGTGCAAAGGTAATATTTTATCGGAGTACAGGATCATCCTTTTTTCTTCGAAAACTTTCAAGCGGCTCTACGTTAAGCCAACCCAGATTTTCGAACTGAAAGATAGAATCTGACAAATCTGGGCTCCATTCCGGCCATTCGAATCCAGTGTTAAAGTAGTAAAGTGAGAAATTTACATGAAAACATTTTAGATACAGGTAAGTGTGTGAGAGTTACAACTATTAATTTGTTACCAACCTATCTCTACTACTTTCTACTACTATTTTCGTTTTATCTACGGTCAAAAGACCTACTGTTTAAAATACTTAAAGATCGTTTCACCGATTTTTGTAATAACTAATGAACGAAATACATAGAGGAGAATTCACAGTCAGTTAATAAAATACGAGAGCAGTGGTGGCCAAGTGGTAACGGCCGCGACTTACGAGTTGTAGGTCGTAGGTTTGAACCCAGACAGGCGCTTTACTTTGTGTAAATTATTTCATCACCACTGCTCTCAAAACGGTGAAGGAAAACATTGTGAGGAAACCGGCATGTCCTAGAACCAAAAATTCATAGACATGTGACATCTGCCAATCCGCACTGGGCCCGCGTGGTGGATTACGGCCCACTCCCTCTCACCGAGAGGAGGCCTGTGTCCCAGCAGTGGGAACATTATAGGCTGATTATGGTATGGTAATAAAATACGTAACCCTCTAACCTACATAAGTAACGTCACATCCGATGACTAAGTAAGTACCTAAGGTAAATTCATTACCTACCTCCAACCCAAAATCTGTACCCACCATTATCCATAAATTAGTACCAAAACAAAGTAATAATAAACAGCTCCAAGAATTCCCGCTCAATACTGAAAGCCAGGCGTAAATCTCCTACCCTTTTACTCCAGTTTATTCATGTTCCAGCCAAGCTTCGAGCGGCCATTACTGTGGAACCACTTATCGGCAGGTAACCCATTTGCGAGACTAGGTGCGGAATATTTTAATACTACAACTGTTATTAGTGTGCTCGGAGCTTTATTTAATAGTGATTACGTGTGTAAGTTTCAATGGGGAATTAGATAGTTTGGGAATATTTTGTTCATTCATTAGTCAGGGCTTCCAGCTTTAGATTTTACTGACCGGCGATGAAGAGAAACATTATGTGGAAACCTGCGGGGTAATTGCGTAACACACTATCAGTACCAATGGGTTTCATTTTGACAATTCAACAACATTCATTGCGTTATTTACGCTGTTGAGCAGATCATTTTTTCGAGCATATGTAGCAATGGATTAGCAATATCCTTCAAAGTTATTCAGATTGTGATTAGGTAATGGTTATGTTACTCAATTAGGATGCTGAGGGCCTAAACAAATGGCAATTGCTTTCAAAGTTTTCGTATTTCTTCAACGTCTTTCAACAGGATTGACGTAAGCTTTTCGGTAGCATATAAGTGACTCCTATATAAAAAAAAAAAAAAATATTTCACATAAACCTACATGGGCACTTATGAAACGTCAGAAGCTAGGTGCACATTTCCAATTGGTGGTTTCCTATGGAGAAGAACCGGCAAGAAACTCCACGTTTACTCTTTTTTTTAAATAATTGGCTTTTACAATATTTTCAAATTACAGTAGGTATTAGGACATCTGTTTTTTAAAAGCTTTTATTTAACTTGACTTGTATGTATGTGAAGGTGGACTCTTGCCAGACTCTCTAGACTCTCCAGAGGAGCACACGTTATAGTTTTTTTGGACTTCAAATAAATATTATTTGTTATGGTATTGTTAAATGTTTATTAAAATCTACAATATCTTACTGCACCTAATTGACTACTGATTTTACTGTTTCACTACTTATTTATTAATAAAAAGTTCAAAAACAATAACAAACATCAATATTTGGTAATTTTCGTAGTCTGTTTAGGACCTTCGCGACATCAAATACAATATTGTTACGGTCTATTATTCTACACCAAACCAACACAATACCTCACCTACAATTTCCCTCGATATTATATTACAACCGTCATTTTCTTCGGGACAGTTCGAGCCGAGCGAAACTAGCACTGAACGAGTTTCGTTCAACAAATGACGATCAGTTACCGACTGTTTCCGACCGCGGCCATTCTTTATTTGTCTTGTGTGTTAGGGTGCGGGTATATTGAGAGGACAAACACTACAAATATGGTATAGAAAATAGAGAGAAAATGTTCGTGGATTGTAGAGAATTTTGCTGCTTGAATCAAACGCGTACTTTGAGCTGTTGTTTCTTTTTTAGAGGACATCCAGTATATTGAAGTGAACTCTAGTTCTATTTTTAGCGTTCCGTAACCAAAAAGTACCACCACAAGGGGGGCAACGGAACCCTATTACTATCACATCTTACTAGGTTACATTTGTACCTTATGAACAAAATATATCTTATGGAAAAGTGCTTATGGAACAAATCTAACTTAAAGATATATGAATAATTCTAATGAATATAATTCTGTAAATACATATAATATATATTGTCGCGAATCATATTTTGATCAAGATACAACCTGATACTGACCTGCAAATTCAAAAACGTAAGAAAATTTAAATTTCGCGGTCTACCACTGCGCATAATAATTGTGAAACTAATTTAAAACCACGTAATGCTTTGTTCTGTATCAGAAACAACTGTTTATCTAGATTTATACCCAGCAACCAATTAATTAACCACGCTTAAAGGAGATTGTGGAAATACACCATTTAATTTGTATTTGTATTCGTAAAGACAGCAAAATCATTTCGTATTCATTTCAATGTTACAATTTCTGAGTAATTAATTTGCTGGGAGAGTTAATTTATTAAATTGTGTTTCAATTTAAATTAAATTCTATTTCATTTTATTACTTTATCATGAAATGGTGCAGTGGATTTTCAATTCACTTAGCAAATTATTTTAAAAGGGATTTACTGTACCTATGTATTATGGTTTCATAGCTGGTGAGATTTCGTGGAATAATTGTTTTGTGGTCGTCGTAGGTACGAACCGAGACAGGCGCTTTACTTTGTGTAAAATATTTCATCACCACTGCTCTCAAAACGGTGAAGGAAAACGTCGTGAGGAAACCGGCATGTCCTAGAACCAACAATTCGAAGACATGCGATATCTAACAACCCGCACTGGGCCCGCATGGTGGATTACGGCCCACTCCCTCTCTCTAAGAGAAGGCCTGTGTCCCAGCAGTGGGAACATTATAGGCTGATTATGCATTATGAATTATTTTATAATTTCATAATTAATAAATAGACATGAAGTTCTGACCGAAACTCTAAAACCAAATCTTTAATCAAGGCGTGCTCAATCCTTGTATAATATTAAAATTATGATAAAAACACTTCCTCTTATAAATTGTCTTTGCTAATGTTTCATGGTTATTATTATATAAATGTTTATAATGATGAGTATAATATGCTTTATGTATGTATTTATTGTATTATGTCAACGGTACACCACAGACTACAGTATTGTCTCTCCTTCCCATTTTTAATCCATCCAAAGGTTGTCTTTAAAAGATTGCTCTTAGCGATAAGACCGCCCATTGTGTCACCCTTTGTCAAATTTCTATATTAATTATATCTGTAATTTTTAAGGTGTACATAATAAAGAGTATTGTATTCTATTCCTACAAAAGATAATTAAGGAATTTTAGCAATATGTACATATTGCTAAGATTCCTTAATTATCTTTTAGAACTTATTGAGTTCAAAGCTTATTTAATACAGATCCTACTACCTATACCTACTACTAATAATACCACAAATCGTCGCCCGCATGACTTAAGTCCTATCTCATTTTTTAGCTGATTTAGGTTGGTGTGGCTATATTTTTCTATTCGTAAAAGGCCGAAACAAACTCTGAGGTTACAGTCTCTTTTAAAGTCCAGACAGTCTTGGTCAGATCATATGAAGACCATGTAGGTTGGTGTCTGTAATGGTTTTTTGAGAAATGAACCCCACAAATTGAGTGGACCTGTCCACTGTCCAGTTAGTGCACGCATTTTTCAGTACTCGTGCAGCTCAACTGTTGAGCTCAACAATTATCAATTTTTTTTTTCGCGATTCTGTTTTGTTCCCATGGAGAAAGTTGTCCAGTCGATTCTGTAAACATCTCACCGTGAAAACTTAGGTGAAGTGAGTTTGTTTTTGCTAGGAATTGACACTATTGACAGCTCACTCCACACTCACTTCACCTAAGTTTTCACGGTGAGATTTTTACAGAATAGCACCGCAGTTTGGTCTGTACCATACCTTATAAATATCACCACACCTTTCTGATGCATGCTACATAGCAGGATTTTTCAGACTTTTAAAAACATTTTACAATACCTACTCAATACACATCCAAGAGTACTGTGCACACTGTTACAGTAGATTCAATTACTAAAATACACACAGTTCAATGATGTGTATGTATTTATAAACATACACACCTACATGAATGAGTTATGTTTATTTTTGCACTTTATTTCAACACTGGCTTCACTGCTGAAAAGCCAGAATGTTTGATATTATTGGTATCGCTTGATTGAAAACGTTACATTGTAAGTGATTTTTAAAAAGCAGATTCGCCTACCTAAAAACAAATAGATTGGATATTGAAAAGATTGGTTGTGATTATCTGTTGAAATGCGGAGAGGAATTTTGGCTTATATACAGAATGACTTTCGTCCGTTGCCATAGACAGATATTATACAGGGTTATTGGTAAAACATTTACAAACTAGTAAGAGGTCATTGTACTCATCATTATAAACAACTTTTACTTTGGGACCAAACCTGAAATCACGAAAAAAAATTCAGCTGTTCCCTACATTTTGACGAGTTATACGAACATAAATGTAGGGAAGAGCTGTTTTTTTTTGCGATTTCAGGTTTGTTTACAAACACTTTTACACGTCAATCATATTTTTTTAAACTAGATGAGGTCGGCGTTTCCTATCTGACTACTCTGAGAAGAAAGGCCGAAACTAACTCAGAGGTCACAGTCTCTTTTAAAGTCCAGACATAATCTTGGTCAGGTTATATGAAAACCATGTAGATCGATGTCTGAGATGGTCTTTTGACGAAAGAACCACACAGATTGAGAGGACCTGTCCAGTCAGTGCACGCATTTGTCAGAAATCGTGCAGCTCAACTCAAGACTTAAGGAGCTCAATAAGTAGATCCCTAGCCCTTATTAACAAAAAAGCTGACATTTAACCGCTCTATAAATAACCTGACCTTGTCATTTGTATGACAATAAAATGGGAAAGCTATAGACAAAATACCATTATTAGTTATTTGACATTTAACTATGGATAAGACGACTTATTATAGGTATGTTCTAGCTGGAAAACGATTTTTGGTTGTGAAAAAGGTTATTACTTTTTGAGTATTTATACCTAGGGTACTTACATTTTAATATATTATGTGGGGACGACAATTCAACAATAAATGAGAATAGTAGAATAAATAGTAGCGCGTAGGAGTATTAGGCGCTGGAAACCATCGAATGGGTACCTAAATCTAAACAAATTACATCACTATGTAACTTTTACATCATTGTAGGTACCTTAGGGGACCGGACTGCTTCTCCTTAACACAGGTTTCCATAACCTAGCTATGAGAGCAGTGCTCACCCACACGTTTGTAGAAATAGTACGTAAAACTGTATGTTTAACGTGTTCTACAATCCTTTGTTTTGAGTAAATAAAATAAATATACTTTTTTTTTTTTCTTTTTTTTTTTTTTTTTTTAACATTCTAAATAGTAGTGATGGGCCGACTATAGGTTTTGGAAATCCAAATCAGTTATAGTGACCACTTATAATATCCAAGTGGTCATGATAGGTAGAGACGGCTTGTATTTGTAGACTGGGAACTTTATTAGTTAGACGTGTAAAGTTATCAAATGGTCTCATTGACGTCCTCAGCCTCAGTATATTCCGTTTTCTCATTGAATACCCGAATTTTAGGATGAAAGTTAACTAAACAATTGAAGTGACAGCTAGACAGCATGATACTAAACGGTGACTTACAATTGAGTTGAATTTCAGAATTTTGCCTTAAAGAAAAACAACAATGAAACTTTAAATCTAAAAACACACAAAAAAAACTCACAAAATCAATATAAGATAATATAATACACAGGGAAACCCTAAACTCTTGCGCATATTACTAACCCGAAGTGATCCGGCGCAGTTTTTATTTCACATCGACCTGCTGTGCTAAGAATAACTTAGTTTCTGGAAGAATGCCTGTAATGATCTACGGCCGTTTATTTACGTCCGGCAATATGAACAGACCGCTCTAACGAAAGATGAGCGGTTTGGTCCATGTTACAAGTGGTAGCGGGTAGAAAGATTTTGTTTCAAGCAAATACTTTTTTCACGCACTGTTATGAAAATAGCAGGCACAATAAATACAGTTGACCAGTTGATACTAGAACTAGCAGCGCAAGATACTCCGACCTGTATTTTGCGCCACAAAAACACATAACAAAAATAAATCAAACACTACAAAATATACAGTGGGTGGCCTTATCGCTTTCTGCGATCTCATCCAGACATCCTTGGAATGGACAGTGATTTGCCTGGCCATAAAATGGGGCTGTCGTTGGTGCAAATATTATGTAAACAATACACTAAAATAGATACACAGATATCCTCAATAATAGATATAATAGATACATAGATATACAACATACATACTAACTATATAGGATGAAATTGAAAACTTGCGCCAACTCGAAATAGCAGGTGCAGTACCATAATCATTATAAATTGTCATTTCCCAAATCTAAATTCTTAAAAAAAATCGTGTAATTATCGTCTTCGATAGTGCAGATTGCCTTCAGGTAAACACGAATCTTCAGTGTTCCAGTATTTTTTTTTATCATAAATGAGAATATTAAAGTATTCATTTTAGCACCCTATAAGCAATCCATTCATCGCAAAGTTCACAACATGAAGCAAGTTGCCAACGCGTTGAACCAGAGGTCATTTATCTAATTTTGACCGTTCCTATGAAATAACCTCCCTTTTTTTAAAGTCGGTAAAAAAGGGCGCGTGACAATGTTGCCAAATCGCTTGTCTACGCACACGTATGTGCATCCCTTTCCTTGATAAATGATTTATTTTCTTGTGTTTATACAAACACTTTTACACGTCAATCATATTTTTTTTAAACTAGATGAGGTCGGCGTTACCTATCTATTCAGATAGGATAGGATAGTCAGCTATTCTGAGAAGAAAGGCCGAAACAAACTCAGAGGTCACAGTCTCTTTTAAAGTCCAGACAAAATCTTCACAGATAAATTTTCGTTATAACAAATGTTGAATTACATAGATATTTTAATTTAGAACACCAATAGAATTTCATCCAGTGGTGTAAGCAACGAAACTAAATTAATGAAGATAAAGAGTTACGAGAACAAGATCACAACGACAAGTAATGTCTATCTTCCATCTCCCTCTACTTAATCTCATGACGGCACGGTTGGCGCAGTGGTTAAACCATTGACTGCTGCGCTGCGTGTCGCGGGTTCGATTCCCACACGGAACAAATATTTGTAAATTTGTAAAATTTGCAAAAAAAAACAAATAAAAAAAAATCTATCTTTCGGAAAAAACCTAACTTGTCTACAGTGTGCAAATTGAGCGTCGATGTTCTTACACCGATTATTTTTTGTATTCTAAGTAAGCATGTGTTTACTACAGCATGTTTTTGAGTAATGCTTGTTTATTCACTTGGAAAAATATAGGTACTGAACGTTTGATCTCAAGATTAGAATACGTTACCTCATTCGTAGCTTAACATAAACACGAGTAGGTATAACTGGTAAGAGAGCTACTCCTACTGTTAAAATAATAATTTAAAATTCTTAATTTCGTTATAAATCATGAATCAGAGATAGGAATAGGTCGCTTAATATTTTCCTAAACATCTAAGAAGTAAGTAATATAGAGTGGATGATACCTTCTCTAAAATCCCGGAATGGTCATGATGTTGTCATCATGACGTTTTTAGAAGGTGGTATTATCCACTCTATGTTATCTACTTACTTCCTTGAAGTTTCTTTTTTTCTTTCTTTCGTTTCTTTCTTTACACCGAAGTTTAGGCAAATATACGCTACATATTTTTATCTCTGAATCATGATGTTATGTACATCGTTTATCTGTTAACTTTAATTTATACAGTTTGAATGGCGACAATACTATTAATATTATGTCAATGTTTTCACTCAGTCGCCTTCGCTAATGACTTGCATCGATGTGTTCGTTTCGTTATTTTTTACAACGGGAAGTTTGTATTGGCTCTTGATTTATTTTCACAAAAAGTGCAATGACGTGCAGCATAGCCGCCCTTGGTATTTGTTTTGTAAAATATTTACTTGTGATACAGCCGTTCCAGTGTATACTTAAAAAATATGCTTAGGGAAAGAACACTTTGGCCTTGACATGGCTTATCGTAGTACAGAGTTTGAATAGAATACGAGGCCAGCTTGTACTGGTTTTGTTGCCACTGACATGCGGCTTACTGTACCAACACAACTTTATTTTTTTATGTACATATAGTTCTATTTGATTGTCAATTTTCTTTTTATCAAAATCATAAAAAGAAAATTCTCTTTGCTGAAATAACACTGGCCATTTCATTAACAGAAAATATGTTTAAGATAAAATAATACGTAGATGAGTCAGCGGCACTGACTTCTATAATAGATACAAGCTTGTATTATTAGAGGTCAGTGGTCAGCAGTATAATTGCGTAACACACTATCAGTAGCAATGGGTTTCATTTTGACAGTTCAACAACATACATTGCGTTGTTGACGTGGTTCAGCAGATACATTTTTCGAACATAATTATGAAGGGATTAGCAATATCCTTCAAAATTATTCAAATTTAGATTAACAGTATGTTACGCAATTCGGGTGAAGAATAAAAAACGTAGCTTTAAATAAATTGTATATTATTTCTAAATCTTTTTAAAAACATTGCCAGCCTCTTGGATATGTCTCACAATATGACGACAACACAGTCACACTTTAACAGCAGTAATTTATAAAAATGTCGAAACCCGAGAAAGATATATGTATCAGTTTTGTTTACATTCAGTTTTCGCTTAAAATAGTGATTTGATGTACGGGATTAGATCCTTGATGTGATGGCTAGGTAAACATCTGGAACTGGTGCCAGCAGTTGCAGAAATGCTCAAGGAAATTTCACATGTCGTCAGTATTTATGTCAACTAGATTTGCCCACGGTTTCGCGTAGAAGTCTCAAGTGCCTACCTACGTAGGTACATACTTTTCCATTCATCAGATTTAAAAATACCTCAGTTTTTGAGTTAGGCTAGTAGCTTCATGACTGTAAGTCTCATTAAAGTCAGATCAGCTTTTTTCGTGTGATGAGGTAACAAACAAACATATCGATTCACGTTTCACTTTTGGTGAAATTGTGATCTATCATTACGCATATTATTCTATATATTTAATTAGGTATGTCTTTAGATGAGTTAAGAAAGACATAGATGAGAATTTAATACAGAAACAGCTGTAAAACTAGATCGACCGAACTTGGCTTGACACACTGCCGTGTGTCTAGATAGAATTAAAATCGCTTCTGCCTTCTGAATCAGTCGAGAAATGTTGATGGAGGCTTTCGGCCATTGGCCGATATGACATTCGACACAATGACAGCCGAGCTCACATTCCACATATCAACAACCTCGTGTGCTAAGTCGAGATAATTAATTTGTTTCTCTTTCTCAGCTTTCACAAGGTTATCGTCATGAGGAATGGTAACAATTTATATATTTTATTATTACATAATATATATCCTTACTATTTAGCTAAATCTCACGCTTCGTGCAAGCTGACGTGTACCTATTTCAAGTCATTAGGTACTGTCTTTGAAGTTCTTGCGTCAGTCAAACATTCTAAGTAAGTATTTATTTATTTACTAAAAGACTTAGCCTAGATAACATCATTCTGCTTTCTGTATTTGAATATAATATTATTACTTCTGAAGTACCTAATTGAATAGATAATCAAGCTGTAAGTTAATTATATTTATTATGTGTTGAAAATTATGATTTAACACTTCATTTTAAAAGTATTTTGATTTGAACAGATTTGCGAAACTATTTCTTTTGACTTCATTAAATGGATGGATGACTACCGACTACAAAAATTACAGTTAAAACTGTAAATTTTTGTAAACTTACTTAATTACTTTAGCGATTGCAATCAAAAGCAAAAAAGAACGTTTGAGAAATAAACAGTTATAAGTAAGCAAGTCACTCGGTAACCTTTAATTGTATGCCATTGCTAATTTTACTCACCTGCAATACATCAATCACCTAGAGGATAAGAAAATAAGCCCCTCAAAAGTTTATTGAACCTAAACTAAATAAACAATTCACTTCTCACTCGAACAAAACCAGACAAAACATTTAAAAATGATCCTTACATTCATAAAATTAAACAGAAAACCAAAGCACTCACGGACTGAAATGTTCACATAAACTTGCAATTGTTATTACACTACAATTCTCAATCCTAAAACAAAGACATAAAGCTCAAATTCAATGGGCAGTAAAGTAACAGGTAATTTTATGCCGTAGTAAATTGTACGATGTATCTCTATAACAATTTGGTCGCGAATGTAATGAGGAATTATGATGTAAAGTAAAAGCGTGTAAAGAGGTGGAATTATATTGAATGTATGACACAACAGTGAAATATAGCGTATGAATGTAGCTTCAGCCGGAAATATGAAGTTAATTTGTCAAAATGGCCCGTAAAATTCCAAAATTGAAATGGAAAAGCGTGGTAATAAATGCTGTCACGTCGAAATTGGAAGTGCTAAAATTCTGTGATAAAAATCTAGGTCTGGTCTGTTTGGTTGTATAGGTAATATTCTAAATGAATTATACTTAGGTAATGCATTTTAGTCTTAGCTTGTATATTGTATTTAATCGCTTGATCGCCGCTATTGAGACACAATTTGGTTTCAGGACGGAGCGGGACGGAGATTTCTCAAAATATACTTACCAAAAAAATTTTTTTAACCAAAACGTAATATTAATATGAAATAAAAACACATTTATTTATGCATTATAAAAAAAACAATTATAAAAATTAAGAATTGTAAAATTTCCCCTATTATTGCCACAAGTATAATTAAGTACACAAACAGCTTATGTATTATAATCAAAAATAATGTAATCAAGAACATATGTATACGAATATGCTTACATAAAAATCTCGACATGCATATCTTGCATGTCACTATGATTTATGTAAACCATCTTCTATCACCAGGCTTTTCATCTTTATTTCACATTTGTTTACCATACACTGTTTTATACTGATTCAGCCATTATGAATGAATGTCAGGCCAGTCTTTCACGAAGCGTCCGTGGTTAACATGAAAACTTCTTAAGACTTAGAAGCTCAGCTTGGCATCTTCAATAGTAATTGCTGATGCCGACGTCGCCTTGACACTTGATACTTTTTCACAAAAATGCGCTGTCATATTTTCTTGTTTTACTGGTTAGAACCAGTAAAACAAGAAGAAGAAGATCTCGGCACGATAGTATTCGTTTTTATGGAGATAACAGATGAAATAATATTATTATTACAAAAGTACGCAGTATTTCCCGAAAAAATGTTGAAGCATGTTTACCCATTAATTAGATACAAATAACACAGGAGCGCTTCACTGTACAACAATGAAATGAGAACACACTAAAAGGATTGCACACAAAAGGTGGGAACAAAAACAAAACAAGGAAATCCTCAAACACACTTCAAAACGCTTATTTCCACCGCTTTAGAAAATCTGCTGAAAGTAATCGTGTTCGCTTGCTTATAAAATGCTTCATGCTTCTAAAACGCTCTGAAACGAGCAAACATTATTTATTTACGTGCACGTATTGTTAGATCTTTCAGCATTCCTGAAACACTCGATTGTACATTTTTAATGAGGGTAGGCAGATAAAAAGGGTATTTATAAAGGACATAATAAATAATGTAATCTGTTTGAGATTTTATCTCTAGTTTGGATGAAAACGAAACGGTTAAATGATTTGGGACATGTCGTTAAAAATGTATCTCTTAGTACTCGCTATTATTATATGTTACGGACTTCGTTGTTATTATTTTGCTTTGATAAAAAACATGTTGCGGTACATTGATGGTCATCCGAATAAAGGCTCCTTCAAACAGGTGCGACACCGCTCTTGTTGCGCGACTTGCGGTGCCTTTGTGTCGCGCGCGATTATATCGCGTGTCGCGCCTGTTTGTAGGAGCCTTAATGATAATATGGTTTGAGGTTAGTCTTTTCCTTTTAAATACTAACACTTTTTGCGACAGTTAATTATAATAGTGACCAGTGGTGGATCAATGGTAACGTCCGCGACAAAAATTCGAAGACATGTGACATCTAGTTAACCCACTTTGGACCCGCGTGGTAGATTACGGCCCACTCCCTCTCACAGAGAGCAGGCATGTGGCCAGCAGTGAAAACATTACTTATAGGCTGATTATGTTATTTTAAAAGTGTTTTGTTCTACCTAATCTGGGGGCACGGGAGTGCCCCCGCCAAGACGAGCCAAGCGAAGCGCAAGGGCACTACCTACCTTTTCTCGAAGCACTTCGTCGTATTTTTGAACCTTCATAACTTGGGTTTGGATTATACCAGATAAATAAAATTTTCGAGATATGATGTCAGTGGTTGACTTATTAAACCTATAAAGTTTCAATTGCATAGCTCTTATACTTTAGATTTTATTGATATCTAAAATACCCCGATTTCGTCACTGACTCACTTACTCACTGACTCACTTACTCACTGATGATCATCAATATTCTAAGGGTCTTCCTGAAGTCCTAGAAAGCTGAAATTTGGTATGTAAGCTAGTAATCGTACACAAACAACAAAAAAACTCTAAAACTTGGAACTTTTACCCTCCAACCCCTTAAAATAGGGGATGAAAGTTTGTACGAGACTTCCGCAGATTTTGATGCTAGAGTTCTGAAAATTGATATTGGGACTCCTTGTTATAAATAATAAAATACGTATTTCAGGATTATCAGTAAATAACCCCCCAACCCCCCAAAAAAATATTTTTTTATTTCATAAGCATCAATATTCTAAGGTTCTTCCTGAAGTCCTAGAAAGCTGAAATTTAGTATGTACGCTAGTAATAGTACACAAACAACAAAACAACTCTAAAACTTGGAACTTTTACCCTCCAACCCCTTAAAATAGGGGATGGAAGTTTGTACGAGACTTCCGCAGATTTTGATGCTAGAGTTCTGAAAATTGATATAGGGACTCCTTGTTATAAATAATAAAATACGTATTTCAGGATTTTCAGTAAATAACCCCCCAACCCCCCAAAAAAATATTTTTTTATTTCATAAGCATCAATATTCTAAGGTTCTTCCTGAAGTCCTAGAAAGCTGTTTGGTATGTAAGCTAGTAATAGTACACAAACAACAAAACAATTCTAAAACTTGGAACTTTTACCCTCCAACCCCTTGAACTAGAGGATGGAAGTTTGTACGAGACTTCCGCAAATTTTGATGCTAGAGTTCTGAAAATTGATATAGGGACTCCTTGTAATAAATAATAAAATCGGGGGGCACGGCAGTGCCCCCGCCAAGTCGAGCGCGAAGCAAACACTGCCGTACCATCCTTTACAGGAACCATTTCGCCGCATTTTCAGGCCCCTATTTGAGAACCTCTGGATAAGACCAGAACGCAGAAACTTTCGTCATCCAGTAAGCTATAATCACATACTTATAATCCAAAACTTCAAGTCTGTAGGTTATTTAGTTCCGAAGTTAAGCGAAAGCAAAGTTTCGCATTTTAGACACTCACTCACTCATCATCAAAATAGAACTAGTACTTCCCATAAACTCAGAGTGCTGAAATTTGGTACAGAGTTAGGGTTTAATGGCCACATAAAGGGAAAACTATAAAAATTAGGATAATCGAAGATCTGAAGTACCTGGTGGGTGACCCTGATTAGAAAACACAAGAGCCCAACCAAACTATTAGAGATCGACATACCGCCTTTACAAAAAATATTTAACTTGGTGGGCCGCTTCATTTGATGTCGAACATTACACAAATTAAATAAACAAAGGAGGATGGGCCAAAATGTATGGAAGCTGGTACCCGAAAAACATGGCAACCAAACAAAATAAATTATATACAGTTTTAAAGGTCTAATTAGATAGAGCAATAGTCGTTAGGGGGGATAGTCTCAGTTCGCTGTCCGTTCAGAGATATACAACCTTTAAAGGTTAGGTTAGGTTATCGTTAGGTTAGGTCATAAGTAACAATAATAGACTCTTGCTTTATCGTGACGTGACTGAATTTTATCTACCTTTTTTTTACCCCGTTTTTCCATTTACACTACGCTTGGGGACGCGGGAACGTAAAATCCTTCCACAACGCCCTAACCTATAACCTAACCTTAACCTAACCTACATAATGTTAAAGGTTGTATATCTCTGAACGGACAGCGAACTGCGACTATCCTCCTTAAGAACTATTGTTCTACTTAGTTAGACCTTTCAATCTGTATATAAATTATTTTGATTGGATGTAATTAGTTTTCCGGTACCAAAACGCCCTAACCTAACCTAAACCTAACTTAAATTTATAGTGTTAAAGGTTGTATATCTCTGAACGGACAGCGAACTGGGACTATCCCCCTAACAACTATTGTTCTACATAATTAGACCTTTCAATCTGTATAAAAATTATTTTGTTTAGATGTAATTAGTTTTCGGGTACCAAAACGCCATAACCTAACCTAACATAAATGTATAGTGTTAAAGGTTGTATATCTCTGAACGGACAGCGAACTGGGACTATCCTCCATAACAACTATTGTTCTACATAATTAGACCTTTCAATCTGTATATAAATTATTTTGATTGGATGTAATTAGTTTTCCGGTACCAAAACGCCCTAACCTAACCTAAACCTAACATAAATGTATAGTGTTAAAGGTTGTATATCTCTGAACGGACAGCGAACTAGGACTATCCCCCATATCAACTATTGTTCTACATAATTAGGCCTTTCAATCTGTATATAAATTATTTTGTTTGGATGTAATTAGTTTTCGGGTACCAAAACGCCCATCCTCCTTACACTAAAATATTAATTTCGCTCAAAATTTGGTCAAAATATAATGCAATACAAAAAGAATACGTCCGTACGTATACGTTTCTACAAAAAGAAGTGAAATCCCACCAAAAACATTCTGTAAAAAACTAGCCAAGTCTCAATGGAGCTGCCTGTTTATCTCTAAAAAGTAATGAAATCTAGACAAAGTCGTACCAAGTGTAAGGTTCCTTACTGCGATTTCTTTATTATTATAGTTAATGTTGTGTGACTTGGCCGTTGAAGGGTACACAAGGGTACAAACCCAGGTGCTCCATGACACCATTGCACCAATCTGTCGCCATAACCACTACCCATTGACGATGGAAAATTGCCACTTGGAAAACGTTGATTTAATAACTAGTCAATTGTAGGCTTGATAAAGCTGCGTATTTCAATAATACTTATGTTTAAGCGAGCCTGAAACAAACAGTATCAAAAATTATTTCCAGTACAGACGGACTTATAATCATTGATTAGAAGTCCGTCTGTACGTCTATTTTATGTTAGATCGGTGGTCGATTTGACGCTCCAAAAAGAAGAGAGCAGAAGTCAGCATTGTCGATGCTGAATGCATGTGTTGACCAATCAACAACAGCCTAAAATGAGACACTAGCGTCCAATTACCAATACCGGTATGGGCTATTATCTCGCTTAACAAACATAGGTAGTTACAACAGATATAACATTACGTGTAAACAAAATTGACTTGTACACTAACGTATAAAGAATGTTCAACGGCCAAGTCACACAACATTAACTATAATAATAAAGAAATCGCAGTAAGGAACCTTACACTTGGTACGACTTTGTCTAGATTTCATTACTTTTTAGAGATAAACAGGCAGCTCCATTGAGACTTGGCTAGTTTTTTACAGAATGTTTTTGGTGGGATTGTTGTTTTCCCTATTGCAATAATAATTACGTTTCAAAATCACACATCATTTCTCTGCATGTCTATGGCCTAAATTGATCAGTAGAATAAACTCATTCACATTCAATCATTCTTCCATTCAATCTCCAACAAAGAACGAAGAAACGTCAAAACCAATCCTTCACTAAATAACTTCAACAAATGAATGCCTAAGATTAACAGGTACAAGTACACTTATAGAATAGAATAGAATATATTTATTCGCTTTAAAACCTACATTATGGTCTTATCAATGGGCTGTTATGATCTTACTTTAATCGCCATGTACTGAAAAATAAATATTAAAACATGTTTAATGTAAAAAAAACTGGCCAACTGGATTCGCACACGAAGAGTTCCGTACCACAAGGCAAAAACGCCAAAAAAAACACGTTTGTTGTGTGGAAGCCCCTTAAATATTTGTTTTATTATGTTTTTAGTATTTGTTGTTGTAGCGGCAACAGAAATACATCATCTGTGAAAATTTCAACTGTCTAGCTATCACGGTTCATGAGATACGGCCTGGTGCCAGACAGACAGACGAACAGTGGAATCTTAGTAATAGGGTCCCGTTTGGGTACGGAACCCTAAAAATTAAGACAACACATTAATTTGTTTATTTGCAACAGGGTGTGGATGTGGAGCCGTGTCTCAAAGTATGCTCCACCTCCTATCCTGCTCTCTGTGTCCCAAAACATGCAGCCAAAGTGACCTCCGCGCTGCCACCGAACGCCGTGGAAGTAGGAAGGTTTTGGGCCAACAAAATATTTAATAACTGTCGTCCTGCGTCACAAAGAAGATTTGATTAAATTATGATTATAACTAGCAGCGCCCCGCGGTTTCACCCGCATAAGTGTTGATGCCGTGGGAGTATCGGGATAAAAAGTATCCTATGTTAGCTCATAGGATAGTTTTTGCGTCAAAGAGTAACAAACATCCGTCCATCCATCCATCCTCACAAACTTTCGCGTTTATAATATTAGTAGGATTAGTACGAAGTAGGATATGTCTAATAAAAAAAAACTGAATCAAAATCGGTTCATCCGTTCGGGAGCTACGATGCCACAGACAGACACACACACACAGACACGTCAAACTTATAACACCCCGTCGTTTGTGCGTCGGGGGTTAAAAACTGGTTATGAGGGTTTCGTATCCATTTGAAGTCTTAACAATAATAAATAAAATAGATTCATAGAGTAAAATAATGAAAACTCAGTATCATTCTTATATTTAGGTATCCGATAATAGTACCTATATCTTTTTATAAAAAAAATATTTTACACCATAATGTCAAAATACACTGTGTTTGAGCAAGTCATGGAGATTTTAGCAAGCAGACTGCTATTAATTTAGGTAATGCCTGACGGCTGACGATGCCGGTGGGGCTAGGACGGAAAATTTCATTTCACCGAAGCTTGAATACGAGACGCATTACGGATGGTTTACGTGTCCATTTACGGCGAAATGCTTTGTGGGATAGCTGGGTTTTGAGAAATATTTATGCGTTTTGATTCATAGTGAATGTCAACATGGTGTTTTGTTATAGAGAGTTCTCTTTGCCTGCTAGCGTGATTAGCTGATTGACTACACAACCTACTTAAGGGGATAACAGGACCTAAACGCAAAAAACGCAAATTTTAGAAACAATAAAAGTGTATGATCGACTACAGTAAACAAAATCAGAAAAAATATATGATATTCTTCAGGATATTATGCTAGGTAGATAGTGTGTTGAAAACATAATACAACTAATTTGATACGATAGAAAAAAATCATGAAGATACCTCTAAAAATTTTCTTTTTACAATATAAACCATACTAATATACATACAATCATTCTGATTTTTTGTTAGATTATTCTACAAGCAACATACTAAAACACTATTGTTTTGATTTTTTAGTCCAAACAATAGATTTTTTGTTATTAAATAATTGCTTCATATTTTGCAATAAATTACCAGTGTTGTGTCATCGCGCTTCTCTTTCTTTTCTATGCAGTCCAACAGTGTCCGCGCTTGAGGTCATGTGAGCACTTTAATTCTCTTCTTATTTTTATTTAATAAGTAACATAAAATTGGAAAGAGCATAAACGTACCTACTTACTCATAGACGTTCGATAAATAGTATGTTTTAGAAACTCTATCCCTGATTAACTGAAACACGAGTAGATTTGAAGTTTTTTATGCGAACGAAGTTGTAGATATCAAGGCCTCGAAAAGAAAAGAAATTGGATATCTTATTATCTTGCTCATTAATTTTTCCAATATAATGAAAACCAGAGCTATAAAATATTGAAAACTACACCAGTACCCGCTGCTTATGGTATTTTTTTTTTAATCAATCGTAATAAGATTAAGTTCACAAGCAATGGGTCACTGAATATTGTGTCCATCGTGTCCTGCTGTGTGCACGCTACAGGAGTTGAAGGACGCTACCGAGGTGCCATGCCCGTAGCCAAATTATGGGATGAAAAAAAAACTGCTGTTTCCTACAAAAGTGCACAACAACGTATTTACCTACGCGGTCAAAATGTATGGAACAGCAATTTTTTTTTTCATAACCGACGAAATATTTCAGCGCTGAGAGATCCAGAAACATTTACTGAATCCATGGGTATCAAGGTGTGCGACAATATGCCTGCCACTCTGTATAAATTCTGTATAAATTGCCATCGACACGCTAGAAGAAAACAGTATGCTTGTAGTAGGTTTTTTTTTTCGCCAACTATTAAGGACGATTTCCACCAAACGGCCCGCGTCGCATCGGATCGGAACTGATTTCAACATCTTTAAACGATATAAAAACGTGTACACAGTATTTAAAGTCTATATTACCAAGCCGCGCACAGCAGCTTGGCCGTGGGATAGCATGCTTTCGGCTTATCGTAGCCGAAAGTATGCTGCGACGTGCTATCGGCTCCGTTCGCCTGTTGTCGTATCCGATCGAATCCTTTCGGCTGTCGTCCAAATTTTTTTTTCCTCTTTTGTGTTTTATGATTATTTTCTTCTTCTAATGCAATAACCAACAATTAATTACTACGTTAACGTCAACCATTTAAAAAAATTTCAACACGTCAACACGGTAGGAATGAAACTATTTGACATAGGCGCAGAAACGGATACGTTCGCAAGCGACGGTACGGAGCCGATGGTATGCGTCGACATGCTGCCGGACGCGATCGGCTGTCACCGCATGCGTTCGTAGCCTTTCCGATCCGATGCGATGCGAGCCGTTTGATGGAAATCATCCTTTAAATTCCATATTTTCTCATTGCTTCTGCTGGCGCTGTCCTGAACGAAGTCTGCACACGTTTCCTCCTACTTTAAAACCCCTCTTTCCCAATATATCACATTTAGAACTACAAACGTAAAACTCTCAATAAGTGCTCTATAACAAAAAGTGCTGTAAACAACATAAATCTTTCAGACAATAACCACGTGGCACTTTCAGCGTAGTGTTGAATTTCTATGTGCGTTACAAGCAATTTATTAACGGGATCGGGACTCGTAAACAATTAGCTTCGAGGCGCCGAGAAGTACCTACGTGGTTATGTAGTTATGAATTGAATGGTAATGAATGATGAGTATTACGATGGTGTATTTTTTTTGAGAGTTGCGACATAGTATGCTTTTACAATTGGGTTAAAATTGTATTAGGAATGGGAATGAAAGATTCGGTGATGTTTTGAACTAAAGTGCTTACTGCTTTTAGTGATTTTCGTTGCGTAATCTTTCTAAAGGTCTGGAAGAATTTATGCTAGCCTTTTTCTAACTGTACTGCAGTCACTTCGATCGGTTAGCTTCCAGGCAGACTCGGGTTCTGCGGTATTTAACACAACTACCTAATTGACTTCCCCAGCTGTTGCTGGTCAAAACTAAGCAATTCAAATTAATATCGGGAGCGACATTGTAATTGAAAATACTAGAGAGATTAATGATGATGATTAGATTATTTTCTTTGGTGTCTTTGGTCCCTGGCCGTGACATCAAGCAATGGACAAAATTGTCAACCTTTTATTGCTTGAGTGCGAGGCTTTTGGCTATTTTTTATGTTTATTTTAAGTCTTTTTGTGTGTAATGTGCGTTTTGTTTGTGCAGAATAACATTTTTCTTTCTTTCTTTTCTTTATCTAACTAAGACATACAGTTAGGTCTCTTTATGTAAGGTATGGTCACCTATCCACGGACAATGGCGTTCAAATTCACTAGGATATTACCTAAACCACGAAACCTTAAAAATCAATACGTTTATAAATATGTACTAGCAAATTTATTCTGTAACACATTGAATTTCAAGTATGAAAAGAGCGTCTTAATCCCAGTCAGACAGTGAGTGATTGACAATTTGTGTTCTGGGAAGCAGTCACGTAGGTGACACTTTCCTAGACGGTGTGAAAGTAATATCGACACCCTTTAATTTATAGGTATACTAGCTTTCATCCGCGTAAATGTCGATACCGTGTGAATATCGGGATAAAAAGTAGTCTATATGTTAATCCAGGGTATCAGCTACCTCCATACAAAATTTTATCAAAATTGGTCCAGCCGTTTGAGCGTGAAGAAGTAACAAACATATAAACACACCCCCACATACTCACAAACTTTCGCCTTTATAATATTAGTGTGATAGTGTGACTAGCTACCCACCCCTGCTTCACACGGTTCTTTCTATATTATTAGGTATGTCTAATAGTAATCTATATACTAACAATAAATCCGAAAAGTTTGTCTGTTTGAACACGCTAATCTCTGTAACTTCCAGACAGATTTAAAAAAATGTTTTTGCATTTGATAGCCCAATTTTCGAGAAAGGAGAAAGGAGCCAAGCAAAGGAAAAGACTTAAGAAAAAACGCTAAGTAACAAATGGAAATTCAAGTATAAAGAGCCTCTTAATCCCAGCCAGACAGAGAGTGATTGACACTTAGTGTTCTGTGAAGCAATCACGCAGGTGACGCTGTCCTAGATGGAGTGAAAGTAATTTTAATTGACACACCTTTCTGGGAAATGAGACGAATAATTTATTGGTATACCAGCGATCCATTGGTGCAATTTTTAAGACTTGAGAAAACATCTAGATTTCTTTATTATTATGTCTTCATTTCAGTCAAAAGACGTCCACTGCTGGACCCTCGACCGGTTCTGTGCTTCTCGCATCCAACGGGTTTCTGCGGCCCCTCAGTGCAAATAAATGTATTACCTATTGTTTATTTTCTTTCTAGGAGATACAGATAGGGTTTCTTAAATCTAATAGGTACCTACTAGGTGGAACTATGTAGAAGAACGATCATCTGATCAAAGCTGTTTATTTACAAAATGCAATAACTTACCGATAACGTTAACTTGGGACGTGCCTTCTGTTTTATTGCATTATACCCGTGTCACATAGCAACAAAGTTGACATGTCTCATTTATATTGCTGCAATTTGTCCGGCCGTCCGGCGTATCTACTCACATAGGTATGTACCGTCGGTGGAACACGGCAATACTTTGTGGCGTAAATAGTTGATACATTCTCGGTAAAACTATTTTAACTCGAACGAACCTAGGACGTTCGACTACCCGACTTGAACAAGATAAATTAGATCCCGTGTTCATGACACGAGATTACGTTACTGTTTTTAAAATCACCAACATAATATATACTGTTTTGAGTCACTTAGCCCAAGGTCGCGTGGCGATTTTTTTAACGCGACGAAAGATTTTCAACTCTCGGCGCTGAGCAGTGCGTTGAAAATCCAGTGCGAGATAAAAAATCGCCCGTGGTTATGAGGACTTACGAAAAAGCTTTCAAAACAGCCGTTTGTTAGCACATGCCTAGGTTTCATCTGAAAGTTTCAGCCACATGTCAGTTTCGTAGAATGCATATACCTATATAAAATTCAAAGTCCTGACTGACTGATATATCAACGCACAGCCTAAACCGCTGGTCATGAAATTTGGAGGTTGTGTTATTTGTGAAGAGTAGGTATCCACTAAGAAAGGGTTTTTTAAAATTCCACCCGTAAGAGGGCGAATGGAAATTTCACCCGGACGAAGTCGCGGGCAGAAAGTAGTTTGGAAATAAAAATAGACCGGCAGGTAAAAAAAAAAAAGAGGTTCTTATTCCACATGTCAGCAATATTGATAGACAGCCAATGTGTACAGTGGGCCTGGCCACTCTACACCATCCGTCACAGATGACGTATACTGTCCCTGCGAACGAGTAGAATTTATCATCGAAGCAACCTTTTTGAAATATTTTTCTTCGAGTTTCTGTTTGTGGAGTTTTGGTCGGTACGGTGGGAAATTCTGTTGTGTCGAGTGGATTTATAGTGTAGAGCTGTGGGCTCGATCTTTATGAGAAAATAGATATTCTGATAGAAACCGATGTCATGTACAGACGCCAGCACATAAAGCTACTACAATATGTCAAATTTCTTTAATAGATTTTCAACTTTATCGCTTAAGTACAAGGTTCAAAGTTGATATGGGAAAATTTGACATTCGGGTAGCTTGATGTGCTGCCATATACCTACATATTTTTTTGGATCTGTAACGCGATAGATACTTTATATATTTACCAGATAAATTACCTATGTTAAACAGGTCATAATTGTTAACTTCTACATTTTACATATACCATAATCTTAATTAGGGCTTCCGAATGACACATATCTACTTGTTTAGACGCGTTATTTATATAATTCAAACACAAAAACGTACAGTGGCGGATTTAGGGTTCATACACACGAGTCAACCGCAGATGGTGCTGCAGCCGTCGATGGCTGCAGATGTCTTAGCTGTTGCCGTCTTCGCCTTATTGCTGCCGTCAATGCATGTCGGCGGCAGGCGTCGACGCGTTGGCGGCGGGCTTCGGCGATGGGCTTTGGCGGCGGGCGTTGGCGGCGGGTGCCAACGGCTATCGACGGCAGCAGTTGCCTCTGCCGTTGGTGCGTGTCGCAAAATATCTATGGCATTAAGTGAGCATACACAAGTATGCTCACTTAATGCCATAGATATTTTCTACCAGACAACCTTTGAGTGCTTTGGTATGAATACGTATCTCCAACCGTACTAGTAGGTATAACAAAAAAGGTCTCGAAGCAAAATTACATTGAGCGGCGGCGTGGGAATGCTTAAAAATCTGTTGGGTCTATAGCCTAATAGTAGTCATACGAGAAACTACAAAATATTGCCAAGTTTCCAAACATCCCTCGCATTTCGTAAAATTCCCTTATCAAAAAAGTCTGTGCCCCCCTGCAGCGTAGCCATGGGCTATTTACGCATTACGTCTGGTCACGGTTTGAGGCGATACTGTGGCAACCGGTAGGGTTGCCTACTATGAGGCTATGATTTATGGCAAAAATTTGTGGTACAAGTGTTTAAGATTGAGGTTAGGAAAGGTAACGTTTGAAACTACATACGTAACGATTGAGTCACTAAGTATATTCTAATAGGTATAAATCATGTCGTCCTTTAATGTATTGGCAAAAAGTACATTTAATTTACATTAATTATTGTATAGTATGTAAGTATTATTATGAAATATTATTTAACTAAAAACAATAAGCGTACAGACTAGGTAAGTACTGATGTTACGAGGAATATGATTTCTTTTATTTTATTTGCACGAAGGGGTCTCAATATGTACAGAAGCAGCACATCAAGCTGCTACAATCTGTCATATTTCTTTAATAGATTTTCAACTTTATCGCTACATCATAAGGTTCAATGTTGATGGGAAAATTTGACAGTTTCGGGTAGCTTGATTTGCTGGCATCTGTAACTAATGGATGGTCACCCATCCACGAAAGACCGCGGCAAGCGTAGCTTAACCTGCGATCGACCCGTGCGGCTGTTATTATTTAGCCACGAGCTCCTTTGATAATGCCACCACAACAACACACAACAACCTCACACATCGGTTGTTGGCATCACAACAACCTTTGTGTGTGTCTAGATACTAATGTACAATTTATATACAATCTCAATCCACGTAACAGCCCTAACCGACATTGACATTGCATCTATATTGGCGTTTGACGAGGACAAATGACACTTTAATTGCAGTGGCGTCGTGTCGTCTTACGCCGTCCGGCGTCCAGGGACGTCCAAATTATTTACGGTACAGTTGATACAAGGCGTTGGATGGGTTTCGCTGTGATTAATTTTGTAAAAAAACAGCATGGTGTAGGTCAAAACTTAATCGTTAGTATGAATAAGCATAAGCCTTAGGTAGGTAATTAATAAACGCATGAGGTACGGAGCATCCTATTACACATCTTCATTTAGTTATTCGAAGACATGTGACGTCAAACAACCGCCCACGTTGTGGATTACGGCCCACTCCCTCTAACAGAGAGGAGGCGTGTGTTCCAGCAGTGCGAACATTGGCTGATTATGTGTTTCGTTTAAGGGGAGCTGGTGGAAAATGAAGTCAAAGTTTTATGATTGATGGGGTCCGCTAGGGCCGATGCCTGCCAGGGTCGCGGGTTGTTCGAAAGAGTTACCGTGGCCCTGGCACAGGCAACTAAAGGAACACGGGTGGGTTTTAGTCAGTAAAAGTCTGACACGCCCTCCTGCTCGACCTAAGAATCAATCGAATTCAAGACCTCATCAGCAGTAGCACTTCTAACTTCTAGGCCAACGTGACAGTTCGGGGCTTTGTCTCGAGAGTGTGAAATATTAATTTTATCAATAGTTACATCTTCAACAGTTTGTCCTATAGAATGAAACAACTTATAATATAAGTTGCTTCATTCTTTAGGACAAATTATACAAAATAAGGGGAAGCGAAAAAAACGATGGCTGGATTGTGTGAATGATGGTATTGTTAGGAACAAGGTGACTACCGAGATGACGACTAATAGAGAAGACATCATCTGCCTAGTCTTTTCCCAACTATGTTGGGGTCGGCTTCCAGTCTAACCGGACGCAGCTGAATACCAGTATTTTACATGGAGCGACTGCCTATCTGACCTCCACAACCCAGTTACTGAGTAATACGATACCCCTTGGTACGACGGGTTGTCAGACTTTCCGGCTACTGACTACCCGTAACGACTGTCTGAAATCCACGAATGATAGCCGAGACCAACGGCTTAACGTGCTTTCTGAGGCATGGAGGGGTCTCGGTATGTAACGATGCAACCGCGGCATGCGTAGCTAAACTGATCGATCGACCTGTGCGGCTGTTATCATTTAGCCACGGACCCCTGGACCACGTATGGAATAAAAAGACATGTTGTGCCGACCCCAATTACATTGGGATAATAAGTAGAAAAATGATAATATACAACAAAAAAATATATATTATATCGTTTAAATCAAACGGTAACAACACAAATCAATGTTATACATCTAAAACAGGAAACAATGGTTCTCATTGTAAATTATAAATGCTCACTAATAAATCACAGTACGCGTAATAAATGGACGTAAACGTACACCCACAGGATCTTCGCCATTATTCCGATAGTCAGCCATTAAAATAAAACGAAGCGGATGCCTGAGTTTAATGGCAAAAAGTACAGTAAAATTTTTAATATGTTGTTAATTTGTTTGGTAGACTGCCAAGTCATAAAATAGAGGTAATTATTTAATCCAATTGATTCCGCCAGTTTGAGCAAAACACCCGTGGTCCCGGAAAATGTAATCAGTGAAACCAGAAAACAAGGAAAAAAATCGGTAAAGGTATTTATAATCTCTTTCTTTCCATCTTTCAAAAAGAAAACAAAGATTTTTATTTATTTCACGTATACAAAAGGACAAATAAAATCTCTTTCTCTCTATCTTCAAAAAGAAAACAAAGATTTTTATTTATTTAGGTAAGTAATTGGTGGCTCCTATTAGCTTTTGATCTCCACTTTTTTTTTAATTACCGACGGAAAATTTCAACGCAAGGGTGGGTGGATGTTCAGAATCATGTACAGACGCCAGCACATCAAGCTTCCCGAAACTGTGAAATTTTCCCAATCAACTTTGAACCTCATGGTTTGGCGACAAAGTTGAAAATCTATTATAGAATCTTGACATATTGTAGTAGCTTGATATGCTGGGTCTGTACCTACTGAATCCATGGTAACAGGTGAATTGATCGGTAGTTTCCTGTACAAAAATTTTAATTAAGTATAGTTTTTTTTTTAGCTTTTACGAAATGTTAACCAAAATTTTGATACTTGTTTTTTTTTCAATTCACACAAAATTTTGGTTAAGTCACAAGAGTTTGGTACAGTCGTTTTCATCAATGTTTTGTTGGTGTTATATCAAAAATTGTTTCCCAACAGGTCGAATAAAAAATCAGTTCTATAAAGATTTGTAGGTATTGCGTAACATAAATGTACAGACAGTCAAAGCTATAAATCTTTAAGACAAATGACCAAGAGCCATAGTTCATACATTTGTCATTGAGCTACACTACGCTTACATAACAATAAGATAATTTTTATTGGTGTTTACATTACATTTGTTAGGTCAAATGACTACTTAAATCATCGTAAGAATTAATTGATGTTAAGGACACAGACACACTTGCGTTTTTTCCATCCTGATAACGCTGCGTTTCATCGCTTACATAATCATTTGATTTATAAAAGTCTTGTGTTCGGTAAAAAGTACTTAATAATTGATTATAGGTACGTATATGCACTTTAAAACGTTTTCTTTGTTGTTCTGCATATATCAATAACTTATCCAACTAATAAATAATTAGTTACATTACGCAGCGAATTCCTTTTAGAGCTGTACCAAATTAATGTGCTTTTTAACGCCATAGTTAACGCGAAGTTTAGTACAGCCGTTACATTAAAGGTTTTATATTTTACCAGGTTGTGGTAAATGAAATGGTAAAATGATTGATATCCGCGGTAATACCACGTGTATTACCGCGGATATCAATCATTTTACCATCACGGGGATCACTCTCTATTCCTGTACATAATGATGTGTTATTATTAATGTGTGATTATTAAATAAAGGAATTTATGGCAATCTCACAAGAAATCGAGATTATAGCAGACTGATGATAATGCACTAAGTACTAACACACACTTACACACACGGACACGGACTTGCAGTACTAAGTTTACACAAGCGCTGCTATTTCACCTCGCGAAGGACAAGGAGAAATGCACTAACGCAGTATAGCAGGAGCAAAAAAATTCTTAGTGCTTCACACACGCTAAGTGCATACATACCCTTAATTTTAAAACATGTATTTTTTTGATTACAGTATTGTTTGCTGGTGTTTCGCTTATCATTTTACATTCTTAAAATATTTTTTTATTTAATTGATTATACTTTTACCACAAAACAGAAAGGTACAGAAATCAATCACATATGATAAGATGTGATTAAGAAAACAAACAGCTCATTTATCAAATTAAATTTCAGTCGACAACATCCATCGGTTTCTTACTAAACTTTAACTATATCCGACGATCCTGCATACTTATCTCTTTTGTTGACTGTAGGTACGTAACAAAACATGTCATTATTATATCAACAGGCTAGCTGTCTGTGTGTGTGTGTGTGTGTCTTCCTATAGCTCGCGTAGCTGTTCGAAGTGCCAAGCATTTTAATATAATATTCAATACTTGGAATGTGACGATATAAATAAACGCCGTTTAAGAATCTTTAGGAGCGTAGTTGTCGAGAAATTAAGCTAGGTATTTGAACGATGCTTCAGCCATTTCTTGCGATATTTATAAAGAAATAAAAACAGGTTTCTTTGTCCCAGAAACACGTGCAAACAAAAAGATAATTAATTCTATAATAAGGAAAAATAAAAACAAAATTGTATATCTTTCATCACGAGCACAAAGCAGAAATAGTCGACGGCTGCACGTCATGACTGTGACAAGAAGGCTTCCACTCAGCATGATGCTGTGCTATGAGGACTCACAGCACAGCGCTGATTTTCAATGGTTACCCGAATAGGACGTACGGAAAACCAAGTCAGATCAAATGATTCGTATTATAGGCAAAAAAAAAAAAAACAGTACTTATAATATAAAGCAACCACATAGACACCCAATGATATGAATAAAATATTATTATGGGCTGATTTTTCAATCGACATAAAATTTTTATTCGTGGAATAAAATTGACGTCTGACAGATTTTGTATACAAGAACTGTCAAAAATTCAAAAATGTTCCTCGGATAAAATTATCTGGCGTGGAAAAATCAGCCCTAAATAACATAAAGGCATCACCGTGCGTTCATAAATATATAAGGGTCCCCAAGGCATTTATTATACAAGAATATTCAGTGTTTTGTGGTTTGTCTTGGACCCACCCGCACCTCCGCGTCGCCGTCGTCGCCTGCGCGCAATTTATGTTTTTCCTGACGCGATGAGAACGCCAATTATTTATACAGTCGCTCCATGTAAAATACTGGTATTCAGCTGCATCCGGTTAGACTGGAAGCCGACCCTAACATAGTTGGGAAAAGGCTAGGCAGATGATAATGATTTATACAGGAAGAGGAGAGAAATTTGGTCGAATATGACCACAAATTAGCTATGTTCTAAACTACAATAAAATTATTGTTAATAAAAATCTATTATCTTCTTCTGTATTAATATTAAAGCTGAAGAGTAATCACGCTAATCTTTAGAACTGCCAGTCGGATTTGAAAAATTATTTTTGCATTTCATAGCCAATTCTTGAGGAACGCTATAGGCTATTTAACATCATACTATGACCCCTGTGAGTCGAGTAATAAGAAAAAAGTCAGAAAGAACGCTAAAGCGAAAACGAAGTGATAGCGCGGTCAGGTGATGCGATGCGACGGGGTGGGTCGGGGGAACAAGAAAGTTCACGAGGACGACGACGTCGCGGGCAGAAGCTAGTCATAATAATGTACTTAAATGCTTTCCAAAGTACACCTATTTTAAATTACTACCAAAAATGATAAAAACTCTATAAGGAAAACATAACCTAACCTAACCTCATTTCTTTGGGGTGGATTTATTTTAATTGGTTAGTAACCGTTTTTTTGTGAGCATTTAAAGGAGAATGACTAAAAGTGTTCTATGAAAAAATAGCGATATTGTTGGTATTTCTGTGGGGATACCTCGACTATACCCTTGTGCAAAGTGGCAAAATCTGACCTGGCAGTTTTGAGAAATATATATTTTAAAAAATACCTACATATTTTTATGCTACATTTTTATTTTAAAAAGGTTTTAACGGATATTTCTGACTTTATAATAGGTACATAATGTTTTTGTCTGCTACACAAACTCACTTATACCTCAACAGTACTGAATTTCAGTATTTTTTTCGTTTAGCCTTCAAAGTCTTTATACAGAGGTCCAAAATTATTTAGTCTATGTTATGTTTTATCTCTCAGGTACATAAGTACTACGTTTCATGTTTCACCGTAAACGGAATCCGGTTCCTACCTTGTTTTTAATTACTTTACCTCTAGAGTTAATTAAACACAACCCAAATTCGGAGTATCATAACCTTCCCTTCATAAACCAAGCGCCGCCATCTTGAATTTCCAGACCCTTTTGTAATCAAACTCTAAACAATCATTTCATAGACACCGTAAAGGACGGAACGTCAAAACTTAAACGTACCAGGGAAAAGGAGACTTGGCTGGTTGTAAACGATGTTGCAAGCCACAAAATAAAAGCAACTATGATACGGAGAAATGGCCTTAAAACTTTGTAGCGTATGTTTTTGTATTATAAAGGTCATGTTTCTGTGTATTTAGCCTGAAAACTACTCCATATTATTAGATACTTCATTCTTAAGGCGGGACGAGTTTGACGCCTTTAGGCGGGTTTGGTCCATGTTGGCGCGGGATCGGGTTGAGAGGAAAAAGGAAAGGGGGCCCTTTGCCCTGCAGTGGAGCAATACAGGCTGACTTATTATTATTAGATACTTCATAGCTATTCACAACCGTCCAACAGACTATAATATCGAAAATGACACATGTCGATAACCTGATTTGCCTTGCTCCCGACAACAAACAGCTGTCGGAAGAATATCGGTCGTCTATTTGATTTAAACTGGCAAAATTTTCGGGTTTCGGACTAGTGAACAGCGTTTAGAGTATTTCTACGATAACATTGATTGATGTTCGATTCGGTACGGAACCGTATCGAATGGTTGTGAATAGCGATGCAGGTACAATAACGGCCGATTGCCCGAAAATTTTCGTAACTCATTGCCTTATATAATTACAAACTGCCTTATTTGATCACAGTAATGTTTTGTACAATTATAAATAATAGGATAGCGACAAAAATACACAACAAGACTAATCATTATTTCTAGTTTTTACGTTTTTCATAGTTTTCAATTGTAGGTAAGTACTCAAGTTAATTTTAAAACCACGCTATCGCATTAGGTATACACCTGTAATGATAGTGGTAGGGAGATTTTGATAAACAAATAAATAATAATTTCCTTAGTATTTTCTTATTACATATTTTAATGTAGCGCTTGATACAATCTGTTATTCTGGTGGCATGGATTGTCTACGTCGAATTTGCTGCGATAATTATATTCAGCATCTACCTATGGGCCCTGTGCCAGATTTAAGTATCCAATTTGGTCTCCTATAAGCCTGCTTTAAGACAACGCATACCGATGCGTTCTAGTCTTGATTTTTTTTATTTCACGTTTAACTAGGCAGGCGCATTACTCTGAAATACCATTCCGTACTGACTGCCTCGCTTAGGTGGGGCCCGTGGCTAAATAATAACAGCCGCACAGGTCGATCGATCAGGTTAAGCTACGCTTGCCGCGGTTGGTCTGTGGATGGGTGACCTTTACATACCGTGACCCCTCCGTGCCTCGGAAAGCACGTTAAGCCGTTGGTCCCGGCCGTCATTCTTTGACAGTCGTTACGGGTAGTCAGAAGCCCGAAAGTCTGACAACCAGTCTTACCAAGGGGTCTCGTATTACCCAGTAACTGGGTTGTGGAGGTCAGTTAGGCAGTCGTTCCATGTAAAACACTGGTATTCAGCTGCATCCGGTTAGACTGGAAGCCGACCCCAACATAGTTGGGAAAAGTCATCATCATCTGCCTAATGATGATGACTGACTGCCTCGCTAGTCTAGTTGTGCTAAGCTGTGCATGAGATCCTGAGTTCGATTCCCAGATTGGGTAAAGTGTTTTTGGGTTTTTCTATCTGCAATTATATGGGACTTAAACATAACTGGGAAAATGTTGGTGTACTAATATATTATAGTACAGTAACGAGCACTAATATGTCAACACTTGGCAACTTTCAATTGCGATTTTTTCGTGAAATAACGAATGCAACCTTGAAATACGACACTTTACGTAAACCTATGGGTTCGAAAATACTATGTTACTTAATAACATAAAATTTCATTCAAAATTAAAGGAGAAAATCGTCTTTGAATAAAGCCAAGTGTATACATACTTATGCTCGTGACTGTACACCCATATTTTGTAAAAAAAGTACCAATAGGTACACCTCTGCCTAACCCTTTGGGGAATCAAGGCGTGATGTTGCGTGTTGTTGTTGAAAATTGTCACAAGAAGTGACAGGTTTCAGCGGGATTGTGCAAAAGGGTTACCGCTGGCCCGGAACATAAAGTGCTAAGGAAGAAACATGGGTGGGTTTTAGTCAGTAAGAGTCTGACACTCCCTTCCGCTTCACCCAGAGCGGTAGGAGTCATACGATGATTTCCCATCCGCAAAAAAAAAAAAGGCGTGATAATATGTTGCCATTCCGTATTCAAGAATGCTTGCGAAATTTATAGTTAAAGAAAATATTCGATAAAACCTACAGCTTAGGCTAGACCAAATATCTAGCACACTTGGGACCCGCTTAGGAACAAAGTTAGCTGTTATATTTTATTCGCCCGTTGGAGAAGTTTGTTTTCACAAAAAAGGGAAAACTTACAGAAAAATCCTTTTGAGTTAAGACGTGGAAATAAATGCAGGTATTCTTTTGTGTTTTTTTATGCTCGTCTTTTGTTAAAATACCTTCTTATTCTTGTAAGACTCTTTGTACACACACGTTTTTCTTAACACTAGTGTAGGCACGATCGCCAGCCAGTGTTGTATGGATCACTATGGAAATTTGTTCACAGACACGTTTTTTTTACGCGGCGGTTTATATCTACGCCGCCTTACCGTAAAGAAACTGTGCCGTGTACAAAGTGCCTTAGTCTTACCTTTCAAATACCTCTACATAAGCTTAGCCATTTATCTCAGTATCTGTCTAAAGTCCAATCGTAAATAAGCTGAGTAAAGGCACTGACCTACAGAAAGGGTCGTCAGAACTAGTTGAAGTTTAGTAAGAAAATTATGGATATTTTCGAATGAAATTTATTTTAAATGTAAATGAGCTGTTTGTTTTCTATTAATTAAATTTGAATTTGACGACATGGTTGGCGGAATGGTTAAGCGATTGATGTTGTTCCGGGTCTGGCTGTTTGTGTATGTGAGTTTAAATGTTTGTTAACGCACCCAAAATACAGGAGAAATTCCTAGTGTGGGGCAACGTTTAAAAAAATATATTTGAAAACATTCATCGGTTTCTTCCTAAACTTCAACTATATCCAACAACCCTGGTGACTGATAATCTTCTTTGGTGACCGTACAGTCACAGCGAGAAGTAAATGCCTGTTATTATTTACTAAACTACACAATAATTCCATTTATATATCTTCATCCTGCCTGTTCTGAGAATAATCTTCAAAGATGGCAACACAATCTCAGAGGTCAAAAATCCTCAGGGGTCCCAACCCGGGATTATTAACTAATTAACCCTCCGAAACGAGCTCCTTATAATAAATTAAGCATCCTTTCGGTGATAAGTACGAAAAATAAGGGTAATTGTGAAGAATAACGGGATTTCCGAATAATTTCTTGTGTAGAAATCAGCCTAAAAATTTCCCACTGCTGGGACACAGGCCTCCTCTCGGTGTGGGTTAGTAGATGTCACATATATGTCTTGGTTATTTTGCTTCTAGAACTTGCCGGTTTCCTCACGATGTTTTCCTTCACCGTTTTGAAAGCAGTACTGATGAAATTATTGACACAAAGTAAAGCTCCTGTCTGGGTTCAAACCTGCGACCAACTATTTGTAAGTCGCGACCGTTTCCACTGGGCCACCACTGCTCTCACTGGGGCTCTCTGATTTCTTGAGTAATAGATTTAATTGAAATATTCTGGTTATTAATTTTGATTTATGTGTTTAGGGATTCGACTTTAAAAGGAAAACGGACCCTTTTAAGATAACTTTTTGTCTGATCTATGCAACTAACGAATTTGAATTTTGGTAATAGGTCTTGATGGCGCGCACACAGTTCGCGACACAAGAAACAAAAGAAAAACTTTTGTAGATTTATTCCATAAGGCGAAATCATCAGGGTTACACGCAAAATTCATATTTGTTACAGTCGAAAATTACAAATTGCAAAAAACGTAAAAAAAAATTAACCTCGCAGGCTACCTTAGCGCTTCCCTCATAAAAGGGGAAGGATAAAACAAATATAAAAATAAAACTCTGGGTAATCTATACAACTTGAATTGTGGTTTTAAATAACTTATATTCGTTATCGTAGGTACGTTCGATTGGTAAGCTTTGAATGAGTTATAGTGACGTTCTAAATCGAGGGGCAGGACTACTGATGACAGAAACTCAACTACGTCATTCTAGCTATCTCACTACGCCACAACCGGCGCGAAATTCCTAAAAATAATAGAAAACACACTTTTTTTATTTCAAATCTTGTGTTTTGAAATAAAAAAAGTGTATTTTCTATTATTTTATAATTCATGTTACAACGTTGTCGTCGTAATATGAATTATGAACACTTTGAAACCTCGATATATTATGTAAATGCTCGTTCCGAAAAACTCCCGCTCCTTCAAGTTATAAATACTTTGATAAATGTTCTCGATATTTCAGCAAGCGGATTAAATGGGTCTCATAAGACCTAAATATCTCTCTGTAAGCTTTTCTGTGAGTATTATACCCATCCCTAAGATGGTATTTTATAAGTATAGTAATTTATGTTGGGGTTAAATAAATTGTTTACCAGTGTGTTGATGGGCGCCTTCAAGAAGCTGGACTGGACAGTACCAACGTGAACGGCGAGTACATCTCACATCTTCGATTTGCCGATAACATCGTCATAATGGCAGGGACGCTGGAACAGCTAAACCAAATACTGCACAGCCTAAATGGAGCCTCTCGGCGGGTAGGCCTCGGTATAAAATGGGACAAGATAAAAGTCATGTACAATTCGCGTGTCTTGCCGAGTCCAATCCACTTCGAAGGGTCGCTTCTCAAAGTTGCGAACGACTATAGACCTGAGGCAAGTCATACAGCTCGGTAGGTTTTGAGAAAGAAGCCGACAGTAGGATCCAGTTGGGTTGGGGAGCACTTGGAAAAAATCGTCAAGTCTTCTCGTCACCTATCCCGCAATGATTGAAGACTTAGGTCTTCAACCAGTGCGTTCTGCCCGTCATGATATACGATGCTGCAATGTGAACACTGACGGCCGGGCTGGTCCACAAAGTCAAAGTCGCTCAGCTATGGAGTGAACTATGCTCGGGGTGTCTTTGAAGGATAAAATCAGGTATGAAATTATCCGAAAAAGAACCAGAGTTACTGACATAGCTTGCAGAGTAAGCAAACTGAAGTGGCAGTAGGCTGGCCAGGTTTGTCGAAGGGCCGTTGGCCGGTGGAGCAGACGAGTCCAGCCGGTCGATTCTGTAAAAATCTCACCGTGAAAACTTAGGTGAAGTGAGTTTGTTTTTGCTAGGAATTGACACTATTGACAGCTCACTCCACGCTCACTTCACCTAAGTTTTCACGATGAGATTTTTACAGAATAGCACCGCTGGAGTGGAGACCGCGTATCGGCAAGCGTAGTGTGGGACGCCCCCAGCTAGATGGACGGATGACCTAAAGAAGGTGGCTGGGGTAGACTGTATGCGGAAGGCGGAGGACAGGGTGTTGTTTAACTGTCTGGGCCTATGTCTAGGCTGAGTTGATTGATGTTGTTTCTAGACCCAGCGGTTTAGGCTGAGCGTTGTCTATGAGTGAATTTATAAAGACTTTTATTAAACCGATCATTTTTGTTCTAGGTACACAACGTTCATGAGAGTAACGGGCATGCTGATCGTAGTAAGTAGATTTTTTCCGACCTGCTGCTAGAGGTTTGCTCTCTAAGTCCGTCTACAAATATACGGGACAATCCAAAAGTAGTTAAATCCCTCAAATCAAGTCTAAAATTAAATTTTTCGGACGGACAAATACATATCGGGAGTGGGGACAACTGTCAAATCGTGTAGTCATTATTCATTCTTGGTTCGGGCCACGAACTAATCTAATTATGTATATCCGTAAGCGATACGGAGTAGGAAACTGGCCGTTTCCTATTCCGTATCGATTGCATAACTTCGGCTGAAACTATGGATTTTGTGCATACGTATCAAATTCTACGGTATTTTATTCTGGTCGAATGCTGTCAGCATTAAAAAATAATGCCAAATTAGCCGGGAATTTGATCCGTACGATTTAATCCCAGCGCCGAACTTACCCCAATTTACTCTAGATATAATTATATTGTGTTTGGGTTTTTTTACAAATAAAAGAACAGAGGGAAGGTTTTCTCTTCAAAGTCTGGGCTTCACTGCTTATGTCTAGTTTTCATTCATTTGTATGAGTCAGTCTGGAGTGCCGCAAATATTGATAGAAACATGGGACAGTAGGCAGTCACTAAATCTATACTCGTGAATACATCCATACTAATATTATAAATTCGAAAGTAACTCTGTCTGTCTGTCTGTATGTTACCTTCTCACGCCTAAACCACTGAATGGATTTTGATAAAATTTGGCAGAGAGATAGATTGCATCCCGGGGAAGGACATGGATTGTTTTATCCCGATATTCCCGCGGGATCGACACTTAAGCGGGTGAAACCGTGGGGCACTGCTAGTATTTCATATATTAAGTTGTAGGTACAAAAAACTAACTGCGGGACGATAAAGTTGATAGACGGTCATACCGTCTCATACGTCTGGTGGTTGTCGAAATTGTGATTTATTTTATTTTCGCTATTATGATGTTGTCAACACATGCGCGCTAAAATGAGGTTATACTTTGATAATGCTGCGTTGGTAAGTAGGTATAAAGGTAATTTATGGTACCTAATATTGTTACTAGTACTAATAGATAAAAATGTTAACGACAGTCAACATTTAACACAAAAAGGACACCCAAACCACTTATAGCCTTATCTAATAATCCACAAACAACACCAAAACTCATAATTTGTCGCAATGAATTATTATCATCTGCCCAGCCTTTTCCCAACTATGTTTGGGTCGGCTTCCAGTCTAACCGGATGCAGCTGAATACCAGTATTTTACATGGAGCGACTGCCTATCTGACCTCCACAACCCAGCTACTACGATAACCCTTGGTAAGACAGTGTAATATTTATGAAACAATTTCCCAGAAAATAATACAGAAAAACTAAAATAGCCTTACACAGTTTGTCCATCCATCGGCGGTGGTGTGACAAAAACCATCCCTTATTAGGCTCGCCTAGCTGTCAGTCGTCCATCGTTCAGTTTTATTGGACTGTCAGGCTTATTGGAAGGTAGCGAAGGATAGGCCATTAATTTGTTACGGAATTACATGTACCAACGTGTGGGACGTAAATTGAAAGGCCCAGTTTGACGTTGATTGTTTGGTCCGTGAGTGCTTCGGTGTGTGAGGCGGTCGATTGGTTTTTGTGGAGTATGTTAGTTGGTAATGTGTTGCTATTTATAGCTGTTAGTATCTGAATGTTATACAGTTTTCTCATTTTTGAGAAAGGTATTCATGTATTTTAAAGTTTGAACGGTTTTTGGAACCCGAAAAAAGTAGGTATCAAGACTCTACTAGATTCGGGTTTCGAGAACCCGAACGGTTACCTACTTTTTTTGGGTAGAGTTAGTGTCCAAACACACTGTGCCGAAGGTATGCGACCGAAGTTCTGCGGCTGAGTATTATATCAGCGCTTTAACGCAACGTAATTTCAGCATAATATGTCGTCAGTAATTCAAATAGCATTGCAGGCGTAATCATGCCGAACTTCGGTCGCGTACCTTCGGCATAGTATGTTTAGGCACTTAGACTTATTCCCCCTTATTTATAAACGTATAAAGTACTCTGCCATTAATTGCTCATTTTGCCACGAACATTCAATGGCACTTACTCTAAATTAAAACCTACTAAAGTTCACTAGTCGTCATCTAACGGCTGCAAAAGCGATAAAAATAAGAATAGCAGTTATGAATCCTCTCCATGTGACCCGATTACAGTTTTAAACTAAAACTTTGTTAAAACCGATCCAGGTACAAACCAATTTTTTTAAAAGAGAAATTTCTAGAATGTATTTCAGGGATCAGTTTGTTGTCCGTCTGTCTGTCTGTCTGTCAAGACCCTTTATTTCGGGAAAGCGTGGAGGTCTCGAGTTGAAATTAAACTGAAGTCTACAGTCCCTTGAAGCTGTGAAGAAATCAATCTTCTAAGATAACGTAATAAAAAGATACGGCCGTTTATGCCGCAAAAAAATTATATTTCGACACTCTCAAGGGAATCAAAATTTATGGGGTACTTCTCGTTGACCTAGAATCATGAAATTTGGCAAGCGGCAATTTCATGTAGCACAAGTAAAGTAAAAAATCCGAAAACCGTAAATTTCTTGTTACATACCTACAAATTTGTACGGAACCTTTGGTGCGCGAGTCCGACTCGCAATTTCGCGGTTTTTTCAAATATAGGTAGTAAGTTGAAATGCGTCTTGATTGATTCAAGCAAAATTAAAAAAAACATTACAGTTCATTCTTTAACCTTTTGACCGCCACAGTCATCTATAGATGACAAACCAAAATGTGCCCAGCACGCCACAGTTCGACTACATGACTTTGACGCCGAGGGCACGTTTTTGATTTTTTGACGTGTGGCGGTCAAAAGGTTAAAAAAACTTCCACAACTGTAACAAAATTAAAATTAGCACAACCCTTCTTTAAAGCTACCGAGTCATACACAGCCTAAAAATATCCGAATACGAAATGTCTAAAGAAAGTATTATTCGGGATCGCCAGGGCCAGCCCGACTGTCCGCCCACGCTCACCGAGCGTAGGAGGGTGTCGGGCTGTAAAAACACTGTAAAAACGTTTTAGTTCAACGTATGAAACATTTGACTGAATCGAAACAAAATCTCTTCGGGCAGCATTTGCAAAAAATATACTCGTATATACCTACATGTCTCTTAAAATTCAATCTTAAGAATTATTCAAGAATCTACTTCGCAAATCAAAAACTTTGAAGTTCATTCAATAAAAAACTTCCACAATCATCACAAAATTAAACTTAACAAAACCCTATTTTAAACAACCGAGTCACACAGCCTAAAAATATCCGAAAATTAAATGTTTAAAGAAAGATTTATTCGGGATCGCTAGAGTTGACAGCGACCCGACACCCACCCACACCCGCCAAATTAAAAACACAGTAAAAACTTTTTCGTCAAACGCTTGAAACATCTGACTGAATGAAATAAATATTCTATTCAGTTATCCATCGTAGAGTACAATCAATTTATTTAAATTGATAGGTTTTTTAAAACCCTTGTAGTGTTTTGTTTTCCAGACGAAAGCCTGTATTGTTATCACGAATTGTTATACAGCTTTTTTAAAGTTTCGTACCCAAAGTGCCAACAAGACAGTTGATATTTTCAGTGTGTATTTCTTTTGCCGCTTTAACAAGTAACAATAAATACATATAGAATAAAGTTAAATAATGAAGGGATACCATACAAGAAATGTGTTTTTTGGCGCTTTTTGCAACGTGTTGTATTTTATGAAGCATAATAGGTAGACAGTTGAAATTTTACCCATACCTACAAGAACCTACCTATAATTTTTCTCCATACCTACAAGATACGTGTTTTTCGTCTTGTGGTACGGAACCCTTCGTGTGCGGGTATGACTTGCTTTGGCCGGTTTTGTCATCCTATCTTTCAATAGATGAATCGTCGCATAGAACCTACATCCATACTAATATTATAAATTCGAAATTAACTCTGTCTGTCTGTATGTTACCTTTTCACACCTAAACCACTGAACGGATTTCGATAAAATTTGGCAGAGAGGTAGATTGCATCCCGGGGAAGGACATAGGATAGTTTTTATCTACATAATATATATCGCGGCCGAAGCAGCGGGCGGAAGCTAGTACTGTATAAAAAAAGTCGAGTGGTGTCGTGGAACGCCTGGTTGTAACAAAGTTTCTTTGCTGTATAATATAGAAATTTTAGTCGCTTATAAATAACAAGTGCGAGTCGGACTCGCACACGAAGTGTTCCGTACCACAAGGCAAAAACACCGAAAAAAACACGTTTGTTGTATGGGAGCCCCCTTAAATATTTATTTTATTTTGTTTTTAGTATTTGTTGTTATAGCGGCAACAGAAATACATAATTTGTGAATATTTAAACTGTCTAGCTATCGAGGTTCTTGAGATACAGCCTGGTGACAGACAGACGGACGGACGGACAGACGGACGGACAGAGAGCGAAGTCTTAGTAATAGGGTCCCGTTTTTACCCTTTGGGTACGGAACCCTAAAAACAGCTGACTAATAAAAAAGTGCAATACCTACGCGGTCAAAATGTAAGGAAAAGCAAAATTTTTTTTTAACCGGTGAAAAATTTCAACGTGGTTCAGAATCTTCTACTGAATCAATGGTTACAGGTTGCGGGTCGATGTACCTGCCACCCTAATGCATACATACATTACAACCTCTAAAATTTATTTAGATACCTAAGTAACAGAGTAAGTAATCTGCGTTCGCGATTTACATATTTGCCAAAAATGTAAACAAACATGAATGAATGGAAAAATAACTTTAATTCCTACACAATAAAGTTCAGTTTACGCTACAACTTCAAGCATTTTTTTTTACTTTTTTATTAGTGCTAGTCACTCTGAAATCAACTTAATTTTCATTGAAATAAAGTTGATATTTGTTTAACTTGAAGTAGGCTGGGGGTGTGCAGCACTACTTTTACTATAGGTATGGTAGTGACATATTACACTCTAAGGCCTAGGCTGAGACTTGTGAAATCATAATCAGCCTATAATGTTCCCACTGCTGGGACACAGGCCTCCTCTCGGTGAGAGGGAGTGGGCCGTAATCCACCACGCGGGCCCAGTGCGGATTGGCAGATGTCACATGTCTTCGAATTTTTGGTTCTAGGACATGCCGGTTTCCTCACGATGTTTTCCTTCACCGTTTTGAGAGCAGTGGTGATGAAATAATTTACACAAAGTAAAGCGCCTGTCTGGGTTCGAACCTACGACCTACAACTCGTAAGTCGCGGCCGTTACCACTTGGCCACCACTGCTCTGCTGCGCTACTTGTGAAATGATAGAAAAAAATAAGGAATAAAGTTTTATTTGGACACAGTTCGTGAAACACAAAATACAAGTAACAAAATAAACAAGTGAAAGTAATGTTTTAACAACAAGAGTGTGCGCCTCATGGCTGCGCCAAAAAGCTGCTAAAAACCTAGTTTTACAAATCATCCAATAATTAAAACTCATAAAAGTATTAATCATAGATAACCTAGTATTACCTAATCAAAACCCAAAAAATTCAAACGCGAACTGCGTTTAATTTTTTTTTCACTAAAGCCATCAATTCCTGTCACGGTCTAATTATTAATCTACAAGAATTTAATATTACCAACAAATAATCGAGGTTTCGTCCCAAAAACACTTCTTCACTGTTTTATTAAAATTCATGATAACGCTTTTAAAACATCTACAATGAAAATGTTGAATAATTTGATACCTACACTACGAAACCAGCCAGGGTTGCGCACACGCGGTTCCCAAATCCGGCTTTACGGCTAAAATCCATGTATTTTCTATTCGCCCGTGCCTTTATTCGTGCATTGAATAACCCGTGTGTCGTGAACTCTATAGAAAATTCATACTTCCATTACCTACATAATGCATAGATGTACTGAGAATTTCAATTTTACTTAAGAATTAGACTTCGTTGGTCTAGAGGTCGCAATGCGCTAATACTGAGCATGAGATCCCGGATTCGATTCCCAGGTCGGGCAGTGTTATTGGGTTTTTATTAGCCCGGAGTCCGAACTTGCGCCCGGTTGATGGAAATCATAGGCTGGCCCCCTATTACTTAGAACTTTAAACATAGAGAGTACCTACACCCACATTTCATCAATTTGTTAGTAGAGTAGTAGTAGTTCAGTATTTTGACTGCCCCGTTGGTCTCGTGGTCGCAAGCGCGACTGCTGAGCGTGGGGTCCCGGGTTCGATTCCCGGGTCGGGCAAAGTGTTATTGAGTTTTTCCATTAGGAATTTCTTAGTAACAGCCCGGAGTTTGGAAGTTGGCGGTGTGATACCCCCGTGTCTCGGAAAGCACGTTAAGCCGTTGGTCCTGCGCCTGATCTCTCTCCGGTCGTGTCGGATTGCCGTCCCATCGGACTATGAGAGTGAGGGTAGAGGGAGTGCACCTGTGTCTGCGCGCACACTTGTGCACTATAATATCTCCCGCGCCGAAGGCTAGTCTCCGTTGAGATTGGCCGCCGTGGCCGAAATACGGTCTGGAGGTCTTTTTTTAGTAGTTCAGTATTAATACTGGCGTTTTTTTTTTATTAATGGCGTCTCGCACTTCAACCTATTAGGTTGTCGTCTGCCTAATCGGGCTTGCCTGTGGATGCCTCAATAAATTAAGGCCTCCAGCCAGGGCTTAAAAAACCTTAAAAACTAAGCGACTACACGCTAATGGCACCCCCTGTGGGATACGGACCTCCTCGGCTTAGGGCGTCGCTGGGAGAGGGCAGCAAGGGACAGGCTGGATCGGAATTATTTAGGGACGAGTTTAAAACTACAGGCTCAGTGGCGCGGGCTGGCTCGAGCAAGGGTCGTGGTGGACATGGTATGGGGCGAGTAATTACAGGCATGATGTTATGTCATGTTATGTATGTAATTTGACATTGAAAACTTTTAGACAGACCATCATTCGAGTTTCAGCAAACTACTTAATAATTAATTAAATTAGGTGTTCTGTTTCAAAAGAAGCTTTACCAACGAATCATTTAAATTAGATGTCTAGATTCTAGACAAGTACCTAATTTAAAATAAATAATCCATTACTAGCAAGTTTACTGCCTCGTTTTTCGAGTTTCTCGGGATAAAATTGATAGAAAATCTGATCAACAGGGGTAAAGTCGAGTGATACTGAATCCGTTAAACCCTTAGTTAACGCGAAGTTGCCCTTAAGTTAAATTGATCGAAGTAGTGCGATTAGAAATAATAAAGAAAATCTTCTAATAAATTCTTCTGCAGGAACGAAGTTCAAAATAAAAATCCACGATGGCGGCTGTGAAAATTTCAAAATGACGAAAATTTGTACACAAGTCAAATACAAGTCCAATCATCTTGAATTTTTCATTTTGACCACAATACCGGCTTCAGCACCTTTGAAAACCATGAAAACGACACACATGACAAAAATAAAAATTGCAGCGCCATCTTGTATTTTCTGTCTCTTTATATTACATAAATGAAAAGTCGCATGGAAGGGGCATAACGATTTTTCATTACGTGACAATTTCTCCCATTTTACTCCTACCGCAAGCTCCGTAAAAGAACTTCGTTCCAAAAATCTGGTTAGTTTCAGAAACAGATTTATTGTAAAGATCTGCTGAGAGCTGCCACTCAAAGGATCCTTTCATGTAGCAGGTTTTTTATAGGCAATTAAAAAAGATAACACAATACTCGTAGTTTTAAATATTCTTAAATCTCACTTCATTATAAATAGAAAAACCAGAACCATTAGTTTAACGCACGAAGTAAGGGAGCCGCCCACGAGCAACTTTTGTCTCAGCAACTAATTCGTCTCTCACATCATTCATGTGAGAGACAAATTAGTTGTTGAGACGAAAGTTGCTATCGGGCGCCCTCCCTAAATATACCAGTACTCTACTTGTATAACACATTTTCAATCACAATAAATAAAATAAATATTTATTAAAATATTAAAATTGGTAAAACGCTATATACCTCCGCACCTCCTACCGCATCCTTGAAATTATGTAGACCGTATTACAAGATTTGTTGACAAGGATAAACCTCTGTCACAGGCGGCATGAGTTCGTACAAGTACTATTAGAACAACAAATTTCTTAACAATATTTATAACATCAGAAGTTTTAAAAATTGTGACAATTAGAAGGATTTTGAAGGTAAAGAAATCTCCTTCAACATCCAGCGCTGCTTTTGTTTGAAAAGTTCACCCACTCGACAACGTAAGTACGTTGTCGAGTGTTAAGTTTGTTAAGTAAGCGCTCTTTCTCTCCTACTTATTTAAAATTTTGCTGTGCCCGACAGGGTCCATAATTGATTCTATTGATTTATACCCTGTTTGTGTACATAATAAATAAAATAAAGTTTATTTGGAACAATTTAAGTTTACAATTTACAAAGGAAAATGAAATTAGCCACAAAAGTAAAATACTGTAGCGCAGCTATCAACGTCCAACTCAAAATATATACAAAGACATTGTTCCAGACTTCCCAAAGAAAGTTAATTAATCATTCATTGAAGAATTACAACATTTTTAAAAAGAAATAAAAAAGAGAATATACTATGTATAATAAATGTATAGTGGAGGTGGGGTGAAGTGTGTATGGGTGAGGTGTGGGGGTGTGTTTGTTTTAAGTACCATCCGAGGACGTGCGTATGAATACACAAGGCACGACCGAGGACCTTTTCAAAGCGAGGACCTTTTCGAGGGTCCTCGGTTTGACTTGACCAAAGATTCGTATTCTGCAAGCGATTTTGAGTCTTTCTATATACTTAATACGAAAAAGTTGTCCGAACCTCGGTTTGATCAAGATTTTTCATAATCTTACACAAACATTGTGTATCCACCAGATGGAGCCACGGTCGCCTCATACACAGACTTTTTACACTCATTTCACGTTTGTTGTATTATCCGAGGACCTATGTGTTAACTTTAACACAAAAGACCTCGGTTAGGTAGCTTTTCCAGACAATGTGTATTTAAGACCTCGGTTTGCTAGATTTTCCGAACAGTGTGTATTCTAGTCCTCGTTTCGACAGTTTTCCTCGTGTGTAGAAGACAAATTATAAGCTATCATTTAAATAAAATTATGAAGGAGAAAATCGAAGGTAGACTGAATCCTTAAACAAATCCTTAGTAGCTACTAGGTGCACGAGGAATAATCAGGCTTCTTCTGCAGTATGTGCTAAGTACCTAGGCCCGCTTATATTATTCAACATTATGATTTGCACCATAAAATATTGTATTGTCTGGAGGTAGGAGCTGAATACGTGTGCTTTTGATAAAGAATATAAAGTAAATACCTTCCTAGGTGAAATATCTGCAGCAAGATTTGAAGCAAATATAAAGTACAAAGAAATACAGAACATGAACGTACTAAAGAAAACCACGTCATAAACTTTACTGAAATAAAAGTAGGTTTATTTTAAAATGAAACAAATTATTCAACAAAGTTTTACCAACAATCTACCTATAGAAATAACCATCAAGTTGCAGTAACATCTTTGAGAAGAATGATTAGAAAACTTACATAACAGTTAATAGAAAACGACTCAAACATAAAGACTCATAGAAACCATAATTAGAAGAAATCGACATAATTTGGGCTAAAAACTTAACATAAAATTACATAACACAATGCTTAGTTAGAAAACAACAAAGAAATATATTATCAAGTGAGATCAAAATAATTTGGGAAGCATGCAAACTTAATAACTTAATGGCGCCGATTCCCTTGTTCACAAAATAAACTAAATTTAAGTTCAGTGCATCTTTTTCTATATTTCATTAAAAAAGGACAGAAGATAAATATTAGTTTAGTCCTGTCAAATTAAGATACTCCATAGCAAGTTTAGACGTGATTAAAAACATGGTTACTAAAAACATTTTATCCCCATAGTTTTGAAAAATCGTCTGGGATGTTTCTATAGCTTGACTTAAAGATTATTTATACCAATTAATCCAATCAAGCCATGTAATAAAATACTTCCCTAAGAAATTGACTATCCCTCTTCACTCCGTTAGGCGTAGATTTTCTTAAAACCCTGATATACTTTATTATTTATTTTGGTCTTACATACTGAGTTTCGAATTAATTGGACCGCGCGTTAAAATTCTTCCATACAAAATTTTACACCCCCAATCTCCGTTTAGTTTCAAGTCTTTTTCAAACAAAATGAATAAGATTTTTTATATAAACTGTATTCCTGCTTTTCACCCCCACACGGGTGGAATTTCGAAAAATCGTTTGGGATATGTTGATTACTTGACTCGAAGATTTATTTATACCAATTTTCGGGTTATTCAACCCACGCAGTAAAATCTTTGCCTGTATAATTAACTACCCCTTTTCACCCCGTTAGAGGTAGATTTTCGAAAAACCCTGATACACGTTATTCTTTTTTTTTTTGTCTTAAGTATTAATACTGAGTTTCGAGTTAATCGGACCGCGAGTTAAACATCTTCCATACAAATTTTGGCACCCCTTTAGGGGTTAGTTTAGAAAAACTAAAAATGCCAAACTTCATAATTTACTTAGATAAGTATTTGTGCCAAGTTTCAAGTTTATTAACTCAAGGAATAAGATTTTTCACACAAACGAAATCCCCCCTTTTCACCTCCTTAAAGGTTGAATTTCCAAAAACCCCTTCTTAGTGCTCCCGTACATTATAAAAGGAAGCCGTGTGCAAAATTTCACAATCTCAAACTCAACTCAAACTCAAAGCATTTATTTCAATTAAACCAATTACAGGCACTTTTGAATTGAAGGGGTCGGTCAGTCAGAAAGATGAAGATACTCGTAGTTGCCCATTCCAAAGCTTAAGTACCTATGGAGAAGAACGGGCAAGAAACTCCATGGACACTCTTTAAATCAAAATAATATGGTTACAAAGTCTTGTTTACATCATTCATGTAAAAAATTATGCATGTGAGAACGATGCAGAACGTTAAAAGCGTCCGTAATGTCTAAAATCACATTCCTAGACCACTGTTACGGCTGTGCGTTGATATGTCAGTCAGTCAGTCAGTTATTTTTAATACCTACTGTATAAGTTAAAAGCAACAATCACGAGTGTTTAACAAAATAAAGCCGTTACTTTCGGCTCTCTTTGATAAATAATCCCTTGAGAAGCGCTGACAAACGTAAAGACATTGACTCGTCCTCGCTTGGTACTTCATTTTAGAAAAAGTGTGTAAGAAATAAATCGGAACATTGATTATTATCTTACTCGTAAAATGTTTTAGGTAGGTAGGTATTTTCCAGGTCCTCGGTTTGTACAAGTTCTACGCGAAAAACTGTCCTCGGTTTAGTGATATAAAGTCTAACACAACGTCCGCACTTTGTACAAGCTATAAGAAATATTGTGTAAAAATACGTCCTCGGAAGGACGTCGCAGGGCTTACGTAAGAGGTCCTCGGTTGGCTTACACAAAGTCCTCGTATGTGCATCGCTGGTCACATTTAGCTGTGTATTTCAGGTCCTCAGTATGATAGCCGAAATTCATACAGAAAAATGTTGAGATAGCATTATCCCAATAAGCTCATCACTATAGATTTACTCACCTGTCTCTTTCTATCTTATTCTAAAAGGCCAACGAGGTATTTAAACCAGTTTTTTGGAGGGTCCTCGGTTCGTTCTAGGACTAAAAAGGTCCTCGTAAGGGTGTCTCTACAAACAGGGGTGCGTTTACCGTGTTTACCATAAGTTATTCAGTTTCTTCATAAGACAAGGATTAAAGTCAATCAGTCACTTCTGTCTTCAGCAGATTTTTAGTCATAGGGTAAATATTAATTCTTATATTTATTATGGACTAGCTTCTGCCCGCGACTTCGTACGCGGATCCTGTTGGTTATGCCAGCGACAACGGGGTAGTCAAAATCGAAGGTCTGAAACGTCTGATGTCGAATTCTAAGAACCCGGGGACTGGATAACAACGGGATGCGCGAGACGATTCGAGACGTCATTTTCAGGCAATAATGAACCAATAGGGTGGTAAACTTGGCCTTGCACTTTGAATGTTGGCATAAATGGGCCTTCTGAAATCTGTTTCGCAACAAAAGATGTCATTTGAAAGGCATTATTGTACGAACGTAGGTATGTTGTCCAAGAAATGTTTTGACTGTGATGGTCACCGATTAGCAGTGATCTTAATATTTCTGGAGGATTTTGTAATATTTCAATATGTACTTTCCCACCTGAGCAACACATACCGTTTGTTTCTTTTTGCTATTTAACAGCTTCACAAAAAGTAAAATTTTTAACCATACCTCCGATGGCGGAATATGTGGCGTAGTCAATCATAGGAGTATACGTAAATGCACTCCGTTCCTTATCAACCCAAGGAAGGTCGCCATGCCCTACGGCTATATCTTGAGACACATCCGATTCTTCAGATGATATCGACATTCTGTTCAGAGAATGTCGAAGTCGATCAGAATTCAAACGTTCGTTGCGCTTTTCTTAATCTGTCTCTTCATGCCGTACTCCAGCAATTATTTCTTTCTCACTTTCTGATTATGAATATTTTGTTGTGTGCGTGTTCGGAACAATGTATGATAATCTCACCGTATCAGCGGTCAGTCGCGCATCATATTCTTCACTGGTCTCTAGAGATCTGGATGTAGATGCGTAAATACGCTGAGAACGCAGGCGTGCTTCGCGATCCGAAGAGGTTTCCACGGAGCGAGTTGCAGCCTGAAGTTCTCAAACAGCATCAAGTCTCTCCTGACGCTCTTCGGTAGATTCTTGGGATCTTATGATCCTCAATCTTTTAGCTCCTTTGGAACATTGGGAAAGATTTGACCTCTTTCTAGGCATGGTTATAGTTTTATTATGAAGATACCTGATCAATTAAATCTAAGTGACTGCCCCCCTACCAAGGGTGCCCAGACACGGGATCGTCTGGCCCATGTGCTGGTTTGGTCCCTGGGGTGGCCACGGCGTGCTATGTGTTCTGGTGCGCCGGTGATGGGGAGTACTCCCCAGCGGAGGGTCCGGTGACGGACAGCCGCGGCGGGTTCACGGATGAGTGCTAACGCGTGCCCATGTTCCCGCCGTAAGCGGCAGAGGAGGACACAGTGGAGTTTTAGTGGGTTAGAGTCACTCATAACTGCACTATCTCCCCGTGGTAGTGCAGAATGCATGAGCATTTCTTCACGTTAAAAAAAAATTAATGGGAGTTTTGGCCAGTAGAGTCAAATTTTCAATGATATACCATCGTCATCGAAAATCAGTCCTAAACTGTTACCGCCTTCACCGCGTGGAGGTGAAATTAGTGATGGCTTAGATTTCCACATCAGATGTTTCTGATCTTCGATTGTTATAAGTCAACAGGAAATGCCCATCAGACCGAATAACTTTTACTAAGACGTCATTCCTATATGTGTTATGGTGTAGCTGGGCTCTTGGAGTTCCCCATCAGGTGTTCCAGATCTTCAAATTTATTCTCTCAGCAGAAAATCCTCATCACGTGGAACAATTTTTGCTATGGTACCATTTTTGTATCTCTTATAGTTAAGCTGGTCTGTTTCGGTTCTGCATCAGGTGTTCAAGTTTCCAAGAAACATTATAGCCTGAATGTTGTCCAGCCATAATAACTATACAACAAAAAAAAATTCATTCAAATCCGTCCAGTAGTTCCGAAGATCGGACGCGCAGGCCCGAGGTGTGTACGTACTCTGATAGAATACCTTAACAAATGTTCGCCGTGATTCTTTAAATTGACATAACTTTTTTATTAATGAACCGATTGACATGAAATAAACACTAAATGTTAAGTGAAGCCTACTACAATATATTAGTGAAAACCGCATCTAAATCGAATAAGCCGTTTCTGATATTAGCGTGCACAAACAAACAGACAAACAGACAAACCGACAAACAGACAAACAGACAAACAGACAAAAAAAAAATTAATTTCAATTTCGGGTTCGGCATCGATATAATAACAACCCCTGCTACTTTTTTTTTATATATTTCCATTGTACAGACACCACTTTTCTACAAATTTATTATATGTATAGATGTAATAAAGATTGAACTGAACTGAATAGTCAAAATGAATGGCATTGCGATTGTAATATGTTACGCAATTACCCCACAGATTCAAAACAAAACAACTAACAAGGCTAAAACGCAAACAAAAGAAAATAAAAAGGCCTCACTGGTCTGGGTACTTATACTGCAAAAACGTTTCAATAAAGAATCCTCCCTTTAATATAAGAAGTGCGTACGAAAAAGAAGTCGCAAGAAAGATCAAAAGCTTACCCTGAATTCCGATGCAATCATCGACCCCTAATTCAATGAGTCTCCTTCATTTCGAACAAATTGTTTCTCGTTACTGTCTTAAAGGCGTGTGCAGACTTCACGACTGTAACGCTGATTGATTGAGGACGATACGCAGGGAAGTGAGCAGTCCCTTTTGTAACAGTAATTGCAATTCGGGTAACGATTGATAATGTGTGTTGGGTGGGTGATTTATAAGCATTTAAGTGATTTTTATCTTTAGTTGTAGGCGAATGTAGGGAATAGAAGTTCGTGAATCACTCGATTAAGTTTTTTTGTCTGTTTACTGATTGTACTTCAAAAATGAGGTTGAGTAGTATTAGAGTTCGTTTCAATAATACGTATTTTTCTACTTAGTGTATATTGATGATGTTATAATAACTTCCTGTCTGTCACTGATATTTACGTAGCAAGTACCTAGTGTTATACGAATTTGTGGGAGGTAGGTAGGTACAACTAAAAAGTAAATAATATTTTTTTTTGAAACAAACATACTTTTTACTAAAAGTAGTTAGTAGTTACAGGAAACGTGCCCAAAAGACTGGCAAAAGTATTGCCAGTCTTTTGGGCACGTTTCCTGTTGACAGCGATGCGGATGAATTTTTTGATGCCCTTTGATTATTTCCTCTCCTTTTTATATACTTGTACATATTCTAATTATTATTTTAATACTGTTAGCTTTTAAAATTATGTTTCCCTATATAAAAAATAAATCAACCTTTTTACAAAAACAAACTTTAACATCCTACTTACTGTTGACTTAAAACTAAAACTTAGAGGCAAAAATAATCATAACGCCGAGAAAGTTTGAGTAAAATGTTATGCTTAAAAATCAATATCGTGTAGGTAAAGTAAAAATGGTTTTGTGAACCAATTCCATTACGTCGACCATAATAAATCATTTTCTCAATATTGAAAATAATAAATCATGTTCCATTTCTAAATTGGCTTCGACAAGATTTTATGGTGGTGTATAAAATATTATGATGTAAAGACGGGCGCACATCAAGCTACTAAAATGTGTAAATTTTTTTAAATAGATTTTCAACTTTATCGCTAAAGCATAAGGTTCAAAGTTTATTGGAAAAATTTATCAGTTTCGGGTAGCTTGATGTGCTGGCGTCTGTACAATACTGTAGGGTTGAATCACCCCTTTATGTCATCGGATATCGTAAAAGACATAAGGGATACACTTCTAGGGAATGGAATCTACATCACATGGCATCGGGTTAGGCAGAGGTATACCTATAGTACACCCACATTTCATCAGTTATGTTTAAGTCCCATGTAACAGGGGCCAATCCAGACTCCAGGCTGCTACTAGATATTCCAGATGGAAAAAATCTTTTTTTTTTTAAACGTTGCCCCACACTAGGAATTTCTCCTGTATTGTGGGTGCGTTTGCAAACATTTAAACTCACATACACAAACAGCCAGACCCGGAACAACTACTTGTAGGTCGTACAAATATTTGTTCCGTGCGGGAATCGAACCCGCGACACGCAGCGCAGCAGTCAATCGCTTAACCACTGCGCCAACCGTGCCGTCAATCAATCTAATAACACTTTGCCCGACCCGCAAATTGAACCCGGAACCTCATGCTCAGCAGTAGACCAATGCGCTTGCGACCACTAAACGAATAGAATATAATACTCTTTATAAGTACAACATATAAATTACAGAGATAAATATAGAAACTGTACAGAACAAACGAGGCAGTCTTGAATGGAAACTGTGATTACGCATCTGTAAGCCATTTTTAGTGATTTTGTAATTTGTCTTTGGTTCGTTAATTTCTGGGCCATCTCCTGTAGCATGATACAAAACATTAGTTTTTTGATATAGTCGTTGCAAAGCACTCGCGCGTCGACTGACATTAAATTCCATGGGCATAAAGTTTGGGCAATATACTTAGAGTGCACTCGTAAATTCGACAACTTTAACATTTTCATTGACAGCAATGCGGATGAATATTTTAATGCTTTTTTATCTAAATCAAAATCAAAAGTCATTCATTTAAACTAGTCCAAAAATCAGCACTTTTAGAACGATAAAATTACATAAGACAGTCCCCCAAAACGCCTGTCTAGTGGAAAAAGAAGGGTCGCAACAAACTCAAACAATATTTATTTAGACTATTTAATTCGTTGTGATTAAAGACCGGAATAAATCAAAAAAATGATTTTACTGTAGGTACCCAAAAAGGAAATGGAATATTTTACTACAGTCATTTGTTTCAAAAACTGCCGCAACGTTTTCAAGTCTGAACCAAACTTAAACATTTTCAATTCTCCTCTTGGGAAAGGTCTTTATTTACACAGAATGAATTAAACCGTTTGTAATGAACTCTTTTTAAAGAGACAGCTTTGCCTGTAATAACTTGAACTTAGAATAAGTACTAACAAAGATCAACCGTTTTAGAATTTCCTTTTCTTCGATTTTCGTTACTAATTAAATGATAATGATGTATTCAATCAAACACGACAAAAAAAAACCCTGGCACTCCGTTAGGCGCGTTAGACATTTTTTGAGATAGGTAAAAACCACTGAAATCTTGCCACTGTTACCGTAAGCGACACCACGCGTGTTTTGTTTATAAGACTATTAAAAAATACCCACTTCGGATGTGTTCGGCTGTCCTCGGGATGTACGCGGTTTTAATGTATATCCGATATGTCAGTGAGTGATGGCAAAGTATTCTGTTTGTGTTTTGTTTTCACTTCTGTCGGCACTCCCGGAGTGACACTGTTTTTTTTTCTTTGTATTCGTCTTACTTTCATGCTAAACCGATTAATGCTTATAAAATCAAATCTGCGACACAGACAATTTGTGACAAGGACACCCATAACAATAGTGACATAGCCTAAAATAACAATTTTCCCACAAATCAACTTAATAGGTGCTCAACTTTATCAGGTCAGTGCTTTTCAATGGTAATTTTTGTCATAATTTCTGACTGCTTCTGAATAGAATGTGAATTATCTGCTGACTATAGAGGTTCAAATAGACCAGCTATTTCGCAAGTAGATGTTATTTTAGGTTAGTAAATAGAATAAGTAAGAAATGAGTAATTAAGAGGAAGTGACACCGGTAGCTAAAAAGTTGTGTGGAAATGGGTTGAAGTGGTCATCATCATCATCATTTCAGCCGAAAGACGTCCACTGCTTGACATAGGCCTCCCCCAAGCACCTCCACTTCGACCGGTTCTGTTCTTCTCGCATTCAACGGGTTCCTGCGGCCTTCACAAGGTCGTCGGACCACCTTGTGGTTGTGGTTACGGGCATGTTATCCGGACGAATGCGGAAAATTTCGTGAAAAAAGTTTTGAGTAATAACGCGGATGGTTATAAGAGTAGGGGAAGATCAAAGTAACGTTGAATGGACTGTGTGAAGAAAAGGGGTGACTACCGAGATGACGACTAATAGAGAAGTACAGAGGAAAATACATTGTGCCGACCCCAAGTAAATTGGGATAAGGGGTCATGAGAATGATGATGTTAGGTTAGCTTAGTAATATTGTGATGTAGTAATAACGTAAACTAACCCTGTATCCCCCTTACTAATAAACGTTGTATAGCGTGTGTAGATATAGTTACACAACCACGGATATGTACACAACGCTTTGTCTTCTTCTTTCGAAAGTCAAATTACTGACGACTGAAAGAGAGAAATTGGTGTGTAACTATTCATCTGGTATAATACGTATATTAGTAAGGTGGTAAATCAATGTTGATAAAATAACAAAAGCCAATTACTTAACATTGCTTAAAGTGCTAGAAAAAGCAGAAGCAAGAGCACGAGATCAAAAAAAGTAATACAGAGAAACATACAAACATAAACATAACGTAACGCCTGTATGCTCTGAACGGGTTTGGTAGATGTGAACCAAAACTCAAACTCAAAGCATTTATTTCAATTAAGCCTTGTACAGGCAATTTTGAATTATCAAAATTAAATAGTCTGTCAGTTAGTCAGAAAGTTGAAGCTAGTTGCCCAAGGTTGTAGCAAAAGGTTTCCGACAGGCCCCTAACAAAAATATAACAGTCAATGCGATATATTAGTCAAAAAATTAAATAAAAATTAATAAAATTATTTATTTAATAAAAATAAATTTATTTAATAAAAAATAAATACATTTATTTAATAAAAATAGGAGGCCTATGTCCAGCAGTGGACGTCTTTCGGCTGAAATGATGAATAAAAATAAGTAGGTAAATGTATTTAAAAAAAAATAAATAAAAAAAAATATTATTTTAATTTAATAAAAATTTCATAAAAAAAGTAATACAGAGAAACATACAAACATAACGTAACGCCTGTATTCTCCGAAGATTTAGATAGAAGTGTACCAAAAGTGTGAGTTTCACATTTATATAATATCTTTGTTTATATTATTTGCGCAGATATAATGTGTTACTGTTTGTTTGTCCCAAATAAATAAATAAAAATAAAATAAAAGGTTTCCAAAAAAAATATAACAGATAATGCGACATATTGTTAAAAAAAAAATCAAAATTGTCACCTATTCACGACAGTTACTGTTAAATAAAGCAGAAAATGTATGAAAGAAACTTGTAAATTTACGGTTTATTGGGTTTTATTAAATAGGTCCCAGGTTGGCTAAAGAAAAATAATCATAGTGCCAAAAAGTCCAGGAACATTACTAAAGCTATATTTTTATCTAGAACTAAGGTGACAGGGTAAATACTGCTAACAGTTCCTTACGAGAAAATAATACGGGTAAGGTCAACATAAACACGAAGCATTATGACCCGAGAGGATTGCCATTACCGCTGCGGACAGTCCCGAGGGTCTGACCTGACTGCTGAAGACTCTGAACTGAACTTAAACCTTTAATATTCTGTGGAGAGTTTCCTTGCTAAATAAATTATAGGAAAAGATATATAGGATTTGAGGTTAATGGGGTATTAATAAAATGGACTTTGTTGTTAGTGTGTGCTTATGGGCAAATAAATTTGCACAATTTCTTTACAATCTATTCAATTAATTTTCACATTCAAATAAATTTCTATATTGCTGGGGAGTTTGTTGCGCCACTTCTCCCCAGCGAAAGCACTAGGAAGTGGTGAAGGGCGGGCGTTTTGGGGGATCTCTAGTAATTTTGACGTTCGAAAAGTGCTGATTCTCGGCCTAGTTTGAATAAATGACTTGATTTGATATGATTTGAATATTGGTATTACCGTAAATTGTTTGGTACTGCTGAGACATCAACCGATAATGTTCCCACTGCTCGGACACAGGCCTCCTTTTGAACGGCTTGTGTTAGAACCAAAAAATTCGAAGACGTGACATCTACCAACCAGATACTGGAACCGGATTACGGCTCATTACCTCTCAAAAAGAGAGGAGGCCTGTATCCCAGCAAATAGTGGGAAGATATTACAAGTATTTCTTTGTTATTTTATAGATCTCTTTTGTCATGAACATATCAAATAAAACAAATGAGAAATAAAAAAAGCAGAGAAGTTCAAAATGACATCCAAATTAAATAAATAACAATTCAATATTTTAAAAGTAGGTAAGAGTATCTAAGGACTATGGATTTCTGCCTGCCCCCGTGGGAAGAAGGCGTGAGTTTATGTAAAATTAATCTGCATTCGCAATTTATTTGCCAAAAATGTAAACAAATATGAGTTTATGGAAAAATAACTTTAAATCCTACATCATAAAGTTCAGTTTACGCTACAACTTCGAACATTTTCATAACTTTTTCAGTAATCACTCTGAAATCAACTTAATTGTCATTAAAATAAAGTTGATATTTGTTTAGCTTGAAATAATATTAATTTTAAACATAAGTTTGAATAGAATTTAGGTAGGTACCTACATCTCTCAAGTATGTTATGACAGTTAGAAAGTACATTCTTTAGCACAGAAGCATGTGAAGGCTTATGAATATGCAAACATGCCTGAATAATACGACGCAAGAATTCCTCCAACCTTTGTGAACAAAAACAGAATACAAGAGATAATTGAACACAAAACAACATGACATAAAAAAGAAATGTTTCCATAATATAATTAGGGAAATATTTTAATAACAAAATCCATCTGTAACCAGCTTGTTTCTAAGAATTACATAATTTGCCTCGGGAAGTAGAACCTGAATATTGTCTGTCGGAACGCCAAACACGGGTTTATAACTTCGTTCGTCGAAAAACCTTACTGCATAACAATCCTGTCAAAGTTGTAACCACAATAGGAGCTTTATACGACAACAAGTTGCTGTTGAGAGTTACAAACGGTCTATTGCTGAACATCAAACTAACTTATGTCTGGTTTTGGCTTTCATCTCTTTATGCGTAGTAGGTACCGACTGTTTTTGAATACCCTTTCTTTATGCTGTTAGGGCCTTAGCACACCTTCACCGCGAAAATAATAATGGAGAACCGCTTAACGGATTCCGTTAATAAACATTACTACATTATGTTGCGATTCGAATAGCGGAACATCATGAATCAGGGGAAAATGTGGTCACTTTCGCCTTAGTAAATACAGTATAGGTCTACGTCAGCCCTCTTAGATTAGTTTTTCAATGAAATCATCATGCATTTTACACAAAAATTTAAGTTTCGCTTAATAAACTTGTCGACTGCCACAAATAATAACAAAATAGCGGGCTGAGCGCGGATTTGTAATTAGTTTCCGGGTATATCTACAAAATCACGCGCGAAAGAGATAGAATCATAATCAAATCTGTACGTTAGACTAGGCAGTTTCGCTTCTATTTCGCCTGTCATACAACGGACAAGTCATAGCGGAACTACTGCGGTTTTGCTGCTATGGTTTCGCGGTGGAGATGTGATACCCGCCTAAGTATCAAATAATATCTTACAAAAGCTTTTTGTTTCGGACGTCTGCGAAGTCTGTAACTTGCTAAGTTATTTACCTCAGTAAATTCAGAATCTCATTTCAGCTATAAACTATAATAACTCTTTTTTCTTAATAACAATAATTATGAATATTTGTTTCATTTCAAAATATTTCGAAAAAATGGCGACAAGTGTGTTACGCTGACACTATTTTTTATTTCAAAAATAAATCTGAGCTTTATTTCAAAGCGAAAATCATTTCCTCAGAATCCAAAAATCGTGTATCATATATTATAATATCAAAACGATTTACTCAGAAATATACTGTGTTCCGCCGGCAAATATTATCACCTATCAAAAAGTACTCTGTGTTATCACTCATCCCGAGTTCCCGACGCGACGCCTGCAGCCAAGGCAACGGGTGCAAAGGCTGCGCCCTGCATGCGCAGAGCCCCAGGCCCCGAGCGCGACTGCGCCGCAGTCGTCAAAACCAGACCAGTCTATCAAAAAGTACTCCTAGTCTTATCAAAGTACTCTGTGAAGTACTCTGTGTCAAAGACTACAATATGATGCTGCTCTGTGTCAAAACCAGTTGACAATAATTTATTCTATTGTGTCATTTTGTAATTATAATTTTTTTTGAGTGCGTGTTTAAATAGTTTATTTTTATATTCATTAGGTAAGTTTTACTGTAAGTTTAAGTGTGTTTATATATGTTCAATGCCGGCTGTAGCGACGCCGGAAACTGTGCTAGTCAGCCTACCACATCGCTTGATGTTCAGCTGGTGAGATGTCCACATTGCTCACAGGCACGCTTTTTTAAAGGCGAACGGGGGCTGAGGATACACTATGGCAAGATCCACAAATCGCATAGTGTACCATTGTGCCCCCCAGCCACATCCCCAACATCAACACCTCTAGAACAAAGTTTATGGAAAAAATTAGCAAAATTAAAAAATTCTACCCCTGTATTAAAGAGAGTTCCCCGGGGCGCGAGACGATCTGTTGCAGCGAGTTTGGCGCAATGTATCCGTCTTGCGACCCAGGAGAACTCACAAAGTGCCTGGGAGCAATTACTTACCTTCCCTTATAGGATTCTGCATGTTCAAAAAAATTTGGCAACTAAAAAAACATTAACTAACCAAATTAAAGAAAATTGTAACAATTCGGCCCTAATTTTAGATCCAAAATTACCTGCATTCCATAACTTAAGTCAAAAAGGATTATGTTCACATGTCGAATCCAAATTAAGTGAAGGTGACATCAGGGGTGCGGCCAGGATACTTTTCAGCAGCGATGTGGTGGCGCCTTACTCTCCAGAAACACTAACAGCTCTAGAGAGTAAACATCCAGCGCCTGCGGATGGTCTCACCTTTCCCGACCCCCCCGACCCTCCCGACCTAAATTCAACCTTCCTCAACGTTTCGGCCCCCCAGTTGTTTGCAGCCGTGAGCTCCTTCCGAAGTGGTTCCGCCGGCGGCCTCGACGGCCTGACTCCACAACACCTAAAGGATCTGTTGAGTTCAGGCGCCGGGGAAGCTGGTGAGTCGCTTTTGAAGGAGCTTGCGGCCATGATTAACCTCATGCTTACCGGTGGTGTGAACGAGGCCGTCGTCGATGTCTTGTACGGGGCCAATCTATGTGCCCTGCGCAAGAGAGACGGCGGCATTCGTCCCATCGCCGTCGGGTGCACCTACAGGCGTACGGCAGCTAAAATTTGCTGTAAGCTATACAGCGAATCGCTTACAGCTAAATTTCAGCCCCTGCAGCTTGGTTTTGGCTCGAAAGGGGGCTGTGAGGCTGCCGTACATGCCCTTTCAACATTTTTAAAGTCCAACAAAGGTGAGGTCATCCTCAAGGTTGACGTTAAGAATGCCTTTAACTCTGTGAACAGGGACACTTTGTTGGCTGAAGTCAAAAAGGAACTACCCGAAATTTATGGTTTTATGTGGCAATGTTACAGGTACCCTTCCAAATTATTATACAAGGACAATGTTTTGAAATCTGCAGTTGGTTGCCAACAAGGTGACCCTCTCGGGCCAGTCATTTTCAGTTTGGCTATTCATCCAATTATTCAGAAACTAAATTCAAAATTTAACGTGTGGTACTTAGACGATGGAACGCTAGGAGGTGACGTAGACACTGTTTTGAAAGATCTTCAACTCCTCAAACAGGAATTTCAATCTATTGGCTTGGACCTTAACCCCTCAAAATGTGAACTTTACCTTTCTGACATTACCGACAGACAATTGACTCTAGATAAATTTAATGCAATAGCCCCACAAATCAAAATTTTAGACAAAAGTTCACTGCACCTCCTAGGTTCCCCGATTTTCGAAGATAGTTTTACTCCTTTCATCGACGAAAAAATTCAAAATTTCAACGAGATTTCGGACAGACTCTCCAAAATTAATTTACATTCGGCATTCACCCTGATTAGATATTGTTGTTTTGGCCCAAATTTTATGTATTTTCTACGCTCTTCCACTTTATGGAAGCAACCACACCTCTTGGACAAAATTGACCAAATTATTCGCAGCACGCTAACGTCCATTCTAAATGTGGCCTTGGACGACCGAGCGTGGCTTCAAGCCACACTACCCATCCGTTTTGGTGGCCTCGGCGTCCGCAAAATTACCAGTATTAGCTTACCGGCGTTCCTGTCTTCTGTCCACAGCACTGAAAAGTTGACCGGGAAAATTTTAGCCCCTTGCCTAGTCGACTCTGAAGTGCCGTGCTTGACCGACGCGGTGAACGCCTGGAAAGCGGCTTGCCCGGATACAGATCGGCCCGTAAACCCATCTTCCCAGAGACAGTGGGATGAGCCGCTCTGCAGGTTGGTACGGAATAATCTTATTAATACGTCCACCAATTCTGCTGAGCGTGCTCGCCTGCTGGCTGTGGGTGAGTGGGAGTCGGGTCTCTGGCTTCAAGCACTCCCGTCACCCAACATAGGCACTATGCTGGGTGACACCACCTTCCGGCTCGCTACCTGTCTGCGTTTGGGCGCTCCTTGCGGGGCTCCGCATCGCTGTCAGTGCGGTGAAGCTGTCGACTGCCTCGGGCACCATGGCCTATCTTGTAGTAGGAGCGCAGGCCGGATAGCACGGCACGCCAGCATTAATGACATCATCCGCCGTGCTCTTGTCACCGCCGGGGTGCCAGCTGTTTTAGAACCCAACGGCCTGGCACGCGACGATGGGAAGAGACCAGACGGAATGACCATAATGCCCTGGAAGTTAGGCAGACCTTTGGTGTGGGATGCAACATGTGTCGACACCCTTGCGCCATCCCATCTTCCTAGCACGGTGGGCTGTGCTGGGGCGGCTGCTGCAGGTGCAGAAAACCTCAAACGGCGAAAATATTCCAACCTGATTGGGAGTTATATGTTCGAGCCGTTTGGGGTTGAAACACTAGGGCCATGGGGTCCGAGTGCCCACTTGGTTTTTCGAGATATCGCCAAGCGGTTAGTCGACTCTTCACGTGACCAGAGGGCTGGCCTATTTCTTGGCCAAAGAATTAGCATTGCCATACAACGTGGCAATGCTGCCAGCCTTTTGGGCACTGTTCCTGTTGACAGCGATGCGGACGAATTTTTTGATGCCCTATGATCATTTTGCTAATTTTTTTTCATATAAATGTACATATTATTATTATTTTAAATAGGTATTAGCATAAATTATGTAAATATTAAATATTAAAAAAAAGAAAAAAAAAAAAAAAAAAAAAAATATTTCTAAATATTTGAATTACAACGAGTTAAATAGAACATCAAAATTATTATTGTTGCAGAACTGTTTCATTCTTCTTTATTTTTAATCGAGTTCAAAATAAAAAAAAACAATCGATCAATAATGTGGACCGATTTTGAAAAAATATTTTTTCGTTTAGTAGAGGAAGCTCACGCGGTGGTCCCATATGAATCTTATTAAGCTTGACGACAGCTAAAAAGTGAAAAAAACTCTTTAAGAAAAGAATACAAACCGACTGTGACATGTGAAAAATGTTTTTTCATACCCAGAATATAGTAGAGCAAACATTAAAAAATATAATAAAAATCCTGTCAAAACTTTTATAATTTTACAATAATAAAATACGTTGGAATTTAAAGCATACACGTTTCGTTTTAAAACGAAATATCGACGGAATAAAATGGGAAAGTATTTGGAGGAAAATTGGAATTGGAAATATAAAAAGGAAATGTTTCTACCAGCAGACCCGTTTCACTATTATTTGCTCGTTGATTCAATTAGGATTCACTCACTATTTGTAATGGACGCTGGAATTCCACACGGTAACAATGTAAATTCTATCAGGTAGTACAAAAGTGTTCTTGTTTTTGCGTCTAGACGTAGACGGTAAATAAAAATAAGAACAAAAGGAATTTCGCTGTTAAAGAGACAAATGCTTGATCATTTTCTTATACTTGTGTAATATTTTATTTGAAGCTAAATTCAAATCTTACTTTCTGTTTGTATTTTTTTGTTCATGACGTAATTCAATTCAATTCATTTCTTTTAGTCAGCCAAAAAATATCCGTAAAGTCACAAGTCGCAAATTCAACAAAGCATAAAAATATTAAATAAACTATTACACAAAGTCAAAATACATACAATTAAAATAAAAAATTATAATTTAAAATGGTAATCATTTAAGTTGTAATAGTAATAGACATATTAGTATTGAACCAGATGAGCCAGGACCGTCACACAGTGGGTGCCTGAAGGTCGTCACCCAGGCAGATCGCTGGCGTGATGTTCGTGACAGATTGGCCGGAGAAGGCACAATTTAAGGAAAATTAGAAAAGTATGGGGAAGACCTTTGCCTTGTAGTACAAGATAGGTTAAAGAATAAAATAAAATAGAAGCACATTTAGAACACAGATAAATAAAACACTAATAAAGATCCTTGTGCTTTTTCAAAGGAGTTAGCTTAGTTAGTAGGTGCTCTTCCGGGGAAGTATCATACAAAGAATGATGATATCAGCCACAAAGCATCACTGGCTGTATTGCGGTTTGCCACAAATAGGTGCTAGTAAAATAACTGCCTCTATGACTCTCGAAAATCCCTCTTGATATTGTTGGCATCTATTAAACCTGGCGGACACCACATTTCATCAAGTGGATCACTAGTAGTTGCCAAAGTAGAAACCCACTACTTAAAAAATAGTACTTAAAAAATCATCGTTTGCTTAACCATTCCCCAGCAATGTTAGAGTCGGCTTCCAGTAGAATTATTGGAACGAAGTTCCTTAACGCGGCTTGCGATATGAGTTGACTGTCAAAATCGTCACGTAAGGAAGAGTGTTATGCTCCCTTCATGCGTCTTTCTCTCTCTCTGTTTCTCTCTGTTTCTCTCTGTTATATACGAGTGTGTGTGTGCGTGCAAGTATCGCGCAAGAAAAGAAACTAACTTCGTTCCCGACAGGGGACTGTTTTTCCGACAGGTTTTGTTTTTTACATATGCTTAGCGACTGCCTGTTTGACCTCCACAATCCAGTTAATGGATAGCATGATACCCTTTGACAAGACTGGTTGTCAGAATTTCGGGCTACTGACTACCTTCTTTTTTTAAACAGTAACCGTGTAAAAAAAAGACTACTACTGCTGCCACCAAAATCTACATCGTACTTAAACAACCTTCTGCCACAAAGTAACACAGAATATGTAAAATTTCAATAAAAAGTCGTATGTAAATGTACGATTGCATGCTAAAATGTAATATGAAGAGAAATCGAGTCGGTAGACTTTATATTAGCAATTGAAATGGGCTGCGAGCTTTTCAGGATTCAGCCTGAAAACTGAAACCCCAGCACGAACGCGCGACGACGAAAACAAAACGTAAATTTAAATGATTTTTTAATCGTAAATACAACTAACCTGTAGCCTTTTGGTCTAATTTGCGACAAGCACAAAAAACCTGTCAACGGGATTGTCCGAAAGGGTTACCGCTGGCCCGGAACATAAAGGGCTAAGGACGGAACACGGGTAGGTTTTAGTCGGTAAAAGTCTGATACTCCCTTCCAATCCACCCAGAGCGGGAGGGATCATTAAATGATTTCCCACCCCAAAAAAAAAAAGCACAAAAAGCCTCACTGCACGAGGTTGTGGGTTTAAATCCGGGCAATACCAATTTCAATTCATTTGTACTTTCTGAGCCATTGGTCCCTCCCGCGCCTGATCTCTCTCCCGGTCGTGTCAGATTGCCGTCCCATCGGACTATGAGAGTGAGGGGGAGACAGAGTGCACCTGTGTCTGCGCACACACTTGTACAATATAATATCTCCCGCGCAGCAGGCTGGTCTCCGCTGAGATTTGTCGGAAATTCGGTCTGGAGGACTTTATTTATTTACATTCTGAGTTTATCTTGGACATTGGTGAAGTTAAAACATCTCGTGAGGAAACCTGGACTTATAATGAATAGGTATACCTAAGTCTTAATGGCGATTACAGAGTTGAGCAAGTGTTGTGAATTTGTGATCACTGCTCGTGCCTTCTCAGTATAAATAGAGGTCTTTGCCCTTAGTATAATAATAACGGGCTGGTTTTATAAGCACAATAATTATCACTTATAGATATGAAAGAAGTCTTAAAACTAAGTAAATATTATGTGGGAAACGAGTATTTTCAATTTTAATATCGTTCGATATTACGTCATTACGTTTACGCTGTTCCCTAATTCACAAACCAAAAGTCAACTCCTTACCAAATCATCGACATGATTGTGCTACAATCGTATTCTCCTATATACTACAATGGCGTGGTTTGAGCTGTCAAAACACATGTTGTTCGTACGGTTAACTTTTGTATTCCTTGCCGTTAACAAGACACGATATTGACGTGGTTCGCACGTGGTAAGATTTCGCGGGGAATTATACAAAATTGGGGCCATCAAATTGCTAGGCCTACTGGAGAGCCGCCTGTGTACCCGACCGTAATTTATATATTGATCGAGGGCTTCTTTCTTTTGTTTTTTCGCATTTTGTATAATATTTTTTTAAGTAAGCGGATATTTGGGTAGGTATGTAGGTAGTCAAATTACAGGTAGTGTTGGCTTTGCTGTCAGAAAAATGTTTTAGAGATAAAATTGGGTCTGACTTTTTTTTTCCTATCTACTACACAATTTTAATGAAAAGATAAAAACATATCATATTTTTTAACTATCTGACCCATCATATTGTTTTTGTTATCTTTGTCTCTAAGCGCTTTTCGATAAAAATATTCTTGTAATAGGTACAGTCACGAGCACCAATATGTCAACACTTGGCAACTTTCAATTGCGATTTTTTCGCGAAATAACGAATGCAACGTTGAAATACGATACTTTACACAAACCTATGGGTTCGAAAATACTTTGTTCGTATTATCATGAAATTTCATTCAAAACTGAAGGAGAAAATCGTCTTTGAATAAAGCCAAGTGTATACATACTTATGCTCGTGACTGTACTACACTTTTGGCTTCTTGACTTGTAACTTCAGACGGACTTACCGAATTTCGAAATCCTCAAAAGATAAGGAAAACGTTATCGTATCCTAAAGGTTTTTTTCACCTTATTATACACAGGAGTTTGTATGAGATAAGCCCGCTTAAAATATACTTGGGTGATTTGATTTATTGTTATACTTAGGGCTGATTTTTCAATAGTCAAATAACTTTTGTACGTGGAATACAACTGACGTCTGACAGTTTTTGGATGGAAGAAATGTCAAAAATTCAAAATTATTCCTCCTAAAAACTATCAGGCGTTACGAAAATCAGCCATTATTCATCTGCAGATAAGCTATGTGTCCGATGGTATTCTTATCGGCAAAAATAGGGGATGAATTCTCAAAATCCTTCCTTAGCGCTCAGTTTCGTTATAAATATATTATTTGAGGAACTATTATGCAAAATTTCCTACTTCTGGACCCAACAGTTTAGATTGTGCATGGTCTGTCAGTAAGTAAATTATTATTGTTTTTTGGTTAGACACACTAGCAGCCAATTAGCTGATGCGTGTGTATCGTATAGCTTGGATATATTTAATCTGTCCAGTCGATTCTTGAAGCAGCTCAGTGTGGTAGCCGTCACTACATTTTCAGGGAGCCTATTCCATGCTGTTACAACTCGATTAGACAAGAATTGCTTCAAGCTTTTTTTTTTATGAATTTTTCCATAGCTTCAGGGAATGACCGCGCAAATGTTTGTTCGCATTCATAAATGTTTATTTTAATTTTTTTATTACTAAATCGTTATTAAAATAATGTCGGTAAAAAGTTCAAACACACAAAAGTTCCTGTATGATGTACCTAATATTCCTATCAGACTTTTAATTTTATTAGAATTGTATCATACTTTTAAAATGTATTAATTAATTTCTAATATTGTTAAATTAATTATGGCCCTAAAGGGTAGATTTTTTAGTTTCAATAAAATATCTGTAAGACCTGTTATATCACCAAAAATCGCACTAATAAATACTTTGACTTTAACATCTTTGACCCAAATTTCAGCTGTGCGAACTCCACTCACTGTCGAGTGCACAGCCATGCGACGCAGGATAGAAGTTGGGCCATTGTGTGTCGGGAGGTGCCGCATACGCACTTATCACTGAGCCGTCCATGAACCCCATCTGCGAAGATTGTCTTTGATCCGTGGGATATTCTATGTAGTGTTAAGATTTTAAAACGTAAATTTATCAACAGTCAGTCTTAAACAGATTACACAGATCTTAGTGTGAAATATTTTCGAATATAAATAGTATATTCTAAGTATATTGTCGAATTTTTAAACTTCTACTTTTTGAAGTAGTTTATAAACGCTATGACATTTATGTATGACAAGCAGCGCTCCGCGGTTTCACCCGCATAAGTGTTCAATGTGTTCATCCCGTTCGAAAGACACGTGGCGCCATCTATTGTCATAATAACGTTATTGTGGTTTTCCTCGGGAACAGCACTTTTTTTTGGAATGAAAGGTACCCTATGTCCGTTTCTGTACACCTGACAACGTATATGCAAAATTTCAGGATGATCGGTTCAGTGGTTTAGGCGTGAAAGGTAACAAACAAACACATTTATAATATTTTATCTAAGTTAGTATGTATCAAGTAATTTACAATGTAATAAATTTCTTGCAAGACCTTTTCAAATCCGATATTCCAAAACCTATCAAGTCATTCTAACACAACCAAAAAATTAATCAGCATCTCAGACACCAAAACAGTCAACTTACACCCAGCCAGTAATAAGTTATATCCAGAGACTATCATGCCATCGAATCTAAGTAGTTCGGAATCCTCACTCCGATTGTAGAATTATGCAAAGCCTTATAATGAGACTTCGGGTACCGATACCTAACGGAATATAATAAGTATTGTTTGAACTTGGGTACCGAGTTGATTATTATATTGGCACTTGTGTATTAGGAACCAGTTGGCATTAATTGGGTTAGTTTTGCGTTGAATAATCAAAACATTTTGAAAGCGATCGTAATTCATTTCTGAGTACATTTAAATGCCAACACTTTGCCGACTAATAATTAAAGACAGACCCGTAAAAAGACTAGGAAGTCGCCTATGCGGCGTAGGATTCTCCGAACTTCCTAAATTTTTCCTATCTCTAGCTTGTCCCCTCCATTCTGGTTCATATCTTTCTTTACATATATCTTTTCAGCCCTTCTACGGCCTTCCTCGTTTTCTTTTTCCATCTCTAGGTAGGTAGGTATATGAATTTAACTCAAATAATAAACAAATATTATTATATCCATACTAATATTATAAATGCGAAAGTGTGTCTGTCTGTTACCTCTTCACGCCTAAACCACTGAACGGATTTCGATAAAATTTAACAGAGAGATAGATTGTATTGAGGACATAGAATATTTTATATCGACACACCTCGCGGGCGAAGCCGCGGGCGGAAGTTAGTTTGAAATAAATACTTTGACTTTGATGACATAACACCGTACCGCACCGTACTTACACCGTAAATTGCATTCGAATACGCCTGCGCATCTCCTATTTCCACCTGATTCTATTTTCCACTCCAATGAACCCACTCCTGGCATCTGCTGTTTTACAATTTTCTTAGCAAACCCTGGTTTTCAGAATAATGCATGATACTTTGATCTTTATGTAGGTTCTAAGTTTATCTTGGATATTACTAATATCGGTAAAGGAAAACATCGCGAAGAAACCTCTACTTATCCTACATACTTCTTTATAATTTTGCTTACGGGTCATTTTATATTTTGTAAAGTTTTGTAAAGACTTATAACATCGCTTTAAACGAACCTGTAAAGGTGTTATCATTGTAATTTAAATAAATAAATCAATTCTCTGTAGGAGAAGAAGCCTTTGCCCAACTGTGGGACAATAATGGGCTGGTACTATTAATATTTACATTGATCTTTAACCTAACTAATATTATAAATGCGAAAGTAAGTTTGTTTGTTACCTTTCATGCCTAAGCCACTGAACCGATCATCCTGAAATTTTGCATATACGTTGTCAGGTTTACAGAAACGGACATAGGGAGTACCCTATGTCCGTTTCCCGAAAAAAAGTGTTGTTCCCGAGGAAAACAACAATAATGTTATTATGATAATAGATGGCGCCACGTGTCTTTCGAGTCAAAAACAGGATAACGTCTGTCGAGTCAGCTAGTGGTCTATTCATTTTGATCAAAGGACAACTAAACATAACCATTGTTATTTTAGTCGAAATTAAATTCTGGCTTCAAATAAACCCAGACCTAATGTCAATTTGTGGTGTGTCAAATTTAATGCTTGGAGTTTCAAACTCGATTTTGTAACACATTTCATATGCAGCAACTTCGTTAAACGCTGTTTGCTGTCTGTTTGCAGCTTGGATTTTAAATGCATATTAAAGCGTTTACAAAATTAACAGTTTTGTTTTGTTCTGTTTCAGGTATGGAACAACACGAATTCTTAATTGGTGAAAGGTACCTACAATTTTTTTAAGTGTACTGTGTATTTTCTGAGTTTATCTTGGTCATTAATAATTATTAACATCGTGAGGAAACCTGGACTTATCTATACATTATAATAAAAAAGTAACGAAGAATTTTTGCCCGTTTGTCTGGATGTATGTTCCGAATTGGCGGAAAAACGACTGAACAGATCTGGATGAAATTTCGCACACAGATAGTTTATAACCTGGATTAACGCATAGGGTACTTTTCCCGGTAGTATGTTCCCGTGGGATATTCATTGGGCCCGCGTGGTAGACTACCTCTCGAGAGGAGGCCTGTGTCCCCGCAGTGGGAACATTATAGGCTGATTTTTATTGAGCAGAAGAGTAAAGCAATCGTACCTCGGATAAGAAGTCAAAATGTCTTATGTGCCACTGAAATCCCTGGAGCACCTTAACCGACTAGCTTTTAGGTTTCAGCTAGCAACCCTCTTAACTTTATAAGTAGGAACGTAAATGAGAGTTTAAATTAACTTAGACGTAAGTTAATGAACCTTGGTTAGATTTGAAGAGGATCTTTGGCCCAAACTAAACATTCTTTAGACATACTTGGATTACCATGTTCACCCTAATGATGACATCTTCAAGGTTAAGGGTTAATAGCTAAGGATTTGGAAATTAATTGCTACATACATGACTAGGGTTAATTTCTACGTCACACTTGGGATAGGTAATATGTCAAACGCACACTTACACAAAGTGACGTGTAGACGCGTCGCGGTTACAGGCTACAGATAAACAGGGTGACAAGGACACTGACACGCAAACTGAAATCATGAATCAAGCACTAACGATTCTTCCGCCCCACCCAGAGCGGGAGGGGTCATTTGATGATTTCCCATCCGAAAAAAAAAAAAAAAAAAAAAAAACAAAAAAAAAAAAAAAAAAAAAAAGCACTAACGATTCTAGAAAGGCGATAGAAATTTCTAGTCGGTTATCAAAAAAAAATCTGCTGATTCATAGAAAGGGCCATATCTACGCAGTCAAAGTGTGTGGAACAGCAAATTTTTTTTTTAGAAACCCTTTAAATGAAATTGTTTATTCTACACCGTTACATTTATTTTTTTTTAAACGTTGCCCCACACTATGAATTTCTCCTGTATTATGGGTGCGTTTACAAATATTTAAACTCACATGTACACAAACAGCCAGACCCGGAACAACTACTTGTAGGTCATAAAAATATTTGTTCCGTGTGGGAATCGAACCCGCGACACGCAGCACACACACTCACACTCACACTGAAGTCGTGAAAAAAAATCAGCTGATCCATACATTTATGTTAGCATAACTCGACATATTGTATGGATCAACAGATTTTTTTTCACGATTTTAGGATTGGTCCTTTAGTAAAAGTTGTTCATAATGATGAGTACAATTACCCCTTTTAAGGATTAAAATGATCAAAATGTAAGGGTGTATAAATAGGATATTGGAATAAGTTTTACACGTAATATTATAAAAACAAGCTAGATGGAGTCGACATTTCCTATCTGACTGCCTCTGAAAACAAATTCCGAAAAAAACTCAAGGATGCTTTAAAGTCCAGACATAACCTTACTAAGATTATGTGAAGAGAATGTAGATTTTCTGGCGAGATCAGCTGGACGTGAACCGCGAGGGCTGATTCAAGGTGGCGCGGGAAAAGAGTTCCTAGAAGGACTCAACAGACAGACAGTATAGGCTAAACAAAAAAAAAAAAAAATTGAAAATAGTTAATCAATTATAACACAGCACATTAAAAAAAAACTTATTTTCATTTGGGAATGGGCCCGCTTTTGACCTCGATCACGCCTGATGGAAAGCGATAGATGAGGTCTATGATGGAACGAGCGTGCCCAGAAGATGCTTACGGCACTGGAGCTTCCACGCATCGACGAAACACAGCAGGATGCTTGACGCCAGGCGGGCGTTAGCACTACCACCACAAGGGAAGAATTGGCCAGTCAAATAAGGTGTTGGATGTGACTATCCAAGATGCGCCGAGCGCTCGGTTCAGTTGAGTAACTGGCGGAACAAACTGAGCTACACGAGGAGTCTTCTCCATGCATCCCAATTAAAATAAGAAAGAACTACAATAAAACAACGGGCTATATAGGACCACTATAAAATAATAGGCATATAGACCAAACTAGGCGCTACCACGAAAATTGATTGCTAAGCAAATTTTGACTATTGACACCCTATGTCAACTTCCCGTATTATAGCCATTTCATAAAAATGACAAAGAATGATAGTTGTGATTTGGATGTACGAACAATTAAATAAATTTTAATCAATTTTAATCTCCCTTAAGATAAATTAAAATGTCCAAAAGCTGCCGCCAAAAAGTAACTTTCGTATACAGTCAGATAATAATGTAACATAGGGACATTTTCATTAGAGATCCCACATATTTCTCAAAGAGATTTGGTCGCTGAACTGACTCTAAAAACAACACCTTTTTTACAGCTGTCCAACTGAACTCTATCTGAATTGAACGATTGACCGAATGAACGTTTGAGCTGAGACTCCTTTGGTACAACAGATGAACACCAATCCATTTGACAAAGCGATACTTTCTAACGGAAAATCATTCCAGCTCTTACAAAAAATAACGTACATAAGGCGTGTACAGATGCGTGTAATGTGTCATGTAAATGTAATGTAATGTAGAATGAGAGAGAGAGAAAAATGTAGAATCCGGAATGAGGTAATTCGGAAGAGAACCAAAGTTGTCGACATATCTCGCAGAGTAAGCAAGCTGAAGTGGCAATAAGCAAGCCATATTAGCCGTAGAATTGATGACCGTTGGGGAAGACATGTTCTTGAGTGGAGACCGCGAATCGGCAAACGTAGGGAAGGACGCCCTCAGGCTAGGTGAAGCGACAATCTTCAAGGTGGCTGGTAAGGTAACAGCCAGTGTTCGACTGCGAGAGCCTTTGTGTTCGCGCTAAAAACCAGCCAAAGGATCCGCCCGAGCGCTACATGTAATCTTCGTAGTTCTGTTCATATACAGAATTAGAGTTAAATTACACAATGAATTACATTACACAACACGCGCCTCTACAACATCACCTGCTTAGCCTTTTTCCGTTGGTGTCGGTTTCCAATCTAAACGGATGCAGCTGAATACCAGTATTTTACATGGAGCGACTGCCTATCTAACCTCCACAACCAGTTACCGGGTAATACGATACCCCTTGGTAAGACTGGTTGCCAGACTTTCTGGCTTCTGACTACCCGTAACGACTGCCAAAGATCCTCGAATGACAACCGGTACCAACCGTTTAAAGCGCTTTCCGAGGCACGGAAGGATCTCGGTATATAAAGATGGTCACCCATCAACAGACCAACCGCGGCAGGCAACCATAGCTTAACATGATCGATCGACCTGTGCCGCTGTGATTATTTAGCCACGGGCTACGTATACACGCCGTTAGGTATTATGTTTCAATATGCATAAAAACCTTTTCATAAATCCTTCATCCTTCCATTATCACACACCAAACCAAATGAATACAAGCTTTATGTATAAAAAGAAACATGTTTCCAATATAAAATCGATACATTTCGGCTTTTGTTCGAAAAAAAAGGGAAATATTTTGTCGAAATTTATTTTTATCATACGGCCTGTATTTTCATTGCTTATTCGTTGTCCAATCGAAGCGGGATTCGAAACAAAAAACTGTTATCATAAACATTATGAATATTCATAATCGTTTGTTCAAACTCGATTTTGTTATATCCATACGGATTCGATGACTGTAGACTGAATAACTTTTGATCAAGTATAAATAAAAATCATTGTATTATTTTTGTTCATTCGCAGTCAGCTCGTTTGCAATCTGCGGTTGCAAATAGGAATGTTCTAATTTTTTTCACTGCTCGTAGTAAAGTTTTAACCTCAAGCCTTTTAGCTGTGTTTTGTGCTATTATAAAATAAAGGGAATAAAATTCTGGTGTTTCAGAAAGCGTCAGAAATTTTAGGATAAACTACATAAAAATCAAGAGTATCGTGAGATTCGTAGTAAGCAATAATTCCTTGCCGTTGCAAGGAATGGTTACTACTCCAAATCTTCGTATGTGTAAATCATCTTCTAGCTTTTGCATGAATTTTGAATTAACTAATTGACGCTACAGACGTTGTCCGGTAAAAATGTCAATAGAAGAGAGTAAAAAAGGACGTTCAGTTTTTCCCGAATTTGGAATTTTCCCGGAAATTTAATTATTATTTCCTTGTAAACCTAATTCGGACTATTACGAAAAATATAGCCAAATCGGTCCAACCATTCTCAAATGATGCTCTTACCAACGAATTTCATTTCATTTTTATTTATATGTATAGATTAAAACATAATTGCATCTGAAATTTAAAAAATCGTCAGTCCTATTTCTGTATCAATTCAAACCCACTATTTGTAAAAAATACAATAAAATTTAATTGATTCTAGTTGCCCCTTCCATGAGGTAGTTCTGGCATGGAGAATAATGGGCAAGAAATTCCACCCATGTACGTAAACAAAATAATAACACCGCAAAATTCCGTAATGAAAGGACAAGCAAAGAATATTTTTCATTCAACAGAGTTATATCAAAGACATCAATAATACAAATTGTAATTGTACAGTCTACAGTACAAAAAATAGGTTTATGTCGTACAAAATTACATGCTTAAATCCTGAAAGAGGTATTCAACATTGTACGAGAGTGCTAAGGATATTGTAATGAGGAGGCACATTAAAATAATTGGCGCTTCATGACGTAAGTACGGTTAATTCTATAACTGCAAAGGTTTTTGTTAAAGCACTGACGTCAATTTTAGTCCTCAGCCCCAGGACTGAGGACTTTGAGGAGGAAATTCGTTGAAATTCACTTTGGCTGAAAAATAATTATTGGCAATTATACAAGCGGCCCTGTTTGATGGTATATGTGACAGCATACAAATTATACAAATATATCTTATTGATTCGTTAAATTAGTAAAGTGACAGCGGTACCTACGTAATTCATCATCATCATCAGCCTACAGCTGTCAAATAAAATCAAATCAATAAAAAAAATAATAATAATTTGAATTGTGCATGCATTAAATAAATTAAAAGTAAGTAAATAGTATTAAATTCATTCTAATTTGGAAACAATTAATTATTTATAATGTGACAATCTTAATACTTAATTCTTATACAATTCATGACTTACAGCTTATAATCTAGGAACTCAAGTACACTATAAAAGCATTGTCAACACACTTGCTCGTAAAGTGGCTCTTATTGAACCGATTTTAGGTCCATAATGGAGTGTATTACGAACGCGTGCTTTTTCTTTACTTTAATCCACATGTTCTGTAATACCACAGATAACTATTTACTAGTCGGAGACGCGCGCTTTTTTAATCTCATCAAACCCTGCGTTCCGAATTGGGAAATAATCGATGTGTTCCGAATTGGGAAATAACCGAATTAGCGTGAGTGCGATAACGATAACGATGTCCCGTGAATCGTCATAGATGTCGTCATGACATTCGCCATCTTGTTATAATGCCGACCATGCCCTAGAATAATATCACCGTGAGCGCTGTCAAAAATGACAGTGTGTGTATGAGGTTGTGTCAGTGTGTGTTTTGTTTTGAGTTGCATCATCTTTAAATTAAACTAACGTGGCATTTTTGAAATTGTGCTTCTGGCTGACAGTCGCCACCTAACCAAAGAAGAAGAACTGAAGAAGAAATGTGGTGTTTATACAAAGAAATACTGTAATAATATCTTTTTTACATTGTGTCAGCACTGTCATGTGAGCGCGTTCACGAGTGTTCCGAATTGTTGCCAGCTCTCAGCAGTCATAATAGTAATATCTAAATCGGAACGCATGTGAGACCACTCGCAGGGGACCACAGACAATTTAAGGTGAATGCGCAGTGGTAGACCGCGAAATTCTTAGGTTTTTTGCAATTTTCAGGTTTGTGTTTATTATATTTTTTCTATAGGCTGTTTAGCGGTTTCGTCTGTGCCATAGATTAATATATTTAAAATGAGTCAATGTTGCGCGCGCATCGCTAGTGCTGGCTAGCACGGCGCGCGGGAAAACAAAACCAGCGCGCCATTTTCCATACAAGTTAATATTTAACAATACAAGTCTGTTTTTTTTTCCTCGCAAGTGTGTTGAAAAACGTCGTATGAAACGCGTGTGCATTAATCAATATACACTCGGCTTTCTTATATATCGCCTCGTGCATAATGATCAACTTAGCACACATGTATCATAATGTACTATTATCAATTAATATTTTTGTTAGAATACGCTTGAATTAAAAAAATGGGAGTGTCGTTAAGGTACCTACTTGGAATTTTATTAAGCAATTTTATACACATAATATAACTATTGTTCGATGTGAGTGTGAGATTCGTCTTGGGTTTATACAACTTGTTAGTATAATGAGATCGAGGGGCAAAGTAGTTATGCTTGCTTAAAAAGACTCTTATACTTGAAGACAAATATACAGGATTCCAAGATATAAATGCATGGTAAAGTCAGTATCTTATATTTTCTAAAGTACCCAGTAACCCAAATATAGCCCTCAAACACTTCACACACACACACAGTCCACTGCCAGCAGTGGACATAGGCCTCTCCAATTGCATGCCATTTAGTTCGATGAATGATGACGCACATTGCGAAGATTGTCGCTCCACCTAGTTTTAGAACGTCCTACCTTACGTTTGCCGATTCACGGTCTCCATCTCCACTCAGGAACACATCTACCCCAACGGAGTGACTATTGGGGTAGACGTGTTCTTGAGTGGTTCTACGGCTAATATTTTTGATTTACTGTTTTTTTTTCCTTGTTTTATAAAACTACTCACTAGTGCTGTAAGCGTTATTTCTGGACAATTATTGGCATTTTATTGATGTTATAATTTTGTTTTTGCATGCTGTGTCTATCGCATTATATTGTACAATATGCTTGTATATTGCTTGTATTTTAAGGATAAACAGTGTAACAAATTGTAGATAGGCCAATAAATAAATAAATATGGCCAATTGCTACTTCAGCTTGCTTATTCTGTAAGCTATATCGACAGACTTAGTTCTCTGCTGGATCACCTCATTGTGGAATATATCCCTCAGAGAAACCCCAAGCATAGCTCATTCCATAGCTCGCTGAACGACCTTGAATTTATGAACCAGTCGGTACCTACGTAATTATTCCGGTATCGCGCAATAATTATGTACCATTCCTCACATTGAGCATTTTCATACAAACACTCAAGTTAATAATAACACGCAAACGTCACAAGCACACGGTGCAGTCGTTCTAATTATTATGAAATAACCGAAAGTTGAACGTAGTAAAATTAAATTTTCAGCAACTATAAAAACTTTAATGCGCACAAGATATAAGTCACATTTTTATACTTTTTAACCCGGGGTCATTAAGTGTAGTCAGCATTTTAAATCCAAGTCGTGTATGAGCGGCCATAAAAGTTATGAAAGTTGGCGTCATTCTCTTTTGTCAGATTTGTCGAAAAGATTTTTACTTTTGTGTGATTATGGTATTACCATTATTAGTATTATTACATTACTGGTCTTCAGAGGGAAAAAAGTTGGTCCTTTGGGAATGGTACTGGAATTTGACCGGTGTTCGTCGATTGTTTTATATTGCGTAGATAGTAGTTAGTATATGCACGTCTACTCATGTGGTATATGTATATTACGGATTTATTGGTTTCTATGATAGTTCTTTGTCAAGATACTAAGCATATTTAAATACAGAGTGTAGAAGAATTAAGTGGTCACATTTAAAGATGTACAGACCAACAAAGTGAACAACTTTCTCCAACATCGTAATCCCGAAAAATTATCAGTCACACATTTCTGATACAAATTGTTTAATTAATTATATTAAAAAGTTTTTCTTGATTATTATAATTATTCTAAGGTATTGTGCAATAAATGAATAAATAAAAAAAGCGGTGGAAACATTCAGTCGTGGAGTATCAATCGAGCTAGTCACTTTTCACGCAACCCCTAATATTAGAACCAGTAGGCGTAGATAACGCTAATAATGATAACGATATCCGTTATCATTTCAATTGGAACATCGTTATCAATTGATTTAATTAATTTAATATTGGATGTGCAAGCTTAGTTATCTTGTGACCTTGCCTCAAGTGCTTCATTAGAACAGTTTGTAGGCAAAATATTTGTACGTGGAAAGTGTGGGTATACTGGCTTTGCTGATTCATTATTATTTTTGATTTAGTTAGATTGTGGACTAGTTTGTCTATGATATATCTGACGCTAATAGGCAGACAAATACTTTTTATTAATGTTTTGTTTGTCTAGCCAATGTGTTTAATAATTTATAGAGGTATATGAGGAACAGGGTGTAAAGTTCACTCATCCTCTATAGAAAAGGGAGGATCCTCCGACCAGACGGGAGTTGTGTCTGGCGGGCAACTGCCCGATGATTCATGTCGGGCCGTTGTATCTATGCTAGTTGCGCGGTAACTCTACTTGCAAGATGCAGGATTTTGCGTGACGTCAGTATGACGCGTTGTTCGCATGTGGCGTTGTAGATACCGCTACATGCGTATACAGGTTGAAAAAGGCCAAATTGATTCTATGGTGACATGAAATCGTCAATAGTATTTTTATTAATAATGTATTTAAGAGAGTGGTCGCCCTAGGAGGACATACAATCATCATCTGCCTTTTCCCAACTATGTTGGGGTTGGCTTCCAGTCTAACCGGATGCAGCTGAATAACAGTATTTTACATGGAGCGACTGCCTATCTGACCTCCACAACCCAATTACTAGGTAATACGATACCCCTTAGTAAGACAGGTTGTCAGACTTTTGGGCTTCTGACGACTCTAGGAGGACATACAGGAGGACATACATATAGTGAGCTTATTGGTCAGAAAGGTACTAGATACGCACCTGTGCTCGCAACCGGTGTGTATGGCATGTATGACCTGAGGGACAGGAACGTTCACAGTCTGATCTCAATCCCAATCTGTCAAAAATACCTCTAATATCCCTACATTTTTGACAAGTTTTTGAGAATGATCGTCGCTGAGATGAGATTGCGATTAGATTTTGAACGTTTTTAATTACGGGAATATTATCCTTTTAATGTAAGCACGTAAACGAGACAAAAAGGAGTACGTAAGGATTGTAGCAGGTGGTGTTCTGTAGTTTCTGACTAACCCATGGGAAGAAGGCGTGAGTTTATGCAAAGTCTATTCAAATTGATGTTATTTCAAGTTAAACAAATTTCTACTTTATAATAATGGCAATTAAGTTGATTTCAGAGTGACTAGCACTTTTGAAAAAGTTATAAAAATGTTTGAAGTTGTAGCGAACTGAACTTTATTTTGTAGGAATTAAAGTAATTTTTTTTTGGCAAATAAATCGAGAATGCAGCTTAAGATGTATGATTGTATGTATTCAAATTATGTCAATGCACATAATAATAACATTTTTACACAAAAACATTTTTACATCAAAAGGTAAAATCAAAGATCAAGTAAATATCACGCAAGAAAAATCATAAACAAAATGGTATTAATGGGCTATAGGTGGAAGAAAACAGGGGATTTACAATGTAAACAACTATACAAAGAGAAAATAGTACAATCGTTTATTGACGATGACAGACAACATAGAAAATCAATTTGATAACTAAAGGAAAACCTTTTTTGCAAAACAAAAAAGTTTATGACAAAAAGTACTTTTGGGAGTTGCGTGGCTTTTAAAAATCATTTGAAAGAAAACTGTTTTGAACATAGACCATAATGAATGATTTTCTTCCCTGCACCTTCTATTCAACCGTCTTATATACTCGTAGCTGTCTCCATCTTTATAACTACAAGGCACAGCCGTCCATTGCTTGCAGACGTCGCCATACTAACCCCATTCCACTTCCGTCCACTCCCACAGCGAGAACTTAGCTGTAGACTGAAGGTATAGGTATACAACTTTTTTTTTAATATCCCATAACTCCAGGATTGTAAACTTGTTCGTTTGTAAGCGCATCACTTCAGAACGGCTTGACAAATTAGGCAATTTTTTGTTTTAAAATGTTCGTAATAGTCCGAATCATTTACTTACTTAAATTATAGGAAACTAGCAGCGCCCTGTGGTTTCACCCGCATAAGTTTCGATGCCACCGGTCGATTCTGTAAAAATCTCACCGTGAAAACTTAGGTAAAGTGAGTTTGTTTTTGCTAGGAATTGACACTATTGACAGCTCACTCCACGCTCACTTCACCTAAGTTTTCACGGTGAGATTTTTACAGAATCAACCACCAGGTTTTTACGGAACGAAAAATTAAAAAGTTTCTGGGAAAATTTAAAAATTAAGATTTTTTTTAATCCTACTATAATTTAAGGATTAGCGCGTTCAAACAAAGAAAACAACAAGCAAACCCTTTAGCTTTATTGATAGAATAATATACCTAGATTTCGCAAAAATACTAACACATTTTTCAATTTTAAGTATTGTACTCAGCATTACGCTTTTCACAACCAACCACAAAACTATCCAAAGTTCGCTTTATTTACTAATTAAACGCCTTCGTCAACGTTTTGTCAGCACAATAAAAAAGCTAAGAGCTTGTTATTTGTTCAGCGGGACCGCTAACAAACCGGTGGTTTCATTATGAAGTTAGAAAAACCCGCTCATGAGTGCGGAATATTTTATTTTCCTGCCCGTAACGTAGCCGTTTTAATTCTGGCATACGGAGACCAGTGTTTCCGCTTGCGTATGAGAATAGAGGCTGTTGCTATTTTTGAACTGCTAAAATATTTAAAAGATTAAATTTTTAACAGGTAGACAGTGTTGAACAAGCTAAATGGGGTCTGAAATTTTGAGAGGGTCGATATTGTAGGTATTCTAAATTAAGCCTGGAAGGTCAAAACAAAGGCTGACTGTTTTGAAGCAACTAACGAGAAGCCTATATCTAGCAATTGACTGCGAGAGGCTACGTTCATCGTCATCATCATTTAAAGCGAAAGACGTCCACTGCTAGAAATAGGCACCCCAAGCACCGCCACTTCCACTGCACCCAGCGTATTCCTACGGCGTTCACCAGGTCATCGGTCCACCTTGTGGGTGGCGTTCCAATGCTACGTCTTCCGGTACGTGAAGATGGCGATGGGGCCAAAAGGTTCTGGAGTGCAGAGGCTACGTTCATTGAATTCAATTCCTTTTATTTTCTAAATTTTAGTAGCATCTATTCAAGGACAAATGGACGAAATCCATACTTACATAATTGTTTACTTGTTAAAAAGAAGGCTTAACATATACTTACGACGTCAGTACTATCACAGTCTATACATCATACAGTCGTTCGACGAAGCCGTCTAGACAGAGCAATCGTGCGGGGTGTGAGGGGCGAGACGCGGGAGGTGCGAGCCCGAACTGCATACTGCCACCGTGTTAGTAGTTCGGGACATAACTTTCAGGGTTGATGATTTCGACTTTTCGGTATTGATTTTATTATTGGGATACTATTTTCAAAAATGTAATGGTACACATTTTATTTAATTTTTAATTTATGAAGACAAATACAGAGATACGACATGTAACATTTGAGTGCTTGCTTATTTGTTTTGTTTTTCTAATTATTTTACTTTTCTTTTCAATTTAATTTTTTTTACTTGACATTTCCATGGCTTTTGAGGACGCTAAAGCCGATAGTGCAGTCAAAACGAAAATCCAAAATGGCGGCTGCAAAAATTTTCAAATTTTTCAACATGGGTGTCGTTTCCAAGAATTTCAAGGGTGCTGACAACGAATATGAGGTCATAATCAAAATTCAAGATGGCGGCTGCGAAAATTTTCAAATTTTTCATCATGGGTGTCGTTTCCAAGGATTTCGAGGGTGCTGACAACGAATATGAGGTCATAATCAAAATTCAAGATGGCGGCTTCGAAAATTTTCAAATTTCATCATGGGTGTCGTTTCCAAGGATTTCAAGGGTGCTGACAACGAATATGAGGTCATAATCGAAATTCAAGATGGCGGCTGCGAAAATTTTAAATTTTTTCATCATGGGTGTCGTTTCCAAGGATTTCGAGGGTGCTGACATCGAATATGAGGTCATAATCAAAATTCAAGATGGCGGCTGCGAAAATTTTCAAATTTCGTCATGGGTGTCGTTTCCAAAGATTTCGAGGGTGCTGACAGCGAATATGAGGTCAAAATCAAAATTCAAGATGGCGGCTGCGAAACAATGTAATTTTTCATCATAGATGTCGTTTGGCCAATTGTTTGAAAATGGGACTGCGACACTATCTGATGTAGAAAAACGTATGTTAAGTAGAATAATTCCATTCGTAAAAATGGTCAAACTCAGCGGTCGTAGGTACCAGTCATCACTCCAGTTTCCTCATCAATCTAGGAAAAAAATAATTTTCAAGTTTTACTTAATATTCCTCATTCCCTTTCAATATAGTGTACATTATTCTACTTGTCAAGCCCTTGCATTTGATACTTACCTATATTGAAGGAGCTGTGAAAAAAAAAAATATAATTCGCCATTTTGTGGTGGCGGCCATCTTGGATTTGAAATTTATCATAGTATAGTATTCCACTAGTCAAGCCCTTTCATTTGATACCCATATTGAGGGAGTTGTGAAAAATTATGTACCTAATCCGCCATTTTGTGGTGGGGGCCATCTTGAACCGATTTTCATCAAACATAGCTAAGAACACTTCTGACTAATTCACCATCGGTTCAAAATCGGTTCATCCGTTCGGAAGCTACGATGCCACAGACAGACACACAACACACAGACACGTCAAACTTGTAACACCCCGTCGTTTTTGCGTGGGGGGTTAAAAAGACGATATTTTGATAATTGTTAATTATTGTTTATGATAATAGTAATGTTGAGGACGATGTTGATCTCAAATAAATAAATTAATATTGTTTACTTGAGACAAGTGACAACCCTAGCTGTCACGATAATGTCTAGACGTTGTCGGCATTTACCACGAGATCAAAGGCGTCGACCTACTGTATGGTTTTTATACTGTGGTACTATAGTCCGCTCGGAACTAGTTGGCCGCGCCTTGGGTGGGGACGGGGGTGAGGGCGGCGGAGTTGCCTATTGTTCGCAATGCACGTACCTACTGAGTCATGACAAAGTGCCCCCGCCCCTCCGTTCCATCGCTCATATACCTAAAATAAAGAAAGTGGGTACAAATCATTCTATCCGAGTTATAAAACAAAAAAGAGGGAGGCATAGAAAAACAAATGAGAAAACATAAAAATAAGGAGGCAAAATATTGATAGCGTACGATTGTCCCTTAGGCCTCTGCCTCGAATCTTGCGGGCAGCGCGGCGGCGCGGCGGCGCGGGAGCGGCACGGGCAACGCAGACCCGTTATCGAAACCAGCGGGCAGATCGCGCGGCACTATAGCGGCGTAGTGTTGTGTTCGTGGTTGTGTCGTCGAGATATTTGGTTTTATTCGGAAACGAAATGTCTGAACAACGGCGACAACATGTTTTTGATTAAAATTTATCCCTAACGCTCGATTTATTGTGGGCAAAAGAAAAAGTGAATCGGTCACCGCTTGACTGGAGTGCACCGCTCGTTGCCCGCTCCCTCGCCGCTGCCGCGGTGCTGTTTTCGACGGCCGATCCATTTGATTTCACGTATTAGATCCTGCCGCTCCAGCCGCGCCGCCGCCGCCGCCCCGCTGCCCGCAAGATTTGAGGCAGAGGCCTTATAGGCGAAACATGTTTTTGCTCGGGGCGATTTCAATGGGTTTTCCTATAAACCTCTTTATGTGAAGGCCCTTTTCCCCATCGGTATATTTCATAGTTATTTAAAAGAGGGATAGTATATTTACACTTGGGACCTTTTTACCATTACTTCCGCACTGTATGAACGTATTCGGTATAGGTAACAGGCTTGTGTGGTTTTCCTGGTACAAATAGTCCACCCTGAATCCATACCTACACGTAAATATCAAAAGTTTATTTTTTAGTTATAGAAAATGGAACCCCATGAATTGATCCTCTCTTAAAAAAACTAACTGTAGGCACCTTGATTTTGCAATACTTTGGAGTAAGTAACCTCAAAATAAGGTGCAGCATCCTTCCCTTGTGTTTTAATAACAACTATATTATAGTCACTTTGATTCGTGTATTTGAGTGGGTAAACATGGATACAAAGAAAAATGACATCTTATATGATTAAGTTTTTTTTTTACTTTACAGGTTAAAATTTTACCCAGTGCGCAAACTGCAGCGATGAATCAGCATTTATTCTGATTTTAGATCAGAATATGTAATATTTAATGTAATCAGCATATTATGATTTTAGATTTTTTTTATAACCGACGGAAATTTTTTACTTTAGGTCTGGAATCATGTGCTGAATCCGTGATTACAGTTTGCGCACTGGCTTAAATTTTATCCTCAATATTCAATACGCTCGCTGATGTAAATGATGAAACAACTACTACAGGCTAAATTGGTTAGCTTTACTAAAGATATTATTAACAATGGCGCCGATTCTGTTTGTTCACAAAATAAACTAAATTTAAGTTCATGCATCTTTTTCTTTCTATTTCATTAAGAAAAGGACAGAAGATAAATATTAGGTTAGTCCTGTCAAATCAGTCAGCGCCTGACGTAAATTGACGTATTTTTAGTAGCCAACTTTTTAATCTCGTCTAAATTGTCTATAGAGTATCTTAATTTGACAGGACTAAACTAATATTTATCTTCTGTCCTTTTCTTAATGAAATAGAAAGAAAAAGATGCATGAACTTAAATTTAGTTTAGTTTGTGAACAACAGAATCGGCGCCAATGTCTTCCTTAATCTCCTGATATAAATTACAGCGTTATTCGCAATATACATTCTCGTGATAAACCCTTTGAGAGCGTAACTGGGACGCCAACAATGAGCTCGATCCACAATCCTTTGCTTCCTTTAAGACAAAACTTGTCTGAAGCTTGCAGACTGGCTCAAAGGATTAACAATATCTTAGTAACGAAGATAAGTATAAAGTACAGTATCTTGATACCGAAAGTATCAGACGATAATAGAAGTTTCTGAAAAGAGAAGTGCTTAAATGGTCCTTCGTGTAGATTATTGTCCCTTATAGACAATCACTAGCTGCGCCCCGCGGTTTTACCCGCGTAAATGTCGATCCCGTGGGAACATCGGGATAAAAACAATCCTATGTCCTTTCCCGGGATGCAATCTATCTTTCTGCCAAATTTTATGGAAATCCGTTACGTGCTTTACGCGTGAAAAGCCTATATGTTAATCCAGGGTGTCAGCTACCTCCATACAAAATTTCATCAAAATTGGTCCAGCCATTTGAGCGTGAAGAAGTAACAAACATATAAACATACACACACACACTCACTCACACACTCACAAACTTTCGCCTTTATAATATTAGTGTGATTTTAGCAAACATTTAGAAACCATATTGGTTCAATACCACCGCTGATTTAATATTGACAACCCAAAATATATCTTCTCCAAAAGCAATAATTTGGGCGCAAAATTTGGACGTTAAAATGCGTTGGACATAAATCTTTGATCAAGATTTACATCCAAGTCCTGCCAACGCCCTTCTTGGCTACGTTTATAACAAATAGAATGGATATTCATTTATTTGTCTATACAAGTTTCTAAAACAGTACGTATGCATTAATTTTCGCATCAATATGATCTTGTTCTATAATTTTGATTTAGGATTTATTTATCTCCTCCTCTGTTATCCTGTACCTCATAATGGATGGTAACTATCCATGATTTAAGACGTTTGGATAATGTCTTGTATTCTCTTGTTTCCGCACGGGCTCAATTTGTGATAGTCTGAAGACTGTCAAAGAAAGGAACAGGTGAAACTGAACGGCCAACCTGTTAACTTTGACCAGCACCCTAATTACGTAAAATGATTCAAATTGATAGTAATATCAGGCCTCCGTCACTCCATGTACTTGCGCGCTATAAGTGCCTACCGCCCAGCCGAGCGGTCTCGGTCCGCCGGCGGATCAAATTCAGTGCAGTTTTCGCAAGCGAAGCGCGCGCACGCCGTTCAATTTTAATAGTGCTGTTCGTTCGTACGCGTACTACGATACCGTGTGATGCCTTATGTGCTGTAGATGGGTGTAAATCAAGCAAAAGAAGGGACACACACTGTTGTCTATAATAATGTTTTATCTAGGTTTCTTTCACAGTCAGCACCAATATATAAAACAAAACAAACTTACAAATATAATAAAACAAATTTTAAAAAAGAGAACCGACTTCAAAACACTAAACCGTAAGAAATAATTTCTTATTTGATGTCGGTGCTTTTTCGATTCGTAATTACCAGCTGTTAGCACTAACATAAAAAAAAAACAAATTATTTCTTACGGCTTAGTGCTTTATTTGAAGTCGGTTCTCTTTTTTTAAGGCTTTTTTTTTCATTTCTAGTTAACATCTCCGAAGATCATCATCAAACTAAGAAGTATTATACTTATTTTAAAACGTTCTCCTAAATGTAACAAATCCTTTTCTGAAAACCGCATCGATATCGGTTTAGCCAAACGCAAGATTATCGCGCACAAACATACATACCTACAAACCATACAAGTCAAACATCTCAGTTTGGCCTGTATGTCTGATCACCTCCTTTTTTTTAAGTTGGTTAAATATTTTATAAATGATAAAATTTTTAACTGCCACATAAAAGTCAGAACATATTCACAGTTCTCAATAACATAGATAAAAAGTTATGTTAATTTAATTTTATCGAAGAGGCAGCCCTGCGATTACTGTGGAATCGCGCGGTGCGAAGCAACCACTGCTGTACGCTTGAGCATTTAGGCGCATTTTAGCATACAGTGGTTGTTGACGCGAGGGAGTAGGCAATTATCGTAATAGGTATTGGAAATTTTCTACTGAGTGAAGTATTTGTTACGTAGTAACTATTCAGTAATCTGTGGTAATAGTGTGTTACGACACACTATTACTATCAATTTGAATCATTTTGAAGCATATTGCTAATCTATTACTCCATATGTTCGAAAAATGTATTTGCTCAACAACGTAAATAACGCAATGGATGTTGTTCAACTGTCAAAATGAAACCCATTGCTACTGATAGTGTGTTACGCAATTACCCTGCTGATTGATTGACAGATTTTTTTGAACTAGTTAGCCCTTAAGCTTATATGTTCGCGCGTAAGCATGTAGTCTTAAATGAGAGTGTGACGCAAATTCTGAAGATAAAACTGTCTATGTCTTATGGCAGCAAATATTATGGTATTGGCGTTTTATATCAATCTGGCGCCACGGCTTTTAAAACGAAATTTTTATGATTTCATCATCAACTATTCAATATACCGCAGATTGCATCTGCCATACCATACTGAACCTTATAACGTGCCTAAATAATTTAGTACATGAACGATTTAACTCTTTTTGGCGTCTGTCTAGCCCTGTCATCTTCGTAAAACGCGGCGCTTTGAATTTCGGATCGAATGTTGTTCCCTTTCATTAGCTAAATTATTCTCTGAAAGACTCGTCAAAGCTTCAAAATCGACATAACCCATTACCGGGCGTCTAATATAAACCGACACCTGTGTACAGTCACGAGCACTAATATGTCAACACTTGGCAACTTTCATTTGCGATTTTTTAACGAATGCAAAGTTGAAATACGACACTTTACATAAACCTATAGGTTCGAAAATACTATGTTCGTAATAATATAAAATTTCATTAAAAAATGAAGGAGAAAATCGCCTTTGAATAAAGCCAAGTGTATACATACTTATGCTCGTGACTGTACCTACTACCTAGGTACTATAATTTCTTGGGTTTGTAATAACATTGGGACCTTAGTCATTATCCCCTATCCGACCCAACATCCCTGCGACGTGTGAGGCTTTAATCCGGGTTCCTAAACTGATGAACGAAAGGTTATATTTATTACTAATTGGTAAAGCTAAGTTACCTGTTAAAGTGGCCACCTACTGACCTAAAAAATAATGTGAAATTACAATCGAAAAGAAGAAGACCCGTAACAAATTGTTTCTGTATCAAACATCTAAATACAACAAAAATTCAGACATAAAAGTTTCATAATCATGTATTTGCAATTGGTATTGGTGCAGTGTTGGCCTTAAAATTAGTAATTAAGCTTTTTAATACATAATCAGACATTTGACATGTATATATTCCAATATATTTAACGCTAGAGTGTAATATTTATGTCCAATGGTATGCTTTAAATGCTAGTTTCTTTTATTCGTTAGTTTCTGTTTATCATATGCTTGCAATTTTATATGTTAATAACATCATATTTAAGTATCATTGCCTTTAGGATAGCTTTCGTCATTGTTTAGTGAACACAGACGATTCGCAACAGTAACCGACAGTCAAGTAGCTTATGAGACCAGAGGATTAATCCTTCATTTCAACGTTAAGACCTGCCCAACCGTAATCCGGGTCAACTCCGCATTATTCATATACTGCATGCCCCTAATTCTATAATCACTTTCCATTTTTGCGTGTAAAACAATGAAGATTTATAATGAGGGAGAAATTTACTGGATGAAACCGAAAGTGTGCTGTATCTACATGAATTGTAACTTTTTAATGAAAATTTTAAGGAGGATTTTATCGTTTGATTGTGAATTTAATCTTTGTTTTATTATTGTCTACAGAGAGTCCTATTCAATCGGAATTAGGCCTTAATGCTGCTGTTTTTGTTCAAATAAATGGAAACTGAAGGAAAACAATACGGTTTTTTAAAATTTTGACAAGAATTCTAAACCTCGGCGGCGTGTCTTACCTTTTTTTCTCTTTTCTCTTCTATAGAAGACAATAAAAAAAAAAATATAAATAGAAAAAAAAATTTTTTTCTTCCTTTTTAGCCACAACATTATGTGACTGTGTTTGTGTGTGGGTCATCATGTAATGAGGGGTTCCCTACTTGATTTCGAAAGTTGATGATTCGATTTTTATTATATCGAACACGGTGTGTCGATAATTCAGTTGTACGATGTTTTATTCCATCGATGCTTTATTGGTACGATCTAAAGTTTGCGAAAATCCTAAGGCGATTGCTCATTAGTTCGGTAATTTATTAGTTCGATAGTATGTCGGTTCGAAACGCCTACTGTTGTCCCTGATATTTAATTAATAATCTTATTTTGCATAATAGACGTTATGGATATGACTAACAATAACTAACTAATAATGACTTTAATGATTAAAATACTGTAAATACATATCCCACCAAAAACATTCTGTAAAAAACTAGCCAAGTCTCAATGGAGCTGCCTGTTTATCTCTAAAAAGTAATGAAATCTAGACAAAGTCGTACCAAGTGTAAGGTTCCTTACTGCGATTTCTTTATTATTATAGTTAATGTTGTGTGACTTGGCCGTTGAACATTCTTTATACGTTAGTGTACAAGTCAATTTTGTTTACACGTAATGTTATATCTGTTGTAACTACCTATGTTTGTTAAGCGAGATAATAGCCCATACCGGTATTGGTAATTGGACGCTAGTGTCTCATTTTAGGCTGTTGTTGATTGGTCAACACATGCATTCAGCATCGACAATGCTGACTTCTGCTCTCTTCTTTTTGGAGCGTCAAATCGACCACCGATCTAACATAAAATAGACGTACAGACGGACTTCTAATCAATGATTATAAGTCCGTCTGTACTGGAAATAATTTTTGATACTGTTTGTTTCAGGCTCGCTTAAACATAAGTATTATTGAAATACGCAGCTTTATCAAGCCTACAATTGACTAGTTATTAAATCAACGTTTTCCAAGTGGCAATTTTCCATCGTCAATGGGTAGCGGTTATGGCGACAGATTGGTGCAATGGTGTCATGGAGCACCTGGGTTTGTACCCTTGTGTACCCTTCAACGGCCAAGTCACACAACATTAACTATAATAATAAAGAAATCGCAGTAAGGAACCTTACACTTGGTACGACTTTGTCTAGATTTCATTACTTTTTAGAGATAAACAGGCAGCTCCATTGAGACTTGGCTAGTTTTTTACAGAATGTTTTTGGTGGGATTTCACTTCTTTTTGTAGAAACGTATACGTACGGACGTATTCTTTTTGTATTGCATTATATTTTGACCAAATTTTGAGCGAAATTAATATTTTAGTGTAAGGAGGATGGGCGTTTTGGTACCCGAAAACTAATTACATCCAAACAAAATAATTTATATACAGATTGAAAGGCCTAATTATGTAGAACAATAGTTGATATGGGGGATAGTCCCAGTTCGCTGTCCGTTCAGAGATATACAACCTTTAACACTATACATTTATGTTAGGTTTTGGTTAGGTTAGGGCGTTTTGGTACCGGAAAACTAATTACATCCAATCAAAATAATTTATATACAGATTGAAAGGTCTAATTATGTAGAACAATAGTTGTTATGGAGGATAGTCCCAGTTCGCTGTCCGTTCAGAGATATACAACCTTTAACACTATACATTTATGTTAGGTTAGGTTATGGCGTTTTGGTACCCGAAAACTAATTACATCTAAACAAAATAATTTTTATACAGATTGAAAGGTCTAATTATGTAGAACAATAGTTGTTAGGGGGATAGTCCCAGTTCGCTGTCCGTTCAGAGATATACAACCTTTAACACTATAAATTTAAGTTAGGTTTAGGTTAGGTTAGGGCGTTTTGGTACCGGAAAACTAATTACATCCAATCAAAATAATTTATATACAGATTGAAAGGTCTAACTAAGAAGAACAATAGTTCTTAAGGAGGATAGTCGCAGTTCGCTGTCCGTTCAGAGATATACAACCTTTAACATTATGTAGGTTAGGTTAAGGTTAGGTTATAGGTTAGGGCGTTGTGGAAGGATTTTACGTTCCCGCGTCCCCAAGCGTAGTGTAAATGGAAAAACGGGGTAAAAAAAGGTAGATAAAATTCAGTCACGTCACGATAAAGCAAGAGTCTATTATTGTTACTTATGACCTAACCTAACGATAACCTAACCTAACCTTTAAAGGTTGTATATCTCTGAACGGACAGCGAACTGAGACTATCCCCCCTAACGACTATTGCTCTATCTAATTAGACCTTTAAAACTGTATATAATTTATTTTGTTTGGTTGCCATGTTTTTCGGGTACCAGCTTCCATACATTTTTGCCCATCCTCCTTTGTTTATTTAATTTGTGTAATGTTCGACATCAAATGAAGCGGCCCACCAAGTTAAATATTTTTTGTAAAGGCGGTATGTCGATCTCTAATAGTTTGGTTGGGCTCTTGTGTTTTCTAATCAGGGTCACCCACCAGGTACTTCAGATCTTCGATTATCCTAATTTTTATAGTTTTCCCTTTATGTGGCCATTAAACCCTAACTCTGTACCAAATTTCAGCACTCTGAGTTTATGGGAAGTACTAGTTCTATTTTGATGATGAGTGAGTGAGTGTCTAAAATGCGAAACTTTGCTTTCGCTTAACTTCGGAACTAAATAACCTACAGACTTGAAGTTTTGGATTATAAGTATGTGATTATAGCTTACTGGATGACGAAAGTTTCTGCGTTCTGGTCTTATCCAGAGGTTCTCAAATAGGGGCCTGAAAATGCGGCGAAATGGTTCCTGTAAAGGATGGTACGGCAGTGTTTGCTTCGCGCTCGACTTGGCGGGGGCACTGCCGTGCCCCCCGATTTTATTATTTATTACAAGGAGTCCCTATATCAATTTTCAGAACTCTAGCATCAAAATTTGCGGAAGTCTCGTACAAACTTCCATCCCCTAGTTCAAGGGGTTGGAGGGTAAAAGTTCCAAGTTTTAGAATTGTTTTGTTGTTTGTGTACTATTACTAGCTTACATACCAAACAGCTTTCTAGGACTTCAGGAAGAACCTTAGAATATTGATGCTTATGAAATAAAAAAATATTTTTTTGGGGGGTTGGGGGGTTATTTACTGAAAATCCTGAAATACGTATTTTATTATTTATAACAAGGAGTCCCTATATCAATTTTCAGAACTCTAGCATCAAAATCTGCGGAAGTCTCGTACAAACTTCCATCCCCTATTTTAAGGGGTTGGAGGGTAAAAGTTCCAAGTTTTAGAGTTGTTTTGTTGTTTGTGTACTATTACTAGCGTACATACCAAATTTCAGCTTTCTAGGACTTCAGGAAGAACCTTAGAATATTGATGCTTATGAAATAAAAAAATATTTTTTTGGGGGGTTGGGGGGTTATTTACTGATAATCCTGAAATACGTATTTTATTATTTATAACAAGGAGTCCCAATATCAATTTTCAGAACTCTAGCATCAAAATCTGCGGAAGTCTCGTACAAACTTTCATCCCCTATTTTAAGGGGTTGGAGGGTAAAAGTTCCAAGTTTTAGAGTTTTTTTGTTGTTTGTGTACGATTACTAGCTTACATACCAAATTTCAGCTTTCTAGGACTTCAGGAAGACCCTTAGAATATTGATGATCATCAGTGAGTAAGTGAGTCAGTGAGTAAGTGAGTCAGTGACGAAATCGGGGTATTTTAGATATCAATAAAATCTAAAGTATAAGAGCTATGCAATTGAAACTTTATAGGTTTAATAAGTCAACCACTGACATCATATCTCGAAAATTTTATTTATCTGGTATAATCCAAACCCAAGTTATGAAGGTTCAAAAATACGACGAAGTGCTTCGAGAAAAGGTAGGTAGTGCCCTTGCGCTTCGCTTGGCTCGTCTTGGCGGGGGCACTCCCGTGCCCCCAGATTTGTTATGGTCGCGAGTCATATTTTAATCAACGTAGGTACAACTTAATACTGACCAGCAAATTGCAAAAACCCTAAAAAAATTGAATTTCGCGGGCTATTGGCGCTTCAGAATTATAACGCAATGTTAAATATTTTGTAAAACGTGATAATCCCACTAAAGTACACTGTCCTTTAAGATACAGGATTTTCCTAGTTTGAAGGGCAGCTCATGTGTAACAGTCATAACCGGATGGGTAATAGTGAAGTTACAACACAACACTAACAACACTGATTTTACCTAGTCTTAGTCTTTTGGTAAGTAAATGCTTACTTACTTACTAATTAACCTTCCGAGCTGTAAACTCAAACTTGAACTCAGAGCAGTTTTAAACCATTAAACCATTAAACCATTTACACGAACTTTTGAAGATTTATTCTGCTGGTTATTATTATGTTATAATTTCTGTCTGATCCACTATAACTAGGTCTGTTCCCCTTACTCTTTTTGACAGGTAAGTACAGTCAAGAGAAAAACATTTGTTCATGTAAAAATAATTGTCAAGAAGTCGGTCAGTCCGAAAATATGAGGCAGTTGCCCATTCCAAAGAGTAGTAGGTACCTATGGAGAAGAACGGGCAAGAAACTCCATGGACACTCTTTTAACCGGTTGAATGCCGGAATTACAGAAACAATTAAAAACCCATTGTGTCTCGCGTGTATATACGTTCCGGCATACTAAGGGTTAAATGATATTGTCACAAAAATATTAATTACAGCATTAATGTCGAATTTATAATGATTTGTGAGAGCGATGTAAAAAAGACTTACACGTTAAAAGCGTCCAGAAAACTGGAAATAGTAACAATACAAACAATCCATAAACAAAATAATTAAAAATATGCCGAGGCAGCTAAGTGATGACCAACTAACGACGCCCGTTCACGAACATGACGCATGGTTATTCAGCTCAATCACTTTGAAGGGAGCTAAATGATCCAACACACGCGCCACCGTGAGCGAAACATTTGAGTGAGCACGACATACCTACTATCGGCACATTCATTAATAAAAAAATGAAATGCCTAGAAGCTTTTAAAATTTCCTTGCGATACCAAAAATAAGTCCTTCTTCACTTTCACTTAAACGAACACCGTGTAGGTAACTCATAAGTAGTCTCTTGTTCGTTACAAAATGGCAATATTTATGTTACGACCATTTTCGGCGCCTCCCAGTGAGAGCGTTTTAGTGTAGTCTCGTTAAGTGGGCCGACTCTTATACGCCTCATGTTTTTTAACTAAAGCTCGCTTGTATATGCAAAGAAATTCTTCTTTTTTAGCTGGAATTAATTTACTTTTCTAGTGCTCTTCTGTAAATATATAGTTGCTTTTCGTGTCAGTTTGGTTGGGTCCTTAATTATTAAGGAGCCTCCCCGAGTGACGTACCCTCCGACCTTATGTTACGTTCGGCGCACCCTGGGCAATCGACTTCTGTCGAATAGTTAATCCTTTCACCATGATGGTATCGACACGCCAAAAAGAAGAAGAAAAACTATAGGTACAATAGATTTTTTGGGGTTTTGCATAATGTATTCCGGAAGGATTAAGTATAATAAATGTAATAATTTTATAATATATTAATATTTAACCGAGAGGAATCCTGGTTAAGTAATAACAGCCGCAAGGGTCGACTGATCAGATTAAGCTACGCTTGTTGCTGTCGGTCCGTGGATGTGTGACCATCTTTACATACCGAGACCCCTCCGTACCTCGGAACGCATGTTAAGCCGTTGGTCCCAGTTGCCATTCTTGGAACTTTGACAGTCGTTACGGGTCGTCAGAAATAAAATTCTGACAACCAGTCTTACCAATGTTACCCAGTTACTGGGTCAGATAGGCAGTCGCTCCATGTAAAATACTGATATTCAGCTGCATCCGATTAGACTGGAAGCTGACCCCAACATATTTGGGAAAAGACCAGATATATTATCAAAAACGTAGTTCTCCTGTCTAGTCTTAGTAGAAAATGTACAAAAACTTAGTCTTGGCAGGAGTTAAAGTAATGTCAGGTGTGTTGGTTTCAGTAGTCAGGATTCGTTGTGGGCTATCTTTTTAATGTCATCGATAAGTAGGTAACCTTTGACGCCAACCATGTTCAACTCAGCCTATCGTACTTAAAAAATGCAACATGCAATGCATTTATCGAAAGAAAAATCCGTTTATTGGCATTACAGCCAAAAAATACACTTATAAACTATAAAAAAAAAACAGAAAATAATGATTATAATGCCAAAAGGGTCTCAGTTCAGCATTATGTCAGATGTCAACACACGCCTGACGCTTATTTTCAGTTGCAACCCACTCCAGCAATGAGCACGTATGCCTCTCTCAAACTGCGTCACAACACTCTTTTCTCCACCAGTCTGTCCCATCCTCCTTTTTTAAAGTCAGTATTTTCTTGGAACACACGACTTCGTATAGTCATTAAAAAAACGAACGTAATTTATTAATTTTATACAAAGCTTTAATTTTATTAAATTATATAAAATATAATAATAGATTTATAATAATAATATATTAATCGATTTATAAATACAATTATAAATCTTTTCTATCCCACCCACCCCAAAAATAAGGAACACCAATAAGGAACTCATAAACAAACACAAACGAAACCTACTCGTAATTAGCCCAAACTAATGCCGATTTTAATTATTCATGAAGAGGCATAAAGGGTGAGGTTCAGTTAAATAAAGAGGCACCAGTCAGCTGATACGGGTTGGACACGGGGGAGCGTGGTGAATACGCCGGGAGTGTACTGGACACGCCAACGATAAATCATATAGAATGGTGTGCCCCTTTTTGATATGGACTTTTGAAGTTAGAGTCTGCAAAGAAACTGGGTTAAAATTGTTTGTTGAGGTTTTGTTTATAAGTAAGGGTGTGTTGTGTTCACTGGGAGTTGTTTTGTTGTAATAGATAAAAAGAGAAACGATGTAGAAAATATACTTGTTCTACCATTATTATTCAGCTTTACCACCACCAAATATAGAATAGGAAATACTGATAGAATATTGACAGATATAATTTTTATTCGTCAAACAGAAGTCTGACAGATTTTATATGGAAGAACTGTCAAATATTCAAAATTATTTCTCTGACATAATTATCTGGCGTTGGAAAAATCAGCCCTTAGACAAATAAATAAGTACATGTATTAAAATTTACATTACTTCATAAAATATAGAAATAGACATGTTCGGCCATTCTGTTTCTATACCTAACAATTCTAGCTCAACGGAATTTAATAACTCACCAATCGATCTTTCAAGACCTTCCAAGTTTGTATTGTACCTACACCCACATATTATAAATACACACTTCGGAGAGACGGCGATACATCTTTGGAGTCTCCTAAGCCCTTGTATTAATGCGGGGTGATATAGTAGTGATGGATGACATTCCACTGGGAATGAAAAATGTGTGTCGCTTAGTCGTCAAAATACGTCATATAGATAAGTTTTTATATAAATTACGGCAATATATTTTTAACAGGACTAAAAGACAGAAATTACATTTTACTTACCTAATGTAATTTGTGATGAATTTTATTAATCCTAGGGCCTAGAACGAACGTGCGGAACCAAAAAAAAAAAACGATTTTAATATTGAAATAATGAACAGGCATCTTCTGGGCAGGCTCGTTCCATCATAGACCTCATCTATCGCTTACCATCAGGCGTGATGGGGGCAAGAGCGGGCCCAATTAGTAATAAAAAAAATTAAAAAAATTTGTTGTTTCGCACAAAGTATTGATTTATTTATGAGTGATACTTAATAATAAGTATCACTCATAACTAAATCAATAATTTGTTCAAAATTAATTATAATTTATTTGTTTTAATCAAAAGTTTGCTGGGTCAGCTAGTATATAAATACTAGCTGACCCAGCAAACTTTTTGCCGCCTCCGATTCAATAAAAACGAATGTATGAGAAAATTATATTAATAATTTTTTTTTTTTCTTTTTTTTTTTTTCGTGAAGTTTTCCCATGTTTTAATAGTTATTCTGCTATTTGGGCGGAGACAAATCGAACAAATCAAAGATCATAAAAATCGGTCGAGCCGTTCTTGAGTTATAAATGGTGTAACTAACCCGACTTTGTTTTATTTATATACTAGCTGACCCGGCAAACGTTGTTTTGCCATATATATTAATTCTAGCTGCCCGGCTCTACTTCATTCGCGTGGTGTCCTAGCCTTACCCTACCCTATCCCTCCCCTACTCCTACCCTACTCCTACACCACTCCCACCCTACTTCTACCCTTCTTCGACACCACTCCTGCCCTACTCCTACCCTACTCCTACACTACTTCTACCCTACTCCTACCCTACTCCTACCCTACTCCTACCCTACTCCTACACTACTTCTACCCAACTCCTACCCTACTCCTACCCTACTCCTAACCTACTCCTACACTACTCCTAACCTACTCCTACACTACTCCTACCCTACTCCTATAAGTAAAAAAAAGTATCCTATGTCCGTCTCCTATTTCTAAGCTACCTCTCCACCAATTTTCAGCCAAATCGGTTCAGCCGTTCTTGAGTTATAAATAGTGTAACTAACGCAACTTTCTTTTATGTATATAGATAGATAGATTAGGTATATACTCGTACACTAACACTATTTGTAAAAGTCTAACAACCTCACAGGACTATAATACTCATAGCATAAATAACAACTTTTGTTTCTCAGATACACAGGAAAATGTTTTTTTAATACAGTTGCTCAAAAAGTGGTGTATTGCAGGGATGTATAGCGTTCGGGAAGTGGGCTATTACATACTAGTGCTTTTTTTTTACCTTCCCCGAACTCGTGCGTGTCTCTTTCCCAACTGTCAAAATAATGTCTATTAAAAAGAAAAACCAACCATGAAGTTTTTACTAAAGAGTTTTTGTGATTCATACAAATACGTATATTTCTAAAAAGAAGCTACTAATTTATTTCAAAATCAGATTTAATGATTTAATTGAATGGGTTAGGTTAGGTTTCATTTCATCTCATTAAATTTCATTTTCATTTCATATCAATAAAAAAAATATACTGAAGACTAAGCTGTATGGATAGTTCCTTTTGCCTACCAAAATGGGTGAAGAAAAAAAAACTCTGCTTATATTCTACGGTTGGCGCCATTTTCCAGAAATTTTCTTTGCGAGTTTAGTTGTTTGTTGCACAAAATGAGTAATTTCGACCCTATTTTTTTTTAATTAACACCACCGGATTTCAGTATAATTGCACAAAATGCTTCGGAGAACATTTTACCGGAAAAGTCAAAAAGTCGTTACATATCCACATACGACTAATTTTTTGCGTGGAGAGAAGAGAAAAAAGCAATATTGTGTTTTTATTATTTTATTAAATTGCTTCATTTTTTCGCAACTGTATTAAAAATAGTCGTTCAGTACACCTGCGGAACCGTCATTGCAACTTGTTCCGACTGTCAACCCTCGCCTTCGGCTGCGCCTCGGCTCGGGTAGACATTTGTCGGAACTCTTTGCAATGACAGCCTTTCCGCACTTGTAATGAAATATACTAGTATGTACCGTATCATTTAAACAAACGTACGGTCTGCGACAGTAAGATAAAAATAATGACATTTTTCCGTTTTTATTACGGTGAAATTACAGCATGAGCAATGGAAGTGTTGGGTGCGTAATGTTGGTATAATGTGTGGGAATGTCTTTGAGTTTGGAACGCAGCCGCTGTACTTTGAGTTGTCATTGTTACCAACGAATAATTTGGTGTTGTGATATGTGTCGTAAAAAGTGAAAGAAAAACATAAATTTATTTGAATTATTGACTTTGCTGTTATAGTATTTCACGTTTTTGCTAGCCTAAGGCAAGAAAATTATATTAACTTAACTCTCTTCTTCTTCATCGTAGTACTGTTGTTAGAGCGGTCGTGGTCCTTATTAGTTTGTGTCTAGGGGCTGATGTGATTCGCCTCACGATTTCTAGCCACTTATTTCGATTTTTTGTATTGCCACTGACTGCTGGCATACTCAACTGAACGGAGCGCTCGGCGCATCCTGGACAGTCACACCCATCACCTTATTTGACTGGCTAATTCTTCCCTTGCGGTGTTAGGGCTAACGCGTTTGCGACCACCCTCCCACCGGAGTCAAGCAGCCTGCTGTGTTTCGTCGATGCGTGGGAGTTCCAGTGCCTTAGGCATCTTCTGGGCACGCTCGTTTCATCATAGACCTTATTCATCGCTTTCCATCAGGCGTGATCGAGGTCAAGAATGGGCCATTCAACAATAACAATTTAAAAAAATCTAAGTATCTGATCAATTTTTAGAGTGATTGGAAGCTAAACCAAGTTATCTAGTTTCAATTAAGGGGGAGGCGCCAGGGTTCGACAGGTATAAATTTAACCCTGTCAATCAAAATATGACAGTTTAAAAACATGGTGGCGAATCATAATACTTTGTTCAACATACAACATGACACTGACCTGCAAATTGCAAAAAACGTAAGACAATTTGACAAATCGCGAGCGCTAGCGATAGCGCTTCACCGAAAAGGTAAAAAAAAACTAGTTTATTTAATATATAAAACCATTTCAAAAGAACCTTTCGACCGCTTTCGCCACAAGCTAAGTGATCACCCAGGAAATCAATTAACCTTTTACGAACGTCCATTGTTTAAAAAATACAATGGTTTTTCGTTCTAGACAAAAAACTGAGGGTGGTTAATCAACTCCCCACATAATGGAACCAATTATTGACAATGATCTACACAAGAAAAATTTGAGGTAGTGCAAAGGTTTGGTACCCTTATTCTATACTTTACAGGGTGGCGGCATCGACATAAAAACTGTAACCATGAATTCAGCACATGATTCTCTTCTAGCATAGAAATGTTTTCATTAATCATTTCAATTCAATTCAATTCATTTATTGCATCAAATATGGTAGGTACATTAAGTTCTTATAAAAAAAATATTAAGTAACACACATTTGGCCAATATTTAGCATGCAATAGTACAATTTTACATTTAAGATTTTCATTATTACGTAACTACATTTTGTCAATTTATATATCTACTTAACAGTTATCTATATCTGTGCTTTATTGTATAGAATTTACAGGGACACTTTTGAAAGAACTCATCTATCGAATAAAAACATTCTTGTAACAACCACTTCCGCAACGCAACACAAAATTTATTGAAGGGTAATTGAGTAATTGACTTAGGCAAAGCATTGTAAATAAGGGGAGCCATGTAAACGCAGCTCCGCCGAAAAAGTTCTAGCTTTGGAACGGGCATTTCAAAATCTAAATGTGTAATTTTCCTTTTATTTGTGTTATCTTTCCGTTCAAATAGTTCAAGATTGGACCTCACAAACCTGGCATTCAATAGTAGGTTAGCCATTTGTGAACGTTTCACCTACACTGTCTTATTTCTTTTTCAAATTAATCTGTTATGTCGATTATTTAGACATTTCTTTAATAATTTGACAGAACAATTACAATTTACAAGCTAACACTAAAATATAATTATTATATAATTTTATTTATGTGTTCTTCACGTTATCCATAAACTTTGTCAAACGCTTCTATATCTTTTACAAATTACCTAAATCTAACAAAGGAAGTACCTAGTACTTAAAAAGGCTTCGTTACAAAGATATTTGTAATTTCATTTAATGAAATTTATTTGAGCTATGCAATAAGAAAGGGTCTTAACTTAGTTTTGACAAGTTTCAGCCCGACAAATCTTATGAATGAAAATACGTCGTTGCCAATTTGGATAAAGGCATGCCTAACGGGTGATTTACGTCAAGGTATTTAGTTTTTATGAAAATTAACAAAAAATAAAAAATAAGAATTCATTAATGTGTCCGTAATGAAAAAAGCTTAGTTCCATGGTCTGAACATCTGGTTGAAGTTTATGTATATCGTCCGGTACACGGTGTATAATTTTTTATTATACACCGTGTACCGGACGATATACTTACATAAACTAAAAATATATAAATAAAATAGCAGGAGCTCATTGGGCATCAAAAAATTCGACAGCATCACTGTCAATGTTATTGCTGAATGGAAGTTGACGTAAGTCGGAACACGCGTTGATCAATAATTACGGTTACTTTTTCGTGTAAGACCTCCTTTCCTACCTCCTTTTATACCTATTCTTTGTAGCATATCTCTACATACTTTCAAAAGTACCAACTGTTGATATAATTAGTCTGTTCAGTTGGATTCTCAATGCTTTGTTCAACACCGAGAGTTGAAAATCCAGTGCGCCATTAAATCCCGCAGTGATATTTATACGTACGTGCGAACGTGGTCTTACGGCAGCTACACATCGCTGTACAGGTACAAATTAATACATAATGTATGAACAGATGTTTCAGTGATAAATGTGGCATAAATAATATCTCTCCATACGGAACGTTTTAATTTCAGTAATTTATAGACAATTTGTATCAAATCGGCGTAATTTATTGCTGTAATAGATTTGGAAGTTATTCATACTCGTTGCTAATAAGTATTACGTTTCATATTTGGTGTTTGGAATTTGTTTTTAAACGTCATTTTGTAAAATGTTATGGAGATTGGCTAAATATTGTAATTATTTACATGCGTTTTTAAAAAGCTCTGTTCGCGGAAGACACAACAGTTAAACGAAGCGCCTGAAATCTATAGTGTGAATATTTTATGAGCTATGTGATGTAAAAAATAATCATCACTATTTTCTATGGTTTAATTTATTAACAACTTAACTCTTTTCCTGATGTTGTTTTGCATAATAATATTATGTTTACATAATCAGCTTATAATTTTCCCACTGCTGGGACACAGGCCTCCTTCGTCAAGAGGAAGTCTAATCTACCACGCGGGCCCAGTGCGGGTTGGGAGATGTCCCATGTCTTCCAATTTTTGGTTCCAGGACATACCGGTTTCCTCACGATGTTTTCCTTCTCCGTTTTGTGATGAAATTATTAACACAAAGTAAAGCGCTTGCCTGGGTTCGAACCCATGACCTTTAACTCGTAAGTCGGGCCATCACCATTGCTCTTAAGATGGTGTTGATTTTGATTTCCTGCTGTTAATCTAAATCAACTCCACCAAAGAAACACCACCCACCAAAACAGGAGACCACATTTTTATATGACATTAAAAACCATTGTTGGTCGTAAAAATAATAATTAAAATGGCGTACTAAGCCATTATTACGTCACTACATCCATTAAAGGAGCAAGTACGTACCTACCTTTATTACTGCTTACTCCTTATGATGCCTATCATTCAGGTTAATTGTTTACTGGCCTTATGGGTCGTAACAGGCCATCTGTATGGGTACGACATGCCGTTTGTCATTTGTTTTCAGACAGGATTAGCACGATGTTAATCCCAGGCTTCACTCCTGATAGGATTTATTACTTTTATGGTCTAATAAATGAAGTCTCGTTCACGATAGGAGGACAATTGAAGTAGATAAGTACTTAGGGGTTAATCCATCTTGGATTGTAATCTCCACGTGTCATTAATTTGTTAGGGTGAATGCGCAGAATTGGACACGTTACGTTTAGAAATAAAATGAAATGAAATGATTTATTCTGTAAATGAGAAATCGGAATCCCAATTAGGTACACGTCATGTTAAAAAAAAACACAAAAAATATGGTCTGAAAATATGATACCATTTACCATCATTATTATTCGCGGTTTAAGCATAAGTAAGCAATAATTATAGAATCTTAAACAGCGGGGTAACTGCGTAACAGAATACTGTAGCAATGGCTTTCGTTTTGACAGTTCAACAACATTTACTGCGTTATATTACGTTGTTGAGCAGAATTTTTTTTCGAACATATGAAGCAATCGATTGAGGGGCTTCTGGCTAAGTAACAACAGCTGCATGGTTAGATCGATCAGGTTAAGCTGCGCTTGCCGCGGTTGGTCCATGGATGGGTGACCACCTTTACATACCAAGACCCCTCCGTGCCTCGAAAAGCACGTTAAGCCGTTGCGTTGGTCCCAGCTGTCATTCGTGGATCTTTGATAGTCGTTACCGGTCAAAGCCACAGAAAGTCTTACAACCAGTCTTTATAAGGGGTATCGTATTACCCAGTCACTGGGTTGTGGGGGTCAGATAGGCAGACTTTCCATGTAAAATACTGGTATTCAGCTGCATCCGGTTAGACTGCGAGCCGACTCCAACATAGTTGGGTAAAGGCCAGGCAGATGGTGATGATGAAGCAATGGATTAACAGTATCCTTCAAAATGATTCCAGATTCATTCAGATTGTGCTTGTTACCCAATTAGGGCTCAGCTCCAAAAGCAACTAAACTGAAACCATTTTAAAACCCACTTGACATCGATAATGACATTGTAATAAGAACCACTTGCCCCTACAATTAAAATCTGATCAATATTCCCGTTTATCTACGAGTATATCCTCTTTTACTAATTAAAATTATATCGCAACGAGCAATATCCAATTTTTGAATGATAATAAGAGGCAACTGTTCACTTTATCATCACAAGATATTAAAATTTGTCCCAATTTATCAATATTGCGTTATTATAGTTTAATAGTTGCTGATGGGTGCTCCGAAAAATAATTTAATGGATTTTAAAATGTGGTTCGAACTGATGGAATTTCAGTAATGCTACTAATAATAAAGCTGAAGAGTTTGTTTGTTTGTTTGATCGCGCCAATCTGTAGAACTACAAGTCGGATTTGAAAAATTCTCTTTGTATTTGTTAGCCCAATTCTTGAGCAAGGCTATGACTATTTATCATTACGAAAGATCCTTAGGAGACAAACAAAAAGGAAAATGTTGAAAGGAATCGGACAGAAGCTAGTGTAAAATATTATGATGTTTGCGTTTGCGAAGCTCACTATATTCATGACCTTCTACGGTCGTCAGAAGCCCGAAAGTCTAACCACCATGGCAGTCTTACCAAGGGGTATCGTATTACCTAATAATTGGGTTGTGGAGGTCAGATAGGCAGTCGCTCCATGTAAAATACTGTTATTCAGCTGCATCCGGTTGGACTGGAAGCCGACCCCAACATAGTTGGGAAAAGGCTAGGCAGATGAAGCGTTTGCGTAGTGAGCATAGCAGACATTATTATGTAGCAAAAATTCGAAGACATGTGACATCTACCAATCCGCACTGGGCCCGCGTGGTGGATTACGGCCCACTCCCTCTCACCGAGAGGAGGCCTGTGTCCCAGCAGTGGGAACATTATAGGCTGATTATGATTTACGTACCGAACTTTTAAATATGGAACTTAAAATGTATACGTTTTTTTTTTTAAATAAAACCTTTTAAAAAGACCACAACACAGGTAACAATAACAATGTATTTGTTCCAGCCAAATATATACCCTACTGACCAAACTATACGTCTTACAATAAAATAACAAAATATCAAATACGGACCAGACAATATCAACTACACAAGCGGAACACCGTTGTCTACAAACACAAAGCGGCATAAAATGATCATGTTCATAATTCTATATAAAAGCAGAATGTGGATTGTAATTTCCCCTGTAAAATAGCTTGAACCGATCCCACATTGTTTGAGTAATATTCGCTTCATATCACATGAGGAAATACTGAACAGAGACCAAGCTTTTACAAGCCCACGTTAGTATACCGCTTTCATTGGAATGTTCTAGTAAACAATCAAAATTATGTTATTAGATTTTAATTTATACATTTCACAACAAAATAAAACCAATTCTAAACGTGCATTTTTTATTTATGGAAACATAATTTTAAAAGCTAACAGTATTAAAATAATAATAAGAATATGTACAAGTATATAAAAAGGAGAGGAAACATTCAAAGGGCATCAAAAAATTCATCCGCATCGCTGTCAACAGGAAACGTGCCCAAAAAAAAAAGTCAAATAATCGGCTGAACTTACAACTTAGCCACACTTAGAACAGCTATGCTGTTCTCAACCATCTGAAAGGCTATCGTATCAAAAATTACACTTTTCGATAACCTGATTCGCCTTGACAGCAAACGGCTGTCGGAAGAATAGCAGTCGACTGTTTGTTTTAGGGCTGATTTTTCCATCTGTCTGTGATGTCTGTATATTAATGAAATATGCATGTTTGTATGGAAACATAAGGAGTTCTTTAAAATAGCAAACGATGTAAATCCTCGAAGCCGACGAGATCCTCACAGACTCGTACTTAACAGTGCTCCCAGGCTTGCTAAATACAATAAAAGCTGCTTATCTATATGTGTACGAATTTACAACAAATTACATAATAATCTGAAATTTTTAAACTCGAGATATGCTTTTAAGAATAAATTGTATGAATGGTTAATTGATAACAACTTCTATAGTATAAAACAATTCCTAGAGCGAAAATAGTGTTGTTGTAATATAATAATAATTTTGTTAAGGAAATTGTTATTACAAATATTTGCATGCTATGTTTAATCTTGGCAAAACATGTCTGCTCTATTTTTGTACTGTAAGACCTTTTTATACCATGTTTTACGCAAATAAATATATTATTATTATCGTCAGATAACTTTTATTCGAGGAATAAAATTGACGTTTGACAGTTTTTGTATGAAACAACTGTCAAAATTTCAAAATTATTCCTCGAATAAAGTTATCAGATGATTGAAAAATCAGCCCTTAAACTGACAAAATTTTCGGGTTTTAGACTTGTGAACAGCGTTTAGATATTCGATACGGTATGGAAGCGTATCGAGTGGTTGTGAATAGTTATGCAGCTCATTATAAAATGTACATTATAATTATTCGAGGCGAAGAGCTCACTACCTATCAAAAATTTTAAAAAGAATTAATTTTAAATTTTTATTTTTTATTTTCTAAATAACATAGGTAATAATTTTCAGTTATTAAAAAAATTGCGAAAACGTTTTCACTTATTAAATACCTATAGTAATTAGAGTTAATTATTGTCCCACATTACTCATACTATACGGTAATGAAAAGTGCTGGCTTGCACTATAAATCAATAAATGCGTTTAGCGCAAAACATAATAATAATTATTTAAAACATCATTCTGTATCTGATCTGTCATTTTCAAACGATTGAAAGAAACAAACAAAATGATGTTTTAAATTCGTTTAGTGCGTATCGTGTTAGTAATTTGTGACGCAAGTGGGCCTAAGTATTTTTTAATGCCAGCACCATTCAAAGAATTGGATAAAATCTGCGGACGTGACGTTTCACGCGCACGTAATCGTACCAAACCAACCAGGGGCCGTATTCTCTATGACACAATGAACGAAACCGTGCGAAATGAATGCGAGGTGGGCGTAATTAGCTAAGGAATTGACGTGATCTCGAAGTAAGGAATCATTGAGTGGTCATAGTGACTTAGGGCCTGGACGAGTAGTCAGTAGCAGCGTAAGCTGTAAAAAAAAAAAAAAAGCTGTATGCTTAGTCTCTGTAGTCTGCATACTCCTGAACTTAATATGAAGCCGTGACGCGGCGCTTCAGTTAATGGGTTTCGGTTTAAATGTGCTGTTTCACGCCGGAACGACAATTAAGCTTGAGGCATGGCTATTGTATTTATATCTGCATGTACTATTATCGTAAAGTTCACAGAAATGGAATATGATTTATTTATGAATTTCCAGGTCGTATTGTTAAGATTCTGAAAGTCGTAGTAGCTCGCTATAATGAAGTGTAATTACTCGCATGAAGGAAGTCACGTAACTGGTCGCATGGGTTTATAGAGCCCCAATTTGTAAGGTCAAAATGAAAATGGTTTATTGGTCACAGTGAAATAATTTAATAGTTCTTAAGAAAATACTATTTATGTATCAACTAAGTATAAAATATAATAAATTTGACTCGAATAAAATATTTCAGGACCGAATAATAGAAAAAACTTCAAATATAAGGCACGTTTTTGGGATACTGTGAGATCAAGTTTTAAAATATTATTATTTATTACGTGCTATGTGATTTTACTAGTTCACAGATTTTAAAGTATGTGTATAATAGATTTTGTTTTTACATTATTTTCCGCTTTTCTTTGTAAGTCACTATGTCTCTATCTTTATTCTAAGCAAGTTTAACATTTCACAAATAAACTATTTTTTTTTATGCCAAAATAAAACAGAGGGCACATTTATCTAGATTCCCAATGGCACGCACCATTGCGTTGTTATAAGTATGTCACGGACTTAGTTGAAACTCATACTAAATTCGCAAAAATTCTCGATTTATAGACGTTTTGTCACCGAAGTACGTGCCAGGTCTACTGAAGTCGTAAATTACCTACCTTCCTAAATTTTTTCAAGAGATTTTTCCATCATGGTGAACACTATTATTTGTTTATTTAAATTATGCTGAAAATATAATAATCAGCTCCGAGGCAACTTTAAGATGTAACAGAGAAAAAACCTGGATTTGCTACAAACTAAAATCTACGTAATCATTTATTATACAAAAGTCCTGGGGGCCTAAAAAGGCCACTTTGGCAGAATCATAAAAGGATAACATAATGGACAGTTAACCGTTAAGTTAACCGTATCAAATCCCATTGGTGAAGCATTTTTCAGTTATTTTTTTTTGTCTGTGCTATAATACCAATCAATCCGATCTAAATCAAATCCCAATCTATTTGATTATACCTCCGAAGTGCAGCGAAAAAAAGAAAATCATGGACTGTCTTCGCCATATTACGATTCATAATGGCCTTTTTAGGCCCCCAGTATACGAGTATATCGCAAATTATAGCCGTGAATTCAGCATTATGATACTAGAATTTTTTTTTAATGATGTGCTGAATTCTGGGATACAGTTTGCTCGTCGTTGTCCCCGCTACCCTGTACCTATACCTAAGTAAGCTATTGTATATGCCATAAAAATAAAATAAATACATAAGAATATATTCGGAACCCGAAATTATAACACAGAATAAATATCTACGGCAATCTTACAGCGAAATAAAACGGATTATATTTATTTACTTCGTATATTGCTACTTTCATCTTTTGGTTCACAAAATCCCGGATTCTTGTAATAAATATTTAAATGAGAAATAGCTATTCCCAACTGTAATAATATAATGCTCAAACATTTGTATTATTTATGTATGTGTTTGTCAAAAATCTTGCCATTATTATTCATTGGATACGATATCGAAACCGGAGGCTATAATCCGAGTTTGATACGAAATACTGTATAAAAAGCTGTAAGCTAAAGCAAAATAGTCGAGTTTTATGAAAAAAAACCTTCAAATCTGTTTCTTTTCTTTTCAGATCGGAAATTTTCTTCACCAATCAACGGCACTAATGAAGCAATCCGCAGACGGGATATTGGAGTAGCAGCCGTTCGCGCCACCTTCCGCGCGCAATAAAACAACACCCCAGCTGACACCGCCAGAAACTCCACTCAAACAAAAACAAACCCTATCACAACGGCACAGAGACCACAGTCCACCAACATCCCGCAGTCAAATGGCTCTGCTCCGAATTGAAAACACAATCCAAGCAATATGTCAATTAAAGCCCATTCTCAATTGTAATCAAGCGCGCTATTCTAAGACCAAAAAGCTGCGCGACGAGGTCGTATTTCAGACTTGATTCGTTAACGCAATTTAGGCATCGGAGCTAAACAAAGAGAGAAACAAAACCAATGTATGGTTACGTCAGGATAACGAACAAATTAATCGTCACCCAAACCAGGGATTCGTATGGCGACTCAAAGTCATAACTCCTACTGTTCACTGCCTAGCTTTGTTGCTTTACCTTCGTGTCTTCTCGTACTGGCGTCTATTCTGTTGCAACCGGCGCTTGCCTCGGTTGAACTAGAATCAATCCTAAGTCCAGAGTTCAACATAAGCAACCCCAACTCAACGGCCAACTGGACGTTTCTAGACGACAATTCCACATTTTCGAAGCAAGGTCACATAAAGCATTCAAAATATTCCATACCTACTACTATTTTCTTGGTCACAGTATTTTTGATAGTCATAGTCGGAACTATAATAGGAAACGTACTAGTTTGTGTTGCAGTGCGCTTAGTTAGAAAATTGAGACGGCCTAGTAATTACTTGATAGTGTCGCTGGCAGTGAGCGACTTGTGTGTGGCGTGTATAGTGATGCCAGTAGCGACAGTGTACGATACTATGGGAACCTGGCCTTTCGGACCGGTCATATGCGACTTTTGGGTGTTAAGCGACGTCTTATCCTGTACTGCTAGCATCCTCAACTTATGTATGATCTCTGTGGATCGATACTATGCCATAACGAAACCTCTAGAGTATGGTGTGAAAAGAACGCCTCGAAGAATGCTCTTCTGCGTCTTCATTGTATGGGTTAGCGCAGCATTCATATCCCTCCCGCCGGTCCTTATCCTAGGTAATGAGAAGACTGAAACCTCCTGTTCTGTGTCACAGAATCAGGCGTACCAAATCTATGCGACTTTTGGTTCGTTCTACATCCCGTTGACTGTAATGGTCGTGGTCTATTATAAGATATTTAGAGCTGCTAGGAAGATTGTAAAAGAAGAGAAACGTGCTCAATCGCATTTGGAGACGCACTGTTACTTGGAGATAAATGTGAAGAATGGTGGAGCGGCGGAAGCGAAGCTCTTGGGCAACCAACCAGCGCAGCCTCCCCCGAGAGGATCCACAGCTAGTACCAATACAACGGTGAGCTTATTAATTTTTTTACTAGCCCTACACTGTCCCACTGCTGAGCAAAGGCCTCCCCCAAATCCTTCGCAGCATCCTTTTCTGAAATGGAATTAGGCAGGTCACGTCGGCCGCATGCACAGTGACCGCTGGGCAACAGTCTTCACACGGTGGATGCCTGAGGTTGGACGGCACCGAGTTTATACATATCACTTATGAATACCCCTCCTTGTCGTTTGCAAGACAGAAAAGCTCAAATATTGTAGCCAATTTAATCTTCTAATACATCCTTAGCTAATAAATATTTAAATAAGAATCTAGCAAGGGCTTATTCTACCTTAAATTGTTTTCTGTATAATTTAAATATCTGTTGCGGATTAAAGGAAGAAGGCTTTTAACACGATAACTAAGCAATCTTGGTAACTATAGTATGAGTAATTATTTGCTTATTAGTACTCCTTTTGTGTAACAAAAAGCCTGTAAGATTTTTCTACTTTTAAAGAATCATCCGTATCTCGTATGTCACTCTGAACTGGTTTGCCTTACTTGCTAGAAGCAAACCCTCCCCTCAATTTCTATGAATTATTGTTAACAATTTTTCCCCGAATATTCCAACAAGAAAACATGATTCCTCAATACAGACGTCTTCAACATAAAAACGTGTATTCTGTAACATATTTATTTTTATTTTTGTTACAGTGTAGCGTAGACAAAACAGAAAGCACAATCGGGAGGTGCTTCAGCGGCCAAAGAAAGTCGAACGAGTCCCAGTGTCCTATGTTGCAACAACCAAAGACTCCCACGAAGCCTATTCACACTATAAACCGGTCGCCAACACAGCTGGCGCCCGGGAAACTTACAGTTAAGGAAAGGCAGAGACAACCCTCAGAGAGCAGTCAGAAGACTGCGACGAACAGAATCCGCTCGTCGCTCTCAAATTTTGCTCATAAAAGCCATATCGCCAAAGACTTACTGCATCCACAGAACGCAGTGCATCAGAAGAAGCTACGGTTCCAATTAGCCAAAGAGCGCAAGGCGTCTACAACCCTTGGTATAATCATGTCAGCATTCGTCATCTGTTGGCTACCATTCTTCGTACTAGCCTTGCTCCGACCGTTCGTCAAAGAAGATGCGATCCCTGACGCAGTGAGCGCACTCTTCCTCTGGCTGGGCTACCTAAACAGTTTGCTCAACCCGGTCATATACGCGACTCTGAATCGAGACTTCAGAAAGCCGTTCCAAGAGATCCTCTTCTTCAGATGTGGCAATCTGAACCACATGATGCGTGAGGAGTTCTACCACAGTCAGTACGGTGATCCTGATCAACACTACTGTGTGAATAATACTACCAAAATGCATAATTATGACGAGGGTGTTGAAATAGTTTCTGCCATCGATAGAGAGGAGACACGAGCTTCGGAGAGTTTTCTATGATCGTCAATGCCAGAGGTCGATACCAGAGACCTAGATACTGTGATCTAATTAAGACTTTTTTTTATATAGAACCGCGGTCTAACAGTGTTGATTTTGTCGATTTCATTCGTTTTAATAACTTGTGTATTATAAAAGGCTGTTTCTACCCAACTAGTCGTTACTTATGTAAATGTAATCAAGGTTTCGTTTCATGATGTAAAATACATAATAGTAAGCCATTTTATATCTGCAATCAGAAAGTGTGACACGTGTTTTAGATAAAATAATAGCTATTGTAAATATTAATAATTATTTAATAATCATGCGATGACAGTGACATTGCGATGTGTCATTATTATCTGTCAAGTGTAAGTTAATTGTATAAAACATTTCGATTTGGTGTTCTAGAAACATTTTCTCTTTGCAAATATAAATGGTCCTCAAGTAAGTTGTACGATTTTATTATTAAGTAGGTATCGTAAGTCACATGGTACATTACATCACTTTATCAATAAATAGAATAATAATGGAATGTGAATGTATTATTATTATTTAATAAATTTGGAATGACCAAAGAGGTATAATATTAACTAGGAACGCGAGGTTTTATAAGTATAAGATGTTGTGAATTTGATAAACATTAATAAAAGTGTATTATATTGTTAAAATAATAAATGATGTAAGTATATGACATTAAGTTAGTCGGAAGTATTAATCCATGTGATAGTAGTTATAGAATTCTATTCTTGGTTAGGTTTCGTAGTATTTCTATTTGTTTTGTATAAATCTTTTTATTTTTATTTGTTTATCAGGTATATTTTCATATAATATAATTATATGTATAATTTAATGTAAATATAAAGAAGCAAAGCATCTTTCAGAACTACATGTGGATGAAGTTAAAAAAATAAGGCACTGCCAGATTAATAATAATTAAACAATTATAAAAGTGTAATAGCCATAGGATTGTAGAAAATACATCAGCATTATATCTTCAAATATAATTATAGTCCCTGTGCTAAACTAGCTGTCAGCCTATCTTGTGTCATTATTAACTTTATCTTATTATGAATAGAGCTGATATTGCCTTGTATAACTTTAACAGAAACTGTGGTTCAGAGTTGCCTTCTTATGATATTCATTTTCTTCTTCATAATTTATTAAGATTAAACTATTCTACTATTGTATGTGTTACAAAGTATATATTCGTTAATACGTAATTTAATTCACTTCTGTTTCAAATTAGAATAACTTAAAACAAAAGCCAGTGTTGTAAATATTGTTAATATTACTAATGACATTATGATTATGATTAATAATAAAACGGTTAATAAGTATAAATAATAAGTGAATATATTGCAGAAACCGTGTGGGGAAACTACGCTTGGAAAAAATAATTTGACAGTTCAATTGATGTTTTTATTAATAACGTACGTACATACTAAAATTTCTTTGGTGTAGTTTCTTTCCATTTGTGAATATTGTGGTTGTTATTAAATAGATGTATTAACAATAAATGATTGACCACAACTTTCTCAGTACTTCTAGGTCTAAAATTCATTTTGTAAATTTTATAGTTAGGATTAATGCCATATTCTGCCACCAAAATACATATATTTTTCAATATTTATATGTTCTTTGAAAGTTACATTTTGTTCGTTATTTAACGTTGATGTATTTTGAAGTTTCAGTAAATGTATATATAGTAGCAAATAGATATTTTCCATCTGTGATTGAGAAGTATTTCTTGATCCATACTTAATATCTTCAACGTTTTAGAAGCTTGGATGGTTAAGTCACTCGTGATATTTTTAGTAGATATTATAGGAAAGGTATTCTCAAATTCTTCAGTTGATACAGATTCCTGTACACCGAGAATTAAAGAGTGATAATTTCTGCATTATATCATTACAAACAGGAAAGCTTCAGTTTTGCGTTGCTACATAGTTACAAATCGTTCTGGCTTGTACATATCCCACTAAACCAGAACTTGGTCAGGTCAAGTCTCTGATCAGTAAAATGGTCAGTTGACAAAAATGTCTTAACCAAAAGTCTTTTCTCTCCTTCTTTCCTCTTCTTCATCTCCAATCGGCTATCTCAGCCATAATCAGATAATCCGGTAAAATTAAATAATTTTGTGATAGGTATGCCACTGACTACTCTCTCATACATAAAAATTGACAAAAGGCTTTCATAAATCTGTAAGAAGTATTACAATTGGGTCAAGAGGTACCTACAAAGATAATTATAAGGAACACTGCAGGCGAGGTTCCTTTATTATCTCCATTTTGGCTTTATTTTCATCTTAAACCCAAATTGTTGAACTCCTGCTGAGCTCAGCGTTGGTAAAACTATTATACAAATTGTTAAAAAAAAAACAGTTTGTAACGAGGCTCATAACCTAAAGTGCTATGGATACACTCAAACATCTTCACCATTTGGGAACTTATTAGTGTATCCTTCGTTATTTGCTTTCATGGCAACAACAACAACTTCTACTTCTCCTTCTACCCTCCTCTTTCCTTCTTCTCCTGCTTCCTTCTACTCCATCTTCTTCTTTCTTCTTCTTCTTCTTTCATCAACTTCTAGTATTGTTTTCTCCATTATCTCATATTTGACTTCACCTTTTCCACAATAGTTTTGCAGCATATCATTAATGACTTAACATCCAGCTTTCAATAACAGTTGTTCACCATATTCCAAAGTTTACGATTACCTCCATAAATTGTAAATAATTAAACGTATACTATAAATAGAGCTTGTTAAGTACAAAGCCCCTTTGCGTTTGTTAATTCAAGATTTATTTGTGTTCCTTAATATTTATTTATCTAATCTATTTATTCTATCGATAATCTAATGTAAGCTAGGGGTTACAACATTGAATGTATAAAAATTAAAAGTGTAAATAAAATATGTACATTCCTTGTTGTGGCACTATCAATATAGTTTATGTACACACTTGTGAATGTTGACTATTTTAAAGTATATAATATTGAAGAACTATTAATTTTTGTGTAGGCGTAGCTTTCTTGTATTTAGAAGTCAACTCCGATAATAAGCAACCTTAGCAAAGCATTTGATAACCCTAACATCTAAAATTATTGTAATGTCTGTTAAACCATCTTATGAGGAAAGTGTCATCTTTCCATGTTTAAGAAAGCAAGCAAAGCTATAAATAATATAGTTTTTATAAAACAAAGAGGGCTTAAGTCATGATGGTATACCATAGGGGTTCGTCTTCGGTCCGTTACGGCCTTGTTTTATCTGTAAATAAGTCTTCAAAAAGTATTCCTAATTTCATAAAATATGTGTGCCTCAATATATGCAAAAAATTACTTAATTCACAATTGTGTACATTTTTAGCATTGACGTCGTGTTACGTATGTAACAATGTACAATATCAATGTATGGAAAATTTTCATAGTAGTGAAACGAATGGAATTCTTATCTTTTGGCATTGTTGTATTTTTCTTATGTAGGGGTCCTAAAAGCGACGAAATAAATATTAGATTCGATGTTGTTTTGTTTTATTTTCTTCTTCACAAAGGTCAAAACCACGTGGGCCCCAGAAAATGTCCAGCGACATCGAGGCAGACCCAGGAGAAGCTTGACGCCCACGAAAATACACTATAAACTTTTGAGAAACCAATGAGATATAAACCAATATATTTATTAGAAAAACATTATGAATATCTTCAGACTCCTGGGAATTAAGAGTTTGGATCTTTACCAACCGGTCTATACTGTAAAAATCTCACCGTGATAACATAGGTGAAGTCAGCTGTACTTCCACCTGACGCTAGGTATGGACACTCGGGACAGCTCACTTCAAGCTCACACAGTTTTCACGGTCAGATTTCACAGAATACATCGGCAGCAGTGGACATATATCGGCAAAGTCACCGTTTGCCGATAGTCAGCATCGTTTTTGTAGCGATTATTTACCTCCTTATTATTAAAAAAAACTACACAATAACAGTTTATTTCAAATACAAGAAGGCCTTTTTCTAATAAAAGGCAGCAAGCGATTAGCAACAACATCAACTTTTGAAATGGGTAAATAATGAATGCTTGCGTCATTAACTCATTAATTACTATAAACAAAACATATTCGGCAATGATTTTCCGACCTTTACCTACGTTGATTTCTTAATATATATAAAACTGAGTTCATTAACCTAAGCCAGCTGCTTAATATAGTAATTAGTAATACAAATATGCGTTGGCACCGTGGTTGGCAGGTTGAGTGGTACGCGCCTATAGGTGACGCTGACGACCAAGCCGTACTAATAATAGATAAACTTTTTTTGTGAATCAGTGTATTATGTACCTGGTACTAGCTTTTGTGACTGTCGAAAATTATTCTACAGCAACGTACAGTCATCCTCAAAAAGATGTAATACATCGACAAAAAATAATTTGTAGGAAAAATATTGTAGACTATTATTGATGAATTCTTATCGATGTAGGCATACATCTTTTTGGGAAAGACTGTACTACTGGGATAAAAATAATCCTATGCCCTAATCTAGGTCATGGTCTACCTGTGTGCCTACTCATCAGTACGGTCTAATCTATAGCATATCGACCGCGCCGCACCATCAAGAAATCTGTGACCGTCCGTTTGCTAAACAATAAATGATTTTATTTCTAGTAGGTTTGTATGTCAATCACATTTAAAAAAATAGATAAGTCCGGCGTTTCCTATTAATAAAACTCAGAGGTCGCAGTCTCTTTTAAATTCCAGACATAATTGTACGGTGCAACCGTACATTTTCTTCCCTACTTCTCTATTAGTAGTCATCTCGGTAGTCACTCCTATTCTAGCCATAATTATCATCTTTCACAGAGTGCATCCATCGTATCTTAGGCCTTCTCCTACTCGTATAGTTTTCCACGTCCATACTCAAAACTTTCCTCAAGACATTTTCCTCATTCCTCCGCATGACATGCCCTTACCAAGACAATCGATTTCCACACAACTTTTTAGTCACAGGTGTCACTTTCAGACTTCATCATCATCATCTGTCTAGCCTTTTCCCAACTGTTCAATGTTGGGATCGGCTTCCGATTTAACTGGATGCTGCTGAATACCAGTATTTTACATGGAGTGACTGCCTATCTGACCTCCACAACACAGTTACTGGGCAAAACGGTACCCCTTGGTAAGACTAGTTGGCAGACTTTTGGCCTTCTGACGAGCCGTAACGACAGCTATTTTTCTTAGACAATTGCCTCTGGAAGTGAGGTAGACGAAATTGGAGTGGACAACTGCCGACACTGCGGCGAGAACTATTATAACTTATAATAGTTCTCGCCGCAGCGTCGGCAGTAGACACAACTAGTCGAAGATTGGTTGCAATGTAATGTTTTTAAGCTGTGGGTGCACGAAAACCGCACAAAGTTTGAAGACATGTGCTCAAACTGCGAATATAAAGAAAAACTGCTTACTTTACTTTTTTGCTGCTTGCTTTTTCTTTCCATAACCTTTGTTAGAGACAGGAAGGGTAACAAAAGAAAAGGCAAAAATAGTACCGGCCATCTTCCCCCGAGCCCTGTGGCCATCACTCCCGGAAACTCTGGCCCTGGGTGAGATGGCCAGTCGTTTTTTTTTAACCTAAAATATTTCTATGTTATGTTGATTCAAAGACTGTTTAATTAAGATTTTCTAATAAACATACATATTGTTTTGTTTGTGATTAAATTGGTTGTTTTATTGTACTTGGTTTCCTGATCATTAATGTCAGTAGGGCCATCTCCCCCGGACTTACCATAATGGCTGCATTATTCCATAATACTTGATGAGAATGGCAACGATAATTAATTTTTGGACATAACAAGCGACGATGATTCGCTTGTTATGTCCAAAAATAAATAATTATCAAAACAATGACACTGACGTTTTACCTTGAATTTTTCTATCGCATGATGTTAGTAGTAAAGGGAAATTTGGAGAAGGCCAAGTAATGAGCGAAGGGTTTTTCTGCTGTACCTACATAAAAAATACTGGATTCTGCCTGCGACTTTGGTCGCGTGGAAGTCGTAGGTAGTTCTGACGACTTACGTTTGCTCTGCTGCGCCCGGCATCCCAAGCAAAACCCTTCGCTCATTACTTGTATTGATTGGACAAATCCACCAAAGACGCTTCTTTAGTGGATTTGTCAAATCAATTCGGGTGAACGCGTAGGACTTCGTTTATACAGAAGGAACCTTTTTCTTGAGTATTTTTCACAACATACCCCCCCTTAAAATCCAAGTTGATCAAAACTCATATTCATTTTTATATTTATTCAAAAATAATCTTCGCACTGCCCACAATACTCAACACAAATAAAATACCAATCTACAATACCTCATTCATAATCCCGAATTATTTCCTTCTTTTTCGAGCTAATAGAGTATGTTTTTATTATGGTATTATGCTCGAATATCCACTCGTAACTCATGCTCATTCGAGCATGCTCATCCGGACCGGGTTTCAGAATTTTGTTTCGTGTGAGGTAGCGAATTTTCGTGTGCCCTACGTAAAAGAAAATGAAATCACATTTGCAAAGGAAATCGGTGTGTTGTCTATAATCTTATTCCGAGATTCGAAACCCGTCTCGTAATGGATGGATTATATTAATATTATCGCTTCAAACAGCCTCTCAGGATTTTTTTGATACCGAAACCATTTTTTTAGGGTTCCGTACCCAAAGGTTGCCAACGGGACCCTATTACTAAGGCTCAGCTGTCCGTCCGTCTGTCACAAGGCTGTATTTTTTTAACCGTAATAGGAATCTACCTATTACGGTTCAAAACTGAAACTTTCACAGAGTGTCTACACACTGTGAAAATTAGCATAGTTTGCACAGTACCTATATGATGAAATATAACCTTTATGAATACTTTGAAAAGTAGATGGTGGAAATACGAGACAAACATCACACTAATATTATAAAGGCGAAAGTTTGTGAGTGTTTATATGCTTTGTTACTTCTTCATGCTCAAATGGCTGGACCAATTTTGATAAAATTTTGTATTGAGGTAACACCCTGGATTAACATGTAGGCTACTTTTTATCCTGATATTCCCACGGGATCGCTAATGGATTAATAAAAACAAATACTAAAAAGAATAGAAAAAACAGCGGTAGGAGATTTGGGTGACAAGCCTAAGACAAGGATAAAAATGTAGAAACATCTTTTAAGAATGATTATTGAAATAATATGACAAACTGTGGTTTTATTTAACAACAAATAATATAAATAAAATAAAGATTAAAATTAAAGGGGGTCTCCATACAAGCAATTATTTTTTGTTCGATTTCGGTACGGAACCCACGGTTATTTAATGTGACAAGGTTCCGGCTTAAGGATAACAAAATATGTACGTTAAATAACATAATACTAATGTAATACGGTACTGAAATGAATTATAATTTTTATTCATAGGGATTTTTGATGGCTATATCGCAAAAGGATTGTCTAATCCGCTGTTTTACAAAACAGCTCCGTTATGTAAAACAACTGAACGAAGTTTAGCGGTTTTTCATAATATTTTATTGAACTTTAACACGCATAAACGTTTTGCATTTATCAATGCAATACCTATAAAAATTAACGATTATTACTGTTATATTCCCTTTATTAAATGAAATACGTGTAAATTATATTTTTAAATATTAGTATAAAAAAAAAATTATTATTACTAATATTACTATTATTACCATTATATTATTATTAATTCAGCCGATCAACGATTAGAGGTTATGTAAAATAACGTGAAATTAACCGTCAGATTGTAGTTTCTAGTTCAATTTTTTTTATGTGTCTCATAACAACAATAATGGCGACCGAAATAGAAATAAATAAAACGAGTAATATGAGTTAAAATGACCATAACTCAAGTGAAAACAGTGTTTTTAAGGACAATATTAAATTAAAAGTTATAAAAATTTCATGAAAGTGAAAATTTTAATTATTTAATTACTGTGACTACAAAATAATCATTCTGTATTACGTCTAAACGTCTCAGTAGCAGTTTTGTTAAACGTAGCGCAATGGCAATACCGGTGAAAGTCGTTTAGTTGTTTTACATAAAGGAGCTGTTTTGCAAAACAACTAGCGGTTTTGTAAAACAGCAGGCTCGGAAATCCATCTGCGACAGATATACTGTCTGACTTGGTTGAAATACAGTTAGAAACACTTATTCAACAACTCAATTAAAGAACAATCCAAATTATTGACTAAACATTCATTCACTTATTTGTAATGTTTATTCAAATCTCTCTTTACAAATGAACACGTTAATATATAAATTTAGAAGTAATTGCTGCAGAAGCTGTAACTGCTGTAACCGCTGATCCTTTTACCAAAAGTCAAAGCTTGGCAGTTAGCAGGCGGACTGTCAAAGGAATCTTCAATGTACAAGTTGGTTGCGCAAGCAGAAGTCATTAGAGAAATGTATCCTACTTCGTACTATAATATTAATGTTTATTTATTTATTAATTAATATTTAATTTAATTATAATATCTATTATATACACGCGAAAGTTTGTGAGGATGGATAGATTTTTGGCAAATACATAAATTATTATTATATTAGGTATAGATGGATGGATGATTGTTACTCTTTGACGCAAAAACTACTGAACGGATTTAGATGAAAATTTGTACACATAGGTATAGTTTATAATCAGGATTAACACACAGGATACTTTTTATCCCGATATTCCTACGGGATCAAAACTTATGCGGGTGAAACCGCGGGGCGCTGCTATTCATTTATACATTACCAGCGACTAACCCTAAGGGGTCACCCATCTAAGTCCGTCAATGAAGATACGGGCCCATCCGAATGTAGTGGAACCTTCAAAACGAGTATCAAATTAAATTTTCGGACGGGCAAATACGTAGGTATCGCAAGTATTAATAGTTTAGTATAGTATAGTGTATCAGAAGCCCGAAAGTCTGACAACCAGTCTTACCAAGGGGTATCGTATTACCCAGTAACTGGGTTTTGGAGGTCAGATAGGCAATCGCTCCATGTAAAATACTGGTATTCAGCTGCATCCGGTGAGACTAGAAGCCGACCCCAACATAGTTGGGAAAAGGCTAGGCCGATGATGAAATACGTATCGCAAGTAGAGACAACTGTCAAATCATGTTGTCATTAATTCTTAGGTCAAGCCTCGAACAGATCACATGTCCGTAAGTGATACCGAGAAGGAAACGCCCGTAACTTCTACAAAAGCTATGGATTTCGTGCTTCGGTAGTAGACCCCCTTCGCACGATTTTTACGACTTGAGAAAACATCAAGATTTCTTTATATTAAGGAAGTTCAATCATCATCATCATTTTAGCCGAAAGACGTCCACTGCTGGACATAGGCCTCCCCCAAGCACCTCCACTTCGACCGGTTCTGTGCTTCTCGCATCCAACGGGTTCCTGTGGCCTTCACAATGTCAAGGATGGAGGTTTAATAATATTAATTATATATTTATTATGTATTGTCGGATGAGCTGTTATTCGCTGGTATGTGTATTGTGTATGTACCAAGTGTTAGTCTCTTATGGTGTGTTCTGACCGCCAAGCAAGAGTTGCTGACCGAGTATTGTCTATGATCACATGAGTAGACAAGTGCTTCGATAGCTCAAGTGTGTGTGAACAGTAAATAATCAACTATTCTAATAATATATATATCCTTCCTACGTTTCTTGAGCGAGAAAATTGGATCAAAAAGGTGTGCATGTGGAGCTTTGTCGTAAACTATGCTCCACCTCCTATCCTGCTCTCTGTGTCCCAAAATTTGCAGTCAGAATAACTTCTGTGCTGCCACCGATGACGCCGTGGAAGTGGCGAAGTGTTGGGCTAGCAAGATCTGAGAAGTCTTGATTCGTGCCAGCGCGGCAGCGACTCGAAGAAGAATAATGGAAGTCACGCAACTATTCGCGGTAGTTGGAACACCTTCATACAAGATAGTTGTCAAAATTGGCGCGAGCGAATTTCACGCAACAAGTGTTTGCACAACCTTAGTCTTCGCTAAACCTATTAATATTTCTATTCTACTATTTTCTCTACGACAATCGCTATCGCCTACGTCTTTGGTCGGATTGTCCCGCTGCCAGATTGCGCGTTACCTAATGATTTTTAAACTCGCTTTCATCGCCTCACTACTGGCAAATTGGCTTCAAATGACAATGATCTCAACACGCTGGCCTATAGAGTCTACGTAGGCATGTCACGTGGTTTCAAAAAGTGGGAAGTGGATGTGAAATGACTATAATAACTCTACGGATTAGCCATATTTCCAATGAAGCCAAATGGCATATGGCGAAGATATTTCTAGGCGACGTTGGCCATAAATCATACATTATCTTTTGCTTTTCCTCCATTTTCTGATTATTCCTGGGTTCCATTCCCAAGTTGGGCAAAGTGTTATTGCGGTTTTCTAACTGGTATTTCTTAGTAGCAACCCGGAGCCTCGATTTGTGCCCGGTTGATGGCAATAGAACTCGCCCCCTGTTACATTTGGCTTAAACATAACTGGCGAAATGTGGGTGCCCTAAAGGTATATCCACACTTCGAGGAAACATGGCGTAAATAATCTTGTTAAACACAGGTTTACAAATATTTGAATCACCAGAAGGACAAAGTGCTTCTATCAGTGATAACTATGGTCTAAATGTCAAAAGTGACTGGACAGGTCCTCTCAATCTGTGTGGTTCTTTCCTCAAAAGACCACCTCAGACATCGATCTACAAGGTCTTCATAATAACCTGACCAAGATTATGTCTGGACTTTAAAAGAGACTGTGACCTCTGACCTCTGAACACGAGCAATGATTACTTCGATATGATATTTGGAATACGATCATCTGTACAGAAGTTCAAACACACTAATATTATTATCTGTGCACCGACCTACAAATATGGCAACTATGTAAATTTGTTTAATTGGAGGATAGAACATTTCAACAGTCTACTCTACCTCGATATATTGACTCATGAACATGCCTATTTTCTGGATTCTAACAAGAATTTGTCATGTGACCACACAATGTTCAATAGGCATACCGGGAGACTAAATAACAATGGCATGCGAACTATTTTTCAAGACCTAAAGGATCTTATGCGTGATATAAATCAATATAATTCAGAAGTTGTAGAAACAGACATAATTGCCAGTACACAGGATTATGAAGTTACACCCCACTACTCTAACACAGCCCAGTTTTTTCTATAGTAAACATCTTTATATTATGCATCAGAATATTGCAGGTCTCATCGGAAAATCCGATGCACTGACGGTATGTATAGAAGAATTACTTACAAAGAATATAAACATTGACGTCATTTGTATAACTGAGCACTTCATTATGTCTGGATATGAACAGCTCTTGTCAATAGCTAACTACAATCTAGCTGCGATCTTCACGAGAAAAGACAGCAAAAGAGGGGGCTCTTGTATATTGGTAAAAAAGGGCTATCAATGGGAGGAAATTACAGGTATTAGCAAATTCTCAATTAGTAACTTGTTCGAGTGTTGTGCAATTGAAATGACTCAAAGTAATACCATTATAATATGTATGTATAGAATTCCAAATCCAAAGAATCTAAATACTTTTTTTGAGCAGTTAGAAAAATTGTTAAATTTTATTAATAAAACCAAAAACAAAAATATTGTATTATGTGGGGATTTTAATATTGATATGTTAAAGCGAGATAGAACTACATTGGAATTAGAATGTCTACTACTTAACTCGAATCTTAAATTGCAAGTATTCCAGCCTACTAGACTGAAAAGTGGTACATGTATTGATAATTTTGCACACAATCTAGGAAAGAAATGTAAATCTGAAGTCATCGACCTTGCCCTTTCCGATCATACCTGCCAAATACTAAAATGTCCAGTTAAAAGAAAAAGTTTGATTAACCAATGGTATATTCATCGTAGGGATTATAATCAAGAAAATGTGGACAAATTTAAAGACTGCTTAAAGAATATTAGCTTCTCTGATGTTTATGAAATCAATGATCCAAATAGAGCATTCAATGTTTTTGTAGAGACATTCTTGTTATTCTATGAACTATGTTTTCCATTGAAAAGAGTCTTAGTTAAAACATATAGGAAACCACAATGGGTGTCACGTGGAATAAAACTTGGTAGCAAAAAGAAAAGGGCACTCCTATGGCGGTATAGATTGAAACCCAGTGACGCAAGTAGAGATCAATTTAAAAAATACTCTACAACGTACAAAAAAATTATTAAATTGACCCAACGAGCTCAAAATACACATAAAATCAAAACATCGGTAAACAAAATAAAAACTACATGGGAAATAATTAACAGTTCCAAAGAGAATGTACCGAAGGAGGCTATTACGCAAATTCAAGTAGGGGATAAAACAGAAACTAATCCAACTGAAATAGCAGAAGCTTTCAATAATTTTTTTATAGAAAAAGTCAAACCTGTTCCTGATTGTGGTAAAAATATTACAAAAAATATATCCAAAAATAAAAACTCCATATTTATGCCACCAAGTAGCCACCATGACATATCAAAAATTATTAAATCATTAAAAAATACAAAAAGTACAGGACATGATGGTATTTCCACACATATAGTCAAAGAAGTCGGTGCCATCATTAGTAAACCTCTAAGCCATATTCTAAACCTATGCATAACTGAAGGTGTATACCCAGAACATCTCAAAATTGCCGTTATAAAGCCACTACTGAAAAAACCGGATAAGATGTCAATGGAGTCATACAGACCAATAGCACTCGTACCTATATTATCGAAAATATTCGAAAAATATCTATATGTACAAATATATAATTATTTGGAAAAAATGAACATTCTGACAGATGATCAAAAAGGTTTTAGAAAGAGTAAAACAATAAATATGGCGATCTATGATTTCCTAAATAATGTAGTAGAAAATGTTGATAAAAGGCGTCCAGTATGTTCAGTGTTCTGTGATATGACACAGGCATTTGACTACGTGGACCATAAAATATTACTAGATAAATTAGATGCTTACGGAATCAGGGGAAACGTTCTACAGTTGATTGAATCATATCTCAGAAACAGAAAGCAGTATGTTGAAATAAGTCAATGCAATCATAAAACTAAAGAAGAGCATGTATATACATCCAAACGCAAATCAGTTATGTATGGCGTTCCACAAGGGAGTGTCCTGGGCCCACTACTATTCATAATTTATATCAACGATCTCCCGAAGGTAACAAATCACCCGATGTCACTTTTTGCCGATGATAGCACAGTAACTATTAAATGCATAGATGATCAAAATTATGAAGATGAAATAAATAATACAGTTGATTCCATTATAACGTGGCTAAGTAATAATAATCTTAAAATAAATATGGATAAAACAAAATTAATGTTATTCAGTCAGCGTTTGACCATTAATAATAACCTGAATATACATAACAATAACAAACAGATAAATAAAGTTGATGTAAGTAAGTTCTTAGGGCTCACAATTGATAAAAAATTAAACTGGAAACCACACTTAGAGGAGTTAAGCAAGCGACTGAGTAAATCAGCATATATGCTCTACAAAATCGCTCCTGTTCTGGGTGTGGATGCCAAGCTCACGGCGTATCATGGCATAGTTGGTCCTTTGCTGAGATTTGGTGTTATTTTCTGGGGAAACTCCACGTTAATATTCAGAATATTCAGGTCACAGAAGAGATGCATTAGGTCCATGTTCGGCCTAAAAACAACCGACTCATGCAAGCCATTCTTTGTAAAATATAAAATTTTTACCCTTCCGTCACTCTACATCTATGAAATTGCAATGTTCGTAAAATCAAACCCGCATCTGTTTAAGAAACAATCTGATATGGATAACCGTAACCGGCGAAATAAATATAAGCACAGATTGTGTGTGAGAACATCAAATACAGCACTAATGCGTAAAAGTGTTTTCTGCATGGCACCGCGTATATTTAACCACCTTCCACAGGAACTCAGAGATTTATCTGGTACTAACTTATTTAAAAAAAAACTAAAAGAGTATTTAGCAGCCAAATGTTTCTATAGTATTGCTGAGTTTCTAATAGAGAAAACATACTAATTCTAATGTGGGGGCGAAGTTTGGTTCTGTTGACTATTGTTTTTATCTGGGACTAATGATTTAATATTTACATAATTTAATATTTACATTTTTATCTTATTTTGACATTTGAATTAATTTTGACAATGATATTTTGTTCTTTTACTTATATAATTTAATTGATGTTTGCAAATGTTTACTGTAATCTATAACAAATGAATTTCAAATAATTGTATTTTTTTTTTTAATATGTTTTAATAATTAATAGTTACAACATACAAATGTTATTATACCTAATACTTAATGATTTGTACGCCGTAAAGGTAAAACATGACTGTGATCCTTTCTGTAATGTACTTAACATCTTGCATGCTTTGTGTGCATACTCATGTTTCTGACAAATAAATGAACTCTGAACTCTGAACTCTGAACTCTGAGTTTGTTTCGGCCTTTCTTCTCAGAGTAGTCAGATAGGAAACGCCGACTTCATCTAGTTTAAAAAAAACATGATTGACGTGTAAAAGTGTTTGTACAAACCTACTTACAAAAAATAATATCATTTCATTTCATTTCAAAAGACATAGCTACGGAAAGACCTAGCGTCTACAGAAGACAGTACTAATGTAATTCGTGACGCTGAAAGCGCGTTGAGCGCACTTTTCTGTCACAGGCCACCAGTCGAAGCTGTTAGTTTCTATATGTAATTTTGTCTAAATGTGATAAAACAGTGACACTCACTGACACGTTTGGTTTGTATAAAGAGTATTGACAATGCCACCTCCTTTATATTATAGCTACTTTCAACAGGATTGACATTATCATATCATTTATTTCATAAAAAAAAATTATTAGGTATAGTCTTTCCGTAGCTACATCGTTCCTATACACTTTTAACGTTTCTATCATAGTTATCGCGATTTATTCCGGTCTGATCCCCCCTCCTCTCCTCAATCTCCTGCTAGTTCGTCTTCTGTTTTAATCTCTGTCTTATCCACTTTATCTAGGTTACCTTTTTGACAGGTAAGTTCAGTCAAGAGAAAATAAACGTTTGATAGAATGTCGCTTTGTACAGGCCTTACGACCGTAAAAATCACTTAGGAAAAAACAAAGGTTGTTCTATTTCTAACTCATATAATGTTATGTAAGGAAGAAAGATTATGTAAGTACATTTGTGTTACATTACAGTGTCAATCTTTTAATGACTATCTTAATATTTTTCTTACTTCTTCTAAGTTCTATGGTCACACACCACACACGCTCAACCAACCAGCATTACTAAACTTGTCTGTTATGCAATGACGTAGGTATACGTACGCCTGTATATATTATGTGCGATCATTTCCATAACGATGCTGTTATGCTAAACTTTGCTATTATAAATAAATAAGGCGTGCGTGATGATCATCGTGTTCTTTTGTTAAAATTTTATTATGAGATTAATTTAGTGGAAAACATTATTTTGGAGTGGCAGTAGCCATTATTTTGAACTGGCGAGTGGGTCTTTTTAAGTCCAATCCCCAGTCGGAGCACTTAGGTGAATCGTAACGCAAGCGTATCAGAATTTAACTTTTTTGAGGGATTTACACAAATACTAGCAATGAGCAGTTTGATTATACCTAAACTAAAAAGCACTATACGATGTCTACTAAAAGAACGACCACGAAAACACTCTGAGCTACTGACCTAAGTATCTATCATCATCACCAGCCTATCGCAGTCCACTGCTGGACATAAACCTGTCTGAGGCTGTGCCACAACACCCTGTACTCCGCCTTCCGCATCCAGACTGTCCTAGCCACCTTTTAAAGGTCGTCGGTCCATCTAGCTGGGGACGCATGTGTATGTGTATGTCTGTAATTTATATGGTGTACATAATAAAGAGTATTCTATTCTATTCTATTCTATGTGAAGACCGCGTATTGACGCGGTCTCCACATAGTGGCTGGATATAGGCCTCTACAATCGCACATAGAAATAAACAATTGGTTACATTTATTTGTAAACAGTTCATGAAACACAAAATATAAATAAAAAAAGTGAATTGTTATAAAAACAATAGTATGTGCCTCACGGCTTAGACTGGAAGCCGACCCCAACATAGGTACTCGTAGTTGGGAAAAAGCTTGGCAGATAGAGTGTCCTTCACCGTCACAGCTGCGCCAATAAGGTCCATTTCAATATTTTTGCGAGACAGATGTTGTCTGACGCTGGTTGTTTAATGAACCTTTAAGGACAAGTGGGATAAGTAGGTAACAAATAGTTAGGTTTTATTTATTGAGAATTAAAATGAAATGTACAACAACAACAACAACTAAGTACCTAATTCATACATTTAATAAATAAAAATGGCGTCGAAAAAAGACTGGTAAAGTACCCAAATACTGACGTCATTACCACGTTGTACTTATGGTAATGCCTCTGGCCGAGATAAAAGTCAGTCCTTGGGTCACGGGAAGTGTTAACAAGCCGTTTGGGAATTTCCTTAAGGGGCTTACATGACCTAAAGCGCGGTCACTGTCGGACTGCATAGAAAAGAAAGAGAAGCGCGATGACACAACGCTGGTAATTTATTGCAAAATATGAAGCAATATTATTTAATTACAAAAAAAATATTATTTGGACTAAAAAATTAAAACACTAGTATTTTAGTATGTTGCTTGTAGAATAATTTGACAAAAAATCAGAATGATTGTATGGTTTTTATTGTAAAAAGAAAGTTTTTAGAGGTATCTTCATGTTTTTTTTATCATATCAAATTAGTTGTATTATGTGTTCAACACACTATCTACCTAGCATATATCCTGAAGAATATCATATATTTTTCTGATTTGGTTTACTGTAGTCGATCATATGCTTTTATTGTTTCGAAAACTGGCGTTTTTTTGTGTTTAGGTCCTGTAAGCCCCTTAAAGAGACCACTCAGACCCTACAGCCCGAAGCTCGTCGGGTTATGACGATTAACTCGAGCCTCTGCTACTCTCATCCAGCTACTCACGTGATTTTTATTGTTCCGTACCCAGAGAGTGCCAACGGAAGCCTATTACTAAGCCCCCGCTCTGTGCCCGTCCGTCTGTCTGTCAGTGGACTGTTTCTCATGAACCGTAATATTAGTATGTAGACAGTCGAAATTTTCACAGAGTGTGTATTTCTATTGCCGCTATAAAAAACAAATAATAAAAATAAAATAAAGTTAATAAAAATAGGGGATCTCCGTACAACGTGTTTGGTTCGGCGTTTTTTGTCTTGTGGTACGAAACCCTTCATGTGCGAGTCCAGGCGATACTTTCCAACTTACGAACAATAAATCAATTAAAACAATATACTCCGACCATTACAGACCCTCCTCAAAGTTCGAGACAGATGGTCCTTCGAAGTTTCAAGTGACTAGTTTCAAGCGTCGTCATAGCACCTCTGGGAATGACAGTATTACGTGTAAGTGTGACATATTGAGGGACTGACCCTCATACGTTTTGTGAACTATGATCGTGTTCATTTATTATCATAGAACGTCATTTTGTTTTGACTGATTTAGGGGTTAGGGTTGACGCAATAGGATACTTTACACGCTTTATGGCCAACAAGAGAGATTAGAGTAGTGGTGGCTCAGTGGTAACGACCGCGTCTTACGAGTTGTAGGTCGTAGGTTTGAAACAGACGTGCAACTTTTAATCTTCATTTTTCCTTTTTTTTTTAGTTTACATGTACCTCGATCCTCTCCTCTGTACTCGGTATGTCTTATGAAGATACAGAGAATTTACTAACTGTGATAAAGTAATACAGGTATACAAATTTCACCTACGATAAGTACAACATAATAAATAATTATTTGTCTATTGTCTACTTTTTGACTATTTTAGCTCTTCTCACCTGAAACCTGTATTTTCAGGTAATCCTGTGATTACCTAAGTTCATGCACGTTAGTCTTAGGAATATAATTTACATTGAAGCAAAATTGTACTAAATTTTTATGACTTCTAATTTTTGATTATTTTATTAATCTCACTGTGCAATTATCATTAAGGGGACTACAGGACGTAAACGCAAAAAAACGCAAGTTTTATACATAATGCCTAAAAGTATATGATCGACTACAGTAAACGAAATTAGAAAAATATATATTCTTCAAGATATATGCTAGGCAGATAGTGCATTGAAAACATAATACAACTAATTTGATACGATAGAAAAAAATCATGAAGATATATTTAAAAACTTTCTTTTTACAATAAAAACCATACTATACATACAATTATTCTGATTTTTTATCAGATTATTCTACAAGCAACATACTAAAGCACTAGTGCTTTATTTTTTAGTCCAAACAATAGATTTTTTGTAAATAGATAATTGCTTCATATTTTGCAATAAATTACCCGCGTTGTGTCATCGCGCTTCTCTTTTTTTTCTATGCATTCCGACAGTGACCGCGCTTTAGGTCATGTATTTCCCTTAAACAGAATGAACAAAAGTAGGTTTTACACAATCTTGTGTATTACTCATACTCTTAACATGTTACCGTCTAGATAAAACATAATATTATAATGTAGTTCAAACTCCTGCATGGCTATTCACAATCATTCGACATGCTATAGTATCGAAAATGACACATTTCTATAACCAGCACCATAATTGCGTAACACACTATCAATCGGAATCTGAATAATTTTGAAGCAAATTGCTAATCCATTGCTTCATAGGTTCGAAAAATTTGTCTTCTCAACACGTAAATGACGCAATGAATGTTGTTGAACTGTCAAAATGGAACCGATTCCGATCGATAATGTCTTACGCAGTTGCCCCGCTGATTTGTCTTGCCCCCAACAGTAACAGCTGTCGGAAGAAGTGGTCGTCGTCTATTTCATTTAAACTGACAATATTTTCGGGTGTTGGACTTGTGAACATCGTTTAGAGGACTCCTACGATAACATTAATGGATGTTCGATACGGTACGGAAGCTTATCGAGTGGTTGTGAATAGATATGCTGGTAGGATCAATTTTGACAACAGATTGAAAAACTTTGGGTAAAAAAAACCCAATTTTAGTTTGTTGAATATTTAGGTAAGTATGTAATATTTTCTTGTCTTACACGTTCACATAAATATAAGTACATAAGTACCTAATGGGTACGAATAAATGACTTTTGAATTTGATTATGAAACTGGAAGAATATTTAATATTCAAGCACGAGTTTTTAAGTGAAAAATGATCGGGTAAAAGCGACCTCGAACTTTGAAAGAATTTTAGTTTTACTTCAAAAAAATATTTTGGTAGGTACCTACAACATAAGCATAATCAGCCTATAATGTTCCCACTACTGGGACACAGGCCTTCTCTCTGCAAAAGGAAATACGCCGTAATCCACCACATGGGCCCAGTGCGGGTAGAAGTTACATGTTCTCGAATTTTGGTCCTAAGGCATTCCAGTTTCCTCGCGATGTGTTCCTTCACCGGTTTTAAAATAAATTAGACGAAATAAACCGCCTTCCTGGGTTCGAACCTAGATCTCATAATTCGTGGCCGTTACCACTGTGCCACAACTACTCTCACTGCAACTTAAGGCTGCTCCCTAAATATTTCACGTATATATTTTTGTCTCCAAAAAATTTCTTCGTTCCCATAGAACATAAAAGCAACTCGTAATACAAAATACAAACCTTTATTGTACAGACGCCACCACATCAAGCTACTACAATCTGTCAAATTTCTTTAATAGATTTTCAACTTTATCACTAGATCATAGGTAAGGTTCAATTTTGATCCGCCAGGGTCGCGGGTTGTTCGAAAGAGATACCGTGGGCCCTGGCACAGGCAACTGAAGGAACACGGGTGGGTTTTAGTCAGTAAGAGTCTGACACTCCCTTCCGTTCCGCCCAGAGCGGGAGGGGTCATTTGATGATTTCCCACCCAAAAAAAAAAAAGTTTCAATTTTGATAAGGAAAATTTGACAGTTTCGGGTAGCTTGATGTGCGTCTATACTAAGTTAGGGCAGCGCCGAAAGAAAGCATAATATAGCCTTTTCCGTTGAAACCGTTTATTACTGTAAGTCAAATGAAAGTGTAAAAAAATTAAATAGTATCAATCTGGTGCATCAAAATATTCAAGGTTTTTCAAACAAAGACTTAGAAGTAGAATTATTCCTGAATTGTTACAATATAGATATTCTTTGTATGACAGAACATTGGCTTAAAAGTCACCAGTTCATGTTCAATTTTAGTAATCACCAGGTTGGTAGTTCATTCAGCAGAGTAAATGCTATACATGGTGGCTCATTAATTTTAATAAATAACCAGCTTAAGTTTAAAGACCGAAAGGATATTGTGAGCCTCTCTGTTGAACGGACAATTGAAATAGCCTGTATAGAATTGGAGCAGTTCATTATATTAAGTGTGTACAGACCTCCTTCAGGATTGTATGATTGTTTTGAAAAAGTTATGGATGAAGTGTTGCACAAAATCTGTAATACAAACAAGTCCATCATCATTTGTGGTGATTTTAATGTTAATTTGTTAGAAAATTCTGGGTTAAGTACTAAAATTATAAGTTTGTTTCAGTCATACAATCTTGCAAACCAATTTTTGGAGCCCACTAGAATAACTCCTACTAGTGCCACATGCCTAGATAACATTTATACAGATGTTATACCAACCCACAAAGACATTATTAACCTAATAGACTCAGATCATTGTGGACAATTAATCACTATTCCAAATAAAAACAAAAAAGTTACTAAAAAAGATATCACTGTTAATCCAAAAACAACTAATCGCTTGGAAACATTTAAAACTAAACTCATGGGTAAATTACCACTTTTGTTCACTAATGATGACCCTAATCAACAATATAATGATTTTTTTAATATGTATTGCACACAATTTGATAACACATTTATTCCAAAAACATTATCGGTTAATAGTATTGCTTCCTTCAGTGACTGGGCCACCATTGGTATACATAAAAGTAGAAAACGACTTTATGAATTATATGAAGAACGGATTTGTATAAACACTGCTGAATTTAATTTATATGTTAAGAATTATTCTAAAATATTTAAAAAAGTTTGTAGCATTGCCAAGTCACGTTATTTGAGTTCAAAAATTAAAAATAGTAGTAACATTATTAAAACGACTTGGAATGTCATTAATAGCGAAACGGGAAGGTCATGCACCCGAAGTAGTGACTACAGCCTTGTTATTGATGACAATATAATTAAATCAGATTGTCAAGTCGCCGCGGCCTTTGAAAATTTCTTTGCAGAGATTCCCGTATCAACTACTAAATCTCTTAACTCATCACCCATTGCTGCAGAGTCTTTACTTAAAGAAAACGTTCCAGTTTGCGATTCTGAATTTCACTTCCAATATGTAACCTGTAAAGATATAATTAAAACTTTTCACACGTTAAATGTTAAAAAGACCGCAGATCTATGGGGTAATTCTGTGGATGTTGCTAAGTCGATTATAGACATTGTAGCACCTACTTTAGCTGTTATATTTAATAATTGTATTGACCGTGGTGAGTTTCCTGATCTTATGAAAAACAGTAAAATAATACCGTTGTTTAAATCGGGTAGTACATCAGACCCTACTAATTATAGACCTATTTCAGTACTACCTACCTTTAGTAAAATTTTTGAAAAACTTATTTTAAATCAATTGCAAAGATTTTTTAATAATAATAAATTACTACATAACAAACAGTTCGGATTTACAAGGGGTCGTTCGACTACCGATGCAGGAGTTGAACTTTTAGGACATATTTATAATGCATGGGAGGACAAATGCGATGCTTTGGGCATCTTTTGCGATTTGTCCAAGGCATTCGATTGTGTTCTTCATGAAACATTAATCAGGAAACTGCACCACTACGGAATCCGGAACGCCTCTCTGGATCTTCTTACTTCTTACTTGAGTGATAGGATTCAGAGAGTTGATGTTAACGGAAAAAGGTCACCCGGATCTGTAGTAAGAATGGGGGTCCCCCAGGGCTCAATTCTCGGCCCATTTTTATTTATTATTTATATAAATGACTTGCCTTACCTCATAAGGGATGAACATGATATAGTGTTGTTTGCAGATGACACTTCACTTTTATTTAAACTCAAACGTCAGCAGCTGGTTACTGACAATGTAAATAACGCCCTTGCAAAAGTAGTTAACTGGTTTAATGTCAATAACCTACTTCTTAACGGAAAAAAAACTAAATGTATTAAGTTTACCATACCCCACGTTAGACAAGTAGAAACTAGTGTTCTCATTAAGGATGAAGAGTTGAAACCTGAAGATACCACAGTATTCCTAGGCATAACGTTGGATGCCAAGCTTCAATGGGGCCCCCATATAGATAAATTGTCAAAAAAGCTTAGCTCTGCAGCATACGCCGTTAGGAAAATTCGTGATTTAACTGATTTAGAGACAGCCCGTTTAGTATACTTTAGTTATTTTCATAGTGTGATGTCGTACGGTATTCTGTTGTGGGGAAATGCCGCCGATATTCAGACAATTTTTATTTTACAAAAAAGGGCAATTCGTTCCATTTATAAATTAAGTCCCAGACACTCCCTCAGAGACAAATTTAAAGAGATTAATATAATGACTGTGCCTTCTCAGTACATTTATGATAATCTTTTGTATGCACATAAAAATATTAATCTGTTTAAAAAATACAGTGATATCCATAACATAAATACTAGGAACAAACACAAATTTGTTGTTCCTACAACAAGGCTCAAAAAAATAGGTGGCTCGTTTAGATGCCAATGTATACGTTTTTATAATAAACTTCCTAGCCACATTCAAGAACTAAGCCTTAATAAATTCAAATCTTTTATAAAGCGAAAACTATGTCAGAAAGCCTATTATACTGTAAAAGACTATATTGAGGACAAAAAGGCTTGGGATTGAGCTGCTCCAATAGGTTTAGATTGTTGTTTTTATTTTTGCTATTTTACACTTTAATAATTTTCTTTTTTTTTTTTTTTAAGTATCTCTTTACTTAAATAATGACATGTACATTTACTGTATAAAGTATTATATGATTTTAATTATTGTGAATGTGAGGACTATGTGGGTAATTTTTTTGTTTTTTCTCTCTTCGTTTTAATCATGATCTGGCAGTTTGAGTAGTTTATGCGGCCTACCCAAATGTCCTGTCTTTGGTATTGTTCGTCGAATCGTTGAGCTCCTTAAGTTCTGAGTTGAGCTGCACGGTTACTGACAAATGCGTGCACTGACTGGACAGGTCCGCTCAATCTGTGTGGTTCTTTCCTCAAAAGACCATTTCAGACACTAATCTACATGGTCCTCAAAGATTATGTCCGGATTTTTTATATACACATTGACATTGATGAATTTTATTTAGACAATGACATGAATATTTACTTTGTAAGTAATTTTTATTATTTTTTTTTTAATTAATTATTGTGAATGTGAGGACTATGTGGGTCATTTCTTTTTTCCTTCTTAGTTTTAATCATGATCTGGCAGTTTGAGTAGTTTATGCGGCCTACCCAAATGTCCTGTCTTTGGTATTGTTCGTCGAATCGTTGAGCTCCTCAAGTTCTGAGTTGAGCTGCACGATTTTTGACAAATGCGTGCACTGATTGGACAGGTCCGCTCAATCTGTGTGGTTCTTTCCTCAAAAGACCATTTCAGACACCAATCTACATGGTCTTCACACGATCTGACCAAGATTTTGTCTGGACTTTAAAAGAGACTGTGACTTCTGAGTTTGTTTCGGCCTTTCTTCTCAGAATAGTCAGTTAGGAAACGCCGACCTCATCTAGTTTAAAAAAAAATATGATTGACGTGTAAAAGTGTTTGTACAAACCTACTTACAGAAATAAAATCATTTATCATTTATTTATCATTTATCATTTACTCGCTGTGACGAAAATAGTTTGATAGTAAAGCCTTTTCACACAATACAATATTGTTTTACTTTTGAACAGTAATACTTTAAATACTTCTTGATTAGCTATTGTGTAATTTCCAAAAAAAAAATGTCCACATAGGCTTCATAAATAGCGTGCCACTGCTGGACATAGGTCACTAAAGTAGCGTGCCACTGGGCATAGGTCTTTTAAATAGCAAACCATTGCTGGTCATAGGCCTCTGATATAAAGCAAAACGGTTGGCTCTTAAATAGCACACCACTACTGGATATAGGTCTCCTAATAGCACACAACTGCTGGAAACGCTGCTGGAAAAAAAATATTGACCTCTTAATAGCACACAACTGCAGGACATAGGTCTCTTAATAGCACACAACTGCTGGATATAGGTCTCTTAATAGCACACAACTGCTGGACATAGGACTCTTAATAGCACACAACTGCTGGACATAGGCCTCTTAATAAGAACACAACTGCTGGACATTGGTGTAGTAGCTTGTATAGCTACACAATATTAAAATAGTATTTGGCTCGCCTACGCACCACCACGTGCTTGCGGGCTGGCGGTTCGGCATCGAATGCGCCCCACTCAGCTCGCACCTTGTGACGTATGCGCTCGAGACAAATCATAAGTATATCTACATACACTACATCCCTTCCTTATTTTAATTTATTTTATTTCCGTATTAAATAATAAGGATCTTTAGGAAGAAATAATAATATTATATTTTGAATCTAGTATGTATTAAATTACAAGTAGTCTGCTTGATATTACTCCTCTGTAGTCTCGTAACTTTTTATTAACTAAGTAAGCCGCCTTTTTGGCAGCTTCATAAAATCCGTTTTTTAATCAATCCTCACAAGTAATTGCTTTATTTTAACTCCGTTATAATCAATATATTTCCCTGTTAATTTTGTTTATCCGGCCCCTTCCTTTTCCTTTCCCTCAAAAATAAATTTATATCTCCTCTCAATTGCTCGGAATAGACGTATAGTTCTTTAGGCTAATTATCATTACACATTTTCCACTGACCTTCAATTTTTTTCAGATTTACTACATACCTCCTAAGAACTTGTCCTGTTGTATCATTTCGTACTTAGATAACTCCTCCTGCTGCTTTTTTAACAGTGTGAGGAGTTGGGTAATAATTTAAACTTAATTTGTTAGCTTTAATGATATTCTTCAAATACAAAGTGTATCTCCCAATACTAAATCACATTGTTTTGCTTTTCGTTTTCTATTTGCATATTCTTTTCTCTACTGTTTACTTTCGTTATACATATCTCTCACCTCCGAGTCTTCTGGTTGACGGTTGATTTCACTAACCATTTTTTCACGAAATTGCCATTTGAACAATAATTCTGCCGGAGGTTTTCCCGCTACCTATGTAGGGTACTGTTGTACATAACCAAGTATTCCTCCAAACTCTCTCTCCAGTTACTTTTCTCAGCCTGGCTGATTTTTAAGCGTTTCAATATACTTATCTCTGTTTTGGCGTTCTACTTCACCATTCTGTTGTGGCCAATACGGTACAGTGTTAAACAAACGTATGTCTCTTTCGTTACAGAACCGCTTGAATTCTTCGCTACAGAATTGTTTCCCACTGTCTGCAGTTATTGTTGATGGATTTCCAAGACGGCTAAATATTTCTTTTAGATTTAATATGATATCTGCACTGGAAATCTTTCGGCTTATCTTAACCTTTATAAACCGACTAGAGTAATCCACCACGACCAATATAAATTCTCCACTCGGAAGTGGTCCCATCAAATCTATAGCTATGTCTACCCACGACTCATGTGGTAATGTCGTCTCTTAAGGTTTGGTGGATTTGGAGCACTTTAGTTCTCAATATAGCTTTCACTAAGACTATCCCGGGATGACCCTCGTGAGCTGCCATTAATACTTGATTTCGTAGTTCACTTGGGATTACTATCCTAGTTTCTCTCAATAGAATTTCTTCATAAAAGCACAGCTCATTTTCAAATAACTTGTAATTTTTAACTTCATCGTCCCATTTATTATTGTAAATACCTTCTTTAACCTTTATAATCTCTTGATCTTCTCTTGAATATTTTATAATTTCTTTTAATGTCACTGTGGCAGGCTTAGCTTTCTCCACAATCCAATGTACGTGTAGCGGTATCTACAACGCCACATGCAAACAACGCGTCATACTGACGTCACGCAATTCTTGCATCGCGCAAGCAGAGTTTACCGCGCAACTAGCGTAGATACAACGACCCGACATGAATCATAGGGCAGTTTCCCGCCAGACACAACACCCGTCTGGTTGGAGGATCCTCCCTTTTCTTTAGAATATGAGTGAACTTTACACCCTGTTTCTCATACCTCTATATACGTAATATTCGATTTTATTTAACGATGAATTCTCCAAGTGGCATAATCTAGACAAACAATCTGCAATATTCTCTTTGCCTGGTTTATAGACGACCTTGAATGCATAATGTCTGAAGTCCAATTTTGAGAACTCCCAATACTCATAGCTGTCTGTTTCCCTAAAAGATTCCTGGTTCCATCTTCTATTATGTAGAAAGTAGCACCCTCAGACTTGTCGCCTATTTTGACATCAGCTTCGAAAGCTTCAATTAGTTTATAAGGGTCATTACTTCCATATCCATAAAACGTTTTCTTCGGGATTTTTGTCTGGTTACTTATTTGTATTCTATTATTTTTTAAGTCTCGCCATGTTTTGCCTGTAATTAAATTACATTTGCATCCAGAATCCACTAACATGTTGATTTTTTTCCCCCTCCTATGTCAGATTCTAAGTCGCTGTCCTCATCTATTTTGAATACGTAATGTATGTCATCTCCCCGCCTTAGTGGTAGTCTAGTTCTACAATATTGTCTAAAATGCCCTTCCAATCCACATTTTAAACAATCTTTATCCTTAGCTGGACACTTTGTGTCTTGGGAGCCGTGGTTTTTACTTTCACATCTACCACAACCAGATTTATAAGTCCGTGTTTTATAATTGTCTTTGTCCCCTCTTTTGTTAGTTCTTGAATCCATTTTATTTATATCTATGTTTTTTCTGGTACCATCCCGATTAACTGCTTCGAGGGCATTTGCCTCAGCTATTATGTTGTCTAATGTCATAGAATCTCCTGTTTGCCGTATTTTCTTTCTTAGTCCTTGTAACGAATGTTTTTCAGTTCTGATCTATAATTTTATCATCTTTATCTTTAAATTGACATTTGTCATCTTGTTGTCGCGAACTAATTTTTTTTTTCCAACTTTTTCATTAGATTCTTGTTTAGTTAAACAAAATAAATGACGCTCATAAACTTTGCTCTGTTTTGGTGTAAAATAAGCATCAAGTTTACTTATTGCCGTCTTGAAGATATCTGATTTAACTGTGCCAGATACATTGGTTTCAGGAATATTGTAGAATATTTATTGTAGTTCTAAACCGCCAAAATGAAATAAGCTTGCTCTTTGCTTTTCACTCTTATCGATGCCAGAAGCTTCGAGATAAATAAAGAGTGCTCGTTTCCAACGCTCCCGTCGAGCTTCAACTGAAGAAGGTTCTCCTTCGCAGTCGAACTTCTCAAGCATGAGTTGGGATATAGCCATAACCTGGAACCAACCAACATTGTTGTTTCAATATCAATTAAATGATCAGATAGTACTGCTTATTTGAACTGCTCAAGTATGAGTTGGGACAAGGCAATAACCTGGACCAACCAGTTTATTGTTGTTCCAATATCAATTTAATGATCAGATAATACTGCTTATTTGAACTCCTCAAGTATGAGATGGGACATGGGAATAACCTGGAACAACCAGTTTATTGTTGTTCCAGTATCAATTTAATGATCAGGTAATACTGCTTATTCGTACTATTCAAGTACGAGTTGGGACATGGCAATAACCTGGAACAACCATTTTAATGTTGTTCCAATATCAATTTAATGATCAGGTAATACTGCTTATTTGTACTCCTCAAGTATAAGTTGGGACAAGACAATAACCTGGAACAACCAGTTTATTGTTGTTCCAGTATCAATTTAATGATCAGGTAATACTGCTTATTCGTACTATTCAAGTACGAGTTGGGACAAGACAATAACTTGGAACAACCAGTTTGTTGTTGTTTCCAATATCAATTTAATGACCAGATAATACTGCTTATTTTTAACACTCAATTGACAACAATTCCATGGCGCCACATGGTGTGTATTGATGAAATCCCTAATGTTGTCAATTAGTGATCTTCTGAACATTGTGAAACTGAGTCAATTTAATGACCAGCAGTGCAGGCTGCGTTCACCTTTTTTTTTTTTTTTTTTTTTTTTTTTTTTTTTTTTTTTTTTACCCTGCTATTTTGTCAATTGGTTGACCACGCACTTCTCTCGGTTACTCGGGGTCAGGGTTGCCAATCATGCTGATTACAACAGTAATTTGTAACAAAATTAGTAGCCCCACCTGTAGTACCTACACCTATTTATTTAGGCTCCACCGGTTATTACACTTCGAGTCACCAACCAATCATTAATTGTGTTTGAAGTAGGTATTACAAAGTAATTACTAACAAAACGCCTCTGCCTATACTTTGAATATAGTATTAAGTAGGTATGATATTTTTAAGCTAACTTAATCAACTAACACACTACACACACATGTCTGACTACGCGATCGTGACCCATACCTCACTTTATTTACTGAAGTAAGTCGTAAAATAAACGAGCTTATTTAGGTAATTTTATTAGGCAGCACTGACAATTATCTACTACTATTATTAAGTGAAATCTGACCTAGGTATACAATAGGATAATATTACATCCTTTCTTGTAAATTAAATAAGTAAACAGCTTAACATCTGCAGCCACATATAAACATACCTACATTTTTTAATCTGTAAGAATATTAGCAGTTTGAACTTTGAACTGATTGACAAATATGCGCTGGGTACATTTGGCAACCCAGTAGGCAGTAGATAGGCACTAAATGGCAAAATGTATATACTAAGCCAAAATATTTATTATGCGTTTAACAATTCATTTAATGAGAAGGTATTCGTAAATAACAAATACAAATTGATAATTCATAAAAAGTTACCAGTGCAGCTGCGTTCGGCGGCGTGCCGATGTAATGAGTCATTCATATTGAACTTCTTTGCGTAAACAACTTTAATTTAAGACTAATCAGTTGTCACCACTACTGCACCGTTACGATTAACGTTTTAACTTTAGAATCTAGATAGCGGAGTTAAGGTTTTAAGTTTAACGTACAATTACATACCTTGTTTTCATTATGTAAACAATTTCATGAAAATAAGGAATTAAAACGTGTTGTGGCATAATAGTATCATTCCAATATAATAGTTAAGTTTTGTTTCTATTAAATACATGATTGTAATCTCGCCACAGTCACATTTACCTCCCTTTCACTTTTTTCTTTCTTTTTTTTTTTTTTTTTTTAATAAAATAGACCACTTTACTTACAGTTTTTGTTTTATCCTCGTCGCCAAATGTAGTAGCTTGTATAGCTACACAATATTAAAATAGTATTTGGCTCGCCTACGCACCACCACGTGCTTGCGGGCTGGCGGTTCGGCATCGAATGCGCCCCACTCAGCTCGCACCTTGTGACGTATGCGCTCGAGACAAATCATAAGTATATCTACATACACTACAATTGGTCTCTTAAATAGAGCACCGCTGCTGGACACAGGCTCTTCATATCGCGTGCTTCTAGACTCGATCCTTAGCCACTCTGATCTACTCATTAAATATTTGATTGATGCTTATTTCATCACAATAATTCTTTAACCCAGGTGACCCAATTTCAACAAGCCTTTTTAGGTCACCATTGTAAAGTTTATCACAAGTCAATCTATTACAGTCCTTAATAAATTGTTGGGTTATTGATAATTAACCTACTTCAAACAATTTTAAAGTTAAACAGTGTCCTACGTATTACTTTGATCCTGTTTCGATATTAGCCTTGGAAGTTTTATGATTGGTACGCAGCCAAGTTTGAAAACTTTGGCAATAATATTGCCTGCAAATTAAATATGACGGAGATGTCTCTCTCGTTATCATCAGCCATATTTTAATTACTGTGGGCGTGCAATGGGTAGTGTTTGTTATTGCGCAATAGAAAAACCGTTTGCAGTTCAAATCAAATTACACGAACAAATTAATCAGACTAGCGAATCACGCGCTGGCGTACCGAATACGACTTGATTGCGACAAATATTAATTAGCAGCTTGAAAAGTTTATAGTTTTTCATGATAAGTACTACCTATATTCATAGTAGTACTAATTAAAACATCCCTAAAATAGGTCAAGAGCCAGGCAAGCGGATACACAGAAAAAATAACATAACATCATAAAATAACATAACGCCTACATTCCCGGAAAGGTTAAGCAGAAGTGTACTATAGTAAACTACTTACTACTTGTACAGTCGGTGACCAACAATGTCTGACCCACCCAACATTGCCTGGCCCACTTGAAGTGGGTTAGATAATGTTGGCCACCGACTGTACTTGGGTGTACTTCATAGTATACTATCGCCAGTTATATTTAGGTCTTATGCAATAGGGGGCGAGCCTATTGTCATCAACCGAGCTCAAATCGAAATTCCGGGCTGCTCCTGAGAAATTCCAATTGGAAAAATCTAATAACACTTTGCCCGCCCCGGAAATCGAGCCCAGGACCTCATGCTCAGCAGTAGCGCTTGCAACCACTAGACCAGCGAGATATAAAGAAAATATAATTTAATTCGATATAGGTAATCTGCGTTCGCGATTTAATTGCCAAATATGTAAACAAATATATATGAATTAATGAAAAAATAACTTTAATTCCTACACAATAAAGTTTAGTTTACGCTTCAACCTCAAACATTTTTAAAACTTTTCAGTAGTCTCAAGAAATTACTTAGGTACCATTGAAATGAAGTTGATATCTGTTTAACTTGAATTTGAATAGACCTTAGGTTACCTATTTCTAATTTTTTAATAAAATTTGCAAGCTTATCGTGTGTTGTGCCCAATTAGTTTTATTTCTTTTACAGATATACCTCTATAATTTTAGTTCGCCTTACTCGTTTTTGTATGAAAAGGCTGTTATGCTAATAGGCGTGCCACGCTGAAACGATGGTCGCGTGGACTGTCCTAACTTTAGCTGTGGCTCATTTCTCAGTCTAGTCTACTTTGACAATAGCGTTTTGACATGCACTAAACCTTTCGTGGTTACTCCACATTAAGCACGAAAAAATTTGGTGAATTATTATTGTTTTTGTCTGTAGATGGCTATATTTTGGTACCTACTTATTAAGAATGGTAGATAGACAGTCGCTCCATGTAAAATACATACTGGTATTCAGCTGCTGTATCCGGTTAGACTCGATGCCGAGCAATATAGTTGGGAATTGGCTATGCAGATGATGATTCCCCAAAAAAAAAAAAAAGGGATGTGCCTTTCTTCCAGTCTTTTGAGAGGTAACGGTACCCCTTCCATCTGCAAATAGTGACTACCCAGGTGGTTTTAGTGAGGTAAAAATCCCACAAGGTCTTATACCAAAAGCGTGGGCACCTTCTGAAGTTGTTCCCCTGAAAACATAAAAAAGGAATGGATTGGGTATAAAATAATTGTAGAAAAGCTTACTTGTTCTGCCAAAGACACGTAAAAACTATGTTAACAAGAATGTTACCTAAGAAGGAGCACAAGTTTATAATAATTTACCATCCTAAATAACAAATATAAGCTCTTTCAGCGCTACCATAGCATTTCAGTATGTTAGTACAGCGGCATACGACCACGGGAAGGTACGTTCTTGTTTCATCCTTTTCAGAGTCGGGTTTTAGTTTTTAAACTTTTTTTTTTTGTAATTATACCACATCCTCTGCACTAGATTACCGTTGTTATTATTATCTACCTATGTAGTATCTGATAGCGCGGTTGTCAATGTCAGACCACGCGGTTATTGGTTATTCACGGAAATATGTAGATATGTATTGCTGCAGCATCCGGGCTGTGCAAGGTCTAACTGTATATTATAAGCTATAAAGCAGCAGCAAGCCATCTGCTAAAATGATTATTTATCTTGTGTTTTATGCTCGCGTGTCACATACTCGTACATAACCTCATATTGCATGTCATTGTGACACGCATGTCTTTGTAAACTCTCTGCCTGTAAACCGCTGCAATGTGTTGAGTTTCCCCATATCCTGCTCCCTACAGACCCTACACCGTTCCTTGGTCGTGGAAGGAATGAAGCTGGAAACGTGGTTTGCTTCTTTGGCACTTTTAGTAACATGTGCACGCGCACCCTAACGCGCCTTCCAGGGTCCTGGCTTCTACGTCCCGGCTTATACGGCCAGGCTTCTATGGCTAAGCTTCTACGTCCAGGCTGAGGGCAGGACAATCTCATCAAACAGCGCGCTGCACGCGTATTTGAACTGCGTGCTGCACGCGGAGCTGAACTGTGCGCTGAGCACACACTGACCCACTCGCTACCGGTGACCTACTGCCGCTGTTGCTGCGCCGCTGTCTGCGGCCTGCTGAGGGCCAGACCGGCCTTCTAAACCCGTGCTGGCAAGCCCTGCTTTCCGGTGTCCAAGTTTCTGCGTCCCGGAGTGCCAAGGACAGTACCTTTCCCAACTTACACGTGCTAGTGCTCAGAATCAGTGTGTCCTTACCCGCGACCTAGCCTACTACTACCTACTGTAAATAATAATAATATGTTTGAACTTTTCCTAAGTGTTTCTCCTATAGTTAACGGAATGCGCAGCCTGCCAGCAGAGCCCTACCCGTTACTACCGTTGATTTTTTGTTATCTTATATTCCGGGGGGTGATGTTGTTCGCGTCCGTAGGAGTTACCACCTTACCTAGGCCCACCCTACACGTGTCCCCCGGGTGGTGCTAAACGAACAACAACGCCGAGCCACAGGCGGCGGTCAAGTAACCTGTACTAGGCGACCACAAGCCTGGAGAAGTTAAATGCCCTCCAAAAGTGTGGTTATAGCACCTTGGAAAAGTGTTATATTTACCTTCCAACCCAATTATATGAAAATGTCGAATAATGAGAGTGTTTTGTCATGCGCTCCGGCTAACCCCCGGCGCTCGCAGGTACCCGGGCCTGCGTGTGTGAAATTTGTTACCGAAGACTCCACAGGGGTGGGCGACCAGGCCCCTGTGTCAGTAAATGCTCCTGGCAGCACCAACAAAAAATTTGTCCAGCAAGCATTCCATCCGAGCTTGTTTATATCAAGACCCAGATCTTCATCTGTAGGAAATATTCCCACACACGTTACTACAGAAATAGAACCCGAAAAAATGGAGATCCCCAGTACAGAGGATGTTGCGCCTGCTCCTCCTTCATGGCAACGAGTGCCTTTTAGTCATACGTTAAGAAAGGAGCAGGAGAGTAATCATTCCACCTCAAACCAGGGGCCAAGAGCTCCTGAACAAAGGCAGAAAAGGCACCGATCACCTGAAGGAAAGGGAGCATCATCAAAGATGACCAAAAGAACCTTGCAGAGAGAACAAATATTGAGTGACCGTAGAGGCGTTATCACAGACAACATTGCCCAAATATCACCACCAGCAATAGAGACATCGAATAGTTTTAATCTTTTAAGTGTTGATTGTCAAGAGCAAAATCCTACTCCAGACAAAAGACCAAAGAAACCCTCGAAACCTCCACCCATTATACTATATGGTATAGATGACCTTCAAAAATTAACGAGTTTTATTGAAGAAGTTTTGGAAAAGAGTGACTATACGTATAAAGTGGTGTCAAAAAATAAATTAATAATCTCTTCCCAGTCTGTCGAAAAATACAAAATTCTCATAGAACACGTCCGAAGCAAAGGGTTAATAGGCTACACATTTACTCAAAAAGATGAAAAATGTATGAGAATTGTGATCAAGCATCTACATTATAGCACACCCAAGGAAGCAATTGTTGAAGCCATAGAGGAAACAGGAAATCAAGTGAAAGGAGAAATAGTAACTGCTCGTAAAAGAGGCACCAAGCAGCCTTCAAATATTTTCTTTGTTAACATACTCCCACATGATAACAACAAGCATGTTAAAGAAATTAAATATATTTACAACCAAAAGGTTATAATCGAAGACCCAAGAAGGAAAACCACAATAGTCCAATGTACCAGATGCCAACAATATGGACACACAAAAAACAACTGTATGGGTCCATACAGGTGTGTGAAATGTGCAGGGTCGCACAATACCACAAAGTGTACTATAGATCAGAACACACCGGCAGTTTGTGCTCTATGCTCTGGAAGCCACCCCGCTAGTTACAAGGGTTGTAAAATCTATAAGGAAATCCTCACCAGGAAACAAGATACCAACAAGACACAGAAGCAACAAAGACCAAAAGTACAAAAACCGATAGAAGGACTAAATGTACTTGCATTGACTAGATCTGAGTCTGCAAACAACATAAATATAACAAATATACCTAAAAAACAACCATACAATAATTGTAATAAAAAATATAGCGAAGTAGTTATAGGTAATAATGCTACTGCGGCAGAGAACTCTGGAAGAAAAAATACTTCCACAAATAAAGTTGACCCCACAGAGTCACAGAGAACAAATGTAGAACATAATCTACATGATAATATTCTTAAATTAATAATAATAATAATAATAATAATATTCCACAACTATCACACAACGCCGTCTAGTCTCAAGCTAAGCAGAGCTTGTGTTATGAGTACTAGACAACTGATAAACATACTTATATATTTCTAAATACATACATATATAGATAAATTACACCCAGACACAGAACAAATGATCATGCTCATTAGAGGCCCTCTTATTAAAACAGACAGAAAGGATAGATGTACTTATCTCACAAATGAGCACAATGATGAATCTCATCACAGCACTCATCAGTAAAATTCCATTATGACCTCACTGCGAATAGCCACCTGGAATATCAATGGTTTACTACCAAATAAACAGGAGCTAGAAATGTTGATTAAGGTAAACAAAATAGATATAGCGTTAATATCGGAGACTCATCTCAATAACCGAAAGACATTCAAAATGAACAACTACTGTGTATATTGCACAAATCACCCTGACGATACATCGCATGGAGGGACAGCGGTAATTGTAAAGAATAATATTAGACATTACTTTCATGGCGAATTTAAGGAAGACTGGCTACAAGCTACCACTGTCACTATAGAAGACAAATTTGGTCCTGTCAACGTAAGCTCTGTATACTGTCCGCCCAAGCATAAACTTAAGCAGGACATGCTATCTAAATACTTTGACACTCTGGGCCACAGGTATGTCTGCGGCGGTGATTGGAATAGCAAGCACACAGACTGGGGTTGCAGACTGACAACAACTAGGGGACGGGAGCTAAAGAAATGTGTCGATAATCATAGATTAATAACCCTCTCTACAGGCGAACCAACCTATTGGCCAACAGATCCTTACCGAACCCCAGATCTGCTCGATTTCTTTATTACGAAGGGGCTCTCAAACATTCATCTAAAAATAGAATCGTCTCTTGACACCTTATCAGATCACTCACCTGTACTGTTAACACTTAGCGTAACAATAATACAAAAAGAACAAAGCTGTAAGTTAAGCAATCATAAAACAGACTGGAATGCATTTACCGAATACCTACAAGAGGAAACAAACCTACGAGTGAGTCTTAAAACAGAGGCAGAAATAGACGATGCAGCATTCTACATCACAAACCTTATACAGGTGGCGGCATGGCGCGCTACTCCGACTCTGGAACTCCCGGTCAATAAATATAACATACCTCTTGAAATACGCCGTATACTCGAGGAAAAACGTAAAACAAGGAGGCGGCTTCATGCAAGCAGATCAAGTCAGGACAGAAGAGAATTTAATAGGATCTCTAGGGAACTAAAAGACGTGATCATTGAGAACAGGAATGCTACTTTTCAACAGAAATTGTCTACACTATCGACTCAGAACAAAGATAACTACTCTCTTTGGAAAATCACAAAGAATTTCAAAAGACCACTCAATTCTATACCCCCACTAAAAACGCCCACAGGAACTTGGGCAAAGAAGCCAAATCAGAAAGCTGAGGTTTTCGCAGAACACCTCAGAAAGATTTTTACCCCCAACCCATCTACAATGGTTGAATTTGAGAAAGAGTTGGATAATTTTATCGACAGTGATCAACAACTCTCACTACCAATTGAATTAGTGACACCCAGAGAAATGAAGCGTACCATAATTCATCTAAAAAACAAAAAAGCACCTGGTTTCGACCTTATCACTGGTGAGATACTCAAACGACTTCCTAGAAAAGCAATAGTTTTTCTGACAATGCTTGTAAATGCTGTATTTAGAACTCACTATTTTCCTAAGCTGTGGAAAATATCGCAAATATGTATGATGGCCAAACCAGGGAAGCCTCCAACTGATCCTAGCTCGTATAGACCCATAAGTCTTCTCCCAACTTTATCCAAAGTGTTTGAGAAGATATTCCTACGAAGACTAAAACCAATATTAGAGGAAGACAAAATAATTCCCGACCATCAATTCGGGTTTAGAGAGAATCATGCCACAGTGGAACAAATACATAGAGTGGCGCATAAAATCAGGCAGTCCTTAGAGAAGAAAGAATATTGCTCAGCGGTGTTCCTGGATATTCAACAGGCGTTTGACAGAGTGTGGCACAAGGGTTTACTCTTTAAACTCAAAAAACTTTTACCTAACTCATTCTTTATGATCATGAAATCATACCTGCACCAAAGAAAATTTCAAGTGAAATATGAAGACGAGTACTCCAACCTGTATGATATCGCTGCCTCAGTCCCGCAAGGATCAGTGCTTGGCCCAGTACTGTATGCCATATATACATCAGATCTGCCAGGCACTGAAGATGTAACGACAGCAACCTATGCGGATGATACTGCATGCCTTGCGAGTGACAAAGACCCGGACGTTGCTACGCAAAAGCTGCAAACACAAGTTGGTAAAATAGAAATTTGGCTCCAAAAATGGAGAATAAAGCCTAGTGTAAGCAAATCTGTGCAGGCAACCTTTACCCTAAGAAAAGGTGAATGTGCACCAGTCTATATGGAAGGAAAACAATTACCAACGAGTGACTGTGTAAAATATCTGGGTATACATATAGACCGAAGACTAACATGGGCCAACCACATCAAGGCAAAGAAAAAAGAGGCAACAATATTATTCAAGACCTTCTCTTGGCTGTTGGGACGCAAATCACAGCTATCTCCGAACAACAAACTACTGGTCTATAAAGCCATCATAAAACCGGTGTGGACATATGGCATAGAACTATGGGGTTCTGCCAGTAACTCCAACATAGAAATCCTACAAAGATTTCAGAATATAGCCCTACGATCAATATCTGGCGCAGGATGGTTCGTGAGAAACTCTGAAATCCATGAATACTTAGAGATGCCTACGGTAAAGGAAGAAGTAAACGAAAATTGTACGCGATATAAGAAGAGACTGCTAGAGCATACCAATGAATTGGCTAAGAACCTCCTAAATAACCAAACCATAACACGCCTAAAAAGATGGCATATACTAGACCTGGATCAGAGAGACTGAGAATGGCTCTTATAATGCTTTGTGTCGATGTCGGCTCAATGGAGCCACATTGTCAAAATATATAACCTACTGAAACCACATCTGATTATGGCTAGATAAGCCGATTGCAGATCACAAGGGAAAAAAAAAAAAAAAAAAAAAATCTTATATTCCCATGTAAGTAGCTCTTTTTGAGAATAAAGTACCTATATTAACCTCAAAGAGAGAAATCTCTCCTGCATTTTCGAAATCTACCGATCTACTTAAATATTGCATAAGTACACAAATTACAGAGTGGGAATGCCACCGAACATAATACTCGGTGTTCTCGAACACGTACACTCTGTACTTGTATGTATGTACAGTCAACAAAAAAGATAAGTATGCAGGATCGTCGGATATAGTTGAAGTTTAGTAAGAAACCGATGGATGTTGAGGAGCTGTTTGTTTTCTATTAATAAAATAAAATTTTATTCGAGAACATCCATTGGTTCCTGACGATCCTGCATACTTATCTCTTTTGTTGACTGTACGTATTCGGATCAACACAAGAGCTATCAGGCATCAACAGCACTCGACTACAACTGCCAGAGGGTTGTTGTTGTTGTTTACGTAATACGTTGCAATACAGTTCAAGTTTCTGCATCATCTGTGAACTGTTGAATAGTGCTATTCTCTAATTGTATTATATTCGTGCTCTTATGCGAGTATAATATTTGAGGTCGGCGAAGAAAGTCTTCTTTTTTTTGTTATACAACTCTATTGAAGGTGTTGGTATCGGAAAAAAAACAAAATCCGAAAAGGTGTCAAATACCCAATTAAAGGGGTTAAATAAAAATCGCGAATTATCCACTACGGGCTTCCCTTTTCTTCTCCCATACTTCCCGGTTCTCTTGTGCAGGTTTTTTCCGCGACTTTGACGATATCGTCAACCCAACGCGGATTTCTGATCATAGTATAAAATTAAATTGTCTGATTGAATCAATTCATCCATACACATATACAGGGTTATTGGTAAACCATTAACAACCTCTACTCATCATTATGAACAATTTTTACTATGGGACCAAACATGAAATCGCGAAAAAAAAACAGCTGTTCCCTACATTTATGCTCGTTTATCTTGTCAAAATGTAAGGAACAGCTGATTTTTTTTCGCGATTTTAGGTTTGGTCCCATAGTAAAAGTTGTTCATAAAGATGAGTACAATGACCTCTTAAGAGGTTGTTAATGTTGTACCAATAACCCTGTATAAGCTAGGCGATAAAATTCACATTAAACGATTAGGTATGCTCCATTATTTATTATTGCAAGTTCAGAACAACACGGAATACATTCTAACAAATTATTACGTAGCAGAGATTTGAATTTCAAATGAAAGCTCAAGGCAATGTAAACCTATTATTATAATTACTGTTGAAACTGAAATCTACAATTGTTAGTAGTTTCAATAACTTTCGGATCACGTGCATGAGTACATAAATATAGAGGTTGATTTTCAAATAACTCGTGGAATGTACACAGCGTTCGCAATTTTGTTTCCAAGCAATAAGCAAACACGAGTAGGTGTGTTGTATTCTTAGAAAAATAACTTTCAACCCCACACCTATAGTTCAGTTTGCGCTACAACTTAATTTTGTATGAGTTTTCATGAGCGGTCATAAGACCGCTCATGGAAACTTATGGCCGACAACAACACAAACACAACTTTTGGCCGATACCTCTTGGTAAGACTGGTTGTCAGACGTTCGGGCTTCTGACGTCCCGCAACGATTGTCAAAGATCCACGAATGACAGCCGGGACCAACGGCTAAACATGCTTTCCGAGGCACGGAGGATCACGGTATGTAAAGATGGTCACCCATCCACGGACCGACTGCGGCAAGCATAGCTTAATCCGATCGATCGACTCGTAAAGGCACGAGCCCCTCCGAAAAACGACTTCAATATATAATACTGTATTTCATCCGTAAACAAAGTTTTCGCAATCTTGGGACTCGTAAATCGTTCTCTTCGTCATAATACACTCAATAACATTTAAATATATAACTAGCTATATTACTTCGCCTAAGTCAATTACAAGGAAATTACTTTCAGAAGTAATGTTAAATGAGCAAGTACGTAATTCGTGTTAAGAAACTCATAAGTTATATTAACTTCTACCCTACTTGAAATTTATTTTATGGGAACAGAGTCGTGTGTAATGTTTTTTAATTACAACGCAACCAGGCGGTTGCGTTGTAATTAAAAGGGAATCGAATTGAAAATGTAAAAAAAAAAACCATAGTTAAGGCTACTCTTTCGAAAAAAGCTTAAAAACAGCGTGCAGATGAAGCAGCTTTTCTCCGGAACTTACAGAGAAATTACATCTGAAAAAATAGTTGGTAATCATGTAATACATGATATGAATCGTAATTTGGTTTAGCCATAATTTTTCTATCGATATCACCTATTAAGAAAAAAAACCACCAAATCACCTCCAAATCGTTGAGATGAAACAATTTTACTCCTTCATTTTTTATCAAAAGAATATAAAAAAAATATCTAGTGCTTTGCAATACAAACGAAAATGATTTGGTTTTGTTACTTTTTAAAAACATGTATATTTTTTAATATAATAAATTAAAAATGCGATCGTTTAAAGTCCGTGTCTATATCATTCCCGCACTCGTCCACGAATTCAGTGCGGGGCGCCTCGTGTTGCTAGGCAACGCGTTGGCATGCGGGTGCATGCGGGTGGCGGAGTGGCGCGGAGAGGGGTAGTTAGCTCCGCCCAAATACACAAGGTCGTTGGCATGAATACAAGCCTTAAGGGGCTTACATGACCTAAAGCGCGGTCACTGTCGGACTGCATAGGAAAGAGATGCGCGATGACACAACACTGCAGAAGCAGTTATTTAATTACAATAAATCTATTGTTTGGACTAAAAAAATTAAACAGTAGTGTTTTAGTATGTTGCTTGTAGAATAATCTGACAAAAAATCAGAATGATTGTATACATATTAGTATGGTTTTTATTGTAGAAAGAAAGTTTTTGGAGGTATCTTCATGTTTTTTTTCTACCATATCAAATTAGTTGTATTATGTTTTCAACACAGTATCTACCTAGCATATATCCTGAAGAATATCATATATTTTTCTGATTTTGTTTACTGTAGTCGATCATACAGGGTGTTATTGAATTAACCTAAAACCTCTTAAGAGGTCATTGTACTCATCATTATGAACAACTTTTACTATGGGGCCAAACCGGAAATCGCGAAAAAAAAAAATCAGCTGTTCCCTACATTTTGACGAGTAATGCGAACATAAATGTAGGGAACAGCTGATTTTTTTTTCGCGATTTCTGGTTGGCCATGGTAGTCGATCTCAACCGAGACTAGCATTCGGCGCGGGAGATATTATAGTGCACATGTGTGTGCGCAGACACAGGTGCACACCCTCTTCCCTCACTGTCATAGTCCGATGGGATGGCACACACTGTACACTACACACACCATCGGAGCACTTATAGGTACCTACAGTAACAAAAGGCAACTGTCAAAATGGTGCTGTCGTAGACTCGTTGCTAGTTCTCAAAACTAGTTACAAAACGCAAGGCAAAATACAAGGCGTGAGGTGGTTTTGTTTTATTTTTGCGGAGTTGGAGTCCACCACTTTTCAAAAGCCCCTATTATTAGAAGATATTCGTAAAGTATTTTTTTGAATAAAATTTAGTTCGAGGTTAAAGGCTCCTACAAACAGGCGCGACACGCGACGCGAATCGCGCGCGACTCAAAGGCACCGCTCGTTGCGCGATTTGCGTTGCCTTAAGTCGGTAACATTTTGAAGAAACTGATTACAAGGAAATAAGCTACATTTGAGTATTTATGTTTTTAAATTCTGAAAATTTCCACGTAAAAATACATAATTCAAAAACCGAAAATACATAAAACCAAACTCGTGAATGGACGCAAAACGGAATGAATGGACGAAATGTCAAATTTATTGTAGGCCATATTGGGGAGCTATGGTCACGCCATCTAAAATTAACTTGACCGACTTTCTTTCCCCATTAAGTTGAGAACTACTGGCTGAAATTAGTAGCGGCATTAATTCAAAGCAATAAAATGTAGAATTATCGACGCCATTAGAAAAAAAATCGGTTGATAATTTTCACACGATGAAAACTAAGCCTTGTTTCTTCAGTAATAACTAGAAGTTTTAGGCTTTACACAATATTAATTAACTAGGTACGTCAGAACAGACAGTGTCTCATAATGAAATTAATACCTACTGACATGATTAGTGACTGTTATAGAGCAAAAAGTGTGTAACACTGCTTGTAATTCGTTGTAATTAATTAATATTTTCTTGTCCACCTTGAATCGATTCCCTACAATGAACGCTTACTGATCGTGAGAAAAATTATGGCAAACTTTCCACGATTGTCCATCAAATAGTTTAGTAATAATGGCGTCCAAGGAGAGTTTAATCGACCTTCCTTCTTCCTTTGGGGTTCCGTACCTCAAAAGGAAAACGGACAACGAAGTGATCTTATAAGGGGAACCGTCCGTCTGTCAAGACCCTTTTTCTCAGGGACGTGTGGAGTTATCAAGTTGAAATTAATATTAAATACTATGCTAAATATAAATAAATGCAGAGAAAACATAAAACTTCTTCTTTTTTGGTCAACGCAATCAAAATATGCGGGCGTTTAAGTTCCGTTTATGCCGCATATTTTGACACTCTCATTGGCTAATATTTTATCATTTACTTTGGTAGAGAACCCCAGGTAACGGAAGCTTTACCAGGCAAGATCGGAAGATTCTTCCTTTTCAATGAAGAAGTGGCAATTGCACCTTTCCTAAGCGACACATGATTGGTTTTCGACATCCACACGAACGAAGTCACGGGCAGAGCTAGTTGGCTAATATTTTATTATTTGCATTGTGCGCTATATTTCAAACGTTCGTGACGATACGATATACAGCATGTAATTAGACAGGTGTGGTAATATTTAAGATTGTGGTGTAGACCATCAAACAGAACCACTTTCTCCATGGGACCAATATTGTAGTCGCGAAAAAATTGTCAACAGCTGTCCCATACAAAACTTCAACACCTACTGGACCCAAATGTATGGGACGGTTGATTATTATGAGAAATTTTATTTTTAGGGTTCCGTACCCAAAGAGTAAAAACGGGACCCTATTACTAAGACTTCGCTGTCTGCCCGTCCGTCCGTCTGTCTGTCACCAGGCTGTATCTCAAGAACCACGTTAGCTAGACAGTTGAAATTTTCACAAATTATGTATTTCTGTTGCCGCTATAACAACAAATACTAAAAACAAAATAAAATAAATATTTAAGGGGGCTCCCATACAACAAACGTGTTTTTTTTCGGTGTTTTTGCGTTGTGGTATGGAACCCTTCGTGTGCGAGTCCGACTCGCACTTGACCAGTTTTTTTTATTTTATAAGTCAGAAATCGATTCAGTAAACGATTCTGAACAAATTATGAGTAATTTCATTGTGCATTAATTAATTTACACATTATAATACAGTCTCCACTACTCTTCAATATCAACTATAAAAGCATGTCGTGTTCAGTCGTAATATTATATACAACGTGTGACGTAACAACCGTTACCGCGAAGCGAGTGACATGTCGTGGAGTCGGTGACCTGACTTCTGAGAACTGATCGGTGTTGACTTCGAACCTTTACCAGCAACTTTTGTTTTTATATTGTTTGGTGGCAGGATAGTAAGGTTGAAAAACTGATTAAATAAATGTTGGTCCAAACTGTTAATAGTTCTAAATACATACACACATAAACTCACCCCTTCCCATAGGCTTAAACTACAAAACGCCACCAGCTACCTTCCTTTTACTGACTAAAACCCACCCGTGTGCGTGTTGCTTGTACCATGGGCCACGATAACTCTTTCGAACAACCAACAAAACCAACAACCAGGAAAATAAGCGTGTAAGGGTCGCGCCCTTATGCGCTTATTTTACTTCATTTACATTCATAAATCTGTACCCTAATTGCGTAACACACTATTACTCTCAATTTTAATCATTTTGAAGCATATTACTAATCCATTGCTCCATAAGTTCAAAAAATGTGTCTGCTCAACAAAGTAAATAACGCAATGAATGTTGTTGAACTGTCAAAATGAAACCCATTGCTACTGATAGTGTGATACGCAATTACCCTGCTGGTCATACAAGCACGCCGGTTGCGAGTACTACGCATACTAGTTCTTGTTGTGGGTTTTTCAGCTCGTTTTTCTTTAGACTCGTCAAATATTAGTTTTGTTTTGATTCAAGTCCATCTGATGCATTTAGTGTAAATTACATACAACTTACCTATCAGTAGGTAACTTAATAACATTGTCGTGGTTAGATGTATACTTGAGCTTTGGCGATGCCAGATTACAGGCTTAATTTAGTACCTACTGATGTCAAAAATTCAGTTAATGCCATAGTAACAATGTGGGGTAAATTGACAAAAATGTGAAGCAGAGGGAGGTATGTGGTTTAATTAGATTAGACAATCAGAACCAGAATTTATTTATTTGTAAGAACCAGTCTTCTGGTTACATACTGAAAACTTCTTATCCTGTGCCTCTGCAACTGGGGTCAACTACCTAAGCACGAAATCCGTAGTTTTGGCCGAAGTTACGGGCGTTTCATACTCCGTATCACTTACGGAGGTAAGATTAGTCCGGAGTCCGAACTAAGTATTAATGACAACACAACCTGACAGTGTCCCTAATCTCGATGTATTTTGCCGTCCAAAATAATTAATTTGTCACTTGTTTCGACGAAGCGACAACTTTCGGACGGGCCCGGTTCTTTGTTGACGGGCTTAGAGTGTAGACCAGGGGGTCAAGTTTTGGCAGCAGTGAAGGCATCAAACTGACCCACATTTTAGTTTTTATTCTTTCTCATAATTATTCTTTCATAATGTTTCCTAACCGTTTAATTTATTCAATTAACACAGGGTAAAAAGGTAATTGCTTAATTTGTTCAGAAAACGTTTAAAAAGACAGCAGGTTTACATTAATTTGCACCTATTGTTACAAAATTCAGGGTTGCCATTATAAAATTAACGTCTCTTGTTTTTTTAAGGCCATTTCACTCAATTTCTGCAAGTTATTCATGAATCTGAAGAGGCCCGACGCGGGTTTTTCACTTAAAATTCAACGATATTTTATCCGGTCCTCTAAAATGTCTAAGTCCTACATCATCATCATCATAATTATGATAAATGAATGGTACATATATTCAGCCTACAATGCTCACACTGCTGGGACACAGGCCTCCTCCATGTGAGAGGGGATGGGCCGTAATCTACCATGGGGCCCAGTGCGGGTTAGTAGATGTCACATGTCTTCGAATTTTTGGTTCTAGGACATGCCGATTTCCTCACGATGTTTTCCTTCACCGTTTTGAGAGCAGTGGTGAAAAAAAAAAGTGGTGATGATATAATTTACACAAAGTAAAGCACCTGACTGGATTCAAACCTACGACTTTAAATGAATGGATTTGTTTAAAATTAAATTTATATTTAGTTTTGGTGTTACCTGTGTCTACATTTTTTATTAAAATATCGCAGGTACAGTGAAGGTAAAAAGTATGTTGAAACTTTTTGCTGGGTGTACCTACACGAGACTCATATTCCAAATTGGCATTTCATCTGAAAGTATTTTACAATGTTACTAGGAATCCTTATTACCAAATACATTTGGTTTAGTATACATCAAACCGAAAATAATGTTTACGAAACGGTGTGTATATGAGTAACGGTGGAGTTTCTTACCCATTCTTCTCCATACGAAAACTATTTTTGGAATGGGCGACTAGAATCAATTCTATTTTATCGTAATTTTTGACGTTCAAAAGTGCCTTTTATGTGCCTATTTGAAATAAATGCTTTGACTTTGACTTATACAAGACCTTGTAAAACATTTTAAAAGTAACGGTGGCGTTTCTAGCCCATTCTTCTCCATACGAATACTACCTTTTGGAAGGGGCGACTAGAATCATTTCTCATTACTTTTTAATTTTTTTTTTTTTTTCTATTTTATTGTAATTTTTACGTTCAAATATGCCTATTTGAAATAAATGATTTGACTTTGACATACGACAAAATCTTATCCTCCAAAACTGTAGCCGGAGCCGAATCCCCAGTCTGTGGTACTCTAAAGGCGCTAAATGCCCTTCTGACTGCCAACCCTGAATGACATATGTTTGCGGATGAATGGAGTAATGTTATGCGGAGTGTTCCGTGAGAGAAAGGATGCACTGTGCCATTTCTTTTCTATGTTAATTAATGTAATTGGTGTTGTACCGATTTAATTACACTAATATTATAAAGGCGAAAGTCAGTGAGTGTGTGTGTGTTTATATGTTTGTTACTTCTTCACGCTCAAACGGCGGGACCAATTTTGATAAAATTTTGTATGAAGGTAGCTGACACCCGGATATTCCCACGGGATCGAGACATGCGGTTGAAACCGCGGGGCGCAGCTAGTTAACTATAAATACCTAACTAAATAAATAAATCCTTTTCATCTAATTAATTTAAAAATACTTAGTACTATTCAGAGAACCACATTTATATGATCACTATTTATATCAAAACATTATCCCGTTAAAAACGTTACTTTAAGTTTTTAAACGTCAAAAATGTATAGTTAAACAATCAATATTCATTACTTAGATTAAAGCAACGTCAAGAAATGAACCCCTGACTAAAAACAAGAAGAACAGACACATGAACCAAATAGAATTCGTGAAAATCTATTTCCCTTGATTTAGAAAGAGACATGTACCGACAGTTTCCTTATTGTTCGCCACAGGAACACAATAAGTCTATAAATAGCCTTAAACTGTCCATTACGGCCATTGTCGGCCATTGTAGGCCATTTCGACGCACCTCCCCGCCTGAGTGATTCCATTCTACGTTACACACATTGATTAATGGCGAATCCCTTTCGCGCCATTAGGCACGATCAATCATTGGTGATAAGCTTTAGAGTTTGGTCTCATGTGGTTGGCATGTTCTTTATAAGGGATTTGTTTTAATTGCGCAATTTCTGTTGCCATTAATGACAGGTCAAATCACGGTGTAGACCATAGATTTTCAACCCTATTTTGCCCACTTTGAGATTTTATTTTCTAGAACTCCATTTTTTTTTAAGAAATTCCTAATGGAAAAACTCAATAACACTTTGCCCGACCCGGGAATCGAACCCGGGACCCCACGCTCAACAGTCGCGCTTGCGACCACGAGACCAACGGGGCAGTACTGTTTCGTTACAAAGTTACTAGAATCACCGAAGAGGTCGGATTAGAGTGACACTGGCTGGTGACAGTCACTCTAGCAGAGCGTCGCATCGATGGTTGCGTGGCGGCTGTCTTCTGATGACAGCGATGATGTCAGGAGAGCCGCTGTCGAACCACGTCCACGACGAACTGCTATATCCCGGCACATTCTTGATGATATTCAAGGCGAATCATTAATACAATGACCACTTTTGTTAAAGGTTATCCTACGCTGTTGGATAGAATACTTTTAAAAAAATATGCATAACTGCATGTAGCAAAATTCAAAACTGATCTTTGCCTAAACCATCTATCATCATCTGCCTAGCCGTTTTCCAACTACGTTAGTTTTTTTTTATTTCCTTCCAGCCAACCTGATGCAGCTGAATATGGTAAGTAACTAATCACCATAATTTGACATTACTATCTAAGTCCCAGAGTCGGAAACTATAAAACAGTATAGGGTTGGTTGGTACCTACTTCTACTTTCCACATAGTTACGAGAAGTACCCAAAACCATAGACGGGTTGTGCCTGTTCACCAACTTGACGCATTTATTGATTGAACACACGCCACGATCAGTGAACGTTTGAGTGAGTATAACATTCCCAAAAGCCAGTGAAGTAAGAAAATGGAACTGAACGTGGTAGGTATACCTATAGTCAAAAGAAAGGGAAGCAAGATTTTGGATTGATTGACAATTTGACATTCTGCCGTTATCGATATCTATAACTTTATATATGTACAGGGTGATTGGAAGATGGGTGCAAAGCTTTATGGCGGAGATAGTAGGTACAGACAATTTAGAACCATTTAAGCCATGGTTGTCTTAGACGAAGTCTTACCAATTTTTTTTACCAAATTTTTGTTTTTGTGTTCGGATAGAAATCCGATATGTATTCGACGCCTCTTTAAAAAGGATCAGCGTCAGACAGAGTCCGTCTGGCATTATTACTGATATTATATGACTCGGCATTTTTGGTTTGGTTTGGTTTTTAGTTGTTCGTGTTTATGGAACGAAGTTCTTCATCGCACGTTATACTCTGCAGAGCACTGAGCCACTATGAGCAAGACCGAAAAAAGTGTAACATTTTGACCGTCGCGACACTTTTGCTGTGTATTTGTGTGTTTACAAGCGTATCATATCAGCAGCTTTGAAAGTATGCCACAAGCTATTTATTATTATTATTCCTTTACCATAATAGCATAATCAGCCTATAATGTTCCCACTGCTGGGACACAGGCCTCCTCTCTGTGAGAGCAGTGGGCAGTTATATATAGTTATGCACAACGCAGGCACAGTACGGGTTAGTAGAAGTAACATATCTTCGAATATTTGGTTCTAGCACATGCCGGTTTCCTCACGATATTTTCCATCACCGTTTTACCTTTATAATCTCTAAATTATTTTTTATTTCAGTTACTCTCAAACGTTGTTTATTTATTTCACTGTACCTGTTATTTAATACATAATATACAGCGAATCCAACTGGGTGCCCCAGGACACTTCTCGTTTATTTGTTATGTTTACTGCGAATAAATTTTTTTTTTTTTCTTTTTTATGCGAACACTCCTCCCCCCGCTCCCGCCCTCTCACTGAGAGGCCTGTGTCCCAGTAGTGGAAACATTATAGGCTTATTAGACTATGTTAAGCCACAATATGAAAAGCATCCGTCGTACGGAGCAACGTTTACAAAAAAAGATACAAATTACCAAGATGACATAAATGTATGGCTGGATGCTGTACGTATACATCCACCTGACATAATTACTTAGTCGCTCCTTACAATACCCACGGGAGAAATGGGGTGCCCTACAAACTGTCATTGAGAACGGTCGGGACCGATGGCATGACGTTTCCATTCTTTTGTTTAAATGTTTGCAAAGAGGTTCGTTACAAGCATTAGCTATAATTTCTCATATGAAATTGTTTTTTCTATAGATTCTGAACTTTTGAACGAATTACAAAAGAAGTTTGAACCACGTAGACTTAATAATTTCGTAGATAGCGTCGCCGTGCAGTGAAATTGTTCGTGATTGCACAAACGTTATTTTATAGGGGATGGTAAAAACTGTCTGAAAAATGGCCGTCATTGAAGGCATTCACCTCAAAGCTGTGCACGATGTTCTTAACAAGCAATACAAGGTTTTTTATACAACAAATAAATAAAAACAATTAGTTTTTCTTTACGAGGTTGTCACTGCACGACGAAGATAGATAGATAGATCGACATAGCTTGGCTTGAGCATCACTAAAAGAATAGAACTCCATGCATTCCTTCAATTAATAATTAATTGATCGATCAATTCAGTCTATCGCAGTCCACTGCCATTCATAGGCCTCTCTCAAGTTGCACGTCTTCCAAGGCATATTTTGCTAATTTTAGCAGTTCCATGAATTTCTTCAATTAATATTGATCGATCAATTCTGTATCTCGCAGTCTACTGCCATTCATAGCCTTCTCTCAAGTTGCACGTCTTCCAAGACACATTATGCTAATTTCAGCAGTTAAATCAACTTTAGGTAAGTACTCTAATTTTACTATCCGTGCCTTTAAAAAAAATCTTATATATCATAACTAGCTGCGCCCCGCGGTTTCACCCACATAAGTGTTGAGCCCGTGGGAATATCGGGATAAAAACTGTCCTTTGTCCTTCCCCGGGATGCAATCTATTTCTCTGCCTTTTATCGAAATCCGTTCAGTGGTTTAGGCGTGAAAAGGTAACATACAGACAGACAGATAGAGTTACTTTCGAATTTATAATATTAGTACGGATTATCTTTAATCTAATCAATCTAATATTATACTTAATCTAATATATATTTATCTGTTTATGAATACAGAACGGCAGGACCGATTTTCATGATCTACTTGACTCCGATCCAAATAGTAGAATAACTATTAAAACGTGGACAGAAATCACGAAAAAAAGAAGATAATTCACTTTCTCATACAATCGTTCTTATTAATCTGAGGCGGCACGGAGTTCGTCGGGTCAGCAAGTCTATAAATAAAATCTATACCCCCGATGAATGCTTACAAACGAAAAAACTAGCTAAATTCGCATCTTTCCTCACTTCTCCCCATTTTAACCGACTTCAAAAAAGGAGGAGGTCCTCAATGTATTTTTTATTTTTTCTAACTCCGTCATTTATAAACCGATTTGTTTTCTTCAGTTCACTTCTTTACTTGTAATGAAAAAAGGTTTTTTGGGTCTCCTATTAAGCTTAATAAAATAATAAATATCTAGGGGCTCGTGTCTAAATGATAACAGCCGCATGGGTCGATCGAAGGTCAAGTTACGCTTCTCGCGTTCAGTTTTAGGATGGGTAACCATCCATTAGGTACACATCGAGACCCCTCGGAAAGCACGTTAAGTCGTTGGTCCTGACTGTCATTCATAGTGCTTTGGCAGTAGTTCCTACCACGTGGTATCTTGTGTAACCCAGTACTTTACTGGGTTGTGGAGGTCAAATAGGTAATCGCTCCATGTAAAATACTGGTATTCAGCTGCATCTGGTTAAACTAAAAGCCGACCCTAACATAGTTGGGAAAAGGCTAGGCCGCAAGATTGAAATGTCTAGACGCGTGGCGCGTCCATCAGTAGAACATCCCGTTTTAATTTGTGCTACGTCACTCAGGAAATGACATCGTAACACACGGAAACTCAACGCTCATTCGTCAGCTGTTTGTTATTTCATCGCCCTTTTGTTTAGTGGCCAGTAATAAAATAACATAACATCACGCATGTCGGCAAGAGGTGTATAAGTAACCAAGAAGTTAAGTTCCATTTATTAGGGGGCGTTCCTATTGCCATTACCCGGGCACAAATTCATACTCCGGGATGATGCTGGCAAAATTCCTAATGGAAAAACACAAAAACACTTTCCTTGACCTGATTATAGAACCCAGGATCTCACGCTAGAAGGATAATACTGTTTTCGTGGTCGTAATAAATGTGGAAATGATCGGATGTTAACACGGAAATGGTAAGGTAATGGGAAAATATTTGTTGAATGGGGTAGTGTGGATGTCGTGTGAGTTTTTCTTTTCTTTGCAAATGATCTATTTTTATTTTATTCGTTTCATTTACAACTCTCTGGTAGATGCAGTTTAGGGACTTAGTTTGGACTGATTTATTATGTGAATCAAACTTACAGAAATTGTTGCCGAAAAAAGTTAGACTATGTTGGCTACGACGACGTAGCAAGCTACGACTTGCTACGAGATTCTCATATTAGATAAATAAAATTATATAATATTTTCTGAAACATGTATTAATTATTGTAGTTGTTTTGTTTGTCTACTCGTTTGTAATACATAAGTCTGTCTTACTTAGCTTAGATTTTTTCCGTCCGAAGTTGTGTACCTACAGACGTTCCAGGACAGCACGACCTAAACCAAGCTCCCTGGTGTAGTGTGTTATATTTTATGTGCAGATGGATGGTGTTCTGTTCATTTTATGGGTATGTGTCTTTGTTATCTGAATTGAATGATTTATTATTATTACTCCGGGGACTTAATATTATTTATAGCACTCAGTTGCACCTAAATAGTTTATGGACACAATATACGTAAATCAAGAAACTCCTATGAGACAATAGAGGATTTTAGAGCCTTAAGAGCCTTTCGTAAAAGTTATATTGCGCGTCTGGCCCATAAATTATGGACCAGACGTGCAATACATGCATTAGATTTAAATTACCGAATGTTAGAAGTAGCGAATGTGAAATCATATTGAATGGCCAAAAACTAGAATTTATTAATTCTGATTAATAAATTCTAGTTTAATATAATTTCTAGTTTATTTTGTAGGAAAACTGTCTGCAGTTTTCCTAGGAATCACGCTAGACGAGAAATTACAATGGGGACCTGCCATTTTTAACAGTATTAGACATTAAGGTGTCAAAAAACGCTCTGTATTTGGATAGCCGTTATAATAATAATAATATTATTGTGTGACCGTTCACCGCTTTCTCAACAAACAACAAGTTTTCATAAGTCAACCGTACAGCGAAGTATTTGCGTAATACACTATCAGTAGCAATGGGTTTCATTTTGACAGTTCAACAACACTCATTGCGTTATTTACGATGTTGAGCAGACACATTTTTCGAACATAAGAAGCAATGGATTAGCAATGTCCTTCAAAATCATTCAGATTGAGATTGGTAGTGTTTTACGTAATTAGGGTGCAGGTAGTCTTTTAACACATAAATGTTAAAACCTTACCTAAATATTACAGCAATCTTACGTATTCAAGAACGTTGAGATGCAAAATTACCTTAAGTAAAGTATTACGGAACTATTTCTTGCAACTTCGCACGGAGTTCGAGTTTTCCGATGAAACTCGTTTATGATATAGATAGCGAGTTTTCCATTACAAGTTTCCCTCTCTGTATTAAAAAATAGAATAACAAAACGGTGGAGCGTCCCTCTGTTGTGTTATAAATGATGACATTATGTCAAGTTATGCCAATGAAAGTGGGGATGAACACAATAATTTTATTTTTGTGAAACAAAGGATTTTACATGTTATGGCTGAACTGCCGGCTGTCGCTGAAAACCAGCGCTGTGGCTCTGTCTTGCATAGGGTCGCAGCGTAATGCTGGGCGATAGCCGTTTTGCGTGGATGTGACGCATGTTTCCCCCAACCTTTTCTTATTTTTTTTTGTTTATGTTCTTTATTGCGACATGTTTGCTGCTAATAAACGTATTTTCTTTCTTTTCTTCTTTCTAACTATGAGTAGTACGCTGGAGCAGTGGTAACGATTGCGACTTACGGGTCGTAGGTTCAAACCCAGACAGGCGCTTTCCCTTGGGATATTTTCCGACATCTACACAGACGAAGCACAACAACTTCACCAATACATACATACTAGCAGCGCCCCGCGGTTTCACCCGCATAAGTGTCGGTCCCGTGGGAATATCGGGATAAAAACTATCCTATGTACTTTCCCGGGATGCAATCTGTCTCTCTGCCAAATTTTATCGAAATCCGTTCAATGGTTTAGGCGTGAAAAGGTAACATACAGACAGACTGACAGACAGAGTTACTTTCGAATTTATAATATTAGTACGAGTATATATTTTCATTCGCCTCCCTGGTCCATAAAAGCCGAACATTGTCGAGCGACTCAACCACGCACCATAAACCAACTGAAATTAACTACCTATTCCATATTCAAATCCTTGGTTCCAATTGTTGTTAATTACACTTAAACAAATTTCCATTTAAATTAGTGTGAATTAAGGCGAAAGCGCCAGGGTAGCCCGCGAAATTCAATTTTTTTTAGGTTTTTTGCAATTTACTGGTCAGTATTAAGTTGTACGTTGATTAAAATATGATTCGCGGCCGTAACAAATATGTATTTACAGAATTATAATCATTAGTCATCAACACAACTCTCTAAGACCATGTAATCCCCAAGAATGACTATTTCATGAAATCTTGACATTTGGTGATTGTGTGACCTTAAGTTAATTTCAGTATGACAAAGTTCATAAAAATGACTGAATTTCCAACACAAACTGAACTTTTTGTGTGTATTAAAAGTTGTTATTCTAAAAACCCATGTTTGTTTACATGATTTGGAACTAAATTGCGAACACAGTATACCTAGGTGTAACGAAGCATGGAGGAAGCTTTACTTATCATAATGTTATTACAGGCAGTTATAAAGCCACGGATTAAGGCCGTCTGCACACTCCGAAACTTGTTGCTAACGCTTCAAGGTTAAAGATTAGAGCTTTCGTGTGGAAAATATAAGGGCTTGATTTAAAATGTAAATGGCGTTATTTTGAGACCCTTAATTTATTATTGTTTTATGAGGTCAGGCCGTATAATAACGGAAAACAGTTGTTTTTTTACTAAATTTATTAAGACTTTATTCGTAATAAACGACCTAATAATAATAGGAATTATACGAGTATTATAGATTAGAGAACTTCGGGCGAATTTCACCAATGAAACTGAACGCGGTTTAGATTTACTGAAGGACTTCATTTTCAGTTTCATTGGTGAAATTCGAATCTTATATGCCATGAGGTTTTTCCAGAAATATAAATATTGTTGAAAAACGTTTTCCGACAACAGAAATGGGGCTGCTAGTCTCTAAACTAATGGTATAACCAATTTTCAGGACACAAATTTGTCTAAAATGGTATGTCTATTATTATAATGGTACCAAGTTACTTTCCAACTTTGTTTTTCCTTCTATTTTCATCGTGAACAAGTTAGCAGCCTAACAACACTATGAAAAACAATCAATACGTCAATATAAGTTTAGTTCAGTAACTGTGGCTGATCAAATATGGATGGGAGTGCACTTTGTAATGACAGGATATGTGGGGTGTCAGCTAGATACGTATGGTTAGCAGCAAAAGTGGGTTCTCATGTCCAAATTTAGTACTTACATTACATGCACATAAGTTTTTATTAAGTTACTGATAAATTTTACCCAATTTATTATGAGTAGAAAAGTAAATAGCTTTCAGTGGCGACTTTGAAGTTGGCGGTACTTCAAAGTCGGCCGACCGGCGTTTCCTGAGGTAGCTGCGCGGTGCGGGAGGGGTGATAGTTGACACAAGTTCACGAATCACTGAGCTCTCGCATCACGTCAGCACAACCCTAGGAAAATATGATGAAATAAATTACACAACGTAAAGTGCCTGCATGGGTTCGAATCCACGACCTACAAACTTGTAAGTCGGGGCCGTTACCACTGGGCCACCACTGCTCTCCCAAAGACAAGAAATAAGTAAACTATAAAAAATACTGGTCTGCTTCACAAGTTTTTTAAATTTCACCGAATACGAAAATCTATTAGCAAACCATTATAGCTACCCTGTAACAGTCATAAACACTACTACTTTTAGTGTAATTTGATGTCTGTCCAAAATTAAAGTTGACACGGAAATAGAAACACTGTTATCTTGTTAGAACTCATACAAAAATATACTTAGAAATCTGGCTTCCAAAGTGGTTTTGGATTGACAAAATCTACACAAACTGTTCATTTAAAAGGTCTTTGAAATGTCAATAATTATAATATTGCAGAATAAAAACGATAACATAATTGGTCAAATCGGATTGGGCGGGTCACATCATCCGTATGCACGATGACCGCTAGGCAAAAATCTTCACACAGTGGATGCCTGATCGGCGACTCTGAGGCCAGCCCAGAAAGAGAAGGCGAGATGACCTGGACGCGTAATGCGAGGGCTGGTTCGAGGTGGCGCGGGAAAAGAGTTCCTGGAAAGATTTGGGGGAAGCCTTTGCCTAGCAGTGGGGCAGAATAGGTTAACAAAAAAAAAAAACAAGATTGCCCACTTTCCATAGAGCTCATACGCCAAGCCGCCATACATATTACAAGTGGACCCACCAGCTCGCATAGCATGACCAATTCTATCTCTATTTTACCAAGAATAGACAAAGTTCTTCCTATCCAACTCGCCATCTCTTCTACCCGAGCACGGGGCGACACGTAGACTCGCGTTTCTATGAAGAAAAAGACATTTATTCTTTCCATGGCAACCGGAAGTTAAAATCAATATAGATTTTTGTCTCAGTCCAATGTGATGTAGACTTGACACTTGTTGTTGTGTTTCTACTACTTTTGACACTTGGAGGTCCAAGAGTCAAAAGTTCGAGAAGTATTGGTGGTGTGACATTGTAGACTTTTGTCGACTGAAGAATAGTAACATTTATCCTCTTCATCGCCATGCTTAAGACGATAGAAATATTTTATACAATCTGTCATTTTGTCTATTCTTCCGTCGACAAAACCCGTTTTTATACTGCACGCGTAGCATGACGACGTTTTGTCGACGGAAGAATAGACAAAATGACACATTGCCATGCTTAGACGCGTAGAATGCGTACAAATATTAATTCTACATTCTGTTATGCTGGTGATGCTACGCGTGCTGGAAGGGCTCCCGGCACTAAACGTGCTAGACATGGATAGTCCTGAAAATTTACTGTCAACTTAAATTGTCCGTGTATTCAAACCTCAACCGTCATTCGTATCAAATGGCTTATAACACAGCCAATTTAAATAGTGTGTCAATCTGCTAAACAATACGTTTCTGTGTCTCTACGCTCTCGGCCATCAAAACCACTAATAGACTTGCAGGTACAGGTACACGGTACCTAATAGCTGGTCAGTAATTGGAACCTCTCAGGCACCTGCCTTAATTGGTTCAGATTAGTAACGTTTGCCAACCAATAGGCTCCGTCAATCACTGTTAGAGTGGAGTGGTTAGAGGGATTTAGTGGACGACAGTAACCAGTTGTGGTTGGTCGAGGGGTTCGTAGTTAAGTAGTAATCACCAGGAGATTGTCCTTGGGTGAACTTGCATTGTACATACAGGAATAATCGTCGGTTTGTGCCTCATTTCATTAAAAATCGTCTAAACGTACCTCTGCTTTTGACAATTCAAAAGTAGGTACAAGATTTAATTGAAATAAATGCTTTGAGTTTGAGTTTGCGAGTTGACTTCGGCCCCTCGTAGGGCTTCCAAAGGCACGAAACCAGGGGGTCCTGTGAAAAGTCAAAGGAATAAATCACACTAATATTATAAAGGCGAAAGTTTGTGAGGGGGTGTGTGTGAGTGTGTGTGGGGGTGTGTTTATAATGTTTGTTACTTCTTCACGCTCAAACGGTTTGACCAATGTGCCTAAAATTTGGTATGGAGGTAGCTGACACCCTGGATTAACATATAGGCTCGACATTTACGCGGGTAAAACCGCGGGGCGCAGCTAGTGAATTACCCGCAATTACCGCGGTTTCACCCGCATAAGTGTCGATCCCGTGGGAATATCGGGATAAAAAGTAGCCTAAAGGTATTTTAATCCAGGGAGTCAACTACCTCCTTACAAAATTTTATCGAAATTGGTCCAGCCGTTTGAGCGTGAAGAAGTAACAAATATATAAACACACACACACACACCCACACACTCACAAACTTTCGCCTTTATAATATTAGTGTGACTATGGCCCCTCCCTGGCCAATGTTTTATACGTACACAGATAATATGTATACCTACCTAATGATTATACAACACGAAACCATATTACAATCTATAAATAGTTACTATTCCACGTAATCACAAACAACCAATCTAGCACTTTCCCTACAAAATATTCCGAAAAACTCGACCCCAACCAATTCTATTTCAAACCAGTTACAACCTAATGGTTAATTCTTCGGGTCGGCGCGGTAAAACGTAACAAAGGGCCGACGATAAAGAGGGTCAAAGAATTGTGTCAGTTTTGTCAACAGGAGTAGGGATGTAACTTTTAGCGGATTACAAGAATTTGTTACATATTTATTCTTTATTTAATTACGTTTATATTCAACTTGCAATGTGAATTATAACTAATATGAAGTTGGCCATAACATACCACCTCTGATTTGCAGGATTTTTTTTTTCTCCTGACAGTTCATTTTGTTTATATGTATGTATCTATCTATGTATTAGTATTTATTCTTGTATTTTATAGTCATTTCCTAGCTATCTATCCTGTATGTTGCACCTGCCATGTTTTGTCTCTGCATCACCCTAAAGTTGACGGGTAGAAAATGCCTCAGGTATTAAGTCCGCCTTTGTACAGTATTATTTTACGTGTGCATAAAGTTTTAATAAATAAATTAATATAAAATTCAAAGTCCTGACTGACTGATATATCAACGCACAGCCTAAACCGCTGGTCCTAGAGACATGACATTTGGAGGGTGTGTTCTCTGTGAGACTGAGACTGTGAACGTTCTTAAAATTACGAGAATTACCCCTCGTATTTATTATGTCTCACGGTGGGACGTCATTACGTCATTCTAGAGGTAGTTGCTGAAAATCAGCGCAGTTGACCTGTTTTTGCACAGATGCGACGCACGGATTAATAATTGTTCTTATTATTGTTGTTTGTTTGTTTGAAAAGTAGTTATTTTTCGACTCTGCAATTAGCATTTTGTTGCCAGTGTCGCGGGCGCATCACCGATTCATTTGTATTGTCAATGTCAATTAATGTGAGTTATCTTTGCTCCCTGGCCCTGAAATCAAGAAATGGACAAAATTAACAACTTTTTATATGCTTTTGAGTACGAGGCTGTTGGCTACTTTGTATGTGTATATTTTATGTCTTTTTTTTTGTAATGTGCGTTTTGTTTGTGCATAGTATTTTTTTTCTCTCTTTCTTTCTTCTCTAGTTTGATGTCTATTATTTACAGTCTATAAGACCATGACCTCCGCAATACTTTCAGTTATAAACACGCTTTTATTAACCTCACTTGTTTTACTGAAATTCTTAAATGAATTTAAAAACGCCCCAATTTTTTTTGTAAATCACTTGTAAGGAATACCATTTTGATCGCTGAGGATTACGCGACACGTCCTGAATTTTTTTCCATGACGACGACGCGACGTGGCGTTCTAATGGGACGTGTCATTGTCAATCTTGAATACGAAATTCAAACGAAGTGGGATACCAAATGAACAACATAAAGCTAAGCATGCATAAATGAACAACACGAGGAAAAGCGATCGCGTTTTTAAGTATAAAAAGGAGGAGAAGTAGATTTTATTTACTGTATAAAATTGCCAAGCCTGAATAAAATACTTATAGAAAAATATTCACTAACTTTCGTTTGTATAAAAAAAATTAAATTTAAAGTTCTTCTGAATTGGCTACCCTGCATTATAGGCACGTCAATTTCAATCGCAAATACGCCTTCCAACTATTTTAGCGACAAATAAAAACAATTATTTTCTAGAAAACAAGGCATTTCTACACCAATTATCCGTCATCGCGTGCTCAAAAACTATAAAACAAATATATTTGGTACATAAAAGAGCAATAAGCTATATTTTTCTGTATAAACCAGTGTTATAAATATATTATGTAGGCACCTATTTTCATAACATTAGTACCTACAACTTTTCCAAGAAAAATATGCGCTTCGGGAATCATCGTCTATCGTCGGAAATACAAACTTGGGATGATGAGATCTAATAAACAGCTGTTACCGACATGGAATTATAGGTACTACAAAACGCGTTAATACAAAACTGAGAGCCTTACCTCAGTGATGCAAAGTTGGTGCTAATTCGGAAAGACGAATGTTCCCGAAGCGCATACCTTTTCTGGTTTACCTGTACTTTAGTTTGCATAAGCGGTCAATGATACATATCTACGGCCAATCAGTCAAGCGTTTGACCCAAAACGTAGCACAAACTAATATTAGTAAGATTTAATTAACATTTGTATGAGCCTCTGTGATAACATCTAAAAGGAACACGCTACCACCTGTATTTGTCGTAGTTTTTTTTTTAGCATAAAACGCCTCCCTTTGCTAAACGTAAAAATGTTTTATACGGACAGTGATGTGGTGGTATATTTGACCTCGTAATGGCTTTAACACCCACACTCTAAGGTTGAATGTCACTTGTACGTCACAAAAAGTCAAGGTCTAGTTTTGCATTAAAACCAATATGACAGTCAGTTAGTTCCTATCTTAGTGAAGTTTCAATTCACTGGAAGTTTTTGTCAAAAGCGCGTGTAACTTAACTGCGACTATACCTGTAACTATTTATTTTACAGACAAAATAATATTTATTTAGTATTAAAATATTGACATGAGAGAAAAAAAAATTTTTTTTAACAATCATAATGATCATGCTGTAGTGTGTAAAAATAATAATCCTACATTTTATATGCACGTGATCGGACGGTAGTATTTAGTTGCGAAAACGTACGTACGTTTTCGGAAAGTTTGAAGTCGTCAAACAGTTTCAATAAAAATAAGACTTAGAATGGAATAGCAAAATGTTTATTAGATCAGATCAGATTATCTAGAATATAGATATTGTATGATCTCTTGTTAGACCATACATCTGGGGGCACGGGAGTGCCCCCTCATATCGTCGAGTCGAGAATTTTTTCATATACACCATTCGAAAGAGCGCAAAATACTGAACAAAACTGTATACTCAACTCATTTTGGGTATTTTGTCCCTTACCTCAATTGAACCTACGGTCGACGATATTTTGACTAAGGTGTAGAGTTTGTGAAGTTAGGGCGTGTAGAGTCAGAAGCTTGGCTCTACATGAGATCTGATAACTTTTTGACAGTGCGAGCCATATGTAGTCTCGTCTTGGCAACATTTTACATGAAAATGTTTTTGGTGGGATTACTTTTAGATGAGGGATGAATGGAATAAAAGAAGGTAAGTACTGAAACACTATTGTATTGTACCAAAGGTGTGAAAACTTATATGTAAAATGAGCTTAATGGACTGATGGTGTGGAAATGAAGTGAGTGACGCGGCCCTTGTTGGCTGTGCGAGAACGCCTGGCTGACTTGATAGCCCAACGCGAACTGAACTAATTATTATGAGTTGAAATGAATGTGTGGCGTGAACTGCTGAATTGCAGAATGTGCGGTTGTACCGTACAAGATATACAGGTGAGTACGTAATTTTATAAAGGTTTAATAATTATATAGTCAGCCATCATCTGCCTAGCCTTTTCCCAACTATGTTGGAGTCGGCTTCCAATCTAACCGGATGCAGCGGAGTACCAGTATTTTAAATGGAGCGACTGCCTATCTGATCTCCACAACCCAGTTACTGGGTAACATGATAGGTAATAGGTAATACGGGCTGGTTTCCGCAACTCCACGACAATGCACGTATTTTGCGTACAGGTGGGTAACATGATACCCCTTGGTAAGACTGGTTGTCAGACTTTCGGGCTTCTGATGACCAGTAACGACTGTCAAAGATCCACAGGGGTCGTGGTATATAAAGATGGTCACCCATCCACGGACCAACCGCGGCAAGAGGAGCTTAACCTGATCGAACGACCCGTGCGGTTGTTATTACTTAGCCACAAGCCCACAGCAATTATGTGGTCAGCCATGATAACGGACCCACTAGTTCCGCGCGGACTATAGTAACACCTACGATACTATTTTTCGACACAAAACTATGCACTTTTTGTTTATTTTCAAGCGTAACTATTTGTCTCTGTCATCAAAGCGTTCGTGCCACAGCGAAAATACATTTTTGAAACAGTTTTGTATTTCACTATCTTTTGTTTGGAAAACATTGCCAGGCTTCGACGTTTTTTTTCAGCAGACATCTCTAATTTGACGTTCGTAGGCCGCCTGCTTTTTGCTAGGTATACCTAAGAATATACAGGGTGTAAAGAAACCCATCACATAGTCGCCATTTACGCATTCTTTACATCAAACTAAGTAACATTGCATAAAAATAATGGCTGGGAAACGACTTTTATTTTTGGTGTGAAAATTTGCTGTTTGCGGTGGTGCGCAATGTAACACACGCAAAACATTGCGCTTAGGTATGGGTGCATGCAACGGTTCAGGGGTCGTGGGGGTATTTAAAGTTGGGTTATACCAACGACGATATAATACTATTAAAAACTGGTTTTCGAGAAAAAACTTCAGTATATGAAATTAAATTTTGACCTTCAATATCTCCGTTACCACTTTACCAGAAGGCTCCCAGGTGTGGCCCAGTACAAAAAAAAAATGTAGGCATCGTTAAGTGTCATTTTACACCCGTTAAAAAACCTATTAATATTTGCTAACTTATTAATAATAATAAGGTCTACTATTTTTTATATTTTTAAATGTTTTTATATTTTTTATAGGTATTCTAATATTTAAAAATATAATTTATATGTGTTATTTAATGAAATAAAGGAAATAATAATAATAATATTCCACAACTATCACACAACGCCGTCTAGTCTCAAGCTAAGCAGAGCTTGTGTTATGAGTACTAGACAACTGATAAACATACTTATATATTTCTAAATACATACATAAATAGATAAATTACACCCAGACACAGAACAAATGATCATGGTCATCACACAAACATTTGTCCTGGGTGGGAATCGAACCCACGACCTCCGGCATAGCAGTCATAGTCACTGACCACTAGACCAACAGGCCAGTCTTAATTTAATAATTAATTAATAATTAATTAATGGGTACTGAACAGTATTTTTATTAAACTTGCACTGTCCCACTGCTAAGCAAAGGCCGCCCCCAAATCCTTCGAGCCATCCTTTTCCAGAGCCATCTCGACCCAACCCTTACGGTACGTTGTCTTGCCACCTCTTCCTATGAACATACAGGTATATTTTCCGTCATATCGCAACTTTTTCTATCACCCATTATATAAAAGTTGTTCCTCGAAGAATAACTTAGTCACTTTCTTACTAACTTGGTTCACGTTCTTTTCGGATTGCCGTTCCATCGGACTATGAGAGTAAAGTAACAGAGAGTGCACCTGTGTTTACGCACACACTTGTGCACTATAGTATCTCCTGCGTAGATACGCAGGAGATACTATAATAGTGCACCTCTATTCTCACCGTGACCGAAATCGGTCGGGAGGCTATTATTATTATCTGTTGATAATTTATTTTACCACTTATGTCCCTCTCACAGAGAGGAGGCCTGTGTCCCAGCAGTGGGAACAGTACAGGCTGATTATGTATGTATTGTAAATTCTTTTGACAATTCGGTTTCTATCCCCACAAAGTTATTTCGATAGTTTTTTTTTTTCACATTTTTTTAATTATTCTGTTACTGCTAGGCAAAGGTCTCCCCCACATTTTTACAATTCTTCTTTATGCTGTGCCTGCTCCGTCCTATCGGTTAGTAACGAGTCCGAATCGTCACGCCAGCGTTTCTTGCCTAGCTCGGTGACCACACCCGTCTTCATGCACCCACTATGTCTGGCCCATCTGTCTTAATGCATCCCATAGATGTGACCCGCCCAGTCCCATTTCAGCCTCGCAGACTTATCGCCACTGTCAGCGATACGGAGACACGTTCATAATACAAAATGGAAATAATATTAAACCGACAGCTGTAACAGTGTTATGAAATATTTCAACGAAAACGTTGTCGATTACTCGAAACGCTTTTTGCATGTCAAGAGCTTGTCACTTTGCGTTTGCCTAACTTAATGTTACCGTTTTAACACCCCAGTCACAAACTTCAAAGTAGCGAAAGAAATAAACATTGTTGTGTTAAATAAACAGAGCCGTTCGCCATTTATTATGACAAATGGAATTCAGGTTTATAAGACCGAGCGGCCTCGAGCCGTGGAATAGGAAAAATGGAGTGTCTACACTTTTACGTTCATTTTAGTCTAAAAATCGTTAAGCATAATTGGGATCTTTCTAATCGTGACCTGAGGAAAGTGTAATATAAAATATCTTTCTTCTAACTAATGTGTTTGAGAAGAGCGTGATGGCACTGACAGAGAAGACACCACCATGGCGGGCGTGATCAGCTTACGTTTGCCCCTGCGACATACCTAGTATCCCGTATGTGTCCAATGTTAGGTAAATGGTGGACGTTTTAAGGGACTGTCTTATGTAAATTCGACGTTTAAAAAGTACTGATTCCCAGCGTAGTTTGAATAAATGACTTAGATTTTATTTTTGATTTCACTGTCTCTATCCCTGCACAATGCAGCAAACGTCCATGACACAGCAATCTACATTCGGGTATGCCAAAGTGACCTGGTCAGTGGGAAGCTGCTCAATTTTCTCGCACATTAGAACTCCATTTCTTCTTCCTCCATGTCTCAAGCAGACATGTCCTGACGTCCCACCCAAATTCCCTAGACATTGTCGATCTATTAAAGTGGCTCTTAGGTACCTCAATTGACTCCTTGAAATTAATAGTCGTTCCCCGACAATATTAAACGTCAGAATTGGAATAAATAAACTCGTCATCAAAAGACAATCAAATTGTTCCATTTAATTTAGAAGGTAGGTACAAGGCGCCGCCGCCGCTGTGAAAGTTTAATTGTTAACATACTGTCTGTCTAGACTAAAATTAGACACCTACAAATGGCTAAAGTTAATTAACAGTAGCTTGAATTTGGTGTTCGCAGCTAAGTGTTCGGTTGAAAACACTTACGTTATTTCTTTAGAGCTGAAAATATGTATCTTTTTAATATGTCAGATCATAAAAATGTTTGGATGTTGTAAACCTATAAGACGCAGTGTTTTAAGATTCGAATAAAACTGAGAGGCAATTCTCGTAATTTTAAGAACGTTCACAGTCTGATCTCAGTCTCAATCTGTAAAAAATACTTCTAATATCTTCCCTACATTTTGACAAGTTTTTGAAATTTTTTTGTCGCCGAGATTAGACTATGACTAGATTTTGAACGTTTTAAATTACGAGAGGCCTTCTGAAATGTTTGAATGAAAACTTAAATTGCTTTAGAAACGGGTCGGTTGTGACGGCATTACATACGAACTACGCATCACACTGACGTCACGCAAAATCCTGCATCGTGCTATGACCTCGCAAATAACATATACAAAGTTCCGACATCAATCGTCGGGATAATTCCGATCCAGCCTGTCCCTTGCTGCCCTGTCCCAGCGATGCCCTAAGCCAAGATCCGTACCCCACAGGGGGTGCCCTTAGCGTATAGTCGCTTAGTTAAAAACTAAGCGACTATACGCTAAGGGCACCCCCAGTTTTTTAATCCATGGCTGGAGGCCTTAATAAAAAAAACAAAAACAATCGGCGGAAAATTGCCCACCAGATACGACACCCGACTGGTTGGAGGATCCTCTGTTTTCTATGGAAGATGAGTGAACTTTACCCATGTTCGCCATACCTCGGTCAATTGACGGTTAAAGTGCCATATCAATAGATCCAAAAAGTCGAGAGGTGTCGCGGGACATCCGGTTACAACGAAGTTCCTTTCGCTGTATCTATATATCTTTATACTAATAATAAAGCCGAAGAGTTTGTTTGAACGTGATAATCTCTGGAACTACCGGTCAGATTTGAAAAAATCTTTTTGCATTTGATAGCCCAATTCTTGAGGAAGGCTATAGGCTATTTAATATCACGCTATGACCCTTGGGAGCCGAGCAAAAAGAAAAAAAGTCAGAATGATCGCTAAGCGAATACGAAGTGTTGCGACGGGGTGGGGGGGTACAAGAAATTTCTCGCGGACGAAGTCGCGGGCAGAAGCTAGTTTTATATATTATGTAAAATAAATAACAGACACATTGAAATAAATGAACAACGTTTGAGAGTAACTAAATGAAAAAACAAAAGAGTCGAGACGGTCAAAATGCTACATTTAATTCGGTCTGAGCTCTCATATGCCAAGTAAAAGTATAACGGACGATAACGAACTTTGTACCAATAAGGGCTGATTTCAACAAAGCCAAATCTTTTATCCGAGAAGTAAAATTGACGTCTGACAGTAATTTATAGTATGGAAATCCTGTCAAAAATCCAAAATTTATTCTCAGGGTAAGACTTTTATTCTAGGTATAAAATTTTGTTGGAATTCGCCCTTAGGGCTGATTTTACCAAAGTCAGATATATTTTATTAGTGGAATAAAATTGACGTCTGACAGTTCTAGTATGGAAAAACTGTCAAAAAATCAAAATTTATTCTCAAGATAAGACTTATTCTAGGTATAAAATTTTGTTGGAATTCGCTCTTAATAATATAAATTATGTAATGTGGTGTACCTAAAAAATGTGTTTGATCCAAATAGCCTGTGAATCATAATACTACTGTATTATCATTTTGCCAAACTTACTTCAAATTATTCACTTCAGGTTCAATTATTTATTTATGATTTTTTTTGTTACAGGACACTGATACACTGCTTCAGCACCTCTGAATAATGCCTAAATTATATTTGGTAGATGATTTCAATTAAACAACACTCGTTTCATTCCTACAGTTCACCTAAATCAACCCAACATACGTGTCAAAATGAACTCCCATTCTAATAAAGCTGTTTCTATTTTCGTCACACCGACGACAGGGGGTCTATTTTATAACTGCTATCTCCATGTCATGAACGTCTAATAAATGTCAACAACCTTGAACCCTTGCCTTTGTGGTTCGTTCAAGGCTCCCTTGTCGTTGACAAATGATTCATGAGAAACAAAAGACAGAGGAAATGCTTTCGTCATGAGCGTGTATAACTACGTAAGGTACAGTGTCGATCAAAAGTCCTTAAGCAAATTCGCAAAGTTATAGTTTGAAGTTTAGTTAGTGACTTACGACCTTCTTTTAATGAGTAATTTGACACACACACCCGCATATTACTCGAATAATCACGCTATTGAATATAGTTCCGTGTCATGTTCGTCTTGTTCACATAGTTCGTAAAACTTTATGATTATACCCACAGAAATCTTAATAAATAAATTAATTATAAGGTGGACAGATGCACCATTCACCGCGAAAGAATGTTGTGGTTCTTTGTTGGTTGATAATAATTTGATATTGTGGGTTAGTGAAGTGTGTTTAATCTATTAGAGGTGTTAATAATTTTGAAACGCAAGCAAATTTAAATATTGAGATGAAAGCGGATATTATCGCGCTGCGTAAAAGTGGACTTAATATTATACCACAAATATTTGATGAAACCGGACTGACTGTGAGTATTATGATTTAATTCTTTTATCGAACATTTATTTAATTAATGTATAACTGCTGATCCTTGTAGTTATTTTATTAAACGTTTTATATTTACCATAGGGTCTAAATAGAAGAAAAAATATATATTTCCAAGAGTTTATTTATTTACTTTTGGAATGATGAATATAACATTAAGTATAAATTATAATCTTATCATTTGAACTATTTTCAATTTTTTTTTTTTTCAAAATAGTAGTTAATAATATTTTATCATTTTGCTAGTAGCCTTACAATATTCCTTTTTTGTTTTAGAGAAATTACCTACCTACTGTGAGTAGGAAGGTCAAAAGGTCGGAGGGTCCGTGCCAGTCGAACGCGATCGACAGTGGAAGGCCCCAGCTGGTCAGTGAATAAGAAAGAAATGTTGTTTTAACCAACCAGTTACCAGATGAAGTTGCATTGCAAGGAAATATGCAGAAATATGTTTAAATATTATAGGATCCATACGCCAGCGTTTACTTGATAGCATGGATAATAATGGGGGTTATACAACGTATTATGTTATAAATTACAAATTGATTTTAGTAATATTAAAATAATATTGTGTCTTAACCGTATTAAGGATTATTTTGAGGTTTATAGTTTCAATCTTCTTTTCATAATGAAAATGAATACTTAAGCTATAACCGCAATATATATATATAGAACAATATTATTTTATTAAAGATACTTACAATATTTTAAGTCTAATGGTAGTAGTTCACATGCTTTACTTCAATAAATTGTTCTTTATGAGAAAATAAACTGTTTTAAAAGTTTATTTATAAAATTATAACGAATAAAATTTTGGAAATCACTTAAAAATCTTTTTTTTTTATCTCATATTTCAATAAAAATATAATAATACAAATAAAATAAATATTACATTATTATTCTCGTGTATTAATTAATCGAATAATAATAAAAAAAGATAAGAATATTGTTGAAAAGATAAATTAAAGTTTCATCTCGAGATTCGAACCTAGGCCAACTTGTTTAATAATCCAATACGCAACGCTATCCGCTAGCGGTACTTGTTATGAAGATGTGAATTTTAGCAATCGTATGAACCAACCAAGGTCATACGTAATTACGCCGCGCGTGTGAAAAAGCGACGGTATAATTATTTTTTGTTTCGTTCGACGTTAGCCAGTGTACACACACAGATGTAGGTACGGGCCTGCGCGGCGCGGGCGCGTGTTCACAGAAATTTCAACTTTATTGTGCCTATGCAAATTTGTTGTAGACCGTATGTGTGTGATAGTGACTATCTTTGTTTGTCTCTGTGTGTCACTGTGTCATAATCTTAGCTACTATAGGGTATGGAACAAGAGAGTAGTAATTACGCATGACGAAATTCTTTAGGGTTGCAGGGACATGTTACGATGGAATTAGAACATAATTCTAAACACCCTGCGTTGAAATTTTACGTCATTTACGACAAACAAAATTGCTGTTCCATAGATTTTGAGCACCTGTTGCATTTGCGACATTTGCTGTTCCAAAATCAGGAATTATCTTTAGAATTTCATTTTTTTTTAATCAGCCTATAATGTTCCCACTGCTGGGACACAGGCCTCGTCTCGGTGAGAGGGAGCGGGCCGTAATCCACCGCGGGCCCAGTGCGGGTTGGCAGAGGCCACATGTCTTAGAATTTCATATATCCACATAATACTTCTAGGTGTGTAGGCATAATTCTGGAATTAAGCTGGTAAGATCTTGTAAAAAATAAAAGAGCTGAATTAGTTAGTGGATACAAAAAATGGCTACTTGATCGGCAGTACGTTGCCATTGTCAATACCTAACAAATCGTTGTTATAAAAACCAGTTTTAAAGTCTGTATGGGTCTCGTATGTCGTCGCTATTAGCGGCGGATGTGTTGAACTTATCCATATAAGACCAACCAACTTTGTACCTACCATATCCGGCGAATAAATGTCTTTGTCTTTGTCTACAGAATACCGTAGACAAAGACAAAGACACCGGATTCAGCTGCGCAATCGTCAAATCCATACTAATATCATACATGCGAAAGTGTGTCTGTCTGTTACCTCTTCACGCTTAAACCGCTGAACCGATTTAGATGAAATTTGGTATAGATATAGTTGAGCCCCGGGAAAGGACATAATACAGTTTTTATCCCAATATTTCCACGGGATCGACACTTATGCGGGTGAAACCGCGGAGCGCTGCTAGTCATATATAATATTATGTTTCCCAAACAAAGTACTATTCGTCAACACGCCCACATTAGAAACCTCCACCGGGACCAGAAGATGGATCTCTCGTAAACACAGAAAAAATGCCGTCGGGGGACCGCCCGTCAGAAACGAGGTTCCTTAGGCAATACTCACACGCACACAAACTCGTAATATAATAGTAAGAGAAAAAAAGTCGACATGACAATTTGTACCAGTCGCGCCAGGTCACGTAGGAGATGGCTGGACAAACTGGATAGGTTCCGTCCACAAAATGGAAGGAGCAAGCACGGGCTCGCGTAAGATGGAAGGAGTGGAGGGAAGCCTTTGCCCAGGAGTGGAACAGAAAAATGTGAAAACCTTGTCAAATTCATACGCAAAGATTATAACTGTCTTTCCGTTAAACGTTTTTGCTGATCGATGAGCGACGCTTGTAATTTGACATTTCTGTTTTATACATAGGTAGCTAGTAGTAGGAGGGGCCCGTGGCTAAATAATAACAGCCGCACAGGTCGATCGATCAGGTTAAGCTACGCTTGCCGCGGTTGGTCTGTGGATGGGTGACCATCTTTACATACCGTGACCGTGACCCCTCCGTGTCTCGGAAAGCACGTTAAGCCGTTGGTCCCGGCTGTCATTTGTGGATCTTTGACAGTCGTTACGGGTAGTCAGAAGCCCGAAAGTCTGACAACCAGTCTTACCAAGGGGTATCGTATTACCCAGTAACTGGTTTGTGGAGGTCAGATAGGCAGTCGCTCCATGTAAAATACTGGTATTCAGCTGCATCCGGTTAGACTGGAAGCCGACCCCAACATAGTTGGGAAAAGCCTAGGCAGATGAGATGATGACGTAGGTTGCTAGTAAGTAGATACTTATAACTATGGTGAGGGGCTGGTAACTTAACTGCTCACAAAGTAATCGATTTGTTTCCATGTTATGGCAAATTTAGGCTGCTGTATCTTTAACAGAACAGGCTAACATAGTGTGTACTGTACGAGTACAACTCTGCCCGACCCTACGGGGAATACAGGCGTGCAGTTACTTATAATAATATTATGTTTAAGTTATTCCTTCAGTGGGAGTTTATATTATAAATTATAGATTGTTTGCCAAGGGAGCAAACAACTATTTTGAAGGCGAAAGTTCAAAGTACGTCACTCGAGCTTAAAATTGTGTTGCTCCTGAGGAGGACACTTCAGAAGTGACAAGCACAATCGCTATGACAGAACAGCCCCGATTAAAGCAAAGTGCCGCCATTATCAGCAGGTCGAAGGTCCCTGGGACTGTCACTGACAAACGATGTCGGAAAACAATAGGACTTGTCGTGACACGTTGACACTCAGACGACTGACCGCTGGAGAGAGGTCGTTCATTTGAAAGCTGACGTTTTCTGGGTTCCTGTAATTTACGGGCCGTGTTTGTTGTATCGGTAATTTGCATTTTCATTGGGAAACATTGTAATGCAAGATGTTGTTCTGATGCGAGTTATGTGATTTTAATAAAAATAATAACGGTGTAATCAATTTGTGTCTTGGCCGACTTTTTGACCACCCTGTATATTTATACAGGGTGGTCAAAAAGTCGTGGATCAAACGAAATAGGGAGATAAAGGAGGTCAAAAAATCTTTCTACAGTTTAACCATAATTCAGTTGCCCTAAAAGTTATGAATATTTTTGTATACCGAGTTCTTTTACAACTAAACAATTTTTTTTTATTATTTAAAACAATAAAACAAACAGTGTTGTATTATTACTAGATAATGTATCAGCACTACAAAAGTTCTATTGCAGCTCTGGCTACCAAATTTCAAGAGCAATAAAATTATTTCCAAAAATTTTTAAGCGTTACCAAAAATATTTTCTCACTTTAAAATCGTTGGAAATGACCATGATGATCCACTACTTTTTGACCATCCTGTATAAAAGCCACTGCCATAGATAAGATAGAAAACTTTTATTTCAGACAGGAGTACTTAACAATTTTACATAACTTCTAGTGTTAGTAGGTTACAGACACAGATTAACATCATCATCATCTGCCTAGCCTTTTCCCAACTATGTTGGGGTCGGCTTCCAGTCTCACCAGATGCAGCTGAATATCAATATTTTACATGAAACAACTGCCTATCTGACCCCCACAACCCAGTTATTGGGTAATACGATACTCCTTGATAAGACTGGTTGTCAGATTTACGGGTTTCTGACGACCTGTAACGACTGTCAAAGATCCACGAATGACAGCCGGGACCAACGACATAACGTGCTTTCCGAGCCACGGAGGGGTCTTGGTATGTAAATACACAGATAACATATACACAGATTAATGAAAAAAGAAAAACATAGGGACACAGAATAAATCCTTCTTATTTAGTTCACGATATGTCTTTTAAATTGGTCCATTATTGGAGGAGGAAATAGGGCGAGAGTAAACCTCGAATTATGGCTTTTTACTTAGGCTTTTTCAAAAGTCTCTCCGACCGCATTTCTTCTTAAAATTCAGCGTGGAGCTGCATCCACATCCGCAAAATCTTCCTGGATTTTGCCGATGTGGATGCATCTCACCGATGCCTGGATCTCACCGATCTGCGAATACACTGAAAATACTGCCGCCGCGAATACGCGTTATCAGGGATGCACATCCCATTGCCATAGACATGCGGGATTTAGCTGCTCCCAAATATAAGAAATAAAACTAGGTATTCGTGATCCGAGGTTATACTCGTACAGTTTAATCAGCAAGACTCCGGAAAAATAATACTTTTTGAGCAAAGAAAAAATATACTGTAAAGAATGAAGCTTTTTCTTTTCCAGACAGTTTTTTCTATGATGTGAACCCGATAGGTTCATCTTAAACCTAGGCTAGATCGTCTCAAATTCAAGAAACAAGATATGACAAGCCAATGACATCGATCACAGAGACAGAGTTGTTTGTCAACGTAATTCGGTAAAAGGATTCCTGCGTAAAATACTTTATCTGCTAATGGACAAGTGTCTCATATTACTCTCTGCTATACCAATTTATCTAGCGGCTTCAATGTCCCTCAAGTGTCTGTTTCCCTAACGAATGAGATACCAACTTATACGTATAATACGTCTCTAGGGCTACCACACTGCCATTTGACCAACTTGAGTAACAAGTTTCTTACAGAGTTGATGACCATAAGTGAAGGACGGTTTCTCGTTAGCAAAGTTAGGCATAGGGGTCGGTTCGGTGGGCATTAATTTGTTTGTGGCAGCCCTAACGTTGTATCTATATAGCGGTTCCTGTTGGCGTGCACTTATGTAAAATGTTTTCGAAAATCGATAATTTATAGAGAGTTAGAACTTTAGGACCCTTGATGAGACATGCGAATAATGATAAAGTTGATAAGTCAGAGTTAGCTGTAGTGGTTCAGATTTTTTCGATTATCTCATTTCAGTTGCCTTCTTTGAAATCACATTATTTGTTTGAACATGTCTATTATTAGTTATCATCCCTATTGGTCTGATGATCATGGCCTGCAACGTAGTATTTGCGAAGTATTTGCGAAAATGCGAACCCAAAGACACCGACTTTCGAAATAAAAGTTATTTTTCGCTTTGTAGTGACTTTTTTTGGAAGTCGGTTGTTTTTTTTGTAAAAAAAAAATTTGGGTTAAAAAATGTTTAAGGGCAAATTTTTCAATCGACTAATAATTTTAGTTCATAGAATAAAATTGACGTCTGACTGATTTTGTATGGAAGAACTGTCCAAAATTTTAATTTATTCCTCCAATAAAATTATCTGGGGTTGGAAAAATCAACCCTTAAATTTCTTTGCCTGTGTCCGTCGGTCTTTTAAAATGAAAACTCTTTGGAACAGGCAAACTGGGCTGACTTTGTAGTGTGTCCTACTTTCCTGTACGCAAAGAAGCGTTTATTATGCAAATACATTAACGCCTGCGCGGACTTTTTGCGATTTTTTTTTTTTTTATTTTTTTTTCGTCTCTCTTCAATAAAATATAAATTATATCATATATATTGTGGCCCTTTTTCATACGTTTAATACTTTACATTAACAGTCAGGTATTTGTAGTTTCTTATAAAATGTGGAGATGACAATGCGATAATAAATGAAAACACTGACAATTTATACTAATGCATAGGAATAGGGGTATTTAGAAACTATATCCATACTAATATTATAAAAATTCGAAAGTGACTCTGTCTGTCTGTATGTTACCTTTTCACGCCTAAACCACTCAACGGATTTCGATAAAATTTGGCTGAGAGATAGATTGTATCCTGGGAAAAGACATAGGATAGCTTTTATCCCGATAAACCGACGCGATCGATACTTATGCGGGTGAAACCGCGGGACGCTGTTAGTAACAAATAAATCGTAACATTGAAAATAAAAAAGTATTTTTTTCTAACAAACTAAATAGTAGTGGATGCCATCTATGGGTTTTCCCAATCTTTGACTAGCTCTAGTGACTAAACTATTGGATATATTTGATTGAATATTTGGATACAAACTGAGAACCTCATTAGATATAAGCAGTTTGATTTGTGTCGTAGTGTCGTATCCACCTTGTATATTCCATCACCCATTCCTGACTTTAGTTTAGCAATTTTCTTAACTATTATTGTATTTATTCCTCAATTTTCATGATTGCACCTACCACTAAGCTGTTTGTCTTTGCATCACTTAAAGGTTGACTGGTAGAAAATGTGTACATTTATGTGCTTAAAGTATTAAAATAAATAAATAAATATTAAAAAGAACGGGGTTCTTAACAATTATATTTGTTCCAATAATCTATATCAATAGCGATCTGTATGATTATAATATTATACTGGCAGTTTTGATTATACTGGCTACCGTCAGCAGCTTTCAATCTTTAACTGAAAATAGCCTATAGAGCTATAAGCTGCCGGTCGATTCTGTAAAAATCTCACCGTGAAAACTAAGGTGAAGTGAGCTTGTTTTTGCTAGGAATTGACACATTGACAGCTCACACCACGCTCACTTCACCTAAGTTTTCACGGTGAGATGTTTACAGAATAGCACCGCTGTTGACATTCTACACGAAAATCTTTAAACTCCATCCTAAAATAATTTACTTACTTCGTAACTGAATTTATACTAATCAGGACTTTGCAATCTGGTAGGCCCTTCAACATTAGCAGTCACGTAGGTACTCCAAAGAACCCGTCCATATTGTAATTGAAATCGTATTGTCCCTTTCTAGTCCATCAGTTGGAAAGAGACGGAATGTAGCTTTAAGTAAATTAAAATTGGATTAGTAAAGTAACGAGTTTTGATTACTTTGGGTAAGTTACTAAGTAACAGTTTGTTTTGTGAAATTGTTGAAACTGGTCCTTTAAAAGGTTAACTGCCGAAAATCTGGAAATTTTGAAGATATTTTAAACCTTTCTAGTCCGATTTTGTCCTGTGTTTAATAAGATTGGACAGAAACCAAGAGATCTAATGTTCCACTAACTTTTCCTGCGGCTCACGCGCGTGGAGGTCGAAAATTATCTATATTATTGATATCTTCGAAACTATGCATTTTTGGACCACACATTCTAGGACTTTTTTTTATTTACTTTTACTTATAGATTAATTATAACTTATAACCCTAGAGTTATGGGATAAAAAAACACGTTGTATAGTTAGTTAGTCTTTTAATTTATTACCTAGTCTAAATATCTATTTTGAACTATTTCTTAAGGTTCAGTAAAGCATCATACTGTGTCGTGTCCTTGAGGGAGGAAAACTTGTTCAATGTTCTATAAATAATCTTATCCTTCCTAAAATTAGTCTTGTTAGGTATGTGTTTAAAATTTATAAAAAATATAGTATAGGTGAAAATATTTATGTAATGTCAGGCAGGATTTTTATACACTTGAGAACCTAATCAATGAAACACGTTTCATGAATGAATCTCTGATCTGGCTTGCTTTTATTTCCCGTATATGGAATGAATATTTTGTCGCGCCCCTGTCTGTACTCCCAAAGTAGAAAATGAATGAGAAAATTCTCTAACAAAAATAGTAAGTATGACGTATATGCCCGTCTATGACGCAGGCACTACATTATCATAATGATACTTTGTGATATTTGGCGTTTACGTCAAATTGGATAGAAGATATGACGCCTCGCTACATTGAAGTCTGAAAGTGTCTTCAGACTTCGTATTTTTTTGATACGATGCTTGAAATATAGTTTTTATTTTTAACCGACTTCAAAAAGGAGGAGTTTCTCAATTCGACTGTATATTTTTTTTATGTTTATTACGCGATATTTCCGGCAATAATAATATTGTAAATCGATTTCAAAAATTATTTTTTTATGTCTCAGGGGTGGTCCCAAATATTAACTTTGCTTGGGTAGTTTTGAGTTCGCTTCAATAATACGTATTTTTGCCATTTACTTTATATTGATGATGTTATAATGACTTCTGGTCACTGACATTTAGATAGCAAGTAGTGTTATACGAATTTGTGTGGGGTAAGTACAACTTAAAAGTGAAAAATAAAAAGACTGCAAAGCGAAAAATAACTTTAATTTCGGAAGTCGGTGGCAAACGACGAAAATGCGAACCCAACGACACCGACATCCGAAATTAAAGTAATTTTTCACTTTGCATTGTCTTTTTTGGAAGTCGGTTGCATATTTTTTTGTAAAAAAGTGTTTTTTTGTTGATATAGTTTTTATGTTTACTGGCCACTAGCCCTGCCCGTGTGTTAAATTAATGTCACCATTGTAGCGGCACGTTTTATACTGTCTATTTATTATTGTGATTGAAGAAAGGCTATGTTGTTGTGGTTTATGATTGTGTGTGTACCTACCATTTAATTTTTTTTATTATTAAATATTATATTTTTTTATTGTGTTTTTTGGATCATGTGGTCTGCAATAAAGATTTTTATTTATTAAAGCGATCTGGCCCAAAACATACCTACTGAAAGTACATGACCTCCTCTGCATACTATTGTCACGTCTGCGTGCCGTCCTTGTCTCACATCCCGTCTTTGTGGGCCGTGCCTAACAAAGTTAGAACAGTTCATCAAAACAGTTTTAAAACTTAGCCCACGAATAGCTGCTGTCGCATTGAATATTCTCGTGAATTTAAATAAAAAAATTGTTTAATAATATTAATTTCCCTTGAGATGGTTATGCTGTAGATGTAAGAAACAATGTTTAAATAATAACTAAGTAATCTTGTTTCTTCTAAGTCGAATTGAATTTTAAAGTTTAAGCATGAAATAAAGGCACAAATTCGTACCCGAGGGTGTTACAAAAACTTGAAAATAAGTTTAATTACGGTGCCTTAAGGGCTGGTTTTGCAGTCACCAAATTGATCAGTCAGGGTCAGGCTTTTAGAATAATCTTTGTTATAATATTTTTTTTTTTTTAACATTTTTTATTTCACCGTTTAGAAACAAAACAAAAAACACTTATTTATCACAAGTAAAGCGCGTGTCGCTCCGTGATAAAAATACTGTAACATGTATGTGTTCAAACTGGCGCGAATAGACCCGTGACTTTCTGATAAAATAAAACAATCAACGCGGGATGCGGGAGACGACTGTGTCTCCCGCATCCCGCGCGGGATTACCATAAAGAAGGATACGCAATTGCGTTATCGGACTATCAGCGGGTGAACACTGATTGGCCGATAATAGTTACCTACCCTTCGATGTAACATCGGAGGTCGTCGAAGGTCGGTCATCGGTTGTCCTATATTTTGATTGTATCGTCTCATTCGTATTGTTGTATTGTAGTCCAAACTTAAAACGATATTATTTTTGAAGGAAATAAATTACGCTGTTAATTTTCAACTTTTTTGAACAGCGGGGTAATTGCGTAACACACTAACAGTAGCAATGGCTTTCATTTTGACAGTTCTACAACATTAATTGCGTTATTTAAGTTGAAGAGCAGACAAATCTTTCAAACATATGAAGCAACTAGCTGCGCCCCGCTTTTCACCCGCGTAAATGGCGATCCCGTGGGAATATCGGGATAAAAAGTAGCCAATATGTTAATCCAGGGTGTCAGCTACCTCCATACAGTTTTTTTTTCAAAATTGGTCCAGCCGTCTGAGCTTGAAGAAGTAACAAACATATAAACACACCCCCACACCCCCACACACACCCTCACACACTCACAAACTTTCGCCCTATATTATATTAGCAATATAGGTACAGACACCAGCACATCAAGCTACTACAATCTGTCAAATTTCTTTAATAGATTTTCAACTTTATCGCTAAAATATAAGGTTAAAAGTTGATTGGAAAAATTTTACAGTTAGTTTTTAGGGTAGCTTGATGTGCTGGCGTCTGTACATCGCCACCTCTTCTAACTTGCACCAACCCCAAAGATTCGAGGAAACAGTAGTAACAGATAAACACGTGAGCTATTCCGTCGGCACGTGTCGAACTGTCGATGCCTCTCCGCCAAGACCTCTCCATGTTATCGAGATACGGAAGATATTCGCCTCTAAGGGTATCACATTCATACATGTATACTTAGCTTGAGGAATCCTGGAACTATGGCGGATAATTGAATGACATTGGGTTCATGAATTCAGTGGAATTCGCCTATTCTTTTGTTTTTAACGGACTTCAAAAAGGAGGAGGTTATAATGTTCGTCTGTATCGTTTTTTTTTATGTAAGTGTGTTTATCAATATTTACCCGACTTTAAAAATTCGTTTTTCTTTTGTAAAGAAAGCTTGCGCGGTGGATTAACTTTGCTTGGGTAGTTTTTGACTTATTTTTGATAATACGTATTTAATCCACTTTGTGTATCTTGATGATTTTATATAATACTTCCTGTCACTGTTGTTTATATAGCCATAACTAAAAAATGAAAGTTAAAAAAGAAACAATAGACTAGGTACTAAAAAGATAACTTTTGTTTCGGAAGTCAGCGGCACAGAACTCCAAAGCCAACGACTTCCGAAATTATAGTTATTATGATCTATACCTAATTGATGCTTTAGATTTTAGTCTAATGAAGTACAAGATGCCAGCACATCAAGCTACTACAATCTGTCAAATTTCTTTATTAAATTTTCAACTTTATCGCTACAGTTTAAGGTTCAAAGTTGATTGGGAAAATATGACAGTTTCTGGTAGCTGGAAGTTGGTGTCTGTACATAATTAAAATCTGTTGTTAACCAGCATTTTCCACGGTCAAATTATAGTATAATTATTTATTGGTCTATTTGGGCTGAAGAGCAAAATCTACTCATCTCTAACGAATACTAATATATCAAATGTCATTATTCGGCGCTTCTGTCTGAAGAACGATGGATGTTATTTACTTTGATTGTTTCCATCCCACGCAGTTTTGTGGTATCTAATGTCTAGTTTTCTTTGTACTCGTAAATGATGCTCTTTTGTAAATGTTTGTTTATTCATAGAAAATATGGATAATCTTGAGCACCGACTTATGAGTCGTGAGTTCGAACACAGTCAGACACTTTACGGTGAAGTAAAACATCGTGATGAAAACTGGCATGTCCTAGCCTAGAACCATAAAATTCGAAGTCGCATTGGGCCCGCGTGGTGGATTATGGCCCACACCCTCTCACAGAGAGGAGGCCTGTATCCCAGCAGTGGAAAGATTATACGATGATTATGCTATATGCAATGCTAACTATCCAACTAGTAAAGCGAATGCACTAATTTATTAAACTGCTCGAGGATAGAAATTTTATGGAGAATTTTTTGTCTAAAACCTGGCTCATTTTTCGCGAGAACATTAGGAATTTGCAAAACATAACACATAACAACATTGAGTTGCGGAATCAGAGGTTCCTATGTATAAACGCCAGCACATCAAGCTACGCGAAACTGTCAAATTTTAACAATCAACTTTGAACCTTATAATTTAGCGATAAAGTTGAAAATCTATTAAATAAATTTGACAGATTGTAGTAGCTTGATGTGCTGGCGTCTGTACGTACATCCAGCAGTGGACTACCTTTTCTGCAGCCATAACTTGAACAACGTAAGCGACAATCCGCAAGAATTAACTTGAGAGTCGAGTAACCCGTGCTGTTACCGCTCTAGATCGCTGTCGACCAGTACCGCGTGCTTACGTCATCCGAGCGAAAACACAAGTTTTTTTTTTTTTTCAGCAAAACATATCTAATGTTCACAAAAACAATTTTCCAACTAAAATGAACATTAAAGAAAAAAGTATATCGTTGGTGCCTGTACTAATGAAGTTCTCTTTCGAATTGTAAGCACCCATCCACCACTGAACTATATTAAACAAGTACGCTGGACATCATACTATAGATGACAAAACGAAGTCATTTGATTTTCACCATTTTGGCGCTAATAGCAACGTGAGCGTCCGTTGAACTAATATTTTTGATAGCGAGCTTTACAAATTGCGCATACTGTCATGATAAAAATGTTCTAAATATCTCGTAGTAAACACAAAATACACAAACATGTCTTATTCCACGATTTAGACCTAAATCTTCAAAGACGCACCAAAACAACACAATGGCCATTTGTAACAAGCAATGTGTCATTAGTTCCTGAGACGCTCGAGCGAGGATCGTTTTGAATCAGCACAAAAAAAGAACAAGGTGTAAAGTTCACTCATACTCCATAGAAAAGGGAGGATCCTCCGACCAGACGGGTGTTGTGTCTGGCAGGCAACTGCCCGATGATTCATGTCGGGCAGTTGTATCTATGCTAGTTGCGCGGTAAACTCTGCTTGCGCGATGCAGGATTTTGCGTGACGTCAGTATGACGCGTTGTTCACATGTATAATTGAGGTCAGGATCTTCCCCTTTTACTGACGATGGACTACGCAGTTTTATATTTTAAAATAAAATTGATTATGTATCAAAGGGAAATAAAATAAACGTTGTACAAATATACACCCTATTAACGCTGTTTGCACATCGGCGCTTACCTTCGCCGTTTCCCCGCAAAATGCGGTTCTTGTTCAAACATATTTTTTGGCTCTTTTATATTGTTAGGTACACGTTGCCTCGGTCGTCGTCGGAGGTAGTGTGAAAATTGCGTTATAATCCTAAAGTTTACGCCAAACATAGCTTCACAGATTTAAACACTTTGTCTAAAGACTTTGGTAGACGGGATGGCAAAGTGCACCATAGTAACACAAACTTTGGACTCATTTTCAAATACCACATCGGAACTTTGAAGATAGTTGCGTATTTCTAGCTGTCTGACGTAGATATTTCATGTGAAGGTATCTTCAACTAAGTAATGTTATAGGTACAATTTCATCAGTTCATAGTGGTTGCTACCTACCTATTCAATTTAATTGTTGTCCAATATTGGACAATATCTTCAGCACGGTACTAAGAGAAAATTAATTAAACCTATAGTTTATTGATCGCAATAGCATATTCATTATGATTATGTAAACCCAGTAACTTGCTTGTGGAGGTCAGATAGGCAGCCACTCCATGTAAAATACTGCTATTCAGCTGCATCCGGTTAGACTGGAAGCCGACCCCAACATAGTTAGGAAAAGGCTAGGCAGATGAATGACTTATGTTTTTTATGGATTTTAAAATTTCCAGTTTATAACAAATCGCAGACATACAAACATATACATACATACGGGTCGAATACATAATCTCCTTTTTTGAAGTCGGTTAAAAAGAGGCTCTAGTAGTAATGGGGTTCCGTTAGCACCCTATGGATACGAAAACCTAATTAAAGGTACTTATCCTACTTTAATAAGCTCTCAACTTAATAGATCCGCCTTTGACCTAGAACAAAATCCATATGACATCATCGAAGCTACATTAAAAGCTTACAAATCGTTTCGTTTATCCTATACAGCGTAATGCGGTGGACAGCCGACCGCGGCTAATCCGGGCACTGACGTCATTGGCCTGCCCGCCAAATTGCCCAGAAAACCATCTGACCACAGGCACACATGGCCAATGTTTTCGCTTATAGACATTGCATTGTGAGTTTATTGGTTTTGTTGTGTCCTTTGTTTTGTACAAACTGCAGTGAATCTTTTGTTTTTGTGTGAGATCGTTTGATAAAATTGGAGGCCTAAAAAGTCCACTTTGGCAGAATCATAAAAGGATAACACAATGGACTGTTAACCGTTAAGTTAATTGTATTAAATCCCATTGGTGAAGCATTTTTCAGTTATTTTTTTTTTTGTCTGTGCTAAAATATCAATCAATCAGATCCAAATCCAATCCAAATCTCTTTGATTATACCTACGTAGTGCAGCGAAAAAAAAGAAAACACGAACTGTCTTCGTCATATTACGATTCATAATGTTATCCTTTTATGATTCTCCAAAGTGACCTTTTTAGGCCCCCAGATAAGTATTTGCGAAAATGTAAGAAAACAAATTGGATTACATGGGTTGTGATTGTCGAACGGAACTCTATTTTTTTTTTCTAAAATAAAAGTCTTTACTCCTTATAACATCAGCTATCTGTCAGTGAAAGTCCCGTCAAAATCAGTCCCGCCGTTTCGGAGATTACTCAGAACAGACAGTCAAAAAATTTTTAAATTACTTTTTTGTTTTAAGTACCGTATTTACTTTCATAGATAGGCATTTAGTAAAAATGCTGTTATTTGATATTACAAACAGACACTTCAATTTCATTTATTTGTATAGAAGATAGATTCATTGAGTGTCAGTAATTTTCATCGTCATCCTTCTGCCTTCATCGCAATTTCCAAAAAATCAATCACTTCAATCAATTGATCACAATCAATCACTTCAAACAATTGATCACAATCAATCAATCATCACCTCAATTTTTCTTTTCCATACATCTCTTTTAGCCTCTCTACGTCTCTTTTAGGCACCGACGTTCCAGATAGTTATTATATTTCAAATAAACCATACCCACCACCATCGTTTCTTTGGTATTCCCTACTCTTAATAACCACGCACATTCATACTAAAAACTATCCTTTTAATAAAACTTATTTACACCCAAAGTTACGTTAAAATGAGCAAGAAAAACGAATATTTGTTGGCTCATAACGTTTTAATGTTTTTTTTTTTTTGGTTTCCGCACAGACCCAATATAAAGACAAAACAATATCATGTTTGACTTTGGATGTACAATGTCAATCAGTGGAGTAATACTCTCCGGAGATTTGTTTGGAAAAAATATCGACTCGTGGCACCTTAAGACATCTCTCGATCCATTAATAAAGAAGGAACAATAATACTAATTATGACATTTACTACTAACTATAACTGCATTGGCAATTTTAGAGAGTTCAGGTCTTGTTTTCTAACAAACAAGTGTTACTTTTGGTACGAAGCCCTTAAAAATTCTCAACATTATTTTGACGCAAGTATGCAAGTACGCCAGCACATCAAGCTACCCGAAACTGTGAAATCCCAATCAACTTTGAACCTTATGTTTTAACGATAAAGTTGAAAATCTATTAAAGAAATTTGACAGATTGTAGTAGCTTGATGTGCTGGCGTATGTACTTTGACGTTTTTTTGCATAAAATCATTCATCCGCGCATTATTAGCTACATGGTTCTGCCAACAATCAATTCAGAGTGTGTATTGCAGCGTACGTAATATTTGCTAGGTATACAACAAAACGTATGGGATTAACAGATAACGATGCATTAGGCATTAACGGGTTGTCGGCTCAGCGGTAAATGGGGATATTACAAACCATTTCCATTTAGTTTACATACAGATAGGATTGGCGCAGCTTATTGTTGTAAGCCCGTAGTCGTGTATTGGCTTTGTTCATTCGCGTATAACATGTTCTATATGAAAAAAGAAACAACTGACATTTTAAATGTTGTCAGCGAAAAATTCACTACGCTATAATGGGCATTGTTCATATTTTTTTAAATGTTGTAATTGAAAAACCATTTCGAGGAATAGCGTTACTGATCATTACGGACTAATTAATTACGAAAAATATTCATATTTTATTGATATTTTTGATAAAATACGATTGACCTTGTTTGCCCTTTGGTTTGGCTGTACAGTTTTGTATCGTTACCTCGTTATCGTTAAAAAAGTAAGAGGCAAGTATTGTCTACAATCTGTCAAGTGACACTAATATATTTCATTACAAGTGCGGAAAGGCTGTCATTGCAAAGAGTTCCGACAAATGTCTACCCGAGCCGAGGCGCAGCCGAAGGCGAGGGTTGACAGTCGGAACAAGTTGCAATGACGGTTCCGCAGGTGTACTGAACGACTATTTTTAATACAGTTGCGAAAAAATGAAGCAATTTAATAAAATAATAAAAACACAATAAACTCAACTAACTAATCATTTTTTCTGGAAAATGGCGCCAACCGTAGAATATAAGCAGAGTTTTTTTTTCTTCACCCATTTTGGTAGGCAAAGGGAACTATCCATACAGCTTAGTCTTCAGTATATTTTTTTTATTGATATGAAATGAAAATGAAATTTAATGAGATGAAATGAAATGAAACCTAACCTAACTCATTCAATTAAATCATTAAATCTGATATTGAAATAAATTTGTAGCTTCTTTTTAGAAATATATGTATTTGTATGAATCACTAAAACTCTTTAGTAAAAACTTCATGGTTGGTTTTTCTTTTTAATAGACATTATTTTGACAGTTGGGAAAGAGAACGCACGAGTTCGGGAAAGGTAAAAAAAAAGCACTATTATGTAATAGCCCACATCCCGAACGCTATACGTCCCTGCAATACACCACTTTTTGAGCAACTGTATTAAAAATTATATTTATTATATTATTATTTTTGCTCCCCTTATTTCAGCTACGCTATGATGGCTGCTAGTAGAAATATACTCTAATATCATAACGGTCTCAACTTTAGGCAGGTTTCGCGAGTCAGCTTTAACAAAAGTATCGCTCATTGTGGTCATTTGTGGTTCAGGAAAACGAACAATAAAATTATGTCGCCGCGTGCGTTATTATTCTATTTCTAAGTCGCCGCGTAGATTGTTCTAGTGACGACAGAGAGTAGTATATTCCTTGGACGACACTTAGGGGCTGCCTCCACGAGCGAGAGAATCGCGGCGATAGTCTCGCCGCGCCATCAAATTTCCGCGGCGATGAAATCGCCGTGTGGAGACACGTTCTAAGAGAGTGTATAGAAATACGTGGAACGACGATAATATCGCCGCGATTCTCTCGCTCGTGGAGGCAGCCCCTAACTCATAAAAAAACCATTTGTAAACAAATACGATAATAGGATAGGATTCGAATCCGATTATTTAAGACAGTATTTGAGTATTCAGTATTGACACTTTGACAGATGTGATATGGATGACGTTGTGTTGACAGATTTAAATTTTTAATTATGTACTAGTGAAGCAACGGCACTTAATCATTTTAAGCCAAAGATGACGTCACCTACCTTAAAAACTTAAAATAATTAAATATTTAAAAAAAAAATAACTATTGAGCCAATCATCAAAATATTCAAATTAGTTTCTCAAAATGCTCTAAATTTTCAAAAAATAAAATAAAATCTAATGGTTAGAATTTTTGGACAATCCCCATTCCTCAACTCTTGTAAAGACACAAACATATGACGGCGCAGTAAGTGGCGCCGTCTAGGTTTGATACAAAGTTTCTGAAACCACCGAAGAGGTCGGATAAGAGTGACACTGGCTGGTGACAGTCACTCTAGCAGAGCGTCGCGACCACTGACCTGTATTACCTATACAAGTAATGTATGATAGAGGTCAGTGGTCGCGACGCATCGCTTGTTGCACAGAGTACTTTTTGATAGACTGAAAGATTGTTGCGTGGCGGCTGTCTTCTGATGACTAATGATATTAGGGAAGCCGCTGTCGTACCACGTCCACGACGAACTGCTATATTCCGGCACAATCCTAACGATATTGAAACTGCAGAATCACTAATACGATGACTACTTCCGAGGTTAACCTGTGCCGTTACATATTTAAAATGAGTTTTTTTTTATATTGATATGCTCACGTTCGACCATTATCTCACTTGAAAGTGATGATGTGGTTGACGATGGAGCACGCTTAAAGTGGCTTATTCACTCTCGTCTTAAAATCTCCCAGGTTACAAAGTTACAGCTTTCAGGAAACACAGACTCCCTCCAGCAGGGAATCCCACTGCTTATATAAAGTCACCTCCTTCTGCGAAGCAATCATGCTAGAGAGTGGCGGGATGGCTGAGGGAAAGAGCCTCCCGTCCCAGCCGCCGTGGAAGACGCTCCGGGTGTCACACATCCATCTCAACATTCTCATTTCCGCTGCATGCAATCTTTTTTCATCCGTCTTCTTCACGGCCCAGCATTCAGACCCATACAGTACGACAGGCCTTACCACGGACTTATAAATTTTCCCCTTTAACTTGAGGGGCATCCGTGGGTCGCAAGTTGTTCCTGTGACCTGTCGCCATTTCATCCATCCTGAGTTGATCCGGTGCGTTACGTCTCCTTCCCATCCCCTTTTCCCATCCTCAAAACAAAAAAATAAGCCGTACGCATAATGTTCCCAAAACATTTTGTGTGCATAGGGGTCCCAGTGTAATTAAAATGATTTACAGCGATCAATAACAATAATATTTGTATTTGTTGTAAAAACTACAAAAAAAAAGAATAAAAAAATAAGGCATTCGATTCCGAATCCTCCGAACAAAATAAAATAAAAAATAAACTCATCTTTGTGCCTTTTCTATACAGAACATTATAAACATGGCCATCAGTAACAACCTCGGGGCTATAAACCCACAAAGGGTCGCAAGCGGCCTGCACGTCACTTGTCATTTTTGTTCGTATTTCAAACATAAAGTAAATGGCCTGTCCTGATTACGTCACGCTGTGAAATATTCCTGTTCTAAAAAATATTAAGTATTCTGAGAAATTATATTTTCTGATATTCTAGCTGGTACAGACGCCAGCACATCAAGTTACTACAATCTGTCAGATTTCTTTAATAGATTTTCGACTTTATTGCTAAAGCATAAGGTTCAAGGCTGATTGGGAAAATCAGACAGTTTCGGGTAGGTTGACCTGCTGGCGTCTGTACACACACAAGAAACACAATATAAGAACTTATCTTATTCTGAAGATTTCCGGACTTTTTACAGCGACATTAAAAAGTAAAAAAATTCCCACTGCTGGGGCACAGGCCTCCTCTCTTCGAGAGGGGATGGGCTGTACCATCTACCATGCGGGCCATTGCTGCAATGGTTGGTAGATGTCACATATCTTCGAATGTTTGGTTCCAGGACATGCCGGCCGGTTTTCTCACGATGTTTTCCTTCACCGTTTTGAGAAACAAAAAACGATTGCATGTACAGTCAACCGCACATCAGTGGAAACAGTTGGACAATGATAGTACCTCTGTACTATCAAACCAAACATTCGAAGATATGTGACATCATACACACACACATATCAAGGCAATAAGGTTGAGTTTCGTAGTGTCAACAAAACTGATGGCCAAGATATTTTGTTTCAATATTAAAGCAAAACTATAACAGAATAAAATTACAAGAGAACCAAAATGACCCATTCAGGAATCAATATTTCTTAACCAGACCCAAATGCTGCAAAATAGGGTAAACGCGTTCATTATACGACGCTTACAAGTTTTTGTGATAAAATTCTCATAAAAACCCGCGTTTCATCCGCCTACTGTTGGATCTACCCCAATTTTCTATTAGTGTCCCGAATGGGCAAAAACGCGTCCATTTTCCTTGAGAAGGGAAAAATGTTCTACTGTTCATTTGGGAACAAATGTATTGGAAGTTGGGACTTTAGTAAAATAAAAAAATCTGTGGAGACAGTTTTGGGTTATATTGAATGGAAGTATAACTTTATGAGTTATAAGAATAGGTTTAACATAACTTTATGTATTAAATACAAGTTTTTGGTGTTTTGTTAGGAGCCACGTTAATTTTAACGAACATGTACCTACTGACAGACGCCACCACATCAAGCTACTACAATCTGTCAAATTTCTTTAATAGATTTTCAACTTTATCGCTAAAGCATAAGGTTATAAGTTGATTGGAAAAATTTGACGTTTTTGGGTAGCTTGATGTGCGCCTCTGTACATAGATAACAATGGTAAAATTAAACGTCAATTTCATATGTAAGAACCTAATTAAATATACTATCCTCTTTTATACATAAAATCAATTTAACATTGATTGATTTTGACCTGAATGTTAATTGAACGGATCAATCCTTTGTTCACATCGCTATTTTTTCGTTAAAAATTTACCACTTTTACAATGACACATTTTACTGCAGCTAATTAAAAGGCCAACTGTACGACACAAATGATGTACAGGATCTGACGGCTTTGAAGGCAGTCCGCGAAGATGTCTTCCGCTCAACTGAAGGGAAAAGTGCCTTGAGTCCAGAGGCCCCGAGGCATCTCCTTGCTTGCTATCACGGTACAGCGAGAGCCACTCGCTGTACCGTGATAGCAGTACTAATAAAATTCTGAAAGCAATGCCACGTTTAGTCCTACCGCTTCTAGATGCTGCCGGTGCGGTGATTTTGTATTCTGTGGCCATACATAAGGGATTAGAAACGTCAGTCAGTTGGATATTATTGTCTGTAGTGAGAGATGAGCTGACGTAGGTATTTATATTTGAACCAGCAGCGCCCCGCGGTTTCACCCGCGTAAATGTCGATCCTGTGGGAATATCGAGATAAAAAGTAGTCTTTATGTTATTCCAGGGTGTCAGAAACCTCCGTACAAAATTTTATCAAAATTGGTCCAGTCGTTTGAGCGTGAAGAAGTAACAAACATATAAAAACACACACACTCACAAACTTTCGCCTTTATAACATTAGTGTGATAATGTTCGGTCGACTTAGGAAAACCTTAACCATTTAGAATCTTGTCATATTAAGGAAAATGAAAGGGACATCGACATGAAAACTGTTACAATAGCTTCAACATAATTATTGTAGACCAATGATATTATAAGTGTAAAAAGGTTGTAGACCCAATACGCAGTCAAAATGTATGGAACAGCAAATTTTTTTTTTATATCCTTCGTCCTTCGGTTATCAAAGGTTGGTTCAGAATCATGTGCTAAAGTCCCTGACACCCTATATGATGCAAATGGCGACATCGAAAATGTGACAAATTACTTCAACTGAGAAGAGTAACCAAATTGATCAAAAACTTCGTAATTTTTTTTTTTTTTTTATCGTGGAGTAATGCTCATGCATTCTGCACTACCACGGGGAGATAGTGCAGTTATGTGGGACTCTAACGCACTAAAACTCCACGGTGTCCTCCTCTGCCGCTTACGGCGGGAATACAGGCACGCGTTAGCACTCATCCGTGAACCCGCCGCGGCTGTCCGTCACCGGACCCTCCTCTGGGGAGTACTCCCCATCACCGGCGCACCAGAACACATAGCACGCCGTAACCAGCCCAGGGAACAAACCAGCACATGGGCGCCAGACGATCCCGTGTCTGGGCACCCCTGGTCCCCCTGTGACGGGCAGGTCATTGGCCCCACCGCCTGCCAATTTTCGGCCGCAGAGGATAGGGAGAACGGCCAACGTCATACCGACACTCCTCCTCCCCTAAAAAAATAAGTAATTAACAAATAAATCAACATAATTATTTAAAATCATGAAATATCATATAATCGTATAACTTCGTTTATCTTCTACAAAGCGTCCCAATTATTCCAAAGAATTACCTATTATCCAACGCAACACGTACAAAAACATTATCCCTCCTTCAATCTTCAATAAAATATCCATTTAAAAGCACTCGTTCACAGACCTACATACAGTAACAGAGCTACATACGATGGAGCAATATTTTCTCTCCGGTACACCCGTCGCGTCGCCTCGAACATATCGAGCCAACGACTAGAAAATGTTATTTCTTACCTCAAACCGAACTATCGTGTCACCGTGCTCACGGTGAGCACGGTGACATGATAGTTCACCGTGCTCATCGTGCTCACCGTGCTTAATGTGGTGGAAACATACAGAGGGTTAGGCTGCGTTTTGAATGGTTTTTGTACCCTTTATACATGCTATCATTTGGATGGATTTGGACTCATTCCTCGTTTCTCGTTTCGTTCGTATTATGTAAATGGTACACCACAGACTACCTACAGTATTTGTCTGTCCTTCCCCTTTTTAATCCATCCAAAGGTTGTCTTTAGAAGATCGCTCTTAGCGATAAGACCGCCCATTGTGTCACCCTATGTACAGTTTCTGTTGTGTCTGTAATTTATATGGTGTACATAATAAAGAGTATTATATCTATCTATCTGACCGATTGGCCGGAGAAGAAAATTGAAAAGTATGGGGGAGACCTTTGCCCAGCAGTGGGACAGAACAAGTCAACAAAACAAAAAAAAATACATGATATTCTTTTCGCCATTTGAACTAAAGGTGAGGCGAGATTCGTATACAGGCTAAACGAATGAGTAGTTACTTATACAAAATTATTATGACCAAATGTTGCATTTGAGATTGATGAGAGATGTGTATTTTTGATGCTGTACCGGTATCAGCATTCTAACGTATAACAATGATTGTGATAGTTTTAAGTACCTACCTGTATCCTACATAAAGAGGTACATACATAACTCTAAAAATTTACATCCTTAGATTTTAAGGGTCTTACCACAAACACTTGGACACTTGATCAATGGATGTCTAATGTCAGTCTTACGTCAAACTCTCGTAAAAAATATTTTGTCCCGATTTCGCCAGTCACAGCTTTATCATCTTCTGCGTGATTGTTCATAGTAAAGCCCCGTATATTTCCTTCAAATAATAAACAGTAGATACGTAGATAACCGCACATCCATCGGATAACACCGTCGCGTCGCGTCGGCTCAGTGTTTACAATCAATGTTTACGTATGACTGGGTCGCCGTCGATGCGACGACTCGATTCAACGTTGCGTTTACATTTCCATGTTACACCTGCCCAGCACGAAGGCGCGGAGCAAACGGTAAATTCGAGCGGTATTTTAATCACACTAATATTATAAAGGTGAAAGTTTGTGAGTATGTGTGTGTGTGAGGGGGTGTGGGGGTGTGTTTATATGTTTGTTACTTCTTCACGCTCAAACGGCTGGACCAATTTTGACAAAATTTTGTATGCAGGTAGCTGACACCCTGAATTAACATATAGGCTACTGCTTATCCCGATATTCCCACGGGATCGACATTTACGCGGGTGAAACCGCGGGGCGCAGCTAGTCGAAAATAAAACTATCCTACAGCTTAGTTTGAATTTTTGCGATAAGCTCAATTAGGGTAGGGAAGCCCAGAGGGTTTTTGAGCAAGCATACACAGGACGAACAGTTTATAGCTGAGTAAGTGCGGCATGATGCATGTGCGGTGTGAAAGGTTGTCTTTAAAAGATCGCTTTTAGCGATAAGACCGCCCATTGTGTCACCCTTTGTACAGTTTCTATAATTATGTCTGTGATTTATATGGTGTACAGTCACGAGCATAAGTATGTATACACTTGGCTGTAATCAAAGACGATTTTCTGCTATATTTTTGAATGAAATTTTATGTTATTACGAACAAAGTATTTTCGAACCCATAGGTTTGTGTAAAGTGTCGTATTTCAACGTTGCATTCGTTATTTCACGAAAAAATCGCAATTGAAAGTTGCCAAGTGTTGACATATTAGTGCTCGTGACTGTACATAATAAAGAGTATTCTATTGTATTCATGATGAGAGAACACTGAAAATATATTAAAAAAAATTCAGACAGGAGCCCCGTGATCAGGAGACCACTTAGATTTCGAAAATGGAGCAAAAATAACGAGATCTTCAGAGTCGTTGGTTTTGTGATGATCGTGTGCGGCATAACCCATACCTAATAACTGAAATAGTCAAATCTGGTAAAGAAATTGTGGGCTTTCCCTAAATCTTCCCACTTTAAACTATTTGAATAATTATATTTTCCGGTGTTTGCTCATTATGCCGCACCTACTCTATCAACTTTTTACCATGCATATTATGCTTGCTCAAAAACCCCTGTGGAATTCCCTATCATATCACCCAAAGATATGAATCTAACTACTATTATATACTATAAATTTAAAACCAAATCAGTACCTACTTATTATGAAAACTCAAATACCTATCTAAACTAAAACCATTGCATAGATTTTTTGTTGAAAATACTACAAGCACAGTTATCATGTCCCATAGATATAAAACTAAATAAATAATATTATGTGCGAAATGCAGTGGTGGGGTGGTAAAGGCCCCGACACACGCGTTGTAGGTAGTGGGTTCAAATTACTTCGTGTTAAAATTTTCATCACCGCTGTTATAAAAACGGTGGAGGAAAACATTTGTGGGGAGAACTCCAAGAACCAAAAAATCGAAGACATGTGACATCTACCAACCGATGAACCGGCACTGGGCCCGAGTCGAAGATTACAGCCCACTCCTTCTGGAAGAGAGGAGTCCTGTGTCCCAGCAGTGGGAGCATTATAGCCTGATTATGAGTATTTTCAATTTTAAAATCATTCGAATTTATTTCGCACGTTGGTGCTAGACCCTCTGTTACTAAACGTTACTATTTACGGATTTGAGTTGCAATACATTTTAATGACTTTCAGCGAACGCGGTAACTTTGTACATAATTAAATGTTGTTTGAACGAGGTAAGCTATGTGAAAAGCAAAAGAAAACACTTGCAGTATTGTTATTTCCTGCGTTAGTTTGTTTTCTGTGAAAAGAAGTCGAAGAACTAATCAAAAACCAGGACGGAACGGAACCCTTTGTGTGTGTCCCGCTCGCACTTGGTCAGTTTTTTTTATACCCTACGAAAATTTTCAACGCTGCGGTTTCAGAATCATGTACTGAATCTATTGTTACAATTTGCCCATCGATGTCCCTGCCAGCCTGTCAAGTCGTGCTGCGTTCTACAGCAAGCTTTTCCTTATCCTTACAAATAACGAGGCCAAACATTTTTTCACTTATTTCTAAAACGGTACTGCAGTTGTTACCATATTGTTTTCACAAAAAAAAAACAACCCCATTCGTTCTTTTGGGTATCGTAACAGGCAAAAACCCTGAAAAGCCGGTTTTTATTAAAAAGTTCTAAACTCCTAAAACTGAAATTCTCGTTGAGCTAGTCTTCATAAAATGTTTATAAGCCACATATTTTTAAATTTACTTTTAGAAGCAGACGCTAAATTAACATACAGCCTTGCTTGGCAATATTTAGAATAAGTACCTAAGTAAGAATATTATTTAGCCGCACTAGATTAAGCTTCAAAGTGATAACTTGTTATGTTGTATTACCTACAGCTAGGTTAGGTACTTAAATTATTTGATAGTGAGGTCCAAACTAGACAGTTTGTCTGTCCCTTGGGGCTCAGGAATTTCTGAACATGATCGGTCTAGGAGCTAGCAAGACTCTCATAATATAAACAGCTCAAGGCGAAATCAAAATTGACACATGCATCAGACAACCTCGTTCGACCAACTGATTGAAAACATCGAGTATCAAGACGATGATGGTAAGTACAATACGTAACTTGGCGGGCCTGAACTTTGCGCAGAAGGCTGCACAGTAAGATTTTTTAGGAACCAAATGGTGACATGAGGCGAGTGCGAGTGAGAGAACATGCGCGAAAGTTCTTTGTGCCTATGTTCAGACTTGCCAAGTTAGGTCGGTCGTATTGTAGCTGCCAATCTTATACGCAGATGAAAATAATTATAATGTAAGACGATCACAAATCAATTTGCCTAGCGTTTTAGAATAATAAAACATTTATTTTCGAGCAACATAGACTCATAACATTCGTAACAATTCACTTACAAGCTACGTTATTAATATTTACATAAACATTATAACTAATAAACAACTACGTTCCTATTAGCATGTATGTACATGCAGCTGGCTCAAAAAGTGAAGGATAGAAAGAAAGAGACTAAAAGACACACAATACAACAGATAGTCAGATAATAATCGTACATCAGATAAATACAAAAATAAAAAGGAAAAAGTGTGACTCACGGCTGCGCCAAAAAGGATAGGGAGGTGATTTTGCTAAGTTCAATTTCCTTCACAACTGTATACAGTTTTACAGTTTAGAGCATATATGGGCAACGCTCGGCCCGCGGCCCGGAATGGCCCGATCCTGCTTTTGACCCGGCCCTCAAAATATTTTCAAATCGCGCGTGAAAAAAGGATAATTATTCATTCTAAGTTCACGCCAATAGGAAAGAAAGACTACCATTCTTCCAGAAACCCAACGCGAAAAAATATATTATGATAGATGATACTTTCATGATAGATGTTGTGCACTGTTTGTTTTGCGCAGATTTTTCATATAAGATTGCGGTGTCTACAAGCAATGTATAACAAAATGTGTTAAGTCACAATTTTATCGCAACTCACTTGTTTATTTTCTACCTTTTAAGTACTTCTGGCCCGTGACTTCATTAGCGATCATTAGTGGTTTGGCCCGGAACTTTCCAAAGGTTGTTCATTCCTGGTTTAGAGGATTGCCTTTACAGATTTCTCTTTCCCCAACCATATACGTTGTACAGACGCCAGCACATCAAGCTACCCGAAACTGTCAAATTCTCCCAATCAACTTTGAACCATACGCTTTAGCGATAAAGTTGAAAATATATTAAAGAAATTTGACAGATTGTAGTAGCTGCGTATTTAAAGTCTTCATTACGATCTCCCTTACACCGTATTTAGAATAAGAATATAATTAACATGCCGAAATATGAGCCAGTCAAGAAGGTGGTAGTGGGGCTATCCAGTGCACCAGACGTTCATTTCAGTTGCGGTATTCGTTGTGATTACAACTGCGGTGTATTATAAACTCAAACTCAAAGCATATATTATTTCAATTAAACAATTACTTTTGAATTGTCAAGGGGTATAACGTAAGGTGCCAACCTAAGTAAATATTTTATCGTATAAATAATTTATTTATTTAGTTGAGTTTGTTGTTTTTTTTTTAGTTGTATGTGATTATTTTATAAATAAATAAATAATTATTTTATAGTGATCACAGATATTTTTATCAAATAATTTCTTGCGTACCATTTAAATTTTCTATGCATGAAAATTTAAAGAAAATTCGACAAAGTGACCGCTATTCCGGATAGATTGTCGAATATATAAAAAGACGTTGGGTAAAATCCTGTAATCCGATTATTCCGGCAAACCCAAATAGATTATTTTTGTATACAGTATACTTAACCACAACTTAAACTGTTGAACCGATTTGAAGAATATTATGTAAAGATTTTTTTGGGTTGGTATATGTCCCTTGTTGTGGCTTTTTGACGGTAAATATTGGAAATACCTATATTATTATATAAAGTTGAATGGAAAGTGGTTTGTTTGCTTCATAAATCATATTTTATGCATGAATAATGGAACTAGGTATTCAGATAATGTTGATTTCTACTTATATTAGCCATAGGTTCCTACCCACCTTGAGGGGCTTATGGCTAAGTAATAACAGCCGCACGGGTCGATCGATCAGGTAAAGCTACGCTTACAGTGGTTGATCCGTGGATGGGTGACCATCTTCATATACCAAGACCCCTCTGTGGCTCGTAATGTGTAGCATCGAGGAAACTTACATCTATACACCGTAAGGGCTATTCTTGCTTACAGCGCTCGGCCGCTATAGTAACGCTTGCTCACAGATGTGGTCATCGTGTGCACTGGATTTTGTCGACTCGTCGGCGGCTATCCTCGACAACATGTCGCTTGTGTATTTAGTACGGTGCTCCTGCTCTAATACACGACCGGCACGTTGTCGACGGTTGCAGTTGCCTCTGTCGTCAATAACGTGTCGCTCGTGTGTAAGCAGACTAATTGATTTAACGTTAAGTACAAAGGATCTAGGCTGGTGTGGCTGAATATGAATTAGCTATTTCTGTTTGAAAGAATATTATGTTAGTCAAACCACTCGCGTTAAAGCAAGTAGTAGTCCAAGACCTATGGTGCAAAGAACTTTTTAATAAAAAAAATTAGTGAATACATAAAACGACCGGTCGATGGCTGAATTGTATGATTGATGGGGAAAAACATTAATGCCTTTTCTTCACACAAATTAACTATACATCAATCAATTAATTGCTACCAAAAAATAAGCATGGCGCACTCTTAACCAAAGGAATTTGTAATTAGAAAATTAACACAGATTACCCTTTATTCCTTACCAACAGAACGTTACAAACAATATGTACTCAATGATAATTAAATTTTGTACAATAGCTGCTAACATTACAATTAAAACCCTTTTAGGGTATTTACAGCGCATATCTTCGGCTTCCGCGAGGGTCGTTTATACTGTGTAAATGGCACGTCTGGTACATACAATTATATTAGGTACACACAGCTCCATTAAGTGGTTACCAAAAGACATGTGCGTTCAAATCCGTGATAGGCCCTAGTTGGTTTTTGTATTTTGCAAAAACATCTTAATTTTTATCAATGTCAATACATTAATAAAAATAAAATAAACGGTAGATGTTTACGAAATAGATTAATTGCCCTCCCAAAGTCTTCCTAACTACACACAATGTAGACCTCAATACATAATTATATTAGTTGACAGGGAGATTGTGACTTCTATAATTTCTTTTGACATTTATGAGAAACCCTTCCGTGGCCGGAAACCAGATTGTTACGTTTGAAATATTGTCTTACAAAATTATAAATGAACAATTATTTAAAACGCCTCGAATGAAGGGGATTGAATATTTTTATATAGATAAAAATATTTAAATAATATTAATATTTATTTCGTGTCATATTGATTTTTTTTTTAAATTGCGGCCACTCATGAAACCTATAGGTACAGGGTTATTGGTAAAACATTAAAAACCTCGCGAAAAAAAATCAGCTGTTCCCTACATTTTGACGAGTTGGGTATACGAACATAAATGTAGGGAACAGCTGTTTTTTTTTTGCGATTTCAGTTTTGGTCCCATAGTAAAAGTTGTTCATAATGATGAGTACAATGACATCTTAAGAGGTTGTTAATGTTTTACCAATACCCCTGTATAATTCAATGCAAACGGAAAATATAATAGAACCAAGAATATAATATCACGAAAAGTGATTTTTCATTTCTCATGCTCGGAAAGTAGTGTTTGTTTGATCCGAATAGCGGGTGGAAGACGCTGCTTCCCACCTTAGGGCGGGAACGACTCATAGTAATTACTTCCCTCTCTAGGGCGGGAATGACTCTTAAAAATAGAACTAAATTTGCTTAGGTAGTCAGCTACGTTTTTTTTTTTAATAATTAAGAAAATTGCAGCAGTTTTCTGAGTTTATAAACAGCCAGTGTTAATTTAAAAAAAAAACTTAGTAAGTGGGACGGGCCGCCGCGGCGGTGAACAGAATCTACCTACTTATGTGGCTGTGACGCGGTGTGTTCTATATTTCAAGTTTAAAAGAGACTATTAATTATGTAGTACCTATTTATGTTCATGTCATCAATAAATATTTTAGAAAAACTACTATTTTTTACTTTCCTTATATTCGAAATGAAAAGTAGAGTGTTTAACGCGGGTGAAAGACATCAATTCCCACTCGGACTATAGCCGTCTAAATACCTCGTATGGGAATTGATTCCTTTCGACCCTTGCATAACAATCTACTATTATTTTATACAGTACCTAGAAGGGAAAACAAAATACATATGTACAATCAAAAACCATTCTCTAATTTAAATATTAACTAGTACAATACGTAGGAGATAAGTTTATTTGGTTGTTGATCAATTAGTCCACAGACACTAACTATGTACTTTATTACTTGTTTTTAGCATAATCAACCTATAATGTTCCCGCTGCTACGACTCAGGCCTCATCTCGGTGAGGAGTGGGTCGTAATCCACCACGCGGGCCCAGTGCGGGTTGATAGATGTCACATGACATGTCTTCGAATTTTTTTGTTCTAGGACATGCCGGTTTTCTCACGATGTTTTCCTTCACCGTTTTGAGAGCAGTGGTGTTTATTGACTGGTTGGTTACTTGTTTTTGCTTAGACTTATTAAAAACAACATGTCACCCGAAAGACGTCCAATGCTGGATAAAGGCCCCCAAGCACCGCCAATTCGACCGGTTCTGTGTTTCTCGTATCCTACATGATCGGGAAGCGCTACATTTATTATTTCAAATACAGTTTAAATCCAGCATACAATAACCGTACAGGTAAGTTTTTGTCAATGGCTTTGCTTAATGCACAGAATCGAATCACAAAGGTATTTTGTTATTTCGCAATAGGCACGTCACGCAAGCGTGACATAAGTACGGGTTTAGGTCACACGAGCTTTAAAATAGTACCTATACGATACTCATCGTAATGTAGGTACTATTTCATTTCATTTAATTATGACTTATCAATTCCGTTACGTTTATTTAGCCTAATGAAGTAAAGATATGCTTTTTGGGATACGTCACGTCACGGCTAAAACTTCAACTCAACTCAACTCGCAGACCACTGCTGCTGCAGGACAAAAGTACCCCAAACTGCGCCATATCACCCGATTCTCCGCCTTCGGCATCCAGTTTATCCCAGTCACATTTTTAAGGTCGTCGGTTCATGTAGCCGAGGGCTTCTCACGCCAATAGATTTTTAATTATGACCCGCAAAGATTTATATGTCCCCTTAAAAACTGTTTTTATACATATTTTTTTTTCAATTAATAGTAACAAACAAGTAACCAATACAATTAATAATCTAACGTTTCGTTATTAATAACATACCTTCGGGACCACAGTTTCACAAACAATTGGTTCGGTTGATTTCGTACCGATGAGAATATAGGTATATATTTTATTCATTTGTTATTTTACCCAACGAAATAATATGTAGTTATTTTCCATGTCGATGTTATTTTTCAGATCATTTTTTTTTTGCTGTGAATGTTGTGGTGGTGTGAAGTTTATGGTCTTCGTGGTGGCCCGAAAAACCACACACAGTACATAAAAGTCACTTTTTTGTGTCTGTCTGTGTAACCGCTTAGATCTTCTAAACTACACAATGGATTGGATCAGTACCATCATTAAAAAAATATTCTGAAAGGAACTTGTGTATAAAGTTTTATTTAATATTTCACTTGGATATATAGCTCAGTGTCATGATTTCCAAATAGGTATTTAATAAGATTTTGTCTGGACTTTAAAAGAGACTGTGACTTCTGAGTTTGTTTCAGCCTTTCTTCTCAGAATAGTCAGTTAGGAAACGCCGACCTCATCTAGTTTAAAAAAAAAATATGATTGACGTGTAAAAGTGTTTGTACAAACCTACTTACAGAAATAAAAATCATTTATCATTTATCATAAGTGATTTTAGATACTAAATTTTAAGGTTTATGATTTTTAATAGCAATTAATAAAACTTTTTAAATAAATATAAAATTAAATAAACCGAATATCGTTACCTAAGTATAATTTATTTGAGGAATCGATATGGTATATACGGTATATATATATACGGTACTATACGGACAGGAAAACCCCTGTGTATGCATGTTTTCTTGACCTATCAAAAGCCTTCGATCTGGTGTCCTATGGTGTGTTGTGGAAGAAGTTGCATGATGAAACAACGCTTCCGGGTGAGTTGGTTGAATTGTTTAAATATTGGTACGGCCATCAAACCAATATGGTGAAGTGGGCAGGCTCGCTATCCGATCCATATGGGCTGGAGTGTGGGGTCAGGCAGGGAGGCCTGACTTCACCGAAACTCTTCTGTCTGTATGTGGATCGGCTGATTCGTGAGCTCAGCAGCACTATGGTAGGTTGTTCAATTGACGGAACACTAGTCAATAACATAAGTTACGCCGACGACATGGTGCTGCTGGCCCCATCAATCAGCGCCCTCAGGACACTGTTGTTGATTTGTGAGCGATATGCGGAGGCCCAGGGTCTTAGATATAATGCAAAAAAGAGCGAGTGTCTGCTGTTCAAGGCAGGCACTAAGACTTATGCTGCACCACCTATCACACTCGCGGGGACCGCTCTAGACTGGGTCACTTCCTTCAAATATCTGGGGCACTGGGTCACTGCTACACAGACCGATAACATTGACATGGAGAGGGAACGCAGGGCGCTGGCAGTCAGGAGCAATATGTTGATCCGTAGGTTTGCGAGGTGTTCAAGTGATGTAAAGGCTACTCTGTTTAGGGCATACTGCCAATCTTTTTATACTTGCAGCCTATGGGTCGACTACACGCAGAGGGCTTACAGCGCCTTGCGAGTCCAATACAATAACGCATACAGGGCACTGTTGAGGCTGCCGCGACACTGCAGCGCGTCAGGGATGTTCGCTGAGGCACGTATAGATGACTTCTATGCTATTATTCGAAAGCGCATCGCATCCCTGATGTGGCGGGTGCGCGGCAGCGCCAACAGTCTCTTGATGACCGTATCGGATAGGAATGAGGGCCTTATATGGAAGCACTGGACGAGGACGATAGTGTTTCCTTCAAACCGTGCCCAGAAGTAGTATGTGTAGTGTTATTCTTTTAAGTATTATGAATTATTATTATTATTATTGTTATTTTTGAATTTATTAATTGACAGAGGTATATGTACTAACACTAGTTTGTAAGATGTTTATGTCTTTACTAACAATAATGGATTGTAATATCTGACAATTAAATTATATTATTATTATTATTATTATATGATGAGTTGATAACACTCGGCCAGCGCGGGAATTTTTAATCTGTACGGCCGGCCGTACGGCGAATGGGGCGAGCTGTATTAATTTGGCGGTGTAACATTAGTTGAAAATAAATAATTGTAAAACATAGTGACTTCAGTTTTACTACAATATATATAATTGAAAGTATGTGTTTCGCCTCAAATGATTTTTTTATCAGTAGTCATGATGTTTTAAAAATATCTATCTCATTCGACAGTTACCGTAAATATACCTACAGGTTTTTAACGGAACGGAATAGAAGCGGTCAGTCTTCAAGAAGTCGATGTTGATATTATATTAAATACCCATGTAATTAAATAGTTTGTTAAATAATGCTATATACCAAGTTTGTATGTGTGCATGAATATAATACAAAAAAGACGTATTCGTTTTATCAGATATCTTGATGTTTTGACATATCGCCATTGAACCCATACGAACTACTGAAAAAAAGATGAATAACCGAAAAAACCTGTATACACCAGTAGCGAAGGGTCAACTTTTGTAAGAGGTAAGCCGGAGTAGATATCTTTAATATGATTATTATTATTTGTCTATAGAATACTGACTGTGCCATGTTTCAAAGGGAAGCCAGTAGGAATCGAGTTGTATGGAACCTTCGCCATACGTCCATATTATGTGACATTTGTTAGGTTAGTTATCACTTTACCATGTAGATTCGTAGAACAAACAGGATAATCAATTTTATTTACATTCCATTCCCACAAAAAATATACTTATAGCTACTTAACTTTCATTCCGCGATTATACCTACATCGTACAAAAATAAAGTGCCAATAGCATAAATAAAAAAATGTGTACCACCACAACAAATACATAACACATCACACTAAATTGTAAAGGAGCGAACAGATTATATCTGGTACAAAAGCGGTCGGATATTATTGCTGGTAATACATACCTACTTGACCGGAAATTACCTACCCTTCCACACAATGGGACACAAATTGACAGTAGACAGGTTTCAGGCGGAATTACCCGATTGTGAACGAAGAATAAAGTCGTTTATGCGGTTAAGACTTTCATTGGGATAAAGATATTACTTTTGTTTTTCAACACAATTTGGGGTTTTTGGCCATTTATTATAATATTAACAAAACCAGTCAAGTGCGAGTCGGACTCGCGCACCGACGGTTCCGTACAAATTTGTAGGTATGTTAATAGTTTATCACGGGAAAAAATATTTTATTTGTAATGTAACTAGGATTTTTTCCTTTATTACTTCTTGCCAAATTTCATGATTCTAGGTCAACGAGAAGTGCCCTATAGGTTTTGATTCTCTTGCGAGTGTCAAAATTATGCAGCATAAACGGAACATATACCTACGCCCGTATTTTTTTATTGCGTTGACTTAGAAGTTTGATTTTTTTCACTGCTTCAAGGGATTGCAGCCCTGAGTATTTGATATTAATTTCAACTTGATGACTCCACGCGTTCCTGAGAAAAGGGTCTGACAGACGGACGACGAAGTGATCTTATAAGGGTTCCGTTTTTCCTTTTGAGTTACGAAACCCTAAAATGAGAAAAGATTTTTTATTTTAAGTTTACGAATATTTTATTCTATTATACTTTAACCGCTACAATTTATATAAATGTATAATTATGTCACCGTATAAATATGGACATCAGAAACTTTTTAGGAAAATACTTAATTAGATAGACTATAAACTAACACTGTTCACAATCATACATTATTTAGGTCGCAGCGTCAATACTGATCCGCCCATTCATATATATTAGTCTATGGATCAGCCAACTATATTTTGATTATTTGATCGGCATCTAAATTATTACTAAACGGAAACTTCAAGTTGTACGCTTGAGTGAGGTCAATATAGGAAGTGGCAACACTGGGTAGACGACGGTCACTTGTCTGTTGACATTTGACATTATTGAAGTTCTGTGAAAAAAAAATGTGAGACGTCAGAGTCGACGGAAAACATTTTTTGGTCGAGACGCGCTTGCGAGAGGTTGCTCTTGTCTGTATTGAATTCACCGCGATTTCCTTTTCAAACCTGATTGCATCTGCCTAGTTTTGTGACAGTTTTGTGATTATTGAACTGTAGTGCCTTAATAGACGTTTGTACTAAGTGCTTTGACTTTTATTTCGGTTACCCATCCATCATGGTCAACCACTCGGAGAACGAGGAAATGGAACTGCCTTCGCTGTCAACCTGTCCCAAAATTCAATGATAACCGGGCACCAGAGAGTGGACTGTGTCACTTTCACTTTTACCGTTCTGATTTTGCGCATGAACCAACACGAATCACACTTCTGATGACGGAGAAGGTATAGTGTGACTCGTTATTATCAGCCATATTTTAACTAATGTGGGCTACAGTGGGTATATGTTGGTTATTGCGCAATAGAAAAACGGTTAGCATTTCAAATCAGAATATAATTTCACGAACAGTTTAATCACACTAGGAAATCACACACAATCACAATAGCAAATCACACACTGTCATGTAGGTACACGATACAACCAGATACGGAACGCGGGACAGTTTCTGAGCACATGTTGTTGGTACGATGCTGTCCAATGTCCAAGAGAGTTCCGCATCGTTCTTGTCGCGCTGTCGTCGAGCGTCGACCGCCACGTACTCAGGCTAGACTCTGTCAAGCACCACCAGATGGCGCTAGCGTTCCGAATATTCAAACGAATGACTTCGTCGAAGCGTTGTCGTGACAGTGGTGCTTCCGCCTCGTTGTCAAGTCAACTCCCGTACTAATGATGTCTTCGACATATACTTAAATACATATTATTAGATATATATATATATATTTTACATTATATTTATATGGGAAATATAATTGTGCTTGTCAACCATTTTATGTCAACAATTTAAACCAAAATGCTGTAGGATAGCTTGAGAGCAGTGGTAGCCCAGTGGTAATAGCCCCAACTTACGATGTATAGGTAGATTATAGCCCATTCCCTCTCGAAGAGAGGAGGCCTGTGTCCCAGCACTGGGAACATTATAGGCTGATTATGTTAAAGGATAGTTATATTTGCGATTAAAAAATCTATAGAATTATCGTTATGTTTAAGTCACCTGTTCGTGCTAAGGATTCTGACAAAAATCCCATTCTTTTAACCGACTTCAAAAAAGGAGGAGGTTCTCAATTTGGATGTATTTTTTTTTATTATTTGTTTGGTGATTTTTTAAATTCACTTGCGTTTTCGATATAATATTTAAATGTCTGTCCTCGCCTGCCAGTTACCAGCTGAACCTTTGAATGAGTAATCAGGAAACTGCGCCAACTCCCAATTACCCTGCCGGCAAACTTTTCTCTAGTCAAATATTAAAAAGGCAATTCAAAGTTTTCAGCTAAATGCATTGTTGCGATATGACGTGGGGGACTACCGAGATGACAACTAATAGAGAAGTATGGAAGAAAAAGACATGACTCATAAAATAAACCAATTACAGGCACTTTTGAATTGTCAAGGGGTCAGTCAGTCAGAAAGATGAAGCTAGTTGCCCATACCAAAGCGTAGTAGGTACCTATATAGAAGAACGGGCACGAAACTCCAGGGACACTCTTTTAAATCAAAATAATATGGTTACAAAGTATTGGTTACATCATTCATGTTAAAATTATGCATGTGAGGATGATGCATGTAGCGCCGAACCCAAAAAAAAAATATACAGGAAAATGATGATTATGACGTGACACGTGAGAATCATTGACATAATCACGTCATTAAAGCGTTCATTTCGGAATATTACAACCATAATAATAACAATAACATCGCGACTGTAATCCCCAAAGGACTGTATGTTATCCAAAGGTCAATGGCGAGAGTTGTCCCTCGGGATCGAATCAGAAATGAAGAGATCCGTAGAAGAACCAAGTTAACCGACATAGCCCAAAAGAAAAAACAGGTTTATTTGAAAAAAAAAATAATAGGTTTAGGAAATGAAAAATAGGTTTATTTGTCACAGAAACAAATGTCAGATTGCAATGCGGGCGGAAGATTCTGTAGTGGTGACCGCGTACCGGAAGACGTAGCGTTGAAAGGCCTCCTACTTGAAGGACTGATGACATGGTGAATGCCGCAGGAATCCCCTGGATGCAGTAAGCAAAGAGCCAGTCGAAGTAGTAGTACTTGAGGGAGGCCTATGTCCAACTGTGGACGTTTTGGGCTGAAATTATGATGATGATATAACCTCCGAAGGGTCAGGCAGGTGTACCTGTACTACTACTACTTTTTTGGGTGCCAACGAGACCCTATTACTAAGCCTCCGCTGTTCGTCCACCTTTCCGTCCGTCCCTCCGTCCGTCCGTCCGTCAATACGTCCGTCCGTCTGCGTGTCTGTTGAAATTTTCAGTTTTTTTTTTTTGTAAATACAATAAGTTTTATTTTTCACTTTTTAGTAGTACCTACCCCACACAAATTCGTATAATACTACTTGCTATGTAAATATCGGTGAAAGGGAGTTATTAAAACATCATAAATATAAACTAAGTGGATTTTTTTTTTATTATTTAATCTAACTCAAAAACTGCCCAAACAAAGTTAATAAAATTTATATGAAACTACCACTGAGACATACCTTATCCATTAAAAAAAGAATTTTGCAAATCCGTTTATATTTGACGGAGTTATGCCCGAACATACATAAAAAAATATAAACGTCCAAATTTAGAACCTCCTCCTTTTTCGAAGTCGGTTAAACATAAAATAAAGTATTATTTATAGGGAGTCTCCATACAAGAAACTTGTTTGTTTCAGCGTTGTTTGCCTTTTAATAGAGAGCCCTTGTTTGTTCACATAAATCGACAGTGTTACATTATTTTTTATTTTTTCCTTTATTTCGTATGCAATAAAGAGTTTTCTCTATCTAATACAGATAGCCGTTATCGCTTATATAGCCCTGTAGACAATCATTGTTCGGCTTTGGCAGATATCCAGGCCATTTCTAATAGTTGAGTTTGTTCGAAATGGAATTTATACGTCTGGGATACTGAAGTGGAATTCATAGACGTATTTCTGGAATACTTGAATGTCAATAATATTATGTTTTCGTATTTAAATGCGATTTTACTTTTGTGCACATGCTTTTATTCGTCTTTTCAAAGGGTTTTACTTTTAGATTTTGACCTGTCGGTATTGAACCGAGCTTTGAGAATCTAACAGAGGCATCCCAGCGCGTTGAAAAAACACACTGTTAGATTTTCAATTCTCAGCGTGGCAGAGCATCAAATCCAGTGTGCATAAAAAAATCGCCGCGGGAAAAACGCGCCCATGCGCAGGTAGGTACAGTTGTTCCATTTTTTTTTTTTTTTTATTCTTAAATTTTATTAGAGGCTTTTCTTCTTCGTGTCGCTGGCACGACTGTATTTTAAATCTTGTTTTCCCAAAACTTTGCCACTTCCACGGCGTTGTCGGTGGCAGCGCAGAGGTCACTTTGACTGCATGTTTTGGGACACAGAGGGCAGGATAGGAGGTGGATCATGGTTTGTGACATAGCTCCGCAATCACACCCTTCTGCCGTTGCGTCAAGGTAGCCCCATTTTACTAGGTTGGACTTACATCTTCCCACTTGTGTCCGGAGACGGTTCAGAGATTTCCAAGTGGGCCACGGAAGGTTACACCCTGCAAGGAGATGCTCCTTTGGTGGTAAGTAGTGAGTAGGAGGGGGAAGAGTATCCTGCCACAGTTTGCAACGGGCGTCGGCCGGGTTTCCTGACATAGACGCTGTCGATTTCAAGAAGCTGTGTCTGCTTTTTAGCCGTTGCGTTGGTAGCTGTGCGCCAGATAGTGGGTGTCTGGTATCAGATTCCTGTTTGAATTTCTCCACTGCGCATGCAACTTCTCTTCGGACTTGTGGTGGAGCTATGCCAGCTGTGGGATAAAGTGTGCTGATCGGGGTCGATTGCAGGCAGCCTGTAATCGTGCGGCAGGTTTCATTTAGAGCAACATCTACTTCCTTGGCGTGGGCGGAACGGTGCCACACTGGGCACGCATGTTCACCCGCAGAGAAGCAGAGTGCTAGGCCAGTAGTCCGGAGGACCTGAGGTGAAGCACCCCAGGTGGTTGAAGTTAGGCGCCTGAGCAAGTTGTTACGAGAGCCGACTTTTTTCTTAATTTTGAGACAATGGTTCTTAAATGTCAGCGCCCTGTCAAGGGTGACTCCCAAGTAGGTAGGGTTACTGAAATGTTCAATGTTGGCACCCATCCACTTGATGTTCAGAGTGCGTCTTGCCGAATGGTTGCGGAGATGGAAAACGCATGCCTGAGTTTTTGTGGGGTTAGGTCTGAGAGCGTTATCTGCGTAATACTTTCCGAGGACTTCTAAGCCTGCCTCTAGGGTGATTTCGGCGTCCCCAAATGTATTTGTTTGGGTAGCCAGGGCGAGGTCATCAGCGTATAGGAACCTCTCGCAGTGTTCAACAGTAGGTTGGTCGTTGGTATAGATGTTGAAAAGAATGGGTGCCAGAACACTTCCCTGAGGCAGGCCATTCTTCTGTGATCTCCATCTGCTCCTTTCCGAGTTTAGGAGGACTTGGTAACGTCGATTACGCAGCATCTCACCCAGTACCCGGATAAAACCCTGGTCGTCGATCATGCCAGACAATTTTGCCAATAATCTCTTGACATTGACAGTATCATAAGCCGCTGACAAGTCTACAAGGACGACGCCAGTGATCTTTCGTGCCTCATAGCCATCCTCTATATATTGCGACAGTCGGAGGATTTGCCCGGAGCATGACTTACCTGGTCTAAAGCCGGCCTGCTCGGGAATCAGTTTAGGGTCGATTACGGTTTGAAGGCGATTGAGTAAATTGATGAGATTAGAGGCTGATCCACAGTGACATGTCATTAGTTGTTCCATTTCATGAGAGCAATGCCGTCGATTTCAATGACTTCTTTTAGATAAATACACAAGGTTGCATAAAAATCACATCTAGTTACAGACGTCATCACATCAAGTTACTACAATCTGTCAAATTTCTTTAATAGATTTTCAACTTTATCGCTAAAGCATAAGGTTCAAAGTTGATTGGGAATATTTGACAGTTTCGGGTACGGTACGGCGTCTGTACATTATGATTACCTTGTGCGTGTAGTCACGGAGGAGTTATCTGACGATGATATACTAGAGAGGTATCGGAGGGCTCTGGGGGTTCTATGTAATATGGTAGCCCGCAGGTTTGCGCATTCTAGTAAGGATGTAAAAGTCACGCTTTTCAAGGCATACTGCCAAAGCTTCTACACGTGCAGATTTCAGGTGAAATATACGCAGAGAGAACAATGGATTCAGGATACTGATGGAGCTTCCGCGCTTCTGCTACACGGGCGTCCGCGAACATCTGCGAATCGTTGTGTTTCGCAGATGTTCGCGGACGCCCGTGTTATTATTTATTTATTACTTCAAGGACATAAATGTATGGAGGCGGAATTCAGGCCATAGGCATTTTCTACCAGTCAACCTTTGGGTGATGCAGAGACAAACAGTGGTAGGTGCAATTATCAACATTGAGGAATAAATATTGACGATGTGTTGACGATTTTCATTGCATTATGAGGAAGAGAACAGCGTCAGTAATGGATAGGTTGCGCGGAAGCTTCAACACGATCTTGAAAACTTCATACGACAAAGTGGACAGTCCCTTTATAAGACACTGGGTATGGAGGCACGTGCCAACGTGTATTGGGCCTCGTCATTTTTAGTCGTTTTAGTCTGTAAAAGTTTACTAACATAGTTTTTAAGTCATTTTTACTAATACTATATGGATTGTGACGTGGTACTTGTAGTACGAAATAACGAATCATCATCATTTCAGCCGAAAGACGTCCACTGCTGGACATAGGCAGAACACGTCGGACACACGGAATCGGTCGAAGTGAAGGTGCTTCGGGGTGCCAAGCACCTCCAGTTCGACCGGTTCTGTGCTGCTCGCATTCAACGGGTTCCTGCGGCCTTCACAAGGTCGTCGGTCCACCTAAAAAAAAGAAGAATATATTATAATTAATAACCTTTTAAAACCCACGAATTAATTACGGTCGATGGCACCATCACTTACGTCGTTTAACACTTATTTACACTAAACCGTAGATTCACGTGTCAACACCAATTCAATGCATTTAAATGTTCGCATTTGTACGCGTATGGGACGCCGTAACCGTAAGTTAACCGCGAGTTAAGCCGCTTTGCCGAAATTGGGTTATCAGTTTACTGAGGTATATCGTGACTATTGGGTTTATTCTGGGATGATTAGTGCTGAGTGTATGTGATTAGGAGATTAGGTGAAGAGAATTTGTTACACAGGAGCATAATATGTTGGTTACGGAAATTATCTAAGTTTAGTTTAACCTAAGTTTTAGTTTCAGAAACAAAAATAGACTTTTACTGTACATTTTCACGGTTCGTAGATTCGTTGTTCATCTCACTTAGACTATAAAATTATCATAGTCTAAGCAGTCTTATTACAAAACAAGATCTAACTTTAGCCAGGGCTTAAACCTTCAAGCTAGTTTTTATATTTCGAATCCTATTCCGACTAAGGTAAAGTTCTTCATACAGATCTGACAACTTAGTACCGGACTATATAAGTTGTTAGTTTTGTATAAAACAGTCCTCCAGACCGTATTTCGGCCATTCCAATTTCAAAAGAGACTATCCTTCGGCGCGGGAGATGTTTTAGTCTACAAGTGAGTGCGCAGACACAGCATTGCTATTCTGTAAAAATCACACCGTGAACCCTTAGGTGAAGTGAGCTATCAATTGTGACACTCCCTAGAATATGGTGGAATGACAGCTCACTTCACCCAAGTTTTCACAGTGAGATTTTATACAGAATAGACCGGCTGGTGAAAGAAAGAAAGTAAATGCGTTTATTTACGGAAAACATGACGTATAAAAAAAACCCATACAAAAAAAACATAATAACAATTTGGGAGAAAACATGCGTCACTACGCAAAACGGCCATCGCTCAGCATACTCAGCACTCTCCGTCCCCTCATTCGGTATCGGTTTTGTAGAACAGTATTTCAATCACACTTAGGGCCTGTGCACACCAAGTTTTTTAAACGCGCCGTTGACGCGCGTTTTAGAAACGTGCGTCGACGGCGCGCTTTTATCCTACAGAACAGTGCCTGCTAGTATCTGACTCGCGTCTGTATCGCTACAAACGCGCGTCAACGGCGCGTTAAAAAAACGTGGTGTGCACAGGCCCTTACGTTTGTTACAACAACTGGCTCGTTGGTTTAATCTATGTCAAAAGAAAAACGTTGTTTTGTAATAAGAGCGCTTAGGTTTATTGGCCAACCTGCGTCAATTGTTTTTCAAAACTCACAACTTTTTTTTAAGATATTTTTTTTAGCTTTTTAAATGATATTAACGTAAAAGTATCAGCCCATAAAGCACGTAAAGCTTTTTATTAAAAAAATAATAGTATAATGTTCTTGTTAACACAATATATTAATCAAATAACTCGGTCTGCATCGGTTAGCTACACACACATTATACCTACCTCATGAAAAACCTAAAACACACAAAACAAATATTAAGGGGCTTTTTTTTTTTTTTTTCGAATGGGTAATCATCAAATGACCCCTCCCGCTCTGGGTGGAGCGGAAGGGAGTGTCAGACTCTTACTGACTAAAACCCACCCGTGTTCCTTCCTTAGCCTTTATGTTCCGGGCCAGCGGCAGGCTTCGGTCCTATGGGGCCCCTCCTCGATGCTGACATCTCTTTGAGGCGCGCGTGGAACACGTACGCGCCGTCCGGCACGGGCCTGGTCCTGATCGGACGGTGAGCTACCCATTACTCTCCGCGCGGGCCTGCCCGCGCCTACGGTGGCCGGGAGTCGTCGCGCGGCTCCCGACGCCCGGAGCGTCTCCCGCGGCGGCTGGGACGGGAGGCTCTCTCCCTGAGCCGTCCCGCCACCTCCTTCGCTAGCATGACTGCTTCGCAGAAGGAGGTGACTGCCTCCCACTCCCTCTCGCCCCGGACCATGGCTTGCACCAGGGCCGGGCGCGAGAGGTCGCCGCCGCTGCCGATCGCCTCTACGAGGACACGGCGGTGCTCCGCCCAAGCGGGGCAGACCTCCACCGTGTGCTCCACCGTGTCCTCTGGGCGATCCTGGCAATGGTGACACCCGGGCGTTTCCTCCCGCCTGATGATGTGCAGGAACCTCCCGAAGCTTCCGTGTCCGGTGAGGACCTGCGTCAGGCGGTAGGTGAGGGCGCCGTGGCGCCTCTCTAGCCACTCCTCAAAGAGGGGTCTTATCGCCGCTATGGCGGCGTGCCCTGCGCTGGGTTGCGACAGTCGTTCCTTCCATGTCGCCATGAGATCGCGCCGGAGCTCAGTCCGCTCCGCAGCGATTTGCCGCGGAAGCGGAACTTCCCCCCGGCTTAGTGCCTCCGCGCGCCACTCATACACGCGCGCGAGGACTATCGCCTCCAGATCCCATGGCGGCAGTCCGGCAATGAGGCTTGCCGCCTCGCCAGAGATCGTGCGGTAGCCCCGGATAAGCCTTATGGCTACCACCTTCTGGGGCGCGTTCAGGTAGTGGGTGGCTCGCCGCCGCAGTGAACGCGCCCACACCGGGGCCCCGTATAGGGCCATGGACCGCACATATTAAGGGGCTTACAGGACCTAAACACAAAAAACGCAAGTTTTAGAAACAATAAAAGTATAGGTATGATCGACTACAGTAAACGAAATCAGAAAAAGTATGATGTTCTTCAGGATATATGCTAGGCAGATAGTGTGTTGATAACATAATACAACTTATTTGATACCTACGATCACGGATAACGATCGTATTGGATACGATAGAAAAAAATCATGAAGATACCTCTACAAACTTTCTTTTTACAATAAAAACCATACAATTACTAATATACTTTGTATGTATTTGTTTGGAATAAAAAATTAACACTAGTGCTTTAGTATGTTGCTTGTAGAATAATCTGACAAAAAATTATAATGAATAATCATTATAATTTTTTGTCCAAACAATAGATTTTTTGTAAATGGATAATTGCTTCATATTTTGCAAGAAATTTCCAGCGTTGTGTCGTCGCGCTTCTCTTTCTTTTCCATGCAGTCCGACAAAGACCGCGCTTTAGGTCATGTAGTCGCCCTAAATATTTATTTTCAGATACATACCAACTTGTACTTACATAATACCGCCCTCGTCTTATACCGCAATACTTACCCAAATTACGTATTCGCCCTTCCTTTACAAATCTGCTAAATATGTCTTGTACTCGCTTAAAACGAAAACAAGCGACGCATAATGTAAAAAAAGAACCACTAGCTTAGAAAATTCTCTTGTCCCTAAAATGTTGACTTTTAATTAAGATGATGAAAACCAAGTAAATTAGGACCTTATTATTATATGCACAGGTTTCTTATTAGAGTGTCGGGGGTTGTTTTCTTAACCGGCCTTTAGGGTCTGGTATAAAGTGATCGCGGGAGATTATTCCCATCTCAGCGGTTTGTGGCCAAGTTGCACACAAATGGAGGAAATGACTAGATGTGGCTGTAACTAGTGTATAATACTGGTGGCTTACAATTTATCCCTTTAAATAAACATTGATATAACAGCCTTCGGTGGTGACACTCTGACCTCGTTGTAGTGCGGAGTTTCAATTTAATAAGAGGCCAGCTTAAACTGGTTTTTTTACCACTGATGTGTAGGCAGTACGTCAGTAGCTGATCCAACGCCAAATATTTTGGTTTAAAAGTTAGGTCTCTTGAAACCCAAAAACAATATAGGTACGGGATGGCACACGTGGTACATCGACGCGCATTCTGTTACCATCTTCTTTTTAGCGTGTCGATAGCAATCTAAATGGACTCGGCCCAGAATTCAGCTACTTGTTTGGCGCCATCACCAGCGTCCATCAGTTCCTCTAACGTGCAGCTAACAGGCCACACGATATTAAGTGTCCCATCGTTTGTGGAACAGCACCACGTGGATGCAGTAGGTAGGTACATGATTCTGAATCCACATGCGTTGAAATTTTGCGTCGGTTATTAAAAAAAATATTTTTTAATACAGTTGCTCAAAAAGTGGTGTATTGCAGGGACGTATAGCGTTCGGGATGTGGGCTTTTACATAATAGTGCTTTTTTTTACCTTTCCCGAACTCGTGCGTTCTCTTTCCCAACTGTCGAAATAATGTCTATTAAAAAGAAAAACCAACCATGAAGTTTTTACTAAAGAGTTTTTGTGATTCATACAAATACGTATATTTCTAAAAAGAAGCTACTAATTTATTTCAATATCAGATTGAATGATTTAATTGAATGAGTTAGGTTAGGTTTCATTTCATTTCATCTCATTAAATTTCATTTCATATCAATAAAAAAAATATACTGAAGACTAAGCTGTATGGATAGTTCCCTTTGCCTACCAAAATGGGTGAAGAAAAAAAAACTCTGCTTATATTCTACGGTTGGCGCCATTTTCCAGAAAAAATGATTAGTTAGTTGAGTTTATTGTGTTTTTATTAGTTTATTAAATTGCTTCATTTTTTCGCAACTGTATTAAAAATAGTCGTTCAGTACACCTGCGGAACCGTCATTGCAACTTGTTCCGACTGTCAACCCTCGCCTTCGGCTGCGCCTCGGCTCGGGTAGACATTTGTCGGAACTCTTTGCAATGACAGCCTTTCCGCACTTGTAATGAAATATACTATACTGTCCATACATTTTGACAGCGTATGTATTACACTTTTCTATGAAATAGCTGTTTTTTTTTATAGCCTACGAAAAATTTCTACGCTAGAAACATGTGCCAATGCACACAATGGCCATGTTTCAAGGTGTAGGCAATTGAAACAACAATAATAAGAACTCATCAATTCATCATTATGAACAACTTTTACTATTCGACCCATCCCGAAATCGCGGAAAAAAACAGCTGTTTTTTTCCCGACTACCCGAGACTACCCGTAACGACTTGACAAAATATATTTTGTCACGGGTAGTCTGAAGCCAGACAACCAGCCTTACCCAGGGGTATTGTTTTACCCAGTAAGTAACTGGATTGTGGAGGTTAGATAGGTCCCTCCATGTAAAAATACTGGTATTCATCTGCATCCAAACTGGAGACTAGAAGCCGACTGCAACATAGTTGGGAAAAGTCTAGGCAGATTGAAATCAAGCAAAGGATTAGAATTTTCTTTATAAATCTTTCGGAATGTGATTAAACACAGCTGTAGGTACTGTAGTGCCTGTGTGTGCTAGCCTTTAGCAATAAGCACTGGCTAGAAATATGATTCGATTCGTTGGTTTAAACATATGTCAAATATGATTATGATGGCGTTTGATTCTAGAAGCAGTGATTCATATCTTAACCGCGAAGTTGTATCGTTGCCTTTTTATATTATAATTATTCTCCTAAAGTCTTAAAGTGGTCTTATTTGTATTATTTCCCCCTAAGTTCCACATTTGGTGGAGGCGCCGAACGAGCCTACACATTTCATCGTGTTATGAATGATTTCAGATGAAGTAAATTTTTTTTATGCAAGCCAAGCTGAGTATATTTGACGGAAGAGTCAAGGAATATTTTATATGCGATCGCAGATTAAACTCCCCTTAGTTTAATTTGCGTTGGAGTGAATATAGAACAGGCGCAAAATCGTCGCCGGAAAAATAAAGCTAAGTGGTTAAAATATTATTTTTATAAAGAAAGCAAGATGTATGCGCTTTTCTCAGGAACTAATATGTGCCTGGAAAAATTTTTTGAACAATACAGAGCAATTGCCACACTTTATGGATGGCGTGAAAGTGATTGGGCATTGATAATGCAGGCTTATCTCCAAGGAGCAGCTCTGGCTTGTTTTAAGTGGATGTACCGCGAGGATATGTCATTTGAGGAGATATGCGATGGCTTTCGTGAGGAGTTCCCGTGCAAATGTCACGAAGCATTTTATAAAGCGAGGAAAGAGGAGATGTTAAAGGTTCCGTCTGAAGAATGCGGACAAAATAATGTTTTAAATGTTGATGATGATGCTTCTGTATTATGTAGTGTAGAAGCAGATGTTGAAGAAGTTGAAGTCGAGCGCAGCAGCCAAGAGTGCAGTGAAGAGGTAGATGTTGAAGAAGTTGAAGACGAGCGCAGCAGCCAAGTATGCAGCCCCGCAGAGGCTGAGGAGGTGGTGGAAGTGTTCGAGTGCGAACACGAGGAAGAAATCGAGGAATCGGGTCAGTCCATTCCAGTTATAACTAATGTATCTAGCTATGTTTCAGAACCGAAGGAAGAGCAATTTGATCACGATGTGCAAACTGATATAATTAACATCGATGATGATCATTTTAATGAAAATAATTTATCAATAAATATTTCCGAAACAAAGGAGAATAACCATTTTATAAATGAAAAGGGTGATGCCCAAATGATCATGTTGTCAGTTGAGAATAGTAAAGTGGATGATGAAGTTGGGTTAGATGAAGATGTTTTTAAGTTGGATGTAAGTGGAGATGAAGACGTAGAGGTGAAAGACATTTCTGTGCATTTTAAAAGCTCTTTTAGTTCTTCTACAGATGCGGACGCAGAAGATAATTGTATTAATCTGGTCATTAATAATGTTAAAACGTTCCCAAGCATTCATCATGTAGTTATCCCTAAGTTTAATAAAAATAATTCTCATTATGCAACATCTAATATTAAAAAAGCACGTAAGAGAAAAGGATTCCAATATACTAGAAATGCTAGAACAAAATGTTCAATTTTAAAATGTTTTACAAATAGATTCATAAAAACATTTGCTAAAAACATAACTTTCCTTCTGACGCAGTCGGTTAAAAATAATGATCATTTGTCTAAGGATTTTTCATTTTTAAAACATATACATTTTAAATGGAAATGGAAGAATAAAGATAAAAACTTTCCATGTTAAAATTTAAATAAACCATTGTTTTTCCATTTATGTTTGATACGCGTCAGGTCACAGAGTAAATTTTGTTAGACTGTAACATTTGTTAATCTGTAATATTTGTTAAGCTATGATATTTGGTAGTCTGTGATATTTGTTGGTCTACGACATTCGTTACACTGTAACATTTGATAGGCTGTGATGTTAGATAGACTGTGACAGACTTTGACTTTTGGTGTGTCATTTAGTTATTGTAAACATCAATAGAACATTATTTTAGTGAATATTGTGATAAAGTTATTAACATGTGTTTGTATGTGTGTTTCATATGCTGGGAAGATACTTCGGACGCAGCTGGGAGCGTGAGGCTTGAGGTCTCACGGCTCCATGAAGCTTGAGGGATTGAAAAAAAACTTCGTCTTCATTTTCTAAATTACATAGGCCATGTTTAGTGTGAGTGAACTCCAGAAAATAGTAATGCGCGTTATAGGAGGAAGAGGGTTGTATAAAAACTGTTGTCACTCTCTAGAGGGGGGAGTGATCAGCTTAAGTTGAAACCAACTTTGCTAACGGGGCATAGCCTTTGCAAAGTGTGTTGAGTTGACACAACTGGTGCAGCTTGGGTTGGAGCACCCACAGTTTTTTATAAATGATATAGTTATTATAAACGCGGAGTATCTTTTGAATATAATGGAGTTCAGCCACTTATTAGATTTTTGAACACTGGCCTCATAACTTTTCGTTCCCTCTGGCTGATACCGTCCGATGGAGTAAAAGGATCTGAAGTTAAGTTCAGTTAACACGGTAAGCCTCATCCAGGCCGATGTGAACTTTCACATCATTTGTTATCGAAGGAGGCCAAGTCACATCTTTTCCGCTCGTTTTGTTATGACGAGGTTCAGGCATGACAACGTTAGTTTGTGTTGATGCATTTTAGCGCTCTTAAATGTAGACTTACCTGGCACTTAAGGGAGTGTTAGTTAAGTGTTTCGTTTGTCCTGACTTGAGCCCTGCTTTTAGAAAAAGCTGGACCTCACAGTGTTAACTTCGGGCGTTAGGTAGTTTTTTCCTTATAGGATTAATAATAGGTAGGAACGCTTAAATTTTCGAATCGTTAGAATTAAAGTCTTGTATTTTGATGCGAGCTAGGCCAATACTTTAATTCAAAGTGGGGCGTGGCTCGTGTAGTGCCTGTGTGTGCTAGCCTTTAGCAATAAGCACTGGCTAGAAATATGATTCGATTCGTTGGTTTAAACATATGTCAAATATGATTATGATGGCGTTTGATTCTAGAAGCAGTGATTCATATCTTAACCGCGAAGTTGTATCGTTGCCTTTTTATATTATAATTATTCTCCTAAAGTCTTAAAGTGGTCTTATTTGTATTATTTCCCCCTAAGTTCCACAGTACAGTCAGCAAAAGAGTTAGGTATGCAGGATCGTCGGATATAGTTGAAGTTTAGTAATAAACCGATGGATGTTGTCGACTGAAATTTAATTTGATAAATGAGCTGTTTTTCTATTAATAAAATTAAATTTTATTCGACAACATCCATCGGTTTATTACTAAACTTCAACTATATCCGACGATCCTGCATACCTGACTCCTTTGCTGACTGTACATAACAAGCTTAATATCGGTCAGTTTAGGCCAAAAGGTTAAAGGGCCGAAACCAGGTCGCCGAAAGTTCCGGCTCACGGCCTCCGTCAACAGTAAACAAATTACTGGATTGTAGTTCGGTGCAGCACAGACCTGATATCGGATGAAAAATATTGAGCGCCATGTTTTTATGGACTACTAGCTGCGCCCTGCGGTTTCACCCGCGTAAGTGTTGATCCCGTGGGAATATCGGGATAAAAAGTAGCTTATATGTTAATTCAGGTTGTCAGCTACCTCCATACTAAATTTTATCAAAATTGGTCCAGCCGTTTGAGTGTGAAGAAGTAACAAACATATAAACACACACCCACACTCACACACACACACTCACAAACTTTCGCCTTTATAATATTAGTGTGATTACCCGACGATTTATTTTAAAGCAGGCAGGGGTTCAGAATCATGTACTGAATCCAGGTTGCGCGATGATGTCCCTATCACCCATCTGGTATGTTTTGTTGCAGATTCTAAATAAAAAGTTATATCAATCAATCAGCTCAGCCTATTGCAGTCCACTGCTGGACATAGGCCTCTCCCAGGCTGCGCCACAACACCCTGTCCTCCGCCATCTGCATCCAGTCCGTCGCAGCCACTTTCTTTAGGTCGTCCGTCCATCTAGCTGAGGGGCGTCCCACACTAGTACGCTTGCCGATACGCGGTCTCCACTCAAGGACTCGTCTGCTCCACCGGCCATCGGTCCTTCGGCAAACATGGCCAGCGCACTGCCACTTCAGTTTGCTTACTCTGCAAGCTATGTCGGTAACTCAGGTAGGTAGGTAGGTAATGGGTTATTATATACAAAACCTTTTCTGTCTGAAGCTAGGAATTTCAATCTGATTTATTTATTGAAGATTTAAATATTTTTATATATAAAGATAGGGTATAAAGCTTAAGCCTGGCTTTCACGTCAATTTGTTTTGACGTAATGATTGATAACTCTTATTCATTCGCTTAGTTTTCTTTTTATTGGCTTAAGTTAGCTTTCTGATACATTTTTTTTATTTCGTTAAGAGCGTAATACGACGTACGGCACTTCATACTAACTTTCAAGCCCTTGTTTTTCGAAATGACTGAACCGATTTTAATAAAACTTTATACGCATAAGCAGGATACAATGGTCTAAAAAGTTATTTAAGAATATTTTCGAAAAAAAGTGTTATAGCCAAATTAGACCGATTTTAAATTTCCCATAAAAACAGAGATTTCCAGTTATCTTTTTTTAAGGCGAGGACACGGCGGTGCTCTGCCCAAGCTGGGCAGATCTCCACCGTATGCTCCACCGTGTCCTCCGGGCGATCCACACAATGGTGACACCCGGGCGTTTCCTCCCGCCTTATTCTGAACAGGAACCTCCCGAAGCAGCCGTGCCCGGTGAGGACCTGCGTTAGGCGGAAGGTGAGGACGCCGTGGCGCTTCTCTAGCCACTCCTCAAAGAGGGGACTTATCGCCGCAATTGTGGCGTGCCCAAAACATCATCCCTTAATACCTACTCACGAATCTTACTTCAATCCTGAGCAATTTCTGCGCCACCATCTAGTCTCGGGGAGCACCATCTAGGGGTGATGGTGGCGCACAATTTCTGCGCCACCATCTAGTCTCGGGGAGCACCATCTAGGGGTGATGGTGGCGCACAATTTCTGCGCCACCATCTAGTCTCGGGGAGCACCATTTAGGGGTGATGGTGGCGCACAATTTCGTCAGTCATGTTTTTGTCCTTTATAATAGGTACATAGGGGGCGAGCTTATTGCCATAAACCGGGTACAATTTATCCAGATTCTGGGCTGCTACTGAGAACCAACTACTACCAGTTTTTATTTACGCATGATTCCCAACATTAAAAAAAATCGCACGAAACACTACAACGATAATTGATTCCCCGTATATTGTATGTATTGGTTATTGACCCGTGTAAGGCCCGAGTGCAAAATTCAATCAAAACTGTGGGCGCCATGCCGCAACTCGATTGGTAGGAAAGTGAATTATTCTGCCACTTCAAATTCATAGGAAAATTTCAATAACTGGGTCTAAAAATACGTCGAAGGATTTAAAAACTGCCTAATAAAGAGTCAAGTCCTAGAGGGGCTCGTGGTGTCGGTCCGTGGATTGGTGACCATCCATCACATAGCCGAGACTCCTCCGAGCCTCGGAAAGCACGGCTGACATTCGTAGACTACGGGTAGTCAGAAGCTCGAAAGTGTAAAAACCAATCTTACAAGGGGTATCGTAATATACAGTAAGTGTAGAGATCAGTTAGGCAGTCGCTCCATGTAAAATACTGGTATTCAGCTGTATCCGGTTAGACTGGAAGCCGACCCCAACATAGTTGGGAAAAGGCTAGGCAGATGATGATACGTTCCGCGGTTTTATTATTTTATCAAGGTAACGGAAGTCCTTTGGAAATAGGTTTTGGATGCGAACTTCGAAGTGAATTCTGTTCACTCCTAGTGTACCCCAGTCATAGCTCGTGCCTTTTACACCGTCCGTCTCAGCACAATCGCAGAGTAATTTCTACTTACTGCCAAGATACCGACTCACTTGATTAAAGTTCGCGCAGTATCGGGTCGTGGGAAATGGAAATATTTCCAGTGAAATCAAAATGTTAATACAGGTAAATCCACAGGTTTTACCGACGAACGGGTACGGATTACACAATTGGTAGGATAGACAGAAGGTCGACTTTATATGCTGAACGATAATGCATGTACAGTCACGAGCATAAGTATGTATTGTTAAAGTATTCTAATAATATTGTTGTAATTTCTTAGTTTATAATTGTGTATACACTGCCGGATAAGGCTGAACAATAATGAATGTCATTACCTAATATCATTGGTGTGTGTGTGGCAACACTGGTGGAAGTGTACTTCCCTTTCCTTCCTGTCAACGTCAGCCAACATGTACGAACTGTTTTGTATTCTCTGCTTACAAAAATAAATATCTATTATAATAATAGTTTGTTTCCATTTAAAATCTCAACAGGTTATGGGCCCAGATGCCTCCTGTTCGAGTTACAGTTCGTACAAATAAAAAAAAATAAAAAAGGTCCTGTGATTCGATCCGATAAAATAGTCGCCGCGTTTCCAGTGTTTCTTAAGTCAAAATGGCTACGACTGAGGAACTTAAAAACATCGAAAAGCTCAGCGATATTGAGACGTATCAGCTGTGGCGTTTTCAGGTGGATATAATCTTTCAAGCCAAGGGGCTGTCAGATATAATAATGGGCGACATAAAAATGGAAGATTCGGACAAGCCCGAACTCAAGGCCGATTTCATCAAAAAGGACGCACAAGCAAAGTACATATTAATACAGACTGTGGACAAAAGGCTAATTACTATGTTATTCCAATGCACATCAGCAAGTGCCATGTACAAAAAGCTTTGTGATATGTTCGGCGGTACTGAAGATCGGCATAAAAATAAAATCATGCAAGATTTTTTCAACTTCAAGTACGACAAGAACAAAGACATGATACAAAACTTATCTCAGTTGGATAATCTTGTGTTTAGACTGCAACAGCTAAAAATCTCCATGGATGATGGCTTAATTGAATCAAAAATATTAACGTTCTTATCTGCAGAATATGAAAATTTTGTAACAGCATGGGAATCAACCTCTAAAGAAGAAAAAACCCTATCCAACTTAAAACTAAGATTAATTAAAGAACATGAAAAACGTAGCAGTGTATCACATGAGAACGAGGTAGTATTTCAAGCATCTAAATCATTCAGGAAAACGGAGAAACAGGAAGAACAATCTACAAGTAAAGCCGGTAACCATTCTAACTCTAGTTATAAAAATAAAATACGTTGTTTTGGTTGCAATAAAATAGGTCATGTAAAAAAGGATTGTAAGAAAGTATGTTCTATTTGTAAGAAAAACAATCATAAAGAAAATAACTGTTTCTTTAGAAATAATAATAATAAAAATTCTGTTTCATTTTTGAGCTATAAAGATAAAAATAAACAAACAGATAATTCCCAGGACTTTATAGTAGATTCAGGTTGTACATCACATATGGTAAATAATATAAAATTGTTAAGTAATGTGAAGTGTAATGAGACCTCTATATGGTTGGCAAAGAAAAATGAAAAAATCCTGTCGGTACAAAGTGGCACCTTCAAAGGTGAAAATTGTGTCTTAAACAATACTTTGTGTGTTCCAGATCTTTGTAAAAATCTGTTTTCAGTCTCAGCAGCTACAGAAAATGGTGCTGTTGTAACTTTTAAAAATAACAATGTGGAAATTACATCTAAGTGTGGCACAACAATATTTGGTAAAAAGCAGGAGTCAACAGGTCTGTATCACTTAAAATTAATGCCAGGTAGTAGTGAAGTGTCATTGTTAGCCAATAATAAAAAGAGTAGTGTCTATGACTGGCACATTAAAATGGGTCACCCAAGTAATGAGGTACTGGGAAAATTGGTGGACGCTGCTACGGGTGTCACATTCAGCAAGTCAGATATATCACAAATGCAGGATTTATGTGAAATTTGTGTTAAGGCTAAGCAGGTCAGGAAACCATTTAATAAAACTAGGGAACGTGCTACTAGGGTACTTGAAATAATACATAGTGACGTATGTGGTCCTATAGAAACTACAAGCTTTGATGGGAAAAGGTACATTCTCACAGTGTTAGATGATTTTAGTCATTATACAAAAATTTACCTGTTAGCCAACAAGAGTGAAGTCAGTTACCACTTAAAACATTACATTAGTGAAACAGAGAGAGAGTTGAATGCTAAAGTTTCGGTACTACGCTGTGACAATGGAGGTGAGTATTCTAGCAGTGAACTTAAAGCATGGTGTTATAAAAAAGGTATAAAATTAGATTATAGTATTCCGTATAGCCCACAACTAAACGGTAAAGCTGAGCGTTTAAATAGAAGCTTGATGGAAAAGGCTAGAGCATTGTTGTTAAATTCAAATCTTAATAAGAAATTATGGGGAGAAGCTATGTACTCGGCTACATACTTACTCAATAGGTTGCCATGTTCCGTGATAGATTTTAAAACTCCTTATGAAGTATGGTATAATAAAAAGCCAGATATATCTAACATAAAAGAATTTGGCTGTGAAGCATTAGTAAAAGAATTAAAACCTGTAAAAAAGCTCAGTTCAAGGTCACAGAAATTAACACTAGTGGGTTATTGTAAAATTGGGTATAGGCTATATGATGAAAATAAAAACAAAATTGTATCTGCTCGAGACGTTGTCTTTAAAACAAGAAGTAATAGCATGGTACAGGAGAATGAACAACAACAGCAGCAAAGCATAAAATTAGATGAAAATGTTGGTGATCCGTTCTGTTCATCTGATCTCTTAACAGACAGTAATCAGTGTGAGCCTCCAATGTGTTCAAAAGAGAGCAGCATAGAACCTGAAAAAGAAATATTAATACATGAATACAAAGAACCAGAAGAGGTAGGTAGTATGAGTGACAAGCAAGTATCAACAAAAAGAGTAATAAAACCTCCACAAAAGTACAATGATTATGTTCTACTTACTTACCAAGAAGCCATGACGTCACCTGAAAAAGAAAAATGGAAGAAAGCAATTAGTGATGAAATAAAATCATTAGAGAAAAACCAAGTGTGGGAATTAGTGGATGAAAAAGATGTCAAAGATGTCAAGATTCTAACCAACAAGTGGGTTTTTCGAGTAAAAGAAGATGGGTCATACAAAGCCAGGATAGTCGTGAGGGGTTTCGAACAAAAGGATATAGATTATGATGAAATTTTTAGCCCCGTAGCATGTCAATCTGCATTAAGAATTATTTTCTCTATAGCTGTGATTAATAAATATCATCTTATGACTTTTGATGTCAAGACAGCGTTTCTCAACGGAAACTTGAAAGAAGGGGAAGTAATCTATATGAAAGTACCTCAAGGCTTTGAAGAATGTCATGGAAAAGTATGTAAACTTCAAAAATCCCTTTATGGGTTAAAGCAGGCGCCTAGAAGATGGAATGAAGAATTTATTAAAATAATGAAAACTTTAGAGTTTGAACAAGTTAAAAATGAGCCATGTGTGCTAAGAAACAAAGAGGCTACAGTTATTATAGGCATCTATGTTGATGATGGGATTTTAATTTGCAAAAATAAAGAAGAAGGTAGCAAGGTACTTAATAAAATAAACAAAATAATAGAAATAAAAATATATGAAAAACCAAAGACATTTTTAGGTTTACAAATCACATTTAAAAAAGATGGAATTCTGCTGTCTCAAGAAAAATATACCAGAAACATACTAGAAAAATATAATATGTTAGATTGCAAAGCCGTTGACACACCTTGTACAAGTCAAGAAGGAACTGATCTTGATGACATTGGTAAAAATCTTTTTCCATATAGAGAGGCTGTCGGAAGCTTACTGTATCTCTCGACCAGGACTAGACCTGATATTGCTTATGCGGTAGGGTTAGCTAGTCGCAAAGTAGAAAAACCTACTAAACAGGATGTAGTGCAAATAAAACGAATTTTTAAATACTTACAAGGTACTTCTAATGATGGGTTGTTCTACAAAAATACAGGTAATATAAAAGATTTAGACTTGTACTGTGATGCTGACTATGCTGGTGACTGTGATACTCGTAGAAGTACCACAGGGTACATTATCATGATGGCAGGGTGTCCTGTTACTTGGTGCTCAAGAAGGCAATCTATAATTGCACTGTCATCCACAGAGGCAGAATTTATATCTGCTGCAGAGTGTTGTAAAGACGCAATATTCATAAAATCATTACTAAAAGAACTTAAAATTAATATTCAGATGCTTCAATTTTATATAGATAATCAAAGTGCTATTCATTTGATAAAAACAGGTATATTTAATAAAAGGTCCAAGCATATAGACGTTAGATTTCATTACATTCACGAACTATATATAAACAAGGACTTGTGTGTAACATACTGTCCTACTGAATTACAACCTGCTGATGTAATGACTAAAGCCTTGAATAAACATAAATTTGTAAAACATAAGAACAATATAATGAATAAACATTGAAAAAAGGTTGTCTGATATTTCAGATTTAAATAAATCCAAAAATAAGATATTTGCCCAACCTCTATTAGATTAAGATTGATAGGTACTTATGAGATCATATTGTATAATATGAGTCAGGTGTTTGTACTATGAAAGTTTTTTTTTAAATAAGTGCTATTATTGTTTAAAAGTGTCTACAGTCAGACTTATTCTGTTTAAAGTATGATTGTTATAATAATTTGAATGAATACATACAAACATTAAATAAAAATGTTGCCAAATTGTATTAGCTTAGAAGGAATGTGTTCCAGTTTGTATGTAAATACTAAAATATATCAAAAATATATTTTCTCTTTGTTAAGAAACTTTAAGTAAAGGTCTTGTGTTGCATTGTTTGAAAAATAAGAAATTAAGGGAGGGTGTTAAAGTATTCTAATAATATTGTTGTAATTTCTTAGTTTATAATTGTGTATACACTGCCGGATAAGGCTGAACAATAATGAATGTCATTACCTAATATCATTGGTGTGTGTGTGGCAACACTGGTGGAAGTGTACTTCCCTTTCCTTCCTGTCAACGTCAGCCAACATGTACGAACTGTTTTGTATTCTCTGCTTACAAAAATAAATATCTATTATAATAATAGTTTGTTTCCATTTAAAATCTCAACATGTATACACTTGGCTTTGTTCAAAGGCGATTTTCTCCTTTATTTTTGAATAAAATTTTATATTATTAGGAACATAGTATTTTCGAACCCATGGGTGTATGTAAAGTGTCGTATTTCAACGTTGCATTCGTTATTTCGTGAAAAAATCGCAATTTAAAGTTGCCAAGTGTTGAGATATTAGTGCTCGTGACTGTACTTATTATACAGGGTTTATTTTTGAGACTGCCTGCCCCGTCTCGAAATTTTGAAAATATTGTAGAATGTTTTAACCCCTCAAGCGTCGCCGTAACACCATTGGATAATAAGATTTAATGACTCGAAACGTCGGCGTTACACCATTGGATAATAACAACTGTCAACACGCATGGTTGTCATTGGACGGTAATATTTTCTATTTATTGGCACTTGCAACACGATCTAGCTGTATCATTCGATTAGTCGATTCATGCTTGACCTATTTTGGTAACATTTAAACAGGAGCGCCAACAAAACGGAAGAAAAAAAAAAGAAAGAAATTAGTGCTTCTGGAAAGTTCTGTGAAACCAAAAACTTAACGCAAATGAAAACAAAAACTTAACGCATCGTTGCTAGATAAGTTCAGTTGTATTTGCATAATGAATGGTATAAATAGTTAGGTAATCTAATAACGAAGCCAGGAAGGTATAACATGTAACGTTTAACTGGCTATGTATTAACGAAATCTGCGTTTTTTCGAAGGCTTGCCCAAAAATCAACAAGTACTACCAAATGTGCCGACGTTTGTGGCACTTGCGCATACAGAGGCCCGACGTTCAAGAGGTTAATCAACATTTCGCTCTTTTTTCGCAATGGTGCCCGAAACGGTCGCGCGTTAGTAGCGATGCCGAATCGATACAGTCGTGCGTTTGCATCGAGGCAGAAGCGATACTGTATCGCTTCTGTCGCGCGTTGCAAATGCGACAAACGGTCAAAAGTAGCGATACAGACGCGCGTTGACGAAACGCGCTACTGAATCGCTGCAAAAAGTCACCGTGGGCGATCACCTGATAGAATATTTCCAGAACTTTTGAATGCAGTTAGCTATTTATTACTCAAAACAGTTAAAATATGAATAAATGCTTCACGTACAGGGAGTGCAAGCGCTCCTCACTTTGCGATCTCCGTACGTACCTACTTTAAGTGTGCGTGCGCGCGTTTCGTATTTCTGTCGCTGTATGGAGCCAACCTTCTGTGCCTTTCTATTCTGTGCTACTGAGCTCTCATTTCTTTCAGAATTGTACGTTGGTATATAATATAGCTATACTGTTCGGATGTGATATTACCCTTCATTCAGGCGTGATCTCAGCTTACTGAACAGGTCTGCATTGCTCTAAGAAATGAGTGTTGCGAGAGGAGCGATTGCTTAAAAGCAGACAATATGGATTCCAGATTGGATACGGAACCAATATCATTTAGAAAAGTATTTTTTACGAATAAGAAAGCGGAAAGTTAAACTTATGTCTGTTCAAAGTGCATCTATTAAAATGAGATTTTGGTTGTGGGTGTGTTTTATGGTTACCTAAGTAGTGCAAACAGGACCCTATTTCTAGCGTGCGCCATTTTACTTTACCTATGTCTATCTGTCACAGTTCTCGTTGCTTTTTTTTTCACTGAATACCTACGTGTTACTAATATGAGCCGGCAAAATGCGTGTCGGATCACGCACAGTAAAGGGTTCTGTAGTCGGGATGAATATGTACGGATCATAGATTTCTATGGTACGGATGCACAATATTGGTTTCATCGGCAGCAAAAATAACATTGTATTTCTCAAAGAAAATTCAAAATACAAAGTAATTTCTGCAGTAGCCATATCTCAAAAACTACATGAGTTATTTTCTTCAAAACAAGTTTCGTTAAAAGTATTTTTTTATTAACGTAGATCTACACGAGACACAATGGCTTTTTAATTGTTTCTGTAATTACGGCATTCAAACGGTTAAAGTTATACCTACCTACTTCATTTTTTAGGAATTTTCCATCGTTTAGGTAGTTAAATGAGTTGAAAGGGGGATTTTTTTTAACGACTTTTGAAACGCATAATATCTCACCAACTATGTATAAGTTACTATGAAACATGATAATTTTTTTTTCCGAATCCAACTATACCGATAGTTTCTTTGTTCTGAACCCACCTTCATTCACCCTTTTACTTAACCTAGGTAGGTACAGTGTCCCACTGCTTCCCAAAGGCCTCCCCGAATCCTTCCAGGCATCTTTTTCTACAGCCACCTCGATCCAACCCTTGCAGTACGAGTCTAGGTCGTCCTAATCAAAATAATTCCTGTAGATAGAGTCGATCGGATATAGTTGAAGTTTAGTAAGAAACCGATGGAAGTTTTCCATCGGTTTCTTACTAAACTTCAACTTTATCCGACGATCCTGCATGCCTATCTCTTTTGTTAACTGAACACACACAATACACCGTTCTGCTCCAATAATAAAACAATACTCAGAAACAAGTTTACAAGCGCCATAAAATAAACAATTGAAAGCTACATTTATGAATTTCAAAGAAAAACTTACATTTCACGACATCTCGAAACTGTAGCAAGCTTATTTAAATGTACCTTGAATTCAGAGAAGCTTGGCACAATTTTAAAAAGCTTTGTTACCTCTGAAACACGGGAACGAGCTGAAACTTTCAGTGGGGGGAGGGGCTGTGGAACTGTAGAAAATAAATATAAAGTTTCCGTATATTCTTTTGAACTGTAACTGAATTTAAATAAGGTGCGTTACTCTTTTTCCCCGACTGCGGCGGAGCCTAAAAGGAGGGAAAAGTTTAGTTTTTAGGGTTCCGTACCCAAAGGGTAAAAACGGAACCCTATTACTAAGACTTCGCTGTCTGTCCGTCCGTCCGTCTGTCTGTCACCAGGCTGTATCTCAAGAACCGCGATAGCCAGACAGTTGACATTTTTACAAATTATGTATTTCTGTTGCCGCTATAACAACAAATACTAAAAATAAAATAAATATTTAAGGGGGGCTCCCATACAACAAACGTGTTTTTTTAGGCGTTTTTGCCTTGTGGTACGAAACCCTTCGTGTGCGAGTCCGACTCGCGGGATCCTGCCGTTTTGCCGAAAAGATTTTGCCAAAATTTCACTACCCAAACAAATTTTTGCAACCTTTTATTATACCAATGCAATGTTTGGAATAATTTTAGTATGCACATTTTCATTTGGTAAAATTTTTACTTGGCAGAATATTATTAAGGATAATGTCATTTAGGCATTTGGTCTTTAATCAAATGATTTATTACGGCAAACAATCTTTAGACAATAAACGTTTGGACGATTTGTTATGACAAAAAATATAAAGGCATAAATAAGATTTTTTGAGAATTTTTTTTTTTGGGAATTAAATAATTAAAAAATGTAATTTTATTTTAAAATAATCATTTATTTAATACAAAATATTTGTAACTTACTATTTTGATTTTTTTGCAATGGACATTATCGAGAACCGAATTAGTTACGAGGTTAATTATTTTAAAAAAAATGCTTAGGTTAGGTTAGGTTAAAACTGTGACCTCCTACGCACGAGCCGAGCGAGCGAAGCGAGCGGTGCCGCGGCAGCGGCCGGCGAGTGCCAGAAACGACTAAATTATATAGAAAAAAAATATGGAAAAAATAGATTATTTTTAACAGGCTATCGAGAACCGAATTAGACGAGGTTAATTATTTTTAAAAAATGCTTAGGTTAGGTTAGGTTAAAACTGTGACCTCCGACGCACGAGCCGAGCGAGCGAAGCGAGCGGTGCCGCGGCAGCGGCCGGCGAGTGCCAGAAACGACTAAATTATATAGAAAAAAAATATGGAAAAGATAGATTATTTTTAACAGGCTATCGAGAACCGAATTAGACGAGGTTAATTATTTAAAAAAAATGCTTAGGTTAGGTTAGGTTAAAACTGTGACCTCCTACGCACGAGCGGTGCCGCGGCAGCGGCCGGCGAGTGCCAGAAACGACTAGATTATATAGAAGAAAAAAAATATGGAAAAAAGATATTATTTTTAGCAGGCTATCGAGAACCGAATAAGTTAGACGAGGTTAATTATTAAAAAAAAATGGTTAGGTTAAAACTGTGACCTCCTACCAGGCCTGTGGCCAGAAACGACTAGATTATATAGAAAAAAAAAATGCAAAAAAAAGTCTACCTGAAACTGAACTAGTTAGACGAGATTAATTATTTTAAAAAATACTACCAGAATACTTAATATTATTTTTAGAATTTGTCCCAAGTGGAAAAAACACCCTTGTAATAAAACGTCTTCAAAGTTAGATCTTATGCTTGAAATGGCTGCCTTAAAACTGCGAAAACTGACGATACTAAATATTTGGCAAATGTAATTTTGCGTAAAATGAGTTATTCCAACTGAAATATTTGACTAAATAAAAATTGGTAAAAGTACTAGTTGGTAAACAAGTTATTGTTTAAACGTTCACTTGCCAAACATTAGGTTTGGGTTACAATTATTTGTGAAGAGATTTTTTGCTAAGTAATAATTTGGCAAATGAAATTATGCGGAAAATCGTTTGGGAAGTGATAATTTGGCAAAATCTTTTCGGCAAAACAAGGGAGACCCCCGACTCGCACTTGGCCAGTTTTTTATGAATGAGATTCTGTTCTTATTAGCATATTGCTGTAATGATCTTATTATGTTTAAAGTAGTCACACTTTAAGTATACATTTTTGTTTTGAAGGTAAATAAATATTATTGTATTATAATAATTTTTAGTGCAGTCAGTCGCTCCATGTAAAATACTGGTAATCAGCTGCATACGGTTAAACTCGAAGCCGACCACAACATAGTTGCCCATAAACGGCATAATTTTATATCTTAGTCTATAAAATATGAATACAGATGATGCCCAGACCAAATAAAAAGTCAAGACATAGCGCTGTGAACAATACAGTGAAGTGAAGCATGCAAAAACTACACCTCCGCTGTGTGCACACACGCTCACACGCATACATTTACAACTATTTACAATCAGACTACACCTCACTACATATTATGTGCACACGTGTTTACGAAACCGGCTTCATTTTACTGTTGACAACCCTCTGTCTTGGTTTTTAGGGTTCCGTAGCCAAAGGGCAAAAACAGAACCCTTATGGATTCGTCATGTCTGTCTGTCTGTCCGTCTGTCCGTCCGTATGACTCAGCCACTTTTTTCCGAAACTATAAGAATTACACTGTTGAAATTTGGTAAGTAGATGTTTTCTGTGAACCGCATTAAGAATTTCACAAAAAAATAAAAAAAAACTATAAATTATGGGGGTTCCCCATACTTAGAACTGAAACTCAATTTTTTTTTTATCAAACCTATACGTGTGGAGTATCTATGGATAGGTCTTCAAAAATGATATTGAGGTTTCTAATATCATTTTTTTCTAAACTGAATAGTTTGCGCGAGAGACACTTCCAAAGTGATAAAATGTGTGTGTGTGTCCCTGTAACTTCTAAAAGAAGAGAATGATAAAACTAAAACTAGTTTGAACGAGATCTAGCAAGTCGCTCGCCGGTGAAAATTTAAAAACATATGATGGTACGGAACCCTCGGTGCGCGAGTCCGACTCACTGTTGCCCGGTTTTTTTTATTTGGTCTGAGTCTAGATGTTATAAAAATACGCCAGAACATTGAGACTGGGTCACCGAACAACTTGCCTAAATACATCTAAATGCAAAATGTTTCTAATTTTCTTTGTTAATTTAGATTGAAAAAGTTTGTTGACAAATTTTAGATGGAGGACGGTAAACAGGTACCTATACATTTACTTCAGGTCAGCTCCGATTATTTAAAACAAGTTCAGAAGTTATTTGTCGCATAAATAATTTGTTAACTTTAAGAAATGAGGATTGTGAATTTGTTTGTGTCTTAGTTAATTTTTGAGGAACGTTTTTTTTTTCCAAAAATGTTACTCTTATTTTGTTGTCATGTTACCACTGCTGGGATACAGGCCTCCTCTCTTCGAGAGGGAGTGGGCTATAATCGACCACGTGGGACCAGTGCGGGTTGGTAGCTGTCACATGTCTCTGAATTTTTGGTTCTAGGACAAACCGGATGCACCACGATGTTTTCTTTCACCGTTTTGGGAGCAGTGGTGATGAAATTATTTACAGAAAGTAAAGCAATAATATTGCTTTTTAATTTGCATAATTTTTTTAGTATCTTAATATAACTTAATATTATTAAGTTATATTACTAAAAAAAATATAGGTAATGTGCCTGAATCCATACTAATATTATAAACGCGGAAGTGTGTCTGGCTGTCTGTCTGTCCTGTCTGACCTCTTAACGCTTAAATCGCTGAACCAATTTAGATGAAATATGGTATAGATATAGTTTGAGTCCCGGGAAAGAACATAGGATAGTTTTTATCCCAGTATTACCACGGGATCAACACTTATGCGGGTGAAACCGCGGGGCGCTGCTAGTATTATAAATTCGAAATTAACTCTGTTTGTATGTAACCTTTTCACGCCTAAACCACTCGCAAGGAGGTAGATGACACCCTGGGGAAGGACAAAGGCTATATTATGTCCCGGTAGCACGTTCCCGTGAGATAATTTCTGACATTCACGCGGGCGAAGCCACGGACAGAAACTGGTTCACTTTAAGTCCAGGTTTCCTCACGATGCTTTCCTTCACCGACGTTAATAATTTCCAAGATAAATTCTGAAAGTTACTGTTACCGTTAGCCTGCATCATCCCACTGCTGGGCAAAAAAGGTCTCTCCCCATGACTTTCAGCTCTTTCGATCCAGGGCTAAAGTGAACCACTGGTCATTGGTTTTCTCCAGCTCGTCGCGCCATCTACGGGGTCCGCCGCGACGCCTTTTAGCTGTGTCAGGGCTCCACGTAGTGATTATTTTGGCCCACAGCTCATTAGTAATACGCCAGATGTGGCCAGCCCAGTCCCACTTTAGGTTAGCAGCTTTTTGAGTAACGTCACTAATCTGTGTTTTGGAACACAGTGTGGTGTTGCGAATATGATCTGTCAATTTGACGCCTAGAATACTGCGCTCGATTGCACGTTGGCAAACATTGAGAAACCTTCTGAAAGTAACTAATTTATTTATTGTTTCAAACAGCTGAAGCACCAGTTACTAAGACTTATAATTTATCCATAGAACTTGAGTCACTTAATTAGTAAGACGACGTATTTGTGCGCTAATGACTCAATCCATTAATCGTGTCTTGGTAGTAAGAAAAGTTTTTTAATTAATTCTCGAAATGTAAGCAAACATTGTTGGATGTAGCTAAGTAAATACTGTACTTAATACAAGAAAAAAGATTTCCATTTATAATTCAAAGTTTCAAAACTGTATCATGAAAAATCACAAAGTTATTAGCTTGTTAAGTTACCTGTTTGTCCGTACAAAAACATGCATTTAAACAAAAAATTACCTTTAGTTAACTACCTAGACCTAAACCAAAAGAGTATAGGAAAGTTTGGTGAATTTCGTCCTGAGTGACACAATATACCTAAGGCAATTAGGAATAATACCTATAAGTAAGTGTGGAAGTGGGAAAGCCCCTCACGGAAAGAGAATTAATAGTACTTACTTTACTAAGAAATTTTCTTTTTGTAATGAATGAATAAAAAGGCTTTTTTATTTATTAATTTAAGGAAGTGTGTTAAGGAAAATGTGTAATATTCAAAGCGCTGGATCACGAACTCCAAAGTAGTGCAGTTCCTTCAGGGGATTTTCCTCTCTAGTGAACCGTTTAGCCGTTCCGCTATAAGATCAAAATAGCCAGGACTCTGAAACTCTAAGGATTCCATCGCACAAAATTGAACGATCTACTTACTAGTTAAATGTTCCACTGTAAGACTTTTACTGTTTACTTGATGCAAGAAAATTTACGACTGGAGCCGAGTACACGATTCAGCGGCGAGTAAGTATACGCAATTCAGCGTCACCGACCGACTGGAGCCGAGTATACCTGATTCAGCGTCACCGAACCGAGCATAACAGTTCAGCTTCGTTCACTGTTCAAAAAAGCGCAAAGTGCGGCTAAAGAAGTTTTTTTAACTTCAAATAAACTTACTTTTTTATGGAATAGCTGTCTGTTCTTTTTATTTTTCTAATTGATTTATCGTTGTTTCTTCATATTATCGTGCCATAACCTTGACATTTCTGAAGTCACTCTCAGCATGAGCTTAAGGGGGAATTCCACCAATGAAACTGATCGCGATCAGCACATCTAAACTAAACCGTGTTCAAGAGCTGTTAGTGTCATTATTGTTGTGGAATATTGACACTGACAGCTCCTGAACGCGGTTTAAGTACTAAGGGCAAATTTTTTAGTGGAATACGCCCTTAGTACTTAGCACATAAATATCAAGTAGGAACATAATTAATTAAGTTCAGTGCTTACGTAATAATTCAAGTGCCAAGGTACTTTATCAACACGTTTCACTTAACATACACCTAACAAGAAAGGTGAGGTAAAGCAAAATTTCATTTGCGATCGCAAGATGGCTGGTATTTTACGATCGCAAATGAAAAAGAAAATATTATGTGATAGATAATTTAATATTAACAAAATAACCTTGTAGTAAAACAGATATTTATGTAGCCCTTCGCTTTTTTAGTGGACTGGAAACACATCGACACAGCTAGAGAGACAGAGCAATAGCAGTTGTTCTATCAAAAGTAACTGGGAAACACTCTAAGGCCTCCCTTGCACTACAAATCACTAAATCCGTTTAACGCTAAACGTTTACAGGGTAGCTGTTACCATGGATTCAATACATAATTCTGAACAACTCTGCGTTGAAATTGACCATCGGTTATTTAAAAAAAAATACTGCCGGCATAGAGTACGTACGTGCTGCGTGCATATTTGCCTGTGTACGTTTACCGTTAAACGCATTTTGTGATTTGTGGTGCAAGCGGGCCTAACTATAGTACAGCCGGTCGATTCTGTAAAAATCTCACCGTGAAAACTTAGGTGAAGTGAGTTTGTTTTTGCTAGGAATTGATACTATTGACAGATCACTGCACGCTCACTTCACCTAAGTTCTCACGGTGAGATTTTTACAGAATAGCACCGCTGTACGCTGTTTGTATTTTGTTTTCACTTCTGTCGGCACTCCCGGAGTGCCACTGTTTTTAGTTTAGGTTCGGCTGAGAAAATAAAGATTTATATAATCAGCCTATATTGTTTTTCTACTGCTGGGACACAGGCTTACTCTCTTTTTACTTCTGACTCAGTTTATCTTCTAGACACAGTACAGCCGGTCGATTCTGTAAAAATCTCACCGTGAAAACTTAGGTGATGTGAGTTTGTTTGTGCTAGGAATTGACACTATTGACAGCTCCCTCCACGCTCACTTCACCTAAGTTTTCACGGTGAGATGGTTACAGAATCGCACTGCAGCATAATCAGCCTATAATGTTCCCACTGCTGGAATACAGGCGGAATCCAACAAGCGGGGCCCAGTGCGGGTTGGTGAATGGCACATGGCTTCGAATTTTTGGTTCAAGGACATGCCGATTTCCTCACGATGTTTTCCTTCACCGTTTTGAGAGCAGTGGTGATGAAATAAATTACAAAGTCATTCGCCAGCCTGCATACAACTCGTAAGTCGTTGCTGTTACCACTGCTCCTATGTGTAATGCATCCGTTATTATCCGAGCAGTCTGGTCTCAATGAAATATTCCACCGACTCAGACCTGTATATGTATAAAACCATCAACACTCTTTACATGATAAATATTCATATCGACTAAATGAGACCTCTCCGTACCCCGTCACTCCCTTTTAATTTATTCAGAACATCGATCTACCTGCTCCTAACGAAGAAACACTTTTATACCAAGCTTTAAAAGCAAACCGAGTCACTAAGCCGGAATAACACAAAAGGTCCACTTCTTCGAGAAGTTCAAATAGCAATCAAAACTTAAATTGTAGGTACGTATATTCTTCGATAAACAATCATGAAATCATCATCTTCCTGATGTTCCTTAGGGTCCCCGTGTTACTTAGGGTCGGCGCAACACGTTTTCTTCTTCCATTCTCCCCTGTCAACCGTCACGCAATGATTCACTCCCTTCTCTTTCATATCATTCCTCACACATATCACTCCTTTCTTCGAGTAAGATGACTTCGGAAATTGTTTTATTTAGAAAAAGTCTAGTTTTTTTATAAACATAGAGGACAGATACCACTTTATTATTCCACTATGTAGTCCTAGAAAAATAATCTCTCATTCTCTAAATCTATACTTATATTATAAAGCTGAAGAGTTTGTTAGTTTGAACGCGCTAATCTCAGGAACTGCTGGTTCGAATTGAAAAATTATTTTGGTGTTGGATAGTCCATTTATCGAGGTAGGCTATATATATATAACATCACGCTACGACCCTTAGGAGCCGCGCAGCGTGTGACGCCGCGGGGAACAGTTAGTAGTTTATAAAGAAGTCCTATCCCGAGCTACGACGCCACAAAAACCGGTTTTGTCCGTCGGAGGACTGAAGGCCATTAGAGCAGAAGTGGCCTTGACTATTGTAGCATAGCATCGAACGCCCCTCGGTTAAATAGCATGACAACCTTCAAAACTGAGCTGGAACAGCCTGGCGGAAGGCGGACATTCCTAAAACCAGTAGGTAATTCTGTAGTTTCTTTTATTGTATCTGCAATGTAACAATGTTGCATAAAACGAGGAAAAACAGTGTGTTTTATGATCCTTATTATCGCTGGTAGCTGAGAACAATCAGACGAAATGTGTCCTCTCGGCAAAATGGGATACTCTTAACACCTCGCGTTCTTGACGCCGAACACATTTTATGTTTATGTTTCGCTATACTTTATTCTTGTGAAGATGTTATGATGATGATAAATACAAAATAAGCTTGCCAAAAAGCACCGCACTAGTGCTAAGCTCCGCGTCGGGCCGATTTTGTGTGATCCGCAGTGAACGTGTAAGTTTCTTTTTTTTTATCTTAAAATCTTCTCGGTAGTTTTTTTTTTATCTTAAAATCTGATGGTATTTTTTTCGTCCCGAAAAGTTGAACTTTATCGAGCGTAAAATCATTTCACGTCAAAAATTACCAACACTTCTACTCCGTTTGAAACCTCAATAGCGTATTAGGTACCTTTAAGCTATAACCCCTTTTGTTTCAAAGCGGTAAAGAAGTCCACCAGTATAATCTGTATAATAATTATGGTGGTAACGTTTTGTGTGTAGGTACTGAGAAAAACAAAGGGTAACAATAAAGATAATTTTATTTTGCAAATATGGGTATAAAGGTTAACAAAATTATGACAAGTTCAACCATATTTTACCATGTAGGCATGCAAAAGATACACAAAAACGTACTAATTTAAAAAATATTTTTCTTTAAGGAACTCCCTTAAATTATAATAACCCTTCACCACTAAAAAGCTTCGAAGTCTTGTTTTAAATAAATAACTAGACATAATTAATAAAAAACTCTTATAGTAAATTATAAGCTACTGTGAACAGTCCAATAAAACAAAAACAGAGAACAACAGTTTCGCAATTCGGGAAATTAAATATTAAATTAAGTTAAATTCAATTCAATTTACAATTTATTTAATAAAACGAAGTGCGAGCCGTTATTAAATACCTCTGTTTAAAAAAGTTAACGACGCAAGAGATTCATTGCGATTTGGAGGCAACATTAGGAGAGTCTGCTCCGCCGTATTCCACTGTCGCAAGGTGGGCTTCTCAATTTCGGGTAGGGAGAACGAGCACGGAAGACGAACATCGTTGCGGCCGTCCATCGACGGCAGTCACCCAAGAAAATGTTGCGAAAGTCGAGAAAATTGTATTGAGCGATCGAAGAGTTACCATCCGATACTTAATTCAAGAAACGGGCATTTCATATGGAAGTATTCAATCCATATTGAAACAATCTTTGAATATGAAAAAAGTCTCCGCAAGATGGGTGCCGAGAATGTTAACCGACAGTCAGAAACAAAATCGACTAGACATTTCGAAGATATTGTTGGACAAGTTTCAAGAAGATTCTGAAAACTTTTTGTCTCGTTTCGTAACAATGGACGAAACATGGGTCCATCATTTTGATCCCGAGACAAAACAGGAATCTTCGCAATGGAAACCGCCATCATCACCGACCCCGAAGAAGTTTCGTGCCGTGGCATCGGCTGGCAAGGTTATGACCTCAAAATTTTGGGACTAAGAAGGGATATTGTTGATTGATTACCTGGAGCGTGGAACCACTATTACAGGCCAATATTATGCAGATTTAATTCCTAAGTTGAGAAATGCCATCAAAGAGAAAAGGAGAGGGAAACTTCGAAGGGGCGTGCTGTTTCATCACGACAACGCACCCGCGCACAGGTCGGCAGTTGCGATGGCTGCCATTCAGCAACCTGGCTTCGAATTGGTTGACCCCCCTTATTCACCAGATCTGGCGCCTAGCGATTTTTATCTGTTCCCCAAATTGAATGAATACTTAAGGGGAAATAGATACGAAGACGATAACGAGGTGATGGATGCCGTGGAGAGCTTTATGCAGGACCAACACAAAACTTTTTTTTTAAAGGGATTGAAGCCTTGGAAAAGCGCTGGACTCGGTGTGTAGAGAGACTCGGAGACTATGTAGAAAAATAAATTATTAAGTTATCAATAGTCATTAGATTCTATCTCATTCTCACTACTTTTTGATCCCCCCTCGTAAGTGCTGCAAACGTGAGTACACGTAGTGTATAGGCTATACACTGATAATATATAAAAAACAAGTAAAAAAAACTGTGAATTACTATTTTAAATATAAAATCAATACTAGAGTTACGTCTGTCTTCTTTTACACCTTTACCCGCGACTACTATAATATTCGTATAGGTAAGGGTGGTCATTTCCTTCATCTTCAAATACTCTGCAATAACCATAGCCGACGATTCGCCAATACCCTGAAAATAATTTTAATAACATAGAATAGAATAGAATAGAAATACTCTTTATTATGTACACCAAATAAATTACAGACATAAAAATTGAAACTGTACATAGGGTGACACAATGGGCGGTCTTATCGCTAAAATCGATCTTTTAAAGACAACCTTTGGATGGATTAAAAAGGGGAAGGACAGACAAATACTGTAGGTAGTCTGTGGTGTACATACAGGTCACCTTGCACAGATACTGGGAAATGTTTACAAGAACGAGATGACGGCGCCAAAGTAGCGATGCATACATTTACTATTGCCGCGTGTCCACCGCAAATCCGTTACCCAAGCGCCGAGATCATGGCCCCGAATTTTCGAATAGTTTCGCGCGACCACTAGTAGGTACTTGACCCGAGATTGTAACTGACCGATGTGCGGTTATACAAAACACGTTTGATCTTGCCCACATACTGATAATTATCATACCGGCGCGGCGCGCCGTTCGTCCGGCGTTTATTTTGTATACATGATACTGAACTGCAAAATTCGGTCGAGATGCAGAAACGATCGCAGTCACCGGGACCGCGGGACGTCAAACATTCAGTTCCAATAATTAGTTTCTCGTTGACGTCCCGTAGACAGTGGCGGTGGAAAAACGGCCTAAGTCTTAAGAGCGTAGACGGGCTGCATTTTTTCCATACAAACGTATTCCCCTATTCTCTTCCTGGATAATGCCTCTAGAGTAATCATATTTACTTATAAAAATCTAGGTTATTGAAGGCATGCCCCTGTCATTTTTTTTTTTCAAAAAAATTATTACGAAACAAATATAAATATGAGTTTCCGAAAACCTAAAAAAATGCCCCGTTTTTACCTACGTAATCAGATGACTACCAAAGAAAATTGAAAAGTTTTTAAGATAAAAACAAATGATAGGGGCATAGATCTATTCTTCCTTTAAATTTTGATACCAAAAATATTTTAATCGGCTTAAGTTTCGAGGAGAAAACAGGGGAATACGAAACGTCGATCGGTCATTGTTTTTTCTAGGTAAAATCGTTCTGAGCTGCAGATGTCCCTATCGCCCTCTACGGGGGGAGACGAGAGAGAGAGAGACGGCAATATTTTCTTCAAATACCTATTTCTCAATTCTCGCGCAGCCCGTCTACGCTCTTAATGGACCCTGTGCGGATGAGGCGATTCCGTGCTCTGTTAATAAAATATTGCTATCCTTACGAGAGCTACTAACGGAAAGAGAGCCACTTTAATTGTTTTTCTATTGGCATATTGCTATCCTTATATGGGCAGAATATATAGGTACTTACACACGGCGACATATCCAGCTATACCTTTCCAGTTTGGACATGCTGATTTGGACAAGTCCGTTGCATTCTACAGGCTTCAAGCCAAGCCTGTAGAATGCAACGGACTTGTCCCAAAAAACTTTTTTTAAATCTGATGCTGAACGTACAAAATGAAAGTAAAAATATTTGTAATGAACTACAATTAAATTTTTCCTGTTTTCATAAAAAAATACTAAAACTTTTAGGTTCTGCATAATGTTAGTTTTATTTAGGATTTTTTAGATAATTAAAAGAATTCTTCCTTCGTTTCCACCGAAATAATAAAACGTACTTACGAAATCTGACTCTACAATTGTCTAAGTATGCATGGCAATACGTGTCCATAGATCTGTATCTCATTTTGCTGAACATTACACAAACGGGTATACTTATCAACCTGAAAATAGAAACACATAGTTAAGGAACATAATGTTTTTTTAAACAACCAAACCAAATATATATATATTTTTTTTTTAAATGGCTGTTCATCATAATCAGCCTATAATGTTCCCACTGCTGGGACAGAGGCCTCCTCTCTGTGAGAGGGAGTGGGCCGTAATCCACCACGTGGGCCCAGTGCCGATTGGCAGATGTCACACGTCTTCGAATTTTTGGTTCTAGGTTTTTTTGCCGGTTTCCTCACGATGTTTTCCTTCACCGTTTTGAGAGCAGTGGTGATGAAATAATTTACACAAAGTAAAGCGCCTGTTTGGGTTCGAACCTACGACCTACAACTCGTTAATCGCGGCCATTACCACTTGGCCACCACCGCTCTCAAATGGCAGTTACATGTCGCTTATTTTCAGAAGCGTTCATAAATGAAACGTTAATCCTAGGACAGTAGCAATAAAGTTACCATATTCACCGGAATATGGTATTTTTCTGCATCCGATCCTAATCCGAGAAAGGACGGCGTGATCAACACTCCTCAGGATCATCATTCTCCTAACCTTATCCAAATTTACTTGGGTTCGGTGTAACATGGTTTTTTCTTCCATTAGTTGTCATCTCGGTAGTCACCCCCTTTACTTTATAACGCTGTTCCATTTTCCATTACAAGTCTAGTCCAGCTTCCGTCTGCCACCTCTAAGAACTGGCTTCCGTTACATCCTTAGTTTATATAGTATTTTTATCACATGATGCGACACGCGTTTTAGTTGACGCTGTGTGACTGTGTGTCTGTCGGAGCTCTCTTACCGACCGAGATAACGGCGAAGTCGAAAGTGTGTGTGTTATGCGCCGACACTACTCGTCTTTACGCACAAATTCACAGCATGTTTATACACTAGTTAACCACACGTAAAACGCGCGTCGCTTTGTGAGATAAAAATACCGTACCTTAAACTTATTCATCGATATTAAACAAACCCTATTTACGGTTCACTTACAAGTTTGAGACGCATTTGGTAAAATCATCGTAGCATCGATCGAGCACAGGTGTGTGTGTCCACTGATGGTATTCATAATGAAAATCAATGCGGGTGTAACGTCCAACATCCAAATTTAAAGCCTCTTCTATCTTATCTGGAGGCAAATCCGTGAATACTCCGTCTGGAGGTGACATAGCAAAATCATCCTCCGCTAAAAAAAAAATAGAATTAAAGCATCGAAATTTTGGGTCACAAGGCTATACAGGTGAAGTTGGAAACTTGCGCCAACTCGAAATAGGAGGTGCAGTACCTGTTACATAATCATTATAAATTGTCATTTACCAAATCTAAATTCTTGAAAAAAATCGTGTAGTGTGTCGTCTTATATAGTGCAATTGCCTTCAAGTATACACGAATTATCGAAGTTCCAGTAACAAAAAAAAAACATAATGTATCAAAACAAATATGAAAATTAAAATATATAATATATATCGCAGAGTTCACAACATGAAGCAAGTTGCCAACGTTTTTTTTTTTTTCTATGAGTCTTGTTGCTCGAAATAAAAATATTATTATTATTTATTTATCTCATTTTGACCATTCGATTCTTACAAAAAAAAGGTGCGCGACGACGTTGCCAAATCGCTCTTCAACGCGCACGTATAAATTATGTGCATGCTAAAATTTATTTACAACACGTTGAATTCGATGTTTTAATTTGGCGCACCTCTTCAATTCATTCTGTATTTTTTAAGGGAATAGAATATTTATTTACTAGCAGCGCCCCGCGGTTTCACCCGCGTAAGTTTCGATCCCGTGAGAATATCGGGATAAAAACTATCTTATGTCCTTTCCCGGGACTCAAAGTATCCCTATACCAAACATATAAATCTGTTCAACGGTTTACGCGTGATTGAGTAACAAACATCCAAACATCTTCACAAACTTTCGCATTTATAATATTATTACTAGCAGCGCCCCGCGGTTTCACCCGCGTAAGTTTCAACCCCGTGGAAATATCGGTATAAAAATCCTACGTGTTAATTCAGGAAATGGTCTATCTTTCTAGGATTTGAGATCTCCAACAAAGAATACTCGTTTATGTATCTACAACATATATAATAAAAACTTTTTAACAAAAAAAAAACCGACTTCCAAAAAAACACTACAAAATGAAAAATAACTTTAATTTGGGAAGTCGGTGTCTTTAGATTTGTACCTATTTTAGTTTTTGCCACCGACTTCCGAAATTTAAGTTATTTTTCATTTTGTAGTGTTTTTTTGGAAGGCGGTTTTTTTTTTTGTTAAAAAGTTTTTATTTCTCGCTTTTAAGTGGGTCTGTTTATAATGTGTCTAAGTTACAATAGCCTAATGTCAACTTGCCCAACGCCTTTTACAAAATATTGCTTTTCCCGATGCAGGGACGTTAATTGTTGAGGACCTCTCCTAGTACTCCACCATCAGCTCCATTTTACCATTCGCATTGTGACGAGCATAAATTGCTTAGCAACCATATTAAAGTAATCGAATCGCAACCCGTGAAATACTTATTAGTAAGTAATTCCGTTGGCCATCTGTTGTCTTCTTCATCAGTTCCACTTCACCAAATGGTGGTTTCCGAGAGCAAATGCATGAGTTACTGTAAAAAATACCCAAATCGCTATAGTCCCTATAATATTTGAGGAGTTCCCTCAATTCCTCGTGGATTCCACCATCAGAACTGGATTTTGATAAAAATGGGACCAATCTGGACGTATATCCTTTTAAATAAAAAAAGAATTTTCCAAATCGGTTTATAAATGACGGCGTACTGAGGTAACAAACATAAAAAAAAAAAAAATACAACCGAATTGAGAACCTCCTCCTTTTTTTGAAGTCGGTTAAAAATATAAAAGTTTCTTTTACGGGCTCCTTCAATTACCACCAGGAGACCACAGCATGCACATATAACTAGGTGTAAACACGATAAAAATAAAAATAGAGAAAATATATTATGAATGATGAATACCTACAAATGATAAAGGGGTTTGAAGATCCGTGGCATACCTAGGTACCTGTCCACCATTTTGGCGGCTACGCATGAAACCTTTGTAAATCGATAGCTGACATCAATGCAGAAACAGAACAGAAAACATATTTTTTGTTTAGTATTTTCTGGTGTACAATAAAGTTTATATAAATAAACAATAAGATCAAACCCCGTACAGATAAATGATAAATGATGATAAATTATTTTTCAACACACTTGCTCGTAAAGTGGCTCTTATTGAACCGCTTTTAGGTCCATAATGGAGTGTATTACGAACGCGTGCTTTTTCTTTACTTTAATCCACATGTGCTGTAATACCACAGATAACTATTTACTAGTCGGAGACGCGCGCTTTTTTAATCTCATCAAACCCTGCGTTCCGAAATGGGAAATAATCGATGTGTTCCGAATTGGGAAATAACCGAATTAGCGTGAGCGCGATAACGATAACGATGTCCCGTGAATCGTCATAGATGACGCCATGACATTCGCCATCTTGCGATAATGCCGACTATGCCCTAGAATAATATCACCGTGAGCGCTGTCAAAAATGACAGTGTGTGTATGAGGTTGTGTCAGTGTGTGTTTTGTTTTGAGTTGCATCATCTTTAAATTAAACTAACGTGGCATTTTTGAAATTGTGCTTCTGGCTGACAGTCGCCACCTAACCAAAGAAGAAGAACTGAAGAAGAAATGTGGTGTTTATACAAAGAAATACTGTAATAATATCTTTTTTACATTGTGTAAGCACTGTCATGTGAGCGCGTTCACGAGTGTTCCGAATTGTTGCCAGCTCTCAGCAGTCATAATAGTAATATCTAAATCGGAACGCATGTGAGATGATGCATGGACGTAATATTACGTCCATGGAGATGATGTGAGCGCTGTGATGTGAGCGATTATAGCTAATTCGGAAAGCGCCCAAAGAGACTTCATGCCAAAAGAAAAAATCCGCGGGCTATATTTCAATTTTTTTTTAAATAGTCAGTATTGTCCTTAGTCGCAAAATGAACTCGCAGGGGACCACAGACAATTTAAGGTGAATGCGCAGTGGTAGACCGCGAAATTCTTAGGTTTTTTGCAATTTTCAGGTCGGTGTCAGGTTGTATCTTGATCAAAATATGATTTGCGGCTATAACAGGTACCTCTTTACAGGATTATAATCATTAGAAACATTATACATCTTTCTAAGTTAGAGTTGTTCCTTATGAAAAAATCTCTTATGGAAAAGTTCTTAAAGAACAAATCTAACTTAAGGATTAAATTCTAATGACTATAATTCTGTAAATACATATACATTAAAGGTAGTCGCGAATCATATTTGATCAAGATACAACCTGATATTTAATAAGAGGGGTTCTTTCCGAAACCAAACGGAAAAGACACTGACTGGCGTTCTATTATTGCGGGTTCTCACTGAACGAATGTATATTTCTCTGTGCCAATTTATAGTACTTTCTAATTCCATAAATAAAACTACAATTTGACGTACAACACTACGATCACTCTAAACATTAGCTAGTTTGTGTTTATTATATTTTTTCTATAGGCTGTTTAGCGGTTTTGTCTGTGCCATAGAGTAATATATTTAAAATGAGTCAATGTTGCGCGCGCATCGCTAGTGCTGGCTAGCACGGGCGCGGGAAAACAAAACCAGCGCGCCATTTTCCATACAAGTTAATATTTAACAATACAAGTCTGTTTTTTTTCCTCGCAAGTGTGTTGAAAAACGTCGTATGAAACGCGTGTGCATTAATCAATATAGCACACATGTATCATAATGTACTATTATTTTTGTAAGTAGGTTTGCACAAACACTTTTACACGTCAATCATATTTTTTATTTTTAAAACTATATGAGATCGGCGTTTTGCTATCTGACTACTCTGAGAAGAAAGGCCGAAACAAACTCAGAGGTTACAATCTCTTTTAAAGTCCAGACATAGGTAATCTTGGTCAGGTTATATGAAGACCATGTAGATCGATGTCTGAGATAGTATTTGAGGAAAGAACCACACAGATTGAGAGGACCTGTCCAGTCAGTGCATGCATTTGTCAGAAATCGTGCAGCTCAACTCAAGACTTATCTCAACGATTCGACGAACACTACTAAAATGGAATAGACTCTTTTCTTGCTAATAGTTTTAAATCGCAGAACTGTATACTTTCACAATCCAACAACGACTAGCTTTGCACTACATTTTACCTTTTAAAAACGACATTTGCCCCACCCAGAAATAACGATCAGTAATATCATCACCGTTATTTCGAAGTGTTGCCAAAGTAGAATAATACATTTAGTTGCCATAGTGGAAGTACATTTTAAAAGTCCGTTACAATATTAATAATTTGTACTTTGATAGTGTTGCCACAGTGGATATTATAATACGGTATGAAAATAATGCATGTTTTTTAAAAAATCACGACAACTCGGCCATCCGACGGGCGTGCTAACTCCGAAGCACGCGCTAATCACGACCACTGAGGCAATACATCTAATAGCAACAATAAGTACCTAACTATACAAAAAGACAATAAAATATAATCAAGATACTTTATCATTAAACAATATAATATGTAACTTAATCAACGCAAGACCTCATACACCCCAATTTGAGTATTGAGTTAAAAGCATAATACAATGACCAAAACTTTTTTTTTTAAGCTTTTATTAAGAAAGTCGTGATGACCCTAACATTACTGTATGCATTTAAAATTGAGTCTTATTTCTTTGAAATAAGATTTAATTTTCTTTGGCTCAATCGGCTGGCATTACGGCAAAATACATAATTTTTGAAAAAAATATCTTTATTGAAAGTTACTGAAATCGATTCAGTAGTCAACTATGAACAAACTACTTTCATGACTTGCGTTTATCCTGTTACATTCATGACAGGCAATGCATACCTAGTACCAGGATGAAAAGAGAAACGAGTATGCACTATGCACTTATTAAAATATATAATAAAACAACGTGCTATGCTGTGTCAAAATATAAATCCTGCCGACCGGATCCCGGCGACGCTGACGACGGCCAATCTCAACGGAGATTATTCTAATTTGAAATTTTTAAAGATATCTTCACAATATATATTACTAGCGCAATAGCCAGTATCAAAAATCGGAAATTTCATAGGTAAAGAGTTAAAGACCTAATAATACGGCATCTCTCGGCATCTCTGTGCGCGCGCAGGCACGCACGGGCGCGTTTTTCCGCGGCAACTTTTTTTCGCGCACTGTATTTTTGGACGCATTGCTTAGCGCCAAGAGTTGAAAATCCAGTGCGCGATATACCTAATTGGCGGCACGGTTGGCGATTGACTGCTGCGCTGCGTGTCGCGGGTTTGATTCCCGCACGGAACAAATATTTGTATGACCTACAAGTAGTTGTTCCGGGTCTGGCTGTTTGTGTATGTGAGATTAAATGTTTGTAAACGCACCCACAATACAGGAGAAATTCCTAGTGTGGGGCAACGTTTTTTCTAAAAAAAAAAAAAAAAAACCTAATCCCGCCGCGATATTTTTACGTCGTCAGTGCCTAGGTGGGCTTAAGTACCACATTCAGAGTCAGTCGGCATGATCAGTTCGCGTGGTGACCCACCAAGTCCCAAGAAATAATAGTGAGTGTCGAATTATGAAGTAAATAAAATAGCATCATACCGACTTATTATTTATTCGTAGGTCACACCAAACCTCGAAACTACTCTTGCAAGCTACAAAATACTTAAATTGGAGTAAAGACTCCAATTTATAGCTTATGCCAAACACATAAGAGTCACATTGTAGTAATCACTTCAATCGTTATACCTTATTACAATAATATATGATTCACATTGCAAAACTTTTACTATTTGGAGTGGTTCAATTTGGAGTGAAGCCTACATTTTGTGTTCATTCATTTCATTTCAGCGATTTAGTTTGGTTTCAACCGGCTGAAATACAAAACAGCGGGGTTATTGCGTAACACAGTAAAATAGCAATGGCTTTCATTTTGACAGTTCAACAAACATTCATTGCGTTATTTACGTTGTTGAGCAGACAATTTTACACACACACACAAACTCACGTGCACTCACAGACACACTGTGGTGAATGTGTCTGTATGTGCATGTGAGTTTGTGTAAAATAGTAGGCAATGGTTATCGTTGGGCTTGTACTGTGGCACAAGCCCAACAATAACCATTGCTATTTTATTTTGTGTTCAGAATCACACGAATATTATACATATTTTATTTTTAATCTTATGTCTTGTTTTAAAAAAATATACTTAAATAATTATCTCACATCCTCAAACTGTAATTTAATCTTTGTAAAATTCGCACTCCAGAGACACAAGATACAAGCGACACTTAGTTTGTAGCTAACTCACTATGTTACATTGTATTATTATTTAAATTTTTCGCACACAAAAAAGGTATAAAGGCGGACTTAATGCCTTAGGCACTAAGAATTATTATTAAGATTTTGATGAATAAAAAAAATGGAAAGAATCCTTCAAAATGACTCAGATTGTGATTGATAATGTGTTACGCAGTTTAAGTGCTGATCATTCCAACTGGGCCTCAAGTCTGCTATTACAATAGTGTCAGAACGGTCTATCATTGATTTCATAATTGTTGATTTTGACAAGTTTTTTTAATCTACTAATATAATGGCGTCATTATGACTTTCCAATGGTCAACCACTGACACTCCATTGAAAAAAATGGCAAAGAATGGTAATATCGTACATAATGACAAATGAATTACTGACTTATGCGGTAATCTGCTAAAATTTTGACAGTTTCTTTGATCAGTGACCTACCATTAGAACGTCATTTTGCAGTCATTGCTTTTAATTCGTTACGAGAATCGTATTATGTTCTGTGCCATTGACCGACCAATGATCGATCATTATGAATTTAGCAGATTACGAACTTTAAGCAAAATGACAATGGGATCGTGTTGGAATGACGAATTTATAAAAATAGCAGACTAAGGGCCCTGACCGTGAATTGGTATGTTAGTGCGCGAGTCCAGTCCAGTCCAGAGAGCACGCACGCAAGCACTTACTCGTTGTCAATACGCCTTGAAAGACCTGCGCTTGTCTGCGTGATAAGTGCTGACAGTTAATATTTGGCGCCGTTAATATTATAATGCATAAAATGGAAAACACAAACTTATATATTTCTAACATTACTAGTTGTTAATTATTCTTCGTTAGATAAAACCTCTCTAATACAGTTTCAACTGAGAAATCAGCTCTAACATCAATCATTTTGTACCAACTTACAATATAAACGCGGCAAAGGTCGAGTCGGACTCGCTCACGAAGGGTTCCGTTCCAACGTATAATATTTATTACTACATTTTTTTAAAACACGTTTGATTTTTTAATTTACTTTATTATTTTTTGTTATAGAAAGAAAAAAAGAAAGAAAGCAAATACGTTTATTTGCGGCAAACATGACGCATAAAAAAAACACTAAAATAAATTAAAAATTTAAAAAACCCCCGACAAAAATAAAATTAAGAAATCCCTACAAAAAGCATAAAATAAAAAAATAAATTTAAAAAAATCTTATGGAAGTCGGGGGACCGTCCTGTGGAACACCTTCTATTATCTATATCTGAGGTCCACACCCCGTCGTTTTTGCGTCGGGGGTTAAAAATAATAATAATAATTTGGGAGAAAACATGCGTCACATCTACGCAAAACGGCCATCGCTCAGCATAATGCACAAATTTGAATAAATAAATAAAACACAAAGTTGTTCCTACAACAAGGCTCAAGAAAATAGGTGGCTCGTTTAGATGCCAATGTATACGTTTTTATAATAAACTTCCTAGTCACATTCAAGAACTAAGCCTTAATAAATTCAAATCTTTTATAAAGCGAAAACTATGCCAGAAAGCCTATTATACTGTAAAAGACTATATTGAGGATAAAAAAACAAGTAATTAAAAAAACTAAAAAACCCGACTGCGGTAAAAAAAATTAGTTTAAAAAAAACTGAAAAGCTAAAAACAAGGCCATTTTAAATTAAATAAAAGTTGGAAGCAGGCGGGACCCATACCATTTTTTTAACTCAAATCGGTCCCGCCTGCTTCCAACTTTTATTTAATTTAAAATGGCCTTGTTTTTAGCTTTTCAGTTTTTTTTAAACTAATTTTTTTTACCGCAGTCGGGTTTTTTAGTTTTTTTAATTACTTGTTTTTTATTTCCAGCTTTTTAGTTTACAAATTTAAATTTAAGTATATTAATTAATAGCTGACCCGTAAAGTCACTCAACAGGGAACAAGAAATAATTATTTTATTTAACGTGTTTTTTACGATTTGTCACTTCGAATTACTTTTAACCATATAAGTTGTATATATTTTTGTAATCACCTTTTAAAACCCTTAATTTTGATATTTCACTCGATGGTATTAGAAGAAAAAATTTCGAACTCCACAATATGGCACCCTAAATCCGCCATTTTACTTTGTTTTTGATTTTAATGTATCCAGTGACACTCGCGCTACCAAGACAAATCTAAAGACGTATAATTTATTCAAATCCGTTCATTCGTTTAGAAGTTACGATTGAACAAAGAATCGGACATACATACATACATACAGGTCAAACACATAACCCTCCTTTTGGGCTTCGCCGCAGTCGGGTAAAAAGGCTTGGGATTGAGCTGCTCTAATAGGTTTAGACAGTAAATGTTGTTTTTATTTTTTGCTATTTTACACTTTAATTATTATTATTATTTTTTTTTTTTAATTATCTATTAACTTATACAATGACAATGACATGTACATTTACTGTATAAAGTATAATTATTATTTTAATTATTGTGAATGTGAGGACTAGGTCAATGTTTCCTTAATCATGGTCTGGCAGTTTGAGTAGTTTATGCGGCCTACCCAAATATCCTGTCTTTGGTATTGTTCGTCGAATCGTTGAGCTCCTTAAGTTCTGAGTTGAACTGCACGGTTACTGACAAATGCGTGCACTGACTGGACAGGTCCACTCAATCTGTGTGGTTCTTTCCTCAAAAGATCATTTCAGACACCAATCTACATGGTCCTCAAAGATGATGTGCGGATTTTTTATATACACATTGACATTGATGAATTTTATATATACAATGACATGAATATTTACTTTGTTTAGTTATTATTATTTTTTTTAATTATTGTGAATGTGAGGACTATGTGGATCATTTCTTTTTTTCTGTTTTCCTTGTTAGTTAGTTTTAATGATGATCTGGCAGTTTGAGTATTTTACGCGGCCTACCCAAATGTCCTTTCTTTGGTATTGTTCGTCGAATCGTTGAGCTCCTCAAGTTCTGAGTTGAGCTGCACGATTTTTGACAAATGCGTGCACTGATTGGACAGGTCCGCTCAATCTGCGTGGTTCTTTCCTCAAAAGACCATTTCAGACACCAATCTACATGGTCTTCAGACGATCTGACCAAGATTTTGTTTGGACTTTAAAAGAGACTGTGACCTCTGAGTTTGTTTCGGCCTTTCTTCTAAGAGTAGTCAGATAGGAAACGCCGACCTCATCTAGTTTAAAAAATAAAATTGACGTGTAAAAGTGTTTGTACAAACCTACTTACAGAAAATAAATCATTTATCATTTATTTTATCAATGGTAAGACCCTATACGAGACAGAGCCCCAGCGCTGATATAGCGGTCATAATAGTAGGTACACACTCTGTAAAAATTTCAAGTGTCTACCTATTACGGTTCAAAAGAAACAGCCCTGTGGAAACCTTAGTATTAGGGTCCCGTTGACACACTTCGACACCCGAATTGCGTAACACATTATCAATCTCAATCTGAATCATTTTGAAGGAGATTGCTAAACCATTGCTGCGTATGTTCGAAAAATGTGCCTGCTCAACAACGTAAATGTTGTTGACCTATCAAAATAAAAGCGATTGCTACTGATAGTGTGTTACGCAAGTACCCCGCGGGTACAGAACCCTAAAAAGTTACGTACGTAAGAAGTACTCATTAAGTGTAATTAACACTCCGCCTATTTGCGATAACTGTAATGATTTCCGAGTTATTGTGATTTGATTTTATTAATTAGTGGATGTTATGTCTCTTTTCACCTTGTCTTTTTTCCCCAAGGGTAAGAAAGGTAGCCCGTGAAATTCAAAAGAACCAATGTGGTCCACGGCCCTATACCTGTCCGCCATTTTGTTTTTTCAAAATGGCGGCCACTTTTAAAACCTATATAAGTAAATCGATAGCTTCAATGCTAACAAAAAACATAATAAGACCAAAAAACCCCGTAAAGTGTCACGTTTAAGAGATATTAAAGTTCAAAGCTGACATCCATATTTTAACCGAGTTCAAAAAAGGAGGAGGTTCTCAATTCGGTTGTTTTTTTTTTTAACTTGCATAAGTACATCTTTTTGCAAAGATGTTTGAAATATTCACTCTGAATGTTTAAAATAATCAGTAGGTAGCCAGGCTCCTTTAATCGCCTTTACTTACGTTTTTTTTGCAATTTGCAAAACATATTTAGATCGACGTTTATTGTCCTGCAAATTGCAAAAAACGTAACGTGGGCTACCGCGCTGCCCTAACGCGTTCACCTTAAATTCATTATCAGTCTTGGTTTTCGGGGTCGTCTTATAACCTCACTAGCTGTTGTTCGCGACTTCGTCTGAATGTATTTTGTATTTCATAATTTTTCCCGAAATTCTCAGAAACCTTTGTCGCTGTCTGTACGCTTCGTACCTTCAAGATACTGTACGATAAGAGGTGCGTAAACGATAAATAAATTATACAAGCTTTTTACGTGAAAAGGCAAGTCATGTAAGTGTATGGGGAAAATATAATTCAGGACTGAAAGTCAAGAAAAGTGAAGAGGCAGCTAATTTCCGGTAAATATTTTATTTTCGAAAACGTTTATACTCAAGATATCATTAACACCAGTATGATCTAGAAGGGTAGATGAATTTCTCCACCTAAAGGACTTTATTAGCCTTCCGAATCTTACAAAATTCCTGCGTGTCTATCGTTGTAAAAATAGCACCGTGAAAACGTAGGTGAAGTGAAGTGTCATTCCACCATCACCAGTACCCCAATCGCGAAATACACTTTCTTTTACAATCTGAAGGATTTGAAGGATATTCCTAATCCATTGCTTCATTTGTTTTAAAAACTCGTGTGCTCGACAACAACATTCTCAAAATAAAAGGCATTGCAATTGTACGTGTGTTACACAATTACTCTGCCGACTGTTAATAAGGGATATGTGTTTCACCCCTATCTTTGTGTGTAGGTATGTATGAAAGATTCTTTATTCCATCGTAACATCTAAAAGGCTGGAGGAATATCGGTAATACAGCACGCGTAGCATGACGATGTTTTGTCGACCGAAGAATAGACAAAATGACACATTGCCATGCTTAGACACGTAGAATGCGTACAATATTTCTAAATGTCATTTTGTCTATTCTTCCGTCGACAAAATCCGTTTCTACGGCTGTCATTCTACGCGTGCATGAATTAAGACTAAAATCTAACACTATTAATGTTTCGTTTGTAATGTTTGTTTTGTTTTGTGTTTGATTTGTTTTGTTGTTGTTTGTTTGTTTTATGTTTTTTTGTTTTGTTTGGGTGCCTTTCCACCAGAGATGTGCTAAGCAGCTATGATGCGAGAATGTAAAAACTAAGCTACGAAACTCTGTGACCGTTTCCACTGATGCTAAGCTAGGTAGCAGAACGAGTAAGATATGCTATGAAAATGCGCCACCGCAAGGTAGCTATGCGAGGAAGATGCGCAGCTCGAGCTATGCGACGTATCGACAATAGGAAAGGTATCATATCACTGCTCTGCACATAGCTACACATCCATAGCACTCATTCATAGCTCGCATCCTTCCATATAAAAAAGGTAGCTTAGTTGAATCAGTTTCTACCAGTGCTAAGCTATGTGGACCAATGAATATGATTAGTGGATATCAAACGCATCCATAGCAACGTAGCATAGCACATCTCTGCTGTTAAAGCAGCCAGACCGCTTACTTCAAGCTCACTTCACTATAGTTCTCACGGTAAGATTATAACAGAATAGGTCGACTGGTTTTTTGCCCAGTTTCTTTGTTCCAAAGCAGTGTGGTTGCCAGCCATTTATATTCCAAAGTTTTTATACAAAGTGTGGTCATTTCAGTTAATTTCCAAGAGCTCAGAAGCGCGCTCTAGTGGCCGCTGAAGGGATTAAGGCGCCAGCGTGATTGATAACGGACACGGCGGATAGAAACGCAATGAGCCGCACTGGGGCCCTTCATTTGTTTCATTCGGGTGCGGATTTAGTGACAAGCGGAGTCTATATCTATGCGTAGTATAAAACAAAGTCGCTTTTCGTGTCTTGGGGACCGCTTAGATCTTCTTAACCAAGCAATGAATTTTGATGTATCATTTAGGGACAGTTCGACCGTCGAGGGAATGCGTTAATGACACCTTTCAGTGCGACAATTCTAGTAACTAATAAAGATCAAATTCGCAAAACACGTATTCGTTTGTTGGGAATTTATTCCGGAAAAGAAAGATAGAAAAATAGGTTTATTTGTCACAAACACGTGCATATCAATTACAAGGTTTATAATTATGTATAAAAAAACAATATTTTATTTAGGTATAGCCCAGAAATCTCTGTTTGACATCGCACCTTTGCTGTGCGAAGTAGGTGCGGGTCGCTAGAACAGGATGAAGCTGAAAAAAGATGACCCTTTTTGCCACTCGCTTCACTCATATAGAAGCCCGAACAATGAATCGTACCAAGGGGTTTGTGAAGGTCAGATAGGCAGCTTTTGGAGTCGCTTCATGTAAAATACTGATATTCAGCTGTAGGGGTTACCGCCAAATACCGGTATTTTACAAGGTTTAGACTGAATGCCGACCCGAATAAAAGACAAATGGCAGATGTTGACATCAGACCAATTATGTTTTGGTTCCATGAACTTCCATTTTACTCAGTTTCAGCTTAAAAGTCGAGTTTGCGACCACTTGATCATCGGACAATATAGAAATTAATAATGGGGAATATTTAGTTGACCCTGTAAAACTTTTTGATGTTCCAATGACAATCACCATTTTATTCAATGATCTTCTTTTAACTTTATGATCTTTTTTTAAATGATGTACCTACTTAAACCGTTTAATATGGTCGTCATAACTGAGCAAACCAACCCCAATGACCAAATGGGTTAGGTTATGTTAGAATTGCGACTAAACACGCGCGAGAGCGGGCGCTATCCGAGTTGGTCAACAGTTACTACTTACTAGTCTAGGCAACAGTATTAAAAAGACGATCAGTGAGTCAATTAGTACTTATAGGAAATAAAAATGGGAATTATTTGGCTATCGAATAATCGCTTTTTCCAAGCTCCATATCCCTATCCTTATGTTCTAATGGATTATGTAGCGACTGCTGTTGAAACACCAATACGTAGGTACATATGTATATGCACCAAACCGACCGACCAGCCCGATATGGAAATTGAGATTTATTTCACACGATATTTCTTTAAACATGGCTAATACTTTAACAACGGTTGACAGAAGGGCTTGACAGATTATTTTTCGGCATATTTTTTGTCCAATTTATGTGTTTTGTTAATATGGGTATGAGATAAAAATTGGGATATGGAAATGGGATTTATTGGATCAGCCGAGTTTAGAATGTGTCAAATACCCGACGGATGAATGAGCCATTCCATTCGATAGAATTGGCTCATTCATTCGTCGGGTCGCGGCAGACCCCATTGGAGATGGCGGGACGAGCTTGGTAGGTTCCGTCAAAACTGGAAGAAGCGCACGCGTACTCGCGAAAGATGGCAGGAGTGGAGGAAGGTTTTTGCCCAGGAGTGGGACAGCGTAGCCTAGAAAAAAAACACAGACACACACACAACATATTTAACACTGTATACAGAATGCCGATTAAGCTATCACATTTTACAATTTACAATCGACAGATAATTTTTATTCGTGGAATAAAATTGACGTCTGACAGTTTTTGTATGGAAGAACTGTCAAAAATTCAAAATTATTCATCCGATAAAATTATCTGGGGTTGGAAAAATCAGCCTTAAATAGCACAGCGGTTATTACAAGTTGCTATCAGTCGGTACAAATAATATAATAACCAATTATACAAAAAATAGTAATCTGAATTTTTCAAACAAAAATATCATAAAAATTAGCAAAAAAAATAATAGTAAAAAAACAAAAAATAAAGAAATAGCATAAAAATTGGCACAAACTAATAACCGTTGATAATAAGGCACTATAGTCACGAGTGGGGCGATGGTATTAACAATTCAACGCAATCTTTATGGTATTGTTACCAAATAATCACAAATTAAGTTCAATTTTGTTAAATACAAAAACGACAAAAAAAGACCCGCGGCTTAAATGTATTAATTATTTTAATTGTGAATGTTTAAAATACGTAATGTATTCAGAATACGTGGTGTCAATTAATGTGATAACCTAATCGCTACACTATTGTTGAAGCGGTCGCAGCATATCGATTGTACAGGCTCAATCCGTTGTTCTTAAAATAGATCGCCCCGGTAACCCATTTACATAGTGATACCGTCGTATTGTTGGAATTGATTTACTCTTAAAGGTCATAAGCACACTTAGCAAACCGGAAAGGGATCGGCACCGTATCAACTCGAGCCATTCAGTATTCTTTGTATGAAACTCCCTACTGCAACGCACACTAATCGGAATCGTAACGTAATCGCCTCGCCTCGGGACACGATGCGGTGCGTTATGGCTCGTCGTCAACGCGCTTACGGCGCGTCGCGTCGTCACCGCGCTTACGTCTCTCCCATAGACTACTATTACATGGTCTCTCCGTACCCGAGCTTACGTCTCTTCGTCCACCCTTGCCCCTCTCACCCCTCCGGCCTGCCTGCTGCACCATCAACCAGCGGTCGGCGAGCCGTAAGCGCTGCGTCGCCTAGCCGTAGCCGAGTCGTCGTATCGGTACTTCTGATCTGCTTTGGTTACGCGCATTTTTCGGCGTCACCTAGCCGTAGCCGAGTCGTCGCCGTCGTATCGGTACTTCTGATCTGCTTTGGTTACGCGCATTTTTAATAAATTAATGTGTTTGAAAACATTTTTTTTTAATTGTGGGCAAGTAGTTATTTTCTAAACAGTCAAAATACAATGGCCTGAGAGTTCCGTGGTTGTCTCAAACGTTGCAAACTTCATTACTCATCCATGAACGGGATCGAATCGTTATAAATTCAACTTTATGCAATGTTTTAACAAAATAATGAATACAAAAAGAATATATCGGCTGCACCCAAGGTTTGAACTTACGACTTCTCGTTTCCTGACCAAAGACTATAGCCATTGTGCCAAGGTTGCTATAGTATTATTATCATGCGAAATATTATATCTCATTCAGTAACATTAATTGAATGATTACTATACAGTGTGAGTCTTCATAATGTGCACATATCGAAATTAGGGACACTAAGCTTAATTTTATCAACGGATAAAATATATAAAAAAAAAAAAACAAAAAAAATTTTTGTAGCATTTCTAAAATTATTTTTTACCCCTGTGTAAACAATCGCCCCTCAATTGAGAATTATGTTTTTTTTTTTTACAAAAATTTGATATTTTTCATCAATTTTTACAATAATTGTAAAATTACTCAATAAAAGCCCCGATTACCTACCCTTTTTGATTACTTTAAATTATTCTCCATCTTATCAGATTTCTAAACGTAAAAATACCATGTTTATAACTCAATCACAACATTTCCTATCAACTGTTAAAGAAAGGCCTTGCAATCACCATACTTTAGCAGGTAAAGATCCTTTTAATTTTTTTTTTTTTTTTCAAATATTTTTTCCGTCGATTAAAGTAAGCTATGTTTCCCTCATTTCGTTATGTGCACATTATGAAGACTCACACTGTATATTGGTATATCGTAATTGGTATGCCATACGCACACTAATAAAAACAGAGCTCGCTCGTACTACTTAGTGTTTGTGTGCATAACTATGACTTCACCCACACATGTAAAATGTAAACTAATTAGTTGGTTCGACTGTACATGATTTTTTAAAACAAAAGCATTTGAATTATTCGTCAGTTAAAAAGCAATCATGATTTTAAAACCCCCAGCGATGTAATCTTAGAATAATAATAGGAACAATTACGGGCCATGATGTGTGGAAAGATGTTTGATATGGGGGTTCCCATATCAAACATCTTTTTAACATAGGCGCCACAGACAGCCCCCTTTGCAGGGGCTGCCTTGTCGCCAAGGAATCAGCCGCCCACGTCATCCTGGAATGCGAGGCCAGGCTTCTCAACGTACAGAAATCCTCGGAACAATGACGTCGCTCCGCGAAGCCTGTGAAGCTCCCAGGAAGCATCTGTGCTTTTGGGCGGAGCTAAGCTGGCTCTGTTAGCCAGAATCCCCACGCACAACGGACCGAATGGGAGTCTAAGTGCGGAAAAGGGAGTCCCATCATCATCATCACCATCATGACCACCCCCAGGGATGGAGATTTTTCGTCGGTTAAAAATAAATCATCGGCCCCATAAATCTTTACGCCCGGCGCTTTCTGGCAGCCAGCCTTTTTACCACTTAACATATTTTAGACTTACCTACTGCCGAGCATAATCATAATCAGCTTATAACGTTCCCAGGCCCCCTCTCTGTGAGAGTGGGCCGTAATCTGTAACGCGAACCCAGGCCGGGTTCGTGGATGTCACAAATGTCTTCGAATTTTGGTTCTAGGACATTGTGCAAGCCTTTTCTTCCTTTTGATATTTTACCTTTTTATTAATTTTGTCTATGCTTTTTCTACCTTTTGGTTTCTACTTCTGATTGACATTATACTTTTGTTTTACTACCAAGAACCAGCGCATTTTATTATGTAGTTAATAGACATGCCTGTTTACTCACGATGTTATTCTTCACCGTTCTGGGAGCAGTGGTGATGGAATAATTTTCATAAAGTAAAGTGTGAAGTGACGATCTAATAACATTCGCAGGGCCAACATAGCCAGAGATCGCACAAGGCAGGGAGGTTTGGAAGGAAAAAGGGGAGGCCTTTGCCCAGCAGTGGGACACAAATTAGGCAAACAAAAAAAAAAAAAAGTGTGAATTGTGTTCGAACCTACGACCTACAACTCGTAAATTGCGGTCGTTTCCACTGCCCCACTGATCCTAGTAATTTATATTTGCGCAACTCGGCAAATATAGGGAACAGCATATTTTGTTTTTCACGATTTTAGGGTTGATCCCCTAAAAGTTAATCATAATTGAGTAGGTACAAAATAAAAAAAATATTTAAAAAATTAAATCGACTTCAAAAAGAAATTAACTCAATATGAAATACTTAACTTGAATTTCGGAAGTCGGTGTCTTGGGATCTGTATTTTAGTTTTAGTTTTTTGCCACCGGCTTCCGAAATTAAAGTTATTTCATACTTTTGAGGTAATTTCTTTTTGAAGTCGATTTAATTTTTTAAATTACTTTTTTATTTTGTAATTTTTAGTTTTAAGTAAAAACTGAAATATTTGTTTTTAATAAGTAGGTAGGTTTTGTAGTAAATATTGCACTAGAATTTGACCAATGTTTTGAGATGTTTTCCTTTTGACACTACACCTGCCTCGTATCAATAAGCCAGGCAATCATCATCAGCCACACTTACACGTATTAGTCCACATCTTGAAAATTACTGAATCGATTTTAATGAAACTTGCACTGTTCCCTAAGTTGAAGTAAATGTAAGCCAATAAAAAAAATGGTCACGGTCCGATTAATAGTTGCGGAGAAATGCGTGGATAAACGTACATACATACGTCTATAAAATTTTGTATATTGGTTTGGAAGCCCTAATTGATTGTCATATGTGAATTTAATGCAATTCCAATAATATTACATACATACCTACGTGTCGAATTGATAACCTCCTTTTTTTTGAAGTCGGTAAAAAGAGGGATCAAAAACCTTTTCAGATTTTCAATTAGACCTTGTATAAAAAAACTGAATCTAAGCATTGAAATTAGACTTTCAGGATGCCTCGGTGAAGTACTGAAGAAAATCCAGGTAAAGGAAAACACAACATTATTCTTCCACTCAACCTTCTTCTACAATTCCTCCAGCCAGAATGTTCAACCGACCTTTTTCCACTTCCCAAGTTTTGATAATTTTCGCGGTAAAATCAAGTTCTGTGATTGGTTAACGATTTAATGTCGTCAACCAATCAGAAGCATCCAACGACTAAAAGACAATCTAAAGTGTTGCCAGTACAAAATATTCGAATCAAATAGTTACTGGCCTGGAAACTAGTCTTTTTGCGTTTAAATTTAATGAAATAAAAATGTAAATTAGCGAACCCTAACACTTGTATGTAGAAATAGTGACGTTTCCTTTTCCAATTAATCTCAAACACCTTACGTAAAGCCCGTACTAGACGTCGCCAGTTCGCTACGGCCCGTTCGATCTCGCTTGATTAAGAAATGCCTGCATAGTGCATACCTAGCGCTGCATGTGTGCGCCTCGCATTACTCCCACTGAATCTATTGAACCAAGTAGAAAAGGCCTCCATTACGAAGATGGGGTGTTATTTCTGAGAACGCTTTGAGTATGAAGATCTTTTCGTTTTTTTTTTGTGTCGTATTTTTTTTGTAATTCTGATTACAGTAAAAAGGATTTGTTATTGAAGTTAGGAACATGGTTACTTTGAAGACTGCCTCGCTGGTCTAGTGGTGGCAAGGGATACAGCTGAGCATGAGGTCCTGAGTTCGATTTCTAGGTCGGGCAAAGTGTTATTGGGTTTTTCAATTTCTAAGTAGCAGCCCGGAGTCTGGATTTGTGCTCAGTGAATACAAATAGGCAGGCCCTATATTAGAAAGAAAAGAAAGTAAGAAAGAAAATACGACTTACTATGATGGTGTCCTACTCCGATGTATTACATAATGTAGCGGCATCTACAACGCCACATGCGAACAACGTGTCATACTGACTCATGACGTCACGCAAAATCCTGCATGTCGTAAGCAGAGTGTACCGCGCAACTAGCATAGATACCACGGCCCGCCATGTATCATCGGACAGTTGCCCGCCAGACACAACATCCGTCTGGTCGGAGGATCCTCCCTTTTCTATGGAGGATGAGTGAACTTTACACCCTGTTTCTCATACCTCTAATAGGACTTAAACATAACTGGCAAAATGTTAGTGTACTATAGGTACACCTACCCCACGTGGGGGGTCTGCCCCATGTATTAATGGCAGGAAAATGTTTTAAAATAGTACAAAGAAAATACCTCACTTCAATTCAGGGTGTTTATTCTACGAGCAGCGAACTAAGAATGTCCTTCCATTCGCATTACAACAGTTTGTATACACAAAATTAACGCCAAAACTTGGCACCATCAAACTTTAACTCAAACGGATATGTAAAACTAATTCTAGATTGTCATTCTAAATAATTCAAGCGGATATGTCAAGATAAGTCCTTAGTATCAACATAGAAACAATATAAAATTAACCTACAATATTTAAAATACATCAAAATAAAAACTAAACATAGATTTGACCGGAAATACAAGTATTAATTCAATAAATAACATGGAAATCAGATCAAGTACAAAATAATCAAAACAAACGTAAAATTAAAATTAAATAATGATTTGGCGCCCGTATACGCATGTACCTTCGGGAAGACATTCACTAGATGATGACAACAACCATCAAAATCTGTTGCGTAGTCCAGAAGAACACCGCGGTCACATATGCACACACGAAAAGCGATTTTAATTGATAATATTATTATTATTTATTTCTTGTTAGCCTATATAATCCCACTGCTGGGCAAAGGCCTCCCCCAAATCCTACCAGGAACTCTTTTCCCGCGCCACCTCGAACCAGCCCTCGTGGTACATGTCCAAGTCAGGTAAGACAATATTATTAGATATCAATAAGTATTAATAATAAAGCAGAAGAGTTTGTTTGAACGCGCTAATCTCTAAAACTACCAGTCGGATTTGAAAAATATTTTTGCGTTTGATAGCCCAATTTTCTAGGAAGGTTATAGGCTATTTAACATCACGCTACGACCTTCAGGAGCCGAGCAAAAATAAACAAAGTAGGAAAGAACGCTAAGCGAAAACGAAGTAAAAGCTCGGACGGGCGGGCGGTGCGATGTGATGGGGTGGGACTGGGTGACAAGAAATTTCACGCGGACGAAGTCGCGGGCAGAAGTTGGTTATACAGCGTGAAATTTGGTGGATGGCTGTTTTCCCGCTGCAGAACGATTTGCACTCAGTAGTGCTACCGATTCATGGACTTATTATTATTATTTTTATTCAAATAATTATAAAAATATGATCTCAACTCGAAAGCGTGAGAATCAATAGTAACTCACGTGCGCCCGCCCGCTACCTACCATCTTTGCAGGTAGCAGGACGACCACGCGCAGTCGTCCGTTTGCGCTGTAGCTATACTATTGATTCGAGATCGCGTTCGAGTTTTGTTTTTCACAATTGTAAATCTGCCATTTTTTAATACTTTATTTTTATAAATCGATTGTACTATCAAGACAAAATCATTTCGATTCGGGAAAACAACCATTAAAATTTCACGCTGTATTTAAAATTATCTGCCAATAGCTATCTCTCTAATATCTTATTTCTGCTGTATCCCAGGAAGTCTTACACAAAAGTACCTACTCCAAGTGATCATTACTTCAGTATCGGCGGCACACGCACTTACAAATGAAAGTACCTACGCGTCTATGTGATTTCTTATTCTATTAGCCTAAAGTATTTTCTACGGAGACCTGTCATTACCATAACAAATACTTTTAAGTGATGGCCACTTGACTAACAGCAGACAGTCTTGAGGAACTGTTACCAGCGCCCTCTACTTGTGATCCATCAATCATAGGAAATTACCACATTTTTTCAATACAGGTACTGGGCCGCAAAGAAAACGGGTCGGTTATAAAAAATACGATATCTTTTAAAATATTTGAGCAATCCTTTTAAAATGAAAACTAAATTAAAGTTTATTTCATTACAAATATAAGAAGACGTAAAACCTTTTTATTTATTTTTGGTGATTGTATTAAAAACCATAAATAAAAAATAAAGACGATTTAAAAAAAAAAAAATTGGAACGATTTGTTTCACTTTAGTTTCTGTGCATAAGTTTGGCATTCTTGTGCAGAAATTCATTATACATGAGTGTCATGAGTGTTTTAATACATAATTAAGCACAGTTGCGGACTTTATCTACACCCATGATATGAATCCTCTATAAAAGGTTCTGAAACAGTTTTTTGCAATACCTACCAATATTGAACAATAATGGCGGCCGACGGGATACGACGTAAATTCGATTAACCTATAAGTTTTTTTTTTTCAATTACGTTTCTGTGATAATGAAACGCGCGTGCATGACAATGTTCTTTTTTTGAAAAGGATTTCATCATCTGCCTAGCCTTTTCCCAACTATGTTGGGGTCGGCTTCCAGTCTAACCGGATGCAGCTGAATACCAGTATTTTACATGGAGCGACTGCCTTTTTTTTTTTTTTTTTTTTTTTTTTTTCGCTGAGAAATGACTTTACGCATCTCCGCTCGTCGGGGGAAGAGACGGAGTATGTGGGACTCCCTGCCAGGGTGGCAGTATACCCACTAAAACTCAGCGGTGTTCCCTCATCGCCTTGATGGGGAGGTCATGGGAATCCGGCTCAGCCTTTGCATCCACAACCCCCCCGGCGCATGCCCGCCTAGCTGGCGGGCCCCGCATGTCCCCCCGTCTGGGGGGCTACGGGAATGGCCGGGAACACCTGGCCATTCCCGTCCGGCACTGGTGGAAGCCTGTGCAATACAGGCGAGGGTGCCCCCGCACCCGTCGCCTGCTGGCTTCCACCTGGGAGGAGTCGGAGATGACTGTCATACTGACGTCTTCTTCGACCCCTCCTCCGCCTTCGGAGCGGCGCCGCGAGAGGGTCTTCCTCCCGCACGCGCTCCGCCGCCTCCTTCTGGGACATGACGTGTTCGCAGAAGGAGGCGACTGCCGCCCAGGACCCCTCATCCCCTAGCATGGCGTTGACCAAGCCGGGGAGCGAGAGGTCCGTTCCGATCGCCGCGGTGAGACTGCGGCGCGGCTCTGACCACGACGGGCACACCTCGAGAGTGTGCTGCGCCGTGTCCTCCGCCGCGCCACAGTCGTGACACGACGGCGTCTCCTCCCGCCCGATACGGTGCAGGTACGATCCGAAGCAACCGTGTCCGGACAGCACCTGCACCAGACGGAAGGAGAGGAACCCGTGCGACCGCTCGAGCCAGTCTCGCAGGACCGGCCCAATCGCGTCGAGGGTTCGGCGGCCGAAGACTGCGGCGGCGAGGTCCCGCGTCCAGTGGACGACTATGGCGTCCTTTGCCTCCCGCCGGATGGAGCGACTGCCTATCTGACCTCCACAACCCAGTTACTGGGTAATACGATACCCCTTGGTAAGACTGGTTGTCAGACTTTCGGGCTTTTGACTACCCGAAACGACAGTCAAAAATCTACGAATGATAGCCGGGACCATTATGCTTTCCGAGGCACGGAGGGGTCTTGGTATAATATGGATGGTCACTGATCCAGTCTGCTTGCCTCATCTAAATCGATCCGTGCTGCTGTTACTTAGCCCAATTGTATGTATATGTGTGTATGTTTATATTCATATACTATATTTATATACACAATTTTTTTACTTACATTATTGTTTTAAATTTTCACTAAATTTTAAACCAAATAAGATATTTTAATAGTTGCAGAAATCGCGCAAAAATAAGGAGGTTAACCTATGAAATGCACTTCTCTTTTGTAAGAACCGATTCATTTTTCCTTCTCAGCGGGAAAAGAAAAAATAAAAAAGGTAAATGGAATCGACTGCTTATCGACTAGTGCTGGTCAACAAAAGGAAATGGATTACTTCGCTCCAGCTCTGAAAGATTGGCTCGAGTACTTTTACAATTAAACTAGTGCTATACCCATTTTAAATCTTTTATTTCTTTCTTTATTTTAAATAAAAGATACCCACTGTGTAAGGTTTTGTCTAAAATGTCTTTTTAGCAGATTTAAAAAATGGAGAAAGTTATGCATCCAGCGAGTCTCTTTTTTAAATTTATGTGTGTGAATTTCTCCGTGATTACGGGGCCAATTTACGTGAAATTACGTGTTACTTTTTATTTAGAATATGAAACCTGCGTGGTGGACTCGTTGCTTGAGCAGTTTTTAGGTTAGCTTGAAAAATTCGTATTTAATCCACTTGTGTATACTGATGAGGCGATGAGCTTCCTGTCACTGTTATTTACATAGCATATTTATGTGGTATACGATTTTTTCTGGAGTAGGTACCACAACTAAACTAGTTTGTTTTTAACTATAAAAAAGTTCTTGTGTTTTTCCTGAAAACAGTTACACTTTTGCCTGATCTGGAGATAGAACCTAGGACCATTTCCTGTAAAGGTACTTCCGTCTTGCAATCCTTACATAACATGGCAATCCAATAAAACAATTTTTTTTTATAATTTTTATAGGTAGGTATATCGAAAACCTTATCACAATAAATCTACACATTCATCTGTAGAATTACAAATAGAATTTAAGAATTAAGTTTTAAAATATGTGTGGATAATTTTACATGTGGGTAATTCCAGACATTAAAAGTGCAACGTCCTTCAGCTCCGTAATTACGAGATCCCCGAGTATGACGTAACCGTTCACCTTATAAGCTCCTTTTGGTCTTGGCTAATTTGCCTAGAAAACGCCCCAACAGCCCTTAAGAAACCGGTGACGACGTGACGCGAATTACGAAATGGTATCGAAGGGAACCGAACCGTTTTCCGTCACCAAAGCTCATTTAATACCAAAGAGGCTTATAAGGCCTTTGATATCTTTCTTTGAATTTTTAAGGTGGACTGTGAGCTATCGGTAAATATTTTTTTATGTTTAAATACGACCTTTTTGTTAGTTGACAGTATTTTAACGCTGTGTTCTTTTGATAATTATTGAAGTGAAAAAAAGAAACAGGCCAGTTCAGGCGCACTTTGCGCTCATTCTGAACAGTGAACGAAACTGAACCGTCACGCTCGGGTCGGTGACGCTGAATCGCGAACGGCTCCAGTTTGAGTTCATTTGATTTTTTATAATGGAATGTTGGTGATTATTAAAATTTATTTTACTGAATTATTGACATATCATTATTTATTATTGATATTGTTTTTTTTTTTTAAATGCGTAATGAATTTTAATTGTGAACGAACTTAATGTTTTTTTTATTATTATTATTGTTTTATGTATAATCACTGTAATATTTTCAACACAATGTATTTTGTTATTATTAAATAAATAACTTATGACCAGTCAAAAAATAGCAATTCTATTTATTTATGTGTATAAGTGCAAATGGCTGCTACAGCCGGGTGTAACCCGTCAGCAGTCAAAGCAAGAGTGAATAGGCAATCTTTTAGGCTTGCTCGTTATAGATTAAAAGGAAAGCGATAGATAAGGTCTATGTTGTCATTATAGACCTTATCTATCGCTTTCCAACAGACGAGATCGAGGTCAAGAGAAGCCAATTTCGCAATAAAAAAAAATATGCTCCAGAAAAACATTACAAAACAAAATGTTGAGTGCAAAAAAAAAAATACAACGTCTTATATTCCTAGAATTCGAAAAATTATTAAAGCTACACAGTCATCCGATTTATAAAAAAAATCCTTTCATGGAGTCTTAAGCAAAAAAATCGCTTACTATTAATCACAGGCCCTTATAAGCCGAAAAGGTTTTAAGGAACATTCAAAATCTTCTTGGAATCTATAAAGGCTTTGAAACGACAAATCTGGGGTAGAATATCTGTCGTGTGAAAGCTTAAGAAGGCCGGGATGAAGCACTCAGATTCAACGAGGACTATTTATAAAGATTACTGAGCCAACGTGTAGGTATCGACTTATGACTAAAGAAAGTCGAAATTCGTTTAAAAAGGAACCTCTTTTTATATGAGATCCACTTTTTATATTTCTTTACTTGATTAATTTTATTCGGCTATTTAATTTTGAACATTGATATTCAAAAATAGTCTCTAAGTTCGTTTACATGAATCGGCTGACAAAAACCAGTTTATAATACTGATCTATACCTAATTACAAGACACTGAGACACTTAGCCCTTCCGAAATAAATTCTCAAAATGAAAGTGAAAACAGCATCAAAGTCCAAAGTTTGATTTAGAATTACTAAGTGCACAGACAGACACGAAAAGCGACATATTATAGACTTTTAGCAGCAGAAGGGAGTGTCGGACTCTTACTGACTAAAACCCACCCGTGTTCCTTCCTTAGCCCTTTATGTTCCGGCCCAGCGGTAACCCTTTCGGACAATCCCGCTGATATGACATGGGACTTGGTGTACCTATAGGTACACCTGTGCCTAACCCTTCAGGGGTTACAAGCGTCATGTTATGTTGGATAATACAAATCTTATGAACATACCATTGAACCCGTAGCCAAACTGTTCATTTGTGTAAACTAAATCATGTACCTACTCGTGTAGATCATGTAGGTACTGATTACTACTAAAGTCGTTGAATTTAATTACGTTCCCATGTTTACTGAGCTGTGAATTTGGGTAGTAGTTACCCAGTCAGTGTAAACAACCAACCACCACCATCAAACGTTTTAGACGAAATAGTTGTGGGAACCAATTACTTAAATGCATATTTCTGAGAAGTAATTTTGTTTGATTATATTGATTTGCCATTCAACGTGGCAATGCTACCAGTCTTCTGGGCACGTTTTCTGATGACAGCTAGTAGGTACAGTCAACAGCAAAAGTAGATGATCAAAATCAGAAATTCAATACTAATGAACGGAGTTCGCGTCAGAACTCTGCCACACAGCCACACAGTCTCTGCACACAGCTCAACAACAACAACAACAACAGCAACAGCTCTGCCTTACAGTTCTGACGCGAACTCCGTCAATTAGTATTGAATTTCTGATTTTAATCATCTACTTTTGCTGTTGACTGTACATAATATACAGGAATAAATTGAAAACTTACGACAAATCGAAATAGGAGGTGCAGTAACTGTTACATATTCACTATAAATTGTCATTTCCCAAATCTAAATTCTTGGAAAAAATCGTGTAAACTAAGTTATTGCCTTCAAGTACACACGAATTAAGGATGATTTCCACCAAACGGAATGATTTTGAAGGATATTGCTAATCCGTTCGAAAAATTTGTCTGCTCAACAACATAAATAACGCAATGAATGTTATTGAACTGTCAAAATGTAAGCCATTGCTACTGATAGTGTGTTACGCACCCAGTCGAAAACATCTCAATAAGCTGAAAGGCGTCTACAACTGGACCCAGGCCTCCCCCAAGTATTGCCTCAACGAAAGATCCAGGACCGTAAGACTACTAAGTGCTACTTTACTAAATTAATCACTTACTTTGACGCTAATTGCACTTTTAATGAAAACTTAAGTTCGTCACATTAAAATTTATGTAGTGATTTAGTTATGGTGAAAGCGTCTGAGTATGACTATTTCATGAAATCAAGCCAATTCTAACTCAAGGAGTAGGTAATATTTCTGATTTTAATGATTATAATTCTCTAAAGTACTCAATTATTGTGCTGGGTATTGTAATTAGGTCACAACTGTAATTTGCTCATCAAAAGCTCATACTTTTATTGAGAAGCAGTCGTTTTTCAGAGATAGCGACCCCCCGTTACAATTTATGGGTCGTCGCGTCGATTCGAACCCAAGCAGGTACTTTACTTTATGTAAGTACCTATATTATCTGCCCAGCCTTTTCCCAACTATCTTGGGGTCGGCTTCCAGTCTAACCGGATGCAGCTGAATACCAGTATTTTACATGAAGCGACCGCCTATCTGACCTCCACAACCCAATTATTACTAGGCCTGGCTGGCCTGCCCGCGCTATTATTTCGTTTTCGCTCGATGTTCTTTCTGTATTTTTTTTTCCTAAGAGTTCTAGTCTGATGTTATGCTTATAGCCTTAGGTAGTTCCAGAGATTAGCGCGTTTAAACAAACAAACAACTCTTGTATATAGAAGATTTGTTCACCTAAACCTTTTTCATTTAAAAGATAACGAGAAACTTCTTCTGCCCTCTTTAAACTAAGTACTACACTTAGGGAGGGCGCCTACGAGCAACTTAGTTGCCTAGCAACTGTTTTGTCAGTGTCGCCGTGTTTCGCCGAGATTTGAACGATGCGTACAGTTCGCGTCAAATAACTTTGCCGCTCTGAAGTAGGCAACAAGTCACAGCGCGCATGGCGCGGATTGGCGCGGCTAGGAAAGAGCCTAGCTTCAGAGCGGCAAAGTTATTTAACGCGAACTGTACCGTCAGACGGGGTAAATAGGGATACAGGGGTTAATCGGGTCGAAACTTTAAAAGCGATTTTAACATTGAAATAATATAGTTTGTTGCCAAAAAGGAATCTAATGTGGTTATTGTATTATAATTAACGATTAAGTGTCCTTTTCGGCTACAAACTGTATTATTTCAACGATAAAATCCATTTTAAAGTTTTGTCCCAATTCACCCCTGCACCACCAAACGGGGTGAATAGGGATTCACCCCGTTTGGTGGTACACGGGAGCGACAGCAACTCTACTTCTTCATAAAATTTTGCCGTATTCATCAACATGGACTTCGAAGAGACGTTTGTGGTCTGTGCGCTTGTTTTAAGAAACCGAAGACGAAACCCGTCGATAAAAAAGTCTCCCAGATTTCGCGTCGCTACGTGCGCGCACTTTCATACAAAACTGTAGACTTGAAGTGAGAGACAAACTAGTTGCGAAGACAAAAGTTGCTCGTGGTCTCCCTTACATGTTATATATTTTCATGTACTCAATGCTAGTAAGGTTTAGTTGAATTAACGGTCTCATACTTAAGGGAGCATTTTAGCGAAGAATTTAATTATCTAGGTTTTATTCTGTAGGTGCGCACTAATTAGATTAACTTGGCCTTGCTTATTAATTAAAGTTTAGATTGTATTAGTTACTAGCTGTGCGCGCGACTTCGCTCACGTGAATGTGTATTTTTTCGGCATTATAAGGTACTAGCTTCTCCCAAGACTTCATCATCTGCCTATGCCTTTTCCCCACTGTGTTGGGATCGGCTTCCAGTCTAACCGGATGCAGCTGAGTACCACTATTTTACATGGAGCTACTACCTATCTGACGTCCACAGCCCAGTTACTGGGTAATACGAAACCCGTTGATTAAGACTGGTTGCCAGACTTTCGGGCTTCTGACGACCCGTAACGACTGTCAAAGATTCACGAATGACAGCCGGGACCAACGGTTTATCGTGCTTTCCGAGGCACGGAGAGGTCTTAGTATGTAAAGATGGTCACCCATCCACAGACCATCCGCGGCAAGCGGAGCTTAACCTGATCGATCGACCCGTGCGGCTGTTATAACTTAGCCACAAGCCCGCGAATTCGTTCGCGTGAAATTTCTTGTTTCCCCGATTCACCCCGACCCATCGCATCGCCTGCCCACGTTATTACTTTGTTTGCGTTAGCAACTCTTTCTGAGTTTTCTTCTTTTTGCTCAGCTCGTAAGGACCCTAGCGTAATGAATAAACTTACTAATAATAAAGCTGAAGAGTTTGTTTGTTTGATACCTAATCTCTGAAACTACCAGTCGGATTTGAAAAAATATTTTTGCATTTGATACCCCAATCCTTGAGGACGGCTATATGCTTTTTAACATCACTCTAGGACTAACTACTAGGCTAGGTCGGTGGAAAAAGAAATTCCACGCGGACGGAGTCGCGGGCAGAAGCTAGTGCAAATATACACAACGAACACCAATACCAGCCATAAAACACAGATTTCAATTTCAATCATTCAGCAACTCCTAGAATTTCACTGTTCATACCGCGTCATGTTTTGGATGGACAGATGGCACGTGCCTTAACTAAGGGCCGTCTGTTTGCTCTGCGGTGGGTCAGGTTCAGGTTAGGACAACCCTTACTTTGTGCAGCTGACCCTTTGTGTGGCTGACAGCGTAATAAAGATATCAAACGGACGCGCGTATGTATATATATATGTATATATGTTTTTTATTTGCATTTTGCTCGCAGATAGACACGTACTTAATAATAATAATAATCGTTTATTTATAAAAAAAACCGGGCAAGAGCGAGTCGGACTCGCGCACTGAGGGTTCCGTGCCATCATATGTTTTTAAATTTTCATCGGCGAGGCCTATATTCATCAGAGAATTTTAACACTGCTCTGCGGTGTAGAATATTGCAGTTTTATGTCAGCGCCATCTCTTGACCGATACTGGAACGAATGTAACTTTTGTTGATGATTTCTGAAAAAGTGTGCTATTTATGGACTTTGTTTTGTTTTTCCTGTAATCTTTACATAAACTTCTATCACGCAGAATAATTTCAGATTTTTCTCTTTGAATACTTCGGAGATAAAGGGGACGGTATTTTTTTTTAATTTTTCATCAAAAGTCGAAAACTATGCAGCCTAAAAAATTTTTTTTGAAAATGTGCAAACTACGCTATTTCATATGATACCCCACAAAAACAGTTGAGCGGATTTGGATGACATTTGGCATACAGATAGTTTATAACCTGGATTAACACATAGGATCCATTTTACCCTGGTTAATGACATGACTTTGATATTTTCTGACATCCGTGCGGGCGAAGCCTCGGAAAAAAGCAGTTAAATAAAGAAAAAGCTTGTGGATATTACAGAAACATTGAGTATCTAATAGACGATCATTACGACTCAAGAAAGTGGGGAAAATTTTTCACAAAATAAAAACATAATGGTTTTCTATTTCGTTACTTTTACGTTCACCGTTATCATTTTGTAAACTTGTTTTAGTACTTAATACAAAATGAGTTTATAAAGATAAATTGGTTAGTTTTTGTGTTTCAAATGTCACAGAACTGTTCTGGGAATGGCTGGCTGATATTCAGTCAGCCACTGAACATTTTTAAAATTCGAAAAAATCGTTTTGACAGGTTTTTTTTTTATTCTCATTAAAAAATTGTACGTTTTGTATCAAGAACTGTATTTTGATCACAGTTAGGTTCTTATTACAAAAAACTGGCTCGATGCTTATACGACGTCCAAATCAACACGGCGCGGCTCGTGTAATGCCGGGTACAGATTGGTGAAGTGTAATATGCAATTTAACCGTAACAATCTCGTTACAAAAAGAACTCTAACTTTAGAACCAAGTCTCAGTTGTCAATTTTGTATTAAGAACTTTATTACAGTCAGAATAAAGTTAGACATTCAACTGTCTTGAAGGATAAGCTTAGACATATGTAACAAAATTTTGTAATGAGAGCAGTAATGCCCTTTTTCACTACCACCTAAATGTAATGCCTAAATAAAAGCGCGCTGTTGGATTTTCAACGCTCAGCTCAGCTCCGAAAGTTAAAAATGGAACATCGCTCTTTTATTTAGTAGTTCATTTAGGTGTAGCCTAGCGTCAGTAAAAACAAGTATAAATATCTTGGCAACAACATTAGAAGGGAGATCAACAAGGATCGTTAAATCCTTCCGAGCCTTTGCTCACATCGTAAAAGATTACTTTCTGAGGAGCGATGCATACCTCTGGGATCTTAGGATAATGATCTTGAGGGATTTGTCTACGTCACTTAGGCACCTATTGTCTATTCCAAAAGTATGTGATGAAAGTCTACACAAACCTCGTTCAGCAGGGTAATTGCGTAACACACTATCAGTAGCAATGGGTTTCATTTTGACAGTTTAACAACATTCAATGAGTTATTTACGTTGTTGAGCAGACACACTTTTCGTAAATTAAGGAGCAGTTACTCACCACTTTTTCTAACAAAAATTGTAATTGAATTCATCTACGAAAATAGAGGTTATAAAAATAACCTCAATTGACAAATAAATATATTTTTAAGGTGATTTAAAATTAGAATTTCAATTACTCCAATCAAATCACTCAATTTACATATAGTGGCACTACAAGTTGGCATCCACAGGTAAGTTTTCTGATTCATTTGTTTACATTTTCATCACACACCTTTGGATTAGACTATACACGCGACGCCACACGAAGCTATACATTTCCATTATAATCTGACGTCACATTTTATAGGGTTTCCGTACAATGAGAGGTCAGATTATACTGGAAATTGTAATACCATAAGTATTACAATTTACTTGAACCTTTCTTCCTCCTTTAATCGGCCTACTTATAGGAGATCAATTCGCTAAAGAGAAAATCCTTAGGACGTTATTTGATGGCTTGGAAATAATAAGTATCCATTTTGTGATACGTTTTATTTGTATTTATATGAGCAAATAAGTGTGCATACACACGATCGACATGCCGGTCGTGTAATACACGAGCGGCATGTTGTATTTGTCGGCGGCAGCCGTCGACGCGTCGTCGCTTACCGCCGACATGCGTCGAGACGGTTGCATTTGCCTATGTCGTCGACGAACCTAAGCGACCCAGATCACCGTGAAAAAGTATATTAATTTAAGTTGCGATGTCAATTCCCTATTTTTTTTTACTGATGAAACTTTCAGTTTGATTCGCAAGTACCTATTCAGTCACAAAGATCGCTTCTCTACATCATCTTTTTTTTTTTAAGTAAACGTAGTTTCGTACTAAAACCTATTAACACTCTAGCTAGTTACTCGCAACATAATCTCTTTCGAAACACATCTTTTCCGTCGCCCATTGCAACTTTGCAAGGGATCGATCGTTCTTATGGTAACCACAAGGGGACCAAGGGAACCAAGCGACAAACCCCGTATTTTTAAGAACGTTCGCCTTCTAATCTGTCTGAAGTGCCTCTAATTTACCAACTTTTATGAAATTTTTTTTACTTTTATTTTCGCTGAGATGAGATTGCGACTAGATTTTGAAAGTTTTTAATTACGGGAATTGTCCGTCGAGTGTCCTAACTCCTAATAGAGCTCGTCGCGCGAACAAGCGATCATCACGATGATTTGTTTGGCAGACTCGAACAATTGAACGCGACGATCGAGTATGCGCGCGACAATCGCATTCTACTAGAATACGGCCACATTCGTGTCCTAATATGACGCACGAACTTGATCAATATACACGCATTTGTACGTCATCTATACAAATAAATAAAATTGAAGTGTTTGTCTCTAATTTCAAACAATTTTTTTTTTATACGGCATTATAATTGCCGAAAAAAACATTTTTTTTATTATTTTGTCTGTTGATTTGTTCTAGCTAATCACGGAAACAGCTGAATCGATTTTGATGAAATTTGGTAAAGGACTTTGAACCATGGGGAAGAATATAGGCTACTTTTTATCGACATACCACGCGGGCAAAGCCGCGAGTGGAAGCTAGTATTCATATAAACTATCACGTCGCTCGGGTATTCGCGCGATGACATGAGCATACGCAGTACGAAATACGTGCGATCTCACGTTAAGTAATTATAACAACTTGTTTAGTAATTAGTCGTCACTTTAGCCTGTTTGCACGCGTCGACTAACTTATCAATAAAGGTATCTACTAAATAGAACAATTTGCGACCATCCTTTCGCGAAATTTTAACAAAATCGGAGACTTTTGCCGTCTGTGGCGTGTGACGCAGTTGAAGTTATTACAAATGGTTTTTTTTTTTGTGCATTTTCGTTTCAAAACGTACCCATAAAGTGTACCTACATAGTAAGCGACAAATTCAATTATTGTACTTACTAGAATTAGGCTATAATGGTAAATAAACCACGGCTAAACTTCGACAGTAGCAGTTCAAACAATAAAGCAAAGTACTTAACTTAATTATTCATACCTACATTGTGTGACGTCATAACTTAAGTGAAATTGTCGGTGAGAGCTGTGTAGTTAATATTTTATGGGACGGCAAGCCGTGTTGCCCGATGGGCTTTGCCGAGGACCTCCTTACAAACTTTAATCGCGTTTTAGCCTCTTTGGGGGACGCAATTCATACATTATTTCCTTCCATGGTCACCGTGGTTACATAAGGAAATCTTGTGCAAAATTTCATGCTTCTACACCCAGCGGCTTAGGCTGTGGGTTGTCTGTCAGTAAATGAATTAATTTTTATTGTGTTAATCCTGGTTATAAAATATCTGTGTGCCAAATTTCATCCAAATCTGTAATATACAAACATACAAACACACTCACAAACATTCGCCTTTAGATTAGTGTGATACAAAATTAACACAACATTCAAGAGCGTACCGAGAACGCTTTGCTTGTACGGAAGTAGTATTTTTCCGACCCGCGTCTAAGGTTTAGTTCACACCGAGACCCTAAGCCACACCCGTCTTATGCGAGTTTCGTAAAACTATCAATGAATAACTAAGTCTGCGCAACAAATTTCTCGGCTTAATACCTACATCGCGCGTCGGGCAATTCGGCTTAGTAGGTACCTACATCGCGCGTCGGGCAATAGGTACAAACGCCAGCACATCAAGCTACTACAATCTGTCAAATTTCTTTAATAGATTTTAAACTTTATCGCTAAAGTATAAGGCTCAAAGTTGATTGGGAAAATTGTACAGTTTCGGGTAGCTAAATGTGCTGGCGTCTGTACAAGAAAACTGCGAGTACGTTTTTGTATTGCCCGAGTACTTTTTATTGTTCTGAATAAGAAATATCACTTGTGTTTTTAATTAAAAGATAAAAAAACATAAACTGGTAAAAGTCATAAAAAGAGTATTAATTACAGCACAAATGGCTTCACGGACACAATTGTTAAATAATATTTTATGCCCACATAAAGCCTACCTACTGTTGCTTTATTTATCACGATTTTGGAAGCGTACCTACGCTTTTTAGTTTCCGAGGACCTCGGTTTTTTATATTACTGTTTGTAGTTTAATGAAAAAGTATGAAAGCTAAATAGGAATAAGGCATGATTATAGTATAAAAATCTCTATTAATTTAGTCTCAACTGGCTTTTGAACAATGGTGTCTACGCTTATGTATGGGAGTGAATGTTGGGTGTGGCAAAAGAAGCATGAAAGTGGAATAAAGTTGATTCTACTTATAATATTCCCACTGCTGGGACACAGGCCTCCTCTCGGTGAGAAGAAGTGGGCCGTAATCCACCACGCGGGCCTTGCTTGTTGGTTGATGTCTTCGAATTTTTTGGTTCTAGGACTTGCTAGTTTCCTCACGATGTTTTCCCACACCGTTTTGAGAGCAGTGGTGATGAAATAAGTCTGTTTTGTCTATTCTTTTTTATCTGCCTTGAAACTAGAACAAAAAAGTTAAGTGTAACAACCAAAGAGTACCATAAAATCTTACTTTGTCATGTTTTATTGACCAATTCTACTTTGTCATGTTTTTATTGAAAAGGGTCAGGGGTTCTAAAAGAAAGTTCGACCACCGTACTCGTAAGTATATCTTTGACAAATAACTGTGTATGCCCTCTTGACCCACAACCGGGAGGAATCAAAGATTACAAGAAGTCCGAATTCAGAGATTAAATAGGGCAGCAAAAGAAATAACAAAGTTTTACGGATCACAGAAGACGCAAACGGTCCTCTTAACCTAGATATAGAGTAGTTAGATCACACTAATATTATAAAGGCGAAAGTTTGTGTGTGTATGTGTGTTTGTTACTTCTTCACGCTCAAACAGCTACACCAATTTTGATAAAATTTTGTATGAAGGTAGCTGACACCCTGGATTAATATATAGGCTACTTTTTATCCCGATATTCCCACGGGATCGACATTTACGCGGGTGAAACCGCGGGGAGCAGCTAGTTTTTTAATAGTCGACGAAAAATTCGACTCATGGGGTCTTTGATCAGAGGGGCAATTCTCGTAATTTTAAGAACGTTCAAAATCTGGAGGCCAATTCTCGTAATTTTAAGAACGTTCACAATCTGGAGGCCAATTCTCGTAATTTTACGTTTTTTAACGCATCGGGGCATACATGCGTGTTGTTATAAATATAATGTCATAATATCTATATAAACTAAATAATAAACTTCCCAACGATTGTTGGGAACTATCTGTCTGAAGTTATAGGGTAAGTCAGGGAGGCTATAGTTTAAAAAAAAAACATTATTAATTATATTATGTAAGATACTAAATGAAATTCGCATAGTTTATTTGAATCACTGTTTTTTGGAAGTTACTATTGTGCAACATTCTACAACTTAAACGCTCCTACAAACGATTCGCGTCGCGTGTCGCGCCTGTTTGTAGGAGCCTGAAATCGACATCAAAATCGGATTTTCCGTTAAGCGCTACATCTTCAAGCATTTTGCGAAGACAGAAAATAACTATAATAATAATTGAACCCAATTTATTTTATAAAAGTTGGTGCCACACACATTCTAATTTTAGTATCATAATCAGCCTATAATGTTCCCACTGCTGGGACGCAGGTCTCCTCTCGGTGAGAGGGAGTGGGCCGTAATCCACCACGCGGGCCCAGTGCGGGTTGGCAGATGTCACATGTCTTCGAATTTTTGGTTCTAGGACATGCCGGTTTCCTCACGATGTTTTCCTTCACCGTTTTGAGAGCAGTGGTGATGAAATAATTTACACAAAGTAAAGCGCCTGTCTGGGTTCGAACCTACGACCTACAACTCGTAAGTCGCGGCCGTTACCACTTAGCCACCACTGCTCTCAGTATCTCTCTTTTAGTATCAAGCAAAATTATATTGAGAGCCGGGATCGTACCTTTAGCGTCCCAAAAACAACTCCAATACGCTTGTAATTACAAAAGTCCCATTGTTATCTTTAATTATAGAGACCGCTATAAATCACCATTTGGATAACAATTTCTCTTGAACATATTAATTGTATAACTGGCTGGTGTTCGCAACTCCACTTCAAAGCGCGTATTTTGCGTACCTACATAATAAGTTGTCTTTGTAATCACGAAACCCCAAGTGTCAAAAGGGTATTTAATAATTTTTGTTATTTACTTTCCACTTTATTGTACGGTTAATTCTAGGTACCTAGTTCTTTTATTTTGTCCGTGATTTAAAAACTAAAGAATCATTTATGCTTCACAAATTATGTCATTGAGTGACCCATTATTTGGTTGTTAGATATTAAATGTTACTCTGATTTTCAAATAGGTACTTCTTTCGTGATTGTAATAACCCACGTGCCGCACAGTTCGATCGATCAGGTGGAGCTACGCTTGCCACGGTCGGTCCGTGGATCGGTGACCATCTTTACAAAGGCTAGGCAGATGATGAGGACACTCTTGACGAGATTCCACTTACACCTTACATTTTCAAGTTAACTTCGTGTTGTCTGCAAAGACAGGTTATTATTTTTGACGTGTTTTTTATCATGGTGAGTTCTACGATGGGTGCCTTCTCACCCTTAAAAAAGAAAAGAAAAAAAAGAACGTTTATTCTGCACAAACAAAACGCACAACACAAAAAAAAGACAAAATATACATACGCTTGAGTACGAACTCAAGTACCTATATTAAAAGTTGACCATTTTGTCCATTGCTTGATGTCAGAGCTAGGGACCAAAGACAACACACACCCACAACACCCTTGGCATAGCTACACTTGCCCCCTTTTTTTTTTTTTTTTGCGGATGGGAAATCATCAAATGACCCCTCCCGCTCTGGGTGGAGCGGAAGGGAGTGTCAGACTCTTACTGACTAAAACCCACCCGTGTTCCTTCCTTAGCCCTTTATGTTCCGGGCCAGCGGTAACCCTTTCGGACAATCCCGCTGACCCGGCAGGCTTCGGCCCTATGGGGCCCCTCCTCGATGCACACTTGCCCCCTTGGTTTTCATACCCTTGATTGCCAAAGCTACAGTAGCGAATTTCAGGTACAATCCGTTCACGCTAAGCTTGCCGCTGACGCGATGTGACGTCACTCCAAATATCGAAAAAAATCAAGTCATTTATTCAATGACGTTGCTTACGTACTGAGAGGGCGACTCAGCGGTGCGGTAGGCCGGTTGGGTGACGCGCATTCTACGGATCGGCAACCTTAGCGCGAACGGGTACTTGTAGTAAACCTAAAAACTCTACTATTTTCCTAAATTTCTGCTTTACTCATGAACTGGTAAAGTTTGGAGATCACACAAACCATGCACCACCTCCTATCCCGCCCTCTGTGTCAGCATGCAGTCAAAGTGACCTCTGCGCTGCCACCGACAACGCCGTGGACGTGGCAAAGTTGTTGGAAGTGGCAAATTACCACGCACAATGGTCCAATAAAGGACTAAGTGCGGAAACCAAACCCATAACAAAGAACATAGTGGCAAAGTTTTGGGAAAACAAGATTTAAAATACAGTCGTGCCAGCGACACGAAGAAGAAAACTCATGAACTATTTAGAAGAACCCATACAACTGATATTTTTGTAAACTAAAATCATTACACAAATATTTTTCGTTTACGATGTAGATTTCGAAGATGTAGGTAAGTACTTTAGTGGTCGGGCCTAAGCAAACAGTTCGATGTTTACCTTTAATTTAAGAACCTGTTCAAGTATTTACTTTACTAGAATTGCCTAGAAAAGTATCGATTAAAACGTGTGCCATGTACAGACGCCAGCAGGTCAACGTAACCTACCCGAAACTGTCAGATTTTCCCAATCAACCTTGAACCTTATGCTTTAGCAATAAAGTCGAAAATCTATTAAAGAAATCTGACAGATTGTAGTAACTTGATGTGCTGGCGTCCGTACTTGATATTTTAAACGAATTTTGCTGAATTATTACCATAAACTCTCGCGCACATCCCATGGGGGTAGGCAGAACTTCTGTAGGCGCGTTGGGCGTTTTTTGAGATGGGGAAAAAACCATTGAACGACGACGCGACACCGCGCGTGTTTTGTTTATAAGACGGTTCAAAACGGGAACTAATTTTTTGAGCTGTTATTTAAATATTTGAGATGTTATTATGATCAGTTGAAAAACATTACAATGTCAATTCTAAAAATTATTGAGCAGTCCAATAACCTGACCCGTCGTAGGGGGACCAAGGGTGGCAGAGACGGGGTCGTCTGGCGCCCATGTGCTGGTTTGGTCCCTGGGGTGGTCACGGCGTGCTATGTGTTCTGGTGCGCCGGTGATGGGGAGTGCTCCCCGGAGGAGGGTCCGGTGACAGACAACCGCGGCGGGTTCACGGATGAGTGCTAACGCGTGCCCGTGTTCCCGCCATAAGCAGCAGAGGAGGACACCGTGGAGTTTTAGTGGGTTAGAGTCCCACATAACTGCACTATCTCCCCGTGGTAGTGCAGAATGCAAGAGCATTTCTCCACGTAAAAGAAAAAAAAAAATGGTTAGGTTACTTTACACACGTAACCGTTCGTTCAATAATTTTTACCGCCCATTTAATTATTTTTCTGCTCAATTATATATTCACTGATCCATCTAATTATTTTTTATTACTCATTTTTGTTTACTTTACTGCTGAGTTTTAACTGCTGAACTAGTTATTAAACGTGCCATTTACAATTTTTAACTTACCAAAACCGCTATTTACAACTGCCTCTTTAAATCAGTGCCATTCAAAACATACCCGCGTCGGCACTTCCGGAGTGCCACAGTGTTTTTTTTTTCCTCAATAATTAAGAACCAATAAATGACATCCAAAAACCAAAAAAAAAACAAATTATTTTGTTTAATTAGTTACTCAAACTTTAACGAAAAAGATGAAAAGCTTCCAAGAAAACAATAATTACTCGTCGAAATTGTATTCCGAAGGAATTAGTTGTTTGTTTTCCTAATTTATATTTCAGAAACAGTTAGGTACTGTAAAATTAATTATACCCTTAAACATTTTCAGGAACATTTGTTCAGAATTGAATATTCTTTTCTTATATTTTAGAAAACACCTGTAATTGTTTCACGAAAGAACTGAACAATTTAATTATATTTCGGGAAAAAATAAGAATCTTTGAATTTACTGTTCTTATTAGAAAGTCAATTTGCCTAGCCTATTCCCAACAATGTTGGGGTCGGCTTCCAGTCTAACCGGATGCAGCTGAATACCAGTATTTTACACGGAGCGACTGCCTGTCTGACCTCCACCACCCAGTTACTGGGTAACACAATACCCCTTGGTAAGACTGGTTGTCAGATTTTTGGGCTTCGTTTTTCTTCTTCTTTTTGGGGACCCATAACAACTGTCAAAGATCTACGAGAGACAGCTGGGACCAACTTAACAGTTTACATGCTTTCCGGGGCAGGGAGGTCACCCACCTACGAACCGACCGGTGCGGCTGTTATTGTCAGAAAGTACACGAGCCACGAGCCCCCCCCCCCCCCCGGTGTTATCAGAAAGTATCAACTTAATAATTAAGTTCAAATAAAATATTATTTCACTTAGAATTTTGGGTTCAAGTTTTTCGGGTTCGGTTCAACTGTACATAAATAAAAGTTTTAGAATTCTAATGAAGTGAAGTGTTGATTTTCATCAACAAATAATTTCTCGGTATTTCTTGGTAATATTGTTAAGAAACTTATTGTTTACTTATTGGCAGGTTTCTCAATAGAGAAGTTTGCAGCAACTGTTTTGTTTTTATAACCTTACTAGCTGTGCCCCGCGGTTTCACCCGCATAAGTGTCAATCCCGTGGGAATATCGGAATAAAAACTAGCTTATATGTTATTCCAGCATGTCAGCTATCTCCATACAAAATTTTATTAAAATTGTTCCAGCCGTTTGAGCGTGCAGAAGTAACAAACATATAACTACACACACACTCACAAACTTTCGCAGTTAAGTATAACATTTTTTTTTCTTTTTAAAAAACAAACATAAAAACAAACAACATTAGTGTGATAACAGCCGAAGAATCGACGAAGTTTGTGGCTGGTCCAGGAAGTCAAAATGGCTAAAAAACAGCCGAGCTTGGTATATTTCGTTCCAAACTATGTTTATTTCCGTCGCCTACGCTTACAAATAAGGCTCTTTTCTTGTTATTTTGTTTGCATGTTTTGCTTTTTTATTTATTTATTTGATTTTTTATTTATTTATTTGCATTAAACATGGCATACAAAGGTGTTACATGAGTTAAGGATGAGATCATACATGTTTTTGCGTAAAAGTCTAAAGCACGCAAAATGATTAACTTATTTTCAAACACAACTTATTTTCAAAGAACTCCTAAGGAATACTTTGAAAATAAGTTACACACAGAATTAAATTCTATAAAAATATTATAATTTAGCCATTTAAACAAGTGAATTTTAAGCAGTCTGCTATTTAGTAATACATGGTAATTTGTTACATGTAGCTAAACAGCTTTTACTATATTTTTTTAATCGAAGGAATTCATCTAAAACAAGTGTAATGTGTCACGCCGATTCCTAGAGCGTACATCTGCTGCTGTTTTGAATAGATCTTTGTGTTTCCGTACAAACATCATCATCTGCCTAGCCTTTTCCCAACTATGTTGGGGTCGGCTTCCAGTCTAACCGGATACAGCAGAATACCAGTACCTGACTACCCGTAACGACTGTATGTTTCCGTACAAACATACATGTTACATATAGATATAGTGAGGGTAGTGGTAGCAGACCGAGTTTTTAAATACGTCCGGTGAAATGGCCTGAATAGCTCAAACATATTTCTTTTGAGCGATAAATGCTTTGTTATGGTCGGTACTATAATACCCCATACAGTTCGTCCATATCACAGTGAAGGACTCAATATATGCACGATAGGACATTACAGCTGTTTTAATGTTTGTAACATGTTTGTGCTACTTGTTGAAGTTTTGATATTCATTATAAAATTATTATAAGATTTATTAAATTATACATAAAGTGATTTATTAAGGTTAATAGATACATTATTATTATTAAGCCAATTTATTCGATTTTCTATTGTATTATTAAGGTCTGTTTTTGACCAATTATTACTTTTTTATCGGTAGAACAGTTATCGAAATGTTATCGGCAAACAGAAAGCATTTATGATTAGTCACGTCTTGTACAGGGTACAACGTAATTTACGCAACCATCTCGCCGAACACTGTCACTTAGGAGGTTAAGAGACAGGGCTTCTTTCAGCCTTCTACGTTTGTACAAACAATTATAATATAATTTTAGTATACCTACCATTGTGCTCAATCCGTGTCTATGTAATTCTTCGGATAAATAAACATTATAATATAATCAGCATGTAATTTTCCCACTGCTGGGACACAGGCCTCCTCTCTGTGAGAGGGAGTGAGACATAATCCACCACGCGGGCCCAGTGCGGGTTGGTAGATGTCACATGTCTTCGAATTTTTGGTTCTAGGACATGCCGGTTTCCTCACGAGGTTTTCTTTCACCGTTTTGAGAGCAGTGGTGATGATACGAGTATAATTTACACAAAGTCTGGGTGCGAACCTACGAACTACAACTCTTAAGTCGCGGCCGTCACCACTTGGCCCCCACTAAACTAAATAAACATTATAAACATTATTCATTACTATTTATATATTTATTTATTGCAGCACAATTATGATGGCTTGTGACGTTTGCGGGAAACAAATGCCCCAATACAACTTTGTTCGGGCTACAATAATAACGCACCACTGCACTGGGATCGGTAATCAATTGAATGCGTACGTTGTATTTGTATAATTAGTAAGCTGTCACTGATGCCATCATACAGCGCCACTGGTATTTTTTTAACACTTACACAAAATAAAAATCAAAAATGTGTATGTATAATCTAATGGGTAAAAACGAGACCCTATTACTAAGGCTCCACTGTCCGTCTGTCACCAAGCTGTATCTTATGAACCGTGATAGCTAGATAGTTGAAATTTTCACAGATTATTATATTTCTGTTGCCGCTATAACAACAAATACTAAAAAAAAACAGAATAAAATAAATATTTAAGGGGGGCTCCTATACAACAAACGTGTATTTTTCGGCGTTTTTGCCTTGTGGTATGGAACCCTTCGTGTGCGAGTCCGACTGAGTCTTGGCGAGTCTTTATATAAAACCTATGTATTTTATATGAGTACATAATTGTGCTTGAAAAGAGTATGCTTAGATGGTTTGGTCATGTTGTTAGGATGAATGAAAGGTGACTCTCTAAAAGTATTTACAAGGCAGATATGAGTAGAAATGCCGGTAGGGGACGCCCTAGAAGGACATAATATAGTGATCTTAGTGGTGATGTTCTTAAGGGGCTTACATAACCTAAAGTGTGGTCACTGTCGGACTGCATAGAAAAGAAAGATAAGCGCGATGACACAACGCTGGTAATTTATTGCAAAATATGAAGCAATTATTTCATTACAAAAAATCTATTGTTTGGATCAAAAAAATAAAACACTAGTATTTTATAATCTGACAAAAAATCAGAATGATTGTACGTATATTAGTATGGTTTTTATTGTAAAAAGAAATAATTTTTTAGAGGTATTTTCACGACTTTTTTCTTTCGTATCAAATTAGTTGTATTATGTTTTTAACACACTATCTACCTAGCATATATCCTGACGAATATCATATATTTTTCTGATTTTGTTTACTGTAGTCGATAATATACTTTTATTATTCCTAAAACTTGCGTTTTTTTGTGTTTAGGTCCTGTAAGCCCCGTAAGTTAAGTATGTAAGGATCGTACCAGGTAGCGTTCTGTAGTTTCTGCTTGCTCCCATGGGAAGAAGGCGTGAGTTCATGTATGTGTGTATGTGGACATAATTGTGCTTTATCTTTCATTTTTCATTTCATTCTTTTCAAGAAGGCTTGCCTTCTAATAATATGTATGTCATCATTATCTGCCTAGCGTGTTCCCAACTATGTTGGGATCGGCTTCCAGTCTAACCGGATGCAGCTGAGTACCAATATTTTACATGGTGCGACTGCCTATCTGAACTCCACAACCCACTGGGTAATACGAAACCCTTTGGCAAGACTGGTTGTCAGACCCGTAACGACTGTCAAAGATCCACGAATGACAGCCGGGACCAACGGCTTAACCTGCTTTCCGAGGCACGAAGGGGTCTTGGTATGTAAAGACCCATCCACGGACCAACCGCGGCAAACGTAGTTTAACCTGATCGATCGACCCGTGCGTCTGTTATTACTTAGCCACATTACTTCCTTCTAATAATATGTATCTATACATAATGTTCATTCATATAAGAGTGATCAATCTATTGCTGAAAAGATTTTATTACCTATAATAAACTCAAACTCAAAGCATTTATTTCAATTAAACCTTGTACAGGCACTTTTGAATTGTCAAAATTAAATAGTCTGTCAGTTAATCAGAAAGTTGAAGCTAGTTGCCCATTCCAAAACGTAGATCTCTATGGAGAAGAATGTCAGTAATTTCAGTCAGCATACACTCCAATAATAACAATTCAATACCTTTCACGATCATTAAACTCATAAATATTAATGTATTCCATATTTCGTTGGTCCGATGAAGCTTTACCAATATCGATACCGTTTTATTGAGTATTAGGTACTCAATTCTTATTGAAAACGTCGTAATATTCCGTAAATATTTACTTAAGAGGCGTGCGAAAAACGTTCCGAAATTTTAGGTAAGTATTACGGTGGTTTTAGTTCAGATAATATTGGTAGGATTTGAATAAAACAGTTTTACTTGTAATGCGGTTGTTACCTGCTGTTTGTATTTAATTTTCTCGTTACTACATATAAAAGCTTTACAGGGAAAAAAAAACCTACACCTTTCGTAAAAAAATACTTTACGCTGCGCTTGCAGTCGCAGTTAATAATTATAGTCAAGCGGTCAAAACGGTGAAGGAAAACATCGTGAGGAAACCGGCATGAATTCGTAGACATGTGACATCTGCCAACCCGCACTGGGCCCGCGTGGTGGATTACGGCCCACTCCCTCTCACTGAGAGGAGGCCAGTGTCCCAGCAGTGGGAACATTATAGGCTGATTATGGTTATGGTATGGTCAAGTGCGAGTCGGACTCGCGCACCGAGGGTTCCGTACAAATTTTGGGTTTTCGGATTTCTTTACTGCCTCAAGGGATTGCACGCGTTCCTGAGAAAAAGGATCTTGACAGACAAACAGACAGACAACGAAGTGATCTTATAAGGGTTCCGTTTTTCCTTTTGAGGTACGAAACTCTAAAAAGAAACAGTAAAAACATTTTTATTAACATAAATTTTGCTGTTTGTTAAGACAATATTGAAACAGTTTTTGTAATTCAAACCAGCTGAAATTACTTATACCTACATGTTATGCTACATTGCAGCAATCCTTAAATACATACACGCTAGATCCTTTACATCGCTGTAGCTGTGTTATAATTAAAAGCTCTGCTTTGTACTAATTAACAAGTTGTACGTACTAAAGCAACACTCCTGGCTGCGTTTGCAAGCAACACTCCTGTATGAAACTTGTCTATTGTATAGAAAGCAATTACTTATCTATTCATTTAAGCTTAATTAGAGGTGTTTACATTTTTAGTGTCGAATTGAAGGTTGTATATCTCTGAACGGACAGCGAACTGCGACTATCCCCCATAACAACTATTGTTCTACATAATTAGACCTTTCAATCTGTATATCAATTATTATTATTGGTTGTAATTAGTTTTCGGGTACCAAAACGCCCATCCTCCCGACATGTTTGTTTCAGCTCAAACTCAAACCATTTTTAGGGTTCCGTAGCCAAATGGCAAAAACGGAACCCTTATGGATTCGTCATGTCCTGTCTGTCTGTCCGTCCGTATGTCACAGCCACTTTTTTCCGAAACTATAAGGATTACACTGTTGAAACTTAACTTGGTAAGTAGATGTATTCTGTGAACCGCATTAAGATTTTCACAAAAAAATAGAAAAAAACAATAAATTATGGGGGTTCCCCACACTTAGAACTGAAACTCAAAGATTTTTTTTTCGTCAAACCCATACCTGTGGGGTATCTATGGATAGGTCTTCAAAAATGATATTGAGGTTTCTAATATAATTTAATAAATTAAATCGACTTCAAAAAGAAATGAACTCAAAATTATGAAATAACTTTAATTTTGGAAGTCGGTGTCTTGTATTTTCGTTTTAGTTTTTTGCCACCGACTTCCGAAATTAAAGTTATTTTAGTTATACGTGTCGAATTGATAACCTCCTATTTTTGAAGTCGGTAAAAATAATGTGATCAACTAGAAATATATAATACAAGCCTTGGTCGAAAAGTAGCAGATACATAAATCGTGAATAGAATAACAACAGCCAAAATACGTCTGTTTTCTGAGCAAAAACCTAATATCAGCCGACAATAATAGAGCTATTACAGGCTAATAAAGGCAATTTTCCTTTCCAAGAACCGCGATTACAGAAAAGAAAATTCTGAAAAAAGTCTTTTACAAAAAAAGAAATTCTGGTTATTGGGATTATGATTGTATTCTAATGTAATAACTATCCCTGAGTATTTTAGGCCAAATAGGCTATAGCATTATGTCATATTACATAAAACGCATGGCAGAGGCGATGGTGGCCCAGTGGTAACGACCCCGGCTTACGAGTAGGTCATGAGTTTGAACTCGGAGGAGGAAGCGGAGCGCGTGAGGGAGAGGCAATCTTTGCGCCCTCACGCCCCTAGTCGCCGCAAGAGACGCCCTGGGCGTCAGGAATCGACAGCCGATTCCCGGCCACCGTAGGCGGACTTGCGGACGGCAAGCAATGGGCAGCTCGCCGTCCGGTAAGGACCAGCAGTGCGATTCTGTAACCATCTCACCGTGAAAACTTAAGTGAAATGAGCGTGGAGTGAGCTGTCAATAGTGTCAATTCCTAGCAAAAACAAACTCACATCACCTAAGTTTTCACGGTGAGATTTTTACAGAATCGACCGGCTGGCCCGGGTCGACGTCGCGTTCTGTTCCACGCGCGCCTCAAAGAGATGTCAGCACTAACTGACGGAACCCGCCAGGGCTGATGCCTGCCAGGCTCGCGGGTTGTTCGAAAGAGATACCGTGGCCCCTAGCACAGGCAACTGAAGGAACTCGGGTAGGTTTTAGTCAGTAATAGTCTGAAACGCCCTCCCGCTGCGCCTAGAGCTTGAGAAGTTATTTGAATATTTCGTACCCAAAAAAAAAAGCCAGGCACTGTACTCTGTGTATTTAATTTCATCACCACTGCTCTCAAAATGGTGAAGAAAACCGGTACGTCCTAAAACAAAAAAATTGAAGACATGTGACATCTACCAACCCGCACCGGGCCCGCGTGGTGGATTACGGCGCACTCCCTCTCGCCGAGAGGAGGCTTGTATCCCAGCAGTGGGAACATTATAGGCTGATTATGCCTACGATTATGCCACATTACAAAGTCAAAGCATTTATTTAAAATAGGCTCATAAAAGGCACTTTTGAACGTCAAAAATTACGATAAAATAGAATTGATTCTAGTTGCCCATTCCAAAGGGTAGTTTTCGTACATACATTTTTTTTACATAAAACTCTGCCCAAAAACACCTAGTTATATCAAAATCATCTACAACCAAAACAGACAACCAGCCAAGTACACAATACTATCTCAAATCAATCATAACTAAATTGTACTGGACAGTAATCCATACAATCTGCATATCATAGCAGACACAATACGTGCGTCCCGAGTGACCTATAATGGACAACTGCACAACAAGCCGATGTTAATGGGATTATCTTATTGAGGGTAGGCGCGACGGACACAGGACGTCTAAATTTATTAATGTTGGTGAACTTGATGAAGTTTGGGACTGGTTTACTGTCCGAGCCGTACACCCAAGAGTATTAAAACCTTTAGTTAGATAGATAGGTACTTGAATGTTCTACATTGTTACACAGGTCATCTTTATTTAAGGGGTACAGTCAGCCCCAAAAATATGTATACACGGACAAGGAACCATTTTATTGTCAACAACCTTTGTTCCATAACATTGTATCCACCGTAAAGGTACAAAATATAGAAATAATTTATTTTACCAGAACAAAGTAAACATTTTGTCCCAAAACGTCAACAACCCTATGACAAAAACAATGTTCTACATTGTTTTATCACACACACAGCTCATATCTTTAATCAGGCGGGAGGAAACGCCCGGGTGTCACCATTGCCAGGATCGCCCAGAGGACACGGTGGAGCACATGGTGGAGGCCTGCCCCGCTTGGGCGGAGCACCGCCGTGTCCTCGTAGATGCGATCGCAAGCGGCGGCGACCTCTCGCGTCCGGCCCTGGTGCAAGCCATGGTCCGGGGCGAGAGGGAGTGGGAGGCAGTCACCTCCTTCTGCGAAGCAGTCATGCTAGCGAAGGAGGTGGCGGGACGGCTCAGGGAGAGAGCCTCCCGTCCCAGCCACCGCGGGAGACGCTCCGGGCGTCGGGAGCCGCGCGACGACTCCCGGCCACCGTAGGCGCGGGCCTGCGGGCGGAGAGTAATGGGTAGCTCACCGTCCGATCAGGACCAGGCCCGTGCCGGACGGCGCGTACGTGTACCACGCGCGCCTCAAAGAGATGTCAGCATCGAGGAGGGGCCCCATAGGGCCGAAGCCTGCCGGGTCAGCGGGATTGTCCGAAAGGGTTACCGCTGGCCCGGAACATAAAGGGCTAATGAAGGAACACGGGTGGGTTTTAGTCAGTAAGAGTCTGACACTCCCTTCCGCTCCACCCAGAGCGAGAGGGGTCATTTGATGATTTCCCATCCGCAAAAAAAAAAAAAAAGGGGTACCTACTGGTGGTATTATCACTGATAGCGATGTCTGCCGGACAACCTTTTAATTAAGCTCAACCATTGCTTACAGGGAAATACAATAGTTTCTGAACAAAAAGAATAACCGCAAAATAAAAAAAACCGGGCAAGAGCGAGTCGGACTCGCGCACCGAGAGTTCCGTACCATCATATGTCTTTAAATTTTCATCGGCGAGGCCTATATTCATCAGAGAATTTTAACACTGTGCACTGCGGTGTAGAATATTGCAGATTTATGTCAGCGCCATCTCTTGACCGATAGGTAGTAGAACTAATGTAACTTTTGTTGATGATTTCTGAAAAAGTGTGCTAAGAGACTTCGATTTTTTTTTTCCTGTAATCTTTAGATAAACTTCTATCACATAGAATAATTTCAGATTTTTCTGTTTACATATATGTCTTGCTCTTACAAACATGGCGAAGCAAACATTAAATGTTATTATAATTTTCAACAAATTAACATTTTTAGCTGTATTACCTGTGGTAAGTAATCCCTTCTGTCATATTTTTCTTCCTTGTATTATTAAAACACTTAAGCTGCACAAGAAGTCATTTTGTTGCGTATTTTTTGCAAAAAAACATGAAATTATTAAGCTGTGTGATCAACGATGTTCCGTGCGCGACTGAGTGCTTAGTGAGTACAATCACTCACTTTATTAGGAACATGCACTGTGACTGAGTAACGTATCTACCTTTATTTAATAGGTATATTAATAGTTACATTGGAATTAATAATCATACACTCATACCAACGGGGTCTAAAAGCATGAAATGTTGTGGACTTCCTTTTACAACGAAGGCGAGCACTAACACAGGATTTTGGAAAATTCATTCCCTAACGCGGTTAAATAACGTATTCATGAAAGTTTGTATGGAAGTTCGTCACTTTGCAGATGGAAAAACGTATCGGGCCCACGGCTTGTCCATTATAACTAACTACCAAAACGAACTATTTAGTGCCTGCGTTCAATCAACGTAACTAATCGACTAAATCTGTTGGCAATTTCCTGCACGCAATGCAATTCGCGCTGTGTCCTGTCAACTTGGTTGCTGTTAAATCACTTGACTATCAAATGCGAAACTAATCAAATGGCTAAGTTAAAGTTACTGATTTCAGACAAGTGTAATCGTATTCACGCAAAAAGTAACCTAAGTTTGCATCACACGAGCGATACGTGTCAACGGCAGAGCCAACTACAGCTGTCGACACCCGTCGACGGCCGTCGTCGACGCGTCGGCTGCTATCGGCAACGTGCCGCTCGTGTGTAAGTATTTGAGTAATCATCATCATCATTTCAGCCGAAAGACGTCCACTGCTGGACATAGGCCTCCCCCAAGCACCTCCACTTCGACCGGTTCTGTGCTTCTCACATCCATCAGGTTCCTGCGGCCTTCACAAAGTCGGCGACCACCTTGTGGGAGGCCTTCAAACGCTACCTCTTCCGGTAGGTACGCGGTCGCCACTCCCAAACCTTTCAGCCCCATCGGCCATCTGTTCTCCGAGCAATGTGCCCTGCCCCCTGCCACTTAAGTTTGGCAATTCTTCGGGCTATGTCGGTTACTTTGGTTCTCCTGCGGATCTCCTCATTTCCGATTTGATCACGCAGGGAAACACCAAGCATAGCCCTCTCCATTGCCCTTTGGGTGACTTTTAGCCTTCTTATAAGGCCTATTTTGAGCGACCACGTTTCAGTGCCATAAGTCATCACTGGCAACACGCACTGAACAAAGACTTTCGTCTTGAGACACTGCGGTATGTGGGACGAGAAGTTATTGCGTAGCTTCCCGAACGCTACCCAGCCGAGTCGGATTCGACGATTGACTTCTTTCTCGAAGTTAGACAAGTGTATTTGAGTACGGTGCTCAAATACAAGAGCAGCATGTTGTCGACGGCTGCCTCCGACACGTGTTGACAGCTGCAGTTGACTCTGCCATTGGCGCATGTCCCTCGTGTGTATGAGCACTAATTAGAAAGAAGAATTAGAGATACGGCCGTCTTCTTCGCACTTTTTGCAACTGGATTCAGTGACCAAGTAATTCAGTATGTGATATCAGAAGACTTAATTCACCTAAGTGGCCCATAACTCAGTGGCTCAGTAGGACAGTGGTTTAGTTGATCAGTGGAAACACTGCGATTGTTTCGTATACAATGTTGTCTTTATTAGCATCCGATTAGGTATTATTGGTTGCGTAAGCTCATGTTGGGATCGAATTGAGTTGATATGGCTTAGTATTGTCGCTCCATGTAAAATACTGGTATTCAGCTGCATATGGTTAGACCGGAAGCCCAACCGAACATTGTTGGAAAAAGGCTATCTAGTGAAATTATCTGCCTGAGATGATGATTGCTGTTGATTAATTTGATTGGATGGTGCTGAAAAAATGAAACATTCGTAAAAATTATACATCGTATAGTAGTTAAACTCCCGCTACACACTCTAAAGCAACGGTTTCATAAATAAAAGAGTGGTGGCCGCACGTAATGGCCGTAGTGACATCTGTCATGAAAATGATGACAGTAGCAAATATTGAAATTGTTAGATTCATCCTACCGTGTCAAAAGATAGTCGCGTTTCTGTTTCGTTTTGACACCTCTGACACAATAACGCAGTGACTTCATTTGATTGTCATGGAAACGCTATTTAATATTGCGAGAGCTCACTCTTCTGAGATGGACACTTTTTCGAGTGACTATACTTTCATAATAAAAGATAGCTTGATCTCTGCGACAGCTGTCAGTAAAATCACGCATATGAAGTCCTGAATTTCATAATAGTACAGACAGTACCTGTCAATGTCATACTTTATGGGCTTGCCGACCTATTTAGTGATGGGCGATGAATCATCGTGACCACAGACTATAACTATCGATATTTTAAATAAAAAATTGGTAACCAAATGCAGAAAACTAATGGAAGAAGATTGGGAGCTGGACGTCCGATTTGATAATATTTGCGAACAAGAGTTTATAATCAATTTACAAGATTGTTCTAGCGAATCAGAAACTGACTCAGATATGGATTTGGGGTGTACGTCTTTATGAGAATAAATGTATTTTATATTAAAATACTCGTTTAATTAAGTAACGTTTGTAATTAAATTAAACCCAATTATATTATGTTACATGTTTTGTATCGAACGACTGAATATTTTTCACGAATAGTCATGTCTAGTTCGAAGACGATATAATTTTGAGAAAATTTCGTCGTAGGTACTGCGGATTAGCCTGTCTAGAGACTAACAAGTAACTTGGATGACTAAAATATACGTCGAAAGACGTATAGGTAGCGACGGTTGAAACAAAATGAATGAATAATTCAACAATTGCAGTCTGTGTAAAAATAGCTGCGGTATTCTGAAATAGAAATGGCAATATAAAAGCAATTGTATTCCAATCTCAGGTAGCTTGATCTAGATTTAAATGGTTCCTATTGGAAATGTTTTCTTGTTCAACTAAGAGAGCCAGTTTCGTGAATAGAAAATCCTTTTTTTTAATTAACTTGAGTTCTGCCATTGTTGTGAGGTAAGATGTACCTACCTATTGTATGTTTTTACACTTCCAAGATAGGAAACAGAAAACAGGTAGCGCTACAATGATATTTTCACAAGTAGCCAAAATCGAAACTAACGCCGCCATCTTGTTTTTTGAATACAATAAATGTCAAGTGACATTTGGCGCTCTTGGTGAGACTGACAAGAGCGCCCCCTTGTCAACGTCTTTCGAGCGCCAAACGGATCCTTGTAACAGCTTTGCCGCTCCAGTCATAATCAGCCTATAATGTTCCCCCTGCTGGAACAGAGGCCTCCTCTCTTTGAGATGGAGTAGGCTATAATCTACCAAGAGGGCCCAGTGCAGGTTGGTAGAAGTCACATGTCTTCGAATTTTTGGTTATAATGTCTAAACGGTGAAAGAAAACATCGTGAGGAAACCGGCATGTTCTAGGCACAAGGCACTGGAACTTCCACGCATCGACGAAACACAACAGGCTGCTTGCCGGTGGGAGGGTGGTCGCAAAACTAGGCGAGCATTAGCCCTACCACCGCAAGGGAAGAATAGGCTAGTCAAATAAGGTGTTGGGTGTGACTGTCCAGGATGCGGCGAGCGCTCGGTTCAGTTGAGTAACTGGCGGAATAATCTGCGCTACACGAATAGCGCATATTCTTCATGAATTCCAAAATATACATAATTTACTTTAATTTTTTTTTTGGGAATGGCATCTCGCAGTTCGACCTAGGAAGTTGTCATTTGTTTAACCGGGCTTGCCTGTGGATGCCTCAATAAATTAAGGCCTTCAGTCGGGTTACTCTCAGGGCTTTAGGATTTTTTGGTAGGTACTTTGTTATTTTACTCAGATAATAAATAGTGGTACCTACGTAAATAGAACGTTCATTCACTCTGCAATACCTAAAACGAAAAAAAAACATTAAATAAAAATGTTGTCAAAATAAAATTACAAAAACTTTATGAAACATACTTAGAAAACCATTTTCCAATTAAAAATGAAAAAGTTGAGAGACCTTTGATGACAAAGGCACATCAAATTCATAACAAAATTAGTTTTTTAACTTTTTAATATTTATTTATGACTACTTTAGAAATTAGTTAACTAAAAGCACAAAATATAGATAGTACAGAAGGCAATCTACATACAAAGTGTGCTCGAGCAACGCACACATAGACACCGCTCACGGACACATTGTCTCGGACGGGTTGGGAGTAGTGCGGGCGCGGGTGCCATCCGCTTGAGACGCGTCTGTGAAGTGCAAAAATGGGGCAACAAAAAAAGGGCTCTAAAATCTAAGCTCGATTTATACAGGGTTATTGGTCAAACACCTTATGTTCGTTCGCACACATTTATGTTCGTATAACTCGTCAAAATGTAGGGAACAGCTGATTTTTTTTTCGCGATTTCAGGTTTGGTCCCATAGTAAAAGTTGTTCATAATGATGAGTACAATGACATCTTAAGAGCGTAGACGGGCTGCGCGAGAATTGAGAAATAGGTATTTGAAGAAACTATTGCCGTCTCTCTCCCTCTAGTCTCCCCCCGTAGAGTGCGATAGGGACAACTGCAGCTCAGAACGATTTTACCTAGAAAAAACCATGACCGATCGACGTTTCGTATTCCCCTGTTTTCTCCTCAAAACCTAAGCCGATTAAAATATTTTTGGTATCAAAATTTAAAGGAAGAATAGATCTATGCCCCTGTCATTTGTTTTTATCTTTAAAACATTTCAATTTTCTTTGGTAGTCGTCTGATTACGTAGGTAAAAACGGGGCATTTTTTTAGGTTTTCGGAAAATCATATTTATTTTTGTAATAATTTTTTTGAAAAAAAAAAAAACATGGGCGGCATGCCCATGCTTTTTTTTTTCAAAATTTTCAATAAACCTAGATTTTTATAAATAAAAATGATTACTCTAGAGGCATTATCCAGGAAGAGAATAGGGGAATACGTTTGTATGGAAAAAATGCAGCCCGTCTACGCTCTTAAGAGGTTGCTGGTGTTTTACCAATAACCCTGTATAATAGTTTCCTATTTTCAATCAGTATAAACGAAGTAATTTTTTTGTAAGGTAAATTCACGCCACCAACTAATTACGTAAGTTGAAAACATGATTTTTTTGTTTGTGTAGATATTGTGTTGTTTTTAGTGTCATTTGATAGGTTTAGATCTAAAATGGATAGGGCAAAATAAATCGTGTAAATAGGGTAATCCGTTTTGAAGTTATTAGGGATTTTCGATAGTGAAAATTGACAAATGTAAAATTTTATATGTTTTTGTTCTCTAAACTTTTTGTATTGTAATACATGTTTATTGTTTTGTTTTAATATTGTACAATAAGCTCAACAATAAATCAAACAACTACTTAGATACGAGTGCCACTACCAAGATAGTTTATTGTGCATAAGCCAAAGTTGACAACCCTAGCGCGACCGCCGAGCGTAGGTATGAAAAGTGAAGTACATACATTTATGTGATTGCCTTCTGTACTATCTGTATTTTGTGCTAAAAGTAATGGTTTACTTTAATTTATTTGTTTGAATGCTAATTAAATTAGCCAGTACTTGTTTCACAGCAAAGCAATGGCTTTTTTTCATGAAGAGAATAAATTGATCACACTGTGTTGGTGATTTCAGATACTGCGTTGTTTTTGCTTTGAAATGCTATTCTAGAAAGAACCTGTTTCATAATATGTAAAAAGGATTTATTTATTTATTTAAACCACAATTATAACATCTTTACAGAATCATCCAAGGCGATGTTATGAATCACAATCACAATGTCTAACCCATTACAAAAAAATTAAATAAAATCACTTGCCATTTAAGAAAAATGGATAATATCAGACCTTTTTCAATGATTAATTGTGCCTTTTGAATGAATCTCGGCAGGTTTTGTTTTTTTAATTGTACGGATAGTGTTCATTAGCATAATCATGATCAGCCGTTAATGTTCCCACTGCTGGGACACAGGCCATAATCCACCACGCGGGCCCAGTGTGGGTTGATGCTTCGAATTTTTGGATCTAGAAAATGCCAGTTTCCTCACGATGTTTTCCTTCACCGTTTTGAGGGGTGATGAAATAAATTACAAAAAGTAAAGCGCCTGCTTGGGTTCGAACCCACGACCTACGTCTCGTCTGTCAGACTACCACTAGGCCACCACTACTCTACATAACTACTAGTTATTTCAACAATAAAACACAAATTTTATGAAATTATCAGCCAAATAAGTCTTAAAACTTATCCGCTGTTAAAAGAGGCTGAATAAGCCACTTTTCTACCCAAATTACCTTTTTATATGTTCGTAAACTGATGAAAAAACGAAATCAAACTCGAAAGTTACATTCAACTTCATAGGGATCCCATTGCTACCCTCCATAAGTTTCTAAACCCTCTCTAATGCCTTATTTTTCCGCTCTCCTTCAGAAGTTGGTATCTTCACGATACGCGAACAGAAATATAATAAGAATGTCTACAGAGACTTATTGTGAAGGCACACTTTAGACGTATATATGGGGACAATAAAAAAATGGTTAAAGTACAATAGGCTTTGTTCCTTGGTTTATGTTTTTTGCACTGAAAATGGAGATATGATTGTTTTACGCAGCTTGTGTGTTAAGAGGGTGTATTGTATTCTAAAGGTTGGCAAACTGACAAATAGCTCTAAAATATTGTGGGGGTGTGTTTATATGTTTGTTACTTCTTCACTCTCAAACGGATGAACCAATTTTGTCAAAATTTTGTATGGAGGTAGCTGACACCCTGGATTAACATATAGACTACTTTTTATCCCGATATTCTCACGGAATCGACATTTACGCGGGAGAAACCGCGGGGCGCAGCTAATTCATTTATATTTATGGAACACTATCTTCGCCCACGAGGATGTCAGAAATTATCCCACGAAAACGTCCAGTACGTTGTCGTGGGATATTTTCCGACGATTTAAAGTAGGTACCCCCTATGTTAATCCATGTTATAAACTGCATATTTATTAGTGTTGCTCAACTATAGATTTTTACTCCATCGATATTTAATTCCTAATTAAAAAAGGGTAAAAATATTGATAGTGCCTAATAATAATATTGATAGCCCCATCCGTTTTTTTACTAGTTTTACAAGGACAACTATCAATAGATCAACTATCGATAGTTAGGCAACACTACTACATATTATACTCGTATCTGTGTACCAAATGTCATCCAATGTCTACGCGGTGCACGCGCGCCTGTAAATCTCCCGGTCGGCATGAATTTTCCCGATATCTTCAACAATCATCTTCATATTTCAGCCATTTTATACAACATTAATGTCCATTAGTGAAAACCGTATGAAAATCCGTTTGGTAGTTTTTGAGTTTATCGCGTTCAGACAGACAGACGCGGCGGGAGGACTTTGTTTTATAATATTTAGTGATGTAGTGATACATAGTGATAAATATGCTCTCCCTAATTCAGCAAAAACCTGTTGTACGGTCAGCAACCGCACATTGTATTGTTAAATAATAAATGTAGTATATTCACGTACGCATGTACGTCGGTCTTCAGTTTTATATCGAGTTCGCGCAACATCTAGCATTTTATAACATTTTATTAAGTTCTTATTACATTAATTTAGTACAGTTTCACATGAACCAAAATGTAAGGGCTAGCCCTTAAATATTTCTCGAACATTAACATTTATTTTATTAACATTCAACATTATAAAATATGTAATATCTACCTGTCAAAATATGAAGACTTATCAACAAAGACTTAGGCTACTGAGGTCCATATTCTATAACGAAAGTTAGACTTAGCTTCGTTCGAGAATCTCGATTTAAAACTGTCGATTTTCATACAAAACCTTTCTCGAATCTCGTTACAATCATGCAATGAAACACAAAAGCCGCCATTTGCAATACAACATGAACAGTAACACAACAACTACAGTTCGGCCGTCGAGAGAATGCGTTCCCGACACCTGTCAGTACGACAATTCAAGTAGCTATTAAAGATCAAATTCGCAAAACACGTATTCGTTTGTATGAAACAGACAGTTGTTAAAAAAGCATTCTCTCGTCGGCCGCACTGTAGGCGAATTTGTTTTTAAAGTGTACTACCCGTACGTGATAAGTTGGGATCTTCTAGGAATGCGACTCCCCCGCCCGCTTCCCCTGCACTTCCCCGATGGCGCCCGTATTGTACAGATATTGTAGAAACACGCCACTGTGACGTCACCGCGCTCAGGTCCCAACTTATCGCGCACGGGTAGTACCTACCTATTAAATTTCATGTTACCTACCTATTAAATTTCATGTAACCTACCTATTAAATTTCATGTTACCTACCTATTAAATTTCATGTAACCTACCTATTAAATTTCATGTTACCTACCTATTACATTTCATGTTTAACCTTGATACGACTTACAATTATTTTCCATATATTTCACAGACACATACCTACATTATTATGTGACTAAGGGCTGATTTTGGCAACGCCAGATAATAATATCCGAGAAATAATTTTTTTTCACAGTTCTTCCATACAAAATCTGTCAAACGTCAATTTATTCCACGAATAAAAATTATCTGTCGACTGAAAAATTAGTCCTAAATGAATAAACTTTTAAAAGTAACTTCACCGTCACAAAATTATCGCCATACAAAATCTCTGGGAAGATAACAATTTCATATTACGTTCATCTCGAAAAGTTTGATTCCATTTCCCTCGAGTTTTATATTCAGATAACAACTTTCAAAAACTGGATAAAATAGACAATCGGACACTAAATTTTGAACGAAAGTTTGCGAAGCACACATCGACGGATCGAGCAAAAATAAAAAAGCAAAAGTATGTGTTACGCAAGATAGGAAAAGTTTTTTCAAGGGACTTCTGTTATTCTTATTCCACACTTGTGCTCAAATAGATTTCGAAGGACGTATCATTTTAATATAAGTTTTTTTTGCTATGTATCATAATATTTGAATTGGTATTTTCGTCGCCTTTTGTGTTTATGTGCTCTGGTTTAAAGGTGAGTACAGCATTCACTTGTAACAGAACATCGAGCATTCGTCGTTTTTTTCATTAGATACGAAAAGCGCTGTGCCCACAGATATAGACACACATATATAACGCAAGAGCAACTACTTCGCATGCCCAGCTTACGTACAAAAATCGTAAGACGCCACTTTCGCGCTCAGTCCGTAGTACTCCTGGCTGGGTGAGCGTGAGTGCTGGCGCTAGGCCCCGAGGGTGTGGCGAGACGGGTGCCGCACGCGGCGGCGTCTTTGAATCGATTTGTTTTTCCCATCAATAAATAGTGCTTGTGACGTCGTAGTTAAAAAATGGCACGCTTGGTTTTCATACAGATCATGATACTTACGTTATCTAGGTCTATCTATATAATGATGTGGCTGTGCCCCTATAGCACAGCATAATGCTGAGTGGAAACATTCTTGTCACAGTCATGACGTGCATGCAGCCGTCGACAATTTCTGGTTTTATGGTCGTGATTATAGATAGATTTTGTTTTTATTTTTCCTTATCATTCTTTTTTTTTTCAAATATTCTAAATACCACACCACCACCAACCATCACATACCATCAACACCATGTTTAATAAAAACACGTATTACAAATTTACTATAGTAAAACACTTTTATTTTATTAAATGAGTTTACTATTTCTGATTCCCCTCGGGTTTATTTGTACAGCACTTGGAGCGAAGTGAAGCGCTCTTCGTAAACGCTCTCTCTGGTGTCCGGTTGCGTTTACAAAGACAGGCGCCGACAGAACGAGCAAATGAGTACTAGAGAAAGATATTTAGATTTCTTTGTAAAGAAAGATAATTCTAGATTAATGGTAAGGCACAAAATGAACCAGACCCAGTAATTACTACTGTATATCGTAATGTTCAAACATTAAGCTAGACAGTAGTAATTACTGGGTTGAGTACCCAGTAATTACTGTGATGTAACAGGTACCTGTCACTGCGAATGAACAGTTCCAGATAAAGTTTGCTTACAGTACTCATTCGTAGTGACAGGTACTATTCATGATGATGTACCTGTAATTGCGAATGAACAGTTCCCAATGTCGTAATATTTAATATTACGATACAAAGTAGTAATTACTACTGTATATCGATATTATTAAACAATATCCAATGTATAGCATTATTTCAGTAGCAGTGTGGAATTTCAGTAAAAATGCAAAAACTCGTAAGAATTATATTTATTTTTTAAGATTATTATATTAGATTACAATTATCTATATTAAAAAATATGTAGGTAGGTACTATAAAAAAAAAGTATCAAAGCAAAAGAAAGAGGAAGAATGAAGAGAGGTGTGGTGGTGGTGAGGAGGAACACACCACACCTAAAAACCAAAATACTGTTTTTCTCTCTTAATTTGACAGATAATATGATATGCTACATGATAATAATATTCATAATTTCAATATTTACCAACTAAATAATGTAAGTATGCTTAAAATACATTAGTGCCTTTTGACAAAAAAGTATGAGTATCACATTTTAACTTACTTCCTACTTAAAATGTATTTAATATTTAAACTTAAATTATACATATATCCACAGCCTTGATAATATTTGGCATTTCATAAACAATATTGTCGACAATCACATACCTGGCTGAAATTTTTTTCCGAGGGCCTGCAACTATTATGTATGGCTGAATTATTAATCCTAGATGTAAGAACTTTTCCTGACGTATTTGCTGCTGTTCTTGAAGCTCTTGCTCTTCTTCAATATGAAGGATGAAGTTCTCGCGCAGTTCTACCGCTGACCTTCTCTTTTTCTTTATGTAAATAGGTCCGAGCAGATGCGGAATTAGCAGAAGAACCGCAAGATTGCTCGTCTCAGAATCTGGGTCTGAAAAATAAAAGAAATCATTTAGTACCTAAAGTAATTAAAAAATATGTTCGAAAAATAGTTTTAAGTATTATTTTGTACTTGATTGACTCTTAACTGTGATACGAAAATAGCTGGAGTAATAAAATGTATTTATGGTTACAAATACGAGTAGGCACTTCCAATTTAACAAATCGAAAAATCCCCGCTGAATAGAAAATGGAAAGTGACATGATGTATAACCTAAAAGATAAAGGTGTAGTTTTCATATTTGTAATATACAGGTTGTTAGGTTATACGAGGGACACACTTTGAGGGGAGTTAGTACTCATGAAAATGAGCAACTTTTACTATGGGGCCGAACCTGAAATCGCAAAAAAAAATCTGCTGTTCAGTACATTTTAACGAGCTATGCAAACATAAATGTAGGAAACGGCTGATTTTTTTTTCGCGATTTCAGGTTTGTTCCCATATTAAAAGTTGTTCATTTTCATGAGTACTAACTCCCCTCAATGTATGTCCCTCGTTTGACCTAACCTTCTGTATATTTAATTTTTTTAAATAAATTTTAGACTATTTTAAAACAAATTACATTATACCCGACTGCATTTTAAAATATGTAGTAACTGAAAAGTAATAAACAAGCTGTCAATTCTACAATATAAAATATTAATGTAAAATTTTGTGTGTGCATGTATATTTGTAACTTATTGTTATAATATAATATGTAACGAATTTTGATAGAATTTGATATGGACACAACTTAGACCTGTTGGATTGACACAGGCTACTTTTATTCCCAGTAAGCTCGATTAACACCGCGGGGCGCAGGTAGTCTAGTAATAAAATAAAAATTACACAAAAACAACTCACCACGAGAGAGTTGTTTCAACTCTGCCAGGTATGTGTTCTTTCTTGAGATCTTGTCAAATGCCGCAAGCAACTTTACTTTGAGCAGAAGGAATTTGTCATCGAATGCTGTTTCGTTTCCTGGGTACCAAGCATGAAAGTCGGCAATTAGCTGAAACCAAAATACTGTGATAATAGGAACCTATGGTAATATTGTACTAAGTTTTTCAAATTACCTATACTAATGTATAATTTTATGTAGTTCATGGCTCTCGGGGATCTTGATTAACTTAATCTTAATTTGTTCGGCCGATTTGGTTTAATGAGTCACCTCATTAACATAAAAACATAAGCAGACACAAACTTTTGCTTTTATAATATTAATTAATATGATAATAATACATACCAAGGTATAACCCCGAAAGCGTCGAATGCAGGGAAATTCCTGGATGTATGATCTCTTTCATTTGATAAAATGCGTTTTAGTCGTTCCTTGTTAGTTTTGTCCCATTTTTCTGCACATGAACTGTAATCATGAACATTGCTTTTTAGCCATTCTATCATTTCCTGTATCTCCTGGCTAGTGTCGTCGTCATTGTCAGCAGCAATCAAGTCATCAAAATGAGTTGTAGACCTCTCGCTAGATGGTTTCAGTGGTAATATTTTTTCAAGTGAACGACGTGCCCGTGGTTCAAAGACTTTGTTGCGGCCATTGGGTTTCATAAAATAAATGCTGATATTTTCTTTTGGAAACACTTTCTCTGTAAGTAAAACAAGTACATAATTAAAAAATGGAAAGTAGGAGTCACTACATAATATATTATACATATTGTCTATATATAATATGGTTTCACAAACTGATTTACTGATTTGGCGTATCAAATGAACCTACGTACATTTGTGCTTGTAATTAATAAGTAATTTAAACTTACTTATTTCTTAGTAATATAATATGTTTCGGCTGTTACGGGGGCCTTCGGATTTGCCCTAAGTGTGTGTGTAGCTATTTCTCAAACTAGTATACCTTACGGTTTTGTTCTCCCAATGGTTGTTGCCTTTCTTTTAGAAGCTGCAGGCCATCAGGAGTCTTTTCAAACAGCGTTGCGAGACTCTGAAAACAGGGAAGATTGTTAATATATGTATATGAGAGTATACTCTTAGTAGTCTTAGACTTATAATGGACCTTATAAGGACCTAGTTTAGAATTAGTTTAGTCTTAGTTTAAACTTAATTCAATTTTAGTTTTAGACCGCCTCATTGGCCTAGTGTTTAGTTTAGTGTATTTATTGATAACGCAGCTAGTAATTAAACAAAATTATTAAAATTATATCCCAGTTGGGAGTTAGTTTGAAAGGCGTTTGACCTAAAGCTCCGCCCAAACACGAAAAATATTAGGTTGGTACAGGGCCACTATGAATAGTGTTAATTGATAGATAACTTACATCAAGACATAGGGGACATGGATTTGCATGACAACGAGGTGCTTGGTGATGATAATGCCGAACTGATTGGTGAATTTGTAAGTCCACCAACATTCTCTCCGTACACTTCCACAAGGTTCTCAAGATTGTCATAAATCTGTAAAAAAACATTTATGTTCACAAAAAATTGATGCCAAGGCGTGACTATATTTTTTTACATAAATTATTGTGTGCTTACTTTACTACACCACTCAGTTACATAGGAATTTAGCTTGGAAGCATTTCCACTTCAGAAGCGCTCTTTTAAATTTGGCTTGTGGGCCAATAGCTGGTATTAGCTCCCGGATTTGCTCATCATCGAGCAAAGAAAGCGCCTCTAAGTCAACTTCATGTTCTGAAATAACAAAGATTTATAATTAAATTAATTACAGTCTTGCATACAGATACAGACAGCAGCACAGACAGCATTCTTAACACAGATTTTCATTAGCAAAATTTATTAGTATACTTTATTTTACGTTACGCACTCGACAGTCTACCTACTGTGCAGTCAGTAGCTCGCAACACATGTAAACAGTTTATGCCAGTCAAGCTACTGACCTGCACGAGTAGGTAGCTATACCTAGGTAGGTACACGATGCAAGCAGTTCTAACACGACTGCGTAGCGTACTTAAATGTAAGTACCTAGGTAAAGTATAAACCATAAAGCCATAGGTACATAACATAATAAACATAAAATCTTATTCAATTTGGCCCTAAAATTGGTAGGAACGTACTTTCAAAGTAGGTAGGTACATAAAACTTAGTTACTTACCAATAAATTTGTCGAGATATTTCTTAAAGCCCCACTCCTTTAATAAACATTCCATATCGTTCATGGAGCACGCACAGACTTGGTAAACTGCGTTGTCACTATTTGTTTGTTTAATATTTTTGTGATTTTTACACGATCATGCGAATCACGGCTACGCTACGCCACACAATCACACAACGGAAGCGAACTGATCAACTGACTGTTTGTTTGGCGGCGCGGCAGTCGCCGACGCGCGCGCATCGCATGTCGCGCTAGGGATGTGTATTTTCTAAACATTATCGATTCTATAATTATAAGAGCAAGGTAAAAATTTGGCGTGTTTTAAAACAACTACATGAATGATATCATTTTATTTCTGTAAGTAGGTTTGTACAAACACTTTTACACGTCAATCATATTTTTTTTAAAACTAGATGGGGTCGGCGTTTCCTAACTGACTATTCTGAGAAGAAAGACCGAAACAAACTCAGAAGTCACAGTCTCTTTTAAAGTCCAGACAAAATCTTGGTCAGATCGTGTAACTTACATAAAAACCGAATTCAAATTTCTATTGCACGATATCTAGTTAAAATTCGCGTCTAATTTAGTTTGATCACACATGGTACCTCTTGCTTACGCATGTTGCCACGGAAACCATAACACCAGTGATTGTGAAAATTATCATGATTGTGTAGATGATATTTGAGATACGTATTAATAATACTAATAATAATAATACGTATAAATTCCTCAAAATCAACTTTTAGACAACAACAGAAGAATCATCAAAATCTATTGAGAATTGGCGAAGATTTATTATCTATTCATTATTTATAGGTACAATATTGATAGAATTTTCATAATCGGTCTTTAATTGACGGAGAAACCGACGAACATCTATAAAAAATACATACAGCCGAACATAGAACCTCTTTCTTTTTTAAAGTTGGTTAATTAAATAGGACTTAGTACTAAGGACTGTTAAATAGATATAACAGTTGTTATTTCAATCACACTAATATGATAAAGCTATAATCGACATCGAAACTCGTGATGAGGTGAGGTGAGTACCTACCTACATCACTAAATCACGATGCAACGTGCGTCCACGCCCCGCGCCCCGCTCCCTTCCCAATCACGTAGACAGTTATTTTAAATGTTTTGCTATGAATATGATTTAATGCTAATGTTTTAAACATTTAAGGCGAAAGGCCATAAAAATACTTTTCTTTTGTTTAGGTACTTTAATTAGGCAGAGATGCGAAATTGCTCTTGTTACATAGGTAGGTATAAGAAAGAGTAGGGCCTGATATCTAAGTAAGTATATAGCCTTTAGAGGTACCTACCTAAAATGCCAAATATGTACTAACCTAGCAGAGTCTGATAAATCTAGAGATGCATCGGGTAGGCAGGTAAGTAATATCAGTGCTCCGCCGTCACTCGCGCTCTCTTTTAAGTTAGGTACCAGGTAATACCTATTACATAGGTACCTACTTACATATAGTTAGTTACGTACAGTTTTCTTACCCCCAATTTGCAAGCTGACAACAGCTACCTACCTAGTGGATTTTTATGCTGCAGTAGGTAGGTACTTAAAAATATAAAAACTATTTACAGCGTATTAGTAACCTAGGTACATGTCTTACCTAATGAAAAGGTATATCTGGGGTCTGGGGGCACGGGAGCGCCCCGCCAAGACGAGCCAAGCGAAGCGCAAGGGCACTACTACCTTTTCTCGAAGCACTTCGACGTATTTTTGAACCTTCATAACTTGGGTTTGGATTATACCAGATAATCAAAATTTTCAGGATATGATGTCAGTTGTTGACTTATTAAGTTTCAGTTGCATAGCTCTTATACTTTAGATTTTATTGATATCTAAAATACCCCGATTTCGTCACTGACTCACTGATTCACTGACTCACTGATGATCATCAATATTCTAAGGGTCTTTCTGAAGTCCTAGAAAGCTGAAATTTGGTATGTAAGCTAGTAATAGTACACAAACAACAAAAAACTCTGAAACTTGGAACTTTTACCCTCCAACCTCTTAAAATAGGGGATGGAAGTTTGTACGAGACTTCCGCAAATTTTGATGCTAGAGTTCTGAAAATTGATATAGGGACTCCTTGTTATAAATAATAAAATACGTATTTCAGGATTTTCAGTAAATACCTAAAGCCCCCAAAAAAAATTTTTTTTTTCATAAGCAACTTTCAAAAAGATGTGAAATCCCACCAAAAACATTTTCATGTAAAATGTTGCCAAGACGAGACCACATATGGCTCGCACTGTCAAAAAGTTATCAGATCTCATGTAGAGCCAAGCTTCTGACTCTACACGCCCTAACTTCACAAACTGTACACCTTAGTCAAAATATGTGGCTTGGCCGTTTCGCTACCATCGTAAGGTGAAAAATTTATTCACTGTTCATTACTTTTCTGTTATACAATAGTTCTTGTAGTAACGAAACGGCCAAGCCTCATATTTTGACTAAGGTGTAGAGTTTGTGAAGTTAGGGCGTGTAGAGTCAGAAGCTTGGCTCTACATGAGATCTTATAACTTTTTGTCAGTGCGAGCCTTAAGTGGTCTCGTCTTGGCAACATTTTACATTAAAAGGTTTTTGGTGGGATTTCTAATACTTATACAAGAAGTAAGAATATTTTCTTTAATATAATAGGTATGGTTACATTAGGTATTGGTTTTGTAACAATATTTTGATTTAAAAGAGTGTCCATTGAGTTTCTCCTTCTCCATAGAGATCTACGCTAGGGAATGGGCAACCAGGGCAACTACAGTACCTACTTTCTCAAGTTATTATGCCTTGTGTTGTGACTGTGACTGTAGCTTTGTTTTATTGTATTTTTTAACATTCAAAAGTATTTTACATTTAATGGTCAAATTGAAATAAATGCTTTTGAGTTTGAGTTTGATAGTAGGTTATTACCTATTAACTGTTTAGCTCCTTACTGTAAGCTATAAAATCTGTTCAGAAGCAGTAAAAATAATTGCTACGATATCAGTTAAGCCAGAAAACGGAAATACTTAAAAGAAACTGCTTGTTTCAGTAACTGTTAAATGTTCAAACAATAGATATTAACTGTTTAGCACCTTACTGTATGCTACAGGAACTGTTCAGACGCAGTAAAAATAACTGCTACAATATCAGTAAAGCTTCAATACGGCAATACTTAAAAGAAACTGCTTGTATCAGTAACACTAAAATTTTCAAACAGTTGATTTTAACTGTTTAACTCTTTACTGTATGCTATAGGAACGGTTCAGAAGCAGTAAAAATAACTGCTACGATATCAGTAAAGCCTGAACACGGCAATACTTAAAAAAAACTGCTTGTATCAGTAACAGTTAAATGTTCAAACAGTTAATTTTAACTGTTTAGCTCCTTGCTGTATGCTACAGAAACTGTTCAGAAGCAGTAAAAATAACTGCTACGATATCAGTAAAGCCTGAACACGGCAATACTTAAAAAAACTGCTTGTATCAGTAACAGTTAAATGTTCAAACAGTTAATTTTAACTGTTTAGCTCCTTACTGTATGCTACAGAAACTGTTCAGAAGCAGTAAAAATAACTGCTACGATATCAGTAAAGTCTGAACACGGCAATACTTAAAAGAAACTGCTTGTATCAGTAACAGTTAAATGTTCAAACAGTTAATTTTAACAGTTTAGCTCCTTACTGTATGCTACAGGAACTGTTCAGAAGCAGTAAAAATAACTGCTACGATATCAGTAAAGCCTGAACACGGCAATACTTAAAAAAACTGCTTGTATCAGTAACAGTTAAATGTTCAAACAGTTAATTTTAACTGTTTAGCTCCTTACTGTATGCTACAGAAACTGCTCAGAAGCAGTAAATATAACTGCTACGATGTCAGTAAAGTCTGAACACGGCAATACTTAAAGGAAACTGCTTGTATCAGTAGACGTTAATGTTGAAACAGTTGATATTAACTGTTTAGCTCCTTACTGTATGCTACAGAAACTGTTTAGAAGCAGTAAAAATAACTGCCTACGATATCAGTAAAGCCTGAAAACGGCAATACTTAAAAGAAACTGCTTGTTTTTGTTACCGTTAATGTTTAAACAATTGAAATAACTGTTTAGCTCTTTTACTGTATGCTACAATAACTGTTCAGAAGCAGTAAAAATAACTGCTACGATATCAGTAAAGCTCTGAAAATGGCAATACTTGAAAGGAACTGTTTGTTTCAGTAAACTTTAATGTTCATCCAATTGAAATAACTGTTTAGCTCTTTACTGTTTTTGCCCATTTCAGTGCACGGTTAGTAATCAATTATTTTAACATAAAAATAAGTTTCCTGTACCGTTTTTTTTTTTACTGTACAACAACAGTAAAAAGTCACGTTTTATTTTTTTCAGTGTTCCGGACTTTAGTTCCATAAATTCCACTTTTGTAGGAAACAGAAGATTTTTTTTTAATAACCGACGAAATACTGTGTCTAAAATCATGTACTGAACCCAAGGTAACAGGATGCGCGTCAATGTCCCTGCCACCCTGTATACGTAATCTGCGTTCGCGATTTATTTCCCAAACACGTAAACAAATATGAGTATTTGGAAAAATAAGTTTAATGCCCACACAATAAAGTTCAGTTTTCACTACAACTTCAAACATATTTATAACTTTTTTAAGAGTGCTAGTCACTCTGAAATCAACTTAATTAGCACTAAAATAAAGTTAATATTTGTTTAACTTGATATAACATCAATTGGAAACATAAATTTGAATAGACCTTAGGTAGTTATTTGTGAAGATGCTTGTTCTACTACCATTGTACTACCTTAATACCTATTTCTGCCGCCAGAAGCGCTGCTGTATTCCGTTTTGATGTGTTGAGGAGTTGTTACAATTACAGGCACAAGCGACTGTTTAGGTATTTCTATAGGAAGACAACTGACTGTGATGAAAGGCAGTATTAACCACGAAACATCAGAGGGGTAATTTTCGTAATTTTAATAATTTTGACAGTCTCAATCTGTCAAAAATACCTACCTACATCTAATTTCCCTACATTTTGACATGTTATTGACATTTGTTTTTCGCCGAAATGAGACTGCGACTAGATTTTAATTAGGAAAAATTGGCCTTCTGATGGGTTGTTAGCTTGATTCATATCCATTAAAAAAAACCTACCAACATAATCACTTCAGATATAATAGGCATTCTGCACGTATAGATCCTTTACGTAACATAATGCATATATATCACATGCTTAGTACAGACCCCAACACATCAAGCCACTACAATCTGTCAAATTTCTGTAATAGATTTTCAACTTAATCGCTAAAGTATAAGGTTCAAAGTTGATTGGGAAAAATTGACAGTTTCGGGTAGCTTGATGTGCTGTCGTCTGTATATAAACAAGAGTCAGGACTCAACATTAGGAAGTTAGACGCTTTAGAACGACATCTAACGCCACTTAATCTCCGGAACAAACCTCATTCTAACTTCCCAAAACCGTATGAAGTGTTATCACCAGAATACCTTATATTATGAAGAGTATCTTGTATCTAGTATTTATTACATCCAACTGAGGTATACAATACGTGGGTAAATGATAAATTGAAATACCCTCTAAGTGTACCTACTTAAATGTATCATGTAAATTCAGGGAACTTATTTATTTATATATACTTTATTGTGTACGACAAAATTACATAACAAAAAATAAATCAAACACTACAAAATATACAATGGGTGGCCTTATCACTGTCTGCGATCTCTTCCAGGCAACCTTGGAATGGACAGTGATTTATCTGGACATAAAATGCGGCTATTGTTGGTGCAAATAATAAGAGTATACAATTACTAAAATAGATACCTACTCCGATATATACACTTCCTAAATCTATATAAATAAAACAACGTCGGGTTGGTTACACCATTTATAACTCAAGAACGGCTGGACTGATTTTAATGATCTTTGACGTTTTGGTTTTGTGTCCGCCCCGAATAGCAGAATAACTATTAAAACGTGGTAAAAAATCACGAAAAAAATAATAATGAAGATAATTCATTTTCTCATACATTTTGTATGGAATGTCTTATTGATTCTCAGGCGGTATGAAGTTCGCTGGGTCAGATAGTAATAGATACATAAATACATACTTATTAAATATATAAGCTACGAAAATAAATGTAATGCTCTCAAAACGGTGAAGAAAAAACATCGTGAGGAAACCGGCATGTCCTAGAACCAAAAATTCGAAGACATGTGACATCTACGAACCCGCACCGGACCCGCGTGGTGGATTTCGGCCCACTCCCTCTCACCGAGAGGTAGCCTGTGTTCCAGCTGTGGGAACATTATAGGCTGATTATACTGCTACAAATTGGCATTCACAGGTACGTTTTCTGCCAGTCGATTCTGTAAAAATCTTACCGTAAAAACTTAGGTGAAGTGAGTTTTTTTTTTGCTAGAAATTGCCACTATTGACAGCTCACTACACGCTCACTTCACCTAAGTTTTCACGGTGAATTTTTTACAGCATAGCACCGCAGATCCAATTTTTCATTCTTTTGATCAGACACTTTTGAAACAGACTACCTACCTAAAAGAGTTTTCTGAGAACATTCCAGGACTAAACTAACCATAAACCAACTAAACCCTAGAACAAAGGCAACATCTAAATTCCCTCCGATACCTCTTAATTAAATGTCCCAACTCCAACAGATAAGGCGGGAGATAACGCTAAACTCAAACAGTTGTGCAATGAAAACTAATAACTCTTGGGAGCGGACGCTAACTCCCATAGTCTGTCTGTATTGGATGAAAAGTTTCTCGTGATAAAGAAATATCCCTGGACATTGCTTCGATAGCCCCTTAGGGTATGAATAAGACAAGCAATGCTCATGCCTGCGAAAATGGTGAAATTCACTTCACTTTTGAGTTGGTGTAGTGAAAAAAGTGTAGAAATAATAGTGGCAATGACATAGATGTACATACAATTATATCAGACTCTGAAAGTAGAACGGACTTGAGTAAAGTACTGAATCAACACTATATATTCTAAGTTTTAAAATGATAATCACGTAAAAATTTAGTTAGATTAAAATTGCTTATTAGTCTTATTAATATAGGCTAGATTGTAATGAATTATTAAGAACCTGATTCTTATTAATAAAGGATAACTATAACACTTGAATTTAAACATTTTTGACATTGCAGATGAGAATCAATGAAAAAACTTGTCAAAAATATAGGTAATAAGAGGTTTTTTTGATTAATTGAGACTAAGCATTGAATGTTCTACAAAATATTGAATTGACCCTCTGCTTTTGATATTAAATCACCCTAATAGATTTTAGAGGGCGTCCTTTCGAGTCGAGACGAGGCTATTTTTCGAGAAGTAGATGATCTGGTAGTTAAACTATGACTAAATTAATTCATCTATAGGCTTGGCTATGACAGGTATTAAGGCAAGTTGTTTTAACTAAAGTAACTTGATATAGCTCTTGTAGTATTTAGTATTTTACAGGTATTCAATTTATTTTTTCGGTTGTCACTGCTTCATCTTTTTTTTTTTATATAAAACGTTGCCCCACACTAGGAATTTCTCCTGTATTGTGGGTGCGTTTACAAACATTTAAATTCACGTACACAAACAGCCAGACCCGGAACAACTACTTGTAGGTCATACAAATATTTGTTCCGTGCGGGAATCGAACCCACGACACGCAGCGCAGCAGTCAATTGCTTAACCACTGCGCCAACCGTGCCGTCAAATCATTATATGCATGTCTTATATTCATACTCATAGGTACTCTCCAGTACAATTACACAGAAACTTCGACACGGACAAGTGCAGCAGATTTGACAAACGGTTATAGCGTTTTCAACAAACTTTTTCTATTAAAAACTATCTGTTAAGAAAAGTTATTAAACTGTTGATTAGTTTTTAGAAACTATACTTTAATAATGATTGCGAAAGCAACTCTGTCTGTCTGCTGTCTGTTACCTTTTCACGTGTAAAACACTGAACCGATCGTTATATCTCACAGATAGGTAGCCGCGGACCTGGAGAAGGACCTAAGCTACTTTTCATTATGGAAATATTGTAAATAATGACATACAAAATACCTACACCTAAGGTTGTCTTTAAAAGATCGCTTTTAGCGATAAGACCGCCCATTGTGTCACCCTATGTACAGTTTCTATTTTTATGTCTGTAATTTATATGGTGTATGTACATAATAAAGAATATTTCTATTCTATTCTATTCTACACGCAGATGAAGTCATAGACAACAGCTGTGAACTATTATTTAAGTTGCTGGTGAGATAAGGTGCAATAAGACAGACAGTAGATTTTTCCAAGTTCTTCTAAGAGGTAACACATAAAAACCCCAAAAGAAAGAAGTCTGGTGGCGTCATGTCTGGCGATCTGGCCGACCAATTCGGTTCATGAGCTGTGTGACTGTGGGTATCGCTCCACTGCATTGGCAACTAGCTCTCTATCGGTCTACAACATAACTATGTATAAAATCATTATGACATTATAACGCCATTAGCAAAAATTGTGCCCCTTTCACATTGTGACATTACTTTTGCCCCTCCTTGTACCTATGAACATTCCAGCGCTCCTCCGTATTCACGGAATATGGTCGCCAAAGACATCGTAGTAGCGTTTATATTTATAACTAAAGCAGGTAGGTATTAAGCTTGATGTACTTGTGTAGGGCCTTTAAACTCGCGGGAGCGTCTAGAATACATAGTATGTATTAGTGAAGATCGAGAATTAAAAAAATATCCCTTTGATGATTATAATTCTATAAATACTTATTTGTCACGGTCGCGAATCATAATTTTATTCAATGTACAACTTAATAACCAATATATTGCAAAAAAAGAAAAAAAAAATTAATTTCGCGGGCTACCCTGGCGCTTTCGCCTTAAGATAATGAAATAACAGAATTAAAAGACGAACAGACTTGAATCGGAACTTAAAACATATTTCTACCCATCTACTGTTAATTAAATCCATCAATGAGTCCAATTCATTAAAAACTGAACAGCAGCTTATCCTCAGCCTTTTTAATCTAAGTTCAAACACTAACCGGTTAATTCTAAATCCTTTGCACTCACGTATTAACACTCGACCTCTAAGTAAATATGCTCAAAGCAAATATTAATCAAGACCCAACACTGCACTATAATACCTACGTAGCATCTAAGGTCTACGACGTAGCTGCGGTGCTACGAGAGCGCTACGGCGTAGCAAGATGTTGATATTTTGCTAAATTAAGGCCATTTGTGTCGAGTAAAGGCTGTGTAGGTATGCCATTATTCAGAGAATGTACCAGTCACGTTCTCGTAATAGCATTGTTTTATTATAAGAACGTAATTATAATTAATGTGAACACGTAAATTCAAACACTGCTTGACATGGCATTCTACGATTAACATTTTTATAACAGTAGATTAAAATTTCACGTGTTTACCTTGTCCTTTGAAATTTTTAGAGCTATTTAAAAGAAAGGGCAAGTGCCCATAGTTAATTATTATTTCCACGAAATAATAGGATAATTTGAGACTACCTCGTTGGTTTAGTAGTCGCAAGAGTTGAGCATAAGGTCCTGGGTTCAATTCCCGGTTTGGGTAGTGTTATTTGGTTTTCCATCTAGAATTTAATAGTAGCGGAATCTGGATTTGTGTCCGGTTGATGGCAATAGGCTCGCCCCCTATTACATGGGACTTAAACATAACTGACGAAAAGTGAGTATACCTGCAGTCGTGATGCTATGTTGCGTCATCATCATCATCAATTCAGCCGCAAGACGTCCACTGCTGGACATAGGCACTTCGACCGGTTCTGTGCTGCCCGCACCGAACGGATTGCTGCGGCCTTCACAAGGTCATCGGTTCAACTTGTAGGTGGCCTTTCAACGCTACGTCACACCATATCACGTCGTTTATATTGTGTAACTAGCTTCTGCCCGCGACTTCGTACGCGGATCCTGTTGGTTATGCCAGCGACAACGGGGTAGTCAAAATCGAAGATCTGAAACGTCTGATGTCGAATTCTAAGAACCCGGGGACTGGATAACAACGGGATGCGCGAGACGATTCGAGACGTCATTTTCAGGCAATAATGAACCAATAGGGTGGTAAACTTGGCCTTGCACTTTGAATGTTGGCATAAATGGGCCTTCTGAAATCTGTTTCGCAACAAAAGATGTCATTTGAAAGGCATTATTGTACGAACGTATGTTGTCCAAGAAATGTTTTGACTGTGATGGTCACCGATTAGCAGTGATCTTAATATTTCTGGAGGATTTTGTAATATTTCAATATGTACTTTCCCACCTGAGCAACACAACAGTTTCTTTTTGCTATTTAACAGCTTCACAAAAAGTAAAATTTTTAACCATACCTCCGATGGCGGAATATGTGGCGTAGTCAATCATAGGAGTATACGTAAATGCACTCCGTTCCTTATCAACCCAAGGAAGGTCGCCATGCCCTACGGCTATATCTTGAGACACATCCGATTCTTCAGATGATATCGACATTCTGTTCAGAGAATGTCGAAGTCGATCAGAATTCAAACGTTCGTTGCGCTCTTCTTAATCTGTCTCTTCATGCCGTACTCCAGCAATTCTTTCTTTCTCACTTTCTGATTATGAATATTTTGTTGTGTGCTTGTTCGGAACAATGGTATGATAATCTCACCGTATCAGCGGTCAGTCGCGCATCATATTCTTCACTGGTCTCTAGAGATCTGGATGTAGATGCGTAAATACGCTGAGAACGCAGGCGTGCTTCGCGATCCAAAGAGTTTTCCACGGAGCGAGTTGCAGCCTGATATTCTCAAACAGCATCAAGTCTCTCCTGACGCTCTTCGGTAGATTCTTGGGATCTTATGATCCTCAATCTTTTCGCTCCTTTGGAACATTGGGAAAGATTTGACCTCTTTCTAGGCATGGTTATAGTTTTATTATGAAGATACCTGATCAATTAAAATCTAAGTGACTGCTCCCCTACCCATGTGCTGGTTTGGTCCCTGGGGTGGTCACGGCGTGCTATGTGTTCTGGTGCGCCGGTGACGGGGAGTATTCCCCAGCGGAGGGTCCGGTGACGGACAGCCGCGGCGGGTTCACGGATGAGTGCTAACGCGTGCCCATGTTCCCGCCGTAAGCGGCAGAGGAGGACACAGTGGAGTTTTAGTGGGTTAGAGTCCCACATAACTGCACTATCTCCCCGTGGTAGTGTAGAATGCATGAGCATTTCATCACGTTAAAAAAAAATAAATGGGAGTTTTGGCCAGTAGAGTCAAATTTTCAATGATATCCACATCAGATGTTTCTGATCTTCGATTTTTATAAGTCAACAGGAAATGCCCATCAGACCGAATAACTTTTACTAAGACGTCATTCCTTTAAGTGTTATGGTGTAGCTGGGCTCTTGGAGTTCCCCATCAGGTGTTCCAGATCTTCAAATTTATTCTCTCAGCAGAAAATCCTCATCACGTGGAACAATTTTTGCTATGGTACGATTTTTGTATCTCTTATAGTTAAGCTGGTCTGTTTCGGTTCTGCATCAGGTGTTCAAGTTTCCAAGAAAAATTATAGCCTGAATGTTGTCCAGCCATATAATAACTATACAACAAAAAAAAAAACATTCAAATCCGTCCAGTAGTTCCGAAGATCGGACGCGCAGGCCCGAGGCGTGTACGTACTCTGATAGAATACCTTAACAAATGTTCGCCGTGATTCTTTAAATTGACATAACTTTTTTATTTATGAACCGATTGACATGAAATAAACACTAAATGTTAAGTTAAGCCTACTACAATATATTAGTGAAAACCGCATCTAAATCGAATAAGCCGTTTCTGATATTAGCGTGCACAAACAAACAGACAAACAGACAAACAGACAAAAAAAAAATTAATTACAATTTCGGGTTCGGCATCGATATAATAACAACCCCTGCTACTTTTTTTTTATATATTTCCATTGTACAGACACCACTTTTCTACAAATTTATTATATGTATAGATGAAATAATTTAAAGTTCGAACGGCTGGTAATTGATTTCAACACATCAAAACAGCACAGCTTTTGACTGTTAGGGAAAGGCTCAAAATCGTTAAAGATAATTATAATGGCGATACAAAAACACCCTCAAAAACAAAACAATTAAAAAAGTAACATTCCGTTTATCTACAAACGGTTTCATAATTGCATAACAAGTCGCCGACATTTTGCCCAAACGACTCAAAGTTGGTACGATTAATTGTTATATTAGTATGAAAGTTGTCAGGAACAGCTGCGGTACTGATAATAATGATCTAGAGTTTCAGCGTCCTTATCAGTAAGAGATAAGGGGGCAGTAACATTTTAGATACCAATTTGATGTGGGTCGGTGAGATAGCGATTTGAGTTTGAATATGTTGAGGTAAATTATTGTCGTAATGGGCCAGGTGGTTTGGGTAAGTAATCAATTAAGCCACAGCAAGGACAACCTCCACAAGTGGGGGTTCATGGAAGGCTCAGACCTTCGGTGTGTATGCGGTGTCTCTCCACAGACAATGACTCTCCTCCCATCTTGCACCGCATGCCCTGTCACCTGCACACGTGAGGACCTAATGGCCGCGTCAGCGAATGGTATCCGCGTTACTGAATTTTGGGCCAATTTTTTTTTTTAACTATATTTATTTTTTCTATTTTGCCAATAACACGCTAAGAAGAAGTAATAAAATGAACTTGGGGGACTTTTAACGCATATCCCCTTTACTTATAAACGTAGCTACATAAGACTGCTACGAGTACTACTTGTAAAATTGCCATAGACTCGAAAAGAAGACAGGTAGAAATCATTCCCTATAACTTTAAGGGCAAATTTTTCCAACGCCAGATAATTTTGTCGGAGGAATAATTTTGAATTTTTGACAGTTCTTCATACAAAAATTGTTAGACATCAATTTTGTTCCACGAATAAAAATTGTCGGTCGATTGAAAAATCAGCACTAAGTAACATATTTATAAGTATGCCTCACATAATCTTATGTTAAAGAAATACAGCGCACAAATGGTTGTAATAAGTAGTATGAAGAAGGCAGGCAGAATTACCCCACATGGCTAACATAACAGATCCTGTATTGCCTATTTAACCAAGAGTGTTACCTAATGTTGCCCATTATTTAAAAGTGTCTGTGTATATCTTTTGCCTGTGGTTCTACATACATAAGCGTTGATAGCATACTCTGCGTCATAGTAATATTTGAGCACTTTTTTTTAGATGTGTCTGACTGTGTGGCTGTGGTGTGACTTCTATAATTCACAACCAGCTTTTGCCCTCGTGGAGGTTTAAAATGACCGCAGACCACTACCAGGATTATTTATTTATTTATTTAGTAGTACACATACATTTTATACATTTAGTTTGTGCCAACATAAACTCATTAGAGTTTTGCCGTACGCCAAAATCATCGACCACATAATTCAGAGAATTAAAACCACTTTAGTAGGTACTTAGTTAAAAAGAAAGAAAAAAGTTATATTTCCTAACCCAGGTTTAGTCTATCCGTGAGCCAAATTATATCCAAATCCGATCAGATATTAAGGAGTTACTTTCACATTAATAATATTAGGGTAGATAAAGATGACACAGTAAATTCTTTTTCTGCATTGGCTTCTATGTGATATGCTTTAAGAAACTTTTATACATATTTCGACACCTACATTACTAGTTTAAAGAAAGCTAGACGACGTATTTTGTGACCCAAAACTCTTATGTCATTAGCATGTACACCGATTAACAATCGTCTATATTTCTGTAATATTTATGTACAGTCAACAAAGGAGATAAGTATACAGGAGCGTCGGATATAGTTGAAGTTTACTAAGAAACCGATGGATGTTCTGGACTGAAATTTAATTTAATAAATGAGCTGTTTGTTTTCTATTAATAAAATTAAATTTTATTCGAGAACATCCATCGGTTTCTTAGTAAACTTCAATTATATCCGACGCTCTATACTACGACACGACGCTGTATACTTATCTCCTTTGTTGACTGTACAACAACAAATGATACCCAACAAAAAGCGAGTATCTTCTGGCCGCTATCGATAAGTATCGTCCTATCTAAAGGCTTTTAAGCCATGACCGTTGTGCGACCCCTGTCAAGGGGCCAGGTTATTAATGTGGGCCCAGTTTGTGTTGCTTTCAACGATTATCGAATTGACATTACTTAGTTAAAGTAAATTGTGGTTTATTATCCCTGGGCAAATCGGTTTTTAGGGATTCTTAGACTTGAAATTGTGTGTTTCAGTTATGAGGTCGATTTGAGAGAGATTTTGAGCTTGGGGATCAGTGTCTCTTGTAGTTGCCAACTAAAAGAGAAATTTCAAAACCAATTGAATTGAAAGAAAAAAGGCTATTAAGATACATTATCAGGACATATATATTTTGAAATTTTTATAGATTGTGGTAGTTTATAGTAGTATCTCGTATCTACGATATTTTACTATATAATTTTGGGATCACATGGCAGTTTCATACTGCATTTGCTTTTTTTTTTAACCATATGCGATTCCAACTTTTTACCGTAAATTATAGTACTTACATATCAGCATGGAGACCGCGAATCGGCGCCCCCCTGCTAAATTAACGGACGACCTTAAACACAAAACTTTGTGGCTGGAACAGACTGGATGCGAAAGGCGGAGGACAGGCTGTTGTCGCGTCCCCTGACAGAGGCCTATGTCCAGCAGTGGACTGCGATTAGGCTGAATAAACATGTCAGCGTAGCAGCAGTATCTCACTACTGGATGAAGTCTTACATTTATTCAAAACAATACGAATACCTAAGGGTGTTTATTCCGCCTTTATCCAGATAAAGCCGTTCGAGGCTTCGCCCCACACGAACGTACGCGTACATTGAACTCAAGTCATGCATGTCATCCTCCATGCTTCCACATTGTTCATACTGGAAACTGTGTCAAACGCTTGCATGAAATCTCCATACGAAATATAACATAACCACAGACAGGTATACTCAACTGCACGTCTATGATAAAAATCCATACTAATCTATGCTATAAATTATATACTATTCATACTACTTCTTCTTTTCCTGTCGATGGTACTTTAAAAAAAAGAAAGAATATTATAAATGCCGAGGGAAAATAATATTACGAATGAGGGGCCCGTGGCTAAATAATAAAAGCTGCACAGGTCGATCGATCACATTAAGCTACGCTTGCCGCGGATGGGATCTGCGGATGGGAGACCATCTTTACATACCGTGACCCCTCCGTGCCTCGGAAATCACGTTAAGCCCGTCCCGGCTGTCATTCGTGGATCTTTGACAGTCTTTACCGGTCGTCAGAAGTACAAAAGTCTGATAACCCAGTCTTACCAACGGGTATCGTATTGCCCAGTAACTGGGTTGTGGAGATCAGATAGGCAGTCACTTCATGTAAAATACTGATATTCACCTGCATCTGTTTAGACTGGAAGCCGACCCCAATAAGTTGGGAAAAAGCAAGGCAGATGTTGATGATGTTATGTATAGTACTAATATTCAGCTGCAAACGGTATAAAACTATCCGATACTATTCCAAAAGAAATATTTTAGACTTTTTAAACTTCAATAATATTGTTCAATAGATCAACACTAACCATACTTGTCTCGTATCTGTGGTAGCTGTGTAAGTAAACATGTATTGTATAATATATATATCTGTATGTATAATGTATATCCCTTCCCGCGTACGGAAGACGGATATTGCACGTCGATGTTGAACGCCACAGAAATGCTGTAATATTAAAAAGACATTTATTTGAAGCGTTTACCTTTTCCCATATAACATGTTGCTGTTATACCTGACATCCTCGAACTGATGAAGCCTAAACCTGTATTAATATACAATTTTTGAATGTTGCGGTTCAGAGAAAATTGGTAATTTATTCTTAACATCACAACCCCGTATTCCGCGAAAGGGAAGGGAGATTTGTATGATCCTAGATTTTTCCAGCACAACTCTAGATCTACGGTCTGCTACTGAGATTGTTTCAATAGAAAAACATGATAGCCCTTCTCCGAATTTGGGATTGTATTCAGGATCAACTTAGGTTACGTTCAACAGTTGCTCTTTTAACCAAAGGCCAACGTTACGTAAGAAACATTCAAGGACAGTTGCATTAAAAAATCTAATCCGCGCTGAGCCCGTGTGGTGGATCTCAGCCCACTCCCTTTCGAAGAGAGGAGGCCTGTGACCCAACAGGGGGAACATTATAGGCTGATTATGCATTAAAAAAGATACTTAAAGCAACTCCCAAACGAGATAATATTTACTTAAATTTAAGTTCTTAATGTTGTCTGTAATGTAAACCAAATAAAGCTATGAATATTGAAACAGTAAGTATTTCAACTAAAATAATCCTCGAAAAATATTCTCCAAAAATAGATATTTACTTTTTGTCATCAGATTTTAGTAACACTTTCACAATTGCTAATGGACGCAAAAATAGTTTAGATTTTTCAGATCATATTATAGACCCATTTTTTAAATAAATATCTGTAAAATTGAGAGTACCTACGTATGCAAATTCGTTTCACATTTAAAATTCATTAAAATAACAGCGATATTTTTGCTAAGTATAATATTTTAAAGTGTTTATATATTTTTTCCATTTTTATTTGATACAGAATATACTTCTAAAATCAAACGTTTAAAATAAACAATAGCATCCAAAGCCTTTCATCCCTAAATCGCTTCAAGTCAAACCCTTTATTCATTTGTTTTTGTTTCCAAGTGTTCCCTAGCTTGTTTATAATACCTTCAAAACCTCAGCCCATGAAACTTCATAAACAAATTAAGGGACCTCACACACTGCACGACTATGACCAGAGAGCCGATAAAAAGTGACATTGTATCAGCGATAACAATGATGGAAATGTCAAAAATAAATGAGACTGATTTACTACCGAAAAGTTTATGCCAATCCTGGTGAAAGTCGTTATAGAAATAAGAAACGATTTAAAAGCGATTACTACTTGTGTTAACCCTCAGGATAAACTATACAAACGGTTAAAGTGAATTGTTAGGTTGATTTACCAGGGGGTCGAGTTGTCCGGGTCTAGTTGTCTCGGGGTCGAGTTGTCATACTACCGCCACGAGCACGTCCAGGCGCGGTCGTGGCCGCGTAGTGTGGGAGGTCTTGAAGGATTATGAATGACAAATAATTGTGTAAATTGGTTAAAAATAATACACGCATTTTTTTATTAGGTAAAACTTGATGCGGTCGGTTTCCCTAGCCTATTACTTTGAGAAGAAATACCGAAACAAACTCAGAGGTCAACATCTCTTTTATATAAGTTACACACACATAGTCACACAGGCGTACAAAAGCACTACACAGGTTTGATTGTAGGTACTTGTCCAAACAGTGCACGCATGAGTCTGTTATCGTGTAGCTCTACTCAGAACTTAAGAGGAAATCCGGTCGGAGGGACTTTTAAAAAAGCCTAAGTAAAAAGTCGTAATTCGAGGTTTGGCTCCTGCCTATTTCCTACTTCAATATTGGACCAATTTAAAAGATATTTCATAAACTGATTAGGAAGGATATATACTGTGTCCCTATGTTTTTCTTTTTTCATTAATAGTTGTCCAATTTGTACACTAGGCTTCTGTTGACAGCGGCTTAAATCGGCATTTTTTCAGGGTTCTTGTGCTCATAAAAATAATGTATCATCAAAAAGGAAAACATAGGGATATACAAGTAGTTAATATTTATTATTCTGTAAAAAATCATTGCTTTATGGTCATTAACCAGAAAGAAAACAGGCATTTCCTCTTAAGGAGCTCAACGATCTGCCGAATGTAATATATGACATCCTAACCTCATATTTTGTTATCCTCGAAGGGTTGGACAGAGGTGTACCTGTAGTACCATATTTCGCCAGTTATCTTTAAGTCCCATGTAATAGGGGGCGAGCCTACTGCCGTCAACTGGGCACAAAACCAGATTCCGGGCTGCTACTGAGAAATTCCTAGTAAAAAACCTAATAACATTTAGCTCGACCTAGGAATCGAAACCAAGATCTAGCTCAGAAATTGCGCTTGCGACCTGTGCACTAATGAAGCAGTCCTTTGTAGTATAAGAAGTGCGTCTAATTAAGAGTTAAGCCCGTAAGACCATAACCACTCATTTTCCACGTGCTTCGAAAGTAAAAACCGTTGAAAGTTTTAATGAGTTTCTCTTAAACTGTTTTCACTTGGACGAGCTAAAAGAAAACTCGTCCGTTCGTTGCGCACTTTTCTCATTTCGGTGAAAGCTCGGGATTAAGGGAGTTAAAGTTGTATCCTTCGAGTTTTGGGTACCGCGTGCAACTGGTGTTTTGATGCAACTACACAGATATAAATACGGTTTACGGTACGGTACGGTTTTATAAAAGACTAGCGACCCATCCCTGCTACACACGGGGGTTACGAATTGAAAATACTCGTATATCGAGATTTCATTTTCAAAATAAGTTTAATATTAATGTATTATACACATAAACCATCCAGAATAAATCGTCTAAGTTATGGTGACCCATTGATAAGAAGAACTAAGCGGACAAACAGGGACAAACAAACAAAGAAAAAGAAACACGAAAACTTTATTTTAAACTATTTATTGTAGAACATGATATTATTTTCGAATGATTTTATAGTAAAGTTCAAGAGTTTTAGTTAAGTTAGAAATAGGGTAAGTATTTAAATTCAATTTGCCTTTATATTGTGTATATTGCAGTTAAAGTAAAACGCAACACTAGCAAGCTTAAAATGTCTATTTCTGGTTTGTGTCTGCCTAGCGAAATGACTTCCCTCTACTTTTAATCTGCATAAGCAATGCATCCACATGTGATCAGTCGTAGCAGGTTCATGTCGTGAAATAAAACCTATAGACCGACTTTGAATTAGCTGCAATAAAATTACACTTCTTAATAACTCATTTCGGACTGAGTTTAGAGATATGCATGTCAAATAAGTTTCGTTTGTTACACTATTCCGTACTAGAAAAACAAGATTTGGTTGATGGCCGCGAAAAAACAAAAACACGCTATTTTCAGTCATTTATGTAAGACATAAGCTGTCATTTTACTGCAGCTAATAAAAAGTCCGACTATACTATACACTCTGCCCTACCCTTCGTCGCATACTTGTGTGATGTGTTATTAAATCTACAAATACATCCCTGCGCAATCTTTCCACCAATATGTGTTCTCGAGTCTAGTCAACTCATTCGAGAATTTTCATTTGTTACACGTGTCTTTCACGAACTCCAAATTAAGTCCAAACTCCTTAAGCCTGGATTTAAGTCCAAGTAATTTCCACACACGTACTTTTATTCCCTTTGTCAACAATTTGGGTGATATTAAACAATTCTACCTTTCTTAGTACTTTAATATGGGATAAAAGGTTTAAAGAGATGAATGACCTTTGTCGGTGGATGTGGGAGTAGAAAAATATGCTTTCTTTCAAGTTTCAGTTCAAATAGTAATAACGAAAGGGGACCAACGATTGTAGCTCGCAACTTGTTATTTTATCCTTTACTAGCAGCGCCCCACGGTTTCACCCGCATAAATTTCGTTCCCGTGGGAATATCGGGATAAAAAGACTATATGTTAATCCAGGGTGTCAGCTACCTCCATACAAATTTTTATCAAAATTGGTCCAGTCGTTTGAGCGTGAAGAAGTAACAAAAATACAAACACACACACACTCACAAACTTTCGCCTTTATAATATTAGCACAGTCTATACATCATATATACTGTGATATTAGTGTGAAGTGTGATTAGTGTGATTAATGTAAGGTCCTACCTACATTCACGATCGACGTAAAACCATTACTACTTACCTAAGTCATCGTAACGTAACTGTTATCTCGGTAAGGTAAGGTATAAATTAGAATGAATACCAAGAGTTAATTTATACTTTTATCCCCCTTACTAATAAACGTATTATATCAGATGAATAGTTACACACCGATTTCTCTTTTTCAGTCGTCAGTAATTTAACTTTCGAAAGAAGAAGACAAAGCGTTGTGTAACTATATGCTATACAACGTTTATTAGTAAGGGGATTTAATAATAAGATAAACGATACGCTAACGAACGATAGGCTTGGCTTCATTCTTAATGATGTCATCTCAGACTTATCTATAAAGTTTATCCCTCAATACATAACCATTTAGACCTGGACATTGGTTTTAGAAGACGGAAGACGTAGCGTTGGAAGGCCTCCCACAAGGTGGTCCGACGACCTTGTGAAGGCCGCAGGAACCCGTTGAATGCGAGAAGCACAGAACCGGTCAAATTGGAGGTGCTTGGGGGAGGCCTATGTCCAGCAGTGGACGTCTTTCGGCTGAAATGATGATGATGATGATTGGTTGTAGAAACGAAAAAAATACTCTAAGCCACATAGTCTATATTCTAGCATAATTCTCTATCAAAACCAGTCCCAAATCAGTCCCAAAGGTGTAAAAAGAACATTAACGTAAATAATTGAGGTCTCCTTCTGGACCTAATTACGTTACTCACTCAAACCATTTTTCGAAGCGTCGAATATCGTTTAAGGCAATGAAGGGCACCTAATTATTATAAGTGATAGGCTCGATCCCAAATTGCTCCTAATAGCCAGTCCTACGTAAATAGCTGACCCCAATACACCAGAATGGCGCTAATTCCGAGAAATTGTTCCAGATATAGCAATTATGTTTACCTTATAATTAAAACCGCTTCGTTGGTCCAGTGGTTGCAAGCGTTACTAAGCATGAATCTCTGGGTTTGATTTCCAGATCGGGCAAAGTGTTATGTCTGTGGATGGGTGACCATCTTTACATATCCAGACCCCTCCGTGCCTCGGAAAGCACGTTAAGCTGTTGGTCCTGGCTGTCATTCGTGGATCTTTGACAGTCGTTACGGGTAGTCATTCATTATGTTTTCCTGAATTAATGTTTACGTAACGCTATTAACAAACAAACAAACACACTTATAAAGAAAGCTTTGTGCTTTACAAAGAAAGAAACTGTGTTTATTGGGCACGTGTTAGAAGTACACAGAGAATAATAGCAAATAAAAAGAATGAAACTTTGAAAAATATGAATTGCACGTAGCAATGTGTAGAAAAATGCTACAGATATATAAAATCTAAACAATTGAAACGACAACATCGCCAAGTCCCTTACCGTTCGAATTCGGATATCTATGGTTCGAATTCACCGATTGCAAACATTCTCTTTTTTCCCTTCGTTTGTTCAAGCGTTCTATCCTAGTGAATTTGTTCGAACATCTGTACAATCCAGCTCGAACAACAAACTCTTCAAAACGACCTCTTCACTCACAACTATATATTATTATATCTATCTATCTATATAAATAAAAAGAAAAGTCCTGACTGACTGATTGACTGACTCATCAACGCCCAGCCCAAACCCTTGGACCTAGAAAGCTGAAATTTTGCACAGAGCTTCCCTATATAATGTAGACAAGGAATAAAGAAGGATTTTTCGAAATACAACCCCTAAGGGGGTAAATGGGGAGAGGGTGAAATTTCACGCGGACGAAGTCGCGGGCAGAAGCTAGTATCTATATATATAAAAGAAAGTCGTGTTAGTTACACCACTTATAACTCGAGAACGGCTGAACCGATTTGGCTGAAATTTGGTGGGGAGGTAGCTTAGAGCCAGGAGACGGACATAGGGTACTTTTTTTTATTTTTTTTTTTTTATAGTAGGAGTAGGGTAGGAGTAGGGTAGGAGTAGGGTAGGAGTAGTGTAGGAGTAGGGTAGGAGTAGTGTAGGAGTAGGGTAGGAGTAGGGTAGGAGTAGGGTAGAAGTAGGGTAGGAGTAGTGTAGGAGTAGGGTAGGAGTAGTGTGGGAGTAGGGTAGGAGTAGTGTAGGAGCAAAACAACGTTTGCCGGGTCAGCTAGTTGTATATAAAACAAAGTCGGGTTAGTTACACCATTTATAACTCAAGAACGGTTGGACAGATTTTTATGATCTTTGATTTGTTGGATTTATTTCCGCCCCGAATAGCAGAACAACTAAAAAAGATAATTCATTTTCTCATACATTTTATATGGGACGGCTTTTTTGATGATATCTTGAGGACGGATTGTCTGATTTCGATAGATGGCGGTACGAAGTTCGCCGAGTCAGCTAGTATAGACATAAATGTCAGCGTATGAATTAGACTAGCCGCAACACGCTAGTGATCTAACGATGTATGTTCTTCTTCACCTGTGGTATCTTTGTAAGGCTTGTGTGCTATTCATACTCTAAGATAGCCCATACAATTGCTAGTCAAATACTTGTTACAATATTGTAGAAAAACCTCGCCTGGCGTTAAGTGCTTTCATTCTATACATATAATAAAATAGTAACGAAATCAAAACTGTACATTGAGTATCTTTGAAAAAAAAAGAATAGATGCGAGGTGTGAGAACGAGTCTGATGCCAAAAATATAGTTTAAAGAATGTTTATCCGTTTGCCTGTTTGTCTGGAAGTATGTTCTGGATTAGCGCAAAAACGGCTGAACGATTTGGATCAAATTTGGCATACAGATAGTTTATAACCTGGATTAAAACATAGGGCACTTTTAGTCCCGGTAGTTCCGACATCCATGTGGGCGAAGTCACGGGAAAAAGTTAGTTTGTAATAGTCTACACATATTTTGTAGGTACAAGTACAGTTATTACGTCAGCACTTTAGGGCGTAATAAACCATTAGAAGCAAGCATTACTTACTCAGGCGAATAAGTAATGCCGTCATAACATGATATATGTGTACACTTTAATGTAATGTGAGGCAAAACTTCTTTTACGTTTCGTGTGAACACCAGCTGTATTAGAATAGCTCATAACATAATCAGCCTACAACGTTCCCATTGCTGGGACACAGGCTTCAATTTTATGATAGGAATTGGGCCGTAATACACCACGCGGGCCCAGTGCGGGTAGATGTCACATGTCTTCGAATTTTGGTCCTAAGACATGCCGGTTTCCATGCCAGTGGTGATGTAATAAATTACACAAAATAAAGCGCCTGTCTGGGTCCCTACCCACGACCTACAACTCGTAAGTCGAAACCGTTACCACTGGGCCGCCACTGCTCTCTATCATGAATAGCTTTGAATAGCTCATGCAGGATGGCACATTCAGGATGTCAAAATTAATCAGCATAAGCATTACCTACTAAGCATTACTTTACTCTGTAAACGTCTTGGCACACCGTCACCGCATTCGCATCACCGCCGTTGCCTCGAATTTAGGCTACTGATACCCCTTGGTAAGACTTGTTGTCAGACTTTCGGGCTTCTGACTACCACGAATGACAGCCGGGACCAACGGCTCAACGTGCTTTCCGAGGCACGGAGGGGTCTCGGTATGTAAAGATGGTCACCCATCCACAGACCAACCGCGGCAAGCGTAGCTTAACCTGATCGATCGACCTGTGTGGTTGTTATTACTTAGCCACGGGCCCCATTATTCAAACAGCTTAACTAGAAAAACAATTTTCACAAAATACCGTATGACATAACCAATTCTACGGTGAAAACAAGAATTTCATATTCACAACCCCACTGTACGATTGAATATCCAGATAAACATATAAAGGCCGTCCAAACATTTGACCCAATATTGGGACAACACAACATACATCTATTAGTTAATCCTGGAGGATTATAATCCAATCTGGATGTTGGTAACAAAGAAGCACTCATCCTCAATAGTCTCTTGGCATACAATACCGGGACAGACAAATTTGAAGCAGGGTTCCGTACGTTTGGTAATCCCTTATTTTGCATAGTACTGTTTAAAATTATATGTATTGTGATACGTAAGACCAAAAAGTCATATGTCGATGCTGAAAAGGTTTTTAAACACTTTTCGTTATTAGTTTTATATGATAATAGCTGTGCCCCGCGGTTTTACCCGCGTAAGTTTCGATTCCAAAAAAAATCTGGAGAGGGCCACCCTTATCACCTAGGGATATAAAAAATAACCTACGACCTATTCTCAGACCTATCAAATATACACAACAAATTTCATAAAAATCGGTCAAGCCGTTTCGGAGGAGTTCGATAACAAACACTGTGATACGAGATTTTTTATAATATCCATACTAATATTATAAATTCGAAAGTAACTCCGTCTGTCTGTCTGTATGTTACCTTTTCACGCCTAAACCACTGAACGGATTTCGATAAAATTTGGCGGAGAGATAGATTGCATCCCGGAGAAGGACATAGGATAGGTTTTATCGACATACCTCGCGGGCGAAGCCGAGGGCGGAAGCTAGTAAGATTATAAATTAAAGATACAATGACAATGACTCTCCTCCCATCTTGCACCGCATGCCCAGTCACCTGCACACGTGAGGACCTAATAATACTAGCTTTAAACAATAATAATACTAGCTTTTACCGTCGGCTTCGCCTGCGTGGAGGTCGGAAATTATCCTTCGGGATCGTACTACCGGGATAAAAAGTATCCTATGTCCTAACCTAGGTAGGTCTACTTGTCTACCAAATTCCATCGAAATCTGTCTGCCAAGCAAAAATAATAAGAACAAAAATACCTGTACTAGCAAATAGAATTAACTGACACGAAATTGAATTTCAAACTAAATCTTACAGCAAATTTCGATTTAATTTAATTTATTCAGATAACAGAGATCCATTAGCCTAGTAACAATAGTCTTAACCTATGTTAGTACTTAATTGATAACACAGACAATGACAAGTGACCTCACCAACGGGCTGTCATGGCTCCCGGCTATAGTGCGTAGAAAGCTAGCCAGCCAATATAGCCCATTGTATATTTTTTGTGATCGATATTTTTTTTTGTTACGTAGGAACCTATTTTTGTGGTGTACAATAAAGTATATACAGGGTTATTGGTAAATCAGTAACAACCTCTTAAGAGATCATTGTACTCATCATTATGAACAACTTTTACTATGGGACCAAACCTGAAATCGCGAAAAAAAAACAGCTTTTCCCTACATTTATGTTCGTATAACTCGTCAAAATGTAGAGAACAGCTGATTTTTTTTCGTGACCCTGTATAAATATAAATTAAAAAAGCTGCTGGGGCTGCCACGGAGTCTGTTTAGCGAAGAAATAAAAGTAAATAAAATAAGCAACAGGTATTTAATTCTTTTCCCCCACACAAAGTAAATAAAATGCCACACTATTATTGTTGAACAGTGCTTCCACATTTATTATTATTTTATCTTCGCGAAGAACAAACTTATGTCTAATATTTTTCCACGAGAACCTTGTTATTTCACTCGCTTCTAAGACATATTTATCTAGGGGAATAAACGTTTACTCTTCACGGACACACAAGCATAAAGACAATATTTTGGTACCTAATCCATCCTCCTTTTCCTTATCTTCTTAGTGTTTCCATACAAAAAAACCAGCCAAGTGCGGGCTTGCAATCGAAGGGTACAATCTCTATCAAAACATCCAAAAAACACGTTTCCTGTATACCCCTTTCTTTGTGAAACCCCTTTATTTTTTATTTTATTTTTATTATTTGTTGTTATAGTGGCTATAGCACGTTAAGCCGTTGGTCCCGGCTGTAATTCGTGGATCTTTGACAGTCGTTACGGGTAGTCAGAAGCCCGAAAGTCTGACAACCAGTCTTACCAAGGGGTATCGTATTACCTAGTAACTGGGTTGTGGAGGTCAGATAGGCAGTCGCTCCATGTAAAATACTGGTATTCAGCTGCATCCGGTTAGACTGGAAGCCGACCCCAACATAGTTGAAAAAAGGCTAGGCAGATGATGTTGTTATAGTTGCTATAGAAATAGACACTGAAAATGTCAACTGTCTGCCTATTATCAATAAGGTTCATGAGATACAGCCCGCTGACAAACAGAAGGTGGGACGGACGGTCAGCGGCGGCTTAGTAGTAGGGTTCCGTTGGCACCCTTTGGGTAAAAAACCCTAAAAACCCTCTGAACAAGGAGTTTTTATAGCGGCCAGACCTTTTTACCTTTAGAGCCACTATAAAATATTACATGAATTCATCATGTCGGCGTTTTAGAAAAAACCTACTGTACATAAATTTAAATTAAAAATACAAAGCAACAGGTGACCCTTTTAAGCCTTTTAAAACATCCTTACCCCAACAAAAATAAATTTGAAAACGTTACGAATTGTGGAATCTAGATCAACGGTTTATATAGCAGGATTTTTTTTTTGCGGATGGGAAATCATCAAATGACACCTCCCGCTCTGGGTGGAGTGGGAGTGTCAGACTCTTACTGACTAAAACCCACCCGTGTTCCTTCCTTAGCCCTTTATGTTCGGGGCCAGCGGTAACCCTTTCGGATAATCCCGCTGACCCCGGAAGCCTTCGGCCCTAAGGGGGCCCCTCCTCGATGCTAACATCTCTTTGAGGCGCGCGTGGAACACGTACGCGCCGTCCGGCACGTACTACTGGTGAATGCGTCCTGACAGATAAAATCACTAGCATAAGCATAATCAGCCTATAATGTTCCCACTGCTGGGACACAGGCCGCCTATATGTGAAAAGAAGTGGGCTGTAATCCACCACGCGGGCCCAGTGCCGGTTGGTGGATAACATAAGTGTAGCATAAGCGTTTTAACATTATCGAACACGCCATTCTGAGTATTTATCAGAAATAGGCTATAAAAATCATGTTATTCGCCCTACAGCATAAAACATCGCTTCAAGCGGCTTCGCTATACATTTTCAGCGGCATTTCCGACAATTTATAGGCAGGGGCTGTAAAATCGGTACACAAATAATAATATATTGCCGTGTAGCAAATAAGGGCGTTTGGTTTTATGATAGCAAGCAAATTACAACAGTCGATCGTGGTGCACGGAAAACGGTAATCAAACCAGCGCCGCTCGGTCCTAGAGGGTGTGGTACACGTCATAAGAGACAGCGGACTGTTCTGTCAATAATGATCTTTAAGTACCTACCTATTGGGTTTATGTTTAAAGGAACAACAGTTTTCATAATAATCCGTACCTACTGGTACCCGCCCGTTAATATTGCACTTCAAGTTTTAGAAAAAGTTGAATGTTGTTGAGTGTCCTCTCTATCTCTCACTTCTCCAGTCCCTTCACAGTTATTTTATCTTTGACAGCAGCAAGCTAACAGCAACCTTATTGTAACGAGAATAAAGGTCACAATGATTTTGATAGACTTGTCAATGAAAGCAACCTTATATGAATGAGAATAGGGATCACTGTGATTTGGACAGTGATGCAAATTCAGAGGTAAAATGTGAACGGACTTAAGCATGCATGTGTCATGTCTGTCACCTGCGAAACAGCTTCTTTCTAACCCCTGGTATACACGCAACTGATATAAACTCTATTGAATCGCTGGCGATTTCAAAACCACACATCCACACAGATTTTAACATCGCTATCGACAAATTCCACTTTTCCCGGTCTACTATTATAGATTGTGGGCCAATCCTTTAAGGAGACCAGCTCATCCCGCTATGTCTCTCTCTATCTCTATTTTCTTTCGGGAAAAATCGAAAGAGGGAAGGGTGGGAGCCTTTGCCCTGCAGTGGGACAACACAGGCTTATAATAATAATAAACCAATCCCATAGTCACACTAATATTATAAAGGCGAAAGTTTGTGTGTGTGTGTTTATATGTTTGTTACTTCTTTACGCTCAAACGGCTGGACCAATTTTGGTAAAATTTTGTGTGGAGGTAGCTGACACCCGGATTAACATATAGGCTACTTTTATCCCGATATTCCCACGGGATCGACACTTACGCGGGTGAAACCGCGGGGCGCAGCTAGTCTACTATATTTGTTTCTATCTCTTGCAATAGTCCTACGCAAATCGAGGGTAGTCCTTGGGTACACTTGCATAGTACATACAGGGATAATCGTCTGTTGGTGCCTTATTTCATTTAGAGCGTCTAACGGGCCTCTGCCAGTTAGCTTTGGCCCCTCGTACGCCTTCCCAAAGGTCCGGCACCCAAGGGTGCCGAAATAACGTCAGACATTTTTATAATAATAATAACGACAAATTGACTGTCAAAATCTGTGCTTTGGTTTTGAAATCGCTAGCGATTCGACTAGCGACTAAAGCATAGATATCCGGACTAAAGTCATTGCGTGTGTACTTATCATAAGCTTGGTGATATTTTTTTTAGGTAATTGACGAAGCAAACTTACAAACTCAGTAATAACTAGTAGCAGCCAGTCCCACTACTTACTTGCTTTAATTATAGTTCGTACAAATACGGGCAAAGATCATAAAATCAACAAAGTAAAAAGCCCATAACTTAGAACTGGTGCTCACTACATGGTTGTTGCAGCGCTGTCTGCAATGCGGGGAATTATGGCCCTCGGTCATAGCAAGTACGGACTCATTCGATCCGATCCCGATGTAATCTGCCTCCAAATTGCCACAGTCTTGAAAAACAACACTTGGGCTGAAAACAGTGGTGTAAACTTGTAATTAAGAAAGTATTTTGTAGAGGGTTGGGTGTTTGAATGGTCGGGAATGATTTTGGTGCACATCGACTAAAGTATGATTAATACTTATACACGGACATTGCTTTAACGACTTACTCGCCGTGCATTCTGCGCACACATCACTTTGTACCTATTATAGCAAATAATGTCAAAATATATTTCATTAAATCAGTGTTTACCGAACATTCACGGCGGTTGGTTTTCTTTCATCATCCCAATAGAATAATATAATTTAAGTTTTCTTCTGGGGTTAATTAAACATTCACACAACCTGGGATATAAACGTCGCTACAAGCTTATCATCAACTTATAATAATTTTTATTTTATTTATTTATTTCAGGCGACGCAGGCCCATATATAAATACCTTAACCTAAACATACATAATATATTTTTATTATAAAATAGTACATCACTAGCTTGTTCTTGTGCTGTTCTGTGGTACTTGCCCGCGGAAGCGACGGAACACCATGACCTGCGGCCAGAAGTCTTCTTCCATATAATCCATAAATAATTTTCCCACTGCTGGGACACTGGCCTCTCTGGCCAGGGCCGTAATAAAACGCCCACGCGGGTCCAGTGCGGGTTGGCAGATGTCACATGTCTTCGAATTTTTGGTTCTAGGATATGCCGGTTTCCTCGATGTATTTCTCACCGTTTTGAGAGGTGATGGAATAAAATTTACACAAAATAAAGTGTCTAGATTCGGACCTATGACCTACAACTCGTAAGTCGCCGTCATCACTGAGCCACCATTGCTACCACCTTGCTGTTCGTCTATTATTTTTAATCAGGGCATGAACTATTCTCAGTTTTGAGTTTATTTACAACTAGCTGCGCCCCGCGGTTTCATCCGCGTAAATGTCGGCCCCGTGGGAATATCGGGATAAAAATGTAGCCTATATGTTAATCCAGGGTGTCAGCTACCTCCATTCAAAATTTTATAAAAATTGGTCCAGCCGTTTGAGCGTAAAGAAGTATCAAACATATAAACACACCCCCACATACCCTCACACTCACAAACTTTCGCCTTTATAATATTAGTGTGATATGATGAAAGAAGACTCCTGCTACGCCATGTTTTGGCTTATTTTTTATAGCTAATTAAAACAGCTAAAGATAATCCCATCACATAAATACAACTTTACTCAAAGAATTAAGTACCGCAGTAAATTATACTTTACCCGATTTCGGTGGGCTAATTAAAAAGGAAATTCCCTCAAATCATAACGGAAGATGGCAATATTCTCAAATTTGAATGAATGTACGTAATTTACGAATGAAAATGGAACCTTTATTTATTCACGTCAGGTATACAATATTACAAAGAGGTAAAATTATTGTATCAAGAAGGCTAATCTTTTTTTCGAGGTCTTCCATCTTACTCGTGTGTTTAGTGAACGATGAGATTAAATATAGTACTTACGTTCCTACATTTCTTTTGTTTCATTAAGAATTTCTTAGTGTAAGTAAATATAAGATATGTTCTCTCAGTTATTGCTTAGGGTATTTGCTAAAGTAGGTACGGTCACCAACAAAAGTCGATTAACACTTCATTTTTTTTTATCTCACTTAGCAACACACACTGAGCAAAATATTTGTTCAAATTTGCATTGTCCTTCTGCTGCAATTTTGAACAAATATTTTACTCATTATCTGAGATTAAAAAAACTGAAGTGTTAATATTTTGCTCAATAACTGAGATTAAAAAAACTGAAGTGTTAATCGACTTTTGTTGCTGACTGTACTATTAATGTTTAATAGGAAAACCCGAGTTACAATTTAAGGGGGATGAGCTAAGGTAGCCCGCTAAATTCAAAACTTACCTTTTTTGCAATTTGCAGGTCAGTGTCGGGTTGATTAAAATATGATTCCCGACCGTAACAAATGTGGCTTTACAGAATTATAATCATTACAATCCGCACACAACTCCTTAAGTTAGAATTGGCCTCAAACACGGATATCCTCAAATGTTACGATTTTATGAAATAGTCATTCAATAATGTAATATGATCTTGGAGAAATGTAGGTATTGATAATTTTTATGATTACAATTATATAAATTAATATTAGTTACGGCCGGGAACACATGTAGATCAAAATATAACCTGATACTGGCCCGCAAATTGCAAAAAACGTAAGAAAATTTGAATTTCACAGACTAAACCGACACGCTTTCGCCATGACCTCTCAAGTTCCGCTAATGAGACACAACAACTGATTTTCTATTGTATCGTGCCACATGTAGTACGCGCGGGACTTGACCGGTTAATATTCAACAAGAACATAAAACTTTGTTACAGTACTAAAGCGAATTCACAAGGGTGCCATCTTGAAAATACGTGCACGTTATAACGTTATCATCATCTGCCTAAGCTTTTCCCAACTAAGTTGGGGTCGGCTTCCAGTCTAACCGGATGCAGCTGAATACCAGTATTTTACATGGAGCGACTGCCTTTTTTTTTTTTTTTTTCGCTGAGTAATGACATTACGCATCTCCGCTCGTAGGGGGACGAGACGGAGTATGTGGGACTCCCTGCCAGGGTGGCAGTATACCCACTAATGGAGCGACTGCCTATCTAACCTCCACAACATTTTTGCTCGGTTCCTAAAAGTCTTAGCTTGATGTTAAGTCGCCTATAGCCTTCCTCAAGAAAGGCTATCAAATGCAAAAAGAGTTTTTGAAATCCGTTAGTTTCAGAGATTTGCGCGTTCAAACCAACTAAAAACAAAAAAAACTGTTTGAATTTAGTATTAGTACATTTATAGAATTATTAACCAAATTCCACCTCCTTTACTAAAAGAATCGAGTTACAATCTCAGAGTTTTCCTTCATAAATTCCTTTTCTTTCCATCAAACGAGGTAAACCTTGTCAATTCGTCCTAATAAGATCGATGATGGAGTCAAACATGTAACCATTCCAATGATGGAGTGGCTCTCATTTTAATTTAGGGTAAAAAAAACATTTTTAGGGTACGGTACGGAAAGAGGGAAAAAGGAAGCCAATAAGATCAACTGACACTAATGAGACACAATTACTTTTTCTATTGTTACCGAACTTAATAAGCTTACCAAATAGACGAGGGATAATTAAATCTATGCCGTCTGGACATCGGTATGTCTGTCACAAGATATCTTTAGAACCGAAATAACAAGCCAGTTAAAAACTATTATCATAATAAATTCGCGGTCTCTACTCAAGAACACGTCTACCCCAACGGTCATCGGTTCTACGGATAATATGACCGGCCCATTGCCACTTCAGCCTGCTTATTCTACAACTTTAGTTCTCTGCCGGATCATCTCGTTGAGCTGAGCGACTTTGAATTTATGGACCAGCCTTACAGTGAGTGTCCACGTTTCGGCTCCGTAAGTCGTAACTGGCAAGACGCACTGATTGAAGACCTTAGTCTTTAGGCTCTGTAGAATACGCGACGAGTGGCTCTTCCTAATCCTTCGGGATTCACAAGTGTAATTTTATGTTGTTGTAAATTATTTTCTACAGGATATGTAACTATGGCTGCTATCATAGCAAATTTCAAATAAAAAGAAGATAATTAACTTAAATCATTTTTGGGGTACGGAACCTTTAATAGGCGAGTCTGACTCGCATTTGTCCTGTTTTAATACATGGCTTTTTGGTACGAAAATGTATCTGTTGATAATATTAAAATTGGTACAACTTTTAACGTTATCAGACCCTGTCAAAAGTTTTCATTTGTTATGGATAGGTTTGCGGTCCGGCATTTCGTTTTGAAAATAGAAAGACATTTTAAATAGAAAACAAATGAATGACGGAATTTGTTTAGGTTTTGAACGATTCGGAATTTAAGTACCTATAAAACAAATGACGGTAGAATTTGTCTTTTTTTTCTGTTAATAAGCGTAAATGAGTGGAACCAATAACAATAATTTATTTGTTTTCATTTGCAAACAAACTTCACCCTTTAGATTGACCTCCTTGGAGACCAGACCACTGCTCTCAAAACGGTAAAGAAAAACATAGTGAGGGAACCGGCATGTCCTAGAACCAGAGAACCAGAACATCCACCAACCCGCACTGGGCCAGGGTAGTGGATTACGGCCCACTTTCTCTCATAGAGAGGAACACCTACTTTCTCTCTGTGTCCCAGCAGTGGGAACATGAAAGGCTGATTATTCTTATGCGTTGGGGCTGAGTTTTAGGGAAAATCTGTTTATCAATTCAAATTCAAACAATCTTCCCAACTATGTTGGCGTTGGCTTCCAATCTAACCGGATGCAGCTGACCCCTTGGTAAGACAGGTTGTCAGACTTTTGTGCGTCTGACTACCCGTACCGACTGTCAAGGATCTACGAATGACAGCCGGGACTAATGGCTTTACGTGCTTTCCGAGGCACGGAGGGGTCTCGGTATGTACCTAATGGATGGTTACCCGTGAACCGACCGCAGCAAGTGCAGCTTAACCTTCGATCGACCCGAGCGCTGTTATTATCATTTAGCCACAAGCCGAACCGAGCCATTTGTCATATTAATTGACAAGTCAACCATCAAGAGGTTTATTGTGTTTTGATTCTGCTGCAAATTGAGGTAGGTATACATCCATCCATACTAATATAATTATATGCGAAAGTGTGTCTGTCTGTCTGTCTGTTACCTCTTCACGCTTAAACCGCTGAACCGATTTAGATGAAATTTAGTATAGAGATAGTTTAAGTCCCGGGAAAGGACATAGGATAGTTTTTATCCCGATATTCCCACGGGATCGAAACTTACGCGGGTGAAACCGCGGGGCGCTGCTAGTAATAAAATAAATTATAATTTAAAATGTGTATACACGGTGTCAGGAACATCGACGCATAACCGTGGATTCAGTATCTATTTGATTCCAAAATCCCCTGTGATGAAATTTTTCGTAGGTTATTTTAAAAAATAATTGCTGTTCAGTACATTTTGACCGGGTAGGCCCTTTTCTATGAAACAGCTGATGTTTTTTAGGGTTCCGTAACCAAAGGGTAAAAATGGGACCCAATTACTAAGACTCCACTGTCCGTCTGTCCGTCTGTCACCAGGCTGTATCTCATGAACCGTGATAGCTAGACAGTTGAAATTTTCACAGATGATGTATTTTTGTTGCCGCTATAACAACAAATACTAAAAACAGAATAAAATAAATATTTAATGGGGGCTCCCATACAACAAACGTGTTTTTTTCGACGTTTTTGCCTTGTGGTACGGAACCCTTCGTGTGCGGTCCGACTCGCACTTGGCCAGTTTTTTATATCAGACGAAAAATTCATGGTTAAAGTTTGAGGGTCGATGTCCCTGTCACCCTTTATAATATGACATTACAAGTACAGTCACGAGCATAAGTATGTATAGGTACACTTGGCTTTATTCAAAGGCGATTTTCTCCTTTATTTTTTAATGAAATTTTATATTATTACGAACATAGTATTTTCGAACCCATAGGTTTATGTAAAGTGTCGTATTTCAACGTTGCATTGGTTATTTCATGAAAAAATCGCAATTGAAAGTTGCCAAGTGTTGACATATTATTGCTCGTGACTGTACATAATATAATTATTAGGCATGTCTTCAAAGTGCCATTTATTATAACAGAATTAATACAGGTGCCTTGAGCGATAGAAATTTCTGACATGTCAGACGGAATTTGGATGATTTAATTTTGATATATTTGAGGTAAACATGAGAAGTTTATATAATTATGTGTTAAATCTTAGAAAGCTCTTTAGATGTACGTATATTGGATAAGGGATTTATTAAATCTTGTGGTTATCGTTATCTACTGATGTATAAAATAGTTAGAACCAGATTAGAAATCGAGTAACAAGTACAATCCCTATGGTTAATCTGTTTGATCTATTATATCGATGTAATTAATATGACAAACGGCTCGGCTCGTGTTTAAATGTTAATAGCGCATGAGTCGATCGAAGGTTAAGCTGCGTTTGTCGCGGTCGGTTCACGGATGGGTAACCATCGTCATCATCTGCCTTGCCTTTTCCCAACTATGTTGGGGTCGGCTTCCAGTCTAGCCGAATGCAGCAGAATACCAGTATTTTACATGGAGCGACTGCCCATCTGACCTCCACAATTGTTATTCAACCAATCTGTCTAGCCTTTTCCTAACTATGGTTAGGAAAAGGCTAGACAGATTGGTTGAATAATAAATTATTACAGTTTCAGTAATAATTTAAAATAAGGTATATACTTATCGTAAGGTAAAATGTTTGCATATTAGATACAGAAGCTAATCACCGAAACTTTTGCCACAATTATAAACAAACGCAATGTAGACTTAAACAGGTAAGTACTTCTTTCATCCTTTAGCTAATTTTCGACCATAATGACTAAACTTTTAAAAACAAAAGGTTTTAAAACGACCTAAACATGAAAAACCGCTCCAACATCGCATTTTGAACGTAAACCGCGATTGATCGGAATCACGACGCAACTTTGCGGCCAGACTTGGTAAATAAAAAAAAGTTGGAATCAAAATGGCGGCACTTTAATGCCCACTCAAACAAAGCGCGAAGTCTAATGGAAGCCCCTGAATTTTAATCCAGATCGAGCGACCTCCATCGACCGCGGCCTCTAAGGTAGAGTGCAACAGATGAATTATGAATTATTTATCTAGATTTTTTGATGATCGGGGGCTTTATCAACTTCTATACAAATAGACTTTATCAACTTCTATACAAATGAAATGAAATTGTTTTTTCTGTAATTATGATATCGGAATCACTTTTACACGTCATATAAAAAAACCGCCCAAGTGCGAGTCGGACACGCACACGAAGGGTTCCGTACCTCAGTCAATATTTAACACCACATATTAAAAAAGTTAATAAGAAACCCGACTACGGTAAAAAACTTAATTTGAAAAAACTGAAAATCTAAAAACAAGCCCATTTTAAATTAAATAAAAGTTGGAAGGAGGCGGGATCCATTTGAATTTGAAAATATAATAAAAATGGTATGGGTCCCGCCTGCTTCCAACTTTTATGGGCTTGTTTTTATTAGCCTCTCAGTTGTTTTTAATTAACATAAGTGTTTTACCGCAGTCACATTTTTTATTTTTTTAATAACTTCTTTTTTATTTCAAAATTTTTAGTTTACAAATGTGAAAGATTTTGCAGAAGATTTAGTTCTTGGTACGTGTTTTTTACGATTAGTCACTTCGAATTACTTTTAACCATATAAGTTGTATATATATTTGTAATTAAACCCTTTTAAAACCCTTTATTTTGATACCCCTCTCGATAGGTTTTGAGAAAGAAAAAAAATTCTTGAAGACATAATATGGCGCCAAAACCACCCAGTGTCACTTTCACAATTAAGACGAATCTAACGGCACCTCTCAAGCTGAAATCGATCAAGCCGTTTAGGCTACAGAGCGTGCCAAAGAAATATACATACATACATACACTCGAAAAAAAATAAAAAAAATAACCCACCTTCTAGCGCAGTCGGGTAAAAAACAGGGTTCTTGTATGACCCACTTTCATTTTTAACTTAATTACCTGACCAACCAACTAGTCCAAGATACTAACTCTAAGATAGATAGATCTTGGATTAGTTGGGTCTCGAAGTCTTCAAATTAATAAACAGAGAAACATTCAATAAATATTCAATCAATAAATAAATACAATCATCAATAAATATTTTATATTTAATAAATATATTTAGATACTTTTTCACCTCATTATTCATGGATAAAGCATGAACAACCTATCAATCTGCCTAGCCTTTTCCCAACTATGTTGGGGCCGACTTCCAGTCTAACCGCATGCAACTGAATACCAGTATCATATAAAGAGTAACCGCATCTTATCTCTACAACCCAGTTACTGGATATAACAGACTAACCTCACTATATCTATATACATAGAGATGCCAAAGATGGAATAGCCATTTTAAAAAAGCATTCAGAATCCATCGCTCTTTTCATAGCCCTGTCTTATAGCGAAAAGTTGGTAACCCAGGACTTATCGTACAAAGTCAGAACTCTCTCTGATTCCCTCATAATAAATCCGTATCATAATCCTAGCCCAGGGAGTAGAACAAACATTTGTTACTAAAGATATACCCGCGGCTTTGCCCAAATAAACCGTTTATTCGCAAGTCTGTTTAAAACCTATTCGCTAGTCTGTTTAAAACCTATTCGCAAGTCTGTTTAAAACCTATTCGCAAGTCTGTTTACAACCTACTTTTTGTTCTTACAATTGTGTTAGTTTGGTTGTTTGTTACTCAATCAGAGCGTTTTTGACACCTACGAGTCTAATCTAAGGTCTCAAATGTATGTTTCCAATTGTTGTTATTTCAAGTTAAACAAATATTAACTTTATTTTAGTATGAATTAAGTTGATTACAGAGTGAGTAGCACTATTTAAAAAGTTATGAAAACGTTTAACGTTGTAGCGTGAACTGAACTTTATCGTGTTGGATTTAGATTTAAAGTTACTTTTCCATAAACTCATAGATATTTGCCTACATTTTTGGCAAATAAATCACGAATGCAGATGATAACATCCGGGGTAATAGGCTATTTGACAATGTAAAAAATAAGGTCATAATTATTGACACTCGTATAGATTATCGCTTTTAAAATCGATTTGCATTAATTTTACTACAAAACAATGTATTATTTATAAAAAAATCCCGAAAAAACTTCATCTTTTTAAATCTGGCGCCACGTAATCGAAAACGGTCTGGATTGGCTGAACTTAAGATGACGTCATGATTTAGTAAATTTCTGTCTATCGTTGACAGAACAGATGACTTTTGTCTAGTATCTCGACCGTTTCAACGTTTGTTTACGTGAATCGTGACGTCACGACGCCATATTGTTAAAGATAGCGTTTTGGCGGCTTATTTAAACAGTACATTTTTATTTACTATTTTTTAAAAGAAATACATTATGCAATTTGAAATAATAGGTTTTTGTGGGCTCGTTAGACACCATTAAATAATCTGAGATGTTTATCAGAAACCAGTCAAATAGCCTATTGCGGAACACTTACCTACAATGGCAATTGTTTTCATTTTGACAGTTCAACAACATTCCTTGCGTCATTTACGTTGTTTAGCATACGAATTTTTCAAACATATGAAGCAATGGCTTAGCAATTTCCTTGAAAATCCTCGGATTTTAATTGAAATTTTGTTACTCAATTATTGAGGTGCTGGATTAACGAATAAAATAACTTTTAAGTAAGTTAGTTACAACAGCTAGTCGTAATATTATTGTGTTGTCAGTGTAGCCGCACTGAAATTTGGGTCTAGAAACTCGGCAAACCGGACTAATTAACTGAATACTGAAAGCTTGATAGTCTCTGATTAGTAAACTAGCTATGAAATATCATGTTAGTTTGTTGAGTATTGTACATACCTACCACAATCATAACAAACAATGGAATAATTAGACCGGGGATTTGATTACTAACATAATTATCAAATTATTCATACATTTTTATGAATAAGCTAGCTGACCCGACAAACGTTCGTACCGCCTCAGAATCAAAACACAAAATGTATGAGAAAATGAATTATCTTCATTTTATTTTTTCGTGAATTTGTCCCGTGTTTTAATAGTTGTGCTGCTATTCGGGGCGAAGACAAATCTAACAAATCAAAGATCATAAAAATCAGTCCAGCCGCTCTTGAGTTACAAATGGTGTAACTAACCCGACTTTGTTTTATATTTAAAGATGGTTATGGTTACTATACATAATTTAAAAAGCTGGTAGTCTTAAAATAATAATAATTATGTACAAGTATGATGATGGGACTCCCTTTTCCGCACTTAGACTCTCATTCGGTCCGTTGTGCGTGGATATGTACAAGTATATCAAAAAGGAAAGCAAATAATCAAAGGGCTTCAAAAAGACGTCCGCATCGCTGACTATCGCCGAGAGACTCTCTGGGAACAATCGGTAAAAATACAAAATTAAAGTACGCATGGAGTACGTAGACACATTCCCTTTATGAAGTCGGTTAAAAATAACACAAAAAATTTATAAAACCTCTAAAAACCAGTCATGACTACAAAAAGCGAGCGAAGCAATTCCGAAGAGGGCTACTTAAAACAAGTTCGTATAGGATTAGCTATGCTAATGCTAGTTGCATATGAGCCGACCTGACCTGTTTATGTAAAGTACTGGTGTCTATATACATACGTGTATATATGTGCTATGCAGCTTAGTTTAGACTAGATTCGGGCCAGGGTCGCCTTTTTGCTGCAAAAGATAAAGATTGGCCAGAGAACGGAAGCTTTAATATCAGGGTTGATTTTGTATAGATCTTTTGTACAAAATAAAAAGCGAAAAGATGATGCGATATATGTGTTTTTTGGGGAATATACAGGCTTGATTTTATTTGAGTTAATTTTATCGGGAGTTTCAAAAACAACTGAAGGACATGGTTGTTAATTATAACGAAAACCAAAACGTTCGTAAATACAAATTCTCTAAGCTCACAGAAGAAACTGTGATCACAATTATTTTATTCTAGAATTATAAAAATAAACTCACAAGGAAGGTTTTCCTTGTGAGTTTATTTTTACTAGCCCTTATACCACTGATAATTATTAATCTTGTTTTCAAAGATGAAAAGAAAAAAAAACTCAGAAAATATTTATAATTTGCAAGACAACTTACAGTCTCGAGCATAAACACAGACCCTGCCACCCTGTGTATTATTGAACAGCTCGGCATTAACATTTGATTATATGATTCATCCATTAATATATCGTTTCACTTGTATCTCAGTTCATACATAATATTTTTTGCCACCATACTGCATTTTAAATTTATTGATAAATCCATCAATCATTACATAAAATAGTTTATTGTCTCCCCTGAAATCTTGACTATAAACACAGAGGTTTTGGCACGCACAACGACGATATATGCTGCCACTTATAAATATATGCCTTCCAAAAATTATCACATAACAATCAGATATTATTGGCGAGCTGTTCATAGTTATAATATATTTATGCTCATGAGTTCATGACTCATATTCATAAATGTATATTTATGTCAAGAATTTCCTCCTTGTCAATATCCAAAGAGCCCAATAAATATTTCAACAAGGACATAAATTCAAAGTAAACTTTGTTAATAAACGGCCTTTTTCCACTTATCCCCGTAAATGAAAATCTGGAGTTTGACGAACTTTCATAACTTCGATAACTTCCTAAATTGGAACATCTTTGTATATTTAAGAAATATTTATGGATTGAAAACAACCTTTCCAGCTATAATATGATTAATATATAACATTTTGGCGACATTGGAGTAGTACCTAGGACTTAAACGTACTCATCATCATCATCATTTCAGATGAAAGATATAGGACATAGGCCTCCCCCAAGCACCTCCACTTCAACCGGTTATGTGCTTCTCGCATCCAACGGGTTGCTGCGGCTTTCACAAGGTCGTCGGTAACCAAGGGTAGGCGGACCGCCGGGTACTAGGGGCCCGAGTGTTTGTGCTTGTCATTTGGGAGGAGGGGGTTTGCCATAATCGCCACGCTTGACAGGCGGGTTGGCGATCGCAGTATGGTATGGTGGTGGAATGCACAGAGAACGCTGCTGCCGATTCTCCGATACAACCCTTAGTCGCCTTTTACGACACCCACGGGAAGTATGGGGTGGTGCTATTCTTTAAGTCCGGCACCACACAGACTCTAAACATACTCTTATTTAGCGAAATGCAGGTTTACTTATATGTAGATACGTACACCTCTGCCTAACCCTTTAGGGCATACAGGCGTGATGTTATGTAGTAGAAGTAGAGCTGCTTCTGAAGGAACTCTTGCTAAGAAGTACTAACACTACACATTATGTCTATTTCTGCCACCGAGAAACTTTGTTTTATGTTGGTTTTAAGATAGCGTGTGTGAGTGTAGCTTAAGTAGGTAATTGCAGTCTTAACCTTTTGAACGCCATTGTCACATATACGTGACAAGCAAGCGCGTGCCCTGTACGCCAGTCGTGTGTCGCCTATCCTATTACGAGCGACACAAATATGTGACAAAAAATGCGGTGCACTCGGGTTTCATGTATCACGAAATAAACAATTAAATCATTACTTTTGTGTGTTTTTATTTGTATACCTTAAATATTTAAAATTGTGGCTTGGCGTGGAGGGCACGCGCGTGCATTTATGCTCTGGCATTCAAAAGGTTAAGGAACTTTAGAATGGCGACCCATGATCTGTGTCTTTGTTTACTACAAATGTCCATAGGGGTCGGTCAACACTAACCCCCTTACTAATAACCGTTGTATAGCGTTTTCATAGTTACATAACGCATTGTCTTCTTCTTTCGAAAGTCAAATTACTGACGACTGCAAGAGAAAAATCAGTGTGTAACTATTCATCTGATATAATACGTTTATTAGTAAGGGGGTAATTATCAACGCCATATTAAATCTAACTGACAAAAAATTTAGGTACACAAATAACATTTTCATAGCAGGTACAGACGCCAGCACATCAAGCTACTACTTTCTGTCAAATTTCTTTAATAGATTTTCAACTTTATCGCTAAAGCATAAGGTTCAATGTTGATTGGGAAAATTAGACAGTTTCGGGTAGCTTGATGTGCTGGCGTCTGTACTTTGCAGAAAACCTGTGAAAAAAGTTGTAAAATTGTCGGACTGTTGGACTGTCGCGCGCCGGTAACCTGTCGGCTATTTAACAAAACCGCCAAGTTTTATTAAAGAAAGAAAAATGTATTTATTTGTTACAGAAACAAGAGCGCACAAAAAGATTTGGTAAATAGGACCTAGGTAGCCGTCTTCACGTTTGCCTTACAATAACATAAAAACAAAACATTATTCTTCATCTGCGTAACAGCAACGCGCCACAAAAGGAATTACAATACTCAAGTAACAGCATAATGTTATTAGTCTATAACATTGACTTATTTAATACTTACTGAAATCATTGGAAATCATTGATGTTCCCTGAAATCTCGGTCCCAGCAGCAGCTGGGACACAGATTTCCCTCTCACAGAAAGGAGGACTCAAGCCTCCTCTCCGAGTGGACCGTAATCCACGTGGGCCCAGTGCGGGTTGGTAGATGCCACATGTCTTCGAATTGTTGGTTCTAGGACATGCCGGTTTTCTCATGATGTTTGCCTTCACCGTTTTGAGAGTAGTGGTGTTGAAATAATTTACATAAAGTAAAGCGCCTGTCTGGGCTCGAACCCCCAACCTACAACTCGTAAATCGCTGCTAAGTAATAGAAAGCCTGCAAAATACATTTTCAAAATGATTCACTCAGAATTCAGTACCCAATCGATACCTTCAATCTCCTCTCTACCTGTGTAGGCTTGAGTTACTACGGGATAGTAACAAGAATTCTTGAACAATTGAATTTCCGAGAGCCGGGGAAAATCTCACTCGTTATAGAATAATGGATTTCAATTTGTTTTCTCAATGTAGACTGCGATTGGTATTATGTACTTGAACAAGATAAAATATTAATGCAATCCGCTTTATATCTTTACTGAATTGTAGCTCAAATTGTTCAGTAGGATGAAATTGCGGTATTTCCAGTTTTAATACTGGAAAACGTTTTAATGATTATTAATTTAATGAAAATTCAGATATGAATACGGGCTATGAATCCGTGTTTGGTAAAGCTTCAATTTTGGAATAATAATTGGCTTGGATCTATAGGGTAGTAAGTAGTAGGGACATCAACACGCAATTTGTAACCATGAATTTAACACATGATTGTAGAACCCCTAGCGTAGAAATTATTCGTCGGTTATCAAAAAAAGTTCCACACAATGGGTGCCTGAAGATGGAACGCGTCGCCGAGGCCGGCCCAGAAAGAGATGGCGAGATGACCTGGACGCGTACCGCGAGGGCTGGTTCGAGGTGGCGCGGGAAGAGAGTTTCTGGAAGGATTTGGGGGAGGTCTTTGCCCAGTGGGACAGTACAGGCTATCAAAAAAAAACACACTCACCCTACGCGGTCGAAAATGAAACAGTTAATTTTGTTTTATAACCGACGTAAAACTTCAACGCAGAGGTTTTAAAATCCTGTACTGAATCCATGGTTACAGGTTGCGCGTCGATGTCCCTACCACTCTGTATAAGCGGTCATAAGTTTGAGCTTCGTCTTTTTGCACTTGCATGCCATTGCACTAACACCGCTCAAGCACAATATTAATTTATATATTACTAGCTGCGCCCTGCGGTTTCACCCGCGTAAATGTCGATCCCGTGGGAAAATCGGGATAAAAAAGTAGCCTATATGTTAATCCAGGGTGTCAGCTACCTCCATACAAAATTTTATCAAAATTGGTCCAGCCGTTTGAGCGTGAAGAAGTAACAAACATATAAACACACACACATACACACACACTTTCTATTCCGTGCTCACAAACTTTCGCCTTTATAATATTAGTTTGATTTATTATACCTAATATTGTATACAGTCAAGTATTTTCTAATTAAACAGACAGCTGTGCTGCTGAGGAGTTTGTTGCGCCACTTCTTCTCCCCAGCGAAAGCACTAGGAAGTGGTGAAGGGGGGCCGTTTTGGGGGACTGTCTTTTGTAATTTTGACGTTCGAAAAGTGCTGATTCTCAGCGTAGTTTGAATAATAACGTTTGATTTTGATTTTAACAAAAGAAGGAAAAGGGGGAAATGGCTAGGCAGATGATGATGATTTTGATTTTAATTCGAAATTTTAGAAACAACAAAAATATGCAACTACCACAATTAGGTTCATTACAATACGCCGTAGATGCTCGAAGGTTTTCGATATCGGAAAAAGAATTAGGTATGGAACTCTAATGGAGTTTGGCAGGACAATTGGCAAGGGACAGTGATGACAGGTGGAGTAAGGCAGTGACCGAGTGGCGCCCAAGGACTAGAAGGCGAAGTCGGCTTTCGTCCGACGGCGAGATGGACGGACGGCAATGTTGCCATCGCGGGCAAAACCTGGATACGGCCAGCAAAGGAGCGTGGGGACTGGCACAAGCCAAAAGAGGCCTATGCTCAACAGTAGAAGTGAAGTCTAGTTGTGGATGATGATTATGACGTGAAATCGTATCGTGTCCTGCGTATCCTGTTGTCTGCACGTTACAGGAAATGATAGACGCTACTGAAGGCGCCAAACTCGTAGGAAAGTGGAGAATGAAAGCCACCGACAGCTAAGAAGAAGTTTCTTTACGTAAAAGATCGTTGATCATAGCATTTTCCTTCACAACCGACATCTATACAGTTGAGTAAACTCGCGGTCTTAACTACTGATTTAATTATCCCTCAAACAAAGGAACAAAACAAAAGAAAATCTCGTATCTAGCCAAACTGCGCAACAAACAAGTCAATCAGATGTTCAGTGAAACAAGTTGTAACAACACGCACTAACTCTTAGCACAAACGTTGCGGATTTAACGCAACTCCGTCAAAGACTATAATTAAGCCGAGAACTCACCGCACGGTGGAAACACGGAGTATGCACGGATGGAGTGCCAATGTACGGTGAACGGTGACAACGGCTATTGGCGCGTAAACCTTCAGTTCGGTAGGTACTCGTAACAGATTCTTGAATTTTCATTTTAGGGCGTTTTATGCATTGCTATTTATGAATATCAATGCATAACTAGACTTTTTATCGAAAATGACTCATGCTGACACACAACGTTGATTTAAGGCACAAGACGGTGTAAAGCATTGTGCTGTAACCAATACCACACAATTTTTGAACATGCCACTCGCCTTTCAATCAACTTTTCATATCGCAGTTCACTGCTGGACATAGGCCTCTCCCAGGCTACGCCAAAACACCCTGTCCCCGCCTTCTCCACTCGCCTTTATCATAGCAAAATAACACACGAAAGTACAATCTTGAAACAAACCTGACACCAGCCTTGTCTCATAAAATGGCGTAAATTGCCAAAGCAAAGTATTTGATCAGCACTCCATTTCCATAAGTTAGCAATGTTTTAGACGCCAGATTATCCCTATGAAGGGAGATTTGCTAAATTCCTCCCGAGCAGAGTTATTCGAGCGCTGAAATGTGCCCACCGGCTGACGGTGGAGCTTAATTCTTGAAGGCTCTTTTTATGTCAGCGGCAATATTGGCTGGTTGGGATTTCGGCAACATTATTGTGGCTTTTAAAGGATTTCGAAACTGGTAATTAGCCTTTGCATGCAGAGTATGTGACACTGCCAAATAATTATCGTTACGTTACGTATGCATGTATAAAAGTAGGTACGGTATATACTTTGAAATTAATAGAAATGCGTACCTAGTCGTAATCAATTTTTGTTTTTTTTTTCTAAATTATATTTTATTGCTATATTTTTTAATCCCCTAGTGGGATTTATAGATGTCCATAGGTGTGTCCGTAGCATCACAACGGGCCCTATCAGAATACCAGCGCCGCTGTATTTATTTTTTAAATTGCCAGATTCGTATCTCAGCATAACGCCTTTTTGGCCCACAGTCGCAGGTCTCTTTTTTTATTTGTTTTTAATGTAACGTTGTTAGTTTTAAATGCTCATTTTTTATAATTAGCATTTCCTGTGCATGTCCCAAATAAAACAAAATCTTTTCTTTCTTCTCTTTCAATAATAAATTGACTGAAATGTGTAACTGGTTGTGACTTGTCAAATATTTGTCACAGGTCAGGAACGTGACATATATGTGACATATATTTGACAATATATTTGTCACATGTCACTTGCCTGATATATTATATTTCCTTTGAAATGATATTAAGCCAACCTGTATATATCTCGTATAAAAGAGTAATGTATTCTTTATAGAAATAAATATCTTAAACCAAAAACCAGAAATTATTTCTTAATCCTAATACTGACCCAAGTACACAATCATAGTTGTACTCATTGCTATTAATTGATTGATTGAAATAGGTTTAACTTATTTGGCAATACATAAGCAAGAACGTCTGTGGTCCATAAACAAAAACGGCTGACCAGTAAGCAAATATCAGGTTACAGCAGAAGACCAAAACGTTTAAATTCAATTCGCAATCTCATCTCACCGACAATCAATGTCTAAAACTTGTCAAAAATTTTGGTAAATTGATTGTATTTTTGACAGATCGAGACTGAGATTACAATGCGAACGTTCTTAAAAATACGGGAATTGCCCCTCTGATATTTTTGTCGACTGTGTCACATGTCACGTTTCGCTATTACTACGCAATGATATTATAAAGGAAAGATACGCTACGTTCATACTGAGCGACGTTCTGTATTGTTGCGTTGTTATTACAAAGTACTTACTGCGATAGATAATACGGAACGTATGACGCAGAAAAAAATAGCTCTGTAGTGTGTTGCTCACTGCTATTAGCGGACTAAATTAAACTACAACAATTGTCTGAATTTGTCTGCAACAATTTGCGCGCGCTATTGCGATATCTACCTCTTTAGGCCGCTTTCACATTAGAACGTTAGCAGCGCGACAGTAGCGCGGCAGAAGCAGAAACCTTCACGCACGCTTCTGTTTATAATATGAAATTCTTACTGGGCGACAGTCGCGCGTCAGTCGCGCTGCTAAAGTCGCCTAAATGTGAAAGCGCACTTAATATAATATCATTGTTGCTACGTCCATTTCCATCAGGTTCCATATGATTCCAAAAGGAAATACTTCCACTTTTACGATTCTCGATTCTTCCTTTACAGATTTTATTATAATTTTACAGCACTTTCAAACTTCTACCCTCGATTTAATCTTTAATGACCAGACGATTTATGGGCTTCAATAAAATCAGTCAAGGTTATCCTAAATCTAATAGCCACCATCTTGGGCTTTGTTTTAGACGATAATTACGCCAATTACATTGAAATTCTGCCCAAATAAGTTATTACAGCTACTTCAAATTTGTGACCTACCTGTTATTAGGTTTACACGAGTTAGTAGTAATTGGGCAATTTACCTATTTTTATTTTCCAATTTTATTTTAGCATATTTCTAATTCTTATAGTATTTTGTTCACCACTAGTTTTCCCTGACACTTCGTGTGGTATAAACTATAAAATCTAATTAGTAAAAAAAACTGCTATGCTAGATTTCAGGGGAATAATCAATCTACATTTGTGCCTAATTACATCCAAATCCGTCACGCGGTTTTGTCGTTACCAAACAAACATTCATACTCATGTATTACATAACAGATCATACCATAACATCACGCCTATAATCACCGACGGGTCAAGCAGAGGTGTGCCTATAATACCCTCACTTCACTGGTTACGTTTAAGTCCAGTGAAATATGGGGCGAGCCTATTGCCATCAACCGGTCACCAACCCAGGCTCAAGGTTGCTACTGAGAAATTCCTTATGGAAAAACCCAATAACACTTTGTCTGACCTCATGCGCAGCATGGGCTTGTGACCACTAGACCAACGAAGCATACCATTATTAGAAAACATTGCCATTTCGCAATGTTTTCTAATTTCCTCAGATTGAAACAATATTTTTAAACCACGATGAGCTGCCGTCTGTACAAAACAAAAGGATCCAGTACAATCGTCACTCATATTCAAAATAAAAATAAACTACACCATTGCCCCAGTTTTTTTTTTCTATTTACAGATAGCAAATTAGTTCTCTGTAGGGTCCTCTGAAACTTAAGTTGCGTGCACGGTGCATAGGCACTACAAATTGTGTATGCTCTATTCATTCGTTTTAAACTCTTTGCGTTACAACCGAGCTCTGCAGTCGACAGCTCAAGAGCGCGGACGGTACGATCGATCGGTTTAAAAAAAAAATGTGATTCATCGTTTGTTGTTTCTGTTGCTAATTACTTTTTAATAAACTTCGGTAATGCATTTCAGAAATATGAATTCAATTTCGAATAAGGTTTTTTGTAATTGAATCCTAAGCCGTTTATTTATATTTATTTAGGTATTAATACTTAATTGTACACCACACAAAAAAAAATACTAAAAGCTTTTTAAAAATAAATAATATTTTCTATTATAACTTGAAAATGAGTAAATCAAGAAACCGAATTAGCATTTAAAAGAAATGTCTGAACTGGACTGGAATATTTAATAATTAGTGCCCGACCAAAACACGATTTTCAGCCGAAACCGAAAGCGAAACTGTAACCGAACTTTCGGTTTCTTTTCTAGTTTCGGCCGAGACCGAAACTTATGAAGTTAAGAAAAAGTTTGTTAATTACATGACACTGTTTTCTGAGACGCGACTTTTTCCGTAATTAAAAAAAAAATACTTTTGGGTATAATTTTGCAATCATCTTCTTTTATCCAAAGAAAAAGTTTTTGCCAGCCAGATCAGAAGCCAGATTTTGTGTTAAAAACTGTCGAAATATCAAAATGGCGGCTGAAAAATGAGTCCTAACTTAAATAAGGGCCTTAGCAAGATATGCTGTCGTTAATTTTTGCGATTAGCGATTTAGTAATTTTTCAGATGCTCCATTCAACCCTTAACACCACAAAATTTAACCATTAGCAATCAGCGATTTAATCGCTTTTCCGGTGTTCGATATAGGTTCCTAACGACAATCATCATTTCAGCCGAAAGATGTCCACTGCTGGACATAGGCCAATAAATAAATAAAAATGACAATGCAATGTTTTATTTCGCCGCCGACGCATAGGTACTCAAACGATACGAGTCGCCAAAACGGGAAGAATAGAAGTAATCGCTGTAACTTGTGATATTGCTAATGTGACTGAATGCACAGTGTATTTTTTTCAATTATCACAAATTAATCCAACAAGCCACTCCAAGCAAGATCACAAATTAATAAAAATACTTCATTAAAGCATCAAAAAGACCTGCAGCAGAAATCTTTTGTTGTTTCCTTCAACGATATGTCCCAACTAGATAGGGCCCGATCCGGAAGTTGGGTAGCTTTCTAGAAATCCGACTAAAGGTATTTAATGATTGATCAATGTGAAGGTATTTCCAAACTAACGCATTAATTATTTTCAACTAGCTGCGCCCCGCAATTTCACCCGCGTAAGTGTCGATCCCGGGGGAATATCGGGATAAAAAGTAGCCTATATGTTAATCCAGGGTTTCAGCTACCTCCATACAAAATTTTATCAAATTGGTCCAGCCGTTTGAGCGTGAAGAAGTAACAAACATACACAAAGGGCTTAGAGACTATAAAAAAAACTAGCTGCGCTCCGAGGTTTCACCCGCATAAGTCTCGATCCCGTGGAAATATCGAGACAAAAAAATCCTATGTCCTATTCCAGGTCATGGTCTACCCATGTGCTAAATTTGATCCAAATCCGTTCAGCCATTTCAGCATGTGAGGGTAACAAACAAACTTAAAAAAAATCAAATATTTTCTCTTTAGTTAAGACAACAGTTATTTTTCTTCCTCATTCAAACCAATTACACATAAAATCCACGCTTATACTGCTATTACTCAAGAAAACTTTAAATAAGTCCCGTACAGCAATATAAATAAGTTGAAGTCTTCAGGAAACTTTGATAAAGCTATTCCGAATGTCTAATTAAGCCATAAATGTCGACTCCTCTCCTCATTAGGAATTAATGTTCTGAAAGCTCCATGTAATTGAACAGAATATCAAAATTTTACATACCAAAGACTTGTATAACTTTTGACTAGCGATTTGCCTGCGACTTTATCCGCGTGGGTTACAACGCATTTCACCCTTATAAAGGGTTAATTATTTTTACAAGCTTCTATTTAACTTGCTTTGTCAGTTAATTAGTATGTATTGGTTAAATCTTGCAAGCTGGATTAAAACCAGTTCCTCCTACTTATGGATTTGAAATTTTGCATGTTGATTCTGTTTCGAAGACAATGCATTTTTATGATGAGCTCAAAAGCACTAAATAAACCTTAGTCTAACAAAAAACTTTAATATTGTTTCAAAAGCTTGAGGCGTGAATGTCCTTCTTATACACTTTAAAATAAGCCTCAAGCTTTTAAGAACATGTGAGAGTTCTTTGTGAATTGTATTTAAGCTTGTTTTTAAAAATGTTTTACTTTAATTTTATTATGATTCATGTCGGGCCGTTGTATCTATGCTAGTTGGGCGGTAAACTGGTAAACTCTGCTTGCGAGATGCAGGATTGCGTGACGTCAGTATGACGCGTTGTTCGCATGTGGCGTTGCAGATACTGCTACAAAACTATTCCCTACTGCCTTGTTAACTTAGTAGTCGCAGCGCTACTCCATGAGCATGAGATTCGGTACCCGTGTCAAGCAAAGCGAATTATTGGAGCTTTTTATCTGGAATCTCTCAGTAGCAGCCCGGAGCTTGGATGTGTGCCTTGTTGATAGCGATAGGCTCGCACCCTATTACATGAGACTTAAAATAGCTGGCGAAATGTGGGTGTACTGTAGGTAGACCCCTGTCTAACCCTTCGGGGAATAAACGGATTTGAATAAAACTTGGCACACAGATAGTTTATAACCTGGATTAACACATAGGAAACGATGAATAATGGGATACTTTCCGACATCTACGCTGATAAGCCACGGTCAAAAGCTTAATATGATATCTAGTTGTTAAAAAGCATGCCTATGTTTTTCCTCAAGGTGCAAGCTATCTTTTGCACCAAGTGCCGTGTAAATCGGTACCTACAGCGGTTCAGCCGTGATAACGACAGACAAACAGACACACAAAGACAGTTTCTCAAAATTAAAACAATTATTAGGATGAAAATAATTATATGGCGAATAAATCTGTAAGGAACCCTTCCTTACAGATATATTCACCAGCTCGAGTTAAACAATTACATTGTCTAACTTTCTTAATAATCCTTCTTGTAACGATGTGTAATATGATTCTCTTTATACGGTTCAGCGTCATGTAACTTTTACAGCGTGTGTGTTCTCTTGGGGGTAGGCAGATTTGTAGCTTCAATAACGACCACCATAACCATAATCAGCCTATAATGTTCCCACTGCTGGGACACAGGCCTCCTCTCAATGAGAGGGAGTGGGCCGTAATCCACCACGCGGGCCCAGTGCGGGTTGGTGGATGTCACATGTCTTCGAATTTTTGGTTCTAGGACATGCCGGTTTCCTCACGATGGTTTCCTTCAACGTTTTGAGAGCAGTGGTGATGAAATAATTTACACAAAGTAAAGCGCCTGTCTGGGTTCGAACCTACGACCTACAACTCGTAAATTAATGTCGTCACAATTATTTAGATGGTTTTGTAAAAGTATGTGATTTTATTTGCTCGATAACATTAATGTTTATTCCTTCTGTGTATAACCCTTCGTATTCGGAACGTAGATCCAAGCGAGACACAATGGCTTTTTAATTGTGTCTGTAATTACGGCATTCAACCGGATAATAATAAAACCGTGTTAAAATTCCCAGCAGTGCGATTCTATAACCATCTCACCGTGAATACTTAGGTGAAGTGAGCGTGGAGTGAGCTGTCAATAGTGTCAATTCCTAGCAAAAACAAACTCACTTCACCTAAGTTTTCACTGTCAGATTTTTACAGAATCGACCGGCTGAACAAGAAAAATAACAACTGCATATTTAATTTATAACATCTATAGATCTGCATGTCTTTTATCTTTCTTTAAATAAGAGGATTCAGCTCATTTACTTCACAAGGCTCTGAATTTTATGGATAGTAGGTATTAGTATCGCTATCACTGACGCTCTGTAAAGGTGCGTACAGACAGTACGAGGCATGAGCTTTGTATGGTCAGCCACGCAAGTGACACATGCCTTAGGCTAACTTATAAAAAAATGCAAACACATTTTTGCGCCACGGATGTAGCTCATCCTACGCACTGTCTTGACGTTTATTAAGGCAAATTCGCAAATCTTAAACAGGCGACACCTTTTTATGCCTAATATTCTCTCTGTTAATCATTAGGTTTACTAAAGGATCGAGCACCAAACTTGAAGAAAAAAAAATTTTTTAGTTTATTTCAAGATTACCTCTACAACTTCAGACCGATACTGACCACTTCGTTCCTTACCAATACCAATACATGGACTTATAGGTACACACATAGGAACATACACATAGGAACGTACATCTAGCGTGTCGGTACCATTAGCAAAGTTCCAGAAGCTTGTGTTACAAGTAGTTTGTTTCGAGTTAACCATTCCACACTGAGTTAAGATTTCTGTAGGGTAGTTTGTACAAATGTGCACCAGAATGTGAGTCTTTGTTTAGCTTAACGAGATATATGAAAACAAATGAATATATGTATGGGTAGGTATGTAGCTTCTGATGTGACTTCGCATACTTGTTTTGTCAACGTTTTTTTAAGTTTGTTAGAGGAAAAATAGACAAAGGTTTTTGATGCAGTTCTAACAGAGCTGGACCACAAAAATGTTTTAATTATCTTAATAGTTTCGTATTTTTTCTTCTTTTTAGGGTTCCGTACCTCGAAAGGAAAAAACGGAACCCTTATAGGATCACTTTGTTGTCCGTCCGTCTGTCTGTCACGACCCTTTTTCTCAGGAACGCGTGGAGGTATCAAGCTGGAATTTATATCAAATACTCAGGTCTACTGTCCCTTAGAGCTGTGAAATAATCAAGCTTCTAAGCCAACGCAATCAAAAGATACAGGGTATTTCCCGTGAACTCAGAATCTTGAAATTTGGTACGAAGCAATGTCTTGTAGCACATTTATAGGGAAAATTCCGAAAACTTTAAATTTTTAGTTACATCACATTTTTTTTTTTATAATTATAAACTTACTAGCTGCGCCCTGCGGTTTCACCCGCGTAAATTTCGATCCCGTGGGAACATCGGGATAAAAAGTAGACTATATGTTAATTCAGGGTGTCAGCTACCTCCATACCAAATTTTATCAAAATTGGGCTACCGGTTACGAAAATTCTAGAGCTTTCGTTTCACTTCGCTACTCGCAAGGTGACTCGCTAGACTCTTGGTGCTAAACAAGCCACCTGTTAGTGCGTACTTGCGTGCCAACGAATATCTATTTAGTTTAGATCGTGGGTATTGTACTTATCATTTTATTTTCAAATAGTTCCTTACAAATAAAACCAAGTAGTAAAAATAGGCATGGTACACATGGTAAGGCCGCCACAAGCATCGTCTGCTCGTTAAAATACTCCTAACTAATTTGTTCAACAGATGTGAATGTAGGGGCTTCACGACTGTGGATAATAAGCTTTATTTTTGTTCGCTGACAGCCTATGTTGTGTCGAGTGTCGTCATTATATAGTAATGAGGAAATAATTGAGTGTTTGAGTATGGACTCTTGATAATTAGGAATAAATTGTATGTTTCAGACTATCCATTAGGGTAAGCAGGGGGAATGGCGTTCACTTAAGGAAAATATGGTGTATTTTTTAAATTATTCATTATAAATCAAAATTAAGAAAAGTAACATAGTCTTTAATTATCGAGTAATCAACAATTTAACAACAAAAGCTTATATCTTTTACCTACTAGTAGTAAAAAAACATTATAAAAAAAACATGTTTGAGCGGCATTACCCCTGTCTTTGGGTAATGCCGCTCATGGTAGGGGGTAATGACGCTCAAACCTGTTTTTTTTAATATAACAAGTAAGACACATTTTAATTAAAAAAATATTAATGAGATCAACCTTAAACAATAAAAGTAAAGTCTACAACCACAAATTAGCATCAATTATCCCAATTTGTAAGTAAAATTAGCCTTTTTCAATTTAACAAATATAGTAGGTAAAGTCTTCAATGTCAAATCAACTTCAATTATTATAATATAAAATAATTATAATTATTAGAGGTAAGACTAATTAGAAATAGTAATATTTTATTATTTTTGGAGACATAAATCACAGATATATCCATCCGGCGAATCCCACCCTGAACATATAGCATGAGCCCAGCATGATTCTTTTGGACAAACCTTCAATCGGATTTTAGCGGATTGAAGGTCTTCTTCGGTTCAAGCCGCTTTAGCCGTGGTCCTTTCACGATTTCTTGGCATATCTACAACAATAAAAAAAAAATAAGTCATTAAGGGGTATTGGCGCTCAGACGAGCGGTATAACCCCAATTGGTCGTTTTGTAATAAATTTCAAATTAAAAAAAAAATCATACTCTATTGTTGAAAATTGATTGCATTATCACAAAATAGAATAGTTTTATGGTTAGAAAAGCAAAATTAATAATTAAATAAGCATTAAAGTTTTGGACTTACCGACAAAAAACACTTAACCAAAAATTAGATCAGCGCGGCCGTAAACTAAGAAACGCACTTCACGGTCGCATGACGCAAGCTGACTGTCCGTTTGCGTCGCTGTCTGTTAGAGGCCCCCTCCCCCCGCGCTTCACGAGACGTGGCGTGTTGCTACGTTCCATTTTGACAGAGTAACTGAGGTGAGCGCCATTACCCAGTGAGCGCTATTCCCCCTGCTTACCCTACGTATTGGTATGCAATTAAAGCTCTAATTATTGTCCTGCGAGGCAATGGTTAGTAACACTAATTTTGAATATGTGATTATTTTAATGTGTAAGAGGAGCTTGTGGCTAAGTAATATCAGCCACACGGGTCGATCGTACAGGTTAAGCTACGCTTGCCGCGGTTGGTCCGTGGATGGTCCCCTCCGTGCCTCGGAAAGCACGTTAAGTTGGTCCCGGCCGTCATTCGTAGATCTTTGACAGTCGTCACGGGTCGTCAGAAGCCCGAAAGTCTGACAACCAGACTTACCAAGGGGTATCGTATTAGCCAGTAACTGGATTGTGGAGGTCAGATAGGCAGTCGCTCTATGTAAAATATTTGTATCCAGGTGAGACTGGAAGCTGACCCCAACATAGTTGGGAAAAGGTTAGGCAGATGATGATTATTGTTCCAATGTGTGTGATATGAATGCTAGCAACTATCCCACTGCAAAGCTATATTAAAAGATGCCTTTATTCTCATGCAAAGAAGGAAGCCATGCATTTACTTTCAATTTTAGACCTTATTGGTCTAAAATTAGACACAAAAAAAAAGAAATAAACACAACTTAAGCATACGCATCATCCGCCTATAATGTTCCCACTGCTGGGACACAGGCCTCCTTTCTGTAAGAGGGAGTGGGCCGTAATTCACCACGCGGGAATGTCATGTCTTAGAATATTTGGTACTAGGCTAGGACATGCCGGTTTCCTCACGATGTTTTCCTTCACCGTTTTGAGAGCAGTGGTGATGAAATAATTTACACAAAGTAAAGCGCCTGTCAGGGTTCAAACTCACGACCTACAAATGGTAAGTTGCGACCGTTACCACTGCTCACATAAAGGATGAAATGATAAAAAATCGTGTTAAAATAACAGATGTTTACGCATTCATTAATTCTTATTAGTAAACAGATTTCGATAACTAACTTAGTTAAACCTCAAGTCCTCAAACCTTCGATACATTGCAACTTTATTATAACATACTTTTTGCTCTGCACTAACTTTTAACTTCAGATGCATAAAGTGTTTCAAAACTGCAAGAAGGATGCCTATCGTTGGAAGTAAACTAAGTTATATTATGTTTTCAAACTACCTAGCAAAACCGCTTGCAAGTGGTAACGACTTGTGCAAGTTTAAGGGTGAACTTGTGCAAGTATGAAACTAATACATCATGCATGTAAATGAAATTGTTATGGAGCTAATTTCGTTTTCAAATATATTTTATCTTAAGTTTTCTAAGCAGTGGACAATCGGCCCAGTTAGTTAACAATTTTTTTCCGCGATTGCGGAACCCTGTGGGTCCCGCAATCGCGGCTGGCCCAGACGGAGATGGCGGGATGAGCTGGACTCCTTTAATAAAGATTGATCTCTGGTCTGGTCTGGTCTCTGGACAGATAGAGATGGAAAGAGAGTAGGGAGGCCTTTTCCCAACTGTGGGACATTAATGGCTAATAAAAAAATTAAAAAAATGTGTAATGTGATGGAATCTAGTACTTATTAATTGTATAGTTCGTATACCTTAACGACATTCAACGCTGAATTTCTTAACTTCAAACTCCTATTATTGTTTTTAAGAACAACACGAAATATTACTATTTTTTTTTTTATAAAAAATATATATATTATATAATGTTTCGTAGACGGCCGGTGCATTGTTTGAGACGGCTTTTTATTATAATTATTGGTTGACTGGTAGAGAATGCCTAAGGCATTAAGTCCGCCTTTGTACCTTATTGTGTGCGAGAAGTTTAAATAAATAATTCTAACATGGATTAAACGAAATATGAAATTTAAAAAATAAGGTAATAGAAAAGGTATCCTCCATCTACTATAAATTAAAATATTGTTATTTCGTAGAGTAAAACCAAATAGGCTTACATGAAATTCCCGTACAACTATCATAACATACAGTTCAAGGAATCCATCTCAATTTAGACATCGAGTATTCATTCCATTCGATGCAATTCATCGAGAGAATCCCAACTCGATCGGCTCGTAATTCTATAGTAGCTATCATCTGTTCACTCCCAGAGGTGCTGTAAATCGATACTGCTCTTGTATGAATAATAAGATACTGGAACTATACAGCGCATATACAGCATATGTACCACGGATATCTATGGTTTACTGTCTGGTATTGATAGTGCGGTATCTACGAAACCCCCACTCTTCTTACTAATCGCTAGTTGATTCCTCTAGTGTTTTAGTTTTTTGATACACACTAATTATCCACTAATAATTAATTACTGTGTATCGACAAAACTAAAACACTAGCGGAATATTGCACACTTGTACTGTAAGCGATTAGAAAGAAGAGTGGGGCGCGTCTTCGTGGATGGCGCTATCTGTAAATGATAAATGATTTTATTTCTGTGTAAGTAGGTTGGTTCAAACACTTTTACGCGTCATCATATTTTAAAAACTAGATAAGGTCGGCGTTTCCTATCTGACTGCTCTAAAAAGAAAAGCCGAAACAAACTCAGAGGTCACAGTCTCTTTTAAAGTCCAGACATAATCTTGGTGAGATCATGTGAATACCATGAATATTTAATTGCACTTACGTACTACCACATTATAAAAGCTCCAAGTATTGAGAGGAAGAGAGAATTAATACAAAACAAAGGAGATGTGCTATGTGTGTCTTTGGAGAGTGTTGGGTGTCCCAGAGTGCAATATAAGTCCTCACGCCCAGCACCCGCGAAGGGCACTGCGCGTGAGCACCTACTTGCCCGAAAATTCTATAGGTTGTGTATTTAAAGGCAGAGTTCATAGAATAGAAAATTAAATATTTTGTACACCATAATACCTCATCAGCATACACCTCTCGGCACCTGTAAAGCCTTTAATAATAGAAAGATAAAAATATAGAAATCCGTGTAGCAACGCTACGAGTAAAGCTACGCAGCTACGGCGTAGCTACGCTGCTACGGTGTAGCCATGCTCGACGCTACATCAAGCTCTTTGTACTATTATAATATTCAACCAAACTTGTTTTTTTTTTGTTTAATTAGTAGTTTAAATAGTCAATTAATCTGTCCGTCTTACATTGTTCTTTAATGAATATATATGCAGAGGTAGGTGCTTATAATAATAACTACAAGACCACGCTTACAAAACACAATATTTTTTCTATTACTTGCGAACTTAGCAGTTTTTATAACGAGTCATTCATGAAAACTATTTAAACAACGTCATATCCTTCTTCTTAGCGTGTCGATGGCAATCTAGATTATGTGGGCCCCGAATTTCACCACGAGTTTGGCCCCTTCAGTAGACTCCGTTCCTATTTATATTGTACTTATACCTACAAGCTTGAATTAATAATATTATGTTCAAGTAAATATAACGAAATAAGAGGTCCGCAATTGAAAAGGATCTTTGTAATGAAGGCTTTCCTATTGAGCAGACGAGATTCATTTAAAATTGCTCGACGAAACAGGAATATCAAGTATGGCCGACGATTCGTTATGGAAAATTTAAATCAATTCCCCGAAAAGCTCGTCAAATAAATAAAATTAATGTTTCATTTCATTAATACAAATTGTGCTGATGAAACAACGTGTCAATTAAAAGAAGTGTGTTTGCAAATTGAAGGGGATGAAACATTCTGATTCGTGTGATATAATATAAAGGGTATTTTAATTAATTTGTAATGGTTAATGTAGGGTACAAAACTTTTGTTTTAAAACAATAAAAAATTAAGGGAAAGATCGAACGACTCTCTGAATATTAACAGACTTTGAATCAAAAGCATACCCCAACAAATATTAGGGACCACAAAACATTTATTTGATTTGCGTCTATATCTATGCATATCACACTATCACACTAATATTTATAAAGGCGAAAGAGTGTGTGTGTGTGTTTATATGTGTGTTCCTTCTTCACGCTCAAACGGCTGGACCAATTTTGATAAAATTTTGTATGGAGGTAGCTGACACCCTGGATTAACATATAGGCTACTTTTTATCCCGATATTCCCCCGAGATCGAAACTTATGCGGGTAACACCGCGGGGCGCAGCTAGTTAAATGTAAGTTAAAGTCGCTTGTCGTGTCTGGTTATACGACCGCATTGTTCTTCTAAACTCCGCAACGACATTTGATATTTTCACAATAATGTAGAGAATTTAGTCCGGAAGGCATAAAACTTCCAGAATAAATTATCCACACATTAATATTCAATATAGAAAGAAAAGAAAGAAAATACTGCCATGTTTTGTCTCTGCATCACCCTAAGGTTGACTGATAGAAAATTTAAGTCCGCCTTTGTACAGTATTGTTTTTTCTTGTGCAAATTTTTTTGTGAAAACATGCGTCACATCCACGCAAAACGGTCATCGCTCAGCATAATGCTAAGACCCTATACGAGACAGAGCCCCAGCGCTGGTTTTCAGCTAAGTTAAAGAATTCTCAATGTTTTGTCAACTCGTAAAAAACTTGCGAACCAAAAGTTTACGAACCATAAAACAAAAACAAAAGCCTACCACAATAATCATCATTAAAATAAAATGCCTCCTACCATAACAGTACAACCTTATACCCTCAATAAACGTCCTATGTTAAGATACAGCATACCGTCCACGTCCTTCTCATGTTTACAACCGACGTCAAAAGTATGGTCGACGTGCCGTGAAAATACAACAGCCTATAGACGAACGTGATAGGAATGGTAAGGTCCTCTGTGTATTGTAATCCTTATCACGTTGACGGTGAATAGACACCTTCAGGTACGAGTGGGAAGGAGTGGAAAATGGAATGGGGGTGGTGGCATTCTTCAAAGTGAAAAATGTAATAGAATACTCAACTTTTTTAAGCCTGATTTGCTGTCATGGCTAAGGAATAACAGCCGCACAGGTCGATCGATCGGGTTTAGCTACGCTTGCCGCGTTTGGTCCGTGGATGGGTGACCATCTTTACATACCGTGCCCTCTCCGTGCCTCGGAAAGCACGTTAAGCCGTTGTTTCCGGCTGTCATTCGTGGATCTTTGACAGTCGTTATGGGTCGTCAGAAGCCCGAAAGTCTGACAACCAGTCTTACTAAAGGGTATCGTATTACCCAGTAACTGGGTTGTGGAGATCAGATAGGCAGTCGCTCTATGTAAAATACTGGTATACAGCTGCTTCCGGTTAGACTAGAAGCCGAGTCCAAAATAGTTGGGAAAAGGCTAGGCAGATGATGCCATGTAAGACGTTGTGATTGGTTGGCGAAGATAACAGCGCGTTTGTAACCAATAACACAATGTAAGATTTAACGAAAAAAATCGATTTGGCTTCTCGTATAGGATGTACGTTTCGATTCAAAGTATTTTGCAACTGCCATGCGGACCAATTAACTGGATCAGCTATTACAACTAGGATTCTCATCTCGTTTTAAAAGTGCAGATAAAGAAAAACTTGATATTCTACTTCATATTTCTTTATTCAGAACATATTAACTATTTTAATTGTTTATAAAAAAAGTCGAAAAATCCGGACATATGGCAGGGCCGGAGAAAGTCCGGACGAAGAGTCAAAAAACGACGGATGGGAAAACCTAATTACAACATAATATTTGAAGAAACTACAAGATGGCACAAGCTCGTGTTTGAATAGATTTTACCCTTCTGTCATAAGAAAAGTACAAAACAGTACGCTGCTATTTTTAAAATGTGCCAATGAACGTTTTCCTATTTTTCTGTTAAGTTAACACCCAAACCCTCGAGATCAGCAGCTGTTACTTAAACCAATGTGTACAGGATCTTCGTCAAAAAAGCCTGACGTGTCATGAAAATACCGAACCAACAAAACGTGTTAAGGGACACTCGATACGATCCATCTTTATCATTTTCCTCACGCACCGTGGTTCCCGTCTAACAATAGGCCTTTTTCCAGTAAGTGGTAATAGGTGTCATATCCTCACCAATATATACGGTAGACTGTTCGTCTGCGAAGTATTCAGGATTAAATGGCTAAAGTTTTTTTTAAGGTAATATCTAGAGAACTATTGCGACTTTAAAAACAAAATGGGGTGCATTAAAATAAGGCTTGAGGTCATTTTGGCGTATCACCTTATTTTGAGTGGCGTCATCATCATTTTCCCAGGCGATAAACGAGTACATAATATTTTTAACTAGCTGTTGCCCGCGACTTCGTGTGCGATCCAGGATAAAAAGTACCTAGGGTAAAAAGTACTAGGATAAAAGTAACCTATGTCCTTCTCCAGGTCTTGGTCTAACTATATGCCTTTTTCATCTAATTTCATCCAAATCCGTTCAGCCGTTTTAGCGTGAAAGCGTTATTACGCTTTGTTTACTAACAAACTTACTTTCGCATCAATAATATTAGTAAATAAGTTAGGACGTATTTTTGTGTTCGTGCAAATCGTCGGCTTATTGCAAGAACTCATTAACTGCAAAAAATCACTAAATACGTTTTTATCTATAGTGGACTTCTTTTGACACATTCTACGAAAGGCAAAAACTCACTAATTTAGTGATTTTTTGCAGTTAATGAGTTCTTGCAATAAGCCGACGAAATACGAGAAAATACCTTTTTTTTTATCATGTATACAAAAGAATACAGGACTATTCATAAAATAGCAACCAAAAACCACAGAGGTTTAAACTTGTGCTATCATCAGTCTATCTCAATATCGAACTACGTAAACAATGAAGCATTTTATATGTATGCGTTACAGTCGATACAGTTAATAACATCTTTGGATAGTTACAATCATTCCTACAAAATACTTAAGTAATAACTAACTACACTACACTATACTACACTACTGTATACTTAACCGTTAACTTGATGATAATTCGTCGTCTAAAACATCGTTAGTTTCCTATAATGACTGTCATACTATTCACACTTCATTTTCTAAAGTCAATCGTAAGCAGCAACATAATTTTCCCCACCATCTCTTGCAGCCTTTAAACATTGTCTGAAGTAACAAAAGCAATTTTGAGCGTGTTAAATCTTGTACCTACTTGCGAACTTTCGCCCCCAGACACACATCGCATTTGAGCCTCACTTTGAGTACTCTGTGTTCTTTGCTGTGCTTTATAATTAAAAATAACGTTTTGCTCCCTTATCATTGTTGCTTTTTGATGTTTTTTTGTATGTTATTTTTGACTGAAATTATTTTTATGTGGCACTTCAGTACATGATTCCGAACGCCCCTGAGTTGAAATTTCCAGTCGGTTATTAAAAAAAAATTGCTAAACGTAGGTACCTATTGCACTTTTCTATGAAACAGCAGATTTTTTTCAACAGATAATTTTACTTCAGGTATACACCCATAAAAAATTTAACCGGATTACAAATTACAATCAAATATTAAAAATCATATCAAATATTGAAATTAAAAAATTATATCAAAAATTATCAAAAATTAAATATTATTAAATTATTACAAAATATTTATAACCGACGAAAATGTTTTAAGATCTAGAATGATGTCCTGAATTCATGGTTATAGTTTGCGCGCCGATATCCCTGCCACCCTGTATAAAGGGGCGAATTAAATTAGTAGCGAAACTGCAGATTTGTGATGGGTATCGATATTTTAACATGATAAAACAATCAAGAAATTATTTTTAATGTTTTTTTTTTTTGGGATATTCGGCCAGCTATTAGTGCAGTCACTTGAAATAAAAAAATCAATCAAAAAGTTGTTTTTAGTTTAAACTTCACAGACGTGATTGGTATCGATATCTAAACACGATAAAACAAAAGAAAACAGATTTTCTCAAGTCTTGCTTCAAGTAACAACACTGCCAGTGGTGGTTGACCCCAAAAAAAAACATCAAATCATTTTTATTTTTATTTTAACGTTTTAAAATCAAAATCAAAATCAAAATATTTTATTTCACATAAGCCTACATGGGCACTTATGAAACGTCAGAAGCTTGAAGCGGTTCCAATTGGTCGTTTCCTATGGAGAAGAACCGGCAAGAAACTCCACGGTTACTCTTTTTAAAAATAATTGGCTTTTACAATATTTTCAAATTACAGTAGGAATGGGAGGATAGCGTAGGCCTGTCAACAAGTATCAGGTACTTGATAAAATAAAAAATGGCCTACAGATCTAAAGTCTACAAGGCCTACAAAGTCCTCACATTTACAAAATAAGAATCTATCAAAAGGATAAATAAAAAATAAAAACCTAATAATTTTTTTTTTGATATCGATACCCATCACGTCTGCAGAGTTTCGCTAGCCAATTTTTTTGACCCTGTACAATGAGCTCCGGAAAGCCTTATCGTGTAAAGTCGCTGTAGAAATACGAACGCATTGAAAACGATTGTCACTGGCTAGACCCTGTGGAGTCCATTAACTATTACATAGCAGGATAACCTTGCCATAGATTCTAGTAATCATTTGGTGCAAAGGTAAGGTAAGGTAAGGTGGTAAGGTAATCTTCTCATAGAGAATAAAAAAGCACGTTAACTCAAATCGTTTGATTTCTGACTAAATCAGCTGTTTCTGTTTACTGCAAGTAACGAAACGAATAACAATTAACTAACTCATGAAGCTCATAGCTTGCAGAGTAAGCAAACTGAAGTGGCAGTGGGCTGGCCATGTCTGTCGAAGGACCGCCGGTGGAGCAGACGAGTCCTGGAGTGGAGACCGCGTATCGGCAAGCGTAGTGTGGGATGCCCCCCAGCTAGACGGACGGACGACCTAAAGAAGGTGGCTGGGGTAAACTGGATGCGGAAGGCGGAGGACAGGGTGCTGTGGCGCAGTCTGGGAGAGGCCTATGTCCAACAGTGGACTGCGATAGGCTAAGTTGATTGAACTCATGAAGAAATCTAATGTTGGAAGGCACCAACAAAGCCCAGCAAAAATAAGTATATCTTTATTCCTTTCTTCTTTCTTTGTGTTTCACGAACTGTGTCCAAATAAACTTTTTTCTTTCTTTTCTTTAACAATTTTAACAACACAACAACAGAATCTCAGATCTAACTCAAAGGAACTCCTCTTATTTTTAAATAGCACATAACCCAAATATACAAAGAAAATCACGAGATCATTTAGCCAGGCTGTGACAAAAAGGGCGTAACCGCAGAGATGAGGGTACTAGGCAAACAAACGATGTAGCTAACTGCTAGCTAAACGTTACGCAATCTGCTAAGGTTTCAAGTTACAAATTCAGTCATAATTTGATAGGGGCTTTGTTGACTGGTTTGTGGTGGAAATGCTTTCGTTTGATGTTACTTCTTATTATGTTTAAGACGTGAAAATGTATTTAGTAGTTGAACTTGAGTTGACATCAATGAACAAAAGAAAGGCAAATTCATTTAGAGCGAATTTCACCAATGAAACTAAAAGCGATCGGCACATCTAAACCGCGTTCAAGAGCTGTCAGTGTCATTATTGTTGGGGAATATTGACACTGAGAGCTCTTGAATTGCGTTCAATTTATTTCACTGGTGCAAATAGCCCTTAGACTTTATCACATCTTAACACAAAAACATCCTAACACAAAATACCTAATCTGTTACCAAAAATTCAGCCAGTATCACGCAGAACTGCAACAACATCTTTGCGGACCATTAAACGCTTATAAAGAAAATCAGAAAATGCCGCGTAAAACAATGTTAGGTACATTTCTATAAGATCTTTAACGGCCTTCTGAACGATTCTATTACCAAAGAGTGTAGTAGATAGCTGACTCGTTCAGTTTAATGGTTATTTTTATTACCCTATTTGGACTGAGCAGTGTATTGCTTATTTAAACTCATATTTATTTTGTTACACAACGATCATATGTGCCGAACTGCCGACAGAAAGTGGTGCTCTATTTTTAGAGTATTTTTTTTTATCACCTAATGGGGAAATAGAAAACCTTTTTTTATTTCTGTCCAGGTAATAAGTAAGCGGGTTCACAGGTTAACAACAAGTTGAGACACTTTTATTTTTTACCGACTTTACAAAAAGGAGGAGGTACTATGTTCGGATGTTTGTATGTTTTTTTTTTTTTTTTTTTTTTTTGTTTTTTTTTTTGTATGTTTGTTCATCGAATACGCCGCCAATTATCGACGGATTTTCAAAATTCTTTTTTTGTTCGAAAGTAGATAGTTCTGAGGTGGTCCCATTGTCACCAAGTTAGGATCTGATGATGGGATCTTAGAGAAATCGAGGGCAACCCTCAAATTTTATAGGCTCACTTATTGTTTTTCGCATATTTTATGAAGTATCTTGTGTATTTGTGTATGGTTGTCACCATCTCAGGTAGCTGGGCTGATGATGGAAGGTACAACTCCTTAACAGTAAGAAGTTACTCGAACAGGCAAGGACTGTTTTAGTAAATTGTTTTGATGTTTTATAGGGCATTTGCCACATTTGGTCTCATGATCATCAAGTCATAATGCTGCAGTCAGGATAGTCTGCAGAGTACCTAACTCCTCGACAACTAACAGCAGATATATCGTGTTTAGGCTCATTGAAAAGGGCTCGATGTGTGGATAAACGTACTGTTACTGAGGAACACCGAAGACCTGATGCTGACGCCAGGAGCATCAGAAAAAGTACAAACCTTTAAATTACAGCACCGTAGTCGTGTTTGGGCTCATTTTAAACAGGACTAATTTTAAGTTCAATGCAATGTTGACATAAGTCTGGCCTGATGTTGCAGCCAGGATTATCAGCATCTAATCTAAAAACTAATAAAAGGAGAACTCCTCAACAATTAACGTCCCTGCATCGAGAAAAGGAATATTTTATAAAAAGGCGGTGGGCAAGTTGACTTTAGGCTATTGTAACTTAGATAAATTATAAATAGACCCACTAAAAAGCGAGAAATAAAAACTTTTTAACAAAAAAAAAACCGACTTCCAAAAAAAACACTACAAACTGAAAAAAAAAACACTACAAACTGAAAAATAACTTTAATTTCGGAAGTCGGTGGCAAAAACTAAAATACTGATCCTAAGACACCGACTTCCGAAATTAAAGTTATTTTTCAGTCTGTAGTGTTTTTTTTTTCAGTTTGTAGTGTTTTTTTTGGAAGTCGGTTTTTTTAGGATCTATTACTTGCCAATGAGCCCCAAAATATACAGTTAGCCTCTCGTCTGTTCAGCAAAATTAAGTCTGCTGTCAAAAAGTGCGCAGACTTATTAAGTCTAGCGTGCTTAGGGTCGAATTTATTGCGAAAAATTGCCTATCTAAACTATACCTTTGCTGCTCTAACTTTCACAGAGTGTAGCGAAAAAAAAACAGGAAAGTCTTATAACATCATGTTAAACATCAAACGATAATTCGCGCTGGAATGTTTAATTATTTGTAGTCTATGGGGACTGGTCGAATCCATACTGTGTAGTGTGTAGTTGGCATTTTTTGTACGAAATTGTTTTGCTATGTTCACACGCGCGCGTTCAACTCGACATTCAACGTGCACATTCACATTCACGAGCGTGTTATGCTATGTTCACACGCGCGCGTTCAACTCGACATTCAACGTGCACATTCACATTCACGAGCGTGTAAACGGTACGCCCGAGCCCGTAAACGCGCCTGTGAACGTGAATGCCGCGAACCGGGCGTGCTGACTGACACGACGGCGTGCGTGTGAACAGCTTGAATTTTCGCCGACCTGGGGCGGGCTGCATGCCGCGCAGCCCGCCAGGCAGCCCGCCGGGCTGCACGGCGTGCATGTGAACATAGCATAAACGGTACGCCCGAGCCCGTAAACGCGCCTGTGAACGTGAATGCCGCGAACCGGGCGTGCAAACTGACACGACGGCGTGCGTGTGAACAGCTTGAATTTTCGCCGACCTGGGGCGGGCTGCATGCCGCGCAGCCCGCCAGGCAGCCCGCCGGGCTGCACGGCGTGCATGTGAACATAGCATTAGATTTGTTGTTTCTTTTTTTATTTTAAGTCTTCTTTTTTAGGGTTCCGTACCCAAAGGGTAAAAACGGAACCCTATTACTAAGACTTCGCTGTCCGTCCGTCCGTCCGTCCGTCCATCTGTCTGTCTGTCACCAGGCTGTATCTCAAGAACCGCGGTAGCTAGACAGTTGAAATTTTCACAGATGATGTATTTCTTTTGCCGCTATAACAACAAATACTAAAAACAAAATAAAATAAATATTTAAGGGGGGCTCCCATACAACAAACGTGTTTTTTTCGGCGTTTTTGCCGTCTGTCTGTTACCAGGCTGTATCTCAAGAACCGCGGTAGCTAGACAGTTGAAATTTTCACAGATGATGTATTTCTGTTACCGCTATAACAACAAATACTAAAAACAAAATAAAATAAATATTTAAGGGGGGCTCCCATACAAAAAAAACGTGTTTTTTTCGGCGTTTTTGCCTTGTGGTTCGGAACCCTTCGTGTGCGAGTCCGACTCGCACTTGGCCAGTTTTTTATTTTGTTGATTTCGGTATGTTTTTGTTAGCATAGTAACTTTTGGAAATAATGCTTTTATTTCATAAATATGAAGAGTTTTCTACAAAAAACTGGGGAAAAGTCGCTCACCCAAAAAGAAAAATGAACCAGAAAGTCCTACACGAGGCCGAAAAGCTCCTATCTCAGCATGATGCTGCGACATTTAAATAACACATGTCACAGCGCTGGTATTCTGAATAATTCTGATTAGGACCCGCTGTGATGTCACGGGTAGTTACAGAAATAAATAAATAATAAAATAGATACACTGTAAAATATTAGCAAATAAAATAAAATATTCATTTTTAATCCACGCCAGACGTAGGTAACCTCATTACTTGTCTATGCCGTGAGTGTCAGAGGCACTCTGTGGCATTGTGTGTAATAGGGATGTTGTAAATAATATAGAACAGTTGTACACGTCTGTAGTAACAGTTTGACCTTGACCTGGCCAAGCGTAGTGCGGAGGTTCAATAGAATTAGAGGCCATCTTATACTGAACTAGTGGACTTAGGCCTCGGTCTCGAAGTCAGCGATTGCGGGGCGGCGGCGGCGGCGGTATGGGGAGCGGCATGGCAACGAAGACGCGATCTCGAAGCCAGCGCGCGCGGCGCTAGAGTTTAGACAATGAATCCCTGACATAAAGGTGACCGAAAGTAGGTGACAAGGTGCGTGGATAATCTAATGGCGGGTCGATGACATTATAGCCACGTTCACACGGCTTTACTTTTCCCGTACACCGTACACTAGATTTTATCGAACATAGTAGTGGCAGTAGACAATATGTCACACTGTTCACATGGAGTCCATACGGGAAAACGTCGTGTTCGATATACATTTATTACCGTATACCGTACGAAGTTGCCACAGAGAATGCCGCCGCCTCGAAATGATTTATAACGAATACGACACGCAGTGGCGCTTAGCAGTGGCGTGCCTAGGGGTCAAAATTAGGGCAAGCCCACAGATTTTCAAGGTATAAAAAAAAAAAAAAAAAAAAAAACGCCCAACTGAGGGATTGGCTGATTTTCTTGTTGTTAATGGTTGTTAGTAGTACTAACATCATTATTATAATTTTGGTAAGAAAAACTTATTTCAAGCATCAGTACGTAATTGTCATAAGCGCCATCTATACTAATGAATGCGTAAAATAAATGAACCACAACGCTTAGCCGGACCTATTTTCATTTTGCTTATCACTTGCAAAATTTGTTCAATCAAAATGCACTAGATGGCCTCCAAATATTATCGATTTATTGTTATTTTCTCGTACGCATTATTTTATGAATTAGGTACTTACATTTTTAAAGTCAATTGATAATTTTAACATGAGCCACTACATAGGTTTGTCATATCATATTCATACCTAATAAACGATCGAATGAGTAGGTACCTATTTTATTTATTCTGTCTTCTTGACTGACAAAAATACTTGTTTTTATTTCCGAGAAGTACCGACAGTCCGACAGTAATTTAAGATTGGCTACGGTGAAGTAAAGAGTTATTTATTGGCAGAAAATTGCAGAAAACTCAATGTATTTACGTACCTTTTCGATGACAGATTCCGAACACATAATGATAAAAGAACACTATATTCATTAACCATTTACAAAATCATAGGGAATGACATCACCAATCACCACAATCAATATTTTTTTCAAATAATAAAACTAATTCTCAAAGTAAGTATTCAAAACTTCAAAACAATAACAATTTGTTTGAGTCGCGTCGTGTCATCGACTCATCGCGCCCGCCACACGTGCTTTCGCAACTAACTTTACGCGGGTCAACGCAACGCGCGGATAGTGCATTTGCGCGAACTTCATGCCTCTCAAAAGCCTGGCTTTTCATTTCATAGAACTCTGTGTATAAGTACTTACCAATATATCAACAAATGTAAACGTTTCTATAGCAATTTGTATGCGAAAACTGCGAGACAGAGAAAGGAAAGGCAAGCCAGGTAAAAAGCCAGACTAAGTGTGAGCGAGAAGGCGCATTTGAACGCATTGTATAGCGTTTAGAGCCGAATTCCGAATTTGGCGCGAACCTATCCCAAAGTTAGCGCTAGTTCGGATTTCGAAATTGTATTATATGTCATGAATGTTTGAGTTCGAGTTAATTGACTGGAATTTTTTGAATATATTTTTTATTGATTTTGTTGTTGTGAATTATGATTTTATTAGGGCAAGCCGGGCTTTTCTGCTTCTATGAAGGTACCGCCACTGGCGCTTAGTATGTTCATGTTGTCTCGTCCACACGACTCGCCCATTCGAGAATCGTACGCACTCGCGCGCGTGCCCGCAGTTGCCCTTGCGTGTTGCATCAGTCGGTTGTCAATATGGAGGACAGAATCCCAATATTGATCGAGGATTTTATAAAATTATATTTTTTTTTTGTTGACGTTAAAAATCGAATCGAATGGTCGCCGTGTGAACGTGGCCTATCACTCCTGTCGGAAAGTCGTGGACAAAATTGGCGCGAAATAAGGAAGAATGACATTAAAGGGCCCTTGTCCAAAGAGTACTACGTCTGCAGTGGCCCGGACTAAGCGTACGGCCTGAGTGCCCGCTTAAATGTTCCGCGCGGCACGTCACAGTGTGCGAACGTTTAGCAATGGCTGACGTGACCGGGTCAACGACCTCTAAAATGTTAAAGTGCGCGAACTGTAATTTAGTTATAAACGAGGTTCTGGCCTTTATTCAGAACAAATGTGATGTGATGGACGAGGACTCAATGATCAGACTGTGTACCACGGCGTTTAAATCGGAAGAAATTAGTGCTGCAAAAAATCTTTTATTTGCCTCAGTTAAGACAACGGGAAGAAAGATAAACCGAAAAAAAGAGGGAAAGACGCAAAGAGAACTTGAAGACATAATCACACTAATAAAACAGAAAGATCCTGAAGAGATGCCGATTTTTGTCGCCCGTGATCTACAAAAATTACCCCCGGTCACTTTTGATCATTTGGACGCGACTCGGATATTGAAGGACCTTATTACACTCAAAAATGAGGTTGATACTATTAAGGAAACATATACACCTGTTGACCAGTTTACAAGACTACAAAGTGAAGTAATTAATTTACAGCAAACATCGATAGTTAATAACTTCGAACGGGACAACTTTGTCAACAGAAAACGAGGTACGAATCGCATACTACACAGTTCGGAATTCAACTGCGAAAGTGGCCCCACTGGATTTATACATATTACGCAGGAGCCGGTGAGCGTTGATAATCATTCCACCATTGTTGATAAGGAGGTAGATCAATGCACGCAGGCGAAGCACTCTCTGTCCCTGTCTCACGCGCGCGCGCCGCCGCTGCCGTCTGGTGACGATCTATCTGTCGGACACAGCACAGATGTTGCGCGCGCAGCGGTACTCACTGCAAAACAAACACAGGGCACCTCAACCAGCGCGGTGACTAATACTGCTAATACCTCGGTATGTATAGGCGCGGCGAATGATCAGCTGATTCGAGCGCCCCAGCCGCAGAGCGCTTTGCTTAGACAGAGCGCAGACAACGAATGGCAAGTTGTACAAAGAAAAAGATATAGAAATCGATTTATGGGTAAAAGAGGAACGTGCACCGAAATTGTTAAAAGTTTTAAGGCGGCAAATATCAGTGTCCCTCTATTTATAAATAACGTGCATAAGGAAGCTTGCGAGAATCATATAGTTGCCTACATAAAGAGCAAAACAAATGTTGAAATCACACTACAGAAGATCGAACCCAAGCACAGGAAGGAATACAACTCATATAAAATGTTTGTTCCTAAGGATAAACTAAGTTTGTTTTTGGACTGCAGTTTATGGCCTGATGGTATAACTTTCCGCCGTTTCGTGGATTTCAGCAGACGAGATTTAGACAGACGTAAGAAATCTGATACTGGTGCAAAAATAAATCTAAATGGATAGTACAACAAACAATGAAAGTTTAAAATTCATCAGTTTCAATTGTAAGTCTTTTAAGAGATCCTCCGAGTGTGTAAGACGGCTGTGCCAAACTGCTGATATTGTTGCACTGCAGGAAACGTGGCTCTTGCCACACGAGATACCGGAACTCGGTAAAATAAACAACGACTTTGGATTCTGCGGCAAGTCTGCGGTCGACCTTACAAGCGGTATATTGCGCGGGCGGCCGTACGGCGGCGTAGCACTTTTATGGAGAAACAGTAAGTGTAATTATGTGTCTGTGATTCCGTGTGACAGTAACCGAATAAGTGCAATTAAGGTGTGTGTGTCGGATCGGTTAATACTCGTTTTCTCTATCTATATGCCTACTGACTCATCAGACAATCTCTTGGAATTTGTTCAATGTTTAAGCGAAATTACGTCAATAGTTGACAGTAACAATATTGAAAATGTATTTATCATGGGGGACTTTAACGCTCATCCGGGGGCATTGTTTGGCAATGAATTACAACATTTTTGTAATGAGCAAAACTGGACATGTGTGGACCTACAGATGTTGGGCTTGAATTCTAATACCTACACTTTTGTGAGTGAAGCGCACGGTAGCCGCAGGTGGCTCGACCACTGTATTGTTACCGACGCTGCATTAAACACGGTATCTTCGGTAAAGGTATGCTATGACATCTTCTGGTCTGATCACTGTCCAGTAGAGATTCAGTGTAACTTAAAATCATTTTGTCGAACCATTAAGCCTCCGCTCACCAAAGCAAATAAAGTTCTATGGGGAGACAGGGATTTAAATCAAATAGCAAAATATACCAAATGTTGTAATGATAAACTAAGGGAATTTGCCTTCCCTCAAGAATTCCACCAGTGTGGTGATAGCATGTGTAGTGATAGTAGCAAGGATCACTTGGCAGCGATAGACGCGCTTTACGGTGACATTGTGAGAACGTTGCAGGAGGCAGCTGTTGATAGCTATGTTGGTCGTGGGGGTAGCAGTAGACAGCACCGCGGTCGTCATATTGTCGGCTGGAACAAGTATGTTCGTGACGCTCACGGGGAGGCTAGGCAGAAGTTTTTAACCTGGGTGTGGTGTGGTCGACCTAACAGTGGTAACATTTATAATGAAATGTATGAATCAAAAAAAAAATTTAAAAGCAAACTTCGCTATTGTCAGAATAACCAAGAATTAATAAAAATGAATATTTTAGCTACCAAACACAAGAATAAAGATTTTAAAGGATTTTGGCAGCAAACAAAAAAGTTAAACCCAAAACCTAGCATCCCGGTGAGTGTCGACGGCATCAGCGAACCAAAAGACATTGCTAATATGTTTAGATGTCACTTTCAAGTGGAGTCTCCGCTTAAAGGTGAGCAGAACGGGGATGCGGGGGTCGTCGTGTCAGCGGTGCCCGAGCGTGTCACAGCACAACAAGTGGCTCTAATAATAAAGGGCATGACTCGAGGGAAGTCTCCCGGACACGACGGCCTTAGCATCGAACATTTGCAGCATGCGGGGTCACACCTCCCGAGGCTCCTGGGACTTTTGTTTACGCTCTGTATTAGGCATTCCTACCTGCCAAGTGAACTGATGAAGACGGTGGTAGTGCCTATAATTAAAAACAAGACTGGAGATAATTCTGACAAGTGCAACTACCGCCCGATATCATTAGCTACTACCACATCTAAGGTGCTTGATAGCCTGCTTGAGAGACAGCTTAAAGAACACCTAAATTTAAACGATGCACAGTTCGGTTTTAGACCAGGACTTTCGACGGAATGTGCGGTTATGTCTCTCAAGCAGACGGTCAGGTACTACACAGATAGGAGCACGCCTGTATATGCAGCGTTTCTTGATCTCTCCAAGGCGTTTGACCTGGTTAGGTATGATATTCTCTGGCGTAAATTGAAGGATACAGGTGTGCCGGGTGAGTTAATTAATATTTTTAAATATTGGTATGACCACCAAACTAACCAGGTCAAATGGCTTGGCGAACTTTCTGACGAGTACAGGTTGGAGTGTGGGGTGAGACAGGGGGGGTTAACATCTCCCTCACTCTTCAACCTGTACGTGAACGGGCTAATTGTTGAGCTGAGCGACATCGGAGTAGGCTGCTCGATCGATGGTCACTGTATCAACAGTATAAGTTATGCCGATGATATGGTGTTGCTCAGCCCATCAATGGCTGCGCTTAGAAAGCTGATAGGCGTGTGTGAGGAGTATGCGAGGGTTCACGGTCTCCTATACAATGTAAAGAAAAGCGAGCTCTTGGTATTTCAAGCCAGGGGTCGTAAACTGGGGGACGTGGCACCTGTGCTGCTTAACGCTGTCGCTCTTCGAAGAGTAAGAGAATTTAAATACCTCGGCCATGTGGTCACCGAGGATTTAAAAGACGATGGGGACATTGAAAGGGAGAGGAGGGCGATGGCGGTCCGCTGTAACATGTTGGCGCGCAGATTTGCTAGGTGTAGTTTAGAGGTAAAGATCACTCTGTTTAAAGCATTCTGCCAAACTCTCTACACCTGCAATCTGTGGGTCAACTACACGCAGCGGGCCATCAACGCTCTCCGAATACAATATAATAATGCGTTCAGGGTGCTGGTGGGGCTCCCACGATACTGTAGTGCGTCTGCGATGTTTGCGCATGCGCACACAGACGGATTTCATACTGTTCTGCGGCGTCGCATCGCTTCGCTGATGTTCCGCACGCGTGGGAGCGCCAACACCATCCTGAACGTGCTCAGCCACAAGCTGGACAGCCCCCTTCTGGGGCACTGGGTTCAAGCACAAGTGCGTGTGCCCGGGGCGCCAGCGGGCGGCAAATACTTAAATTAATTTTTTCTTTTAATTTTTTCTTTAGTTTTTCTTATAATTTTGATTTAATTTTAATTTTTAATTTTGATTCTGATTTTAATTTTGACTTTAATTTTAACAGTAATTTTTAAAAAATTTAATTAATTTTATTTAATTCTGATTTTTCTTTTATTCTTTATTTATTTTATTCTTTTGTAATGTGTCTAACATAGTTTATAAGTTGTAGGTACTAACAATATTATGGGCAAAATAATGCCTGAATTAAAAAGATTTTATTTTATTTTTATTTTATTTTATTTTATTTAAATCGAGCGTTCAGCGGGGCGGGGCGTGCGGCGTTTGTGTCAAACAGATGCATTAACACGTAGGTGTCCTGAGTGGCGGCCGAGCGGAGCGGGGGCAGCAGCGTTCTTGTTTGCGTCGAGCGGCGCGTCGCGTGCAAGTTCAAACCAGTTTGTGTTTGCAGCGGCGGCGAAAGCGTGCGCGTCATGTCGTTCGAAGACATTATTACACAAATTGAACTTAAACCAGAATTATGGGCAACAACTCATCCCCTATATAAAAATAGAATAATTAAACAGAAAGTGTGGAAGGAATTAGCAGTAAAACTAGGAATTGAAGATAAATAATTGTTTTATTACCCTATTTATTGGTTGTACGTTATAAAATTTTAAACATTAGTAATTCTATTATCCCAAAAATAGTCAGAAAATTGTTGGCGTATGTTTCTCGTAATCAGTAGGTACTTATATACATATCAATAATATCGTACGACCCCGACGTCATGATGAAAAATGTGACCAGCTCACTCGAACGCTAGCGTGCACTAAGGCCACTCGGCGAACGCTCCTTCGCCGCTTGCACGCAACGCTGAACGCTCCGCTGGACGCTTTTTCACTCAGGCCGTACACTTAGTGTACGGCCTGAGTGCCCGCTTAAATCGAGCGTTCAGCGGGGCGGGGCGTGCGGCGTTTGTGTCAAACAGATGCATTAACACGTAGGTGTCCTGAGTGGCGGCCTTCTCCTTCCTTCGCCGCTTGCACGCAACGCTGAACGCTCCGCTGGACGCTTTTTCACTCAGTTCGTACACTAAGGCTTTGGGTGATAATGATGAAAGTATAAATAAGGAAACTTAAGCCCTCTTGGCCCGCGTGGTGGTCACAAATTATCCCAGGGGACCGTACTACCGGGATAAAAGTATCCTATGCCTAAACCAGGTTATGTTCTATCACTAAGACAAAATTCATCCAAATCCATTCAGCTGCTAAGGCGTAAAAAGACAGACAGAATTAATTCAGCATTTATAATATTACACACTGACCTCTCTAAGCTATCATACAAGACATTACATCACTCATAATGCTCACTTGATCGTATAAAATAGGTATAGATATTATAATATTACTTAGTTTTTCATTAATTATAATTAAACTACTTTGTATAAAAGAGTCATTTTCAATAGAGTTCCTCCTATTGGGTGAACCAAATCTATTAAAAAAAATTACTCAATTAATTGATTTTTTCGCAAGCTACAATGTTTTCAGGTTTCACTTTTGAGATTTTTTAGAAATATTTTGATTTTATTTCTCGTTTCTACTGCATTAAAAATTTTTTTGAAAAGTATATAAATAATCTCCATTAAATTATCTATACAATGGTATATAAATTAAGTAGGTTCCAGGAGTATAACAATAGAAACAGTTGCAGAAAGGAAGAAAAAAAATGTTTCGATCGTAAAGCACTCTCTAATGCTTCGCATTATGAGTCGTGCAACATACACTTGTCCCTTGGGGTAAGGCTCAACTCACACCAAAAGAGCGTCGAAGCGCGGCGAAGCGGAGCGCAGTTTCAGTGTCATATGAATTTTAACTTTATTCTCATTACTATAATACTTATATTTAAATTTCATCACCACTGCTCTCAAAACGATGAAGGAAAACATCGCGAGGCAACCGGCATGTCCTAGAACCAAAAATTCGAAGACATGCGACATCTACCAATCCGCACCGGGCCTCGTGGGGGCTTACGGCCCTCTCCCTCTTACCGAGAAAAGGCCTGAATAGGTACCAGCAGTGGGAACATATTAGGCTGATTATGCATTTAGTAAGGATTAGTATTGTTTGCCCATTACATTAATAAACATAATACCTTAAGCTGTTATGACGCGAGCATGCAACCGAGTTTCGTGAATATCTCTCCCAAGAGCGATGTTAAGAGATTATTAATACGCGGTCTACAGCCTCTGTAAGCCTGCAGTGTATTATCTATTCTACACTTTAAGTGGTTGTTAAATAAATAATTACATACTTTGTCTAGGCATGTGCATTATAGCAAAGTTTCGCAAAACCCGCCTTTGGGAAAAACACTACTAGTGTTTAAAACTAGATGCCATATTGTTACATGATTGCTTATAGAGAGACACTCAGACAGCACGTAGCCAAGGTATAGTAAGGGTCCCGTCGGCAGCCTTTGAGTACAGAAGCCTATAAACTAATTGTTTCCCTCGTATCTTAACGAAACTGCCGGTCGATTCTATAAAAATCTCACTGTGAAAACTTAGATGATGTGAGTTGGTTTTTGCTAGGAATTGACACTATTGACAGCTCACTCCACGCTCACTTCACCTAAGTTTTCACGGTGAGATTATTACAGAACACCGCTGCTTTGTGGACCAGCACCCTATTTGCGTAGCACACTATCAATCTCAATCTGAATAATATTGCAGGATATTGCTAATCCATTGCTTCATGTGTTCGATTTTAGCTGCTCAGCAACGTAAACAACGCAATGTTGTTGAACTGTCAAAATTAAAGTCATTGCCAACTGATAGTGTGTTACGCAACTACCCCGCAGGATAAAAAGTATTCAATGTTTTAATGCAGTTCATAGTCCTCCTGTGTGATAAATTTTATCCATTCAGCCGTTAGATTAAGAATGATTGACGAACAAACATCCAAACTTTCATACTTATAATTTTCTAGCAGATTTGTAATTCAACTTCCATGTCTCGCCGACGAATGGGCGTTGTACAATTAAGTGCGAACTCATTAAGGTAATTATAACGAGGTCGCAAATTAAAAAAAATGGGATTTTGTGTCATTTTGGCTATAAAAGTTAAACACTTGAATAAAGTTGTTGACCTCCACCCTAACAAAAACAGTCTGTTCCCTATAGGTAGTAGGGTAAAGAAATAAATAACTTTATATCCGAATATGAAAGACTAGCAACACCAATTTAAATTTTAAGCCCTCTAAGCTGTTCAGGAAGACACCTAAACGCACTTTATTACTAAAACTTAGATTTAACTACATATACTACGTTCGCGATTTAGTTTCCAAACATATAAACAAATAAAGATCAGTTTGCGCCACAATTTCAAAAATTCTTATGACTTTTTCAATTGTACTAGTAATTCTGAAATCTAATTAATTTACACTCTGATAAAGTTAATATTGACCTGCCCTCCTCCATTTTAGTTTTCTTATGCAGTACGTTACTTACATCTTAAATTTTTGTTTGTTTTCCCAATATTTCATAGGTAACAAAGATAAACGGGCTAAGATCGTAACCGAATGGATATAGATTCTTAAAAGAAAAAAAATGGAGGCAACGTCTAAGATACATAATCAGCCTATAATGTTCCCACTGCTGGGACACAGGCCTCCTCTCTGTGAGAGGGAGTGGGCCGTAATCCACCACGCGGGCCCAGTGCGGGTTGGCAGATGTCACATGTCTTCGAATTTTTGGTTCTAGGACATGCCGGTTTCCTCACGATGTTTTCCTTCACCGTTTTGAGAGCAGTGGTGATGAAACAATTTATACAAAGTAAAGCGCCTGTCTGGGTTCGAACCTACGACCTACAACTCGTAAGTCGCGGCCGTTACCACTTGGCCACCACTGCTCACTTGGCCACCACTGCTCTAAGATGGGAGGACGATATATTATGAAAACAGCTGGTGTTACTTGGAAGAGGATGACCTATAATCGGAGGAGGTGGTAAGCTTTACGGGAGGCCTTTGCGGAAACGCAAGACAATCGCGATACAGGCGTCAAATAATGATTATTTTAATCTTAATTCGTCAATTTATACTGTAGTATAATTTACCTTCATTCATGTTTTATAACAATATTGTTGTTCCTTTATTTCATTAAATACAAATAAATTATATTTTTAAATATTAGAATATAAAAACGGAATAAAACGACGTATGTGCCAAAACGAATTTACTCCTTTTTTAACAAAATTAATAAATATAACTTTGCATTTTTTTTGTATCGAGAAGAATTAATTGAATGGTGAAGAAGCGTTGACCCTTTGCAATTATTCTCCAGAATACACAAGTAGTATAATCGAAACCATTACTCGTCGAAACAAACAATGTATCTAATAAAACTGGCCAAGTGCGAGTCGGACTCGCACACGAATGGTTCCGTACCACAAGGCAAAAACGCCGAAAAAAACACGTTTGTTGTATGGGAGCCCCCCCTTAAATATTTATTTTATTATGTTTTTAGTATTTGTTGTTATAGCGGCTACAGAAATACATCATCTGTGAAAATTTCAACTGTCTAACTATCACGGTTCATGAGATACAGCCTGGTGGCATACGGACAGACAGCGGAGTCTTAGTAATAGGGTCCCGTTTTACCCTTTGGGTACGGAACCCTAAAAACACACACGAAACAAGCTGAAATAAATCTTAGTAGAAACGCAATAACATTTAACCATAAAATAGAGGTACAGAAGGTCGATTTCATACAACGATCAAAAACAAGCGCACGCACCCATAGATGCGTACCTATGTGAGGCGATCAAAAGGCTCATTTACAATCCCTCCACAGTTTTTTTTTTTTAAATAAAACATTGCCCCACACTAGGAATTTCTCCTGTATTGTGGGTGCGTTTACAAACATTTAAATTCACATACACAAACAGCCAGACCCGGAACAACTACTTGTAGGTCATACAAATATTTGTTACGTGCGGGAATCGAACCCGCGACACGCAGCGCAGCAGTCAATCGCTTAACCACTGCGCCAACCGTGCCGTCAAAACTTTACGCTAAAGCACAAGGTTCAAAGTTGATCGGGAAAATTTTACAGTTTCGGGTAGCTTGATGTGATGGCGTCTGTACAAGCGTCTATTAGCGCGTAGCCAAAATCGGAACTCTCGTCGCCATCTTGTGCTTTCAATACATTTCATTGACATTTCACGAAACAATCGCACAAATGTTTACCAAACAGCGCCACCCTAACCACGTCATTCGAGCGCAAGATCCTTGTAGCTACTTGAACTCAATAGAACTGAACAATTCTTGGCTTGAGGAGCAGTCTGGATACGGGAATAAATGTTAATAATACACGTAGCAACGTACAAGGCACAAGTATAATGACTGTCTAAAATCTTAGAACAACTCAAGTATCTTCAATACTTTATAATAAACAATATCAATTTATCCACAATGGCGCCGATTCCCTTGTTCACAAACTAAACTAAATTTAAGATCAGTGCATCTTTTCTTTCTATTTTGTTAAGAACAGGACAGCAGATAAAAATTAGTTTAGTCCTGTCAAATTAAGATACTCCATCCATAGACAAGTTTAGACGAGATTAAAAAATTGGCTACTAAAAATACGTCAATTTACGTCAGGCACTGACTACTTTGACAGGACTAAACTAATATATATCTTCTCTCCTTTTAATGAAATAGAAAAAAAAAGATGCACTGAACTTAAATTTAGTCTAGTTTGTGAACAAGAGAATCGGCGCCAATATCTTATTAATACTTATATTACTAAACTCACAACTTAACTGATGCTAATGTCAATCACCCAAAATCTAATACCAGCTGCGTAAGTAGACGCGTGTATATTTGTGTGTGGGCTGTTTAGGACCGACCTTCTGCAGCCATCTCTTTTGTGACCTAACTGTAAGCACTCGATATCATTTGAGAAACATTTACGACTTCACGAGTTTTCGGGTAAAATCACTATCTCGTATTTACGGTGTGAACTGTACGGATAGTGGAGATTCATTTTATGATGCCCATGATGCCTGAAATGCCCAGCGGTTGGAAAAAAGGGGAGTTTTATGGGCAAACACTTTTCGGCCTCTGGACGGCTCGCGAGGTTTTATTACGGGAATCGTAAATTCCAGTGGGCATTGGAGTTTATTTCTTGATTTGTTGTTGATTTTACAGCGCAGTGTTTAAGTATCGTATAAATAACTTGCTTCTGCCCGCGACTTCATCCGCGTGAAATTTCACCCCCTCATTCTCCCTCTTAGAGGTGGAATTTCGAAAAACCCTTTCTTAGTAGATACCAACTCTTCACAAAGAACACACGCTCCAAATTTCATGTCTCTAGGAGCAGCGGTGTAGGCTGTGCGTTGATATAGGTATCAGTCAGTCAGGACTTTGAATTTTATATATATAGATTTTGTAGTCTGAAAATAGTTAAGTACATTTCTGCACTTTAAAATAAAAATCCTCACTAAAAGTCCCTACAATATATTGTAATTTTTCTTTCTTCCCTTTTCTCTTCAATCATTCATTTAGTTGACACATGGTACAATAATTACAACGACAGGTCCCGACGGTCATTCGTGGATCTTTGACAGTCGTTACCGGGTCGTCAGAAGCCCGAAAGTCTAACAACCAGTCTTACCAAGGGGTATAGTATTACACTGGGGACTGGGTTGTGGTATGTGGTGGTCAAATAGGCAGTCGCCGTGTACCGAAGAGTGGAAACCGACCCCAACATGGGTGGGAAAAGGCTAGGTAGATGTTGATGATAAATTACGAGAACACACGTGCCTACGAAAATGGAACTAACTATCATCTTCCCACTTCCCACCAAGTGAACAAGAACAACACAGTCTATTTATAACATACATTCTGTCTACAAAACGTGATCTTCACTACCGTCGAATGACGTAGATAATTCGTACTACGAAACAACACACCTTTATAAGGGGTGATACACCTATTCGGGATGGCATGACTCGGCACAGCCGGGCGGCAAAATCAAATAATATAGATATAGGTATGGTCTGCAAAGGGGGGTAAAAGGGGGGGCAAAGGGGGGTAATAACAGTCGCACGGGTCGATCGATCAGATCTACGCTTCACGGTTGGTCCGTGGATGGGTGACCATCTTTACATACCGTGACCCCTCCGTGCCTCGGATAGCACATTAAGCCGTTGGTCCCGGCTGTCATTCCTGAATCTTTGACAGCCGTTACGGGTCCTCAGAAGCCCGAAAGTTTAACAAACAGTCTTACCGATGGGCATCGTATTACCCAGTCACTGGGTTGTGGAGGTCAGATAGGCGCTCTATGTAAAGTACTGGTATCCAGCAGGTTAGACTGGAAGCCGACCCCAACATAGTTGGGAAAAGGCAAGGTAGATTAATTATTGAGGTGTGGTCGGCAAACAGTCACTCGGCTTTATCACTAATTGTACCGATCCGAACATGGTTCAGCTCAGGTAGATGCCGAATGAAGTTTGCCGATTGGCACGACCCGAACGAAATCCACTTGTACTGTATATTACCTAATTGCTTTGGGTCGGCATTGTTGTTCAACAAATACTGCCGAATCGAATGTGACGACCCTAACCTCAATGTCAAGCACTTACCTTCACGCCGAAACTTGGTAACACGTCGTCGGCAACAGAACAAATATTGACGTAACGTGACATTATGTGAAAACCACTAGAGATGTGTTTGTTTTCACGCTTTTCTGGGTAGGTATATTGAAAGTTAGAATTGGTTCATGTTTTCTTATTTTAACCGGTAAAGCTCCGCGCGTGGGCGATGGGTCACGAAACAATAGAAAATCAATTGTGTCTCATTAGCGGAGCTTAAGGGCCCTATCTCACTAGGACACCAGTGGCACAAAATACAGAGAGTACAGAAGGCAATCTACATACAAAGTACGTTTGAGCACCGCACACATAGACTCTACACCGTTCACGGACACGTTATCTTGGAGTGGTTTGGGATTAGTGCGAGCGCGAGTGCCATCCGCTTGAGACACGCGTGTGTGAAGTGCAAAAATGGAGCTACAAAAAATGGCTATCTAAGCTCGATTTATATAATAGTTTCCTTTTTTGAATCAGTATAAACGAAGTATCTTTTTTGTAAGGTAAATTCACGTCACCAACTATTAAGTTGAAAACATGATTTTTTGTTTGTGTAGATAATTATTGTGTTGTTGTCATTTGATAGGTTTCGGTCTAAAACAGATAGGGCAAAATAAATTGTGTAAATAGGGTAATCCGTTTTGAAGTTATTAGGGATTTTCGATAGTGAGAATTGACAAATGTAAAATTTTATATGTTTTTGTTCTGTAATCTTTTTGTATTGTAATACTATGTTTATTGTTTTGTTTTAATATTGTAGAATAAGCTCAATAATAAATCAAACAACTAGATACGAGTGCCACTACCACGATAGTTTTTTGTGCATAAGCCAAAGTTGACAACTCTTGCGCGACTGCCGAGTGTAGGTATGAAAATTGAAGTACTTACATACATGGGATTGCCTTCTGTACTCTCTATATTTTGTGCCAGTGTCGTCGCAACCGTGGTCGCACTGCCAAAAAATATATAGTTGGTTGCTCATCCAATTGGACGCCTGGTGAGATACCCCCCATAAAGCTGTGTATATTTTGCTGGCAGCGCGACCATGGTTGCGCCATCTTGGTGTCCCAGTGAAATATAAGACTAAGGGGTTAAGTGTGCGTATGCTAGTGAGTGTAATTATATCTACAGGGTGACTAGTAATTTGACGTATTCCTTCCAGGACGTGACAGTGTTACCCATTTTCCACGATTAAGCACCCCTTAAAGCCTAGGCGAAAATTCATGGGATTGGAGAAACCCCAACTTTTATGTATTTTTGAAAGTTTTCCTGAATTCGTCACTAAATATTACTTTTCTCTAAACTCTCTAATTGAATGGCCTTCATAGTCCATTTCATTTGAGAGTTTTGGGAAAAGTGATGTATACCAGTATACATAAACATTATATTGTGTTCGTAAGTTCCATATTATTAACAGCTTCTAACTTTTCACTGCACGGCAAATACGGGCCCTACGGCCACACGGGCTTAACCGGTTGAATGCCGGAATTACAGAAACAATTAAAAACCCATTGTGTCTCGCGTGTATATACGTTCCGGCATACTAAGGGTTAAGGGACAACTAGCTTATAAGCATAGAAATGTAATATATCTATGCTTATAAAACTATTATGGGGCTTACAGGACTAGATACTGTGTTGAAAACATAATACAACTAATTTGATACGATAGAAAAAAAACATGAAAATACGTCTAAAAACTTTCTTTTTACAATAAAAATCATACTAATATACATACAATCATTCTGATTTTTTGTCAGATTATTCTACAAGCAACATACTTAAAACACTACTGTTTTAATTTTTTTTTCCAAACAATAGATTTTTTGTAATTAAATAACTGCTTCATATTTTGCAATAAATTACCAGCGTTGTGTAATCGCACTTCTCTTTCTTTTCTATGCAGTCCGACACTGACCGCGCTTTAGGGTCATGTAAGCCCCTTAAGTCATACTAGTAAGGATATGACGTGTAAAAGTGTTTCCGATAGTCTATTACGGAATAAACAACTTCATTTCATTTCAAAGTTTCTATACGATATTTTCATTCAAAGAGAAAAAACCACAAAATTTTCTTTGTACTTGCAACAATGAAAACCTCAAATTATAAATGAAATATTTTTCTTCTTTTAGTAAACTAAAAAAACCATCAATTTTTAGTAAAAAGGAGTACTTCATGGGAAGACCATCCAACAACTAGACACAAATAGAAATGGAAACTAGGATAAAAGTCTTCAAATTATGATCTTTTAAATACTTGAAACAATTAAATTAAACGTCCACAGAGACCCCCCTTAAGTGCCGCCAAAAAAAAGACAATAATGACATTAAAAGCTAAATAAATAAATAATAAAAACATTTATTGCTCAAAAGAAAAAGCAAAAAGCTATCAACATCAAAGAAAATAAATGAGGAGCCAAAGCCTGAATATTCCTCAAGGTATAAATCCAAGACCCGATATTTATAGGCACTAGGAAAATCTCACTTTAAGTGCCGTGAGTTCTACAAAGGGAAACCTAAAAAAATGTTATACTTTACCGTTCGCCGATCGTCAAATACACAAAGGGTGTCAGAGTGAGCACAACTGGTAACGTTAGGGGCGAGGTACAGTTAGCAACAAAAGTCGATTAACATTTCAGTTTTTTTATTCTCAGTTATTGAGCAAAATATTAACACTTCAATTTTTTTTTATCTCAGTTATGTATTGAGCAAAATATTTGTTCAAAATTGCATTGTAGGTACTTCTGCTGCAATTTTGAACAAAAATTTTGCTCAATAACTGAGATTAAAAAAACTGAAGTGTTAATCGACGTATGTTGCTGACCGTACAATGCTGCCTTTTTACTTCTCGATAAAATAGTAGCGTTAAATGTTTCTTAAAGCATATCGTGCATGGGGCATAGAGGGGCTCGTGGCTAAGTAATAACAGCCCCAGGGGTCGATCGATCAGGTTAAGCAACGCTTGCCAAGGTCGGTCCGTGGATGGGTGACCATCTTTACTTACCAAAAACCCTCCGTGCCTCGGAAAGCACGTTAAGCCGTTAGTCCCGGCTGTCATTCTTGGGTTTTTGACAGTCGTTACGGGTCGTCAGAAGCCCGAAAGTCTGACAACCAGTCTTACCAAGTTAAATCTTACCAGTAACTGGGTTAGTTACATCGGGTTAGACTGGAAGCCGACCCCAACATAGTTGGAAAAGGCTAGGCAGATGATGTTTCCTTAATTAAGCGATGATTTGGAGAAATGCCTTTTTCTTTTAAAAATATATCTTGAAGTTGAGTTGAATTATTTCAAGAAGAAATAACAAAAAAAAACATTCTTTACTACAAAGGAAAAGCCAACAGTTTTTATGTTCAAAGCAGGAAAAAATATCAAATGCTGAAAAATAAATCTCTAAACTGAAAGATTTCTCACGGGTAGCACGCAACTAAACTAACGAAGAAATAGCTGACGTGGTTTGGGGGTCTATTCTGTCATCAAGATAAAATCACAACTGACATATTTTTGAAACTATTTCATCATCTGCCTAGCGTTTTCCCAACTATCTTGGGGTCGGCTTCCAGTCTAACCGGATGCAGCTGAATACCAGTATTTTACATGGAGCGACTGCCTATCTGACCTCCACAACCCAATTACTGGGTAATACGATACCTCTTGATAAGACTGGTTGTAAGACTTAGGGCTTCTACCCGTAAAGCCTGTCAAAGATCCACGAAGGACTAACGGCTTGACGTGCTTTCCGAGGCACGGAGGGGTCACGGTATGTAAAGATGGTCACCCATCCACAGACCAACCGCGGCAAGCGTAGCTTAACCTGATCTATCGACCTGTGCGGCTGTTATCCTTCAATGAGATTTTGAAACTATTATAATATGTCAATGTTTTCTATTTGCCACGACTGAAAAATAATATTGAACAGCACCCTAAAACACTATAAATCTATAGTATAATATTAAGACAATTTAAAAACCAAGCAATATTGAGGGTTATAAATAACGAATGTTCACGAACAGTAGTCACAAAATAGCATTAACCTATGGCAATTTCGAATTTGTCTTCTTTCAGTTTCCTGTTTTTTCCGGATAAATGTTATTTGCCATCGAATTATTAGTGTCTTCGAATTTGTGCACACAAATATAGGTCGTAATGTCTATCAGAAGCAGGTTTATTAAAAAAACTAACATCTAATCAACTGTATTTATTATTTTAACAAGCAAAATTAATAGAGAAAAATCTAGCAAACTAATAGAATTAATGAGCAATTAGCTAAACGCTTGGCACTGTGGACGTCGTCGGCTGTCGGTCCAAAAGAGAACGACTGCTCCTCTTCTCGCCGTTTGCTGCTAACTATCCCCACTCTTGACGTAGCTTTTTCGTTCTCTTCAATTTCTTTGTACTTCTAACCATAACCATACCATAATAAGCCTATAATGTTCCCACTGCTGGGACACAGGCTTCCTCTCAATGAGAGGGAGGGTACTCCTGACAGTCATATATTTTATCATCCTTTTACTTCCCTTCCCTTCCCTGCTGACACCAATCTTAGCTACCCATATTTTCCCCTCAAAATCAATGATTATCAACATTGTTTCTTATCGAATACTTTTAGAATAACTATCATCAAAGGCGCAGCTTTTACCGGATGTCATGGAGGGACCGCATGTGGATATGGGCGCCGGTTTCCCCTCTTCCGGCTCAAAAGCTGTCCACGTGTGACGTCAGAGTACACGATACTATGTAAGCTTACAGTAAATGATTCTTTTGTTAGAAGAATACGGATGGATGGAAAGTACTTTATTTTGTAGCATAAGAGTAGGATAGATACAGTGTATCGCTGGGTGGTTGCGATGTCGGTAGCAAGCGTTCGCGTGCATGTCGGAAAACCAATTAGATTTCATGGGATTTAACATTTTTGCGCGGAACGCTAATCTAAAATAAAAATCGGTCCCGTCAAAATCGGTCCAGCCGTTTCCGAGATTCACTGAAACAAACAGACCGACAGACAGACAAAACAATTAACAAATTGATTGTTTATTATAGGTAAGTACCGTATACTCTTTCTTATGTCGGGTCGTCAGTAGCCCGAAAATCTGACAACCAGTCTTACCAAGAGGTATCGTATTACCCAGTAACTGCAGGGTTGTGGAGGTCAGGTAGGCAGTCGCTTCTTGTAAAATACAGGTATTTAGCTCCATCCTGTGAGACTGGAAGTCAACCCCAACATAGCTGGGAAAAGACTGCGCAGATTGATTGATCATAATCATCATCTTCATATGCTTTTAGTTAAAAGTTGTTATTTTGACAATACAAACAGAAACTTCAATTTTATTTATATTTATTTATTATTTATACAGAAAATAATCCATCAAAACGAACATTATCGTCACATTTATCTTAGAACAGCGCTCAAATAAGCTTCATTTGAAATACAACACACGAAACTCCTAAAATACAAAACATGTTTTTGAACGTTTCAACAAAATGTTTTGAATCCGTACGATAAACTTTTTCGCCGAAACCCTCAAGTTTGCAACTTAAGTAATCCTGCAAGTGTGATATTCCGACCACTCTGCAATTTTCCGCGTCACTATACCGAGATCCAAAACTTCCATCTTGCAACTCCCAAGTTGGAAAATCTTTTACATTTTCTACGCGATATATATCTTGATAAAATTAGACTATCTGTCCCCGTCTAGAGATTGTGGGATAGAGCATTGGATAGACGAATGTTTAACTATAAATAAGGAAAAGTTTTGTAGTTATTCAATATCTAGCAGATTTTATGGCTGATTTTTCCAACGCCAGAAAACTTTATCGGAGGAATAATTTTGAATTTTTGACAGTTCGAGCATACAAAAACTGTCAATGTCAATTTTATTCCACGAATAAAAATTATTAGTAGATTGAAAAATCAGTCCTTATGAAGATTGTAGAAAAGTAAGGGTCAACTGTTTTTGGTTCTAAGCAAGATTTATTTTCGTGTTAATTTTCCAGGTTATTTTAGTATTATTTTTCAAGGTCTGTTTCGTGTTATTTTTGCCAGGTTGTTTTCGTGTTAAGCCAAAGCATTGTAGCTTAGGACTGTGATTGAATGAGTGCCTAATTTAATTAAAACTTTATAAGATAGGCACCAAACAAGTAAGAATGGTGTAATAGCAGACGCTAATAGCAATAGCAGAGAACAATGACGATAATTATTGGCAATATTTACATTAACAAACATCAAAATCTCAAACATAACTAGCGAAATGTGGGTTTACGTAGCATAGGTGCACTTCTGCCTAACCCATCCGGGAATAAATACGTGATGTTATGTTATCCCGATGTCATCTAGTTTGTAAAACGGATTGACATGTAAAAGTGTTTATACACACACACTTACAAAAAAAATATATATTATACAATGTGGCGATTAGGTTATCACTTAAGGCGGATATTCCTTGAAAACGGTCAAAAAGTTGGTTTTTTAAAGCAATGTAGGTATCTATTATATCTTAAACCGTAAATAATTTTGACCAAGAAAAAAAAAGGAGATATTCTTCTTTTTTTTCTCAAGTCTTATTTTAATACAGGGATGGAACTCAAATCATACATTAATGCATCAAAAAAATCTTCAAATACACCTCTTGATTGTCTCTAAAAGCAGTTTATCTCCTCATTAACAATTTTAATTAATTAAAAATATGCCATTAAATTTCTAATGCCAAACTGCATTCAGTGATGGATTATTTATTATTAAATAGTTTTTGTAAGTAGAAGATTTCTTCATATTTTACAATAAATTACCAGTTTTGTGTCATCGCGCTTCTCTTTCTTTTCTATGCAGTCCGACAGTGACCGCGCTTTAGGTCATGTAAGCCCCTTAAAAGATCATTGTGCTCATCATTATGAACCACTTTTACTATGGGACCAAATATGAAATCGCGAAAAAAAAATCAGCTGTTCCCTACATTTATGTTCGTATAACTCGTCAAAATGTAGGGAACAGCTGATTTTTTTTTTCGCGATTTCATATTTGGTCCCATAGTAAAAGTTGTTCATAATGATGAGTACAATGATCTCTTAAGAGTAAAGTGATAACCTAATCGCCACATTGTTTAAACGCGTCGACTTGAGAACCTCCTCCGTTTTTTCGTCGGTTAAAAATAAAATCATAATCTACATCAACTTAACCAAAATTACATAAAAAGAACAAAGAATAAAATTTATTTGCAACGGCATGCCAAGGATTCCGGCGCTCGTTATGACATACCGCGGCGGTAGAGAAGCGGGGAAGCCGCTGGAATGCCGCGGTATCTTAGCGGCTAGTGTGCGCTGACTGACGGCAAAATCCCTTGCCATGCCGTCCCGGTCTGCGTAGGCCTTAATACATCTACACATTTATCCCTGATGATTACCGTTGGTAGCTTCCAAAAAATAAACCCAAATGTTACAATAGGCTCCCGTAGAGCTTAAGCCTTAGCGACCTAATGAATATTCAAGAAATATACGTAACATCGAAGTGATCAGCCTCCATTTTATTCTTATTTTATAAAAAGAAAAGCCTTATCGGATTCCACAATCGAGAGGCATTTAATTAAATTAATTTTCCTGCTATTCTGTTCACATAAGGGCAGAGAATATTCGATATTCTATAATCGAGAATCGGAATCACAGATCGGAATTACACCGTAAAAACGATACAATATAATTAATTGCGGGTAGGGTTGCCATTTAAAAAATAAACGCATGGTTTTGTTGTTTTCTGCAATAAATAAATATAATAAAATAAATAGCTTTAAAAATAAAACTGCCTCGTTGGTCCAGTGGCCGAATGCGCGACTGACGAGCGTGGGGTCGCATTCGATTCCCAGGTCGGGCAAAGTGTCATTAAGCTTTTCGTTAGGAATTTCTCAGTAGCAGCCCGAAGTTTGGAAGTTTGTGATGTGGTAGCCCTGTGCCTCGGAAAGCACGTTAAGCTGTTGGTCCTAACTAACAGCTTAACGTGTTTCCTATAACTAACTCCGGAGTGCTCCTGAGAAATGCAGAGTTTTGTGCCCGGTTGATAGCAGTAAGCTGGCCCCCCAATTAAATGGGACTTCAACATAACTGGGGAATTTTTGTGTAGGTACAGTTAACAAAAAAGATAAGTATGCAGGATCGTCAGATATAGTTGTAGTTTAGTAAGAAACCGATGAATGTTTTCGAATAAAAATTTATTTTATTAATATAAAACAAACAACTCATTTATCAAATTAAATTTCAGTCGACGGGATATACAGGTGCAATGTTAAATCATGTTATAAATACGATTATTTCAGTCTGACAACCCTAATAGCGCCACACCTCAGACAATGGCGATAAAATTCGCGCGATATTGTCAATATAATAAATACGGTTAATTGATGTAGGCAATTAGTTTTAGTGGGTAGATACACACTGTACCTATTTCATTGTAAAAATAAACGCAATTGGGGAAGTCAACCACTCATTCCAATATATTTAACACGGTACTAAACGGCCCACTCCGAGAGGAAGCCTGTGTCCCAGCAGTGGGAATATTATAGGCTGATTATGCTATACAAATGTCTCGTTTAATAATTTTTGTAGTGTCAAGCCTCCGCATGATGGAGGACCTCGTTGAAGCATTTAAGAGCTCTGGCCAAACTTCCTAGTTATTAAAACAATAGACACGCGCAGACGCGTCCGGCATCCCGCGCGAGATCGCCTCAGTGTGGTCAGACATTTAGGCCTTTTGAACACGACACGGTTTCATTACGGCGACGACAAAACCAAACGTGTCCATAAACAAGCTTCCATAGTGATCTATACAACACTGACGAACCGTGCCTACACACGGCGAATAAACCGTAGTTTTTCACGGCAAGAAAAACGAGGTATTCCACTCAGAGCACTGATTCCAACCCCACTTGGACGAACGGCAACTGAGCACTTCCAGTAACCGCTGCACTGAAACAAAATTTTGTAACGTGCGGTTCGGTGGAACAATATTTATCGTTATAAGAGGAGAAAATCGTGTGTGTACAAAGGCCTTAAGACCCTGAGAGTACAATACATACACAATGGAATTTAGAAACAAAGAAAGATCTGTGTGAATTCCTGGCTAAACCAGAATCTTTTTAAATTAAAGCTCATGACTCCTGGGCTGACTATACAGGGTGACATCAACGACGCGCAGCCTGTAACCATAACTTCAGCACTTGATTCTAGACCCCATAGAAGTTTCTATGGTAGGTACCCCGTATGGTATGGTAGCGTAGAAAGTTTTCGCCAGTTATAAAAAAAAAACTGCATTTTCATAGTAAAGGGCAATAGATACCTACAAGGTCAAAATTTATGGAACAGCTGATTTTTTATGATAACCGACGAAAAACTTCTACGCTATGGGTACCGTAGAAACTCCTTATAGAGTGGTATAGAATAATGTGCTGAATTTATGGTTACAGGTTGCGCGTCGCTAAAAAAAAGAAGAAGACTCGTGTGATCACTTTGCTTCACTTCTACATAGTTTTTCTGCCCAGAATTTTCTGCCCACAACCCCAGGGCCTCAAGCATAAACTTATCAAACAAGTGCTAATAATCTAATAAGTACAATTAATTATACTACGCTGACTTCGTAAAAGGTTACACATTTCATTTTTGTAATCTCATAATATGATGCCGGGGCCTCCAACGGAACGCAAAATTAAAATATTTCTCAAACCGGCTTGACTTCAAACGAATTGCTCGGAGATCACGAAGTAATATGGCAAAAATTGCTCGGGGTTGCGTTAATAAATTATTCTTTCATACCACGAACTCCCAAGAGAGAGGGGCCCGTGGCTAAATAATAACAGCTGCACAGGCCGATCGATCAGGTTAAGCTACGCTTGCCGCGGTTGGTCTGTGGATGGGTGACCATCTTTACATACCGTGACCCCTCCGTGTCTCGGAAAGCAGGGGCTGTCATTCGTGGATCTTTGACAGTCGTTACGGGTAGTCAGAAGCCCGAAAGTCTGACAACCAGTCTTACCAAGGGGTATCGTATTACCCAGTAACTGGGTTGTGGAGGTCAGATAGGCAGTCGCTCCATGTAAAATACTGGTATTCAGCTGCATCCGGTTAGACTGGAAGCTGACCCCAACATAGCTGGGAAAAGGCTAGGCAGATGATGACCACGAACTCCTAAAATACAAGGTTAACTTAGTTTTGGGAGTTGGTAGATCATCGAATTATGTGCTGCTGTACAACAATCAAACACTCCAATAAATTGAACTCCAGTAGTACTTTGTGAGCAAAATAAATTATTATAATACTGTGTGACCTAAATCCGCACTTAAGTCACGCTTATCTGTGACTTAAGTAGTCCATTTTTACACAGAAAATCGTGACTTAAGTGTGGGTTTAGTTTAGGTCACACGATCGAGCTGTAATAGTATACGATACGTGTGACTTAAGTAGTTTATTTAATGCACGGCGTCCGTGAAATACGTATCGTAATGTACATACTAATATTATGATTATTCCCGAATGAGAATTGTATCTACTATAGTTTTTGACATTTGGGATCGAGTCGTATCGTATGCAGGTCTTTATTTAAGACTAGCTGTTCCCCGCGGTGTCACACGCTGCGCGGCTCCTAAGGGTCGTAGCGTGATGTTATATAGCCTATAGCCTTCCTCGATAAATGGACTACCCAACACTAAAAGAATCATTCAAATCGGACCAGTAGTTCCAGAGATTAGCGCGTTCAAACAAACAAACAAACTCTGCAGCTTTATAATATTAGTATAGAAGTATAGATGATAATGATGATCATTCACTCAGAAAACAATTATGTCAGTATATTGAATTAATGGTTGTATGAGTGAATGACAAGCTGCATCCTGAAAAGTAATCGATCCGCTCATTATGCCAATTTGAAATGACTACTAATATCACTGGATAAACAAAATAATACCTAGTAATATTCTAATATTACTGAATGATTTACAACGGTCACAATTATTTTAAATATTTACATTATTTAAGCTAAACAAGTATAACTTATCTATTTACGGATGAATTTTTCGACGCTATATTTTAGGTTGTGTATAGTTTTAGTTAAGTTAGGATATAATTTTGTTATTTTTATTTATTAATTAGTTATTAGTTGTTATTTACTTACTTATCAATCAACTCAGCCTATCGCAGTCCACTGCTGGACATAGGCCTCTCCCAGACTGCGCCACAGCACCCTGTCCTCCGCCCTCCGCATCCAGTCTACCCCAGCCACCTTCTTTAGGTCGTCCGTCCATCTAGCTGGGGGGCGTCCCACACTACGCTTGCCGATACGCGCTCTCCACTCCAGGACTCGTCTGATCCACCGGCCATCGGTCCTTCGACAGACATGGCCAGCCCACTGCCACTTCAGTTTGCTTACTCTGCAAGCTATGTCGGTAACTCCGGTTCTTTTCCGGATAATTTCATTCCTGATTTTATCCTTCAAAGAGACTCCGAGCATAGCTCGCTCCATAGCGCACTGAGCGACCTTACCTTACTTACTTATACTTGTTTTAATTTACAGAAATAACTGTGTAACGTTTTTCTACATATTTACTTATGTCCCAAAGATTTCACAAACATACCTACTATATTTCTTTATCCATTCTTCTCTGTTTGAAGTCGGTATAAAATGCCTGAACATCTATTTGGGGTCAAAATTTTTTACATATTTCATTTAATTTCAGATTTTCTCTTGAGCTCGTGTTAAATTCATTCGCGATCAACTTGGGACACCGCTTTAACTCGACCATGATTTTTCCGAAATACCTTCTTTTCGTAAATGGCGTTCTGTAGTACATTTATTATTAAACTAGCTTCTACCTTCGACTTCGCCTTCGTGATATTTGGGTCGCCGACCCACCGCGTCACATCCCATCGCTCACCCGCTCTGTTACTTCGTTTTCGGTTAGCGTTCTTTCTGACTATTTTTGTTTTTGCTCGACTCCTAAGGCTCATCTAAGGGGAAGTCTCCACGAGCAAGAGAATCGCGGCGATATTATCTTAGAACGTGTCTCTACACGGCGATATCATCGCGGCGAAAATTTGATGGCACGGCGAGACTATCGCCGCGATTCTCTCGCTCGTGTAGACGGCCCCTAAGGCTGGTAGCGTGTAGCCTAAAACCTTCCTCAAGAATTGGGCTATCAAAGGAAAAAGAATTGCTCAAATCCGACTTGTAGTTCCAGAGATTAGCGCGTTCAAACAAAGAAACAAACTCTTCAGCTTTATGATTAGTATAGATAGATAGACTATGTTTGAATACAAACTAAAATAATAATGTTTTTTCTAAAAACAGCAAAGAGACAAGAATACATACACACACACACATAAACACACACACAGAACACTTAGGATTTGTACAACGTTTATTTATTTTTATGTCAGAATGGTCATACCTATATTTTCTTTTAATATCTCAAAATGATTTTTCATCTCATATTTGTATTCTCCTATGGGACGCATTCATTGTTTGCCATTAGAGGTAAGGCTCCAATAAAAGGTCAACTATTTACTTTGCCTGACTAAAATCGAACTGCTTATAGATTCCAAGATATCGTTCCATAGTTATCGTAATCAGCATTATTGGTCTCAGTCTACCTAGGGCTTTTTTTTGTATGGGAAATCATCAAATGACCCCTCCCGCTCTGGGCGGAGCGGAAGGGAGTGTTCTGACAAGAGTCTGCTCTTACTGACTAAAACCCACCCGTGTTCCTTCCTTAGCCCTTTATGTTCCGGGCCAGCGGTAATTACCGTTTCGGACAATCCCGCTGAGTGAGTTTACTTTGTTACTAAAAAAGAGTAACAAAGTAATACAATACAACTTACGTTTATCTTTTACCCAAATCATATTTTTAGACTAGGTATCTAAAAATATGATTTGGGTAAAAGATAAACGTAAGTACCTTTTATTATTTTGTACAAAAATTATCCAACTGGGACACTTATTAATGAAGCCCACGTACTAATTGGTATTCAGACAACGTTAACTTGGATTAAGTTGACACGCAGGTAGAGATAAATGTAAATGTTTTAACATAAATATAATTCAAATATTATATTTTTACCTTTTGCGGCCGACCCGCAGCGAAAATGAACTCAGACTGGGAAAATTGAATTGAAAATGAGCTTCAGTCGATAGAAATACTTTTCTACGGATAAAATAACATTCAATTTTAGTCATTATTATTTTATATTTGATTTGGTAAGGCCCTCTTGTCACGTATCGTTACGAACTACTGAATCAGTAGTTAATTCCGTAGTAAAATAAAAAAATATTAGCCAGATGGCCAGCAAGACTGACTATCAAGAGTCCAGTGACCTATAATAAAACTATATGACACGACGTCATGCAGGAAGCAATCATTATATTGTCTACTAAATAAAATAACTGCAAACTGTGATCCATTGCGAGAGTCAAATGTGAAGATGAAGGCCAGTTTTCCTTAAGCCGTTATAGCGACCATTGGAAGGTCTTTCTTTATTTTCCTTCACTTCACACTTTCAAGGCTGATTTTTCAATATTCAGGAAACTTCTCTCGTCTCTTCCTTTTTTAGGAATCAACGTCGTGACTTTGACATAATAGGACTGTACCCTGCTATGAGAGAAAAACGTACAAAAATCTTAAGAATCGATCTATCGTTCTGGATATTTACCGAAGCCTTAAATGAAACCATTTTCTTCTAAATCACACTACATTACACTCACTTTTGCCAAACGAACATGTCAAAAACCTTTATTAAGCTAATACGATAATAATTATGTACGCGTCAGCTCGCTTCCTGTCATTTTAAGTATATTCAGGCACGTCTCGTTGTGTTTTAATTACGTGGTAGTGACCTATTTCCTCTCACATTCGATGTTTTCTTCGAAGTAGGTTATGTTGTTAGGACGGTGTCAGGGCTGATGACAATTTGTTTAAGAAATTATTAAATTATACTGTGTTGTTGTGTTGTATTGTTACTTTAATATTTAACTACTTAAACACTACTTTTTATTTGAATATTTTACTTTTTTTTTTAAGTGAAAACTCCATTGAACTCGCGACACTGTTATCGCAACCGATACCGCGCGTGTTTTGTTTATAAGACGATTAAAAAAATACACACGTTCAAGTTTTCACTTCTGTCGGAACTCCCTGAGTGCCACGGTTTTTTTTTGTTTTTTTTTTTACCTGTTTTTCCTGAAGGGTAAGGCAGAGATGTAATTACTTTGCCAGTTATGTTTAAGTCCCATGTTATGGGGGCGAGCCTATTGCCATCAACCGGGCTCAAATCCAGACTTCGGGCTGCTACTGAGAAATTACTGATGGAAAATCTGATAACCGGTACCGTTATACACAGGATTTAATTGAAAACTTGCGCCAAATCTAAGTAGGAGGTCTGTAACTGTTACATAATAAGTATACGTACAGTCAACCACGGAATAGATAAATAAGAACAAAGGAGTTAAGTATACAGGAGCGTCGGATATTGTTGAAGTTTACTAAGAAACCGATGGATATTCTCGAATAAAATTTTACAGCTCATTTATTAAATTTAATTTCAGTCCTGAACATCCATCGGTTTCTTAGTAAACTTCAACTATATCCGACGCTCCTGTATACTTAACTCCTTTGTTGACTGTACATTGTCATTTCCCAAGTTTAAATTCTTGAAAAAAATAGTGTAATTATCGTCTTAGATAGTGCAAACAAAGTTATTGCCTTCACGTAGACACGAATTAACGTAGTTCCAGTAAAAAAAAATTTTTTCAAAGTTATTAAAACAAATAAGAAAATTAAAGTATAAATATTAACGCGCGCCCGATTAGCAATCCATTAATCGCAGAGTTCACAACATCAAGTTGGCAACGCATTGAACTACCGGTATTTACCTATCCTACGAAGAAACGGGCGCGCGACGCCGACATCGTTGCCAAATCGCTTGCCTACGCGCACGTACCTATACGAAAAACAACCAATCAGCGAGCCAAAAAAGGCCACTTTGGCAGAATCATAAAAGGATAACATTATGAATCATAATGGACAGGTAACTGTTTACTTAATCGTAACAAATCCCATTGGTGAAGGATTTATCATTTCTTTTTTTTTTGTCTGTGCTAAAATACCAATCAATCCAATCCAAATCCAATTCCAATCTCTTTGATTATATCTACGTAGCGTAGCGAAAAAAAAAACACGGGCTGTCTTCGCCATAATATGATTCATAATGTTATCCTTTTATGATTCTGCCAAAGTGGCCTTTTTAGGCCCCCAGGTATCGGTAATTCAATACACAGATTTAGTTTTAGCAGAAAATCATCGGGAATATTTTCTTTATCCTCTCAATCCAAATCTATAACGAAAACAAGATCCTAACGTAGAATGTGTTTTGTTAGCGTAAAAATAACATAGGTGTGAAGGTAGGGTACCTGTGAAAATTCTAGTCAGGACTTTTAGAAAAGCCTTGGGAGTAATAAGTTTTTTAATCCTTTATAATTCTAGTATACGAAACGGTTTACTACGCTTCTGTTTTTTATATGTAAATCGAAAACCTAATAGCTTTTACTTGCAGTTATCTTTGCGTTGTAATAACAGTGCGTCCGCCTCCAAAGGGTCTAATAAAATTAGCTAGCGAAACTGCAGACGTGGAGTATCGATATCTAAACACGATGAAACAAAAGAAAACAGATTTTCAAGTAATTGTAGTTACTTTAAAATCTGTTTTCTCCCAGTGACCCAGTGGTCGCATTGCATTTTTTTATTTATTTTATCACTAGCAGCACTCCGCGGTTTTACCCGCATAAGTGTCGCTCCCGTGGGAATATCGGGATAAAAACTATCCTATGTTTTTCCACGGGATGCAATCTATCTATCTGCCAAATTTATTGAAATTCGTTCAGTGGTTTAGGCGTGAAAAGGTAACATACAGACAGACAGACATACAGAGTTACTTTCGAATTTATAATATTAGTATGGTTATTTAGATTTATACCCATCACGTCTGCGGAGTTTCAGCAGCTAATTTAATTTGACCCGCTATAAGGGGAGAGGAGGGGGGAGTGGGGGGAGGGGAGTTTGACCCGGTGTCCAACTTAGGTGATTGGCTGATCTTTTTACTACGGTATCAGGTATTACCGTACCTATTACCTCATGCTGAAACGAATGAAGCAGAAGATAAGTAACTATGTATTTCGCATAATTATCTATCTATCTATATAAATAAAAAGAAAAGTCCTGACTGACTGATTGACTGACTCATCAACGCCCAGCCCAAACCCTTGGACCTAGAAAGCTGAAATTTTGCACGGAGGTTCCCTTTATAATGTAGACAAGGAATAAGGAAGGATTTTTCGAAATTCAACCCCTAAGAGGGTGAACGCGGGGAGGATGAAATTTCACGCGGACGAAGTCGCGGGCAAAAGCTAGTGAAATTATAATTAAGTTATCCACTTTCAAGTGAAAACAGCTACGTAAACATTGTATTAAAATTATGATAATATAGTGTTCGGATTACTTTAAATATTCAAGAAAGCTATTTTCAATGAATAATAAAACCAACCTGGATTTTGTTAATAGAAACATGTGCTAAGTGAATTTCTAGTTAATCAGATTAGCTCGGTTCCCATCTATCTTTTGTAAGCAAACAATAAGAGACTCTATTTAAATCTTTAAAAGCCTGAATAATATTCAGTAAACATTAAAGTTTATCTCTTCGTAAATTGAATCCGTGGATTTAATACTGATAAAATGCTGAAAATGCTGAAGTTTCGTGCATTGTGTGCAGATGAAGTGCTTACTAACTGCAAAATTTAATTTAATGGAGCTGGGTTGACTGGGTTATTCTAATTTTGTAATAATTTGTCTGGGATATATGTAACTAATTGTGTTAAACAGCTTACATTAGGCGATTTTCACCTTCAAATATACCTAGTGGTATGGAATGTAAAGAGGCCACTTTGGGCAAAGAATGAACGAGATCATAGAGTTGGTCAGTAGTGCTGGCTTTGATTCATTTAGCTTTCTAAATGTATCAAAGACACTGTTACTGACTTTAGCAAACATGATAAGGAAAATAGAATCGTCTTATTGGCATTGACTTATATACTTTTGAAATCATTGCTTATTATTTATTTAATACTTCAAGCACATAAATGTACAGAGGCGGACTTAATGCCATAGGCATTGTCTACCAGTCATCCTTTGGGTGACAAACAGTGGTAGGTGCAATCATGAACATTGAGGAATAAATATTTTAAATATAAAGATACGCATAAGCCTATTAAAACTATGAATATATTAAATACCTAATCATACTAATATTATAAAGGCGAAAGTTTGTGAGTGTGTGGGGGTGTGTGTGTATGTTTATATATTTGTTACTTCTTCACGCTTAAACGGATGGACCAATTTTGATAAAACTTTGCATGGAGGTAGCTGACACCCTGGATTAACATATAGGCTACTCTTTATCCCGATATTCCCACAGGATCGACACTTATGCGGGGGAAACCGCGGAGCCCAGCTAGTTACATATAAATATAAAAATATAAATATAAACTCACTAAAAAGAAATAAAACAAACAATGAGAAAATAAATGAATGAATGCTTATTGGTCTGAAATCGCCAGCACTAATGAGCAACGCTGTGATTTATATAGTTGACTTATAGAAAATAACAGTATGGGAAAGGCAAGTTATTGGACCCTGAAAGAGTCGCGAATCGGAATTTTAAACATTATGGTGTCAGGTCATTGCGTCACGATAATTTAATCTTCTCTACAGGATGAAATTGGATACGTGCGCCAAATTAAAATATCTAATTCAACGTATTCTAAAGAAAATTTAGAGCATGTCATTAGGGAAAAAAAAATGCAGGTACCTACCGTTTTCGTTACTAAGTTTTTTTTTTCTTTTACAAAAACCAATGACTGACTTGCGCCGAAATATGATAACTGACACTTTGTGTTTGAACAGAATAAATTTCCATCGTTTATTTATAGAGATAATTTTATTTATCCTATTCGACAGAACCGTCCTGTAAACTGTCAAGCGAAAACCAAAATTAATCCCACCTCCCAGATATTGCTGAACATAACTGATACGCGTGACGTGCTCATATTTTACCAGTATCAGCGACTACACGCACCTGTCAAGGTACAACAAGTACCGAAATAGGCACTTAAGACCCACCACACAACAATCGACCTTAAAATTAAGACTGTAGGGTGGAATACAAGTCGGAGGGGCTGATAGAAGTATCAGAGTTAATGGCTGGCACGGAGAAATGTCGAAAAACAGATTGTTAGAAATTTATCAGTGCCCTCGTTCTCGTGTGTGGGTTGCTGTAGGTTGCCAGCGATCACTCAAGTGGTTACGTGGTTACAGCTGCGATTATGGTAATGGGGGAACAGGGGTTCATATTTTTAAAAGAAAATGTTAATTAAGTTGTTGTACTATAGGTACAATTTTGCATAACAACTCGAGGAATACAGGCGTGATGTTATGTTATGTTAATTATGAGGAGGGCAAGATCATTTAGATAGGTACTGATACATACGATAGGGACTTAGTACATACATACATATTGTAGCGAAATAAATAAGAATCCACCACATAAAAAAAAATACTTACGTATAAGTTTGTAATATAAATTTAATATAAAACGCCTAAAAAAATCAGATACATAAAAAAACGGCGGTAGGTGGTAGGTATGGTTATTTAAAAAAAAATATTAGGAAAACAAAAAAGAATTATAAGAATTTAACTATTTCTGGATATTTTATATAACGAATAATCTTTTACCTGATTGCAATCGGGTTTTAGGCTCGTTAGAACATATTTTACATAGAATTGATTATAAAATACATTAGCTAAGTCGTTTAAAAAAAAAGGGAAAAGACGATCAAATACGTACGTGATCACGACGTTCAGTAGCCAACACCGCGCGGGACTCAAAATGCAGGATTACATATAAAATAATTTAAAAAAAAATTCAATAATTACGCAATAATTATATCATGGTAGGCTTATGATGCGGAACTCAACGCCAAAACCTAAAACATTGCACGCTGGCTGGAATCAGTGCGTGGATGTACCTAGGTATTATAACGGCAATTGGAGAGTAAATTCAGAAATCTTCAAAATATGTCAGGTGAAACCGGTCAACCATTATCAAGCAACTAAGTCAGAAAGAAAAAAATCCTTAACCAACAAATATGACTTTTTGTTATGTCAAAAAAACGAACTTCGTTTGAATAAAACATTAAAAAAGAAAACGGTCATTACTTGGAAAAAAGGTTTTAACCTAAGAGGTAAGGTTTTACCAGCAGAGGTAAAAGGCTGCAATATGTAAGTAGGTACCATACTTACTTAAAAACGTTTTATTTACATGAATATGTGAGTGAAACGTTTTTAGGGTTCCGTACCCAAAGGGTAAAAACGGAACCCTATTACTAAGACTTCGCCGTCTGTCCGTCCGTATGTCACCAGGCTGTATCTCAAGAACCGCGGTAGCTAGACAGTTGAAATTTTCACAAATTATGTATTTCTGTTGCCGCTATAACAACAAATACTAAAAACAAAATAAAATAAATATTTAAGGGGGCTCCCATACAACAAACGCGATTTTTTTGCCCTTTTTTGCTCGATATCTATAATGGCAACAGGTAGGCACTTGAAATATTCACAAAATACTCAGTTGTATTTTTACTTTAATAATAAATAATAAAATTAAAATAAAATAAATATTTAAGGGGGCTCCCATACAACAAACGTGTTTTTTTCCGCGTTTTTGCCTTGTGGTACGGAACCCTTCCTGTGCGAGTCCGACTCGCACTTGGCCAGTTTTTTAAGTTTATATAAGTTGGAGAACTTTCTGAAATGACCCCATCAATCGAAGCGCTGAAATCGAAACCTCAATACTGTTGTGTGTTGTTGTTTTCGTTTTTTTGTTTTTGTTATTATATTTGATTACTAGTTTATTTATTTATAAGTATACAAATTATGTACGTGTATTAGGTACCTACCTATGTTGAAACTGTAGGTACTCCCCGTCACTTTTCCCTAAAGATTCATTAGAAAACCAGCGTCAGGCAGCATCTGTCTGGCATTAATGCTGAAATGAACCATTTTGGCGCAGCCGTGAGGAACATACTATTGTAGTTTATACATTACTAGCAGCGCCCCGCGGTTTCACCCGCATAAGTGTCGATCCCGTGGGAATATCGGGAAATAGCGTGAGATCCGCACCCTAATTGTGTAACACACTTTCAATAACAATTTGAATCATTTAGAAGGATATTGGCGCCGATTCTGTTGTTCACAAACTAAACTAAATTTAAGTTCAGTGCATCTTTTTCTTTCTATTTCAAAAGGAAAAGGACAGAAGATAAATATTAGTTTAGTCCTGTCAAATTAGTCAGCGCCTGACGTAAATTGACGTATTTTTAATAGCCAATTTTTTAATCTCGTCTGAATTGTCTATGGAGTATCTTAATTTGACAGGACTAAACTAATATTTATCTTCTGTCCTTTTCTTAATGAAATAGAAAGAAAAAGATGCATGAACTTAAATTTAGTTTAGTTTGTGAACAACAGAATCGGCGCCATTGTCAATCCATTGCTTCATATGTTGGAAAAATTGTTTGCTAAACAAACATTAATAACGCAATTAATGTTGTTGAACTGTCAAAATGAAAACTATTGCTACTGTTAGTGTATTAATAAATAAAAAAAATAAAATGTATTTAATTCAGACTATTTAAATGTCCATATTTTGTTAGTATTACATTATCTTAAAACTATGTTAGTCATGAGGAGATCAAATAATAATATGTATTGAAGTAGTTAATATAAAAATCGAAACAAATGACTGAATAAAAACAAAAATTATACTTATCATAATAAACAATTGAAAATAAATTTAAATTGAAATAAATTATTTTAGATGGACTAAGAGGGTGCATGGTGCATAATGTAAAAACGGGGTAATTACCCCGCTGAATATATTTTTTATTTACTTCGTGGGTTTAAGATTGTTTTGAATTTGTTTATAAATTATTTAAATAATATATTGCGAAATGTTTCAGCTCGTTTTGTTTCCTCCTATATCCTCAAAACCAAAACATTTATTTTTCATCACAATCATCTTTCACAAGATATTTCACCCCGACTAAGCCCAAAGTCAGCCCCATTCGGATCATAATCCTGCAGCTGTTAGAACAATGTCGGGGAGGGTAGAGGTACCTAACCTATACCCCGGGGGGTAGAATGGCTGCTAAATAATTACAGATCATCCGGATTCGCTCGCGGTCGAGGTCTTGATTGATTGGAGTTGTGATTGAAACATAAATGTGGAAGATACAATTTAATAAGTTCATATTTAGTTATTTTTCTTTTCATGCACGATGGGCTGATTTTAGTCAGTAGTGATTTTGGCCAGTAGTGTAAATAGACCAGAGAAAAAACATCTACAATTTCCATTTTTTTTGCTACAGGACGATCTATTGCATATTTTTTTTTCATCCACAGGTTATTAATGACTCTAGGTTTGATATACGTAGATACGCTGCTACGAAGGGTGTATTCAGCCGTGATTCGGTTATTGTGTGTAACTGTGTCATCCAAGATGTAGGTAGGTATTATTGTTTAGAAAGTAGGTATTTGGGTCTCGTAACTCGTAAAGGTAATTATCCATTATTTTCTTGTTGACAGGCCTACACGCCCTACACTGTCCTCCCATACCTGTTAACACTGTAATTTGAAAACATTGTTTGAAGCCAATTATTAAACACACAAGCTAATTATTTTCAAAAGAGTAACCGTAGAGTTTTTTGCCGGCTCTTCTCTCCCACCTAGCTTTTGACATGTCATAAGTGATGGGCACTTATCACACGTCAGAGTCAAAGTCAAAGAACTTCTTTCAAATAGGCACAATAAAAGGCACTTTTGGACGTCAAAATTTACAAGAAGCTAGGTTTATGTGAAACTAGCTTCTGCCCGCGACTTCCTCCGAGTAAAATTTCACCCCCCCCCCCATGCACCCTCGGGGTGTAATTTCGAAAAACCCTTTCTTAGTGAATACCTACTCTTCACAAAGAACACATCCTCCAAATGTCATGTCTTTAGAACCATCGGTTTAGGCTGTGCGTTGACATATCAGTCAGTCAGGATTTTGAATTTTATATAATTATGTGAAATAAAATAGGTATTTTGATTTTTTTTTCATAATTAAAGTCACCAAAAAACCTCATTTTCATCAAATCTTGATTACCAATTTATAAAATGTCAACCATTACGAGGATTACAAACGCTTTTATTAATGAAACAGCCATTCACCTGCAAAACAACGACAAACTCCATTCAATACGAAACAAATGAATCAAACTGCTATCGTTTCTAAAAACAGTTACCTACCGTATCTAAATTATTTCCGTTTTGCGTAACGAAACAGTACCGAAATGATCCCTAAACAATAGCAGGATGAATATTTACGGTTTATTCATGAGTCGACGAGTGAATTTAACTGCGGATTGGCGATAAGGTTGAAACGGATATGGACACAATACTGATCTTCACATTATGTTCAAGGGTGGATCGGTAGGACCGGTCGGTGCAGGTATTCATTTCTATGTTATTATATGCGGTCACTTATACAGAAACAGGTAAAACATGTAACCGTTTCCTTCAGAAGATCAACCTTCAGAGACCTGTACCGGGAGTCGGGACCGAAAACCCGGTTCTTTATGTAAGCACCCTTAGGGACAAAAGGTTCGTTGTCAAATCGGAGAATCAACAATACGATTTGACGGATTTACTTAGTGTTCTACTTTTGAATGATTTGTGTTCGAGATTTAAATGTTTTGCTTTTAATTGCGATGGCTTGCGTTCCATGCCAATTATTTTTTTAAAACAGCAATCCACATCGAGTAGGTATTATTATACTTTCTGTTTATTGAATACCTACCCATCTAAGCTTATAAGTGATTATTAAAGTAATAAAATAGCCTCCGTGAGTGGCAATACTTAAATGTATGAAGGTACACTGCTACAAAGATCTTTTGGAGCTCGAATGACGTTGACAGGGAGCGCTGTTGGTAAACGTGTATTTTTTTGTGAAAGGAGAATGGGTAAGACCGTACCCAGACACAAAGTTTATTGTAGCATTCTGAACTAAGTATGTTGATCTTTATTGTCCTCATAGAGTAGTTTAATTAATCCTAAGACAACATGTCTGAATTCACTTGGAGAAAAAAGTTATGTTATGCCACTCACGATCAAGTTCACCGTCAAGTTTGCAGCGGACTTGAAGCCGCGTCCAATAAACTTGAACGGGTATGGATATGGGTATGCATGATAAGTAGCCATACACCGTCATCCTATGTGTTAATCCTGGTTATAAACTATGTGTGTGCCAAATTTCATAGAAAATCCGTTCAGTAGTTTTTGCGTGAAAGAGTAACAAACATCCATCCACCCATCCATCCATCCTCACAAGCTTATGCGTTTATAATATTAGTAGGATTTTTTTTTATTATTGAAAATAGTCGCGTTCATTTTGTTTTGTGAATCAAAACACGTCCTTGCTCCCATTGACATATATATTACTAGCGTAAGGACCGGGCTAACGGCGCGACTAAATGGTACCAACGCGCTGGCCCTAAAATGACGGTTTTAGGGCCAACGCGACTCAGTTGACAGTGGTGCGCGCGAACTTCGAATTTCGAACGAAGAACTTCTTTGTAAAATGTTCAGACGGGCGTATCCTTACTTTTGAAATCATTGCTTGCTCCTAATGGTTTTCCGAACACATAAGAGACAAATGATCGCGAAAATCACATATCCGCGCGACTATCGTTTCTATTAGGACCCAGCCTTTATTTGTTTAATTTGTTGTACTTATTGCAATTTTAAAACACACGCTTTCCTTTGAAATTGGACTCACTGCCAGCTCCAATTGAAAACCAATCAATCTAATAAAATCAATCAATTAAAAAAAAACATTCAATCAATTATTTAATTTAATCAATCTTTTCCACCTACAAAAATATTATCCATTTATAAAACGTACGCCGAATAAATCGGAGTACGGTGTTGTACGGATACGATTCACGAATGTAATAACCAAAGCTTTTCGATTGTGACAATCGATCAATCTGATAAATTTAGAGCGCATTGAAAAGATTTTAAATGGGTTTGGAATAAATATATCTGTATAAGTATCCCTAAAAAGTATACCTATACCTACATACATTATGGTTTCAAAAATGTATTGGGTAGGCCACTTTTATATTTAAGAAATGATTTCAAAACCTATTCCAGAATTTTGCTTAGTTGAGCATTAACTTATTCCTTAAACGACTGCAAAAGGCTGAAAAATTACATTACCTCTGCCAAGATATCCAAATTCCATTTGCAATAAATATGACGGTTACGGAAAAGTAAAACTCTTCTAAAATTCGAACAGTAAATTTGACAGTAAATTAAACATGGCAGCGCGGTCGGAAGAATTTAAAAACTAACAAAGTATAATGAAACAGAATATCTGAGCGAAGCGATCTCTGGGGGTTTATTGCCCGACTGTTCGGCCAAACACATAAAGTTGCATTCATATCGGAATAAGAAATATTGTTTTGAATGGGACAAAAAAGGGTAAAATTCATTCAAATTCCTTTAAGTTCTTGTTGAAGATGTTGATGCGGAAGTAGGTTTCTGGTTGAAACTGTAATCATTAACATCTGACACAGATAGGATAGAAACCAAGCAACTACTTTGACAATTGTTTACAAACTAGATTCGTAAAAGATACTACTTTAAGAAATCCCCTTTATTAAATACTATCAGAAACGCTAAAGACTCAGATAGACTTGTAGCTTTAAATCCATACTATAATATTATAAATGCGAAAGTGTGCCTGTCTGTCTGTTATCTCTTCACGCTTAAACCGCTGAACCGATTTAGATGAAATTTGGTATAGATATAGTTTGAGTCCCGGAAAAGGACATAGGATAGTTTTTATCCCGATATTCCCACAGGGATCGACACTTATGCGGGTAAAACCGCGGGGCGCTGCTAGTAATTCATAAATCCTTCTTGTTTGAACAAGCCTTAGTAAGTACGTATCCAGTGATCAATCATTTCCATTTGTGTTCTCTTGATCAACCCACATTTAGGGACACGCTTGTGTGTATGTTTGTGCGTTGATAGAGTTGTCATTATTTGTACTTGACTTTTATAATAATTAAAGAAGCATATTCGTGAATAATAACAGTGATGGCTAGTTTTGAAGTATATTTAAGAAATCATTTGTGCCTATCTATCATTGGTAGATAATTGAAGATACAACTTTAATAAAGTAAGGGTTTCACCTTTGGTAAGTAAAAAAAACGACCACAAAATATAAGTAAGCAAATGTACTTACAACAGCAAAATTTATTTTTCCCAAAAAAAAACGTGTTACTGAAAAATTTCATCTTCATCATATTTCTTATAAACCTCTTATGAGTCAACCGTGTAAGCGCTAAAATGTGATCAAGTCCCCGACGCCAACACATAAACTCGATTCACAGCAGGCTTGCCTACAAAATATTTCAAGGAATATTAGCTAGGTTCTCGAATAATTTCAAGGCGGAGTTTATAGGTATTACTCTCAGCTGCTTTCGGCAGACTCAAGTGATAACCTACCGACCCATTTTTAATACATAGGTACCTTAGTTCAAATCGTCCCCTAACTCCATTATTTTTCGTTCAAAGGCTTAAAGCGGTTCAAAATTGGTTATTAATTTTTCGGAACGCAAAATATTTTACCTCTTCTTGAAAGCATAGTTTAACACGACTTGTAGGAATCTTTTTTAGTATTTTGATTTTATTATCATAATAATCAAATTGAGATACTTACAGATCAAAGTTTAATAAAAAGAACATTTGGACTCAAATAAATTCTTTGCAAGACCAAAATTCGGAGTCCCACAAAAATAATATTTGTTCCGTTTCAAATTTCATTAATAATTTCTTTGTAGGTGATTATGTTTTAATTTTTTTTTTTGTATGATCTACAGTAAAATATACCTGTGTAATCCAAATCCAATAAACTGATTTTCATTTTGCTCTTTGTACCATAACAGAAAGTTACTTTGCTACGAAAAATATTGCACAAATCTTTCAGAGGAAAACTAATGTGATTCACGGATCACCAGGAAAACTTATATACAAAAGATGTGTCAAATTTGTCAATCCCGCTACCTGTATGCTGGTGGCTGACGTAATCGGATTACCGACACGAGTTATGCTACAACATAAATCGGATTACCGAATGCCTGTGTTTTAACCAGATTTTCTTGGCTTGACGGTAAAAAATATATTTCCCAACGATTTATTTAACAGTAACTTTATTACGGCGCAGGCTTGACGTATCGCATAATTAATCAATGGTACCCTCAGTGATGCGCTGCAATCTTTCGAATACGAGACGATCGATCGCAACGTCTACGTTTTACATGAATAATCGGGTGCCTTTGAGTCGAGTATCGAACGAGTCATTAGCTAATCAGATTACCTGTAATACCGACAAAAGTCAAATGATTGGCTATCGAAAAGCTTTGTTACTGTAACCTTTGCGCTTTGTTTTCTATTCGCTTGCGTAAAAACCTTTGTTTTTCCGAAATGAAAGCTAAATTCTAGTCAACACTATTGGTCTCTGCAAGCTTTCTATTTTGTAAATTAGGTCCTATTTGATATGTATCTCTGTTGGTTTGTAATTCAAGATTTAACAGCAGGAAGTCCAACACCTCTTATCACCCTACTATCAGTCCTACCCTATAATATACCCCAAACATAAATTTTAATAAACCCAACACTTCAGTGGCGTCACACCCCTAAACAACAGTGACGCGGCCATTGTTATACACAAGAAGGCATTTAAGGGCTCACACTGACCCATAAAAGTCAAACTTTATATTGGATCGCGTGGAAAATTGTGGATTTATTGTCGAAAAATTGGGTGGCTCTAATAAAGATTTTCTTTGTAAACGTTTGTTTTAAACACAATAGAAAGTTCTGAAAAATTAAGTTCAAACACATCATGTTCTTCAGTAGACGATGATACGACAGTCTATTTATATTCCTACATTAGCTTATGACTAAAATTGTTTTGGAAAAATATCCAAATGTATACAGAAACTTAACATAGTTTCAAAGGAAAAATATAATAACCAACTGTATAGATAAACTTACATAATTATCATAGTTCTGAACGTAAAAAGTAATTGCAATAATAAATCTAGATAATACTGTAGAACAAGACAGTTGTAACAATAGAACTCGATAGCGCCTACAAAAGTAATAAAGTTATCAAGTGGCTGCTGCCATGAAAGTGAATTTATTGATATAACTTAATAGTTATCGCAACCTGTGCCCGGGGGATTTATTCGACAAAATGTTTTTCTTGATAACCAAAACTTTTCAAGATTGTCCGTAGTCTCGTCGTGAAATGAATGAACCTTTCGTTTCCATTACCATTCGGTGTTTAATTGAATGATGTGTCCCGTAAATTATGAAAATAAATAATGAAATAAAATAATAAAGTTATTTGGATATTTTTTGTGCCGGTATTCAATCCACTCTTGGGCAAAGGCCATAATGTAAAAAACGTGAAAAATCTCTTTTGCGTTGGTTAATTTCGTAATGCGTTGGGCGCCATATTTTCCAGTTAGAAAAATTCATAAAAGGCAAAGATTCAGCATCTCCCAAAACAAAGGAGAGGTTAATTCAGAAACAATAGTAATGTGCAATTTATTTTGCTAGGAATAACTTAAACATGGACCCGAGTCGGGCGCCAAAACTAAGAAATAAATAAAAACTACTTAATTGGACAAGAAGATTCAAGGATATGATAAAGCTAACAAGTTTCTAAAAGCTGTTAAGTGGTAAATTCGGTAAGAGAAGAAATAACGTATCGTTTCAGAAAAGTCCCGCGTTGGGCGCCAAAGTAAAAAAATGTTTTATTTTTCAACTGCAGGAAAACAAAAGAAAATCGAAATATATGTATAAGAGACGTAGAAAATGAGGTAAAATAACAAGTTTTACCGTTTTCGCTCGGTGATTAACATAGTCCCGTGTTGGGCGGCAATAGAAAACCTTTCATGTGAAAAATAAACTTAATAAAAGAGTGAGGCAAAACGATAATGTTATAAAATTCTTGAGGTTAACCTTCACTAAAATAAGACATTTTACAAGTATTTTCAAGCTGCTTCATTTTATTCATAAGCATAAAATTTAACTTTTTATACAGAAATAGCTTTGTTTTATATCAAATTTAGTATTACTAACATTTTCCCGTTTAAGATTGGTATTCTATCTTGTTTCTTAATATCGTTCTACCTGTTGACCGCCACCAGCTCGAAAACCAGCACGTAACAAAATAAAGGACGTTAATTTTACCGTCAATTTATCACAATAAAGGGAATGCAAGGGATCCCAGAACGTCGGAGCTCAGGTTTCATGAAACAGACGGCCTGCTGTTAACATCATACATAATTATTGTTCGTGATTTTTTACTTTGCATTTATTTTATTATTTAAGTAACTAGCTGTATTTTCACGTGGGTACATTACACTACAGATTAGCATAACCATAATCAGCCTGTAACGTTTCCACTGCTGGGACACCGGCGGCCTTTAAGTGAGGCCCACGCAGGCCCAGTGTGGGTTGGATAAACATACAACACAAACTGCCAACATAAATAACTCATTTCACCGCTATACTTAATGCTTAAGCGTTGTTTTAACGTTGCACAATAATAAATATAGCCTTGTATTAGCGGGTATGACAACAACCTGCCGTATATTACGCCGTCAGTCGCACAACGACCTATTAAACGCACGACATGTCTCTTTATGACTATTTCTTGTATAATATTCGTGCTACAACAAACAACAAACATGAACAAACATATAAAATTATAAAAGGATGGCAAGGTCCGTCATTGACACAAACATATGTGATAAAGCGGGATGTGACACACTCGGTCTTATCCTTTTGACCGCCACACGTAAAAAAATCAAAAACGTGCCCTCGGCGTCAAAGTCTGTCATGTAGTCGAACCGTGGCGTTCTGGGCACATTTTGGTTTGTCATCTATACATGACTGTGGTCAAAAGGTTAAAGACTATTGATGCTACGATGCCTCCGAGGCTACGGCGTAGTCACGCAGAGGGAAGTTTGTGGCCCGAGGGCTGAAGCTCCCACCGTCGGCTGCACTCGTTTGTTATGGAACCATTTTGACCTCGCCCAACATACCACCGGCGTAATTTTGACAGTTTAGTGATGGGGGACGTGGGAGTCCTGTCGCAACAATTTATAATGATTACAAAAGTAGTCACTAAAGACGAAGGCAACTGTCGGAGCTAAAATAGAAGGGAAGCCTTACCTATTAATAGAGATCGTATATTGTGTCGACGGTAGAAAGCCGACACCGTTGTGAATCTCTAACTAAAGTAATGCGAACACTATAATATAGTGTTCGCATTACTTTAGATAGAGTACTTAACTAATAGTTCATAATTTGAATCCAATGTTTCACGTGAAATCATACCACAGAGCATAACCTCGTGCCCCATCTGCAAAGAGTGTCCCAAATGTCAGTTCGTTTGCACCCTTAAAGATCTGAAGGCCAATAAAATTCTCGTAATTTAAAAACGTTCAAAATCTAGTCGCAGTCTCATCTCAGCGACAAACAAAAATGTCAAAAACTTGTCAAAATATATGGAAAATAGAGGTATTTTTGACAGATTGAGACTGAGATCAGATTGTGAGCGTTCTTAAATTACGAGAATTGCTCCTCTGAACAACGCCTCAGATGCCGCAATTAATGTAGCCGAAACAGTAGGTATAGTAAACGTAGATGTACCGTCGAAATGAAAAAGAAAGAGTGCATAACTTCTTTACAATTTCAGAACGATACCAATCAACCACCAACCAACCACCACCAACACCCAACCACTAACCAGCTATCCAGTTGGATAGCTTACCAACTTAAGTCCTGAAAACGTCCTACAACTCCTACAAGGTATCGTTTAGAAAAGAAACGCAGTATACAATTTAATTTAAAAGAATAGTTGCGCCTCGTATGTACTCAGTGTTATAAATCCTGAGGATTTACTAACACTCATGACTAGGATTTTCACACATAATTAGGGAACAGGGGTTCATCTTTTTAATGGGGATGTTAATTAAGAGAGTTACAGATCATTAGAATGATACTTATGAGCCAAAGGAAATATATTAATGACTTTCCAAGAGGATTAAATACTTTAGTTCAGGTGGAAACTTGCAGGACTTTCTATAATCAACCTATTGCTAACTGAAACGCAGGACCCTAAGCAATCAAGCGTAGCACTGAACGGATCGTAAGTGTATGGTTTTCTAGAAGGAATGCAGCAGGAGTTCGTCATACTGCTGTATAATGTGCATACTGGTGCAGCAATTTCTATCCTACCCTATCCAAAGAATCCAATGCTCGTTTCTTTAAGAAATTATGTTTGTATACTTATTTGCTTTTTTCTTCAACGTCATCATCTGCCTAGCCTTTTCCCAACTATGTTGGGGTCGGCTTCAATCTAACCGGATGCAGCTGAATACCAGTATTTTACATGGAGCGACTGCCTATCTGACCTCCACAACTCTGTTACTGGGTAATACGATACTCCTTGGTAAGACTGGTTGTCAGACTTTCGGGCTTCTGACTACCCGTAACGACTGTCAAAGATCTACGAATGACAGTCGGGACCAACGGCTTAACGTGATTTCCGAGGCACGGAGGGGTCTCGGTATGTAAGGATGGTCATCCATCCACAGACCAACCGCGGCAAGCGTAGCTTAACCTGATCGATCAAACCTGTGCGGCTGTTAATTATTATTTAGCCACGGACTCCTTTCTTCAACAGACAAAACAAAATATTATTTTTAATGAACTCCGAATTTTGGTGTTGCAAATGATTTATTTGACACCAAATTTTTTTTTTTTTAAACAAGAACTCTGCTTTTCCTTATTATCTACATATGACATTGAAAAAGCCTATTTTATAACTATTAATTATATTTAAGTCATGCCTACTTAAATATGAAAAGGCAAAATCTATTGATCTGTAGGTATCTCAATTTGATTACCATAATATTGTTCTTCTTAGCGTGTCGATAGCAATCTAAATGGACTCTGCCCAGAATTCGGCTAGGTACTTGTTTGGGGCCATCACCAGCGTCCACCAGTTCCTGTAACTTGCAACTGACAGGACACGCAGGACACGATATTAAGTGTCCCAAAGCCTTCTAAAAATCATATTAAAACTACGCTTCCAAGAAGGGGTAAAATACTTTGCGTTCCGAGAAACTCTCGACCAATTTTTGCCCTCTTTATTAAGCCTTTGCCCGAAAAATAATTGAGTTTGGGGACGATTTGAACTTAACTATGTATACAGACTGGGGTAGATTATCACTTGAGTCTGTCGAAAGCGGATTAGACTAATAAAAAGTCCTGCTTGAAATTATATAAGTAGGTACCTACATAGCTAATATTCCTTGAAATATTTTGTAGGCAAGCCTGATATAAATCGAGTTTATGAGTTGGCGTCGGGGACTTGATCACATTTGAGGGGCTTACACACTTGACTCGTAAGAGGTTTACAAGAAATATGATGACAAAGAAATTTTTGAGTAACACGTTTTTTTTGGTAATGGAATTTTGTTGAGGTAAGTACACACTTGCTTACTTTATTTTGGTCGTTTTTATCTGTTGTTTTATTTTTACTTGCCAAAAACTCTTACTTTAATAAAGTTGTATCTTTAGGAAGGTATCCTATTAACCTATTATACATTCGATAGATAGGCACAAATAATTCCATAACTACACTTCAAAACTAGCCACCACTATTATTATTTACGAACCGAATAAGTAAGTTTTTACAATCATTATAATGGTCAAGTAGGTACAAATAATAAAAACTCTATCAACGCACAAACATACACACAAGCGTGTCCCTAAATGTGGGTTGATCAGGATAACACAAATGGAAATGATTGATCACTGGGTACTTGGAGGCTTGTTCAAACAAGAAGGATTTATGAAGGATTTAAAGCTACAAGTCTATCAAGTCTGCAGCGTTTCTGATAGCATTTAATACAGGGGATTTCTTCATGTGAAATCTTTAATTAATCTTGTTTGTAAGCACTTGTTATAGACTGATTCTAGTTGCTTTTTTTTTTTTTTTTTGCGGATGGGAAATCATCAAATGACCCCTCCCGCTCTGGGTGGAGCGGAAGGGAGTGTCAGACTCTTACTGACTAAAACCCACCCGTGTTCCTTCCTTAGCCCTTTATGTTCCGGGCCAGCGGTAACCCTTTCGGACAATCCCGCTGACCCGGCAGGCTTCGGCCCTATGGGGCCCCTCCTCGATGCTGACATCTCTTTGAGGCGCGCGTGGAACACGTACGCGCCGTCCGGCACGGGCCTGGTCCTGATCGGACGGTGAGCTACCCATTACTCTCCGCCCGCAGGCCCGCGCCTACGGTGGCCGGGAGTCGTCGCGCGGCTCCCGACGCCCGGAGCGTCTCCCGCGGCGGCTGGGACGGGAGGCTCTCTCCCTGAGCCGTCCCGCCACCTCCTTCGCTAGCATGACTGCTTCGCAGAAGGAGGTGACTGCCTCCCACTCCCTCTCGCCCCGGACCATGGCTTGCACCAGGGCCGGATTCTAGTTGCTTGGTTTTTATTCTGTCCGTTTCAGATGCTAATGATTTCAGTTCCAGCCAATGTCCTTCTTCCGCATCAACTTATTCAACAAAAAAAGGAAATTGCATGAGTTATTTCGTATTGTATACGCTCAACGAAGTCAGTAGGTTTTTATTAAAGTACCTACTCATTAATTAATTTCGTTTGATTCCCATCTTCTATTACACTATTATCACAAATAAATACCTAAACAGACATAATATATATTATGTATGTTTAATTTTTGCCTACACAAATGAAACAAGTCCTGCAACGTTATTGGTTAAAAGTTTCAGAGTTGTTCAAGCCAAATCACGCCCAAACCAAGTACCTACATAGAAGATTTCTGCATTCAAAACCATATTCCGTATTCCGATATGAATGCAGCTTTATGTGCTTGGCCGAACAGTCGGGCAGTAAACCCCCAGAGATCGCTTCACTCAGATATTCCGTTTCGTTATATTTTGTTAGTTTTTTAATGCTTCCGACCGCGCTGGCAGATTGTGACGCTGTTTCCGAAGGCAACGCGGCCATGTTTAATTTACTGTCAAATTCGCTGTTCGAAATTTAAAAAAATATTTTGCTTTTCCGTACCTAGACGTCATATTTATTGCAAATGGAATCTGGATATCTTGGCAAAGGAAATGGAATTTTTCAGTCTATTGCGACTGCAATACATATTCTGCTTAGTTGAGCATTAACTTATTCTCTAAACGATTGTATAGAGAATAAGTTAATGCTTAACTAAACGGAATTCTGAAAGAAGATTCAGAATATTTTCTAAAATTTAAAAGTCTCTTCCTACACGCTAGGTATGTGGCCTAGATACCCAAAGCATTTTCAAAACCATAATGGGGCGTATGGTGAAGGCTTACTTATAGGGATACAGACATATTTTATTCCAAACCCATTTAAAAAACATTGCCTCCATACATTTTCAATGTGCTCTAAATTTACCGGATTGATCGATTGTCACATTTGAAAAGCTTTTGTTTATTTTATTACATTCGTGAATCGTATCCGAACAACACCGAACTCCGATTTATTCGCCGTCAGTTTCATGAATGGATAATATTTTTGTAGTGTTTCCAGATTGATTTAACGGTTTTTAACTAGAGCTGGCAGGGAGTCCTATTTCAACGGAAAGCGTGTGTTTTTAAATTTCAAAACAACAAGCAAAGGCTGTGTCCTAATAGAAGCGATCGTCGCGCGAATACGTGATCGTCTTGCGAATACGCAATCGTCGCGATCATTTGTCACTTATTTGTTCGAGGTGCAACGATGCGTTTTGTTTCACAAAATTAACGCGACGATCTACACTGATATTATCCTAACTTATATTATAAATGCGAAAGTAAGTTTGTTTGTTTGTTAGTTACCTTTTCACGCCTAAACCACTGAACCGATCATCTTGAAATGCATATACGTTGCACAGGTCTACAGAAACGGACATAGGGTACCTTTTATCCCGAAAAAGTGCTGTTCCCGAGGAAAACAACAATAACGTTATTATGATAATAGATGGCGCCACGTGTCTTTCGAATCAAAAACAGGACAACGTCTGTCGGGTCAGCTCGTAAAGAGGTAAAGTTTGTAACTTTGGATGTAGGAATGTATCTCTGGAAGTACTGATATAATTCTTTCATTGTTAGAAAGCTACATGAAATCCGAGTATTTTATAGTATAGGTTGTCGACTACAACACCGGCGAAGTCGCGGGCAGAAGCTAGTCGCTTTTATTAGGACACGAATCTCGCACTGTATTGCAAGTGACATTACCCAACAGCGCCCCCTATCAACGCCATTCGAGCTCCAAAAGATCTTTGTAACAGTGTACAGACGCCAGCACATCAAGCTACCCGAAACTGACAAATTTTCCCAATCAACTTTGAAGCATAAGCTTTGGCGATAAAGTTGAAAATCTATTAAAGAAATTTGACAGATTGTAGTAGCTTGATGTGCTGGCGTCTGTACCTTGATACATTTAAGTATTGTCTCTCACGGAGAATATTTTATTACTTCATTAATCACCTAGCTTAGATGGGTATTCGATAAAGTAGGTATAATTATTATCTATACTTGTTGTGGATGGCTGTTGTCAATAAATAATTGGCATGAAACACAAGCCATTTTGTGTCGCTTCTCAATTAAAAGCAAAACATTTAAATCTCGAACACAAATCATTCAAAAGCAGCAAATTATATTGTTTCTCCGATTTGACAACAAACCTTTTGTCCCTAAAACATAATGTGAAGATCAGTATTGAGTCCATATGAACTCAATACTGATCTTCGCATTATTTTGTTGAAAAGGATATCCTTTTCAACCTTATCGCCAGTCCGAAGTTAAATTCACTCGTCGACTCATGAATAAACCGTAAATATTCACCCTGCTATTGTTTACGGATCATTTCGGTACTGTTTCGTTACTCGGAACGGAAATAATTTAAATTCGGTAACTGTTTTTAGAAACGATAGCAGTTTGATTCTGAATTTGTTTCGTATTAAATGGAGTTTGTCGTTATTTTGGGGTGAATGGGTTGCTGTTTCATTTATAAAAGCGTTTGTAACCCTGTAGATGGCTGTGATGGTCAATTACAAAAGGGAATTCCTTTTAAAATGAGCAGGCATTTTGATGTTGGAAAAGAAAAGACACTTAACTTTTGGGGACCCTACATAGGTACATAAAATAATAATATCTATTATAATAGTGTCCATGGAGTTTCTTGCCCGTTCTTCTCCATAGAGATCTACGTTTTGGAATGGGCAACTAGCTTCAACTTTCAGACTAACTGACAGACTATTTTAATTTTGACAATTCAAAAGTGCCTGTACAAGGTTTAATTGAAATAAATGCTTTGAGTTTGAGCACAGAGCATGTAAAAAGTGGTTTGAGTTTGAGTTTATAGATAAATGACACAGTTACCCACAATAACCGAATCATAACTGAAGACAATCTTCGTAGCAGCGTATCTATATCAAGTATTGAGTCATTAATAACCATAAGTGAGTGAAAGAAAAAACACCATAAAGGTCGCCTAATAACAAACAAATTGGAAATTGTATATGATTTATCTCTGGTCTATTTACACTACTGGCCGTTATGAATAAAATCAACCCATCAAGCATGAAAAGAAAAACAACTAAATATGAACAAAAACAACTATATCTTCCACATTTATGTTTCAAACACAACTCCAATCGATCAAAACCTCGACCTCGAGCGTATCCGGATGATCTGTATTTGTTTAGCAGCCATTCTACGCCCCGGGGTATAGGTATAGGTACCTAGGTACCTAGGAGGGTAGAGTACCTACTCTCCCCGAGATTGTTCTAACAGCTGCACGATTATGATCTGCTGAATGGGGCTGACTAGGGCAGTGGTGTTGAAAAATATCTTGCGAAAGTTGGCTGTGATGGGAAGTAGATGGTTTTGGGTTTGCATTGGGTTTTGAGGATATGGGAGTAAATAAAACGATAAGAAAGCGTTTAGCAATAAATTGTTAAAATATTTGTAGTCTTCATTTATATTCGTTGCTTATATATTTATTATTTATACTATTAAAGAGAAAAAAAAAAAAGAGAAAAAAAAAGAGAGAGAGAGAGATAATAAAGAGTATTCTATTCTATTATTTAGGACATGTATTTATCTGTGTATCTATTTTAGGTTATATGCTTGTTACGTGCACCAACGACAGCTATGTCCAGGTAAATCACAGTCCATTACATGGTTGCCTGGAAGACATCGCAGAAAGTGATAAGGCCGCCCATTGTATATTTTGTAGTGTTTGATTTATTTTTGTGGTATACAATAGAGTATTTATATAAATAAATATATAAAGCAAATCCAAAACAATGATAAACGTATTGGCTTTTTGAAAGGAATAAGATTTTTAAAACTTACGAAACAGGAGAAAAACAACTTGGAGAAAGACATGTGGCATAAGTAAGAAAGTCGAAGACATGATGACATCCACAGCCTTTACTGAGCCCGTGTAGAAGATTCACAGATAACGGAGGATTACAGCTTGTGTCCCAGCAGATATCTATACCCATCACGTCTGTGGAGTTTCGCCAGCTAATTTAATTTGACCCTGAAGAGGCGGGACGCACTGTTACGACGCAAAGATTACTGCAAGTAAAAACTATTAGGTTTTCGATTTACGTGTAACAGAAGCGTAGTAAACCAACGAAAAAACTTCGATGACAAGTGACATCCACCAACCCGCACTGGGCCCGCGTGGTTGATTATGGCCCGCTCCCTCTCACAGAAACTGAAAGCCTGTGCCCCAGCAGTGGGAACGCTGTAGGCTGATTATGCAGTATCCACTTTCAAGTGAAAACAGCTACGTAGGTAAATATTGTATTAAAACTATGACTTGTAAACTATGTTATGATTACTATAAATATTCAAGAAACCATTTTGAATGAATAATAAAACCAACCTGGCTTTAGTTAATAGAAACATGTGCTAAGTGAAACAATAACAAGCAAAGTGTGTAAGCAAACAATACGAGAATCTATTTAAATCTTTAAAAGCCTGAATAATATTCAGTAAACATTAAAATTTATCTCTTCGTAAATTGAACCAGTGGATTTATTATAGCCAGCTAGACAAAATGCTGAAAATCCTGAAGTCTCGTGCATTGTGTGCAGATGAAGTGTTTACCAACTGCAAAACTTAATATAATGGGGTTGGGTTGACTGTAGGTTATACTAATTTTGTAATAGTTTGCCTGAGCTATATGTAGGTACCTAATTGTGTTACTATACAGCTGACATTAAGTGATCTTCACCTTCAAATATCGTGCTATACCTAGTGGCATGAAATTTAAAGAGGCCAATTTTGACAGAAGAAAGAACGAGATCACATGCAGCATTGCTCAATAGTGCTGGCTTTGATTCATTTAGCTTTTTAAATGATTCAAAGACACTGTTATTGACTCTAAGGAAAAGAGAATCGTCTTATTGGTCTGTAATCGCCAGCACTAATAAGCAACGCTGTGATTCATGATAGTTCACATATAGAAAACAGAATGGGCCAGGAAAGTTATTGCACCCCGAAAGAGTCGCTTAAGAATCGGAATTTAAAACCTTCAGGCCTCAGGTTATTGCGACGTGTTAATTCATACTAATATTATAAATTCGAAAGTAACTCTGTCTGTCTGTCTGTATGTTACCTTTTCACGCCTAAACCACTGAACGGATTTCGATAAAATTTGGCAGAGAGATAGATTGCATCCCGGGGAAGGACATAGGATAGTTTTTATCCCGATATTCCCACGGGATCGACACTTATGCGGGTGAAGCCGCGGGGCGCTGCTAGTATTCTATAAATAACGGTAACGGTTATCTGATTTACTCATCAGGTATTTCTCAGTAGCAGCTCAGAGCCTGGAAAGTGCCCACTTGATAGTAATAGGCTCGCCCCCCATAACATGGGACTTAAACATAACTGGCAAAGTAGGTATGTAATCAGCCTGTAATGTTCCCACTGCTGGGACACAGGCCTCCTTCCAGTGAGAGGGAATCGGCCGTAATTCACCACATGGGCCCAGTGCAGGTTGGTAGTTGTCACATGTCTTCGAATTTTTGGTTCTAGGACATGCCGGTATCCTCACGATGTTTTCCTTCACCGTTTTGAGAGCAGTGGTGATGAGAGAATTAACACAAAGTAAAGTGCCTGTCTCGGTTCAAAGCTACGACCTACAACTCGTAAGTCGCGGCCGTTACCACTGGGCCACCACTGCTCTCACAGTAAAGTAAAGTAGGCACGCCTCCGCCTAACCCTTCGGGAAGAACAGGCATTATGTTATGTAAATATTAAAGTAACAATACAACATCATCAGCATCATCATCTGCCTATCCTTTTCCCAACTATGGTGGGGTCGGCTTCCAGTCTAACCGGATTCAGCTGAACACTAGTATTTTACATGGAGCGACCATGCCTACCTGACCTCCACAACCCAGTTACTGGGTAATACGATACCCCTTGGTAAGACTGGTTGTCAGACTTTCGGGCTTCTGACTACTCGTAACGACTGTCAAAGATCCGCGAATGATAGCCGGTGCTTTCCGAGGCACGAGGGGGTCTCGGTATGTAAAGATGGTCACCCATCCACAGACCAACTGCGGCAATCGACCACAATATATAATACAGCAACACAGCAACATTATTTCTTAAACAAAATGTCATCAGCCCCGACACCCTTTTAACAACATAACCTACTTAGAAGAAAACATCGAATGTGAGAGGAAATAGGTCACTTCCACGTAATTAAAACGCAACGAGACGTTCCTGAATATAAAATGACATGCGTAAGGAAGCGAGCTGACGCGTACATAATTAATATAATTTTAGCTCAACAATGGTTTTTGACACGAGATTTGTTTGCGTCGCGAAAGTGCACAAGATGTTTTCTCTCGGGTCCCCCTTTATAGCAGAACTTTTTATGTCATAATATTCTTTTGCATAACAACGGATAGCATAAACTTCATTTCGCAGAAAATCGTTTGGCATACACTCATTTATCATACATTCAAAACTCATAATTTTGTAAGTCAGAATCATCTTTAGGCATAAATTTCATATCCATAATAATTAAAAAGTAGAACCATCATAACGCGGAAAGTTCACAGTCAGAATCGTCTTTTGGCATACATGAGCTCGTGCGCAGAGGTAACGGTTTGAACTAAAACTAACCTAACCTAAACATTTTTTTTTAGGGTCCAAGTATGTTTACAAGCAATAATAAATAAGATGTAGTCGATGAAGAAAAGTGTTTTATAGACCATTATATCAGCTCTGCTAGTGTCTAGTACACCGTTTAGCCAGTCTACACAGGTATGCAATCACGAAACATTGCAGCATCCTCGCTCTAAGGCCCCCCCCGTTCACGAGCGATTGAGCGATGCGACTTACGACGCAACTTGCGTCAAGCGACACGCGCGCATGTCACCTGTTCCCGTCCGTGGCTCCGCAAGTCGCGTCGCGGTGACTCGTGGCATAACTCTAAATAACTTCTTTCATTTGTTCTCATCGCAGTCTTTGTCGCAAGACGCGTGGTGCTTGAGCGTGTAGCTCGTGCCTACGGGGTAAGCCACCTGTCCTATCGACGACGATTAGTGAAAAGCGAATAGCGACTAGAAATGAGTTGGCGAGGCACGAGCAGCGGGTAGTTCGGATAGTTTTGTCGCTGGGTTAAGAGCGAGTTCGCGACGAGTAGAATGGCTGCCTAGTCAATACGTAACATTTGTATGTTCCTAGTGAGCGAGTAATTTCTTTGATAGTTCTGGTCGCTGTGGAGGGAGAATTCTAGCCAGCAGTGTGAATAGTCAGCGAATATGCCATGTATTTACCCTCTTAGAAAGAAGAGGCCTGTGCCCCAGCAGTGGTAACGGAAGCATTATATATTATGCTGATTATGAGGTATCTCTTTTACAGACACAAGACCTTGTTTCTTGAGTGATAAAATAGTCGATAGCTAGTCGCTACCTCGTCGGTCGTGGTACAGGTGCCTAAGGCACCGAAACTCGTAGCTAACGGGTTAATTGTGACGTCGGCTCCTCTCGCCTCTCTGCTTATAATTAATCACAGGCCGACGGTAGACAAGCTCCGTATAACGTTGTTATCGTTCTGGCACACGCCCCAACTTGAGTTGTTTCACACTAAGTTTCACTGAGAAATGGTGCGATATGCTTTTTAAATCATATTATGTAGTTTGTATTTTAAATTGGGAAGGAAAATAGTGGTTGAATCGGTCGGTGTAGGTATACATTTGTACCTAATGGCAGAAGACTTACCTTATACCTACAGGAGTTAGGGCCGATTTTTTATTTTTCTATCATCAGATACCTTTTTTCTGAAGAATAAATATGAGAGTTTGACATAATTATTTTCTATACGAAAACTGTAAAGTCACGAATAATAAAAGTTACCTATTTAGGGACCTATAAATATCATTTGGAAAAGATAACCGTAAATTGTATAATTATATTGTACTAGTTGCGCCCCGCGGTTTCAACCGCATAAGTTTCGATCCCGTGGGAATATCGAAACAAAAAGTAGCCTATATGTTAATCCAGGGTATCAGCTACCTCCATACCAAATTTTATCAAAATTGGTCCAGCCGTTTGAGCGTAAAAAAGCAACAAACATATAAACACACACACAAACTTTCGCCTTTATAATATGTTGGCAACATTGCACTTGGAGCGCCATCTGGGAACGACAGCGAAGAAACTGACACCAACGAAGGCAGTTTGATATTGCTGAGGTTCCTGGAGTGGGGGCACCAGAGGCTTTATAACGGCGAAGCACAAGCGGAGCGGCCTCTTGGGCTTTCGGATTTTGGATCGTTCACTATCATCACACTCACTTTGATTGTTATTTTCTTGTACATGCAAATATATTGTAAAATAATTAATAAACCCGTTGATTATTAGTTGTCTCGAATTTATTTAAATAAATATAAATACATAATACCAAATTCTCACATCAGAAGTGACAAACAACTTTCACGCCATGGGTAAACATAAGCGAGGTAGCAGTAGTAAGCGTTCCAAGCGAAAACGTGCTCGCTCCACCTCTTCTTCTAGTTCCAGCGCCAGGACGCCTTCGCCGCCACCAAGGCGGAAGGATAAGGTATCTCATAATTGCACCGAAACAGTGAGTAATACAAATTCTATTACTTTGAACAATTTCATACCAGATTTTGATCCAATAAAAGATGATATAGACACCTGGCTGAGCATTATTACGTACAGAAAAGCAGTGGCCCGCATGGAAATGGGACGACTGGAGGTTAAAATTGTCGAGTAGTTTCCAAATACGTAGAAATATGTTCGATCTTTTAAAAGAAATCATGGATAAAAAACCTATCGAAAACCAATCCCTGTATGAATTTTATTTTGAGCAAAAATGCAAGATAGATCGTTTATGTTTGAATTTCTCTGAACAGGATATTATTTCAATTATAGTAGGAAACATAGGTGATCACAATATCGGTGCGTCTATAGAAGCTATTAATTTTAAAACCAGTGATGATTTAGCTAGTTATTTACACGGTCGTGTTTACAAGAAAAATGTAAGACAAGAAAGCGGTTCACGGGATATACAGGTTAAACCCACAACGCATAGTCAATCAACATCCGTAAATCGAACTCCTGTTTCCGCAAACTCAGCCGTTGCAAGCCAACCGTCCTCCTCCAGTGTTGGCCAAGATTTTAATCGAAAAATAATTAAATGTTATAATTGTGGGGGTAACCATAAGAGGAACCAATGCGATGCAAATAAGTGTGAATATTGTGGAAAAAGAGGGCACGTAGAATCGAGTTGTTACCATAAGAAAAATTTAACAAAACCTGTAGTGAAACCTGAACAAGAAACTAAATTTATTTGTACCGACCCACGCAATAAGTTTATTAAAAACGTTAAAATATTAAATGGTTGGTACGAAGCATTTATTGATACGGGTAGTAGCTGCTCATTAATATCGGAATCTTTAGCGGATAACATTTCTTTGCCGTATATCGCACTACCCTCACCCATCGTTTTACAAGGATTTTCTAAGCAAACCTATAAATACGTAAATAAAAAGGTTACGGTTAGTCTTTTTTTAGATTCCATCTTTTTGAGTGATATAGATATGTACGTTTTGGATGATATGGTTGGTTGCGATATATTGATTGGCAGAAATGTGACTGAACGATCTGATTTACTCTACTCGCGTGTAGGCGACCAATTTAAATTTCAACGCGCGGGTAAACTTACAGAATTTTGTAATAATATAGCCCCTGTAGATTTAGATACATGTACCCATCAAAACGAATTATTGGCTTTGTTTAATCGATACAGTGATTGTGTTGCTTCAAGTATAAAAGAACTTGGAAAAGTTAACAATTACGAAATGATAATTAACTTATCAAGTTCACAACCGGTTCAATGCAGACCCTTTAGAACTTCGTATTCGGATAGGCGGACAATTAGGGAAATAATAAAGGAATTAGTAGAAAATAAAATTGTACGAGATAGTAATTCCCCTTATGCCAGTCCAGCCCTTTTAGTTGATAAAAAAAATGGCGAAAAAAGGCTCTGCATTGACTATAGGATGTTAAATAAAATTACAATCAAGGATAAATACCCCATGCCCCGGATTGAAGATTTGTTAGATAGGCTTCAAGGACATAAGTGTTTTACAAGTCTAGACTTAAAAAGTGGGTATTATCAGATTTTATTACATAAAGATTCTATAGATAAAACAGCTTTCATTACAGAAGACGGACATTATGAGTTTCTAAGACTACCGTTCGGTTTGGCAAACGCTCCGTCATGTTTTCAGCAGATGATGAACAAAGTACTCGGGAATTTGAGATTTGGCAATGTTATTATTTATTTGGATGACGTTTATCTCGTTACTGAAACAGTAGCAGAAAATATCAGGTTATTAGAACAGGTATTACAGGTATTTAGAACGAACGGTTTGACATTAAATCTAAAAAAGTGCCACTTCTTTAAAAACGAAATCGAATTTTTAGGTTATAAAATTAAACCAGGGTACATTATGCCAAATGAGTCAAAATTAGAAGCGGTTAAGAATTTCCCAATACCCAAAACTGTTCATCAGCTTCGACAGTTTTTAGGGCTAATTAGCTATTTTCGTAAGTTCATACGACATTGCGCCGTTTTATCAGCACCACTTACAAAACTGTTGAAGAAAGATGCAGCCTGGGTATGGGATGATGTACAAAATCGGGCGTTCCATATTTTAAGAGATAAATTAACCTCTGAAAGCATTTTGGCCATTTTTGACCCTAATAAAGATAAGGTTCTGTATACAGACGCAAGTAGGGACGGTATCGCCGGTATACTTACCCAGATCGATGTTGAGGGCGAAAAGGTCGTACATTATTATAGCAGGCAAACTAAGGAAGATGAAAAGAAATATCATTCCTTTGAATTAGAATTGTTAGCAGTCGTATGTAGTCTTCAAAAATTTCGATTGTACTTGTTAGGTAAACAATTCCGAATTATTACTGACTGTAGTGCGGTTAGGTACGCCTTAACTAAAAAGGATATTATCCCGCGAATAGCGCGATGGGTCCTATCGACTCAAGAGTTCTCTTTTGAAATAGTTCATAGGGAAGGTTCCCAGATGCAGCACGTGGATGCCTTGAGCCGCAATCCCGTGCCATCCGGTGAAAAATCGGAATCTGAGATAATTATGTCAATTACAGAGGCAGATTGGTTGTTGACAGTACAGGTACAGGACTCGGAGATAGTAAGAATAAGGGATATATTGGCATCAGGAGAGGCCGATGAACATAAACATATTTTTAACAATTTTGAACTTTTAGGCGGAAAAGTTTATAGGAGAACTAGTCAGGGACGTAGATGGGTCGTTCCAAAGAAATGTATCTGGCAAATCATAAAATGTAATCATGATGATTTGGGTCATTTTTCTGTAGACAAGTGTGTTGAGCGTATACGTACACAGTATTGGTTTCGACGTCTGCGTTATATTGTAAAAAAGTATATTAAAAATTGCTTGAACTGTATATATTTTAAAAATAAGGGAGGGGCAAAAGAGGGACACCTGTACCCTCTGCCAAAGTATGCACAACCTTTCCACACCCTCCATCTTGACCACTTAGGACCATTCGTAACAACTAGAAACAAAAACAAATATTTATTGGTAATTGTAGATTCGTTCACAAAATTTGTATTTATATGTGCTGTACGTAAAACGAATGCGACTGGAGTGATTAAAGAATTAGAACGTATATCTAAAATATTTGGAAACCCTAGAAGAATAATTAGTGATGCAGGTTCTTGTTTCACTTCAAGTCAATTTTCTCAGTACTGTTTAAATAGAAATATTAGGTTACATATCGTAGCGACAGGAGTACCTCGCGCCAACGGACAGGCGGAACGGTTTAACAAAACCATTTTAGAAGCCTTAAAAACTATGGGTGCGGATACTAACGATAATAGGTGGGATGAGTGCATTAAGGCATTACAGCAGGGACTTAATAGTACGATACATAAAACTACTCAAGCCGTTCCTAGTGAGGTAATGTTCGGTTATAGGTTACGTATGGATAGTGATAGTCTCGCCCCAGATCTTGATAGCGAAGCATTGGTAGACGTGTCAAAGTTGCGCGAAATGGTGGACGAAAATATTAAGGCCGGTGCGGAGGATCAAAAGAAAAGATTCGACAAAACGCGAATCAAGGCCACAAGTTATAAAGAAGGAGACTTGGTATTGGTCAAAATACAAAGTCAAAGTAATGATGGTCAAAGTCGAAAACTATTGCCTGCATTCAAAGGCCCATTTCAAATAAAGAAAATCCTGGAGAATGATAGATACGAAATATCAGATTTAAGAGGTAGTCAAAGAAGCTCTAAAATGTATAATGGAGTAGCCGCAGCGGAAAATATGAGACCGTGGATTAATATTGATGATTGGAGCATGGAATGAATTTATAGCAAAGAAAACTAAATAAATAATAAAAACCGTGTTGGCAAGGTATTTATAATATAACTGTTTTATTGTTTATTTGCCAATAATGTTCGAAGAAACCGTGTTTAATAAAAATCTCTTTAGTATTCCTTGATTGAATAGTATGTCTAATTAATTTCCCTTTTGAGTTAGCGAGCCTAGATAGAATACTGTACCTATAATTAATGGGTACCGCATTAATTGTTGTATTGCACATTATGTTGAAATGGAATGCTTTGCTTTGCTTCGCACAAGATCAACTTGGTACGCTTGAGTGAGTGAAATACTCTTCGAGTGCAAGTGATATGTCAGCTATAAACCTGGTCTCCTAAGTGTGGCAAAGTCCCTTTAGGTGCAGGAAGTGGCACTGCAATGCATTAATTATTAAGTGCGCAATACTTTCTCTTCTGGTACCCTTTCTTAAGAATGCTTATCTGTTTGTATTTTAACATGAACATATTTTGATTTCAGTATCCTATCCAGACTCGTGAGGTGCCTGGGGCAGGCACCATGCAGCATGGCCGTGTTGGCAACATTGCACTTGGAGCGCCATCTGGGAACGACAGCGAAGAAACTGACACCAACGAAGGCAGTTTGATATTGCTGAGGTTCCTGGAGTGGGGGCACCAGAGGCTTTATAACGGCGAAGCACAAGCGGAGCGGCCTCTTGGGCTTTCGGATTTTGGATCGTTCACTATCATCACACTCACTTTGATTGTTATTTTCTTGTACATGCAAATATATTGTAAAATAATTAATAAACCCGTTGATTATTAGTTGTCTCGAATTTATTTAAATAAATATAAATACATAATACCAAATTCTCACAAATATTAGTGTGATTACTTTGTTACAATTTTTTACTCAAGCCCTAGGCCATAATTCACTATGACCACTTGACGATTCCTTACTTCGAATCCACGTCAATTCCTTAGCTAATCACACCAATTCCGCGTTCATATCGCGCGGTTTCGTTCATTGTGTCATTATAGAGGATAAGGCCCCTAGACTTAATCTTGTAGACCAAAATCGTATTGAACATTTGCTTACGATAACTATGTGGGTAGTTGAAATCTTTAAGCAGTTCGTTTTCAGTCAGGTAAATGTTAGCTTGTATCTGGTAACCCTGCTTTTACAATCGACTAATACTCGTATGTCACTCAATCTATTATTCGTCCATCATCATGACATTCACTGACATTGAGTCAACTGACAGCCGGCCATCTTGTTCAAGACGCCGAGCACTCGAGCAGTGAACACACACAAGTGCACAGACTACTTTTTTTTTTTTCTTTTGCTTCGCACGGTTTGTGCATTTAGCCAATGTCACGTTTTGTTTTATAATACGAAGGAAATAAAGGTAGGGAACGAGATACTAAGTACGTATCACAAGTGTTACATGCTCTGTGCACACACTCACAGAGTACTTTTACTATAAAAAACACGCGCGCGCCAAATAAGTCTGCCCGCGGCTGAAATCATAAATATGGTTTATTTCAGGTGTCAAGAGATTATGCTGTTTTGTGTTTTCCAAAGTTAACAATCGCCATAATTATGCCGAAAGTCATTAAAAGTGCTGGCAGGAATATAATCTTGAAGTCGAACGTCGCGCACGCAGATAGAGTGCTGATAGAGTGCGCGCAGACTTATCTTGCGCGCACTCTATCAGCGTAACAAATTAGTATAATTTTAATCTTAGCGATTTAGTAGGTACAATGGTACATGCCTTATTATTTTAATGATATCCAAGTGTTTTTACGAATATTGTGGACGTTTAGTTTTCTATTGCGAACCGCTTTATTTCTGAACTGTGGCTTACACAAAGTATAAATAGTGAACCTAATATTGGAGCCTTACCTATAAATGAATGTATTCCTTATGGGAATACAAATATGACAAAATAAAAGAATAATTTTTAATTAATATAAGAAAAGATCAGTATGACCATGCATAGGTACTTATCTATGGGTTAATAGCCTCTCTATAAGTAAATACGCCGTAGCCCACAGACGTTACGAAAACGTCAACAATATACGCTTCGACGCATCGTATATAATATCTCACTTTATCACAAACCTTTGTTAATATGTTCGTATCAATGACGGACCTCGCCATCCTTTTATAATTGTATATGTTTGTTCACACCCGGCCATTATAAATACCCCCCGTAGCACGAATATTATACAAGAAATAGTCATAAAGCGACATGTCGTGCGTTTAATAGCTCATTGTGCGACTGACGGCGTAATATACGGCAGGTTATTGTCATACCCGCTAATACAAGGCTGTATTTGTTATTATGCAACGTTAAAACAACGCTTAAGCATTAAGTATAGCGGTGAAATGAGTTATTTGTGTTGGTAGCTTATGTTTACCCTGTATGGGGTAGGCTTCTTTTGTTTATTATATTGCCCCCCATAGCTTAGATCATGGTGTGATTTGCGAAATAAGGAATCTGCAGACATTACTTTGAAAAGGTTATCCGTTTTCCTCGATTGCTATTAAAAAACCTTAATCTGTAGTGTAATGTAGGTACCCAAGTCATAATACAGCTAATTACCAAAACGCCAAGAGAAGAACCACGAACACCTACACGAATTTACTGGCTAGCTAAACATTTTGTTACAAAAAAATAAAATAGCTGCACTACACCTCGGAAAAAATTACCTCGTAATGCACCCGGAAAACAAGTTACTACTTTAGTTAGCTATAAAAAAGAATGTAAAAATAGTAGTACCTACGCCGCCAGCTTGCAGGCGTACCTACTGGCGTGGGCCATAATTCAATTACTCGGTTCATTTTATCCATACCAACAAAGCTCAAACGTCAAAGTTGCATGTTTACGCCGCATTTTCGAGACGAGATTTTTTCTAGCTTCTATGATGTTTTCCATAATTATAAGGTAGCTTACGTCCAGTGTGATAGCCCGGGAGTGAGGCTGTGTAACTGGCCGACTTTACCCGGGGGTGCAAGGTGTGCGTAGCAGCCGGGCGCAGGGTCTTAGGGGGCGCAGGTCAATCCTTAACCTACACGTACTATGCGTAAACCTTCTCGAAAAACTACTTACCATTAACTGACTCAATTCAAGGTACTTAGATGGACAAATTTGGCTATTGTCGAATTGAAAGTTGATTACAAAACAGACGCGGACGATATCATAAAAAAGAATGAAAAATTAGATGTTTGAAAATGTACCTAATTTTATTGTACACCTGGAGTAAATAATAAATAAAAAAAACACAAAAATTGGGGCGCAGACTAATTATTGCACCCCGACGCCCTGTAAGATCTTAAACAAACGCCAGAAAAAAGATTTTCGAAAAAAGTTTTTTTCTCATTTAGTCAGCAAATGGATACTTATACATTGTACAAGAGGGATAATAAAGACAATATTTCATTCTAAGGACTGCTGCTTGGTATTTAAATCCAAACACTTTTTACGCCCCAGAAAAACTTACAAAAAGGGGGAAATCTACTCAGTTGCCTTCCAGATTAACTCAAGCTTACAAGACAGAGTGAAGCTTCTAGTGATACACACAAACCACGCAGATAACTACCCCCAAAGGTCACACTCACAGGTATCAGCGTAGAACCCAGTTCTATTTCTGTTCCTACTTATAGAAAGTATAAAAGTACACAATCTCTTTGACTAGGGTCTCTATGGCACATGTGGCCCGTCGGAGCTTTATTAGCTATTTACTTATGTATGATGTTCACAGCAGGCCGTCTGTTTCATGAAACCCGACCTCCGACGTTTTGGGATCCCTTGCCAAGGTTATTGAGATAAATTGACGGTAATATTAACGTCCCTTATTTTGGTGCGTGCTAGTTTTCGAGCTGGTAGCTGTCAAAAGATTGAACGTTATTAAGAAACAAGATAGAATACTAATCTTATGCGGGAAAACGTTGGTAACACACATGTTAAAATAACGTAAAATTTTTGAAGTGAAAACTTCTTCGGCATTTTTTGAGATGGAAAAAAATCATTGCATTCGCGACACTGTTACCGTAACCGACACCGCGCTACATTCGGATGTGTTCGGCTGTACTCGGGGTGTTCTCGGTTTTAATGTACCTATATCCGATATGGCAATGAGTGATGGCAAAGTATTCTGTTTGTGTTGTTTATAAGACCATTAAAAAAATACACACGTAATTGTTCAAGTTTTCACTTCTGTCGGCACTCCCGGAGTGCCACTGTTTTTTTTTCTGTATATAAAGTAAAATTTTAAGTAGCTTGAGAATCCTTGTAAAATCTCTCATCTTAGTGAAGGTTCACCTCAACCATTCTATAACATTATCAAAGCCTCATCATTTTATTAAGTTTTCCTTTAAATAATGAAATGTTTTATATTGCCGCCCAACACGGGACTATGTTAAGCACCTTGCGACAGCGTTAAAATTTGTAAATTTTTCTCATTTCCTACATCGCGATCGTTTATAGGTACCAATTTTTTTATTTTCTCCTGAGTTTTCCTGCAACTGAAAAATAATATTTTTTTTTTACTTTGGCGCCCAACGCGGGGCTACACATGTTGAAACGAATACGTTGCTTAATTCTTCTCTTACCGAATTTATCACTTAGCGACAGCTTTGAGAAACTTGTTAACTTTATCATATCCTGGAATCTTCTTTTTCAATGACCTTTTTTTTACTTTTTAGTTTTGGTGCCCGACAGGTCCGTGTTTAAGGTATTGCTAGTAACATGAATTGCTCAATTCTATTGTTTCTGAATTAACCACTCCTTTGTTTTGGAGAAGACGCATCTTTGACTTTTGTTAATTGTCCTATAAATGGAAAATATGGCACCCATTGCACTAACAAACGAACACAGATTTTTACGTTTATTTACTTTATGACCTTTGCCCAAGCATGGATTTGGACTTCGATGGACGTTTCCATTACCATTTGGTTTGTTTAATTCATTTATTTACGTATTTGTTACGACACGGGACAACGTAAAATCTTGAAAAAGTATTGGTTACCATCAAAAGAAATTTGTCGAATACCTAAACCCCCAAGGCACAGGTGGCGATAACCACTAAGTTATATCAATAAATTCACTTTCATGGCAACAGCCGCTTGACAACTTTACTACTTTTGTAGGCTCTACCGAGTTCTATTGGTTCTTTGAAGTGAAAACTTCTTCAGGCGCGTCGGGCATTTTTTGGGGAAGGGAAAAACCATTGAACTCGCGCCACCGTTACCGTAAGCGACACCGTACGAGTTTTGTTTATTAGACGATTAAAAAAATACGCGCTTCGGATGTGTTCGGCTGTCCTCAGGATGTACTCGATTTTTATGTATATGCGTTATGTCAGTGAGTGATCGCAAAGTATTCTGTTTGTGTTTTGTTTTCACTTCTGTCGGCACTCCCAGAGTGCCACTGTTTTTTGTATAAAAACATTGTATTGTGTTTAAAACAAACGTATACGTAGATAAATCTATATTTTATCAGTAGTCGAGCTATCCAATTTTTCACCGCATTATTTTCGACAGCAAATCCCATAATTTTCCACGCGATCCAATATAAAATTTGACTTTTATGGGTCAGTGTGAGCCCTTAAATGCCTTCCTGTGTATAACAATGGTCGCGTCACTATTGTTTAGGGGTGTGACGCCACTGAAGTGTTGGATTTATTAAAATTTACGTTCGTGGTATATTATAGGGTAGGTCTGATTGTTTTATGATTAAAAGATAAATATTGGTTTTATATTTTAATAGCTACCAAACACTCACATGATGAACACAGATGACCAAACATAGAACCGGAGTGGTCCATAGACCAGCCCAATCATAGATAATCTATACCATAAAATAATCTTCTAATCTAAGGTACTATTCTAGAACACCTCCCCCTTAAGCATTATACTTGTGAACAAACCCAATCAACAATAAAACAATATCAAACATAATTCAGTCTAACCAACATTGGTCACTCATTACAAATCTAAAAGCATTATACTTGTGAACAAACCCAATCAACAATAAAACAATATCAAACATAATTCAGTCTAACCAACATTGGTCACTCATTACAAATCTAAAATCTGTCTAGGCTTAATAATTCTGCCAGATCTAGTCTGATGCAAACTTAAACTATTATTAGTCATATTATGAGAACTATTTCCATTCGTCACATCAGGCGAAACACTTTGTGAACAGCTAGGTAAACTTAATCGACAATCATTATCACTTACATCTATAAACATATCTCTAGGACCACAACATACATTAGTTTGAGACTTTTTCATGTGATAAGTATTTCGTCTTACTGGTTTAGAATTACCGCTTACTATGTAAGATCGAGGTTCTTTAGCTTTATTTAATACTATTCCCTTTTTCCAAATATTTTCCTTATCAGTCTTATATACTATTTGTTCCCCTATCTCAAAATTTTGTTCCCTTCTTCTAGCTTTTCTATCATGAAAGTTTTTAGTTACAGATTTTCTCATATTCAACAAAATATCAATATTTTTCTCTATCTTTGGTTCTAAAGCTATGCTGCTAGTAGGTAAGTTAGTTCTTAGGCGTCTACTATGCAAAATTTGTGATGGTGAAACCTGTAAGCCAGCTAAAGGCGTATTATTATAATGTAAAATGGAATCTCTATAATCAATGTTTTCATCATTAGATTTCTTTAACAATGTCTTAGCAATATGAACAGACTTCTCTGCTAACCCATTACTTCTATGGTAATGAGGACTACTGGTTACAATTTGTATCTCTTTAGACCTATAATACTGTTTACACTCATGTGATAAAAACGGATTATTATCGGCAACTACAGTCTCCGGGTAACCAAATCTAGTAAATACTTCTTGCATTGCATTAATTATGGATTTAGAACTCTTATCTAACAAAGGGATTATTTCAAGCCAATGTGACAGGTAATCAACTATCACTAAATATGATTTACCGGCAAACTCTAATATATCTGTCCCTACTTTACTAAATCTCTGCTTAGGTATCTTATGACATAACATAGGCTCATAATAATTCTTAGGTCTAAATTTTTCGCATGTTCTACATTTAACAATTACATTTTTAATATTTTCAGACATACCTGTCCAATAAAATAGCTGTCTAGCTCTATTAATACTTTTATTTACCCCAGGGTGTCCTTGGTGAATTAAATTTAGCACATAAGATCTCAAGGATTCTGGTACAATTATTTTAGAACCAACAAATACTAGTCCTGCCTCAACGTAAATATCATCTTTAAGTTTATAATATGGTTTACATTCCGGGGAAACCCTAGATTCGTCAGGCCATCCACTAAAGTAATACTTCGTAACCTCTGTCAAGATTCTGTCTTTACTAGTAGCTAATCGAAATTGAATTTTCCTCTCTGAACTCATAGGTAAATGTACTGAAACTGAATGTACCATTTCTAACATCTCAACATCTTTCTCAATCAGTTTTCTACTATTCCTTGATAGCATATCAGCAAAATGTATCAATTTCCCAGGAACATATACAAGATTTAAACTGTATTTTAGTAATTTTAACCTTAAACGTCTTAATCTAGGTGACCCAATCTTACTAATCTGTTTTGACATAATTGGTAACAAAGGTTTATGGTCAGTTTGGACACTTACAGAATTACAACCATATACATACTTATGAAATTTTTGTGTACCATAATAAATGGCCAATAGCTCTTTCTCAGTTTGACTATAATTAATTTCAGCACTATTCATAGTTCTAGAAACACAGGCAACTAATCTTAAAATACTTTTCTCATCTTTTTGAAACATACAGCATCCAATACCATTTTTAGAAGCATCACACTGCAAAATTATTTCTTTATCAGTACAAAATGGGCTCAATGCTGGTGCCTGAGAAATTTTACATTTTAAATTACCTAACATTTTCTCATGATGTGGCAACCACTGAAACTCTACATCTTTTTTTAAAAGCTTACATAAGGGTGACATTAATTCTGCCATCTCAGGTACATATCTCCTTACATAATTAAACGAACCAATTAATCTTTGTAATTCTTCCTTAGAACTGGGTGACTTTAACTGTAATAAAGACTCTACTCTATCACCATCAACTCTCATACCTTCCTTACTGAATATTTGGCCAATATACTTAACTTCTCTTTGCTTGTACTGTAATTTATCTTTGTTAAAAACCGCTCCTATCTCTTTTGCTCTTTTTAACAATTCCTCAACAGATTTATCATGTTCGAACTCATTTTTTCCCATAACTACGATATCATCGAACCAACATAACACATTAGGTATAGAACCAAAGTAAAATTCCATCTGATCTTGGAAAACTTCAGGTGCATTGGTTACACCATATGGAAGAACTAAATATCTATACACTCCAAACGGTGTAGCGAAGCAACATTTCCATGAAGCCTCCTCAGCAAGTGGGCAATGATGGAATCCTTCTGAGAGATCAAAAACAGAAAATACTTCCATATCTCTTAACTTAGAAGCCACTTCATCAACAGTAGACATATGTTTTGGTTTTCTTATTATATACTTATTTAAATCTGTTGGGTCCAAACACAACCTTAATTTCTTATTTTGTTTTTCAATAATCACAATTCTATTAATACAAGCTTCGGAGCCAATTTCCTCAACTTTCTTTATAGCACCTCGCTTAACTAACCTGTCTAACTCACACTTCAAGGGTTCAGACAAAGCTAAGGGAACCTTAACAGGTGGATTACAGATAGGTTCATGAGGAATTGTAGGAATATTACATTTATTGGGAAATCTACCATGACCATTAAAAACTTCCAAATTTTCAGATATAAACTTAGACTTCTGTTCATCAACATTACTTACTACTGACACTTTTTGTACCCTTTTTAATAAATTTAATTTAATACAACCGGGTAAACCTAATAGCATGTTTTGGCTTTCAACAAGCATAAAATTTTCACAACATTCAATATTTTTATACTTACACCTTAAATTAACCATACCTATTGGTTTAATTTTAGTCCCTTGGAATCCTTCTAATTCAGTTTGAACCGGAGTTACCTGCAAATTAGTATTAAGACTTTTAAAAACTTTCCACGGCATAACACTAACATCGGCTCCAGTATCCAGACGACACTTCACATTGTTATTTTCAATTATTATATTCTCAGTCCACTGACCGTTATTGACCATTCCGCAGAATAATGATGACTCTGGCGAAGAATCTCCGCAATTCTCTTGAATATTATGCACTCTTCTGACTCTGCATGACACTGCAAAATGATTTAAAGTTCCGCATTTACTACACTTTTTCCCATATGCTGGACATTGTCTCGGACCATGTGTCGTTTGACATCGATTGCAATTAAACTTCTTCTCTTCTTTGATACTTGCATTTTTATTACGATTTTTTGTTTTTACTCTGTCAATCTCATAACTATTGGCTGGATTCATTATCTTCATCTGTTCTTTGCTTTGTTCTGCACTTCTGCATAAATCTGCAGCTTTGTTCAGAGTCAAACTTTCTTGTCTGAGTAAATGTTCTTGCACGTTTTTGTCAGCTATACCGTGAATTATCTTGTCCCTCAGAAGTTGATCCTCAATGGTTTCAGTTGTGCTATTATAGTTACAAGTACTAATTAATCGTTTACAATCGGTTAGAAAATTATCAAACTTTTCATCCTGCTGTTGTTTTCTCTCGTTGAACTTAAAACGTTCGAAAACTTCGTTAACTCTAGGTCGGACATATTTGCTTATGGCATCTATTAAGTTTTCATATTTTATTATTTTTTCACTAGACACCGGAAGAGTTGAGAGTATTCTAGCGGACTCCAACCCCATCATGTTTCTCATCAGAGCTACTTTAACATTGTCTGCGGCTTCATCTTGACCAATTCCAATTAAATAATCTTGAAAACATTGTTTCCACAATGGCCACTCATCGCCGGCATTACTCGCCCGCATGTCAAAATTTGGCAAAACTTTCACACAATTCTCCATAATGATTTATACTTCTTGAATCGTAGAGAATAACAATAATTGCAATACTTTTTTCACGGCTGCGCCATGTTTTATGATTAAAAGATAAATATTGGTTTTATATTTTAATAGCTACCAAACACTCACATGATGAACACAGATGACCAAACATAGAACCGGAGTGGTCCATAGACCAGCCCAATCATAGATAATCTATACCATAAAATAATCTTCTAATCTAAGGTACTATTCTAGAACACTGATAGTCTAATAAGATAAGAGGGTGCTGTGTGTGTGTGTGAGAGAGAGCTGAGGGCAAAGACATTAAATTATTTACAATCTTAAATCTCTTTGACTGAGGGTGATAAGAGGTGTTAGACTTCCCGTTATTAAATCTTGAATTACAAATCAACAGAGATACATATCAAATAGTCAGTGGTGTTAACTAGAATTCTGCTTTTAATTCCGGAAACACAAAGGTTTTTACGCAAGCGAAAAGCAAACAAAGGGCAAAGGTAAAGTCTAGTAATATACCTATAGGTATAAGTCAATGGTGACAAAGCTTTTCGATAGGCAATGACTTGACTTTTGTCGGTATCACAGATAATCCGATCAGCTAATGACTCGTTCGACACTCGATTCAAAGACACCCGATTATTCATGTAAAACGTAGGGATCGATCGTCCCGAATACGAAAGATTGCAGCGCAACACTGAGGGTACCATTGATTAATCATGCGATATGTCAAACCAGTGTCGTTATAAAGTTGCTTTTAAATAATGTTTTAATTATATAGTCGGGAAATATATTTTTTACCGTCAAACTAAGAAAATCTGGTTAAAATGCAGGCATTCGGTAATCCGATTTATGTTGTAGAATAAAAGCTCCTACAAAAGACACCGCTCCGCACTCGTTGCGCGAATTGCGGTGCCTTTGTGTCGCGCGCGATTTTATCGCGTGTCGCGCCTGTTTGAAGGAGCCTTAACTCACGTCAGTAATCCGATAACGTCAGCCGCCAGCATACAGGTAGCGGGATTGACAAAGACACAATATCTTCTGTAAATAAGTTTTCTTGATGATCCGGGAAACACATTAGTTTTCTTCTGGAAGACTTGTGCAATATTTTTCATCGCACAGTAACTTTCTGATAACCATAACAGAAAGTTACCTACTAGGTACAAAGGGTAAAAAGAAAATCAGTTTATTGGATTTGGATTGAATATATTTTACTGTAGACCAGACAAAGAAAACGTCTTCTCAAAAGCTTATTACAAGGGCACCTACAAAGAATTATTCATGAATTCGAACCGGAACAAATATTATTTTTGAGGAACTCCGAATTTTGGTCTTGCAATGAATTTATTTGACTCCAATTTTGAGTATATTAAATTCATTGATGTCAAATAATTCAGTACCTACTTTTTTATTAAACGAGAACTGCTTTTCTTTATTATCTAGCTAGATACTTATGAAATTGAAACAACTTTTTAACAAAAAAATTAAACCGCCGGAAAAACTGAAAAGCCAAAAATAATAAAACTTTTTTTTATTTAACCTTATTAACTAAGTTCTTAAACTAATGTAAGTATAGGTACCTACCTAAGTAATTTTGAGTCGACGCCAAACAATCAATGAACAAAGATCACTAAATTACCGTAAATTTAAAGAAAAAATAATTATTAGGTAATTAATTTGCTTGCGTGAGCATACATTGCTTAGCAACCATATTATTAAAGTACCTAATCGAATCGCAACCCATTGAGTAGTTCCGATGGCCATCTGTGGTCTTCATCATCAGCTCCACTGTACCAAATGATGATTTCAAAAAGCAAATGCTCAAGATACTTTAAAAAATACTCAAATCACTATAGGTTTGCCTATAAAATTTGAGGGTTTTCCTCGATTTCCATGGGATCCTCTGATCAGATTCCAACTTGATGACAATGGGACCACCTCGAGAGTATACCCTTTCAAACAAAAAAGAATTATCAAAATCGGTCTACTCCGTAAAAGTTATGCGTGGTCCTACATAAAAAAAAAATATACGCGTCGACTTGAGAACCTCCTCCGTTTTTTTTTTCGTCGGTTAACTCCTCCGTTTTTTTTCGTCGGTTAATAATCAGAATTATTACGTAATTATAAATATTTTGTAAACCGTGTCTAATCCACTAATGTCATAATATGACATACTTATCTCTTTTGTTGAGGATTTTCCTAGTTTGAAGGACTGGGATGTTATTCCTGTTAAAATCATACCCATCCCCTAATGAAACAACACTGGTGTTACATTTATGCTAAGTCTTTTGGTTTATAAATGATTACTTACATAGTATCTACTTAATTATTAATAAAGAAGTAGCCACATGGTCTAGCAGGTATACCTATCCCTCCGCCATCGTCGAATAGGGTTTCCAATTTCCATAATATTCAAACGAAACATATCTACACCAAAGAATTTAAAAGCGCTTCGTAGAAAAGAGTAACAAAAAAGATGAAATTGTACCAAAATAAAATACAAAGAAATCTCTGAAAACTTTGTAGGCTTTAAAATATATGCCAGACGTAAATAACACTATCTCGTGATATTAATGAGAGAGGATGGACAGAAAGCTACCTATAATTTTATGAAATGGAGCGAAATTGCAAATGAATGGCGACATGGACCGACGATAAAAAGAAAAGCAGGCAAAGGTATTACGACTTTTTATTCCTATTTGCTACGAGGAACAGAATGTAGCGAACGTCCAATGTGACTTTTTTTATTTGAAAATGTAACAGAATTATCGGATCGAGAGAGCATTTTGAAAGATCTCGACGACCACATTGTGTTTATGGAAATTTTATTGAATTTAAAATGGAGTTCTGCTTGCACAGATGTATCCGGATGAAGAGGATTAGAAACAGGTGCTGAAGAAAATGGACAAAGAGAAAATTAAACTTTGAACATTAGGAGAGGAAAGAAAAAAAAAGAAGATATACAGTCACACAGCACAGACATTTAATTAAGTAGGTAGGTACCTACGTTCATTCATATTTAATAGGTAATTGATTTGTGTTTCGCAATGTTAATTACCTACTTACTTTTGTATAGAATCAAGTTCTTCAGACAGATGTGCTGCTGGGAAGTTTGTTGCGTTCTTCTTCCCAGCTAAGTACCTAAAGCACTGTAGGAAGTGTAAATGTATGATTCCGAACAACGCTGCACGCGGCAGTGCTGCGGCAGCACTGCTGCGTGCTGCCGAGAACGGACTGCCTTATGTAATTTTGACGTTCAAAAGTGATTCCCAGCCTAGTTTCAATAAATGACTTTTGATTTGATCCATGTTATGTTTTTATGTTAGCCCATGTAAGCCTAAGACGAGTAGATAGGCTTGGGGAGCAACGTCCCAGATAAGCGTATAGTAGTAGGTACCTCTACTTTCCAAACTTTAAATTAGAATTAATTTAAATAATAATGTTTCATTTATGAAGCGGTGATTTATCAAGTAAATAAGTATAAAATGACAAAAGAGCTTTGGAAGCAATCATCTTGGGAAATATGTATTTTACTTTACTTAAATTGTTGAATGGTGTAATAGGTAAACGTAGGCAGGAATTTGTAGTCGCGAGTGCTTAGAGTGGGAACTCTGTCCGCCTGAGTGACCTCAGGGAACGGCGCACAGTGGTCACGTGATGCCTTGCACGTTTGCACAGTTAGGTTTCGGGTAGACCCCTTTACAGTCTCCCCAGAGATGTGCCCTAACAAGTGTTACACAGAGAGGGATTCGGGTCGGTCATTTGACAGGTAACGGTGCCCCTCCCATGTGCAGATGGTGATTTTAGCGAGATAAAAACTGAGGTAGTTTTATCGGGATGGTTTTAGCAAGATAAAAATCCCACACTCCCCGGTCTTATCCCCAAAATCCGAGGCCCTTTTAAAAGTTTCCCTCGAAAACCAAAAAAAAGCCTACGTGACCACACGACACGGTTTCGTGGGGTCACGTAGGCTTTCGTTTTGTTTCGGAAAACAGTCATTGGAATAGGTAGCAAGCGCATTAACGTACATAGAGGTACCAAAATAACCATCAGAATTGACGCACAAATTCCTTCTGCGAAAAATAATAAACAGATCGAACAATGCGTTAGCAGACACCTAGGTATGTAGGTACATTCTTGCCTATAAAATATTATCCGCCAACACATTCCAAGTAGGCATCTATTGTTCCTTCAACAAACAGTCTTGGCGCACAATGCGAGTAGATGCTATGGGTATGCATCAAAGAGTAAAGTAACTATGGTATGGATCGACCGGCATGGCGGAAACACTTCGTGTGTAGGTACAGACGATCTTTATTGTGGCGCAATATCTTGCCGGGAACTAAGTACGTAAAGAATATTGGTATGATGGTTTCCCTTTTGTAGGGTGTCCGCAGTCTTGGGCGTCTGTTACTTACCTACCTACATTGACTTATATAGAGGCTGAATTTTCCAAGTGGGCGTGGATGGCCAAATCCGTAACTATGAGGAATAGCGAAAAGTATTCAAAGGAGTCGCGGGCTCGATTTTGATGAAAACTGCATCATTGGATTTTTTTAAAATCTATATTTCTAGCCAGGAATCGAACCCGATGATTTTGAAAAAAAAAAAAACACTGTATTAATACCCACCACTCGATAGTGTCGCTGATAAGGATCGAATTCAGGGAAGTAGGTAATGAACTAATGACATACGGGAAACTAAAGAAAAGAGCTCATTTTTATCTGAATACTTTGGCAGCATTGCCACGTTGTATGGCAATGCTGATCCTTTGGCCAAAAAATAGGCCAGCCAGCCCTCTGGTCACGTGAAGAGTCGACCAACCGCTTGGCGATGTCTCGAAATACTAAGTGGGCACCACAGACATCTAAGAGTAGGTGGGCACTCGATAATTTTTTTGATTATTATTAAGCTATGAATATCCTTCAAAATGATTCAGATTCTGATCGATAGAGTGTTAGGTACGAAATTAGGATGCTGGTGGCGATTGTAGGTACCTAATTGTTTTAATAATCTATACTAATATTATAAAGCTGCAGAGTTTGTTTGTTTGTTTGTTTGTTTGTTTGAACGCGCTAATCTCTGGAACTACTGGTCCGATTTGAATGATTCTTTTAGTGTTGGGTAGTCCATTTATCGAGGAAGGCTATAGGCTATATAACATCACGCTACGACCCTTAGGAGCCGCGCAGCGTGTGACACCGCGGGGAACAGCTAGTGTTTTTACCGACTTTACAAAAAGGAGGAGGTACTATGTTCGGGTGTTTGTATGTTTTTTTTTATAAATAAACAAAACTTTTTGCCCGAATTCACCAACACATACCGTGGTCCTCTTTAATCGAAAAGTGTTGACAAAGAATTCCAATAGATAATAAACACGTCCAATTTACCGTGCCCCCTGACAAAAACTCTTTACAAGAATGTAGAACACGGAAATAATGTTAGCGGGCGCTTGATGAATAACAATGATTAATGACATCGGATAATGGTGCCTTGGTGCTCAACAGAAGCGCTTTCTTTGAGGCTGATAAACAATTTTGGCATTTATTTAGACTAGCGTCTAACCTGGTTAAATTGTTCAATACCTAGATCTAGATTAACCTGATTAAAAATCTAAAAAAAAATAGCTAAATAATACCTACCTAGATCGATACATAATAGAAGTTAGCTGTGAATGGATCTAAGTGTCATTTAGCTCCTCTTTTTGGGGTTTCGTATCCGAAGGGCGAAGGGTGATAGCAACGGGACCCTATTATCTACTAAGCCTCCGCTGTCTGTCAGCGGGTTGTATCTCATGTACCGTAATAGGTACACAGTTGAAATGTTCAGTGTGTATTTCTATTGCCGCTATAACAAAAATAATTTTATTAAAAAATAAAAATACAAGAAACGTGATGTTCGGCATTTTTTTGCCGATGGTACGGAATTCTTTGTGTGCGAGTCTGACTCACACTTGGCCGCTTTTTAAAAACAAATAATATGCAGGATGAAAAGTAGCCTATGTCCTTCTCCCATTTTGGAAGACGATGATACAGACGAAGTTGGCGTAGCAGAAGTAGCCCTCCGCTAGGAGTACCTAATAGTTCTGTGAAGTAACCACTCGATGCACTCGAGCTGTCGGGCAACAGACTTCTAACTCAGTACACTTAAAAAAATGTACTCAAAAATGTCAATGACTGCATTTCAAATATCGAAGTAAAATTTAATTCGGCAGTTCTTCTTGAAGGAACCACAGGCAAAAAAATACTCGTGGTCCCTTCCGTGAGACTAAGGTACGACCCGTACGACCGGGACCACGGGCGAAAAAAGTTCGGCAGTTGGACAAATTCAAATTCCGGGCTGCGACTGAGAAATTCCAAATGAAAAATCCAATAACACTGACCTGAGAGTCGAACCCAGAACACACTACGCTTTGTAGCGAAAGGTAGACCAACGAGAGACAGTTTGCATAATCAGCCTATAATGTTCCCACTGCTGGGACACCGGCCTCCTAAAGTTAGCGTTAGAGTCCCGGAGTTAGCTAAAATCTACCACGCGGGCCACATCACACGGTCACATGTCTTCGTATTTTTGGTTGTTGGACAAGAGACAGTTTATTTCCAAATATGGGTATATTTCGGTTATTCCGTTTATCCACCCCAAGAGATCCATACTAAGGTGGATACGCGGAGACGCATGTCCGAGAATCCACCCTTAGCCTAAAAAATCCGTTTATCAACTAGGCCTAGGGTAGGTAAGGAAACGCACCAGAGACAAGCACGACAAACTTTGGACGGATCAAGGAGAATGCAGGCAGGCTAAGGAAGCACTTCCCGCATTGGACGCCCGCCTCACGAAACAGGTTCTTCGTCTAACCAAGCAAAAGCTGCGTATAGTTACTGCAGCTTTAACTGGCCACGGGTCATTTAATAAACACCTCTATGTCATAGGAGTAACAGACAGTCCGCTGTGCAGAGCCTGCATGGAGGATGACGAGACAGCGGCACATGTGCTGCTAAACTGCCCGGTAGTCGCCACGTACAGGGCAAAGTACTTCGGTAACCCAGGTACCCTACGTGAGACGGTCAGTAACATCAAGACGTTGCTGGCCTTCCTTGAGGAGCTGGGGTGGATCGAATAATAGTCGATTTTCCCACCCGTACGCAAAATACGCGCTTTGTCGTGGAGTTGCGGAAACCAGCCCGTATTACCTATTACCTATTAGGCCTAGGGTAGATTCTCGGACATGCACTTCCGCGTATCCAACGGTAAAGGTAATAAAATTATTATTGTTTGAAGTATAAAAGTATATACGTAATAGCCATAAAAAAAAACTATATTTTGATACTAAGAACATTGTTATTATTGCCTTATAAAGAAAAATATGGGAACTAAAATAGTAATATAGAAAATGAGTTATAGGTATGGACTGTAACTCCTGCCTCAAAAAACTTAATATTTAACTAGTTTAAATCCATATCAATTTGGCTCCACACTTTGGCTAGTATTAAAATCATGCCTTAAAAAGATCTAACATAAGTGTTTATAGCAGAACCAAATAAAAATATATATTTGCAACATTAAATAAATTCTATTGATTTTAACATCAGAGTATATTTTGAAATATTATGCAACAGTATCTAAATTGTCACTATTATGGCATAAACACAGTGTTAGGACTTAACAGTATTACTCTTTAATCTCATAGAATCCTAACAATTAAAACTCATTCATCCAATTCGTACATTCTCCCAAAGTGTGGCAGTACATTTAAGTATAACGCATAATTCTAAATTCTCAGTCAATAAGAAGTACCCTATTCTTGTCAACTCTCACATTGGGAGCACTCCTCAATTTCTTTATAAACTTATCAGCTATGCGGTCATCCACTTCCCTACCAGTAGCTTCACTGTATTCTCCCAAAACCTTCTTCTGCAAACGTTTGAACGGTACTTCATTGCCTTTCTTCTCCAAAACAGATAGGATTACCGCATGCCAGTTAAATTTGTCACCGCTGACTGCTAATTCTCCAATTTTGGCAACGTTTTGGTCATGGAGGCAAATACTCTCTTCAGCTTCTTCTTCCTCAGTCTTGCTTTTCTTCTTTTGAGTTTTTCCTGTAGTAGCTACAACAGTTTCAACAGGCTCTGCCCCATTTTCAAGGGCTTCTTGATTTCCATTAACACTATTAACAGTATCCTGTCTTTTACGTTTTTTGTTTTTGCCATTTTTACCTTCGGTAATATTTTCATCGCCGTTCATTGATTCAGTTCTATTCTTCTTCTTTTTACCTTTCTTGCTTTCTGCTTCTTCTTCTACTTCTTCAGGGAGTGGAGCTGCAGCACTCTGGAGCTCAGCTTCGTATTTTTTGTGTTTCTTCTCTTCTTTCCTTTGTTTTTTAGATAGTTTCTTTTTGCCAACTACCTCTACTTCACCATTCTGTTCAGCTTCACCATTTTGTTCTGTATCTCCATTCTGTTCTTCCGTATCATCTCCTGTACCATTCTCTTCAGATTTCTCATCTGTCTCCTCAATAGTACCATTTTGTGGTTTTTCGTCTTCAGCAACAGATTCATCTTTCTTTTGATTTTGATTCCTATTATTGGCATTAGATAAGGCAGTCAGTTTTACTGAGATCAAATCCCAGGCTTGGTCAATGTCTTTTGGATTTGTCTTTTGTCCACAAACATTCTTAACAAAGTTAACGAATTTGGGTTTCTTGCGTGGGGTGTTGTTGTGTTTGGTGATGGTCTCAATAATCCTGAGTACATTTCTAGGTGCACTCTGTTGTTCATCTAGGACTGAGGTTAACATTTCCACCCATGTATTCTGTTTCTTTTCACCTTTTTTCTCTTTGGAAACAAAACCTTTTCCAGAGTAGCGTTCCTCTTCCGTTATACATTTTATGTGTGATTCATAGTCCTTACCACTGGAAACAAAATTCATGACTTAATTTAGTCTGATACACTTACAATTAAGATGGATTAGATATTAAAAGATCTCAGAAACATTGAGATGAACTACAGAATATCAAAACACAAACTGAACAGTTTGTTTTCAACAGCTATAGTATTTTGTCACATTGCCAAAGGAGGCATACTTTACAAAAGATATTAGCTTGTTTATGCCAATATTATGCAAATAGTGTCAATGACATAATTAAATTAACGAACACTATGAACTTTCCAAAAAGAATCTCATTTTAAAAGAGGTTATTATAAGAATATGACGATTATAGTGAATACTTTGTCAGTAATCACCTGACTATTAAATACGTAATTTTTTTTCCTGATTGGCAACAACAACATGGTACTTATCACTTGCATAGGTCTATTTATAGCACAACTAAATCTAATAGACAAACTATTTGAACAAACTTCTTTGTTTACTTATAAAACGCGGTCACGAAAACCAATATTATGCGGTAATTAAATGTTCCATACTCACTGAAAGTCTTTAAAACAATCCATACAAGACAAGTTGGGATTCCTATTTCTGCATACTATCATATAATGTTTCTCGACCTTAGGTTTTGCCACAGATTCCCCGCAATAACCACACGTGAATACGACCATCGCAATAATTAAATAAAACACGTGTTTTTAGAACGGAATTGTTTTGAATACAAATATTATAACCTGCAAAGAAAATGGGCGTGTTAATGATAACTGGAGTAAATATGAATGACTAAATATCAATCAGGCGTCAACGATAAGATTATTTAATTATACCAACGTACTTATCAACGTAATAGAAGAAAATTGAAAATTTGCTACGATTTTGTGAAACTTTTCTCAAAATTGTCAAACTATCAAATGTCAAAATTTTGTTCCTAATATTCAATTTGACATAATTCTGCACGTTCCACAGTCTACGACTTAAAAATATTGAAGAGTAGTAAATTACAAGCATCAGGGTCGGATATTTATGTTTGGAATTATAAATAATAATAATAAAGTTTTAAAAAACAATACAGCAGTACAGAGAGTTGGACTAGAGTACTACATAGCACTAATTAGTCTAGATGCTTGGACTGCACTCATTATAATTATGAAGCCGAGCCCAGGGAACTGGGAAGATTACAAGATCATTGCATCATTGTGATTAATTGTAGTTCGCCGTCTTAATTTAGGGACCAGTGGACCACGAAGTCCAGTCAACATTTTTTTTTTCTAAATGTTGAGCTTGAGAATAATGCCATAATGGCAGCATTATTGTAGTCTTTGCATAGTTTGCATAATGGTAACACTGATGTGATGAGCAACAATCAAATAGGTTTTGTCTGTTTGCGGCTGGGGTGTGTCCAAAAATAAATAATTTTAACGAAAATTCAACATGAAATAGTGCTTTGGTGACAGAAAAATCCATTAATATTATCAGACATGGATATTTACTTTATTTTAGCACTCCTACCCATTCTTGTTGGTAAGTTAATTCACTTAAAAAACTTCGTAACAAAGTTACGACAACTATTTTATTTACAAGTGGAATTATTCTTGTTAGTAGTAGTTATTAACAGGAGTTTCATCAGGTTAACATTCAATTGAATGGAAGTTGTATAAATAATAGTTACTAATTCAAATTAATGTAAAATAACAAACACGGAAGTATTGTGTGTATTTAGTTATAGGTACACCGTATCCATGCTCTCTATGAAAATGCATAGAACGCTCCATGGCTCACCTTCTGTGCTATTCTCACAAAAAAGTATACTGAACCTATTTTGTTGGTGAAACTTCATAAAGAACCTCATTTTAAGTTTTTTTTATTTTCCAGGTACAGCAACAGCCAGTATCTACGGCAGTGAGAATGTAATCAATGGCATAGGTAAGATACCTAAGGTGGAAGGACAGGACATGATCACTTGGTGCACAACATCACTACTAGAGACTGAAAAGTGTGAGAAACTGTCCATGTCCGTTCTACAGGATAAGGGATTGTTCGGAAAGGATTTTATAGAGCTGCAGTGTAAAAGGGTGAGTTTCTTTAATTTTTTTTTAAATACTGAACCCGGGTGTGATACACGTCAAGCTTTAGAAAAAGAGATTGTCACACAAGTACAGCCCCATTCAAACTTTTTGGTGTCTCAAAACATTAGGCGAGTCACTGCGCAGCAATAAATTGACCTGTCAGCAGGGGTGAGGTACCGAATTGGGCTATAATAGTGATTGACAATGTTCTATAGAGCAGAACTTTATCAATCACTCTAACAATTTAACATACTTATGGCTGGGTACTGCAGTGCGATTCTGTAACCATCTCACCGTGAAAACTTAGGTGAAGTGAGCGTGGAGTGAGCTGTCAATAGTGTCAATTGCTAGCAAAAACAAACTCACTTCACCTAAGTTTTCACGGTGAGATTTTTACAGAATTCACCGGCTGTTATATTTTAGCAAGAAAAAAGCCCATGTAATTTGAAGCAGTTAGTGTGGCTATTGCCATTTACTGAGCACTGTTCCAAAGTCTGCACTGTCACTGCTGATTTCTTTGGTTATAATGAAGAAAAAAAAGTAAAAGTTTTTTATTTGGAAATGGAGTGAACCCTTGTTCAGTCCAAGAAATTATCCAAGATTGGCTTAATAGACGCCAAACAATAGCTCATTTTATTTCATGGCTTACTCAGCAGAACACCACAAAAAACTTTATTCAATAGAACTTATTTACATATTTTTTGCAGGCTTTTGACACAGAAGAATGTATGACATGGGTAGACCGAGGTGAAGCCTCATTACTTGGTCTTGATGCTGGTGAAGTGTATGTTGCAGGCAGATACCACTCTCTAGTTCCTATTCTACAGGAGGTATGATTATAAAAATAATTTTATTTCATCAATGGTTATTGTGTTCCGTATATGTCTGCCTTGTTTGTTTGGGATAATCTTCAAAACGGCGGGACCGATTTTGATATAATTTGATATGGGGATATTTTTTTAACCCTGAGGAAGGACAAAGGCTACTTTTTACCGACATATCATGAGGGTGAAGCCGCGAGTGGACACTAGTTGCCACTAAAGTGTGACAGAGGACACTGATTTCTATAATAAAGGTCCAACCTAGCTCAGAATTTATTAATAAAATTTAGTGATAATCAACCCAAGGACTACTTTCTTGGATGTTTTTTTTTTTTTGGTTGGGAAATCATCAAATGAGCCCTCCCTTTCTGGGTGTAGCGGAAGGGAGTGTCAGACTCTTACTGACTAAAACCCACCCGTGTTGCTTCCTTAGCCCTTTATGTTCCGGGCCAGCGGTAACCCTTTCGGACAATCCCGCTGACCACTTTCTTGGCCTTAGTTTAACATAACATCACGCCTGTTTTCCCCAAAGGGTTCGGTAGAGGTGTACCTATAGTACACCCACATTGTGCCAGTTACATTTTTAAGTCCCATGTCACAAATCCAGACTCCGGGGTGTTAATGAGAAATACCAAATGGAAAACAAAAGAACACTTTGCCCAACCCGGGAATCGAACCCCGGGACCTCATGCTCATCTTAATCGCTTCAGCGGTTTAAGCGTGAAGAGGTAACAGACACACTTTCGCATTTATAATATTAGTATGGATTCTCTATTTCTATCAACAGTTATACGGGCGTGGGGAGCCCTACCAATACTCTATTGCAGTAGTCCGTAAAGGCGCCCTACCTAACGTACAGCCTGGTTATGGACTCAGTCCATTGCGAGGGACGAAGGCTTGCTTTCCGGGCGTCGGAGCGCTGGCGGGATGGGTGATGCCGATACATGTTGTAAGTTTTCAGACTCTATTTGAAGGCTATCTTAAATTATTCTTATTCAAAATCAAATCGTTGATTTTGTATTTGCCACATAAAAGACATTTTGAATGTGAAAATTTACAAGAAAATACAATTGATTCTAGATGCCCCTCTAAACGGAATTTCGTATGGAGAAAAATAAAGGCAAAAGTAATTCAAAATGAAGCAATGATAGATATAGTGGTAGATACAGAACATAATCAGCCTATAATGTTCCCATTGCTGGGACACAGGCCTCTCTTCGAGAGTGAGTAGGCTGTAATCTGCCACATGGGCCCAATGTGGGTTGATAGATGTATGTCTTCGCATTTTTGGTGCTAGGACATGACTGTTTCCTTACGAGGGTTTCCTTCACCGTTTCAGAACGACGAAAATTAAAAAAAAATTATATAATTAAATTATTTTTACACACACTTTATGACACAAAATAAAGCGCTTGCCTGGGTTCGAACCCACGACCTACGACTCGAAGTCGGTGCCGTTACCACTGGGCCATCACTGCTGCAAAATGAATGTCATAAAAATAATAAGTACCTAAACTATGTTATTAAAAAAAGTGTAGTAGCTTCCTATGGAGAAGAACTCTTTTTAATCATCAAAATATTGTTGAGTAATTGATAGACAGAACATCATCACCCCAGGTCCTGCACAGAAAATAAGGACAGGAAACTGACCAACCTTCATAAAAAAGTGGCACTCCGGGAGTGCTGACAGAAGTGAAAACTTGAACAATTACGTGTGTATTTTTTTAATCGTGTTATAAAAAAAACACGCGCAGTGTCGGTTACGGTAACAGTGTCGCGAGTTCAATGTTTTTTTCCTATCTCAAAAAATTCCCAACGCGGTTAAAGAAGTTTTTACTGCAGAAATCTCTTTTATTCCTATTTTACTTTGATCTATAACTAAAGACTAAAAACCTTTTTACAGCTAATGCAAGAAGGCGGACTCAAAATAACGGACTGCAATAACCACGTAAAATCTGCGATCGAGTTCTTTGGCGACTCGTGCGCTCCTAACTCACTGAAAGACATGTACAATCCGATTGGTGATAATTCTGACAAGTAAGTGTAATATTCCCTGTTTTTCTTGGTCCTATTTTATTATAATAACAAGCGAGATTGCTTCGCATGGGATTTACGACTTGAAAAAACATCAAGATTTATTTAAAAGTAAGTTTAATAATTTATTTAATACATATCAAGTTGTCAACCTTCCGGAATAAATTCTCTAAATTATGACGAAAACCGCATCAAAAACCATTGTGTAGTTTTCAAAGATCTAAGTGGTCACACAGACAGACACGAAAACCGACTTGTTTTATCATTTATGTTTAGACTAGCTGCGCCCCGCGGTTTCACCCGCGTAAATGTCGATCCCGTGGGAACATCCGGATGAAAAGTAGCCTATATGCTAATCCTACCTCCATACAAAATTGGTCCAGCCGTTTGAGCGTGAAGAAGTAACAAACATATAAACACACCCCCACACACACATTCACAAACTTTCGCCTTTGTAATATTAGTATGATACATTACAATAATCCAAACCCTTCTTTCACAGACTATGCAAGCTATGCACCGGCGGTGCAGGCATCCGCTGCACTCTCGCAGACCCTTACGCGGGTTATGAAGGAGCCCTACGTTGTCTGATCGCGAACAACTCGGGCGACATCGCCTTTGTTCGAGATACAACTATCCAACATGCTCTACTCTCGCATCAGATACTTGGTTTGTACTTTTTTTTTCTAGACTACGCTATCCCACTCCTGGGCAAAGGCCTCTCTCAACTCCTTCCATCTTTCGCGATTGCATATACTTTGATTATAAACCTTAACACTCAACCATAAAGTTTATTATCATTTGCAAAATATTTACTACATACTTCGATTGAAAAGTAAAAGTATTTTTAAAATAAGACCAAAAATATTTATGGAAAAATAAAACATATTCTTAAGCATTACGGTAGAAAAAACTATGTTCCAAAATAAGACCACAACACAACATCATTTTGTGGTCTTATTTTTCCAGTCGTTTGTGATGCGCTCATCGAAAATCTATAGGCCGACCGCTTAACTGAGGAGGGGTGTGGTGACGTGATGCGAGAGCTCAGTGATTCGTCAACTTGTGACTACTATCACCCCTCCCGCACCGCGCAGCTACCTCGGGCAACGTCTCAGTTAAGCGGTGGGCTTATACTACTATTGTTTTTCGAAGGTCGCGATGCGTTTGCTGGCTGGTCATAATAATTGACGTTTTTCACAGTAACCACTATTAGTAGACCTTTCTAAATAATTACTCGCTAAATAACTAGTATTCGTTTCTCTATAGGTGGAGTAACAGAGGACCAGTTCGAGCTGATCTGTCGCGACGGCTCTCGTCGTCCGGTCACAGACTCTGAGAACTGCAACTGGGGCCGCGTGCCCGCTGACGCTATAGTCACCAGCAGTGCCGTCTCTAGAGAGCAAAGGAAGAAGTAAGTCATTGCTGCTTTGAAAGATCTTATTACTGGCTGAATAGAGATGAAAGGGGAAAAAAGGCATGCAATTATGTTGTCTCCGGGAACTAATATAGCCTTTTGCAAGTAAACAAATTGTTATTCTGAACTGAAAATGAAATGACTGAAATGTTGCATGCCTAATGGTGAAATATTGCATTAATGTAATACAACACCTATTATGTATTGCCCTCAATTGTAAAATAAATGTCTATTCTATTCTGGCGACCCGCTCCCGCTTCTCACGGGTTTTACGACTTGGCAAACATCGAGATTTTCTTATTTTAATTGAGTTTTATCTGAATGATAATAAACACACAAACCTTCCGGAATAAATTATCTAAATTATGGTGAAAGCTGCATCAAAATCCACTGTGTAGTTTAGAAGAACTAAGCAGTCATACAGACATACACAAAAACCGACTTTATTTTTATTTAAAACAAACTGCTTTACTAAATCACTTTTTTAATTTCGATTTATTTGATATTTCCAAAATACTCATAAGCATTAGTATTGCCAGAGTTTTTAATTTATAGTCGTATTATTGTCTCCACATTGTATGTACACTCCTTTGTTGAGTGTACATTGTACACTCAACAAAGGAGTTAAGTATACAGGAGCGTCGGATATTGTTGAAGTTTACTAAGAAATCGATGGATATTCTCGAATAAAATTTTAGTTTATTAATAGAAAACAAACAGCTCATTTATTAAATTAAATTTCAGTCCAGAACATCCATCGGTTTCTTAGTAAACTTCAACTATATCCGACGCTCCTGTATACTTAACTGCTTTGTTGACTGCATCACCACTAATACTAATATTATAAATTCTAAAGTAACTGTCTGTCTGTATGTATGTTACCTTTTCTCGCCTAAACCACTGAACGAATTTTGATAAAATTTGGCAGGGAGATAGATAGCATCCCGGGGAAAGACATAGAATAGTTTTTATCGACATATCTCGCGGGCGGGAGCTAGTTTTCATATAAAAACAATTTACTGTTTTCATCATTGTTTTTTTACAAACTAATCTTTGTCTTACAGATATCAAAACCTCCTCCAAGTGATGTTCCAACTATACGGCGAGCCAAACCCTCTAAACCGGAACTATAATAATATGACCAGTGCGTTCCAGAATGGTGCCCCGTTCAATCCGTTTTCGAGTACTGAGCCGTCGCGCTATCCTTATGACTCGTTCAACAGAAATAAATTTGGCAATAATAACTTAAATAGCAGGCAGAAGGAGTATGAGGAGGATATGAATAATCAGTAAGTATATTTTGTCACATTTACATGTTTTGTGTATGCAATGATAAATTATATTTGTTTCTGTAAATTGTTTCAAAAAAGCACTTTTACACATAAAAAATACATATATATAAATTTTAAAACTAATCTGCATTCGCCATTTATTTGCCAAAAATGTAAACAAATATGAGTTTATGGAAAAATTACTTTAAATCCTACACAATAAAGTTCAGTTTACGCTAAACAACTTCAAATATTTTTATAACTTTTTCAATAGTCTGTGCTAGTCACTCTGAAATCAACTTAATTTCCATTAAAATAAAGTTGATATTTGTTTAACTTGAAATAATGTTAATTTAAAACATAAGTTTGAATAGACTTTAGATGAGTTCGGTATTTCCTATTCAACTAATCTGAGAAGCAACTATAGACCTTATAAATAATCCCCGAATTCTTAAACGACACAACTGTAAGACGTTCCCGAAAGTCTTTCTGTCGCTTTAGTATACTTTTGAATGACAAAGACATAATTTAAAATTGAGTTGTGTTTGATATTTAGACCGTAAGGCTGGTAAAATCCCTACTTCATCCACTCGACGTAGGAAAACGCATAATTAAATCATAACTATACACTTTAATATTATAAATGCGAAAGTAAGTTTTTTTTTTTTTGTTACCTTTTCACGCCTAAACCACTGAACCGATCATCTTTGCTTAAACGTTGTCAGGTGTACAGAAACAGACATAGGGTACCTTTCATCCCGAAAAAAAGTGATGTTCCCGCGGAAATCAACAATAACGTTATTATGATAATAGATGGCGCCACGTGTCTTTCGAATCATCAACAGGACAACGTCTGTCAGGTCGGCTATTAGTATTATAATGTCTAAATGTTACATATTATAATTATTTTTTACAGAGCAAGTACTATGCCGCCTTTCAAGGTTCGCGTCGACTCATCAGGACAACCCATTGAAGCACTGTTCCGACTGTTCAGATCCAATGAAACTACGGATTTGTTGTTGCAGGTAAGTTGGAAGGCTGCATCAATGTAGTCATATTTACAAATAATCTAATCAAATGCATGGTGTAATTTGAACCCAATCTCGATTACAATCAATGACAAAATTACAAATCCAAAATTGGAAACAAATTTTTGGTTTTGGAACAACAACTTTAATACTCATTATTACCACAGATTACATAGTATTATGAACTTTTAAATAGTACTAGTCGTTCTAAAATTAACTCAATTTAAGCTAGCATAAAGTTGATAATTGTTAAAGTGGAAATAACATCAATCCAAAACAAGGATTTTAATTAGACTTAAACGCATGAAATTATCTATTGTATGTATTTTACATACCTAATTTTTATTTTTTTGTTATCCTATACTGCCCCACTGCTGGGCTTAGGCCGCCCCAAATCCTTTCAGGAACTCTTTTCCCACGCTACGTGGTTCACATCATAAACGGATGACAACCTCAAGCATTGAAGAGGCTGATTGAGGCTGAGCCTGCCGGGTCAGCGGGATTGTCCGAAAGGGTTACCGCTGGCCCGGAACATAAAGGGCTAAGGAAGGAACACGGGTGGGTTTTAGTCAGTAAGAGTCTGACACTCCCTTCCGCTCCACCCAGAGCGGGAGGGGTCATTTGACGATTTCCCATCCGCAAAAAAAAAAAAAAGCATTGAAGAAAAATTCATCAGCTGGTAGTCAAGCCAAAAATAACTTCCTCATCTTCTCCCCAGGACGCAACAGTAAACTTCCGCATACTAAAAGAAGAGGAACAGGCAGCCAAACACATCCTTAACAACAAATTCGTAGGAGGACAGGCAGAGACGGCGGTGCTCGCTATCAGAGACTGTCCCATCAAGCGAGCCACGTTATGTGTCACCAGTGATCCGGAGATGGACAAGTGTCTCAAGATGAGGGCAAGTGCACCCACTTGTGATGAGTATAGTGCAGGGGCTAATGATATAAAGTTATAATTATTACGTTTATTCCAAGCGTGTTTACATCAAAGTGTCTATTCTATCACTGTTTTTCGAAACAAATTCAATTTTTTTTTTTTTTTTTATTAATTCAAATTCATTTATTGCTTGTTACAGATGTATGGTCAGTTCTTATAAATATTTGTTATAATAGGTATCTCTGAAACATACCCATGGGGTGTACAATGTTTCAAAATAATAATAATTTATCAAAATGAAATTAAATACATCACTGGTCATAACACTAACTACCAATACTAACACAATTACACTAACAAAAAACCTACTATTAATAATTTGAAAGCTGATTATAAATTTGCTTGAATGTTCTAATGCAACCAGTTATTTCTCTGCCAGCCTGCACAACCTAAGGTCGAGTTTTGCAGACAGTTGTTACATTACATCCATATTTTCACTCATAGTAATAAGCGTGGCCGCTTATCACTTTATCATTATCTACACAAGTAAAGAAACAAAAATTTTTTCAACCTAATTTCTTAGATTTTGGTTTTATTTTTGAATTACATAATTTAACATCACGCCTTGTTAAGTACCTCAAAGGGTAAGGCAAAGGTCAATTTATAGTTTTGAATGATTGAACTTACTTCAAGCGATTTTAGATTTACGTTTTCTACGTTCGTGTTTTATGGTTGATAATTATCTGAAGTTCATGATTTAAATTATCATCATTCAAATACCTTTAACACAATTTTTATTTATTAAAACTATAAAATGTACAGTACTAATCGCGGCCAGTTCAGCAATAAGTTTTTCTTCTTGATCATTTATCTAGAATATTGTTGGAGTTGATTGTATTATCATAGCTTATAGTTGATTTTTTTTTAATGTTTTCCCTATTTTTTACATTTCAACCTTATCTAACACCTTGTTTACATTCCAGGTGGCATTAAAAGCAGCATTCCTCTCCCCCACGCTGGTGTGCTGGCGCGGGCACAGCACGCGACACTGCGAGCGCGCCATCGCGGAGGGCGCGGCCGACTTCGCGCTGCTCGACGCGGCCGACATGCTGCACGCGGCCTACACGCACCGCCTCGTGCCCTTCATGCAGGAGGTAGGAGAACAACATAGGGATTTCCCAAGAAAAGTATAAGTATACTTCGGGAATCATCGTCTATCTTCGGAAATACGAAACTGCGATTATGAGATCTAATAAAGAGCTGTTACAACCATAGAGTACTTGCCTATTTTGTATCACAAAATTATAGATCAACATTCAACAACTATAAGCAATTACAAAAATCATTTCAAAACTTCAGTGATAGATGACGATCTGCAACCGGAGTAAGTAACCCGACAGAAGGAAAACTTCATACATACGTGCAATAACAGGTGCTCTTCGACAAAGCGCGGCAGTAAAAAACTTAAGACCTTTGCCTCAGTGGTGTTCATTCATACTAATTCTGAAACACGAAGATTACCGAAGTGCAAACTTTTCGTGGAATACTGTACCTATCTGCGTAAATCTAAACTCAAGGACATTCGATCGAATCTGGAATGAGGTGATCCGGCAGAGAACCAAGTCGTCTGTATAGCACACTGAATAAGTAATCTAAAGTGGCAGTGTGCGACCCGATGATGATTCTTCTTGAAAATTGAACATTACGTTCATGTAACGGCCAAAATTGAACATTACGTTCATGTAACGGCCAAAAAGTTGTGTGAATACTATATTATGTAAAGCTTTTTTCTGTTTTTTTTTAATTTCTGAATGGGCCTGCTCTTTACCTCAATCACGCCCGGAGGGAAAGCGATGGATGAGGTCTATAAATTGAGGAAAAACTATGGTTTGTTGTGCCTGTTCAAGAACTTAATAATATGATAAAATAAAAATATGGTTCAAATTGAGAAACTCCTCCTTTCTCTTTTAAGTCAATTAAAAATAGGTGAATATGGATTCATAAATGAACTTAACGCACAGAGTTTCCTGTAAATCAGCTTTATGTCGTTTTCGAGGAGTATTTAAAGAAATAATAACCTTCTCTAATTCCTTAGATATACTCAAGTGGTGACAACTGGTACTACGCAGTGGCTGTAGCCAAGGAACAAGACCCGGACACGGATCTGACGTACTTACGTGGCAAGAATACCTGTCACACTGGGTTAGGAAGAGCTGCCGGATGGGTGTTCCCGCTTGCTTACCTTATATCTAATGGATGGATCAGGTAAATAGTTTTTTATTCTACTGTCACACTGTTTCTACACTATTTGTACGATGTTCGACTTTTGCTATCACCATTTTAAATAGCGTCGCGCAATTCAAGGTGACGCGAAATATATTCAGTGTTTCTGCACTCTTCAAAAGCTTCTGTTTACCACCACTTACACTTAATTATCTTAAAACGATTTACGGTTATAGTAAAGTGCTTCCTTCGCGATTTTGTGATCAATTTCTAACTCAAATGGGGCTCCATTTAAATCCAATTCATAACTTGAATCACTGGATCGATTTAAGTTCCATTTAAACTCGAATTCGAAAGTAATCGAGCAATCCCAAAACATGCATGTGCGTAAATCAAGGTAAATATGTCTCAGTTTTTAAATGAAAATTCAAATCGCCACCTTTTGTATAAAAATCTTTATTTATATCAACAAAATTGTCTATACAGGTCATACAGTTGCGACGGCGCACACGCTGCAGCCGAATACTTTACGAAATCCTGCGCACCCGGAGCTCTCAGTTCTGAATACGTTGACTCTGGAACAGTACCGCACGACAACCTGTGCCATCTGTGTCATGGTGCTTCATACAGGTAAACATTTATATTGAGCTGCAGTAACCGTGTAACCGTGTGTTCATTTTGTAGATAGGATTCTAGAAAGTACTACTTTTTACCTAATAATAGTTGTAACTTTATTTTGAGAATTGAATAACAATGTTTTATTTATTTATTTTTTTCAATTACGATAAAACTAACGTGCAGAAACAGTTCATTTAGACATGACGGATCACACACTTTTGGTAGAAAACTGTCGTAGAATAGGACATGTGGTGTGACAGGGTTTTTAATGCTACTATCTTTCAGAAGACACTAGACGTTTCGTATATTCAAAGCGTCTTATTCATTACAAAACAGACGGTGTCGTCGCGACGCAAGTGAAGACTACTTCGGTCACGTGGGCGCAGTACGATGCATGGTAGAAGGGGGCGGTGACGTCGCCTTCGTGCGTCACTCGGCTCCTGCCGAAGTTTCGGCGGGGAGACGTCGTGAATGGTGGGCGAGGGATCTACTGCCTGATGACTTGCAGTTACTTTGTCCTGACGGTAACTATTGTCATCTGTTTAGCCTCTTTCCAATTATGTTATGGTCGGCTTCCAGTCTTCCGGTGCAGCTGAATACGGCATATTCAGCTGCACCGGAAGACTGGAAGCCTATAGTCGACGTCGTTATTGCTATACCACTTTTGACAAGTTTCCCAGAATATTAAAACTTCACTAAAGTTGAAACTATCTAACAGACAAAATAGACCCTGTCGTTTTATGACGTGCAATTGACATTCAACCTTAAGGATCACCCTATGGTGGAATGTCAATGATTGATCCAAATCATTACAAGGTCGACCAATACAAAAGCGTTTATCAAATAAGTGCTTTCAACTATTTCTTACATTTTAGCAGAGCCATGTATTGGGCTCTGCTAAAATTTCTATAATTAATAATTAATAATCATCATTACTTTGCTTTGCCACCAAAACTAATCAAACCTGTATCCTCAGGTACTCGCGCAAAGATGCATGAATACAAGCACTGCAACCTAGGCAAGGTTCCCGGATCAGTACTAATGGGCAGACCGAACCATACCGAGTTGGATACCTTCTCCAATCTTATGGTGTATGCTCAGCAGTTCTATGGAGCTGTTACTACTGATGAGTTCAGGTAAATAGCATTTTATTTTGATAGCTTTGACTTGATAGATTTCCCATAGAAATAAGCCCAGAGTAGCTATTCACAACCATTCGATACTTTTCCGTGCCGAATCGAACATAAATGTTATCGAAGGAGTCTTCTAAATAGCCGACCACTATTCTTCCTACGGCTATTGCAGTAGTTTTCGACTCGAGATTCGACACTTGTAGTAAGGCTGATTCACTACCGGACTCCTAAATCGAGCCACCCAGCAATTCCATGTGAGGTATAAAGCCTTAATACATAAAAAATAATAATGAGTCAAAGAAAAAGTTTTATGCAGTTCCGAAGCCGATGCATACATGCATCGACCGCGGTAAGTGTAGCTTAACCTAATCGATCGGCTGGCCAGGAGCTTACGTATATTGACAATAAAAGTATTCTAAACAGAACTGTTGCAAACAGTTTTACAAAACAAACACTAAAATAAACCTTCTTTTCACAGTTTCTCCATGTTCTACTCCCTACCACCGTACTCGGACCTAATCTTCAGCGACGTGGCAGTACGCCTAAAGCCTTTGCCACACAGCAAGCGATCAGCGGAAATCGTCGCCGGTCCCGCGCTTATTCGAGCGGCGAGAATCGTGTCCTGCGATGCCCCACAAGCGTCGTACTATGTCGCTTCAGACCCTGACTTTTTGTCGCACGCTTACAGCAATGGTGTAGTCGGGCATTTACTAGCGATAGCACTGTTTGTAGTTGCGATCTTGAGATAATTAAGTTTTTTGTGTATAGAGTAAGAGAATGGAATGTTTATTTGCGGTATGAAGGAACATAATAAGATCTCTATAGCCGGCAGCTACATGTTATGAAGCGTATTATTAAATAACAAAATATCACGCCTTAACCCCTTAAAAGGGGTAAACAGAGGTAAATATTAAACCAATAATAGTAGGTAGCACAATATCGAGATTAGCACAACTAAAATACGCTACTCGCAAATTTAAACTAAGTAAATCTCAGCAGACATACTTATATATTTTTTAGTGTTGGCACTCCATTCTTCACCAGCCTTAGTTTGTAAGCAATAATTATGATATAATAAAACATTTCCTGAGTAACTTAGATCTGGGGGGCAAATGCGTAACACAATTTGACAATTCAACAACATTCATTGCGTTATTTACGTGCTGAGCAGACACACATTTTTCGAACTTATGAAGCAATGGATTAGCAATTTGCTTCAAAATGAGTCAGATTTCGATTGATAGTGTGTTACACAATTAGGGGTTTAAACTTTAGAATTCTTTTAAAAATTTCCATGTGTCCAAATGTGTGTCTAGATTACCTAGATATTATTTTTAAGTATCTGTTATCTACCGTCCAAGTGAATCTAAAGCTTTATGTATATTTTTATTTAATCAAATAGTTTTAACACAATTATTTTATAACACAAACAACTCTGTAGTAAATTAACTTAGATCTGATTTAGGATGAGTTGATGATATTATGTATTGACCTGATAAAGAATATGTGAATTTTGTATAAAGTTGCAGCTTTTAGAAATTTACGTCCTTCCAAAAGTGTGCCTAGATTACCTAGATATTATTTTTAAGCGTCTATTTTTAGCATGCAAGTGAATCTATAGCTTTATTTTATGAAATCAAATACTTTTAACACAATACATTTTTTTTTTTCTACGTAAAGATGTGGCTGTTAATTTGAATCCCTCATTGGCCAATTCGGCTCTCAATAAACTTGTGGACTACTGTGCGGTAATATCATTATTATCCTTAGACAGAGTAATCTATAGGCTCATGGTCATGGACAAAAAATTCCGGCAATCTTCATCATGCAATTTTTACAGCTTATTCCACTGCACCTTACCATTTTCACAGTTGCGCAAATGTACTATTGTTGAATTATGCACGAAAAAGGTCTTATTTTCCGTTTAATCGCGGTGTAGTTTTTATTAATTAATTCATAATTTTTATTATTTTATTCATAAACGTCAAACTTGTTGTGCACATTAATGTGCCTAGCAGACACGCAGTAAGGGACAGAAATATTCTTACTCTGTCTCTTTTCTTTGCTAGTGACGTTAATATATTTCTCTTTTTCTTGTGCGAATGAAAAAGAAGATGTGCAGCAGTCTATAGTTTACTCTGTCTACGTTATTATCTCTACAGCCGGCAGCTATGACGCGTATTATTAAACTAACTTTTAGAAACCTACATCCGTCCAAGTATGTGCCTATATTATCTAGATATTATTTTTAAGCATTTATTTTCTACTGTAGTATATTTTATTAAAATAATCAAATATTTTTAAAACAAATATTTTTATTTACACCTTTTACAATAATCGTTTATGGTGATAACATTCAAATCCTTTAGGTAGTACATCGAAATCTTTAAAAATCATTCTTAAGTCAGTTCTTCGACAGACTTCCCTGATCGATTTACGTTCACATTCGCCATTTGTATCGATTCTTCTTGCATGTTCACGCCATTTTCCAAATATACAATTGGATTTCGCCAATTCATAGTTTATTAAAGGTACCAGGTCAGTGCATTTTGGTGTGAACTTTGCACATAAATATAGAGCTTTCCATGATAAATATCTAAAATGATTGATACAATACACAAACATATAATCACTGGGCTTGTTCTTCATTAACATTTCTATCATAGAATTACTCAATTTCACAGCTACCCTCTTTTTGTAAAGTGACAGAAACTTCTTCATTTCTTCCTCATTGCATAATACAGCCAATATGGTGCACAATTTGTTAGCTGACAAACAAAAAGTCGTAAATACATGCCTCCATATTAGATCTTCATTATTATAGTTCAAATTAAAGATGTGGCTGTTAATTTGAATCCCTGATTGCCCAATCCGGCTCTCAATAAACTTGTGTATTTCAGAAAATCCACTTGTGAATGCAATTTTGTAGCACATTTGTCCAGCAAATATGTTACTGGCTCTACTAACTTGCAGTGTAGATGTGTCGTAATAATATCCAAGGAAAAAGATATCTTCACTTTGCTTTATACTCTCATGGGGAAAATTTACCACAGTTTTATCATAATTTACATTCCTATAATTTGACAATGCTTCCAAAAATGATGAAGCATCATTTAAAGAGTCTGTGATGTACAAATAATCATCCACGACTCTGATAAATAATTTTACTTCATTTTCAGTAGTTTGCAGATGCTCAGTAAAATATAACTCATCCAAATATGTGTAATACAGTTCGGATAGAGCTGGAGAGTATTTGTACCCTTGAACCAATCCTTCTTTCCACTCATAGACTGTTGATCCAGCACGGATTAAGATAGGCTTTCGCAACTCTGTTACTAAATCTCGGTATTGCTGGGCAATTTTCTTCTTCATATTCATACACGTTTCAGCCTTCTGGCAATTCATATGTTTCTCTGATAATATTTTTGATAACTTCTCTCTATTTATGGAACCAAAAGCATTACTGAGATCGGTTTTAATGAAGTAAAGCTTTGGCTTATTCGCAGTGAGCCATTTAGCATGCAATGTTTTGTACTGACTTTCTAGTTTTATAAGTGGCTTACCAGTCAGTACTCTCAAAAATCTCAATCTATCTTTAATTTTATATTTTTCTGAAATACTCAGCGAGTCATTTTTATAGCAAACTATTGGTCTGCAATCATTATTTGGCTTCAACGTTAGATACAACTTTGGAATATCTTTTTTTAACATTTTCAATTTCCTTCTATCAGCAAGGCTGTGATTTTTCTTGGACTTTTTACCCATTGAATAAGGTTCACATTTCTGTATCACTTTAGTGAATATCATTTTAGAAACTTGCTTGTCATAAAAACTCTGCCATTGATGTTTCCAAAAATAATAAAGTTTGTTTTCATTTGCATCCAGTTTGCATGTGGTAACATAAAAGTTTAAACAAATCATTGATGACAATACATATTTCAATATCCATAGCATAATTTTCAACAGTGTACTCCTTGCACCAGTATTTGAAAGACTTTTCCAGGGTGATATTTCAAAATCCCATCTTGCAATCATTTTTTCAAGTATAAAATGTTGGCGTTTCATGCTGTAAACAACAGTCCGAACTAAATTCTTGAATATTTTACTATTTTGGTTACTACCACAGAAGCTTCTTGGACATATTTCGCTTAACGCTTTCCAACTACTATTAAAAATAAATTCTTTGCTTACTGGGTGTAAGTGTGGAATATCATCCACACTATAGAAGTTCTTGAAATCCAGTTTGGATTTAACCTTCAGGTTTGTTTTAAGAGTGGATAAAATATTTATAAAATCAGGTGGCAAATCACTCACCATGGTACCATCTTCAATCACAAGTTTATAGAAAGTTTCTTCGTTTTCGTTTTTGAAAATGTTCCATTTTATTATATTTCCAAATGACCTCACATTTTGTTTATTTGCGAAATATTGGGATAAACAAATTGGGTTATCCATAGCGTCATTTAAATAAAAGTTTCTTTTTAAAATGTGGATTACAGTAAATGATTACAGAAATAAAAATTGATCTCAAATCTGCATTGCTTGGATTGTATTTTGAAATTTCCGGCAACTTGTTACGACATGTCTGCGCGTGCGTGCATAAATTACGTTCGGTTTTATTTGTAGTTTTGCAAATATTTCATTCACCGGGAATATAAATGAATAAAACACCATCGTAAAAGTATCGTAATCTTATAATCAATTAAGGATTCAAAAAACGAATAAAATCAAACTAATCAATAAAAATATATCTTCAAAATGTTATCAACAATTTTATTAATAAGCTGTAAACGAAACGGAACGTAACACCATTTTTCGCGGTAAAATATTGGATTTGGCTTGCTTTGATGATTGGCCAAAATCCAATAATAAAGGCGGAAACACATTATTAAAACGCGACGCCATGCCAGGCTTACTTATTGGCCAAATGACGAAAATAGCTCAACGAGATAGAAATGTGGCCAATGAGTAAGCGTGGGATGGCGTCGGGTGTTACAAGTGTGTTTCAGCCTTAAACCAAATCTCTTTCGTTTTTTAGGGTTCCGCACCAAAGGGTAAAAACGGGGCCCTATTAATAAGACTTCGCTGTCTGTCCGTCCGTCCGTGTGTCTGTCACCAGACTGTATCTCAAAAACCGCGATAGCTTGAATATAGACAGTTGAAATTTTCACAAATTATGTATTTCTGATTGCCGCTTTATCAACAAATACTAAAAACAAAATAAAATAAATATTTAAGGGGGGCTCCCATACAACAAACGTATTTTTTTCGGCGTTTTTGATTTGTGGTACGGAACCCTTCGTATGCGAGTCCGACTCGCACTTGGCCAGTTTTCTTATCACTAATCTGCTCCGTTAGGAGTATGTGTTCTGTGGTAATCATGGTAATTACTCTGTCTACGCTCAACGTGTAATAAAACCACTGACCTCTATAATACAAGCACTGTAAGGGTCAGTTCACACCGAGACGCGACGCGATGCGCAGTTTTCAAGATAGAAATCGCGTCGCGTCGCGTCTCGGTGTGAACTGACCCTAATAGAGAGGTCAGTGAATAAAACCATAACATCTGACATTCGTTTTCTTAGTAGTTGTCCTAATCCTAAAGCCGATTATACACTGCACGCATCGTCGCGAGTTCGCGACGTTCATAACTAATCGCGAATTCCAAATCGAGTAGTTCTGTTTATTATTTTATTCACCATTTTGCTATCCGCAAACGAGTAAAATTGGAAGGAAACCAAAAAGCCATTACCCTCCTTCTAGGGCAATCGAGTAAAACAGCTGGGCCCTGTTTAATAAAGCTGACAATTCGACATATATGTCAAAAAATTACAAAATTGTAGAGTTGTCGCACTTAAGCTGTTTAATAAAAGTGACAAATATGTCAAAAATCGACAGGTGAATTCTTGACATATTTGTCATGTGAAAACGCGTTTAATAAAACTCGACATACTATGTCGAGTTTTATTTATTATTAAAAATTTCGACATATTATGTCAAAAAACCACAGTCAAAATATTTCTGTCAATTGTCGGTGACAATTATCGGATTGTCGTGACAATTAGGTCGACTTTTGACATATTTGCAAATAATTTTGTTTTATGAGGCTAAAAGAGGGTAAAATAGAAAAAAATATTAACGAAGTAAAAGAATGAATGAATCACTAGTGCAATTTCGATTGTTTGTTTTGAACGCGTGTAAAATGGAAATGCACAAAAAACTTACAATTTTGGGCCTTATGAATGAAAGCAGAAATATACTAATTTGGGAAGTTTAGAACAACATTAGGTATTTTCAATAAAGGCTATAGACACCATCACTACTCTCACTGCTCGATGTAAGTACCATTTTTTGTAATAAACCTTTTAAAAACACTTTCTTAGACCTTCAAAATTCAAAATATGATATCGCGACAGAGGGTAACTCTCCTGTCAGAATTGTCGGACAATTCTACAAATATGTCAATATGTCATGACAATTTTCTGTTTAATAAAGCAGATTTGACAAGTTTTTCACGACAAATTGTCACATTTTCTGTTTAATAAAAAAGTCGAATTGTCACGACAACCCGACATATTTGTGAATTTTCCACCATGACAATATTGTTGCCTGTAACTTTTATTAAACAGAAAAATTGTCGAATTGTCACTTTTTGACATATGTCGGACTTGTCGGATTCGAAAATTTTCTTTTAAGCGACAGGTGACAGGTAAATTGTAGAATTGTCGCACATATTATGTGCGACAATTCTACAATTTTGTCATTTTTAGACATATATATCGAATTGTCAGCTTTCAGGTCTGTGGAGTTGGATCATGGAGGACAGGTCAAAAATCAAATTGACTTGCACCACAGAGTACTTTGATAAGCTTGACAGTTGTTATTGTAAACAATGATTAACAATGTTTCTGCGGTTCTGCCAAAAGTATAATTATTTTGTTTCGATAAGTGTAAAAGTACCATAATAATAATCGTAAGATACATTATCCGACAGTCAGTGCACTTGATTGCGCCTATTTTGTTATACAAATTGGCATTTCAAGTTGGAAGACCAACAAGAGACAGTGTTCAAAAATGTCTAAACAAGTGGTCAGCGATATGATGAAAACTTTCGTAAGTAGTGTGCAAGCGGTGCTTCCAGAAAATCTCATTAGAAAGTTTGTGAAATACAATTCTACGAGTCAGCAGTTAAGTATAGATGGAGAAAATATCAACTTACGTAATAGAAATGTACATTTGATCGGTAGCGGGAAAGCAGTGCAAAACATGGCTAAAGAAGTTGAAAATATCTTGAGTTCGAAAATTAAACATGGAATTATAAGCATTCCTGCGGGAAGTTTAAGTCATAGACCATTGAATCCGAACATATTCTATCATGAAGGAGCACTGAACAATCTACCTGATGCCAGTGCTATGAGCACAGCTCAAAAAATTCGAGAACATATTACCAAGCTTGGAAATGATGATTTACTATTGGTTTTACTATCTGGTGGGGGTTCTGCCCTCATGCCTTTACCTAAACCTCCTATTACACTAGATGAAAAAACTACACTAATTCAGAAATTAGCAAATGCAGGTGCAGACATCAAGGAGCTAAATACTGTAAGAAAAAGGATTTCAGACTTGAAAGGAGGCCAGTTGGGAATAAAAGCACAACCAGCTGAAGTAATTTCTTTAGTACTTTCTGATATTGTTGGAGACCCATTGGACTTAATAGCCAGTGGGCCTACTACTGAAAATAAAGATGACCCTGCTCAAGCCATCAATATAATTAAGAAATTCAAACTAATGGACCAACTTCCAGAATCAATCAAAATGGTTCTGAATGATGATACTAATAAAATAGAGGAATTTCCAAGAAAGAATGTGAAAAATTATGTAATAGGATCAAACAAAATAAGTATAGGTGCTGCCGTAGATGAAGCACGAAAATTAGGTTATGTACCCATCCCTTTGTCCGATGTAGTCACTGGAGAAGTGAAAGAAATTGCTTCTGCATATGTCAAACTAACAAAACATTTCTGCGACTATATAAAAGGGAAATTGAGTTTAGATGATTTCAAACAGCAAGTAGTATCTTGCAATATTCCAGGGATTAATTCAAAAGTTTTAGAAAATTTCTGTATAACTAATAGTCCAATAAATAAAGACGTATGTATAATATTTGGTGGAGAAATCACAGTCAATGTGAAGGGTTCAGGAAAAGGAGGCAGAAATCAACAACTTGCCTTAGAATTTTCAAATTCTCTCCATAATGCAAAAGATGATTTTGAAAAGTTTGATATTCACTTCCTAAGTGCTGGGACAGATGGATTTGATGGCCCAACAGATGCTGCTGGTGCTATAGGGTATCTAGATTTAATTTCCGATGCTAAAAAAGAAAATTTAGACCCCCATAAGTACTTGGCTGAGAATGATAGCTACAATTTCTATAAGAAATTCCAAAATGGTGATTTTCATGTTATTACTGGCCATACACATACCAATGTGATGGACATTCATTTGATAATTATAAGAAGTGAAATAGTTCATGGAAGGGCTTTGGTGCATCCTGTACCTGATTAGGCTCAACAAAAAAAGAAATAAATGAACTTTTCTCAATTATTAATTTGTTTTATTATCTTGAAGAGGGGCTTGTGGCTTAGTAATAGCAGCCGCACGGGTCGATTGATCAGAGACCCCCTGTGCCTCGGAAAGCATGTTAATCTGTTGGTCCCAGATGTCATTCGTAGATCTATGACAATTGTTACGGGTCATCAAATGCCCGAAAGTCTGACAACTAGTCTTACTAAGGGGTATTGTATTACCCGATAACTGGGTTGTAGAGGTCAGATTGGCAGTCGCTCCTTGTAAAATACTGGTATTCAGCTGCATCCGGCTAGACTGGAAGCCGACCCCAACAAATTTGGGAAAAGGGTACACAGATTGATTATCATGAAGATGGTTTCAGAAACAGGCCAAGTTTGTCTTTCTTTATTTCTTTTTCCTTAAGCTTGGCTGAAGCTAGAACAGCCTTCTGGCATAGACCTGCAAACTTGTCCTTTTTCTTTTTATTGTTGTTTATTACTTTAGGTTTCTCCTTGGTGGCCAGAGCATTATTTTTGTTCTGCAACGAGAACACATCCAGTGCATTGGCATAAACATTGATTTCATTCTTTTTTACTGAATGAGTCTTCTTTGTACCTGGATTTTGTAAAGTTTTATGGACTTCAGTTTCAATTATTTTTTTGTTGCCATTATGTCCAGTGTTTTCTGGTTTTATGGATTGTTTCTGTGGCTTAATTGAAGGAGTAATTGTACTGTGTTTACAGAATGTACAGATTTGCTCCTAAAACAAGAAAAAGTATTATAAAATAACATAATATCACAGCTTGTTTTCCCGAAGGGTTGGGCAGATATATGTACCTAAACTGTCACATTTCAACGAATTAGTTTAAGTCCCATGTAATAGCGGGCAAGCAATTGAGATCAACCGGGCACAAATCCAGACGCCAGGATGCCACAGAAATTCCAGGTAGAAAAACTCAATAATTATAAAAATTACATTAGGCAAACAATACAAGAAAACTAAACTGTTGCTGTTTTAATGTTGACTGAATCTTTATTTTGTACATCTACCTGTAACAACAATACCTAAATTATATCCTATTAAAAAAAAAATCTACGAGAGTGTAAGGATACTCACTACATTGTTACTGTGTAACAATTCTTGTTTGCGTCTCACATATTCTTTCTTGCTTTCTTTTGTTTTACGAGATTTTAATCTCTGCTTTTGCCTCTTAGTTAATTTGATTGACTTTATCTGCAACCAAAAACATTCCAAATTACATGTTACTTGAAGGCTGATAGAGGAGTGCATACAAACCAGTAATATTAATGAAATGTAAACTATTTCTTACATTTATCTCAGTGGTCTTTTTCCATTCAATACAACAGTTTGAACATCTTATCTTCGGAGAAAAGTATTTATCAGGAAGGCCATATCCTCTTGTGATATCTTTACAGCGCATTCTGTAAAGTAAGTACGTACTTATATTTTAAATGTCATCTAAAGTTACATAAAAAGTAGCACGTACAGTTTTATTACTTACAAGTAATAACTTTTCAATAAAGTTTTAGTTTCATCATTTTCTGAAGATACCGCTGCAGCAATGTTAAATAAAAAACCAACTTGGGCTTCGGTCATAGTAATGGCTCATAGCACGGTTTCGTAATATTATTATGAATGATTTCACGAAGCTTTCTGAAGTATTAAGTAAGTACGCCACAAACTTGTCTAATTTGAGGTTATAATGTTTCAGTAATCAATTTTATTCTGTCTGTGATAAATAACTGGTTACTTATTTGCGCTCTTTTTCAAAGTCTCAAACATATAATCGCAGCTGCTCGCTAATAAATTAACAGATAGTTTTTGATAGTTACACCACGTTTGTTTACATGTATTTTTATGTTATCAAATCAACAACAACTGACATAGATAATAAGTTTTTTTTTTTTTTTTTCTCTTTGGCAACAGCCGATGTCGACTATAAGTTTTCGTTCAGAAAAAAATCAAGCTGTAGAATTCATGCAGCAGGTATTGCAAAGAACCAAGGAATAAAAGCAGTGTTGCTATCGTAAAAATCTGAGCTGCCGTATTCGTGAAGAAACCGGCATGCGGCATGTCCTATAACCAAAAATTCGAAGACATGTGGCATCTGCCAACCCGCACTGGGCCCGCGTGGTGGATTACGGCCCGCTCCCTCTCACCGAGAGGAGGCCTGTGTCCCAGGAGTGGGAACATTATAGGCTGATTATGTTGTGATACGGCAATGAGAGGACTGCCGTATGCCGTATTTTCTGAAAAAAAATCGTAGATTGCCGTATAATACGGCAATTGCCGTATTACATAACAACACTGATAAAATGAATTACCTACTTACGAGTCTTACGACATAGACTATGTATGTGGTTTAAGCGCTTATTACACTATCCAATTTAAAGGAATATTAACTAGAAACTTTGTCTCTAGAAACTTTCTCTTTGCTAGGAACACTCTAATTAGGAGACTTCCTATTTAGAGTGTTCCTAGCAAAGAGTAAAGTAGAACCAATTTAGTGTAGTGTAATCACTAGCTTCCGACTTCCTAGTTAGAGTGTTCCTAGTTAGCATTCCTTAAAATTGGATAGGGTATTAAGCGCTTAAATTGGATTCGAAATCGGACAGATGACGCATTCGTGAAGAAGATTCGTACTGGGTTGCACGTTTCGAATTTTCTATCGATGGCGCCGTATCTAGCAAAACAACAGAAGAAAATAATAAGAAATAATTTTTGTCGTTTTTATCATAAAGATAGGGCATTTCTCTATACATTTCTATTAATTTAGTTAAGACTAGCAGCTCCCCGCAGTTTCACCCGCATAAGTGTCGATCCTGTGGGAATATCGGGATAAAAACTATCCTACCTATGTCCTTCCCCGGGATGCAATCTATCTCTCTGCCATCGACATCCGTTCAGTGGCTTAGGCGTGAAAAGGATACAAATACAATAAATACAGACAGACAGACATTTACTTTCGAATTTATGATATTAATACTCGTACTACTCGTAGTATGGATTTCTTTTTCTGTGGGCAATGCTGTCGTTTCCGATACAGTCGTCATGTTGTATGTGCCATTTATATAAAAAATACTCTGGTAGCATTCGTGCTCGCGGTCTACTCGTCCACTTTGCTCAAAGCGCGGACGCCCGCTAGGAGTAATAGTGTTCTGTGGCGGACGCCGACTAGTAGTAGTAGACAATGGCGCCGATTCTGTTGTTCACGAACTAAACTAAATTTAAGTTCATGCATCATTTTCTTTCTATTTCATTATGAAAAGGACAGAAGATAAATATTAGTTTAGTCCTGTCAAATTAAGATACTCCATAGACAATTTAGACGAGATTAAAAAGTTGGGTACTAAAAATACGTCAATTTTCGTCAGGCGCTGACTAATTTGACAGGACTAAACTAATATTTATCTTCTGTCCTTTTCTTAATGAAATAGAAAGAAAAAGATGCCTGAACTTAAATTTAGCTTAGTTTGTGAACACACAATCGGCGCCAATATCCTAGATCGTACACAATTTAGGAAGTAGTGCGGTTGGTAGGTCGGTTTCCTCCAATTTACACTTAATCGGATCCAATCTGTTGTAACTGCGATGCGATTACATCGGCCGATTTCCTAGTTAGCATTCCATAAAATTGGATAGTGTAATAAGCGCTTTACTCTAAGGTTTAATGATCTCCAAAATTTCCGGAATTTCCGGACGACAAAACATAACTCCCGCCAAAATGCAAAATGACGTCTGTCAAAGTGTCAAAATTGAAAATGCGACTGATTGCGTTCTTCACGCGCTTCGCGCAATTTTGCTAAAGGTTCTCTTTGTATTGTTTGTATGTGTCCCGTAACATTTATCTCAATAAATTAGAAATGAATTATTACTAATATACTTGTTACTTCATTATATTTCCATTTATTATTTAGCAAGCCTACCTGTTTATCAGTGAATGACCGGCGGCGCGGCGGGCGGACTGACCGTAACCGACGCGGTCGAGAACAAGTGAAGTGTTAACTGTGTAATTAACGTGTTTCTTTGTTATAGATTATGTATTAAGTATTAATAAGTGTTTTCTACGTGGAGTGGATTAATTTTAGATATTTGTGATCATTGAGTACCTTTTACTTTAAAAATGGATGTCGCCGACACCTACGCCACACAAAGCCAAGTCAAAGACGAGGTCGGAGTTCGTTGCCAAAAGCTTTTTCAGGATTTCTTAGAAGAGTAAGTACAAATCTATGTTCACAATTCTTAATCTAATGGGTCTAAGACGACCCACTGACCGGTTTCACTTATAATTTCAACTACTTTCTTTGTTTTCATCAACATAGAGGTTATAATGAAACTTCGTTTTTCCCACACAGGTTCAAAGAAGACAATGAACTCAAATACGTAAAGAACGCCAAAGAACTCCTCAAACCCGAATTAAGCACCCTAGAAGTCAGTTTTGATGATGTTGAGAAGTACAACCAAAATCTTGCAACCACAATAATTGAAGAATATTACCGAATATACCCCTTTTTGAACCAAGCTATATTGAATTATGTCCTGAGCCTTGCTGACAGTGGTATGAAGAAGGATTTGCAAGACAAGGAATGTTACGTGTCGTTTGTTGATGTGCCTACAAGGCATAAAGTTAGGGAGCTGACTACGGCAAAGATTGGCACGTTGATAAGAATCTCAGGACAGATTGTGAGAACCCACCCTGTGCATCCCGAGCTGGTCTTAGGCAATTTTGTCTGTTTGGATTGTCAAACTGTTATTAAAAATGTTGAGCAGCAATTTAAGGTGCGTTTATAATTTGTTATTACATATAGCTCCTACAGCATAATTAAAATCAATTAGTAAAACTTGATAAAACGAAACTTAGCTGATTTGCTTGTGATAGTTCTTATTATGTGTTAATTATACAGAATAAAATTTTAACCAGTGAGCAAATTGTAACCATGAATTCAGTGTATGATTCTGAAACCTCCAGCATCAAAAATAAATGAGTTTTTACACAGAAAAGTGCAATACGCACATGGTCAAAATGTATGGCAGGGATAATAATTTTTTTAATAACCAACAAATAATTTCAATGCAGGGAGGTTTCTAAATCATGTACTGAATTCATGGTTACAGTTTGCGCACTGGTTAAACATTTACCCTGTATAGAAAAAAGTCTGAAAACAAATAAACAACAACCTAATACACTTGAATTTGTATAATTATCTTTTTAATAACTACTAACTTTTCTTTATATTTATTTTGTTTTCCATGATTCTAGTACACAATCCCAGCAATCTGTCGTAACCCAGTGTGTGCCAACAGACGTCGCTTCATGCTGGACACAGACAAGTCTGTGTTTGTTGACTTCCAAAAAGTCCGCATTCAGGAGACTCAAGCTGAGTTACCGAGGGGTTGCATCCCTCGTTCTCTTGAAGTTATATTGAGGGCTGAAGCTGTGGAGTCTGTGCAGGTAACTATGAAAATAATAATTTAAACATTTTTGAGAATTTTTACTTATTCTAGTTTGTCTGTACACAAAATGATAACATGTACAGTCACCAAAAGAGATAAGTTACCAGGGTCGTCTGTTATAGTTGAAGTTTAGTAAGAAACCAACAGGTGTTTACGAATGAAATTTAATTTTATAAATGAACTGTTTGCTTTCTATTAATTAAATTACATTTTATTCTAAAGCATCCATTGGTTTCTTACTAAAGTTCAACTATATCGGACAAAACTGGTTACTTATCTCCTTTGGTGACCGTACCTATTACGAATGATTTGAGTTGAAAGAGTTATCCAATCTATATAAAAATCACAAAAGGTAACTGTCACTTCATGTACTGTTAGTGTGTTTGTGTTAGTGTTAGCAGACGTGGCGCTGCAGTGCACAGTGCACACAAGTAAAGTAACTAAAGAATTTAGTAAAAATAACAACTGACAATCCTATTTATTACAGGCTGGAGACCGCTACGATTTCACTGGTACCCTCATAGTAGTCCCAGATGTAGGCTCCCTATCCTTACCAGGAGCTAAGGCTGAGCTGACCACCAGAACAAGACAAGGCAATGAAGGACAGATGGAGGGCATCAAGGGACTTAAAGCTTTAGGAGTCAGAGAACTGCATTATAAGTATGTTCCTTTATACAATTGGTTTCTCTTTGGATTAGTACTACTACTGAAAGTGGAATCCTGACTTTATTGCATTGTTCTTTTAGCAAATTGTTACTAATTCCCCAGATTTTTGACTAGTGCCCAGTTAGTGGCCATAGATTCATCTTCCATTACAGTATTTTTATCTCACGAAGCCACACGCGCTTTACTTGTGGTAACTAAGGGCTTTTGCACACCACGTTTTTTAAACGCGCCGTTTACGCGCGTTTGTAGCGATACAGACGCGATACGCACGCATGTGGTGTGCACAGGCCCTAAGTGTACACACACATTTCCAACTTCACCATTGTCTCGAACAACAAACACGCTGTGAATCTGTGTGTAAACACCCATCACAGCTTGTGTGTAGACTTGGTTAACACAAGTAAACCGCGTGTTGCTTCGTGAAATAAAATGCTGTAAGGGAGGGTTCACATCTGACGGAACATGCGTCGCGTATTATCGGTCGCGTAACGCCAGAACAGACCAAATGTATAGAAAAACACTTGACCGTTCACACTCAACCGATGATGCGTTAGTGCGTCGAGGGAACAATCGCAGTTACGCCCGACGTATTTTCCGTCAGATGTGAACCCTCCCTAACTGGGACTTAAAAAAAACAATACTGGCGAAATGCACTGTTCACCTAAGTTTTACAGTCAATTAAAAAATAACAATGCATTTCTGGGTTTGCTTTACTTCAATGACTTTCGTAAGTATGCATAATTGCAACTTCATTCACAATATGGACCACTTACTTATCAGTAGTACTGGTGTAAAATTGATCCATTGTAGCAGTAACGGCTCATGATCCAGTAATGAACATTTATGGGCGTATTTTATGATAGCCATGCTGCCTGCCATAAACCAAGAAATGATATGGATTGTATTAACAAAGGTCTACTACATAATAATGAAAACATAACACCCATATCTGTATTCCTTATAGAGGTGGGAAGAGTTTGGTACTCCCATATTTCACTTGTTATTTTTTAAGACCTATGTAATGTGACATCACTGTTACAAAAACAAATGTTATAAAACAAAGTCACCCGCCGCGTCTGTCTGCCTGAATGCGGTAAACTCAAAAAACTGCCAAATGGATTTTCATTATGGTTTTCACCAATGGACAGAGTGATTCTTGAGGAAGGTTTAAATTCGTTAAGGTTTTGTGTAAATTGTCAGAAACATGACTATAATTGTCAGAAGACAACATCACGAATGGGAGCTTTACTGGTGTTTGTCGCGTAAATCAATACAAGAGTTTTATATTGTACTAGCTGACCCGGCAAACATTGTTTTGCCATATAAATTATTTCTAGCTGCCCGGCGCTACTTCGTTCGCGTGTAGGGTTACCAGATGAAAAATTTAAAAGTCCGGAGAAAAAGCCTGATTTCCTTACAAAATCCTGAGAATTTGTCGCTATTTCAGATTTTTTTCTCAAACGTTTAAAAAGTCATATTATTCATAATTTTGTTCACTGAGGATCTCGATTCTCGGAGGTCTTGCCCACACGTTGGGCGCGAATGTACTCCACCCCTCCCGTATATAAGGTACATTTATCATCGATTGAAAAAACTAGAAAGTTTCATAGATAAATATGTGTTGATTTTATTTGTGCAATTAACATGACCACAGTTGTTTTTTTAATTAGTCACTATATTGTGTAAATATTTTTTTTGTCCTGTACCTAAGTACCTTTTTAATAAAAAGATCTAAAAATTCTACTTTTTTTTAATTCTGAAAATCCTGAGATTTACAAAAACCGGCCGTAATCCTGAGAAGAGTTTAAAAATCCTGAGATCTCAGGACAAATCCTGAGATATGGTAACACTATTCGCGTGGTGTCCTACCCTACCCCTACCTATCACTAACTATTTCACTCATCAACAGAACAGCCTTCTTGGCATGCAGTGTGCAAGCAATATCGCGGAGGTTTGGAACTGCTGACATGATGACTGACGACATTACCACCGAGGATATGAGGAAGCAGATGACTGACAAAGAGTGGGACAAGGTAAGTCAGTTCTAAAACAGCTCCTTTGGATCAATATTTTCTGTAGCGTAGACCGCAAGGCGTTGGCGTGGCGTAAGCGCTATTGCGTCGCATAGACGTGATTGTGCCCGAAATTCGTCTGCTTAGACCCGAGTTCACCAACATTCAAACCTCCGGTTAGGTATTTAAACAGTTGGCTTATGTCAAATTTCCTAAGGAAATTTTAAATATAGAACTGATTAAATATTTAATCAGTTGATTTAAATGTTGGTGAACACAAGGCTTAGAGTCTACGCTGCGTGGGTCATCTGAGTACATCTTTTTTTTACAAGCTTTATTGTCCTACTGCTGAACAAACATCTCCCCATAGCTTTCCATTGTTCCTTGTGCGTTGCCTTCTACCAATCTCCCGTAACTGCATCTAGGCCGTCACGTCACACCAGCGTTTCCTAGGCCTCCCTCGGCTGAAACGCCACAATAAAATCACCATTGTAAAAAAAAAAAATTTAGACACCTTTAATTACAACTAGCCCATAATGTGAGCAGCAATTTCTTTCGTAAACTATTTGAGCATATGCTCAAATAATACATGCTCCCATTATACTTTGCGCAAACATGATGGGAATCTCAAGCATCTAAATTACAATCCTCGAAACTACTAAAATCTTCTTCAATTTTAAACCGACGTACGCACTGGCACTTTTTTATCGGGATTTTTTTTACCGCGCACTGAATTTTCATCGCCGATACTTGAAATTCTATTGCCCAGTTGAAGAACATTGCCAAGCGCCCGTGTGAACGTGGACTATTAATAACTAGCGGCCGCCCCAGTTTCACACGGTGTGCAATTGTTTTTTTAAATTTCAGAAATTTTCTTTCATACAAACCTTGTCCTGGCAATACCGAACACAACAAAAAAATAATTATCCAATTTGGGGCAGTCATTTGGAAGTTATGCTAGTACAGACATTTCGGCGACTTTGTTTTATACTATGTAAGGATAACCTTTTTCTTACAAAACTCCTTATCTCCAGGTATACGAGATGTCCCGCGACCGTAACCTCTACAACAATCTGATCACGTCTCTATTCCCGAGTATTCACGGCAACAATGAAGTGAAGAGAGGAATACTACTCATGTTGTTTGGTGGAGTCGCTAAGACCACTATTGAAGGTATGGTTCTATAGTAATCTAATTACATGCTAAATATACACATACACATACTCCACTGGGAGTATGTGCAGATAAAATAATACTCGAAAACGGATTTAAGTGAACTGTAAGTGATCCCAGTCTAATTAGTAGATTTAAAACAAAAATTGTAACCCTCCACACAGACTATGTTGTTTAATGAAAAAACTGCTTAGTGGATTTCTACTAAAGTTATTATAGGTTTAGGGTATTATTGGAACATTAAAATACGATATTTATTTTTTACTTTTTAGTATTTGTGGTATTACATTTAAATAGTTTTAGTGCATGATTGTACAGACGCCAGCACATCAAGCTACTACAATCTGTCAAATTTCTTTAATAGATTATCAACCTTATCGCTAAGGCATTAGGTTCAAGGTTGATTGGGAAAATTTTACAGTTTCTGGTAGCTTGATGTGCTGGCGTCTATACTTCACCAGTAATCGACGTTCAAAGGACGACTCCTAAATTTTTACCAGCGAAATTTTTAAAGGCAACTATTTGACTGAACTCATCCATTTTATGGCGCGTTGGAAGGCCACTTTTTGAGATGGGAAAAAACTGTTGAACTCGCGACATTGTTACCGTAACCGACACCGCGCTACATTCGGATGTGTTCGGCTGTCCTCGGGATGTACTCGGTTTTAATGTATATCCAATATGTCAGTGAGTGGACATATAAGCTACTTTTTATCCCGATATTTTCACGGGTTCGACATTTACGCGGGTGAAACCGCCTGGCGCAGCTAGTTACTCATAATTCCTAACCCTTCCACCAGGCACAACCCTCCGAGGCGACATAAACGTGTGCATAGTCGGCGACCCGAGTACCGCCAAGTCTCAACTACTGAAGCAAGTGAGCGAGATAAGTCCGCGCGCCGTGTACACTAGCGGGAAAGCTTCTTCTGCCGCCGGTCTCACCGCTGCCGTCGTTAAGGTATATAACATAACGCCTGTAATCTCCAAAGGGGTAGACAAAAGTTTATAGTACACCCACAGGGGTAATTTGATGATTTCGGACGGATGACCATCCCGTCCGAAATCATCAAATGACCCCCTCCCGCTCTGGGCGGACCACTTACCATCTGCATCGCTATTCACAACCACTCGATACGCTTCAGTACCTTATTGAACATCAAAAATGATATCGTAGGAGTCCTCTAAACGCTGTTAACAAACCCATAACCCGAAAATTTTGTCAATTTAAATCAAATACACGACCACTATTTTTCCGACAGCTGTAAGCTTCGATACGAAAAAATCAGGTAAAATCAGGTTTTCGAAACGTGTAATTCTCGATACGATAGATTGTCGTACGGTTGTGGATAGCTATGCTAGGGGGCCATTTGCAACTGAAAAGCCACCGTTTTATAATAATTCTGATTACTGTACACAGGACGAAGAATCATTCGACTTCGTAATAGAAGCGGGCGCTCTGATGTTAGCTGATAACGGCGTGTGCTGCATCGACGAGTTCGATAAGATGGACCTCGTCGACCAGGTGGCCATCCACGAGGCTATGGAACAGCAGACTATATCTATTGCCAAGGTATGTAATGTAGAAGAGTTTGTAGGGTCTGAATGTAACATTGATGATTAAAAATAAAACATATCGAAAACAAAGGCAGAAAGAAAAGATTTTTTGAACAAATTGAAATAAAAGATTTGACTTTGACTCCTGTAAAAACAAACAAGCCTCCATTTAAATTACAGCCACTATTGATTGACTTTTCGCAATCAATCAAAATACTTCTAATAATCATTTAATTTCAGGAAATCCATAATTGTTAGTAAACATTAAAATTATATGTCTTTTAAACTATCGGAGATTTCTAGCATCACAGGACACTGCTAAAGATTGCTAAAGATCTAGACATAAATATAAATTGTATTACATGCAAATTATAAATTATGCAGAAAGCTGCTCTGCTCTAACTGTAATAAATCACCAATAGATAAGTAAACCATTGTTCCATAATCCATACTAATATTATAAATGCGAAAATGTATCGGTCTGTCTGTTACCTCTTCACGCTTAAACCGCTGAGCCGATTTAGATGAAATTTGGTATACATATAGTTTGAGTCCCGGGAAAGGACATAGGATAGTTTTTATCCCGATATTCCCACGGGATCGACACTTCTGCGGGTGAAACCGCGGGGCGCTGCTAGTTTATTCATAATTCCTCTTCTTTCTAGGCTGGAGTCCGAGCAACTCTGAACGCACGCACATCAATCCTTGCTGCTGCCAACCCAATCGGCGGCCGCTACGACAGAGCGAAGTCTCTACAACAGAACGTGGCGCTTAGCGCACCCATCATGTCCAGATTCGACCTGTTCTTCATACTAATAGGTACATTCCCTTGTTTATAAAAAAAAACAAAGCTGCATTGCTGAAATAGCCTATTTATCGCAATCATGAGGTGCACCTCATCTTTATAATTATCATAGTTTGCCAGTTATGTGTACAGTAAACACACACTTCGACAGTAGCAGTTTAATTATTAAGAATCAAGCGAACCTACCTTGTGAAGTTTGATTCCAATTACCTGAAGTATTATCATGTAAGACGAGGCGATCCTATTACAAATAACCAGTCACCAGGCTAGTGAGATTTTCCTTTAAGGAAACCTAATAACAATTAACCTAACCCAGGAATTATACTGAAGAGATACTCTGCATTCACTTGAGACCACTAGAAGACCAGTGCAGTAGTCTTAATTCACGTTAATACAGGGTCAAATTAAATTAAGTAGCGAAACTCCGCAGACGATATTTATTTATAACTAGCTTGTGCCCGCGACTTCGTCCGCGTGAAATTTCTTGTACCCCCACCCCGTCGCAACACTTCGTATTCGCTTAGCGTTCATTCTGACTTTTTTTTCTTTTTGCTCTGCTCTTAAGGGTCATAGCGTGATATTAAATAGCCTATAGCCTTCCTCAAGAATTAGGCTATCAAATGCAAATTTTTTTTTCAAATCTGACCGGTATTTCCAGAGATTATCGCGTTCAAACAAATAAACTCTTCAGCTTTATTATTAGTAATAGATAACCACACCAACAGCACAATCACTTACAATTCAAATTAAATATCATGTAAAATTAGCATTTCAGTAACCATGCAAATAACTGGTATGCATAACATCTAAATTAAAAAATATCTCATATATTTTTTAATTTAAAAAGGAGAACAATAAAAAGTGTGTCTAGTAGATTTTCTAGAACACTACAAAAATATATGAGTATCGTTAACTAAATATAATAGAAAAAAAAAAACATTTTTGTGGCGTCATGGACCGCAGTTTAGTGTTGTCACTTGAAGTAGGTATCAGGTTTTTTTTGTGTAAACTTGAGAGCGTTTACGCCGAACGGCATTTCATACAAACTTTCAAGCCCTTGTTTTCCGAAATGAATGAACCGATTTTAATTAAACTTCATACGCATAAGCAGGATACAAAGGTCTAAAAAGTTAGCATAGAACATTTTCGGAATGTCTTATTTAAAAAAAGATAACTGGAAATCTGTTTCTATGAAAAGTTTAAAATCGGTCTAATTTGGCTGTAACACTATTTTTCGAAAATGTTCTCTAACCATCTTTACATACCGTGAACCCTCCGTGCCTCGGAAAGCACGTTAAGCCGTCCCGGCTGTCATTCGTGGATCTTTGACAGTCGTTACGAGTAGTCAGAAAAGCCCGAAGGTCTGACAACCAGTCTTATCAAGGGGTATCGTATTACCCAGTAATTGGGTTGTGGAGGTCAGATAGGCAGTCGCTCCATGTAAAATACTGGTATTCAGCTGCACCCGGTTAGACTGGAAGCCGATCCCAACATAGTTGGGAAAATGCTAGGCAGATCAGACTCATCACGTGACATGTCTGCAGGGTTTCGCTGGCTAATTTAATTTGACCTTGTGTTTAATTTTCTTCCACCGACTGTGCCTAATAAACGTCCTCTCTTTCTAACAGACGAGAGCAGCGAGATGGTAGACTACGCTATAGCCAGGAAGATCGTCGATCTGCATTGTAATAAGGAGGAGGCGTACGATTGTGTCTACACGAGGGAAGATCTGCTGAGATACATCGCGTTCTCGAGGTCTTTCAAGCCTCTCATTACTGAGGCAAGTTTATGTTTATTTGTTCTTAATTTTATAGTCATCTGGCCATTTTTTTTTTTTTGAGAAATGGACCATTACTGGACTTTAATACTTGTAATTTTGTACTTCTTTTGTGTGTTTTGTATTTATAAAATGATAACATTCTGGGCAACGACTCACGCGTCTTTAATAGTCCGTCTGGTGGTTGTTTTTTTTATTGTTTCGGCAGTCTTCTTACTACCTATTTCTTACACAAACGCCCTCAGTCGGAACAACTATCTGTTTTTCCATTATCACTCACAACCCATAGTGAATACACAAGCCGTGTCCCCGATGGGATTTCTCTATTGGCAAAAAGACGAACTTAGGGTATTAATTTGGTTTCCGCAAGGGGCGCTCGACGGTGGACGCCATCATGCGCGTGAGAGCCCTCACGACGGGGGACGCGGTGTCCCAGGGTGGGGTCGTCGTGGCGGTGTCACTCGACATCGCCAACGCGTTCAACACCCTGCCCTGGAGCTGCATTGTGGAGGCACTCCGGTATCACCGGGTGCCGCCCTACCTCCGTCGAATAGTCGAGGCGTATCTGACGGACAGAGCCGTCAGCTACCCCGGTCGCGATGGGGAGTGGAACCGGCGAGAGATGTCGTGCGGTGTCCCGCAGGGATCGGTCGTGGGGCCGTTCCTGTGGGACATCGGCTACGACTGGGTGCTGCGGGCCGACCTCCCTGAGGGCGTCAGCGTGGTTTGCTACGCTGACGACACGCTGGTCCTGGCGCAGGGGAGGTCGCATCAGGCGGCGGCCGACGCGATGACACGCGGGGTTGCGATAGTCGTGGAGAGGATCCGGCAGTTGGGTCTCGAGGTGGCATTGCACAAGTCCGAGGCCATGTCGTTTCATGGGCCCCGGAACGCGCCACCACCGGGATCCCAACTAACGGTAGGAGGGGTTCACATCGGCGTCGAGACAACGATGAGGTACCTGGGTCTCGTCCTCGACAGCCGGTGGAACTTCGTCGAGCATTTCCGACGTTTGGCCCCCAAACTGGAACGGGCCGGGGCCGCCTTCAAGCGGCTCTTGCCCAACCTGAGGGGGCCAAACGCCTCCTGCCGGAGGCTTTACGCGGGGGTCGTGCGGTCCATGGCCCTATACGGGGCCCCGGTGTGGGCGCGTTCACTGCGGCGGCGAGCCGCCCACTACCTGAACGCGCCCCAGAAGGTGGTAGCCATAAGGCTTATCCGGGGCTACCGCACGATCTCTGGCGAGGCGGCAAGCCTCATTGCCGGACTGCCGCCATGGGATCTGGAGGCGATAGTCCTCGCGCGCGTCTATGAGTGGCGCGCGGAGGCACTAAGCCGGGGGGAAGTTCCGCTTCCGCGGCAAATCGCTGCGGAGCGGACTGAGCTCCGGCGCGATCTCATGGCGACATGGAAGGAACGACTGTCGCAACCCAGCGCAGGGCACGCCGCGATAGCGGCGATAAGACCCCTCTTTGAGGAGTGGCTAGGGAGGCGCCACGGCGCCCTCACCTACCGCCTGACGCAGGTCCTCACCGGACACGGAAGTTTCGGGAGGTTCCTGCACATCATCAGGCGGGAGGAAACGCCCGGGTGTCACCATTGCCAGGATCGCCCAGAGGACACGGTGGAGCACACGGTGGAGGTCTGCCCCGCTTGGGCGGAGCACCGCCGTGTCCTCGTAGAGGCGATCGGCAGCGGCGGCGACCTCTCGCGCCCGGCCCTGGTGCAAGCCATGGTCCGGGGCGAGAGGGAGTGGGAGGCAGTCACCTCCTTCTGCGAAGCAGTCATGCTAGCGAAGGAGGTGGCGGGACGGCTCAGGGAGAGAGCCTCCCGTCCCAGCCGCCGCGGGAGACGCTCCGGGCGTCGGGAGCCGCGCGACGACTCCCGGCCACCGTAGGCGCGGGCCTGCGGGCGGAGAGTAATGGGTAGCTCACCGTCCGATCAGGACCAGGCCCGTGCCGGACGGCGCGTACGTGTTCCACGCGCGCCTCAAAGAGATGTCAGCATCGAGGAGGGGCCCCATAGGGCCGAAGCCTGCCGGGTCAGCGGGATTGTCCGAAAGGGTTACCGCTGGCCCGGAACATAAAGGGCTAAGGAAGGAACACGGGTGGGTTTTAGTCAGTAAGAGTCTGACACTCCCTTCCGCTCCACCCAGAGCGGGAGGGGTCATTTGATGATTTCCCATCCGCAAAAAAAAAAAAAAAAAAAAAAAAGGGTATTAATTTTCAACAATAATTCCTTAGACCTTTGTTATAAAAAGAACTCTTGCGCAAAATTTAATGCTTATACGCCCAACAGTTTAGGATGTGCGTTGTCTAACAGTTAATGAATGAATTAAAGGTTTTTGTTAAGTAGACAAGCCGTGCGCCAGATGAGGTTTCTCAACGGCAAAAATTATGAACTTTCATGCAAATATTTATCTTCTGTTTCACCTCTAGGGATTTTTTTTTAATCTGCTCACCTTCGTTATATAAGGATCTCTTGTGCATAATTTGATGCTTTTATACCGAGCGTCCTAAGCTAATTATCAAGTAATATCCCCCCTTAACATTCACATATTTTCACCAGGACGCCGGTAAGCTCCTGGTAGAATACTACACAGTATTACGTCAGCGTGATGGTGGCGGCGCGGGCGGCGGCGGCGCCTGGCGCATCACGGTGCGCCAGCTGGAGTCCATGGTGCGCCTGGCCGAGGCCATGGCCAAGATGCACTGCAGCGGGCACGTCACGCCGCAGCACGTACACGAGGCGTACAGGTACACATGACATTAAGCCTGTATTTCTCTGCCTAGCTTTTTCCCAACTATTTTGGGGTCGGCTCCCAGTCTCACTGGATACAACTGAATACCGAAGAAATTGGATTATGGTAACCATATTATTTCGCTAGATATGTTTAAGCCCCATGTGCGAATGTGCAAATGAATCCAGAGTACGTGAACTAATAATTTCCTAATACAACACCCCAACATTTTTGCAATTTTTGCTGGTGGCTTAAATTTATTCATTAGTGGAAGTTCCAAGATTTAACAAACAAACAGACACACTTCTTTTACGTTGTATATTTACACTGGATTGTTTTTAAATTCCAGATTGCTGAACAAGTCTATCATCAGAGTGGAACAGCCTGACATCCACTTGGATGAGGATGATCCTCAGTATGAACCCAGCATGGATGTAGACCAGGAAATTCCTAATGGTGGCACTAACGGTGGTAAGTTTGAAGTGTTTACTTTTTTACATCATTAGCCCATGGCATACGAAAAAAAAAATTTACAATTTAAAAGTAAAGAGGGAGAGAAGAAAAGTTTGACTGCTGCTGTTGGATTTAGTAGACCTGTCCAATTCCATTATCAAATAAATAGTCGCTCTAATGACAACTCTCTTGATAACTTCCCCTTAACTTATCTGGCACATACCGTCAATTTAATTGAAAAATACCCTCGTATAACCTCATAGTATCAAATGCGTATTATGTTTCTGAACGACGCGGCGACTTCACGACTTTACTTTCATAATTAGATATTTTTGTAAATTGGCATGTTTTTTTTAGTTTGCATAATAAATACACAATGCAATTTGGATCTATACACATAAATAAAATTGAACGATTCTGTATGTAATGTCAAAATAACCGCTTTTTACTAAAAGCATGTGAAAGTATGATACTTGCAGAAAAAATATTTTTTTTTTAAATTTTCGTATGTCTTGTTTGTTACGGCTAATCTCTAAAACGGCTAGACCAATTTGACGGGACTTTCACTGGCTGCATATTTCACAGCTGATGTTATAAGGAGTAACATAAGCTAATTTTATTTTAGAAAAATAATTAGGGTTTCGCGCAAAAAAAAATGTAATAGAAAAAAAATATTCTTCCTTTCTAATGGAGGCGTTGTATCTACACCTTTTCTAAGTGACACATTATTGATACCCGACATCCACGCCAACGAAGTCGCGGGCACAGCTAGTCGTAAAAAAAAAGATACCCCTTGACATTCAATTCCTAATTTGAAATAAACCTTTTCAGATGCCCCAGTGAACGGCGACTCAGCTCCTAAAAAGAAACTAACGCTGTCGTTCGAAGAGTACAAATCATTGAGCGATATGCTGGTCGTGTTCATGAGGAAAGAAGAAGTCGAAGCTGAAACTAGGGGTACGTTACATGTGCTTTATGTATCAATACATAACCAAACACGCCTGTAATCGCCGAGGGGATAGGTGGAGGTCTATGATATGGTCAATAGCACTACCATGGTAATCATTTGACATTGAAATTGTGCTTTTATTTCGTAGTAGTAAAAGCGGCTTTCGTAGATCACGTGTTGACTGTACATCCACATTTTGCCAATTATGCTTGATATATTTATTATTGTTTATGGTTTTACTCACGCACATCCTAAGTAACATCTGTATCATGATTAGGAACACTAGTTGACTTCGAAAGTAAACAGGAATTCTCCAATGACGTTGTAATATTCATAAGAGGGATTCAGGCACAGTGGTGATTCAGGGATTCAGGCATCATGGTATAGTTTTATATATGATATTTAAAACTATACCATGAAAAGATCGTTTTCAAATATCCTTATTATTTCTCAGGAGAAGAAAGTGCTGGCATGCGCAAGAGTGCGCTCGTGAGCTGGTACCTAGAACAGCTGGTTGGACAGGGTCAGATCGAGAATGAAGATGAACTACTTGAGAGAAAGACCTTGGTGGAGAAGGTCATTGACAGGCTAATGTACCACGTAAGTTTAAAATTTAAGTATGTTACATACACATAACATCACACCTGTAACCACCAAAGGGTTAGGCACAGGTACACCACTGCCTAAATGTGGATGTTCTCTCTAGTACACCCACATTTTGCCAGTTATATTTATTACCATCAAACGGCCACAAATCCAGATTTCAGGCTGACACTGAGAAAATAACAGTTTTCTCGACCTGGGAATCATACCTAGAACCTCGTGCTCAGCAGTAGCGCTTACGACCACTACCCCAAAAGAATATTTATTTCAATGAACCCGTTTACAAGTTCTTTTGTCAAGAGGACTTTGATACCGCATTTAAATGTAATAAGTAATTCTTCGTATAAAGTGCAACTGGTTGTATAATAAGATAAGCCTCTTGATTTAGTTCTTCTACTCCTGTGACATCTGGATTGACTGCAATATTTGTTTCTGCTTTCAGGATCAAGTTATAATCCCTCTTTCGACCACGGGCCTCAAAGCATCACAGAGATCATCAGATCAAGAAGTAGAAGACGATCCCCTACTAGTAGTTCATCCAAACTATGTTGTGGATACATAGACATTCCGTGATTAAGCTCATCTTTTTTAATAAAGTTTTTTAATCAAATATTTTCTTTTCTTTTGTAGACATCACCATAGTTATAATAATGAACCACTATCGTTGGCATCAAAACTCATTGAAAGAATGTGATAGCATGTTCTAAAGGCTTGTGAAGGTCGCTTTAGAAGACAAAACGAACATAGAATCAGAATAATGGCATTGTTTTCTTGAAATTCTTGTATGGGATAGACTAATGAAAGGATGCTCCATACCTGTTTACATCAAATGAATTTGGTAAAGTAGGAGTAGAGTATGTTTATAGTTCGCGTCCAACTTGGCGGCTCTGACGTACGCTACTTGCTGCAGCGCAGTACCGCACTCACCCCCGCTGTACAAATTACAATGAATTTGTTACTGCGCAGCGACTCGCCTCATGCATGAGTCGCCATAGAGATCGAAACGGACCCCGGCTGACCTCATTAACAGTGAGGTCAGAGTTAGAGTTAGTGCTGCGCAAAATCTGAGGTAAAATAACTGAAAGGACTGTTTATGGTCTTTATAGTCTGTATACAAACCAAAACCATAATTATATCCTCTTGGAAAGAGCGCAAGCTGGGTTTTCTGTGGGAGTATTCTAGAATAAATAATAGCGCCGGCAGATGTACAGCACACCACACGCAAAGCCGTCACAATCGCCACCACAGGCATATTTAAGGATTCAAGTTGTAATCTTTTTTATTAAAACGCAAGCATTATTTGAATGATAGTTATTTATTAGTACACAACTTCCAGAGAGACAGCTGCTAAATAACATCATATTAATCAAAATTCAATGATTATTCAATAAAGAAGTTTTTCTATCTTCTCACCAGTATCAATATCAATTTTCTCTTTGACAGCAATCACAACATCCTTAGCTGCATCTTCATCCAGGTCAATATTTTCTGTGACATCTACATTTTTAAATTTCTTCATACATTTAACATTAATTGTAACTTCAGGCGCAGTTGGCAATATAGGTGGTCGGATGAAAACCGAATCTGTTCTTGGCAGTTTTGATACAGTTATCTCGTTAGGCAGTTCATTGGATAAGATCATTGGCCATGTGAACAAAACATAGAAGCGTTCAAGAACCTGATCTAAGAGCTCCTTCAATAATATGTTACGTCTGCAGAGAACATGTAGATTTATAGATTCGCTGTATGGACCATTTGACATCACACATGCCATTATGGCTCTAGCGCCGGTAATGGTTGCCAGTTGTGGAGGTAAGACATACTTTCGCTGGTTTAGCATTCGTAAGCCTTGAAAAAGAGTAGGAGTTCCCCAAACATTAGGAGCGTTTCCAGCCTTTATAGTTTGGTTGGAGGGCTTCCGAGAATAGGATTTCATTTTAACTAGAGAAACATCTTGATTACTATCTCCTAAAGACGGATAATCTTCTTCATAGGTGCTGTCTATATAAGCAGACTCATCTAGACGTGCGTTTAAAAATATTATATTTTTGCGCAGGTTTGTAATGTTTAGGTCAGCCAATGACACAACATGGTCAGGACCTAAAATTAAATTATTATCTGGATTCTTCTTTGATTCTGTTTCTTTTTCTTTTAGTATACAATTCACAAGGCACACAACAATAGCATCATTTAAATCTTTGTGAGTAGACTCTTCAGAAAGCTTCTTTTTCTTAGCCCTCGTTTGGCATGTTGTAATTAAAGAATTTTTTAAATTCTCTACTGCCTCTATCAGGTTTCCGCTGGCTTCCCCATGATTCAATCGACGCGCACCTCGTCGCGGTGCATGCTCCAAATCTAAATTAGGATGTTTTTTCATCCATTTAACTAAAGTAAGATATCTAGATCTAACTTTTGTTCTGGTTATGTTTGGAAAGAATTGGGCAGCTGTTGAAAAGTTCATGTTAGGCTCTCGGTTCGTCATCAATTGAATAAGTTTCCTGTCATCTTCAACAGTCCATACAGTTGACACTCTCATTCTGTTCAAGACTTGATATCTAGCACGTATCTGGACCATAGATCGGCCAGGTAAATAAGAAGTCATCCTCCTAAAATTCTCTCCAAATCTTTGAACACAGTTAAGAATAACTGCATCTTCCTCAGGGAGGAACCTGCCTTTCCTTTGTTCAATGAGTCTCATATACTTATTATAGATTTGGATTTTAGTTCGATTTTCCATTGCTGCAGCTATTTTCCCCCAGGGAATGTAAAAGTCTTCTTTGAAATATTCTATCAATCTTTTAAGGTATGTTATCTCCTCAGTAGTCCATTTCTTTCCAGTAAAAGAGCTGGTCATATTTGTCCGATAGTATACAAAACACTGATACCCAGTCCTGCCAGTATTTAGTTTGAGAGCAATTTTATCCCAATCCTGTTTACCATTTTGGCAAGCAACTCTCTGTAATGCTGCATGTTCAGTTTTGCTCCAACTGTTTTTGCTAATTGAAGGATGAAAGAATAACTTCCAGAAGGATTGATACTCTTGCGCAGTGTGCCTCCTATTTAATTTGTTTGCTAACATGTCCCAATCATATTCCTGATCTATCGGTAGAGCTACTTTATACAAAGGCAATTTACTTACTGTATCAATTTCCTTTCTAATGGCCATTATTTCTCTTTCCACTTTTTTAGAGTTATTATTACGTTGTAAGGTATCAATTTTCTTGAACAGCTCATTTCTTTTTATATCTCTTGACATTTTGTGCATCATGTTAACAAATTGAGACTTGTCTCTTACTGTCCAGCCAGGTGCTGAAATAACTAAAGAGAAGTCATACATCTGAGATTTTGCCAATTTTGCATCATCATTGTCTGGAGCCGGAAAGTTCTGGCTGTCCTTAAAGTAGGGTCTACCACAATTGATGTAGCGGAAAGTTTCATTTTTATCATTCTGTGTAGCGCTACCTTGAACCACTTTCAGCTTCTCCCGACACTCATTGAGCCGTGAGGCGAGATCTCTCTCCAGTCTCTTCATCTTTTCGTCTAATAATTTATTTGCCGACAAAGCTAGATCTATTTGAGCCAGTGCTGCTGAGGATTCACTGCTTCTTTTATTGGCACTATGTGGTCCTTGAGTCATCGTCTGGCTACGCCTCCCCACACCGAGTAAGGCGTCGTCATTGTCTATCAGCACATGACACTGGCTCATGTTATCAGCTTCGATTAACGAATCCTCATCACTGTAGACTTCCGAGTCGGTCTCAGAGTCCAACTCGATGTCGTCAATATCCATGGTGCTTTTATTTTATGTTCTGAGCTTCTTAAGGTCGTGAAGAAATAAATCACTCACTCAGGCGAGAGAAATTATCTAGAATATTGTCTACAAGTGGGTATAAAGAGTACAAGAATCCAAAGAGTGCAATTATTTTACCTCAACAAATTAGCCCGGCTGAAGATCCAAAAACTGATTCGATTTCGAGATAATTTACTCCAACATCACCACGCATTTATATGCATAAGCAAAATCATCAAACGTAGCTAAAGAAAACAAATCTTGATTTGCATTATAGTGTAGTCTGTGATTTTGACCGACCAGTAACACAGAACACTATTACTCATAGACCAGTAATCAGCACAGCAGCAGAGAGAGAGCTCTTGATCTTGAGTAGTATACAAAGACTACAACATAGAGTAAAGTAATATATCGGGTATACAATATGATGCTGTATACTAGTATATTCCTTTTCCTTGGCACCGTATAGAGGCGTAGGTAGACAGTAGTTGACAGTACAGTACAGTACCCAGTACCTCAGTGTTACCAACCCATAACAAAATTTGCCCCCAAGATTTTTTAAAAATCCCCCTAAAAAACCCTAAGTATAGGTTCACATAAGATAAATTTCTTTGATGCAGTGCCCAACTCCCTAAGTCGTTCGTAACTCACAAAATAAAACGCATAGGTACATAGTTTGTAAAAAAAAAGACTAGGTATCTAAATACCTATTGTTAAACTACTAACTAAATTGTAATATTGTTGATCAGTTCCAGAACGGCATAATCATCATCGCCAGCGGTGCTACTGTTCAAGGTCGATGTATTTTTGAAATCATACATTCGTACGCTAAAGGCTTATAACATAGGTACATATTTGCCGTAGGTTCAAACTTAACGCAATACCCATATTCTCTGATCAGGTAAAATCTTATCATCATTAAGCTCTGAAGCATATTCAGGGATAAACGATTCCTAAGTATTTTTAAATAATGTCATAAATAGAAAAGGCACGCTCTACGGAGACGTTGGATACGGGCAGCATCAATAACGCCACAGCAAACTTTTAGCCCCTAAAAAAAACCCCAAAAAAAACCTGTCCCTAAAAATACCCCTTTTAAGACTTCTTCCCCCTAAATTTAGGGGGAAAACCCCAAAGTTGGCAGCACTGCAGTACCTACTTTTTGATAGACTACAAAATTTTGACTTTTACCATAGATGTACATAAAAGACCACAGATCACCACTATACACACAGATAACTATATAATAGACGTCTTTGATTTTGACTTTTCACAAACCTCAAATATTTTCTTACCTAGCAACGTTGAAACTGTCATTATCATTTGTCGACTGTCGTTGCATTATGGCAATATGGCAGTGATGCCAGATTGGGGGGAATCCCCCCAAATGTGGGGGTTTTTTATAGTTATGGGGGGACAATTGGGGGGACAATATTTATGGGGGGATTTTTGGGGGGAGAAAAACTAGGTGTGGGGCGATTTGGAGGATTTTTACTACCATAACTAGTCTGGGCAAAGCCGCGGCTAGCAGTGATGATTAAAAAATATATTATCAGAATGCATCAATCGAATCTACGCGATCAAACCACTAACTAATCTGTAAAAGCACACAAAAAAATGCAGTCGGTTATAGAATCTACGAACATGTTAGCAAATTGGCATTAGGAATTTTTCTCGTTGCCTTTAACTATCGCATTTGTGGAAAGAGCCTTCTCTCAAGTAGCTATTATTAAAGACAAACTTCGAAACAGATTGGCCATTCACACTGCCGAATCAATCTTGAGAATAAGATATACATTGCTAGAAGGATTTGTTCATTTTAAACCTAGTTCAAAGATGCTAAAAAGATTTAATTCAGAAAAAATATATACGGAACTGCAAACGACGCGGGTGAAGAGGCTGATTCAGTAATGGAAACTATTGCTGAAATAGTATACAATTGTACCTTTCATTAATCCTAAGGAAAGAAAAATAATTTTAATTAAAAAAAATAACATGAATAAACAATTGATTAAAAAAATTTTTTTTTGTCATTTGTGGGGGTTTTTTTTTCAAAACCCGAATTTTGGGGGGATTTCGGGGAAGGTTTGGGGAGAACGCAAGACGGTCATCTGGCAACACTGCAATATGGTTGCAATTGTCATTATTTTTGTTTTGTAAACAAAGGCACCGGGCCGTGCGGATAATTTATTTGTTTGAATTCAAAAAGTTTTGCTACAAATAAACAAGACTATGGGTGAACCGGGTATTATAAAAAAACTAAGTGAAGAAGTAGTTAACCGGATAGCCGCCGGAGAAATTGTTCAGAGACCCTCTAATGCTTTAAAAGAGTTGATTGAAAACAGGTTAGCCTTGCATACATTGCCTATTAAAACTTTTTAAATAAATTGCTAATCCTATTGTTCCATTCTATATAATTCTTCATATTTTCTTTTACAGTTTGGATGCTAAAGCTACCAATATTGTGATAACTGTTAAAGCCGGCGGATTAAAGTATTTGCAGGTATGTATTTATATTTTACCCAAATCTATGAACTCAAACATATTTAATTCATAAAAAGTATGGCATTGACGCGCAAACTGTAACTAGTATTCAGTAAGTACATATGAATCTGATGTTGAAAGTTTAAATTTTTCTTCATTTATCAAAAAAGAAACCTGCTGTTTCATAGAACAGTGCAATACATAAGTGGTCAAAAAGTGGAAAAACCTTCAGTAAATTTTTACACTAGGGGGAGTAAGAATCATGTACTGAATCAAGGGTTGCAGTTTGAGTGTCAATGTCTTTGCCTTGTATAGTTTTGTTTCACACCAAACTATAAAAATGTAATAACATTCAGATTCAAGATAATGGCACGGGTATTAGAAGTGAAGACCTAGAGATAGTCTGTGAGAGGTTCACCACGTCAAAACTGCGTGAGTACGAGGATCTGAAAGAGATGAGCACATATGGTTTCAGAGGTGAAGCCCTGGCTAGTATCAGTCACATTGCTCATCTTACTATACTTACTAAAACCGCTGCTGGTAAATGCGCTTACAAGTACGTATGAAGTTTAGAACCTCATATTCTTATAACTTGATATTTTTGACTGCCATTGTAATTTCCGTAACATTAATAAAGAGAGAGGACTAAATAGACCATTTCGGTTGAAAAGAAAAAACATGCTTTTTAGTTAATGAACTTATGAATATGTTAAGAAAACTATTACTTAAAAGGAATTATTAATTTCTTTATATACATATAGAAGTACTTGACATATTTTTAACAAACAAATTCCAGAGCATCGTACGAAAATGGAAAACTTAAGGCTCCAATGAAACCATGTGCAGGCAACAATGGTACCCAAATAACAGTTGAAGATCTGTTCTACAATGTGATCGCCCGCAAGAAGTCTCTTCGAAGCCCTACAGAGGAGTACACACATATAATGGAAGTGGTTGGAGGGTATGCAATACATAATAGCCATGTTGGGTTCACTTTGAAAAAGTTTGGAGAAAACACTGACTTGAAAACACCTATAAATTCTTCTGTTATTGAGAATGTTCGGATTGTGAGTATAATTTGAAAACATGTAAGTGTCTACATGTGTGTTCAAAGCTAAGATTGAATATTGCAAAAATGCGCCAAAACACATTAAAAGCCGCGACAGGCCGCACCGCAACTCAGTAATTGTTTCAAACAGAAAATTTCGAATTAACTGTTCAAATTCGAAATTTTTACTTATTCAGGGTGTCGCGGGCAAAGTGCCACCTTTGCCCGCGACACCCTACCTGATGTAGTCTTATTTTTTCAAATTAATAGAGGGATTATATTTACCTACTTCTTTTTAGATCCATGGCAACGCAATAGCTCGCGAATTAATGGAGATAGAGCTACACGAGCCGACACTAAAGATGTCCCTGCGTGGATGTATCACTAATGTCAACTACTCACATAAGAAGGGCACCATACTGCTGTTCATCAATCATAGGCTTGTGGACTCACTGTGTAAGACCTCTCATAACTAAAGTTTTGAAGGGAAGACTTGCCTTCTACAAAGGGTTACTAGGCGTCACGTCGTGGCATGGTACGGCAAAGTATTAAAAGGGGATTGATGATTTTTATATGGAGCCAGGCATACTAACTGTCCGCCATTTTGATTATTTTTCAAAATGGTGGTCACGCATAAACCCTATATAAATCGATAGCTGAACCCCGTAAAGCGTCACGTTTCCGAGTTTTCCGAGATATTAACGTTAATAGTAGATCAAGAGATATCCATGTTTTTTGAACTTGCTTACATTTTGTTGCATAGATGTTTGAAATAATCACTGAAAAGTGAAAATGGCGGACAGTATGTAGGTATGCCATGGACCTTCAAAGCCTTTTGTATGGCGAAGCCTTCCGCGGCATACCGCAGCATCCCGCGATTTACTCAAGTCCCCTTGTTACAATATCTACGAAATGAAAGTGCTAAGGGTATGAAAATAAGATTCAAAATCATTTCCGCTTACAAATATCCTTTGCCATGCGATGCCGCGCCGAACGGCCTTGCGAGCGCCGCGCCGCCGTCGGCCTGTAGAGGTGTAGGTAATACATCCACGTTTCGTAATGGTTACCTATTGCCATTATAATCCTATACTGTTCCCACTGCTGGGACACAGCATAGGCCTCCTCTCCTGTGAGCGGGAGTGGTCCGTAACCCACCACGCGGGCCCAATGTGGGTTGGTGGACGTCACATGTCTTCGAATTTTCGTTTCTAGGACATGCCGGTTTCCTCACGATGTTTTCTTTCACCGTTTTGACAGAAGAGTTAGGTAAAATATAACACACAATACACAAAGTGCCTGCCTGGTTCGAATTCAGAACCTACACAACTCGTAAGTCGCGGCCGGTACCACTGGGCTGCCACTACCCTATTGCGATTAACCAGTCAAAAATCTGAGAGACGCCTCATTACTATTGATGGACGGTGGACCTAGCCTTAAAGTCGCAGCTGAGACAGACTGGGTGCGAAGACGGAGAACCGGATGATGCCCAGCTGAGGACTGCAATATTGAAGGTCATGTTTGTCTCTGTTGTGTATATGATTTAATAGTTATGTGTGTTTATTTTCAGCAATAAAAAAAGCTGTGGATTCTATTTACTCAACATATTTACCGAAAAATTCTCATGCATTCGTCTATCTTAGTCTTGAATTAGGTAAGTTTAACTTTTGATCGTTTTCTTACAAAACACTGCATTTGAAATTGTGCCTTACATACTCAGGCCCTCTCCGTGCCTCGGTAAGTACGGTAAGCCGTTAGTCTCGACTATCATTTGTAGGTCTTTGACAGTCGTTAAGAGCGTTTACGTCTTGACGTCCCGCGCTAGACGTAAACGCTCGAGGTAGCCAGAAGCCGAGAGCAAAGACTAGAGTCTGACAAGCAGTCTAATCAAGAGGTATCGTGGCAGTAATTAAAATATTGTTATATAGTAATTTTGTTCTAGGTGCATCTTTTTCAAATATATTTAATGTATACAAAAAATTGAAAAACATTTTTTAAATAGTAACGGTGGAGATTCTTGCCCATTCTTCTCAATACTAAACTACCTTTTGAAAGGGGGGACTAGGGTAAATTTTATTTAATTGTAATTTTTGACGTTCAAAAGTGCCGAGCATATTTGAAGTAAATGATTTGACTTCGACTTTGTGGAGGGTAGATGAGCAGTCGCCCTACGTAAAATACTGGTATTAAGCTGCATCCGGTTAGACTGGAAGCCGACCCCAGCATAGTTGGCAAAAAGCTAGACAGATGATGTCATTCTCTTTTCTCTTGACACATGGGAATTATGTATGTTTCCTTTTTATAGATCCACGAAACGTAGATGTTAATGTGCATCCAACTAAACATGAGGTGCAGTTTCTGTACGAAGAGCAAATCATAGAGAAGATCAAATCTTGCGTAGAGAGCAAGCTGTTGAGCTGTAACTCTACCAGAGTTATGTATACGCAGGTACCTATGTTCCTAAATTCACTATACAATTCGCAGGTGCTCTGAAAACAACTGTTATTTTAATAATCTTTAGCTATTACTAAAATAATAAGAGTTTTCAGATGTTTATTATTTTTTTTTTGCAAACGTTTTCGTTTTGGTAAGTGCTCTACTAAAATTGTAAAACGAATACTAATAATTTGTAAATTATAGGAGACTTTAGTTTCTAAAATAGCATGGGATAGTGACGAATTATCCATGTCTTCTATGGATTATTTAGAACCATACCAACCACCCATCAACATAATTTTTATTCCAGGCGCGTTTACCAGGCGCTACGATGGTCGAAGAAATCGTCAAAAAGACAACTGATGCTGCCAAAGCAAATCCTAGCTACATGGTCAGAGTCAACTCCGACGTACAGAAAATAGACAAATTCTTTCCCACAGCTACTAAACCAAACGAAACTGTAGTTAACGATATTGAAATGATTTTAGAAGAAGAGAAAGATGAAGGAAATATGACTACAGTACCTAAAATAGTCATTGATACTGCACAAGACGACGAGATTCTAGAAAATTCGATCGTAGAAGAACCTAAAAATGAAAATAAAGAAAAATATAAAACTCACACAGCTTTAGACCAAGCGAACTTAAGTTTTATAGATCCAAAGGAATCGTTTAAAACAAGAACATTTAAGTATGAGAGAATAGAAACTAAGCTGACTAGTGTAAAACAACTAAGATTGCATGTAGAAAATAAGTGTAATACGAATTTGAGGGAAATATTAGCGAATTTGATCTTTATCGCTTGTATAGACTGTCATAAGTCTCTTATACAACATTCTACGAAGTTGTATTTATGTGATACTACTCGATTTGCGTAAGTATTAAACATTTTTAGGGTTCCGTACCCAATGGATGCCAACCCTATTAGTAAGTCTCCGCTGTCCGTCTCTCGGTGACTAAACGGTTTTATAAAAAGAGCTTTTATTCTTTTTTCAGAGAAGAACTATTTTACGAGACAATGCTGTATGACTTCCAGAATTTTGGTCTAATTAAGTTGTCCAGTCCATTGCCTTTGGAAGAGTTGCTTGTGCTCGGACTTAACTCACAGGAGAATGAGTGGGATCCGGAATTAGGTACGTAATTTCACGATAACTCACGCTCTTCTGAAGGTGGTGTTGACCATTTAAGTACTTGCGGGGTGATTGCGTAACACATTATCAGTAGGAATGACTATCATTTTGACAGTTTAACAACATTCATTACGTTATTTACGTTGTAGAGCAGACCAATTTTTCGAACAAATGAAGCAATAGATTCGCAATATCCTTCAAAATGATTCAATAACATTGTAATTTAGAAAATATCCTAAAAACCAATTATTTTAAAAGAGTAACCGTGGAGTTTCTTGTGAAACCATGCACCTAGCTTTTTTTCGTTTCATAATTATGTAAGTAGTAGGTTTCGAAATAAAATATTTTGATTTTGAAAGAACTATTATTATCATTTTGGAAATCTTCTTATGTATGCATCAGCTACTGAATTTTAACCTACTTTTGAAACTAAGATAAGAAAGAGGTTATTGAATGCAAATATTTTTTCGCTTACCACACTGCAAAGAGCAAAAATAAAATATTGTGTATTCAAATCAGGCTGAGAATCAGCACTTTTTGAACGCCAAAACTACATAAGACAGCCCCCAATACGCCCGCCCTTCACCAGCTCCTACTGATATATCTGGGAACCAGCATCATCTGGGCACCCTCGTTCTATCATAGACCTCATCCATCGCTTTCCATTAGATGAGATCCGAGGTCACAAGCAGGCCCATTTAGCAGTAAAAAACAAAGAAGTGTCGCAACAACGTACCAGCAACTATTAGTATCCTGTATTTTATTTCAGGTGAAATGAGGGACATGGCCCAGCAGATGGCAGAGCTATTGATGAACAAGCGCAATATGTTATACGAGTACTTCTCGCTGGAAATCAATGGCAATGGGGAACTGTTGTCATTGCCTTTACTATTAGGTATGTATTCAATTATTCCTTTTAACTCTACAAAAAGGACCCGCTGGCGTCCCCAAAATTAAAACTTAGTCAACAGGCTTGAGACATTATGAAGGAGAAATAAAAACTTTATTATTATTATTATTTAAAGTGTCTTTGACATATCTCGGGACCCTGGGGTCACAGATTTTTGGAAGGCGTACGAGGAGCTGAAGCCAACTCACAGAGGCCCCTTAGAGAATTTTAATGAAATGCAGCACCAACCGAGGGCAGCTTCAATTTTACGGGTGATAAAATCGGATAGTTTGTGAACCCTGTCGGTAATTGCAGGTTCGTTCAGAATATGACGGCTTGACATGGATTATGAACTATCGAAAATTAATACGTTATATTGTAAGCAGTGTGGTACAGTTCACAAGTTATCGACAGTTTACAATCTTGCGAGATAGATTATAAACTAACGGTGTTCACAAACCACATACACATTCTCAGTTCCGGAAATCCGGACACCGCACCACATCGAAAGCACTGAACTTCTAGAATGCAAACTATAGTTTTTTCTTGTTACAGACGGCCACACACCTTTCATGGGCGCTCTCCCTACCTACCTCGTACGCCTAGTCACCGAAGTGAACTGGGACAGCGAGAAGGACTGCTTCGATACCTTCAGCCGGCAGACAGCCATATTCTACTCACAGCCAAACCCAGATACCAACCCAGAAAGCATGAAGGCAGAGCAATGGAGACAGGAACACGTTCTGTTCCCAGCTATAAGGCGAAATTTCCTCCCGCCTACTAGTTTTGTTCATAATGGCGCAGTATTGCAGATTGCTAGTCTAAATGATCTGTATAAAGTATTTGAAAGATGTTAATTGTTAAGACAAATAAAATGGTTAAGACAAGTGTATTTTTTTTTTGCTTACCTATCACTTAAAATCGTTTACTCCCGGACGTCCCCGCCCCGTCGTCGTTCCCACGAGTGGGAAAAAAAAAGTTTCGTTCCTCCCATCTGCCATCATCTCCCATCTTTCTTCCTTCCATCCTGACGATTGAATCTTTTTATTTCCCACTCGTTCCGGGTTCCGCTATAGACCGAGAGTCAAAATGCAATAATGGGGATTTCAATAAGAGATTTCTCGGATTTTTTAAATATTTTAATTATGACTTTCTGAGCAAGAGTAAATATTTACAGTATAGGCTACATAACATCACGCTAGGAACCTAATTATCTAAAGATCCGAGGAAAAACGAAGTAACAGCGCGGGCAAGCGATGCGATGCGACGGGGCGGGTCGGGGCCGAAATTTTACGCGGACGAAGTCGCAGGAAAAAAGCTAGTAATATATTATACACAATATTAATAAGATTACATAAAAAAAACTATTTTTTTTCAGTCGCTTTAAAGAAATATAAAAAGTATTCCTACAAGCTCGATAGATGGCGTTGCCCTGTTTAAATGCGCGCTATGGTTTCGTTACCACGATTTAGTTGGGTCGCGAAGCTTACTATCGTAGAATTGCGTTCAGACAAACAGACAAAGTAGGAATAACTAGCTCTGCCCGCGGATTTCATCCGTGATATATTTTTGGAAGGTTGCGGTCTATAATAGGACTTTCAACTTTATTAACCCTTTCAGTCTATCAAAAAGTACTCTGTGATTAACCCATTTAACCCGTAGTAAATATTTGAGGTACTGTGTGAAATGGTATAGGTAATTTTTCTATAGGATGTAACAATCCTCTCAGTGTTTCAGTTCCAATACTTCATTTTCACGAAATTGTAGTCTCAGTTGCTTTAGAATCCTATGTTTCTATGTATGCAGCAAAGAAACATAGGATTCTAAAGCAACTGAGACTACAATTTCGTGAAAATGAAGTATTGGAACTGAAACACTGAGAGGATTGTTACATCCTATAGAAAAATTACCTATACCATTTCACACAGTACTGTAGAATTAAAATTAAAATATTTGCTTTTGCTATATACTGACTGATTTGTGATTACTTATTATTTGGTGTGCCTTGCATAATATTATATAAAGCTAAACAGTTTGTTTACTTTGTTTGAAAGAGCGCTAATCTCTGGAACTAACAGTCTGATTTGAAAAAATATTTTTATTGCATTTGATAGTCCAATTCTGAGGAGGCTATTTGACATCACGCTACGACCCCTAAAAGTTATAAAGAACGCTAAGCGAAAACCTAGTCTTATCAAAGTACTCTGTGGCGAAAACGAAGTAATAGCGCGGGCGCAGGCGATGTGATGCGACGCAGTGGGTCGGGGCCAGAAATTACACTCGGATGAAGTTGCGGGCAGAAGCTTGAAATAAATAAAATAGTAGACTAACGTTGTTTCATTTTTACAAGCTTTTTAGTTGGTATGTATGAGTCAAATCTTGCAAGCTGAATTAAAACAACTTGCTCTTATCCTACGGAGTTGAAATTTGACATGTCGATTCAGTTTCAAAGACAATGCATTTTTATTTTGCATGCACCTGGCTGCTGCACCCAGGATCGGCTTCAGACGAAGGAACTCCTTAACGGTCATCAGTACAGATATTTAATATACGCATCCAATTATGATAGCCCGTTCTAAAGTTCACCAAAACCTGGCTGCTGCACCCAGGGTTGTTTCCAGAAGAGGGAACTTCTTAGCGGTCAGCAGCACAGACACAAAAAGTTATACCTACAGGGTGAATTCATCAAGTGGGCGTGGATGGCCAAATGCGAAACTATGAGGAATTGCGAAAACTACTCAAAGGAATCTCGGGCTCAATTTTGATGAATACTAACTGCATCATTGGATTTTTGAAAAATTAATATTTCTAGTCAGGAATCGAACCTGTTGATTTTGAAAGTCGTAGTCCGTTCTAAAGTCCGCCATGACCTGGCTGCTGCACCCAGCGTTGGTTCCAGAAGAAGGAACTCCTCAGCGGTCAGCAGCACAGACAAAATTTAATTTACGCAATTAATTATGATAGCCCGTTCTTAAGTCCATCATGACCTGGCTGCTGCACCCAGGATTGGCTCCAGGCGAGGGAACTCCTCAGCGGTCAACAGCAGAAACACAAAATATTATATACGCATTCAATTATAAAACACCTTTCTACAGTCCACCATGACCTAGGTGCTGCACCCAGGAATGGCTCCAGACGAGGGAAATCCTAAACAGTCAACAGCACATAAAATTAAATTTTACGTGCGCATTCATACACCTGATCTGTCTGCTGACCCAGTATTGGCTCCATACGAGAGATCTCCTCAGCGGTCAACAGAACAGGAATGAAATTTTGTATACGCATTCAATTATGATACTTACCCCGTTTTAAAGTATGGCAATTGAATAAAAAAGGATCAAAAAGGGATGAAAGTAAAAGAGATGTTACGAATTAATGTTATGTATTAAAAATATTCGCATTAGTTAAATAACAAGGCAAATTATACATTGCGCATTAAAAACCGATTGATTACATTCTTAAATATATTTCACTAACATAAACACACTACATACGTTCATACACACAGTATTAATAACTATTTGTAAAACAATATAAGAGAAAATCATAGTGTTATACAACCACTCTTACTAAGACAGTTAATTTCTGACATTATCTTGGACATTATTGACATCTGTGAAGGAAAAACATTGGGAAAACCTGGACTTATCTAAACTAATCACACTAATATTATAAAGGCGAAAGTTTGTGAGTGTGTTTGTATATTTCACGCACAAACGGCTGGACCAGTTTTGATCAAATTTGGTCTGGAGATGGCTGACACCCTGGATTAACATATAGACTTTTTATCCCGATATTCCCACGGGATCGAGACTTAAGCGGGTGAAACCGCGGGGCGCAGCTAGTAGCTAATATACGCCTGAAATCACCAACCCGTCTTGAGCAAGCGTGGTGATGCTCGTGCCTTCTTTGTATGAGAAGAAGCCTTTGCCCAGCAGTGGGAAACTAAATAGTCTGGCTTTAACACTCTAGAATGATGCTGTCAGATTTCATACTTATCTCGTCTCAAATGAACTTACGCAAGTATATCGTTACGTGTGTTGGAAGTCGTTTGCGCAATTTTTAGACTTGTATTTTTCAAGTTCAAGACTTGCGTTTGCGCAAGATTAATTGAGCGTGTGAGTGGCATTATATAAATCATGATTTCCACTGGACTTTAATACAGACCTTTCTTTGTAAATGTAATAAAAACATGATTTTTATGTTTTTATCCGATTGCATAGTGCCTGAAGTTGATTTTTTTTTAATAAATAAAAATAGATTCATTCATTTGTTAGTCACATAATATCAAGAAGGCAAATAACAAATGCGTTTTTAAATGCATTATTCTAACGACTATTTACATTTTTGTGAACACACCATATAAAATAAGGATATAAATGTAATTTCATAATTTATTTTTTTGGAAGTTCGATTATTTAAAGTAAATTCTATCCTATTCCGATATTCCTAGCGTTAATTATTACAAAATCTCAATGGGCTGACGTACACTATCGACCCAATACATAAAAAATGGAAGAGAATTTGCATGAAATGATCTGCCGGATAACTTAACCACAACTTATCTGGTGTATAAAGGATCAGGGAGCTTACCATCACCTCTTAAAGCAGGGCAGAAGTTGAACTGCACTACTATTTTGTACTAAGACGTCATACAAAAAAGTAGTGCAGTTCAACTTCTGCCCTGCTTTAAGAGCATTTACGCCGAACGGCATTTCATACAAACTTTCAAGCCCTTGTTTTCCGAAATTAATGAACCGATTTTAATGAAACTTCATACGCATAAGCAGGATACAAAGGTCTAAAAAGTTAGCAGAGAACATTTTCGAAATGTCTTATTTAAAAAAAGATAACTAGAAATCTGTTTCTATGAAAAGTTTAAAATCGGTCTAATTTGGCTGTAACACTATTTTTCGAAAATGTTCTCTGCTAACTTTTCAGACCTTTGTATCCTACTTATGCTTATAAAGTTTCATTAAAATCGGTTCGTTTATTTCGGAAAACAAGGCCTTGAAAGTTTGTATGAAATGACGTTCGGCGTAAACGCTTTTAAGAAGAGATGGTAAGCCCCCAGCATAGCTATTCAAAACCGTTCGATACGATCCTGTGCCGAATCGAACATCAATCAATGTTGTCAAGAGTCCTATACAGGCTGTTCATAAACACAAAACCCGAAAATTTTGTCAGTTTAAATCAACTAGTTGGGGCTTTATAACACAGTCATCAAATTAAATTTGCTAGCGAAACTTCGCAGATGTGATAAGTATCCATCAGTGGCGAAGGTTCCATACAACTCGATTCCTACCGGTTTCCCTTTGAAAAATGCCACAGTCAGTATTCTATAGACAAATAATATAATCATATTAAAGTTATCTACTTCGGCTTACCTCTTACAAAAATTGACCCTTCGCTACTGGTATCCATACCTGCTCTTTGTTTTATCGTGTACTATGGGACCAAACCTGAAATCGCGAAAAAAAAATCAGCTCTTCAATACATTTATGTTCGTATAACTCGTCAAAATGTAGGGAACAGCAGATTTTTTTTTCAGGTTTGGTCCAATGAAAGTTGTTCATAATGATGAGTACAATGACCTCTTAAGAGGTTGTTAATGTTTTACCAATAACCCTGTATTGAACAGGAAGAATCAACTTTAAAGCTATTACATTCATATGTATCAAAATAAATACAAGACGATAGAACACACAAACGGAAGTAATACTGAACGAAACGCTTTCACAAAATCACTTTTTACAATCGACAATGAAAATCTTCTAAAATATTGCTTCAATTATTGCTATAAACATCGAACCTGGAAGATATTTATAATCTCACAAGAGGATGGTATTCATCATCTTGGCTTCATTTCGAAGTAACCTTTGATGAAAGTGACTTATTTCGGGAGGACCATATAAACAGCGTGAACTTTCAATGGTTGTTTTCCCGAAGCGAAATTATTTTGTCTTGATAGTACAATAGATTTATAAAAAATAAAAATAAAGTATTAAAAAATGGCAGATTTACAATTGTGAAAAACAAAACTCGAACGCGATCTCGAACCAATAGTATAGCTACAGCGCAAACGGACGACTGCGCGTGGTCGTCCTGCTACCTGCAAAGATGGTATGTAGCGGGCGAGCGCACGTGAGTTACTATTGATTCTCACGCTTTCGAATTGAGATCATATTTTTATATTTATTTGAAAAAAAAAAAAAAATTAACACCATGAATCGGTAGCACTACTGAGTACAAATCGTTCTGCCGCGGGAAAACAACCATTAAAATTTCACGCTGTATAGGTCGAAGAAATATCTGGGAATCGTAAAAATACCGCTGACGAGTTTTATGGCATGTTCTCGCATAGTTGGTGGTTTTTTCTGTCAAGGTGCATCCCTACAGCGATATTCAATCAGTCAGTAAAATTATTATTACGACCCAAACTGTAGTAGAAAGGGCAGTGACCGTTACATGTTCTCTATCAAAGATACTTTGTGCTCATGAGCGTGTGCAAACGAATGTTCACTTTGAGGATGAACAACAACAAAAGACATAAGTATGCAGGATCGTCGAATATAGTTGAAGTTTAGTAAGAAACCGATGGATGTTGTCGACTGAAATTTAATTTGATAAATGAACTGTTTTCTATTAATAAAATAAAATTTTATTCGAGAACATCCATCGGTTTCTTACTAAACTTCAACTATATTCGATGATCCTGTATACTTATCTCTTTGGTTGACTGTACATACCCATAGTAGGTACACCCACATTCCGTCAGTTATGTTTAAGTCCCATGTAATAGGCCATCAAACGGGCACAAATTCAGAGTCCGGGCTGCTAAATGTCCAATAACACTGAGAAATGTCCAATAACACTGCTCGACCTAGGAACCGAACCCAGGACCTCATCAGGTCAGCAGTAGCGCTTGCGACCAGTAGGCCAACGAGGCATTTGATAATGATATGACCAATTAAATAGTCACAATAGATAAAACATACTATAATTCAACACTGCACGTGAAAAGAGGTATATCAAAGACATAATTAATAGATTGTGTAAAAGATTAAAAATGCTAAGAAGACAATGCCCATTGAAATGATAGCTGATAGAGATTTATGACAAAAAAAATATGCCAAATAAATTGAGATAGTGAAATGAGTCTTACCAAGGCTTATCGTGTTACCCAATTAACTGGGTTGAAAAGGTCAGATTGGCAGTCGCTCCATGTAAGCCCAGGTAACGACGGGCGCGTTTTTTTCGCGCACTGGATTTTCAGCTCACTGCTTAACGCTGAGAGTACAAAAGCGATATTTTTAAGTCCATGCGAACGTTGGCTAAAGTACTGGCATTCAGCTGCATCTGATTAGACTAGAAGCCGACCCCAACATGTCGAGAAAAGTCTAGGCAGATGACGATGCAAGGTAGGAGAAGATTGACTTGAGGAAGCAGTCAATTTTGAGTAAAAGCAATATAAAATGTCCCTACTATAGTAGTCAACAACATATAAATGAGTGTTAGTCGTCATTATAAGTGATGTAAGCGTTCAGATAGTCTCCGGGCGCGTCGTATGCAGTTAACTTGTTCGGCGGCGGCAAAATAAGAGGGGTCGACATTCCCGCGGTTTCCAACTCCTGGAACAAATAATAATGTTTTATTAATTAGATGAAATCAGTGACGATTTAAATATATCTTTCTAGCTTTTGCCTCCGGCTTCAGCCGCGTGAGGTTCGGAAAATGATATAATTTCGACAAATTATTCTACGGGAACCTACTAGGTTTTGGTCTACCCTTGTGCTCATCCAAATCCGTTCATGAACATCCAAATCCGTTCATCTAACGGCTGACCAGGGGGCCTAAAAAGGCCACTTTGGCAGAATCATAAAAGAATAACAATATGATAATATGGCGAAGGCAGTCCGTGTTTTTCTTTTTTTCGCTGCACTACGTAAGTATAATCAAAGAGATTGGGATTGGATTGATTTGTATTTTAGCACAGACAAAAAAAAAATAACTGAAAAATCCTTCACCAATGGGATTTGATACGATTAACTTTACAGTTAACTGTCACTTATGATTCATAATGTTCTCCTTTTATGATTCTGCCAAAGTGGCCTTTTTAGGCCCCCAGATTGGCGTGATTAATTAATAAACATCCAAACTTACCAACCTGTAGACGCATTTATAATATTAGTCGGAAGTAGTAGGAGTAGGAGTAGGTGGTTTTAGGTTCCAGATCAACAAGTTTTTGAGGAGTTATGAAGGCATTTATTAGAAAACCTTCTTGCTGCTCAAAACCAGACCCTTCAATCTGGAATAATTGAGTTTCATTTGATGTTTTTCTCCACCATTTCAGTGATGTCCAAGTTAAACTTAAGAAGTACATATGCATTGATAGACACATTGGTACTTGCACGGATTTGAACCCACAACCTCGTGCATAAAAGGCAAGGCTGTAACCACTGGGACATCAGGATATTTATGTCAACATCACGAAATAAAACTATAAAGACGATTACCTTGCGTCGCTTCCGATTCTTCTTATTCCAGGGCGCGTAGGGTATCTTGAGGTGAACAGTTTGTATGTGAAGCTTGACCGCGCTGCTTTGAGTGAAGCGTCGGTTGCAATGCTGGCATTGATATCGTTTCTCCCCCGTGTGGACCTGTAACGTTAAATAAAGTCCCGAATTGATAAGGTAACCTATTGAGGTTGCCTTTTCGGCTGGAATGGGATTGTAAGATGTAGAACCATGGCTGTCAATGGTAATGTAATGTCATAAGTTATGACATTATGTGTTATGACTCATAACACATAATCAGTCTATAATGTTCCCACTGCTGGGACTCAGGCCTTCTCTCCGTGAGAGGGAGTGGGCCGTAAAAAGCACGCGAGCCGCGGGTTGGATTGGACATGTCTTCGAATTTTTGGTTCGAGGACATGCCGGTTTCCTCACAATGTTTCCTTCACCGTTTTGCAATGCAGGACAGGGACTGTAAAATTAGTCTGGTAATATAAGCCTGGGACTAACAAATTTGAACTTTGGAAATGTTGGACTGGGACTAAAAATATTGAACTTTGGAAATGTTAGACTGGGACCAAAAATATTGAACTTTGGAAATGTCAGACTGGGACCAAAAATATTGAACTTTGGAAATGTTAGACTGGGACTAAAAATATTGAACTTTGGAAATGTTAGACTGGGACCAAAAATATTGAACTTTGGAAATGTTAGACTGGGACCAAAAATATTGAACTTTGGAAATGTTAGACTGGGTCTAAAAATATTGAACTTTGGAAATGTTAGACTGGGACTAAAAATATTGAACTAGTTCGAAAACTGTTTGATTAGGACTGTAAAATGGACTGGACACATGGGACTGGGGCTGTTTTTGTAGGACTGACGCTGTAAAAAAAATAAACTGGGCCCCGATTGGGGTTAAATGATTTTTAAAAGTATACTTACGACAAGATGTCTGTCTCTATTGCTGGGCATGTTGAACCGACGGTCGCAGTGCGGACATCCGTACGGCTTCTCATTCGTGTGTGTCCGCATGTGCACTATGAGGTTTGCGTATTGCTGGAAACAATATACAAAGAATTTTCGAAGTCAACATGAGCGAAATAAATAGGTAGGCTTAGCAGATGATTATACGTTTAAACGTCCATTTTGGACATAGACTCGTCTTGTCAGGATTATGCTAATGTCAGACCACTATTGTTTGGCAAAAAGGTGAGTTATTCAGCAAGGGTGGGACCTTTAATTTAAATATTGTAACTAATACAGGCTCTTTTAATAGCGCCCAAAAGGACGCCTACGCGTACGCGCGTACATGCTCGTGCGTGCGTTGCGTACGTCTTAGATTATTTAGACCAGAAGATACGTGTATAAAGTGGTGGGTGTCCTTTATAAAAACTTTTACATAAAATTAAACATAACAATCTCTTTTCGGTCATCATTCTCTATGACACCATTCTAGTTTTTGTTTTTTTGGAACGAAAATCTATTCGAAAATTTCTTATTAGCTTGGTTTCCTTAGAAAGCGGTAAACGTTCACACAATAAGGGCTGTCCAAACACAGAGCGTTTTTTGACATCTTAATGTCAAATACTGGGGAAAAGACAGATTTTCATGACGGTCGCTATAATATAACCGCTCTTCTAGGAAATAGTCTAACACATGTCAAGTGCTCTGTGATTGGTTGGCTGAACCATCAATAGCCAATCAGACCACAACAAATTGTTTAATCCACTGAAGAGCACTGAACGAGACACAATATAAGTTTTATTGTTACTACGTCTGGGGGCGTTTAGCGATCGTTTTGACACGTTGTTGATTTTCGTTCCACAAAACTATATATATAAGTGTTATGTACCCTGGTGGTGTGTCCGCAGACGTCGCACATGTAGCGCTTGAGGTACTCGGTGTCGGGGTGTTCCGACTCGTAGTGCTTGCGCGCTTGCACGTCGTTTGACAGGAACTTGCCGCACTAAAACATATTATTAACTATCACGCTTAAATCACACAAGCCTAAAAGGATACTTAGGGCGTATTTCACCAATGAAACTGAACGTTCAGAGAGAGACAACACAACAATGATGACACTGACAGCTCTTGAACGCGGTTTAGTTGTGCTGATCGCGTTCCGTTTCACTGGTGAAATTCGCCCTAAATAATGAAAGACGGTACTACCTAAATTATCAAAATAAACATTTAATCAATTAGTTTATTTACCAAACAAGAGTGACACTGAGTTACTAAAAAAAATTCCTGTTGTTTCAATATTTTTGCCAATAAGCAACTTCAGGCTAAACTACACCAAGCCCATTCGAAATGTTAGACTTGAAAATATAGTACCTAATCAAATAGATTCACTATAGGTCTTCCAGTATCGTACAACAAAAAGTTTACCACTTCACAGGTGCTGGAGGTGGTGAGTCCGTTGTTGACGATCTCGGAGCAGGCGCCGCGCCGCGGCCGGCCCCGCGCGCGCGGCTCCTCCGTCTTACTGCGGCGAGACGGCTTGATAGAACTGTTTACACACGAAAATGTAAACGTTATCAAAGGCATAAAAAAAAATTAGAAACGTGATTAAGGCTAAGCTTGTGGTCCTAGAGACTTGATTCCTTAAGTACTCCTCGCAGCTGGTGTAATATAAAAGTAAACTGTGGGCTTTAAAAGAGTTAGGCCGATTCTCCACCGCAACCGATAACGACAACCAATACTTCATACAGGCGACCTATATATTTGAATGTCGGCTGTCAAAGGTCGAGTGGAGAGACAACTATTCAAATGCGTAGGCTGTTAAATCGGACCGATCTGTCGGTTGTCGTTATCAGTCGCGATGAACAAACGGACTAAGAGTAAAACATCACTTTGTCTTCGGAGAAAGTTACCCAAGAATTCAGAACTTATTAATACTTTGCTAAAACTATGTTATAGTTTTAGCAGCCTTCTCACTTACGTTATTTGTATGTTAGTTCTGTATGTAGTAACTGGATTAGGCTATATTTTAAACCGACTTTAAAAAAGGAGGAGGTTCTCAATTTAGATGTTTATATTTTTTTATGTATGTTCGGGCATAACTTCGTCATAATATAGACGGATTTGCAAAATTCTTTTTTTTAATGGATAAGGCCTCAGGAGGTCCCACATTTTATTAATTTTGCTTGGGTAATTTATGAGTTAGCTTCAATAATACGATTTTTTTCCACTTAGTTTATATTGATATTTACATAGCAAGTAGGGTTCTATGAATTTTTGTGGGGTATAGGTACAACTAAAAAGTGAAACCGGTCGAAGTGGAGGTGGTTGGGGGAGGCCTATGTCCAGCAGTGGACGTCTTTCGGCTGAAATGATGATGATGAAAAATGTGAAAAATAACTTTTATATCGAAAGCCGGTGCCGAAAAACGAGAATACGGAACCAACGACACCGACTTCCGAAATTAAAGTTATTTTTCACTTTGTACTGTTTTTTTTTTAGAACTCGGTTGTGTTTTTAAAAACATTATTATTATTAAAGTTTTTTAAACCCACGCATTTCTCATGGACTAAAAGGGGATTGAAGATTTTTATATGGAGCCACCATACCAGCACTGTCAGCCATATTGTTTTTTTTTTCAAAATGGCGGCCACGCCTGAATCCTAATGGCGGACAGTAGGTATTCCATGGACTTTCAAAGCCCTTTCTTTAAGTATATGTTTCATACTTACACATTTGTAGTCGCGTGTTTGTAGGAGCTGCCGAGATGCGTGGTGAAGGCTGCGAAGGACATGAACTGTATCTCACAGTCGGCGCAGTAGTGAGGGTCGGCAGTGTTCAACACTATCTTAGTGCTTTGCTCTATCTCCTGCAAAAAAGAAAGAAAGTTTTTTCTGTTAGCCTAGATTCCAGGAAACAAGTAAGGCACGGTTTGTAAGGGTTTTATGCTAATGCCTCATTTGCACAACATCAGAAGATGCAATTAAATATCTAAACATTTTTGTTCCTTTTACCCGAATGATAATGTTATGATTTGATGATGTTTTTTATATTATACTGTCCCACTGCTGGGCAAAGGCCTCCCCCAAATCCATCCAGGAACTCTTTTTCCGCGCCATGCGTTAAATGCAAATCCTCTGCGTAATTAGAACTTTGGTTCGATTACAGCCGTTTTTTGAAGCTACAAAAAAAACTACAAAAGAATAGTTATAAGGTGTAAATCAAATCAATTTGCCTAGCCTTTTCCCAACTATGTTGGGGTCAGCTTCCAGTCTGACCGGGTGCAGCTGACTGCCTATCTGACTTCGAAAACCCATTTACTGGGTAACACGATACCTCTCGGTAAAACTGGTTGTCAGACTTTTCAGCTTCTGACTACCCGTAACGACTGTCAAAGATCTACGACTGACAGCCGGGACCAACAGTTTAACGTGCTGTCCGAGGCACGGAGGGGTCTCGATATGTAATAAATGGTCATCCATCGACGAACCGACCGCGGCAAGCCAAGCTTAACTTTCGACGCAAGCATAATAAAATGTACAAAACAAGAACACGCTTACCTCTTCCGTATGTGCAATTTGTTTGTGACAATACAGTCCAGAGTCGCTCACAAAACTGTGTCCGCAAATAGTGCAGAGACACATGGACGGATGCTTTATTCGTATGTGTGTTAGACGCGTTGATGCCTTCCTGTAACGTTAAACATTTTTCCGTGAAATATTCCTTTTTTATCTTTTTGACAGATAAAAAAAAAAAGAGTGTTATGCATTCGATGAGGTGGCAAATTAAAAACAAAACCAAAGATACTGACTTTCCCTATAATAAAGTTATTTGTAACTTTTCGAGAAGTTTTAAAGTCAGTTGTTATTTGAAATATTTAAATAAACGTTTTTTTCTTGTATTCGGAAACAAGCTCAAGCCGTGGTACACATACGTATTAAAAAAAAAACATTTTGAAAAAAGTCTGCTGTTTCATACATTTTTTGTCAAGTAGGTATTGAACTTTTGTATGAAACAGCTGTTTTTGTTTTCGCGATTTCCGAGTTGGTCCCATAGTGAAAGTTGTTCATATTCATGGGTAGAACACCCTGTAAAAATTTTGAAACGGTAAAAAAATCTGCCTGTATAATGTATTTACAGAATTATGACCATTAAAATCATTAATACAACTCTCGCGGGCTACCTTAGCACATCCCTTTTTTAGTAACGCCATTCCATGAGGCTATTTCAATGCATATACAATTTTAAAGGGTGTTAATTTACCTTCAACGCACACTGAGATACAAAATGTTCGAGCAGTTTTACATAAATATTAATTATGAATGAAATCTCAACTAAAATAGTGTTGAAAATAGCATGCACGAGATAATTCTCGATGGCGTGTGATCGCTCATGGTATTTCCAACTCTATTTCAGTTGTGTTTGGGTTCATTATAAATTGTACTGAGTAAATAAGATAATGTATAGCTAGATATAACTTACATGAATTCCCTCTTGCAATGAGGACACTCGTATGTCACATTTTTATGCCATCTATAATGCATATGAGCTTGACCTCTGGAACAAAATACACAGACGAATTGAGGATATCTTCATTTTTAGAGTTCCGTACCCAAAGGGTATAAACGTAATAAAAAAAATAATATAATAAATAATTCTCGATGTTTTGTCTAGTCTTAAAAACCGTGAGAAGCAAAGGCGGGTCGCTAGTCACACTTATATTATAAAGGTGAAAGTTTGTGAGTGTGTGTGTGTGGGGGCGTGTTTATCTGTTTGTTACTTCTTTACGCTCAAACGGCTGGACCAATTTAGATAAAATTTTGTATGGAGGTAGCCGACACCCTGAATTAACATATAGGCAAGGAGTATATCGAAACAACATACTCCTTGTATGTGAGAATAATTTTTACCCCGTTATTCCCAGGGGATCGACACTTACGCGGGTGAAACCGCGGGGCGCAGCTAGTAATAATATAAAACAATTACCTATTACAGCACACATAACTGCATAACTGACAGGAGTATTTGAACAAGTGCGTGATGTTCATATGTTTGTAGAGTTTCCTCTGATCTTTGAAATGGATCTTGCAGATGTCACACTGTAAAGGACCGGATTGTGCCTGAAATAACATTTTATTTGTATAAAATAATTAAATATTATAGTTGTTTAAATATCACAGAGCCACACTAGGTATGTGTGCTATAATACCATAAGTGCGCTTTACTTTTTCCGTGCAGGTATCGAACTCACGACACGTACCGCATAGACAAACGCACAGAACTTGAAACAAAAAGTGGCACTCCGGGAGTGCCGACAGAAGTAAAACTTGAACAATTACGTGTGTAATTTTTGAATCGTCTTATATACAAAACACGCGCGGTGTCGGTTACGGTATCACTGTCCTGAGTTCAATGGTTTTTTGTTTGAGTTCAAGAAGGTATCACTTCAAAAAAAATGCATTTATACTATTGCATTTTAAGACGAATTACTACATCTTGATTAATAGTGCTCGAGTGAAGTGAGTTTTAGCGTGTTCCACGCGCGCCTCAAAGAGATGTCAACATCGAGGAGGGGCCCCATAGGGCCGAAGCCTGCCGGGTCAGCGGGATTGTCCGAAAGGGTTACCGCTGGCCCGGAACATAAAGGGCTAAGGAAGGAACACGGGTGAGTTTTAGTCAGTAAGAGTCTGACACTCCCTTCCGCTCCACCCAGAGCGGGAGGGGTCATTTGATGATTTCCCATCCACAAAAAAAAAGGGGGGGGCTCCCATAAAACAAACGTGTTTTTTTCGGCGTTTTTGCCTTGTGGTACGGAACCCTTCGTGTGCGAGTCCGACTCGCACTTGGCCAGTTTTTTTTGCTCGGCTCCTAAGCGTCCCAGCTTGATGTTAAATAGCCTTTCTCAAAATTTCGGCTATCAAATGCAAAAATAATTTTTCAAATTCAACCGGTAGTTCTAGAGATACTTTTTTTTTTTTTTCGGATGGGAAATCATCAAATGACCCCTCCCGCTCTGGGTGGAGCGGAAGGGAGTGTCAGACTCTTACCGACTAAAACCGACCCGTGTTCCTTCCTTAGCCCTTTATGTTCCGGGCCAGCGGTAACCCTTTCGGACAATCCCGCTGACCCGGAATATAGATATACTTACAGGATCATGTTTCTTCATATGCTTATTATACGTCAGCATACCCCTGAAACCTCGGTAGCACAGATCACACTGATACCTCGCTTCCTGATAGTTCCTGGACTGCTGCCTTTCCTGAACCAACCGGTACTGTTCTTCATGCCCAATAGGAGAGTAGATAAGAAAGTCTTCGGGTAACTTCCTATTCTTTTTAACGGGTTTTATGGTGACCACTCCTTTCACACGCTTGCCTCCCCGTGTCTGCAACCATTTCGGTCGTGACTCGTACCAGTTTGCGTTCTTTTTGCTGCCGTTTTGTAAGTGAGTCCAGATGTAGTGCTGTTTCGCTGATGATCTGAAAGTTTTAGGTTTTGCTATTTATTTGTGGGATTTTTAAACATAACTTTCTACACAGGATGTTTTTCCCAACTGCGGCATGTTTTTGGTGGGTGTGTATGTGTAAAAATACATACATGCTGGCAGGGACATCGACACTCAACCTGTTACTATGGATTCAGTACATGATGCTGGACGCCCCAGAGGTGAAATAAAAAAATATAATAAATTTGCTTTTCCATACATTTTGACCGTATAGGTAGGGAATAACCACAGAAATAGATAGACCTAGATAACGCAAATATCACGATCTGTATGAAAACCAAGCGTGCCAATTTTTCACTTCCTACTATGACGTCACAAGCACTATTAATGTAGTAATGGGAAAGTCAAATCGATTCAAAAACGCCGCCGCGTGCGGCACCCGTCTCGCTCCACCCCCGGGGCCCAGCGCCAGCGCTCACGCTCACCCAGCAAGCAGTTCTCAGGACTGAGCGCGAAAGTGGCGGCTTAATATTTTTGTACGTAAGCTGGACACGGGAAGTAGTTGCACTTGCGTTATCTAGGTATATCTATATCTGTGGGAAAAACAGTTTTTTTTTAATAACCGACGAAAAATTTCAACGCATGGGTGTCCAGAAACATATCCTGAAGCCATAATAGCCTTCCGACCGATTTCGGTCACGGTGGCCAATCCCAACGGAGACTAGCCAGGTACGAAAGAGATATTATAGTGCACAAGTGTGTGCATAAACACAGATGCACTCTGTTCATTTACTCTGATAGTGAGATGGGACGGTTGAACCCATAGTAGTAGGTTGTGCGTAAATCGGTTTAGCGGTTGAAGCGTGAAGAGATAACAAACAGACAGACACACTTTCGCATTTATGATATTAGTATGGATAAAATCATGGTTTAATCTAATTAATTTTTTCATGTTTTTCGTTCATCTCGTTTCCCTATGAATCTTTGATACTCAACGAATACTAATTAAGCCCATTTTCATTAACACTAGATGGCACTTAGATATAAGTGCTCTGTTGAATTTTCAACGGTCGGATCAGCACTGACAGTACAAAATCCAATAGCACGCTTTTATGTAGGCATTCTTTTAAGTTCCAACTAGTTTAAAATAAAACGGCCATTCGATTTTATTGTAAAGATTTGAATTAAACTATTTACTTACCGATCAAAACTAACTTCAGTACATTTCCTACACAAGTACTTAAACAGATGTTTATCAGTCATGTGTGTCTTTAACAAAAACTCGGTTTTATAGTAGTACTGGCAGAGTCCACAGTGGTAGTTGCCGCTCACATGCTGAAACAAATGGAAAATATGCTTTATGTATTTATTCTAGTTATTTATATAAGGTATTTTTGGGCTATTATCGTACTGACCGACTTCGGTCACGCTGGCTAATCTCAATGGAGATTAGCCAGGCAAACAGGAGATATTATAGTGCGCAGGTGTGTGCACAAACACAGGTACACTCTCTGTTCCTTTACTCTCATGATCCAAAGGAACGAGAGGCGGGGAGGGGTTGGGGGGTGTTAGCGGCGTGATACTCCTGTGCCTCGGTGTGATACCTTTTCGCCTGATCTCTCTTCGGTTGTATCGGATGTCAAGCTATATCTGTTACGCCTGCCATGTTCTGTCTCTGAATCACCTTTTTGTTAACTGGCAGAAAATGGTGCAAGCAGTAAATCTGCCTTTGTACAGTGTATCTTTTTCTGTGCATAAAGCTTTAAATAAAATATGTTGACTTGGACTAAGGACTTGGGGGAGGCCATTGCCCAGCAGTGGGACAGTATAGGCTAAATAAAAAAAAATTAGTGATAAATTTAGTGTGAGAAAACTGGAAAAACCGAAAAATTTGTAGACATTGTGATAACTCCCAGCCCACATAGAGCATGGAGGCTGGACTGCAGCCCACTTCCTCTCACAGAGAGGAGCCTGGAATTGATTATGTTATGAAGGGAAAACTTGTGCGGATTAGTATTCATAGAAAATAGTTACTCATATAAAATAACTGTATTATATTTATAAAATGATGTATAATATTATAAGGCAGCCTTACAGAGCCACTTAGCATTGTTGAACAAGCTCCATAAATAAAGATTAAATGTGCTTTTATATGAAAACCCCATGGGGCTTTACAAAATCAAAGAAATGTCCAGTTTTGTACCTAGACCTTTCTTTAGTAATAAATAAATAGGTCTCACCTTATCATGCATACGTAAATGTATCTTCATTCGTTCTGCATTATTGTAAGCCTTATTGCATATCTCACAATGGTATTTACCCTGAGTGAACATTTTGTACACCTCAATCGCTGCTTTAGCCTCTTTCACAGAAATTGGGACCAATGTGGCATATTCTTCGTCCATATCCGTCCCATCTACAGCTGTATTCTCAACATTAAGTGACAATGACAACTCTGGGAATTTATCAATATCCTGATCACTATCAAAGTTCTCATTATCCAAAAACGAATCTGGTATTTCAGTGTCTTCTGTTGTACCGCACACAAAGCCAGTGGAATCATCTTTGGAAACTTCATACTCAATCGGTACTTTCTCATGTTCCGTTTCATCAATGTCTGTTTTGATTTTTTCTTCAATGAATTCCAATTCACTAGGATTGGTTATTTCATCAAAAGTGAAATCAGAAGAGAGCGTACTGCAGTGAAATACTGTTATATTGCATTTGGAGGAGTTACACCGATCAATGCGGTTCTGCTTCTTCCACTGGAATGTTACTTTTTCATAATGAGTTTTATCTAAACTCATGAGTGATAGGGGTGGCATGATGTCAAGAAGGTTGCGGTTTAGGTTTTTAAGATTTGTTTGGCTAATCTGTAAATTGGAAATGGTCATTATTATTTACTATTATGGATACCATTATTATGTCACTATTTTAAAATACTTTAAAGGACTGTGTGACCACACTTAAGTCACGCTTGTCTGTGACTTAGGTAGTCCATTTTTCTACAGAAAAGCATGCCCTAAGTGCGGGTTTAGGTCACACGAGTTAGAAAATAGTATGCGATATGTGTGAGTCTATTGATGCAAGGCCTTTAGCACCCTCGCCTACTTAAGTCACACGTATCGTAATGTACTATTTTAAAACTATTTTTACTGTTGTCAAGCAATTTACCTCTTTGTTTCTGCTTAAAATTTCTTTCAAAGCGTAATGAGCTCGATGGCATCTATCGCGAAATCTTTTGAAATTTCGTACGACAGCTGCACACTGAAAACATAAATAATCCGGCATGCCATCCCCGTGGAAGGTCTGTAAATAACAAAAAGATATATGTATTAGAACTAGCGGGATCTTAAATCTTAATATTTAAAAAAAATCATGTTAAACCGATTATAAACAATGCATACCTGAATACCAGAAATCAAATGGAATTCATGTCTTATTTTACCACTGTTCATGCTAAATAATTTAACATCTGTGCTGAAACACACCATACACGCTTTGAGATTATACATTTTGCTAATATTTATCTCATTGTCTCCTAAAAAACTAATTTTCTAAATAATTACGGTTCCAAGCATTTTGTTTGATTGAGTTGACATTTGACAAAGAAGCTAGCAAAGTGACGTTTGACAGGCAAGACTGACGTTTTCAACAGGGCTGCCAGTAGAGTTAACTTTTTTTTCTTTTGACTTCGCACAGTTAGTGCAGTTCAACAATGTCACGTCTAGTTTAAGTTTTTTTTTTGGCGAATCTGCCCTGAAGCCACTGTCCTGTATTATACAAGTACGTTTTATAGAGGTCAGTGCCTGAAGCTTAATAGCGTTAACCCTTTGAACGCCATTGTCACATATACGTGACAAGCAAGCGCGTGCCCGTGCCGTGTATTTGTGTCGCTGGCGTACACGCCAGCGACACAAATATGTGACAAAAAATGCAGTGCACTATATCACGAAATAAACAATTAAATCATTACTTTTGTGTTTTTATTTGTATACCTTAAATATTTAAAATTGTGGCTTGGCGTGGAGGGCACGCGCATGCGTTTATGCTCTGGCGTTCAAAAGGTTAAGACACCAATAGAAAGATCTCACCAAGGAGAGTATTTCTTATTCTGAAGTTTTCTCTTGTACATACGTAAGGAGCTCTCTTCTTCAGCCTGGCTCCACCCAATGCTGAGTGTAGGCATCCTGCTATGCACGCCATTTTTCTAACGTAAGGAGCTACAGAGCTCTATGTGAGAAATTAGGTATTCTAGAAATTCTGATATTCCGTCAATCAATTAATTTTCATTAATTCTGTCTCTTGTAAACATCATTCAAGCCTATAAACGGACATTTTAAAATATTGGTCTCCTAGATGCCGTTTTAGAAATGTTTTGAGTCGGTCGGACGGACAGAACGTTAAGCCGGCTACATCCCCCAATAACGTTAAGATATATGGCAATGGAAAGAGCTTTCAAGGAGAACATTTGTTACTAACACGACTTTTGCTAATTGTCAGTCAGTACAGAGCACTGTTTTAGCATACAATCACTAAAATGATGAGTGGTTATTTCAAACATCTGTGCCATAGATAAAATACTATCTGTGCAACAAGATGTATGCAAGTTCATAAATGGATGTCACGTGATCAACTTTGAACGTTAATAATTATCTCGGAAACGTGACACTTATTACATTTTCTTACTTACCTATGTTTAAGGTACCTATAGGTTTCATGAGTAGCCGCCATTTTTTTCTTTTCTTTTTTAAAAAAACGTTGCCCCACACTAGGATTTTCTCCTGTATCGTGGGTGCGTTTACAAACATTTAAATTCACGTACACAAACAGCCAGAACCGGAACAACTACTTGTAGGTCATACAAATATTTGTTCCGTGCGGGAATCGAACCCGCGACACGCAGCGCAGCAGTCAATCGCTTAACCACTGCGCCAACCGTGCCGTCATTTTGAAAAAATAAATAATAAGTCCTTTTGACCTTTATAACAAATCCCGTGGACGGCCGGAGACTCAAGTAGACAATGAAAAATTAAAAGTGATCGTGGAAGCGGATCCTTCGCAAACCACGTCAGAATTAGCGGCAGGCTTCGGGGTGAGTAATAAAACAATTTTAATTCACTTGAAACAAATTAAAAAGTGAAAAGTACCGCATGAGTCGAGACTCGAGTGAAGCACACGCGTCGAGTGCTGCATCATTACTCAATCGTCACAATAACGAGGGGATTTTGAATCGCAATCGTTACTTGTGATGAAAAGTGGATCTTGTACGATAATAATCGGAAACGCTCATCACATGGTTGAATTCAGGAGAACCTCCTGGGTTCAATCTTGCCCAAAGCGAAAGTTGACTCAGGAAAAGATACTGCGGTACCTAGTACTGGACCAGTGCCGGTGTCATCCACCTTTCTAAGATCTGGCCAAACGATTACGGCAGATCTGTATTGTCAACAATTGTAAACCATGATGGAAAAGTTAGCCGTTAAACAACCGAGACTGGTCAATTGCTCTACCCCACTGCTGCTTCAGGATCACGCTAGACCACACACTGCACATCAGACGGTCGCTAAATTAAAGGAGCTGCGATTAAGGAATGTCTTCCGACACCCACCCCCTACCTACTCCCCGGACCTTGCTCACAGAATTAACAGATTAATTAATTAACAGATTACCACTTTTTCCGGAATGTCGTGGAATCAAATTAACAGATTAATTAATTAACAGATTACCACTTTTTCCGGAATGTCATTTCTTGCAAGGAAAAAGAATGAATTGTGATGAGGCAGTCTAAACTGTCTTCAAATATTTTTTTATTGATTCTCGCTCCCACAATTTTTTCAGCATAGGAATCAATGAATTACCTATAAAACGGTGAAAGTTCATAGATAACTATGGTGGACATTATAATTGTTTTTATTATAAGTGTTTTTTTTTTGTTTGTTTTGCTATTAATTATGTATGGACCTAATACAACACTATTCGGTTTAGACCAGTTAGTCTATGGAACGGGACGAAACAACCTGAATAAAATAACTATTATCCTGTAATATGTGCAAATGTAGGTAATATTCTTTCGGATACTGTGCTTTGATATACATCTATTATAACTGGACTTAATTTCATTAAAAAAACCAGGTAAGAGCGAGTCGGACTCGCGCACCGAGGGTTCCGTACCGTCATATGTTTTTAATTTTTCATCGGCGAGGCCTATATTCGTTTGTGAATTTTAACACTGCGCACTGCGGTGTAGAATATTGCAATTTTAGGTCAGCGCCGTCTCTTGACCGATAGTGGAACTAGTGTAAATTTTGTTGATGATTTCTGAAATAGTGTGCTATATAGAGACATTGTTTTATTTTTCCTGTAATCTTTACGTAAACTTCTATCACATAGAATTATTTCAGATTTTTCTCTTTGCAAACTTCGGAGATAAAGGGGGTACGGTTTTTTTTTTTAATTTTTCATCAAACGTCGAAAACTATGCGGCCTAAAAAAAAAAGAAAATGTTTGAGAATGTGCAAACTGCGCTCTTTCATTATGATACCCCACATGCCCTGTAGCCCCTTCGAATTTTTCAGAACCCCTTTCAGACCGATGCAAAAAAAAAATCTTTCTTAATAGCAAAATACTTGGGCAAACGTCATCTAAAACTATTTCAAGTTGATAGCATTAGTAGTTCTTGAGATATCCAGCTGTGATAGACAGACAGACTGAGTCTCACCATAAGGGTTCAGTTTTACCATTTTGGTACAGAACCCTAAAAATAGAGCGCCGTCCTGCGCCTGAAACTTTACAAAATTAAGTTAATTGTTTGTAACATTAAATATAGGTTTTTTATCCCCACAGAAACTTTTTTTTGGAAGTCTGTTAAAAAGTATAGTAAGATCGTAGCATAATGCGAGCTACGCCGTAGCCATATAGGCCGTAGCGAAGTACGATGCCATACCGTAGTAAGAGTGCTACGCCGTAGCAGTGCGATGTACTACGCCGTATCGGAACGCGACAGAATTCGCAATTCCTGTGTTGCCCTGACAATAATAATCTGCATTGTGCATATTACTGTGAATCGAGGAATTTCATTGAAACAGCACCTTTGAACTCAATAGTGATTTATTTGTCTTAACAGGTGGCATGATTAGCAAATTCTTTTGTTCAAAAATACATCGATGACTTACATCTTGTACAAATATCAAAATATTCAGACACAGTAAACAAAACAGCGGGCTTACTTTAGAACATCTTGGAATTCAGAATCGTATCGAATTTTATTAAAATTGACACAAATTCCAAAAAATCCATTCAGAATTCGACTTTTACTTTTGGGAGGAATCCTCCAGACTTTACAAAACAAAAGTGGTAGAAGATGTTACAGAATATCGGTATGACAACTTCAGTAGAAAAACTGATGTAAAAAGTCTTATAATCTAACCACCACGACTTAGCATCTCTCTTGAAAGCTAGGCTCAAATACATAGCCTAGAGTCTAGACTTCTAGAAGAAGACGAAAATTAGCAATCCCCCTGTATGTTGACCCAAAGGAGTAAATATTTGCCTTCACTTTCGTAAAGAGAGTACCTATACGACCCGGCAGTGCTTGGGCCGATATAATTACTACATCGCTGCCTCGGTAAAGTTTGATTAACTTGCTGTTACAGTCCCTTATTGTAGTACACTGTCTTTGCTTTGGGCGATAACTTCAATGATGCTGCCTGAAAAGTTAATTGAAACAGTTAAAAGATAAAGATTCCCAGAGAGCTGCTGCACCCTCATTGCGTAACACACTGTCGATCTCAATCTGAACCATTTTGAAGGATATTGCTAATCCATTGCTTCATACATGTTCGAAAAATTTGTCTGCTGTACAACGTAAATAATGCAATGAATGTTGTTGAACTGTTAAAATGAAAGCTTTTGCTACTGTTAGTGTGTTACTTGTTACACCGCGGGTTTTCTTGGCTGAATCTGGGCAGTCTTATCGCAAAAAGCGATATTAAGGCAACCTTTGGATAAATTAAAGGAGGAGAGACAACTGGAGCATATAATAATTTACACTAAGCAAAGCATAGCATAGCATATAATAGCATTGCTATATTATTATGTATACTTAGGTTAAGGTATGTATGTATGGGTCTTTGTTACCTGATAATAAATGGTTTATTATTATTTAAAGCGCCTGTCTGGGTTTGAAATTACGATCTACAACTTGTAAGGCCCCAGGGCGGTGCGAGCGGTGCGACGGCACTGGGCGCCTCGACGATCGACTTTATAGTAAGTTACTACCACCAGGCACCAGTCATTGATGATAGTAACTTATTATAAACCCGATCGTCCACAAGCAAGCAAGCAACTGCATAATTATGCATATATCATAGGAACATTGTACATAGAGGGGCGCCATACGTTAAGATTTTGCACCACCTAAAAAAAATTCTAGGGCCGTCGCTGAGTCGCGGCCGCTAGCAATGGGCTACCCTACCACTGCCCATATCGACAAGAGCACCAGATTGAAAAAAGCGATTTCTGAAATAGAGTTGATACAAGTTTTGTAAAGGAAAAGCATAACGAGGTCTCCAAAATAGTTCGCGTTAAAAAAAAAATGACAAAAAATCATTTCCTTACGTACGGAACCCTCAGTGACTCGCACTTGTCCCATTTTTTTTTTGTTGAGAGAACTAGAACAAGCGAGGCCTAAGGGTGCGTCTAGATTATGTTTAAATATAACACATAAACTTATGTTATTTAACACGTCCAAATTATTTAACATTGCTAACTTCTCTATAGAAACATGTTATATAACTATGTTTAATAACATGTTATGTTACACAGTGTGGACGCACCTTAAGGCATAAAGCTTGCCTTTGTTCCTTTTTTGTGTGTGAAAAGTTTAAATAAGCATAAGCATATTATATAATCAGCCTATAATGTTCCTACTGCTGAGACACAGGCCTCCTATCTGTAAGCGGGAGTGGGCTGTAATCCACCATGCGGGTCTAGTGGGGGTTGGTAGATGTCACATGTTTTCGGTTTCCTCACGATGTTTTCCGTCACCATTTTAAGTTAAAGTTTAAATAAATAAATTAAATTTTACCTTTAGCTTCGGCTCAAGAGAATTGACGTTCATAGAGGCTTTCTGCTCAAAGAAGGCACAGCCCAATGGCGTCGCGAAGATCACACAAACACAACAAAGTGATATTTGGAAGGGAATTACAGCCAACGGGTAGTGGCAGAACAGCTTTCGTTGAACCGCCAAGTTTGTTATAATTGGCACCAAGGCTAAAAAATTGTATTTTAAGGTCATAGCACAGATATCAACTCGGAAAGGGATCGTATCCGTATCGCCGCGGTTCGTAAGCTTGTCCCGAGGCGAGGCGATTACGTTACGATTCCGATTAGTGTGCGTTGCAGTAGGGAGTTTCATATAAAGAATACTGAATGGCTCGAGTTGATACGATGACGATCCCTTTCCGATTTGATATGTGTGCTATGACCAATGCGTTAAAAAATCCTCCGTAGCTTTGGAGCAACCTGGGAAATCAGCCTCGCTACCCCTTGCTGATTAGCTGTTAAGCTTAGAGCAGCAGCACGGGATGCGCCAAGGTAGCCCGCTAAATTAATAATTTACTTTTTTGCAGGTCAGTGTCAGGTCAAAATATGATTCGCATATTATGACTTCATGAGTTCTAAGAGAGTTGTATTTTTTACTTTAATGATTATTATAATTCCTATTTTTTTCGGTCGCAAATAATATTTTGATCAACATAAATTTACAATCAAATACTTATTCATCTGCAAATTGCAAGAAAACGTTAGAAAATTTGAATTGGGCGGGCTACCCTCAGTCAGTACTCTACATAACCCGACCCTTCTTCCCCTCTTCTATGTAACAGGGGTCAGGTACCTAATGCAAAGTACTGACCGAACTTTAGTGTTAAGTTAGATATTCTTAGTTTTTGCCGATAAGAGAGAACTTACAACTACACATGAATCAGGCCCAGTCCTCTCGGAGAGACAATCTACAGGTACAAATATAATAAAATAGTGACGAAGAATTCTTGTCTGTTTGGCCGGATTGGCGCAAATACGGCTGGACGGATTTGGCGTCTCACACTACGTTTGTCGATACGCGGTATCCACTCCGGAACTCATCTGCTCCACCGGTCATCGTGTGCACTCTCTGTGTTCCATCGTTTAAGTTTAAATAATTATGTTATACGTACTCATGCCGGGCACAGCCATGGCGACTCGGGATATGCACACGAGTAAGATTCCTGTGCGCGCTGCTTTCTGGGAGTCGCCAACTCTCTTGCCCTCCGGGGTAAATACAGGCGTTCCGTTTATTATCTCACTGCAAGAAACATCAGACACAGCTACACTTGGAAAAGGCGTATTTAATATCGAAAACAAACTACCTATCAGCATAGATATCCACATCCATTCGATACGCTGCCGTATCGAATCGAACATCAATCCATGGAACAGCGCTTAGAGGACTCCTACGACAACATGGATTGATGTTGTCGTAGGAGTCCTCTAAGCGCTGTTCACAAGTCCAAAACCTGAAAATGTACAGGTAGAATAGACATGAATAGATATCTGTCTACAATCTGTTATTTGGTCTATTCTTCCGTCGACAAAACCCGTTTCTACAGTGTTCATGCTACGCGTGCAGGTTATCGATATGTGTCATTTTCGACACGATAGCCTGTCTGATGGTTGATGTGTATAACTATGCAGATAAAATAATCCTATAGTTAACAGAACCCGCTGGGTACTGTCAGGGATTTAAAAAAAAAAGCTTAATGGGCCCGCTCTTGACCTCGATCACGATTCACGCCTGATGGAAAGCGATGGATGAGGTCTATGATGAAACGAACGTGCCCAAAAGATGCCTGTTCACTTTTGATTTGATTGAAGGTAGACGGGTTAAATGTGGGATCGAACACTGATAGAGAGTTTCACACTTTCTCTTTGCGCATATTAAAAGGCGAGGAGAAGCGCTGAGTACGACTCGTCGGGATATCAAGCATATTGTGTGGATGGTACGCTGCAGTACGTCTGGTTGATGGTTGGTGGGATCAGGGGGCCTAAAAAGGCCACTTTGGCAGAATCATAAAAGGATAACATTATGAATCATAATGGACAGTTAACTGTTAAGTTATTCGTAACAATTCCCATTGATGAAGGATTTTTCAGTTATTTTTTTTGACTGTGCTTAAATACCAATCAATCCAATAACATTTTTTGATTATAATAAAATAAACACGGACTGCCTTCGCTATATTATGATTCATAATGTTATCCTTTTATGATTCTGCCAAAGTGGCCTTTTTAGGCCCCCAAGTCGTGCACACTCTCCGAAGTACAGTCTGTAGAAGACCGACAGGGAAGCAACATTACGGCGATGAGCCAGGCTACGAAACGTAGCTACCAACGAACGTTCCGTTGCCTATAAGCCTTTTAGCTCTGCGTTCCACCGAGTCAAGTGCCAAATTATTAATTATCAAATTGACACACTACGTCATACGTCTCATGGGTAACTAGTCTATAACTAACATTTGCTATACCTACAGTTATAGCAAAGAAGAGCAACGCGGTTACACACAGAGACACAAAAAGCGACTATAAATAATTATGTATGTATACAAGGTCAAATTAAATTAGTTAGCGAAACTCCGCAGACGTGATAACTAAACATAAAAAAAAAACATTTTTTTTTGTGGGTTCATCGACCCCTTTTAGTGTATTTACTTGAGTAATCAGTTTAAAAATCTGGTTTCTTTTGTGTTAACTTCACATATGTGATTGGTATCGATATCTAAAAACGATAAAATACATTTTCTCAACTCATACTTTAAGTAACAATGCTACAAGGGGTCGATGACCCCTAAGAAAAAAAAACAACCCACTCTTCTGCGGAGTTTCGCTAGCTAATATAATTTAACCCTGTAGGTACAGACGCCAGACATCAAGCTACTATAATCTGTCAAATTTCTTTAATAGATTTTCAACTTCATCACTAAAACATAAAGTTCAAAGTTGATTGGGAAAATTTTACAGTTTCGGGTAGCTTATGTGTGCTAGCGCGTCTGTACATACATATAGAAATATTTCTCCATTAAGAAACAACTATACGGTAATTTATGTCTGGCAAGGTAGTTTACCTGCTTCTCATCATAGGTATATTGATGAAATTAGCGCTGGCTACGGCTGCGAAGGGTACCAGCCTTGCGAAAATTGGGTTCATGCCCTAGAAATCAGTAAGTATGAACGATTAAAAAAAAAAGATACCAAAATCCTGACCGATAGGTACAGTTGATTAAAGTGGTAAAAGAATCTTTTGGCGCCCGAATGACATTGAGAGGGGCGCGTTGTTGGTAATAATTGTGAAATTGACACAAAAAAAGTTGGCGGCATTAGTTCCGATTTTGGCCACGCGCCAAAAGAACCTTGTGGTGTTGTAGACTTCATCTGCCAATATTTTGGGTGCGAATCACACGGTCGGACGTCACTGGGAACAAAACCAGTATAAGCTGGCCTCGATGCTTTGTTGACACCTGTCAGTTCCATAAAAACGATTACGTGTTTTGCGAATTTGATCTTTATTAGCTACTAGAATTGTCAGGTGTCAGGAACGCATTCTTTCGAAGTCGGCTTTAGTGTAACGCTCGTGTATGTATGAGTACAAAGGTGAACACTGGAACTGAACAGGTGCTTTACTTTTTGTAAATTATTTCATCACTAGTGCTCTCAAAACGGTGAAGGAAAACATCGTGAGGAAACCGGCATGTCTTAGAACCAAAAAATTCGAAGACATGTGGCATGTACCAACCTGTACTGGGCCCGCGTGGTACTCCCCTCTCACCGAGAGGAGCCCTGTGTCCCAGTAGCGCAATAGAAGTAAATTAATATTTTCGATGTATAAAGTATATATTTTTGAGGTTGACTGAACCAAGGGTATAAATCCTTGAATACTGTAGTGTTTTCCATGCTTACCTTAACTTTACTGTTGAGGTACAGGGCTGTACCTAAGGCCCCTCCGCAAGCCGCGCAATAAGACGTAAGTATTTGCCTGTCAACGTCCAAAAACTTTAGTTACAGATAAAGTAATACTAATAAATTACTATTTATTACATAACAAATACACTCCCGCAGGGTAATTGCATAACACACTAACAGTAGCAAAGGCTTTCATTTTGACAGTTCAACAACATTCATTGCGTTATTTAACTTATTGAGCAGACACATTTTTCGAACATATGCAGCAATGGATTAGCAATATCCTTCAAAATTATTCAGATTGTGATTGATAGTGTTACGCAATTAGGGTCCTAGACTCCTAAATCCAGCCACCGTGTGAGGTATAATGGCTTAAAGCAGCAAAATACATAATGATGATGAGTCAAAGAAATTGTTTTATGCCGTTTTGATGCCGATTATACTATAGGCCGACCGCTTAACTGAGACGTTGCCTGACGTAGCTGCGCGGTGAGGGAGGGGTGTGCTGACGTGATGCGAGAGCTCTGTGGTTCGTCAACTTGTGACAACTATCACCCCTCCCGAACCGCACAGCTACCTCAGGCAACGTCTCAGTTAAGCGGTCGGCCTATAGCTATCATTTTGGTGTCGTCATTGTTCCAACCAATGAAATGGTTATAAACCAGTTTTAAATACTCATTACCTTATGCTTGTGGACTGATTGAAGTTCTGTAATACGGGTCTTCTAAGACTCGTGGCTTTACAAGACTACATAATTTACAATAGTATAATATTTGCAAATCACAAGCGCACGTCAGATGGCTCATATTCCTAATGCTACAGTTTCCTAGAAGAGCAGTGGCCCAAGCCTCCGCAATTTACCAGTGAATGACGTCACTGAAACGTTATCTAAGAAAGTAAGTTGTGGTGTTTTCCTAGAGCGTTTTTGACACCGTAAAGTTAAACCCCGCTGTCCAAAGATTTAACGCTATATTATTATGAACCTTTTTTGTGAGACTAATCTCACGAAAAAGTGTTCATTAGCATTTCCACGGCAATTAAACGAAGCAGAAACGCGACTTTCTTTTGACCTAGAGTAAATAAATTATAGTAGGGCGTATCTAATGATTTAAATCTTTACCGCTGTCATCATTTTCATCGGCCGCTATAAACGGTTACCACAACAAAACAGACAAACAAACAAAACTAAAATAATTATTATTTCAGGAATAAAGAAAAAGCACTGGCAAGCACTTACTTCGTGGTGAGAACTGCGTCACCTGAACGATTCGTGTAATTAACTATCGCGTTAAACGTCTGATTGAACCACTGCCAGAAGATAATAGCTGGCTTTGTCTTGTAGAACGTTATCATGCCTGAGAAAAGCAACCAATTTCATTAAAGAAACTGTTTTGGGGTAAAAAATATTGTGTCATAGCCCCCCCTTCCACATTAGACGTGCGACATGCGCGCCGGCGAGACGGCGCCGCCGAACCTACGAACTTCGCGCTTAGGGAGTAGGGGCCCCCCTGTTGGGGGTCTCCCGACCGCACACGTTTTTTTTACTGACCTTTTACTTAGAATACCTGTAAATAGTATGGAATATAAATTATCGGAGATAAATGCAAGTATGGTATACCTACAGTTTGCTTAATAGGATATTTGACCGGTTAAATAAGAGTTCTCGAAACTTAGAAAAAAAAGTGGCACTCCGGGAGCGCCGACAGAAGTGAAAATTTGAACAATTATGTACGTGTGTATTTTTTTAATCGTCTTATAAACAAAACACGCGCGGTGTCGGTTACGGTAACAGTGTCGCGAGTTCAATGGATTTTTCCCATCTCAAAAAATGCCCAACGCGGCTAAAGAAGTGTCCACTTCCAAACTTCAGTTAATATTTACTCACATCCAGTGACGAATGTGTTCATAGGCGCTTGCGCAGACATGCGACCGATCTTGATCATCTTCTCACCAGTGTCGGGGTGGAATGCACTATCAACGAGATATTTGGTTTCCCAAAGTTTGTCCTCATTAAAACCGTGGGGCATTTTTTTTGTTCTCCTGTTAGCATGACAAAAAAACGAATTTATATTATATAATTATGTGATGAGTGTACCTATAATGTCTGTTTATTTCTGTTTGTATGTGTATTAAAGTTGCTTTTCAAAGCAACTTTAATATGAATGTATAGATCTTTACAGTTTTAGGCCTTACGGCCGCCGAAACCGAAAATTGTCCAAAAGGTATGTAAGGTACCTTTTATGTTATGGTGAAAGCACAAGATAAGCTCGCGAAATTTAAATGCAATTTGCAAGTCAGTGTCTTGTTGAATGTTGATTCGCGAGCGTAACAAATACGACTTTACAGAATTATAGGTAATCATTAAAATCATCAATCAAGTTCATATAATTCTATTGCATGGCTATTTCAATGAAATATCAATCAATACGATAAGGCTCAACTCACACCAAAAGAGCGTCGAAGCGCAGCGAAGCGGAGCGCAGTTTCAGTGTCATATGAATTTTAACTTTATTTTAATTACTATAATACTTATTCATTTGACACTGAAACTGCGCTCCGTTTCGCTCAGCTTCGACGCTCTTTTGGTGTGAGTTGAGCCTTATATGAACATTGTCTATCGCATCACCCTTAATAATATTGAATGAACGAACTTGTACTCATCCACGATACTCTTGGCTTTATCGAGGTCTTCGTCGCTAGCGAAGAAGTTTAATGGGTTAGTGAGCATTACAAAATGCTTGGCGCGACCCCAGTATGTGCTCTGGTCCCACCGGGGCTGGTCCAAGTCTAGCGGGCCTCCCCGCGACTTCGCCATTGTTTTTTACGCTGCAGCAAAATTTTGTATGGTCAATGGTCGAATACACATCTGTCAAATCAAAGATGAACTGGCCATTTCATAGATGATCTAAGTAGGTATATAAATACCTACCTCATTTGTGCTTTTATAATTTCTAAGGTGACGATATTATCGTGAACGTCCACGTTCATGTCACGAAGTCAAAGGCGAAAAATTTCTACGCTAGAGTATTACATTAGGGTAGATTATTTATTATGGTAGAGTATTCTATTCTATTCTGTGGTTAGGAGGTCAAGTTACTAAACCCAATGATTTCAAGTATATGTAAGCCAATGACTAAACCAAATAAAGACTTGGCTAAAAGGTCCCAGCAACCAGGCCTATAAAATAAAAAAATATGTGCTGAATTCATAGTGATAGTCCCTGCACTCTTTTAAATTTCCGTCCACGAATATTATAACGTGCACGTATTTCCCTACATTTAAGGATGTGGACGTATCGTGACGTTCGAAATTATAATTGCACACTTATAGGCTTTAATTAATAGGCCTCAAAAGATTTCCACGATTTTCATTGGCAGTTTTCAAATGATGAACACTATGAATGAATCTGGATGAATCTTAATACGGCGAAGTAACGTATCGTGAGGAAATAATCATGTTATCCTAGAACGTACGGCCCACTTGTTGGGAATGGGAACTGCTGGCTAGGTTGGCCTGATTTCCTCCAGTGACATTAAGGGGTGAAAAATCATGTGGGTACTTACTCACCAGATTTGTACGCATGTAATTTGTAAAACACGGGTATAGCGTATTTGACTCTATTAAAGGTAACATCTACAAAGAAATAAGCCTCTAACACATTTTTATTTTGTAAATACACCAAAATTTTACTTCGAAATTCAAAAGTGACATTCGTTTATTTGGCAAGAATTGATAGGGTGTTTCTTGCGTTTTTTCTAACTATAGATACCCAATAATCTTCTATGATAGAGAACTGAGAATCAAAGGAGGTTTTAAAATAATTTATGGAGTTATACCTTATAATATGCACCTTTAATATATATAAGGCACATTGTACACACAAGTTCTTGCCGTGAAAAACTATCACAACCACTAACCACTTACAAATCTTACTATGGAAGCTTGTTGACGGATACGTTATTTCTATATGGAGCTGTATACTGGAAGATTTTTTTATCACCATCCAAATTTTTACAGGACGTTCTACCCATGACATAGAGCAACACAGGCCACCGGCGAGGTTCGCCGGTGGCCTGTGTTGCTCTATGACCCATGACCATGAATATGAACAACTTTTACTATGGGAACAACTCTGAAATCACGAAAAAAAAACAGCTGTTTCATACAAAAGTTCAGTACCTACTTGACCAAAATGTATGAAACAGCTGATTTTTTTTCGTGATTTCAGAGTTGGTCCCATAGTGAAATTTGTTCATATTCATGGGTAGAACACCCTGTAAAAATTGGGATGGTGATAAAAAAATCTTCTTGTATACGCTGTGTGTAGGCACGATCGTCAGTGTAGGCTGTGTGTAGGCACGGTCGTCAGTGTAGGCTGTGTGTAGGCACGGTCGTCAGTGTAGGCTGTGTGTAGGCACGGTCGTCAGTGTAGGCTGTGTGTAGGCACGGTCGTCAGTGTAGGCTGTGTGTAGGCACGGTCGTCAGTGTAGGCTGTGTGTAGGCACGGTCGTCAGTGTCTAGGCTGTGTGTAGGCACGGTCGTCAGTGTTGATGGATCAAAAAGCTTGCTTACGGATATTTTTTCTACGGCGCGGTTTATACAAAGAGCCTAAATGCCCCTAATGGTCAAACCAACATAAATTATAATTATTATATTGTGTATTATCTGCGCATAATGTAGTGCATGCTGTGCTTTTCTGTAAGTGATGAGGCGCTTAGACTTAAGTTTGCATTGTACAAATTATAAAGTAACAGTGTACTCATTGTTGAAGAGCCTAATAAATAAATAAATAAATAGGTATTTAATTTTTTTTGGGTCCAAAATGGGTTCAACAAACGGTAACATATTATGCGCTGCTTCTAACTATCTTTTGTTTACTATCCGTAAATAAAAAAGGTATTTAATTAAAGTGTGAGAGAAACCAAAAGTTACCCAGCGATGGACCATACCCCAAGTCTTGCATTCTTGTTTACGCCGTACAGCATTTCATACAAACTTTCAAGCCCTTGTTTTTCGAAATTAATGAACCGATTTTAATGAAACTTCATACGCATTTAAAGGAGGTCTAAAAAGTTAGTAGAGAACATTTTCGAAATGTCTTATTTAAAAAAAGATAACTGGAAATCTCTGTTTTTATGGAAAGTTTAAAATCGGTCTAATTTGGCTGTAACACTATTTTTCAAAAATGTTTACAGGAGGTATAGAGGTCGGAACAGAGAAGTTTGGGAAGGGAGAGGAGACAGCAGGGTACCCTATGTCCAACTCGCCACATCTCGTTGCACCACCCCAAACATGTTATCGTCAAGTTTTTTTTATGTCAATATGTAGGTACGTATTTCTTTTTTTACACAAAATAAAATGGTTTGGTACACTTTCTATCTATATCTCAATAATCAAATCGAAGCGAAAGCGAAGTCAGTAGGTACTTACGCACATTGTTTATTTTTTTTTTAATTTTGCGAGGTCTGGGAATCAAGTTTTAGAATTTTTGTCTGAATTTAAGTTCCGGATTAGCACACGGATGAACGGATTCGGATGACATTTGATACACAGATAGTTAGGGATATTTTCCGACACCCACACGGGCGACGCGACGCCGTGCCGTGGGCAAAAGCTAGTGTAAAATAAAAGAATGTCATGAAAACTAACAAATGAAAATATAAGTAATGTAGATTCTTATCTAATGTCTAATTGTTGTAATAATAATAAGGATCAACTACTCTCAGCTTCCATGATGTTGCCACTCCAATTACAAGTAGGTATCATTGCTTTCACGATTATGACATTCGTAATATCGAATCAATTTATTCGAAATATCGAATCAATTTATTCGATATTACGAATGTCATAATCGTGATGACACCATGGATAACACACATACCGTCTCACGGTTTACACCACATACACTACATTCCTTTCACAGTTACCTACTAATACCTACCACTCATTTTGCATCACTGTCCAAATCACAGTGATCTTCGTTGTCTTTACAGTAAGGTTGGGTTGCTGCTGCCAAACGTAAAATAATTGTAAAAGGACTGTAGTGGTGCTGTCGCGTTTTGTAAAAGTAGCGTGTCCATTTCTAATTTTTAATAAACGGTTTCTAACACTGACCTCTTTCATTCTCTAGTCAGATTTGACAACTGTTCTATAAAAAAATACTTTGTGTAGTGATGGGGAAAAAAATCGGTTGCTTTAAAACCCGATTCTAGAGACATCGATTTATCATACTTCGAGATCGACAATTTATATACCTACATTGCTTCGATCAATTATATCATAAGTGTAAAATATCATTGACCTCGATATGGTTTTATTACATAAGTATTTTTGTAATTTACGTCTTGATTTTCAACGTGTTTCTAATGCTAGGAAAATACACACGCAGTGACTTTAGTCACCGACGTCTTGCAGGCGATTGTATAGTCTATGATTTCAAAATCCAAATCTACACAGATTTTGACAGCCGACTTGCCACTAGCGACGTCAAAATATATGCGACTCGCCGGGGACTAAAGTCAATGCGTGTATACCTAGCATTAGACAGTGTTAGGCGTGTACTAATGAAAAAAAAGCAAAAATAGAGTAACTTATTATTTATTATCTAGAAAAATAAAAACTTTTCAAGAAAGTGACTTAATCTGTACTAATAAATGTACTACTAAATATATATTGTATACTTTGTATGGCTACAGTTACGACACATAATTCGACGAACTACATATAATAAGTCTTTGGAAGGGTTTTCCTTGCATTGTTGACAGACAACATACTTAAATAGTGAAAACAACACAGGGCCAAATCGCCCATTTATTAACAAATAAGAATATATAAAAACTAATAAACATATTGAAAATAAGCATATCTAAACTGTTGTACAACACAAACGTAATAAAAACAACACTTTTATAACAATATCAACATCAAGCGATTTAATCCACACAATGAACTTCCACATGTTTTACATAACTTGGGAACAGTCATTATATTTTACTTACCTAACAGGTATAATAATAGCCTCCCCCCGACCGTTTTTCGGTCACGGTGGCCAATCTCAATGGAGATTAGCCAGGTACCTACGCAGAAGATATTTTATAGTGCACAAGTGTGTGCGCAAACACAGGTGCACTCTCTGTTCCTTTACTCTCATAGTCCGATGGGACGGCAATCCGACACGACCGGGGAGAGTTCAGGCGCAGGACCAACGGCTTTACGTGCTTTCCGAGGCACGGGGGTATTAAACCGTCAACTTCCAAACTCCGGACTGTTACTAAGAAATTCCTAATTGAAAACTCAATAACACTTTGTCCGACCCGGGAATCGAACCAGGACAAACAGGACCGAAACCGAACCGGGACTAACAGGTACAATTGGACATTGAACCTCTACAAAATCTTGGGCCCAGACAAATTGACCCCCAACATTGGCCAGCTACCGACTAGACAGATCTTATTTATATGCAACTATAAGTAGTTTATGATAGGCCCTTTATTGGTATTTAATAAATTCAACATTTCGTTAAAAATATCTTCTTTACAATATTACAACAAAACGGCACCCTAATTGCGTAACACACTATTACTCTCAATTTGAATAATTTTGAAGCATATTGCTAATCCATTGCTCCATATGTTCGAAAAATGTGTCTGCTCAACAACGTAAATCACGCAATAAATGTTGTTGAACTGTCAAAATGAAACCCATTGCTACTGATACTGTGTTACGCAATTACCCTGCGGGTGGTCTTAAAAACTAGACAAAGATAGCAAATTAGTATCTCGGTGGCTTTGGGTCCCCAATCTCCCAAGTTGGGGGACTACGGACAAGAAGAGTAGCGGGTCTTTTGTTATTTTAAGGAACAACTTATTCAACGTGTGATGTATCTCAGTTAAAAGCTGAACTGAAGCCCAGTGAGAGATCGAAAAGCGAATCTGGGCAGGCAGTAGGTATTTACAGCCTAATTTCTTTGTTATTTTAAGAAGCCAGTAACCAATTCTATAAATAGCTTTGTGTCGTCTATTCATTATACCGTAATTATAACACATTTTATACGTACTCACACGTTGTTTATAGCATATTCGATGATTACAGGCTACGAACTTAGAAAAACCTTAAAACCTAACCCAGAATCAAATCATTTGATCGTAATTTAAACTTCTTACGCCCAGAATAAAACTGATGATAACTACCAAGATGGATCTTCCACCTTCAAAGAGTTAGTTAGCCCAAATGCTTCAATTTTTGGAAGCTTTTTTAATAGTAAGTATTAAGGGCTCCTGTACACGATGCCGCCGCCGCCGCCGCGCCGACGACATCGCGCCGCCATGCGCCATCGCGCCTCTATGCGGTGTATACGTTCGCGACCGCACCGCCACCGCCGCTTGATTTTACCATACCACTATACAACAACAACAGTAATGAACGTTTCATAATCAAAATTATCAATGATAGGTTACAAAAATTAATTGCATACATGCGCATACGTTGGCGGCCGGTAATGGAATAAGCAAAGTCAAACAGTGGTGAATGGCGGCGCAGTGACGGTGCGGCGGCGGCGCGGGGGCGGTGCGGTCGCGAACGTATACACAGCATAGAGGCGCGGTGGCGGCGCGATGGTCGGTGCGGCGGCGGTGGCATCGTGTACAGGAGCCCTTAGGAATAATTGATTTCCATTGTTATTACAACCGATTAACAATACTGCGTGGCAGTTTTGTTCAAAGATTTTTTGTAGACTCTAGTCCTGTGTGATTATGAGGATTTTCCTTTATTTTTTTTTTAACTCTTCCCTAGTCGCTGGATAGATGGCGCTGACCTTGGTAAGTTACTGCAAGGAACGGAACTTCACATAATTTTTTGATTATTTCACTTAGATGTAATTTCGAGATCGTAAAACGAAAGCAAACGAAAGTGTCAGTCAACGGGCGTATGTGACGTGACGCAATGTTTTCTTTCCAAGCGTTTTGGCTTTGTCACCTAGTAACGTAGTCAGTACAACGCCATCTACAGAGTTCTTGGAAACTATTTTTTTTTAATACCTACTCAAAAAGAAAACCTCTCATTGACATTTTCCGTGGTCAAGGGATAGTAGCGACACCTGTCGCAAAAATTGATAGTTCAGTTCCCCATTGTTTCATGTTTTTATAAGGTGCTACACATCTGCTCACTTGCTGCTTACAGACCCTTGTTGTAGTACACCGTAGTCGCTTTGGAATTTAGCTTTCGCGCCTTTTCCTGTCAACATGGAAAACAGTTAGGTACATTATTGTTCATTTATATCCATCAGATGCGCGCGCCGCTACCGCGCCGCCGCCGCCGCCCCGCTGCCCGCAAGATTCGAGGCAGAGGCCTTACAGTAGCATACGTTGTTGGGCAGACAAAGTTTTCGAAGATACGCAGTAATGGATTAGCGATATTCTTCAAAACTATTCAGATTGTGATTCAAAGCGTGTTACAAAAACAGGGTACCAGATAAGTGCGAGTCGGCCACATTCACAAAGGGTTTCTCACTGCGTCTGCTTACCACCAAAACCATTATAGTTAGAGAAGATTACCTAGCTGGCAAAACTTCACAGAAGTTATGGGTAGGTATTGATATGTACCTAATAACGAAAAAACTACTCATAATTTCAAGTACCTAAGTACCACCACTACCACCGTGTTCCTTTGTTAAATATTGTGTCAATAAGTGATACACACTATAATTTCTCTTACCTTTAAGGGTGCCTCTAAACTTGAGATGTTCATGTTGGCTTTCTGACTAAACAAGGCGCAGCACAATGGCGTAGCGAAAATCGCACAGATGCACACCATAAATAGTTGGAACGGAATGATGGCCTTCGAGTTGGGGCAGAAGATACACCGCTGAACCGCTGCGTTCGTTAACATTGGCACCAGTGCTGAAAAATAGGTAAAATCACATATAAGAAGCGGCAACAGAAAAATAGAGACTTGAAAGGAAATTGTTGAAGTAAAAAAACAAACGACACGTCTAATTCGCCGTACAGTCACGAGCACCAATATGTCAACACTTGGCAACTTTAAATTGCGATTTTTTCACGAAATAATGAATGCAACGTTGAAATACGACACTTTACATATACCTATGGGTTCGAAAATAAAGGCTCTTACACACAGGCGCGACGCGACAGTGCGACGCGATTCTGCGATATATATCCATAGAACAATTTCTATGGAATCGCGCGCGACACTTCACACAGGGGCGACTTGTCGCGCCGCGACACCGTCGCGGCGCGACGAGTAGCGCTACACCGTGTAGCCGCGATATCGCCGCGATATCGCCGCGACACCATACTAAATGTTCATTTAGTATGGTGTCGCGCCGCTATTCGCGTCGCGCTTGTGTGAAAGGTGTTGCGGCGCGATAATATCGCAGAATCGCCAGGCGACACGTCGCGCGACAAGTCGCGCCGGTGTGTAAGAGCCTTAATATGTTCCTACTAATATAAAATTTCATTAAAAAATAAAGGAGAAAATGACCTTTGAATAAAGCCAAGTGTATACATACTTTTGCTCGTGACTGTACCGCGCATGTGACTGAAAATAGAAAGAAAGAAAATACGTTTATTTGCGGCAAACATGACGCACAGAGAGAATACATAAACAAAAAAAATATATACCAAGTTGGGGGAAAATATGCGTCACATCCACGCAAAACGGCCATCGCTCAGCATAAATGCTAAGACCCTAATGCGAAACAGAGCCCCAGCGATGGTTTCACCGTCTAAGTATAACATACGTACTCATGCCGGGCACGGCCATGCTCACTCTGGATACGCATACAAGAAAGATGCCTGTGTACGCCGCGATCTTGGAGTTGCCCACTCGCTGTCCGTCCGGAGTGAACACGGGGGTTCCGTTTAGGATTTCACTGAAATAAATCATCAAGCTAGAATCAAGTCAGAAGAACTACCTGCAAATATGTATAGATCCAGAATGTCATTGTAGGTTCGCGAATATGGAACATAAGTAAGTAGGTACAGGCAGCGCTACTATGTGTGGGACCCCCCAAGCTTTAAAATATTCTACGGCTTTAAGGGGGAAGCGACAGGATAGCCTGCGAAATTCAAATTTTTAGCAATTTGCGGTCAGTGTAAGGTTGTGGGTTGAACACAATAATGATTCGCGACCGTAACGAGTATGTATTTACAAAATTATAATCATATTTGAATTTTGCGGGTACCCTGACACTTTCGCCTTAACATTGAATTTGTTACGACTATCCTAAGGAATACTTCCAAAAAGAGAGCGGCTTTACGTGGATTTAACCAACCAGCCAGGCGAGCTCGTTGCGATTGAGATGAATAAGTATCTTTTATCTTTTAAAGTACAGCCTATAGTTCGTGTCAAACTTTATGGTGGCTCTGAAGTGCGCTACTCGCTGCGCAGTACCCTCACCCCCGCTGACCCATTAAATTTGTAACGCAGTGACTCGCCTCATGTCCTGAGCTGCCATAAAGTTTGAATCGGGCTGTACCTAGTTGATGAAGCTGTGTGTACCTACTACTTAATTATGGAAACAGAATCAAGGCACTCTGTTATAATTTCAGTGAGAGTACATGTGTGATATACCAGTTAACTTACGTGCTCCTCATCATAGGGATATTAATGAAATTAGCGCAGCCTACAGCCGCGAAGGGGACCAACCGCGCGTACAGTGGATTCATGCCCTTGAAATAAGTAAAAAAAATGTAATGACAATGTCGTAATATAAGTAAGTAGGTAAATGCAATTTTTGTAGGGTTCAGTTTCCAAAGAGTGGCGTCGTAACTCTGCGACTCTCTCGCAGGGTTACGAGTTTTGGTATAAAATTAATGTATTTTTTTAAATAACACAAATACATTTATTTCATTAAAAAAAAAATAATATTTTGTTTTTGATTATGCCATATTTATTATCTTTAATAAACCTTCTTCCTATCGTGCATATTTCTACAAGATTATTTTTAGTATATATGCGAAACCCGAAACACGTGTCTAGTATTTTTATGTAAAGAATCTATGTACAAAATTTCATGATAAATAGTACCCAACGACGATATAACCATTATTTTTATTTATTTTTATACAACCATTATTTTTATTCTAAAATGGTCGCTGGGTAAACAAGCACACTTTTGTTGATCGCTCGTTGATGTCTTTTGGAAAAGTCTCGTTCTTGTATTAGACAATTCTAATGCTTCTATCCCTTTCTTTCCCTTTGTATCTCTTTGATACAAAGGGAAAGAAAGAACCTACTTAGTGTCGCTCGGTGTCCAACTTTTAAACTTTTTTGAATATTTTTGGGACAAATATAACATGGGGTAAAAATTATTGGAATCGATTCAGTTACTTATTCTGAAAAAACTATATTCAGGTTTCGCATATAAGTACTAAAAATAACGTTGTATACAAAATAGTTTCCATGTTTTTTAGCCGACTGTAAATTAATAATAATACTTTTAATTAGTAAATATACGAAGTAAGGTCGATTAAGGACATTTGGCGAATTATGTAATTAGTATGGACAGATAGAATTATGGTTGTGAATCTAAATGAGACACCACACAATTACAAACTTATCGGAATATAATAATGGAATCGAGGAAATAACAAAAGACAACGTGTTACGTAACAGTTTATTTTTATTAAAAGTATCTATGGCTGGTTGATGGTGGCACCCTTCGTGCACGGCGCGGTACGGCCCGGCGTAAGGCTGTATACAGAAAGAAAGCTGGAAACTTATAAGCGCTTACCGGCGTTTGACAGCGCTAGTCCGTTCTACACAAAGGAAGCAGGTTGAAGCTTTAGTTGAAGAATTTTAAATGGCAGCGCCCAGCGCTGACCAGTGCGTGTTGAAGCTGTCGGAACTTGTCAGCACCGTTCAGTGCTTATCGGCGCGCGTTCATATATTTTCCTGCGCGGGTTACTAGCTTTTCAGCTTTCTTTCTGTATACAGTCTAAGAAAAATCGTGTGACCTTATATATGACACGGTTTTATGGTACAGACGCCAGCACATCAAGCTACTACAATCTGTCAGATTTCTTTAATAGATTTTCGACTTTATTGCTAAAGCATAAGGTTCAAGGTTGATTGGGAAAATCTGACAGTTTCGGGTAGGTTGACCTGCTGGCGTCTGTACCTATACGGCGACCGCGACGGCGCGCGCCGCCGTGCCGAAGTGCCACAGTGTCGTCAACAAACTTTCATAGTGATCCATAGAACACTAACGACCGTGCCTACACACGGCGAATAAACCGTAGTTTTTCACAGCAAGGAAAACAATTTTCAATTAATTGAAATAAAATAATATATTAAATCATTTGTTTTGACATACATAGTTACTAAAGCCAAATTAAAAATATAACTACAAAAAAATTATTGAAATATGTATTTTGAAAATGGTAGGTAATAAATATACTGATAAGTATCCACAAATATATCAATTATCCATACTAATATTATAAATTCGAAAGTAACTCTGTCTGTCTGTATGTTACCTTTTCACGCCTAAAACATTGAACGGATTTCGATAACATTTGGCAGAGAGATAGATTGCATCCCGGGGAAGGACATAGGATAGTTTTTATCCCGATATTCCCACGGAATCGACACTTATGCGGGTGAAACCGCGGGTCGCTGCTATATTTAATATAGCAAAAAAAAATATCATAATGATCTCAAAAGTCACAATTTTATTGTCAGCTTAATACACAAGTCAATAATAATTGACATCACAATATACAAATATAATTACTTATGACAAAAAAGGAATATCTTTGGAATGTACTGCACATTATTGCTAAAACAATTCTTATTAAACCGCCTCCTTAGTGGTCAGATCGAAGGGCTCTTACAGTCCAGCCTTCTAGAGAATGCGTTATTGACACCTTAGTCAGAACGACAACTATTAGCTAACTAGCTTCTCCCCGTGACTTCGTCCGCGTGAGATTTCTTCTTCCCCCGACCCACACCGTCGCGACGCATCGTCTGCCCGCGCTATTACTTCGTTTTCGCTTAGCGTTCTTTTTTTCATTTTGCTAAGCTCCTAAGGGTCCTAGCGTGATGTTAAATAGCCTAAGCCTTCCTCAATAATTGGGCTATGAAATACAAAAAGAGTTTTTCAAATCCGACTGGCAGTTCCAGAGATTAGTGCGTTCAAACAAACAAACTCTTCAGCTTTATTATTAGTATATAGATAAAGATCAAAACACGTATTCATTTGTATGAAGCTGATAGATGTCCAGAACGCATTCTCTCGTAGGCCGCATTGTAATAATACATAGGTACTATGTCTCTTTCAGGCTAGCCACAAATTAACAATGAATTACTCTTCTTGTCTTTGAACATAGAGCATTCAAATTCGGTGATAAACTGCAGCCACATGTACCTACTGCGGCTTCTAATGGTACGAAACAGAGACGAATTTTAGTGTCAAAATGCAATTTTTTTTTAACAGATCGAAGGGTGAGTTTACATTAAGTTTCGTCGCTGAATCTATGGCACTGCCAGGGATTTTTATACGGCGAATAGGAATATAACTTAAAATTATGACAATAATAATGAAATTTCAATGATAATGCCTAAGGACGTGTCGCCGTATGCCTAATGATTATACTGCAGCATCGTTGCAATCAGTATGCGCTTGCATATAGAGATGACGATAGATCCTCTGCCGTGCAGTGCTACCAGTTGGTGCAGGCCAGACTTGTCCAGGTTCTCCAGATACTGCGTTTTACGCGCCTGGTTGTATTGTATACAACGCCGTAACTGGACAAGCAATCCACAGCTTTCTCTGTGACCAATCTTTCCTCACCCATTTTTAAACATTTAACAATAAAATAAAAAATACATTACTTACTTAAAAATAATCTTAACTTGGTTGGACCATAAATTATTGTAAAATAAATACCATATTTTTTTTTTCAAAATAAATACAAAAATAAATCTATAAAAATCAACATAAAGGGTGCTATTCAGAGCTACTTATTAATTCTGAGCTTCATGAAGCTATTTTTCGCAACAGTCGAAACTACAGTTCATGATAGACCTCGTATATACAACAAATTCAACACGTCAAAAATACATAATATATTCTTCTTTACAACAAAACAAGTGCAGTCTTAAAAACTAGTAGTAACAAGTTATATAGTATCTCTGGACAATAATATTATAAGCACAAAGCCTTGGGTCCCATAATATTATACCCCAAGTTGGGGGATTTGGGATAACCCCGTCAAAGATAAGAAACGGCGGAGTAAATTTCTCATGATTATTTTGTAGGTACACCGATTTACAGTCGATGAGAAAAAAAATCTACAGATAAAAAATAGTGAATGCTTTAAAACCTAAGATATTGTAAATGACATTCACCATCGATTCGAGTGATGGCAAACCTGATACCTGACGTCATCATTTTAACAAAATTGTTTCATGGCATTTTGTCTTAAACTTAATTTTAACTGCCTTAACAGAGAAGTTTCATCGTCACACTTGCTGCTTACAATCCCTTGTTGTAGAACACTTTAGTGGTCTCGGGAGATAACTCTTTTACTTTTTCCTGTAAAATAAAAAAACTGTCATTGTTTACACACTCACACACTGTCATGTTGAACTAGATGTAAACTCTGATTTTTATTTTACTAGACAAAAATGACAGCTAATATAGGTATGCTAAATAATATCATGTTGACAAAAAGATCGAGCAGCTGTCATTTATTTTAGCGAATTAAAAATCGGAGTGTAGTATAGATTATTGAGATAATAATATTATAATCAGTCTATGATGTTCGCCACTATTGGGACACATGCCTTCTCTCTGTGAGAGGGAGAAAGAATTAACCACGAGGACCCAGTGCGGGTTGTTGGATATACTGTATATCACATAATACCTTTAAAATTTTTAGTTTTAGGACACGCCGATTTCGTCACGGCTTTTTCTTCACTGTTTTGAGAACAGTGATAATGAAATTAATGTAATGCTGGCCCTGCGGTATTGGCCTAGACAGAGGCAGTGTCTTTATATAAGCGATCGACGTGCATTATAATGGCGATTTATTACGTACGTATTAACGCGAACGTCGCGATTATGGTCACAAACTCATAGGCGTAGATAGGGGGGAAGGGGGGGTGGGCCGTGGTGCGACGATGCGTTCGGGTTCCTCAAACAAAATGAACGTGACGATCGCTTATATTAGCGGATTTGAAGTGAAGTGAAATATTTTTGTTACCTTCAAGTTACTCTCAATAGTATCGATGCTAATGCTGGCTTTCTGTTCAAAGAAGGCGCAGCACAATGGCGTCGCGAACGTCACGCTAAGACACACCAGGGCTAGTTGGAACGGAATTATGGCCAGCGAGGTGGGCTTGAACCAACGCTTCTTAATCGCTGTGTTCGTTATTATTGGCACCAGTGCTGAAAACAATAAACAGAAATATAAACACAGAAACTAAGAGAATCGAAAGGAAATTCCGCAGTAAACAAGTACGTATCTATTTTATAAGGTGCTCGTGACCTAAATTCTCACTGTATTGTATTTCTTAACTAAGACATTTAATTCTATCCCTTGCTCACCATTTCACAGACTACCTAATTTAACTTCGAACTTGTGCCCTCTTAGCTTAGGGCTATATTTCACCGGTACACCATGGCGGCGCAACCACGGTCACGCTGCCAGCAAAATATACACAGCTTTATGGTGGGTATCTCACCAGGCATCCAAGCGGTTGCGCAACCAACCATACATTTTGGGGTCCGTGGCTTAGGCCCCCAGTGGTCGACGCACCTGTGGCCGACGCCCCCGATACGATTAATTTAATTCAAAGTAATTTTTGATCAAATGTACTGTCAGGCACAAAAATTGTTTTACAAAAATATTAAATTTACTTATATTGATTGTAAATATATGCATAACATTAAATCGTCATTATATTTATAACATAAAAATGCTTTTATATTAGAGGTATGTTTTGAAAAATTAAAGTCTTAGTTATTTTTCATTATTTATTTATATATCTCGTATTTATATATCTCGACAAGAAATCTAGTATTTTTTTTATATAAATCACAGTTTTCATCACCTATAATCAAGAGAATCATTTAACTAAATTATAATAATCAGTCTCAAATGTAATAAAATAAGATAGTAATTTTAAATAATCAGTCTTAAAAATTACTGCAGAGCAACTAACTTTTTACATAATGAAATGTTCTTTTATCTGTAAAAATAATAAATAAACATATTCAACTGTGAAACAAATGAGAATAATTTTACCTTTTTTTTTTTTTTTTTTTTTCAAGTTGGTTGAAGTTGAAAGATAAAATTTCCATAAGGTAATTTATTATAAATTAGCTGCTGCCCGCGACTTCGTCCGCGTGAAATGTATGTTCTGCCCGCGCTGTCAATTCGTTTTCGGTTAGCGATCTTACTGACTTTTTTTCTGTTTACTCGGCTCCTAAGGGTCATAGCGTGATGTTAAGTAGCGTAAAGCCTTCCTCAAGAATTGGGCTGTCAAATGCAAAAATAATTTTTCATATCCGTTGGGCAGTTCCAGAGATTAGCGCGTTCAAACAAACAAACTCTTCAGGTTTTTTATTATACTCTTCAAAGATCTTATACTTACAATCATCAACAAATATATTTCGAAAAAGATTATTACAGGATTTTATGTTGATAAAAAACTCTATGGCCCATAACTCCTTAATAGGTACCAACTCTTAACATCTTACATACGTGATAACTTTTAAACGAAATATCCGATTGAGATGAAACAAAAAGTATTTTACTTCTTCATAAATACTCTTGATAACATAATGCTTAATTTCGATAAAGATTAATATTACGATACATATTTAACGTAGTTTTTTTTTCTTCATACGATTTAATAATCATTTTGAACACAAAATCGGTTATTGTGATTAAACCATGATAGCTAGATATATGTTCTCGCGGACTTTTTTGTAGGTCTTAATGGGCTCTACAAACCCGTAGTACATCATTTTGTTCTATTGTCAAAAGTTTTTGCAGCGCACGCAAAAATAGGTTTTCGATTTTACACCTTGTGTTACAAAATAGCAATTTTATTACGGATCCCTAATTTTGAAAAAAAAAATATAGCCTATAGCCTTCCTCGATAAATGGACTACCCAACACTAAAAGAATCATTCAAATCGGACCAGCAGTTCCAGAGATTAGCGCGTTCAAACAAACAAACAAACAAACAAACAAACTCTGCAGCTTTATAATATTTGTATAGATAGCTTCTGCCCGCGACTTCGTACGCGGATCCTGTTGGTTATGCCAGCGACAACGGGGTAGTCAAAATCGAAGATCTGAAACGTCTGATGTCGAATTCTAAGAACCCGGAGACTGGATAACAACGGGATGCGCGAGACGTTTCGAGACGTCATTTTCAGGCAATAATGAACCAATAGGGTGGTAAACTTGGCCTTGCACTTTGAATGTTGGCATAAATGGGCCTCCTGAAATCTGTTTCGCAACAAAAGATGTCATTTGAAAGGCATTATTGTACGAACGTATGTTGTCCAAGAAATGTTTTGACTGTGATGGTCACCGATTAGCAGTGATCTTAATATTTCTGGAGGATTTTGTAATATTTCAATATGTACTTTCCCACCTGAGCAACACATACCGTTTGTTTATTTTTGCTATTTAACAGCTTCACAAAAAGTAAAATTTTTAACCATACCTCCGATGGCGGAATATGTGGCGTAGTCAATCATAGGAGTATACGTAAATGCACTCCGTTCCTTATCAACCCAAGGAAGGTCGCCATGCCCTACGGCTATATCTTGAGACACATCCGATTCTTCAGATGATATCGACATTCTGTTCAGAGAATGTCGAAGTCGATCAGAATTCAAACGTTCGTTGCGCTCTTCTTAATCTGTCTCTTCATGCCGTACTCCAGCAATTCTTTCTTTCTCACTTTCTGATTATGAATATTTTGTTGTGTGCGTGTTCGGAACAATGTATGATAATCTCACCGTATCAGCGGTCAGTCGCGCATCATATTCTTCACTGGTCTCTAGAGATCTGGATGTAGATGCGTAAATACGCTGAGAACGCAGGCGTGCTTCGCGATCCGAAGAGATTTCCACGGAGCGAGTTGCAGCCTGATGTTCTCAAACAGCATCAAGTCTCTCCTGACGCTCTTCGGTAGATTCTTGGGATCTTATGATCCTCAATCTTTTAGCTCCTTTGGAACATTGGGAAAGATTTGACCTCTTTCTAGGCATGGTTATAGTTTTATTATGAAGATACCTGATCAATTAAAATCTAAGTGACTGCTCCCCTACCAAGGGTGCCCAGGCACGGGATCGTCTGGCCCATGTGCTGGTTTGGTCCCTGGGGTGGTCACGGCGTGCTATGTGTTCTGGTGCGCCGGTGATGGGGAGTACTCCCCAGCGGAGGGTCCGGTGACGGACAGCCGCGGCGGGTTCACGGATAAGTGCTAACGCGTGCCCATGTTCCCGCCGTAAGCGGCAGAGGAGGACACAGTGGAGTTTTAGTGGGTTAGAGTCCCACATAACTGCACTATCTCCCCGTGGTAGTGCAGAATGCATGAGCATTTCTTCACGTTAAAAAAAATAAATGGGAGTTTTGGCCAGTAGAGTCAAATTTTCAATGATATACCATCGTCATCGAAAATCAGTCCTAAACTGTTACCGCCTTCACCGCGTGAAGATGAAATTAGTGATAGCTTTGATTTCCACATCAGATGTTTCTGATCTTCGATTTTTATAAGTCAACAGGAAATGCCCATCAGACCGAATAACTTTTACTAAGACGTCATTCCTATATGTGTTATGGTGTAGCTGGGCTCTTGGAGTTCCCCATCAGGTGTTCCAGATCTTCAAATTTATTCTCTCAGCAGAAAATCCTCATCACGTGGAACAATTTTTGCTATGGTACCATTTTTGTATCTCTTATAGTTAAGCTGGTCTGTTTCGATTCTGCATCAGGTGTTCAAGTTTCCAAGATAAATTATAGCCTGAATGTTGTCCAGCCATATAATAACTATACAACAAAAAAAAAAACATTCAAATCCGTCCAGTAGTTCCGAAGATCGGACGCGCAGGCCCGAGGCGTGTACGTACTCTGATAGAATACCTTATCAAATGTTCGCCGTGATTCTTTAAATTGACATAACTTTTTTATTTATGAACCGATTGACATGAAATAAACACTTAATGTTAAGTTAAGCCTACTACAATATATTAGTGAAAACCGCATCTAAATCGAATAAGCCGTTTCTGATATTAGCGTGCACAAACAAACAGACAAACAGACAAAAAAAAAATTAATTACAATTTCGGGTTCGGCATCGATATAATAACAACCCCTGCTACTTTTTTTTTATATATTTCCATTGTACAGACACCACTTTTCTACAAATTTATTATATGTATATAGATATAGATAGATGTATATTATAAACATTCACTAACATTTTATATGAAGTGTTTTTGATTTTTTGGATGTTTGTACATAATAAATATGCTTCTAATGGGGAAAAAGGTGTGTAAGGATTTGGTTAAGTGGCGATCTATTCTCTCTGCTATTTGATAGATAACTTTTGTTTAGCAAGGAAAAATACTTTATTATTAGGGTGAAACATTTTTCTCATTTACTGTACTAAGTGAACAAGCACAAAAAAAAAAAGATATTAAATTAATCGTATCGGGGGCGTCGGCCACAGGTGCGTCAACCACTGGGGGCCTAAGCCACGGACCCACATTTTGTTGGTAGCGGCGACTGGTTGCGCCGCCATGGTGTCCCGGTGAAATATAGCCCTTATTGTAATGCAACCCTAAGACATGGGGTAGCTACCATACTAACACTCCCTAAATGATAAAATACTGGCTTCTGCCCGTGACTTCTGTACGCGTGGAAGACAACTAAATTATAAAACATATCCTATGACACTCGGCAATAGTGTAGCTTTCCAGTATTGTGTATGAAAGAATTTTCGTAATCTGATCAGAGATTACCTCATACAAACAATTATAACATTCGTTTAGATAATATAATACGTACTCATGCCGGGCAGAGCCATGCCCACTCTGGAAATGCAAACGAGGAATATGCCTGTGGCGGCTGCAATCTTGGAGTTGCCCACTCGGTCTCCTTCCGGTGTGAAAACAGGGGTACCGTTCATGATTTCACTGAAAAGTACATGTAAGAGGTTAGGTATTAAAATGTAATAATTAGTGTACATACGACTATTTTAATGAATAGACCTCTACATAGTTCTAATAATAAAACATCAATACAAAAATCATCGTCAAAACGTCTGAAATTCTTACAGAAACACAATCATTTTACGAATACAGTAGCGGGACCCTGAAAATGCCTTCAGAAAATAGTGCATCAAACGTAGTTGGTGTGATTTTGTGAAATTGAATCTGTAATGCAATTCCTCTGTATTATTGTTACGTAGAGAATGCCGATAGTACCTAAAATCCGATTATATCGAAAAAAAAACATGTTGATACTTGACAGGACTTGGTCACTTTGAACAGATTTCGATAGTAAAACTAAACAAAACCTTGAAAAATAATTTGGTTAGGATATGGACACCCTACACGCACACTTGTAAACAAAGCGCTGACAGCGCCACTAGTGATGTGTGGTGTGGAGTACCTAAATATGTTTTGATATTCCAAATGTCATTAACATGATACTCGTAATGTCATTCTGGGTAGGTAGTAGTAGTTTTAGCACAGTACACTACACTGTGATCTTAGAATTGAAATACGTTATAATTTTATTATTTCAATTGTTAAATTTCTAAAGTAAACTAAAAGATTCATGAAATGTTGCGATCCTACGATCGATGTGATCAATAGACTTTATTAAAATGATGCTGTATCAACATAATCCAGGCTTATAAATTATAATTCTCATCCTGGTTTTTACGAAGAGTCTCAATTAAATTACATAACTAGCGAAACTCCGCAGATCTGATGAGTATCAATATCTAAAGACGGTTAAAAAAAGGTTTTATAAACTCATAATTGCAAGTAACTACACTACCAGCGGCCGTTGACCCCGTAATAAGATGTAGTTACGTGATTTTTTTTCTTTTAATTACAGTACGGCGCCATCGAGGGACAAACATCACATTCGCAAAACACACATTCGTTTGCATGAATCGGATCGTGTATCAAGAACGCATTCTCTCGTCGGCCGCACATGTGGATATCGATACCCGTCACGTCTACGGATGGAGTTTCGCTAGCTAATTTAATTTAACCCAGTATATACACCTATACAAATTACACAATACTATGGTGACAATAATAGTAGTCAACTCATGATACAAAATATGGTTTTAATGAACCGCATCGCTGCTATTTCAATAAAATTATCGTAGAACGTGATACGTACGTGCTCCTCATCATGGGGATATTAATGAAGTTAGCGCCACATACGGCCGCGAAGGGAACCAGCCGCGCGAACAGCGGGTTCATGCCCTAGAAACAATAGTTATTGTCAAAAATTAATAAAACTACGATAATAAATGCAAATTGACAAAAAAATACTGATTTAAACGAAAACATAATGGGTTAATTTGCAACTAAAAATAAATAATAAAGCTGCGCTCACACGGGCAATTATTGCCAGCAACTGTTGTCGCGAGGTTGTGGAGTAATCTAGTTTAAAGTTGCTCCATATTATTTCATAAGTACATTGATGCTATCGAGGGTAAAACCTGCAGGGTAATTAATTGCGCAACACGCAATGGAAATGCCTTTCTTTTGACAATTCAACAACACTCATTGCGTCATTTACATTGTCGAGCAGACGAATTTTTAAAACATATTTATGAAGTAATGTGTTAGCTATTTCCTTCAAAATCCTCACTTTTTAAGTTGCGAGATTGGGGTGCTAAATGTGGCTGGAAAGCCTAGGGATTGGCACTTGATTAGCAAAGAAAGGCCCAGCAGTGGGTGAAGTGATGTGGATGATGATGAGGACAATAAGGTCATAAAAAACTCTTTAAACGTCAAATATTTTTAAGCTACATAAGTTCGGTGTTTCCTATCCGACCACTCTGAAGAGGTCAAAGTTTTTTTTGAATACAGACATTTATTATAATGGTTAGTTGAGAATCAGGCAGGTTATATCTGAGAAGGTATCTTAAGGGAAGAACCAAAGAATCTAGAAATTTGATAAAATCAGTAATATATCCTCTGGCAACAATCGCAACATGTTGGGATCGCAGTAAATTTATATTGCCGTGACATCCTAACAGCATAATCAGCCTATACTGTTCCCACTGCTGGGACACAGGCCTCCTCTCTGTGAAAATTCTCATAATCCACTATGCGGGCCTAGTGCGGGCTGGTGGATATCACATGTCTTCGATTTTTTGGTCCTAGGACATGCCACGATGTTTTCCATCACCGTTTTTGAGAGCAGTTCGATTCTCGTAAGTCGGGGCCGATGCCACTCGGCCACCACTGGTCTCTGACGTCATAATTGCCCAAAATTGAGCAGTCAAGTTGTCCGTGTAAGCGCACCTTAAGAGTTCTAATTATTCTAACATAAAAACGGCCGTTGTAGTTACCTACTTCTAGACGAAATTATGGATACAAAGTTATGTAAAATCTACGTGAATCTAAATACGACGTGCCATAATGATACCTACACATATCGGAATAAATAGTACTTACGTACTATTTGACTTTGACGTCAGAGGTAACATAACAAGCGTAACATGTTTTAATGTTTACTATCACAATTATAATGTAAGCGATAAGTGAACTTTCATGACACATTAGGTAAGTAGGTATTGCAAATCTGTCAAACACGACGGCTGCAATAGGTCACGGTGCTTTGTGCAGGGCAGTATCGTAATAATAACAAAATATTATTGCTTTTAAGTAACAGAATTACCGCGTTTTTAGGGTTCCGTACCAAAATGGTAAAACGGAACCCTTGTGGTGAGACTCAGTCTGTCTGTCTGTCACAGCTGGATATCTCAAAAACTACTAATGCTATCAACTTGAAATTTGAAATAGTTTTAGATGACGTTTGCCCAACTATTTTGCAAATAAGAAAGAAATAAAAATATATTTTTTTTTGCAACGACATAAAGGAAGTCTGAAAAATTCGAAGTGGGGCTACTAGGGCATGTGGGGTACTTATCATATGAAAGAGCGCAGTTTGCACATTCTCGAATCTTTTCTCTTTTTTTTTAGACCGCATAGTTTTCGACTTTTGATGAAAAATGTAAAAAAAAGACCGTTCGAACTTCGGAGATATAATATCGTAGAACCATCTGTCAGATATCGAAGTCGCGTGACATAAAAAAAAACACTATGACGCGTGTTTTCCAATGATAAACAGTTCTTTATCTTACGGTTTTTCCGACACGACACGACACACCTCTATGACGTTTATTACCTGATAATATAACAATTAGCGGAAGTGTTGACACTACCGAAATAGAAGATAACGTTGGAAAAAAATACGCGATAGACTATCGTTTTGATTAGATACTTTTGATAATAAAATACACCTGCGGGCGTAATTGCGTAACTCAATATCAGTAGACGTCTTTCATTTTGACAGTTCTACAATATTCATTGCGTTATTTACGTTGTTGAGGAAACGTTACGCAGTTATTTATGGTGCTGGCCATAATTCATTGGCGTTATGATAATGAAAAGGAATGTTGTGATTTGGTAAAAGCTGTAAATATTAAAATCTGAGTGTAAATCATCGCACTTCCTGATTTAAGTACGATAAATGGTCGAGATTTTTCAGGAATTAAATCTACCATAGAGGAATCTTTCAATCATGATATTTTTTGCGAAATGGCACGAAAAACAAAAGTTTTAAGACTTGTAGCAAATTCATAGTGCTGCAAAAAAAAAACGTAAGAACTTTTTTAAATGCCTTTAGCGATTATGGTTGTTTTGCATGAAGGGGGATTCTTACCTTAACTTTACTGTTGAGGAACAGGGCAGTGCTCAAGGCACCTCCACACGCCGCACAATATGACGCTATTAATTGCCTGTAAAATAATACAAAAATCGGTTTTGTTACGTAGGTACCTAAGTACTATGCTATTTTATTTCCTGCAATATTTGTTTTTATTAAAGTTTCGTAACCCTAAAGGTGAGTTCAGAGAGGGTCATTTTCTAGAGCATTTCTATGTAAATGAACAAATGGTAGGAAAAGTACAAAAAGCACAATTAAAAAAAAAAACATTTCCATATCTCCCAAGTTATGGGGAATGCGTGTCTCTCTTCTTCACGCGCACATTCACAGCGTGTAACCAAGTGTACAAGACTGGGGCCCTAGTCTGCTATTTTTATAAATTCGTCATTCCAACACGATCCCATTGTCATTTTGCTAAAAGTTCGTAATCTGCTAAATTCATAATGGTCGATCATTGGTCGGTCAATGGCACAGAACATACGATACTCGTAACGAATTTAAAAGCAATGACTGCACAATGACGTTCTAATGGTAGGTCACTGATCAAAGGAACTGTCAAAATTTTAGCAGATTACCGCCTAAGTCAGTCATTCATTTGTCAATGTATGAGATTTCCATTCTATGCCATTTCTTTCAATGGAGTGTCAGTGGTTGACCATTGGAAAGTCATAATGACGTCATTATATTATTAGATTACCAAACTTGTCAAAATCAACACTTAGTACTTACTTTGGGGTGATAACAGCGTCGCCGGCTCGATTAGAATAATTGACAACAGCGTTAAACGTTTGATTGCACCATTGCCAGAACATAATGGCTGTGTTTGTTTTGTAGAACGTTATCATGCCTGGAAAATAAATCAAAATTCATATTTAATTGCTCTATACTGGCTTAGATGGTACGGCCACGTAATGATTAAGAGATGATGGTGAAGAGTTTCTCAGTAAAAACAGTACTGATTATCCCTGCGTAACGCCTGGGATGAGGAAGATCCCCGCTACATGGTGGTCCAGTATCGAGAGGGAGATGAAAGCGCAGAACCTAGCTCCTATGACAACCCAGGGCAGCTTGTCTTGGGGCCGCTGTACATGAAGACCCGACCCCAGCTAAAGCGATGGAAGAAGATTTAATTGCTCTCGACAGGTGGTAGGGTGGTTTGCGCCAACTGAATCCATGAATATCAGTTATAAAAAAAAAACAGCTGCTTCATAGGAAAGTGCTATGTGTGTAGTGCAATGCAAAAAGTGCAAAGTGCAATGCGACCTACGCAGTCAAAATGTATGCCAATGACCTGTGCGAAAATTTAATCTAAATTTTTGTTCAGCCGTTAAGACGTGAACATTTTTACAGACAACCTACGAGTTACTTTCGCTTTTATAATATTCGTATGGATCATAGAAATGTAAAAAATATATTATGTTATGGTTAGTCAGTTACTCACATCCAGTGATGATAGTATTCATAGGCGCCTGCGCAGACATCCGTCCGATTCTAATCATCTTCTCACCAGTGTCGGGATGGAATGCACTGTCGTACAGATATTTGGTCGCCCATAGTTTGTCCTCGTCATAACCGGGAGGCATTCTTTTTGATTTCCTGTTAACATGAAAAAAATACGAGTTTAGTTTTGGAACTTCTTTAGATCCAGGTTTAAAAAATTGAGCCGTTTTTTTAAATTTCGAACTTTATTCCGACGATGCTAAAGTTTAAATTAAAAAAAACTGACGTTAAAACAGAGTCTAAGTAGTCAGTTTTGTATTAAGAACTTTACGTTTGTTGAAATTAGATCGAAATACAATAACTGGCACCCACATTTCGATAGTTATGTTTTTTTCAGTCCCATGTAAAGGCGGTAACCCTATTGCCAACCACCGGGAACAAATCCAGAGTCCAGCAGAGTCCAACATACTATCAGTACCTAACAATGGGTTTAATTTTGACAGTTCAACAACATAAATTGCGTGATTTACGTTGTTGAGCAGACACATTTTTCGAACTTATGGAGCAATGGATTAGCAATATGCTTGAAAATTATTCAAATTGAGAGTAATAGTGTGTTACGCAATTAGGTTGCGGGCTCTTACAGAAAAATTGATCATGAAAAACCCAACAACATTTTGTCTTACCTGGGAATCGAACCCAGGACCACAATCATCGGCATCGTCAGCTGTGCTTGTGTTTTGATGTAGTTAAGGCGACTACATGACCTAAAGCGCAAACTTTCTTTTCTATGCGGTCTTTGTCGGACTGCATAGAAAAGAAAGAGAAGTGCGATGACACAATGCTAGTAATTGCAAAATTTGAAGCTTATCTATTTACAAAAAATCTATTGTTTGGACTAAAAAATTAAGACACAAATTCTTGGATATGTTGCTTGTAGAATAATCTGACAAAAAATCATAATTATTTGTATATATTAGTATGGTTTTTATTGTAAAAAGAAAGTTTTTAGAGGTATCATCATGATTTTTTTCTATCGTATCAAATTATTTGTATTAGGTATGTTTTCAACACACTATCTACCTAGCGTAATATCCTGAAGAATATCATATATTTTTCTGATTTTGTTTACTGCAGTCAATCATATAGGTACTTTTATTGTTTCTATAACTTGCGTTTTTTGCGTTTAGGTCCTGTAAGCCCCTTAACAGTAAAGCAGTCTTTGACTGATTACGTGTGGAGACATAATATCGTCACAGAATTAGCAAGAGCAGCTAGGGTAACACTGGGAGAGAAATCAAGAAGAATTCATTGGCACTGCAGACTCTAAAAACGATGAAAGAAAACATTATGAGGGAGGAAACTGGCGTTATTCTAAAACCAACCATAAGCTAAAGAAGAGCGGTGGCCGCACTTAACGGCCGTAGTGATTGATGGCTGTCATGAAAATGATGACAGCGACAAAGATTTAAATCGGTAGATTCACCCTACCGCGTCAAAAGATAGATGCGTTTTTGTTTAGTTTAGACATATCTGACACACAATGACGCAGTGACATTAACTTGATTGCCATAGAAACTCTATTTAATCATGTATGAGCTCCTCTTCTCAGTATGGATACCTTTTCGTGTGATTAGCGTGAATATATGACCGATTTTCATTACGGCCGTTATAATATAATGGAACCGTTTTCCTAGGACACCAAAGCTTGAGGCCAACCTGTACCATAATTGCGTAACACACTAGCAGTCTCAATCTGAATCATTTTGAAGGATATTGCTAATCCAATGCTTCATACGTTCGAAAAATGTATCAGCTCAACAACGTAAATAACGCAATGAATGTGAACTGTCAAAATCGCTACTGATAGTGTGTTAGGTACGCAATTACCCTACTGGTGGGTTACAGCCCGTTCCGCTCCCTTCAAAAGAAAAAGAGGACATGAGAACATTATAGGCTGATTGGATTGCTTTAAATAAATGATGTTAGAAACTACGTGAGGAAAGTTTGGATGGCTTTATAGCCATTCTGTTTCCTGTTCCAAACGATGGATGGCCTGTGTGAAGACGATGATATGCCTAAAAAGGGGGTGATTACCGAGATGTAGACGTAGAGAAGTATGGTATGGAGAAAGACATGTTGCGCCGACCCCAAATAAATCGGGATAAGGGCAAGAGAATGAAAAGAAAAGAAAACATTATTTATTTATATGCGGTAAGTACGCAGAAAAAGAACACAAACACAAAAATATGCGTCACATCCACGCAAAACGGTCATCGCTCAGCATAATGCTACGACTCTATGCGAGACAGAGCCCCAGCACTGGTTGTTGGCGATGGTTTAAATAAATGAATATGATCTTCAATAACAATAATATTTAGTTTATCTTCTTTTAATTCTTGTGACCAGTTAATATTTTTCAAACAAAGTTCAAACGCGAGGCGGTATCGCGATTGTTTTACTAAACACCTATATCATTTACAAACTTATCATTAAGTTTAATGAAATATTTTATTAACATAATGATTCGATTGTTATTAGAAATAACACACACACACACATAACATGCCTGTAATCACCCAAGGGTTTAAAGTCCCATGCAACAGGGGCGAGTCTATTCCGGGCACAAATCCACACTCTGGGCTGTTATTGAATAATACCTATTGGACAAACCCAATACCACTTTGCCCGATCTGGGCATCGAACCCTCATGCTCAGCAGTAGCGCTTGCAACCACTAGACCAACGAGGCAGAGAATCCAGAGATAAGTAAGTTATAGGTACTTAATTAAAATCATCGACATCATTTCAGCCGAAAAATGTCCACTGCTGGACATAGGTCATAGGCCTCCCCAAAGCACCTCCACTTCGACCGGTTCTGTGCTTCTCGTTCTCGTATCCAACGGGTTCCTGCGGCCTTCCAACGCTACTTCTTCCGGTACGCGGTCGCCACTCCAGAACCTTTCGGCCCCATCGGCCATCTATTCTGCGAGCAATGTGCCCTAGGCCCACTGCCATAAGTTTGGCAATTCTTCGGGCTATGTCAGTTACCTTGGTTTTCCTGCGGATCTCCTCATTTCTGATTCGATCACGCAGGGAAACTCCAAGCAAAGTCCTCTGGGTGACTTTTAGCCTTCTTATAAGCTATTGCCTATGAATGATCTTGTTGAATACTTTTCAATTTACGTTAAACCGAGTAGTAGTTAGTACATCAAAAAGTGCCCCGTTTCGTTCTGCGAGAGATAAACAAACTGCAGACTTTTCTCGTAAGCGTAATCTCAACGATATTAAATGTTTTTCTTGCGGTGAATTAGGACATAGACAGGCTTCATGTAAAAAGAAACCGAGAATTGATCAACCGCCAAGTAGTTCGTCAAATAATTCTATGACAAATTCTACATCGGTTCTTGTACCGACTAAGTCCGAACCTTACTACGTTTTGTAAGAAACAGGGTCATAAAGCCGAAAATTGTTTTGCTAAGCAAAGGTCAGAAGCTCCAAACAAAAGTAGCGTTAACTTCTGTAACGAGTTTGTAAATATACCAAAAATAAAGACGTTATTGCAGCAATCATACAGGACGTAGCGGTCGATTGTTACTTTGTGTGTTCGCCATTTTTGTTATTGGATTTCTAATATTAAATTGTTGTCAGTTTGATTCGTTTTAAATTTACTTCCTTTCTGATTTAATTTCCAAAAATATTATATAATGTAAGGGGTAATCAGGTGAAGCGGCCCGGACGCGCGACCGCCGTTGTACTGTGAGATTACACGAGACCATTTATGCAATTATGCATCGAATCATTTCAATAGCGGCTTGGCTGCCGGGCCCCCGTCGGGCCCCGCGCTCATGCCGCTTCACCTGTTTAGGGCCTTAATAGTAAGATAATCATCTATAGAGATGATGAACACACCTGAACGTCTCGACGACTTTCTTTGCCTCATCTAACTGTGCGTCTGTAGCAAACGCGTTCAGTGGGTTTGTGAGCATAAAAAAATGTTTAGCTCGACCCATGTACGTACTCTGGTCAAACCTCGGCTGGTCTATGTTTATATACACCATTTTGATTTAGGAACTCTGCAACAAAAAGAAAACAAATATTATCATGACCATAGAAATATAAAAAACAAAATTTAAAAACTACTTTGATAAAGACATTGATCAATTAAATCCACTGACCCCGACTCCATAGGGCCTGGGGGTGTCCAATGGTATTGCTAGGAGGCCCCAACCCCTTTCCCTCCAATATTTTAATTGGGATTAATTCTCATAAGGAGTTATGTAAGGATAGTAGCAGGTGGCGTTCTGAAGTTTCTGCCTTCCCCTATGCTGTTTTGAACACTTTGAAGGCTCTAACTCTCTTTCATAACTAATCAACTTAGTTGCAGCCCACTGCTGGACAGACCCAGTGGTTTAGGCTGTTTATTGTTTGTCAGTGAATTGATGAATTTAAGATTTTCTTATTTATGAAAACCAATTAAAACTATTTGGCCCTATTCCCCTGTATTCATTAACGTTGCTTTAAGTAGCAATTAAAGATTCTGTTCAACCATGCATTTTTGACGTTCAAACGTCACTTAACTATAATCATAATTTTTAAATAAACCCCGTATGGCTGATTTTACCAAAGTCAGATATCTTTAATTCGTGGAATAAAATTGACGTCTGACAGTTCTAGTATGGAAAAGCTGTTAAAAATTCAAAATTTATTCTCAGGATAAGACATTTAAAGGTATAAAAGTTTCGTGGAATGCGCCCTTAGTCGGAGATAATTATGTTCATTCGTTCCAGTTAGATACAATTTACAAGTTAGGTACAATTCGGTGCGCACTTTATCTCAACCAGACGGTTGCTTAACAATTAAAAATGTTTGTGTAACTTCAGATAAGGCGGGTAATTAGATAATTTTACATACTCGCTGAAGGCGAAGACATTATTATTGTTATCGTTGACAGAATTTCAAGGTTCCCTGAGCGAGTGTGATTCTTACATCATTATTTATCTCGGGCATAATGGAATGAAACTGATTTAACCGAATTAAGTAAGTACTTATAATAAGTTAGGGCGTAGTACCTAATCGTACGTCCAACCCGATCCAAACTTTATGGCGGCTCTTTGAAGTGCCCACCCCTCGCCCCCCGCTGACAGGTGATTTTTTTTTTACTGTGCAGCGACTCTCCTCATGTTCCGAGCCACCTTATAGTTTGAATCGGGCTGTACGTTCTTACATATTGCGGCTCTCAATAAAGCAAGCCCTAAAGTCCTAAAATATTTATTCCGTAAGTATCAGAGTACGTTATTAGTGTGAATACTCAAAGAATAAATAAAAAACTTTTGGACTTCCTTAATATCAGAACATGTGAGAGGGAGTGGGCCGTAATCTACCACGCGGCCAGTGCAGGTTGGTAGATGTCACTTGTCTTCGAATTTTTGGTTCTAGGACATGCCAGTTTCCTCACGATGTTTCCCTTCACCGTTTTATGCAAATCTGTGCGTTAGAAGTGTTAGAACGAACAGGCAGTTTCGCTTGTTGTAAAACACAAGTTATATGGCGGAACTACTGCGGTTTCGCGGCGGAGATGTGATACTCGCCTGAAGGCTTGGCGGGATATTCAGTGTCAAGAGCCATCTGACAGAAGATTACTTACAATTTATTCTCGCTTTTGATTTTGCAACGCAAAGGTGTTCCCTTTGCGTATGCTCCCACCAAATCGTGTGAAAAGGGGTTCTATTTTGTATTAAAGAACTAAGAAAACTTGCTAACAACGTATCATAATTTTGTGAATTTTGTCACTGAGCAACTTAGAAATTTGAAAAGTGTCAAACAAAAAGTACTCTGTGGTGTCAAAATAACAAATTTTTTTTACAGGTTCAAGAAGGCGATTTTATTTAAGTAATAACTGAAAGAAGTCTAGTACAAATACTTGGTTTTAATCGCCTCTTTGGAAGGCACTTGGGTGGGTACTATGCTGGTCATCACCTGCCTAGCCTTTTCCCAACAAAAAATGTTGGGGTCGGCTTCCAGTCTAACCGGATGCAGCTGAATACCAGTGTTTTATAACCGGATGCTGCTGAATAACGTACTGGGTATGCTGGTATGCACAGAATTACTAAGTAAGTAAGTACTATTAGTTATTCTGTGACAGAATGCGGGTACAACAACGCAAATTCGCGGTCGCAAGCGCAGCAATTCGATTCAGAGATCGAGCATTGTTTTTCGAGGTTTTTATTAAAACCGTTTTCAAATATCTTTATTGCGAGGAAAGAAATTCGCGAAATAAAAATAATTACTTGCGCAACTAAATGATTTATTTCTGTAAGTAGGTTTGTACAAACACTTTTACACGTCAATCTTATTTTTAGGGTTCCGTACTAAAATGATAAAACGGAACCCTTATGGTGAGACTCAGTCTGTCTGTCTGTCTGTCTTTCACAGCGGGATATCTCAAGAACTACTAATGCTAGGTATCAACTTGAAATTTGGAATAGTTTTAGATGACGTTTGCCCAACTATTTTGCAAATAAGAAAGAAATATAAATATATGTACCTATATTTTTTGCAACAGGGACTGAAAGGGGGTCTGAACAATTCGAAGTGGGGCTACATATTATTTTTTTTTTTTAGGCCGCATAGTGTTCGACTTTTGATGAAATATGTAAAAAATATTATCGTACTCGCCGATGAAAATTTAAAAACATGATGGTACGGAACATAGTTGGGAGAAGGCTAGGCAGATGATATGATGGTACGGAACCCTCGATGCGCGAGTCCGACTCGCTCTTGCCCGGTTTTTTAAACTAGATGAGGTCGGCGTTTCCTATCTATCAGCTCATGAGAGATGACGACTAATAGAGAAGTAGGAAATACTTAGTATGGAAGAAAAAGACATGTTGCGCAGAGTCCAAATAAATTGGGTTATGGCAAGAAAATGATAAGCTCATGCCGAAAGCAGAAAAGAATGAAGGAAATGCTGAAAAAACCTATTTTTTTATTTCGGCACGCCAACCAAACTGGATATTTTACCACCCAAGTTAAACATTTGCACCAAAACAGTCCCAAACTATTTAAAACTTAAAGGCTCGAATTGATTACGTAATCGCGTAAGTCCCTACACCCCAAAGAGTAAGAGCAGCGGCCGGTGGGGTCTTGTGACGTCGGTCTTGTCTGGGTCTTGTAGTAAAACTCAAAGTGAAAAGACATATTAATGGTACCCTCCCTAAGTCCCTATCCTAACCATTCATAGTCGAGTCGTAAAAAGAATCATGGAGATATCAACATGATAATACAAATCAAAGCAGATAAACTTCTATCAAAGATTGATGTAAGTAGATATTGCAATCTGTTTTTAAACCATAAGGTTTGGCATGGCAGAAAGTTATTTAATTTACCCCGTATAAACGGGGAAAATTATATAACTTTCTGCCATAGGTTGGTAGTAAGTACATTGTGAACTAGTTATCTATTGTATCTATTGAATATTTTATCCAATGATTAAGCGGCGCAATTAAACGCTCAATACGACGTAGAGTCGCGGTGGGTCTTCTAAAAAATTTGCAAATGTTAATTATTGCAATAAATTCAACTCATTCAAATTCAAAGCCAATTAAAAATTCGGGGTGAACGTATTGTACTCTTTTGTATGCAAATATAAATAGGCAAACTGAATAGATACATAATGAAATTAAAACCACGTTAAACATAATAAATAGGTAATCAATAAGACTACTGACCTATGACTTCTTATCAACGATTTAACAAGTATCTTACTATTCAAATAAACCGGAGAATATTATCATTGATAAAGAGGTTCATCATTAATAATGTTATCAAAATCATTTTATCTTAGGTCTCAGATCACGACTACAATAGTTTTGTGAATTAAAATAACTATGCATCTAGGCATTTGCATTAATACTTGTAAAAGCCAACACAATTACTTACATTTCCCTAATTTTTACAGTAACTCGTGTATTCAATCTAAAATAAAATTTAGGATTAAAAAAAACACTCACCGATTTCACACTTGTGCGACCTTTTAACTTTAACGTAGCAGATTTAAAATGAGGCTGATAGAAAATTCACAATATCCTAGGGCTTACAAAACAATTAAATATACGGCGAAGTCGTCGCATGCATTCTGTATCAGTTTTTTTGCCGAAATCACTTAATTTTTACGACGACGAGTTCAAATGTTGCGCCGTGACAGCCACTTGTATGGTGACGTAAAAATCAATTCCCTCGCACTCGGCATTGGTTCGATAATTCAACGCAGGGTTGCTAGTATTCTGTTTCATTTCATACTACTAATTTTTATTTATTTTTGTTCGCTCTTATTAATTATACTTAGAACAGTTAAATAAATGTGTGTGTGTGTCAGTAGTACAAGCCCTGACTTACTAGCTGTATCTACTGGGTAAGTCATGGGTTCGAATTCGAACTAAGCACTTTTTATTCTCCGGCGAACGGCGTGCGGCGGGCGTCATCAATATTTTTATCAGACATAATTATTTACCGGTTCCGAAAGGGTTTTCTAAACTTGCAACTAATTAAAATGACAACGTTTCTTTCTACGTAGTGAAATTAACCTTGACCAAGCAGTATTTACTATTGTATAGTTAGATAATTAATATTGTAAAAATATAAAAAAATTCTCAAAAGTATCATTTAGTGCTTTAAATAAGAAAAAATTTGTTTGAAATAATGTGAATGTGTATGTTATGCATTTGAATCATGTAAATTGAAGAGCTGTCATTTACCTTGGAACGGAACGCTTGATAGGTTAGGTTACGTCTTTGCAGGAATTTAATCCAAAAATAATTGTTTAGAAAAGCTTTTCCCTGTAGGTTCTATAAAACATCGAGGATGTCGCTTCTTAATAGAAATGTGTGCCGTGCCCTGATGCAGGTACAGTACGAATTCGATTGATTCTTTAGAAAATGAATAAAATTATTGCCAATGTCGTGCCCTGGCTGTTTCGTAACTTCTCTGTTATGATTTGCCGTTTCGGATATTGTTTATTAACACTCATGTTTTACCTAAACTGCCAAACATGATAACATTATCATGTTATTGCCAGGTTATTGTTATGGAAATGTGTTGTAATAATATTTAATTTTTCCTGAGCGTCTCACGTGATCTCCGCTAATAATATCTACTTGAAACCGCACTTTAATATGCGTCTAAATTTTCTTAATGAAAATGACACTTGAGAACTCTAAAAGTTGTGGTCAGTGGGTTGTCTTAGGAGTATTTATGTATATTGCCTAGGTTCTGCATTTTTGTTGACTTGTTTTATCTTTAACTTCATTATGACGAGTTATGTGTACCACAAGCAGTACAAATTTGTACCTGCTCGTCCCTGAGAGGGGCAGAGTGCCCCATAAACTTTTGCCGGAAGTAACAAAATTAACCTGCTTATTTTTCCAGTTCATTTAATAAGACTAATGTTGAGAGTTTTTGTCATAGCTGCAATAATAATTTAATCTTAATATTTTCCCAGGGATCCTATATGTGTCATGCAAACAAAGGAGTCCACACTACAACGGTAAACGCGGACAAAAACGTATGTTACGCTCCACGAGGTATCAGCACGCTGGTGAGCATACTAACTGTCTACTAATACCCCACACTATCAATGGTAATGAAGCAAGTACAATATTATTGTATTAAAATTTGTCCTGTCCAAATTTCAATATCATCATTTCAGCCAAAAGACGTCCACTGCTGGACATAGGCCTCCCCCAAGCACTTCCACTTCGACCGGTTCTGTGCTTCAAAATTTCAATATAAATAATACAAATATCCCATAAAAAAGCACTTTCAGTTTTTCCTGAATTTTCTGAGAAAGTTTTCCAATTTTTCTTACCCTTAGCCACTTAATAGACCTTATACAAAACTATCTTGAATTTGAAAATGGCAACTGTAGTGACCCAAAGTCTGTAGATAGTAGTTTTCCTTTGGCAACTGCTGTGACTATGGACTGACAAGTGGTTAAAACCATATGTGGCAAAAAAAATTGTTAGATGACAATAGAAACCAACAATCAGCATTTCATTTTTATAGAAGTAGAATTTTCTTCTTTTTTTTTTTCGTTGTATTTCTTTTTGTCTTGCAAGGTGCACTAGTAGGGTAGCTAAGGCTTTGCTTTATGTATTCAAGCCCACCTTAGCTGTTACAATGTGGTAGTTAAATTGTTTAAAAAAAAAAACAAAATGGTCACTAGTTTTACAGAATTAATTAATTTGGTTCGCCTTCATAGAAACTTGCTTCATTACTTTTAATTACATCAACTATTTATAATTATTATTCAAAATTTAAGCAGATAGTTTCACAGAAATTATTTAATTTTTTAAGTTTTATTTGGCTCTTAATTTTTGTATGGGATACATTATTTTTAATGTGAAATTGAAATTATAAATTCTTTTTAAAATTGCTAAAATTATACACTTTTACTTAAGTTTTAGTATGAACGTTCCTTGTAAGACTTCTGATGATCCGTAAGCTATAAATTATTGCATTAATGCATGCACTTGCTCCCATTTTATTGTTTTTAATTATGTTTTAAAAGATACCATTCTATTCTTTTAAGAAAAAGACAAAAGCCTTGCCTGTTTATTTTCATGAATTCCAAATCAAAAATGATTTTATTTAAGTTTTGTTTCCCTTCTTTGGGTATATTATTAAAGGTATATCTAAGTTCCTTTGGTTTCATAATTAATTACCTATTTATGTTGTAATATTGGGTATTTTAGTTTTTCATATTCTTTAGAAATATGTAACTAAAATGTCTTACAACCTGCAAGAGTTAACTTGAGACTTCGTTCGGATGACGTAAGCGCACGGTACCGAGGCGGCGTCGTCGGTCGATAGCGAGAGCGGTAACAGCGCAGGGGTCGGGAGGGGCCGAGAGAGAGCGGTAACAGCGCAGGGGTCGGGAGGGGCCGCTCGGGTGTCAAGTTAATTCTTAAGGGTTGTAAACCTTGTACAAAATTGAAAATTTGAAATACCAAATTAGTACACAAAATACCTACAGTAACAAATCATCTTCACACACTTTGGCACCAACAAACACACACAATATTGGCTCAGAGAATAGGATGGTCCTATAATGTAGCATGGTTTTATACTAAATGGTTTTATACTAAACTATGTTCAATGTTAGATTTAGTTGAACACCCTTTAACTGCAGACAAAAATAACAACAAAAAGAAAATGCATGTTCAAACCAAACATTGGTTCATTTAAATTTATTTTGGTTCTAAAGTTGGATTTATCGTTAAAATATTTATTTGATAGAATTTACATTTATTAAGTATTAGCTACCAAAACGTACAAAGGTACCTAAGGAGAAACACATGCAATGGTTTTTTTTTTAATGTCTCATACTTCCAGTCAGTTAAAAGCATTCTGATTAGAATTTATGTGTAGCATGCAACATTCCAGTCCCTCTGTGTTGTCCAACGCATTGTTAACTATAACCCTGGGTCATATAACATAACTGATAGTGTATGTGTTCACTGCTGTGTACAATAAAATGCACTGATGTTCAGCTGAATCTAGGTAGACTGGAAGAGAACATTTTAGTTAAATCAGGTAAGTCTCTAAAGAAAAATATACATAACTGCAAATATGTAAGTATATTGATATTTGTGTATATTTATGTATATATTGACATTTAAACTTCGATTGCATTAGGCATCGAATTCTAAATGATGAATTAAAATACTTCAAAAGACAAATAAAAGACACCAACCCACTAAACTTTGACTAAAATCAAACAGTGATTTTTTTATTTTATTTATATACTTTCAGCCGGTGTTGTCCCACTGTTGTTCAACCACCATTTATCGTAAATATTTTTTATAAATCTATGTAGGTAAACGAAATTTTAGGACTCAAAATATTATAAAACTCACTCAATTCATATTTATTTTATGAATGAGCACAGAGCGCAGTAGTAAATCGTCTATCATAAAAGTACGATAGGTAATAAGGTAAATGAAATAACGGATCAAATCCTTTATTGCCTGTTTTCACTAATTCTAGTGCTGTTGAATTTGCAACGCTCGGCTTAGCGTCGAAAGTTGAAAATCCAATAACGCGCTTTTATGTTTCGCCTTGTGTTAGAGAAAACGGGCATTTATTTTTATCAAAGGGCAGTAAGCTATTTGTTGTCAATACTCCTACATGTGGCGATAGTGTCAAGTCTACGACCATTTGACCTAGCCCTTGTTATCACTAGTCATATCGGTCGCTGTAAATCCTAGCGATTGTTTCATAGTATGAATAGTCTCGTTAATTATTATTTGCATGCACTAATTGCGTCTCGCGACTGTGACACGTGTATGAGATGTGTTTATACATACAATGATGTTTGTTAGATGTAGGGAATAAATGTACAATTAAACCGGTTGACAGGGACATCGACGTGTAACCTGATAATATGAATTCATTGCATGATTCAGAACCCCACTGCGCTAAAAGTATCGTCATTATTAAAAAAAAAAAACAATAAATGTTTCATACATTGTGACCGCCTTCTATGAAACATCAGTTTTTTTTTATATCCGACGAAAATTGTATAGGCAGTCAGGGTTCAGAATCATGTACTGAATTCATAGTTACAGTTTTTCAAACTTTTTACCTGAGGGGCAATTCTCGTGTTTTTAAGAACGTTCCCATTCTATTCTCAGTCTCAATCTGTCAAAAATATATTTCTATCAATTTCCCTACATTTTTGACATTGATTGTCGCTGAGATGAGATTGTGACTTGAATTTGAACGTTTTTTAAGTGCGAGAATTGGCGTAAATTAAGTTGATTTTAGAATGACTAGTACTATTAAAAAAGTCACCAAAATATTTGCGCAAACTGAACTCTATCTGTAGGCATATTAAAGTAAATTTTCCCAAAAACATAAGTATTTGTATAGGGAAGCTCAGTTGATATATCATACAAACAACAAATATTTCATTTTATTCCGGCCACAGATTAGGCCATCAATCGTACGATGGTGATAGCCGAATCTCTTTACGGCTTTCGCAATACCTTCCATTTACAAAATGAAATCAAGGAAATCTAATCCAAAACGAGAAATTCGCGGGCGAACTTATTACACGCATAGAACAATATGAACTGTAACACAATAATAATAAGTGCTGTAATATGTTTATTGAATGTGTAGCAATCAAGTTCGACGGAGGGACGCATTAAGTGCACATTGATCCCCGGAGATGGAGTCGGTCCCGAGCTCGTCTACTCAGTACAGGAGGTCTTCAAGGTGAGAAACTTCGACAAAAATAATATATAACTTGTATGCACCGAAACTCTCTTTACGAATGCCTAGAGTTTCGGGCGTATGATGCCCCCTATTACATGGGACATAACTGGTGAAATGTAGGTTTACTGTAAATACTCTACCTTACCCTTTTGGGAATATAGGAGGGATGGTATGTATGTCTTACTTATTTCTCTTTCTTCAAATATATTAATTTTTAAACTCTGATTGCTAAAATGGTTAAGTAAAGAGAAACTTAACATGCAGTATGTCGGAATGACCGTCCACATATCTGAAAAAACCCCGGATAGTCGCCTGACATGACTGATAAGTATTAGGTTCCTTAGCCGGATGTTAACTTGACGAAAACCCCGGATAGTCGCCTGACATGACTGATAAGTATTAGGTTCCTTAGCCGGATGTTAACTTGACGAAAACCCCGGATAGTCGCCTGACATGACTGATAAGTATTAGGTTCCTTAGCCGGATGTTAACTTGACGAAAACCCCGGATAGTCGCCTGACGTGACTGATAAGTATTAGGTTCCTTAGCCGGATGTTAACTTGACGAAAACCCCGGATAGTCGCCTGACATGACTGATAAGTATTAGGTTCCTTAGCCGGATGTTAACTTGACGAAAACCGGAGCAACTACGAGTAAATTCAAGACGCTCTCAAATCAGCAAGTGTTTAGGTTAGGTATTGTCGATATTGAGTCAGTTTTATTATCTTTATCAACTCAGCATTCAACGTGTAAAATATACTATGTTATTAATTCGTTTGCTAGGCGGCAGACATCCCAGTTGACTTCGAGTCGTTTTTCTTCTCCGAAGTGAACCCAACATTGAGCGCGCCGCTAGAAGATGTCGTCAACTCCATCGCTAGGAACAAGTGCTGTATCAAGGTAAATATCATATTCATAAGATATAAGTCAAGGTAAGTTAGTTATTTTTATTAAGCAAAATAATTATATTGGATCCTGGATCGGCAAACGAAATACGGGCAGCCGCTTGAGACAAATAACTAGGAAATCTGTCAAAATTAGAAACAATGCTTGTCACCTCTCGTCATCATCATCATCATCATTTCAGCCCGGAATAACCCACTGCTGGGTATAGGCCTCCGCTTTCCTCTGCCATACTTCCCGCACCCTAATTGCGTAACACACTATCAGTAGCAATGGATTTCATTTTGACAGTTCAACAACATTCATTGCGTTATTTGCGTTGTTGCAGACATATTTATCAAACATATGGAGCAATGGATTAGAAATATGCTACAAAATGATTCAAATTGAAAGTAATAGTGTGTTACGCAATTAGGGTGCAGGTTCCGTGCGTCTCTCATCCAGGTGATTCCCGCGACTTTGACGATATCGTAAACCCAGTGCGCTTTTGGACGGCACTGGTTTCTTTGGCCTAACCTTGGCCACCATTCGGTCACAGCTTTACTCCATAGGCCATCTCCTCGTCTAGCTATATGTCCTGCCCAACTCCACTTGATGCGCAGCGCATCGCCCTGTCCCCGACGTCGTAGACTCGTCGTACCTCTCGTTATTTTGTCATAAAAAATCGTTTTGACAGTATCTGTTAAGTAGTCTATAATCGTTCCTACTGCTCTAAAAACAGCATAGATGTTCTCCCGTATCGGCGTAACTTATCCGTGAATTACTAACATGCCGTAGTAAAAATATTAGTCATGAAGCTAAGTGACAACGGAGCTGACTACCCCCGGTGCTCAAGACGTGCGTTTAAGGGCGAATTTCGCCGATGAAACTGAACGCAATCCGGTCACATCTGAACCGCGTTCAAGATCTGCCAGTGTCATTATTGTTGTAGAATATTGACACTGGCAGCTCTTGAACACGATTTAGAAGTGCTGATCGCGTTATATTTTATTGCAATAACATGGTGTTTATTTCTGTAATTAGATCTAATAAGACGCTTTAACACGTCAATTGTTAGTTAATATTTTAAAACTAGATGGCGCTAGCATTTCCTAGCTGACTGATGCCTGAGAAGAAATGCTGAAACAAACCCAAAGGTCATGATCTCATTCACAGTCAAAATATTATATTATTAGGTTTGCCCTAAGTAGCTAAAGCCTCCCGCGGCAAACCTAATTTATAATGCACCCAAGAATAAAATGCCCGCACACTTGCAACAAAACCACTCATATTTCCAGGGTATCCTCGCAACCCCTGACTTCTCACACACCGGTGAGCTCCAAACCTTGAACATGAAGCTCCGTAACACACTGGACCTCTACGCCAACGTGGTCCACGTAAAGTCACTGCCCAATGTAAAGAGTCGCCACCGTGACGTCGATTGTATCATCATCAGAGAGCAGACGGAGGGAGAATACTCGGCGCTTGAGCACGAGAGCGTGCCCGGTAAGATTGGACACTGACCTTTTTTTACATTTACGTGTTTTGAAGGATGGTTAGAAACACTTTAAAAAAACCTACATTTACGTTGCAAACTTTAATGTTTCTGTTAACCTTTTGAACGCCAGAGCATAAACGCACGCGCGTACCCTCCACGCCAAGCCACAATTTTAAATATTTATGGTATACAAATAAAAACGCACAAAAGTAATGATTTAATTGTTTATTTCGTGATAAAGTGCACCGCATTTTTTGTCACATATTTGTGTCGCTGGCGTACAGGGCACGCGCTTGCTTGTCACGTATATGTGACAATGGCGTTCAAAAGGTTAAAGATCATGGTGGCACTCCACTTCGCTGTTTGACCGAACATTTACATGATTAGATTGCGAACGTTCTTAAAACTACGGGAATTGCCTCTCTGATTTTCTTAAGGTGAATGGATAGTGGTAGACCGCGAAATTCAAATTTGAAACTGACCTGCAAATTGCATAAAACGTAAGAAAATTTGAATTTCGCGGTCTCAACTACCCATTCATCTTAACTCATATTTCAAGCAACTACGGGGTCAACGACCGCAGGTAGTTTAGTTACTTGAATTATGCGTTTAGAATATAACATAATTATATTTTTGTTTTATCGTGTTTACATTTAGATATTTGTGTGTAGTTTGTTTTTATATCATGTGTATGAAGTTTCGCCACCTAATTTAATTTGACCCTGTATGGCTATCAAAATCAAGAAGACTTAATTTCCCATCCCATCCTTTTAGGCGTCGTCGAATGCCTGAAGATCATCACAGCGGCCAAGTCAGAACGTATCGCCAAGTTCGCGTTCGACTACGCGGTCAAGATGGGTCGCAAGAAGGTCACCGCGGTACACAAGGCTAACATCATGAAGCTGGGCGATGGACTGTTCTTGCGTAGCTGTGAAGAGGTTAGTCATTAATTTGAAAAGAAAGGAAAAGAAGGAAAAGGTGTTTATTCTGCACAAACAAAACGCAAATTACAAAAAAATTACATAAAATATACACAACATACAAAGTAGCCTCGTACTAAAGCAATAAAAGGTTGACAATTTTGTCCATTGATTGATGTCAGGGCCAGGGACCAGAGACTACACATTAACATAACGTTTTCTAAAAAAAAATTTTGGAAGGTAGATTGCAGAGTGATTAACATTTTGAATTGGTATTAGCGAGTTTACAGTTTTCGGTGCTGGGCCGAAAAAATACCTGAGATTGGTCTCGAAATAATTGAATAGGTTCGCGTGGACAGGACCAAAAACCTTCAAATCCTTTCAACCAAAAATTCGAAGACATCTACCAACCTGCACTGGGCCCGCGTGGTGGATTGTGGCCCACTCCCTCTCAATGAGAGAATTTAATGCCTGTGTCCCAGCAGCGAGCGGGAGCGATATATTTGTGGACAGGTGTTAAAATAACAAACCAGTCGCAGCAAAGCCAACGAACCCAATGACACAACATTCTGGTCTATTTCTCAATACCAACCCGCGTTTGCTGCCGTTACAGGCATCCAAAGACAATATTTTAAACTCTAGAATAATTTTCGTTTCCAGATGGCAAAGCTATACCCCCGTCTCCAATTCGAGAAGATGATCGTAGACAACGCGTCCATGCAGATGGTGTCCAACCCGAACCAGTTCGACGTGATGGTGACACCTAACCTGTACGGTAACATCGTGGACAACCTCGCCAGCGGCCTGGTGGGCGGCGCGGGCGTGGTTGCCGGCGCGTCCTACAGCGCCGAGTGCGCGGTGTTCGAGCAGGTCAGATATAAGTTGCACGTAATGTACAGTAACATAGTGGACAACTAGGTAGGTCTCTCTACATCCAGTACTGTATGACTCGTGGTCGCAAGCGCGGCTGCTAATCAAAAACAAAACAAAAGTATCTATTAACAAAAAAAGTTTTACAACCGCCATCTTGGATTTTCATTTTGACCTCACTATTGGCTTCAGCACCCTCGAAAACCATGAAAACGACACCCATGATGAAAAATTTGAAAAAAATTTGCAATCGCCATCTTGGATTTTAATTTTTACCTCACTATCGGCGACCTCAATATCCATCCCTTTCTTTCTTCGCACGGCCAAATTGCGAACGAATTAGAAAAATAGCTGGCCTGTTGGTCTAGTGGTCAGTGACTATGACTGCTATGCCGGAGGTCGTGGGTTCGATTCCCACCCAGGACAAATGTTTGTGTGATGAGCATGATCATTTGTTCTGTGTCTGGGTGTAATTTATCTATATATGTATGTATTTAGAAATATATAAGTATGTTTATCAGTTGTCTAGTACTCATAACACAAGCTCTGCTTAGCTTGAGACTAGACGGCGTTGTGTGATAGTTGTGGAATATTATAATTACAAATTACGATTTAAACATTCTTACTCGGTTGGTTATTTCAGTAGACATGCCTACAGACTTTAGGGTGATAAATTGCGAAGGTCGAACGTCATGGTATTACGCGTGAGACGTACGTATTTTTAATTTCGTCGTATTAAGTTTAACGAGTAAAGACCAATGACAATGTGTGAATAATACGGGAGCCGAGTAGGCCGTCTGGCGACTGCCTACTGCCGCGCGTGTTTGTTTGTATGAAGATTTTTTGTTTTTGTATGATAATTTAGTGTTTGTTTGTTTGTGGGGCACACACACTAAAATATAATTGACAGGCTTATATGCCTTTATGCAATGCACGCCACTGGGTCGTAGGTTCGTTCGATTCCCAGGTCGGGCAGTGTTGGGTTTATCCATTAGGAATTTATTAGTAGTAGCCCGTAGTTTGGAAGTTGGTGGTATGATACACCCGTGCGTGTCTCGCGCACGTGTCGCCTACTCCTGCGCTAAATCCTTCTCCGGTCGTGTCGGATTGCGTGTCGTCCCATCGGACTATAAGAGTGAGGGAAGAGGGAGTGCACGTGTCTGCGCACACACGCCTGCATTAAAATATCTCCCGCGCGGAAGGCAAAAATTTTTTAATTATAAATAAATTCTCCACCCGGATTTAAATGCCCATAATAGGCTGTTTGACAATGTAAAAAATAAGGTCATAATTATTGACACTCGTATAGATTATCACTTTTAAAATCGATTTGCATTAATTTTACTACAAAACAATGTATTATTTATAAAAAAATCCCGAAAAAACTTCATCTTTTTATATCTGGCGCCACGTAATCGAAAACGGTCTGGATTGGCTGAACTTAAGATGACGTCATGATTTAGTAAATTTCTGTCTATCGTTGACAGAACAGATGACTTTTGTCTAGTATCTCGACCGTTTCAACGTTTGTTTACGTGAATCGTGACGTCATGACGCCATATTGTTAAAGATAGCGTTTTGGCGGCTTATCTTTTTTTTTTTGTGGGCTCGTTAGACACCATTAAATAATCTGAGATGTTTATCAGAAACCAGTCAAATAGCCTATTATACGAACTGCACAAATGGGATCGTTTACGAATTGTCGTACTTGTCCTTGTAAACGTGAAAAAATGTCAGTTGCCCGGACTTATTTCTAAATAACAACTTACCAGGACAATTGCTTGTAAGTTCATTCGGGGGAAAAAGTTTAAAGCAATGTCAGCTTTGATTTTATACTAACAAAACCTATTTTCATTTCCAGGGCGCTCGTCACATATTCTCGGGTGCGGTGGGCAAGAACATCGCCAACCCGATCGCCATGTTGCTGTGCTCAGCCAACCTCCTCGCACATGTCAACCTGCATCCCTACTCAAGGAATATCAAGAATGCTATCAACAAGTATGTATAATCAATACTTTTATATATTCGTCAGTTTTCAAATTCTTTCCTTTATCAAGTCAGGACACATAGTAACTACGGCACTGAGCAGACTATTGCATAGAAAACTACATTTTATTACTTGGAAACAAAGATCGAAATAGCATACACCTTTAACCAATGTAATGGCACTTACGAATTGAATGCTTTGATTTGGTGAATACTTAAACCCGAAATTCTAAATTTAAAACACCAAGGAGATGTTTTTCATAATATGGTGTCATGTCACTTACGAATAGGTATAAGTATTACCCAGTAACTGGTTTGTGGAGGTCAGATATGCAATCGCTCCATGTAAAATATTGATATTCAATTTTCGTTGATGATTTTTCAATAATTCCGTACGCAAACTACGCGCATTGACGTGGAGTTGCGGAAACCTGCCCGTATTACCTATTACCTAGTCAATAATTGTTGGAAAAGGTGATGAGATATAAAGTTGACACCTTATAAATACAGATAAAAGTGTTACTACTTTAGTGAGTGATTGTGTAAGAATTAAAGGCCCTTTAACACGGCACGGTTTCGCTACGGTACAGCGTATAAACCGCGCCGTAGAAAAAACGTGTCCGTCAACAAGCTTCGATAGTGATCCATATAACACTGGCGAACACACGGCGACTAAACCGTAGTTTTTCACGGCAAGAAAAATGTGGGTGTACAATCACGAGCACCAATATGTCAACACTTCGCAACTTTAAATTGCATTTTTTTCACGAAATAACGAATGCAACGTTGAAATACGACACTTTACATATACCTATGGGTTCGAAAATACTATGTTCCTACTAATATAAAATTTCATTCAAAAATAAAGGAGAAAATCGACTTTGAATAAAGCCAAGTGTATACATACTTTTGCTCGTGACTGTACAAAGGACCAAACAAGGTTAGTTTACACTTTCATGAGATACTTTTAAAACAGACATTACATCACAATCTTTCCAATTCCAGGGTATTGGAAGAAGGCAAAGTGAGGACAAAGGACCTCGGTGGACAGTCCACAACCAAAGACTTCACCAACGCCATCATCCACTGTCTCACATAAACATCCAACCAGAGACAATATAGAATTAATCATCAAGCACACGTAAAATGTGGTCGCTAAATCAAGTACATTTGAGACTCACCTATTTATTTTTACGTATTTAATTTTTTGAGACTCACCTATTTATTTTTACGTATTTAATTTTTTGAGACTCACCTATTTATTTTTACGTATTTACTTTTGTAGACAAACGATCTGTGAATGATAATGAAATTAAGTTTATCAACTACCTTCAGTATTCATTTTTTTATGAAGTATTTATGTAGATACTATCAATTTGATAATGTAAATAAAACCATTATAAAATAATTATTTCGATTGTTTTATTTGTGTTTCCTAGACAGTTGGTTTCATTACTTAATATTACAGGACTATACTACTATTTTTACCGAACTGTTGATTGGAATCTGGCTCTTTTGCACAGGGACAGTACCTCGACCATAGAGGCGATTTTTTTGACATTTGATTTGACAACTCGAAATTCTATGTTTTGTTTACGCTGTCACTTTTGGAATGCGAGAAGATTCCACTGACCTCTAATAAACAAGTTTAGTACTTGTATAATACAGGTCAGTGGAAGATTCTCACTTTCTGACCTGCGAATATCACAAGAACTGTTTACAATAGTCTTTTTTATCTTCTTTTGAGGCGAGAGACTGTCCTGGTGTAACCGAGCCGTTTAATGGAGTATTTTATATACTGAGTGATAGTTAGTCGGTCGTCAAGGACGTCGAGAGTTACAGAGTTGGCGTTAGGTTATCGAGTCTACACTCGGTTTCTAAAAGACTTATTATCAACCACTTGTCAATATTTAACTCATGACAATTGATGTGGTTGCCGGTTGATGTTTCAGTCAGCAGTTAGATGGTGACCAACTTTACATACCGAGACTCCTCCGTGACTCGGAAAGCACGTTAAGATCTCGGCTGTTATTCGTGGATCTTTGACAGTCGTTACGGGTCATCAGAAACCCGAAAGTCTGACTGTGGGAGTCACAATAGGCAGTCGCGCCATGTAAAATAATGGTATCCAGCTGCATCCGGTTAGACTGGAAGCCGCCCCAAACATAGTTGGGAAAAGGCTCGGCACATTGATTAATATTTCAGGCAGCCAACCACAGCAATTCACTAAAGTTTGACAATATTTTATGCCGATATCAGACGCTTGACTCAAGTGAACAGTTCTTTTTTTAGGATTATATCCGAATGACGCGTTGGAAGGCCTCCCACAAGGTGGACCGATGACCTGGTGAAGGCCGCAGGAATCCGCTGAGTGCGAGAAGCACAGAATCGGTCGAAGTGGCGGTGCTTGGGGGAGGCCTTGTCCAGCAGTAGACGTCTTTCGGCTGACATGATGATGAACAGTTCATCCGCTCCTTTTATTTCATTTTTCGATTATTCTTTAGGCGAGAGTGAAAGACACCCGAGTGCCAAAATCCAACATATTTTAGTTGGATCAGTTCACTAATGTACTAATTTTTATCTTTTGATTCATTTTGTGTTCGTTTTACTTCGAATGAAAGGCAAAAATGAACGAACAGTGAAGCAACTGATATCGGATTTAGCAAATTTTTAGTTTGATTATAATTAGCCTTTTAGAAACCAACTGTTATTATTCTGGCAGGTTAGGTCTCGGCTCGGCTAGCTTCTTGGTTCTCTCCGTTAATTCGTATTTTAGGGCTGTTGGCGACACCTGGCAAATACAAAATATAATTTTTAATGACTACGTTTGAGTCTAACTCACTCTTCGCAAGACCTTTGTACAGACGCCAGCATATCAAGCTACTACAATCTCCCAAATATTTTTAATAGATTTTCAACTTTATCGCTAAAGTATAAGGTTCACAGTTGATTGGGAAAATTTTACAGTTTCGGGTAGCTTGATGTGCTGGCTTTCGTCTGTACAACAGAAGTCGCATGCATTTATTAAATGGCAAAACTTTCATTCAATTGTTGTATGCCATTTTATGGAAATCGCACGCGTGTAATCACTTGCATGTAGTTTTGAAAATGGCAGTAATTGAACATACTTTTTGGTATCCGATAATTGTTCTTGGAACGTTCCAGTCACTTGCGCTGTGTAAATTAATATATTAATAACGTTATTTTGTAACCTAACCTTTTCAGGGTTCCTGTACCACACCTCTTTCGACACTCTCCTGTAGCACTTGAAGTCAGGTCGTCTACTTATTTTTTCGATCCTTGGTAGAAGATTCTCCAACGGCATTTTTGTACCTCGCTGCAAGATATATTATTACTTATTAACGTAATTACTCAGTAGTCAGTCTTCTTTGTGCGCTGGCAGGACAGTTATTGGGGCCGTTACCATAATCAGCCTATAATGTTCCCACTGCTGGGACACAGGCCTCCTCTCGGTGAGAGGGAGTGGGCCGTAATCCACCACGCGGGCCCAGTGCGGATTGGCAGATGTCACATGTCTTCGAATTTTTGGTTCTAGGACATGCCGGTTTCCTCACGATGTTTTGAGAGCAGTGGTGATGAAATAATTTACACAAAGTAAAGCGCCTGTCTGGGTTCGAACCTACGACCTACAACTCGTAAGTCGCGGCCGTTACCACTTGGCCACCACTGCCAACCACTGCACACCGTTATGTTGGGTCAAAACTTCGCCACTTTCAAGCGTTATCGGTGGTAGCACAGAGGTCGCTTTGGCTGCATGTTTTGGGACACAAAGGGAGGAGGAGGTGCATAGTTTGTGGCACAGCTCCACATCCACACCCTGATGCCGTTCCGTTAAGGTAGCCCCAATGTATGTGGTTTTACGTACAGGTCTAAGTTCCACTTGGTTTGGAGACGGTTCTGGAACTTCCAAGTGGAAAACCTGGCTAGTTGAAAGAAAAATATGATTGCCCGCATTTTCACGCGTGCTTCTAAAGACGGAAAAAATATTCAGTTATGTACCTACGTAATAGTCCAGTCGATTTATGCCGAAAAATCTCACCGTGAATACATTAGTGAAGTGAGCTGTCAAAAGGTGGAATGACAGCTCACTTCACCGGAGTTTTTAGGGGAAGATATTTAGAGAATAGGCCGGTTGATTACTACAGAAAGGTTGGAAACGTACTTTAATATCCGGCGGCTGAAAAACTTTTTTAGCTGCGGCTATTTGCGATAAGTAGTCCGTATGCTTTTTCCACTCTGTACTAGACCAGCTTTTTTTCTTCCTCGCCGTTTCAGTCTTCTTGAGGTCTATTGTACAGTTGGCCAGTTTCGAGTACGTGGTAGCGTTGGCCGCTTCTATCATTCGATCGACGACTTGCAATCGTTCCTCACTGAATCTATTTCTGTACATCCTTTTCAAGGCCATTAAACGCCTGTAATAGGTTTGTACGGCGAATCAAGCTATGCATTTCCAGTATAAGCTGACTTCTCATTGTATGAAAAACCTATACAATGCGAGGTCAGGTAAAACTGGAAATGTATAGCTTGATATGTCGCCGTGTGTACCTGTCTGGTTTCTTTACTTGGATTTAGGTATAGGTATTGATGATAAAAAGTAAAATATAACTTTCCAGACAGGTAGGTACAGTCAACCGCACAACAGTGCAGTGGTGATAATTTGACATTGATTGAGTGATTTTCATCAAGTCGGAGGTGGGTTTGACTGTAGGTACCTAAGCTGGGCACAAGACTGTTAATCCGATAACTAGCGAAGAAGTGAACTTTAAAAATTGTTAACAAACTCATTAACTTTCCATAAGTTCATTAAACGTTAAATTACCAACCTAGGTACTACTATTTGACAAAAGGACACCGCGCGGACCGCGTCGCACCGCGAAAAACACGTTTTGACAAAACTCAAACTCAAAGCATTTATTTCAATTAAACCATTTACAGGCACTTATGAATCGTCAAATAGTCGGTCAGTTAGTCAGAAAGTTGAAGCTAGTTGCCCATTCCAAAACTTAGATCTCTATGGAGAAGAACGGGCAAGAAAATCCAAGGACACTTTTAAATCAAGATATTACAAAATCCTGGGTACATTATTCTTGTTGCTTCTGTGAGAACAATGTAAAAAAAAAAAAATAAGAAACAATTCAAAATACTTATAAGATTAAAAATAATACAATCTCTAAATAATTATTATTGCAAACTCCCCCCAACTTATTGCAAACTTTATTAATTTTTCATGTACTGCCTAAACTTCCATAGCCTATACCACCTTCTTTTTAAGTAGGTACAGACGCCAACACATCATCATCATCATCATTTCAGCCGAAAGACGTCCACTGCTGGACATAGGCCTCCCCCAAGCACCTCCACTTCGACCGGTTCTGCGCTTCTCGCATCCAACGGGTTCCTGCGGCCTTCACTAGGTCGTCGGACCACCTTGTGGGAGGCCTTCCAACGCTACGTCTTCCGGTACGCGGTCGCCACTCCAGAACCTTTCGGCCCCATCGGCCATCTGTTCTGCGAGCAATGTGCCCTGCCCACTGCCACTTAAGTTTCGCAATTCTTCGGGCTATGTCGGTTACCTTGTTTCTCCTCATTCCTGATTCGATCACGCAGGGAAACTCCAAGCTCCCGTTGGGTGACTTTTAGCCTTCTTATAAGGCCCATTGTGAGCGACCGCTCAACACATCAAGCTACCTACCCGAAACTGTCAAATATTCCCAATCAACTTTGAACCTTATGCTTTAGCGATAAAGTAGAAAATCTATTAAAGTAATTTGACAGATTGTAGTAGCTTGATGTGCTGGCGTCTGTACCTAAATCACTAACGCAACGACATAATATGAAATGCAATTTTATATAACACACATAATCGTACATTACATATTTTCGTTACATAACATGTATAATCAGCCTATAACGTTCCCACTGCTGGGACACAGGCCTCCTCTCAGTGTGAGAGGGAGTGGGCCGTAATCCACCACGCGGGCTCAGTCATCAGTGCGGGTTGGTAGATGTCACATGTCTTCGAATTTTTGGTTCTAGGACATGCCGGTTTCCTCACGATGTTTTCCTTCACCGTTTTGAGAGCAGTGGTGATGGAATAACAATCAACGTTAACTTCCGTTAGATCTTCCAAAATGTGACGTTATAACAAAGTTAACTTTTTAGTAACGGATCAGCGATTAACGAAGTTAACTATTTGATTAGCGGTGCCCAGCTATGGTAGGTACTCAGACCAACCACTCTCATACAAACTGGCGATGAGGTTATCACATTAAATAGTAATAAAAATTGATTTAAAATAATATTCACTAAGATTTTATTTTTATCGCAGTCTTAATTCTAGCACCCTAAACGCGTAACACAATACCAATCACAATCTGAATCACTTTGAAGGATATTGTTAATCCATTGCTTCATAAATGTTCAAAAATTCAACGCGGCAACGTAAATAATGCAATCAATGCATTGACATATATATGACTAGCGTAAGGACCGGGCTAACGGCGCGACTAAATGGCACCAACGCGCTGGCCCTAAAATGACGGTTTTAGGGCCAACGCGACTCAGTTGACAGTGGTGCGCGCGAACTTCGAACTTCGAACGAAGAACTTCTATGTAAAATGTTCAGACGGGCGTATCCTTACTTTTGAAATCATTGAATCAATGTTGTTGAACTGTCAAATCCATTGCTACAGACAGTGTGTTACACAATCACCCCGCTGGACTACCCTACTGGACGCACTTACCTGAGATAAGGCCAAGCAATGTCGTTATTAAGGAGGCGCCCTCTTAGAGCGGATTTCCTGATTCCTGATTCGGTATACTTGGGCATACCTGCTCCGCTATCTAGAAAATGCCTTCTAGGAGTACTCAGCAACTGAATTCTCCTAGGTGGCTTGTGTAGGAAATCCTGGTTTAATTTAAATTTATACATTTTTGTGCCGAGGCTTAGCCGGTAGGAGAGTTATACTGTGGTTGGTGGCAGACGGTCTGTGGCCGGGTTTGGGTGTTACATGTTTATTTACTTTTACGGTTACATTATTCTATTCTATTTTTAATGATGTGTGTAGGTACTTGTTGTACATTTTGACCACTTGAGTGACTTGTGACATTGACAGGTGTGACGTCAACGTGTTTGTAGATTTCATAGACATTTCGTATTTGGAATTTTTTAACTTTTATAATGAGGTTTGAGCTGAAACGTAGCAATATTCTAATAAAGACTTCTATCATAGATGATTCCGACTAATTGGCGACTAAATATGGGAGAAAACAGATCTTCGCTAGGTGCCCTAGTTTTTGAGATATAAATGTGGCCCTGCTGGGGAAACTCTCTCCAGCAGGGCCACCTATAAACCCTTATAACTTTTGAACCAGTGATCGACATATTCTGATATTTGGCGACAAATTTCGACTAATTAGCGACTAATTTTTTGTGCTATATAAATTAAAATCCCTGATGGTGGCTCTGCCAGAGTCAGTGACACGATGTGCTGTATCTCTTGTATCCTTGGTAGCTCGGGCAATAAAATATCAAGTTGCAGCTAGCCACAATACCTGCGCACTTCAACTTCAGGGCTTCAAAGATAAACCCTGAGGGTGGTACGGACATAGAGAATTTATATTATGGTCTTTAGGTACGACCTCGGCTTAGGGCGTTGCTGGGGGAGGGCAGCAAGGGACAAGCTGGATCAGATTATCTACTTAGGGCCGGCGAAACTCAGGGCTTTATTTCACCAAGAATAAAGGATTATTTTTCAGCTCTGCGATTTGCCAGGTTAACAAAATACCCTTATAAGATTCCGTCGCTACTAAAAAATAAAATGCTGGTTGATACTTAGCAGGATGTTTATCTTTTGACTAAATATTAGTATTTTGCATATGGCTGGCTATGAATTAACATTTTATACAATATTTTAATAACTATTTCATATTTTGCTTCACCAGACGATACTTCTTGGTTCCACTGAGTATGTTCACGGCACGGCAGACAGTGTTTGGTGTAGAGTTGTGATGATTGCTATTTGCCGGCTAGTAATGTTGTGGTATTGCTCTCGGAGTGGCTAGCTTTTTGACTCTATCTGATATTTGATATTTGAGGGCTAACGGAGGCACCTGGTAGATAGAAAGATAAAATCATTTAAAACAGACACATAATACTTCCAGAAAATCCAAGACAGCAATCTCTAATTTAGCTGCAAGGGAACGTAGTCTATTCATATCCTTGTTTCCAAATGCAGTTATTTCAACTTAAATTCAGTGTAGCATAATGTAGCTTTTTATTAGGTATCCCTGAATAAATTAAGCTGATTTCAGAATGAAAATGTCGTAAAGATCATGAGATTGTAAACGAACTTTATGTGTAAACGTAAAGCTGCTTTTCCTAAATGTAAACTGTGAAAGCGCAATAATAAATGAGAATGTTCCAAATAAACTATGTTTCTTTCTTCTTTAAGGCAAAAGCGCCAGGGTAGCCCGCGAAATTCAATTTTTTTTACGTTTTTTGCAATTTGCTGGTCAGTTTTAAGTTGTACGTTGATTAAAATATGATTCGCGGCCGCAACAAATATATATTTACAGAATTATGATCATTAAAGTCATCAACACAACTCTCTAAGACCATGTAATCCCCAAGAATGACTATTTCAGGAAATCTTAACATTTGGGGATTATACTAACTTAACAAGTTGTATTACTGATTGTAATGATTATAATTCTGTAAATACATATTTGTTACGACCGCGATTCATATTTTAATCAACGCACAACTTAATACTGACCAGCAAATTGCAAAAAACGTTAGAAAATTTGAATTTCGCGGGCTACCTTAGCGCTTCCCCCTTAAGGGGCTTACAGGACCTAAACGCAAAAAATGCAAGTTTTAGAAACAATAAAAGTATATGATCGACTACAGAAACATACAAAATTTTGATACGATAGAATACAATCATGAAGATACCTATAAAGACTTTCTTTTTACAATAAAAACCATACTAATATACAAACAATCATTCTGTTTTTTTGTCAGATTATTCTACAAGCAACATACTAAAACACTAGTGTTCTAATTTTTTAGTCCAAACAATCGATTTTTTGTAATTAAATAATTGCTTCATATTTTGCAATAAATTACCAGCGTCGTGTCATCGCGCTTCTCTTTCTTTTCTATGCAGTCCGACAGTGACCGCACTTTAGGTGCAGGTAAGCCCAATAAAGCGGTTAACATATTTACCTTTATCGGATCCCTGTACCAAGCTTCTTTCGACTGTCTGATGAAACACTTGAACTTGGGCAAGGAAGCTATCTCGTTGATCCGCGGCAGCAGAGCCTCCAACGGCATCGATTTACCTCGCTGTAACCATGACATTATGTATCTTTTAATTATTATTATTACTCAAAAATAACCACTCAAACAAACAATTATTTTTCTTTCTAGTAAAACTAGGTATTACCCGCGGCTTCACCCGCGTGGAGATTATCCCACAGGAACGTACTACCGGGATTTGAACTTATTTGAAGTATCTTAAGTGAATGTGTAGGACATTCACTTAAGATACCTACTTCAGGTACCCAGGTCATAATCTGTACCATCCAAAACTGTTCAGCCATTTTACTGGGAAAGCGTAACAAACACACTTTCGAAATTTATAATATTAGTCAAGATTAGGATTTAAAACTTTCACATATCTCGGGGTCCTGGAATCCCGGACGTTTGGAAGGCTAACGAAACGACGACCGAAGTCCACTCGTAGAGACCGAGGTACCAATCGACGATTACCTTTTGATACCTTGTGTGCATAGTGCATAAAGGTAATTATACCTTTATGCACTATGCACACAAGCTATCAAGGATTACGTCCGGTTGGTGCAGGACTATTACAGAACATGGAAACAATGATATTGCACGATACCCCTTGCTCATGGTGAAACCGGTTCTTTCGGGCTTTTGACTGCCCTTTACGACTGTAATTTATGTTAAAAGATATACCTTAATGGGCGGTGGATGGAACGTCTTCTTAGGACCAGCAAAAGTTGAGATATAATCCATGTGTTTCTTCCACTCGCTCTCAGACCAGCCTTTCTTCTTCTTCAAGTCTTTGCCGGTATCTTGATTCTTAAAGTCAATGGCACAGTTCGCCAGTTTGGAGTACATGGTCGCGTTCGCTAATTCAATCATTCGCTCAAGGCGTTCTATGCGCTCCGGATTGAATCGGTTTTTGTACATTTTCTTAAGCTGCATTAAACGTCTACAAAATGATATTGTGAGGAAAATATGCAGATAATATCATGGCCAGATCTAAGAATCGATCATTTCATGAAGTGTTCGACTGTTCGGTCATTTCATAAAATGGTTGTGTTCGTAAAATGATAAATTCTAAGATCTGGCCACGACATAATATATATATAAATTATTGGTGAATTGTCTGTCTGCTGAGTTAGTTATTTACAAAGTTTGTTTTTGTATCACTCAGTTAACATTTAATATCTTATATTGCACCTCTTGCCCTACTATTATTATAGATTCGTGAGGAGAAAGATACTTGCCTCACATATGGCCACGAGATATCGTTGAGTCTATCAGTAGCTACACCTCTCAGGGCAGACTTTCGGATGCCCATGTCGGTGTAACCGGGCATCCCTTCCATAGACTCGTAAAAGATTTTGCGAGGGATGCTAAGCATGTTCAGCCTCCTGGGTATCTTGTAGGGGAAGGTGTTCGTAGGGTGGTCATATTTTGATTGTTTCGCCATGTTCCTAGCTAGCCCTCCCGAGAGTTACACCTACGTTGGTTAGTCTGTTTTGGGCTTACATTGTTATTGTACTATGTATTTCTGTTGAAAAAAACTGTTATATGTCCATTATTGTGAGTTTTGTCCACAGAGAACTTTTTGATAGACTTGATCAGTTGTGGTTGTCACACTGACGGCCTGTCGCGCAATGTTTGATAGACGTTTCAAATTCGGATTATTTTATTTTTATTTGACAGGATGTTTGCGTCCTTCTTGTATAAATACCTTTTTCCTTGAGCCCATAGAAGAAGTTATACAAGAAGGAAGTTGGGCTTGCTTAAAAATATTATTGTAAACTAATGCCGTAAGGATCTGAACTGACTTCATGCCTCATTAAAAACTCAGCGATATCAGATAATTATGCTTTAAACGGAGGTTTCGATGAATCAGATAAAAAATCAATCTGTCTAGCCGTTTCCCCAACTATATTTAGGTCGACTTCCAGTCTAACCAGAGGCAACTGAATACCAGAATTTTACATGAACCGACTAGGTACCTATCTGACCATCACAACCCAGTTACTGGATAACACGATACCGTAAGACTGGTTGTCAGACTTTTGGGCTTCTGACTATCCCTAACGACTGTCAAAGATCTATTAATGACAGCCGGGATCAACGGCATGAGCTTTCCGAGACACCGAGGCTTCTCTCCCATCCACAAACCGACCGCAGTAAGCGTAGCTTAATCTTCGATCGACCCATGCGTGTTATTATATTATGTATATATTTACGCACAAGCCCCAATCAAATAAAACCACACAATTGTTCATGAAAAACGTTTGTATTAGATTCTTAACAAAATAATGATCTCACATAACTTAACGCAATACTGATCTCATAACAAACATTTTAAACCAACGACAGCCTTATTTCACATCTGTTTCACCTATAAACGAGTTGCGACAGTCACCGGTAGTATACGAACCGAGATCGTATTAATAGTAATACAAAATCATACAAAAGGCGAAAATAAAATGAGAAAAGAAGAAGATAATGTGAAAAATATAAGCAAACAAAAACTATTTCTACCACACAGGGTTGCCAGATATTTCAAATTTTTATATATTTCTACTAATTGTGGTGGCATCTACATCGCCACATGTGAACTACGCATCACAATGAAGTAACAAAATAAATAAAATGCTTAATGACAGTGAAAAATAAAATTTTAACTGTTTGTTCAGTTTTCTTAGTTAAAATCAAAGCAGACAAATAAACTACCTATACTTAATTCTAGTAATATTTTTCCTCTGGCAACACCGAAAACGGTTGCGAAATATTTAAGCACATTGTACCCCTAACCATTTAGGTGCCATTATTGCAAAGAAAGAAAAATAACAAGAAATAATTATAAACTTTGTTCGAGTGACATACAATTTTATAGGTGAAATCCATTCAATTAGGTGACAAAAGTCAGTAAGATTCTCACACATTATCGTCTTACCGAAAAACGGATCGATAAATAAAAACTTAAATTCTATCTTCGATTTTAGTAAGCAATAATGTGCTCTAAATCTTTGTAAAGAATTGTACGGCGCCAAAACATATGAAGGCCCGTACATTAAACAATAAATAATTAAATAAAATCACAAGTTCCCCAAAAATCCATAATATACGTTCAGAAATTTTGATAGAGGATGTAATAGCACCCGTAAAAAATAAATTGACATTCAAGATATTAGTTTCAGAAAAAACATGTTTATGATAGCAAAAACACGTGTAACAAGATCTTTTGTAAATATCTACGTTCATTTTTTGTGGCAAGATATGTTCTGAAATTATTATCTCTGGTAACACTGTTTATTAAAATATTTTTGAGGCATTTTTTTAACACTGCTCTACGTGTTTATTTTTAATTTCTCGAACGAACAACACAATTTAGGTACATTCTTCATTAGTAACCACTTATTACAATATTGCTTCTTTTTAAAGAGTTGCCCCCAAAATAATTTATAAATCTATGGCGGGATAACTAACAGAAAAATTAAAATCAATAATATCTTTTTTAAAACAAATTAACAATTTTTTTTAAATTATTCCGATACTCACTTGAGTCGCTCCTAAGTCATCTAATGCTGAGATTAAACTTGAAGTATTTGCGCAAATATTCGTCTTATTTCGTTACTACAAAATTAACTTTATTTCAATGACAATAGGGTATATTAAGCCCTGACCGCCTTTTTCGTAAGCGATGTTTTTTACAAAAATGTTTTATCGTAAACGTTATAGCATTAAATATTGTTTAAGAAGTTCCTAAGTTTTTGTATTGCCCAAGTATTGCTAATATTTTGAAAAATACTTCATGTAAAGTGCCAGCATAAAAAAAAGATACAAGAAATCTTGTTATACGTATTAATTAGCTACAGAAACTCCTGCGGGGTTGACGCTGCTGTTGTTCTCAACGCCAGTGACGTCAGTTTTGACGTCAGATTGGGCGAGGTCATCTAGACCCTTGTTGGACCTTCCGTATAGATCAACGGTTGAGATGATTGCGGGCTGTGGCGAATCTCCTCGTGGGGTGATGTCTTCTTCCAGCATTTTCTTGTGCTTTCGTCGGGTGACAAAGCTGTAATATTGATTTTCATTAGTAGGGTAGGTAGGGTTTTTGCTTTTTGTATTCTGAATTATAAGTAGACTGAGTTGACTACTTTGTAACGATCCCTAAATCCCTATTAACACGATGTAAGTTTCTTACCTGTGTTATCAACGAAATTGGAGCAACATTATGATTTGCATCGTCTAAACACTGTTTAAATGGTACAACTTCTATTGTTGTATGCCACAGGCAAATAAATTGCACCGGCTAAATCAGGCTTGAAGGACATTATTCACATGCATGTAATTTGCACAGAATTATACGAGTAGCTTGCATACCATGCAATTTTGCCTCTAATTATGCATCACTGTCACAAACTATTTATTTTTGATATAATAAGGTTGCTGTTGAGTTGCTGGCACTGACAAGTCAGTCAAAATCACAGTGATCTTTATTATCGTTACACTAAGGTTGCAATCACTTTGAAAGAACTGTACTTGCATACTCTAGGTTATAACTATCAAGTCCAGGTATTTACAGCTTTAAGTAATTTTAACCAGTTTAGTAATATACTTTATGTATACTAAACGCAGTCTCGTGTCAGTGGCGGTCATAAAATGTGCGAGAAGGATGGCGAATGTTTGGTAGAGGATTTCTAAAAGTGCTGTACTGAAGAGTCTATGTTTATAATTCAGAATACTTTATTAAACATGTCGTTGTTATAGATTAGAAGTGAGAAGTATTAGATACAAAGTTAGGAAATAAGAAAAGATTTTTTTATTAATAAATGTTGTTGGAGACAAAACCCTGAAAGGGGGAAAGCAGATAGTTTAGTAATTAACAAATCGACAGCAACGTTACATTTAATTAGTTGACGAATCTTCACAGACGTTTTGGGTATATGGATAACATATTGCGATCATATGAGTTTAGTGTGCGATCGTATAAGTTTAGTGTAAACTCTCCGATTCAGATCCAGGATTGTCAAATTACAAGCCGTGTGCTCTATGGGATTTACCCTCGGGAAAAACGATGAACTTCCATACAGCTTTAATACTCTTTTTAACCCCTTTAGTGGATGTATTTTCAAAATTCCTAGTCCTCAGTTTCGTTTTCTTATCCAAAATTTCATGGTTCAGTTCAGACCTAGCGGATTAGGCTAGGCGTTGTCTCCCAGTGAATGAATTTAAGATTTTTATTAAGTATATATTGGCGCCGATTCTGTTGTTTGCAAACTAAACTAAATTTAAGTTCAGACATCTTTTTCTTTCTATTTCATTAAGACAAGGACAGAAGATAAATATTAGTTTAGTCCTGCCAAATTAGTCAGCGCCTGGCGTAAATTGACGTATTTTTAGTAGCCAATTTTTTAATCTAGTCTAAAGTTGTCTGTGGAGTATCTTATTTTGACAGGACTAAACTAATATTTATCTTCTGTCCTTTTCTTAATGAAATAGAAAGAAAAAGATGCATGAACTTAAATTTAGTTTAGAATGTGAACAACAGAATCGGCGCCATTTTAAACTTTAGCTGGTAATTTTCTTTTCTTGATCTATTACGATTACATATCTGTGATGTTTCACCAACTTATTAAAAGTAAAGTTGTAGGTATATTATTAAAATCTTTGTCTCGAATAACGTTTACAAATAATATATTGACGTGAAGTATTTACAACTTGCATCTCTAAGCTAGAAAGCAAACCATCTGTCACATCGATGATTTCAGTAAAGTTTTAGTAATTACGAGCACATTTTTAGTTTTTAGTTAACAACCTCATTTCATTGAGCTTCGGTACTTATGTAAAACCATGCAACCAGCATTATTGCGCAGAATCAATGCATACGTTTTTTTTTCTGAAATTATTACTAAAGAAGTCGGTAAATATACATTTGGGGCCACTTGCACCAGAAATCACGAAATTCATTTAGCGATAAACGAATTTAAAATATGACTCTGTGTCGGCCATATAATTATGTACAGTCAACAAAAGAGATAAGTATGCAGGACCGTCGAATATAGTTGATGTTTAGTAAGAAACCGATGGATGTTGTTGTCTGAAATTTAATTTGATAAATGAGCTGTTTGTTTTCTATTAATAAAATTAAATTTTATTCGAGAACATCCATTCGGTTTTTTACTAAACTTAAACTATATCCGACGATCCTGCATACTTATCTCTTTTGTTGACTGTACATCACCACATGCGAACTACGCATCACACTGCCGTCACGCAAAATCCTGCTTCACGCAAACAAAAGTTCAGCATGCGACTAGCGTATACAGGGTGTAGGGACATCGACGCGCAAACTGTAACATTCAGCACATGCTTATAGACCCCTGGATTTCAACGCAGGGAGGTTTAGAACCATGTACAGACGCCAGCACATCAAGCTATCCGAAACTGCAAAATTTTCCCAATCAACTTTGAACCTTATGCCTTAGCGATAAAGTTTAAATCTATTAAAGATATTTGACAGATTGTAGTACAGTCAACAGCAAAAGTAGATGATCAAAATCAGAAATTCAATACTAATGAACGGAGTTCGCGTCAGAACTGTGTGGCGTCGAAGTACTACTACTTAGAATACTTTTGAATCACTTCGACGCCACACAGTTATGACGCGAACTTCGTTCATTAGTATTGAATTTCTGACTTTGATCATCTACTTTTGCTATTGACTGTACGTTGATGTGCTGACGTCTGTACAATCCATGGTTACGGTTTGCGCGTTGATGTCCCTGCCACTCTGTATACAACGTCCTGACATCAACGGACAGCATTCCACCAGACATAACACCCGTCTGGTCGGAGAATCCTCCCTTTTCTATAGAGAATGTACTTCACACCCTGTTCCCAATACCTATAAAGATCTTATTAGGCTACTTTAAAATTAGCCGTTTGAAGTTGACAAAGACAGCAATGTTTCAAACTCATTTAGCCCTGAATGTATCTACTGATTTGTGGTGCAAGTGGGCCTTGGGGTTTGATTTCCGTTTGGGCAGTCACTGGGCCTGTTTTAGGAAAAAAAACAAATAAGAGTCCAATGATTTTAACGTTTTTTGTATTAATCTGAGTGGTGAGTGAGAACCCAATGATGATGAATGTTTAAATGTCAACCAAATAATTTTGTTTTGTGATTTTATATAATTTTTATTTATTTTTATAGCATTTTTACAATTTGACAATTTTATATTTGACATTTTATTTATTTTTATTCAATTTCTGACATTTTTATAATTTTATTATTATTATTTTAAATTTAATGAACCTATTAATTTTTAAATGATCACAATGTTGTTTTGGGTTTTTACCTGTCTTGACTTTTAATGTATTTAATTGTATGTAATTTTAATTGTAATTTTAATGATGAATGTTAAACTATGGACTAGAATTTTATAATGTCTGAAATAAATAAATTATTATTATATTATTATTATAATACGATATCCTCCAATGAAGTCGCAATTTCTTTACCATACTGTCAAGCTTTAAAAAAAAAACAACTACAAAAACGATAAATGCTCGATATTTTTTTAAAAGCCTCATGACGTCATACAGCCTTCTAAAACTACCAAGCGAAGCAATAGCACGTGTCCACAATGAACGTAAACTCGGAACCCAACACCTCAACCCGGTACAAGTACATGTTGACATACCTCCCATACTGTCACGACAAACCGTGAATGATGTTGATGTTTATTTTTATATGAAAAACAAAAAAAAAAGATATCTTGTTTAATTTTGATAATAGTTTTTTTTAACAATAAGATACCATTATTGCCAATTTCCATACATCTCCTGATATTATTGCCAATTGAAAAAACCCTTTCGGTCTTGCCATAATGAAAAAATGAATAACCAATTTGATCATGATAATTTTGGCTAACAACAAGATAAAGCTCCAAAAACATTACCTACAACATATTCCAAAAAAAAAAAGACAAATGATTTTTTTTTTTTATTAAAATGACTCCAATGATATAATCCTGGTTGTCAAAATACATAAATTTAAAATTATGTATAATATGACTTCTCATTATGTGTTTTCATTGTAAACTCGTAAGAAGAATGGACTAAGAAATAGCAATGTCATAAAAATCTTTCATAATACAGCAGTAGCGTGGTAGAATTTTTCGATGATGATGCCAAAAATAAATATTATTTTTAACTAGCTGTGCCCGCGACTTCTTTCGTGTGCATGTAGAAAAACAATTTGGATTGGATTTCATGGGTTTGAATTTTTTTGCGTGGAACCATATAATTAGCCTAAGTTACTCTTTATAACATCAATTATTTGCCACTGAAAGTCCCGTCAAAATTGATCCAGCCGTTTCGGAGATTAGCCGGAACAAACAGACAGACACACAAAAATCAAAAGTTTTTTTGTTAATATTACCGCATATACTTTCATATGATACGGTATCATATGAAAGTATATGCGGTAATATTAACAAAAAACTTTTTATTTACGTATATCGCACCTTCGGTAGAACAAGGGCATAATTGCAGTTTTTGCTATTTTACAGGAGAGCTATTTTAAGATATTTATTGCATTCAGTGAGGTCTTGCTCTGTTAATATTGCTCGAAAGTTTTTCTTCTTTGCATGATATAAACTATAATATAGTTTATATCATGCAAAGAAGAAAAACTTTCGAGCAACTAACTAACTAACTGCAATTATGCCCTTGTTCTACCGAAGGTGCGATATGTATATTTATGTAGTATTAATTTGTTTATTAAAGTAAAAATTAAGTAATCTCTGTTGATATCACAATTTTATCAGTTGACCTCTAATTCATATAAAGTCAGAAGTCAACGATCTCTGATAAGTCACAATGACTTTCGAATCTTTAATTACCGTACATTGCTATATCTTATTCCTCTAGGTTTGCACACAATGCAAAAAAAGAAACATTTTAGAAGTGAAGGGCAAAATATTACGGTAACCAATAATGACATCTAATGATAAGGGACCTACTATAATCCTTCAAATAAATAACACTGTTCGTTGTATAATCCCACTTTTGAGGCGTACTTGACGCTCAGTCTTGCTTTTACATAATTATGCCCCTTTTTTATTGCACAAACAATAAAAATGATCCAAAAATTAATGGGCCGCATGGCGAAATGTTACACCCATCTTTTTTCGTTACGAAGAAAGGATGGCGCTATTCGTCTTGTATAGCTCCATCTCATTCTCACACTGAAACAATGCAAGACATAGTTCTAAGCCCACGTACGGGCGATCAATTATCGCGCACTGAATTTTCAACGCACTGCTTAGCGCCGAGAGTTGCAAATCCAGTGCACGATAAAAATCGTGCTATATCTGCCTGGCTAATACTGGCTATAAGGTTATGGTGTGTCCCCTTAATATATTGTGTGTAAAACAGAACAGATGAACAAATACAATGATTACTCACCAAGCCTTAACTTTCTGGTAGATGTAGATGCAAGTCATCGGGAGTGGAGTCATGATGGCGCACGAAACTGGTACCACTGGAAAAACGTAATTTTACGAGATACAATAGGTTTTATTGCTATGGAGATAGAGATCAATTTAGGAGATGCGATGTTTCAGCGGTAAAATATTTGGATTTCTTACGACAAAAATTGATTTTATTACTCGGGAGATAGGGACCAATACTCGGCAGGCAATGTTTCGGCGGCTAAAACTTACATAATCAGCCTATAATGTTTCCACTGCTGGAACACGGGGACACGGGCCTCCTCTCTGTGAGTATGCTAAAACTTGGGATGTGTTATTTTGCCGAATTCCAAAATTTTAAATATTTTCCAGGGACATGGATTGTTGTATAGATATCTTTAGCGTTATCGTACAACGCGTATTCTAATCATGTCAAAACAGAAAATATTTTATTGTCCAGGTAATACTTACAGTAAGCAGGTTCACAGGGTAACAGCAAGTTGATATGACAGAGTAACTTAAAATACTACCTACCTACAGCTAGGTTACAATATATTATTTGCCAGTGAGCCCCAAACTAGACAGTTCGTCTGTATCTTGGAGCTCGGAGTACAAATTCCAGAGTGGAGTCTAGAGAGGTGATTTTAGATATGGTATTGTGTAATGTATGTGTTATGTACATGTGATGTGTGTGTGTCGGGAAATTCGAATATTATTAGAGAAAAATACTATGCAAATTATAATACATCCCGCTCCGACTGCGATCAAATTGCGTTATTACCCTATACTTTAGGGCCTGTGCACACCACGTTTTTTAAACGCGCCGTTGACGCGCGTTTTAGAAACGGGCGTCGACGGCGCGCTTTTATCTTACAGAGCAGTGCCTGCCAGTATCTGACTCGCGTGCGTATCGCGTCTGTATCGCTATAAACTTGCGGCAACGGCGCGTTTAGAAAACGTGGTGTGCACAGGCCCTTTTTTTTTTTTTTTTTGCGGATGGGAAATCATCAAATGACCCCTCCCGCTCTGGGTGGAGCGGAAGGGAGTGTCAGACTCTTACTGACTAAAATCCACCCGTGTTCCTTCCTTAGCCCTTTATGTTCCGGGCCAGCGGTAACCCTTTCGGACAATCCCGCTGACTTTCGGACAATCCCGCTGACTTTCGGACAATCCCGCTGAGTGCACAGGCCCTTAGGGGCGTATTATACTTAGGTATGCCAAATTTTTTTTTTCTATAATTTGGCCCCTTTATAATCGTTTTTTATTTATATTTAGTGGACAGATGACCACCCCTAGTTTTAAGTATGAATGTGGATAACTATACGAGTACGGGAAGACCAAAGAAACGATGAACGGACTGTGTGAATGATGATGTGGCTAATAGAGAAGTATGGGAGAAAGAAACATGTTGCGCCGGCCCTAAATAGATTGGGATAAGGGAACGATGATAATACCTGTAGTAAGATCCGCCTCCGGCTGTCCGAGCGCGTATCTCAGCAAGAAGATGGCGATGCCAGTGTTTTGAATTCCGGTCTCTATGGAGATGGCGAGCGAGTCGGGATGCGGCTGGCGACATACCCAGGCCAGGAAGTAGCCGAAGCAGTACCCCAGCCAGGGGATACCCATGCCGGCTACTACGATCTGGGAACGAAGAAAAGTTGGGTGTAATAATAATAATAGTCCTCCAGACCGTATTTCGGCCATGGCGGCCAATCTCAAGGCAAAAGGCGTTTCGTTACTACAAGAACTATTATTGTATAACAGAAAAGTAATGAACAGTGAATAAATTTTTCACCTTACGCCCATGTGATGATAGCGAAACGGCCAAGCCACATATTTTGACTAAGGTGTAGAGTTTGTGAAGTTAGGGGCATGTAGAGTCAGAAGTTTGGCTCTACATGACATCTGATAACTTTTTGACAGTGCGAGCCATATGTGGTCTCGTCTTGGCAACATTTTACATGAAAATGTTTTTGGTGGGACTTCACATCTTTTTGAAAGTTGCTTATGAAAAAAAAAACTTTTTTTTTGGGGGGTTATTTACTGAAAATCCTGAAATACGTATTTTATTATTTATAACAAGAGTCCCTATATCAATTTTCAGAACTCTAGCATCAAAATTTGCGGAAGTCTCGTACAAACTTCCATCCCTTATTTTAAGGGGTTGGAGGGTAAAAGTTCCAAGTTTTAGAGTTTTTTTGTTGTTTGTGTACTATTACTAGCTTACATACCAAATTTCAGCTTTCTAGGACTTCAGGAAGACCCTTAGAATATTGATGATCATCAGTGAGTCAGTGAATCAGTGAGTCAGTGTCGAAATCGGGGTATTTTAGATATCAATAAAATCTAAAGTATAAGAGCTATGCAATTGAAACTTTATAGGTTTAATAAGTCAACCACTGACATCATATCCCGAAAATTTTGTTTATCTGGTATAATCCAAACCCAAGTTATGAAGGTTCAACCCGCCTTATGTCCATGAATACGAAGTTTTCCAAACAAAAAAAAAAAATTCAGATTTATATCGAGTCGCATTTGCCAGCAAACATTACAAATTAAATAAATAAACATTTATTCTTACCTGCCATGTAAACAACTCGAAGATATACAAGTTGGTAACTATAGCGAAAACGATAATAAAAAGAAGCAAGGTCGTAGAGAATCCTTTAAGGATTCGGACCATGAATTTGGCAATCTTAGGCGTAAATTTTTGCATGCCCAGACCGATGCCCAAGGGAACTAGCAGCCCTATGACGAATGTTGCTATGCGGGTGTACGGGACCACTATTTGCGCGTTACGGAACACCACTTGTCCGAGGGAGAATAGCCACATGGGCATGAAACCTGGAAGATAGAGAAAATGGAATTAATACGTGGTTATAACTTTTTTTATAATACTAATACAGAGTGGCATCGACGTGCAACGTGGTTATATGATTTTGGAAGACGTCGACATTTTTCGTCAGATATTAAACAAAAATATTTGCTGTTCCATATACTTTGACCGCGTAGGTATTGCACTTTTGAGGAATCAACATTTCTTTTTTATGACCGACGAAAAATGACACTTGTTTTCCCATTTTGCACCTATTTGCCATAATTCATGCAACAGATACTACATTACTACAATCTTGGACCAACTTACCGAAACACGCGAGCGTGGAAATAGAAGTCATGGCCAACGATAAATTAAGGTTTCCTCCGAGGATGAACGTCCAAATGTTGGACGCGCCACCGCCGGGCGCGACCCCGGTGAAGAACATGCCCAGCCGCATGGCCGGGTCGTTGGGGAAGATCAGGAAACCTAGACCGAACGACATCTGGAAAGAAAGAGTTTTGGGATTACATGCATAATCAGCCTTATAATGTCCCCACTGCTGGGACACAGGCTTCCTGTCTTCGAGAGGGAGTGGGCTGTAATCTACCACGCTGGGTTTGTAGATGTCACATGTCTGCGAATTTTCGGTTCTAGGACATGTCGGTTTCCTCATGTTGTTTTCCTTCACCGTTTTGAGCGGTGAAATTATTTACGCAAAGTAAAGCACCGAACCCACCAGCCGTAACGCGTCCGTGACGTCAATCGTATCTATTTTTTTAATACAGTTGCTCAAAAAGTGGTGTATTGCAGGGACGTATAGCGTTCGGGATGTGGGCTATTACATACTAGAGCTTTTTTTTTACCTTTCCCGAACTCGTGCGTTCTCTTTTCCAACTGTCAAAATAATGTCTATTAAAAAGAAAAACCAACCATGAAGTTTTTACTAAAGAGTTTTTGTGATTCATACAAATACGTATATTTCTAAAAAGAAGCTACTAATTTATTTCAATATCAGATTTAATGATTTAATTGAATGAGTTAGTTTAAGTTTAATTTCATTTCATCTCATTAAATCTCATTTTCATTTCATATCAATAAAAAAAATATACTGAAGACTAAGCTGTATGGATAGTTCCCTTTGCCTACCAAAATGGGTGAAGAAAAAAAACTCTGCTTATATTCTACGGTTGGCGCCATTTTCCAGAAAAAATGATTAGTTAGTTGAGTTTATTGTGTTTTTATTATTTTATTAAATTGCTTAATTTTTTCGCAACTGTATTAAAAATAGTCGTTCAGTACACCTGCGGAACCGTCATTGCAACTTGTTCCGACTGTCAACCCTCGCCTTTGGCTGCGCCTCGGCTCGGGTAGACATTTGTCGGAACTCTTTGCAATGACAGCCTTTCCGCACTTGTAATGAAATATACTATATAGTGAACAAGTGTTTGCACAAACACTCACACTCATAGTTCAATGGGACGGCAATCTCATACTACCGGGGAGTGATACTGATATGTGGTGACGTCTCAAAACGTTATGTAACATCGTTCTCATATAAATGACCTTATATTTTTTGGGTGGCAAACAAACAGGCCCTTCTCCGGATGGTATCCGGTCACCGCTGTCTGTGATGGACAGTTGTATTACAAAATAGATTGCAGGTGCGTCACCATTCTGGATACATGTCTCTAATTACAGAAGGTTTGAAGGTATGGGTGCCGCAAACGGGAACACAGCTACCATGCTTAGCGATAAACCCCCTTACTGATAAACGTATTTTAACAGATGAATAGTTACACAATAATTTCTCTCTTTCAGTCTTCAGTAATTTGACTTTCGAAAGAAGAAGACAAAGCGTTGTGTAACTATACAGACGTTATACGACGTTTATTAGTAAGGGGGATACGGAATAGTTAAAGTTACTTACAAGTGGCATAAAGAGGAACTGTCCGCACATTCCTATTATCGGTCCTATAGGCCTTCTGAGCACGTCCTTGACGGTCGGCCAATGCATAGCACAACCAAAGTTTATGAAAATCAGTGATACCTGGAATACAACGTTATTTTTGTTATGATTTAAGGTTCAAACTGGCAAAATGTCGGATTAACCTGTGTCTTCTGCCGGGTCAGCGGGATTGTCCGAAAGGGTTACCGCTGGCCCGGAACATAAAGGGCTAAGGAAGGAACATGGGTGGGTTTTAGTCAGTAAGATTGACACTCCCTTCCGCCCCACCCAGAGCGGGAGGGGTCATTTTCTGATTTCCCATCCGAAAAAAAAGGTGCATATATTATTATAAACGATGATTAAAATTAGTGACGTTTAAACGTCAAAAATGTACGGTTAAACGGTACTTAACTTTAAGCAACGTTTATGAATAAAGGGGTTGATGTCTAGATTTCTTAACAGACTTTTAATGTGGTTTTCAGTGCATATTAAATAATATAGTCAAATCACCAATACCTACATACAGTGCCGCAAGCGAAATTATCAGATGATAAAAGCTTAGTCTGGTTAATTCGCTAATTATTTTAAAATATTATGAGTATTATCAGTAATATTTGTGTCGTACCTACGGCTTAATTATGATAGTCTGGTCACCTACTGGGCTCAAACAATATAAAATATCGAAGAAGCGAGTCTTATTAAAGTCTTTGTTAACTTGCATTTAATCATGTTAGGTAGGTAGAGGTACTCAGACTTATCAGTCTGATAAGTCTGATAAGTCTGAGTAATAAGTGTTAGTAGACTTATTTGTATGTGTAGGTACAGACGCCAGCACATCAAGCTACTACAATCTGTCAAATTTCTTTAATAGATTTTCAACTTTATCGCTAAAGCTTAAGGTACAAAGTTGATTGGGAAAATTTGACAGTTTCGGGTAGCTTGATGTGCTGGCGCCTGTACGTTAGTTCTGATAAGTTATAGTTAAAACAAATGATTTTTTTTAACCCCTTGACGTTATTATGTTACTCGTATGCGTGTAATAGGCATTCCAGACCTAGATGGATAGATAGGAGGACCAACCAAGAGTCACGAAATGAAGATGATTAGAAGGACCACGTGGAATTCTGTTTTTTTTTGTATCTCGTAGATAGTACCTATCCGGACTATGAAACAGCTGTGCTGCTGACCTGTGTCTATAAAACAGCTGTGCTGCTAGGGAGTTTGTTGCGCCACTTCTTCTTCCCAGCTAAACCAGTAGGAAGCGTTGAAGTGCGGGCGTTTTGGGGGACTGTTTTATGTAATTTTGATGTTCACAACGTTCTGTTTCTCAGTCTAGTTTGAATAAATGATTTTTGATTTCAATTTTGACAAGCCTTAGAATTCATCATTTGCCTAGCCATTTCCCAAATATGTTGGGGTCGGCTTCCAGTCTAACCGGATTCTGCTGAATACAAGCCTTAGAATATTAATTATATATTGTGTGAGTGTGTACAGTCACGAGCATAAGTATGTATACACTTGGCTTTATTCAAAGGCGATTTTCTCCTTTATTTTTGAATGAAATTTTATATTATTAGGAACATAGTATTTTCGAACCCATAGGTTTATGTAAAGTGTCGTATTTCAACGTTGCATTCGTTATTTCGTGAAAAAATCGCAGTTTAAAGTTGCCAAGTGTTGACATATTAGTGCTCGTGACTGTACAAGTCTGACCCCATCGTCACATAAAAAAAACTATACGATTATGAAAATGTAGTACACACGACGACTCTCCTTGCTATACATTTCCAGTTTAAGCTGCTTTTCGTACCACGCGAAGTCAGCTTATACTGGCAATGTATACCTTGATATGTCGTCGTACGTACAACCAAGCTTGTACATTAATTTATGATCCACATATTTTCCAAACTGCATAGAATAAGATAGAAACTTTAAAAAATAGCTGAATACTCACAAAAGTAGCTACAGAGCTGACAAATATAGTGTCTATGACCCTCTCTGGTCTGATCACTATAACTGGGAGCGTGCCGGCCACCGGTAGATTCTGTGTACCGCGGTGTGCGTTCACCACGACATTGGTTCTGCCTGTGGACAAAATAGTAAGGTTATAGAAGAAGAAATAATGCTTCGATTAGTATAATTAGCCTATAATGTTCCCACTGCAGAGAGAGCACTCCCTCTCGAACAGAAGGCTGTAAACTACCACGCGAGCCCAGTGCGGGTTGGTAGAAGTCACATGTCGTCGAATGTTTGCTCACGATGTTTTCCTTCACCGTTTTGAATGCAACGGTGATGAAATAATTTACACAAAGGAAAGCGCCTGCTTGGGTTCGAACCCACTACCTACATCTCGTAAGTCGGGGCCGTTACTTACCTCTGGGCCACCACTGCTTCGGTTAGAAGGAAATAATAATCTTGAATAAACCCGGCATGTAGGTACTAAAACTAAATATTCGAAGACATGATATCCACCAACCCGCACTGGGTACGCTTAGTGGATTATATTCCAGTCCCTCTCACAGGGAGGAGGCCTGTGACTTGTAACCCAGCAATAGGAACAATATTGGTTGATTATGCTTATAATAGAAGCAGAGTACCCGCTGCAGCGCATTTTTAATCGCCGTATTGCACTGCAGGCCTGCAGTTTGAATGAATGGTTCAACGAATCAGGGAGTCTTCTCTTTAAGTTCGTCAACGAAGATACAGGAACAACTTTGAATGTAATATCTGAGGGGCAATTCTTGTAATTTTAAGAACGTTCACAGTCGGATCTCAATGTCAATCTGTCAAAAATACCTCTAATTTCCCTACATTTTTGACATTGATTGTCGCTGAGATGAGATTGCGACTCGATTTTGAACATTTTTAATTACGGAAAATGACCCTCTGTTGTGCGGTTACCTTTACCGTTCAAATCAGCGCTGTTAGTTTAAAGCTTATGCAACCTCCAGTTGGTAAATTGCATAATTTAAAGTCAATAATAAAACACTTGCTGACCATGTGAATAAATACAACATCAATGAAATGATGTATATTAATTGTGTACTTTACATGTGAAAGTAAAATATTTGGATAGAAACATTGTTTTTATTAACCATCTGTATTTATGCTAAACTTGTTGAAACAATTGGCTGATTTTTTTGAAACTTGAACTCGAATAAAAACTAAGAATAAAATGTCATGTTTCTACAGAGAAGTGTTTTATTGGCTCTGAGGTCACTTTATCTTTTTATACTTTACTAGCTGCGCCCCGCGGTTCACCCGCGTAAATGTCGATCCCGTGGGAATAACGGGATAAAAAGTAGCCTTATGTTAATCCCGGGTGTCAGCTACCTCCATACCAAATTTTATCAAAATTGGTCCAGCTGTTTGAGCGTGAAAAAGTAACAAACATATAAACACACCCCCACACACACTCACAAACTTTTGCCTTTATAATATTAGTGTGATTATTAATCGATTTTTTATACAGGTTCAAATTAAATTAGCTAGCGTACTCCGCAAACGTGATGAGTACTTATCGTTATCTAAACATGTTAAAAACAAAAAACAGAAATTAATTTAATATTTTTTGTGGGGTCATCGACCGCAGTTAGTATAGTCACTTGAAATATCAGCTTAAAATCAGTTTTTTTTTTGTGTAAAATCACATACATGAAGGATATCGATATCTTAACAAAATATAACAAAAATAAACTGATTTTCTCAACTCATACTTAAAGTAAAACGACGGCACGGTTGGCGCAGTGGTTAAGCGATTGACTGCTGCGCTGCGTGTCGCGCGTTCGATTCCCGCACGGAACAAATATTTGTATGACCTACAAGTAGATGTTCCGGGTCTGGCTGTTTGTGTACGTGAATTTAAATGTTTGTAAACGCACCCACATTACAGGAGAAATTCCTAGTGTGGGACAAAGTTTAAAAAAAAAAAACACGACCAGAGGTCTTTGATCCCAAAAAAAAACATATCGATACCCATAAAGTCTGCAGAGTTTCGCTAGCTAAAACAATTTGACCGTGTATACGTAAGACACCATCGTCCAATACTAATTTAACCATAAAGTTGCAAGTCATCGTGACTTTTTTTAAATTTTAATACGAGTTGTCCGGAAGTATTTTGAGGAAAAGATCGGTAAATGACTTTGCTGAATTCCTTATTGACTTATTCGTTTTTCAATACTTATCTACTTCGACCTACCTGCCTACCGCTGAATTATCATTTCTCGGCCTTTTGGGCTAAGACCAAGGTATAACTTTACAAATGAATTCATACATAACTTTGATTGGTAACAATAATTATCTAATAAAGAGAAAACTTTTGATTTTTTATGTGTGTTTGTAACGCTTTCACGCTAAAACGGCGGAATAGATTTGGATAAAATTTAGCACATGGGTAGACCATGAGATGGGTTAGGATATATAGGATACTTTTTTATCCCGATATCCACGGGATCGAGACTTCAGCGGGTGAAACCGCGGGACACAGCTACTTAAAACTCAGGATCTTGGATTACGATACACGAGTTTATTTCAATGTGTCTAAAGGCGCGTACGCACGTACGAACAAAAACATGGTGAACACGAACATCGAACACTTTGTTCGCACGTGCGTACCACTAACGAACATAACCTGTGTTCGTCAAAAATGTTCGTGGCGATCCATTATGTTCGTGTTCACCATGTTTTGTTCGTACGTGCGTACGCGGCTTGACATTGAAGGGACACTGAACATCTTGTATGGGATTTCAGGCCCTGGCCCTGGGTAAGTCTAGAAGGTACTGAATAAAAACTATATTAATTTCAAGTATAAAATGAGACGATTATTAATCACTTTATATTGATTTGATATCTAGCGGGGTTTTGAAAATATTGAATTTTCAATGTTAAAAGTAGTAATAAAAACCGCGCTGCTCTACGCTAAGCCAGCAGCGGAGTAATTGCGTAACACTAACACACTTAGATGGCAATTTCTTCCATTTTGACAGTTCAACAACATTCATTGCGTTATTTATGCTGTTGAACAGAAGAACTTTTCAAACGTAAGGCAATAGTTTAGTAATTTCCTTTAAAATCTTTTGGATTGTGATCGAAAGTGTGCTAAGTAATTAGGGTGCATATCAACCGTAACTCGCCGGTTTGTGAAATGTCTAGGTACTTACAAATTTACAATACGGTAATTTAAGGTTCTTATAAAATTAATATAAAAAACGTTTCTTACCAAGGAACTTTCCGGTGACTCGAAGTTTGCCCTCGAACTTATTGTTCTGGGCATGAGTGTCATTCAGCTGATAAGTTGAGTTCCAATCCGCTGCGGCTAAGTGACCGTCAGTTGTCGTCAACGTGAACTGGTCGCCTGCTTGCAATCCAGCGCTTGTGTTTCCTAAAGGTGAAGGCACAGGTTTAGTACACCCACATTTCACCAGTTATGTTTAAATCCATTGTAATAAGGGTCGCACTTATTATTGCCATCAACTGAGCACAAATCCATGCTCCGACTGAGAAGTTCCTGATGGAAAAATTTGTCCGACCTGGGAATTGAACCCTGGGCCCATGCTCGGCAGCAAATGTCTACTAGGTAAACAAAGTTGTATGTCTGATTGTTTTACTTTTTTTTTTTGAGATTTATTTTTAAAGTGATTCTGATATAAGTATCAGAATCACTTTAAAAATAAATCTCCTCTTTAAAACTTTTTATGAGAGTAGGTAAGCCTACTCTCATAAAAAGTTTTATGCTGGCAAAATACAAGTAGATACAAGGTCAAATTAAATTAGCTAGCACAATCATCATGTTTAGATAGAGGGGCCCGTGGCTAAATAATAACAGCCGCACAAGTCGATCGATACGCTTACCGCGGTTAGTCTGTGGATGGGTGACCATCTTTACATACCGTGACCCCTCCGTGCCTCGGTAAGCACGTTAAGCCGTTGGTCCCGGCTGTCATTCGTAGATCTTTGACAGTCGTTACGGGTAGTCAGAACTTCAGAAGCCCGAAAGTCTGACAACCAGTCTTACCAAGGGGTATCATATTACCCAGTAACTGGGTTGTGGAGGTCAGATAGGCAGTCGCTCCATGTAAAACACAGCTGCATCCGGTTAGACTGGAAGCCGACCCCAACATAGTTGGAAAAAGGCTAGGCAGATGAATCATCCATTATGTTAAGATATCGATACCCATTAGGTACGTCCGCGGAGTTTCGCTAGTTAATTTAATTTGACCATTTATATTTTTTTTTAAATTACCACCTTGTTTATTCTGTCACAACAAACGCGTCCTTGGTTCGCTCGTTAATTAGAGTGGTAGCCACTAAACCAGTTATAAAACGAGCGAAGGGCAAACGATACATGCGAGCTGCACAATTCGTTCTTTCTCAATGTTATGTTATTGCAGTATGTTGAAATTATCAAGAGCCAACCAATTACGGTACGAACTGCTGAGGTACTTACACATAAAAGATTTTCTTTCGTCTCAAAAAGTGTAGGTACACACGGCTACACATAAAGCTATACATTTCCAATTTTACGTGACCTCGCATTATACAATGTTATTGGTAAAACATTAACAACCTCTTAAGAGGTCATTGTAGTCATCATTAGAAACAACGTTTTACTATGGGACCAAACCTGAAATCGCGAAAAAAAAATCCGACAAGCGAAGACAAGCACTTAGTGCGGCCGGTAGCGGTAGCGAAAACTCTAGAGAGTTCGTTACGCTACTCGCAAGGTGATTCGCCAGGCTCTAGGCGCTAAGCAAGCCATCCGTCAGTGTGTACGTAGCCTTAGTGCTCATACACACGACCGACACGCGTCGACGGCTGCCTTGTGTGTATGCACACTAAGGGAACACCGTGGTCCTATGACCTATTAAGATGATTCCAAATCGAACCTACCTACAACAGTGACATCGACGTATTCATACTCATTCATGTTGACGGTCACGTTCTGACTGAAGGTCGCGATCATCGTCGGCGCCGCCTGGCAGATCACCCATAGTGGACATAATGCCAGGATGTATAAGATTATCAGGTGCAACGGCCAGATGGGACACATTTTGGCCGATTTATGTGTTTAGTTGTATCTGGAAAGAAGAGAAACAAACAATTATTTTTAGTATTAGTTTCTGCAATAAAACTGAACGCTATTAGCTCATCTAAACCGAGTTCAAGAGCTGTCAGTGTCAATATTCCACAACAATGATGACACTGACAGCTTTTGAACGCGGTTTAGGTGTGGTGGTCGCGTACTCGCGTTCCGTTACATTGGTAAAATTCGCCCAGTCTTTTTGAAAAGAAGCAAGCCTATTGGTCACACTGGTTCATAATATGCTACAACTCAATATGCTTTGCCCGACCCAAGAATCAAATGCAGGAACACACGATCACCAGTTGGTCTTGCGATATACCAGCCAGACTAGACCAACGAGCTATAGACATTCTTCATAATATTAAAGTTTAGTCAAGGTCCCTTGGTCGTTTTTTAAGATGCTCACAGGTAAACCGAGGTAGCCATTCTTGTCAGAACACCTCATACAAAGCTGTTGGTTATTTTATAATTCATTCATGATATGGGTTTAGTGGGGCTATGCTCGGAGTTGAAGGATAAAATCAGGAATGAAGTTATCCGGAACTGAAGTTACCGAAATGGTTTGCAGAGTAAGCGAGCTGCAGTGGCATTGGGCTGGCCATGTTTGTCGAAGAACCGATGGCCGGTAGAGAAGACGAGTCCTGGACTGGAGACCGAGTATCGAAAAGCGTAGTGTGGGACACCCCGTGCTAGAGAGACCGACGACCTTATGAAGGTGTCTGGGACAGACTGGGTGAAGCTGGAGGTTAAGGTGTTGTGATGCAGCCTGGGAGAGGCTTATGTTCAGCAGTGGACAACGACAGGCTGACTTGATTGATTGAAAAGGTTCGCTTAATCCGATAAACTTCAATTCAAAGTGCAGTATTGACTGCACTTTGAATTGAAGTTTATCGGATTAAGCGAACCAACAACCAACCATCAACCAATTACATTATCATCAATATCGGATTACTCAACAGTAATCCGATATTGATGATAATGTAACTGCTGCGAATAGGTACCTACCTAAATGTTCTTAAATGAATGAGGGTGACAAGGCAGATGTGAGTGGAAATGTTCTAGGAGAACATATAGTGACCTTTTAAGTGATGTTCTTCAGAATGGTCAGGTGTATAGTGCTCGCCACCGGCGTGCGTGTATGATGTGCAGTTTCCGGCAATAATTGCGTAACACACTATCAGTAGCAATGGGTTTCATTTTGACAGTTCAAGAACATTCATTGCGGTATTTGCGTTGTTGAGCAGACACATTTTTCGAACATATGGAGCAATGGATTAGAAATATGCTTCAAAATGATTCAAATTGAGAGTAATAGTGTGTTACGCAATTAGGGTGCAGATGTATTAAGGCAAATGAAGTATCTTAGGATCGTAGCAGGTGGCGTTTTGTAGTTTCTGCCCCATGGGAAGAAAGAAGGCGTAATAAATAGGAGATGGCGTAAGAATTTTGCCTGTGTCTGATTTCAAACAAATGCATTAAATAAGTTTGTGTGACCTAGGAATGGTTGCTGGTCTAAAGGACCAGTTATTATAAAGCCAATTTCTTATGTTTATACCTAAGTATAATTATTGCGATTATATGGAGATCAGATTGTCTGCAGGACACGTGATAAATTACACTGTAATTATCCATTTACCCTTTGTCTTGTAGATATTTATTACAACACCTAGATTTTATCTTTTCTATTGGTGCATTTGATAACATAATCAGCCTATAATCTTCCCACTGCTGGGAGACAGGCCTAATCTCTTACAGAAGGAGTGAGCTGTAATCCACCACGCGGGATAATGGCAGGGTTGGTAAATGTCACAGGTCTTTGAATTTTTAGTTCTACGCCATGCCGGTTTCCTCACGATGTTTTGCTTTACCGTTTTTTGAGCAATTTTCGTGATGAAATTATTTACACAAAGTAAAGCACCTGTCTGGGTTCGAACCCACGACCTGCAAACTCGTAAGCCTTTGAGCCTATGAAAAATCTGCCCCAATTTTAAATTTAATTTTGAGTTTCACTAGGACCAATCATTTAAACAAAGATTTGAAATATGTTTAAAACTAGCTGACCCGGCGAACTTCGTACTGCCTCAGGATTAGTCAGGATGAATGTATGAGAAAATAAAATATTTTCAAATAAAATGTTTTCTTGAAATTTTCTCATGTTTTATTTAATAGTTATTCTGCTATTCGGGTCGGAGACAAATCCAACAAATCAAAGATCATAAAAATCGGTCCAGCCGTTCTTGAGTTATAAATGGTGTAATGTAACTAACCCGACTTTGTTTTATTTATATAGGGTTATTTGTAAAACACCAGCAACCTCTTAAGAGGTCATTGTACTCATCATTATGAACAACTTTTACTATGGGACCAAACCTGAAATCGCGAAAAAAAAATCAGCTGTTCCCTACATTTATGTTCGTATAACTCGTCAAAATGTAGGGAACAGCTGATTTTTTTTTCGCGATTTCAGGTTTGGTCCCATAGTAAAAGTTGTTCATAATGATGAGTACAATGACCTCTTAAGAGGTTGCTGGTGTTTTACAAATAACCCTGTATATACATATAGATCTTAAATTCGGTAATAATTTTATTACAAACAACTCACCACACGAGGTCGACCACGTCTTCAAAACCGTATTACAATACTCCTAACTTAATGAATTACTTAATAACTAAACATCTTACGCGTGCACCATCTAGCAACACATGGACACAACTGACTGATGCAAAAGCTCTCAAACCGATTCACTACTCTACGCTTATCTCATTACGACCAATTATCCCTTATCACCGAATCCTAGGTTTGATTATTCGTTGTTTTTTTTTATCTCGAGATAAGTATCCAATGCAGCAATGGACCGATCATAGTAGTTTTCGTATCTCATGGGCACTGTATGTTATAAATTACAACATCGTGTCGTGGGCTATGTCACGTAGAGATAAAATCGATAAGAATGTATTTAGCATAATGATTAATTGCTAAGGCCTATTAAAAACGTGGATTGGATTAGATTACCTATTTCAAATTAAAACACGTGAATTAAGTAACATATTTGACGTCATCATCCATGCATACATACATATATTATAATTATGTATATAATCAAGCTTTATTTCCATGGGGATAAGCAGAAAGTACAGAATTCCACCTGCTACGTTCCTTTCATACTCCTTTTGCTTCGTTTTTGTTCATACATCAGCACAGCACCCTAAATACGTAACACACTATCAATCAGAATCTGAATCATTTTACTTCACTTCGCTGCTCTGCTCAACAGCGTAAATAACGCAATGAATGTTGTTGAATTGTCTGTTGCAAAAACAAATCGATCCTGCTTCAACACTGTCGTCTTTCTGATTCTATTAACAAAAATAATAATTATAATAAACGCATTATTGAAATCCTTAGAACGGCCTTTCCTTTGGTGTCCTCCTTTAACCCTAACACTGTCAAAATGAAAGCCATTCCTACAGTTCGTGTGTTACGCATATACCCCGGGCTGGTCATACACGCACGCGGGTTGCGAGTACTAGGCACCTCACTTTTCTGACGAACATCCCCAATAAGGTCAATAAATGAAATGTCTGAGGTCATCAATCTTCGGCTAATCGAGATTCGCGATACGAAATTCAAAATTAATAGGTGCTTGTGTCCGCGCCGGGTTGCTCTTCGACCTTTGATAAAGCAATATTATCAAACTGTATTTAAATAAATTACATGTCTATATGTCACACGTAAGACAATGACATTATGTACAGCTTTGAATGTGTCAAGGTGGTTTATATTTACATTACTTATTTATTAGTGTCAGTACTGTCTGAGCGTTCATAACACACTGAACTTAAAATAAGTAAGTATACAGAATATAGAAGGTCTTGTGGCTAAGTTATAACAGCCGCAAGGATCGATCGATCAGGTTAAAATACTGGTATTCAGCTGCATCCGGTTAGACTGGAAGACGACCCCAATATAGTTGGGAAAAGGCTAGGCAGATGATGATGATGAAATGGATAAAAATGTGCCCATTTCATTTCTGGAAAGTGCTACGTGATTTGTTTTTAACTAATATAATTTTATTATGATTCTGATCCCGATCAAAACAATACCGTCTGTCTGTCTCTGCGTATCGAAACAGCTGAAATCGTCCTTGAGTTGGTACGTGACCTCCTCTATTAATCGATGACGGCCTGTAACACAATACCATTATTGTTATGGATTCAATAAGTATTTAAGTCCATAACATTCAGTGACTTGGGACCAGCAGGGTAATTGCGTAACACACTATCAGTAGCAATGGGTTTCATTTTGACAGTTCAACAACATTCATTGCGTTATTTACGTTGTTGAGCAGACACACTTTTCGTACATAAGGAGCAATGGATTAGCAATATGCTTCAAAATGATTCAAATTGAGAGTAATCGTGTGTTACGCAATTAGGGTGCTGGCGTCGTTTCATGTTTTTGTTGTCCACAGCCTCTCCATACGGCCTAAATCCGGAGTGGGAGTTAAAACTCAGAATATAGGTAGGGAACTCAAAAGCCTCTACAAATATAGCGGGGTAATTGCGTAACACTATCAGTAGCATTGGTTTCTATTTTGACAATTCAACAACATTCATTATATTTATGAAGCAATGGATGAAGTATATCATATCCTTCAAAATGTTTCAGATTGAGATTCGAGGGGCTTGTGGCTAAGGAATAACAGCCGCACGGGTCGATCGATCAGGTTAAGCTACGCTTGCCGCGGTTGGTCCGTGGATAACCATCTTCACATATCAAGACCCTTACGTGTTTCGGAAAACACGTGGTTCCGGCTGTCATTCGTGCATCTTTGACAGTCGTTACGGGTCGCCAGAAGCCCAAATCAGACAACCAGCCTTACCAAGGGGTATCATATTACCCAGTAACTGGGTTGTGGAGATCAGATAGGCAGTCGCTCCATGTAAAATACTGGTATTCAGCTGCATCCGGTGAGACTGGAAGCCAACCCCAACATAGTTGGGAAAAGGCTAGGCAGATGATATTGTGTTACGCAAGTAGGATGCTGTTTCCTCACCAATGGAATTAGAGCAATATACTGTTATTAGTTGTTACATAACACTATCAGACACGAGATCTCTAGTGTGTTCTCAAGTGTTTGTACGAGGTAAGTACATGCTGATGTATTACAAGACACACTATCAGTTTCACAACGGTTTGTTATTGTTTAAATTATGAATGATCTTGTTTCAACTATTCTAGTACTAATATCTCTTTGCACAGTTCTCTGAACTGTAAAAATAAATTCGAGTTCAAAAATAAACGGTGGAATATTTTGAAGAATGAGCGCAGGTAGTGAATAGTTTTTCTTTTGCAGGCGTAATGTATTTATTTGAATATATTGAATTTTTGGCTTCAAAAACAACCCGAGCTTAGCATTCATGAATTTATTAAGCCCAGTGAAAAACAACGGAAGCCATTTTTATTTATTTTTTGAACATGCTATGCTATACGAAACTTCATCTTTATTTTACGAAGATGCAGATGGAAGTTTTACGCAATGGGTTAGAAAAAATTCCAAATTATTGTTCACAGTGCGAGTGACTTCGTTGTTACTAGGACAAAAGTAAACTGGGTCTAGCTATTCTTAGCTATTTCAATGTCAATGAGGTGTTAAGAATATGTACGCTGCAATGGCTTGGTGACTAGCAGTCTGTTTGCTCAGGCTGCGATTTGAAACAATTACTTTCTTAACAAATAAAACAACATCTCGCTTGTATTCTCCGAAGGGTTAGACAGAGGTGTACGCACCTATAGTACACCCCTATTTCGCCAGTCATGTAATAGGGGGCGAGCCTATTGCCATCAGTAAACATAGGCACTTTCTTAAAAAAATGCCTTGAAGTTAAAATTATTATAACCTTAGTCGCTTCCAATAAGATCAGAGAATTGACATGGTTTCGAAGTAAGGAATTATTTAGTGGTAATAGTGGCTACTATTACCACTAAATAATTCCTTACTTCGAAACCATGTCAATTCCTTAGCTAATCATGACATTATGCTATTAACGTGTTCTCGACACAATGAACGAAACCGCGGGTCACGAACGCAAAGTTGGCGTGGTTTGAACTGTCAAAATAGATACATGTTGTACGTACGGTTGACATTTCGATTCCTTGCCGTTACAGGGGTTTCTACAAGACACGATAATCTTAATCTCCGCGTAATCTTACCACGTGGTTTTCACGTGGTAAGATTACGCGGGGAATAATAATAATTTACCATACATAATTGGGGCCCAGCCTCAGAGATGCTATAGTTGTAGCGAAGTACCAAAAACCGCAGTAGCCGCAGTAGTATTTCGATTTCTAATAAAGTAACTTGAGAAGTTTATGTAGGTGAGTATATTATTTACATGATTGCATTGTAAGTTTGCATACGAACCACGGTGTGGCCAGGACCAGCAGGCTACAGAAAGAGAGGCAGGCCACAAACACGATGGGCAGATGACATAACACACATAGCCGGCCGGGACTGGATAAGAGTAGCAAGCAACAGGGACACATGGCAATCTCTGGAGGAGGCCTTCACCTAGAAAGGGGTTCTAGCACAAAATGTTATAATCTTATCACGTATGTAGAAATTTATTTAATATAACTATGCTAATTCATTATTAATTGGATAATTTATATAATTTATTATGAATTAATTTTATTTATTTTAATTTTCTAATTTTATTTCAATTTAATTTTAATTTTATTTTTCAATGTTTATTTTTTCTATCTATTATTCTAAATCATTGGCAAGAAATAAAAGACTTTTTTATTTTTATTTATTTTTATTTTAGTTATTGTAAGTTTGTAACACATACAATGTGCCGCCTTAGTTTTGCCTTAGCAACACGTTTCTATCGACTTAAATACAATAATACCGGGACCCCATAGTCCAGAGAAAGAAATTAAAAAATTATGTTACATAATAATATGTAACATAATTAACGCAAGACTCTGTTGCATTTGATCACTCAAGCTCAATAATTTAGAATACGTTTTCAAAATTGAATATGCGGCGATTGTTTTCATGCATAAACTAGTGTATACAGTTATGTAATAGGCGCGTAAAAGTGAGGAGGTCCTCTTAAAATAAAATTAAATAGCGAACTAGTTAATTACTGCCGCACGTATTGATGGACGAACGTGAAAATGGTGGCCGAGGCGGAGCCGATTGCGTAACACATCAATTTGAATAATTTTGAAGAATATTGCTAATCCATTGCTGCATATCGTCGACCGTAGGTTCAATTGAGGTAAGGGACATAATACGATTTTTCAGGAGAGGCCGACAAAGTTTTTTTTCGGACTAAATCGCCTATAACTTTTTTTGTTATTAACCTTTTTCGGATCTGATTTCACACATAATCTTGTATTTTAGTGCTCTATCTACCTGTGTAACATTTATTTAAATAAGTTAGCTATTTAAGAAAATAGATGTCCCTTACACCAACGTATTTTGTTAGTAATGTCCCTTACATTAAATTGATCTCTACGTTGGATCCAATCCAATGAAAAACTTTTTACAAAAAAAAACAACCGACTTCCAAAAAATACACTACAAATTGAAAAATAACTTTAATTTCGGAAGTCGGTGTCTTTGGTTCCGCATTTTCGTTTAATGACACCGACTTCCGAAATTAAAGTTATTTTTCAATTTGTAGTGTATTTTTTGGAAGTCGGTTGTTTTTTTTTGTAAAAAGTTTTTATTTTTCACTTTTTAGTGGGTCAGTTTGTAATTACAAGCTTTTTTATCTAAGTTACAATAGCCTAATGTTAACTGCTCATCACATGTTACAAAATATTGCTTTTCCCGATGCTGGGACGTTTATTGTTGAGGAGTTCTCCTGGTAAGAGCCAGGAGAACTCCTCAACAACCACTCACCATACGCATTGTAACGAGCATAAATTGCTTAGCAACCATATTAAAGTAACCGAATCGCAACCCGTGAAATATTTGTCATTGAGTAGTTCCGATGGCTATCTGTGGTCTTCATCATCAGCTCCACTTTACCAAATGATGATTTCCGAGAGCAAATGCTCAAGTTACTTTAATTATTGAGTAGGCCACACGACGAAAGAGCATTGCTAGAAATGACGCGATTACTCAACTAAATTCGGTTTCAAATTGACGCATCAGCATGACTAGTAGGTAGTGGTCGTCCTATGTAAAACTACAATCTTAATTAGGTATTATTATTGTACGAACTGAACATTTTGGCATATTGAACCGTATGAAGTAAGCCCAACAAAAACTGCTGTAAATCGTCCAAACACAAGGTAGCTACTGTAAACTGTTGAGGAGTTCCCTTAACTGTCCTTCGTCTTCATCATCAGACCCCGAATGACAGTCACAACCATGTAGGTGTAAAGTTCTCATCAATACAAATTAATCAAGCCCAAACACAAGGTAACTGCTGTAAACCGTTGAGGAGTTCCCTCGACTGTCTTTCGGCTTCATCATCAGATCGACTCCAGGCCTTCATTAAATTGTAGTGCTTTAAAATACCTAATGAAAAAATTAACACACGCACTAGTCGCTCCTACGATTTTCGAATGTTCCCCTCGATTTCACTGGGATGCCATCATCAGATCCTGGTTTTCTTATCATGGGACCACCCTTGGCATATCTCCTTTCCAACAAAAAAAGAATAATCAAAATCGGTTCATAAACGACGAAGTTATCCGCGAACACACATAAAAAAAAAAAAAAAAAAAATATACGGTCGAATTGAGAAACCTCCTTCTTTTTTGAAGTCGGTTAAAAAAATAGCGTAAAGGTCTTGTTGAAAAAATGTGTGAAGAATAATTCGTTGATTGGGAAGACCCTTACCTTATTTGAAGTGGATTGGCGGCGGTAATTACACCATTTCAAGTTGCTATATTGCATAGTTTTTCAGATACATTGTTATTATGGGGCTGATTCGAAATTCGAATCCAAAAATCAGTAGGGTAAGGGACATTTTTTTTATTAAGCTAGATTTTTTTCATAAACACCATTCGAAAGAGCGCAAAATTCTGAACAAAACTGTATACTCAACTCATTTTGGGTATTTTGTCCCTTACCTTAATTGAACCTACGGTCGACGATATGTTCGAAAAATCTTTCTGCTCAACAACGTAAATCACGCAATGAATGTTGTTGAACTGTCAGAATGAAACCCATTGCTACTGCGGTGCTATTCTGTAAAAATCTCACCGTGAAAACTTATGTGAAGTGAGCGTGGAGTGAGCTGTCAATAGTGTCAATTCCTAGCAAAAACAAACTCACTTCACCTAAGTTTTCACGGTGAGATTTTTACAGAATCGACCGGCTGTAGTGTGTTACGAAATTACCCCGCAGGCTGTAAGGCGTGAACAGGTTACAGGCAGACAGATAGGTCTTCGTATTTACCTATAACATTAGTATGGATTGTCGTCCATAATCCAGTAATTCCTCAACGTTAGTTCAACTTTCGCAATTCTCAAGGCGAATAGACGCGTCTATAAATTATAATTGGCTATTCGTGAATAAACGCATGAAATAAACGATATTAGTGTCATATCCTGCGGTCTGTTTGTACCTATCTATCTTCTTTTCAAATTGATATGGCCTTTGTGTCGAGTTGGCTAAGGAAACGGCCATTTATTCTGTCTGATGGATGTTTTCCTTCATAATAACATAAAAACAAATAGTCATTATGTCTTTGTCTACGAAAGCTAGGTAATTAGGTTAGTTCAATAGTGTTCCAAAGTCATTTTATGGATGTCTTGTTGGTCACTTCGTATTTTCTATGAACGTGGATCCACGCGAGACACAATGGCTATTTAATTGTTTCTATAATTACGTTATCCAACCAGTTAGTGATTATTGTGCTAGGTACAGCCGGTCGATTCTTTAAAAATCTCACCGTGAAAATTTAGGTGAAGAGAGTTTTTTTTTGCTAGGAATTGACACTATTGACAGCTCACTCCACGCTCACTTCACCTAAATTTTCACGGTGAGATTTTTACAGAATAGCTCCGCTGTAGAGTCTTTGTAGACCTACTTTTAGCAGTAGATGCAGCCTGGTCATAATTGTTTGGGTGTTCCATTCGAACGTTCAAGCAAGTTTCAAATATTTAAATATGGTTTTTTTTAGGGTTCCGTACCCAAAGGGTAAAAACGGAACCCTATTACTAAGACTTCGCTGTCCGTCCGTCCGTCTGTCTGTCACCAGGCTGTATCTTATGAACCGTGATAGCTAGACAGTTGAAATTTTCACAAATTATGTATTTCTGTTGCCGCTATAATAACAAATACTAAAAACAAAATAAAATAAATATTTAAGGGGGGCTCCCATACAACAAACGCGATTTTTTTGCTCGATATCAATAATGGCAACAGGTAGGCACTTGAAATATTCACAAAATACTCAGTTGTATTTTTACTTTAATAATAAATAATAAAATAAATATTTAAGGGGGGCTCCCATACAACAAACGTGTTTTTTTCGGCGTTTTTGCCTTGTGGTATGGAACCCTTCATGTGCGAGTCCGACTCGCACTTGGCCAGTTTTATTGTTTAAGAGATTGAGTGCTAGAAATAACGTGAACCTGTAAAGTCTTCTTATAAATATAATAGTTCCAAGTCTACATTCTTTTAATTAAACTGTGAGGTTTTGAAATTTTTAGAACATTATAAAGCAATGGATTAGCGTTATCCTTCAAAATGATTGAGATTGATAGTGTGTTACGCAATTAGAGTGCAGTTCTCGTTGAAGAACTCGTAAATAGCCGATAACAATTCCTGTTTGCCTTTAAAACTTGACAGTACAGTCACATTATAAAATAAACAGCCGGGTGCTAGAACAATGGCCACTCAAACTGATTGTGAAGCACAATAAAATTGTGCAAAGGCTCATGCAGACAGGCACACGGCTGCTCTAGTAGAACAATTTATTTTTCTACCGGAGTCACGTCGCGCCTGTCTGTGGGAGCCTTAAATCGATATAGCCAACGAATGGGAACGGTGGCTTCCCAGTTTCCTACTCGATTACTTGCGGATACGTCTGTTATATCAGCAGGTAGGTAAATAAAAGTGAAAGTAATTACTCCTTTACGTAATTGTGACCGTAATCTCGTAATCAGCGTGTCAGATTATGAAGAGCACCTTTTGTTCAGAGTTGTGGAAAGAATTAGTCAATTAATCTTAGTTGATAAATTAATCAACGAATCAACAGTCTTGGTAAGCAAGTCACCATTAGGTACCTAATTACCCAACTACTCCTTTCCAATAAAATTACCAGTTTAGTAAAAAATATTTTAATCTATATATATAAGTACCTATATTGCTATATACCAATAATAAAGCTGAAGAGTTTGTTTGTCCGCAAAAAAACCGCACCAATCTCTGGAACTACCAGTCGGATTTAATTTTTTTTTTTTGCATTTTATGGCCCAATTCTTGAAGAAGGATATACCTAGGCTATTTAACATGACGCTAGGACCCTTAGGAGCCGAGCAAAAAGAAAAAAGAAAGAACGCTAAGCGAAAACGAAGTAATAGAGCAGACGGGCGATGCGATGCGACGAGGTGGGTCCCGGGAACAAGAAATTTCACGCAAAGTCGCGGGCAGAAGCTCAAGGACTCGAGGACCCCGTACTAAGTACGAAGAAACTGATGACCGCTTAGTTTTGATACTTGAAAAATATATTTTTTTTATATGAACATTTATTATGCTGAATTTTATGATTGCTTGCCAAATCAACAAAGACTTATCATCATATCGATTTACGAAATAAAATCAAAGAAACTTGCTTTTAAAGACCGCATTTACTCGTAGACATGTTTATGCGGTCCATATGATCTACATAGAAATAGGTATGTAAATGATTCAATAATGAACTACTATTTACTAACTTATAATTTTTTTTGGAATTGCATAAATGTTGCAAAATAATCTAGTAGATTTAGTTACAGTAACTAAATCTACTTATTTATAGGTACTTTGACGACATATAGGCTGTCAGTACCTAACTGTTATTCAAAGTTGAAAAGCTAGTCACAGTATTTATTTAAATACATTAAATAGATTTTTTTGCAGAAAAACAATGTATAGAATTAACTATCGCCTATACACACGACGCGACATCAAGCTATACATTTCCAGTTTTAGCTGACCTCGCCTTGTATAATTATGCCTTTCGTATAATGAGAGGTCGGCTTATATTATTGGAAATGTATAGCTTAATATTTCGTCGTGCGAACAAGGCAATAATTTGATATTGTATCTGTCAGTAGTTACTTGTTGTTCTTGATAAAATATAATTTGTGAGATAGGTACCTACCTAATTATAATTTTGTTTTTTTTTTTTAATAAAAAAAATACACAAACATCAATATAGAGAAAAACAACTCATCTCTCAATTCTTATTTATTTTACTTACTTATTTTAGTTACTTAATTCTGGGTAATTTTTCGGTTTTGAAATCATAATTACGTATCGGCATTGACCTCATGGCTGATCGCAAATTACTGTGACTTTGTGACGTTTTGCTGCTGTTCTATTTAATGTTATTCAACGTCGATTACAGGCATTGGGAAACCGGACACGGTAGATTACGGGGGATTTGCGAAATATAGACACCGATGACCGAAGTAAATCATAGGAGTTCCGATTTGTCAATTTTGGCAATTACATTGGAGCTGCACAAAAATAAAACCTTTTAAGCATTGCTTGTTACAACATGATGCCAAAAACTGATCAGGGAGATATGTACTTAAAACGCAGATCAAAATATGAGGAAATATTTGAAGGTAGGTCCTGGCAAAATCCAGGACACCAGGACCAAATAATTATATCTAAAACTAACACTATATCTACTTCCATTTAGGATATAGAGATCGTCTCGTATTTCCTTAAAGGGATTATGGGTAAATAAGCGGAAACTTTCACTGTTACGGCTTTACCAGTAAATATAAATGAATATAAGTGTCGGAGCATAATGTTGTGGCTTGTTGTTGTGTACGTTCCTACTTAGGTACAAAATTATTTATAGCATTGAATCGTGTTTTGTCATCATGACAAAAAATAAATCGAATAAATACCTATAATGTTAAGAAGTGCAAACGCATGCTGATAACCAATAGCATAAATATTATTATCTATAATTAAACAATAATTAAATTATATTAATATTCGATCAATACACGATAAGGATTTCATCTCCGTCATCTTACCGCATTAGGAAAGTTCAGTTCTGGGGGAAATACCAAAGGAATATACAAATCAAATTATCCTCATACAGGTCTTGAACTTCTGCTCATTAAAGATCAATCGGGGAAAAGTAATAAACATGCATTCACTAATGATGTGAAAATGAATGTGATAAGAAAATCGATAGCCTCACACACTAATAATACTTGAATTTGATCGTTTTGAACTTGAACTTACGTAACCAAGAAAATTTTGGACAATACCGGACCCATAATTTTCGATGTTAATATTCTAGTAGCATCTAAATACCTAATTCAATACACAAAACCAAGAAAAATGGCGAAGTCTTTGGAAACAAATTCTGTCAACAAGATGTAGATAAAAGTTCGTAATGATTTAAGAACGGCAGAACCAAAAACCAACCTGATATAAGAATATCCATTTATCTTAGCAGTTGGTAATAAATCCGAAATCATAATAATGTTTGCAGAACCACCAGGTATAAAAGTACCTATAGAGAACCATCGCATTTCGACAAGGCTCAAGGAAAGGAAGACTGGAAAAGAAGCCTAAGCTTAACGGATGACTGCGATAAGTTGAACAACAGAACAGTAGGACCAATCCTTAATGATAAATCACTAATTAAATCACTAATCAGCGCTTTATAACCACGTGCAAATTGTAGAAGTCAAATTAAGGAAATCTAAGCTTCATTTTAGCAACGTGTAAATCCTTGTTATAGCCGCACGCAACGTCAATAAGTATAATCACCGATAAGGCACTCAACAATCTTGTATTGATGTCAATTGGGTGTTATATTTGCCTTGCACTGGGTGAGGGAAAGCGGTTGCCCCTGGCTGGAGGCTTTGAGTTTACTTAAGGCAACCATAGGATAGTCCGGTTAAGTAGTCACGACCTCTCAAGGCCAACTACGAGATGCCATATAGGAAAAAAAAAAGAAGGAAAGCTGCTTTGTGAGTTTATCCCATCACAGAGCTAGTACATTTTCTAACAGCTAGCTAATACGCTTCATCAAAAATCTGCTAGTACTGTGTCCGGGAAAGAGCCAGGGCAGCCCGCGATATTCAAATATTCTTGCGATTTTCGGAATTTACGGTCAGTGTCAGGTTGTGGGTTGAGCAAAATATGATTCGCTACCGTAACAAGTATGTATTTACAGAATGATACATTAAAATCATCAATACAATCTTCTAAGTTCATATAATCCTATTGAATGACTATTTCATTATGACTATTTGAAATATCAATCAATGGGATATGTATATTACTAATTACTGTATGTAGCTTCTGTGTGTAAATTAATGCGAGAGCCCTTGCGTCTCGCTTGCATCCGGCAACCGTGCCTTTGCATGATAAGATTAAATCGCGTTGTGAATTCCAATATCAGGGCGATGGACCAGCACCCTACACTGCCAATCACATCGGAGGGTGTTTAAGGAAATTCCTAATCCATTACTTCATATGTTTGAGAAATTCGTCTGCTCAACAACGGCAATAACACAATGAACGAATCTGAACTGTCAAAATGAAAGGCAGCAATTACCCCGCAGGACTAGTATAGAGAGGGTTTATTGTCTAGTGTCATCCTCATCCCATTTAATAACTGATAGTGTTTAAGAATAATTTTGAAGGTCTCATAAAGATCTTTCACATGTAATAAAATATTACAATGTCTCGTTACAGATTAACTGAGAATTTATTGTAAACAAGATAAAAAACATTCTACTGCTCGGAGCTCTTTGTCATTCATTAATGTATAAAATCAATATTTTATACCTAACATTGGCATGTAATTTTATTTTAACAGGTCAAGGTTGACATCTCTTTCTGACTTTTTTGTAAGTTATCTGGGGAGGTCGAAATCAGTATATTACTGAGCGTCTGATATCTAGCTGACAATACAGTTAAGGTAAGTAAGGAAAAACCTCAGGAATTAGTTCAGTGTGAATGGGGTGCTCCCGACCAGACTGGTCAAAATGCTGAAGTGTCTCAAAGTGCCCCTACAGCTGCACTTTAGGGGACATAAAAACACTACTGATGCCGCGATTAAGGTGATATATTGAAAAAAAAAAAAGTGGTTTTTCTATTTCGTGTAACTTGTTAAGTATAAGTATGTGGAATTGGGATTTAACATTTTGGTATGTTTTTTGACTTTTTGGTCTAGTATCATGTAAAAGGAATACATGATTCAATGTTTATTTCTCGATACAAAAAAATTGCAAAGTTATATCTATTTTTTTACTTTTTTCGACATCACGGCGTAAAGCTTAAGAGTTATTCAATAGAATTTACTTTAAAACATAGATAATTATCATATCAAAGTTAATTCAAAGTAGTTTTAAATTTAATTAATTTATTTTGTTAAAAAAAAGGAATAAATTCGTTTTGGCACATACGTCGTTTTATTCCGAGCGCACGCACATTATAGCCATCTCTCTTCTTTTGCGTTTCAAAAGTAATTGCATCACTTTTGCTCGCTTAGTATCTAGATCAGTGGCTACGATTTATTTTCGAGGTAGCGCCTTAATATGGCCACTACTGCACTCTAATTGCGTAACACGCTATTAATCTTAATCTGAATCATTTTGAAGGATATTGCTAATCCATTGCTTCATAATGTTCGAATAATTTGTCTGTTCAACAACATAAATATTACCCCGCTGGACCATCAATACAACGACATAAAATAAGAAGATGGATTCATTGGTGATTTCTATTGCAATCCGCATCATAAAAAGCCTGTAGATGGATAAATTTATGTTTGTAAAAGTCGAAGCTGACACATGCATGACACAGTTCGTCAGTGGTCAAAGGGGAGAACCAGGATATTATGTATTGTGTGGGTGACAAACTAGCAATCAGTCACAGCAATACCGTGCGATCTTTAAATAGATCTGCTATTTTTGCATGTAGTTACTTGCGATTACGAGCTAAACGTACCTTGAGAAGGTACCTACTTAATAGGCACTATTTAGAATTTTGATTATTTGCAAAAATAACATAATAATACCTGGATATCGGATACTGCGAATGTGTAGAAAATTATAATGCATGAAGAAATCAAATAAAAAAGAGTAACACCAAACATTTTTTTATATGAATTTACCTACATTTACGCATTCTGCGTACGATTAGATTGACTATTATCAATATATTATTATCAGGACTTATCTGATCTACGACAGGGTTTTAAGTACCGCAGCAAGATATTTTGATAAAAATCGGAAAACCCCATTCAAAACAAGTAACTGTGGAAGTAGGTATCTATACATATACAACTGTTCGCAGTTTGCAATTATAAGAAAGTATTTAATTAATTATACAAATAACAAGACAAAAGCGACATTAGCCATCTAAATGACGATCAAAGGTCGGGCTAATTCAATTGAAATTTAATTTCGTTCGTGGTAACCCGTAAATTGATAACACCTCAAGAAAAATTAAACTTTATTTCTGATTAAGGTTCATAGGTTGTTAGATTTTGATTTTAGTAACAATAGTGCTTAGGTAACTAGATTAGTACCTATTATTATTTTTCACAAATTTTATTTATGCAGTCTTATGACTGTCGTCACCCAGTGTCCCTGAAAGGGACAGTCCGCTCTGGCAACGATCATTTTCAGAATGCTGTTGTCACTACCATGCAGCCCTGCATGGCAGTGACAACAGCATTAACAGCAGAAAGCGGCCTCAGCGGAGGCCGGTTTCTTTCGCACGATGGCATGGAAACCATCTTTGCAGGCCTCCGCGAACATACCCGAAGCGCAACAGCGCCATGGCAGTCCTAGTAATATGACCGTGGTTTTCCTTGAGGTGAACATGCACATTGCACATGCACATTATAGACAATATAAATAATATTATTGTCATTAAAGAAGGAAGGAAGGATGGGTCTCGCACAGACCAGGGAAGCATAGCACAAAAGATAGGAGGCCATTACTCAGCAGCAGGTGGAACTACCCGTGGAACAAGGCAGTCAATGATGATGATGATGATGAAGGCTCAAGAAAGGACATAAAACGTGAGAAAAACTAAAACGAACATGATATAAGTAACGAGTTAAGGCACCAACAAATAAATGCTCAAGGCCATTTTTGTAGTAACTATGTTACTGACATTTTAATGAAGCCTTAGAGCTCGCGTCAGTATATAAATTGCGCAAATAATCACGGATAGAACATAATTTGTAAAGTAAATACGTGCATATCACGTACTTAACGATCGCTCGAGCCGTGTGTGTAAAATTGATTCTTGAACTAGTATAGCATTTAATTTAACCTCAATAAAAACAAAAATAATTGACTTTTAATAACATTAATTTTATCTAACAACTGCAACACGTTTTTGGCTATTAGCGGTGAAGCTTGTATTGATTAAGAACTAAATTACATAACAACGAATATACAATTATCTAGTTCCGACAGAGACTATATGTTTTTGTCATCTTATTAAGAGCGTTTACGCCGTACGGCATTTCATACAAACTTTCAAGTCCGTGTTTATCGAAATGAATGAACCGATTTTAATGAAACTTCATACAGCAGGATACAAAGGTCTAAAAAGTTACTTAAGAACATTTTCGAAATGTCTTATTTAAAAAAAGATAACTGGAAATCTCTGTTTCTATGGAAAATTTAAAATACGTCTAATTTGGCTGTACCACTATTTTTCGAAAATGTTCTTAAGTACCTAACTTTTTAGACCTTTGTATCCTGCTTATGCGTATGAAGTTTCATTCATTTCAAAAACAAGGGCTTAAAAGTTTGTATGAAATTCCGTACGGCGTAAACGCGCTTAAAACAAAGCTTTCTCCATCAGAGTATTAGTGATTAAAGATTTTGGTAAAAGCTAAAGGTAAGTACAATTGTTTTTGCGGAAATACGGTAACAAATAGACGAAAACCCTGTCACTCTTTGCTGTCGTAAAATAACACATTACAATGACCCTGACGACATGACCTTAATCTACATCAGATAGCAGGTAAGTGCCTATTACTCGAGGTATTTGTAAATGTTAAGGTACAGACGCCAGCACATTAAGCTACCCGAAACTGTAAAATTTTCCCAATCAACTTTGAACCTTATGCTTTAGCGACAAAGTTGAAAATCTATTAAAGAAATCTGACATATTGTAGTAGGTTGATGTGCTGGCGTCTGTACCTACAGGAATAACTTCATAGGTAAGAATTTTTTATATTGCACTCGAAAGAAATTATTGATATTATGTATAAGAACGTAAATAAAAGCAATTGTAGAAAATATAATTAATAAGTACCTACGACTTTACAGACAAATGAAACCTCACAACAAAGAGATAACTTCAACGAAAAAGCGGAGAGAAAATAAGTATTAAGTAAACACCAATCATCTACATACACACAACATGTGCCGTTCGTCCAAGTGCGGTTCAAATCAGTGCTCTGAGTGGAATACCTCCTACATATCACCGTTATGATTAAATTCGAACCCAAATCGGGTGTTCTACATCGGCCATGATGACATACCAACACGATTACAATTTCTCAAGTATCAAGATCTGTTGCGCGTACAACACATTTCTCAGGTATTAATAAATTGCGCTTCTTCAAATCCAAATCGTTTATTTGCAATTTTGCATAAAATGTGGTAGGTACAAAAGATGATATTATATAAAATTGTAGTGCAAAGACACATTCCGCCATGTAATGATGGAATGCAAATATTTAATACATGAAGTAGGTATGTAGTAATAACATAAGTGCAGTAATATACTAATAACGTAGTTAACTAAATCAACAAAGGTACTTACATAATTAAAAAATCATTACAATGCATTTCTGAAGTGGTAGTAACAATATTTTTTGTTTAGAAATTCGAATAAAAACTAATTGGAATAAAAACTATGCGATATCAACCATTTTTTCAAAACCACACAGAAATATTTTGTAAGGTATCCAGATAGGTAATGCTAATGAGTTATATACATAATCTTTGCAGTATGTATAGCCTAACCAGAGGCAGCACTTGCCCACACACTGCACTTTTGTATACAGATATATATCTTTCATCAATTCTTAACGATAATTATGTTAGTACAACTTCATCAAGGATAACTGGCACATTAGTTTGTTCGCCGTGCTCATTTCAACATATTGATTGATACACTCGTTGGTACCACATCACTTAGCACTAATACCTACTATTTATTCTGTGTTAGGGGCTTAGGGGTAACAATAAATTTTATACGGACGAAGTCGCGGGCAGAAGCTAGTAAATAAAATATACTTGACAATTGTAATATTTTTTCAAAATATACGAGAGAACATTTATTTTAATTATATCCTTGGATTTTACATCGTCCGTTGTGTGTGTGTGTGAGACTATGAATGAATATTCTCACACCCACGTTTCAACTCACGACAGAATATTAAAGTGTTACATGCTCTGTGAGAATATAGATAACGATCTAAACCTAAGCAATAGGCTCAGGTTTAGATCGTTATAACCTAACGATAATACAACCATTTAGGTTATTAACCCGTCAGACTAAGTCACTATTGATTTTAGAGAACAATGTGGGATGATAAATGATTAACTTACCCACAGTTAATTTAAAAAAGAAAACAATTTTGATAATTTTGGAAAATTACTGGCATATTATAATTATAGGACTTTCCGCACCAACTGATTCTCATCTGTATATTGTAATGTATAACCTAAATATGATAAATTGAAGTCGCTTTTAGAGAGCGACTGCCAATCTGAGCTCCACAACCCAGTAACTGGGTAACAAGATACCCCTTGGTAAGACTGGTTGTCAGGCTTTTGGGTATCTGACTACCCGTTACGACTATCAAAGATTACGAATGACAGCCACGACAAAAATGTAAAGGTACCTATTTGGTAAGTAAATAATTTCCAAGTCGGTATACAAACTTATTGTTAACCTAACAGTAAGTTGGTATTGTGTCATTTTAGTAGAGGCTTATCATTTCCTGCTAGTTATTACGACAGGAAAATTGGTTAAAAATATAATTAATCTACCTACTCTTTAGTTCAGAGACTGTGTTATTTTTCTATGCCCGTACCAATAATTGGCACACTATTACCTACTATATACGTGAGTACGTGACTTGAAACATGGATCACATAACGCATGTGACAGTTGTGATCAGGATCACTTTGCACGGCCAACTTTCTTGGTCACGGTTGCCAAAAACTTTTGATTTTTTTCGACACCTAGCCTACCCGAATAGACTCGAAAAAACAACATTTTAAACGAGGCATTTTTTCCGAATATAAGGTCAAATTCATAATGTTTCTCGTTATCCTCAAAAAGTTGCTCGAAGTTGTTGTAAGTAACTTAATTTCGACTTTTTTTCTTGAAAGTGTGTCTGCGATAGGCGATCTAAATAGCTTTGAAGTCATAAAATGTCTTTCATCCTCGATTTTCTGTTGATAAAATTGGAGTTACAGGTGATCTGGCAACTTTGGCGTAGAGACTTATGTCCAGTGAACTGCAACAGGCTGAATTTGTTGTTAAGCAAGTTAAGCCTTTGGTCGTCAGAAGCCCGAATGTTTGACTACATGTCTTGCCAAGTGATATCGAGTTACCCAATAACTGGAGAAATATACAGCGACTGCCTATCTGACCTCCAACTGTCACAAACCATGCTCCATCTCCTATCCTGCCCTCTGTGTCCCAAAACATGCAGTCACAGTGACTTCTGCGCTGCCACCGACAACGCCGTTGAAGTGGCAAAGTTTTGGGAAAACAAGATTTATAAAACACAGTCGTGCCAGCGATACGAAGAAGAAGAAGGTTACATAGGCAGTCGCTCCATGTAAAATACTGGTATTCAGCTGCAACGGGTTATTTTCGGAAGCCGACCCTAAAATAGTTAGGAAAAGGCTAGGCAGATAGATAATATTGATGGCAGTGGCGTAACTATAGGGTGGCATTGGGGCAAAATGGCACGGGCCCCTGCTAGAGGGGGCCCCCGGCCCGAGAGAGCCATGAGCACAGGAGGATCCTAACATAAGTTTATAAATGCAAACTTTTTTGAAAATGTGCAACAAAGGACATCATTCAGGTTTCGAACATTTTGTACCTTTTCCCATTGTTTGTCTAATTTTTTGGACAGGACCTCAAGCTCAGCACTAGCGTTTGTGTCCACTAGACCAACGAAGCAGTCGGGTGTTAACTGTTGTAGGGGAAAATATTCATAATTCGCAGACTATGCACCATAAGCCAGCTAAGGCCCTGAAAACTGCGGAATTAAGGACCATACGAGAAACGTAATTAATTATAGAACTTCTGTGTATAGTTACTACTATAATAACTTATTAAGGCACGGTCGAGTGGTTTTCAAACCAGTCTTTATTCGTTTACGTAGAGGAAAACTTGTTTTACGGTGAACGTAAATAACATGTTTGTTGCATGTGTCAATCCGTCTCAGTTCCGGACTCACAGCATGCATTTACGTAATGAAGAATTTGTTGGACATCAAAATATACGATAATGATTCTTCGTTGGAAGAATTTGGCATCGGGTACTCTATTTAAGATTCATCATTTTGAGAATACTGGTCTGTGGGGTAATTGCGTCACACATTAGCAGTAGCAATGGCTTTCAACAACACATTTTTCGAACATAATTATGAAGCAATGGATTAGCAATAATGATTCAGATTGTTATTGAAAGTATGTTCGCTGCAGAAGCAGGTTTCCACGATATGTACAGACGCCAGCACATCAAGCTACCCGAAACTGTCAAATTTTCCCAATCAACCTTGAACCTTACGCTTTAGCGATAAGGTTGAAAATCTATTAAAGAAATTTGACAGATATTAGTCTTCTACAAAAATCTACACAGTCGAGATAAATAAGGTTATGATTTTTCAATGGTGCTACACACACATAAGTACACAGAACCTTATTATTATAAGGTTCTGTCTTGTCCCTAGGCTCTCCCGCAGACAGACGCAACGCGACGATGCGCCGCGATTCTGGTAGAACAATTTCCAAAAAAGTTTTCATAGAAACTGTTCTACTAGATAGAGCGTAGTGTCGCGTCGCGCGTCGCCGTCGCACTGTCGCGTCGCGCGTCGCCGTCGCACTGTCGCGTCGCGCGTCGCCGTCGCACTGTCGCGTCGCGCCTGTATGCTGGTATGAGCCTAATTGGTGTTGTTGTGTTCTGATTCTGATTATAAGTGAAGTAGGCATATTCTGTGGTGAATATAACTGAGTTCAATTGGTGTCACCAGCAATCTTATCTTGTTAACATCAGATTACATAAAACTACAACGCAACGGAGTCTGCAAACTGTTCTAGATATTATTTTTTACTTACAACTAGGTACAGTCACGAGCACCAATATGTCAACACTTGGCAAATTTAAATTGCGATTTTTTCACGAAATAACGAATACAACGTTGAAATAAGACACTTTACATTCATTCGAAAATACTATGTTGCTACTAATATAAAATTTCATTCAAAAATAAAGGAGAAAATCCCCTTTGAATAAAGTCAAGTGTATACATACTATTGCTCGTGACTGTACTAGTAACCAGTTGGTTTATTCTGAAAAATCTCACCGTGAAAACATAGGTGTTTTTCACGGTGAGATATTTGAAGTGAACTGTCAATAGTGTCAATTCCTAGCGTCAGGTGAGCAGTGGTGGCCCAGTTTAACGGCCATGACTTACGAGTTGTAAGTCGTGAGTTGAACCCATAGATATCCGTGGTTGAACCTATGGTTGAAGTCACGGATAGTTGAAGTTGAACCGTATTCAAGCAGACACTTTACTTTGTGTAAATTATTCAATAAGTAACCACTACTCTCAAAACGGTGTAGGAAAACATTATGAGGAAACAGGCATGTCCTAGAACTAAAAATTCGAAGACATGTGATATCTACCAACCCCCACATTATGACCCAGGCCACTCCCTTTTACACAGAGAAGGCCTATGTCTCAGCAGTGGGAACATTATAGGCTGGTTATGCATGTTCTGCTAGCGTCAGGTAGAATGACAGCTCACTTCTAAGTTTTCACGGTGAGATTTTTACAGAATTCACCGGCTGGATAGGTACATCCTTGAAACATAACAGGTAAGTTGATTATACATAATAATATCAGTTTAACATTTGTAAGGAAAATAGTTGTTAGCAACTAATTAAAAATACCATAAACGGACGTCAAAATAGGAAATTCCTTAATTTTATTCTGCTCGGTCAGAAAAACAAGTAAATGGGGATTTTGGCAACCACAAAATTGAAAGAAGCGAGCATGGTGATACCTAGGTAAGTGGAGTTTATGGAAAAGTAACTTTAATTCCCAACTATGTTAGGGTCGGCTTCCAGTCTAACCGGATGCAACTGAATAAGTAAGTACCAGTATTTTACATGGAGCGACTGCCAATCTGACGTTCACGACCCAGCTAGGTACTGACTGGGTAATACGATTCCCATTGGTAAGACTGGTTGTCAGACTTTCGGGCTTCAGACTACCCGTAAAGACTGTCAAAGATCCACGAATGGCAGCCGGGACCAACGGCTTAACGTGCTTTCCGAGGCACGAAGGGGTCTCGGACTCGGTATGTAACGATGGTCACCCATCCAATCGCGGCAAGCGTAGCTTAACCTGATCGATCGACCTGTGCGGCTGTTATTATTTAGCCACGGACCCCTCTAGCTTATTGCCATCAATCGGGCACAAATCCAGACTCCGAGCTGGTCCTGAGAAAATCCTAAATGGAAAACGAGCTCTTTGCATGTGATTATCATTATGAATACCATAGAAATATAAAACTTATATCTATGATGAATACCGTGTTTACTAATGTTTGTTTACATGTCTTAAAAATAGCATGGACCTAAGTAACTCTTTATGTATTTAAGTATGTAGGTATTTAGTTTATGATAAGGATAACGGGTAAGTATATACAATCCTACTAATAAATAATCATCATCATCATCATCATCAGCCTTTAATGTTCCCACTACTGGGACACTGGCCTCCTCTCAATGAGAGGGAGTGGGCCGTAATCCACCACGCGGGCCCATTGCGGGTTGGTGGATGTCACAGGTCTTCGAATTTTTGGTTCTAGGTTTCCTTCACCGTTTTGAGAGCAGTGGTGATGAAATAACTTACACAAAGTAAAGCGCCTGTCTGGGTTCGAACCTACGACCTACAACTCGTAAGTCGTGTCCGTGACCACTGGGCCACCACTGCTCTACAGTATAGTATATATTAGTGTGATTATGCAATAAATAATCACACTAATATTATAAAGGCGAAAGTTTGTGAGTGTGTGTTATATGTTTGTTACTTCATCACGCTCAAACGGCTGCACCAATTTTGATAAAATTTTGTATGGAGGTAGCTGACACCCTGGATTAACATAAATAGGCTACTTTGTATCCCGATATTCCACGGGACCGAAACTTACGCGAGTGAAACCGCAAGGCGGTGCTAGTGTTTTTAATAAAATTAAGTAGGTAATTGAAACTGTTGCATTTTATTATTCGCTGACTGAATGCATCAGGTATAATAAAATTAAATTATTTTTAGAAAGTGTGTCACATTTCAACGTTTTGAAACATTGTGGAGATTTCCTTTCCTAACAGCTATGAGACAATAACGGAAATTATTTTTTATAGTTCCGAAATGGGTCTGCTCTAGACTTCGATCTCGTCTGGTGGAAAGTGATGAATGAAGTCTACGATGGAACAAGCGTGCCCAGAAGATACCTTTTCACTGTCGCTTTGAAGGCTGATGGGCTATAGGTAACTGGAGAGGAACAGAGAGAGTGGAATGGAGTGGATCTCTTCACCACCCTTGGTTGACTGGTAGAGAATGCCTAAGGCATTAAGTCCGCCTTTGTACCTTTTTGTGCGAAAAGTTTAAATAAATAAAAAACTTTTTAACAAAAAAAAAAACCGACTTCCAAAAAAAACACTACAAAGTGAAAAATAACTTTTATTTCGGAAGTCGGTGTCTTTGGATCTGTATTTTAGTTTTTTGCCACCGACTTCCGAAATAAAAGTTATTTTTCACTTTGTAGTGTTTTTTTTGGAAGTCGGTTTTTTTTTTGTTAAAAAGTTTTTATTTCTCGCTTTTTAGTGTGTCTGTTTGTCATGTCAACTTGCTCATCGCCTTTTACAAAATATTGCTTTTCCCGATGCAGAGACGTTAATTGTTGAGGAGTTCTCCTGGTATTCCACCATCAGCTCCATTTCACCATTCGCATTGTGACGAGCATAACTTGCTTAGCAACCATATTAAAGTAAGTAATCGAATCGCAAACCGGGAAATACTTATTATTGAGTAGTTCCGGTGGCCATCTGTGGTCTTCATCATTAGTTCCACTTCACCAAATGATGCTTTCCGAGAGCAAATGCACGAGTTACTACAAAAAATACCCAAATCGCTATAGGTGTGCCTATAATACTTGAAGAGTTCCTTCGATTTCTCCAGGATCCCATCATCAGATCCTGACCTGATGACAATGGGACCACCTGGAAAGTATACCCTTTCAAACAAAAAAATAATTTTTGAAATCGGTCGAGCCGTCTCCGAGTAATCGGGGAACATACATAAAAAAAAAAAAAAAAAAAAAAAAAAAAAAAAAAGGTTCCGACGAATTGAGAACCTCCTCCTTTTTGAAGTCGGTTAATAACAGAGAGTTCCAAACTTTGGTCGTGCGCATGTTGCTCTATGTTATGTCTAAAAGAGTGTTTGTGGATTTTCTTGCCCGTTGTTCTCCATAGGTACCTACTGCGCTTTGGTATGGGCAACTAGCTTCATCTTTCTGACTGACTGACCTCTTGACAATTCAAAAGTGCCTGCAATTGGTTTATTTGAAATAAATGAACAACAATTGAGTTTCTCAGGCAGACAGGCCACCGTCATAAAATAATTGATAGGATTCGACCAAACCCTAGGAATAAGTACCACGATCACGAAGTATATAACAATATTAATAAATAGGTAGGCACTTCGAAATCCACATGCATGATGTTTGTGTGACGTATTAAATCAATAAAGCCACAGCATAAATGCAACTAATAGCACGTATGCAAACGTGCAATAGGTCCATACATAAGTCAGTCTTTTTGCAATTCTGATCAGACCAAAGTCACGTAGTCATTAGGATCATTATTACAATGGATACTACCGACTGCTAATGATTAACATTATAATATGACCTTTACCATCACGGATCCACTCACGATCTGCGCACGAGTTTTCGAAAGGTATTTCCAACGTAAGCGGCAAAACACATGACTACGACGTTAAAAAAAACTTGCTCCTGCCCGCAACTTCGTTCGCGTGAACATTCTTGTTCCCCCGATCCACCCCGTCGCATCGCATCGCCTGCCCGCGCTATTATCTACATCGTTTTCGCTTAGCGTTCTTTCTGACTTTTTTGCTCGGAGCCTATATGCGCGTGATGTTAAATAGCCTATTAGCCTTCCTCAAGAATTGGGCTATCAAATGCAGAAAGAGTTTTTGAAATCAGGCTGGTAGTACATCACACCTGGAATCCCCGAAGGGTTAGGCAGAGGTGTAGGTACCCAAGTAGCAAAATGTGGCCCTATAATTATCCTAGGAGCACGTATTTTTTAATCCTATAGATATCCTGTAAACGTTTATAGAGCCGTATTTGGGCGCAGTTTATAGGACTATTACGCCCTATAGTCGCTTTGTTATAATCCGGTAAAGTGCTATTTGATTTTATAATTACCTTATTAAGTGCTTTAACAAAATATAGTTGTCCTATAAAAATCCGGTAAATGCATCTAAAAAGCGATTCGGTCCTCTTATGATCTGGCGCGTGCCGCTACTAGAGTAATTGATCCTACAGTGATCAGCGTAATACCATTAGTAGATTCATTCAGTCGATCATTCCTTCTTTTTTCGTTAATTTATTGTACTGTGCTGGTGCGTGACATTGAATACTTTTTTATTTTCAAAAGGTAAGTAAAGTCACATTCTAATAATGCCTGTCATTATAAAAAGTAACATAATTTGCCGTGTAACTGTTTTGTAAGGAGTGCCTACTCAACTTGCGAAAATAATTTTATTGATGAAGTGTTAGATGATAATAAACATATCTTCATGCGCCTTCAAAATTTAACATTTTCATTATTTGTTAATTAATAAATACCAATCCGACTTATGGTCGAAACTGGCGAAAATGGCACGTCCATTACGTTGCATTTATCAGAACCTTTAAATGACTTTTTAATCAAAGTTAAGACGCTTACATGACATACCTACGCCACCATATTTAAGTTTTAGGGTTCTGTGGGTAATGTGAGTTAAACCATACGGTAATGAGCAAATCTTGTAAGTTGTTGCAAATTCGATAACCGCCACTACGCTTAAATCGTCTCCATTTATTTAAATCCATATTTATATTGTTCCAGCTTTCTCTAACGAATCACAAGATGGCCAATTACTCTAATAATAGCAAATGTAGAACACATTTAAGTAGAATCTTACTTATAAAAATCACAGGCTATGCTAGCTTGGTGCTAAAAATCCGTTAAGGGTCACGACTAAGATAAATTTGTTCTATAATATCTTTACCTCTAGCAGCTATATCTGTGGCATTTATAGGAAGTGCATGTCTTATAGAAGTATGAAACAAGACGTTAACAAGATAAAACGATCTTACTAAATGCGATTATCGGATCAAAAGTCACACTTTGCTAATTACTTCTATAACTTGCACTTATAAGACTGAACCTGACTGACCGCTCTAGTAAGAGTCGTGTAAAATAATCCTATTAACATTTATAAAACTAAATGATAGGCTCGAAAGTACTTGTAGTGCAAATTATCTTCGAAGATGCTTTAGCAGGATCAGTGGCCTGATTTAATGCGTCTACTAGATTTCTATAAGACGTGTAATCTTATAAGTCAATTGCTATAGGAGAATTTTGCTACTTGGGTACTTACATTATAGAGGAACACCCAAATTCGCCAATTATCTTTATGTCCCATGTAATAGGGGACGAGCCTATTGCCATCAACCGGCCACAAATCCAGATGGTCTGCTACTGAGAAATTCCTGATAGAAAACCCGATAACGAATGAATGAATGGATTTCATTGAGTTGAGTAACGTCACTAGTGCCACAACCCTAACAATATAAGGCATGCAACACACGTGCAGTGTGCATAATCCCATCCAGTCTGCGGGGTAATTGCGTAACACACTATCAGTAGCAATGGGTTTCATTTTGACAGTTCAACAACATTCATTGCGTTACCTATTTAAGTTATTGAGCAGACACATTTTTCAAACATTTGAAGCAATGGATTAGAAATATGCTTCAAAATGATTCAAATTGAGAGTAATTAGTATGTTACGTAATTAGGGTGCTGTACCTTGCTGCCCTCCCCAGCGACGCCCTAAGTCGAGGTCCTTACCACACGGGGGGGTGCCCTAAGCGTGTAGCCGCTTAGTTTTCAAGCCCTGGCTGGAGGCCTTAATTTATTGAGGCACCCACAGGCAAGCTCGGTTAGCAGCCCCATCTCCTAAGATTCCCTATGAGATGCCATTTAAAAAAGCGTGCAACGTGCCTCTCCGTTTTCAGCAATATATAGAGTTAAAAGTTATAAGGAGTTTTAGTCAAAACTGTGGAGATCCCGCCTGGATCTTCACAGTACCTACCCAAAGTCCGAGATTCAGATTAATTCTAGAAACACACCTCATGCCATCATTCATTCCTCATTCTTTCCATACCTTGCATACCCCTTAAATGCAACATCACTATCATCAACATGATGCATTGAAAAATATTTGTTTATTAACATCGACTCATTGTATGTTTCAAATTGAATGAAGATTGTTGTTCGTTGTTTGATACATTACAGCTGGTAAACGTCTACAGAATGTAGATATTACACCGTGTTTTCATTATAAAACTTTACCATATAATCAGCCTCTAACGTTCCCACTGCTGGGACACAGGCCTCTCTATGAGAGGGAGTGGACCACAATCCAGTAATCCACCACGTAGGCCCAGGGCGGGTTGGCGGATGCCTAATTCACATTAAATAGGTCGAGTCCACATGGAAGTTAGCAATTCAGCGAACTTTGAAATTGGCTAACGGCTAACCTCGCAAAAAACTACCTAAGTAAAGGCTGTTTTAAAGCTTCATAAAAACCGGACACTGTATCAAACACGTTGAGATAATTTCATAATACACAAGATATACAAAACAAGATTACACATTACGAAATAACTGTGAAAGACACAACTAAAACATTACACATGTATGTAAGCACGTTCGCATAATCGCATAGTAGTGAATAGTGATGCAACACCAACAAAATTTTAGTGAAAGTGACAATAAAATGTACCTTGTTCGATACTTGAAAAAGGCGCGGGAAGACGCGACTGTAGACACGCGCGCTTTTGATGCGCAACTCGCGGGTACTGGCTAGTGACGTACAGAAGCGAATTCGCGAGTTCATTCGAACGTCATTTCATTCCCCTCTCAATTGTAAGTTTGTTCAAGGGTAACCGGTCGCCGCGCGCCGGCATGATTTATCGTAATGACGACGTACAATCTCATCGTATGAGCTTAATTCTTGCCTTACTTAACTTTGAACTTGATTTATTATCTAGAAGGAATCTACTTGATGCTGCAATATCCATGAGCAGCTTACTGACAAGACAGCTGAGAGAGCATAACATTAAAATTACCACAGCTCTGCAATTTTAAATTGCTGTAAAGGAGAGCACTCTGCTCTGTATTCAGGTTTTCCTAGCTAGATGTCCGACAATACAACTAAGTATTATATACAGGGTGTCCGGTAATTAATGGATAACCAAAATAGCGAAAAAAAATCAGCTGTTCCCAACATTTATTTATTTTATTTTTACAATTTTAAGATTTATGTTCGCTTAACTCGTCAAAATGTAGGAAACTGCTGATTTTATTTCACGATTTCAGGTTTGGTCCCATAGTAATAGTTGTTCATAAAGATAAGTACAATGACCCCTGAAGAGGTTACCCATTAATTACCGGACACCCTGTATAATATACGGACACCCTGTATAATATACAGGGTGTGTGTGGTGTGTATTATGTAGTGTAACTGATTATACATAGTATAACCTCCTTACTAATAAAATCATATACATAATTATTTCATTTTACATTTTCATTTTTCACATAATATTATATCAGATGAATAGTTACACAGATTTCTCTCTTTCAGTCATCAGTAATTTGACTTTCGAAAGAAGTAGACAAAGCGCTGTGTAATTATACTGACGCTATACAACGTTTATTGTATAAATGTATATTGTGTAACAAAATATATTCATAGTGAACAAACTCCCCAGCAGCACAGCTGTGTTTTAAGAAGCCCATTTTTTCGGACATCGCATTTTTATTGAAAAATCATAGAGATAATAATAATTATTTTAAATGCAAGCTTTCGTATCCTCATTTAGCTAGCATTTTTAGACATTATGGTTTTTTTTTTGTTGAATATTCTCATATTTTAATCAACAAAAGAAAGTTATTGATCTAAAATAAGCATGATAAAATAATGATGTTAGAAGCATCAGTGGACATTATTCTTTTTATTACTTCCTCAACACACCACATTTTCACATCACAATTACATGGAATCTAGAAACCACAACCATTTTAAGACTAAAAAACTGGCTAAGTGCGAGTCGGACTCGCACACGAAGGGTTCCGTACCACAAGGCAAAAACACCGAAAAAAACACGTTTGTTGTATGGGAGCCCCCCTTATATATATATATATTATATTTTGTATTTGTTGTTACAGCGGCAACAGAAATACATAATTTGTGAAAATTTCAACTGTCTAATTTTTAATGATAGTTTTAGTTTATTGGTAAATAAAAAAATTTAACTTATTACATTGTTGGGTCATTCATTAAAGCTGGAATCAGCGTAATTAATTATTTTACTTGGCAAGTCTAAGTAGCACCTATTCTAGAAAAGAAGCAACATGTATTTTAATTATTAGTGTATAATGTTTATATTTATTATGCAATTTTTCATGGGTAAAGTTTTTAGATACTTACCCATTTTAATACACAACCAATAATAAAACAGTTTGAATCATGTTTGTCTGAATCTGAGATGCCCACCATATCATCATGTTTTCATGCATGAGGCTATAACCATAAATTTTTATGAAGCAGTAACTTATGCACATATTAACAGAAAACGTTGCGACTCGAACTTCACACAAACATTTATTTTTACCATGTTTCTTTGTGCAGTCTGTTAGATTAGAAACTTTTTACAAACTGTAGCTCGCCTGTTCCCTGCTTTTTTCATTCATGTATAACTATAACGCAGTGTTTTTAAGTTAAAGTATTACTGTTAGTAGGTACCTATTTGTTTTTACTTTTTTCAGATCAACTTATTCAACTTCGATGTTATGTAAATGGAAGGCATGGTTAGGATTTCGTTGAAATTTAATAAAAACAGAAACCAATACGGACGAATGGTGATTTATAAATAATTTAAATTATACTACGAAACTATAATTTATTCGTACAAGTTACAGTAAAATAACGGCAGAACTTAGTAATAATTAGTTGTGAAAGTTACAGTTGTAAAAACTTACAGTTTTGTGGAATTAAGTCCAATTATTCTTAGATGATGAATGTAACTTCACTTATAAAATGAAATAATTAAATTAGAACCATTCATTAACTCATTTTCATATTAAAAATAACAGCACACGGAAAACGCGGAAGCACCAACCAGCTGAGTTGAGCACCTTTTAACCTCTGTGTTCCAGCTCCACTTCCAAATAACAGAAAATTGTAAGCATGTAAAATTGACGTTTCTATGACGTTTATGTAAACGCGATTGAAAGAAACAGAAAATAATTAAAATGATTCAAATATTTAGTTTCTCCTGGACCTTGGAACGCAACGAAATAGGGATTGAACAAAATTACAAAACTTTACAATAGAAAAATCGACTTAGTATGCTCGATGAGTATAATTCTCATCGAATCTACTGAGTCGATTACCTAGATAACGCAAGAGCAACTACTTCGCGTGCCAAAAATCGCACCAGCTTACGATAAAAAATCATAAGCCGCCACTTTCGCGCTCAGTCCTGTGTACTGCTGGCTGGGTAAGCGTGAGCGAGAGCGCGAGCTTTTGACGTCATAGTAGGTAGTCAAAAAATGGCACGCTTGGTTTTCATACAGTTCGTGATACTTGCGTTATCTAGGTCTATCTATATCTGTGATTACCCGTATGAAAATCATTTCACCAAAGCGTTTCAGGTAATTATACGGTTTTCATGGATCTAGCATGACTTTGTATACATGATATTCGTAGAAATATGCGGAATTAACACTAATGACTAAATAAATAGGTGACTACACTTACTTACTTGCGTAGGAGGTAACGCGATTTAGAACATCACAGCCAAATCACATTACTCACTGAATAACATTATGATTAATTAACTATTTTTTATTTCCAGTTGCCAACTGACCCCACAACGTCATCTGATAACATTATTTTCGCTTCGGGCTCAAACAAAAAATTTTATCCAACACTGAGAGGATGAATGACAGGCGACTAACAAAAGGTATTTCCAAGGCAGACGTGAGTCAGCATCGAGGAGGGGCCCCCTAAGGCCGAAGCCTGCTGGGTCAGCGGGATTGTCCGAAAGGGTTACCGCTGGCCCGGAACATAAAGGGCTAAGGAAGGAACACGGGTGGGTTTTAGTCAGTAAGAGTCTGACACTCCCTTCCGCTCCACCCAGAGCGGGAGGGGGTCATGTGATGATTTCCCATCCGCAAAAAAAAAAAAAAAAAAAGGCAGATGTGAGTAGATACACCATCTTTATTTGTGATATTCCTCAGAAAGATCAGGTACGTAGTACTCGCACCCAGCATATGACGTAAACGAAGCAAAAGGAGCATGTAAGGATCGTAGCAAGTGGCGTTCTGTAGCTTCTGCCTACCCCCATGGGGAAAAGGCGTGTTTTAATGTATTTATGTACAGACGCCAGCACATCCAGGCTGCTGAAGGACATTACATTCCTGAAGCAAAGCCAGGCTGAGATGTGCAGCATAAGCTGGAGGTGTCCAACAACACCATCAGTGATCTACAGGCAGAAGTAAGTAGTGCTCTTGCGCAACGCAATTTCTGGAAGTAGGTCACCTGCATACTAATAATAGAAATGCGAAAGTGTGTCTGTCTGTCTGTTACCTCTTCACGCTTAAACCGCTGAACCGATTTAGATGAAATTTGGTATATTTTGAGTCCCGGGAAAGGATAGTTTTTATCCCGATATTCCCGCGGGATCGACACTTACGGGGGTGGAACCACGGGGCGCTGTTATTTTTTTAATAAAGCTCGTACAATTCGTAACTGGTGACGTTTGCAATTACTTCATCCGTGATTTACCTTCGAGACATTGTTATAATTATAGATTGTATGAATCGATTTCCTTAATCGACTAAAGCAAGAGATTGTCTTTTAAAGAATCTTTATAAAATTATTTTATACATTGATAACTGTTTAGTCACCGGTTTGGTGGCTTGTAATAATGTAGAAAATGACACATTTTCAATAACCTAATTTGCCATAACCCCGACAGCGAATAACTGTCGGAAGAATAGCGGGACCTAGTCGTCCTCTGTTTGATTTGAACTGACAAAATCGGGTTTTATTTGAGAACAGTGTTTAGAGAACTCCTTTAATACGTTGACTGATTCGGCAGTCAGCACGGAAACCATTCGAATGGTTGTAATTTAGTGAAAAACTATGTCACTCGAATAAAAATTTCACAAACTCACTAATTCGATTCAAAGCAATTAGAGTCACATCACATCACTATTTCGTTCACGTTTTTGACCATTCATTTTGAAGACAAGACAGACTTATCAATACACAACTTCAACTTCCCAGTCTTGTCAAAACGAACGAAATTTCTATAAAAACCTTGCGACGAAAACAACTGTTGATTAAGATTACAAAAGTATTTTTATCGTTTGCAGAGAAAAATATGGTTTTGTTACAATAACGTCAAGGATTGGCACATTGTCAGTTGTAGTTGAGAACTATTGTGGTACGCTCGTCTGTTTTGAGTGTGAATTTTGTATCGTTATTATAAACGCAGTACACGATAATGTCTAGTGAAAAGCCAGTGTCTGGGGCGCAGCCTTCAAGTTTGGATAGTTCTCAGGCCTTGCAGCCTGCTGAGGATGACAATACGAAGTCGTGTTGGGTGTGTTTTGCTACTGAGGCTGATGATAGGCTGGCGGCTTGGGTACAACCTTGTAAGTGCATCGGGACCACGAAATGGGTAAGTGCACAATTATATCCTGTTCTAGATATCCGCGGTCATTATCCGTACTTCCGATTTCTGATATAAACAAGTCAGGAAGTGAAAGTAGGTATGTGTTGTTTGCTCCAATTGTTTTGGGTAAACATTATCATGCAATTATATTGTATTGTAATTTGATATATAGTTGTGAAATGAAAATGTGTTGTGCAAGTTTATGTGGCAATCTTATTTGTGTGTGCAAAATCATCAGTTTAATTAATTTGTTTATTTGCTTTAACTGCTGAAATTTCACTAACAACATTTTATTGATAGATTTGTTTCTCTGCCAACATTATTTATTATAGGAATATAATTACCTAATAACCTAAGTAAATAGATGTCTTCATACAAGCTCAACTGTCACTAATGAGACAATTACTTTTTCTATTGTTTGTGGTCTTTAGGAGATTTCGCGACATTGGAGGGATAACAATGTAAAATCACTTTGGTTGTTTTGATATAAATTATAAACACTTATTTATTGTGTCAATAAAAACATTATATTCCAAAAATTGCATTCTTAAGATATTGTATTGTTATTGCTTGGTTCACTTAACTTGGCTATAAGAAGAGAAAAGACCAGGAATATAATACAAACTGTGTAAAAGAAAAAGTGTCTAGAAAGGGTGTGAGTACTGATTACTGAGATGACACCTGATAGAGATGCGAGAAGAAAAAGTAGCGCTGCGTCACCCAAATTTTCAAAAAGGGCAAGAGATGAATTACTTCAATGAGGAATATTGAGCCTACAGTTGGTTTGACATTTGACAGATTGGTTCACATCTACACTCGCCCAAAGCAGAGAAAAATGGAAAGGAGAAAGGGAGGGCTAAGCCTTGCAGTAGGACATCATTGTGCTAAAAATAAAATAATCCATACTAATATTATAAATGCGAAAGTGTGTCTGTCTGTCTGTTACCTCTTCACGCTTAAATTGCTAAACGGATTTAGATCAAATTTGATATCGAAATAGTTTCAGTCCCGGGAAAAGACATAGGATAGTTTTTATCCCATATTCCCACGGGATCGAAACTTATGCGGGTCAAACTGCGGGGCGCTGCTAGTAAGTAATAATGTTTGGCAAAGACCAAACAATTGGTAAAAAATACATTAGCCCATTGTCTCTTAACCCTTGTCACAGTCAATGTACTATCAAGGTTATCAGTTCATCTTGGGATGTAAATAAATAATCCTTTATGCGAGATTACTCTTGTCCACTCAGAAAAAAAAAGATTGACATTGTCTGTTAGAGACAATGTCATCAAGCAGTGTTGCAGTAAGTCAGCAAAATAAAAAAAGTTTGATTGAATTACAAGTAAAAACATAAAAGTGGGCAACTTTGAAAAACAAGAACTACTAGCTCCGTAGCTCCCATGCTTCACAAGGTTTTTTCGACTTGACAAAACATTGAGATTTCTGTATTACATCTAAGTTTAATAAGAATCCTTTATACACACATTTTATACATACATTTTGGAATAAATTCTCTAAATGATGGTGAAAACCGCATCAAATTCCATTGCAAAGTTTTGAAGGACAATGCGGTCACACAGACACAGGAAAAAAAGTTGACAGCAGTTTTGTATTATTAAGTTTTTTTATTTCTTATGAAATATTACATTGGAATTAAAGAAGAACTAAACTGAAAAAAAAAAATTTAACCATAAACTTCTGTATACATACCAAAACGCAGATGAAGAATTTAAATTATTTCTTACAAATGGCTTGCCTTGATACCAGTAGCGAAGGGTAAATTTTTGTAAGAGGTAAGCTGGAGTAGATATCTTAAATATAAAATTATATTATTTGTCTATAGAATACTGACTGTGCCATTTTTCAAAGGGAAGCCGGTAGGAATCGAGTTGTATGGAACCTTCGCCACTGGTTGCAGCCATTTTATTAACACCTATTTTTAAAACCACATTATCATTTTTATCTTCACTGAATGTATTATCATCAAGATAATTAGGAAAAGTATTGTTTTTAGTACATTATCAGCTTGTTTAACACTCATTTGTTATTGTGTGTGGAAAGTGATTATAGGACATTTTTTATCGTCTACACTATTAAATACTAATAATAATATTATAAAGAGGAAAGATTTGTTTGTTTGTTTGAATAGGAATTGTTCCCCTTTAAAAGTTCTAAAAAATTCCGCGACAGCCTCTATCTTTTAAGGTTGACTCACTATAACCTTTTTTATGGTAATCAAATTTATTCTGAAATGCATTATATTAGCTAAAGTGTTTTCATAAACAAATAACCCTTATCCAAATAAACACTTTATTCATCACAAGTATTTAATTTTGAACAAAATTGCCCTTGATATCATTTGAATTCAATGAATATCTTATGAGATATTATCATAGTTTTAAAATAATAATAATAATAAAGCTGAAAAGTTTGTTTGTTTGAAGAAAGCTCTAATCTCTGGAAGTATCGGTCGGATTGATAAAATTCTTTTTGCATTTGATAGCCCAATTCTTGAGGAAGGCTATAGGCTGTTGAACATCACGCTAGGACCCTTAGGAGTTGAGCAAAAAGAAGAAAAAGTCAGAAGTTTTCGGTAAGCGAAAACGAAGTAATAGCGCAGGCAGGCGATGCGATGCGACGGCGACGGGTTGGGTCGGAGGAACGAGGAATTTCACACGTACGAAGTCGCGGGCAGAAGCTAAAAATTATAGAGATCGTAAACATTAATTTTCGAAAACTACCTTTCAAGGGAAGGTGGAGAGGGTGTTACATTTTTTGAGGAAAGTACGAAACCCACGCGGACGAAGTCGCGGGCAGAGTGCTAGTTAATTTATATGAAGAATTAGGGGCGCTCATAGTCTGTGTCATACTATATTTTTTTGGATTATCTTAAGTTTAGCCGATTATTATAAAGATAAAGGGCTTTTTTATTGTGTTGTAGTTTTCTTCTACCACTTTTCTTTTATGTTGCATCATCATCATCATTTCAGCCAAAAGACGTCCACTGCTGGACATAGGCCTCCCCCAAGCACTTCCACTTCGACCGGTCCTGTGCTTCTCGCATCCAACGGGTTCCTGCGGCCTTCACAAGGTCGTCGGTCCACCTTGTGGGAGGCCTTCCAACGCTACGTCTTCCGGTACGTGGTCGCCACTCCAGAACCTTTCGGGCCCATCGGCCATCTGTTATGTTGCATATTTGAAAAGATTTCATCGAAGGGGCAAATCTCTCAGAGTTCTGTTGCAGCTTTTGTTCAAGTGTGCAGTGGAGCAGTGGTGACCCAGTTGGAGCAGTGGTGACCCAGTGCCCAGTGGTAACGGCCGCGACTTACGAGTTGTAGATCGTAGGTTCTAACTCAGGCAGGCGCTTTGTTATGTGTAAATTATTTCATCACCACTACTCTTAAAGGTGAAGGAAAACATCGTGAGGAAACCGGCATGTCTTATAACCAAAAATTCGAAGACATGTGACATCTACCAACCCGCACTGGGCCCGAGTGGTTACGGCCCACTCCCTCGCGCCAAGATGAGGATTTTATCCCAGCAGTGGGAACATTATAGGCTGATTATGCTTCACATTTCAATTCATGTGAAATGTCAGCTAGTTTATCTGGTGTTCAGATAAATGTTTAGTTTCTGTAAACCTCAACACTACCACAAAATTGGTTAGCAATTCTAGGCTAGACCTTCATTCTTCCTATAATTATGGAAATTTTTTGATTACCCTTGTGAGGCTTTATGTCCTTAATGTAATGCTAAGACATTATGGCGTATTTTCCTTATCAAAACCCTTAGAACGTGTGTTTGTAAACTTTGCAACTTTGTACCTATGCATCTCGTGATTAAATGATCCATGGGTTGAAATACTTTCGCCCTGAATTAAGCAGGTATACAGGGTGTCAGGCAGGGCCCATCGACGCGCAACCTGTAGGTAACCATGAATTCAGCACATAATTCTAGATCCCTCTAGCGTAGAAATACTTAGCGGGTTATTAAAAAAAAAACAGCTGTTTCATGGAAAAGTGCAATACTTATGCGGTGAAAATATTTGGAACAGTAAAGGACAGTTCAAAAATGGTAGTTAGGTTTAGGGTTACGTTAGGTTAGTAAGAAAACGATGGATGTTGTCGACTGAAATTTTATTTGATAAATGAGCTGTTTGTTTTCTATTAATTAAATTAAATTTTATTCGAGAACGTCCATCGGTTTCTTACTAAACTTTAACTATATCCGAAGATCCTGCATACTTATCTCTTTTGTTGACTGTACCTTATTAAAAAGCTTATTTATTTAGGTACCTACTCGATTATAGTTAAATATGATTTTTTCAGGCGCCTGTTTTTGTAAAAAAGTGAAAAATGTTTCAGTACAAACAAAACGCACATAGCCTTTATTATTCATTTCTATGCAATATAATTATTTTAAATGTGGCTACAGTTTCCGTTTCTAGGTTAAGACAAAAAAATATTGATTATCATGACAATGCAATATCAAAACGTGTCGAGAAAAAGGTCAAATCTGTAAATGTCAGAATGACGTTGAAATAAAAAAAATCATTAGGTATAATCCGCGAGGCGAGTCAATTGTCATTGTCACGTCATTTGCCACAGGGCTGCCAACCCTAAAATATAAATAATGTTTGTAGTTAGTGATGCATTTTATTTAGCTTATGTTTCAACACTTATTAAAAAAAAAAAACGGGCGGCTGTAAAAAAAAAATAATGCCCAAAGACATCAAAATAATTATCCTGTTTCAGCCTATAGAGCTCAGAAGGCTGTTTAAATTTTTAATTATTTTAGTACCAAGCCCCATTTATTGAACGTCTCCTTTGTTGTAAATAACTGTCGAAAAATTTCAACGCAGTTGTGTTTAGAATCATGTACTGATTCCATGCGGGTTGTATGTTGATGTTCCTGCCACCCTGTATAATTCATATATAATTATTGAAATAAAACCTACCTGTGCTTTTATTCCACGAAGTGATTACGATGCGGCATTCTGTTGCGTGTTGCGGGCGCATATTTTTTTAATTAACTCGACATAAAATTTGCATTACGATCTGCCCCTGTGGCACATCTAATAAGTTGGTGCAGTGCAGTGTAAAGCAAAGCCATGATTATATGATTAATTATACAACACAAAGAAATTCCAAAATACTCGATGTTTTTTTCATTGCAAAGTAGAATAATTACGCTATTCTCTCCACTAGTCTAATGCCTGCTCTAGGATGCAGGATGCATATCCGGTACGGCTCACAAATCCTTCCCTATCCTGAAGGCACATCTTTCCTACCATTACGGCGCCCCCCGATCTACTTCTTGATATGCAATGGTCTCTGTAGCACCCACCATGAAACATTAGGCTTTAGGGGCTAGTGAAAAACTTGGGGTTTATTCGATTAATCGGGTCTGGTCAAACCCCGCTGGGGTCGGTGCGTTTCATTCATTTATTCCATTGATTGGGTTGGGTATTGGTAGGTATGAATTAATTCATTCGAAATGACGTTGCACAGAATTAGTGTCAAAATCGCAAAGTAACTGCGACATCCTACAAAACATTACCCTCCTTTTGGGCTCCGCCGCTGTCGGGTTAAGCCGGGTTCATACATGTGTAATGTAATGTATCGTATAATGTAATGCGAACAGTGTGGACGGCATACAAACTCATCGCGAATCCTATGTGTTCGACTGCGAGAGCCTCTGTGTTCGCGCTAAAAACCGACAGCCGATGGATCAGCGCGAGCGCCAGCCCGATACATGTAACGCTCATAGTGCCGTCCACACGCAGAATTCGCGTTACATTACACTATACATTACATTACGTACACGTCTGGGTAAAGAACGGCGAAAGAACTACAAAGTCAAATCATTAATTTTAAATAGGCACATTACACTACAAAGGTCATTTATAATAGCAATGGCACAAAGATATTTATTCCATAGTCGTCTTATTTGCTCCCTACAGGTGTTTGAACTTAAATACGGGGTCTTTGTATCCTTATCGCCATTTATCGGCCTCAATCGGACGTCGTTACAATGCAGGACATAATGTTAGCATCGTACTTTACTAAGCCTCTGAATCACGGATCACCTTACTATTGGTCGCGTAGATAGGAAGTAAGTTTATACATTCGTCCTATTCGTTTCTGTGTAATAATTAATATTCACCAGCTTAATTTTCAAGGAAATCTTGACTAAAATATTCTAATGAAGTTTTTATCTTCAATGTTGTTTGGGGCTTGCTAGTTGATACAAGATATTTTAGAGTTTCCATTGTTGTTATTGCGTCGTGTTGTTGTGTACGTCAATTTAGTTGCGTTTCTAGTTGGTAAGTGTCAGAAGAAATTTTACCTACTAGTTAACAATCTTGTTAAACTTGATGCTTCCATTCAATAAGAAACTGCTGTTGCATCGGTTGCTGAAAGGTTAAGGTCACGTTAAAAAAACTGCGGGGTAGTTGCGTAGCACACTAACAGTAGCAATGGGTTTCATTTTTACAGTTCAACAACATTCATTGCGTTATTTACGTTGTGGAGCAGACACATTTTTCCTACATATGAAGCAATAGATTAGCAATATCCTTCAAAATGATGCAGATTGAGATTGATAGTGTGTTACGCAATAAGGGTACTTACTGGTTAAAGATCAAACTCTTTTCTGTCAACTATTATATAAGTACTATTATTAACCATCATAATTGTAACCAGAATGTAACCTTGGGGTATTCCTATTACCATTCAAGCAGAAACTTACGCATTAATTCCACTTTCTTGCATATTAAAACAATATTATTTTTATTGGTGGGTATGATCGATAACACAAGGTTAAAAAATCGCCCTCGAATCCCGAAATAGATTCACTTCCTAATAAAGGTATCGCGTATTTGTAATCAACACATTCAAAAGCCTTGGACAGATCGCAAATAAAATCAGAAACATGTGACTTTGTTATTATTCGAAACTACCGAGGACTGACCTGGATAGTTCCTTTAGTGCTGAAGAATATTTATTACCTAGCGTTTTCTATTTAATTTTCTGGTTAGCGTGAAAATAACTGGGTCAGAGGACTACAACCTATAACTAACATTCGTTAATGTTAAGTACTGTTATATTTAGAAGTCGATACTTTAAAATTTTACTAGATTTGTATCAACTGAACTGTGTATTTGCTTTATTGATCGGTAGTACTGTCGACTCATTAATAATTGCGACATGTTGCATCAATGACAATTGATCCAGCGATTACAGAGCATCATTGTGATCTGCATCCCTAACCTTTGTACTTAATCCATTGACCCTATGCTTGTAGGATTCAATAGACAGAGAACTATTAAATGTTGGTTGAATTGGAAAAGAGATTTAACTGAAGACATTGTCACCACCCACAAATAACTTTAACCTTTTTTGCTAAATATGCCTTCGCATCCACACAGAGTGGATAATTATCTTATTTCTCGATATTGGCAACAACCTAGTCACGATATACTGAGTCTTTGTTGACTTTTATCGTAATACTTTATTATGTAGTCAGTATTATCTTTGTTACTGTTTGTTTTTATGGGAGACCAGCTGCTTCGCTCACGTGGATGTTGGAAATCATCCCACGGGAACGTACTACCCGGATAAAAAGTTTCTTATGTCCTTGCCCAGGCCAAGGTCTACCTGTGTGCCGAATTTCATCACACTCCATTCAGATTTTAAGGGATGAAAGAGAAACAGACGACCAAAGTTACTTTTGCATTTATAATATTAAAGTATAGATAGATTGGATATAACCACTAACGCGACCAAATTAATTACTTGGACCTCACGTTGTAAAAATGCATACCTACCCAAGGAAGGTCACCTGTGCCCTTGAGCACAGTGCCTTTCATTTTGAATACGTTTTGTCTGATTGTAATGCATTGACTGCCAGTATTTGGTCATTATTATTGCAGAGTTCACACGAGAAAAGTAACTAATGCTTAGTTGTGTTGTCACTTACACTAATACCTTGCGTGTAAACATACTGAAATAGTGCTTCCGAGCGAGTGAATAGGAGCCGATCCTATTAACTTAGCGTCAACCAGTCTAGTTTAGGCTTTAATGACAAGCCTACTGTGCTCGTGTAACTTAGGCATAATGATGTGAGGAGTGGGGAGTTTCATTACATTCCTCATTAGTTCTATCAGTTAAAAATTATCTCTTCTTGCTTCAGGTGCATCAAAGTTGCCTTCAACGGTGGGTGGACGAGAAGCAAAGAGGCAACATAACCCGCAAAGTGCTGTGTCCACAGTGTAAAGCAGAATATATAGTAGTGTTTCCTTCTATGGGAGCGTTCGTGGCACTCTTGGATGGAATGGAAGAGATCACCCACAAGATCTGTCCCTTCATCGCTGGTGGAGTTCTCCTGGGATCTATATACTGGATCGCGATCACGTATGGAGCTGTCACTGTTATGCAGGTAAGTTTTGATTACTTGGTTGTTCTTGTACTAATATTATGACTAGTGCACAAAAATGTATTGTGTAGTGATGGAATTTACCCTAGGCATTTTCTGCCAGCCAAACTTTCTCTCATTCTTTTGTTTATTTTCGTCAGACTGGGAGTTGGTGAGGCATGATTTATAACCGAACTTGGTTTAATTATTCCTTCTAATTTGAAGATACCACGTCTCGATTCGTAAAAAATTATACCCTTCAAGTCTTGATTTATTTCAGTAATATCAAACTAACGATTTCCTTTATTATACTGTATCGGTTGTCATAGATAACGAAGAGGGCTTTCTGCCACATGCATGCCCTTCAAATACTGCTATCTCTGTTATCTGTCTATGACCGTTCTAGTGTTCTGTTAGTTAAATGATAAAAAGAATCTACGCTGTTTCCTATTGCAAATAACGAGGTCAAAATAATAACGGTTTACGAGTTTTGTTTTGGAAGATCTTTTATTTGTTTAAGGCGCTGCCCAAACGTGAAACACCGTAAAACGCTCAGTTTTTGCCGCACAGTTAGGCGTATTGGTACATATTACATGCCAGAAAAAAATTTGTGTATTGTCAAATGTTCAAAGTAAAGACTTATAACTGCAATATTTAATCGAATGACCACCAAAATTAAAGTATTATTTTGTTGGTCATCAATTAACTAACATCAAATGCATCGCTGTTTTGAACCTTATTTGTTGCCGCCATGCGCTTTGTAATAAAGCTTCTTACCGCGCCGTAAAACTAAGACTCTCGTTAGATGTGAGAAGCACAGGACCTGACGATGTGACGACGCTTGGGGATAAGTCGAGCAGTGCACGTCTTTCGGCTGCAATGATGATGATGAAGACTCGTTTTATGCTAGAGTGTAGATTGGCACCATAGCATGACAGAACCAACAATCGGTTTGCAGCATTTTGAAATATTCTAATTTAATTTGACCTTGTAACCTTAAAGTCGGTTAGGAACGAATCGTTGTCGCGCAACGCAAGCACGTTTTAAAGTATTCTATGTATTTTTACTCGTTAATTAATTCTGATTTTTTGACTTTGAAATCGTTGCAGCCTTTTCAATGACGTCTATAATTTATATTTAAACATAACACTAGAACATAATTCAATGTCATGAAAGTGATTATGATTAGGTTTACCTACTGACCATTTCGGTCAAATATTCGACGTTAAAATATCTACGTTAGGTATATAGGATATACCAGTATTTTTGGATGCAACATGACAGTTCCAATCTAAATCAAGTCAGCCTGTATTGTCACACTGCAAGGCAAAGGCCTCTCTCTCCTTTCCACACAATTCTGTATTTTGCTAGTTCTTCCGATAGGAGTCGAGCTTGTCCAGTCATCTTCTCCTTGGACTGCCGCGAAGTCGTCATGCGTTTAAAAGGCGGTTATCACACTGCACCGGACACCGCTTCGGTGTGCGGTGCTCAAAGTTAAAAAACCACCGCAGTAGCACCGCACACCGGAGCTGTGTCCGGTGTGTGTGTGTGTGCTTGCGGTTTTTGTATAAAAATCTAGATTCTACAGTCAAAGTTAAAAACCGCAGCACCGCACACCGGAGCTGTGTCCGGTGTGTGTGTGTGTGTGCTTGCGGTTTTTGTATAAAAATCTAGATTCTACAGTCAAAGTTAAAAACCGCAGCACCGCACACCGGAGCTGTGTCCGGTGCAGTGAGTGTGGTGATAAAGGCCTAATGGGACCCACACAATGACACAGACACGAACTTGACTGTAGCTAGACGAAAAATATTCTTTGTTAATAAAAAAAAAGGCTACTGATCTAAAAGGAAATTGACTCCCATTCAGCAGTTAATAAATTATGCATCCTTTTTTTCTAATTCTCTGTCAATATTGTGTGGTTAATGCAACAAATATAGGTAAAGGTTTTTAAAGAAGGTCATGTGTGGCGAAATAAATATTTCCTGATAGACTGACCTTTACAAGTCAATTTATATTATAGTATGGATGGAATTAATATTTCCTTGAATACACTATGAAAGTAGTTTGGCAAACTCATAGGGTAAAAGCATAAGCATAATCAGCGTATAATGTTCCCACAGCTGGGACACAATGCCTCCTCTCTGTGACAGGGAGTGGGCCGTAATCCACCACGCGGGCCCAGTGCAAGTTGGTGGATGTCACATGTCTTCGAATTTATGGTTCTAAGACATGCCGGTTTCCACACGATGTTTTCCCTCCCCGTTTTGAGAGCAGTGGTGATGAAATTAAATACACAAAGTGCCTGCCTGGGTTCCAACTGACGACCTATAAACTCGTTGGTCGGGGCCGATACCACTGAGCCACCCTGCCACTACTGCACCCTTAAAGAACTAAGTGTATTTATTATTTGTATAGCAAAGTTTAACAATGTTGAATCGTTTATAAGATCTCGATGATGAGATTTCGATGTTACTAAAAGTAGAAAATATTGCATTAGGCAACGGTTGCAACAGTTAATCACTAGTAATCATTGCTAGTAATAAAATTACTTATTAAATCTAGGACCACGCTACGTAATTTTTAATTAACTTTATTTCCAATCGAGCAACGATACCTAGCCTTTTTTGTATTGTATTTCTATACTTACATAACGGATGCTAAGCAAATATTTTCTCATTAAATATTTGAATGCGAAAACAAATACATAACGGAATTATTTGTTTTATCATTCAAAACAATCGTATTACATATGTATGTGTTTGCCTACGGGCCTGATGTTTGTCGTGTAGTGATCGAAAGGTTCTAGGATATAGGATTAAGTTTACCAAGAGGGTAACAGCGTCCTCTTGTTTGGCAGTAGCCCCGAGGTACAACATACCCGATTACCGATTTACTTATAATAAACTAGCTTCTGCCCGCGACTTCGTCCGCGTGAAATTTCACCCTCTTAGGGGTGGAATTTCGAAAAACCCTTTCTTAGTGGATACCTACTCTTCACAAAGAACACACCCTCCAAATTTCATGTCTCTAGGAGCAGCGGTTTAGACTGTGCGTTGATATATCAACAATCAGTCAGTCAGTCAGTTTACCATTTTATATATATAGACTAACCCAGCTTATCGTTGCCTGCCTGGACATGTGCCTCTCCGAGATTGCTTACAATACCCGGATTTCCCTTCTTCCCCTTGCCTTCCGCATCCAGGCAGTCCCAGTTGCCAACTAGCTTGGGAGGGTCCAACGCGACGCTTGCCGATTTGCGGGCTTCAATCAAGGAGTCATCTACATAAACGGTTTTATGTCGTTCAACTTTATATGGCCAACCTATTGCCATTTCACCTTCCTAGCCCAGATTGCTTATAGCATTAAGTTTCTACAGGTCTATGAATAAACAAGAGTTAAAGAAGTTAGTCATCTATCAATGGATCTAACCCACTATTAATATTTGCCGTTTAATACCAGGAAACCAAGTAACATTTCCGTTCAATATCAACTTGACCTCCTTTAACCTCACCGTAGACATGACGAGTCACTAGTGCAAAGTATAGTAAACCTTCTCTCGCACGTTTGTCACGATCTGTGTCTTTGTGATCAATTAGCGTGTCTACAACAGTTATAGATCGCGATTATTTGTCGACGATGACACCGACAGCTAACTAATTTACTGTAGGTATGTAACTAATTGACGATACGGTCATCACGACATACATATGGTCTTGTTGTTTGTTTAGGGTATTCAAGTGTGGTCGTTACTCGCACATTTTTTGGGTAAGCAAAAAATATTGATAACATCGCCAATATCATCATGTTCTGCGTCATTTAAATTTGAATCAGGTTCTGCGCCAAAAATGGTATTTCCCTCATTTCATTTGTAAACAGGTATTGGTCTGTTTCGGTCATTCATTATGGCTTTATTGACCTTTATTCCATCTTAATCAGGGCCCCAATTCTGTATAGTAATTATTATTCCTTGAGTAATCTTACCACGTGCAAACCACGTATGGTTGACAAGCGTGGTATTTTGACAGTTCAAACCAACTTCGCGTTCATTTTGCGCGATTTCGTCCATTGTGTCAGAGAATACGTTATTAGCTAAGGAATTGACGTTGTTTCGAAGTAAGGAATCATCAAGTGGTCATAGTGAATTAGGGCCTTGGCTTAGTTTCGCTAAACTAGCTGTACGATTACAAAAATATTTCATTTTACTGGCTTTAAGACAAACCACAGAAATGTGTTAAACCACGAAATGCCCATGACGATCCTTAGCAGTTAAACTAAGAGGACATATAATAATTACTTCTAAAAGTACTTCATTATGAAGTATACTTTAGAAAGACCAGTGGGGTAATTGCGTAACACACTATCAGTAGGAATGGCTTTCATTTTCACAGTTAAACAATTTTTTCCGAACATAATGAAGTAAATGTATTAGCAATATGTTTCAACATTAATCGAATTGTTATGGAAAGTTTGTTACGCAAGATCCGGTAGTTTATCATAGCTGTGGATATACACTGAATAAACAATGGTCTGATTCTCCGTCATTTTGTCTGGAAGTAAGGTATACTTTTATAATCAGCCTATACCGTTCCCACTGCTTGGACACAAGTCCTTTCTGTGAGAGGCTAGAAGCTAATAGCCCATAGAATTCCTAGAACTTAACTATCTTCGAATACCAAAGTACTTAGTGCATATTTCATCGCGCATTGCAACTACCGTTGCTCAAGAAGTTACGCGATGCAGGACGCACTCGAAATCTATGTGACTAACGATATGTAAACAATTGCTTTGAAGTAACCAATTTCCGTGTTTTTATTGGCTTGGAACTGATAGATGAGGAGTTTGAGATAACTGCCTTGGCATCGACAACCCTCGCAAAAATGGCCTCGTTATTTTGAGGTGTTTCTTGGGCAGGTCGAACCAATAAGTTAAAAAGACCATGAGCTATCAACATAGCAACAAGCTGAAGTGACAGTGGATTGGCCATGTCTGTCAAAGGATTGATGGCCGGACAGGACGAGTTCTTGAGTAGAGACTGCGAATCGGCAAGCGTAGCGTGTGACGTCCTCTATAGCTAGACAGACCGACGACCTTAAAAATGCTGCTGGATGTGGAAGACAGAGAACACGGAACCGGGGTGATGTGGCGACTCTTCGAGAGGCCTTTATCCAGCAGTGGACTGGAATTGGCTAAGTTGACGAAATCAACAAGTAGCGAATGTCGAGTGAGCACTGGTAAACAGGGTTGCGGAACGGAAACCCAGGAAGCGCTTACTTCAGAGCCATAAAATTTGGCGAAAACATTTGTATATTATTAGGTTAATAGAAGAAAATAAGACTCGGTAGCTTGCCTATCTGATCCACTTCAAAAGGAATGCCATTTATAAATGCACATATAGAAGTAATTGATAGTGATTCATTCAAGACTTGTTGACAGTGACCTAGTTGATATTCATTTTATCAATCAATCATGTCCATATCTATGCTATGTTTGTCTTATTCTATTAGAAAGAAGTAATGGGGAGAATTCCATGTATAACGTAAGGCATTTTCTGGATCTTATTTATTTTATATACTTTGTTGTACACCATAAAAATAAATAACAAAATATTGATCGGAAACTACAACATATACAATGGGCGGCCTTATCACTCGATTGATCTTCTTTCGTCAATCATTCCGCCTGGCTTTTCCCAACTTGATATTTTACTTGGACGCCTATCTGACCTCCACAATCCAGTTACTGGGTTTACACGATACCCCTTGGTAAGACTGGCTGTCAGAATTTAGGCTTCTGACTTCTGGATCCTCGTATCGGCACGAAATAAAATGCCTTGAATTTGATGTGTCTTTCGCCAATCATGTGCCGACAAAGACCTTCAGATCGTAGCGCAATAATATTTTCGATGAAAACAAGTTTTATTTCCTTATCTGTAACCAATAAAAATAATCGTAATTATAGTGTTTGAACTTTGTACTTTCGGAGGTAAACACTAGTAACGTCGCCATATTATGAAATGAAAGTGCTTAATAAAAGTGATAACTTACTATTCAATAACTTCGCACTTGACCTTAGAAGACTGTACTAGTATGCGTAGTAAGATAAACTCATGATTTCTTATTTTCCTCAATGATATCCTATCCTTTCTAGAACACGGCCTTCTCTTCAACTCCGTCAACGAAAGTAGTTCGAAACTTCAAAGTAAATCCCCTACACCCGATAAATTAACTTAATTTATCGGGCAAAAACATTGGGGGGTAGGGATAATTGTTAAATCGTGGTGTCATTCATTTTTAGGTCGGGCCCTAAACTAATCTTATGTACGAAGGTGATACGGCGCAGTAATCGCCCGTAACTTCGGGCAAATCTACGGATATCGTGCTTAGGGAGTGGACTTACTGGTTTGTGATCAATGTAATTAGTAAGTCTAATTTAAAAAAAATATCTATGACAAGGGTAATAGAAACGTATTCATTTTGTTTAATTCGTCTTCGTCTCCTCATCGATGAGGGACAGAGCATCGAGGGAGTAGAGCGTATTGAAGAGCTGTGGCTTCTTTTGTCAATTTAACTGAGTCAGGTCATCGTGTAATCTGTCGTCTTCTACTCCTATTGGTTCATATGTTACACGGGCTAATGATCACCATTATATTATAAGATTACTAGCTGCGCCCCGCGGGTTCATCCGCATAAGTTTCGATCTCGTGGGAATATCGGGATTAAAATATATATCCTATGTGGTTATAAACTATCTGTGTGCCAAATTTCATCCAAATCCGTTTAGTAGTTTTGGCGTGACAAACATCCATCCATCCATCCTCACAAACTTTCGCGTGAATAATATTAGTAGGGTAGTAGGATTTCCTCCTGACCGTATTACCAAAGATATGGTGCAAAAGTGTTCGCGGCCATATTTTAGCTTGCAGGCAAGAAGTATGTTCTTAACCTTGCCGCCGTTCTTATCATCACCCCTTTATACCCCGAAGGGTTAGGCAGAGGTGATCTATAGTAGGTACCACCACCCACATTTCGCCAGTTATATTTAAGTCCCATGTAATAGGAGGCGAGCATATAGCCATCCACCGGCCACAAATCCAGACCGGGCTGCTATTGAGAAATTCCAGATGGAAAATCCCAATGACACTTTTGCCCGACTTGGGAATCGAACCCAGGACCTCGCGCTCAGCAGTAGCGCTTGAGACCACTAGACCAAATGAAGCAATCTTACCGCTTGCTTTGAAAAAAATAGAAGTGTTCATCGCAATGCGGTAAAATCAAACATGGTTACGTAAAGACCAAGATTTCTGTTCTCTAAGAGTCTGTCAACGCGTTACGTCACCACTTTCTCTGAACTAGCAGGTTTACATTTCATGGGCACTCCTTTGTCCAAACTCTGACGTTAATGCCTATTGTCCCTGTCACTTTCCATCGATGGACGTAATCCGTTTTTCAGGGCCCACAAGTGGACCTTATATTGTCAAGACCTCTTTGAAAACTTTTCAGAATCTGCATTAGCATGAAAATTAATTAGGTACTCCTTTAGAATTCTTATTTCAGGTGGTTTCAGTTTGCAAGAATTTTATGCTTACTAATCTGCGTTCGCAACTTAGTTTCCAAACATGTCAACAAATACGAGTTTTTGTGAAAAATTACCTTGACACTTACACATAAAAGCTCAGTTTGCGCTGCAAGTTTAAATATTTTTATGAGTTTTTCAATAGTACTAGTTATGCTAAAATCAAATAAACTTACATTAAAAAAAAGTTGATATTTTTTAAGAAATAACATCAATTGGAAACAGGAATTTGGATAAAGGTCTATCCAAATTCCTGTTTCCAATTGATGTTATTTCTTGTTAGTTAGGTTAGCAGCATTACTTATAACAATTAACGAATAATTTGCTATATTTTATTTCCGTTCTTAAACAAACAAATTTGAACGTTATTCTTATTAGTATTACAAATTGCATTAATGGGCACACTACATCGAAGTAAAGAAATTAACTAACAAGGTTGTGATAGAGGAGATAATAAAATAAAGTGTTTATGTACTCATGTAGGCCAATCTTGCTTTGTTGTTAATTGTACAAAAGCTGTAAACTATATAACAGTAACAGGAGCAGTGGTGGCCCAGTGGTAACGGCCGCGACTTACAAGTTGTAGGTTTAAATCCAGGCAGGCGCTTTACGTTGTGTAAATTATTTCATTACCACTGCTCTCAAAACGGTGAAGGAAAACATCGTGAGAAAACCTGCATGTCCTAGAACCAAAAATTCGAAGACATGTGACATCTGCCAACCTGCACTGGGCCCGCGTGGTGGATTACGGCCCACTTCCTCTCACCGAGAGGAGGCCCGTGTCCCAGCAGTGGGAACATTATAGGCTGATTATGTACATAACAGTAACCTATGTTATTTCATTCATTTTGAGCGTCTTTAGATATTACCAGATTTTACTTGCATTTTATCTATTTATCTATACTAATAATAAAGCTGAAGAGTTTGTTTGTTTGATCGCGCTTATCTCTGGAACTTTTTGAAAAATTCTTTTTTCATTTGATAGCCAAATAACATCACGCAAAGACCTTAGGAGCCTAGCAAAAAGAAAAAAGTCCGAAAGAACGCTAAGCAAAAACGAAGGCGGGCGATGAGATGCAACGCGGTGGGTCGGGGTCCGAAATTTCGCGCGAATGAAGTCGCGGGCAGATGCTATTAAGTATAATCGGAATTCCAAGTTGCGAGTTCCCTTCTAAGCTTAGATTCTACCGGTCTATGCTTTAAAAATCTGTCTGTGAAAACTTAGGTGAAGCGAGCTTGAAGTGACAACTGTAGTGCGATTCTGTAACCATCTCACCGTGAAAACTTTGGTGAAGTTTAGTGAGCGTGGAGTGAGCTGGCAATAGTGTCAATTCCTAGCAAAAACAAACTCACTTCACGCAAGTTTCCACGGTGAGATTTTTACAGAATCGACCGGCTGTAGTGCGATTCTGTAACCATCTCACCGTAAAAACTTAGGTGCAGTGAGCGTGGAGTGAGCTGTCAGTTTCATCCCACCTGATACTAGGGATTGACCAGGCATACATTTACAATCATAATCGAGATTTTAACAATATTTTTTACGCTAATTCTATTGATCATTTTATATAATTTCAAAGCTAGTATTTTAGTTGCCAAAACATTACTATTTTGTGGGGTTTTAAAATAAAATAATAGTAGATTTTTATTGTAAATGTTTGCTTGGTCAATCCCTAGCATCAGTGGGATGACACTGACAAGTCACTCCACGCAAGTTTCCACGGTGAGATTTTTACACAACCGACCGGCTGATGTTAGAGATTGACACTATTGACAGCTCGCTTCACCTAAGTTTTCACAGCGAGATTTTTACAGAATATAGATCGGATATAATTATATAGTTATTATGCAGTACCTAGAGGTAAAATAAAATTTTATACACCTAAGTACCTACGTATAACGTGTTGCTTATATTATAAAAGCATAGGTTAATGTACTTACTGACCTTGTCCTTGATTTAAATTATTTTGTTTATTTTAAAACCGTGAAAAACTAGCTTTCGACCATATTTATGTTGATTTATTCCGGTTTGATCCCCTGAACCCCCCCTCCTCGATCCCCTGTATGTTCGTCTTCTGTTTTCAGTTTGTGTGTCTAATGAAGCCCAAAGTGGTATTCAGGTAAATATTCTGTGACCCAAGCATTAATTGTAATCGCTAAATAATTAATATCAATGGGTCGAATATACAAGACTGATTTTTGCGAGGTGTCAGTAGATGCAATGTCTCCTGCCTGCGTGACTATATGCATCTCCAAACAAAAGGCATGTTACCAGTCAGAAAATGACAGTCAAAAATCTGGATAGATTCAGTTACTGTTAAGAACTGTTAGCCTGCATCATCCTACAGCTGGGCAAAGGCCTCTCCCCATGACTTCCAGCTCTTTCGAACCAAGGCTCAAGTGAACCAATGGTCGTTTGTTTTCTCCAACTCGTTCCGCCATCTTCTACGGGGTTTGCCGCGCCGTCTTTTAACTGTGTCGAGGCTCCACGTAGTGGTTATTTGGGCCCCGTTTAACTGCCCCGTTGGACTCGTGGTCTCAAGCGCAACTGCTGAGCGTGGGGTCCTGGGTTCGATTCCCGGGTTGGGCTAAGTGTTATAGAGTTTTTCCATTAGGATTTTCTTAGTAACAGCCCGGAGTTTGGAAGTTGGCAGTGTGATACCCCCATGCCTCGGATACCACCGCCGTAGCCGTTGGTCCTGCTCCTGATCTCTCTCCGGTCGTGTCGGATTGCCGTCCCATCGGACTATGAGTGTGAGGGAAGAGGGAGTGCACCTGCTTTTTGAGCAAAGTCAATAATCTGTGTTTTGGAGCGCAGTGCATGTGGTGTTACGAATATGAACTGTCAATTTGACGCCTAGAATACTGCGGTCCATTGCACGTTGAGAAAACTTGAGTTTGAACTTTTGAACGTTTGTCAAAGATCAAGTCAGAACTGGATTAAAGAGCCTCTACAAATACACCATAAAATATCTATGTTAACGTTGATTCAACACGAGGATAATTTAAAACATTGTAGATAAAACGTCTATTACATACTTTGTAATTGTAACGAGACGATATATTTTATAATTTATAGTTTGGTAGCCTTCGAAGTCTACAATAGGAGGGCGCATACATGAAATACAATACAATATGCTAAAGCATGTCAATCACTAGTTCGTCATGTGTGACTAACCGACTTGTGAGTTTGGTAACGGCTGAGTGACCGTTAAAAACAATATATTATTTAAAATTGTAGGTAGTTTTTGGAGCTGGAGCTGCATACCACCATACTTTTTTGTAGAATGTTCATTCTAAGTTAAGGTAAAAGCGTCTGGGTAGCCCTCGAAATTCAAAGGTCTTTGAAGGTCCGTGGCATACCTACCGACAGTCGCGCCATTTTGTTTATTTTTTTTTCGAAATGGCGGCCACGCATATAACCTACATAATTCGATAGCTGACATCAATGCAAACAGAAAACATTATAAGACCAAACCCCTTAACAAAGTGCAAATTCGATTGCAACCAAAAACTTATTACAAATGGTTACTTAAAAATCAACTTAGAATACATTTCACTGAGTCTGTGGCGAGACAGTGCTTCCTTACCCGGACCGTTCGTCCCACCCGCTGAAGACCTCCCACCTGGACATGACCTACCTTGGGTAACATGGAAGTCTTTAAACAGACTCCGGACCCAGGTTGGCCGAAGCAAGGAAAACCTGTTCAGGTGGAGATTCATAGACGACTCCGCCTTGGAGTGTAAATGTGGTGCTGTTCCACAAACGATGGGACACTTAATGTCGTGTCCTGCGTGTCCTGTCAGTTGCACGTTGCAGGAGCTGATGGACGCTGGTGGAGGCGCCAAACAAGTGGCCGAATTCTGGGCCGAGTATATTTAGATTGCTAAGAAGAAGATACATTTCACTAAAGTAGATAATTGATTAAGTGTAAATTATGTGAAATTATGAACACTGCTATTTTCCGAATATTGGACACAACACGGCAGCACGCACGATGGAGTGTATAATATTATTATGTATAGTGAATCCCTCAAAACTAATTTTAAAAATGATTATAGTTTTTGCTGCTGATACCATCATTATTATTACAAACTAACCACTCCTGTCTTGAAGGTTATCATTAACATGGCTAGAGGTGAACTTCGGATTCGACTTGAAAAAAATCTTTTTAGTCAATACTTGATGCGCCATTCAAATTACGGCTTTAAGCATTGTGTAAGTGGGGTGTACTATGCCAAATCGAATGCCAAATAATCGAATATCAATTGATCAACCACTATAAATCGAACGTAACGTCGAATCTATAGACAATTTGGAATTATGACGTAATCAAATCATTGAGCAGAGCAGTGGTGGCCCAGTGCTAACGGCCGCGACTTAGGTGCTGTCTCCACGATCGAGAGAATCGCGGCGATATTATCGTCGTGCCATGTATTTCTATACACTCTCTTAGAACGTGTCTCCACACGGCGATATCATCGCGGCGAAAATTTGATGGCACTGCGAGACTATCGCCGCGATTCTCTCGCTCGTGGAGACGGCCCCTTAGGTACGAGTTGTAGGTCGTGGGTTCGGACAGGCCCTTCTTTTCTTTTACAAGCCTACGCTGTCGCACTCCTAGGCAAAGGCCTCCCTCCACTCCTTCGAACATTCGCGAGCCCGCACGTCCTGCTTCCAGTTGTGACGAAACCTATCCAGCTCGTCCCGCCATCTCCTGCGTGGTCTGCCGTGACCCCGCCTCACTTTCTCAGGGCTGTTGCGGTGCTGTGCTATTTGGGGGCGTGGTTTATCAGGCATGCAGCAGACAAGCCCTGCTCAGTCCCATTCAAGTTGGGCAGCCTTTTGAGCCACGTCAGCTATCTTTGTTTATGAGCGCAGTTCGCAGTATTGTGTGTCGTACTTTGTGTAAATTATTTCATCATCACTGCTCTCAAAACGGTGAAGGAAAACTTCGGCGAAACAAAATTTCGAATACATGTGACATCTATCAACCCGCACTAGGCCCGCGTGGCCCACTCCCTCTCATCGAGAGGAGACCTGTGTCCCAGCAGTGGGAACATTATAGGTTGATTATGCTTATGCAAAACTAATAATCCCATCTCTTCTTTTCCAGGTTGTAGGTCACAGGGAAGGCCTAGAAATGATGGAGTCAGCAGACCCACTAGTTCTCCTAGTACTCTTACCCACGATCCCGGTGACGCTCATCAGTGCGAAGATGTACAACTGGGAGGACTCGGTCCTGCTGTTCCTGAGGAAGTACTGCGCCAAGATACCGGCGCTGTCTTATGTGCTGCCGTTTGGCAAGTGAGTATAGTTTTGTGTTACTTTTTAGCTAGCAAAGAGGCTTTTTTCAAGGAGTTTACTCTTCACAGGGTCAGGCTTCTTTACAAAAGTCGAAGTCAAATAATTTATTTCAAATAGGCACCTAAAAGGCATTTATGAACGTCAAAATTTAGAAGAAAAAAAAATATTCTTGTTGCCCCTTCCAAAAGGTAGTTTCACATGGAGAAGAATGTTCAAGGAACTACATTGTTACTCTTTTAAAATGTTCAGTATTTTATATAAATCTATCTTCTTCTTCTATATATATTATTATTTATTATATATATATATAAAATGGTAAACTGACTGATTGTTGATATATCAACGCACAGTCTAAACCGCTGCTCCTAGAGACATGAAATTTGGAGGGTGTGTTCTTTGTGAAGAGTAGCTATCCACTAAGAAAGGGTTTTTCGAAATTCCACCCCTAAGAGGGTGAAATTTGACGCGGACGAAGTCGCGGGCAGAAGCTAGTTAATTATATGTGAAGACGATGCACCTCGAATAAAATTACTATATACCACACTAACCCATTACTAATAAACGTATTATATCATATCAATAGTTACACACCGATGTCCCCCTTTCAGTCGTCAGTAATTTGACTTTCGAAAGAAGAAGACAAAGCGTTGTGTACCCATACAGACGCTACACAACGTTTATTAGTAAGGGGGTAGGTAAAAGAATCACACTTATATTATATTATAAAGGCGAAAGTTTGTGAGTGTGTGTGTGTGTTTATATGTTTGTTACTTCTTCACGCTCAAACGGCTGGACCAATTTTGATAAAATTTTGTATGGAGGTAGCTGACACCCTAGATTAACATATAGGCTACTTTTTATCCCGATATTTCCACGGGATCGACATTTACGCGGGTGAAACCGCGGGGCGCAGCTAGTAAAAAATAAACCAGTGACAGGTAAATTAATTATGCGGTAAATACACATATTTAGAAATATTGTAAAAGTTTTTATTGTGTGAGTTATAGTAATCCCAGAATATAAAATCAATGTCATAAAAAATATAAATAATACAAATTAAATTAGCAGCCACTTTGATTTTGTGAAGAAAGTAAACGTTCACAACGTGTATTTTATTTATAGCTATCCATACTAATAAAATTCGAAAGTAACTCTGTCTGTCTGTATGTATGTTACCTTTTCACGCCTAAACCACTGAACGAATTTCGATAAAATTTGGCAGAGAGATAGATTGCATCCCGGGGAAGGACATAGGATAGTTTTTATCGACATACCTCGCGGGCGAAGCCGCGGGCGGAAGCTAGTAACTACATAATTTCGTTATTATTTTCAGCGTGGAAGGCGACAGAGGCGCCATAGTGACCGGCCACAACAACAACCACAACCAAAACAGTAGCTCACACCTATCACCCACACGCATCTTCTGTTCAGCCCTCCTACTACCCACTATATCCACAATCATAGGCAAAATCTTCTTCCGCTCCATACAAAACAACCTACACAGGACCATCCTAGGCGGGATCACATACATAACCATCAAAGGAGCTCTAAAAATCTACCACAGACAAATGCTATATATCCGGCATTCCAGCAGGAAAATTCTAGATTACACAGAGTCAAATTTAAAATTGTATAGAAGCGCCGCCACGTCGACCACAACAGATGCCATATCCAGTACGCGGGATGACTCGGAGCAGGTGGTTTAAAGTTAGTCTGTAAATGTACATATGTATAGTCGGCTAAGTTCGTGTTCGCGGGGTGAAGAGGCCGTTTTGAAGTCGTATTTGATTTTACATGTAAAACGAATTTTACCGATCAGAAACGCTATAGGGCAGCCTTATAGAGACCATAGACTTCTCCCGTTTCGAATATTCGCCAGTCAGCAATGAAGGAGTAACTGTCCAGGATGCAAACTGATCTTATTGGTGATTGACTTCAAAAAATCATAACCCTCCTTTGGCTTTGCCGTGGTCCGGTAAAAAAGGCGTGTATGGCAAGGTCTGAATGTAAACGAACCAATGTACATGGTGTTCTGACTACCCTCATGGGAAAGAGGCGTGAGTTTTATGTATGTGCACACGGCTACACATCAAGCTATACATTATCCAGTTTAAGCTGACCTCGCATTGTGTAGGTTTTTCGTACAATCAGAAATCAGCTTATACTGGTTATGTATAGCTTAATATGTAGCCATGTGTACTGGTTAGATTGGAAAAGCTAGGTGCTAGTCGCAGAGACAGACTAAAGATGTTTCTGACGATTCTTAATGTGTGATTGTTAACAATATATTTATAGAGAATAATCCTTTTAATCATAAACGCTAATAGTTAATAAAATGTTAAAGGTACAATACGACCGACGTAACTTGGCGAGCTTGAACCTAGGCACTAAGAACTTTCGCGCATGTTCTCTCATTCGCACTGGCCTCATGTCACCATTTGGTTCCTAAAAAATCTTATTGCTCAAAGTTCAAATCCGCCAAGTTACGGACGTTTGCATGTCCTAGAACCAAAAAATTCGAAGACATGTGACATCTACCAACCCGCACTGGGCCCGCGTGGTGGATTACGGCCCACTCCCTCTCACCGAGAGGAGGCCTGTGTCCCAGCAGTGGGAACATTATAGGCTGATTATGGTTATGGTAAGTTACGTCGGTCGTATTGTAGATTATTTCATTATGAAATGAAATGACAAGGTCGAGTGATATTATAAACCGTTTCTACATTTCAAATTTTTGTGAAAAGAGTTGTAACAGTCGTGCTTTTTCATATTTTTACAATGTCCTTCCTAAATGTTACTATATTCCTACTAAGATTTCAACTAAAAAGTATGGTGTTGTCTTGTGAAACAATTGAATGTATGTTAAAAATATATATCTTATTGTAAAATAGTATTTATATCGACGGAGAAAATACTCCATTGGGGCAGTTTTTAGAAGTTTCATATACAGGGTTTTTGGTAAAACACTAACAACCTTCTAGGACTGTATTACTAACATCATAAACGACAACTTTTGTTCTAAGACTTTACAAAACATAATACATTTACCAAACACAAACCTTCAATATTTGGCTGTTCTAGCTAACCCCCACGCTCCCCTCCCCTGAATTTTGAACTAGACACGGCTGTTTGTTTACCTAACTAGCGCTTTCTTTTGTTTCGCGTAGAGTTCGTACATTTACATTTAGTGCGTTCGATTGAAATATTTTTATTTTTGTATTCATGAACGTCTGATGAATTATTAAAAGTCATAAAAGATGTTTATGATGTTAGTGTTTTACCAATAACCCTGTATAAATAGAATAAATGCGAAATAAAAACGGGCTCTTCACCCACGCTAACTATAAAACAACGTAAATATTTACGAAGGAATATTGGTTAGAAATACTATTATTAAATTATTGTAAACACTCGGAACATATCCGTTTATTATAATATTAATAACATATATATGCTCACGCCTCCATGACACTCAATTACAATATATTTTCATTTCATACTGTAACATTTTCTATCTCTAAGCCCACGTTCGCACAGACGTAAAAATATCGCGGTGGTATTTTATCGCGCATTGGATTTTCAACTCTCTGTGTTGAGTCGAGCATTGAGAATCCAACAGAGGGCGTCAGAAAACACACTGTTGGATTTTCAACTCCTAGCGCTGAGCATTGCGTTGAAATTCCAGTGCGCGAAAAAATCGCCGCGGGAAAAACACGCCAGTGTGATCCTGGGGTAACGATTTTGCTTTAAAACAATGAAGTTTGAAGCTTTAACACTAGCTCCCAGACTATGACCAGAATACTGTGCAAATGGTTATTTATTGCTAAAGTGACGAATCATAATAAATTAACCAATCACTGTCAGTCGTACAAGCCAAATCTACGTTCCTGATTGGTCGATTTAACCAGTTGAATGCCGTAATTATGGAAACAATTAAAAAGCCATTGTGTCTCGCGTGGATCCACGTTCCGGCGTTCCGTTCTATACGAAGGCTTAACAGATAATGTATTGTTCGTTTATTATGATTATGTTACGTTAGTCTTTATAAAGTACAGTGCTACAAGGATCTTTTTGCTCCTGGATGACAGAAAGGGGCGTTGTTTTTGTGAAATTGTATTGACAAAACAAAATGGCGGCGTTAGTACCGATTTTGGCCACACGCCGCTTACGCATAATGGGACATGTTTTATGAATATGTTTTTCTTTACAAAAAATCTTGTAAAATCTTTAGTTGACATCGACTTTGCGTTTAATAGCCTTATCTTTTTTAATTTTAAGTTTTCAATGTTTAGAACTGCGCCTACGACTAATAATGTTAGTAAAACATTAATTATTTGCATTGTAACATAGTAATATGAGAAGACGGTTCATGTTGACGAAACTTAGTTTTATTTTTATTTTTTTAGTTTATTTTTCTAATGACTTTTGTAATATACGTTCTGTATGAGTATTGTTAAAAGAAAGAATTGAAGTAATATGATTTATAAAGAATTTGATTAAATTTATGCATAATCGGTGTCCTTTAAATACCTTTTTTCTACGTAAAAACATACATGTATCTTAGTCAAACGATTTCTTTAAACAATACTCTACAGAAAAATAATTATTATCAAGCTGTACTTGTAGCTAGGTGAATCTTTAATCTTTTGGCATCGTCCATCAGCTATCCTAAAGCGTGCCAAATTCTACCTTATGTCGATTTCTATAAGGGCGTCATTTTAATGGCATTTTTGCTAAATATTTTAGCTTAAATTTCAGTACTTTATATGTAAATAATATAAATATAGTATGTTAATTTATAGACTACGCGAGTGATAGGCCGGGGAATTTAAAGTTTAAAGATTTTAACATAAAATTTTAAAGTAATTGAATACTAATTGTAAATTGTTCCAATTATTATTAAAGAAGGGATTTAATAATGGAGTGCCTTTATGGAGTTAAAATGGATGGTTTGTAATCACATGGATAAATTAAACTTACTCGCGAAACTTCAGAAAGAAAATTACCCGTCTATTTTGTGAAGTTTCGCTAGGTAATTTAAACTGCCACTCGACATCAGAGATTTCGATACTAACTTATCTAATTGATTCGACTAATATCATTTAGTCGATTTTTGTTTGACTCGCAATCGATTCGATCAGTACCATTTCGAAATATGTTTCGATAGCATTATTATAAAGAATGCTTGATTTATTTATATAATGTTCTTTCCAATACTCCTTAAAATAATAATTTCATCATCTTGCCCATAAGGGAAAGCGCCAGGGTAGCCCGCGAAATTCAATTTTTTAGCACGTTTTTTGAAAAAAAAAAAATTGAATTTGAAAGTCATCAAGACAACTCTAAGACCAAGAAATAATCCTACTGAATGCCTATTTCATGAAATCATGACATTTTAGGATTATAAACTAAACAAGATTTAGATTTTTTTAGATTATTAACTTAACAAGTTGTAATACTGATTCTAATGATTATAATTCTGTAAATACATATTTGTTACGGTCGCGAATCATACTTTTAGCAAATTGCAAAAAACGTAAGAAAATTGAATTTCACGGCCTACCTTAGCACTTCCCCTTTGTTATTTAATTTGTTTCTGTACTGTCAGCATAATTATTTGATTACTTACATTAACATAGGATTTTAAATTGTATAATTTGTTTTATGAATATTTTGGTTTATGTTTTAATAACTATGTTTGATTTGTGGTACCTTGAGCATATAACGTGGTTTACATAAAACGAGAGAGTTTCAACTAACACAGGCTTGCGACTATTTGCTTGCACTCGAATTTAGGAACATTTTGTAACTCTGAAGTCACGTTAAGCCATTTGTCTCGGCTGTCATTCATAGATCAGTTGTTACGGGCAGTCAGAAGCCCGAAAGTCTGACGACCAGACTCGCCGAGTGGTATCGCCCAGTTACTGGGTTGTGGAGGCCAGATAGCAGTTGCTCTATGTAAAATACTGGTATTCACCTGCATCCTGTTAGACTGGAAACCGGTTCCAACACAGTTGGGATAACGCTTGTCAGACGATAACTTGAATTTGGGACAATACGAGCATTCGTTGCCGAGCAGTCAGTGTTGTCGCATCACACACTAACAAATGCTGGCGAACGAATGCTCGCGGTGGTGACTCACGTTCAGGCCAATAGCGTGCCATCATTGACATTAGAGGCCCACATCTACCTTTGATTACAAGAGCATTTAATCATCGATTGACTAAAGTACAGTAAAGTTGTAGTAGTATTCGTATTACAGTCTTAATTGCATTTAACTAGTACCTTTATCTTTAGTTATTCGTATCCTCTTAGTTCGTACGCCTTGTGTGTAAACACCCCTTGTACACAATGGTAGATGTTGGCACTACGTGGACTGTAATCAAAGTCAAACTTGGACACTGTGTCTTACATCAGTTTTGAAAGCCACTTCTGATTGTAACTTGCTATGAAGATGGAAGGTTTTTTGTATGTCGCCATTCCACCTTACAAAGCCGCAACAAGTACTTGCGGAAGTTATCACGTGCAATAAAACGAGCCAGTAGGAAATTGTGCAGGAAGTATAAAAGTCATTTTTTTAAAGCGATAATTTTCTATAGAAAATTCAAGACAAGCAGCTCGCGTCATGTGACTCTTATGTCATTGTAATAAGGTGTAAATTCGAATGGTTGACGCGCATTCGTGAAATACAAGATCGTAAATGCCTCCAGTTTGTTAGTAAACCATGCGGTTATCGCTCAAGTGGTCACAAGAGTTAGTTTTGCTAGTCCTTTGTGTAAACCTAGCGGTCCTCATGCAGTTTTGTATAAACGACGCTTCTTTTAACTTATACCTAGCTATTATTTTGTCTACTGTACATTTTAAACAGATTATAAATATTATTTTTTATTGAGTCTCAATTTGTTGTTTTAATTTAACGCTATAACCACAGTTGGTCTAGGTACAAGGTCAAATAATTTATTCCAAGTAGGCTATTAAAAGGCACTTTTAAATGTAAAATTTACAAGAAAATTGAATTGATTCTAGTTGCTCCTTCCAAAAGGTAGTTTATAAACGTATGGAGAAGAATCGGCAAGAAACTCCGTGGTATTAAACTCTTTAAAAAAATTATTATAATTAAATATGAAGAGAAAGTACCTAAAGTCTATTCAAACTTATGTTTCAAATTAATATTATTTCAAGTTAAACAAATATCAACTTTATTTTAATGGTAATTAAGTTGATTTCAGAGTGACTAGCACTATTGAAAAAGTTATAAAAATGCTTGAAGTTGTAGCGTAAACTGAACTTTATTGTGTAGGATTTAAAGTTATTTTTCAATATAAACTCATATTTGTTTACATTTTTGGCAAATAAATCGCAAAAGCAGATAAGATCAATGATATCGATAAGAGCAGTGGTGGCTCAGTGGTAACGTCCGCAACAACGACATCGAAGTGTCCTGGGTTCGAACCCTGACAGCGCTTTACTATTTATAAATTATTTCATCACCACTGCTCTCAAAACGGTGGAGGAAAACATCGTGACGAAACCATGTCCTAGAAATAAAAATTCAAAGAATCAGCTGTTCCCTACATTTTGACGAGATAGACGAACATAAATGTAGGGAACAGCTGTTTTTTTTCTTCGCGATTTCAGGTTTGGTCCCATAGTAAAAGTTGTTCATAATGTCATCATTATGAACAACTTTTACTATGGGTCATTGTATGTAGGTAGTCATCTACCTACATACAATGACCTCTTAAGAGGTTGTTAATGTTTTACCAATAACCATGTATAAAAAAAATATATATATTTCAGGCAAGTTTAGTTTAGTTTTATATAGGTACCTGGATGTGATAACCACATACGTACCTACCTAGTTGCTATGTGCTCTACTTGCCTTCAATTTATTTATAATTATCTTTAGTCATGTATTTGATAAAGCGCTAAACAATTAATGTATGATACAGCATTATATTATTATCATAGCTTTGTAATTGTTGAGGTTTGATGTCTACGAGAGTTTGGCCTTTCAAGGCTTAAGCTAGTAGCTTAATTGCTGGCATTGATTTGAAAAAGCTATTATTATAGCACTGTGTGACCTAAACCCTAAAACACAATAAACGGACAACTAAATCACAGAAAAGCGTGACTGCACGTAAGTCACGCTTTAAAAAACAAAAACACAGGGACGCAGTACCTATATACTTTTTATTCTGTTTATGGAATATCTTTAAAATTGGTCCAATATTGGAGGAGAAAATATGCGAGAGCCAAACCTCGAATTATGACTTTTTACTTAGGTTTTTTCAAAAGTCTCTCCGACCGCATTCCTCTATACACAGAAAAGCGTGACTTAAGTGCTGCGGTATAAAATAGTACTCGATACGTGTGACTTTAGTATCTAGTCTATTAATTTCACGCCGTGCAATAATGGACTACTTAAGTCACATGTAATTTAAATATCCTTGTTGACCTTCAAACTTCGTTTTACTATTATATTATTATTAACTGGCCAAACCGTCGTATTCAGAATTGATAATAGTTATGTATTATCAGTCCTTTTCCTATATTTGGAAGCCTCAAGTATAAGTTAGCTCCGACTTACGAGTTGTAGGTCGTGGGTTTGAACCCAGTTAGGCGCTTTCTATTCTAATCTAACTAGCCTGTACTGTCCTACTGCAGGGCAAAGGCCTCCCTCCCTTTCAGTCTATCAAAAAGTACTCTGTGGGCCTCCCTCTCCCTTTTCCACACAATTCAGGCGCTTTACTTTGCATAAATTATTTAATCACCACTGCTCTCAAAACGGTGAAGGTAAACACCGCGAGGACACCAGCATATCCGTGAACCAAAAATTCGAAGACATAATTATGTGACATCTACCAACCTGCACTGGGCCCGCGTGGTAGGTAATAGTCCACTCCCTTTCGAAGAGGGGGAGGCCTGTGTCAGTGTCCCAGCAGTGGGAACCTTATAGGCTGATTATGTATGTAAGTGAGTAGGTAAGTTATCGACTCAGATCGTTCGATATGCTACTAAACAAACAATCAGTTGAAGATCTAAAACTGATAAACACTTTTAACGAAACTCATCAAAAAACATTTCAAGAACAAAATCAACAATCTGCAAAAAAAAATGCAATAGCAAACATATCTATAAGAAATCAAGTTAACAATATCCATTAGCAAGATAATGATAACAGCATTATCATATAAAAAGCGGTATCGATGATAATATATCACTCGTATCTTATCAAAGATGAAATTATGGTAAGTAGTAAGCGTTTGTTTCAAAGCGTTGCAGTGTTTCATAGTCTTCGTTTTCTTTCACGCGTGTCATTACAAAAAGAGTGCATTTCAAACAAACTAATCTAGGAAACGGTGGTGCGTGAACGAGGTAAGTGATTAGGCAGTAGCCTTTTGTGATAAATATTATCTTTCTTAAGTTAGATTAAATAATAAAACAAACTAGATCAATAGGTAACAAGAGCATTGTGTTCAGGTCAGAAATAATCACGTAGGTACCCTAATCCATTTTCAATTTTATTATTGTTGTCAAAAATAATTTTATTAATTATTATTTCGATTTTATTACATTTTTAAATATTTCAAAATAAAAATTAAGTATAAAAAAATAGTGATCCGCCGGTGTCGGGAGCAGGGTCCAAGCTACCGATGGTTAGCTACAGACACAGGAACCTCCTCACAATACGAGCCGTATCGAGGAGTTCCGCCTTCTGAATCAGGCCCTTGATCCAACCGCCTAACGAGAGCCTCGATAGATGTTGATCGAGGCTTTCGGTCAGTCCATTAGCTGATACGACAATCGGCACAACCTCGTGTGCTAAGTCGAGATATTTAATTTGTTTTTCTTAAATTATTATTATTATTTCATTTTTAACCTATGTTGTCCCACTGCAGGGCAAAGGTCTCCCTCTCCTGTCCGCTCCTCTCTGTCTTGAGCTAGTGTGGACCAATCCAGCCTGTAGGCGTCAAGCGCGTCTCGCAAAAATAAATAAATATGTTTTTGCAGTGTTTTTCCAAATGATTGCCAATTCTTGGTACCTACACACAGCTGATAAGGTCGTAATTGTAATGCTTTCTTAATCGACAATGAATTGATAATTTTATTTAGTCTAAAGATAGGTAATTTTTGTTAAACGTACCTAATTTATAGTCTGTATAACTTAAATTGTTGTCGCATTTGTTTAGAGTGCCTGGACTGATAGGTTGATTGTGACGTGCTAAGCCATTGATGTACCTACCTAGCGGTCGTGAGTGCTTCAAGTATCCACTATATGAGTGTCTATTCTATCTAACACTTATCTAGCCATCTATCTTTTCGTGTTTCTTATACCTACTTTCTTTCAACTGCGCTAAATTATTACAATAGCTGACCATAGGATCAAATCTCGCTGATCTAAGTAATGCAAAACCCATAATGACATTGTATGACTCCACATGACACTTGGATTGTATCTCTGTCATAGGTCAGGGTCCCAAATTCCCTCGTGAGACAGACTAACTCACCACCACGTGCTTAAGTCACCTTGTTGTCATTATATTTTAATTGTCCAATCACGCAACTTGCTAATCCTTTCCACGATATCTTAAGCTAAATAGATCAATAAATAAGTATTTATTGACTAATAATCCATTACAAACAACGTCGTCATCGTCCCCCTGCCCTTCCCAAAGACTAGTCGACGCAGAATGTCTGTTTCTTCCATCTTTTCTACTGGCCGTCATGTCAGTGGTAGAACAGATGGACGCTACTGAAGGTATCTACCAAACTCGAAACTCTTTGCTAAACTCTGGGCCAACTCTATTGAAATTGCCATTGACACGCTAAGAAGAAGTGTCACCCCCTTTTCTGGCCCTACTTACCATTCATAAGCAATACATTTTTTCTTTCTTCCCTTGTTCTCATTTTTACGTTCAAAAATCAAATTTTCAGACGTACGAGAATCCAAAATGGCGAAGTTCTTCAAGTCTATCTTCCACACGACGGACAGGCGAAGGGCGCCTCATTACAACGAGCATGCTGATCCAGACGAGGATAGGACCGAGACTCCTCAGACGGCTAAGCGGCAGCTGTCCATCTCTCGTTCAGGGAGGATGAGGCAGGCTAACAAGAAGAGACACTCGCTCACTTTGGAGCTTTATGGAGAAGTAAGTGTGGCTCTTCTTTACATGTCTAGTTGTTTGAATAGGTTGGAGAAGCTCTTGGCTGCAACCTCATTTGTAGTGGTTTATTATAGAGGAGGTGCATTTTAGAATTGAGTATAATTTTTTTTTTTAATTTACTGATTCTTAACTACTGTGAGGTAACAGCCAAAAAACAGTCACCCTTTCCATTATCTTAGAGAATAAAACAATAACAGGCGAAATGAGGGTATAATACACTATGGACATACACTTCTGCTTAACACTTAGAGAATACAAGCGCCATGTTATGTTTGTTATATTATCCTAACTTATGATTATGCACCTCGTCGACGAGACTTTTTAGAAAAAGCAGCCTGCTTGACACGTTTGTTTCGTTAAGGCTAGTGCAAATGGGCGTGCCGTACCGCAACGCAACGTATTGCAAAAATCGTCGTTCATCACTTTCGTTCATTTTCTATGAAGCAACGCACATTGCAGGCGGTCCGCACCGAACTCTTTTGTATGAAAATGCATTGCTCGCGGCCCGTTGCGGCTGTAATCTGTAATGTGCGCTTGGCAACCAACGACGATTAATGAAGCAACGAGATAAACCTCAGATTTCTCTAGATCTAGAAGGGCCCAAGCTCTTAAGTTTGCTATATCTTTCCGTGATTGTATAACATAACTAATTCAGAATTCTAGGTAGTTATATTCAAGTAGCGCCTTTGTTTCTCCCTCTTATCTTCTTCTGGTCTGCATCAGATGCTCAAGAACTTGAGTGTTTTGACAATAGATACACATGACTACTTGTGTAGACTCTGCGTTATCTGACCACTTCATTCAGTGATTACTAGGGTTTAGTTATTACTACCCACTGCTTGTTTTAGATTCCTATTTCTAATTAGGCACGTAGGTCTTATGAAAGCGGTTTTTCCAGCGTGGAAAAGTTTGATTGAATCTTCTCTTGTAAGTATAGGAATCAGTTACAGGATAATTAGCCAAAATATATCGTCGCGTCGTACACGTACCTACGCATGCAACACGGGTCTGTAGGAAACTTGACTGTCCAGGGAGCGCACTTACACAGGAAGTAGGTACTTGAGTATCAGGACGTACAAGTGGGTTTTCTTAAGTAAGAACATAATAATATCATCATGGGGGTTAATCTCAACAGAGAATAGCCAAGTACGCAGCTCCATGTCATGTCCATTCTCGTCGAATGGGATAGCAATCCGACACGACTGGAGAGAGATCAGGCGCAGGACCAACAGCTTTACCGCCAACTTCGAAACTCCTGGCTGCTTCTGGGAATTTTTAGAAAAAAGAAAGACCTGATAATATTACACATCAGGCTATGTAACTATTATCAGCGGTGTGTTTTAGGGCTCTATTTTTACTCAATAAAATAATAATTCGAAAATAAAATTGATAAAAGAATGAATAGAATATTATAATGATAATATATAATGATAATGTATTTTTAGAAAAGGAAACAATGCTTATCAGTGCATTAATGATTCTAGTCTCCGTTTGATCTAAGCGCGATACCTACCTTTTATATAAAAATCTACATTGATTACAATTACAATCATTGTTAACGATCGGTTACCGGTGGCAAAAAACAAATGGAAGATTAGTATGTAACGCAGTAACTAATATTTGTAGTTATCCGGGCTTAACGTTTTCTGTAGCTTCATATAATTATCTAATAAAGGACCAATTTTTTTCTAAGTACCTATAATTATAGTTGTTCGTAATAGGCATTCGTAAACATGCGACAGAGCTGAACCTTCGACCTTCAATGTGTCGGATGTCGTATAGGACATTCTGCTATAATAATAAACTTTGTGAAAAGGTCAAGAAAATGCTTTAAAATGATCAGCCCATTATTATATCAGTCTACTGCTGTTCGTATGCTTCTAGCATGCCACTGTTGTCAATTTTCGGCTACGCATTGGCCATCTTTAATTATAATAGGTCCAAGCATAGCTCCTTGCGGCACTCTTCTTTTGAGTCCATATCAGTACAAGCAAACAAGGTTTGTGCTATATACGAATACAGAATAACATGGTTTAATACTTAACACTGATCCTAGTAAATAATAAGCCACTCCCATGCCACCCGAATGTGTCCTACTGGTCAATAATATCAAACGGCTATTACAAATCTGGGTGCTTGAGAGTTACTCAACACTAAAAAAAATGTAACATCTGAGATATTTTTATAAGAGTAAGAAAGGGAGAGAGAAATTAACCACGCAGTTCTTTTTATAATACAAGCTTTCGATACTATTGTAATCTTAATCACTTTCGTATATGTTTATTCGGTCAATTACTTAATAATTAGGTTGACGAAGGTCGAATAATATTGGTGCACGTTAGCACGTATCGATCATTCTAGCATTGTCACTAATATTGTATTGTATCCGTCCAAAATTGTTGATTGTGCAGGCGGTTGGTTTTTAAATATGTGATAAGACTTATGGATATGACATTAATATACCGATGTCATTTCTGAGTTGTGATCATTCACACAGTCCATCCGTCGTTTTTTTGGTCTTCCCCTACTCTTATAGCCATCGACATACTCAAAACTTTCCTCACGACATTTTCCTCATTCCTCTGTATCACATACTCATACCATATCAACCAATTGCCACACAACTTGTTTGACTGCCGCCTATGTACTCATTTCTTATTCTATCCATTCGTGTAACACCACACATCGCTCCTTACATTATCATCACCTATAGGCTTTGATTGATTTGCTTAACTTTACACTATCGGGTCATTTATTCAAATCAAAATCTCTTCCAACGATTGTGTAATTGTAACTAACAATGCTAGGATTCTTTATCTCAGTCATCGCTTTGTTTAAACTGTTACCAAAAAGTTTAATTATTCTTCTTTTTTTCTAATTTCAGAGCATTTCAGCCATCCAGATAGATGCCGTAGAAAAGCCAAACTCTGTGCAGTACCACGTCAACACTCCAAGCCACACAGCACCAGCTGTGCTAGGCCCCAGAAAATCCAGATTTGGTTCAACAGAACCGGAAGAAGTACAACATAAAGAGTTTGATGCATCCAAGGAGTTTTCCCACATTGAAGTGCTACCTCTACAGAAAAAGCTGAGTACAGTAGCCATAGATTTAGACTGTGACAAATCTCCCGAAGAAGAAATTGACCGGGCATTCGAGATTCTAGACAAATCATAGCGAATTTAGTGAAATTGATGACGAGTGTAATTAGTGTTAAAATGTGTATTTTTAAGCTAGTTTCTTTAAGTGTTATAGCTAATTGTGTGTTAGCTCAGTTTATGGTCATTACCTAAGGCCTGATTTAAACGATACGATTTAACTGCCTGTGCTGTACCGTTAGCTGAAGCAACAAAAAAGTTGCACCGTATATACAGTGTTTAGGCTATGCCATATGCAAGAAACTTGCATCGTGTAAAAGGGGCTTGCTCGTTTGAACGGTCGGATGGCTCATGGAATGATCTCCAGCCTCTCCAGGTGCACTTCAGTTTTTGTCATGTGGACGGGGCCTCAATTGTCAAAATTATGCAAACGAGTCCGCTACCTGACTTCGAAATATGCACGCCGGATAATGTGCTCCAGTGAGCCATTTAAATATCTACCTAAGTATTATTTTATAAGCATTTTGTGATTACTTCTATGAAATATTATGTGTTATTCAATATCTATTTGTAAAATGATTATGCATACGTACCTAAACTAAGGATATTAAACAGGGCATATTGTTGCTTTTTTTTCAAAATTGATGGATTTCGTCAAACAATTCATTTAAAATTGTATCACTCTGATGATTAGATTTGCGTGCATTGTACGAAATATCATTTGTTGCTTCAGATAATTTAACAGGATTATATGTAACGTTTATGCCTATTTAGTTATCACTTGCATTGCAACTGTCCCAGGCCCTGATATCGTTTTATTTTCCGAATTAAAATATATTTAATCTTGTTGATCGCAATCATAAATGCTAAATCATTGATGGATTTCGCAATATGGCACAAAAAAGTGTAGTTTTACAACGTTTTTATGTTAATTTTACCCAGTGAGGGATATACCTAGCATTATCTGAAGTAGCTTGATATCTAGTTTCTATTTCTACCTATGTGGACAATGTAGTAGGTACTGATATTGAATATAATACCTATGTCATATAGGTACATTTCTAGATACATGATGTGTAAGGTACCTATTGTTATAGTCAAGTGCCTACTTAAAAGATAGTGTTGTTTTTGTAATCGAGACGTATTTGCATGAAATTAAAGACTGATTGTTGAAAACAGTTGCTCGCTTTCATTTTATTGTTATTGACGATTAGCGTTATTACTTTATGACACGCAGAATTGTTTTATCAGTCACGTTAGTGCCCTAATAACGTGCTTTATACAGGGCACGAAGATATGCGATGAAATGCTGTAAATTTTTGGGTTCTAAAAATTACGCAAATGACGGTAGTCAACTTGGATTTCTTTTTCCTGCCTTTTGTCTTTGTAACACAATTTCGTATGGTTGATGCTTTTTTAGAAGCCAGACATATTACAGCCGCAACGGGTAACACTGCCGAACACCCGCCTATAAGTACCTACAGTACGATTCAAACTTTATGGCGGTTCGGAACATGAGGCGAGTCGCAGGCGCAGTAACAAATTCACGTGTCAGCGGGGGTACTGCGCAGCTAGTGGCGCACTTCGGAGCCGTTTATGGCGGCTCTTTGTTCTTTTATTTTGAATCGGACTGTGTGCATATCATGTATTTAGTGTGCGTTGGTTCGTAGAAAATGGACGAAAGCGATAAAGGACGATTTTTGCAATGCGTTGGGGCGCGGTCCGCCATACGGATTAACGTGCGCATCGAGACACACCGCTAACATCCAAACTCCGGGCTGTTACTGAGAAACTCCTAATGCATAAACCCAATAACACTGCCCGACCTAGGAATCGAACCCAGGATTCCGCACTCAACAGTCGTACTTGTGATCATGAGACCTCAGACCAGTTAAAAGTAGATATAGTGATGGCCCAATATGGGGTTGGCCAATCTTTGCCTAGCCATAGTGACAATACCATCCATACTATGTAATTATTATTATAAATTCGAAAGTCTGTCTGTATGTTACCTTTTCACGCCTAATAAAATGTGTCAAGGAGAGGACTTTTGTCCCGTTAGCACGTTTCCGTGGGATAATTTCCAACATCCAGTGGTATTGTCGTCTCTCTCTCTCTGTTGGGCCACAAGCCACAAAGGGATGAATGAAAGGCAATTTCATGCGGCTGAGATGAGAATGCTAAGTATATGTGGTGTTACATGAATGGATAGAATAAGAAATGAATACATAAGAGGAAGTCTGAAATTGGCACCCGTAACTGAAAAGTTGTGTAGAAATCGGTATGTGCAGGAATGAGGAGGAGTAATGAGGAAATAGTCGTAAGGAAAGTTTTTAGTATGATTGACGATGGATGGCTGTAAGAGTAGGGGACTGTGTGAATGATGATATGGATAGAAAGGGGGTGACTACCGAAATGACGACATTGACGACTATTAGAGAAATAAGGAAAAAAAAAAACATGTAGCCAGGGCAGTCATTAACCTATTGGAGGCCCCTGGGTACATAAGGATCACGGGGCCCCTGTGTAGATAAGAGATAATAGAGAAACATACTAATATTTCATAACTGGGGGCTAGAAACTTATTGTAAATCGCACTGCAAATGACTTATTTTGTCATTGAATCGGGTACTAATAATGCGTAGAATGGAATGGCGGCTGCAAAAATGTTTTTTAATGAGAGCAGGCCGGGGCCCCCGAAGATCGCGGGGCCCTGGGCACTTGCCCAGAGTGCCCAATGGAAAAGAGGGGCCTGCATGTAGCGCCGATCGCAAATAAATTGGGATAAGGGCAGGAGAGGGATGATGATGTCATCTCTCTGTCTCAATCTATACAAGGTGTAACAGAATAAACGCAAGTCCTGAAAGTAGTTTGTTCATAATTGATTACTGAATCAATTTCGGTAACATTTAAGATAGGTATTTTTTTTTTAATTATGTATTTTGCCATACTGATCGCCGATTGAGCCAAAGGAAATTAAATCTTATGTCAAGGCAATAAGACTCAATTTTGAATGCATAAAGTAATGATAGGGTCAACACCATTTACTGAATAAAAATAGTTAGCTTTAAAAAAAATTTGTTTTGATCATTGTATTATGCTTTTAACTCAATACTCTAATTGGGGTGTATGAGGTCTTGCGTTTATTGTGTTACGCATTGTATACAGCGTGAAATTTTAATGGTTGTTTTCCCGCGTCAGAATGATTTGTACTCAGTAGTGCTACCGATTCATGGAGTTTTTTTTTTTCAAATAAGTAATTATAAAAATATGATTTTAACTTGAAAGCAAGTGAGAATCAATAGTAACTCACGTGCGCCCGCCCGCTACCTACCATCTTTGCAGGTAGCAGGACGACCACGCGCCGTTTGCGCTGTAGCTATACTATTGGTTCGAGATCGCGTTCGAGTTTTGTGTTTCACTATTGTAAATCTGCAATTTTTTAATACTTTATTTTTATTTTTTTATAAATCGATTGTACTATCAAGACAAAATCATTTCGCTTCGGGAAAACAACCATTAAAATTTCACGCTGTATGTAAAATTTAAAGTCCTGACTGACTGATATATCAACACACAGCCTAAACAGCTGGTCCTAGAGACATGACATTTGGAGGGTGTGTTCTTTGTGAAGAGTAGGTATCCACTAAAAAGGGTTTTTCGAAATTCCACCTCTGAGGGTGAAATTTCACGCGGACGAAGTCGCGGGCAGAAGCTAGTCTTGTATAAAATATTACTTCTTTATCTACACCAATCAGATTTCTATTTCTAGCGTTAATCTAATATTATTAGGTAAATGCTTATAGCCCTATAAATAGAATCAGTAGCCACACACGTGACCGTCACATGCAGATAAACATATTATTCAAATAAACACATTGATAACCAATGCCTGTAATTTGCATAAATACTGCAATAATAACACAAAGAAATGATGCTCTACACTTCTTATCACGTTCGGATATAGACGATAACGTCTTAATTGCCGATAACGAGGCGTTATCAGTTATCTTCAAGTATCGGTAACTGTCGTCGTGCTTACTGTTGTGATATTGATCCGTATCTTGAAGATAGTGTTTTGAATATTACCACTGTAAGGATCTTGTCATCTGTGACCTTCTCGGTCAGGCCTTGGGCCTTGAGCATTTAAGGACTTGTCCTTAGACTGGGTTTGTCGGGAATGTAAAGCCATGTAAAGGCACTTTTTTTCATGACTCTTTTTTATGCTTTATTTTTTTTTTGTAGGAGAAGCAGTTGCCCTTGAAAAATACCCCTTACACATAGCGCGGTATGGTCACATGAGTAGACAAACGGAACAGAGGCAAAGCTTCTTATGAACGTGCAAAATTGTTACCTATTTTGGTAGGGTTGTCACAATCAGGTTAAGACAAATTATACAAAACATTTGTTATTCAGTATGATAGAATACTTTACAAATTACTTACTCTAATAATTTTCTTTTTACCGGCTTCAAAAAAGGAGGTTATTATAATTTTTCTTTTAATACCATTATCATAGTTTATTCGTTTACATTTCACCTGCATGTGGTTGCAATGGATATTTGAGCTTAATTGATAAAACGTCAGATAAATGAATACAAATTAAAAGAAACTTAAATTATAGCTTTCTTTATCATAATAGGTACTAATAAAATAAAGGTATGTACTTGAAAAAGTATTAATCAAATATTTACTTACCTATTGTACTCTTTGGGATAGTTAAAGTACCTATGATATATTTTTATTTTTTCTAGTATTATTCATACACACAGTACAATAAACAACCATTATTAAAGCGCTATCTCGAAAATCTAAAATCCTCGAAAACCTACTAAGCGAGCTAAAGTGATGCAATTACTTTTGAAAGTTTTGAAACGCAAAAGAAGAGCGATGGCTAACTTGCAACTAAAAAAACAAACAACGTGCGTCGACTCGCAACCCTGAGATTGTCAACTGGCTGTGTCAGCGTAAACCGGTTTTTTCCAGTCTCGCCGCGTACGCGACAAGCGGCCAGTGGTCACGCACACATGCCCCGCGTGCTTGTAGCAGTGCAACCGATTTGCGCGGTTGTATGAAGCTTTATCTTTGTTCCGTTTGTCTACTCATGTGGTATGGTCACGGTTCCGCTAAGCTGGCCCGACATTCCCGACAAGCCAAATGGGAGCAGTGGGATGGGAGTAGGCTGAAACTATCAAGCTACAGAACGCCACCTGCTACGATCATTATTGTTAACACTTTTTGGGTCAGCTCATTGTGGCTGTGGTAAAGCTAACAAAGCAAATTCAACTTTAACTACTGCAACATACGGTTCAAAATCATTTAACAATAAGTCTGACGTTCAGACAGTCTATGCTTGTTTGGTCATAAATTAAAGACTTGAATGAGAAAAATCTTATCTATATTTACAGTTACAAGTTACAATATTAAACATATCCTCTACAGCTTCATTTTCTTCTTTTTAGGCTTAATGGGCAGTGGGCCGCCGATCTTGAATACAGTGCTGAAAATAATAGAGATTCATGATATTATTTTGTTCTTGAAACAATATTAAGAGCCCTATTTTTTTATTATTTTGTTTGTGTAAAATAATAGGGGTGATACACACCATCGAATGTGTATTTTGCCGTCCGCCTGTGCTGAATCGTGCCGAGTTAATTCGAACCGAACAAGTATACAGGGTTATTTGTAAAACACCAGCAACCTCTTAAGAGGTCATTGTACTCATCATTATGAACAACTTTTACTATGGGACCAAACATGAAATCGCGAAAAAAAAATCAGCTGTTCCCTACATTTATGTTCGTATAACTCGTCAAAATGTAGGGAACAGCTGATTTTTTTTTCGCGATTTCAGGTTTGGTCCCATAGTAAAAGTTGTTCATAATGACGAGTACAATGACCTCTTAAGAGGTTGCTGGTGTTTTACAAATAACCCTGTATAGCACGCTTTAAACGCTTCATCATCTGCCTAGCCTTTTCCCAATTATGTTGGGCTTCCCGGATGCAGCTGCCTATCTGACCTTCACAACCCAGTTACTGGGTAATACGATACCTCTTGGTAAGACTGGTTGTCAGACTTTCGGGCTTCTGACTACCCCTAACGACTGTCAAAGATCCACCAATGCCAGCCGGGATCAAAGGCTTATTAACGTGCTTTCCGAGGCAATGCTAAAAAAATACTTAGAACTATTATAAAAAATCTAACAAGTGCTAGTCGGACTCGCACACTAAGGGTTCCGTACCACAAGGCAAAAACGCCGAAGAAAACACGTTTGTTGTATGGGAGCCCCCCTTAAATATTTATTTTATTCTGTTTTTAGTATTTGTTTTTTATAGCGGCAACAAATACATCATCTGTGAAAATTTCAACTGTGTAGCTGTCACGGTTCACGAGATACAACCCGGTGACGGACAGACAGGCAGACGGACATTGGAGTCTCAGTAATAGGGTCCCGTTTTTACCCTTTGGGTACGGAACCCAAAAAAGAGGCTTATGCCTAGCAGTGTGTGAAGTCGGGCTGTGGATGATGATGATAGTAAGAAATACTTTTAAATACTCACTGGCAAGTTGTGCAGATAGGGCTGAATTTGCAGAAGACTGAAACAAAAAAAAAAAAAAGTTAGCTCCAAAAAGTCGCAAAAAATGCGTTATTTTTTTCTCAAACGCTTTAATATATTTAATAGTTTTAGTCTATCAGACTACTAGTAAGCGCTAGTGACTCACCGCTGAGACACACGGAGCACACATATCCGATGGTGAGTAGTTCTCTGTGACAGAAGCAGGCGGCGCGGTAAACCACGCGACCTTGTCACGACCTAGAGACTCCTAGTAAATGCTAGCGACTCACCGCTGAGACACACGGAGCACACATATCCGATGGTGAGTAGTTCTCTGTGACAGAAGCAGGCGGCGCGGTAAACCACGCGACCTTGTCACGACCTAGAGACTCCTAGTAAATGCTAGCGACTCACCGCTGAGACACACGGAGCACACATATCCGATGGTGAGTAGTTCTCTGTGACAGAAGCAGGCGGCGCGGTAAACCACGCGACCTTGTCACGACCTAGAGACTCCTAGTAAATGCTAGCGACTCACCGCTGAGACACACGGAGCACACATATCCGATGGTGAGTAGTTCTTTGTGACAGAAGCAGGCGGCGCGGTAAACCACGCGACCTTGTCACGACCTAGAGACTCCTAGTAAATGCTAGCGACTCACCGCTGAGACACACGGAGCACACATATCCGATGGTGAGTAGTTCTCTGTGACAGAAGCAGGCGGCGCGGTAAACCACGCGACCTTGTCACGACCTAGAGACTCCTAGTAAATGCTAGCGACTCACCGCTGAGACACACGGAGCACACATATCCGATGGTGAGTAGTTCTCTGTGACAGAAGCAGGCGGCGCGGTAAACCACGCGACCTTGTCACGACCTAGAGACTCCTAGTAAATGCTAGCGACTCACCGCTGAGACACACGGAACACACATATCCGATGGTGAGCAGTTCTCTGTGACAGAAGCATGCGGCGCGGTAGTCCACGCGACCACGACCGGGAAGTACTAACTTTGTTCGTTCCGAAATCTCCGGGAGAAAGACCCACTGAAAAATGAGAAGACAAAATAAGTTTAAAGAATGATGATGATGAATTATTAATACTTTAATAGTAGTCTACTGAGTTTCTTGCTGGTATTCGCCATATGAATATGCGCTTTGGAATGGGCAATTAGCTTCAATTTTTATTAAATGGTTGGAATATAAAACTTCAATACGATTTTCTACAAGTTGTTTAATTTTAGATTAAAAAATTACAGCTTTTATTAACTGGTAACTTTGCCTAGGTCTTTCTTTTACAGAAACATCCAGATACATTACCTGTAAGCATTACCTGTATGATGCTGCTGGTGTAGACTGAGGTGCTTATCCAATGAGCACACGCCTATCAGACGTATCACAGATATAGACACATTACCAATAAGTACTGCAGCAGTCCTTCCAGCGAAGGTACCTTCAGGTACAGACCGCCAGTGATGTCACATCCCTGCTGGAGTAGACTGAGGTGCTTGTCCAATGAACACACGTCGATAAGCACTTGCTGTTTCTGTGAAAATGAAAACCAAATTGGGAGATTGGTACTACAGTTATACTTACAGTATTTTATGTTTCAACGCCTATGCATTTAAAAGGACTTTACCAAACTGTGCTATAGCAGTTTGGTACTTAGCACGTTTGATCTGAGAAAACGCTCATATTAGTTGTTGTGTGTAGTTGTTTATCGGTACATACCCTGTACACGCGACATGCGACGGCTTAATAATCGTGACTTTGTCGAATTATTTTGTATGAAAAATGAAAACAAAAAAAAAGATAATTGAAAAATTTATTCATATGCCTGTTGATTCTTTGATATGGTCTCATTCATACCCTACTAGAGTTATGGGATAGCAAAAAACACCTTTTATAAAAATTGATAATTGCAATAGTTACCTGTGCAGTAAAGAAGACGTTCATGTAATTGATGTACTGTGCGGCTGTGTCACTGCTGCCCGTTACTATCAGGATGCGACTGGTCATGCGCAGACCGGGAGGAGATTCACGACGGATCTAAAATATATATTTTTATTTTAAAATTGACAGGCCTATGTCCAGCAGTGGACTGCTTTAGGCTGATGATGATGATATTCTTACAAGTACTTACGCATATAAGTACCTTGCTATCCTATAATTTTGATACATGCATAATTATGACAAAGATTGTGAGTTCGTAAGCCTTTAAACAGGGTTATTGAAAAAACACCAAAAACCTCTTAACAGGTCATTGTACTCATCATTATGAAATTTTTTTACCATGGGACCAAATCTGAAATCCCGAAAAAAAAATCAGCTGTTCCCTACATTTTGACGAGTTATACGAACATAGGGAACAGCTGATATTTTTTTTATAGTAAAAGTTGTTCATAATGATGAGTACAATGGCCTCTTAAGAGGTTGTTGGTGTTATTCCAATAACCCTGTATAAGCAAATTAGCTTCTGCAAGCGACTTCATCCGCGTGAAATTTCATGTTCCCCGTCACATCGCATCGCCTACCCGCGCCTACTGAAGGATAGTTTTCATCGACATACCTCGCGGGCGAAGCCGCGGGCGGAAGCTAGGTATTAAATAAATACTAATGTATAACTACTAACTTAAAGTGTTTCATTGTTAATGAAACTTTTTTGCACAGCTTGAGTACGGCCAAGGCAAATCTAACAATTTAAATCTTTGCTTATAATGTAATTGATAATTTCTTACCTTGGCTATAAAGCAGAGTGCCATAGCAACTGCACCAGCTAGCAGAGACTCGCCTGGTTTATCATCTTGTGGTTGACTCTTCACTAGATTTACTAATCTGAAAATATCAGATAGTTCCTAAAATAATATTGATGTGTAAAAGTGACTTACAGAAATAAACATTATTCTTCTTTTCCAAATCTTGATTTCCCAAAACTTTGCCACTTTGACGGCGTTGTCGGTGGCAGCGCAGAGGTCTAATTGACTGCATGTTTTGGGCCACAGAGGAGAGAGGCACAGAGGAGGTGGAGCATGGTTTGTGCCAAAGCTCCACAATCACACCCTACTGCCATTAACATTATTTATATTGATTGAGAAATAGATGGCAATATTGTTCTGCGCATACTGTTTTTTAGCGTATTAAATCTGAATAACAGTTAACATGCGTAATGTTAATTACGCATGTAATCTGAATAACATAACATTACGCGTGTAATCTGACTAACATAACATTACGCGTGTAATCCCTGAAGGGTTATGCAGAGGTATACCCAAATTTTGCCAGTTATGTTTAAGTCCCATATAATGAAGGTTAAACTTGTTGCCATCAACCAGGCACAAATCTAGACTAAAACAAAAACACACTTGCTGTCATTCGTGGATCTTTGACAGTCCTTACAGGTAGTCAGAAGCCCGAAAGTCTGACAACCAGTCTTACCAAGGAGTATCGTATTACCCAGTAACTGGGTTGTGGAGGTCAGATAGGCAGTCGCTCCATGTAAAATACTGGTATTCAGCTGCATCCGGTTAGACGGGAAGCCGACCCCAACATAGTTGACCTGGGAATCGAACCCAGGACCTCATGCTCAGCTGTAGTGCTTGCGACCACTAGACTAACAAACAAGGCATTTATATCTCAAAATAAAATATATTGTGGTGTATTCTTACCTCATTTTGATCGTTTTTTCAACTAATGTGAACAATTCATACTGGCCATCAATCTGTCTTACATCCAGTGGCTTGCCAGGAGAAGGGTACAGGTATTCACTGAAAATAGTCATTAAAAACTATTTAGTTTTAAAATTACCATAAAAAGGGACCAATCATCAGAGGCATCATTTTATTTTAGACTAGTTGTGCCCCGCGGTTTCAACCGCATAAGTGTCGATCCCGTGGGAATATCGGGATAAAATGTAGCCTATATATTAATCCAGGGTGTCAGCTACCTCCATACTAAATTTTATCAAAATTGGTCCAGTCGTTTAAGCGTGAAGAAGTAACAAACATATAAACACACGCACACACCCCCACCCACACACTCAAAAACTGACTTTATAATACTAGTGTGATATTAGCCAGTTTCAAAACTCAGAATGCTTAAAAATAACCAATGACTAGCATTTCAATAACAATGAATTTAGACACAGATTTCAGAAACAAACAGAAATCATCATATTAAATACCTCACCTCTTATGAAAATGGCATCCTATAACGGCCAGTTCATTCCTAGACTTCTGCATCAAGTGAGAGTTAGCAAACGAAATGACAGCATCGAGGCAGTTGGTCAGCACCTTCGGGTCTTCTGTTATGTAACGCTGGTTTGGATTTGTGTCCACTATTATTACTAGGAGATTACTGTCTGATGGGGCTGGAAATGGTAAGATTAGTGTCATAATTTTTACATTAATTATTTATTTAATTTGGGAAAACAAACATACATTGACTGGCCTGTTGGTCTAGTGGTCAGTGACTATGACTGCTATGCCGGAGGTCGTGGGTTCGATTCCCACCCAGGACAAATGTTTGTGTGATGAGCATGATCATTTGTTCTGTGTCTGGGTGTAATTTATCTATATATGTATGTATTTAGAAATATATAAGTATGTTTATCAGTTGTCTAGTACTCATAACACAAGCTCTGCTTAGCTTGAGACTAGACGGCGTTGTGTGATAGTTGTGGAATATTATATTATTATTATTATTATATCTTAATAAACAGGTAGTGAAAAAAAACAGACGAGACATTATCCACATCTTAATTACTACATAATTGTAAAGGAACTGAAATTTAAAAGGTAAAATCTAAAGAAAATTCTTAAATGGAAAGAAAAGAAAAAAGGTAAGTAATAATTAGCGACTGTTTAGCCATACATTTTGACGTTTGAACGTCACTTAATTTTCAAATCATGGTTTTTAAATACACCCCATTATGTATTAGCAATGCTACTTCTGATTACAAGATGGTTAGTTCAAAAGAGTTTAAATAATAGGAGCTGATCTGACATCAATTAATCGTCAAACATTAACAATTAGTTATGCAATTATTGTAAATGATATTCATTGAAAACTCAACTGTTCTATTGCAAAGATTTTTTCTGTTTGAAGATAAAAAATGTAATATTAAACTCATGTTGTATATTCTGACTGCTAGGCGAGTGCCACGGGGTTAATTAGAACTGTTATTTCAGTTATCAAAACTTAACTTGCTGGTTTATTTCTAATAGCAAAGTTTTGGAGGTTAAGTTTTACAATCATCAACTTACCGTCGTCATCTGCCATTATATGTGGTTGGATTTGATAGAAATAACTCTTAATCAATATTAGTTTACTTTATCCAGCTTACTAGCTCTCGGTACAACAAAATTTCCTTTTTAAAAATAAAATAAGACCGTGATTTCTTTTCCTACTGCTTCTTGTTTGACAACAACTTTGACATTGACACATTTGACACAAGACAAGACACTGACAGTTAAATAAAATGACATTCCGGTAATGTTGTGTAGCCAGTTTGTAATTTTTTTAAGGTTACCAAAGTAATGATGAAAAAAACCCCTCTGGTAGAATAACAAAAACTATATTAATCGTTACATAACTTACTAGCTAAGTCACAGCTTATAGTTTTCAGGTAGTAAAAATTAGTTTCACTAATTCGGTCCCTGTGCAAATTTATTACATAGATGTTACTGTGTAAATTTATTTATTTACATAAATGTGAAATATCCAAATTATTAAATAAATAATGATGATAAAAACCCAATTATAGTTTTTTTTATTGGGTATTTCCGATTATAATAATGATAGAAGTAGTAGAGTCTAGAGACGAGACCAATCAATCTACAATAATTGAACTGTTAGGTTATCATTTAACTACCCGCTACTATTATTTATTTATTTATCTATTAAAACTTTATGCACAAGTAAAAACTGTACAAAGGCGGACTTAATGCCTTGGGCATTTTCTACCAGTCTACCTTAGGGTGATGCAGAGACAACAGAAAACAAATATTAATATTCTAGCTAAAAGATGTAGCACGCAGTAGTGACGGCTCATCGAGTTTTTTCATTCGAAATAGTCCGTTTTGGTGCTAGTGTTGTCTCTGTACGACAAAAACCTGTCAGAACCTTTCTCATGTTGTTTAATGATGTTTTAGCGAGTGGCCAAAATTGGCACCAATGTCGTCATCTTGTTTTTCAATACATTGTCACGAAACAATTTCACAAATGTTACCAATAGCGCCCCCCTGCGGTGCCCATGTCATTCAAGCGCTAAGATCCCTGACCACTGACTATTACGCAAGGTAATTGTATGATAGAGGTCAGTGCAATTGTCTATTTTGCTAGGTTTAATTTTGACAGCAACATCCGTTACATATTTATTTTTTTACAAAAAGTACCATAGGTATACGCTACGAGATGCATTTAATAAACAATTCAACATACCTACCTATCGAAACAAAAACACATAAATAATTAGCCTCATAACTACAACCATTAAAACGTCCACAGTGTAGCTCTTATTAATTTAAATAATTGTTTAGAAAGCACCTGTGGACAGATGTCAGTGGTCCTAAGATACATATTTGTCAAAGGTGCATTCCTGGCATAGTTTGGGAGCAAGGCACATACATCATAGTTTGGTAACCAATCAGTTTGACCCGTGCGCGTATGATAAGGATCGACGGACTAAAGAATTGGGTGGATTTTGAGTTGGTGTTACAGTTTTTATTTAAATTGTTAAATATTTTGAAAGTTCATGACAAAATATCTCCAAAGTACCTACAGGCAGGCTGGCCGTCGAGAGAATACTTTTCTGACACCTGTCAGTGCGACCATTCTAGTAGCTATTAAATATCAAATTGCATTGCATTTGCAAAACACGTAGGTACACTCGTTTGTATGAAGAACGCATTCTCTCGTCAGTTGCACGGTAGAGTTTGAGTACAAGACTAACATTGCTCGTAGGTACTTATGCCTATAATAAAAAACTGGCCAAGTGCGAGTCGAGCCACAAAGCAAAAACAACGAAAAAAACACGTTTGTTGTATGGGAGCCCCCTTAAATATTTATTTTATTCTGTTTTTAGTATTTGTTGTTAGAGCGGCAACAGAAATACATCTGTGAAAATTTCAACTGTCTAGCCGTGATAACGGTTCATGAGGTGCCTGATGGCAGACAGACAAACAGACAGACGGACAGTAGAGTCTTAGTAATAGGGTCCCGTTTTTACCCTTTGGGTACGGAACACTAAAAAAAGAACGTCTTGCTTAGGTGCCTCGGAGGTTTAGTGAAAAACCTCAAAGTTGTTTTACTTAATTAAGCTTTTCTGAAAACCTTTATGATGATCACGTTAATGACGTGCCAAAACAAGAAAGAAGCAAAAATGGCGTCATTACGAAACAATTTTAGGTTTTTTGTTCGTTTTAAGATATTTTAGGAATCTTCTTAAGCTAGGAATAATTCCATGGACAGGTTGGTAAGTGGTACTTAGTTGCATTCGAAAATTAGCATATTCTGCCCTTAGTTGATTCTCACATTCCGCTTGTTGTCTACTAGGAGATAAATAAGGAAAGTTGTCGCAGAAAATTGCTGCATTTTTCATTGAAGTGGTTAATTTGCATTCAGTTAAGTAGTTTATTTCTATTTTTGACATTTTAAAGATCAATGATATTTATCTCTTGTGGGAAGAATGAATGGGGAATGTTTCAGAGCAAATTAATGACGTAGGTGAAGTCAGCGCTACCAACTGTCCGCAAAAAAACAAACAAAATGTCATTTTAAAAATATTGAGTCATGTCATAGGAATAGGTAATTTAATTTCGATTCAATTCTGACTTCTAAATTTGCTTCATTGCACCTACAGGTAATCGACTGAACCACATCATTATCATTAGCCTATAGCAGTCCACTCCTAGACATAAGCATTCGACTCGATTTTCGGCAACTCTCATCCAGCTGTTACCAGCCATCCTGCGAAGATTGTCGCTCCTCCTAGCCTGAGGGCGTCAATACCTGAACCACATAATTTGCTCCAATACACATAAACTAGCGCTAAATGTGCGACAGTTTATTACTCACACGTCTATTACAAAACACGAAATGATAGCGAAACAAAAGGTTTCCAGTGAATAACAACCAAAACTGACGTCACAACAACACCATTACATTGATTTACTCGAGTCCGTTTATCAACGAACGTAAGACGGGAGCTTATTATTACATCCGAATTGTATTTCATCGTAGCGAGATGACAAACCGGCGATACGGCGCCAAACTTATGTCATCTGTCAAAATACATGTTAACAGTACGAAGAACGGTAGATGAGTCGAGACGATAACACCACATGAATAATATTATACCAACGATGTGACAAGCTCTGCTACCTGTCATTTTACGACATTGTTTATATACGGCTAATGATATGCCTCATTTGAATGCCTTGGTGGTCTGGATAGAAAAAACTACTAGCTTTTTGTTACCTCTGCCTTTACAGACTTTATATAGAACCACGTCTTGAACTGGAAATTCAGCAACATAAACATAACCAAGTATTTATTAATTTCCACGGTCTTTTGCGTCCGAATATAATTAACAGTTCGAAAACTAATCAGTATATTAAGAAGGCAGGCGGTAATTGAATAAGATTTTACGAGAACATTGTTTACAAGACTTCGTGCCAGAGGGCAGCGACGCTACATTAGCGCGGGCTTTCGAAAATCGAAATGAGAATAAGAAAAAAAGGCGGGAACGAAATAATTATGCACGTTCCGTTTCGTAATGGGCGTCGCGCTACCGTTTCGCTTTAATAGCTCGCTTGTTCTGAGAATTTAATTACGCTCAGAGCGCGCCCAGATTAGCCGGGCGCGCGTTCCGTTTTGTTAATAACTCTAATAATGGATGACGCCCGCGCTCTTTGCTGCATTAATGTTATTTATTCCGATTATAGCGCTTTTATTAAACCGATTCATCACACACGACGATTTCTATGACGCCAGTCAAATAACAATGACATGAGATTTATTTCAGAAGTAACATCAATTGAGAATATACAAAATATCAATATTAATAATTCAATAACGAGCTCCCAAAAACAAATTGTCTAACCGATAAGACATTGGGTTTGACACAAACAAAATATAAAACGATTCAGCCTTAATAAGAACCGGAGTCCAGAGATGAACACAAAAGAAAAAGATAACCGCCTATTGTTTTTTATCATGTTGTCAATATCGCGCGGCCAAATTTTCAATATTGGAATGCCACGATTCGCCAATAAGAAGCGGGAAAGAATTGATTTATTGTCCAATTAGCGTCGGTCAGGTGTGCCAACTGCCAAGATAGCATCAGGCTGGCCAACCTAAGTCGGTTGCAACTACTATTTCTTTTGGCGCGTTCCGTTTAAATGGCATATTGGAATCAAAAAAGAACCTTTACACCATGCTGGCCGCGTTTTCTGAAAGTCGAATTTGAAATTCTGATCGTTCGCGGCGAACGTTTGCTTAAGTGGAAATCGATTTGAATTAATTGTAGGCCGGCTTTTTATCGTCTAAGAACTTTAATTTGATAGAAAACATTTTTGCGTCATTAAATACATTATCATTTTGTCAATAATATAATTTATAGACCATGATATCAATTTTAATGTCTCTCGTTATTCTGCAGAGTAAATCTTATTTGGCGGTACAGTTATGAGTTAATCACTAAATTTAGGCAAACAACACACAAAATAGTCACATTACCGCGGTGTAAGTTTAATAGAAATCAAACAAGGGGTGACGGGATTTCATTTATCGACCGAATACAATGTGTTAATAGCTCCTCGATAACTTCGTATCGCATTACACGGGGTTCAGAAGCGATTAAGATACAACCACAGTGGGTTAAGAATAACTGTTTATTATTTAAACTAATAAGTACTGAAATAACGGTTTAATTTTATGAACATCCTAGAATAGTTTGGTGCAAACACGCTAATAGGAATTAAAACGTCAAAAAGTTATTTAAGCCAGACTAAACGCAGTGCTCATATCCGTTAGTTCTCTTTAAACTTTAAACAGAGAACAATGGCGGCACTGTCGACGCTCTCAGACGCTCCGTTACCGACGCCATATAAAACCCACTCGCTGTACAATTGCACTGTAAACGTTTACGAGATTGTCTGTTCAAACACCTCAGGTCGGAACCCATATCGCCATTAATGTTCATCTCAATCTTATTTGCGTCTTACAGGAAACTCATACTGATAAATTATTTTAGCGATAACTAATCTGTGCCACTTCTTACAATATCTTTTTAAACTCTCATACCTGTATCCGCTTTTCGCTAAGTAATAAATCCTCTGTGCAATAATTTCGCTACCAAAGTTGCCTCAATAGAATATAGCCGGCGGCGAGGCGAATTGTTTGCGGGTAGTCGATAAATTCCGGTAGCGTTTGACGCAACGCGGTCGGAGGCGTCATTTGCTATTGAGGACTCGGCCGGAGCGGACCGCTCGAGATATTGACGCTCAATCATATTATTGCAATGTTCAATAAAGTTATCGGGAAACTGAGCTGCTGTAGCCTGAATTCACTTAATATTTTTCAGAGACATTATTTGTTAGGGAGGCATGACTTTTTAGAATTAAAATGCTTTTACACATTCTACTATCTACCCCTTAAACTTTATAACAATAGAATAGAAATACTTATAGAATTAATACTAATACTTATTTTACTCCCAAACGGCGAGAAAAACGCAGATGATACACAATTTTCCAGAGTCCCATTACATTCCACCGTACGCTCTATTAAATAGTAAAGTCCCTACACGCTAGAAAAAGACAGTATATGCCACCCCCAAACACGTTCCCCGCAATAAATGTGCGGGAAAGAAAGAGACGTAGTAATAGCCGGAAATTAGCACTCGTCTATCTTTCATTTTACACCCCAAATTTTCTTATTCCAATTTCCTCTCGCTACGAGAGTCCCCATTTTACGAGCCTTAACTGAGTGATGTAACGACACGCCGAAGTGCGCCAAAGTCGCTTCAGTACAGAGTTTAAATTTGGAACGTAACTTCAGCGACGGTTGCGGCTTTCTATATTTGAAAATGCTTTAGAACACTCTGTCATTTGAAATGAGTCATTTTCTGATAAGAATGCCCTATTGGCTGAGACGTGTGCGCCTCGGGCCGCGCGGCCGATAATGCCATTTCCGAACGTAGATAGCGAATAACTTGGTGTCGGTTTTTGCACTGGAGTTTTAATAATAAAGCATAGGGGGAGAGAGGCCGAGATATGGAAATGAGCGTGTGGAGAAGAGGAAATTTGAATTTATACACCAGCTAGTTTTATTCATGAGGGTGCCTCCGTTTGGCGAGATTATACCGACCGAAATTTTGTATGAATATGATGTTTGTTGTGTTCTAGTTTAATTTTTTGCTGATGTAATTTGAATGTTTAGTTTGTTGGATTATGTTTTAACATTTAAGTGGAGCAAGACCCTTCTCTCTTCATTTTTATGTTCGAGATTGCTGTACACATTCGAATGCCTTACTAAGGTTAAATCTAGACAATTAAAACGTGTCTTATTTATTTAAAAGTTACAAAGCGGTTACAAAAAGTTCGAAACACCAAAAATAAGAATCACACATTGCACTTTACGCTCCGATCTACATAAAAAAACCTTCAAAACAATCCAAATTTTTTAAAAATGACAACCGATTAACCGTGTCCGCACATCATCGGTCAGGTCAGGTACATACCTATTCCGATTTTTTTTTCGTGCGTGTGGGAAGAATCTCGAATCTCGAACACACATATCGATTGGCGAGTGTAAGCGATTTCTTTCACGTCATTAACTCCCAAGTGAAGGCTGTGTCGCTAAAATGACTGCGGTCAACTTGATCGGTCATTATTTACAGTATTGTTGTTCGTGGGAATGAAATGCTTCAGACAGCGGCAGCGTTGCGATATTGTCTGTTAAGTTGAGTAGTAGTTATGAGTTAGTCATGGCATTATTTAATAAATAATAAGGTGTTTTTGGTTGAATTATGGGTCTGAATCATGATTTGATTTGTATCTGTCGAGGGTATTGGGGCTAGTTTGTTTGTAAGGAAAGCTTTAGGATCAAAACACTCTTAAAATTGTAGATAGTTTAAGTATTGTATTGATGGAAGCCTACTTGAAGACCTACCTAATTCCAATATACCTACAGTGGCCTCCAAAATTTAGTTGACATTTTTCCACTTCAGCTTTGTTGGAACGAAGGATCAAACGCTTTAGTTTGTTAATTCATAAAGGACCAAAAAGTTTGATTGTAGTTTTAACAGATAAGTAAAGTAATAAAATAAAATTAATCTAATCTGTGTTCAATCCGTCCCATTCATTCACAATATTTTTCACCGTTAATAGTCGTACTTAAAACTTTTTCTCCAAAATTCCCCGAATTTCACGTTGCCCACAAAAAGCCTGGAGATCATAAATAATATCACTTGTAACAATAAATTTTTTTATAGTCCGAGAACTCTATTGCACAGGTGGAAAAAACGTCACAAAATAGATTCATTCATAAAAGGTTCGTTCATTCATGTAACGCAAAAAACTGCCCAATAAGTGGACTTCCTCCATTCTACTTATATTGTAAGAAGTTAATAACGTCTTCATTTTATCATCCCGTGGGATTTCTGAATGTAATGATGAATTTTTGTAGTTATAATGGAGTTCATATTTAGAACTTTTTTTAAGTTCATTCATTCGGTCGTAGGTGGTGCCAACCGGACAGCGTTATAAAGCGTAGCAAGCGAGTATCAATAACTTACATCTACATGATCCTACAGGCTCTGTGTCAATAACAACGTTATAATGCAAAATGCGTAATAGACTTGTAGGTAGGACTTATGTATTCTGTGGTATTATAATAATTATAGTAACAATGTAGTTCTTATTTACCATAATCTACTCCGCTTAACCATTAATAAAGGTTTTTAATGAAGGTTTCATTAGTTACAATGTTGATTCGTTTATGATTGGTGTTCGTTTTCCTCACAGAAACTCGGAAATTACTTAACAGAATTTTCTTGAAACTTCTTGAAGAGGTAGGAATTTAAATAAAATATAAACTTTACCATCTACCAACCTATTTTAATTGTTCTTGTTTGATTTCCTTTCTTTTGGTTTGTGATGATATTATTTCAGCGTTGTTTTACCAAATTTTCGACAGTATCGTTATTTAGCTCAATGGTATCTGCTATTTGGTGCATGGCATGGCTATGGGTATGCATGATAAGTAGCAATACACCGGCAAGTTTACTGGACGCGGCTTCAAGTCCGCTGCAAACTTGACGGTGAACTTGACCGTGAGTGGCACGCATAAGGTGGGTCAAACTTTTATGTAAATAATTATTATAACGAAAGGTTTTAGCTAATCTCACAATCTTACCCAACTCGGCAATGAGGTATGAGTTTTCGGAAATCCAATTACCTAACTATTGAATGAACGATTTGAACAGTGCTATTGATGTAACTCTAATTAAAATCTTCTCAATTAGAATAGGTAACTATAACTATCTATAGGAATACCTACCAAGCTAAGCGCTGATTTTTTTGAGTTGAATGTTTGTAATATGATAGTTTGACATATTTTCCACGTACAAAGCCTGCCAAACCGCCATATTAGGTATTATTAATTTTTCAGATAAAAGTTAATCTTAGTATCTAGGATATTGACAAATCTGAGTATTGAAAAATCTCTGGCCGATTTTTAGTTTGTTGTTAGGTAGCATAGCTACATTAAGACAAATAATATTAAATCTCGATTTTTGTATTTAATCGCTACGACGCTACCGATGACATAGGTAATCTCATCCATACAAATATTTGCTAATATTATAAAGTCGAAAGTAACTCTGTCTGTCTGTCTGTATGTTACCTTTTCACGCCTAAACCAATGAACAGATTTCGATAAAACTTGGCAGAGAGATAGATTGAATCCTGGGGAAGAACATAGGATAGTTTTTATCGACATGCCTCGCGGGCGAAGCCGCGGGCGGAAGCTATCTATAAAATAAAGTCGGGTTAGTTACACCATTTATAACTCAAGAACGGCTGGACCGATCTTCATGATCTTTTATTTGTTGGATTTGTCCCGAAAAGCAGAATAATTTTTAAAACATGGGAAAAAAAAAACAAAAAAAAATAAAAATCTGCGACGATACGAAGTGGTCGGCTAGTTTATAGTTTAATAATTACGATAAAAACCGGCCTTAATGTGCGACTCGGACTCGCACACGAAGAGTTCCGTACCGCTTGGCAAAAAACGCCGAAAAGACACGTTTCTATTAAGGAGAGACCCCTTCAATTTTTAATTTAGTAATAGCGGCAATAGAAATACCTACACTATCTGTGAAAATTTCAACTGTGTAGGATTACGGTTCATGGGATACGACTCGCTGACAGACAGGCGGACGGACGGACGGATAGCAGAGGCGTAGTAATAAAAAACAGCCATGCAAGTATAGTACATACATCGATGTGCGTTTGATTTTCCTGTTAGGTAGGTAATGTAAGTACAACTAGCTCAATCACGACCAGTTTTGTTTTAATTAAGCTAACATTATGCTCCAACATTGACGATAGAACATAATTACAAGTATACAACATAATAATGTAATTAAGTACTGTGGAGTGGGAGCGCAAATAAGACGACTTTAAGACTTTGCAAGAATAATTGTATTATATAAAATTAAACGTTACAACTTCGCGGTCAAAATATGAATCTATACTTCTAGAATAAAACACCATAATAATATATTTGACATACGTTTAAACCTACGAATCGAATAACATGTCTAGCCAGTGCTTTTTGCTAAAGGCTAGAACATACAGGACATTACAGTACCTACCTATGAGTGATGACCTAGTTTGTGTATAAATATTTAATACACAAACTAGGCTACACCTGCACCCTAATTGCGTAACACACTATCAGTCGGAATCTGAATCATTTTGAAGCAAATAGCTAATCCATTGTTTTATAAGTTCGAAAAATTTGCCTGCTCAACACGTAAATAACGCAATGAATGTTGTTGAACTGTCAAAATCAAAGCGATCCCGATTGATAAGTAATGCGTTACGCAATTACCCCGCTGGTTTTAACCCAACCTAACCTCGGGGTGCCCTTCGCTCGCTCTTGCATCCTACGTCGACGCGGGGCTCCTATTTCTGTGTAAGGGGTTTAAAATAACCTAACCAAACCTAACCTCGGGGTGCCCTTCGCTCGCTCTTGCATCCTACGTCGCCTATCGACCGACCGCAATCATGCAAACGGTGTCACCCGAAGTACACACGAACCGCATGTGGCCAGCTGCACCTAGTTGTACCCGGCTAAAACTAGGTGTAGCCGCACTTCGGCTATTAGCCGTGACATATACCTACACTATTAACTCACGCCTTCTATAAATGGGTGTAGGCAGAAACTACAGAACGCCATCTGCTACGATCCTTTATAATCAGCCTATATTGTGCCCTGACACAGGCCTCCTCTCGGTGAGAGGGAGTGGGCCGTAAATCCACCACGTGGGCCCAGTGCGGATTGGTAGATTGGTCACGTGTCTTCGAATTTTTGGTTCTAGGACATGCCGGTTTCCATTTACACAATGTAAAACGCCTGCCTGGGTTCGAACCCACGACCTAACCCGTTACCACTGAACCACTGCTTGACGTTATCATAATTTATTCAGTTAGGTAGGTAAGCCGTTTTATAGTTGGCACTTTTCATATATTCCCTAATCCTACTAATCTATACTAATATTATAAAGCTGCAGAGTTTGTTTGTTTCTTTGTTTGAACTCGCTAATCTCGGAACTACTGGTCCGATTTGAATGATTCTTTTAGTGTTGGGTAGTCCATTTATCGAGGAAGGCTATAGGCTATATAACATCACGCTACGACCCTTAGGAGCCGCGCAGCGTGTGACACCGCGGGGAACAGCTAGTATACTATAATATTATAATTAACGCGAAAGTTTGTGAGGATGGATGGATGGATGTTTGTTACTCTGTCACGCAAAAACTACTGAACGGATTTGGATGAAATTTGGCACACAGATAGTTTATAATCAGGATTAACCCCTTTTTATCCCTATATTCCCATGGGATCGAGACTTATGCGGGTGAAATCGCGGGGCGCTGCTAGTAAAAAATAAAAAACCAAATTAAACTTAAACTGAAGTGGTGAAATGTTTCACACCATTGCTCTCAAAACGGTGAAGGAAAACAATCGTGAGGAAACCGGCATGTCTTAGAACCAAAAATTCGAAGACATGATGTGACTTCTACCAACCCGCACTGCGCCCGCGTGGCCCACGCCGCCGAGGCGTGTCGCGTGTCGTGCGTGGCGCGTTTTCCCGCGGCAATTTTTTTTCGCGCACTGGATTTTCATCGCTCTGCTCAGCGCCGAGAGTTGAAAACCCAACAGCGTGGTTTTTGGACGCGCTGGCATGCACTCTGTTGGATTCTCAATGCTGGGCTGAACACCGAGAGTTTAAAATCAAGTGCGCGATAAAATCCCGCCGCGATAATTTTACGTCTGTGCGAACGTGGGCTAAGCTTGAAGCTATTAGATAGTTTATTTTGCAGCTGCAAACAGAAGTATATGTAAAAGCTACTAGAAATTAAATGCTTTCAACTGGTTTGTAATTTAATTTAGTATAATAACATATAAAACTTTACTATGATTAACATGTGTTTACAACAAGATTCAATCTTTATTAGAAACGCCACTACTTACTGATTAACATACCTCATAATCCTACATAATCGTTTAATTACAAGTTTAATATGAAACCCAGTTAATGGTTCGACGATAGCTATCTAAAAGTCTTTTGAAGTAACAATTCTAGAAACAGTATCGTTATAATAAGATACGTAGTAATTGCCAACACAGTAATACTTAGTTATCTGGTATTCTGGTTATAACATCTAAATCCCGGTGGATTCCAATTAATCTGTGCTCGTAATGATCTTTATAAGCACCCACCATGTGTCGACTTCGGAATATTTTTACCCAATTAACTTGTTACATTCTCGCTTCCGAAAATATCTACCATAGTTGAGGAAAAAATCAAAGGAGCGTTCCCCGAAATTTGGCCATTATCGACCGTTACCTCCCAAATAGAACGAGATCGAAACTCATGATAAACCCCTTCACGTGGACTCTACTAATTGGTGCAATAAATTTGAGACAGCGCGACAACTCTGAAAACCCATTACTCCTCCATCTCGGACCTTATTAGGACCTATGGCTTCCGACCTGTCATAGACAAAACTTACGGACACACTTCGGATATCTGTCAAATTCGATCACATCTCTCAAACGAATCTCATCTCTATTGACGCCAATTAAAGTACAAACGCGTCTAGAATCGCTTCAACGGAATCGAACGCAATAAAGAAACGTCATCTCGTTTAAATTCCATTTTCAAGTTTAAAAAACTCCCAGCAGGATCCACAGGATACTCGACCCTACTGCGACTATTTAAAAATAAAAATCTCTAATGAGGAGCGTTCGGAAACGTGACGTGCTGGTGACAAAATGTTGAAGGAATATCGATTTTCAGCATTGTAAATCGAATCGTAATAGTATTCGATAAAGCAGAATTTCGTTCAAGGAATTTGGGTTGAATTCGTATCGTTAATATAGAGTCGTCGAGAGCGCGCACCCGTTTGTACCCGCGTCATGCGAACGGACGCTTTTTGTCGTTTTTAATTATATTTATTGTTCTCGTTATTTATTTTTATTTATTGTTTTGTGTTTTGAACCGTTCTCGCTACCGTGCGTGCATTTTAACGATTTCGGCGGAGATAGCGGACGCATCCAAATTAGGCCGAATGTGGTTTCGGAGGATGCAAATGTGCTCCTTTGCATACGCTCGCTGAAAAAACGTCCCCATCGATATTCAGAATGAACTCGAATGAAAACATCATTAATGTTATGCAAATGATCATGAGAAGAAATTTTACTTTCAAAATAATTCAAGGGATATTGTTGTTCCTTAATAAGAGTCTCTTTATGGTAATATTTATTGAAACAAAAAGCAGGACAGCTTTATAATTTTTCCATTTTCTTTTTGCCTTGTTGTTGTGGAAATGGGAACATATCGTTAAAAGAGATAAAGCTGGGCCATTATTTATCGATAATTGTTTATAAAAGCCAAAGAAAAGTAACACTAAAGTGCATATTTGCAAACAAAGGCCCGTCAATTGTATCCAATAAAATCGATGAGATGCCGCGTCACTCGCCGGTCGCCACTCGCTACTGGGACAATGTGGAGAAATGTCAAGAAATTCCAATACTCACAGAAAACTGTGACATTCTTTTTTTTTATCGTTCCATTCTGATTGGTGCATTTAAAGTTCCTTTTCTTTCGACACTCGTAATAATACAAAATGTAGCACAATTATTTAAAATGTCACCGTTTAAAAGATCAAATTCGTCATTACAGGCAATAATTCACAATTGGAATGGCTTTATAAGTAACTCTGTGGGCAGTCGTCGTCAAAACATGGGTTTTATTGCCGATAAGGACAATTCTTAGAAAAAAAATGGTGTTCATATTTTGAAAATAAATAGCAGGAATATGATTTCGCAAGTTGGTTCAAGCAGTCTTGGTCGTTTGGTAGGTCCTACTTACAATTTAAAATAAACTGTGAATCGCTATGCATTTTTTGTCGAAGTCGAAAACAAATGAACCTTTATTAATTTCTTATTAGTCATTAAAATAAAATCTGCTCTATATATTTTTTAAACCTCTTCCTTCAGATCGTAAAAATAGATTTTGGTTGCACTGCGACAAGTATCCGAGTTAATAGTACATTTTTCAAACGACAAGCTGAAAACGTTAGTGAAAGTTAGATACCTACAACTGTAGAGGGTAGAATTTCCAATAGTTTTTCCGACACTGCTTGTAAGTGCAACTGCTAAGCGTGAGGTCGTAGGTTCGACTCCCGGTGCAGGCGCACCGGGAGTCGAACCTACTTTACCTTTATAATATTAGTGTGAAGTGTGAATATGATGAGTTCTATGAGTCTGTATACATTATATTTAATATCAGGTGATCACACTAATATTATAAAGGCGAACGTTTGTGAGTGTGTGTGTGTGTGTGTAACGTATTTTATTTGTTATGCAGTTTATTCTATACCCTCATTTCTTTAGTTATGAAGTCCCGCGTGATAGGGAAGAGCCTAAAGGCGTTTGTGCACTACAAAGAATTTTACTGTTCGGAAGTCCGATTTTTTAATTAAGTGCACAAACTAGTATTATATATTTATGGCGTGCCATATGGGACCATGAAAAGTCGGACTAAAATTCCCTGTAGTGCACAAACGCCCTAAAACCATAAACTAAGGAAAAATCCAGACTCCGGGCTTTTATTAAGAACTTTTGAATGGAAAATTCAATAACTAACACATTAAAAAATTACTTCCCCTTAGGAATCAGACCCAAAATACCAGCCTACCAATGGGGTAGTTGCGTAATATAATATAATCCATTGCACTATCAGTAGCAATGGATATAATTTTGACAGTTCAACAACATACATTGCGTTATTTACGTTGCTGAGCAGACAAATTTTTCGAACATATGAATCAATGAATTAGCAATATCCTTCAAAATGATTCAGATTAAGATTTATAGTGTGTTACGCATTTAGGGTGCCAGTTTGTTCCAAAAAAATTACACTTACGATAGTAAAATACGTATAATTTGATCCAGCTAAGTATCTAATCAAACGTTTTACCTTTCACTACAAATGTGTAATTTCTTTGTTTACAAATAGATAAACAAAAACATTATTTTGTAAACAAATCTTATATAAACTACAAGAAAAAACAATTATTATAAAGTGGTTTCCTTAATATACCTAATAATTATCAGGTACCTAATAGTCTTTGTATAGTTTCCTGGTTCTTACGTAAGGTATGTATGTATTACTCAACAATTTTCCTCTTGGTACATAATCCGCATACATTATGTATCTTTATGTATATGTATATCTATGGATCTGATGACCATTAGTCACATTAGCTATTTCGTCGCTATCCCTATTAGGTCACATTCACTAATACGTCACCTTCATCTGCATCTGCTCAGTTTCTTAACTCGTTTCATACTGTATTTAGACTCATTCATATATGTATCTATTCTTATTACGCATTAAATTTTTTCTTTCATCGAAGATTTTTTTTTTACTTTTTCGGTCTTGCGCTGCTCATGGAAGGAGAACAAGCAAAAATGTGTAGGGCATGTGGGTCTACTCATTAACCACGAATTCCGTAGTTTCGGCCGATGTAACGGGCGCTTCCAACTCCGTATCACTAATGGACTTATGGTTAGTTCGGGGCCCAAACTAAGAATGAATGACGGCACGATTTGACAGTTGTCCCTCTACGCCCGATGTGTTTTTGCCCGTCCGAAAAATTGTATTTGGCACTTGTTGTGACGGAACTGTATCTTCGTTCACGGCCTTAGGCCCTTGGTCCATTTAGAGATAAGCTGCGATCAGATGTGATTTAAAATTTAACACCCATCTACTGACGAGGACTCATCATTCTCCTGCCCAATTCATTCCCAATTCATTTGGGATCGCCACAACATGTCTATTTCTTCCATACTTTTCTATTAGCCTATTAGAGGGGCCCGTGGCTAAATAATAACAGCCGCAAAGGTCGATCCTTGCCGCGGTTGGTCTGTGTGTGTAAAATGTTGCCAAGACAGACCACATATGTCTCGCACTGCCAAAAAGTTATCAGATCTCATGTAGAGCCAAGCTTCTAAGTCTACACGCCCTAACTTCACAAACTCTACACCTTAGTCAAAATATGTGGCTTGGCCGGTTCGCTAGCATCACATGGGCGTAAGGTGAAAAATTTATTCACTGTTCATTACTTTTCTGTTAAACAATAGTTCTTGTAGTAACGAAACGGCCAAGCCTCATATTTTGACTAAGGTGTAGAGTTTGTGAAGTTAGGGCGTGTAGAGTTAGAAGCTTGGCTCTACATGAGATCTGATAACTTTTTGGCAGTGCGAGCCATATGTGGTCTCGTCTTGGCAACATTTTACATGAAAATGTTTTTGATGGGATCATTTTCCTCTAAGAATTATATAAATAAAATAACATACATAATCATAAACAATCCGCCGATATCGCAACATCAAGGTCAAACAAATCATAAGGAAACTATCTGGTTTGACGGTTAACCCTAGAATGCTAACTCGTACCTATTCTTTACTAGAATACAGCGATAAAAAAAAACTCTTATTTTACGTTGAGACAATTTTTGAGTATTATACTTCTTGGCTTATTAAATTATTATTATTAGCCTGTGATGTCCCACTGCAGGGCAAAGGCCTCCCTACTCTCTTTCCACTTCTCTCTGTTCAAAGCTGTTAAAGACCAGTTCTGGTTAAAGGAATCCAGCTCATCACGCCATCTCCGTCTGGGCCTGCCACGATGTCGTTTGCCATTAAGAGGGACCCATGGGGCCCATTGTTCGTCTGACATGCGGCAGATGTGTCCAGTCCAGTTCCATTTTAGCGTGGCAGCTTTCCAAGTGACATCAGTTATCTTTGTTATGGAACGGATGGTCGTATTCCTAACCCGGTCTGTAAGTTTTGACACCCAGAATACTCCGTTACATAGCCCTCTGGCAAACCTCGAGCGTGTGGACCTCTACTGATTTGTCAAAGACCAGAAATTTTAATTACTCGTTACTTTTCAATGACAATATTTATGTTTGGTAATCACCTGCACCTTAATTGCGTAACACACTATCAATCTCAATCTGAATTATTTTGAAGGATAGGTATTGTTAATCCATTGCTTCATATGTTCGAAAAATTTGTCTTATCAACAACGTAAATAACGCAATGAATGTTGTTGAACTGTCAAAAGGAAAGCTATTGCTACTGATACTGTGGTACGCAATTACCCCGCTAGTACCTACTTCAGCTAGAGAGGAAACTCTTCGGACTCAGCGGACCTGCTGCATAGTGATGACCGGACGCATTGTATGCTGCCAAAACATACAGAATATTCTTTTCTAATTTTGCGTCACTTCGAAAATAATTGAACTATTAATCTATATAAATAAAAATGAAACTTCCGAACGACTGAAACAAATTGGATAATTCTTTTTTTGTTGTTTTCTATATTGCCAGGGCAATGTTTGTATGAAAGAAAATGTCGGAAATTCGAAAAAAAAAGTTCACCCGTGAAGGTTGGCAGGGGCGGGCCGCTAGTTTTAAATAAATGCATGTTTCCTTTAGTACTTACTTGATACTTAAACTTTATTTGATTGTTTTATGCTAAGTCGTCATGCATCATTCTCCTGTCCTTATCAGCAACACGTCTTTGTCTTCCATACTTCACTATTAGTCGTCATTTCGTATTCACTATTCACTCCCTTTCTAGCCATTAGCCATATCATGTTACACACAGTCCATCCATCATTTCTTGAAAAACGAAAAATAGAAAAACTGCTAGCTGCATACAAAAGGTTTAATAAGTCATAATAATTAACTAGCGGTCGTGAATGCACCTGATAGGTATTATTAGAATTAATAGTCCAATCGACTAAGGGAAAGCCCCACCGCAGAAAAACAAGAAAAGCTAACAAGGGTTGACTACAAAATTATCCTGTTCACAACATAAACCGGTTTGATCCGATCTGTAATACCTACATTGTATACTCATTAGTCATTAGTAGATTAGAGATTTATCGTATAAATATGGAGCGAAAAGTCTCAAGCTTCATAACAAATCTTCACCTCCTTGCAAACGTATCTCGATATCTCAACCTACTACAAAAACAAGATGGCTGCTATCAAGACAACTTTGGTTCTCGTGCTCATCGCCTTCGCTATGATGTTCTGTACCTTTGGCATCGATGCTGGTCGTGTGGGGCCCTGTGACCAGGTCTGCTCCCGTATCGACCCTGAAAAGCATGAGTGCTGCAGGGCTCATGGATACAGCGGCTTTGAAAGCTGCTCGGGCGGAAAAATGTACTGTAAATAACGACTAATTGACCTTCAAGTGTGCCAGTGGAGCCTAGCCAATTAAACCTTCGACATCAATTCGAAGAACAATGAGAAGTAATCAACGAACATTTTTGTTGTAAGTTATGAAACATTTTTAACTTTTGTAAAAAGTTTTCAAGATCAGTCTAAGCTCCATCACGTCTTTGGTTTAAAATGTATTAATGTTTTCGGAATAAATATGTATTTTTTCTAAATGTTTGCCTTTTTATAATTATGTAACCCTTACCATAATCAGCCTATAATGTTCCCACTGCTGGGACACAGGCCTCTCGGTGAGAGGGAGTGGGCCGTAATCCACCACGCGGGCCCAGTGCGGATTGGTAGATGTCACATGTCTTCGAATTTTTGGTTCTAGGACATGCCGGTTTCCTCACGATGTTTTCCTTCACCGTTTTGAGAGCAGTGGTGATGAAATAATTTACACAAAGTAAAGCGCCTGTCTGGGTTCGAACCTACGACCTACAACTCGTAAGTCGCGGCCGTTACCACTTGGCCACCACTGCTCTCATGTAACCCTTACACATAATAAATGTCGAAATATTTTACGGGAATTATTTTGTTAACTTGTGTCCAATATGTTTTTTTTTAATTGTATCTCTTAGTTCAACCTAGGAGGTTGTCGTCTGCTTAACCAGGCTTGCCTGTGGTTGCCTCAATAAATTAAGGCCTTTAGGGTCAGGGCTTAAAAAACTTTAAAACCAAGCGACTACACGCAAAAGACACTAGTGGGGTACGGACCTCTGTTTTATTTTTTTATTTATTTCCCGCTTTGGGTGGAGCGGAAGGGAGTGTCAGACTCTTACTGACTAAAACCCACCCGTGTTCCTTTCTTAGCCCTTTATGTTCCGGGCCAGCGGTAACCCTTTCGGACAATCCCGCTGACCCGGCAGGCTTCGGCCCTAACGGGCCCCTTCAACTGATGCTGACATCTCTTTGAGGCGCGCGTGGAACATTTACGCGCCGTCGGCACGGGCCTGGTCCTGATCGGATGGTGAGCTACCCATTACTCTCCGCCCGCAGGCCCGCGCCTACGGTGGCCGGGAGGCGTCGCGCGGCTCCCGACGCGCCCGTACCGTCTCCCGTGGCGGCTGGGACGGGAAGCTCTCTCCCTGAGCCTTCCCGCCACTTCCTTCGCTAGCATGACTGCTTCGGAGAAGGAGGTGACTGCCTCCCACTCCCTCACGCTCCGGACCATGGCTTGAACCAGGGCCGGACGCGAGAGGTCGCCGCCGCTGCCGATTGCCTCTACGAGGGCACGGCGGTGCGGAGGAAACGCCCGGGTGTCACCATTGCCAGGATCGACCAATGGACAGCTCCACCGTGTCCACTGGGCGATCCTGGTACGCCCAAGCGGGGCAGACCTCCACCGTGTCCACTGGGCGAACCTGGCAATGGTGACACCCGGGCGTTTCCTCCCGCCTGATGATGTGCAGGAACCTCCCGAAACATCCGTGTCCGGTGAGAACCTGCATCAGGCGGTAGGTAAGGGCGCCGTGGCGCCTCTCCAGCCACTCCTCAAAGAGCGGTCTTATCGCCACTGTCGTGGCGTGCCCTGCGCTGGGTTGCGACAGTCGCTCTTTCCATGTCGCCACGAGATCGCGCCGGAGGTCCGTTCGCTCCGCCGCGATTTGCCGCGGAAGCAGAGTTTCCCCCCGGCGCAGTGCCTCCGCGCGCCACTTATACAGGCGCGCGAGGACTATCGCCTCCAGATCCCATGGCGGCAGTCCGGCAAGGAGGTTTGCCGCCTCGCCCGAGATCGTGCGGTACCCCCAGATAAGCCTTACGGCTTGGCACCTTTTGGGGCGCGTTCAAATAGAGGGCGGCTCGCCTCGGCTCGGCTCCTCCTTGGCCTACCTCGGCGACCTCGGCTTAGGACGTCCCTGGGGGAGGGCTGGATCGGATTATTCCTATATGGCAGAAGCCTATGTCCTTATATGTTTATGGACATAGGCTTCTTCCAAGCTGCGCCCTGTTCAGTTCAATATAAATAGGTGGTGGTTATGTTAGCAAACCACCGTAGCACTATTATTACACACACACACTACACATAACTCACGCCTTCTTCATGGGGGAAGGCAGAAACTACAGAACGCCACCTGGTACGATTCTTACATACTCGCGACGCGTCCTTTTGCCTCGTTAACGTTCATACATCTGGTCATACGAGTACACGCACGCCAGTGGCGAGTACTACGTACCTGACCTTTCTGAAGAATATTACCAATAAGTTCACTATAAATGTCCTCCTAGGGCTCCCCTGCCTGCGATTCCACTCAGATCTGCTTTGTAAATTTTGTTAGTCGCCTTTCATTCATCCTCGCACATGACCAAACCATCTAAGCATACTCTTTTTAACTGACTTCCAAAAAGGAGGAGGTTATTATGTTCGACGTTTTTTTTTTTTTTTAATGTTTTTTCGCCGATTACTTGAAGACGGCTAGACCGATTCCAAAAATTTTTTTTTTGTTTGAAATATAGGTATACTCTCGAGGTGGTCCCATTATCATTAAGTTGGATTCTGATGATGAGAGGATCACATGGAAATCAAGGGAAACCCTCAAATTTTATAGGCAAACCTATAGCGATTTGGGTACTTTTTAAAGTAACTTGAGCATTTGCTCTCGGAAATCATCATTTGGTAAAGTGGAGCTGTTGATGAAGACCACAGATGGCCATCGGAACAATTCAATTACAAATATTTCACGGGTTGCGATTCGATTATTGAAGTGAAAACTTCTTTAGCGGCGTTGTACACTTTTTTTGTAATGGGTAAAAAATGTCAAACTCGCGTCAGGACACGTGACCTGATCGAAAATTCGTAAGACGGATGGAGAGTGCTACGGCGTAGGTCAAACTGTGCTACGGCGTAGCTCACACTATGCTACGGCGTAGTTCACCATACCAGCATACCAGCGAATATGGCTGTTTTTTGAATAAAATATTTAGTTTGACATTTTGAAGCTTTTTTTAGATTCTATAATTAGACTCAAACTATTTTAAATAGATATTTAGTTAAGAGCGTTTACGCCGTGCGGCATTTTATACAAACTTTCAAGCCCTTAATTTTCGAAATGAATGAACCGATTTTAATGAAACTTCATACGCATAAGCAGGATACAAAGGTCTAAAAATACTAACTTTTTAGACTTTTGTATCCTGCCTAACTCGCGCCACTGTTACCGTAAGCGACACCACGCGTGTTTTGTTTATAAGACGATTAAAAAAAATACCCGCTTCGGATGTGTTCGGCTGTCCTCGGGATGTACTCGGTTTTAATGTATATCCGATATGTCAGTGAGTGATGGCAAAGTATTCTTTTTGTGTTTTGTTTTCACTTCTGTCGGCACTCCCGGAGTGCCACTGTTTTTTTTTTAATATGGTTGCTGAGCAATTTATGCTCGTTACAATGCGTATGGTGAAGTGGAGCTGATGGTGACTTCTCAATCAGCTCCAGTTCTCCTGGTTCTTACTAGGAGAACTCCTCAAAAATTAACGTCCCTGCATCGGGAAAAGCAATATTAAGAAAAATAACTTTAATTTCGGAGTCGGTGTCTTTGGATTTGTATTTTAGTTTTTTGCCACCTGTTTTAATTTTTGTCACTACACCTTTTAAACCGCACCATTGCTTTATGACATCATTCATCATTCCTCAGCCTATTCATAGTCACACCACACATGCTTCGCAAGGAACGCATTTACTTTACTTTCCTTCTGCTCTCAACTTCATTCTCGTCAAATTCCTTGTTCCTCTGACCCACCCCGTCGCATCGCATCACCTGACCGCGCTATTACTTCGTTTTCATTTCGTATAGCGTTCTTTCTGACTTTTTTTCATCTTTGCTCGGCTTTTTAAAGGCCTAGCGGGATGTTGTATAGCCTATAGCCGTCCTCAAGAATAAAGTCCTCCAGACCGTATTTCGGCCACGGCGGCCAATCTCAACGGAGACTAGCCTTCGGCGCGGGTGATATTATAGTGCACAAGTGTGCGCGCAGACACAGGTGCACTCCCTTTTCCCTCACCGCTTTTCTCCACCCTCACCCTCTTTCCTCAGCCGTCCTCAAGAATTAGGCTATCAAATGCAAAAAGAACATTTCAAGTCCGACGGGTAGTTCCGGAGATTACCCCCTACATACACTAGCTATTTCTAGTATAGATAGAGTATAGATTATTATTTATACTGAAATATTTCAAATTATAGCAACAAGTATCTATCACGAATTCACGATCAAAACCCATCGGTCGCCGTACACCCGAATGAGTTTAGTTTCGATCGTGAATGAATGAGTGAACGACAATGACTCTGCGGGTTGCTTCGGGAGGCGTTCATAGAAGAACACTATTAATTTTTCTCAATACATGCCTCCTGTGCCCGCCACACTGTCTGGTGGATTTTGGCACGATATTTTGAAGATAAATGGACGTATCACGGTGAATTGATTATTTGCAGTATGTATTTAATGCTTTGAGAACCTATGATTTAAACAAATAAATAAAATTGAAGTCTCTCTTTGTAATATCAAACTACAGCTTTTTTACTAAATCAAAGTCAAAGTCAAAGTCAAATCATTTATTTCAAATAGGCACATTAAAGGCACTTTTGAACGTAAAAAAAAACTAAATAGAAATGATTCTAGTCGCCCATTCGAAAAGGTAGATTTCGTATGGAGAAGAATGGGCAAGAAACTCCACCGTTACTCTTTTAAAATGTTTTACAAGGTCTTGTATACATAATAAAAATTATATGTGAACACGATGCACCCATAATAAAATTAGTCTACCACAAAAGGTAAAAAGAATTAAAAATTAAGCAATGACAGGTAAATCAAATAAGTGATAGATACATGGTGCTCACATATTTACAAGTTATTTAAAAAAAAAAATGCAAAATTAGTTGAACTTTAACAAGTGTGTGAGCCACTGTAGTCGCAGATTGTAAAAAAAAATGAATTAAAATAAGATGTCATATTAAAATATATATATATATAATATAAATTAAATTTGGAACAAGTTTGATGTTGTCTAGACTTTTAGATTGTCCTATGGAGCAGGACCAGCATGTTTCCAAACATTCTTATCTTGGATATAATCCTCTAATTTGTAATATCCTTGTTTACAAAGTGTACTTTTAATATGAGTTTTAAATTTTCTTTCATTTAATTGCAATATGTCACAAGGTATTTTGTTGTAGCATTTAACACAGTACCCCATAAAAGATGTATGTACTTTAGATAATCTGAAAAAAGGTTGATCTAATTTATCTTTATTTCTAGTATTAAAATTATGCCTATCACTTATTTTATTAAAAAGATGTTGATTTTTTCTTACATACATAATATTTTCATAAATGAATTGGCAAGGTACCGTCATGATATTAACCTTTCTAAATAGTTCCCTAAGAGATTCGCGACGACGTAGATTGTAAATGGCTCTGACAGCTCTCTTTTGTAAAATAAAAATGGATTCAATGTCAGCAGCCCGACCCCATAGTAAAATGCCATATGACATAATACTGTGGAAGTAACTGAAGTAGACCAAACGCGCGGTTTCTACATCTGTTAACTGTCTTATCTTTCTAACAGCATAAGCGGCGGAGCTTAGCCGCCCCGCAATAGATGTTATATGAGGTCCCCATTGTAATTTCTCGTCTAGCGTGATTCCTAGGAAAACTGTCTGATCAATAAATTCTAGTTTTTGGCCATTCAATATGATTTCACATTCGCTACTTCTAACATTCGGTAATTTAAATCTAATGCATATGCGTTTGATGAATATGCGTTTCGAAACGGCTGGACCGATTTTGATGAAATTTGGTTTGGGGATACTTTGAACCCTGGGGAAGGACGCATGCTACTTTTCTCGCCATACCACATAGGCAAAGCCGCGGGCGGAGATAGTTTTAAATAAGCTTCGACCAGAATTCTTCCACTAAGTACAGCAATATCCTTCAAAATGATTCTGATAGTAGGGCGCTGCTCTAGACTACGAGGAGTCGTGGGTAAAACAAGGTGCTTGAAAGTCTTTGGCCGCTTGTTTATCATAGATTCGGATCTCTCTCCAGTGGTGTCGGATAAGGCGCCGTCTCATCACTTGTGTCTGCGTAAACGTCTTGTGCACCAATATCTCCCGCGTCGAAGTGTAAAAGTCTCCGTTGAGATTGGCTGCCAAGGCCGAAATACGGTATTATTGTACAGACACCAGCACATCAAGCTACTACAATCTGTCAAATTTCTTTCATAGATTTTCAACTTTATCGCTAAAGCACAGCGACACGTTGTCGACGGTTGCAGGTGCCTATGTTGTCGACGAGTGTCGCTAGTGTGTGTGCACACTTACCATATCATAGAGCGTTATTCTATCTACGATTTACCTAAGTAACAACTATCATCATGATATCTTTCAGATAGAGCGCTGCTCTATGTTTTTAATGTGATTCGAATAACAGATTGAAATTCAGTACACGTCAGAATGTGTGTCGCGTGTAGGCATTCAATTTCTATACACTCTGTGTAGACAAATATACAAAAAGCCGCCCCCTGTATGTGCGAACACATAAATTAATATGAGACATCTTATCATTAACCATTCTAACCACGTCGCATTTTCTTATTTATTATTAAATAAATAATGGAGCCGCCATAAAAAAAAAAAAAATTCGCGGTTCTATTGTTTCATTAAAATGCCTCGCGAATTGTTTTTAATTAGGCGTGCCAGAGGACAGACATTTTTATTAATCGTTCAGTGGCGATGCTGTTTGAGACTGTCATTATAAAATTCATCCCGAAATTATATTTAGGGACTAAATTATACGTCATTTAAAACTGACCTGTTATCATATAATTACATGCCGATTTCTGATAAAAAAAAAACGGATCTTTGCTTACGTGAAAAAAATAGCCTCGCTCTACACCTATATATAAACTATAATACCGTTGCTTACATAATCAGCCTATAATGTTCCCACTGCTGGGACACAGACCTCCTCTCGGTGAGGGGGGGGGGGGGTGGGCTGTAATCCACCACGCGTGCCCAGTGCGGGTTGGTAGAGGTCAGGTCTTCGAATTTTTTGGTTCTAGGACATGACGGTTTCGTCACGATGTTTTCATTGACCGTTGCTTGCGATAGTCAAAATTGCGATGAGCTAGTCAACAAGAGAGACTTTACAACATGTCCAACAATGTGCGTGCAATTAGGTACTTATATTGATTGTCAAATCAATTGAGACTATAGGCCGACCGCTTAACTGAGACGTTGCCTGAAGCAGCTGCGCGGTGCGGGAGGGGTGATAGTTGTCACAAGTTGACGAATCACTGAGCTCTCGCATCACGTCACCACACCCCTCCCGCACCGTGCTGCTACCTCAGGCAACGTCTCAATTAAGCGGCCGACCTATAAATGATGCTACTTCTATTAATTTTGATAGTTTATTCGACAGGTGTTTAAAATACAAGAAAAAAATACAAGCAATATACAAGCATAGTGTACAATATGATGCGATAGACCAATACAAACAGGGGTAATTGCCTAACACACTAACAGCAGCAAAGGCTTTCATTTTGACAGTTCAACAACATTCATTGCGTTATTTACGTTGTTGAGCAGACACGTTTTTCGAACTTATAAAGCAATGGATTAGCTACATCCTTCAAAAATGATTCAGATTGTGATTGTAAGTACCTAAGTCATGAGATAAGTTACACCATAATTATTTGAAGCGCCATCGCCACTTGTCGCCCCACTCACGTCCAGTAAATCTCGATAATAAGTAAAACCAACTAACTAATCACATAGACAGGAACACATTGACTTTTTCCCATAAAGAATGTTAATATAAATACTCCAGAGACAATCTGCTAATGATTCTCGTTATATCTTTGAGCAAATACTTTTTGCGTCGACTCTCTGGTTGCCAGACGCCATTGAGGAACTTCAAGACTCCATAGACAATTAAAAACAATCCAGAGGAAGTTGTTAATGATCTATTGTGGGATTCATTGATATATATAGTTCGGAAATTAATTGTGTGAATCATACTTCTTGTTTTGGTTTTCATATTTGAGTTGTTTGATTGATTTTTGCCGACGTTCGTTCATACCTATGTAAATGGAATAAGAAATGGTATGCTTTTCTCGCTTTCTGGTTAATTAGACTAGTATTACGATTCTCCTCATTATGTAGTTAATTGTAAGTAGCGCCTACGAAAAAGGCGAATGTTGACATTGCTTGTAGGTTTTTGTTGGCTACCACGCACAGGGAAAATTATACCGCTGTGAATGAGTCATGGTAAAATCAATAATTATGAGAAAGTAACAGCGCCCCGCGGTTTCACCCGCATAAGTGTCGATCCCGTGGGAATATCGGGATAAGAACTATCCTATGTCCTTTCCCAGGACTCAAACTATCTCTATACCAAATTTCATCTAAATCGGTTCAGCGGTTTAAGCGTGAAGAGGTAACAGATAGACAGACAGAGAGACACACTTTCGCGTTTATAATTTTAGTATGGAAGTATGGATTACTTGAAAAGTTTAACCGTTGCTTTGGTAGGTGCCAAACAAGTACCTTTCCGACAAAATCAGTCCTTTAGAGCTTGAGCCTTTTTAATTTATTATTCTATATAATATATTTTAATAAGGGGTTCCGCGCAAAAAAAAACCCATGAATTCCATTTTGTTTTCCGGCAAATACGCGAACAAAGTCGCGGGCACAGCTAGTCGCAGAATAAAGACTAAAGTTCTATCTAAAAAGGATCAAGCGACAAGTCCGCCAAAGTATAAGTCAGCATATCCATACTAATATTATAAATTCGAAAGTAACCCTGTCTGTCTGTCTGTATGTCACCTTTTCACGCCTAAACCACTGAACAGATTTCGATAAAATTTGGCAGAGAGATAGATTGCATCCGGGGAAGGACATAGAATAGTTTTTATCCCGATATTCCCACGGGATCGACACTTATGCGGGTGAAACCGCGGGGCGCTGCTAGTTTGTCTATAAATGTTAGCCATTGTTATCTTTTTATGTTTCATTGCTCTTGAAATACAGTCAGGCAGTTAAGTTTTTTAAACTGAATTAATGTCTAATAGAGACAAGTATTTATACTAAACCATCTATGAAAATTGTGTTAACAGTCGTTAATTAACTACGAAAGACTTAAAACTACTAAATTACACTTAAGCTTTTTCTCAAAGGTTACCCACAGACTATAAAACAATTAACTTATTTACCAAAGCGTGTTGCCAGCCGAAAATAAATTTCCCCGCGATAGCATAGTTAATACAAATTATATTTAATTACGAAGATATTTATTCGATTCAGAATTCGCCGTGTTCGGTCGACACGACAGAATTCACGAATTTTAATTTGGACTCACAGTGTTTATACGATACTTTTTGGTGATACTGGGGAAGTGGCGGCTTTAATACTTTTGTAGACTTTTTGAAAACTTCCTAAAAATGTGCCATAAATATTATTATAAGGGCTTTTTAAGTTTTTAATAAAGCAATTTTCTAATATTAATATTATCTTGGACGTTGCTGACATCTGTGATAGAAAAACATCGTGAGGAAACCTGGACTTACAGTAAATATAAGTCTGAAATCGCCAACCCGTCTTGGCAAGCCCTGGCGATCAATGCTCATGCCTTCTCAGCATGAGAAGAGGCTTTTGGCCTGCAGTGGGACAATAATAGACTGGTATTATAATATTATTTGGTAAAACCAAGTTATTACTGACGACAAATATATCACAAAAAAAATACTTGAAAAAGCATAGGTATACTAGTTTTATAAATATATTTGAAGGTCATTCTTCCCAAAGAAAATGTACCGCGCGTTGATGTCTTTATAATGGCCAAAACTTAAAACTGAGGTGTCGGTTACGGAACAGTGTCGCGAGTTCAATGGTTTTTTCCCCATCTCAAAAAATGTCCAACGCGGCTAAAGAAGTTTTCACTTCAAACACTTCAAAGTAGCGATATTTTCTCCCAGGAAATGCATTTAGATAGGCAAAAATCGTTAACCTTTTTTAAATGTAAGGCTTACGAATCTGAAGCTTCATCATCCTCTACCTAGCCTTTTTCCCAACTGGTTGGCTTCAAGTCTAACCAACCGGATGCAGCTGAACCACCAGTATTTTACAAGGAGCGACTGCTTATCTGACCTCCACAGCCCAGTTACTAGGAAACACGATACCCCTTGGTAAGACTGACTGTCAGGCTTTTGGGCAAATAATATTAATTTGGTAAAAACCAAGTACATGCTGACGACCAAAATATAATAAAAAACCACAGTAGAGACATTTTGTTCCACTGCATTTACATACTCAGCCTATAATGTTCCCACTGCTGGGACACAGGCCTCCTCTCTGTGAGATGGGCCGTAATCCACCACGCGGGCCCAGTGCGGGTTAGTACTGCATTTAGTTAGGGACAATAAGCATTATCATTTATAGTGTTTTAAATTAGAGGTTTATGAATCTTAACCTTACGAGAAGTAAAAATTAACAGTCATGTTAATTTTATTATGATAGTTTTATTATTTTATGGGTTTTTTAATAGATATTAGAGTGGGTTTTGAAGTATGCTTCTTATGTTCGTTAATGGCTAAACAAATTATGTTAGTTAAATTGCGATATAAATTATAAAGCGGAAGCTGTTAGCAATTTACTAAAAAAGCTAGGTAAGTAGGTACCTTTGTAGCTGTGTAGTAGGTGTGTATTTGTGATATCTTTTGAAGGCCAATCTTTCAATTGTAAGAGGAATCATTTGTAAGCTGTGGTTTAGTCGAAAAGAAAGAAATATCTATCTAAATATATATAAAATTCAAAGTCCTGACTGACTGATATATCAACGCACAGCCTAAACCGCTGGCCCTAGAAACATGAAATTTGGAGGGTGTGTTCTTTGTGAAGAGTAGGTATCCACTAAGAAAGGGTTTTGCGAAATTCCACCCCTAAGAGGGTAAAATTTCACGCGGACGAAGTCGCGGGCAGAAGCTAGTAGAATCGTTTAATTAATCGATTGTTTTAATTAACGTTTATTTGTGGTATACATGACGCAAAGAAAAACACAAAAAATAACAACTTAGGAGAAAATATGCGCCACAGTCACATCCACGCAAAACGGCCACCGCTCAGTATTATGCTGTGAGAGACAGAGCCACAGCGCTGTCTTGGCCTTGTAATCAACATCAGGCAATTTTTTTTACATTGTTTTGGTATCCACTTCTCTCCCACTAATAGTAAGATTTTTTATTTATATTTAGCGTGTTTTCTAATAGTTCTTTGGAACTAATTAGTTATAAGCATGTACGTGATTATGTTAATTAATGGTCATAATCAGGGTATTTTATTCGTAACAGAATTCTTATTAATATATATTTAATTGCTAAGTACATAAAATTAAAAAATAAAACAAACATTCTATATTACAAAATAACATTGTCATGCGATTGAACATGAGCGTCAAAAATCTTAACAAGAAATATTTTAATAGTCTCGAAGTTATTCCCATCAAAATTCATTAAGCGTACTCATTATAATTTATAGAGTACTTAACAAACTAACGACAACTTTAATAAACTGAACATGTTCCAAATAGTATTAAATTTCACCCGCCCACAACATGAGAACGGAGCTACCAATATCGTTTTTTTCGGTCCGACCGGTCCTCCAAGAACTTTGTCACACCCAAAGATAACTCCGATGTCTGAAACAATTGAAGGTGGTAGCTTCCACGTCTTTATTTAGACAAGGTTTCAACTGTTGTCGAGTGTCGATCTTAAAATCCGGTAGCTAAAAGTAATTTGTGAAATTACTTTCTTAGAATTGGAGTCAATTAAAGAGTGTATGTCGCCCGTCCTGGCGATTTCAGACAAACTGGATCGGCGATTTGTTTTTTTTAAAGGAATGTTTGTTTAAAAGGTGTAGGTATGGGCCAGGCGGCCAGGGTTCGGGAGATAAGGAAGGGACTGAGGTAGAAAGGGTATAATAAGAATCAGTAGTTTGAATACGAACCTGTTGTTGATTAAGGGGAAAAGGGACATTATTTAAATTAAGCTAGGTATTAGCAATGTTAAGGCTTAGCAGTTACTTTTTGTGAACTTTTCACTGTTTGTAGTTTTAATTTCGAGTTAAATTGCAGGGAAACACCTAACCGAGACGACGACGCGCAAAACAGTATGGTAGTGGGTGCTTCCTGGATGAAATTATGATATTATAGTCTGTGAAAGGAAAGTATTGCATATTTAAATTGGATCGAACGTACCAATAAATACTTTTTTTTCTTTAATTAATTTATTTTACTGTGGGTATGGCAATTATGGAAAACATTTATCAACTAAACATTTTTTTATGCTTAGGTTTTACCAAAAGCCATGGAAAACTATGATAAAAGTAATTTTCTGTGACCATTTTCAGTAAATGCTCTTTTACAATTTTCCTCATTCACTTTAATTATTGTGATGAATATACTTAGTCGTAATAAAATTGTCACCTTTCAAGGCCCCTACAAACTACAACAAAATAGGTTAAACTTATTATTAAACTTATGTAATATTAATTCTTGCACGACACGACATGAATTGAGAGGCATAGTTTTTATGAAGCGTTAACAAGCAGAGACAATAAAACTTAAAACTAGTTCAAAAATGATGACATCATCATGTGTCATACCTATCAGTTATTAAAAATTAATAATCCTTATCAAACCATTGTGATCTTGAGCACGTATTGTCCTACCTATTTCTATACCCATCCTTGTCTACCATTGAGTGCTAGACAAGGACGGAGGATAAAAAAGGTATGCGTAATTGTGCAGTTAAGTTTAATTGTTGCATGATAATGATCTCTATTGGTTCAAAATGATATAGTGTAAAAAGTGGCCGGTGCGAATGCTACCGGGAATCGAACCCGACTAATTAGCGAGTGGACGGGTGCACAGTTACTTCACGACACTTGTATGTGTAATAGGAGGGTCGGCAGAATAGTTTGGTTGGTTTTCGTGAGGATTTTTTTGTTGAAATGTGTTTGGGCAGTTTAGGAGTTGTATTTCAGGAAGATTTATTTGTTTATTTAATACTTCAAGCACATAAATGTACAGAGGCGGACTTAATACACTTACTTTAATTTAGACTTCGTGTGTGTTAGTTTTTTAATGTAATTTTATTATAATGTTGTATGTATTTATAGTATTTTTAAGTTATATTAATATTGTGTTGTATGTGTTTAAATGGGCCTTGATGTCTGAAATAAATGGATAAATAAATAAATTAATGCCATTGGCATTTTCTATCAGTCAAGATAAGTAAGTCAAGATCAGACAGGTATGAATGGGGCTATTTTTTAGGTAAATAAAAAAATAGGGTCATCGCTTTCGATTTTGAATGAAAATTACTTTAATTTTTAATTTTCGTAATGTAAACAAACATTAAAAATAAGCAATTATTAAAAAAAATCAAAGTCTCTTAAAGTTACGAAACAAGTTTTGTAATCTACCCTGGTCTATCCACTTGAAGAAACAGCCATTAGTTTAACAGCGGTCCATAGATTTTTTTTCTGTACGAGTCGTGTATAAGTGGCGCGGCCCAAAATAAAAAATGTATGGGCATAACAATGCCCCTCGCGCGGGAAATGTTTATGTGAGTGGTTAACGAGGCACCCACTGCTGCAAATATGGATGTCGTACCAGAAAATCTTATTCACCTGTTACCAACGGACGTGGGCGGCCATTTCGCAATGTGATTTCGATGAACTTATAATGATTGAGTATGCCGGAATCGCTGCGATTGTGATAAACGTGATAGTGGCGGAAATACACACCACTAATTGTTTATTTTACACATTAATAATCTAAAAAAACTGTTTTATCACATTTTAATGCCAGGATGGAGGAGGAGGGACTTTTCGCGATTTTGCATAAGTTAATGCAAAATCGCGAAAAGTATTAATGCAAAAGCAGAGAGTACTTCGTCAATCTAAAAATACGAAAACATTTTTTATAAATCTGAATTAATAGACATTTTTATTTAATTTCAATAGAGCAATAAAATATAAAAAAATGCCATAATCCTTAAACACTTTTGATGTGTGTATATAGATAATAATTATATATATATATATTATAAGTAAATATGTATATGTATATGTGTATTATAAGTTATAACCTATTTGTGTACCTATTTTATTTATAATCCAAGGATATATTTTTAATAGTTTATTTATCATTGTTCCTCTCAACCAAAGCACCTGCCATCTAATCTCTTCACCACCCTTGGTTGACTGGTAGAGAATGCCCAAGGCATTTAAGTCCGCGTTTGTACCTTTTTTGTGTGCGAAAAGATTAAATTAATAATAAAATTAACAAATCCTTTACAATTTATTTGCAGCCAGTACTCCACCACTCGTAATAGGTGTTCGACATTCGAACAGCGGGATGCTACGTGGAAAGCTGCCATGTGCCCATTTAACAACTAAGTATAACTATAGTAAAAGTCGGCGCAAGATCAGTCTTTTTGTCATCACCTCGCCATATCTGCGGCATTACTCATTTCGAAAGTTTAATATGGCTTTTAAGCTGTAAAAGGCTATCGGACAAGCGTGAGACTTGTCCCAACGTTTTATTTTTAATCGATTTTAATTTGTTTAATTGCTTGTAAGTGGTCGATTTGAATTTGAATTTGGAATTGATATTATCTGTGTAACCCGTCAGTAACATTATGACTGGCTGGTTGTTGTGGTTGATTAGATGTGTATCGTTTGTTTAACAAAAAAAGAATACCATAAGTTGGTGTTTCAGAACGAAGTGCTTGTTTTTACAGCAGTGAGCTGTCTTCACGATTATCAGCCATCGCGGTATGGCAAGCATGGTGGCTATAGGCATTACAATACTGTTAAGGTGATGCCTTATAGGTAAAGACCAGAGATTTAACTTACATTGTGACGTTGGTCCCGGCTGCCATTTGTGGATCTTTGACAGACGATACAGGTCGTCAGAAGCACGAAAGTCTGAAAACCTGTCTTACAAGGGGTATCATTTTACCTAGTGACTGGGTTGGAGGTGGGAGGTAGATAGGCAGTCGCTTCATGTAAAATTCTGGTATTCAGCTGCATCCGATTAGACTGGAGTCGACCCCAACATAGTTGGGAAAAGACTAGGCAGATGATGATGACATTGTGACGTAGTTTTAAAGATATTTTTTACAAGTAACATAATATCACGCCTGTAAACCCTGAAGGGTTAGGCAGACCTACAGTACAATACGACAGACGTAGGTAACTTGGCGAGCTTGAACCTAGGCACTAAGAACTTTCGCGCATGTTCTCTCACTCGCACTCGCCTCATGTCACCATTTGGTTCCTTCCTAAAAAAATTTACTGCGCATCCTTCTGCGCAAAGTTTAGGCCCGTCAAGTTACGTCGGTCATATTGTACACCAACATTTCTCGAGCCTGCTGCCATTCAGTAGCGGCCCTAGGCGGTGCGAGCGGTGCGACGGCACCGGGCGTAGTCTTAGGGGCGCTGAAATTTACCGAAATACTACCACCGGGCACCAGTCATCAAATAGGTACTAATAGTAATTGCGAAAAAAAAATCAGCTATTCCCCTCCCCTCAAAATCATTTTGACGAGTTATACGAACATAAATGTATGGAACAGCTGATTTTTTTTCGCGATTTCAGGTTTGGTCCCATAGTAAAAGTTGTTCATAATGACCTCTTAAGAGGTTGTTAATGTTTTACCAATAACCCTGTATATAAATAAATAAATGAAATTTTACTGTTCCATGTTACATGTAATTAAAATCTAGGCGTTCGCCATTGGCGCCGATTCTGTTGTTCACAAACTAAACTAAATTTAAGTTCATAAATCTTTTTCTTTCTATTTCACTATGAAAGGGACAGAAGATAAATATTAGTTTATTCCTGTCAAATTAAGATACTCCATAGACAACTTTAGACGAGATTAAAAAAATGGCTATTAAAAATACGCCAATTTACGTCAGGCGCTGACTAAACTAATATTTATCTTCTGTCCTTTTCTTAATGAAATAGAAAGAAAAAGATGCATGAACTTAAATTTAGTTTAGTTTGTGAACAACAGAATCGGCGCCATTGTCCTTTGACAGATTGCTGGCGTCTGTACTGTACCTAATACGTTTTGGGTTCTGCATTTCAAATAGAAACTCCAAACGTATTTATAGATGATTTACTATAATATGAAATTGAATGCAGCAAACCATATACCAGGGTCTAAGTTCAGAATGCTGTTTACATAAATACATGTACCGTTGCAGTTTCCAGTCGTTTTCTTCAGTCGATTGATGTACCTACCAACTTACAAGATTTAATGCTTATTTGATGCAACTTTACAATGTTTTCGAATGAAAAATACAGTTACGCTGTTCTTCAAATGGGGCTCGTGGCTAAATAATAACAGCCGCACGGATCGATCGAAGGTTAAGCTACGCTTGCCGCGGTCAGTTCGTGGATGGGTGACCATCCATTACAAAGATATCAAAGCACGTTAAGCCGTTGGTCCCGGCTGTCATTCGTAGATCTTTGATAGTCTTTACGGGTAGTAAGATGCCCAACAGTCTGACAACCAGTGTTACCAAGGGATATCGTGTTACCCAGTAACTGGGTTGTGGAGGTCAGATAGACAGTCGCTCTATGTAAAATACTGGTATTCAGCTGCATCCAATTTGTCTGGAAGCCGACTCCAACATAGTTGGGAAACGGCTAGGCTGAATAATGTTCTTCAAATTAATTCTTAACCCGCCTCGTTGGTCTAGTAGTCGCAAGCGCTACTGCTGAGCAAAAGGTCCTCGGTTCGATTCCCAGGTCGGTCGGGTAAAGTGTTATTGGGATTTTATATCTGGGATTACTTAGTAGCAGCCCGTAGTCTGGATTTGTGCCACGATTGATCACAATAATAATTATTTTTTAGCAATAGAAAAAAACACAATGTAGGTATGTTACATTACAATAATACATGGGTCTTAGATTTTTTTTTTGTTTTGTCTATTAAATACTGTCCTACTGCTGGGAAAAGGCCTCCTCCAAGTCCTTCCAGGAACTCCTTTCCCGCACCACCTCAAACCAGCCCTTGCGATACGCGTCTAGCACGTCACGCTACCGCTTTCTGGGCCGACCTCGGCGCCGCTTTCCATCTTCAGGCACCCATTGTGTGGAAACTTTTGCCCAAAACTGTTGAAATATGGGTGTACTATTAGGCACCTTTGCCTATTAACCCTTCGGATATTACAGGCGTTATGTTATGAAAATACAGTTTTAAGATGTCCTCCAAATAAATTCTTAACCATACGAATTAAATTCTCATGTACACATTGTCAATACACGAGTACTTATTAATAACATCAATTTAAAAGAAAAATAATCCACGCCTCACAATCATTCGAATCGTGTACCAAAATCGAGACACATAAGGAAACGTATCGATCATCGAAAAAATCGATTACGAAGCGCGAATACGAAAAACAAATAAGCATAACTCATCGGACACTGATCGGTATCGATTATTAAAATGGCGAGTGGAATCGATTAATCGGAGAGAAATAATAAAGTGAGCGGCGAACGGTTAATTGCTTTGCACGGACGTAAAGCATTGGCCCTGATAACTTACTCGGTACTGAGAATGTTTGAATCGATTTAGAACGATTACTCGGATGTTGTAATCATCGTTCTTTAAATTGGTGTCCTATCCGTGAATGTATGTGGAGGTGCGGGTTTCTCGATTGGAGACTTGTGTTTGAATCGATTTAGATCGCTTTACACAACGGAGACTTGTTGACTGCTTTTAAATCGATTTTGACCAATAACTACAGCACGAGAGCTAGACAACTAGAGACGTTCGTGAGCACAGAATGGCTCATCGGCGTAATGTTGCTTGCCTGTCGGTCTTCTACAGACCGTACTTCGGCGAGAGTGCGCAGGAGCTCCACGACCTGATCCCACCATTACTCTTTTACCTACTACCGAACTACAAGACCTACGGCAGGGTACTGTGAAACTCTAGATGAGAGCTTCACAATATAATTAAAAAGCGTTATGCTTCTACTCGAATATATATTATAACTAAGTTAGGAAGACTTTACATTACCATGTTAAAACTAGCACTGACCACAGAGCCACAGAGCATGTAACGCACTGACCATAGAGTCAGTAATAATGTATATTACTGACTCTATGGTCAGTGGTATGGTGGTGGTGTGTGGTGTAGTCATGGACGTAATATATAGAAGTAACTATATATTACGTCCATGGGTGTAGTGGTATGGTCAATAACACCTTATAAAAATATTTGACACCTGCTTGAATGTTCGAATGGAACACGCCCTCAATTATAACCAACCTGCATTATAAAAGATAAGGCTACATATATAGCCTCTACAGCCGCACTTGGTTGATATCCTGACCAGTCGTCCTCAGCGCTTCTCCTCCACATTTATTATGCGCACAGCCAAAGTGTGGAACTCTCTGCCGGCGTCTGTGTTCCCTACCACATGCCTTCAAGGCAAGAGTAAATAGGCATCTTCAGGGCACGCTCGTTCCATCATAGACCTCATCCACCGCTTTCGATCAGGCGTGATCGAGATCAAGAGCAGGCCCAGACAGTAATAGAAAGAATAATTTCGTACTGCTGAAATACCACATAGTTTTCCGGGAAAAGCGACTAACACAATAATATTGCCTTATGTATTTTGTAAGGCATTAATAGGTTGGTACCTAAGTAAAATAACGAATGATGCAAAAAGTTACCAAACCGGGTGGAGAGTGAAGACATTGCTAATAAGCAGGGTGTAGAAGAGAACAGAGGAAAGGTGGTGAAGTTCGGAAAAGGAACCTTTGATCATTTTTATTATGTTTATGTCGGTATCGTTGTTAACTCACTTTTGCCTTATGAAATACAAAAGGCAATTTCACTGTATTGGTAAATTTTCCTTAAGAGCTGAGTTGTTTGAGTGTTATATTTAAACAGTTAGGCTCTTTTCATACGGTCGGTCTACCGGGTAGGGACGCGTCCTCTGGCTGAACAGGTTCACTCAAATCTACCCGTAACTAACTGCAGTAAATTCATTTATAATTACTAAAGTTTACAAGCTTACTAGTTTCTGCTGGTGAACTATTCGGCAGCTTAATCGTGCGTAAAAGGGCTTACACCAAAAACAAACTATCCGTGGAAATCAACTACAAATCCCAACGATGAAACAGGATGTCACTTCGCTTACAAAACAGTCAGTTCGTACCTTGCAACGGCCAAGCAATTAAAACCTTTATCAACTTTTCTCTAAAAACCAGAATCCCAACAAAAAAGGCCTAAACAAAAGAATAAAGAAAGAAGTTTGAAGAATAAAATGGTTGATGTTTGCATGCGAGGCTGCGCACTTAGCTTTCAATTTAGCAAGCAAAATGAAGAGATCGCCCGACACTGGAAAGGCGTAAAACAATTTTCATGGGCCCTTAGCAGTAACTAACCGAGCCCCAGATAGGGTTGCTACTGTCATCTTATTTTGTGATACCTACATAGAGGTTTTTTGTATTATATTGGGTACTGAAATAAATTGAAGATAGTAACAAATACATAGTTTAATAGAAATTGTGTCGACTTCCGACCTTCCGTCAAAGTGCATAAGGTTAAAAATGCACTTTGACGGAAGGTCGGGAGTCTTAGAGATTTTCAGGGTAATAAAAGCGACACTGAAATAACACGCACAATGTCTTTTTAATTATTATTTAAGGAATTTCGTTGGATCATGTAATGAACAGTCTTGGTTTTTGTTAAATACTTATTACATACTATTAAGTTTAATAGGTAGCTAGTGGTGGCTGGGGAATTCAGATTGAAAGTATCTAAATTTTAGGAAAGAGGGAAAATTAAGCAAAAAATCTTCGGAATCATATAAATTAACGGCGACACAAACATGTTTAGAATCCTTAGACTATTACGTTGGCAAAACACTACAACTCAATTTCTAAAGCAAAATGCCAGCCCTACAGGAGGTTCCAATTGGCTGTCTGGCTAAGTGCCGTTGCCTGTGGGCTAATTAAAACATCAGCCAACTGCGGCCATGTTGCTCCCGACAGATAATCTTTCATATTTTGTCTTAGCTGTCAAACGAAGCCTCAGGCATTCGGCCTGTCGTTTCAGCTTAATTTTAGCCTGGGGACAAGCAGCCTTTTACGTATTAGTCTGTATGAGCTAATGGTCGGGAAATATGGGTTTTTTTTTTTTAAAGGCCGTAATTGCTAAACCAAAAAGAAAAACAAACAATTATGAAAACACTTGTCTCATGATGACCATAAGGTTCTTCTAGAGGTACAATAAATGTAGAATCCGTTTGATGGAAGAATTCTCGTAGACGTGGCGCCACTGTCGTGCGACGTTATCATAAATCCTCCTCTATCACTGCACAATTATTTTTATGAAAATGAGAACCATAGGGACTCATCCTTAGAGTAAGAAAGCTATAGAGCATCGGGTAGCGTGGCCACACATGAGACAAAAAACTAACTTAAATAACATTGGCTACTTATGTAGCTGCCTTGAAAAAACGGGCACGCACTGAGAGATGGAAATAGTATAGCTTTATCCTTTTATGTTACTTATAATAACTCAATACTTTATCCCTTTCTTGTGGAAATGAAATGGCGCTACCCGCCGTCTATACTTTTCTTTGTCTAAGGACTCATCACTAGTCGTCAATGCAACCATTTTACAGTCCTTTCACAATTATTTTACCTATATGACTTTGACAGCGGCAACCTAATAGTAACCTAATTGTAATCATAATAAAGATCACAATGATTTTGACAGTGATGCAAAATCAGAGGTGAATCAGCTGTGAAAGGACTGTAGTTTGATTTTTATCAATGGCAAACGGGGTAAGGCTCAATTGCACCACAAATCACTAAATTAAAACATCATTCTGTCTCCGTCATCTTCAAAACAATTGACAGAAACAGAACCTGCAAAACGTGTTTGGTGATTTGTGGTGCAAGCAAGCCTAAATCCCGAATGTATTCCATTATTGAATCACTGCACCTTGCAAAGGCAATAATCCCATTCAGCCTCAAGAAATTCCTTTTTCGAAAGATTGCAATTCTCGCAAAGGCAACATCACATACAGCCTAGATGATTTGATATCTCGATCCCGCACTAGTTATAGTGTTGTACCTTTCCGAATGACAAATGAATCGATATCGCGGTGAGGGCGTGCGCTGATTAGTTATAGGTGGCACTTGGTCATTACGCAGCCGCGCCCACTCACAACTGAATTTAAATTAACTTCAGGTCTTACTTGAAGTTCTAGATGGTATTTCGTTGGAAGTTGCGAGATTTGGCTATTCAAAACTGAAGCCAACAAGACGTTATTCAATCCAGGAGGTAGAAAAGCAGTACTACATTATTTATTGCAGTAGAGCTATTGATCTATATATTCCACATACTATTCATGATTTTATCATAGTCCAAATAGTTCCAAACTCATGTTATTTCACTATCATGACAGCAGGTGAGGACCGAGTAATGGACAAATCACATTTCAGTCATTCTGGGTGCCGCCGTTTCAATAAAAATACTAGCTGACCCCGGCGAACTTCGTAGCGCCTCAGATTTTTAGAAGCTTTTATTCACTACAAAAGTTTTGATTGATAAATTGTATTTTTTACAGAAATGAGGATGATGACGTGTCGTGTGCCGTTTACAAAATGTTTGACTGAAAAATATACTTGAGAAGTTTTTACAAAAAAAATCATTCGAAAAGCTGTGACTGTTAAATAACGTACCTATTATTTATTGTTCAAACTGGGTTCCTACTGCTGTGTCCTACCGATAACACCATGGAAGTGGCGAAGGTTTGGGCCAACAGACACGAAGAAAAAGAAGACTGCTGTGTCTCGTCAAAGTCTTCTTCCGTCCTGCCGGGTCAGCGGGATTGTCCGAAAGGGTTACCGCTGGCCCGGAACATAAAGGGCTAAGGAAGGAACATGGGTGGGTTTTAGTCTGTAAGAGTCTGACACTCCCTTCTGCTCCGCCCAGAGCGGGACCTCATTTGATGATTTCCCACCCAAAAAAAAAAGTCTTCTTACGAGCTCAACCACTCCTTATTTTCTTGCAAAAATATTATAACTCATTCGCAAATCACAAGAAAACTCATGGTAGGGGTCACAATTTATGAAATTAATCGAGTATTGCCAGGAATAAGAATGATTTAGGTTTTAATCTTACGATTGTGCTTCGGATTTGTTATTGGTTTATAAAAATAAATAATTGGTAGTCCGTGTTTATTATTGAGCAGAGAGATATATTATATTTTTAACTGTGCGAATATTAATATGCGTTGATTTTGATATGTGATCGGATTGAAATTGCTTGCCTGAGAAGATACTTGAAGTTGAAAGAGACTGGCCTGCATGCATATTGTTAATTCTGGCTTCGATTTACCTACGCAAAAGAACATAGATTTTAAGAGGAGAAAGAAAGCTACTGTTTCTCCACAAATCATACTTATAAACTAATGTCAACAAACTATCTGTAACAAAATAAATTATTGATTGAATATAATAAAAAGACAAATTAAAAAAATGTTTTTATTTGAGAACCCCTGAGGTAAAGGCCTCCTCCAGAGAATGCAGCTTTCTCTGTCTTTCGCTACGTCCATTTAGCGTGATCCAGGTATACGCATGGTCTCGTCCTCCCAGCCGGTCCCATCCAAGAAGTCACCATTTTGGTCATCTATGGTCATGAAGTCTTGCAACATGGCCTGTCCATTTGCACTTATGTTTGAGTGGCTGTGTAAGAGCGTCGATTGCTTTGGATGTAAATCGAATTTTTGAGAGACGAACTCTATGCTGTTTTTTTTATGTTAAGCATCATAACCAGCCTATATTTTTCCCACTGCTGGGACACAGGCCTCCTCTCTTCGAGAGGGAGTGGGCTATAATCTACCACGCGGGCCCAGTGCGGGTCGGTAGATGTCACATGTCTTCGAATTTTTGGTTCTAGGACATGCCGGTTTCCTCACCATGTTCTCCTTCACCGTTTTGAGAGCAGTGGTGATGAAATAATTTACACAAAGTAAAGCGCCTGTCTGGGTTCGAACCTACGACCTACAACTCTTGTGTTAAGCATGCTGCGCTACATTCCCCTTTGGCGTGTAGTAATTTTGTTCTTGGTAGTGTTGTTAAATTTACAAGTTCGGCATGCATATGTTTAGTTTAGGGAGGAGGTTTGAGTCCAGTACCAAAGAGAATGAGATTTACAGAGGTAGTCACACTAACGCAGTTATGTGTTTTTTGGTCAGATGGTTGTGGCTATTTGCAGTTCAAGGATACAATATTAAGTATTCGATTTATAAATAGCTTTCCATTTAAAAATATCGTGCCTAAAGATTGTAGCACCAAAAACTAACGACTCCTGGCTCCAACCAAACCAACAACAAAAATACACTGTTAACAATACTTTTTTTAACCCTTCCACCGCCTAGATAAAATCTACAGCTTTGGTGGCCAAACGAACTGGCCAGTGAGACGGAGCGCGGAAATATGCAAAGAATCTAAATTGGACCGAAAGGGTCACCCTGGAATGTCATCGATCAGATAATTAAAAGTAAATTATGTTTAATTCATGTTTTGGGCCAATTACTCGTGTTTGTAAGCTACCCATTGGCTGTATGCGGAGTTTCCGTTGCGTATTAATTATGACAAATTGACTTTGCTTTTGAGCCGTGATTGGCTGACGTAATATAATTAAGATAAGTGATTTCGTGTTGGTTTCAAGGAGATAAGTTTGATAAATGTGAGATTGGAATTTGTAGATTTGGGTCGTTTATTATGTTGTGTTATTAGTGAATTGACGAATTAATTTGTAGCGTTTCACATGGAAGTAGCTGCCTAAATTCCGTAGCGTGTTGATAACAATCTCTTTACGATTACCTACTTTCTAGGTCTACGGCGTAGCAGCGTAGAGTTTGCAGTGTCATTTTTAAAACGTTCTCTCACTCAAAGTGCCCCATATACAGGAGTGGCAGGGAGGCAACTGTACCCGTCGACACTCGGCGAGAGTCGCGGCAACATACACACGAGCGGCCCATTGCAGTCGACGCGTCGTCGACAACTGCAGTTGCCCCTGACGTTGGCGACGTCCCGCTCGATATGAATACTAATATTGAATTCCAACCAATTATTTAATACACTACCTAACCGCTTCTGTTCAAATTGAAATCTAAGACTCGTATTTCATTACAATAACATTTTAAGCGCAGTCTCCATAGTGCGGGGTAGTAGCTATCCAGATATTTTATTCAGCACTACCACGTCAAATTATCTTAGGAAACCTAGTCCATTTTTAGAAACAGCTTATTTCTATATAGGATTGATCCCAAGATAATAGTTAGCACCACAAAACCATTAAAATAATGACGTGTTTAAGTCGATATTAATACTGGAAATTACCTACTACACTTTGTTAATAACACCCATAAATACTGTCCCGTTAATTACAGCCTCTTAATAACCAAATAATTGTATAATTGCATACAATAACGCAACACGGGGACTATAAATATTTACCTATCTACGTATTTTAATGTAAAAACAATTGACGACCGCGTAAAAAGTGCCACAGACCGTTACCTACTAAGGCTGTGTGCAGATTGAGCCAAGTCTGTCTGTAGACAGACATCTAAAATACCATCAGGTTTTTTATCATTCTATGAAAACAATGATGGTTTCATATTTTAAGTTGCTACAGGAAGAATAGCCAATTTCGTAATAGGTCTCTTTATCAGGGAATTTTTATTTCTAACCGTAACGACTCGAGTGATTCCGTCGGGGCCAGGATGACGACTAAAGTGCGTTTCATTGGGTGTTCTTGCCTTCGGATCTCGAAAACCTGTTCATGGTCCTTCGAGCCGGATAATTATATTTAAGGTTCAATTCTTCCATCTTGCGCCGCCTGCCCTGTCACCTGTGCACTTGATAATCTTATGAGTGCGGCAGTGAGCGAAGTTCACGCAATTGAATTTTGGGCCAAAGATGTTTCATCTTTTTGCCACCGATACGCTAAGAAGAAGAATTAAGGTTATCTTAATTCTGGCACAAGTCAGTTTGATACGATCCAGCATGTCCCTTGGTCCGCTAGCAATGCCCTAAGCCAAGGTCCGTACCCCACAGGGGGTGCCCTTAGAGTGTCGCTTAGTTTATAAGTTTTATGCCCTGGCTGGAGGCCTTAATTTACTAAGGCACCCAGGCAAGATCAACCTCCTAGGTTGAAATGCAAAAAGCCATTTAAAAAAAACAGTGGCACTCCAGGAGTACCGACAGAAGTGAAAACTTGAAAAAGCATAGTAATTTTATAAATATGTTTGAAGGTCATTCTTCCCAAAGAAAATGTACCGCGCGTTGATGTCTTTATAATGGCCAAAACTTGAAAAAGAGGTGCCTAAAGAAGTTTTCACTTAAAAAAATGGCGCAAGTCAGCACAGTTATGTCCACCACAAATTCGACACCAGAAAAATTTGGTCCATCACCAGTTTGTTGGTAAAAAAGAAACAGTTTTTCGAAGGATTTTTGACTACTTTGACATTTAAAATTAGATGTATTTGTTGCAAGGTTTCAGTGATGTCTGTGACAGGCTTTACTCAGACCTGAACACATCCTAATGCAGGGAGTAGGTAGTTATCCTTATAAAGAACGAAAGAAATAAGTAGGTGTCCATAAACAGGCAAGTGGTGACGAATTTACCAATTCATGTAACAAAACATCAACCAATTTAAAAGATCTTCGTAGAACTTATAAGTATACCTACCTTGTGTATAGGTGTATAGGTACCTATAGTGAGAATGGAAACTTAGCATTATTATGCACTTATTGAACACTAGCTTCTGCCCGCGACTTCATTCGCGTGAAGTTTCTCGTTTTAACATAAAACATAGCCTATGACACTCAGGCATAATGTAGCTTCACATTAGTGAAAGAATTTTCGGGATCGAATCAGTATTTAAAGTTCCGAAGATTACCCCCTACAACCTCACAAACTTTACCTCTTTATAATACACACATCAAAAGTGTCTAGGGATCAAGCATTTTTATGCGGATTTCTTGAGATTGAGATGTGGCTTTGTAATAAATTTATGATTTTATAAATTTATATGGATCCTTTTTGGTGCATTTCATAATTTGAATCAGGAACTGTGAATCAAATTCGAGTAAAAGATGAAAATCAGCTGTCAATATTTTCCCTATAAAAACATACAACGCATTGAAGACATTATTAGTGCTACTGTTTCCCTACTACTGATTAAAACCAACGTTATTATGGAGCGGCGACGTCATTTAAGCAGGGAAGAAATGCTCAGAGCCGTGGGAATGATAGAAGCTGGTTCCCGGCAACGTACTGTGGCTTTAGCTCTGAATACAAGTCAGAGTGTTATCAGTCGACTTTGGACACGTTACCGAAGCACTGGTACCGTGGCTGAGCGCCATGGAGGACGGTATCGCTGCACCACACGGAGACAAGACCGATACATTCAAATCTTAACTCGAAGAGCTCCAACAATAACCGCCATGATGTTAGCCGTGAGGCTTCATCACTCTTCAGGGAACTTAATTAGCGACCAAACAGTCAGAAACCGCTTGCATGAAGTGAACCTTCATTCCCGAAGACCGCTACGGGTACCACCTATAGCAATGCACAATCGTAGGATTCGATATCAATGGGCTCTTGAACACAGAAATTGGGCAGAAGAACAATGGCGTTTCGTGTGCTTTTCTGATGAGTCTCGTTTTGGTATGAGACCGGATACAAGACGTATACGACACTGGAGAACCCCTGGACGCCAACAGCGATTAAAATCCTGCCAGGAAGTCCATCCTTATAGTGGTGGAACCATCATGGTATGGGCGGGTATTTGGATCGGCGGAAGAACTGAGTTGATTTGGATCAGAGGCAACCTCAACGCTCAAATTTATGCTGAGACGATTGTATCAGACGTCATCGTTCCTCTACAAGTGCAAATCGGTCCCTTATTTCAGTTAATGCATGATAATGCACGACCGCACACCGCAAGAGTTGTAAGACAGACTCTCGCCGCAGCTAACATCAATGTCCTGCCCTGGCCTGCTCAGTCGCCAGACTTGAACCCGATTGAGCATGCATGGGATATGCTACAGAGAAGAGCTCTGCCGAATATGGAGGGTATCCAGTCGCAAGAAGACCTTTTTTTGTTGTTGCAACGAACATGGGCGGCCATTCCACAGCGTGATTTGGATGAACTCATTTTGAGTATGCCAAACCGATGTTCTTGTGTTGTTAGTGTTCGCGGTAGAAACACGGATTATAAATTGTTTAAGTTACCCAATAAAATTTTAAAGAAAACTGTTATTTCAGTCTTTTTTTCGAACTTTTGTGTTAGTGGTTCAAATGTCAAAAATCCCTTTATTAGGAAAATGGCAAATTTCTTTATTAATGCAAAGGTGACTTGGTTTATCGTTACTGTGACAAACGAAAACACTTTATTTGATGAATCCTTAAAGAAAATTTTAATTAATATCAATCAGGAGAAAAGTTATTGCAAAAATATATGTTGATCCCTAGACACTTTTGATGTGTGTATTAGTATACATTATGTTGCATTCAGGAACGTCTATTTATTGTAGTCACGAAATAATTTGTTCATCTAAGATCTAAGGGCAGATTTTTCCAATGCCAGATAATTTTATCCGAGGAAGAATTTTGAATTTTGGCAGTTCTTCCATACAAAATCTGTCAGACGTCAATTTTATTCCACAAATAAAAATTATCTATTGATTGAAAAATCAGTTCTTATGCAATGATTTCAAAGTAATATATAAGTCAATAAAATCTTAGGGCTGATTTTTCAATCATCTAATAACTTTATTCGAAGAATAATTTTTGAAATTTTGACTGTTGTTTCATACAAAAACTGTCAAACGTCAATTTTATTCCTCGAATAAAATTTATCTGGCGTTGGAAAAATCCAACTTTAATCGGTGTCACAAAAGCCTAAGGGTGCATACACATACTTAGGAAGCCCGCCGTCGACATGTCCGGGCTGCTGTCGAGAACGAGCCGCTCTCGTGTATTTGAGTACGGTGCTCTAATACACGAGCGGCATGTTGTCGACGGTTGCAGTTGCCTCTGTTGGATGGGTGACTATTTTTATATACCGAGACCCCTCCGTGCCTCGGAAGGTCCCGGCTGTCATTCGTGGATCTTTAACAGTGGTTACGGGTAGTCAGAAGCCCGAAAGTCTGGCGACCAGTCTTACCAAGGGGTATCATATTACCCAGTAACTGGGTTGTGGAGGTCAGATAGGCAGTCGCTCCATGTAGAATACTGGTATTCAGCTGCATCCGGTTAAAACGCTCTTTTTCGCGACGCCGCAACGCCGCAACGCAAACTGCCGATTTTAGCGTTGCGGCGTCACAACGCGGTTATGTGTTTCGGCCCTTACAGGTTGCGTGTCGACGTCCCTGCCTCCCTGTAACTATTTTATGAAATTGAGTTGAAACAACCATTATTTTTTAACCGACATCGAAAAGGAAGAGGTTCTCAATTCGACTGTATGTTTTTTTTTTGTATGTTTGTTATCCGATATCTCCGGCAATTGTAAATCGATTTCAAAAATGTTTATTATAATGGATAGGGTATGCCTCAGGCGTGGTCCTATATAAATTTTATTAACGTTGCTTTTGTAGTTTTTGAGTTAGCTTCAATAATACGTATTTTGCCACTTAGTTTATATTGATGATGTTATAATGACTTCCTGTCACTGATATTTACATAGAAAGTCAGTAGTGCTAGAAAACTCAAATAAGATTGAAACACAAAGCGTTCTTCTTTCGGGCCTGCGGGCGGAGAGTAATGGGTAGCTCACCGTCCGATCAGGACCAGGCCCGTGCCGGACGGCGCGTACGTGTTCCACGCGCGCCTCAAAGAGATGTCAGCATCGAGGAGGGGCCCCATAGGGCCGAAGCCTGCCGGGTCAGCGGGATTGTCCGAAAGGGTTACCGCTGGCCCGGAACATAAAGGGCTAAGGAAGGAACACGGGTGGGTTTTAGTCAGTAAGAGTCTGACACTCCCTTCCGCTCCACCCAGAGCGGGAGGGGTCATTTGATGATTTCCCATCCGAAAAAAAAAAAAAAAAAGTAGTGTTATACGAATTTGTGTGGGGTAAGTACAGCTTAAAAGTGAAAAATTAAAACTTTTTTTACACAAAAACCCAATCGACTTCCAACAAAGACACTACAAAGTGAATAACTTTAATTTCGGAAGTCGGTGGCAAACAACTTTATCGCGAACCCAACGACACCGACTTCCAAAATTAAAGGTATTTTTTTCACTTTGTAGTGTCTTTTTGAAGTCGGTTGTTTTATTTTATTTTGTAAAAAAGTTTTTATATATTACTTTTAATTTACCATTTTCATCAAATATAATCAATTTAGTTCAGTACCTATCATAAAAGTTTAACTCCTTGAAAATAATCGACGATGTGAAGAAATTAGTACCATAGGGTTGTACCACGACTCAACTTACACTGGCCACGTTTCTCCATAAGTTAGTAAGACGGGCGTCATTACGAATAAACTGGCCAATTACAATAAATTACCAGCCAGCATTAACGGCCATTTTGGTAAATATTTATATACTTGTAATAAAATTGTTGTGTGTTACGCCGAGGTAACTTTTTTGCTAGTACCTGCTGCTAGCATCTAAGTAGATGCGTACTTGTATTTTTTTCACTATAGTTACGTAGCGTAAGTTAGTTTGTTTATTTATTTAATGCTTTAAGTACAAAAACTTATAGAGGTAGACTTAATGCCATAAGTATATTCTACCAGTCAACCAGGTGATGCAGAGATAGAGTGGTGACCATAGAAATATAAAAAAACAGAACTTTCATAGATCTGTGGTTCTATTTCTTATATATATCTATGGTGGTGGCAGTGGAGGTGGTAGTATACTCCAGAACTACCGAGAGGGATAGAGCTACAGCCGATCCATTCTGTAAAAATCTGAAGTGAGTTATCAATAGTGTCAATCCCAGATCCCTAGCATCAAGTGGAATGACAGCTCACTTCAACTATCTTTTCACCGTGAGATTTTTACAGAATAGACCGGTAGAAGTCAGGTTTCCCAACGTACCGGAAGGGATTATGTATAACTGGGTAAGATGGTAATTTTTTCGGTCATCATCATTCAAGATAAACCTGTAATACGATATCGTATGTCCTATGTCCATGTGAATCCAGGGGAGACAGTGACTCTCTCCGTCAACGAAGTTACGGTACCGTCCAAAGGTAGATGATCAGTCAAAACAAGTGACAAATTCAGGTTTAGCGACAACTGTCACATCGTGTTGTCATTCATTCTTTGTTCGGGCCCGAATCTACTCTTATGTCCATAAATGTGATACGTAGTTGATACGCTCGGTCGAAACTACCGACTTCGTGCATAGCGAGTAGACTCCCTTATTTGAAGTCAATTTATAAAAAGCCATATGCCATAGCAGTTATAGGCTGGAAGGCAATATAACCCATATTGCCTTCCAGCCTAATAACTGCTATAGCATACCTATGGCTTTTTTTAAATGCAAAGCTTTACTTACATCGAGTTTGTGATGTGAAGACGTCGAACGTTGTTTTTGTAATATTTGACAAAATATTTCTTATATCGTAGTAAGGAGTAGGTATTTAAGGATCGTAGCAGGTAGCGTTCTGTAGTTTCTGCCTATCTCCCTGGCAAAAGGGCGTGAGTTTATATATTAGGTATCTATTTCCGTCGTAGACCTCATCCATCGCTTTCCACCAGGCGTGATCAAGGTCAACAGCTGGCCCATTAAAAAAAAAAAAAAAAAAACTAATAATGAACATTTAATTAACTCTCACGTAGGTATGTATTTACACTAGAACCACACCCAAACCCACGAGCATCAACTAGTTCACAAATGAGTAATTAATGTCTCCGGGCGCGTTCAGTAGCCGACGCGGCATACGAATCTGTGCATTTAAAAGTATTATCATTAATTATGGCGTAGCGAGTTTTTAGCCAAAGACACCAATTAGTGAGTGGAACAGGAAGTTATGGCGTCCCTACCCCATAACACGACATATAAGGACTCCTTGATAAACTTTATCGTCGATGTCTTCATAGACTTTCAATCGAGTAGAAACGCGAGTTGTTTATGGTAAATTGTGATAGATTTGACGAGTATTTTATCTGTGTTGTTTATGGTTGAAAAAATTGTTTTTGTTTATGGTTCCTGATAAAAAGTATGGTCACATTATTCGTAACGGCTTCTATGAGTAATGGTGGACTGGACGCTAGTAATTTTCAACGTTATTTTATTATGGACCACTGGTAAAGTTAATAAAACAATGACGAACTTTAAATATTCAATTAGTTATTAATTATTTAAAATGATAAGATCGATAATAAAATAGCAAATGTGGGCCTAAAGAACACTGCACCCATAAATAAGTAGACCATAATTTATTTTCTTTCAAGAAACAGCATTTAGTGGGCACTTAGGTAAGTTTTTAAATAGGTTTTTATGAAAGGAGTTGTATTACGTTTTTAATAAAACCATGCATGATTGTACTAATAACGAATTTATAATTTAATCAATAATTTACAAATGTTTCGTAGTCCACTCCTATGTTTAGGTGTCTATTAAAGGCGATTATAACATAGATTCAAATTAAACCAGATAAACTATTACTTTTTTTGTATAATATGTACAGAATATATGTGACATTTTGATTGCTATGAGCAACGATTTTCTTCCAATTTATATTATAACTCCATTTTAGGCGATTTTTTTTTAATAATGGCTATAAAGGATAATGCCTAATCAGCTGTCAATTTTCACGCTGCAACGCTGCTCGTAACAAAATCACTCGTCAAATAAAAAAAAGTAATAAATAAGCATGATTTTTAATTAATATGACACAAAAGCGATTAAACTTAACTTTTTCAAGTACTTATTGTGATAACACTATGGCATAACAGTAGTTACATAGAGCATTTATATTGCAAACGACATGGTTATAGCTTTTCTTTTTGCGCCATAATAGCCACCATTTTGTATTGGTCATTATGATTTTTTCTTGTCATTGTTATAGTTTTTGTCGGTAAGACACCTGTCCCACCGCTGGCGATTAACGAGAAGTGAGTAGAGCTACTCGTATCAACTAAAAACGATTTGGCTAGCAACGAGCAACGAGTGCACTAGGGCGACGAGCGATTGCTCGCTGGTATGCTTATGTAGTGCTAAGCACGAATTTCTCAGCGAGTGTTCTGCTCGCTAAGGGGCCGTCTCAACGAGCGAGAGAATCGCGGCGATAGTCTCGCGGTGCCATCAAATTTTCGCCGCGATGATATCGCCGTGTGGAGACACGTTCCAAGAAAGTGTATAGAAATACGTGGCACCACGACAATATCGCCGCGATTCTCTCGCTCGTGGAGACGGTAACTTAGCGAGCGTCGCTGAGTGAATACTCCCTTTAAGGGGCTTACATGACCTAAAGCGCGGTCATTATCGGACTGCATAGAAAAGAAACAGAAGCGCAATGACACAACGCTGGTAATTTGTTGCAAAATATGAAGCAATTAGTTATCTATTTACAAAAAAAATATTGTTTGGACTAAAAAATTAAACACTAGTGCTTTAGTATGTTGCTTGTAGAATAATTGACAAAAAATCACAATGATTGATGTATAATTAGTATGGTTTTTATTGTAAAAAGAAAGTTTTTAGAGGTATCTTCATGATTTATTTCTATCGTATCAAATTAGTTGTATTAAGTTTCCAACACACTATCTACCTAGCATATATCCTAAAGAATATCATATATTTTTCTGATTTTTTATACTGTAGTCGATCATATTATACTTTTATTGTTTCTAAAACTAGCGTTTTTTGTGTTTCGGAAAAACGCAAGTTAGAGAATAAACTTGCGTTTAGCGAATAAAGTTGCGCAAGTTAGAGAATAAACTAAATAAACATGCGTTTTTTGTGTTTAGGTCCTGTAAGCCCCGTATTAGTCGGCGGTGTAAAACTGTAAACAGTCAACGAACAACTATTAGATCGGCTTTGACTTCACGAGGCATACAATTTTGTGTGTAAGTAGGTACGTTTCTTGAGCGAGAAAATCGTTGACAGCGAAGTAGTCGCTTCTCCGGCGGTGGGAAATATGCCTAAATTAAACTTTTTTATGACTTTTGTTTATTTGTAATAATCACTTTCAAATAAATTTTGCATTTTTAAGATTATACTGTTTCCAATATAAACACTCTAAAAAGTCATGTCCACAAAATCTATGATCAGTGATTCATTTTTAAAAAATCTAATGCTGTAGAAATATACTTAAGTAATACATTATGTACTCGATCTTACGTATACAATAATTTATTTAAATATTATTTACATTACTATTTGCACATCAGTAAACTTACTTAAACATATTAAGTACAGAAACCTTATAGCTTAGTTTGTTATGATATAGGAAAACGTTTTCTAAAATATTTTATTAAATGGCGTGTGGAATAATAAAATGAAAAATAAATGCATAGACAAAAAGAGGTAAAATTAGAAGTAATAATAGTCTATTTGCAGGAAAATCAAATGGTCAAAACTGATAAGGAATTGCCTCCGAAATTAATAAAATATTATAGTGCACAAGTGAAAGTATAGCGTTACAGCGGTCTATATTCTTTAAAAAAGGAAGGATATTTAATCTAAATGAACACAGATGTATTGAAACAAATTATGTTATTAATTTGTTTAAATACATCTATATTAAAGAATTCGAAGTAATACAAAATACAATTCTTTAAACACATCACAATGTGACGACAGTGGCAAAAAATAACTATTTAATTAGACAGTGGTTTGAAGCTGATTCGAAGAAGTCTTTAGACTAAGTAAGACAAACTTACTTTCGCATTTATAATATTAGTTAGAATATTTTATTAAAAATAATAGTTTAATGTGCTGAACTGTTGACTTACTTCAGAACAGATTTAAAACATTCCGTAAATTACTAAGTAAACATTATTTATTCTTAAGGTATAAACGTAAACTTATGTACAATTTTCTATCCAGTACTATTATAAATTACCATTATTTTGAGAAATTGCACATATAGAGAGTTTTTCATTTCGTGTATATTATTATGAGTAACCAAAAGGTTTGCTACAAGGAGTTCATACACACAAAGGTAATATTTAACAGTTTTATTAAGAACTTTGTTACAACAATATTGTGTCTTAATATCTAAAACTTCAGAAAATCATTCTTGTTGTTGTGTCCACACCCTTAATTCTGGGATCGCACATAACGAATAGAGTTTATTTTGAAATTGGAACACATTAATTTTTTACAAATTGTCCTTGATTCACGTTTTAAACTTTTGGTTTTCGAACACTGGTGTTGGTCCTTATTCTCAACATTCTATAACGAGCGATGCCGCCACGGTTTAGAAATCTAGAAATGTCGAGGCGTTACTATTTTTACATAACACGGTGCACAAGTTACGCGAAAGTAAGTATATGGTGTGGAAAAAGCAATCATACTTTTCATCGCTTCATTAACATTCATGTTAACCTATTATATAGTAATTGCAGCGATGGAAATATAACTTCGAATAAAAAGCACCGATACAATTTGTAGATATCGAGCAGGAGTGAGAAGAAAGCGTTTCCATTACAATGGGCGATTCAAAATTCACAACAATAAACAAAACACTGCACTTATACGAGGACCCTTTCAATTTAAATTTCGAACACACCGTTTTAAGATGGCGGCTGATCGTTCGCTTCACGCGTTGCCGCGTGATCCATTCGTCAATGTGGCTGGTGTAGAGAATTTAGTATATTCATGTTTATCGCGTGTTGGTGACTTGGTGGACCTCCTAAGAAGCTCAGCTGAGGTCTAGAGGCCGCTGCCATTGCTGCGAACAGCGGTGGTGCCCCTCCCCCGCCGAACAGCGCGAAGGATGGTGGCAGGAGGGGCCGGGCGGACAGCCTTAGTTTTTCTATCTCTGCTTCTTGCAATCTTTTCGCTTTCGCGCGGCGATTTTGGAACCATATTTTTACCTGGAATAAAAGAGTTTGGTTAAAAGCTAGTTTAATTTTTTTTTGTATAGGTTGACCTTGACATTTATAGGTCTACTTTGGTTTATAATATTTTGCGGCTAGAGGAATCTAACATCAGTGATGAGAAATTCAAACATAGTTTGGTGCGTAGGACCGTAGGTACCTATTTGTTTATGCTAAACTTACGCGACCAGTGTGTACTTACTTATACTCAAACATAATTCGCTAGTTTGTGACAGGTAACTCTAAACTTCTATAAAGGCTCAACACTTCGTAATCATTATCAGGATTTAGGGGATAGCCGTCAGTCGTATACCTATCTCTTAAAATTAAAATCCCTAATTTAATTCATTCACTGACAGAAAATTCACAACGTAAACAGCTGGCAAACTAAACATGAAATTTTGCGTAAGAATTCCTTGTAAAACGAAAGTAAGCACTAAGGAAGGATTTTTGAAAATTCATGCACTGGAGGGGTTCAATAGGGGATGAAAGTTTGAATGGAAATTCGTTATTTTTACCAAAGGGAAATTACTTATGGCGACTACATGACTTAAAGCGCGGTCACTGTCGGACTGCATAGAAAAGAAAGAGAAGCGTGATGACACAACGCTGGTAATGTATTGCAAAATATGAAGCACTTATTTAATTACAAAAAATCTGTTGTTGGGACAAAAAAATTAAAACACTAGTATTTTAGTATGTTGTTTGTAGAATAATCTGACAAAAAATCAGAATGATTGATGTATATTAGTATGGTTTTTATTGTAAGAAGAAAGTTTTTAGAGGTATCTTCGTGATTTTTTTCTATCGTATCAAATTATTAGTTGTATAAGTTGTATTATTATATGTTTTCAACACACTATCTAACTAGCATCTGAAGAATATCATATATTTTTTTGATTTTGTTTACTGTAGTCGATCATTACTAAACTTTTATTGTTTCTAAAACTTGCGTTTTTGGTGTTTAGGAAAAATGCAAGTTAGAGTATAAACTTGCGTTTAGCGAATAAAGTTGCGCATACTGTAGCCGATCATATAGTTTTAGGCATTAGAAAACTTGCGTTTTATGCGTTTAGGTCATGTAGTCCCCTTATTCAATTAATGAGTCAAAAGAATTCAACCCTCACCTGTGTCTCAGTAAGTCTAAGCGAGGAAGAGAACTCGGCCCTCTCCGCGATGCTTAGATACTGTTTGTCCCTGAACTTCTTCTCCAAAGCCAGGAGTTGCTGCGTGGTGAAAGGCGTCCGAGGCTTGCGGTTGGGTTTGTGCTTGCGCAGCTGGCAGCGAACAACTGGAGGACCACTGGGGGCGCCTGCTGGAGAAAAAAAGACTATGATAAGTATTGGTCAGATCTTGTTTTAAAATAATTGTGGTGATGGAAAACATCGTGAGGAAAACTGAGTTACTTATATCTTTAATAATAATAAAGCTGAAGAGTTTGTTCGAATGCGCTTATCTCTTAAACTACCAGTCGGTTTTAAAATACTCTTTGGCTATTTACTATCATGCTATAAAGACCCAAGTTTATCCATCAAGAATTTCTCAGTGGCAGTTCTGGAGGAATTGTGATTGATGGCAATAGGCTTGCCCCTTATTACATGGGACTTCAACATAACTGGTGAAATGGGGATGTACACCTCGGTCTCCCTTTCGGGATTACAAGCGTAATCACTACAAATCGATTAACACCCAATAATAACAAACAACTATAAAACCATATCACATCCACAAAATCATCCAAAAATCCAACATTCACTATGAAAACGTAATTAAAATTTGAATTAATCGATTGATTTGACCGTTAATAGGCTCTTTAGCGGCCGGAAGTGAGACAATAGGTCCGGCTATAGCGTGATTATACAGTCCAATGAATCGATGTTTTAATATTCAAATCGACTGAGCTGATTCAGCACTCGATGTTATCGGGCTAATGACACCGCAGGGGGTTTAATGAATGGTGATAACAGGACGATAATTTATGCAAAGTTATACTAATGTTTGTTATTGTGTGTTGTTTGTTTATCGGAAGTATTTATGTGGTTGGATGTGGCGTATGTGGGTATTCGAGTTTTTATGAAAATCGTCTACTGTTTTTTTTTTTGTGTAAATATGTGAGCACTATGTATTTATCACGTAATTAATTTACCTGTCATTGCTTTATTTTTCATTCTTTTTATCTTTTGTAGTAGGTAGGTACCTATATTAATATATATTCTAGGTGCATCGTCTTCACATATACTTAATTATATAAATTTTATTGTTTTTACAAATATTTTAAATCATTTCAAAAGAGTAACAGTGCAGTTTCTTACCCATTCTTCTCTATACGAAACGACCTTTTGGAAGGGGCGACTAGAGTCAATTCAATTTTTTTTTTAAATTTTGACTTTGTTTAGTGCTAAATTCATTTAGACATTTGTGGTGCAAGCGCCCACTTAGTGCTAAGAAATATTTGCCTAACATAAAACACGTTACCTACATATTTCGCCACTTTCAGAACTCCCAACTACCAAGGTGGTCTTCGAAGATATCCGTACACGACAACAGCCGTTTATCACCGAAACCACGACATTACTGAATAACGACCATTTTCACTAATAACCGGTACAAATACACTAAAACTTTCAAAAGCTCTTCCTGTGTGAACTTACAGGGCCGTAGCAATTTTAACTGACAGAATAACTGTGTCAGCCATTACTGATGTTTTGCACGGTCGACGTGACGTTTAACTATAGTTAAACTAACGGTCGAATTTCACGCCGAATGATGACCAGGAAACGGATGTTGATGCGGAACTCGGTGTGTAAAGGTTGCCGTGTAATTCTGTACTTGTGCTACGATTTGACGAGAGTGTTGCAATCTGTGGGGTAATTGCGTAACACACTATCAGTAGCAATGGTTTTCGTTTTGACAGTTCAACAACATTCATTGCGTTATTTACGTTGTTGAGCACACAAATTTTTCGAACATTTATGAAGCAATGGATTAGCAATATTCTTTAAAATTTTTCATATTGAGAATAATATTGTGTTACGCAATTAGGGTGCTGTTGCCTTTTAATTACCCGACTGCGCCAGAAGGAGGTTATGTTTTTCGAGTGTATGTATGTATGTATGTATATTTCTTTGGCACGCTCTGTAGCCTAAACGGCTTGATCGATTTCAGCTTGAGAGGTGCCGTTAGATTCGTCTTAGTTGTGAGAGTGACACTAAGTATATCAAAACTTAAAAAAAAGTTAAAATTGTCGATTTTTGGCGCTATAATTATGTCTTAAAAAATATTTTTTTTTTGTCAACACGTCTAGTGGGGTATCGAAATAAAGGGTTTTAAAAGGTGATTACAAAAATATATACAAAAAAAATATATACAGTAAAAGTAATTCGAAGTGACAAATCGTAAAAAACACGTACCTACCAAGAACTAAATTGTCTGCGAAATCTTTCACATTTTTGTAGTGAAGTGAAAAAATGTCAACTAACTTTTTGAGGCCACTGTAAATATTAATAATGCACAACTAGCTAATTTTAGAAATCCCTCATTTAATTACCTAATCATTAAATTATAATGAATATTAATTAACCTTACCAGATTCATTGTATAGTATAATACGTAATAAAATCAATTCGCATGTTAATTTTTCAATTTCCTTTGAAGATCATTTAAATGGAATTGATTGACCTTATTACTAACATTGCACCTCTATTTACATACAAACCATTGTACAATTTAAATATATCCATACTAATATTATAAATTCGAAAGTAACTCTGTCTGTCTGTATGTTACCTTTTCACACCTAAACCACTGAACGGATTTCGATAAAATTTGGCAGAGAGATAGATTGCATCCCGGGGAACGACATAGGATAGATTTTATCCTGATATTCCCACGGGATCGACACTTATGCAGGTGAAACTGCAGGGCGCTGCTAGTAATTAGTTAAACAATAAGTTTCGATTCCGTGAGAATATCGGGATAAAAATTAGCATAATATATGTTAATCCAGGGTGTCAGCTACCTCCATAGAAAATTTTATCAAAATTGGTCCAGCCGTTTGAGCGTGAAGAACTAACAAACATATAAACACACACAAACTTTCGCCTATATAATATAATATTAGTGTGATTACTAACATAGCTTGTAAGGGAATTGTTACTAACGTTATAAGCCCGTGTTGCTCGAAAATATATGTTTTATTATTATTTAAAAACGTGACTGGGGCAACCGGGCATTATAGTTTGGGAGTGGCTGAATAACCAAATAAATGAAGAAGAAAATAAATACTGGAGCAGAGAGGGTAAATTATTGATTAATGAGCGAATGACAGACAGTGATAATGTAAAACTTAATATAATATTTATAAACAAAAGCTGCCAGTATTTTTCTAGGCCAATCATCATCATAAACTACAAAATAGTAAAAAAAAGCTTTCTTCGAGTCGTCCTTCAACGACTCAATACGTACAGAAGGCAATAAGGCGAAGACTATCCCCTGAATGCCTATCGGCGGCGCTCCGGTGATAAAATACAACAATTTCAATAGCCCCCACCTGCGGACATATCAATGCTCGCTACCGAACGTTAATGAAGATATAATATCCATCTCTAAACGTATTTATTTTCCCGCGCGCGCCATTTTGTGCAACGATGACAGACCATAGAGCATTTTGTGTAATGGCCGCCAATTAAGCGCGCCGTTTGGGCTACTTAATAGGATTTAGTTGTCAATGTCGCGATTTAATTGGATTGTTGTAATCTCTGTTTGTTATTGAATAAATTACTTTGTTTTCGCTCGTTTTTCTGCTGAATAAATGCTCTGGAAGCCGGTAAGCACATTTCGTTTCACTGTTTTGTAGTCATTTGTTTTTCTCTTTGTTGTTTGTGTACCTAACGACGAGCAACAAAGTTACTTGTAGATTTTCACTTATCTATTCCCTACCTGTGTGTAAATTAATTAGCCATTTATTAAATGTTCCGCTGTGCAGGTTTCTAATTAAAATACAAGTTGAATAGTATTAATGTTTCTATTAATTTCAAATACAAACTGTGAGGTGTTTTGTATCAACATTTCCTTCGAGCAAAACAATAGACAGTTTAAGACAGTTTAAATGGACGGAACAATTAAATTTTCTTCGCATTGAGTGTCAGACGGGTCTCCCTTGTTTTGCCGAAAAGATTTTGCCAAATTATCACTTCCCAAACAATTTTCCGCATAATTTCATTTGCCAAATTATTACTTAGCAAAAAATCTCTTCACAAATAATTGTAACCCAAACCTAATGTTTGGCAAGTGAACGTTTAAACAATAACTTGTTTACCAACTAGTACTTTTACCAATTTTTATTTACTCAAATATTTCAGTTGGAATAAATCATTTTACGCAAAATTACATTTGCCAAATATTTAGTATCGTCAGTTTTCGCAGTATTAAGGCAGCCATTTCAAGCATAAGATCTAACTTTGAAGACGTTGTATTACAAGGGTGTTTTTTCCACTTGGGACAAATTCTAAACAGGTAATTATAATATTAAGTATTCTGGTAGTATTTTTTAAAATAATTAATCTCGTCTAACTAGTTCAGTTTCGGGTAGACTTTTTTTTCCATTTTTTTTTCTTCTATATAATCTAGTCGTTTCTGGCACTCGCCGGCCGCTGCCGCGGCACCGCTCGCTTCGCTCACTCGGCTCGTGCGTAGGAGGTCACAGTTTTAACCTAACCTAACCTAAGCATTTTTTTTTAATAATTAACCTCGTCTAACTTATTCGGTTCTCGATAGCCTGCTAAAAATAATCTATTTTTTCCATATTTTTTTTTCTATATAATCTAGTCGTTTCTGGCACTCGCCGGCCGCTGCCGCGGCACCGCTCGCTTCGCTCGCTCGGCTCGTGCGTAGGAGGTCACAGTTTTAACCTAACCTAACCTAAGCATTTTTTTTTAAATAATTAACCTCGTAACTAATTCGGTTCTCGATAATGTCCATTGCAAAAAAATTCAAATAGTAAGTTACAAATATTTTGTATTAAATAAATGATTATTTAAAAAAAAATCTCAAAAAATCTTATTTATGCCTTTATATTTTTTGTCATAACAAATCGTTTGACCAAACGTTTATTGTCTAAAGATTGTTTGCCGTAATAAATCATTTGATTAAAGACCAAATGCCTAAATGGCATTATCCTTAATAATATTCTGCCAAGTAAAAATTTTACCAAATGAAAATGTGCATACTAAAATTATTCCAAACATTGCATTGGTATAATAAAAGGTTGCGAAAATTTGTTTGGGTAGTGAAATTTTGGCAAAATCTTTTCGGCAAAACGGCAGGATCCCGTGTCAGACTTATTAAAGTTACAATTTATGTAACGTTTGCGGATAATATGACACGCAGAATTCGTGGCACGTCAGCGTGTTAGCCATCCATCAGTAATCACTTGAAAATTACCGACACGACCGACTAATTAGCAAGAAAATGCGATCTCTAGCCATTTTCCGGTAAATAAGCATTATTGATGCACCACTCGCCCGTTCAACAAGAATTTTTTCCTAACAATTCTTGGAAAATCGAACAATTATGGGATTAAATACAGCATTGTATGGAGTGTTTTCCAAATAGAGCATATTTTTAAAAGGCTAAGGGCATTTTTAACGAGTTGTTCACTTAAATGGGACGTTTGATGGGTAAAAAGTGGGATATTGACATTAATAAAGCATTCGATCGTATCGAATTTAAACTAGAATGGGTAATCGTAAAAAGTTAGTTTATTCATTAGAGCTCTTCTAGGTTTATAGCGGATGATATCAATTAAAATAAAATAATATAGCCCAATATTACCTACACGTGGGGTAGGTAATTAAGTAACACACTAACATTTGCAATGCCTTTCATTTTGACAAATCGATGACATTCGTTGCGTTATTTACGTTGTCAAGCAGACGATTTTTTTAAACATATGCAGCAATGCATTAGGAATTTCTTTAAAAATCCTTGTGTTACGGAATTCGGTTGACGGTCTTAACGCAAAATAGTCGTATAATTCTGCTTTTTATATTAAATAACTCTGCTTTATAATTATGTTTCTAAACAGTGGTGGCCCAGTGGTATCGACCCCGACTTACGAGTTCGGTCGTGAGTTCAAACCCAGGCAGGAACTTTACTTAGTGTATTTCATTTCATCACCATTGCTCTCAAAACGATGACGGAAAACATCGTAAAGAAACCGGCATCTCCAAGAGCCAAAAACTCGAAGACATGTGACATCTACCAACCCGCACGGGGCCGCGTGGCCCACTCCTTCTCACCGAGAGGAGTCCTGTATCCCGGCATTGGGGCAATTATTATAAGCTGATTATGTTATGTGTCTAGTGCTACCCACACCAGCATACTGACACACAATACAGATTGTACAGAAGGCAATCACATGTATGTACTTCACTTTTCATACCTACGCTCGGCGGTCGCACTAGGGTTGTCAACTTTGGCTTATGCACAAAAAACTATCGTGGTAGTGGCACTCGTATATAGTTGTTTGATTTATTGTTGAGCTTATTCTACAATATTAAAACAAACCAATAAACATAGTAGTATTACAATACAAAAAGCGTATGTACAGAACAAAAACATATAAAATTTTACATTTGTCAATTTTCACTATCTAAAATACCTAATAACTTCAAAACTTATTACCCTATTTACACAATTTATTTTGCCCTATCCGTTTTAGACCTAAACCTATCAAATGACACTAAAAACAATACAATATCTACACAAACAAAAAATCATGTTTTCAACTTACCTAAACTATTATATAAATCGAACTTAGATAGCCATTTTTTTGTTGCTCCATTTTTGCACTTCACAGAAGCGTGTCTCAAGCGGATGGCACCCGCGCCCGCAATACTCCCAACCCGTCCGAGATAACGTGTCCGTGAGCGGTGTTTATGTGTGCGTTGCTCGAGCGCACTTTGTATGTAGATTGCCTTCTGTTCTATCTGTATTTTGTGATACTGAGCTCATCATTACAGCAAATTAAAAATAACTAATCGATTGTTATAGGGCACTTAACTTAATAACCAGTATCAACACATTCTCCTCACTATAAAATGTCAGTAATGATTAGATGCACACAGAACGGGATTCGGAGCAAAAAATTTCACGCTCCATCGAAGACGTGCCTCAGCGGATCAGCCTACTTACTAGTCAAATGTATTGTATTGTCCTTGATATATGCAGGACACCAATTAAGTGTAGGTAACGAAAATTAAATGGCTGTTACGAGCTGTCATAGCCCCCGATAGTCATTAAAAAGGTTGATCATAAAAAGATAATGGATGTAAGTTGCATAATTTTGAATTGAATGAGTTCAGCTCGAGTCAAGAAGCGTCGTTCACTAATTACCGTGCTCAAGATGTGAGCACAGGGCCGGATTGGGAGTGAATGAATGAATGGCGCACAATTACTTCGCTGGTTCTTAGAGTCAGTCTATGGGACAATTAATATGCCAGCACTTAGACCTATAAGGCTCGGTGTAACAATGTAGTGACTATTAGTATGAACGATGGAGTTACATCTAAGCTAAATTAGGATGTGCCATTTATAAACTAATAATGGTAGGGAAAATGAAATAATAATTGAAGGTTAACGTGACTGAAAGTTCAGTGACCTAATGAAAAGTTTACAAGGTCGACTGATATTGTAAAACTAACTAAATTGCTTTTAGATAAGATACAAAAAGGATTGGCAAAGTGAAAGGTAATAATAATAGTCCTCCAGGCCGTATTTCGGCCATGGAGGCCAATTTCAACCGAGACTAGCCTTCGGCGCGGGAGATATTATTAAGTGTGTGCGCAGACACAGGTTAACTCTCTCTCTTCCCTTAAAGCGGTTCTGCACAACATCCGATTCGAATCCGAGAAATGCCGGTCCGTAGTGACCGTAGTCGTATTGTATGAGGGGTTGCGCACTAGATCCGAACTCTATCCGTCCGAATTTAGAACATTCCCAATTCGGATTGAAGTCGGATCTTTAATTCGGATTCGGATCGGATGTAGTGCAGCAATCCGACACGACCGGAGAGAGATCACAGCGGCACAACGACTTAACGTACTTTCCGAGAGACGGGGGTATCACACCGCCAACTTCCATACTCCGGGCTGTTACTAAGAAATTCCTAATGGAAAAACCCAATAACACTGTCCAACCTGGGAATCGAACCCAGGACCCCAAGCTCAACAGTCGCGCTTGCAACCAGGAGATAATCGGGGCAGTTAAATGTACCTAGATGATGAACGAGTTTTATGTTCTCGAAATAAAACATCATCAAATCGGATGTTCATTAAACCACGAAGGCGCTACCTACACACAGAAAAACACTGAACATCTCAATCCATTTAAATATAATTCCTAATTCCACCCTGTCAGGTCATAAAACCAGCGGCAGCCATTATAAGATGACGGAGTATGAAATTGTTTATTCAGAAAATATTAATTATAATTTATTATAAGGTTATTGTTTGTTAATCACGGGCTGCTGCTACAGAAGGGGGTGGCGCTTTTTACGATCCCTTCATGCTGAAGATAATTAAGACATAAAAAATATTCGCAGAATTGCAGTCAATAAAGTCTGTTGGTTGAGTGGCGGTGTGGGAGAAAATTGTGCAGTTCCATTTTGTTTGTCATTTAAGTGTGGGTATGCAATTGCTTCTAATAAAATTGTGCTAGCGGATGATGGTGTACAGGGTAAGTGAGTGAATGAGTGAGTGATTGCGTTTAGTTTTGTGTGAGTAAGGAATGTTGTGGTATATATTTTTAATTAAAAAAAAAACGGTGGGGATAACTTGCTTGTTTATGTATTTATATTTTTATTGGTTCACCAACGACTGTTTATACAAGTTCTTTGAAAAGGGTAACATGCGCGAAACTGTGTACGCAACAGTGCAACAGTCACAACTTCAATAACATAGAGTTGAGTAAGCAATCGGATACAAATATCTACTAACTGAGAAGGACTAGATAAATATCTACTATTGTAGATATTATACTTATTACCTTATTACTGTTGTATGTGTATATTTTGCCCTTTAATTTTTTATTTGTAATGTGCGTTTTATTTGTGCGGAATATATTTTTTTCTTTTTCTTTATTTATTGGTTACATCATTATTGTTGAATTTATAATTCTACTAGCAGCACCCCGCGGTTTCACCCTCATAAATGTCGACCCCTGGGAATATCGGGATAAAAACTATCCTATGTCCTTTCCCAGGACTCAAACTATATCTATACAAAATTTCGTCTAAATCGGTTCAGCGGTTTAAGCGTGAAGAGGTAACAGACAGACAGACAGACACACTTTCGCATTTATAATATTAGTATGGAACCGCGCGTTACAAAATTTTGTTTCAGTGCGATTAGTGGAAGTACCTACTCAGGTGCGGTTCGTCCAAGTGCGGTTCAAATCAGTGCTCTGAGTGGAATACCTCTTGTCATGACCAGAAGGTAGGTACCTACATATTTATATTAGGTATGTAATGATAATGAAGCAACTTTAATCAAAATACTTACAAAACGGCTGCAACGTTTTTTTTAATTTTTATGACGCACCTGGTGCTAATGGCACCATAACAATCATGAAACATTACATAACATCACGCCTGTAATTTCCGAGCGGTTAGGCAGAGGTGTAGGTAGGTACCTTTAAGATACCCACATTTTGCTAGTAATGTATAAGTCCGTATTCGTCCGTCGTATGTAATAGGGACAACCCTATTGCCATCAACCGGACACAAATCCAGAAATCAGAGCAGTGGTGGCCAATTGGTAACGGCCGCGACTTACGAGTTGTAGGTCGTAGGTTCGAACCCAGACAGGCGCTTTACTTTGTGTAAATTATTTCATCACCACTGCTCTCAAAACGGTGAAGGAAAACATCGTGAGGAAACCGGCATGTCCTAGAACCAAAAATTCGAAGACATGTGGCATCTGCCAACCCGCACTGGGCCCGCGTGGTGGATTACGGCCCACTCCCTCTCACCGAGAGGAGGCCTGTGTCCCAGCAGTAGGAACATTGTAGGCTGATTATGATGACACAAATCCAGACTCCGGGATCCTACTGAGAAGTTGCTAAGTACCCGTAATAGAAAAACTCAATAACACTTTGACCGACCTGGGAATCGAACCCCGGACCGCCTGCGACTACTACTAGGCACAATAACAATGATGAGATATTAAAAACCATTGTCAACTTGAAGGTTTAAATATAAAATGACGCTAACTGTTATACAGTACCTACCTGTGTACCTACCTACCTACAGGTAGATGAATTTTATATTCTTTTGATTGGACCAGCAGCTAATTACCTCGATTAAAGTTAATTGTATTTTTTATTCTGTCAACCAGTAGTATGTTGGAACATTAAAAACAATGAAATACCTCGCATAAAGATACTTAATTATTTGTAAAGGAAATGTCTAGGTTTTTTTTCTTTTGACCTTGTTTCAGTTAAGTTAATGTTTATTAAAGAGTGTGACTTGACACACCGTTGCGTAAAATAATCGTGGATTTTTAGGGTTCCGTACCCAAAGGGTAAAAAGCGGACCCTATTACTAAGACTCCACTGTCCGACTGTGTGTCTGTCCGTCACCAGGCTGTATCTCGTGAACCGTGATAGCTAGACAGTTGAAATTTTCACAGAGACACAGATGATGTATTTCTGTTGCCGCTATAATAACAATTACTAAAAACAGAATAAAATAAATATTTAAGGGGGCTTCCATGCAACAAACGTGTTTTTTTCGGCGTTTTTGCCTTGTGGTACGGAACCCTTCGTGTGCGAGTCCGGCTCGCACTTAGTCAGTTTTTTATATGAACAATACGCGAAAACACGGTGTTTTGAAACAAAGGTCACATATATCAAATTAGTGATGCAGCGCCAATAATATACCTACCAATAATGTTCCCACTGCTGGGACACAGGCCTCCTTTCTTCGAGAGGGAGTGGGCTGTAATCTACCACGCGGGCCCAGTGCGGTTTGGTAGACGTCTTCGAATTTTTGGTTCTAGAACATGCCAATTTCCTTACGATGTTTTCATTCACCGTTTTGAAAGCAGTGGTGATGAATAATTTTTTTTTCAAACCTACGATCTACAACTCGTAAGTCAGGGCCGTTACCACTGGGCCACCGTTGCTCAGAAACATAAAGCAGAGTTGGAATAAGACAATTTTGCAATGGAATTTGATCTTTGTTAAGTATGACATTCAGTTTGTTGTTCCATAACTTGAAAATTATCTCAAATTCTTAATTCAATAAATAGAATATTTTTAAACGAAAATCCATAAACAACAGTTAAAAGTCCAACGTTATTTCTGACTGACAAAAGCCAACACTCAAGCACTAAATTCTTGTCAACAAAGCGGCGTCCATCTTGCGTTAATAGGTCAGCGTCTCAAAGAGGTTGGTGGTTGGCTAAGCTCAAAAGCGCACACGTTTACAATTTCACAATTTGTCCGCGCGCGCTTTTTGCGCTCCCCGGTAATTGGCGCTCACCTGCACATGCGCACTGGCCGCCACTGCGCACCAAATATGGCGACCAGCTCGACGCGGACATTTCGCTTTTTAGGAGTATCTGACAAATGTGTAATTATTTATTTAATATTGTCGGCGTGTGGACGCATTTGGGCACAATTCACATACCACATTAAACGTTTTTCGGTTGCCATTACAGTTGAGTGTTAAGGACGGGTTAATGCTGCAACTAATAAATACGGTAATGATGCTCCCGATGCGGAAACATGGCGGACGTTTTTTTGTTGAAATTTATTAAGCTTTACTGTTCACTTTAATTGGTGAATTTCAATATCTCGTTATGGGGGGCGGGTCGGTGTTTTTACTTATTATATAAATGCCCGGAGGTCTATTGTAAAAGCGGTATGACCAAGAATCAGTTGAATTCGAATAATCGTTGAGCATCCACAATCAATTGGTCCTTAAGAATAGACCAATCCATTTTTCCCGGTCCTTTGGAAGAAGTAACTATAGGTAAGGTGTTAAATCTGGTGGACAGTAGCATTTATCTAGACACTGATAGCATCATACTGCGGCACCTTGCTTTTAACAAGGTATGCGGATCGAAGGACCAATACCTTGCAAAGTGGACGGATTCATGTGGACAGTTATAAAATGTTAGTGATGATTGTGGCATAAATAAAACTTTGTTTATACTGATAAATTGTCTAGGCCACAGAATACTTGATTGTACAAGTCTACAGTTTACTACTTCTTTTAGGAGTATATAAAGATCACAAGTAGGTAGCGTTTCTGCCTACTGCTCTGGGAAGGAGGCGTGAGTTTATATAAGTATGTAGACTACTTTCGAGTCCGTTGCGTAAAGCAAAAACGAATTTACGTTACCTAATCTAAATTGAAATGCGCATCAAAACTATCATTAGTATACTTTCTTAAACGATGTCCACAACGTTTCCTACCATTTAAAGCCCACCATTAATCAAACTAGGCTTCGAATCAGCACTTTATGAACGTTAACATTACATAAGAAAGTCCCCCAAAACGCCCGCCCTTCACCACTTCCTAGTGCTGTAACTGGGAAGAAGAAGTGGCGCAACCAAAATTCCCCAGCAGCACATTAGTATTGCAAAGAGGTTTCCTCCTAACATTTAAGTTCTATTGATAATAAAAGGCCTCTGGTCTTTACTTTTAAGTTCTTGAGGTTATCAGCCACATTTAATTGGGTGTCAGTCATTACAGCAGACGTCTGCACGTAACGGGGGTTCATACTCACTGACCTATTGCCATTTTCAGAGACGACTCACATTTCTTCATGGTATTTTCACTTAGGGAGTGATAAGTTCAAATTATGTACTTGCATACTTAATAGCTTCGAAGACTCGAACTCGTAATACTGCAAGCGTTGTGCCTACATACCTAATACCTTCTTTAGGCATCGTTTGTTAAACGACTAATAAGTAATATGGATTAACATATTTAACACTAGCTACGCCCCGCGGTTTCACCTGAGTAAATGTCGATCCCGTGGGAATATCGGGATAAAAAGTAGCCTATATGTTAATCCAAGGTGTCAGCTACCTCCATACTAAATTTTACCAAAATTGGTCCAACTGTTTGAGCGTGAAGAAGTAACAAACATATAAACACACACACACTCACAAACTTTCGCCTTTATAATATTAGTGTGATTAAAGCCAACTAGCTTCTGCCCGCGACTTCGTTCGCGTAAAATTTCACCATCTTAGGGGTGGAATTTCGAAAAATCCTTTCTTAGTGGATACCTATTCTTCACAAAGAACACACCCTCCAAATTTCATGTCTCTGGGACCAGCGCTTTAGGCTGTGTATTGATATATCAGTCAGTCAGGACTTTGAATTTTATATACATAGGTAGATCCCCAATAGTGGGACCGTAATAGGATGTATTATTTTATTTTTAGAAAACTTCTAATTTAATACATTTGAAGATTCCAACAATTCAACACCATCCACTGAGTGGATTTGGCAGCGGAGACAAATTTTGTAACTTGTTTAATGAGTACTACTCGAAAATTATGGAGTGATAGGTACTCGTAGATTGACTTGATAAAACAAACTCGGTAATCTGTGTTACACTAAGTCCAACGTCAAAAATTGCATTAAGATTGGAATGATGAGAGTAGGTAATCTGGTAGATGTGAAATAACCTTCTAAGGGCTGATTTTACCAAAGTCAAGCATATAAACGCGGAATAAAATTGACGTCTGACAGTTCCAGTATGGAAAAACTGTCAAAAATTCAAAATTTATTCTCAGGTAGACTTATTCTGGGTATAAAAGTTTGGTGGAATTCGCCCTAAACGATATAAATATGCTATTCATAACTTCATAAGTTAGTACTTGAAGTCTAAAAGGACCACTTTTAGGTACACTTTAGCTATCCAAGCAATGAAAACATGTTGAAGAAAACGAAAATTATTCAGCTAAGGATGGTCCACAATTTATTTAATCAAGTTGAGACAAGTCAAGTGTTATGCCTTAAAACGGCAATCGGTTTCATCTATTACCATAATAGCGGTCAGACGATTTCCGATGGTCAGGAACTCAGGAGTAGTTCAAGATCAACGTGATTAACTTCGCACCATAAAAAGAAAATATGCTGCAACAATAGATGTCAGGCTTTTATTGTATTCAGAGGAAATGGGGATAAGTAGTATTAAAATGAAATGAAGAGTTTCTGGTTTCACTGGATTTTACTCCTATTGCTTTGTAATAAAGTGAAATCTTTATGATAAGTCTTTATATTTATGTAGTTAGTTTAAGTGAGTAGGTATTTATGTCTTTTTTGTCATGTGCGTTTTGTTCGTGCAGTATAAACCATTTTTCTTTCTCTGTCATAAACTAAATCATTCAGAGGGCTATTTTTATAAAAAGTTTTGGCTTTTAAAGTTTTCGCTTATTTGATCATCGGTGGTTTAGTTTGGTCGCCGATGGATGGACTATGTGAAAAATTATATGGTTGGAAAGGGGATGCCTACTGAGATGATGATTAACCCTTCGTATAATACGAGAAACACAATGGCTTTTTAATGCATTCAACTGGTAAATAGAGTAGAATGGAAGGAGAAGACGTGCTGCACCGACCTCAAATGAATTCGGATACCTAAGGGTAAGATAATAATGATGATGATGATGGTGATCGGTTGACAATCTCAGAGATGAGACAGTGTCACGACACCGTTCATTTGGATAAAACATATCCCCAACCCGACCAAATGGCGTATCTCCCGAATTCCTAATACCTCCTAAACAGATTTCCCACGAGATATCAGAACGAAACTAGGCACAGTTCACACGAATCGAGCGTATTTTTCAACATTACCGACAGATTCCAGCAACTCGACTGGCATCTGTAATTGCATAGCGTTGGCTACATACCGATTTCTATCCACCGCACCTAATAGGCAACTTGACAGCAAGTTACACCTCATGAATTGGTCCTAATAGGCCCATATTTAGTAAATATTGATTACGAACAAGAAATTGACATAATTTACTTAATAGTGCTATTTAGTAAGCCATGTGTGTGTGATACAGGAAGCGAACAGATTTCGCAAAAATGGTCAGTTTCTACAGTTCGTTGGAAATCTATATGGGATTATAATTTGTTGTCTAATAAATGATATTTTTCTGAGTAATTATACATTTACATGTTCTACTTTAGCATGAAAAGTACCGGCTATATTATCTTTATGTTCTTTAATAATTAGAAAATTTAACGACACTTTGATAGTTATTGGGTTATAGGTCTATCTACTTCATTTAGCATTGGAATCCATTCTAACATTCATTACAAAAGAGAGCTTGTATGCTGTTTTAATGACTTTCAAACAATCAGAGTTTCACTTCACTATTATACCTCTAAGATTCATCTAGCATAAAGACATTAGACAAGTGTGACTGGTAAACGCTAGAATAGTTGCTGGAACACTCTGATTATTTACAAAGTGGTCAAAACTAGACATAAGTTTGTATAATAGAAAAATAAATGGCATTTTATCAATGATGAATTTTCAACGATGTCTGACGTCTAGAAGGCTGATGGATGAGGTTCCCGGAAAAAAGGACCACTCGGTCCTTAGGTACGTATCTTTTACAAAACTTCCTCTTTTCATGAATGTACGACAACAAAAACTCGGTACAAGTTCCTTCCACTAACGAGTATGTTGGACGAGGGACAAAACATCAAAGAATGTGTAGGTACTGTGTTGTGGGGTAGGATCAAATATATCATGTTACTACATGGCTACCTGGCTGCCTCATGTGCGGTAGAGTTGTGAATCAATCTGAGCTATTATTTTTTAAATGTAATTTTGGCAAATATCACCGATGGCAAAAATAATACGAAAAAATATATATAGTTTTTTAATATGTTTGACCCAAAATTTAGCGTTCACCGACCGTACCGTTCGCTGACGTAGCCATTAGGTCCTCCCGTGCGCAGGGCATGCGGTGCAAGATGGGAGGTAAGCCATTGTCTGTGGAGAGATGTGTAGATGCGCATATAAATTGGAGGTCTGAGCCTTCGATGAACCCCCACTTGTGAAGGTTGTCCTTGCTGCGGCCTACTTCGGTACTAAGTCTATATAAGGTTAAAATATATAAGTAGTTTTGCTTTATGTAGTTTTACTTTTTAAAAGTTTTCATTTTTTTTATGTCTGATTACTTTAGCGTATTATTGTCATCCTTCTGATTCCAAAATCTACACAAACTTATAAGCTTATAAGTTAAGCAAGAATATTTTGGAAATTCCTACTTCAAGTCACCCCTTTGAGGGAGGAGTGAGTTTCTAAAAATCCTTGCTTGAAAAGGGTGGCTTCAGGAATGGGTGTCTTGTATTATGTTAGCTTGTATATTCTATAGCTGTTCCCCGCGGTGTCACACGCTGCGCGGCTCCTTAGGGTCGTAGCGTGATGTTATATAGCCTATAGCCTTCCTCGATAAATGGACTACCCAACACTAAAAGAATCATTCAAATCGGACCAGTAGTTCCAGAGATTAGCGCGTTCAAACAAACAAACAAACAAACTCTGCAGCTTTATAATATTAGTATAGATAATCAAGCACTACTTTAAACAAAACATCATAACTTCAGTCTAAAGCAATACCAACTACAGCATACGAGTGTCAAGCAATCCTTAGCAAGACCAAACACCAGTAATAGATATATCGTTGGCTAATTTAATAGATACCTCATACACTCATACCTTAGCTGTCTATAATCATAAAAATTCTCAGACCGAAGCTTGTTCGTTATATTGACGTTTTGATGTGATTTACAGTGATACGATCTAGCTATGTTGAACATATGGTAGAACGTACAAGTAAGGAGTTTTGTGATGAAATACTTAGGACTAAAATAGCGATGGATAAAAATCTTGCTGGGTGTAGAGGTCGAAGAAGGTCAAAGAAAGAAGGCATGGATTGTGTGAGGAATGATATGAAAGAAAAGGGTGATAAGGATAACGTGACGGTTGGGAGAAGGGCAGGAAGATGACCAGATGCCTGATTAGTAGAGGAAATTGAAGCAATCAGATCACAAGAAATAATTAGAGGCCTGAACACAATATTTTTGTCACGGAAGAGCTAATATGACCAGGCCAAGCAAGAACGTGGACGAAGAGGAATATGTAAAGATAGTAGCAGATGGTGTGTAGTTTCTGCCTACCATTAAGGGAAAAAGGCACTCATGTGTATGCAAGAGCTATAATAATATAGGAGACATTGTTTCTTTGTGCCGATATAAAAGAAGGTGATGGTGGACATATGTAGGTACAGTGCACACGTCGTAAATGCTGGCTAAGTGTGAAGAGTGAAGTACACTTCCTGATTAGCATAATCAGCCTATTAATATTTCCACTGCTGGAAAACAGGCCTCCTTCGAGAGAGATTAGGCCTTAATCCACCACGTGGGCCCAGTGCGAGTTAGTAGAAGTCACTTCGAATTTTTGGTTCTAGGAGATGCCGATTTCCTCACGATATTTTCCTTCACCGTTTTGAGAGCAGTGGTGATGAAATAATTTACACAAAGTAAAGCGCCTGTCAGGGTTTGAAACTATGACCTACAACTCGTAAGTCACGGCCATTTCCACTGGGCTACAGCTGCCTGCACAAAATACTTTCTTAACAAAACGACCCTATTCGAAGTTACCACGTATATTGTAGGTACACGGTATAACCTAGCGTGACTGTATCCAATTGTATGCGTACGATAGCAGTCTACTGTTTGATTGGTTGCCCGCCAATCAAATAATCATTATCAGCAATGAGCAGTTTGTCAATAGGTACTGTGAGGCATTCTCCTTGAACGATATCATGAACGTTGATTTTTTAGCAGTACTTGCATATCATAAGCGTTATTGGCCTATAATGTTCCCACTGCTGGGACACAGGCCTCCTCTTTGTGAGGGGGAGTTCTTGTAGATACTTTTAAAACTTCATCTGTAAGTGTTGCTACAGACAGAACTTTTTTTCTGGAGAGCAGGGGTCCCTTAGCACGAAGTTCATCGAAATATCACTTACGGATATAAGATTAGTTCGGTTTCTTATCTAAGAGTGAATGATTATACGGTTTGACGGTTGTTCCTATGCCTGATGTGTTTGTTTTTTCATGTCTGATAAATTGAATTTGACACTTGTTTTGACGGATCAACTACCTACTTTAGGTACCTTCATTGACAGACTCAGAGGTCATCAGACGTCATCCGCATAAAACATCAAAATCTATCTAAATAAAACAAAGTCGGGTTAGTTACACCATTCAAACAAGAACACTCAAGAACGGCTGGACCGATTTTTATGATCTTTTATTTGTTGGACTTGTCTTCGCCCCGAATAGCAGAATAATTATTAAAACATGGGAAAAAATAACAAAACAAAAATCTGAGGCGGTACGAAGTTCGCCGGGTCAGCTAGTAATATTTAAATAAGTATATTAGGCAAATATACACCACAATTTCGATTCCGAGTATGCACAAACCGCGTCATACGTCAAATGCAGCGTGACTATATCGAAAAGCATATATACGATAGCACTCTCCTGTTTCATTGGGCGACCAATCAAATAATTGTCGCTAATCTGCCCGCTACGGTTGGCACTGCTTTTATTTATAGCTATATTATATGAGTTGATTAAAGTTGACACACGTGTTAGTTTTCTATTACAAAGAGGTAAATTTCTTTGTTTGTAAGAGGTAATCTCCAGAAGTACTGATTCGGTTCATATTCGGTTACAAACATTTTGTCACTGTGACCTACAGTGTTGCTGAGTGCCATAGTATATTTATGGTACAGTTGACTTCCACGCGAACAGACAATTTTATGGTTACAGAGGTAAAAAAGAGATATTGTCTTTTTTTTGGAATAGAAAAGGCGCAGTTTAGGATTGAAAGGGGCGAGTACCTAATGTTGATCATTGATTGGATCGGTTCAAACATGGCCATGAAAACTTGAGTGTGACGCATTTGATGGACCAAGAACCATGAATAAATGCTATTCATTCGGAAAAGTGGAAAATTGAAGGACATTGCATAGTCATCTTTAATGAGACTAGCCCAGAAAAAGGTCGTAAGCTGGGATGTGGATCTTACGAGAGGTCTAGTTTTAAGAGGCAAGACCCTACCTGAAAAAAAAATTAAGGAACATAAAAAAAATGAGATCTTGTGAACTTGTGACTCTTTACAGATAACACGATGAATATGATCATCAAACACATTGTAGTGAAATAATAATACACTAAACCAAAGTACCAAACCCACGCAAATTTACTATGCTAAAACTGCAGATCTCAAATAAAAAACCAAGACAGAGGTCTGTCAACACTAAAGTGAGGTCGGTTTCGTAAACATGTGTGCACATAGTGAGGTGTAGTTTGATTGTAAATTGTTGTGAATGTGTGCATGTGAGCGTGTATGCACAGAGTGGAGGTGTAGTTATTGCATATTTCACTGTATTGTTCGCAGCGCCATGTCTTGACTTTTTATTTGGTCTGTGCTGCAGATTTAATGGTTCTCGGAGCAATTTGCGACGGTAAAAATTGTATTCTTATCAAGCATTAACGGTATAATTTCCAATACCGAACGGCAATGAGGACCGCTGATTGGTTCAAATCATTTAATTGGCATGCGGTCGTCATGGGTAGATGGCAGCACTATCGGTCGTGTTCGAATCAAAGCCGTTTGAAGTAATTTAATCCGATTATTGGGTGGTGTCACATCACTAATGCGGGTATCTATTAATTCGGTTAAATGTTGAATATGGACTTAAACAAATTATCGGTTGCTGAGGTTACCAAGTTATGTAGCAAATTATAATAGGCTAAACCAAAAGAGACTACACTTTTTTCTATATTTTCAAGTTGTATGATCCGCCCAATCGGAGAAAAACTCTCTGAAGCGCGCCTGAGGTGGTATGGCCATGTAATGAGAAGGCCTGAAGAACACATGACTAAGCAATTAATCCTCTACATGAATTCAGGTCAAAAGAAGCGAGGTAGACTCCTTTCCACTTGGATGTCTGTAGTCAACAACGACCTGAAGCAAGCCCAAGTGACGACACAGTACCGAAACTTCTGGCGAAGAATAACGAGGAGAGCCGACCTTGAATGAACTAGGATAAGCCTAGGCACAGAGAGAGAGACTTTTCCTATATTTTCATTGGTCAACATCAATTTTTTTTTATAACTGACGAAAATTTGTGCTTTACATGAGCTGAATCTATGAAACAGAAGGCCATTTCTCGTAGTTTAAAACGTTGTAAATCTAGTCGCAATCTCATCTTAGCAACCATCAATGTAAAAAAAAAATATACGCGTCGACTTGAGAACCTCCTCCGTTTTTTTTCGTCGGTTAAAAACTCATACTTATTTATATATAAAAAAAATTACAGGTATTTTTGACAGATTGAGACAGATCATACTGTGAACGTTTGTTTCATTTTTCTTTTTGTTACGTTTTAAAAAAATATATAATTTGGTTTATTTTTTATTTTTGACTGTGTTTATTTTAGTTTGTGATCTTCCTGTACGAGTCGCAATAAATACTTTTTCTTTATTTCTTTCCCCTTTGAGAATTGCCACTCAGGTTCTGAGTCGATGGGGTTTCACCAAAGACTAATAATAATAACCACTTCTCTTTGGGTGCCACCTTGTGTGTTGTGTGTGGTGTATAGCGAGCAATGCCTGAAACACGCTGTTACGATGTTACGGGTTTAAAGAAAGTTATTTTATTCACAAATCTGTAAAAAATTGACTTTAATTTCGAAGATTGAATTGCTCCAATCAATTTATCGTTCTGTCACGCGGTTACATATTATACCTACATATCACCATTTTATTAAATTATGATGTGAGTAGGTACTACAATAACTTTTGAGGGGCTTGTGGCTAAGTAATAAAAGCCGCACGGGTCGACCGATTAGGTTAAGCTACGCTTGCCGCGGTTAGTCTGTGGATGGGTGACCATCTTTATGTAGCAAGACCCCTCCGTGCCTCGGAAAGCACGTTAAGGCGTTGGTCCTGGCCGTCATTCGTGGATCTTTGACAGTCGTTGCGTGTAGTCAGAAGCCCTAAAGTCTGACAACCAGTCTTACTAAGGGGTTTTGTATTACCCAGTTACTGGGTTGTGGAGGTCAGATAGGCAATCGCTCCATGTAAAATACTGATACTCAGCTGCATCCGGTTAGACTGGAAGCAGACCCCAATATAGTTGGGAAAAGGCTAGGCAGATGATGATGATGATGATGGGTAGGTAATACCAACATAAAGAAAGATAATGCTTGTACTTAGTTGTCCGCGATGTTGTTCCCAAATAGGGACACTGGGACACATACCTACTTAAAACTCCCCGTTTGACCCCACTCTGAGGCAAAGTTAGGATAAATTCTTTATTGGTGCGACTCTACAGCATCTAACACACATAAATATTTTCTAAATTGTATATTGTTGATTTTCACATTTTGAATTTTACAGGATTTTTACAGAAGTGCTAAGTGTTAGATATTATAAAACGTGTACTTTTTTCTTGACTTCATTGCATTAAATTAAAAATGTTCCAATTGCCTAATACATATTTCTGGGGTTGTCGACTCGCACACAAATAAATTAACTTCGTGCGAGTAGGTACTCGTCTTAGAAAAAATAATATTATTTAAAATCGACGATTCGCCCGTTTTGGGCAAGAGAATTCGTGCGAATCGACTAATAAGCCGTCCTGCCTCATTAAGCCTCAGAACTGTTCTGTGTGTAAAGATTTTATTATTGTTCACATACGTGGGCATATGAAAATTGTGGCAAAAACAATATTGCGTTTGTTTAATTGAATCCAATTTTATTCTCTTCACGGTTAATATTTTATGGTTAACATAAGAATTTTATTTATTTAATAAAAATACAGAAATTTGTTATAAATTCATCTGAGAAAATTAAATGGAGTTTGTGGAGACTGCTAGAAAATTATTCTAAAGGTGTAAAAGATACGGAACAGGGGTTGAGTTGTTTCCTTTCCCATAACAAAATGGTGGATTAAAATTGACACTGAATGGCTATCAACACTGATAAGGATAATAAAATAAATGACTCGCAAATAGATAAGTATGACTTGATACTGAAGAAGTTTCATACAAATAACCTGTTAAATTGTCAACAGTCATTTTAACGTTACAAACCCACCATCAGAACCTAATGTATTAATTTTTTTTTGTTGCTGAATGGGCCCGCTCCCGACCTCGATCAAGTCTGATGGAAAGCGATGGATGAGGTCTATGATGGAACGAGCATACCCAGAAGATGCCTAAGGCACTGGAACTCCCACGCATCGACGAAACACAGCAGGCTGCTTGACGCTGAACTCCAGTGGGGAGGGTGGTCGACCAGGCAGGCGTTGGCCCTAATACCGCAAGGGAAGAATTGGCCAGTCAAATAAGGTGTTGGGTGTGACTGTCCAGGATGCGCTCGGTTCAGGTGAGTAACTGGCGGAACAAACTGCGCCACTCGAGGAGGCTTCTTCATGCATCCCAGTATTCAGTTCAATTCAGTAGCATCACGCTGTACATAACGTAACATCGCGCTTGTAGATCCACACATTTACAGTGTGTTTGTACACTTAGTTACTACAAGTAAAGCACGTGTCGCTTCATGAGATAAAAATACTGTAGGTAATCGATTTATTCTATACAATATTTTTTCTATAATAGAATTTACTTCACTGACTACATACTGTATCAAATTGTCTGGAAATGTTTTAATAAATCAAATGTATGCAACTCCACTTACCATATTAAGTAAGCGTTTGTACACATTTATATGTATAATAGTTAGTTTTGAGTTAATATTATTAAAATTACCATTTGTTTCTCGACTTACGTGGGATCATACATTTTCTTTTCAAATGAATTAATGCAGTACCTATTTTCCAAGTTCTGTACTCAATCATGTTTTAGTGTTTTAGGCCTTGTTTATTTGAATTTATAAAAGACTAACTACACCCCGCGGTTTCTCCCGCATAAGTCTCGATCTCGTGGGAATATCGGGATAAAAAGTATTCCATGTCCTAATTCAGATAATGGTCCCATATAGGTACCAAATTTTATCCAAATCCGTTCAGCGTAACAAACAAACATAGTACAAAAAATCAAATCTTTTCTAAAGAAAGAAAGAAAATAATAAGTTTATTTGACCCAGGTTAAGTAAGGCACACAATATTCACACAAAAATATTCGCACAATATTCTCTTTATAATATTAATTTAGACAAGACCACTTGACAGCTTTTTATTCTTAGCTTTTGTACTAATTTAAGGCACATTCTATGTAAATTAAAATACAGTTCTTTTTTCATTGGTTACCTAACTCACGACTGAAGCATCACCATAAATCAAATCAAAATATCATAAGACACTTGTCAAAGTCAGGATAACAAACGGTATCGTCAAATCGTAATGATCTTTAGTTATTTTTCATCAGTTTAGTTTGAAGACCAAACACTCCGGAATTTCTGTCCATCCCTAAGTTTACTGTTAACGTAAAACTAAATAAGGTGTTGCTATTTTGTTAATTGTTGTTTTGATAAACGATTAGTTGTCAACGCCATCTACCGGGCGTTTGTATTAATGATACAGGAAGCTTCGGTAAGGTTAACCAAGCAGTTGGTCGTATTTTTTCGGATATGTGTAAATTTTTAGAACGTTTGTCTTTGGACTGTTTGGTCAAAAGCTTTAGTAGGTAGGTATGTGTGCAGGCCAAAAATTAATATTTGCACTAGGTACCTTAGAAGACTTGCTCAGGGTCTATTTAATGATACAACGTTATGATTATTATGCTTATTCCAAACGAGCGCGTTTATTCATCGTGCTTATTCCATCACTCTTTTTTCGAAACAAAAGAAGTATTCTTGCCTAATACCCTAATACTGAGCCAAAGACACTCAGAGGCGCTCTCTAAGTATGTCAAAGTCTTTTAAACTGGCCGTGTATGCAAGACTAGAACCTTAACAGCGTTTACGCCGTACGGCATTTCATACAAACTTTCAAGCCCTTATTTTTCGAAATGAATGAACCGATTTTAATGAAACTTCGTACGCTTGCAGGATACAAAGGTCTAAAAAAGTTAGTAGAGAACATTTTCGAAATGTCTTATTTAAAAAAAGATAACTGGAAATCTCTGTTTCTACGGAAAATTTAAAATCGGTATAATTTGGCTGTAACACTATTTTTCGAAAATGTTCTCTACTAACTTTTTACACCTTTGTATCCTGCTTATGGATATGAAGTTTCATTAAAATCGGTTAATTCATTTCGAAAAATAAGGGCTTGAAAGTTTGTATGAAATGCCGTACGGCGTAAACGCTCTTAATAAGCTGTAGCTTTGCGTTTAAAAAAATAATAATTTGCATACCTACTGCTCATAGGACTGACAATAAAAATATCAATAGAGACCCTTTCAATAGTGATGTGAGAGTCACAATATTCATCGTTAAGGAAAGACGCAAGAGGTCCTATTTTATAATTGAAATCATGGTGCGCCTACTCTTTTGACAAACGCCTCCGATGTGCAAGCGCATGCGTGCGCTAACGATGACTTGTGACGTGTACAATTGAAAAAAATATAATTAATAGTGTATTTCAAAGTTATGAAGTTCGACAAACTTGTCAACGGCGGAGTTGAAGCATTTTTTGTGCAAAGGTGATTCTTTGTCGCTTGTCAAAATATTAGTTTTTTATGGATTCGATTTGGAAAGCCATTGCTACTGTAACCCCCTTACTAATAAACGTTGTATATCGTCTGTAGATATAGTTAGTTACACAACGCTTTGTCTTCTTCTTTCGAAAGTCAAATTACTGACGACTACCTCGCAATTACCTCGCTGTTCAGTTTCGGGTTTTGTGAAACATTCCTGTATATATAACGCACTTAGTTAAAATAAATGCTCCTTCAAACAGGCGCGACATGCGATAAAATCGCGCGCGACACAAAGGCACCACAAGTCGCGCAACAAGAGGTGCCTTTATGTCGCGCGCGATTATATCGCGTGTCGCGCCTGTTTGTAGGAGCCCTAAAGTTATTTCCGAAAACACTTATCATTGTCAGGTGATTAGGTTTATACTTAAATATCAGATTTTTACGAACAATAAATGGGAAGTTAGGAACATAGAATTTTATTTTTTTAGCAAAGATCTGACCTTTCACTTTGTATAGGTAGATAGATACAAATTAAATACAAAGCGCACTCACGTAGTGGACTTATACTGGTTTACAAATACTGTAAACACAACATTAGTACCTAAGTAGCAGTTTCTAGTCTCTTTAGTTTAAATTCAAAATGAATTCCTAGCAACTTTTACTGAATTGTTTGCTAATTTAACCACAGCATCAAGGTTGTATCTATAAGTAACGTTACAATTTCAACGTTCTTTCTACACAATGTTGAGTATTACGTTTTTTTTTGTTTAAGTTTGACTTACCTATCTAGAATAAGGCACTGCTCAAACGTAGAATACGATAATACGCTCAGTTTTTTGTCGCACAATTAAGGGTACGTACATACCTATAGCAAGCCAAAAAAATTAATTGTGTATATACCTACATATAGTCAAATGTTCAAAAAAAGACTTATTCAAACATATATATTTTATAATTAATTAAAACTACAAAATTACTTTTATTCTGGTGGTCAGTCGATTCAACTAATATCAAACGAATCGCTGTTTTGAACCTTATTTGTAACCGCGATGGGCTATTTTGAAGAATTATAAAAAATCATTTCATACAACACATCATCATCATCATCTGCCTAGCCTTTTCCCAATTATATTGGGGTCGGCTTCCAGTCTAACCGGATGCAGCTGAATACCAGTATTTTACATGGAGCGACTGTTTATCTGTCCTCCACAACCCAGTTACTGGGTAATACGATGTTTCGGCCTTTCTTCTCAGAGTAGTCAGATAGGAAACGCCGACCTCATCTAGTTTAAAAAAAACATGATTGACGTGTAAAAGTGTTTGTAAAAACCTAGTTACAAAAATAAAATCATTTATCATTTATGATGAAGTTAGGCGGGTAGGTACAGTAGGTACCTACTTAGTTACCAATTTATGGTTTGCAGAGAAGTCATTTATTTATTTTATTTCTTTAATTAAACATTAGCAACGAATGATGCATCACGTGATAGACATTTTCACCTTATGTTTATTTCTAAGCAAAGTACCTATGTATTGGTTGTGGTTTTCCTCACCTCATAGATACCTGTTATATTGTTTATAATATTATTTATTTTAACTTTTATATAGGTAGAATGAGGTTTTCTTTGTGGCAGTATTTTAGTAATTTTTTTCGGCATGTTTTTGTTAAATTCATAATAGCTCCCCGCGGCCGGGGATTATCGGGATAAAAAATATCCTTTGTCCTAATTCAGGTCATTGTCTATCTATGTGCTAAATTTCATTTAAATCCGTTGAGTAATCGTTTTAGCGTAAAAGCGTAACAAACAAACATACAAAAAATCAAATCTTTTCTCTTTTATTTAGATTAAAATTAAAAATGACTGCTTCTTTTATTTTTCACTAATTCTACCTTAATAGAATTGATGTAAACATTAAATTATGCATTGGATTTTTAATATACATAACTGAATGTTATTCACGTTTGAACATGTTCGTCGATCAATCATTCATTCTAATAACAATATGCATCATTCATTCTGAATGAATTATTTAAATTGTTGTGTATAAATAGGTAAATCTTATGATAAGTCAAACTAATTGCTTTAGTAATTCATCCTTGCATAGTTTAATAAATGAGTTTGTTATTAATATTTTATGTATTTGTAAATATATTAAGTATTTGTTTATTCAATTTATTTTTCATTTAAACTAATAGGTACCTATTTTAAAGAAAAAAGATTTGTTTTTTTTTGTATGTTTGTTTGTTGCGTGTTCACGCTAAAACGGCTGAATGGATTTGGATGAATTTAGGCACATGGGTAAACCAAAATATAGATTAAAATATTTTTAGTTCTTAATATATTTTATCATGACAAGTTTCAATTTAATTTCAATCTTGGTAGGTAACTATGTATTATTGCATATTTTTGAATTGTTGAACTATTTTTGGACGTGATATTGTGCGCTCTTATATTTTCTAACGTGACTATATTAAGAGGTGACGGGGCCTGCGAGGAATGTGAGAAATAGGTATTTGAAGAAACTATTGCCGTCCGTATAGCAAGCTGAAGTGGCAGTGGGCCGGCCATATCTGGCGAAGAACCGACAACCGCTGGGGTAAACGAGTTCTTGAGTGGAGACCGCGACTCGGAAAACGTAGTGTGGGACGCCCTCCGGCCAGGTGGGATGACGATCTGCGAAAGACTGGAGGCAGATGCTGGATGCGTCAAGCTGAAGACAGGGCGCTATGGCGCTCATTAGGGGAGGCCTATGTCCAGCAGTGGACTGCTATAGGCTGATGATGATGATGATGATTGCCGTCGCCTTACCTCAAGTCTGCCCCCGTAGTGTGTGATACAGCTGCAGCTCAGACCGAAATTATCACAAAATTTTGACAAGATCGACGTTTCGTATTCCCCTTTTTTCTCCTCGAAAACTGAGCCGATTCAATTATTTTTTAAATTAATATTTTAAGAAAGAGTATGTTTAGGTTTCTATAATTTTTTTTATTTTAAAAACTTTTCTAATAAGTCTGGTAGTTATCTACTCATGGCGGTAAAAATAGGGCATTTTTTGTAATTCTTAGAGGGTCATATTTTCTTTACTAATTAGTTGCTGACAAAAAGAAAATGACAGGGACGTGATTACAGCAGACTTTGACTTTATGAAAAAAAAAAATTTGCTCTAGAGACATTATTCAGGAAGAAAAAAGGGGAATACATTTGTATGGAGAATAACACAGCGCAAGTAAAAGGTATGGAAATATGAAGAAGCTTTTAAACCGTCCACGATAATGTTGTAACGTGCACTGACGTATTTCCATACGATAATAACCTCATGTTAGAAATTAGAAAAGCGCATATTGGTCATTTAAGCAATATACTCTTTTTTTTCATTTAACATCACGAACAATGTGAGAACAGCACCCTTATTGCGTAACACCCTTTCAATCTCAATCTGAATCATTTGGAAGGATATTGCTAATCCATTGCTTTATATCTTTGAAAAAATGGTCTACTTAACAACGTAAATAACGCAATGTACCTATGTTGGTGAACTGTCAAAAAAAAGCTATTGCTACTGTAAGTGTGTTACACAACCGGCAGGAAATTAACAGTTAATTGTTATGAGCTAAGCATGTATTGCTTAGCTCATAACAATTAACTGTTAATTTTTTAATACATAAATACATAATTCATAATACATAAATCGTTTGGAGTCTTTTATCGTTCATTTGTTTGTGATTTGAAAGATCTAGGTTTAAAGTAAACATACCTTTCTTTTCATTCCAGAACAAATAGGTACAAACTAGTAAAAATATTAGACACTCAGCATTTTCGTAGCGGGGCTCACTGCCAAGTGTCATACACCAGCCGTTCTAACAACTACGGAAAATGGCGCTTGAACGGTTTTCTACCTTGCCGGCCACATAAGTTAAGTCAGGGAAGATCAGGGGAGTCATGGAGAATTGACTACCAACTCAAATTAAACTGTCATTCTTTAACAGTTTTCTGAAATGGCTATAACACGGCAATCTGAGGTAGTGTCTAATTAATAAACAGTTAATTTACTCGATTGTATTACACAAGAATGAAAAGTGGTCAACCGCCACAGTCCGCGGTTGTACATTTTTATGTTTCACCTCTCGTTATTGATAATTTTATTTATTTACAGGGTAAAATTACTTAATTTATTTACATCTACGCATTCTGTACCTACATCAAACTAAGTGTGGATTTCACCAAAGAAATTGTACGCGAACAGCACTTCTAAACTGCATTCGAGAACTGTCAGTGTCGATCTTCCACAGCAATTTTGACACTGACAGCCCTTGAACGCGGTTTAAATGTGCTGAACGTGTTCAATTTCACTCTAAGTAACTTAGTGCAAAAATAACCATTGTATCTTCGTAGGATGGTTGTTGTCTGGTAGCAGCTGGATGAGAGTTGCAGAAAATCGATTTGAACGGCGTTCAATAGGAGAGGCCTATGCTATGTCCAGCAGTGGACTGCTGTAGGCATCAGCCTACAGCAGTCCACTGCCCCCCAAGATCCCAAGACCCCAAGATAGGGTCATCATCATCAGATGATGACCCTATCTTGGGGTTCTTGGCATTGCCTAAACTGATTTGCACAATAATATTTCATCACAGTTTGTGAAGATCGATTAATAGCAATTAAAATATGGTGGAATTTGAAGCGAATTCGTAGGACTAATTTAACGTATGGCGCATTCTGGGCAAACAGCCCCTCCCATGTTGCTGACTGGCAAATATTTCTATCACAACATAAACCGTTTTTAACCGACGAAAAAACGGAGGAGGTTTTCAAGTCGACGAATATATTTTAATGTATGACCATGCATAACTTTTTAGTCTTTTTTTTTATATAATTACCTACTTACATTATTCATATACATGATAATATTAACAGCATATTATTGTCCCACTGTCTACAGTCCTCTTCTAATACAGAGAAGGCACGGAGCAGCTGAATACAAGTATTTTACATGGAGCGACTGCCTATCTGACCTCCCAACCACCCAGTTCATACTGCGTAACACGATACCCCTTGGTAACACTGGCTGTTAAACTTTTGGGCTTCTGACTACCCGTAACGACTGTAAAAGACTTACGAATGATAGCCGGGACCAAAGGTTTAACCTTTTCGAGGCATGGAGAGGCCTCGATGGTCACCCATCCATGAACCGACCGCGGCAAGCGTAGGTTAACTTTCAATCGACACGTAATGCTGTTATTATATAGCCACGAGAATAGTTCGTGCCAATACGATTGGATATTAAATACTTATTCCATATAATAATAATATTGTTTATTGCGGATCACATAATAAAAATACACACAATCGCTATAAAATTAGTACAAACAAATAAAAAATTAAAAAAAATCTTATGTTGATCACCCTGTATCTAATTTAATTGTAATAGTTGTAGCCATGTTTGTGAGGTTAGCTACAAATTCAATTTATGTCATGTATTCGAATAGGATTCTAACTGGAATCTAGGATTCGTTTTATTGTCTATTCCTTTTTTTTTTGGACAATGACACTGATATCTTTAGTGTCATATTATTTTGACATCTGCATATTTTTGAGAAACTGTTGCAATCGGATATCTATGGTTGCAATAGTCAGGAAATTCGGACCAGTTTTTTGACAGCTATGCCGTGGCAAAAAAAATATGATGACCAAACCTGACCATGTTGGTACATAATTATTTGTCAATTTAACACAAATTGATCAATACTAGGCATGGTAACCGGAGTTTGTTCTTCCTTTGAATGATAAAATAAAGTCTATAATATCATTTATACCTAAGTATTATTATGACATGCAAATTTTTAAGAAACTGTTTGTTTTGCAATAGTCAGGAGATTCGGACCAAATTTTCTTATTTTGTTAAGATGTGTAAAACAGAATTGGTGGATATAACCGGGCCATGATGGCCATATTCGCCAATTTAACACAAATTGCACAGAGATTGCAAATTAAATATGCTTTTGCCTTGAAAAAGGAAAACTACTGCAGGTACCTACAGTATATTCTTGGAGCGCTCTTTTTATAATAAAAAAAAGACGCAACAATAAAGAGGACTTTTAAATTATTTTTAAAGCTTATGAAAGTCTAATTTTGGTATCAACTTGTTTTATGGAGAATAAATAAAGCTGCAGCATGCGATAGCACGCGACTACTTACCTAGCATGTTTGTAGCGCGCTATACCTAGCATATTTGTAGCGCGCTATACCTAGCATATTTGAACATTTTCCTATAAGGAAAACGGGCGATGATATTAACCCGGAAAATAGTTAATCACATCTGAAACACACGATTTTTGATGTAGACTAAATACACTTGATATTAGTATTACCTAAATCAGCATTTGTTTCAAGCCTTAATCTCTTTACAGATATTTAGATTCAGGAATCTTTAACAACTAAGTACACTTACTGTTCGGCGATCCACCTCTAAACATAGGGTTGGGTGCCATCCAGGGGAAGGCTCCAAACGGCCAGGAGTGCGGCGGCGGGCCCTGGTACAGCCGCGGCAGCAGAGGCTGGGGCACCACCACCCCGCCCCTGGTCTCCAACTCCTCGTCGTGCCCATTGTCTCTCTCCTCCCGATCATCGACGTTCGAGTCGACGTCCTCAATGTCCACGTCACTCTCGTCGCTCTCAGGCGCCGCGTCAGTGCTCTCGGCGTCATTGCTGTTAGTGTCAGCTACCGTGTCCTTCACCGGCGCGTCCTGCTTCCCTCCCAGCAGCGAGTCCACGCTAAAAGATATCCGGCCTTTCCCGCCGCTGTCGGTGCCGGCGGTCTCGGCACGCTCGCATTCGAGCGAAGTCTTCATTTCATCTGCTCGATGACATTTCAATTAAATTCGCGCGCTTACCCCCGACGGCTTATCTCGCCATTTTCTTTTTTTTTCAGTATATCCTCCAATCACTATTGTTTGTTTTTGAGAATCCGTTTATTTAAATGCGCACTAGTGTCATTGAGTTCATCATGTGTCCCATTGTAATCAACAATTACTAATGAACGTAATTTGTAGGTAGGTATTTGTAAATCCGTCCCATTGTTAACGACCGAAGTTTACAAAGTTCGCTAATTGATTTCGTGTATTATTTTACGAGTAGCTGTCGAATATAATTATTACGTTCATATGCACATGGTCTTATTAATTACACTGTCCACGTAAACGAGCGTTTCGATACAATAGTCGAGTCAGTACATCACTATTGTGGCAGCAGACAAATTAGCACAATTGGTAGCACTAACAAAAAAAAAATTAAATTGGAATATGGAACGTGGATTTGAAATCAGAACATGCGGTCGCGGAGCGCGGCGCGGAAACTTGCGAATGTGTTCGGAAACGAGCGATATCTCCGTGTAATGATTCGCGTGGAAGCGCGGTGAAAATCGCGCCAGCATTGGGGCGCAAGCCGCGGCCGCGGACCGCCTCTCCCGGCCGACAGAGATGCAGCTACCGACCGAGGAATTTTAATAAGCGGCGCGGAGCGAACGAGACGACGATACAATCCGACATGTGTGTAAACGCGATATTGAGTAGGCGGGGTCCGTCGCGCTCAAATTAATAGTCTCTACGGAATACGCCTTATAGAATTATCCGCGTGTAGACAAATTGGATCGTTATTGTGTGCACATAAGGTTGTATTTAGCATGTGTCGTACAACAATAAAGTGACGTAACGGAGCCAAGCGTGTTGGATTGCAGCGGCTATTGTGTTGAATGAAAAAGGAGTAAATAGACGGGTGCTGTAGGCGGCGTAGAGGGGACTTTACGATTTAATTATTCGCGAATGCGGAGGCATTTTGTAGCGAGCTAATGTCTCATTGTCTCATTAATATCTCGGGCGGGCCGGCCATGTTTGATTTGTTTATGACGAAGGAGGTGTGCAGACGTTCAGCTCAATGTTTTGTTCGGCGACAGTTGGGAGTTCCGAAGCGGAGATTCAAGCGCCGCCGCTCGACACTACTAAATTAGTTGGTAGTAACATGTCTTGTTTAATTTGTGGAGTTTACTCGAGTTCGGTGGAGTTTATGACGTTTTTGTGTTCGAGATAGGTTGTAGGTGATATTTTTAGGGGTTTTAAACGAAATATGATACGATCGAGATTTAGATTCGAGATTTTAAAATACATCCTGTATAATGACTTTGAGGTTAACTTATTTTTAAAAGCCTCATTAAAAAAACATAAAAAAGACGTTTACCTACCTACTTACCAAAAGAGATATTAAAAAAAATCAATTTAATAATTTAATCTTTTTGTAATGGTGTCATTACAAAAATCCCGAATCAAATCATTAGCGCCATGTCACTTAACAGTTAATCGTATTACACTGATATCTACAATCTCATTGTGCATTGTCGAAAAAGATTTCCTTTCCCCCTCAGCACTAATCTAAACTCTATCACCAGGAAATAAGATTGAAAAAACCTTGTCACGTCAAATTGACGTTGTCAATTCGCAAATATTAACAAAAGACGATGTGTCTCCTAATTTTGCTGTGCAAAATTAAGCTCTATTTGATTGTAATAGAGTCGTTTTGTGTGTGATTAATGATGCTCGTCCCCCTACCCAATTAATGTAATTTAATAGCACAGAGAGATTAACGTTCACTTTAATTGAAAGAGTATAAAGGCGAAAACATTTTTAGATTATGTTACGCCATGTTTTAGATGGACATATGTAGTTAGTGGCTTTAATTTAAAGAAAGAAAAAGTATTTGTTGCGACTCGTACAGGAAGATCAAAAATTACCTATACTAAACACAGTAAAAAAAAAAAAAAAAAAAGTAACAAAAAAAAAATTAAGAAAGAAACATATTTTATTTGGGACATGCACAGGAAATAAATAGATACCGTAAAATGAGGAACATATAAAACTTACGTATTGCTAGAGCCCACGGATATAGAGCCCTAAGGCCCGTGGCTAAATAATAACAGCCGCACAGGTCCGTCGATCAGGTCAAGCTACGCTTGCCGCGGTTGGTCTGTGGATGGGTGACCATCTTTACATACCGAAGAACGTTAAGCCGTTGGTCCCGGCTGTCATTCGTAGATCTTTGACAGTCGTTACGGGTAGTCAGAAGCCCAAAAGTCTGACAACCAGTCTTACCAAGAGGTATCGTACCTATTACCCAGTAACTGGGTTGTGGTGGTCAGATAGGCAGTCGCTCCATGTAAAATACTGGTATTCAGCTGCATCCGGTTAGACTGGAAGCCGACCCCAACATAGTTGGGAAAAGGCTAGGCAGATGATGATATTGCTAGAGTATTGCTTAGTGCAGCAGTTAGTTGAACAGTGGTGGGCCCATAACGGCCGCGACTTACGAGTTGTAGGTCGTAGGTTCGAACCCAGACAGGCGCTTTACTTTGTGTAAATTACTTCATCACAACTGCTCTCAAAGTGGTGAAGGAAACCATCGTAAGAAAACCGGCAGGTGACATCTACCAACCCGCACGGGCCCGCGTGGTTGATTACGGCCCACTCCCTCTCACACAGAGGAGGCCTGTTTCCACTGTGGGTTGCTAGATGTCACATATTGTCTTCGAATTTTTGGTTCTAGGACATGCCGGGTTTCACGACGTTTTCCTTCACCGTTTTGATAGCAGCGGTGATGAAATAAATTATATGAAGTAAAGCGTCTGCCTGGGTTCGAACTCACGACCTATAACTCGTCGGGGCCCATTGCCCTGGGCCACCACTGTTCGATAATTTCGTAAACGCGAAACAATTTCATTAGACGTAGGTCTACGTTTTTTCGTAGCACGTAGCCCTTATAGCGCGAGCGTAGCGTAGAACGCGTGATATTCGTAGCAATTACCTACTACGTTATTTTGCAAATTTCCCATCGTAAAACTCGTCTGTGCAATTTCAAAACCTAGCAACTGACATTTCTCAAAAAATCTGTGTTTTTTAACTAGCTGCGCCACGCGGTTTCACTCGCGTAAATGTCCATCCCGTTGGAATATCGAGATAAATAGTAGCCTATATGTTAATCCAGGGTGTCAGCTACCTCCATACCAAATTTTATCAAAATTGGTTCAGCCGTTTGAGCGTGAAGAAGTAACAAACATATAAGCACACACACACCCACTCACAAACTTTCGCCTTTATTAGTGTGATGATGTAAGTTGCTAGGTTTTAAAATTGAACAGCCGAACTCATCAACTATTTTAGCTAGTATCACACTAAATACAGTCAGGGAACTGGATTGTTGAGCAGATTTAAACATTACGTCAATTTAACATGCTCTAGCGATTTCCTATGACTGTCAAAGATATACATACAGTTTGGATTTGAATTAACCAACGGTTAATTTGCTTATCAATGAAGTGCCCTGGTTTTACCTACTTACAAAAAAATCACTTATGCTATGGCTACATAGTTGCTGTAACACCGTTCGTGTCGTCTCGCTGTACAACAGAGGGCGCGCGAAGTGTAGTTTGCAGTATCGCGACAATGTAGCCATAGTTTAACGTAACCTAAACATACGCTCTCATCATAGACACATTTAATCCTAAGCTTAGCGCTATGAATGTCCGAAACATGATTATTTTTGAGCTATTTACGTACAATAATGAGCTGTAAGACGATTGTGATGCTCACTTGTTACCGAGTTAGGCCCATCGTCCACGACGCTACTTAAAGGTACAGTATTTTTATCTCACGAAGCGCTTTACTTGTGGTAACCAAGTGTACAAACACGCTGTGAACGTGTGTGTGAACGGCCTAAAACATCAAAATAGTGATTAGTTAAAGAAAAAGTATTTATACAGTTTCGAAGCCTACTAGCATCATTTCGGTGTTCCAAATTTAAATTTATGTCAATTTAAAAATTTGCAGAGCTTTTTACGAAAAAATGCATTGTGGGTCAATTTAAGAGTCCTAAGCCCTAATTGCGTAACACACTATCAATCTCCGATCCGAATCATGTTGAAGGATATTGCTAATCCATTGCTTCATATGTTCGTAAACAATGTCTGCTCAACAACGTAAATAACGCAATGAATGTTGTTGAAATGTCAAAATAAAAGCCATTGCTACTGTTAGTGTATTACGCAGTTACTCCGCTGGCTACTTATTGGTGATTTAGGAGCTTTGCCTCATTAGTGCGTTGTGTTGCGTCGTCACAGCGTCGACTTAATAATGGCTAATTATTAATTAAATTATGACAATTCAATTATTATTTCAATTAAATAGTCAATAATTGTTTAATTTATTAGTCATTATTATATTCATAATGACTCAACGCAGGTGTGGCATACAATTTGTTGATCCGTTGCGACGACGCAACGCAACGTATTATTGAGACAACACCCTTAGTTTGTAACACGTTACAATACGACCGACGTAACTTGGTGGGCCTGAACTTCGCGCAGAAGGCTGCGCACGAACGTTTTTTAGGAACCAAATGGTGGCATGAGGCGAGTGTGAGTGAGAGAACATGCGCGAAAGTTCGCAAAGGCTATACTCAGGCCCGTCAAGTTACATCGGTCGTATTGTACGTTTGAGTAGCGTCATGGACGATGGGCTTTACTCAGTAGTTCCGCTGAGATCAAACGACCAGTCTGTCTGTGACTGTTACGTAAGATGTTAAGGATTAGATGTTTGGAAGATATCGTTGAAAAAGGTAATAGGGTACATGCATCATTGGTTAACTACACAGGAGTTTTTGTTTTTTAATGAGAGCCGGTCCTGGGTGATCAATCGATTTGTTTATATTTGATTTATTCCGGTTTGATACCCTGAACCCCCCTTCATTACCCCCTCCTCGATCCCCTGCTAGTTCGTCTTCGTTATGGTCGCCTACAGAACACATTCCAGCAGTATTACCTACCCATTTACCATTCAGATAGGTCGTATAAGTTTAAAAACTAAAACCCGACAACTGAAAAGGATGAAACAAGAAAGTACCTTGCCGTGGTCGTACATACTTATAAGCTATAGTAGCATGCGACCACGGGAAGGTACTTTCTTGTTTCATGCTTTTCAGTAACCGGGTTTTAGTTTTTAAACTATTTTTTTATTTAATTATTTTGGGGCTTATTTCAGCAATATTTATATTTTTGAAATGTACTTATTAAGCCCTTTTATTTGATACCCAACAAGGCACCATCCCAAAATATTTATTTTTAAATTCATTACTTTATTAAATGTCCTCTAGAGGGCGCCATATTTAATTTAGTGTGACGTCACATAGCCTACAACCAGCGGACGGTCAAGACGCATCTAACGATACCTCATTTGTCAAATTAGTATAAGTACTTTTGAAGTTATGAGGGAACAGATGAAAATACATACATACCGGTTAAAATCGTATACTTACCCTCTGTATTCGGGTAAAAAAGAAAACTTAAAATATGAGTAGGTAATGCAAAATGTAGTTTGATTCTGGAGGTCAACAACACAAATTTAATCGAGAATTGATGGTATAAAGTCGGTAAAAATTGGGATCACTGATAAAACTGCAGTCACATTTATTTTTACCGACTTTACAAAAAGGAGGAGGTACTATGTTCGGCTGTTTGTATGTTTTTTTTTTTTTTTTTTTTTTTTTTTTGTATGTTTGTTCATCGAATACTCCGCCAATTGTCGACAGATTTCAAAATTCTTTTTTTGTTCGAAAGTAGATAGTTCTGAGGTGGTCCCATTGTCACCAAGTTAGGATCTGATGATGGGATCTTAGAGAAATCGAGGGCAACCCTCAAATTTTATAGGCTCACTTATTGTTTTTCGCATATTTTATGAAGTATCTTGTGTATTTGTGTATGGTTATCACCATCTCAGGTAGCTGGGCTGATGATGGAAGGTACAACTCCTTAACAGTAAGAAGTTACTCGAACAGGCAAGGACTGTTTTAGTAAATTGTTTTGATGTTTGATAGGGCATTTGCCACATTTGGTCTCATGATCATCAAGTCATGACCTGATGCTACCTAACTCCTCGACAACTAACAGCAGATATATCGTGTTTAGGCTCATTGAAAAGGGCTCGATGTGTGGATAAACGTACTGTTACTGAGGAACACCGAAGACCTGATGCTGAAGCCAGGAGCATCAGAAAAAGTACAAACCTTGAAATTACAGCACCGTAGTCGTGTTTGGGCTCATTTTAAACAGGACTAATTTTAAGTTCAATGCAATGTTGACATAAGTCTGGCCTGATGCTGCAGCCAGGATTATCAGCATCTAATCTAAAAACTAATAAAAGGAGAACTCCTCAACAATTAACGTCCCTGCATCGAGAAAAGGAATATTTTATAAAAAGGCGATGGGCAAGTTGACATTAGGCTATTGTAACTTAGATAAATTATAAACAGACCCACTAAAAAGCGAGAAATAAAAACTTTTTAACAAAAAAAAAAACCGACTTCCAAAAAAAACACTACAAACTGAAAAATAACTTTAATTTCGGAAGTCGGTGGCAAAAACTAAAATACAGATCCCTAAGACACCGACTTCCGAAATTAAAGTTATTTTTCAGTTTGTAGTGTTTTTTTTGGAAGTCGGTTTTTTTTTTTTATAATAACCAAACATGCTTCTTTTGTCAAATATCCTTGTATAAATAGACACAGCAGTATTGCCGAACCCCTCAGTTGGCTGCCATTAGGAGTCAATGGGATAGGGCGCTCCCTATCTCCGTTTATCAGGCAATTTGGGGCTATAGCTGAGATTCTTTATAACAGTCAAATTCAATTATAAGTTGGTGTTGTCCTGTAAATTGATCAGACGCGCTTATAGTTATATCTATTCCCTTTGATTCACTTAGAGTTAGTTTTTTGTATTGTTGGTAATGAGTAGGCACTTACACGAAAGAAAGAAAAATGCGTTTATTGGCATTAGGTACAGCAAAAAATACACCTTAAAACTATAAAAAACAGAAAACAAAACAACAGATTGAGAGGTTCAGGGGGCCTAAAAAGGCCACTTTGGAGAATCATAAAAGGATAACATTATGAATCGTAATATGGCGAAGACAGTCCGTGTTTTTATTTTTTTCGCTGCACTACGTAGGTACCTATAGGTAGTCAAAGAGATTGGGATTGGATTTGGATCGAATTGATTAGTATTTTAGCAAAATAACTGTAAAATGCTTCACCAATGGGATTTGATACGATTAACTGTCCATTACGTTATCCTTTTATGATTCTGCCGAAGTGGCCTTTTTAGCCCCCCGATAACAAAAAATGCCAGAATGAGAATGGCGAATAAAATATCCCTCACCGAAAACCAAAAAAACACCTTCACTAGATAATTTAAGACGTTCTTAATTAACGTTTCTATTACCATAAATAAGTAGAAAAGCAAACCTACGGGGTACGTAATAAAATTTAGATATTCAGTCAGTTTCCCGTACTCGAGAGCCGGGGCTTAAGTAAAATTTACGCAGAAATAATACGCGAAAAGAAGCAATCTTTTTAAATAATGACTTTCATATTCCCAAGAGGAGCGGACAATTTAGAGATGAGGGATTCTCGGCGTTTTTTTTTTATTAAAAAGTCGGCGATGACAACGATAGTAAGTAGGGGACCGGCCATTACTCCGCGAAATGAGTTTTCAGTTTGCCTCTTTTTTTGTGCTAATACAGGAGGCTGTTTTTCAGGTGGAGGTTTTATTTGGGAAAATGTTTAGTTGATGTTAGAAGCTAGAATTTTTCGAGATTCTTTAAGATTGTAAGGGTTTAATATCAAAGGTTATAGAGTTTAAGAGGAAAATCCAAGTTCACCTTGATGAACGGTTATATAAGTGATTGCCTTGCCACCAGGACTGTATTACGCAATTAGGCTGCACAAAGGAACTGTTAAAACGCATAGAATTAGTCTTCTTTGTTTTATATTGGAGGAAAACTGATACCGTTAAATTTTTCTCTACTAAATAGTAGATATAATTATAGATGAATGAATTATACATTAGACTAGCCCGCGATTTCGTCTGCTTGTCATTTTTAATACAAATAATAGTCCTCCAGTCCGTATATCGACAATGGTAGTCAGTCTCAACAGAGACTAGCTTTCGGCGCGGGAGACATAGTACCTACACAAGTGTGTGCAGACGCAGGTGGACTCTCTCTTCCCTTACTCTCATAATCTGATGGAACGTCACACAATCCGGCACGCCCGGAAAGGGTTCAGGCGCAGGACCAACGGCTTAACGTGCTTTCCGAGGTACCGAGTACACACCGCCAACTTAAACTAATATGAAATTCCTAATGGAAAACTCCAATAACACTTTGCTCGATTTTGCATTCGAACACAGGAATCCACCGCTGGCAGTCACCACGACCACGAGACCAACAACGGGGCAATCAAATAATTAATACGATATCTAGGATGAAAAGTTCCTTGTGTCCTCCTTCAGAGGGGCAATTCTCGTAATTTTAAGAACGTTCACAGTCTGATCACAGTCTCAAAAAAAATACCTCTAATTTCCCTACATTTTGACAAGTTTTTGACATTTGTTTGGCGCCGAAATGAGACTGCGACTAGATTTGGAACGTTTTAAGTCTCACTACCTATCTGTCAAACATAACGATAGGTTCAACGATTTAGGCGCGAAAAGGTAACTGACAGAGTTGTATTATCTTATCCACATGGATTGTGCCGATGACAACAGGAAAGTCATTCCAAGAGGTTGTAACAGGTTTTACAAAAAATATTGTTTGATATTCGCAATTCTCTATTGACATTGCTAAATACTTATAACTTTGTTTGCTGTGTTCGTGGGTCTTGTTAATTAAATGAAGGAGTTATTTGAGGTTGTTTTGACATTAGCGAGTCTTTATCTTTACTCACAAAGTGACTGTTTGTTTTCGGTGGCACTGTGTTACTTTTTTGTAACTTTATCATCTAAATAAATAAAAATGAAACGCTGTTCGTTGGTAAATGCATCACTTGAGAACGAGAATTGGTCAAATGTTTGTCCAATTTTCCCAAATGCAAGTATCGGATGAAGGTCATAGCACACATATCAACTCGGAAAGGGATCGTCACCGTATCGCCTTTCGCCTCGCCGTCAGACAGGCGTTAATCTAACGTAAACACGTAACCAAAGCGAATCAGAAGCTCCGATACGTCGACTCGGCTGCGGCTAGGCGACGCCGACGCCGCGCTTACCGACTGCGCTGGTTGATGGTGCTGCAGGCAGGCCGCGGGAGGTACGGAGAGACGTAAGCGCGGGAACGACGAGCCGTAAGCGCGGGAACTCCAAGTTGACCACGCACCGCACCGTGCTTCGTAAGCTTGTCCCGAAGCGAGGCGATTACGTTACGATTCCGATTAGTGTGCGTTGCAGCTCCCTAAGTTTTATACAAAGAATACTCAATGGCTCGAGTTGATACGATGATGATCCCTTTATGAGTTGATTGATACGTATGCAATACCTTGCGAAAGAGAGAGAGAGTAGTGGTGGCCTGGTAACGGGTCGTAAACTACCTATTTCATCACCATCACCATCAAAACGGTGAAGGAAAACATCGTGAGGAAACCGGCATGTTCTAGAACCAAAAATTCGAACACATGTGATATCTACCAATCCGCACGGGCTCGCATAGTGGATTACGGCCCACTCCCTCTGTCAGAGAGGAGGCCTGTGTCCAGGCAGTGGGAACATTATACGCTGATTATGCTAAGTACCTATCGGACGAGATGGAAAATGAGCCATGGTTTTACCTCAACAACTGTACCTACCAAATTAGAATCGTATATTTGCAAATAATATATCGTTAAAATAATCAATTGATTTAATGACGAGTATTTTCCAATATTATTGTTATTGTTAACTTCCAAGGTGACTAATAATAAAACCGTAAAACCCGTTATACACACACGTTTTTTTGCCGTGAAAAACTACGGTTTATTCGCCGTGAAATCACTTTTACACTTCATATTTAAAAAATAAATAAGCTCTGATGAGGTCGGCGTTTCCTTTCTGACTACTCAGAGAAATAAGGTAGAAACAAGCTCAGAGATCTTGGTCAGATCATATGAAGATCGTGTAGATTGATCTGTAGGCATGGTCGTTGTATGGATCACTATGGAAGTTTTTTGACGACACGGCGGCACTAGAGCACGGCGCCATAGCTATACCATAGAACCGAGTCATATACAAACTCACATGATTATTCCGCGGTTAAAAAACCGTGCCGCGTACAACAGACCTTAAGCCCTTAAGACTCACGTTTTTCTTGCAGTGAAAAGCTACGATTTATTCGCCCGTGTGTAGTGTAGACACGGTCGTGAGTGTTGTATGGATCACTATAGAACCTTGTTCACGGATACGTGTTTTCTACGAGGTGATTTATACGCAGTGTGTATAGGCACAGTTCGTCAGTGTCGTATAGATTACTGTGGAAACTTGCAGACGGACACGTTTTTCCTACGGCGCGGTTTTTACGCTGTTCCGTAGAGAAACCGTATCGTGTACAAAAGGCCTTAAGGTAACGTTACAATTATGGAATAATAAGTTGTTATTTATTTAGTTATCAAGAGGAAACATTGTTTGTTTTTTTGGGGAATTACGGAAAAATTAATATGTTTATCGATTTATAAAACGGAACTCCCACCATGATAGTCTATGGTGTATAAATTTAGCAAAAATAATTATATATATTTTGCATGATAATGGGCCGTCATGTTTTAATCAACTCTGCGTCATTGTTTTGAGCTTAAATAAGAGACTTACCGGGTCGGGAAAAGAATGATTGGATTTTTCTATTAACAATTCCTTAGTAACAGTCCGGAGTTTTGAAGTTGGCGTTCGGAAAGCACATTGATCCTGCGTCGGATCTCTCCCCGCTCGCGTCAGACTGGCTGTCCCATCAGACCATGAGAGTAAAGGGCCTGTAAAGGAACAGAGAGCGCACCTGTGTTTACGCACACATTTGTGCACTATAATATTATTTCCTGCGTACTTGGATAATCTCCGTTGAGATTTGCCACCACTTGGTGACCGAAATTGGTCGGGAGGCAATTACCTACTTGACAAATGAAGTTAATTTTATAAACTCAATTTTCGTCGATGATTCTTCAATTACAAATAGTAATGTTGTACAAAACATATTTGTTGGAACAAGTGTTGGTGAGATATAAAGTTGAAACATTCTAGGTAAATACCTACATAATGAATGTGTTACCAATTCCTATAAGTGAGTGATTGCGTAAGAATTGAGCTTGAACAGGCTTTGTTTACACTTTAAATCAGATATTTTTGGACCAGCACCTTAATTGCGTAACATAGATACTATGAATCACAATCTGAATCATTTTGAAGGATATTGCTAATCCGATGATTCATGTGTTCGAAAAATTTGTCAGCTCAACAACGAAAATAACGCAATGAATGTTGTTGAACTGTCAAAATTAAAGCCATTCCTATCTTACGTGTTACGCAATTACCCGGCTGACTACAGATTCTTATTTAAATGAGTATCTTGTTTAGTAAGTATTAAGACTCCTACAAACAGGCGCGACACGCGACGCGAATCGCGCGCGGCACAATGGCATCGCAAGTCGCGCAACGAGCGGTGCCTTTGTGTCGCGCGCTATTCGCGTCGCGTGTCGCGCCTGTTTGTAGGAGCCTTTATGCCATCAGCCGACGTTTAATAAACACGACATCATCCGCCTAGCCTTTTCTGTTTCCCAACTATGTTGGGGTCGGCTTCCAGTCTAACCGGATGCAGCTGAATACCAGTATTTTACATGGAGCGACTGCCTATCTGACCTCCACAACCCAGTTACTGGGTAATACGATACCCCTTGGTAAGACTGGTTGTCAGACTTTCGGGCTTCTGACTACCCGTAACGACTGTCAAAGATCCACGAGTAACAGCCGGGACCGAGGCACGGAGGGGTCTCGGTGTGTAAAGATGGTCACCCATCCACAGACCAACCGCGGCAAGCGTAGCTTAACCTGATCGATCGACCTGTGCAGCTGTTATTATTTAGCCACGGACCCCTCACCCCCCTTTAATAAACACGACATCAGTAACTAATAAAATCAGTAGTAATTTCCTGGCGTCACAACAGCCTGTAGCTTCAGTCCCATAGAAAAGCGGCAACGTAATAAAACGTGCGTCGCGTCCTACCGCTCATAGTGGGCCAGTTGTAACACTGCGTGGACATAATTTGATGAAGTTCGTGTTTTTTTATCTTCATTATATTTATTCAATTAAGTATGTTTCTAGATTCAGATTGATTCTGAATAGAGCTGAAAATTCTGAAATATTGAGATAGGGCTGAAGGAAAAGTAGTAAATCTTGTGGCCACACGTGAAAAATCTGTTAAAAAAATTGTAGTGAGAATAGAGAAGAAAAAGAGGTCGAGAGAAGAGGAGGGGGCAAACGGGGGATTTCTTTTTACATATTAATAATATGTGAAGTGTTCCTGAAGTGCACTCGAAAACTCGAATACCCAATATCTAAAAACTGAAACTTTGAATTACCTGCTTATCGTATTCAGAATCGACGAGGGAAAAAAGAGTTGCAGGTTTCTAAAATCCCTGGGTTCCAGGAATTCGTTGTTTTCAAACTAAAGGATTTTGCAACTACAAAATTCATCACCCAAAAATCCTTCCAAACAATTTGAAAGAAAGAAATATATTTTATTTGGGATATGCACAGGAACTAATAGTAAAAAAGAGCATTTAAAACCAACAAAGTTACATTAAAAACAAAAAATAAGAAAATTTGGTCCACGTTATTTTTAATAAATCCCACAGTGCGCTGTCATCGTAAAAACATTCCCTGGCTTAATATTCCACAATTGCTACTTCTATAAGTGCACGGAAGCTGCGGTGTTTTACCTAACGATGCAGGAATAACCGTGCTTTAAATATAAATAGATATAATTGGGTTTGAAACGGACAAATTAACGGTTAATTGGGTAAATAAGTAAATCGTCTTCCGAGCCTTTTCCTAACTACGGTGGGGCCGCCTTCCAGTCTAACTGGATGCAGCTGAATACCAATATTTTACATGGAGCGACTGTGTATCTGACCTCGAGAACACGATACCCCTTGGTAAGACTGGTTGTCAAGACTTTTGGGCTTCTGACTACCCATAACGACTGTAAAAGAAGTCTTTTACAGTTCGTAAGTACGAATGACCGTCGGAACCAACGGATTCACGTGAGGCACGTGAGACACGAAGTGGTCGCGACATGAAATGGATGGACACCCATCGACAAACCGACCGCGGTAAGCGTAGCTTAACTTTCAATTGTTATTTTATAGCGACGAGAACTGAGAAGACTGGATGTCAGAATTTTGGGCTTTTGAATAAGAGTAACCACCGTCAAAGATCCCGGAACCCAAAATCTAAAGCCGGCATCGGCACTTGCGGCTATTATCCATTAAGCCGCGAGCGGATTGGGTAAATAATGAATTATCAAAAAAACTAACAAACTCTTCAGCTTTATCTAAATATATAAAATTCAAAGTCCTGACTGACTGATATATCAACGCACAGCCTAAACCGCTGGTCCAAGAGACATGAAATTTGGAGGGCGTGTTCTTTGTGAAGAAACACTATCTCAGAAGATACCTATTTCATGAAAAGGGCTTTTACAACTTTTTTTGGTCTTTGGTTCGTTTTGGGAAATATATTTAGAACAAATACTAGGACCTCCTACATACATACTATAAAATGAAAAAGTAATAATACAAGACTATGTACCTAACTGCCTCGAAAAAATCAAATAAGGCAAAACATTGTAACTCGAGTTGCAGTGTATTGGATATACCTACACGACAGAGTAGGTATCAACTAACAAAGGGTTTTTCGAAATTCCACCCCTAAGAGGGTGAAATTCCACGCGGACGAAGTCGCGGGCAGAAGCTAGTTATTAGTACATAGATGCAATATGAAATCGTCTCTTTGATCGGTGCTTCAATTAGTTTCTTCCACTCTCTCTAGTGCTAGTAATTTTCAGATAATAGCGCTTTTTGCCTTTTCCTCTCGCAGTTTTTCAGGAAAATGTATGCAAAATTAAGACCAATCTAATCTGCAATCGGTATTATGAAGGATCTGACATACCCATTGTTCCCTTGTCAGTTCAACACTGCGAAAGCTGAATACCCTAAGAAATGACACCAGTATCCGTCTGTCTGTTCTAATGGTTCTTCACAAAAACTACGCAAGGTTTGTCGATCTCTGAAGATAATTTCTGTATTGTTTGAGGAAATTTGAGTTGTAATTGTTCAATATTTCGCATTAGTTTTTTTTTGTCGACAAAAGTGATAGTTACCTTTGAATTATTTGAATGAAGAAGAACATGGAATGTTCAATGATTTATTTATTTAAGTTTACATGCACTACATTACATTATAATTTTTTTTTGACATTTATTAAGAATTTTATAATTTTATTCTATTAGGTATATTATATTACAAATGTTACCCGAAATAAATGAATTATTATTACAGACTAGAATCCCAAGGAAGAGAAGAAGGAGAGGAGATTCAATTGTATAAAATGAGACCTGACATTGTTTTGTTTAGTTCAACTTTCCAGACATGACACGAAAAGTTTGTGATATCACCTCTATAGTCGGACATTGCTAATAATGACTCTATTCCAACAAATTTGCCAACGAATGGACGAAGATTTTGTCGGCATGTCAGAAGTACTGTGAGAGGGATGTATGAATGTGTTTTTAACTACATCAAGCTACCCGAAAGTGTCAAATTTTTCCAATCAACTTTGAACCTTATGCTTTAGCTATAAAGTTGAAAATCTATTAAATAAATTTGACTTATTGTGTTGATGAGCTGGCGTCTGTACCTATTTTCTTTCTTTCTAACATAAACAGATTTTCCGAACAAGAGTCTAATTTAAGATACCTAAGTTGATCATCATCAGCAATTTGATTGATATATCCAAAAATAATATTTACGCAATGTCATTACAAATATGAAATAATTTTATTAAAGCATCATTATTGCTATTGCCATATTATTATGATTAATGCGCGCAATAAATCCGTAGGGCAGTGTACTCACTGAATTATTGTGGCATTTTTATACCGTGGGGTAAATTCGTTCCCCACAGTCGCAATATTCGTTTTTCTTTTAATTTATTGTGTTCCTTCGTTTTCTATTCAGATTTTATGAATTTTTGCAAGGCTATATATTTCTGGTAATTTTCCGGCAACACGGGTAAAATTGTTGACATTTTAGAGTTGGAGGACTGTAAAGGCCTAATCTAATTGTTGAGAAATCAAAGGCATGTCTTACTTAACCGTTTATTTGCCACTACGAAGAAGGATCCCTTTATCTTCAGTAAATATTCTTGTAGACATCACTGACATGAGAATAAAACTAAGAGTATTTTCCCAAAGCCTGAATTATGGCAACACTAAGAATAAGGTAATACGTAGGTATGTACCTTAAGCATTAAGAAGGTAGACAGCGTCCAAAGACAAAAAAAATCTGCTACCACAGTCTCTTTGTTGTGGAACAGATAAAAATAAACCCACCTTGTTAAGACGAGTCGTGTTTAAAGCCCGAAAACAAACAGCGCCCTAAAACAACCAAACATCAAGTCTCCACTTAACCACATCACTTAACCGAACCATTTTTAGAAGACACTTCCATTTAGTTAATTTTAAACTGCCCTTTAAAACAAGGGAGGGTCTTCAGAATTTGGTCGCATTATACGCCCAACAAATATTGTCCGAACAAAGAACGTGTAACAATTTTTGAATAGGGAAGTGTAACTAGTTCGATTTTTAAATAGTCGGGGCGCCGCCCGGTTAAAGGAGATTATGGCGTTTTAAGCGCCATGTTTGTTTTTACGAAAATGGAACGTGTTTTGTTTTCGCATTAGCACCTTTTACTGTATGTTTCGTTTGTCGACGTGTGTGGTCGGGGGCTTATGATTACAGAGTGAAGTGCTTTCGGATTGCCTTCTCGGTCGATTGAGTAATTTTTGTGTGTTCACTTAATTTATGATTATATGAATTAAGATGTTTAATTTATAGGTAGGTACCCAAAATATTCGTACGGTACTTCAGGCTAGTTAGAGTGACATCTTCGCCGGGTGGCTGGTAGCAGCTGGATGAGAGTTTCCGAGAATAGAGCTAATTGGCGTGCAATTGGAGTGGCCTATTTCCAGCAGCGGACTGCTGTGGGCTTATGATGATGACCCAAAATGATCGTAAATGAAAAACCCCTTTTATTTAATTTAGCCGTTATCTTTTAAGGGGGAAGCGATAAGGTAGCCCGCGAAATTCAAATTTTCTTAGGTTTTTTGCAATTTGCTGGTCAGTATTAAGTTGTACCTACGTTGATTAAAATATGATTCGCGACCGTAACAAATATGTATTTACAGAATTATAATCATTAGAATCAGTAATACAACTTGTTAAGTTAGTATAATCCTAAAATGTCAAGATTTCATGAATTAGTAATTCAGTAGGATTACTTGGTGTTAGAGAGTTGTGTTGATGACTTTAATTCTGTAAATACATATTTGTTACGGTCGCGAATCATATTTTAATCAACGTACCTACCACCGGCTAATTGCAAAAAAAAAAAAAGAAATTTCGCGTGTTACCCTGGCGCTTTCGCCTTAACAAGCAAAATCTATGTAAGTTATAATATGTATTTTACTTTTAATTTTATGAATCGGTAAAAAATAACGTCATGTTTTTCTTATCAAGCTGGGTGTATAATAAAATTAAAACACCGACAAAGATTTTTTTTTAAAACAGCAATTCCATAAATAGTTATACAAAAGAAAACAAGATAATCCAGGCAGTTTTTAAAATCGCATTGATCGACTCAATTTTTAACGCGTGCTTCAGAGATTCAATACATTTTTGTCAACAAAAGACGTCTTTACACCTTTTGATAAACGTATATTCTTTTGAAAACGCCAAAAAAATGTCATTGATCCAACAAACTTACGCTGTTTCCATATTTTCCCATTTCGCTCTTATTTTGAGAGCGTTAAGTGCGAAGATTCTGCAAATTTTAGATTGTTAAGTGCAAAAAGTTATGGTAAAAAAGTTTTATATGACATCTTCTTTCCCGTGAAGATGTCTAGATAATATTAGTGGCTTATAAACGGTTGTTCATTTCAATGGGGTCCCATAGACCCCATATAAAAGTCTTTAGAGCCAGGGAGGTCATGAATGGGTGACGTTTTTCCATGAAGATGGTCCTTAGTTGATAAATACGCGACTAATCAAATTATTTATGGCATTAAATCGTAATAAAATGTTGTGAACATCTGCACGGCGGCGTTCAACGCTTTTGTTAAAGATTTGTTTGAAAAAAATAAAGGGTTGGTGTTTTTGTGTGTGACGGTTTAATATCATAATGGTTTAGTCAAATTCAATGTTATCTGGTGTTATACGGGTACTTAAACACGGTTAGAATCTTAAAATCTTCATAAACTCGTTTTGTGACTTTAGAGAAATTTTATACAATTAAGTGAAGCACATAGCATAATCAGCCTATAATGTTCCGAGTGCTGGGACACAAGCCTCCTCTCGGCCCAGTTCGGGTAGGTGTCACGTGCCCTTGAATTTTTGGTTCTAGGACATGCCGGTTTCCTCACGATGGTTTCCTTCACCGTTTTGAGAGCAGTGGTGATGAAAGTAAAGCGCCTGCTTGGGTTGAGACGTGAAAAATTAAGTGCAAACGGCAATTAAATTTTTCACCTCTCTTGTAATTAAATCGTCCATTGTTAGTTGATGTAGGCACTGCGTTTGTAAGTACTTTCCTAATTAAATTAACACCTGGGTCGTTTATTACGAAAAAAAAACAAAGCTACATTACAACAGCTTGGCAGAATTCATGGAATGTAATTTTACTTTGTTCTCGAGCTCATTGTATCGCCGTTTCCATTAATTAACCTTCTCAATTCGTTAATCTACTCGCATCTCGATTACCCTTAAACTTAACTTCTCGATACCAACATTATCGATTCGAATAATCGATTTGAAATATCACGTGAATTGCCAAATGCTCTATATTTGGAACATTGAACGATTGAACGAACATTAACGCGGCACCAACAGGGTAAACGGTCCCGTTTTCACCTCATTAAGCCCAAGTTAAGGACCCTATTATGTACTTTATGTATTCCTAAATTACCCATCACTTAATAGGGTAGCCAACAACGGGGGAGCTTACCCTTCGACCGTTTTAAAATGACCTTCCTGGTTCTTCTTGTGGGGTAATTGTTTATCTAAAGGGGGGTAAGTAATGATCATTTGGGAGGTCTAGATATAGTGGATAATTACTAGAGGTGGGGTGTTTTAAAGTGTTCGTATGATTACTGGCCTGTTCAAATTTAATGCCCGTTTGTCGTTTAGTGACTTTATGTTCTACAAGTTTGGAAATTGGGTGGTAAGTAGGTGTATCGATGTATTCTTGTACGTTAACAAGGTACTGTAGAACGCGGAAATGGCACTTAGTTATTTAATTTTTGAGATAATTATAAATTCGTAATTTCTGGAAATTGTTATTGGTGTATTTCTTAAAAGCTGCTGGTACCTTACTTTTGCAATATACAGGGTGGCGGGGAGATCGACGCGCAACCTGTAATCATGCATTCAGTTGTATGATTCTAGGTCAGAAGAAACTGTACCGGTTTACTAACAGTTGATAAGCCCATGAACCGTTGGTCAACATTATCTTTAGATTTATTCCGGTTTGCTGTTTCTTAGAGTGCAATTTATATATTTCATAGACCTACGCGGTCAAAATGTATGGTTTTTTTTTATAATTACGAACAATTTTGACGTAGAGGATTCAGAATTATTTACTCAATCCATTATAACAGGATGTGCGTCGATGTCTTGCCACCCTTTAGACTACATACCTACAGAACATCATGTGTGGTTTATGTTATAAAATTATAATATACTAGCAGCGCCCCGCGGTTTCATTGCCATAAGTGTCGATCCCATGGGAATATCGGGATAAAAACTATTCTATGTCCTTCCCCGGGATGCCATCTATCTCTCTGCCAAATTTTATCGAAGTCCGTTTAGTGGTTTAGGCGTAAAAAGGTAACATAACATACAGACAGACAGACCGAGTTACTTTCAAATTTATAATATTAGTATGGATATACGATTATCAATCAGAATCCTCAATATTCCATCACAATAACAAATGAAAAATCGTCTCTAATTTGTTTTAAATACCTTTTCCATTCACCCATTCGAATGAACAAATGAATGATAAATTCGCTGAAGACCACATTCTTAAGTCGCGAAATGACGTCGCTAAAAATATAATAGGTAGGGTGTCCACGCTTTATGGGTCGATATTAGAGACCCCAGATGTCCAAACAACAAGCGTTTGGGAGTCTGCGAGACCTATTGTGTGAGATGACAAACGTACACCTATTGTTAAACTGTCCCATTATTAAGAGTACTTAATATACTACTGGTTAGGGTAACAATAAGTTAAGTGAGTATGAATTTATTGTGAGCTGGCTAAAAATGATGGAAATTGTTGAAGCAGAGTTGATACGCTGATCTAATATGCAAGTACGCTTAATAATAGTGCCGCGCTTTTCTATAACTTAGATACCTACTTAAATTCGAGATCTATAATTGTAACAAAGAGTGTGGGCTAATGCTGTAAGAAGGTGATAGTGGAGCTGACTGCCCGGGATGCGTGGAAAGGATCTAGAGTGCTACGGCTACGGCGACTATGGCGTCTAAGTGACATTGACAAGGGGGTGTTGTCGGTGAAAATATTTGGTAAGCCTTTAGATATATATAAATCTAAACTATAATAAAGACAAACATTTGATTTTTTGTATGTTTGTTTGTAATGGATAAACTCAAAAAATACTTAACCGATTTAAAAAATTCTTTCATCTATAGAAAGCTATATTATCAGCGAGTAAAATGGGCTGTATTTTTTTGTTTATTGTCATTAGACACCACCTAACGACTTCCACGCGAATGCAGTCGCGGGCAGAAGCTAATCAATAAATGAATACTATGAGGAAATAATAAAAAACAAAACATTGTTTAGGAAATCTAAAGATGTCTTATTTTTACTTTACTTAGAAGGTACGTCTGTCAGTTTTAATTTTCCCAATATTCCCCCTGGTAAAGTAAATTTAGGTAGAACTACAATTTCGGGGATTGAATCGCCCGCCCGCACTATTTTTTTTCGTTTAGTCAAGTGTTCTTTCTGATTTTTTTCTCTTTGCTAAAGGACATAGCGTGATGTTAAATAGCCTATAACCTTCCTCAATAATTGGGCTATAAATGCATTTTTTTTAAGTCCGACTGGTAGTTAGCGCGTTTAAACAAACAAACTATCCTTTTGTATCCAACCTCTGTAAAATTCTACTTATGTCTGCATACCTTTCTGTTACTCATTATTGTCAAAGTTTATGTTTTTGTGAATAAATTATTATTATTATTGAGCTTTATTATATTAGTATAGATAAAATCCTTGCCACCCTACTCAAACCAGCAGTGACGTACCATCAGCGTCATTCACAGTCGTATAATGACCGGCTGATAGCCGTTTAAAAACGAATTTGCTCACTTCTGGTACATTAAACATTCGTTCACCAACGCTATGGGAGATATGTTCCGATTTTGAATTAGCTGTGTTACTTAATATAATATTATCTGTGTGTTGGGGACGATTTGATTTGTATTATTATGTTGGTAGCAAACTTTGATAAGTGTTATATGGTGACAATAAATATACCTATGTACTTTAGACGATTAGATAATTAGCCTTTATTATTCCCATTGCTGGGAAACACAGGCCTCCTTTTTAACCGACTTTAAAAAGAAGGAGGTTCTCAATTCTACCGTGTTTTTTTTATTTTTTTGGTTATAAATTAATTGTAAATCGATTTCATAAATTCTTTTTTTACTGGATAGGGTATGCCTCAGGGGTGATCCCATATAAATTTTATTAACTTTGCTTGGGTAGTTTTTGAGATAACTTCAATAATACGTACTTTTCCCCTTTTTTTTTTTTTTTTTTTTTTTTTTGCGGTTGGGAAATCATCAAATGACCCCTCCCGCTCTGGGTGGAGCGGAAGGGAGTGTCAGACTCTTACTGACTAAAACCCACCCGTGTTCCTTCCTTAGCCCTTTATGTTCCGGGCCAGCGGTAACCCTTTCGGACAATCCCGCTGACCCGGCAGGCTTCGGCCCTATGGGGCCCCTCCTCGATGCTGACATCTCTTTGAGGCGCGCGTGGAACACGTACGCGCCGTCCGGCACGGGCCTGGTCCTGATCGGACGGTGAGCTACCCATTACTCTCCGCCCGCAGGCCCGCGCCTACGGTGGCCGGGAGTCGTCGCGCGGCTCCCGACGCCCGGAGCGTCTCCCGCGGCGGCTGGGACGGGAGGCTCTCTCCCTGAGCCGTCCCGCCACCTCCTTCGCTAGCATGACTGCTTCGCAGAAGGAGGTGACTGCCTCCCACTCCCTCTCGCCCCGGACCATGGCTTGCACCAGGGCCGGGCGCGAGAGGTCGCCGCCGCTGCCGATCGCCTCTACGAGGACACGGCGGTGCTCCGCCCAAGCGGGGCAGACCTCCACCGTGTGCTCCACCGTGTCCTCTGGGCGATCCTGGCAATGGTGACACCCGGGCGTTTCCTCCCGCCTGATGATGTGCAGGAACCTCCCGAAACTTCCGTGTCCGGTGAGGACCTGCGTCAGGCGGTAGGTGAGGGCGCCGTGGCGCCTCCCTAGCCACTCCTCAAAGAGGGGTCATATCGCCGCTATCGCGGCGTGCCCTGCGCTGGGTTGCGACAGTCGTTCCTTCCATGTCGCCATGAGATCGCGCCGGAGCTCAGTCCGCTCCGCAGCGATTTGCCGCGGAAGCGGAACTTCCCCCCGGCTTAGTGCCTCCGCGCGCCACTCATAGACGCGCGCGAGGACCATCGCCTCCAGATCCCATGGCGGCAGTCCGGCAATGAGGCTTGCCGCCTCGCCAGAGATCGTGCGGTAGCCCCGGATAAGCCTTATGGCTACCACCTTCTGGGGCGCGTTCAGGTAGTGGGCGGCTCGCCGCCGCAGTGAACGCGCCCACACCGGGGCCCCGTATAGGGCCATGGACCGCACGACCCCCGCGTAAAGCCTCCGGCAGGAGGCGTTTGGCCCCCTCAGGTTGGGCAAGAGCCGCTTGAAGGCGGCCCCGGCCCGTTCCAGTTTGGGGGCCAAACGTCGGAAATGCTCGACGAAGTTCCACCGGCTGTCGAGGACGAGACCCAGGTACCTCATCGTTGTCTCGACGCCGATGTGAACCCCTCCTACCGTTAGTTGGGATCCCGATGGTGGCGCGTTCCGGGGCCCATGAAACGACATGGCCTCGGACTTGTGCAATGCCACCTCGAGACCCAACTGCCGGATCCTCTCCACGACTATCGCAACCCCGCGTGTCATCGCGTCGGCCGCCGCCTGATGCGACCTCCCCTGCGCCAGGACCAGCGTGTCGTCAGCGTAGCAAACCACGCTGACGCCATCAGGGAGGTCGGCCCGCAGCACCCAGTCGTAGCCGATGTCCCACAGGAACGGCCCCACGACCGATCCCTGTGGGACACCGCACGACATCTCTCGCCGGTTCCACTCCCCATCACGACCGGGGTAGCTGACGGCTCTGTCCGTCAGATACGCCTCGACTATTCGACGGAGGTAGGGCGGCACCCGGTGATACCGGAGTGCCTCCACAATGCAGCTCCAGGGCAGGGTGTTGAACGCGTTGGCGATGTCGAGTGACACCGCCACGACGACCCCACCCTGGGACACCGCGTCCCCCGTCGTGAGGGCTCTCACGCGCATGATGGCGTCCACCGTCGAGCGCCCCTTGCGGAAACCGTACTTTTCCCCTTAGTTTAAATTGATGATGTTTTAATTACTTACATAATTAGATTTTGTGTGGGGTAAGTACAACCGGAAGTCGGAAAACAACGAAAATGCGAACACAACGACGCCGACTTCCGAAATTAAAGTTATTTTTCACTTTGTAGTGTCTTTTTGGAAGTCGGTGATTTTGTAAAAAAGTTTTTATGGTGAGAGGGAGTGGGTCGTCCGCGAGAGGTAGACGTAACATGTATTCGATTTTTTGATTCTAGGACATGCCGGTTCCCTTGCGATGTTTTCCTTCACCGTTTTGAGAGCAGTGGTGATGAAATAATTTACACAAAGTAAAGCGGCTTCCTGGGTTCGAACCAACGACCTACAAACTCGTAATTCACGGCTGTTACCACTGGACCACCACTGCTCTCTCTGTTTATACGATTATTTACATAGAAATTGTGAAAACTACATAAGAGGAAGTCTGAAAGTGGCACCGGTAACTGAAAAGTTGTGTGGAAATCGGTTGTCATGGTATGGGCATGTGTTACGGAGGAATGAGGAAAATGTCGTGAGGAAGGTTTTGAGTAAGATATGTTGCGCCACAAATAATATACATTATTTCTAAATATAATTTACAAAACTGATGTACAATCACAAATGCATTAAAACAGGTACAACCATTACAACACAATATTTCTGATTGACATCTACTAGATGTGAATCTAGCATGCATATTTTAAATAAAACAATTAATATTTAGTATTAAAAAAAATAAAAAATAAACAAAACTTACAAAATGACGTGAACCTTTCCATAGATAATGAAAAAGTTTTGGGAAAGAACAATTAAATATAAAACAGATATAAAAAATAATTATACAATTCAGACTTAAGTACTTAGTCCTGACTGAGGCTACAAAATCAGCAAAGACATCTAATTCACCACGAATAGAGTTCGCAATAGAAAGCATGCGGCAAATGGGTGAAAATTACCTATATTAATTCGACTATGATTAAGGATCAAAGACAAAAAAAAAAATTGGGATGTGGGCAGGAGAACGATGACGAAATTGTGAAAACTACAAACTACAATTGTGAAAACTACAAACTACAATGATGAAAACTACAAACTACAATTGTGAAAACTACAATCTACAATTGTGAAAACTACAAACTACAATTGTGAAAATTACAAACTACAATTGTGAAAACTAAACTATAAACTACAATTGAGCTGACTGAGATAAAATGTCTTAGGTATTCTATCGTCTCGTGGCTGCCTCGTTAGTAATCGTTAGCAATGCTGAGCATGACGTCCTTGGTTCCATTCCCAGGTCCTGCAAAGTGTTTTTGGGTTTTTCTATATGGAATTTCTCTATAGCGGCCCGGAGTCTGAATTTATGTCCGATTGATGGCAATAGGCTCGTCCCCTATTACATGGGACTTAAACATAACTGGTTATGTGGGTGTACTATTTATACTTAGGTACACTTCTGCCTATCCGTCCGGGAAACAAGGATTTAGGTATTTATCGTAAAAAAACAATTCAAGGAAAGAGTTTACCATAATTCCAATCAACTTTTGTTAAAACTGGTAAAATTAGGATTCATCCAAACTTCCTAACTAATATTATAAATGCGAAAGTATGTTTGTTTATTACCTTTTCAAGCCTAAACTATCCTGAAATTTTGCATAAATACGTTGTCAGGTGTACAGCTACGGACATAGGGTTCCTTTCATCCCGAAAAAAAATTCTGTTCCCGAGGAAAACAACAATAATGTTATTATGATAATAGATGGCGCCACGTGTATTTCGAATCTAAAACAGGACAACGTCTGTTGGGTCAGGCTATTTCAACTATTTTTGGTGGTTACATTTACAAAACAGGAAACTACGTATTTAGTTCAATATTGATTACGCAGTATCTGTACTAATAATAACACTGAAGAACTTGTTTGTTTGTTTGAACGCGCTGATCTCTGGAACTACCAGTTAGATTTGAAAAAATATTTTTGCATGTGATAGCCCAATTCTTGAGGAAGGCTATAGGTAGGCTATTTCACATCACACTAGGACCCTAAGCAGCCGAACAAAAAGAAAAAAAGTAAGCTATGCGAAAACGAAGTAAAAGCGCGGGTAGATATGCGTTGCGACGACGGCGACGGGGTGGTTCGGCGGGGACTGAAATTTAACTCGGATCAAGTCGCGGGCAGAAGCTAGTTTTACAATAAAATCTAATGTTTTGACTTAGGAATGTTATCGGAACCGGATATTAGTTCGTTATTAGTATTACGTACAACGCGATAAAAAATAATTGGAATGAATTAATTAGAGGAAAAAATTCAAATAATTCCGTAAATAACTGTTGGGAGTAATAAATAGTAATTACATTTGTTCCATTTTGTTTTAATATCTGTTTTTATTCATTCTGGTCGCCATGTTGTCGACTAATAGGTACCGTTATTGCGGGATAATTAACGAAAGTATAAATAATTTTCCTGCTTTTGATAATTATTGATGATGATAATGATTGATTACAATAGTTAATTAGGTGTTTGTTAGTCTGAAACAACTAACACAATATACAGGGTGATAGATACATCGACGCGCAACCGGGGGCCTAAAAAGGCCACTTTGGCAGAATCATAAAAGGATAACATAATGGACAGCTAACTGTTAAGTTAATCGTATCAAATCTCACTGGTGAAGCATTTTTCAGTAATTTTTTTTTGTCTGTGCTAAAATACCAATCAATCTAATCCAATTCCAATCACAATCTCTTTGATTGTACCTACGTGGTGCAGCGAAAAAAAGAAAAACACGGACTGTCTTCGCCATATTATAATTCATAATGTTATCCTTTTATGATTCTCCAAAGTGGCTTTTTTAGGCCCCCAGAAGGCCAGTTCTCGTAATTTAAAAAGTTCAAAATCTAGTCGCACTCTCATTATTTAATAGATTTTTATTTTTCTTACCACAAATTACTGCTTAAAGTAAAATTAGTCTACAGGTACAGTTTTGTACTTAATTTGTGGAAGACTGGCGCCTAAACTAAGTTTTTTACAAAACCTGTGAGTCAGGTCACCAGGCCCCCTTAACAATTTAATTTCACGTATTGTACTGTAGACGTTTCTTTGAAATCACAGTAGTATTAATTCATTTATTATTTTAAACAATATTTAATTTATTAAAATCTCTCTGAGACATCTTGACGAAAAACAGATGTCAAAATCAATCAGAAACGTAGGGAAATTAAAGTTTTACAGATTGAGACTGAGATCAGACTGTGAACGTTCTTAAAATTACTAGAAATAAATGTAGGAAACAACAGATTTTTTTTTTCGCGATATCAGGATTAATATTTATAGGCTACTTTTTATCCCGATATTCCTACGAGATCGACATTAACGGAAATTATAAAGCCTAAAGGTAGGTTACCTATATGAGAAGTACAAAAATCTCAGTATCAAAAAGTAGTCAGAAGCCCGAATCATCATCTACCTTACCTTTTCCCAACTACATTGGGGTCGGCTCGGCTTCCAGTCTAACCGAATGCAGCTGAATACCAGTATTTTACATGGAGCGACTGCCTATCTGACCTCCACAACCCAGTAAATGGGTAATACGATACCCCTTGGTAAGACTGGTTGTCAGACTTTCAGGCTTCTGACTACCGTAACGACTGTCAAAGATCCACAAATGACAGCCGGGACCAACGGCTTAACGTGCTTTCCGAGGCACGGAGGGGTTCAGTGGGAAAGGAATGGTCACCCATCACGGACCGACCGCGGCAAGCGTAGCTTAACCTTGATCGGTCGAACTGTGCGGCTGTTATTCTGCCATGAGCCCCTCGAGAGAGAGGTTCGAATGATGGTACCTATATTATGATGGTTAAGTATTCGTCTTGGATAATATTATTTTATCTCTAATATACTCTTACCAGAGTTGCAAGATTGGTACAGTTTAAAAAAAAAAAAAACACTTAATTCATAATTTCTCCGTGATTATTGGACCTAAATAAGCTTTTAAAAAGTCAACCAGTTTCAAAAAAACACTAGTATTACGTGAAAAATGACTTTACAATTTCGGAAGTCGGTGTCTTTTTGTGTGGTCGGTTTTGTATTTTATTGCTACGGACTTCCAAAATTAAAGTTATTTTTCATGTTGTAGTGTTTTTTTAAGTTAGTTGCTTTTTGTTTTTTTTTTATTTTTATTTTCCACTTTTTTGTGGTTGTGTCTTACTTACGTCGAAAGAATCACGGAAAGCGGCCCAGGTATCACGGAGAAATCAATTTATATACAAAAAAATACACACAGACGAATAATACATATAAGTTGTAGAACCTTATTTTTTGAAGTCGGTTAAAAAAAGTGCTTTCGACAGTAGAACTTTTTCCAACTTAAAAAAGTGGTCTAAATCAGTAACAGTATTAAGAAAACATAATAAATTACCCACACAATAAAAAAGCTTTTCACTTAACTCTTTTAAAGATCAAAAAGGGCTATTATTAAAAAGCTCGTTCTATCGGAAATAAAACGGAAAGTTCCCGAAATAAATGTAATAAAGAAACCCTATATGTGTTGTATCGAGTCAAACGCGATGATCATCGTTTAAACACATTATGCCGGGGCTATTATAGGCCACTTTGGCACCCCTATACGATCGAGTGGTTTAGGGTTGTCGATGTTCAATAATGGAACGTGATCGGTTTTGAAAATAGCTTGATGGAACCAATAAATTAACCAACACTCAGTAGTTAACTTTTTATGTCATTAATATTTAATTACGTTTGTTAAAAAAAAAAAACATTATTGTTTACTTTTTTTATTTTCTATTAAAAAAGCTATTTTTTATAAAAAATAGCTTTGGGATTATGGTGGAAGTATGTTATAAGATTTTCTTCTCTTTTCAAAACATAAGTAAAATATCCCTAAATTGTGTTGAAATGTGTATATTTTTTACAAGAAATAAAATCACATGAGCTACATGACCAGCGGGGTTATTGCGGAACGCATTTATCAGTAGCAATGGGTTTAATTTTAACAGTTCAACAACATTCATTGCGTTATTTACGTTGTTGAGCAGTCACATTTTTCTAACATATTATTTCAGTGCAGAGACACATTCCGCCATGTAATGATGGCATCCAAATATTTTATAGATGTATGTTTTAACATACTCGTAGGTACCTACAGCAATAGATAAATTAATGACAATTTAAGGTATTAATTAACTTTTGAGTTTTAGCGTTGAGAAGCCCATGAGCGAAAAGAACAATTGGTTAAATTCAATACCAATTTAAATTTAAATGTTACCTACACACACATTACATAAAGAGTAAGTAGTTAATAAAATTAACAAAGTACGAGTAAATAAATAACAAAAAATAAATACTACAATGCATTTCTGAAGTGGTAGGGCTGACATGATTTTTGTCTGCCTGCCAACCCTATATCCCGCTAAGGCCCGCAGTACACTGATTGCGTAATATAAACTATCACATAAATAATAGGGTTGCGCGACAAATGCACACTCAATGATTCGACAATTAAATTGTGAATTTATTGAATAAATTGTTTATTATGCATTTCGGTTCACTGTTTGTGATTAGGGTTGCTAGTTTTGAATATTGTTAGAGGGGCCCGTGGCTAACATAAAAGCTAGGCTTGCCGCGGTTGGTCTGTGGATGGGTGACCATCTTTACATACCGAGATCCCTCCGTGCCTCGGAAAGCACGTTAAACCGTTGGTCCCGGCTGTCATTCGTGGATCTTTGACATTCGTTACTGGTCGTCAGGAGCCCGAAAGTCTGACAACCAGTCTTACCAAAGGGTATCGTACTTATTACCCAGTAACTGGGTTGTGGAGGAGGCAGTCCCTTCTTGTAAAATACTGGTATTCAGCTGCATCCGGTTAGACTGGAAGCTGACCATAGTTGGGAAAATGCTAGGCAGATCATGAGTTTTGAAAATTGTTAGATCTACTTATTGTATTATTTTTAAACTGATTTTGATGACATAGATTTACACTTACTTAATGATATTTGGGAGAGCAGTGGTGGCCCAGTGTGGTGACAGCCGTGACTTACGAGATGTAGGTCGTGGGTTCGAACCCAGCCAGGCGCTTTACTTTGTTTAAATTATTTTTATCACCGCTGTTCTCAAAACGGTGAAGGAAAACATCGTGAGGAAACCGGCATGTCTTAGAACCAAAACTTCTAAGACATGTGACATGTTCCACCCATACTGGCCTCGCGTGGTAGATTACAATTTACAACCCCCTGCCTCTCGAGGAGGTATGTCCCAGCAGTGGGAACATTATAGGCTATGTTATGCTACGTACGTGCTTTAACTTTATAAAGTCGGTAAAAAGGACTATACCCGCTTAACAAAGTCAGTAACAATATCGTTAGCTCTACTTAACTTGTAGCTACCACAAATACCCTTATTACAGCGTGTAATCCTATCCGTCATGCTCGGTATAGTGGTGAGCATATTATGTAAATACGTGTAGCTCAACATATTTTAATAAAGCACCCTCATAGCGCGGGTTCGACTCCCCGTTTAGTTAGTTATTAAATACGATATTTTTCCATATCATTGTGCGGGGACGGCGATTGGGGAGATTTGGATCGTGTTATGCGAGAATGAAGAATTTTGGTAGGTAATTATTTTTAATATATTAATAATAATATATTTGGTAGGTAATTATTTTTAATATATTAATAATAAATAATATATTTGGGTTGATAATTATTTTTAATATACATATTAATAATAATATATTTGGGTAGGTAATTATTTTTAGTATTCCACATTGGTCTAGTGGTCGCAAGGGCTATTGCTATGCATGAGGTCCTGGGTTTGATTGAGAGTATGGATTTGTACCCGGTTGATGGCAATATGGTCGCCACTTATTACATGGGACTTAAACATGACGGACGAATCGTGGTGTGGATCTGTGGTACCTGTGTGTGTAGGTAATGTAAGTTTTAGTAATTAAGTATATTATTTGAAATTGTACTTGCCTACGTATAGGGTGGCGATTTATTCACCTGCATCCGTCAAGGACTAACCGTCATACTTAAAATAAATAGAAAGAAAAATAGAAAATATGGTAAAACATGAAACTCATATCCCAAAAAAATTAAATCCTGTATGTTACATTATATTAAAGTATTATATCCTAGTGTAGATCACTCTTTATAAGTACCCAAGTATAAAATTCACTCCTGCATAATGCTATCCTTAAGGCGGATAACACCAAAAGCTTAACTAGGTTTAACGGAGCCGGAGCACACAATAAACACAGCACCCTCGTTTAAATTCATTAATGCATTTGTCATAAAACTCATATCGTTATTACGTTATATGGAGGGTGGGACATAGTGATTTTTTCTTAATTTCCGTCCGTTCCGATTTATTCCGGGGACGAAATTTGATTTCAGATGATAAGTCTGTATATTGAGCGGGGTTTTGATTGCCTAAATGTATTTTGGGAGTCAGTGTTTGATATCAAGCTTTATTAAAATCCTAGAGACCTGCCCCTACTTCGCACGGTTTTTTTCACTGGTCAATACAGCGAAATTTCAATATTAATTAGGGTGACAAGAACATCGACGAACCTCTGTTCCCATGGATTCAATAAGTACATGATTCTGAAAACCCTTGCGTTGAAATTTTTCGTCGGTTATTAAAAAATAAATTAGCTCTGCCATACATTTTGACCGCGTAGATAGTGCGCTTTCTTATGAAACAACAGATATTTGTTTTTTATAAACGACGAAAAATTTCTACTCTAGTGCGTCTAGAATCATGTGTGCTAAAATCATGGTTTCAATTTGCACGTCGAAGTCCCTGCTACCCTGTACGTAAATTATATATTATTAATTAATTATAATATATACCTACATAGACCTTCCGGAATAAATTCTCAAAAAATGATGTTGTAAACCGCGTCAAAATGCATTGCGTACTTTAGAAGAACAACGCGGTTACGCAGACAGACATGAAAAACTACTTTAATTTATAATATGTAGAGATTGGTGGTACGTTTCTTTTTTAGAAAATTATGTCTTGATAAACGTTAAAATCACATTACGGACCTATTTCTTTCAACACTAGTTTCGGACGCCCCGAAATTTAACAAAAATAACTTTTTTTTCTTAAATTAAATTCGAAACCAATAGTTGCTTAACTTCACTAATAGCTCCACTCTTAAATCTATTATCACACAATCTACAAATCATTAATAACGGGTTATGAATGACCGCTTAAAATTCTATAGGACACCCAAACATCTGACGGTCGTAGAGAAATGCGTGCAACACATGCGCCCGCGGTCTTTTCAACGCTTCCAAAATCATTTATCATGCATTCTATCTCTGTCTATCATTAATCATTGGAATGAGACTTAAAGAGAGAGAAAATGAAGTGATGGTACGTCGCAAGAGTAAATACGATACGGCTAATGATACAATTAATGATTAATTGTATTTAGAATTTTACAGTCTGTGAATGGGCCGTGAATAGCGAATCCTTTAACGAAGGTTCACCCGATAAAGATGAAATTTGCTCGATTTTTGTGGCGTCGGCCTGTCTGATAGTCTGTAATGACGGTATTCGGGTCTTTTAAAAACGTTTAACGCGAATAATGACATTGTAAAATTCATTGAAGTTTTAAGGGCTGAGTTTGGTCTCTGGAGAGTGTTACCATTCATAATTTCACACCATTTTTGTGACAATTATAGTACATTTTGCGTCTTATTTATATTACATTTGTACAGCGAGGATGTCTTTGAAGTAATAATTCCAATGAAGTTACTATGAAATACTTGGAGTACTTTCAATAACTTGTATTGAATTGTCGCTTTTGTTACATATACTGTACTGTGACCATTAACGTATACAAAATTAATGTATTTTCTCATAACTTTTACAGTTGAATATAACGTTTTAAAAGTTTTAAAGGCCCTATAAATGATGGGTTGATTTTATTCACAGAAAATAATAAAAAGATTATATAAAAGTGATAATATTCTTAATAAATTAGGATTAAGAGTGAACATACCAATAAAGGCTAGGCCTTTAAGAAATCAGTCGTGTTCTTAATAAATTTGGATTAGGAGTGAACATACCATTATGGGCTAGGCATTTATCGGTCGTAGGTGGTCTTCAAAACCAGTACATCACAAAATCAGCCCTCACAACATAAACTCAATTGTAACGTTTAATAAAATTCGTAAAATGCCATCTATCGATATAAAAATCGAAATAAATCTACAAGAATCCCATTAAAAATTACCCAATATATTTTAAAAAGTCAGAAGCGTGAATGGCCGTACGGAGGTGAATGGCGCATCATTAAAATCAAATCCTATAACAAATGTAACTGAAGTTGCTTTGTTACTCGTGTTACTGGTTTGGATGTTATTTGTAATAAATTATAGAATAATTCGTAAGTACCAACAAATAAATCCTTAATAAGGTGTCGTTAAACTTTATTATTTAGTAACTGACTCCACTTAGGGCTATTGTTGAGGTTTTTTTTTATTTTTGTACGCATCTGTTGTTGTGATGTAGTATATGTGGGGATATCACACAAAAGGTGTTTTTTTTAAGGGATAATACTGGGAACTTGTAATGAAGCAGACTTTTAAGTAAGAATATTTTGTGGGGCCAGCAGGATAAGACTTTAAAATAAGAAAATGCTACATTGTAATAGTATATAAACGAGTATTTGAATGATAAAACATGTGTTACAGCACTTATATTTTGTTGTTAAATATTCGTTTATTTAATCATTATACAGTAAACTATGTTTACCAATAACCCTGTATATGTTAGAAAAAACAATACTAGATACCTAAGATTTAGTTTAGAGGACTGATAAGTCTTCAAATCTTTGTCTCTTCTACCATTTTGTTGTACCCAACAGGATCCATAATTCTTCTCACATAATTTTAATTTACCACCTAAGTACACATAGTGTATGCAATAGACGATTGAGTATTTAACTTGAAACTCAAAGCATTTATCTCAATTAAACCATTTACAGACATTTTTGAACTGTCAAGGAGTCGGTCAGTCAGAAAATATGAAGCTAGTTGCCCATTTCAAAGCACAGTAGGTACTATGGAGAAGAACTGGGAAGATAATCCATGGAGACTCTTTTAAATTATATTGTTACAAAAATATTAGTTATATCATTAATGTTGAATTTATAATTATATTTGAGAATGATGTAAAGAAAGACGTACACGTTAAAAGCGTCCAGAGTACAGCAAATGGTAACAAGCCACACCAAAATATTTGAGTTTGGATATGTATGTGATCACGTGTGTAAGTAATAACACGTTTCAGCACGTTACACGTATCAATCATTCCACGTCATTGAGACACGTGCACTATGTATGGCGTCTATTTATTTCCTGCTTTGTATCATGCAATTATCAGAATTTCGTGAATGTACACATAATTAAAATTAACCTTTAATTATTTTCCTGTTCGAATTACGTAAGTCTCATGCACATGTTTCAAACATATTACTATACTATACGTTTACGTACAAATAAACAGTTCGACATACAAAGGGAGTGAATGATAGTATGACGGTTGACAGGGGAGAATGAATAAAGAAAACTTGTATCACCGACCCCAAGTAACACGGGACAAGAAGATGATGATGACAAAAAAATGCAATGCTTCTTTTCTTTTCTTCTTTGATGCATCTGAAAACCTTACGTATACTGTCCCCAGTGACAATGTTTTATAGTTTATAGAGCATCAGGCATTGTGCTACCGTTGAGCCGAGCTAGTTTATTATTTGAGGCTCGCCCAGCCAGCGACTGTCAAACTTACTTGGGATGACGAGAATGATGGTTTGAGGACCGCTTGCTTCCGCAGCCTGCGGTTTATTGATAATTCTCGTGATATTTTTTAAATAATGTTGTTGGGCAAAGTTTTTGTTTGGTTTATTTATTTATTAGGCTTTTCAACAATGAGTACACTGTAAAAACGTGGAAAAAACAACATTTTAGTTGTATTATCCTAATAATACATATTATAAATGTGGAAGTTTGGATGTTTGTTACTCAATCAAGTAAAAACGGCGGAATGGATAGTTTAATAACCTGCCTGACTTACTTTTTATTCCGGTAAAAATTCTGAAGTCCATGCAGACGAAGTTGCGAGCAGAAGCTAGTTATTATATCGACGGTTGAAAGGCTAATTGGTCTAAGCGACATTTTTCTTTTGCAATATTGAGTTATATACATATTCGGAATCGGTAAAATTTGCTCATAATAACTAATATTGCAAAAAAAATGTCGCTTAGACCAATTAGCCTTTCAACCGTCGTTATATATTTTTAGATATTTTTCTCTCGTCCTCGCTCAATGCAATTATTCTGCATTACAGATTGTTGTGGGTACTCTAATTAAAAAAACATAATAAATATTGATTGGATGGGTCACATCAGCCGCATGCAGGATTACCTACCGCTGGGCAAAAGTTTCCATACAATGGGTGCCTGAAGATGGACGGCGCCGCCGAGGTCGACCCAGAAAGCGGTAGCGAGATGACCTGGACGCGTACCGCGAGGGCTGGTTTGAGGTAGCGCGGGAAAAGAGTTTCTGAAAGGACTTGGGGGAGGTCTTTGCCCAGCAGTGGGACAGTCTAAAAAAAAAAAAAATGAACCACCTTAGGTAGGTAGGTATTTACATTTCTGGTGTGATCTTTGGAGCAAGCGTGGTAATCAATGCTCATGCCTTCTCTGTATCAGAAGAGGCCTTTGCCCAGCAGGGGGGGGGGACAATGATTGGCAGGTATTGCCATTTTTTTAAATTATTATCTGATATTAAAATAAAGTAGTTAGGTACAGTCAACAGCAAAAGTAGATGATCAAAATCAGAAATTCAATACTAATGAACGGAGTTCGCGTCAGAACTGTGTGGCGTCAAAGTACTACTACATATAATACTTGCTACGTAGAATACTTCTGAATCACTTCGACGCCACACAGTGCTTTTTTTTTTTTTTTTTTTTTCTCAGTGCTGACGCGAACTCCGTTTATTAGTATTGAATTTCTGACTTTGATCATCTACTTTTGCTGTTGACTGTACCTACATAGGTCGGGTAGAAAACACAACAAAAACTGAAATACAACCGTAATTCGACCATTTTACACAACATTAAAACCAATTTACGAGCACGCAAAAATTAACATTAAAAAAAAAAACTGCGGCAATAAATTAAAAACCGCCAATAAAAAATACGGTCTCCTCAAACGGAACCCTAATTATAAAAATGTGTTTCGTCGCTAATCACGCGTTTCTGTAGCTTGACACCTTCAGCTAATTTATATGAAAAGACGAAAAAACAAAAAAAGTATAAGAAATACTGAAATTATTATTTTAAATAAAATTAATAAGTGAGTCCTAGATCGAAGAGTGATCAAAATCAAAAGTAGTTTTATTTAAAATAAGCTGAGAATCAGCACTTTTTGAACGTGAAAATTACAAATTTACATAGGACTGTCTCCAAAAACGCCCACTTTTCACCACTTTCTAACTGGGAAGAAGTGGCGCAACAAACACCTTAGCAACAACACAGTAACACAAAAAAAAACTTTATTACTAGAAGAATAGGTACAGGAAATCTCCGTAAAAATAAACAAATTTGGTCTTATGTAATGTGCACTTAGGTGTCAAAGGAGTGCTTTGACACTTGTACTAGGATTACCGAATTAATACAGTTAACTATTTGTATAGATTTAGTTCAGAAGACTTATGAGCTAAGTTTTTCAAAACTGAGGAAGCTCTTCTACTATTTAGCTGTGCCCGATAGGGTTCAAAATGATCACATATAATTTTAACTTACCATTACACATTGTGGAATGCAAATTAATTAAGTATTGATATTGAGTAGGTACTGATTAGACATACCGATTCGACATACCAAATAGTATTTAACAAATGAAAGTATGAGGAAAAGTCCCTTACTGGCAACGTATACCTTTTTCACAGTTAAATGATGTCATGACTAAACAAATACCTACCTATATCACATTATACCCAACATTTGTACTAGACCAACATATCAATACCAGCAAAAAAAAAACGAAACAATAATTAGCAACCACCATACTCGTAACTAGCGAACAACTAAAATTCAAAATTCTTCAAATCAATTAAGCGACAGACGCGGAAAAACATGGCGCCACGTGTCACAGGTCAGTGCCAACGCCCCTCGACCCTCAGGAGTCAATGGAACCGCCTTAATGAACCATGGCTAGGCCACATCCTGCTCTACTTGATAAATAACATATTTCGGGACTTTCGGGATGCTGTTTGAAGTTGGAGGCCGATAAGCGTTGGGCATTAAATTGTGGTCATTGGAAAATGTGGATTTCAATTCTTAAGTTCTTTCGATCAACCTCTGCCAAATCTTACGATAGCTGATGTAATTGGTTGACTATATAGTTATAACAATCTATCATAAAAGTTGACACGAAATCTTATGTTACGGATCATTACATATACGAGTATGTATGTAATGATCAGAGGGTCCATTGTCGTAATTTTAAGAACGTTCACAGTCTCATCACAGTCTCAATCTGTAAAAAAATACCTCTAATTTTCCTAAATTTATGACAAGATTTTGTCATTGATTGTCACTGAGAGAGATTGCGACTAGATTCTTCTCTTCTTCTGGTATGCACATGTAAAACAATTTGACAGATCTACACACGTGTTTCATTCAATTTTTTCTCTCTTTATCATTATCATCTTCCTTTTCATCTCCCTGATGTTCCTCCTCTACTAGTCCTACCTAATCGCCTGCTCCTTCGTATGTAGATATGCAAGGCTGGGCTATTATCAACCTGTGAAAACATAATACAGGCAAACTAATTGCTTTTCCCTATTTCTAAATAACATCAGCTCTATCCTTGTCCGATATAGGCACAGGTTAATTGTCAGCAGGCCTTGATAAGATAAGTTCTTACGATTAATTAATATTACCAAATTCTCCGCATGATGTAAGTTGCGGAGAATTTGAGTGATTTGTTTGAACATCTCTCTTCAACTCTTTAGGAAGTTTTCATATAAATACCTAACTACTTATGTATTATTCAATTATTTTTGTTCTGAATGGACTTATGAGTTCCTTATGCAGTGAAAGAGAACACTCTTTCGCTACCTATATGTATATGGAAAACGGTTCCACCAAACCGAAAATTTCAAGATTTTGTTTCAGTGCGGTTAGTGGAAGTGCTCAGGTGCGGTTCGGTTAAGTGCTGTTGAAATCAGTTTTGTTCTGTTGCGAAGAAGCCGGGATGCCCTCAAAGAGGTCACACAAGATACCCAGTAAGGCAAGGTCAGGCAACAGTAACATCGACCATGCTGATGTTCATTTAAAAAGAAGATCTTAAAACTACAAAAGTCCGGCTTTTATTTTTCGGCAAATGGAAGAGTTAAAATTAAAAAAATGGTTGCCTGTAAAGTCGGTTTTACGGGCGAAGATTTTACGTGACAACGTCTTTTTCTCGGTAGAATATTTATTGATATGAATATAATTAAATTGCACAATAGGAACAAGGAATTGAATGATAGTTGAGTGGGAGAGAGACGCAAGGCATTCGGCGGGCCTCTCTCTCGTTCGGTGACTCATCGTAACGTTACCGAGCGTTACACTTTTTCATAAGTGACTCCCAGCCGCAACCTAATTTAAGACGTTGTCACGTCAAAAACCATTCACGTTAACCTTGTATGAGATCATCTGAACCACGTGAAGCATATCTCGGTCAAGAAAAGCGGGCAGAACCTCACCACAATTACCCAAGCTCAAACTCAAAACTATTAACTATTCTTTTGAATTGTCAAGAAGTCAGTCAGAAAATATGAAGTTAGTTGCCCATTCCAAAGCGTAGGTACATATGGAGAAGAACGGGCAAGAAACTCCATGGACACTCATTTAAATTATATTTTTACAAAAATATTAGTTATCTATATCATTAATGTTGAATTTATAATTATTATATATGTGAGAAATATGTAAAAAAGACGTACGCGTTAAAAGCGTCCTCATGAGTAACGAGCGCGACTAGTGGACGCCAAATCGAGCCGTTATCGACTACATATACTCACAATTACGAGTACAATGGCGACCGCAGTAACCGCAGACTACATAGTACATAATAATATTATTATCATGGGAATTTACGCCATGTACCGTAGTAAACAAATTATTTACCTAGGGCCGCTCACCTAAGAGCTAATTAGCACATGACATGTTAGTTGTGTGTTTACTGAATAGTTGTTTTTTGTTTCATTTGAATGGAAGAGTGTTTGGCAAAGAAAAAAAAATTATATGAACATTATCGTCGTTAGACTTTAGCACTTATCTGTTTTGAAGAGCAGTTGTCGCCCAGGTGGTAACGGGCCCCGTTTACGAGTCGGTCGAGTCGGTTTTCGGGTCGTGGGTTCGAACCAAAGACTTATATTCTCTATGGTTCGAACCCAGGCAGGCGCTTAACTTTGTATAATTTATTTCATAACCATTGCTTTCAAAAACGGTGAAAGGAAACATCGTGAGGAAACCGGCATGTCTTAGGACCAAAAATTCGAAGATATGTGACATATACCAGTCCGTACTGGTCCCGCGTGGTGGATTATAGCCCATGCCCTCTCACAGAGAGGTGGCCTGTGTCTCAGTAGTTGTAACGTAAATAGGCTGATCATGAATCTGTTTTATACTCTGATGGGAGAGTTAAGTATATATAGCGATTGTTTCTGGTTGTTCTGGTTGGCTAGTCTCTAAAATCCTGCCTGGGAATCAGTTTCAGAAATGACGTCAACTAAACTATTGAAATATTTTGGCTTGCCTGTGACTGCCAGACTCTCTATCTCTTCTCTGTCGCTGTTTTCTTGTTCTATATCCCTAACTTCTCTTTCTACAGGGTCAATCAGGTTCCAAACTTCGACCACCACATATTGAAGGCCTAGACAGGTGACAATCACTTTCAAAGCGTTTACAACGACTTTCAAAAGCGTTGACATAAGCTTTTCGATAGCTTCATAATCCTCATCTTCCTGTTCTTGTCCCAGGTTGCTTGGAGTCGTCGCAACACGTTTCCTTCCTCCATTCCTCCCTACCAACCGTCAGGTTTTCGTTAGCTTTTGTCAATCCAATACATTTTTGACTTTTCCATCACAGTTATCGCTGATAGCATGGTACTTCTTTTTGGCCATTTGGTAGCCCTGGAAACATCAACCCAATATCCTTGTTTTAGCTAGCTATCAAGTTGTGCAAACGGTGCCGATATGCATGGGAATGTACGCCGTTATTTATACCTCGCCACAATCATAATAAATACTCATTAAAAACCGTGTTTTACCAAACACTGTGTATTTCCGTTTATTATATTTTAGTATTGATACTAAATAACATTACTTGTTTTGGTAGGTATATCATTTGTATTTAATTTATTATTATTAATAACTAGCTGACCCGGCAAACGTTGTTTTGCCATATAAATTATTTCTAGGTGCTACTTCGTTCGCGTGGTGTCTTGCCCCTTACCTTACCCTACCCCTACCCTACTCCTATCCTAATCCTACACTAGTCCTACACTAGTCCTACCCTACTCCTACCCTACTCCTACACTACTCCTACCCTACACCTACCCTACTCCTAACCTACTCCTATACGTAAATAAAAGTATATAAAAAACGGATAAATAGTATCCTATGTCCGTCTCCTGGTTCTCAGCTACCTCCCCACCAATTTTCAGCCAAATCGGTTCAGCCGTTCTCGAGTTATAAGTGGTGTAACTAACAGACTTTCTTTTATATATATAGATATCGTCAATTAGTGGAATGCTTGAAGACGAGGGTCGTCACCGAGCAAGGTCTAAGAAATGCTGGCGTTACGATTTGACTGGTTCGTTACTGATTGGCCGGAGAAGGCACAAGATGAAGAAACTTGGAAAAGTATGCAGAAGACCTTTGTCCAGCAGAGACAACATAGGTTAACAAAAAATAAAACTATAGAGTAACAGATTGGTAGAGAAATTAGTTATTGGATATGGCAAACTTTCTCCAAAAATGTTAATAAAATAATGTAAAGGAAAAAGTGCAGTAATATCTGAACGCGATATTGAATTGTTATTTATAGTACCAATTATATCCGTTTATTAATGAGGTAGTTAGTTAGTGATTTTTTTTTCAGAAAAACCTACTTATACGTTAGTACTTACCTACATTTTATTGTTAAGTTTTATTTACAAGATGACAAAAAAAAAAATGATTGATGATATGAGTATTAAAAGTACCTTTTAAATGGAAAACGCATTAATTAACAGTTTTACGGCAACCCCTTCACGCTAAAAGTTAAGTAATGATGAACGTCTGCTTAACCATATTTTTTTGACGGTTCAACGTCATAAAAGCCGGTTATTCTGTAAAAAAATCATTCTTAAATTCTATTTACTTATCCTTCCGCATAATATTTCATCTTTGTACTCCATACCACCGCATTCCAACAACCAATTACCGAAAGCAACCGAATATAACCAGGAGGTAGGTAATAACTCAAACTTGGTAACCGACGCGCAAATCCAATAACGAACCGTAGCGTCCGTGGCCATCGCGTGCGCGTGCGCATGCTACCTGCAATCAATGCGCGGGCGACGACGTTGGCGGGAAAAGGGCTTTAGAAGCCCTTTATGAGGTAATTGTTTGATGTATGAAGGGTTTGGGTTAATTTTAGTAGTCAAATGCAATCAGTCTCTTTGTAGTTACTTAGGTAAAAGAAAACAAAACAATGAAAATGATGATGAAATGATGAATGATGATGGTTTATTTGTACACCATTACCATTAGTATACCATTTGTCTGTTCTATAATAAAAACAATATAGGTACCTACCTACCTACCGAATTGTTTCAAGTTCAATATGTGATTAAAAATCCTATATTAGTTCGAGTAGGTAATCTGGGAAATTCAGAAAATTGCACGTGAGTCAAGCGTGAAACTGTAAATAAAATTATTTAATGTTTTAAATAATTTACTTGTAGGCATGTGATTGGTTATTTAAACTATCGTACGGTATATTAAGGATAACCGATACTAAAGTGTAACGTGTTTTTAATGATTAGGAATACCTTATTAAAATAAATGATGTTAATAGTAGATTGTTTGCACAGGGAGCAAACAACTATTTTGAAGACGGGAGTGTTTCAAGTACGTCACTCGAGCTTAAAAAAGTGTTGCTCCCGAGGTGAACACTGTACTTTTTATCACCCCCTATGAAAAAATAAGTAAATGCAACGTATGAGTAAGAATAGTACGTTTATTTATTTACATACAATTACTTGAGGAAGACATACAATTTTTTTATAAAACTAAGTAAAATCCTAATTTGAGTAAACAATTACAAACGAAGGCAGAATGCTTTTCGCGCGTTTTTATTTTTTCACAAACTTTTTTTTATTTGACTCGCACGTTTTACTTTATCATACAGCCTGTTACTTGGTCTTATAATGTTCATGATTGATCTCTTTGGTGATTGGAACTTTTACTACTTAACAATATCCACATTACAAATTCAATTCACTTTTAGTCCCAAGGGATTCAAGAGAAAGTCTGCTCAACACTGAAAAAACGCAATGAATATTGTTGAACTGTCAAAATGAAAGCCATTCCTACTGATAGTGTGTTACGCAATTACCCCGTAGATTTGAATGGGCCTGCCCAGTCAGTACCTATACGCATGTGTCAGTTATCGAGTTAAAATGTTTATTTACAGTCCTACTCACGTGCATACTACGGAATTTCCCGAGATTACCTGTAATACCTGGACATTATTAATTTTAATATTACACATGTGAGCTCAACAAAAGGAAAAATCATAATAAATTATCATTGTATACTGTAAAGATAATAAAATAATATCATCAGTTTTGACGACTTGACAAAACATCGAGATTTCTTCATTTTAATTAATGTGTTAAAACATAAACCTTCCGGAATAAATTCTCTAAATTATGGTGAAAACTGCACCGGCACCCGTAACACACTATTACTCTCAATTTGAATCATTTTGAAGCATATTTCTAATCCATTAATCCATATGTTCGAAAGATGTGTCTGCTCAACAACGCAAATAACGCAATGAATGTTGTTGAACTGTCAAAATGAAACCCATTGCTACTGATAGTGTGCACAACTGCCCTGCAGAATCCGTTGCGTAGTTTAGTAGAACAAGGCAGTCACACAACAGACACGAAAAGCGACTTCGATTTATAAAACGAATATGTGTAGATGTCACTATAACTCTCTTCAGAATGCATAATAACCAAAGAAAGATAAGATAAATCTACAAAATGGTTTTACAAGATAAACACTGAGCACCTACCCCTAGTCTGCTATTTTTATAAATTCGTCATTCCAACACGATCCCATTGTCATTTTGCTAAAAGTTCGTAATCTGCTAAATTCATAATGGTCGATCATTGATCGGTCAATGGCACAAAACATATACGATACTCCGTAACGAATTAAAAGCAATGACTGCACAATGTGGTTCTAATGGTAGGTCACTGATCAAAGGAACTGTCAAAATATTAGCAGATTAACGCCTAAGTCAGTACCTAATTCATTTGTCATTATGTACGAGATTACCATTCTATGCCATTTCTTTCAATGGAGTGTCAGTGGTTGACCATTGGAAAGTCATAATGACGCCATTATATTAGTAGATTACCAAACTTGTCAAAATCAACAATAATGAAATCAATGATAGACCATTCTGACACTATTGTAATAGCAGACTTGAGGCCCTGTATTGTTGCGTTGTTATTACAAAGTACTTACTGCGATAGATAATACGGAACGTAAGACACAGAATGAGATAGCTATCTGTAGTGTGTTGCTCGCTGCTATTAGCGGACTAAATTAAACTACTACAATTGTCTGAATTTGTCTGCAACAATTTGCGCCTGCTAGTGTCATATCTACCTCTTTAATATACCTAATATCATTGGACACAGGCCTATCTCAGGCCATAGTGCGCTGAGCGGCCTTGAATATATAGACGAGCCCGATCCCCGTTAGGATTACCCCCACAAAATAAAACGGTAACAAGACCGACAAAGGCGACCATTTAAGTGAAAATGACAGCAACCCTATTAATCCTAAATCGACAGTGTTGCCAGATAACAAATTGTCGTTGAAACGTAAACTTTATATCGAGCGAGCCATGAATAGAACTTCTTATTAATATTTGCTGTAGGGCTGTAGGCTCATTTTTCACCCATTCACAAGGCGAACGGCGACAAAGGGTTAGTCGGTCGGATCGGCCGACACTGCCTCAATATTTAACGTGTTCAGCGATATTTATGGCCTGTGGGGTTTGTGCTACTGATAGCGGGAATAAGCTACCTTGTGACTTCTGTAAAATTGCTTCCAAAATTGTCCTTATAGTTTATCCCTCTATAATGAAATCTACGAAAAGTTTTACCTAAATAATTGAGAAAATTCTGAATACCTATTTCAATTCATCGCTAGACTTAAGTCCTGGAGCGCGCTATATTTCTCCGAATACCGTCATACTCTGAATTTCGCATCATAGCATCATATTGTCCTCTTGGAACTCATAAATATTCTTCTCTAACTCCTAGTCGAACGCTGATTTCTTTCAATTTCTGCCATGAAAATCCGGAGTCCGTTTTACACATTATTTTTACCCTACTAGAGGTCGTCCATTCATCCTTGCAAAGACCTGTGATACTTTTGTTTGTTCGCAGCCTCTTCTACTCTGCCTCTGTCTCTTGCTTCTTCTTCTCTCTCTCTCTCTCGGATCTCGGACTCTGTCTCGGATAGGGTCTTAGCATTGTGCTGAGCGATGGCCGTTTTGCAAGAATGTGACGCATATTTTCCCCCAACTTGTTCATTTTTGTATTTTTCTCTGTGTCATGTTTACGGCAAATAAACGTATTTTCCTTCTTTCCTTCTTCTTTACCACAAGACAGACACTATTTACGTCTCTGGCCCAGCCAAAGAGAACCCCCATTCCCTCGCTCAATACGTTTTAAACAGCAGGGTAATTGAATTGCGTAACACACTATCAGTAGCAATAGATTTCATTTTCAGTAGCAGTAATAGTAATAGCAGTAATAGTGTGTTACGCAATTAGGGTGCTGCGGTGCTATTCTGTAAAAATCTCACCGTGAAAACTTAGGTGAAGTGAGTTTCTCACTCCACGCTCACTTCACCTAAGTTTTCACGATGAGATTTTTACAGAATCGACCGGTTGTCCCAAAAACAGGCATCCAAGTAACAAGTTCGCCCCGCTTAAGGTCCTCATTCGCCCTCGCCGACACTCAGACCGTACTTCATAATATTTAATTTTCGCCCACAAAAGGGTTGCCGCGTTCCGCTAACGACCCAAATACTTTTTTTTTATTACATTTTTGGCAAAGGAAGCTAATCCTTGAGCCTCGTTAAGTGATTCCCGAGATTAATGGGCAGTTAATGAGGCTGTATGGTACCGTGACCGTTGGCAATGCGATTGTAGTTGTTAATCATTAAAAAGTTAAAATTTTTGGCTTTGGTCACCTTGATTCGAAGTGTTTGGCATGTTCCTTTTTAAAACAACGTGACGTGTAGAATTTCTTCTTGTTTAGTTGCAAATTCATGAGAATCCTTCATAGGTAATTTGTATTGTCTGGGTCTGATAAGACCATAAAGTAACCATTGTTTGGCTAGTTAGTGATGCTGCGTTGACAGGCGGTCATCCTACAAAAGTTTTACCAGAGACGTGATGATTAAAGAATTATTTTTCGAGTACTCACTTAAATAGTTGCAATATGTCAAACGTTAATGATTTTTATCACAAAATGGGCACATTACCCACCAGTCGACAGCGAATTGGAGGAACTTTTCGACGACATTTTATTGTAGTTTTTGGTATGGTTGTAGGTTATTTATTGTTTTTTTTTATTTTAATTGAATGCGTATAAGTAGTTATCAGTTCCATAAATCAGCCGGTCGATTCTGTAAAAATCTCACCGTGGAAACTTAGGTGAAGTGAGTTTGTTTTAGCTAGGAATTGACACTATTGACAGCTCACTCCACGCTCACATCACCTAAGTTTTCACGGTGAGATTTTTACAGAATAGCACCGCTGTATTACTTTCGTACCAAACTATGGTTGCTAAACTGTGGTACTTGGTCTAGTAATCCACCATTCTCATCCCATTCTATCTCATAAATTCTTAGCATTACAATCTCTACAGTTTACATTTTCATCTCTCGGCGTGTGGGTCTTTATCCCAGTCATTATATATAAATTATTTCTAACATTTCAATAAGCATCGAATCATCGCTTCGTTGGAGCAACCACGATTAATGAATCTTTTTAATTTTATCATATTATTTCATCTGTTTGTCCATAACCTGTGAAAAGTGCACGTGTTTAACACGAGGTTCCGTACGTGAATATTTATTATTTTATCCTTAGATTGTTTGGTTATCTGGACTCGGGATATTAATAACTAGCGACAGCCCCTGCTTTGCACGGTTTTTACGACTTAATTAAACATTGATACTTCTTTATTATTTTTTTTAACATTTTTAGTTTTTACTTAGCCTGGGACAGGATGAGCAAAGGCCTCCTACAAATCCTTCCGGGCAACCCCGGTCCAACCCTTGCGGTACGCGTCTAAGTCATCTCGCCACCTCTTCCTGGTCCGTTTTTTATTATATGTAAGATTAATAATTGTAGTACCTACATACACACACCTTCCAGAACAAATTCTCTAAATGATGTTGAAATCCGCATCAAGTAGTTTAGAAGAACAACGCGGTCACACAGCCAAAGACTTTAATTTATAATAGACAAGCTGCGCCCCGCGGTTTCACCCGCGTAAATGTCGATCCCGTGGGAATATCGGGATAAAAAGTATCTATACAGTGTTAATCCAAGAAATGGTCTATCTATATGCAAATTTTCATCCAAATCTGTTCAATGGTTTACGCGTGATTGAGTAATAAACATTCACATTTTCACATTTATAACTTTAGGTACTAGGATAAGTATTGCCAGGCCGACCCACGACGACCTGGTTTTCCCACGACATGGACATTTTGTTCTACCAAACAAATACACATCATAAAAAGAGACCCTTCAACACTCACGGTACCCTAAAGCCCTCCTAACTTGACAATGCTTAACTAACGATTATCGAGACCACACCGCATCGATTCGACTCGATTTATTGTGCGTCGCCGCCGACCGAGCTCAATCGATTGATTTACTCGAATATAAACAAACTCTTTTACGCTGATTATGGCATGATCTTTGCCTCTTTAGAAGTGTTGAGTTTGAAAAAGAAACAAATGATGGTCTAATGAGTGATTGTGCACCTGTAGACTGCAGACTAGGCATAGTGATATTCTGATTGAGCAGTGGTGGCACAGTGGTAACGACCCCGAATTACGACTTGTAGGTCGTGCGTTCGAACCCAGACAGGTGCTTTACTTAGTGTAAATAATTTCAATGCCACTTCTCCCAAAACGGTGAAGGAAAACATCGTGAGGAAACCGGCATGTCCTAGAACCAAAAATTCGAAGACATGTGACATCTACCAACCTGCTACATTTTGACGAATTATACGAACATAAATGTAGGGAAGATCTGATTTTTTCGCGATTTCAGGTTTGGTATCATAGTAAAAGTTGTTCATAATGATAAGTACAATGACCTCTTAAGAGGTTGTTAATGTTTTACCAATAACCCTGTATAAAGAGGATATTTGCAAAATATACTCGTGTTTTCTTCCTGTACAAATCCCAGTTTTTTTATCGTTTAGTTATAAAACACATAGATTGTGTCGAAGTAACAATAATTTGCATAGTACCTCTATAAGTACTCATTACAACGTAAAAACCTATGTCTAATTACATGAAATTCTCTTAATTAACTCTGAAGAAGTCTGTAGTGTAAAACCTCCTTACATTCCATAGACTATCGTGCACTACTTCGTAGTCTTCGGTCAATTTCTTATCCATTGACTGTTTAGTACGCTGTCACTCATAATAGCTCGATATATGACCAGCAACGGAACTGTGACACTTTGTTGTGGTCGCTTGTGTCGTCGTACTTTGTTGTCAGGTGTAACGGGGTAAGTAATGGAGGTAAGTTTGTGGGGACACTCAATAGATAGGTCAGTAGGTTTAGTCTTTGATATATGACTGAGGAACAATATTTACATGGTTGCATGGGACATCGACGACATCGTGGAATCAGTAAGTACTTACAAGATTCTGAACTCTCTGTTCCCTACATTTTGACCACATAAATATTGCATTTATATATGAAACAGCAGATTTTTTTTATAACCGACTAGGTAAATTAAATTTAATTATAGAATAATTAAATTAAATTAAATTGAATTGCATGTATTCTTATATATTTGTACCTACCTATATCTTATAATGTTGTTGTTTATTTTAATGTTTCATGCTGGATTATGTTCGAACGCAATGTGAATTGTTACTGAATAAAAATTGAATTGAATTGAATTGAATTGTACATATTTCTACCCTAGGGTAGAAAGTGAGTTCATGGTTATAGTTTGCGCGTGCTGCCTGCCTGTATTATAAAAAAAAATATGACTATAATCCATTAGGAATAATAAGATTAGACATTTAAATAAACCTTTTTTACAGTGCGTTCAACCGATTTTGAATTCTATTCCGTAGGCATAAGGATGGCATTAAAAGTAAAAAAGTGGTTGCAATACCAACTGTTTACTGCAGCTGTCATTTGTCATGCCACCAACGCAGTAGAAGTCAAAATCAGTTGAATGGACTGTAAAAAAGGTTTATGTAAATGTCTAATCTTATTTCAAACGGAGTATAGGTCGTCTGTGTAGTGCCGGACTTAAAGAATAGCACCACCCCATACTTCCCGTGGTTGTAGTAAAAGTAAAAGGCGACTAAGGGTCGTACCGGAGAATGGGCAGCAGCGTTCTCTATGCATTCCACCACCATACCATACTGCGATCGCCAACCCGCCTGCCAAGCGTGGCGATTATGGCAACCCCCCCCCCCCCTTTTGGGAGAGGCCTATGTCCTGCAGTGGACGTCTTTCGACTGAAATGATGATAGGTCACAACATGATGATGTGGATGAAGATGTTCATTATCAACGTCCAAAGCCTTTTCTAGCTCCGCTCTGTCTTGCAACAACGTGCTAGTGTTATCGACATTCGATCGTAATACGACACGACCGGAGAGAGATCAGGCGCAGGACCAGTGGCTTAACATGATTTCCGAGGCACGGACATCACACCGCCAACTTCCAAACTTCGGGCTGCTACTAAGATATTCCTGATAGAAAAACCCAATAACACTTTGTCCGACTTGGAAATCGCACCCAGGATCCCGCGCTCACCAGCCGCGCTTGCTACCACGAGACCATCGGGGCAGTAAACCTATTCTCGCGCAGTGAGTCAAGTGGATGACCATTATCATGTGTAATGGTTTCGTTACCCTTCTGTTCTTTCTTACTCTGTGAAGAGTTATAAGGCAGGGTACAGGCAGATGTGTGAGGCACTCGTTAGCGAACATGCGCCGTTCTGCCTACATCTTAATTAAGGGAACGGAGTACGGTACCCGGCACGGCTACGCGAAAGTACTGTCTCGAATTTGTTGAGGATTTTTTAGAATTTTTCTATTCTTTTTTTGTAGGTTTTTATAGATTGCTGTTTTCCGCGTAGGAATAATTTCTAAAACTAACGGGTTTGTGTAAGTAGGTATAGGTACTCTATGTTTGGCTCGCGACTTCTTGGGAACAGTCGAACTTATTAGGTAAGTACCACAAATTTTACCCACATTCATTTGTGAAAGGAAATGAGTGTTGCCTAATTCCACCACACTACTACACATTTCTAGGCAATTAGTCAGAAACCCTGAAAAACCCAATTTTCAACATGAGAAGTAATTAGTTTAAATTAAAGACCGTTATTCGGTATAAACAATGTCCTCTGTTGGTAACGTCATTCGTTAATCAAATACTAATTTAAATTGTTAGTATGTACTAATTAAGCTAATATAGCGAAGTACAGTTATACACGAAAATTAACATGGCGATATGAGCAACAGAACTAAATGTTTAGGTCTAAAACTTTTTCAGTCATCAGGCTCTCCCTCTCATTTCATTGTCATAAAACCGAGAGAGAAAGAGAAGTAAAATAAGTAAGTAAGAGTCTGACACTTCCTTCCGCTCCACCCAGAGCGGGAGGGGACATTTGATGATTTCCAATCCACAAAAAAAAAAGGCTTCAAGAAACAGGCGCGACACGCGATTTTATCGCGCGCGACGCAAATGCACCGCTCGTTGCGCGACTTGCGGTGCCTTTGTGTCGCGTGCGATTTTATCGCATGTCGCGCCTGATTGAAGGAGCCTTGATGGGATTTATTGGAAAAATGCTACTTGATATCAGAAGAAAAAGTTTCTACCTATACAGGTCACATTGAATTAGCTAGAGAAACGTGGTGGGTATCGATATCCAAACACGATAAAACAAAAGAGAAATTATTTTGACTATGTTCTTTTGTCCTGTATAACGCTATGTCATCATCTGCCTAGCCTTTTCCAAACTAAGTTGGGGCGGCTTCCAGTCTAACCGAATGCAGCTGAATTGAGCTGAATACCAGTATTTTACATGGAGCGACTGCCTATCTGACCTTCACAACCCATTTACTGGGTAATACGATACCCCTTGATAAGACTGGTTGTAAGACTTTCGGGCTTCTGACTACCCTTAAAGACTGTCAAAGATCCACGAATGACAGCCGGGATCAACAGCTTAACGTGCTTTCCGAGGCTCGGAGGGGGTGTGTAAAGACCAAAAAGATGTATGTAAAGGTATGTAAAGGCCTGTTTAACGCTATGTGTAAACATATTTTTACCTAAAGATACCTGGGTACGCGTAAAGAAAGAAAGAAAGAAAATACATTTATTTAGCAGAGACTAAAAGACACACAATACACCAGATAGTCAGATAATAGTCGTACATCAGATAAAAACAGAAAATATAAAAATAAAAAGGGTAAAAAATATGCGTACGTGATGTCCGTCAAGTTTATTAAAGACGTGGTGACTTAATGCTTCATAAATAATAATGTAATCAATTAGGTATGTTAAAGTAATAGGTGCCTTTAGGTAGGATAATGTTGAAATAATTGTACAAATTATAAATATGGCAATATTAAGGAAGGTGTGCCTACTTAATCACTACCTATAATTATGTGCTAAGTACCAATATGGAACATGGTTTAATTAACTTTATGAGCTGTTAGTTGGTTTTATTTCATTTTTCTCTGAAATTAATACCTAATTAAGTATTACTTATTTGTATTTTTTCCTCATTTTTGTGGTTTGACCTTGGATGATTATATTTCATACATGCTGTATGGCTGTGGACATGCATGATTGGAATAAAGTGCTGGAAATAATGATTACTTACTCTTCTGAATAAAAAAAGTGTTAACATTTTTCTTGGCCCCGGCTGTCATTCGTGGATCTTTGACAGTCATTATCGGGTAGTCAGAAGCCCGAAAGTCTGACAACCAGTCTTACCAAGGGGTATCGTATTACCCAGTAACTGGGTCGTGGAGGTCAGATAGGCAGTCGCTCCATGTAAAATACTGATATTCAGCTGCATCAGGTTAGACTCGAAGCCGACCTCAACATAGTTGGGAAAAGGCTAGGCAGATGAAGTATACTTTTTCAGCAATTGGCACCTATAGTTATAAAACTAAAAATTTACCTTGTTTTTAATTACATAGGTACATAATATAAATAAAAGTTAGGTCAGAGTTTTTTTAATAAGGTAGGTGGTTTGGTTAGTGTTGTACAACCAAATTGCCTGTTTAAAGTATTTATTTTCCTTATTATTAATTACTTTCTAGCCCTTTGTTCATTAACCTTTGTGGGGCTTATAAACGTTGCTGTTTACACATACAGTTTTTTTACCGACTTAAAAAAAAAAGGAGGTTATCCATTCGACACGTGTATGTAATATTATTGGAACTGCAATAAATCCACATAAATGACAATCTACAAAAAACTAAAACTAAAATACAGATCCCAAGACATTAAATTCGAAATTAAAGTTATTTAATAATTATTATTTTGAGTTAATTTCTTTTTGAAGTCGGTTTAATTTTTTTAAATTACTTTTTTTAAACGTCGCTTTATTAAAGAAGCAACGTTTATAAATAAAGGGGTTTATAGTTTCTTTGTGTCTCGTACTTTCTGGCATCCATACCAACTTATTAGGTCGAATATTGATGAGCAATTAAGGTTGGTGTTCAGAGCAATCTCGGGGACAGCGATAAGCACATTTGTTGTCCCCGACGCAACACTTATGCTAATCACCAGGCTTGCCTTCCCATCGCCACTCCTAAACTCGGCAATCGGCGGCGGTGGTCCTGTATCGAATAGAAAAAAAAACGATCGAAGATATGTATAGTAATTATTGTGAATGCGAGATTTGATAAGAATAGATATAGCTTAGTTTGCCTTATTAGTCGATCCGCACGAATTTACTCGCCCGGAACGTGCGAATCGTCACTTTTAAATAATATTATTTGTATATAGGCGACTCGCCCGAAGTTTATTTATTTGTGGGCGAGTCGACAACTCCAGAAATATGTATTAGACAATTGGCACATTTTGAGTTGTATGCAATAAAGTAGTCATAGAAAAAATTACACTAGCGCACAGAAATAATAAGAGTTAAATATTATAAAACGTGAACTATTTTCTTGACTCCATTGCATAGAATTCAAAATGTGCCAATTGCCTAATACATATTTCTGGAGTTGTCGACTCGCTCACAAATAAATTAACTTCGTGCGAGTCGCTTAAAGAAACAATAATATTATTAAAAAATGACGAACCGCACGTTTCGGGCGAGTAAATTCGTGCGAGTAGACTATATTATAAGCCCTGAGGATTTTATTCGCAATTCTATTTGAAGAAAGTTTTTATCTAGGTATTTGTTTATGTGTCTACAAATATAGGGTTTACATGATTAATCCATTATTTAATTGGAGCAAAATAGGTTTGCTTTTGTATATTTTTATTCTCATAGAAAAAAGCATTGCATGGGTTGTGTCCTTAGCGGTTTATTCATAGTATAGAGACAGTTAAACGTCAAAAATGTATGGTAAACGGTCGCTAATCATTACTTAATTTTAAGTCAAACAATCAATCAACTCAGGATATTGCACTGCACTGTTAACTTTAAGTAACGTTTATAAGATTTTTTGGATTGCGCAGCTATTGTAGTCATTTGACAAATGCCGTTCGGGGACTGAAACAATAACGATAAATTGTTCCACTGAACCGCACGTTACAAAATTTTGTTTCAGTGCGGTTAGTGGAAGTGCTCAGGTGCGGTTCGTCCAAGTGCGGTTCAAATCAGTGCTCTGAGTGGAATACCTCTCAGCTTAGAAAATCTGTTTTTTTTTTTTTGTGTAAACTTCACAGGCAGACAGACCATAAAACATACGGAAACAGTTTTTCTCAACTCATAATTCATGTAACAGCGGTCGTCGACCTCCCAAAAAAACCATACCCATCGCGTCTGCGGAGTTTAGCTAGCCAATTTAAAATAACCCTGAATCTTGGCGGTTTTCCAACGAAGTAATTTAATCTTTGAGGTAAGTAGGTATCTTTTACCTACCTCAAAGATTAAATTACTTCGTTTACAAAATTCATTAACCACACATTGCGAAATTATAAAGCGTTTATAATTTCGGAACGACATCCATCAAAACATTTTGCTCATTTTGATTTACCGTTAACTCTGACCATAATACCGTCCTATGCGTGTGCAGAAACTGTCTTCTACCATAGAATGGGAATAATCATTTCTATTAGGCACAGGTCATAACTCATAATTGCTACGACCGCCGCACAAACGGCTGATTGTTAGCCAAATGAAACGAACGTGTCCCATACAAAACACCTTTCTTTTACCTTTGACTTATCGATTTCCCTCGTAAAATTTATGAAGATTACCATCTACAATCACGCCTACTCTCCAGAAATCAATGGACACTCAAGCTTTGCTTCTACATAAGATTTATTAGTCCCTATTCGAACATAATCTCAACTAATTCACCGTAGAAAAACGTCGGTTTTATAGCCAGCAGGACAATCGCTCCTTTGTCGCTTGGCTCAATATATTTTAAATGACTGCCCGAGACGGCCTCTCGTGAAGCCGATCCCATTGTGACTGACGATGGACGTTCCTTTTTCGTAATCGAATGCGGGATATTTATTTTGAATTAAGAATAATTTCTTTTTTAGCTGCCGTCTGTGGACGTGTGCCGAGCATTAGCGGCCTTTGTTGACGCTGTATTAATGAACTTTGAATATCGAATGGGGTTCTTTTTCTTTTTTTTTTGTTCTTTTGAACTGGACTACCGCGTCGTTTATGGATTTCATTCTGGATACGTCACCTGTTGAACAATTTCTGATGGTTTCTTTAAGACGTTTCTAACGTTCTCCGCTGCAGATTATTAGGCACAATAAAATTGATGTCTATGACCGATAAGGAGTTTGACACTTAACCAAACAGAAAAACGATTTTTACGGGACCTCTGCCGAGTCATTAGTGGATAATATGTTAAGTTGGCAATTGAGATAAAATTGGTTAAATATGAATATTTTATGAGTTATTTAAACTTTTCAGAGCAGCAATGGTAACGGCCCCAACGGCCCCGACTTACGATTTGTATGTCGTGGGTTCGAACCCGCGGTCAGGCTTTAGTTTGTGTATATCATTTCATCATCACTGCTCCGGCCATCTCTAAAACCAAAAATTCGAAGACATGTGATATCTACCATTCCGCACTGGGCCCGTGTGGTAGATGACAGCCTGTATGTAGGCCTGTATCCCAGCAGTGGGAACATTATAGGCTGATCATGCTGTAAGCTTCTCAGACCCTCCAACGGGTAGAGTTTGAGAGAATCTTTCGACTTTTCAAACTCACTCTGAGTTTGAAAAGACGAAAGATTCTCTTCACACGGAACAACTTTTTGACACATTGATTTACAATAACTCTAAAAGATTAAAACATCGGCAAATCATGACGAAAGGGTTCAGCAAACAATTAATATTATCTCCGACTCTTAGCTCCTTATTTCACTCATGTAAAGTCAGTTTGCATTGTTTGACAGAAACAACATGGCGGCTCAAGCTTACATTAACACTTTGCTAATTGAAAACTGTGTCCCAAGACCAAGATGGATGACTGTGGATTTTGTTAAGCGTTTCTTGCTGGAATAATATTGGTAGATTGTTGAATGAGTGTAGGGATTTGTAAGAAAGGAATTACGTACACAGTTGAAAGTTGAAACAATGAAATTGAATCTTGTCAAACTTTAGAGTGATACATACATAATAATAATTATAATCTTTATATTGATTGTATCGTATTGATAAAGATACAAATACATTTTACAAAATGGCATCTCAAAAATAGTTGCCATTAGAGTGAACTGAAAGAAGCCCGAAAGTTTGACTACCAGTCTTACCAAGGGGTATCGTGTGACCCAGTAACTGGGTTGTGGAAGTCGGATAGGTAGTCGCACCATGTAAAATACCGGTATTCAGCTGCATCCGGTTCGACTGGAAGCTGAACCCAAAATAGTTGAAAAAAAAGGCCAGGCAGATTGACTGTCCCGAAAAATGAGTTTTTTTTTATCGAAAAAATGAGCTTTCAAATATATTGTTAGGTTTCAACTTGGTCATGGTAGAAAGACCATCTGATTTATTCTGTAAAAACTTAGGTGAACAGTAGTGCTATTCTGTAAAAAATTCACCAAAAAAAATTTGGGTGACCTGGAACTGCCAATATTGTCAGGGATTGACAATATTGACAGTTCACGTCACCGCATCAGATGAAATGACAGCTCACTTCAAGCTTCACGGGTCTATTCTGTACCGTGGCTGATTTATATGATTAATATAATCATATAATTTTTTTTTTTTTATTGATTTATATGGTGTACATAATAAAGAGTATTCTATCCTATTCTATTTCATTAATAATGAAATTAGTTATTGTAAGTAGTTTTAGGGCTAATTTTTTAATCGACAGACAATTATCTGATTCGTGGAATAAAATTGACGTCTGGCAGATTTTGTATGGAAGAACTGTCAAAAATTCAAAATTATTCCTCGTTTAAAACCATGATAAAACTATCTGGCGTTGGAAAAATTAGGTAGGTACATAAAATGTAACCCATGAATAATAACATCAAAGTCAAGTTGATAGTGTTGAATGAACGGTGCATCACGCAGTAGGTAACACATACCTACCGATGCATTTATTTTTGTATACGTCATCAAAGTCGCACCACGACTAATTAGCGGAAAAATGACACCATTTTAATAGAACAAAACTATTATTAAACAGGAATATTAATTATTTGCGGTTTTAATCTCAATCATAATAATTCTCAGAACATTACTTCTAAGTATTTTAACGTAAACGCGATAATTACGAACTAATTTACGTTGGCGTAACATTTAATTTGCAAATATCAATTGTTCATACATCACTACACTACATGGTCACATTGGAATTTTATCTTTAACTCTATGTTGATAGAGTAGGTATTATAATAAATTTTGACGAGTCCTGATTAATCACGCGTGGTTGTGGTCATTGTTGATCAAATCTAAATAATGTAGGTTCTTAGCGAGTATGTTATTGATGTGTGCGTGTGTGCGGGAGACGTTAAAAAAAACGTTATGTAGGTACTTATGTTGGAATGTTATCGAATCAACTTGACGGGCGAAGTTATTCAATGAAATGATTATGCCCTTGCGCAATTCGCATGATTTGAATGAGCTGTTGATGCTGTATGGAAAACTTTTATAGGAGGAAAGTGTGAGTTACATGTTAGGTTACGTCAAATGCTTTAGTTTTCCAAAAAAGCTTATCACACTAATCACCATAATATTATAAAGGCGAAAGTTTGTGAGTGTGTGTGTGTTTACATGTTTGTTGCTTCTTCACGCTCCAACGGCTGGACCAATTTTTATAAAATTTTGTGTGGAGGTAGCTGATACCCTGGATTCACATATAGGCTACTTTTTATCCCCATATTCCCACGGGATCGAAACTTATGTGGGCGAAACCGCGGGGCGCAGCTAGTATCTTCTATTTCCCTAAAGTATTTAAATTAGGGATTTTTAATTGTCGTTATTGGCATATAAGGCCCAGAATTGCCTTATAAGCCAATAACGACAATTTAAGCTAACTAATTAGATTTTCCTTAAATTTGTAGAAAGTAATTCCCCCTAATTTTGTGTTACGTTTTCCGGGACGCGGTTGCCACATATTGGCCAACCGTTATGCCCCGCGGTTTCACCCGCGTATTTTTCGATCCCGTGGGAATATCGGGATAAAACTATCCTATGTCCTTTCCCGGGACTCAAACTATCTCTATACCAAATTTCATCTAAATCTGTTCAACGGTTAACGTGTGATTGAGTAACAAACATCCAAACATCTTCACAAACTTTCACATTTATAATATTAGTAGGATATTTCATAGAATTTTCGTATGCAGACTGGGGACGTCATTAGATAAACGCAGTTTAATTTGTTGTTGGATTGTCGTTTCCACCTTGTATTAAGTACTTACATCAATAACTTATTGATCATTAAGTAAATAGATAATCAAGATTTCTGACGTAATCACAGACATATCGTGAGGGACCTTGCTTGTTCTTGTTCAGTCAATTATAAAGTATCTGCTTATTGGACCACACCTACTTTGAATGTTTAGATTAAACAACTAATTGACAATGCTCTATCACGTCTTTGATAGGTACAGAATGGATGATTATAGGTTGTCATTGAATCGTATTGTGTTTGGGTTAGGTGACTAAAGGTCATAGCACACGTATCAAATCGGAAAGGGATCGGCAACGTATCGCCTTTCGCCTCAACGTCAAACAGGCGTCAACCTAAGCGTCACGTAAGCACGTAACCAAAGCGGATCAGAAGCTCCGATACGTCGCGTCGACTCGGTTACGGCAACCGCACCGCACCGCGTTTCGTAAACTTGTCCCGAGGCGAGGCGATTACGTTACGATTCCGATTAGTGTGCATTACATTAAGCAGTTTCATACAAAGAATACTGAACGGCTCAAGTTGATACGGTGCCGATCCCTTTCCAGTTTGATACGTGTGCTTATGACCTTAACACCAACCTTATGACACCAACTAAGAATGGTTACAAGTATTATTCTCCTCATTCTGCTTAATAATTTTTTAAGGTCAAAGCAGCATGTCTCCTTCTTGCATGCGTATCTCTACCGCTGGAGATAGGTCTCTCCCAATCTGCGCTGCAACACCCTGTCCTCTGCCTCCCGCCACCAGTCTGTCCCAGCCCCTTTTTTGAGGTCGTCGCGGCGGCGCAAAACAGATAAAGTGCGCGCTAGCACCCAGCGCACAGATCATTCTGTAGCACACTGACTGCATGTTTTAAACGTGCGCATTCAAGGGTTAGGACCCCAGGCTATTCTGTAATAAGTACTTAAGTAAGTTTATGTTAATTTTGATTAAAATAAAATGCCTTTAGGTAGGTACAGACGCCAGCACATCAAGCTAATAACAATAATAGCAACAATTAATAACAGCAATAATAGCAGCAATTTGTCAAAATTCTTCAATAGATATTCAACTTTATCGCTAAAGCATAAGGTTCAAAGTTGATTGGGAAAATTTGTCAGTTTCGGGTAGCTTGATGTGCTGGCGTTTGTACATGAAGGTTCTGATATTCAATTCTTCTTAGCCTTTTCTTTTACGACCCCTAAAAGATCTTGTTGGCCCAAAACTTCGCCACTTCCACGGCGTCCTCGGTGGCTGCGCAGAGGTCACTCTGACTGCATGTTTTGGGACACAGAGGGCAGGATAGGAGGTGGAGCATGGTTTGCGACATATAACTTTAACACGTACTATGTTAACAATATTATTTAGGTACTCACGACAACTTCACTTCACGACTTTACCTAAAGGGGTAAGCCCTTAAGGTTAAAAAAAACCGATCATCATTAGAAGACTTAAGTTTTTAGAGGATAAATTAAATTTCCCTTTATTGTACAGGAAAACGACACTTAAACACATAATAAATGTTAACACTATTATTTTGTTTCACAACCATCCCTAATTATCTATCACTTAAAACTCTAAATCCAACTTAACCCCCTAAGGTAAAGACGTGAAGTGAAGTAAGAAAACACAATTACTTGATATTGTCCGCGCAGAGATTAACAGGTAAACTTGTGAACCGATCGATAAGTCGCATCTTAGGGAACGTTAAACCCATTAAGGATTTCTCTTGAACGTGCGCATTCAAGGGTTAGGACCCCGGGCTATTCTGTAATGAAGTACTTAAGTAGAGTTTAAGTTAGTTTTGATTAAAATAAAATGTCTCTAGGTAGGTACATGAAAGCTCTGATACTTATTCAATTCTTCTTAGCTTGACGATAGCAAAAATCCATACTCATAAATGATCAATTCGAAAGTAACTCTGACTGTCAGTCTCATGTCTGTCTGTATGTTACCTTTTCACGCCTTAACCACTGAACGGATTTCGATAAAATTTGGCAGAGAGATAGATTGCATCCCGGGGAATGACATAGGATAGTTTTTGTCGACATACCTCGCGGGCGAAGCCGCGGGCGGAAGCTGGTAACACTATAAAATATAGATAATTAGATATCCTTTTTAATGTTTGGCTCAAAATTCAGCAAAGCGAATACCGATAAAAAAGTAGGTACCTACTCGTACTTACCGAAAATCCGTAAAAAATTAGGCAGGTAACCTAAATAAGTACAAATGTGCTTCTTGTTATTTTGATGAAAAACTATCATGACTTTTTGGTTTTATTTTACATTTTGAATTAAATTTGTTAGTTTTTGTAATTTTTGTATGAGGTAAACAAGGTTAATTAACAGTAAATTAAATAAAAAAAACTGTCAAAAAAAACAACAATCCGAATTTACATAATTTCAATATTTTCACTCAGGTTAGTGTAAAGTTTCCTTATTATTCCTCCTATTTTTTTCAGGTTCTGAAAAGCGACTGCTGTGTATGTGGATAAGTCCTTTTGTATCTACGTAAGTACAATACGACCGACGACGTAACTTAACGTAACGTAACGCGGGCCTGAACATAGGCACTAAGAACTTTCGCGCATGTTCTCTCACTCGCACTCGCCTCATGTCTCCATTTGGTTCCTAAAAATTCTTACTGCACAGCCTTCTGCGCAAAGTTCAGACCCGCCAAGTTACGTCGGTCGTATTGTAGGTATTGTTAGAAAACGTCGCCGTCGTCAGAGAAAAACATTGCAGAATAACTCCCAGCTATCTACAGAATGATCAGTGCGCTGGGTGCTAGCGCGCGCTTCATCTAATTTGTAATTACCGCCGCCAGAGGGCGCTTATTAAGTTATTACGTCGCGACAATGCGCCAACATCGCTTGTGCCAACTTTAAGTGTTTTCTGAGAAAGTTTTTAGAAAACATGGTTGTTTGTGAAATATAATGGCGGACTGTTATCATAAATAATGGACATTGCATTGATTGTTGGTTTTATAAAGACGCTGCGCATCCAGCGTAGGCGCTCGACAAATGTATACGCCTCGCAGACGCAACGCACACGCCGCGTGTACGCGATGTAATTTTTATAAAGCACATTAGCTCAACTGGCTAATGACACATCTATTGTTATAAATCAAATTTTGATTTTTCAACAATTGAGATTGAATTAGCTAGCGAAACTCTGTAGGGGTGATGGGTATCGATATAATTATAAACATGATCAAACAAAAAATAAACTAATTTATTGAGTTCTTTTGGAGTGCAGTATCCTGGGGGTTCGAATTTCTGACCGTATAATAAGAGACTATGTATATTGGCACATTGCTCGCAGAACAGATGGCCGATGTGGCCGAAAGGTTCTGGAGTGGAGACCGCGTACCGGAAGACGTAGCGTTGGAAGGCCTCCCACAAGGTGGTCCGACGATCTAGTGAAGGCCGCAGGAACCCGTTGGATGCGAGAAACGCAGAACCGGTCGAAGTGGAGGTGCTTGGGGGAGGCCTATGTCCAGCAGTGGACGTCTTTCGGCTGAAATGATGATGATGATGATGATTTATATTGGGCCGTTGTATATTATGCTAGTTGCGCGGTAAACTCTGCTTGCGCGATGCTGGATTTGCGTGACGTCAGTATGACCCGTTGTTCGCATGTGGCTAAGCTAATCAGCTTAAATAGTCTCTTTCTTTTTAAATTAATAACTTTGTGAGTCCAAGCTCTTAAGATAAATAAAAGACCTAGAAATAAACTAATTAAAAGGTCTATCTAATTAGTAATTACGGGCGTAGAGAGCACTTATTAAGATATCAACGGCGCGACAGTATGTGGGCGTACGTGCGACCAAACACGCTAAGTGTCTTGAAGTATTTTATAGAAACGTTTTGTATAGAATAGAGTTTTTGTATTGCTTGAAATAGCAGGATTTACTTGTATTTGCTTTACAATAATGGGCTTGAAATTCACCGATTTATTCCGGTCTGATCCTCTGAACCCCCCTCAACCCCCCCTCCTCGATCCCCTGCTAGTTCGTCTTCTGTTTTAATCTCTGTCTTATCCACATTATCTAGGTTTACTCTTTTTGACAGGTAAGTAGTCAAAAGAAAATAAAAGTTTCATGATTTCATGAGTTCTCTGTTGAACGAAAGACAATTAATCTGAGAGTTATGACCTGCAAAGATAACGTATGGACCAGACAGCCAATTTGTGTCATTCTGATTTCTTCATTGCTTCTAAAGCTTTATTTCTAGGGTCGGTAAAAACGGGACCCTATTACTAAGACTCCGCTGTCCGTCTGTCACCAGGTATGTATCTCATGAACCGTGATAGCTAGACAGTTGAAATTTTTACAGATTATTTTTTTTTCTGTTGCCGCTTTAACAACAAATACTAAAAACAGAATAAACTAATATTTAAGGGGGCTCCCATACAACAAACGTGTTTTTTTCGGCGTTTTTGCCTTGTAGTACGGAACCCTTCGCGTGCGAGTCTGACTCGCACTTGGCCAGTTTTTTTTCTTTTGATACCCGATGAAAAAGTTTTACGCTACGGTCTAGATCTAGAATCATGTGCTGAATCCATGGATTCAGTTTGCGTATCGCTGTCAGCCTGTATTTATAGTGACTTTTATTATCAACTAAGGTCATGCACTAGACTTCACTAGAGTCTAGACTAAAGCCTTTAGATTTCTTTTACGATTATGGATAGGCAACCCACGCGGGTTTAAACCCGGTGCTTTGATAAGCACCCGATGGACAAACACCCAATTTTATGGGTGTTTATGGGTGTTTACGGGTGTTTATCGGGTGTTTATCAAAAGCACCAGGTTTGAACCCGATAGATTGCCCATCTATATTTACGATCCCTAAAAGCGAGGTTTGCCTTTCTTTCTAACATACACTTTCTAATAGGTATGATATACTACTAGGGATATAGCGTCAACAGGAGGGCTAGACCTGCTTCAACATGAAGATCTTTCTAAGATAATTCCTAGCAGTCTTTAGCAAGCTAAAGTGGAGGTCTGGGCTCAGCGGTAGTAAATGTAGGTTGAATAAATTGAATGGATAGAAAGTATGATTTGCGATATGTTTAAGTAACAAGAATTTCATTTTCATTATAAAGCATTTATATACTGATAGCGTTTATTTACGCACCTTTTACCTTGTAAACAAGTGAATATTTAAGTTAACGAACGACCATGTTCTAAATTGGAGTCTTCGGTAGAAAATGAATTTGTCTTTTATTTTTAATGTACATAAATGGTACTAGGTCAGGGTCACAGGTCTGAAGATAGTATTCAGTATAATTTTCTGTTTGCGTGGTGCTTGAATTATGTTGCATTTGATCTTATACCACACTTTGTTTCTTAGAAGCAATAGCTTCGCCATCACATAACCATCACATGTTGAAATGTGGGAGTACTATAGGTAAAACTCTGTCTAACCCTTTACGGAAATATGGATTACAGGCGTGATGTTGAGTTGTTTTTGGGGTATTTTTACATTATACATAATCAGCCTATAAAGTTCCCACTGCTGGGACACGGGCCTTCTCTCTGTGAGAGGGAGTGGGCAGTAATCCACCACGCGGGCCCAGTGCGGGTTGGTAGATGTCACATGTGTTCGAATTTTTGGTTCTAGGACATGCCGGTTTCCTCACGATGTTTTCCTTCACCGTTTTGACAGCAGTGGTGATGATATAATTTACACAAAGTAAAGCGCCTGTCTGGGTGCGAACCTACGACCTACAACTCGTAAGTCGCGGCCGTCACCACTTGGCCACCACAGCTCTGATTTCTGGACTTTTACATTATGGGTAAGAAAAATTAGGCTCTTCAAAATCCGCCTTCAGGTGAATGTCCGACACAGTCAATGTCTCTTTCCAATCAACTCTCTCAGCAAGAGCTTATGCACTGATTGATAAGGTAGACTGAGCTAGATGAAGTAAGGAAATGCCAATGCATTAGGATGCTAAATCCTAAAATAATGTACCAAATAAAGAGTGCAGGCAAAACGGTAAACGGAAAACATCGTGAACAAACCAAAAATTTTAAGACATGTGTCATCTACCAACCCGGCCTGGGCCCGCGTGTTGGATTATGGCCCACTCCCTATGAGGCCTAGATGAGGCCTCTGTCCCAGTACCTACTATGCATATGAGCACTAGGAATATAGGCTGATTATGTAAATCCGCCTGAAGGTGAATGTCTGACACGGTCTGTGTCTCCCTCTATCCAACCAACTGTCTCAGCAAGAGTCTAGGGGACTGACCTGAGACGAAGTAAGGAAAAGGAGACTGCTGCATTAGGACGCTAAATCCCAAAATAATTTACCTAATAAAGAGCACAGACAAAAGGTCAGATTATTAGACTCCATTGTCTTTTAGATAAACTTAACAGCCTCTAAATCCGCAGGTATATCTCAGATTTCACCTCAAAGTTAAACCTATCATAGCACATTGCGACAAAACCAAACAATTATCGTGCACATATTCGAACTTGCAACTCAGGGAAGCGATTCCATCTCGGTACATTCGAATCTCAATACGATCAAAATACATTATTGCTGCTTGCACTCCAAAAGCCACCCTAACTTCATCTTACCAAAAGTTCACATTCCCTCGCCGTTACCCAGTCAAAGTCTAACAAAACTCCACTGTAAATCCAACTCTATCTTTACAAAAGTAGGGTTTAATTCGCCCTGTGTAAAGGTAGACAGTTGTTCGGTTAGGCACAGTCGTGACTGGTCGCTTGACGCGCTCTAATGAAGTCGTAAGACCTGGCTGCTCGCACACATCGACCCTGCATGTTCCTTAGTATGGAATATGTTAGCAGTTTAGCATGGAATATTTTGAGGAATTGCTTTTTTGAATTGCAAAGTTGGGATTATGGGGGTTTCAATACGTTGGGTTCAATATTAACGTTAACTTTTAAAAACTGCCTTCTTGTTAAAGGATTATAGAGGACGTATTTTCATGAACTAAAAGACGTATTAATGTCGAAATGCGAAAATCTTATTTATAGGGGACACTAGTCTAGAGTCAGAAGCAGTGTAATCGATTGTCATGAGTTTTGTACGTAGATATATAAGTAAAACGGCGGGGAAATTGCGTAACACACTGTCAGTAGCAATGGCTTTAATTTTGATTGCGTTATTAACGTTGTTGAGTAGAATTTATTTTTGAACGTATGAAGCAATGGACTCGCCATATCCTTCAAAATTATTCAGACTGTGATTGGAAATGCGGGACGCAATTAGGGTTCTGGTACTTTAATCTTAAAAATAATAAAGGATTTTCATTAACTGAAACAAAGCAAATGAAATAATGCATTTTTAGAAAACATGGCTTTATAGAGCAGAGGAAACATTTCATGCTACTTATAGCATGGAATGTTTCCTAGAACTTATTGGTGGAGTATTCTGCATCCTTGATTCGGGTCTAAACTGACGTAACTCGAGTCTTGTGGTAAATGGAATGACTAAAGAATGTAATGTAATGAATAATTTCTATGGCTTGTCATATTACATGATAATCATCATCATAATCATAGTCTCCTCTCTGTGAGAGGGAGTTGGCCGTAATCCACTACTCGGGCCCAGTGTGGATTGGCAGATGTCACATGTCTTCGAATTTTTGGCCATTTTACAGCTTATTACCAATTAATAAAAAGCCTTCTCCATACTCCCGAAACCACAGAGTCTCGTCTCTCTGGGTGGCTCTTATTATAACTCATTAGCTCTCCAGGACACCCTGCACATAACTACACAAATTATCTCTTTTGACTCAACACTCGACCAGTATACTTAGACCCTCGCCTTCTTTATGGGAGTCTAGATTCTGATCAAGATTCACACCAGCGAGCGCCTTAAAAGTTTAGGTCTAAACGTGTTGGGAAGTAATTGGTGGAGGATCTTTTGTTATGTCTGTTTGGAGGTTATAATGTCAGATAGACTTAAAAGGTTTGATCATTTGTTTTCATAGAATCTTGTTTCGTAGGATTCAATTAGTAATGATCAGGTAAAAGATGAATTATGACATTTTGGTGGGATTTTGATCAAGATTTTCATACCTACGTAGCTTTTTACGAAAACTCAGCGTTTGGGGCATAAGTGCTTCCTCAAAATGGACATAGGTCCTCTCCCAAGTTACATTACAGCTATAAGTATTGTCTCAACTGTCTCAAATACTTAGTCCCAACAGTCTTTCTTCGTCATCCTACTGCGCAGTACGTCTTTATATTCCACACATGTCTGTCAGCCGTCATTTCAGTGTATCACTTTCTTTTTCGCCATTATCATCTTTATTACAATCCGGGCTTCCTTAAATCAATCTCAAGTCCTCGTTGCTGCCTTATTACTTATAACTACAGCTACATTCATTTCCTGTTAACCAATCAAAATGAATGATCATTGATTTAACACAAACTGCACTGTAGAACCTCTTCATTTCCCAGGCAACGTTCTCACAGCATTTGGCGTTAGTTTACACAATTTGCTAATGTAATTTACCTCAAGTTTACACTTGTCTAGTACCAGAAGTACCCACGGTACCACGGTACTATCTGCCGCCATGTTTGGTTTTCTTGGGTAGTAAGCACACTGGTTGGTTTTCCACTGGTTTATAGACATCGACTTCTGGCTTTGGAAGTTTTTTACAACCTATGTATTGGCGGCTAAGACTGAAATTGGTTTTGATTTTGTGACATTTGTAAATAGATGTAGGTACCTACTACCTACCACCTACGGACTTAGTTATGCCAATGAAGATATTGTGGTAGGTATCCACTTTTTTTTCATTCGCTTTTTATGTTCTTTCTTCTTGGTTTGTGTAATGTTATTTTGGCTTTGTCTTCATCTTCGACAGTATCTGCGATTTGATACGGATACCACTTTCATAGTTTGATTTAATGTGCATTCTTAGTATTTATTATGATCAATAGTTTAGATGTCGTTTTTGTGCTTGAAAACTTTGAGCTTGGGATGCAATTAAATGATAATTGTAAAATGATCAAAGAGACTCGATAGCCGTCAGTTAGTTGGAAATCTACCAAAAAGGGTCCCAAATCTTCAAAAATCGATCACGCGATATTACCATCGAAATTTATAATTAACTAATTCGATAATACGATCTTGATCCGACATAATCTAACCATACTAATCAACTAACCAACGCATTATCTTGTGTGCACGTGTTTCTGTGACAAATAAACCTATTTTTCTTTCTTTTCTTATTATCATTAGGCTGTCGTATCCTATAGTTCTATAAAAAAAACTGGCCAAGTGTGAGTCAGACTCGCACACGAAGGGTTCCGAAGTCCGTACCACAAGGCAAAAAGGCCGAAAAAAACCCGTTTGTTGTATGGGAGTCCCCCTTAAATATTTATTTTATTCTGATTTTAGTATTTGTTGTTACCTACAGCGGCAATAGAAATACATCATCTGTGAAAATTTCAACTGTCTAGCTATCACGGTTCATGAGATACAGCCTGATGACAGACGGACAGACGGACAGTGGAGTCTTAGTAATAGAGTCCCGTTATACCCTTTGGGTACGGAAACCTAAAAATCATGTAGTGTGTGCACCACCTAACCTTCCAATAGGAAGCTCTCTATTACGTCGATATAGGATGTATGTTCAACATGGAACTGTGCAACATTAGCAGCCTCTACTAGTTTCTTCCGCCGCAAGTTTCCCGTATTGCTTTCCCACATTATTACATGAAAATGTGTGCTTTGCCAAAGGACTTGTGTCCGTTATATTTGTGTAAAAATGTTTAACTTTTCTAAAAGGTTGTGTTTTCTGAATACTCGTAGTTGGGCTTTTTTGTGTCGTTGTCGTCACTAGCATCATCATCATCATCTGCCTAGCCTTTTCCCAACTATGTCGGCTTCCAGTCTAATCGGATGCAGCTGAATACCAGTATAATATTCAGTAGCATCATAATACACCCATATTTAGACAATTTTGTTATAAGTCGCAAAATACCATTTGTAGGGCGCATCCTACAAATCCAGTTTGCAGCATGCCACAAAAAAAAATTAAATAGAAAAACCCAGATTCATAAACTGCTCAACCCGGCGACAGAACCCGGTACTTCAGGTTCAGCAGTCACGCTTGTGACTTATATTAGAATAGTCAAACAGAGACGGCTCTTTACAACTTAGATAGACCAGTTAAAACTAGTTCGGACTTAAACACAACAAACAAACCAGCAGCCCAAGGCCAAGGTAACACACTTTCTTTTACAATCCGAAGGATTTAAAAGATATTCCTAATCCATTGCTTCATATGTTTGAAAAATTCGTCTGCTCGACAACGTAAATAACGTAATAAATGTTGTTCAATTGTCAAAATGACAGGCATGGCAATATTTTTTTTTTTTTAAAACGTTGCCCCACGCTAGGAATTTTTCCTGTATTGTGGGTGCGTTTACAAACATTGAAACTCACATACACAAACAGCCAGACCCGGAACAACTACTTGTAGGTCATACAAATATTTGTTCCGTGCGGGAATCGAACCCGCGACACGCAGCGCAGCAGTCAATAGCTTAACCACTGCGCCAACCGTGCCGTCAATTGTCAGTGTATCATGCAATCATCCCGCTGTGGTTATGTGTCAAACGGCTCTAAGAACTTACAAAACAAACTCTCATTATTCATCCCTTTGTCTATAAAATCGATGCGAAGACAATATTTCCCACCGACAAGTGTTAAGTGTCATAAGTGGCTAGTGGCTACCTGCTTCGTGCAGGACCTGGGCCCTCTTACTTGCGACCATTAGCATCGGTTAAGGAAATTAGAGCATACACCTCATGCATCAGCATAATGGCTTCTGAGCTGTCATTCTTGATTTTCAATTGTTTATGGAGTTTTTTTTTTTAAATTGGTGTGTGAAAGAAATGGAAAATTAAGCTAAACAGTACATGTTAGCGTAATTTTGTGTGTGTTGATTGATTAGCTAACGGTTTGATAGTCTTGTATACGATTTGAATGGGAATAGTGGTTTTGAAACATTAGGTACTATGAAAAACTGACACTGTGTTAAGAGTCGGAGCTATGTCCACAGCTTTGGTTCTCCCATGTAATAGGGGGCCCGCCTATTGCCGTCAACTGGGCACAAATCCAGGGCTATTCTACTATACATAGCTATATTGACGTCACACCACAACACCTCCAACTGTGGTTTTATGAAGTGCCACACGTGTTTTTTACTTGTGCAAAACAAACATTTAAGTTTAGAAGAGTGACATCATTTACGTTTACGCTTAGAAGTGTGACATCATTAACAGAAAACATGAATTAAAACTCAAACTCAAAGCATTTAATCATCATAATCAGCCTATAATGTTCCCACTGCTGGGACATTGGCCTTCTCTCTGTGAGAGGGAGTGGGCCGTAATCCACAACGCGGGCCCAGTCCGGGTTGGTAGATATCACATGTCTTTGAATTTTTGGTTGTAGGACATGCCGGTTTCCTCACGATGTTTTCCTTCGCCGTTTTGAGAGCAGTGGTGATGAAATGATTTACACAAAGTAAAGGGTGAAGGGGGGTGTCTGGGTTCTAACCTACGACCTACAACTCGTAAGTCGCGGCCGATGCCACTGGGCCACCACTGCTCCAAAGCATTTAAACTATTTAGGTACAGGCACTTTTGAATTGTCAAGAAGTCGGTCAGTCAGAAAATATGAAGCTAATTGCCCATTCCAAAGCAAATTATTGACGGAGGAAAAGTACTAAGTAATTGTCAATGATCGCTTACTCATCTCATATAAGGGTGTGTCTGTAACTTACTACGATGATGTCATGGCATTAGTTTTAATTGGGTAAACTACGGTTAATATTTCCATTCAAACAAACTACTTAGTCATCAAAAGTTTATTTTTTTAACCCTTTGTACGGCAGAAACGAAATTTGTACAGCTCCGATAACCACCCGACTACTAAGGACGATTTTTAATTTATAAAATCGACCTTATGATAAATGATTTTATATTTGCAAGTAGGTTTGTACAAACACTTTTACACGTCAATCATGTTTTTTTTAAAACTTCCTAGCTGACTACTCTGAGAAGAAAGGCCGAAACAAACTCAGAGGTCACAGTCTCTTTTAAAGTCCAGATATAATCTTGGTCAGGTTATATGAAGACCATGTAGATCGATGTCTGAGGTGGTCTTTTGAGGAAAGAACCACACAGATTGAGAGGACCTGTCCAGTCAGTGCACGCATTTGTCAGAAATCGTGCAGCTCAACTCAAGACTTAAGAAGCTCAAAGTTAGGCTAGTCAACTATAAAGGGTTAACCCACATAACGCAGCAAGGGTCCCTCTTAATGGCAAATGACATCTCGCCAGGCCCAGACGGAGATGGTGAGATGAGCTTAACTCCTTCAACAAGAACTGGTCCTTAGCAGCTTTAAATAGAGAGAAGTGACAGGCCCTCGTACGCCTTCCAAAGGTCCGGGACCCCAGGGTCTCGAGTTATGTCAAATCGTTAGAAAAATAATAAGAATCGAATAAAAAATAAATATGCAAACACGTCAACATTTTGTCTCTTCAATCTATACATTTTTTTTTTAGCTCACGACGTATAAAACACACTATCAACACGACTCTCGGTTATATCTAGTAGACAGTTCATTTTCCAACTCATCGCGGGTTGTTAGACAACATAAAATTCGACACGCTAGCATTGATGAGCAATTTGCGTTGAAAGCACCGTGTCATGTGTGGGGACTTAGGGTGGTGTCACACATGGGCCTTTTTAAAACTTATAATATTGCCTTTAATACTGATCAACTTTCAATAACTACTCAGTACAACGCTGAGAGTTGAAAATCCAACAGTGCTCTTTTATAAGGCACTAGCTTCTGCCCGCGACTTCGTCCGCGTGCTTGTTTCCCTGACCCACCCCGTCGCATCGCATCACCAGCCCGTGCTATCACTTCGTTTTCTTTTTATCCTTTTGCTCGGCTCCTAAGGGTAAGCATATAGCTAGCTCTCTCCAAGAATTGGGCTATCCAAAGCAAAAATAATTTTTCAAATCCGACAGGTAGAGCGGGATTAGCGCATTTAAACAAACTCTTTAGCTTCATTATTAGTATAGATAGATTAAATGAAGGTGTCGCGCAGTTATAGTGAAAAATAATAACTTTAAGCTTACTTTAATAAAAAAATACTAGCTTTAAAAATATGTCTCGATTTGAGATGATGAATGTCTGGAGAAAGATGTCTCTTAACATATTGGTGATAAGTCTGTTAGGGTCATTTAGTGGGTAGGGCCTAGGAAGCACTGGTGTGGGGACTCATTCTTGAGTGACTGACTGATCTGAAAAGGCAACAAAGTCAGAGAGAGACAGATAATGTGAAATCCCGGGATTAAATTTAGTCTATGAAGAATTTTTTTAAACAATGATAACGTAGTCTAAAATTACATGTTTTCCTTTAGAGAAGAGGTAAAAGCTCATTTATAATTAAACTAGCTTCTGCCCGCGACTTCGTACGCGGATCCTGTTGGTTATGCCAGCGACAACGGGGTAGTCAAAATCGAAGATCTGAAACATCTGATGTCGAATTCTAAGAATCCGGGGACTGGATAACAAAAGGATGCGCGAGACGATTCGAGACGTCATTTTCAGGCAATAATGAACCAATAGGGTGGTAAACTTGGCCTTGCACTTTGAATGTTGGCATAAATGGGCCTTCTGAAATCTGTTTCGCAACAAAAGATGTCATTTGAAAGGCATTATTGTACGAACGTATGTTGTCCAAGAAATGTTTTGACTGTGATGGTCACCGATTAGCAGTGATCTTAATATTTCTGGAGGATTTTGTAATATTTCAATATGTACTTTCCCACCTGAGCAACACATACCGTTTGTTTCTTTTTGCTATTTAACAGCTTCACAAAAAGTAAAATTTTTAACCATACCTCCGATGGCGGAATATGTGGCGTAGTCAATCATAGGAGTATACGTAAATGCACTCCGTTCCTTATCAACCCAAGGAAGGTCGCCATGCCCTACGGCTATATCTTGAGACACATCCGATTCTTCAGATGATATCGACATTCTGTTCAGAGAATGTCGAAGTCGATCAGAATTCAAACGTTCGTTGCGCTCTTCTTAATCTGTCTCTTCATGCCGTACTCCAGCAATTCTTTCTTTCTCACTTTCTGATTATGAATATTTTGTTGTGTGCGTGTTCGGAACAATGTATTATAATCTCACCGTATCAGCGGTCAGTCGCGCATCATATTCTGCACTGGTCTCTAGAGATCTGGATGTAGATGCGTAAATACGCTGAGAACGCAGGCGTGCTTCGCGATCCGAAGAGGTTTCCACGGAGCGAGTTGCAGCCTGATGTTCTCAAACAGCATCAAGTCTCTCCTGACGCTCTTCGGTAGATTCTTGGGATCTTATGATCCTCAATCTTTTAGCTCCTTTGGAACATTGGGAAAGATTTGACCTCTTTCTAGGCATGGTTATAGTTTTATTATGAAGATACCTGATCAATTAAAATCTAAGTCACTGCTCCCCTACCAAGGGTGCCCAGACACGGGTTCGTCTGGCCCATGTGCTGGTTTGGTCCCTGGGGTGGTCACGGCGTGCTATGAGTTCTGGTGCGCCGGTGATGGGGAGTACTCCCCAGCGGAGGGTCCGGTGACGGACAGCCGCGGCGGGTTCACGGATGAGTGCTAACGCGTGCCCATGTTCCCGCCGTAAGCGGCAAAGGAGGACACAGTGGAATTTTAGTGGGTTAGAGTCCCACATAACTGCACTATCTCCCCGTGGCAGTGCAGAATGCATGAGCATTTCTTCACGTTAAAAAAAAATAAATGGGAGTTTTGGCCAGTAGAGTCAAATTTTCAATGATATACCATCGTCATCGAAAATCAGTCCTAAACTGTTACCGCCTTCACCGCGTGGAGGTGAAATTAGTGATAGCTTAGATTTCCACATCAGATGTTTCTGATCTTCGATTTTTATTAGTCAACAGGAAATGCCCATCAGACCGAATAACTTTTACTAAGACGTCATTCCTATATGTGTTATGGTGTAGCTGGGCTCTTGGAGTTCCCCATCAGGTGTTCCAGATCTTCAAATTTATTCTCTCAGCAGAAAATCCTCATCACGTGGAACAATTTTTGCTATGGTACCATTTTTGTATCTCTTATAGTTAAGCTGGTCTGTTTCGGTTCTGCATCAGGTGTTCAAGTTTCCAAGAAACATTATAGCCTGAATGTTGTCCAGCCATAATAACTATACAACAAAAAAAAAATCATTCAAATCCGTCCAGTAGTTCCGAAGATCGGACGCGCAGGCCCGAGGCGTGTACGTACGTACTCTGATAGAATACCTTAACAAATGTTCGCCGTGATTCTTTAAATTGACATAACTTTTTTATTTATGAACCGATTGACATGAAATAAACACTAAATGTTAAGTGAAGCCTACTACAATATATTAGTGAAAACCGCATCTAAATCGAATAAGCCGTTTCTGATATTAGCGTGCACAAACAAACAGACAAACAGACAAACCGACAAACAGACAAAAAAAAAATTAATTACAATTTCGGGTTCGGCATCGATATAATAACAACCCCTGCTACTTTTTTTTTATATATTTCGATTGTACAGACACCACTTTTCTACAAATTTATTATATGTATAGATTAAATTAAATTGCATAAAATAAGGACTCATTTGTTACTACCTATTGTTTAAGGCAAATAAACAATATGCATAAACAAAGGGATGCGTAATAAACAGTTTCATGTAAGCAAATTAGTTACCTACACTTAACTCGAAAATTATTAATCAAAATGCTACCGAAATACCGCACAAAATATATATGAGTCTCTATAAGGAAAAGTGTGACACAAAAATAGCTAATCATGTGCTAAAAATGAAGTCATTTTATGAATAAAATATTAAATAGCTTGAGCAGTCGCGTTTCTTGCGGTTAGAATTGAGTCAATTGAGTAATTGTTTAAGAATTCAATTATAAAGGATTACAAATTGGTCGTTAAGGAAAATGTTGTCACACATCGAACGATGGTACCTGCATGTCCAAATAAACACGTCATTTTCATTTTAAGATCACCATCATCGACTTAAAAATCCGCTATCAGCTTAATAATATACACGTATTACGTAACTGACAGTCCTCGCCAGGCATTGCTACCCTTGGCGCAATCTGAAGATAGGTATGTATACAGGGTCCCATTCAAATAGATGGACTAACACAGCGCTCAGTACTTACGTCTCTAAAAATATCCAGGCAAAAAAAAACACTGATTAAAATGATTTTATTTTGACCTAAAATAATAAATTGCCGGCACATTAGTGGATTTTCGTTAGCTGATTATTTTTCTTGTAAGTATCCAGGCTGAAGTGGGAGTGGACCGGACACGTTTCACCAATGCACCCGGAGAGATGAGCAGAGATTTGAACGCCTGAGGCAGGACATCGCCGTCGAGGTAGACCAAGGCGAAGGTGGCGTGACGATCTAATAACATTCGCAGGGCCAACATGGCCAGAGATCGCACAAGAGGACACAAAATAGACTAACAAAAAAAAAAAAAGTATCTATGCGTTTTTCTTATATATTTTTTTACCATCGTCCTCATTGGTGATCTGAATGATTTCTAAAAGTTTGTCCATCTATTTTAATGGGGCGTTATATTATAACTATGTTTTTTTTTAATAACCGACGAAAAATGTCAATGCAGGGGTTTCAGAATCATTTACTGAATCCACCATATCAAGTTGTACGTCGGCGTCCCTGCCACCTTGTATACAAGGTGTAACAGAATAAACGCAAGTCCTGAAAGTAGTTTGTTCATAATTGATTACTGAATCAATTTCGGTAACATTTAAGATAGATATTTTTTTTTAAATTATGTATTTTGCCATACTGATCGCCGATTGAGCCAAAGAAAATTAAATCTTATGTCAAGGCAATAAGATTCAATTTTGAATGCATAAAGTAATGATAGGGTCAACACAATTTACTTAATAAAAATAGTTAGCTTTAAAAAAAAATTGTTTTGATCATTGTATTATGCTTTTAACTCAATACTCTAATTGGGGTGTATGAGGTCTTGCGTTCATTATGTTACGCATTGTATGTTACTCCAGTGTATCCCCAACCTAACCCGTGTGTACCTAATGGGTGATTGTATTAAGTGATCAATCGGTTCGCTCGTGGGTTCCTTATGGCGTTATAATTACATGGACGCCATCGATTTAGTGTTTACGACATGGTGATTATAGCCTGCACGTTTGCCTACAGGTTTTACTGTTATATTCGCGGAATTAATGTTTATATAGCAGTGTTATGGTCGTATAGGGTGACTATTGGGTTTTTTAAACACTGGGGTTTTGTGTGTTTATGTATAGTTATGCTAAATAGTTTCCGACACCCAAGGAAAAAGGCAAATGCCTAGTTTGGGGGCTACCGTCCAATCTATTCTTGTACAATAATTATGACTATTATAAAATAAATATAAATTTTAGGATTGATAGTCTGATTGGGAAATATACGACCATCAAAGTATTGAACCTAGGACCATACAGGCATTGGCCACATTAGTGCCACTGGCATCTTTGCCAAAGGTACTAACACTTACGTAACTACCCCGCTGAATAGAATCTATGAAATTATTATAATGCCGAAGATCGCACGAATTAATAATAAACTTATTATGTATGGTCACTAAAGGAGACAAGTAACCAGGGTCGTCGGTTATAATTGAAGTTTAGTAAGAAACCGACAGGTGTTATCGAATAAAACTTAATTTAATTAATACAAAACAAAGAGTTCACACAACGTCCATGGGTTTCTTACTAAATTTCAACTATAACTAATAACCCTGGTTACTTATCTCTTTTGGTGACTGTACCTAATATGTCGACAAACGTATGACTTTCGCTAAACAAAAAAAATATTAAAAAATAAGTTCTAACGTAAATTTCTAATGACAATAAAGATGGCCATACTAAGCATCGTTCTCTTGTCCCATCTTCCTAAAAATATCCGAACAAGTCGAAATACAATAATAACATCAAGTACATACATACGTTAAAAGGGTTTATTTTAATAATAATGGTTCGATACGGCTATTAATAATTGTCTAATTGATCGCATAGTTCACTCATTAGGCGAAAATACTACATTGAACGACTACTAAAACTATAGACTGCACACTTTTTACTATAGGTACTCTGAGCCAACGTTTATTATTATCGAATAAATTAACTATTAATAATTCCTAGAGCAGTAATTTGTAGTCTACACAGACTTGAATTTAAAATATGTAGTTTAATTAATGGTGTTTAAGTTACCCATACTAATATAAACAAGCGAAAGTGTGTCTGTTACGTTTTTACGACCAAACGTTGAACAAATTTTGATAAAATTGTATAAACAGATAGCTAGAACATTGAGTAAAAACATAAGCAGACTTTAAAATAAATTATCTGCCTAGCCTTTTCCCAACTATGTTGGGGTCAGCTTCCAGTCTAACCGGATGCAGCTGAATACCGGTATTTTACATGGAGAGACTGCCTATCTGACCTCCACAATCCAGTTGCTGGGTAATACAATACTCCTTGGTGAGACAGGTTGTCAGACTTTCGGGCATCTGCCTACCCGTAACGACTGTCAAAGATCTACGAATAACATCCGAGACACGGAGGGGACTCGGTATGTAAAGATGGTCACCCATCCATAGATCAACCGCGGCAAGCGTAGCTTAACCTGATCGATCGGCCTGTTCGGCTGTTATTATTTAGCCACGAGCCCCTCCTATAAGAACTAGTAAGTATAAAATTTAATGACTGAAATTATTGGGTGGAACAAGGCTGCCAATAATGGTGATGATGGATCACCATCACTTCAATACCTCATTTCACCCCTTCATCATCAGATGAAGAGGTGAAATGAGGTATTGAAGTTCGTTACAGTAAATACGAAATCCGCAAAGAAGAAGTCGCGGGATAAGAGCTAGTAAGTATAAAATTTTATGACTTTAGTTAAAGTGGATTATTGAAACACAATAATAAATAACGGATCGCTTAAAAGTTTTGCATACTCTAATTGAATGTTTTACTCATTCATGCACGTAATGAATATTAAAAATGGATTATTGAAATTAAATTGTGGAATAAAATTATTATTAAATAATGCATAACGGCTTGATTAAGTACCTACGGCGAATAATTATACCTATTTAATGTTCTGGATCGTAACGAAGTTGATAGCCTCATTTAGAATAAATAAATTGTTCAAGGTAAGAAAATAGGAATTATTGGTATCGTATTGAAATAGTAACCTGCTGACGTGCTGATTCACGTTGACGAGGACTTCGCCCTGGAGTGTAAATGTGGTGCTGTTCCACAAACAATGGGACACTTAATATCGTGTCCAGCGTGTTCTGTTGCCTGCACGGTATAGAACCTGATTGACGGTACTGAAGGTGCCAAATCCGTTGCCAAATTCTGGGCCGACTCTTTTTAGATTGCCATCGCCACACTAAGAAGAAGGTCTTTCCAGTTTAAAAACGCTGATTTTAAAACTCTTTGCATCTTTAAACTTTCTTGATCCATATAGCCATCGTGTCTTTATTTCTTCGTGTCCAAATCGGTTGCACTACTGATCTTAATCTCAAAGACTGGTGTCATATTCTTGCATTGAAGTCTAAAGACATCGTCTGTGTTCTCTTTGTCTTGACTGACTGTCAAAGTTATTCATCAGTCTATGAACTTTTTTTGAAAACGTTGTTACGTCTATTTCATATTATTTGTTTTATGCGTATAGGTACTAGAAATCCCTGGACCCACCCCATCGCATCGAATTGCCGGGCCACGCACATTACTTTGTTTTAATTTAGTGTTCTTTCTTACTTTTCTTCGACTACTGTTTCTCCTAGCGTGATTTTAAATAGCCTTCCTCAAGAATTGGACTATCAAACGCAAAAATATTTTTTCAAATCCAACTGGTACTTCCAGAGATTATCGCGTTTAAATAAACAAAAAAAGCAAATAAACTCTTCGGTTTTATTATTATGTAGTATGTAGATAGATATTTTATTATGAGCTGAGGCATGGCAGTCTGTCTATCTGCAAATCGTCAGTGTTTGACTGACGAGGGTTTGCCTCAACCGATAGACGGCTATTCTATAATCTGTCCAACAATCAACTCCAAAGCCTTCGCAGCTTCAGTCACCGGTCACTTGCCCGCTTACCGGTCGTCGGGTCACGGTGTCTCCCTGCACCTAATTGCCGTGACGATCAATATTTGTCATCAATTAAATACCACACGGATTTCTTTAATTATTCCCTCCTCTGGTTGTCGGTCGTTTTGTTTGGTAGCGTCAACGGAGGCAGATGTAGTGTCGTGCACGAGTGGCGGTAGCTCATCAGATGTTTGAGGGTTAAGTAGGTAGTAGTTTGTCGTGTTAAGTCGCTTATTCTTTGCAATGTTTTTGTTTTTTGTTGAAAGGGTTTTTTGTGCAAACGCATTGGTTTTAAGTAAACATGCATTTAATCTTGTTGTTAATCATCACATGTTGTGCATCTTGTGTGTGCCAAAAGAAAAAGAATTCTTGTAACTGAACAGACAGCTGTGCTGCTGGGGAGTTTGTTGCGCCACTTCTTCTTCCCAGCTAAAGCACTAGGAAGTGGTAAAGGGGGGCCTTTTGGGGGACTGTCTTATGTAATTTTGACATTAAAAGTGCTGATTCTTAGCCTAGTTTGAATAAATGACTTTTGGATTGATTTTGAGTTGTCTAATACCGCTTTCATTTACCTACAGGAAATCTTAAACGACTCATTATGCCTCTTTTTAAGCATTAGAAAATGGTTACAAAATTCCGAACACAATCATTTTGATCGCCTTTATATGGCATTAGAAATATTTGTTTATCTCATCACTACAATGGAGTATGATACCAACCTACAGCATACATCCAGATATCCTCACTGCTCCTCAAAGCTGTAAGACAATTTGCAGCACTAACTAACCTATTCCTAGATCACGGCGACAAATCGCTTGCACAACAGAGAGCCTGGCTCCGGAGCAGCCTCACATAAGCTACATACACACATAATATACGTGGGAGTTACTGCCCTTCGTACGACGGATGGCTTTACTAATAACCGATATCGGTATTGGAGCCGATACGCAAGTGTCAATGGATATGTAGGAAGGTATAGCTTCTGATGAAGCTGTTGTATGTTTTCGAGATTATTATGAAGAAAATAATACTTAAGCTTTTAAAAAGAAGATAAGATGGGTGCATGAATCGATGAATGAATTCTATAGCAAAGGAGAAGTCGGTTTTGTCTACATTTCGTGTTGATAATAATTTTGATGATGAGTTAACAGATTTTCATTTTGAAAGAGGTAAGAGGTTAATGGATGCGGAAGGCTGAGGACAGTGTTATGACGTAGCCTGGGAGAGGCCCATGTCCAGCAGTGGACTGCGATAGGCAGAGTTGATTGAATGTAGATCAGTTAATAGTGCTACAGAAAATAGAGAAGCTACCTACTAGCTTTCAATTTCACCAGCGATTTGAAGACTAGATGCGACTTATCAAGAGACCAGAAACTCAAGATGAAACGAGATATAATCGTAATCGTACCCAAAGGTTTAACCTTAAATAATTCTTGCAAAAATAACAACATAATTCCCAATCCCACATCAAACAAACACTTCCCATAAGCTCGTACTGAATCGGGCATCAGTACAAAAAAGCCGATGTGTTTAGAGAAGTGACAGTGCTCTGTCGCGGCGGCTGCACACAAAGGTACGCCGCTTGTTTGCTAGGCGGCGCCCGCGCAGCGCAAGCTCCTTCAATGATCTTTGTTTTTGGTATTTGTTTCTCTAAGAGGTGGTTACTGATTATGGATTATTGCTTTGCGACTACTTTCAGTTGGCTGCAGCATGCAAGTGAAGATTTTAGAAAAAGGAGGGTAATAATTATAATCAGAATTTGTGTTACTGATGGTAATGATAATAAAACAATAAAGATGAGAGAATACAAGGTTGAAAATCAATGAACTGCTAAATTAGAAAGAAAACATGATTTAAACGTCTTAGTTCCAGCAGTAGCACATAAAAATAAAGAGGAAGAAGATAAAGATTATTAGAAGGACGACTGTAACCTAATTGCTTGTGTAGACATTTTCAATTGGTTGAAGAGTCGCTTGTTACCACGTCACCATGAAGAATTGAAGACGATATATTTCAATTCTTCCTATCTTTAGAAGACAAAAGTGGTTATAACCATGTTAGGATCACAGTGAAGTAATGCTTCCTTATGATGATCAAAGCTATAAATAATATCAAACTCACCGTTACCAAGAAATCTTAAGCTCCATCCCAAAAACGTTAAAGGTCATTAAAAATCCCAAATACCAAAATAATGACCCGTGCCTTGCACAAACCGTCACCTGCACTCCACGGACAAAGACAGCTAATTCGACTTCTATTGCACGTAACCATTCTTTTCTCTGCCTACAGCACTGATGGACAATAGGACCACCTTGAAGTACCACCAAAACACTATTGTGGTCACAATGAATGGTCTCTTGACATAAATCGTGTAGAGCAATAGGATTGATATTATTACGTTTTAAGTGGCAGCTGGCGTTTTTAAGAAAGTTGGCAGTTGGGTCAAAAAATTTGGTGAACAGCTAAGGGTGTTTGTCAACTTTATCATATGAGTTGTTTAGATATTAAGTTTTTGCTACTCAAGAAAATTATTGTAACTGTAGGAGGTTCTTATTTATTAAATCTCTACTAATATTATAAATGAGAAAGTGTGTCTGTCTGTTACCTCTTCACGCTTAAACCGTTGAACCGATTTAGATGAAATTTGGTATAGAGATAGTTTGAGCCCCGGGAAAGATATTCCCATGAGACCGACACTTATGCGGGTGAAACCGCGGGGCGCTGCCAGTAGGTATATAAAACAAAAAGAACAAACATAGTTAGAATGCTTCATTTATGGCCATTAAATATCAAACGTAGCTCTTGACTATGATGTACGGATAGTTTCACACTTACTTAGGTAGTTTTTCCTATTGATCTTACCATTTACGTTTCTAATACCAAACTCTAAACGCCTGGACACTGCACAGGGGTGACCTGGGTAACCCCAGGCTAGAACAGCAACCCTCAGGGCACCCAGATCTTTCACAGATGTTCTCAACAGATCAGGAGATGTAATTGAATGTGAAGACGATGTGGGTCATTTTACATATATATTTCTCTCTGTTCTGTTTTTTTTTTTCATGGTCTGGCAGTTTGAGTTATTTATGTGGCCTACCCAAATGTCCTTTCTTTGGTATTGTTCGTCGAATCGTTGAGCTCCTTAAGTCTTGAGTTGAGCTGCACGATTTTTGACAAATGCGTGCACTGACTGGACAGGTCCTCTCAATCTGTGTGGTTCTTTCCTCAAAAGACCACCTCAGACATCGATCTACATGGTCTTCATATAACCTGACCAAGATTATGTCTGGACTTTAAAAGAGACTGTGACCTCTGAGTTTGTTTCGGCCTTTCTTCTCAGAGTAGTCAGATAGGAAACGCCGACTTCATCTAGTTTTAAAAAAACATGATTGACGTGTAAAAGTGTTTGTACAAACCTACTTACAAAAATAAAAATCATTTCATTTCATTTCATTTCATTAACTTGTGGAGGAAGTAGGGCTGGTTGGAATAACCACTGACGGCCGTCATGGTCCACGCATAATAGTTCACCTGAAGGACTTAGCGCGGAAACCAAACCAACATAAATAAATAAAAAAAAACTATGTATAAAAAAGAAACGAACATCGATACACTGAAATAAAATCTGGAATTCGATTCGGTATTTAAATAATTCTTCACCTACAAAGCTTTGCTGTTTGAATGCATCACAGAATCATCTGTTTCTCACAAAAGGCTCACTTTCAGTAGTCATTAGGTGATGTTCTTTGAGCGTGGGCGTGAAATAACGTGAATTGGGGCTATTTTCTGTCATAATTCATTTGCACCGTGAAGTTGGCGCCATGTGGCGGCCTCTTGTACTGATCGCCTTTAGACTAGGTGTAGTATATGTAAGGTTTGCAGAAGATTTCAAATAATTTACTCTAACACATTTTACAGTTAACAATGTCTGGTTTAGTAAATTTTTTTTTAAAGTGGAATCTAATAATCTTAACATAGCATTAAATAGCTAAGCTATTATCTATTAAAATAAGTATGTCTTCTCTTTTTGAATTCGTCAACGTAGGTTTTTTATGGATAATTTAAGTACACCCGAATGCTAAAATACAGAGTCTACATCTAGTAAACTACTATACATATCAACTTGTTCCAATGTTTCTAACAGATTCGTCATTATACTGCAAGCCACATATTCACACCAACCAAAATCACATCAATTTATCTGCATGCTTACATATACTACACAGACACTTTCAAGTGGCTATTCGGCTCAAATATCCGAGACAGAGCGGCGATCCCTGGCCGTAGAATGTGCACAATACACGAATTTGTTTCTAATGAATCACAGACACGCCTCCAAGCCTTTATGGACGCCGACTTCCATGACCATTGAAGTAAGAGACCATTAAATGTTTGCTAGCCCATAAAACTGAGCCACTGTCTGTGGGAGACGTAAACAATGAATGAGTATAAAGGAATATGAAGTAAGCCAAAAAATCTGGACTGCGATATGGGAATTTTTGACGAACGACATGTAGTAGCAGAAGTTGTCACTTTAAAATATCTCTGTTACTCGAGATTTTCTCCTTTCCCTTGAGTTCTCTTTTTGATGAGGTCAAAATCAAAAACACCTGGATGAGGGACGCACGGAACCGGGAAGTACGGCAGAAGAAAGGGGAGGTCTATACCTAGCAGTGGATGCTTCCGGCTGAAATGATGGTGAATGAAAATCAAAAACGATATTAATTAGGTTGTACAGAGGCCAGAACATCAAGCTACTACAATCTGTCAAATTTATTTAATAGATTTTCAACTTTATCGCTAAAAAATAAGGTTCAAAGTTGATTGGGAAAATTTGACAGTTTCTGGTAGCTTGATGTGCTGGCGTCTGTACTTCAATAATAGAAACTGACATAGATTACCTAGTAACTGACATAATATATTTATATAAAACTAATCTAGAACTTTTGTGTTCGGGTCAAAAGTAAATTCATTCATAAAACCTACTTAGACGATACCATATTCAACCTTATAAAGCAACGAATCAAACATCAATCGAGGTCGAAACTACAATAAACCCATTATTATTTCGTTCCTTTGATCTTACTAAGAATGAAGATAGCACACATAGAGAACTAAGTACCAACATAACGTATATAATGCCTCTATATTCCACTTTACACAAAAGCTTTGCAGAAATACTGTCATAACAAGCAGAAACTTTTGTCGAGAGACATGGAAAAGGAGATTTTAATGATATCTTTATGTTGGTACTCTTTTGTGTCTTTATGTTGGTACTAGAACTAACTAAAGGCTGTGCTTGTTAAGTTGAATGTAGTTTTAGTGATATCAAAGTGTAAATAATGGAACTTTCTTGATTGAGTGTGACAAAGATCTTTGGCAATCCGATTGGTTACAGCAAAAAAACAAATATTAAGACAGTTAAGCCTGGAAAAAAATTGAGATCAGCAAGGCTTGACAAAAACTCGAATTTCTAATTTACCACTAAACTAAAGCCCGGAAGTATGTACTTCACAGGCATGTGCCTGTAACTTGCACAAAAGTATGCAAGCCTTGCTGATCTCAAAATTTTACTTTTATATCTTGGCGGCTTGATTTAGACTTGTTAGTAAAGCATCAGAAGCTTCGCTCTGGCTAGGACACATTATTTTGAGATTCCCTCTTTCTCATTCAAAAACCACACGAATTTGGACAGAGTAGGAGAAATTGGAGACGAAGAAAACTTAAGAAAACAGAAGTGGGAAGAACATAAAAACCTTGAGCAGAATTTATAGCTATGCACTTACTAAGTGGTCACATTACCTAAAGTTTCTCTTGTAGCTACGTGGGGAGATAGGTACCTAGGTATGTACCTATGTACGTGGCGTCATAAATTATCAACCCTTGGTTCTATTATGCAGCTAACTTATAAAGTGCGGCAATTTTTTCTCCAACCTCAAAATGGCGGACGAAAGAAGCCATTTTGCGTTCGAAATTTTAATTGGAACGATAAAGGGCTTTCGCGGAATATTTTAAGGGCAAGCGGCCAGTAGCCGCGCAAAAAGTTTTATCTCGCGTCGATTAAAATTCCGTTTGAAAATCGAACAAATAGGTGCTTTTTGTCGAACCACGCCTGCGCGGTGACGGCAACACTTTTTTAATGGCTACCAATATGGCGGACGTTGACATGATGAAAGATCGCCGTAATTAGTCGATTGTTGTAGTCGAAACGGTTTTTGTTTTGAAATTTGCTTGTTTGGTGAAATTGGGTGTTTAAGAGTTGGAGGAGATTGTTTATTTTTGTTTGTGTGTCTTCCAGTCGTCTTCTTTCGAAAATGGAAATGGTAAAAAAAAACAGATAAAAACTGATGGATTTATTACCAAGCGGAACCAGCAACTAAAAATGAACTAATAGAATCATTAGCAATATGACCCAAAGGATCCAATTTACCCAATTCGTTAGTCGAAACCGAGTTAAATATGGTTCAAAATTACACTAAAATGATGAATGCCTCGCTGGCTAAAGTATCAATGACACATACCATAAATACCGGTACACACCTGCGGACGATTAACACGAATGTCAAAATAGAATTTTAAACTAAAATATTTCCTTCCCGAAGTAAATTAAGCGGGAGACATCATTTTGCCACATTCACTATATCGCTAATAAAATCCACACGACCCTTATTCCTTGCATATCACGGTTGCATTTCAAGAAAAAGGTCATTAATCGACAGCAAACTACGTTGTAGCTTGACAATGTGACTTAATTACTAGTGAAGTATACACATATGGGTACAGGGTCGAAATGATATCGATACCGCGAGATTTCCCCGTCTGAATCGTTTCTCGATTATCGAACTAATGGTATAATTATGTTGATAGAGTTGTAAAAGGACTACTCTAATGATTTTATCCTACAGTAAAAGGTAATTATGGGAAAGGCGATTAATAATTATATAAGATTTCAAGAGTGTTTTCTGTTTTGGAAATGAAAAAAGAAGGTGATTTTCTATTAATTAAACATGTTTTTTTTAAATTTTGTATGGAGGTAGCTGACACCCTGGATTAATATATAGGCTACGTTGTATCCCGATATTCCCACGGGATCGACATTTACGCAGGTGAAGCCGCGGGGCGCAGCTAGTACATTTATAAATAAACTATCGCCTTTTGTCCATAGGGGTAGGCAGAAACTACAAAACGCAACCTGCTACGTTCCCAAGATACTTCTTTTGATTTGTTAAAGTTCCTAAATCTTGCCATACGCACACGTCATTCGAATAAAATCGATATGGAAATAGACGAAAAATCTTTGCTAATTCAACATCTCTATCATTTAACGCAGGATAATTGACAAAACAGTCAATATAAAATCTACTCTATAGGCTAAACCATAAATCGACTAATTCCATCCTTAAGAATCATAACTAAAACCCATGGACAATTTGTAACGGCCATAACGAGTGTCATGTTCCACGATTTGAACATAAATCATATTTTTTAGGCGGCAAAAAACATAAACGGGCAAAATGTCTGCTAATTGACGTGTTCCTGGTTTCACTAGTCTCATTATGCTGTGGGTATGCGCGTTCATCAACGATTGGGCACAGATGAATTGGGAAACAGATAGATTCTGATCGAAAACGGTTTTTTTTTTCGGCTGGAAACGAAAATAGGTATGATTTGCATTTAAAACCGAAATCGTTGTTTTTATTGGTTTTTGATAAGGATAACCCTTTTTGAAAAAAAAATAAGTGTAATTTATTTATTTGTCATCATATTTAAGCGTTTTCACGATTTTTTTTTACTCTCTTTTTTTGGCACAGTCACATCCCAGATTATTCTAGCATAAGTTTAATGTAAGTACCTACGTGATGTCACATCACGTACTTACATTAAACTTATGCTAGAATAATCTTAATAATATTAAAGGACTAATGTACAGACGCCAGCACATCAAGCTACTACAATCTGTCAAATTTCTTTAATAGATTTTCGAGCAGTGGCGCACCTATACCGTTTGGGGCCCCTGGCAAATTCAAGGGATGGGGCAGTCCCTCAGTGTAAAGAAGCTCAACGAAAGGTATAGTTTTTTTTTTTATTAGCCCTTCTCCCGTGACTTCCGCGTACATTTAATATTTTCCCCTACAAAATTTAACACCTGATTGTTTCTGTCCTTATGTTAGGATCCTACTGTGCTCATGGACCTCTCGGGCCGGGGGCCCCCTCTGGCTGGGGGCCCGTGGGTTTTGCCAAAATGCCACCCTATAGTTACGTCACTGGCCACGAGCAGTGTCGCTTTTACATTATTTTCATAATCTATGAGCGTCGCCTACGCCGCACGGTAGCTACAGTATGATTTATAAATCTATTTTAATTTACTCGTTCGAACGAGTAAACGGTTCGGTTGATATTTTTACGAGACCGGCCATATTTTACCACTGTTTTAATAGTAAATACTAAATAGCTGTGTGATGGATATGGTATGAAGAAATATTAGGTTTGGTTTATTTTCATCTAAACTAATATTATAAAGAGATGTTTTTTTTATTTGATTTTTTGTAACGCTTTCACGCTAAAAATGCTGAACGGATTTGGATGATATGTCAGTCCTGGATAAAGTATCCTTGGATGGTAAAAGTGTCCTATGTACTATACATGGGATACTTTTTGTCTCGATATTCCCACGAGATGCGGCTGAAACCGCCTAGTATTTTATGAAATAAAAAAAAAATGAAAAGTTGAGCCTAAATATTTGACAGCAAAAGGTATTGTCAATTGGAGAGTGGATAGTGGTAGTTTTTTTTTGGATTTAAATTGGAATGTTTCTTAAGGCTTATTAATTTCTTTCAGGTGGTTGTCAACCCACCTTGATTTTTGCTACCAATGTTGGTACCTATACTAGACAACAGATCTCACACTTGTTTTTTTTCGGTATTTATAAAAGTATTTGTAAGAGGTACTGATTGATTCCTGTAACTACATGAAGGTATCCTAAAATGCTAAAAAGACACAGTTTAACAACAATTTCCTTCAAAATGACCATTAATTCTCCAACATTTTTTCCCAAACTTTTTGCATCGTCACCTAAATCAAAATCTTACATTCCATACATATTTGTATGAGAGCGGGTCATATTTGCGAGCAGGTTCAGAATGCCACATCATTTGTATGGCAACATTGCCAACATGTGAGCTGAAATGTGTCGTATCATTAGTAGAGGTCGCTAATTTTGGACTTCATTAGAGCAGATTTTGGTTTCGTGTATATTTTTGGAATTATCATTAACTTAATGGTTTTATTTTGAAGTGTTGGTTGTAATTTGGCCTGTTGAAGTCAAAAAGGTCTGCTACGATTTTCTAGAGCCAATGATTATTAAGAAATTTTGAAAATAAATTCAACTTTTTTTATTTGTGAGACCAGCCTATGAAGCGCTGCTGTGATGACTTGGATTCATTCGCGATTAATTCGCCAGACAAGGCAACGGAGAAGAGGATCTAAGAAGTCTTAAGAGAAGACCTTTATGAGCACAGGGATAGTTCACGTAACATGACTGTAGAAAAGAAGAAAGAAGATACAGGAATAGTCGATACAGCTAAAGAGTTGAGAGCTATCCAAAGTAACAGAGCGCAAAAATGAGATCATCCTGGTTCATCGTTCATGTAAACTGAACCTAACCAATGTTATCAGTTTCAAATGAAACAGACAGTCGAAGTGCCAACCAAACACAATAATAACTATCATCCTCAATCCGACCCTAACTCAATACAAACACCTACTGAGCCAAAATCAATGAAGCCAATCATAATTAATAACATTTATATTTATATCACACACATTCAATAAGGAAAACTGCTCCCTACACTTACAAACTACCCTGAAAACCGAAACGATAAATTTTCAACTCTATCGGCTCATAATAAGAAAGGTATATGCCGCAACAGAAGATACAGTAGACAATTTTTTCCTTCTCACCCCACAAAATTAACTATTTTCCCCTTCCGAATACTAAATACCTATTTAGTGTATTCCGTGTGTGCGAAAGAGATGGCTGATGTCGGATATCACCCCTGGTTTGACGTTTATGAAGGAGGGTGAATGGGATTGTCACCCTTCTGTATGGCTGGTAACCGACTGTGAAGATAGTTCGGTGTTTATTTTTAAGTAACAGCCCTTATCTAATTTTGATTGAGTTGATCTGTTTGAGAAGATTTTCGGAGACCATTTTTGTTAAACGGATTAAATGGTAGTTCTCTTTGATATGACAGATTTATCTTTTAGCTTGTTAACGCAACTGCTGCATCAAATGATCACTTGCAAAGAATAGTTACAAATATTGATAAAATCACGCTTGGCAAATGAATCGAAATGATGAACTTTAACATAAAAAACAAAAGAGAGCTAAAGATCTGAGGAAAATTACTAAACTAAAGGATGCTACCTTCCATACAAAAGACTGAAATGGAGAAACGCTGGTCGTATGCTCCGCGATAGGAACAATAAGTGGTCTAAAGCTATAACGGAATGGCAAATTAGAGATGGATCTAAAAGAAGTAGAGGAAGACAATGTAAACGCCGGGACGACGACATAGTCTAGACAGCTGGTACCCTGTGGGCTAGAAATGCACGAGATCATGACAAATGGAGGCCTGGGGGAGGCCTATGCATCAAAGGAAGCGCAGATTGACGAAGAAACCGAAGTGCAATAGTTATGTTTGCTTAATTAATTTATATTGTAATTCGTTTTAGTTTATAAAGGCTATAAATATTATTTCTACATCTAATGTTCCCACACTGGTACAGTGCAGGTTTTTGATCGCAATAGCAGTTCAGTGGACAAGGATGCAGATGGTGATCAATTCGACTTAGCGTATCCAACACCAATAGGCGGAAAACTAGAAGATGATTTTTCGACGTTTTCTCTGATCATGATAAGACAAAAGAGGTCCTCTCTTTCTATCTTTTTATTATAATAATAATCAAATAAGTAAAACATATCCTTATATCAATATTTCATCACCACTGCTCTCAAATCGGTGAAGGAAAACATTGTGAGCAAACTGGCATGACCTAAAATCAAAAATTCAAAGACATGTGACATATACTAACCACACTGGGCCCGCGTGGTGGATTACGAGCCACTCCCTCTCACCTAGAGGAGGCCTGTGTCCCAGCAATGGGAACGTTATAGGCTGAGCATTTACTATTTGACGTTAGACGTGGATACGGACGATAGTTTTCCTGAGTCGAGAAGCTGCTAATATTTTCTGTGTCTGTTCAAATTCAGTTTCAAGTTTCCACCCCCCTCTTCCATGCTCTATTTCGACCACGTCATCTTAATCATCTTTCATAGTTTTCGTAACTTCAGTACTAAACGAGTGTAATTCATTTTACGCAATTCGTCCTGTCCCACCATAATAATGTGAATAAATATCAATATGTAACCCTATAAATTTTGTTACTTCAGTTTCTTCAATGTCGCTCTAATAAAAATCTAGGTAATGGATTTTTAAAGTATCCGTAGGTACGCCGAATACATGTTTTAAAATTAATTATTTTAGTTTTGTCAATTAGTACTTACTACTTTTTAAAGCTACCGCTCTTAAATTACCTATATCAATATTATAACTAAACCTTGTTCGAATTCAAAACAATTTTTTTTAGCAGTTTTGGGTTTTTGTACGATAGATTCTACAATTTTATTCTGAATTATTATTTTAACAGAAAAAATACATATTTTTGTCCAATCTGCAGTACCTAGTCAAGTAATCACATTTCAGTTGAGCCCCTACTCTTTCCACTTACCTATCCTGTATCTTTTGTCACTTTCTATCTTTCGTCCCGTAACCTCATTAAAATCGTGCCTATAAATAGTAAAATATTACCTATGTTCCTAGTATTATGATTGATTACTGAAATTGTAATGGGATCAGTTTTATCTACAAGATCAATGCCAACTGTAATATATAGTATGCCAATTTTATGAACACTTGCAAATGGCGAATATGAGCTATTCATGTCGGTACTCAGCAATATCAAAGGTCTTTCATGAGGTAGGCATGTACTTATAAGTCAAAGACATTCTTACAATAAAAGTTATATAAATCAAAATATAAATAACAGTGAGCAGCGTCGTTGTAAATCATTTGCGCTAATTTGAAACGGATCCGTAAACACGGACGCAGCAGAATTCATCAAACCGATGCCCCCTCGGCGCTAATCCTACAAAGGGACCAGCAGAGAACGCTCAAAAGGATTTAACAAGCGGCATTCACGACTGCTCATTATATTTTTATACTTTATACCTCTGGTGGCGGGCATAAAGTGTGCGATCAAAACGCGCGAACCCCTACAAAAGGTAATTATGTTTTGATTCCTACAAAAAAAATCGAGTATCACAAAGGAGACTAACGAGATAAGAGCGTGCTAAATCGCTCCCCCCGACGCCCGCGCGGATCAATCGCGGGGCCAGCGGTCGATTGGGCCGGCTCAGCAGGCGGGGCCCCGCGCAACCACGCCTCGCGGCCCCGGGCTCCCCGACGCGCCGCGCTCTGCCACTGTCCGCCAGTCAACCTCCGACTGCGCCCGCATGCGTACACGATCCGTAGATCGCGCCCCAGTGTGAACCGGCTGTGCTAAATGGAACTGACCAGCGTTCAATGTTAAAGAAACAAAGCTACGAGGACAAGGAAGTGAATATGGCGATACAGAGTGTTTCGAGGTACCCGAGCAGCCCTGCCGAAGCGACGGAGCCGCCCAAGACGTCGAGGATCAGCTTCAGCGTGGCATCGATCTTGGCCGATACGAAAGCACATCAAGTGGATGAGACAGCGGAGATGATCAGACATCACAGGACGATTCCAGAGTCGCCTTTGAGGCAATCTCCTTCTGCGCAACCTGAATTGCCCGGCGGAAAGTCGGTGTCTCCGAGGCCATCGTCTCAGACTCCTCCTTTGAATTTGAATGTATCAGCGACTGTTACCTCTTCCGAAGATGAGTACGAAGATTCGGTTAATCAAGAAGATTCGATAGTAGATGTGGAGGACTTGCAGAATGGTTTGCCGAGTGAGGACGAGGAGAGGCTTCCGTCGGAGAAGGCTCGGCTGGTGCGTCCGACGCCGTTCAGTGCGCTGGCGGCGGCAGCGTACGGGTTGGCGTGGCCGGGCCCGCCGCCTGTGGTGCCGTCCTTCGGGTCGATGTTCCAGTCACATTTCCCCGTTGGACCTTTGACAGGTTAGCAACCTTTTTTGATACTTTCTTTAGTTTAGATCTTTGTAGTGTTTAGTGCCCATCTGTTGATGATCTTCAAAGATTTAGTACGATGCAGTAGTTTTTTATCTATTTCGTCTTAGGTTGACTTTATTCCTAGTGATTATTGTAGTTATGATATTTCTCAGTTATAGGTTTCGGATCCCAAAATTTTTGGATTTCCTTTTTTTTTTCAAGATTACCTAGTAGATATTATAATTTGTGCATAGTAGAATTTTAAAGCTTTTAGTTAATCCTGCGGGTTTCTTTATCTGCCACATTTTCTAGTTTTTTTTTTGGAGCAAAAACTTGTAAAATATGTATTTACTATTATTATTGTTACTTATTTGTCATTATATTTAGGAATGATTTTTCTTCTAGAACACCTACTCGACCTTACCTAACCTTAATTATTTTTCCATTTTGTTTCCTGTAAAAGAATTATTTATTTGGTGATTTTTGTTCAACGCCTAAATTAATTAAAAAGGAAACATCGCAACCACTAACCTACCAATTAAAGACCTACAAATATATATACAGCTACGTAGGTATATACCTACGTAATTATATTTCGAACATAATAACATTATTATTAAACTTAATTATTTTATAATTTTAAAATTAGACTTGTATTTAGGTAGGTACTACAAGTCTAATTTTGGTGTGACAAACAGAATTAGGAAATTCCACATTTATTTAAGTTTACGAGGAAAATATCAGCTTTTAATTAATTGATAAAACCGTTATAATATTTTTGCAATTATTATTAAGTTTCGCTATCGTTTTCCTGCATACCATATATTAATTAAAATATTTTTGCTCCACCCAATTACGATTATAAAATTATTATTAAAACTTAATTACATTTGTTGGCGTTCAATTAAATAAATTGAATATTTTAATTAATTTCCGTTACATTTACGGGTTATATAATTGCGTTTACGGATTAATATATAAATATATTTACTTCGTTAATATACCTACGCTTCGACAATATGCATAGAATGAATTGAAATCAATCCGCTTAGTCATTAGTAACACCCATTTCATAATGTTGGGGTCAGCTTCCAGTCTAACCGGATGCAGCTGAATACCAGTATTTTACCTAAAGCGATTGCCTATCTGACCTCCACAACACATTTACTGAATACCTAACACGATACCCCTTAATAACACTGGTTGTCAGACTAAAATTAAATATACATAGCTATTTATATTATAAATTGAAACAAATCGATTTAAATTACCTAGTCATTAGTAAGTAACTAGGAACTGTTCTAGTTAATTCATATTAATCATTTATACCTAATGCTTTAATTTACATAAATACTTAGGAATCTATTAACTGCAGTATTTATTACATGGGCTATGATATTTAATTATTTACAATCAATATGGATAGCTGGAATTAAATGCCTATAGTAATCGGTATCCGCGGGAACCTTAATATCTTGAAACAATTTGGCCTATGTAGGCAACATTAAAATGTATTTGTTACTAGAACTATTGCACCGATCTAGATAAAAAAATATATATTCTTATTCTTATTAAAAATAAATATAAATAATGGTCTTCTCGCCTCTCGAACAAATTCAAACCAGCACACAGCGATCCAGCGCTTTTATATTCTATATTTTATATGTATGTGTCATTCCATTTGATGCTGGGATTGACACTATTGACGGCTCATTTCACCTAAATTTTCACATTGAGACTTTTACAGAATAGACAGACAGTTCTCATATTACCACTCTCATTTTCATAAACAAATAAATTATTCCTGCTACCACAAGATTTAAACCAATTAGACATCAACTAAATCCACACTGAACCCGTCATCATTATTGTCACCTATTTACGTCCAAACATCTTGTTTCGGAAACCCGTTAACCCTTCCCTCGCCGGGGTCTCAAGAAACGGTGTCTCGCGGAGAACAAAGCCGTACATAAATAACGGATCAGTTGGATGCGTAAACAATGGCACATCGGATTCGACAACTCGGGCGGATCACGGGGATTGGGAAAGATTTTGTGATTGTATAAATTCGCATTCGAAGGGTTAAAAGGGAGTGTATTTTGTGATGTTGCTATTTTTTTTTATTGAAGAGTAGGTAAAGGTGCTGTCACACTGCTGTTTAAAAATGTTTACTAACAAAACCAGACAAGAAAACCGTTCTGGTTTCTGAAAAGCTTTTTGATTAAATGTGATCACAATGTTAGAAAATGTTTTTTTAGCAGTGTGGCAGCACCTCAATGTTAAAAGCTAACAGTCTTAAAATAATAATAATAATATGCCAAGCGGTTGGTCGACTCTTCACGTGACCAGAGGGCTGGCCTACTTTTTGGCCAAAGAATCAGCATTGCCATAGAACGTGGCAATGCCAGCCTTTTGGGCTTGACTCGACTAGCCTTTGACTAGCTGCGCCTCGCGGTTTCACCCGCGTAAATTTCGATCTCGTGGGAATATCGGGATAAAAAGGTGGCCTATATGTTAATCCAGGGTGTCAGCTACCTCCATACACATTTTTATCAAAATTGGTCCAGCCGTTTGAGCGTGAAGAAGTAACAAACATATAAACACACACACACACCCCCACACTCACAAACTTTCTCCTTTATAATATTAGTGTGATGTGTTGCCGTGTGCACTTGATCATATCAATAACACATCAAAGATAATGACTGTTTGTCTTTCAACATGCACATTGACATGTCAAATCTTTTTTTTCCTTATACAACATTCAATAATTCCAACAACGACCAATTAGGTACATTTTTATTCAATAAATAAATCCTTATTAAGAAAATCGAATGCAATTTAAAATTCTTCAAGTTAACTTTATTAATTCTTGTACCTACTTAATATATTAAATAAATAAATTATTAGCCCTGACATAATTCCAGGATTATTATTTATTCGATTATCGGTAATCGATACGCGATTAGCCGTTTACCGATTGCTTTGTTAGTTTAGTGGTCGCAAGCGCATGAGGTCTTGGATTCGATGACCGGGGGGCCTATACTAATTGCACCGAGTTTGCCGTGTCTGGCCAATGTACCGCTGTTAAACCCGCGATGGTTTGTGCGGTATGTTTAATTGTTCATAAATGTTTTGTAACTTTTTTTTGAATATTAAACAATAAAAAAAAAAAAAAAAAAAAAAGGCCACTTTGGCAGAATCATAAAAGGATAACATAATGGACAGTTAACTATTAAGTTAATCGTATCAAATCCCATTGGTGAAGCATTTTTCGTTTTTTTTTGTCTGTGCTAAAATACTAATCAATCCAATCCAAATCCAATCCCAATCTCTTTAATTATACCTACCTACGTAAAGCAGCGAAAAAAAGACAAACACGGACTGTCTTCGCCATATTATAATTCATAATGTTATCCTTTTATGATTCTCCAAAGTGGTCTTTTTAGGCCCCCAGGTTGGGATATGAGTTATTGGATTTTTCTTTCTTTTTCCTTCTTTCTTTGAGATTTCTCAGTAGCAGCCTGAAGTCCGGATTTGTGCCCGGTTGATGTCAATAGGCTCACTTTCTATTACATGGGGCTTAAACATAACTGAGAGCAGTGGTGGCCAAGTGGTAACGGCCGCGACTTACGAGTTGTAGGTCGTAGGTTCGAACCCAGACAGGCGCTTTACTTTGTGTAAATTATTTCATCACCACTGCTCTCAAAACGGTGAAGGAAAACATCGTGAGGAAACCGGCATGTCCTAGAAACAAAAATTCGAAGACATGTGACATCTGCCAATCCGCACTGGGCCCGCGTGTTGGATTACGGCCCACTCCCTCTCACCGAGAGGAGGCCTGTGTCCCAGCAGTGGGAGCATTATAGGCTGATTATGGTTATGGTAAACATAACTGGCGAAATAAGGATGTTCTATTAGGTACAGTACATTTGCCTAACCCTTATGAGATTACAGTCGTGATGTTATGTTTATGGGTGTGTATAAATTATGATTACTATTTATTCGATTACGGTAATCGATACTCGATTAACCGTTTACTCAAATTACTGGTTTCTAATGTGGAAATCGATTTGTTTTTCAAGCGATAGAAACGTTTAAGGAAATCCTGTTGGTTAACGAATTGAGTGATACTTATGGATATAATGAGACTTAATAGGGACAATATGGTCATATTTGGGATGTTAATAACACTTTTTGTGGGTTAACAGAGCAAGAAACATGAATTGTAATGATTTTGCATCGATTAGAATGCCTTTGGACGTAGAAATATTTGCGTAAATCCTGCCAATACGTAGGCACAGTCACTATTTAGGTACTTATCTTACCTACTACCTAATGTAGGTATATCCTTATATACTATACGGGACGCCTCCCACTTGACTGGACAGGTCCACTGAAAACTGTGTGGTTCTTTCCTCAAAAGACCATTTCCGACATTAATCTTTATGGTCCTCACATGATCTGACGAAGATAATGTCTGGACTTTTAAAAAGAGACTTTGATTCATGAGTGTTTCGCCATTTCTTCACAGAGGTACCTACTTAGGAAATGTCTACTCCATCTAGCTTATTTTTTTTTATGACCTGTGATTCCGATATCTTATTTACTTACAGAATAAACTATTATTATTTTATCAGTTTGGTGAAGCTTTTGCATTCTACAATGCTACAATTCCATCAAAAAACTCCACAATAAGACCAATTTTACACTTCATTTCACTTTAAAACCCTGCGCAGGACTCAAACCTGTATGTATCAATATAAACTGATCGCTTTCATCACCACGCACATTTGCGGCGCGTCTTGCCACGCCCTCTGTCGCCGACAAATAAATTGTATTGTCAACACATAACTCATGTTTACACGGTGCAAGTCGGGTAATCGTGAGATTTAGATGCGTCAAGCTCAAAAGGGGATGATAAAACCTTATGTTATGCGATAAGCAGAGGTTTTATTCCCTCATGTGCAAAGAATAAGTATTCGAACAGAACAATAGGTACATTTTGTAGCAGGCAATGCACTCTTATTTTGTACATTTTTGACTTTCAAAAGTGCCTAAAGGATTTGACTTTGACACATAAAATTGTGGTGTTTGAAAGTAAAAACATGTTGAGACTATGGTTGTGAAATTCTTATAAATATCTGGCATTCTTAAATGAGTCTTTGAGCTGTTAAACGTTAAACACTGTTTTTTTTGTTTACTAGGCCAAAATGGCAGCTAATGACGTCATGTTGACAAAAAAGGCCGAACGTAGTTGTCATTTTAGTCTAGCAAATTAAAAATCACAGTTTAGTGGCCAGCATTATTTTCAATTCAATTCAAATCAGCCTATAATGTTCCCACTGCTGTGACACAGGGCTATAATCCTCCCCGCGAGCCCAGTGTGAGTTGGTAGATGTCACATGTCTTCGAATTTTTGGTTCTAAGACATGCCGGTTTCCTCACAATTCCTTCACCGTTTTGAGAACAGTTGTGGTGAAATGATTTACACAAAGTAAAGCGCCTGGCTGGGTTCGAACCTGCGTAAGTCAGGCCCGTTGCCACTGGGACACCACTGCTCACTATTCTTTTCAATGTATTTATCAAACTAGCTGCGCCCCGCGGTTTCACCTGCGTAAATGTCGATCCCGTGGGAATATCGGGATAAAAAGCATATATGTTAATCCAGGGTGTCAACTACCTCCATACCATATTTTATCAAAATTGGTACAGCCGTTTGAGCGTGAAGAAGTAACAAACATATAAACATACACAGACTCACAAACTTTCGCCTTTATAATATTAGTGTGAAGTGTGATAATTGTCAGCTTCCCGTCTAAGCAATGGATATCAATATATTACTCCGAGTGACTGCAACTTGACTGGTATAATGGATTGGTTTCGTTTTTGCAATAACAAGAAAGTTAATATCTCTCTCAAAGAATCAGATGTCAAGATGACAGCAACAATGTTGTTTCATGTAAAACCTTTTGAGAAAGTGACTCGAGTGATTTCTTTATTTATTACTTACGATTTCAACATGGCTAATGAATTACATACAGTATTTAAAAGCATGACGCAATACCTATTGTGATTTATTAATTACTATTTTATTTATACTATTTATATTAAATACTATTTTAATATTGTTCTCTGATCTTTGCTAGTTTAACAGATTTTTTTTAAACTTGACATTCAAACAAAAGCTGCTGAAAAACCCTTTTACTTAAAACCTTAAATCCTTTTATGATTCTCCAAAGTGGCCTTTTTAGGCCCCCTACCATGATTTCTTTCACCTTATTGGTCATTCTAAGTCCTTTCGAAGTTTCGAAATCTTGTTTAGCGAACACTCATGCAATCCAACTACATTAGGACCTAACACTGAGTACTATAATAACACCGACTATCAGATTGTCACGCTTCTGCGTGCCCTTTATAGGTTTGTAGTAACTGTTACTGATGACAGACAAAACCGACGTGTTTACTTGCTTTGCCAAGCATATTGGTTCTTAAAAACAACACTCATCATTAATAACTCTATTATTATACTCTACTATTATATATTTAGGGTCTGGCTGCTTGTGTACGTGAATTTAAATGTTTGTAAACGCACCCACAGTACAAGAGAAATTCCTAGTGTGGGGCAACGTTAAAAAAAAAAAACGACATGTTTGTCCATTTGCGCCCTCTTTCCAGCTTGATACATAGTACAATTATATTCTAATTATTATATTAAGGGGCTTACAGGACCTAAACACAAAACGCAAGTTAGAAACAATAAAAGTATATGATCGACAGAAAACAAAATCAGAAAAATATATGATATTCTTCAGGATATTATGCTAGGTAGATAGTGTGTTGACAACATAATATAACTAATTAGATACGATAGAAAAAAAATCATGAAGATACCTCTAAAAACTTTCTTTTTACAACAAAAACCATACTAATATACATACAATCATTCTGATTTTTTGTCAGATTATTCTACAAGCAACATACTCGTACTAAAATACTAGCGTTTTAATTTTTTAGTCCGAACAACAGATTTTTTGTAATTAAATAATTGCTTCATATTTTGCAATAAATTACCAGGGTTGTGTCATAGCGCTTCTCTTTCTTTTCTATGCAGTCCGACAGTGACCGCACTTTAGGTCATGTAAGCCCCTTAAAAACAGCTCCTACGAACCTAGTCACGGAGCTAGCTAGTTACGTTAGTTGCGTGCACGCAAACATTACCGCAACCCATCGAATCGGCCCGCAGTACACGCCTATTGAATTACACCCAGCTAATCGAGCCATACCAGCCTATCGGGCTTTATTAGCCTCTAATGTTGCATTGTGAGAAACATTTAGTGTTTTGTCGTTGCTGGTGAAGTTTCTTGATCGTGGTTGTGTACTTAGAGTAATGTACAGTGTGACAGCCCCATCAACGCGCAAACTTTAAGAGCGTTTACGCCGTACGGCATTTCATAAAATTTTCAAGTCCTTGTTTTTCGGTTCCTTCAAACCGATTTTAATGAAACTTCATACGCATAAGCAGGATACAAAGGTCTAAAAAGTTACCTAAGAACATTTTAAATTTTCTACATAAACAGAGCTTTCCAGTTATCTTTTTTTAAATAAGACATTTCGAAAATGTTCTTAAGTAGGTAACTTTTTAGACCTTTGTATCCTGCTTATGCGTATGAAGTTTCATTAAAATCGGTTCATTCATTTCGAAAAACAAGGGCTCGAAACTTTGTATGAAATGCCATACGGCGTAAACACTTTTAACCATGTAAGCACATGATTCTGAACCCCCTGCGTTAAAATTTTCAGTCGATTAATAATAAAAAAAATTGCTGTTCCATACAATTTGACCGCGTAGGTTCCAGAATTTTTTTTTTATTAGTGACGAGCAATTTCTACACTATGGGTCCTCTAGACTCATGTGACGATGTCCCTGCCACCCTGTAGAAATGGAAATTAGTCCTGGCTGTCACTTTGTCTCATGAAGAATGAAATCTATAGGTCCATCATTATTATCATGCCATTAAATCTATCAATCTGTATAGCCTTTTCCCAACTATGTTGGGATCTGCTTTCAATCGGATGGAGCTGGTTACTAGTAGTTTACATGGCGCGACTGCCTTTCTGACCTCCACAACCCAGTTACTGGGTTACACGGTACCCTTTGGCAAGACTGGTAGACAGGCTTTCGGGTGTCGGACTACCCGTAACTAGTATCAAAAAAATCCTCTTAGCATTATCGCAATTTATTTCGGTTGACTTTATGACTTTATGACTCTAGGTTGCGATTCTATTAGTCGACATGTCAGTGTTTAGTTTCTACCTAGCTGTATATGTATATCTTCCACATAATCAGCTTCATTTCTTGTCACATGCTCCTCATTCCTTCTTAAGGCATATCCATACTACGACAATTCACACACACAAGGTGTTGAAGAGAAATACGCCTCTTTCGCTATATAAATCTTTAATTGTGACAGCTACGAGTGAAGTTATAGTAACAAAACATTAAAAACCACTTTTAAAACCAACACATTAATTAGCAGCGAACTCGTAAAGTGCTGAAAACGAAACAAAATTGAATATAATTCACGTAAACTACTATTTCTTGTAGCTTATTTCCATAAGTAGGTATAATATTGTGTAGAAAAAGGGCTGGTCACAGAGTTACGAATACTGCGAGTACTGGCAGTGCGACAACGCTATAGGCTGGGGTTGTAACGCGAGCTGAGCTAGCCCATTTCTCGCTTCAGTTCACATTCAATACATAGCTTCAGGTATAATCCATTGTGGAATAGTTTACGTTAGAACCAATTTTGTTAGTAGATTAGCTCGCAGCTTTGCTCACATGACTGTGTATTCTTTTGGAATAATCAATGGAAGCGTTTTCTTAAGAAAACTCGTTTGCACTTAGAATACTTTTAATATCTTTTAGAGATCATGAAATAATATAGAGTTTCTAATGATACGGGATCGCTTACGAATTTCGTAGCATTTTTGGAATTTTAAAGTTTCTTGGCTACGCTGCGGCTACGCTTTCGCGTGTAGCTTGCACCAAACCCTTTTATAGTATAAAATAGCAAAAAAATCCAGCTTTTCACAGTAAACAGCAAACACAGCAATTCATATTAGTTAGTAGTGCTTGGAAACATGCGAAGTTATTGCTTATCAACGTTGTAACAGTTCTCAAGTATGCTCTGCAAAGCATTTGGACTTTTCATAGTAGTGCCATATTTTTTGTTCGCTGATTTTCTTGAAAATGTAAATGAAACTGCATTATTTACATTTGAAATTATTCGTTGCTATGCGAATATATTTTAATTTAGCGCATAACAAGGATTTTTATAGCAAATAGGGTTTTAAAGGGTTGATTAAATTAAACTTATAATAATGGTAAGTACGATTTTTTTTACTGCAAAATTATCGTCCATTTTGTTTTATTTTTTCATAATAAAAAAAAAAATATTTGAGTTAATTTCACAAGTTGCGGTTTCTAACAATATTCCACGATAGGTTTGTTCAATAATTTTGAAAACATTTTTATTTTGACGAAGAACAAAGTTGAACATCATTTTACGCCTCTATAAAATAAACATAAGTAATTACAAATAGTGTTTTTAAAGGAGGTGTGAGCAGAGTGGTGCCAATTGGCCGCTATCCCGAAATGCCCTCATAAAAAATATAAAGCTATTAAATAATTTGCAAGCGAATAATAATGAAAAGTGTTCGCCATCATGCAATGGTCACGACATATGAACACGAATCTCGACTTTTTACATACATTATACTTTTCCACTCGCTTGTACATTAGTACCTACCCCATTTTATACGTGCTTGTTACACTTGAATATCATTACAAATTTGATAGAAAAACTTTATCTCAGTTTTCTACTCGACAGTAGTTACATTTATATTACTTTCATGAGTTCAATTCCCAGTACAGTCGCTAACGAACGCTGGATGCAAAAAGTATGAATTGTTAATAAATAGAACAGTACGAACATGATCCATCAGTTTTATACGTAGGTAAATTGCACTTTTCCACTCGGTTGTACGTTCGCACATAATTGTTATAACCCACGTAAAGCGTAGTTGGTTAGATACAGTCGCTAACAAACGTACAAGGAAGGCGTAAACTGAATGAGCACAAAGCTCAAGCTATATAACAATACAATAAATATTATACTTACTTTTCCACTCAGCAGTACATTTGTATCTATTTTTTATTTTACACACATGTACAGTCGCTAACAACTGTGTTGGGAGTAAAAAGTGTAAAACGTACGTATTTTACGATGCTACGGACGTTTATGACGCAAATGAAATATAAAGTTAGATAGCGAAATGTAATTAGCGCAAAAAGTAATTAGTTTTGCACGCACTAACAATGGCGGGAAACGCGGCGATTCGAGCACAAAAAATATTAAATGTCACCGTCGCAAATATTTGTTTAACGGTATCGTTTTCAGTTCGACTCGGTTAACAATATCATTGAAGCGTTTTAATAGTTTTGTTCTCAATTTCAAATGGAGCTAATATGAATACTGTATCAACATTTTATTTTACAATTCAATCCATGAATGCAATGTTTGAATTAGAGAACAAATTCTCGTCACATAAAACGGCTATAGGCAGGGTATACTGGTAGTCACCAACCCGATCATATTGACCAGGCGTTTCACACAAATGGTGAACGTATCAGCGAATCGCGGTACAAAAGGTACGCTTTCAACCACTGAAAAATAAAACATCGCAGAAACTGGTTCCCTTATCGCCAATGCACAATGGACTGCGGCCACTCCGGGCAATATTGGTAGCTTTTACGAACTTAAATACCATTAATACCCCTTTCCTATTTGTTTACGATCGAGAATAATGGTCTATTAAGAATGTTAAATTGCTAACGCGAAAATGTGCGTTTTCTGCTGATTAACAAAATAATTGTTTACGTTTTGCGTTTGTGTGGCGTTAGTTTTAATAGCAATTGTTCACTTATCATTATGATTAAATTGTTAGACTTTGATGGATGTACTATTGATTTTCTTATTGGCAATTTTCTCTTATATAGAAAGAAGTCGGTTAAAATTAATTGCCGTTGGTTAGCCTCGCAAAAACTCGAAAATGGCTCGACCGTTTGGGATGAAACTTTGGTAAGTTGTTGTGTGCACGCCGGGGAAAGTTCCTAACAAAAAAAAAGAAAAAAAAAAGCATTGCAACGCATGCCGGGGGCATTAGCATATTATAAGTACTTTTACCTATATATATTGACTGCTTCGTTGCTTTAGTGATCACAAGCGCCACTACTGAACATTGGGTCCTAGGTTCGATTCCCGGGACAGGTAAAGTGTTATTGAGTTTTGTTTTTTCATCTGGAATTTCTTAGTATCAGCAGCTGGATTAGTGCCCAGTTGATGGCTATAAGCTCGCCCCCTATTACATGGGACTTAAACATAACTGGTGAAATTTGGGTGTACTATATGTACCCCTCTGCCTAACACTTTAGGGGGAATACAGGCGTGATGTTATGTTATTTTTATTCTAGTTTTGATAACGCTAACTATATTCAAGTTGCGTTTTTTTTTTTGCGTCGTAAAAAGTCGTAACGTGGCGACTGTAATTAGCAGGGACCGTCTTATCACCTCGCTCGTTGCATGTGACCAGGGAATGCAATGTGGTCATTATTCTCCTACAAAAATACCAAAAACGGGTTCATGAGTAATAGATGTGCACGTGATCATTTTAAAATTCACAAATAAACTAGCTTACTGTAGACTGTAGTCAGTCTGAATAATTAATTTTAGGAAATAGAGTCCCTATGAAAATATGTACCTATATAAATCATTTTTTCTCTTTTCTGGAGGCCAGTATATGTTGAATGCAGGGTCCTCTGGAGTAAACCAAAAAAGCCTTACACACTCCAAAGAAATCTCCCATAACTTTCTTTGCTAGAATGAAAACGTCCTATCATGACCGACTAGAATCAATTCAATTTTACTGTAATTTTTGACGTTCAAAAGTGCCTATATTAAATATTATTATTATCCATTTATTTCAGGCATCAAGGCTTATACAAAACACATACAATACAATATGAATATAACTTAAAAATACTAAGTTTTAATGTGCCTATTTGAAATAAATGATTTGACTTTGACATGTTTTTTCACCCTATCTCTCAAAACGGCTTTTATTACTCATGAATCTATAATTTCCGACACCATATTTTAGTTTGTTAAGTTGTAGACAAGTTATGTTATTAGATTGCTATTTTTTGTGTAAATATTTGTTTAATCCGACTTTTAATTAGCTGCAGTAAAATGACACTTCTTAATAACTCATTTCGGACTGAGTTTAGAGAATATATGCATGTCACATATTATAAGTTTCGTTTGTTAGACTATTCTGTAGGTACTAGAAAAACAAGATTTGGTTGATGGCCGCGAAAAAACAAAAAGAAGCCAATTTCAGTCATTTATGTAACACATAAGCTGTCATTTTACTGCAGCTAATTAAAAGTCCTACTATAGACTAATAACGTAGTAAGTCCCTAGACACAGACATGACCCTACAAATTCTCCCACAAAACGATTCAATATGCATCCATTTTCCAGCCTCTCTAACACCACTATAGCCCAGCCCTAACACCCGATCGATAAACGCACAGTCCGGTTAAAAGCGTCATACCTCACTTCGCTCCAATCCCAACTGAATTTATAACATTTAATAAGTTTAACTTTCCATTTCACACCTATTGAGTTATAGTGGTGCGTGATATCAACTATTATCAACTAGTTGATTAACCCCCAAGTTTATAGCAATCGATGTTATTGTTAGCGTAATAGAACTTCTAATTGATTTCTTGAGGGTTAGCTTTAGAATAGAACTTCTAATTGGTTTTGTTGAGCTTTAGAAACGATTCAACTCCGTAATTGTGTGTCGAGTTTCGGTCAATTTGCGCAGTAGGTATGTCTATCTCGTTTACTCTTTGCTTGATAAATATCTGTCTTCTCTCTCGCACATTATTTTAGCCAACATTTTATTCGATATTGGTAGTTTTTCTAGTGCCTCTAGCATTATATATGGTTACAGACTAAGCTTAAATTTATGTTGAATTTATAAACAATTTCAAAGGTTTTCTTGTCTAGTTTCGAATCGTTGTCTGATTTTAATAAAGGGTGTGACAGTTACAGTTCGCCAATTACTGAATTTTGTGTACAAAATGTTCACTAACTTAATTTCGTAATAGTATTTGGCGCTATTCCTGTTTAGATCACGAATCTGTTCACCAGCCATTACAGTTATGACATTATTCATGGACGAAATGTTATTTTTAGGGGCAGTTTACATTGCATATAAGTACCTATGGACATCAATTTAGATGACGGAAATGATGACTACTGCAGTAAATTACACTGAAAATCAAGAAATACTTTTTCTCGTTAAAAGTATTAAAATGTTATATCTTTATTCGTCTGTTATAGATATAAGTTCACATTCATAACCACGCAATACTAAACCACACGATTTACGACCAAACGCAATACTACAGGCCATTTGTAACAGTGAAATCGAACCAAAACGTCGGAATTACAAAATTACTAACAAATAAACAAAATGAATTATTTATTTCTATCCGATATCTAAGAGCACGAATTTGTCTCCTTCCCTAAGCTAATTAGTACTGTATAATAACATAACGCAGGCCTAAGCGTACACTTCAGTGCAACCTTAATGATAAATATATCCATATTTGTCTATCAGCTTAACTGGAAAGGCTTATCGTTTCGAATGCTCTCGTTAGCGCTTGTAAACTGAAACCCCATTACTGCCACTCGAAAATACCAAATAGACACCTTAAGTTGAAAGTCGTAAGGAAGAAATCAATTTGACGCCACGTTTAAGGTCTTTTTTCGCCCGGTACGCGCACGATTGCCTCTCCTAATTGGCTCGCCATCTGTTTTAATTCATTTTGCGATAGTTTTACAAGTATTTTATTGACGCGTGGCTCCGCCTGGCGGTCGGTGGTGTAACGAAGCGATTAATCGATTCGTTTGCGTGCGAGTCGCTCGATCGAGTGCTCGAGTGGCCCGGCCGAGTCAATTGCTCGATTATACGATTTTTGAACAAATATTCGTTTAGTTTTGTTTTATTGTTTTCTTTGATGTATTTTGCGGTTGCCATGTGAGGCCATGTTTTGCAATTCTGATTATGCGGACTTTAATTTTTAATTTGTTGCCATTTCAGCGTTTTTCTGCATGCAATTTGTTATCATTCTAATTCTGCTGTTTTTAATAAACAGAATGAATAATGCCCGTTATTATACTTGTTTCGTAGAAACTAAATAAGGCAGCTTACCAGGAAATTAATTGCAATTATGTGTAGGCATGAAAAATGGCCTAGTTTCAATACCTATCACGCTATGGGAGGTCTTGGAAGATGAAACACTTGGTTCTTATTGCACACACTTAAGGTTGAAAATAATGTGGAAGCATATTTGCAAAGAGATAAGTCCAGTGGCATAGTCAGTGACGCGTGCTGCCATCTCTCGGACGATGACAGTAAATAATAAATCTTTAGATAACATCAGAGGCGAAGATTATACGGTACTGAGTCCTCATCACGCCATCCGTGCTTCCTGCACGGGCAAATTAGTAAAACACCTACAAACAATGTTGCCTGCCATTTGTTATACCACACACTTATGTCTAAGGTAATAAGGTTCAAATTCATTTGAGTGTTTGACATGCAAAGGCAAGTAACAAATGGTGTTTTAGAACACTGAATATATTTTTAGTAGTTCGCAGAAGTGTACGCTAAAAGTTAACGCCGGTGCTTGAACGAGAGAAGACAATGAACAGAACCACACAGTTTAAATGTTTAAGTGCCTAGTTAACGTACAGTTACAGTCAGACTAGAATTATGACCTGAACCTAAACGTTCTATTTCACCGCACAGTAAACCACACGCATTCTAAGGACTCTTTGGAAATGCCTCTGTTTTTTTGGCCGAATTTGTAACAATCGGCCTCGACCCGCGCGTTGACCAATTAGAAACACCCATTAAAAGCGTTCGGCAAACTTCGTATTTTTTCGCCGCTTGCATTCTTTCACGAAAACAAGCGATGCAATTTAATCCGTCAATTTGCACCGAACAAACCGCCACCGGTAGCCCTTTTGAAAACGGAACGCTTCAATTGACTTTCGCGTTATAGAAATTGGTAGGTACGTCATTATGTGAACGTTTATTCGAGTTTAGTGTTGCCATAAAAATGTTGTATTGTCAAAAGTAAATTGGTATTATATGACTGAGTTTTTTCGCATAAAAACACCTTTTTAAACCCGCACCCTAATTGCGTAATGATAAATGATAAATGATAAATGATAAATGATTTTATTTCTGTAAGTAGGTTTGTACAAACACTTTTACACGTCAATCATATTTTTTTTTAAACTAGATGAGGTCGGCGTTTCCTAACTGACTATTCTGAGAAGAAAGGCCGAAACAAACTCAGAAGTCACAGTCTCTTTTAAAGTCCAGACAAAATCTTGGTCAGATCGTGTGAAGACCATGTAGATTGGTGTCTGAAATGGTCTTTTGAGGAAAGAACCACACAGATTGAGCGGACCTGTCCAATCAGTGCACGCATTTGTCAAAAATCGTGCAGCTCAACTCAGAACTTGAGGAGCTCAACGATTCGACGAACAATACCAAAGACAGGACATTTGGGTAGGCCGCATAAACTACTCAAACTGCCAGATCATAATTAAAAACTAAGAAGGAAAAAAGAAATGACCCACATAGTCCTCACATTCACAATAATTAAATAAAAAAAAATAATAAAAATTACTTACAAAGTAAATATTCATGTCAATGTCTAAATAAAATTCATCAATGTCAATGTGTATATAAAAAATCCGGACATAATCTTTGAGGACCATGTAGATTAGTGTCTGAAATGGTCTTTTGAGGAAAGAACCACACAGATTGAGCGGACCTGTCCAGTCAGTGCACGCATTTGTCAGTAACCGTGCAGCTCAACTCAGAACTTAAGGAGCTCAACGATTCGACGAACAATACCAAAGACAGGACATTTGGGTAGGCCGCATAAACTACTCAAACTGCCAGATCATGATTAAAACGAAGAGAGAAAAAACAAAAAATTACCCACATAGTCCTCACATTCACAATAATTAAAAACATATAATACTTTATACAGTAAATGTACATGTCATTATTTAAGTAAAAAGATACTTAAAAAAAAAAAAAAAAAATTATTAAAGTGTAAAATAGCAAAAATAAAAACAACAATCTAAACCTATTGGAGCAGCTCAATCCCAAGCCTTTTTGTCCTCAATATAGTCTTTTACAGTATAATAGGCTTTCTGACATAGTTTTCGCTTTATAAAAGATTTGAATTTATTAAGGCTTAGTTCTTGAATGTGGCTAGGAAGTTTATTATAAAAACGTATACATTGGCATCTAAACGAGCCACCTATTTTTTTGAGCCTTGTTGTAGGAACAACAAATTTGTGTTTGTTCCTAGTATTTATGTTATGGATATCACTGTATTTTTTAAACAGATTAATATTTTTATGTGCATACAAAAGATTATCATAAATGTACTGAGAAGGCACAGTCATTATATTAATCTCTTTAAATTTGTCTCTGAGGGAGTGTCTGGGACTTAATTTATAAATGGAACGAATTGCCCTTTTTTGTAAAATAAAAATTGTCTGAATATCGGCGGCATTTCCCCACAACAGAATACCGTACGACATCACACTATGAAAATAACTAAAGTATACTAAACGGGCTGTCTCTAAATCAGTTAAATCACGAATTTTCCTAACGGCGTATGCTGCAGAGCTAAGCTTTTTTGACAATTTATCTATATGGGGGCCCCATTGAATACACTATCAATCATAATCTGAATGATTTGAAGGACATTGCTAATCCATTGCTTCATACATATGTATGTTCGACAAAATATGCTTCATAATGTTCGAGAAATGGTCTGCTCAACCACGTAAATAACGCAATGAATGTTGCTGAACTGTCAAAATGGATGCTACTGTTAGTGTATTACGCAAATAACCCGCCGGTTTTGAGGACCAATGATTATTAATCAAGAAAAAAAAATTGTCTGACCATCTAAAAAATTACGTTAAAATTATCGGATAACTAGAAAAAGACTAGCATTAAGATACTTTGAAGATAAATAAGATATGAATCAAACAGAAAATAACAGTTTGTACCACGGATATCTATGGTTTGTACCAATAGGTACCTCCGCCATAAGATTTTATATTAATTCAAAGACACTTTTGATCAAAATTAAGATAAAATATGTAGGTTTATGGTGGCATACATCCGGTTCTTGGAAAGATAGTTAAATGAAAGTTGACTACTGTTTTAACATAAAGATTATGATAGCATCGGATGGAAGTAGAAATGCCATCCCATGTTAAGAGATAGGCCTTCATTTGACGAAAACTAAGCAAGCTTACCAATTTAGAGGTTAGTACCGAAACTTACATCATCAACCTATAACGTTCCCACTGCTGGGATACAGGCCTCCTCTCAGTGAGAGGCCGTAATCCACCACGCTGGCCCATTGCGGGTTGGTGGATGTCACATGTCTTCAAATTTTTACTTGCCGGTTTCCTCACGATGTTTTCCTTCACCGTTTTGAAAGGAGAATCGAAACCTGCCTCTGCAAAATTATAGATAAAATAACATTAAAAAAACATAACCTTCCTCCTTTTGAAGCAAAAAAAACGACTTAAAAAAAAAACGTCAACTAACCCAATGGCAATTGCTTATGTTGACTTATTAAGTAAAAAAACGACTTAAAAAACGTCAACTAACCCAATGGCAATTGCTTATGTTGACTTATTAAGTAAAAAAACGACTTAAAAAAACGTCAACTAACCATGTTGATAAGTTACACTTAATAAGTATTAAGTAAAAAATTAGAATTGCCATCTATTGTCTTATTATAATGTTTATTAGGCCATTAGGTACCTCGGGAAGTAGGTAGGACCCAAGTTAATCCGGTCTCGTAAACATGCATAATTGATAGATATTAATTTTTAACGAATATTAAGTAATCTCTGCTACACAAAAACGGTCCCAATTCACGATCATTTAATTTTATTATAATGAGTTCCGAATAAAAATTAAAAGAATTGAATTATTATGATATATCATAAATTCCGGACGATAAATTATTAATAATACTCAAAAATGGAATTAATAACTTCCATTATTATTTGGTTCCGAGTTAATTAAAATGGTCAAGCGAAGCGAATTAGATAATTTGTCATCGACTCTCGCGCAGCTCTCATTGTTGCCAGAGTCATAAATTATAATATCTGGGCCTTCTTGGAAATAAGGTCGGTCCTCCACTGTTGCAAGACAAGAAAGCAAGAATTATGCATAACTAAGTAATGTCAGTGTTTAATTGTGCTCGTTTCGCAATGTTGCCATTCTTGCGAAAAATTCTATTCAGAAGAAACGGTAGTTTAGTAAAAAAAAGTGTTTTATTTGTAAATGGTTAGCACTTTAATCTGTTAGGTTAGTGATGTCATTGGATGATTTAAGAATCACAACCTGACGTCAATAGTTTATCTTGGTGACGCATAATCATAATAACAATATCCAAGATAGTTAAACTCAAAGTATTTATTTCAAATAAACCAACTATAGGAACTTTTGAATTGTCAAGGGGTCGGTCAATCAGAAAGATGAAGCTAGTTGCCCATTCCAAAGCATAGTATGTATGTATGGAGAAGAACGGGCAAGAAACTCCCAAAAACTCTTTTATTATAATATCATAAAATTGTTACAAAATATTGGTTACATCATTCATATCAATATTCAAGATAGTTAAACGATGATTAATAAAATAGACTGTGTTAATCCAATTATAATTGCATCAGTATTTAGGCATAAATGTTATGTCTAATAGCATTATCAGCCTATAATTTTCCCACTGCTGGGACACAGACCTCCTCTCGATGAGAGGGTTGGTAATGTCATTATGTCTTCGAATTTTTTGGTTCTAGGATATGCCGGTTTCCTCACTTTCGGTCGGTATCTTACGAAATTATTTTGAAATTATTGTTATGTCTTGCGAGCCCAGTTTTCATGTCACGTCAGTGTGCACCTTAACAAAACATTCTTGTATCAGCCTTATAAATTGGCGGGTTACAAGTTTTGCCAATATAATTTATTCCCCTTCATTTTCATTATTGTAGCTAGTTTTAGCAATAATTTGATATTCGTGGAATATTTATTACGTGTCTGTTATATTTTTTAAACGAGTTTTTGGTTCTTCGAATTTCGCACGGTCAGAGCCAAATGTCTTTTTGGTATGGTGTGAATTATTAGTTACTAATTAGGTAGTTTGAATTGATTATTCCTGTCAGCTATCATAGTGCTGCTTTGATTTTTAATCATTCTTAATCGTTTCTTCGATTAATGACTGGGAAAAGTGTTAACGAACGTCTGTGTGTCCTTCTAATTGGTTACGAAATGTTATTTATTGCTTTTTATAATAATACGGATGTTAGATAAACCAAGATTAATGTTAAATTTTCTAGCGATTTTGAACTAGGTAAGCAAGAACCGGTCGAAGTGGAGGTCCTTGGGGGAGGCCTATGTCCAGCAGTGGACGTCTTTCAGCTGAAATGATGATGATGATGAAGCAAGATTTATGCCCAAATGAGTGATCAATGTGTTCATTCTACAGTAAAGTCTTTAAGTATGCATGTAAAGTGTAAAAACATCAACTATATTTGTTTAAAACTAACTTTTTAGTGCCTAACAGCGCGTTTGCTTTGTCTAAGCATGTAGGTAAGCCAGCCCATCAAGCTACCCGAAACCTCAGACCGATTAAAAAGTCATGACATAGCGCTGCCGCTGTCAACAGTGAAGTGAAGCAGGCGATGTAAACATGTGTGCACATAGTGAGGTGTAGTTTGATTGTAAATGGTTGTAAATGTGTGCGTGTGAGCGTGTCTGCACAGAGCGGAGGTGTAGTTTTTGCATGCTTCGCTGTATTGTTCGCAGCGCTATGTCACAGTAAATATTTAGACTGGTCTTGACTTTTTATTTGGTCTGAGCCCGAAACTGTCAAATATCCCCAACCAACCTTATGCAGTGCTTTAGCGATAAAGTTAAAAATCTATTAAGTAAAGAAATATGACAGATTGTAGTAGCTTGATGTGCTGGAGTCCTGGCTGGCGTGAGATGTACTTATATAAACTCACGCCTTCTTCCAATGGGGGTAAGCAAAATCTCCAGAACGTCACCGACTACGATCCTTACATACTTCTTTATTGCTTTAAATTCGTTTACGTTCATACATACATCTTACGACGTATTCCACATTGGGCACCCGCTTAAATGGCACCTGAGTGAATGCACCTGACACACAGCGGCACATTCACTTAGTGCCCAATGTGGAATACGTCCATCTTACTCGCAAGCCGGTAGCGACTAGGTACTACGCACCTCACATTTCTGAAAAACACCACCGGTAAGGTCATTATATGACCTACTATACTTATACCAATATAACAATACTTATGTGGACAAAACCACAGCCACACTACTAACAAAATACCTCCTTAATTTATACAAAAACCCGTCATTAATCCGTCATACAACATTCATTCAGCATACCTCCGAAAGAATCCTCACATACAATTGAAGGAATCCTTAATGGCTGGTCCTATCATTGCGCTATAGCCGAGGTAGGTGGGCAGTCGCGTGGGAGTTCGGCAGGCGTCCTGCTGCGCAAGCGACGCACCAACATTAACATGTTCATTTATTAATATACTAGGCCATAGAGTTATGGGCTTGTAGAGGTTTTAATTATAATTTTCTTGAAGACACTTGTTTTAGTCGATTATTAATACTTGTTTTTTTTTTACTTTTAAAGTCAAAGTAAAATCATTTATTTCAAGTAGGTAGGTACTTAGGCCATTAAAAGGCACTTTTGATTTTGAACGTTACCATCTAGGTACAAGAAAATTAATTTGGTTCTAGTTGTCTCTTCCAAAAGATAGTTTCGTATGGAGAAGAATGGCAAGAAAGGTACTTTTTTTATGTGTTTAACAGACTAAAGTTGTACCTCATAAATTAGTGATTCATTTACAACAGCTGAATTTATCAGATACAACTGCCTCTTAATTTATTGAACGACAGTTATAATTTATGATTACGAAGAAACAATCAATAATTGTCCGTAATTATTTCGATCTCATTACCAAATTACAAGTAACCTTTTAATCTCAATTAAACCCAGCTGATTGATACTTTGGACATGGCATTTTAACCACACATTAACAAAATTAAGTAAAAACAATTAAAGCAACTTAACCATCAAGTTTAACTTAAAAAACCAACTTTATTGGGAAAGGCGAGTAGCAACAGGTTAAAAAAAAACGTTGAAAATATCACTATTGACAGGTTTGACCTAAAAATGTTCTCACAATAATTAATGAAGACAACTTTCACTTCCAGTAGCTTTTGTATTTAATTTTAACGTGAGTTTTAGCTACTGTATTCCCACGACATTAATTTACTGGATTTAAATTGTCTTGGTAAAATTGCAAGAAAAAAAAAGTTTGACGTCTGTAATGACAGCTCTCATATTTTCACACGTCATATTTTTTAGCGCAAACCTTTGTGCTAATTAAATTAAAAAAAAAAAAAAAAACTGTAACCTAAAATGAAAAAGCCGTAGAATTGTTTCTTTTTTATCGAAAGTATCTTGTCTATCCCTCATAAGGCTACGTACACATAAAAGACACCCCGTGACGATCGTAGGCCGATGTTCATTGCACAGAATTATAAGGCCGTGTTCAAGTCAGCGTCGGTGGCAAGCGAGTCAAGTGGATCGCAACATGCAGCTAATTAATATACCACTTGTCAATTAAGCGCACGATATTGTGAACTGTGCCTTATTTCTTGAACACTGCAGATAAAAATAAAGGAGTTATACAATTATCTGTTTGTTGCGAATGCGCATAGGTTTTATACGACCTGTATCTAGGTAGAACTACATTATGGGTAGAGTAGTTCTAAGTAATAAAGTATTTTTAAATCAATGAAAATTTTACTGTTTACATCTAGGTATAGTTTTTTTCTCAGCGCTGTACCTAATACCTCTACAGTTTTGATAAAATACCTAATTTGACCAACCTGCACCGACTACCTCGGCGATTTCCGGCCAGTATCTCATAAAAAGGTGGCCTGAGTCCCAGCAGTGGGAACATTAAAAGACTACATAGTCATCCTATAATGTTGCCACTGCTGGGTTACCGGCCTTCTCTCGATGAGGGAGCGGGCCATAAGTCACCACGCGGGCCAAGTGTGGGTTGGTAAAAAACGGGTTGGTATTAAAAGACTGATTAGCTAATAATAGACTATTAAAATAAAGTCTAATCTCGCTTAATAATAAATAGGCGATAATACATATTAATAAATCATTGATTTTGACAGCAAAGTGCTTTAATATTCTCTTAACAAAACATAATTTAATTGAAAATAAGAAGTTGGTACTAATGAACTTCGCGGCAAATTTATGCAATTTTGCACAAACGGATATTGTGTAACTTGAGTTGTTCTAATGTTTGACTATGATTTATAGCCATTTTGTATTGGAGTCTCCTTTCGTGTTCAATGATAATTACCTACATTTTTAACAATAGTTATAAACAAAGAAGAATATAATAGGTTTACCTATGTTCCTTAAATTAGTGATTGGCTTTTCGATTCTGTTTCTCTCGTGTCGACAGTATATACAGGGTTTTAGGTCAAACGATGGTTATACCCTAAAGGGGGTGAGTAGTACATAGCTACTCACCCCTCATGAAAATGAGCTATTGAACCAACTCTGAAATATGAAAAAAAACGCGGCCCACATTTTGACCGCATAGATGCATTATGGGAGCAGCTGATTTGTTTTTCATATTTCAGTAACAGTCCTAAGTAAAAGATGTTCATTTTCATGAGTACCTACTGGCTGCGTCAGCCATTGCTATCCTCGTTGCTGAATTTTGGTCCAAACAAATATAAGAAAATAAAACAGTGGCACTTCGGGAGTGCCGACAGAAGTGAAAACAAAACACAAACAGAATACTGACATACTTACTGACATCTATACATATAATAAAACAGTAACGAAAGAAAAACTGTACATTGAGAATTTTCGAGAAAAAATAAGTGGCTTTTGTTAGAAAAACGTAACTGATGACAAAAAGTGACTTTTTAGAATTTTTGTCTGTTTGTCTGTTTGTCTGTTTGTCTGTGTGTATGGTACGGCTTCACGCCAAAACTACTGGATAGATTAAATTGAAATTCAGCAAAAATGTTCTTTGTAAACCAAGGAAGGCTTTAAGCTACATATTATCACGCCGTATGTTATGGGAGGTAAGCAATATTGATTTTAAAAGGTTTTGGTTCGTAATTGAATGCACAAAATAATTGAATGCCCAAAATGGCATGTTATTTATTTAGTTAATAAAAATTTAACCCTGGAAACATAACAATCACGCTATTTTTATAAAGGAGCGGGGCAGTAATATTATAAATTGCAAGGGAACAGCTATTTCAACAATATGTCAACAGGGAATATAGCGGTATGGTCAGGCGACCGTTTACCGCACTAAATGGTGCGAGTTCAAATCCCGTATTATGATTTTTTTTAAATCGTAAAATTCTTTTTTTTTTAGTTTTTGCATTTTTTATGTGCATTAGGAACGATACTGTTATGAAATCTGAGAACTATACATGTCCTATCTAATTGTATGGGAAGTTTCACACCAATGTTACTAAACAGATTGATTGGTGGTACAACAAGCTACACTATCATAAAGTCAAGTCAAACTTTTGGTTCTAAGTTATATCTTACCAAGCACAGTTGTTGTTTGTGGAGTTGACACTCCAAACGTAACAGTAACAGCGACAAAGGGCGCGTGCTTAAAGATTGCTCTTTAATCGTGTGGGATGAATGCACTATGGCGAACAGAAAAGCAGTAGAGGCGGTAAACAGGACTTTGCAGGACATCCGCAGGAACCAGCAAATGATGGGTGGCGTTACAGTTCTGTTAAGCGGCGATTTCCGACAAACGCTGCCTGTGGTGACGCGAGGAACTAGGGCTGATGAGGTGAATGCTTTGTTGAAATGCTCTTTCTTATGGCCACATATTCATAGGTTGCGCTTAACGATGAATATGAGAGCACAGCTTGGCGGGAATGTACACGCCCAAGAATTTTATGATGTTCTCTTAAAATTGGGTGAGGGAACGCTACCAGTGGACGGTGGCCAGGTGGTTCTACCTGAGATACTTGGGAGAGTGGTGTCCACCTTAGAAGATTTGATACGCCTGGTGTACGGGGACATCAATAGGATACCGCACCAAGATAATTCTTGGGTGTGTGAACGAGCCATTTTAACACCCAGAAACGACCAACTTTCAGCGATCAATGAATGCATTCTCGCGGAAATTGAGGGAAATGAAGTGATCTACACTTCAATAAACACTGTTGTCGACCAAGATGACGCTACACATTACCCCGTAGAATTTCTGAATTCCTCAGTGCAAGTGAACTACCAGCGCACACCATTAAGCTAAAGGTCGGTGTCCCAATTATGCTTCTTCGGAATCTCACTCCGCCGAAACTGTGCAATGGGACCCGGCTCAAAGTCGTCTCGCTGCAGAGAAATATCATTGAGGCGGAAATTCTAACAGGTTGTGGTGTCGGCGAGACAGTGTAGTACACACGTATACCACCGATTCCCCACAATTACCCCTTTTTTTTTCGGATGAGAAGTCATCAAATGACCCCTCCCGCTCTGGGTGAGCGGAAGGGAGTGTCAGACTCTTACTGACTAAAACCCACCCGTGTTCCTTCCTTAGCCCTTTATGTTCCGGGCCAGCGGTAACCCTTTCGGCAGGCTTCGGCGCTATGGGGCCCCTCCTCGATGCTGACATCTCTTTGAGGCGCGCGTGGAACACGTACGCGCCGTCCGGCACGGGCCTGGTCCTGATCGGACGGTGAGCTACCCATTACTCTACGCCCGCAGGCCCGCGCCTACGGTGGCCGGGAGTACTCCCTTGGCTCCCGACGCCCGGAGCGTCTCCCGCGGCGGCTGGGACGGGAGGCTCTCTTCCTCATCCGTCCCGCCACCTCCTTCGCTAGCATGACTGCTTCGCAGAAGGAGGTGACTGCCTCCCACTCCCTCTCGCCCCGGACCATGGCTTGCACCAGGGCCGGACGCGAGAGGTCGCCGCCGCTGCCGATCGCCTCTACGGGGACACGGCGGTGCTCCGCCCAAGCGGGGCAGACCTCCACCGTGTGCTCCATCGTGTCTTATGGGCGATCCTGGCAATGGTGACACCCGGCCACAATTACCCCTTTCAATTCAAGCGCGTGCAGTTTCCTGTGAGCGTGTGCTTCGCAATGACAAGAAATAAGTCACAGGGGCAGATACTGAAGGCTACGGGTGTCGGCTCAGGCTCAGGACGAGCTGCATCTCACACGGACAACTGTACGTCTCTTGCTCCCGCGTCACCAGTCCTGACTCGCTGTACTTACATATTGAATGAGACCGAGGGAAAAACAACGAACGTTTTACACAGAAGTGTTACAGTAAATTATAACACTTCTGTTATTCGACGTCTCCTAAATTTCCTTATTAACCTGACGTCTCTTACCAGTAAATTAACTACATAACTATCAAATTTTGAGTTTACTAAGCCAAATAGTTTTTGAGGGATCTAAGCTATAGTACAGTATGAGACGCATCTTTTGAGTGTTTCTGTAAATCAACAAACTATCACTAATTTATTTTGGAAAATGGAACACCTGATGCAGAACCGCAACAGATCAGCTAAAGTATACCTAAGAGATATAAAAATGGTGCCATAGCAAAAAATATTCCACGTGAAGAGCATTTTCTGCTGTGAGAATAAATTTGAAGATCTGGAACACCTGTTGTGGAACTCCAAAACCCAGCGACACTATAACATATAGGAATGACGTCTTAGCAAAAGTTGTTTAGTCTGATGGGCATTTCCTGTTGACTTACAAAAATGAAAGATCTGAAACGTCTCGAATCGTCTCGCGCATCACGCTGTTTTCCCGTCCCCGGGCTCTTAGAATTCAGAAATCAGACGTTTCAGATCTTCGATTTTGACGACCCCGTTGTCGCTGGCATAAGCAACAGGATACGCGTACGAAGTCGCGGGCAGAAGCTAGTATCGGATATACATCCTAAAATTACAACGCGCCTAAAAAAGTTTTCACTTAAAAAAAACGATATTTTTGACATCGACACGCTAACAAGAAGAATGAGTTCTACACTCCCTTAAAGTATGTGTCACGTTTTACCTAACACCCTGTATAAAGTAGCTCATATCATGGTTTAAAGATTAGCCAATCAGCAAGACTCATAGCAGGGCTGATTGCCCATGGCACTTCAGTATTCACACCTTTCTTGACACCTTGCCTTCAAGACTCTTATAATGACGTACGAAAACAAGTATTACACTGCATACACAGTCTTACAGCAATAATAATATTGTTGTAATGTCTTATAAATCTGTAATTACACCAATAATTCCTTCTTATTGCCATGTATTGCCGCTCATTTGATAGCCATTATTGCTTTAAGTACCGTGTTATTGTTTCTGATAGTCTTTTGTTTTATTTCTTTGAATTACGAATCAATAAAATTAAAGTTATATGTCTTTATAGGTCGCTTGCATGATTTTTTATGTGACTTTTAAAGGTTTACTGTATAAATAGGATTTTTTTGAATATTTTGTTGTTGATGAAATTTTAAAACGCACTTGACTTACCATTCTTTTATTTATAACTAGCTGTCGCGAAAACGAAAACAATAATATGTCTCTTTACTAATTATTTTTATAAAAGAAATGTGGCCCTAATTACTCCTTATAACATCAGCTATCTTCCACTGAAAGTCCCGCCAAAATCAGTCTACCCGTTCCGAAGATTAGCCACAAAAAACAGACAAAAAATTATTGTTTTTTTTTTGTTATAAGTACCGTTTAAACTTTCATATGCATTTTGTAAAAAGCCGTTATTTTGACATTACAAACAGACACTTCAGTTTTATTTATTTATATATAGATTTTATTTTTACCGACTTTGTAAGCATGATAACTAAATTACCATTTTTAACAGACAACTTACATATGATATCCATTTCGCTTCGCATATTTTTGCATATACACTTAACAATAGGCCTGCTATTGTAAGTAGGTATACGTAAGTACGGTCGGCAACGAGAGTCACGCTCCTAATTATAGAAGCATTCCCAATCAATTACCGAGTATGCGCAACAAGACTGTTCCGACTGCTTCATTTGTGGTAGCGTCAGCAAAATATTTAATTAATAAATTTTAATTAAGAAAGTTTATCTTATTCGTGAGTGGAAACAAAATGCCAGAAAATTGTATTGAATTTTAAAGTAGGTATGAACACCTGTTTGGCGTTGATAAAGCGGCGCGGCGACTTCTTAATTAGGTACTTACCTATTATGGTAAAACTCAATGAAATCCCATTATTATTCCTTTTTCAAGTTTCGGGTAAAGATTGAAGACAGTCGATTTTTATTATTATCTTCTACTTGCATAATAAAAATCTTAAAATCATTAATTAACGGGCAAACAACGCACAGCCTAAACCGCTGGGTCTAGCATAAAATTTTGCACAAAGTTTCTTACATAGAGAAGGAAAGCTCTAAAAAAAATTTGTCCCTAGGGATTAAATAGAGGGTGAACATTTTTATGGAATTTTTTAATTTTTACCAATAGGTAATCCCATCGGGCCCACGGCTTGTTGTTAATAAAAAACAAATATTCCTCACAAAACTATAACTCAAAACTACCTAGCCACCAACAAAAACAAAAAATATAATAATTTCCAAACCAAAAATTCTAATACAAAAACTGAAGCAAAATGACGTTTTGTGTTTAACAAGCAGTCAAACGTCCCTGTCAAGCGCTGGCGACGAGCCAAAATACTAATGTCCCATTGAATAGTGCTATTTGTACACTGAGGAGAGCGGGACAAGTATAAACACAGCGCTAACGCTGCGATCCTCTTAATAGATCATTTAAGGCGAGGGCCTTAAAATACGCGAAAAATGCGGATAATTCATCTGAATTATTTTTTTTTTATATAAAAGAAGGGGAAAAGAGGCTTTTGCCTCGCAGGGAAAATATTAAACATGTCAATTAAACAAAAAAAAAATTAACATATATTCTTAATTATAGTCACTACGCAACGGATTTTAAAGCGGTTTTCATTTTCATTTAGGGATTTTATTACAGAAGGTTGATGTGTTTAATACTTTATTATTAAACTTACAAATAATTAAGAAATTTCCATGTTTTGTCAAGTCATAAAAACCTTGAAAGCAGGGGTAGGTCGCTTGTAAATTATAAAAGTAGGGAGAGCCTTTGCCATGCAGAGGAAAAATACAGGCCATTAATAAAAACAAAATTTAAAGAGCAAACAAAAAATGACAAGTTAATTCTTAATAGAGAAAAGAGTAGATCCCGATAAGTTTAAGATGGCATTAAAGTAAATGGCATAGACCAAGTAAGATATCTTTTTCAATAAACATGAAAGGTCTTTCATTGAAGTTATTTATCTTGGAATGAATTGTTTAGATGTTGATGAGATATGTGGTACCTGCTATATTATATTAAATGTCACTGACATCAAAGTGAGAAATTTAAAAAAGGGAGTAGGTAATACATGAATAATGGTCCTATTACACGTAAAGCACCTCTTCACTCATCCGCATGTTTTTCTTTGCGTCATAAATTAGCGTAAAATCATATTCTAAAGCGCAGTTTTTGTGACATAAAAAGCTGAAGCTAAAGAAAATATCTGTTCTTATTTCTGAATGGAATTCAAAAAGAAGCGTTTGTCATAGAAAACTATTCATCACATTCATATATGTTATCTGATTTAAGGTACTAACTATAGTTTCGATTCATTCCAATGTTAAGTAATAGCCCCGTCTACTAAACATAAAAGCGATCACTAAATAGTTTTCCAAACATAAATTATACGGTTAACGGCGCAGGCGATCCACTTCCGCGTTTTCTATGGCCCCTTTATGAGGTAAAGATTGAGTGCTGATGAATGGCCCGCGTTCGGGATGCCGTTTGATCACCAGATAAATATTGTGGGCGTTTTCTTAAGGAATCCCAGCTCACACAGCTAATAGCCTTAATAGTTCTTTGTTGAACATTATAAATTACTAGCTATTGCCTGCGACTCTGTTCGCGTGGAAGTTGTAATACCTAAAATAACAGCCACATTTCCCAATGCCCGCCCGCGCTGTTACTTCGTTTAGCGTTCTTTCTGACTTTTGCTCGACTTCTAAGTGTCGGGTTGTAGCGTGACGTTAAATAGCCTTCATCAAGAATTGGGCTGTCAAATGCAAAAAAATAAATTCAAATACGACTGGCAGTTCCTGAGATTAGCGCGTTCTAACAAACAAACAATTTAAACAACTCTTCAGATTTATCATAATATTAGTATAGATTACCAACAATATGACTATATCTCTCACATTATTACCCTGTTCATTTTTAAAGTCGACATAATTTTCAATTTCCTAACAATTCTTTTCGTTTGCGGTGAAAATCGTCAAATGAGTTTTTACTTGTTCTTCTGTTTTATGAAATGATGATTGTTTATAGCGAAAACAAGCGCGATTGTGACAAAAATAATGTTGTTTTCATTCTCCCTGAAATCTGAGTGAATATTATTTCTCTAGATAATTTATCGCACTCGATAACTGAAATATAAATTATAATGAGACGTGATCTTTGAACTACAAAGGAATTAAAGTATTTTATAGCTGTTTTATTTTATATTATTTGTTCTAATATTACTTTACATTCATGGATAATAAAAGTAATGTGTAATGTTAAGTATCCCGCAAGACGCAAAGAATGCCCGCCTCTCTTGTACAGACAACAAAAACGTCAAGTATACGCTGCCCGTTTAAAATATTGGAATGAATGACATACCACGCTTCGCACGATTAATGGTGGTGCGTACACAAAAAGCAAACATGCTCATTAATATATCAACTGTCTTTTTAGCAGCGCACTGAAACATTAGGTACCGTCAGCACAAACGTTCAGGACTCGAATTGATTTCCATTTTTAAATTGTCACAAAAAACGCTCGGCACTTTTCATAATTCATTCGCTAGACATTCCTTTTACAAAAGAAGAGAAACAAATGACGATGTGTAACAATGGAAAATGTATTTAAACGCATTTAAAACGTCTCATATTTCTCTCGTCGCTCACAGAGTCACAACACGGACATAATTCAGCGCAGGAACATCTGTAGTCAATATCTCTTTATACAATTAACAAGAGAACGAGAGCAGACAGTCCCATATAAGTATTTTTAAAGGAGGTAATTTAACAGCTCCCGGGCAATTTTAAGAAACGCTATACACGTGCGTTGTCGCCGACTCATTTGAACTTTAAATGTTTTTATTTAGCCGCTTTCTCATTAATAATGCAAGAAATTTCGTTAAGACATACAGTAGCGTTTATTTAATACACTGTTTCTTATAAAAAATAAATCAAGATAACGAACGTGTTCATGGAGAAAATGCGGTAACATAAGTTATCTATTTCGGTTGCATCGTTTAAGTAAAATAAAAAAAAAACGCAGCACTTAAATCGTTAGTGTGCATCGGCTCTTAGCTTTATTTCCGTCTTGTCGTCGGTACTTGCTTTGACGTCTGCTAAACACGACGTTAATACACTTTAGTTTTTTTCGAATGTCACATAATTTACGTTTTTTTTTTTCTTTTTTGTGGGACATTAGCTATTAAGCGACTCTACTGTTTGACATTGGGATTAATACGTCGGCGTTTCAAGCGCCACTGTCTTAATGTTTTAATATTCTGAACGCAAATTATTATATATTTGTAAATGTTCTCCCTGTTAATGGTTGTTTAACATTTTTACAAGGTTTAATTTAGACAAGTTGGACTGACTTAAATTCAGCATTTTGATTTTGGCTAACCATAAATTGAGCACACGATTCTAGATAGTGTAGAAATTTTTCGCCGATTATCAAAAAAAAATCAGGTCTTTCATAGAATATTGGAATAGGTACCTGTGCGGTCAAAATGTATGGTATAGCAATTTTTTTTAGTAACCGACAGAAGATTTCAATGCAGGGGGTTCAGAATCATGTACAGTCAGCAAACTGAATCCATGGTAACAGGTGGTGCGTCGATGTCCCTGACACCCTGTATTTTGTATTTGATAATTTTTTGTATTTTTTGTATCAAGAAAGAAGACTAAAAAAACAGAAGCCGTTACTTTTACATATCTTTTCACAGCCAGCGTCAATATAGGTAACGCTTAGATGATAATAATAATATCATGTGTTCATTAAGACGTATAATGACGTGTGACCGAAATATGTGTCATCATAAACAATAAAACGAAAGTCTTCACAACACGTGTTCGTCGATCAATCAACGATCACAAACATTAATTAGTACTTAAATACCAATTAGTTGATAGATAATTATGTAGGTTAGAGCCTATTAAAACCGTCGAATGGAGCCACTAATAAATTACGAAGCAAGTTTTTTTTATTGAATCACAACCAAATTACTAATAAAACCAGAAATTTGTTGACGAATCCACTAATAGACGGACATGATAATGATTCAGAGGGACATAAATGTATTATTCAATCACGAGTTAATTTGATTGATTAATTAAATGAATTAGGTGGTCGTAAAGTTACATAAAGGATTACGAGCTGAAGACGAAGATGATCCGACAAAAAACGACATCGATATTAACATGATACTTGCTTTAATAAAATCGTAATGACTGAAGTCATTGCCAATGGGGTAATTGCGGAACACACTAACATAACAGTAAGAATGGTTTTTATTTTGACAGTTAAAGAACATTCATTGCGTAATTTACTTTGTCGATCAGAAAAATATTTCGAACATAAATGAAGCAATGGATTAGCAATATGCTTCATAATGATTCAAATTGAAACTGTATTACGCAAGGGTGGCTGATTATGTTAAGAGCTGAGGACGAAGATGATCCGACAAAAAACGACATCAAAATGAACATAACACGTCTTGCTTAATAAAACCGTAATGACTGAAGTCCAGACATGATTTCAAAGATCTTTAATTATGAATACTTGCTTACTGGGTATGGGTTACCAAACAAAATGGTTATCTCTCTTTCATATCTTGGGCGTGGGCGTTAATCAATTCTTTTCTAACCAGCTATGGCAATTAAATCAACGATTTGCTTACTAATATGCTTGTTTTCGTCGCTAAATAAGTTTAAAAATTACCTCGTGGAGATTTTATCGGGATCGGATCGCGGTTCGTTTCCTTTAGCCTTTATTTTATATGAGTTTTATTATGCGATTTATTAATCCAGCGGAGGAACGGAGCGGCATTCCGATCGTCATTCGGCTGCTTTTGTGTTATTGAGATGTAACAGTAATGTTCATGCTATCCATACTTGCCCGCGGCATGTCTACAGATATGCACGTTCCTGTTTATCATTATTAATATTCAAACCACCTCCATTTGAGAACGTTTCGAAACTGTTTTGGGCAAGACAAATGTGAAAAGTGGAGGTTTTTACGGTTAATTAACTAGTCGTAAAATACTTGTTGAGGTAATCCAGAAACGTTTGCGTTTTCGACATCAACTTTAGAATATTAATGTTGATTTCGGGCCTTATCTGTCGAATGCATCTACTAAATCTTTGAACCCAATCTCTTTTGACATATCACACAAAGGCTGCGAAACATCATTAGAGATCGTTTCGTTTACAAATTAGCCTGATTAATTTTACTACCTACGTTTTTATTATATTGCAAAATCTTGGTATATTATGCGCAGATCCTGTTTGGCAATTAAGCCAAAAGTATTTATGACTTCGACTGATTGTTTTTTTTTCTTTGCTACAGATGCTAATGGTGAGCCGGCCAAGCTAAAGTGCAACCTGCGCAAGCACAAACCTAACCGAAAGCCGCGCACGCCCTTCACCGCGCAGCAGCTTCGAGCGCTTGAAAGCAAGTTTGTCGACAAGCAATACTTGAGCATCGCTGAAAGGGCTGAGTTCTCGTCTTCGTTGGGATTATCTGAAACTCAGGTGTGGTTTTAAAATTGATTGAAACCTTTTTTTAAAGAATGATTAGCATGATCACTAATTTCAATTCAATCTAAATTGTGATGTCGTAAAAAATAAAGGCTAATGATGTAAAACTACCAAATAAGGAAAGAGAATTTTCGTCACATAACAACATTAATTCGACGTCTCACATAATAATAACAACGTTTTATTTGCCTACAGGTAAAAATCTGGTTCCAAAACCGAAGAGCGAAAGCGAAGCGCGTACAGGAGGCGGAGATCGAGAAACTCAAAATGGCGCAGTTTTCTCGCCACCCCCACCACCTATACCCCCACCCCGCGCTGCAGCAGTATTTCCACCCCCACCACCTCATGGGGGGAGGCAGACCCCTGCCCCACATGGGCCTGCCACCGCCGCATCTAACCATGGTCCAACCACCTGTGTCAAACGGATCACCGTCACCCAGCACACAAACTACAAGCCAACAGTGAAATATGAACAAAAGACATTATAAAAAGTGATTACAAATTCAAATTCGGAGCTATCGAACAGTGATTTAAAGTTTCAAAAAAAAAGTTCCGGAATTAAAATTGAAAAAATATTTTATTTTTTTCTGCTGTCGCTACCTTATGGTTGTGAGTGCGGTGAATTTGACTTATCGATAAAAGTTGTAAATTATTGTGTAAATATAGATAAAAGGGAGTTTAGACGATACTTTGTATTAGGATTACGTTCTTAATTAATTTAATGTTTAACTTTGTCGTAGGTAAACCTTACCTTTTTACCAAAATTTTTTTTGATTGTATTTCAGTACAAAATTCGTTCACCAGACTTTCGAATTCAGTATGAAAACTGAAATATTGTTGTAAATAGGATTTTATTTTGTACATTGTTATTTTAATTCCGTAGTTAAATATATATTTCTTTGATATTGACGAAAAATATTGTTTTATTATTTACCTATTTAAATTTAATTACGTACCTATATTATAATAATTATTATATTTACGTTCATAATTACGTACTTTGAGATAAGGATGATTTTGCAGAATGACCTTTTGATAATAGTGGCAGACGTGATTAAAATACAAATATAAAGTGCCTATAACCATAACATTTTCATTGATTAACTTCTAGAACCTAATGAGGCCCGCTGCATTAAATTTCCAACCTTACCCTTACTTTCATAAAGTCTGAAATGAAATGTTTAAATTTTTTTGAATGATCTTGCTATCTGACAATAAGCAACGATAATAATATGTTGTCAATTGAGTGTGGAGCACTAATTTAAATATATCCATTAAAGTTAATTGCCTGATAGCGAGCGGGGTCGGGTCGCGCGATATGTATCGATAACGGAGCGCAGCATTACAGGGGGATGTGTAAAAAATGGTGCAATATTTGAGTATGCACGTAGGCAGCTTTTCGTATGACGTAGAATTACCTACTAAAAGTTTCGAGAAAAGTACTTGAATCCAAAATGCCCCCATATTCGGCAAGTAAAATGAATACCATGCAGAAGAAGATGGGCGGAGGGGGACTCCCAGAAGGGGTAGATAGAGGTACCGAAATGTTGTTCTCAAAAGAGTAGTTTTCATAAAAAAATTTGGTCTCCAGCTGTAAACTGTTGCGGACGGCGAAATCATACATACATAACTAAATAAAATTGAAGAGCCTTTATACTAAATGCACATGAAAGTATAAAATATAAGTACGGTACTTACAAAAAAAAAAAAGTGGTTTTCATTTCGGTCGGCACTCCCGGAGTAGGTACTCCGGGAGTGCCGACCGAAATGAAAACAAAACACAAACAATACTTTGCCATCACTCACTGACATAATCGCATTTAAAACCGAGGACAGCCGAACACATCCGAATGTACCGCGGTGTCGGTAACAGTGTCGCGAGTTCAATGGTATTTTCCCATCTCAAAAAATTCCCGACGCGCCTAAAGAAGTTTTCACTTCAAAAACAATTAAAAATTTTAGTCTGTCTTTCTGCCTGTTTGTTCCGGCTTATTTCCGAAAGGGTCTTTCTCTGGCGAAGGAGTAACTTAGGCTAGAAACGGAAAAAAAATAATTATAACCCATTCAACATGCGAAAGAACTGGTGGGCACATCTAATAAACAATATATCGTCGTCCACAAAGACAGTGATAAAAAAAATTTGTAACAACAAAATTCTAGACTTGTCTTTTGTTTTGTTGTGAGTTACTTTCTACTCCGCATCTTGCATCTGCGCAGTGGAGCCCTCGTCGAGATAACTTAGTACCCCTCTACTTACACTTGCTGCAATCAGTCTGACCTACCTTTAAACATCTATTTCTGTACCCATGATAGTTGGTTAGCCTACTTAGGGAACCTAGAGTCTCAAGTTAAATATAAGTGGGTACCTAACTTCTACTCTGACAGACAAGACAGAATTTGCAGACAAAAATCAGACAACTGAGGTACTTATCAACACCATCATTATTTCAGCTGAAAGACGTCCACTGCTGGACATAGGCTCTCCCAAGCACCTCCACTTTGACCATTTCTGTGCTTCTCGTATCCAGCGGATTCCTGCACGTTACATAGGGAAAATAAATTAATACTTAGTATTTCCTTTGGATTAAATACTCTGCCACTTATTTATACTATGTTAACGTGAAATCCACCTCAAACCTGGTAAAAAATAAATAAAGGAGAGCTGCAAGAAGATAAATTGGTGTGTGCTTATGAACACACGATAGAAGTGCAAACTTAAGACTGGAGCCGAGTATACGCGGTTCAGCGCCGAGTACACGTGATTCAGCGCCGAGTAAACGCGATTTAGCGCCGAGTACATGCGATTCAGCGCCGAGTAAATGCGATTCAGCGCCGAGTACACGCGGTTCACCGCCGAGTACACGCGATTCAGCGCCGAGTACAGTCACGAGCATAAGTATGTATACACTTGGCTTTATTCAAAGGCGATTTTCTCCTTTATTTTTTAATGAAATTGTATGTTATTACGAACATAGTATGTTTGAACCCATAGGTTTATGTAAAGTGTCGTATTTAAACTTTGCATTCGTTATTTCGTACAAAAATCGCAATTAAAAGTTGCCAAGTGTTGACATATTAGTGCTCGTGACTGTACATGCGATTCAGCACCGAGTACACGCAATTCAGCGCTGAGTATGCGCGTTTAGCGCCAACGACCGACTGGAGCTGAGTATACCCGATTCAGCGACCTGACCGTGACAGTTCAGTTTTGTTCACTGTTCAGAAAGCAAAGTGCGCTTAGAAGTTTTCACTTCAAAAAAACAAGAGAATACAAATTAAACATCACACCCTGTACAAAGTGGATTTGGTTAATAATTAGAACTGTTTGTGTCCGAAAACAATTTTTATCATTTATTACTTATGATGGCGATTTACCTACATCGAAGATGCCCCACATTCAAGACTTGCGCACTCAGTTAATAACTTATTATTAAACATTTTGTATGATATATAAATTCGATGATGTAATTCATATTATTAGGGTGTTTATTTCCGTACGCAAAATACGCGCATTGACGTGGAGTTGCGGACATTAGCCCGTACCTTTTTAGTTTACATGTCCATTGTTGAACCACTTCCGAGGGCTCTTTGCATAATCAGCCTATAATTTTCCCACTAGTGGGACACAGGCCTCCTCTCTTGGGCTGTAATCCACCACGAGGACACGGTGCGGGTTGGTAGATGTCACATGTTTGAACATTAGGTTCTAGAACATGCCGGTTTCCACACGCGAAGCAGTACTTTTCCACGACGTGCCGCACGTGTTTTTGAGAACGGTTCTCATACTCCTCGTAGTTGCCTCTACCATTGATGCGTGACGCTCGTGTGTATGAGCACTTAGATCATCAAACAGCGAAGCATAATGTAGAATTGCGTAACCACAATTGGTGTAAAGTACACCTAATCACGACGACGTAATGTTGATAATAATTCATGGTCCATTTGACGCGGTACACCGCCTGTTGGGTAACATAGAACATTGGATAGGTCAAAAGTGTATTCTGTGTACCTAGGTATAGCTAGATATTAATTTATTTACGAACCATTAGGTAACTTTCATCGGTATACAGCAAGCTTGAATTTTTTTGCCCAATGATCTCCTCTTTTTTCCTTTTATTTTTAATTAAATACTTGTACATTTATAATATACTAGCTTCTGCCCGCGACTTCGTCCGCGTGAAATTTCACCCTCTTAGGGGTGGAATTTCGAAAAACCCTTTCTTAGTGGATACCTACTCTTCACAAAGAACACACCCTCCAAATTTCATGTCTCTAGGAGCAGCGGTTTAGACTGTACGTTGATATATCAACAATCAGTCAGTTTATCATTTTATATATATATATATATATATATAGAAGACTAGCAGCTCCCCGCGGTTTCACCCGCATAAGTGTCGATTCCGTGGGAATATCGGGATAAAACTATCCTATGTCCTTTCCCGGGACTCAAACTATCTCTATACCACAGCGGTTTAAGCGCGAAGAGGTAACAGACAGACAGACACACCTTTGCATTTATAATATTAGTAGGCATGGATTAATTTTAGCATTAGCCTCGTATATTGTAATTAAGTCTTTATGTTTGTATTTAAATAAACTTCTAAGAAAGTAACCATACCTAAGTACAACAAAAAGCTTTAACTAAACTAATTCCAACCAAATTCGCCTCACATCATAAACCACGAAAAGGAACCCATCGCCGTATGATTACATCATAATTAATATAAAGTCGTACGTACAATTACTCCCTAATTAAAAATAACTTATTCATTTAGTGCGGGAGGCGAGCCTGCCACTTAATTGACTAAATTAATCACGTTAATGTTGCGTGCCTGTTAATTTTCAGGCCACAAACCTGGCTTTGTTTCAGACGAATCGTGTCGGCTCGAATTTGGCTCGGGAATTTGGCGTAGTAGAGTTGCAGGAAAGAAGTTTAAGTCGGTTGGATCTCTGTAGATAATACAAAAACTTATTGACAGTTATTTTCTATTTGTTAATTGATGTCTAGCAGGTAGTTAACGTATTTCTCCCGTTCCATTACTCGTACAAAGTCATCCTACTTTTATTTATTGATATCACATGCAGACAGTATATTATTCAAATAACTTTATTTCGGTGTTCAAGCTACATACCTACTTTAAACCAGTAACCGATTAACATCTCTCAAGAATTTTCACGGGAAATGCTTTTAGTTTATCGAGCCAGCCATCGACTTAAGTATTTATGGTTTTGATACATATACTTTTCACATCCTTTATATTTTACTTACCTATAAGCAGTTTACAGTCACAATGTTATTTTCTTCAACCAGTGAAATACAACTTGATTACTGTCCTTCTCCTGCCCTACACCCCAAGTTGTTTCAATCCTGGCACGCTCATTAAGACTAACTCTTGCGCATCAAGGTATCTTGTGTAAGTGATCATCTAATTTTCTCGCCATCTTTTTATTAATTAGTTTTATTGCCAGATATATTTAGTTTGGGACAGCCACTGTTTGTTGGGAGTGAGTGACACGGTTATTTAAAATTGTTTGAGCGTGTCACATTGAAGATGGGTCAGCTCATTTGTAATTAGATTTATAAATAAAAGAGGGTGCGTTGAGTTGTTCGTATAGTACACACTAACTGCCCCGTTGGTCTCGTGATCGGCGTTCCAGACCGGGCAAAGTGTTATTGTTGTATTATTCCTGTTAGGAATATCTCAGTAGCTTCAGGACTTTGGTTAAAAGCAAAGTTCATGACTTTGAATTACGGCGGCGCCATGAGCTTGATGCCAAGCGTGAACAATTGAAAGCCCAACCATCTACGGCAATTAACTATAATTACATAGATGGTGTGCTCACATGCCCCACACTGTGCGAGGATTTTCTTAAAGAAAATTGGCAGCTCACGAACGTTATACATAACGTTAATGTTAGTAAAAACGGGCATTGTGCTAAGTTTACCTAACCAGACTACTTTTCCCTTCGTCTTCTGAAACTGTACTGCCATATGTCACGCAAATCCTGGCATACTGATTAAATAGCTCTGAGCTATGTGATCTGTAACGCAGCTGTATCCAAGAGTCACATATACAAACTTATTGCTCGTACCACATTGCTCCGGGTAAGCGATGATGAATCGATTCCTTTGTCGTTTTGTTCGTTGGTTGTTACCAAGTGGGTTTTCTATTTAGAGATTTTCGTGTGGCTGATTTTCTTTAGTTGGTTAGGGAGTTACTAGATTTCCGAGCTTCATGGAAAACATTTCCCGCACGGGTGAAGAGGGGAAGGGTTTGTTTCATTTTCAACCGCTGCGCGCACCGCGCCACGCACATCTAGCATTTAGCATTTTGAAAGCTTAATTCCAACTGACACATGGGTTTTGAGGTTATATTATTTGTCTTTTGAATAGTTGACACTAATCTAAGAAGACAGCTTATGTATGAAAACAAATGTTTATGTGTAAGGTTTTTTGAGTAATGATTCGAAAAAACACGCGCCGGAGACACGGCTTTAACTACGCAACGGATTTTGATGCGTTTTCACCATAATTTTGAGAATATATTCCGAATGTTTTATATAACGTATACTACTTTGACAAGTCATGAAAACCGTGCGGAGCATGGACGGGTCACTAGTATCCTATAAATATATCTATCTCGTCCAAACGCCAGGCTACATACTAGTCTTTCTAAGGAATTAAATACTGCTTATTTTGGTTTGATCTTTTGCTAAGCAGGTCAGAGTAGTAGGTGACGTTATGTTAATGAATGACTACCTACAAGAGAAGGTGACAACACGCAGCTATGCGACAAGATCGACAACAGCCAGTGGAATGGTACGTAAGACATGTCATGAGAGTGGTGAGAGAGTGTGGACATGTCACATGTGCAGATGTGTGCGCTAACGTCTAGTGCAATAGTATAGTTATTTGTTTATACAACACTAGCTTCTGCCCGCGACTTCGTACGCGTATCCTGTTGCTTATGCCAGCGACAACGGGGTCGTCAAAATCGAAGATCTGAAACGTCTGATTTCTGAATTCTAAGAGCCCGGGGACGGGAAAACAGCGTGATGCGCGAGACGATTCGAGACGTTTCAGATCTTTCATTTTTGTAAGTCAACAGGAAATGCCCATCAGACTAAACAACTTTTGCTAAGACGTCATTCCTATATGTTATAGTGTCGCTGGGTTTTGGAGTTCCACAACAGGTGTTCCAGATCTTCAAATTTATTCTCACAGCAGAAAATGCTCTTCACGTGGAATATTTTTTGCTATGGCACCATTTTTATATCTCTTAGGTATACTTTAGCTGATCTGTTGCGGTTCTGCATCAGGTGTTCCATTTTCCAAAATAAATTAGTGATAGTTTGTTGATTTACAGAAACACTCAAAAGATGCGTCTCATACTGTACTATAGCTTAGATCCCTCAAAAACTATTTGGCTTAGTAAACTCAAAATTTGATAGTTATGTAGTTAATTTACTGGTAAGAGACGTCAGGTTAATAAGGAAATTTAGGAGACGTCGAATAACAGAAGTGTTATAATTTACTGTAACACTTCTGTGTAAAACGTTCGTTGTTTTTCCCTCGGTCTCATTCAATATGTAAGTACAGCGAGTCAGGACTGGTGACGCGGGAGCAAGAGACGTACAGTTGTCCGTGTGAGATGCAGCTCGTCCTGAGCCTGAGCCGACACCCGTAGCCTTCAGTATCTGCCCCTGTGACTTATTTCTTGTCATTGCGAAGCACACGCTCACAGGAAACTGCACGCGCTTGAATTGAAAGGGGTAATTGTGGCCGGGTGTCACCATTGCCAGGATCGCCCATAAGACACGATGGAGCACACGGTGGAGGTCTGCCCCGCTTGGGCGGAGCACCGCCGTGTCCCCGTAGAGGCGATCGGCAGCGGCGGCGACCTCTCGCGTCCGGCCCTGGTGCAAGCCATGGTCCGGGGCGAGAGGGAGTGGGAGGCAGTCACCTCCTTCTGCGAAGCAGTCATGCTAGCGAAGGAGGTGGCGGGACGGATGAGGAAGAGAGCCTCCCGTCCCAGCCGCCGCGGGAGACGCTCCGGGCGTCGGGAGCCAAGGGAGTACTCCCGGCCACCGTAGGCGCGGGCCTGCGGGCGTAGAGTAATGGGTAGCTCACCGTCCGATCAGGACCAGGCCCGTGCCGGACGGCGCGTACGTGTTCCACGCGCGCCTCAAAGAGATGTCAGCATCGAGGAGGGGCCCCATAGCGCCGAAGCCTGCCGAAAGGGTTACCGCTGGCCCGGAACATAAAGGGCTAAGGAAGGAACACGGGTGGGTTTTAGTCAGTAAGAGTCTGACACTCCCTTCCGCTCACCCAGAGCGGGAGGGGTCATTTGATGACTTCTCATCCGAAAAAAAAAGGGGTAATTGTGGGGAATCGGTGGTATACGTGTGTACTACACTGTCTCGCCGACACCACAACCTGTTAGAATTTCCGCCTCAATGATATTTCTCTGCAGCGAGACGACTTTGAGCCGGGTCCCATTGCACAGTTTCGGCGGAGTGAGATTCCGAAGAAGCATAATTGGGACACCGACCTTTAGCTTAATGGTGTGCGCTGGTAGTTCACTTGCACTGAGGAATTCAGAAATTCTACGGGGTAATGTGTAGCGTCATCTTGGTCGACAACAGTGTTTATTGAAGTGTAGATCACTTCATTTCCCTCAATTTCCGCGAGAATGCATTCATTGATCGCTGAAAGTTGGTCGTTTCTGGGTGTTAAAATGGCTCGTTCACACACCCAAGAATTATCTTGGTGCGGTATCCTATTGATGTCCCCGTACACCAGGCGTATCAAATCTTCTAAGGTGGACACCACTCTCCCAAGTATCTCAGGTAGAACCACCTGGCCACCGTCCACTGGTAGCGTTCCCTCACCCAATTTTAAGAGAACATCATAAAATTCTTGGGCGTGTACATTCCCGCCAAGCTGTGCTCTCATATTCATCGTTAAGCGCAACCTATGAATATGTGGCCATAAGAAAGAGCATTTCAACAAAGCATTCACCTCATCAGCCCTAGTTCCTCGCGTCACCACAGGCAGCGTTTGTCGGAAATCGCCGCTTAACAGAACTGTAACGCCACCCATCATTTGCTGGTTCCTGCGGATGTCCTGCAAAGTCCTGTTTACCGCCTCTACTGCTTTTCTGTTCGCCATAGTGCATTCATCCCACACGATTAAAGAGCAATCTTTAAGCACGCGCCCTTTGTCGCTGTTACTGTTACGTTTGGAGTGTCAACTCCACAAACAACAACTGTGCTTGGTAAGATATAACTTAGAACCAAAAGTTTGACTTGACTTTATGATAGTGTAGCTTGTTGTACCACCAATCAATCTGTTTAGTAACATTGGTGTGAAACTTCCCATACAATTAGATAGGACATGTATAGTTCTCAGATTTCATAACAGTATCGTTCCTAATGCACATAAAAAATGCAAAAACTAAAAAAAAAAGAATTTTACGATTTAAAAAAAATCATAATACGGGATTTGAACTCGCACCATTTAGTGCGGTAAACGGTCGCCTGACCATACCGCTATATTCCCTGTTGACATATTGTTGAAATAGCTGTTCCCTTGCAATTTATAATATTACTGCCCCGCTCCTTTATAAAAATAGCGTGATTGTTATGTTTCCAGGGTTAAATTTTTATTAACTAAATAAATAACATGCCATTTTGGGCATTCAATTATTTTGTGCATTCAATTACGAACCAAAACCTTTTAAAATCAATATTGCTTACCTCCCATAACATACGGCGTGATAATATGTAGCTTAAAGCCTTCCTTGGTTTACAAAGAACATTTTTGCTGAATTTCAATTTAATCTATCCAGTAGTTTTGGCGTGAAGCCGTACCATACACACAGACAAACAGACAAACAGACAAACAGACAAAAATTCTAAAAAGTCACTTTTTGTCATCAGTTACGTTTTTCTAACAAAAGCCACTTATTTTTTCTCGAAAATTCTCAATGTACAGTTTTTCTTTCGTTACTGTTTTATTATATGTATAGATTAGTTGTTGTTTATAGTAAAACCCGAAAAGGGGTCATTGTACTCATCATTTTGAACAACTTTTTTTATGGGACCAACCTTGAAATCGCGAAAAAGAATCAGGTGTTCCATAAATTTCGTCGATTTAAGTGAACACAAATATATGGAACAGCTGTTTTTTTTTTTACAAAAATAGTAATTATACACAACAACATATTCAATGGCCGGCCTTATCTTCATCATCATCAGCCTACAGCAGTCCACTGCTGGACATAGGCCTCTCCTATTGCACGCCATGCAACTCGATGTTCGGCAACTCTCATCCAGCTGCTACCAGCCATCCTGCGAAGATCGTCGCTCCACCTAGCCTTTTGTTAGTAGTTTGGTGAATCGCGGTCTCCACTCAAGAACACGTCTACCGCGACCCCCTTATCGCCTTATCGCTTACTGCGATCTTTTCCAGGCAACCTTGGAATGGATATAGTGATGTTCTGGACATAAATTGGGGTTGTCTTTGGTGCAAATTGAAAGTACACAGGGTGACAGGGATATCGACGTGCTAACTGTAAGTTCCATGAATTCAGCACATGATTCTAGTCTAACGTAGAAATTTTTGATCGGCTAACAAAAAAAATCTGCTGTTTTATAGAAAAGTGTAAACATGCGCGATCAAAATGTTTGTTATTTTTGCTTTACTTCGTAGTTTTAACTGTTGTATGTATAGCTGTTCAGGTTGTACGTTATAGCCACGAGCTCCTTTTCAACATGCCTATAGGTAGGTGACCTAGTCATTAATTGAAAAGTATGCACCGGTCGACTCTTGCGCAGTAATAGGATCTCTGAGCCCACCTCACCTTACCGTGAATTTATGCAAGTATACTGAAAATTATTTCCCGATAACCGTAAAAATCCAATTTGTAGAATGAAAATAACCATATCTATGTGGAATATTGGTTATGCATATATGTAGTACACATATTATATGCTAAAGTAACTCTGTATGTTACCGTTTTACCCCATAACGGCTGAGCAGCATAGCATAATCAGCCTATACTGTTCCCACTGCTGGGACACAGGCCCCGTGCGGGTTGGTGGATGTCCGGCTGAACAGATTTGAATGAAATTTGGCACACGGAGAGACCATGTCCTGGATTAGGACATAGGATAATTTTTATTCTGGTATTATGTTCCCGTGCGATAATATCCGGCCTCTACGCGGGTGAAGCCACATGCAAAATTTTGTCGTTCATCATATATTTGGGCAAATAAAGAGATTTTGGCTTAACAGAAGATTGCAATCATACCGTCTAAATAGAAAATTACTTGGATTTATATTATAAAAGTGGATTGTAACATCTGGCAATTCCACGGTCATATGCAGTTAAAAATAATACTTTAAGAGGTAATTTGCTGCTTGTATAAGCATAACATAGACCTAAAGGCATAAAACGGGATGAACATGGAACTTCAAGACATAAAGTTTGAGAGAAGAAAAATTACGATTGACATGAGATATAAAAAGAAAGAAAAATAAGTTTATTTGTAACAGAAACACGTGCATACAAAAAGATAATTAACTCGGATAATAAAGAAGAACAAAAACAAAATAGATCTAATATCACGAGCACAAAACAGAAATAGTCGACGGCTGCAAGTCATGACTGTGACAAGGCTTCCACTCAGCATGATGCTGTTTGCACTGATTTTCAGTGGTTACCCGAAAAGGGAGGTGCGGGTTGGTAGATGTCACATGTCTTCGAATTTTTGGTTCTAGGACATGCCGGTTTCCTCACGATGTTTTCCTTCACAGTTTTGAGAGCAGTGGCGATGAAATTATTTACACAAAGTAAACCACCTACCTGGGTTCGAACCTTATAACTCATAAATCCCGGCCTTTGCCACTGCTATTGGTACATATAACCATCATTAAACAATATGAAGTCTATGTAAATACAGTTAAACAAGAACTACAATAATTACCATTAATAATACCAAAATTTGTGTAGACATTCTCTAAAGTTATGGTAATAATCATCAAAGAAAAAGTCTTTCAAGCAATTCTTGTCTAACCGAGTTGTAAGAGCATGGAATAGGCTCCCGGAAATTTTTGTTAAGGCTCACTCAACTGCTTCAAAAATCGACTGGACAGATTAAATATCTCCAAGCTATTTGAAATGTGTCTAAACAAATAATTAATCATAATAATTTATTACCAAACAAAGCTTCTCCATTCAAGATTCCAATACTTATAATAAAAACATATGAGCACACTTTTATCAAAATACACATTTCTCAATCACTTATAATTAATGGTGGAGACAATAATATATTGAGCCTATCGTAATAATTATATTGTAACAATTATTGTTTCGTTAAGAAGACATTAAGATAGCGTATCGTTTGGCCGACTATTAAACTTGCGGAGAAGTGCGTGTCAATAATACTGTCAAGTTGTAATTTTATCAAAATGGTTCGTGTACATGTCAATTGTTTCTTTGGTTTTCGTAGAAAATATCTTTAATATTGAAAAATATAGAAAAGAACGAAAGAAAGGACATTTATTTAGCACAGACTGATATTCACACAACATATTGTGCAACATAGAAAAACTGTTCTAAAAAAGCAGGAATAAACAATTTTGTCATAGACAATTTTCCGTCACGTTCACGGAACTCTTACATAGACACATCTATTTTACAGACTGGCCCCTGGTCATATACGCGCCAACTGTAACCATGAAAACAGCACATGTATGATTCTAGAACCCCTGCCACCCTGTATTTGGATTTGCCAAATGGATTGGCATCTTCGACACGTATGTGTATAAATTGATGACTATTTCGTTTTCACAATATCAGGTTGCCCAATGATTAAGATGTAGGTAGTGCCTCCATGATCCTACATATTTCAGTTTTTTTTTGCCTGTACCATCAATTTAATACGATTTAGGTATATGTAAAGCTCATGTTTTGATGTTAAAAAGTAGCCAGGTTGCACTTTAATCAGTCAGTTCTGTTACCAAATTTGCTCCAGTAGCAGCAGTCACCAAAAGACATAAACATTAGTAACCAGGGTCGTCGGATATAGTTGAAGTTTGGTAAGAAACCGATGGGATGTTTTCGAATGAAATTTATTTTTATAAATTTAATTTTTGTTTTGTAAGATACCGTTTGCGAAATCACAGACTAATCCGTGGTCCAACGCACGTTATAACATAATCATCACACTAATATTATAAAGGCGAAAGTTTGTGGGGGTGCGTGTGTGTGTTTATATGTTTTTTACTTCTTCACGCACAAACGGCTGGACCAATTTTGATAAAATTTTGTATAGACCCTGGATTAACATATAGGCTACTTTTATCCCGATATTCCCACGGGTGCATTTACGCGGGTGAAACCGCGGGGCTCAGCTAGTATTTTATAAATCGCCAAGACATGTTCCAATGATAGATGCACCCGTTAAATTATACAATGTAATGTTATCTGTCTTCCTTCCATATACTCATCAATTTCACTACAATAAAGAAATGCCAAGTTGACACAAGTCTCCGAGTGATACAGGGACGATGCTGAGTGCTTTATGACTTCCTCCAGCTGATAGACGAACAGACAGACAGATAAACGCGCTATTTTAGCTCTGAATGAATGAATGAATGAACGGAGCGTAATGAATGATTGGTCTATGTTAGCGAATCTTAATTGGGAGATGGGTATCTGTTGGTACGTGATGTATGTTATTGGGTTTTTATGAGTGATAAGGCATTTATAGGTCTTAGTATCAAAATATGGGTTTTGTTGATACAATCTAGATTGGAATCGCGTTAAAAATCATGTTAATCATTATGTTTCTGAAAGATACCGATTAGTAGGCGTTAACTACCAATCGAACATTTTAATTTAAAGTCCGCTATCTTTTCAAAATGTATAGGTAATACCTATAAAAGTTATAAATTTCTTCTGCCTTGGAAGCTTAAAATAAACGATCAATAAAGACATCAAACATACCATACCTATGTTCAAATTGAACGTCCCACAATTATAAACTTTTAAATGAATGCTAGATGTTTATATTTACGCCATTTGAGGTAGTATTAAATAAAGGTTTTGGACTATTAAATATTTTGTGGTCCGTTTAGAGTCGTGACACGTACGGCGCGTCAGGCGGCGGCTTCTTTGTACAACCGTGAATGACGGTCGTTTGGGCCAGGTGGGGTTGGGTGCCGGAGACAGCGGTGAAGTGTAGGAGGATTGTAAAGGGTTAGCCTGGGTTTTCAGGTGGCATATACAAACCTTTTGTGAGTATAAAAAAATAATAAGTAGTAAAATAAATCTTCATAAAATGAAAAGCTAGTCCTTTATTAGTCAATCCCTGCAATTAAAAACTTTCAATCTAGTCGCAATCTCAACGACAATCAATGTCATAAACTTGTCAAAAATGTAGGTATATTAGAGGTATTTCTGACAGATTGAGACAGATTAGCATGCGAATGTACAGACGCCAGCACATCAAGCTACTACAATCTGTCAAATTCCTTTAATAGATTTTCAACTTTATCGCTAAAGCATAAGGTTCAAAGTTGATTGGGAAAATTTGACAGTTTCGGGTAGCTTGATGTGCTTAAAAATATGGGAATTAAATCTCTCTGAACATTTTTTGTATGGGAAGACCATTTTGTTGTCTGTTTGAACTTCCACCGGTCTCTTTTATTTTACTTTGTTAGGACTTACTGCTTTCGATAATTACTGAGATGATTCGTGTCCAGAATGAATCGGTTTTGACAACATAGGCTTGTCAAAAACTGATAAGCCCTTTGAAACGGTTCAAACACTGAAAGTTTTTCAGATATTTTCTCAAACAAAAAACTAAAATGTTTAAGTTTCAGTTCAGTTTTAACTACTTTTCTGCTTAAAAATCTCAGAATAGCGCACTGTTTTATATAACTTTTAATATGTTGTGGAAAATGTCGTAGGTTATACATTTATAAACCTTGTATATATAGGTAGTGTAAGATTTTAATGTATAACTGTTTATTTTCCCGAATAAATAAAATAAAATAAAAGTTAAACTAAGTGCTGAACCAATTTTGTCTTGGTTGTTGGCCATAACACCTTCTCGCTTTCACTACTACCCCACAGCACACGTCAATAAGCAGGCAATCAAATCCACGGTGGAGGGTTAAACCGATATTGGGCCACAAACAAACATAAAAACGGACAGTAAACTTTTATGACCCACGATTTAGTGGCCCTAGTGACCTATGTTCCCCGCGGAGAAGTCGGGTCAACTTCTCCAGTAGTTAAATTCTTCTCCATAATGTGTTACATTTTTATTTTATGATAATTTCTGATTTTTATTTTTTTGGTTTTTTATTATATGAATCAGAAGCATTTAAAGTGAACGAGAAGATAATTACGTGATCGTAAATTCGGAGATTTAGTACGATTTATTACTGGGATGTTAGGTTTGAGATATTTAGTCATAATTTTTACATAGTTAAATGGAATAGATCGGTATTATTTTATTGATGAAGAGTTAATCATAAATATACATTGTAGTTTAATAGAAACAGTGTCTTTACCAAGAACCAATTAATAATGTTACAAAAATTATAATCTTTAAAAATAAAACAATGTCGGGTTAGTTAGGTACACCATTTATAAGTCAAAAACGGCTGGAACGAATTTTATGATCTTTGATTTGTCTCCGAATAGCACCGTAACTATTAAAATAGTGGAAAAAATCACGAAAAAAATAATAACGAAGATATTTAATTTTCTCCTACTTTTTGTATGGAACGGCTTTTTTGGTTTTATCTCGAGAACGGATTGACAGAACACAACATTTATTGATTTTGAGGAGGTCTGACGTTGACCGGCGGCCGGGGCCAATTGCTAGCACGTTACCAATCGGAATCGGTTTCATTTTGACAGTTCCACAACATTCATTGTCATCATCGTTATTTACGTGTTGAGCAGACGAATTTTTCGAGCTTATGAAGCAATGGATTAGCAATTTGCTTCAAAATGATTCAGATTCCGATTGATAGTGTGTTACGCAATTAGGGTGTGGGTCAACTGTCTCTAATGAGAGTAATGAGACACATACTTAAACAGCCTGTAATGTTCCCACTGCTGGGACACAGGTCTCCTCTCTTCGAGAAGGAGTGGGCTATAATCTACCACGCGGGCCCAGTGCGGGTTGGTAGATGTCACATGTCTTCGAATGTTTTGGTTCTAGGACATTTCCTCTCGATGTTTTCCTTCACTGTTTTGAGAGCAGTGGTGATGAAATGATAGTAGTGGTGTTGATGTGGTGTAAAACGCCTGCCTGGGTTCGAACCCACGATCTACAACTCGTAAGTCGGGGCCGTTACAACTGAACCACTGCTCTCTCTCTATAATGAGACACAATTACCTACTTTTTAGGGTTCCGTACCCAAAGGGTAAAAACGGGATCCTATTACTAAAACTCCACTGTTCGTCTGTCCGTCTGTCTATCACCAGGCTGTATCTCAAGAACTGCGATAGCTAGACAGTTGAAATTTTCACAAATTATGTATTTCTGTTGCCGCTATAACAACAAATACTAAAAACAAAATAAAATAAATATTTAAGGGGGGCTCCCATACAACAAACCCGATTTTTTTTTGCCCTTTTTCGCATGATATCAATAATGGCAACAGGTAGGCACTTGAAATATTCACAAAATACTCAGTTGTATTTTTGCTTTAATAATAAAATTAAAATAAAATAATTATTTAAGGGGGGCTCCCATACAAAAACGCCATTTTTTTCGGCGATTTTGCCTTGTGGTACGGAACCCTTCATGTGCGAGTCCAACTCTCACTTGGCAAGTTTTTCTATTGTACCTAACTTAATAAGCTTCCCTAATAGATGACGGAACTTAATAAACTTGCCTATAGATGAGGATATAAAGAAGACTATTTGAAACAGCTCACAGTAGGAATTAATTTATGACCATATGCTACATTTAGTACTGTCAGAATTGGTTTTGATTAAGTAGACCGTCGTTATTTCACTGGTTTCACCAACAAATACAAATGAATAATTCTGACATAATTTTTTATGAGTTTCATAATATTTACTTTCCTGCGTTTCGTTTTTTCTCCATACGAAATTGTATATGTATGTATTAATAAATAAGGTCTTTTACAGTAAAAATATTTTAAAAACTTTTTAAGACAAACGCAGACTGACTCCTTAAATCGTAATTTTCAAACCAAAAATATAAAAAAATAATTTTATATCCTTTGCAAAAAGTGTTACCATTTTCTAATATAACTAAACTAGCTTTTGCCCGCAGCTCTGTTTGCGTGAAATTTCTTGTTCCTCCGACCGACCCCGTCGCATTGCATCGTCCACCCACGCTATTACTTCGTTTTCGTTTAGCGCTCTTTCTGATTTTTTTTCTGATTGCTCGGCTCTTAAGGATCGTAACGTGATGATAAATAGCCTATATCCTTCTTCAAGAATTGGGCTATCAAATGCAAAAAGATTTTTTCGAATCCGACTGGTAGTTCCAAAGATTAACGCGTTTAAACAACAAACAAACAAACTCATCAGCTTTATTATTAGTATATTAAGATATTTAACAAATTTTGTATGGAGAAGTTAACATTTTGCCACCAATATAAAGTACTAAATTTTATTGAAGTAAACTACTTTGTAATTCCAAAATAAAACACAGGTGTTGCGACTAACCAAATTAGGCAACATGGCGCAATGGGGGGCCACAATATTTTCTATAATTAAGACTCCTAACGACCATCCATAAAAGCAATTACGATCATTATGTTTTTATTACGTTTTAATTGACTTTTCTCATTAATATTAATGTGGACGTCTTGTGGTTAGGGGTGTCGGGCCGTCACAGGTATGAACCTTAACGTGACAATTAGGAGAATCCTTCCTTCCTTCATTGAGACCTTATTATTTCAGCTGAAAGACGTCCACTGCTGGACATAAACCTCATGCAAGCGTCGCCACATTGAACGGTCCTGTGTTTCTCGCATTCAGTCAATTCCTGGGGCCTTCACATAGTTATCGGTCCACCTTGTCGGAGGTCTTCCAACACTACTTCTTCCGGTCGCCACTCCAGAATTTTCGGCCCCATTCGCTATCCGTTTTGCGAGCAATGCAAGTGCCTTGCTCAGTGAGAAACCCACTCTTAGGCTGGGAATTATTACCCTTGTCGTTGCTGCTGAAAATGACAATTACAATGACAGATTTTCCGGTACATAAATCCGGTTTAATGAACACAGTGCAGATTTGAAGGTTGTAAATACTTGTACTTGTACTTGTACTTGTATTTACACAATCTTTTAGGGTAGATTTCTTATATCTTTTTGCAAATTTCGGTGTTGTTAAATTACGATCTATGTAGACCAAAATTCTAAGTTAAGACTATTTCGTGAGTGTACAGGGCCGCACGACATCGACGCACAACATGTTACCATGGGTTCCATACAAGACATGATTCTAAACCCACTGCGTTAAATTTTTCCTCGGTTATTTAAAAAAGAATTAGCTTTGCCATACCTAAATTTTGACCGCGTAGGTATTGCACTAAATCCAGTGTTTCTTAAGGTGATCCATATGGCTCTCGAAATTATATTTGCTGCAAATTGTCATATACAGCGGGGACATCGACGGGCAAACTGACGAGTTCAACTCATGATTCTACAACACGTCGTCGTTCGTCGGTTATCAATAAAAGAAAATCTGCTGTCTCATGGAAAAGTGCAGATTTTCTTTTGTTGATAACCGACGTCAGTTTGCGCGTTGATGTCCCGCTGTATATGACAATTTGCAGCAAATATAATTTTGAGAGCCATAAGGAGGGAATCACCTTAAAAAAAAACTGGAATTCGCACTGCAGCAGTCATCAAACGGTTTATCAAATCGACAGTTACATATAATGACACTTTAGAAAACAAAATGGTAGACTTGCCTCTATGAACTTGAGACCACACGAAGAATACATTGAATAAAGATATTTTTTAAATGAAGACAGGTAGGTAAGCAGGTTTATTATTCATAGAGTATTGTCTATATCAACATCTCTTTTTAGAACCTGTTACTGTAATTTACGAAGTAAGTAATCTTAATATAAAAACATTGCCACCGTATTAAAATGAAAGAAGCCGAGAAATTATCAAGAATAAGTAGCGTGCATGTGAGGTGCCCACCCAAAACAAAAAATATGTGTTCTAGTGAACAAGCCGCTTCGATACCAATTAACTTAGAAATATACCCGAAAACGTCTTATCTCGACCGCTGGTTAAGGCATAGACGGTGTGAAAGTTTTGGGAATAAAATCTGAAGTGATTTTATTTTTTTAAATAAAGTAATAATATTGTATTATTTAAAAAAAATGCTGGTTGATGTTTTGGGAACCGAAATTTAAACAAAAAAAAAAAAAAAGACTGAGAATTTGCTCTTTTTAAACGTCAAAGGTTCAGAAAATGCACCAAATGCTCAATATATAAAACAAGGCTTCCTAAGTGTCTGAACTGGGAAGAAGTGGTGCAACAAACACCTTATCAACACGTCTCTCTACACTCTCTTCACACATCAACCAACTTTTAAAACGCAATTAAGAATGTGTTTGCTAGACTTCATTGCACTTGTTATAATAAGTGGTATATCTATAGTACTTAGATCAAATCTTTGTAAAATCGAGAAAAAATGTTTTAGGTTATTCTATCATAACTGAAATAAGTGTAGTTAGAAACAACCCGCTTCATTGGTGAATCTGCTGCCTGGTTGTCGAATTTGAAGTGCCATCAAGACCATTTCAGATTTGACTGTAGAGAGTACGTCCTCTTAACCGAACACCAGACCGCATCGTGACGTTTTATTCAATGTAAAAACCGTTTATCTCCGAATCTACATATATATTTATTTTTATGTCTCTATCCGAACTTTTTCCGGTAGCCGTTAATAGTTTGGGCCCATTAATGTGAATTATAAATTCACCATTTTATCTCGCATTAGTTTTATGACCTATAAACTCGATTTGGACACAATTTGTAAGCGAAATCCGAGTTGTTTTAAATTATGTTTATTTATAGAGACTTCGTATCAAGGCGGTTTTATATCCGAATGATTATAGTGTCGGGATGCAGCCGGGATTGTGCTGGGAGCCTAATTTTACTTGATAACTGAATTGAGATGAATTCTTCGAAGTAAATGGTGGTTTCTTAATTAAGTTATCAAAGCCAGAATATAACTTGCGGCTTTATGACGACAAGTCGGGAATTTATTCATTAATAAGAAAATGGAGGAGAAAACTGTTCAGTTAATTATTCAGGAGATTGGATTTGGATAGAAAAACACAGCAATGCTCCTAGATTCGAATTAATCTAAGTATGTGTATATAAAGCTGAAGAGTTTGTTTGTTTGATCGAGCAAATCTTTGGAACTACCGGTCCGAGTAGATTTTTTTTTTTGTATTTGGTAGCCCAATTCTTGAGAAAGGCTATAGGCTATTTAATATCACGCTAAGACCCTCAGGAGCCGAGCAAAAAGAAAAAAAAGTCAGAAAGCGAAAACGAAGTAATTCTACGGGAAGGCGATGCGATGCGACGGGGTGGGTCGGGGGAACAAGCAATTTAACTCGGACGAAGTCGCGGGCAGAAGCTAGTGACTTATAATTTCAGTAAGTATCTACTACTAAAGCATCTTACCAATTGGGAAGTAAAAATATCATCTTTTTAAACATTCTACTCGAAATTGGTCCTTAAAGCCGAGCACTAAACGTATCGGGTCTTTTATCGTAATATTTAAAGTCCTTTCATTATTACCTTTACCGCTTACGATCATTGTCGAAGATATTTTGACGACCATAAGCATTCATTTCGAAATTACAGCGGTGAGATCTGAACGCTACCAAAAACGCTTCAAAATGAGAACACCCTAATTTTGGTTCGACGTCCAATGACGATTTTGTATGTCAACTTTTCAACGGCCCGGTTCAAAAACAGCATTGGATTGTAGTTTTGAAGCTCTTGTCTCAAATTTAAGGGCTGTCATAATTACTCCGCGTAATGCTTCAGATACATGAGCGTAGTTAGTGATAAGTAATCACACGTTAAGTGGGTTATTAGTAAGTAAAACCGCTTGTTAAAATACTTCCTCCAATGTTTCGTGCTTACCCTGATTTCTGTGTAATTGCTTGGTTAAGGGGAATGCAGACAAGCGGATATTACTGGATATACACATAAGTATATAGGAACACAAAATATTCGTAATAAATGCGATTCATGACAGCGTAAAAAATTATAGGAACTAAGGACCAGATAATAAGTTGAAATAAATTATAGGCAAGACAAATATTATGCGCACGGCCACACTGTGGAACTCTTTGCCAGCGTCTGTGGGGCCTTCCACGTATTACCCATCAGCCTTCGAAGCAAGAGTGTATGGGCATAGTTTGGGCTTGCTCGTTCCATCATAGACTCAATTTCCACCAGGCGTGATTTTGACAAGAGCTGACCCATCACACTAATATTATAAAGGCGTAAGTTTGTGAGTGTGTGTGTGTGTGTTTATATGTTTGTTACTTCTTTACGCTCAAACGGCTGGACCAATTTTGATAAAAGTTTGTATGGAGGTAGCTGACACCCTGGATTAACATATATGCTACTTTTTATCCCGATATTCCGACGAGATCGACACTTATGCGGGTGAAACCGCGGGGCACAGCTAGTTATGGAATAAAAAAAAAGACAAAAGAGCACACAAAATAGCTCAGGTTGGATGGAGGGGCGAATATCAGGCCTGCCTGGTAGCAGTTGGGTGAGGCCCAAAAAGGTGAAGGAAAACATCGTGAGGAAACCGGCATGTCCAAGAAACAAAAAATCGAAGACAAGTGACATCCACCAACCCGCACTGGGCCGCGTGGTAGATTACTGTTCACTCCCTCTAGAGGAGCCCTGTGTCCCAGCAGTGGGAACATTATAGGCTGATTATGGGCGAGATTCGAGTTAGACGTGCGAGTGGACTGGCCTTCAAGTGGATTGCTAGCGGCTGAGGATTATGAAGAAGATGACTAGTTAAGATGTCCAGATAATAATGAAGCTATGTTGCTGTCTATATAAGGTGTTAAAAAAATAATCTGACAAACTTTAAGAGGTGTTTTAGACCATGGAACTGAACAACTTTCACTATGGGACCAACTCTGAAATCACGAAAAAAAATCAGCTGTTTAATACAAAAGTTCAATACTACTCGACCAAAATGTATGAAACAGCGGATTTTTTTTCGTGATTTCAGAGTTGGTCCCATAGTGAAAGTTGTTCAGTTCCATGGTCTTTACCTCTTAAAGTTTGTCAGGTTAATTTTTTAACACCTTATAGACATGTTTTGCCAGCATGGAGTCACATTATGTCTTGTTTTGGTTGTAATAGGAAGTGAATGGGTTTCTCTATTCCTTGACATTGTTACCTACATTATGGACTACTGAGAGTGTCGATGGAGTTTCTTGCCCATTCTTCTCCATAGGAAACTACTTTTTAGAAGGGGCTACTAGTTTAGCAAAATGTTGACGTTCAAAACGTAAATGATTTGACTTCGACTTTACCATAGAATGATAAACGATTTTTGCAGAATATTTTTGACAGAATTCAGACATAAAAAGGTCAGGGTCTTCATGATTATTGTTCTATACACAAGCACAGATTACTAAATAGTGATTATTGACTTTTCTATGTTATTAAAATATGCATCTCAAATCTTAATTCAATTAAAAGCAATGATGTGTAAAAATCTTAGCATAACAAGAGACTGGATCTTAACAATACCGTGTCGATGATTAGCAGTTAACTATCTTGCCAATTAATTATATATAAACACATGCCAATTTACGTATTTGCTTCAGAACCGACTACGTGCCCGGATGGCTGCGTTTATGTATTTCACTGATCGTAATTCTTCAGTTTCATGATTTATGATTGTTATTTCAGCATCGTATTAGGTTATTGGGTATTCATTAACAGAACATCACGCATGAATTCCCTGAAGAGGTAGGTAGAGCTGTACGTATTGTATTCTACAACCAGATTTTATCACTTATGTTTTTAAGTGTCATGTAATGAGGTCGCCCCCATCCATCCACTAATTATTACCACCATTAATTCTACTATCCATCTACTGGGCAGAAATCCAGATTCGGGAGGGTATGTATGGGTGGCAATCGCGTTGAGTATTTTTTTCTAGCTTATTCAGTCCTTATACATTTTTGACTTTAACATCATGTGTGAATGTCACTTTGGTTAGGCCGCCTTTGGTAACTACTGAGAATATCCTAATAGAAAAACCCAATCACACTTTGACCTTTCCCTATTTACCTTTGACATCATCCCCGAGAAGAAAGTATTTTAATTTTTGACAATAATATTTTGATCCTTCTGAGCACGTAATGTTGCTTCTAAAGTCCTTGAATCGCCAAATCACATTGCATGTGTACACCTATTTATTTGTCGAAAGAGACTTTCAGGCATACTTATAATGTAGTATACTTAGGTACTAGGAGTCAGGTTGTAGGTTGCCTATGTAAGACACTAAATAACAGCTGTTCAGCTGTCATTTGTTTCTAAAAATAATTGAAGTATGAATGGAAATCGAAGTCGGAGTGACGCACCTTATCATTGATAAGAAATTGAATTTCTCAGAACGCACAATAAAATTACCAGTAATATTAATAATAGTGATTTGTGCAGGAAACGAAGTAATTGAGAAAGCAGTAAAAGTGATTGTGTGTGCCATAAATTAGTGGAGTATCGATACTGTGATCCGGGTGCGCTTGCGACGACGGTTACGTATCAGATTTCTGCGAAACAGCTGGCTGGGTGCCGACTGAAGCTGTTTGTAGATATGATGACCAGTGAAAGGAAACGGATTAAAAACTTTTTATTCTAACTAAACATATTTTGCCAAAAAAATATAAAGCAAATCTAATCTTGAATGGACTTCTCATGATTGTTTATTGATTAACGGAAACGAAGCTGCGCTGACCACCAATCAAAGAGGAAGAAGATGATGGTGATTGTCTTTCTTTGTCAGTTAACGCAGCAGTAATGGCTCAGTGGAAACAGCGGCGACTTACGAGTTGTAGTACGTAGTCGTAGGTTCGAACTCAATCAGGCGCTTTACTTTATCTAAATTATTTCATCAGCACTGCTCTCAAATCGGTGAAGGACAACATCACATGTGACATCTACCAACCCGCGTGGTGGATTACGGCCCACTCCCTCTCACCGAGAAGAGGCCTATGTCCCAGCAGTGGGAACGTTATAGGCTGATTATGCTTATGCTTGTCAGTTAAGAATGTTTATCAGCAACCCAGGAGCCTGTTGTGTTCTTGGCCTAACTTAGTACCTACTGAAGATATCACGACTGGTACCGATGGAAATACTTAAGTTCACAATTCAGACCTCTGTCACAGAATAAATAGTACAGTCACGAGCAATACTATATATACACTTGGCTTTATTCAAAGGCGATTTTCTCCTTTATTTTTAAATTAAATATTATGTTATTAGGAACATAGTATTTTCGAACCCATAGGTTTATGTAAAGTGTCGTATTTCAACGTTGCATTCGTTATTTCGTGAAAAAATCGCAATTGAAAGTTGCCAAGTGTTGACATATTAGTGCTCGGGACTGTACAAGCCTCTGCGCTGCCACGGACGATACCGTGGAGGTGGCGAAGTTATCGTGCCATCGACAAGACGAAGAAAAATTCGATAAGAAGTACCAGCATAAATACCTATTAACAATAGTAGCCGATTGTTTTAATCGCTATATTTTAATAGGATCAAAACTCATAGCAACAAATAGCAATTAGTAGCAGGGCGGCCACGACAATTGCCCTTTGAAAAAACTACTGGTGTTTTTTACGACACCCATAAAAAATAAACGTTGTGACCTTATGTAACATAAGATTAATTTTAATTATTCATCCTGTCAACAAAATTCGTTAATGACGTTATTTCACGTCACCGCAGTACTAGGAATGCAGAAATCAGAGGTTATCACATGCATTCGTCAGAACAAAAACAGAGCGGCAAAGAAATTCTTAGTTTTTACATAATGATAAGCCGGGTAAAGGTCCCGACCCTTGCCTGTTTGCTTATTATTTCAATATATTATACCAAGGGGTATCGTGTTACCCAGTAACTGGGTTGTGGAGGTCAGATAGGCGGTCGCTCCATGTAAATAGGTATTGTTTCAGAATACTACTATATACAGGTTGAAATTGAAAACATGCGACAAACCGGAATGGGAGATTGTACTCAATCATTATGAGTACAATTTCCCATTTCAATTTGTCGCATGTTTTCAATTTCACCTTGTATAGTTGCATCTGCACCTTAATTGCGTAACACACTATCAATCGTAATCTAAATCACTTTGAAACAAATTGCTAATCCATTGCTTCATAAGTTCGAAAAATTTGTCTGCTCAACACGTAAATAACGCAATGAATGTTGTTGAACTGTCAAAATGAAACGGATTCCGATTGATATTATGTTACGCAATTGTCCCGCTGCGCTGCTGGTTAGACTGGAAACCGAGTTGGGAAAAGACTGGGCAGATGATGATTGGTTGGGCGTTAAGCTTATGAGATGAGCTAGCAATAAGTGAACCTTCAATTATAGTCTAAAATGATGAAATTAATAAATACCTACATAATCAGCCTATAACGTTCCCACTGCTGAGACACAGGCCTCCTCTCTGTGAGAGGGAGTGTGCCGTAATCCACCACGCGGGCCCAGTGCGGGTTGGTAGATGTCACTTGTCTTCGAATTTTTGGTTCTTGGACATGTCGGTTTAATCACGATGTTTTTTTTCACCGTTTTGAGCTTCGCCCAACTGCTACTAGGCAGGCCTGTTATTCGCCTCTCCATCCAACCTGAGGTATTTAGTGCATTTATAGACACTTAAGTCACACGTATCGTGTACTCTTTTATAGCTCGTGTGACCTAAACCCGCAATTAAGTCACGCTTTTCTGTGTAAAAATGGACTACTGACCATTTTTACATACCGATACCCCTCCGTGCCTCGGAAAGCACGTTAAGCCGTTGGTTCCAGCTGTCATTCGTGGATCTTTGACAGTCGTTACGGGTCACAGAAAAGAAAAGCGTGACTTATGTACAGGTTTAGGTTAGGTTAGTACTGTAAAAATATAATACCCAATAATCTACAGTAACTCAATACAAATCGCAAATCTCTATTATATACTCGTTTATGTACCTACACGTCTATGTCTCCGTGACCCAGCGATAACACACAGAATAACTTTTAATTTTTATTGCAATTACTGCACACAATTAACGTTTTATGACATATTTAACTGATAACACATACAGTTTGTTTTTCTCTGCCGCTCCCGTTTTTATATTGTTTAATTTTTATTGATACAGATTATGTGAGGTGAGTACACCTGTTGACGGCGGACTGGAGAGTAAAGATGATTGTTTAGATTTAGAGTTATTATGAAGATTCTTTTTAGTTTTCTGAAAGTTTTTTTGTGGTACCTAATTATTCAAACTCTGAGATAGTACCTGCGTAAATTTTTTATGTCAGTAGTTATAACCTATTTATACTTAGTTATGTTTATTGTATAGAATCAAGTTCTAAGTGAATAGACAGCTGTGCTGCTGGGGAGTTTGTTGCACCACTTCTTCTTTCAAGCTAAAGCAAGTATGAAGTGGTGAAGGGCGGGGGTTTTAGGGGACTGTCTTTTGTTATTTTGACGTTCGAAAAGTGCTAATTCTCAGCCTGATTTGAATAAACGTCTTTTGGTTTATAGTTTATGATCAAATACTGTATTACCTTTCTTGTGGTGCTTGCTGAGTACAAACATCTGTGTTTTGACAGACCTGTGGATCGCCACTGATAAAGCTGCTGATATACTTCTTAGCGGGTCGATGGATAAAATAGCACGAAAAAATATATATACCTACTTACTTTTTTTAATTTTTATAACCCAAAATTCAGCAACGCGGATACCTTTCGCTGACGCAGTCATTAGGTCCTCACGTGTTCAGGAGGCTTGTGCCTCCGAAAAAATTGTCACAAGAAGTGACAGGTTTTATATATAAACTTACGTCAAGCACCAGTCTCTCACAAAATAAGCAACTTGTTCGTGGCATTACTTTTAACGTTTAATATAAGATTCATAACTTGTATATAGAAGTAAACGTTTATACTATCTGAAGAAGTACCTATCTAGAATAATTTCACCAACTTTAGTCAAGTTGTGTAACTTTGGAAAACCTCTTTAAAAGTAAATAAGATTGTCATTATGACAAGTAATTATCATTGTTGTTATTAGCAATAATTAGCTAGAAGAACCATAATAATATTTAAAAAAAAAACTTCAAATGTCATCATTACAAACAAATCAGCTGCACTAAAAAATAACTTAACTATACCTAATTGATAATAATTAGCAAGTATACGCAATCAAGTTCTTTCTTCATTTAACGATGTTTATATAATCACGATAACAGTACTTATTCCTCATAATTAGGTTGTAATTGTAGTATTGTTACATCATTTCGAACTTAATCACTTTGGCACGTCAAAAACCAACTGTTTTTAACTTTCTATAATGTCGTTATGAGGTTAAATAAGTATTGTCAACCTCTGAAATCACACAGACTTTATACTTTGACCCCTTCAAAATACTAGGTAGTAAAATAAAACTTGTAACCACGGAAAACAACAACATGGGTTTTCACCCTACGACAATGCGTAGGTTCTGAACGCTTATCAAGTCGTCATTGAAATATATGGGTACATTTTGAAAATATTTAGTTGTGAGTGTTGATAACTACAACCTAATATTTTGAATAGTTAAAACTGTTAGGAATGGTTGCGTTCCATCATTAATGATGGAACGCAACCATTTTGGTACCTTTGTCTATTCATAGGTGGCGTTGTGTCTAAGCCGTTGGTCTCGGCTGTCATTCGTGTATCTTTGACAGTCGTTACGGGTCGTCAGAAGCTCGAAAGTCTGACAACTAGTCTTAGGCATTCGCTCCATGTAAAATACTGGTATTCAGCTGCATCTGGTTAGACTAGAAGCCGACCCCACAACCACTACAACCACGCACTAGCTGATAATGGTATCAGGTTGTGAGTCGTCCCTGACACCCTGTATTGTAAGAAATCGATTCTGATTTCGACTGAATCCATGGGGATTCAGTGCATGATTCTGAACCCCTGCGTTGACATACTCCGTCGGTTATTTAAAAAAAAACTGTTCATATTTTGCACTTTGCCAGGAATCGATAGCCGATTCCCGGCCACCGTAGGCGGCTCCATACCGGACGGCGAGCAGTGGGCAACTCGCCGTCCGGTAAGGACCAGGCCTCAAAGAGATGTCAGCAATAACTGACGGGGTCCGCTAGTGCTGAGGCGCCAGTCTGCCAGGGTCGCGGGTTGTTCGAAAGAGATACCGTGGCCCCTGGCACAGGCAACTGAAGGAACACGGGTGGGTTTTAGTCAGTAAAAGTCTGACACGCCCTCCCGCTCCGCCCGGAGCGGGAGAAGTTATTTGATAATTTCCCACCCAAAAAAAAAGGGAGTCTAGAATTTTGCGCTGAGTTCATGGTTTCAGTTTGTGCATCGATGTCCATGCCAACCTCTATACAGTCTGCTTATGAGATGAAGCAGGTGATCTATGAAGATATTATAACGTTTTTTAAATCCCATCTCAAATAGAATTACAGATGTCTAATCTAATTAATTTAATTAAAAAATCTTAAATACAAAGATTCCAAGAAAAACATCGTATTTACATGTGTATAGAATTTAAAAGAAGCTAAGTGACTTGTTGTCATGTAGCGACTACTATATTTGATCATATCCTGTCATTTATGAGTTGTAACCCTTTTCTGGCTGTCTGTTCTGCACCTTGCTGCGCTACGCAGATGGAGCATTCTGTTTTTTTTCTGTCAATCCCAAATCTGTATGCAAATTATTACTTGCTATGTAAATGATTATAGTAGGTATTACCTATACAATGGAGAATGATATGCCGTCTTGTAGCAGATAGATCATTCATGGATCAACCAGCGTTAAAGGCTGTCGAAAACATAGGTAAGTTTTGTATTCAATTCATCTAAATTAATGCTATATTTAACTTTTATTTCTAAATAGGAACCAGTTGCAAACAGCGAACATACTTTCCATACCTAGATACTAACAACAGATTTCAGTTAATCTGTCTCAAAAATGCTTTGTGAAAATACTAAACAAAAATGTACGAAACCTTACAAAAAACAAGAAAGCCAATACAACACTAAAATTCAAATCTATTCTAATAAATAATTTGGTAATAACCCAAGAAAACCGGACCACAACAATCAAGATCTCAAACCTCACATATTAATCAAATTCAAAATGGCGGCCGAACCTAATCGATTCACAATTGCAGTGTTATTACACGCATTTATTGCTAACAAAGTATCAGAGATAACCCTCAAACGCGACGGTCGTGGTGACCGAAGAAGGCAAGGTTTTATTACTAATTAACCATATCGTGGATGCCGATGTGGCTTGCTCGGTGCCAATCGCCGTCAACTTGTCAGCGGATTGACGTAACTGTTGAACGCGAGTGGGGGATTTTTTGACCCGTGTGTGGGTTTTCTAGTGTTGGATTTTGTGGTCGGTAGGATTTTTGTGAATTTAATCATTATAAAGGTTTAATGCTAATCTTGGGCCTCGCAGGACTAGGTTAGCTTTGGTCAGCTATATGCTGTTCTAAAATAATTATAGTGTCTCTCTCGTTGGTTATACTTAATAATAATACCAGCCTAAAATATTGTCCCACAGCAGGGCAAAAGCCTGTACTCATCATCTGCCCAGCCTTTTCCCAACTATGTTGGCGTCGGCTTCCAGTCTAACCGAATGCAGCTGAATACCAGTATTTTACATGGAGCGACTGCCTATCTGGCCTCCACAACCCAGTTACTGGGTAATACGATACCCCTTGGTAAGACTGGTTGTCAGACTTTCGGGCTTATGACTACCCGTAACGACTGTTAAAGATCTACGAATGACAGCCGGGACCAACGGCTTAACGTGCTTTCCGAGGCACGGAGGGGTCACGGTATGTACCTAAAGATGGTCACCCATTCACAGACCAACCGCGGCAAGCATATAGCTTAACCTGATCGATTGACCTGTGCGGCTGTTATTATGTAGCCACGGGCCCCTCCAAAAGCCTGTTCTCATACTGAAAATAAATGAATTACAGTGCATCTCATGATGCTGTTGCATGATATCATTGAAAGAATCAAATACTTTCATTTTGTTACTCCTTTTTGTATTAGCGTAATCAGCCCACTTCCTAGCACACACTATAATGTTCCCACTGCTGGGACACAGGCCTCCTCTCTTCGAGACGGAGTGGGCTGTAATCTACCACGCGGGCCCAGTGGTAGATGTCACATGACTTCGATTTTATGGTTCTAGGACATGCCAGTTTCCTCACGATGTTTGCCGTCACCGTTTTAAGAGCAGTGGTAATGCATTATTCACGTAGAGTAAAGCGCCTGCTTGGGTTCGAACCCAAAAACTCTTAAGTCAGGGCCGTTACCACTGGGCCACCACTGCTCCTTTTTGGGGTTCCGTACCCAAAGGGTAAAAACGGGACCCTATTACTATGACTTCGCTGTCTGTCCGTCCGTCTGTCTGTCACCAGGCTGTATCTCAAGAACCGCGATAGTTAGACAGTTAAAATTTTCACAAATTATGTATTTCTATTGCCGCTTTAACATCAAATACTTACTAAAAACAAAATAAAATAAATATTTAAGGGGGCTCCCATACAACAAACGTGTTTTTTTCGGCGTTTTTGCCTTGTGGTACCCTTCGTGTGCGAGTCCGACTTGCATTTGGCCAGTTTTTTTTTTGTATTATTTAAATAAAAACTAGAATTGTGAAAATAGTCAACATTTATTTAAACAAACTCGAGCTCTAAATGCTGGTTGCACTTGACTAACAAGGTTTAAAATACCATTAAAATTAATGTATCATGGTAGACCTATTTCTACTCACCCCTGTATGATAACAGAATAACGTATTAAACAATTATGCAAAAACATGTAATTTCATGCCATACATAAGAAACATCTGTATCTATGTAATTAAAAGTTCTAGGAATGTTATCAGTATGCGTTGGCCTAATAGATAAGCGAAGAATACCCAATGATCCAGCGTCTTTAGATAATTACTTTATTAATTATCCAAAGTCGTAAGTTAATTTTCATGTTTTGATATGAGTAACACTGTTTGTCCTACAAAATAAAACATTAATTGCATGAATAAATAGATAATTTAATAGCTATTCGAGCAACCAAACCAGTTTTTCTTCACAAAATTCGTACAATATGCAGAAAAAAAGCAGCTGTAGCTCTAACGCAATAAAAAATAACCACGAACACAAAATATCTCGCATACATTTGCAATAATTACCTCACATTTATAAACAATTAAACAAATTATTAAAATTCCCCACTTAACAGTCACGACCGTCGATACAGACAGTAAAATAAACAGTTACACTAAAATCATGTTTTTTAATCAAACATAAAGACTCATTAAAGGGTTAAAAGCAGTGACTGAACGAGCCTTCGCTACTGTGTGTGTGCGCCAACTGGTATGAACAACTTTTTATTTTCCTGCCGTGTTAACGACTGTCCCTTTTACACATGCCGCTAATTTATACATCCATCTCTGTCGCACAGGGCAATTAACACTCTCTGTATACGGTAGCGATGGAAGAAATTAGTTAAGAGAGTCTCGGCCCCATTTCTGTAGTTTGTGTCAACGAGTCTCGAGTAGCGGGTTGGTTTTTTCTTTTTGAATTTCAACTTTTACGCTTGCGAGGACGATTTTTCGCGACCGATGTCATTACCCGTCATGACGACAGGCAAGGGTTAAATTCTTACTTGATGTATTGCTCTATTGATTTTCATTGTATTAAACGTATGTACATAGCTATGTTCGTAATAGGTTTTCTTTGCTAATTGGCAGTAGGATACTATGTTAAAGTGTTGAATTGTAATTCAAGCGTGTTTGCTTCACCTACATGGAAGAATTGCATGACTGAGTGACAGTTGACATTAGATATTAATAAAAAATATTTTCCGTTACAATGTTGACTTGACTGACGATAGGAAATAAATATAAGTATAGTGAAGACAAGATAAACGCAGTAGATAGACAAACAAAATGTATTAATTTTTAAAATTTGCCAATTATGTACCTAAACAACAATGGCCAACAATTCAAAATATATATTTGGGAATCTAGATAATTATTTTGGTATTACGTTTGTATGAACTACGCATGCTCCGCCGCCGCCGCCGGCCCCTTAAATTATCTCCCAGGAACCCGCCACAATGAAGAAAACTGCGTCTTAATTAAGGAAAAACGATCAAGAAAGATTGCAATTTAAATACCCATATAAATTAACGGAGTAACTGTTAACGATTATGTAAGTACTTAATGATGTAAATGGCGCGAACTGATCTGTAATTACGAGCGCAGTGTAATTGTTTGTGCGCGAGGAAAAAATCACTCAACGAACTATTATCGCTAATACACGAATTGAAATTAGATGTAATGACTGGTTTCAGGGCTGTGCGGGAGTGTTGGAAAAACGGTAGACACTTAATATCGTGTACATCGTGACCTACGTGGTAATTGCGTATCACACTAACAGTAGAAATGGCTTTGGTTTTGACAGTTCAACAACATTCATTGCGTTATTTACGTTGTTGAGCAGACAAATTTTTCGAACATTTGAAGTGATGATGAAGGATTGATAGAGCGTTACGCAATTAGGGTGCCGCTGTCTGCCGTAATAGGAACTTACGGACGCTACTGAAGGTGCCTAACTAATAGCCAAATTATAAGGTCGACTCTATTTAGATTGCCATCGACTCGATAAGAAGGAAGGTGGACACTGATTTGCGGACATGAAGTACCTGTCTAAGTCATTTCTGATACATGTATGAAAAAAATTTTAAGGAACATGCAGCTTTTTTTCACGCGTCAGGCGGTGACATTTTCATTTATTTTTTTATTTTTAATAATTATTATTGTCAGCCATTTGTGTTCTACTGGACGTCACCACCCATCTGCGGCTGTTTGTGGCCAATCCTTATGACAAAAGTTTAGTTTGCCCCGTCATCTCCGCCATTTAGGTCATGTGATAGAAAATTCAGCAGAGCAGTGTGGTGGCTTAGTGGTAACGGCCCCGACGAGTTGTAGATCGTGGGTTCGAACACAGGCAGGCGCTTTGAGTAAATAATTTCATCACCACTGCTCTCAAAAACGGTGAAGGAAAATCACAGTGAGGAAACGGATTTTTTTTAAGACATGTGACCTTTATCAACCTGCACTGGGCCCGCGTGGTAGATTACAGCCCACTCCCTCTCAGAGAGGAGGCCTGTGTTCCAGTAGAGGGAACATTATAAGTTGATTTTGACAGCAAATTTCGTCTTGATCTTCGTTTTCAAAAGGGAACAGGTGGATTAACAAGCTCTATAAACTGTTAGAAGGACGAACCCAATATTGGGTTATTACAGTGGGTGATTACAGTGGGGCACGGGCAACCCAGAAGGGCTCAGTTGCCAATCAATCTATCCGTTAAGCATCCGAGATATTTTTCGCAGTATTTACGGAAACGTTTGACTTTCAAAGATAAACACGTAATTATTTAAGAATTTTCTGTTACGCTGAAGACATTGCGTTTATCTTTACTTCAAGTCATCGCAATATTTGTAATAACAACTCAATCCGTTCGCATCACAAGATATAAGACTCACGCTTAACCGTCTTGAAATGGCAACTTAGTGCAAACATTATACATTCAATAGTAATTGCTAGCAATAAAAGTGATTGCGTTACTAAATTCAATCAGCTGCACACACACACAACCCTCCTTTACACACAAACACACACACACACCCTCAGTTACAATAACACACACCTACACTTACACACACAGAGTTATGTATCGCATGCAACACGAGTAGCCGACGTACGCACGAACGTAAAAATATCGCGGCGGGTTTTATCGCGCACTGGATTTTTAACACTCGGTGTTGAGCCGAGCATTTAGAATCCAACAGAGCTCAAATGAAGACGTGTCGGAGTTCCATATTATTGTCGAAATAAAGTCTTGTCGTAGAATAGAATAGAATACGAATACGTACTACGGTTTGTTGAAATTCAGTTGGTAAGTCCATCCCAGCGCGTCAATAAAATACACTGTTGGATTTTCAGCCCTCGGCGCTAAGCAATGCGCGAAAAAAAATCGCCGCGAGGAAAATACGCCCGTGCAAATCTGGCCTTACATGATAGGTTTGTGGAGAAACGGAATTCTAGGACCTGATGGCAGATTATGCATGTGTAGATTAATTAAGATGAATAAATAGAAACTGTAGCGCTATGTGTAAGGTTATTGAGTGGTAATTGGCAGTAATGGCGACCATTTTACGCGCTTTTTTTAGAGCGGAATAAGTGGAAATTCTTATCGATGGTTAGTTAATCAGTTGCAGTTAAATCAGGGCTGCTTTTTCTCTGATGTTAATAACAATCTAGTTATAAGTAATTTGGTGACACTTAGTTATCTGGGGATTGTTGCATATCGTTGAAAAAGTACGTGTAGTTAGAGAAACTAGGCAAAGTTGGAATTACTTAAATCTGAAAAGTAACACAACAGAATAGCACGCCTACATTCCTCGAGTGAGTTAAGCAGAGGTATACCCATAGAGGGTATACCTATTAGTTAGTACTTACACTAAAATTTTCTGAGTTATGTTTAAGTCCCATGAAATAGGGGGCGACCTCTCGCGTCCGGCCCGGGTGCAAGCCATGGTCCTGAGCGAGAGAGAGTGGGAGGCAGTCACCTCCTTCTGCGAAGCAGTCATGCTAGCGAAGGAGGTGGCGGGACGGCTCAGGGAGAGAGCCTCCCGTCCCAGCCGCCGCGGGAGACGCTCCGGGCGTCGGGAGTCGCGCGACGACTCCCGGCCACCGTAGGCGCGGGCCTGCGGACGGAGAGTAATGGGTAGCTCACCGTCGAATCAGGACCAGCCCCGTGCCAGACGGCGCGGACGTGTTCCACGCGCGCCTCAAAGAGATGTCACCATAAATTGAAGGGGCCCTTTTTTTGGGGAATTCCTCCACGGTCCCCATAATAAATGATGAGTCTACTTTTGCACAATTACACGAATACAAGTGTCCTTAATCATTATTTCAACAGCGTCAACACATGTTAACATAATCATGACTATTATTATCACCTTGTATTGTTAATTTGGTATTTGCATAACACTTTTTTGGCTGCGCTGCTGTGAAAAACACTGAATTACCTGGTTTTCTCCTTAAGAGTGAAGAGTAATAATGAGATGACGTTTTAAAACCTCAAGGTTATTTGTAATTATGCTATACAGGGTGACTTTTTGGATATTTTTAGAAAACCTTCAGATATGGATCCTCATTCATATTAAAATATCTGAAAAATATGATCTTGATTCTTAATCGGTTTTTCCAGCAAAAATATCATCACGTCATGTGATGATATTTTTGCTGGAAAAACCGATTCACTGACTGTGAGCAGACATTTTCTAAGCACTTTAGTGAGTAGGTAGTTACAAATGGTAACTTGTTTGGAATGGAATGCGGCTGCAGCTTCACAAAGGATTGGCTGATGCACCTGCACCTTGATTTCCAAAATTCTATGATTGTCTTATGAAAATAACATTTGTTTTGTGAAATCCGTGTCAATTAAATCTGTGGTAAAGTCTCATGTCAAGTAATATAGTGAATTTCTGCAGTTATTTTTGACAACCAATAACAGTAGAGGGACAATTCTCGTAATTTTAAGAACATTCACAGTCTGATCGCTGTCTCTTTCTGTCAAAAATACCTCTATATTTCCGATATTGATTGTCGGTGAGATGAAATTGCGACTTGATTTTGAAAGTTTTTAATTTCGGGATTGTCCTTCAACAAACTTAGAATTTGATTTGACATTAGTCTAATAGACAATGTAGTGACGACCGGTTTTTCAGAAACCGAGTGTCAATCTCTCATTCACCCTGTATACTTAAATTGGTGACAAGTTCTGCACTAATTGTAAATAATGTGTTTTACTCAGTAACCATTAGTAATGTTGAAAATTGGCGACATGGGGATAAGCAGCTGGATATCTCCACGAAAGCATTATTGTTGGGTTTAATGGTGATTAATTCTTGAAGAAGAGAGACACCTTTTAAGGTGTTTGTGAGGCAAAAAGTTGGTGGGTAATGTGCAATATTTGTATGCTGTGGAACGCTTCTAATATGTTCAGGTGTAAGAGGGTGATTATTCGCCAAACATACCTACATGTATACAGGATGGCGGTACAGTCACCTTCATCCGTCAAGGGGTGATTCTACCTGTCATACTAAAAAACTTTCACTATGAAACTCATATTTGATTCGTGAAGAAACAATCTAAGTAATTCCGATACAACAGTACGCACTATTTTTAGCATGTATGAAAAGTTTTTTTATTTTAGATGAGTTTCGTAGCGAAAGTTGTTTAGTATGACGGGTTAGACGGATAGAATCAATTATCACCTGCCTAGCCTAGCCTGCCTGCCTCTCATCATCTGCCTAGCTTTTTCCCAACTATGTTGGGGTCGTCTTCCAGTCTAACCGGATGCAGCTGAATACCAGGATTTTAAATGGAGCGATTGTCTTTTTTTTTTTTTTTTCGCTGAGAAATGTCATATCTGACCTCCACAACCCAGTTACTGGGTAATACGATACCCCTTGGTAAGACTGGTTGTAAGACTTTCGGGCTTCTGACTACCCGTAACGACTGTCAAAGATCCACGAATGACAGCCGGGATCAACGGCTTAACGTGCTTTCCGAGGCACGAAGGGGTCACGGTATGTAAAGATGGTCACCCATTCACAGACCAACCGCGGCAAGCGTAGCTTAACCTGATCGATCAACCTGTGCGGCTGTTATTATTTATCCACTCTAATCACCCCCTCTATGAACGACTAAATCGACTAAATAAATAAAGTTACTAAATCGCCACCATTTATTTGTGAAGATTTATAATTGGCATATGATAAGTTATCTACATTTTAAATCCATGCAATAAATATAAAATAATATTGTCATTTTGTTGTACATCAGCAGATCTTGTTCACAGTACTTCCTACCTAGTTTCAAGTACATAGAGAAGGACCCAATAAATTTTTGATCCAACTCGTAAAAACTCTCCAAAGGTGCAAAACCGTGAACACTCAAAATCTTTTAACCGGACGTAACTCCATCTTATCCTCAACACGAGATTTAGGTACTTACATCTCTTCAAAACGTTAAAAAAAACATAAGCCGATGAACTTAAAGGGATTACCACACCTTTGGCAAACAGGCATAAGTCACTTTTAAACCTTTTGTTGTACGAGGTAAAAGAACATCAGCGGGAGTGAGTGCATTCATAATAATTGACGTTTTGTGTATGAATGGGGCGAAATAATTTGTTTTTGTTAAATAATGCTGTTTGGGTAGAGTGCGATGTATGTGTGGGCTTGTGTTTTGTGTTCTTGGAAGAGAGGAAATTGAATAGTTTGGTGAAAATACTTTGTTATATTAATTTAGTCGTAGCTAGACAAAGTTTTGAAAGACATCGTACCAATCATAAGACTTATTTATGCGGTGGGCCTACGATTTCTGTTTCTATTTTGTGTTATTTCTTGATCAACAAAATTAATAAAATATAATTTATATGACTTAAAAAATTTGATTAAATAAAAACTGAGATTTTATTTAATCAAATTATCATTCAATGAATTGCATTTTTTTGTAGTTTACTCACGTTTATATGTGAGTGAATAACCACTAAAATAAACGCAATGCCTCAATAAATAACACAACTACATAAAAGTCAGATAGACATATCTTCAAATTCATATTTATTTTTGCTCACCGTATCACGTTCCGCTCTGTTTTTAATCGCAATTACAAAACTCAATACGATCCTAACAGAATCCCACAATCAATCAAAAAAACCTTTGACAAGTGTGTACTTGTAATCCTGGCCAAACAACACCTGCTTTCAGATTTAAGAAACAAAAAAAACACAATAAAAACCTTTTTTTTGTAATAAATCCATCATTTTGAGATTAAAATTTGTCCGTCACTGCCACTAAGCCTGAGTATTGTAGTTCGGAAATAATGCGAAAATGATTGACTTGTTATTGTCCGTTTCGAGTGCATCGTACCGCACAAAATCCAATTTTATTGGATAATTTTAGTGTCTGTAGGCGGTAGAGGCTTAGTGGGAAAGTGGTAGAAGTACGAAAATTGCGTATTTGGAATAATTTTACTGAAGGACTTGGTTGTAAAGTACAGTCAGACAAATGCTAGATACTTAAAAAATGTTTTAAGTGACATCATCTTATTATATTTTATTTATGTGGAATTTTTAATTTTATCGGAAAACGAATTTTCTAGAAAAGTTTATACATAAAGTTTATTAAATTTAGTAAATGTAGTGCAGGCACATATTTTTATCCCGTAAAATTATGATTAAGTATATATTTTTGTCCAAGCTCACTCAGAAACTACACACGATAGGTAACTTAAAAATATTTGTGCCAAAAAAAAACACACACTATCTTATAAAACCATTTTGCAGAAACACAAAAACTAAAATTACGAACTTATCCAACTTCACTTTTCAAATTCATTGACAAAAGCAGTGATGCGCATTGTTTACAAGTTAAACCCATGTTTGTTTGAGTGACAGGCACTCGGGTGGCAATGTGGCACAATGTGGCACTGTGTGGCACAATGCGCCAATCAATGCCAAGTGTCATGCAGACCAAATGTGCTGTAAATTAGCTATAAGTTTAATGGAATTTGATTTACTGAAATCATTTTGGAGTTCTGATTAATCATTTTTGAGTGTGAGTGATATGGTTGAATTGGCAAAATGAAATGTATGTATTCAATTATTTTGTAAGTCAATTTCGTCGTCGTCGTGTGAGATTGGAGTCTCATCGGACTATGAAAGTGAGAGAAGATGAGTGCACCTGTGTTTGCGCGCACACACTTGTGCACTATAATAATATATCTCCCGCGCCGAAGGCTATAGTCTCCGTTGAGATTAGCCGCCAAGGCCGAAATACGGTCTGGAGGACTAAAAGTCAATATTTTTTGAAGCAAGGAGGCAAATGTTGAGGGGATAATATTATTAAGTAGGTATTTCTTGAACATAATATTCAAGCTGGCAAAATTGTCTAAGTTTTTATAATGTGCCAAAAGCCAAAATCACAGGATTTTGGCTTTGCCGTGTCAAAAAGTACTTATATTCAAGCAGAAAATCTTGTCCATGTTTTGTGTGTTGTGATTTCGGCTTTTCAAAAAATATAAAAAAAAATGTAGTTCCATACATTTTGACCGCGTAAGTAAAGCACTTTTTTTTATAACCTTCGAAAAATTACTGCGCTAGGGGGTCAAAAGCGTGACATTTTAGTCGACAACTGCTACAAAAAACAGTTGAATATAATTAGTGAGTTGAGTATAATTAGTAGGTATTAGTAAATTAGTAGTTGTTGTTGTTGTTCTTTCTAGTGATTTAACAGAAATTCAGTTTCTAAAAAATATCGTAACTATGAAAAAGAGAATATAAGTTTCGTTATGTAATTTTAAGATTTTCAAATAAAGTGCTACTGACTGTACACCAATATGACAGTTTTATTTCCGAAATTAAAAAACAAAGACATTAAAAAAAAAAATGGTTGCCTGTAAAGTCGGTTTTACGGGCGAAGATTTTACGTGACAACGTCTTTTTCTCGGTAGAATAGTTGAGTGGGAGAGAGACGCAAGGCATTCGGCGGGCCTCTCTCTCGTTCGGTGACTCATCGTAACGTTACCGAGCGTTACACTTTTTCATAAGTGACTCCCAGCCGCAACCTAATTTAAGACGTTGTCACGTCAATAATTTAAGACGTTGTCACGTCAAAAATTCATTTTAGGAAAAGGTGATTTTGAGATTCGTTAATTATGAGATCAGTACAATAAAGGAATCGGTCCTAACAGGGGCCCAAGTCTGCTATTTTTATAAATTCGTCATTCCAACACGATCCCATTGTCATTTTGCTAAAAGTTCGTAATCTGCTAAATTCATAATGGTCGATCATTGGTCGGTCAATGGCACAGAACATATACGATACTCGTAACGAAATAAAAGCAATGACTGTACAATAACGTTATAATGGTAGGCCACTGATCAAAGGAACTGTCAAAATTTGTCATTATGTACGAGATTACCGTTCTATGCCATTTCTTTCAATGGAGTGTCAGTGGCTGACCATTGGAAAGTCATAATGACGCCATTACATTAGTAGATTACCAAACTTGTGAAAATCAACAATTATGAAATCAATGATAGACCATTCTGACACTATTGTAATAGGTACTGCTATTACAATAGTGTCAGAATGGTTTCTATTCTAGACTTGCGGTCTGGGCCTCAAGTGCAGACTTGAGGCCCAGACCGCAAGTCTAGAATCATGTGCTGAGACTGCTGAGTTCACGGTTACAGTTTGCGCGTCAATGTTACTGCTACCCTGTATACCTGCTTTCTATGCAAATAAATAATTATTCTATTCTATTCTATTCTATTCTATGTATTAGTAGTAGGAATCTACTTACCTACTCATTTTGTAAATTCATAATTTTCTCCTCATTAGGTGTTTCACCTAATAGCTGAATAATATCTTATCTAGTAGTTATAGGTACTACTTAATCGAAAAAAGTTTAGATCATTTATTTCAATGAATACCTACTAGGTTTTATAAAAAAATATTGATAGCTGACTTTTTCAACTCATAATTTTATTAGTAAGAGTGTCAAAATAATTCAATTTTAATTGGAGATTATTTACTGATGACCTTAATTCGAAACAAAACCTTGTTAAAATAAATTAACCACAAAACACCTAGCGCCCTTTAACACGTCTCAACACGCATAAATCGAAAAACTAAAAATAGCAGCACCTATTTCATTCGCAAATCATTATAATAACCATCAAACAATAATAAAACAGTTACGGGGGCCAACAGAAGTGTCGGTTAATGAAGGCGCGTTCATAAACAACGTTATGTCCCTGTTTAAACCTCTATGAAACGAGCGAGTAATTAACAATTAAGATTCACATGATTTATGGACGCACCCGGGCCTTGATTGGGCAATTAAAAAATCTATTTAATTATTAAGTTTTTTGATGAGATTTACGAGGTTCTGTATAGTATAGTTGTGCTTCTTAATCAAGCTCTGGAGAAATCCTGCCACAATAATATGATCAATACCTTTTTACTTACATGAAATGCTAGCTTAGTTATTTAGTTTTCAGGTGTGCTGTTTAAATTGAGATTCAGAAACTCTTTGATATTTCAGATACTTATCTTAGAAACTACGTGGAAAATGAACAAAATCGTGCTGCCCTACTCCTATGTAGAATTGACCAATGACCGGCGAATATTGCCTTCAGCCCGAAACCGTATCTATGAGTCTGTAGCGGTATCTATAACGCCACATGCGAACAACGCGTCATGCAAAATCCTGCATCTCGCAAGCAGAGTTTACCGCGCAATTAGCATAGACACAACGGCCCGACATGAATCATCGGGCAGTTGCCCGTCAGACACACCACCCGTCTGGTCGGAGGATCCTTCCTTTTCTATAGAGTATGAGTGAACTTTACACCCTGTTCCTCATAAGTCTAAAGAAAAAGAAAGAAAATGTTTTATTCTGCCTATTTCTGCACAAACAAGATGGAGTTTACAAAAATACAGAATATACACACACGTAAGTGTGTGTAACTAACAAACGTATTATATCAGATGAATAGACGTATACATGAATAGACGTTACACACGGATTTCTCTCTTTCAGTCGTCAGTAATGTGACTTTCGAAAGAAGAAGACAAAGCGTTGTGTAACTATACAGAAGCTATACAAAGTTTATTAGTAAGGGGGTAATACAAAGTAGCCAAAAGCCTCGTATTCAACAAATAAAAGTTCAAAGTTTGACAATGTTGTCACTTGCTTGACGTCAAGGGGCGCCCTAATTGCGTAACATAGATAGTATCAATCACACTCTGAGAGTTTTGAAAGATAATTAATTCTAATCCATTGCTTCATAGGTTTAATAAATACGTCAGTTCGACAACGTAAATAACGCAATGAACATGGCTCAACTGTCAAAGTGAAAGAAAGTGAGATCAATTTTAATTTTGTGTATGTTACGCATATACCTCCAGGTCTTAAAATACTTGCGTAACTACTTAGCTAATTTTGCTACTCAAGACTTGTAAATTAATAAGAACCTCATGTCAAAATATCAAAACAAAACACAAATGATAAACGTGAGAATCAACCATCACACTTGAATTTCCTAAATCTTCATAATCCATATCGTGTAATGTACAAAAACATATAATTTAATGTGCGAACACACATTATGGCACCATTGTCGTAAGGTGTGAAAGAAACGGTGTTCTAGTCAGCTGATTAACGTAGGAATTATAACGCGATTAATCTAAAGGTTGGCCGAGTTGTAGTTATAATTATGATAAATGTTGTAAGGTTCTTTTGGATAATTGCATCATTCTTTTAAGTCAGAACTTTGTAAGACAGAGACACACTATAACATTTTTATTGAGACTGTAGTGTAAACTGGACCATTTGCCAGCAAACCGAACATATGTCAAATGCCGGTTCCTTTGCCAGGATTTTGCATGAAATTAGTATGGAATTATGTCAAAAAATTAATGATGGTTATATGTCTATCAGAGAGCAGTGGTGGCCCAGTGGTAAAGGCCGCGACTTAAGAGTTGTAGGTCATAGGTTCGAACCCAGATAGGCGCTTTACTTTGTGTCAATTATTTCATCACCACTGTTCTCAAAACGGTGAAGGAACACATGGTGAGAGAACCGGCCAAGAACCAAAAATTCGAAGACATGTGACATCTACCAACCCGCACTGGGCCCGCGTGGTAGATTATAACCCTCTCTCTCGAAGAGAGGCGGCTTGTGTCCCAGCAGTGGGAACATTATAGGCTGTTTACGATATGTATACCAAGGGCAGTGGTAGCCCAGTGGAAACGGCCGCGATTTACGAGTTTTACGACCGTAGGTGTGAACCCAGGCAGGTACGTTACTTTGTGTTAAATTCGAAGACATGTGACATTTACCAACCCCCACTGGGCCCACGTGGTAGATCATAGCCCACTCCATCTCACAGAGAGAAGGCCTGCGTTTCAGCAGTGGGGACATCACAAGCTTATCCTTGTCATAAAATGGGTCATAGTTCAATCAGATTTTGATTTTCCAAACGTTACCTTCGAGCTAGAGCAAAGAAACCAACAAACTTTTACCATGAATTCAGCACATAATTCTAGACCCTTCCCGCGCATCCCAGTCTGACAGTTTGTGTATCGAGGTCCTTTACAGCCTGTACTCGTATAATTCTCAACTAGTGTAAATAAATTGTTTTACGTTTCACGATGGGTAACACGATATGTCAGACATCGACAGGTTAGCAAGACTAGAGTTAACTAAACGTACAGTCGACCGCTTAATAGTAATAATTCGACATTGACAGCACCTTTATGTCGAAGCAATAACGGCGGGTTTCGTAGTTCAAGTGTGACCCTAAGGGCCTGTGCACACCACGTTTTTTAAACGCGCCGTTGACGCGCGTTTTAGAAACGTGCGTTGACTACGCGCTTTTAACCTATAGAAGGTCTACAGGCTGCTTCTGACTCGCGTGCGTGTCGCGTCTGTATCGCTACAAACGCGCGTCAACGGCGCGTTTAAAAAACGCGGTGTGCACAGGCCCTAAGTGGTTGACAGTACCTACTGTCAGTGTCACTCAGAGTCATTTTTTCTAAAATAACCTATAGCTGTCTACAAAACAGGTAATAAGTCAGCGTTACATTGTAGTCTAGCAGCCATCGCTGGCCGCTTACAAAGTGGAGACACGTGTAATGCATTCTGATAAAAAGAGCGACACAATAACGTTGAGGTGTACGCTGTTGTAATTATGAACGTGGGACCTACTGTTATGTGGTGGTAGGGTGGTGGTGATGAGGATAGTGATGGGATATGTCCTGGTCGGTCGTCATCATCACACTTTTTTTAGGAGATGAAAGGCCAGAGACATCTTGTTGCCAAAAAATTACACAGTTTAATTACTTTGTAAAACCATATCCTAAGTTCTACACGATTACTGATAAATGCGTGCACTGACTGGAGAGGCTCACTCAAATGTGCGTGGTTGTTTCCTCAAAAGACCATCTCAGAGATTAACCAGCACGGCTCATATGGCCTGACCAAGATTATGTCTGGACTTCAAAAGAGATTGTGACCTCTGAGTTTGTTTCGGTCTTTCTTCTCAGAGTAGTCGGATAAGATGCATCGAACACATTTTAAAAATATCATTTATCTTGACGTTTAAAAGTGTTTTTTTTTTATCAATTTACAGAAATAAATATCATAGATCATTGGAGGGGCTTGTGGCTAAGTAATAATAGTCGCACGGTCGATCGGTCGATCAATCAGGTTAAGCTACGCTTGCCGCGGTTGGTCTGTGGATGGGTGACCATCTTTACATACCAAGACCCTCCGTGCCTCGAAAAGCACGTTAAGCTGTTGGTCCCGGTTGTCTTTCGTGGATCTTTGCCAGTCGTCAGAAGCCCGAAAGTCTGACAACCAAGGGGAAAGACAACCAAGGGGTATCGTATTACCCAGAAAGTATGTGAAGGTCAGAGCAGTCGCTTCATGTAAAATGCTGGTACTCAGCTGCATCCGGTTAGACTGGAAACCAACCCTAAAAGGCTAGGCAGATGAAATATCATAGGTCATTTATCATAAGGATAGACATACATAAGGTAGGTTAAGACTGCATCATTTCGAAATTATAGCGCAAGTTTATTATTCTATGAAAACGTGAAGAATAGCAGGAAAGATAGGAGGCCTATACCCACCACTTAGTGAATCTTTAATTTTATTTAATGAAGCAATCTGTTGTTCCAGGTCGGCAGAGAAGAATCTCCTGATGTTAGTGCCGTGTGTAGGAGTACACACAACAAAGACTTGTATGAAATTTTGTGTCAAAATACTCAAGAGCTTCTCCAGTGAAGGCGAAAGCGTCAGGGTATAGAGGTGTGAAGAACAGGGTGTAAAGTCCACTCATCCTCCTTAGAAAAGGGAGGATCCTCTGACCAGATGGGTGTCGGTGTCTGGCGGGCAGCTGCCCGATTCATGTTGGGCCGTTGTTTAGAATATACTAGTTGCGCGGTAAACTCTGCTTGCGAGATGCAGGATTTTGCGTGATGTCAGTATGACGCGTAGCTCGCATGTGGCGTTGTAGATACCGCTACAAGGGTAGCCCGGGAAATTGATACGACGAAATTGGGATTATCATACAACCTGACACTGACCTGACCCCAAATTCCAAAAAAAACCTATATAAATTGAATTTCGCAAGCTACCTTAGGAGACATTCTTAGCTATAGAAATAACTAAGGATATAATTAACAAGCTTTTTATTACTTAATTCGCAACCACTTAGTCTAAATTACGATCTCCTTTCAGATAAAACGCGTAATTGATATTCAAATAATTCGGTTTTTCTACAAAACCATGATATTCCCTTACATTTGGACTTATAATAATGAATTAAGAAACATATTTAAATACTGACCCTGCAATAAATATTATCTATAAAGAAACGCCGCCCGGTAATTACTCACGAAACACAATTTTTTCTATAATTTATAGTATTTCGAAACGGATATTTAAATTTTCACGTGTGCATAGATAAAATATGCGGTCAGTGTTGCTACTAGTTTTAATTTATTATTAAGTAGGTAATAATATGCAAGTATTCTTAATGTTTGTACAAGCGTAACTTTACGCAAGGGACTAAAGAAAAAATACATGTGTATCAGCTGTTTTTTTTATAAGACACACTGCACGTTAAACGAACGTCGTCACTTTAAACGTTTCCTTGTGAAATGACAATCTCATAACTATCTATATGTTTTGTATTAAAACAAAACGGTTATTATGTTATCAAAAACACATAACATTGGTTGAAGAGGCAGTATAAGATTTCGCCTTTTATACGTTATAGGTATACATAGGTACATTAAGAGTAACCGTCCCTTCGTCACGTTATGGCATTAATTAAAATTGCATTAAAACATCAATAATAACAATTTAGCTAATGGGCTACAGTGTTTTGTAGCATTTAGTAAAAGAAACGTATTTTAAGTAAGTTGTATATTATATCGTTTTTCGTGTTTATTCTCAACCTCTCTTGGATGTTGAAGAAAATGTGTCAAAGAAGAAATTCGAAAGGCAGTCGAAAAGACAAAACTAAGACGAATTACTTATCTATAATTTCAGCGTTAAAGAAACAAAGAAATTCGAGAAAAGAAAATCTTCCACTAAAATTGTGCCACAAAATGGCGACATTAGGACCATACCAGACCACTGATGAACTATTTTATATGGAGCCACTGCACATCTGACCTCCACATCCCAGTTGCTGGGTCACGCGCTACCCCTTGGTAAGACTGAATAGTCAAATTTTTGGGCTTCTGACTACCCGTAACGACTGTCGATGATCAACGTGGTTTTCGAGGCACGGAGGGGTCTCGATATGTAATGGATGTATAGAGGAATGAGGAACAGGGGGTAAAGTTCACTCATACTCTATAGAAAAGGGAGGATCCTCCGACCAGACCAGTTGTGTCTGGCGGACAACTGCCCGATGATTCATGTCGGGCCGTTGTATCTAGGCTAGTTGCGCGGTAAACTCTGCTTGCGCGATGCAGGATTTGCGTGACGTCAGTATGACGCGTTGTTCGCATGTGGCGTTGTAGATACCACTACAGATGGATCACCCATCCTCGAATCGACCGCGACAAGCGTATCGTACCTTCCATTGACCCATGCCACTGTTATTATTTAGCCACAAGCCCCTTCATGATCGCAAGCATGACGGCAATATTATTTTTTTAAAGCCTTTCTCACATTTTCCACATAGCATGGCAACTCTTGTCTAAAATAATTAATGCGCTGTTAAATAGGAATGCAATTCTTTCCTGTAATACGGGACCACCCATTGTGTTAATTGTAGTTTTCTTCTGTCGCTAACTAACAAGGTATGTGAAGAAAATTCATTAGATCTATAGTGCATGTGTTTTTGTTGTGTTTCAAGGCGGTGTGTTATGTATAAGGCGCTTGCTATATACATAGAAAGGAAGAAAGAAATATAGGTTTATCTGTCACAGAAACACGTGCATCATCATCATCATTTCAGCCGAAAAACGTCCACTGCTGGACTTAGGCCTACCAAGCACCTCCACTTCGACCTGATACGTGCATGCAAAAATTTATTCTAATAATAAGGAAAAACAAAAACAAAATATATCTAAGTGACAAAATTAAGAAACTTTGACTAGTTATAATTCTTAAACTACTGGTTCAAATCTAATGAAATTTGATATATACCGTGTTTATACAATACCTGCTTGATTACTGAAAATTCAGGTCTCTAGTTTTATCCACAACGAAGCTATAGGGGGTCGAAAATGGCCTGAACTGCTTCGAGAAAAGGATGGTACGGCCGTGCCGCTTTTTGCTCGACTTGGCGGGGGCACTGCCGTGCCCCCAGATAATCACGAACACAAAGCAGAAAATAGTCGACGGCTGCACGTCATGACTGTGTCAAGAAGGCTTCCACTCAGCATGATGCTGTGCTATGAAGACTCACAGCACAGCGCTGATTTTCGGTGGTTACCCGAAAAGGACGTACGGTAACCAAGTCAGATCAAATGATTCGTACTATAGATAACAAAATAAAATAAAACAAACAGAACTTATAATATAAAGCAACTACAAAAACAACCAATGATAAGAACAAATATTATTAAATAACATAATTTATATTGAAATGTTGAATAGTCGTTAAGTAATTAGCCTCTCACACAAGTCCTCAGAGGTGTCTTCAATCTGTCAATCAACTCTGCCTATCGCAGTCCACTGCTGGACATAGGCCTCTCCCAGACCTCGCCACAACACACTGTCCTCCGCCTTCTGCATCCAATCTGACCCAGCCACCTTTTTAAGGTCATCAGTCCATCTAGCTGGTGGGCGTCCCTCGGTACCTACGTTTGTCGATACGCTGTCTCCACTCCAAAGCTCGTCACATAGTGTTAAGCATGACCAGCCCACTGCCACTTTAACTTGCTTACTCTGCAAGCAGTGTCGGTAACTCAGGTTTTTTTTTCGGATAATTTCATTTCTGATTCATGCATAAAAGAAACTCCGAGCATAGAGAGGTGTCTTTGTAAATTATACATATAAGAATCAAGTAATCAAAGCGCAATACCTATTAACACACCTACGAACAAGAACATTTTCCAACGCAAAACTTGATGTAGAAAATACATAATTAAAGTGGGTATACTTACAAAACTTCACTCTGCACTTAACCTGTCCCAACACCAATTTATCTCGTCTTCTCAACGTCCGTGTGTCACAGCAGGGATCCAGCAGAATATCAGCGTCAGGTACATTTGCCTGACACATGCTGAGCTGGACTCCCATTTGGTGCAACCTTGAGACGCACACTGCACTGTGTACGTTTCGTTACCTACTAATTTGATTCGTCATAGTCAAGTGTCACTTTTATTTCGCTAAGTGTGTTTTTCATTTTGTTTTTTTTTTTTTATCGGCACCATGTTTTTGTATTTTATGTAGTTAGTTTGGTTATCATCTTATATTGTACTTTTGTGTGTTGTGCTGTCTTTTTGTGTGCGCCAAATAAATGGTTTATCTATCTATCTATCTATCTATCTTATTAGGACATAATGCAATTTGTAAAGGAGTCTTATTGGCTGGTCATGAACACACTTTGAATGAGCTTTCATAATAAAATTGATCAACCTTTCTTTTTTTTTTTCAAGAATGATTAACCTCTAAGGAAGGTCACTCTAATCGCCTTCTAGGGCACCCCCTCCCGGCGTTCCCACTCACATTACATGTGCCTTGTAAATACAGGTACATCATGGCTCCTAATGTTCCGATGAGTCACCATTAGCCTCAAGAGGAGGAGGAGCCTTTTGACCAAAGCTTGAGTCATCATCACCTGCCTAGCCTTTTCCAAACTATGTTGTGGTCTGCACCCAGTCTGACCAGATGCAGCTGAATACCAATATTTTATAGGGAGCGACTGCCTATCTGTCATCAACAACCGTTACTGCGTAATACGATATCCCTTGGTAAGACTGCTTGTCTGACTTTCGGGCTTCTGACTAGGTACCCGTAACGACTGTCAAAGATCTACAATAATAGCCAATGAGTTTACGTATCAAGGTATGAGTAAATGAATATTAATAGCCACCATAGAATAGCCATCACCAATGATAAATTGAAAATAAGCGCGAATTCAAATCACAAATAGAAAGAACTTATTGTTGAATAAAATTCGAAAGTACTCGAAGAACACGATCAAATCATTTGTTACTAAATACACTTAACGAGTGATGTGAATCATGATCGGGTTTTATTATCGATAAAAATCCGGATCAAATGAAGTATTCAGCTTGGTGTAAAATGCCAGCCGGTGTTGACAGAGACGCAATCAATAAATCACTCGGCGATACAAAGAAATATTCAATGTGTGTTGATTGTGCCTCTTGAGAACGCTTTTTAGTATTATAGGGATGGGCTACTGTCGTTATCGAAGTTGAGATTGGTCAAGGAAAAAATATGTTAGAATTTTTTCTCCTGTTCTTAGAAACGTGCAGTTAAATTTTCGTTTAAAAAACTTACAAGCAAGTTTTATTACCAATTAGTAGAACTTAATCATAATATTTACGAAACAGTAAAGTATTTTACAGATAAAACAATTACATCACGATGCGACACAGAATAGACAAAGCAAACAAAACCATTAAAGAAATCTAATATCTCGTAGTGATAATTTATTACCATATTTTTTTACATACTCAATAACCTTTCGACAAGTCGACAAATCTATCGATAACCTTTAATAATCTCTAATAGGACGCGAAGTCTCTGGTGGTCCGGCGTTGCTTTGATCGATTCTGCCGAATCATGGCACGCGATTCAAATATGACGATGATATGACTCTTATATCGACATGCCATTTTCATCGACACTCCGCCTTCCTTACCACAACCCTTACTACTTAGTAATAAGGTTGAAAATCGCGTGAATATTTTTGACAAAGATGCAAGTTATGTTGGTTTTCTTTTCGAGATAAATCGGTGTCTATTAAACAGTTATTATGAGACCATTGAGGGGTTAATATAATATTGTTCGGTCGTACAGACCCGTCTAGTGGTATCGTTTGCCATTTTAGTGTTAACTATTATAGGTATATTTGCATATTTGGCAACTGTCTGGCTGTTTGTCTGTCAGTGAGGAAATTGAGGACGTTAATGTCAATGCTACTACACAATGGGTGCTGGTCCTCAATAAATTGCTCAATAGGTGCCTAATTATAATTTTAATGATACAATTAACACAGATCGGGTTTATAGGTTGTCAAGGTGATGCCTTAAGCACCATTTTAATTGACCTGAGATGAGAACTTTGTGAGAAGTAGGTAGGTAGTGATATCACACGTCAGCCTTAGGTACTATGTATCATAGTATGAGCGATTTCAACAGAGGATTTTTTTTTTTTATTGAAAGTTTTTGTGGGCGACTTTAAAGGAATTTTTGTGGGCGACTTTAGTTCTGCTTCAGACTTGCCCGTTATAAGTAGATCTTATTTGAGAGACATAGTAAAGAATTGTTTTAGTATAATCCGTAGTGGTGCGTAGTACGCACCAGCCATTACAGGACCCGTGTGGTCTATTATGACCCGCTTTCTATCACAGAGAGGACTTTGTTACGACGTTTGATTTTCGTGCATCCTGCCTGGAAACTTGATTTTCAAACCCACATTCATCTGTCTTTGGTGTTTAACGCGGACAAAATCAATTTAGTAGGCTATAATTATCTTGATTTTCTACATTTGGTTGACAGATAACTTACGATTTTTTGTGATTGTCTCCTCCTCTGCAATCTATCTAGGTATACTAATAATAAAGCTGAAGAGTTTGTATGTTTGAACGCGCTAACCTTTAGAACTACCGGTCGGATTTGATTTTTTTTTTCATTTGATACCTCAGTTCTCAAGGATGGCTATAGGCTACTTAACATCACGTTATAGCCCTTATGAGCCGAGCAAAAATAAAAAGTCAGAAAGAACGAAGCGAAAACGAAGTAATATAGCGCAGGCAGGCTATGCGATGCGACGGGGTGAGATAATAAGAAAGATAAGAAATTTCAGGCGGACGAAGTCGCGGGTAAAAGCTAGTCACACTAATATTATAAAGGCGACAGTTTTTGAGTGTGTTTATATGTTTGTTACTTCTTCACGCTCAAACGGCTGGACCAATTTTGATAAAATTTTGTATGGAGGTAGCTGACACCCTGGATTAACATATAGGCTACTTTTTATCCCGATATACCCACGGGATCGACATTTACGCGGGTGAAACCGCGAGGCGTAGCTAGTTAATAATATATCTGTTCCTAGTTCTAGAAACTTTAATTCTGCTAAGTTTTTGATTATGAAAGAGCAAGAGATTAATTACAGTCGTAATTAAAGGATTTCCAACTTGTACTCAATTAGAAGATAATTAGCTAGCTGTACAGTGGTTAGATATGAAGTATTGAGGCTAAGTCAATAAAGTTTAATGATAGATTTCCTCGCGACGTTTTCCTTAACGATTGCTATCTAGAAATCGATGGTAGAATCGATTGATTGATTGCGACAGTGTTTAGAAGCAAAGTGTCGGGGTTTTGCGCTATTTTGCACTTACTTGCTACACCTTTGTGAATGATTTTCTTGTACAAATAAACAACTTTTTTTTTTCTACTTACAATATTTATTTTTATTACGTGACACAGTTTCGTACACACGGCGACATATTAGGCTATAGGTACATTTCCAGTGTAAGCTGACCTCACATTGTATAGGTTTTACGTAGAAGCAGATGATCAAAATCAGAAACTCAATAGGAGTCAAAACTGATCACGAATATATGGCAGCTGTACTAGTATATAAGTGTTTGGTATAGGTAATTTACAATCACATACTTTTTTATAATTTAGAATCAATCGCAAGAAAACTACTATAAGGAACCTAATTTAAAACTAATATTAAACTAATTTTAACCAATAACGATCAGTAATCTTTTTGGCGCAGCCGTGATCACACTTTCCTGCTAATTTCTTACATCGGATTTTACACTTTTTATTACATTTTTTATTTGTATCATGTATCTGGGTGTCTTGTGTGTATTTTAGTCTGTGCTAAATAAACGAATAATCTTTATTTTTTTTCTTTTAGAAACTCTGCATCATTACTCCTACTCAAATAAAGCCACGAACCACTTACACCATCTCCCACAAAAATTAACTCGCACAAAATATCAATATAAAAACAATCCACTCGAGCACATAGTCATAACGCGTTTATAGCTAATAACATAATGGCGGCGCTCCATTAACGCGGGGGCCCCGCCGCGATGCGATGGGGTACAATTGGACCCCCGCGGAATCACTGCCACGATAACTTTATTACAGTGACCCACGCAATTTGCAGAGATGCTGGCGTTTGTTAGTGTTTGAGTTCTGTTGGTAAATTAATAAGTCATCATCTGCCTAGCCTTTTCCCAACTATGTTGGGGTCGACTTCCAGTCCAACCGGATGCAGCTGAATACCAGTTTTTACATGGAGCGACTGCCTATCTGACCTCTACAACTCAGTTACTGGGTAATACGATACCTCTTGGTAAGACTGGTTGTCCGACTTTCGGGCTTCTGACTACCGACGACTAACGACTGTCAAAGATCCACGAATGACAGCCGGGACCAACAGCTTAACGTGCTTTCCGAGGCACGGAGGGGTCACGGTATGTAAAGATGGTCACCCATCCACGGACCAACCGCGGCAAGCGTAGCTTAATCTGATCTATCGACCTGTGCGGCTGTTATTATATAGCCACGGGCCCCTCTGTGTATGTAATAATTAAATTGGTCGAGCAAGTAGGTAGGTAGTCATAATTGTACACAGAGTTGTAGAAAATAATCAGCTGCACACAATGGACATCAAAATAAAGTACCAGCGTAACATACTTTCAGTCAAAATCCGAAGGTTCTGAAGGATATTCTTAATCCATTGCTTCATTGATTTGAAAAATTCTTCTGCTCAGCAATATAAATAACGTAATGAATGTGGCTGTACTGTCAAAATGAAAGGCGTCGCCATCGATTGCTATTGTATGTGTTATGCATGTACTCCGTAAGTGACCAGGAAATCGTGAAATACTGACTTATGAACAAAATTATAGTATCGATGCTTCTCTTGTATTTTTGGAAAAAAAATGATTATTAAAGGTGCCTGAAGTAACTAGAAAATAAAGCGTAAGTACTTACCTACATTAGGTATCGGTTGAAGATCAGTCGGACTATTCTGTCACAATTTTACCGTGAAAACTATGGTGAAGTATGCTTGAAGTGACTTGTCATTCCACCGGAATAGGGCTAGGCTGGGAATTGACACTATTGCAGGTTACGTCAAGCTCACTTCACCTAAGTTTTCACGGCGAGAATTTTACAGAACGGATCGGCAGAATCCATTCTGACCCTCAGTTTATTTTGTCATAGGTACTATTTTTGTGGCCAGAAACCTTGTCCTTGTTGCATGCAAAACAGGACCTTCAAAAAAGAAAAATAGAGCTTATTTTGCATACTTAGCAATGAAACATAGCAGAGAAGAGCCAGTAACAAATCGCCGTACTTCACTTAACAAAACCAAAGCCATATATTTCACTCGAGCCCACAAATAATACTTCTAAACAAAACAATTGACAGTATAATGCTTTTTGCTCATATTCTGGTGGCAAATCGTAAAAATTCCCCGCATTCCGACTTACGAGGCACTTTGAATCAATATTCGAAAAAGAATAAAGCGAATGTAGGAGCAAATGAAGTCGTAACAATGGACGTAGCTTTCAATCTTACAGAAGGTAACATAACTCATGAAACTACACTCGAAAACCAACCGTACACAGTAAGAATTAAAGTAGACTTTGTAAATAGCGCAAGTGTCGCGTAGGAACGCAACCTTTTTGCAGTCAATTTGCATATTTTCTTCCCTTTTACTCTTACAGGAGTATGTTAAATAGTTGGAATAGTTTTAAGAAACAGGTCTCTGTATTCAAAATCTATTTTAGATAATGTTTCTCTGGTGCAAAAATATTTTCTAGAATCTAGATGGTTTAAACTTCCATTTTGTAACGCCATAAGGATGACAATAGTGTCGCCTTCTATTGTATTGAACCAAATACCAATCACTGGTTAAAAGAAACTGGGCAAATATTATATCAGCTGTATTCCTGCTGCAATATAGGTATATTGTAGGGACATTTTATGAAACCATCAATTTCTATTTACCTAACTTAACGTCCCGTCGGAAACGTTAAATAAAGCGCTCATGAAGTCTTGTTCAAGATTTGCCATAAGCAATAAATAAGTAAGTAAAAGTTTGGGTTACTCTAAAAATATCTAGTGCTATAAGTATAGGTACCTACTCTTTTTTAGGGTTCCGTGCCTTAATAGGAAAAACGGAACCCTTATAGGATTACTTCGTTGTCTGTCTGTCCGTCTGTCAAGACCCTTTTTCTCAGGAACGCGTGGAGTTATAAAGTTGAAATAAATATCAAATACTTCGGGCCGCAATCCCTTGAAGCAATGAAAAAAAAAGAAATTTCTAAGTCAACACAATCAAAAGATACGGGCGATTATGTTCCGTTTATGCCGCATATTTTGACACTCGCAAGGAAATCAAAACCTATAGGGTACTTCCCGTTGACCTAGAATCATGAAATTTGGCAAGAAGCAATGTCATGTAGCACAAGTAGTAGGTACAGAAGTTACATTACAACAAAAAAAAAACGGGAAAAATATTCGAGACACGATTTCCGATATAAATTATTTACATACCTATAAATTTGTACGAAACCCTAGGTGCGCAAGTGCGACACGCACTTGACCGGTTTTTTTTAAATGATAAATGATAGGTAAATGATTTATTTTCTGTATGTTTGTACAAACACTTTTACACGTCAATTATATGTTTTAAACTAGATGAGGTCGGCGTTTCCTATCTGACTACTCTGAGAAGAAAGCCCGAAACAAACTCAGAGGTCACAGTCTCTTTTAAAGTCCAGACAAAATCTTGGCCACATCGTGTGAAGACCATGCAGATTGGTGTCTGAAATGGTTTCACAATTGAAATAATGCAACTCAGTGCGTTTTACTTTTGTTATTGTTGAGTACAGATACAGGAGTTGCTGTAAAGTTTTTGGTAGACCCGAATCGTATTCTTAGTTCTGTGCTATGGTATTTTTCTGTTAGGAATTCTCATTAGTATTGAAATTGGAATTGACGAGAAGTAGAGATAAGTTCGCCCCCTATTCTACGGGGCCCATACCGTATGGCTTTATCTACCTCTTCAGGGAATATAGTGTACGTACATGCGTAGACATATAATGTATAAACATCTCTAGAGTCTATAGTTTTACTTCTGGCCATAGAGATGATAGAGAAGACTACTATAGTAATCCTGTATTTCGACTTTCAACTTGGAATGAATCTTCTCCCTTCTTACTACCCTTACAACCTAGAGTCTGGATTTTTTTTTTAATTGCTGGATGGGCCCGCTCTTAACCTCGATGACGCCTGATGGAAAGCGATGGATGAGGTCTATGATGGAACGAGCGTGCCCAGAAGATGCCTAAGGCACTGGAACTCCCACGCATCGACGAAACACAGCAGGCTGCTTGACGTCAGACTCCGGTGGGAGGGTGTTCGCAAACCAGGCCAGCGTTAGCCTTACCACCGCAAGGGAAGAATAATTGGCCAGTCAAATAAGATGTTGGGTGTGACTGTCCAGCATGCGCCGAGCGCGAGCGTTCAGTTGAGTAACTGGCGGAAAAAACTGCGCTACACGAGGAGGCTTCTTCATGCATCCCAAAATGATGGCTCGCTCCCTATTCCATGGGACTTAAACATAACTGACGTAATGTGCCTTCGGTGAATAGCGTGATGTAATTGTCCTTTTTTAAAGTCGAATAATAAACATCTTTTTGTTGGTTTTATCATGCGTTGTCTCCAATGAATCGTAAAATTCTAATTAAATTAAAAGACCATCTAATTCACTCTAATAAGTACTAATAACACACAAAAAAACCGAGATATTTCACTAACGAAGTCACGCAAACTCGTTAATATTAATGTTTCACGCCATACTAATTGCTAGTCCGAAATATCACTTCACATATTAAAACATACTTCAGCATAAGAGTATACGAAGTTGGGCCATCGTAACACACAGTGGTCCCAGCGGGGCCCATCGTGAATGGCGGTTCCAAACTACTTAATAGGGCGATAATTGCGAGGCTATTACGCGGCCACCCCACCCGATATGTGGCCCGCTGGGGTGGGGTGGGTCAAGTGTATGTAGTCGTAGGTGTTGGGTCGTGTGTTTTTGTTCAACACCTTTTAATTAAGAAGGTTTTATTTAGGATGGTTGGTGCTGCTCTTACTGTAAGAAGTTTACAGAACTTGGAAGATTTCATGCGGATTCAGTGCATGAATTGCTGATAAGTCTGGAAGGTATAATTTTATTTCCGACTTATTCTTAAAATAATTACATGTAGGTATGTAAAAAAATCATAGGGCATTAAAAAATCTTTCTGCATCGCGTCAAAAGGAAAAGTGGCAGCATTGCCACGTTGTATGGCAATGCTGATTCTTTGGCCAAAAAATAGGCCAGCCCTCCTGTCATGTGAAGAATCGACCAACCTCTTTGCAATGTCTTATGGGTACTCGGAATAAACACACACACAGACCTTACATGCACAGACCTTATTCTCTAATAATTATTATTTAATAGCTTTTTTTCCATTTACTGCAGGACTGATGGCAGACCAGAAAGATGAAACATGGTTTGGTAGTCCAGAATAATCAACAAGAGAAGAAACGCCTCAAACAAAGCAAACCAGAATTTTGAGAAACTAATCATTAAATTAAAGCGAAAATTATAATTATTTACAAAAAGAGAAGTGAAGTTAAATAAAGGCTACATAATCAACCTATAATGTTCCCAATGCTGGGACACACTCCTCTTCTCTTTGAGAGGGAGTGGGCTAATAATATTATTATCCCAGTATAATATTATTATCCCAGTATAATATTATTAGTCCAGTACGGGTTGGCGGATGTCACATGTCTTCGATTTTTTGTTTCTAGGACATGCTGGTTTCCTCACGATGTTTTCCTTCACCGTTTTGAGAGCAGTGGTAATGAAATTATATACCTACACAAAGTAAAGCTCCTGTCTGGGTTCGAACCCCCGTCTTGTAACTTGTAAGTCAGGGTCATTACCACTGAGCCACCACTGCTCTCATCAATTAAAGCTTGTAGAAGAAAAAATAAATATGGAGCACCTTCACATCTTTGATAGCCCCCGAATGCTCCACAACTTCTGTATTTTTTTTTTCAGGAAGTTATGGTTTATGGTCGTAAGTACTAGACGCATGAATTCCGTATCTCAGTCCCCGTTTCAGACTGAAGGCTCGTTATTTCTCTTTCATTTAACATAGCTTCATAGCCCGTTAATAAATAAACGCTCAAACTGTAACAAAATTTAATTTAGAAACAAAATTGAAGCGCTTACGAAACAAAACGCCGTCAAGCGGTTTACGGGCGAACATGAAAATGTTTATTGTGAAAATTCATTAGGAACTTTAGAAGGGGATTGCTTAATTTTCTTTAATATTAACTTGTACAGACCCCTTTTTAATTAATATCGACAAAATAGTCGAGTCGACCGCGAGTTGCGCGCTCCTGATAAAACATTTTAGGGATGTTACTGATGTTTCTTTGTTTTTATCGATGTGGTGTTTATTCGGTCACAGCTTTACTCCTTCGGCCATTTCCTTGTTTAACTAGATGTCTTGCCCAACTCCACTTGAGACGCATCGCCCTGTCCCCGTCCTCGTAGACTTGGTGGCCTAGGTTAGGCCAAAGACACCAGGGCCGTCAGTCGCGGGATACATCTGGATGGAAAACGCACGGAACCGGGAAGTATGGCAGAAGAAAGGGGACCCAGCAGTGGCTGATTCCAGGCTGAAATGATGGTGATGATGATGATGGTGTTTATTGCTTAAAAAATGCCTACTTGCCTAAATAGGAAGCTACTGTTCCTAAATAGTTGTAAAGCAGTAAAGGATTTTGGGTAATTTAACTAAGGATGCAAATGAAGGTAGGTACCTATAAGAAGGTCCTTATAAAATGAAGGTCCTTAAAGAATTTTTTTCAGTTAATAGTAACACAAAAAGTCTAGAGAATAAGAGCATTAAATGGCAGACTTGCTGGAGCAAGAGAAGAAGAAGAAAGAAGAAGAAGAAGCTCTAAGAGCCCGTTCGCCTGCACTTCGGATGACCTAAAGAATGCCACTGATGTCGCAATCAACTTGGTCACCTAATAACGTGGACTCAAATTATATAAAATAAAACAGCGAGAAGGAGTACCATCGACACGAAAAGAAGAAAAGGAATGGCAATTACCTGGCATTATATTTTGAGAATTTAGAGCCTAAACTCTCAAAATTTTACTGTCAGGTCAAACTTACATACAGAGTAACCATTTTGTAGATTGTATGAAAAATGTCACAGTAATAAGTGTTGCTGGTTATTGAAGCCTAAATTTAACAGTCATCTCACATACAAGGCAACATCAAAATTATTACAAAATGTTTAAATACCTAAAGCCCAAAACATCGACATTGCAACCCGCCATCACTTCACGATATTAATTTCAAAATTGGTTTAAATAGGTATTACGCCGCTTGTTAGCCCCGGTCCAAAATGAACTCATTAAAACTATAAAAGCGGCGGTAATTAAGGCCGCACCCCCTCTGCTGCCCGCTGCAACCCTCCCCCCCTTTCCGGCCCCTCTGGGGGTTGGGCTTAGGCCCCACAACCACCCTGTTTTCAACGAGGGACACAGAGTATTTGTGAAGTAGAAGGTGCGTATTTTGTGTTAGAGATGAGTCGTAGTATCTAACTGCCAATGTAGGTAAGTAATACTCTAATCTACATAGAATAATGTCTATGTGTAAGTACAGACGCCACCACATCAAGCTACTGCAATATGTCAAATTTCTTTGATGAATTTTAAATATTTATCGCTATAGCATAAGGTTCAAAGTTGATTGGGTAAATTTGACAGTTTTGGGTAGCTTGATGTGCTGGCGTCTGTACATATTTAGATCATGATAAACTTTTGATTGATCTATTGAAACTAGTACTTGTTAACCTTGCTGATACAAAAAAGGCTACATTAATCGCGAAGGTCAACGATTAGATCTTGTTTCACTGTTGTTGCTGTGAGTGACAAAAAAGGATTGGTTTGGTTTAACTATGTATCTTAGGGCAGCAAAAAAGTTAGCAGACTTGGACTTTTAGTCCCGTCACTAGCAAGAGACGTTGGTAAGCCATTCAGCAAAGGATTCAATACTAGCAATTCTCATACTATACCTATTTTCTTTTAGCCGCTTCTCCATGCAGAATTTACTTTAAAAGAAAAAAAACAAATTTAATGGCGGTAAACATGACGCAAAGAAGTTCAAGTTGGGGAAAAATATGCGTCACTTCCACGCAAAACGGCCATCGCTCAGCATAATGCTGTGACCGAGACCGAGCCACAGCGTAGGTTTTCAGCGACAGCCTTCAGCATTAATGTGATGACGTCAACCAGTGCAGCATAAAATGAGATACAAACAGGACTTACTACCTTGTGGCGACATCTGCAGCACCACATGCGAACTACTCATCATACTGACGACACGCAAAATCTTTTATCGCGCAAGCAGAGTTTACCGCGCCATTAGCATATACAAAACGTCCCGACAGACCCGACATCAATCGTCGGGTCAGTTGCCAAGTAAGACGATACCCGTCTGGTCGGAGGATCCTCCCTTTTTTATAGAAAAATGTCGATCCCGTGGGAATATCGGGTAAAAAGTAGCCTATATGTTATCCAGGATGTCAGCTACCTCCATACAAAATTTTATCAAAATTGGTCCAGCCGTTTGAGCGTGAAGAAGTAACAAACATATAAACACACCCCCACACACTCACAAACTTTCGCCTTTATAATATTAGTGTGATGAGTGAACCACAATAATGGAACAACCGGTTGGATGCGAGAAGCGCAGAACCGGTCGAAGTGGAGGTGCTTGGGGGAGGCATATGTATAGCAGTGGACGTCTTTCGGCTAAAATGATGATGATGAGTGAACCTTACACCACATCATTTAAAAAAAAAACTTAATTTTCTCTTCCAGTTTCCACTCTAGGTCCACAACCCCTCTTCGCCGGGCAGGCTTTATTGCAGGCGACATTACAGTCCGGGGCGCGCGGTAATTTTCAACTAATAACCTGTTTCATTTTCACTGCCTTTTTCTCACTTTACAGCCAGCTTGTCCTGCCCTTACTGCTGGAAAAGGTATTGTTGCTTTAGCGTAATTTAGGTGAAGTGTTGTGTGATGCTGAATGCAAGCGCACTTTATCACCAAAATAGGTAACGCTTCTTTTTCTTCTGTTCGTATACTCTGGTAGGTACCCTTTCTCGTTGTTTTTTTTGTATAGTTTGAGCCCAGTAGGTGGCCATGTTAATTGCGGCATCAGAGGCATTTTTAGGTCATCCACGGTGCAGGCGAACAGGCACTTAGGACACTCCAGCAAGTGAGGTATGGTCTGATCGGAGGCATAGCACTCTCATTTAAATAACGCTACCATAACATTACACGACGCTGAATGTAGTGGAAGAAGTACAGGATTGGTCGATGTGGTTTATGCAATTACTTATTTATTTGTATTTATGACATTATATAACTTATTGATTTGAATTTATGACATTATAATAGGGTATTATTTTGAATTAATGAAATTGTATAACATATAGATCTGAATTTATGACACTGTTTAAGGTATTAATAGTAATTTAAATGATTTTTTTATGGTATTAATTGGAAATAATGACATTGTGTAAGGTATTAATTGGAATTTATGACATAGTATAATTTTAACGATAATTTTGCAGCCTGAATTGGTGCAACACAGGACTGCGCATTCACTTGACATCTAGAAATGTATTATTATGTACTGTGTTGAGCAATAAACATTTGAATTTGAATTTGGAAGACCTATGTCCTGCAGTTGGCTAAACTGATTTACATCCGTCACCTCACACACCAGGTCCAGTTGAAAACCAGCGTCAGGCACTAGTTGTCTGGCATTTTTGCTGAACTGGGCCTTTTTGGCGCAGCCGTGAGGCATACATTCCTGCTAATTTCATATAACGGAATTTGCACTTTTTATATTTTTTTTTAATATCTTTTTTTGTTTTTAACTGATGTATGTACGATTACTGTCTAACTATTTGGTGTATTGTGTGTCTTTTAGTCTGTGCTAAATAAATGTATTTTCTTTCTTTCTTTCTTTCTTTTTCTTTAATTGATGATGATGGTGAAACCAATGTTGAATACATTGGTTTAAAGTAGATACAAGCAGGGCTGAAGACGCTGCGTCTATTCGATGGTCTCGTAAATGTGCAACTGTAAATCCCCCATGATTAGTAAAATATTACCGTTGAGAGGTCACCATGTAGTAAGATAGAATCCGAGTATTTTTACTCATCACACTAATAATATAAAGGCGAAAGGTTGTGAGTGTGTTGTTACTTCTTCACGCAAAAACTACTAAACGGATTTGGATGAAATTTGGCACACAGATAGCTTATAACCAGGATTAACACATAGGATACTTTTTATTCTGATAATCCCACGGGATCGATACTTATGCTGGTGAAACCGCGGGGCGCAGCTGGTAGTATAATAATGACAACATTGACATAACTATTATGACCGTAATCACCATACAAGTCTTATAAGCTGGTGATATCAGTTATCACTCGGATGCTGGTACGGTTACCAAAACAGATAAGTAACCAGGGTCGTCGGATGTAGTTGAAGTATAGTAAGAAACCGATAGATTTATTCGAATTAATTAAATAGAAAACAAACAGTTCATTTATCTTATCTTTTATGGTTCGTGTATCATCATATTTTTTTTATTCAAATTCGAAAACACGATACCTTTTACACTGAATGACTCTCAATGACCTTTACGTGTAAAAGCTACAATAATTCTAGACAAGCTAAAACTGCGAAAATGACAACTCTATAACTATTTAACCAAAGCTTTCTCCTCTTATCAGTTCACAAACAAACAATTTGTGTAATGCGAAAAGAGAAAGCGAAAAGTGGAAAGTAATCAGCTCGCCCTAATACGATAATCAAGCCATTACCGAGCCAATCGGCGGCGCTGATTCGATATCGATAAAATTACTGGACGCACTGGCTGTTAGGATGGACCACACTACACATTTATATGTTATTATAATGCTTTAGGAAGGAAGAGGGGCCTGTGGATAAATAAAAACAGCCGCACGGGTCGATCGATCAGGGTAATTGCCCCGGTTGATCCGTGGATGGGTGACCATCTTTACATACCAAGACCCCTGCGTGTCTCGGAAGGCACGTTAAGCTGTTGGTCCCGGCTGTCATTCATGGATCTTTGACAGTCGTTACGGGTAGTCAAAAGCCCTAAAGTCTGAAAACCAGTTTTACGTAGTTGTGGAGGTCAGATAGGCAATCGCTCCATGTAAAATACTGGTATTCAGCTGCATCCCGTTAGACTGGAAGCCGACCCCAAGATAGGAAAAGGCTAGGCAGATGATGATGATGATTATAATGCTTTAGGAAGGCTTGCTTGTATGTTCGGTAGTCCTACTGTCGAAGATATTACGGCAAAAAAATCACATTGCGAAGGAGTGAACATCACAATGTGTGGAAGATACACTCTAGAATGTAGAACTTATTTAGAGATCCCTATATATTTTGTTGCTTTGTACAATTTATGAGCCACGAACAGTTGAAGAAGACCAACACGAAGGCAGCTAAAATAAGTGGGGAACCAGTTGAGGTAAGGCATTAGGTACTTTAAAAGAAAGTGTTTTGCCCCGCAGTTAAAGCTGTGAAAGCAGTCCTCAAAAATCATTAAGTTGACAACGAAATAGTTTCAATTAGGGGGCGTTTACAATTTTTTTTTAGCTGATTGGGCCTGCTTTTGACCTTGATCACGGCCGATGGAAAGCGGTGGATGAGGTCTATGATAGAACGATCGTGCCCAGAAGATGCCTGTTCACTCTTGCTTTGAAGGCAGACGGGTTAAATGTGGTATCAACACAGACGCCGACGGAGAGTTCCACATTTTGCTGTGCGCATAATAAACGTGGAGGTGAAGCGCTGAGTATGACTGGTCGGGATATCAACCCAAGTGTGGATGGTAGTAAGGCTAGTTAGCCCATCGAAGATATTATTACACTTATAGAGGTATGAGGAACAGGGTGTAAAGCTCACTCATACTCCATAGAAAAGGGAGGATCCTCCGACCAGACGGGTGCTGGGTCTGGCGGGCAACTGCCCGAAGATTCAGTCGGGCCGTTGTATCTATGCTAGTTGCGCGGTAAACTCTGCTTGCGAGATGCAGGATTTGTGTGACTCCAGTATGACGCGTTTTTCTCATGTGGCGTTGTAGATACCGCTACACACTCTTCGAATTTGCTCCAAGTTATGCTAATAACGCCAATAAACACGACTCAACCCTCCCAGTTCGCCAACCGCGCAGTCCGTATGTACGACCCGTAAATCACTTTATCGTCATGGTTATTCGGAGGCGATTTCCGAAAATCAATCGGTGGCCAGATCAGATAGCGTGATGTATGGCGGCGTCGGACGACTGGGGTCTCTCATTACCCCTACACTTTTTATTCCGAAGATGTTCTCTTTAATTTGGTCGGGTTGGAGTTGAAGACGGTTGTGTTTGTGGGATTTAAGTAAATATATACATAAAGGACTCATCTAGCAACCCGCACTGGACTTTTACTTAGACATGAGTTTTAATGGCGCTAGTTGTTAGAACGATATGCTTCTGACCTTTTTGAAAGCCATCACCAATAACGCCAGTATAGGTATGTGTCTTTCTAGTCTAAGATGATCGGTGACCAGATCAAATAGTGTGATGAATAGCGGCGTCAGCTGACTTAGGTCTCTTTTTAGTCCAACAATTTTTATTCCGAAGATGTTTTCTATAATTTGGTCGGATTGGAGTTGAAGATGGTTGGAAGAAACCAAAAAGATATTTGAATTAGAACACAAAGTACGATTCGGAAGTGTAAGCTCTTTTCATGGCAAATTGTTTTGATGGCAATGAGCAGAACTTATCTGTGAAATCATATGGACCGCGGTTTGCGGACCTTTATTCGTGATTGTAGTAGCCTAAACTATTTCTGAGTAACCGGTTTAAATTATTCAGTCTAAGTATAATCATCATCTGCCTAGCCTTTTCCCAACTATACTGGGGTCGGCTTCCAGTCTAACCGGAAGCAGCTGAATACCAATACTTTACCTGGAGCGACTGCCTATCTGACTTCCACAACCCAGTTACTGGGTAATACGATACCCCATGGTAAGATTGGCTTCTAATGACCCGTAACTACTGTCAAAGATACACGAATGACAGCTGGGACCAACGGCTTAACGTGCTTTCCCAGGCACGGAGGGGTCTTGGTATGTAAGGATGGTCACCCATCCACTAACCAATCGCGCAAAATACCTTTAACATATATTCAGAAGTATCTCAGGATTATCATACACTCAACTTTGCAATCACAAATCCAAGCTCAATTCTTGATATAAAAGCTTACAGCAGTATTTCTGCTGCTTTTCCAACCCTTCTTCTATCACAGAGAAAACTGTCCATCAATACCCATATTTACAAAACAGCTTAACAAGTACTTAATCAAATATCAAAAATCACACCAACCCGATCGGACCAACGTCACCAATAAATCATTCACAGTCAATTTACAGCAACCCTTCGACAGCCAGAGACAAAGCTTTCAAACGGACTAATCAGAGATAAGGGAAACACGTGTACTATTAGAATATACCTCATTACCTAACAAAAACACCAGTCCCTATATCTCACAAACCTACAACACTGGATTACCAACTCTATTTTTGAAAGTTAAAGTTGAAAGTCAAATGGGGTGTGTTGACACGAAGGTTGTTTTGGTACGAAGGGTTGTGAACAGTAGTTTTAATACATAATCTGTGTATTAGCATCACAAAACGTTCATTCATCAGGACATCAAGCGACGTGATTGTAGACGTGATAAGTGTGAGGACATGGGATTTTAGGGAGCTGTTGTTACCGCGTTGGAATATTTTACACATTTGTTTTTGTTGGGTGCAAGTGGCACTCTCTACCACCAAGCGAAAGTTCTGATTCATATACATACTTACATAGGTTTATGACCTAGAAGTTTCTGTTTTATTATTTGTAGTTGAAGATGAGTAAAATCACAAAAGAGGTTTGGTTTTAAAATGGAAAAGTAACAAAATTATTACTGTGTTGGTAAGTGTCCTGTAAAACTCTGAAGTGTTTTACAGGACTTAATTGTGTATAGTTTTATGAAGGGTGAGGGTCATCAATGTTACAGTATCTCAGGTAAACACTAGAATACTAGATTGCTACAGAAAATTAGCGCCGATTCTAGACACTTCATTTCTTTATTATGTAAGCCATATACTATTGAATGAACATAAAGTAAGTAAGTAGGTATCTACCGAAACTTATAAGACATTTTAAAACAAAACACATCAATCACACCAAAACAATCCCTGTCACACATGGACAGCTCAATACCCATCAGTATTGCGAATCGACGATCGAGATAAAACACAAACTAATTATAGTAAACTGCGCTCCCTTCATCGCATACCCTTGATGTGACGTATGGAAATAACAATAGGATTCTATGCGAACACACAAACATAACCATTATAAAAATATAACACTAGAGCATCGTAATGAAGAGGGATAAGGTTCGATTCAGCGTGATTTTCAGTTTGGGAGCCGTAATGATAAGGTTGTCGGGAGCAAAACATAGTTTTCAATCAAAAAAGGCCGAGGACAGATTTCAACTAACGATAGTCTTCTGTTTATTTATGAATAAAACAAATTCGAGATCCTATTTGAGATTAAATTAATTGGATTTAGCTTTTTTATCGTCGATTTGACGATAATTTCTTTATTTATTGTTGTAATAACAGCCATAATGGGTGCTTTGATTACCGCCCTTTTAATGTCTTCCGGAAATTCATAATACGCTCTTCAGCTTCTGAATCAAAAGAATCTGAATTTATTGAGTGCATGCTTAATTCTCAAGAGTGTGGTTCGTTGCATTTTATTTGCATATCAATTAAACTAAACAAGATAAAGATCATTTTTTTATCTCACAATCACAGAAAGTAGGTACTGATACTTATATTAGTACAATTTTGTAGCATTCATAATAACTCAGATTTTCTATTGTTTCAAATGATACGTTGCATGAACATAATATAGAAAACGAACAGTAATGTCTTCCTATAAGCTAAAATACAGCAGTTACATAAGTACATAATCAAGTTTGGATAAGACAGAAATTAAAACAGAAGACGATCAAGCAGGGGATCGAGGATGTTCAGGGATCAGAACGGAATAACTCGCATTCGCTAAATCTAGCAGACAAGGGCAGACAGAAATAAGTGATTGCAGACATCTCCCTACCCTACCTGAGATGATTCAATCATCATCATTCATCATTTCAGATCAATCATCATCATTTCAGATGTACCTATACCATATAAATTCAATCATGGATGGGAAGTGCTTGCTGCTAGTTGTTCCAACACCAAAGGTTGACCAGCACATGACCAGCTATTAAAACCGGCAAAATTGCAATGTCTCTTCTTAAAATTTCACTAAGTCCCTAACATTTCAAAATGAAACAGCAATATATACTTGAAGACAGAAATACAGAGGTACGCGTAGTGAACCAACAGAAAGTTTCTGGACAAGCACACTCACAAACAGAGGGTTTACCATGCAGTCTTAAAGCAGGCCAATAAGCAACAAAAAGTGTCAAAATTGAGGAGTCACGTGAAGAGTCATAGGATTTTGAACCATGTGCCGTGCAACTGTTGCCCTTCGCTTAAACTGCCCTGCAAACAGTTAAGGTACTGGCTAAACTGCTACCACTACCAACAATTATAAGAAGACAATAACCGAAAAATCCTTGGAATCAGCAAGCTATGGGCAGCATGAGTGGTATTGATAGATATTTGTGAGAAGCGGCCGGTTCGGTTTGCATATTAACATTCCGCGCGAGACGCTCGCTGCGCCCCGCGGCCGGCCCCGCCACTCGAGATGTCTCAATTCTGATACAGAGCAATGATGTAATGGAGTAAGTCATATTATTGTGGATTAAGAAATGTTTGAGGTTTTCTCAAAGTGGTATGGTAACAGTGACTTTGCGATACGACAATCACCATCGTACTTTTATGAATAATGGTGAATGTTGTATCGTAAAGTTAGTTATAAATATAAGAGACAAAAGCTATTAGGTTCCCATGAAGCAATTCTAGCGAAGGAAAAAATATGCAAACATGTTCCTCTTCTCTAAGGTGGAAAATGTGTTAGTCTTATGCTGAAAATCTGCGGAAATTAATTTAAAATAAGCCTTTGTCTGGCAGAATCCAATGAGCTAAGAATTGATACTAACGAATTTACTTGGGTAGACTAAAAACACATCTACGTATCTTGTTCTTTGAATCCTATTCTGATTCCAAATTATAACCAATTTGCCAATGCGGAACCCGTTAAATAATAACACCTTTACCTACAACAAATGGCAACTTAGAGAATTGTAACTCTACTGGGTTAGACATGGATTTAAACAAAAAACTATTGTAGAAAAAATCAGGAATCCACTGGATGCGAGAAGCACAGAGCCGGTCAAAATGGCGGTGCTTGGTCCCGGCCTATGTCCAGCAGTGTAAGTCTTTCGGCTGAAATGATGAAGGAAAAATTGCAGGTTTTTTATATGGAGCTAGGCATACCTACCTGTCCGACATTTTGTCTTTTTTTCAAAATGGCACGTACGAAACCTATCTTAATCGATACCTCACATATGCAAACAGAAAACAAGGACCAAACCCCGTATAGCGTCAGCATTGCGAGATATTAACGTTCAAAGTTGATCACGTGACATATATATATATTATATTGCATATATGTTTGATTTTTTTTTAATTTACCCCCTTACTTAATAAACGTTGTATATCGTCTGTATAGTTACACAACGCTTTGTGTTCTTTTAACGAAAGTCAAATTACTGACGACTGAAAGAGAGAAATTCAAAGTCCTGACTGACTGATATCAACGCACAGCCTTACCGCTGGTCCTAGAGACATGAACTTTGGAGGGTGTGTTCTTTCTGACTAAGAAAGGGTTTTTCGAAATTCCATCCTTAGGAGGGTGAATGGGGGAGGGTGAAATATCACGCGGACGAAGTCGCGGGCAGAACCTAGTCTGATATAATATAATACGTTTATTAGTAAGGGGGTCAGAGTGAGTATTTCAAACAGCTATATATGCAACAAGACGTGAGCAAGTTCTTCTAACTTATTCCAATTTAAAAACTACAAACTCTCTGTCCCTTCTCCCTGGTCTGTATCTGTTAGTTCCGACACAAAATCCGCGATTTTTCCACGTGTTTTATTTCTGTAGCGACGTCGCGCCGGCCACGACAATAACCCACTATATTATCCACTGCCTGCTCGGGAATATTCAAATTTATGATATACGAAGGGAGCAGCCGCCATTTTTGCCATCTCAACGTGTTCCCTGAAGCAGGATTAATAGTTTCGTGTGATTGTTTTATGTGGCTGTGCGAGGACGCAATTGAGAGGTTTAAATGTTGAAGGTTTTTGAGTTGTTATGATAGGTATGGGAATAAAGTTTTTGAATGGAGTGAAAGTAAGAAATTCAATCGGATATGAAAATTCTTTGTTTTTAAAGGGTTTTACGTATTTTGATGTAGATAAATATGTATTATACTTTAGAGGACATAAAGACCTACATGATCTAAAGCGCGGTCACTGGTGGACTGCATAGAAAAGAAAGAGAAGTGCGATGACACAACGCTGGTAAAATTTATTGCAAAATATGAAGCATTTATCTATTTACAAAAAAATCTATTGTTTGGACTAAAAAATTAAAACACTAGTAGGTACTTTAGTATGTTGCTTCACAAAATACAGATAGTAGTTGCTTGTAGAATAATCTGACAAAAAATCAGAATGATTGTATGTATTTTAGTATGGTTTCTATGGTTTTAAGAAAGTTTTTATAGGTATCTTCATGATTTTATTCTATCGTATCAATTAGTTTTATTATATTTTCAACACACTATCTACCTAGGATATATCCTGAAGCATATCATACATATATATATTTCTGATTTTGTTTACTGTAGTCGATCATATAGTTTTAGGCATTGTAAAACTTGCGTTTTTTGCGTTTATAAAATCTTGCGTCAATGGTGGCTCCTATTAAACTCGAACAGAAACCATTTATTTCAATTAAACCATTTACAGGCACTTTTGAACGGTCAGTTAGTAAGAAAATTGAAGCTAGTTGCCCATTCCAAAGTCCTGGGTACATTGTTCTTAATGTGGGAACAATGTAAAAAAAAACAAATGAAGAAACAATTCAAAATATCTGGCAGTTATTACCTAGCCATATTATGTCAGATTTCAAGCGATTTCTAAAACTGAGCTATGTCCATACCTAGAATACAAACCATGGCAAACTGGAGCCATATTAGATCTTCTTGGTCGCGTACTTCATTACTGAAGGTCGTGTCTGTATGTTCTTCCACTTCATTCGGTTCTCAGCTTCTCTCAGAGCGGTCGCAACAGAGAGTCCAGTGGTCACTTGGTCTGACCAGCGGTTTACCGTTTAGGTGACCGTCCGCGAAGTCTTTTCCCATCTACCTTGCCCATCACCACCAACTTTCTAGATTATTAGATACAGATAGCGCCATCCACGAAGACGGTCCCCACTCTTCTTCCTAATTGCTTACAGTACAAATGTGCAACATTCCGCTAGTGTTTTAGTTCTGTCGATACACAATAATTACTTATTAGTGGGTAATTAGTGTTTATCAAAAAACTAAATAAAACACTAGCGGAATTAACTACCGATAACTAATAGCGATTAGTCAGAAGAGAGGGGCGCGTCTTCTTGGATTGCACTATCTACACAGACCTATTAATTATTTATAGATTCAAATTTTTGCGATATTATTGTAATAAAATAAACAATTTAAATTCTGTTACCTACAGAAATAAGCCGTTATAAGTCTCATGAAACAGACAATCAAAAACAATAATAATTAAACGTCAATTAAGAACATAACTGAACAAACCAAACCATTACCAACCGAACAGAACTATAAATTAAGCCAATCTTCTGATCTCATTACTAAGGATCGCAGGCGCAACACACCGAGTTAAATCAAGGAATTAGCGATTTAAACTATTTTAATCTAGCTTAGCTACGAACAAAACGTATCAATTAAGACAATAATGTGGTTGGGCGATACGATCGCAGTACGCAATCACTTCGATACAGGTGGAATGGAACTTTATGTGGCAAAGGTTCTGTAGCATTTCTGTACCTAAAGGTACGGTCTGTAACTATAGTTGGTCGGTTGGTTGGTTGGTGGGTTGGTCGGTTGGTCGGTTGGGCCGGCGGCAATGCGTAGTTCATACAAACGTAATACCAAAATTATTTGTAAATCTAACATTCTAAAAGGAAGTGTGTATTTATTCCGATTGGATTACAGAATATCTAGGTTCCTAAATATATATTTTGAAAAGGCTCTGATATAAAGACGAGATATGAGGAATTTAAAATTTTTATAGAAAACTTATTTTTCTCATAACTCGTCTTTAAATCAGTGTCTATTCAAAATATATAAGTATTTATTTTGCTCCACCGGCACCTTAAGGCTCTGCTCTCTTTATTAGCCCAAATAATCAACATTGCCATCCAACGTGGTAATGCTGCCAGCCTTTTGGGCATTTATCCCATTGATACGGACGTATTTTTTGATGCCCAATAAGCTTCTCTCTTTTTATTTTATTTTTTACTATATACTTATTTATTTATTATTTTTCCTTTCACGTGATACCCGATTTTTTGACATTGTTTGTCATGTATTAGCCTGCTAAAAGAATGTCCTGAATCGAACTTTCAGATCGTGGCCTACAGACCCTTCTTCGAGATATACAACCATTTCTGCCCTTGGGCTAGTGACGTTTCTACTTTGGTTGATATACCTAATTTTGGTGTTCTGTACTTTAACCATTTTGATCTGTCCAGACTGGTTTTTGAAGTGTCGGCTTGAATCGTAATAATAACAAATGACGATCGGTTAGTTACGTTTAGCACCCAAGCACAAGAGGACTGCTGTTAGTTCTACGATTATAACAATTCAATTCAATCAACATGCAGTCAACTTAACCATTACCTGTCATTTCCTTCTTTCGTAATATCCTCTGCGATAATCAAATTTCTGAAACTTTCATTTCTCCTCAAGGGAGTTTAAATCAATCTGATTGATATAAACCCGGTAGTCACATACCAACCACAATCATGACATTCTAAATCAGTCTCATCTATACTAATAACAAAGCTAAAGAATTTGTCTGTGTTTTTGTTTGTTTGAACGTGTTAATCTTTGGAACTGCCCACTGCTCTGGGAAGTCTCACCCAATTCGTGAGGAAGGCTATAAACTATTAACATTACTCTAGGACTCTTAGAAGCCTAGCAAAAAGAAAAAAAGTCATAAAGAACGTAAACCGAAAACGAAATATTACCCGAGCAAGCGATGCAATGCGACGGGGTGTGTCGGGGAAACAAGAAATTTCACGCGGACGAGGTCGCAGGCAGAAGCTATATTATTATAAACGAAATCTTCCTACTTCAGATAACATAGAACGGAAACATAAATGCTTTAGATTATGATCTGCTTTCCATTGCGACAATATTGACATTCTATTACTGACAGTGCCTTATTATATTGAATGTTTTGTAGACTTAGCGATCGTAGATAAATCCTGGGTGGATAATATAAGACCTGACTTTGGCTTTCTATCGTGGTAAACGTTATTTTTGCAGAGCAGTAGGGGCCAGTTGTAACCGCCGCCATTGCACTTACGAGTTGAACGTCGTAGGTTCGATGCCAGGCAGGCGCTTTACTTTATGTAAATTATTTCATCACCAATGCTCTTCAAACGGTGAAGGAAAATATCGTGAGGAAACTGGCATGTCTTACCAAATATTCGAAGACATGTGACATCTATCAAAGGTCTGTGTCCCAGCAGTCGGAACATTATAAGCTGAAACGTTATTATTTAATGATAAAGGATTTTATTTTTGTAAGTAGTCTTTTACACGTCAATCATGTTTTTTTAAAACTAGATGAGGTCGGCGTTTCCTACCTGACTACTCTGAGAAGAAAGGCTGAAACAAACTCAGAGGTCACAGTCTCTTTTAAAGTCCAGACAAAATCTTGGTCAGGTTATATGAAGACCATGTAGATCGATGTCTGAGATGGTCTTTTGAGGAAAGAACCACGCAGATTGAGAGGACCTGTCCAGTGCACGCATTTGTCAGAAATCGTGCAGCTCATCGTGGAGTAATAGTAATTAGAGTAATTTCTAACTGCCTTATTTCGGTGATGAAGAAGTCATTTCTGGAAAAGACTCGTGTATAGTAAACTAGTAAACTCTACCGGTCGAAGTGGAGGTGCTTAAGGGAGGCCTATGTCCAGCAGTGGACGTCTTTCGGCTGAAATGATGATGATAAATTGAACCGGTCGAAGTGGAGGTGCTTGGGGGAGGCCTATATCCAGCAGTGGACGTCTTTCGGCTGAAATGATGATGATAAATTGAACCGGTCGAAGTGGAGGTGCTTGGGGGAGGCCTATATCCAGCAGTGGACGTCTTTCGGCTGAAATGATGATGATAAATTGAACCGGTCGAAGTGGAGGTGCTTGGGGGAGGCCTATATCCAGCAGTGGACGTCTTTCGGCTGAAATGATGATGGTAAACTAGCGACCCGCCCCTGCCATGCACGGTTTTGACGACTTGACAAAGAATTATTTATTCTGTGTAAGTAATGTAAGTTTAATATTGACACATTAAACACATAAACTTTCCGGAATCAATTCTCTAAATGGTGGTGAAAAGCGCATCATGATCCGTTGCGTTGTTTTAGAAAAACAACGCGGTCACACGGATAGACAAGAAAAGCGACTTTAATCTATCATATTTATTTATTAAATAAATATGGAGATAGTCCTGGAATCTATGGAAAATGAAGTTATGTTTATATTATGGTAACTAGCTTTTGCCCGCGGCTCCGCCCGCGTCGATGACAATGTGCCACGGGAACGTACTACTGAGATAAAAAGTACTATATGTGTTATTCTAGGCTATAAACCCTATCTGTGTGACAAATTTCATCCAAATCCCTTCAGCCGTTTCTGCCCGAATCCAGGACATACATCCAAACAAAAAATCTAAAAACTATATTTTCGGCATCAGACTCGTTCCTGATTCCCAATCCTCGTAACAATTACTTTTTTTTTTAAATATTCAACGTACAGTTTAGACTTCGTTCCTACTTTTAAATATAGTATAGATATGTACCGCGCCTTGAGCTACTTGTTTATTACTAGATCCTGTTTCTTCATTCATTGAACGAATGAATAGCAGACATTCCTGTGATACCTCATACAATTCAAACAGTCCCATCACAATAACCTAAATACTCACAAACAATTCGAGCAATTCCAAATGATTAGTTCATTTGCAATTTATAATCGAGCCAATCTCGAAATCGAGCTCGATTCGAGTGCTCGAGTCTCGAGCCGCAAGCATCTAGCTTACACCGAGCCTCGATTCTGCTCCAATTGGACGTGTACACTTCATGTCGTGATAAGTGTATTAGTTAGTTAATTACCCCCTTGATTCATTACACGAACGCCCGCCTGACCCGATTACACTGCTGTGCATGATTAATGCCACAGCTAAATATACAAGATTTCGTACTATTTAATCGGCGTAATTGCTTATACAGTATGTTCGAACTACTTCCAACTCAATTATCGGATCTATTGCTGAATTGTTGATGCTTATCGTTTTATGTTCATTTAATAGTCATAATTCAATGTCCTTCTATAAGACAGCTTAATGCGGAATTAGTATCTAGTTGTAGGAAAAAATGTGAGAACGTAATCCTATGAAAATGTTTAGTTATGTGATTCTAAAACGACTTTCACGTTTATAGTTACGGACATAAGATTAAATAACATTGGAACGATGAAAGGAATTTTCAATAATGTCATCACTTAATATTAATAAAAATACATCTAAACAAAGGAATTTAAGCACAAGTTAAAACGACAATTTAAAAACGATACCTCGTCGCTCGGCGCGCCAGTTATGAGCACGGACCAACCGAAACAATTACTTAATGTCAACGAAAAAGATAATTTAATAATTGTTGTCGATGATATATGATGGGTCCACGCCCACCTGCAGGGCTAGCATGGCCGGAAACATTTTATCCACGGGGAGAGGACAAAATACTATTCCCCTCTGTCAATTTTGTCCACTCTCCGAGCATGGCGACATGGGTGGATAAACTATCACGGTGGACAAACCAGGGGAAACGCTTGTCCCCAAAATTATTGCCATTATAAGAAAACTTTTATTCAATTACAAAATAGTCGAGAATATCGTCGTAAACGAAAGTACTTTATTTATTTTATTGTTTAAATTGTATAAATTATTGTTATTAATTATTATTATTATTTTATTGTATAAATTTATTTTGTTCAAATTGAACGCCGGTGTATTTTTCGCTCGATTTTCTCCCTTTCCGACGACAACACTAAGCTCCAGTAAGCACGAGACATTTTTATATTACAATTAATTATATTTTCTCCAAGAGATATACTTAAACCCACCATCTAAAGACGAGGACAAGTTTCTCCCTTTGTTATGTCAAAATATCTGTAATTTTTCTCTTCCACTAGTCGCCATGCTATAGGCGGGGGGTGAGTATCCACGTCTAATGTCAAAAAGTGATATAATTCTCTTTCCCCCTGTTGCCGTGCTTTGGCAGGTGGATAAAATAATTTTATCCCTTGTCAGTGGAAATAACCGGTGGACAAAAGTTTTATCCCCAGCCCATGCTAGCCCTGCTGGGGTCTCAGTATTAAAATAACCGATACTTCTTCGGGCCTTATTTATGCACGCCGGCACAAACTTACATCTTACTCCGTACGCCGCGCCGTCGTGCATTTGTTAAAAGAACACGGTAATAGTCGCTCGAAGATTTCTAATGTCTCAATTTCCGAGATAAAACAATTCAATATCAACCTTATAACGCACCCAATTAAGCTACATTTCGATCGCAGTTTAAAATACACGAGCTTAAAGCCTCAATTCTCAAACGCAGTAACTTGGACAATTGTTAACAGAGAAAATTGGAACGTGTATCGTTGGTCTGAAACACTAAATTGAATGTTGGTACAGGATGCGTTTAAATTATGTCTTGTTTAATGAGTCGATATGGTTCTCGGACCACAACGTCTTGATTCCCCTTCACTACAACTCAAAACTGATCTTTAGATCTGTAAGTTAGAGGTGAATTTGGCCTGACCTGTATCCGTCAGTTAGGAGTGAGGTTTCATCATGGAGTTTGCGAGATGTTTTCACTGAGAACACAGTCATGTAACTAATGTAGGGAATCTACATATCATTAAGAGATGTAGGGTCGTTTTATACGTTTGTACCGCTTTGTTCCTTATATTTACGGTTCGATATATAGATATTTATGACATCAATGCGTTGCTATTCGATGTTATGCTGCATTGCATCGGAACATGTATGGAGACGCCTTCAGTATCATAATACGAGTTTATACGAGATTCAGTATTTATAGTAACGCCTTGGATATTCGTTATTGTTTATGGTTTAGTTTATATTTTAATAGCTAGTGGCCAGGGGTAATAGATAGGTTTGAATATCGAATTTGAATCGCTTGAACATGGAGATTACATGGGCTTATTATGGGAGTTTGCCTGTTAGTATTATTTGTGAGAGTACCGAGAAAGACTGAAGAAATGAGTGAATTGTGTGAGAGATCATACTTACTAGAAATACGGTGAATACTGAGATGACTGATCCTACCATCCTACTAATATCTATAGATGTAAAATTGTATGTTTGGATGTTTAATAATAATAATAATACAGTTTATTTTCTCTCATAAAGGTACATTGTTATAGCAGTGTGTATATACAAGTTTGCCTTAGGTATGCTAGGACCTTTGTGAGAGCTGGAGTCTGAACTAGGTTCGGGACCTGTATGATAGATCTCCAGGCTCACACCCCTTTAAATATTTATCATAACGGCATCTTGATTTAATTTAGGTATACATAATATTATCACTATTACAAAACTGTTTAAAAAGAAAGGTAAATCTATAATAAAGGTGGTAAAATATTAGTGAAGTGTAATGTAAGGTGATGTTATTGTAGGATTGCATTTGTAGTGTAGTGTGTGACTGTGAGAGGGTTTTTGTTATTCAATCACGCAAAAACGGCTTATAACCTGGATTAACACATAGGATACTTCTTATCCCGGTCCGACATCTACGCAGGCGGAGCCGCTGGCAAAAGTTTGTAGAGATGTAAATTGAAGAGAATTGCTACTATTATCGGCATTGTGAGTATTAATGTTTTGGAAAGTTCTCGTTAGTCCCCGTTCAAAAATATGCCAAAAGTGTAACTATCGCAACAGTTAACGCTGACGGTATGATAGATGATGACTGGTTTCGAGAAAAATAGGTAAGTAATCTTTTGCTGTCTTATTTTTACAAATGGCATTGAAATGGGAATTAACGAATTGAATTAGAGCTTTTTCTGCCCTTACTATTTTTGTTTTTCCTATAATAATTATATATCCTCTTCAGCTATGACTTGGGAGTGTTTGGGAGCAGTGGTGGCTCAGTTGTAGGTATCGGCCCCGACTTACGAATTGTAGGTCGTGAGTTCGAACCCAGGCGGGCACTTTATTCTGTGTATTTATTTTAATCACCACAGCTCTCAAAACGGAAAAGGAAAACATCGTTAGGAAACCGGCACGTCCTAGAACCAAAAATTCGAAGACATGTGACATCTACCAACCCGCACTGGGCCCGCGTGGTGGATTACAGCCCACTCCTTCTCACAGAAAGGAGGCCTGTGTCCCAGCAGTGGGAACATTATAGGCTGATTATGCTAGTTATGCGTCTTTGTTATAGAGAAAGAACTGCTAGTGTGGAACATAACTTTGATTCTTTACTGCATCTAACGATTTTGATATAATTTCCATTTTGATTATAATTATTAAACAGGAGTCCAGCCAAATTGCGTAACATATTTTAAATCGCAATCAGAGGTTTTTGAAGAATATTCTTAATCTATTACTTCATAAGTTTGAAAAATTCGTCAGTTCAACAACGTAAATAACGCAATGAACGTGGCTGAACTGTCAAAATGAAAGAAATTGCGATCAGTTGCCAATATTTCATGTGTGTTACGCTATTAGCCTGCTAGATTTTCTCTAAAATAAAATATAATTTATTGCTCTCACAAGAGAGCAATAAATTATATTTTATTTTAGAGAAAAACGGTTGTACGGTTTGAAATATTAATACAAGTATTTCAAAGCATACAACTTATCTTTATCGAAGACGCATGATTTTTCAAGGAAGGAGGTACGTTTGTCATGTTTGACTGCTCTGCTCAAATAAAGTTGTTTACATTGTAAGGTGCCAGTGGAGACTCATTAACACCGCATTACCAGCGATGTCTATTAATTGGGCAATCAATATAAAGCTAGCTATTCATGCACTTTATTACCTATTTATTTTTATTTTAACAAGCATGTAATGTAACTGCAGGACAAATGCTTAATACGTAAACTTTTCTTTTTAATTCTAGTATCATCATACATAGTTAATCTTAGAACATTGAATAAGTTTCAACTCTGCGTTGAGTTTTCGATGCACGGTAGTTTAAAAACTGCTTTGGAAGAAACTTGAAACAGATAAAGACAAAAGATTAGCTATGAAAGGTTATACTTAGGCTTCTTGAAAGAAAGAAAGAGAAAGAATGAAAAATAATTATTGCCACATGTTCTGGTTGTTATTGTTTGGTTGGCATGTTCTTATTTTCAAACTTAGAATTGTCAATATATTGATTGTTTTGAAATGCCCTACAGGGTGTAGGTAATGTTTTTTGCGTGTAGCCATGTATGTTTGTCTGCTTTTTGTTAACTTTAAACATTTCAAAATCCTCTCTAAGTAATAGAACCTCTTCTACAGCCACTTATGCCCCAAAAGGCCAGGTGATCGTCGCGGGTGGTCAGTCAGTTTGCTGTACTCGTTAGTAAGTATGATAGTGCCACCAGTTAGGACGCTAAACGGACGAGTAACGTGTGAAATTATTGCTACTTTGGGCATAAGTGGTGTTTTGTTTGAACCAGAATTATTTGTAAGTAAAAAGAGGTTTCTTTTTCGTTTTTAGGGTTCCGTACCCAAAGGGTAAAAACGGAACCCTATTACTAAGACTTCGCTGTCCGTCTGGTGTCTGTCACCAGGCTGTATCTCATGAACCGTGATAGCTAGACAGTTGAAATTTTCACAGATGATGTATTTCGGTTGCCGTTATGACAACAAATACTAAAAACAAAATAAAATAAATATTTAAGGGGGGCTCCCATACAATAAACGTGTTTTTTTCGGCGTTTTTCCTTGTGGTACGGAACCCTTCGTGTGCGAGTCCGACTCGCACTTGGCCAGTTTTTTCAATGACTCCCCAAAAAGGAGGTTTAAAAAAAAGTATTCATGACATTTATGACAATAGAGATCTGCCTTTTTATCGTTACCTAACATTATTGGCCATCGTGAATAAAAACATTGCAAAAGCATTGTGGATAGGGAGGTACATTTTGGCAAAACTTTAAAGCAATAATTTAATTCAGGAGGTGACTGACAACATTGAGGTCACCTGAACATTATTATCTGCTCGTCATTTTACCAGTAACCTCAGTAAGATTAAAATGACTGGATAATATTAATCTTAATTTAAGGTGCACAAAGATGGACGGCGCCGCCGAGGTCGACCCAGAAAGCGGTGGCGTGATGACCTCGGGGTCTACTCCGAAACTGTTAACCACTGTATCGGCCGAATGTTCGGTCATTTTCTGATTCGAATATTGTTGTCCTACTACGAATTTAAAAAAAAAAGGTAAAAAAAGGGTTAAGGGTTCCAAAAAGGTTCGGATTGGCACAGTTTGGTCGGGACCAATAGTCAATATAGGAAATGGTAGTAGAAAATGACCGAACATTCGGCCGATACCTTCGGAGTAGACCCCCTGGACGCGTACCGCGAGGGCTGGTTCGAGGTGGCGCAGGAAAAGAGTTCCTGAAGGACTTGGGGGAGGCCTTTGCCCAGCAGTGGGACAGTATAGGCTAAACAAAAAAAAAAGATGGAAGATGACACCAATCTATCTCTACCTTCCTAACAAATCTCGGGAAATCCATCATCTAAGTCTATCACAGATGCGTTATCCACGCGAACACTGAACATGGGGGGTCGTACAAACTTTGCTTAACCCATTAGACCACTAAATGATGGGGTGCTACCCGTGCGCATGCTACCCGTGTTAGCAACACATTCGGTACGCTAAACAGATAACAAGTTAGGGGATGATGGTATATGATTGTTTACCATGGGTAAAGGGTTGTTTGTTAAAAATATGTAGAGGAAATAAGGTTGATGTTTTTAATTTAACCCTGTTAAAACGTTTCCTGCATCATCTCTTCATGATGCTGAAGAGGCCATCAAACAAGGCACTAATACATATTATTTTTGTAGCCTCATTTGTTTTGTTGAGCAAATTATAGCGCTTCCATATTCCCTAAATTTTTTATAGAAGTAGGTATAGTCACGAGCAAAAGTATGAATATACTTGACTTTATTCAAAAGCGATTTTCTCCTTTACTTTTGAATGACATTTTATATTAGTAGGAACATAGTATTTTCGAACCCATAGGTATATAGGGTGACTGGTAATTAGTGACCGATACTTAAACACGTGATTTTACTCATCATTATGAACAACTTTTACTATGGGAACAAACCCGAAATCGTGAAAAAAAAAACAGCTGTTCTCTACATTTTGACGAGTTAGACGAACATAAATGTAGGGAACAGCAGATTTTTTTTTCGCGACTTCAGGCCTGGTCCCATAGCAAAAGTTGTTCATAATGATGAGTAATATCACGTGTTTAAGTATCGGTCACTAATTACCAGTCACCCTATATATGTAAAGTGTCGTATTTCAACGTTGCATTCGTTATTTCGTGAAAAAATCGCAATTTAAAGTTGCCAAGTGTTGATATCATAATATTGCTCTTAGTGCAGAGAAAAATCTGAAATCCATTTTTTTTAAATAGGTACCTACATATATTTTTTTATTATACATTACACCACGAAAATACAGAAAAACAAATCAAAGACTATAAAATAGGGCGGCCTTATCGCTTAATTTTTGTCATCCTCACAGCATTTGGGAAAGGTGTTAGCTTTAAACTTGCAATATTTTATTTTATTAAGCTCACTCAGAATTCGCCCTATAGCTATGTCTACTTTCCCTTCTCGGATACTTTGTTAAACCTATCAATAACTTCATTAAATAACCTCCGAAAGCCTCTAATGAAAGAACAGTGCTATCAAGCTTTCCCCCACATTATGTTATTGTTCAGCATCGAATCATTAGCTTCACTCGACGCTCGGCTCAGGTGATAATCATTTATAATGTGCGCGAGAGTTGAGATGAGACGTGTGTGTTCGTGAATTATTGGTGGAACTGGGTGGGTTTCCAATGTTGGACGAGGTGTAGCTAAACGTTTTTCCCTACTTACTTACACATACACCACACACACACAGACACCCTCACACACACAGACACCCACACAAAAATACGCAACCTTCGTACTTTAAGTTTTTTATTTATTTATTACGTATTATGTTTTAGGGACCACATCGTCGCTGGTTTCACTTGTCTTTGTCTTTTAATAAATTTTAAATTTAGTCCAACATAGTGGCTGAACCCTATCTCTTAAGATACAGGCCAGACCTAGTTTAAGGGATAGAGTTTAATTATTGTACTCCTAAGCTAGTTGTATTGAATTATGTCAACTGAATGTACTTAAGCAGTGCAATGTGATTTTTGTTTGAGCAATAAATTATTATTATTATTATTACTTGATAAAAAAACAAAATGTCATTTGTTTACATAATGAGCCTATAATGTTCACACTGCTGCCCAGTGCGGGTTGGCAGATGTCACATGTCATCAAATTTTTGGGTCCACGACATACCGGTTTCCTCACGATATTTTCCTTCACCGTTTTGAGAGCAGTGGTGATGAAATAATTTACAAAAAGTAAAGCGCCTGTCTTGGTTCGAACCTAACGACCTACAGCTCGTAAGGCGCGGCCGTTACCACTGAGCTATCATTCTTGATTTGGAACATAAATGACTGATTTTTCTTCGAATACGGAACTGCTGGCAAATGATAATGCCCGTGACAGTCGTTAGTTTCAGAGTAGATTATTTCAAACAAGTGGAAAACTGGTCAGATTTGTTACTAACCCAACAACATGGACTCTTTTGAAACCCATTGCTCAGTATTAGCTAAGTTTTCGTGGCAAAGAAGCTCTTTAAAAAGCAAGTACCCTTTCGTACCTGACTCTTCAATGGAACCACACCTCCAATACCTTACACTTGTCGATTTTTCCGCGTCAATGTTATTAATGCGTGACGTCGTCTCGTGACGTCACACGTTGCTATGTATTAGCGTTTATCAGCACACGCTGCGACGCCGCGTGACGCTAATGTGCGTCGTTGATGACGGATATAGGCGTGACGCCTAATCTTAATGGTTTTCTGAATAAATAAAATTTGGGAAATCTGAGGCTGCCGGCGGTAATAATGACGCTATTTTTCTCGATTTTTACACCAATATTTTCTTATCCTAATTTTGTTTACTTCGTTTTTACTGGTTACGGGTAATTTTTTCTTTAGCTGAAACGTATATTAGCCTGTACATACCATTATTAGGAATAGATGTGCATCCCTGATGACGGGTGTTCGCAGTAGCTCCAACAGTATTCTCAGTGTGTTCGCATATCGGTGGGATTTTCCGATGTTGCAGAGGTGGATGCAGCTCCAGTGGCGAAGGTTCCATACAACTCGATTCCTACCGGCTTCCCTTTGAAAAATGGCACAGTCAGTATTCTATAGACAAATAATATAATCATATTAAAGATATCTACTCTGGCTTACCTCTTACAAAAATTGACCCTTCGCTACCGTGCAGCTCCACATTGTATTTAATTTAATTGTATATATTAATCTATGTCTGTAACCTACTAACACCAGAGGTTAAAAAAAAATTAAACTTACCTTATGGACTTCTGTCTGAATTAAAAATTCTCTATTCTAGTTTGGCAATAATTACTTATACACGAATAGTTTTCGCCACTTCTGTATCACACACAAAAAACACATGAATTTCATTAAAAGACTGCCTCTATCCCGCTTGATCCCTCTGGGATTAGCTATCATAACCAAATCCCTATCCCAAACTTCTATATTGACATTTCACACAAGGGATTACCACACCACATTACATCACTATTAAGCTATAACCACACCCACACACGCACACACACACACCCAAGCGTATGATCACAACTTATAAGTTATAACCATTTTTTATTGTGAGAATTTCAAACAATTCGAATCCATGGCTTACGCTTGTAATCCTACACATTTGAATTTTTTATTAATATGGCCGACTAAAGCCAACCGGATAATATTAATAATAACCAGTGGACGCCATTACGGTCTTTATTGTTAATATTATTAATTTAGTCATGAATAATTCAGTGTGGGGAGAGCCATTCGATCCCTTGTAATAGGTAGCATGATTAATTTATTAGATTTTAGACATTTTTATTATTTTTCCAAATCGATTCTATTATCGAAACTAGTTTTAGTTGTATTTTATGTTCGGTCTATAATGTATTAGGCGTAAAATTTTCATTACTGGATTAGCAGAATTAGTTATAACATAAATTCTGTTAATGTTATTACAGATTGGCTGTGAAATCGGTTCAAGGTGGCTAGATTTAAATAATTGTTATTTTATTCCGTTTTGGATTAAACTAATTAATTGATGAAATTTATTCCGAACGGCTGGAAAGTTTACAAATTATTTTTCTGATTTATCTTAGATTTTTAATAGAAAATGTTTTTGCATACTTAAATCATGTTATTCTCTCTTTATACATGTACGAGAATAATAAACATACCTAATTTGTCAACATTGGCAACAAAATAGTGGATTTAACTGAGGTGACAAACAACAAATTGAGCTTTAGTTCAGTCCGAAATTCTAGTTGTATTGTGATCCTAAAAACACAGAATAATATTTTGATGGATCAAGGAAAAGCTAGCCATATTTTTTGCAACCGTGGCAAAGTGGTGAAGGACGAGCGATTTGAAGGACTCTCTTATGTAATTTTGACATTCGAATAGTGCTGATTCTCAGACCAGTTTGAATAAATGACTTTGATTTTGACTGTTTCCGTCGGTTTTTAAGACTTGACAATGACAACACATCGACATTTCTTTATTATCTGTTAGCTTAATATTAACGTTTTATAGGTACACATAAACCTTCCGGGATCAATTTTCTAAATGATGGTGACAACCACATCCAGATCCGCGAATAACAGCCGCGCGGGTCGATCGATGCCGTGGTTGGTCCGTGGATGGGTGACCGTCTTTACATATCAAAACCCCTCAGTGCCTCGGAAAGCACGTTAACCCGTTGCCGTTGGTCCCAACTGTCAATCGTGGATCTTTGGCAGTCGTTACGAGTCGCCAGAAGCCCGAAAGTCTGACAACCAGTCTCACCAAGGAGTATAGTATTACCCAGTAATTGGTTTGTGGAGGTCAGATAGGCTACATACTCTGGTATTCAGCTGCATCCGGTTAGACTGGAAGCCGACCCCAACATAGCTGGGAAAAGGCTAGGCAGATGATGAGCTCTGGAAAACAACAGTTATGATTAGATACTAACATTTTCCCACATTTTTTCCTAAACAAACAAACCAATTTAGTTTGTGATCACGAGTTAAGGGCGCGTCAGACGATGACGGATCGCTTTATCCAGCTAAAGTTAATTTCCTTTCTCACACCAACAAATTCAATCCCTCCGGTCCACAATGGAGCATATTTGCTTATCTTTAATTGATTCACTCTAACCCTCGGTTCTGATAAGGATTAACTCTATTCACGCTGACTTTTACAAGGGTAGCTCACCCTTAACGAGGGATAGGTCATAGAGTACATGTGTGGTTGAGGAGAATTCGAAGGGCTAGTTTTCTGCCTATTTTGGGAGTAGCTCGTAGAGGGTTAAGTAGTTAACTTACACTTAACTAAACACTTAAGTATTCAAGATGTTCATTCCAAGACTTCCATTAAAAATCGTGCCGTTTTAAGAAAAACTTTTTCAAATATCTATCTAGAGCTAGATTCTTGATTGCTACGACAATTATCCTCCCGTCGCATCTCATCGCCTGCCCGCGCTATTACTTTGTTTTTGCTTAGCGTTCTTTCTGATTTTTTTTACTTTTTGCTCTTCTCTTAAGGGTCATAGTGTGTTATTAATTAGCCTATAGCCTTCCTCAAGAATTGGGCTATCAAATACAAAAAGATTTTTTCAAATCCGAGTGGTAGTTCCAGAGATTACCCCCTACATACAAACTTTACCTCTTTAGAATATTAAGTATAGGTACCCAGATAAATAAATAATATTACCTAAGATATGGCGCATGGGTTGTCGTACCTATGTTGTTGGGGAAATCAAGTAGTGATTTTGGTACTTACAATAAAATAAAAATCAACAGAGTTGAACCCTTGCTACTACAAGCATGTAGGTATAAAACAAAACCCGACCCCTCTGTAGCTAACCCCAACTGATCACACGATTACCTACATCGGATTTCATAATCGGCGCGTGTCGCGTATTATCGGGCGGCGTCGTGCGACAACGAGCAACGTCGGGCGACGTCGGGCGGTAATGCGATACTCGTGAATTACAACAGTTTATCGTGGTGAATCTGAGATGTTTGCACAGGGGAAGTGTAATGGTTTTATGGATTTAGCTAAATTGTTCGATGTGTTAGCCTTATTGTTGTAGCTGTAGTTTTTAATTAAAAATGTATCGTTTGGTGAGGGTCGGTAGTTATTACGTTTGTATTTTGTGGTTTTTATTACTGGGATTGTTACTCTTGAAGAAAATGTCTTTGTGGCTTTTTTATACTAATATTTAAAAGAGAAAATATATGATTTTTTGTATGTTTGTTTGTTACGCTTTCACGCTAAAATGGCTGAACGGATTTGGATGAAATTTGTTGTGAAACTGCGGGCGCAGCTATAGTTAACCAAATTGTCCATTCAAAAGCTTTTCAAGTATGTCAAAACACAATCAAAATTCAAAGCTTATTATTGACTTGATTTTAACACCAATACAACATAATATCTACAGGAGATCAATCATCAAAAACACACAGTATTTTAATCCCTCAAACGTCCAAAAAAGCATATACCTGCAGTATATAATAAACCTGTCAGTGGAACGTTTTCAATAAAGTTACGTTCATGAAAAAAAAAAAAAGAGCACAAGTCAGTCGGGCGGACACACGATATGCGTACACGTGGAAATTGGAAAAATCCGTGGAAATCCGCTTTGGCTGGACACCCTATTTCTAGGAGTATCGGCTTTTTTGTCGGTGCCAAATTTTAAATGATGTTATGAAGGTATTTTATTTTGTTTGTTGTTGTAAAATTTTGAGCCATTTTGCATCATGTTTACAGCAGTCTCTTTGTGACTAATGATGACATGCAGGCTTAGCAATTTACCTCATGTAGGAGATAAAATTAACATTGTTTATAGAATGAATGTTTAATGCATCATCTAGGTCTTGACCAATTTTATGCCCTACATAATCCTCTAGCTCTACGTTTATATCTTGAAACGTTGAACCATGCATAGAAAAATGGTTTTCACAATGATATTCCTTCCTATACATACCTACTATTGTATAGCCTCAAGTTTTTCTAACTGAAAAGACAGCTGTGCTGCTGGGGAGTTCGTTGCGCCACTTTTTCTTCCAAGCGAAGGCACTAGGCAGTGGTGTAAAGCGGGCGTTTTGGGGGACCGTCAAGTCCACTATGGCCCATCAAATTCCATTGCAATGAATCCATAAACCACTACACACACCCATAACATTGACGACATAGCCTACCAAAATGCTAGGGGGACAAAACTGCAGGAAATTGGATTTTTTATCGTGTCCCTACAAAGAGTTGCAATGGCTCTGTTCGCACCACGATTGACAATTTTTGATGGCATTTTTAACGATAACATGAGTTTCAAAAGCTGTGGTGTAATTGAAGTTTTCAATTACTGTCTCGTTTCCTTGTAAAATTCACTGAATGCTTTTATCTTGATTTATAACTGTTGCAGAAATTAAGAAGCCTATTTTTACTAGAAAGCTTATTTATTACATAAATGAGTGAATCAACTTACATTGAACTTACTGCATGACATTATTATGTTGTTCGCCTTCTATTACATGGGGTTAAATATAACTGGCGAAATGTGGGTACACCTCTGCCTAAAACTTCTTGAAAAAAAAACTGGCCAAGTGCGAGTCGGACTCGCACACGAAGGGTTCCGTACCACAAGGCAAAAACGCCGAAAAAACACGTTTGATTTTAATTTTAATATTTATTATTAAAGTAAAAATACAACTGAGTATTTTGTGAATATTTCAAGTGCCTACCTGTTGCCATTATTGGTATCGAGCAAAAAAGGGCAAAAAAAATCGCGTTTGTTGTATGGGAGCCCCCCTTAAATATTTATTTTATTCTGTTTTTAGTATTTGTTGTTATAGCGGCAACAGAAATACATCATCTGTGAAAATTTCAACTGTCTAGCTATCGCGGTTCTTGAGATACAGTCTGGTGACAGACAGACGGACGGACAGACAGCGAAGTCTTAGTAATAGGGTCCCGTTTTTACCCTTTGGGTACGGAACCCTAAAAAGTGCTCTTTGTATGTTATATTAGAAGACAGAATTGGTCAAGAAGCCTAACAAGTAATGATTACTGAGAAGAGCTGTTTTCTAGGTTAATAGCTTATTTAATTTCTCAAACAACTCGTAAATGCCCATTAGAATCATTGATCTAATAACTAATGTAACATTAGATAAACGTAACACGTTCACAATCAGTTTTTATGTTAGGAGCATCGTTTTATTATGTAATTACTTACTTGTTTAATTAGTCTGTTGATATTTCGCGAATGTCAGAAGTTAATTTACCCCGATATTGAAATACCCGATAGGCTTTTGTGTGTTTGTCCATTGAAATGACCAAAGCCCTTACTTTGTCCTTACAAACTTTTTGACAGAAGACAGAAGTGAAAACAAAATTACAGAATACTTTGCCATCACTCACTGACATAAATCGGATATATATATATAAATAACACCGAGTACATCCCGAGGACAGCCGACATATCCGAAGCGTTTATTTTTTTAATCGTCTTATGAACAAAACACGCGCGGTGTCGCTTACGGTATCAGTGGCGCGAGTTCAATGGTTTTTTCCCATCTCAAAGAAGTTTTCACTTCAATAAGTTTCTAATTCAGCCATGTAGGTATAGCTATTCACAACCACTCGATACGCTTCCGTACCGTATCGAACAGCAATCAATGTTATCGAAGGAGTCCTCTAAATGCTGTTCACAAGTCTAATATCCGAAAATATTGTCAGTTTAAATCAAATACTATTCTTCCGACAGCTCTTTGTTGTCGGGGGCAAGGCAGATCAGGTTATCGAATTGTGTCATTTTCTATACGATAGTCTGTCGGATGGTTGTGAATATCTTTGCTGAACCAAAAAACTTATAATTCAGTCACCTACCCGAATATATGATAAACTTAAACCAAAAAATCTTAAAATCTGCACGTACATTTCAACTCCACAAAAAGCATTATGACCAAATACGAAGAAACCGCAAAAGCTTCATAAACAAAGCTAAACATTGTGTCCGTGGCGCCATCTATCTGCGGAAGGGGGCGGCTCGTAAATTGTCACATGCGGCGCTGCGCGGGCGCCGACTGTGTGTGACGCCGGAAGCAGCGGTGAGTTTGATCAGTTGGGCTTGGGATGTAATTTAGGGTTTTAGGATTTTGTGAAGGTAAATGTAGGTACCTACGTATAAAACAGTTTTTTTTAATAAGTAGGTACCTACCTACATGATTAAGCTGAAATCTTTTAAGACTCTTTTTTATGTGAATTTTTTAGTCAATATTTAAATGATGATTTTGCATGATGGCTGAACTAAGCCTATAAAAGTTAAGGGCATAAATGAATAAAATATATAGGTTCATGTTATTAAGTGTTCTTATTAAATAAATAAAACAAAACATTATTGACGATTAGTTTCGATTTTTTTAGTCTTTTTAGGGTTCCGTACCCAAAGGGTAAAAACGGACCCTATTACTGAGACTCCACTGTCCGTCTGTCTGTCTGTCTGTTACCAGGCTGTATCTCATGAACCGTGATAGCTAGACAGTTGAAATTTTCACAGATGATGTATTTCTGTTGCCGCTATATCAACAAATACTAAAAACAGAATAAAATAAATATTTAAGGGGGCTCCCATACAACAAACGTGTTTTTTCCGGCGTTTTTGCCTTGTGGTACGGAACTTTTCGTTTGCGAGTCCAACTCGCACTTGGCCAGATTTTTTAAATTAGCCTATGTTGGTGCCGATACGATGCCTATATTGATGCCAGTAAAACAGTGATCTCTTTTATGATTAATGGACGGAAGAACAAAGCGATACCTAAGACAGTAGACAGTAGTCCTTTTGAATGTATCCTTCCCCTTACAAACATCAATTTTAATTAAAGCATACAAGACAACTACACCCAAAACATGTCAGGAACTACTAACAGTCCCTAAAATTCCTGATATAATCACAAATATGTGGTCACCGTTATCAGTACAGAGTCAACTGTCGTGAAGAATGTCTCCCCATGTGTCGAACGCGTGGTCACCCTAGCGTACGGGAATTATCTCATTTGACAGCGGGAGGCGGAAACATCCTAGTGTGGAATGTGAGGGCTGACTTGGTGGTGGTTAGTGCGTTAAATTATGGTTGGAAATCCATGGAATATGAATCTATCAGGTTTAAAACAATAATTGTTACCTATAGTAAAAAGCCCTTTAGCTCTAATGGTAGCCACATACTCGTACGTACCGATATACTTGCGCAAGTATATCGTTCCGTGTGTGGCTCCTATAATAATGTATGTATACACTTCGGAATTAGATGACTCTGAATGTATTTGTGTAGAAACTAATAAATTATCATGTATTTTAGGGAAAGAAAGAAAAAGTTTACTTACCCATTCTTTTAACCGCTTTCTTTTGTTATGGAATCAACTTAATAAAAGTACATATAAACTTAATCACATTAAACTTCATCATATTATGACTTGGCCCAGACGTTATAGATGGTGGGATGAGCTGAACTCCTTCAACAAGAACTGGTCCATCCAGCTTTAAACAGAGAGAAGTGGAAAGAGAGTAGAGAAGCCTTTGCCCTGCAGTGGGACATCACAGGCTTTTAATAATAATAATATGACTTGAATTAATTGATTATATTGGATAATTATTCTGTTACAGTTTGTAGTTGGGAAAGTTGACAAAGCGTTGGTGCAAAGAAAACAAATGAAAATATCTAACGAGACTTCAGAAGATTCCAAAATCCCGAATACCTACTTCTATTTTCACAACTAACAGATTTTTTGAAAACGTGATGGATTTATGGAGAATGTAGTAAACAAAACAGAAACGGTGAAGGGAAACATCGTGAGGAAACCGGGATGTCCTAGAACCAGCAAATTCGAAGGCCAGTCATACCATTTTTCAGGCAGTCCTTCCATCGTTTCTTTGGTCTTAGGGTTTCGATAAGACCCCTCTTTGAGGAGTGGCTAGAGAGGCGCCACGGCGCCCTCACCTACCGCCTGACGCAGGTCCTCACCGGACACGGAAGCTTCCGGAGGTTCCTGCACATCATCAGGCGGGAGGTTTCTTTACAGCCATTAAAGTCAAACTCCACCATACAAAATCCAACGTCCCTTAATCCACCATCATCTCAAACCCTCAGCTATCTCAATATTTATCTAAGTTTAAATAACTGTCACATTAAAGTTTATGGGGCAGTAAGCAGATAGCTGCACCTCCCCTGCATGTATTTATACGCTGAGGGTGCAAGACGGTTACCGCCCAGGGTAAGAATTATTGTCACTTACAGTGGTTAAAGATGTTTGTAGTGAGGGGTGACGCGTATTGTGGGGAAAATGCTGAGGTATATTAAAAATCTTAGCAGTTTAGAGGAGGGTGGCGTAGAAAGTTGTAAGGGAAAGATTATTTGCGTTAGAGCGGTATCGCAATACATCCGATCCGAATCCGAATTATTAATGTTCTACGGACGGATAGAGTTCGGATATAGTCCGCAATCCCTCATACAAATAGGACTATGGTCACTTCGGACCGGCATTTCTCGGATTCGGATCGGATGTAGTGCGAAACCGCTCTTATGATTGTCGCAGCCTTCTCAGCCTGAGGTAGATATCTTCCTGTTAGTCACGAGTAGTCTCTTTCTCATTTAATTGTTTTGTTTTCTATACAAGCATTCCCGCAAATCTACAAGAAACGTTGGGTGACTCTGCCTTTATTCATAAATCCCTCACCTTTTCAATAGATATCTTAATTGAGAAAATATAGGTACGTATTCGGGATTCTGGAATCTTCTTTGTAAAATAATATGACCTCTCAAAATTAACGTATGTTTAATCAGGAGCCACCTACGATAACAAACACCAAAATAGTAATTATAATTAATTCTAAACTAAAAACAGCGTAGTTTTTACAAATCAACCAAAGACAACTGGCGACATTTGGGTGTACCAAATAGGCTATACTATTAGGTGCTTAAACACAACCTCTATTAATATATATTTTGATAAGTTGATGGCATAATAAGGAGAAAAACATTAATTTATAATTTGGAAGGCGGACAAAACAGTAGGAGCCAGTTTAGCTGACCAGCTATTTCATATCATAAAAAATATAAAAATGTAATAATCGTAGAACCGCACCCTAATTGCGTAACTTACTATCATTCAGAATCTGGATCATTTTGAAGAATATTGCCAATCTATTGCTTCATAAGTCAGAAAAAAATAATCTGCTCAATAACGCAATGAATGTTGTCGAACTGTCAAAATCAAAGCCATTCCTACTGTTAATGTGTTACGCAGTTACCCCGCCGTTTATAGAAATAACTACCCGCGGTTTCACCCGGGTTAATGTCGATCCCGTGGGAATATCTTGATAAAAAGTAGCCTATATGTTATTCCAGGGTGTCAGCTACCTCCATACAAAATTTTATCAAAATTGGTCAAGCCGTTTAAGCGTGAATAAGTAACAAATATATAAACACACACACACTCACAAACTTTCGCCTTTATAATATTAATGTGATTATCAAAGTTATTCGACAAACTTTTGTATAATTCATTAATTCCTGGTACCGTGAGTACGAAGATGGCTTACAGTACCTACACCTCTGTCTAACCCTTTGGAGATTACAAGCGTAATTTAAAGTTATGTTTCAATAAAAGAACCATTAATTACATGCCTAATAACAATTAACAACTATGCAAAGTAGCTTCCTAAGTTCACCTACTCAAAAAGCAACGGTTAACGGTTAAAACTAGCTTGTTATCGGCAACAAATACATTAAAATAATAACGATTACATTTACAATGTCGACCAGTATCTGTGACGGCCGAGATAACACTACTTTAAGCTTTGCAAAGAAAAAAAAAACGGACAAGTGCTAGTCGTACACGAAGGGTTCCGTCATCTGCCTAGCCTTTTCCCAACTACAATGCAATTTTAGGGTCGGCTTCCAGTCTAACCGGATGCAGCTGAATACCAGTATTTTACATGGAGCGACTGTCTACCAGACCTCCACAACCCAGTTACTGGGTAATACGATACCTCTTGGTAAGACTGGTTGTCAGACTTTTGGGCTTCTGACGGCCCGTAACGACTGTCAAAGGCCCACGAATGACAGCCGGGATTAATGTGCTTTTCCGAGGCACGGAGGGTTCTTGGTATGTGAAGACGGTAACCCATCCACGGAACAACCGCGGCAAGCGTAGCTTAACCTGATCTATTGACCCCTGCAGCTGTTATTACTTAGCCACAAGCCCCTCGATCAACAGGTTCCGTAACACCGTGCAATATGTAACGCTACATACTTTTTAAATACTTTTCTTGTATTCCCCTTTAGTTTTTAACTTTATTTATTTATTGTTAAAGCGGCCGTAGTAGCACCTACACACTCTGTGAAATTTTCAAGTGTGTACCTATTACGGTTCAAAAGATACAGCCTTGTGACAGACGGACGGACGGACGGACAGCGGTGCGGAACCCTAAAAAGACAAAATGATAAAAATTGTTGACATGAAACGCTGGGTTTACACATCTGCTGTTACAGTTTTATTGCAATAAAGCTTACAATTGTTAAGGCTGTGTTACATCTGTACGTTAAATGTCTCAGGTGAGGAAAAAAGCTGCAGTAGTAAGTTTTTTTTTCAGTAATTGTTTGTAAAAGTATTGTGTTGTTGAAAAAAGTAGACAGTGTAATTAAAATCGTGTTTATCTTTCTTTGCCATATACATTGTTGTGTAGGTATCTATTTTATTAAATAAGGTTTAAATTGTAAAGTGAGGTTTTTCACAAACTTTTTCAGATTTTTATCAATACCTGTCTGATACATTACAATATTAATAAAATAATTTAAAAATAGCCCAAACCTATTGAGTGTATCTTATCCTACTATTATAAATGTGAAAGATTGTATGTTTAGATGTGAGTGAAAACGGCTGAACGAATTTGGATGAAATTTGGCACACAGATAGCTTGTAATAATCTGTTTAACATACAGCATAGGTACTTTTTATCCCGGTAGTATATTTATATATTTATTTTATTTTATCCCACGGGATAAATTTCGACCTCCACGCGGGTGAAACCGCGGGCAAAAGTTATACATAACTGAGTAGAATTATGCAAAGAATAAAACCAATTATGTCTTAAATTGAGGAAGCACACACTTAATTAACATAGCAAATAATTACACAGGCATTAATTTGTAAACACCGCGCAATAGTCTTAAGATCTTGTTAAACTAGACTCTTTAGAACAAGATTTGATTTTATAGTTCTAATTGGATTAGTTATGGTTTCCTGCGAATATGTTATGAACCGGTCTTGTGTGAATTAGGCTACAAAATCATGTAGGTAAATAAGTTACTTTAAAGTAGATAAAAATAAGTAATTATTTCAAAACTTCTATGACAAACCTTACAGATCCCTTGCGTGGTTTACAGCCCACTCCCTCTCAAAGAGAGGAGGCCTGTGTCCCAGCAGTGGGAACATTATATGCTTATTACGCTTACTTAAGAGCGTTTACGACGTCCGGCATTGTAGGTTGGTAGATGTCACATGTCTTCGAAGTTTTGGTTTGAGGACATGCCGGTTTCCTCACGATGTTTTCCTACACTGTTAAACGCCTGTCCGGGTAACTTAGGACCTAGAACTTGTACCCCTGGGCCACCACTGCCCCAACGATAAGTATTTGTAATTAATTACAAAGCAAACTTATAACACCACAATTCATAGGAACAACCGACACAATGCAACAACGCCCTAACTAATAAAACTACAAAAATGATAACCTAACAAGAACACTACGAACAAGCCCACAATTCTACCTGACACTTCTAGGAATCATTTAATGTCCTACATTGACATAGAACGTACATTAATTACGTCTAATTAAAAAATATCGCGGTCTGTAGACTCGGGAAGTTTTAATTGATATTGTTAGCTGTTAAAATTGTTGTAGACATAATGTTTATTAGGGTTCCGTACCCAAAGGGTAAAAACGGGACCCTATTACTAAGACTTCGCTGTCTGTCCGTCCGTCTGTCCATTCGTCCGTCTGTCTGTCACCAGGCTGTATCTAAAGAACCGTGATAGCTAGACAGTTGAAATTTTCACAAATTATGTATTTCTTTTGCCACTAAAAACAGAATAAAATAAATATTTAAGGGGGGGCTCCATACAACAAACGTGTTTTTTCCAGCTTTTTTGCGGCGTAACGCAACGGCGTAAATAATGCAATGAATGTTCTTGAACTGCCAAAATGAAAGTCACTGTTAGTGTGTTACATAATTACCCCGCAGCATTGCGTAATCCAATATACCCCCCCACCCATGCCTCTTTTAAGTAATGGAAACATGTGTTAGAGTGGAATTTTCTGTTTATCATAGACATAAAACTTGTAGGCTTTTCAAACGGATTAGTCGCATTCCCGTCATTACTTTGGTCTCCTCTTTATGAAAACTGCAGTGCAGTGGTAGCCAAGTGGTAACGGCCGCGACTTACGAGTTATAAGTCGTAGGTTCGAACCCAAACAGGCACTTTACTTTGTGTAAATTATTTCATCACCACTGCTCTCAAAACGGTGAAGGAAAACATCGTGAGGAAACCGTGTGTCCTAGAACCAAAAATTCGAAGACACGTGACATCTGCCAACCCGCACTGGGCTCGCGTGGTGGATTACGGCCCACTCCCTCTCACAGAGAGGAGGCCTGGAACATTATAGGCTATGTTGTATAAACTTAGCACAATATAAAAAACTCTATCAATCATTAGGTACAGACGCCAGCGCACAGAACCTTATGTTTTAGCAATAAAGTTGAACATCTATTAAAGAAAGGACCATGCGTCATTTTGGGCCCACTTTTTCAACATTGTTCAACAGTGATAAATTATATGTCATATGAAAGCTCATAAAGTGTACGTTATTTCATTCTATGGCAGCTAAGTTCGAATCCAGCGCGAAAACGGTTTTTTTATGCGTTTTTAAAAAATGTTCAACATTGTGCAACAGTAATGAAACCTATGTCATATGAAAGCTCTTAAAGTGTACTTTATTTCATTCTATGGCAGCTAAGTTCAAATCCAGCGCGAAAACGGTTTTTTAAGCGTTTTTTAAATGCGTCATTTTGGGTTAATTTTTTCAACATTGTTCAACAGTGATGAGTTATATGTCATATGAAAGCACTTGGCGTGTACTTTATTTCATTCTATGGCAGCTAAGGTCAAATCCAGCGCGAAAACGGTTTTTTTATGCGTTTTTTAAAAATGTTCAACATTGCGCAACAGTGATGAAACCTATGCCATATGACAGCTCTTAAAGTGTACTTTATTTCATTCTATGGCAGCTAAGTTCAAATCCAGCGCGAAAACGGTTTTTTAAGCGTTTTTTAAATGCGTCATTTTGGGTTAATTTTTCAACATTGTTCAACAGTGATGAGTTATATGTCATATGAAAGCACTTGGCATGTACTTTATTTCATTCTATGGCAGCTAAGTTCAAATCTAGCGCGAAAACGGTTTTTTTATGCGTTTTTTAAAAATGTTCAACATTGCGCAACAGTGATGAAACCTATGCCATATGACAGCTCTTAAAGTGTACTTTATTTCATTCTATGGCAGCTAAGTTCAAATCCAGCGCGAAAACGGTTTTTTAAGCGTTTTTTAAATGCGTCATTTTGGGTTAATTTTTTCAACATTGTTCAACAGTGATGAGTTATATGTCATATGAAAGCACTTGGCGTGTACTTTATTTCATTCTATGGCAGCTAAGGTCAAATCCAGCGCGAAAACGGTTTTTTTATGCGTTTTTTAAAAATGTTCAACATTGCGCAACAGTGATGAAACCTATGCCATATGACAGCTCTTAAAGTGTACTTTATTTCATTCTATGGCAGCTAAGTTCAAATCCAGCGCGAAAACGGTTTTTTAAGCGTTTTTTAAATGCGTCATTTTGGGTTAATTTTTTCAACATTGTTCAACAGTGATGAGTTATATGTCATATGAAAGCACTTGGCATGTACTTTATTTCATTCTATGGCAGCTAAGTTCAAATCCAGCGCGAAAACGGTTTTTTTATGCGTTTTTTAAAAATGTTCAACATTGTGCAAAAGTTATGAAACCTATGTCATATGAAAGCTCTTAAAGTGTACTTTATTTCATTCTATGGCAGCTAAGTTCAAATCCAGCGCGAAAACGATTTTAAAGGCGTTTTTTAAATGCGTCATTTTTGGCTCACTTTTTCAACATTGTTCAACAGTGACGAGTTATATGTCATATGAAAGCTCCTAAAGTCTACTTTATTTCATTATATGGCAGCTAAGTTAAAATCCAGCGCAAAAACGGTTTTTTTATGCGTTTTTTTAAATCTGTTTTATTTTGATATTAAATTATAATTAGCTGTCAGTCAGTAGCTAGGATTATAAATAGCTCTTGTTTGACTAAAAATACACTAAAAAGATCATCATAGGCCGTATATTGCCGTATTTATTAGGGCTGATTTGAACTTAGCTGCCATAGAATGAAATAAAGTACACTTCTAGAGCTTTCATATGACATATAATTCATCACTGTTGAACTATGTTAAACATTTTTTTAAAACGCAAAAACAAACTATTTTCGCGCTGGATTTGAACTAAGCTGCCATAGAATGAAATAAAGTACACTTCAAGAGCTTTCATATGACATATAATTCATCACTGTTGAACAATGTTGAACATTTATAAAAAACGCATAAAAAAAAACATTTTCGCGCTGGATTTGAACTTAGCTGCCATAGAATGAAATAAAGTACACACAAAGAGCTGTCATATGACATAGGTTTGATCACAGTTGCACAATGTTGAACATTTCTAAAAAACGCATAAAAAAACCGTTTTCGCGCTGGATTTGAACTTAGCTGCCATAGAATGAAATAAAGTACACGCCAAGTGCTTTCATATGACATATAACTCATCACTGTTGAACAATGTTGAACATTTATAAAAAACGCAAAAAAAAAACATTTTCGCGCTGGATTTGAACTTAGCTGCCATAGAATGAAATAAAATACACGCAAAGAGCTGTCATATGACATAGGTTTGATCACTGTTGCACAATGTTGAACATTTTAAAAAAACGCATAAAAAAACCATTTTCGCGCTGGATTTGAACTTAGCTGCCATAGAATGAAATAAAGTACACGCAAAGAGCTGTCATATGACATAGGTTTCATCACTGTTGCACAACTTTGAAAAGTGGGCCCAGTGTTCATTCAAAAGTGCCCATGGTCCTTTGACAGATTGTAGTAGCTTGATGTGCTGGTGTCTGTACAACACAGTCTTCAAATCCTACAAACTGAATGACTTCAAGCACTTTAAATTAATACACATGGGTAAGTAGCTTCTATAAAAACTGAGAAATCCTGTGTTTTTACAATTATACAATTAACTGCGTTTTAATTGTTGCAACTTTTCCTGAATCAAACCTTCCCTAACCGTCATGTAAAGTGTAAAGTAAAAGGAAAACAACAAAGTGAAATTGGCGCCAATTCCCAATACACCTCTATGCTCTGTTCCGAGTACCCGTGAGTACCCCCGCCCACGGCCATAAACCCGCCCACTCACAAAGTCATACGACTCAACAAAGTTACATACAATGAGTTTCTGAAAGCATAGACTAGAATGTGCAGTTGTTGTTTCATTTAAAATTGATAGGTACTGATTTTCAGGGCAATAATTATTTAATTTTGAGTAGTGTCTAGTATTTCTGAGCATGTGGTAATAGAAGAGTAGCACAGATTTATCTAAAACTTTTCAGTAAGGCAGTAAATTTTTCAAGAGGTTCAGAATCTCAAATAATTTCAGCATAGCAGCAGTTAAGCAAATTGAACAAGAAGACTGCTGGTTTTACCGTACCCAATTCTTAAATTATGAGATGCTGTAAATTTGGGCAAAAAAAAAGTGTTCTTGCACGCTTTTTACTTGAGCCTCTGTCACTCTCCTAGCGAGAGCGAGAGTGCATATGTTTGCGCACACACTTGTGCACTATAATATCTCCCGCTCCGAAGGCTCTCCGTTGAGATTAGCCGCAATGGTCGAACGAAATACGGTCTGGAGGACTATTTTCTATTACTCGAGGCTGCTCGTCCCATATTTCAAGACATGCTATAGGTACCAATAGTAAAAAAAATATGAAAAGTTTCGTATCGCCGAAAAAAAATACAAAAGAATTTTGGAAAGATATCCCTAATAATTCAACAACAGGTCATATCAATATTAGACGTTTTTACAGAATATTCGTCGATAGGCAAGGAGTCGCCAGCCGCCTCCTGTTCTATCACTCCAACATGGCTACAAAGTTAGCGCTTGTTATATCAATACAAAGAACCATCGGTACAGCGTACAGCTCGTAAAGCAGACTTCAGTCGACGTCTGCGAACACAGATTTAACTATCTGCTGAACCTTTCAGCAACTACAAAGAGAAAGCCTGGAAATGACAGCCGGGGACAGAAGTGGTTTGGCATGATTTAATTATGAGCAAGTGTTGTATTAATAAATTAAATTTATGGCATAGTAACGGTGAAGGAAAACATCGTGAGGAAACCGGCATGTCCTAGAATCAAAAATTCGAAGACATGTGACATCTACCAACCCGTACAGGGCCGGCGTGGTGGATATTGAGACTATGCCTGTGTCCCAGCAGTGGGAACTTTATAAGCTGATTATGTATGGCATAGCATAGTTTTCTAAAAATAAAAGGTAAATAATGAATATAGCTAGCAAAATATTTTTTTTTATACATATACCGTTATCATTGGACACAATTATTTATTCTTAAGTAAGTGTTATCGCATTTATGTTGAAAAAAGTAACATTACAAAATCTAGATGGTCTCTCCTTGATACTGGAAACAGGTAATTACTTTCGACATTTATTATAGTGCTTTACAGACTTGCTTTTACGTTTTAAACCAGCTGTTCGTTTAAAACTTTATTAAAAACTAAAGGTTTCATTCTGCAATCAGATAAACATTTAAACTTTATCTGACGGCGCTTATTAGTCCATTCGCTCGAATTTACTCGCCCGAAACGGGCGAATACACACTTTTAAATAACATTATAAATTATTATTATTATTATTTATAATGCATACAATTCAAAAATGCTTAATACATATTTCTGAAGTTGTCCACTCCCCCACAAATGAATTAACTTCGTGCGAGTCATAGAAAAAATAATATTATTTTAAAGTGACTAATAAGTCCCGATGTAAACATTTAAAATTACCCAAAAATACAGCAACACAGTTAACATTTATCTTGCCGGCAACGTGAAACTGTAATAAAATTAGGTAGTAAACTTCAACCGTTTTACAGACAATGATAATACTGTAACACTCTTGTATTTCAGTGTACAAGGCGTGTCGTACGACTTGGCTCGTTTTACAGCATTTCACGGTAAGACATTAATTGGACGAAATAAAATCAAACGCGGTCGTTAATGACACTTGTGTGACCGACTGTACCAGCCAATAGCTTGTCGTAATGAAGTTATAAATGTTCTCTTGTATGTTATTTTGTAAGGGTTTAGTTTGCACTAGCGTCTGTTAATGACTGGCTCGTTTGTTGGATAGAAAAAGATGTCTTTACAGATCTGATGTTAAAATGTATGACACTTCTAGTAGTTGTCACTAAAATTCTCATGTTCAGGAATAGATATTCAGATTCACGGGTTTATAACAACGTAGGTAATGGCAAAGAGAAATCTTTAGACGAAAAAACAAAAGAAGTTGGATTGTTCATCAATTGAGTTACAATTCAGAATTGTTACAAAGAGTATGGAATTTTCTAGCAAAAAAACAAAAGAACTCGGTTTTTTCATTAATTGAGTTGCTAAAGTTCAGAATGAATTAGGGCTGATTTTTTAATCGACAGATAATTGATATTTGTGGAAAAAAATTGTCGTCTGACAGATTTTGTATGGAAGAACTGTCAAAAATTTAAAATTATTCCTCGGATAAAATTATCTGGCTTTGGAAAAATCAGCCCTTAGATGAAAAATGCTTAAATTCAAGAAATATGTCGTTAGTGGGTAGTCAGAAGCCAAAAAGTCTGACAACCAGTCTTACCAAGGGGTATCGTAATACCCAGTAACTGGGTTGTGGAGTTCAGATAGGCAGTCGCTCCATGTAAAATACTGGTATTCAGCTGCATCCGGTTAGACTGGAAGCCGACCCCAACATAGTTAGGAAAAGGCTAGGCAGATGATGATGTCGTTAGTGGTCCTTGCAACTTCGTACTGCAATTTACCTACCCTAATGTTTTAGAGTCACATAAGTAGGATGCAAAACACAGCTATTAAAAAACAAATTATTTCTCAATCGCAAACATTAGCATGAAACACCTAGTTATAAGCATTACTAATGTAATTCAAATTGAAATCAACGATCACACCTTTTCATTTCACATTTAATTACTAAAGAACAAAGACTGGAGCGTTCTTAACGACATTAACTTATTATTCCGCTGATACTAACTTATTAGGAAAATACGATTGCATTTAGATTGAAAATCAAGCCAAGCGAATGTTTTACTACATTTTAAAAGAAAACTCTCGATTACTTTTCAAAGGTAGCAACACTATCGATAATTACTAAAACGTATGGCAACCCTCTTAAGGTGAATGGGTAGTGGTAGACCGCGAAATTCAAATTTTCTTACGTTTTTTTGCAATTTGCAGGTCAGTGACAGGTCGTATCTTGATCAAAATATGATTCGCGACAATAACAGGTACATATTTAGAGAATTATAATCATTAGAATCATTAATACATCTTTCTAAGTTAGATTTCTACCATAAGCACTTTTCAATATGATATTGTTTCTTATGGTAGGTCCAAGTCTAACTTAGAAAATGATTCTAATGATTATAATTCTCTAAATATGTGCCTGTTATTGTCGCGAATTATATTTTTATCAAGATACAATCTGACAACTGCCCTGCAAATTGCAAAAAAACGTAAGAAAATTTGAATTTCGCGGCTACCACTACCCATTCACCTTAAATACGAGATTATAAGCGTATTGTTAAAAGTAATAAGGTTCCGCTTATTTTCGTTCATTAGTTATACCGACAGGGTCAAATTGAATTAGCTGGAGAAACTCCGCAGACGTTATGGGTATCGAAGTCTAAAGACAATAAAATAAAAACAATTCGATGCGCTTTTGTTTGGGGTCAACGACCGCTGGTAGGGTAATTGCTTGAAGTACGAGTTGAGAAAAAAAGTTTATTTTTGTTTGTCGTATTACCCTTCGTTTGTGAAGTTTATACAAAAAAACTGATATTTCAAATAGCTACACTACCAGCTGTCGTTAATCCCAAAAATAAATTCATCCAATTAATTTTATTGTTGTTTTATCATGTTTAGTATCGTCTGCGAAGTTTCGCTAACTAATTTAATTTGACCCTGCAAAATGCTTCGGAGCTGAAACCTTTCACAAATCTAATTATTCATAATAAACAGGTGTTTAATCATAAGAATACGAAGCAATTTAAATTTTAACACCTTATTCTGAAACTTTTGTGTCGAACCCTTACTATTTTAATCGAGATAATTATATAAATCGATACATTTTCGGCTCGACAAAGGCGACTGTCGGCTGTCATAACAAGGTAAACAATAAAGTTATATGATAATGTATTCTAACGCGTCCGATACGCGATAAAATTCGTGAGCGAGTTGTCACACCTCCCTTAATTGAAATTTATGTATACGACTCGAACGCTTTGTATCGAAACGGGAGCCCCTACCAATCGTACCGTCTCGATCCTTTTTTTTATCGAGTCGAGATCGAGATTCGATAGCGCAATCGAGATAGATATTTCTTCTTTAATTGAATCTTTTAAATTAATAAATGTAATCATAATGGAAGAATTAAGAAGTAAAGTTTAAATAATCGAAAGGGATATTACAGTTGGTTTAAATTCAACATAACATTTCACCATTAATTTAAAGAGCATCTTGATAAAACTAATTAACATGACTTGCTTTCACTTTCTGACAAAAATTATAGTTTTTTAAATACCAGTAGCTAGAAATGTGGATTATATGCCACTCGAAGGATATTTAGTACCTACTTATGTACACCTATCATCTTCTGCCCAGCCTTTTCCCAACTATGTTAGGGTCGGCTTCCTGGCTAACCGGATGCAGCTGGATACCAGTATTTTACGTGGAGCGACTGCCGATCTGGCTTCCACAACCCAGTTACTGGGTAACACAATACCCCTTGGTAAGACTGGTTGTCAGACTTTCGGGTTTCTAACGACCCGTAACGACTGCCAAAGGACCACGAATGACAGCCGGGACCAACAGCTTAACGTGCTTTCCGAGGCACGGTGGGTCATTGTACTCATCATTATGAACAACTTTTACTATGGGACCAAACCAGAATTCGTGAAAAAAAAAATCTGTTGTTCCCTACATTTATGTTCGCATAACTCGACTTACCTAATGTATGGATCAGCTGATTTTTTTTTCACAATTTCAGGGTTGGTCCCTAGTAAAAGTTGTTCATAATGAATGAGTACAATGACCCCTTTTAACGATTAAAACGATCAAAATGTAAGGGTGTATAAAGATGGCCAATCATCCACTGACCGACCGCAGCAAACGTAGCTTAACTTGACCGGTCAACCCGTGCGGCTGTTCTTACTTCACCACGAGCCCCTCTACTTATGAGCCTATCTGTTTATTTTTACGCACATATGTAGTACCCTCGATGGTCCGCCCGCAATCGATTAGAAATCGTTAGAAACAAAAGGTAGGGGTCCGAGTTTTCGATTTAAGGCTTTTATTATGCACACAAATTTAAGCTTGGTGTCTGTTTCGGATAGCTTCCGAGTCACTTCCGGAGTAGATTACAAAATGCTTTATTTGTGTACTTACCCAGCCTTATCTTAATTTCTTAATTAAGGCCGCCGCGCGGTGAATTAAGTCATTTTTCGTAATAATGCTTTTTTTAACTTTTCAGTTAAAATTTTGTGTCCAGGTTAAACATTTACATTCGACTTTTATTGTTCTGTTAATTAATTGTGTTTAATATTATCACGATTTAATTGTAAAACTTTTTTACTTTTTTATTGTTTTTTCAACGAAAACTCGGGCGTTTTGCATATTTTTTTTAATTATAATTGTGACTAATACGAAAAGTTTCGTGTTTTTCGTTTGAGTTATAACAGCAGATATTCCTTTAATGTATATTAATTTATTCACACTTTGGGTTAATTATGGGAAATGCACTAAATAAGAATTCATTAAAATGGAAAAAACGGCTTTAATTTACCAACCATGTAGGTACGTTCTTCGAATTTAAAACCAGTTTGCATCGTATTAAGAATCAAATTACAACATAGCATAACATTACGCCAGTTAGGAAGAGGTGTACAGACGCCGCCAGCACATCAACCTACTACAATCTGTCAAATTTCTTTAATAGATTTTCAACTTTACCGCTACAGCATAAGGTTCAAAGTTGATTGGGAAAATTTGACAGTTCGGATAGCTTGATGTGCTGGCGTCTGTACGTACCTATATTAAACAATCATTTCGCCAGTTATGTTTAAGTCCCATGTAATAGGGGGCGAGCCTATTGCCATCAACTGGGCACAAATCTAGACTCCGGGCTGCTGCTGAGAAATTCCTGACGGAAAACCCCAATAACACTACCCGACCCGAGAGTCGAACCCAGGACCTCATGCTCAACAGAACCTCTTGCGACCACCAGACCAAATTGGTAATAAAATTTAGACGACATAAATCAATCTGCATCAATCAATAAATTAACTCAGCGTATCGCAGTCCACTGCTGGACATAGACCTCTCCCAGGCTGCGCCACAACACCCTGTCCTCCGCCTTCCGCATCCAGTCTGCCCCAGCCACCTTCCTTAGGTCTAGCTCCATCTAGCTGGCAATGCTGGCATGAAAACGTATGGTACCTACAAATATGGGTGTTCACCCTTCTCTGAAGGTATTTAATCACAGAGTGATTTCCTTTCTTCCCTTCGAAAATCAATCTCGCCCTACGAACATCAACGAAGAGGTACCTATTCTCGACACCGATTTCGGCGTTGCGTTAAATTTGCATTCGCGAGCACTAGTGATTTCCCATGCGAGCTTGTATCAGCGAGATCTACGGAATTGCCACCCGGCGCCCGCTCTGTATCCAAATCGAAAATCAACTCTTTTTATTCGCTATGTTATTGGGTATGCTTATTCCGTATTCGAGGAAATTCGTAGGGAAATTCGGTGGGAAGTTTGCGCGAGAGTAGAAAGAGTTACAAAATCTTCAAGAAAGCTTAAATATAGCTGTCTACATTCATCGAGTTATTGTTGTAAAACCGTTAAAACTTTAAAGAAACATCATTAATAAAAGCTCCCTTATTGGTACTACATAGAAAATAACCCCTTTTTATTTTATCAAGTACCTGGTACTTGTTGACAGGCGTACGCTGTCTTCCCATACCTACTGTAATTTGAAAACTTTTTGTAATAGCCAATTCTTTTAATAAAAAGAGTAACCGTGGAGTTTCTTGTCGGTTCTTCTCCATAGGAAACGACCAATTGGAACCGTGCACCTAGCTTCTGATGTTTCTCAAATGCCCATGTAGGTTTATGTGAAACAAAATATTTTGATTTTTGATTTTATTTACAAACGATGATTTTAAAGTTAAGACCCGTTTAACCGTTAAAAATGTGCGGTTAAGTAGTCGCTTATCATTACTTAACTTTAAGCAATATTTATAAATAAGCCCCAAAAAATCCAAAGATTGTTGAAATCACAACAAAACACTACCCCATAGTTTATTTGAATTTTTGAACTACTTTTCTAGATGCAATTATAAGAATGCTGTGATGCTGGATATGTGATGTGTATGATGGTTCTATTGGAATCTTCTTCTTAGCGAATCGATAGCAATCTAAATGGACTCAGCCCAGAATTCGACTACTTGTTTGGCGCCATAACCAGCGTCCACCAGAACCTGTAACGTGCAGCTGACAGGACACGGAGGTCACGATATTAAGTGTCCCATCGTTTGTGGAACAACACCACATTAACAAAATTGTTACTATATTATTATGTATACTTAGGTTAAGGTATGTATCTATGGGTCTTTGATACCTGATAATAAATGGTTATTATTATTATTAACAATCCAAGGCGGAGTCGTCTATGAATCTCCACCTGAACAGGTTTTTCTTGCTTCGGCCAACCTGGGTCCGGAGTCTGTTTAAAGACTTCCAGGCTACCCAAGGTAACTCCTGTCCAGGTGGGAGGTCTTCAGCGGATGGGACGAACGGTTTGGGTAAAGAAGCGCTGTCTCGCCACAGCTTCAGTCTTTCGTGTGATGGTTCGCCAGTGAGTGGGACGACACACTTTAAAATAAAAAACTGTTTCGGCTTTTCAGCCTTTGTGGCACAAGGATGTATTAGAATAATAATAATACTATGGTTTCTACTGATGACCGCAAGAAGGTATGGCAAAGCAAGGAGCTTCACGGGCGCTTCTATCGGGCTCTTCATGAGCCCGGTGTAGACTTCTTAGCGTCCGTATCCTGGCTACGTTTTGGTGACATTTTCGGGGAAACTGAAGGTTTTGTCTGTGCAATTATGGACGAAGTTATCTTAACGAATAACTACCGGAGACATATTATGAAGGACGGGACGGTTGACGTGTGTCGGGCATGCCACCGTCCGGGTGAGTCTATCAGACATATTATCTCTGGTTGTTCTCGTCTGGCTAACGGCGAGTACTTGCACAGGCATAACCAAGTAGCTAGGATTATTCACCAGCAACTTGCTTTGAAATATAAACTTGTGGATTCTGAGGTACCGTACTACAAGTATGTGCCCGACCCAGTTCTTGAAAATGACCATGTCACATTGTACTGGGATCGGTCTATCATTACTGACAGGACTATTGTTGCCAATAAGCCTGATATAGTGGTGATAGACCGATTAGCGCGCCGCACAATGATTGTCGATGTTACCATTCCACATGACGGGAACCTCGTGAAAGCTGAGAAAGAGAAACAAATTAAATATCTCGACTTAGCTCACGAGGTTGTGGACATGTGGAATGTGAGCTCGGCTATCATTGTGCCGATTGTCGTATCGGCCAATGGACTGATGGCCGAAAGCCTCGATCAACATCTATCGAGGCTTTCGTTAGGCGGTTGGATCAAGGGCCTGATTCAGAAGGCAGTACTCCTCGATACGGCTCGCATTGTGAGGAGGTTCCTGTCTCTGGAGCCCTAACCACCGGTAGCTTGGACTCTGCTCCCGACACCGGCGGATAACTATTTTTTATATTTTTAAATGTTTTTTTATACTTATTTTCTTAAGAAATATTTAAAAATGTAATAGAATAAGGCATGTAAATTAATAAAGGAGATAATACTACTATAACAATGGATTTTTCCTGAAAGTCGTCATAACTTGACTTCTACAAACCTACAGTCTATTCGTTTACTACAATTTAATTAACACGTTAACCAGAATCCGCTCCCGTTTAACCCGCGTTCAAAGAATTTTGCATATCAAACGTAGGCGTAAGATTTTATTGCGAAGGGTTCTATTCTCAAGAATTGAATTGAGTCGAGTGGCGACAAAAGAACGGTTTTCTAATAAACCGTTAGAATCATTTACATTGTACCAGAGATTTCTTTGTAGGTTTTTTATTTGTATTCTTTGACGTAATAGAGGCTGTTTGGGGGATGAGGTCGATGAAATTGGTCTGGTTTTTATAGTTTATTAAGTTTTTATTATTATATAAGGTCTGTTTTAGATGTTATTGTGTCGATGAAAGAAAGACGGCAGGGTGAAGTTTTGGCTCTTAGTATTAGTTAGGTATTAATGTATAACTTCTCAATAAAAAGTTAATTGAATGTTGTATTTAGAGAGGATCATTGTTTAAAAGTGATTCAGATGTGAAAATGTATTAATCGTCAGTCTTTTAAACGTCAGTCATATTTTAAAAACTAGATGAAGGGCGTTTTCTTGTTTTCGAGTTTTCTGACAAGAAAAGCCGAAACAAACTCGGAGGTCACAGTCTCTTTTAAAGTCCAGACATAATCTTGGTCAGATCATGTGAGGACCATGTAGATAAGTGTCTGAAATAGTCTTATGAAGAAAAAACCACACAGATTTGAGTGCACGCATTTGTCAGTAATATGATTAATAGGTACTGATACTAGAAAATAAAATTGTCCAATTGAAAGCAAGATTGCACCATCGCATCACATCGCCAAATTAATTCCTAAAGAAAAATAGTTTCTGAAATATCAAACAGATAAAAGCTATGGTGAAAAACGCAGCATAATGTAATAGCCTTAAAGCGATATCACTAAAGCTGGGGACACATAACACTGAGCCTGACTGACAAACATTATGTTAATGTGCACGGTTATTAACTTTGTTTGTCACTGAATTGAGAACGTTTAACATAGGGATACCAGTATCTGGGTTGTGGATGTCAGATAGGCAGTCGCTCCATGTTAAATACTAAGAGGAGGAATGGCTTTCATTTTGACAGTTCAAAAACATTCATTGCGTTATTTACGTTGTTGAGCAGACACATTTTTCAAACATATGAAGCAATGGGTAGGCAATGTCTTTCAAAATGATTCGGATTGTGATTGATAGTGTGTTACGAAATTAGGGTGCCGGTTATCCTGATGAAAGCCGATTCCAAGATAGTTGGGAAAAGGCTAGGCAGATGATGATAATATAGGGATGTTTATAAGTTTGTTTTAAAAACAGCAAGCGTGCTTAGGCCTTTTATTTCATGATTGTCTTGGAACATATGCTCAACTAGCTTCTGCCCGCGACTTCGTCCGCGTGAAATGTCACCCTCTCCCATTCACCCTCTTAGGGGTGAATTTCGAAAACCCTTTCTTAGTGGATTATTTTTTTATTAAAATATTATTAGATTACTCTTCACAAAGAACACATCCCCCCATGTCTCTAGGACCAACGGTTTAGGCTGTGCGTTGATATATCAGTCAGTCATGACTTTGAATATTATATACTATATAAAGACTATCAGCTATTCTAACTCTGAATTTTAAACAATGGCATTTCCAAGTAATTTTACAGTGAACTTATGTATAAATATCAGCCAAATCTGGTTAAAATGAGATTCCAACAAGGCTTCTGAAAAAGCTGCTTGACTTTTCATCATTCAAAGTATCCAATGTTTTAAATTATCAATGTGCTTTACTTCATTAGAAAGTAGGATACACCGAGACCTCGTACAAACATCTTAAAAGATATGTGCTAAATGAGACATCTCTACCTCACTTATGGAGAAGTTTCTAACATCAACTTAGAGATCCTTAACTAAACTTAAAACATCCGTTTATCTAACAGGGCCTGAAAAGGCCACTTTGGGAGAATCATAAAAGGATAACATTATGAATCATAATGGACAGTTAACTGTTAAGTTCATCGTATCAAATCCCATTGGTGAAAGATATTTCAGTTATTTTTTTGTCTGTGATAAAATACCAATCAATCCAATCCCAATCTCTTTGATTATACCTACGTAGTGCAGCGAAAAATAGAAAAACACGGACTGTCTTCGCCATATTATAATTCATAATGTTATCCTTTTATGATACTGCCAAAGTGGCCTTTTTAGGCCCCCAGAATCACAACAAAGCACAATATCTCAAACACACATTTTCATAAACACACAGAAAATACAATTGGCATTTAGAAGTCGAAGAAAAAACATTCAACCTCTTTCAGAATCGCTTCTGATCAGAATAATATCGCCGTATATATGCGCCGGAGCACATTTAGTACCTTTCAGTGTATTTTGTAGGATAAAATGAGAAATCTATAGCTTATTGTGATAGCGGCGATGATAAAACTCGTCTATATGAGGTGAATAAAATTTGATTATATTGCTGAGTGTATCAAAGGCTTTTTGGTTGAATTCTTGTGACTTTTTTTTCTGAGATTGTAAGTAGATATAGTTAATGTTCATCTTATTACTATTTTACCATATAATAATACGTATATCTTTATGAATTATTTATAGAAATACACTACAGGATTAAAGATAATAACAAACAAGGCACTAGTCAAAAGAAAATCGATGAGATTGTTTCGGGATATTGCTATTGCATTGCTTCATAATTATGTGCGAAAAAAAATTCTGCTCAACAACTTAAATAACGCAATGAATGTTGTTGAACTGTTAAAATGATGATAGTGTGTTAAGCACTAACTCCGCTGGTAATGATTTAACACTAGAGTCCCCTCCTCACTATTTATTTTTTATTTTTTTTTATTTAAAGGAACACCAAACAGTTACATTATAAGAACTTACAACTAATTTAACAAAAACAATTTAAGTAATAATATACCTAACCCACAACGCTGTCCACAGGTAGACAAAATAGTGTAGAAGAAAAAAAAAGTGTAATCGCTAGAAGTTTTAGTAGCAGTATGTGCATTGATTAGTTGTATAATAAGTAAAAATAAAGTTTAAATTTAGACAGAAATGTTAAGATATATAGGTAATTAAGTAAGACATTAGTAGGGTAAAAATAACTAAATTAAATTCTAACATAACTAAAACTATACAGAAACTAGAAAATAGCGTCGAAAAACTCATCCGCATCGCTGTCGACTGGTAATGTACCCAAGAGACTGGCGGCATTACCACGTTGTATGGCGATGGAAGTGTCAACCAGCCGTTTACCAACACTTCAACCAGACATTAGTGAGGTTGAAGATTTTCAGATTTATTAAACAGAAAATAGATCCTCCTTGGCAAAAGATGAGATGATGAGATGTCATGTAGAAGTAGATATTATCTACTTCTACATGACATACATCTTTTGCTATACCATACATATTATGTATGGTCTAGCATTCACGTTCTTCGGTCAGTTTTTTTTCAGCAGGAGCATCGAATCACCTATTAAAACTAGGACACTACTTTCTTAAAACATAATCGATACATATAACATTATAAATTCGAAAGTAACTCCGTCTGTATGTTACCTTTTCACGCCTAAACCACTGAACGGATTTTGATAAAATTTGGCAGAGAGACAGATTTCATCCTGGGGAAGGTCATAGGATAGTTTTTATCCCGATATTCCCACGGTATCAACATTTACGCGGGTGAAACCGCGGGGCGCTGCTAATAATATATAAAATAAACTAAACAATTCCAACCACAACATACTAACAATACATTACGACACCAAGACCTCATAACTTAACACGCGCTCGTCATGACAGCGAGTGTAACACCTTACGCCCCTGTATGATACACTGCCCGTCACTTCCGCCACTTCCGGCTGACGCCCCCCTCCTCAGAATTTTGTAAACACATTCACAAACGTAAACATGCAGTTTACAACATTATCGCGCACATAAATAGTTAGGGGTGTTTGTTTATGCTGTTCGGGTGGCGTCCCCTTTCTTATGTGAGTCGATAGGTACTTGTGAGGTATGTGGTGACATCTGTCAGGTGTGTTTGGATTTTTAAGTGAATTTGACATCATTAAAATTAATATTTAATACGGAACCTTAAACAAAAAAATATTTAAAGATAGCGCCTAAAATATCAGAAAGAGTCGTCAAAATAAAATAATAATCGTTTATTTATAAAAGGGACCCATTTACCTACTAATTAAAATAAAGCACAGTTGCTAATTTGCCTGAACTAGGTTGAACCGCCATCCATTAAAGTAAACGCCATAGATATCCGTGGTAAACGCCATCCTGAATTTCAAACATTGGACAATTTGAATTTGCCAACAGATAGTTGCGGATTTTCCTATCTGTTATATGTTCGGGTTTGTAAACGAACATATGCACCAAAGATGCATGACTTCTTTCCTATCACAATCCACCAAAAAAAAAGATAATGTTATTTTAATGCTATTTTTTTCCAACTTCTATTTGAAGTTGGAAAAAAATAGCATTAAAATAACATTATCTTTTTTGAATTTTTGAATTTTGAATTTTTTACCACTTTTTCATACTGAATATATTTTATTCAGTATGAAAAAGTGGTAAAAAATTCAAAATTATTACTAGGATAAAAATATCTGGCATTATTTCTCGGATATAAATATCTGGCGTTGAAAAAATCAGCCCCTAAAAAAGTAAGTAGGTCTTTAGTCGATAGTATGCCAACTACCATTTTCCCCAAAGGCGCCATGAAAGCATAGAGCCAGCTGTACTGCCAAGAACAAAAGGTTCATCTTACAAGCCTACCCGAGGTCTATGAATAGAGCAGCCTACAGGCTACAGGCTTGCAGCTTGCAGGCTATCTTTACAGCCCAATGACCGTGTCGGCTCTAACGCTAGGAAATGTGCGAATATTTGAAAAAGAGTGTTGGAAATGTACCTAATACCTACTCCATTTAGAAGTTTGCCTTTATCAGTATGGTATTCACCAATCAGAAGTTGTTATGGCATACGGCATGCAAGCTGATTGGTGAATACCATAATGATATGCAAGCTACTTGCATATTTTTGTGCCAGCTACTGGCATGTGTATCCTTAGCATTATAGGTACAGGATGGGTAAGGACATAGTGATTTAAGGGAGTGTAGTACCTCTACTAATGAAAATGTTCAACATTTACCTGCAAAGGGATCAAATCGAATTAAATCTTGTACCGGTCACCCTGTATTTTATACACAATTTAAAAGGAGCATAAAATAACATCACACAAGCACCCTACACACTATCAATCTCAATCTGAATAATTTTGAAGGATATTGCTAATCCAGTGCTTGATTTGTTCGAAAACTTTATCTGCTCAACAACGTAAATAACGCAATGAATGTTGTTGAACTGTCAAAATGAAAGCCATTACTACTGTTAGTTTGTTACGCAATTACGCCGCTGTAATCCACGAAGGGTTAGAGAGAAGTGTACCTACCTACCTATCCACATTAAAAAGAGCCATTCTTACTTACTTGTAAAAAACATAAGGTACCTACCTATATGCTTTAAAAAAAGACTACACAAAATGGTAAACAAAGAAATCACAAATATTACGGAAAACATTAACTTACATGAACATAGATTGCACCTGTCTCTATCTGTAAAACAATATCTACCCTCCAGTAATCCCAAAACCCGATACTTTTACTAACGTCAAACAACAATTGTTCTGTATTTAAAAGTGACATAAAAACAAGATGGCTGCCTATTAGGGGTGTGAGAGAAAGCCTTGGGTTCCCCATGGGTGCCAAGCGAGCAGTTTATAGCCCCGAGCTAATATTTGAGGGACGATTAAGCCACTAGGATTTATTGATTGATGGGAATCTGATATCATGGGTACAGAGTAGTGTAGGGGCTGCTGAAATGTCAAAACCTTGGTATAGTACAAAACTATCCATACTAATTATACATATTAGAAATGCTAAAGTGTGTCTGTCTGTTACCTCTTCACGCTTAAACCGCTGATCCGATTTAGATGAAATTTGGTATAGAGATATTTTGAGTCCCGGGAAAGGACATAAGATAGTTTTATCCCGATATTCCCACGGGATCGAAACTTACGCGGGTGAAACCGCGGGGCGCTGCTAGTTAGATATTAAATGCGAACAATATCTATTTATTCACAATGGTGCATCAACATCAAAAAAAAAATATTTCACATAAACCTACATGGGCACTTATGAAACGTCAGAAGATAGGTGCACGGATCTAATTGTTCGTTTTCTATGGAGAAGAGCCGACAAGAAACTCCACGGTCCAGCATCACATAAGTTTAGTCGCTTTACTTTGTATAATTTATTTCATCACCACTGCTCTCAAAAACGGTGAAGGAAAACATCTTGAGGAAACGGGCATGTCCAAGAACCAAAAATTCGAAGACATGTGACATATAACAACCCGCACTGGGCCCGCGTGGTAGATTACAGATTTTGGTGGCCCATTCCGTCTCACAGAGAGGAGGCCTGTGTCCCAGCAGTGGGAACGTTATAGGATGATTAATATGCTATTAGTTGTGGTAGACTTTAGGGCAACCGTCAGTGTCTACTACCCACTTCAGTGAACACAAGTTTTTATTGTTTGTCTGTCACTCACAAAAAAGGTACAATATTTTTTTTTTACTTAAATTTAATTTTTGTTATGTAAAATCTATGGATATTCACTAAATCATATCATCATCGTCTACCTAGCCTTTTCCCAATCATGTTGGGGTTGATTTTGACTTCCAGTCTAACCGGGTGCAGATGAATACCAGTATTTTACATGAAGCGACTACCTATCTGACATCCACAATTCAGTTAGTGGGTACTCATAATACGATAACCTTGCTAAGACTAGTTGTCAGACTTTCGGGCTTCTGACGACCCGTAACGATTGCTAATGATCCACGAATGGCTAAATGAATTCCCTAAATATGAAACTGATTTCTCTACCTGTACCCTACTCTGTATTTCGGCGACAGCTGAGCCCATAAGCGGTCCTACTTTGTCGTAGTATTAAAACAATTAAACACATTAATACATTGCAAACATAACGGTAACTTCGTGTGGGAAGAACCACATTTGTGGAAAAAGTAGTTTACGTAGCGCTCTCCCTTTTTTGGACGAAGACGGATTTCTGTTTTTTTGCCTTTTCTAAGCCTTTGTGCAAATATTTAAGTTTATTTAGAGAGAACAAGTGAAATAAGGTGATTTGAAATAAAACTGCCTGAAGTATGAGTGGGCCGGACGTCGTGCGAATGCAACCGGAGAGATGGGCAAAGATCGTCAGTCACTAGACGCCAGAGGGAGGACATCGCCGTCGAGGAAGACCAGAGCGAAGGTGGCGTGACGATCTGATAAGGTTTGGGTCAACATGGCTAGAGATCGCGCAAGATAGGGAGGTTTGGAAGGAAAAAGGGGAGGCCTTTGCCCAGCAATGGGACACAATATAAGTTAACAAAAAAAAAAAACTTAGGTTAACTATGAAGGTATACCTATGAGTAAGAATGAAAATGGTTGTTCTTTAGCTGTAAACCGTCTTGCAAGAAAACGAAGTTTTTTTCGGTGTTACTGTTACTAACAAATAATGCCGGATTTTGTGGAAATTGGAAGCATTTAAGACCAAAAAAGGTGAAAAGATGAGTTAAAATATAAATAGATTTAAAAATTGCCAGTCTCTTGGGTACATTATCAGTCGACAGCGATGCGAATGAATTTTTGAACGCTATATTTTAGTTTGTGAATAGTTTTAGTTAAGTTAGGATATAATTTTGTTACTTTATTAATTAGTTAGGTATAAGTTTTTATCACCGTACCTACATATTATTTTAATTCTGATTAAATAATATAGAAATAAAATTAAAAAAAACTGGCCAAGAGCGAGTCGGACTCGCACACGAAGGGTTCCGTACCACAAGGCAAAAACACCGAAAAAAAACACGTTTGTTGTATGGGAGCCCCCCTTAAATATTTATTTTATTTTGTTTTTAGTATTAGTTGTTATAGCGGCAACAGAAATACATAGTTTGTGAAAATTTCAACTGTCTAGCTATCGCGGTTCTTGAGATACAGCATGGTGACAGACAGACGGACGGACAGACAGCGAAGTCTTAGTAATAGGGTCCCGTTTTTACCCTTTGGGTACGGAACCCTAAAAGATGTCATTATGGGGGAAGCTCTAAGGTGGCCCGCGAAATTCAAATTTTCTTACGTTTTTTGCAATTTGCTGGTCAGTATTAAGATGTACGTTGATTAAAATATGATTCGCGGTCGTAACAAACATGTATTTACAGAATTATAATCATTAAAGTCATCAACACAACTCTCTAAGACCATGTAATCCCCAAATGTCAAGATTTCATGAAATAGTCATTCTTGGGGATTACATGGTCTTAGAGAGTTGTGTTGATGACATTAATGATTATAATTCTGTAAATACATATTTGTTACGACCGCGAATCATATTTTAATCAACGTACAACTTAATACTGACCAGCAAATTGCAAAAAACGTAAGAAAATTTGAATTTCGCGGGCCACCTTAGCGCTTCCCCCTTAAAGAGCTTTAATTTTAACCAATGCAAAAAAACGCCGTTAAACCCATCCGTATCTACTAAAAACCTTATCAAATTACATTCGCCAATAATTTCGAACTCCAAAAACAAACAGAAACCGATCAAACATTGCAAATCTGTATCACTCAGGGTCCAAGGTGTTCAAATATTAGTTCATCTTTCGGCAAAATGAAAGGCGAGATGATTGAGCGAAGCCGCCGACTGACAGTTTTGAATTACAGATTCTGAAGTGGCGCTTACTTACGTGAAGTGGCGCTTTTGTAAAAACTTGCCGATGTGGAGATGAGGCGCTGTTTTTTATGAAGGAGGGTGTTTTTTTGTAAGTGCGTTTAGTTTCGTCTTTTACTAAAGTGAATCCAGGCTTGGTTTGGTTTATAATAATAGGTACAGTAGGCGGCACGTGAGGGGCCCGTGGATAAATAATAACAGACGCACAGGTCGATCGTTCAGTTTAAGCTACGCTTGCCGCGGTTGGTCTGTGGATGGGTGACCATCTTTACATACCGTGACCCCTCCGTGTCTCGGAAAGCACGTTAAGCCGTTGGTCCCGGCTGTCATTCGTGGATCTTTGACAGTCGTTACGGGTAGTCAGAAGCCCGAAAGTCTGTCAACCAGTCTTACCTAGGGGTATCGTATTTCCCAGTAACTGGGTTGTGGAGGTCAGATAGGCAGTCGCTCCATGTAAAATACTGGTATTCAGCTGCATCCGGTTAGACTGGAAGCCGACCCCAACATAGTTGGGAAAAGGCAGGCAGATGATGAGTAGGCGGCACATTAGTGACCTTGATCAGGCCCCTAATTGCGTAACACTTTCAATCACACTCTGAATCATTTTGAAGGTATTAAGAGGAGCAGAGGATATTATGGAGGCATTTTGATGAATGTTTTTGAACTGTCCAACTGCCATTGCTACTGCAGCCCACAGTCCCATCTAATAATTGTGGTTAGATGGCACTTAAACATAACTGGCGAAATGTAGGTGTAAAATTTCACCCTCTTAGAGGTGGAATTTCGAAAAACCCTTTCTTATTGGACACCTACTCTTCACAAAGAACACACCCTCCAAATTTCATGTCACTAGGACCAGTAGTTTAGGCTGTGCGTTGATATATCAGTCAGTCAGGACTTTGAATTGTATCTAAATAGATTTAGGCAATTGTTGCCAGATAAAATTTCAAAGTCCGGGTTTCTGCTGAGAATTTCCCAGTAGATAACTAACGTTTTTCCCGGACTATAACCCATGATCTAAACGCACGTTTATAAAGGTATTATAATTATTGTTACGGGAAAAGATTTTTAATTAATATATTTACGTTATTCTAATAATATGTGTTTACTTTAAATAACAAAATGGATACATCATTCTTAGTAACATGTTGTCGGCGAGATAAAAGGCCTTCTGTGGCGCTAAGCGCATGCCACTCTTGCGCATATTGCACAAACACGTCATCCACAACACTGTTGGCGACACACTCAGCTTTAATTACTTCGTTAATTCCTATAAGGAAGACAATAAAATGAAAAAGGCTTAATAAACTCTTTGATTATAGATACTTTTTTGGCGTTTTATTTAGGTAGTTAAAAGCGCATGCGTTAAAATAATTGTACATGATATCGTTTCGGGTATTATTGGACAATAATATCGTCACATTAAATGGAGGTATTAAAATGAAAGTTTTTTTAGGGATCAGCATCGTTTTTCTTCGTCTTAGCGCAATAATTGGCTGAATCAGCTGGCCGATTTATTCGACGTTCAGTACAAAAATATAAAATACGAAATCAATAGAAGAAAAATGGAAAGACGGAAAGGAGGCTTTTGCCATGCAGTGGCACTTAATAGGCTCATAATAATAATAGAATATAGAAAAATACTTTTTAGTAGCAGAGTGAACAATCGCAAGAAAACCGCTATGGCAAAGAAAATTAAGTATTTTTATGACCTAAATAAATTTTACGTGTTTTAGACCTGAGCGCAATGTCGGATAATCAGGAAATTATTATTTAAATAGGTACCAAAATCTTCATTGACGACACTGTGTATAATAAAGAAAATGCATTATCACAACAAAAAAATAATATTTTAAGCCCACAAGCTCTTCATAGAGTAAGCCTCACTATAGCGCCAGGAAACAGTTGCAGTAAAAAATTATCTTCATTCAATATTGACACAAGCTACAAAGTTAAGAGGCGCAGTGTTTGTCGGGATTACTGCATTGTAGCCCATGGGAACAATGGGTAGGATTACATTCACACGTTAAGGCGAAAGGAAAATGGACTTAAGTTATTAGCCGATAATACAATTTTATTAATTTACCTTTCTATTTTTAGAAAAAAAGATTCTAGAAGGACATAATTATACTGACCTTGTTGGTGATGTTCTTCAGAAACGTCAGGTGCGTGTATGATCAGATGTATGAACGTAAACGAAGCAAAAGCAGTATGTAAGAATCGTAGCATTTGGCGTCCTGTAGTTTCTACCTACCCCCATGGGAAAGGCTTGAAATTTTGTATAATATAATCAGTCTATAATGTTTCTACTGCGGGACACAGGCCTCCTCTCGGTGAGAGGGAGTGGTCTATAATCTACCACGCGGACAATGTGCGGGTTGGTAGATGTCACATGTCGAATTTTTGGTTTTATGTCATGCCGGTTTCGTCACGATGTTTTCCTTCACCGTTTTGAGAGCAATGGTTATGAAATAATTTACACAAAGTAAAGCGCCTGAATTTTGTATGTTATGTATGAATTGTCATTCGAGACCATAACAGAACATTTTTAGTCTGGTTTGTGAGAGGTCTCTAAACGCGAAACGTTTTGATTTGATCTTGAAGTCGTCTAAACTCTTAGGACAGCATAACCTTAGACGATGTCAGCACGAAAAACAGTGTCAACTGACCCTTAACTAACAGCGGTGCTATTCTGTAAAAATCTCACAGAGAAAACTTAGGTGAAGTGAGCGTGGAGTGAACTGTCAATAGTGTCAATTCCTAGCAAAAACAAACTCACTTCACCTAAGTTTTCACGGTGAGATTTTTACAGAATCGACCGGCTGGTGATTCTGTCGGACATTAAAACCTCTTTACTTAATGATTGTAGGTATAGTTGCCTCAACATTATCCCAGTGTTTTGATAGCGGGAAGGTATTTACGACTCGTAAACAAACAGTGGCTGTCTATAAGTTTTGAGTGAAGTGCAAATTAGTTGGAGAGGGGTAAGTAATACGAAGTAATGAGCCATATTGTATGTATCCTCACGTTTTTGCCCCTATGTGGTAGTACAATGAATGCCGACGGTCACCATCTGTGGGACCTACGTAGATTACCTGTATCTAAGTTTTCTTGTTTCGTATGTTATGCACTACCTAGTCAATGTGTAACACCGATCGTGTTTGATCGGTCGAGATCAATTGAGGTTTACAAATCAGAATAATAAGCATTTATTTATTTAATCAGTTACAGGCTGCTATCAAATGACTTACCTACCTACTTAAAAATCTAGAACAGATTTTTTTAAGCTTTGCAAATTCTGAGTAGGTCCCTATAGAAAAGAGATGGAGTTTAACACTTTTCCTAGGAATATGAAATGGCTCAGTAGCGTGGGCGATGTCGCAGTGCCGCGCCGCCCGGTGCGCGCGCCCGCAGCTCGCGCCCGCGCTCGCCCGGCGAGGCGTAATCAGCAGTAGCAGCAGCACAGCGTAGTAGTAGTTCTTAATGAATGATAACACGGTTTGACAGTAACAGTTGTCCTTACTCCCGTTGTATTTTTGCCTGTCTGACAAAGTTAATTAATCAGGAGTAAGGTTCATTCCGATGTATCTTACTACTTTCGGTCGGGCCCGTGTCTTCGTAGACAGAATTAGCGAGTAGGCCACCTGGTTTACAAATACAGTTATTATACGAGACCATGACACCGCGGTGTCTAAGCCACCTTTGAACACGAACAGCCCTCCTTAAGTGAGGGATTTGCCAACATTATCTACGTACTTAACACACCGGATACCCAAGTAGGTGAGTGTTTTAACACAGGAACACAAAAAACTAAGCTTTTAGCGGCTCATTACTTGGTTGACACGTTTTTAAGGCTTTTGAAGTAGGTCAATATTTTGCCGAGGACTGTTTATTAAAATACACTAGCAGCGCCCCGCGGTTTTACCCGCATAAGTTTCGGTCCCGTGAGAATATCAGGATAAAAAGTATCCTGTGTGTTAATCCTGGTTAAAAACGATATGTGTGCCAAATTTCATCGAAATTCGTTGAGGAGTTTTTGCGTGAAAGAGTAACAAACATCCATCCATCCTCATGACAAATGAAATCATCGACACGAATTAAATGAAGAAGTACCTACCTACCTATAGTTCACTTAACAATAGAAAAATAACGGCAAAATAACGACAGCTATTGTGTCTTATTGTTGAAATGACTGCACTTTAGAGATATGTTTTTAATGTAAATGGTAAATACTCGTAGATTACCTACATTTGCTTTGTATTTTTTGTGTAATTATATCGAAATAACGAAGGGATTATTTCCGTTATTTTTCAAATTTTATAATAAATGTACGTACTTAGTTTATGTAACTATTGCTAGAAATAGATCCAGAATATAATACATGAAATCTGCCGCGATTTTAATCACAATTGGTAGGTACTACCTACAAGGCTACAATAAACATGGCGCAGTGCTGAACGTTTGTCTTCAAACCTATTACATTAGGTATACCCACTTCTTTAGGTATAGTGACCCAATATCCAGCCAACAGTTTTCTACCTAAATATGCAAAGAACACAAGCACCACTGTGCAGCCAAATAAAACGTCACACAAAGCTAGAAAGAGACGGCAGTAAAAGTTTGCGCTCATACATTTTCACGTCTATATTCGACAAAGTTACATTTACCACCTATCTTGTGATTTCACACCTTATTACTTAGGTATAAAGTTTAGATTCGTAGTGTAGTGTGGAGTGGGAAATTGGTACGTATGTAAAAATGGCAGTGGCGCGAGTTTTCCGGGCGAAATTGGAAAAATATTCGTATTTTCACAATGGCGCCGAGGCGCGGCGTGCGCCAATTTGAATATAGATTAGAAAATGTGACTACGTGCACTCTAATATGTTTTTTTTAGTGATGTGCTCGGGATTTTGTCGATAGATTGGCAGATTTTAATTGAACGGAATTAAATACTTCGGAACCACACCATAAACCTAGTGTGGATTGATCATAACTTACAAACTGTTAAGTTATAACAGTCTAGAATCCTACATCAGTTCAGCTATACAACAGATAAAAGCTCATATTCAGCTTTGTTGCTAATTCACTCTCTGTATGTAGGTACTTATGATAAAACATGTGTAATAAACCCCGTGAGTTTGTTTTATTTTATTACCCGACCATGGCAACAAAAAAACAGTGACACTCCGGGAGTGCCGACAGAAGTGAAAACAAAACACGAATAGAATACTTTGCCAACACTCACTAACATAATTGTATCGGATTTAAAACCGACTACATCCCGAGGACAGCCGAAAACTTCCGAACGTAGCGCGGTTCCGGTAACAGTTTCCCATCTCAAAAAATGCCCAACGCGCCTAAAGAAGTTTTCACTTCAAAAATGGTTACCCATACCTACGACTGCACGTGCGTATTATATACTTTTCTTAATTGTTTAGCTACTGAGCTACATTCGGACACATTGTGGGCTAAGACCACCACAGCATGGGTCCCTGAAAACGTCCAACGCCATCGCGGAAGAAGACCTGATGAGGGATTGTTCCATATTAGATACACAGTTGCCTTAGAAGGGCCTTCATTCATGAATGCCATTTGAAGTCTTTCGTACGATTCATCTGGTTTCAGGCGACACTTGAAATCGTAAAAAATCATAGCGCGAAAATGTTCCTGGTGCAGACCCATTTTTTAATGAGACACGATAATTTAAATTCTCGCAAACAATGTGGAGGGAAATTTTGAAATTGGAACGGACCTATTTTTACTTACAAATAAAATAATCATATTTTTAAAATAGATTATTACTGGCCAGTCTCTCTTAGATAAAAACTTTTTTTCGCAATACTTTCTGAGTGGCCTGGTATAATATGGTGGATATACTTTGATTTATGTAATTGGTTTGTTAACAAATAAAATACCTATTGGCTCAGGATCTGGTTGAGTGGAAAATGGAAAGGGAGGTCTTTGCCCAGAAGTGGGACAATACAGGCTGATTATTTATTTACTTATTTATACCTAGACGGGAACAATATTATAATTTATTGTTAGTAACTATAACAAATCTTAAAACCTCCTGACAACATGCGACTCCTAACCAAAAATAACATAATCAGCCTATACTATTCCCACTGCTGGGACACAGGCCTAATCTCTGTGAGAGGGAGTGGGCCGTAATCCACCACGCGAGCCCAGTGCGGTTCAGTAGACAAATGTGTCCGAATATTGGTTCTAAGATATGCCGGTTTCCACACAATGTTTTCCTTCACCGTTTTGAAGGCAGTGGTGATGAGATAATTTAAACAAAGTAAAGCACCTGTCTGGGTTCGAACCCACGACCCAATTCATAAGTCACGACCGTTACCACTTGGCCACCACTGCTGCTATTAAACGAAAATAATATCCGTCAATTATCGACATCACTTCACCATCCCTTCAATAAAGCTACGAATGGTAGTACTGTGGGTAATGGATTTCCTGCGCCGCCCACCCTGGCATTCGTTCTGCTATTCCTGCTCACATAATAAAACCCATGGATTGGGCCAATTTATAGCTCATGTATGTATAACTTGTGATGTATGTACATTTGTTTTTTTTTACCTTTTGCAAAACCCCCCCGTTTATGTTTGTAGGGGGAAAACGAATAGATTTCCTTTAATTCGTTTGGTGTTTTGTTAAATTTCGTCTTTGTGTTGTAACTATGGGCATTTAAACAAAAGTAACTCTGTGAAGGAGCTTGTCCGGAGAAGTTCTATCACCATTATTTCTTTCTTACGCTGAACGGCTTTGTTGTGTTCCGGTTTTTAGAGTGGGTATGTCTGCCAGCGGAATATCTCTCATAAAAAACGGTTTTGTCTCAGAGTTGAGAATATACCTGCAGTACCTCCAGTAGGTATTTCAGATGTATTCAAGCGGCGGTAATCACACATATCTATTACGTAGGAGGGCTATTCTCAAATCATCATCATCAACAACAACCCGACTCTACCCACGTCTGAGCATAGGCCTCCCTTTTCAAGTGCCAATACCCACGTTCCTGTGCCAGCGTCATCCAGGTTCTACCCACGATGATAACCATGTCAGCTGCCCATCCTGCCGCCGGACGACTGGCACTTCGTCTCCTAATCCTTGGACGCCACTCGGTCACTGCCTTACTCCACCTGTCATCACAGCGCCGTGGCAGTTGCCCTGCCCAGCTCCATTTTATTTTATTTTATTAGGATCTCCAACAAAGAATAATACACCTTACGTGCTATATTATAAAGGACAAGAATAAAAGTCTACATGTGCTCCCTCAATTATAGGAGTCCACATCATGCAATCCTTATGCCAAGCATGGAACGCTCCATGGCGCTTTGTCATCATCTGCATAGCCTTTTCTCAACTATGTTGGGGTCGGCTTCCAGTCGAACCGGATGCAGCTGAATACCAGTATTTTACATGGAGCGACTGCCTATCTGACTTCCACAACCCAATTACTGGGTAATGCGATACCCCTTGGTAAGACTGGTGGTCAGACTTCTGACTACCCGTAACGACTATCAAAGATCCACTAATGACAGCCGGGACCAACGGCTTAACGTGCTTTCCGAGGCACGGAGGGGTCTCGGTATGTAAAGGTCACCCATCCACAGATCAACTACGGCAAGCGTAGCTTAACCTGATCGATCGACATGTGCGGGCTGTTATTATTTAGCCACGGGCCCCTCCATGGCTCTTTCTGCCCCTCACAAATAGTTCGTGATAATCCAAGAGAAGATGAATCATGATTCTTTGCTCAACCTTTTGTTTGACCGTACCGCGCCCCTCATAGGCCACAAATGCACCTTAACATAGTTAAAAAAAAATAAAAAATAAAGGAAATTGAACATAAAATCGATCACCAGCAAACGAATCACCAATATCGCCAGTAAATAGCATAAATACAATGTTAATACTCGCAGTTTGTACAGCATGACTTTATTTTCATTACAACGACATTTGTTTCGGCTCAAGATGGCGCTCGGGAGACAGTCTCCCTTGTTTGGACAACTTCGAACTTGTTGCTGACCGAGATGTTGGGTTACTGGATGTAATTATACAACATTATTTTTAGTATATGCGAAACCCGAAACACGTGTCTAGTATTTTTATGTAAAGAATGTATGTAAAAAATTCTAAACTGTATCATGAAAAATCACAAAGTTATAAGCTGGTTAAGTTACCAGTTTGTCCGTACAAAAACATGCTCACTCGCGCCGCGCCGTCTTGCGCTCATTGATAATAGTGCCTAGGTACGTAACCGTTCGGCGCGGAGATTGGATAACCTACTTAGTGTCGCTCGGTGTCCAACTTTTAACCTTTTTTAAATATTTTTGGGACAAAATATAACATGGGGTAAAAATTATTACGACCAACGGCTTAACGTGTTTTCCGAGGCACGGAAGGGTCTCAGTATGTAAAGATGGTAACCCATCCATAGACCAACGGCGGCAAGCGTAGCTTAACCTGATCGATCGACCTGTGCGGCTGTTATTATTTAGCCACGGACCTAGGCTAGGATAATTTGGCACTAATTAAATATCACCAAAAAATATATACAGGGTTATTTGTAAAACACCAGCAACCTCTTAAGAGGTCATTGTACTCATCATTATGAACAACTTTTACTATGGGACCAAACCTGAAATCGCGAAAAAAAAATCAGCTGTTCCCTACATTTTGACGAGTTATACGAACATAAATGTAGGGAACAGCTGATTTTTTTTTCGCGATTTCAGGTTTGGTCCCATAGTAAAAGTTGTTCATAATGATGAGTACAATGACCTCTTAAGAGGTTGCTGGTGTTTTACAAATAACCCTGTATATTGGTCCATGTTTCAGATAAAACAATCTTACATTCCTTACCAGTTTAGAGTTACCCCGCGTCTTAATTAATTCATTCGTTTTATGTGAGGCGAGCACAAACAAATAAATTGACCGAAATTACTAGGTCTTTTCGACTTAGTAATTTCGGTCCATGTGTCATCTCTTAAGAGGACCCTAACTTATATTATAAAATGCGAAAGTAGGTAAGTTTGTTTGTTACCTTTTCAAGCCTAATCCACTGAACCGATCATCCTGAATACGTCGTCAGGTGTACAGAAACGGTCATAGGGTAACTTTTATCCTGAAAAAAAGTGCTGTTCCCAAGGAAGACAACAATAATGTTATTATGATGCGAATGGGATCGACACTAATGCGGGTGAAACCACGGGGCGCTGTTAGTCTTCTAATAAGGCACTGTTACTCTTCCAATAGATGTAATATTAATATGATGAAGATTGTCTCACAATCACAAACAGCCTATAATGTTCCCACTGCTGGGACACAGAGGGGCCTGTGCCTCTCTTTAAGGAGGAGTGGACCACCACCAAGCGGGCCCAATGCGGTTGGTAGATGTCAGATGTCTTCAAATTTTTGGTTCTAGGAGATGCCGGTTTCCTCCTTCACCGTTTGGTGATGAAATAATGTACACAAAGTAAAGCGTCTGTCTGGGTTCAAACCTGCGACCTACAACTGGTATGTCGTGGCCGTTGACACTGGGCCACCACTGGTTCTCGAATAAAATGTAATTTAATTAATAGAAAACAAACAGCTCATTTATCAAATTAAATTTCAGTCGACAACATCCATCGGTTTCTTACTAAACTTCAACTACATCCGACGATCTTGCATACTTATCTCTTTTGTTGACTGTACACACTTAAGTTACCTAAGGTTAAATAGGTTAGATCTAATTCTAAGTTACCTAAGGCTCAACTCACACCAAAAGAGCTGCAGCGGAACGCAGTTTCAGTGTCATATGAATTTTAACTTTATTTTCATCACTATAATACTTATTATCGCATGAGAAACTCGAACGAGTCGCGCGGATGCCAGCGGCGCCGCTGGAATTCCGGCGAATTGCCTTCTCTACCGAGCGGTTGCGATAATAAGTATTATAGTAATGAAAATAAAGTTAAAAAATTCATATGACACTGAAACTGCGCTCCGCTTCGACGCTCTTTTGGTGTGATTTGAGCCTAAAGGACCTAAGTCTGATACCTATTTAATTCCTATAATATCGTGCCACATCCAGCACCCGTACATCAGGGCTAGCGAACCCGGCCCTAAAATAAGACATCGTCCTTTCGACTCATATTTATTTTTATTTATTTATTTATGATTATTTGCATGGGCCGCGCTTCACGTGACAGTCGAGGCGCTATTGTTTTCCGAAATAATAACGAGAAACGGCGCTACGTTATATCTTTTTTATTTTATAGTTTTTTTTTTGCTTGTAACCCCGTCACGATACCCTTAGTGTATCCTTAAGGCGGCCATGTATAAATTTTTGATCGTATTTTAACACGTTGACTGCCAGACCACAGACACAATAGAAAATCTATTGTTCGCGGTCACTGGTGACCGTGCTGGCGGTCAAGGTGTTAAAGAGAAATGGCGTTTGAATAGGTATAATAATAACGCTGAATGACGGTAGGAGATGTGTCTCCAGTGAGAGATTGTTCGCGCTGGCCGAGTTGGGGTATAGTTAGATGGCATGTGAATGAGCTGTGTGCGTGATAGAATTGTTAGGGATGTGGTGAAATGGATTAGAATTTTGACAAGACGTTTCATTTCAATATTTGAGACTATTTGCGGACGCAACTTCGTTCGCGTGACATTAATGCCTTTTGATATTCTTTATTTTTTTCTAATATAAAAGTAGCCTAAGTTCCTCCTTATAACAACGCAGAAAGTTCTATCAGAATCGGTCCAGACGTTTCGGAGATTAGCCGGAATAAAAAGACCAAATTAAAAAAAAAAAACCTATGTAACATAGGTATACTCTTATATGCATTTAGTAAAAAGCTGTTATTTTGACATTCCAAACAGTCACATAATTTGTATTAATTTGTATGTAACTATAAATGTAGGTATAGATATAATTCAGCAGCAAAGTTACTACTTATAGACATTTAAGTAGATATGGTTTTGATTCGGTAATAGTTTTTCTGTTATCCTTTACCTACTTCTACCTAAGCCAAAGTCAATGTACCTTAATATACCTAACATATAACTGTAATACAGCATCAACTAGTATATATGTTATGGTATTGTGACTGTTACTGGCGGCCTTATATACCTACTTATATATAGGTATATTATAATGTCAACAATATACTTAAGATAATAAATTGTGCACATAAAAAACATTTAGCTGACGTCCTTGACGACTCAATATGAAAAATAGCAAAGTGTTAATTAATGAGACAATTTCCTTAAAACATGCGAAACGATAAAGAACAGTCGATCCACAGACAAGATGAACAGCGATTACAATAATGAGCAGATGATTCCACAAAGTTTCCCAATATATTCCACTACCCTTCCCTTCCTTCCTTATAATTGGATAAACAAACAGGTGTATACAACCTTTATGCCTTCATGCTAAAGCCGAAATACCTTTAAAATGCTCCGAAACAAAGTAGGTTTTCAACAAAAACTTTATCATCCAACATAGTAGTTAATATCGATAATCCAATATCATCGCACGATAATACCACTTAACGCAGAATTAAGATGGCGGACGCACAATAAATAGTGTTAAAATACCACAGAGCGGCATAATTAGCAACCACACAGAGCGGATTTGGAAATATGCAGCCGAGACACCATAAATCCAATTACAGGTGAATTAATTCGAATAATACGCGGCCATGTTTTTTTTATTCCAAAATAAACAAATCGCACTACTTTTTGTTCTTGCGCACCCGCTAAAAGGCGTCTCCTATAGCGATAAATAACGCTAATGGTTCCGTATATTTACATTTCAAATAACCGTAGAGTAAAAATTCCTTGAAATAATAATATACTCTGATCGCTAGGCAATTGTTTTAAAGAAAATTATTTTTAATTAAAAAGTTTTGCTAACATAATAAATACATGGCTAAGTTGCAATTTTAATACGTAAACCTCTTTATTTCCAGTAAGTTAATTCTAAATTCTAATGTTTATTTCTTATGAACAAAAATCCCCATTAAAATTGTAGTGTTGGGTTTAACTTTGTAATGCGGCGTATCCTTTAAATTTTTTGTTAATTCGTAGCGGGCAGGTAATGAATCGCCGGCCGCCTCATCGTGTCCCCAATAAATACTGGCTACTGGTTAATTGAAACATTATAAAGGAGATCTTATCGCCGCTCGAGCAAAGACACCGCGGACGGAACGGGACCCGATACGTTTTAGGAATGGGTCGTTCAATATTTTTCCTTTTTTTCATTAAATTTTTAATGCCGGAACTTCTTAGAATTTCTGTATCTGTTAGTTTGTAGGTACACGAGTTAAAGATAGTGGGTTTATTAAAACGTTTCGACTTTAGTGCCAGTTGCCACCCACCGAAACACGAGCTCAATGGGTAACAAAGCACTAACTTACATAAAATACAATAAGAGATCACAACAAAAACAATGAACACTTCTCCTAACAAGCCACCGTGCAAAACGGCTGCAAACTTACATTTTCGGTTGCGGACGACCTTATTTCTGCAATTTAGTCGTTAAAATCCGATATATCAAGGGTAAAATAAGTTGGGTGCGTATTAGCAAGCGTCCAATTTATCTTGATCTCTAATTTGAGTGTGCACAATGGTGAGGGTGGGTCTGGTTGTGGTGGTGAGGGAATTATAGTGCATTCGAGATAGGTTAGCGCGAGCGGCGGCGCGAAGAACCCTGCAGCATTATATTCTAATAGGCTATTAACATATAATGCCGCTGATTGGACGGATGCGGAGCGGCAGATGTGACATCGAATGCGCGGAGCAGGTACTGTCAACATTTTAATCGGTTTTGTATTTTATTCGGAGTAAAAGTTGGGAACTTTTAGTCATTCGGGATTTCGGTGTGGTTAATTGCAAGAATGAGCCATCCCGTCAAACGATTAGCCCATGATTACCTAATAGCAGAAGTCTCCTACTAATACAGAGAAGACTCCTTCCTTTAAATATGTATTTAGGAGAAGTCTCCTACAAAAGTTTACAGGCTGATGCAATTGGTTGAAGTAACTATTCTGTGAAAGGCCATCAGATTAAGTACCTATAATAATATGGAATGTTTTCTAACATAGAGCCTATAATTTCAAAACCAGGTAAAATACAGCCTTTCATAATGAATCTTATTATAGCCATTCAATCACCCACACCTATATAAACTAAATCTCTAAATCTAGCGACATATTACAAGATCAGATTTGCAAAGAAAATCGCTCATTGATTGTTATTGCTTCATTTCAGGTGCGCCAGAGGTCGCCAAAGGTTGCGCACGTCTGAAGCCGCGATGGCGCGCGATACGGTAGCAAATAGCGCTACTTTCTCGCGATTCACCTTACCTCACACTAGCTTCTTCACTGCCTAACTCTTATTAACCTATGAAATATTTTACAACAACTAGAAATAAACTTTATTGCTAACAAGTTATGATTCAATTTACTCCCATCATCTTTTGTTTTATAAGCTCTTCTAAAAAGATCACAAGTTAAAATCTGAAAATCCTCATTCCATTTTCAAAGCGACATAAACAGAAACTTACTTCAAATAAAAACAGTTCATATTACGCCACATTAAATTCGATATTCAAATAACGAAGATACAAGCCACGGTTTAACTTGTACTAGGAAAATGTATTTCAATAGGACTAGGAAATTGAGCTTTTGTGATCAGAAAATAGGGTTTAATTTCTATTTATGTAAGAAAGCCGTTGATCGTTTTGATATTAAGGCTGGTATGCATGAAGAGCAACACATAAACGCATTGTGGGTGCACAAGCATGCACCACGCTTTAGTACAACCTAAATAGGGGGTGATCGTTGATGTGGAAAGAGCTCCTTGTATTAAATAAATTAACATAAATAAAAGTAACATTAGTCGGTAATAAATCCTACTTCACACTTCTTGGTCCTGAACGGAACAGTAATAGTCAAAGAGCAAGATCATTAAAACAACTAAAATAATAAATTATTTTCTGATTGCTATTTTCGAATTTATTTAGTTGTCTTGAAAGCGAACAAATCATTTGGAGATACCAATTGTGGTGTGGACAAAAACCGCTTTTGGTCTCAGATAGACATTGAAAAATCAGCATCTATAATTTCTTCTTTCTCTTGCTATATCTATTTGCTACACTAGTAGGTGCTAGTAGATCATTATATGTGCTCAAAGAGACAGTTAATTGAACATCAGTCATATTAATTGATGACAGTGAGGCGAGACTTATTTGACATTGATGAAACCGTTGGTCCCGGCTGTCATTCGTGGGTCTTTGACAGTCGTTACGGGTAGTCAGAAGCCCGAAAGTCTGACCACCAGTCTTACCAAGGGGTATGGTATTACCCAGTAACTGGGTTGTGGAGGTCAGATAGGCAGTCGCTCCATTTAAAATACTGGTATTCAGCTGCATCCGGTTAGACTGGAAGCCGACCCCAACATGGTTGGAAAAAGGCTAGGCAGATTTATTTATAACAGCTTAAACTACCATTACAGGGTTTTACCCTAATGCGACAGTTAAGAACTTAAACTAATAACTAAAGATAATGATGATGATGAAGGCTTTTATTTCATAATCGAACATTCGTACAGCTTAGTTATGTTATGAGCTATGCACACAAATTCATATACTCCCAACACACACATACATATCTCCCTCCTTTTCTTTTTCTCCCTTATATCATCATCATTAGGCCATAGCAGCCCACTTGGGGTGTCCGTGAGGCCTCGTCCCAAGTTCCGTCACTACACCCTCCGAGGTACTCCGTTTTCCGGATCCAGTCCGTGTTCAGGAACTAGCTGTCTTTTAAGATCGTCGGTTTATCTAGCTGGAAGGCATCCCACGCTACGATGGGTACACGGCCTCCACTTGAGGACTTATCTACTTCAAGGGCCACGGGCCCTTATACAAACGTAACCAACTTACTGCTACTTCAGCTTGCCAACTCTGCAAGTCGGTTACCCCAGTTATATTCCGGACATTTTTACCTCTCAGTACAAAACCGAAAAATGTCATCCAGTTTCGTGTGCAGAATCCTACTCCACTCTATACCACTGAAACCGCATCGTGTGCGACAGAAATAATAGGCTGGCACACTGGGAGGTATTGAGACATCACCCGGTATTAACTGCTGATACCGCCCCACCTCTCCCCTCCCCCCTGCGTGCCCGCGCCCGCGCCGCTCGTTATACGAACCTGTTAGTTCGACGCTAGAATTAGATCTTGTTAGCCGTAATTAGGTATCGTTGGTTGGGAAAAATTAAGGGTTGGGATCTAAGTGACGTGTGTGTTTTGTTGTTTTTAAATTTAATATACAAGTAACAATGGACTCAGATAATTATGTCTCAGTAACAGTATTTCCGAAACACAGCCTTAAAGTTATGAGAAACCCTGCTACAAGCTCAACACTGATGTCGAAAGTTTGCAGCAGCGATTCAAATACAAGCAGTCCAGTCTGATTTCCATTGTAGAGATCATCTTTTATTTATATCTTCTTTTGCTACAGCATAATCAGCCTAGATATAATGGTTCCACTGCTGGGACACAGGCCTCCTCTCTGTGAGAGAGAGTGGGCTGTAATCCACCACGCGGGGCCAGTTCGGGTTGGTAGATGTCACATGTCCTCGAATTTTTGGTTCTAGGACATGCCGTTTCTTCACGATGTTTTTTTTTTTTGCGGATGGGAAATCATCAAATGACCCTCAACCCACCCGTGTTCCTTCCTTAGCCCTTTATGTTCCGGGCCAGCGGTAACCCTTTCGGACAATCCCGCTGACCCGGCAGAAAGCGCCTGCCTGAGTTCGTACCCACGATCTACAACAGAGCTGCGACATCTTCTCTTCTTTTGCTAGTTTTTACTTAGTAGGTTTGGCTTGCCAATTCAGAAGCATTAACTGTTCAATTTTGTGGCCTGAAGGACTCGCCTTCTAGTCGTTTCGTTGCTTCCTAACTATTGGTGATTGCGATCTCATTGTGTTTTAATCAAGGGAAGACAATCACCCTTATTGTGTAAGACACAACATTCACACAATAATTTTGAAGGATATTGCTAATCCATTGCTTCATTTGTTCGAAAAATTCGTTTGCTCAACATAGTAAATAACGCAATGAATGATGTTGAACTGTCAAAATGAGCGATTTAACGATCAAATGGATGGTATGAAGGGAGCGCCACGCTAGTAAAGTAACTATTATGATCTTTATATATAAAATGGTAAACTGACTGACTGACTGATTGTTGATATATCAACGCACAGTCTAAACCGCTGCTCCTAGAGACATGAAATTTGGAGGGTGTGTTCTTTGTGAAGAGTAGGTATCCACTAAGAAAGGGTTTTTCGAAATTCCACCCCTAAGAGGGTGAAATTTCACGCGGACGAAGTCGCGGGCAGAAGCTAGTTCTACAATAAAACAATTACACTTATTTATATAAAACAATAGTCGAGTAGGTACTTTAGGACCCGACTGTACCCGTGCGCAGACGCACACCCCCCCCCCCTCCAGTGTCGCTCAGCGTTCTTTTTACGTGACGACAGCTGTAGGTAGGTACTATTAGTGACTTACGCAATTACCCCGCTGAAGTCACGGTTTTTAGCACTTTATAGTGTTTACAAACCGAATAAACATATTCAGGGTCCTAATGACATTACTAAAGCTCCATCATCGATCAACAATCAACCAGATTAGAACACAATTAAAATAATGTGCCAAACTACTTAGCCAAAACTCAACTCACATATTTGCATAACGAATCACCTCAAATTAAAAACACATGCCTTGAACACACCAACCAGAAATCGAACCCGTTACACCACTTAAAGAAACACCTTTTCTTTTCGCAGCACAGTAGCTGAAACGTAACATATTAACCCTCACTTGGGTAAGATGGCTCAATCTGGCTTAATTATTCAAAAGCCATTAAAAGGAACGGCTTTTAGCCACTAATCGCGTCGTTTCCGCCACGCCAGTAATTATCGCTCTCAGAGTCTTTACACCAACTTTATTTATCTCGCCGACGATGACGTTCGTTTTTTTTCTACAATTTATTCGGTTGGTAGTACTGCGTTTTTGGTGTGGATAGATGTGGGTGTTCTGTGGTTGGTATACATGAGGTATCTAAGAAAGGAATGATAACCCCTTTATTCATAAACATTGCTTAAAGTTAAGTGGTGATTAGCAACTGTTTAACCATACATTTTTGACGATTTAACGTCACGTAACTTTAATCATCGTTTAAAAATAATCCCCGTACTGTTTTAGAAAGAATAAATATCATCCCGAACCCCGATCTTCGCAGAGTGGATGAGTGTAACCGAGAATGGACTTAATTGAGGCTATGTCCAGCATTGGACTGCTTTGAGCTAATACACACATTCACAACTAATGATTTTTGTGTAGTACGCACCTAACGTTTCTAAAGAACATCAGCAATAAGGTCACTATATTACGTCCTTCCAGGGCGTCCCCTCCCGGCGTTTCCACTCACATCTGCCTTATTAACATTTGGATTTGCTATCCAAAACTCATTTCGCCGCTGTTAATCAGCCATGTGAACTATCTTAGCTGGCATCGCGTCACAATCCTTTCTACTGCGGTCTCTTAGTTCTATTAATATTTTCAGGACTTCATAAAACTTTACCCTTTCTACCTACAGCACACAAAAAACTTCTCCTAATGTACATACTACCACTCTGATTCACTCCATGTAAGCCCACCAAGTATTTTCTATTAAGAAGCGCTAACAGCATTAGTAAAACATGTTAAAAATACTCTTCCGTTGACATCGCGAGTGGCGCCCCCACCATGGTAGTAAGATGCGTCGGCGCATACGTATGTCACTGTAAATTGCCATGAGATGAGTTTTGTTAAGCATACCTAAGCATAATTATTAAGCTTTTTAGATTGTGCATGTACCGACGCCAGCACATCAAGCTACTGCAATATGTAAAATTTCTTGTAAAATTTCATGTGGCTAAAGCTTATGGTTCAAAGTTGATTGGGAAAATTTGTCAGTGCGAATTTTTGTGTCTTTTTGCACCCGAAATAAATGTTACCTACATCTATCTCATTCATAACACAGGTAAAATACTGCAATAATTTTAAGGTTTTTAGAGTCTGCCTAAACTTGTGTATTTATGTGTCTCTTTTGCATCCAATAAATGTTTATCTAAGTACTTATTTGATCTATCAAATCATCGAGCTACAGGTGAAATTTAGCTCCGATCGAAACTTAGTCATAAATTGTCAAGTCTACATCATTGTCACTTCGGCACTCCAGACGATGTCAGTGTCATGGCCGGCTCTTAAACGAGTGTGTTTTGTTTCCATGTCACAAGTTTATTTATTACATGTTTAACGACCACTTGATGAGGTGCTGACGAAATGTGACGTGTGTTGTATCTCTGCAGTTAAATGTCGTATCCTGTTAAATTATGAACGTCAGAACGAAGTCTTAAGACTTTTAAAGTGCTGTTTTAACCATAGTTGGGTAGTGAAATGAAATGTAACTGTTTATTCTATAAATAGGATATTGGAATCACGTTTATTTTGAAAAGAATAACCGTGGAGTTTCTTGCCGGCTCTTCTCTATATAGGAAACGAACAATTGGAACCGTGTACCTAGCTTCTGACATTTCATAAGTGCCCGTGTAGGATTATGTGAAATAAAATATTTTTATTTTGACTTTTACGCGTCATAAAAACAAACATAACTGGCGAGGGTGTACTATAGGTAGCTCTGCCCAGCCCTTCAGAAAAACAAGGCGTGATTATGAATGTTTTACGCGTCACATTAAAAACATAAGCTTATACTTAGAGGTATGAGGAACAGGGTATAAAGTTCACTCAACCTGCATAGACAGCATCATATTGTAGTCTTTGCCAATGATTCAAGTCGGCCGTTGTATCTATGCTAGTTGCGCGGTAAGCTCTGCTTGCGAGATGCAGAATTTTGCGTGACGTCAGTATGACGCGTTGTTCTCATGTGGCGTTGTAGATACCGCTACAAGCTGTACGGAGCCGACATTTCCTATGTGACTATCCTTGAGACGAAATAGCGAAACAAACTCAGGGTTCAAAGTCTCTTCTAGAGTCCAGACATAATCTTGGTCAGATCATGTGAGGACCATGTAGATCCACATCCAAAATAGTCCTTTGAGAAATGAACTACACTTTGAATGTAACTGAACTGTTCAGTCAGTTCAGGCATTTGTCAGTAATCATGTAGCTGAACTAAGTTGTAGCTTTATTTTAGTGGTGAAATGAAATGTTTATTTCTGTAAGGGCTGATTTTTACGCCAGATAATTTCATCGGAGGAGTAATATTGAATTTTTGACAATGTCTGCAAGGGACCCACCACGCGGACCCAGTACGTCTCAGTCATAATCATCATAATCATAACAAGCCTATAATGTTCCCACTGCTGGGACGGGACACTGGCCTCCTCTCGGTGAGAGGGAGTGCGCCGTAATCCACCGCGCGGGCCCAGTGCAGATTGGCAGATGTCACATGTATTCGAATTTTTGGTTCTAGGACATGCCGGTTTCCTCACGAAGTTTTGCTCCACCGTTTTGAGAGCAGATGAACTGTGGTTCTAATTTTATTATGTCACATTAAAATGGCCTTTACCTGTGAATGTAACCAAAACGCTACGATCTCGAATGATTCAATCATTTCTTGATGGTCACGACAAAGGAGAGGATATTAGACAACAAAATGATTTTGAGTACCTACTCAAAATGATTTTGTTGCCTGTTAACCTGAATACCTATTCAGTAAAGCCATATTTTTTCATTCCCACGCAAATTCATTTCCAAACCGAAACGAATGTTTTAAATTTATCTGTGACTAAATAATTAACGCGGCCTTATAATAAAAAGGAAATTCCATTAAATTTTTGTCTTCAAAATTTATAAAGAGCCAATTTGCAATTTGCCAAAACCAATCACAATAATTTTACTTTTAATTACTACTCACGTCAGACGCAAAAGGGAAAAAGAAAAAAATTAATGACCAAGTTTCGTTTCTCGCTTCCTGAAATTAAATCACGGCAATGTGAATCTAATTTCTAACACAATAAAGCTTCAAATGTAGAAAAGATTCCGAGTGGTTTGTAATTGGTAACTTTGTTTAAAACAATAACTCCATTTGTCAGAGATCCATAGTTTGGACCCCCACTATGGACCCGCCCACCTATTATGCGGAGCCAAAATAAAATTTATCTTTTTTTTTTCATGATATCTTAATTATCATAAAAATATAATAAGGTTGCCGGAAGACGGCGGCTGCTGCCTATCTTTTTTCTTTTAGGATGAAACAACAAATCTTTTTTTGTGGACGCCCTAACAATTAATTCGAATTTAAAGATTGTGACTTATTTTGGAGCTTCCAGTTTATATCTTTTATTAATTATAAGGTACTATTCGTTCTCAGCTATGGAAATTAGTTACGTGAACAATTAATTAATATCGAATTACTTTCTTTAAACATCGGTCAACTTTTTCTAAAATAAAGTTCTAGAGTCTCCGTCAGACGAGAACAGTCGGTCTCATCTGCCTAGCCTTTTCCTAACTATGTTGGGGTCGGCTTCCAGTCTAACCGGATGCAGCTGAATACCAGTATTTTACATGGAGCGACTGCCTTTTTTTTTTTTTTTTTTTTTTTTTTTTTTTTTTTTTTTTTTTTTCGCTGAGAAATGACGTTACGCATCTCCGCTCGTCGGGGGAAGAGACGGAGTATGTGGGACTCCCTGCCAGGGTGGCAGTATACCCACTAAAACTCAGCGGTGTTCCCTCATCGCCTTGATGGGGAGGTCATGGGAATCCGGCTCAGCCTTTGCATCCACAACCCCCCGGCGCATGCCCGCCTAGCTGGCGGGCCCCGCATGTCCCCCCGTCTGGGGGGCTACGGGAATGGCCGGGAACACCTGGCCATTCCCGTCCGGCACTGGTGGAAGCCTGTGCAATACAGGCGAGGGTGCCCCCGCACCCATCGCCTGCTGGCTTCCACCTGGGAGGAGTCGGAGATGACTGTCATACTGACGTCTTCTTCGACCCCTCCTCCGCCTTCGGAGCGGCGCCGCGAGAGGGTCTTCCTCCCGCACGCGCTCCGCCGCCTCCTTCTGGGACATGACGTATTCGCAGAAGGAGGCGACTGCCGCCCAGGACCCCTCATCCCCTAGCATGGCGTTGACCAAGCCGGGGAGCGAGAGGTCCGTTCCGATCGCCGCGGTGAGACTGCGGCGCGGCTCGGACCACGACGGGCACACCTCGAGAGTGTGCTGCGCCGTGTCCTCCGCCGCGCCACAGTCGTGACACGACGGCGTCTCCTCCCGCCCGATACGGTGCAGGTACGATCCGAAGCAACCGTGTCCGGACAGCACCTGCACCAGACGGAAGGAGAGGAACCCGTGCGACCGCTCGAGCCAGTCTCGCAGGACCGGCCCAATCGCGTCGAGGGTTCGGCGGCCGAAGACTGCGGCGGCGAGGTCCCGCGTCCAGTGGACGACTATTGCGTCCTTCGCCTCCCGCCGGACGGCCTCCCGCTCTTGCGGGGCTGGGCGTTCTCCTCTCGCCCTCCGCCCCGCCGTCCATTCATACACTCTGGCGAGCACCCACGCCTCGAGTTCCCAAGGCGGAGTGCCCGCCAGAGCACATGCCGCGGAGAAGCCGACCGTGCGGTAGGCCCTCGCCACCCGCTGGGCTATGGCCCTTTGGGGGGCCCGCAATGCGGCGGCGTTCTCCCTCCTGTGGAGGGAGTCTTCCCAAATAGGGGCCCCGTAAAGGGCCATACTCTTCAAGATGCCGGCGTAGAGTTGCCGGCATCTCGCGCTGGGCCTCCCCAAGTTGGGGAGCAGCCACGAGAGGGCGCCCGCAGTCTTCAGCAGGCGCGTCGACAGCCCGCTAAAATGCGGGCCGAAACGCCACCTGCTGTCGAGTACAAGGCCCAGATATTTCATCTGGGCCTTCACCTCGATTCGGACGCCCTCCACAAAGATGTGGGCGTCTGGTGGTTGGCGCTGCCGAGGCCCGTGGAAGAACACGGCCTCGGTCTTGTGCAGCGCCACCGTCAATCCTAGGCGGCGGATCCTCCCTGCGACCAAGGATCCACCCGCCGAGGCCAAGTTGGCCGCCTCCCTGAATGGAGCGACTGCCTATCTGACCTCCACAACCCAGTTACTAGGTAATACGATACCCCTTGGCTTAAGACTGGTTATCAGACTTTCGGACTTCTGACTACCCGTAACGACAGCCGGGAGCAACGGGTTAACGTGCTTTCCGAGGCACGGAGGGGTCACGGTATGTAAAGATGGTCACCCATCCACAGACCAACCGCGGCAAGCGTAGCTTAACCTGATCGATCGACCTGTGCGGCTGTTATTATTTAGCCACGGGCCCCTCGAGAACAGTCGGTCTATTCTGTGAAAATCTGACCGTCAAAACTTAGGTGAAGTGAGCTGTCGATAGTGTCAACTTCTAGCATCCGGTTCACTTACATTATACAACTTACTTCACCTAAGTTTTTACGGTGAGAGTTTTATTTAGCATTTTTATATTTTTTTAATACATACATATATTTTTTTTGATTAGCAGTTTTCTCTGCAAATTACAAAGCACCTTGTTGGTAATTAATGCTTACTTACCTTTATAAAAAAAAAGTTCTAAATAAGTGCATAAAAATAGAAGAAGATTAACTACAAATTACAGTTTGAAATTGTCTAGTTAGAGTACAAGACACCCAAAGTCGTTTAACAATCTACATATCAAAATGATGAACTTGGAAGCAATCAAATGAGACTTATGATAATTAAAACTAAAGCGATCACATCCCATAACTAATAAAACAACCCAATCCACCAAATCGAATAATCAACATCTTTATTCTTCGAAAAAAAAACCCGCAAAGTGGCCAGAATCTTTTGACATTTCAACACGGCGCCACTTGCAAAGGACACTGTCAACTTTACGTCAAACCTAATACATTTTCCAAAATAGTTCCATATTTCGCCGTCTGTCAAACTATACTGGCTGGGTCAGACACTTGATAAGCTATTACTACCCCCTTAAGTTCGGCTATAAACCACTGTGTGTTTATACCGCGGGGAATCGATCCTAAACCAAATTGATCGTAAACTTTTTATCGCTACTTTTTTAATATCTTCGTAATATCATAATCTTGTTGTAATTAAAATTTCGCAGTACGGAGCTTTTTATGTCTTGATTTGATTATTTATATTTTTGCACTGGTGATTGGTCCTGTCTTTGCTTGATTTTTTGGATACCTTTTTAGCTGTGTAAGCTTACATTTTCAGTCGAGACTGGGCAGACTCCTTTGCTAGCCTAAAAATGTATTCAACAAACAGCCGGTCGATTCTGTAAAAATATCACCGTGAAAACTTAGGTGAAGTGAGTTTGTTTTTGCTAGGAATTGACACTATTGACAGCTCACTCCACGCTCACTTCACCTAAGTTTTCACGGTGAGATTTTTACAGAATAGTACCGCTGTACCCCGATTCAAAAGTCTTCTACTTACGCACAGAAAAACGAATTATTGTCATAGTAAGCTTTTCAAATGCGGTGGGCTAAGACCCAGATGATTAAAAAACCGTTCTTCCTTCGCTTCCATAAACAAATCGAACATTACCATAAACAGTCACCATTATAAAAGAAACCGTCACCAATTTCCTATCTCAAATTGGACTAAATTCTACGTCCAAAGCAAAAAAAAAAGTTGGTCTTGCAACGAAAAAAAAAGTAAAAAATTCGCCGCAAAAAACTTTAGGAACGACCTTTAGCGACCATATTTCACACTAATTATGTGACGTCAGAATTAAAATCGATTATTACACTGTGAAGTTTTTGATGCGATTTTTACAAAACTATAAATAATGTCGCCGAGGCAGGTGAGGACAGAAGTGTGGGACATTCGAGGACTGAGGACAAAAAATCTCTTTATGTCTTGTGATTTTGGTCAGTTTTATCTTTTAACAAAATATAGACCTCTGAGTGTACCGTGAAATAGTTCACTTTGGGATATTTGAAGAGCTGTTTGAACCACCTTTGACTTTGGTGAAAATGATCTAACTGGACCAAAGGGCCAAATGGCAGTAATAAAAGAGACAACCTTACAATTAACAATATAAGTTGTTAAAATTAGCATTAGCAGAAGTACCTTAATAGGAGAAATACCTACTGTCTTTCCTCTCGATATATCCCAGGTTAGGACAACTGCCAAAAAACGGTTGTTAATTTTTTTGTTTAGCAGAATAAAACACAAAATTGGGAATACTTAAATTGAGATTGTTAAGTTCATCATCATCATAATCAGCCTATATAATGTTCCCACTGCTGGGACACAGGCCTCCTCTCTGTGAGAGGGAGTGGGCCGTAATCCACTACGCGGGCCCAGTGCGGGTTGGTAGATCAAAAAAAAAAAATCAAAAAAAAATATTTTCACAAATAGCTTCATGAACAGATGTCTTCGAATTTTTGGTTCTAGGACATGCCGGTTTCATCACGATGTTTTCCTTCACCGCAAAACGGTGATTGTTAAGTAAGCAAATTCTATCTCAAAGATTTTATCCAAAAAGCGGTATTCACAGCTCCATACAACTCCCAAGGTTCAGGTAAAAGTGTATTTTTTTAGCAATGTTTTTTGGTAGCGACGTCGACTCGAGATCGTTAAGTGAAAAAGGACCCGTTTCGGCTCTTTTGTGGGCTATGTTAGTAGCCGGTAGCAACGATACAACACTGCTATTATCAGCCTAATTAATCGTACCAACGGACGAATTTTAATGTATATGGATTGAGATAGTACGGAGGAACAATCTCGGCTAATTTGCGCTGGGACGCAAATTGGCGAAACGGTATAGTGAACATTTAGATGTGAGGAGTGAGTGATAAAGTTGTTATGTTAGAGCTGTTGGGTTGGCTGTAAATAGCAGGTTTCATGGCGTTTTTTGTCGGAACTAGACCCTTATGTACTTTGTAAATAATTTTGATAAGTAATTATCATCATCAACATGCCTTTTCCTAACTATGCTGTGGTCGGCTTCCAATCTAACCAGATGCAGCTGCATACCAGTATTTTACATGGAGCGACTGCCTATCTGACCTCCACAACCCAGTTACTAGGTAGGTAATACGATACCCCTTGGTACGACTGGTTGTGAAACTTTCGGGCTTCTGATGACCCGTAACGACTGTCAAAGATCTACGAATGATAACCGGGACCAACGGCTTAACGTGCTTTCCGAGCGTGGAGGGGTCTTGGTATTTACATACCGAGACCCCTCCGTGCCTCCGTGCATGTTTACAGATGGTCACCCATCCGCAGACCGACCGCGGCAAGCGTAGCTTAACCTGATCGATCGACATTTCCTACCCACTGTCTAGTGTGCAATTTTGGATAGGTGAAATTTCTTCATAACTAGAGCATAAACGTAGGCCAAAATCCTGTCCTTTTTTGGATCTGATTATCCGCAATAATTCTTTAATTGATTTGATTTTAGGCAAATCTGCATTGATTCATTGTTAATCTGCAGGAAGGAGGTATCTACTTACCCTACATAACTTTTCACAAGTGTGTAATAATCAGGTAACTTTACGGTCTCCTAAAAGAGCAGTGACCGCCACATAGCGTCCGCAATTTACTGGCGAATGATGTCCAGTGACATTGTTAACGTTCATAAATTACGTTTCAGTAAACGTTATTTATGAGAGTAAGTGGGTGTGTTTTTGTCACCGTAAACCCATCATTTTTATGACGGCGGCCGTTATGTAGTGGCCACTGCTCTTCTAGGAAACTATAGCTTAAGGGGACTACAGGACATAAACAGAAAAAACGAAAGTTATATAATGCCTAAAAGTAATGATCGACTACAGTAAACAAAATGAGAAAAATATATGATAGATATTCTTCAGGATATGCTAGTTAGATATTGTGTTGGAAACATAATAGGTACCTACAACTAATTTGATACGATAGAAAAAAATCATGAAGATACCTCCAAAAACTTTCTTTTTACAGTAAAAATCATACTAATATACATACAGTCATTCTGATTTTTTGTCAGATTATTCTACAAGCAACATACTAGTGTTTTAATTGTTTAGTCCAAACCATAGATTATTGTAAATAGATAAATTGCTTCATATTTTGCAATAAATTACCAGCGTTGTGTAATCGCGCTTCTCTTTCTTTTCTATGCAGTCCGACAGTGACCGCGCTTTAGGTCATGTAGTCCCCTTAAGTACTTAAGTAAGTAATATGATGAAATTAAACTTCCGTCTATTGAATCGAAAGCACAACGCCATAGCCGTCGGAATATTGTCACTCCACAACATTTCATATTTTACTTTCACCAAAATCGACACAAACTGCCCACAAAATGGACGCCGGCTTCTCACAAAATAAATAAAATAAACTGACTGTTTTGATGACAGTGGCGTTATATATCGCGACATTGTCCACAATGGTTTATGGGGCCCATATCAAATTGGTAGCCATGGGGCCCAGGCACCGTCGACGTGTGTTCATATATTTTAGCTTCGAAACAGACGGACTTTAGTTCGGATAAATATGGTGTTTGTTGTATGAAATACGTTGTGGGAGTTGAGAAAAATTGTGTGTGTTGTCACAAAGACACAGAGATTAGACAAATTTTGGTATAGATTTAAAAAAGACGTACGCGTTAAAAGCGTCCAGAGTACAACAAGTAGGTAGTACTTAACAAAACAACAATCCAAAAATAAAATAATTAACAATAAGCCGAGGCAGCTATGTGATGACCAGCCCCAACTAACGACACCCGTTCACGAACATGACGCATAGATCAGCACCATTTAGCTCAACCATTTTGAAGGGAGTCGATCTATTCTTTAAATTATCACCGTGAAAACTTAGTGGAGTGAGCTTGAAGTGAGCTGTCAATAGTTTAATCTCTAGCGCACTTTCCCGCTAATTTCTTACATCGGACTTTGCATTTTATTTTTATCTTTATTTTTATCTGATGTAAGACTATTATCTAACTATCTGGTGTATTGTGTGTCTTTTAGCCTGTGCTAAATATAATATGTATTTTCTTTTTTCTAACATCAGGTGGATTTTTTAGAGAATATACGGGTTGATATTCAATCATATCTCCAGCTTAGTTTGGGTATTTACCTACAATCATTAGGTAGGCACTTTATTAGGCTAGGTAAGGGTGTCAAAATCAACACTTGCAAGTTAATAAGCTATTTGTCAGTAGTGTGTTGTGTTGTTGTTAAGTGAGTAGTGTATTGTTATAAAATTGTTGTTGTAATTTATGCGTTCCTGCAATAATGTCTTGGACTAAAGTTTTCTTGATTATCTTGATACCAAATGCCTCGAGACTCAGTATCAATTATCCATGTATCTAATAATTAATAATTATTAGAAAGTATGGAGATTTATATGTAAATATAGATTTAAGGTATAATAAATAAATAATCTAATGGGTATACCTAATTATTTTGATAGATTCTTCGCCCTGTTCCAGTGGCGAAGGTTCCATAAACCCGATTCCTACTGGCTTCCCTTTGAAAAATGGCACAGTCAGGATTCTATAGACAAATAATATAATCTTATTTAAGATATCTACTCCGGCTTACCTCTAAAATTGACCCTTCACTACTACCCTGTTCTCTTCTAGTCATATGGAGGTATTTTCTTAGTCTAACGTGTTAGGTAGGATACCGTCTGGCTGGATTAATACCTACTTTCAACTTGTAACTTAGTTAATAACTTCTTCCAATAAGTAACCATTCCAAGCTACTGAGAAGCGGGGAAAATGACTACCTTTTCACACACGATATTTTTTTACAACCATAATCGAGCCACTACACCTTTTTGACAAAGAATTCAAAATCACAAAAAACCCACGTGGAACTATAAACTCTGCTCACATTATCTTCGTTCGATGACAAAACATGATTAATGCCCAATAAAGCCGTTCCAATAAAAATTCATTCACATTATTAATTCTAATAATAAAGTCCTCTTTTTTGGACAAAAAATGAAGAATGCTTCTTTAGACCCTTTCCAAATTGATGGTGAATGGAATCGTTAGCCACACTCGAAGATTATGTATATCTACGAAATAACGTAGTTTAGTAGGCTTTTATTAGAACAGCACCCTATTTGAACAGCACCCTATTTGCGTAACACACTATGAATCTGAATCTGAATCATTTTGAAGGATATTGCTAATCTATTGCTTCATATGCTCGAAAAATTTGTCTGTTCAACAATGTAACGAACGCTATGAATATTGTTGAACTGTCAAAATGAAAGCCATTGCTACTGTTAGTGTATTACGCAATTACCCCTCTGGCATAATTCTATGAAAATTAACCAAACAATCTGAAACTCTTCACCAGTTACATAGGTATGTAGGCACCTCGTGAAAGGGTATTTTGGGGTCAATTTTAGATTTTCTCAGCTTGTCTCTTTCCAATTTCCAGTAGATAACAATTACCCCGTATGAAATTACCCCGCAGTTACCCCGTATGCAATTACCTACCCAGCAGTTTACATCAGATTTAGGCCCTATAAGGCACAGCTTTTGATTTGATGTTTTCACTCTCAAAATATTGTTCTATACCAATATTATAAAGAGATAAAGTTTGTATGTAGGGGGTAATCTCTGGAACTCCTAATCGGATTTGAAAAAATATTTTTGTATTTGATAGCCCAATTCTTGAGGAAGGCTATAGGCTATTTAACATCACGCTATGACCCTTAGGAACCGAGCAAAAATAAAAAAAGTCAAATAGAACGATGAGCAAAAACGAAGTAAAAGCGCGGGCAGGCGATGAGATGCGACGAGGCGGGTCGGGGGAACAAGAAATTGTCCTTTTCATGGTTTTCGAGGGTGCTACAGCTAATAGTGAAGTCAAAATGAAAATTCAAGACGATGGTTATAAAAAAATCTAATTTTTCATCATTTTCCGAGAGACAACTTCGTTTTTGGTTTTTTCCGGATTTCTTTACGATCCTTGGATCAGTTAGAATGTGTGAAATAATTGAATAACAAGCCATGCGCCTGATTGGATTTCCCATCGGCAAAATGTCGAGATTCTATACAAACCTTCATCTTCTAAGTAGTTCTTAGATAACCACTTTACGGAATGAATTTTCAAAAATCCTTCTTTAGTGCTCACCTTCGCTACAAAAGGAACTCTTGCGCATCATTTCATATTTCTAGACTGAGCTAGGCTGTGCATTTTCTGTCAGCGAATGAATTGAATGAATTTAAGTTTTTCATTATGTAGATCAGTGATCAGTGAGAGCAGTGGTGGCCTAGTGGTATCGGCCGCGACTTACGAGTAGTAGGTCGTAGGTTCGAACCCAGACAGGCGCTTTACTTTGTGTAAATTATATCATCACCACTACTCTCAAAACGCTGAAGGAAAACATCGTGAGGAAACCGGGATGTCCTAGAACCAAAAATTCGAAGACATGTGACATCTACCAACCCGCACTGGGCCCGCGTGGTGGATTACGGCCCACTCCCTCTCACAGAGAGGAGGCCTGTGTCCCAGCAGTGGGAACATTATAGGCTGATTATGATTATGTAGATCTATAGTTGAGGAACAACTTAATCAAGTTGTAAGGATGACAAAAAAATACACCAAACGAGCTTCAACTGTAATAATATAATTCAAATCCAATATTATAACTGAATCCAATGGCTTACAACCTAAATCCTATAAGACTACTAAACCGGCAGTTCAGCTGGACTACTCAGTTATGGCTTCTGTGTCCTAATTACGTAACATAGGTGCTTTCAATCTCAATCTGAATCATTTTAAAAGATATTAAGATATATGCAGGTGTTCGAAAAAATTGTCTGCTCAACAACGTAAATAACGCAATGAATGTTGTTGAACTGTCAAAATTAATGCCACTGCTGCTTTTAGTGTTACGCAATTACCCCGTTGTTTTTAAAGACTTCATGTGTGCCATAAATACGGTCCAAATGAAACTAGCAGCACTTACACACACAACCCGGTTCTTTTCAGGGACCAAATAAAAATTCAATGTCTGAACCGTCGGCCAATATATAAAAGCCATCTTGTAAGTCGGCCAGAACTTCTCCTTAACTTCTTGAACGCAAGCGTCTATGGGCTTCATTTCAAGAAGGCTCATGCCAAAGAAGAAGTATGATAGAGCCAGGGGACCGTATGAGACCTGTTCAATAACTGCTCTGGTAATTGCTGTCCTAAGATCATTTCGTTTGAAGAATGGACTGGAAAATTTCACCCAGCCGTAAAAGAACGGTGCCATGCAGAACGCCCCGAAGAATCCGAAGCGCCCCGCTCGTACAAAGTCCGCGTCAGCAATAGTTGTGTTATGTTCTAGATACTCCTGTGTGATGCTGCAGGTAGGCCAGATTATTGCATAGGATATCATGCCTCGTAACAGTGGGTAATGTCTGTGCAGTGGGCCCTTGTGACGAATCTTCGTGTTAAACATTTCAGGTCAATCTAGGTACCTGAGATTTCACTTCAACTTCTCTGGTTCCGGTCCGGTTTTTCTTGTTCTTCTCCCAGGGGTTACGCCGACGACTAGACCATTAACTGTCTCATTAATCAAGGCTCAATATTTACTTTTATAAGTACCTAAATAAATAAATTGGTTAGGTTTACGTGTCTGTCACATTAGTCCATCAGTCACAGTGAAGTTTTTGAAAAAATATTTTTTTATAGTTTGCAGTGTCTATGATAGGCGAAGATAATGTATAATAAGATATGTTAAGAAACCTTTTCTAAGCTCGTTCACTCGGTTAAATAAAAGACATTTGCCTTGTGCTGAATTATACTTCATAATCAGCCTATAATGATCCCACTGCTGGGACACAGGCCTCCTCTCAATGAGAGGGAGTGGGCCGTAATCCACCACGCGGGCCCAGTGCAGGTTGGTGGATGTCACATGTCTTCGAATTTTTGGTTCTAGGACATGCCGGTTTCCTCACGATGTTTTCCTTCACCGTTTTGAGAACAGTGGTGATGAAATAATTTATACAAAGTAAAGCGCCAGTCTGGGTTCGAACCTACGACCTAATAAATAGTAACTGAAAAATCCTTCACCGATGGGATTTGATACAATTAACATAGGTAATAGTTAACTGTCCATTGTGATTCATAATGTTATCCTTTTATGATTCTGCCCAAGTGGCCTTTTTAGGCCCCCTTATCATTTTATATTCCGAATGACAATAAGTATCTAGATATTCCAGATATTTGTTTACCGCTGTAAAATAAGCATATAGGTTCTGCGTGGATTCCGTATAAAAAAAAACAAAGAAAACCAGTAATAACTCCACCAAACACAAGAACATGATTATTTGTTAGTACACAGAACGTGACGTAGAATTACCCATTTAGTAATCTTAGCGAGCAATCGATTGCCCACCCACAGAGTTGAGTGCTTAGAACAATCGAATAATTCGGCTTATACGATTATTATTCGATTATTTGGCTCGGGTGAATCGATTCGGCGATCGTCTTTGAGATAGGCGCGATGATTCGGCGAAATGTAACGCGCGTGCGGTCGCGGCACATGATTAGTCAATTAATTACTAATTAATCTGATACACTTATTTGTTTAGTTTGAAATTATTGTGATTCTTAACAACATTGCAACAATGCTGGTTCGGTAAATAAAAATAAGGCACTGAGATATGTATCTACCATATATCCGTGGTATCTACCTACTTATTTAATCATTCATACTGATTGTATTTCGTCGGAAAATCTCTATTCGTATACTAAGTACTTGGTTTTACTAATTCAGTTGAAGCAAAAATAAAATCATTTTGTTATCCTCATGAATTTGTTATTATTGGAAGGTTTTCCAAAAAAATAAATTTTGATGAGTACTATGGCGCTCTCTATTGGGTTTTTCAGAAAACATAATAATTGTATATAGCGCCACCTCTTAGTTTACTTAAAAACTAAGACAGCACAGCGCCACCTGTATAGCAAAACTATATTTACGAAGCAAGGTAGTTAACTTATTACTAACATAGATGGCGCTGCAAGCAGTTCAAACATAGTTCTGCTACTGGACAACAGATGTCACCGAAAGTTTGTAGTTTGCAACAGTACTATTGTGAACATTTTAATTAATATTTGTTAAATGAGCAGTGATTTAAATATAAAAAATAATTTAATTAATTATGACAGATAATAATTGAGCAATTATAAAAAAAAACTTCTGAGATATTTAGTCAAAAATAAGTAGAAGGGGGCTGAGTGGAACGTCGTCCCAGCTGGATGTACCGAAAAAGGTGGCTGGAAAAGTCAGAAAACCGGCTGTTATGGCGCAACCAGGGAGAAGTCGTTATACCTACACCAGTGGATTACGATAGCCTGACTTGATTGAGCGCATGAATGACGCGTCGTCTTAGCAATCCGCAGTATCTGCTGAATCCGCAGTACGCTTAGCTATGAGGCATAAAGCAATACAATTCTGCAAATCGGCTGTGCAATTTCAAAACCTAGCAACTAACTCACAACTAGCAAGTCAAATAGGTATGCAAAAACACCAATTTTTTTTTTCAGTTGGTAGGTTTTGAAATTGCACAGCCGAAATCCGTTTGAGGAATAATGGCGCCACGAGTAGGTTACAAGTACTAGAAATAACATAACATCACGCCTGTATTCCCCACAGGGTGAGGCAGATATGTACCTAAAGTAAGTACACCCATTTCGCCAGTTATAGTAATATTATTGCTATGAACTAGGCAACTACTTTTTATCCCGATATTCCCACGGGATCGACATTTACGCGGGTGAAACCGCGGGGCGCAGCTGGAGTATTATAAATTCGAAAGTACCTAACTCTCTCTGTCTGTCTGTATGTTACCTTTTCAAGCTTAAACCACTAAACGGATTTCGATACAATTTGGAAGAGAGATAGATTGCATCCCGGGGAAGGATATAGTATAGTTTTTATCCCGGTATTCCCACGGGATCGACACTTTATGCGGGTGAAACCGCGGGGCGCTGCTAGTTTTAAATATTTTGTAAGTCCATGTCGTCCTCGTCGCCCACTCGCCGGGGGTTAAAAACTCCCTTTTTGCTGACAAAATGTCAACGAATTAAGTAGACACTTGACTCAGCCTTAAGTACGTATCTCCATCGTAAACTTGCTACTTTATTACAAGAATGTTGACAGTTTGGCTAGTGAACACTTTTTAGCAACTTCTTGAAATGTTCACAACAACTTGAAATATTTTGTAAAGCTTATTTATGGTCAATTTTCTTTTACTTATCATCAGTGAGGGCTCATTAAGGACTAAGTTATGATATTGCTAAAAACACACAAAAACAAAATTTTATTTTTTCAATTCACTAAAGCTTTATTTTTCAGCGGGACTCGCTTTACAGGTTGAGCATTTTGGTATACAATCTGATTACTAACAGAATTACTTGGGTCTACAATCATAATTAGGTTTAGATCTACCTGAGTACCTATGTAGCTATGGCGATCACCGGGGTGGTTTCAGTGAGGTAAAAATCCCACACTCCCCGACCTCCCTCCCCGGAGGTCGGGTGCCTTTTGAAGGTTTCCCCCCGACAGTAAAAAAAAGGTACCTACCTACTTAGTCGAACGATGAAAATTAAAGAATTATTTGAAACCTACATTATTTTCAATCCTTAAACATTACATGTATACATTGTTAATATAAGGAGCATTTTGAACATAGATGTATGTTCAACATGCTCCTTATATTAACAGATGTTTGTCAAATGCATGCTGCACGTTATTCTATCTGAATGTGCTGGAGCATCTAAATTGGGTACCTAAGTACCTAAGTGCATTTTGTTTAAGTAATTTCGTTGCATTTATTACATATCTAATACCCACCAACGTTTTAGCCAGCAATTTTGTAGAAAATGGCTAGGTACTTAGGTAGTTTTCATTTTTAGGGTTCCGTACCCAAAGGGTAAAAACGGGACCCTATTACTAAGACTCCACTGTCCGTCTGTCCGTCTGTCACCAGGTTGTATCTCATGATTGTCGCTAGACAATTGAAATTTTCACAGATGATGTATTTCTGTGGCCGCTATACCTAACAACAAGGTACTAAAAACAGAGTAAAATACCTAAATAGTTAAGGGGGCTCCCATACAACAAACGTGTTCATATCTATGAACATAATCCATTTGAAATAAGATTAGACAATTAAATAAACCTTTTTTACAGTCCGTTTAACTGATTTTGAATTCTATTGCGTTGGTGGCATCCGCATGACAGCTGCAGTAAACAGTTGGTAATTGTAACCAATTTTAATACCATCCTTATACGGTATACAAGTCAAAATCGGTTGAACGGACTGTAAAAAAGGTTTACTTAAATATCTAATCTTATGTCAAATGGAGTCTAAGCTATTTTTTTTAAACTCAACTATGACTCGACAAATTACATTGGACAGTAGGTACTTAGTTATTTTCTGGTACAGATCACAAACAATTATACACAGTATAGGGTAGGTTCCAGACCTATAACAACCTTGAACTAGCTGGCTGCAGCGGCAGCTTCCTTTACATATTTAAGCCTTAGGTACGTATAGTAATTTCAAAATGGAAGCCGCAGCATAACTGAACGTAATTAAGGGGCTTACAGGACCTAAAAAAACCAAATAAATGAATTTGAATTTGAATAAACGCTAAAAACGCAAGTTTTAGAAACAATAAAAGTATATGATTGACTACAGTAAACAAAATCAGAGAAATATATGATATTCTTCAGGATATATATATGCTAGGTAGATAGTGTGTTGAAAACATAAGTAGGTCCAACTAATTTGATACGATAGAAAAAAATCATGAAGATACCTCTAAAAACTTTCTTTTTTACAATAAAAACCATACTAATATACATACAATCATTATGATTTTTTGTCAGATTATTCTACAAGCATCATACTAAAGAACTAGTGTTTTAATTTTTTAGTCCAAACAATAGATTTTTTGTAAATAGATAATTGCTTCAAATTTTACAATAAATTACTAGCGTTGTGTCATCGCGCTTCTCTTTCTTTTCTATGCAGTCTGACAAAGACCGCGCTTTAGGTCATGTAGTCGCTTTAACATCACAAATCAGACATGACATAATGATTTAATTACCCTCGGACATAAGGTCATGGCCGGTTGATCCGACGAGCATCATGCGTCGAGCGTAATGTCTGCGCACACACACCGCCTGTTTGCTCGACAATCAGCTCTAATTACCTTTACATTTTCATAAATCATACGATCATAGCCACCCCTGGCTTGTCCCGCCCCTTTTGATTGTTCAGTTGGTCCGAGCAATGCAAAGAGCAGTGGATGTAGGTACGGTCAGCAACAAAAGTCGATTAACACTACAGTTTTTTTTATCTCAGTTTGTTCAAAATTGCAGCAGTAGTACAATGCAATTTTGAACAAATATTTTGCTCAATAACTGAGATTTGAAAAACTGAAATGTTAATATTTTGCTCAATAACTTAGATAAAAAAAACTGAAGTTTTAATAGACTTTTTTGCTGACTGTAGGTACCTACCGAATATGCTTGGCTATATTTATAGGGCTATTTAGTTTATTTCATCATACTTAAAATTATTGACATTTTATGCAACCAACCGGTGAGATTAACATAAAGAAAGAAAAGTTTATTTCCGGTAAAAGTAATGTTGATTTACTTATTTACAAAAATCAATCTTTAGTCGATTCTGTAATAATCGATATGAAGGTACTTATTTAAAAAAATAAAATTCTCCTTTAACCGCCATCTCTAATATTCTTTACTTGCTTTTTGAGCCTTGTATAAGATGGATGAGTATCTCTAAGTAGTTTGTGGATGGATGCATATCCTTCCTAGTGACTTTCTGATTGGCTAATAATATACTTACAGTTATGAAAAGCCTATAACTCGTTTTATTGAAGTGCCTTAGCCTAGATTTCCTACAAGTAACGCAGAGAAAGAACACAAAAACCGACTTCCAAAAAAAACACTACAAACTGAAAAATAACTTTAATTTCGGAAGTCGGTGTCTTAGGGATCAGTATTTTAGTTTTTGCCACCGACTTCCGAAATTAAAGTTATTTTTCAGTTTGTAGTGTTTTTTTTGGAAGTCGGTTTTTTTTTTGTTAAAAAGTTTTTATTTCTCGCTTTTTAGTGGGTCTATTTATAATTTATCTAAGTTACAATAGCCTAATGTCAACTTGCCCATCGCCTTTTTATAAAACATTCCTTTTCTCGATGCAGGGACGTTAATTGTTGAGGAGTTCTCCTTTTATTAGTTTTTAGATTAGATGCTGATAATCCTGGCTGCAGCATCAGGCCAGACTTATGTCAACATTGCATTGAACTTAAAATTAGTCCTGTTTAAAATGAGCCCAAACACGACTACGGTGCTGTAATTTAAAGGTTTGTACTTTTTCTGATGCTCCTGGCTTCAGTATCAGGTCTTCGGTGTTCCTCAGTAACAGTACGTTTATCCACACATCGAGCCCTTTTCAATGAGCCTAAACACGATATATCTGCTGTTAGTTGTCGAGGAGTTAGGTACTCTGCAGACTATACTGACTGCAGCATCAGGTCATGACCAAATGTGGCAAATGCCCTATCAAACATCAAAACAATTTACTAAAACAGTCCTTGCCTGTTCGAGTAACTTCTTACTGTTAAGGAGTTGTACCTTCCATCATCAGCCCAGCTACTTGAGATGGTGACAACCATACACAAATACACAAGATACTTCATAAAATATGCGAAAAACAATAAGTGAGCCTATAAAATTTAAGGGTTGCCCTCGATTTCTCTAAGATCCCATCATCAGATCCTAAGTTGGTGACAATGGGACCACCTCAGAACTATCTACTTTCTAACAAAAAAAAAATGCTTTACATCCACGCAAAACGGCCATCGCTCAGCATAATGCTAAGACCCTGTACGAGACAGAGCCCCAGCGCTGGTTTTCAGCGACAGCCGCCAAAGCGAGCAGACCTGTAGGTAATCTGCGTTCGCGATTTATTTGCCAAAAATGTAAACAAATATGAATTAATGGAAAAATAACTTTAATTCCTACACAATAAAGTTCAGTTTACGCTACAACTTCAAACATTTTTATAACTTTTTAAATAGTGCTATTAGTCACTCTGAAATCAAATTAATTGACATTGAAATAAAGTTGATATTTGTTTAACTTGAAATAGGGTAGAGGTGTACAGCACTGCGCACTTTTGCAGAAGATGCGTTATGGCTTGACTATTTTTTATGGTTCCGTAACCAAATTACAAAAACGGAACCCTTATAATTTCGTCATGTCTGTCAGTCTGTCCGTCCGTCCGGATTTTTCACAACCATATTACTCGGAGACTATTGGCACTATTTCGATAAAAAATTGAAAGAAGGTGTAGATATTTTGAGCACCGCTAAGCAATGGTGTAGCAGGTAGTGAAATTAGTACTTAAAAAGATTACGATGACTTGAAGAGCGTTTACGCCGTACGGCATTTCATACAAACTTTCAAGCCCTTGTTTTTTAAAATGAATGAAACGATTTTAATGAAACTTCATACGCATAAACAGGATAAAAAGGTCTAAAAAGTTAGTAGAGAACATTTTCGAAATGTCTCATTCAAAAAAGATAACTGGAAATCTCTGTTTCTATGGAAAATTTAAAATTGGTCTAATTTGGGTCTAACACAATTTTTCGAAAATTTTCTCTACTAACTTTTTAGACCTTTATATTCTGCTTATGCGTACGAAGTTTCAATAAAATCGGTTCATTCATTTCGAAAAATAAGGGCTTGAAAGTTTGTATGAAATGCCGTACGGCGTAAACGCTCTTAAGCTTTTTAAAGATTCTAATTAATTTATCCCTCCTAAATACAAATCAACCCCACAGAGGATGATTATTATTAGTAGGTATTATCTTTTTGTATTATACTCAGTCAAACCTGAACAAAAAAACAACAATAATATCTCCTTTGTTTCATTCACCAGTTCAAGTTACAGATTTGTACAAAAGTTTCACGTTACACCTCAATGCGGAAGAAGACAAGTTTTTACGAGTCTGACGCGAGTCCGACAGTGATACATTTGCGTAAAAAAAATTGGAAGTTGTAAAAGTTTTATGTCCCATTTCGGTAGTCGGTGCTGATTTTCGTGGCGTTAATTTCGTAATAAAACTAAACTACTTCGGTAGTAGGTAGTGAGAAAGTGTTTCTATGGAGCTTTAGAGCTTTTTCAGGCATGGAGAAAATATTAAGTTTTGCCGTAATTTTTATCATCCACCAGCCCGTACTGGACCCGCGTGGTCGATTACGGCCCACTGCCTCTCATAGAGAGGAGGCATGTGTCCCAGTAGTAGGAACATTATAGGCGAATTATGCTTATGCATAATTTTTATTTCCGTAGGTAAATGGGTACATATGTAAGTAAAACTTGAATTCATTAAATCAATTGAAGGACTTTAAATTGAGTAAAATTAGCAGGAACTCTTTGAAATTACCTATTTGATATAATTATTTATTTACCTTTCTAATACCTAGGTGCATTTATCTATAGAAGAAAGAAACATTTTTTTTGTCACAAAAAACACGTGTTTTTTAAAAAAGTAGGTACCTTACTAAGAGATTCAGCTTGTTTCAGAAAACAACTTAGTTTTCTTTATTTCAATTTCAATTAGCTGTAACAATTTCCTAACATCTACTAAAACTCAATATTTATTTCCAACATCAGAACCCTAAAAAAATATGTCGTAGCCTGTCATCAACTTAAGTTTTGTTTCTTTAACAACATAATTTCTAAACTTCTAACATTAAAATAAGTTCCAACGTAGGTATTAAATTTGCATGCCCTAAACGGGCAAAATCTGGACTGGGCATAAACTACCAAATTTTACATCTTGTAAAACCTGTATTTTCAGCAAATAAAACCATTAAAGTTAAATTATTAAATTTAATAAAACACTCTTATTAATAAAACAATTTGTCTCTAACGTAAACCTAACGTTAACCACGTTACTCACGTAAGTTGAGTCACCCAAAAAAATGTCGTTGCTTACGTGGGTTGCCTGGGCTGTCATCGACCATGACCAATATCCGCGTCTAAAGAGAGCCGCAGCCTCGATAACCTTCGAGCACGGTAATGTAATCTTGCCGTGCCGAAGTGCCGACACTTGGGCGTAAACAATTGTTTTAACACCTCCAACTTACACTAACAAACGATAAAGATTGATATTGTTGACAATTATTGGAGTTTAGTTTATTTTACGGTGATGATTATTTTATTTGGATAAACTAGAATGTATTTATTTTGTGAAAATAGCTACGTACGGTACCTACGACTGATTTTTTGGTGAGTGCAGGTCAAATGTTCCTAAAGGAATATTAGTGGTTATAGTAGATGCAATATCAGAGAATTTTTATTTCGATGGGTAGATACCTAATTTTATACGTTTGTCAAAATATCTTAATTTTGGTAAAATATCGCTTTAAAAATACTGGTTTCTGTGTCACATTTTATGGAAGAAGAAAGAAAGAAAATAATAATTTAAAATATTTTTATATCATATTTAGATACCATTTCCAACTATGTTGGGGTCGGTTTCTAGTCTAACCGGATGCAGCTGAATACCAGTATTTTACATGGAGCGACTGCCTATCTGACCTCCACAACCCAATTAGGTAGGTACACGATACCCCTCTTGGTAAGACTGGTTGTCAGACTTAAAAAAATATTTTTTTATATTAAAAATAATTAAAAAAGAAAAAATAATACTTAATGGTATAAATGAATGAACCACTTTTATAAATTTGTGTGAGTAACCCAAATAATAATGTAGGTAAGTATTTAGAATATCTACGGGCTGCATTTATTTGGAAATAAATAAATCTCATAAAATGGTATCGGTATGAAAAGGTGGCACTCCTTCAGTTTTACGCTAAGAGCAAATACCTAGTTAATATTTAAAAAAACAAGAAACATTTAGTTATCACATTTAAATAACAGTCTAATAAAAACCAACCTGAGTAAAACTTCATCAATATAAAACTTGATCTCACGCTTTTTTCAAAACCAACATAATTAAGTCATTAGCAAAATCAAAGAGCATCTCAACTCCGAAATGAAATCATCCGCTTTATTTACACTCCGTAGTAAACACTCCTCACCGCAGACGAAAAGGATAGCGCTATACGAGCCCTTCACTTGTTAGAAGGAGATAGAGGCAACCCCATCGCCCCGCCCACAACACACCAGGCATCGTGGATTGGCTTCGGCCGCCAATCTATACACCATCAGTCTTCCATCGCTTGCCTTTAAAACCACAGCTTAATTACCACTCGGCTGTAAAACAATTAGTAAAAACCAAAAGTGACTAATGAAGTGACAGTGTCAGAAAAATGGAGAACTACGAACAACACAACGAAGTTTCGACTTCTTACAATAATAATAACTTGAAACATAATTACAATGAATGCAAAAACGACTTCTATCAATTCGTGGACGTCACTTACTTGGAGAAAGAAAAACAATTAGAAAACAAGGACTATATTATCTATGATCAGAAAAACTTTCGAGTGAAATTGGAGGAGGGGCAGATCAATCAGAGCCTGACGACGCCATTTTCCGTGAAGGATATACTGAACATCAATCAACCGAACTACAGTTATGACAGAACCGAGGCTTGGAAGTACAACGAGAGGGATCGAAGAGGCTACGAGTATGAACAGGTGTACCAGGGCCAGGGTTATTGCCCACCAGAGTATCTTGCTCAAGTGTACCCTAACGTCCCCGTGCCTGCCAATATTGAGCCTTATTGGAACCAGGATGTGTACCACGACCACAAGATAGACGAATACTACAGCTACAACCCTTACTGTCATAACTTGTATCACCAAAACTACGACCAGTACAGTGAAGTGGTTCCTGGACCTCATGTATCGACGGAAGCATCTTTGAAAGTGGACAATGAAGAAAGAGTGCCTATAACTACAAACTCATTGGTGGGAAAGAGAGCTGGCGTTGAGAAGAGTATCTGCATCCAGTTTCCGCCGGAGGAGAAAACTACTGGCCTGTGTAGGAAGATCAACAGTAAGTTTCACCTTTTGAATCCAATTTCAATCGTAAAGATGTTTTCCAGGTTATGATTACGCGCAGTTTGATTCATGTCTTTTATTTAGGCGTCAAAATAACGACATCTGTCCAATTATGAATCTATTTGACTGTAACGACTCCTTTAAAATGATTCTGCCCTGTTAATGTCCCAGATCCTTCGTTGAATGCTTTAAACAACATCATTATAAGCAATTTTAATCTCTTTGTTAACAGAAACGCCTACCTGCGACACCAAACATGACAGAAAAGACAAGAGCGCCAAGCGGAAACCTCGAATCCTTTTCTCACAGACCCAGGTTCATGCCTTAGAAGTACGCTTCAGACACCAGCGGTATCTCACAGCCCCTGAGAGAGAACAACTAGCCGTCACCCTCAACCTGTCACCCACACAGGTCAAGATCTGGTTCCAGAATAGAAGATACAAGAGCAAAAGGATCAAGTCGCCTGAAGTGTCCACCTCCACTGATGCAAAGCCTAGCAAACCCCTGAACGGCAGAAAAATGTTCAAGCCGGAGAACAGAGATACTGAGCAGCCAGCACCAAGCTATGACGCCTACAAAGAAACCAGATATGACCATGACAAATCTTACTCCAGTGACCAATTAAGCTCCACAATCTACTTCGACGATAGCCTAGCGTATGACAGCCAAAACGAGAAATATTTTAATAAACAAGTGAATATAAATAATGTAGGTACGACATCTGAAATGCAAACTATATACTCGACTGAAAATATCTTAGTTAATGATCGTAAGGATATGTATGAGGAGACGGAAATCAAAAAGTATTTCCCATTGAATTTTGTTTGTTGATATTGTTTGTTAAAACGACTGCGCCATTTAGACTGATTGCCAAAGAGTATTATATTTTATTATTAATTTTGTTATTGTCTAGTTTTAGTGACTATTTGTGCATGCCTGTGCAATGTGGTATTACGATGCTACGCCAAAGTATTAAATCGATTATATGGACTGTTTTGTAAATAAAATTGTCTACTTTATTTGTGTGTTTTCTTTTTACAAGCTTTTATTTAACTGGCCTTGTTAGTTAGTATTATTTATTTATTTTATTTTAGCCTATGTTGTCCCGTTGTCCCCTCCTTTTCTTTAGTATGTATTGGTAAAAAATCTTGCAAGCTGAATTAAAATTACTTCCTCATAATATCCTATGGAGTTGAAATTTTTGTAACTTCTGAATCAAAGAATCCTATTCTTGTAACACCCATAAATACCAAATCACTTAGGGTATTCAATACGTACTATTAATTATTTTCCGATAATTAGGTTTTTATAAGCAATACCTACTCTATGTCACACTTTGCATTTTGTTATCAGTTTGTTAATTCTAGAATCATGCCATCTTCACATCTAGCCCGACTTACTCCCACTGCTGAACATAGATCTCTTTTCAAGTGCCATAACACGGAATCATGCACAATTGCACACCTACTTTGCAATTACAAAACCATTTTAGACATTATTTGAATCAATAAATACAATATATAATTTAGTGTATATTATATCAATATCAATCAATCCCACACTAAACAGTATTTTTAAAGCTCATAAACATTATCAGAACAAGATACTAAAAAAATATTTAAAGCTCTATTAACCACATCCATCATAATAAAAGCCGCCCCATAAAGTTTTACATAAATGTTTAAAAAAAACAAACATAAAACAGAAAGTGTCTATCTCCTTTATGTTTCAGTATTTTTTCAGTTCAATTTGTTGAGATCGTTTTTATCTGAATTGCTACCATACCGCGGCGAATGAGGGTTGGTTGGTTCAGACGAGCGTTTGGAACGCGGCGTTTCGGACGCTTAATTAGTTTTGGTTTTTGGATACACTCCTCAGCAAGCGTGGCTACTGATCATGAACTTCGATACCCTCTGGCCGTTAGGAATTTGTCAGCAGCAGCCCGGAGTCTGGATTTGTGCCTGGTTACGGCGATACCAAAATAAATTGGGGCTTTTTACGTAACCATTATTTTCACCATTACAGCATGTATGGATTTAATTTTTGGTTATAATATGGTTATTGACTATTAGATTTATACTCTCACTGAAGGAAAACGCAATTGGGTTAAACCTCGATAGAATTTATTAAAAAAATAGGACCTATTATAAGTTTTCACTACCACTAGGAAACACCTACACATTACAACAATTAACCCCTAAATATTATTGCACTGTTGAATTATCAACTCAAAGCGCTGAGCCGAGCGTTGAGAATCCAACATTGTATTTTTATTTGGGTGTCACCTGATGTTAGCGAAGACGGACATGCAAACATTACTGGCAAAAACTAGGTGTACCATAATTTGGCTCTGCCTTCCCTTTCGATGAATAAGGCGTGGTGCTTTATTTTAATACGCAAATGTTTTTCGTTGTCCTTAAGTAATTCACAGATACAAGGCTATGCCTATGCTATGGCTTACCTTTACTCGGACTCTGAAAAAATGACGTTGCTTACCATGCAAATGCATGGTAAGAGAACTAAACGTAGTTGTTACCATGTATCCTTACCTAACAATTAAGAAAGGTAAACTCTTCATATCAAAACATTCTTAACCACCTTAAGAATAAGACTGAGATCTACATTTAAAAACCTTACTTAGCACGTACTTTGACTAAGCGTTTATTCCTGTCACAGTCACACAAATGTTAAGTACAGGCGCCAGCGCATCAAGCTACCCGAAACTGTCAAATTTTCCCAATCAACTTTGCACCTTATGCCTTTGCGATAAAGTTGAAAATCTATTAAAGAAGTTTGACAGATTGTAGTAGCTTGAGGTGCTGGCGTCTGTACAAGTGCAAGATTGAGACAGGAACATGTCTAAGTCAAAGCACGTACTAAATAACATTTAAAGGATTTCGGCATTAGGCTAGTCTCTTTCCGTCTAGTCCTCCTACTCCGACTCCTCCACCCCCCTACACCCCTACTCCTATACTACTCCTAACTCCCACCCTCCCCTCACCCCCTCACCCTCACCCTCCTCTCTCTCTCTTCCTTTACTCCTATGATAGCTGAAATCTTACAAGCATTAATCCAGGCGTTTCAAACTCTCGAAAACCGCAAGTCTACCTCCCCGCATCCCTAACGCGTCCCTTGCAAGCGCCGGCGCCAAGCCGATAAGATATTGATCCTACACGTGTCCATGGGACCTGCATCCATGGTGCCCACGTCTATGCTCTATGGGAATGTCGGATCGCCACCTGTTCTTCACTAAAAGCTTTTATATGCCAAGCGTGCGCGATTAGAGGAAAAAAAACAGTTTAAAAAATTATTTTTTGTAAAAAAAATAATTTTGGAAACTGTTACTTTTTTTTACAAATTTTTAACGTGCGGCATTTGAGGGTTTGACAGGTCGTATTATTTTTAAGGCCGACTTAAAAAGCATTTTTATTTACTTTTTAGTGTTGTTTGACTGTTACTTTTTGATGATGTGTGATTAATGTGCAATAAAATCTTTTACCTTCTTGAACTCCTTTTTTTCAGGCGTAAGGTCGCCTGAAAAAAAAACAAAACAGTTCTTGTTATTTTCCATTTTTAATATTTCAGTTACTGTCTATCTAAATAGATACATATACTGTAGACAGACACTATAGACAGTTTGAAATAAATATATTATAAACGGAAAAAAATATCTAAGAATTGCTTTCTTCAGACAATACCTACGTCTGAAGAAAGCAATTCCTAGAATTTTTTTACGCCAGAAAAAAAAGCAGTTCAAGAAGGTAAAAAGATTTTATTGCACTCTTTCACTCTTTACCACCAATTAGTTTTTATTATTTACGTATTTTTTATCTATAAGTAACTACTTATAGGGGGCCTAAAAAGGCTACTTTGGCAGAATGATAAAAGGATAACATTATGTTAATCGTATCAAATCCCATTGGTGAAGGATTTTTCAGTTATTTTGTCTGTACAATATATTACAATACCAATCAATCCAATCCAAAATAAATCCCAATCTCTTTGATTATACCTACGTAGTGCAGCTAAAAAAGAAAAACACGGACTGTCTTCGCCATATTATGATTCATACTATTATCCTTTTATGATTCTGCCAAATTGGACTTTTTAGGCCCCCTGGTATCGATGCAAATTTACCCCCTTATATAATAAACGTGAATAGTTATACACCGATTTCTCTCTTACAGTCGTCAGTAATTTGACTGGGCAATCGCTCCATGTAAAATACTGGTATTCAGCTGCATCCGGTTAGACTGGAAGCCGACCCCAACATACATAGTTGGGAAAAGGCTAGGCAGATGATGAGTCGTCAGTAATTTGACTTTCGAAAGAAGAAAACAAAGCGTTGTGTAACTACATACAGACGCTATACAACGTTTATTAGTAAGGGGGTAAGTAGGTAGGTTTCAAACTCGGCTCCCAGACTAGCCAGATGCGGCTGATTGAAGTGTTTCATTGATCTTATTTCAATGTGAATGAGGATGAAAAAGAGACGACTAGTTGCAAAGAGCTTTTAAGTAATCTGTTTAATCCAACAACAGTTGTTACAAGACAGAACTGTCTTAATTTATTAATCTCAGTTCAACCAGCAATGTCATCCAAAAAAATTCTCTCGATAGATATAGGTACCAAACTCATAGAATAGGACAACAATTAAGTATTCACCAATCTTCCTACGTGGTCTTCACGTTAGAATCAAAATCAAAATATTTTATTTCACATAAACCTACATGGGCACTTATGAAACGTCAGAAGCTAGATGCACGGTTCCAATTGGTCGTTTCCTATGGAGAAGAACCGGGAAGAAACCCCACGGTTACCTACTCTTTTTAAAAATAATTGGCTTTTACAATGTTTCCAAATTACAGTAGGTATGGGAGGACAGCGTAGGCCTGTCAACAAGTACCGTACTTGATAAAATAAAAAATGGTCTACAGATCTAAAGTCTACAAGGCCTACACCGATCTACATGGTCTTCACATAATCTGCTTAGGATTATGTCTGGACTGTGACCTCTGAGTTCGTGTCGGCCTTTCTTCTCAGAGCACCTTGTCAGATAGGAAACGCCGACCCCATCTTGCTTTTAAAATATGATTGACGTGTAAAAGTGTTTCTACAAACCTACTTACAGAAATAAAATCATTTATTTTATAGCAGTCTGGGATTCAAATTATTCCACTCTAAAAAGACTAACTAATTCGACCAAGGTTATTCTCAAAAATGCATTTATATACAGTTATTTATATTCTAACCCTGTCTCTGTTAACTAAATTACACAAATTATTTCATTCTCCTCGCAAATCTGAAACAAATCAGTATCGGAATCTCCCAAATGAGTCTGCTTCAGAACATTACGGCACACGTACGCGCGGCGCACGCGCACGTGGGCGTTTGATGTATTAATATTGTGTTGCTTTTAAGGTTATCGCGGGTGGAAGGTGATCTGGTCCGATAGACCGATGCCATGCCACCAGAGAGTACACCTCAATGCGGTATTGGAATTAGTATTTCGTCGCTCGCATGACTAAAAGTCCTATCTCATTTTTAGCTGATCCTGAGTCAGAACAACTACACTCTTCTATTCGTGATACTTTACACTTTTCACTAACCGTCGTCTATTTTATTTGGATCTCAAATTAAAACCATTTTGAAAGGCAACAAATTATAAAAAATCACGAATAGAAAAATGTAGCCGTCCCAACACAACTCAGCAAAAAAATGAGATAGGACTTGTCTTTTAGTCATGCGAGTGGCGATTTGATTGCAGTACCAACTTATTGAAAAAATAACTAAACGAATTGATTTTTGAAGTTTATAAAAGGATTTCTCTTTCGTCATTGAGCATAACGTTTGTTTACAATGAACCAGAATACACCATGTTTTTTCTATTCCGTGATGAGAATAATCACTATGAGAATAATCAGCCTATAATGTTCCCACTGCTGAGTGAGACACAGGCCTTCTTTCTTTCTTCGAGAGGGAGTGGGCTGTAATCTACCACGCGGCTCACGCAGGCCCAGTGCGGGTTGGTAGATGTCACAAGTCTTCGAATTTTTGGTTCTAGGACAAGCCGGTTTCCTCACGATGTTTGCCTTCCCTGAGTTCGAATTCATGACCTACAGCTCGTAAGTCGGGGCCGTTACCACTGGGCCACCACTGCTAAGTTGTTGTTGTTGTGTTGTTGTTGTAAATTGTTGTTGATGCTAAAATGGAGAAGTAGATACCAAATCAATCAATCTCCCTAGCGTTTTCACATTATGTTGGGGTTGGCTTGCAGTCTACACGGATGCAGACGAACCTAGAAACCAGTCATCATCATCATCATTTCAGCTGAAAGACGTCCACTGCTGGACATAGGCCTCCCCCAAGCACCTCCACTTCGACTGGTTCTGTGCTTCTCCTCAGTATTTTTAGCAAAAGCTCCTGAACAAGTCTACAGTATTGTGTTTACTTGTTTAGCCTTTCTTTACACTTCGTGCAATAAGAAAATCACATTTTACCGATTAAGTTGAAAGAAAAAGACGCAGAAAGTTTGGGATCAGTTTCAGTAAAATAAACTTACCCAATAGATACCTAATTATAAAGAAAAAAGGGTCTTACTGCTCAAAAATATTAAGACCCTAAAAATATTAGAAAATATGACTCAAGATTAAGTTGATGTCGTCGTATGTGCTAACTTAGCTATCTCCTATATACTTAGGTTCATAAACCGCGATCTGTTTTTATTAATGATTAAGAAATCTAAGTACTTATTAATATTTTACTACTAAGTACCGGAAGACGTAGCGTTGGAAGGCCTCCCACAAGGTGGTCCGACGACCTTGTGAAGGCCGCAGGAACCCTTTGGATGCGAGAAGCACAGAACCGGTCGAAGTGGAGGTGCTTGGGGGAGGCCTATGTCTATGTCCTATGTGTATGACGTCTTTCGGCTGAAATGATGATGATGATGATGATCAAAGTACTTACCTACTATAAAAATGATTACTCATCCAAAATACTCCCTTATTCCAGTATGCCGTGCGCGTGTACACCATTACTAAGCCCCCGTGCAGTGCGCGCGCTCGTTAGCTTTTATTTGGACGCCGGACTCCTGTTCCAGCCGCGCCGTACACTGGCGGACATGAGAAGTGTACAGCTCATGTTAATTGTGGGGAACGATCGGGAAAATGCTTGTGGCAGCACTGTTAGAGGTCTACCAGAATTTCATGGCATAAAAAAAAACATAATTTTCATAAATGGATTGACACTGCCGCCATATATGAAAATCACATTTTTTTTTGTTCCATGAGACTCCGGTGGACCTTTAGCAATACTAAACTTATCATAACATGACGCTTGTAATCCACATTTTGCCAGTTATCTTTAAACCCCATGTAATAGGGGGCGAGCCTATTGCTAATACTATCTAATAGGTAAAATATCGCATCTCCTTCAGAATTATCTTGTATCTGATGTTTATAACCAGCACCTAGGGAATGTTTAGTCTTAGGCCCCTCAATATTAAACAAGTAGTGGATGCCGTCGTTCCGATTGGACCTGCACCCTAATTTCGAAACACACTTCCAGTTACAATCTGGATCATTTTGAAGTACTTTGCAAATACATTGCTTCACATGTTCGAAAAATTTGTCTGCTCAAAAACGTAAATAACGCAATAAATGTTGTTGAACTTTCAAAACGAAAGCCATTGCTACTGTTAGTGTGGTAAGCATTACCCCTCTAGTATAATTCTATGAAAATTATCAACCAATCTGAAACTATTCACCAGTTACATAGGTATGTACCTAGGTACCTCGTAACGTATAGGGTGTTTTTGGGTCGATTTTAAATTTTCTCAGCTTGTCTCTCCAATTTCCAGTAGATACTGGGTACTTACTAGATGCAGTTTAGTCCGATGGGACGGCAATCCGACACGACCGGAGAGAGATCAGGCGAGTGAGGGAAGATGTACCTATGTCTGCGCACACACTTGTGCAGTACCTACCTACCTATAATATCTACCGCGTCAATGGCTAGTCATCACTAAGATTGGCCGCCATGGCCGAAATTCGGTCTGGAGGACTATTCTACTGTTAGATGCAGTTTCTAAGCAAAACATTAAATACATATTCCAATGTTAGAAACACTTTTTCTAAATACTTAGCCTGCATACGTGCGCAAAGATTGCTTGCAAAACTTTCTCTTGCACCAAAAATACTCTCGCTGGGCGCCTCACTGTGTCCGCCACTGTACACTATGATCTTTCTCAGCGTTATCAGTGGCCGGTACATGTGCACAGTTTAATGTTCCCGTTCGGTTTCATTCAATTAATTGCCGCGCGATGATGTGGCGGCCACGAATAAAATAAAATCATTGCTCCAATCGATTTGGTGGTTTCCAAGAAATTTTATTACATCGATATTTAATCGATTTGGGGTTTTACTAGTATGTGTCTGTTACGTAGAAAAATGAATGAGGAATTTTGTAAATTTAGAACAGCTCCCTAATTGCGAAACACACTATCAATCACAATTTGAATCATTTTGAAGGATAGGTAGCTAATCCATTGCTTCATATATGTTCGAATTTGTCTGCTCAAGGCTCAACAACGTAAATAACGCAATGAATGTTGTTGAGCTGTCAAAATTAAACCCACTGCCGATAGTGTGTTACGCAATTACCCCGCAGTTTAGATATTGAAGCAGTTTTTTATAGATTTTTTTAAAGGCGGATTTGATGTCTGCTGTGGTTTTGGTAAAGCTTTTGACGTCTAACTGTAATTATATGCCGAAAATGCCTCACTGCGATACCTCGCGGTCGCGGTTTCCCTCGCTACCTCGATGTCACCTCCATTTCGTCACCTTCATCGAGGTAAACTCCCAAGCAGCCCGTGACATATCGCACTCGCAGTGAGGTATCCTTCGTCGTCATGTGCGTGCGTGTCAGCGAGTCTCTCGATGTCACCTCACTGTAAAAAATGCATGCTAATAGACACGCTTGACGACGAAGGATACCTCACTGCGATATATCATGGGCTGTTCGGGGGTTTACCTCGATGCCTGGCATGTGCGTGCGACTCTATTAGCATGCATTTGTTTTACATGGAGGCGACATCGAGGTAGCGAGCTAAACCGCGATCGCGAGGTATCGCACTGAGGAATCTTCGGCATGTAATTGGGTAATTCTTCAGGGACAAAATTTTCGATGTCTGTGGGTATATTTCTGTAACCAACTAAAAAAACGGCATGTAATATTTTTTTTTGTACAGTTTAGCTTTATCCCTTACTGGGACAAATGATTTTTTTTTAATAATTGCTGTCTAGGTACAAAATAAAAATATTTGAAGGTCGTTCTTCTGATTCATATAGCGCGTCCGTTAGCCATTTTCCGGAACAAAATGGTCGATGTCGCATTTTCCCTTTGATACATCAATATAAATTATAATTATATCGAAAGGAAATGAATTGTCCTCTTACAAAAAAAATGTGTATTAGTTATAACTACGTTAGTCTGTTTATAAATAAGTAAAAAAGAAGTGTCCGGCGTATAATACTGATTAATGTGGCGTAAGCTGCGCTTGACCGTACTTGGTCGGGTAATAATAATGAGAGTCTGGCTTCCAGCGCGGGGGGAAGCCAGTCGTGCAACGGACGACCTAGAAGGTGGACGTGCGGCTGGTTGGCTTAGATCCGGTGTTACGAAGGAAAATACCTGATTCATCTGTGTTTGGTTCACGTGGCATCCTGATTACAATGCCTACTTTATAAAATTTATTTTATTGTTTTAAAACTGCAATCTGTGTTTTGTGTGATGCTTTTGGGTTATAGATTCGTGTAGAAAAATGAAAATAATGTAGTCTGTATGTACGATGAGTTATGCATGATTGTAGGCAAAATCCTGATTCATCTGTGCCTGATTCGTATGGTCAAAACCCCATATGAATAATAAAATAAATTAGTTTTTCCCCTCTCCAGCACGATAGGAGCGCTTTTGTTGCGTAATTCTCCTTGTCCAATTTTTGACCGTGTACAAGTCAGTAGTTTTAATCTTATTTATTATTATTTACTTAGCTATAACCTTTTGAATAATAAAAAAAGACAGGAGTATAATCTTGTTCTAAATATGATACTTTTGATATGTCTTAGTCCTATTTAAGAATTAATAATTATTGTTTAGAATTTACATTCATAACTAACGGTGTATTTATTACTTTTTATTTCTGTTTCTGATTAATATGTAACACATTCTGATTCATCTGGGCACAAAATTAATATCTTGAAAACTACTTTATAAAAACGAGTCCCTCATTCAAATATATGTTATTTGGTATACCTATTTTCATATGAACATGTGTTACAGAGCTGAAAGTGAAATTAAATTTTGGCCATATGGATCAGTCAAAGAATCAAATTTCGAAGAACTACCCAATTACTCATCTTGTCTCTGAAAGCTACTCATAGTGAGCGTTGCTCAATTCTTGCAGAGTAGGTACCTACTTAACTACCTACTTAAGTTTTCTCAGAGTTACGCCTAAAATATAAGTTTACTACGGATCGGGTCATTTATGTACTCAGTGGTATTGTATTGCCTGCCCGTTTTCCCATGTCTGCTGTAGTGGCAGTGGGCTGGCCATGTTTGTCGAAGGACCGATGGTCGGTGGAGCAGACGAATCTTGAAGTGAAGCGCGTACCTACTTCGGCAAGAGTAGTGTGGGACGCCCCCCAGTTAAAAGGACCGACGACCTTAAAAAGGCGGCAGGGGCAGACTGGATGCGGAAGGCGGAGGACAGGGTGTTTAGGGTGCCGCCTCGGAGAGGCCTATGCCCAGTTGCGGACTGCTGGTAGCAGATAGGCTGAGTTGATTCATTGATTCCTATCACCATCATCATATCAACCTAAAGACGTCCACTGTTGGACATAGGCCTCCCCCAAGCACCGCCACTTCAACCGGTTCTGCGCTTCTCGCATCCAGCCGTTTCCTGCAGGCTTCGCCAGGTCATCGGCCCATGTTCATCATCATTCATCATTGATTCCCACGTCTTGTATTTAATGAGTAGGCTAACGTCATCACGTCCGCCGGCTGTCGCTGAAAACTGGCGCTGGGATAGCGTAGCGACGTCGTAGCATTATGCTGAGCGATGGTCGTTTTGCGTGAATGTGACGCATATTTTCCCCCACCTTGTTATTTTTTGTGTTGTGTTCTTTCTCTGCGTCATACATACATGACATAATATTCCTTATTCTTGGCTTGATCAAAACTAGCCTAAATCCATGACAGATAACTACACAGTACAGTTACCCAACCTTCACTAAAACGCAAAAAAGCCCTTAAAAAGCGGTTGCAGTGTAAAAGGGCACGTTATCACAAACCTGACAAGTCGGAGTTCACATTCACATCGCGCTGCGCAGGCGCAAGGATCCGCAAAAAACGGCCGAAACCCGCCGGCGCCTATCCGCCTATAAATTATATTGGCATTTTGTCAATATGACGCCCCCGACCGCCCAAAAATTAGTTTTTTTTTTGGAAATTAGAAGCTGTGTCTCACGGTTGATTGGTATTTTGAATAATTAATAACTGATGGGAGTTAAAACTTTAAAATTTTTAAAAGTTTTATACAGGAAAAAGCCAAGTGAAACGCTTTTGTGAGATTTGTATCATAAAATAGAAATATTATACTTACTTAATTTTAATGTTTCTTTCGTTTTTTGCTAAGTTCATATAACTTCTTAGAAGTTGAGAGTTGAATTGAAAATTTTAATGATTATAATTTTGTAAATCAGCTGTATCACAGAAGGATGCAATACCTACGCCACGGTAATATTATCTATAAATATTACCGTGCCTACGCGGTCAAAATGTAGATATGGAACAGCATTGATTTTGCAACCGACTCAGACCAATAAAAAAAGTAGTAGTAGGTAAGTACTTTTTTATTGGTCTGAGGTAACCGACGAAAAATGTCTAATTTGCGCGTTCATATCCCTGCCATACTGTATAGTTAAAATAAAAGAACTGTTTTATTTAATTTGAGCGGAAAACCATTCGCATCCAATTTCGTAGATCTACGACTACATTTTTTTTTTTACGAAAAGGTCAATCTGGCACGACTATAAACAAAAACCAATCACGGTAGGGGTCACTTGGTCCATGTCTCATCCTCCATACACTCAACTGCACGTCGAACTTCACAGTTTGACTTCGACAGTGCCTTTTTTCATAGCAGTAAGTGTGGTTTTCGCAGTTCAAATGTTCCACTGACATTCCGTTGACCGCATGTTCGTATTGCTCTGTAAGTTATTGCTTCCACACGGACATGCAGGCTAGTTGGCGCCACTTAGAAAAAATATGCAAACGTGATGCAAGCCTTGCGCCGGAGTGATTCAAGATTTTTTTTTGACAGAATCACAGCTGTGAACTTCGTTCTCCAAATTGCCTATGTATTTTGTAGGTAATTTATTTATTTAATACTTCAAGCACATAAATGTAAGTACAGACAGGCATTTTCTACCATTTAACCTTTGGGTGATGCAGAGACAAACAGTTGTAGGTGCAATAATGAAAATTGAGGAATCAATATTTTCTGAAACTTTAAATATATTTTTTATTATGTAGGTAGGTACCTACCTAGATGAAAATAGGCAGCTGCAATATTCAAAGTCTAACTACACTGAAAAAAAAAATCGGTAATACCAATCGATTTTTCGGTAATATTCACCGCTTTGGTCAGTAAAAATAGAGCCTATTGTCCAAAGAAGTATAACTAACTGAAAAAAAACAGTTGAGTTATAACAGTAGATTTTACTGTGCATCTGCAACTGTTTTTTGGTCGGCTATTCTTATTGTTTGTAAGACAGTAAATGATAAGACAGTAAGAAAAAACAGTAAAGGAAAATCAGAACAGACAGTAAAGAAAAACAGTAAAGAGTGTCTTCTTTACTGTTTTTTTTACTGTTTCTAACAGTAGGTTTAACTGAATCATGATAGTACCTATAATCGTCATGCAAACAGTTGATTTTACTGTGTTCACACAGTACATACTACGTAGGACAACATGAATGAGTACTGTTTGATCAACGTAGTAGTAACCATGGAAAGCCAGTTATAAGTACTGTAAGCAACAGTAGCGGGTAATTTGTGCAGGACGTTAGCAGTTACTGTGCGATCCAGTAGAACTAACTGTAAGCGACCAGTTCTGTTCATTGTAAGTATGCATTAGTAGTAACGGTTTCCTCACAGTAACAGGCATGTAAATTCACAGTAAGGTATACTTTGGTTGCTCATTAAAATATACCTTGCTGTCCAGTTGGCAGTACCTTAGATATCAGTTATAATAATTGATAGTACACATTAATAACAACCGTTCCCTCTGTTATTTGTACAGTTGAGATACGTTACTAGTTACTGTGCGAAAACAGTAACTAATACTGACTGTCAGGTATCAGATACTGTGAGAATACTTTAAACGATACTGTGAGGTTTGCTAGTAGGAAATGTGGGCACATTAGGGTATACCGTGATTATCAGTTATAACAACTGTGTCTCCATTAAAAGTAACTGTGCCTTACAGGTTTAGGTACATGTTTCCACAGTAACATGCAGTGACCGCACATTACCTAGTACTGTGAGACTCAGTTACCATAACGTATTGTCACAGTACCGGGTACTATAGAAGCTATGTTGTAAGTACTGTAAGCGAACTTTATCCGGAACTGCTCATTCGCAGTGACAGGTACCTGTTACATCACAGTAATTACTGGGTACTCAACCCAGTAATTACTACTGTATATCGTAATGTTCAAACATTAAGCTAGACAGTAGTAATTACTGGGTTGAGTACCCAGTAATTACTGTGATGTAACAGGTACCTGTCACTGCGAATGAACAGTTCCAGATAAAGTTTGCTTACAGTACTCATTCGTAGTGACAGGTACTATTCATGATGATGTACCTGTAATTGCGAATGAACAGTTCCCAATGTCGTAATATTTAATATTACGATACAAAGTAGTAATTACTACTGTATATCGATATTATTAAACAATATCCAATGTATAGCATTATTTCAGTAGCAGTGTGGAATTTCAGTAAAAATGCAAAAACTCGTAAGAATTATATTTATTTTTTAAGATTATTATATTAGATTACAATTATCTATATTAAAAAAATATGTAGGTAGGTACTATAAAAAAAAAGTATCAAAGCAAAAGAAAGAGGAAGAATGAAGAGAGGTGTGGTGGTGGTGAGGAGGAACACACCACACCTAAAAACCAAAATACTGTTTTTCTCTCTTAATTTGACAGATAATATTATGATATGCTACATGATAATAATATTCATAATTTCAATATTTACCAACTAAATATGTAAGTATGCTTAAAATACATTAGTGCCTTTTGACAAAAAGTATGAGTATCACATTTTAACTTACTTCCTACTTAAAATGTATTTAATATTTAAACTTAAATTATACATATATCCACAGCCTTGATAATATTTGGCATTTCATAAACAATATTGTCGACAATCACATACCTGGCTGAAATTTTTTTCAGAGGGCCTGCAACTATTATGTATGGCTGAATTATTAATCCTAGATGTAAGTACTTTTCCTGACGTATTTGCTGCTGTTCTTGAAGCTCTTGCTCTTATTCAATATGAAGGATGAAGTTCTCGCGCAGTTCTACCGCTGACCTTCTCTTTTTCTTTATGTAAATAGGTCCGAGCAGATGCGGAATTAGCAGAAGAACCGCAAGATTGCTCGTCTCAGAATCTGGGTCTGAAAAATAAAAGAAATCATTTAGTACCTAAAGTAATTAAAAAATATGTTCGAAAAATAGTTTTAAGTATTATTTTGTACTTGATTGACTCTTAACTGTGATACGAAAATAGCTGGAGTAATAAAATGTATTTATGGTTACAAATACGAGTAGGCACTTCCAATTTAACAAATCGAAAAATCCCCGCTGAATAGAAAATGGAAAGTGACATGATGTATAACCTAAAAGATAAAGGTGTAGTTTTCATATTTGTAATATACAGGTTGTTAGGTTATACGAGGGACACACTTTGAGGGGAGTTAGTACTCATGAAAATGAGCAACTTTTACTATGGGGCCGAACCTGAAATCGCAAAAAAAAAATCTGCTGTTCAGTACATTTTAACGAGCTATGCAAACATAAATGTAGGAAACGGCTGATTTTTTTTTCGCGATTTCAGGGTTGTTCCCATATTAAAAGTTGTTCATTTTCATGAGTACTAACTCCCCTCAAAGTATGTCCCTCGTTTGACCTAACCTTCTGTATATTTAATTTTTTTAAATAAATTTTAGACTATTTTAAAACAAATTACATTATACCCGACTGCATTTTAAAATATGTAGTAACTGAAAAGTAATAAACAAGCTGTCAATTCTACAATATAAAATATTAATGTAAAATTTTGTGTGTGCATGTATATTTGTAACTTATTGTTATAATATAATATGTAACGAATTTTGATAGAATTTGATATGGACACAACTTAGACCTGTTGGATTGACACAGGCTACTTTTATTCCCAGTAAGCTCGATTAACACCGCGGGGCGCAGGTAGTCTAGTAATAAAATAAAAATTACACAAAAACAACTCACCACGAGAGAGTTGTTTCAACTCTGCCAGGTATGTGTTCTTTCTTGAGATCTTGTCAAATGCCGCAAGCAACTTTACTTTGAGCAGAGGGAATTTGTCATCGAATGCTGTTTCGTTTCCTGGGTACCAAGCATGAAAGTCGGCAATTAGCTGAAACCAAAATACTGTGATAATAGGAACCTATGGTAATATTGTACTAAGTTTTTCAAATTACCTATACTAATGTATAATTTTATGTAGTTCATGGCTCTCGGGGATCTTGATTAACTTAATCTTAATTTGTTCGGCCGATTTGGTTTAATGAGTCACCTCATTAACATAAAAACATAAGCAGACACAAACTTTTGCTTTTATAATATTAATTAATATGATAATAATACATACCAAGGTATAACCCCGAAAGCGTCGAATGCAGGGAAATTCCTGGATGTATGATTCTCTTTCATTTGATAAAATGCGTTTTAGTCGTTCCTTGTTAGTTTTGTCCCATTTTTCTGCACATGAACTGTAATCATGAACATTGCTTTTTAGCCATTCTATCATTTCCTGTATCTCCTGGCTAGTGTCGTCGTCATTGTCAGCAGCAATCAAGTCATCAAAATGAGTTGTAGACCTCTCGCTAGATGGTTTCAGTGGTAATATTTTTTCAAGTGAATGACGTGCCCGTGGTTCAAAGACTTTGTTGCGGCCATTGGGTTTCATAAAATAAATGCTGATATTTTCTTTTGGAAACACTTTCTCTGTAAGTAAAACAAGTACATAATTAAAAAATGTGGGAAAGTAGGAGTCACTACATAATATATTATACTTATTGTCTATATATAATATGGTTTCACAAACTGATTTACTGATTTGGCGTATCAAATGAACCTACGTACATTTGTGCTTGTAATTAATAAGTAATTTAAACTTACTTATTTCTTCTATCCAAGTAATATAATATGTTTCGGCTGTTACGGGGGCCTTCGGATTTGCCCTAAGTGTGTGTGTAGCTATTTCTCAAACTAGTATACCTTACGGTTTTGTTCTCCCAATGGTTGTTGCCTTTCTTTTAGAAGCTGCAGGCCATCAGGAGTCTTTTCAAACAGCGTTGCGAGACTCTGAAAACAGGGAAGATTGTTAATATATGTATATGAGAGTGTACTCTTAGTAGTCTTAGACTTATAATGGACCTTATAAGGACCTAGTTTAGAATTAGTTTAGTCTTAGTTTAAACTTAGTTCAATTTTAGTTTTAGACCGCCTCATTGGCCTAGTGTTTAGTTTAGTGTATTTATTGATAACGCAGCTAGTAATTAAACAAAATTATTAAAATTATATCCCAGTTGGGAGTTAGTTTGAAAGGCGTTTGACCTAAAGCTCCACCCAAACACGAAAAATATTAGGTTGGTACAGGGCCACTATGAATAGTGTTAATTGATAGATAACTTACATCAAGACATAGGGGACATGGAATTTGCATGACAACGAGGTGCTTGGTGATGATAATGCCGAACTGATTGGTGAATTTGTAAGTCCACCAACATTCTCTCCGTACACTTCCTTGTACAGAACCTTGTTCTCAAGATTGTCATAAATCTGTAAAAAAACATTTATGTTCACAAAAAATTGATGCCAAGGCGTGACTATATTTTTTTACATAAATTATTGTGTGCTTACTTTACTACACCACTCACACCCAGTTGCAGAAACGAACATTATCTTTTAAAGCTGTCATTAAGTACTAATCTTCCATTAACTTGTTGCAGAAAGCAACATTATAGTCCATTTTAATGGTTCTTTAGTTTTATTTAATGGAAGTGTCAAATGAGGTAACATGTCACCTTTTTTGTTGCACAAAGCACCATTAGCGCCTAAAGGACCTTTAAATTGACATTTCGGGCGTCAAATTTTAATGTGTCAACAAACGTCCATTAGCCCAACATTAAAATTGCAGTTTGTGTAGTCTCGTGTGCGAATTTTCAGTTTTTATTTAAAAACCAGTAGTAGCCATTCCTAGATTATACAACATGTCTTTGTCGAGCCTGTCATCATTATCTGAAGCAGAAGAATATGTTCCCCATAGTCGCCGTTATATCCCAAACAGAGACGATATATTCTCAAAATACGATGGAGAAGATTTTCGTCTCCGTTACAGAATTTCAAAAGAAGCAGTTATTCAAATATGTGACCAGCTTAATTTGGAGCCTGTTACCAATAGAAATAAGGCCATCGATGGAAAAACCCAAGTACTGATTTGCCTGAGATTTTTTGCCACAGGATCTTTTCAGCAGGTATTGGGTGATTTGACCAATGTCCACAAATCGACGATTTGTCGAATAGTACAGAAGGTGACTCTGAAGCTAGCTAGTTTAGCACCTATGTTTATTCGAATGCCAGATAGGGAAGAATTCAGAAAGGTTGCTGAAGATTTCTATGAAATTGCAGGATTTCCACGTGTAGTTGGAGCCCTAGATTGCACACACGTCAAAATTATAAGTAGAGGCGGCTTCCTTGCAGAAATGTTCCGATGCAGAAAGGGATATTTTTCAATAAATGTCCAGGTGGTGTGTGATGCGAAGTTAAAAATTAGGGACATCATCGCACGCTGGCCGGGATCAGTGCATGATTGTACAATTTTTAATAACTCGCACTTGTGTGCTGATTTTGAAAGAGGTGCATACAGAAACTACTTATTGTTAGGAGACAGCGGCTATTATAATAAAAATTACTTGCTGACCCCTGTATTGCAACCACGAACACACGCAGAAGAAGCCTACAACAAATGTCAAATTGCCACTCGCAATACTGTGGAGAGATGCTTTGGAGTATGGAAACGGCGGTTTCCATGCTTGGAGAAAGGCATAACTTTGAGGAAAACCACGACGCTTCTTAATGTAATTGTTGCTACAGCAGTGCTGCACAATATGTGTATTGAGTTAGATGATGTGGAACCCCTCAACGATTTTCAGCCTGATGTATCAACCAATAATATTTTATATTCAGGACCAAATGTAGAAACTTCTGTAAGAACTGCTCTTATAAATGGCATTTTCTCGCTGGAGTGAACTTTACACCCTGTTCCTCATACCTCTATAGCATTACAAAAAAAAAATATTTTCATTCCTTAGTGTTTTTTTGTATATTTCCGTATTTACCTCTATAGCATTATGATATAAAAATATTTTTTAACCTAATTTTCTTTGATTCCGTATTATTGACTATCATCATTTTAATAAAACTACCTACGTATGTATGTATGTGGGCTTCCTCTCTTTGTTTACACTATTTGATATAATTGACAAACAAAAACAGACAGGGCGCTATGGCGCTCATTGAGGGAGGCCTATGTCCAGCAGTGGACTGCTATAGGCTGATGATGATGAAACAAAAAGAAATTGTATTATGAAAAACCATTTATTGTAAATAATTAAGACATATTTTCCAATTTTTTTTTCAAAATAAGCATCTTTAACCTATGCTGTTCTCTGTTTTGGAGTATTTCTTGTGCTAATTTTTTGCGCTCCAAGTTAGCATTCTGGCATTTTTTTTTTAAATAAAGGCGTTTCAGTTCTTCTGATGAAGAATTTTTCCGAGTCTTTTTTAGAATAACAGGAACTGAAAACATTTGAAAATATGTCAGTATTTCTATCTTATCATCACAAACATTGCCTACCGTAGTATGTACGGTAAAAAAATACCTACTCTTTTGCTTTTTTGTCTTCAATATTTTTCTTTTGACCTGATTGGTTTCGCATTTACGTAAATCTGTAACATCTGCCTCTTGAGTCAGACTCACTATGGGGGAGTCCTCGCACCTGGTAATTTCTGAATCAATCTGGTAACCAAAGTCTAAAAAAAATACCATTCATCATATTATATTTGTTTTACCTAATATAATTTTTCACTAAGTACCTACAGCAACTTACCAGATTGTTCAACCGATTCTTTATATTGATTCTTAGTAATGTTGATGTCATTACTAGAACCAATTTGTATTTCAGAGGATCGGCCCTTGGAACATGTTGATTCCGATAGGTTTTTAGCATCTAAAATAGTAAACAGATCAATTATTTGTGTTGTGGATTGTGTGTGTGTGGTGCTGATAAAATAATAGATTCATCCAGGTCCGTTATTAACGGGGGAGTTTAAAGCTACAGGCTCAGCTACGCCACCAGCTGGCTCATTTTCACCGAGCAAGGGACGGGGAATTACTGAGAGGTCGGCGCGAGGGGCCTCGGCGGCGAGGTCGGAATGAAGATCGGTGTTTGTACCAACACAGATAAAAAAAACAAAAATATATAAATAACCAGAAGGTTGCGATGTTTCGCGGCAGTCTCGAATTTATGATGTTTTAAGAATGTCCCGTCTTTTATACCAAGGCACCTCTGTGGGGGACGCGGTTGGCGACGGTGTAGCAGCCACTTTACTGGTTATAGCTACCTTTAAAATAAAGTGCTCCACTGTCAAATGGATTATAAAGTGGTTCCACTTGATCTTGTATAATTGCAAGTATTTTCGAGTCACTGTCTGTGGTTTTAGGTTTATAAAAACCACCGCCGGTTTTGTTCATTTGTACCTAAGACAAAATAAAAACAATTTAGAATATGTTTACACATTTGAAGACAGTTCAGTGAACAAGTGAAGACAGTTTTCACGAGTCTTCAGTTCAGTGAGTACCTAACAGTCTTCAAATGTAATATAAATGAGCGCAGTAAAAGGCTAAGGAAATGACTACCAGATTGACTAGCAAAACTAGCTCCATGTCAGAGCAAACTACGACAAAACTTAAACAGACATCCTACCTTATCTTCCTTTATATTTTTTAAAGCCCTCGAAAGGTCTTCCTCCGTCATTTCAAGAGGGATCCTATTGATGTATTCAGTTTTCTGAAAACCCAAGAGATATAAAAAAAAAACATGAACTAGATAAAACTTCATCATCATTGTGAGCTCATGTAAGCCCACTGCCTGGACATATCTCTCTCTCCGAAAGTAGGTAACATAGGTACTGACTGGTGTAATAATGTCGTCTCCTTACTTTTCAACCAACCGCTTTTGTGTTGCCGAGCCAAAGGCATCCTGCAATATGTTTGCCCAGGCACATTTACCATACAAGAAAATGTCTCAACAATTCTGTACAAAACTTTGAAAGTTATAAAACTTATTTTGGTAACATACATTACTTTCGCCAATATTTTTCCGCGCTTTCTGTTTCATATTGTCATACAATGCCTTTAACTGATCTATCTCTCTACGACCAGTACAGGAATTACTATTATATTTGTCTGTAATTGCCTTCCATGCATCTTTTTTTCTTTGGACATAAATCCCTCCCGTCCTTTTGTCTTCAATAATGTGTTTATACCTAAATAAAGGAAAATTAAGAAATAAGTATACAATGTAGAAAACAACGAATCTATATTACTACTAGTAGATAGATACTATCTATAGCTACCCATGATTTATATTATGATAGTACTACTTACTGTGTTACGAGATCTGCAAACAATGTTTTTTCTTCCGCTGTATAATTAGCCCTACGTTCTCTTTTCCGACTTTGTATCGTTGCCATTTTAGTGAGAAAAGAAAGATGTCGCCTTTTTCGTGAATTGTTGTAGTAAAAACCACAACAATTTATTATGAATCACAGAAAAAATGAAATAAATAACTCAGAGCACTTTCCTACACAACAGAGAAGAGACAACAAACCTAGTGTCAAAATTGTCAAACATGTCATTTTTTTCAAAAAAATAGATGGAAACCTTCACTCATGTTCATTCTTTTCAGTCAATGCTACTAGCAACATTATTTAAAGACGACTTTAGGTAATGGAACATTAACATATGCTAAAGTTGCTTTGTGCAACATCATTAAATTAATGATATCATTAGCGTTAATGATACATTATGTAATGGGGCATTAATTTTTGTCTTTGTGCAACTGGGTGTCAGTTACATAGGAATTTAGCTTGGAAGCATTTCCACTTCAGAAGCGCTCTTTTAAATTTGGCTTGTGGGCCAATAGCTGGTATTAGCTCCCGGATTTGCTCATCATCGAGCAAAGAAAGCGCCTCTAACACCCAGTTGCACAAAGACAAACATTAATGCCTCATTACATAATGTATCATTAACGCTAATGATATCATTAATTTAATGATGTTGCACAAAGCAACTTTAGCATATGTTAATGTTCCATTACCTAAAGTCGTCTTTAAATAATGTTGCTAGTAGCATTGACTGAAAAGAATGAACATGAGTGAAGGTTTCCATTTATTTTTTTATAATCTATGATTTCTCGATGAAAAAAATAACATGTTTGACAATTTTGCACTGATCCCGGCCAGCGTGCGATGATGTCCCTAATTTTTAACTTCGCATCACACACCACCTGGACATTTATTGAAAAATATCCCTTTTTGCATCGGAACATTTCTGCAAGGAAGCCGCCTCTACTTATAATTTTGACGTGTGTGCAATCTAGGGCTCCAACTACACATGGAAATCCTGCAATTTCATAGAAATCTTCAGCAACCTTTCTGAATTTTTCCCTATCTGGCATTCGAATAAACACAGGTGCTAAACTAGCTAGCTTCAGAGTCACCTTCTGTACTATTCGACAAATCGTCGATTTGTGAACCAATTTTTGCCACAGGATCTTTTTGAAAAGATCCTGTGGCAAAAATCTCAGGCAAATCAGTACTTGGGTTTTTCCATCGATGGCCTTATTTCTATTGGTAACAGGCTCCAAATTAAGCTGGTCACATATTTGAATAACTGCTTCTTTTGAAATTCTGTAACGGAGACGAAAATCTTCTCCATCGTATTTTGAGAATATATCGTCTCTGTTTGGGATATAACGGCGACTATGGGGAACATATTCTTCTGCTTCAGATAATGATGACAGGCACGACAAAGACATGTTGTATAATCTAGGAATGGCTACTACTGGTTTTTAAATAAAAACTGAAAATTCGCACACGAGACTACACAAAACTGCAATTTTAATGTTGGGCTAATGGACGTTTGTTGACACATTAAAATTTGACGCCCGAAATGTCAATTTAAAGGTCCTTTAGGCGCTAATGGTGCTTTGTGCAACAAAAAAGGTGACATGTTACCTCATTTGACACTTCCATTAATTAAAACTAAAGAACCATTAAAATGGACTATAATGTTGCTTTCTGCAACAAGTTAATGGAAGATTAGTACTTAATGACAGCTTTAAAAGATAAAGTTCGTTTCTGCAACTGGGTGTAAGTCAACTTCATGTTCTGAAATAACAAAGATTTATAATTAAATTAATTACAGTCTTGCATACAGATACAGACAGCAGCACAGACAGCATTCTTAACACAGATTTTCATTAGCAAAATTTATTAGTATACTTTATTTTACGTTACGCACTCGACAGTCTACCTACTGTGCAGTCAGTAGCTCGCAACACATGTAAACAGTTTATGCCAGTCAAGCTACTGACCTGCACGAGTAGGTAGCTATACCTAGGTAGGTACACGATGCAAGCAGTTCTAACACGACTGCGTAGCGTACTTAAATGTAAGTACCTAGGTAAAGTATAAACCATAAAGCCATAGGTACATAACATAATAAACATAAAATCTTATTCAATTTGGCCCTAAAATTGGTAGGAACGTACTTTCAAAGTAGGTAGGTACATAAAACTTAGTTACTTACCAATAAATTTGTCGAGATATTTCTCAAAGCCCCACTCCTTTAATAAACATTCCATATCGTTCATGGAGCACGCACAGACTTGGTAAACTGCGTTGTCACTATTTGTTTGTTTAATATTTTTGTGATTTTTACACGATCATGCGAATCACGGCTACGCTACGCCTGACACAATCACACAACGGAAGCGAACTGATCAACTGACTGTTTGTTTGGTGGCGCGGCAGTCGCCGACGCGCGCGCATCGCATGTCGCGCTAGGGATGTGTATTTTCTAAACATTATCGATTCTATAATTATAAGAGCAAGGTAAAAATTTGGCGTGTTTTAAAACAACTACATGAATGATATGATTTTATTTCTGTAAGTAGGTTTGTACAAACACTTTTACACGTCAATCATATTTTTTTTTTAAACTAGATGGGGTCCTAACTGACTATTCTGAGAAGAAAGACCGAAACAAACTCAGAAGTCACAGTCTCTTTTAAAGTCCAGACAAAATCTTGGTCAGATCGTGTAACTTACATAAAAACCGAATTCAAATTTCTATTGCACGATATCTAGTTAAAATTCGCGTCTAATTTAGTTTGATCACACATGGTACCTCTTGCTTACGCATGTTGCCACGGAAACCATTACATAACACCAGTGATTGTGAAAATTATCATGATTGTGTAGATGATATTTGAGATACGTATTACGGCACACGTTAATTCCTCAAAATCAACTTTTAGACAACAACAGAAGAATCATCAAAATCTATTGAGAATTGGCGAAGATTTATTATCTATTCATTATTTATAGGTACAATATTGATAGAATTTTCATAATCGGTCTTTAATTGACGGAGAAACCGACGAACATCTATAAAAAATACATACAGCCGAACATAGAACCTCTTTCTTTTTTAAAGTTGGTTAATTAAATAGGACTTAGTACTATGGACTGTTAAATAGATATAACAGTTGTTATTTCAATCACACTAATATGATAAAGCTATAATCGACATCGAAACTCGTGATGAGGTGAGGTGAGTACCTACCTACATCACTAAATCACGATGCAACGTGCGTCCACGCCCCGCGCCCCGCTCCCTTCCCAATCACGTAGACAGTTATTTTAAATGTTTTGCTATGAATATGATTTAATGCTAATGTTTTAAACATTTAAGGCGAAAGGCCATAAAAATACTTTTCTTTTGTTTAGGTACTTTAATTAGGCAGAGATGCGAAATTGCTCTTGTTACATAGGTAGGTATAAGAAAGAGTAGGGCCTGATATCTAAGTAAGTATATAGCCTTTAGAGGTACCTACCTAAAATGCCAAATATGTACTAACCTAGCAGAGTCTGATAAATCTAGAGATGCATCGGGTAGGCAGGTAAGTAATATCAGTGCTCCGCTGTCACTCGCGCTCTCTTTTAAGTTAGGTACCAGGTAATACCTATTACATAGGTACCTACTTACATATAGTTAGTTACGTACAGTTTTCTTACCCCCAATTTGCAAGCTGACAACAGCTACCTACCTAGTGGATTTTTATGCTGCAGTAGGTAGGTACTTAAAAATATAAAAACTATTTACAGCGTATTAGTAACCTAGGTACATGTCTTACCTAATGAAAAGGTATATCTGGGGTCTGGGGGCACGGGAGCGCCCCGCCAAGACGAGCCAAGCGAAGCGCAAGGGCACTACTACCTTTTCTCGAAGCACTTCGACGTATTTTTGAACCTTCATAACTTGGGTTTGGATTATACCAGATAATCAAAATTTTCAGGATATGATGTCAGTTGTTGACTTATTAAGTTTCAGTTGCATAGCTCTTATACTTTAGATTTTATTGATATCTAAAATACCCCGATTTCGTCACTGACTCACTGATTCACTGACTCACTGATGATCATCAATATTCTAAGGGTCTTTCTGAAGTCCTAGAAAGCTGAAATTTGGTATGTAAGCTAGTAATAGTACACAAACAACAAAAAACTCTGAAACTTGGAACTTTTACCCTCCAACCTCTTAAAATAGGGGATGGAAGTTTGTACGAGACTTCCGCAAATTTTGATGCTAGAGTTCTGAAAATTGATATAGGGACTCCTTGTTATAAATAATAAAATACGTATTTCAGGATTTTCAGTAAATACCTAAAGCCCCCAAAAAAAATTTTTTTTTTCATAAGCAACTTTCAAAAAGATGTGAAATCCCACCAAAAACATTTTCATGTAAAATGTTGCCAAGACGAGACCACATATGGCTCGCACTGTCAAAAAGTTATCAGATCTCATGTAGAGCCAAGCTTCTGACTCTACACGCCCTAACTTCACAAACTGTACACCTTAGTCAAAATATGTGGCTTGGCCGTTTCGCTACCATCGTAAGGTGAAAAATTTATTCACTGTTCATTACTTTTCTGTTATACAATAGTTCTTGTAGTAACGAAACGGCCAAGCCTCATATTTTGACTAAGGTGTAGAGTTTGTGAAGTTAGGGCGTGTAGAGTCAGAAGCTTGGCTCTACATGAGATCTTATAACTTTTTGTCAGTGCGAGCCTTAAGTGGTCTCGTCTTGGCAACATTTTACATTAAAAGGTTTTTGGTGGGATTTCTAATACTTATACAAGAAGTAAGAATATTTTCTTTAATATAATAGGTATGGTTACATTAGGTATTGGTTTTGTAACAATATTTTGATTTAAAAGAGTGTCCATTGAGTTTCTCCTTCTCCATAGAGATCTACGCTAGGGAATGGGCAACCAGGGCAACTACAGCTGTACTTTCTCAAGTTATTATGCCTTGTGTTGTGACTGTGACTGTAGCTTTGTTTTATTGTATTTTTTAACATTCAAAAGTATTTTACATTTAATGGTCAAATTGAAATAAATGCTTTTGAGTTTGAGTTTGATAGTAGGTTATTACCTATTAACTGTTTAGCTCCTTACTGTAAGCTATAAAATCTGTTCAGAAGCAGTAAAAATAATTGCTACGATATCAGTTAAGCCAGAAAACGGAAATACTTAAAAGAAACTGCTTGTTTCAGTAACTGTTAAATGTTCAAACAATAGATATTAACTGTTTAGCTCCTTACTGTATGCTACAGGAACTGTTCAGACGCAGTAAAAATAACTGCTACAATATCAGTAAAGCTTCAATACGGCAATACTTAAAAGAAACTGCTTGTATCAGTAACACTAAAATTTTCAAACAGTTGATTTTAACTGTTTAACTCTTTACTGTATGCTACAGGAACGGTTCAGAAGCAGTAAAAATAACTGCTACGATATCAGTAAAGCCTGAACACGGCAATACTTAAAAAAAACTGCTTGTATCAGTAACAGTTAAATGTTCAAACAGTTAATTTTAACTGTTTAGCTCCTTGCTGTATGCTACAGAAACTGTTCAGAAGCAGTAAAAATAACTGCTACGATATCAGTAAAGCCTGAACACGGCAATACTTAAAAAAACTGCTTGTATCAGTAACAGTTAAATGTTCAAACAGTTAATTTTAACTGTTTAGCTCCTTACTGTATGCTACAGAAACTGTTCAGAAGCAGTAAAAATAACTGCTACGATATCAGTAAAGTCTGAACACGGCAATACTTAAAAGAAACTGCTTGTTTTAGTAACTGTTAAATGTTCAAACAATTGATATTAACTGTTTAGCTCCTTACTATGCTACAGAAACTGTTAAGAAGCAGTAAAAATAACTGCTACAATATCAGTAAAGCCTCAACACGGCAATACTTAAAAGAAACTGCTTGTATCAGTAACAGTTAAATGTTCAAACAGTTAATTTTAACAGTTTAGCTCCTTACTGTATGCTACAGGAACTGTTCAGAAGCAGTAAAAATAACTGCTACGATATCAGTAAAGCCTGAACACGGCAATACTTAAAAAAACTGCTTGTATCAGTAACAGTTAAATGTTCAAACAGTTAATTTTAACTGTTTAGCTCCTTACTGTATGCTACAGAAACTGCTCAGAAGCAGTAAATATAACTGCTACGATGTCAGTAAAGTCTGAACACGGCAATACTTAAAGGAAACTGCTTGTATCAGTAGACGTTAATGTTGAAACAGTTGATATTAACTGTTTAGCTCCTTACTGTATGCTACAGAAACTGTTCAGAAGCAGTAAAAATAACTGCCTACGATATCAGTAAAGCCTGAAAACGGCAATACTTAAAAGAAACTGCTTGTTTTTGTTACCGTTAATGTTTAAACAAATGAAATAACTGTTTAGCTCTTTTACTGTATGCTACAATAACTGTTCAGAAGCAGTAAAAATAACTGCTACGATATCAGTAAAGCTCTGAAAATGGCAATACTTGAAAGGAACTGTTTGTTTCAGTAAACTTTAATGTTCATCCAATTGAAATAACTGTTTAGCTCTTTACTGTTTTTGCCCATTTCAGTGCACGGTTAGTAATCAATTATTTTAACATAAAAATAAGTTTCCTGTACCGTTTTTTTTTTTACTGTACAACAACAGTAAAAAGTCACGTTTTATTTTTTTCAGTGTATCTAGTTTTGGGGCTCACTAGCAAATATTATAAGTATTGTAGGTAACCTAGTTGTAAGTAATATTTTAAGCTACATAAGTCGTCTCAACTTGTAGTTACCTGGTGTAGGTACCTGTTGTATTACCAGGGGGCCTACCTAAGGCCACTTAGGCAGAATCATAAAATGATAACATAATGGACAGTTACCTAACTGTTAAGTTAATCGTATCAAATCCCATTGGTGAAGCATTTTTCAGTTATTTTTTTTTTGTCTGTGTTAAAATACTAATCAATCCAATCCAAATCCAATCCCAATCTCTTCGATTGTACCTACGTAGTGCAGCGAAAATAAGAAAAACTCGGAAAAGAAAATCCTTTTATGATTCTCCAGTGGCCTTTTTAGGCCCCCAGACAGGAAAGAACGTACCTAATTAAAATTACTGAAGTAATTTTCTGAATATGTACCTAGGTACCCACCTAGTTATAAGTTTCTCTTCTATCATTAAAAAGCTATCAAATTCTCGTTCTCCCCTACTCCACCGCTATGGGGTAGTCAATTAAATGCAACGTAAATCTCCGTATAGAACAACAGAGGGCGATTATCGTATCAATTACAGAATAAAACGCCGGTCAAACATGACACGACCATGTGGTTTGTGTCTGGGGAAGCTTTGGAGGGTTACTCTAGTTAAAGATAATAATACAGCTATGTACCTATCAACATTGATAGAGCTTTAGTGTTTTATCGTGAAAATTATCCATTATATTAAAAACTTTGCTTTTACATAACCAGACTATAAAAACATCGAATATAAAAAGGCTTCGCTAAGCAGCGCCACCTATTAGTGAGTGGAAAAATAAAAAATAATAATATTATTTATGCACATAATTTTAACATCTAACAGATAAATGTCATGTTTTTATAAACTTTAATTAACCAGATGAAAGTAATAGGAAGGGTTTTCGTTATTTTAATGTGGCAAAATGTTAAGCAGAACGATGTTTCACACAACGCCATCTGTTATTGAATAGCTATACTACATCTTCTGTTTGTAAAATGTTGTTGCAGTGGTGCTATAGTTTTAGGAACTTTTTACTAGGTGGCAGTATAAGACTTTCAAAATGTTGAGTCCACATTAAAAAAAAAATTCTTTGGTTGGATTCTCAATTCGTCTCGATAGCAAGCATAGCTGTCTAATACAAAGTTATGGGTTGGCCCAAGTCATCATAATATCAGCTCGGGGTTTTAATTAATGCCTTCGTATAACTAGCGGAAAACTTTCCTCCTCCTATCATAAAGTAGGTATTATGGTAACATCTTAATTTTTGACCTCGATCATGCCTGATAGAAAGCGATGGATGAGGGCTATGACGGAACGAGCGTGCCCAGAGGAACTCCCACGCATCGACGAAACACAACAGGTTATTAGGAGATATCAGACAGGAGCAGGAGCCAGAAGCAAATAGGTACTGTTATCTATTCAGCTCCGGTTAGACCGGAAGCCGACCATAACATGAAAAAAGGTGATGATATTTACTTATAAGATATCAACCAAAAAAGGATGTGGCCCTATTCATACATTTTAAATGGTCACCAGTCACCACTGCCTGCGAATATCTGCAATATCAGAGACACCTAAAAATAAGTAATGTTAGCAGAGAATTCTGAGGCTGTAGGTACAATACTTAAACACATGATCTTTGACAGTCGTTACGGGTAGTCAGAAGCCCGAAAGTCTGACAACCAGTCTTACCAAGGGGTATCGTATTACCTACCCAGTAACTGGGTTGTGGAGGTCGCTCCGTGTAAAATAGGTACTGGTATTCAGCTGCATCCGGTTAGACTGGAAGTCGACCCCAACATAGTTGGGAAAAGGCTAGGTAGATGATGATGAGGATGACTATCAATCAAAATAATCTGAATCATTTTGAAGGATGTATTGCTAACCTACCATCTAATTCCTACTGTTACTGTGTTACGCAATAACTACCCATCTGTGTTGTTTTAGCTGAAACTGAATGCATGGTAATCGTAATTACAACCAATCCAATCCAATAAATTATACTTAGGTAATAAATAAATAACATAAATAAAGTCCTTCAGACCGTATTTCGGTCACTGCGGCCAATCTCAACGGAGACTAATAGCCTTCGGCGCGAGAGATAGATTATACTTAGTGCACAAATGTGTGCGCGCAGGCACAGGTGCACTCCCTCTTCCCTCACTCTCATAGTCCGATGGTCCGATGGGACGGCAATCCGACACGACCGGAGAGATCAGGCGCAGGACCAACGGCTTAACGTGCTTTCCGAGGCATGGGGGTATCACACCGCGCGCAGACTAATAACTACCTTTTTTTTTTTTTTTTTTTGCGGATGGGAAATCATCAAATACTAATAACTACCTTCAGATAGCTAATAACTACCTACTACCTATAACTAGGTATTAAGTAGGTGTATACTGAATTCGTTTCTTTTAGTACCTAAGTACTACCTAGCAGACGGCCCTTCACATAATTTCATATTCTATGTATAGATAATAACCTAAGACGGTTAGAGATTTCTAATGGTAATGATTACCTATACCTATTATTGGTTTTTGATTAACTAGTTTGCCATGAACTTAAAAGAGTAGGACCGGAAACAACCGCTAAACAAGATCGTGACTGATCATTTCTTCTTCCACACTTCAAAAACCATTCAATTTAAAAACATCAATCGCTTTTCACTTTCGAACCAATTCAATTTAAAAACAAAAGAAAAAGTGCTCTTCAAAAACCGAAAAATCAATTTAAGAACATCAGATAGCTTTCACCTCAATAACAATTCGATTTTTAAAAAGAATTAAGAGCGCCACTTAATAAACAAAGGAGTTCTTAATTGATTCGAATAGAGGTGTAATTGATTCAGTCGATCGGTTTACAAAAGATAATCGAGTGATCACAAAAGGAAGAATCGAGATAATGTGTTCCGGATTGTTCGGACGCGTTCACCGTGATGTGTTTGAAGAGGGGAGCGTTATTTGCATTTGAGGGAATGGATTTCGTTCTTTTTGGGGTGCTGTAAGGGTGTGGGTTCCCTGGGTTAAGTTTATCGTTATCACTAACATAATGTTGTATTTTAGTTACAGTATACAAAAAAGCTCGCTTACCATGTTTTGTAAGAGGCTTAGATAAATAAAAAAAATTGCTATTAGCTTGCTATTTTTTGTTTAGAAATATTCGTAATAGGTAGTCGGAATTAGGTTTTTCCGGAAAGAAAAATTAGAAAAGGTTCCCGGGACGTTTTCAGATTGAAGCATTGAGCGTGGTTTTTTCAATGGTTTCAGTATGAATGAATTATTGAAAGGACAGGACAAAGCATGTTGGGTAAGCTAGTTAGGAATAAAAACCACCTCTAGGTGTATAGATAAATGATAAATGATTTTATTTCTATAAGTAGGTTTGTACAAACACTTTTACACGTCAAACATATATTTTTTTTAAACTAATAAAAATAAAATAAAGTTAAAATTAGAGGGGTCTCCATACAAGAATCGTGTTTTATCGTGTTTTTTGCGCGTTTTTTGCCTTGTGGTCGGTTGTGGTCCGACTCGCACTTAGCCGGTTTTTGTTAAGCACTGGTCATCGCGTAGATTGCCGCTTCATTTGAAATCCAAATTCTCAAATATCACTTCCTCTTATATTGCTTCGTTCTCGTAAAGTAGGTATTATTAAGTAGGTACAGATAGCTATCTATAATATTTAGTACTTAAGCTACTCATAAGGAAGCTGTTGTAAGCGTTTTATATTTCATTTAGATGATGCTCGCTCAGGATACCGGTTGCCATCAAGTGGTGTGCCACAGACCGAGGCATATGCACAACTGGTCCTTACTTACATATAGGTATCCGAACATAAGTAGGCACACCTCTCAAGTAAGTACGTATGACTGTTGAGCTTTTTCGAGCTTAGGAAAAATACTGTCACACAGGTATGAGTGAGAGACGGGATGGTCTACAAAGCCGTACTTTTTATGGGAACTTCAATTAGACAACAAATCAAATAACTCTATACGCTCTACTCAAGTATCTATACCTATTCTGAATATATGATATTGTGAATGACTAAAATACTTTTCACACGTTGACCTTTGTCTTTTACTACTACTTACTGCATTTAGTAACACCAGTGGATGTAAATGAACCTGAATGAGCCTGATAAAACTGGTGTAAAGTCCTCCAGACCGTATTTCGGCCACGGCGGCCGAGCTCAAGGGAGACTAGCCTTCGCGCGGGAGATATCATAGTGCACAAGTGTGCGCGCAGACACAGGTGCACTCCCTCTTCCCTCACTCTCATAGTACGATGGGATGGCAATCCGACACGACCGGAGAGAGATCAGGCGCGGGACCAACCACCGGGTTCAGGGGATCAGACCAGAATAAATCGCTACGACTTGATGGGTCGGTCGGAGTGCAAAATTTCACGTGGAAAAAGTCGCGGGCAGAAGCAAGTCAAATTTATAAATTGGCGACCAAGTCGGTCAGGCTCTATTTGACTGAACCCTTCATACTCAGTCCTTTGGGAACCTTTCCACCTGGAATTTTGATAAAGGAATGCGAAGCAACATTTTCCTAATATAACCTCTTCACAAAAGTTCCAATAGTTATTTTCAATTACAAATTACTTTTGTCAAGAATGGTCTGAATAACAAAATTTCTTTCTTCAATTCAATTTATTTATTTCAAGTATCATGACACATTTTTTGTAAAAAAAAAACAGCTCCTCATTACCTGGGCTTTTCATCAAAACCCAAAACAATGATCTCTGACAAAAAAAACAGAAATCGTTTAAAAAATAACCACACACTTACCCCTTTATTCATAAACGTTGCTTAAATATAAGACATGTTTAAACGTCAGAAATGTGTAGTTAAACAGTCGCTAATCATTAGGTTAGGTACTTAACTTTAAGCAGTGTTTAAAAATTTCATAACATAATATCATAATCAGCCTATAATGTTCCCACTGCTGGGACACGGGCCTCCTTTCTGTGAGAGGGTGTGGGCCGTAATCTACCACGCGGGCCCAGTGCGGGTCGGTTTTTTTTTTTTGTTCTAGTGCATTTCCTCACGATGTTTTCCTTCACCGTTTTGAGAGCAGTGGTGATGATATAATTTACACAAAGTAAAGCGCCGGTCTGTGTTCGAACCTACGACCTACAAATCGTAAGTCTTCTGCCGTCACCACTTGGCCACCACTGGTTTAAAAATTAACCCCTTAATATTTAGATAATTACCATAAAATCTATTCTGTCCGTTCCTAGCTCTATGCATTCATAAGTGGTCGGAGCTAAGTGTTCGTAAGCGGTGTGTTTGCGGTCAGCCGAGCCATATCGATATTATATCGATAATCAATCAATCGAGTCGAGCATCGATTAAACTCGATTCATTATTAAGTAGAGGTTTAATTTGGGTTTTATTGTCTTTGGTATTAAGGTTAAGTGTTTTATTTGGGTCAATTTGTTCAATTGGTTTTGCTTTAACATGCACTGCTCATTGGTGTTTTAATTTCAAATTGAAAACGTTTTAAAATTTATAAGATCGGCTGTGTTTCATGTTTTGGACAGAGAATTTAGCTGATTTACAAATTCTGGAAATTATATAGATAAGTACCTACGTAGATATTACGTTTTTATTATTATTATATTATTTTTATTCAACTACCTTTGACTTATTATCATATAAAATAATCAAGTACCCAAGGATTAGGAGTACCAACCTGATTATTATTTTATTTTAAATCTTAATGAGGCAACACAGCTGAAGTAATAAAATTTCAACTAGCTTTTGGAGGCGACTGTAGGTATGTAGTAGGTACTGTGGTGTTCTTGTGTTCTAGCCTTTAGCAAAAGACACTGGCTAGAAGCCTTTAGCAAAAGGCACTGGCTAGAATTATTATTCGATTCGTAGGTTTAAACGTATGTCAATTATTATTTATTATGTTGTTTTATTCTGGAAGCATTGATTGATATTTTTACCGCATAGCTGTACGCGTGTCTTAGACAATATAATTATTCTTGCAAAGTCTTAAAGTCGTCTTATTTGTGCTTCCCCTCTACAGTACCTAGTACCTACCTACCTATCTAAGGGCTGATTTCTCAATCGACAGATAATTTTTATTCGTGGAATAAAATTGACGTCTGTCAAAAATTCAAAACTGTTCTTCGGATAAAATTATCTAGCGTTGGAAAAATCAGCCATAAATTAAATAAAACTTAGATACATACCTACTACATATTACCGGCCAGTCCAAAAATAAATCATAAATTCTCAAGATACAAGGAAACATCGCGATCGCTTCCAATTACAAATCACGCTTCAACAAAAACATAAGAACGAATTTTCCGCATTCGAAAATTAAAAAAGAAAATTTATGTTGACACTTCCACTCACCCACTTCTTTTATTGGTCCGGCACAAGAGACGGTCGTACGTGATTGGTCGGTTTAAATGGGGCTCTAATGAGGAAAAGGGACGGTGAAACTAGGGCATGGGCGATGGGTGTAAGTGCGAAAGGGATAGATAGACACTTGTCAAGTACTTACAGATAAAGCGCGCGTTAACGGCGGGCGCCTAAGGAAATTGGATTATATGGACGATGCAACGAAATAGTGGGGCCCCTGCGGATTGACTGCGATACGAGTGATTTATCGTAATATTGCTATTTGAGGTTGATAACACTAACGTTTATCAAACAAGAACAACGTTTTGATTAGTTTATGAATATTGGTTTATTTCAATGCGTTTTTTTTATTGCTCGATCATCATTTGGTGTAATTAGGTACCTAATCAGAATTTGGTTTAATTTAATAATTAATTTAGTACCTTTAAACAAAAAATACTATGCTGAAAACATTCATATTATAAGTAAGTAGGTATATACTTAGTAATTTTCACTAGATTCAGTTCTGATAAAAATACCTAAGTATGTTACAGTAGGTACCTACCTAACAAGTAGAAAACAAGAAGAATGAATGAAAGATTTGAAGCAATAATAATCATATTTGATAGTAGGTAGGTACCTAACTACCTAGTATCTAAGAAAAAAAAAACAAGCTACCTCTAGGTAGGTATATAGGCAGCTTAAAAACGCTGTTTGTTTTCAATAGAAAACTCTCGTTTCTCTCTATGTTAACTCATGTCATGTGCGCTGTGGCACTTACTCTTTCAGTGGAAATTTTCATTCAGTGGCCACTTCACGGCAGCATCACAATCTGCATGTGACCTAAGCGATCAAATCGCATTCACGTAAACATCTTCAAGAAAAACTCAACGATCCCCACTACTTACGCTACTTCAGGAGCTTTTTTAAAAAACGACCACCTTAAAGTATCGCTGTCCTCCTCTACCCTGAACGAACACGGCTAGTAGCTACATAGCACCGTCTCCCTCTAAGGCTTAAACACGTCAAACAGGCGGGCAATCTATCACCCAAAGTTTATTCGTTTGAGGAACGCTTTTGCGGTGAGGCGAGTCAGGACCGCGCGGTGAAGTGTAAACTCATGTGTTTGAATTTATAAAAATGGAATCTAAATTGAAGAATTTCAAAGAGTCTTTAACGTTACAAGATTGTGAGAAGCCGAATTTGACGACACCTTTTTCGATAAATGACATTTTGACCAAAGAGAACGAGGGAAAGTGTGAATTTGAAAATGGAATGTTTTGTGCGGAGAGTTTTGGCGGGAAGATGAACTTTTTGGGGAAACCGGCCAGTTGTTTCGGCAAGGAGGATGGATATGGTGTGAAGAAGGAGTCTTTGGAAAAGGGACTGAAGTATTATGATGACTGCAACGGCTACCGGGACTTTGGTGGTGATGGCGCGCTGGATATGTCAAGGAAGAACCAGTATCCTGTCACGGAATTATCAGGTTAGTTTGCAGTTAGTTTAATTACATTATTTCACTTATATTTCCTACTTCAATGATTCCCACTAAAATATCTGTAAATTCAAAGTTGGAGTGTCAGTTCTGGTTACGTTGGTTCATCTTTTCCCTTTACTCTTGCATACAATACTTGGTATAGATTGCTCATCACCTGTGTCATTTAATCCAACCTTTCATTATTATATTTACCTACTATGTAATTATTTTAATAAAAGCGTCCCAATAACTACCAATTTTACCGGTTAGATGTAAAATTGCCATAAATGATAAATTATTTTATTTCTGTAAGATAGGTTTGTACAAACACTTTTACACGTCAATAATATTTTAAAAACTAAACGAGGTCGTCGTTTCTTATTATCATCATTAGTCACCATGACCATATTTTACAAATTAATTGACCAATGTTCATCAAAATTAGTTTTCATTGAAAGACAAAAAACAAAAAAATGAAGCGAAATAAAATTGTGTATTATAACGGATAATGGAATAGGTACACGTCATATTATAAAAAAAATAAGCTTAAATGAGGTCGGCGTTTCCTATCTGACTACTCTGAGAAGAAAGGCCGAATCAAACTCAGAGGTCACAGTATCTAAAACATAATCTTGATCAGATCATGTGAAGACCATGCAGATTGATGTCTGAAATGGTCTTTTGAGGAAAGTAGGTACCACACAGATTTGAGTGGACCAGTCCAGTCCAGTCAATTCAAGCATTTGGCAGTAATCGTACACGATCGCTGAACTCAGAACTTCAGTAGCTCACTGTCGTTTACTGCATCTTTAATTCTCTTTTTACGTCATTAAAACCCACCAATTGTGTAATTAAATCCTCGCCTACTTAGAGTCATACAGGTTAAATTAAAAATAGACTACAATCACCCATTTGTACTTCCCCAACGTTCTTATAGATGAGTGCAATGATGAAGCAGTTTCCAGTGAGTGTGTTAGTATTAGTGCACTATTATTATCTAACTAAAATACATTAGGAAGACAAGATTGACGTGTTGTCTGTAAGAAGTAAATATATGCTTTCAAGAGCTTCGGTACGATCATTATTTGATTGAGTTGATAATTCTATTGAGACTTTTATTAAAGTCTATTAAAAAAAATGCTGTTCGCTATGATGTTTAACCTAAATAGCATGCTTAGCATAATCAGCCCATCCACTGCTGGGAAACAAGCCTCCTCTCTGTGAGAGGGAAAGGGCTGTAATCCACTGCGCGAACCCATTGCGAATTGGTAGATGCCACATGTCTTCCAATTTTTGGTTCTAGGACATGCCGGTTTCCTCACGATGTTTCCTTTCACCGTTTTGAGAGTAGTTGTTGTGAAATAATTTACACAAAGTAAAGCGCCTGTTTCTTCTCCATAGAGATCTACGCTTTGGAATGGGCAACTAGCTTCAACTTTCTGACTAACTGACAGACTATTTAATTTTGACAATTCAAAAGTGCCTGTACAAGGTTTAATTGAAATAAATGATTTGAGTTTGAGTTTAGGTGCGAACCTACGACCTTAAATTTTACGTTCCGTATACACCGATAAACTGCTCTAGCCTGTACAGCTTTGAGAATTCAAATTTAAACTTTGGGTAGAGATTAGTTTGAAATCAGCATATTGAAATCAAGATTCAAATTGCCCTTGCCATTGCATTCCCTTGAGGGGAGACCGCGAATAGACAAACTTAAGGTAGGACGCCCTCAGGCTAGTGGAGCGACGATCTTCGCAGGGTGGATGGTAGCAGCTGGATGAGAGTTGCCGAAAATCGAGCTACATGACGTGCATTTAGAGAAGCTTATGTCTAGCAGTGATGAAAACAAAACACTCGAATAAATTAAGAAACCAGTGAAGTCCCACTATCGATTGTCCCAAATTCAAATGCTGCTTCAATAATTACCGGCGGACAATGAAAGTAATGGTGCGTCCACACCGTCACACCGGGAGCCGCGCGGTCACGCGTCGTACGTCCCCGCGACATCGCCACTTAATCGTCACTTGGCGCGATTACGCTACCCCCTCATTATTATAAGTGATGACGCTTAAAGCCATTCAGCCTTTCAATTTAGTAATTACTAGGTTTGTAGTTCGCTACAAAATTGTCTGGTTTTAATGTAAATTTTTGTGATTGGATTTCTGAACGACCTCGGTCTCAATGAAAGTCAAAGTCATTTATTATTATGTTAACATTAAATAATAATGGACTTAAATTAATGTATTGTGTAATATAAGTAATTCTGGAATTGTAAAGATTTTAGGCACATTACGTGGTCCAGGTTACTTTTGCAATGCAAGATAGGGTAAAAAGTCACAATCAAAGAGATGTAAGTATACCTTGTAGATTTAGTCATTTGCAAGCAGCATCTACGTTAACCTCACTGTTTCAATCAATCTGCCTAGTCTTTTTCCATCTGTGTTGGGATAGGCTTCTAGTCTTACCGGATGAAGCTAAAAATAAATATTTTACATGAATCGACTGCCTATCTGTTGGCCTTAGTGTGAGCTTTTTCGACTCACGTTCGATTGCGAGCGCGTTAGAATGTTGAATGGGAAATTAGGTTTCTCCTAGTGACCACCAGGTTGTGCTATAACTTTTTCCCATGTTAAATTCTAACGCGCTGGCAATCGAACGTGAGTGAAAAAACTCACACTTAAGCCTCTGATCTCCACAACCCAGTTGCTCGGTAAAACGATTTACCTTCTTCGTTAACGTCACTGTTTATGGTTAATCAAAAATTGATAACTGAATTACCTGCTGACTCATTCCGTTATTCTTAGGGAAAATTTCGAGGTATGCCATATGCCCAAAGTAAGACAGACAATATACGAAGACCACAAAAGCGAAGGTACGCCAAATGACATCCAACACATACTATCTATTTAGTTCATACTTACATCAATTAGCGTCGAAGCGTCAACTATACAATCTAAACGACCCCGAACTTAACAATAGCACCGCACGCAAAAATACTGTTACGTTTCGTGCCGTCGCATCCTTTTACCGCGTCTAATGACCGGCGACAATTTGCGTAATGGATCCATTGTGTAAGCGCCTTTATACGCGGATGGCGTGTGCCGATAAGCAATTTAATTGATTCCATGTGATCGTATGAATCTAGCCTAATGAGTTTGGAGTTTTGTGAAGGTGGTGGTGGTACCTTTTGGCTTAATGATATTATTAGGGTCACATTGGTTACCTGATTGATATGATTTAAAAACGCTGTTTTTTTTTTTTTAATTCTGCAACGCTATCCACGCAGTTTTGCGGAAAAAAGTCGATACGATATAAGTATCTGGCTACCTACTAAATTACGAGTGTGTAAGCAACGTTTAAATAAATCTAAATGTGATCTAGCTTACAGTCTTCTACATTAAATAAGGTGCTAATAAAAAAAGAGTGGTTTTTTGAATCGCCGAAATTCATAAAATAAACAACTGTTTCGTCCATTCTCAATTAAAAACAAAAAAACAACACACTAACCCTCTCCTCTCATTGTTACAGATGACTACGACTCCCGCTCGTCCACCACCGGCTCCCCTGTTCGCAGAGCCAACTCCTCACCAAGCTCAGACATCGCCTACAAACCGTTCAGCCTACACTACGACCAGAGAAAATGTTCCACACCAACCAACGATTCAAGAATGATGCATTCCCCGAACTATAATATCACAGAGTACTCTCAAAATGGAGGAAGGAAAAAGCGATCGAGAGCTGCATTTTCCCATGCACAGGTGTATGAGTTAGAGCGAAGATTCAGTCAGCAAAGATACCTCTCAGGACCCGAAAGAGCCGACCTAGCAGTGAGTTTGAAGCTCACTGAGACACAAGTCAAGATCTGGTTCCAAAATAGACGGTACAAAACAAAGAGAAAGCAACTACAGATGCAAGAGAATGGCATGCTTGCAGCTGCAGCGGCTGCCGCGAATCATGCCAGGAAAGTGGCTGTAAAAGTCCTGGTGAACAATAACGGACAGCCGAGTATACCTGACTTGAAGTCCTACCAAAATCCAATGCTGGGAAAGTCGTTAAATCCTCTCTTTACGCCGTCGAATCTTCTAGAAAGTTCGCCTATTCTGAAGCATTTTGCTGGGGTTTATGGTGTAGATTTCGCGAAGAACCCTGAATATAAGGCTTTGTTACAAGAGTCTTACAACCAGGCAGTGTTACAGTCGTTATATGGCCCACACTTGGGTGTAAATTACCCTAACCTGCCATTACCCTACATGTATTACCCAGGACATTCGTCTTTCGGCATGCCTGTAGTACCTTGTGACGTAGAAAGAAGTCAAGTCGAAAGGACAGATAGCAAAGAATTCTCCGAAGAAAAAGATAAAGAAAAGACGGAAATCAAACCAAAAACTCACATCGATTTAAATGAGAACAGTAACGAAAGTATGGCCAGTAATATTGAAATTGAAAATTAGATTTTTTCTATTTGAGTAAAGAGGTTGAATAGCATTTTTTTAGAAATCGAATGTAGACTTACAAAGTGAACTTTTTATTTTTTAAATGTTTCGACTAAAGTCACTCATTCAAAGTCTTTTTATAGAGAACTTTCAGATTTGAAATTAGAACTAACTTCTTTTTCTTGAAACCGCGGGATAATTGCGTTTTTTCGAACATATTAATCAATGGATTAGCCATATCCTTCAAAATGATTCAGATTGTGTGTTACGCAATTAGGGTGCCGATCAGAAAGATAGAGTTGTAATTCGATGTGAATTTGGCCCTTCTTAAAAAGTTATGATTAATGTAGTTTTTATTAAAATGTACTTAATATTTTTATCTGGCAATAAAGTAAAACCAAAGATGGAGATGTTAGCCAAAGCACGTAGTTAGTAGAATTGTTACTGTTTAGTCTTTACTGTTGTAAATATTTTTAAGGTTGAAGTAAATAAATGTTTTAATAGTTAATGCATTGGCACGTTTGTATATAGTACAAAAGTAGGAGTTAAGCTTAATAAAGGTGCAATAAATATTATGGCGACTTATTTTGTTGTTTTGCTTTTACTACACAACCCTTATCATTACATTTCTATGTTACACTCTAGTTAATTGTGTTAAATTAAAAGCTATTTGATAAATTCCTTCCTTCTCAATATTCAAATTTAAATATTTGTTCTTCAAGAAAATATTAATGAAAATATAATTATATATAACCACAGTTTACGATTTTGATAGGCATCAAAGGAATTCTCATTCTAAATTCTCACAAACTCTATCTGATCTGAAGGCCAATTTCTTTGGCAGAATCATAAAATGATAACATAATGGACAGTTAACCGTTAAGTTAATCGTATCAAATCCCATTGGTGAAGCATTTTTCAGTTTTTTTTTGTCTGTGCTAAAATCCGATCCAAATCTAATCCCAATCTCTTTGATTATACCTACGTAGTGCAGCGAATAAAATACGGACTGTTTTCGCCTTAATACGATTCATAATGTTATCCATTTATGATTCTTCAAAGTGGCCTTTTTAGGCCTCCAGACTGTGAACGTTATTAAAATTACGAGAACTCCTCTGATCTGTCCTATTATTTCACACGCATATCAAAGTTACGAAGGCAGAATTTTGAGCTTTAATGAAAGCTCAAAAAACTGTAACGATCATAAAAATACTCATAGGTGTTCATTTACCTTAGAATTAGTAAGTAAAGCTAGGGTTTCCTAAGACTGCGATAGCCGCCACATAGCGTCCGCCATTTACGATAGGTACCTAGAATGTCGTCACTGAAACGTCATTTATCAAAATAAGATGCTGTTTTTCCATAGAGATCGTTTTTTGACAGCGTATAGTCAAACCCCGGAGCCATGATTTTCATGATGGCCGTCACTGCAGCCGTTATGTGGCTGTAAGGAAAGTAGGTACAAAACGTACCTACGTTTTCTTTCCTTATCCAACTGTCATCACTCCACCCATTAGAACTTTTTCTAAAAGCGTTCCATTAAATACCAACTTTAACTTAGCAATCAAAAATTACTGCCAACTGAAGCACACCAATCTTCTACTTTTAAATTTCGAACTCGTCAGCTCTCAAACTTTTGCCGAGAGTCTTCGGCGGTCGGTAATTGTACGAGATGGTGCTCGAACTACGGCGAAAGTGAAGAATGCTCGGGAAATCACCACGCGACAAATTGCTTGAATACCTACTTGTGGCAACCTGGGTTTGTGTGGAGAAGGCTTTTGAAAATCTAGATTGAAATAGTGGATGAAGGAAAATCAGAGAAACCAATTTGCACATAGGTAGGATAATGGTTATGTTATAATAACTGAATAGTTTAACAATAATTTAAATCTTTAAATGAGAATAATAATACTAGATACTTAAGCAATATTGTATTAATTAAGAAACACTAAATAAGCATACCAACTTATAAATAACTAATAACGTAATTAATTTAATGTAGGTACTTACAAAGGAAAAGAGAGAGGTCGAGGCCTTAGCCCTGCAATGGGTCAATACAGGCTAGTCAGATTAGATTAGGTACCTACTTACAAAGTGAAAACAGTAACATTGTTTGCTGATTCAGAATCAAAATGTCTAAAAACTCTCCACTTACTGAAAAGGCAATTTTCACGTTACTCACAAATCAGGAAAATAACACAGAAGCCGTCGCCTTACTAACTGACAATGTTCTTCAATAAAATTATCATATGAATACTAGTTGCTAGTACGGGGGGAGAGGCGGCCCGTGCAGACATTATGAAAATGCCAAGCTCCGACTTCCGGACGAAGAATTTCCTAAGACTCCCGCCGATGAGTGACGACTCACCCGCGAGGTGGTGAATAGGGGAAAATTATGCTTATATAAAGAGGAAATTATTGTAAATTAGATGCAGTTTTTGAAGTGAAGATTCTTATTTTGAATTCAAATAGAATAAGTGACTGAGTAATAATATACTGCAGGGGGTCATTGCGTAACACATTATCAGTAGCAATGGCTTTCATTTTGACAGTTCAACAACAATTATTACGTTATTTACGTTGTTGAGCAGACAATTTTTTTTAACATATGAAGCAATGGTTTAGCAATGTCCTTCAAAATGGTTCAGATTGAGATTGATAGTGTGTTACGCAATTAGGGTACAGGTGTAGTGCGAATAATCAGAATAGCAATAATATGAGTTTACGGGTTTTTGTCTGATAATTATTCGAGTCGTCAGAACGTAATAGAATAATTTGCATAAGCATAATAAGCCATCAGAGTGAGTTGTCAATAGTCAGCTCACTCCACGCTCACTTCGCCTAAGTTTTCACGGTGAGATTTTTACAGAATAGTAGGTACCGCTGCAATACCTACACAAAAACATCTAACAAACAGCTGTGTCCCACAAAATCGCTATACCGACGCGGGCAAAATGAGAACAGCAATTTTTTTTTTCATTACCGACGAAATTTTCAACGCCCACTGGGTTGAAAATTGCTGCGGTTCAGAACCGTGTACTGTTTCCATGGTAACAGGTTGTACTTCAATATCCTTCAATCAACTCAGACTATTGCAGTCCACTGCTGGACATAGACCTCTCCCAGGCTGCGCCACAACACCCTGACCTCCGCCTTCCGCATTCAGTCCGTCCCAGCCACTTTCTTTAGGTCGTCCGTCCATCTAGCTGGGGGGCGTCCCACACTACGCTTGCCGATACGCGGTCTCCACTCCAGGACTCATCTGCTCCACCGGCCATCGGTCCTTCGACCGACATGGCAAGCTGTAAGCTATGTCGGTAACTCCGGTCCCTTTCCGGACAATTTCGTCGATGTCCCTGTGTCAAACTGCCATATTTATTCTTCAGATACAAGTTACCTGATGATTGAGAAATAAGCCCTTGGACACTCCTTTCCGCTCTCTGATACTCCCTTCCGCTCCACCCAGAACGGGAGGGGTCATTTGATGATTTCCCACCACCAAAAAAAAAAAGCCTTGGACATGTATGAAACATTCCATTCTAAACATTCCAGTCAAAATGAAATCCGTATTTCCTAACTCCAAGCTACTTATTTCGTTTTGTAGACTATTCCCGAGAAACGTACTGAATGCAATTAACTGATTGTCGATGCACTAAACTGTAAACAGTGCATTACCGCTCATCCTCTCAATACTAAATAGGGATGGGCTTTACCGATAAAGGATATCGAAGTACAAATACTGTTGGCACTTTCATATGATGGTCAAGAAGACAAATAACGGGTTTATTATTATAGTTACACACCGATTTCTCTCTTTCAGTCGTCAGTAAATTGACTTTTGAACGAAGAAGACAAAGCGTTGTGTAATTATATTTATGATTTAAGTACCCTTAGAAAATTAGATGCACACATGACTTGTGTGAATCTAACTTTGGCACATTGGCTCAGTCATGGCCAATGGAATTTCGTATGGTCAAAAATTATAAAATACATACAAATCGAATTCCCTATTTAAGAATTACAAGCTGTTTTTTATCGATATCCCAATACTCTCTGGCACAACACTACAACTCGCACTTTGCATTAACAGTCGCACTCGGCAGCAGTGGCTCGAGTTACATGCACGTGCGCACGCCGGATGTGTCGTCGTAAACAAACACGTCACTAGCACTCCTCGTTAACACAAATATCTACTAATTACTTACAATAAAACTAAATAATACTATATTGGTAGCTATTTTGGGTGTTTATAATAAGATAGGAAGGGTAACGGTAAAAAAATAATCTTCTAAAATGCGACGGAAAAGGTGCTACGAAGGGTCTACGGCTGCTACGAGATTTGCTACGCTGCTACGGACGGGTTCTTAAAACTTTTGTTGTCAGTATTTTAATTCTGTGAATTTGGTTGTCATTGTCACTGGATTTGTAAACGGCTTGTCATTGAGAAAGTACTGACGTGTAGACAGGCTTTCTTTTAAACATTAACATACTATAGATATGAATAAGCAGGTATTCATATCTATATTAGCTAGATAAGAATACTATCAGAAGACTGCTTAAAAAAAGCCGTACTACTACAATAGTGTCGCTACGCTTATTAAATCATCATCCTCTGCCTAGCCTTTTTCCAACTATGTTGGGGTCGGCTTCCAGTCTAACCGGATGCAGCTGAGTAGTGAGTAATACCTACCGGTATTTTACATGGAGCGTCTGCCTATCTGACCCTCTTGACTGTTGCTTATCGGACGCGCGCTAAAATTGATACTTTAATTTCCTTACCTAGGTACTTGTTCTGATAATTTTGAAAAAAAAAGTACTGGAACGATGACAATTCGTGTCTACTTGCAAAATTGCCTTAATTTTGCACTTTGTAAGACGAAAATTACACGAATTTTTGAAGAATTTCGATTTGAGAAATGACAATGTGTAATGATTATGTAAGTTACTGTAACTCTTTTTTTTTTTTGCGTTTGGGATTTCATCAAATGACATCTCCCGCTCTGAGTGGAGCAGAAGGGAGTGTCAGACTCTTACTTCGATTCCTCTCTTACCTCTTATTTCGATTTGTAGCAGGTTTTCTATTTCATCATGTATATATTTGTACGCCTTAAGGGCTCCGACATGCTTTAAACTACTGACATGTACAACTTCTCATTATGGCTTAAGATCATGAAGAGTATCTGAAGTAAGGCAGCGTGAACGGACGACCATCAGCCGATACGGATGGTCAGTCACGTTCTTCAAGACTCACAAGTCGTAAGACATTAAAGTCATACAGATGAAAGTCATCAACATGAGAACCGCATCAAGTATATCCATACCAAATGTGCGTGATCGTGTAAACAACGCGATGGGAACGCTCGTTAAGACTGCAATCAAACCAGTCGCGAAGTTGTGCCGTTCTTATGTTGTTTGATTATGATGGGACTGCGCTTGCGTACAGCATAATGTTTTTTTGCCATCATTATAGGATTAACATGTTGGTCATTAACACGTGTGAGTGGCGAAATAAATAATATATTGTTTTTATACCTACACATGAATTATTGAATGTCAATATAAAAGAGCAGTGGAAAGGCCGCGACTCACGAGAGATTCGAACCTACGACATACAGCAGGGTAATTGCGTAACACACGTTATCAGTAGCAATGGGTTTCATTTTGACAGTTCAACAACATTCATTGCGTTATTTGCGCTGTTATGCAGAAAAATTTTTCGAACATATGGAGCAATGCATTAGAAATATGCTTGAAAATGATTCAAATTTAGAGTAATAGTGTGTTACGCAATTAGGGTGCAGGTCGTAGGTTCGAATCTAGTTAGGCACGTTACTTTGTGTAAAAAAAAAAAAAAAATTTTCAAAACTCAAAACATTAATTTCAATTAAACCATTTACAGGCACGTTTGAATTGTCAAGAAGTTGGTCAGTCAGAAAATATGAAGCTAGTTGCTCATTCCAAAGCGTAGGTAGGTACGTACCTATGGAGAAGAACGGGTAAGAAACTCCATGGACACTCTTTTAAATTATATTTTTACAAAAATATCAGTTAAGTACATCATTAATGTTGAATTTATAATTATTTGTGAGAATGATGTAAAAAAGACGTAGGTACCTACGCGTTATACGACGTATATTATTTCATCCACAGTGCTCTCAAAACGGTGAAGGAAAACATTGTGAGGAAACCGCCATGTCCTAGAACAAAAATTTCGAATACATGTGACATATACCAACCCGCACTGGGCCCACGTGGTAGATTACGATCCACTCCCTCTCACAGAGAGGAGGCCTGTGTCCCAGCAGTGGGAACATAGACTGATTATGCTACCTAAATGTAATGCGAATGTAGTCTTTGAATTTGCTAAACAGTGAGGTACGAGTTCAATTTGTATCAGGGTAAAGCAATTTCAATGTGTTTTTAGATTTCTGACCTAAGTATTGTCCAAACTCCAAACATATTGTCAATGAGGCTTTGAGGCTCGAAAAGTTGTTGCCATATTATGGGACTACATTTGGTTTCCATTTTTACCAGTTACCAATATGATATTAGGAACCAATTTTTTTGTATACCTATTTTGTCCCACTACAGAAGGCCAATTCCCGTAATTAAAAACGTTCAAAATCTAGTCGCAATCTTATCTCAGCGACAATCAATGTCATAAACTTGTCAAACATGTAAATAAATGTGGGGTCTTTTTGACAGATTGACAGACTGTGAACGTTCTTAAAATTACGAGAATTGCCCCTCTGGTCATACTGTCCCATATTTTTCCACTTTTCTTTGTGCTGTGCCTTCTCTGTCCAATCGGTTATGGACGATGAACCCTCCTGATTTCCTATAACTATCAAAGAAAACCTAAAAGTTATCAAAGCATTTTATCATCCCTAAAATAGATTTGAGTCCCAAACAATTCCATTCGGCATTACTCCTACTGATTCTTTTTATGACAATTTAAAAGGTTTTAACCTTTAACTCCGGCAACCCTTTAAACAAAAAAAGAAGGTCGTGCAAAAAGCAAATTAGTGAAGTTCGCCACGCCACTTAACGGCAGGCAAAACAGACAGAAACTTGTCGCGACGTCAAAAAAATCGCACCACATTGACGCAAATGAACCGAAGATCCCCTACTGTGAACATGTGAAGAGAAAGTGAGAATTAAGTGATTCGAGATTACTTCATAGTGCATTTACGTATTATTGAATGTTGTAAGAATTAAGAAGTAAGTTTGGTGAAAAGTATTGTAGATAATTACATTTTATAATGACCACATTATCTATTCACTAGTTGTTTATAAAGAAAATTATTTCTGAAAAAAAAAACCGTTATAAAACAGGAGTTGTATTAATGTAACTACGTCCGTAGCAACCCAGACAGTGGGGCAGTAAGCCCTGCTACCATCGTTGCTGACACAATAATCTTTTAACCATGACACTTACTGTCTCATGCTTCAAATTTTTTGCAGAAAATTCATCCCTTATAGGGGATAGTTAGTCATTATTGTGGATAGAAGATGCCATCGGGTACATATCATGTATTAAACCTAAAATCAATATGAATCTGAGACCAAATGTCAACTGTTCCTCGCCTTTGACATTTCACTTTCCCACAACCATTCGAGTTCTACAACCCATGTCTAGACGAGCGACACTGCGACACGACGGGCGTCGCGACCGACCACCGGCACCGGCGCGGTCACTTCAAACGCACCGACTAATCTACCCTTAGACAAAAAATCCTATGTACACGTTTTTTTCAGATGAACTTATTTTTTACATTTGATGGCAGTAATGCGTTTCAAGAGTACCTACGCTTGGTGGTCTCAGTGTTGCCAATTTGTGAAAGAGTTTTTTTTTTAATGAAGTGTTTGGATGGCTATGGGAATCGTGAAGATTTGTGGCTTTGGAGCCCGCCTACAGCTAAGTACTTACTCATGGGAACATAAAATGGCGAAAAATAATTGATGACCATGAAAACTATTGATTCATTATTTTGTCAAAGAGTTAATTAGGTATCTTTAAGTAGGTAAATAGTGTAATGATTATAAGTAAATTATTTATTTTTGTCAGTGTCCACACTAACAGAAATAAATCAATTATGTAGATAAGTATTGTAGAGATTATTATTATTATCTGCATGTGTGGCATGCAACCTTTTTGGTAATTATAAGTTAATGGCATAACATTATAAGATAAACGCTAATACGAATTGAGAAGAAGAAGAGAAGCTCTCCTACAGTTCCCTTATTTTGAATGCTAACCTAGCAATTGTTATAAAGCAAGATAAAACAGTGCTTTGGAATGTTATGATAAGTCTTAAAATTAATTCCAAACAGAAGAATTATAGTTTTCTTGGTATTCCATACCAAGAAAACTTAAAGGACATGGATAAAGTGTGGCCCTGCACGGACAAAGACATATTCATATTTAAAAAAAACTTATACTTGAATTTCTATCATGACAAGACTTTCATTTCTCCGCATATGTTTGTGGGAAAATATCAATTTAAAAGAGTATTATTTTGTTTGTTTTATTTTGATTCACATCCGTGAGTTTCAAATGTAAGTGTATGCAATTATTTGAAATAAGATGGTACCTAATTAGTACATGTTCATCGTTCGAAAGGACATGTATTTTAGATAATAGAGGAAATTAAAATTATAAATATTTATTTCAGGAATTTTCATACCTACATTAAAAATATCTACATGCATAGACCTTGAGCTTGGAAAGATCATTCTGACTACCTGTAGGTAATGCTTGTAAAATTAAAATAAATTAATTTTGTTTCAAAGCACTGTTTTATCTCAATGAACTAAACCTAGCACTATAAAACAAAGAACTAAAGTTTAGAAACATCATTCTCTGTGTCTAAAAAGTTTCTTACGTAATCAGCATCAAATTGTAAAAGAGATGCGCAAGAGCACAGCTCTTTGAAAAGTAAGTAGGCAGCTAGTGTTCAGTAATTATAGCAGTTCGTGCAGTTTTATGTTAACGACTGTGAATACCTCATTAACCTCCATTGTCCATTGAGGGCTGTCAGAAGTTTAAGATTAAACGCCACGTTACGTGCCCTATTTGTCTAGCGATCTATGGTTCTGCGTGATATATTACTGTAATAGTACTAATTAGGGTCAATTCATACTAGCGCAGAGTCGAAGCGAATCGAAGCGTTAATCTGAAACTTAACTTAGCAAATTCACCCTTATCTCCACTCTCCACAACGTAATGCACATTATACTTCTGAGATAAAAAGAAGATGCGCGAATTCGCGCGCTTACGACGGAATTCCCGCGACTGAGCGCGACCAACGCTGATTGGTGCGCGTGCATTACGTTGTGGAGATAAGGGTGAATTTGCTATGTTAAGTTTCAGTTTTCAGATTAACGCTTCGATGCGCTTCGACTCTGCGCTAGTATAAATTGACCCTTAGCAGCCAAAAATGTTTAAGCTTGAGTACGAGGCTTTTGACTTCGTTGTGTGTGTATATTTCATGTCGTTTTTTTTTAGTTTTTTTTATTTGCAATGTGCGTTTTGTTTGTGCAGAATATAGGTACTATTTTTCTTTCTTTTCTTTTTCTTTTCACTAGTATAAATTTACCCTTAGCAGCCAAAATTTTTTAAGCTTGAGTACGAGGCTTTTGACTACGTTGTGTGTGTATATTGTATGTCGTTTTTTTTATTTATTTTTTTTATTTGCAATGTGCGTTTTGTTTGTGCAGAATAAACAATTTTTCTTTCTTTTTTTTTCTTTTCAGCCTATTTTTGTCCCACAGCAGGACAAAGGCCTCTCCTCATACCTACAAAGAAGGCATAAGCATTGATCACCACGCCTTGCTTTAGACGGGTTTGCGATTGTTGTATGACCGTTTTTTTTTAAGTGAAAACTTTAATTTTTTTAGATGGATTTTTCGATTTTAATGTATATCCGATATGTTAGTGAGTGATGGCAAAGTATTCTGTTTGTGTTTTGTTTTCACTTCTGTCGGCACTCCCGGAGTGCCACTGTTTTTTTTATACTCTCTTTGCACCTCTCTCAGTCTAGAGCTGGAAAAGGACCAATCTTTATTAAACGTTTTTATGAACGTTACCTATAAATGAGAATAAGGCCCTTTGGAAAGCCCTTCTTCTAGTACCTACCTACCTTATGTCCTCCTTAGGCATAACTTGCGTATGTGTTACTTGCTAATACTACCTATAGATAAACCTATAACTAAAAACATAAGATAACCTTTGGACACAATAAACGTTCATATTAAAATAATAATAAAAAAAAAATCTTTCTCCTGTGTTAAAAACTTTTATGTATTTCTGCCCGCGACTTCGTCCGCGTGAAATTTCACCCTCTCCCCATTTACCCCCTTAGGGGTTGAATTTCGAAAAATCCTTCCTTATTCCTTGTCTACATTATATAGGGAACCTTTGTGCAAAATTTCAGCTCTCTAGGTCCAAGGGTTTGGGCTGGGCGTTGATGAGTCAGTCAATCAGTCAGTCAGGACTTTTCTTTTTATTTATATAGATAGATAGATGAATGTAGTGGCCAGAAAGTCAAGAAACTATCATAAATAAACTGTCCACCTCCTCAGGATACGCCTCTAAACTGTTCTCTAAATAATCTAAAATTATAATTACCTAGCTACCTCGATAGTTACCATCGTGACATCAACATCCCGGTCATCTGGCAACCCTGCGCACGCGCACTTCTCCTCACTAGCATCAAATTATCCGTTCTCCTTTACGCACATTAAAAAAAAACACATAATTATGGATATAAAACCTCTTTTCTCGTAAAAAGTCCAGATAAAAAGGCCGTGAAGACACTTCCTCCGTCTAATCCCTCATAAAATGGACCCGTGCGCCCATTAACACTATTTTTAATTAATTATTTTTTTCAATCTCATTGAACGCTGCGTCCTCAATGAGCCCCATTTACATTTTAAAAACTACCAAAATAACTATATTTTGTTTATTTTAATTTTTAGTGTAAAGCGTAAAGTTGTGTGCTAAATTTTCTAATGTGAAGACAACTTTGATGGGCAATAAAGGTGATTATTGCTTAGCTTGGTAGATGTGATGTGGTGGATGATGTATGGCGTATAGAATATGTGAGACAAGCTATTGACGTCTCTAACGTAGTTCTAATTAATTTATTGGCGCTTTTAAAGCGGAAGCAAAAAGTTGTGGAGACGCTTCGATTATTAGAATTTATTAGAGGAAATTAAAAGTTTGTCCGTAGGGGATAAACTTAATGAATACACAGAATAAGGTAATCGAGTATATGAAGTAGATCTTACGAGTCTGTGGTCAACTTGACCCGCGGGTCCAGTTGACCACATCATCTATTACCTTATTCAATTATCTTACATGATTAAATCGATTTACAGCGGGGCAATAATTGCGTAACACACTATCAGTAGCAACAGGTTTCATTTTGACAGGTCAACAATATTCATTGCGTTATTTACATTGTTGAGAAGACACATTTTTCGAACATATTATGAAGCAATGGATTAGCAATATCCTTCAAAATAATTCAGATAATGTGTTACGCAATTAGGGTGCTGGGTGGCATAGACATCAACGCGCAACCTGGTAGGTATAGACTCCAGCACATCAAGCTACCCGAAAACTGTAAAATTTTCCCAATCAACCTTGAACCTTATGGTTTAGCAATAAAGTTGAAAATCTATTAAAGAAATTTGACAGATAGTAGTAGCTTGATGTGCTGGCGTGAGTCTGTACATGATTCTGAACATGGCATTAAAATTTTTCGTCGGTTGTTGAAAAAGAAATTGCTATTCCATACATTTTGACTGCGTAGGTATAGCACTTTTCTATGATAGGTCCAGCCAGAATCATGTGCTGAATTCATGGTTTCAGTTTGTGCGTCGATGCTTCTACCCTGTATTTCTCAATATAGTGTAACTTTCTCCAAGTTTATTCTTACTCGAATACTACATACTTACCTACTCTTACAATTTCACACAAAGGAATTTCAAAAGAGCTTTCACTTTATAAATCATCTCAGCTCACTTAAAAATTAAAGAAACAAAAAGCTGTAGCACTAATTACTCTAACATAAAAAACAATAGCCAACAATATACAGACTACTCCACAGATGTGCTGTCCTGGAGCGCGCGGCAATATTTACAAGTCGCATCCGGCGCACAACTATTACTTAATAGTCGTTCCTCACGGATGTCTTACATTGTATCTCAAACTTTATCACCACGCACATAGGGAAGCAATCTATTCGAATTTTCGGTACTGTCCCTGTCTGCTGTATCAAAGACTTATTGCGAAAATATAAAAAAGCTCTTTGTGATGATAAACCCTCGTCAGGACGTCTATTTTGACTATTTAGCAGCGTGGCTGTATTCCTGTTTGAAGTATATACAGACGCCAAGCACATCAAGCTACTACAAGCTGTCAAACTTTAATAGACTTTCAACTTTATCGCTAAACTATAAGGTTCAGAGTTGATTGGGAAAACTTGACAGTTTCGGGTAGCTTGATGTGCTGGCGTATGTACATTGTTTTAGAGATGGCAACGCACCTGCGTAACAATAATGCCACTTGTATTGCAGCCGTAGCACACATAAAATGACAATTGATCGCATTTTCTTTCATTTTGTTGAACAGACGAATTTATTAACCCTATGAAGCAATGGTAATGCATTTTTTTTTTGCTTTTTTTTTCTTTCCTTCAAAACTCTTGGATTGTGATTGAAACCGTGTTACGCAATTAGGGTGCAGCTGTATAGTCAGCGGTGACAACTTAGGTGTACCATCATGTGAGCCGCTCGATGGTTTGCCTAACTTACCGTTTTACGGGTTGAGATTCTCATAGATATGGTTGCATTGGATTGTATTACGGCCGTGTCCGCAACCTCACATTATCTAATCAGGACCAGGCCCGTGCCAGATGGCACGTACGTGTTCCGCGCGCGCCTCAAAGAGATGTCAGCATCAGTGAGAGGACCCGTTAGGGCTGAAGCCTGCAGGGTCAGCGGGATTGTCCGAAAGGGTTACCGCTGGCCCGAAACATAAAGGACTAAGGAAGGAACATGGGTTGGTTGTAGTCGGTAAAACTAAACACTCCCTTCCGCTCTACCCAGAGCGAGGGGTCATTTGATGATTTCCAACACTCAAAAAAAAAAGCACGAACTATTAAACCAAACTTTGAGAACCTCTGTCACTAAACGCCGCGGATTTTTTTCTAAAGCTCGGTAACGTGATACTAAAATTGAGTTAAAACAAACACGGCCTGACGCACGACACGGCAGAAAGGGTTTATAATATTAACTGTATTGAATGACGGGTTAAATTGTTTAAACGGAGCAAAATAGAGTACCTACCTACTGCCAGATGATTGTGTAAAAGTTAATGACGAATTAGTATTTCACGTAATCAATTAAGAAATAATAAAAAAAAAATAGTATGACGAAATGTGCAAATAAGGTCACCTGTAGCTACTTATTTCCTTTATTTCTCTTTTCTTTGGCCAGTTGCGCGCAGTTTCAGAATCTGCCTATAACATTCTATGATCAATTTTCCAATTTAAAAAAAAATCCATTTTCACTGCTTTATATTATTTTATTTGTAAGTGAAAACAAACAGTGGTAAGTATATTGAAAATAAATGGAAATAACTTAACAATAAACAGCAAATATACAAAATTTTCCAGAGAATACGACTAAGATTTATTTACTAGCTGAAGGCAAACGTGACTGTTCTTCCAAACGATATATACCGAGGTTCTATAATCTATGTAACCAAGTCATACTGTGTAGGTTTAGTTTCTGTTGCAGCAGCACATTTAGGTATGTATGAGTTTCATGAAGCTTATAATTTCCAAACAAGCCATAATCCCTCTTATTGTCTCTACAGTGTTGTAAAATGTTTCACAAACAAATCGCGGCACATTAAAGTGTTGTGTTGCGGTGAGGGGGGATGGATCACTCCACCCCTGCACTGCTCAGCGGATAGGCAAGGAGACAGCAACAAGATGGATTTGTTCATCCAGTTTTAAAGTGTGTCCATTGAGAGTGGCATTACAGGGACACGGGTTCCATTGCCGTTCATGGTGCATGTTCCGACACATCATCTCGAGAAGTTCCTCAAGGAAGAGTTCTGGCCGAAGGGTGTTGTGTACCGCCGGTTTCGTGGCCGGCTACATGACACCAGTCAGCGAAACACGACGCAGACTCTTCGTGTGCGTTAGTTTGTTAGTTTTTTTAGTGTAATTATAATATTGTATGTATTTATAGTATTTTTAAGTTATATTAATATTGTATTGTATATGTTTTTTAGGGGCCTTGATGCCTGAAACAAATGGATAAATAAATAAATAAAATTGCTCGGAAAAAAGCCACGTGAAGAAAATGAACATGTGTTCAATCATAATGTTTGAAAACTTACCTATCTATTTATAATTATATAATTATACAAGGCAGGGACTTTGACTCGCAATCTGTAACCATGAATTCAGCACATGATTTTAGACCCCGTAGGGTAGAATTTCTTTGTCCGTTAGGTATCAAAAAAAAATCTGTTGTTTCATAGGCAAGTGCAATAACTATACAGTAAAAATGTATAGAATAGAACAGCGGATTTAAAAAAAATAAACGACGAAAGTAGGTAGTAGTAAAGAAGTACGATAACCCTTGGTAAGACTGGTTGTCAAACTTTCGGGCTTCTAACGACCCGTAACGACTGTCAAAGATCCACGAATGACAGCCGGGACCAACGGCTTAGTGTGCTTTCCGAGGCACTATGTGAAGATGGTCACCCATCCAGGAACCAACCGCGGCAAGCATAGCTTAACCTGATCAATCGACTGCCGCCCTGTATATCTGGACAATAAACGATTTCAGTTCATAGCGCTGATTTGGCTGTCCCACAAGTTTTTGCCAGCTACTCATTCTTATTCTGCGTACCAGCGATACTATTCTGTATAAAACTTAGGTGAAGTGAGCGTGGAGTGATAAATGATTTTATTTCTGTAAGAAGGTTTGAACAAACACTTTTACACGTCAATCATATTTTTTTTTTAAACTAGATGAGGTCGGCGTTTCCTGACTATTCTGAGAAGAAAGGCCGAAACAAACTCAGAAGTCATAGTCTCTTTTAAAGTCCAGACAAAAACTTGGTCAGATCGTGTGAAGACCATGTAGATTGCTGTCTGAAATGGTCTTTTGAGGAAAGAACCACACAGATTGAGCGGACCTGTCCAATCAGTGCACGCATTTGTCAAAAATCGTGCAGCTCAACTCAAAACTTGAGGAGCTCAACGATTCGACGAACAATACCAAAGACAGGACATTTGGGTAGGCCGCATAAACTACTCAAACTGCCAGATTATGATTAAAACTAAGAAGGAAAAAAAGAAATGACCCACATAGTCCTCACATTCACAATAATTAAATAAAAAAAAAAAAAAAAAATTACTTACAAAGTAAATATTCATGTCATTGAGCTCTCAAAAGTGTCAATTCCTAGCAAAAACTAACTCCCTTCACCTAAGTTTCCACGGTGAGATTTTTACAGAATCGACCGGCTCAACACTCAATTCTCTTCGCCAGCTCCTAGCCTACGCGGTTGGTGATGGATCACAGTGCGCACACAGATTTGCCTGCTGATCATACCCGCAAACAATCACTTGACTCCATTTTAGCTTTTAAGAGGGGCGCGTTATTCGAACCGTAAAATTTTGCTCTATTTACCGGTGTCGGTTACATTGTACGGTTTTTGGGGGTCGGGTTCTCGTGTTGATCATAGTTATTTGGTTTATCACTTAGCTGTATTTTATTTATTTATTTTGATTTATTCTATTCGGAAATACAACAGTGTTAAAAAAAAATAGGATACAAACTAATACGATCGATTAATACAAACTAAAAATCATACAACAATTACTTTTTCGTAAAAAAGCTTTTTACCGACAAAATGCTTAAGTCGAGAAACACTGGTATTGAAAAGGTCCAAATTATGTTCACTAGTTAGTTTATAAAAATTGCTTACACGGATTAGATGGAAATTCTGCCTGAGTTGTTCATAAACTTGCTAAGGAAAGTTTCGAAACCTGAGTTCCTGACTCCTAACTCCGAAAAGACACATGAATGACTGTGCTATAGAGGCCTATTAAAAGACATACATACAATAATCTCCCAAGTAATGAACATCGAAATAATAATAATTTCATAATAACTCAGCAGAGAGACGAATTCTTTGATAAAATTTGTACCAGATATTGATCTATGCCATGATTCCATAAAGTAATTTAAAGCCAAAATACTGAAGTGCCGAAAAACACAAACCGATAATTTGTTATGTTAGTACCTATACTTTGGAAATCCTTCACCTTTTTATTTAAGCTGTTTTTAGAAGCTATACTTTCCATGATCTCATTTCTATTTATATTATTTACTTGTCTTAAGTAAGTGGGCAAAATTGCAACAAAAAAGAAGTATCTTGCCATAAAAAAATTATGTTCTAGCCTTTAGGTTAGTTTTGTTATTATTACCTATGTGTGATCACTTATTTCTGAGATTGCTGGTAAACCTGTATTTGGTGACTGTGTAAGACCGAGACTTTTGTGATCAATAGTACTTAAGATAAATTATACATAGAAGCTGTTGGTGTACAGACGCCAGCACATCAAGCTACCCGAAACTGTCAAATTTTCCCAATCAACTTTGAACCTTATGCTTTAGCGATAAAGTTGAAAATCTATTAAAGAAATTTGAAAGATTGTAGTAGCTTGATGTGCTGGCGTCTGTACCTTAATAAATAAATAAATGAACATTTCAAGTAGCTCAAACAAATTGATACTCATCTTAAGACCATGATGAGTATCATAACAGCCACACAATCACTACACTTGTACTCACAGAAGATTACTATTGTCAATTAACGTGCTTTGGTCCTTAAGACCGGAGTAGAAGAGAAACTGGTCCTTTTGTACAGAGGTGTAAGGTTGAGAATGGAGTGTGGGGTTGGGGCTGATTTTCAAGGGCCCAGGACACACATTACCGCATTGAGGTGGTCAGGCTCCCACGATGTTGTTTGACAGTTTGTAGAGTTTTGAAACTCGTAGAATAAAAAAAAATAAGATTTAAAATAAAATCCCGTTAGGAACGCTTGCTTGAATCCTTAAACTAATTATCTTCATAATAATATATGTCCATCCTTGACTTTTGATTAAATTGATTTACTAGCTGCGCCAAAAATCTGGAAAAAAATTTGGAAAATCCAAAAGTGCACGAGCACGACCGATAATCCTCATTTGATCGTATAAAAAACCATAGATATAGATAGATATTATAATACCTAGTTGATATTTTATTAATTATAATTAAACTACTTTGATTATAAGAACCATTTTCAATATGATTCCTCCTACGGGTGAAACGAATCTATTAAAAAAAAATTTGACACAATTAATAGATTTTTTCGCAAGTTAGTTTTCAGGTTTCACACCTGGTTAACAGGATTTTTTTTTGAAATTTTTTGATGTATTTTTCATTTCTACTGCAGAATTGATCTCCATTAAATTATCTATACAATAGTAAGTATATAAATTAAGTAGGTACTGTGTACTAGCAGGAGTATAACAACAGAAATAGTTGCAAAAGAGGCAAAAAAAATTTTTTCGATCGTAGAACACTCTCTAATGCTTCGCAATAGAGTCGTGCAATTGTTGTTCATTATTTTTTGATCGCGTAGGTCTTCATGATAACAAATTGCGCGTTGATGTCCCTGCAACCCTATATTATATTATAATAACTGTTTTTGTGAAAGTAACTGAAACCAAATTTTTCCAATCATACTCTTAAATTATGCTAAATTATATTTTCAATTTAGTTCCATCGTCTTCTCTATCATCGCTAAAGGCTACACAACAATTTGACAGTAGTTAATGCGCTCAAAGGACCTGCCTGATGACCCCACGCTTATCGTCGTAATTATAATTATCTTACTGTGTATCACTTGAGTACTCTTTAATGAACAGTGGCTGTTCAGTTGATCAGCGGGCGAGCACTCTGGGAAATACTTTCGTGAACATGGACTGATTCGAATGTTGTTGGTTTGGTGAACATTATCAACCTTCTAGTGTCAGCAGTGGTGGCTCAGGGCTTATGGCCGCGACTTAAGAGTTGTAGGTCGTAGGTCAAACCTACTCCGACAGGCGCTGTATTTTGTGTAAATTATTTTTAACACCATGGCTCTCAAAAACGCTAAAGGAAAAGCATCGTGAGGACACTGGCATGTCCTAAAATAAAAAAAAATCGAAGACATGTGCGATGATCTACCAACCCACACTGGGCCCGTGTGGTGGATTACGGCGATTGTCCTGAATCATTTGTGGACCTTAAAAATTCTTCGAAAATTCATGCATTAGGTTGGATTGTGACAGCATCAGTAATTTCTGAATTCACCACGACTTTCATATGTGTTACAAATACAATACAACATCACTGAATATGACCAGCTGATTTATTGTCTAAAAATCTCACCGAGAAAACTTAGTTGAAGTGAGCTGTCATTCCACCTGATGCTAGAGATTGACATTGTTGACAGCTCACTACAAGCTGACAGTTCTCTTCGCGTAAGTTTTCACGGTGAGACTTTTTCACAGAATAGATCATCATTATAGTCTTAGAAAAAAAAACAGTTTCCTAATAATTAATTACAATCAAAAATACAAAATAGTGTTGATTGTAGGTACTTTAAACAAGTCCGTTCCACTTTCTTATAGTCTGATATAATGACTATAAACACTTTGTTCATAACCCTTCGTTTGTGTTGCGGCTTTTTCCCGTTTTTCATGCGCTCGGCATGGCGTCACAGCCGGAGGGATAATGTTATTATATGTCCATCTCGTAATGCGAACCTTAGGACTAAAAATAAAACAATCCTCCACTAAATTTAAACGAAGCTGCGCCCAATAGCAAAACGCAGTAGACTAAACACTAGAGAGCTAGTCTAGACATATAGATCATACTCTCTGTAGTCCATACCATACGTACAGACTTACAGAGGCCCTAGTATGAACGCGCGACATAAACGCAACATAAAGTCCATTTTGAATAGAAAATACAACTTATCTTTTGCGATAAGCACAATTAGTATCACCCATAATCAGCCTGTAACGTCCCCACTGCTGCACTTCATTTATTTCAGGTACCATAACCCATATCAGCGATCTTTTAAAGACAACAAAAAAAAATCAATTTAATTATTCAATATTAAATGCAAAAACACATATCAATAAATACAAACGAATAAATTCAATGTATGCAATTATTTATCACCGATCCTTTGGAACGTAGACGATTTTTGGTTACGGTCGAATGGCCCGCGGTCCATTAGCTTTGGACCGTTCAGACTAAATTCCCATAAATACAACATCAACATCATCATATTCACTACAGTAGTCTCTCACGAGCGACACTATATATAACTTTCTTTTGTTATTATTTAAATATTTCTTTATTTAAATATTAATTAAATATTTCTTTTGTTTCTGACTGATCGATACAGAAACAAAAGAAATATTTATAATTTATTTAAATACAGGTCGTTATAAATCCAAAAAAAAAAAAAAAAAAACTTGTCTGCCACAGCAGTGTCGCACATAAGGACAATGTAAATTATGTTTGCGTTGCGCGTTCGTGCCAGGCCCACCGTGTAGTGTACTCTCATGATTTAGTGCGTTGCGCAATATCCAGCCATGAGCCACTCCACTTGGAGTCCCAGTAGGCAAAACACTTGACTTGTATTAATAAAACCGTTTTACTATGGCGAATCATCAATGTATGAATTTGTTTCGCTTTTTGATAGGAATCATCAGAGTTTTATGGTCCTTTTGACCTTTTTTATGGGAGCAGGGTTAACCTCACCGGTTTATCACGACTCTTATTCTAAAACTATATTTAAGACTACGTGCATATCTATTTCAATGGTGATACCTTTGTGAAGAGATTTTGGTATTTAATTAACATGCTTGACATTGGATTTTCAACCGACAGCTGTATAAGATACCAAAATTTACGTCAAAGTCACGTCGTCGTTAAACTTACATAAAATAAGTCAAAATCGGAGAAATGACTGAATCGTTACATATAGGAAATTATATATAAGGAGAATTATACATTTACATTTATTACAGACTCAAGGTTTAGGTTTTCAATAGAAGGTGAAATGTGGTTCAGCATTATAATTTATTTATAGATTTTCAGAATTTAACTCAAACATATACTTGAATTAAACCATTTACAGGCACTTTTGAATGTCAAGAAGTCAGTCAGTCAAAAAGATGAAGCTGCCTATTTCGCAGCGTAGTAGGTCCTATGGAGAAGAACGGGCAAGAAACTCCATGGACATAAATTTTAAATTATATTGTTACAAAAATATAAGTTACTTACATCATTAATGTTGAATTTATAATCCTACTAATATTATAAATGTGAAAGTTTGTGAAGATGTTTGTTACTCAATCACGCATAAACCGTTGAACAGATTTGGATGAGAATTGGCACATAGATATACCGTTTCCTGGATTAACACATAGGATACTTTTTATCCCGATATTTAAACGGGATCGAAACTTACGTGGGTGAAACCGCCGGGCGCTGCTAGTTACATATATGTGAGAACGATGTAAAAAAGACGTACACGTTAAAATCGTACATAATACAGCAAATAGAAACAAAAGAAAAACATTCCAAAAATAAAATAATTAAAATAAGCTGTGGACCAGTCCCAACTGACTGAGTCATAGGTACTTTCATCAGAATCCCTTTACGTTATTAACTATACTAAAACACTTCTTGTAGCGACCACCTAAATTCACCAAGATCAATATTCCATGTGATTGAATTTATACCTACGTACTTGTGTTATTTTTATTATCATTCAGACAAGAATATAACCAGAATACAGAGCACTTTTCATCGTTCAATTTTTATGACCACTTCAAGACATAGAGGTCAATCGAACAGGAAACCAGGAGTGTTTTGTATTTGTTGTTGTTTTCCACAAAGATAATTTTATTATTTAGACTTTAGAGTTTAGACTGTAAAATTATTGTTGCATTGAACCCGATAACCTTTTCAAAACATCAGTAGGTAATACAATTATAAATTCACTACTTGCACTCACACTCATGTAACGGCACACAATTCAAATTCCGAAGAGCGAAGAGAATTAAACTATTAGTGCTTGGCCAGACTGGCAGTGCGGGGCGGGGAGCGGCGCGGGTGCGGAAACGCGTGCGATCTGCCTGTCCGCAGTCGAGCGCGGCTGCGTTCTGCGTGTTGTCGTGCCCAGTGTTTGTCAAAATATAATATGGACGAAGAAGACTTATTTTTATTAGATAAAAGCTCGAACTATGTAGTTTGAGAACCCCGGTCCCCGCGTGGGTCGCCCGCGCACCCACTGCGGCCACTTGTATGAACGAGCTATGGCGTGAGTTGCCCGCGCGCTCCCCGCGCCGTGCAGCCCGCGCCGCTCACCGCGCCCGCGTGCCCACTATGGACACTCAAATGAAGTTCTTATGTTTGAGTACGCCGCGCCGCGCCCGCCTCGCGCCCGCGCTGCCAGTCCGGCCAAGCACTTAGCCATTATTATTGCAGCTGTTAATTTGTTAATAACCCAAAAAATACCAAGATGTGGTAATACATCACGCCTGTAATCCCCGGAGAGATAGGCAGAGGTGTACCTATGTACTCCCACATTTCGTCAGTGGTAGTAATTAATATTATTATTAAAAGCCTGTGTTGTCCTACTGCAGAGCAAAGACCTCCCTACTCTCTTTCTTTCCACTTCTCTCTGTTTAAAGCTGCTAAGGACTACCTACTTCTTGTTAAAGAAGTCCAGCTCATTCCGCCATTTTCGTTTAGGCCTGTCGCGATGTCGCTTGCCATTAAGAGACTCCCAAATTGTTTATTAAAAAATACAACCCATTCTTTCTTGGATATTCACAATCTCTGTGAAAGATTTTAAACTTAAGCCTCTTCAAGAACCTGTCACACAACTCTTCCTGAAGATCTATTAAAAAAAGTTAAGAACACAAAGTTGCTATAACCCCACGTTCTTGAGACGTAAACAGTTAAACAGACAGACAAGTAGATACTAACCAAGTGGGTAGTAGTGAAGTTCTGTGAACAGGGAAATTAAATGGATTATCGATATATCGATATGTTTAATTTCGCTCAAAGGTTAGGCCTCATCAAATCAAACTTAATACTCTCTTTTTATTTTTAGGTATGTCTATAATACAAATTTTATGGATTAATGCGCCCAGCAATATTCAAAAGACATCAAATGAATACTTAGGAACTAAGTGCTACAATGGACGGTCAATGGGTGGAGATAAAAAAGATTCCAGTACTTTATGCAAGAAATCTAGCAATGGCATTCAATGGCATTCATTGCGTTATTTACATTGTTGAATTTTTCGAACATAATATGAAGCAATGGATTAGCAATATCCTTCAAAATTATTCAGATTGTCATTGATAAAATGTGTTACGCAATTAGGGTGCAGGTAAAAAATTTACTGCAACTGAAAACTGCTAAGCAGAAATCGATTAATATCGACAGTGCGCTCAACACTACCCGTCAAATAAGTAGAAACTACTCGAGGAAGGAGTTGGTAGAGTAGCACTTCACCTGATGTTTGGTTATCTCTGTGACATTATACAGGAGGCTCGGTGGCGAAATAGATGCCACATCGATAAAGAAACCACTTGATTTTTTTGTTGTTGTCTCTTCACTTTGAATTTTAATTGTTTAAAATTATCGAAAGAGTAAAGGAGCATTTACGTTTAGATTTAACTAAGCATTCGTATGTATTCACTATAAAAAGTGTAATTCTATTTTTTTTCGTACTGTCGAGGCCATGGAAATACCCGAATGGAGGTGATGATTTTTTTTCTGATAGAAAATTGAGCATAGGTACATTTCCTTTCAGTGGGTAAAAAGACCAATAAAATTGGTAATAGCAACTTTATGTAATCACGACATAACTCAGAAGCCTGAAAAACTGACAACCAGACTTACCAAGGGGTAATATTGTATTATAACTGGGTTCTGGAGGTCAGATAGGCAGTCGCTCCTTGTAAAATATTGGAAAAATGGTATTCAGCTGCATATGGTTACACTGGAAGCCGACCCCAGATGCAGCTGAATACCATTTTTATACATGGAGCGACGGGTTGTCAGATTTTCAGGCTTCTGATTACCCGTAACTAAGTACTGTCAAAAATCTACAAATGACAACGGTTTAACATTAGACTGTAGATAATACATACTAATACTAGCTTCCGCCCGCGGCTTCGCCCGCGTAGGTATGTCGATAGAAACTAAAAATTTATCAAATGTCGATAAAAACTAAAAAATTAGGTATCTGCAAAATTTTATCGATTGTACAGAGATAGTACAGTACTCAGTACAGTACACGGATTGTAGAGAGATACTGTCTGTCCTTAGGTAGACAGAGTTACTATATCATCATCATCATCATTTCAGCCAAAAGACGTCCACTGCTGGACATAGGCCTCCCCCAAGCACTTCCACTTCGACCGGTTCTGTGCTTCTCGCATCCAACGGGTTCCTGCGGCCTTCACAAGGTCGTCAGTCCACCTTGTGGGAGGCCTTCCAATGCTACGTCTTCCGGTACGTGGTCGCCACTCCAGAACCTTTCGGCCCCATCGGCCATCTGTTCTGCGAGCAATGTGCCCACTGCCACTTAAGTTTGGCAATTCTGCGGGCTATGTCGGTTACCTTGGTTCTCCTGCGGATCTCCTCATTCCTGATTCGATCACGCAGGGAAACTCCAAGCATAGCCCTCTCCATTGCCCTTTGGGTGACTTTTAGCCTTCTTATAAGGCCCATTGTGAGCGACCACGTTTCAGTGCCATAAGTCATCAGGGGCAACACGCACTGGTCAAAGACTTTCGTCTTGAGAGAGAGTTACTATAGAATTTATAATATTAGTATGGATTATAAAAAAAAGAAAAGATAGGATGATTTATGAAACACCCCTATTGCGTCGCAGCAAGGCAGCGGCAACCATTAAATTCGACTCACAACAGCAAAACCAAGCGAGATCAATCGGAAATGACTCACAACCGCAAGGCATTTATAATATTACGCCTTATTTATTGGCAAATCACATCAAACTCTGAAACGATTGCCCTTCGATTACCTTTATTTATCTTTATGTGTATATAGACATCACACTATCACACTAATATTATAAAGGCGAAAGTGTGTGAGTGTGTGTGTTTATATGTTTGTTACTTCTTCACTCTCAAACGGCGGGACTAATTTTGATAAAATTTTGTATGGAGGTAGCTGACACCCTGGATTAACATATAGGCTACTTTTTATCCCGATGTTTCCACGGGATCGACACTTATACGGGTGAAACTGCGGGGTGCAGCTAGTAATATATCGTCGTTGCGACTTTAAGACCTCTTATGTGTCACTTTTGGCAAAATCACTTTTTTACGCCAGCCGATTCTACATTTTGAAGCTCTATCGAATGCAAAAATTCTCATGTGTATACGACGTTTAAATCGTAATTTATTTACGAAATTCAAGATTTCCAACGTGCTTGCTAATTAAAAGTTAGTGCTTAAAAAATCTTTTGTGTCAACTAAAATTGTTTAATTTTTTTTACAAGAAACTACTTTTCATTTCAACTAACAGTGGCAAAGTTAAAAGCACGAAAATCATGTGGCTGATACCTATATTTTTGTTGTAGTTGGTTTCACTATATTTTTTTCAGTAGACGGTTTTTATCGATTTTCTCATAAAATTGATTTTTACACATAAGAGATCTTAAAGTCGCAACGACGATATATTGGAAAGAGGAGAGGAGGAGAGGCCCGTGGCTAAATAATAACAGCCGCACAGGTCGATCGATCGATCAGGTTAAGCTACGCTTGCCGCGGTTAGTCTGTGGATGGATGACCATCTTTACATACCGAGACACCTCCGTGCCTCAGAAAGCACGTCAAGTGGTCGGCCTGGCTGTCATTTGTGGATCTTTGACAGTCGTTACGGGTAGGCAGAAGCCCGAAAGGCTGACAACCGTCCTTACCAAGGGGTATCGTATTACCCAGTAACTGGGTTCTGTAGGTCAGATAGGCAGTCGCTCCATATCCCGTTAGACTGGAAGCAGACCGCAACATAGTTGGGAAAAGGCTGGCAAATGATGACCTACATAATACATAAAATACATACATACATTTATAATAAAATACGTAGTAAAGAAGAGTCTTTGGCCAGAAGTCAAAACTGTACATTGAATATTTTGTAGAATAATAACTGCTATGAGGTGTGGGAATGGAATCTGATGCCGAAAATATAGTTTTTAAAATGTTTGTCCGTTTGTGTGGATTAGCGCAAAAACTAAGAAAAAAGATTTAGATGAAATTCGGCACGTAGATATTTTATAACCTGGATTAACACACAGGATACTTTTTATCCCGGTAGTATGTCACCGTGGGATAATTTCCCACATCCAAAGCGAAGTCGCTGGCAAGAGCTAGTTCGTAAATAACTTAAGAAGCATTCAAAGTTTCGGCTGCTGCCAAATAGCCGGAGCCGGCCATAATTGATCAGTGATGTTCTGTTTTATACGGCCAGCCATTGATTTACGATAACGACAATGTAAGTGCGTCCGAAAAACTCATGAGTACGCGGTCGGGCCACTCCAGTTGCCAAAAGAATCGGCAACGTACAGACGGAGGGAAAAGTGCTGGCGAGTCTTTTGGAAATACATTTGTTACAATAATTATAAAGTACTAGCAGCGCCCCACGGTTTTACCCGCATAAGTATCGATCCCGTGGGTATATCGGGATAAAAACTATCCTATGTCCTTCCTCGGAATGCAATCTATCTCTCTGCAAAATTTTATCGAAATCTGTTCAGCGGTTTAGGCGTGAAAAGGTAACATACAGACAGACAGAATTACTTTCGAATTTATAATATTAGTATTCGGTGGCTATTCTGTAAAAATCTCACCGTGAAAACTTAGGTGAAGTGAGCGTGGAGTGAGCTGTAAATAGTGTAAATTTCTAGCAAAAACAAACTCACTTCACCTAAGTTTTCACGGTGAGATTTTTACAATCGACCAGCAGGTCCTGCGGTGCTATTCTGTAAAAATCTCACCGTGAAAACTTAGGTGAAGTGATTCTGGAGTGAGCTGTCAATAGTGTCAATTCCTAGCAAAAACAAACTCACTTCACCTAAGTTTTCACGGTGAGGTTTACAGAATCGACCGGCTGATTAAAATAGTATGAGCGAATAGTCTTGCCTTGCGTTTGACAATTTGTTTACCAAGGTTAAACATTGATACGATCAACTATGTGCATGCATACTGAGAAGTTATTTATACTTATCCATCTTTTACTGAAAGCCTCCCAGCACTCTAATTGCGTAACACTGTTTCGATCACGAAAAGGCCAGGCATTGCTTCATATGTTTGAAAAATTAATCTGCTCTACAACATAGAATGAAGTGAGTTGAACTGTCAAAATGAAAGACCTGAATAAACCTGTCAAAAACACAATATTTGCAAAATAAAACAAAACACATTCGCAATTCCGAAATCAAATGACTTCTCTCCCCAAGTGTACGTTAAAGAAGTGCCGTTGAATTGGGCAAGCGAAACTCAAGTGGTCTATTACGGCCACATTTAGACCACACTCGACCATCCGGGTTAATGGCACCACACAACTATACCTAGTGCTGGCTCCTAGGAGTTGGCATTGGCTGGATATCGGGCTTCGAGAATGGGAATTGTTATCCAAGTGAGTTGGTTTAGATGGAGTTACGTTCGTAAGAATTTGCACAAGCGTAAATCTATTTTAAAATTTCATCTGTTAAAGGTTGCTCATCTTAATGGCTTAAAGAGACTCACGTTTAATATCCTTGATACGAACTTGTAAAGTACAGACGCCAGCACATCAAGCTACCCGAAACTGTCAAGTTTTCTCAATCAACTTTGAACCTTATGCATTAGCGATAAACTTGAAAATCTATTAAAGAAATTTGACAGATTGTAGTAGGTTGATGTGCTGGCGTCTGTACCTACACAACACTTGAGTGCGAACATCACCTGAGCAAACGTGAGGAAACACTCTGCGTACCTATTTGGCCAAACAAGTGAGAATTGACAATTTAAACAATCCAAAAATTTCTCCAAGAAACATGTCAAAATGTTGACAATTGACAAGGTTAGTTCAGAATAATTTAGTTATTATCAGTATTTTCTATTCAGCTGCATCCGGTTAGACTGGAAGCCGACCCCAACATAGTTGGGAAAAGGCTAGGGTGACATAATAACAGTATTTCTTTGATTAAGTAATTAATTACATTACATTTACGCCCAAACAATTTCCTACCAGCTAACAGCTTCAATATTCCACAGAGGACCAAATAACCACCCACTGCGAACCCAAAAACACATTTTCCTTCCCAATCTATAAGAAAACCCGCCAAGAAAAATTCCGACCTCATTTTCAAAACTTGACGAACACTCTTACAAAAGTAGAAAGCGCTCAATACATCGTCGATTGGCTCGGACGTGACGGAGCGAGGACAATTTAGCTTCAAACGGAAAGAAGGCTAATCAGAAGGGATTCAATAGGCGGAAACCACCGGAGAATTACGAGGAGCAAAGAAGTGCGGGGGCATAAGGGGGAGGGGGTAGGAGGAGCCGATCGACGGAAAAAAAGTGGAAATAATTCGTTAATCCCGTAATTGGAGCGCGCTACCGAACCGGAAAACAAATTTCCTATTATTGCTGGTCAGGGTTGACGACTAGAGGGTTGTTAGCTGGAGTTTTTTAAAGGGATGCTGTTTAAAATTTTAAATCTTTATTGATGGGTTAAAAAGCGATTGAAGTTGACGTTACGACTTTTATGTTAGTTTTGAGTTAGAATTTTATTTTCAAACGTCATATCTATACTTAACAGCTCCTAAGTTAACAACATAATCAGTCATCTCAGTCTTTACAATATTGAACGTAACACGCCTGTTACCTTAACGTTCTTAGTCATACCCATATTTGTAGGCAATAATGGTTACTTACCTACTAATAGAAACATTTCTTGTTACTTAAATTTTACTTCCGGCGAAGTTAAGATGTTATCTTAATTTAATTTTATACAGTGACAAAAAAACAGGAACTGTTACTAACTAAAATTTAATACACCACTGAAGCACCCTTCTAAAAAACCAAAAAAAAATCTCAAAAAAGTTCCCTTAGCACAACCCTAGCTAAACTCGCAAAGTCGAACAGAAAGTGTAGGTAGATAATTATTATTAGAGCACGACTCATTAGGGGGCGATTGTCGTCCCCTCGCCCCCGAACCCCGTTCGCCCCGTCCTCCCCCGTTCGCCCCCGGCCGGTCCGGTGCCGTCACACCTGACCGGTCCGTTTATCATTGGCTATTGGCGAGGCACTTTTTATTTACAGGGTGTTTGTTGAAAATGGTCTTGAGAATGAAATATAAATCTCAAAGCATTTATTTCAATTAAACCATTTATTTACAGGCACTATTGAATCCATACTAATATTATAAATTCGAAATTAACTCTTTCTGTCTGTATGTTACCTTTTCACGCCAAAACCACTCAACGGATTTCGATAAAATTTGGCAGAGAGATAGATTACATCCCGGGGAAGGACATTTAAAGATAGTTTTAATCGACATACCTCGCGGGCGAAGCCGCGGGCGGAAGCTAGTTGTCAATAAAAGAGTCGGTCATTCAAAGAAGATGACGCTAGTTGCCCATTCCAAAGCGCAGTAGGTTCTGGAAAAGAACGGGCAAGAAACTCCATGGACACTCTTTTAAATTACGTACAAATACTGTTACCAAATAATAGTTACATCATTAATGTTTAATTTGTAATTATGTAAGTGAGAACGATGTAAAAAGAAATGCGATTAATTAGAAGATCATTAATGTTTTTTTTTTTTTTGCTTTGTTTCACCTACTTCTCTTTTAGAGGACATGCATCACGGTCCACGGAACATATGACGATTTTGTATGGACGATCTGTCAAAAATTTAAAATTATTATAAAACTAGCTTCTGCCCGCGACTTCGTACGCGGATCCTGTTGGTTATGCCAGCGACAACGGGGTAGTCAAAATCGAAGATCTGAAACGTCTGATGTCGAATTCTAAGAACCCGGAGACTGGATAACAACGGGATGCGCGAGACGATTCGAGACGTCATTTTCAGGCAATAATGAACCAATAGGGTGGTAAACTTGGCCTTGCACTTTGAATGTTGGCATAAATGGGCCTTCTGAAATCTGTTTCGCAACAAAAGATGTCATTTGAAAGGCATTATTGTACGAACGTATGTTGTCCAAGAAATGTTTTGACTGTGATGGTCACCGATTAATTAGCAGTGATCTTAATATTTCTGGAGGATTTTGTAATATTTCAATATGTACTTTCCCACCTGAGCAACACATACCGTTTGTTTCTTTTTGCTATTTAACAGCTTCACAAAAAGTAAAATTTTTAACCATACCTCCGATGGCGGAATATGTGGCGTAGTCAATCATAGGAGTATACGTAAATGCACTCCGGTCCTCATCAACCCAAGGAAGGTCGCCATGCCCTACGGCTATATCTTGAGACACATCCGATTCTTCAGATGATATCGACATTCTGTTCAGAGAATGTCGAAGTCGATCAGAATTCAAACGTTCGTTGCGCTCTTCTTAATCTGTCTCTTCATGCCGTACTCCAGCAATTCTTTCTTTCTCACTTTCTGATTATGAATATTTTGTTGTGTGCTTGTTCGGAACAATGTATGATAATCTCACCGTATCAGCGGTCAGTCGCGCATCATATTCTTCACTGGTCTCTAGAGATCTGGATGTAGATGCGTAAATACGCTGAGAACGCAGGCGTGCTTCGCGATCCAAAGAGGTTTCCACGGAGCGAGTTGCAGCCTGATGTTCTCAAACTGCTCCCCTACCACGGGTGCCCAGACACGGGATCGTCTGGCCCATGTGCTGGTTTGGTCCCTGGGGTGGTCACGGCGTGCTGTGTGTTCTGGTGCGCCGGTGATGGGGAGTACTCCCCAGCGGAGGGTCCGGTGACGGACAGCCGCGGCGGGTTCACGGATGAGTGCTAACGCGTGCCCATGTTCCCGCCGTAAGCGGCAGAGGAGGACACAGTGGAGTTTTAGTGGGTTAGAGTCCCACATAACTGCACTATCTCCCCGTGGTAGTGCAGAATGCATGAGCATTTCTTGACGTTAAAAAAAAAAAATGGGAGTTTTGGCCAGTAAAGTCAAATTTTCAATGATATACCATCGTCATCGAAAATCAGTCCTAAACTGTTACCGCCTTCACCGCGTGGAGGTGAAATTAGTGATAGCTTAGATTTCCACATCAGATGTTTCTGATCTTCGATTTTTATAAGTCAACAGGAAATGCCCATCAGACCGAATAACTTTTACTAAGACGTCATTCCTATATGTGTTATGGTGTAGCTGGGCTCTTGGAGTTCCCCATCAGGTGTTCCAGATCTTCAAATTTATTCTCTCAGCAGAAAATCCTCATCACGTGGAACAATTTTTGCTATGGTACCATTTTTGTATCTCTTATAGTTAAGCTGGTCTGTTTCGGTTCTGCATCAGGTGTTCAAGTTTCCAAGAAACATTATAGCCTGAATGTTGTCCAGCCATAATAACTATACAACAAAAAAAAATCATTCAAATCCGTCCAGTAGTTCCGAAGATCGGACGCGCAGGCCCGAAGCGTGTACGTACTCTGATAGAATACCTTAACAAATGTTCGCCGTGATTCTTTAAATTGACATAACTTCTTTATTTATGAACCGATTGACATGAAATAAACACTAAATGTTAAGTGAAGCCTACTACAATATATTAGTGAAAACCGCATCTAAATCGAATAAGCCGTTTCTGATATTAGCGTGCACAAACAAACAGACAAACAGACAAACCGACAAACAGACAAACAGACAAACCGACAAACAGACAAACAGACAAAAAAAAAATTAATTACAATTTCGGGTTCGGCATCGATATAATAACAACCCCTGCTACTTTTTTTTTATATATTTCCATTGTACAGACACCACTTTTCTACAAATTTATTATATGTATAGATTATCTGGCGTTGGAAAAATTAGCCCTTAGTCAAGTAGACTTAGAATAATTACTATTACAATTATTTTATTAATTATTCTTTTTCATCAGCCCTCGATCAATATCCAATCATGTATTGCATTCTACAATGTATAAGGTGGTAACTTAAAATTTTATCAGATCAGGAACCTGTCGGCAACAGCAAAATAGTTGGAGGAAGGAAGCTTTAAAACTATATACCAGTAGCGAAGGGTAAATTTTTGTAAGAGGTAAGCCGGAGTAGATATCTTAAATATGATTATATTATTTGTCACAGAATCCTGACTGTGCCATTTTTCAAAGGGAAGCCGGTTGGAATCGAGTTGTATGGAACCTTCGCCACTGCTCTATACTCTACTCTACTCTATTCTTTTCTTCAATATTACAGTAGAACCATTACCATCACCATTGACAGAATTGTGCAGGATTAAAATAAATTGAGCTACACCCTGTGCACTACTTGAGCTCTAAACGTCATTGGCGGGCCGAGCTCAGCTTTTTATTTGTTGCTCCACGGGGTACTTGCCCGCCGTGAGCGCCCGTTCACTCGGGAAACTATCGGAAAATCAGGGGAGCTGGCTAGGTAGCGTAGAATCGAAACTAGACTTTATGTTATATATACTTACATATTATGTAAGTATCGTGCTTAGCAGTGGCGAAGGGTGCATTTATGACAGAGGTTGCGTTTTCAATGTTTTAATTTTATGGTGTACTAAATACCTACAGTATGATATGATTATACTTCAATGATGAATTTACTATAGTGTGCTTGTGTTCTGAATTTTCGAAGGGAAGCCGGTGGGAATCGGCTTGTATGGTACCTTCGCCACTGGTGCTTAGATTATATTCGCTTGGAGGTTTCTGTCTTAGTTGAAAGATAAGGTACTTTGCACAGACGGTATTTGGAATCACCAAATCTATGGAAAGACTTGCCATATTACCTTATCTTTGAACCAAACGTCATTTAGTTAGTAAACCACCTATTGAAAACAAGCATTTGCCCGTAGCTTCGCACGCGTGGAGGTCAGAAATTAAAACACGGAAACGTATTACCGGGATAAAAAGTATTCGTTATTAGTATGCTTTGTTCTAATCCAGGGCCCCAGGGGCTCGTTATCAGGTCTATCCTTGTACCAAACATCCAAATCCGGGTATGAAAAGGTAACAGACAGACCGACAGACAGAGTTACTTTTGCATTTATAATAAATTTGGAAAATCCAAAGTGCACGACTCTTAATGCTCATTCGATCGTATAAAAACTCGTAGATATTATATTAGTTAGTTTTTTATTAAGTAATTATAATTAAACTACTTTGAATAAAAGCTATTTTCAATAGGGTTACTCCAATAGAGGTGAAACGAATCTATTAAAAAAAAAATGACTCAATTAATTAATTTTTTCGAACGCTACAATGTTTTCAGGTTTCACCATAGATATATGAAAGTAGGGTTTTACACTTGATTGACGGGATTTTTTTTTTATATTTTATGATTTTTCGTTGCTACTGCATTAAATCAGTTTTTGAAAAGTACAGAATTAATCTCCATGAAATTATCTATACAATGGGATATATAAATTAAGCAGGTTCTGTGTACTAGCAGGATATTGTTATAGACAATAGAAACAGTTGCAGAAAGGAGGCAAACAAAATTTTCGATAGTTTTTTATTTATTTTAGGTAAGTATTCAAAATCTGTATTAACAATACAGAAAGTCTGCCAAACTGCATAACAGGGGCCTAAAAAGGCCACTTTGGAGAATCATACAAGGATAACATTATGAATTATAACACAGACAGACAGACACAGACACAGACAGTCCGTGTTTTTCTTTTTTTCGCTGCACTACGTAGGTACAATCAAAGAGATTGGGATTGGATTTGGATTGGATTGATTGGTATTTTAGCAAAAAAAATTACTGAAAAATGCTTCACCAATGGGATTTGATACGATTAACTTAACAGTTAACTGTCCATTATTTTATCCTTTTATGATTCTGCCAAAGTGGCCTTTTTAGGCCCCCAGATTGTCGGCAGTTGTTCTCGTCTAACAATGGATTACGAATTTTTAAATTAAAAAATACAAAAATGATTGTGTAACTCTCTAATGCTTCGCATTATGAGTCGTGCAATTAGTATTGTTAGTACGGTTTACGGAATGATCTAGTAAGTAATATCTACTTTGCCCGACCCCCGAATATCCGTATTTCGAAGCTCATGTACTTAGCAGCCGCAAACCCGACCATCAGATAACTGAAAGAGTGGAATATCATCATTTGTACGATAGCGACAAACAAGAAGCTATATAAAACTTATCTATGGGATAGTACCTAAAAACGGTAAGTAAACAGAACATGGCTGGAAAATTAATAGACGGCTAACTTTATAATTTGCTATCATTAAGCAAACAATCGAAAAATCCATTTCCACCAACCTTACATCTCTACATTTGATAAACCAAACACCGTTCAATCAATCATTCGTTCAATAAATTTTTTACCACAACCCTTTAAAGGAAACTTCCGCATTTAAAACCACCCACCGCCTAATCAAAACCCACTATTTTCATAATAGAACATTGAACTATCTAAAGAAACAATCACGTCAATCAATCAATCATTCAATCGTTCAGGACGAATGATAACAGCACTAATGCACTACACGAGATGATCCCTTCATAAGAAAACAAATATTTTGACCATAGAGCGAGTAACCAGCGCCATTTTGACAAGTGAACTGACGTAAGATTAATATTTCGGTTATTTGTATTGTAACTGTGATGTGTTAAGTTTATGAATGGTTGTAATGTTGATTTTCTGTGGTTATTTTAACTGGTAGTCGTTAAAAGTGTGGTGTTTATAAGAGCGAGAATGGATAGGTTAGGTAGGTAGGTATGTGTTATTTTTATGGTGGGAATCGGTTAGGCCAAGAAAAGTAATTAAATTTCTTTGTTTTGAACCTATAATCTATATCTCAGCTAGTTCAAAGTTGTAGCCCTTCGAGTCTGTAAAACTGTGACCCTTCGAGGTTTTAATAAATTTTATTTAATTCTTATACTTGTTCCATTTTCTCACGCCAATATTGCCAACATATTTCTTGCTTCTTGATGATTGATATGACAATTCGAATTATTATACTCATCTCTTGAGTGATTATTGAACCCGACGGCAGGCAATTAAATGAGAGGTTTTCTTTTAGAGTATTAAAAAAAAAATAGTTTCCAAGAACTCAGTAAATGGCGTTGTACTGACTACGTTACTAGGTGCCAAAACCAAAACGCTAGGAAAAAAAACATTGGCTCACGTCACATACGCTCGTTGCCTGACACTTTCGTTTTACGATCTCAAAATTACATCCAAGTGAAATAATCAAAAAATGATATGAAGTTCCGTTCCTTGCAGTAACTTACCAAGGTCAGCGCCATCTATCCAGCGACTAGGGAAGCTTTAAAAAAAAAAGGAAAATCCCTCATTACCTAAGCTTATTTTTAAACCTGCGCTGTCCTTTATTTCTATAGCTGTGACATATTTATCATTTATTCAGATAATAAAAAAAAAAGAAACAAATAAGATTTTTGAGTTAAAATCATGATTGTATCTTTATTTTCCTTGCAAATGTCAGATAAAAATGTTTTCCTTACGTGCTTATTACCTACGTCAAAACAGCTAGTCTTCAACTTTACCAAATGGATTCACTAGAAACTACTCAGTTGGGTACCTAATGTATTATTCCGCAAATCCCGAGAAACGAGCAAATAATCGAATGACTAAAACGACAAACGTAAAACTAGGTCTGGCAACGCCATCCCTAATTTCTAGTTAGTCTAATAATAACGGACTGATTACATACCCACACTTCTGGTGGTTTTATTATCCACTAGCTTTTGCCTGCGACTTCGCCTGCGTGAATTTTAGGTTTTCCCATACAAACTTCAACACCATTTAACCTCTATAGGGTTTGATTTATTTGAATGTTCTTCCTCAGGGCTTAAGCTACTTATCTCGATTCCAAATTTTATCAAAATTGGTTCAGCGGTTTAGCTGCAATATACCGACAAACATATAGAGACACTTTCGCATTTAGGTATATATTTCATTTGGTTTAGTATGGATTCTTCAGACATGATTCACGCTGTATAACCAATAAATATTGCTCCTGAATGTTCATCAACGTCCGAGCAGTTTATAAGACGTCAACGAATGAGTTTTAATTGCTCACAAAAAGTCACTCAAACTACACATCATTTTGATCTCGATTCGAAGCTGTTGGCATAATCTCACTGTTAAAAACTTGCAGAATAAGCCCTCGTAACGGGGCGATGTTTCTCGTGCATTGGATTTTCAACGCACTGCTTAGCACCTTGAGTTGAAAATCCAACTGTATATTTTTTTGACGCGCTGGGATGCGCTCTGTTAGATTCTCAATGCTAGGCTCATTAACGAGAGTTGAAAATCCAATGCGCCATAAATATCGCCAGTGCCAATCTGGGATAACCCTAAAATATATTTTGTTTTGTTTAATTTTTATTGCTTTACGCTTCTGGATATTGTAGTAATGATAATTAAATTAATAATTATTGTTTCAATTTTAGAGCTTTGCCTTGAACTGTGTGTTTATTGTGGTTTTTGAAGGGAATGGTGGGTTTTGGCAAGTTCACAATCTATTAGAGGGGTATAAAAATTTATCATCATGTGCCTAGTTTTTTCCCACCTATGTTGGGGTGTGGCCTCCAGTCTAGCCAAATGCAGCTGAATACCAGTATTTTACATGGAGCATCTACCTATCAGGGGGCCTAAAAAGGTCACATTGGCAGAATCATGAAAGGATAACATTATGAATCATAATATGGCGAAGACAGTCCGTGTTTTTCTTTTTTTCGCTGCACTACGTAGGTATAATCATAGAGATTGGGATTGGATTTGGATTGGATTGATTGGTATTTTATAATAATAATAATAATAAATCTTTATTTTCAGACCATTGATCCATAAGGTACACATAAAAACACGTTAAAATTAATATAACAAGAAAAAATAACAAATAAAATCTAATACCTACCTCACATATCTGAATGACGGTCTATGCGCCGCCATCCAGTGACCTATTATTTGGCCATCTACCCTGCCGGCTACAGTACCCACGAGGCTGTTGGGGCTGTCGCGCACCCGACGCTTCAGTGATACGATTCGCAGACGCAGCAGCGACCCGAAATCCGGAACGCGTGCGTCCGCGAACATCCCCGAAGCGCTACAGAAGCGCGGCAACCCCAGCATCACCCGGAACGCATTATTATATTGGACTCGTAAAGCGTTGTACGAGCCCTGTGCATAACTGACCCACAGGGCGCACGTATACAGCGACTGGCAGTAGGCTCTGAACAATGTTATTTTAACCTCTCGCGTACACCGTGCGAACCTGCGGGCCAGCATGTTACACCTGACAGCCAACGCTCTACGTTCCCTTTCCAAATCGTCGTCATCCGACAGCCTATCGGTGACCCAGTGCCCCAGGTATTTAAAACGAGTGACTCTTTTCAGCGGAACTCTGCCTAAAGTAACCGGTGGAACAACGTCATGCATTTTATTTTGCGCCTTAAACACTAAGAGCTCGCTTTTAGTTGAGTTGTACCTGAGACTATGAGTCACCGCATAGTCTTCACAGATTCGGAGGAGCACAGACAAAAAAAAATACTGAAAAATCCTTCACCAGTGGGATTTGATAACTCAAACTCAAACTCAAAGCATTTATTTCAATTAAACCATTTTACAGGCACTTTTGAATTGTCAAGAAGTAGGTCAGTCAGAAAAATGTGAAGCATACGATTAACTTAACAGTTAACTGTCCGTTATGATTCATAATGTTATCCTTTTATGATTCTGCCAAAGTGGCCTTTTTAGGCCCCTGATCTCCACAAACCAGTTACTGGGTAATACGATACCCCTTATTAAGACTGGTTGCCAGACTTTCGGGATTCTGACTACCTGTAACTACTGTCAAAGATCTACAAATGACATCCGGGACCAACTTACAGTCCTTTCACATTTATTTGACCTTCGACAACTGCAACCCAACAGCAACCTTATTCTAACGTCAAAAGTCAAAGTCAAAGCATTTCAAATAGGCACATAAAAGGCACTTTTGAACGTCAAAAATTACGATAAAATAGAATTGATTCTAGTCGTCTAACGAGAATAAATATCACTATGATATTGACAGTGATGCAAAATGAGAGGTAAAATAACTGTGAATGGACAGTACCTACTTTGTATTATTTTAGTTATTTTGTTTGAAGATACTTACGATATTCTAGTTTAACTCTGGGTAAATGAGTAAGTAGCGGTTTGAAAGATGTAACAGCGGCGGCGGCGTAGCGGCGTAGGCTGGCGTAGGCTCAGCGTAGGCATTTTGGCATAGATAAAATAAACCATTTTTACCGTTGTCAAGAGCCCGCAAAAACTTGAAAACAGCGAAGAAAAACTGGGAAAAGATGTTGAAAAGCGATCATAAAATCTTCCTCACATAACCCAATCATACAGAATGAGGCACATTCCATAAAACACTCGCCAACCGAGTCTCATGTCTCATAAACCGAAATTACGAAGCGAACAGACACTGATATTAACATTTTTAATTACTCGCAATCGCACCGCAACGCACAGATTAAATAAACTCCATGTTTTATTGTCGTCGTAAAAAACAATAACAAAATACTGGCCGATTAGTGACACGCACACTTGTTAAAAAAATAAACAATATACGCACATGTTGGAGGTTCGAAATTCGAAATGTGTTTTTTTTTTCTTGTTTTTGTTTATAGGTTGGCACTAAATAGGTTATGGTTATGGCTTTATAGTAGCTCCTGCTCATATTACACCATAGACATAATAATACTACACAGATTTTTCGGTCCCTCGCAAAGTCACAAGGTAAGTTGTTAACTTGAGTTAATTTTTAGGGTTCCGTAGGTACCCAAAGGGTAAAAACGGGACCCTATTACTAAGACTGCATTGTCTGTCTGTCCGTCTGTCACTAGGCTGTATCTCATGAACGGTGATAGCTAGACAGTTGAAATGTTCACAGATGATGTATTTCTGTTGCCGCTTTGTCAACAAATACAAAAAACAGAATAAAATAAATACTTAAGGGGGCTCACATACAAGAAACGTGTTTTTTTCGGCGTTATTGCCTTGTGATATGGAACCCTTAGAGTGGAGTCCAACTCGCACTTGGCCAGTTTTTTTAACTGCGGATCACTAAATCAACAAAATTGAGAAATTATAATTAATCTCACATGCAATGGGTTCTTTAAATGACAGGTGATTCCACTGAAGTCCCAGAAAGAGAAAGAGACGAGAGCTGGGACTATTAACAAAAAACTATTCCTCGTAGTTTTCAAAAAGGTGAAATTGGAAGGAGAGCTAGTAGCGAGATCTTTTCCCAACCGGACCAGTGATGTAATCCTAAGTAATATTATAAATGCGAAAGTAAGTTTGTTTGACTATTACCTTTTCACGCCTAATCCACTGAAACGATCATCATGAAATGTTGCATATATACGTTGTCAGAGGTGGACATAGGGTACCTTTCATCCAGAAAAAAAATACTGTTCCCGAGGGAAAGAACAATAACTTTCGACGGTCACAATTGCTTTACGCTAGTTGGCGCTACGTGTCTTTCGAATCATGATTGAAATATGACCTGACTTTCTCAGCAGTGTTCTAACAAAACTGGTCAAGTGCGAGTCGGACTCGAACACGAAGGGGTCCGTACCACAAGGCATAAACGCTGAAAAGAACACGTTTGTTGTATGCAGTGCCGTAACTAGGGCGGTGCCAGCGGTGCCCAGGCACAGGGCGCAGACCCTGGAGGGGCGCAGAAATGACCAGACCACCATGGGCCACATTCACCAGTTCTTTAATTTTTTGACAGTAGAACACATTACCAAGTAGCCTTGAATCTTTACTATCTGTACTGATCAGTATTTGGTGTCATTTGTGTATTGTCTAATTGTGAATTTTGACAAATATTTTCAAATAAACGTTTTTTCACATAATTTATAAACGCAATTTATTTGAACTTTTAAAAACTTTACCTAATTAAGTTTACAAAAACTTAGTTTTTGGATGATTTTTATAGACAATCCATTTTATTGTCAGAATCGGTTATGATTAGAAAATATTTCAAGGGCGCGGTTATAGCAGCTCGCACCGGGCGCATAAAAGGCTAATTACGGCACTGGTTGTATGGGAGCCTCCCTTAAATATTTATTTTATTCTGTTATTAGTATTTGTTGTTACAGCGGCAACAGAAATACATCATCCGTGAAAATTTCTACTGTCTACCTATCACGGTTCATGAGATTATAGCCTGTGTGGAGTCTTAGTAATAGGGTCCCGTTTTACCCTTTGGGTACGGAACCCTAAAAAGTACTAGGCTTGCATGAATTCACGATAGTATTTCCATCATTAGTGTTATGCTTTTGGCACACAGATAGTTTATTATAACCTGTACACATAGGATACTTTTTTATCCCGGTAATACATTTCCGTGGGATAATTCCCGACCTCCACACGGGCGAAGCCGCGGGCAAAAGCTAGTAAATAATAAAGAACTAAACATAATGACGTCATTTCTTTTGGTTCTGTACCTTGTCTAATAGCTCATAATACCCATCAAACAGTTTACACAATGAGGTAATTCGCCAAAGTTTTCATAAATTCGCACGTTATTTCGCCGTCGCTATTTTTGTATTTCGACGGTTTCCTACCGCATCGGCTTATTGCGAATGTTCTGCTATTACCCGTTTTATTAGCTTATCTTGTATCTATCTATATATAAAATGGTAAACTGACTGATTGTTGATATATCAACGCACAGTCTAAACCGCTGCTCCTAGAGACATGAAATTTGGAGGGTGTGTTCTTTGTGAAGAGTAGGTATCCACTAAGAAAGGGTTTTTCGAAATTCCACCCCTAAGAGGGTGAAATTTGACGCGGACGAAGTCGCGGGCAGAAGCTAGTTATGTGATAAAATGGTGGCTTGATAAGAACAGAATAGGGTAAGTATACCTAATCATCATCATAATCAGCCTATAAAGTTCCCACTGCTGGGACTGGGACACAGGCCTCCTCTCTGTGAGAGGGAGTTGGCCGTAATCCACCACGCGGGCCCAATGCGGGTTGGTAGATGTCACATGTCTTCGAATTTTTAGTTCTAGAACATGCCGGTTTCCTCACGATGTTTTCCTTCACCGTTTTGAGAGCAGTGGTGATGAAATAATTTACACGAAGTAAAGCGCCTGTCTGTGTTCGAACCTACGATCTACAACTCGTAAGTCGCGGCCGATGCCACTGGGCCACCACTGCTCCTGGGTAAGTATAATATCTACTTAATCAAAATATGTAAAATTCAAATTCCTGACTGACTGTTATATCAACGCACAGCCTAAACCGCTGGTCCTAGAGACATGAAAACTAAGAAAGGGTTTTTCGAAATTTCACCCCTAAGAGTATTAACGGGGGGGGTGAAATTTCACGCGGACGAAGTCGCGGGCAGAAGCTAATTAAATTATACATAGGTATTAAAAGTAGGAATAGAGAATAAATTGATATCTAATTACTACTTTGTTGCGAACTTCCTAATCGCGTACTGAGAAAAACGGAACTAGAAAAGGAACTTTTTATAATATTTTCTATTTGAGTAAATTAATAATTATAACTTGAATATATTTCAAAATTATTAGAAATAAGCCTTTTATGATTGAACAAATGTATCTACTTTTAGTCTACAATCGGCATTCAATTCTATTGAATCGATACGGTAAAAATAATAATAGAATTTAGAAACCCAATCCAGTAGGCACTTGACACATATAGGTACAGTCACGAGCACTAATATGTCAACAGTTGGTAACTTTGAATTGCTATTTTTTCACGAAATAACGAATGCAAAGTTGAAATACGACACTTTACATAAACCTATAGATTCGGAAATACTAGTTCGTAATAACATAAAATTTCATTAGAAAATAAAGGAGAAAATCGCCTTTGAATAAAGCCAAGTGTATACATACTTATGCTCGTGACTGTATGTCATGCCCTATTACTAATTGATATTAATCATCAACTCTATTCGAGGAAGGCGATGATTAAAGACTACTGACAGACACATCTATCAATGGTAGTCGTGCTAAAATAAAAATAAAAAAGGTCAAGATCGAGTCGGACTCGCGTACTGAGGGTTCCGTACAAATTTGTTGGTATGTAAATAGTTTATCACGGTTTTTTTTTCATGTAACTATAAATTTACGGTTTTCGGATTTTTTCCTTTACTTGTGCTATATGACCTTGCTTTTCGCCAAATTTCATGATTCTAGGTCAACGGGAAGTACCCTATACATTTTGATTCCCTAGAGAGTGTCGAAATATACGTTTTTTGCGGCATAAACGGCCGTATCTTTTTTTATGTTAACTTAGAAGTTTGATTTTTTTTACAGCTTCAAGGGACCGCAGACCTGAGTATATGGTTTTAATTTCAACTCGATACCTTCACGCGTTCCCGAGATAAAGGGTCTTGACAGACAAACAGACTGGCATCAAAGTAATAGTATAAGGGTTCCGTTTTTTCCTTTTGAGTTACGGAACCCTAAAAATGTTCAATGCTGATCGGCTAAAAGAAAAAAAAAGGAACGAATACTGGCCACATACAAATGCATTCACAGTTCAGAGTTAATTAACTTCTTCAATAAACCTCTTCTATTAACCAATAGATGTTAAAGTATGTCCAGTAGGTAATCACTTTCTTCACACCGGAAACATTTTCATATCATTTTTTTCAGTATGAAAAAAAAATGAATGAACGACTCAATCACCTTCAAAGACAAAGGCGGCACAGATACTCAGCCGTTCGTTCAGGAATCAATTAGCGTGAGCACAAAGCTCACAGAATTAGCTGGCTGAAAACCATCCACACGTGTGCCTCGCCGATTAAAAATAAAACCGAGTTAGACAACTCGATGCGATGTTTGAAAGGCTTGGGGGAGCGTTTAGATGTTATTTACTTTGTAGGTGAGTTGAGTTATTAAATAAGCAAGTCTACTTGACCATCGAGCAAAGTGTTACTGGTTGTTTCATTAGGAAATTCTCAGTAGAAGCTTGGAGTCTGGGTTTTTGCCTTATGCTATGGGAACTATAACATGAAACTTCTGCCTTCCCCCTCGTGGAACACAAGCTTGATGTTATTTCATGTGTGATGTTATAATAACATTTTTACAGATGACGCCTTGGGATTTAATAGTGAGACCATTTTTCATTGATTTTCTTAATTGCTTTACTATTAAATCGTCTTATGATTTTCATAGATTTTATTTTGCCTACTAATACCTATTAAATGCCACTCTTTAAGAACCACAAAAAACACCTCTTTCTCTTCTTTGTCGAAACGATTTCATTCGTGTCAGGTCAGCCTGGGACTCAGTTACGACTACTGCGACGCCTACGAATGTAGCATTTCATACAAATTACATTGACAGCCCCCGTTATTCGTAAACATTGCTTAAAGTTAAGCAGTGATTAGCGACTGTTTAAACGTCACTTGACTTGAATCATCGTTAATAAATAAATCAATCCCTGTATACGTCCAACATAGTTGATTGTAAAAATATTGCCTGTAGGTAATTCAGCGTGCCAGTAAGGTAAGGTAATACGGGGTCCGCAACTCCACGTCAATGCTCGTATTTTGCGTTCAGCGCGCCAGTAACTCGCCCGTTCAAACGCGTCTCCCTCACTTCCGACCTCAGTAAACAGGTAGGGGAAACATATCAAAAGTTTATGCTACTGGAATGTAAATGTGGCACAAAACGCATCGGGAATGAACTACCATTGATTTACTTTGCGTTTCACTAGATTAGCTATGTTGGGATGTTTATTAGATACTAATAATATCTTGGGATTTGATTGACTTGTGATTTATTTTATTTTATTATGGACACAGCAACGAATTTTTTTTATCACTTCCAGTAAAGTTAGGATGGTTCATTTTCCATAGAACGATGAATGCTTTAAAATATATTCAAAAATTCGGTAAAAGTGTGCTGATATAAAAATGTTAATTATGAGGGGAATCAAATCAACCAAGATAGCCTGTCTTCAATTAGATTTTTCATGAAATTGATAAGACTTATAAAATTAAAATAATAGGTATGAGAAATTACAATGATATTTCCAAACTTTTTGTGAAACAGAAACAAAATATTAAAAAATATAATGTAGATACCATACATATATTATTATATTTTATTATATATTTTTTGTTTCGTTTATTAACTAATATGCTAATGACTAACAGGGTATAATAGATAGGATATGGTATGATGTACAGACACCAGCATATCAAGCTACCCGAAACTGTCAAATTTGAAACAATCAACTTTGAACCATTAGCGATAAAGTTGAAAATCTATTGAAGAAATTTCACAGATTGTAGTAGATTGATGTGCTGGCGTCTGTACGTTGATAATGAAATGACAATGTTCCATGATGATCAATTATCAATGATAGGTATAGAAGAACATTTTGTAAGCAAGACCTACTATAAAAATTAAGTTTCTGATGACAATCATTTATTTAAAGCTCTACCATCTGGAAAAGTGACTGACGCACTTCTGCTCTCAAAACTGTGAAGAAAGAACTGTGAAGAAAGACATCGTGAGGAAACCGGCATGTCCTAGGACCAAAAATTCGTAGACATTTGACATCTACCAACCCGCGTTGGGACCACAGAGCATGTAACCTATTGTTGGGCCCGCGTGGTAGATTACAGCCTCTCACAGGAAGGAGGCCTGTGTCCCAGCAGTGGGAACATTATATTCAGATAATGCATCTGAAAAAGGAATGACGCACTTCCCACTAAAAATAAAAATAAAAGAAATGGGCGTTTAGTGTTTCTTTTTCGTAAGGTCAGCCATATTAGTTTAGTTTACATTATAATTCGTCGTAACACACCATTTTATTAGTTTACAGCCAGTAATCACGTCACTTCCTAGAACGGGCACACGTGACGCCTTCCTATTAATTCTTATTTTAAAAATTTTAATACTTTTGTCGTTCGAACTAGGACATTGTTTATGTTACTCTTTCAGGTACGAGCTGTTTGAAACTAAAACGGATTTTTCGGTTTCTTCAGCATCCATTACTGGTTTTGTGCGCTTGTTTTGGTGATAACCGTTCTATTAATACGCAATGGATGTAGTGTCAGGTGTGTGATGAAAATTGAAGGCAGTTTCGAAGTACGTTCGTCGGTTTTACAGGGCGGGTTAGTTAATAGGTGTTTAAGTTTTTTTAAAGGTGTTATGTTTTAACATAACTCGTGGAACCACGTCTTCAGGGGTGTGGAGTTACAATAACAATTTTTTTCATGAATTCTTATTTATTTTAACTAGTTCGTAACGATTAAATGAGGTAATTAAAGTTTTGTTTAGTTTTAAATTCGTCTGAGGTCATAAAATTGCAGACCAATAAAACGGTAAAAAGATGTAAACGTTTAAAACTACTTGTAAGATTTCCAAATGTTGCAATATTAGCTGCAATACTTACACTGATAATTAGGTATATAAAAGTATGCTACAAAATATTATGTAATAAGCAAAAATGCAACAGCAATCACACTCGTAGCAAAGTGCTACGCGCTACGAAATATTATGTTGAATTATGATTTTAATATTTATACCTAAATTACAGCAAAATTGTTTTGATATGCTTCTTTCAAGCTAAAAAAACGGCCAAGTGCGAGTCGGACTCGCACATGAAGGGTTCCGTACCACAAGGCATAAAACGCCGAAAAAACGTTTCTTTTATACCCCTTTAAATTTTGACTTTATTTTATTTTTATTATTTATTGTTATAGACGCATCAGCAATACCTAGATCATCTGTGAAAATTTCAACTGTCTAGCTATCACGGTTCATGAGATACAGCCTGGTGAGAGACAGATAGACAGACGGACACTGGAGTCTTAGTAACAGGGTCCCGTTTTTACCCTTTGGGTACGGAACCCTAAAAACTAATGTCTGAGGACAAACATAAACGTTTAAAAATCATATTGAAACGATCTATTCAGTTTTGAAATGAACTGTTGCTTCTCATAAATGAACTCTTTTTAATCATCACTTGCGTCACTAGCAAACCGATTTGTGTGCCCTAATTAACTCAACAGCCAATTTCCCCAAATCCTAACGTCACAACTCTACCGTTCCAAATTCGAAATTCAAAACATGGAAGCGATACCAACCTAATATCTTCTAGAAATTCCCGGAAACCCGCCTAGGTAAGGTACATCAATCAGTAGTATGATCAATGAAAATGATTTTTGATCAGCAACTACTGTTTGAAACAGTGGTGTGTATGTGTACATCAAAGTGTGTTATTATGTGCGCGCGCAGTGGCGGGCACACCACTAGTGGACAATTGATCAAAAGACAGATTTAGTTGTCTTTGAATGCCAGTCTGGAAGCACGCCAGAGCTTTGATTCTTAGGGGGTACAGAGTAGTGTGAGGAAACAGAGGCTGAAAATAAGTTACTACGATTATCATATTATGTTGTGTGAATTCCTTTGTTCTTTAAGTAGACCCCTTTAAGTATATCATTTTTGTAAGTTGAAGAACTACGTATGCAAAAAACCACTGACAAGAATGAGACAAACTAAAACTCAAATTTACAGGCACTTTTGAATTGTCAAGAAGTCGGCCAGTCAGAAAATATGAAGCTAGTTGACCATTCCAAAGCGTAGTACCACCATACCACTGGAGAAGAACGGGCAAGAAACTCCATGGAAAGGACGATGCATTTTTAAAATTATCGAAAAATAACCCCTGTGTGATGGCTAATTAGAAAACGTTAAGTCGATCATTTCGTATTTGTATTACAATGATATTAGGTAGGTAAAAATAATTAATTGGGTAAGGGCTGATTTTACCAAGGTCATATATCTTTCATTTTTTTTTTAAATTGGAACAAAATTGACGTCTGACAGTTCTAGTATGGAAAAACTGTCAAAAATTCAAAATTTATTCTCAGGATAAGACTTATTCTAGGTATAAAAGTTTAGTGGAATATGCGCCCATAAGCGAATTTATGGATATTTTTATAAGTTCATGGCTTTACGAGACAAACATTAAATTTATTTATATTTAGAAGGCGGAAAAATCAGTAAGTCAGCTTAACTGGCAAGCGATGAAATAAAAATATAATAAAAAATCTAATAATCGTAGAACCATTTATAGAAATAACTAGCTTCTGCCCGCGACTTCGTACGCGGATCCTGTTGCTTATGCCAGCGACAACGGGGTCGTCAAAATCGAAGATCTGAAACGTCTGATGTCGAATTCTAAGAGCCCGGGGACGGGAAAACAGCGTGATGCGCGAGACGATTCGAGACGTTTCAGATCTTTCATTTTTGTAAGTCAACAGGAAATGCCCATCAGACTAAACAACTTTTGCTAAGACGTCATTCCTATATGTTATAGTGTCGCTGGGCTTTGGAGTTCCACAACAGGTGTTCCAGATCTTCAAATTTATTCTCACAGCAGAAAATGCTCTTCACGTGGAATATTTTTTGCTATGGCACCATTTTTATATCTCTTAGGTATTACTTTAGCGGATCTGTTGCGGTTCTGCATCAGGTGTTCCATTTTCCAAAATAAATTAGTGATAGTTTGTTGATTTACAGAAACACTCAAAAGATGCGTCTCATATTGTACTATAGGTTAGATCCCTCAAAAACTATTTGGCTTAGTAAACTCAAAATTTGAAAGTAATGTAGTTAATTTACTGGTAAGAGACGTCAGGTTAATAAGGAAATTTAGGAGACGTCGAATAACAGAAGTGTTATAATTTACTGTAACACTTCTGTGTAAACAACGTTCGTTGTTTTTCCTTCGGTCTCATTCAATATGTAAATACAGCGAGTCAGGACTGGTGACGCTGGAGCAAGCGACTTACAGTTGTCCGTGTGAGATGCAGCTCGTCCTGAGGTCGACACCCGTAGCCTTCAGTATCTGCCCCTGTGACTTATTTATTGTCATTGCGAAGCACCCGCTCACAGGAAACTGCACGCGCTTGAATTGAAAGGGGTAATTGTGGCCGGGTGTCACCAATGCCAGGATCGCCCAGAAGACACGATGGAGCACACGGTGGAGGTCTGCCCCGTTTGGGCGGAGCACCGCCGTGTCCTCGTAGAGGCGATCGGCAGCGGCGGCAACCTCTCGCGTCCGGCCCTGGTGCAAGCGAGAGGGAGTGGGAGGCAGTCACCTCCTTCTGCGAAGCAGTCATGCTAGCGAAGGAGGTGCCGGGACGGATGAGGGAGAGAGCCTCCCGTCCCAGCCGCCGCGGGAGACGCTCCGGGTGTCGGGAGCCACGGGACGACTCCCGGCCACCGTAGGCGCGGGCCTGCGGGCGGAGAGTAATGGGTAGCTCACCGTCCGATCAGGACCAGGCCCGTGCCGGACGGCGCGTACGTGTTCCACGCGCGCCTCAAAGATATGTCAGCATCGAGGAGGGGCCCCATAGGGCCGAAGCCTGCCGGGTCAGCGGGATTGTCCGAAAGGGTTACCGCTGGCCCGGAACATAAAGGGCTAAGGAAGGAACACGGGTGGGTTTTAGTCAGTAAGAGTCTGACACTCCCTTCCGCTCCACCCAGAGCGGGAGGGGTCATTTGATGACTTCCCATCCGAAAAAAAGGGGTAATTGTGGGGAATCGGTGGTATACGTGGTATAAACACTGTCTCGCCGACACCACAACCCGTTAAAATTTTCGCCTCAATAATATTTCTCTGCAGCGAGACGACTTTGAGCCGGGTCCCATTGCACAGTTTGGGTGAAGTGAGATTCCGAAGAAGCATAATTGGGACACCGACCTTTAGCTTAATGGTGTGCGCTGGTAGTTCACTTGCACTGAGAAAATTGAGAAATTCTAGGGGGTAATGTGTAGCGTCATCTTGGTCGACAACAGTGTTTATTGAAGTGTAGATCACTTCATTTCCCTCAATTTCCGCGAGAATGCATTCATTGATCGCTGAAGGTTGGTCGTTTCTGGGTGTTAAAATGGCTCGTTCACACACCCAAGAACTATCTTGGTGCGGTATCCTATTGATGTCCCCGTACACCAGGCGTATCAAATCTTCTAAGGTGGACACCACTCTCCCAAGTATCTCAGGTAGAACCACCTGGCCACCGTCTACTGGTAGCATTCCCTCACCAAATTTTAAGAGAACATCAGAAAATTCTTGGGCGTGTACATTCCCGCCAAGCTGTGCTCTCATATTCATCGTTAAGCGCAACCTATGAATATGTGGCCATAAGAAAGAGCATTTCAACAAAGCATTCACCTCATCAACCCTAGTTCCTCGGGTCACCACAGGCAGCGTTTGTCGGAAACCGCTTAACAGAACTGTAACGCCATCCATCATTTGCTGGTTCCTGCGGATGCCCTGCAAAGTCCTGTTTACTGCCTCTACTGCATTTCTGTTCGCCATAGTGCATTCATCCCACACGATGAAAGAGAAATCTTTAAGCATGCGCCCTTTGTCGCTGTTGCTGTTGCGTTTGGAGTGTCAACTCCACAAACAACAATTGTGCTTGGTAAGATATAACTTAGAACCAAAAGTTTGACTTGACTTTATGATAGTGTAGCTTGTTGTACCACCAATCAATCTGTTTAGTAACATTGGTGTGAAACTCCCCATACAATTAGATAGGAGATGTATAGTTACCAGATTTCATAACAGTATCGTTCCTAATGCACATAAAAAATGCAAAAACTAAAAAAAAAAGAATTATACGATATAAAAAAAAAAAAAAATACGGGATTTGAACTCGCACCATTTAGTGCGGTAAACGGTCGCCTGACAATACCGCTAAATTCCCTGTTGAGATATTGTTGAAATAGCTGTTCCCTTGCAATTTATAATATTACTGCCCCGCTCCTTTATAAAAATAGCGTGATTGTTATGTTTCCAGGGTTAAATTTTTATTAACTAAATAAATAACATGTCATTTTGGGCATTCAATTATTTTGTGCATTCAATTACGAACCAAAACTTTTTAAAATCAATATTGCTTACCTCCCATAACATATGGCGTGATAATATGTAGCCTAAAGCCTTCCTTGGTTTACAAAGAACATTTTTGCTGAATTTCAATTCAATCTATCCAGTAGTTTTGGCGTGAAGCCGTACCATACACACAGACAAACAGACAAACAGACAAACAGACAAAAATTCTAAAAAGTCACTTTTTGTCATCAGTTACGTTTTTCTAACAAAAGCCACTTATTTTTTCTCGAAAATTCTCAATGTACAGTTTTTCTTTCGTTACTGTTTTATTATATGTATAGATTATCAAAGTTTTTCGACAAACTTTTGATTAATTTATTCATTCTGGTACCGTGTCCTCACCTGAAGTCTCTGTCTCAAACTAACCTATAAACACAAAGGCGTAATTTAGTGTTCTTAGTATTATGTGTAAGGCGCGAAGTCGGGGCGGTTAATGCGTTGTGTAACACAAACAGGCGGAGCCGGGCGGTGGATACTCGCTTTGTGCCTGTTCGGAGTGTCTGGGCACAGAGTAGTGTGGGGTCAGAAGCTCCATTTAGTGTCTAAACGAATCTGCGGTTCCTTGCAAGACTTAATAACACTGATGAAATCACAACGTGTGCACTGGTGCACTGCAGATTCCAGTAGATAGGTAGTTATTTACCGGTCTCTTTACCACAATTTTGTTTAACTATACCGACACATAATAATATAAGGTACTATCATGCGAAATGTAAAAATAAAGTCTTTGCATACTTAGGTACTTCAGTCATCAGAAATTAGACTTGACTTGAATACTTTCAAAAGGGTAAATTTTTCTCTAAAACATTAAAATGACGCAACTAGCTATTCACACCCTGTACTAAATTAAATAACTGATCAACTAAATATACAAATAAATACAAAAAATTGCTTTTGTTTTTAGTCACTTAGGCATCAAAGTACCTACTCGTCCGCATCTCTGTAATCTGGAAACGTGCCCAGAAGACAGGCAGCATTGCCACGTTGCATTGCTACGTTGAATGGCAATTGGCAAAGCCAATTCTTTGGCCAAAGGACGAGCCAGCCCTCTGGTCACGTAAAGTCAGTTTTCCCTATGGCAAATTGGTGCCAATGTCAGATGTGAACTAGAAAAGAAAGTATGGAAAAAAATTAAATTAGATGGATGAGTAAGACAGGAATTTTAAGAAATCATTCCTACGTGGGTTGAGTCTTCTGATGTTTCTTATTCTGTGGTTCGTTTGTCTGACGGCTTGATTGTCCGAGCCACAGAGAATATAACCACTATAGTCTTTGGTCCGAGCGAAACGACTACCGGACTCAAGATTGTCAGTGGGATCCGGAATTGAAGAGTAAATATTTACATCTAAATATTTAAATGTTAACATAGTTGGCATGCTTTTGGGATATTAAAAGAAATGCTCTGGATGTGCACAAAGCTAAGTTAGATTTTGAAATAAGCATTTTTCCGATTTAATCACGGCAACTATAGCACCGATTTCCTTCGCATGAAAACTTTTACACTATTTGAAAAATAAGGTCAGGCAATGTTTAGTTAATTGGGTAAACAACTAACATCAGAGGGGTAATTGCGTAACACACTAACAGTAGCAATTGCTTTCATTTTGACAGTTCAACAACATTCATTGCGTTATTTACGTTGTTGAGCAGACAGATTTTGTGAACATATGAAGCAATGGATTAGCAATATCCTTCAAAATTATTCAGATTGTGATTTCAATTATTGACCCAACTAGACATTGCATTATAGGTATATAATTCAAAATTATCTATGTAAACACCCTTTAAATACAAAAAGATAAGATACAAATAGAGATACTAGATCAGTGGTTCCGAACCTGGGGGTAATTACCCCCGCGGGGGTAAATCAGCTATTCTTTGGGGGTAACAAAGAACGTAATAAAGACCTAATCTAATAAAAAAAACAACATAACATATAAACACTAACTATGTTTACTTCATTGTTTATTTAAATAAAATACGTTAAAATTGTAAGATTTGTGCAATTTGTGACTAATAAAGATATTTGTATTTGGTTGTATTGATAACATTTCGGGGTAAAATCAGTTTTCATAATAGGTCCAGGGGTAACAATATTGAAAAGGTTAGGAACCACTGTACTAGATCCTTCCTATTTGACTATCTCTCTCTGGGTCCCTTCATGCTTTTGAATTAAAATAATAACCTTTAATGGCCTCTATAAGTGAAGGCTGCACATTCACAAAAGCCGACTCAAGTACGCAACGATACACAAAGCGGCACCTAATTACATTACCGCCACACTCACAAACTCAAACCACAACTTCTTACATTTCATATCAAACACCTGTACCTTTACACGTCATCTCATTTACAATAACAGCCACGAAAACTTGGCAGTAGAGTTAGAGTCCGACCCAAAATGGCTTTAGTCTTCGGCCGAAAACAAAAACGAAATGTTTCCTTGTCGATAGGTTTTTCTTTGATAAAAGTAAAAACGATAATTATGCAGTTGTCACGGTCAACCTGTTAATAATTTTATTTAACCGTTTAACGATGACCGCTAGACAAAAGCCTCTACACAATGGGTGCCTGAAGATGGACGGTGCCGCCGAGGCCGGCCGGGAAAGAGATGGCGAGATGACCTGGACGTGTACCGCGAGGGCTGGAATTGCTGGAATGATTTGGAGGAAACCTTCGTCCAGCAGTGGCTAACAATTTTTTTTTTAACATTTTTAAACTTAAATCACAAGTCATCATCATCTACGTAGCCTTTTCCCAACTAGGTTGGGGTCGGCTTCCAGTCTAACCGGATGCAGCTGAATACCAGTATTTTACATGGAGCGACTGCCTATCTGACCTCCACAACCCAGTTTTTTTTTTTTTTTTTTTTTAAACTTTGCCCCACACTAGGAATTTCTCCTGTATTGTGGGTGCGTTTACAAACATTTAAATTCACGTACACAAACAACCAGACCCGGAACATCTACTTGTAGGTCATACAAATATTTGTTACGTGCGGGAATCGAACCCGCGACACGCAGCGCAGCAGCCAATCGCTTAACCACTGCGCCAACCGTGCCGATGTAATACGATACCCCTTGGAAAGACTGGTTGTTAGACGTTCGGGCTTCTGACTACCCGTAACGACTGTCAAAGATCCCCAAATGACCGTGCTTTCCAAGGCCCGGCTAGGGGTCTTGATATGTGAAGATGGGCACCCATCCACGGACCAACCGCTACAAGCTTAACCTGATCGATCGACCCGTGTGGCTGTTATTACTTAGCCACAAGCCCATAGCAACTTAAATCACAAGTAATTGTGGTTTTAGTTGTTGAAAAATGAATTTCAAAAAAAGAAACCAAACCACCAACCTACCTTTTTGATTTTTGAATTGTTAATGTATTGATTCGCCAGTACTTTATTTTCTTCGGAAAATTAAAATTGCCGAATACCGAAACAAAATTCGGTCGGACTCTACTTGGCACACATAATTATTTTCTTTTTATTTCATATTCGGGTCAGGAGTGCCAATTATTAACAAAAGCTGTCTGTAACGCGATGAAAGGAACTATCTGACTTTCATGTCTATTCAATGGTACGCTTTGTAGTTGTAATTATAGACTGTATTGTTTGATAATTCGCGAAACGAAACGTAAGCTGCGTTTCCTTAAATTGTGTTAATATTCTCGGCAGTGTAATGTTTTGATGTTGAATATGATGTTATTTTTGTGGGATGTCATAATTTAAACAGAGTATAATGAAACGTAAGGGTCAGTTCACACCGAGACGCGACGCGACGCGCAGTTTTCAAAATAGAAATACAATTACAGACTTTATCTACTACACTGAAAGGTACACAATGCAGGGCTTACTACGTCGAGCTAAGCCGCGTAAGCGCTGCGTAGCTCACTCAATCGTGTACCTTTTTGTGTAGTAGATAAGGTCTGTAATTGTATTTCTATCTTGAAAACTGCGTGTCGCGTCGCGTCTCGGTGTGAGCTGACGCTTGGACAGAAACAACTCTTCAACACTCTACTCAAACTCAAAGCATTTATTTCAATGAAACCGCTTTTGAATTGTCATGTCTAGATTTGAGAGTAACAGTTTCAATGCCTACACATAACATAACGCTTGTAATCGTGGAAAAACCGGATAACACTTTGCCCGACCTGCCGGATAATCACGTAACACACATAGAATGGCAATTGATCTCAATGCCTTTCATTTTGACAGTTCAGTAACGTTCATTGGGGAGTCCGTGTCTACACAGTAAGACAGTGGTCAGGGGCAGGGCTGTTCTACACCGCCCCTACATTTTTGACGTGACAACGTCTTAAATTAGGTTGCGGCTGGGAGTCACTTATGAAAAAGTGTAACGCTCGGTAACGTTACGATGAGTCACCGAACGAGAGAGAGGCCCGCCGAATGCCTTGCGTCTCTCTCCCACTCAACTATTCTACCGAGAAAAAGACGTTGTCACGTAAAATCTTCGCCCGTAAAACCGACTTTACAGGCAACCATTTTTTTTTTAAGTGAAAACTTCTGTAGGCTCGTTGGGAATTTTTTGAGATGGGAAAAGACCATTGAACTCGCGACACCGCGCTACATTCGGATGTGTTCGGCTGTACTCGGTTTTAAATCCGATATGCCAATGAGTGATGGCAAAGTATTCGGTTTGTGTTTTGTTTTCACTTCTGTCGGCACTCCCGGAGTGCCACTGTTTTTTTTCGTTAGCCTATAGGTATTGTGTCTCACTAATGGGCAAAGGCCTCTCCTTTTTCCTTCCTAACCTCCCTGTCTTGAGCGATCTCTGTCCGTGTGTGCCATGTGTATTAAACCTATCGCAAGGAAGCTAAGGAAGGACCACGGGTGGGTTTTAGTCAGTAAGAGTCTGAGGGGTCATTTGATGATTTCCCATCCGCAAAAAAGCGTTTTAACCCTATAAATGGATTAGGAATATCTTTGAAAACCTTGTAATCTGTGTAGTCGATTTTCCCAGTTGGGGTATGTTATAGCAGCCCAGATTCTGAAGTGGCCCGCGCCTTAATAGCGTTACATTCTTTAAATCACAGTCTGGATCATTTTGAAGGATATTGCTAATCCATTGCTTCATATGTTAGAAAAATTTACTGCATAAGCCCGGAATGAAAATACTAGAATTAATGTTTTCAGACGATATAAAAGGTATGATATTGGCTTCTGTAATACCATCCTTGCTTTTCCAGTTTCCGATAAGGCTAAACAATTGTACAAATTAGCTATAAGATAGATCGTAATCAATAATTTGTGTTTTTCTGCACTGGGCGATGTGGTCGCTAAGCGACAAAGCCCTTTAAATAAAAAAAATAAAAAAACGTAAATAACGCAACTGCTTAACAAATAAAGTTTTTTTTTTACTGTTAAAATGAAAGCCGTTCATATTATCTAATAGTGTGTTACACAATTACCACGCAGTTCACAACACAACAGTAACAGCAATAGTTTTACGTAGGCAGGTAAATAATACAATTTGCTTCCAGTTGACAATGGAAATTTTCACTGAGAGGAGGCCTGTGTCCCAGCACTTACGTCACTATGGATGCTAAGAGCAGAATGTCGAAAATAACTGTCAAATGAAAATGTTATGATAATTTAGCTGGTAACTCGTGACTAATGTCGTAACTACACGGTGTCCGTTTGTACCTCACTCCCGCTAAATGTCCGTGTCCCGGGATGAATGCGTGGATGGTGTCATTCATAACAGAAGCAGGAGAGATCGGTTATATGTTTTGTGTGCACGGGTTTCTGTGACAATTAAACAACAACAACGTGGTGGCCCAGTGGTAAAATCCGTGACTTACGAGTTGTGGGTCGTAGGTTCGAACCCAGACAGGCGCTTTACTTCGTGTAAATTATTTCATCATCACTGCTCTCAAAACGGTGAAGGAAAACCTCGTGAGCAAACCGGCATGTCCTAGAAGATCTGTGACATCTACCAACACACACTGGGCCCTCGTGGTGGATTACAGCCCACTCCCTCTCACCGAGAGGAGGCCTGTGTCCCAGTAGTGGGAACATTATAGGCTGGTTATGAATTGAAGATAAATCTGAAAAGATCATAATTCCCTAGCAGACACAAAAACGGCGTAAATAAGAGTTTTTACCTAAGTATTCTGTACTTAGGTGTATCAACTTGGTTTTCTAGTAATTTCGGTACCCTAAATTACTAGAAAATCAAATTGATTAGACAACTGGCAGTCGTGATCCCATTAGCGAATATTAGGTAGGTAATAAAACGAATGCGGGAAAATTATGTAAGTACGTACTTCTCTGTACCGCTTTTGAAAATGTGTAACAGCCAGGGAATAAAAATAAACAGATCATACCTAAAAATAAAAGTGTCAGAAAAACTTAAATATGTTTTCTCATGGGAAATAATAGTAATCATAATTATCATGTCATTCAATAATAGGTATATTCAGATTTTTTATCCCCTGTAAAAAGCTGAATATGTTCAGTTATTGTTTGTTGTTTAGAATTTGGTTTTCTTCATTTTCCAAATGTAATCTTGGTTCCCTCTCAAACATACCTCTAACTAGTAACCGGAGCCCCATACATATAATTGCAGATGTGCTCGTACTGAAATAAATTATTTTAAATGTAAATACGCAGGATTGGCGCAGTGATAGCTTTTATTACTAATGCGTACGTCACCGATATAATACTATGCAGCGCTATGTCGTGAATCATTGTTCATTAGTGTTAGATTTTATTTGGATTACCTAGATTGGGTTCTGGGATGTAGCAAACAGTACCCTAATTAAATTCACGCCTAAACCACTGAACGGATTTCGATAAAATTTGGCAGAGAGATAGATTGCATCCCGAGGAAGGACATCGGATAGGTTTTATCCCGAAATTCTCACGGGATCGACACTTATATGCGGATGAAACCGTAGTATTATATAAAATTCAAAATCCTCACTGACTGATATCAACGCAGTGACGCACAGCCTAAGCCGCTGGCCCTAGAGACATGAAATGTGGAGGATGTGTTCTTTGTGAAGAGTTGGTATCCATTAAGAAAGGGTTTTTCGAAATTCCACCTTTATGAGGGTGAATGGGGGGAGGGTGAAAGGAGAATGACCGAATGTGGTACCAAAAAGTCTCATGCCTCAAAATATTATAGTAATTATTTTCATATTTTTTTACGACATTACGCGTCGGGGATTTGATTTTTGAACAGGGAATTTAAATTAAAGTTAAAAAGTGTTGATATTGTTTTATTCCCTTTAGATGACGTTCCGTTTCAAATGATATGATCAATATAACATTGAATGGAGATAGTTTTATTTACCTATACTTAAAAAAATGAACTTAACCAATTTATCATTTAAAATGGTCGATTTTTTCAATAAAGTCTAACCGGGATCACGAAATCGTAATAAAAAGAAAATATTTTGATAATGTACTCAGCATGGAAAAGAAAATATTTTGATAATGCACTCAACATGGACGTAATATCTTCTAAATTACGTCCATGGCACTCAATTGATTTAATTCCGGATATGGTCGTCAATGCCATATTTGATCACTATCTGACACTGTTAGAAAGACAGTGTCAATTTTTTTTTTCCGTTTCTTTCCAATTGCATGAAATTGATAGGTATTTCGGTTTTCCTGTGTATAATTGAAGGATTATAATGCATTTACTCCAGAAGGATGCTGTGTTAATTAAGATTTCAACGCAATATGCGAAGACATTGTCCGAAACTGCTGTAGATGTGCGATTTTTGCCGTTCGTGTATGACATGTCAAACAAAATAAAGTAGGTACAAAAATAACTTTTGTAGGAGTTAATATGATAAGTGTAGTCTATAAAAACAAAGTTTGACTTTGACGCAAAATGGTACGGGATTCCATACATCCAAGAGCATTGTCCTTTCACGCGGACGAAGTCGCGTTCAGAAGTTAGTCACAATCTAAATCATTTTGAAGAATACCTATTGCTAATCCATTACTTCATAATTATGTTTAATTTGTCTGCTCGACAACGTAAATAACGCAATGAATGTTGTTGAAATGTCAAAATGACAGCGATTGTTACGCAATTACCCTGCAGGCCGATCGCCCACGAGCATGGAAAGTGGTTTACCTCTACTTAATTATCACTGACTATGTTCTTCACTGGTGGCAGTCAAGCTCGCCACTGGCACACAGCTTCCTGTCTAGCTTATCTTTTTTAGGTACCTACCACAGCAGAAGAAAATAACCGGTCAATAGCGAGTCGGACTCGCGCACCGAGGGTTCCGTATCATCATGTTTTTAATTTTTCATCGGCGAGGCCTATATTCGTCAGAGATTTTTAACACTGTGCACTGCGGTGTAGAATATTGCAGTTTTATGTCAGCGCCATCTCTTGACCGATAGTGGAACTAATGTAACTTTTGTTGATGATTTCTGAAAAACCCACATCTATCTTCTATTACATATAAAAAAATTTGATTTTTCTCTTTGCAAACTTCGGAGCTAAGGGGGAGAACGGTATTTTTTTATTTTTTTTTATCAAAAGTCGAAAACTATGCGGCGTAGTAAAAAAAAGTTTGAGAATGTGCAAACTACGCTCTTTCATATGATAACCCACATGCCCTAGTCTCACCTTATGGGTTCCGTTTTACCATTTTGGTACGGAACCCTAAAAATGGCACCTGGAACGCAAAGGGGTTTTCCGCAAAGTTTCCTGCTAAAGATCATCGACGCTGCCTACAGATTTTCCGCTTAGGAAACTGCCGCACTCAGATCCTGTAATAAAATTGTTTTTTATTAATTGTTGTTTTGTTTTTGTTTTTTTTTTTTTGTTTAAAAAAATAGGGGTACGGCCACCTACCATCGGTTTACTATGGAGCAAGAAATTAGTAAGTATCTGGGGGCCTAAAAAGGCCACTTTGGCAGAATCATAAAAGGATAACATTATGAATCATAATGGACAGTTAACTGTTAAATTACATAATCGTATCAAATCCCATTGGTGAAGGATTTTTTAGTTATTTTTTTTTTGCTCTGCCAATCAATCCAATCCAAATCCAATCCCAATGTCTTTGATTGTACCTAGGTAGGTACGTAGTGCAGCGAAAAAAAGATAAACACGGACTGATTTTGCCCTATTATGATTCATAATGTTATACTTTTATGATTCTTCCAAAGTGGCCCCCTGAAGAGGTGCGGGATTTTCTACGATGCAGGTTCACCTACTAAAACTCCAACCCAAGTGTAACCAGTCTATAGCACATTCCAACTATTTTTACTTCATAACCTCGTTCTTTTTAATGAACGTTCCGTTTTACGACAAGTGAACGCTCATCACGGCATTAATGGCGGAACTTCCGGTTCATTAGCATTACACACAGCACGTAAAAAATAAGCTATTAAAATATGAATTTTATTCGTAAAACATTCGCTGGTTTTATGGCGATGTAGGAGGAAATTCTGTGGAATAGATCATTTTCTTGGGAGAAGAAAGTTATTACTTGTTGATTGTTCCAAATTGGTACAGGCGCACTTATATATCGCATGAGAAACTCGAACGAGTCGCGCGGATGCCCGCGGCGCCGCTGGAATTCCGGCGAATAGCCTTCTCTACCGAGCGGTTGCGATAATAAGTAGGTAGATATTGTAGTAATGAAAATAAAGTTAAAATTCATATGACACTGAAACTGCGCTCCGCTTCGCTGCGCTTCGACACTCTTTTGGTGTGAGTTGAGCCTTAAGCATGTTGCTTAACCTCGAAGTTTAATGCAAAACTTAACTGTTTTAATTCTTGGTTTATTTAGGTAGAATGAAAATACTTGGGTAACCGGAAAACTGACCCACCGCGTAAGAATGAGGTCCAGCTGGCCCTACGAGGTATTTGCATAACACACTTTAACAGTAACAATGGCTTTCATTTTGACAGTTCAACAACATTAATTGCGTTATTTACTTTGTTGAGCAGACCAATTTTTCGAGCTTATGAAGCAATGAATTAGCAACATCCTTCCAAATGATTCAGATTGAGATTGACAGTGCGTGATATTATTTGCAATAAGCAGGAACGTACAGTTACTATGCCTACTTTGCGAGGTAGGTCTACTAACGTCGTGGTTTATGAAAAACTCATGAAACGCATGAATGTTATTAAACCAGCAAGAGATATCAACGTGAAAAAAGCTGTGCTTAGTCGTTGATTGATGCACAGTGGCCTGTAACCTGTAAGACGAATAAATTGATAGCCTGTACTTAACATTTTGATCAAAGAAGCTACCAATCCACGCAAATGTGCCAACACTAACCACTGCACCGCAAGAGCCATTACAACCACAGTACTATTACACAACCTATCACCCAAACCTTGCGCACCCAAATAAAGAGTTCGTGGAAGGCCACCCAGCGCGGGCGCAGCTGACAAACAAACCGACGAAGCACAGAGCACGGTAGCTGTGTAATAGGTACTTGGGTTTCAGTGGAAAACTGTTCTTAAAGGTGCCTGTGGTTGGTAGGTGTAGAGAATCAAGTTCTGCTAACTTGAGACAGCTGTGCTGCTGGGGAGTTTGTTGCGCCACTTCTTCCCAGCTGACTGCCCCGTTGGTCTCGTGGTTGCAAGCGCGACTGCTGAGCGTGGGGTCCTGGGTTCGATTCCCGGGTCGAACAAAGTGTTATTGGGTTTTCCATTAGGAATTTCTTAGTAACAGTCCGGAGTTTGGAAGTTGGCGGTTTAATACCCCCGTGCCTCGGCAAGCACGTAAAGCCGTTGGTCCTGCGCCTGAACTCTCCCCGGTCGTGTCGGATTGCCGTACCAACGGACTATGAGAGTAAAGGAACAGAAAGTGCACTTGTGTTTGCGCACACACTTGTGCACTTTAATATTTCCTGCGTACCTGGCTAATCTCCATTGAGATTGGCCACCGTTACCGAAAACGGTCGGGGAGGCTATTATCTTCCCAGCTAAGGCTCTACCGCTCTAGGAAGTGCTGAAGGGCGGGCGTTTTATGACTTTTCATTCTGATTTTGATTTTGGTGGTTGTGAAGTAGTGGTTGGAAGATGGGTCTGAACTAGAAAGGCTGAACTAGTAAGTTAAGTTGACGATGTTAATCGGAAAATTGTGCTGCTTTTAGGTTTGGTACGGGTGGCTCATCGTTGAATGGTAGTGGTGATAGGAACTATGGCTGAGAGAGTGAGGAAACGTTACGGACTTATTGCCATAAACATTAGAAAATGTCTATGGCAATAAGTCACCACCCAAATTTTGACTGGTAGAAACCAGTCAACATTTGGGTGATACAGAATTGCAGAGACAAACACCCTCGGCCTCGGTGACGACGGCGACGCATACACGTCAACAGTGGGTGCCTGAAGACGGCTTCAGGCACCCACTGTGTGACAATTCTGGCCCATCTCTGGCCTGGATGCTTCCCATAGGTGCGACTCGCCCAGCCCAAATTAAGCCTCGCAGACTTATCGCCAATATCAGCGATATCTGTCTTGGAGTGTATGGTGGCGTTGAGAATTTGATTTGTGAGTTTAATTTTTAAAATGCTACGCTCCATTGCTCTTTGACAAACCTTGAATTTGGACTTCTGAGCCTCGGTCAAAGACAAGTCTGCCATAGGCCCAGGAAAATAAGTTAAAAAAATACGATTAGCTGCAGATCCTCCTAGAACTTACACTAGGTAGGTATTTGAAATCAATAGAAAATACGTCAGGAATGTGACATTTTACACCACTATTTCTATAGGTAGGTCAAACATTTAAAATGTATAGCCAACAAGCAGTGGAGGGCTGGCTATTTTATTTAAATTGATTACTTAGATGATCTTTATTTAAGGTATTGTCCGAAAGGGTTAGTTACCGCTGGCCCGGAACATAAAGGGCTAAGGAAGGAACACGGGTGGGTGGGTCATTTGATGATATCCCATCCAAAAAAAAAAGGTAAAGTACAGATAATTATACAGTAATAGACAAGAATAAGCACTGGCAATGGTACGACGTTTTCCCAACTGGTTCGCGGGTTCATAAATCTAATAAAATAAAATAAAAAGTTGTTCACAGTAGTTGTTTCACTTTCACAATCACACACGAAAGTTATCTTAACCACGAAAAGCACATCACAACAAAATGATTAGGAAATCAGACCACACATTTCAATAAAACCGACACGTTTATTTCAAAAGACATTAAAAAACGTAAAACTAATATTTTTCCGCTACAATACCTCCACATATATTCGCGTAGGTACTGGCTACTGATTAATTTATCTATGTTTATCGTGTTTACGGTCGCAGTTAATCGAGAATGGATGAAACACAGGCACGTTGGAAACTCGATAAAATCCGAGTAACATTTACAATGCCTGGTATTTATTTAAGTGGTATTATTGGTACGCCACCCGCGACCGTACAGACCACACATAAAACCCCGTTAACGATCTTTATTGTTAGCTGAGTATCTACACCTTATTTTGTTACTGACGTTATTGTATCGTTTAGGTGGTAGGTAGGTAGGTATTTTTTAGTTTTCTCTTTTCAGTGGGGTGTCCTATCTAGGGTTGCTAACCGTACTATAATATAATATAAATAGTATTGTACAGACGACAGCTCATCAAGCTACTACAATCTGTCATAGATTTTCAACTTTATCGCTGAAGCTTATGTAAGGTTCAAAGTTGATTGGGAAAATTTTACAGTATCGGTTAGCTTGATGTGCTGGCGTCTGTACAGACTGTATTTCGGATCTGCATACTTACTATATACTGTTGAAGAACTATATATCAGGTACCCAAAAATAATATATTTATAACATTTAAAAAAATTATAAACGCGGTTTTCTATTAACGTATCAGTCAAAAGTTCGTCAGACGTTCGTTCGTTCAGTCGTCCCACCACATAGATTTCCTATATCAACCTATGTTCCCCACAACTCGATAGCAAACGACTCTTTCTCTGGTTCGACTATGGTGTATCCGAACGTATAGAGTTTTTATAAAAATAAGTACCTAACAAATATAATATCTTTGTCTATTTTTTGCTTTTTCCTTAAAAAGTGTAGGTACTATATTTTTTATAGCTTAGTTTGAAAAATACTATATTTCGTCGAAGAAATGTTGGCAACCCTATTCCTACTACCTAGTGTCCTTTTCTCAGATTTTTTTTTCAACTTGTACCAGAATGAGTATTGTTTTGTACACTCTGAAGACTTCTGAACTTCTGTATATACTTAGTACTTAATTCAGTTCGCAATTTTGTCTAATTTGATTAGTTTTCCTAATGTAAAAATGTCTCTTGGATATATTTTTTTGATGGACATCTGCAATGCAACTCAGTTATTGTAAGAGTTCACTTCGTACTTTGTAGCCATTCGCTGCGCTTTTACGACTACGCTACTACTTGCGCCATCTATTATTTTGATGTAACAATTTTTATACACACTTAGGGTCAGTCAGTACACACCGAACACAAAAAGGTACACGATTCAGTGAGCTACGCCGCGCGGCGCCGCGCTGCGTAGTTCGACGTAGTAGACACTGAATTGTGTACCTTTTAGTGTAGTAGATAAGGTCTGTAATTGTATTTCTATCTTGAAAACTGCGCGCGTCGCGTCGCGTCTCGGTGTGTTCTGACCCTTATACATCTAGATAAACAGTTAGATCACAGAATAGAGAAATACTACTCTATCCTGATCGAGTTCAGCTATTCGTCACTAGATGACGCTATTACATGTTTTCTTTCAGACAACTTCGTTTTAAAACGTTGATTGCTTCGACGAAACTACTCTCGATCGTCGAAAATTGTAATTAATTTGGAATCGAATGATATTTATTTTCAATATTTTAACATTTATGTTTTTCTTAGGCTGTGCAAACTGTATTTTTAGTGCATTTCCTATCTTTTATTTTATTTCACAAATTATGACAGTCAAACAAAACTCGTAGTAATGGAACGTAATCTTTAAAAAGTAAAAACAAAATGAGCAAAATGACGTTTGTTGACAGTTGCGCTTTGTTATCGTCAAGATTATTTTCTACATTCATCAGAAGAAATAAATTTTTGTGTATAAATTCAGTCAGATTTCATATGGATATAGGAGATGAAGAGAAGTCAGCCATGGAACTCGTCAATGTACCGCCAATCGTGTCCATATACCGGCACTCTCTGCACACCTTCGATGACAGGTTCAAAAGTGATCTTTTGGCTAACTTGGGCAAGCTAAAGACTATGATGGACAGTCTAAAAGCAGAAGACTTGGGTTACGACAATAATTTAAGAGACGAAGCGCTTTGGCGGCAACCCAACAAGGCACCATGTACGTATATAGAAGTGTTTCAAAACAGCCAAATAAATATGAGTATTTTTGTTTTGAAACCGGGTTTTAAAATGCCACTCCACGACCACCCGCACATGCACGGTCTTCTCAAGGTGATATCTGGAGCAGTGAAGATCAGAAGCTTTTCGGAGTACCCATTATTGCAGGCTGTGGATCCGGCAGAGTTCCACGTCCGCGCGAAAAAAGAAGCGACACGACTGGCACAGGGTACCCATAAGCGACGAAAATTGTTCGCTGAAATAACCAGCCAACAAATTTGTTCAGATAACGCTGGTACTTGCACCCTAACTCCCACTATATCCAACTACCATGAGATAGAAGCCCTAGACATGCCGGCAGCCTTCTTCGACATCCTCTCACCTCCTTATGACACATTAATAGAAGGTATTGGACCGAGACGATGTCGCTACTACTTTGTTTCTAACGAGGTAAGCACTAATGTAGTAGAATTGCAAGAAACTGAAGTGCCAAAATGTTTCTACTGTGATCAAGCACCATATTTAGGACCAATACTTGGTTAGGTACAAATTTTCTAATTATTAGGTAGCTATTTGAGGATTTTAATATGAATTGTTAAGATCTTTGCTAAGTTCCTGGCCATAAAATATTTTATTCAATAATTTCTTGTATCCAAATTTTGAATGTGAAGGTAGAAATATTTGAAAGTTTTCTTTATTTTAAATGTCAGTATTTTTGTAAACTAATATATCTATCCACAATACATTGTTAAGTCTAAAAACTCATAAATTACACAGGTCTGCAAATTTTAACTCTTATTTTCGCCTTTTGGATTTGAATGCTGAAATTGGAGTATTTTGGTGCGTAGATTACGAATATACACTCGGAATTTTCCTATTACCCTCACTTATTTTGAAAAATCCCTTTCATTCAATTCGAAAAAGAAACGTAACTTTAACTTAAGTCATTTTTTTTATTACAATTAGGAAACAATAACATGACTTTAAAACATTAAAAATACATTTGAGGAACAGTAAAAAACAAATTAAAAATACTATTAAATACTTTTGTGGTATCTTTGCCTTTTGGTCACCGAAGCTTGGATCATCTCGCTTTAACAGCCAACAATAGTCTTGCCATCATTTTTTCATTCCACTTTCCCCGATAGCGACGTTCCATCTCTTTCAAATCCTGGTGAAATCTTTCGCCTTGCTCTTCACTTACAGCTTCCAAGTTATCAGGAAAATAGTCCAAATGGGAATTAAGGAAATGAAGTTTATTGCTCATCGAAAATGCCATTTTTACGAAATTTTCCATTATTTCCCCATAATTTGGTGTTTTGTGGTTTCCTAGAAAATGTCTCAATACTTCATTAAAAGATTTCCAGGCTTCTAATCTCTGTCTGTATCTTCAGTTTAGCTTCAGACAGATGGAAAAATTTGGTGTAGATATTTAAAACCTCCTTCTTTGTTCAGCGCCTTCACAAATTGTTTCATCATCCCCAGTCTTATGTGTAAAGGGGGTAGCAAAACTTTTTCAAGTGAGCATCACAAATTGCACGAATTGCAATTTACACAAAAAAAATCTACCTTTATTCTCTTCTAACTATTTAAGTTAATTTCTATAGAAAAGAAACACTAAGTCTACTAGAAATGTGGTCTTTAGCCAATGACTTAAAAAAACTCATTTTTTGATAATAAGGATATATCTCTTAGTTAATTAAGTTATATTTAACTAATTAAGTAATTATGAGAACTTATTCATTAGTGTCTAATAAAACCATTCAGTGTGTTTTCGTTTATAAGAAACGATTTAAATAAAATATATTAATTAAAAACCAGGAAGGCCTAGGTAATTTTGGCAAAAAAAGACGATGCTAAATTACAAAAAAAACCTGACGTGATGGATTTTTTAAAATATTTTTCCCGTCATCAGCGCCCCAAAATCTATCCAAATCAATTATCAAAAGTGAAAGGGGAAAACCATTGCAGACCTGTGATATGGTATTACGTAATGGATGTCATACACCACAACTTATAAGTTACCATTACAATTAGCAGTACTCATAAACAATGCTATGTGCTGTATGCATTTATAGTACGTACTCCATAGAATGTAGAAACACAAAATATGAATTCATGAAACAGTATAAAATATTATTCCTAGATAAAGTTACCCATTTTAAAATTATAAATAAATCTATAGTATTTGTGAGTAGAAAGTTCCTCTAGCAAGACTAAACACAGATGTTTTATAATAATTGTATTTATCACATTCTGTTTGTAGTTAATCCCACCTACATGTCATAGCATAACGTAGCATAATCAGCCGATAATGTTCCCACTGCTGGGACATGGGCTTCCTCTCTGTGAGAGGGAGTGAACCATAACCCACCACTCGGACCTAATGCGGTTTGGTAACTTTTTACTTTTCATTTTCCGGCCATGTAACAAAACATAAAAAATACTAGATTCATATTTTGGTGTTGAAAATATTAATAATTATTGTTGTTAGCAGAGAAATGTTGAATATTTGATGAATTCAGTATATTGTCCATTTTATCATTGTTGTTAAAGTTTACTAGAATTCTAATTCTATGCCTAAGTCAAAATTGGTGGTAGTTTTAGTTATTACCTACCTATGCTTTTGTTTATTTGTAACTTTTCTGTCAACTATACGTAACTTGAAAGTCTTATGCGCCAATTTCACCTATGAAACTGAACGCGATCAGCACATCTAAACCATAGAAAAAACAAATAAGAAAGCAACTCTAGCCCCGAGCGACCGATAATAGCCTAAACACGTAGGGCTGTCACCATTGATATATAATGTTACACTAGATTAGTAATTACCGCGCCAAGGCGTTGCCACTGGAAATAGGTCCACAGTCACAATCGTAGCTAATGTCAGTTCAGTGCTCTGTGTGACGCTAACCCGCGACAAAAAATTACCGCCAAAATGGGAAAATGCGTAGTGAAAGAGTGCGATTCGAGGTCACAAAAACACAATAAATTAACCGGAATTACTTTCCACACGTAAGTTTATTGTTTCTGTGTTTATATCAACGTAAAAACGCAATAAAAATAAATAAAATGTAGAATTTTGTAAATTAGGTTTAGTGTTACCACTAAAAACTTAGTTAAACGGCCAAGCCACATGTTTTGACTAAGGTGTAGAGTTTGTGAAGTTAGGGCGTGTAGAGTTAGAAGCTTGGCTCTACATGAGATCTGATAACTTTTTGGCAGTGCGAGCCATATGTGGTCTCGTCTTGGCAACATTTTACATGAAAATGATTTTGGTGGGATTTCACATCTTTTTGAAAGTTGCTCATGAAATAAAAAATATTTTTTGGGGGATTCTCTACTAAAAATCCTGAAATATGTATTTTATTATTTATAACAAGGAGTCCCTATATCAATTTTCAGAACTCTAGCATCAAAATTAGCGGAAGTCTCGTACAAACTTCCATCCCCTAGTTTAAGGGGTTGGAGGGTAAAAGTTCCAAGTTTTAGTTTTTTTTGTTGTTTGTGTACTATTACTAGCTTACATACCAAATTTCAGCTTTCTAGGACTTCTGGAAGAACCTTAAGAATATGGATGATCATCAGTGAGTCAGTGAATCAGTGACGAAATCGGGGTATTTTAGATATCAATAAAATCTAAAGTATAAGAGCTGTAAGCAATTGAAACTTTATAGGTTTAATAAGTCAACCACTGACATCATATCCCGAAATTTTTGTTTATCTGGTATAATCCAAACCCAAGTTAAGGTTCAAAAAAATACGACGAAGTGCTTCGAGAAAAGGTAGGTAGTGCCAGTGCCCTTGCGCTTCGCTTAGATCGTCTTGGCGGGGGCACTCCCGTGCCCCCAGATATGGGATAGGAGTTCAACTGTCACTAATGAGACGATTACTTTTTCTATTGTTACCGAACTTAATCAACTTGCCTAACAGACAAGGACTTATGTGCTGAAATCGTACAGTTTCGTTGGTGAGATTCGCCCAAATGGTTCATACAAGAAAATAACCATAGTCAGTGGACAAATGAACCGTAATTTCCATAGGAGTAAAATGATTTCTATATACTATTTATATAACCACTATAAAAATCCTTGCGCAATATTTTTAAACTTATGGCAGAATGTTTTGAAACAGATATTGTTTATTTTTACGACTACCCACATGTTATTAGTATTGTTTATATTAGAATAGTTGGCCATTGTCCTTTCATGACATAGCTGTAATGTTATATATTATATTGTCACGTCACAACTGCCATGGTGGACTTCTCTTCATTGTCATCATCACAATACAAACTATGTTTATGTTACGGCATTAATTTATGTAAAATTGACCAGTCAAACTGTAGATTTGAGGCTCAAAAGTATCACTACAAATGACAACAAAATGTAAAATAATAATTAGTTTTTTTTTTATTGTTGTGATTTTTGTTTTTAATGATTAATTAAGTATTTCATATTTTTTACACTCGGCTGCCATCTTATATTTTTTTATTAGTATGTATTTTATGTCATTTTAAGATAAAAGTGAAATAAAATATGAACATTCCAACATTTGTCACACTTACCCTTTAAAATTTATTTTCGTTCATCATTAAGGCGAATGGGTAGGTACCTAGTGGTAGACTGCGAAATTCAAATTTTCTTACGTCTTTTGCAATTTGCAGGTCAGCGTCAGATTGTATCTTGATCAAAATATGATTCGCGACAATAACAGGTGCATATTTAGAGAATTATAATCATTAGAATCATTAATACATATCTTTATAAGTTAGATTTCTACCACCAACCACCAATCTCTTATGGAAAAGTGCTGGTACAAATCTAATTTAGAAAGATGTATTAATGATTCTAATTCTCTAAATATGTACCTGTTATTGTCACGAATCATATCTTGATCAAGATACAACCTGACACTGACCTGCAAATTGCCAAAAACGTAAGAAAATTTGAATTTCGCGGTCTACCACTACCCATTCACCATTATTGATTTAATTAACTGATCTCTAAAACATTATTAGTAATTTCATTGTAGTAGTTAGACGTAATTCTACTTTAAAGATTTCACCTTTTAGATGTAGGTATTTGAAGGAAAGCGAAACTTGATTTCCTTTGTGATTCCAGAATTGAATTTATAAAATTTTAACAAAATTAAATGATTGTACCTACTGTTATTTATTATTAAGAAATTTTATAGAAATAAGTTTCGTTTCCCAGAAGTAGTAGGTATATATATTGTATTGTTAATAAAAAGTTTGTTTATTATTTCTGGTCTTTATAATCCAAACTAGCTTCTGCCCGCGTGAAATTTCTTGTTCCCCCGACTCACTCACCCCGTCGCATCGCCTGCCTTTAGGTATGTTCTTTCGGACTTTATTTATTTTTGCTCGGCTACTAAGGGTGCTGAGTAATGTTAAATAGCCTATTAAGCCTTCCTCAAGAATTGGGCTATCGAATGCAAAAAGATTTTTTTAAATCCAACTGGTAGTTCCAGAGAGATTAGCGCGTTAAAACAAACTCTTCAGCTTTATTATTACCGTGTTGACTCTGAGACTCAAAACTGAATCAAAAATTTCTTCTAAGAAAACTAAAGAATAAAACTTCATAGTTATTAATTGATTTATTGAAATAACATCAGCAATAAACTTAATAATAATCACACAACAATTGCACACTTAATAGATTTGAACAAATATTGGCAGAACAGCAGCATGCAGTTTTATGCTACATAACAACAATTATACATTCTTTTTAAGGCATTATTTTTCTAGTCCTCACATGATTTCTATAGGTAGGTAGGTACCTACAGTTCTCAGCTATTACAAAAGTCTGGGAAACCACATCGCTAGTTAGTAACAACACAACACATTCCATTCAATATAGTGGAATGATAAAACTATCATAACATCTTGACGGGTGTTCTTCCCATATGATGATGTTTCCTACTTCCACCACATAATGAGTCTCATCATCACCCATAACCCATAATACGTCGATTTTAGCCTAACGAGTGAATTCTATCCTCACTTCCGCTTTCACAAGTTTCACATCAGAGTATTCTTGCTTTTTTTCTATGTTCATTAGGTCTAAACCCACCTTGAGACCATACTTTGAATGCATGTCGGCCGTGGGCTATGGTAGAGGTGTTCGGGACAGCCGAGGTAGATGTAGGTACCTAGGTACTCTTAATAGTCACTCTTTATTAGACAACTGGCTGACTTATCCACACAAACTTATCTTAAGCATAACGGCCCAAAATATATTAGTGCTTATTTTATTTGCAAACATGGAAACATTAGTTAGTATGAAACAAGGAATGTATGGCTAAATTATAATTGGAATAGAAGCGATAACCTACTAAGTATAGGTAGGTACATAAATGCAACTAAAGGATGGATAAGAACTCGCTAGGTATTAATAATAATTAATTAGTGGAATATGTAAAGCAGATATCAGAAGCTTTACTTTTTGTTCATTCTTGCCATTTGGCTACGGAACCCTAAAAATGAACAGTCACTGTAGTCTTCTTCTTCGAGTCGCTCGCTGGCACAACAGTTATTTAGCTCAACTTCGCCACTTCCACGGCGTTATGGCGGCAGCAGCAGCGCAGAGGTCACTTTGGCTGCATGTTTTGGGGCACAATTTGAAGGACAGCAGGATAGGACGTGGAGCATACTTTGTGAGACTCTAGTGAGCTATTCACTCCAGTGAAACGTCTGATATCAGTTGCACAGCCCAAACTTGGGTCCTGATTTCCTGAAGCTGCCTTATCATTCCTTACGTACGCCATAAATACCGATATCAGTACACTATTATCTACCGTCAATCTTACGATACATTCTCTTATCTATACGTTTATCAAACCATGTACACATTTATCCCGTACCTATGGTTTATATTTTATCTTACAAAAACTCTCTTCGACATAAACAACTCTGTGACCTTCGAGATCTTTTTGTAGAATCAGCAAGATTATTGGACGTATCGCATATAGTTACATTTTTGTCATTTGTAAATTATACTAAGTATTTATAAACGGGTAGTACAGAAGACGCCAGCACATCAAGCTACCCGAAACTGTGAAATTTTCCCAATCAACTTTGAACTTTATACTTTAGCCATAAAGTTGAAAATCTTTTACAGAAATTTGACAGATTGTAGTAGCTTTGGTAGGTTTTGGTTCTAGGACATGCCGGTTTCCCCACGATGTTATCCTTCACCTATAATCGATCTCTAATCAGGAAGGTTTGATAAACTAGTCTTGGCCCGAATTGAACACTGACCTCAGACAACCAGCTTAGCATTTATGGTTAGGAGGCGAGTAATTTCAATGAAAGATTATTTTTGATTCGCTATACGTCCAACTCCAATAAAACATAGTTTATCGAGACTATTTTATATCTATCACAACACAAAATCGAATTGAAATATACCTACGGTACAAAAATATGATGATTGATTGCGAAATACTATGAAACGATAAAATAGTGCAAAATTTAACCTTTTGACCGCCACAGACGTGTATAGACGTCAAACCAAAATGTGCCCAGCACGCCACGGTTCGACTATATGACAGATTTTGACGCCGAGGACACGTTTTTGATTTTTTGACGTGTGGCGGTCAATAGGTTAAAGAACTTCGAGATAACGTTATCGAGTCATTTTGAGCAGTTTCAATTCCAGTGAATTTGTATTACATTATACTTAGATGTGGATACAGAAGGACCAATCCTTACACCCTTAGTCTCGCCTAGCCTTTTTCCCAACTATACAGGGTCTATATATGGGGAGGCCTATGTCCAGCTGTTGACGCCTTTCGACTAAAATGATGATGATGATGATATAAGGGTTGGACTTCCACTGAATACCAGTACCTATTAGAAGATATTTTACAATACCCTCAAGCCCCGTATTCATAGTAAACAAAAGTTATGTTACGTTGCTGCAGCAACTTGTTTTCGCAATGCTGGTAACGTTGCGTGCAGTACGTGTAGGTACGTGCAACAAGTTTCTGATGTTACAATACATGTTGCATTATATCAGTGGTTTGCTAACATGTTGCACATTTTGGTACCAACCCAATTTGACCAGCTATAAGTATTGCAGAAGCATTTGCAACTTTAGTCCTTAGGTGTGACATGATATTCTGCAATGAATTAGTTCGAGAGTCGAGATTATTCCATTTTATCAAAATCATGGACGTGTAAAAATTAGCCTTCTGCTCGCGAAGCATGACCAATTCTATCTCTATTCTACAAAGAATAGACAAAGTTCTTTCTATCCAACTCGACATCTCTTCTGGCCGAGCACGGGGCGACACGTAGACTCGCGTTTACCTACATCAAGACAAAGACCATATCCTTTCATCCTTTGGGAGCAAAATTAAATTCTGGTAGTCATGATGGCGTCAACTGAAGAAAAGAAACATTTCTTTTCTCTTCATCGCCATGCATAAGACGGTAGAAATCTTTTTACAATCTGTCATTTTGCCTATTCTTCCATCGACAAAAACAGGTTTCTAGAGTGGTAATGCTATGCGTGCTGCACATTATTTTATGGTTGCAAGCTTTAAACTAAATCTAATCGAGTGTCAGCAGAATTATAGTGAAATCAATTTTTGAATCACTAATGTTCAGCAAATGCATTGTATTACTGTAGATAAATCTTCATAAAAATATCGATAGATAGATACACTCTCTTTTTCTTTCAGTCCTCCAAATCACAATTCCAAACGGTAATTTTCATTCACAACTCTTAATAATCTATTTCTATATCTTTACATTATTAGATCCATACTTTTAAAACAAAATTATATTTTGACAGAAAAATAGCTCTGATTTGCATTGAATATCCTACTTTTTATTATATTATTATTTTAAGGGGATTCGAGATTTTTAAAAAGAGCCTGGTAATTTATAACCTAACTGTCCGCCATTTTGATATTTTTCAAGATGGCGGCCATGCATGAAACCTAATATGACCAAACACCGTTAAGCGTCAAGTATCCGAGATATTAAAAAAATATGGATGTCATGTGATCAATTTTGAAAGTTAATTAAGCGTGGCCGCCATTTAAAATGGCAGACAGGTAAGTATGCCACGGATCTCTGAAGCCCTTTGTTAAACAATTATTAAAAAATAATTAATCCCATCCCGGTTAGATAGTTAATTACAAACATTTAGATATTATTTTAATGCAGTCTAAATACAGTCAATAAACTTTGCAAAATATTTGTACATCCATCAATTTCAAACATTCTACTTTTTATTATACAGGTGTGTATTTTTAAGTAACACATTATGACGAATATTATTAGGTGCCCCTGTGCATCTTTTGCGGCGAAATGTTATAGGGTAGTTGACACCATATTGTATTTTTAATCTAAATACTAGAATACTCTAGAATACTAGAATAAATTAAAAATTCACTGTTAACGTGTAAACTGTAAAGTTACAAAATGTTTTCAATATAAATTTTATTTTGAGCTTATTATAAAAACTTCCAACTACCCTACACGCACTAATTTAGGTGTGATTTTTCGTCGCCAAACATGCGCAAAGGCATCAAATTATTGGTCTTTGCGTACAAGCTCTTAATTCTACGCTTACGGTCGAAAACTCAAACTCAATTTCAAGTTTGCATTAAGTTCATGTTGTCTCTTTCACATAATGTGAATTGTAGCGACAGAGAGATTTTTATAAGCGTCTTAAAGTTCATTGTAGTTTGAGTCTTCGGAGGTTTAAAGGGCAGTCGAGGGGTACAATGAAAATGCATGCGTGGACATTGTTCTACTACATTTAATATTGGACAGGGGCTTATTCAATAGTTATCTGAGCTGTATGCTGTTTTGTCTCCAATTTGTAAATATTTTTAATTAAATCTACTAATAAACACATTAAAAGGAGGCGCATGCGTGAATCTCTAAAAAGTCAAAATAATTACATTAAGTCTAAAGCTTTGCTTTGTAAAAATAAAGCTCCTTTTAATGTGTTTGTCGGTATAAAATTAGTTTAAGTATAGTACATGAGCAGAATCAATTTTTCAAAATATATTTTCTCAACATTTCTCAGTAGCACCTAGGTACTCTGTTATGAGCAAGAGAGCCTAACTATTAGTCTTAAAAAACACTTATTTACTAGGCAACAAAATGTCATTAAATCCCAACCATATTGCCATCCAATCATTTTCTGAAAATATAGTAAAAGGCCGAGATTAATAAACGTTACAATACGACCGACGTAACTTGGCGGGCCTGAACTTTGCGCAGAAGGCTGCGCAGTAAGATTTTTTAGGAACCAAATGGTGACATGAGGCGAGTGCGAGTGAGAGAACATGCACGAAAGTTCTTAGTGCCTATGTTCGTAACTAACGTACGTGTTAGTACGTAACTTTGGTTCCGCATTATTTCTGTCGTCCTCCCACAACTGTCAAACTACAAGTGCAAGATAGAGACGGGAACATTTAAGGTAAAGCATGTTCAAGTAACGTTTATCAATCTCGACCAAAATGTTTCTTTGATAAGTAGGTACCTACAAGCTTGAATATTAATTTTGATCCGACATTTTGCAATTTGGGAATGCCTAAGTGGGTTCTTATTACCTATTTTGTTTAGTAAAAGTAAAACTTCAAGAAGATTTTACGATGCCATTTTAATTTTGAATCCAATGTGATCGGCGTGATAAATTTGTGCGAAAATTGCTTTGTTTTGGGAAATGATTAGTCACCTACACGTTTAACATTGTGTTGCCAAGTAAATACGAGTCTTTATTCAAGATTGTTGCAAGTAAAAAAAAAAAGTATAAAACATTGGTCCAAAATAACGCACCTAAACAAACCAATGGGACTAGTAGTGCGTTGTACCGAAATGACTGTAGATTAAAACTATCAGCTAAATTAATAAAATTAATCGTATAATTATATTATATATTTGTCGATTATTTTAAAGAGAATATTATATAACATCGCACAGCGACTTTTTAATGATAAGTTTTTGATTATTTGATAATTCCGTTAAGTCAATGTTTTTTGTGTAAAGATCTATGCATAGTGACTAAAAAGAATAATTTTTAAAAGCTGTATCTTTTTTTAAAGATGTAAATAGCATGTGTACGAACTCTACGTACGTCATTGTTACAACTTTTTAACAGAAAAAGAAATCCTACATTGCAGAAAAGCTTTTCAAAATATTTTGTTAAGTTTATAACAGTCCCGTAAAAAATGCCTGCATCAAGCTTTAGATCCATGCTTTACAATGTCAAACTTTTTGTACCTAAAACTCTTTGTGCCAGGTTACGGGTACAAAGGCCAAATTAAAAACTTCATAGACGTGATCGGTATCGACCGATATCAAATGACTATAAAACAAAAAACAAATTAAGATTTTCTAATCTTAGTGCTTGGCCAGACTGCAAACGCGGGCGCGGCGTACTCAAATATAAGAAATTCATTTGAGTGTCTATAGTGGGCACGCGGGCGCGGTGAGCGGCGCGGGGAGCGCGCTGGCTACTCACGCCATAGCTCTTTCATACAAGTGGCCGCAGTGGGAGCGCAGGCGGCCCGCGCTGGGACCGGGGTTCTCAAACTAGTTCGAGCTTTTTTTCTAGTAAAAATAAGTATTCTTCATCTATATTATATTTTGACAAACACTGGACACGACAACACTCAGAACGAAGCCGCGCTCGACTGCGGACAGGCAGATCGCGCGCGTTCCCTCAACCGCGCCGCTCCCCGCCCCGCTCCCGCGTTTGCAGTCTCGCCAAGCACTAAGATTAGAAAATCTCAATTTGTTTTTTGTCTGGCCAAGCATTTATTGTTTTATAGTCATTAGATGTAGATACGCATCTCATCTGTGAAGTTTCACCAATCAATTTAATTTGTATTAGAATAGATCTTTAGACAAAAACCCTAAAAAATAAATTGTTATTTTAGCGCATTATTTTTAGATGTCGTAACATTTTGCTCTCGCGGGTTGATATGAACACAACGAAGTATTATGGATTATTCTAGCACAATTTCTGGGTCGGCAGCGGTGGGCGACGTCCCGGGCAGCTCGGGTCGAGGGCCGACGCCGCCTGCGAGGTCGTACACGGCTTGTGATACTTCAGCTGCTAACATGTCGGCTTGCTGCGGAAGATAATGGAACTTTAAAAGGTGGTGGAAATGGATTTTGTCTGAGAAAATTGGTCGAGTCTATGCTATGTATAGCATTGCACTTTTTTTAGAGAAGGTGCACACTTTGGCGAAGAACTTTTTTCGGAATGAGATAAATGAGATTTCAGTCAGACAAATGAGGAGAGAGACTTTTCAAAAACCAATTGTTCCATGTATTTCATGAACTATCTTATTTAAATGTAAAATTAACAAAAACATTTTTTTTTTGTTTTTGAAATAAAACTGGCTGGTTTGAGGTGGTGCAGGAAAAGAGTTCCTGGAAGGAAAAAAAAATAAAAGACATCTCAAAGACGAAGTCTCTTAAAAAAGAACGATATTTTAAAGTTAACAAAAGGCAAAAAAACCATGTCAACTTAATCGCGTCAATTAATATAAAGTCGAGAACAAATCAACCTAACCGCGTTCCTCTGTCCATTTCGATGCTCTCGCGGAATAGGATTATGTTTATTCATTTTCGACTTAATTTCAAGAGACATAGATACTAACCTCCCTCGTCTGAGCCTCAGCATACACCCTGACAATATCCTCGGTGCCCGAAGGTCTTGCGAAGGACCTTCCACTGGGGTACTTGGCTACCAGCTCTTCGATGCGAGCCTGTAGTTCTGGTGGCTCGGAGCATATCCGTTCGGCGTCTGTCGTTGTTATTATGCGACGGTCCTGTGAGAGAAAAAGTTTATTTAGTACTAAAAACTTTGGCTCGCATCTAAGTAACAGCCGCCTGGGTCGATCGGTCAAGGCGAAGTTACGCTTACCGAGGTCAGTCCGTGGATGCGTGACTATACTTTAAATATGAATTTTGTTAACAGTGTCATTCTAATTTAACTAATATTATAGATGCGAAAGTGAGTTCGTTTGTTACGCTTTCACGCTAATACGGCTGAACGGATTAGGATGAAATTTAGCATATGAGTAAACCATTACCTTGGTTACGACATATATGATACTTTTTATCTCGGTTGTATGTTCCAGTGGGATAATTTCCAATATACACGCGGGCGAAGTCGCCCACAGGCAAAAGCTAGTTTAAAATAAAACATTTTCCACAATAAACCAAAGAAAATTTTCTAACATACAGCTATATTTTATAAAAATATTAGTACTTATATATTATACTAGCTTCTGCCCGCGACTTCGTCCGCATGAAATTTCACCCTCTTAGGGGTGGAATTTCGAAAAACCCTTTCTTAGTGGATACCTACTCTTCACAAAGAACACACCCTCCAAATTTCATGTCTCTAGGAGCAGCGGTTTAGACTGTGCGTTGATATATCAACAATCAGTCAGTCAGTCAGTTTACCATTTTATATATATAGAAAGATAAATATTAGTATCTGAAGGATTGGCCAGATGAAGCAAGAGAGGAATGAGGAGGAGGATGAGGAAAAAGTGGAAAGACGGAAGGGAGGCCTTTGCCCTGCAGTAAGACATAAAAGGCTCATAATAAAATTAGTATACTACTGATTTTGCACACATCGTGCAAAGTCATTTGACTTATGTCATGCAAACCTTCCCTGCGGGAATAAAATATACCCTTACCTTAACAGTAACCTTGAGCTGCCTGCACGGCAGGTCGTCGTACAGCTGCATCCACTGCAGCGCGCTCCAGCCGCGCGCGCACAGGATGCACTCCACTAGGAACATGTCCGAGATCGCGTCGCCGACCGTCTCGTTGGTCATCTCTATGAAGTCCAGGAACAGCTGGGCTGCTTTACGGGGGCCGGGTTCACTGAATTGTAGAAAACAAAGAATGATATGAATTATGTATGAAGCTACCCACGCCAGCACCATAATTATCATCATTCACACAGTCCATCCATCGTTTCTTTGGTCTTCCCCTACTCTTATAGCCATCGACATCCATACTCAAAACTCTCCTCACGACTCTCTCTCTATTTCAAGCTTATCTCTAGACTATAAATAGCTTTGTAAGGATTACATTATAACTCACCCTTCCTTCGAGATTCTGGTGATAGTGTTCTTAGCTTTAGGGCTGTAGAGCACAGTCCCGTGTCCGTTCGCCTCGAAGTACACGCCGATGTTGTACAGTTTAGCGGCCGAATGTAAGTGCTTCACGCCCGTCTTCACGAATTGGATCGGGATTTCCTGAAAATGTTACAAAATAATATGAGTGATTAAATTCTCATGATATGAGGGGCCCGTGGCTAAATAACAACAGTCGCACAGGTCGATCGATCAGGTTAAGCTACGCTTGCCGCGGTTGGTCTGTGGATGGGTGATCATCTTTAGATTGACCCCTCCGTGCCTCGGAAAGCACGATAAACCGTTGGTCCCGGCTGTCATTCGTGCATGTTTGACAATCGTTACGGGTAGTCAGAAGCCCGAAAGTCTGACAACCAGTCTTACCAAGGGGTATCGTATTACCCAGTAACTGGGTTGTGAAGGTCAGATAGGCAATCGCTCCTAAAAAAAAATACTGGTATTCAGCTACATCCGTTTAGCCGACCCCAACATAGTTGGGAAAAGGCTAGGCAGATGATGAAATTCTCATGATAATGTTGTATCACTAAGGGCCGATTTTATCAAAGTCAAATTTATCTTTTATCCATAAAATAAAATTGACGTTGCCAGTTCTAGTATGGAGAAACTGTCAAAAATTCAAAATGTGTGCGTAAAGACGAGTAGTGTCAGTACATAACAGACACATGCACACACACTTCCGGCTTCGTCATTGTCTCGGACGGTACCAAGAGCTCCTGCGCATATACAGCTTGTTTGTACACTTGGTAAACACAAGTAAAGCGCGTGTATCTTCATGAGATAAAAATACTGTACATTGTATGACGATAATAAAATTTATGTACTACATAATTTTATATACTAACCAGTATAACTCTTGTATGTACAGACGCCAGCATATCAAGCTACTACAATCTATCAAATGTCTTTAATAGAATTTCAACTTTATTGCTGAAGGTATAAGGTTCAAAATTGATTGGGAAAATTTGACAGTTTCGGGTAGCTTGATGTGCTGGCGTCTGTACAGGAGTGTGGCTATGTAATATATAATATATTATGTACTAACCAGTGTGTTCTTGATGTAATTCGTAGAGGCTCCGTTAGCGTACGCGGTCTGAACGATGCCCACGTCGATGTCGGTCGCGTTGCAGGCTTGTATCAACTCTTGTATGTATGACGCTATGAGTGTTGCTATGCGATCTCCGTCGAGAAGGAACATCTTTTGTCTGAAAGGTACGGAATACGGGTAAGAATGAGCGAGAGAGGAACTGAAAGAGAGAAAGAGAGGAGAAGAGAAAAAGAAGGGAAGAGTTATAAATGTATCTATATCTATAAAGCACTAATGTCACTGAATTATTGGTGCATAACCTAAGTCACTGAAGAAGAAACGTCAAAGGTGAACATCTAGTAAACCGTAGTTTTTTTAGATAATATATTATTCTCGTCACTAATCTACTTTTAAAATTTGTGCGACAGTGACAGGAACAACGCTAAGCCAAAATCCGTACTAAGTAACGTTTATCAATCTCTGCTTAAAAGGCAGTACTTAGATAGACAGATAAAACGTTTATTCATAGCAACAAAAGACACAATAAAGATATTAAAAAAACATAAAAAAAGGTGAAAAAAAAAACAAAGATTAAAAACATAAATTGACCCATAGACACCTAGCTCATAAACTACATTTATAACGGTCGTTCACTACTGGGCGGTGTGTGTCTCATGTTTGCACCAAACGGGAGTCCAGGGCCTGCAGTCTCGACATAGATAGCGACGCTGTCGCAAACTACCGATCGCTAAATAATACCGACAATAATCGCTAGCCGTAACGATCCTTACGACAAACGCAAGTCTCTACATCTGTCAAAAATGCTCGCAAAATATATTCGTAAACATTACGAAAATCGTAAAGTTTGCGAGAAACTTCGGTAAGATACCGATGACAATCGATAACTTTGAGAGTCGAGACTACCAAATATCGCTAAATCCGGATCGATAGGACTTTGCGACCGAATTCGGTCGTAAAGCGATTGCTATCTATGTCGAGACTGCAGGGCCTGCTCAGCATATGCCAGGTACAATACCTGACGCTGGTATTCTGCTGCATCCCGTTAGTGACACACGGATGTCGAGAAGACACATCTGAGTTTCAACAAAATGGTACCTACATAGTGCGGCGCGGTGCTTACCCACAGTTGACTTGCGTTTAAAACCGACAGAAAGAAAGATACTTACTTCTGATCAAGGTAGTAATACACGATCCGGTCGCCATCGCCGTCGACAGACGCGACACGTTGGTACGGCGGGTGTGTTATGCCTTTTGGTGGGCTTTGAGTTACTTTCACGTGGTCTGCGCCGCACTGAAAAGATACAACGGTTTGTTAGCATTACTTTTTAGGGTTCCGTACCCAAAGGTGCACACAAGGGGCAGCGGGATTGTCCGAAAGGGTTACCGCTACCCCGGAACATAAAGGGCTAAGGAAGGAACACGGGTGGGTTGTAGTCAGTAAGAATCTGACACTCCCTTCCGCTCCACCCAGAGCGGGAGGGGTCATTTGATGATTTCCCACACTAAAAAAAAAAAGGGGTGGACACAAGACACTATTACTATGGCTCCGCTTTCCATCCGGCCGTTTGACACAGGGCTGTATCGTTTAAACCGAAATAGGTAGGCAATTGAAATTTTCACAAATAAAAATAAAATAAAGTTCTAACTTTAACCATACAAAAAACAGAGAGATATATATTGAGTACCTATTGAGAAACGTGTTTTTTTTCCGCGATTTTTGCTCGGCCTTAAATTATTAAGGTCTAATGGAAAATATTGTATAGTGGTGAGCCTTTCGTGTGCGAGTCGGTGCGGAACCCTTCCCTTAGTGTGTGAGGCCGACTTGCACTTGGCCACTTTTATTAGATTGAACTTAAATTTTGCCATTCAACGTGGCAATGCTGCCAGTCTTCTGGGCACGTTTCCGGATGACAGCGATGCGGACGAGTACTTCGACGCCTAAGACAAGTGTCCTTTGTTTTTGTATTTATTTGTAAAGTAAGTTAGTTAGTCACTTAAATTTGATTTAAAAACTACTTTCTTAAAGGCTAATTAACACAAAAATTAGGTAGCTACCAGTTAGACAAACTCATGTTCAGGTACCTCTGTGATTTGCTTACTTAAATAATAAAGCAATCCATTCATATGAACTGAGTTTCACAGTCTGGAAGTATTAAAAAACATGATACTTTAAATATGAATTCTGAATAAAATGTTATGTAAAAAAAAAACTTTCCACAATAAACACAACAAAATGTTCTATTACTGATTATGCACATATTGTGCAAACATTTGACATGTATGTGTCATGCAAATTCCCTGCGCGAATCCATACTCCATACTAATATTATAAATGCAAAAGTTTGTCTGTCTGTGTGTTACCTCTTCACGCTTAAACCGCTGAACCGATTTAAATGAAATTTGGTATAGAGACAGTTTTGAGTCCCGAGAAAGGACATAGGATGGTTTTTATCCCGATATTCCCACGGGATCGAAACTTATGCGGGTGAAACCGCGGGGCGCAGCTTGTAGAATATAGCTGTTACAGTGACAATACTTACTCCCAAGTTAAGCTTCTCCCCCAGCCCGCCCAGGTTGAACAGATGCAGTTCCAGCTCGTCGAGGTTCTTCTTGATAGCCTTCAGCTTCTTGCCGCCCACGCCGTTGGCTCCGTCCACGTACAGGCGAGGGTTGTAGTCACCGTGAAGAGGTAACTGCTTGCGGATGTTCTTGAATGCTCCTACTATTTTTTCGTAGTAGCCTGGAATATTTGCATTAAACTTTAATTACAATTAGATAATGGTTAGAAAAGCAACCCGGTTGATGGCAATTAGACTAGCCCCCAGTAATGTTTAGGTTCCATGTACGTAATCACATTTCTCACTAATATCACACTAATATTATAAAGGCGAAAGTTTGTGAGTGTGTTTGTAAGTTTGTTACTTCTTCACGCACAAACGGCTGGACCAATTTTGATAAAATTTTGTATGGAGGTAGCTGACACCCTGGATTAACACAGGCTACTCTTTATGCCGATATTCCCACGGGATCGACACTTATGCGGGTAATGAATAAATTAAGTAAAGATTATATTGGTACCTACTTTAGTTTCCTGTGAAGCTTCTCCCCTTTTGCCATACTGAGAATTACCAAAACATTTGCAAAATGTTGTACTTAATTATATGAATGTAATATATTAACCAGCATTAATCAACAGTCTATTAGCAGGCCAGAGTTCAGTAGTAAATGCCACAGCATTGCTAATGTTGGCGCAGGTTCAACTCGATTCATTGAGAAATAAGAATGTTACTACGGCATTGGTACTATCACTCGCTATCTGCACAGACAATCAGTTAATGTGCCAACTGACCTCATTACTACGTTGCTAAATAAACACTTGCATACATTATTTTGTAGTTGATAGGGGATAGAAAGAAAACCATACAAATAATACTATGTCTGTTCCACAGATATAAATACATCTAGATAACGCAAGAGCAACTACTTCGCGTGCCAAAAATCGCACCAGCTTACGTTCAAAAATCGTAAGCCGCCACTTTCGCGCTCAGACCTGTGTACTGCTGGCTGGGTAAGTGTGAGCGAGCGCGCGAGCTTGTGACGTCATAGTAGGTAGTCAAAAAAATTGCACGCTTGGTTTTCATACAATTCCTGATACTTGCGTTATCTGTGGTCTGTACCTATTCCCAGAGCAGTGGTAGGCGAGTGGTAACGGTCGCAACTTACGAGTTGCAGGTCATGGTTCGAACCCAAACAGGCACTTTACTTTGTGTATAATTTACACAAAGTAATGTGCCTGCTTTCATCACCACGGCTCTCAAAACGGTAAAGGAAAACATCTTGAGGTAACCGGCATGTCCTAGAACCAAGCATTCGATGACATGTATGACATCTACCAACCCGCACTGGGACCGCGTGGTGGATTATGGCCCACTCCTCACAGATCTCGCCTGTGTCCCAGCAGTGGGAACATTATAGGCTGATTATTATTGGATATGAATAATACCATATCTGCACTACCCGAAGAGGTAAGGAGAGGTAAGTATAGGAACCCTACATTTTAAGGAGGCGCTAATGCTAATAACTAGCGGGGTAATTGCGTAATACACTAACAGTAGCAATGACTTTCATTTTGACAGTTCAACAACATTCATTGCGTTGTTTACGTTGTTGAGCAGACACATTTTCGAACATATGAAGCGATGGATTAGCAATATCCTTCAAAATCATACAGTTTGTGATTCAATGTATGTTACAGGTGCGGGCCACTTCAGAATCTGCTATAACATAACCCGAACTGGAAAAATCGACTACAGACAGATTACAACCAGAAAGAAAATTGACATGGGCAAGCCAAATTTAAGAAAGCCAAGTTTACCTCTGCGGAAAATAACGTAGCGTACGTACCTATTACATTACTGACAAATTGGAGATGCACTAAACATCTCTACCATCCCCTGTGCAGAATACAGGCGTGAACATATGAAGGTAAATAAATCATCATCTACTTACCCTCTTCAGTGGGAGTTCCGTAAGTGTTATCATTCCGGCACTTGACAAAGAAGTGCAACATCGGTGTGGTGACGATACCGAACTCCTTGGGCGTTCCCTTCAGAGCTATCACACCATTGGCTGCAGCCGCTGCTAAGCGGGGACTTGTGTACCTGGAAAAGTAAGGATAGTATTACTATATAGGTTTAAAGAATCTTTATTTTTCATAAGAACATGTTACAGTTCACTTATATGAGATTTAACTTTTAACATAAATAATCGTCGTCTAATGACGAAGCACGTAGATTGTAGAATAAGTAAAACTATTAACAACAACGTATGAAATAAACAACGCACAAAGCAAAAGTGTAGGTAGTTACATATAAAACAAGTTAGTACAGCTGGCCAATTTGACACCAAGGTACCCTCATATACTGATTATTCACTTTGTATATATGCGGTTTTGTGTATATTTTCTACTTTGAAAAACTAAATTGATTAAGTGGTCGCAAACTTATACTGTTAGTTTGCTGACATTACCTATGTCAAGATATATCATAAGTAGTTTTTTAACAGTGGAGTTAACAGTCTGTCTGCAGAGCTTGCAAAATGCAAGCATTATAAAGTAAAGCTTGAGCTATACTAGCAGTAAACGAAAACAAAGATGGCCTCCAGAAAGATGAGTCCACGATATCGAGAACGTAGCGGGTCAGAATTGGCTTGCAGCAGCACAGGACTGAAAATAGTGGCCAGAAAGGGCGGAGGCCTTTACTCCGAGGGGTCCTCAATTTTATTTATTATTTACTTTTTTTTTAGTTTTACTTTGTTTATTTTTTAATTAAGGAATAAACAGGCTTTATTATTATTATTATTTTGTGTGTTGTGCTGTCTTTTGTGTGCACTAAATAAATGGTTTATCCATCTAATTATTATTTATTAATATACTATCTACTGCTAAGGAGCAGAACTCTTCGCTGAAGTCTGCGTTTCCCGAAAGATATAACATGGAAGTCTCCAAAGCACGAAGTAACCAATTCAGGTTACTTCTAGGCTAGAGTGAACCATGCTCGACCGCATCAACCTTACCATCAGGTGAGATAGTTGTCAAACTAATATAACCAACCCTAATAAAGGGGGATGATAACAGCTGTGATAGATGATAGTTACCTGGTGTCCATTCCGATGAATACACTCGCTTTGAGCGTCATGTCAGACTTCATTTCCACAATGATTTCCTGGACGGTTTTTTCTAAATCAATGTCACTGAAATGTTAAACAAGAAAATGTTATAATAGTCCTATTTTTTTTGTTTTCTTTTATTCTGAACTGGCGTATAGTTTTATCCATCCATACTAATATTATAAATGCGAAAGTGTGTCTGTCTGTTACCGCTGAACCGATTATTCCGATTATTCCGATAAAGATAGTTTGAGTCCCGGGAAAGGACATAGGATAGTTTTTATCCCGATATTCCCACGGGATCGACACTTATGCGGGGAAACCGCGGGGCGCTGCTAGTCATTAATAAAGACCTCGTTGGTTTAGTGGTCGCAAGCACAACAGCTGCTGAGCATGAGGCCTCGATTCCCAGGTCGTGCAGTGTTATAGGGTTTCTCCATCTGGGAATTTCTCAGTAGCAGTCCGAAGCCTGGATTTGTGCCCGGCTGATGGAAATAAGCTGGCCCCCTATAACAGGGACTTAAACATAACTGGTAAAATGTGGGTGTACTAAAGATACCTACACCCCATACACCTCTGAAAGTGTATGGGGTCTCATGTGAATAAAGGCCCTTATTTCACTGGGAGCCACACTTGGAATGAGACAGTCTAGTATAATGACGTCATCAAGATTGGTGCAGGTCATAACAACAATAAGGAAATATGGAGCAGCAAATTGCAGGTAATTAACTACTTCATTCGAAATAAGGAATCGCACAGAAACAAGATATCGTAGGTGTTGGATGTGGGTTTGAATTGCCTACAATTGTGCCCAGAATGCATTCTTAATACATAATCTATTTAGGTATCTAGTCTTCCTTTAAGGGGCTTACATGACCTAAAGCGCGGTCACTGTCGGACTGCATAGAAAAGAAAGAGAAGCGCGATGACACAACGCTGGTAATTTATTGCAAAGTATGAAACAATTATTTAATTACAAAAAATCTATTGTTTGGACAAAAAAATTAAAACTAGTGTTTTAGTATGTTGCTTGTAGAATAATCTGACAAAAATCAGAATGATTGTATGGTTTTTATTGTAAAAAGAAAGTTTTTAGAGTTATCTTCATTATTTTTTTTCTATCGTATCAAATTAGTTGTATTATGTTTCCAACACACTATCTACCTAGCACATATCCTGAACAATATCATATATTTTTCTTATTTTGTTCACTGTAGTCGATCATATACTTTTATTGTTTCTAAAACTTGTGTTTTTTGCGTTTAGGTCCTGTAAGCCCCTTAATAATAAGATACCAGAGGGGCAATTTAAGAACGTCCACAGTCTGATCTCAGTCTCAATCTGTCAAAAATACCTCTAATTTCCCTAAATCTTTGTCATCGATTGTCGCTGAGATAAGATTGCGACTAGATTTTGAACGTTTGTAATTACCGGAATTGGCCTCTTGGTTTGTTCAAACGCTAGGAAATCCAGTAATTGACTGGAAGGAAATAGTTGTATATAGAGACCGACCGGAATGCTGCTCCAACAAGCTGGAATCCTATTCTTATGACCGGTTGTGTAACGCGTTCAATTCGTCGAAATCCAGCTATCAATATAGATTTATCACCTAATTTTCTTGGATCTAAATTGGGGCAGTGCTCAACGCACTAATAAAGTAAGAACAGTTAGCTTTATCCTACTTGCTATAGCAGATAGATGCATAAAAATACGTGGCTTCATGAGGATATGCGGTCGGAGAGACCTTTGAAAAAGCCTAAGTAAAAACTCATAATTCGAGGTTTGGCTCTCGCCTATTTCCTCCTCCAATATTGGACCAATTTAAAAGATATTTGATAAACTGAATAAGAAAGATATATACTGTGTCCCTATGTTTTTCTTTTTTCATTAATAGTTGTCAAATTTGTACACTAGGCCTCTGTTGACAGCGGTTTAAATCGGCATTTTTTGAGGGTTCTAGTGCTGTATCTTGTTAAGTACCTGTTTGTTCTTACCTGACATTAGCGAGCTGGGTGGCAATGCCCTCCCAGTTTTCCTGCAGCATCTCACCGTCAGGGTCTACCAGCTTCACTCCGTTGTCCGGCTCCAGATTGTGCGAGGCAGTTATCATCATGCCGATTGTGCGACCTGTAAATACATCATGAAATAATCAGCAAAGACCGCAGAGGAGAGAGTAGCTGGCATTGAATTATCATCATCATTTCAGTCGAAATACGTCCACTGCTGGATAAAGGTCTCCCCCAAACACCGCCACATTGAAACCGCCGACATTGAATTATAAGTCTTAATTTTAGTGACTTAAAGTGCACATTGAACTCGTGAGTGTGCTTGAGGAAGTCCGAAGAGCTTTTTGATGATCATTCTTTAGATCTTTAGTGGCAAACAAGCAGGTTATGGGCAACTGCTGCTGCATCAGTGACATCGCAAATGCGTTGGCCACCCTAGAAGACAACGTTGAAATGTCTATGGTCATAGCCATAGTCTCTCGGTCTGATTTGTAATTTACAACTTTGCACTTTATGCCACCGAAAATAAAGTGGCAATTCGATGTTATCCGGTATTCTTCTCGTCTACGCCGAGCATAAATGAAGCAGTCACTTCTATTCTTGAATGCTGTGTATCTTCAATAGTTAGCATATTTCTTGTGATATTAAAATATGCTCCAGTTCGCTGATGGCCGGCGATATGCGGATTTACGCGTCAGCGGATTGGAACATTAAACGTGATAGTAAATTATTATTTACTAACCGTGTGCCTGATTCGATTTCCCATTGGCAAAAATGACTAATTTCTTTAAAAACTTTCATCCTATTTAACCATTTTATGGGAAAAAAAAAATTCTACATCTAAATTTATTGAGATGTTCACAAGTATGTCCCGTCCCGACTGACAAAAAGTATCCCGCTGTTAAAGACCGAGACTTATGGGAATCCTATAAGGAAGTATATACCCAACACTATGTCAAATCCTGCAAATCACGACAATCAGACTTGTCATTCAGCTTGCGTTGATTTCGAATGCTTAATTAATGCCTGATCAGAACTACCTACTTATAATATTACCATATCTTGTTTCTCGTGACAACCTTGTGAAAAAATGTCAAAGGTCTGTCTGTTCATATCGTAATTTAAATAACGCTCTTTCGAAAGGTTTTTCGTCTGATACCAAATTAGCTCTTTCTACAAACAATCTAAGACAGCCTCGTTGTTGGAGTTGTCGCAAGCGCGTATAAGCGCTGAGCAGTACCTGGGTTCGATTCCCTGGTCAGGCAAAGTGTCATTGCGTGTTTCTATCTAGAATTTCTCAGTAGCAGCCCGGAGTCTGAAAATGTTGGTGTACAAGTAAGTACATCTCTGCACAACCCTTCGGGGAAACGAGGAAAGAAAGACAGAAAGAAAAAGTATTTATTGCGACTCCTACAGGAAGATTACAAATTGAACTAAACACAGTAAAACAAAAACAAATTACTTATATTAAAAAAAAGTAAGTAACAAAAAGAAAAATGAAACAGAAAGTCATATACAAGGTCAAAAGGCTCCTATCTCAGCATGATGCTAAAAAATAAATGGTAAGGCGTGATGTTATGTTACAAAGAATCTGGGGTACGGTATTCGCGACTCATTATGCAGTTCTAACAACGAGGTGCGACAGTTACTAATGCATTTCAAGGCGCATTATGTAGAACCGTATTTAATATACTCGCAACTGCTTGCAATGCTAATGCAGTCTACGATTGTTGACTCCTAATTAGCGTATAGACTAAAGACAGACAAATTGTTCTACGCGCTAATTTGTCGACAGATATGCCGTTTGGACTGTTTGAAGATGGCGGCAGTTATCTTACAATATAATGATTGACCGATACGCGGGCCGATGACCCTGGTGGCCTGATTAGTCACGGAACGCAAGAGGTCCTCATTAATTTGTTGTCTAAAAACATCTTTTAAAGGGCCAGCTCAAACCTCACCGTGAAAACTTAGATGAAGTGAGCTGTCAATAGTGTCGATCCCTTTAATGGCCTGCGCAGACGACGGACTTTTGTCCGCAGACTTTTTTGTCCGCTAAAATAGATCGCTTACAACTGTATCGAGTAACGCAAACGAGGGACTAAAAGTACCGCGTACAAAGCGAACTATTTTAAGTCCGCGGACTAAAGTCCGTCGTCTGCGCAGGCCATAAGCATCAGGTGGAATGACAGCTCCCTTCACCTAACACCTAAGTTTTCACGGTGATATTTTAAACAGAATAGCACCGCTGATCACATGACTAGATTCAAGTGAAACTGGGCCGTCACATCTGTCGTAACACCAAATGGCAGGAAACGATTACGCGTCAGGCCCAGAAAGAGATGGCGGTATGAGCTGGATTACTTTTTATTAGAATGAGTTCAAAATCCCAGTAAATCGGGAAAAGAAGAAAGAGGGAAGAAGGACCTTTGCCTAAAGGAGAGCATAGGCTTGAAATAATAATAAATAGTCCATAGTCACATTGATCTACGATGGAATTTAACGTTCAATATTTATAACGGCTGTATGCGTACAGTTTATGAACCAAGGTCACCGAGTGCATTATTCAGAAGTAACGGCCATGTAGCAACGTGAATGGAACTTTTAAGTTCTCAGATAAATGTTTTAAGTTGGATAACTGTCCGATGTGATGGGGAAAGTATTTGTAACTTATGTATTACTCGATATCCGTGATTACTATTGTATTGAAATAATGTGTGATTAAACGGGATCCCGCTTTTTACTGGACGACGGATCCAGTTTCTAGTGACAAAACCGAATGGCACAATTCGACCGGATCGGTTTTTTGCAGGATCCCGCATGCGGGATGCTCGTGTGAACGCTAGCATATAACACATTCGCCATCAAACGGGATCCTGCACAAAACGGGATCCTGCAAAAAACTGGACTGCCGTGTGAAAGCGTTGTTCACACGTTTTTTTTGCCGTGAAAAACTGCGGTTTATCGCCGTGTGCAGGCAAGGTCGTCAGTGCTGTATGGGATCACTATGGAAGTTTGTTGACGACACGACGTCACTACGGCACGGCGCCGTTGCTGTATACCATAAAACCGGTGCGGTGGTTTGCCGTCTCACACGATTAAGTATTCTGAGGTACGGCTAGCGCGTCAAACCGTAAAGTAACCGGGCATGTACAGACGCCAGCACATCAAGCTACCCGAAACTGTAAAATTTTCCCAATCAACTCTGAACCTTATGCTTTAGCGATAAAGTTGAAAATCTATTATAGAAATTTGACAGATTGTAGTAGCTTGATGTGCTGATGTCTGTACAACGGGCCTAAACTCATGTCATTGTTGGTTAGTTATAGTAAAAGAAAGGCTGAAGGCTTTTATATTTTCACCAACACCGATATTCTTCAAACTCAGAATTCTGCGTGGCAACAGGAGTTGGTTTGAGAATTATTGGAATTATATACCCCAATTAACATATTCATCACCAACATTACGATTTTATATGAGAATCTTACCATTCAGCACCCTGGATCGGATGACAGCCAGCAGGCCCATGCGGTAGACCACATGTTCCAATAAGTTGGCTCTGTAACAAGCAGAATAACTGTTTTTAGTAGGTATAATAATAATATAATTTATTAATATCTTACCACAAATTACAGATAGTAAATAATAGTCTACAGACACAAATTCATAATTAATTTGTGGAAGACTGGTGCCTAAACTAAGTTTTTTACAAAACCTGTATGTCAGGTCACCAGGCCCCCTAAACAAAGTTTTACATTAATTTTGTTGTACAGTCAACAGCAAAAGTAGATGATCAAAATCAGAAATTCAATAGGAGTCAAAACTGATCACGAATATATGGCAGCTGTACCTACTAGTAGTAAATGTTTGGTATAATTTACAATCACATACTTTTGAATCACTTCGTCGCCACACAGTTCTGACGCGAACTCCGTTCATTAGTATTGAATTTCTGATTTTGATCATCTACTTTTGCTGTTGACTGTACTGGAGACGATCTGGTTCATATATATTGAAATTAAAACCTCACACATTATAATATTGCAATATCGCTCATTAAACTTGACTTTATAAAAATCGTGTAATAAAATGATTTATTAAGAATACATGCAAGGGAAGATGTATGTGAATGAATGTGAAAAGGTAATGGGCACAAGCAAGAATATACTATACTCCAGTCCAAGGCGTCTAAAGCCCTTGTACACAGCACCGTTTCTTTACAGTACGTAGTAGTGGTAACCAGTGGTAACGGCTGCGACTTACGAGTTGTAGGTCGTAAGTTCGAACCCAGACAGGCGCTTTACTTTGTGTAAATTATTTCATCACCACTGCTCTGAAAACGGTGAAGGAAAACATCGTGAGGAAACCGGCATGTCCTAGAACCAAAAAATCGAAGACATGTGACATCTGCCAACCCGCACTGGGCCCGCGTGGTGGATTACGGCCCACTCCCTCTCACCGAGAGGAGGCCTGTGTCCCAGCAGTGGGAACATTATAGGCTGATTATATACTCACTGACATATCGGATATACATTCTGTGGCCTGGTGCTAAAAGGGCCAAAGTACGTTTTTGTATGAAACGAGATTTTAATGCCAGTTTATTGCAAAAGTATGATATTTTTTTGTGCTAAAAGGGCGTTAGTGTATTAAAAATCTTTCAAAAGTTACTATGCTATTACATAGTAACTTTGTTGACCTGACTCAGATCGGCTAAAAAATGAGATAGGACTTTTAGTCATGCGAGCGACGATAAATATTAGGTAATCAATGTAGCCTATCGTGCTGCTCATTACATAACAAAAGACCTGATCGTCTTCAAAAATGGTCCACAACAATTGGTATACCAACCAGACTTTGTCGCAAAGGATCTCTTACTTCGTAAAATAGGTACCTACTAAAGTGTCTGACACCAATTCATTGAATGCATTCTCTTTGTCTGTTTGCCTATGTTATCAACTATCTCTATATTGATAAAACATTGCGTTTCGTTCCGTTTGTATTGATTTTTTGTGTCACCGCGTGTTATCTAAGTCATAACAATTAATATAATCTCTTTATTGTTTACGCTTTCATGTTTTGTGGCGGAAATCTAAGCCGTATTTTATCATAACAAGCCTGCTTTCCCCAAGGGGAAGGCAGAGGTTAAGGTTCAGGAAGTGTTCACTTAATATTTGGCCAACCTTTGAATTTAAGTGAATTACACACCCGCGGGGTATTTTGCGTATCACACTATCAGCAGCATTAATAAAGTTGTTGTGCAGACTTCGAACTTATGAAGCAATGGATTTATCCGTCAAAATGATTCGAATTATGATTGATATAATAACAGCCGCACAGGTCGATCGATCAGGTTAAGCTACGCTTGCCGCGGTTGGTCTGTGTATGGATGACCATCTTTACATACCAAGAACCTTCCGTGCCTCGGAAAGCACGTTAAGCCGTTGGTCCCGGCTGTCATTCGGGGATCTTTGACAGTCGTTACGGGTAGTCAGAAGCCCGAAAGTCTGACAACCAGTCTTACTAAGGAGTATCGTATTACCCAGTAACTGGGTTGTGGAGGTCAGATAGGCAGTCGCTCCATGTAAAATACTGGTACCAATTCATCTGCATCCGGTTAGACTGGAAGCCGACCCCAAAATAGTTGGGAAAGGCTAGGCAGATGATGAGTGACGCAATTAGGGTGCTGGTTTGAAATTAGAGCACAGCAATGCTGTTTTGGCGCCAAATTATAAGTTCCTCTAGGAGGGGTAGCACTTCCCCGAATCATCCCCTTCAGGACCATAAGCTCTAATATAGGCAATGATTTCAAAAGTAAGGATACGCCCGTCTGAACATTTTACATAGAAGTTCTTCGTTCGAAATTCGAAGTTCGCGCGCACCACTGTCAACTGAGTCGCGTTGGCCCTAAAACCGTCATTTTAGGGCCAGCGCGTTGGTGCCATTTAGTCGCGCCGTTAGCCCGGTCCTTACGCTAGTAATATATATGTCAATGAATATAGGTAGATCATTTTAAACCAGCTTGTTCCTAAGTCTAGCCAAAAGAAGAACCTAGCTCATACATAATTTTTTTCACATGCTTTTATTAGCTCCTCTTGTAAATAATTAATTAACAAACAATGTAATCAAATCTTAGAAGTAAACTTTAACCTACTTTTAATTGTCGTATCGAAATGAAACTTTGTATGTATATGCAGTTCGGATGACAAAACTATAATATATTGGTATCTTGGAGCTGATCGGATGATGGAGCCAGGAGTCGGACAGTGGAACTCTTCAGTGGCTACTAGTAAACCTCTCGAGTTTCGGCTCATATGATTTGTTTTGACGAGTTCAATAGATTGGATAAAAGCGTGTTATTTTAATTACCTACGTATTATTAAAAGTATTAAAACCTACGTTGAATTCAAAATCTGGCTACGCCCAAATGGCACGTGTGCAAAAACTCCTATAATCGACGCGTGAATCAAAGCTGACTAACATAAAATACGCACGATGTAGGTATATGACTAATCTACACATCCATTGAAAAGTACCTACATTCCTTACTCACATAAACCATACAAATAAATAAATACCAAGCAGGTACGAACAAATAACAGACATCGGTATGTAGATTACGCCAGTGCCGTGTGATCGTCTCTAAGAATAGCCTTCGCTTCCCGTAGTGTCGCAAGTCGTAAGTCGCGGCTAAAAGATGGGATGTCATGAAGATGGACAACATCCATCTATAATATAAGCTTTAGTTCGCGACTCGCGATTTTTTATGCAGAAATCTGACACATATTTTTGAGAGAAATACGTTGTGTCTGTTCGTAACCTAGGACGACCTAGACGGGTACGGCAAGGCCTGGTTCGAAGTGGCTCAGGGATAGAAGAATTTGGTGGAGGACTTGGCCCAGCCTGCAGTGGGACTGAGCATGCTAACTAAGAAAAAGCTCTCTTTAGAGGAGGGAGTGGACAGTAATCTAGTTTAGGTTAGATTGCATTTTTTATAATGGTGTTTCTAACCATGCAGGCCCAGTGAGGGTTGACCTTTGCCGAAGATAATTTATTCAGCGCCCTCATTGCAACTCTATCGTAGTGGATAACAAAGTTCACTACCTACACGTGTTTGAAAAATTGGCGTTTCGACAACTCGAATTAAAGTATTTTATCGAATTAGTCTAATATGATGAATTAGACCCAGTGGTAACGGCCAAGCCGAACCGAACCTACGACTTACCGAGTTCTAAGTCGTAGGTTCGAACCCATTTGTGTAAATTATTTCATCACCACTGCTCTCAAAACGGTGAAGTAAAACATCGTGAGGAAACTGGCATATTCCAGAACCAAACTTTCGAAGACATCAGACATGTGATATCTACCAACCCGCACTGGGCCCGCGTGGTGGATTACGGCCCACTCCCTCTCACCGAGAGGACGCCTGTGTCCCAGCAGTGGGAACATTATAGGCTGGTTATGTGTAAGCGCACACAGTGTAAAGCAATTATGCTGCAAGATTGATCATTACAATTTCAAACACAAAAAAAAACCATAGAACTACAATTTCACAGTGATAACTCCGTTTAGTATAGAAGTAGGGCTGTTTATTCGTTGCACGGGTTGCACCGCTATAGGCTCGATCAATATACTTCCAATTATCGGCATGATAGGGACGGGCGCGTCTCCTCACCTGGATGTAGAAGGTCGTTCAAAATGGAGTAATTGAAATTGCGTTTCGTTTGCATAAAGGTGGAAATTGGAAACTGACTGCTGGCTAATTGATAACTGCCTAAGTGCTAGCTAACCCACTCAAAATAATTCTGGCAAAATAAATCCATACAATAATAGTAGGTATAAATGCGAAAGTGTGTCTGTCTGTCTTTCGTTGTTACCTCTTCACGCTTAAACCGCTGAACCGATTTAGATGAAAGGTATAGAGATAGTTTGAGGCCCGGGAAAGGCCATAGGATAGTTTTTATCCCGATATTCCCACGGAATCGACACTTATGCTAGTGATTCATAATCGAGTGAATAGTTAAATTTAGCATTACTCCAAAAGGTGAGGAGCTTACAACAATAAGATATTAGGTACCCATAACCTAGTAGAACGAAAACTACAAGCGAATGCTCTCTTTGATAACAATGAAGCCGTTACGGTTACAGTCGTATGCCCACGACTGTAATGCTACGACTACATTGTCGCCATAACGCAAACACTTCGCGCGCTCTCTTCGTTCGCGCGTTGTACAGTTGAGACGCCGAGCGACGTGCTAGAGACTATGTAGCCCTAGCATACGTGTAACGTAATAAAAATAATGCTCAAAACTGACAACTAGTCTTACCAAGGGGTATCGTATTACCCAGTAACTGGGTTGTGGAGGTCAGATAGGCAGTCGCTCCATGTAAAATACTGGTACCTATTCAGCTGCATCCGGTTAGACTGGAAGTCGACCCCAACATAGTTGGGAGAAGCACTTGAACCTAATCCTAATGCTTATGCTTTGGATACTTTGGATACTTGTTGACAGGCCTACGCTATCCTCCCATACCTACTGTAATTTGAAAATATTGTAAAAGCCAATTATTTTTAAAAAGAGTAACCGTGGAGTTTCTTGCCGGTTCTTCTCCATAGGAAACGACCAATTGGAACCGTGCACCTAGCTTCTGACGTTACATAAGTGCCCATGTAGGCTTATGTGAAATAAAATATTTTGATTTTTGATTTTGATTTTGAATAGATCATTCTCTTGTGTTTTTAACCCCCGCCAAAACCGAGGGGTGTTATGTTTGATTCGCTCTACTCCGTCTCCTACCAAAATGTCTACTTGCGTAAGTAACTACAGACCGTATGCTCATTCAAGCGTACTCCTCGTGCGTATACTCTTTAATTAGTTAGATTACATCTGCATTATCAATCTGCCTAACAAATGCGATTACCTATACATACTGTAGTATATAACCATTACTGTTATATCCATATAAAACAGTTTATGGAGGTGTAACGATAAGCGGTCAACATTTAATGGGCTAACCAGATTATGTAAGAAAAACCACGTTAATAGCATGGCATCTGTTTAGGAACTATATTTTTAGGGTTCCGTACCCAGCCAACCCCCTATCACTAAGGCTCCGCTGTCCGTCCGTCCGTCTGTCACAGGGCTACAGCCCTAGCCCAAAAATCTATTACACAACACTTAGTAAACTCTACACTTGACATTTTCACAGAATGTGTACTACTATGGCCACTATAACAACAATTAATAAAAATAATGTAAAAAATTAAAGGGAAAAGAAATGTGTTTTTTTTTTCAGCGTTTTTGCTGGTTGTTGTTACTAATGTATTTTTTACTAGCTGCGCGTCACGGTTTCACTCGCATAAGTTTCGATCCCGTGGGAATATCGGGATAAAAATTATCCTATGTGTTAATCCAGGGTGTCCGCTACCTCCATACCAAATCTTATAAAAATTGGTCATTTGGTCCAGTGCATGAGCGTGAAGAAGTAACAAACATATAAACACACACACACACTCACAAAATTTCACCTTTATAATATTAGTGTGATATATAGTGTTAAAATATTGTACGGTGGTGCGGAACCCGTCGAGTGTTAGTCTGACTCGCACGTGGCCACTTTTTTCTTTAATTAACAATGCCTATTATTAGAATTACATATTGTTCCGCTTGTTAAGTAATTGCACATTAGCATAGGTATGCTAAACTTGTTATGAGTTAATATGCTGAATTTTCTTATAATAATAGTTTTAAATAAGTAGGTATATCTCGTTACAAAGGGTGGTAAGTACTATTGAAATAGTATTTTTATCACCTTCATGATATTGCATAAGTACCTTGAACAAAAGAATCTGAATAACTGAAGAAAGAATAATGAATTGTGTTTGACCACTTTCAGTTCTGTTGACCCACCCTACTAAGTATGGATATAGTTGCAGTTGCAGATCATTTAATTACACAACATTACCTATGTTTTATCTGTTCCTGCGACTTCGTTCGCGTGCATGGCGGATAACAAATTGAATTTCGTGGGTTTTTTTTTATGTGGAACTCTAATTCTTTTTAAAATAAAGGTACAAACTGACAGACAACCCGAAAAAAAATTGTTTTTTTTTCGTACCGCATATACTTTCATAAGCATTTAGTAAAAAGCTGTTATTTAAACATTACAAACAGACACTTCAGTTTTATTTATTTATTTAAAATTAAACTAAAATTGAAGTGAGTATATGTTTGTATGTCATCATTATCTGTCTAGCCTTTTCCCAACCATGTTGGGGTTGGCTTCCAGTCTTACTGGATGCATCTGAATACCAGTATTTTACATGGAGCGAATGCCTATCTGATCTATATGTTTGTATGTATAAGTATAGATGTATAAGTTCCAAATTAGGTTCAGATCAATATTCAGATAATTTACGCAATAAACATAAAGCACATTCATACTAATTTTATAAGTGTAATCTAAGTTCTAAAAGATACTTAGTAATATTACAGTAAATCTGTCTTTCTATCTGTTGTCTTTTTACGACTTAATGGCTGAGCGGATTTAGAAAAAATTTGGCACACTTGTAATATTTTCCCACCTCCACGCCGACAAAGCTTTTTTTATAGTTGCAAAAAAAAAAAAAAGTATTTTACAATGTTATCAATCCAACACAAAACAAAATGATAAGCTATCAAAACATCACAGTTATACTAAACTGGGAGTGTTTTGATAACATAATAATAAAGTCAATACATCTCATAAGTGGTTGGAAACCTGCCAAAAGTCATATTGGAAAAGGTGCGGATCAAAGTGGGATTTTTATTATTTTAGGCATTTGGATTGCCGAATTTGTTTATGCAGTCTGGTGTATGTTAACCTGGCTATAAATACATTTCTATTTTGCACACATTGTATGCAAATTGATTTAGACTAGGTACTTAGATTTCGCATTTCCTGTCTTAGGCTGTGAGCAGACTGAGTGAACTACGTTTATCTAAGAGTAACCGTGGAGTTTCTTGACGGCTCTTGTCCATAGGAAATGACCAATTGGAACCGTGCACCTAGCTTCTGAATTCTCATGCCCATGTAGGTTTATTTGAAATGTATTTTGATTTGACATTATTTATTTAGCAGCGCCCCGCGGTTTCATACGCATAAGTTTCGATCCTATGGGAATTTCGGGATAAAAAGTATCCTATGTGTTAATCCTGGTTATAAATATACATAACATACATAATCAGCTTATAATGTTCCCACTGCTGGGACACAGGCCTCCTCTTGGTGAGAGGGAGTGGGCCGTAATCCACCACGCGGGCCCAGTGCGGGTTGGCAGATGTCACATGTCTTCGAATGTTTGGTTCTCGGACATGCCGGTTTCCTCACGATGTTTTCCTTCACCGTTTTGAGAGCAGTGGTGATGAAATAATTTACACAAAGTAAAGCGCCTGACTGGGTTCGAACCTACGACCTACAACTCGTAAGTCGGAAGTAGGATACCTAGTCTTATTTCAGTGATAGTTGTGGTTCAAAACGCGTGTAATATCAGTTTTGAGACTCTGTGTGCCTTTTGGCAAAAGCCTCCTCCAACCCCTTCCAATTCTTCATGTTCCTTGCCTGTGTGCAGTTGGATTTTTAACACTCGGCTTAGCGCCGAAAGTTGAAAATCCAACAGCGCGCTCTTAATTAGGCATTCATCTTAAGTCTTGAGTTGAACTGCACGATTTTTGACAAATGCGTGCACTGACTGGACAGGTCCTCTCAATCTGTGTGGTTCTTTCCTCAAAAGACCACCTCAGACATCGATCTACATGGTCTTCATATAACCTAGGACCAAGATTATGTCTGGACTTTAAAAGAGACTGTGACCTCTGAGTTTGTTTCGGCTTTTCTTCTCAGAGTAGTCAGATAGGAAACGCCGACTTCATCTAGTTTTAAAAAAACATGATTGACGTGTAAAAGTGTTTGTACAAACCTACTTACAAAAAATAAAATCATTTCATCATTTCATTTCATCATTTAAATGTCACCTAGTGTTGGTGTAATATGAAATTAGTGTGTTTTTTTTAATGGACTACCGTTCTATTAAAAAAAAACAATCATGTCGCGTCTTCGCAAAAAATCAGTCAAATAATTTAAAGTTGTCAAAAATATTTTTTCACTTGGTAAAACTTTTTTATTTCTAGTGCCCTCACTGTTTGCAGTGACTATGAAACTAGAAAGAATACAATAATTAATGCACTAAAAAACAATATATTGGTCCCCTACATTAATATGACATGTGGGAATGGTGCTCACTTAAATAGTTTAGCTGGCAGGAATGCAGGGTATGAACTCATGACCTCTTTAATTAATAGTGACACCCAGAATGGTAACCATGGTGGGGAATTACACATAATTTAGCCATGAAATGGTTCAGTATTAATCCAAAATAATAATTGCCTATATTTCCTCTAAAAAATTAAGTAGGTAATTAAATAATTGGTTTGTTTGAAACCAATTTGAATTCTTCCTTCCTTTAAATTATTAATTTGTTATTTAAATAAAATTCATTAGTAATTTCATTCACCAATTAATTTTGTGGTAAGTAATTACTACTAAATCTCTTCAAGTATTTATGACATTAAACGAAGAAATAAATCTAGAGCTATATAATGTGTAAAGTATTGCAGTTATTTAACACAACTGTTACCGTTAACTCTAGCCTTGAAACTTTCAAATAATACATTCTGAATAGTTGCAATACATTCTAAAGAGTTACAAAACTATGCCAAAGTTAAATGTTAGTCGATCATATTATTATTAAATTAATTTAAGAACATTAATGGTAATCCATAAAAATAAATAAAATTAAAGCGTCTGTTTTTAATGTCAAATTAACAGCTTTTTACTAAATGCAACAAAACAATTCTGACTAATCTTTCCTTTCTAATTCCGGCTAATCTCCGAAACGGCTGGACCAACTATAATAAGCATGTTTTGTACTACAATTATCATTCTGAAATATGAACAAATAAATTAAAAAAAATGGAAAATACAGATACATTTCAATATAAAAAAATAAAGTTTTTTAGCAAAAAACAAAATAATTTTGTTTTAAAAACCAATAAGGAAGTATGAATAAGATTTCAACGTTCCACCCCAGAATGGGTCAAATAATGTCAAACAACAAAATAAATGATTACGGATATGACCTATGAACTCATAATAGACGATGTATGTATATTTATGATATAAATAAATCACACAGCGGACATTTTGCCACCAGCGAGAGAGAAATGTGCTACAATATGTTTGAGACCCCCCACTGAGACACATCATTCTAAAATTATGGGAAAAATTTATAAATGGAGCATAATTTGTTGTTGTTGACATTTTAATTACAACAAGGTCTCTTGTATTACCAGTTTTCCTCATAATCGTTGAGTCATTTATTGTGCATTCACTTATAATAAGAAGTTTCTATGGCACAATGAATCACAGCCTGTCTTATTGTTTTGCCTACAGATTACTACGAGTCATTGACCATAATCACAGTCGGCCGTGTCAGCGACTTCCCGTTATGAATTCGTTATTAAACGATATTGCAGATGACTCACAAATTGTTACTATTACTTGTAAAAGTCTGCGCTATTATGCTTACGTGACAAACTCAAAGCGCATGAGAGAAAGGTGCTACGAAAATATGTAATTTAGTCATTCAATGACCATAGTTGGTAAACACACAAAAGGAAATTTAAAAGAATATTCGCAATTTTTACTCACTTTGTCCGGAATCCGGCTGTGCCATATTCAATGAAAACATCACTCGTTTTCGGATGCATTTCTCTGGCGAACGCGTACACTACCCGTAAACTACTTGGCGGCATTCTGTTGATACGCGTTTATTATAATACAATCACCTGATTTTCGTCAAAGGTATGTCTTCATACCATTCCCGCTCTGCTAACCAGTTTCAACAATGAATTTGACGTGCGTGATGACGTCGCGGCGAAGGCGTCAATCTTGACAATCATGAGTATAAACTCAGTTATTAACCAACTATTCATAAAAGTATAGAGTTAATCTGTAATGTCGCTACAAGCGCGAGTAAACTACATGATTTATTAGGTTGCTCTAAAACATAACTTTTACTTTTCAAGTTAGTAGCTTAATAGTTCTGAGAATAGTGGCTCTACAGTTCTCCTGTCAAACTATAATGAATTTAGTAAGCAAGCAGACTAAAAAGTTCAGCTATGTCACGCTAGATGGCGGTATGATGCTTTTCTCATTAGTTTGACTACTCAGTAAAAGATTGCGCGCTATCAATAATTGCGAACTGATGAATAATATTATACCTAGTAGGTAGGCCCGTGGCTAAATAATAACAGCCGCACAGGTCGATCGATCAAGTTAAGCTACGCTTGCCGCGGTTGGTCTGTGGATGGGTGACCATCTTTACATACCGTGACCTCTCCGTGCCTCGGAAAGCACGTTAAGCCGTTGGTCCCGGCTGTCATTCGTGGATCTTTGACAGTCGTTAAGGGTATGACTACCCTTAACGACTGTAGTAGTCCGAAGTAGCCCGAAAGTCTGACAACCAGTCTTACCAGGGACTATCGTATTACCCAATAACGGGGTTGTCGAGGTCAGATAAGTAGGCAGTCGCGCCATGTAAAATACTGGTACCTACCTACCTATTCAGCTGCATCCGGTTAGACTGGAAGCCGACCCCAACATAGTTGGGAAAAGGCTAGGCTGATGATGATGTACAGTAGGTACCTATCTACTGCTTGTGGCTAAATAACAGCCGCACAGGTCGATCGATCAGGTTAAGTGTATACATACTTATGCTCGTGACTGTAATAAGAGGTCGGATATAGTAGCTCCATGTAAAATACTGGTATTCAGCTGCATCCGGTTAGACTGGAAGCCGACCCCAACATAATTGGGAAAAGGTTAGGCAGATGATGAGGTACAAAAGTACCTACCTATTTTATCAAATTTAAATGGAATAGGAATAAGTACCTAGTCGTATTATACCTAAATGTCATGTAAACTTACCTATCCGTGGTATTCGAAGGAAAATCGACCAACGCACTACGAAGGTAATTAGAGGAACCATGGTTCGTTTGACGTGTTGAATGAAGGAGTAGAAGGCAAACCGAACTACCTAATTGACGTTTGGCAACAAGCCAGTGGCGCTTCTTGTCAACATTGATTGCTGTCCAACTGGATAGATAGGTAACCATCACGTGTGTTCTCCATTGAATGGCAGATAATTTAGTCATTAGTAGATAATTTGTTGCGCTAACTTTGCAAAGCCACTTGCTTGATGGGCTAACGACGAGTCAAGCAGCATGACACGCCCTTCTATACTTAACTTACCTACCGATGCGATGGTAGGAACAGGTATCTGACCTAACTGCATGAGACGACTCTACTAAACAAAAATACTTAATAAAAAATTTTGACACCTGCTTGAACGTTCGAATGGAACACGCGCGCCCTGCACTAATAAAGGTAAGGTTACATAGATAGCCTCTACAGTACTTATCTACCTAATTCTTGCTTTACCGGAGTGTGATGATTAGGTTACCTAACTAAGTAGGGACCTACCTGATTCTAAGATGAATACCAAGATATTTACACCCCCACCAGGGAGTCAACTCGCGTCCGCGTACCGGAAGACGTAGCGTTGGAAGGCCTAACAAGGTGGTCTGACGACCTTGTGAAGGCCGCAGGAACCCGTTGGATGCGAGAAGCGCAAAACCGGTCGAAGTGGAGGTGCTTGGGGGAGGCCTATGTCCAGCAGTGGACGTCTTTCGGCTTAAATGATGACGATGATGACTACTTTCGGACGGGCTCGTATCTTTGTTGACGTAAGTACTTAAAGAGACAACCTCCTGGTTTCATAACGGGTGACTGAAATAATAATGTCAAATCAATAAAATCACTTGACATAAGTTTAATTTGGACAAGTTGTTTATTACACCTATAGGTACCTACTTCACGTCTAGTAGACCGAGTTGTTGAAGAACCTTACCATAGTAGGTACCAAATTGTAGAGTATCTAACTACCTATGACCCCCTTCTTGACAATCATTGCATAATCAGCCTATTATTCTCTATGGTTGAGTCACAGGCCTCCTCTCTTCGAGAGGAACTGGGCTGCTGTACCTACTAATCTACCACGCGGGCCCAGTGCGGGTCGGTAGACCTCACATGTCTTCGAATTTTTGGTTCTATTCTGACTGTTCTAAGCAAGACACGCCGGTTTCCTCAAGATGTTTGTCCCCACCGTTTCGAGAGCAGTGGAGATGATATTATTTACACAAAGTAAAGCTTGCCTGGGTTCGAAACCACGACATACAACTCGTAAGTCAGGGGCCGTTACCACTGGGCCACCACAGCTACGCTCCACCATTCACTACGCTAAATTTTAAAACTGTTGCCATAAGAACTTATATAACAATACTAGCTGTGCCCCGCGGTTTCACCCGCATAAGTATCGATCCCGTGGGAACATCGGGAAAAAAAGTATCCTATGTCCTTTCCCGGGACTCAAACTACCTCTGTACCAAATTTCATCTAAATCGGTTCAGCGGTTTAAGCGTGAAGAGGTAACAGACAGACACACTTTCGCATTTATAATATTAGTATGGATATTCAATTGAACACCCATGCTTCGAAATTCAAAATTATCAAAATGGCTGACAAAGTCACCAGCCAAACACAAAACAGCCAGAACGTGTCCCGCGAAACTAAAACAGAACTACTATAGTAAGTTAATTAAGCAAAATACTAACGAAAAGAAGCGGTCCCCACCTAATTAATATCTATTTATGAATGACAGTAACACATGCGTGTATTTAGAGCTAAATTAAAACAACAAACGAGCGACCATTATTGCTGGGGGTGCCATGTTGGATCAAGAAAAGGGATAACATCTCTCATTCATTTTGTTGAATTTTCACCAGCACCTTTGCGTAATCAACTATGAATCACAATCTAAATAATTTTGAAGGTTATTGCTAATCCATTGCTTCATAATCTTCGAAAAATTTATCTTTTAAACAACGTAAATAACGCAATGAATGTTTTTGAACTGTCAAGACTAAAGCCATTGCCACTGTTGTAGCGGTATCTACAACGGCACATGCGAACTACGCGTCATATTGACGTCACACAAAATCCTGCATCTCGCAAGCAGAGTTTACCGCGCAACTAGCATATAAATACAACGGGCAGTTGCCCGCCAGACACAACACCCGTCCGGTCCACCGTCTGGTCGGAGGATCCTCCCTTTTCTATGGAGGATGAGTGAACTTTACACCCTGTTCCTCACGCCCTGGCTGTGCCTCAACCAGTCAAACATTTCGAAGAAAACTACCGCTGTAACACACTACTGGGCTCCTTAAGGCTGTATTGGTCCTATTAGGTCAAGTACTGGCATTAATTGTATCTCGTTTTGTAGGTACCTATTCAAGGGTTTAATGGGTGAACGTAACATAAATCAGCTGTTACCAACATTTTATCGAGTTCGTGAACGTAAATGTATGGAGCAGCTGATTTTTATTCGCTACTAGCTTCTGCCCGCGACTTCATCCGTGTGAATTTTTTTGTTCCCCTCCCGATCCACCCCGTCGCATCGCATCGCTTGCTCGTGCTATTATTTCGTTTTCGTTTAGCGTTCTTTCTGACTTTGTTTTGTTTTTGCTCGGCTCCTAAGAGTTCTAGCATGATGTTAAGTAGCATATAGTCTTCCTCAAGAATTGGGCTATCAAATGCAAAAATAATTTTTCAAATCTGACGAAGAGTTGCAGAGATTAGCGCGTTCAAACAAACAAACAAAACACTGTTTAGCTTTATTATTAGTCTACCGATTTCTGGGTAAGTCACAGTTTAAGTTTTTCATAACGATGAGTACCTACAGTTACCCTTTTCAGGTTCTCAGTTATTTAAATTACATACATACTATGTAAGCATTCACATGCTAAATAGTGATGTCCCGTCACTCTACACTAGTGTGGTCACCCCAGTAATTATGGCTCGGTCACGCTGCGCCCGCGCTGCCTCGTCGCTACACACGCTGTAATTAATCGTGCCATTTTCAGCTAATGAGGTTCATATAAAGACGAGCTTCAGCAGTCGGATATTTTGACTTGCTATTAATTTGATGTTTAGAAAAAAAATTGTTCGTAAAAGACCAGGTTCTTGACTTCTTGTATGGAAACAATGCAAATGGCAATGGATTCTAGAGGTGGACCTAAAATCAAACTAGATACTTGTTAAGAAAGAAGGAAAAATTAAATGCGTTTATTCAGGCCGTTAGTTGAACGGCCGCCGTTTAGTTAAAAGGCTAGGCGGTTAACTGAACAGCTTATTAAACTAGTTGGCTGCAACATCCACACCAAATACAAATATAGAGAAAGGAAACAATGCTTAGATAAAAGAAAAAGGGGCTCGATCGACAACGATCAGGTAAGTAGTGTTGTAGGGTCATGTGCTAAAACGCGAAGTAAAATGACTGTGCAACCATACAATAATTACGTAAACGAGAAACACAAAGTGCTGTCAAGAGTCAAGATACAGTAAAGCCCCATTGACCTGATGCAAGTTTCTTGCTTGTGGCTTACAATAAAATTGAAGCTTAATCAGCCTATAATGTTCCCACTGCTGAGACACAGCCCTCTTCTCTTCGTGATGGAGTGGGCCGTAATCCATCCATCCACGCTGGCCCACTGCGGGTTGGTGGATGTCACATATCTTTGAATTTTTGGGTCTAGGAGATCCCGGTTTCCTCACGATGTTTTCCTTCGCCGTTTCTAATAAAATGTAATGCACAAAGTAAAGTGCCTGTCTGAATTCGAACTCACGACCTACAACTCGTAAGTCGGGTGCAGAACTGACGACTGGACCACCAACCACCACTGCTCTGCAACTCTGCGCTGCTGCTGCAAAATTGAAGCAGCATACGTTATCACCAGTATAAAGAGCTCCGTCCATATTACTGATTAGGTACGTTCTGTCACTATTGAACGAAATCCTTACTTTACCTTACTAAATTCGAATGGTTTTCAAACCTCCAATCTTTCCAGTCTCCTGTGCAATCTATCTCAACTGCTCTCATTCGTGTGTCAATCGTCACCGCTCGCAGGCGATACGTCTAATTGCTCTAATTACTAATTAAGTAGGACCGACTCGAACGCGCGTTTCAATTGAACACATCTGATATGTAAAGTGCTCTCGGTATGTTAGTGGGCTTGTAATTGATTCTGACAGCTTCCTCATACCGTTTAGTTTCGATACCTAGTTTATTATGTACCTCGTTCCCTAGTTTGAAACCTAAGGTCTAACTAAACGGAAGGCCATCCCTGCTTAGACTTCCTACAAAGTTTTCTCCGTTGAGTTTGTCTGATAGAAGATGTTAGCCAAGGTAAGGACTGAAAACTTTGATTAGGTCATCATCTGCCTAGCCTTTTCCCAACTATGTTGGGGTCGCCGACCAGTCTAACCGGATGCAGCCGAATACCAATATTTTACATGGAGCGACTGCCTATCTGACCTCCACAACCCAGTTACTGGGTAATACGATACCCCTTGGTAAGACTGGTTGTCAGTTTTCTAAATACCCGTAACGACTGTCAAAGATCCACGAATGACAGCCGGGACCAACGGCTTAACGTGCTTTCCGAGGCACGGAGGGGTCTCGGTATGTAAAGATGGTCACACATCACCCATTCACAGATCAACCGCGGCAAGCGTAGCTTAACCTGATCGATCGACCTGTGCGGCTGTTATTACTTAACCACATGCCCCTAGGTACCAACACGAATTGATTTAGCAAGCTAATTTATTCAAACTTTGTGTAGAAAAGGCAACTGGGTGTACTTATTATGGAGACTTTTATGCCTCTGGCTTTCTCTACTAGTCGGCAGTCAGCCATAGGGTGGTGAAAGGACAACCATAGGTACTTACATAATTATGGTGATCAAATAAGGAAATCGGCGAATAAATTATAATGTAGCTGTAAAATAAATCTGCAAATGCCAAAGGAAGCAACTTGCAGGTTCCTCCAACGATTGCATTTCTAAATTCAGCACTGCAATTAAGAGCTGTTGGCTTTACTTTTAAACAACCACATATTACCATATTAAGTACCAACCGAGTTACTAAAACGAGCTCAAAGCAAACTCGGTAGCCAGTATACACTATCTAATCAGGCCTCGTAATCTGTACCTATCTAGACCAATCTGGACCTAACTGAACGAGATCTAGTCAGACGACTATAAAACAATTATGGCGACTGTGCGATTAGTCGTTCGTGTGATTATCGTAAGGATAATCGCAGACTGGCGACGATCTTGAGGGAATAAATCAGACTGCGTAGTGACGTGGTCATGCATGGTTGGTTGTTAGTGATGTGGCTCGGTATAGTTTGCAGGACAGAGGAAGAATTGAGAGGATTGAATAAAATACCAGATCTTTATTAGTATCTACATTTCTTTGGGTTAAAATTCGATTCAGTGAAATGCGGGAGATAATTTTAAAATCTGATAATTTCTTTTCTTTTTTTTATGGAAGGGTTAAATTAAATTAATGTAAAAAAAATCAATCACAAGTGACATCCACCAACCCGCACTGGGCCCGCGGTGGATTATCGCACAGAGAGGAGGCCTGTGTCCCAGCAGTGGGAACATTGTAGGCTGATTATGTGTGTGTGTAAAGTTACGGTGATACTAGGTAGCCGAAGCAGGGGGGGGCTACTTCCCACACCATATCCGTAGTTTTCGTCAAAGTTACGGCGAGCTTTTCTCACTTTTTAACCGACTTCAAAAAAGGAGGAGGTTCTCAATTCGACGGTATGTTTTTTTTTATTATTTATGGACATAAGATTAGTTCGAAGCTTGAACTAAGAATGAATGACAAAATGACAACACGACTTGACAGTCGCCCCTACTCGCGATGTGTTTTTGCCCGTTCGGAAAATTGAATTCGGAAGGGCCCGCATCTTTGACGGATTTAGAGAGTAGACTTCCAGGTCCTTGCAATAGCAGTAGTAGGTATTCAAAATCTCGAGAAATTGTTTAAGACTCTTCATAACTTGACAAAGTAACTGTTAAAGTACAAACACATTCTTGCAAGTTGAAGCTCAAGAATCTATAGTCAAATTATCCGAATGGGTGCACCCATTCGGATAATTTGACTAACCAACCGAGGTTCGAAACGCAGTCCTACAAACCTTTCAGCAACGCATTCATAAGTTCTTTTCGCCCCCAATAAGGCCGTATTACTCATCAATCACTACTACAAAGCAACCTGATGCATTTTTCCCGTCCCCAGTCCTCTTTGGCAAAGGATCACACGAACAGACAGACAAGCAATTCTTCATCGTTATCTACATCGTTTCCAGTTAGTGCTAATACTGAGCGGCAATTAACTACCTCCCCCCTTTCCCCCCCACATGTCGTTTAGCCCACTCAGTTAATAACTAGCTTGGCATAAACAAGGTCATTGATTATTGAAATTAATCGTAAGTGACGCTTGCCGATAAACATTTTAAACATTGCACAGTGTTTTATGAAGCCCGATTTTCGGACATCCCAGTTTTATTGACAAACCTGACAGAAATAATCATTTAAATGCAAGATTTCGTATTCCCATTTAGCTGCCAAGTCTAGTTTCGGAGTTATAATTTTTTGAAAATCGTAATTTTTCCATCCGGATATTAAGAAAAAAATTAATTAAGCTTAAACTAAGCGTGATACGAAAAAATGATGTGAGGTACATTGATGGCATATCTTATGCAGAGTATTTTAGTCCATAAATGAACCTCACACCATTGTTAGATCCAGATTTATGCGAGTATTTCGGTTTTTAGTTTTTCTTCATTTTCTCGGAAATTCCGCCCTTTCGGGAAAAGTTACTTATACAGAAATAATTCTATTTACGTCCCCAATACACCACATAATTATTAAATCCCGAATCCATGGAACTCAGAAGTTATTCCAATTTAACTATTTTTGTTAGGGTTGTCAATTTTTTTATCCTTATTTTGTGAACCAAATTTTTCGCAAAAGTAAAAGTTTCGTAGTCAGAATGAGAAAAAGAACGTGCATCAGTTTACTAGTATCCTACCGAGACCTTTCGAAAATATTTATTTATTTATTATTATTTACTAAAAACTCTATGCACAAGTAAAAAACATTGTACAAAGGCGGACTTAATGCATTAGGCATTTTCTAACAGTTGACCTTAGGGTGGTCCAGAAACGTCATGGCGGATGCAATTTATAAGAGAGAAACGGAAAGGAATTCCTATATAATACAGGCTGATTTTTCCAAGTGGGCGTGGATGGCCAAATCCGAAACTATGAGGAATAGCGAAAAGTACTCAAAGGAGTCGCGGGCTCAATTTTGATGAAAACTAAAACTGCATCATTGGATTTTTGAAAAATCAACATTTCTAGCCAGGAATCGTAACCGTTGATTTTGAAAAAATAAAAAACCACACTGTATTATTACCCCATTCGATAGTGTCGCTGATAAGGATTGCATTCTGGGAAGTAATGACATACTTTTTTATTTATCTTATGTTACCTACCTATTAAACCTTAACTGTTTAATTGTTCAAAATGTGATGACCATTGTTTTCAATACATAGCTGGATTCAACTTCTCAAGGATTGTACTGCATTTAACATTTGAATTTAGATCATAATGTTGTGATTTTGTGAAGGTGACTGCGCTGCGGAAGTATTGAGCATCATTTCGAACAAGGTACAGGTAATGTCGGTATGAATACCTACTCTAAAATAAGAAGCAGTTTATTAAAATACAAAATTTTCCTTAAGTTTGCCTTATGTCATTAATTCCCAGAATTTCATCCTTATTAGGGACACTATCGAGTGGCGTAATAATACAGTGTGTGTTTTTTAAATTAAAATCAACGGGTTCGATTCCTGGCTAAAAGTATTGATTTTTCAAAAATCCAAAGATGCAGTTTTAGTTTTCATCAAAATCAAGCCCGCGACTCCTTTAAGCACTTTTCGCTATTCCTCATAGTTTCGGATTTGGCAATCCACGTCCACTTGAAAAAATCACCCTGTGTATACATATATTGATAAATACATAGATACATATGAACAATATTGTTAAGAAAAAAGTATTTGGTACGTACTACAAAAATACTTAAATAACACAAAATGCCTGAATCTGCCTTTTAACATACATCGGTAAACAATATTGTATTTAGGTACCAAGCTGGTATCCTGGCGTCTTCACGTCAGATAATCCAAACCACCGATTTTACTACAAGGTATTTTTTGATAAAGTTATATAAAATCCGGATATAAATAATTATCTGAGATTTTGACAACCCTGACGACATAAAATCCGGATAAAACTTAAAATCGTTGTGGTTTCTAAGTTCCATGGAATTGGGACGTGAAATTTATGTGGTGTGTAGAAAAAGTTATTTAGATCATTTCAGTATAAATAACTTTTCCCGAAATGGCGGAATTTTCGAGAAAATTAAGAAAAACTAAAAACCGAAAAAGCCGTATATTTCTGGATCTAGCAAAGTTAAGAGGTTCATTTGTGCACTAAAATACTCGGCATAAAATACAACATCAATGTACTTAGCATCAATATTTCTATCACGCGTAGTTTAAATGTAATAATTTTTTTTCTGAATATCGAGATAGAATTTGGTCGATTTTCAAAAAATTATAACTCCGAAACTAGACTTGGTAGCTAAATGGGGATACGAAATCTTGCATTTAAATGATTATTTCTGTCAAGTTTTTCAATAAAAATGGGATGTCCGAAAATCGGGCTTCATAAAACACTGTGCATTGTGAAAAATTGCACGGCGGTTGGCGTTAAAAATGCAAATTGGGTACGGGATACGGTGGATGACGTCAGGGTGGTTATTATTAGTAATTAGTGGTCATTAAGTAGGTTGTTATTATGTGGTAGGTTCTTTAGGCACTTATTGTCGTTGTTGTTCTTTGTTCGTAGCCCAGAAACATCCAGCTGATCAAGCGACTGAAGATTTTTTCTTTTACGATTTCAGAGAGGATCTTAGTTTTTGAGAATACTTGGGATGATGCTATCTTTATCTTCCAAGATGACATTATTATTATATTATACCTACTCGTGAATTAGAGTGTGTGTAATTAGTGGTCATTAAGTAGGTAGGTAATTGTTGGTTCTTTAGATATATTGTTTATGTTAGCGTTGTTCTTTGAATTCTTGAATGAAGTCTTTTCAATTTCACAGTCTACTTAAGTACTGATTATTGTGTAATTTCATCATCTGCCTCAACATCAGCCTACAGCAGTTCATCGCCTAGACACTGCATAGCAGTAGCGAAGGGTCAATTTTTGTAAGAGGTAAGCCGGAGTAGATATCTTTAATATGGTTATATTATTTGTCTATAAAATACTGCCCGTGCCATTTTTCAAAGGGGGCTTCCCAGTAGGAATCGAGTTGTATGGAACCTCCGCCACTGCTGCATAGGGCTCAATTGCACTTCACTTAGCTCGATTCTCGTCAACTCTCATCCAGCTGCAGACAGCCACCCCGCGAAGGTCGTCGCTCCACCTAGCATGAGGGCGACCTACCTCGTTTGCCATCATCTGCCTGCCTTTTCCCAACTATATTGAGGTCGGCTTACAGTCTAGCCGGATGCAGCTGAATACCAGTAGATTTTACATGAATTACATGTCAGTTGTATATGACCTCCACAACCCAGAGACTGGGTATTGGGTAATACCTCTTTGGATAGAATTATTGTCAGACTTTCGGGCTTTTGACTACCCGTAAGAACTGTCAAATATCACAAATTGTGTGATTTAAACATTGCCAATTATTTTCTCTTCAGGATCGGACAAGATTCTTTAGTGAATCAGGAATAATTATTATCAACCCTGTTATATCTAGAAATATACGGCAAACCTACTTACAGAAATAAAATCATTTATATAATAATATATCGGTGGATATTACAAAAGCGTTTAGAGTACAAAAAAAATGTGTTCGTGCAATATGTGGAGCCTGGTATACGGATAGTTGTAAACCGTTGTTTAAAAAGTACAACATTTTGCCATTACCGTGTATGTACATTAGAGAATTATGCCTATTTGTACAACAACATCCGGAATATTTCACTAAACACAAAGATATAACCAAACGAAATGTAGCTCCTAGAAATAAAAATAAATTTAAGCATGAGCTCTGTGTACCGCAATGCAGGCTCGAATTGTATAAGAGGAACTCTTCGTAAATGCTGTAAAGGTATATAATAAATTACCCGACGTTTTTAAAGATTTACCTTTGACCATGTTTAAAAAAAAGGTAACGCAATGGTTAAAAGAAAAATGCTTTTTTATTCTTAATGAATACATGTCAGATCGCGGAGAAGGAAATATAATAAATAATATTGGTATTGGTGGTAAATTTAAAATTATAGTATTGTGCATGTTAATTATTTGCACACCATGTGTAATGGTAGGATGTAATGGGACCATTATAGTTTAAGATCATCATGTAAACCTACATTCTCGCAAATAAATAGATTTGAATTTGAATATAATTATATTAATAATATTTCTTATTTAAAAACTAATATTGACACAATAATTTTTCCACACACTGAACACTAATCTTTGGTGTCAATAGGAATTCAGGATTTAAATATGTTCAAAACTTCCTATGCATTGAGCAACAAAAGCTCTAAAAACCATATCTCTATCTGTTTCTTATTTCCTGGTACCGTGGTATGCACTGCGTGCCACCCAGCTCGTACGTTAATACATATCTAATTAAATTAGGCATCTTTGACCACTTAAGTGCACATGGCAATAAAGCATTATATTCGGAACTCGTGGGTTTAGGGTTCCGTAAGAGTGATGGTAAAAACGGTCGTTGTTTTTTAAAGGTTAACAATATGTTAGGTCAGCCGCATGCATAGTGACTGCTGGACAACCTGGGTCTCCAGACGGTGGGCGCCTGAGGATGTACGGCGCCCCGCCGAAGCTGGCCCAGGGAGAGGTGGCGAGACGACCTAGACGCGTACCACAAGGGTTGGATCGAGGTATAAAAAAAAAACAATAAGTTCAGCAGGTTTAACATGATCATAAAATTAATAATCCATTGAATTTACATATTTTAAGTGCAAAAACGGGGAAAATCCTTCTGAAAGATGGTATATATAGGTACCTAAGTGCCTAGGTGGCGTTTTTTTTTCAGTACATTTCTAATTAAATTTTAGTGTTGCCAAAACTATTTGCTGCTAGTCAGTTATGCAGGGTCAAATTAAATTAGCTAACGAAATTTAACTTCACAAACGAGATGGGTATCGATATCTAAAAATGATAAAACAAAAAAGAAATTAATTTGATGACTTTTTTGTGGTGTCATCGACTGCAGTTAGTGTAGACACTTCAAACATCCGTTTAAATACTGTTTTTTTTGTGTATACTTCACAGAAGTATCAATATCTGAACACGATAAAACAAAAGAAAACATATATTCCCAACTCATACTTCATGTAAGAACACTCCAAGCAGTAAAAAAAACTCTTTTTTTTTATTCTTGACAAAATCGCACTGAAACGCTGAAATTAAAATGACTGTCTGAGGAAAGATGGTAGGTTGGTAGGTATTCTATCTAAGAATGAACTTTTTGTCATCGGGCCAATCATTTAGTTCAGAAAAGCAGCAAACATTTTATACAAATAAAATGTTTTTTCTTCACGTTCATACGAAAATCCAGTGAAAATACGGAACCCTGTGAAAACTACTAAAAAGCACACGTACACACAGACATACACAGACAGCTTGTACTTACGGCTACGTATGTATACACAGTAAATGCTCATCATATAATAGCAGAGTAACGCATAAATGTATTATTACTGATATGATACGAAATTGTGGATAATATCATTGCCGTAATAGACAACCTTAATGGGAACGCTTTGGTACTATCCGCCATTTTACTAAGAACTACCATACCCCTCTATATGTGCTCTTACAACTTTAACTCACGCACTTTACATCAACCTTAATAATTGAGCAACAAGGGTGATTTTTACGTGTCGAGTGTAAAAATAACGTGGTTTATGAAATACAGGGGGAGTTTTAATACACATTCAAGATGGTGGATATTTTGGTCCCTAAGCACATTAAGTTATTTAGCCATACGCGAGCAATTTCGCTATTAACTATTAGATCGTTTTGAAATCAATTCTATGGTATCATGTTACGCTTATATTTGCTTTTTTTTTCAACGCTATTTAATTTGGTGTAACGTCAGCTGGGTTGGAGGTACTATTTTTCCTTTCGTAAGTTCAACTTATTAATATTTTATAGTTACTTAGCTGTAACTGTTTTTTAAGATTCGGTGACCACCAAGAGATTGGTCGGACATTTTTAATTTAAAAAATATGTGTTGCGGTTTGGCGGTCTGGTAATTAAATATCTAAGTACAACTACCGAAATATCAAGCTATTAAATAAAATATCAAGATACATTATAATAAGAAGTTAGAAACACTTTAAGTCTACTGCTAAAGCTTTTTAGAGACTATTCCATAGGGTACAGTTATGCTTCGAAATTCTTTAAAAATTAGCTCAAACTGAGCTTTAAAGACAAAAACCGGCCAAATGCCAGTCGGACCACACAAAGGGTTCCGTACCACAGGGAAAAAACGTATTATTTGATTGTATAGTGACAATAGAAATACACACTTTCTGAAAATAAATATCAATTACGGTTCATGAGGCAGAGCCCTAATCGTTTGGTCTAGTGTGGTTGTCTTTTTCTATCTGGAATATCTCAGTAGCCCGGATTTGTGCACAGTTGATGGCAATAGGCTCGCCCCCTATTACATGTGACTTAAATTTACAGAGATATGAGGAACAGGGTGTAAAGTTCACTACATACTCCATAGAAAAGGGAGGATCCTCCGACCAGACGGGTGTTGTGTCTGGTGGGCAACTGCCCGATGATTTATGTCGGGCCGTTGTTGTATCCATACTAATATTATAAATTCGAAACTAATTCTGTCTGTCTGTATGTTACCTTTTCACGCCTAAACCACTGAACGGATTTCGATAAATTTGGCACAGAGATAGATTGCATCCCGGGGAAGGACATAGGATAGTTTTTATCGACATAACTCGCGGGCGAAGCCGCGGGCGGAAACTTGTATACTATATGCTAGTTGCGCGGTAAACTCTGCTTGCGAGTTGCAGGATTTTGCGTGACATATAATGTTGTTGATACCCCTACAATATAACTGGTGAAATGTCGGTGTACTACAGGTAGGTACACCTCTGCCCAACCTTTCGGGGAAACAATTTAAGGCGTATCTGTCATCTAAAATAATACTGTCAACTGTCAATACTTTATCTCCAGCACACTCCTACCTACCATTTAATCAAAGTCAAAGTCAAAGTCAAAGTCAAATCATTTATTTCAAATAGGCACATTAAAGGCACTTTTGAACGTCAAAAAAAAAAACTAAATAGAAATGATTCTAGTCGCCCATTCGAAAAGGTAGTTTTCGTATGGAGAAGAATGGGCAAGAAACTCCACCGTTACTCTTTTAAAAATGTTTTACAAGGTCTTGTATACATAATAAAAATTATATGTGAACACGATGCACCCATAATAAAATTAGTCTACCACAAAAGGTAAAAAGAATTAAAAATTAAGCAATGACAGGTAAATCAAATAAGTGATAGATACATGGTGCTCACATATTTACAAGTTATTTAAAAAAAAAAAATGCAAAAGTAGTTGAACTTTAACAAGTGTGTGAGCCACTGTAGTCGCAGATTGTAAAAATGAATTAGAATAAGATGTCATAATTAAAAATATATATATAAATTAAATTAGGAACAAGTTTGATTTTGTCTAAACTTTTAGATTGTCCTATGGAGCAGGACCAGCATGTTTCCAAACATTCTTATCTTGGATATAATCCTCTAATTTGTAATATCCTTGTTTACAAAGTGTACTTTTAATATGAGTTTTAAATTTTCTTTCATTTAATTGCAATATGTCACAAGGTATTTTGTTGTAGCATTTAACACAGTACCCCATAAAAGATGTATGTACTTTAGATAATCTAAAAAAAGGTTGATCTAATTTATCTTTATTTCTAGTATTAAAATTATGCCTATCACTTATTTTATTAAAAAGATGTTGATTTTTTCTTACATACATAATATTTTCATAAATGAATTGGCAAGGTACCGTCATGATATTAACCTTTTTAAATAGTTCCCTAAGAGATTCGCGACGACGTAGATTGTAAATGGCTCTGACAGCTCTCTTTTGTAAAATAAAAATGGATTCAATGTCAGCAGCCCGACCCCATAGTAAAATGCCATATGACATAATACTGTGGAAGTAACTAAAATAGACCAAACGCGCGGTTTCTACATCTGTTAACTGTCTTATCTTTCTAACAGCATAAGCGGCGGAGCTTAGCCGCCCCGCAATAGATGTTATATGAGGTCCCCATTGTAATTTCTCGTCTAGCGTGATTCCTAGGAAAACTGTCTGATCAATAAATTCTAGTTTTTGGCCATTCAATATGATTTCACATTCGCTACTTCTAACATTCGGTAATTTAAATCTAATGCATTTGGTTTTTTTTTCATTAAGTACTAAATTATTTACCGTAAACCAATCTTGGACCTGAAGAATAGAGTTATTCACGTCGTCAAGATTTTGTGACCGTCGGTCTATTTTAAAGAATATAAACTCATAATATATATAAAATAATAAACTCGTTTCTTCAAATTCTTTCCACTAAATAACTCACAATATGATAGTAAAGTTAATAAATAATGAAATACGTACTCATTAATAAGAATCCCATCGAAGGTACGAGTTAATACAGCATCCATCATCCAGGCGTGTGTGGTCTGCTGTATGGCACAATTAGAGGGGCGCTATTGTGCCCGTAGTCTATGGCCTCTATGGGAAACCTCTGTTTGTAATGCCACCTCTAATTCTCGGCTTTCGTTATGATTTATTGTGATTGTGATATAGCTTTAGATGTTGTTTTGTTTTTTTATTTAGGTATTTATGGTCAAGCATTGAGATGAGATGTTTTAATTAGAGTCAAATTAAGAGAGATCAGGGTTTAGGTAGGGTAAGAGCACTAGTGGTCCAGTGTTGACAAGTTGTAGGTCGTGGGTTCGAACCCAAGCAGACGCTTTACTTTGTGTATTCGATTTTCATCACCACTGCTCTCAAAACGGTAAAGAAAACATCGTGACGAAATCGGCATGTCCTAGAACCAAGAATTTGAAGACATGTGACATCCACCAATCCGAACTGAGTCATAATGGTTGATTACGGCCCACTCCCTCTCACATAGACGAGGGTTATATTCCAGCAATGGGAACATTAACGTCTGATTATGTAGGGTTTAGGCTCTTCTTCTTCTCTTCTCTTCTTATATAAAGCAAGTGATGGAAACAGATGAAAAGGACATGAAGAAGTCAAGCCTGGCGGATGTTCAGCATTGAAGAGCTTAAGGTGGATGAAGGTTTTACAGTACAATGGACTGCGAAAATGCTTAGATATAGGCTTCAGCATAACCAGCTTATTTATAGTGAAAGTTATTTATTGGTAAAGGATTCTTAAAAGTCACTACAATAAACATGAGTTGGTAGGTACATTTAATTAATGCAAAAGACAGAAGTTGGTAGGTAGGTACCTACATTTAATTAATGCAGAAGACAGTCGATCTAATATGTTAAAATCTCAGAGTGAAAATGTAGGTGAAAGTGAGCTAGAAGTGAACTGTCACCCCATCTGACGCTGGGTTTTGCGCACTTCAAACTCCGGTGCGATTTGTACAGAATAGCAAGACTGGTATTTCCTACGATCAAGGAATTGCCCGCAAGCATCTTCGAGCTCCTCAATTATGGACTAACTTCTAAACTTCAACTATATCGGAGGATCCTGCATACTTATCTCTTTTGTTGGCTGTACATACCTCTCCCTAAAAACAACTTGTGCTGAAACAACTGAAGAAGACACGGATATGGGTATTAAACATTGATATTGATTCACTGCTAATCAACTTCTGCCTAGCCTTTTCCCAACTATTTTGGGGTTGGCTTCCACTCTAACCAGATTTAACTGAGTACCAGTATTTTACATGGAGCGACTGCCTATCTGACCTCCACAACTCAGTGACTGCATGGGTAATACCCTAACTATACTCTTTGGTAAGACTGTTTGTCAGACTCTCGGGCTTCCGACTACCCGTAACGACTGTCAAAGATCCACTAATGATAACCGCTTAACGGCTTAACGTGCTTTCCGAGGCACAAATGGTATGTAAAGATGGCCACCCATCCACGGACCAACCGCGGCAAGCGTAGTTTAACCTGATCGATTATCCCGTGCGGCTGTTATTACTTAGCCACAAGCCCCCACCACATATTGATTCTCTGCTTCCGTTCTCTGCTTCAATCTTCTTCTTGTTCGTAGCACTCTTGTCAGAGCGGTCGTGGTCCTCATGTAGTTTCTTGTTTAGGGGCTGATGTGATTCGCCTCACGATTTCTCGCCATCTACTCCGATTTCAGGTGTTTTCTGTGCACTCATACAGGGGATCACCCACTGAGGATTTAATTTGGTCAGTTCATCTCATGGGTGAGCGTCCGCGTGGTCTAGTATCCTCCGCTCTTCCCTGCATGTTCAATACAGCACCGGAAAATTACCAACATCAAACTAATTATTACAAAGATTCACGTTAGACGCCAGATCTCCAGTGTGCGTCCTAGTTCTGCGAGATACCACCCGGTAGGCGGAAACTATAAAACAAGTTCTAATGAAGTACATAGAGTTTCACTGTTAAGCTTTCATTGTACTTTATACTAGCCCTGGCTCCTGTTTTACACTTCATAAAACTGGTTACTAACTTGATTTAGCTTTAAATAGAAAATTATTATGCACTAATTACTTATGTGTGGTATCACTTGTATCTTTTTTTTCATCCTACATAGTAAGTATGTTCAGGTAGTACCTATCTACACTAACACACACATACTTCTCATACACGTTCTTGTTCTCACTGGTACATATACTTACCTATCTTTCTAAAATTTTCAGTTAATACAACTAATTTTAATCTCTCCTACTTGATGTATGTCATACCAGTGGAAGGATAAATAAATAAAACAATAACATGTATGTTCACAACTATCGCTCGACCTTATTGTTAATGCGAAGACACTGCCTCCCAAGATACAGGATTTTCCTAGTTTGGGGGGCAGGGTTCTTAATTCTTACAGGACTTTTGACCCCACTACCATCCTTTTATATTCAACCTCTGTAAAATTCTACTTATGTCTGCATACCTTTCTGTTACTCATTATTGTCAAAGTTTATGTTTTTGTGAATAAATTATTATATCTTATGGAATGATGATTAGGTAAATAGCGTTTAGCGGTTACGTTACCTGCGTATTTCCATAATTGTTTTTTTTTAGTCATATTCGTGTGCAATAAAAATACTCATCAATATATATAACAATCTACACCCTAATTGCGTAACACACTATAAATTACAATCTGAATTATTTTGAAGGATATTGCTTCCTATGTTCGAAAAATTTGTCGGCTCAACAACGTAAATAGCGCAATGAATGTTGTCGAACTGTCAAAATGAAAGCCATTGCTACTGTTAGTAGGTATGTTACGCAATTACCCCGCTGTTATAATTGGTCAACAAAGAAAGTTATTACATTATACACATATATTTTTCAGGCTACATCCGCCCATTTTCAGGGTTTTCCCATTCTCACTAGATTTTCACACACAATCAATCATTACGCAAGCCTAAATCAAACATATCCTCAAAAACCTTCAAAATTGTAAACCCAAACATATAATTTCCATTCAATAATACGTTAAATTGATGCAAACAAACAAACATACATACAGACAGCTTTCTCTCGGTACGCCTACGTTCATAGAAGGTAAGTGCTTGGTCCATGTACCCATTTGCCGTAATGTTGGTATCATAATATCACGATTTCCTAATATAAAAGCGTCGAGGTGGTCTCCATGGAGATTGGTTCGAAAAAATATTGAATATGTACGATCGTTATTAAAGATGAGAAGTTTAGATTCAATATTTTAGTCTATATTAAAATGATGTGACGCGAACATGTTGTAAATATCTACATATAATATCGTTTTTTTGCAGTTATATTTTGGATTTGGTATAAAAAATTATATAAATATAGGACGACTGATCCATCATGTAGGACCAAATAAGGTACACATAATATAATATTCTTTATTATGCACACCATCTAGCAACCCGCACTGGGCCCGCGTGGTGGATTACGGCCCACTCCCTCTCACAGAGAGGAGGCCTGTGTCCCAGCAGTGGGAACATTGTAGGCTGAATATGTTATGCACACCATGTCGTTTCGGGTAGTCAGAAGCCCGAAAGTCTGACAACCATTCTTACCAAGGGGTATCGTATTACCCAGTAATGGTTGTGGAGGTCAGATAGGCAGTCACTCCATGTAAAATACTGATATTCAGCTGGATCCGGTTAGACTGGAAGCCAACCCCAACATAGTTGGAAACAGGCAGGCAGATGATGATGCACACCATAAAAATTACAGATACTTATAAATGTAGAAATTTTACAAAGGGTGACACAATCTCTTTTGTACTCATTCCTTATTCTATCCTTTCGCGTAACACCAGACACTTAGCATAAGGGTACACTGTATAAGTTCATGTTCTTTCAATCCAGTTTACTTAAAATAACTTAGAATAGTCCCTTGTCAACTTCAAAAAGGTGGCTGGGACAGACAGGATACACAGGATAGAGGTATATGTCCAGCAGTGGACTGCGATAGGCTGAGTTGATTTATTGAACTTAGAATTATTGTACACTAATGGCAACATAAACCAGCTGGATTCCTAATTACCTACATAATTATATTTCCCAATTAAGATATGGTTTACAAATAAAATTAATAAAATCCAACAAACAACGGAAATACTAGTCTGATACAAACGAAACTGGCAGCTAATGCTTTTACCAGCTAAGTAATATTTTATTCAAAACGGTCTCTCGCTAATCAATCAATCAACCTGTCAATTTGCTGTCATTTTTTATCACCGCCATCTTGATTGCTAACTCAGTAGACATTTTATAGCTAGTTTATACACAGGGCTTTTAAAAATTTAATTAATATCACGTTGCATCCGATTTTATTAAAAACATTGTCGATGTCAATAAAGTTAAGAATATAATAAAATTAGTACAAATCCACTGTAAGGCGATGATAACTCCTTGGCTGCTAATAGACAGGCTATAAAGCCCACCTTACAGATAGTCATGGGGCAATAAATGAATAAAAACAATTACAGTAATACCAACTTAGCAGAACTTTTACGCTTGCATCAATGCAATTCACACAGCTCTTATGTCGAGGTATCAAAGTTTAAATTGTAAAGTTTCATCAAGTGTATCCTTTTACCAGCTGCAGGATAATTTTGGGTGGAGAGCGTTGTGTGAAAAGAGTGGCGATGCGTCATAAGCGGAAGCGATGGCGTATCATTATGAATATTGCAACACTTTTTTCCATTATGAATATTGATGTACAAAATTAATAATATCAAACGATGATACAGTTTTTGCAATGTTCATTAGTGTCAGCTAGATGGTTTTAATAATTGCCATAATAATATCAATTAGGAACATAGTAACATATTTATTGCGTTTTGATTTTAATTAGAAAACTCGTAGAGTTGATGATAAATCTGGTTTTTGCGGATCGATCGGTATATTATTGTTATTCTTTATTGCTATATTTTGACCAATTATTATTAATTTTAATCAATTCATGTGAGAAGGTTCCGGGTTGAAGATGTTTACTTATTTGGGTTAATCTGTCCAGTAGTCTCTTACTTTTTGTTGTGTATAAAAAGTTAAAACCACAGAAAACATTTATTTTTACGACTCTGTATTGCACAGATTAACTTTTTAAGTTACATGAGTGGATACCTATTACAAACTTAATTTGGTAACATTTCAACACATTTATCCATAAAACTATCGATCGTTCGCGTTAAGCTACGCTTGCCACGGTTGGTCCATGGATGGGTGACCATCTCTACATATCAAGACCCCTTCGTGGCTCGGGCTGTTGGTCGCGGCTGTTATTCGTGGATCGTCGGCAATCGTTACGGGTCGTCAGAAGCCCGAAAGTCTGACAACCAATTTTACCATGGGGTATCGTATTACCCAGTAACTGGTTTGTGGAGATCAGATAGTCAGTCGTTCCACTGGTACTCAGCTGCATCAGGATAAAAAAAAAGGTGTTCCATACATTTTGACCGCGTAGGTATTGCACTTTTTTATGAAAGAATTTTTTTTTTTTGTATCTGACGAAAAATATCTACGCTAGGGGGTCTAGAATCATGTGCTGAATTCATGGTTACAGTTTTTTTTTTCGCGAAACGTTGCCCCTCACTAGGAATTTCTCCTGTATTGTGGGTGCGTTTACAAACATTTAAACTCACATACACAAACAGCCAGACCCGGAACAACACTTGTAGGTCATACAAATATTTATTCCGTGCGGGAATCGAACCCGCGACACGCAACGCAGCAGTCAATCGCTTAACCATTGCGCCAACCGTGCCGTACAGTTAGCGCGTCGCTGTCCCTGCCACTCTGTATAATAGACTTCTCGTTTAATTTATACATTAACTTTTATTAGAACAACACATTTCATCACATCCCAAAATTTTAAACACGTCTTCATACATATATTGGAACTCTACCCGCTACCGCTTATCAGCCCGCACCCGCTCTCTCCCACACTTTGCGCCACACGCCGTCGGCGAGATGAAAGCGGTCGGCACGTTTGAAGCGCCGCGGCGGTGCAATTAGGGCTCTCAGTAATGAGGGGAGCGACAGAGGCCACTAATCGGCGGCCTTAAGACACCACCTTCGGCCGTACGAATCAGAAGCGGATCACTTTATAGCTCTTGATTAGGATGCTGAGAGTATTTGGCAGTTTCGAATAGATTCTTGGGCTATCAAATATCAATTTGGAAAATACTTAGCTACATATTTAAGTAGAGGTCGTTCTTAATATAATAACAATCTAGCCAGACCGGTTTGTTCTGAGAAATGCTGACGTGGTTTCCTCACGATTTTTCACTTCACCATTTTGAGAGCAGTGGTGATGAACGTTCCCACTATTGGGACACAGGCGTCTCTGTGATAGGCGTAATCCACCACGCGGGCCCAGTGCTCGGAAAGCACATTTTAGTAACATTGTTCTCACATAGGTATAGAAGCAACAAGAATAATGTACCCAGGATTTTGTAATATCTTGATTTAAAAGAGTGTCCATGGAGTTTCTTGCCCGTTCTTCTCTATAGAGATCTACGTTTTGAAATGGGCAACTAGCTTAAGGCCTAGCCTGGCCCAGGTAGTTACGACATATTAAAATACCTTGGCCATTCCAAACAAAAACTTTAAGTTTATTGCATTTAATTAGAATAGCAGTGTGATATGAGAACCCTTAGTAATAGAGGGATCACAGGAATAATTTACATTTTTTTTTCAAATAGACTTTTCCTATTGCGGCCGCTTTGTGTGAGTTCCTATATTAATTTAGATATAGATTTAAGCTTATTTCAAACACCTTTTTAGGTCATAATTTTAGAGTCAGGGAAAATCGGTGTCAAATGACTCTCGTGAGCACCATCTTAGCCGCCTGTTTTGAAGGTATACAGATTATAGCCGTTTTGGTGCTCAAACACAACCTTTATGAATACCTTTTTGAAAAGTAGATGGCAGAAATACTAGACAAACGTTGATTTATAAAAAGAATCAGAGAAAACCAACGCTAGAAATGAGATTTGGCTGACAAGTCAAGAAAAAGGAAAAAAATGTAAAAGTCTAGGAATAATTATAAATTATTGAAGTAATATGCCAAACTGTGGTTTTATATTTACTCGTCCCGGTACTGAGAGCTCGTAAAGCTCTCAAAGCACCTACTATAATATCCAGTTTAAAGTACATCTAGCTAAGGCGAAGCTTAATGGTCTATTGTTTAGACTCAGATAGACCTAAGATACTAAATAACTTATTTTTGTTTTTGCTAGCCTATGCTGTCCCACTGCTGGGCAAAGGCCTCCCCCAAATCCTTCCAGGGACTCTTTTCCCGCGCCACCTCGAACCAGCCCTCGTGGTACGCGTCCAGGTCATCTCGCCATCTCTTTCTGTACCGGCCTAGGCGGCGCCGTCCATCTTCAAGCACCCATTGTGTGGAGATTTTTTTTAAAATAACTTTTTAATATAAATTACTAACGTACGTAGGTTATGGGATCTCACGTCTCTCATGAGACAGCGAGCTGGGGGCCTAAAAGGCCACTTTGGCAGAATCATAACAGGATAACATTATGAATCACACTATGGCGAAGACAGTCCGTGTTTTTCTTTTTTTCGCTGCACTACCTAGGTATACTCAAAGAGATTGGGATTGGATTTGGATTGGATTGATTGGTATTTAGCACAGACAAAAAAAAATAACTGAAAAATTAGTAAGGAACTACTTTATTCACTTTTTAGAATAACGTAGACATAATCAATGTTCTGATAAAACACAAATGGACTAGAAAAGCGAACAATATTAGAAACTAAATTGTATTTAGTTGTGTACCTAATGGTATGTCGTTGAAAAGTAGCCTATGTTCTTTCCCAGGGTTTAAAGTATCCCCATACCGAATTTCATCAAAATCGGTCCAGCAGTTTTCGGAGATTAGCCAGAACAAACAAACAGACAGACAAAAAAACATTTTAAACATTGTTTTTTTGTGATAAGTACCGTATATTTCATATGCATTTAGTAAAAAGCTGTTATGACATTACAAACAGACACTTATTTTTTTTTTATTTGTGTGTATATTTAGGTACACATGTATGTATAGATACTCAACTAACCAAAAAGTTCCTACTGACAATGTGCTACCAAAAGGAACCAAAATCATACAAAAAAACTCTTTCTCATAGACCGAACATCGATTAAACTGCATTTTAATGTCAATTTACACCTTCAACCGGAATAAAGCGTTATTGATCGTCTATTTTGAAATGCACCAACAAATATCTATGATAACTCTGTCACAAAACTATCCATTGCTTGCTTTCTCCATAACGCTCGAAAAATGTCAAGCAAAACCAGTAATGGACAGTCAACTGATGAAAAAGCTTTGGAAAGAGTTGTGTAATATAATACAACTGATTAGAAAGAAACCCGAATCTTTTGTGGTCCAAAAACGAGACTATAATGTGACATCCGTCGATGACAGATGACCGCGCCGACAATCTTAACTTTGCAGTCGATCATGCGAAAATGAACTCTAAAAGTTCCTAGTGAAACATCAAAATTGGGTATACTTCAGCATCCACTGCGGTATTTGTTAACAAAGGTGAGACCAAATTCGGTAGTAAAACACCAATGGATGTCGAAACATTGCCAAGATGGTCAAAAATGAACACAAACTTTGCCATCTTCCAAAATGTTTGTAATCTAGCAAAAAGGATTCTGTGACTAAATACGGAGGCGCTAAAAGGTGGTTCACTTTGATATCGGTATACAAAATGAAGTTGTTGACTTTAGGATAAAGATGTTTGCGTCTCTTTGCCTCGTTTTCATGTTCCCTTGTGAAAATTAGCGAGCACCTTTGAAAAATGCGTATAAGCTGTAGTGGATGGATCGTAAAAACACGTTGGATTTTTTGCAATGGGCTGTTGGACACGTCATGCAAATAATATTTTGATATGGAAGCCATGTTTCAAGTCGACACACAATGATAATAAATAAAATGGGATTCAAAGGTTGTAGTAAAATATATTTATGTACCTAGACTACCTAGTAATAATTATTAGTAACACAGGATATAATGAAGCAGACTGGATAAGGGATCTGAGTGAAGCGCGTATGCAACTGTAAAGACGGATATATATGATATGACAAAGAAAGTTTTCCAAATTTTGGAAATTCGGCGGAGAGCTACAAGAAAGTAAACAGCAAAAGCCAACAGTGGTTAGTGGATGAGTAACAAGAGGGCAAGACAAGTGGCAATCGCTTTCAAAGCCTTTTGTATTTTTACAACAGCTTTCAACAGGATTAGCTTTTCGGTAGCTGACTCGTATGTCAGTCCCATTCAAATTTGATTTTTCCAAATTCGTGTTTTTATGTCACTTTGCCCTTAACCTATTGTCTATTATTAGATACATCTATTTAATACAGATTTCAAAATTGGCTTAGACAACGGTCCTTCTAGTGTTAATTACGATTTTGCAGATTTGTAGCGCATATGACGCGCTTTCCAACACACCAAAGAATGCCATTACATTACCAGTACTTAGATGCCCTCCATGTTTTAATTTCATCGTCAGCTCATAACTACTGAGGACTGCCTATGAATATAATGAGACATTAACATCCTTACATCTGCTATAAAATTAGCTATTCATAGTCTTTGGGACTGCCGTGTGGTCTCCAGTGGCGGATTATCAAGGTATAGAAATTTTGGGAGGTCAGCTACACTATAACTTAAATGATCAACCGTATAAATGATAGTGTAAAGGAATGTGGGGATTGGCACAAGAAAAGGGAGGTCTATGTGAAATCGGGCTATGGACCTATGGTTGATGCTGATGCCGTTATAGTAGCTGGTAATAAAGGTCCCTATTGTCGTGGACGCTAATATGGTCGAACGTATTTTATCTAGCACGCGTACGATGAGGAAACGGAAAAACTAAATGACAGATTAAAGAAAGATTTCTGCGATGTGTATGTATGTCATATTAAACAAACAAATCTCATTTTGTCTTCTTAAATTAGAGATTACATAGAACTGGCCATGCTACTCGTTCTAGCACGCGTAGAAAGCCTTAGGACTTTGCGAATATGATATATGCAGAGACAGACTAACATTACGTTACAGAGCGTTATCTTTCAGTATCTCCTGTGTTAAGCGGTTTAATGACATTTGAGTTTTATGTTTTACAGTATATAGAATAGAATACTCTTTATTATATCCCATAAAGTTAAGGAGCCGAAGAAATAAATCGTCATGGCGGCGACCAGTCTTCAGAAGACTGAGACTGATCACGACAGCTTTTATTTACTGTTACTTCGATAAGAAAGTTCCTATTCCCTTTCAAGACAGCTATGGATGCGGAGTCCGATGACCTTCACATATAAGCATTTTAATTACAATCCCATTGTCTCATAATTTTATCACCTTTATTAATGCCTGTTTTGTAGCGAGTGATAATGTCACAGTTACGCATAATCTGCTGCGTCGGAGGTCGACCGACCATCTTTATTATTATTGTGTCTTTAATGCTTTATGTTCACATTTAGTGGCAGTAACATTGATGACACATTTTCATTTGGTCCTACTACCGTTTCTGGGCCTGTGTGGGGTCTTTTGGTAATATTGGACGATTTTTGCAATGACAACACGCGTACATATATAACTACTGTAGGAACAGAAGAAACGAAAGAAAAAAATATGGATTAAGATTTCTCAATTTCTATGGACATCGCCGTCGAGGTAGACCACGGCGAATGTGGTGTAACGATCTGATAACGTTTGCAGGGCCAACATGGCCTGAGATCGCAGAGGACAGGGAGGTTTGGGAAGAAAAAGGAGAGGCCTTTGCCTAACAGTGGGAACAAAATAGGACCAAAATAAAAGGTTTCCACGGCACGAAGTCAGAGATGAAGGAAAGATAAAGACAAAGAGATTGCTCTATTCTTCTTAGAATAGAGATAAAAGTGGTCATCGTACGTGTGCAGGATGGACAGTATTTTCATGCTCCAAACTGGTTTGGAGAGGCCTATGTCCAGCATCAGTAGACTGCTACAGGCTGATGATGATGCTCCGCAGGTCTGCAGCTACACATTAACTTTCTCAAGGAAATATTTTACTACTAGCTGCGCCCCGCGGTTTCACCCGCATAAGTTTCGATCCCGTGGGAATATCGGGATAAAATGTATACTATGTATTAATCCTGGTTATAAACTATCTGTGTGTTAATTTCATCCAAATCCGTTCGGTTGATTTTGTCGTGAAAGAGTAAGAAACATACTAACACACTCACAAACTTTCGTCTTTATATTACCTTTATAATTTATAACATAGTGTTTTTATAACTAAAAAAACAGTATGTATGTCACAAGCTTATTCGGAAATTCGGCCAATTCTAATATCTCGTTAGTCGTAATTCTAGTCTTTTTACCCTTGTTACTCTCATAATATCAGACTATCATAATGTTTACTGACACTGGAAAAATTACAGAATTGACGACTTCGATTCTCGCGGCTGCTTTCAAAAGACATTATGTAAGTATACTGTACCTGGGTAATTCTTCAGGGACAAAATTTTCGATGTCTGTGGGTATATTTCTGTAACCAACTAAAAAAAGGCATGTAATATTTTTTTTTGTACAGTTTAGCTTTATCCCTTACTGGGACAAATGATTTTTTTTTAATAATTGCTGTCTAGGTACAAAATAAAAATATTTGAAGGTCGTTCTTCTGATTCATATAGCGCGTCCGTTTGCCATTTTCCGGAACAAAATGGTCGATGTCGCATTTTCCCTTTGATACATCAATATAAATTATAATTATATCGAAAGGAAATGAATTGTCCTCTTACAAAAAAAATGTGTATTAGTTATAACTACGTTAGTCTGTTTATAAATAAGTAAAAAAGAAGTGTCCGGCGTATAATACTGATTAATGTGGCGTAAGCTGCGCTTGACCGTACTTGGTCGGGTAATAATAATGAGAGTCTGGCTTCCAGCGCGGGGGGAAGCCAGTCGTGCAACGGACGACCTAGAAGGTGGACGTGCGGCTGGTTGGCTTAGATCCGGTGTTACGAAGGAAAATACCTGATTCATCTGTGTTTGGTTCAGGTGGCATCCTGATTACAATGCCTACTTTATAAAATTTATTTTATTGTTTTAAAACTTCAATCTGTGTTTCGTGTGATGCTTTTGGGTTATAGATTCGTGTAGAAAAATGAAAATAATGAAGTCTGTATGTACGATGAGTTATGCATGATTGTAGGCAAAATCCTGATTCATCTGTGCCTGATTCGTATGGTCAAAACCCCATATGAATAATAAAATAAATTAGTTTTTCCCTTCTCCAGCACGATAGGAGCGCTTTTGTTGCGTAATTCTCCTTGTCCAATTTTTGACCGTGTACAAGTCAGTAGTTTTAATCTTATTAATTATTATTTACTTAGCTATAACCTTTTGAATAATAAAAAAATGACAGGAGTATAATCTTGTTCTAAATATGATACTTTTGATATGTCTTAGTCCTATTTAATAATTAATAATTATTGTTTAGAATTTACATTCATAACTAACGGTGTATTTATTACTTTTTATTTCTGTTTCTGATTAATATGTAACACATTCTGATTCATCTGGGCACAAAATTAATATCTTGAAAACTACTTTATAAAAACGAGTCCCTCATTCAAATATATGTTATTTAGTATACCTATTTTCATATGAACATGTGTTACAGAGCTGAAAGTGAAATTAAATTTTGGCCATATGGATCAGTCAAAGAATCAAATTTCGAAGAACTACCCACCTACATTCTTTCTTTTTAACATTGTAACGCTTTAAATACTGTTTGTTTTTTGTACACAAGGCAAAAACGCCGAAAAAAACACGTTTGTTGTATGATTCTGTTTTTAGTATTTGTTGTTATAGCGGCAACAGAAATACATCATCTGTGAAAATTTCAACTGTCTAGCTATCACTGTTCATGAGATACAGCCTGGTGACAGACAGACCGACAGACAGACAGTGGAGTCTTAGTGATAGGGTCCCGTTTTTACCCTTTGGGTACGGAACCCTAAAAAGTCACCCCCTTACCACAGATCCTTCATCGCTCAATCAGCACTATTCTCCAAATCCTGATCACACATTAATATCTCCGTCATAAATGTAATTGTGTCTCAATTAGGCATTCATCCTGTCTGGGACGAGTCTATCTATCACGGCCGGATAATGGGGACGCTCAATAACTGAAGTACATCGGTCACGCGTAATTAAACGGACACGTATTGTTATTGTGGGGTGGCAAGGAGTTTGGGTGGCTTTTGCGGGATTTTTTTGGACGGATTTTGTGTACTTGTTTTAAAAGTTTTCTTATCTTTTATTAAGATCACCTCAACTACAAACAATAGTAGCCTTATGCCCAGTTGCTGATGCCCTGATCAATTCGTGGATCAGATGTCTAAACAAACATAAACTTCCATGCCTCGGAAAGCACGGCCCATGTCATTCGTAGATCTTTAACAGTCGTTACGGGTGGTCAGAATCCCGAAAGAGACTTTCGTGATACCCAGTAATTGGGCTGTGGAGACCTATCTGACCTCTACAGCCAAGTTACTGGGCAGTGGAGGGCTATGCGACCTCGACAGCCAAGTTACTGGGCAGTGGAGGTCTATGCGACCTCGACAGCCAAGGGACTGGGCAGTGGAGGTCTATGCGACCTCGACAGCCAAGTTACTGGGCAGTTGAGGTCTATGCGACCTCGACAGCCAAAGGACTGGGCAGTGGAGGTCTATGCGACCTCGACAGCCAAGTTACTGGGCACTCGCTTCATGTAAAATACTGATATTAAGCAGCATGCGGTTATACTGGAAGCCGGCATAAAAATAGTTGGGAAAAGCCTAGGCAGATAGATTGATGTCCCCCCATACCACAATAATTAAGCTTATAATTTGTTTGACCCAAATATACGGTCCAAAAGCCACTAAAAGCATGTGATATTTGGCAACAGATAAAACTGAAAGATAGGCTCAATGTTTGTCAATATTCGGCTTTTTTTAACTGAAGTTACCCAGAGAGGTTGGGTGGTGGGAAGTGTGTTCGCTTTGGAAGTATAGGATGGGTCTTAAGAATCCGAGCTGCTTTGACCCAACTCGTAAAATCCCAGTTCCCTATCCGATTGCAGTAGGTAATAGAAAATAGTTTATTGTTCAGTTAGTAATACGCAGGTTCACATGTTAACATAAATAGTTGCTCTATGAGTAGCTTAAAGTATTGCCTATAGGTACCTTTACAAAGTGTGCTACAGCAGTTACAAAGTATTATTTCCTCCGTGAGCCTATAACTAGACAGTTAGAAATAAGAAAGAAAGAAAATACGTTTATGTGACGCAATAAAGAACATAAACACAAAAAAAAATAAGAAAGGGTTGGGGGAAACATGCGTCACATCCACGCAAAACGGCCATCGCTCAGCATTATGCTGTGACCCTATGCAAGACAGAGCCCCAGCGCTGGTTTTCAGCGACAGCCGGCGCCGACGTATGACGTCGTCCGCTGCAGCAAACAATTATTAGGACGCTGTACTGGTACAGCATACACAAAGAAAAATAATAGTATAATTGAAACTATGTTATAAAATACTAAACAGGAATATAAATAATTGGTTTGTATCTTGGGGCTCAGGGTTATTGCTGTAGTCGAAAAACCTCCGACAAACAGTGTCACCCTACATGCCCCGAACATCTGCAGAACGACAATACAAATGATTAGCCACGTCGCCGCGGCTCCGTCGCTTTGTCGCGCGGCTTGACGCGTCAACGCCGATGTCACCCGATGTCACACGACCTCGCCCGATCATTGACGGACTTTGACGAGTATTGACGATCCATCTGATTATTGTGTTACTGAGTATTGATGACAGTTTACTAAAAAAAGAAAGTGTTTGGGCGATACGTAGCAACCTATAAGGTGTTGGTATATCTCCAAATCTATTTCATTATATTTAGGGTAAGGGCGTGTGCACATCAGAATTACCACTTAGGCTGCGAAAACGGCACTTTATAATCAGCCAATTAATGTTCCCACTGCTGGGACACAGGCCTCCTTTCTGCGAGAGAGAGTGGACCGTAATTCACGACGCGGGCCCAGTGCAGGTCAGTAGATGTCACATGTCTTAATTTTTTTGGTTCTAGGACATGCCGGTTCCCTCACGATGGTTTCCTTCACCGTTTTGAGAGTAGCGGTTATGAAATAATTTACACAAAGTAAAGCGTCTGTCAGGGTTCGAACCTAGGTACGACCTACAACTCGTAAGTCGCGGCCAATTCCACTGCGCCACCACTGCACTGCTCCAAAACCCATAAAGCTACGAAATAAAGCGCTGTAAAAGTTAAATTGTTATCATGGACGGACGTACTGCTTACTGTACAAGATCAATCTTGAATTAAATTCATCGCCAATTGAGCCAGATAAAAAGTAAATCGTTTAGGAATTGACTGTTACTGCATTTTGTCCCTATATAAGGAAAAAGTGCTAAAAACTACAAAAAGTTGTTGTTCCACTTGATTTGACGGTAATTGCATGAAAATATTTCTTATTGACTGGTCAAGAAAGTTCAGAATTGTCACGCTTTTTCTATGTTATTGCTTATCCCCGTCGTAATGTCTTTATCTATCCAAATAGATCACTAAAGTGATCGGTTAATTACCTAATCAGTCAGTGAGTCAAATGCACGCAGTTTTAGGCCTTACAGACTTGTAGATCTGTAGACCGTTTTCTATTTTATCAAGTACCTACCTGGTACTTGTTGACAAGCCTACACTGTCCTCCCATACCTATAATTTTAAAACATTGTAAAAGCCAATTACCTACTTTTTAAAAGGTAACAGTGGAGTTTCTTGCCGGCTCTTCTCCATAAGAAACGACTAATTTGGAACCGTGCGCCCAGTTTCTGACGTTTCCTAAATGCCCATGTAAGTTTATGTGAAATAAAATATTTTGATTTGAGTCAACAGTCTTTTACACACAGACTGCCTTTTTAGGCACCTGCTAGCCGGATAAAAAAACATCCTAAATCATCCATTATTGGTAACTTGTCTGGTGAACATCAGCATAAGCGTAATCAGCATAATATAATGTTCCTGGGACACAGGCCTCTCCACGGTGAGCGGAAGTGGGCCGTAATCCACCACGCGAGCCTAGTTGATGGATGTCACATGTCTTCGAATTTTTGGTTCTAGGACATGCCGGTTTCCTCACGATTTCCTTCACCGTTTTGAGAGCAGTGGTGACTAAAGAATTTATACAAACCAAAACACCTGTCTGGGTTCGAACCTGCGACCTACTACTCGTAAGTCGGGGCCGTTGCCACTGGGCCACCACTGCTAGGCACCTAGACTAGCCGGAAAATATTCCCTAAGTCACCACCATTTTTGGCAACCAAATTGATGATGACAGTGGTCTAGTGAACATGATCTTAAAGATTGATTGAGTCTTCTTGGATATGTAAGAACTCTACTGCATCCGATTAGACTGGAAGCTGACCCCAACATAAGTAGTTGGGAAAAGATTAGGCAGATTGATTGAGTCTTCTTGGATATAGGTAAGAACTCTACTGCACCCAATTAGACTGGAAGCTGACCCCAACATAGTTGAGAAAAGACTAGGCAAATTGATTGAGTCTTCTCGAATATGTTAGAAGTCTACTGCATACGATTAGACTGGAATCTGACCCCAACATAGTTGGGAAAAGACTAGGCAGATTGATTGAGTCTTCTTGGACAGATTAGAACTCTACTGCATCCGATTAGACTGGAAGCTGACCGCAACAAAGTTGAGAAAAGGCTAGGCAGATTGATTGAGTCTTGATCATGTACGCACGGCTACACATCAAGTTATACATAACCAGTATAAGCTGACTTCTGACTGTACGAAAAACCTATACAATGCGAAGTCAGCTAAAACTGGAAATTTATAGCTTGATGTGTAGCCGTGTGTACGTACCTTCGTTCATCAACCTTATTGCAGGCAGACAGAAATAGACAAAATAATCTAACTTTAATCTTCATTGCTTACAACTCAATACATTTATATGGTTTACGAGTTTGCATAACGACGAAGTGAGGTAGATGTACCAGTTGATGTTTGGGCACAGGCACTGGAATAGATTAGTTTAAATAATTATTAACCCTTCGTATCGAACGTGGATCCACGCGAGAAACAATGGCTTTTTAATTGTTTCTGTAATTACGGCATTCAACCAATATAACCTAGCAGACTTCGATACGCAGCTCGTGGCTAAATAATAACAGCCACATGGGGCGATCGCAGTTTAAGCTACGCTTGCCGCTGTCGGTTTGTGGATGGGTGACCATCTATTACCCCTCCGTGCCTCAGAAAACACGTTAAGCCGTTCGTAGATCTTTGTCAGTCGTTACCAGTAACCAGTCTTACCAAGGGTGGCAAGGGGCTGTTACTGGGTAACAGTAACAGGGTTCTGCAGGTCAGATTAGCAGTCACTCCATGTAAAATACTGGTATTCAGCTGCATCTGATTAGACTGGAAGCCAACCCCAACATGGTTGGAAAAAGGCTAGACGGATTGATTGGTGTACATAATAAAGAGTATTTTATCTATCTATATCTATTGATTAAGTCTTCTTGGAAAATGGACAAATAACTTGTTAAAGACAAGATAAAGCTGAAGCAGCAAGTTCGGAGAAGGTAAAATATTACTTCGGCCATTTTGGATTTGGTGTCGTTTGAATTCTAATTCCATAATCAAATAAGTATTTATCATGCAAGTCTCTTCAGATTCCTTTTTCAAAATCAGCACTTTTTTAAAACCGTTTAGTCCCTGTATTCCAATTTAAATCCTAGACTGCCAGTTCCAGAGAAAACAAAAAGGTTTTTATCACGAATTAAGGATGGAAACTTGCAGTCTCTACTACCTCGCAATAGTAAAAGCAATCAGCTCAGTACAAACACTCGATTGAATGCAATTCCGTGTAATTCGCCTGTATCTACTCGAGCTACCGTCTGCTTCGATATCAATGTATTTCATGCTGTGTTTACTTCGATTTAGTATTCATGGTAATGGATGGAATGGGATTTGGTTACCGTTTTAGAAACTTAAATGTGGGTAGGCATGTGAGGTATTAACTGTCCCTTTTATTCATGAACATTGCTTAAAGTTAAGTAGTGATTAGGTGACTTACCTAACTTTAATCATCGTTTATAAATAAACCTCTCTGTGGACAGGAAAGTCATAATGTTAATTCGTATTGGCTAATTATCTTATGAGTAAGAACATGTACCTACTTAGTACAAAATGAAAATACTAAATTAAATCCATACTATATAACATTATAAATGCGAAAGTGTATGTCTGTCTGTTACCTGTTCACGCTTAAACCGCTTAACCGATTTAGATGAAATTTGGCATAGAGATAGTTTGAGTCCCGGGAAAGGACATAGGATACTTTTTATCCCGATATTCCCACGGGATCGACACTCATGCGGGTGAAACTGCGGGGCGCTGCTAGTACTAAATACTTCCTCATGAGAGAGTTTCTACGAGTACTTATTGGCAAGACTAAAATTAAGAAAATGATTGTATATCATGACTTGACATCACGCTTTGTGTCCCTGAAGGGTTAGGCAGAGGTGTACCCATAGTACACCCAGACTTGGCCAGTTATGGTTAGGTCCCATGTAATAGGGGGCGAGCCTATTACCATGATTGTTAATGATTGCATAATAATTTAAAATATATAGATAACGTTTACATGACACATCTTATATATTATAAAATATGAATATTTAAAATGTAGTAAAGTCCTGTATTAACACTTTAATAAGTGTAAAATTTTCAGATTTATAAAAAACTGATGAGAAGTCTCAGCTAAATTTATTCATCTTCCTGTCAAACATCACACTTCCCGAATAAAAAAAAAACAATAGCCTTCCAATTTCAAACGCACAAAAAAAACACATTTATTTCCTGTTCCATCAGCCAGCACTTATGATAATCGATTACTGGCCACACATCGCGTTATGAGTCGAACAAATATAGACGTGTAATGACGAAATTGGACCGATTTGAAAATAGGGACGATCATCGTAATACACCCCTAGGGCTGTTAGTTTCCGTTGCATTCATGTTTAGAAAAAAAAAAGTGTCGCCATAGACACCATTTTTGAAAGGTGACAGTTCAATCAAACGGTCAACGTGAAAGTTTTCCATTTATCACACAAGTAGGTATCTTTATTATTAAGAGAGATATTAATATCTAGTAAGTTATCATGGTTATCACTTATTTTCTAATCCCCACCCACACACAGTTTCATAGTTGATTTATAATTTTCTTTGCAAATCGAATCTGTCCTAATCGAAACCACTTTATCGTGATTCGAAACGCAATTTGACCTGACAATGCAAAACTATAATTAATAAGGGAATGTCAGAGACCATAGACTAATATAGAGATAAAAATTCGGCGACAGAACTTTATTAAATTTATTTTAAAAGATAATTTATTGATATTAGTCGTAATAAGTCCGAAATCTTCCAATATCGTTCGTTTTCCATCAAGTCGATCATGATTTTCTATTGTACGCTAATGTCCGTTCGTCTTAAGGCCACCCGCATTGGACCCGTGTCTACATATTACAATAATTTATGTGTTGAAACTAAATTAAGATGTGTCATAATGACCGCACCCGAAATTACCGACTGTTTGGTTGTGTTCCCGTTTAGGACGGACGGTTTGGATTACAGAATACAAAAGAGTTTTTTTTTCGGGTAGAACCGGAACTTTATCGGAAGAACAACACGGTAATTTCTGGTTTTTCAGAATTCGTAGTATCCTAACTAATATTAAAATTGCGAAAGTAAGTTTTTTTTGTTTGTTACGCTTTCACGCTATAATGGCTGAACGGATTTGGATGAAATTTGGCACATGGGTAGACCACGACCTGGAAAAGGACATAGGCTTATTTTTATCCTGGATTGCAGACGAAGTCGCGGAAAACAGCTAGTCTGTTCATGACAGACAATCAACTACAACTGTTTCATGCTTACCGTATGTTGCTAAGAAACGTATAAACTACCAGTTTGACTTCTTTTGAAGGTCGTTAAAACACAACTGAAAGTTAAATTCAGGAGGGTGTCAGCATTTCTAGGCTCAAGATGCCAACAGGTAAATGTCCCACTTAATTAAGACCTTCCTAATCAGCTAAAAAACACTGCAAATTTCAATAGTTTTCGTATCTATACAAGCTTCTATAGAATAGTAACCCTAAAGTCCCCAAAGGATCTAACGCATCCACCTCACCGTGAACCCAAATGCCGTGTCTCTGGGTACTAGAGACCCATAATGATATACAATGTATAATGCGGCCAGGGTTAGCTTCCGTTATCAATTTGAACCAAATAGTTCGCCACGTATATTATAAACCGACCAACTTATAAATGCGTGCGGCGAAAAAGAGAACTATCGTAAAATGTGCTGAATCTGACAGTTTTTTGACGCCTTCCCTTGCCAAGCAGCGCCACCATTATATGCAAATAAAAGTTTGTCGGTCATAACTGCGGGGTAGCGATGGAGATGTCATTTATTAAAATTGGGGGTTCTTTATAATTGTTAGGTTATGTTATTTGAAATATAAATGGCGACCGCAGATGCCCTTTTGGCGCTTTCGTATTAAGTTAAGGATTTTTTTGTGGTTTCTGCTTCCGTGTTTGTATTTTTCTTGCTGGCTGAACAATTAATGGGTCACACCGTCCAACGAGTTGTCCTTATCGTAAAGGCGGAAATAGGCAGCCGGCACTTGGCCAGTTTTTATATTGGCCAGTTTTTATAATTATGTAACTTTCGTACCTATGTCATGCAGTTTTACATAATAACCGTACAACAATAAGGTTCCATAATTATAAATGATAAATGATAAATGATTTTATTTCTGTAAGTAGGTTTGTACAAACACTTTTACACGTCAATCACATTTTTTTTTTTAAACTAGATGATGTCGGCGTTTCCTAACTGACTATTCTGAGAAGAAAGGCCGAAACAAACTCAGAAGTCACAGTCTCTTTTAAAGTCCAGACAAAATCTTGGTCAGATCGTGTGAAGACCATGTAGATTGGTGTCTGAAATGGTCTTTTGAGGAAAGAACCACACAGATTGAGCGGACCTGTCCAATCAGTGCACGCATTTGTCAAAAATCGTGCAGCTCAACTCAGAACTTGAGGAGCTCAACGATTCGACGAACAATACCAAAGACAGGACATTTGGGTAGGCCGCATAAACTACTCAAACTGCCAGATCATGATTAAAACTAAGAAGGAAAAAAGAAATGACCCACATAGTCCTCACATTCACAATAATTAAATAAAAAAAATAATAAAAATTACTTACAAAGTAAATATTCATGTCATTGTCTAAATAAAATTCATCAATGTCAATGTGTATATAAAAAATCCGGACATAATCTTTGAGGACCATGTAGATTAGTGTCTGAAATGGTCTTTTGAGGAAAGAACCACACAGATTGAGCGGACCTGTCCAGTCAGTGCACGCATTTGTCAGTAACCGTGCAGCTCAACTCAGAACTTAAGGAGCTCAACGATTCGACGAACAATACCAAAGACAGGACATTTGGGTAGGCCGCATAAACTACTCAAACTGCCAGATCATGATTAAAACGAAGAGAGAAAAAACAAAAAATTACCCACATAGTCCTCACATTCACAATAATTAAAATCATATAATACTTTATACAGTAAATGTATATGTCATTATTTAAGTAAAGAGATACTTAAAAAAAAAAAAAAAAAGAAAATTATTAAAGTGTAAAATAGCAAAAATAAAAACAACAATCTAAACCTATTGGAGCAGCTCAATCCCAAGCCTTTTTGTCCTCAATATAGTCTTTTACAGTATAATAGGCTTTCTGACATAGTTTTCGCTTTATAAAAGATTTGAATTTATTAAGGCTTAGTTCTTGAATTATATTAAAATATCTTCATACTTATTTTTGGTAAAAATAAACCACCTTTGTCTCTAACTCTGACATTGCCCAACATTTCATTAACTCTGGCATATAATATAACATACAAATATTTAAAAAAAAATGCTGCTTAAAAATGCTATAAATACGTAAACGTTGACGAATCGTGCATAATCTGACTGAACAGCATTACAGAGAACTTTTTAAATCTGATAGTTTTTCCTGAGCTCCGTTTTAGTTCGGTACATTCCACTTGCACGTGACCAGAAAATATTTAGAGATTACTTTAGCATTTTAATTTATTTATAGTTTTGCTTTCTTTCGCATTTAGTCTAGAAGGTATTACTTTTACCTACCATTAGATTTTTTATGAAATCTCTGACGTGTACCAAAGGCGTCGAGATACTGTGTTCGGGAAACGTGCTTTAAAAATCACAACAAAGGCACAAGCATAATCAGCCTATAATTTCCCCACTGTTGGGACTCAGGCCTCCTCTTGGTGAGTGGGCCATAATCCACCACGGAGGCCCAGTGCGTGTTGGTAGTCAGTCTCAGTATGTCACATGTCTTCGACTTTTTTGGTTCTAGGACATGCCAGTTTCCTCACGATGTTTTTCTTCTCCATTTTGAGAGCAGTGTCGATGAAATAGTTTACACAAAGTAATACGCCTGTCTGGGTTCGAACTAGTTCGAACATTTATATTGGAATGACCTTGATGAGGTCGTCGTTTCCTATCTGACGACTCTGAGAAAAAAAGCGGAATCAACCGCAGAGGTCACAGTCTCTTGTAATGTCTAGACATAATCTTGGTCAGATCATGTAAGACCATGTAGATTGATGTCTGAAATAGTCTTTTGAGGAAAGTACGACGCAATTGAGATAAGTTGACCAGTCCTGTCAGCAACATTTGTCAGTAATCATGTAGCTCAACTCAGAAATTGAATGAAACTTCCAGGAATATGGTATCAATTGTTTCCAAATCTTTGTTCTTTTTCTTCAACCAAACGCAACATAAACAAAACCCTCTAAATCTCCCTAGCCTTTTCCCAACTATATCGGGGTCGGCTTCCAGTCTAACCAGATGCAGCTGAATACCAGTATTTTACATGAAGCGACTGCCCAGTTACTGGATAATACGATACCCTTTGGTAAGACCTGGTTGTCAGACTTTCGGGCTTCTGACGACCCGTAACGACTGTCAAAGATCCACGAATGACAGCTGGTGTCAACGGCTAACGTGCTTTCCGAGGCATGGAGGGGTTCCGGTATATAAAGATGGTCAGCCTTCCACGGACCGACCGCGGCAAGCGTAGCTTAACCTGATCGATCGATCCGTGCGGCTAACAAAATCCTCTAATCGCTATTTAATAACTTCCAAAGAGTTTCTAATGATGACCATTCAGGAGATGGAAGTAAAAAGCCGCCAGTACCTCAGCGGATGCAATTTGTGAACGTTACGATGAGTAACAGTTGCAGTTCGCGCCATTGCAAGGAAGTGGGCGGGCGGCTGCGGAGAAATTGTTTTGTATAAAATCAGCTTAGCTGGCAGGATGTCCTGTTATTTAGATGCCGAGTACTTAGATGGAGGCTTTGTTTACATAGGATGTGAATTATATTATCTACTAGCTTCTGCCCGTGACTTCTTACGCGTGATTTTTCTTGTTCCCGCGACCCACCCCGTCGCATCGCATCGCCTACCCGCGCTATCGTTCTTTGTGACTTTATGTTTTAGCACTTTTTTTTTTTTTTTGTAGCCTTTCTCAAGAAGTGGGTTATCAAATGCAAAAATATTTTTGTCAAATCTGACTGGTGGTTCCAGAGATTAGCGCGTTCAAACCAACGAACTCTTCAACTTTATTTATAGATAGCTAAAGTCACGATCATAAATACCTTACGGTTACGCAAAAAACAAAACCGTTTTTCTAATGAAACAAAATTCAACTTTGCGGAAAGACCTATTTAATATTAGTAAGGTTTCCATAATTATATGTTCGTGACATTACCAATAAAATATCAATCAATACATTAAGAGAAAGTCGTTTTGAATCTTGTGCAAGTGTAACGTATTTATGCTAATGACTGTACAATCCTCACATCATTTGTTAGTTTCAACGTTTCCTACATGGCCTAAAATAATTTCATAATAGAATGGATTTGATAGAATCTAGTAGGTACTCTTAGTTCAGACCCAGCATTGTAATGTGAAACAAGGAAGAAGTTCTACAACCAATTGAATATTTTAATTTTCTTTCATTACTAATCTTCAGAATTAAAGTCTACATGTCTTAAGCTGTAGTGCCGGAGTGCAATGGCAGGTTGTCATAAAATCACAAGAAACATACACATCGCTACGCCAAACGCACTACGGAACATGCTAAGCAACCTTCTACGTAGAACGCTACGCAGAACCCTACTCGAAATGCTACGTACGCAACAGGCTACGCAGAACGCTACGAGAAATGCTACGCATCATGCTACACAATTGGCTACGCAGCGCTCGATACCACGCTCAGCAACTTGCTACACAATTCGCTACGCAGCAGTCGACGTACCACGCTACGCAACTTGCTACACAATTCGCTACGGAGCACTCGACGTACCACGCTACGCAACTTGCTACACAATTCGCTACGGAGCACTCGACGTACCACGCTACGCAACTTGCTACACAATTTACTACGCAGCACTCGACGTACCACGCTACGCAACTTGCTACGTAGCACACTACGCAGTTGGTTACGTAAATGTCATCGCGTCGTGAACACAGGTATAATAATTTTATTGTTCTTAGGGAAAACTAAAAGGTTTTGTCTTTTATTTGCTGTATTGATGTTTTAGGTAATGTATGTAAGTTACTTGACGCTATACAAATGATAGCGATTAGGTACCTACATACAGACAGAGAAAATTTCAATAGAAGTACCAAGGTAGGTAAATTATGTTACAGGCAAGTACTTTTTGATTAACTCACACAACAAAGGGCACACCATATAATAACTCTATACTCAACCTAGCTATTACGAAAATATGATTCAATGTAAAACGAAACTAATACTATAAATAATGGATAAAATAATAATGTCACGGTATCATAAAAATGGAATAATAGAAAAATATTATCAATAATTGCTCCGTTAATAATATCGTTTATAATAATATTGTCTATGGTGGCGGAAATCGACGCTGATTGGTCGATCGCTGCGCGGGAAAGCGCACAATATGGCGTCGGTTCCGGTCGCGCGCTTATGGGAAATAACATCGGAACTAATGACATGGATTAAACTGTTGAAATGTTTGTTTTATTGATTGTTTTTTGTTCGTTTGTTATGTTTATTGAGATATTAAAATAATGGTTGAATTTATGACGTGTTGCGCATGTGGTGGGGTGAAATTAAAAAGGTTTTTGATGTGACATACTGTACCTACTTGAATAAAATAATGGAAGGTGCTACAGTTGAATAATATATGAGACCAGATAGGTAAATAAAATTAAAACTCATAATTAAATGGACATTTACTTAAGGAATTAAATATTCAATTAATGTTTGCTTCTATTTTACTGCTCAACTGACATAGCTTTGCAATAACTAAATAAAGGTCTACACCGATTCTTAAAGTTAACCTACTTAGGGATTTACTAAATGACTGATTACTTAAGCGTTATTTTATTAGATACATAATAACGCCTAAAGGGGTTTATTTAAGATCGTTACTTAAAGTTAAGTAAAGATTAGCGACTATTTACCATACATTTTTGACGTTTAAACGTCTCTTAACTTGAAGCAACGTTTATAAATAGATAAACACTTGCCGTGTTTAGCGAAAAAGTTTAAAATGAGCTGTAGCTTTTTGGAGTATTTTTGTTTTAAGCCATAAAAGTTATGTTTTAGAAAACAAACTCAACACTACGTTTTAAATATGAATGGGAATCCATTGTTTGATCCCTTTTTAAATAACTACCTACAACAAAAAAAAAACATTGAATTCTAAACTCTAAAGGCAACATTACACTTACCCCACCCTATCAAAACAAGGCTGAATGAGTGCCAGTCAGTGCCCCCATTAAAACTAAACTGAATGTCAAATTAGATTAATTTTTCCACATCACTCACCCCAAAAGCCACAGAGCGTGACGTAGCGAGGAAAGTAAACATACAAAATGGCGGCTTTAATAACGGTGCGACGGTGAATTTGAATTTTAAGTGCAAGTATTTTTTGGGAAGGTAGAATTAATTATATTTGGACTTTAGATTAATGGAGGGTCTAAATACCTAGCTTTTTATTTTAAGACTACGTAGATACTTACTTAATTATATACAAGTCACACAGGCCTTCCTTTTTTTCGTTGGTTTCACTGTTTTGTTAGTTTTAATTTTAATCTTAGAAAAGATTGAATTTTATTTTTTATTGTTTTCATGATTTTGGTTTTAATGTTCTTTTTTATTATTTGTATTTCCTGTGCGTGTCCAAATAAAATATTATTCTTTCTTTCTAAATATTGGTTTTTCGTAGGTTCAGCAGAATTCAAAAGCCAAAATAACGAAGAACTAAGTAGGTATGAACACATCTGACTGCATCTGATCTAAGCTTAGAACATTCATTGTAGTACCTACCTACCTACTTTAAAATAAAAATAATTGGAACTATTTTCAGAGAAATACACTAACACTCACTCTGAAATAACTACATTTGTACCTACCTATAGAAAAACATTAAATGGAAAAGAACAATGAAAAGCTGCAGAAAGTTTTAATTTTTAAATAAAGACTGTAATTTCGAACTCTAGGTTGTCTCCACCTAATGGTAGAGCTGCAGAACACAGTAGAAAATAAAAAAGCAATATCTCATAATCACACTTCAATGGCTTTAATTGTCAAGTCAATTATAGTGTCAAGTCGAAGTTAATACCAGACCGGTAGAAACTTCACAAGGAAAATCAAACAGCAATTTAATGGAACACCTGTAAAATTCCCTCCAATAAGCAGTTTGCAGGTCCAACGACTGTTGGCGGCATGGCCGACGCCGCCCGCCGCGTTTAGACAATTAACCGATGAACTATAAATGAAGGAAAGTGGCAATTTCTCCAGTGACAAACGTCGGCCTTATCGACGCTAAATAATGGAGCGAGTAGTTAGACTCGCGTCTTCATCCCGGTAATTAACCAACCGGCGTCCCCCCCCCCACACCCGTCCCTCCGCTGGGCGCCGCGTCCACCCGCGCACACCTAAATTAATCACACCACGAATCTCGCCCCCCAATCCAGGTCCGGATTAAAAAGTTTTATTGGAGAGGCAAGTGTGACACTCCGGCGCGCCTCACCAGCCCGGCCCAACCAATTGCAGCACACCCGCAATAAAATGCCCCGCTCTCATTGGCCGAAGCTTAATGGGCCACGCCCCTGTTCACCGCCCGAGCCAGGGCTGTCACCCGCCACGTCAGTTGACCGAGGCGCGTCGAGCCGTCAGCCGTATCTCGTGTTAGCTTGATGTTTTGTGAGATAAACACAATCAACTGAACGTTCCGAAATATTTTGTGACTGTTGTGTGATGGATCTGTGAACTGAACATGGAGGAGGAGTCGATGTCGGGACACAGCTGTTCTGAGGACGATATCAGTGTTGGTCGGCCGTCACCGGCGCCGTCGCGATCTCCTTCACCCCACGATTACTTTAGGCCGCTGAAGCGCTTGAAGATGGCTTCGGAGCCGGCGGAGGAGAGGCGAGGGGATGGTGTGAAGAGTTTTTCGATTTTGGACATTTTGTCGCATAGTCCGCGCACTCCGCCGCGTATAGTGCGTCCGTGGGATGCTTCGGGGTTCGAGCGGTTGCAGCGGCTGCAGCGGTTGGCTGGTGCTGCGTTGCTGGACGGTGAGAGGTGGAGGCTGGCGGCTTTGGGGCTGCTGCGGCCGAGGGACATGGCACCAGCGGAATGCTGTGACTCTGCCTCTGAGAGATCCTCATCAGCTTCGGATTGCTGCTCGGAGCCCCGACGAGCGCCTCAACAAGGCTCAGCCGCACCACACACTCCTCTCGATGCGCTGTTCCACATGACGAGCAAGACATTCGAGGCCAATAATCCTGACAGTGGAGGTAAGTAATAAGTACTTTAAGTAACTAGGTATCTACATTATAATTTCGTTGGCCAACTTAAACTTTGACATTAATTTGTATTATCTAACCTGGAAAAAAGTTATGTTAAACATAACAAGCTCTGCAATTTTGTATGAGCTCGCTTTGGCGCCATAACAGCAAAGACGTTGCTTTTAATTTGAGTGCCAATAAAATAAACCCCTCAATACTCATCGTTGAAACCCAATAAGACGATTCTCTTTGGCGCACGAGGAGGACAAGATGAACATTACTTTTTATTTTATATTGGGCACTCACATTGGAATGCCATATTTCTCTTAATGAATATTCGTTTACCAACGTGATAAAAGTAGATGTAATATCGTGTTACCCAATAGCTTGGTTGTGGCGGTCAGATAGGGAGTCGCTCCATGTAAAGTACTGGTATTCCTCGCATACGGTATGCCTCGAAGCCGACTCCAAGATACGAGTAGTTGGGAAAAGGCTAGGCAGTTGATGATGATGATAGGTAGTAGCGAAATGTAGTAGGTACCAGCTCATAATACGCAATCTTGAAATATATTTTCAGGACATATAAATAGTTTTGTTTACTTACTTCGAAAAGGCTAAGTAGGACAATGATGCTAATGAAAGGTAAAATTGGAATTATCATAAGAATCCCAATGATTATAATTATGCCAGGATTCACTTGTATGATGAACCTGGTTCAAATTCTGATAAAGTTTGATTTCTTGATCTCACAATTCTGGCAGCATTTTTTAATGTTGGCTAAGGTATGACACTTACTTTGAAAAGTTTTTTTAATAAATATTTAAGAAATTAAAATCATTGCCATTCTTCCAGGGGATGAAATACCTACCTACTTGAACATGAATAAGAAAAACTTACGTTGAGGTCTATTTAAAAAAAATTGCTGTTTCACACAAAAATGCAACACCTTTCTGATCAATGTGTATGAAACATGTCCTTTTTTTGCTATTAAGTATACAGTTGGCCTCATAGAAAAAAAAATCATATTCTGGGATAATGCATAACAATAAAACCCTTTATGGGATACTTATGTGTCAATTATATTTTTTCCGTGTCTTTTTCCTGACTTGAAAATTTTACTTTTGCATAGTTCATACCAGTTTTAATATTCCTTGAATAAATGGAATTTAAAACGTTTGTAAGTATGGCAAAAATCTACAGTGAGGTTATTTTTGCGAGACAATAATCCTGTTACGTCAGGAAAACAAAAAAAGAACCGATCCCAAAACTCTTTCATCTTAACGACCATTACTCGAGGATATATCATCCATCTCTCCCCCTCATTAATTAAGATAATTAAACAAACGCTAATTACGACATACCAATCTATATTTAACTAAATTAAACATAAATCGTTTCTGCAAATAAACCAAATGTATCTAGATCTATTTTGGCAAGCAACACTGTTACACTACCCGGACTCGAATAGATGGTCTGTGACAACGGTAATGTATTGTTTATATGTGGATTAATTGCACTAATTAGAAGTCATTGAGGTGCTATTGGGCGTGACTAGTCAGTCACTAGTCATGCTGATTAGTTCTATGCAATATGTCTTTTGCTGCGGCGTGTATTACCAAATGTATGGACGTAAACGAAGCAAAAGGTATATTGCTTGTGTAGCAAGTGGCTTTCTGTAGTTTCTGCCTATCCCCATTTGAAAAAGGTGTGAGTTTATGTAAGTATGTATGTCTTTTGCTTCTATGACAACTACGACCAATCTTGGCTTACAATACGCAGTTTCCAAACGAGATCGTTATTTATTAGAAACAATGCAGTGCATTCATCATTTTAGCTAGGTATAGATAGTAGCGATAGTACCTACAAATCCAGGCTAATAATACGCAATCTTGAAACATTATTTAAGGACATAGGAATGGTCTTGCTTACTTACTATTTCTGTGTTATAGACCTACAGACTGCACTAGTATAGAGAAGTATCTTCTATTTGTACGGAGGTACCTACTACGTAAGTTTTTATTTCAAAACTGCGTAGTGCAAGAGTTGTGCAACTATTGCACTACGCAGTTTTGAAATAAAAACGGATGTTTTTCAGAGTCCGTTGTGTTTCAACCTTTCAACATTGTTGTTATACAATTTTGCGTAGCGAGATATTGAAGCTGCGATTTTGTTTAATTTTCCATATCCATGCTTAGAAATAATAAATATTATATAAACAGCTCTACTCAGTGAGTAGAGCCCAAAACCTAGGTATAGTACCAAAACCAATTTGGTAATTATAAAAAAGGAAATCGCCCAACTTAATGCCGAAAATCTACTTTTATATTTTCCAATAATATCTATATGCTATTAATAATTTGATGTAAATGATAATATACAATAATAATAATTTGATGTAAATATTTAACCCATAACTATAGAGCAGAAGCTCTTTTTTCAACAGATACACACAAATCAAAAATAATAACTATATAAATAAAATAATGTTTTATTTATTCGTTTTTGATTGAAATGTCATTAGCAATGAGCAAAGCCTATTCCAGTTAATACGTATTTGATGATTGTAAAATACTTGTGTGCCTTCGTTCTGGGTAAACAACGAAATATACGTATTTCTGTAGTTAAGTAGTTATTACATGTCAAATGTCATTTACCATAGACAACATTGTATGTGCTTATTGACATTTCATGATGCCTTGAGATTATTATTCTATGTAGAATTAGTGTGTACCTACTTATACTAATAATACCAATACCAATTCACGTGTGTGGTAGTACTGTGAGCTCTTCGTACCGGAATGAGTAAATTAAACCACAGTTCATCGCATATGAACATTAATTATTCCTAGAAAGGATTTACGCTTTTACATTTTGGCTGGCCTGTTGGTCTAGTGGTCAGTGACTATGACTGCTATGCCGGAGGTCGTGGGTTCGATTCCCACCCAGGACAAATGTTTGTGTGATGAGCATGATCATTTGTTCTGTGTCTGGGTGTAATTTATCTATATATGTATGTATTTAGAAATATATAAGTATGTTTATCAGTTGTCTAGTACTCATAACACAAGCTCTGCTTAGCTTGAGACTAGACGGCGTTGTGTGATAGTTGTGGAATATTATTATATTATTATTATTATCTTTTTTCATCTTCTTTCTTCCCGCTTGTCAGCTAGACATATCCCGACTTGTTTTATATTCTAATCTTAAACTAAATTAAGTTTTGTCTCGTATTTCTTGCCAATAACTTTAAACGGGCTCGCGGAGGTTGAATGTAAGCACCAAATAGGCTTTAATCTCTATAGTACCTACCTACTTATGTTCTGTAAAATTGATGTAACCATTTAAGTCATCGATTGAGAGGATTTTGTTCTCTTCATACTCTGCATCTCTTAGCAAGTAGATAGGCACATACCTAGGCTGTAACAAATGAAATACATCATTATTATAATATAGTAGTTTGATAAGTAATAAATTAAGTAACTCTTTTATTTCGCTGTGTTTATCTAATTATATGTTTACCTCCTAAGAATACATACATGTGGAATGCAATAAAAGTATTGAGTATTGAAAAAAAAATCTGTACAATCATGTCTACCTACCTACTTAGGTGATTTTGAACGCGCTGGCAGTTTGGATCTTTTATCCTATGTACCTACTTAAGAGTAATGGAGGAGTTTCTTGTCCATTCTTCTCCATACGAAACTGTCTTTTGGATGGAGCGACTAGAATTATTTTTTTTGTAAATTTTGACGTTCAAAAGTGTCTTATCTACCTTTTTGACTTTGACCAAATAAAATTATCCAGTTTAAAAGAATAGCAAGATGGGCTAAATAATATTTAAAATAACCTAAATACTTGTTATTGTGACACTATTATTTCAACGCCTTTAAAGTTATTAAGCCATGCAATGGAGTTAATTACTTATTGTTCTTCAAAAAATAAAAGATAATTACGGTATATAAGATTTTTATCTTTTATAATGCAAATATAACACAATTGAGTATAATATTTTTTAATTTTCTAACAAGGTAAATGCTTATTTTATTTTTTTAATGATCCATTTTAGGTATGCTATGGTCACAAGTTTTACCATTAAAAATAAAATATTCAAATTGTAATTCGCAATCATAACTTCAACATTTTATTTCTTAATTAAATTACTTCTTCATTATATTTTTGTACGTAACGTTTTAATTAAGAGGCTCAAAAATTACAGTTATGACTGGGCCCACAAAAAAGATATACCTAAGTGGCAATGGCATCTCTTTTCTTGAAAGCTGCTCTTTTTTTACTAAATTTAAAACATATAGGTACTTATTTAATACAATACCTACACAATATTGGAACGACAATAAATAAAAACATTGGCAATGAAATTAAAAATACTCCTATGCATTAAGGACTATTTTACTATTAAATAATTCATAACCTCAACATTAAAAACGTGATTTTTTAGTGATGATGAGCCGACTATGAATTTTACTAATGTTTGACTGGCTATAGTGACTCTAAACTATTGGATTTGATTCAATGTTCGTATCATTACTGGGCACGTCATTAAATAAATAAGTATACGAATTTTAATTTACTGTCGTATTGTTGTCTCTATCTTGTTTACCCGTCAAATGTCCACTAAATACAAAACACTTAACTGCGTTCTTAAATATGGCTAATAGTTTCTTTACCTCCTCAAGTCGTACTCCTCATTACTGAGGGTCGTGATCCTCCCTTGAAAACATCTTTTTCTTAACGAGTTTAAGTTTCTTTACAAGATAACGAAAAAATTCACTGAAAATTCTCTACAATATTTTTTTGCCTTAGCACAACCTACTGCATGACGAAAAACCAGTATCGCAGTCACACACACGAAATCAACAAGGCAATATCAATTTATCGATCGTTATCGATAAAGATGTCGGCTATCGACAAACACCAAGTGTTATGCCGAAATAGATGATTGTGTTATGATTACAGAGCGGCGAGTTGTAATTGAATGATCTCTGAACCGAACGCGCCCGCGCTCTGTCATTAGTGTGCGTGAGGTTTTTGTTTTTTAATTTGTCTTTGGTATTGATGAATCCGCGAAGGATGGTTGGTTGTGAAATTTTTGTGTAACGTTACAATAACTTCGGTTTTTATATTGTTTTAGTCATAATATACCTAGGTGATGTTTAGTAGCATTAATGTTTCAATATGACAGAATAAGTACATTGATGTTAAGAATTTATTTAATTTATGAAATAGCCAGTCATTTGGCAAGATAGGCAATAAGCATGAAAGGTCCCTATAAATGGCACGGTGCAAACTTAACGCAACAATAGAAATATTCCAAAAAGGAAGAAAAGTTCACACTTACAGCCCCTTATAATCTAATTTAACCCAAATGCATTTTAAATTAACGCCCATTGACTAATAACGAACGCTCTTTATGAAAATTAACCACTTAATGCAGCAACAGAACAAATCAATGAGCTCATAAAGACCCCCAAAGTATCAAACATCATTCAACGAAGCGAACCTTTTTGAAAAACTCCATACACATTAATTTACACGGACTTTGCAAAAAATCTATTGTGCTGCCACAAAAGAAGACATCACTCGATTAACAGGCGAAAAAAAAAAATTCGAAGTAGAAAAGGCGGGAATTGTCTATGCTCCATATGTTACGAGATTAACATGTAACAAATGGTCATTTGTCATTGGCAGCACTGAGCGCTTGATTGAGGAAGTCATTTCTTGTCTATGAACGGAAATAATATTTTTTTACACATCCCCTGTTCACTACGGGACATTAGAAGCCTTGGGTAATACTTGTATGATTATTAGAGAGTTACGTGAATGCGTATCATAAAGATACAGTATAATTATGGGGATATGGAAGTCACCTCTTTCTAACGATGGAATTAAGGGTTTTTATTAAGAGGGAATCACGTTGGATCATAATTTATTAAAGAATAAAAAAACTGTTTTTATTATTGGATGCGTTCCGTGAACAAGTAACTTGCAGCACGTTATAACGATGGCCGAGAAGTGAGCATTAGTGCGAAGTAATTCTTAAAATAAAATTAATAATGAGAAATAAAGTCAGAAAATCTCTGCACAAAGTAGGTTACCAATCTGACGTTTATATCATAGATTGTGGAATGCGTTCTACAATCTATGATATTAAACGTCTTTTCATTGTTTGCATTCTTAATCAACCAAGTAAGTACAACTGTACCAGTACATTTCCGTATAAATTCTATTTTTGTTTTGCGTAAAATGACTAGGTGCCTATAGGTAATTATCTTAAAACGGCAAATGAGTAATTAACTAGGTAAGTACACAGAACGATAGTGATTGTACTCAAATCTACCTACCCTACAAGGTCAAAATAATGATAATGTGCGGATTTACCGTGGTAAATAGCCAGATACAGTACATAATACAAATGTTAGTATATATTGTAACATTAAAGTTATTACAGCGATGCAATCTAAACTACTACTGATTGCTATATTTACGATTGTACCTAGTAATGTTATGTATGTACTTGTAATTATGTACGTACTGAATAGATATATGGCTTTTAGACCGTGATGAGTGGGAGCTCAAGCGTGATGAGCTTCAAGACAGGCTGTATAGTAACCGGATAAACACAGAACATCCTGTAACTTTTGCCTTTATTGGTGAATCAGAATGATCTACTTAGTTATAGATTTCAAGTTTGGATTTGGTAACTGCCTGTAGGTACCTACCTACATACCTAATAAAAAAAATACTATGGATAAAATGTTGTTTTGTTTTTCATTAAAATCGTCATCCTAAAGAACAGAATTGCGCCTATATGCTTTATAAAAAAAACTCCTTACAACCCTTCACATTCTTAATTCAAATCTCACCGCGTTCCATTTCCGTCACAACACACTTCAAATTAAAACATAAATACAACTCGTTCCACAATCATAGACAACACAAAAAACGTCATCGAATCATCTCACTCCGTCGACACTAACAGTCGGGCCCAAGGAATTATTATATTTTATTATCCCACAAATTATGCCGCGGCTTGTGGGGTCCGCCAAGGTGTCGGTCCCGACACGTTTATATTACCCCTATTATGAAAAAAATATGTAAAAAATAAGCTCAAAAGGCACCCGGCATCGAAGGGCGCACACAGTAAGCTTTTACACAAATAATGCCGGTTTGAAAACGAAATCGCTGACTAATTGATTATTGTGAATGGCGCTTTATTAAATTGGAAATCAATGGGGTGTCATTAATTCGATTTTCGCTATGCTGGAAAATGCGTTGCCGATAGGAAAAAAAACAATTGAACTCGGAGGTGTTAAAAATAAGAACACTGAAATGAATCGACGATTAAAACTGACATAAGTTTATATTAAGAACTAGCTTCTGCCCGCGACTTCGTCCGCGTGAAATTTTACCCTCTCCCCCTTAGGGATTGAATTTCGAAAAATCCTTCCTTATTCCTTGTCTAGATTATAAAGGGAACCTCTGTGCAAAATTTCAGCTTTCTAGGTCCAAGGGTTTAGGCTGGGCGTTGATGAGTCAGTCAATCAGTCAGTCAGGACTTTTCATTTTATTTATATAGATTACAGAGCTGTCATTACACTATTACCTATACGTTTTCAATCGTTTAATGATGAAAAAAATGTACTTAACTGTTACAGTTTTGTTGGGGCAATTCTCAAAATTTAAGAACGTTCACGGACTGATCTCAGTCGCAATCTGCTAAGAATACCTCTATTTTTTTTTTACATTGATTGTCGCTGAGATAAGATTGCGACAGATTTTGAACGTTTTTAATTAAGGGAATCGGCCTTCAGAAATCTTATACATTAATTTCAGTCAAGCGTAGTTCCTACCTTAAAAATAAACACCATGAAACAAGTAGTGTTAAATAGAATGTCAGTACACGTCACCATAGTTAATTCTTGGCATTCGGCTGTAGCCGTAACGCCTTTGCTTCAGTTATTCCTCAAGGTGACTACTTGGGCTATTTTCAGGGCATAACTGCACATAGTTAATTTGGCATTCCAATTTCAAATTGGAATTCCTTTAGTTTATGGCCACTTAATTATGTTTAGCGGTGATTCGTTCTATTTATAAGTAGGTATAAAGAATATGCGTTAACAGACGAGACGAAGAGTGGCATTGCTTGAAACCATAGGAAAGTATACTGTTTGGTAACAGTTGTTTTGTTCTGTTTGCCTGTAATGTCCCGGGTATCGAGCTGCGCTAAGGAATGAGCTTGATCACCACACTGGCTCAGTCATGTGGGTAAGAGTTACGTGAGCAATTTGTGTTTGTGCTCGCAGAAAGCTGCAAGCTTTTTAGGGTTCCGTACCCAAAGGGTAAAAACGGGACCATATTACAAGACTTCACTGTCCGTCTGTCCATCTGTCACTAGGCTGTATCTCATGAACCGTGATAGTTTGTCTAGCTGTCACGGTGATAGCTAGACAGTTGAAATTTTCACAGATGATGTATTTCTGTTGCCGCTATAACAACAAATACTAAAAACAGAATAAAATAAATATTTAAGGGGGGCTCCCATACAACAAACGTGTTTTTTTTTGGCGTGTGGTACGGAACCCTTCGTGTGCGAGTCAGTTTTTTTTCTAAGCACATATTCTAATGGTAAGTGAAAATCGGTCTTTTCATCGCTGTCAGTCTATTCTGTAAAAATCTCACCGTTAAAACTATGGTTAAGTGAGCGTAAAGTGAGCTGTAAAATATAGTGTCAATACCTAGTATCAGATGGAATGACAACTCACTTTAAACTCACTTCACATAAGTTAGAATAACTCGGCACATGTGATGACTTTCTGGTACTTCGTAATAATCGTATTTCCAACGATTTCTTTATTATTTCTTTGTAATCATTGAAATGAATGGTTCTAAGGATAGACCAGGCTCTATTATTTATTTATATCCTTCATAAAATCCTTTGCAATCTTTGTGAATTTCTAACATCTGAATTAGTTTTTCAAATAAAACGTCAAACATTTAAAACATCACCTTAGTATTTAATCGCCTCCTTCAAATTAACCCTCTTAATTCTCGGCAGAGCAAGGTGCATACGTCCGACCTTGTCACACGTATGGCGACAAAGGAGGACAGGTGATCAGTCAGTTAATTTAATTACACTATCTGAGCGCCATCTCTGTCGGTGACGTAGCTTGGACGGCATTTTATATGTGTGTGTGTGTGTGTGACATTTTTTATTAGTAGACTCTTCAATCTTGTTCCCCCGACCCACCCCGTCGCATTGCATCGCCTGCCATGCCCGCGCTACCACTTCGTTTTTGCTAAGCGTTCTTTCTGACTTTATTTCTTTTTGCTCGTCTCCTAAGGATCCTAGTGATAGTAAATAGCCTATAGCCTTCCTCAAAAATTGGGCTATTAAAGGTAAACAATTTTTTTTTATCCGACCGGGGGTTCCAGAGTTTAGTGCGTTCAAACAAACTAACGAACTTTTTAGCTTTATTATTAGTATAGATAGATATTTATGACGTTAGGTATCTCAAATATAATTGTCTTATTGCCATTGTTTCATAAAACTTGCAAAATTATAAGTTACTGGCTCCTGACATACAAATAGGTACTCTAACTTTGCTCAGTCTACGTTCCACTTTTATTTCTGTAACCCTGTTTATCATCATCATTTATTTATTTCGGAACATAAAAGTCAATTTGTTAGTACCTACTGTGTGTAAAAATACCGTAAGAGAATATTTGACACTTGCTAAGAGAATATTTGACACTTGCTTGAACGTTCGAATGGAACACGCCGGCAATTATAACCAGCCTGTACTGCTAAAGGTAGGGCTACATAGATTACCTCTACAGTACTTACCACAACTTAAACACGAGTGTTAGTACATCCATAATAATTGTTAGTTACGAAGGTCTTAAAACTTTAAAGGGTTTACTATTATTATTTAATAACTGTGCTCTATATTAACTAGAGATTTTCAGTAGCAGTTTTTATTAGGACCCACTTATGATACATGTAGGTACAGTCACGAACACCAATATTTCAACACTTGGCAACTTAAAATTGCGATTTTTCACGAAATAACGAATGCAACGTTGAAATAAGACACTTTACACAAACCTATGGGTTCGAAAATACTTTGTTCGTAATAACATAAAATTTCATTCAAAACTGAAGGAGAAAATCGTCTTTGAATAAAGCCAAGTGTATACATACTTATGCTCGTGACTGTACAAAGTCAAAGTCAAATCATTTATTTCAAATAGGCACATTAAAGGCACTTTTGAACGTCAAAAAAAAACTAAATAGAAATGATTCTAGTCGCCCATTCCAAAAGGTAGTTTTCGTATGGAGAAGAATGGGCAAGAAACTCCACCGTTACTCTTTTAAAAATGTTTTACAAGGTCTTGTATACATAATAAAAATTATATGTGAACACGATGCACCCATAATAAAATTAGTCTACCACAAAAGGTAAAAAGAATTAAAAATTAAGCAATGACAGGTAAATCAAATAAGTGATAGATACATGGTGCTCACATATTTACAAGTTATTTAAAAAAAAAAAAAAAACACAGTCACGAACACCAATATGTCAACACTTGGCAACTTTAAATTGCGTTTTTTTCTCGAAATAACGAATACGACGTTGAAATACGACACTTTACATATACTTATGGGTTCGAAAATATTATGTTCCAACTAATATAATATTTCCTTCAAAAATAAAGGAGAAAATCGCCTTTGAATAAAGCCAAGTGATGATACTTCGGACAAGAATGACCAAATTAAATCCACAGTGGGTGATCCCTTGTATAAGTGCACTAAAAACAGCCGAAATCTGAGTAGGTGGCGAGAAATCATGAGGCAAATCACTTTAGCTCCTAGACAAGAAACTACACGAAGACCACGACTGCTCTGACAAGAGTGCTATATACCAAAAAGAAGGCTTTCAAGGCTTTTATTTATCTTTACGAACCACACGATATATAATTATAAAAAAACGTCCATAAAAGCTCTCATTCATGAAAATAAATTCAATTTAGTCTCCCCTTGCCATACAAAACCGCAACTCTATCATATAAACATTTCGAATGATTACAAAAGCACATTCTGCTCACCCTGTGATCGGCAGCGGGTCATTATTTAATAACCCCACATTTGACGGGTCCCGGACACCCCGAGTGCCGAATTATAGGCCTCTTTTTGTAAATAAACCGCCGGCTGATGCAGGATTATTTTTAATGAAACTGGTTGCAGCGACCGGCCTATAGCAGTTTAGTGTTGGCAAGGAAAAAATTCGATGAACCATAGTTTTTGGGAAAAAATAATTTTTGTTCCAATCTATCATTAGGTACATAGTTATTTGCAATGACTTGGTATTTCAGTAATTTGAAATCTTAAAAGCCAAATTATTAAAAGGGCAATAGTTAGTTAATAATACCAGCAACTGAATTATCTTTAAAAAATCCAGTCTTTTAGCTAAAATAATGCCCCAACACTAACCTCAATAAAATTCTCATCTCTTTTAGCCATAGACAATTTACTTTGTCGGCCTAACAGTCTATTTTTGGGCCGTTAGCACCTAAGCTGTTACCGAGAGTGACGGTAAAGACAACCTTGCAAGTTCTAAAGTGATGGCGTTTTAAGTTCCCATAAAAACATTCTAGCTCTAGCGGCTACACTTTGAAGTAAATTGCTAAATTGAATGGTGAAATTTAAGTAAAACTTGCAGTAATGTTTTATACGATTGATTCTCAACTGAAATATATTTTTCAGTTATCTTTAAAATAAAGATAAATAACGCTTGTGCCATATTAAGTTAATACTGCTAACAAAATTCTAAATCTATCACACCTAACACTCCTATTAACAAAAAAGTACCTATGTAGTAAAGTATAAGTGTGGGTGTGTGTGTGTGTGTGTGTGTGTGTAGTAAGTGTGTAGTGTGTGAATATAGTGAAAATAGTGTTTTTCTGGTAAAGTGCCAAAGCTATAATACTCAAGACAGAGATTAAAACAGAAGACGAACTAGCAGGGGATCGAGGAGGGGGGGTGGAGGGGGGTTCAGGGGATCAGACCGGAATAAATCTCATATACGTCTAGAGACTACTTTTTTATCTATTTCTGGCTAAACCTACTTAGGCATAGCAAAAAATATAGATTGGACTTATAACCCTTCCTATATAATGATCGAATTAAATCCTAGCATATTTGTTGCACCCATTTTAAATGGACTTTTCTCAACTAAAACATGACAATATAACGTTCCGCGCCATTAACCAACATTTTCCATAGACAATAGACATGACACCTTAACTTTTTTTCAGATATTGATTTAGATAACATAATCGATTCTAAAATCAATTGAATTAGTTTTTTTGTCCCTTTTAACGGACTAAAATAATTATATTATGTGTGTTTTCTAATAGGGTCGATGAGTATAGGGTCAGGTGGCCATTTTTTAATTGGCCCCTGTTTATATAAAAGGTGTTTGGTTTTTTTACTATCCATGTAGGGCCAGCGAAGGGTGGTGCCCTTTTTAGATGGGTACGTGTTAATTCTGGCACATGGGTACCTATATGGCCCTGTTATGTAATAAAATCTGAAATTATACACAAAAGCAAGGTTTACTTGCCCATAAGTAGGTATAACTTATAATATGTAAATTGTAAGCGGTCGCCTTTTCTACACAGTGAAAAGTTTTTATCAGCATGAAAAAAGCATCATAACTGTATTATTAATATACGAACCAAAATCTTAGAACATGGTGGAAGTTAGACAAGAATAACCCTTAAAATGAAATGTCCACAAACAGTGTGCCCTGTGAGCTCTTTCTTATAACCGCCAATATGTTTTATCATAAGCTAGCCGGATTTACATTACTGTGTTATGTTGTGTCGTGACGCAGAATACACCAATCAAACGATTCTGTACGGGACTACGTCAAAATCACAAAGAGTTTTGATTGGCTAAAACTGCGTCAGAAAGCGACACAACACAGTAATGTAAATCCGGCTTTAGTTACTACATCATGCAATTATCTACTATATTTATAGTCATACTAGTACTATTACTAAGTAAAGTCCTATGGTTTAAACTAAAGTCATTTGTAGGTCGTCAGATGTAGCACTTAATCTTGCTGAAATATTGCGAACCGACAGGCCTAAAGTAGGTAAGTTAGTTAGCAACATTGCTGAATCGTTGACCGCTTTGTGACCCTGGCGGGCACTCGGACACCGCGTTTACTTACTACAAAATTGTTCAGAAGGTCCATTTTATACATTCATACACATACGAGTATATATAAAATTCAAAGTCCTGACTGACTGATATATCAACGCACAGCCTAAACTGCTGGTCCTAGAGACATGAAATTTGGAGACGTGTTCTTTGTGAAGACTAGGTATCCAATAAGAAAGGGTTTTTCGAAATTCCACCCCTAAGAGGGTGAATGGGGTAGGGTGAATTTTCACGCGGACGAAGTCGCGGGCAGAAGCTAGTTCATACATAAATTCACGCCTTTATCCCATTGGTGTAGGCGGAAACTATACAGAGTTCCAGCTGCTACGATCCATTTGAACTTCACACACAAACAAAAATATGTCCACAGCACGATTGGTGGATCTTACTGGGCAGTGTATTGCTTACTTTGACGTTCTATAAGAAGGACACAAAACAGCGTCACTGAAAATAAATTGTACAGTCACGAGCATAAGTACGATTTTCTCCTTTAGTTTTGAATGAAATTTTATGTTATTACGAACAAAGTAATTTCGAACCCATAGGTTTGTGTAAAGTGTCTTATTTCAACGTTGCATTCGTTATTTTACGAACAAATCGCAATTGAAAGTTGCCAAGTGTTGACATATTAGTGCTCGTGACTGTACTTACCCTGTCACCCACATATAGGAGAACAGCTTGTAGATTTTGGATTTAACCAAGCCTGCGCAAGTTACTACTGTGGAAGTCCCTACTGTGTGCCTATTGGAGAATTCTATTCTATCTGAGAATAAGAAAATTAAAAGGAATCCTCCAAAGACTTTTATCCAAGAAGTTTTATTAAATACTGTTTCGTGTTTTATACACCACCAATTTTATCCATGAAACTCATCGCTCCTTATCAAAGCTGTCAGGACTTTGTTTTCTGCATTAACTATATATGTGCTTAGAGGTCCTCAGTCAGCCTTCCTACTTGTTACCGCCATGTATATGCTAGGTGGCTGACAAAACGCCCCGACACACAGAGCATTGTCTTCCATAGGTACGTCAAGTATTCGAAATTAAGTTTCCTATTGTTAGACCCCGATGAAGTGGCATTCGTCAGACGTTCGTATGACTGGAATAATTGAACGCATGGAAGTAACAGTTGAACGTAAATATTAGTGCTTATTCTGCTGTCATCTCCGTGTGACGTCAGATTGCTGTCCAGCACCCTAACTGCGTAACACAATATCAATCGGAATCTGAATCATTTTGAAGCAAATTGCTAATCCATTGCTTCATAAGTTCGAAATATTTGCCTGCTCAACACTTAAATAACGCAATGAATGTTGTCGAACTGTCAAAATGAAACCCATTCCGATTAATGTGTTACGCAATGGCCCCGCTGTTAAACGTAGCGAATTATTAATTATTACTCGGGTGTTCATTTATATCTTAACTAGCAGTGCCCCCAAGGTTTCACCCGCATAAGTTTCGATGCCGTGGAAATATCGGGATAAAAAGTATCCTATATGTTAATCCTGGTTATAAACTATCTGTGTGCCAAATTTCATCTAAATCCGTTAAGTAGTTTTTGCGTGAAAGAGCAACAAACATCTATCCATCCACATAAACTTTCACGTTTATAATTAAAATGGTTCTCAAACAATACTAGAAAGTCATTTAAATGAAGTGGAGACTATCACTGGCCTGACAGGCTGCCATATACAGTGTGATTCTTCATAATGTGCACATATCGAAATGAAGGAAACTAAGCTTAATTTTATCGACGGAAAAAATATCTAAAAAAATCTAAAAAAAAAATTTTTGTAGCATTTTTAATTATTTTTTTCCGCTGCTGTGACCCCTGTGTAAACAATCGCCCCTCAATTGAGAATTATGGTTTTTATAAACAAAAATCTGATATTTTTTCATACATTTTTACAATAATTGTTTAATTACTCAATAAAAGCCCGATTACCTACCCTTTTTGATTACTTTAAATTATCCTCCATCGTATCAGATTTCTAAACGTAAAAATACCATGTTTATAACTCAATCACAACATTTCCTATCAACTGTTAAAGAAAGGCCTTGCAATCACCATACTTTAGCAGGTAAAGATCGTATATAAAGATCGAATATTTTTTTATTTTTTCAAATATTTTTTCCGTCGATAAAATTAAGCTATAGTATCCCTCATTTCGTTATGTGCACATTATGAAGACTCACACTGTATTATTGTCACTGAAAATATTTTTTCCCCCAAATGTCTGCAACGGTGCCCAATGAACGGCGAACCCAGGCAGGCACTTTACTTTGGGTAAGTTTTTAATTTCATCACCACTGGTTCTCAAGACGGTAGAGGATAAACATCATGAGGAAACCGGCATGTCCTAGTACACTCCCTCTCACTGAGAGGAGGCCTATGCCCCAGCAGTGGGAACATTATGCTTATGTCTGCAATGGAGTAAAAACTATGACTAACAAGCAGTATTTATACAGTTTTCTCACAGAAGTAGATACCTAATTATAGTGTTAATTAAATAGGTACTAAATGTCCTGTTGCAATTTATTACAAAATAGGTAGATGGCTTTTTTTTTTTTTGTGGATGGGAAATCATCAAATGACCCCTCCCGCTCTGGGTGGAGCGGAAGGGAGTGTCAGACTCTTACTGACTAAAACCCACCCGTGTTCCTTCCTTAGCCCTTTATGTTCCGGGCTAGCGGTAACCCTTTCTGACAATTCCGCTGACCCGGCAGGCTTCGGCCCTAAGGGGGGCCCCCTTAGGGTCGAAGCCTGCCGGGTCTCTTCGATGCTGACATCTCTTTGAGGCGCGCGTGGAACACGTACGCGCCGTCCGGCACGGGCCTGGTCCTGATCGGACGGTGAGGTAAGATGGCTTGCAATGTTATTTTAATTTGATGATTAATAAACGTGACACATTCGACTAAACCGCTAATTTTATGTATACAATCTGCATACATAAATTATAAGTGATACCCAATAAGGTCCACACTTTACGTTCAACACTACCAACAAATCTTAAAACAATGGCAGTTTGTCAAAAGACTAACCATCTATTTCGTTGCTATAAAGGGTAATATAATGGCAACATTACTTACATCAAACGAGGGTTATACCTTATATACTAAATTATAATTAATATACATAAAATTAAATGTAAGCACGCATTTCTCATGATTTATAATTCGAACATCCGTTTTGAGTCGTTGACTTCAAGATTAACCGCAGATAGATGTGAAGATATGTACTCGTACAATATACGTGGGTACGTACCCATGTATTGTGCATTTCTGCCTATTTGCACGAAAAAGTGCGCACGTCTAATTGGATGTGAAGAGCACGCGTTTTTATTGTTCGAAACGATGAATGGCAACTTTATGTTTATCTCGATTTAATGCCTAGACGACTACTGCGAGGAGGTGCTAAGAAAAGAAATTACGTTGTTAAGATTTGAAAATGGTGCGAGTCGGTAGGTTCTTATACTTTTACAGGCTAATGAAGACTGTTATATAGAGGTCTTTGACTGGTAAAACAATGCTTTAAAAAATAAGTGAGAGTAGGTAATAAAAAATTATGCTAACTAGCAGATTAGTCAAAAACAACTGACTTTTGAAATACTTAACCAAACCTTGTTTAGTTTCCATTAGTTGGGGTTTATTATTATGTATGTATACCACAATATCATAGTACCTACAGTGCTTAGATATAAGACCAGCCCCACTGATCTAGTGTAATTTTCTAGATAATTAATTGCCCCTAATTCTGGACAACAACAACTTCATGGTATATATAAGTACCTACAACATAAACATTAAGAACGTTTTGCATAACTTTACGCTCATATGGCCCCTCAATTGCGATATAATTAAAAAAATGCAACACAAAAGCCTCCGCCTCTTTTAATTTATTTAAAATTGTATAAAATTGGATTGCTTTTCATTAAATAATTGAGCCACAACACTGAGTGTGATCCTGTTATTAGCATCACAAGGACTTTCAGAGGCCCTGGCCTGATCAAAAGACCATTATAATCGCATTCTTCACTTTCCAAAAGTTTTGTATGAACAGCAATACGGTCACGACTTACCATAATCATTATTATAACACGCAAGCCATTTTCATTCAAAAACGAGCATAATAAAATTCCTTCATTGGTTGGTAATATCGTCCCAATCGGTATTGACAGCATTTAAAAAAGGAACAAAAACTGTATCGAACAAAAGATAATTCAATTGTGTCGATATCAATTTTTTTTTCTTTTTTTTTTCTTTCTCGTAATTTTTGCTCTTTAATTATGCTTATTATCGAAGTCACGATTTTATTTAATTAGTTTATTGGTGTATGGATTTTTTTAGTTGCGGAAAATCTATTGTATGAAAGTAATGTTGTGAAGGAAATAATTATTTCGCAATACCTAGCATAATTTGAATCTGTGCGTGCGAAGTTGTAGGCAAAGGCACAATAATTTTATTATAGCCTATTGTGTTGTGATTGCAGACCTAGTTTTTTTTTAAATTATTCGCTAATAACAGCCCAACGATGTATTATTTTTCAGACTAGTAAAGTGTTACGTTAAAGCTGGTTCTGAAAATTAATTTAACTATTAAATTTATATACAGTATACACACATAATAATATATAACAGACAAGGAGAAAGGGACAGAAATATAATATATACGTACAAAGATGATGCTCATTTTTAAAGAAATCTCTTCCAGCATGACCACGACAGGAGAGTAGATAAAAAGAGACGTAGACAACGTGCATATGAGAAGAAGGGAAAACAAAATATGTACATAAAATCAAAAACTATAGGTAACAAAGAAATTTCAGTCGTACCTTTACATAGCAGAATAAATTACATAAAAATATAAAATTCATTCAAATACAATCTTATACGTAAGAACCTATAAGTTTACCCTATTACGCCATGAAAAACTGAAGGCAATAGGAAAATCTACGCAATAACAATTTAATTTACGTCCAACGCCGTGTATGTTTACACTGTTTCCATCGTCACGGTGCTGATAAAGCAATCTATTAGCGCCAATTTTTCACACACGATAACGTCGATAAGCGAGCGTCGCAATCCACTTAATTGAATTATGTTTACATGTTCTATGTGACGTCATGACGTCGTGTCGCTCCGCGGCCTCCCATTGGTCCGTTTGAATTAGAACAATGGCGGACATGCAACGTTATTAGCGTAACGTTTTAATATTACAAAGTTGTTAATGAGAACACGAGTACCTATTGATAAGCTTTTTCTTGTTTGTGTTTGTAATAATTAAAATAGGCTTTATCGTCTTTAGTGCGAACGGAAATTGGAGGTGTTTTAATTATTTTATGTGGTGATTTTTAGGTTAGCCAAAATGGCGCTGAAAATTCGTCCCTGACCTTCAACTAAGTGCCAATTTCAACTTAAATGTCAAACTTGCTTAACGCTTTTATGTTCATAGTTCTACCTACAATAATCAAATTAGGAGATTTTATCACATCAAATTATTATCAAACTACATTAAAGTTTCTCAAATCATTCCTATCTTAATGGTCCATTTGAAACCCTGATGAATGTGCCACGTTCAAATGACAACAAAAATGTTTTGCGAAATCAAAGCTCAACCGTAACCCGTTTCTAAATCCGACACTTTAATACACCGTGTCGCTTTGTGTTGAGACTACGAGGAATTTGAAGCACAGTGTTAAGAAATCGTTGGTAATGTTCGTAGTTGGAATACAGTGATGTAGGGCTATTGCGTTTTGTAACACAAACCGCATTCAATCTTAGAGTAGGAAGCCGCTGAGCAATTTAAATATTTGACAGCCTATTAGTTTCTGAATTAGTTGAACATCTTACTTGCCTAAGACCTCATTAGTAATTCCGTTTAGAGTACAATTTAATTTAGCTTTTCTATTAATCATTTTAGAGTAGGTCGACTGTCTTTTACGTAGGTATTTCTTGATTTATAATTCTGTGGTACGGAAACTGTACTGTCATTAAAACAGTGATTAAAAGGTTCCGCTGAATTAATTGATTTTATGGCTTCGTTACAGTATTGCGGAGGTGAACGTGTGTCAAACACTGATTGCCTATAAAACGAATTTTAAACTAAACCTCGGCATAATCAGCCTATAATGTTCCCACTGCTGGGACACAGGCCTCCTCTCGGTGAGAGGGACTGGGCCGTAATCCACCACGCGAACCCAGTGCGGGTTGTTAGATGTCACATGTCTTCGAATTTTTGGTTCTAGGACATACCGGTTTCCTTACGATGTTTTTCTTCACCGTTTTGAGAGCAGTGGTGATGAAATAATTAAATAATTTACACAAAGTAAAGCAACTGTCTGGGTTTGAACCTACGACTTACAAATCGTAAGTCGCGACTGTTACCACTGGACCACCACTGCACTCAAACTAAACCTCACTTATCTTAATTCCAAATATAAAATCACTTCATTAATAAAGTTCGTTCAGATTATTTCAAAAGTGGTCATAATAATCAAAACAAACAATAAAAAAAAACAAATGTAAATCGAAACGCACACACTGGTACAGTCAGCGACAAAAGACTATTAACACTTCAGTTTTTTAACCTGGATTATTTGACTAAACAATTGACCAAAATCGGAACAAAGGTAAAAATAAGAGAATATTAACTCTTTAAATATCATAAATATGAAATACAATGTATGTATCAAATAATTTTGTGTCAATTTACATAATGTGTAAAGTTTAACAGTGTTCGACTGTACAATTTCCCACACACACATAAGCAATAAGTATGTAAGTAAGGCTGGTGGCACAAATCACAATAAACAGTCGATTTGCTCGATACAATAACCGCTTGGTACAAACGCTGGCTATAAATAAGCTATTGTTGTTCTAATCCTGCGTTGACTAATCGAATGCCTGCACTTAAAACAGGCTTACGGGTAATCAGCGGTAATAATAGCAGTCGGTTTAATTAAACATGGTGGCAGCGATCGTTTGGTCCAATGTGTGTTTTGTTTCAGAATGTTTAGGGTCCGAACAGACGTACCACAACCACACCACAACGACACCATGTAGATGGGCATAATCAGCAAATAATGTTCCCACTGCTGGGACACAGGCCTTCTCTCGGTGAGAGGGAGTGGGCTATAAATCTACCACGGGGGCCCAATGCTTGTTGTTAGATGTCACATATCTTCGAGTTTTGGGTTCTAGGACATGACGGTTTCCTCAGGATGTTTTCCTTCACAGTAGTTTTGATGAAATTATTTACAGAAAGCAAAGCGCCTGCAACTTACGAGTTGTAGGTTTTGGGTTCGAATCCACGAACCCAAAACATACAACTCGTAAGTTGGGGCCGTTACCACTGGGCCACCATTGCTCAACGTAACCACTGCGTGCCCACATTTTGTCGTTGCGATGTGGTGTGGTCGTGGTACGTGTGAAAGAGCCCTTAGATGACTATTAATAGTCAGGCGAATTGAGTAACTAACTAGCGAAGGCATTGTTCCTCCAGATTTAGTTCGGCGAGCTAGACTTAATCCTGGTTGTGACGTGTGTTTGAATTCAGAATGACGCTGGTTTCAATTCTTTGACGGATTCTTGCCAGCCATTGTTTTTATACTGAGACTCATGTCATCATCTGCCTAGCCTTTTCAACTATGTTAGGGTCGGCTTCCAGTCTAACCGGATGCAGCTGAATACCAGTATATTACATGGAGTGACTGCCTATCTGACCCTTGGTAAGACTGGTTGTCAGACTTTCGGGCTACTGACGACCCGTAGCGACTGTCTAAGATCCAGACCAACGGCTTAACGTGCTTTCCGAGACACGGAGAGGTTTTGGTATGTAAAGATGGTCACCCATCCATACCAACCGCGGCAAGCGTAGCCTAACCTGATTGAGCGATCCGACACCCGGCGATTTGACCCGTGCGGCTGTTATTACTTAGCCACAAGCCCCTCATTGAGACTCGTGTGTCTTATACAATATTTTTCAATGATCTAGCTTATCGTGGAAAACTGTCATCCATAAATACAACGAAATGTTACTCGATAAATCGTAGCAGCGAATACGACGCTCAATACAAATTGTTCAGGCATATTTGAACTGTACCGATTCTATGTTAGTTTTTCTGAAAAAACTGTAGAGTGTAGCATCTCATCGGTCCCGCTACGACAAACGGACCTGCACGCGTAGCATGACGACATTTTGTCGACGGAAGAATAGACAAAATGACACATTGCCATGCTTAGACGCGTAGAATGCGTACAAATATTTCTACAATCTGTCATTTTGTCTATTCTTCCGTCGACATAACCCATTTCTACGGCGGTCATGCTACGCGTGCTGCTACGCCGATAGATAAGTGATCGCAATTTCTATAATGTTTATTTGTACGCGAATATTGCCGAAGTTTTGATCACCTACGGAAAGTTTCAGGGTGGCCATTAGAAACACACCTCAAACACCTTTCGCCGCCCGCCTCAGGACCTCTCATTTCTCAACTCCCAATATTAGCTCAATTTAAACATCATTCGTTCGCAAAACAAGTAATGATAGCTAATTTTATTGATGTTCGTTCAGAGTTACAATTTAAATACTTATCGTTTGGAACAGCAGATGTAATGACGGTAATGGCCGCCGATTAGTTACGTTATCGACCACCGGCGGCGCCACGCGCGGCCCGACCGGTTCTTCAGTGTAGGGCTTTATGAAATGCTTTTAGTTCGCTCACATATGGATTAAATGGTGGTTTATAGAGGTATCTAGAGCATGTAGCATTATGTAATGGTTCTCAGTAACCTGTCAGCAATTGGTATAAATCTCTAGGAGGCATAGAGGTTTGCTTAGATGTATTTGTATCGAACTGTATGCATGACAATAAAAAAGATCAGACTTCAGATGAAGGGGCAGTAAAACATTACGTAAAGCAATGTACCTATACCTGAAATATAACTAGACAAGAGATTAATGTCGTAAATAATACATTTAATTGACTTAATTAAATAGGAAGACACAACAGAGAGATCGTATCTAATGGGGTTCTGGGTCGTCTTACCCACAACTATAGAGGCAAAAGTAAAATTCTGTATTGAGAATATAACCAATCGACATATAATTATAGACTAATATATAAAGAGAAAGAGAGAGAGAGTTTGTTTGTTATGCTGTCACGCTAAAACAGCTTAACGGATTTGGATGAAACTTGACACATGGCTAGACCATGACCTGGATTAGGACATAGGGTACTTTTTATCCCGATATTCTTACGGGATCAAGACTTCATCATCATTCTCCTGCCCTTATCCCAATATATTTAGGGTCTGCGCAACATGACTTTTTCTTCCATACTTTTCGTCTGTTGTCATCTCGGTAGTCACACTCTTTCTGACCATGCCATCATTCACACAGTCCATCCATCGTTTCTTTGGGATCAAGACTTATCGCGGGTGAAACCGCGTGGCGCAGCTAGTACTATATACATACAGCACCATTGACGCCAGCACGTAGAAATGTGCACTGAAACGCCATTAAACATTGAAATAGAGACGTTATAGAGTTCCATAATGAATAATTGATTAAGTACGACCATTGCTCTGTTGAGAAGTTACACATTGTTTTAAAGTTTTAACACAATGTTATGTTATTCTAAGTTCAAGTGTTTATGGCTGTGCTTCGAAGGGAGAATGCTTTGCAGTTTAAGTTTATAAATATTTGCTTCAAAAGTTGTCGCTTTAAGGTAATGACGTCATTAATGGGACGTTTCTTACCTCATACTCATAACTTTGTTGGTCAACGAATGTCTTGGAATGGCCATATTATAGCTAGATAGCTCAATACTCAATCATTTATTGCATTCCACAATTTATATGCTTAGGAAACCAGAGTGCGTGTCTGACCAGATGTATGAACGTAAACGAAGCAAAAGAAGTATGTAAGTAGCAGGTGGCTTTCTGTAGTTTCTGCCTACCCTCATGGGAAGAAGGCGTAAGTTTATGTATGTATTTGTATGATTATGCATTATCACATAAGTTCTGGGGTTCCACTACAATGAAATCAAGATAGGCGACATGAATAAATTTCTGTGATATCAAGCAAAATGGACGTTTCCGTTTCCTTATCCATTGTAGTGTGTTTTTGATCCAGGACAGGAATGGAATTCATCTCTGGTCAATTTTCTGGTCAGGTTTCACTGATTTTATTTCAGTAACTTAATTAACCTAACATCATCTTTTGGTCAAACGTTTTTGATTTACCTTAATGTTGTATTCCTGTACATATTTGTTTGCAGCGATCTAACACGTGCTCAGGATTCAACAACATTAAGACATCTTCAAGAGCAATACTGGCCCAGTAGATCAGTGGTGGCCCAGCAGTAAAGGCCCCGACTTACGAGTTGTGGGTTCGAACCCGGAAGTGGAATTAGGCGCGTTACTTTGTGTAATTTATTTCATCACCACTGCTCTCAAAACAGCGAAGGATAATATAGTGAGGAAACCGGTATATCTTAGAACTAAAACTTCGAAAACATGTGACATCTACTCTCTCCCTTTCAAAAAGAGAGGAGGCCTGTGTCCCAGCAGTGGGAAAACTATAGGCTGATTATCAAGACATCTTCAGACACTCAGACATACTCTCGCTCGAAATTAGTAAAGCCTATTTTAAAAAAAACAATTCTACCTAAACAAAAGACCCCGAATCTCCGTAACAACAGTAGTCGACACTATCATAGTAGAAACGCGTGTTTCAGCCGAATCGATTATAGTTTATAATTACCGTATGGCCACGGGCGAGGATCTCCGAGCCCCGACACATCTCAAGCGATGTGATCTCATTCGCTACATTTTATATTTCGGTAACACCGTTTACAGCGCGCCGCCATTGTAAAGGATTTTATTTACGTTTCTGCTAATAAATACTGCGCGCCAAAACTAAGATTACAGACGTTACCCAAAAAGCCGCTAAACTTAAGTGGGACTGGGCCGGACATGTTTGCCGCATGTCAGATGACAATTGGGCTAAGAGAACCACCGATTGGGTCCCACTAAACGCACGACGACATCGCGGCAGGCCAAGGCGAAGATGGCGGGACGAGCTTGACTCCTACCGTAGGGACTGGCCGGCACTAGCAAGAGACAGAATTGTGTGGAAAAGGGAGAGGGAGGCCTTTGCCCTGCAGTGGGACAGTACAGGCTAGTTAGATTAGATAGATTAGATTCTGCTAATTAATAGTGCTGAGAGTGGCTTAGAAAAAAATGGTGGAAAGAATTCGTTGAGATTTCAAGTGAACTTTTTTATAGGCTTAATCCATTCTAGCGTATCATTTACAACATCTCCTATATATTATATATCTACTGCTGATCACGGACCACTTTGAAGGTTCCCAAGATAAAACTCAAAAGATTTATTTCAATTAAACCATTTGCAGACACTTTTGAATTGTCGAGGAGTTGGTCAGTCAGAAAGATGAAGCTTATAGTTGCCCATTGCGAAGCCGAGTAGATTCCATAGAATAGGTACCCATTCTTCCTCTCCCAACATCAAATTAAGGTGTCCCTAATTCCCGGTATCATAAAACCTATGAGCACTTAATACTTTGCCTTAATCTGCTTCACATAAATTAGGAATATCTTCTTTCTATAAGACTGCCACAAACCCTTCCACTCTTTCCACCCACTTTTATTTAAGATCAATCACCATTAACTGAAATCCAAACAGTATTCTCCACTTCAAACTATCTGAAATTCTCAACATTGCTCCCTGTTGAATTGATAAATCACGGGCACACTCAATCCATCCAATCGGGACGCGCGACTCACGCGCAGCCTGCGTTAGATTGAGCCATTTCATCGCCGCCCGAGGTTCGATCTTATCTGTAGGGTCCTGATGTTCACTTATTTTGATACCATAACCTCTCATTATGGATTGGAAGCGCTCCGGCTGACGCACAGATACATTCCTATGTAATTGTGGGATTTTTGTGCTCATTATGGGTTTTTAATAGATGGTCTAGACTGCGTTTAGTGTTTATGGAATTCAAAATAAGGATAATTTTTTTTCGGGAATGCAGGATATATGATTTCAAATTGATGAGAATCTGTATTAGATTAACTTATTTCGCGAAGTAGTTTTAAAATGAAAGGATACAGAGATGTTCATGCTAAATGATAGTAAAATAGGAAACCAAGGCTGGAAGTCTTAAATATATAAACTGAATGTAAGAGATGTAGGATTTAATGTATAAAATAACAATTTGGAAAAGCAGAAGGCGCGGTTGATTGTGAATTCCAATAACAGGCTCAGCCTGCTGATAGCAAGAAGTTTAAATCTAAAGTATTATCGTTTATTTAACAACAAACAGTCAAGTCGAACATTAATATCCTTCTTACAATGCAATATAACCTTGAACCCTCATAACATGATGTCTTTCATGATCTTTAAGCCTCTTTAGAACGCGCGGCAAAAAAATTTATACCCATCATTTTTGCAGAACAAAACTAAATACGAACAATCCCATCCATCTGATTAACCTACATATACCTATCATCATGATTTATACCTTCAATCGTCTGTCTGTTACCAATCTGAGCCCTTTAAGCTTTATCAAAAAGATCCGAAAGGAAACCAGAACCATATCTAAAAATATCAGAACCAAGCGAATTGAAACTTTATTGTTGAGGCTTTAAAGCATTGATGGGTGGTAATGATAAGTTGGTCAAGTAGATGAGAGAAGCTGTGTCGAATTGGTAGGAAATCGAGCTTAGTGTCAACAGTTAACGGCGATCCTGGTAAATGGCACTTGGTAGGGTGGTACAATGAAAGCGACTCTTTGTTCTTCAGTCCGGAGTTACACGCGTTTTCTAGTAAACGCTAAAGAATTGAACGCCTGTTCACGGTAACCGTTTTGTAATTCTTTGCATAGTTACGTTTCGTTGGTGTCATTGTTTGTTGTGTTTTGTTGTTTGCTTTTTGTTGTGGGTTGTTATTAGATTCTTGTTATGCACTTGAATAACCTATAACGATGTCTGCACTATCTACATACTTAAATTTTTTTCTCAGTGTATATAGTATAATTTTAGCTGTAGAATTTTCTTATCTATTCTTTCTTAGTCATTAGAACCCACGGATTTAGAACACTTTGGTCGTCATCAAAGTAACACTATTTGACTTTACCAATTTGTTTTATCTTATAAAATCCGTACTGTTACATAAACCTTAGTCTATCTCTTCAACCTTTTTCCTCCTGTGACCTTATGTGTTTGAACTACTCTGGACCTATCCTCCGCCCACTCCAATAAGATTCCTGCAGCGACATCTGAAGACCGAAACACATCAAGAACCGTATCGAGTGACCCTAACAAAGGCTTACTAATTGCCTCGCCATCTCGCGGTGAAATTAATCAATCGTAGCTCGCTGTGTACCTGCCTAATATAAACTTCGCGGGCGGCTCACTTTGAAGTCGCGCGCTCTCCAATTAGCGCTCGCCGCCGCCTTTGGCGTTCGCCGCCTGCTTTGAGCCGGCCGCTGTCGGGCATCTCGCTCGTGTGGCGCATGCCGTCTCGCTCTAACACCCCTCCCGTCAGTCGGTGCCATTTCGTTTTATACTTCTTGGTTTAAAAGCCTGATTCGTTGGAGGTGTAAGGTTTTAAGGTTTTGAGGTGACTAGGGATTACTGCATTTTAGCAGGATGTGTTTTAGATTGAATTTGCTGTTTGCGCTCAATTAGAATTTGTTTCTGAGATAAGTTTCGTTCAGTTTTCTTAACAACATTGTAGAAATACCTGCTTTAGTAATTAACTTTATGACATAGGTGTCATTGCCCGGTTCTTACATTTTAAACTAAGAACTAACTGGAATCCTCTTTTATCACTTTTTAGCTCATTCATTTTATCTTTATTAAAATTTAATATTTCTTTGAAAATTATGGAAAAAATCACTTTTATGCCGGAAACGAGCAATTTCTACAATTACGAACGCATAAAAGGTTATTGGTAACTTAAATACCCGATTTTATGAATGGGCCGTCGGCGGCGGGCGACGCGACCCCAGGTTCGATTCCCGTGCGATCCAATCTTCTTGTTTCACACAACCACGACGAATCTTAGACGTGTGTGGCGATTAGCTCCGGAACCTTCTAATACCTGAACAGAACAGCCGTTATGAGATTTAGAGAACATTTTAAAAGTCATTTGTTGTTTATTTTACGAAGTTGGTACACCTACCTACACCTTTACGACGTTGCCGACCGCGGGATGCGCAGGGTGACCTGTCTTGAACACCCTGTATTTTTTGACCGACGACGCCGACGGCGAAAAAGAAACTAAAGGATTATGCGTAATTTTGTATCTAACTTAAATTGTAACTGTGATAAACGAAATCTATTAGATATTTTTAATGAAAGCTTTTTGCCAATTAAGTATAACATAAAATCGCGCTTGTAAACCCCGAAAGGTTAGGCAGGGGTGTTTCCGTAGTAGATACACTACCACCACCCTTATTAATGGGTGATAGCTATATAAACTTTTGCCCGTGATTGATATGTCATACCTACTTATAGGTAAAGGCATTTTCTCCTGAAAATGACGTAGCAATGCTAAGCTTGGCTACCAACTTCGCCATGAAGCACTAAAAAGAGAACACTATGTTCCAAACTTCTACATTCTTTACGTCGGCACCACAAAGGCTTAGGGGTTAAATATCATTTGCACTAAGTCGACTTTGCACTTAGAATTTGGCTTAGAATTCTCAAGAAAAGCTGTTTCTCGTAATAAATTCAAATTGTTTCCATGCTAAAGCATTGGCTACGGCAATTGCCTCAAACAGTCCACCAGGGAAACGGACTAGTACCTATGGAAATTTTTGAAAGGTCTGGACTAACAACTTGGCTCTAATTATGCACTGTTGTTTTACATGGCTGTTCTAAGTTATTGCTATGAGTGCAAAATTGCTTAGCTTTACCTAAAGCTAAGCAATTTTGCTACACGCTAAACGTTGTGTAAGCTGCCTGCATTATTTTGGTAACCGTAACTCTGAAAATTAGTCCTAAACGAACAAACGTATAATTTTCAATGACAATGTGGCAGCTATATACAAATTTGTTTTTGTCGGCATCTCTTAAAGGTGAACGGTAGAAAAAGCCTATGAAATTTAGTCCGCCTTTGTATATTTGTGTACTTACTTAAAGTATTAAATAAATAAATAAGTATTAAGAAGAAGTGTGTGAAATGAAAATGACGAAAGAAAAACTAAAGATTTTCATTTTAGAGCGTCTTAATTCAAGTTTATTTGTCTGCAAGCGAAATAATTTCGCGCACTGTTGTTTAGCCGTCGGCAAATTGAAATGTTTCTAGACACATTTTAGTCACAGAATTATTAGCTCTGTACGTGCAATAATATTTCATAGCAGAATCGAATTCGTGAAATTCTATTTCCTTAAAAAAAATGCAAATAGATAATTTAGAATGGTAAAACTTTTAAGAAAATTTGCACTTTCTAGAAAAACAATCGTTTACGGTATTAAGACCAAAAACAATGTAAGAGCTCGAAACCTATTCAAACTTGTCAGCTTACAATATAGGTAGGCAAAACAAAAGAATGAAAGTGAAAAGCTAAAAACAAATGACAAACGAACATAATATTAAAACTCACAGCTAAAGGGCCCACCCGCGCCTCAATAAATCTTGCCAGTATCACTTTTATTTTGCATAAATAAAACTAAATTATAACAGCCCTTTGCATCGACCAGTAGCCGCCAGATAATATTGTAACCAATAACAAAAACAAAAAGTAAAAAAACGTGTAAATGTTAAGAGAAAAAAGGATGTATATCAAAGAAGAGCCGCGGTCACGTACAGCGTTATGACGAACAGCGGGTGTTAGTGCTGCCTGGCGAGAAATTAAAAAAAATGCTCGATTAAAATCCAAATGAAATCGAATAGATTTACGAGATTTCAATTCTATAAAAAGTAGAACGAATTCGCTAATCTTAGTCCGACGAACATGCCGGTAGTTTTTGAACTGTATATAGGTACATTAATCCTTATTGCGTTAAGTAATTTATTAGTTGCGTGTCCCATTAACCTATTAACAATAAAAATTTATAAGCAACGTAATAAATGTCTCACAACTCATAGCTACTGGACTTTGTTGGCTGAGATTGAACATATTTTTTCTAATAAAGATGCAGTGTCGATTTTATTAAAGTAAATCTAATTTACTGCATTGGAAAACCGGTTGAAATAGTCCCATAGTTCCCTAGTTCTGTGCTAGGATAGTTGTGTAGCAATTAGTGGTCGATATCGTAGTTAACTTTCGATTTTACTAATACGCGTGACACGTAGGTTGTTGAAGCTCATCGACGGCACACGCTTTTATGCGGGACCATTCACTGTATCAATTCATTTATAACAGTTGTCCATTGTCATCGACACAAATTAAACGTTATTACAGCGCTATAATGCAATTAATATTTTGTGGCGTGAGTAATAAATACGTCTGGCGATGACATAGACGACTATATATTGACGCTTTATATACTTTGTCTAATGCACAATATTGTTAGTAGAAATACATTTATGGACAAGCTGGACTTCAAAGTATTCTGAGCCCTGTTGCTGTGTCATAATTAACTATAGATACCTCTCACATTATCTGAGAATCTTGATATTAAACTCTTTTGTAATTAAAAGCATCTTGTCACAAGATATTTTTATGAATCTCCAACAGACAAACATTAAACTATGTCCTTCAACGTCCTTTCTCCGAAACTCATCATCTTTATAACACCCTTATCATCCCAATAAACTCCGCATCAATCCATTAAAGAAACATCTCGAGAGTTGAGACATCGCTTGGCGGCTCCACTGCTCCAGCCGGCGGCTGCCATAACACCATTGTGTCGAGCCATTCATGACACCCACTCACTTGCTGTAGCTTTCCATTGATGCCGACACAACGTTCAATAGAGAAATGGAAACAGAACTATTATTGCGAAAATGTCACTGATTTGAAAGAGATTACTCTAAATGTGTTCATAAATGCGAGAGGTTTTGGTTTAAAAAATTAAGAAAAGTGTGAATTCATTAGAGATTAAGATTAATAAGAACACCCACACTTATGATTATGACTAACACCTAAAACACGAAGCCGCACAAGGGCGGTATTAAGCAATTAGAATATTTCAAAACGCATTCCTGGTCCTTCCGTACGCCAGTGGCGAAGCGCCCGGTTCTTTGTGAAGTGCCGCTGCTATTAAAGAGCGATTAACCCGACCGTCGGGCAGTCGGGTCGGCCGAGACTATCTGGCTCCCACTTTCGATTTTACAACTGTCTAAAATCGAACCTGACACCTGATTGTGCCGTAATCAACGGTGACACGGAAATGAATGCGCCTTGCATTAAACTGTCGGAGTATTTTAACTCGATAATGAAGACCTGATTTTTTGAGGGTATTAAATTGGTGTCCGAAATGTCTGATGCTGTTAAAAAAGTGATGCGGTAGAGACAACTTTGTCCGAAATTGATGCAATTTGTTAAGCGTAATGTTCGAAGATGATCTTTTAATCTATTTAAATAAAACAAAGTCGGGTTAGTTACACCATTTATAACTCAAGAACGGCTGGTTCGATTTTCATGATCTTTTATTTGTTGGATTTGTCTCTGCCCCGAAAAGCATTTTCGTTCGCACATTCGTTCTTATTGATTCTGAGGTGGTACGAAGTTCGGTGGGTCAGCTAGTTTTTCATAAATGCGAAAGTCGTGTCAAATATTCTACCAAAATGCGAAAGTCAGATATTCTGTTGATCTTGATACCGACATACTACTAAAGTGACGAATCGATTTAGATGATTTTAGGCGAAAGATAGCTTAATTTCCAACAAACAAAATATGATGCTTTTGAACCCGGAAAATGAAATTGAAAACTCCACTAGCGATCGTTGCAGTACCGCTAGTCCAAATAATTTCAAAACCTCTTGTTTGACAATGCCTCTACTGGTGTATGGTCGCTAAATTCGCCTCTCCACAATAAATACGCACCATAGTAATCGTGGAATGCGAATAAGTAGGTATGCGTAACTCGTAACCAGTTAGTGTAACTAATGTCTTAGATATTTTGATGAAATGACAGCCATTAGCGACACGGAAGCTGGTTGGAAGATGATGTCATAAACACAATGCAAACAATGAAATTAACACTGATGACGATTCTATAACTAGTACTTCGACTTTTTGAAAAACATTGGAAAGCTTTTTAGGAGTCTTAATTAGCTTTGTTTTAAAGCTTTTAGCACGTATTTCATCTTTAGTCTAATTATTATAAAAAGAAAACATTTTTTTTTGTATGTTTGTTTGTTATGATTTCACGCTAAAACGTATGACATTTAACACATGTCAATTAGGACAAAAGATACATTTTATCCCGATATTCCTACGGATTGAGACTTGTGCGGTTGAAATGGCGGGGCGCAGCTAGTAATTAATTATAGTGGAAATGTTTATTGTTAGTAAATGTTCATCTTCTCAACTAGTGCGTTATGAAGACGTCGTTTTCTACTAAAAATGACCCACTAATTACAATCAAAGAAACAATGAACTTCATCACCTTCAAAACTCTTCTAAACGATTTTTTATTTACGAGAACCACATTAATGTAGTATTAGGTATATATATTATGATTTAAAACAGGCTGACAATATTCCCCGCGCGTCAAATCCGATCTCCCGCGTTAAATTAATAAAATTAGCATACTTATAAGAATCTCGACGCTTTTGCAACTTTACTTCAAAGCGCCGCCGTTCTCATTAACTACAGCTTTAATACGACTATTTATGACGTAATTCTGGTCATTTTATGGCATATCATGGCTACTTACTAAAATTATATTAACTAGAACTGACAAAATTGGTTTTTTGTTGAAAAAAACTTATTAGTGGATGTAGAGATGATAAAAAGTGAGAGATATATTTTTTAATTTTTATTTTGGAGTTAAGCCTTTAGTTTTTATGAGCGGTTTTGATGTGTAATTAGAATTACTAGCAGTTTTCTCTTTAGTCGTCTTAAATACGATTATCGTAAAAATTACAAGATTCTTTCGGCGATTTGAAAGAGATTATAGACTTGACAGCCATTACTTTAAATGATCTGAAATCTGCTACTGTTTTATAGCCGTTTTTAGGTCATTGGTAATAGCAGCTTCTGGCTATAAAATGTTTTGAATGATTAGATTTCGATAATGACCATACAGTATGATATTATAGCCTATAGAGAAAAATTCAAACTCGCCTTATAAAATTAATTTTAAATCCATTTTCGCGAATAGTCGTAGAAATTCAAACAGTCACTCCATGTTAAATACAGCAGTAGGTATTTTTGTTAATTTAAATGCATCCAGTTAGATTGGTAGCCGACTCCAACATAGTTTGGGAAAGGCTGATGATGATGATCCGAAATAAATTAAATCATTTTATTTCGGACAATTAAAAAGATCCATAAATTGTTAGTACCTAACAGGTTTGCACTTAAAACACTATTGTTAGTAAACGACGTAAAGAAGACCACCTATCAACAGAACCCACGAGAAATGGAAACCCATAAGTCTTCTCAAAAATTACCTAATATGGCTGAGGAAGTGTCTGCCGCCACAGCCTTGAGGATTCGACTGCCTCTTGTTCTATTCAGGAGTGTGGCCGTTTTTTTTGCGGATGACGGAATGAAATCCCCGGTGGATTTCATTCCGTCATCCGCATCATGGGTTACTGCGCACATTTTTGAGACACTGCATAAACGAGGCAGTCGCAACAGCATTGATGCAGCTGCTCTATCTCGAGTCTCCAAATGATCATCATCATCATCATTCTCCTGCCCTTATCCCAATTTATTTGGGGTCAGCGCAACATGTCTTTTTATTCCATACTTCTCTATTAGTCGTCATCTCAGTAGTCACCCCTTTTCTAACCATATCATCATCGAGTCTCCAAATGATGAGTCTCAGAAATTCTGAATCATCTTTACCATCATCGCTTAGCCTTTTCCGAACTATGTTAGGGTCGGCTTATTCTGAATACCTCCTTGAATTTGCTAAAAATGAGTTGGTATTAATTATTATTAACCAGCCAGTTATCTAATAAATAAAGTATTTATTCATCTACGAAGTAGGTACGATACTATTGGTTTTTATAATTAACTCTAATCACCTATGATCGATGTTCTTGTTTCTTTCTAACTGGTTTTTTAATGGTGATTAAGACTAGCATTTCTTGATTAAGAATAATATTTTTATTAACATTTTTGATTGGAAATTTGAAAGGATTTTAAATTAGGTGTTTCTGGCCAATGATGACTTTTGTTAATTGGATGATTTTAATTATCTTAATATTAGTAGCAAACTGTGGTAGCAAAGTATGCCATGACAAGGAACCGCATTATTAGATAATACCTACCAGCCTACTACAGTCCCACTGCTGGGCAAAAGCCTCTTCTCGTACAGAGAAGGCACGACAGTTAGCTCAAGTCGGGTTGGCGGTTTTAGATTTTGTTTTAAAAGCCCAGCGTAGTAATTTCGTAACTGCTTCCATTTTGATAATTCAACAACATTCATTGCGTTATTTTCGTTGTTGAGCAGTTTTTTTTTCGCACATACCTAAGTGCAAACAACCAACCAAGGGGTATCGTATTACCCAGTAACTGGGTTGTGGAGGTCAGATAGGCAGTCGCTCAATGTAAAATACTGGTATTCATCTGCATATATGAAACAATGGATTAGCAATATCCTTCAAAATCATTCAGCGTGGTGATTGCGTAACACACTATCAGTAGCAATGGGTTTCAATTTGACAGTTCAACAACATTCATTGCGTTATTGAGCAAATCAATTTTTCGACGACGTTATGAAGCAATGGATTAGCAATGAGCTTCAAAATGATTCAGATTGAGATTTATCATGTGTTACGCAATTAGAGTGCAGGTCTCCTCTCTGACCTCTCTGAAATCTCACATCTCATCTCAGAATTTTTCCTTCACCTTACATTATGTGTAGAAAATTGTGTTTCAGCTAATCAACAAAATGTTACCATATTCAAAAGACAGGTAGGTGTCTTAAAAGCGATGGCTGCCCAAAAATCTGTTAAAAAAACTAAGACACAACCAAGTATATGTCCCGTTTTAAATCAAAGAGGCCGCAGTGTTATGGTCGTCATATTTAAAACACATTACTTCGTGATTGGGGCTAGTTTAAAAACGATAATGTGTCTGTTAGCCCCGGGGCTAAGGAAGTCTCGATGGTCACTCGCCAGTAAGGAGGAAAGTTTGACATTTGTAAAGGTCATTTACTGGGTTTTGGTTGTGATTTTAATATGTTATTGAGAAGCCAAAGATGGGGGAAGGAGCTTGATTCTTACTGAAAGTACTGACCAATATTAGCAGTGAACAGAAGTGTGTGAAGAACTAAAACTCGACTATTGAAAAGGATGATACAAGAAAGTACCTTCCCGTGGTCGCATGCCGCTGTACTAACATACCTACTTATAAGCTATGGTACCGTAGTGATATACCTACATACATACCTGTTAAAATCATATACCCTCCGTAGTCGGGTAATAAAAACCGGCCAAGTGCGAGTCGGACTCGCACACGAAAGGGTTCCGTACCACAGGGCATAAAACGCCGAAAAAATAGTTTCTTTATGCCCCTTTAAATTTTAACTTAATGTATTTGTTGTTATAGCGGCAACAGAAATACAAAATTTGTGAAAATTTCAACTCAAATCGTTTTAATTAGCCAAACTAATTGTTACCAGCTGCCAAAAGTAAGAAATTGGTGGATCAATTACGTTTCAGACATTTTTTCCGCAAACACGAAAAATAGATAGACTTTCAACTTAGACATAGCCAGCTTGTTAGTCGTGATTTATTTTAATAGGTTAGTTAGGATTTGAACACAAGTGGAATTTTACGCTTTAGCAATTGGTGATTTTTAGGGTTCCGTAGTTCCTACAAGGAACCCTTATAGTTCCGTCATGTCCGTCCGTCTGTCCGTCCGAGGTTTTGCTAAGACACTGTTAGTACTAGAAAGCTGTAATTACGCCGACAAAGTGGTAAAATAAAATTTTGGAAAATATTTTTTTTAGGGTAACTCCCCTATTACATGTGAAAACAAAACACAAACAGAATTTGACTTTGCCATCACCATCGGATATACCTACATTAAAACCGAGTACCTACATCCCGAGGACAGCCGAACACATTCGAAGCGGGTATTTTTTTAATCGTCTTATACTTTGCGCGGTGTCGCTTACGGTAACAGTGGCGCGAGTTCAATGGTTTTTTCCCATTTCAAAAAATGCCCAACGCGCCTGAAGAAGTTTTGACTTCAAAAACTAAATTTGCTATTTGCTACTCGCCCCTCCACAATTGAACACTACAAACATCTCCATTCACTAGGTTACATCTCACACATACAATCCTCAACTCGTTAGAACCTACAGTTTATCAATAATTGCACAGTTACACCATCAGATAGTTAGAAAGCGGACATGCCATGGAGGTTTCACCCGCGACTCTAATTTTTTAATTATGGTGATAAGCCATGGCTTGTTTGGTGTTAACTTAATTGGTAACTAATCGCTGGTGATTCGCGAACCTATTAAAATAATGTAGATAATGCTTTCATGTTGTTTTTTTTAGCGGGAAGTGTGATCACGATCAGTGCTGGTAGATAGTGTTTGCCCTCGTACCCACGGGTTATTTTATGTTGCAGCGATTTTTTTATTGTGGCGATTTTTTGCTGCAGCGATTTTTTATTAAGGCGATTTTTTCGTGCACTGGATTTTCAACGCACTCCTTAGCTCCGTCGTGCTGGTATGTAGGTACTGTGGAACTCCAGATGGAAGCTTCACAATATAATTAAAAAGCTTTGACTTGGATAAAATAATTATATTTACAACTTTACAGTATCATGTTATTTCTAGCACTGACTCTACTAAACAAAAATACCTTATTAGAATATTTGACACTTGCTTGAACGTTCGAATGGAACACACCGGCAATTATAACCAGCCTGTACTGCTAAAGGTAGGGCTACATAGATAACCTACAGTACTCTGTTGGATTCTCAATGCTCGACTCAACACTGAGAGTTCGATATTCAGTCATCATCATCTGCCTAGCCATTTCCCAACTATGTCGGGGTCGGCTTCCAGTCTAACCGGATGCAGCAGAATATCAGTACTTTACATGGAGCGACTGAAAATTTCACCGAGTTGAAAATTCAGTAAGATATAAAATCCGTCGCGAAAAAAAATCGCCCGTGCGTACCTGGCTTCACGTGTGATCGCTGATTTGATTGTGTTTTTGGTAGAGCTTTTGTCTCATTTCCGTTGTAACATTCATTGTAATTGTGCAAAAAAGTGTTAGTTTTGATAATTATTTCAAAATTAGGTCAGAGAGAACCTAAAATGTCCTGCTTCATAGCTAGCTAGGCTTAAAAGAAGATAGTACGTATAAGAGTAAGATACGAGTAATTATGTAATGCCATTTCATTTCTTATTTCTTCTGTGGTAGTGTAAAAAAAAAATGCAGTACTTTTTTTTCTGTAGGTATATCGGCCAGTAGCTCAGTCTTCAAAAAAAACTCTACAATAAATCGTGACCCAAAACTCACACCAAAATGACTGATAAATTCGACCACGTCGTTCCCAGATCATTCATTGGCTATGTGACATGACGTCTATATAATTTGGTATAACGGACAAGTTTCCAGTCCGGCCGTCAGGGTGCGCCACCGGCACCACGACATTGTTCAGCGACATAACGCGGCCGTTTAGCGTGACTGCGAGTTGTTAGTGCTGCGGGGGAAGTGAGAAATCTGGAGGATGTTGTATTTACTAGTGAAAGAAAATATCTGGATTTTAATAACCGACAATAAAGACTGACATTTAGATTCTGCTAAATCAGTGTGACTGAACATGTATTTACCTATTTCAGCAATTATCGAAATGGATTAAATCAAGTTTTCATGGGAAAATTTTAGGAGTCGAGAATTGCATGATAATTTTAGAAAATATTATAATATAATATTTAGAAAATCTAGCACGGCGGGGTATTTGCGTAAAACACGGACAGTAGATAGCAATGGCTTTCAAATTGACAGTTCAACAACATTCATTGCGTTATTTACGTTGTTGAGCAGACACATTTTATTTCTAATATGGAGCAATGTATTATCAATATCCTTCAAAATGATTCAGATTTTGATTGATATTGTGTTACGCAATTAGGGTGCTTGTGTGTTTAAAGCGTATTTTATTAAGTACTCGTTTAGCTCATTTGGAAGGGAAGGGAAAATGGCATATTTGACACCGAAAAAGTAGAACCAAGTTTCCATTTTTTTTTTTATTCGCATGAATATGAGCTCAAGTGTCAGTAATGAGATACAAATTACTTTTGCTATTGTTACCGAAGATAATAAGCTTGCCTAGCAGACGAGGAGAAGGCATAAACGTTTTTGAAATCCCAGACCCGCCACTGGCGACATCGACACGTTATTCAATGGGACTGTAATTAAACTGCTTAGTGTGAGTGAGTGTGTAGACTGCATGAGCCTAGTTGCTGTTGCCGGTCAAGTACTAAATCAGACAAAGGCTATAATTGTCCTTTAAGATATTTTGCTAATTATTTTTCACCCATAGTAAGGCAATTTATTTTATTAGAAGACATGTCTTTAAGTAAGAAAGTCTTGTTCAGTTAATTTGACGACTCTTTTTATGTAATGAGGTAGGCATTTAATATTAACTACACCAAAGTTATGGTTAATAAAAGACAAAGTTTTATACCTTAATAAGCATTAAAGTGGTTAATTGTTTTATAATAACCTATCAATAATTTTGTTGAACAATAAAATGAAGAGAATTGCTTCTACATAAAACGATTGAACTTTTCCGCAATCATCCAATTTCGTACTTTAGCGGTTACTACAACTGTGTGCCAATTACATCGTTAGTTCACTTTAATGAGGCGGCCTCGGGCGCCCGATCATGATCTCCTGTGTACTAGATCACTTAACAACTTACACACTTAACATATACACACGCTACCAACCTTAACTCTCCAACACAGAAGCGGTTTTCGCTTGATGCAGCTCGAAGAATAACTTTGTTACCAAGAATATTAGCAGTTGGAGATAATTCTAGTTCTTATTGTAAATTGCTTAAAGAGGATTTTAGTTGGTCATGCAAGTTCAAAAGTTTCCGCTCTCACGGATTAACGTAAATTCTTCTGTTCATCTGCACATATTTTTACGCGAAGTCGCTTTGACTTTAGACTGAAGAAATTATTTCTCGATTATGTAGTTTTCTCAATCTGACTACTTACTACTTTTTCTCATTTGTTATCTAAATGATTAGAAATCATTTTATAATTTTGGTACAGGTACCGTACCACACGCATATTTTTTATTACAGAAAAGTAGACTTGTTCTAAAATCTACGATTTAGGATTAAACTGCGACATTTCAGAGAAATCGTTGTTTTACAAAAAGAAAAATATTTTCTATGTAGGTATTAAAATATCTTTGCTGAATAATTAGGTATCATTCTGATTCTGTCTGAACCTAAACGATATTTTCCCTGCCTCACAAAAAATACTTATCCTAAACGTTCCAATACAGATACATAATTTAATATGTTAGCTATGTTTAGTAGATAACTGGCAGCATATAATTTTACTTGTAATTTTGTATACTTAACAACAATGAGGCGTGTCAGGCGTCTGCGCACAATTGTGTGCTAGGTCGGAAGGCAAATGGGTGTCAGGAGTCAAATATATTAACATGATGATACAATATTACTAAGTGAGTAGGTTTATGAAGGGCAGAAATGCAGAATATATCGACTGTGTATACTGCGTTCAAGTTTTAGTTACCAAATATGTAAACAAATGTGTATTTTTGGAAAAACAACTTTACTACCACCCACATTTAAAGTCCAGTTTGCGTTACAACTTCTAAACATTGTAATTACTTTTTTGGAAGTCTTTTTCAATTGTTCCTACCAGCCATTCTGAAATCAACTTAATTTACACTAAAGTAAAGTCGAAATTCGTATAATTGGAAATAACATAGATTTAAATAGACTTTGGTCTTTTGTAAACGAGCTAACCTGAGGCAGTACCTACCTATATCTACTACTCAATTTCTAGTACCAAACACCGTAAGTAAAACCTAACTGCCTGATATATAAGTACAAGGTCTCTGATCTCTGAATGATTTTGAAGAATATTTCTTATCCATTGCTTCATATGTTCGAAAAATGTGTCTGCTCAACAACGTAAATAACGCAATGAATGTTGTTGAACTGTCAAAATGAAACCCCTTTATACTGTTACTGTCATACGCAATTACCCCACTGGAGCAATAATAGAAGTTGCACCGTCTAAGCAGTGTTCAGACGATGCCAGTCATTGTTGCTTTAATTTTATTGTACGACTTTAATGTATTCCAGTTTAAAGGGTTATGGGTGCCACTGCGAATGAAATAAAAGGCACGTGAGACATTTCAGCTTGGGTCAGCGGGATTGTCCGAAAGGGTTACCGCTGCCCCGGAACATACAGGGCTAAGGAAGGAACACGGGTGGGTTTTAGTCAGTAAGAGTCCGACACTCCCGCTCCACCCCGAGCAGGATGCTGATTTGATGATTTCCCATCCAAAAAAAAAATTACATTTCAGCTTTATCTCAATGCCGGAAATGTCTATAGACAGGCCTGTCATCAATGAACTATGATACTAATGACTATGAAAATGAGGACGACAAGAACGTACTCTTTATAAACCGTTTAAAGATGCTTAGTTTTATGAATATGGAAGCAGTTCGCCTATACTTTATAACATCTAGTTACATAAGTAAGCCAGTTTACCTTCTTCCTGTATAAAACGATAATTAGGTACAGACACCAGCACATAAAGCTACTACAATCTGTTAAATTTCTTTAATGGATTTTCAACTTTATCGCTAAAGCGTAAGGTTCAAATTTGGGAAAATTTGACAGTTTCGGGTGGCTTGATATGCTGGCGTCTGTACTTTTATTTTCCTGCGGGCCCTCATTTTCTCAGACATATTTAATTCATTATGATACAACCTGCCTCATTGGCTACTGCTGAGCATGAGGTTCTGGACTCCTGGTTTTTGCTTCCTAGGTCAGACAAAGTGATATTGAGTTTTTCCGTTAGGAACTTCTAATGAGCAGCCCGTAGTCTGTATCTGTGCCTGTTTGATGCCATTGGCTAGCCCCCTTGTACAGACGCCAGCACATCAAGCTACTACAATCTGTCAAATTTCTTTAATAGATTTTCAACTTTATCGCTAAAGTATAAAGTTCAAAGTTGATTGGGAAAATTTGACAGTTTCGGGTAGCTTGATGTGCTGGCGTCTGTACATAAAAGCGAAATTTTGGTGTAGGTACGCACGAAGACATAAATCAAGCTATACATTTCCAGTATAAGCTGACTTCTCATTGAACGAAAAGCCTATAATACAATGCGAGGTAAGCTAAAACTGGAAATGTATAGCTTCATATTATGTCGTCGTGTGTACCTACTATAGCTATACGTACACCTCTAGCTAACCTTTTAGGGAAACAGGTGTATTGTTTTTTTATGTTTTAAGATACAACCTCCATCGAGGAAGCAAGAAAGCTTATAATTATACAAAAAACTCGAACATCAATCAATTAAAACGGCACATTAATGTAATAAGTTTAAAAATGTAATATTTCCCTCAGAGGTCATATTAATTACCTACTTAAGGCCGCTGATCAATAAAAATGTACCTCCTCTTTATCCAATTACTTGTAGTGGAGCGTGTAATTGTGAAGGTAATTTAATTTGGCCTTAAGTCCTTCGCCATATTGGCTAGTGTTGCTAGCTAAAGGTGCACCAGAATTCCACCGCGAATGGGGCTTTTGAACACTCAAAAAAAGTTTCGACACATCGCGGTCGGTAATAAAAAAAAACGCGAAACGCCTAGTTTTAAAAATGGAACGTTATTTTTTAAATTGTAAGCTCGATTGATTAAAGGTATTAATTTATTCAAAACTCTTTTCTTAAGGTTGTCGATAAGTAAAGGATGGTTTTATGAGTATGACATTGACATCAACATTATGGAATTTATTGGTGGACCACACAATAATAATTCGCCGCACTGGCAATAAAATACTATCAGAAAAAAAGTGCGTGGGGTGCTCAAAAAGACACCGGCTTATAGTATCCAAGTAGACATTTTAATCAAATCAACCTTTATAAATATAAATAGGTAGTAAGCCATAGTACCTACCTAGACAACACTAGGCAGCAAAATTAATGGAAAAATTTAAGAAAAACAAGATACAGAAATATTCCATCGTACGTACCACAAAGAACACTAGACAACTGTAGTCGGATAAATATAAATTGCATAGACAAAGGGTCATGGGCGATTGTGTTAATAGGGAAAAAAAAATCTACCTAAAAACCGTGTAAAAACATCAACTTCCAGTTGTCTTAACTCTGATTTTTATTTGCCAAGACCTAATGGCAGCTATATTCAATAATGTCTAGCAAATTAAAACACAGACTTTAGTTTTCTTAGTTTATTGACAGTCCCAGGAGGTGCTTCAGAAACTAAATTTTCAATTTATTATTAATAAAGCATCCTTATATCCCTAACCGGCCAGTTTTCCCTTCACCATTATTAATGTGCTACTAATACTACTACATTGTGCTTAAAGGTGCTTAGCCGTGGTTAACGACATTTAAGTGTGCGACTCAGCTCAATACAACCGTATATTAAACAGTGCTTATGATAATGACAATATGGCTACTTATTATGGAATGCGTCTAGACTTGAGCAAGTAGAGTTTATTGTCGTCTGATTATATATATTATGTCGTGATATACTTAGCCTTTACTAAGCATTTTGGGGCGGACTTTCGATCTGACACTTTTTTTAACATAAAATCACGTTGCTTTTCCCCAAAGGGTCAGGCAGAGGCTACCTATAATAAACCCACATTTTGCCAGATATGTTTTAGTCTTGTATAATAGGTAGTGAGCCTATTACCATCAACCGGACACAACTCCAGTCTTCGAGCTGCACAGAGAAACACTTAGCCCGACCCAGGAATCGTTTTTTTTTAATATATATTAAACACCTGTTTGAATGTTGCCAACAACACTACATCTATGATGTAAGTTAATGTCAAAAAAATATGATTTTAGCACATCCATGTTTGTACTATAAATAAATATAATTTATATTGTCTCGATAATTTGTCGAATAGAGATTCTGTTATGATCAATAGATCATAAATAAACATGTTTTTAATAAATTGTAAATATTATAAAATCACGCTGTCTGGCTTACCCATATTCTGGGAACTCAGAAAACATAAATGTTTATTTCCAGTTTTACAATTTAACATTTACCACTTCGCATAAATTGTCTTGTTAGTACCTATGTATCTATTTAATAAATTATACCTAAACGGTTCACCCGTTACCCGTGTAGTGTAGGTATACCTATTGCTATTTTTTTTAGGCATACGTGAATATGTGCGTACGTGCCTTTAATTTGTTTGAACTAAACATTTGAATCGACAAATACTTCAATGTCGAATTTTCTTTAAATTCTTCGAATTTCAACCATAGTTTAGTGAATCAATTTGCCAACGGCCATACCTTAATACCTTCAACAAAAATAGAAGCAGGTATATGTTTATCTATTTTTACCTACTTTATTTTATGGAATAACACATTTCAAAATTAACGTTACATCGATAAATTGCTTCATTAGTTCATTTAATTACTGCTATAATAAACGCAATCGTTGATACATATCTTTGCATAATTAAGTCATATTACATTATCGAAAAGATGTTCTACACCAAGTCCCTTCATGGAAATGGAAATTAAATGTCTCTAAGAAGAATTTAAAAATTATAATTTTAATTACTAAGTAAGCGACAAGTGAGTAAGAAATGCACATCAATTAATTAGGTCCAAGATAATGGTCAAAATTGGGCCTTCTTCAATAGGTATACATTGTTGGCTTATTAAGGACGTTGAAAAGCGTATTTTATTTTAAAAGAGCAATGTAGATATGCATTACGTGAACCAACATCAAAGCTAAGTATAGTTCCCGTGTTCGCGTGCTTACGTCACATAAGTTGATCGTAAAGATGGCTGACTTCTGACACGCACGCTTGATAATAAGGGCTGTCGTGAACTAGTTTTTTTTTATTTGCCGTTTTTAACAAAACAATGTTCAACTTTAAAAGTTTATTTTTTACGGTTTTTAATACTTATTGTTGTTTTATTGCAACTTGTTAAGTATGACGGTAATGACAGCTACATGTTTTAATTAATAAGGCTTTTTCATTTCTTTTAGTTACTTATTAGAAAAAAATACACGTGTATTTTTTTTTCTCTGTCACTTTTTTATTTAACACAAAAAGGACTATAAAATCAGGAAATAAATAACCATATTTTACGATCTATCAAACAAAATGTTTCCATTTTTCACCTTTACCTCGAATATTTTTTTCACTGGTAACCCTGACGGACCCGTATGGAAACGCAGTAACAAACCCAATTACTGCCAATAGTATAATAATCGTTAACAAAGATGCGAGTTAACGATGTTCCCCGTTTGTAAAGGTTATACCTAGTTTTGCACAAATTACATGTGCTTGAGATACAAATAATACACGTGTTTAAGTAATACACGTGCTTCGTTTAAAGGAGAATAGCGGTTGGAGGATCAATTTATTTTGTTTTAGTAGGTACGGAGGAGTTAGAAATTTTGAAGAACTGTTTTTGGTGTTGAGTTTGATTAAATAAAACCTTTGAATTTATTGAACGTGAGTACCTAAGTACTTACCCTGGCAATTTTAAGATCAGTTACAGTCTCCTTGATTGTTAACTTAATAGTTTACTCAAAGCACTTTATTATGACATTTAATATCTACCATTAGTGTTCGGTCCTTCGGCGAAGACGGCCAATGTCCTTTTTTATTTATTGTTCCGTGGATATTGGAAACCAAGCTATTTCATTCATTTTTGAAAAAGTCCTATTAACTTAGTTGCACTATTCAAGATAGTAGTAGTTCTAGTAGTAGTAGTTAGTTTTAGTTTTAGCGCCTAGATGTGGATGACGTCTGTCAATGATATCCAGGCACTTAAGAGCGTTTACGCCGTACGGCATTTCATACAAACTTTCAAGCCCTTATTTTTCGAAATTAATGAACCGATTTTAATGAAATTTTATAAGCATAAACAGGATATAAAGGTCTAAAAAGTTAGTAGAGAACATTTTCTAAATGTCTTATATAACAAAAGATAACTGGAAATCTCTGTTTCTATGGAAAATTAAATATCGGTCTAATTTGGCTGTAACACTATTTTTCGAAAATGTTCTCTACTAACTTTTTAGATATTTGTATCCTGCTTACGCATATGAAGTTTCATTCAAATCGGTTCATTCATTTCGAAAAATAAGGGCTTGAAAGTTTGTATGAAATGCCGTACGGCGTACCTAAACGCTCTTAAACAATTTCATAAATATAAATATTTATGAAATTGTCACAGAAATCGTATTGACAAAACAAGATGGCGGCGTTAGTTCCAATCTTTCGCTCCAAAAGAACCTAGGTTTTATCACCAGCCAGTATCACTTTTGAAACAAAATAATAGCGAGTTCATTTTTTTTTTCTCTTGATATTAATACTCGTTACAACACAAGCTAACGCTAACTTCTTTAAATTGTGGCAAGCACAAGGGTTTGTATTCCTGGCGTATCAAGTTATATCTCATTACTCGAAGTTGTTCCTTCATTACAACATACTAATTGATATGCCGACTTTTCTTACCTGATGTATGCAACACACACCCGCTGCTAATGTACTAGTGTTTTGTTTTATGAAGATGTGGAGAATAATACGTGGATGCTACGCTACCTATCCATTTTTGTTTTATGAAATAGATATTATTTTACTTCTAATTTTCTAGAAATTCTTTCAGTATTTTTTCATTGCTGAATCAAAATCTTTGGAGAAAACTCTAAGATATTTAATTTTTTTCGTTAAGGCGCTGAATAGACCCAAATAGGCTTGTCTCCAACAATTTTTTAGCCAAATCTATACAGTTTGAGACAGCGGAAAAAATATATGTTAATCTTGAACATATTTCCTAAAACTTCGTTGTTTTCAAAACACGTTTTTGAAAAGTTTTCTCGATACAAAAAAATGGTAAACTAACCTCCTAAACTGATCTTCCAACAAAAAAATCTGAATTATTTACCAACGTACGTTGGTAAAATTTATAACAATAACGTATCATATCAAAATACAAAACTTGGTTGTCTAATATTTTTGACAACTCAACTTATTTTGAGGTAATTAATTATTTTGTGGTTTGTAAAAATGTACGAGCGTCGAGAAATCGCGCTTCTCTTTCTTATGTACGCAATCCGACAGTGATCGCTTAGGCGCGCTGCTAGACGGACGTATGTCGCTTTGCCTCGCAATCCGTTCATTTCATATTATCATCAAACAAAAATGTCGGAGGCCAGCAAAAAATCACTTCTATACTAACAAACCAATACGTCCCATGGAAGTAGTAATATAAGTAATTTTTATATTGACAAAACAGGTACACGAACAGAAAAAATGAAACTCTAAACAAATAGTTACTAGGCTATTTTGTACAACGCATTGCGTAAATTCATCGCTTATAACAAGGCTCGCTTGGTCGAGTGGTTTTTGCATAGATTCTGAATAGCGAGTTATCGGGTTCGAAACCAAGTTGAGTCTTATCAGGGAATTCGTATTGGTTTTTTAGTTTTATGATATTATCATTGTTTTTTTTTTAGTCTTAGGATATTTTTATTGTTTTTTTTTTTATTTATTTTGTATATATTTTTAGAATAATTATTAAAGTTCTTTACAGTAAAAAGAGACGTTTGGCGAACAGTTCAGAAGCGAAGCAGACTCGCGAATCCGCTTGCGCGACGAGACAGTTGCGCGACAAAGTTGAGGAAAATGAGATTTCTCCATAACATCACGCATGTATTCTTTCAAAGGGTTGGGCAGGAGTGTATAGTACACCCACAATTCACCAATGCTTCATCATGGATATCGTTTATGATTTTCGAAAGTTGTAAAGCCGATAGAAAAATCGAAATTAAAATCCAAGATGGTGGCTGAAAAGATTTTTCAAATTCGTTTTCATGGTTGTCGAGGGTGCTGAAGCCGATAGTGAGGTCAAAATGAAAATCCAAGATGGCGGACGTGAAAAGTTTCAAATTTTTCATCATGGTTTTCGAGGGTGCTGAAGCCGATAGTGAGGTCAAAATGAAAATCAAAATGGCGGACGTGAAAAGTTTCAAATTTTTCGTGATCGGTGTCGTTTTTGTGGTTTTCGAGGGTGCTGAAGCCGATAGTGAGGTCAAAATGAAAATTCAAGATGGCGGACGCGAAAATGTTCAAATTTTTCGTGATCGGTGTCGTTTTTGTGGTTTTCGAGGGCGCTGAAGTCGATAGTGGGGTCAAAATAAAAATCCAAGATGGCGGACGTGAAAAATTTCAAATTTTTCATCATAGGTGTCTTTCCCTGATAGACTCAACCAAGTCTTTTAATCTTATTGAAGCTTGCCCATATCTTGGACGGCTATTTGTGTTTTGAGCCACTTGACAAAATTTGATAAATTTTTAGCTCCGTTAGGCTTTTCTGCTGACGTAATCCGTCTAAAAACTTCCATTGTCGGCACGGTTGGCGCAGTGGTTAAGCGATTGATACCGTTTCGCTACCATCACATGGGCGTAAGGTGAAAAATTTATTCACTGTTCATTACTTTTATGTTATACAATAGTTCTTGTAGTAACGAAACGGCCAAGCCACATATTTTGACTAAGGTGTAGAGTTTGTGAAGTTAGGGCGTGTAGAGTCAGAAGCTTGGCTCTACATGAGATCTGATAACTTTTTGACAGTGCGAGCCATATGTGGTCTCGTCTTGGCAACATTTTACATAAAAATGTTTTTAGTGGGATTTTATAGTTACTTATCAGTTTAAGTTATAGGTATTTATATTACTTATTAGCTAATAGGCTAGATTGTAATGTAAATAAAATATCACCAACTGTGCTACTTTAAAAAAGAAAAAAAAGCGACTGGTTTTGCTGTTAGTATCAGGAATTTCGAGGGTTAGAAGCGAAAAGGGGTTCGCTGGGGCTGAAATATTTGCATTGCGATTCCTGTATGCACTTTTTCAAGGACGTTACTGTAGGCAATTTTCCGGCTGACTCAATTGATGCAGTACTAATGGTATGATCTGCAATTAGCTGCTGAGGTGCAGATTGCGTTCGGATTGCCTGATTTTTCATGTTGCATTATAATATCCCTTTTTTCAATCGTTGCCCGACTGGGAACATGATTGTGCTGGCATTTTAATGTTACTGAATCACCAGACAAGTGGCATCGACCCCAACACTTGTCACCTTTATCATGCCGCCTATATCGTCAATGCATCTCCAATATGTGTTTTCATAATTATTGTTATCAAAACTATATTTATACAACTTTGTTTTTAGTATAAGTATGCGAAACCTGAATATAGTTTGTTCAGAATAAGTAACTGAATCGATTCCAATAATTTTTACCCAATGTTATATTACCCGAAAAAAACACGTTTGTTGTATGGGAGCCCCACTTAAATATTTATTTTATTTTGTTTTTAGTATTTGTTGTTATAGCGGCAACAGAAATACATCATCTGTGAAAATTTCAACTGTCTAGCTACCGCGGTTCTTGAGATACAGCCTGGCGACAGACAGACGGCAAAAACGCCGAAAAAAACACGTTTTTTTTGTATGGGAGCCCCCCTTAAATATTAATTTTATTTTGTTTTTAGTATTTGTTGTTATAGCGGCAACAGAAATACATCATCTGTGAAAATTTCAACTGTCTAGCTACCGCGGTTCTTGAGATACAGCCTGGCGACAGACAGACGGCAAAAACGCCGAATAAAACACGTTTTTTTGCGTTTTTTTGTATGGGAGCCTCCTTAAATATTTATTTTATTTTGTTTTTAGTATTTGTTGTTATAGCGGCAACAGAAATACATCATCTGTGAAAATTTCAACTGTCTAGCTACCGCGGTTCTTGAGATACAGCCTGGCGACAGACAGACGGCAAAAACGCCGAAAAAACACGTTTTTTTGCGTTTTTTTGTATGGGAGCCCCCTTAAATATTTATTTTATTCTGTTTTTAGTATTTGTTGTTATAGCGGCAACAGAAATACATCATCTGTGAAAATTTCAACTGTCTAGCTACCGCGGTTCTTGAGATACAGCCTGGTGACAGACAGACGGACTGACGGACGGACAGCGAAGTCTTAGTAATAGGGTTCCGTTTTTACCCTTTGCGTACGGAACCCTAAAAAGGTTAAAAGTTGGACACCAAGCGACACTAAGTAGGTTATCCAATCTCCGCGCCGAACGGTTGATGAGAAACTGATAGTGGTGGAGATGACAGTAGAAATTGACGAGAAGCTGATGGTGATGCAGATGACAGGAGTAGTTGACGAGAAGGATGATGGTAGTAATAAGGGGGCACGTTGATGGAAGTTAATTAAAATAGGAGAGGGTAGATTAGAACAAAAAGTATCTTCGTTGGAACTCATATTGATATGTGGCTGTTCCCCTGCGTTACCGGGTAGGCTACCTTGCCAAACACAAATATATAAATAAAGACAGCAACACCATAAGCCCGCAGGCGTGAATTTGATGGGAGTTTTAGTTAGACATAGGTCCGCTTCGCTTGCACCATAAATAACATTATTCAGTCTCTGTCAACTTCAAGAAACTGAATAAAATTGCAGGATGTTTTAAATTCGTTTAGCGTCAAATATATTTAGTGATTTGTGGTGCAAGCGGGCCTCATACTGTTACCACCTTCACCGCTTGGAGGTACTCCCAGATTATGCTATTGCTGTTTTTATTTTATTTAGCCAGCAGCTGTGCCACAATAAAAGACATAGCACAATGCAGAGATAGCCGTTTTATTCGCGCTACTTTCACTCTAGTCTTTCGCACTTTAGTGCTTTTTACACAAGTATCTTTTGCGCAAGTGTCTTACGCTAATATGTATTACGCGCAATTGTCTTTTGATGAATGACACCCGCAAGTGTCCTTCGCGCAAGTGTCTTTCGCGCAAGAGTATTTCGCGCCAACGACCATTCGCGCAAAAGTCCATTTGCGCAAAAGTCTATTCGCGCAAAAGTCCATTCGCGGAAATGTCTTTTGCGCAGGTGTCCCAGATCCGTTTCTGAACTGTTCGCCAAACGTGTATTTTTATTGTAAAGAACATTAATAAATATGTATTCTAAAAATATACAAAATAAATAAAAAAAAACAATGAAAATATTCTAAATATATACAAAATAAATAAAAAAAAACAATGATAATATCCTAAAACTAAAAAAACCAATACAAATTCCCTGTTATGACTCAACTTGGTTTCGAACTCGATAACTCGCTATTCACAATCTATGCAAAAACCATTAGACCAACCAAGCCTTGTTAAAAGCGATGAATTTACGCTATGCGTTGTACAAAACAGCTTATAAGGAACTATTTGTTTAGAGTTTCATTATTTCTGTTCGTGTACCTGTTTCGTCAATATTACATTATAAAAATTACTGACTTTACTACTTCCATGAGATGAATAATAATATAAAACAGCGCCATCTATTGGTTCATTGTTAATTATTATTAACCGCGTCACCGTGCCTGACTCGGTAGTTCACTGTATCACCGCCCTTTAAGAATGGCGCTAGGATATCGGAGAAATAGTGGGCGTGGCTAAAAATACCGAAACATCGGAACTCAATTTCGGGTGACAGCCCCTTAACAGCAAAGTTTCAAAATAACAGTTCCATAGATACAAATCCTCTGCTATAGAAAATTGTGGGTATCAACTAAAACGCAAACAGTAACTTCCTGATTCAAATTCAAAACTTTCAAAAATTAATAAATTACTTATTTTATTTTCCTAGTTTTATTGTTTTGTTTATACATATTATATAAACTAACCGAGTTAAAATAATATTGATAATATGTAGGTACATGCACATAAAAAAGAAGGAAAAGAAGCATGAGGCATCAAAAAAATCGTCCGCATCGCTGTCAACAGGAAAAGTGCCCAAAAGGCTGGCAGCATTGCCACGCTGTATGGCGATGCCGATTTCTTTGGAAAAAAAAATTAACTACCTACCTAATAATGTAGGTACATACCTACCTATCCGCTCAAAATAGCAACTGAACACCAATGTCTCTAATACCATCTTCACAAAACACAAAACAAAAATCTAAAGCTTCCCATTCACTATCCACATCATAAGGCCGCGTGCACATTAAGATCTCGGGCCCCTCTCGGCCACACACGGGTCACGGGGTCGGGTTACCAATTTGCCGGTAGAACAAGATGTTCCGTCATTAAACGCAGCGAATAGCTCTTTATTATCGATGTACTCTTTGCTTTATGCCGCGGTTTCTCTTGTGTGGCATTAGAGTTCTGTTCGAGAGGATTGTTTTGTCGGATTGGAAATAAAATATGTCTTTTTTTTCTTTTGTTTTTAGTGTTTCTTTCTCTAAAAATGGCTGTTTTTTATTGAATTTAATCATATTATAATGTTTGTGCTTTGTCTGCTTAGTTTAAAGTATTATCACAATTTAAGTAAGAAGGATTATGTTTTCCCTTTACAGCAGTTTTAAATTATTCCATTTCACTGCTGTATAACGTCAACAAAGGTCAAATTAATTCCAAAAAAAAAACTTTGACCAATTCTGTTAACCAAGAAAAACGGGCAGTTGTCAAAACTTCTGAGTAACGCGTACGTGTGGTCGCATGGTCGTGACCCTTGGCTTTTGTTTTTCAACTAAATTCAACACACTTGTGCAATAAAATGTATTGTCTTGACATTCTGACATATTGTTTCCGCACTTTTTGCGCAAATGCAGTGGGTGGCCTGTTTGAACGGGCCATATTAGTTTATTATGCGTTGTTTTAGGAAACTAGTGTTAGATTTGACAACGGTTTTTATAGCGTTTGAAACGATAAATTTTGATTTAACAATACCAGCTTGAAGGCTTATTAATTACCCAGTATTATTACGTGTTTTAGTTACAAAACATTTTGAAACGATACTTATTCATGAGCATTTATAACTATGTTTAATTTTATTTGATAGGTACTCGTTATGTTTATGATGTTATAGATGTAATAGTGCAGATTTATTACAGATAAGTCAGCTATGAGCAGCCATTCTTTGTTCCAAGACGTAATTACATTTTAAGTATCCCTGTACATATTTTTTGTATGTACCTTACTTAGATACACTTCTCACTTACTGCACATAAATCAACTTACGTTACACAATAATAGTCCAATAAATCAAATAATGGCCATTACATTAAGATCAAGGGAGTACACACAGGCGGGCCGGCAAAAAGGCCGCTTATCAAAACTACCACTTAGTAATATTTCATAACATGATGGCAACATCGGCGTCTGTTTAGTGTTGGCTCGTTGCGCGTCTGTCAAAATATTGGCGCCAACCCACTGCAAAAAAGGGCGGGAAAAAGTGACTTATCTGCATTTTTTTCTGACATTTCAAGTGCGATGCAAAAAAGGTTATAAAGTTCTACCACGCGAACTTTTTTGTGATGAAGACGTTCGTATTTTTATACATGCTTCTCGTGTTTTTCTGTTCAACACCAGTACCTTTAAAGAATTCCCGTCTAGCTTTACCTACTGGGTAAGGCCGAGTAACTTTGCCGGTTTCATAGAATTGATCATGTCTCCAAGTTTGTGTCAATAAAACAAAAAATTGGTGAAGATTCGTAACATAAACTTTTGTTTGTCATAATTAATATTATCCGCCTAAATAAATAAAAAAAAACCTATGATATATTTACGTATTTACACATTAATTTAATGTATTCTTACAAACACCGCGTTCCCGTTCCATACAAAATTTGAGTGTCTCCATAACACCTTGGATTCAGAAGGGGCAATTTACTTAAATAATGAGATTGTAGTTCACAAAGTATTGTGTTTATGTAATAGGTTGATACATGTAGGATACGTAAATTGTGATATAGCAAACAAATTTAAAATATTGGAATTAAATAATTAAAAAATAAAGTATGTCTCCAAATATTTTGCGTCCGTTACATTTGCCATCCGTTACCATTTTCGCAAGATTTTACTTTAGAAAGTGGCAACATCTAATTTATTTTTTAAACGCCAACACAAATACTGTTTGACATAAAGGGTGACAAATTCATTCAGCCATTTTGTAAGTTGTGAGGTGAGGACGTATTTGTGCTTTCGGTGTGTTCAATTGGTTTTCTGGTGTCAAAAGCTGATTTTCTTCAAAGTAAGTGCATGTATTATCATATTTTACTTTAATTAATGTGGGTAATGGTAAGACGTAAAGGATTTATCAAGAATTTTGCCAAAAAACAACAGAATAGAAATGTGAGGTTAGATTAACCGTTTTGCAAAGGCGTCCGTTACTGTCCGTAACTGAAGTCCGTTACCGTCCGTTACCGTTCGTTACCGTCCGTTACCTAAAGGTTAGTTTACATGATACATTGACGTAAAGGTAGTATATGTATTTTTCCCCTTCTGCCTGAGTGCGTCAGTCCCTACCACACTATGTAGGTACCTACTTTTTCCACAAATTCAAGGTTTATTTGTCGATGAAAGCGCATGCTTGCTTCGCTTGCACACATTAGGTGACCAGGTGCGCTATAGCAGAGCTATGGAGAACATTCGGTAGTAGAGATAAAATGCCGTAATTTATTAATTCCTACGATGTTTTTAAACCGTAAATTATTGTAAAATAGCGATGAAATGCGTAGCCATGTGGTATTATTCGGTATTTTTACAATATTATAATCGTTATAAAAAAAGGGGGTGAGCATGTAAGCTCATCGTAATCGGATCGTATTTTATTAGGCCGATGTCTGTTTCATCGGTTGTCGAAAGGAACGATATTGGCCGAAAAATGGCCATCGTTTACGATGACTATACGATGAAGGTCAATATAGTTTGGTTTCACAACCAATGAAATCGATATCGACCGTATCAAATGAATACAATCTGATTACGGTGAGCTAACATGATCACCCTCCTGGTCCCAGGGCCAGGTGATTGATCCATCGTCTGTACACTGCACTGTCCAGTACCAATGTTTAAAAAAAAGTAACGCTCCTACATTTACCTATGCGATTGCTCTCAAACGGTGAAGGAAATTATCGTGAGGAAACCTGCATGCCCCAAACGATACCTGCTTAATGCATGTGCATTTAACTTTTACCGTTATTTCAGATGCCTTTAACGAACGCCGAAAAGCAGAAGAGGTACAGAGAGCGAATTAAATTACAAGAACCTGAAAAGCATGATTTTATAAAAAGAAAAGATAAAGAACGCGCTAAATGCAATCGGAATAAAAAGGCAAGAAACAAAGAAAATGTAGTGCAAGATGAATTTATTTTGCAAAAAAATAATAAACAAGACCAAGTAACAAATAAAGAAAAGGAGAAAAAAGAATATATTAATATGAGTCGTCGAATACATAGACAAAATATAAAATTGATGACGATGACAATTAATTAGTTAAGACAAACGTGATATATCAATATACATATAAATAATTACCTACCACTGAAAGTGATTTTAAATAAGGTAGTTTAAGAAATACCTACCTCTATTTCTGTTGAAGTCATATTTTATGTAGTATTATTAAAAATACTTCTTAATTATAATAAAATTTATTTAAACGTTCACTACTAGGTACCTTCTAACAAATCCTCCTACTAGAATTAAGTAATGATTATTAAACATTTTACGTAAAGTATGTTTTTTTTTATATTTGTTGTTTTGCATTTCATCTCCTAAATTAATTGCATGTAAACCATGCTTTACAATTTGTCGCGTTACCATCCGTAACCGTCCGTAACCATCCGTAACCGTCCGTAACCGCGATACCGGCAAACTTACTCGGCCTCACCCTACTAAAAACTTGAAACGGTATTCTTAATAAAATGTATTCAATACCAGTGAGGGAGAGGGAAGACCACTGATTTGAAAAGTATGATCAAAACTTCTCTAACCTAAATCTTATTACCTAGATATTTCAAAATAAAGGGTTCGAGTTTTTAAAATATTATTTAGAATAGGTATACCTATACCTATTCATAATACTTAAGGGTTTATTTATAAACATTACTTATAGTTAAATAATGATTAGCCACTGTTTAACCATACATTTTTGATGTTTAAACGTCTTTTAACCTTTAAAATACGTTTATAAATAAAGAGATCAGGTCTAGCTTCGTTTACTCTGCAGCAACATTTATCGTAAAAATAAAAGTTTATCGATTTACCTCTACGATACCTGCTCATTTAATCCTTTACTAGATTTCCACAGATTTATTACGCCATTAATTATGTCAGAAACGAAGCTACTGAGAGATAATTTCATTTTAACGGCCTCAATTTGCTAATAACCACAGCTCATTCATTACGAACGCGATTCAGCACCGTCATACTGTTTTGTTTCCCTTTTATTAAAAATCATCACCGAAGAATGAGTAAGAAATGAGAATTTTATAAAACCCGTATTAATGTCGAATCACCGTCGCGATTGCTTTCGATATTTTTAAATTAGGAACGTTCGCCGGCGCCCCTTGTTCTAGCTCGCTCGCTAATGAAGATTTCGTATGCGGCCGTCCTTTTTTGTCAGCCATATCTGTTTGTTTTGAACTCACCATCAATTTATTTTCGAGTTTTAAATTAGGTGTGTGTAGCACCGGGCTGTTGTTGTCTCGTTTGGCGCGTGGACGTGATGTCGCTCTGTCTCGGTCGCACGCGTCGCTTCAGTTTGTTTTATGCGTGACGCGCCCCGCCCATACTTGGTCGGCGGCACGGGCGGCTGCTTTGACCGGTAGCAGTGCAACTCGTTATCTGTTTTTTCTTTCGGGCGGTGTGTGTCCGGCCTAATATTTGAGTAGGACGTTGAAAAAGTCGTTTTGTGTACAGTGGGAGGTGCACAATGTGTTGTTGTTCCGTTTATTGCCGCTATGCCGTACGCCGCTGCCGCATTAATCAGCCAATATACGCATCGGTTGGTCGGCTACTTCTGAAGCCCTTAAGCTTCCTATAACTTCCAACCTTTTTTGAAAATGTAGTGGGTGCCTGCTTGTGCTTCAATCGTTTCACACACATAATTGAACAATTTTCAGAACATAGCTAGAAAAAGTTCAAAGAAAATTTTAAAGCACCAACATTTTTCATAAATTCAATTAGCCAACCCATTTCTCATGCGTAGTCACATTATTTATGACCAACCCACCAATATATTCTGATGTAAGGAACACACGACACAAACTATGTCCTCGTTTCGTTGTTTCTTTCTAAAATATAGCTGCTAATGAGGGCTAGTTCGTAATTCCAGTGATTTGTCGCGATGTCGTGCAGCCGCGCGGTTTACGCGCGATCGGACGCGCGATAGCTCGGCACGCGACCGTCTCGACGGCGAAACGTCACGTAACTACCTACCCTAATAGTAGCCCAGACTGTGATTGTGCACGGAACTAATTTTTATTTGGTTTTCGTTGAGGATAAGTTTACGATGTCGGAAAACGGCAAAGAGCTAGGAAAAAGGTGAAAGAAAACTATTTACCTACTTAAATACTTATTAAAAATATTTTAGTACCTACCTACATCTGTTGTTTTCCTAAAATAATGTAATTATACTCAAATTTATTTAAATACCGTGTCGTATTACCTATATATACCTAAGTAACCTAACTAATTAATTGAGCACCTAACACATAACCAATAATCACAAGAAATCAGAAACAGACAAAGCTTACAACTCAATTTCTATTGTTAATCATAAACACAAGAAAAAACACTTAATCTAAACATGAACAGTGCGAGAATTTAATTAACAGCAACCTTAACACTTGCGTCAATACTTTTATTGAACAGAATTCAATTTTATGCACTCCTGAACAAAGCCCCGAATTATTTCGCAATATCATTCACACTTAACGAGCTTTACAATGGTGAAGCTTTTCAATGCTGCTAATGCTTGAACAAACATGCAAAGATGTAAAGGGCACTACGCAATGCTTAGGGTGTTAAGCAAGAACTCATTTAGCTAAAGACAACATTGGTGGAAGCCCCTAATCTGTGCTAATGTTGTAGCGAGGGAAGGGTGATTCGGTACGCTTCGACACTATTACGCATTTTGTTAAGTTTGGGCATGGATGGGGACCAGCTGTAATGTGATTTTTTGCTGCTTTTTGGTTCATTTAATTGACATATTTTTTTCTGTAATTAATGTTTATAAACTCTGGGTTGAAGCATGTAATATAAATATACAGCTACAGCAGAACTCGAAAGCTATAGGCTTAATTTAATAGCATGTTGCACTTGAACAATAGGTATATCGTCCTGTCCTACCATTTGCCAGCAATAAAACAGGTAGGCGTTATCATGCAGAAGTCATGATAGCATTTCAAAGTGCAGCACATTAATGTATTGTTCAATCATTTCATGTTATATGAGTAACAATTATTTCTAAACAGATAAAACGAAATGAATCTAAAACATGCTCATTCAATTATCAAGCGGTATGCTCAGCAATGGTATTATCAGTTATTACATCTGTTGCGTGTGGACACAAACACACAACGTTGTGCGGACAGATCTTAATCTGTCATGCATGTGGACTTGTTCGTATTGCCAAGGTTGGTCCAATGTTTGTGACCAACGACGAATTGTTAGGGACTTTGATGGACATGTTAATTGCAGGAAGGATGTGAAAGTAGCTTTAGAGTAGAACTACTTAGAGACTATCTATGGTATCTACACTAGAATCGTTAAATAAAGGGTTTTGCATTAAAATCAGTAATACTGATTTAATTTTATTAATCCTATATTGCAACCCCTAACAAAACATTTAATTTACCAAAGAAAAACTAACGATTATACCAAAAAAACACACAATAAAAACTACTAAAAACAAACAAAACTATTACACACAACAAAGAACCAATCACAACCCAGTCTTACGTACAAAAGTGCGTATAAAACCCTATAGCGTAGTGGTTTGGAAAATGATAGAATAACCCTGTATTGTGTGCCGCGGTCGCGATTGTCCTCGTGCGTTCGAGCGGCAGGACTGCGCCTGTGTACCCGCGGCTTTATGATCCAGGGAATCTATTGCGAAAACTCCGTGAATAGGAAATTTATTGAGCCCATAAACAAAATGTGTGCGGTCTTTTTGCTGGTCGGTAATAGTTTTAGGATATGAGGTGGATTGAATGGTTTTCTCATTGATATATTTTATGACAGATGTATTTAAAAAACCGGTCAAGTAAGAGTCGGCCTCGCGCACCGAGGGTTCCGTACTTTGTAGGTATGTAAATAGTTGATCACGGGATTTTTTTTTAATGTAGGTACCTACCTGCAAATTTACATTTTTCCGATTTTTTCCTTTACTTGTGCTACATTATCTTGCTTCTTGCCAAATTTCATGATTCTAGGTCAACGAAAAGTACCCTATAAATTTTGATTCCCTTGGGAGTGCCGAAATATACGTTTTTTGCTGCATAAACGGCCGTATCTTTTTTTTACCTTAACATAGGTATTTGATTTTTTCACAGCTTCAAGGGACTGTAGACCTGATTATATGTTTTTAATTTCACCTCGATACCTCCACGCGTTCCCGAGATAAAGGGTCTTGACAGACAGACGGACGGAGGACGGACGGATGGACGGACGGACGGACAACAAAGTGATCCTATAAGGGTTCCGATTTTTCCTTTTGAGGTATGGAACCCTTAAAATACGCATTAGTAATTAAAGTCACCTGCTTCGTTGTTCTAGTGGTCGCGCTAGCTAGAGCTACTGCTGAGCATGGAGTCCTGGGTTCGATACGCAGGTCGCGCAGTGTTATTGGGTCCTTCCATTGGGAATTTCTCAGTAACAGCCTGGAATCTTGATTCGTGACTCGCCCCCTATTACATGAGACTTACTTAAATATAGCTTGTCCACTTGGTAAGACTGGTTAACCCATCCAAAGATCAACCGCGGCAAAGCTTAGCTTTACCTGATCGATCGACCTGTGCGGCTGTTATTATTTAGCCACGGGCCCCTGTAAAACCCTCTAAAATTATTTATACTTATAAAACTTTATGAACGCGCCACCATATTCCAAGAAAACAAATTGCAGCAATTCTGTAAGTTACGTTTGTACATTGCCCCCTTCACTTGTCAAAATCAATTAGTATTCCTAAACCGTCTTCCATATACATTGTCATCAAACTCCATCAAATGTCGATGACCGACAATAAAAATCAGTTTTCATCTGATTTGCTTCACGAGTGTGAATAAACACACACTTGTGCGAGGCAATGTACTGTAAAAGATAATATTTGTCACACCCACATGGCAAAGGGGAATAGGTATTTATATAGCCAACAATCATACTCGCCGAGATTATTGTGCTTGCCATAAAAATAATGTTTTTATTTTTTGTTTATGGCAATCATGAGTTTCGTTGAAATTAAGGGATTATCCATTTTTATGAGATTAAATGAAATGAAATTATTAAATAAATAGAATGAACTATTATTTTTATGGTAAATTTAAGCTGTGTTGGAGCTTATAAAGGACCACCGTGATATAGCCTCATGAAAGGTATTTTATCTCCTACATTCGTTGGCTATTAAAATATTAAAAGTATTGACCACATGCACAAAAACGCGGGGTTTCTTTGGAAAGCGGTTCCATCTAATTATAACGGCCGCGGCCGTCATAAAAATCTGTCTTCACCAGCGGGGTAATTGCGTAACACACTAACAGTAGCAATGGCTTTCATTTTGACAGTTCAACAACATTCCTTGCGTTATTTACATTGATAAGCAGATTTTTTTTCGAACATATGAAGCACTGGATTAGCAATATCCTTCAAAATTATTCAGATTGGTAGTGTGTTAGGATGCTGTATTCGACATTACGGTGTCAAAACACGCTCTGTATTTGGACAACCGGTCACCGCTTTCATAGGAAACCAAAGCTTTAACCGACGCGACTGACAAATAAACGTTGACAACATTCTCCATCTGACCATTAATAAAGAAATGAGTGGACATAAAGAGATGACAATCATAATGTCGTATTTTGTCAGTTCAATGTCCAATTACTTCCCTACCCACGCAGCCATTAATCGTTTTGGTCAAGTAATTTATTCCTGTATTCAAAATGGTGGTTCTGAAAATAGATCACGTTAACAGATTGTTCAGAAGTGTATCTTACATTTAAATCTTGCGATCTGTGCTATCTTAGTGAAATGATCGCGGCAAATGTTCTGCGGATGTTAGGGTTGACTCTATCATCTATATTTTCTTTACTATATAATCACACTAATATTATAAAGGCGAAAGTTTGTGTTTATATGTTTGTTATTTCTTCACTCTCAAACGGCTGGACCAATTTTGATAAAATTTTGAATGGAGGTAGCTGATACCCTGGATTAACATACATATATATGCTACTTTTTATCCCGATATTCCCACGGGATCGACACTTATGCAGGTGAAACCGCGGGGCACAGCTAGTAATTTAATAAAGCTGAAGAGTTTGTTTGAACGCGCTAATCTCTGGAACTACCAATCGGATTAGAAAAAATATTTTAGCATTTGATAGCCCTATCCTTGAGGAAGGTTATAGCCTATATAATATGATGCTACGACCCTTAAGAGTCGTGCAAAAAGAGAAATAGTAAGAAAGAACGATAAACGAATATGAAGCAATAGCGTAGCGCGGGCAGGCGAGATGCAATGCGACGGGGTGGGTCGGGGGAACAAGAAATTTTACGCGGACGAAGTCGCGGTAGGACGCTAGTCAATATAATAAAAACAGCAGAGTTTGTTAGTTTGAACGAACGCGCTAATGGAACTACCGGTCGGATTTGGATCTCTTTTTGAGTGGTTCAAGTGGTCATCGTTTTAGTGATTCAGTGGCTTCAATATCATAAGAATTGTGCTGGAAAATAAAACAGCTTGTTGTGGACGTGGTACAACAGCGGCTCTCCTGACATCATCTCTGTCATCAGAAGACAGCTGCCAAGCAACCAGCGATACGGTGACAGTAATCAGCCAGTATCTTCAGTGAGTGTCCCAGTGTCTTTGATGATGATGACCTATAACTTCGTAACCAAACTACACGGCGCCACTTGCTGCGCCGTCCTACTCATAAATTTATCTACTGTTTATTCTACTGCTTCATAACCTATTTTAAACCTCATTCATTAGTTACGTAGATTTCTTCCTGACATCAAATCTATCAACCCTAAGAATCTCCGATCTCTGGCACATTACCCGGGCATAAAACGGGCCTGGTTAATTAGCGTCAATCTGTATTTAAATAGCCAGCACACCAAGCTATCCGAAACTGTCAAATTTTCCCAATCAACTTTGAACCTTATGCTCTAGCGATAAAGTTGAAAATCAATTAAAGAAATTTGACAGATTGTAGTAGCTTGATGTGCTGGCATCTGTACATGACTGTAAAAGATGAAGAAGATTTACCTAAATAATATTACTGGATGTCAAACTCCATGACTAATCGCACAATACACACATTATATCACGTTTGTATACCCCAACGGGTTAGATAGAGGTGTACCTACCAAGTACACCCACATTTCACCAGTAGGTATGTAATAAGGGGCGCCTATTGGGCACAAATCCAGACTCCGAGCTGTTACTGAGAAATTCCAATAACACTTTACCCGACCCGGGAATGGATCCCAGGACCTCATGCTCAGCAGTAGCGCTTACGACCATTGGACCAACGAGGCAGAAACACAAATAAAAAAACACTGAGATTGAACTAAAACAACTTCCACTAACTGCTTCAGACTGCTTGCAAAATAAGCTTATATTAAGGGACTAGCTGCGCCCCGCGCTTTCACTCGCGTAAATGTCGATCCCGTGGTAATATCGGGATAAGAAGTAGCCTAGGTATATGTTAATCCAGGGTGTCAGCCAGCTACCTCCATACAATATTTTATCGGTGAAACCGCGGGGCGCAGCTAGTATAATATAATAATGATTCTTTTGTTTTTAACAATTTCGAGTGTTAGGAGGAATAAAATAAAATATTACCTACCTATTAACTTTTATGGCTAAAGTAAGCATTGTCATGGTGAAAGCTATTCTTATACAAATTATCATCACAACCACCATTTTATGTTTGTCATTCGAATCTTTTTCCGTAGCGGGATAGTGTTTATGAGATGCTAACAACAAATAGGTATTTTTACGAGGATATTAATAAACAAAGCCTCTACGAGAAACAGACACGTGCTACGAACCCGAACCCTTATATACTCCTTTTGCTTCATTTTCGTTCATACTTCTGTAATGCTATTCTGTAAAAATCTCACCGTGAAAACATAGGTGAAGTGAGCTTAGGTTGGCTTTCAATAGTGTCATCAGGTGGAATGACAGCGGTGCTATTCTGTAAAAATCTTACCGTGGAAACTTAGGTGAAGTGAGGGTGGAGTAAGCTGTCAATAGTGTCAACTTCTAGCAAAAACAAACTCACTTCACCTACAAGCTCACTTCACCTAAGTCATCACGGTGATCTCTTTACAGAATAGCACCGCAGAAGGGCAATTCCCGTATAATAAGAACTTCTTTCTATGTTTAAGAGAGATAAGGCGTGCTATTCTCCATACAAATGTACTCCCCTTTTTTCTTTCTGAATAATGCCTCTAGAGCATTTTTTTTTTCATGAAATAAATGTCAGCTGTAAACACGTCCCGTCATTTTCTTTTTTTCATCAATCACATAGAATTATTTCAGATTTTTCTCTTTGCAAACTTCGGAGATAAGGGAACGGTATTTTTTTTTAACATTTTTCATCAAAAGTCGAAAACTATGCGGCCTAAAAAAAGGAAAAAATGTTTGAGAATGTGCAAACTGCGCTCTTTCTTAAGATTCCCCACATGCCGTAGTAGCCCCACTTCGAATTTTTCAGACCCCCTTTCAGTCCCTGTTGCAAAAAAATATACATATATTTTTATTTCTTTCTTATTTCCAAAATAGTTGGGCAAACTTCATCTAAAACTGTTCCAAATTTCAAGTTGATAGCATTAGTAATTCTTGAGATATCCATCTGTGACAGACAGACAGACCGACTGAGTCTCACCATAAGGGTTCCGTTTTACCATTTTGGTATGGAACCCTAAAAATAGCTACACCATAAAACTATAAAAAACAGAGAACTAAGATTATAATGTCAAAAGGCCTCAGCTCAGCATAATGTCAGATGACAACACAAGGTGTACCTGAAGCTGATTTTCAGCTGCAACCCACGAGTGCCATACGCTAAAAAACATACAAAGAAAACATTTTTCTTCATCAACTCCACACATCAAACACACGAAGCGTTATTACCGCCACTTACGAGCCGTCGCTCGTTTATGCTTCGGTAATAACAAATGTCACTGCTAGGACATTTTTCAGCTCAAGACTGAAGCTGAAATGTAATTACAGTTTACATGCGTTGTTTTATGTTGTTATAAATAGAGTGTTTGTCGTTTTATTGGGTGTTTATGAAAGTTAAAGGGTGTAGAGGATTTTGCAGTTTGGTTTGCATTTTATTTATAAACTAGCTTTTGCTCGCGACTTCGTCTGGGTGAAAACAATCCTGTCGCATCGCATCGCCTGCCTGCGCTATAACTTCTTTATTTCTTTTTGCTCGTCTCCTGAGTGTCCTAGCGTGATGTTAAGTAGCCTCTAGCCTTCCTCAAGAATTGGGCTATCAAATGCAAAAGAGTTCATTTAAATCCGACCAGTAGTTTCAGAGAGCTCGTTCAAACAAACAAACTGCCCCAAATGTTTCTACTCCTGGGCTGGCCACAGAATAAAAAATGAAAAAGTAAGTCCTCTTTAAACGATTGTCACATCGCGTAAACAATCCAACTAAACCTCTCAAACCAAAAGAAACAACATTGTAAACCTAGTTCCCCGAACTAATTTATATGCTCCTCAGTACATAAATAAACCTCGGAATCCAGAGCACAGACTATAAAACACGAGCGTCACTAATCACATCAAATGACAGATGATATCGCCGCGTTCCACGACATCACCGTCGTTCCATGCACCTGTACCGTCACGGGAAAGTACAGAGCACAGAATAGGTAGAGTCTAGAGACGGCAGTACATACTACAGTCCGGCCGTCGAAAGAATGCGTTTATGACACCTGTCAGTGCGACAATTCTAGTAACTAACAAAGATCAAATTCGCAAAACACTAAAACTGACGGGACGGACGGACTGCCAGTAATAAAATTCGTAATAATTACCAAATGGAAAAAAAGAATCATGATGACGAAAATGCGTTGAGCGTAATACTTCTGTCACTGGCCGCCAGTCAAATCTGTCATTTGTAGACGTCATTTATGTCGTAGTGCGAGTAATAACACCCACTGACATGCTTGGTTTGTATGTAAAGTGTTGACAATGTCACCTCTAGCAACAGCCGCCGAAGCGTCTGCGTGCTCTGTGCAGGAAAGGTACACCCCGCAGAGTACCAGATCGAACACCGCTTGTCAATGACGCACATAATAAAATACAAAACGACTAGCAAAGGAATGCGGTTTTACATAATACGGTGAAGTAAGCGGAACGGTAGCAATTGTGCACCTGTTCTACGAACGGAAAAACTTATTCGTTGATTGACGATGTCTATGTATTAGTTACAGCTAGCTACTGGCTGGCTAGTTACATAGGCAATTTGAACGAAGCATTGTGCTCCGAAAACTGTCAATGACATTTCTAAATTGAAATTCAAACATGGTTTCGGAACTAGTTTGTTGTGTGAACGCTGCTGAAAAAATATTTTTAACCTAGGTAATTCTCAGGAAGATTATAGTCTACTTAACCATCACGCAAAGAACCTTAGAAGCCAAGAAAACTCACAAAGAACGCTAAGTGAAAATGAAGTAACACCTTGGGTAGGCGATGCGATGCGACGGGGAAATTTCACGCTGACGAAGTCGCGGGCCAGAAGCTAGTCACTTTATATTTCGGGAAAACTCAAGTCAAGGGCGAAGCTCCCGACAACGTTAAGACTTTAGTCAAACAGCCTTCAACATTAATATGATTTATAGTTACGACCAGCAACTATTTGCATAGTTAATGCGAATATAGTTGCAGGCGATCGCTTACGACCAACATAACGTCTCGCTCACAGACCATCACAGGTCTAGTCAGAAACATTCACAATTTTACGATTTTCTCTTATTTTCTAATGGTAATGAAAAGAAAATTGAAGTTTACTTCAAACAATATTTACTGCAACTTAAAATTTAAAATAACTTAAGATTAAATGTTACTTCCAGATGTGTTTTATGTTTGGTTTAACAATAAAAATTAAATTATAAAAAATTGCTTAACTACCTACCTACTTACCTAAGCAATTTTTTATAATTTACGGGTCACGACCACGACAATCAAAAATGGCAACCGATTGACATTTGACATTCTATTGTGATCAACCATGATGAGCCAACTCGCAGAAGCCCCTTAGACAATTTTAAATGATGAGGAAGCACCATAATAATATTATTGAAGTGAAAACTTCTGCGCGTTGGGTATTTTTTGAGATAGGAAAAAACCATTGAACTCGCTCGACACTGTTACCGACACCGCGATACATTCGGATGTGTTCGGCTGTCCTCGGGATGTACTCGGTTTTAAATCCGTAATGTCAGTGAGTGATGGCAAAGTATTCTGTTTGCGTTTTGTTTTCACTTCTGTCGGCGCTCCCGGAGTGACATTGTTTTATTACTAGCCTGTGATGTCCCACTGCAGGGCAAAGACCTCCCTACTCTCTTTCCACTTCTCTCTTTTAAAAGCTGCTAAGGACCAGCATCCTAATTGCGTAACACATTATCAATCTCAATAATTTTGAAGGATATTGCCAATCCATTGTTTCTTATGTTCGAAAAATGTGTCTGCTAAACAACGTAAATAACGCAATGAATGTTTTTGAACTGTCAAAATGAAACCCATTGCTACTAATAGTGTGTTACGCAATTACCCCGTTCATCCTGCTATCTCCGTCTTATTTTTATGAAACTTACGGAATACTCATCACATAAAAAGCCAGTTAGTTATATTATAGATAGTAGGTTCAAAAATCATTTTGCATTCATCAAAATACGTGTTAATATTTAACATCCTCAGAAGTCATTTCAGTTTAAGCTATTCCATCGCATCGTTAAAGTAACTCAAAACTCAAATAATATCCATTTCAAGTTAACTAAGTAAGGGAAGCAAAAACATACTTAAGTATCTTGTAATGGATTCCCACAATACACCAAGTATACAATATACTTACTTCATAACATTAGTATCTTCGTGTTCTCAAACAGAAGCACGCGCACAGTGGTACACATCGCGCTCAGGTGGACAAAAAGAAACGTTTTTATCACAACCGGTTGCAAGGTGAAGACAGTTGTCACGAGCGACGCTTAACAATCGTGGAACACAAGAAAACACCGACGATACTCAGTTACGGAACAATTGTCACAAATACCGATCGCTAATGGATGTTTTATTAGACATTCTTGTTATACGAGTACTCGTAACGACGCAGCAGCTACTTCATTTTGATGGATTTTTTATAACTCTCTTTATAAAAACTAATAGAAAACCAATTACGTTCAATTCTTTCACCTATTTTCTTCACGTGTAACTATTACCGGTTGTCAATTAAACAAATTAATATAATAAACGACACTTAAAACGAAAATAACAGCCACATTTATACCTCGAACGGCACGACTTGTAAATAAAATTAATTTCCTTTCTTCTAAATAATTACCCACGATTAGATAGCCCGTTTTTTACGTTACGAAAACAGCTTATGGCCAACAATTAAGAGCGAAAAGAATAATTGACTTGGAGAAATAATTCTACGTCTTTCAACTTACAATAATGACAGTGCTCCTTAACTTAACTTTCCATTGTTCAACACTACGTTTGGTTACGAAGGCAAACATCCGTATACAGTAATTTGTACAGTTCCTACAAGTCAACACACACACTTAACTGTATCGGCGTTAATTAAAGGGGTGCTCGACGTCTATAAGACAAGGGCAACGGGTCTAAATCGAATCAATTTGTCAGTACAAAGGCTTTCAGTGGAAACGGGAGCAAAGTCGCCCTTTAGCCCAAGTGACAGTTATGACGTGGCAGGGCGTGTCCGCGGCTGCGCCCTCTCTTCATTTGTCGAGCCATTTGCTCGCCGGAATGCGGTGTCATCAGCGGCGAACGGAGCGTGAAATGGAAAACGCCCCTCTAGTGACAACCCACCCCCCTTGCTACCCCCTCTATTGCCCTTAACGTGCGCTAACGAAATTTCACTTTGTCGAGTGAATTTTGTCCGCTTTAACCCGTCGGGCGATCCACTATGCGCTTGATATGTTCAAATAGGCGAGCCCGAAGTTTACTGTTGATTACTTTAGTTTTAGTTACACTTACAGCAAATAGACGGAGTAATGAAGGACGGAGCTGACTTGATCGTTACCTTGGGAGGTAATTTTGCGGGACGGGCTGGGAAAAGTTATTTTCTTATTTAATTAAAATTACAGGAGCTACATTTTGTTTAGTGTAGCTGTAAAAGGTTTAGCCATTTATTTTGTCCATCAAAATGCCTTTTTAGTTTCATAGTTTTACAATTTGCAAAAATTTAAATCTTTAAAGTTTTCACAAATACGAAACCTGTCTGGGTTCAAGAACCCAAGACTAGTCGTAAGTCACCTCTCTAATACACAGTCAATAATAACAAATCAAATGCAAAGAAAACGGCAGCTAATCTTGAAAAAACACTGTTTAAAAAACAAATGCAATTTACAACAATTCTCTTCGCGGGACTAGCAAGTAATTGTAACAAATTACCGACGTGGGTCGCGGCTCTCGAGTCGATCCCGTGTTATCCGCTCAAATTGTCACCCTAATCCCGGGATTCGCACTATTTGTTTGCTAAAGGGATCCTGGCGCTGGCGGCACGTGACTTACATGTAATCATGTGGCCGCGGAGGATCAAATCAATGGAGCTATTATTTAAACAGTTTGATTTTAATTTAGAACCTTTTTATTTAAATCACGGGATTTTTTTTCTCAAATAAACGTTGTTCTTTCTTTCAAAAAAGGCTGAGCACCAGAAATTTTAGAATTTCAAAGTTGCATAAGACTGTCCCCCAAAACGCCCACCCTTAACCGCTTCCTAGTACTTTACCTGGGAAGAAGAAGTGGTGCCGCAAAGTAATTCTAATAATCGCTTATTATTTTTCATTGCATTTCACTATAGAATGCCAGAATCGACTAGTGGAGCTACCCACGGTCTGGTCACGACTTCAGAAAAGGAACCTCTTTACACAATACACGCCGTATCTAGGAGTAACGTTTTCTGTAGAACACCGAGACACCAGCACTTCAATTGCGTAACACTCTTCCAATATCAATATCACAATCAGAGGGTTCTGTAGGAAATTCCTAATCCATTGCTTCATAAGTTTGAAAAATTAATCTGCTCAACAACGTTAAACACGCAATGGATGAGGCAGAACTGTCTTAATGAAAGGCATTGATTGCGTATGTGTGTTACGCAATTACCCCACTGGTTTAGTTGCGTTCACAAAACAAAACACGCTCACCTATTCCATTGATCCTGTACGTTGCTAAGGGACAATCGATTATCAATTTGTCAACAGTCACTGACACAAATCGATTGGGAGCCGATTGGAACAGCCCTGTTACTGGACTCGGAATTGCTTGCTTGACAAATGATTCCGAGCAAGGGTTCGCGTGTCTTGTCCTGTCGATTTAAATGCTCGTTTTAGTGCTGGGATAATGTATTGAGTTTACGTTTAGTTGACAAGTAGACATTGGCGCCGATTCTGTTGTGTCACAAACTAAACTAAATTTAAGTTCAGGCATCTTTTTCTTTCTATTTCATTAAGAAAAGGACAGAAGATAAATATTAGTTTAGTCCTGTCAAATTAGTCGGCGCCTGACGTAAATTGACGTATTTTTAATAGCCATTTTTTTAATCTCGTCTAAATTGTCTATGGAGTATCTTAATTTGACAGGACTAAACTAATATTTATCTTCTGTCCTTTTCATTATGAAATAGAAAGAAAAAGATGCATGAACTTAAATTTAGTTTAGTTTGTGAACAACAGAATCGGCGCCAGTGTTTGTTGAAGTTATATAGACTGTGAGTTGAAGATCTGGATCTTGAAGTTGAGAACCTTGAAGTTCTTCATTGATTCTCTTCAATATTCTCCAATAATAATAAAGCTCTGAAGAGTTCATTTGTTTGTTTGAATGGGCCAATCATTGGAACTACCAGTAGGATTAAAAAAAAAATCCTTTGCATTTGATAGTCCAATCCTTGAGGAAGATTCTTAGGACCCGAGCAAAAGGAAAAAAAGTAAGAACACTAAGCGAAAAGGAAGTAGTAGCATGGGCGAGGGATGGTATGCGACGCGATGGCTCGGGGCCGAAATACACG